>CM059971.1:28223223-33574739 GCA_030490835.1 Annona cherimola | reverse complement strand
GTTGAAAATTTTTAAATACCCAATTCACCCCTCCCCTCTTGGGTAATTGCCATTAACTCGGGACCAACACCTTGGACGGACGTACCCAAATCCAGCAAGGAAAGAAGAGGAAAAGAGGAGAAAAAGAGAAGGAAAAAGAGGAAGAAAGAGAAGGGGATTCTAGCTAAGGAAGTTAGATTTCAATTCAAGTAAATAAATCTTGAGTTTTGAATCATTTAAACTAAGTTTTCTTACCTCTATTTATGAGTCATGAATATGATTCATAAAGAATCCTCAAAGAATGATTTATAATGCCTTGATGAGGGTATTGAATGAAGATTTAATGATATATATGACATCAAGGATTCAAGAGGAAGAAAATGGAAACTAGGGTTGATTTTTAGATGAAACCTATCTTGAAATTTCTTAAAATCCTAAGCTAAGTTGCTGTTTGGTTTAAGCATGATAATTAGGACATAATTCATTTTCTTATGGGTTACACATGTTGATTTGGTTATATGTTAATGATTTTAACAAAAATAGAACTTAGAATTTCATGTATTACCCGATTTTTCTATTTTTATGTTAAATATGATGCAAGGAGTAGCTTAAATGATTTATGAGTGAATTGTAGGGTAAAGTACCCTAAATTAAGGATCCTTTGGATGTCCTACATGGGATGGAGGAGATAGGATGGAGAAGATAGCCCTAAATCTGATTTTTTGGGCATATGCATGGTAACATCCAAATGGGGCAAAAACAGGTAACCTATATGTATGTTATGTTGCTGTTTTGTAAATGAATAAATCATGGATGGTTTAGAGGGGAAAATACCCTAGGATTAGGTTTCTTTGGAAGGCCAAAACAAGTTAGGAAAGTATGCCCTAAATCTGATTTTTAACGGTATACAAAGGGTTGTCCAAAGAATGGTGCAAAAAGGTATGCAAAATATGTGTAAAAGTTGCTGTTTTGGAAGCAACCAATATATGAATTTTAAATATGCGATAATACCCTAAATTTGGGTTAAGAAAAGCATGATAAATTGCTGGAATTTATGGATTAAAAATCTGTTTTGATTTAAGTATCAAAAGAGGCGTTGAAAGAATGAAAAACAGGTCCTAACGTCGATGTTTTGGAACCCAATGATGAATGGATTAAAATTCCATAATTAAATCCTAAATTATATGTTAATTAAGGAGTTTAATCATGCTAAAAAAGGATATAAGTTGTTGTGTTGAAAATTTTTAGAAACACATAAGATATGTATTGTAAGTTGAATGTATTTATAAGGATATGTATGGTTGGATGATAAATGACTTATATGAATAGCTAAAATGAAAAAATGCATGAATATGTGATGAAATGCATGATTATGTTGTTGTACTGATAATTATTGATTATTTCAAATTTTGAGATTAATTTATGAAGCCTAAGACGTCAACTATATGCTTAAAATGAGCATCGATGTAGGAAAAATGAAAATAGATGAAAAATGATAGATGGGAGGTATAAACCCCCACATGATGACTAATGAATGGTTATGATGTGTTTACCCTACATATGGGTTTAAAATATTTGAATGGTATGATGCACAAGTGAGTACTAAGTATGTATACCCGACTTGAAATTCAAGTTGACTGTGTGAAATGATTTATGGGTTGGAAAACTGAACGTATGCAAGAAAATAAAATTCTTATAAATGCAATGTTATTCTTATGTATAGGCAAAGGCAAAGAGAAAGTTAACTCGGAAAGCTAAGGCGAAAGAGGTAAGCAAGCGATTTTCTAAATGCTTCTTGTTTTATCAAATATGATAAAATATTTGTTAATAAAGTTCTAACTATTTGAATGGTTTAGCAAATCATTGATTTAAATTCTTTCTAAGATGTTTAAGGATGGTCATTCCTTTATCTCAATGTGTATTGAAATGATATTTTCAACACGATAAATGAATTGTTCAATGTTTCTCAATTTTTTATAACAAGTGATGAAACATGAATTTATGAATGCAAAATCTTGCTCGCATGTCAAAAAGAATGTTTATGAAAGATTCATGTGCACAAAGCATGAGATCCACCTTAAAAGAGTAAGCGGACGGATTTTCCCCCTTTGGTCTGGCCAAGTCGCTAAGATAGGCCTCGGGCCAACGGCGCCTCCCTAGATTGGGAGAGACGTTGGAGACGGATGGTTGCCTAGCTAGCCACTATCCCATGATGTCATATTTAAAAATAATACATTGCATTGTTTATGATGTACCCTAGATGGGTATAAGGAGCATGTTTGTATAATATACCCCCGAGTGGGTATAATGTTTGCTTTCCAAGATGTTTTAAATGAAAATGAATTGCCTGAAAACCTTATAGCTTGCTTATTGAGTTTCGACTTATGATTTTGTTTTCAAATTCTAAAGACAGGTGAAAGAAAGCACCAAGTAAGGAGCACAGGTGGAGCTTCAAAGATTAATGAATTTTTATGAACACCTGTATATGAATATATGATCTTATAAATGAATGGTTATATGATGACACTATATGATTTTCTCGACGTTGTATGAGAATAATGTTATGTTATTTGTTTATGGATGACGAAAATTTTTATGGACAAATACTAAGGTATGAACTATCATATTATGAATGAATAGGAAATTTATGAGGTAACTTGTGTATTCTCAATTGTTATAATGACCTAAAAGGGCATTTGATAGAAATGGAAATGTGTTAAATAGTACAAACTCCTAAGGAGTTAAAATTAAGTGGATAAATATTCAATAAATCCCGCCGTGTGATAGGGCAACAATCCTGATCACGTTTACCAATCAATAACGGTCCTAGAGTAAGGCTAATGTTGTGAGGCTCGGGCTGGGGCGCCACAAGGGATGCTTAACTTCACTGCATTCCACCACTTAGCTGCACTACTCTTCAACATATAAGTGGCAAACCGGACTTTTTGTTGTTCACTGCATTGAAGCAATTCAAAAATTATTTCCAATTCTTTTATCCATTCTCCAGCACTATTAGGGTCAGGATCTCCTTGATAAAGTGGAGGTCGCATGTTCTGAAAATCATTCATGACCCTCCTATGGGCATAAGCTTCTCTAACATTCCTTGGTGCATTCTCTCCAACTGGAGGGTTTTCCAGAACCTGTTGGGCTGCCATCCGTTCCATAATTTGCAATGCTCTCAATACTGTGTCCATCACTTGAGCATTGAGGTCTGCAGTCCCTAGCTCCTGCCCTGCATTTGATGTCCCAGCAACATCATTTCTAGGATTGTTCTCCCCTGAAGCTTCATTATATCGGTCATTTGTGTGTGCCGAAGAAGAATTCTCACTGACCAACACACTTCCACCAATCTACGAGTCCTTTTTCTTACTAATCGAGATAGTGGTTCATCCATCACCACTTGCTTTCCCTTATCCTTCTTAGGCAGCATCTTTTTCCTACATCATACCATTAATCTTAAGTATATTTGCATAACTTCTAAATAATTTCTTATTCATATGATAAATTAAAAGAATACTATCTAAAGCATCAATTCATTATAACATTCTTAGGAAATAAAATTTTTTTTAGCTAATCAGCTAAGTGTGTGTTTGGGAATAGATTAAATTTTTTGGTGAAAAATTTTAGAGAATAAAAGTTATCAAATGATGTGATATGATAGAGGTAATGATGAGGAGTAAAGAGAATAAAATTAAAATAGATAAGTTAGTTGTATGGGTAATCATGTAGAAATGATTGAAAAGTATGGTAGTTGTATAGAAAAATGTGAAAAAATAATTAAAAGATATGGTAGTTGTGGAGAGTGAAAAGTTTTAGATTAAAAAGTTTTAATTTGACATTTTATACTCATTGCCAAACACACCCTAAGTTTACATCATCATCGCTAGAAGAGTCGTAAAACTTAGGACCACTAAGTTTCATTTCTATTGGATTATGCTCCATTTCTAGGAGTTCAACCTCCTCCTCCTCCTCATCATCATCATCTTCAATGATTTGAATCTCAAGTTCATCATTTTTATTATTTTCTTGACTTTCTTGTGAGTCATCTCCTGAATTTTCTTCAGAATTTGTTGTAAGTTCTTCTTCATATTCTTTATCAGAAGATTCTATCAGTTCCTCCTCTACACACTTCTTTTGATTCATCTGAAATGCCACATTCTTCGATAAGCATTTCTTCTCACTTTTGCTTCAGCGCTAGTTGCACTTCCAGCTTCGTATTTACGTTTGGGTGGCATTGTAGCTCCTATATCATGAAAACACTTACTATTTATAATTATTTAGGATTACTTATCTTACTTTAGATTTCCACTTACTAAGTTCAATATCATGATTTTGCCCTTAGGATGTATTTCAACCTTGGCTTTGATACCACTTGTAATACCCCACCGTTTGAGGTGTTACGAATGAGGTCTACTATGTCAAATCTGAGAATAAAATCTCCCAAGATGGAAATAGATACCAAGATGCAAAATCATAAAACTTTTAACTATTACATCTCAACTTTGCTCATTATGGAGTTATTATACATATTCAGTGTCTCTAATCACAACAAGTAAGCATTATAAGATAATTTCAATAAAAATCTAAACTTCATTGTTCTTTGCTCTGCTAGTTTCACCTTTTTCCATGTTGATGAAGGCTTTAATTTATCATTGTATCCCTGTATTTTCACTGAAAACAAAACTATGTGAGCTGAAAGCTCAATAAATAAAAATTTATTTTTACAAAATTTATTTTGCAATTACTTTGATTTTTCAAAAACAAACAAAACATCTATATTGTCTTTTATGCACAACAAACTCTAATTAATAAAAACATCTTGATACATGTGTACACATACGTCAATTTTAAATCATGCATTCACACTATAGGTATTGTCATCTACTTGTGCTCACATGCAGTCGTGCTACACATTCGTGAGCTAATTCATCTTCTTTGGTAGTCCTGAGGTCGCTACCCAGGTACTACTATACTACTTTACTCCTTGGCGGCAAACCCAATATGCAATTATGCATCATGCTCATGCATTGTGATTAATGCACCACTTAAATTCACTACTTAACATAATTTTGAAATGATAATGCTCATATTTGAATAAACCATGTTAAAAGAAATTTTCAATTTAAATAAATAATTGCATTTCATAGCAAATAACTATATTCACGTAATATTTTCAAAGTCATGCTTCGGTAAAAGTTTACTTACCTTTAAGTAGACTTTAAAAACTCCTCTTTTCCAATTTCTTGCAGTAGCCTCAAGTCTCTTTCCCTAATTTTCATCACAATATGTTCATTATTTCACTCTGATTTTTGTAAATATTATTTAAATTTCATTTATTAATTTTTCCAAAATTTCTCATAAATTCAATTGGTCAAAATTCTATTTTTTCGTATTTATTCTTATACTATACCACTTTTAAAAAATTTTATTTCTTATTTTTTATCTAAGAAAAATAAATTTGGGCAAGCTGGTGGGCTATGTGGGCTAGGCTTGACTCAAACTTGGGCTTAGTTTCTGTGAGCTAAGGCTTTATTTCTGTGGACTTCAGTTCTGCAGGCTTAGGCTTGAGCTTGAGCTTCTTGGTTCACTGGTCTCGTACAGATGGGCTTAGCCCACCAGTCCGGAAATTTTTATTTATTTATTTCAACGGTCCGTATTCTTTGAATTCAATAGCTTATATCTCTTCATATTAGTGTCTGTTTGATCTGAAATTTTAGGGGTAAGCTTAAAAAATTATATTTTATAATCTGAACGGTCCATTTCTCAACATAACATCTCTATCATCAAATTTAAAATAACAGATTTAATAAAGGATAACAATTTAATATCACTTTAAATAGCTATGTAAACTAATTTTTAACAAAATTAATTCATCATATATACCGTAAAATATCTCAAATAATATTTGTAATGGTTCAGATTATTATTTTTGCATCTATATTTTCCTGTAATTATTTTTTTTGAGTTTTATCCTTAAAATACATATTCGCCACTTTAAATCTTCATAAAAATTACTATATCTAGAAATCTATAAGTCTGATCAAGTTGAAATTTTGCAGGCAAGCTAAACATATAATTATCTTGTTATTGTACGGTCAAAATTCTCTGATTATGCCTAGAAGTATGTTTATTTCATTATATATCATTTTATACCTTTTATTTGCTACTCTTTATTGAAATAAATAAAAATTGCAACACCAAAAATTCCAATAATACTTCCATTACTAATTAGCTATGCTAGAAATATCATGAACGACTTAGATCTAAGAAATAAGTTGCATATACTGAGAAATGAACGAGATTAACTGAAAGGTTATTCTACTCAACTTACCTTTAAAACCTCCTTCTTTCTCCTTCGTCAGTCCGTCTCCTCCCTCGTTCTTCAGCTATTTTTTTAGCAACGCAACCCACCCCTTCTTATACTAATCACGTTGCTAAACATCTGGGATTAATTATCATAAAGCCCACCATTACCTGCATGGCCCATAAATCCAATCTGTTTCTCAAAAACGGATGACTATTACAACTCGTGTCTCACGTTTTAAAACTTGAGATGGGTCAAAGTCGAATCAAGGCAATGAACTTGGAGGCGAAGCCTAAGCTGGTGTAGCCTGGGACGTTTCATCAGTAGTGGGTGGATGGGAAGATCAAATCACCATAAAAGTGGTACCCCTAGATGACTTTAAGGTGATACTAGGCTTGGATTTCATAAACATGCTCAGGTTTGTGTGATTCCACACCTCAAAGGAATGTTGCTCACTGGTAACTCTGATCCTGGTTTCATTTCTTTTTCTTTTCATGCAAGCTGGAAAAATGCGGAGCTAGTCTCTGCATTACTACTCAAAGACAGTTTGAGGAAGGGTAACCCAACTTTCCTGGCAACCCTTAAAGAAGAGGGGATTGTGTTGGACTCCGAGGTACCTAAAGTGGTTAGCGAGGTGTTGCTGGAATATGAGGAGTTGATGCCACCACAGTTGCCAAGGAAACTCACTCCAAGGTGACCCGCTGATCACCATATCGAGCTCCTACCTGGGGCTCGACCTCCTGCAAAGGCACCATATCGGATTGCACCAACAGAGCTGAAAGAACTCAGAAATTAGCTTGATGAGTTGTTAAATTTAAGGTTCATCCAACCATCCAAAGCACCATATGAAGCACTCGTGCTATTTCAAAGGAAACACGACGGAACTCTGTGGCTATACATAAATTATCGGGAACTGAATAAGGTAACGGTGAAGAATAAGTAACCACTTCCCTTGGTGACAGAGTTATTTGATCGACTGGCCAAGGCAAAGTACTTCACTAAGTTGGATTTGAGGTCGAGATATTGGCAAGTACAGATGGCAAAAGGGATGAATCAAAGACCACCATAGTTATAAGGTATGGTTCTTTTGAATACTTAGTTATGCTTTTTGGGTTAACTAATGCCCCGACTACCTTCTGTAACCTCATGAACCATATACTTCATCCTTTTGTTGATGTATTCATTATTGTTTACTTGGATGACATTGTAATTTATAGCAATAGTCTTGAGAAATATGTCTCTCACCTCAAGTTAGTGTTTGATAAGCTTAAAGCTTGCAAATTATATGTAAAAAGAGAAAAATGTAGCTTTGCCCAACAGGAGATTTTGTTCCTTAGGCATCACATTTCGCAGGGGAAGGTGCATATGGACCAAGGCAAGGTTCAAGCTATAGTGGAGTGATCGATTCTTACAAAGGTTGCTGAATTGTGGTCCTTTTTTAGATTGGCTAACTACTATCGACATTTCATTAAGGGTCATTCAAAGAATGTCGCCGTACTCACAAATCTTCTTAAGAAAGATAAGAGATGGTGCTGATCCTCTAGCGGTTAAAAGGCTTTTAACATGCTTAAAGCGGCTATGGCAACAGAACCTATACTCAAGTTGTCAGAGTTTGATAGACCTTTTGAGGTCTATAGTGATGCATCGAATAGGGTGATAGGAGGCATCCTTATGCGGAGCGGCATTCGGTTGCATATGAGAGTAGAAAGCTCAATGAGACAGAACAACGTTATTCGGTCCACGAAAAGAAAATGACAGTAGTAGTGCACTGTCTATGTGTTTAGAGGCATTATCTGTTTGGTAGCAAGTTTGTTGTGTATTCGGACAACAATGCTACCAGCTATTTTGTGACCCAAAAGAAGTTATTCCCAAAGCAAGCTAGATAGCAAGAGTTTTTAGCTGAATTCGACTACACCTTGGAGTACAAGCCAGGGTGTACCAACCTTGTTACTGATGCACTAAGCTGTAAGGTCGATCCAGATACCCAAGTGTCGGTAATTATAGCAGTCAAGAATGACTTATTAGAGCTAATCAAGGCAGAATCTTAGAATGACTTGATCACTCACAAGTTGTTGACACAAGTGAAGGACGACACTACTTGTATGTTTTGGGAAGAGGATGTAATCCTTTATGCTCGTGGTGGGCGTCACTATATAACAAGCATGAGCGGACTAAGAAGAAAATTTCTTAAGGAAAGTCATGATTCCCCATGGGCTGGTCACCCAGGTCAGGAATGGACTTATAAACTCCTTGCTGAAAACTTCTTTTGGCCAAAGATGCGGGAGGATGCGAAAGTGTACGTTAAGACTTGTCTTGTGTGCCAGTGAGATAAGCCAGAGCGGCGGCAACCTGGTGGGCTATTGGAGCCTTTACCTATTTCGAAGAAGCCATGGACATGCTTGTCAATGGACTTCATCACGGGGTTACCAGAATCAAAGGGAATGTGATCTATCATGGTGGTGATAGATCAATTCTCCAAGTACGAGACGTTCATTTTTGCCCCGCATGGTTGTAAGGCTACCAAAGTAGCCAAGTTGTTCTTCAAAAATATAGTGAAACTTTGGGGGATGCCATTGGACGTGATCAGCGATAGGGATCCCCATTTCTCTAGTCAGTTTTGGACAACTCTATGGGAGTTGATGGGTACACAACTGATGGGTACACGCTTTACTAGCTATCACCCCCAGACAGATGGTCATACTGAGCTGGTGAATTAGATATTAGAGGAGTATCTCCGGTATTATGTTGCGGCCAATCAACATGATTGGGTCGACCTTCACGAATCTAATTCCACAGGCAAAAGTCCCTTTGAGTTAGTCATGGGGCAAAAACTGATTACGCCAAGTGAGATAGCTCGGCAGCGTGGTGGAGGACGTTGTCAAGAGACGTATCAGGTTGCTCGTGAATGAGAGGAACTCATGGGTGAAGCCAAGGACTGCTTAACCAAAGCAGTGGATCATATGAGAAAGTATACTAACCAGGATAGGAGGTTTTTGGAGTTCCACGTTAGGGATAAAGTAATGCTAAAACTTACACCTCAAGTCTGGAAGAAAATCAGCAGGAAGCTAGCACATAAAGGGTTGGTGCAGAAATATGATGGTCCCTTCAACATTTTGAAGCAGATTGGCAAGCTGGCTTATTGATTGGATTTACCTGAGAGGTACAAACTTTATCATGTTTTTCATGTCTCTTTTCTAAAACCATTTTATGAAGGTCCTTAGGATCCAGAAAGGAGTGTCTCAAGGAGAGCACCCCTAACAATTCGGACACAATGCAATAAGAAAGCAGAGACCATCATTGATAAAAGGATCAAAGGCCAAAGCGAGAAGAACTGGAGGATTGAATACTTGGTCAAATGGAAATGAGAGGCTGTTGAGTAGGCAACATGGCATAAGGATGCAACCTTGTGGCAGTTTGAACAACTTGTTCAAAACTTTGAGTCGATGAGGGCATCGACGAGTTTGGGCGAGGGAAGCCTGTAACCCCCTTACACGTTGCATAGGTGGGCGAATGGATGAGACATAGTGATCGCTCAAGCAAACGAGGTGATGCACTAATTCTTGGTGTGAGCGCGGCACGTCATGGACGTGATCCAAGGTGGATCACTAATGCAAGGCGTCTTACTGCATGGGGTGACATAGCACGAGGAGTTGGCATGAGGCGCTTGATGCAGTACAAGCTGACTGGACGCCAGGAGGGCACCTCGTTGGATGGATTGGACTTGGTCCAAGCTGATAGGGGCCACTCTCCTTGAAAAGGGTAGGGCATGGGACAGGTCATTAGGTGTAATGGGGAGCAACTGCCTTGGTGAACTTAGTCCAAGACACGTGTTGAGCATTCCTTAGGCCGGGGGACACATGTTGCTCTATGAGCAAATCCTAGGGCACATAACTTGTAAATGCTTGTATATTTAAACCCCATTGATCCCTTCCTTAGAAACTAATTGACGTCAATAGTTGTGGTGCTAAGTGAACGGGCTATGGGTGTAAGCGTTGTAAAGCCAGGCTATTCCTTTTTGATGAAATGTTGGGTAGTGTTCCTGTAAATCTCTTATCCCTCTCTTGACAATTTTGTGTTCATATCCTTTTAGCCTCTTTTCTCTAAGTATAAAGCTGCTAAGGCTTGGCAAACCTTAGACCGGTTACAAGTGTGTTCATATGCCACATTCAGGCTAGTAATATTAACCTTGTTCCCATTGAAGCTAAAGTGAGAAATTTCAAACCAGTGGGCGCCACATATTATTTCAAAAAACATGTTGCAAGGCTAAAATATGATTCTTAAAGTGGGCATTTGATGAGGGCAGAGAACGGCCCCCTTTTAACCATACAACAATTGATTTTTAGAACTTGGAAATTATATGACTTTTGTTATACTAAATCATGAAATTAAATTAAGCCCAAATTACATTAAAAAAGAAGAAAGAAAATAACATCTGCCGTCCAAAACGATCACATGATATAAAAAAGACCGAATTTGTAGATCCGTTAGCCGTTGAAATTTAATGAGATGGGTTGTTAATTTGGCCTCCATATCAAGCAACTTAAGCGAGAGACTATGAGGAGTGACGTTGCAAGCTCCCATGAACATGTACCAAGCGCTTCCGCTAGTGCCCCCAAAAATCACATCTCCTATCAATTCCATCTTTAATCGAAAATCATGGAGAAGTAGTAAATTGTTAGAGGAGGACGTCTGACTTCCAACTTGCAAGATGGATTTGAAAATGACGAGTCAGGAGAATGCATAAAAAAAGAAGAGAAAAATGAAAAGCTAGACAACCCAGCAATAGCTACCGCTAATTCAATGAAAATAAAGCCCGGTGGCAGTGTTGCATTCTTGCATTTTGCTGACAAGAGCACATGGATGTTGATACTAAAAGAGAAAAAAGAAGGAGAAGATGAAAATTGAGAAGAAGCATGTGGAGAAATTGGATGAGATCATAACTCATGCTAGCCTCGTGATGGGGCGCTGAATATTGAGGTAACAAAAAAAAAAAAAAAAAGTATAGAAGAAGCCTATTGGAGTTGTTTGTGAAGATTTGACCTTGAAGGCCATGAAATGCAACAAAGTCAGGTGGTTAGTGATCAGCGACTAAAAAACCTCCAAGCTGTGGAAAACATAGCAAAATAGTCAAAGCAGATAGATTTAAAACCTCATCAATATTTGTCTGGCCAAAGCAGGCAAAACAACCGAAGACAAATAATGTGCAAAAAAGATAAAAAGCAGTAGCGACAACAGCTACATGACCAGCCTTGAAAGTCCAATAATGAAATGACATCCAAGATGACATAAAAAATAAAAAATGACGAAGTAGAAGAAGCCCATGGGTGGACCAAGTAGGCGAAAAATGGAGCCAATAGAGTAGTATGCCAACGAGAAAAAAGAGACGGTAAAAAAAAAGAGTGAAAGTTGCAGCAAAAATAGTGGCATAGATGGTGTCACGGTCACCAGCAAGAAGTGACATTTGTAGCGCTAGGCAATGGCGCTCCAGAGAGGAGGAGAAAAACGACAGCGCCAACTCTCTTGGCACCCACTTGGCCGCATAGTTCAAATCTGATAGTGTAGAAAAAACGGAATTAACAAATAAGAGGAGGGCTTAGATCTAATGGGATGAGATCAACCAACAGCAACAGCTTGGCAGTCCAATAAGCGGACTCTAAAGCAAGAGCATGAAAAAAGGGAATGGCAACTAATGGATTTTTTTATTGGAACACATTTGTAGCAATGGCAATTTGAGCAAAGAAAGAGAGAATTGAAAAGCATGGAGCAAAAAAAAGTGGGACAACTAAGTAGAGATACATGTATGGCCGAGCAAAGGAGCACTGGCCACCTCCACTTGGCTAGGAACATAGCAGGCAAAGTGAAGCCATGAGAGAGAATGATAAATAATAATAATGATAATAGTACTACTACAACTACTAATAATAATAATAAAAGAGAGGAAAGGACTGCACAAGGAAAACTCTGTTGGATCAAGCATTTGTAGTATCAAAATCCATGGCGGAAAACTGACTGTTTGGACCGAACACGACCTGCAAGGCGAACATTCAGGATTCATCTCTAAAGGTGTCTAACAATTAACAATAAGTGCAAATAGCGACCAACGATTTTTAAAAAATGAAAAGAAGAAGAAGAAAGGGTAATGCAAGCTGTTGAAAATGTCCATACGACACATGGACATCTAAATGTTGCAACAGCGGCAGAGGAAAAAGAGGCAAAAAAGTTTTGAAAGAGCATGCGTGCATGTACAATCTCTTATGCCAGGACAATTTTAATCTTTTGAAACAACCACATTTGCCATGACCACGCTAGATTTTCCATGGCCACGCTAATCTTTTGACTAGTGTCCATTGCAGATGTCGTTACCTATCCAACTACTTGGCATACACCCACTTACTAATGACTGCATCAACCACACCATCACATATCATATTCTCAGTCAAAACCATGCATTCATAAAACTATGTCAAAATACATAGCTAGATCATTTTCAACAAAGAGCGTTGCCTAAACTATAAAAATCAACATGCATTATTAAATTCAAAATCCAAATTAACCCAAAATCCAACCAAACAAATGAACCAATTTTATAGACAAGCTCATCTAATAGTTTCATCATCACTAGCTCCAAACTAAGTTATATTCAAATTTAACTCTCATCCCATCCATACTCTCATCATCCATCTCCAAACTAAGTTATATTCAAATTTAACTCTCATCCCATCCATACTCTCATCATCCATCCATTCTAAGTTATCACCACCTACTCTAAACATAAGGATTTACATCATTCTAATATCAATTTAATCACAATTCAAGCAAGCAACTTTAATATATCTTACAAATAACATACCTTAATTCTCATCCATATCAAACTTACAGGTCTCATTCCACATTATTTACAACATAACATGATTAAACCATAGTAAAATATTTATTTATTTTACCAAAATACTATATTAACATGCATGTCTTACAACTAGTCTCACTTAAGTATTTTATCAAACACATTATGAGTAATATAAAATACATAGAAATTATATGCGAACTTCATAGGCTTCCATCCATTACATGTCAAACTCATGTAAAATTACTCTTAATTATTCCCAATCCATACTTTTCCACTTATTGTTTTCAAATATGTTAAAATCTTTACACAATCGTAATCCTCCAAAAATGCACCTAACCATGAAATCAAAATGGTGCCTATGAAATACATAAAAAAATAATTCTCAATTCGAAACCAAGGTTCTTTCAGAACAACACTAAATACCCATTTTTACACAAATCCAATGAATCATATCTCTCATTGATATTTATTGAATACTTAATAAACACAATTCAAAAATCATCACAAATCATTATGAAAATAAAATATTTCACCTCAACACATTCTTTGCATGGAAAACCACTTTGAAATACTTTGATCCATGGGTTCCAACTAAAACTCCTAATACCTAACAAATCTTAAAATTCCATACGCGAACCAATATTTTAATCTTTCTAAAACATACAATACAAGAGTGGTGCCCATATGCAATGGTAAGACAAGTCACTTATAAGCCAAATTTATGATTCATCGTCATAAGTCATTTCCCACCTAGATGGGGTCGGCTAAGCCAAATTTATGATTCATTTGAAAAAAATGACCTATTTACACCTCTAAAATGCTAAATATTTATTTTTGTAAGAGTTCAACGAATTATATCTCTCATTGGTATTTTATCAAATACTTAATAGGCATACTTCAAAAATCATAATAAACTATTATTGAATTCAAAACTTTCACCTCAATGCACTTCATTTGCATAAAAAAATCATTTCTAAATCCTTTGATTCATAGGTTTTAATAAAAGCCTCAAACTCCATCTCAAAGTAAAAGGTTACACAACTCTAATATTAATTCAACCTCGATCTCAAGCAACCAAGTTTTTTAAAAAAATTCAGATCATACATTTCATAATTATTAAGCTATCATATGCCTTATTCTATATAATAAACAATCTTACATGTCTCAAAACATGTAAACAAATTCATTCACACCTACAAAATTTTACATAGGCAACATTTAAAAACCTTATAAATTCTATACCAAAACATCCAAGCTCAACCTAATACATTTTGTTATCACAAATAATAATTCTCACTTCACCAATTTCATGGGTTCTTATGAAATTTGTAAATTTCAACAATTCCATTTTCTCTCCACAATCCTAATCTCCCAACATAATTCAAGCTAAGCAATTGTGGCGCCCCAAACCGAGCGTCACATCCTAGCCCTTACCTTGGGATCGTATTGATTGGTAAACGTGATCAAGATTGTTGCCCTGTCACACGGCGGGTCTTGTCGGATATTTATCCTATTAAATATGGTCATGTAAAAGTTCATATAACAACTCATGTTCTCATACATTTCTAAGTCATTTCACCCCATTCATTATATATAAGCATGCTGTTCAGTGATATTTCATCTTTTGCCTAAATCAGATGTCACTGCATGTATATATCACAGTCATCCATATAAAACATTTGAATAGTTTACATCTATTCAACATAAAGCACTGCATATAATTCTTACAACAATTTCACATAAATTTCATAACATGAGTTTCATAAGTTTTTCCATGGATTCCTTAAGCCGACGCTAGCTCCTTTGCCATGTCCTGTTCTTCACCTATCTTTGGGTTTAGAAAAAAAAATGTGAGTCGAAACTCAATAAGAAAGCTATTTGCTTTTTACAAGCAAATCATTTCAGGCAATATTTTGCATTCAAAATCATATTGGAAAGCAATCTATACTTATCTAAAGGTATATCTTAAAAGCATGAAATCCTGTACCCATCATGGGTTTCATATGCAATATGCCATATGAAAACATGAACATGTAAACCATTTCTCCCATAGGATGGAAGCTAGCCAGGCGACCATCCGTCACGTTAACTCCCATTTCAGAGAGGGTGCCGCCGGCCTTAAGCCTGTTTCAAGCGACTTGGTCATAACAAGGGGGACAATCGGTCCACTTATACCCTTCAAGTGGACCTAATAACATGTGCACATGAACTTTTTGCATAAATTTAAGTTTAACATGCTAGCATGATTTTTCAATCAAAAAACATGGAGTCACATTATTTTTTCACAGCATCTATCAAAGAAAGATTTCATAACATTGCATTTGAAGTAAAATATCATTTCAACATTATTTTGCTAAGGGATGACCATCCTTAAAGACATTAGAAACAATTTTCATAGTTTTGTCAAACAAGTTGAAGAAAGAATTGCATTTATGGAAACAATTTAGAAAAGCAAAAATCCTTTAGAAAATTTGCTTGCTTACCTGAATTCCTTAGCTTTCCGTCACCACCTTTTCTTTGCCCTTGCCTACATGAGAATAATATAACTTTTCATATATTTTTTTTCTCATATTTCATTTAGTTTTCCAACCCATTCCATATACATACATTACTTATTTGACTTCATATGTCATCATACACACATATATAGCTCATTTTATACATATTTCTTCGGCTACCATATAACATAACATGTATAACCCCATACATAGGGTATTCCTTTCAATTACACAATAATCATTCAATAACCATCATACATAGGTTCATTGAGCTCACTTTTCCATTTATCCATTTTTTCCACAACACACACAACGGTGCTTGCTTTAGCACATGTTATTGCCTTAGGCTTCCTTAAATAATTTCAAAATTTGAAATAAATCATCTCACATTCAAAAAAGATGTATAATCATGGAATTCATCTCATTTTCATGCATTTTCGCATAAAATCATTTTTCATAAAACATTTATCACCCATTTACCTTTATCTCTTCACATAAGCCCATTTAGCACATATACTTAATGCATTTCATAAACTTTGCTAACTCAGAAATTTAATCCATTTTTCAGGGGTTTAATTTCCCTTAATTATCACTGCATTCAAGGTATTTTTATGGGATTTAAATTCATTCAACCTAGGTTTCCAAAACAACAAGTTTGGAACCCGTTTTTCACCCATTTTACGTGTCTTTTGACACATAACCCTATGAATTCTTAAAATTCCGAATTTTCATCAAATAAATCCATTTTTCCTATTCCGTATTTAGGTATTTAACACATATATAACATCCATGCATTATCATTTCTCAAAACAGCAAGTTATCCACACGTTTTGAGTCCCGTTTCATGCCGGTTTGACGTTCATTCATGAAAATCATAAAAATCAGTTTTAGAGTTTATTTTCCCAAATATTTTGGATAATACCTAATAACTTAAACCTAGGGTATTTTACCCTACATAACATGCATAAAACATGCAAACCCATTTTCATATCATTTTTAACATAGAAACTAAGAAATTAGGTCAAAATCCATGCTTTGCATTTCATAACTTCAAAAATTCATCATTTAAGCATAACTCATCATATATTTTGCATGAATACATGATTTATAGCTTAATCACATCATCAAACCAAAACAGCAACTTGTCTTGGAGATTTAGAATTTACCAACTTGGATTTTCCACTTAATACACATGCAAAACTTCACTTTCATCAATCTTAACTTAAAATTCATACATAAAACCTAATATACATTCCATATTCATGAAAAATCATGTTAAAACACCATTTTACAGATCCTTTAAGCATCCTTTTCGTTTTCAAGTTTTGAGTTTAAAAACTCAAGTTAAACAATGTAAAACCAAACACGTACTTACTTGGTTTTGAGATAAATCAAACCCTAATTCTTTGAGATGCTTTTGTTCTCAATTTCTCCTCCTTTTCTCCTTGATTTTCTTCTTCTTCTTGCTAGGTATATGGGACGTGAGCAGCTGGTGGTGACTTTGGGGTGAAAAATCACAACACTCAGCAATTTCCAACCCCTCCTCCAAGTTACGTGCATGCCTTATAAGAGCTGGAATCTTTTTCAGCTGTGGGGCCCACTTGGTAGTGCATTTCCACACTCCTTAAATGCTCCCTTATCTACCATATGTGGTGGCACATTTACAGCCAAGTAAAATCTGGTTTTACCATTTTACAAAATCAAAATCTACATCAAAAATCCCAACCGTCCATGCATTCCAACTTGCACGTCCATGGCTGCCCATTTTTGCATCCATTTTTCATTTTTTTCAACCCTAATTTAAGGGTAAATTTTACACTTAATTACCCATTAATTCATGCATTAATTTTATGTAAATAAATTTAGCAAAAATTGCAGCAACTTAGCACATAAAATCACATTTCCCATCATCATAAGCTGTCCACGTTTTCAGCTGTATGTACCAGCCTTTTTCAATTTTTTTATTGCTGAAAATCTCCATTATTGTATGCACATATCATGTCCTTGCATCCCAGCAACTTATATGCATTTTCAAAAAATATAAAAATCACAAATAAGCACCAAACAGCCCTTGGACGTCCCCTTATTGCCACCTTGGCTATGCTCTTGTAGCTTCATCATATCATGCATTAAATGGATGGATAATTCTCACATATATGCATTTCAAATATTTGCACAAAATCCCCAAGGAATGGCCTGGAATTGCCACCTCAAATTCCATTCCCATCATGCATTTATACTTGGTACTCTAGCATTAATGGAAAGTTACTTTTGTGGAGCATTACTCAACCATGCTCACCTTTTTCAATGCAGGTATTTTTCCGAAATTTCATGCTTAATCCAAGCCATTCAAAATAAATATCTCACAATTTTATTCAACCGTTTCAAATTTCATCTCAATCCGAGTTTCCTAGCTCCTGTTATAGCCGTTTAAAGTTAACGGTTGAAACTGAAATTTGACTAATAATTCATAATTCTCATTTCATCAAGAATTTTCATAACCCATTTATTCCATAATACCAAGCCCAACAATAATAATTTTCATTTCAAATTTCACCTAAATCCGTCTTACAGGCGTTGAGTTATGAATTTTTTAATATTTTTCCATTAAACTTGTCAATTTCCAAACCAATGCTCTTAATCCATTTTAAATAATGGAAAATGATTTTCCCTTAATATATTTGCACATTTAAATTACAAATTATTTATTCTAAACCCATTGTCTCATTTTAGCTCAAAATGATTAATCATATCATTATTGCTAATTCAAAATCCTAATTGCAATAATTAGCAAAAATCATAAAATACCTTCATAATTTCATAATTCACAAATGAACATCATATACATGATTGATGAATACACATGGGTTCTACATGGGTTAGGGTTTCACAGCAATAAAAACACATATCCATGTGCAGGATCCTAATATCTCATTTGCAACACAAATACATAATTTATTTTAAAGAAAAACAATCTAATAACCTTTAATGAAGTTCTCTAGCCAAAATATGCTACACTTTAGTTGTCAACTTAAGCTTCATCTAGTATTTCAATTTCAAAATAATTAATTTGAAATCTTATATGGAATCAATCAAGATCAACCTAATAAATTCTAAATACGTTAAGAAGTACTTCTACATCATCCATTTCATGAATTTATATAAAATTCCCAATTTTCAACAAATCTCAATTTCTACACTACTCTTGAATGAATAAAAATCATGAAAATCCTCAAACATATGTGCAATTCTTGTATGAAAAAAATTAAACAATATATTTGCACCTTAAATATGTGATTTATTTAAACAAAAAGCTACCTACTTACAATTTGATTTTTCCCAAATTTCTTCAAAACTAAACTTGAAACCTTGCTTCTCTCTTAATTATTGTAGCTTCTTAATGCTAAATAATTATTATCAAAAGCTTTTAAAAAAAACTCCAAGCCAAATCTTTTACAATTTTTTTCCCAAATTCTCTCTCCTCTTCTCCTTTCTCCTCTCTTCTCTTCTCTCCCTGTCCCCTTTACACATTTTTTTAAATGAGTAGCTATGACAGAGATGGGAGAAGAGGAATAGAATAGATAGAATGCCCTTATGATTATGGAAAAATTACAAGAGTGTCATCAAACTAATATATTTCAACTAGTTTCTTAACATCTTTTTCTAGAAAACCCTGATTAGTAAACCATTTGTTGAGTTATATTTGAGGCTTTTAGACGAATCCATAGATGTATAGCATGCTTCATAACTGCAAGAGTACAAATGATAATATTTCCTTGAAATTGGGTTAAATTTTGAATTTTCAAACGAAAATGACAAATATATTAAAATCTAACTTTTCTCACCATAAAATCTTTACAAAACATGTTTAAATCATATTACGAAAAATCCTCGAGTCCCCACTTCTACCTAGAGCTCTTAAAAATGTGTTGTTTCTCTTCTTAAGAGCACTTCGAGAACAAAGCTTTTTGTAGGAATTATCTCTTACATTCTTCTAAGAGCGCTTAAGGATAGGTCTGGTCTCATCTTGAGGACAATTTAAGAAAAAGAGTCTTTCGAATGTTGTTTCTCATCTTTTTTTAAGAGGTTGCTTTCTTTGCATAGTCTTCTAGATTGTTAGATCTAAAACCAGAACTTTTGTTCACGATTTCTTTTGCTAATCTTTTATGAGGAGGTATTCTCCTTCTAATGATTTGGCTTCAAGCTAATTTCAGTAGTGGGCTAGTTTTTCTTGTTCTCATGCTTGTATTTTGGCTGCTTTGTTGCTTTTAGTTTTGGTGAAGCATCCTCTTTCGTATGATATCATTGACATGAGTCACAACCTTATAAGATTCCTACTTTGGTATATTCTTTTCTTAGCGTCTTACATGATTTTTCTTTATTCTAACATATTGTATTCAATTTACTTATAGGTCTGTTTTGTGTAATACCTTAGGTGCTATTGTAATTCCTATAAAGGCTACTTCGACAGCACCCATGATGGAAAGTGGTGCTTCTCCAAGAAAGGTCGCTCCACCTTGCTCACATAAGATGAAGAACAAGCTTAACAAAACCTCCTTCTCATCTAGACAATATTCTTTCTTTAGGCAATGAGGCACCAGGTTGCCACGAGTTCTTTTTCTTGTGGGGCACTACTAGAGAGTAGATGAGACCACTTCATAATTTGGAGAAATCTTCATGATGCTTATGTACACTTTAACTATATTGTAATACCCAAACCCAAGTAGGACTCATATAATTGCATCTAAGGTATAATTATGATTTATGTATGAATTGATTGATTTTTGGATTATTTTCATAAATTTATGAATTTTGCAATTAGGGTTTGCAATTAAGAATGGTGATTAAGATTAATCGTCAAAGCTTAATATGAGTC
The DNA here is from genome assembly GCA_030490835.1 of Annona cherimola. NCBI lineage: Eukaryota > Viridiplantae > Streptophyta > Magnoliopsida > Magnoliales > Annonaceae > Annona > Annona cherimola. The sequence goes on along the minus strand of CM059971.1, from coordinate 33,554,235 downwards.
AAGGTGACTAAAGGGGCTTAATGAGGATTAGAACATGCTAATTGGCATGAATATTTATTTTAATTTCCATGATTTAATTAACAGATATTAAAATGGAAATTATGGAATTGTGTTAGAAATCATAGAAAATTCATAACTTGACTCCTACAAGGCGAAATGAGATGAAATTTTAAAGGTAAGCTCATGATTTTGGGCTCAAAATTATAAGTGGATTGTATTAAGGCACAAGTGATGAGATTAAGGTAATAATTATTTATTTTTAATCTCACACTCTAAGGATATTTTCAAAGGTTCATAACTTGACGTAGAAACGTCGGTTTGAGATGAAATTTGAAACGATGGAATAAAATTATAAAATATATGGAATGAGTGGATTTGATTAAGCTAGTTACCATGGAAAGTGGTTAAATAAAAAAAGGTACCTAGCATTGACTTTGTGTACCCTAGACTACCATAGCATTTGAGAAAATGACATATTTAAATGCTATGTAAGGTGTCAATTTTTGAATGGATAGTGCTGAATTTTAAAGATTATTTAATGGTCAAATCTATGGAAAAGTCAACGATTAAATTCCATAGTTAATTTCCTAATATCTATCTCAAGTGGAGCATAGATAAGGTGGCAAGAGAGGGGACGTCCAAGGGCATGTTTGGCATGGAAATTTGATTTTTAAAATCCTAAAAAATGTGTCTAAGTTGCCTAATGTCTAGGTGAAGTAAATGGGCACATAAATAGGTGGAAAAAGTGGCACAAAAATGTCAAAACCTAGCTAAATAGGGGACGTCCATGGGTGAACAGCAATGCATTACTTAAATGCACGGATTTTGTGGATTTTTGTAAAATAGAAAATGCAAATTTTACTTGGTTATAAAAATTCCATGTCATCAAGGGATAAGGCAGAAATAAATTACCCTCATGAAATGTGGCAAATGGGTCCCACTATCTGGTTAAAAAAATCAAAAATTAGAGTTTATCCTTGGAACGTGTATAAGTGAGAAAGTGGGGAGAAATTTCCCAAAACTTGCTAAGTAAGAGCAGCTCCTTTGTACATCCAAACCAGATAGGGGAAAGGATAAAAGGAAAAGAAAAAGTGGAAGGAAAAACAAGAGAAACTAAACAACTCAAGTTGGATTCAAGTTAGGGTTGATTGAAGTAAGTTTTGAATCACCTAAATCAAGTTTTTCTCTCTCAATTCATGAGCCATGAATATGGTTCATAAAGAACTCTTAAAGGCTGAGCTATGATGCCTTAATATGAGTATTGAATGATTTTTGAAAGATTTAAATGAAATTAAGAGTTCAAGAGAGTGAAAATGGAAGCTTAAGTTGGATTTTGAGATGAAAGCTAATTTGGAAATTCTCAAAACCCTAAACCAAATTGCTGTATGATTTAAGCATGTTGATTTGGATGTAATTCATGTTCGTTTGGATTACATATGTTGATATAAGCATTGGTTAATGATTTTGGTAAATATGAAACCCTAAGTTTCAAGAAAGGCCCGATTTTTTCATTTTTGGGTTAAAAATGATACAAGGAATTGCTTAAATTTTTTATGGATGAATTTTAAGGTAAAGTACCCTAAATTAAGGACCCTTTGGATGGCCTAAGTGGGCTTGATGTGTTTTCCCTAAATCTGAATTTTTAGGGTATGCATGAGGGAAGTCCAAATGGGGGCCAAAACGGGTGCTGTTCATATGATTTTTGTTGCTGTTTGTAATGAAATGATTTACAAATGTTATAGAGGGTAAAATATCCTATGTTTAAGATACTTTGAGTGTCCAAAAAGGTTTAAAATTATTTGCCCTAAATCTGATTTTAAGGACATATGTTTGGACACGTCAAAATGGGTTAAATTGATATCCTATATGCATGAAAATGTTGCTGTTATGGAAGTCAATTAATTATGATTTTTAAATATGTGATAATAACCTAAATTTGAATTAATAAAAGCATGTTTATTTCTGGAAATTATGACATACAAATCTGTTATGATTTCAGTAAAAAAAGAGGCATTGAAATGATGAAAAATGAGTCTTAACATGGCTGTTTTGGAAATCAGTCATAAATGGATTAAAAATCTGAAATTAAACCCTAAAGTATATGTTAATTCAGGGGTTTAATGATGATGAAAATGGGTGAAATTTTCTGTGTTAAGAAAATTTTAGAAACACATAATATATGTGTTGTATGTTGAACGTATGTGAAGCATATGTGTAAATGGATGATATGTGACTTATGTGAATTTTCTAAAATACAAAATATGCATGAATATGTGATAAAATGCATGAAGATATTGCTTTATGAATGAGGATTAATTATCTTAGTATTTGAGATTTATTTATGAAGCTTGAAATGTCACTTATATGCTTACAATAAGCATTGACGTAGGAAAAATGAAAAATGCATGAAACATGGCTCATGGGAGATATAAACTCTCATATGTTGATATATGAATGTATGCTATGTGTTTAACCTAAATATGGGATTAAAACACAATATGGAATGAATGATATGATGCACAAGTGTCTGTCATGTATGTATGATCGACTTGAAAATCCAAGTTGATTATGTATGATATAGATTATGGGATTGGAAAACTAAGTGAATGCAAGCAAATGGCTTGTTATGAATGCAATGTTATTTTTATGTATAGTAAAAGGCAAAGAAGTTAACGAGGCGGAAAGCTAAGCAAGCAAGGTAAGCAAGCAATTTTCTAAAATACTTTGTTTTATCAAATGTGATAAAATGCTTATCAATGATGTTCTAACTATTTAAATAAGTTAGCAAATGAATAATTTCAATTCTTTCTAAGTTTTTTAAGGATGATCATTCCTTGTCTAAATGAGTATTGAAATGTTATTTCTATTGAAATAAATGAATTGCTTACTGCTTTTCAAGTACTTATGATAAATGATGAATTTATGATTTATGAATGAAAAATTATGCTAGCATGTCAAGTTCATGTTTATAAAAGAAAGCATATGCACAAAAGCATGAGGTCAATCTCAAAGGTGTAAGCGGACCGATTGTCCCCCTTTGGTGCGGCCAAGTCGCTAAGAGAGGCCGAGGCCCGGCGGCGCCTCCCTTGAATGGGAGAGAGGATGAAAGTGGATGGTTGCCTAGCTAGCTTCTATCAAAAGAAATGTCATAATTTTAAATAATACATCCTATTGTTTATGACATATCCTGGATGGGTATGAGCAGCATGTTTTAAGATATACCCTCGAGCGGGTATAAAGTGGCTTTCCATGAATGATTTATGAAAAGGTTTCTACTCCATTGGTAGTTGATCACTTGATAAGTGTCTTCAACTGAACAAAGGAAAATGCAATTATAAGAATTTTCCTTGAAAATGAATTGCCTGGAAACCTTATAGCTTGCTTATTGAGTTTCGAATCGCGGTTTTGTTTTCCAAATCCTAAAGACAAGTGAAGAGGAGAACCATGTAAGGAGCACAGGTGGAGATTCAAGAAAAAAATGAATTTCTACAAGTTCATGTGATTCACTCTATGAGTTTGTATGGTTGTATGTTAATGACATTGTTGATGAATTGAATGATGTACAAGGCTTGCGTTATGTTTATGACAATAGTGATGATATGACTATAAATAGCGAAAAAAATTTATGGTCAATTGTTAAGAATGATTTATCATAAAATGGTTAAGTATGGAAAATTATGAGAACGTATGTATATATTTCCAAGGAAATATTTAAAAATGGTTAAACTCTTAAAGAGTTAAGATAAAAGGGATAAATATCCAAAGAGCTCGCCAATTGACAGGGAAACAATCCTAATCACGCTTACCAATTGATAGATCTTGAAATAAGGTTGTGTCGCTCGAGCTGGGGCATCACATATATATAGAATGTTCTCGATGTTTGACCAAAATTTGCCATGGTCTATGACATGCTCTATGTTTCAAAGGAGGTTTGAGAAGGTCGTATCTTTGTTAGTGGTTTTAGCTTGGTTGTGGAGGGTCTTCGCAGGTTTCCTAGAAACATTTTGCATCTAATTGTGTCTTTAGAAGGTCCACATTGACTAGTTTTAAAGACCTCCCACCAGTTTGGCAAAACTTGATATGAGTATTCTTTTCTAGCTAACTCCCATGCTAATCATCTTCACAACTACTTGACAAAGATTACTATCTTTCTTGAATGGTTAGGTTATATTGAAGATCATCACAACCATCTTTTGTAGAGTATCGGCATTCTTTAAGCCATGAAGGCATCCTATGACATCTTCTTGAAGAATTTGAATATCACTAATGCCTTTATTAGCTAGTGGTCACTAGTGATAAATAGTTTCATATTTCCTTTTAGTGAGATGAGTATCTCCCTCCGAAACATGAGAGGAATCTTCCATCTGCCGATAGTGGGAGATCCCTTCAATGAATGTCTTCCATTAAAACAAATTCTAGAGGAGTCTTTTGCTTTGAAGCAATCTATGCTATAGATCAATTAGGAAGATAAGCAAGAAGACTTGATTCACCATCCAACACTGGGTGACTTTATTTGTAGCATTAATAATCATGTTGCCTCTAATACAAATTGGCCTGGAACCTATGAAGAGTGTGAGGTTTTAATGAAAATGAAAACTACTGAGCTTCAACGAAAGAAGGATTAGTGTTGAATGAAGAAATAGCCAGATGAAGATTTTAATAATCTAAGATTGATGAAGAACAATGGTCATCTGTGGATGAAACTTAATTCTCTTCAGGACATTAATCCTACAATCGAAATGGTACTTTTTCTTTAGGTTTGGCTTTTTACAGTTATGTATCCCTCTTTATTGTGGAATGGACAAGTCAAGTGAACCCACTTATAGCCTATATGCTATCTTTCTCAAGGAAAATGTTTGATACTAACCCCTTAAGTCTTTTGCAACATACTATAATTTGAATGAAGCGGTATATCATGATGGTAGTCCTGGAAAGGTGACCACCCATTATCCGTCTCATTTTCTCGCTACTTCTTTTCATCTTTGGATTGATAACCTATTACAGTTTGGTGACAAGCTTATCTTGCAAAAGTTTTCCATTAGGATTTCTGTAAAACTCCAATTTTAGGAATGCGTATGAAACCCTAGAGTTATAAACCCTAGGTAATGTAATGATATTTATATGAAATATATATTAATGATATTTTGCAATATATGGCATTGGAGGATTAAATATCTAATTATGGAATGTTAATTCGGATGAATAGTAAATGTAAATAGTGAAACGTGAATAGTAAATGTGAGATTAAGGAATATGTTAAGTTAATCACTTTGGATTAACTTAATCATAAAAGACAAAAAAGAAAGCTTCCCACTAAAAGGCAAAAGAGGAATAGTGATTTTTTTGAATTTTTTAATGATTTTCGGATTTAAGGGTGATTTTGAAGAAAAATGAAGAAAAAATCATAATTTGCAATCCGGACATCGGATTGAGGTGAAATTTTTTATGGATGGCCAAAATCTTATGATGAACATGATGAGTGGTCCAAGATCTATCAAAAATCATGAATCAAGAGTCAAGATTGAATATCATTTGAAGATCAAAAAGTAGCTTTACTTTATCATTAAATTAGGATTGACTTTTGATTAATTTTAATTAATTAAAATCAGCAAAAGGCTCAAGGAGGGCAGGGGCATGGGATTTGGAGCCAAAATCAATGGCCCAAAATCATCCTCATCAAGAATCAACTGTTGAGATTTAATTAGCTTAAAAATATGATTTTTAATAAATAAAAAATTATTAATTAAATAGGCTAGCTAGGGTGGCGTGAACAGTATCTAGGGGGGCTGCACATTTCTCAAGGGTTTCTTGGAAACTTCCTTGGCAAAAATATTTATAATTTAGTCCAAATTCAAGGGGGTAAATTGTAAATTCATGAAAAATCAAATCCTATAAAAGGGGAGCACCCTTTGACATCCAAGAACACCTCCCACACCCTCCCAAGCTTGAGTAAGCTCACTCCCATGTTTTGAAGCAAGAGAGAAAGAGAGAGAAGAGGAAAGAGAGAGAAAGAGAGGAGGAGAGGAGTTCTCCACTTGAGGTAAGGGTAGCCTTCCCAAATTTCTTTTGAGTGTTAAGTAGGGTAAAATCATACTTAGATAATGCCTAATCATCAGAAAACAAGTGTAGTTACCATGCCAAATTGGAATTATGCCTAAACATCGAAGTTTTGGAGCGAAGATAGAGCATTCAGGAAAATAACATATGATATGTGTAAATAATGCTCCAAAATTGCTACATGATGATTTAGGATGAATATTTATGATAGTTATGATGTTAGAATGATGATATATTAATCTCATAATTTTTGGATTTAAGGATTATGCTTAAGTGAAATTATGATGAATTTTAGTATATAAAGAAAATGATTTATTTGGCCAAGTAAATGATAATAAATTCAAAATTTATGAATTTTCCCATGATATACTAACTGAGAGCTATGTCATGGTATTTTTTATTTTTGAAAAAAATGTCAATTTTTGAAACCCATGAACAGTAACCAACACGCTGTGAACAGTAACCTCGGATGAACAATAAGCGTAAACAGTAATCATGAACAATGAACAGCGTGATTTTGAAAAAAATTAAGATTTATTTTTATAAGGATGTATGGATTTAATTTTTAAGGATTTATGGATGAAAATTCATATAAGGAGGTAATGACCAAGTATTTATAAAGGGATAACCTCTATAAAAATGAGATAATATGTGATCATAAAGCATGTATGGAAAGCAATCTAAGACATGGAATAGATGGATAAAATATCCAATTTCCTTGTATAGGAAGAGGAAGGGAGAAGGTTGAGGACACGGACTGAGAAGGTAAGCAAGCAAACCCTTTTGAAAATATGTTTTATTCTCAAGTATTTATGAAATATGTTTAAGGGTGGTCATTCCTATAATATTTTGAAATGATGAATGTTTATGAGTTTTTATGAAAAGTCATGCCAGCATATTGATATCATGTGATGTTTATGGACACGTGCACATGTATGATGCATAATGAAGAGGCTTTAGTGGAGGTAGAAAGCGGATAAGAGGGACCCCCTTCACTATTGCCGAGTCGTATGGGCTATGTGTCGGCGGTGTCCTCCCAAAAGGTGGAGGCAAAGGAATGTTATGTGTAAATGAATGCATTGCATTTTCAAATATGGATTGAAAAGGAAAGCGTGGATTTGAAATGATGTTTTTAAAGGGATTGTGCAAATAATTCTCTACATGAGAATGACAAGTTACCTGGTGTAAGAGGTATATAATGCCAGAAAAATCAAAATTCATGCATGTAGGAGACCAGGTAGGCTAATCAGGGTAAAGTATGCGAGGTCCCCTTGACGAGGCCAAGTCGGAGAAGCCGGCGTAATGGACCTGCTATGTGAGATGTTTCCCAGGCTAGCGTACCCACACACGAAGGTTTATGTCAGGAATGGAAATGAAGAATTTGCACATCCAATGTTTATGAAACGATTTTTTTGAAAAGATTTCTGTGTATTTGATAGTTGATCACTTGATAAGTGTCTTCTATCGAATGGATAGGAATGCATTTAAATGAAAGAAAAAAGGCTTGCTTACTGAGTATTACTACTCATACGTGTTTTCAAAATGGCAAACATGCTATGGAGCTGACTCATAAAGGATACCAAGTAGAAATGACCTGCAAATTTCATTGCAGTTCTATGTATGCGTCCAAAGGGACAAATGTATGATAATCATGTTGAAGACATGTTTTATGGATATTACAAACATGATTTTACTTATGTGAATTATTTCAATAAAAAGAAGATATGAATGGTTTTATGATGATATGGATGAGTCTATTATGAATAAAGTGTATGCTTATGTGATGAAAGAAAAAGAAAAAGAAAATTTAGACAAGATCCAATTAAGTACCCGCCCTCGTGATCAGGGAAACAATCCTGACTCATATTTACCAATCGAAATCGGTCCCGGAGTAAAGCTTCTAGGCACTCCGGTTCGGGGCACCACAATTTCTTTATCATATCTTTTAAGGATACGAATCATCATATTCGGGGATTACACAACTATGAATTATGTTCCTTTAGTGTGTTACCAGCTAGCTCCTAGCCCAAAGGACTTTCTTTTGTGTGCTACCATCTAGCTCCTAGTCCAAAGGACTTCTAATGCATGTCTTTCCTTGGATGAGAAATAATTTATTATTATTACTCACCATCCATGTTGTCTTCTTTCCAAGGAAGGAGCTCACTTTAACATGGAGCCTTATGATTTCAAGGTTGCTCTTTTAACAAACATTTATAAGATCATCTAGGATATTGATTTTTTTTATACTTTGTATTTACAATTATCTGAACTGGTATTGCAATTAAGCCCTGAGACATTCTGACATAGCGAGGGAAATGTGAAACAAGCCTAGCACAAGGCTACACCTCAAAGTTGATAAACAAGTCTCCACACGAAAACTCAATATAAGAAAAAGAGACAACTTAGAAATTATTATTCATGAAAGACTATCTAATAACAATAGAAGCTACAAATTTACAAAAACAAGCAAACCCTAGCGCGAAGTAACCTTTACCACCCACTTGCACATGTTTTACTAAAAATAGTAAATTGAGAATTTACTAAAAATAGAAAATTCAAAATTTACCAAAAATAGTAAAAAAAGAAATTTAATAAAATAGAATCTATAAGAGTTATCATGAAGTTGGCCTCAAAAATAGCTTCCTATTGATATGTTGGGGCTCTCATAATTCTGCCTGGCTCAAAAGTCTGAATTTATCTTACTCTTTTATTGCATAAAGATCTCTCCACATTACGTCCTCATAATCCTACCCACTTTAGGATTTTATTGGCTTGGAGTCCTACGTCATTCTCCTTCACTTAAAAACTCGACCTCGAGTTTGCTAGAATATCTAGATAAAGGAATTTTTCCAGAGAATAGAATTGATAAATATTTATCACATTTAATGTTTTGGAGATTCCCATTGTATCTGGCAAATCTACCATGCGCACGTTATTATTACACTCTTCATAAGTGGTGACCCATCAAGTAAATTGTCTACCTTCAATTTCTTGAACTTCCCAAGCAATAGCTTGATTGTATTAAGGTGTTCTACCGCTTTATGCTCCTCTTCATCTGTCAACACTTCTTTTACAATTAGATCGTGCGCCTTTTCTGACTCTTTGATAACATAAGAAATTTTAATTTTTTGCTCTTCTTCTTTCAACACTTCTTTTAAAATTAGATCATGAACCTCTTTTGACTCTTCAATAACATAAAGAGTTTCAATTTTCTGTCCCTTATCCACATTTATTTCTTTTGGCTTTTTAGTCACCTTTTCCTCTCTGCATCGATCAGTAGGAGTGGTTGCATCATGTGTTAATATATTTGTTTCAGTAGATTTCTTACAATTATTCTCATACTACCTCTGGTATCGTAGAGAAAAAATATTTTCATAATCAAGGGGAAGAAAATAATCATGCATAAAATAATTCATAAAACCATGATCAATTGGTGTCTTTCCTTCATGAACCCTTCTGGAATTATCCCACTATACAAAAGATAAACCCTTAAGTCTACATGCGACAATTTGCACTTGTTTCCATTTTGAAATATTCACGTATTCAAAAAATTTATCTACCTATGCAATCTAATCCAAAAGTTCTTCAATACTAAGATTCCCATAAAAGTAAGAAAAAATATTTACCTTTAGCTTGAACTCGTGGGTATCTCTATCACCATAATAGTTTCTTCCATATCTAGGTTTTTTGATTGGTTCTATACAATAATCTTCTTCTTCATCTAAATCTTCCACGTAGACATGTTGTCTACAGACATATGCAAGAATGGGTTTGTTGAAAGGTTGCCTACAAGCATAGTCATCTTTGGCACATGGCCTCTCGTCATTCCAGTCCCTGTTGGCATTTGTGCTCAAAGCTTTGCGTTGATCTGCATTTTTTCAAAGCGTCGTTCCGAATGCTAGCATCTGCGATCCATTTGTTGCTCCCAAGCTCTCGATGCCACCCCACGATCTTGCCTTGCAGATCCTGAGGTCTCAGTTTTACAATTTTAGTCACAACAACTACCACCTCCATCACCAGATTTGTTAGCCATGAGAAGCAAGATTGCCTACTCTAATATCAACTAACGCAGCGAGGAAAACATGAAACAAGGCTAGCAAAAAGCTACACCTTAAAGTTAATAAACAACTCTCCACACGGAAACTCAATCACAAGGAAAAAGAAAACTTAGAAATTCGTATTCGTGAAAGACTGTCTAATAACAATAAAAGTTACAGATTTATAGAAAAATAAGAAAACCCTAGCACTAAGAAACCCTAACAACCCACTTGCACATATTTTACTAAAAATAGTAAAACGCACGATTTACTAAAACTAGTAAATTCGAATTTTCTTAAAAATAGTAAATTTAGAATTTACCAAAAACAGTAAAAATGAAAATTTATAAGATAGAATCTATAAGAGTTATCATGAAGTTGGCCTCAAAAATAACTTCCTATTGACATGCTTTGGCTGTCATAATTCTGCTTGGATCAAAAGTCTGAATTTGCCTTACTCTTGTATTGTGTAAAGATCTCTCCACATTGCATCCTGATAATCCTGCCCACTTTAGAATTTTATGTGATTGGAGTCCTACGTCAAATTTTAACAATTTTCATGTAACATCCTTACAAATTTCTAGCGATATCCCTACAAATTCCCATATTTGGTGGACACTCTTTAAATTAAGGAGGTTATGCTACCACTTGAACCAGCATCATTTGGCATCCATGCTCGGCCGCCATACCACAACTCCACTGGCATCATGGTAATTTTAAATATAATGAATGACATAAACTATAAAATAATTAGAAAACATAAAATTTTACAAGCTTTAACTAGTTTAATGGGAGAATTTTCCCAATTTTGCAAACATCAAGTAATTAATATCATATTAAATATAGGGCATATGTTCCAAATGGGAGCGCATGTACACAAAGTTTCTGTGAACTATTGGAGCACCAAATAATGTACTCCATCATCAAAAATTGAGCAGCACCCATGGATGCCACTTTATTCTCCAATCCACTCTACTTACTTCGATTGTTATGAAGATTTGACCTATCCAAAAGGTCGGTAAGATAAAAAATGAACAAAATTCTCAGCTTCAATAGCCTATCTTCCACCATGTAGGGATACATATACAAACCTACACCTTACACGTGCCATGATATATGGATTCCAGTAATTAGTCTAGACTAATATCCACTGCTCGAATAATGTGGTATTGACCAGTTCTCATAACATTACTAACAATTTCTTATATATCTCTATGGATTAAGGAACACGAACCTGAAGAGTGGGCACGCTCCCTCCTCAAATGAGAGCGTAGATCACTTTAAATAGGAAATCATTTCTCTGCAAGAGGAGAATTTTATTGGGACTAGAGTCCTCCTTGTCCTACCTTTCTCACCCTTCTGTCCAATTTCTCATAAATTTGCAACCCTAACCCCTTTGGTCCGTTACCCCCTGCCCTATTAATTACTTCTCTAAATGGTTAGAGTTAAGCCATTAAGTAGCACCATGACCAATAAAATAATTACCTTTATATGTAGACATGGACTGCCAAAATTTATCATCTCTAACAATGGAAAACAATTTGATATTAAACAATTTAGAGAATTTTGCCAAAGTAATGACATAACACACAAATTTGCCTCTGTAGCTTACCCACAAGCTAATAACCAAGTTGAAAGAACCAACAGAACAGTAAAAGAAGCAATACGAAAAATGGTTAGAAAATGAAAAACATAAATGGGTTAACATTTTACCTAATGTTGTATGGGCGTACAACACAATTCCTAGAAAGGTTAGAGGTGAAACCCCATTCAACTTTTATTCGATACTAAAGTTGTAGTCCCCATTAAAATTACAAATAAAAATTTTAGAACTACTCATGTAAGTGAGGAAGGTAACCAAAAAATCCACTTAGAATCTTTGGTTTTCATTGATGAACTCAGGGATACAACAGCTAAGAGAATGCTTTTCTACGAACAACAATTAGCAAACTGTGAAACCCCGATCTTAGATACATGTATGAAACCCTGGGGTTGTAAACTCTAGGTAATATATTAATATATATTCATGAGTATGAAAAATATATGGGAATATATGTTAAAATAATTAATTATGAAATTCGGATGAATAGTGCATAGTGCACGTGAATAGTGAAATGTGAATAGTAAACGTGGGATTAAAAAATATGTTAAGTTAATCACTTTGGATTAACTTAATCACAAAAAGACAAAAAAGGAAGCTTCCCACAAAAGGAAAAAATAGCAACTTTTTGATTTATTTAGTATTTTCGGATTTTTAATTGATTTTTGAAGAAAATGAAGAAAAATTCGTATCTTGCAATCCGGACATAGGATCAAGATGAAATTTTTTATGGGTGGCCAAGATATGATGATGGATATGATGAATGGTCCATGATTAATCAAGGATCATGAATTAAGGGTCAAGATTAAATGTCATTTGAAAAGGGAAAAAGTAACTTTACTTTTTCATTAATGGCATTTGACTTTGATTAATTTTAATTAAATAAAATTAATGCAAAGCCTGCAATTGCTGCTGGAGAATGGACTTTTGGGGCATGATCCAATGGCCCATGATCATCCTCATCAAGAACCAACGGCTAGGATTTAATTTGCTTAAAATAAATAAATTTTAATAAATAAAAAAGCTAGAAAAATAGGGCTGCAATAGGGGGGCTGGAGCAGGCCTAGGGTGGGCTGCACAAGGCTCCATGCACCTTTTGGAAATTAGAAAAAAATACATTTATAATTTAATACCTCAAGCAAGGGGGGTAAATTCCAATTTGATGAAAAATCAAAAAGTATAAATAGGGGGCAGGGGTGAACGTCCAAGGCACTTCATCCCAGCTCCATTTGAGCATTTTTTTCACCCCCACCACGTTTTAGCCTTGAGGAGAAAGAAAAGGAGGAAGTTAGAGAGAGAAAGTGCGTGAAAAAGTGGGATATCTTCACTTCGGGTAAGTGATTTCTTCCCAAATTTCTTTTGGATGTTAATTAGGGTAAAATCATTCTTAGATAATGCCTAATCATGAGAAAATAAGTAAATTTATAATGCTTAATTGGAATCATGCCGAAACATCGAAAATTTGGAGCAAAGATGGAGCATTCGGGAAGATAGTATATGATATGTAAAAATAATGCTCCAAAATTGATAAATAATGATTTGGGATATATGAATATGATAAATATGATGTTGGAATGATGATATATTAATTTCGTGATTTTTGGAATTAAGGATTATGCTTAAGTGAATTTATGTTGATTTTTAGTACATGGCGAAAATGATTTATTTAACCAAGTAAATGATGATAAATTCAAAATGTATGAAATTTCCCATGATATACGAAGCATAAGCTATGTCATGGTATTTTTTATTTTTGGGAAAAATGTCAATTTTTGGAACCCATGAACAGTAACCCACGTTGCTGTGAACAGTAACGTGAACAGTGATTATGAACAGTAATTGCTACAGTGACATGAACAGTGATTATGAACAGTCAACAGCGTATTTTGGGAAAAATTTGAGATTTATTTTGTATATTTATGAGGATATATGGATGGAATTTTTAAAGGATTTATGGATAAAAATTCATATAAATGAGTAATGACCAAGTTTTTTTTCTAAAAGGAAAACCTCTATAAAAATGAGGTAATATGTGATCGTAAAGCATGCATGGGAAGCAAGCTAAGACATGGAATAGATGGATAAAATATCCAATTTCCTTGTATAGGAAAATGAAAGGAAAGGATAAAGGAGTCAGGTTGAAGCAAAGCAAAGGTAAGCAAGCAAACTTTTTTAAAATATGATTTTATTACTTCATTGTAAGCAAGTAATCCTTTTGAAAATGATGATTTGTAAGCAAGCACAACTTTGAAAATGTGATTTTATTGCTTCATTAAAAATGATGATTTGTAAGCAAGCAAACTTTTTTAAAATATGATTTTATTACTTCATTGTAAGCAAGCAATCCTTTTGAAAATGATGATTTGTAAGCAAGCTATATGCTTTTTAAAATATTTCTAAATGATTGCAAATTGTTTGCTTACGTGTTTTATGAAATGTGTTTAAGGGTGGCCATTCCTATAATGTTTTGAAATGATAAATGTTTATGAGTTTTTATGAAAAGTCATGCCGACATATTGATATCATGTGATGTTCATGGACATGTGCACATGTATGATGTATAAGGAAGAGGCTTTGGTGAAGGTAGAAAGTGGATTAGAGGGTCCCCCTTCACTATTGCTGAGTCGTATGGGCTGTGTGCCGACGACGTCCTCCCCAGAGGTGGAGGCAAAGGAATGTTATGTGTGAATGAATACACTGCATTTTCATACATGAATTGAAAATGAAAGCATGGATTTGAAATGATATTTTTTTAAGGGATGATGCAAATAATTCTCTACATGAGAATGACAAGTCACCTGGTGTAAGAGGTATATAATGCCGGGGAAATCAAAAGTCATGCATGTAGGAACCATGTAGGCGTCAAGAGGAAGAGAGGTTCCCCTTGATGAGGCCAAGTCGGAGACAGCCGGCGTATTGGACCATGTTATGTGAGATGTTCCCTGGGCTAGCGTACCCGCACACGAAGGTTTATGTCAGGAGTGGAAAGGAAGCATTTGCACATCCGATGTTTATGAAAAGGTTTCTATTCCATTGATAGTTGATCACTTGCTAAGTGTCTCCTATCGAATGGAGAGAAACGCATTTACGAATGATTTACATGAATGGTTTATGAAAGGTTTCGAAATATGGTTTACGAAAAAGTTTCTATTCTGTTGGTAGTTGATCACTTGGTAAGTGTCTTCTATCGAATGGAGAGGAATGCAATTAAAATGAAAAATGCTTGCTTATTGAGTTTCGACTCATGTTTTGTTTTTCCAACCTCAGACAGGTGAGGGAAAGCCAAGAAATGAAGGACATGTGTTGCTAAAGGAAAAGAGGAATCTACAAAGGTTAGTAGATTTTTGTATAAATAGATTCCCTAATGGGATATGATGAAAAAGGACATAGGTTGTATGAAATTGTGAAGTTATGAATAATATGAGAAGTTGATGATTTATGATGTTATGGATAAGTCCATTATGAATGATGATGATATATGTTTTTGTGATGAAAGAAAAAGAAATGAAAAAAATTTGGACGAGATCCAATTAAGAACCCGCCGCGTGATCAGGGCAACAATCCTGATTCACACTTACCAATCGACAAGATCCCGGAGTAAGGACAAATGTGACGCCTCGGTTCAGGGGCGCCACACAAACCAATACAACAAAAAAGTTAAACCACACCAGTTTTGAATTGGTGATTTAATCCTAAGAAGAGTCAACTTTTCTATGGATATTACTCTACAAAAAATTTTCCCCAACTAGAATGACCCATTTCACATCAGTCATTCCTATAATAATGGAACATATGAATTAAAAACCTCGGACGGTATAAAAATTCTATGAACATGGAATATACAACACTCACAAAAATTATACAAATAATAGACCCTCTGCGTCCTCTAAAAGGCCCCTCTGTGGCAGCTAAATAAACAGACCCTCTATGTCCTCCAAAAGGCCTCTCGGTGGCCACCAAACAAACGAACCCTATGTGTCCTCTGAAAGGACCCTCAGCGATCGCTAAACACAATGGACCCTCTATGGCTGCAAAATAAATAAAACCTCCGCATCCTCCAAAAAGGTCCCTTCTGTGGCTGCCAAAAAAACAGATCCTCCATGCTCTCCAAAAGGCCTCTCTCCAATCACCATACCAACAAACCCTCTATCCTCCTACTAGACCCTCTGTGGACTTCCAATAAACGAACCCTTTCTTCCCTCAATGGCCTTTTTGCGGCCCTTCCAAAAATTACCTTATATGTCCTCCACACTGGACCCTCTACAACCCTACAAACGAGTGAATCCTCTGCAACTCTCCCAAGACAAAGGCAAATCCATTACCATTCTCACAAGCAAAGATACCTCAAATTAAAATACATATTTAAGACCAAAATGTAATTACTATACCCATATATCAATCCACTAGCTTAAAAAGATAACTTCATTTTCTTAATACCAAAAAATTTTTCTTAATCTTCCTTCCCTACTCCTCGTCCTCACTATCAATGGCATCATCATCACTACTATAAGCCCCTCAAGTGCTTCCATATCAAAATCTGGATCACCCTCAAGCACACATGTAGCATAGCCATCATACCCCTTATGAAATGCCCTCTTCAAAATATCTGCCTTTTTGACTTCCAACTCCCCCATCTACAGACATAGATCTATATTATCTAAAGTTGCTTTCTTCAATTCACTTCTCACCATTTCTAGCTTTGCATATGCCCTCTCCAACTCTCCTTGTGTCGACTTGTTTTTTTAGATCCTCCTATTTCATTACCTCTTCATAATCACTTGTTGGGTCCCGAATAGATGGCAAAACCCAAGAGGGGAGGGGTGAATTGGGTTCTTAAAAATTTCTTTGGTAACTTAAAAACTTAACCCCTTGTAGAATTAATCCCCTTGAATGAAGAAACTGAATGGAAAGCAAAGTAATAAAGAGAGCAGAAATAAAAGCAAGTAGACAAGGATTTTATAGTGGTTCGGGCAACCTCCCTACTCCACTCTTCCAAGCTCACACTCCTTGTGACTTGGGTTCCACTATTGTATTCCGCGAATACAACTAGAGCCTCTTGCTCTCTTCTAGATTCTAGCTCTAGGGGGCATATACAACCAGAGCCTCTTGCTCTCTTCTAGATTCTAGCTCTGGGGGGCATCAAACACTTAGCACAAGTAGGTGATGAGTCACACTCCAATCACACACTACTTTGCTACCTCTTGATCTTAGCTACGCAAGCTAAATCAAGTTCAACACAAACAAGTAAACAATAAAAGTAAACTACACTTTACAGGTGTGTAGAAACGATTTAGCGCAGGGAAGAACTTGTAGATGATGGCTTTGAAGTTTCTGAATGTAGCTCTTGCAACTTGAAGCACAATTCTTCCTCTCTTGATTGGCTTGATCACTTTAATGCTCTTGTAGATAGGAGTTATGCTCACTTAATGTTTTCCAACTGCTTCCCTCGTCCATCATGAATGCTATTTATAATTTTGGAGGGAATCCGAACATTAGAAGGTAGGTGGCGCGTATTTAATGCGCCAACGTTCGAATTAATTCCGACCGTTGCGACCCAAGTCGCATGTGGAGTCGACTTGGCCTGCGACTTGGCTTCCAAGTCGCACCTGGAGTCGACTTCGTGTGCGACTCCAGTTCTTCAGATTTCCAAGTCCGAGTCTGGGTCAACTTGGCCTTCAGTCCTCAACTCAAGTCGATCCTGGAGTCGACTTGGGTTGCGACTTGGTGTGGTCTTTTGCAAGAACACCTTGATCTTCTTGAACTGGCTTGTACTTTGTTAAATTGGTCTTCATGACTTGGATATTTCTTCATTTAGAATAAGCTTGAAGATTAGCTTTGGACTTGATAGACTTGATTTGAACTTTGAATATAAATCTTAGCTTTTGATCTTCAAGAAACTTCAGTTGCTTTTTGAGAATGAACTTTGCATCTTATTTGGATTTGATAAATTCCAAATGGATCCTTGGAATAAGATTGAAACTTCAATCTTCAAGTCTGAACTCCTCAAGTCGAAGTTGGAGTCGACCTCGTCTGCGACTTCGCCCAAGTCGCACCTTGAGTCGACTTCGCCTGCGACTTCGTCATGTCCGTTTTCACTTTTTCAACTCTGGATGCTTGAAGTCGATGCTGGAGTCGACTTCGTCTGCGACTTGGTTTCCTAAGTCGCACCTGGAGTCGACTTGGCCTGCGACTTCACTTGTTCTTCTCCCCTTTTCAGCTCTGGACAGATTTGACTTCTTGAAGTCGATCTTGGAGTCGACTTGGTATACGACTTGGCTTCCATACTTGATTTTCTTCAAATGAATATTCCTTAAACATTTCCACAAACTTGTTAGTAGCCAAGACTTACTCAAATTTAGTTTGTTAATCATCAAAACATAGATTTAGCTAATTTTCCACATATTTCCAACAATCTCCCCCTTTTTGATGATTGACAAAACCGATTTGAGTGTATACCTTTCAATTGCTTAAAATATCATGTTCATTATGCATTTTGAAATCATACTTAAACTCATGCAATCATTTAACATATGCTCATGCAATCCTTCAATATTTAACACACATTCAAACTCTTCTCCCCAATCATATCCTACTCTTTTCTCCTTAAGCATAATCATAAGGATCTCAAATCCTCAAATCCTATTCTTCTCTTCTTACATCTCTCTCCCCTTTAATCATCTCTCTCCCTTTTAATCATCTCTCTCCCTTTTAATCATCAAGACTTATACTCAATTTTTCAACTCAAATACTCTTCTTCTCCTTAAATCTCTCTCCCCCTTTTTGTCAATATATCAAAAAGTTTAGGGGGTAATCAAAGAGATAGATGGGTTAGCTCCCCCTAAATGGGTGCTCCCCCTGAGTTTATGCTTATCCTAATTTTAGATACTACTTGTTGGACATGATACCACTTGATTTACCAGCTGATACCACTTGTTATAGCATTTGTTGTTTTGTTACTTAGGTGAGCTCAATCATTCCCATGTCATTTCTAATTTTATAGAATGCTTCTCTTGCTAGGGGTTTAGTAAAAATATCTGCAACTTGATCCTCAGTTCTAACAAATTCCAAACATATGTCATGATTTTCTACATGTTCTCTAATGAAATGGTGTCTAAGATCTATATGTTTGGTCCTAGAATGCAATACAGGATTCTTGGTTAGACAAATGGCACTTGTATTATCACATTTGATAGGTATATTTTTAAAATTCATGCCATAGTCCCTAAGTTGCTGTTTCATCCAAAGTAATTGGGCACAACAGCTCCCGGCGGCAATATATTCGGCTTCCGCCGTAGATAGAGCAACACTAGTTTGTTTTCTTGAAAACCATGAAACCAACATGCTTCCAAGAAACTGACATGTTCCACTAGTGCTTTTTCTATCTACTTTGTAACCAGCAAAATCCGCATCCGAGTAGCCGATTAGATCAAAATTAGAGGCCTTTGGATACCATAGTCCTAAATTGGTAGTGTCTACTAGATATCTAAAAATTCTTTTCACAGCTACCAAGTGTGATTCTTTTGGGCACGATTGAAATCTAGAGCACATACACACACTAAACAATATATCTGGCCTAGAAGCAGTTAAATATAATAAGGAACCTATCATGCTTCTATACAATTTTAAATCAACTACTTTGCCCTTCTCATCTTTGTCAAGCTTGATTGTAGAGCTCATGGGCGTGTTTGCTCCTTTGCTATTCTCCATGCCAAACTTCTTTAGCATTTCTTTGATATACTTGGACTGGTTAATGAAAATTCCTTCATTTAATTTCTTGATTTGCAGTCCAAGGAAGAAGTTTAACTCTCCCATCATGCTCATCTCAAATTCTTTCTGCATAAGCTCAGAAAATTCTTGGCAAAGAGTTTCATTAGTAGCACCAAAAATAATATCATCAACATAAATTTGAATGATTAATATATCCTTTCCATTGTACTTAATAAACAGAGTGGTGTCTACCTTTTCCTTTTGAAAGTTATGATCAATCAAAAACTTGCTTAGTCTATCATACCAAGCCCTTGGAGCTTGTTTTAATCCATATAATGCTTTGGTTAATTTGTAAACATACTTTGATTGATCCTTTTCTTCAAATCCAGGTGGTTGCTCAACATACACCTCTTCATTTATATAACCATTCAGAAATGCACTTTTGACATCCATTTGAAACAATTTAAAGTTCATGTGAGATGCAAAAGCTAGTAAGATGCGAATTGCCTCTAATCTAGCAACCGGGGCATAGGATTCTTCAAAATCTATTCCTTCTTCTTGTGAGTATCCTTTTGCCACAAGTCTAGCTTTGTTCCTCACTACAAGTCCACTTTCATCTAATTTGTTCCTAAAGACCCACTTGGTGCCAATAATAGTACAATCATTTGGTCTAGGAACAAGGTGCCAAACTTGATTTCTTTCAAATTGATTTAGCTCTTCTTGCATTGCTATAATCCAGTTTTCATCATCAAGAGCTTGTTCAATATTAGAAGGTTCAATCTTGGATACAAAAGCATATTGTCCACACACATTTTGCTTTGACCTTCTAGTTTTTACACCTTCATACACATTTCCTATAATTTGTTCAATTGGATGTGCATGTTTGAATTTTAAATCAGATGGAGGTTTATAGGAGTCATTACCTTCACTTACCCTTTCCTCCAAGAATTCCTCTTGCTTTTCCATATGCAATTTTTCAAGATTGCTTGCTATGTCATCTGCATCGCTTGAATCATCCTTTCTTTTAAAGCATGGGTTAGTTTCATCAAAAACAACATGTATGGATTCTTCTACAACTTGGTTTCGTTTATTGAAAACTCTATATGCTTTGCTATTTGATGAATAACCAAGGAATATTGCTTCATCACTTTTAGCATCAAGTTTTCCCAAGTTGGTTTTTCCATTGTTCAGAACATAACATGTGCATCCAAAAGTATGAAAATAAGATATGTTTGGTTTCTTTCCTTTCCATAGCTCATATGGGATCTTTTTCAAGATTTCTCTAATGGTAACTCGATTCAATACATGACAAGCTGTACTTACAGCTTCACCCCAAAACTTCTTAGATAATTTGCTCTCATTTAGCATAGTTCTAGCCATCTCTTGTATAGTTCTATTTTTCCTCTCCACTACTCCATTTTGTTGTGGAGTCCTTGGTGCAGAAAATGTGTGATGAATTCCTTTTTCATTACATAATTCTATGAATCGTTTGTTCTCAAATTCACCACCATGGTCACTTCTTATAGTCATAATAGTACTTTGTTTTTCATTTTCCACCAAGTTTACAAACGTTGCAAACATAGAGAAGGCTTCATCTTTGCTAGCTAAAAGAATTATCCATGTGAATCTTGAAAAGTCATCAACAATTACAAATACATATTTCTTTCCACCAATGGTTAAAATGTCGGATGGCCCATATAGATCCATGTGTAGCAATTCAAGTGGCCTAGTGGTGGAAATCTCCTTTTTGGTAGAAAAAGACATCTTTGGTTGTTTAGATAATTGACATGCCTTACATAATTTATTTTTGTCATATTTCAACTTAGGCAAGCCTTCTACCAAACTCTTTTTTCATAGGGTCTTTATGTTTCTCATGTTTATATGCCCAAGCCTTTTATGCCAAACCCATGGATCATTATCAATGGCCATTAGACATTGACCATTTAGTTCATCAAGTGAAACCAAATATATATTTCCATGTCTTTTTCCACTAAACATGATATGTTCACCATCAAATACATTGCATATAGATGATTCAAACACAACCTTATATCCTTTATCACATAATTGGCTAATGCTCATTAAGTTATGCTTGAGTCCTTCAACAAACAAAACATCCTCCATACATGCATTTGAGCTACTGTAAATATTTCCTTTACCTTTGATTTTACCTTTCTCATTATTACCAAAGGCAACCGTTCCGTCGTTGCAAGGCTTAAGTTTGTGAAACAAATTTCTTTCTCCAGTCATGTGCCTTGAACAACCGCTATCCATGAACCATACATTATTTGCCTTTGCTTTTAAACAAATCTGAAAAATAAACAAGTAATTCTCATCTTTTTGGTACCCATTTTATGGGTCCATTTGGGTTAGTAAAATGATTTAATCTTCGTTGCTCTATCTTAGAAAGCCCAAATCTCGTGTTCCTTGGAACCCAAACTAATCTTGCACCATGGTCATATAATTTCTTGAAGTTACATTTATAGGCTTTATGACCCATCTTGTTGCAAAAGTTACAAGCCATTGGTAATCTAGGAGTAGGCCTCCAAGTATATTTTGGTTCAAGTGTTGGCCTTTTAGTCCACACAACATTTTTCCTTTGTGGCTTGAATGTAGGTGCAGTATTTGTTTGATATTTTCCATGTATTGGCACATTTGATTTACCACTTTCTTTTTGCTCAAATGTATTGTATCCAAGACCTCTTCTATCTGTTTGTGAGGTCATATTCAAGAACATCTTCACATTTTCACCGGGATTAGAGAACTTTGCTAATGATTCATTTAAGGATTCGTTCTCCTTTTTCAGTTTCTCAACTTCTTTCAACAACAGTTCATTTTCTTCTTTCAATTTTGTTGACATTTCAGCTAGTTTTCCATTTTCAATGATAACAAAGTTACATTGTTTTCTTTTTAATGTCAACTTGTTTCCTAGCTTTTTGATTTCCCCATACAATGAATCATATGCAATTTGTAGTTCATCTAATTCGGCACATTTGAGGCAATCATGAAAAGAAGAATAACTTGATTGAGAATAAGGTTTGGAAGTTACCTCTTCACTTTCTGTGTATTTTGTTGAGGTAGATTGATCTTCCAAAACTTCCGTCGTGTTCAAGCATAGCAGTTCTTCTTCTTGTTCGATTTGTGCTACGCAGCATATTCTTGCACAATTGGCCGCATCGTTGTCATCGTTTTGAGAGGATGAGGTGTCATCCGTGTCTTGTGTAGCTTTCAAGGCAATTGCTCTTTTGCCTTTGTGTTGATCCTCATTCCTTTTCTTAATTAGCTCATGTGACATGAGTGAGCTAATAAGATCTTCAAGCTTCAATGTGTTGAGGTCTTTGGCTTCTTCAATTGCCGTTATCTTTGGAGTCCATGAATCCGGTAGAGCTCTCAATATCTTCATAACCTGCTCGGATTCAGAAATAGCTTTTCCAAGACCCTTTAGAGCATTAGTAATTTTAGAAAATCTCGCAAACATTTCAGAAATATTTTCAGTATCTAGCATTCTGAAATTTTCAAACTCTCCAATCAAAATGTTTCTCCTAGTCCCTTGGACTTGGGAGGTTCCTTCATAAATAGATGTTAGAGTATCCCATATCTCTTTTGCAGTCAAACAAGAAGATACTCTATCATACTCTGAACCCGTAAGAGCACAAAATAAAGAATTCATTGCCTTGGCATTGCTCTTGACGGTTCTAACTTCCTCTTCGGTCCATTTGGAAGCTTTGTCATTGGTAGGCAAAATCACACCATCTTGGATAGCAATCCAAGAATCCATATTGGTAGCCATGATAAGTTGCTTCATACGAAGCTTCCAATAGCCAAAGTTGTTCCCATCAAACAAGGGTGGCCTTGTGAATGATTGGCCTTCAGCAAAAGTGGGAACGGAAGTGGATTGGGATGCCATAAGGTTGGATCTCTTTGGTTCAATTCAAAGACCTGCTCTGATACCACTTGTTGGGTCCCGAATAGATGGCAAAACCCAAGAGGGGAGGGGTGAATTGGGTTCTTAAAAATTTCTTTGGTAACTTAAAAACTTAACCCCTTGTAGAATTAATCCCCTTGAATGAAGAAACTGAATGGAAAGCAAAGTAATAAAGAGAGCAGAAATAAAAGCAAGTAGACAAGGATTTTATAGTGGTTCGGGCAACCTCCCTACTCCACTCTTCCAAGCTCACACTCCTTGTGACTTGGGTTCCACTATTGTATTCCGCGAATACAACTAGAGCCTCTTGCTCTCTTCTAGATTCTAGCTCTAGGGGGCATATACAACCAGAGCCTCTTGCTCTCTTCTAGATTCTAGCTCTGGGGGGCATCAAACACTTAGCACAAGTAGGTGATGAGTCACACTCCAATCACACACTACTTTGCTACCTCTTGATCTTAGCTACGCAAGCTAAATCAAGTTCAACACAAACAAGTAAACAATAAAAGTAAACTACACTTTACAGGTGTGTAGAAACGATTTAGCGCAGGGAAGAACTTGTAGATGATGGCTTTGAAGTTTCTGAATGTAGCTCTTGCAACTTGAAGCACAATTCTTCCTCTCTTGATTGGCTTGATCACTTTAATGCTCTTGTAGATAGGAGTTATGCTCACTTAATGTTTTCCAACTGCTTCCCTCGTCCATCATGAATGCTATTTATAATTTTGGAGGGAATCCGAACGTTAGAAGGTAGGTGGCGCGTATTTAATGCGCCAACGTTCGAATTAATTCCGACCGTTGCGACCCAAGTCGCATGTGGAGTCGACTTGGCCTGCGACTTGGCTTCCAAGTCGCACCTGGAGTCGACTTCGTGTGCGACTCCAGTTCTTCAGATTTCCAAGTCCGAGTCTGGGTCAACTTGGCCTTCAGTCCTCAACTCAAGTCGATCCTGGAGTCGACTTGGGTTGCGACTTGGTGTGGTCTTTTGCAAGAACACCTTGATCTTCTTGAACTGGCTTGTACTTTGTTAAATTGGTCTTCATGACTTGGATATTTCTTCATTTAGAATAAGCTTGAAGATTAGCTTTGGACTTGATAGACTTGATTTGAACTTTGAATATAAATCTTAGCTTTTGATCTTCAAGAAACTTCAGTTGCTTTTTGAGAATGAACTTTGCATCTTATTTGGATTTGATAAATTCCAAATGGATCCTTGGAATAAGATTGAAACTTCAATCTTCAAGTCTGAACTCCTCAAGTCGAAGTTGGAGTCGACCTCGTCTGCGACTTCGCCCAAGTCGCACCTTGAGTCGACTTCGCCTGCGACTTCGTCATGTCCGTTTTCACTTTTTCAACTCTGGATGCTTGAAGTCGATGCTGGAGTCGACTTCGTCTGCGACTTGGTTTCCTAAGTCGCACCTGGAGTCGACTTGGCCTGCGACTTCACTTGTTCTTCTCCCCTTTTCAGCTCTGGACAGATTTGACTTCTTGAAGTCGATCTTGGAGTCGACTTGGTATACGACTTGGCTTCCATACTTGATTTTCTTCAAATGAATATTCCTTAAACATTTCCACAAACTTGTTAGTAGCCAAGACTTACTCAAATTTAATTTGTTAATCATCAAAACATAGATTTAGCTAATTTTCCACATATTTCCAACACTTTTTAGTGCTTCTAGCTCTACAGACATTTTGTTCATCCCCTCTATCTTTGATACAAATTCCCTCTTCCATGACTTATGATGAAGATCCATGAAGTGACTTGATGCAATCAATCCACCATACACCTCATCATATGACTCCAACAGAAATCCATTTCCTCATTTTATTTCTCTTCTCCCTTTCTGTGGGAATTGTAGCGTCCTTCAAAATTTGTGAACAAACACTAATGTTATCAGCAATGGAATCTTTAAAAACACGCCAAGAAGGCATGTACAACTCCAGCATACCTACAAAAGTACCAAATGGTTGCTCCTCTACCACAACCACAATGGATGTCTTCTGATCCCCCTCCAAAGCTTTTGGCAAAGACCTTGTAACGCCCGCTGACTAAGTCAACACATTAGTGCAACGATGGTTACAAGCTACCTGTGCATCCGGTAGCTAATCTCTAAAATCATTAGCTAATCTCCATAAAGCAAACATCTTATTTATATGGCTAAGCCAATTAATGTACATATATACATATATTCAATTTCAAAATTTATATACATAAGTGCCTACCCTCAGAGGGGGTCAAAACATAGATAACAAGTTGCGCATCCCTATTTGCTTGTCCCAGCTAAACCACTATCCCCTTGGTGGTCTACAACGGCGGCTCTTCCATCTAAGAAAAAGGGAACAAAAACACATGAGTCCTAGTAAACTCAGTAAGTAAAGCATATAAATGAAAATTTACAATTTTTGAGCAACCAATGTATATAGGTCATAAAACAAAAATCATTTTCAAATCTAAATCAGGCTTTGAATCTCATGAAATACTTGTTTATGCCCAAGCATGCATCAACGTATCAAGCACATGTCACTTCTTAAATCAAACCAACAAGGTCTCGACTCCAATAGAGAAGTTCGGTATCTCACCTTGAAGTCCTACCTATTGGAATCAAAGGCAAATTAAGCACAATCCATGTTTTGATGATTAACAACTCAATTTGAGAATATTTTGGGTACTAATGTAGTTTGTTAAACTTGGTTAAAGGATAAAAACTTAGAATTCATAACCTGGCAGACCAAGTCACAAGGCCAAGTCGACTTAGCCATTGACTTGAGCGAAATTGATACTCAAGTCGACCTCAAGATTGACTTTGAATGGAAAAAACCTTCCAGCGCTGAATTTGGGAACCAAGACAGGCGAAGTCGCAACCGAAGTTGACTCTACCTGTGACTTGGGTGAAGTCCCAGACCCAAGTCGACTCCACTATCGACTTCAAGTGATCAATTCCTTCCAGCATTGAAATTGGGGTAGGAGACAGGTGAAGTCACAATCGAAGTCGACTCCACATGCGACTTGGGTGAAGTCGCATTCCTAGGTCGACTCCATATGCGACTTGAGTGAAGTTGAACCCCAAGTCGACCCAAGCATCCGACTTGAGTCAAGCTGAAGACCAAGACAGTTCATACAAGCAAATGTCCATGACATAATCATTCAAGATGATATATCATTCAAAGAAAGATCTTTAACTATATCTTTGGACTGCAAACTCAAGGAAGGAAAATCCTTTTAAGATCAAGACCTTGAAAGATAAAATTTTCAAAAGAGGATGAACACGCCAAGTTTCAAGACCAAACACTCAACATCAAGGATATTATTGGAAGAACAAGATTTGAGATGAACAACAAGCATCAAGGATCACTTTCAAAGAAATCCAAGTTCCATCACATGCATAAAGAAAGTGAAGTCGCACCCGAAGTCGACTTCACCTGCGACTTGGGTCAGGTCGAAGACCAAGTCGACCTAAAATGGTACTTCAAGTTTTGCTGAAGACCGAAGTCGCAACCGAAGTCGACTCCGGTCTACGACTCGAGTGAAGTCACATCCGAAGTCGACTCCACATGCGATTTGGTTTGCAACGGTCAGAAAAATTCGAACGTTGGCGCATTAAATGCCCGCCTCCTACCTCCAAACGTTTGAATTTACTCCACCATTATAAAAGAGCATTCAAGAGGATGCGCTTGTGATATCTAGACCCAAGTAGGTCTATAAATATGACACACATGTTATTTAAATGAGTTATGGATGATTTATGATTTTTAGGAATTAATGATAGTTTGCAATTAGGGTTTGTAATTAAGAATGGTGATTAAGACTAATCGCCAAAGCCCGATGTGAGTCAGGATGACTAAACGGGCTTAAGGAGGATTAGTATATGCTAATGTGGCATGAACATTTATTTTAATTTTTCATGATTTAATTAATGAAGATTAAAATAGAAATTATAAAATTATGTTAAAAATCGTAGAAAATTCATAACTTGACGCTTATAAGACGAAATGAGATGAAATTTGAAAGGTAAGCTCATGACTTTGGGCTCAACCTTATGTATGGATTAGATTAAGACAAAAGTGATGAGATTAAGGTAATAATTATTTATTTTTAATCTCACACTCTAAGGTTATTTTTAAAGGTTCATAACTTGACGTAGAAATATCGTTTTGAGATGAAATTTGAAACGATTGAATAAAATTATGAAATTTATGGTATGAATGGATTGGATTAAGTTAATTACCATGGAAAAGTGCTTAATCAGAAAAAGGTGCCTAGCATTGACTTTGTGCACCCTAGACTACCATAGCATTTATGTTAAAGCAAGTGGTTTAATGGCTTGGTTTAATGCGTATGCAAGGTGTCAAATGGAGGAGCTTTGAGCTAGATTTTTTGGATTAAGTCAAGGGCCAAAATTCTTGAAAATTCAAGTGGATTAAATGATGATTTAAGAGGCTAAGGGCTAGCCTCAAAGGGGCATGAAGAGGTGGCAATGCATGTGACGCCCAAGCTTGATAAATATGAAATTTTTGATTTTTTAAAATTGCAAAATATGCATTTAAATGACCTAGGCAGCTAGGGTGAGTTATGAACGTGATATGGGTTGATTTTTGTGGCAAGAAAATGTCATAAGGTCCATGACATGTGGACATTTCTAAGTGGACAGCTTTATGACCCATTAATGTGATGATTTTGATGAATTTTCTATAAGATAATTACCCATTTTACTAGGGTAATATTGTGCCACCACATCAAGGGATAAGATGACATTAAAATACCCTATCTATGATGTGTCAAAATGGGCCCCACAAGATGAAAAAAATCAGCAAGTGTAAAAGAGGGGAAGCATCACATGAACGTCCATTTTGAGAGAGAATTCTCAAAGGGAGAAAATATCTCCAAATAGGCAGCAACCTTAAGCATGACCAAGGGGAAGTAAAAGGAAGAAGAAGAAGAAAAAGAGAGGAAAAGAATGAAGGAAAAAGGATAAACCAATTTAGGGAAGCTTGGATTCAAAGTTTCCTAGAATCAAGTAATTATGGATTGAGTTTTGGATTCTTGAAACCTAAGTTTCTTCTCTCAAGTTATGGATCATGAATTTGATTCATAATGAACCCTTAAAAGATGATTCATGATGCCCTTAATTTGGGTATTGAATGAGGATTGAATGCTATGAATGAATTTAAGGGTTTAAAGAGGTTAAGATGGATGTTAGGGTTGCATTTTGAGAAGAAATCTAATTTGAAAATTCTCAAAACCCTAAACCAAGTTGTTGTATGATTTAAGCATGATGATTTGGATGTAATTCATGTTCTTTTGGATTACATATGTGTTGGAAACAATGTTCAAAATAATCTAAATTGACCAAAGCCTGAGTTTTGATGATTAACAAGAACTTATTTGAGTATATAAAGAGTACTAACATGTTTGACAAATGTTTAAGGAAAGCAAAGAGGTCAAGTCGATCTCCAAGTCGACTTGGACTTCGACTTGGGTGAAGTCGATCCCAAAGTCGACTCAAATATCGACTTGAGAATGAATCTCAAAAGGCAACAGGTGAAGTCGCAGGTCAAGTCGACTCCACTTGCGACTTGGGAAGTCATGTCGCAGACGAAGTCGACTCCAGCATCGACTTGGAGTATCCAGAGCTGAAAAGTGGAAACGAACATAACGAAGTCGCAAACGAAGTCGACTCCAGGTGCGACTTGGGTGAAGTCGCAGACCAGGTCGACTCCATCCACGACTTGAGATGTTCAAACTTTCAAAGATGCTGTTTTCAAGATATTCAAGAGGATTTATCACTCAAGTCCAAGGAATCAAGATGAAAAACAAATGAGTCAATTTCAAAATTAAGAATCATGTTCTACATTCAAATCAAGTCTATCAAGCTCAAAGCAAATCTTCAAGCTAGCTTCCAAATGGAGTAAAATCCAAGTCATGAAGACCAAGTGAGTCCAAAGCAAAGCAAGGTACATACATATATTGTGCAAGAACTCAAAGCTTTCAAATGGTTTGCAAGATTCAAGACATTTCAAGAAGATCAAGGCGTTTCTGCAATAGACCAAGCCAAGTCGCAACCCAAGTCGACTTCAGGATCGACTTGAGTTAAAGTCTGAAAGCCAAGTCGACCCAAGTCTCAGACTTGAGTTTCTGAAGAACCCAAGTCGCAGGCCAAGTCGACTCCATGTGCGACTTGGAAGCCAAGTCGCAGGCCAAGTCGACTTCATCTTAGACTTGGAGAATAACGGTCAAATTTTTGAACGTTGGAGTTCATTTATTGCACGCCAACCACTTCTACAACGTTCATATTTTTCTCAATCTATAAAAGGACATTCAAATGAACGTGAGAACAGATAAGAGAGACACTACTCTAAAGATCAAAGAAAGAAAAGAAGTGCAAGAAAGATTTTCAAGTACCTTTTCTTCATATTTGAGTGTTTCAAAGGAAGAAAGAGCTTCAAACTGCAAGTTGCTTCAACAATCATCATTCAAGCTATTTTTGATTTCTTCCTCGAGCTCAAAACTGCCTACACAAATCTGTAAAGTGTAGTTTTTATTCATTTCTTTATTTGGTTGTATAAATCTTGATTTAGCTTGGGTAGCTAAGATCAAGTGTATGCAAAGTAGGGTGTGATTGGAGTGAGACTCATCACCTACTTGTGCAAGTGATTGTATATGCCCCCTAGAGCTTTGAATCTAGAAGAGAGCAAGTGGCTCTAGTTGTGTATGCCCCCTAGAGCTTTGAATCTAGAAGAGAGCAAGTGGCTCTAGTTGTGTATGCCCCCTAGAGCTTTGAATCTAGAAGAGAGCGGTGACTCTAAGTGTATTCTTGGAATACATAGTGGAACCCAAGTCACAACGGAGTGTGAGCTTGGAAGAGTGGAGTAGGGAAGGTTTGCCCGAACCACTATAAATCTTGTGTTCTACTTATTTTTACTGCTTTATCTTATTTGCTCTCCATTCGCTTAAAAAGGGGATTAACTTTTTCAAGGGGTTAAGATTTTTAAGTTTACCAAAAGAAATTTTAAAGAACCCAATTCACCCCTCCCCTCTTGGGTTTAGCCATCAACTCGGGACCAACAAGTGGTATCAGAGCAGGTCTTTGAGTTTACCAAAGAGATCTTATTGAAATGGCATCCCAATCTACTTCCGTTCCCGCATTTGCTGAAGGCCAATCCTTTACAAGGCCACCGTTGTTTGATGGGAACAATTTTGGATATTGGAAGCTTCGTATGAAGCAACTCATCATGGCTACCGATATGGACTCTTGGATTGCTATCCAAGATGGAGTAATATTGCCTACCGATGAACGAGCTTCCAAATGGACCGATGAGGAAGTAAGAATAGTGAAGAGCAATGCCAAAGCTATGAACTCCTTATTTTGTGCTCTCACTGCTTCCGAGTATGATAGAGTATCTTCTTGCTTAACCGCCAAAGAGATATGGGATACACTAACCTCTATCTACGAAGGAACTTCTCAAGTCCAAGGGACGAGAAGGAATATTTTGATTGGAGAACTAGAGAACTTTAGAATGCTAGAAATAGAAAATATTTCTGAAATGTTTGCTAGATTCTCTAAGATTACTAATGCTTTAAAAGGTCTTGAAAAAGCAATATCTGAATCTGAGCAGGTCATGAAGATTTTAAGAGCTCTACCCGAATCATGGACTCCAAAGATCACTGCAATTGAAGAAGCCAAAGACCTCAACACGCTGAAGCTTGAAAACTTAATTAGCTCACTTATGTCACATGAGCTAATTAAGAAAAGGAATGAAGATCAACACAGGGGCAAAAGAGCAATTGCCTTAAAAGCCGCACAAGACACCGATGACACATCTTCTTCTCAAAATAACGACGAGATTGCTCTACTCACAAAACGATTCAGAAAATTTGTGAGGAAAGGCAAAAATTTCAGAAGCTTCAAAGAAAGAACTCCCCGAGAGAAGAAGAAAGAATCAACCAAGTGCTACCGATGCGGCGGTTCGGGACATATGCAAGCCCAATGTCCAACTCCCGAAGAAAACAAGGCAAAAGAACAAAGAAAGGATCGAGGGGACAATAGAAGATTTCAGAAATATAAAGGAAGAGGCATGTACGTGAATGACGAGGAATCTACAACGAGTAGCTCCTCAACCGACGAAATCGAAGCGGAAGAATGTGCGAGAATTTGCTGTATGGCACAAATCGAGCAAGGAGAACAAACTACCTCAACAAAATGCACAAGCAATGAAGAGGTAAGTTCCAAATTCTCCCTTCCTAATTCAAGTTATTCTTCCTCTCATGAATGCCTCAAATGTGCTGAATTAGATGAGCTACAAATGGCATATGATTCTTTATATGAAGAAATGAAGAAATTAGGAAGCAAGTTTACAATTAAGAAAAAACAATGTGATGCAGTAATAATTATAAATGGTAAACTTGCAGAAGAAAATGATTTGCTAAAAAAGGAGAACAAATCATTAAATGAATCATTAGCCAAGTTCTCTAATCCAGGAGAAAGCGTCAAAATATTTTTGAATATGACCTCCTAAACACATAAAAGAGGTCTTGGGTATCATACATTTGAGCAAGGAGAAAGTAGCAAATCAAATGTGAAATTACTTGAGAAATATCAAACTAAAACTGCATCTATATACAAGCTACAAAATAAAAATTTTAAGTGGACTAGAAGACCAATGATTGAACCTTTGCATGCTTGGAGACCTACTCCAAGATTACCTTTGGCTTGTAATTTCTGCAATAAGATGGGTCATAAAACTTACAAATGTAATTTTAAGAAACTATATGACCATGGTGTTAAATTAGTTTGGGTTCCAAGAAACACAAGATTTGGGCTTTCAAAGTTAGATCAACTTAGATTAGATTCTATTACTAACCCAAATGGACCATAAAATGGGTACCAAAAAGATAAGATTTATTTCCTTATTTTTCAGACATGTTTTAAGGCAAAGGAAAACAATGAATGGTTCATGGATAGCGGTTGTTCAAGGCATATGACCGGTGAAAGAAGTTTGTTTCATAAACTTAAGCCTTGCAACGATGGAATGGTTGCCTTTGGAAATAATGAAAAAGGTAAAATTAAAGGTAAAGGAAATATACTTAGTACCTCAAATGCATGCATGGAAGATGTTTTGTTTGTTGAAGGACTCAAACACAATTTAATGAGTATTAGCCAATTATGTGATAAAGGATATAAAGTTGTGTTTGAATCATCTATATGTAATGTATTTGATGGAGAACATATCATGTTTAGTGGTAATCGACATGGAAATGTTTATTTGGTTTCACTTGATGAATTGAATGGTCAATGTCTTATGGCCATTGATAATGATCCATGGGTTTGGCATAAAAGGCTTGGACATGTAAACATGGGAAATATAAAGACCCTTTGGAAAAAGAATTTGGTAGAAGGATTACCAAAGTTGAAATATGACAAAGACAAAATTTGTAAGGCATGTCAAATATCAAAACAACCCAAAATGCCTTTCTCTACAAAAAGGGAAATTTCCACCACTAGGCCACTTGAATTGCTACACATGGATCTATATGGGCCATCCAACATTTCAACCATTGGTGGAAAGAAATATGTATTTGTCATAGTTGATGATTTTTCAAGATTCACTTGGATAATTCTTTTAGCTAGTAAAGATGAAGCCTTCTCTATGTTTGCAACTTTTGTGAATTTGGTGCAAAATGAAAAACAAAGTACTATTGTAACCATAAGAAGCGATCATGGTGGCGAATTCGAAAATAAACGATTCATGGAATTTTGTAATGAAAAAGGAATTCACCACACATTTTCTGCACCAAGAACTCCACAACAAAATGGAGTAGTTGAAAGGAAAAATAGAACTATACAAGAGATGACTAGAACTATGCTAAATGAGAGCAATCTATCCAAGAAATTTTGGGGTGAAGCTGTGAGTACAGCTTGTCATGTTTTGAACCGTGTTACCATTCGAGCAATCTTGAAAAAGACTCCATATGAACTTTGGAAAGGAAGGAAACCAAATATATCTTATTTTCATGTTTTTGGATGTACATGTTATGTTTTGAACAATGGAAAAGCCAACTTGGGAAAATTAGATGCCAAAAGTGATGAGGCTATATTCCTTGGTTATTCATCAAATAGCAAAGCATATAGAGTATTCAATAAACGAAATCAAGTTGTAGAAGAATCCATACATGTTGTATTTGATGAATTTAACCAAACTCCGAGAAAGGAGGATGAACTAAGTGATGCAGATGAGACGAAAGGCAAAGAACAATCAAAGTAACTAGAGCTCAAGTCTGAAAATCTCATGGAGGAAGAGGTAAGTGAAGGTAATGAATATTACAAACCTCCAACTGTTTTAAAGTTCAAAAATGCCCATCCAATTGAGCAGGTTATTGGAAACATATATGAAGGAGTAAAAACTAGAAGATCAAAACAAAACGTTTATGGCCAATATGCGTTTGTATCGAAAATTGAACCAAATACCATTGAACAAGCTCTTAATGATGAACATTGGGTTATTTCAATGCAAGAAGAGCTAAATCAATTCGAAAGAAACAATGTATGGCATTTAGTTCCTAGACCAAACAATCATACAGTCATTGGTACAAAATGGGTATTTAGGAACAAATTAGACGAAAGCGGTCTTGTAATTAGAAACAAGGCAAGATTAGTAGCCAAAGGGTATTCCCAAGAAGAAGGAATTGATTTTGAAGAATCATATGCACCCGTGGCTAGATTAGAAGCCATACGTATCTTATTAGCATTCGCTTCACATATGAATTTCAAATTGTTCCAAATGGATGTGAAGAGTGCATTTTTGAATGGCTATTTGAATGAAGAAGTATATGTTGAACAACCCCCTGGTTTTGAAGATAAGGATCAATCAAAATATGTGTATAAATTGACCAAAGCACTATATGGATTAAAACAAGCTCCAAGAGCTTGGTATGAAAGGTTGAACAAATTCTTGATTGATCATGAATTTCAAAGAGGGAAAGTAGACACTACTTTGTTCATCAAATATAAAAATAGCAATATTTTAATTGTACAAATTTATGTAGATGACATAATCTTCGGTGCTACTGACGAAAATCTATGCCAAGAATTTTCTAAGATTATGCAGAATGAATTCGAAATGAGCATGATGGGAGAATTAAATTTCTTCCTTGGACTACAAATCAAGCAACAAAGTGAAAGAATATTTTTGAATCAGTCCAAGTATGTCAAAGAAATGCTCAAGAAATTCGGAATGCAGAATAGCAAAGGGGCAAACACTCCAATGAGCTCTACAATCAAGATCGACACGGACGAAAACGGTAAAAGTATCGATCAAAAGCTCTATAGAAGCATGATTGGATCCTTGTTATATTTAACTGCTTCTAGACCCGATATCTTATTCAGTGTTTGTATGTGCTCTAGATTTCAAGCATGTCCCAAAGAATCACATCTACTTGCTGTAAAAAGAATTTTTAAATATTTGATAAAAACTACAAACCTTGGACTATGGTATCCAAAGGGGTCAACCTTTGATCTAATCGGCTATTCGGATGCAGACTTTGCCGGATATAAAGTAGATAGAAAAAGTACCAGTGGAACTTGTCAATTTCTTGGACATATGCTAGTTTCATGGCATTCAAGAAAACAAACAAGTATTGCACTATCTACTGCGGAAGCCGAATACATAGCCGCCGGTAGTTGTTGTGCCCAATTACTTTGGATGAAACAGCAATTAAAGGATTATGGTATTGATTATGTTGATATTCCTATTAGATGTGATAATACAAGTGCAATTTGTTTGACTAAAAATCCTGTATTGCATTCTAGAACCAAACATATTGATGTGAGACATCATTTTATTCGTGAACATGTTGAAAATCATGATGTGTGCTTAGAATATGTGAAAACAGAAGACCAAATTGCTGATATCTTTACCAAACCTCTAGCCAAAGATTCATTTTATAAAATTAGGAATGATATGGGGATGATAGAGCTTAACTAGGAAAAATTCATAAGAAAATTAAATTGGAAAATGTCAAGTCGATGAGTCAAGTCGACTCCAGGGACGCCAGGTCGACTCCGCTTTAGAAGCGAAGTCGACTCCGCTAGGGTCGAAGTCGACTCCGCCTCCAGGCGAAGTCGACTCCAGAAGGACCGAAGTCGACTTCGCCTAGGGCAAAGTCGACTCCGCGCGCGCGACCGTCCGACTTCCGAGCCTCCTTCTCTTTTTCTTCTCTCCTCTCTTCTTTCTTCCTCATTTTTCCGGCCTTCCTGTTTTTCTCCTCTCCTCCGGCGACAACCCTTTTCTTCCGGCGATTTTCTCCTCCTCCATCTCCGGCAAACCTTTCCGGCGAATCCCTTACTCTCCCTCCGGTTTTCTTCTCTTTTTCTCTCTCTTTTTCTCTTCATTACTTTCTCAGTTTCTTTTCTCATTTTTCTAGTCTTCATTTTCCTATTCCAAACTCCAAAACTCCCATCTCAATGGCCCCGAAGAAAGCCGTCTCCAAACCATCAAAAAAGCCTGTGCCTAGACCTCCCACATCTCACACTGAGGAAGAAGTTCCTAGGAGAGCTAGGACACCTGCAAAACGGGTTCGAGAAGAACCCTCAACTTCTACGGGTAGAAGGGTTCGGTTCCAAACTTCTACTCACACATCGGAACAAGCTACAAGGTCGGAAAGCCAACCTCATGCCCAAGCTTCACAGAGCACACAATCCGGAACAAGCAAAAGAGGCACTGCGGCTGGGAAAGCCCAAGTATTGAAGATGCCCACTACATACTTCAAAACCGAGCTCCAACATAGCCGTTTCTACAAAAAATTCTACGAACGGAAGGTATTCATACCCAAGATCATAGATTTCAATTTCTTGAAAGAATATGGATCCGACATAGAAGATCTATTGGATTTTCAAGGATGGACCAATTTGCTAAAGGAAGACGAAAGGGTCTATCCAGATCTTACTCGAATGTTTTATTATCTTTGGGATGAAGAATATTTTGGAACCTTCGTAAAAGGAGTTGAAATGGATCTTGGAATCGGGATAGTTGCAGGACCGACTGAAGTAATGAGTCATTTAGGACATATACTTGGAGTCCCGTACGAGGATGAGCCTATCCCAGAAGACCTCACCATGGATCAAATGTATAATCAGCTCACTCGGAGTAACAAGTACCATCCGGGAATCAAATTCCTTCGGTACATGGATTTGTCACCCAGACTTCGGGTACTAAGGCTTCTCATTGCCCACTGCATCTACCCAAAGGGCGGTGGAAGAAATCAATTGAATCCACAGGAAGCTGGGATATTATGGAAAGTGGCCAACAGGGTCAAAGTGAGCATACCCAAATTATTTCTAGAAGCCTTGGCAAGTAGAAAGGACAACCCACGAGGAGTCCTTCCCTATGGCACATGGATCACAAAGATTTTGGAATTCTTCAAAGTGGATATTGAAGGCGAGCCTTTCGAAGTGCTCAAATCTACAAATGCCATAAATAAAGCACTAATCCAGAGAATGAAGATCAATCTGCTTGAACTAAGGCATGAAGCTACAGAAGAAGAGCAAGCAGACCAAGCACAAGCTGAGGGGGAGCAACCTCCCGAGGCACCGACTGCTCCAGAAGAGCCACCATCGCCTCAATCCCACGGCTCCTACTCCCCACAAGGATCCGCTGCAAAAGAACGGGTGCCTCCAACCTCTTCTGAGGAGGTCACCCTAAAGGATTTGAAAGATGAAATCATAGCCATGAGGGCTGAAATGGGACAACAAGAAAACCGGATGACAAGTCTTGTCACCGGTGTCCTTAATGCGCTTGAAGATATGCATTCCCGACAAGATAGAATCGAGCGGGAAATGCGACATATCCGCTATCATCTTGCCTCAGGCCATCATAAAAAGAGACCCATGCCTGAACTCGATCCCTACGAGTCGGGTTCAGTTCATAGAGAGGCAACTCCCGATCACGCTTCTCTTGTTTACTCCTCGGCCCATCATTGTCCCATCAAACCTATTCCATATCCCATCTCTCAATTTCAATTTACCAAGTCTTTGGTACTTTTTGAATGATTGACAAAAAGGGGGAGGAAGATAGGTTATTTGAGTGTTTTTTATTTTTGGGTTGGGTAGTTTGTATCTAGGATAGTTTCATTTATGCTTCATTGTATTCTGTAATGAAACTTCATATATATGAAATGATGTTTGATATGATAATTGGTTTATGATTGATATATGATTAATACAGAGTTTGAATGAATGATATATTTGATCAAAGATTACAATACAAAGTACTCTTAATGATTAATACTCAATATATGGCTTGTAAGATATTCAAGCATACTCTATGCCAAAATGATTAAATGTTCTCAAAACTCTAAATTATATGTTCAACGATACCTATATGCTCTGTTTTCTCAAATGAATATGTTTGAAATTTTTGAAAGGTATCAACTCAAATGAAGTTTTGTCAATCATCAAAAAGGGGGAGATTGTTGGAAACAATGTTCAAAATAATCTAAATTGACCAAAGCCTGAGTTTTGATGATTAACAAGAACTTATTTGAGTATATAAAGAGTACTAACATGTTTGACAAATGTTTAAGGAAAGCAAAGAGGTCAAGTCGATCTCCAAGTCGACTTAGACTTCGACTTGGGTGAAGTCGATCCCAAAGTCGACTCAAATATCGACTTGAGAATGAATCTCAAAAGGCAACAGGTGAAGTCGCAGGTCAAGTCGACTCCACTTGCGACTTGGGAAGTCAAGTCGCAGACGAAGTCGACTCCAGCATCGACTTGGAGTATCCAGAGCTGAAAAGTGGAAACGAACATAACGAAGTCGCAAACGAAGTCGACTCCAGGTGCGACTTGGGTGAAGTCGCAGACCAGGTCGACTCCATCCACGACTTGAGATGTTCAAACTTTCAAAGATGCTGTTTTCAAGATATTCAAGAGGATTTATCACTCAAGTCCAAGGAATCAAGATGAAAAACAAATGAGTCAATTTCAAAATTAAGAATCATGTTCTACATTCAAATCAAGTCTATCAAGCTCAAAGCAAATCTTCAAGCTAGCTTCCAAATGGAGTAAAATCCAAGTCATGAAGACCAAGTGAGTCCAAAGCAAAGCAAGGTACATACATATATTGTGCAAGAACTCAAAGCTTTCAAATGGTTTGCAAGATTCAAGACATTTCAAGAAGATCAAGGCGTTTCTGCAATAGACCAAGCCAAGTCGCAACCCAAGTCGACTTCAGGATCGACTTGAGTTAAAGTCTGAAAGCCAAGTCGACCCAAGTCTCAGACTTGAGTTTCTGAAGAACCCAAGTCGCAGGCCAAGTCGACTCCATGTGCGACTTGGAAGCCAAGTCGCAGGCCAAGTCGACTTCATCTTAGACTTGGAGAATAACGGTCAAATTTTTGAACGTTGGAGTTCATTTATTGCACGCCAACCACTTCTACAACGTTCATATTTTTCTCAATCTATAAAAGGACATTCAAATGAACGTGAGAACAGATAAGAGAGACACTACTCTAAAGATCAAAGAAAGAAAAGAAGTGCAAGAAAGATTTTCAAGTACCTTTTCTTCATATTTGAGTGTTTCAAAGGAAGAAAGAGCTTCAAACTGCAAGTTGCTTCAACAATCATCATTCAAGCTATTTTTGATTTCTTCCTCGAGCTCAAAACTGCCTACACAAATCTGTAAAGTGTAGTTTTTATTCATTTCTTTATTTGGTTGTATAAATCTTGATTTAGCTTGGGTAGCTAAGATCAAGTGTATGCAAAGTAGGGTGTGATTGGAGTGAGACTCATCACCTACTTGTGCAAGTGATTGTATATGCCCCCTAGAGCTTTGAATCTAGAAGAGAGCAAGTGGATCTAGTTGTGTATGCCCCCTAGAGCTTTGAATCTAGAAGAGAGCAAGTGGCTCTAGTTGTGTATGCCCCCTAGAGCTTTGAATCTAGAAGAGAGCGGTGACTCTAAGTGTATTCTTGGAATACATAGTGGAACCCAAGTCACAACGGAGTGTGAGCTTGGAAGAGTGGAGTAGGGAAGGTTTGCCCGAACCACTATAAATCTTGTGTTCTACTTATTTTTACTGCTTTATCTTATTTGCTCTCCATTCGCTTAAAAAGGGGATTAACTTTTTCAAGGGGTTAAGATTTTTAAGTTTACCAAAAGAAATTTTAAAGAACCCAATTCACCCCTCCCCTCTTGGGTTTAGCCATCAACTCGGGACCAACAATATGTTGATTTGGTCATTTGTTAATGATTTTAGCAAAAATGGAACTTAGGGTTTCAAGTATTGCCCAATTTTTCTATTTTCATGTTAAAAATAATATAAAGAAGTACTTAAATGTTTTATGGATGAATTGTAGGGTAAATTATTCTAAATTAAGGACCCTTTGGACTTCCTAAGTGGGCTGGATGAGTTTGCCCTAAATCTGATTTTTTAGGGTATATGTATGGAACGTCTAAATGGGGGCCAAAACGGGTACTTTACATATGATTTTGTTGCTGTTTGTAAAGAAATGATTTATGGATGTTATAGAGGATAAATTATCCTAAGGTTAAGGTACTTTAAGTTTTCAAAAGGGCTTGAAAATATTTTCCCTAAATCTAATTTTAAGGATATGTGTATGGACACATCAAAACGGGTCAAAATGGATACCCTATATACATGAAAATATTGCTGTTATGGAAGCAAATGAATTATGAATTTTGAATATGTGATAATACCCTAAATTTGGATTAAGAAAAGCATGTTTAGTAGCTGAAAATTATGACTTAAAAATCGTTTATGATTTAAGTCTTGAAAAAGGCGTTGAAAGGATGAAAAAGGGGTCTTAACATGGCTATTTTGGAAATCAGTGATAAATGGATTAAAAATACGAAATCAAACCCTGAAGTATACGTTAATTAAAGGATTTAATGATGTTGAAAACGGATGTAAGTTGTTGTGTTAAGAAATTTTGAGAAATACATAATATATGTGTTGTATGATGAACGTATGTGGAACGTATGTATGAATGGATGATATATGATTTATGTGAAGTTGCTAAAATACAAAATATTCATGAATATGTGATGAAATTCATAAGTATGTTGCTGTATGAATGGATTTTGATCATCTCAAATTTGGAAATTAAGTTATGAAGCTTAAAATGTCACGTATATGCTTAGAATGAGCATTGACATAGGAAAAATGAAAAATAGATGGAAAATGGTTAATGGGAGATATAAATCCCCATATGATGATTTATGAATGATAATTATGTATTTACCTTAAAAATGGGTTTAAAACACAATATGGAATGGATGGTGTGATGCACAAGTGAGTGCGATGTATGTATACCCGACTTGGAATTCAAGCGCGTTATGTATGTTAATGGATTATAGGTTGGAAAACTAAGCAAGCAAATGAAAATATTATGAATACAATGTCATTCTTATATGTATAGGCAAAAGCAAAGAGATAAGTGATAAGAAAAGCTAAGGTGAAGCAGGTAAGCAAGCAATTTTCTAAATGCTTTTCGTTTTATCAAAATATGATAAAATGATTGCAAATGATGTTCTAAATGTCTCGAACCATTTTGCAATTATTTTATGGAATTATTTCTAAGTTATTTAAGGATGGTTATTCCTTTATTTCAATATGTGTTGAAATGTTATTTCAATTATGATAAATGAATTGCTTACTAGTTCGCAAGTATTTATGAAAAATGATGAAGCATAGATTTAAATGATGTTTCATTGAAATGATGTTTAAAAGAGATAGTGCAAAGAATTCTCGATATGAGAATGACAAGATGTCATGTGTAAGAGGTATAAAATGCCGGGGTGACTAAAATTTATGCATGGAATGGAAATCAAGTAGGCTAATCAAGGCAAAAGCAGGACAAGGAGTTCGCCCTTGACGTTGCTAAGTCGGAAGGTCTGGCGCTAAGGATGGAAAGGATCATGTTATAAAAGTGTGTTCCCCGAGCTAGTGTACCCTCACATGAAGAATTATGTCATGAATGGAAATAATGCATTTGCACATCCAATGTTTATAAAATACCCAAAAATTGGGATTAAACTACTTTACATGACTGGTTTATATGAATGGTTTATGAAAAAGTTTATGCTCCGTAGGTAGTTGATCACTTGCTAAGTATCTTCTACCGAATGGAAAGAAATGCTCATAAACAGTGTTGCCTTTAAAATGAATTTCCTGAAAACTCTATAGCTTGTTTATTGAGTTTCAACTCATGTTTTGTTTTCTAAACCCAGAGATAGGTGAAAGGAAGGAGGCAAGGAGCACATGTAGAGATTCAAGGATTAATGAATTTCTATGAATTACATGTGTATGAACCTATGGGTTGAATGATTGTATAAAGAATGACATTAAATTGTTGTTCAATGTTGTATATGAAGTATGTTATGGTTTTGTGACTATAGAAGGTGAGAAATTTTATGGTCAATTGTTAAGGATGATTTATCAAGATATGATTAAGTATGAAGGTTATGAGATGACATGTGTAATTCCCAAATGGTATAATGTCCTAGAAAGGCATTGATGGAAATTGAATGTATGAATTGATATAAACTCCTAAGGAGTTAAGATTAAGTGGATAGATATCCAATAAGCCCGCTGTGTTACAGAGCAACAATCCTGATCACGTTTACCAATCGATAAATCTTAGAGTAAGGTTGTGACACTCAAGCTGGGACGCCACAGTGCTAAAGGTTAGAGAAGCATTCATTGTATTCACCTTCCACTCTCTCTAAGCATTAAGTGATCTACACCAACTTCAAGTGAAGAACTTCATTTCAACTTGTTAAAAGCTATATCGCTGATCAAATCATTCTCTCAACAAGTTCTTCCACGAGCTGAAATCTTCCTACACAATTGTAAAGTATAGTTTCCTTTATTTGATTCGTTATTTGTATTTGACACTTGATTTGATATTGGAGATTGGAACCAAGTGAAAGCAAAGTAGTGTTGTGACTTGAGTGTGACTCATCACCTACTTGTGCTGTGTTTTGTGCAAGCCCCCTAGATCTGGAATCTAGAAGAGAGTTGTTGCTCAAGTTGTATTTGACAATATATTAGTGGAACCTAAGTCACAACGGGTGTGAACTTGAAAGAGTGGAGTAGAGAAGGTTGCCTGAACCACTATAAAAACTGTGTCTACTACTGTGCCTTGCTTATCTGCTTTTATTACTTTATTTCTCTTCATATTCTCTGCTTGTTTCATTAAGGGGATTAAACTAAACAGGGAGAAAGTTTCTGTTTAAGTAAAAATTTTAAAATACTCAATTCACCCTTCCCTCTTGGGTTATTTCCATAAACTCGGGACCAACAAGTGGTATCAGAGCAGGTCTTTGAGTTTAAAACAAAGAGATCTTACCAATGGCATCCCAACAAACTTCCACCCCTGCATTTGTCGAAGGCCAATCATTTACAATACCACAACTATTTGATAAGAGTAACTTTGGTTACTGGAAGTTAAGAATGAAACAATTAATCATGGCTACGGAAATAGATTCTTGGATTGCTATCCAAGATAGAGTTGTGTTGCCCATTGATGAATAATCCTTCAAATGGTCTGAGGAGGAGGTTAAAATCGTTAAAAGCAACGCAAAAGCCATGACTCCCTTTTTTGTGCACTACGGCATCCGAATATGATAGAGTATCCTCTTGTCTAATCGCCAAAGAAATATGGGATACACTTACATCTATTTATGAGGGAACTTCTCAAGTCCAATGGACGAGAAGAAATATTTTGATTGGAGAGCTAGAAAGCTTTAAAATGCTTGAGACCGAAAATATTTTTGAAATGTTTGCTAGATTTTTTAAAATTACTAATGTCTTGAAAGGTCTCGGGAAAGCTATTTCTGAATCTGAGCAGGTTATGAAGATACTAAGAGCGCTACCCGAATCATGGACTCCCAAGATCACGACCATTGAGGAAGCAAAGGACCTTAACATGCTATGGCTTGAAGATCTCATAAGCTCACTCGTGTCACATGAGTTAATAATGAGGAGAAAAGAGGAGCAACATAAAGGCAAAAGAGCTATTGCCTTAAAAGCTGCACAAATTTCAGATGACTCCACTTCATCCTCTCAAAATGACAATGAGGAGATAGTGCTACTCATAAGAAGATTCAAAAAATTCGTGAGGAAAGAAAAAAACTTCAAGAGCTTTAAAGAAAGAAATTTAAAGGAGAAAAAGAAGAAAGCTACAAAATGCTTCTAGTGTGGAGGAATGGGGCATATGTAAGCCTAATGCCCTACACCCGAAGAAAACAAACCAAGGGAACGAAGAAACAAGAAGAATCGAGGCAAAAATAGAAAGTTTCAAAAGGCAAAAGGAAGAAGCATGTGCGTCAACGAGGAGACGTCCACAACTTGCGGTTCCTCAAATGAAGAAAATGAAGCTGCAAATTGCGCAAGGATCTGTTGCATGGCCACAATGGAT
This sequence comes from Annona cherimola, assembly GCA_030490835.1. NCBI lineage: Eukaryota > Viridiplantae > Streptophyta > Magnoliopsida > Magnoliales > Annonaceae > Annona > Annona cherimola. The sequence continues at coordinate 33,510,475 of CM059971.1, read as the reverse complement.
GAAGATTCCAATCTATGTTTCGCCGCAACAGAAATTTTGGAGGATCAAACAATCTCAACAAATTGCACAAGTAGTGAAGAGGTAACCTCTAAGCTAAAACTCTTTCTATTTTCTCCCTACAAATGAATGTCTCAAATGCGCTGAATTAGAAGAACTACACAAGCATATGATTCATTATATGAAGAAATAAAGAAGTTGAGAAACAAATTCACAATAAAGAAAAGACAATGTGATGCAATAATTATTGTAAATGAAAAACTTGCAGAAAAAGTTAACCATCTAACAAATGAAAAGAATGCTTTGACAAGTGAGGTGGAAAGACTCAAAAAGAAAAATGAATCATTAAATGAATCACTAACTAAGTTCTCTAATCCAAGGGAAAGCGTCAAAATATTTTTAAATATGACCGCCCAAAACAACAAAAGAGGACTTGGGTACTCTACATTTGAGAAGGGTGAATGTAGCAACTCTAATGCTCCAAGGACTTTTAAAAACCAAGCAAGGCTTATGCATGCTAAACCAAAAATGAATCATATTATTTGGACCAAAAGACCAACTTGGGAACCAACTACTGCATGGATTCTCACTCCTAGACTCCCGGGAGCATGTAATTTTTGTAACAAGATGGGACACAAAGTATATCAATGCAAAATAAGAAAATTACTTGACCTTGGTGCAAAATTGGTTTAGGTGCCAAAGAACATTGGATTTATGCCTTCAAGGATAGAGCAACGTAGATTCCAATGGTTAACTAACCCAAATGGACCCATAAAATGGGTACCAAAAAGATAAACTCCACATGACCTTATTTTTGTAGGTATGTCTTAAAGTAAAGGCCAACAACATGTAGTTTATGGATAGTGGCTGCTCAAAACATATGACAGGAGAAAAATGATTGTTCCATAAGATCAAACCGTGTAGTGAAGGAACGGTTGCATTTGGGAATAATGAAAAAGGTATAATCAAAGGTAAATGAAATGTTTATGAGAATTCAAATGCATGTATTGAGGATGTACTATTTGTTAAAGGGACTCAAATACAACTTACTGAGTATTAGCCAAGTTATGTGACAAAGGTTATAAAGTTGTATTTGAATCTTCTATAATGCAATGTATTTGATGATGATCACATAGTTTTTAATGGCAAAAGACATGAAAATATATATTTGGTTTGTCTTGATAAGCTTGATGGAAAACATCTAAGAGCCATAGAAATTTATCCATGGAAATGGCATAAAAGTCTTTGACAAATAAATATGTCAAAATATTAAAACATCGTGGAAAAATAACCTAGTGGAAGGGTTACCAAAGCTTAAATATGACAAAGACAAGATTTGCAAGGCTTGTTAATTATCCAAGCAACCCAAGATGTCATTTTCCACCAAAAAAGAAAATTTCAACAACTAGGCCACTTGAATTACTGCATATGGAATCTTATATGGGTTATCAGAACATTTTAACCCTATGTGGAAAAAAGTATGTATTTGTTATTATTAATAATTTTTCAAGATTCACATGGATAATACTCTTAGCTAGCAAAGATGAAGCATTTTTTATGTTTGTCCACGTTCTCAAATTTGGTGCAAAATGAAAAACAAAATACAATTATTTCCATTAGAAGTGTTCATGGTAGCGAATTTGAAAATAAGCAGTTTATAGAATTTTGCAATGAGAAAGGAATTCATCATATATTTTCTGCACCAAGAACCCCCCCAACAAAATAGGGTATTTGAAAGGAAAAACCAGACAATACAAGAAATGACTAGAACTATGCTAAATGAGAGTAAATTGTCCAAAAGATTTTGGGGTAAAGCTATAAGTGTGATACCCAGCACCTAAGTAGGTCTTTAACTATGACACATGTGTTATTTAAATGAATTTTGAATGATTTATGGATGATTTTATGATTTAATGATATTTTGCAATTAGGGTTTAATTAAGAATGGTGATTAAAAATTAATCCCCGGAGCCCAAAGTGAGTCGGTATGACCCGAGGGCTTAATGAGGACTTAAGGGTGACAAGGTGTCATTAATAATCATGTTAATTACCATGATTTAATTTATGGAGATTAAAGTGTAATTATGGAATTAAGGTGAAAAATGATAGAAAATTCATAACTTGACGCCTACAAGACGGATTTCGATGAAATTGGAAGGTAAGCTCACGACGGTAGGCCCATTTTATGGATGGATTGGATTAAGGGAATCATGATGGGATTAGGGTGATAATAATTATTTTATCCCAAATCCAAAAGATAAATTCAAGTGGTCATAACTTGACGTAGAAACGTCGGATTGAGATGAAATTTGAAACGATGGAATAAAATTATGAAATCTATGAGATGAATGGAATGGATTAAGATAATTATCATGGGAAGTTGTTTCTTGGGAAGCAAGTAAGAGATTACTTAGGAAGCTTCATGGAAGTTGCAAAGAGGGCAATTTGGGAAAGGTGAAAATGGAATTTACTAAAATTCCCTAGGGGGTTACTTGGGCACCAAGAAAATTAGCAAATAAAAGGAGGAAATGGGGGAGCATGGCTGCCGTTTCCAGCAGGGGAGAAGGAGAGAGAGAAGGAGAGAGAAAGAGAGAGAAGAGAGGAAAAATAAGAGAAAAATGAAAATTTTCTCCAAGGGAAACAGCTAGGGCACGTCAAACCCAGCAAGGAGGAGAGGAAAAAAAGGAAATTCCAAGTGCTCAATGGAGGGATTATCAATTAATCAAGTAAGTATATGTTAATCTTGATTTTATGCCTCAAATCTGGAAGTTATATGATGTTGTAAACTAAAATATGAACGGAACAGTAAATAGATGAATTTTAGCATAAAATTTTTTGAGAAGAATCATGATGGAGTGATTAAGTAACGACCCAATTTTCCGCTTAAAAGGATAATCCAGTTGCAAATTGAAAATCCTAGAAAATCAACCTGAACAGGGTTGCACGGGTGGCAGGATCAGCTGCACCAAAGGATTTTTAATAATTTTTATACAAGGCATTTTGGGCTGAAAAATTTTATAAGATATATAAGACATATTTATTATTACATTAATAAAATAAAAATTAGGTTTTTATGGGTATAAATATACCCCATAATTAACGTTATTTGGGCTATCTAAAAAGAGGTGCTGCTGTCCAGCAAGGTAAAAATACCAAAATAAATATAAATTTTTAATTTTTTGTGCTAGAAATATTTATGTTAGTTAATTCATGTAGCTATTAAGGTATGTTATAAATTTTAGATCAAAAATACTTGATTTGATATTAATTCAAGATTTTGAGATTTCAGTACGCCTGATTTTAGCATATGTGGATAGTTGGAGAAAAAAATCAAAAAGAAATATGAAAACTATGTAGAAATGATCCAAATTGATATATATGTTAATACCCTAAATTTAGATTAATAAAAGTGGAATTATTTGCTGAAAATTCGGATTCATAAATCTGCTTAGGGTTATGTGTCAAAAGACACGTTAAACGGGTGAAAAATGGGTTCCAAAGTTGCTGTTTTAGAAACCTATGATTAGTGGATTTAAATTCCATAAAAATACCCTAAGTACAGTGATAATTAAGGAGTTTAATCATGCTAAAATTAGAGACAAGTTGATATTTTGAAAAAGTTTAAGAAACACATATTTATGTGTTGAGAAATGGACGTATATGAAGATATACGTATGAACACTCGACTTGAAAGACAAGTGGGCTAAGTTAGTGTAATATAAGTCCAAATAGATTTATGTAGGTTGGAAAACCTAAGGAATATAAGTATTTGAAGATGATGCAAATAAATGAAATGTTATTTTCATTTATCTAGGCAAAGGCAAAGACAAGTATGGAAGAAAATGATTATGGCGATCTCAGGTAAGCAAGTAAACTTTCCAAAATGTTGTTTTCTTTCTATGTGATTGATATGATTGAATTTTTTATGATCATGTTTAAACGAATGGGCAAGCAGATTTCTAAATGATTTTGATTTTCATTACAATGTATTTAAGGATGGTCATTCCTTGTCTATATGAGTATTGAAATGTTTATTTCTATTGAAATAAATGATTGCACACTGTTTCGTAATTATACTATACGATGTTTCATTGAAACGATGTTTCAAAGGGATAGTGCAAAAAATTCTCTACATGAGAATGACAAGTTCCGTGTGTAAGAGGGTATATAATGCCGGGGTAACTAAAAGTCATGCATGGAATGAAAATCAAGTAGGCTAGTCGAGGTAGTAAGTGGACAAGGAGTCCCCCTTGACGTTACCAAGTCGGAAGGTCCGGCGCTAAGGATGGAAATGATCATGTCATGAAAGAGGGTTCCCTGTGCTAGCGTACCGTCACATGAAGGATAACGTCATCAATGGAAATGATGAATTTGCACATCCAATGATTATCAAAGTGTTTATGTGAAAAATATTTTAGGACGTATAAACGTCCGTTTCCAACAAGGTTTAAGTGGATAAGTGTTTTAGGACGTATGAACGTCCAATGTCTAAATGATTTATGTGGAAAAATGTCTTTTCATGGACATGAGAATGTCCATTGTCAAATATTGTTTATGTCAAGATGTTTTGGGACATAAAATGTCCCCTGGCCAAAATGATTTATGAGAAAAATGTTTTAAGAAATGATTTTCAAGGAAAGTCTTGCCCCAAAATGCTTGCTTACTGAGTTATCACTCACGTTTTGTTTTCCAAACCTCAGACAGGTACTAAGAGACTCAAGAGGTCGAGGACCTAAGAAATGGAGAAAAGGTACGAGATAGTACTATGTGGGCTAAAAGGATTAGCCATGGTGAGTGGAATGATATGATTGAATAGATGTGTGTATGCAATGGAAATGTCATGATTAGGTCAAGAGGGCCTATGATGTATAACAGCATGTTGAAATGGTTTAAAGGATATGTACAAGTGTACCATTGCTTATGTTATAAATAAAATGATGATGAATGAAGAAACGAAAAAAATTTAGACGAGTTCCAATTAAAATCCCGCCGCATGATCAGGGCAACAATCCTGAATTTACATTTACCAATCGGTAGATTCCTGAGGTAAGGAAATGACGCTCGGGATGGGGCGCCACAATAAGTATAACATGTCATGTGTTAAACCGAGTTACCATTAGAGCAATCTTGAAAAAGACCCTATATGAACTATGGAAAGGAAGAAAATCAAACATATCATATTTTCATGCTTTTGGTTGTACTGCTATGTGTTGAACAATGGAAAAACCAACTTGGAAAAATTAGATATCAAAAGTGATGAGGCAATATTCCTTGGCTATTCATCAAATAACAAAGCATATAGAGTTCAACTATCAAGATACGTTAGTTTTGGGTACAATCCATATTTTGATGATTAACAACTCAATTCGAGAATGTTTTGGTACTAATGTGGTTTGTTAAACTTGGTTAAAGGCTAAAAACTTAGAATTCAAAACCTGGCAGACCAAGTCGCAAAACCAAGTCGACTTAGTCATCGACTTGAGGGAAGTCGATACCCAAGTCGACCTCAAGATCGACTTCAAGTGAGCAAAACCTTCCAGTGTTGAATTTGAGAACCAAGACATGCGAAGTCATAGTCGAAGTTGACTCCACCTGCGACTTGGGTGAAGTCGCAGACCCAAGTCGACTCCACTATCGACTTCGGATGATCAATTCCTTTCAGCGTTGAAATTGGGGTAAGAGACAGGTGAAGTCGCAACCCAAGTCGACTCCACATGCGACTTGGGTGAAGTCGCATTCCTAAGTCGACTCCATATGCTACTTGAGTGAAGTTGGACCCCAAGTCAACCCAAGCATCCGACTTGAGTCAAGCTGAAGACAAATACAGTCCAAACAAGCAAATATTCATGAAATAATCATTCAAGATGGTATATCATTCAAGGGAAAATCATTAACTACATCTATGGACTGCAAACTCAAGAAAAGCAAATCATTCTAAGATCAAGGTCTTGAAGATAAAGCTCTCAAAAGAAGACGAATATGCCAAGTTCCAAGACTAAGCATTTAAGATCAAGAGTATTATTGGAAGAACAATATATGAGATGAAAAAACAAGCAACCAGGATCGCTTTCAAAGAAATCTAAATTCCATCATATACATATAGAAAGTGAAGTCGCACCCAAAGTCGACTTCACCTGTGACTTGGGTCAGGTCCAAGACCAAGTCGACCTGAAGTGGAACTCGAAGCTAAGCTGAAGACCGAAGTCGCAACCGAATCGACTCCACATGCGACTTGGCTCGCAACGGTCAGAAAAATTTGAACGTTGGCGCATTAAATGCGCACCACCTACCTCCAAACGTTCGAATTTACTCCACCATTATGAAAGAGCATTCAAGAGGATGTGCTAGAGGTTAGAGAAAGCATTCATTGTGTTCACCTTCCACCCTCTCTAAGCATTAAGTGATCTACACCAACTTCAAGTGAAGAACTTTGCTCCAACTTGCTAAAAGCTACATTGCTAATCAAATCATTCTCTCAACAAGTTCTTCCACGAGCTGAAATCTGCCTACACAACTTGTAAAGTATAGTTTTCTTTATTTGATTCATTATCTGTGTTTGATACTTGGTTTGATATTAGTGATTGGAACCAAGTGAAAGCAAAGTAGTGTTGTAACTTGAGTGTGACTCGTCACCTACATGCTGTGTTTTGTGCTAGCCCCCTAGAGCTGGAATCTAGAAGAGAGCTGCTGCTCTAGTTGTATTTGACAATACATTAGTGGAACCCGAATCACAAGGGGTGTGAGCTTGGAAGAGTGGAGTAGGGAAGGTTGTCCGAACCACTATAAAAACTGTGTATACTACTGTGGCTTGCTTATCTGTTTCTATTGCTTTATTTCTCTCCATATTCTTTGCTTGTTTCATTAAAAGGATTAAACTAAACAGGAGGAAAGTTTCTATTTAAGTGAAAATTTTAAAATACCCAATTCATCCCTCCCCTCTTGGGTAATAGTCATAAACTTGAGACCAACAAGAAAAAACCTTCAAAGACACTTAAATGCATATAGATCTGGACTTATCATTACACAAAAGTCGTTTTACCTCGAGACTTTCATAACACAATTAATGAGATAAATTCTAATTATCGCTCTGTCACCACCCCTCCTATATTGATAACTCGAGGAGGGCATGTGCAGGGATACATACACAAACCTACACCTTACACATGTCATGGCACATGGACCCCCGGTAATTAGTCCACAAATAATATCCACTATTCAAATAACATGGCATTGATCTGTTCTCATGACATTACTAATAACCTCTAATATATCTCCACGAATCAAGGAGCACAAACGTAAAGAGTGAGCACGCTCCCTCCTTAAATGGGAGCACAGTATCACTTTAAATAGGAGATCACTAATCCTACAAGAGGAGGATTTTGTCAAGGACTAAACTCCTACTCATCCTACCTTTCTCACCCTTTTGTCCAATTTCTCATAGCTTTCTAACCCTTGACAAAATCCGTGAGGCTTATCTCACGTTCCCTCTTTGGTTTATCTCACTCCCTCTAGGTTTCGGCCCAAACTCTCTGAAACATATCTTAACTCACTAAGAGCCTCCCCAGCCCTTCTGTTAGTACTCCCTAAGCGTTTCTCAACCATCTGACAGATCCTTTATGAGATTAACATCTTACACACCAAATCTAAAAAATCCTCCATCAAAGCTGGTGAATTTCTTCTCTGGATCCAGCAACAGCCAGCAAGCTTCATCAAATCCGAGATGCCTAGCACTTTCCCTACCCGATCCAGCAGGCCGACGACGAACTCCAAATCCAACAGAGCTGCAATAGAGTAACAGCCACCAAAATTTCCATCTGGCATCCCTTACAACTCTGAAAATCCACTTCCATCATCCTCCGCAACGCCAGCATTCGTATGTTTAAAACCCACCAAATCCGCACCCTTTGCCATCAAATCCAGGAAGTTTGTTTATGTGGGGGAGCCATTGGATCCGTACCGACATCCCTTTCCGATATCACAGCAGCCATTAAATCTGGCATTGTCGTCTATGGAGAAATGGAGAAGAAAGAAGGTGGGAGGAGAGGAGCGACAGCAAATTGAGGAATGAAGAAGAATCAGGGAAGCGGAAAGGAGTGTGTCATGCACGTGAGGGCATGAATCTGAAGCTCCCTTTCGATTTTTGGAGCTTCCCAAAAATGCTACAAGCTTACCAAATGACTACCATCTCATGTGGGAAAATCACTTGGTGCATAAAAGTCATCTCATTGCCTAACTCGTTGCCCACTAATTGAAGTGCATCTTTTGGCATTTTTAGTCATCAGCGTGGGAGACCAGCTATGAATCCCTACTTCCATGTGATCCGGGGCCCATTATCATAATCGTCCATCCCTTTGATCGGGTTGTTTTCTCGCACCTTAAAAGTAAATAAAAATCGAAAAGCAACCGAAGTTAACCCTAGATCATGCTCAAATAGCACCCCAACCCTCTAAGCTTTGCATAACAAAATTTTTCTTGTATACTTTTAGGACCACTGTATTAGAAGAAAAACATGTACTTTATTACTTATCTATTTTTCTTAGTCACAAATTCACTCACAGTTTTTATATTTCAATTATGGATGGGAATTGGGGAGGGTTGACCTGTGGTCCACCCAATCTGACCTATTTTTTACAAGATAAAACCAACTATTTTTTTATTCGATACAGAGATGGGTCAAAATTTTGACCCAAATTCAAAAAAAAGGTCAAGATGAGTGCATAATGTCTCAATCCAAAGAATCTCAACCCACCCCACATATATTTATTTATTACAAACTATAAGTATATTTTTTAACCATGTTCTTATTTTCTTTTAAAATTCTCACATTACTTATTATTAATTATATTAACAAAATAAGAATTAATAAAAGAAATTTGTATATATACATATAACTCTTATGCATAATTGTATTTTTTCCATCATTTTTGAAACTCTAGTAAAAAAATACTATTATTTAGAAAAATATTTTTATAAATGCCAAAATTCATTTTGAATAAACTATATTTTATTAACCTATTTTAATAAAGATATATTATATTTACTCATATTTTGTTTAATAATAATGTTTACTTTTTAACTAGTAAAATAATGAAGCATACAATATTTAAATTTCAGAAGTGCCTTTGTGTTTGGTATGTTGGTCCCGAGTTAATGGCAAAACCCAAGAGGGGAGGGGTGAATTGGGTTCTTATAAAATTCTTCAGTAAATTAAAACTTAACCCCTTGAAAGCTTAATCCCCTTGATTGAAACAAATAGAGAGCAATGAAGTAATGAAAGCAATAAAGTAAAACAGTATGCAAGATTTATAGTGGTTCGGGCAACCTCTCCCTACTCCACTCTTCCAAGCTCACACACCGTTGTGACTTGGGTTCCACTATGTATTCCGCGAATACACTTAGAGTCTCCGCTCTCTTCTAGATTCTAGCTCTAGGGGCCATACACAATCAGAGTCTATGCTCTCTTCTAGATTCTAGCTCTAGGGGGCTTATACAATTGATACAAGTAGATGATGAGTTTAACTCCAATCACAACTCTACTTGCAACGTCTTGGTTTGTTACAACAAACTCAAACCAAGCACCAAGAACAAAGAATAATGAAAATAAGAAAGATCTACACTTTACTGAGTTGTGTAGGCAAGTTTCAGCTTGAGGAAGAATCTGTAGAAGCAACCGGTTGTATATCGTTGAAGCTACTTGCAACTTGAAGCTTGTTCTTCCTTCGAAAGTGTATAGATCACTCAAATTTAGAGAAAAGCAAATGGGAGCTCTTGTTTGCACTTCTTTCCTCTCTTTAGGCTATCTAGTGTGTGTTTCCACGTTTGCTTGAGTGTCTATTTATAGAATGGGGAAGATTTGCACGTTATAGAAGTGGTTGGCGCGCAATAAATGTTCCAACGTTCAAAAATTCGAACGTTACTTCCCCAAGTCGCAGGTGGAGTCGACTTCGTCTGCGACTTGGCTTCCCAAGTCGCAAGTGGAGTCGACTTCGTGTGCGACTTCACTTCTGCAGTTTCCAAGTCTGAGTCTGGGTCGACTTGGTTTCAGACTTGAACTCAAGTCGATCTTGGAGTCAACTTGGGTTGCGACTTGGCCAGTTCTTGTGCCAAAAACAGTTTGATCCTTGTTTGATTCTCCTCTAGCTTGCTTAGCTTCTTTACATTCTGAATTGGCTTCACATTTTGTAGACCTTGAGAATCTTGGAGAGCTTGAAAGCTTGTATGGTTGATTTCCCTTTGATTCATGCACCTTGCTTGCTTTTGATATTAATCTTCATATCTTGAATTTCTTCATCTTGAAATATGCTTGAAGCTTTGCCTTGGACTTGAGAAACTCAAGTTGATAATGAGCTTGCACCTTTGATTTGGTCTTGAGAGAACTTAAGTTGATCTTGGAATGAACTTGAATCTGTCTTGAACTTTGAAAAACCTCAAGTCGATCTTGAGGTCGACTTCGTCTGCGACTTCACCCAAGTCGCAAACCGGAGTCGACTTCGACTGCGACTTCGAATTTTTCTGCCCCAAAATCAACTCTGGAGTGAATTTGCCATCTCAAGTCGATGCTGGAGTCGACTTCGTCTGCGACTTTGCTTCCTAAGTCGCAAGTGGAGTTGACTTGGCCTGCGACTTCACCTGCTTTCCTTCCATTTTCAAATCTGGTCGTGAGGTTCATTTTGGAGTCGAGGATGGAGTCGACTTTGGGATCGACTTCACCCCAAGTCGAAGTCCAAGTCGACTTGGAAATCAACTTGGCTATTTCATTCCTTAAAACATTCAATACAATCATCAGTATGCACTTTATACTCAAATTTAACTTTGTTAATCATCAAAACTCATGCTTTGGTTAATTTTGTTTTGTTTTAGACATTGTTTCCAACATGGTATATATATAAATTCTTATAATATTATTCTGCTTGACCGGTAGTTTTTACCTGACTCGCAGTTCGCAATGTCGATACCGACTTAACACCTAGTGAAAAAAGATAAGGATCAACCGAACTTGTCTCAACCTAATATAAAAAATAATATCAAATAAAGTTTTAAAAAAATAGAATCAAGGTTTGGCAAGCGCTAACCCAGTAAGACCAGCCCCGTTTCCCACCCCTAATTTCTGCCTACTTTTAAATATTCTAGCCACCGTTATTTTGGCCAACTTTTATTATTTTAATGGATTTATTGTCACTTTTTTTTCATCCTTGCATTTTAATGGCACAGCACTAACAACAAACTCTTCATGCATCATTACTAACTCACATCATATTAATTCGCCAACTAACTGATTTGCGTTCCATATTCTATTTCCACTATTGCATGTGCATGCATCATCTCTACTTTCTGTATCCACATCACCTTTCATTCCACTTGTGGCGTCGTGCATGCATTTCATGTTCACTCCCTGGAATTATTTTATTTGTTCACAGGTCCACCATGGTGCCAGCTAGGATAGGCGCTACACAATGGAATCCATTTCATCTATTCTATGTAAGCTATTATGAATCCATTTCGTCTGTGTGTTTGGTTGGAGATAAAACTTTTTAATAAAAAATTTTCTGGGTAAAAATTGTCAAGTATAGAAAATAATGTGATATGATAGGAATAATGATAAGGTGTAAACGGAATAAAATTAAAATAGATAAGTTAATTGTATATGTAGTTGTGCAGAAATGATTGAAAAATAGGATTGTTTGTATAGAAAAATGGGAAAAATAATTAAAAATAGGGTAATTATAGAGAGTGAATAGATTGAAAAGTTTTGGTTGACAATTTTTTTTGTCCAACTAAACACAATATAAACTATTTCTATTATAACCCCTTTAATTTTTAAGTTATTGATGATTGATTTAAAATTCAATTCATTCATTATATTTAACATCACTTGTTTATTTAGGAGACCGAGTTTAATCCAAATCAAGTATATGCATGAGTCACATTTGCTCAAATATATGGGCTCCGCTTATATATACATAGAAGTGGAGTCAAGTAACCCCTTCAAAATTTAAGATTTTAATCTTTAATGAAAAATATAATTCGTTCATTGTATTTAACATTATTTGTTTATCTAGGGGATCAAGTTTCATCATAATCAAGTATGTTTATGGGTCACATTTGTTAGAAAATATATATATTCATGTTTAAATCATGAAAAATGTTAAAATATTAATTTTAAAGTAGTATTTTCGACATCTAAAGAGTCCGAATATCATTTTCATATGAATAAATGATTCTATACAGTATTATTATATTCTAATACATGAGTAAATAGATCAAGCGTTATGCATGAAAAATGTTAAAATATTAATTTTAAAGTAGTATTTTTGACATCTAAACCGTCCAAATATCATTTCTATATGAATAAATGATTTTATAAAATATTATTATATTCTAATACATGAGTAAATAGATTAAGCATTTTTCATAATTTACACAATAATATATATATTTGAACAAATGTGGCCCATAAACATACTTGATTAAGATGAAACTAGGTCTCCTAGATAAACAAATAATGTTAAATATAATGAATGGATTAGATTTTTCATTAAAGAACAAAATCTTAGATTTTGAAGGAGTTATATGGGTCCGCTTCTATGTAACCAGGTTATATAGAAACGGGACCGAATACCGAATACATATATATAGAGGGATATTCAGGTGCAGCACCGCTGAAATGGGCCCCACGTGATCATCAAATCATAATCTACTCCACCCATTGTATTTAAAATCATGTATTCTATTATCATACCAATTTTCATCCCAATCGGATATGTCTATGGGCCCTATCTGAAAATGGTACAAATTCAACGTAATAAAATAGTTTAATGTAAATAACTACTTTAAAATTATTTTTTCAACATGTAAACCATTTGCTATAAAATTTATATATGAATAAATGATTGTATAAAATTTCATTACATTCTAATATGTATGGGACCTATTTTTGGGCAAATGTACCGCTGTTCCGGTGCAGTTCCGGTGCACCGGAACATCCTTCATATATATATAAAGAGAGAGAGAAAGAGAGAGAAAGTTTCAGGTGTAACACCACTGAACCGTAATTACAGTGTGGTGGGGCTTGAATGGGCCCCATATTATGATAAAATTATAACGTACTTCACCGATTGTATTTAGAATAATGTATTCTATTACCATATCAATTTTCATCCCAATCGGATATGTGTATGGACCCCGTCTGAAAATAGTACAAATTCAACGTAATAAAATAGTGTGATGTAAATAACAACTTTAAAGTAATTTTTTCAACATGTAAACCATTTACTATAAAATTTATATATTGATAAATTATTATATAAAATTTTATTATATTCTAATAAGTGTGGAGTCCAAAAAAAGCAAATATAACAGTAGCGCTGTTATACACACGATATATAGCATATGCGGTGCGGGTGCGATATGCGCATCGCTGTTGTCAATTTTATAAACGATGTCGTAGCCGTTGGATCTCGCCCCATAACCCGCTGCAATTTTCCAGCACTGCTAACGTGCCTTTGATGCACGCATTGCGGGTGAAGCCTTTGAATTGGAGAGAAAAAACGAGCTGCCGGAAACCAGAAAAATTTTCACGGCCAAAAATTCACGTTAAAAAACTCAAGGTCTACGTTCTTGCACTACTCATTTCTAATTTTATTAATGGCTTTTACCCAGATGATTCATGTCTGAATCTGGTTTTCGTGATTTGCCCGCTTGGCTTCTTTTTCTTTTTTCTTTTTTTTTTTTGCAACTATATGAGATATGGGTGCAACTTGGGTAGGATACCTATGGATACCCACTGACCCAACCCTAATTTGGGTAGGGTATGGTAGAAAATATTTCTCATGGGTATAAGTAGGGTACAAATTATTACCCGCCTCCTCAAATAGAGTACGGGTAGGGTAGATACGTTGGGTACCCAGAACTGATCCGCATAGGTACTCATATGGGTAATTAATTAGGTACATAATATATATTGAAGAATGATCCTGTTAGTCCGGGTTAAGTAAATATCTCGCTTAGCTCACCTCAAAAATCCTATTTAAAACAACTTTTGTTTTGTTTTTTTCTTCATACACTTGTTTATCTAAGTATATTTAGGGTGTGTTTGGGAATGGATAAAACTTTTGATGAAAAGTTTTGGAGAATAAAAGTTGTCAAATGATGTGATATGATAGGGGTAATGATGAGGAGTAAAGATGATAAAGTTAAAATATATAGGTTAATTGTGTTAGTAGTTGTGTAGAAATGATTGAAAAGTAGGGTAGTTGTATCGGAAAATGTGAAAAAAATGATTAAAAAGTATGATAATTGTAGAGAGTGAAAATTTTTAGATTGAAAAGTTTTAAGTTGACATTTTTTTTTCATTGCCAAACATACCCTTAATATATAAATCAAGTTTTACCATTTTTGGATATGTGTATATATTTTTTTTAGATTTTTAAAAATAAGAGTTTTTTAATACATATATACACATAGATGTTTTAAAATCTCAAAAAAATAAATAAATATATTCAAAAATGGTAAAACTTGATTTATATGTTAAATACACTTGGATAAACAAGTGCCCGAAGAAAAAAGTAAAAAAAAGTTGTTGTAAATAGGTTTTTAAAGGTGAGCTAAGTGAGACATTTACTTAGCCCGGGCTAACAGGATCACTCCTCATATATATTATATAGTATGTATTATGTTTTGTCTTTGACATCTTATGTACACACATATTTTAACAAATTCAAATTTAAATAACTTTTGTACATTGTGAAGTATAAAACTGGTTCGATTATTTATATATACGTCATTGACTTCCAAAAGACTCTTATAATACACTTGTGACTTATGATTATAATATATTAATAGTTTTAATGATTGGGTCATGATGGTCTATACTTCGTATTTTTATATAATAATATAAACAATAATATATATACTTATGATTTTAAAACATAAATGAGTATTATTTTAAATTATTTAAAATAGCATAGAAATTTTTTAAAAATATTGTATTTGAGTATTAAAGGAACCGAAACCGGAACCAACCCTATGGATAATGGGTAAAGTAGGGTATACTAGGAACCGAACCGACAAATGGGTAGGGTAGGATAGACCTTTTACAAATAGGGTATGAGTAGGGTAGACCACTATCCGAATTGAACCGACCCAAGTTGCACCACTAATATGAGATTTGGGAATGTTGGATTGGCATACGCAAAGCGGTGTATGGAACTCGCCCACTTGTCAAGCCGCATTTTGGCATTTTTATTCGCCCACTTGTCTTTTTTGCATTTATGTGAATATATTAATACGAAATAGATAAATGGAAAATATAAGACGTTCTTTAAAGTCAATGTACGTAAATAATATTCTATAAATTTAAATTTAAGGAATATAAAAAAAATTACTTTAAATAATCTCTAATAAATTTAAATTTAAATTTAAAGAATATATAAAATCACTTTAAGTAATCTCCAATAAATAGTACTTTAACTAATCTCCAATATATAGAAACATAAATTTGAAGAACATAAATATTCTCCTATGTATATAAATTTTGTAGTATCCCAATGTGCTTAACCCGTGTATCATAAAAATTTGTTTACGGTAAAAATTCAAATGAAAATGACTTGTTGAGGTGATTTTAAACTTATATACATAGGAGAATATTTATGTTATTTTTTATGTTCTTCAAATCTATGTTTATATTTACTGGAGATTACCTAAAGTGATTTTATATGTTCTTTAAATTTATATTTATATTTATTAGAGATTATTTAAAGTAATTTTTTATGTTCCGTAATTTATATTTGTAGGATATTATTTACATTGACCTTAAAGAACGTCTTATATTTTCCATTTAACCATTTCGTATTAATACGTTCACACAAATGCAAAAAAGACAAGTGGGCGAATAAAAATGCCAAAATGTGGCTTGACAAGTGGGCTAGTTCTATACACCACTTTGTGTCTCCCAACCCAGCATTCCCAAATCTCACATAATTGCAACAACAACAACAACAACAACAACAAAATTCCAAGCAGGCAAATCATGAAAACCAGATTCAGACATGCATTTATCTGGGCAAAAACCATTAATAAAATTAGAAATAAACAGTGTGCGCAAAGCTTTCCCCAGTTCAGACCCATCAGCCTATGTAATGTTATCTACAAGATTCTGGCTAAGGTCCTTGCAAATCGTCTCAAGACTTCTCTTCAGGATATTGTGGGTGAACAACAAAGTGCGTTTGTCCCAGGACGGCTGATCACTGATAATATGCTGGTAGCTTATGAAGCGATTCATGCATTACGGAGGCGGAAACGGGGGAGAAAGCGGGAAATGGCTATAAAGCTGGACATGTCAAAAGCTTATGATATGGTGGAATGGCCCTTCCTAAAGCACATTATGAAAGCTATGAATT
Source organism: Annona cherimola (assembly GCA_030490835.1). Lineage (NCBI taxonomy): Eukaryota > Viridiplantae > Streptophyta > Magnoliopsida > Magnoliales > Annonaceae > Annona > Annona cherimola. The sequence goes on along the minus strand of CM059971.1, from coordinate 33,494,081 downwards.
TCAGCCCCACTTGGATAACCTGGATTATGATGTGCATCTCCACAGTTCAGTATCGGGTGAAGATTAACGGCTTCAAATCGGGACTCTTCCAACCCTCAAGGGGTATCAGGCAGGGTGACCCCCTCTCTCCGTACTTATTCATTCTGTGCGCTGAAGGTCTATCAGCTCTCATTTCTAACGAGGTATTACGGGGAGGTATCCATGGCATCAGGATCAACCCTCGGGGGCCAACTCTTTCTCATCTATTTTTTGCTGATGATGCCATCATCTTCGTCCGGGCCACATGTCAAGATATCAGTAACCTCATGACCATCCTCAACCGATATGCTGCTGCTTCGGGACAAATGTTAAATGTTAGCAAAACCTCGGTGTTTTTTAGCCCGAATGTGGATCCAATCAATAAAGAGTCGATTTTGCAAATGCTTGGCTCATCGGGTCAGGATCTTCAGCATTATCTTGGGTTACCGGCCTGGCTTAGCAGATCCAAGAGGGGATTATTTAAAGGGCTTAAAGAACGCATATGGCAAAGAATTCAAGGATGGAAGGGAAGATTACTTTCATGCGGTGGGAAAGAGGTTCTGATCAAGGCTGTTGCCCAGGCCATCCCGACATATACTATGAGCATATTTTTGCTTCCTAAATCGCTTTGTAATGAAATTAATGGGCTGCTGAGCCGATTTTGGTGGGGGGAAAACAGAAACAAACGGAAGATGAGCTGGGTATCGTGGAGAGACATGTGCATCTCAAAGCTGTCGGGAGGTCTTGGTTTCAGAGACTTACATAAATTCAATCTGGCTCTTCTGGCTAAACAAGTCTGGCGGTTATCTACTTCAACCGATTCATTGTGCTCAAGGGTTCTAAAAGCGAAGTATTTCCCATGTGATGATATATGGGCCTGCAAGCCGAAATCATCTGACTCTTTCACATGGAGGTGTATCCTGAAGGCTCGAGAGGTAATTAAGAACGGGTGCATGTGGCGGATTGGCAGCGGGGCCAGGGTCAGCTTTTTCAATGATCGGTGGACGGACAACAAGCTACAAAAGGCCGGGCCTCTCCCGTATTCTATTTCGGATGATGTGTCGGTCAGTCATTTTATAAACGCTGGGGCGCGGACATGGAACAGGGATCTTATTCTTTCTGTGGTGGGAGAGCATGGCTGGCATGGTATATCCTCTATCCCTCTGTCACCGAATATCGAGGATGATTGCCTATTATGGAGGCATGAACCAAATGGGGTGTTTACGGTGAAGTCTGCATACAGAATGCCTTGCAATGGTGTTGAGGACCCGGGAGATGCGAATTTCTATCGGGCAATCTGGCGAACTTCGCTACCTAACAAGGTACGAATTTTTGGGTGGAGATTGTTCAAGAATGCTTTACCCACGCTGCAGAATCTGTGTGATCGGGGAATAGCGGTGGAGCCCTTATGTCTGTTTTGTAGGGCCGAGACGGAAGACATTGATCACCTATTCCTAGGATGTCCGTCCAGTGGGGGGAGCTGTAGGCGGTTGGCGGGGGCATTCTCACAGCAACCCTCCATTCATGAAATCTTGGAATCGCTATCTCATCAAAACAGAGCTGCTGACCTAGCTGTGTTCATCCTCTGCTGTTGGAGGGTGTGGTACCTTCGTAACACTTTTAGGGAGATGGGGACCCGACCGGATTTTGATGGTACCATTGATTGGTGCGAAGGGTTCTACGAGGAGTATATGCGAGCAAAGCCTATCATCCAGGGGGGTTGTCTGGACCGTACTCTGGTGCAGCGTTGGATGAAACCACCAGGGGGAGCTTTCAAGATAAATGTGGATGCTAGGAAGAGTAGGGATAGACTCTCCATGGGTTTTGCTGCGATTGTCAGGGACTCCGGTGGGCGCTTTATTGCTGCTCAGGGTTGGAGACGGAGGGGAAACATGGAGCCCCTCCTCATGGAGGGTCATGCCTTCCTGTTGGCTGTCAAGTGGGCTACCCAGCTCTCACTTACGCGTATACTCATCGAGACGAACTCTCTCCTCCTTTATAACTTTTTGACTGTGGATGTACCGGTTCGCGCACTAGTGGGGATCATAATTGACAAAATCAAAACGGTCCTATCCCGGGCCACCCACATATCTGTCCATCATGTTCTTAGGCGTGGAAACGTGGTGGCCCATGATTTAGCTGACTTTATGTCTTCTTCTGTTACTGATCATCTTTTTTGGTGGGATCAACCTCCCCAACAACTTTTGGGGAAACTTTATATAGATAATTTTTTGGGAAATGAATTTCCTGGATCCCCCTCGTCCGATCCCTTTCCGAATTGAAAGGGGATCGGGATAGGGTTGTGTATCCATTTCATCAAAAAAAAAAAAAAAGAACGCAGACCTTGAGTTTTTTAATACGAATTTTTGGCCGTGAAATTTTTTCTGATTTCCGACTGCTCGTTTTTTCTGTCCCATTCAAAGGCGTCACCCGCACCGCTCTGGCATGCTTTAAAGTGTGCATTAACTGCATGTCAGCAGCGCTGGAAAATTGCAGCGGGTTACTGGGGGCGAGATCCAACGGCTACGACATCGTTTATAAAATCAACGACCACGACGTGCATATCGCATCCGCATCGCATATGTGATATAGGGCTTATATTCAGATGCGCAACTGTACCGTAATAGTAGTGCAGGTGGACCAAAAAAAAGTTCTACACAATCATAATATTATAATCTACTCCACATATTGTATTTAGAATTATGTATTTTATTACCATACCAATTTTCATTCCAATCAGATATGCATACAGACCCTATTTGAAAATAGTACAAATTCAATATAATAAAATAATTTGATATAAATAACAATTTTAAAATAACTTTTTCAATAAGTAAACCATTTGCATTAAATTTTATAAATGAATAAATGATTATATAAAATTTCACTGCATTCTAATGTGTCGAAATCCTTTTTTGAGCAAATGTACCGTTGTTCCAGTGCAACTACACCGGAACAGCTCTTATGTATGTGTGCGTGTGTCTATATATATATATATAATCAAGTGCATTCAAACTATACCATAATTACATTGCGGTCCATGCACTGTTGAGCCCATTTAATCATAAATAAAAAATCTACTTTATCCGTTGTATTTAGAATTATTCACTTTACTGGCATACTAATTTCTATCCAAAACCAACATGTATATGTGCCCCATCTTAAAATGATACAAAACCGATATAATAAAACAGTTTAACGTAAATATCAAGTTTACAGTGCAATCTGCTGTGAAATGAACTACACACATATTAGAATGTTATTAAACTTTATATAATCATTAATCCATATAAAAATTATACTTTAGATGGTTTACATGTTGAAAATACCACTTTATACTTAATATTTACATTAAACTACTTTATTATGTTGATTTTATACCGTTTTAAAATGAGGCACATAAACATGTTTGATTTAGATGAAAATTGATAAAGTGAATAATTCTAAATACCAATTGTTAGAGTAAATTTCTCATTCATGATCAAATGAGCCCCATAGCTCGTTGACTAAACTATAATTACAGTGCAGTCCAAATGCACTTAATTATTTTCCCTATATATATGTATGTGTGTGTAAATTATAAAAATTGCTTAGATTCATTTCCACATGTATTATAACGTAATAATATTTTATAGAATCGTTTATCCACCATTTTATTACGTTGATTTTATACATTTATAGATAAAGACCCATATACAGTGAAATTGAAAATATAAAAAAAAATTCAAAATACTATAAATGATGTTAAATATAATGAATTAAGTGAATTTTCTATTAACCATCCAAATTTTAAAAATAGGAATTGCACAGAAAATGAGTTCTATAGAAACAAAACCATATATGTAATTAAAAATATCAATTTGCTTTTAAATACATATAGGTCACAAATTAAGTACACTTTTTATTGGTAAATTAGGTTTATTTTTTTATTTTTTTGACAAATTACTTTTTTTATTAGTGTTTAAAAAATGTGGCGACTAATATGACAACCAAGTACATTCCCAACTCTTAAATTATTGAGGAACATTTTTATAAATTCTCCAATACCAGAAAAATCTATAAAATTGCCGTACAAGGAGGAAATATGAAAAACCCAAACACAGGCGGGACGGCAAAACACCCACACGCGGGCAGGATGAATCGAAGTCTAAAAGGCCTTTTGCTGGGGCCACATCTTACCACGAGGCGTCGTGGCTAAATAACTTTTTAAAGTCCTTTACAAACTCGATAAAATCTTGTTCTGTATAGCCCGCAGAAATTTCTGATCAAAATAATTTCACGCTGCCCTGTTGCAAACAGGTTTTCTGAACAAAAATAAGACATTGGGCCGTGGAAATTGCTAGATCAGGTTCTAGTCTGTGCTGAATCAAACCAGAACAGTGAAAGTTCCCAGTAGAATCAGTCGGACTCAACGGTCCAATCCGGATTTAGGAATATGCACCATCCATGTAAGACATGCATAGAAGCAGCCAAATCTAAAATCTTGGGTTGCGATCTTCTATGGTCGCCTAACCATATAGAAAACATTTCAAAACTTTTTTTAAAAAATAGATATGAAAGCCCCACCTAGATTTTTAACATTTAAATTTGACAATTTTTTAAACTTGTGAACATGCGTATAGAAAATTCAGAAAGTAAAACTGAAAAAGATCTAGATAAAGCCCACATCTATTTCAAATTTTTTTTAATTATTTTTTCAGGTCACAATATGCGGCGACTGGCAATCATTGTTCCCGGGAGCCCTGTTTTGAGCATACCTGATCTTTTTGTTGGCACAAAGTTGCTGCTGCCTCTCACAGAAATACAGTGCCGCAACTATAAATAAAAACCCTACAACTTCACAGCCGTAAATAAAAACCCTGCAACATGAAAAGCCATATTGCCCAACCCCACATGAAGCTGAATTTCGCAAAGTCCTTCTAGTTCTGCACATCTAAACATAGCAAAGAATGGCAATATATATTTTTATTTTTATTTTTTTCAGATGACGGCTGGTCAAAACTTTTTCTTGGCCAGTGCCTGTCAAATTGGTGAAATTCGATTAGCATGATCACACTCAAACAACTCAATCCTAGAAAAAGGGAGGTTTCAAGAACAGTTGCCAACATCAGTTAAGTTAAAAGGAGAGTTGACCAGTTGAGAGTGACACCTATTATATTTGAAACTTAGCTCCCTTTTCTGAACAATAGGGGAAATATCAGGTTGTCTCTAAAGATCCGGAAAAGCTTACTTGAGGGACACAGTAATAAGACCTTTTCAGCAAACATGCACACTGTACATTCCATATTAATGATGGCAGCAAGGCTAGCCCGAGCAAAGCTTTTCAAGGGCCAAATTTTCATCACCACCAACGCTGTCAAGAGTTGACCTAACCAACCCCTCCGGGAAACCCATCTCTACCAGTTTCTGTACCTGCATGCACAAGAGCAAGGTGTTCATCAGATTCCAAGTTCATGAAGGTTTGCCAAATCTGATCTTCACTTACAACTGGGTTTGCCAAATCTGATCTTCAGTTATAACTGACTGGTTCTTTGGTTAACAAAATTTAAATACTGCAGAAAGGTTGACCTAAAGGACATTACAAATTAGTCAGTAGTGATTATGCATAACATATCCAAATCATAGAAGTATCCTGTACTGCATGGTTTGGAATATCAGCATCAGAAGGCATATCGGTCCCCTCTAAAAATGATACGATACGGCCATATCGTATCGGTATCGGATTGTATTGAACAGTATCCAACGGAATTTATTTTTACCATAAAAAATATGTAAAAATATCAGAAATTTGGGAAATCCAAGAAAATATAATTAATTAGCATTTTTCCTATATATAGGATTGTGTATCAGTCTATTTTTCTCTTATAAATAGTGGTCTATGGTAAAACATACAATATGAATTTTAGATGATGAAAAAAGAAATCATAGACAAGATATGTAAACAGTATACTCATTAACAATTCAACATACATGGTACATAGCAAAATTAAATATGACTAAAGTAAAATATATATATATATAATACATCATAAATCAATTAATAACAATTCACGAATAAAATATATTTGTATAAACGCAAGATAAAAACCCATAAAAAGTTGATAACTTTTTATTTTGAGATCTTCAAGTTTACTTTTAAGTTTTAAAAAATTTTATAAATTAAAAATAACCTCAAATTTTACTTAAATTGAAAGAAAAAATCAATTATATTACTGTAAACAAATTCATGTAACTGATAAAAAGTTCTCTTTCTAGTTTTTCAGAATAATTTTTTAAATTTTTAGATGTCTAAAAATTAAAAATATATGAAATAAAATAAAAAATTATCTAGTTGCAAGAAAAAACAATGAATATTAGTGTAAAAATGAGTACAGAGGAAGGGAAGAATTTTGGAAAAGAAAACGTGTGCAAAAGAGTGAAAAAATAGAATTTTTTATAATTTTATTCATTTGGCCGATACATCCTTTCTATCGACCGATACGTACCCCCATATCAGCCAGTACACTCAATTTTTTAAAACCCTAGCTGAAACACCCCCATATCCCATATCGAACATGGCTGATAAGGATACGATACAGCTGATATGCCCCCATATCGACTGCTATATGAATCCATGCTCTGCTGTTAATTAAAATAAAATCAGCTGTTAGCCTCTATCAACCAGGCACTAAGATGTTGTGTCCCTCGGCATAAATGTAAAGTCTTTCCCGTTGTATTCAGTCTTCGTCCGTAGGATCTACCAGCTAGAGGGAACACCACTTACAGATAACCCAATCCAAATCTTTGATTGGATGCCTGAGTTTGGCAGCTGGCAACTCAACAGGAGACCTCAAAGACATTATAAATCAGTCAATAGTGATTATGTATTACCTATCCAGATAACAAAAGCGACCATCGTAGTCATTTATAATAAGATGAGCTTAATGTTAGGCCTCTATCAAACAGGCACTAAGATGCTGTGTTCCTCAGCATAAATGTAAAGCCTTCACTTTGTACCCAATCTTAATCTACTGGATCTAGTGGCTGGGGGAAAAACACTTACAGAAGACCAAATCTTTAATTGGATGCCTGAGTTTGGCATCTGACAACTGAACAGGCAGTGATCTTTGCATGGTCTCCTGGCATATCCATTAAAGAGGGGATGCAATCACAAGAATAATCTGTGATGCTCAGAAACAAGACTAGAACAGCATGCTTGGTACTGAAAGGTCATCAGTAACAACAAATTGAGTGTCGATCAAGTTTTTTGGGCCATGGTCCTAATCATGTGGCATTTGCCACAAATATGATGAGGACTAGTACTTTGTCAGTGACATCAATGTTCATTTCATATTAAATGCACTCAGAACAATTAACGCACCAAGTAAAGGTTTTCTACTACTCTATAATCAAGCATTGACGGATAATGATAGATTTTCCCCAGAGGCATCTAGACTCTTACTTGGCTTCTATCCCTTAAAACAGCTACCCATAGGCAACTTGCAAAATGGTCCAGATTTCGAGTTCAAACGGGGCTCACAGTCATGTTATGTTCTCATGCAATCAGCCACAAGAGATCAGTATTCATAGTCTCTACCTTCTCTTCAGTTCCAACTGATGCCCTTTTGGCAAAAGCTTCAGTCCAATAGCGGGCCGTGCCAATAAAAGTTGGATAGTCACGGAGATACTGGAGTTCAAAACACAGAACTTGTTAATACAGAAACAGAGTATATATGTGTAAAAAGAACAAATAAAAAGAAAGCTCAGGGGGCCCAACTAAAATACCTGCTGCGCTACCACGGCATCTTGAGGGTCATCAGGCTCAGGAGCAGAAAGCAATGCTTGCAAAGATAGAAGAGCTGTTTTCAATGTGAGGGCAGGGCTCCACTGATCCTTCAAAATGTCCAAGCAGATTGCTCCATTTTGACTGCTTATGTTAGGGTGCCTTCAATGTAAAAAGGAAAAAGCAATAAATGGCATGAAATGATGATTCTGATTAAGTAGGAAATTCTCATGAAAGTAATGTACAAATTAACAACTGTAAGAGGATGGCGCGTCACATACAGCCACTGCAATTAAAATTTTTCTTACATAAATACATAAGGGAAACATTAAAGCACACAAAAACCAATTCTGATATCTTAGGAACTTTGGGTTAATGTTTTGCCACAATATAAAACTGGGAGAATCTGCAAGCGTTTTAACCATTTCCAAAGTTCATTTTGAATACATGCCAACAAATAAAGTTACATGCAAACTAAACACTTGATGCAGGATGAAAGGAAAGACCTTGAAAAGGCAAAGATTCTCTAAAATGGAGAGAAATGATTAAGGAAGAACACTAAATTACCGAGAGAATAGAAGATTGCACGCAAATAAAAAACCTAAATTAAACAAAAATACTAACCTAAACTGCTCAATACGTTGATCCATGTTTTAATTACTTGATGTCAAATACCAAATTAATCAACTGGAGATCTAAAATCCCAAATATTTCAAAAGAAATTAGATCCTATAAAATACTCGAACTAAAATGTCGTCTCAAATTCTGCATCAACACCATCACAACCTTTTCTTGCATAAAATATGTGCATTATGTATCTCCAGCTAGACACCAAAGTGGCTTGACTTAAGCCACAGGCGTTTAAACAACAGCAATGATTTTCCAAATTTACAAGAACTTGTAGAACATAAATCTGGCTGGAAAATAATGCCTTGTATATGTCAGTTGTTTGGGATCATAGACCCTAACTCCAAATTAAAGCACATCTATACCCATTGCTAAGACAAGATACAAATGTTGGGATTGATAATATCAGTTCTCCATCAATGGATAATCATAAAGACATGCTCCTGGCAAATCAACTCAACTGGGGTCCCCATTATTGCACAGGAAAACAGTCTAAGACATAAGACACAAGCATGCAAAATCGAGCAGCAAAAACTTAAACAGTCAAGTATCCCAAATAACAATTGAGCTTCCTCAAAAGTCTACTGCCATCTGTCATTCCCCTAAGCTGCTGGCGTGGGCATTAAATTATCTGATAGTATGACACTTTCCTAACAGAAAAATCTCCCCAAAAGTCCATGATCACTCTCATAACAATCATAATAACTTTCTCAGACGTCTTAAAGAACTCAAAAATAATGGACAAGCTCAATTTTTGAATGACAAAACCACCTAGCAGTTCTGATAGATCAACATCCACCAAAGTAAAGCTCCAGCAAAAAGTCATTAAGGACAATCCAGCTTTACAGTCCACAAAAGAACTAATTTTTGTGGTCCATAAGAACAACTGAATTGAAAGGAAAATGCCTAAAATAATCAATGAAACCTCAGCAATGATGGGGGGAAAAAACTTCAAGCCTTGAAATATGAATGAGTCACTACTCAAAAGAGGCAAAAACAATAAAAGAGAAAGGGATGTTATTATATACACCCAGGTGCACTAAGCTTCAGTGCACCCAGGTGTACGTCACCCTTTTTTTATTTTTTGAAACTTTTTTTTAAAATTGTTAATATAAATGTATTTAACATGCATATCAATTTTACTAATTTTGGAGATTTTTAGATTTTTTTTATTTTCAAAAGAGATTAACAGTTTTGTTAAAAAAGTTTCAAAAAACGAGGTATTAGCACCTGGGTGCACCTAATAATGTCTCAAAGAGAAAAATCAACTTACTCGAATTTCAAAATTGTGATGACCAGGCATTTTTGTTATAATCTTTCCTTCACTACGAGGTAATTTGTGGATATACCACTACTAATTAATAATGTTGGCATAGCGTACACTGTATATAGAATTATAGATGTGGCACTTTAGGGTGATATGTAGTTTATGCATGCATGTACTACTATCTTGAAGTGTTGGGTTGTATAGGATGCCATTCATGAGCATATTAGAAATGAGTCCAAATTGTGTATTAGCATATTTGTGTGGTTGCACCACTCAGTTATGATATGATTTCTTAGGTATTGATTTAGTGATATATGATTGATGCCTCAGTGGAGAAGGCTATAACTATCTTGGCACAAGCCTTCTTAAGAGAAGGGTGTGCGCGATAAGAAGTGATTTTAGTAGCTCGGGCTAAGCAAATGCATCGCTTAGCCACCTCAAAAAAATTATTTACAAAACTTTTTTGTTTTTTCCTTCATACAATTATTTATCTAAGTGTATTTAACATGTAAAATAAGTTTTACCATTTTTTGATGTGTATATAGTTTTTTTGAGATTTTAGTGCATGAAAAAAAGCAAAAAAAAAGTGTTGTAAATGAGCTTTTTTATGTGGGCTAAGTAAGGCATTTGCTTAGTCCAAGCTAACAGAATCATTCCTCATGCGCGACCTCTCTCTCCCCTTCCCTTCCGTTCGCTTCCAATTTCTACTACTTCTGCCTTCTTTTTCCTCCTCCTAGGCCCTTGATCTAGCCCTAGACCTTCTCAAAAAAAAAAAAAAAAAGAACTCACTAAACTGCCTTAAAGATGTTATCTCGGAGCTCAAAAACACAGAGGCCTGAGTCTATGGTTGCTAATTTGAGGGGAAATCGCGATTTAGGTGAGTAGATGTTCCATTTTCTCAAGTTAGTGATGGAATTTCATCTTAAACGTGTTATCGAGCTAGTGGAAAAGGTACTGTTTGGATTAGCTGGATTCATGAAAAATTAGATATTGTTGTGTAAATTTTGTGGAATTGATGACATATTAGTCATTTACACATCACTAGAATGTGACATTGTTCGAGTGAGTTGAATTGAAAAGAAGAACTAGAGGTTCTCTCTTTAATGCCAATAATGTGTTCGATGAAATGCCTATGTGACAATTGGCATCCTAAGCTTAAAGTAAACTTTTATTGATTTTGTTAATATTATACACGTGATTTGTAACGTTCGTTCTTGTTTGTATTATGTTGAGTTATAGTGTTTTGACGATAGACAAGTTAAGAATTTAATACTTGAAATGTATTTGACAGTATTTGGTTTGAGATAAATGGTTGTAATAAATTAGCATAAAATTATGTGTTGTGAATCTATAAATTCTTTCTATAAATCTTTAACAATTTTGGTTTAAAACTTTAATAGTTTTAGTTTGAAACTTTAATTTGGTTTCTCACTTTAACTGTTTTGGTTTGAAACTTTTACAGTTTTGGGTTAAATTTTTGACAGTTTTTTAAAGCAATCCATGGATAAATAATTGGATGATGATGTGGGAAATTGGTTAGTTTGTTATGATGAATTGTCTTGGTTTGTTAAGCTATCACGAGTTGAGAAAAATCAGATTGGTTGCAGATTTGGTGGAAAAAATCTCTATTGGTAGTTTTAGTTTGTTAAGCTGTTACAGGCGGTTGAAGAAAATCCGATGATTGCGGATTTGGTAGAGAACCTCTCCTGGCAGTTTTCGAATTTCAAAGCTATAAATAGAGAATGAATTTCAACTGAAAATTCAATTCAGAGAGAACCATTTCAAAAGTGCATATATGTCTCAAGGCGTTCTCTGTAATCCTCCGTCCATCTGTCAGCAGCAACATAGTGAAGATCGTCGTGACCACCTGGAGTCATTTGTGTAATCCAGAAGATCATCGAGATCGTACTACTGTAACTTAGTTCTAAGTTGACTAGTAGAAACCCAAGTCAAGGCGTTGACTTGGAGAGTGGAGTAGGTGCGTTAACCGAACCACTATAATTTGTGGTGTCTTCTTTAGATTATTTTTCTATGGTATATGGAATTTATCATGTTCTTTCTTGGATCTTTCTTTGTGTTGTTATCCCTTTCTTTTATCAGTTTCATATGGGCCTAACATATTGGATAATGCACTACTCAAGATATGCAGTTGTAATTCACAAATCAATGCATGAGTATGATCATAGACATTCGCATCACTTAAGTCCTGATATAACTATATATATAAATGAGTTGTGTGGTTGTACAAGGTTGTTCGTAGCCCTTAACTAAGATGAGGGGAGGGTTGTGCATAGCCCATTAAAGACGTGTGGCACGTGCATCATGGTTCAATTGTTTCGATTTTTGTGCTAACTATCATCTATTTACTAAGTCTGTTTAAACTCACATGCTTTGTTATTTTGACTTTAGATCACAAGGCGATTGAGGTGCCTCGGGATGGAGCCAGAGGAGAGCACAATCCTAAAGACTTAACTCAATACACTAGAGCTTATGTTGTTAGTTATTTTTAGACTTCTACTTTTGTTTGACACTAGTGAATGTAGACGCTTATTTAGTTGACTCGACTGTGATAAACATGTTATATTTGTGCATTTTGAACATGATTACAATCTATACGAATATATATATGACAATCTCTTGGGTTGTCTTCTTGTGAAATAAGGGTGTATGAGGATTTTCTTACTATATGAATGTCTTTATAGTATGAGAATGTAAATATATGAATGTAGAGCTGAATGTTATATTTTAGAATAAAATTGAGATGTTCATGAACAAAAAGTCCCGCAATCTACACCACCCCTTATAATTTGTAGGGAAATGCTGCCGAATTTTACATTAAGTCATGCGGTACCCGTTGACTAGTCATTAAGGATGTCTAGGCAATGAGGTATTACAACAATTCAGAACATAAGCACAGCACGTAAATGGTTGAAAGGCACATACCAAACTTTTGTTAGGAATTGCATCTTTGGAGGTTCAAAGGGATACCCATCTGGAAGAACAAGCAAAATCAACAATCAACACAATGGTTCACATCCATCATATTGTTAGACTTGAAAATTGAAACAAGAATTGAAAATTATTACTTTGAGATATCTTCTTCTAAATATTAAGAAAGGCAGACAGCATCCTTTTAGTTGTCTTCAAATCATTGACAATTTTTAATTAAAAAAGGTACCATAATAATCAGATGTCTCTCTTCTTCTTTCTTCATTAAAAGCAATGAGGAAAAGAGAGAAATACTGCATCTTACGGTAGTTTAATTGGTAGGAATGAATCCTTAGATCAATATTCATATCATGATTATGTAAACTAACTAGTGATACCAACATGTCCAAGATCAAGATTTAAGCCACACATGAATGCTATCATCGTAATAATTAACTCTTATACAGAATGTTAATCGGAATCATAAATTAATTTTCTTAACATTCAAGGATGATTGATAGACTATTCCAGATAGTATGCCTGAGAAACCACTGGACATTATGTCCATTAGCCAGTATGCTGTGGCGAGATGATGGTGATAAAGCGGACCCATATAGGACCAGTTACAGTCTTATGATCTAGATGGAAGAGATGGGAGCTATCATACAAGGGGACTGAAGAAACCCAAAACTTCGAGCTAGATGTGGAATGAGTTCTACAGCAAGGTGGATGCCTAAGGAGCTCCTAAAATCCACTTACTTGATTGCAGACTCAATTCATTGTTAGTTCCTAAGGGTTGCATCAAACACAAAGCACTTTTCCTTCTTTGATAATCAGAATTTGATGAGTTAAGGAGATCATCCAGCAACGATGATAAGAATCCAAAATGAGTCTTAAAAAGAATTGGCATCTATTAATCTGAGCAGCATTGGAGTTGCTCTTCTTAAACTTATGAAGATTCTGCACAAAAATTAGGTGTTGATTAATACGTGCTTCTTAGTTGTGAGGCACATGAGACTGACCCTGTGAATTGGTTTGTGTCAGTCAAAACCACTTCACAAATTACATCAGTCTCCCTGATGTGATTTTACCCCTAAACACGTGCAACCTTCTAGGTAGTAGTGATCCACCATTTCCACATCTCACACTGATATTGAAGCTTATCATTGTCCATCTAATCATATATTGGATTGGTAAACCCATATCCCATATGGGCATCTCTCAACTTATGGAGAACCATGTTTTTATGATGATGATGATGACAAATTTGAGCAGCCTCCTTAATACTCATTTCGGTAAGTATGATTGTTTATGACTTGACTTTTAAATTCAATCTTCTCTTTACACTAATTGAGATTTTAGAATATTGCACCCATTCCATGTCTATGGTTCACCAATGTGTAACATCATTACATAAAGCCTACATGTATTTCACACCCGCGTACATATCTCACTAGATTTTTAGCTTTGTAATGCAATTTTTTGTTCTCAAGTGTTCATATTTGTTTTAATTTATCATTAATTGTCAAATCTATATGTTTGATGATCGATGAAAGTAGATATATTTGATTTGAAAGGTTTTACTGTGGTTGAGTTTCTTACGTGTGCTAAATTAGCATCATGAGTAATCATGTTATGGTTCTTATGTTTGAAATAGGTACTGGAAATAATCATGCTATATTAGTATAAATAATTGATTAGCAGGTTGTAAGACCATACATGAAAATGTTTACAGATTGTAGAGAGAATTTTTAACAACTATGTGCACTGTGCAAAAATTCTGATTTTTGTACCTGTAAATGAAAGAGCTGAAGCGAAACTTGAACTCTTTTATGTGCAGAATGGTTGTGTACTTAACTGACTTGAAAAGAGTTGCAGTCAGGTTGCAAAAAGGTCCATGTTTTCTGTATAAAACTTCAACATATTTGTGCCTCAAGTGTTTGGATCTTACTGTCTTGAAAAGCGTCAAACTTTAGCTACAAGGAAGTTGATGTTTTATATGGGAACTTCAACAGTTCTTTGGAAACATCTCTCTGTTCCACACTAGACAAAAAAAACATTGAATTTTTGTCCCAAAATGTTGATGTTTCTGTGTTGACCTGGTATTCAACTCAGATCCAATTTTCAGCATCACTGTTCCACAATGGACACAAAAACATTGAAGTTTTGTCCCAAAATGTTCAATTTTTTTTTTTTTTTGTTGACTTGGTATTCAACTCAGATCCAATTTTCTGCTTGGATGTTGAGGATTTTCCTCAACTTACTTGAGGATTATTCTCAAAGAGTTGCAGCTCATGAAAAGATTATAGAATTGAGGAGAAATTCTCCAATCAAGTAGACATATAAGGAAGGAGTGAACTCAGATCTGAAGCGATAGGGAGTTGAACTTGATTCTTTTCTAATCTTTTTTTGCAAGAGCTACTTTTATACTAAGGGCATTATGTCGATGACATTATGCTCAATCTTTTGGGGAGTGCTTCTGTATGAGAAAAACTGGTCGTAAGATTTATTAATTTATTTCTTCATCTTTGCAACCTTGGTGTTTGAAGTTTCCAAACCAAGAGAAGGTAGATCTACCACATGGAAGCACTTTTACACACTAGTGTTGATCTGCCTTCTACTAGTTTGGAAATCTCTAATACCAAGGTTACAAAGATTAAAAAATAATACTAATACAATTTTTCATCCAAAAAAAAAAAATAATAATAATAATAATAATAATAATAAACAAATAGTTCTTAGAACCAATTTCTCACAGAGAAGCTCCACAAAAGATTTAGCAGAACATCGCCAACATTATGCACTTAATCATCGAAGTAGCTCCTGCAAAACAAAGGTTCGACACGTAAGGGAGAAATGAGCTCAGATCTGAAGCAACAAGGAGTTGAACTTTATTCTTTCATTTCTTCATCCTTGAAACCTTCATGTTCGAAGTTTTCAAATCAAGATAATGCAGATAGACACGAGTGTGTAAGTGTGGTTGATTATCTTAGAAAGCCACCAGTAGCTTCTTGGATCCAAAATTTAGCGTACACTATAGCATCATCACTTTGGTGTTGAAAATTGACTGGTGAAACCTAAGCTGGTAGCTTAGGTGGAATTACTAATAATTCTTGCATTGTCATCTCTGTGTCTGCCTTTCTACTTTGTCTATGGTTTGTTTCATTTTTTAACTTGAGCTTCTTGTTCTTCACTGCTAGCAGGTTGCGTTATAAGCCATATAAGCGAGTACGGGACCAACATGAATGTTCTCTAATATTTCCTAATATTTCTATTTTAATTTTATTTCTTTTGATAAAATGAAATTATCCTCTGGATACAATATTATCTTTTCTTAGCGCACAGATAAATTAGATTTGCTGACAAGGTGAACATCACTCTTAAGACCGTACAAAGCAAAACAGGTCATCCAAGATGCAAAATCAAGATCATTCGCTTTTAGATACCTGGTAGAACCGAATTACAAAATTACGTTGAATGATGGTACGGCAATGGCATGACGACCAAGCAGCATTGGCACAAACATCATTCTTATACAAACCAATAGCATACCTTTTACTAATTTCTCCATAGAAAGTGAAAATAATAAATCAAGATTTCAAGAAATCTGGTTAGATTGATGATCCAAAACCAACCAATATAAAATAATCTTGTAAATAAATAAGCATTGACCCTGTGCATAAGAAAAGAACCGCCAAAAAACCCATAAGATTTTTTTTGAAAAAGCAGAAAAGGGATGCAACCGGAATAGCATGATTTCAACATGCGCGGTAAATTGATAGCCAGAACAAAAACAAGTGCAATCATCTATTTCCTATACGTTCAAAAAGTCAAAATCTTTACATCCAGCATCACCAATCACCAAAATTTTCAAGAGATTGGACAGACTGATGGTCGAATCGAATCCGAACAGCCAGATAAAAAGAGCACAAGGCTGCAAACTCAAAAAGAGGCACGCAAACAAACATCAGCTTGTCACAAGTTGGTAGGCTTCTCCGCAGGCAATGAGAACGGAAACCGAAGAAATCAAGCAATGACACAGGCTTTTAAGCTACCAGGCAATCGGATGTCGATCTGGAAGGTGCCGCCTTCATAGGGAGTGGCGACGGGCCCGCTGATGGTCCCAGAGAGATGCGAGAGATCGTCGCCGTTGAGGTGGATGCTGACGCCGGAAGTCGACTTATCTCGATTGCATTCCCCCAGCTCCTTCTGCACGCGCGAGATATCAAGCATTTTTCGAATCCGACAGCGATCTTCTCGATCGCCACTCTCTCCCCGCTCCGACGAAAAAAAATTGCTGCAAGTGCAAGTGCGAGCGAGAGCGGGGGAGGGAAAGCCAAAAATAATAAATCAAACCCTAGCGCAGAAGCGAAGAAAAGCACAAAAGGCAGCAGCAGGATGAGAGAATCTGGTGCGGAGGTTTAGCCGCAGCTATCATCCGAATATCATTTGTTATTGGGCTCCCATCCAAAGCAACCGCTGACCGGTGCAGAAATGGGATTCCGATCCTGTGGTCCGGCCGCACTTGGCTTCAGTGCCCGGGTGCACTAAAGTTATTTTAACTTATTATTTTTATTTTTTTGAAAAAAAATTTATACAAAAATTATTTAAAATATTACTGACTTTCAAAAATAAAAAATAAATATATAAAATACTCAAAATCGGTAAAAATTAATACACATGTTAAATATACTTAAATTAATACTTGTATAAAAAAATTTCAAAAAAATAAAAAAAAGAGGTTATTGCACCCGGGTGCACTGACAGGATCGGGATCTACAGAAATGATGTGCAAGTGCGAGGGGGATTTTCAAATTCACGCCTTAGGTCTCGACCCCTTTACAAATGACAGCAAATGCCTATGAGTTTACGTGTTTGGTAATCCTGAAAAAGAAATATGGAAAAGTTATTATTAGAAAAAGTTTGGATAAGGTGTGAGAATAATGTAATAAAAGAATGATGTGTAATTAAAAGAATGGAAAATAGGATAATTATATGAAAAATTGGTAGAAATAATTAAAAAGTGAAATAATTATATAGAAAATGTGTAAAAATGAGTGACAAGTATAGGAATTACATCTAATTTTTTTAGAATGTTAAATACATATATAGTGTCAAGTTAGCGTTGGGGTATGTTGGGAATACAGATTAAGGAGATGTTTAGTAATATGAAGGGATGACATGGAATGGAAAATCGTGAGAATGGGTTGGCATATTGCCTATGCTACCTATAGATGTACATGCTTCCACCCAAGCCATGAAATTACAATTGCGATAGACTAAAAGACCGTGGTAGCTATTTTTTGCCGCAAGTTGCCCATCTCTCATAGCTTTTTTAAATCACAACTGTTGGATCTTGCATGGACGACTAGGCAACATTTTAATTGAGTATATAACGATTCTGCGTGCATATGCATGAATGCTACCATTATTAAGATTGAATCCCATCCCACCCCCACATTCCCATGGCTATTGACATTACCAAACAACACCTGCAATATTGTTAGAATAATGCCCACCTCACGGCATGCCAAATACTATCATTCTCCATTATGTCCCTCTTCTCTTGCTAGAGAAAAAACACTTCGATGGTAAGCCTTAGTTTCTCAGCAGGGTAGTAAGCAGCCTGAGAAGGGAGTAGTGCAGTGGGTAATTTTCTGGGGTGTGGAAGGGGGAAAAAACAAATGGAGACAAAAAGCTCAAAGAGAACGGGGGAGAAGGTGGTGATCTTAAGCAATA
The DNA here is from genome assembly GCA_030490835.1 of Annona cherimola. Lineage (NCBI taxonomy): Eukaryota > Viridiplantae > Streptophyta > Magnoliopsida > Magnoliales > Annonaceae > Annona > Annona cherimola. The sequence continues at coordinate 33,475,740 of CM059971.1, read as the reverse complement.
AAAGAACTGATTAGGAGATGACGAAAGGAGAATCAGAGCTCTTAGCAGGCGAGCTGTCGACATTGAAAATCCATGATAGGTTATGCCAAAAAATATATCCTCAAGGTAAACCAGCAATCTTATGCAGTGTATGGATGTTCAAAAACTATAACGGGGAGGTTTTCAAGTCCACCATGAAGCGGCTGTGGAAAATCAAAGGTAAGACAACTTTTGTGAATGTAGAGGAGAACTTATACTCGATATAATTTGAACAGAGGGTGGAAACGCTATCTGTGTTGGAGAGCCGCCCTTGGCTTTTTGACAGACACCTATGGTCATATAGGAGATTGTTGCACTATTAAGGAGGAAGGAACTGGCTCTACACACATCTCCATTCTGGATATAAGTTAGCAAAGTCCCCTACCTCCTAGATAAATAAGCACTCGAGGATCTAATATGGAATTCCTTTGAGAAATGCTACAAGGTGCAGGTAAATGATCAAATTCTCATAATTTAGGTGGAATGGAATCTTCGAAAACCTATTAGAAGAAGAATATATATTGAATGGGAATCACAGGAGTGGAATTAGCTTCCTTCCAGTATGATAAATTGCCACAGTTCTATTTTCACTGTGGTCATATGGGACATAGTTTTAAAACTTGTGAACTGGCTTCCTCGGGAGGAAAAGAGTTGGATGAAGGGGATCTACTATATGGGAACTACCTTCAGGTGGGGCGGAAAGGAGGGAGGCTAATGAGGAAAGGAAAAAAAATACAAGGGTGATACCAAAGAAGTACATTAAAGGGGCAAAGAATATGGGTGAGAATGGAAGGCAATTAATTGGTAAGAAGGGAGGATAGAATGGAGGTGGTAGAGGAAATGCAAAAGGGAATGAAAGAAACAAAATGGCCAGTTATCACAAAGAAAGGCATGATTTCGGGAGGAGATATATTAGAAGGTAAAGAGGCAGTGAGAAGGGAGGGGATGAGGGAGGAATTCTTCAGAGAGGGACTGAGTATTAACGTGTTAGGCGAAAGAGGGAATATTGAGCTAATAAAGGAAAAGGAGATAGTGGTAGTACCTACCATGAAGAAAACAGATTTGAGGGGAGTAGATGAGTTAAATCAAAATCATCAACTAGTGCAAGTTTAGGGAGGACAATAAGAATTATTAAGCACAGTATTGTAAGAATCAGACCGAACTAGCCAGTCAGATCGGTTCGACTGAGAACTGGTCTAGAGTCCGATTCAATTATATGCGGTCCAGTTTGATTACAATAAACTGTCCGAACCGCCAAAATGGTGGTCAAATTATAAGACATGGCTGAACAATATTCGCTTGATTCAGAAGCTTCATCTATATTGAAAAAAAACCCAAACCACTCGCTCGATTAATTTCATTTCCCTCCTTCAGTCAATCTCTTGGTTCGCCATCTGCCCAAACCGAACCCTAACTATCTCCTCACTGACCATTTCTTCTCTATCGTTTGATCGCTTGTGAGATTATTTCGGCCACAACAGCAGTCGTGCGTAGCCAATCAACGACGACCAATTAGCTGCACATAGCCAGATAGCTAGTTAGCTACGAGCAACATCATTGCCATTTCTATCTCCTTATTCAGATGCTCCCTATTCTATGCATCTTTGTCCTACTTCGATTGCTTGCACAACATTACAATTGCAACTACCCAGTGGCAAGCTGCAAGCAGCGTTGCTGCCATTTTTATCTTCTCCTCTAGCCACTCTCTGCTCTGTTCATCTTTGTCCTACTCCTGCTGCTTACGCCTTAAGGTTGGTGGTTGCAATCTCTAGCAACATTACTAGAGGAATGTCATTATTCAATCTATTGTGGCTATTCTATTTTCATCATTTCATGTTGTTATTGTAGCCTTGGTTTTATGCTATTAATTGTTATTCAATCTGTTGTGGCTACTCTACTTTTATATATCAATCCAGTATACTGCTTTAGGTGATGTATTAATTTGATTTACTGGCATTGTAGTTATTTGTTTAGTTTTGTAGTTTCCATTCTATGTACATGTTAATGTTATTGTGTTCCTTTCACATGCTTTTCTTCCTTAGTATATTGAATAAGCCATTCTAAATAGATTCAATTTCCTAGGAATTTTACAAAAATGCATGGTATAATGGCATTTTGTTAATGAAGGTCATGACCATTGTCTTTGTTTTACGTCACAATCAACATCTGTTGAATAATTGTTTACTATGCTTTTCATACGAGTAACTATTTTTAAAATAGTATGATATTTGCACTTTTCATTCGAAATTAATTATTTGTTGAGATTATTTATATCGGGTTGAATAGCTAATTTACAATGATCAGATAGCTATTTTGTATGATTGTTGTTGGTTGTGAAATGACTTTCTTGTTAGTTGTTGATTGATCATATAAACTTTCTATAATTTTACTGTGAACTTGTTGTTGATTGTTTGATTTGACAAGTTTATTGTTTATATATTGACTTCTTTCTTATTATCAAATGTTTACTCTAAAAAATAAATAGGTAGTTATTGCAATGTCTATTATTTAATTATCTATTTAATGAGGCTCATGTGCTTTAGACTTTTAAAATTTATATTTGATAAGAATGATGTGTTCGTTGACTTTTAAATTTTTATTTTTGTTGAATACATGAGTTGTTGTTCTTAATTCTCATATTATTATAAATTCATTAATTGTTCAATTTTTCTACACTTATTGATCTAATTTATTTCTTATTATGTTAGATATGTTTATAGAAATGCAATTCATAAAGGCCTTAAGATAAACAGGGAGAATTTGGGAGTCAAGCATCAATATTGAAGAATTGTTACACATTTCGGGTCAGTTGATAGTGTTAATTTTTTTTTAATATCATTCTTAGAGATTTTTGAAAGCTTTCTATTGATGTTTTCTTGCATGTTTTGTTGTGATGCTTAAAATCTAATATATATTTAGGATGTATAAGTATATAATTTTAGTATTTTATCAATAATATATAATTAACTAAAAATTATTAAACATTTATGACATCATAATCATATCATGCTAACATAAACGGTTTAAATCAATTTGCTTAATTAGTCAAACCAGTTCGAACCAGGTCAGTGCCTTCATCGGTTCAATCATCAATTCGGTTCTGACAACATTGATTAAGCAAAAATAATTATGGTTGTTGTGGCAAGGACACACAAATAAGAAAACAAATAAATGAACCAATCCAACCAAGTCTTGCAAGAAGATGGAAGAAATTAGAGAGATTAAAAGGGGATAGCGAACAAGGGGAATGGTCAGAAAGATCTCATCATAGCCAAGGAAGAATCTGATGCAGAGAATGGAAAGAAGAAGTGGAAGAAATGTTGGAAACAGGGCAGCAATAGAGACACAAAAGTCAAAGGGATGCAGGGGAGATTATCCTAAAGTTGGTGAAGGTTGAGAAATATTCTTAGCCCCACCCAAACTAAATGGATGTTTTGGCTTGGAATTGTCATCGGCTTGAGAATCCATGGACAATTCCTCACCTCCTTGATCTTGTTAAGGAAAAAATTCTTGTTTTACTATTTCTATCGGAGACAAAAAGGAAGAAAGAGGAGATGGAGACTATAAAAAGGAAATTGATATTTGAATGTAGCCTTGCAATAGACTATGTGGAAAGAAGGGGTAGCTTAGTGATCTTATTGAAGAGAGATTAAGACATAAACATCAAGTCATACTCTTACAATCACATTGATGTAGAGGTGAAGATTGCAAGTCGGAGTTTATGATAGATCACAGGGTTCTATGAATCTCTAAAGGTACATAGAAGGGTTGAATATGGGAATCTATTATGCATCCTCAGAGCAATTGTCCTTGATTGGTGGTTGGAGACCTCAATGAAGTGGTGGAAATTTCTTAATACCATTGTACTCATCTTTGAGAGGAAGTAAAATGTAGCTATTTAGGGAAGCCATTGATGACTGCGAATTGAAGGATTTGGGTTTCGTTGGGCCAACCTTTACGTGGAGAAATAATAAGAGGGGAGTGGAAGCCTGCCTTAATAGAGCTTTAGCAACAATTGAATAATTTGATGTATTTTCCTCAACAAGAAATAACCACTATCTAGTGGTTGTTTCAGGTCATAATCTATTATATATTACCTTGATCAGCCAATCTAATCGCTCAAAGCCTCCAAAGAAATTTAGATATGAAGCCTTTTGGCAAAGGGATAAGCAAGTGAATAGTATCATTCATCATATATGAGTAGGTAATCAAGATGGTGAGGATCTGTCTCTTGGCTTTATCAAATATAAGCTAGTGTGCCTTACAGAAATGGAATTAGAGGAAACATAAAAAGAAGAATATATGAAAAAAGGATCCATTTATCGCCTCAGATTATCGAAGGCTTTAGACAAATGGGGTATGGAAATCAAAAAAACTAAAGAGCAAATTAAGAGGTTTCTAGAAGATGAAAAAATTCTTTGGCAACAAAGGTCTTGAATCAATTGGTTATAGCATGGTGATAGAAATTCAAAGTATTTTCATCAAGCGGCTTTGGATAGAAGGAGAAAAAATATCATTTCACAGTTGATGGATGAAAGTGGCAATTGAGTTTCCACTTAAGTTGAGTTGGAAGGAGTTGAATGGAGATATTTTGATTCTTTATTCATGTCTGAGGGCGCATAATGTAGAGAGAATCACTTCTATGTTTCACCAGTGCATTACATTAGAAGATAACAGAACTTTGACTGCTCCACTCCCGGAGGAGGAAGCTCATAATGCGATCAAGGAAATGACTCCTTGGAAAGCTCCAGGTCCAGATTGTTGGCCAACAAGATTCTACCAACATTGTTAGGTAGTATTGGGGAAGAAAGTTTAAGGGCTCTCAAGAACTTTATAGAGATTAAAGATTGCAATGAGAGAAGGGGGGTGGATAGAAGGAATAAATCAAATAGAGATTGTTTTGGTCCCAAAAATGTCATGTGCTTGTGGTATGGGGAATTTTCGACTAATTAGCCTATATAATGTTATCTATAAATTATTTGTAAAAATCCTAGCAAATAGAGTCAGGACTTATCTTCCCAAACTTATTTCAGAAAATAAGAGTGTTTTTGTACTTGGTAGACTTATAATAGACAATATACTAATTGGCTATGAAGCTTTGCACACTCTATAATGAAAACTAAAGGGCAAGCAAGAGGAAGTAGCTATAAAACTGAATATGGAAAAAGCTTATGTTGAGTGAAGTGAGATTTCCTTTGTCAAGCCATGAAATATTGGGAGGTTTAATGATATTTGGATAGATTGGATATTTTCTTGTGTCTTAATAGCTACCTTTCGTGTGGTGGTGAACGACTTTAGAACCAAATCCTTCTTAGCAAGCAAGTGTATTAGACAAGGGCACCCATTATCTTTATACCTTTGTCTATGTGTACAGAAGATCTATCATCCATACTAATAGTTGCTCAGGAAGGCAAGTTAATCAGTGGCTTAACAGTTAGTAAATGGGTACCATCTATCTCCCATCTATTCTTTGTTAATGATATTCTCATATTTGCAAAAGCAATAAAAGAAGTGGGGTAGATGAAGATCATCCTCGTATGACGAATGCACGGGACAAAAAGTAAATATTGAGAAAATGACTTTTTTCTTCAGTAAAAACACAAAGGTGGAGACTAAAGCTGAGGTTGTTGGAATATTTGGAGCTTGAAGCAGGTTGATCCAAATATACCTTAGCTTGCTCGCTTGGCTTGGTAGGTCGAAAGTGCAAATATTTTAGCATGTTAAAGAAAGGGTGTAGAAAAAGCTTCGATTATGGCAACATAAATTCTTTTTGTTAGGTGGTAAAGAGGTCCTTATTAAAGCAGTGACGTAAGCAATTCCAAATTATGCAATGAGCTTATTTGTTCTTCATAGGAAGTTATGTGCAAAACTAAATGCAATGATAAGAAAATTTGGTGGGGTAATAAACATGGTAGGAGGAAGATAAGTTGGATCTCTTTTTCACATATGTGCAAATCAAAGGTAAGAGGAGGATTGGGGTTTACAGAGTTAACAACTTTTAACTTTGCTCTCTTGGCAAAACAAGCATAGAGGCTGGTTACCCAACAGATTTCGTTGTGTTTCCAAATCCTCAAAGCCAGATAGTTTAGACATTGTGACTTTTGGAATTGTATTCATCACTCACCTGGAGGAACATAATGCAAGCTAGGGATCTACTAAAATTGGGGTGCAAGTGGCATATTCGAAATGACCTTCGAGTGGACTTCGTTGTAGACAAATGGATGGATTAGAAATTGCTAAAGGCTGGACCTTTAATGATGAATATTCCTGAAGATATAAAGGTGGATGAATTTATTGATAAGCAAAACTAAAGGTGGAGTGAATAGAAAATTTAGAGAGCTGTTGGGGATTCTAGATGAGATATAGTAAAGTGGGTTCCTTTTCTATCTCAGGAAACATAAGATAATGTATTTTGGGAGGTTGAAAAGGACAAAAAATTTATAGTAAAATCTGCTTATCACCTTTGGCAAAGAGAGATGAATGGAGATTATAACACTGATTCCCAACTAAGAGAGAAGAGATTGAACATTATCAGATGTTGTAAAAACTCAAACTTCCCCCGAAAGTTTTGATCTTTGGTTAGAGATTGATAAATGATTCCCAGCCAACAAAAACAAATCTTCAAAAGAGAGGAATTTAACTCCCTGTTACATGTGACTTTTGTCATGTTGAAGATGAAGACTGGTTTCTTATGGCTCGTAGATGCCACTTTACAAAGGAAACTTTTGATCATCATCTGGTAAGTCTATTGGCTCAAAGATCACCTACAAATTTACTTAAACTATTAGAGACTTTCAAGTGGGTAGATCTGAAATCTCAGTTTTTCTTATTTATTGTTACATGTAGGAGATTGTGGCAATATAGAAATGCTACCAGAAATAGACTTGTCTTCCCCTCTTTAGCTAATACTCCAGATTAGTGTAGGAATTTCATTCATCAATACAATTCAGCACATTGGCAGATGCAAAGAAATAAGAGTGAGCTGATAATTTAAGCAACGTGTAGACCTCCACCTCAAGATAAGTTTAAAATGAATGTAGATGTAGGTATTTGTAGTAAGGAGAATAGATCTGGGATAGGGACGGTGATTAGAGATTGGAATGGTGAGCTGGTGGTGATAAAATGTTGGGTGTGGGGTGGCAAAACAGATCCGTTATGGCTTGAAACATATAGTATGCTATTCGATGTTTTGTGGCTAGTTAATTTAAATTATTATGAAGTAATATGTGAAAGTGAGTCTCTCATTTTGAAGATTATGATTGATGGTGCTAGCTAAATTCTTTCTTTAGTAGCCTGTCTATTGAAGAAAATCAATGAAGCAAGACTCAATTTCAGATTTTGTGAATTTACATGTCTCTTGCATGGGCAACAACGTGGTTAATGTACTGCACAAATGGCTTTGAAATAGGGTTTAGGAATATGCTCACGATGGAAAATTTCCACATGATATTCTTTTTGAATCTTGTAAAGACTTCTATTTTTTGGAATGAATGTGAGGTTCATCTCCCAAGGAGGACCTATGTCCACAATTTTGTCATAAAAAAGAAGTACTATCATTCTTCCATCCTGCTTGATTAATTTTATATTTTCACTTAAATTATTATTAATGTGTTGTACTATAACTAAAATAATTTTTAGGGTCGCCTTAGATTATTAGTCATGATGTGTTTAACAAATTATTTTTATTTCTGCTGTTAATAAAAGTAAATATTTTAAATTTTAAATTTTTATTTTCATTTTAGATTATTATTATTTGTCATGTTATAATATAATTAAAAATCATTTGTTATGTTGTCACATAGATTATTTTTATTATGTTGTAATATCTTTCACAAATTAGTTTTTGTTTCTTTTGGTAATAAAAATAAATACATTTACAAATTTAAATTTTATGTTTTCCTTTTGGATTATTATTAATATGTTGCAATATAATTACAAATTCATCTCAAAATAATTTTTTATGTTGTCTCCTTAGATTATTATATAATGGGTGTGTTTGGTAATGGACAAAACATGTCAAGCTAATAAATTTACATCTAAAATTTTTTACTCTCTATAACTACTCTATTTTTAATTATTTATTCACATTTTTCTATACAAATATTCTACTTTTCAATCATTTCTACACAACTACCTACATAACTAATCTATCTATTTTAACTTTATTCCCTTTATTCTTCATTATTGTCTCTATCATATCACATCATTTTCTTTTATTTTGACAACTTTTACATCAGAAACTTTTCATACAAAAGTTTTATCACTTCCCAAACACACTCAATAATTTTAAAAGTTTTTTTTAATCTTTCTGCCTTATTTCAAGTGCATTTTAAAAAATATTTTCATATTTGTAATAAAATTTTCATATTAATAATTGGTAAAATCCCAAACATATTAAAATGTTATCTTTTTATTTTAGATCATTATTAATTATGTTATGTTGTATTTTAAAAAGTTATTCTTTGTATTACAAGGCCACAAGTATAAAAATTTTAACGATCTAGTGGACCACTAACTTATGGATGTTGGAAACAATGTTTAAAACAATAAAATTGACCAAATCTTGAGTTTTGATGATTAACAAGAACTAATTTTGAGTATATAAAAGGTACTAATATGTTTGCTAAATGTTTAAGGAAAGCAAAGAGGTCAAGTCGATCTCCAAGTCGACTTGGACTTCGACTTGGGTGAAGTCGATCCCAAAGTCGACTCAAATATCGACTTGAGAATGAATCCCAAAAGGCAACAGGTGAAGTCGCAGGTCAAGTCGACTCCACTTGCGACTTGGGAAGTCAAGTCGCATACGAAGTCGACTCCAGAATCGACTTGGGGTATCCAGAGTTGAAAACTGGAAACGAACATAACGAAGTCGCAAACGAAGTCGACTCCAGGTGCGACTTGGGTGAAGTCGCAGGCCAGGTCGACTCCATTCACGACTTAAGAAGTTCAAACTTCAAAGATGCAGTTTTCAAGCTATTCAAGAAGATTTATCACTCAAGTCCAAGGAATCAAGATGAAAAACAAATGAGTCAAATTCAAAGTCAAGATTCATGTTCTACATCAAATCAAGTCTATCAAGCCCAAAGCAAAATCTTCAAGATAGCTTCCAAGTGGAGTAATACCCAAGTCATGAAGATCAAGTGAGTCCAAAACAAAGCAAGGAACACACATATTTTGTGTAAGGACTCAAAGCTTTCAAATAGTTTGCAAGATTCAAGACATTTCAAGAGTATCCAGGCCAAGCTCTTCATCGAATCACAAGAACTACAAACATAAAGGCCACTCAACATTCATGAAGACTAAAGGGAGAAATCTAAAAGCAAACTAAGTAAGGATCAAGGCGTTTCTGCAATAGACCAAGCCAAGTCGCAACCCAAGTCGACTTCAGGATCGATTTGAGTTGAAGTCTGAAAGCCAAGTTGACCCAAGTCTCAGACTTGAGTTTCTGAAGAACCCAAGTCGCAGGCCAAGTCGACTCCATGTGCGACTTGGAAGCCAAGTCGCAGGCCAAGTCGACTTCATCTTAGACTTGGAGAATAACGGTCAAATTTTTGAACGTTGGAGTTCATTTATTGCACGCCAACCACTTCTACAACGTTCATATTTTCCTCAATCTATAAAAGGACATTCAAATGAACGTGAGAAGAGACAAGAGACACTACTCTAAAGATCAAAGAAAGAAAAGAAGTGCAAGAAAGACTTTCAAATACCTTTTCTCCATATTTGAGTGTTTCAAAGGAAGAAAGAGCTTCAAACTGCAAGTTGCTTCAACAATCATCATTCAAGCTATTTTTGATTTCTTCCTCGAGCTCAAAACTGCCTACACAAATCTGTAAAGTGTAGTTTTTATTCATTTCTTTATTTGGTTGTATAAATCTTGATTTAGCTTGGGTAGCTAAGATCAAGTGTATGCAAAGTAGGGTGTGATTGGAGTGAGACTCATCACCTACTTGTGCAAGTGATTGTATATGCCCCCTAGAGCTTTGAATCTAGAAGAGAGCGGTGACTCTAAGTGTATTCTTGGAATACATAGTGGAACCCAAGTCACAACGGAGTGTGAGCTTGGAAGAGTGGAGTAGGGAAGGTTTGCCCGAACCACTATAAATCTTGTGTTCTACTTATTTTTACTGCTTTATCTTATTTGCTCTCCATTCGCTTAAAAAGGGGATTAACTTTTTCAAGGGGTTAAGATTTTTAAGTTTACCAAAGAAATTTTAAAGAACCCAATTCACCCCTCCCCTCTTGGGTTTAGCCATCAACTCGGGACCAACAATGGAGTCATCTTCCCTAAATGCACCTCCATGTTTATTAGCTCACAGTCGATCATCTATGCTCGCCCTTCAAAAGATTTTCTTTGGTCACCGGTTTCATCTTGGCGATTGGCCATCAAAGTTGGTTAGGCCACACTGAATTCCACTATCCGTTCAGTAACCCAAAAATACTTGCTCCACCAGTCTAGTCTTCCTTAGGTCCAACTAGAGCTTGCCGAACTAGGCTACAACGTCGGCTAGAATCTGTACTCATCTTGTCCAGGTCCGATATCTTCCATTGTGGGTGAATCACTAGTTGGCGCTATTGTCGGCGAAAGAAAAATACACCAGCAAAGCCTAAGCCAAAAAATTGTATTTTTCATGAAAATATTCTCCTTAAATATTTACTTGATATCAAATTTAACAATTTTTACTTATTTATATATTTTGTATTTACAGAATTAATAGTTTTGGGGGTATCTAAGTCATTTTTACCACCGAAAATGATTGATTATTGAAAATCAAATGTGTATACACCAGTGGAAGCTATGTGATAAAGAAAGCTGAACAAAAGTAAGAAAGCAATCACGATCAAGAAAGAATAGAGCATACATCGTAATTTGGGTAAAAAATCCTCACAATGTCTACTTCACTCTCGATGATTACAACTACAAATTTCACTATACAAATCTAACACAATGATTACAACTACTATTGGTTTCTTAAAATCACCACCTAACTTTACAATTTGCTCCTATTAACCTTAACAGAAGTTAACCTGCTTTCTATAGATAGAGAGTTCACAAAAGATAATGCCGCTTGAAAAGAAAAAGTACAATCATATCCTCAAACATGAATATATAAGTTATACTCTTAGATGTGTAATAACTCAAAAAATTACAATAAAATCAATGAGCACAGAAAGTTTAGAGCTTTGACGGCTCTAGGAGTGACGATACTTGCTAAGACTCATTGGAAATTTGACTTTGGAAGTTTCATAGTTCAATAAATTCGTTCAAATAATAGTTGCTTCTTGTTTAAAGATGCCTTGTGATCATTATGGTGATTATTGAGGTTGTAGGGAAACACTAGATCCTCATTTTATGATTTGGAGTAATTAGTATTACAATTCTCAATGTTGACCATTATGTAGGTGGCTTTAGGAAATCTTCTTATATCGCTCCTATCATCCCAAGTTAGAATGAATGTTCGGCCATTTACAATGAAACTTGGCAATTTGTGTTCACCTTGATTCCAATTAAAAATCTCTTAAGTTAATTTGAAAAATGACTTCTTGATCTGCTTGAAATCTAGACTAGTTCTTTGAGATCATATGCTTCTTCTATTATTTTGGTGCATTTTTCTTCTATTAGAAAGAAAATTTCTAAACTTTCCTTCGGTCAACATGATTTGTCTTCTTTCAACAAAATCTTATTGTGCAATTTGTCTAATGGCTTCTTAAGGCTCTAATATACAATTTTCAATGATTTAATTTGTAAACTCAACATATAGAATTGCAAATCAAAATTTAAGTTTTGATAATTAACAACAAATTTAATATATGTTAACATTATGAATTTTTATTTAAGATATTGTATATAACAAAGGAACTCAAAAATAAAAAATAAATAATTGAAGTTACATTCCCAATTGACTTCATAGATGACTTGGATAAAGTCGTATCAAAAATCAAAAGTAAATAATTGAAGTTACATTCCCAGTTGACTTCATAGATGACTTGGATAAAGTCGTAATCCAAGTCGACTTCAAAACCAACCTCAAATGTAATTTTTAAGACAAAGACTTTAGGAAGCAAGATGAATAGATGAAGTCGCATCCTAAATTGATCTCACTTGTGACTTGAGTAAGTCGAAGTTGAAGTCGAACTTAAACCCGTGACTTAAAGGGAGCTAAAACTTTCTATTCAGAAAATATTACTTGAAGTCGCAACCCAAGTTAACTCCATATGCAACTTGAGAGAAGTTGAAGTTGAAGTTGACCCCAACTAGTGACTTGAAGAAAGAAGCTAATACTAAAAAAATAATGGTTGAAGCCGAATACCAATCAGACTTCAACTACAACCCAGGTAAAGTCTAACTTGAAGTCAACCACTAAAAGGACTTAAATTAATAGAAGGAAAGGCCAAGAGGCAAAAGACCTTAAAACATGGTGAAGTAGAAGTTGAACTCAACTTTAGTTGCGACTTGGTGAAGTCCCACCCAAAGTCGACTTTTCATGCGACATGGAAGGCTAAAGATTTAAAGGTTTACTCACTAAGAAGACATGTCAAGCTGAAGCTGATACTTAGGTTGACCTACATACAACTTGGGTGAAGTTGCAGGCCAAGTCAACCTCACCTACAACTTTAGTCGTAATTGTCAATTTTTTTTTTAACATTGGTATATTAAATGCATGCCACTTACCCTCAAACATTCAAAGATTCTTTAAATCTATAAATATCCCGTCAAGTAGAGTTAATGGCGTTAGCTAATATATTGATTGTGGTTTCACCTTTCTACTTTTTAGCATTCAAAGCTTCATTTAAGAGATTCAAGTCAAGCTTTCAAGTTTACTATAAAAGGCTTCAAAGTTCAACACATCTATTCATCCTTTTTTAGAGTTTGCTATGTTAGATGATTTATACGTACTGTAAAGTATAATGTATTTTATTTGGTATTTCCTTGTTGTAGTTTAACACTTGACTTGGTACTGAAGACCAAGGCCAATGTTTGAAAGTAAGCAATGTTTAGTTTGAGTAGTACTTACCAACCGCTTGTATGTGATTGTAAAAGGCCTCTTAGAGCTACAATCTAGAAGAAAATAAAGACTCCAAATTATAAAAGATAAGTGATAGTGGAACCCAAAACATAAGAAGTGTGTGTTTAGAAAAATGTGTTGGTCCTGAGTTTGTGCCACAACCTAAGAGGGGTTCTAAAAATATTTTTTTTTTGTAATTTTAAAACTTTAATCCCTTGTGAGTTCAGTCCCCTTGAATCAATCATAAGAGATATAATAATATATAGAGTGTGTTTGGTTGGGTGTAAAACTTTTGAAGAAATTTTTTAGGGCAGAAGTCAAATTGATAGAAAATGATGTGATATAATAGGGGTAATGATGAGGAGTAAAGAAAATAAAGTTTAAATAGATAGGTTAATTGTATAGAAATGATTGAAAAGTAGGGTAGCTTGTATCAGAAAATATGAAAAAATAATTAAAAAATAAAGTAGTTATGGGGAGTGAAAAGTTTTGGTTGACATTTTTTTACCCAAAATAAACACACCCATAGTGATTCAAGTAACCTTTTCTACTCCACTCTTCCAATCACACACTCCTTTCTATCTTGAGTTGTACTATCTCAACAAGATTATAATTAGAGCTCTTGCTCTTTTCTAAATTATAGCTGTAGGGGGCCTTTGCAACAAATGCACAAGTAGATAGTGAGTTCTACTTCAACCGTACACTATTTATCTCAACTTGGCCTTGGTCTCCAATACTAAGCCAATATCATAATATAACAAAAATGAATTAGGCAAAAGAATCTATATGTTTTAGATTTGTGTAGAATAGTTGAAACACTTGAGAGGACTCTTGAGAAGATGAAACTTGCAACTCTTTGTAGTAGAAGTGAGAGTTGCACTTTTAGAACAATCAATGCACACTTAGTAGCTTGAACATGGCCAAATAAAAGCTCAATTAATATTTTAACTAATCCTTATAACTCATCTTGATGTGACTTAAATAGATATAGAGTTATTTTCAATATTAGAGGGAAGGTGGTGCGCATTTAATATGCTAACGTTTGAATTTTTTCAACTATTACAACACAAGTAGCATATAAAGTCAACTTCGGGAGTGACTTTACCCAAGTTGCATACTGGGATCGACTTGCGGTACAACTTTGAGCATTGATTTTCCACCTAAGAGTTTGCTTCATTGCTTATTGTTGTAATCTCTCCACAAGTGCACAGGTCATAAATCGTAATGCATAAAAATATTAATCCTACAAGAAATTCGGGACTTAAAAACATTATATTTAAATACCTAACAAACAAAATCAAGAGAATATGGTAAGAAGAAGGAAGGAAATAACAAGAAAAAAAAGTTAATCTTAAAAACGTAGAATAGGAATTAGAAATCATGGAATGAGAGTACCTAGAGTTTAGGATTTCACATAAATTTTTTGCAACAAATACATAGAGTTCTTACTTAATCTAAATATTATATATTAAAGGAGAATTACTCTTAAATTATCATTGCACATTCTCTTGAAACTTATAGGGCCGAATCTTCTTAACCACATATTCTCATCAAATTAAGTTGATTTAAAATTCATTAAGTACTGTGGTAGTTTATAGAATTCCTCAAAGTTATTATACCTACTCTTATGGTCTTAGATTTTCAGGTTTAATATCTCGATTATCTTATATTAGACTTCCACCTTTCAGTTCTTTTATCTAATATATGAGAATCATTGCCAAAGTATAAGCCTTCACGCCGAACAAGTATTAAATCACAATGTACTAAATTAACACATAATATTCTTCATAAATATATCAAAATCACAATATTCGCTACATTGTACATATGCTATATACTAAACACTACTTTAATGATTTAGTCTAGCATATTTATGATCAAATTCAAATATAAAATAAAATTGTATCCCACATATAACAAACAAGACAATATAGTCAAAAGAAAAAAAGAAAAAGAAAGCCTATTGGTATGGAAGCTTCAGTAGTGTTTGACAACTCTAAGCAATGCACCGCCTCATTTCTTTCCTCGCACTTTGTGCCTTCTCTCATCCTCAAATCTTAACGCAAGCTCTAGGAATGTTCTAAGATGCTCCGGGATGTGTACAAGTATTTGCAATTTCTATGCAAGTACACAAGTCATAGATTATAGTATATAAAATATCGATCCTATAAAAAATTCAAGACTTAAGACATTAGATTTAAACACTTATATTAAATACAAGGAGAATAGAGTGAAAGGAAAGAAATAATAAAAGAAAAGGTTAATCTAAAGAAGACAATGAGAAATTAAAAGTCAAGGGATATGAGTACCTAAGATCTAGAATTTCACATACGAAATTTGCAACGGATACACGGAGTGCTTATTTTATCCGAATATTATGTGCTAAAGTAGAATATCTCTATATTATCTTTATATCTTCTCTCGAAACCTACGATGCGTATCCTAATCTTCTTAACTACCTATTTTTATGATATTAAGTCAATTAGAATCCATTAAGTTTTGTGAAAGTTCATAAAATTCCCCAAGGTCGTCATATATATTTTTATAATCTTAGATTTTCAGATTTAATTTTTTGATTGTCGTATATTAAACTTTCACCTTTCGTTTCCATCACCTAATATATAAGAATCATGTCAAAGTGTGGTACCATACACCTAACAAGCATTAAGAACATAAGATATTAAATTAACATAAAATACCTTAAATAATCAAACCACAATATCAACTAAATTGAATGCATGCTGCATCCTAACCCTAGATAATGGATTTAACCTAACATTTTTATATTCAAAATCAAACACAAAATAATATTATATCCAATATTCATCATAAATAAGATAATTAAAATCAAAAGAAAGAAAGAAAGGAAAATATCATTGATTAGAAGCCCCGATGAATTCTCGACCACTCCAAGCAACTCGCTGCCTCACTTCTCGCCTTGTGCTCTTCACTCCTCTCACTCCCAGACCTAAACCCTAGCTCCAAGAATGTTCTAAGATGCCTTGGGACATTCTTAAGAGGTATTTCTATAGAAATCTCACAGCCTTTTATGCAAAGAGTCCGAATTACACATGATTTTGTGTAACCAAGGGTCCACACAGTTTGAACCATGTGACACCCAGATCCACACAGTTCAAATCGTATGGGCCTCTGGAATGCTCAGTTTGCTTTGAAAATTATGCACCAAGCCTAAATGGTTTTTAGGTCTCGGATTTCTAAGCTACTTTGATCATCGTTTTGTCTCATTAATTCTTTGAAATCATCAAATTGAGTGCGTCTTAGTCCTCATACTTCGACTCTTCAAGAATCATGCGTGCTTTGCTTTGATTTCATCTAATTTTGCACATACAAATCAATTGTGAGTGTTTTATGGTAAATAAAGCTAAATCAATCAAAATATGATTCAAATCATCTTAAACACTCAAATTCTCATTAATTATTATCCAAAATAAATAGTATAAAAGTGACTTTAAGTATTGTTTATATAATGCTCCTTAAAAGATTGATGTAAAACCAACGCAATTGTGCAACTACACTAGACCTAAGAAGATTTTAGGTCCTGGAATTTACACAAAACCAATGCTTTACATACGAATTGCTTAAGCAAATACATTGCATATGAATCGCGCAAGCTTAGATTTTCCAACTAGACCTAGGAAGAATTTAGGTCTTAAGTAAAACATGTTTTACCTCCTCTTGATTTTTCTAAATTATCAACTTGAATGGGTTTTGGTCCTCATGCTTCAAATCTTCTCACAATAGGTTGTGTTACATCGATTTTACTTGACTTTGTATGAATGAATCAATCAAGAACATTTTGTGCTAAATGATGCTAAATCAATCAATATATGATTTAAATCATATCAAAAAGTTAAATTATCATCCAATTAATATCCAAAATACATAGTATAAAAATGACTTAACACTTATGCTCTTTAAGTACTTCCTTAAGTCGACTTGGGTAAACAACTTCACTGAATGTTGTAGGCTTGAAAATTTAAACTTCAGCTCTTGAGCTCCTTCAAACTCAAGTCTTGAACTAGAGTCAACTTAGTTTCAGACTTGACTCAAGTAGCACCGTGGAGTCGACTTCATACACAACTTCACCTGCTGCAAACTAGTCAATAGAAATATGTGACCTAGATGCCTTACCGAAGTCAACTTAGTTTGTGACTTCATCCAAGTCGCAATCTAAAGTCAACTTGGGATGCGACTTCACTTACAGCAGAACAAGTAGTGGAAATATATAGCCTGTGGTGTTGATTTGGCTATCGACGTCGCCTAGGTTGCAGTCTAGTCAACTTAGAGCTACAACTTGACTTATTTGCATTTTGAACCTTCATCTGTCTCATTTCAAGTTGTTTTCTGAGATCCCTTTCAACATAGACTTGAACTAAGTTGATTATTGAGTCAACTTGGCTATCTAATCTCATGACACTAAACCAAAGATGTTAGTGCATTCTATACTCTTAAATTTAGTTGTTAATTATCAAAACATGGGTATATCTTTAATTACAAATTTTCAATTGAGTTCACAATAGAGTGAAGTACGGAGGTTGCATGGACCTTTATAAAAAACCTCTTGTGCATTTATTTTCCATTCCTTTTGTAAAACCCCATTTTCTTTTAAGCCTAGGAAGTGTGATGGGCAGTTTGTATGAGGAACAAAGTGTAAATGAATTTTTAGAAATATTTTGGAAAAGGAATTTCCAAATTCTGAGATACACTGATTCGAATGGTTTGAAATTATGAAGCTTATGGGAAAATAAAAATTTTGGACCCCTGATTGGTTCCAAATGTAGGATTTACATCCATCCATGACTAATTTCATTAGATCTAAGCATGTTTAACTCCTATTGAGGTGAAATTTTGATGAGAGGTGTAAAACTACATCCTTTATGATCTAGGTGGATAAGATTAACCAAGTTGATTAAGCAAAGTGCTTGAAGTTAAACCACTTTTACATGCACTAGAAGACAAAAATGCACTAGATGCCAAAATAGGTGAGGTGTCACTAAACGACGAAAAATGAGATCTTCACTACAAGGTAAAAGACTTGTAGAGAATTTGAGGTGGCACATGCATTAATGACCCATTTGATGTGTCATTTTGGGATTAATTAGTGATAAACTTGTATCTTGAGATGTGTAAGGCATATTGATATGAAATTTTTAGGGTAAATCTAAGTTAGGGTACCCTACAAGTCGAATGAAGTGGATTATGAGTATTTTGATAAGAAAATTGTTAAACAACTTGAAATTTCATGAAATTCCTTGACTTAATTCCAAATGTTCATATCCTAGCCAATATTGATCATTTAAGGATGAAAATTTTTATGGAAAGTCAAGGGCACATTCCCTAAGTTATGAATGGTTTTGATTATGTCAAATCTTATGGTAAACTCTTGATTAGCAAGGGGATTACCAAAAAGGGGATTTGCATTAATGAGCCTTATCTTAAGAGTCATAAATGGATTGGATAAAGAGATAAAAAGGTGGCAATTAATGCTCAAGGCTAAGGTGACTAGATAAGGTGATAATGGGATGATTTTTATGAAATGAAAAATGTGAAAAATCACATTTAAAATCCAGCAAGATGGGACGTGTTTGGAGCTGGAATTTTGGGGTAGAATTTTTATTTTTGAAAAATGAAAAATGCATGAAGGGAGGTGATTTGGCAACCTATGTGCACATTTAAGGAGGAGATTGAATGACAAAAATGCATCATATTTGAATGGTTTATATTGATGTAGCAAAAATTAAATAAAAAGGAGGGATGAATGGACACTTGGATGGTCCATATCGTAGCAGCAAAGGAGGGTAATTTAATGCCTTTAACCATGGTTTAAAAGGTGACAAACCAAGGGTAAAATGCAGCCCTGTATAAAGGGGTAAATGGGCAGCACTTTTGAGGATTTTGAAGAGCTTAAAAAGTGAGAAAAATTTAGCAAGAAGGAGGCAGCCCCTTGGACGTCCAAAGAGGTCCATTCCTATGTTTATTTTGTTATTAATTTACAACTCATACCATGCTTAAGTAATGTCCAAAACAAGTCCAATTATGTAAAATTTTGTTGTTAATTAATGGTTTATTTCATGCTTAGTGGACGTTCAATAGCTATACCCTTATATGGGTTTGATCATTGAATTATCTCATGCTTAAATAATGTCTAAGTATGTGTTAATTAGAAAAAAAATTTCTATTTAAGTTATTTCTAATTATCATATGATAAATAGCTTTGCAAAGGGTGTAATTAAGAGTGTTGAAAGCAAGTATGATTGTTGTGTTATTGTATTACATGATTATTGAGTTAATATATAAGTATAGGAATGAAACTCAACTACAACATGGATATATATATATGGCTATTTTAAGAGGAGATGACTATCACAGAAATCTGAATGCAAAAATTATTGCTATCAAATATGAACAAGTGCCTTGAAAGTTCACAAGGGGAAAGATTGCATTTAATGTATACATCATCAAGTTGCAATTGTTTAAGTAGAACTTAGCCAAAAATAAGAGAAAACGTGGCTATTTTGGAACGATGAATTAATTCAAAAATTTTGAGCTAAGTATAACTTGTTATAGTTATAAATAAGCATCCAAAGAGATTATCACGGTTGTTAAGTAGTAGCTATACATGCATAAAGGGTTAGCATGCAATTGTGAGATAAATATATGATGAATCCATACATGTATAGGGTTGTTTTGATAAATGGAAATAAATTCCAAAAAATTGATGAATGAATCATTTGATATAAGTTGTGAACTATTATCTCGAATAACTATAAAGGTGTAGTATTCAAAGCAATCAATTATTAGACTATATAGATGTGAAAAAGTGAAATTAGAAGGGTAATTATGAAATTGAGAAACCTTACTTGAACTTAGTTGTTAAAGTTTCAAGTAAGTGTTAAACAAGTGTTTGAATGATCAAAAGAGATTAAATGCCCTAGATTAGAGTATTGAATCAAATGAATGACTCTTGAGTCAAGTGAATGACTCATTATTAGAAAATGTAAAACTATTTGTGACTTAAGAGATGAAAGCGTTCATCTTGAAGAAAGAATTAAGTAAAGTTGAATTATTCAGGGTCACATATAGATTAAGATCATGTAAGAGTTGAGAACAAGAGATAATGCATAAAAGGAAAGACATGCAAGCATAAAGTATGTTGCAAGTATGAAAGATAACTTTTTTATTTATATAGAAAAGGGAAAAGAGAAAAAGGAAAGTTCAAGTTGAACTACAGGCAAGTAAGCACAACTTTTGAAAATATGATTTTATTTTTCAAAATTAAAATGATTTGGAAATTACTTTATACGGATGTTTCCAAAATTGTTTGACGGTGGCCATCACTACATCTTTATCTATTTTCATTCTTACAAATGAATTTGAATAATTGCTTTGTGAAAATAGTATTTGAAATGATTATGCAAAATATTATCCTTAAAAAAGCATGCTAGCATGAATGATGAATGGGGTGGATAGTCACTTAGTAAATGTCATTTGTTGGTGCATGGAGCATGGTACATGGTGCACGAGGATTAGGTCCACTGCAGAGGTGTAAGCAGACTGGTTGTCCCCCTCTAGTGTGACCAACTCACTAATATAAGTCGGAGGCCGGTGACGTCCGAATGATGAATGGGGTGGATGATTATTTGATAAGTGTCATCTGCCGGTGCATAGAGCACGAGAATTAGGTCCATTATAGAGGTGTAACTGGACCGATTTTTCTCCTTTAGTGTGACTAAGTCGTTGATATAGGCCAGAGGTTGGCGACTTTCGAATGATGAATGAGGTGGATATCACTTGGTAAGTGTCATCTATTGGTGCATGGAGCACGAGTATGAGGTCCATTGCAGAGGTGTAAGCAGACTGGTTGTCCCCCTATAGTGTGACCAAGTTGCTGATATAGGTCAGTGGCCAGCGGCGATTGAATGATGAATGTGGTAAGTGTCATTTGCCAGTGCATGAAACACGAGGATTAGATCCATTGTAGAGGTGTAAGCGAACTGGTTGTTCGCCTCTAATGTGACCAAGTCGCTGATATAGGCCAGAGGTCGGTGACATCCGAATGATGAATGGGGTGATGATCACTTGGTAATTGTCATCTGTTGGTGCATGAAGCACGAGTATTAGGTCCACTGTAGAGGTGTAAGTGGACTGGTTGTCCCCTCTAGTGTGACTAAGTTACTAACATAGGTCAGAGGTCGGCGGCGTCTGAATGATGAATGAGGTGGATGGTCACTTGGCAAGTGTCATCTGCTGATGCATTGAGCACAAGGATTAGGTCCGCTGTAGAAGTATAAGTGGACCGATCGTCCCCTTCTAGTGTGACCAAGTCATTAATATAGGCCAGAGGCCGGCGGCGTCCTCCCCGAAATGGGAGCAAGATCAGGGGTGGTCACCTAGCTAGTGTATTACCCAATCATGAAGGGAAACAGTGTATTGCAAACACATTGTTTTATGAATTTTCCAAGATTGGGACATGAAGATGTTTGACAAAAAATGCTTTCATGAAAATGTTTTACTTGAAAATGAAAAATGCTTACTTATTGAGTATTAGTACTCATTTTTTGTTTTTCTAAACCTAGATAGGTACAAGGAAGTTCAAGGAGTAGAGAACAGATTTATTTGAGAGAAAAACTATGTTCTTGCATTCCTTTATATGCATCTGACTGAATGATGCAATTTATGAACATGATCTTATAGGGCCAACATGACCTTTGAAGTAAATGAATCAGTTATGATGTTATGAATGCCATTTGAAATTAATTACAAGTGACAACCACTTGTAAAATTGGATGTAGAAATCCCGTCGTGTGATCAAGGCGACAATCCTGACTCAGTTTACCAATCGATAACGGTCTTGAAGTAAGGATCCGACTCCTCGGGATGGGGACGCCAAACCTTTTTTCTTTCACCTTTTCTCTCTTAGTTTCATTCAGAGAAAATTAATCTCAAAGGGGTCAAGATTAAATAAAAAAATTTCTAATTGATCCAGTTTACCCCTCCTTTTTTGGGTACCAATAAAATTGACCACATAATTTAGGTCATTGAGTGATGGCTAATGCATTTTATGCCTTCTGCTTCTATCATGAGACCAACTTTCTTTTATTAAAATAAGGGCAACTTTTATTAATTCAATTTTCATTCAAAATTTCTATAAGTTTAGTTAATTTTTGAAAAAATTTCTAACGCTATTAATATCTTCAATTGTCACTCAAAATTATCTTAATCATTAAAACACTATCATATTTTATATATCTCTTATAAAGGTAGTGTGAATCCATGACTTGGATACAACCTTATCTCTTTTTCTACAATTTTAAAAATATTGTAGATTATGACAATTGAATTTGTGAGATAAGCAGTAAAGACTCCCCTTAAATATGGGGAATTTATAATTACTTGTAATAAGAACTTATAACATTGAAATAAATACTAAGAAATAATCATCAAACATAATCATGTTTATTTCAAGTCACATGCTTTTCATTTGTCTTATTAAAGGGGATTAAACAATTCAAGTGGTCTAGTTGTTGAAATTTCTTTTTTAGTGGAAAATGGTATTTTAGGTTGTTTAGATAATTGACAAGCTTTTTGCAAATCTTATCCTTGTCATATTTGAGCTTGGGTAACCTTTGTACTAGATTCTTTTTCCACAATGTTTTAATATTTGACATATTTATATGTCCAAGCCTTGTATGCCATACCCATGGATCATTTTCTATGGCTATTAGATATTTTTTCTCAAGTTCATCTAGGCAAACCAAATATACATTTCTATGTCTTTTGCCACTAAATACTATGTGTTCATCATAAAAAACATTGCATATAGAGGATTCAAATACAACTTTATAACCTTTATCACATAGTTGACTAATGCTCATTAGGTTGTGTTTGAGTCATTCAACAAATAGTACATCCTCAATACATGCATTTGAAATACCATAAACATTTTCTTTACCTTTTATTTTGCCTTTTTCATTATTTCCAAAGGCTACTGTTCCTTCATTGCATGGGTTGATCTTATGGAACAGTGCTTTTTCTCCTGTCATATGTCTTGAGCAGCCACTATCCATAAACCATATGTTATTGGCCTTAGCTCTAAGACAAACCTGCAAAAATTAAGTCAAGTGGAGCTCATCTTTTTGGCACCCATTTTATGGGTCCATTTGGGTTAGTTGTCCATTGGAGCCTATGTTGATCTTCCTTTGAAGCCACAAATCCAATGCTTTTGGGCATCCAAACTAATTTTTTCCCAAAGTTTTGTAATTTTTTCAATTTGCATTGATAAACCTCGTGTCCCAACTTGTTGCAAAAATTACAAGCTCTAGGGAGTCTAGGAACGGGAAGCCATTTGGTGATTAGTTCCCCGGTTGGTCTTTTGGTCTAAGCCACATGATTTATCTTGGGTTTAACATGAATGAGTTTGGTTTTGTTCCTTGGAGCATTAGATTTACCCTGCTCAAATGTGGTATAACTAAGTTCTTTCTTACAACTTTGGGTAGTCATTTTCAAAAATATTTTCACACTTTCTCCTGGATTAGAAAACTTGGCAAGCGATTCATTTAATGATTCATTTTCATTTTTGAGTTTCTCTAACTCATTTTCCAAGGTATTCTTTTCATTTTTCAATTTATCTATCTTTTCAGGAAGTTTACTATTCACAATCATTACTGCATCACATTATCTTTTCTTTATTGTAAACTTATTTCCTAATTTCTTTATTTCCTCATATAATGAATCATAGGCTTGTTGGAGTTCTTCTAATTCAGCACATTTGAGGCATTCATTTGTAGAAGAGAAAATTAAAAAGAATTTTTGTTTAGAGGTTACCTCTTGACTACTTGTGCAGTTCGTTGAAGTAGTTTGATCCTCCAAGATTTCTGTTGCTACAAAACATACGTCGGAGTTTGCCATGTAACAAATTCTTGCGCAATCCGCTTCACATTCTTCACTTGAAGAGCTGCATGTTATTGATTCCTCTTCATTTACGTACATGCCTCTTCCTTTGATTCTTTGAAATTTTCTGTTGTCGCCTCGATCTTTTCTTTGCTCCTTTGCTTTAGTTTCTTCGGGCGTTGGGCATTGGGCTTGCATATGTCCCGAACCGCCACACCGGTAGCATTTTGTTGTTTCTTTCTTCTTTTCTTTAGAATTTCTTTCCTTGAAGTTTCTAAAATTTCTACCTTTCCTTACAAATTTTCTGAATCGTTTTGTAAGCAAGGCGATTTCATCGTCATTTTGTGACGACGAGGTGGTGTCATCCGATTCTTGTGCAGCTTTCAAGGGGATGACTCTTTCGCCTTTGTGGTGATCTTCATTTCTTTTCTTGATTACCTCATGTGACATCAACGAGCTAATAAGATCTTCCAACTTCAATGTGTTTAGATCCTTGACTTCTTCTATTGCAGTGATCTTTGGAGCCCACGATTTCGGTAGGGCTCTTAGAATCTTCATGACCTCCTCAGATTCTGAGATAGTTTTTCCAAGTCCTTTCAAGGCATTATTAATTTTAGAGAATCTAGCAAATATTTTAGAAATATTTTCTGTTTTTAACATCTTAAAACTTTCCAATTCTCCAATCAAAATATTTCTCCTTGTCCCTTGGACTTGAGAAGTTCCTTCATAGATAGATGTTAATGTATCCCATATCTCTTTGGCAGTCAAACAAGAGAATACTCTATCATATTCGGAGGCAGTAAGAGCACAAAATAATGAATTCATAGCCTTAGCGTTGCTCTTAATAATTTTTACTTCCTCATCGGTCCATTTGGAAGCTCTTTCATCTGTAGGCAAGGTCACACCATCTTGGATTACAATCTAAGAGTTCATATCTGTAGCCATGATGAGTTGTTTCATACGTAGCTTCCAATAGCCAAAATTGTTCCCATCAAACAATGGTGGCCTAGTAAAAGATTGGCCTTCGGCAAATGCGGGAACGGAATTGGATTGGGATGCCATATCAAAAGATCTCTTTGGTAAAACTCAAAGACCTGCTCTGATACCACTTGTTGGTCCTGAGTTGATGGAAATTACCCAAGAGGGGAGGGGTGAATTGGGTATTTAAAAAATTTTAGACTTAAATCATAAACTTTACCCTGGTTTAGTTTAATCCCCTTTAATAAGACAAATGAAAAGCAATAAGATAATGAAAGCGGAAATGAAAAACAATATACAAGATTTATAGTGGTTCGGACAACCTTCCCTACTCCACTCTTCCAAGCTTACACTCCTTGTGACTTGGGTTCCACTATGTATTCTGCGAATACAACTAGAGCCTCCGCTCTCTTCCAGATTTCAGCTCTAGGGGGCATATACAACCAGAGCCTCCGCTCTCTTCTCGATTCTAGCTCTAGGAGGCGTATACAACAAGCAGCACAAGTAGGTGACGAGTTCCACTCCAGTCACAACCCTACTTTGCTATAACTTGGTTTGAAACACCAAACTCAAACCAAACATAAAAAACTGAATATCAAAATGAAATGAAAGAAATCTACACTTTACAGATTTGTGTAGCACGTTTCAGCTCGAGGAAGAATTCGTAGAAGCGACGAATTGTTCTGTGTTGAAGCAAATAGTAACTTTGAAGCTTGTTCTTCCTTTGAAAGTGTATAGATCACTCAAATGTAGAAGAAAGTGGATTGTAAGTCTTAGTAGCTCTTCTTTCCTCTTTTTCAGCTCTATCTTCTGTGTTTCCACGTTTGCTTGAGTGTCTATAGATAGAGGAGGGAGAATTTTGAACGTTATGAAGTTGGTTGGCGCGTAATAAATGCGCCAACGTTCAAAAATTCGAACGTTATGCCTCCAAGTCGCAGATGGAGTCGACTTTGTGTGCGACTTCGGCTGTGCTCAGCTTGTTCAAGTTCTTCCTCGGGTCGACTTGGCTTTGGACTTGACCCAAGTCGCAGGTGGAGTCGACTTCGGGTGCGACTTCGGATGATTCAGTTTCCAAGTCTATCGTTTAGGTCGACTTGAACTGGGACTTGACCCAAGTCGATGCTGGAGTCGACTTCGTTTGCGACTGACCTCCTTTATTTTGCCAAGTGAGCTTAAACTTTCTTGAAACTGTCTTTGCTTGCTTAACTTCTTCATCATGAGTGTTCTTCCTTTGATTTTCATCATTTGAAGTTTTAGTATATTCACTTTGCATAAAAATTCTTTAGCTTCATGTCTAGGAACAATTGAAAACTTGAATCTTGGTATGCATGAACATGTCCAATTTATAGTCTTTGATTCAAATGGATTAATCCATGCAACTTGCTTACCTTTGGACTTGTTTGAATCTTCATTTGTTCCAAGTCGAGTGTTTGAGTCGACTTGGTCTTCGACTTGACTTAAGTCTGGCCTTAAGTCGACTTGGCCTTCGACTTAGCTCTTGAAATTCTGCACTGCCAATCTGAAATTGATGCCGGAGTCGACTTCGCCTGCGATTTCGCCCAAGTCGCGTGTGGAGTCGCCTTCATGTGCGACTTCGGCAACTCTTAGTCCCCAATTTCAACGCTAGACAAAAATGAAGCTTTGAAGTCTATACTGGAGTCGACTTGGGTATCA
The DNA here is from genome assembly GCA_030490835.1 of Annona cherimola. Taxonomy (NCBI): domain Eukaryota; kingdom Viridiplantae; phylum Streptophyta; class Magnoliopsida; order Magnoliales; family Annonaceae; genus Annona; species Annona cherimola. Next base: position 33,449,152 of record CM059971.1, on the reverse strand, counting down.
ACTTGGCCTAAGTCGATGCCTTGGTCGACTTGCGGATTGACTTGGCCTGTCATGCTTCATATTTTTCATTTTTATACCCTTAAACAATGCATAAAACACATTAGTAGCTAAAACTCACTCAAATTGTGTTGTTAATCATCAAAACGCATGCTTTAGATATTTTGCATTTGATTTTAACAATTGTTTTCAGCAGGGAGGGGAAATGATGCGTGGATATAGAGGGATGATGCTTCTAGTTCGCTTGATAAAGATGATTGTAGGTAGTTTGCTTGGTGTGATGCAGTTAATAGGAGGGGTGACCTAGGCACAAAGTGAACAAAGTATAAGGGCGTGCTTGGGAAGTGTGAAAAAGTTTAGATGAAAATTTTTAATGTAAATTTTTTTATAATGAAAGTAAATTATATGAAATGCAGGGATACTAATAAGGATTAAAGATAATAATATTAAAATAAATAGGTTATTATATAGGTAGTTGTGTAGAAATGATTGAAAAGTAGAGTAGTTGTATAGAAAACTATTAATAAATAATTAAAAAAATAGAGTAGTAGTGAAGAGTGAAAAGTTTTGGTTTAAAAGCTTTTAGGTGTAAACAAACACACCCTAAAATGATAAAATGAAGAGATCTGACAACTGTATAATGTGTGGAATCTGTTTAGTATGGGAAGAGCCTAGTAATAATGATCTACTAGGTTTACATGAAGGTGGTTCATAATTAGGAATGTCTAGAGTGAGAGTTGGTGATAACTTGACAACTTGATAGTAGCAAAGCATCAAGTGAAGCAACTTAAGAAGTAATAACGCTAGTTAATAATGTAACAGGTTTTGTCTAAGACATTCATGATACCGTGTCAAATTTTGGTAGTACTATTATTATATTAAGAAATCACAGAGCCAATTAGATGAAAGAAAATTTAGGAGAAACAATCTTGACATCCACTACCCTAAAAACAATAGTAGCGATAACAATAGTAGTCCCTCATCCTAAAGCCAAAACAATTAGAAAACTATCCAAAACCTCAGTTAAAACTAAATTCATAGACGAATGATCAAACCTTCCTACATTCAAATCCTAACCAATCCAAATTTCCGCATCTTAATCTACCCCAATCGAAATCTTGTTTGCTTATTTCTTGGAGAACTCTCTAACATATTATTTTAACTTGAACTAAAAATTATGGATGTATTGTGAATTTGAGTCCTTGATTTTAAGGTAATTCTTAAATATACCCATAAAAATTGACTATAATTCCTTATATCTCACAAAATTTAAAAATTCCGCTTGATAGGGGATAAGCAAATAGTTGAGCCTTTGACTCAAAGCCACTGACACTTCGACACCATCAGAAAAAGCAAAGAGTTCCAAAAGATTGAAGTGTAAATGCTTAACTATTATCAAGGGGACCCCTAGGGACAAGGAAGCTAAGCGAAGAGAGAGAGAGAGAGAGAGAGAGAGAGAGAGAGAGAGAGATCAGACAGATATAGTGACTTTATCCCAACGTTAACTTACTTCATGCCCAAAGAAGGTCATTAATGTCATTTTCTTTGAGTGAGGCATTACCACCTAATGTTAATGGCAACTCTAATGGCTTGAGGAGGCAAAGTTAACTCAAATGATCATAAGTTGTTCGTAGCAAGCCTTGTGTGGTGCTCAACTTATCAAATATGAGAGAGAAATCTAATGAGATGATTGTAAATCTTCTTCTAATACTTAACATGAAGGATCTCTAGATGAACCATGTATAAAACTTATCTTGAGCTTGGAACCCCTTAGCTTGAACAACCTGGGAGAATGAAGCATCTCAAGCTAAATTGCTAATGCATGTTGAACTTCTCGGGGTGGTGGTTGGAAAATCGAGTAACCCTTCTCTGAAGGATCAATCCTGAGGGGAATTTAGGAAGGATAACTTAGTTCTTCCCCTTTCCGTTGAGAGGAGAATTGTGGTGGGGGAGATTTCAGTGGGAAGAGAAATCTCCCAACTTTGTATGTCACTCTATATAACTAAGACTTTGGAAAGTGGAACTTTGGTTAGAATTGATTACATAGTTTTTGGTTGACTTCGAATTTATAGATTATTCTTTTCGACATAAAACTTAAATCTACTAACTTAATTTCCTCCTTTGATAATTTAAGTCGCCAATTTGCGCAACTAAACCTTGGATCAACAGATGGGCATCTCGCTTAAAGCCATTTGGATAGAAATAACTAATCAAACTCTAGAATGAGTCATGTACTAGATGTAAAGCATCAAGTACCCTCAAATGTCAGCTGAAGGACATAAGAGCTATAAAAGGTGAACAGTGCTCTAATAAAGTCAAGTAACTTTAAACCTCATAAAGACTTTATGTGGATATTCCACAACATGAAAATCATACACCTTAAGAAAGAAAATTTTCAAAAAAATCCCAAATAAAATATCTAAATCATTGCAAAAACGTCCTTGTCTATAATAATTAAACATCTATAAGTATCTAGATAAAAGCGAAAAGATCATATGTACTTTTTATATAAAATTTTAAATATCTAAGTTTAGGCTCAACAAAACTCCAATGTTTTCTTTACTTTCAATCTACACCAAAATAATAATAACATTTCAAATAACATTCTGAATTTTTTTTCCCTTAATCTCATCATCAAATACCTCCATTTTTTCATTCCTAAGTCTTAAACACTATCTTGAGACACCCGTCTTCCACATCACCTTAAATTTCTAAAAATAATTGTTTTATTTTGATTATAAAAGATCATTTTAAGGTTATCCATTAAAATTTCATTCTCCATTTTATTATAGAAAATTCCTTTTTTATTAAAATTTAAAACTTTCTAATCTTAACACCATAAATCCATGCCAACCCACTCCCAAATCATCATAATATATTAAATAATACATTACATAAGAAAAATTAAGAAGAAATTTCTTACCTAATTTTCATGTGTGTTTTTCTTAAAATTTCCAAGCTTCAAACCCTTCCAAACAAAATCCATCAGCACTCCATTTAAAATCCCATAAGAACGCTTCTAAAATCCTCTCTCTCTCTACCTCTCTGTCTCCCTTCGTCACCTCTCTTTTCCTATCTCTTCTCTTTTTCTCTTTTATTTTTTTCAAAATAGACTACTGGAACTATTCGTGCGTGGGGAAGAAGGATTAAAGGGATTTTTAAAAATTTACAAAATAGTCACTCTAATAATAGATTTTACATTAAATACCTTTAGGGTTTAATCTTCCCTTGGGCATAAAACTATTGGAAATGAATGAGTATTTAAAGTTAAGTGCAAGTTTGATAGGTTAATTGACAAGTATAAAGCTCGTCTTGTGGTGATACGCTATACTCAACTGGAAAATATAGATTTTGATGAAACTTTTTTCCTATGTTGAGAATTGGTTCAATTCATCCTATTTTAATAATTTTTTCTATAGTTTGATTTGAAATTGTTTCAAATTGATATAAAGATAATATTATCAATAGAGAACAAGATGAAAAGATCTATATGGAATAACCCATGGACTTGGATAAAGAGAATGAACATAAAATTTTTCTCTTAAACTATTTTATATATCACCTAAAGAAATTATCTAGATAATAGTATCTTCAATTTCAAGAAATCATTCTCTTAGCGGGCTTTGTAATAATTGAATATCTTTTATACTTTCATTGTATGTGGATGATATTTTAATTGTTAGAAATGGCTCGGCTTAATTAACATTGCTAAGAGTGGTTATCCTCCACATTTAAGAAGAAGAACTTAGGTTACACAAATTACATACTTGGGATAAAGATTTTAAGATATCATTTTGAAAGATTTTTGTAAATGTCACAAGTGACTTTATTGAAAAGATTTTAGAGTGATTCCATATGCATTATTCTAAACCCATTGATGCTCTAATAAAGAAGAGCTTGGTGCTTATTGAAGAGGATTGTGCTAAATTAGAAGAAGACAAAAAAATAGCAAAAATTTCTTATGCCGACGTAGTTGGAAGTTTAACGAATGTTATGACATGCACTTGATCTAATATTTGTTATATGATTGGCATGGTAAATCAATATCAAAGTAATCCCTGTATTGCACATTAGACAACAATTAAGAGAATGTTTCATTATCTTCGATGGATTACTAAGAACGCTTTATGTTACCATGGTCATGATAATAACTTCAAGGTAGGCGGGTATACTAATGCGGATGGATCTTCTAATAGAGACTAGCGTAAAGCTACTTCAGGTAATGCATTCATTTTTAGAGGAGCAATAATTTTTTATAGTAATAAAAAGTAATGATGTGTTTCATTTTCTTATTTACAATAGAGTCAGAAATTGTAACATGCTCATTTGTAGTTCAAGAGGCTATTTAGCTAAAGAGAATTTTGTAGGGTCTTCAAATTACAAAAATATTGGGATGAAACTATTATAATCTTTTGTGATAATATAGTCACACTAGCGTATACTAAAAATCCTAAATATCATGGAAGGACAAATTATATTGACATACATCTCTTTTTTGTCCTAGGCAACATTTAGAAGTGTTAAATAATCCTAAAGAATACCTCAATAGTTTTTATGAGATATCAATAGTTAAAATGATTACGGATTTATTAACCATGCTTATTGTTAGAGATTTGTTACAAAAATATGTAAAAAGTTTGAGATGAAATCATATGAGTTTCTAAAAAATATTTAACATCATATTAAGAATTATTTCATTGCTTGGGCTATTATATTGATTAGAATATTGATATAATAATGAGTTGAAGAGGTCTAACATTGCACTTAGGAGAGATTAGAGGTGTTAAGTCTGATGTGGTTAAATGATTTTAGCTATTAATGAGATTTAAAGTGGTATTGTTGTATTAGCATAATATGGTTTAATATAATACTCTACCATACCTATTCTGCTCATGGTTTTACATATTTTATTATCCTACATGAAGAGAATGTTTAAATAAAATTCGTGAGTAGATCCGATGTTCTATGTGAATGAGTGAGGGATGCAGTTCACTATACATTTATCATTTAATTAAGATTTGATTATAGAGATTATCTTATCCTATGTGATATAAACTTATTTGATACTATCTTAAATTTTCTCAAGAATTAATTACTTTATTTTGAAGTTCATTGTGACACTCCGCCGGCTAACTAATGGTCACTACTTAAAGTCTTTCCAAGATCAATCAGGCTGAAGGAACACATAACCACCTGTACCAAAAACTAGTAGGTAATAAGCGCACTTAACTAATTACAATAATAAGAATAAATATCATCAATGGTAAATAACTAGTTATGATATGATGAAAGCATAATTAAATCTTGATGTTAAATATAATACTACGATCGCTCTCTATATCTACTAATTGTAACTCAAAAATATGACTATATAATCTTCTTCGTCACTTATCTCAAATAACACAGATAAAACTATACACTAATTACCCCAACCTATCTCAATATAAATATCAAACACAAAATAAATGTCAAATTTCTACTCTTCTTTATACATTTGCGACTTGCATGCCTTACATCATTTGTTTTTCCTATCAACTAAAAAAAAGGGATGAATTTGGACAAACTTGATAAGTAAAGTATATAAATATAAACTAGCAAAACTTGCATAAACAGTACACATAAGGGTTTTTTCTCTATTCATAAGGTTGATAAAATATAAGTTATATCATAAATCGAAATTAATTTTAAGTCCATATGAAACAAACGTTAATGTGTAAGCATGCTTCGATGCATCATACACATGATGTTTCTCTAATTAATTTAATAAAGGTCCTCAAATGCCAATGGGGAGGTTCGATATCTTGCTTAGTAATCTAACCTACTGTCTAATCTGGGTGGCCATCATAATATGAGTCCGCCACCTTGACATGATATGAATAGACTGGGAAATACCTTTATTTAAACTAGAATGTAATTGATACTTTGCTATGCTCTCCACATAGCTGTAGCCATGTCATACTACATTACGTGAACGACTCTGACATCAACCATTACGTTGAGAACAACAAGGCCAATGGTTACAATAAACATTAACCAAATCATAAGGGCTAAATAAATTATATTTGCAACCCAGCAAATCCAAAATGGTTAAATAGGTTTGTTTAAACTAATGCCACCTAAGTTATCACATCCTGATCTCCGGTGAGGATGTGCTGACATTCAACATTGATGGTCTAACAATAATGTTTTGCAAATTCATAACCAATGAATAGATTGGGAAATACCTTTATTCAAACTGGAAGTGTAACTGATACTCTATTATGCTCTCCATATAGCTGCAGCTACGCCATACCATATTATGTGAATGGCTTTGGCACCAACCATTACGTTGAGAACTACCAGTCCTACAATTTAGAATATACATTAACTGAATCATAAGGGCTAAACAAATCATGTTTGCAACCCAGCAAATCTAAAATGGTTAGATAGGTATCTTTGAACCGATGCCACCCAAGCTATCATATCCTGATCTCCAGTGAGGATGTGCTTACGATCGTCATCAATGGTCCAATAAAAATACTTCACAAATTTATAACTACAACCATGGCTCATGACTATGCAACATCCTAAGCAATATACGCCAATTCCATAATGCATAATACTAACATGAATAGAGGTCAAACTTAGCATTATAATAAATAATCATAATGAATAATATTCATTTTCACTCAAAAATTAGAAAAATAATGGCATAAAAACATATATGTTCGAAATAACATAACATTCATCAAAACCCAAATGGAAAGAGAAAAGAAACTCTACTTTCCTTTTGTAAATCTTGGATCTGATTCTTGTATCATATTTTGCTATAATATCCAAATTATCACACTAAAAAATAACACTTTTCTTTTATCAATATTTTTAATTTAAATTAACTTTTCTAATTATGGATTAGCATAATATTCCATCCTACATTGTATAAATAATATACTCTATTTTTATAATTTAGTCAAAATATTTTCCTTCTTTCAATCGAGTTATTCTAAAATGATCATTTATAATAAATTTTATTAATTCTAAAATATTACTTTCGACAAGTTAATAAAAATAATTAATTTAATTGGAGCTATCTTTATAGAACTACTAAATTACCATTTAGCTTTTGATTTATATTTTTCGACATTGTATCCAATCTTATAAATATTCAATTTTAACTACTAAACATTGTTTTGATAGTATTAATTACTATTTAATAATTATTTTATCTCAAAAACTTCATATAATCACAGGTGGCCCTCCTTTGATCACATTAAATTTCAAAAATCTATTTTTATCTAATTTAATTTAAAAAAATTTCAAATATTTTATGAAAATTTTGTAAAATAATTAAGTTAATATTTACATATTTTAACTAACCATGTCACTTTTGATAATTATTAAAGTTTAAAATTTTATTTTAGTTATTTCTCAATCTTCCCATAATGTTTGAAATCATACGCATTAAGATCTTTTGATTTTTCTTTATGATCAAATCCAGGAGTTTAAGTTTAAAATTTTTATCATGAGCCAAAAATTACATATATTTATCAAATAAAATAATTTCAATACAAGATACTTACTATTTATATTTGTTTATGTATTTTAATTCTGTTAAACAGGGATGTGTATGTAGATTTAGTACGGATCACAATATTTTTTTACCTATATTCGTGTTACTTGAAAATTTATTTTTATATTTTTAAGTGATATTCATTGTGCTATTTGCATCAAAGAAATTTTTAGCTCCAACTTTTTTATACAAAAATTATGAAAAATCAATTAAGGTAACTTCTAGGATTTGAATTTACAAAATATTTTAATACTAAATTTCGGTTGTTGATCAGTGAATATATCATAAGTTTCTAGAAAAAGTTTCATGCTAAAATCCTTTATACAAGTTAATTTATAAGTTGTTAGAATTACTAACCTAAACCACTAATCACAATTCTAATCATAAATATAACACATAAATCTTGTCACATCACTTATCTTATAACGCCCTAAACCATGAGTGCGCCACAATATGAAACCTTACTCCCCGATCTTTTTAAGTGGTGGAATTCGTGAACGAAGTTTCATTCTTATACAAGCAAAAACCTTTCTAATGAGTTAGGAAATTAGTCGAAATTTTTTCTCTTTTTTTAGAACCTATTTCGATTTATTTTCTTAACTAAAATTTCAACATGCCTCGATGTTTGTGTAAGACAAAACCTGATAATTATTAAATAATCCAGCATAGACTATTAAATTGATTCATATCCACTTTAGTTTATCTAATATATCTTTTATACAATCATACCTTACATGAAAAGGTAACTTCTATGCGATATAACGTCAACACAACAAATTTAAACTTGAAACATATAATTTTAATAACTATATTCCAAGGTTCGAAATACCTCAAAATATTACAAATTATATCTTCACTATTTTATTAGCAGTGGAGACTCCTCTATCAAGTCTGTATCATCTGTATTCACTGGTTTTTTGAAAACAATGAGTATAAAATACTTAGTAAGTTGAAAACATAAAATTCTTAAATTTCCTTTATGCATGTATTATTATGAAATGAGTGCATATATGCATCACAACTTATTCCTCATTTGGCAGATGACACTTTTCACATGATCATTCATCCATAAAATTTTCCAATAGACAACACTTACCAAGCAATCATCTACTTATGAAAACCTTTCTATTGAAGGGTGCCGAATGCACCGACTGAGCTACATCAAGATAGACACAATATCCAACTTACAACTTGATGAACATCCTAAATTCTCTTTCCATGCATGAATGTCATTTTCACATGCATCATATGTATTTTACAACATAAAATGAGTTTTGCCAACTCAATATGATAACAAGGTTTGTACATAAAACCTATTTTGTAAAAACATATTTAAAAGCATTTTTTTGAATGTATGCATACAATAATGGTCATCCCTAAATACATTTATAATGCATATTGATTTAAAGAGACATTTAAATAAAATAATTCATTTTATACTTCTTTGCCAATAAATACAGAAAAATAAAATAATGACTTGTCGGTAAATATCCTTTTGTAAAACAAAAAACAAGAACAAATTTTCTTGCCATAAAATTCTTTTGAAATAAAATTTTGAAGAACTTGCTTATCTTTTTCTTTAGCTTTCCTCCATATTTTCTTTACACTTTTCTATAATAACCAATAAAGAATACATCTAAGCATATCATGCATGCCAAATTACATGAATACTTATCTTTCCAATATGCCCGTTTCTAATGGGCTTTTAAGTAAGAAATTCAAGCAGTTCTTCACTTGAACATCTCATTTAAATATGATTCATCCTATACTTGAACAAACTTTTTATTCTCATTTAGGACTTTCATATATGAATTCAACTTAATAACATCGTGAAATTACATTAATCTCAATCCTATAGAATTCATGTACTTGGAATATATAAATTTCAATCCAATTCATATCTCTAGTTCATGTATTATAGGCTATTAAATCATGTACTTGGAATATATAAATTTCAATCTAATTCATATCTCCAGTTCATGTATTATAGGCTATTAAAGCCTTTTCACCCTTTGTACAAAAAAATACATTTAGATAAACTTTGTATTTAACACACGAATTAACACATAAGGCAAAATAAACCTTAAATGACCTTTATATATTGTAAAACTTAGTATAGCCTTTACGGATCATACGAAAGACATGAAATCTTCCCATACATATAATACAAGCCTACTACCAAAAAATCTTATCACGTATAGACTAATCCATACCTAATCTTAACCCATTTAAGATAGTTGATTGGAAATCATATACCTCATCAAACACAACTTATAAATTCTTATATAAACAAAATCATATACACCATCAAACATAGCTCACAAATTCTCATATAAACAAGATTACCTTCCCATTGTGATTCTTTTTTTGCCTCCTTTTTCCTATAATAAGGATAGAAATATTAATTTTTAGTGCTCCTAAAAATATAAATTCGCAGGGTTCCTTTTCTTTCCATAAGGTTAGTATAAAAGTCATTATTATTTATTTATTAATTAAATTTCTAATTATAGTTTGGACTCACAACTTATTCTATGAAAAATTTAAAGGTTTAATCCTCTAAAAAGAATAATAATTTTTAATAGAAATCATATTCCTAATCATTAACATTATTCGAAATCATGTCATAGCCTTAAACTTTTATCGTCAATGCAAACTTTGTAATTAGTACTTAAAAATGATAATATTAAAAATAAAGCTAGAGGGTAATTTGAACTGACAACCTCACCTATATTTTCTCACATCTCAACCACCACAATAGTATTTGTAATGTTTCTATAGTTTCAACTATTTTTACATTTAAAGCATTTAACATCTTCATGCCCCCCTCTTTCCTCCAACAATTTTTTTCATCCACTACTTAATAATTTTATTTACTTGTTTATTTAAAACATTTTTTCACACAGTGACTTAAATTAATATAGATTAATAATTTATTAATTTTAGTTAATATTACTTTTGTTAGTGTATGAATAATTATAGAAATCTTTATAAACCAGACTTTGTTTCTATATACTTAAAAAATTAATTGAAAACTATATGTTAATTTTTAGATCCATTCCATATATAGATTCAAAATATATTTTTTACTTACGAAAACAATTGAAAACTATATGTTAATTCTTAGATCCATTCCATATACAGATTTAAAATATATTTTTAATTTATAACTCAGTCATAAGGATCATCATCATTCACTCATGTGATCATCAATACTATGATAATATTTTATTAATTCAAATTCGTACTAAGCTATTTAGAAGGATACTTAAAACAAATGTTGTATTATAACTTCCAAACGACACCTTAAATGTTATTATTTCGAAAAGTTGTCAACATGAAAGTTGTAGAACTCGTTCTTCTACTCAATTTTAACTATTTACTCATCAAATTTATTTTTAATTTGAGGAAGGTATCACTGATGTATTGAAACATTTCTAAAAAGCATTGTCTTTAGGATACTTCTAATAAAATAACTAAATCACCATAATCTAACTTTTATAAGCATAATCCAAAGCATTCATTTGAAAGAAACTAGCCCAAATATGTAGAATCAATAATAAAAGTCTAAGACTATTACCTTTTTCCTAATCTCACTCGTCTATCACTATTACTTTGCTCATTTCTTCTATTTCTTCTCCATTCACCCAACCTTGATTGTATCTCCAAATTGTTGGAAACAATGTTCCAAACAAAACGAATTGACCAAAGCATAAGTTTTGATGATTAAACAAAGACTAATTTGAGTATATAAAGGGTACTAATGAGTTTGCCAAGTGTTTAAGTAAAATAAAGAAGTCAAGTCGATTACCAAGTCGACTTGGACTTCGACTTGGGGTGAAGTCGATACCTAAGTCGACTTCACAAGCGACTTCAAATGGAAAAAGGTGGATAGCATTGAAAATAGAAAACAAGCAAATGAAGTCGCAGGCCAAGTCGACTCCAGGTGCGACTTAGGAAACCAAGTCGCAGACGAAGTCGACTCCAGCATCGACTTCAGGCATCCAGAGTTGAAAAGTGGAAACGAACATAACGAAGTCGCAGGCGAAGTCGACTCCAGGTGCGACTTGGGCGAAGTCGCAGACGAGGTCGACTCCAACTTCGACTTGAGGAGTTCAGACTTGAAGATTGAAGTTTCAAGCTTATTTCAAGAATCCATTTGAAATTTATCAAATCCAAATAGGATGCAAAGTTCATTCTCAAAAAGCAACTAAAGTTTCTTGAAGATCAAAAGCTAAGCTTAATACTCAAAGTTCAAATCAAGTCTATCAAGTCCAAAGCTAAGTTTCAAGCTTATTCCAAATAAAGCAATACCCAAGTCATGAAGACCAATTTTACAAAGTTCAAGACAGTTCAAGAGGATCAAGGTGTTTTTGCAAAAGACCAAGCCAAGTCGCAACCCAAGTCGACTCCAGGATCGACTTGAGTTGAAGACTGAAGGCCATGTTGACCCAGACTCGGACTTGGAACTCTGAAGAACTGGAGTCGCACACGAGGTCGACTCCAGGTGCGACTTGGAAGCCAAGTCGCAGGCCAAGTCGACTCCACATGCGACTTGGGTCACAACGGTCGGAATTTTTTTGAACGTTGGCGCATTAAATGCGCGCCACCTACCCTCTAACGTTCGGATTCCCTCCAAAATTATAAATAGCATTCAAGATGGACGAGGGAAGTAGCTGAGAATCATTAAGTGTGCTTAACTACTACATTCAAGAGCTCAAAAGAGATCAAGCCACTCAAAGAAGAAGAACTCTACTTCAAACTGCAAGAGCTTCATTTCAGAATCTTAAAAGCCAACTCTTCAAGTTCTTCTCTGCGCCTAATTGCTGCTACACATCTGTAAAGTGTAGATTTCCTTGTGTTTCATTTATTTGTGATTGAACTTGATCTAGTTTGAGGAACTAGGATCAAGTGTATGCTAAGTAGTGTGTGATTGGGGTGTGACTCATCACCTACTTGAGCAGTGTGTTATATGCCCCCTAGAGCTAGAATCTAGAAGAGAGCAGTGGCTCTAATTGTATTGAGAGAATACAATAGTGGAACCCAAGTCACAAGGAGTGTGAGCTTGGAAGAGTGGAGTAGGGAGGTTGCCCGAACCACTATAAAAATCTTGTGTGTTTGATTTATTTATCTGCTCTCTACATTATATTGCTTTCCATTTCGATTCTTCATTAAGGGGACTGGATTAATCCGGGGTTAAGTTTCTGTTTAAGTTACAAATTTTTAAATACCCAATTCACCCCTCCCCTCTTGGGTTTTGCCATTAACTCGGGACCAACAAGTGGTATCAGAGCGGTTCTTTGAGTTTACCAAAGAGATCTTATTAATATGGCATCCCAATCTACTTCTGTTCCCGCATTTGCTGAAGGCCAATCCTTTACAAGGCCACCGTTGTTTGATGGGAGCAATTTTGGATATTGGAAGCTTCGTATGAAGCAACTCATCATGGCTACCGATATGGACTCTTGGATTGCTATCCAAGATGGTGTAACACTGCCCATAGATGACAAAGCTTCCAAATGGACCGAAGAGGAAGTAAGAACTGTGAAGAGCAATGCTAAGGCAATGAACTCACTATTTTGTGCTCTTACAGCTTCTGAGTATGATAGAGTATCCTCTTGCCTAACCGCTAAAGAGATATGGGATACTTTAACATCTATTTATGAAGGAACCTCCCAAGTCCAAGGGACTAGGAGAAATATTTTGATTGGAGAACTGGAAAACTTTAGAATGCTAGAAAGAGAAAACATCTCTGAAATGTTTGCTAGATTCTCTAAAATTACTAATGCTCTAAAAGGTCTCGGAAAGGCTATATCTGAATCTGAGCAGGTCATGAAGATCTTAAGAGCTCTACCCGAATCATGGACTCCAAAGATCACTGCAATAGAAGAAGCCAAGGACCTTAACACTCTAAAGCTTGAAGACTTAATTAGCTCACTCATGTCACATGAGCTAATCAAGAGAAGAAATGAAGATCAACACAGGGGCAAAAGAGCAATTGCTTTGAAAGCCGCGCAAGACACAGATGACTCCTCTTCTTCTCAAAACGACGATGAAATCGCCCTACTCACAAAACGTTTCAGAAAATTTGTGAGGAAAGGCAAAAATTTCAGAAGCTTCAAGGATAGAACTCCCAGAGAAAAGAAGAAAGAATCAACCAAATGCTATCGATGCGGCGGTTCGGGACATATGCAAGCTCAATGTCCAACTCCCGAAGAAAGCAAAGTAAAAGAACAAAGAAAAGATCGAGGGGACAATAAGAGATTCCAAAGATACAAAGGAAGAGGCATGTACGTGAATGACGAGGAATCTACAACGAGTAACTCCTCAACCGATGAAATCGAAGTAGAAGAATGTGCAAGAATCTGCTGTATGGCACAAATCGAGCAAGAAGAACAAACTACCTCAACAAAATGCACAAGTAATGAAGAGGTAAGTTCCAAACTCTCCCATTCTAAGTCAAGTTATTCCTCTTTTCAAGATTGCCTCAAATGTACTGAATTAGAAGAACTTCAAACTGCATATGATTCATTGTATGAAGAAATGAAGAAATTAGGAAGCAAGTTTACAATTAAGAAAAGACAATGTGATGCAACAATAATTGTAAATGGTAAACTTGCAGAAAGATTAGACAAATTGAAAGATGAAAATGATTTGCTAAAAAAGGAGAACAAATCATTAAATGAATCATTAGCTAAGTTCTCTAATCCAGGAGAAAATGTTAGAATGTTTCTGAATATGACCTCCCAAACACATAAAAGAGGTCTTGGATATCATACATTTGAGCAAGGAGAAAGTAGCAAAACAAATGTGCAAATACTTGAGAAATATCAAACTAAAACTGCATCTATATACAAGCCACAAAAGAAAAATTTTAAGTGGATTAGAAGACCAACTATTGAACCATTGCATACTTGGAGGCCTACTCCAAGATTACCTATGGCTTGTAATTTCTGCAATAAATTGGGTCATAAGACTTACAAATGTAATTTTAAGAAATTATATGACCGTGGTGCAAAATTAGTTTGGGTTCCAAGGAACACAAGATTTGGGCTTTCCAAGTTAGAACAACAAAGATTAATATATATTACTAACCCAAATGGACCCATAAAATGGGTACCAAGGAGATAAGAGTTACTTGCTTATTTTTTCAGATATGCTTTAAGGCAAAGGCAAATAATGAATGGTTCATGGATAGCGGTTGCTCAAGGCATATGACCGGTGAAAGAAGCTTATTTTATAAACTTAAGCCTTGCAACGATGGAATGGTTGCCTTTGGAAATAATGAAAAAGGTAAAATTAAAGGTAAAGAAAATATACGTAGTATTTCAAATGCATGCATGGAAGATGTTTTGTTTGTTGAAGGACTCAAACACAATTTAATGAGCATTAGCCAATTATGTGATAAAGGATACAAAGTTGTGTTTGAATCATCTATATGTAATGTATTTGATGGAGAGCATATCATGTTTAGTGGTAAAAGACATGGAAATGTATATTTGGTTTCACTTGATGAATTGAATGGTCAATGTCTAATGGCCATTGATAATGATCCATAGGTTTGGCATAAAAGGCTTGGACATATAAACATGGGAAACATAAAAACCCTATGGAAAAAGAGTTTGGTAGAAGGATTACCAAGATTGAAATATGACAAGGACAAGATTTGTAAGGCATGGCAATTATCAAAACAACCCAAGATGCCTTTCTCTACCAAAAAGGAAATTTCCACCACCAAGCCACTTGAATTGCTACATATGGATCTATACGGGCCATCCGACATTCTAACCATTGGTGGAAAGAAATATGTATTTGTCATAGTTGATGATTTTTCAAGATTCACATGGATAATTCTCTTAGCTAGTAAAGATGAAGCCTTCTCTATGTTTGCGACTTTTGTAAATTTGGTGCAAAATGAAAAACAAAGTACTATTGTGACCATAAGAAGCGATCATGGTGGCGAATTCGAAAACAAACGATTCATGGAATTTTGCAATGAAAAAGGAATTCACCACACATTTTCTGCACCAAGAACTCCACAACAAAATGGAGTAGTAGAAAGGAAAAATAGAACTATACAAGAGATGGCTAGAACTATGCTAAATGAGAGCAATCTATCCAAGAAATTTTGGGGTGAAACTGTAAGTACAGCTTGTCATGTATTGAATCGTGTCACCATTCGAGCAATCTTGAAAAAGACCCCATATGAACTATGGAAAGGAAGAAAACCAAATATTTCTTATTTTCATGCTTTTGGATGTACATGTTATGTTTTGAACAATGGAAAAACTAACTTGGGAAAGTTAGATGCTACAAGTGATGAGGCTATATTTCTTGGATATTCATCAAATAGCAAAGCATATAGAATTTTCAATAAACGAAACCAAGTTGTTGAAGAATCCATACACGTTGTATTTGATGAAATTAACCAAACTCCGAGAAAGGAGGATGAACTAAGTGATGCAGATGAGACAAAAGGCAAAGAACAACCAAAGGAACTTGAGCTCAAGCCAGAAAATCTCATGGAGGAAGAGGTAAGTGAAGGTAATGATTCTTATAAACCTCCAACTGATTTAAAGTTAAAAAATGCCCATCCAATTGAGCAAGTTATTGGAAATGTATATGAAGGAGTGAAAACTAGAAGATCAAAACAAAACGTTTATGGTCAATATGCCTTTGTATCTAAAATTGAACCAAATACCATTGAACAAGCTCTCAATGATGAAAATTGGGTTATTGCAATGCAAGAAGAGCTAAACCAATTCGAAAGGAACAATGTATGGCACTTAGTTCCTAGACCAAATAATCACACTATCATTGGTACCAAATGGGTATTTAGGAACAAATTAGATGAAAGCGGGCTTGTAATTAGAAACAAGGCCAGATTAGTAGCCAAAGGGTATTCTCAAGAAGAAGGAATCGATTTTGAAGAATCATATGCACCCGTGGCTAGATTAGAAGCCATACGTATTCTACTAGCATTCGCTTCTTATATGAATTTCAAATTGTTCCAAATGGATGTAAAAAGCGCATTTTTGAATGGCTATTTGAATGAAGAAGTATATGTTGAACAACCCCCTGGTTTTGAAGAAATGAATCAATCAAAGTATGTTTATAAATTGACCAAAGCACTATATGGATTAAAGCAAGCTCCAAGAGCTTGGTATGAAAGGTTGAACAAATTTTTGATTGATCATGAGTTTCTAAGAGGGAAAGTAGATACTACTTTGTTCATCAAAGACAAAAACAAAGATATTTTAATTGTACAGATTTATGTAGATGACATAATTTTCGGTGCTACTAATGAAAATCTTTGTCAAGAATTTTCTAAGATTATGCAGAGCGAATTCGAAATGAGCATGATGGGAGAATTAAATTTCTTCCTTGGACTGCAAATTAAGCAACAAAGTGAAGGGATATTCTTGAACCAGTCCAAGTACGTCAAGGAAATGCTCAAGAAATTTGGATTGCAGAATAGCAAAGGGGCAAACACTCCAATGAGCTCTACAATCAAGATCGACACGGACGAAAACGGTAAAAATATCGATCAAAAGCTTTATAGAAGCATGATAGGATCCTTGTTATATTTAACTGCTTCTAGACCCGATATTCTATTCAGTGTTTGTATGTGCTCTAGATTTCAAGCATGCCCAAAAGAATCACATCTCCTTGCTGTAAAAAGAATTTTTAAATATTTGATAAAAACTACCAATCTTGGACTATGGTATCCAAATGGGTCAACCTTTGATCTAATCGGCTATTCGGATGCAGATTTTGCCGGATATAAGGTAGATAGAAAAAGTACCAGTGGAACTTGTCAGTTTCTTGGACATATGCTAGTTTCATGGTACTCAAGAAAACAAACAAGTGTGGCTCTATCTACTGCGGAAGCCGAATACATAGCCGCCGGTAGTTGTTGTGCCCAATTGCTTTGGATGAAACAACAATTGAAAGATTATGGCATTGATTATGTTGATATTCCTATTAGATGTGATAATACAAGTGCAATTTGTCTGACTAAAAATCCTGTACTGCATTCAAGAACCAAGCATATTGATGTGAGACACCATTTTATTCGTGAACATGTTGAAAATCATGATGTATGTTTAGAATATGTGAAAACAGAAGACCAAATTGCTGATATCTTTACCAAACCATTAGCCAAAGAATCATTTTATAAAATTAGGAATGATATGGGTATGATAGAACTAAATTAGGGAAAATTAAATAAGAAAATTACAATTGAAAAATGTCAAGTCGATGAGTCAAGTCGACTCCAAGGGCGTCAAGTCGACTCCACTTTATAAGCGAAGTCGACTCCGCCAGAGTCGAAGTCGACTCCGCCAGAGTCGAAGTCGACTCCGCCCCCAGGCGAAGTCGACTCCAAGGGACCGAAGTCGACTTCGCCTAGGGCAAGTCGACTCCGCGCGCGACCGTCTGGATTCCCTCTCTTTCCTCTTTTTCTTCTCTTCTCCTTCTTTCCTTCCTCATTTCCCTCCGGCCTCTCCATTTTTTTCCCTCTCCGGCGACTTTGCCTTCCTCCGGTTTTCTCTCTCTCTCTCTCCCTCAGTTTCTTTCTCTTTCTCTCTCTCTCCCTCAGTTTCTTTCTCTTTCTCTCTCACTCCCTCAGTTTCTTTTTCTTTCTTTTTCTCTTTCACACTATCTCTCAAACTCTCTCTCTCTCTCACTCGCATTCCCTCTCAGATTCCATAAACTCCAAGCTCCAAATGGCATCAAAGAAAGCCGTATCAAAACCATACCCCAAACGGGTTCCCACACAACCACAACCTTCATCTCAACCAAAAGAAGTTCCTAGAAGAACTAGGACTCCATCAAAAAGAGCTAGAGAGGAAACATCAACTTCGACGGGTAAAAGGGTACGATTCCAAACCACTACTCAATCATCTGATCAAGCACCCAGGTCGGAAAGTCAACAACAAACCTCACAGAGCACACAATCCGGGACAAGCAGAAGGGGCACTGCAGCTAGAAAAGCCCAAGTATTGAAGATGCCCACTACCTACTTCAAAACCGAGCTCCAACATAGCCGTTTTTACAAAAAATTCTACGAACGGAAGGTATTCATACCCAAGATTATAGATTTTAATTTCTTGAAAGAATATGGATCCGACATAGAAGATCTATTGGATTTTCAAGGATGGACAAATTTGCTAAAGGAGGACGAAAGGGTCTATCCAGATCTTACTCGAATGTTTTATTATCTATGGGATGAGGAATACTATGGAACCTTCGTCAAAGGAGTAGAAATGGATATTGGAATCGGGATAATTTCAGGTCCGACTGACATAATGAGTCATTTAGGACACATACTTGGAGTCCCGTATGAGGATGAGCCTATTCCAGAAGACCTCACTTTGGATCAAATGTATAATCAGCTCACCCGGAGCAACAAGTACCATCCGGGAATCAAATTCCTTCGGTACATGGATCTGTCACCCAGGCTACGAGTGCTCAGACTTCTCATTGCCCACTGCATCTACCCAAAGGGCGGTGGAAGAAACCAATTAAACCCACAAGAAGCAGGGATACTATGGAAAGTGGCCAACAGGGTCAAAGTGAGCATACCAAAATTATTTCTTGAAGCCTTGGCTTCTAGAAAGGATAACCCACGAGGAGTCCTTCCCTATGGCACATGGATCACAAAGATTCTTGAATTCTTCAAAGTGGATATTGAAGGTGAGCCTTTCGAAGTGCTCAAATCCACAAATGCCATAAATAAAGCACTAATCCAAAGAATGAAGATCAATCTGCTTGAACTAAGGCATGAAGCTACAGAAGAAGAGCAAGCAGACAATGCACAAGCTGAGGGGGAGCAACCTCCCGCGGCACCACCTGCTCAAGAGGTGCCAGCATCTCCCATATCGCACGGATCCTATTCTCCACAAGGATCTGCTGCACGTGAACGGGTACCTCCAACCTCATCTGAGGAGGTCACTCTAAAAGATTTGAGAGATGAAATCGTTGCCGTCCGTGAAGAAATGGGTCACCAAGTAGACCGGCTGACGAGTCTTGTGACCGAAGTGTTGGCGGCAATCAATAATATGCATTCCCGACAAGATCGAATCGATCGGGAATTGCGTACCATCCGATATCATCTCGCCTCCGGTCATCACAAGAAATGACCCATGCCTGAACTTGACCCCTTCGAATCGGGATCAGTTCATCGCGAGCCTTCTCCTGCACCCGTTTCATCCTACTACTCATCCGCCCATGTCCGTCCCATCAAACCAACTCAATCTATCTATCTCATTTCCCAATTTCAATTTACCAAGTCCTTGGTAATTGACACATTTTTTGAGTGATTGACAAAAAGGGGGAGAAAAGATAGGTTTGAGCGTTTTCTTTTTGGGTTGGGTAATTTGTATAGGTTTCATTTTTGTTTTACATTGTATTTTGAAACTTGATACATATATGAAAGTTGTGTTATGCTTGCAATGATTAATATGCTTGAATGATATGAATGATATGAAAGTAATGCTCTGAATATATTTTCTATGATAATGGTTTGAAAAGCTCTGAACTATATGTTTGAAAGTACCAAGGACAATGCTTTATTTTTCAAAAATTATATATGAACATGATTAATGTTTTGAAAGGTATCAACTCAAATGTAGTTTTGTCAATCATCAAAAAAGGAGAGATTGTTGGAAACAATGTTCCAAACAAAACAAATTGACCAAAGCATAAGTTTTGATGATTAAACAAAGACTAATTTGAGTATATAAAGGGTACTAATGAGTTTGCCAAGTGTTTAAGTAAAACAAAGAAGTCAAGTCGATTACCAAGTCGACTTGGACTTCGACTTGGGGTGAAGTCGATACCTAAGTCGACTTCACAAGCGACTTCAAATGGCAAAAGGTGGATAGCATTGAAAATAGAAAACAAGCAAATGAAGTCGCAGGCCAAGTCGACTCCAGGTGCGACTTAAGAAACCAAGTCGCAGACGAAGTCGACTCCAGCATCGACTTCAGGCATCCAGAGTTGAAAAGTGGAAACGAACATAACGAAGTCGCAGGCGAAGTCGACTCCAGGTGCGACTTGGGCGAAGTCGCAGACGAGGTCGACTCCAACTTCGACTTGAGGAGTTCAGACTTGAAGATTGAAGTTTCAAGCTTATTTCAAGAATCCATTTGAAATTTATCAAATCCAAATAGGATGCAAAGTTCATTCTCAAAAAGCAACTAAAGTTTCTTGAAGATCAAAAGCTAAGCTTAATACTCAAAGTTCAAATCAAGTCTATCAAGTCCAAAGCTAAGTTTCAAGCTTATTCCAAATAAAGCAATACCCAAGTCATGAAGACCAATTTTACAAAGTTCAAGACAGTTCAAGAGGATCAAGGTGTTTTTGCAAAAGACCAAGCCAAGTCGCAACCCAAGTCGACTCCAGGATCGACTTGAGTTGAAGACTGAAGGCCATGTTGACCCAGACTCGGACTTGGAACTCTGAAGAACTGGAGTCGCACACGAGGTCGACTCCAGGTGCGACTTGGAAGCCAAGTCGCAGGCCAAGTCGACTCCACATGCGACTTGGGTCACAACGGTCGGAATTTTTTTGAACGTTGGCGCATTAAATGCGCGCCACCTACCCTCTAACGTTCGGATTCCCTCCAAAATTATAAATAGCATTCAAGATGGACGAGGGAAGTAGCTGAGAATCATTAAGTGTGCTTAACTACTACATTCAAGAGCTCAAAAGAGATCAAGCCACTCAAAGAAGAAGAACTCTACTTCAAACTGCAAGAGCTTCATTTCAGAATCTTAAAAGCCAACTCTTCAAGTTCTTCTCTGCGCCTAATTGCTGCTACACATCTGTAAAGTGTAGATTTCCTTGTGTTTCATTTATTTGTGATTGAACTTGATCTAGTTTGAGGAACTAGGATCAAGTGTATGCTAAGTAGTGTGTGATTGGGGTGTGACTCATCACCTACTTGAGCAGTGTGTTATATGCCCCCTAGAGCTAGAATCTAGAAGAGAGCAGTGGCTCTAATTGTATTGAGAGAATACAATAGTGGAACCCAAGTCACAAGGAGTGTGAGCTTGGAAGAGTGGAGTAGGGAGGTTGCCCGAACCACTATAAAAATCTTGTGTGTTTGATTTATTTATCTGCTCTCTACATTATATTGCTTTCCATTTCGATTCTTCATTAAGGGGACTGGATTAATCCGGGGTTAAGTTTCTGTTTAAGTTACAAATTTTTAAATACCCAATTCACCCCTCCCCTCTTGGGTTTTTCCATTAACTCGGGACCAACACAAATTTCTTACTTAATTACACTATTTATGCCCTTAATTTTTTTATTTAGTGTGTGGAATTTACTCCTGGATAGACTATTATTAGTTTTTTGATAAGAGCCCTTAAATTTGCACCAATGGTAGAGCTCATTGTGCAAATTATTTAAATTTATTCCACCCATATAGCTGAATCTTATCTTGCCATGGGCAAATCTATTACATCAATTTTCTCCTTATCCATCTGAGATTATCTGTAATGGAGGTGACATTTAAATCCAGCTCAATTTTTCTTATCATAGTTGATGATGACCCACTTGTGATGCTCTCAATTGATGTATCTAAGCTGAAATCTATGTTGATCACTTGATTTTCAATAATTTCTATTTCTATATTTTTTCCCAAATCCACCATATTATATATGGATGAATTCAAAATTTTATATTCTTTTTAATGATATAATTTTTAAAAATTTATCTAACCATAAATATATTTTAATGAATTAAATCAAAATTATTTCTATTTCCATCATAGTGTAGAAATCAGGATATACCTTCATTCTTTTCCAGATATCTTTCTCATTTTAAGTTCGATTTAGATGATTCTTTTTGGTTTAGAAAGTAGACTTCAAGAGCTTTCAAATGATACTAGTTTAATATTATTTGGACTTACATATAATATTTCGAAATTTTTAGAGTCAGCTATTGTGCAGTTTTCTGCTATTTTGCTACTTTACTTTAATTATTGTAAAAATTCTAAAATTTTTCTTTTTTAATTTCTTTTTTTTTAGAATTTGAAGAAAATTTTCTTAGTCTTCTTTCTTTCTTTTAGACTAATTTTTATAATGTTTTATATTTTCATTATTCGTATGATTTTTATTTTGTTTTACTGTAATTTCTTACGATTTCTTCCACCTATTTTTCTTACGATATTGTTCATTCTTATTAGTTTATTGTCTTATTAGTCTTAAAATAAAAATTATATATTTCTTTAATCATATGTTAAATAAATTTAGTCTTTAACTAAATCATATTTTAATCTAAAAATAAGGTAAATAGGAGATCAACTTATTCGATCATTTCATTCTCTTCTCCTCCTCATCCTCTTTCTTCTTCCTTCTCTCTTTTCTTCTTCTCCTCTTCTCCTTTTTTTATCATTTAATTGCTATTAATTAAATTAATTAATATACTTTGTCATTATTCCATTCAACAATAGTACTTGTCATTATTTATTTATTAATTATCTTTTTCCTTACTTTACAATTATAAGTCATTAATAAAATTTTAATTTTCAATATTTTAATGGCCCATAGTTTTCTTTTATATATATTGCATGTTTAGCATTGCAATTTAAAAATTGAGAGTGCTACATATCTAGTCTGGATCCAATGGCCTATATCGTTAAGGGTGTGTTTGGGAATGGATAAAACTTTTAATGAAAAGTTGTAGAGATGAAAAGTTGTCAAATGATGTGATATGATAGGGTTAATGAAGAAGAATAAATATGATAGAGTTGAAATAGATAGGTTTGTTGTGTTGGTAGTTGTGTAGAAATGATTAAAAAGTAGGGTAGTTGTATAGAAAAATGTGAAGAAATGATTAAAAAATAGGATAGTTGTGGAGAGTGAAAAGTTTTAGATTGAAAAGTTTTAACTTGACAACTTTTTGTTGTTAATAAACACATCCTAAAATACTTCTTTTATTAAATTTTCAATGGTTCAGATAAGTTGATTAACAATATATCTATTATAGTTATGAAATTAAAAATCCTCGAATCTAAACTTCTATTAAGGTGTCCACACATGATCTAATATCATATATTTATGAAAAATTAAATTTTACACACGTCTAACAATTTGGAGGGTTTTGTTTCAATGCAATTGGTTAGAAATTTCATTTTTAATATTTTTGAAATTTTTTTACGAAACTCTTAATCTAGGTGTATTCAACTTATGTATTAAGTTTTATTATTTTTGAAAATTTGTATATATTTTTTGATTTTTGAAAATAAGGGTATTTTAGTCATTTAAAAAGTACTAAACCCCCATATTTTTTAAAAATAAAATATATATACTCATTTTCAAAAATGATAAACCTTAGTTTATAGATTAATACACCTAGATTAAGAGTTTTATAAAAAAAATCTTAAAAAAATTAAAAATGGAAGTTTTAAAAATTTTTGACACATTCGATTGGATTAAAACACTCCTAATTTAGATCATTATTTAATCTAATTTTCACTTGATAATAAGATCCTACCATTAAATCTCTTGCAATAGCTTAGATCTCTTTTCTTATAAGATTAAACACAAGTAAACTTGTCACTAGCTTTTTGGAGGGATTCAATTGCGGAGATTGGGCTGAATTACTTGACCAAAACTACTCCTCTCTTTCTCTCACATTACCATTTCTCCTTTTTCATCACGGGCTTAGAGATTATTATTTTGACCCTATTGAATTAGATGAGCGAGGATGACAGCTCATTTCCTTGTAATAATGCTATGGATAAGGTGGCATACTATTAAGGCATAAGAAAATTTGGTTTGGTCAAAATTACGCTACCCATACATTTTCAGACGCCAACATTTTGATTTTCTTATATCTAGGCTGTCAAATTGATAACCATGCATATAATTTGTAATTTCTATTTCTATTTTTTATTTTAAAAATAAAAAATAATTAATCACGTGTTAGTTAATGAAAATAATGAAATAAAATATATTAAAATTTTAAGCTAAGGTGATTCAAATCTTGTTTTGATAGTTTCAAGTTATCTAACTTCGCCATTTGGGTGCCAGTCTACATGTGTATGCTGTGCATTTAAATATTACATATTTTTAAATTTTCATTCAAAACAACTTTCACATAAAGAAACTGTTAGTTTTTTAAAGTATAATTATATTTTGAGATTCCATAATTACATTCTGCAAGTGCTATATTTACGTTAAAATTTAAAATACAAAAGGTTTACATTCATGTCTTCTAATTATGTAAGGAGACTGGTAGCATGATAGGTGAGTGCTTTCTTTTTCTTTATAGATATTCTCTAGGGCATCATCTTTTTCCTGAGATTCTATAACATGTGTATAGGGTGAGAGACTCTAGTTGCCAATATCCCTCAATAAGGAGAATAGGCTTGTAAGGCGGATACTTGTTCTGCCTGTTAAGGTAATTTTTGTCCTTAATTATAACTAATTTTCTTTCATTTGACAACCATTTTTTCAATAAGCTAATAAACAATCCTTTTTATGAAGATTATCCTCTTAAAAATTAGAGTTAAATTTCCAAAAAATTCTACATTGACTTTTAGTCCTCATGAACTGTTTATATAAATAGTTAAAATTTTAATTCATTTATCATCTAATTCTTATTTATTCCTCTCGGTTAGATGTTCTTAGGTTGATTTGATAAATTATTTACGTAGTTTTAAATTTTTAACTCAAATTTATAGCTACCTATTTTAGCAGCTTGATATTTTCGCATCACCATGTTTAGCTCGGTTTTCTCATAATTTTTATCTTATAATGCTTTCATTCTTTACTATGTCTATTAGTAATGATAAAGCTTTGATTTGAGTCATTAATCACTTTATTCAATCAAGTTTTGCTAACCTAAAATCATTATTGAAAATGGGAAAAATCATATTCAATAGGGTAAGTTTTTGTCATATTCAATAGAGTAAGTTTTTGTCATGGTTTAATGACATTGTTATTTATGTTTTCAATTTTATTCTAGAGTTTATTAATAGAATAATTAAGCTTTAATTTAAGCTATTAACCATTGAATTCCATACATATTTAATTAGTTAAATTATCACTTGAAGAATAGCAGAGATTGAATTATCATGTAATCATTTTTATATTCTAATATATATACAATATTAGTTATCAATTTATTCCTTATAAAATCCTATAAATCTTATCACATGGTTTTCTAAAAAAAATTAAAGATAATTTAAGATAAGGTATCAATATTTTACCCGCTGAAAACATTGATCCCTTCTTCCCACCTAATAAATTTACTTCTTTTATTTATCATTTTATCAATGTTATGCTATTTATGTGTTTAATTTACTGCATTTGCAGGTCTTGACCAATGTTTATTTATCCCACTTTGGTAATGTTTTAGTGGACCATTGTAGTAGCTAATAAAATTTTTGCATTTTGATGCTTTGCATGGTTTTAACTTACCATTTTGTATGATACCAGCCACATTACAAATCTTCTACGTTAAGGTCGTAAGTCTTAGCATCATCTTGATCAATGGGGCCATTATGGTTCACTTCGAATCATTTTAATGTGCATAGAATCTGTGTATTTTGAATACCTCGTTTTCATGGAATTTTATTATCTTCATTTTTAACCAAAATTTATCATGATATATATCAATAAAATCCTAATTTCATGTACTTTTTAATTAGAAATTTTTTAAAATTTTATTTGACAATTAAATAGTTTTTATTAAAACTAAACGAAAAATATTCATTCATTGCAAATTATAGAATTCAGATGGTTGTTTTTGTTAGTTTTCTAACTTCTAAATATTTTTTTGATTTTTTGTGATTTTTTAACATAAATTGTGAATAGTTATTATAAAAATTTTACATGAATTTTTCTTATTTCATTTTCTTCATTCATGCCTATTTTTAAAACATTTCTTCAAATTTTCCTATTCTTAAAGCATTTATCTTATTTATTTATAATTTTATTTTTTCTTTTTAAAAATTTATAAATCTTAGCTAGTCCTATTAATAGCTTCTTTTTTATGGAGTACATTTACAAATAAGAAAGAAGGAGAGGTTCCCACCTCCATGCAACACAACAACATATCGGTGGTGCATGAAGGGGAACCTCATTTCAAAAAATCAATCACTATCAGATTCTTTACCGATTAAATCTCTAATGCAACTAGGAGAATCACCTTTCTAAGAGTATTCCATCCATTCATGGGCTAAAATCTATTTGGCAAACATAATTTCTAGATTTGAACATATAAAGAAATGAAATCTAATCAAAATAATCCAACAAGTCTTGGATTTCATCCACTGTCACTCCCATTGATGATCAAATAACTTCCCCTTCATTTAGCCAATTAATCAACATCAAGGAGTCAGATTCACATTCTACATTCTTTACTCTGAGACTTTTAAGCCACTAAAGACCTAAGAGAAGAGCTTTAGATTCCATCCAAATGGGTATTGCATATCCTGTGTTAGACCAGCATTTTTCTGCAACAAAGGATCTATGGTTGTTTGCGAGTTGTGTGTACGTATAATTAATATGCTCGCTTTAACACAAATATACAACCGATCAAATTATCGTTCCCACGAGGACTGTGTTAAAAAAATTAGCACCTTATTCAATTGTCTTAAGTGAATTGGCAATTAAATGAAATTTATTTTCAAAGAACTGAATTAAACTAAACTAAAAAAGCAGTAAATAACCAAAATGGAGTAGATACTGCCAAAATTTCTTTGAGATGATTAAGATAGGTAGGGATATGAATTCATTGATTCATAGCTATGTCATTTTGGTCTTATTTAAGTTAGTTGTATAGAGATTATTATTTTACGTTCATTTATATTCATATATGTCTTCCAACACATACAAATCTAACCAAGTTTTAGTTATTTGCTATGTTCCTATGCAACTAAGTAAAACAAGGATGATAACCACATAATTTAATCAAGATTACATAATGTTAATAGGTATATTCTTATCCATATTAACATCCAAAATAAACAAGAATTGAAAAACCTGTGCCTTATATATGAATCTCATTCAAAATTTTCTTTTCTAAACATGAATTAATCAATCTATAAGGTTGCAAGTCTTGTAAATACATTAAGCATGATATATAAAGGGAAATTTCAAGTAACATAAGCTACAACATAATCATTTTCTCATTCAAGCACAAGGAAACCAAATGACATAATCTATGATATCAAATCATCCATATCTCCCACCACAAGGAGATTCAACCCATAAACAAGACTTCAATTCCTATTAAAATTAAGTTTACAATCATCCCAAATAAAGAGAATAACAAAAATGAAGAGACAGATGAGAAGAGGAGATGAAACTCAATAGATTTATAGGAATCAGCTTGTTCACCTCTTGCTCTTCTCTTCTTCCTTGAAGCTCTTGATTTTTCTCCCCAAAACACAGTAGCCACGAGCCTTCTAAGTTATATTCTTAAAACCTTAAGAGATGTATTTATACCCCTTTGCATTTGAAGCTTCACACGTGTGAAAATTTTCACACATCCTTTTTGCGGTCGGGGCCCCTAAACTCGTGCCTGCGGCCTCGATCTTGCTATGCAGCCTAACAACATTTGTTTTAAGTTGGTGGAACTGGTGGCCGCGGCATCCAGACCCTTTGCCACGACCTCAGGCAGTCCGGAGACAACATTGCTCTTTTGACAGCTTCAAGTGATTATTCTCATTCCATCCTCTTTTTGGCTTGAAATTACATGAAAATTTCTCTCCTTTTTCTATAACAAAAGAGTAAAAACAAGTAAATGCATTTCTAAATTATCAAATGAAATTTAAACAACTAAAATGAGATGAATTTAAACTAGACACAACCTAAAATGCATGAAAACTACACTAGTTGCAAGAATTATGCAAATGATGAAAATTAATGTAAAACTTATACAATTTTACATATTTCTCTTAACTAGTATTCCAAATGAGTATAAAATGAGTGTTGATAAACTATTTTTATAGAGTTATCATACTCCCAAATTTAAATATTTGCTAGTCCTCGAGCAACCTGTAGAAACACAAATGAAACTACTGTATGTCAAAACAAGCTTATTTCTAATCCTTAGCCATGCAATGATATCTCTCAGCTTAACAATGCAAAAGATAACTCTAAATTGAAATGACTCATAAAACCTTATTAAATGCAAGCCAAGATATGCATTATCAATACAAAAGTCAAGCTACATGCAAATGTGATCATAAATAGTCAAAAGTTATAATTTGACCTTGCTAACCGTTCTCTTGATCAAAAGATCTATCTATGAGAGGTGTAATATATAGATGAATAAGCTCAAAAAGTAGATTCACTATCTCAAGAAAAACATAGTGTTCATCCATCTATATTACTTGTCTAGACTCACAAAATTTTTACCATTGGTTCTTCTAAACTTATTGCTTTAACTCTTTTCACTATATTTTAGGATATCTGAAAATTTTTCTTTTTTTATTCATTTATTCATTTTTTGGCTCCTCTCACCATATTTCATGATATCTAGGGAAATTTTTTTATGAAGTGCTATTACTGTGGTTTTTTCTTCCATTTTTACACGAACCTTGACATTTGTAAATGCTAAGTCCCAGTTACTCAACTTGGATCAGCCACCCCTTCATCATTTATGAAATTTTTTATTAAGGGTAATATATTGTGAAACCCCAGTTTCTTTTAAGCCTAGGAAGTGTAATGGGCAGTTTGTACGATGTATAAAGCATAATAAATTTTTTAAAATATTTTGGAAAGGAATTTCAAATTTTTAGATATAATATGTTGAATGGTTTAAAATTTCTCAACTTATGAAAAATTTAAAATAAATGGAAAATTTGGATCTCTAATTTTTCCAAGTGGAGGGTTTATATCCATCCATGACTATTTCCACTAGATCTACGCGTGTTTAACTCCGATTGATGTGAAGTTTTGAGGAGAGGTGTAGAACTACATGCTTTATGACCTAGGTGGGTGAGATTAAGAAAATTGATTAAGCAAAGTGCTTAAAGTTAATTACCTTTGATGTGCACTAAAAGATAAAATGCACTAAAGGCCAAATAGATGAGGTGACACTAAATGACAAAGATGAAGATTCTCACTGCAAGACAAAGGACTTGTAGAGAATTTGAGATGAGATTTAGTCATTAATGACCCCTTTGCATGTCATTTTGGCTAATTAAGTGATTAAATTCATATCTTGAGATATGTAGGGCAAATTAATGTGAAAATTTTAGGGTAAACCCAAGTTAGGGTTCCCTACAAGTTCAATGGAGTGGATTTCGAGTATTTTGATTAGAAAGTTGTTAAACAACTTGAAATTTCATGAAATGCCTTGAGTTAGTTTCAAATGATCACATCTTAGCCAATATTGATCATTTAAGGATGAAATTTTTTATGGAAAGTCAAGGGCATATTTTCTAGGTTATACATGGGTTTGATTATGACAAATCTTATGATAAGCTCTTAATTTGCAAGGGATTATCAAAAAGAAGATTTTCATTAAATGAACCCTATCTCAAGACCATTAAATGGAAGGGATAGAGAGTCATAAATGAAAGAGATAAAAAGTAAAACAAAGGGAGATAATTTAATACTAAGTTGCTAAGGTGGCAAGGTGAGGTGAATTGGGTTGATTTTATGAAATGAAAATATTGAAAAAATTCAAAATAAAATCCAGTAATATGGACGTGATTTGGGCAGCAAGAATTTGAAGCATTTTTTATTTTTTCAAAATGCAAAATGATGTGATAATATAGCTAGCTAAGGGAGTTGATCATAGCATGATTTGACAACCTCTATGCACATGTATGGAGGAGACTGAATGACAAAATTTCAACACAAATTGATGGTTGAGATTGATATAGCAAAATTAATTGAAAATGTGGGATGAATGGACACTTAGACGGTCCAAATTTCAGCAGCACATAAGGTAAATTAATGCATTTAACCATGGGTTAAAGGTGCCTAACCAAGGGTAAATTTCAGCCCTATATAAGAGGGTAAAGGGGCAGCCCTTGGACTTTTTTTAAGGACACTAAAGTGAGGAAAAAAATCCTCAAAAAGGGCAGCAAGTGAGGACGTCCAAGGCAGCAACTAGTCCATGTCCAACAGGTTTCAAATTTTGATTTTCTATTTTGTTAATTATTTAGTTTATGTTATGTTAAGTTAATGTTTATATGTTGCTAAAATTTAAATGTTAAAATGATGTATGTGTAGGATATAGGGACATCCGAACAATAGGTTAATTTATGTGTTGTATTTTGATGATTAGTTACCCTATGCTAAGTAACGTCCAACTATGGTGATAATTAAAAATAAAATTCTGTTTAGTGATAATTTGATTATCATATGATGTATAGATTACCATATGATGTAATTAAGAGTGTTGAAAGCAAATATACTTATTGAGTAAGTATATTTTATGTATGTTAGTTGGTATGCAATTATAAGGAGGAAACTCGCCTAAAATAAGGTTATATGTGTCTATTTTAGGGAGAGTTGTTATTATAGAAATTTTTCTTGAAATTTTGCTTGTTATATGATATAAAATACCTCTAAAGTGAACACAAAAAGTTTTTAAGTAGTAGCCATACTTGTATGAATGATTAACATGCAATTTTAGTGTCAATATATGGTAAATTCACAAATGTATAGGGCTATTTTGATAAAAAGAAATTAAAATCCAGAAATTTGATGAAGGAATTACTTGACATAAGTTGCAAATGATTGCCTTGAATGGCTACAAAATTTTAGTGTTGAAAGTAATTGTTGGAAACAATTAATGAAAAATATCCAAACCATGTGTTTTGATGATTAACAACACAATTTGAGTAAATATTAGCTACTAATCTGTTTGTACAATGTTTAAGGATATAAAAATAAGGTATGCAAAGAATAACAAATCAAGTTGATCTCCAAGTCGACTCAGACATAGACTTAGGCGAAGTCGATCCCGAAGTTGACTCTAGCAGCGATTTCAAATGACAATTCTTGGACAGCGTTGAAATTGAGGACTTGGACATACTGAAGTCACAGATGAAGTCGACTCCACTTGCGACTTGGGTGAAGTCGCAGACGAAGTCGACTCCAGTATCGACTTCAAGATGCAATTTCCTTCTAGTGTTGAAATTGGATTGCCAAGATTCTGAAGTCGCAACCGAAGTCGACTCCACATGCGACTTGGGTGAAGTCGTAGGCAAAGTCGACTCCAGCATCAACTTCAACTTAGCAGGGCAGATCTTCAAGATCAAGTCGAAGGACAAGCCGACTTCAAGATAAACTTGAGTCAAATTAAGGATTAAGTCAACCTAAATTTTTCAACTTGAATATATGAAGACTAATCCAAGTTTAAAGCAAGCAAGACACATGGATTCAACCATTCTAAATCAAAGTTGGATTTGTTCATACAAGATTCGAGTTTTTCAAGTTCTCTAGACTTAAAGCTAAAGAAATTTTGTACAAATAAGTTCCAAGTATTGAAAGATAAAAGAAGAAGAAGAAGTTAAGCAAGCAAGAGACACTTCAACAAAGATCAAACTGACTTGGCAAAAGAAAGAAGCCAAGTCGCACCCGAAGTCGACTCCAAGATCGACTTGAAGCCAAGTCTCAGACCAAGTCGACCCAGAGGACAGACTTGGAAATTGAAGAATAGCTGGAGTCGCACACGAAGTCGACTCCAGCATGCGACTTGGGTGAAGTCGCCCACGAAGTCGACTCCACCTGCGACTTGGAGGTGTAATGTTCGAATTTTTGAACGTTGGAACATTTATTACGTGCCAACCAACTCTATAACGTTCAAAATTCTCCCTCCTCTATATATAGACACTCAAGCAAACGTGGAAAGATACAAGATAAAGATGAAAAAGAGGAAAGAAGTGCCACTAAGAGTTTCAATCCACTTTTCTCTACAATTGAGTGATCTATACACTTTCAAAGGAAGAACAAGCTTCAAAGTTGCTGTTTGCTTCAACGCGATACGATTCGTTGCTTCTACAGATTCTTCCTCAAGCTGAAACTTGCTACACAAATCTGTAAAGTGTAGATTTCTTCTATTTCATCTTGTTATTTAATTTTGGTGCTTGGTTTGAGTTCGGTGTTTCAAACCAAGATATAGCAAGTAGGGTTGTGATTGGAGTGTAACTCATCACCTACTTGTGTTGCTTGTTATACACGCCCCCTAGAGCTAGAATCTAAAAGAGAGTGGAGGCTCTGGTTGTATATGCCCCCTAGAGTTAAAATCTAGAAGAGAGTGGAGACTCTAGTTGTATTCGCGGAATACATAGTGGAACCCAAGTCACAAGGGAGTGTGAGCTTGGAAGAGTGGAGTAGGGAAATGTTGCCCGAACCACTATAAATATTGTCTACTGTTTTTCATTTCCGCTTTCATTATCTTATTGTTTTCTATTTGTTTCATTAAAGGGGTTTAAACTAAACCGGGGTAAAATCTCTAATTAAAGTTTTAAATTCTTAAATACTCAATTCACCCCTCCCCTCTTGGGTAATTGCCATCAACTCGGGACCAACAGTAATCAATTTCTAGACTATATAAATGTGAAAAGTGAATATTAGAAGGATAAATGTGAAGTTGAGAAATCTTGCTTGAACTTGGTTGTTAAAGTTTCAAGTAAGTGTTACACAAGTATTTTGAATGATTAAAAAGAGATTAAATGACCCTACATAGGGTATTGAGTCAAGTGAATGACTATTGAGTCAATAAATGACTCTTAAGTCAAGTGAATGACTCTTCTTTTGAAAATGTGAAAATATATGTAACTTAAAAGATGAAATTATTCATCTCAAAGAAGAATTGAGTAAAGTTAAATTACTCGGGGTTACATATAGATGGAGATCATGTAAG
Organism: Annona cherimola; assembly: GCA_030490835.1. Lineage (NCBI taxonomy): Eukaryota > Viridiplantae > Streptophyta > Magnoliopsida > Magnoliales > Annonaceae > Annona > Annona cherimola. Next base: position 33,415,758 of record CM059971.1, on the reverse strand, counting down.
GATTAGGAACAAGTGATAAATGCATATAAATGCATAAAAAGCAAGGCATGCAAGCATCAAAAATGATACAAGTATGAAAAGTAACCCTTTTCATTTATATATGAAAGGGAAAAGATAAAGATAAAGGTTCAAGTTGAACTACAGGTAAGCAAGCGAGACTTTGAAAATATTATTTTCCTCAAATATTAGAAAATTGTTGCAAATTATTTTACTTGAATGTTTTTAAAATTGTGTAAGGGTGGCCATCCCTACATCACTATTTGTTTATGTTCTCATAAATGAATTTGAATAATTGCTTTGTGCAAGTAGCATTTGAAATGATTAAGCAAAATGTATTCTTGAAAAAAAGCATGCTAGCATGAATGGCGAGTGGGGTGGATGATCACTTGGTAAGTGTCATATGCTAGTGCTTGGAACACGGTGCATGGAACACGAGGATTAGGTCCATTATGGAGGCATAAGCGGACCAATTGTTCCCCTCTAGTGTGACCAAGTCATTGATATAGGCTAGAGGCCAGCGGCGTTTGAATAATGAATGAGGTGGATAATCACTTGGTAAGTGTCATCTGTTGGTGCATGGAGCACGAGAATTAGGTCTACTATAGAGGTATAAGCAGACTGATTGTTCCCTTCTAGTGTGGGTAAGTCGCTGATACAGGCCAAAGGCAGACGACGTTCTCCCGGGATTGGGAGCAAGATCAAGAGGGTGGTCGCCTAGCTAGCATTTTATCTAATTATGAGGAGAAACGATGCATCGCATATGCATTGTTTTATGAATTTTTCAAGATTAGGACACAAAAATGTTTGACAAGAAAAATGCATTTATGTAAATATTTTTCTTCGAAATGGAAAATGTTGCTTATTGAGTATTGGTACTCATATTTTGTTTTTTCAAACCTTAGGCAGGTACAAAAAAGATCAAGGAGTGAAGAAAATGTTTAAATGAAGAAAAACTATGTTCTTATATTCATCTGTATGAATTAAGATGAATGCTATGTGTATAAACATGATTGTCTCGGGTAACGATGACCTTTGATGTAATAAATTATGGATGATGTTATGAATGTGTTTTGAAATGGATTACAAGTAAAAGATACTTGTAAAATTGAAAATTGATTTGAATAAAAAAATCCCGTCATGTGACTAGGGCGACAATCTTGACTCACGTTTAGCATCAATAATGGTCTTAGAGTAAGGATCCATTGCCTCGAGATGGGGGCGCCACATATATATAAGCTGATATATTATATACATATGCTATCCAACCCTAAGTCTCAAGTAAAAAGATGAATTACATTATGAATTGTTGAAACAATGTATTTACTTTATAACACAGGGTTGAAGAGAAACAAATATATGTAGGCTCAAAATAGGGAGTAAATGTTGCAAAAAGATATAACATTCAAGCATAACTAGGCACATGCATTCATATTACACACAAAATGTAATACCCAGACCCAAGTAGGACTCTTATAATTGCATTTAAAGTGTAATAATGATTTATGTGTGAATTGATTGAATTATTGAAGATTTTCATGAATTTATGAATTTTGCAATTACGGTTTGTAATTAAGAATGATGATTAAGATTAATCACCAAAGCCCAAAGTGAATCAAGATGACTAAAGAGGCTTAATGAGGATAATCAAGTGCTAATGTGGCATGAATATTTATTTTAATTTCAATGATTTAATTAATAGAGATTAAAATGAAAATTATGGTGTTATGTTGAAAATCATAGAAAATTCATAACTTAACGCCTGTAAGACGAAATGAGATGAAATTTTAAAGGCAAGCTCGTGATTTTGGGCTCAAACTTATGTATGCATTGGATTAAGGTACAAGTGATGATATTAATGTAATAATTATTTATTTTTAATCTCACACTCTAAGGATATTTTCAAAGGTTCATAACTTGACGTAGAAATGTCGGTTTAAGATGAAATTTGAAACGATTGAATAAAATTATGAAATATATGGAATGAGTGGATTGGATTAAGATAATTACCATGGAAAAGTGGTTAATTAGAAAAAGATACCTAGCATTGACTTTGTGTACCCTAGACTACCATAGCATTAAATAAAAAGAATTTGAGAAAATGATATGTTTAAATGCTATGCAAGGTGTCAAATTTTGAATGGATTGAGATATATTTTAAATAATTTTTTAATGGTCAAATCTATGTAAAATTCAAGGATTAAATGCCATGGTTAATTGCCTAATATCTAGCTCAAATGGAGCATAGGTTATGTGGCAAGAGCAAGGGACGTCCAAGGGCATTATGGGCATGAAATGTGATTTTTTAAAATCCTAAAAAATGTATCTAAGTTTCCTAATGACTAGGTGAAGTAAATGGGCACATAAATAAGTGGAAAAAGTGACAAAAAATGTCAAAAGCTAGCTTAGAGTGGGCGTTCCATGGGTGGACAGCAACATGATGCTTAAATGCATTGATTTTGTAGATTTTCATAAATTAGTAAATGCAAATTTTACTTGGTTATAAAAATGCCATGTCTTCAAGGGATAAGGTAGAAATTAATTACCCTCATGACATGTGGCAAATGGGTCCCACTAGCTGGTTAAAAAATCATAAAAGGGATGCATATCTTGGTAATAGCCATTATGAACAAGTTAACCTAAGAACATGGTTTTTACATAATAGTGTAAATAACAAGGATGAATGAAAATATTTTATATACAAATGCTTTCATGAAAAATGCTTTGTGTCTTATTGCTATAACAAGCCCCAAAATGGGGATTACGAAATAAGTTTTATGTCTTGTTTGCTATAAACAAGCCCCATGATAGGATTATGAAAAGGATTATGTGAAAAATGTTTATGGACATGAGAATGTCTAATGCTAAAGTGCTTAAATGAAAAGTGTTTTTGGACATGAGAATGTCCATTGCCAAAGAGTTTATGAAAAAAATATTTTCGACGTAAAAATGTCCATTGGCAAAAGAAGATTTTATGTAAATGTCTTGGAACATTATAAATGTTCACATAAGACCAAAGAGAATTAATTAAAGAGAGTAAAACCCATATGTTTTGCCTTAACAAGCACAAACATGGCTTGTAAATGGATTTAAGAATGGATGTTTATGAAAATGTTCTAGGACATAGAATTGTCCTCATGAACAAAGGATTATATGACAATGTTTTAGGACATACAAATGTCCTCAGGTAAAAAGGTGTTCAAGATGTTTATGGAAACATTTTAAAGGAAAGTCTTGCCCCAAAATACTTGCTTACTGAGTTATCACTCACATTTGTTTGCCCAAACCTTAGACGGGTACTGGAAAGCTCAAGAGGTCGTGGACCTGAGCATCTAAGGAAAGATAAGAGATGATATGTAAATGTGGGCTAAAATGATTAGCTAGGATGTGTGAGATGGTATGCTTTAATGATTTAAGCTGATGTATGTAAAATTATTTAAAGTTCTGAGTTCTATGTAAACTAATGATTGGATGTATGTATATATGCATAAAAATGTCATGATTAAGTTAAGAAGACTCTTATTGTAGAAGAGCAAGATGAGATGTTATGAATGATATATGCAATTTATTATAAGTATATCATCGCTTGTAAGATGAAGGGTGTGAAATGTAAAGACATGAAATGATGATGAAATGAAAAAAATTTGGACGAGATCCAATTAAGAACCCGTCGCGTGATCAGGGCAACAATCTTGATTCACATTTACCAATCGGTAAGGTCTTGGAGTAAGGATGTGACATCTCGGGTTGGGGCGCCACCAAAGTTGATATCAGAGCAAGAATTGGTAAATAGGCGTAGGAGGAAAAGATTTGATATCAGAGAGATATCTTAACAGGGATTGATAGGTAGACGTAGAGGAAAGAATGAAAAATAATGAAAGAGATTGATTGAAATTATATGACATATACAATATGTATTGTCTTTGATTGTGTCTAATTATGATCAATAATATGATTATTTAAGGAAATATAGCTGGTTTGCTATGTTTCACAATGTAGATGGTGTATGAAGGATGAATGACAAAGGGATTAGATGAGATGAAAAAGGTGGTAACGAGAAGCTCAGAAAAGACAAAGGATAGAAGGGAATATGAATAGATATTGGGTCGAGTAATGACACTCTACATATATACCCCCCATACTTGAGGTTTACCACACCTCATTTAATATAACACAAAATTATGTTAGACTTTACCTATGTTTGAGGTGCAATGCTATGAAGCCATATGGGCAGCACCTAGGTACCGACTCTCTAGCGATTATTGGTTTAGAGTTTAAGTTTATGATAAAATGACAGGTTATGTAAATATAATCTGTATGTGTAAGGAAAAGCAACCTTACACCATGAAAAACGAAGATAGAAATGAGAAATGTAGGAAAAAAAGGAGTTTTCTTTTGATCCTTTTGAATCCTAAATGAATGTATGATGTTTGATGTTATGAAAATATAAGTGCATTTGATTTTATTCAGATGCTAATAGCTTATGAAAAAGGAAAGGCCATTGATCTTTCTAGTTAATATAATTGACTATGTATGATATGAATTATTTTATGATAAGAGATGATCATATTACTATGATTTTACATGTTGCTTTCTACGACATGCCTATCACCTTAGCTCTTGAACAAGGGAAAGGCAGTTGCAAATGATGAATCTATGACTCAATAGGCAATAAGAGAAGCCAGTAGCAAATCTAAGCACTAGGGCAGTGAGGACAAGTGAGTTCAAGAACTCATCAGCGACGGACCACTACAAACCCTGAGTCAAAGGTTGAAAGTGCTACCGCTATAGGTAACATCTCACGGGTAGAAAGAATGGAGGAAAAGATAATCGTGAGTGTAAAAGAAGCTGTGCAACAGGCCACTCGAGATTGGGCGGCCTAAGCAGCAGAAGTAATACAAGGTCTTTGGAAAAATACCCAACGTGACCAATTAGAAGAAGGCAGAAGAGATGGACTGGTACAGGTAATAATTCTTAACCTAGTATCCAAACCTTTAAGGATTAATGATGCTATGATAGAAACGAACGGGAAAGATATCAATGCCTTTCTAGCTCATCATCCACCTAAGTTCTCAGGTGAATCAAATTCTATTCAGGCTGAGCAGTGGATGACTGAAATCAAGAACATGTTTAAGTTTGTCCATGTAGTTTTATGTGTTACCCAAGCATTGATTGGCAATGCTTATGAATGGTGGCAATGCTTATGAGTGGTAGGAAACCCTAATGACTACTATGTCATAACCAAGGAAGATAACGTGATAAACATTTATTGAAGAATTTAATAAGAAATATCTTCCAGTAGGACACCAGGATATAACACATGTTGAAAGTAAACATGTACAATCAGGGCAAAGACAATTTGCTACTAAAACTAAGGAACCTGGTGTAGGACAAGAAAGGAGTAAGAAGGCGGTGGAAAAAAAGGAAAACAAGCTATACCATAATAGGTCCTCCAATTTATGGTATTTTTGACAAATAACACTTTTAGAGAAGGTTTAAAAAGTTTAAACCGATGTTATAAATGTGGACAAGCTAGCCATGTGGCAAGAACTTGTCAAATTATTAAGGCAGGAGAGAAAAAGTATTTTAATTGTAACCAATGGGGTCATGTTGCCTCAAACTGCCCGACCATGACATAAGGGGCAATAAGATAAGGAAAGGCTAGCTCAATAAAAGCTAATTGCAGCTATCGGTTGATAGAAAGTCTCTATAAATTATTGCAGAAAGGTGTTGCAAACCATGTCTAGTCAGCATGGATGGAAGGAAAAGAAGATTACATATATGATACCATAGAGCTTGGTGTCACTTATCATAGCAAGAGATGGTAAATAGCTAAAGAAAAATGAAGGCAAGAATGATTGTTGGAATTCTCTTTAATTCCGATTTGATTGGAAGATAGATATGAGAGAAATTATCTCTCTATGATGTTCACAAGAAATGAGACTAGAAAGGAAGATAAGGACCCTTATTGGTTTATGGAAACTGGAAAGGGAGATAAGAAAGAAAATGTTTTAGACTGGTTTAATATCGGTACTCCCTTTAAGTAGTCTACACTGGTATAATCTAGATGTAGGCATTATAAAGCGAGAATGAATATATGAATTAGCAAAAGTATCTTTTGCTTTTAATGAAATATGTATGAAATTTTATGTGAGAGCATCTTTTGCTCTATGCTATAGAATGAAGGTATTTATGTTAAATGAATATTATGTGAAGATGATTGCTATTAATCTCTACTTGATATGATTGGATGGATAGCTTAAATCTTACCAACGATAAGATGAGAGATTATACAGATATAATTTTTCTATGTATAAGAAAAATAGCATGCCTACCATAAGAACAAGAGTGGGATAGCACAATAGAAAGGGTAATTGTCGATGAGAAACCCAAAGAGAACAAGAAACAGTAGAGATAAGTAATAGATCTAATGGACCAAGGTTAAAAGCTCCACCAAGATAGAGTAGCGTAGTGGAAGCGTGATAAGCCGTTGAAAGTGTTAGAAGAAAAATGATGAGTTGGCTAATTTATATGAGCCCTACCCCGATATTTGAAATGTAATAGGTTTCGGGACAAAACTAGTTATAAGGGGGAATGATTGTGATACCCAGACCCAAGTAGGGCTCATGTATGTGCATTTGACATGTAAACATGAATTATGTATGATTTCGATGATATTTATGATTTAATGATATTTCGCAATTAATTGTGATTAAGAATAGTGATTAAGATTAATAGTCATATCCCAATGTGAGTCAATATGACTAAAAGGGCTTAATGAGGATTAGAAGATGCTAATGTGGCATGAATAATTATTTTAATTTTCATGATTTAATTTATGGAAATTAAAATGATAATTATGGAATTATGTTGGAAAATATAGAAAATTCATAACTTGACGCCTATAAGGCGGATTGAGATAAAATTTGACAGGTAAGCTCATGACTTTGGGCTCAACCTTATGGGTGGATTGGATTAAGAAAAATGTGATGGGATTAAGATGATAATAATTTATTTTCATCTTACACTCTAAGGTTATCTTCAAAGGATCATAACTTGACGTAGAAAAGTCAGTTTGAGATGAAATTTGAAACGATTGAATAAAATTATAAAATCTATGTTATGGAAGGATTGGATTAATTTAATTACCATAGGAATATGCTTAATCGGAAAAAGATGAGTAGCATTGACTTTGTGCACTAAAAAGTACCATAACATTTATTAAAAAGCAAGTGGTTTAATGGCTTGAATTAATGCCCATGAGAGGTGTCAAAAGGAGATGATTTGAGGTAGATTTTTTGTATTAAGTCAAGGGAAAAAATCCTTGAAAAGTCAAGTGGATTAAATGATGGTTTAAGAGGCTAAGGGCTAGCCTCGAAGAGGCATGGAGAGGTGGCATGGTGCGGACGTCCAAGGGGTCTTCTGCTTTGATTTTTTGACTTTTAAAAATACAAAATATGCATTTGAATGACCTAGGCAGCTAGGGGGAGTTATGAACGTGGATATCCAGTGAATCTCCACTATAGGAGATAGATTTTGATGGCATAAAATGCCAAAAATCAAGCCATATGGGGACGTGAATGGATGGACAACAATATGAATGGGTTTTGGGGCAATTAAGCTCCCTTAACCATGGTTAAATGATGGCTAACCAAGGGTAAAATTGTAAATATATATAAAGGGGTTTCTTGGGCAGCAAGAAAGGAGAAAATAAGGAGGAAAGTGGGCAGCAAGGCAAGGGGGTCGTTCAAGTGAGGAGAGAGAGAAAGAGAGAGAGAAAGGGAGAGAAAATTTTCTCCACAAAGGGGCAGCAACTAGGCTCATCCCAAGCAGGCCAAGCAAGGAGGAAAAGGAAGAAGAAAGGAAGGGAAAAAAGAATCAACAAGGCTTACCCATGTTCATGTTTAGGGTGTGTTTGGCAATTGATAAAAAATGTCAAATTAAAACTTTTCAATCTAAAACTTTTCACTCTTCATAACTATCATATTTTTTAATCCTTTTTTCACATTTTTCTGTACAACTACTCTACTTTTCAATCATTTGTACACAACTATCCACGCAACTAACATATCTATTTTAACTTTATCTTCTTTACTACTCATCATTACTCATATCATATCACATCATTTGACAACTTTTACTCTCCAAAACTTTTCATCAAAAGTTTTATTCATTAACAAACACACCCTTAATTTGGGTGAGTATTATGCGTTTTTAATTCATATACGTTAACCTAAACCATGTTTGGTTGATGATTAAGGTAAAGATGATTATAAATATTAAATTCATGGGTAAATATCTTCTTGAATGCTTTCTGAATGATTAAGCAAACCAAACCCTCATATAGATTATATGTTAATACTTACAAAGGTGAAATGAATCACATGGATATGTTCATATGTATAGAATCTGGAATAGCAAAGAAAAATATGAATGAAATAGTAAATGAATGAATTTTAACATGAAAATTTATGTGATAACTCATGATAGGGTGATTAACGAACGACCTAATTTTCACCTCAAAAGGATTAGTAGGTTGTAAATTAAAAATCTGGAAATATCAACTTGAATAGGGTTGAATGGGTGTTAGGATCAGCTGCACCAAATGATTTTTAATAATTTTTATATATTAAATTTTGAGCTAAAAATTTTATATGATGTGAAAAACATCACTAATAACACTTGGCCAAAATAAAAATTGATTTTTGAAAGGTATAAATATACCTAATAGTTAATGTGATTAGAGCTGTCTGAAAATTAATGCTGCTATCCAGCAGAGTAAAAATACCAGAATAAATATAAATAGTTCATATGTTGTGATGGAAATATTTATTTTGGTTAAATTATATAGTTATTAAGTTATGATTGAAATTTTAGATTTAAATTCCTTTATTTGATTATGATTCAAAAATTAGAGAGATTGGTGTGTCTGATTCAATATTATGGACAGATTGAGGAATGAATCAAAATAAATGTGAAATTCCAGATTTTTGAGTTGGAATTTAACTTACAATAGGATATAAACAAGTATCATAAATGATTATAAGGGTTTAACCTGTTAGAAGTGGATTTTAAAAGTAATGGGTGCTATGGAAGCACAACTTATACCAATGTGAGAATTGGAAAATGGACACCCAACTTAAAAAGCAAGTGGGTTAAGTTAGTTTAACGTAAATCCAAATAGATTCATGTAGGTTGGAAAACCCTAAGGGATGCAAGCATTTGAATTTGATGCATATAAATGACTTGTCATTTTCATTTATCTGGGCAAAGACAAGGAAATGTATGGAGAAAGGGATTAAGGCTATCTCAGATAAGCAAGCGAACCTTCTAAAATATTGATTTTCTCTTATATGTTGAAATGGTTGAATACGTTTATGATTGATGGTTTATGAGTTTCTTACGATGGGCAAACACAAGTTTTGAAAATGATGACTTTAATGAAAAGCCACAAGTTTTGAAAAAGGATGACTTTAATGGAAAGCCTCAAGGCTTGCTTCATGGGAAGCAAGCAACGCTTTTTAAGATAATTATTTTATCACAAGCATTTCCAAAGGTTAGGAATGCTTTATGTTGATGGATTTAGGAATTTACTTACAAGTAGGCAAATTCTTCATGATGTTGTTTCTGAAGGATTTTATGCTTTACATCAATGAATTTTAAGCAAGCAAGTTCTTTATGATGTTGATTTCAAAAGAGATTTGATTTCGATGCCTTGACATTTAATCATAAATGATAATTTGGACATGGTCCATATGTTGGAAATGATATTAGAAAAGTTTTAATTTCCCTTAGATAAGAAAATATGTTGAGAATGTCTTGAAAAATATTTATATGGATGTGTTAAGAAGGGGTTTAAGGATGGCCAACTAGATAAGTTGATTTCATAGAATTGTTTGATTTCAGGTTGCTAGAATGACATGCAAAAGGCTATGCAAGCCCCTCTTTATGTAAAAAGAGCAAGATGGATATGTGGACAAGGATTCGATATCAGAGTGGTTGAGAAGGGGATGATATAATTGCATAACCTTTGTGAGCAAAAGGACCCGAAATGGAAACCAAGAAAATGCTAGAAAAATACATGGTTTATTCTTGAAAATCCAAAAACTTTGAAGTTTCTTTATCATAAGTATTTTAAGATCTATTATTTTCTCAAATATCTCAAATACTTATCAAAATATTTTACTCAAAATGTTTCTCAAAGAATTTAAGGAAGGTCATCCTAAAACTAAATTTCAAATGATAACTTGGTTAAAGTGGGTGCGCTCGCTTTACAAGTTAACACGGACTGTGGTCCGTGATGTTTTTTTTTCAAAAATGATTTAAAAAGACACAAACTACGGTCTGTGATTTTTTAAAGATGGTTTAAAAGGACACAGGCTGCGGTCTGTGATACTTTAAACCACACAGACTATGGTTTGTGATGTTTTATGAGATCATGCTAGCATAATGAACATTTATGATGATGATGTATGGTGTACCAAGACAAGAAATAGGTCGATTGTAGAGCACGGTAGGAGATGAACCGGGGCCCACTCTATGTATGGCCAAGTCGCTAAGGGATGGTAGGAGGCTAGGGCGCCCTCCCTGAGATGGGAGAAGATGAAGGAATGGTCGCCTGGCCAGCGTGCTCTTAATGATGGATTTTCTTCCAAAAGGTAGAATGGTTACTTGCTAAGTGTCACTACTGGATGGAGAGAAATGCATTTGCATATGTTTTGCTTTTGAAAAATCCAAAGATTGGGACATAAAAGCATTTTTATGAAAAGTTGTCCTAAATAGAATTTTATAAGCCATTATGAACAAGTTACCCTAAGAACAGGGTGTTTTACACAAAAGTGTAATAACAAGGGTGAAAGAAAATGTTTTCTATGCAAATGCTTTCATGAAAATGGATTCATATGAAAAACGCTTCATGAGTGTTGTTGCTATAATAAGCCCTAAAATGAGGATTACGAAATAAGTTTTATGTCTTGTTTTTTATAAATAAGCCCCAAGATGGGGATTATGAAAAAGGATTCTGTGAAAAGTGTTTATGGGCATGATAATGTTCAATGCTAAAGTGCTTAAATGAAAAGTGTTTTTGGACATGAGAATATCCATTGCTAAAGAGTTTATGAAAAAAATATTTTGGATGTAAAAATGTCCATTGCCAAAAGAAGATTTTATGTAAATATCTTGAAACATTATAAATGTTCACACAAGACCAAAGAAAATTAATTAAAGAGGATAAAACGCATATCTTTTGCCTTAACAAGCACAGATGGGGCTTGTAAATGGTTTTAAGAATGGATGTTTATGAAAATGTTCTAGGACATAGAATTGTCCTCATGAACAAAGGATTATATGACAATGTTTTAGGACATACAAATGTCCTCAGGTAAAAAGGTATTCAAGATGTTTATGGAAATATTTTAAAGGAAAGTCTTGCTCCGAAATGCTTGCTTACTGAGTTATCACTCATATTTGTTTTCCCAAACCTTAGACCAGTACCGGGAAGTTCATGAAGTCATGGACCTAAGCATCTAAGGAAAGGTAATAGATGATATGTAAATGTGGGCTAAAATGATTGGCCAAGATGTGTGAGATGGTATGCTTTAATGATTTAAGCTGATGTATGTGAAATTATTTAAAGTTCTGAGTTCTTTGTGAACTTATGATTAGATGTATGTATGTATGTATAAAAATGTCATGATTAAGTCAAGAAGACTTTTATTGTAGAAGAGCAAGATGAGATGTTATGAATGATATATACAATTTATTACAAGTGTATTGTCGCTTGTAAGATGAAGGGTGTAGAATACAAAGACATGAAATTATATGAAGAATTACCAATAATTTTGGATATTTTATTAATATGAAGATAATTTTATGCAAGGTGGAAAGCATAAACAACAAAGTTATAATTTATTTATGAGTGAAATAAATTAAGTTGTATAATAATAAAGTTATATCATGCTTAAAGGGTCTAAAATTAAATATGTTAGCCAAATTATTGATAGGATAAATTTTAATGCATTTTAAAATTCATTTAAGATGATATTAAAAGATTTTGTGAAATATATATGGAAATAATATTGATATATTATTAATATATATCTTATAAAAACTACCATTTAGGAAGAAAGTAATTCGTTACATATTTTTGTCTTTTTGTATATTAGCAATTTTGCTTGGTGCTTTTCTGAAAATTATATGTTGTCACATAATTTTTTATAAAATTGGATATGGAAGGAGATTCTATAAATTTTTAGAAGTTGGAATAGGCTTCCAGGGACTGGGTTGGACCCGGTATGAGCCCAACGGATGGTGAGCTCAGAACTGTTACAATGGTCATAGAGAAAGGGAGGCCCAACCCAAGGGAAGCACTTCCCATGAGAAAAAAAAGGAAGCAGGGCATTATGGTAATTTTACAGCGTGAGTATATTTGTTTGAAAATGTAAGTATGTTTGGTTTTTTGATAAAATTTGTATTATATATATAATCTTAATCTATTCCATTCATTTGCTAGATCAAGTACTAAAATGTATGTAGACATAATTTTTCATTATTTGACAATTTCTAAAAATATTTGTGTACAAAAAATTATTTTTTAATAAGATTTTATTATATTGGTAAAGTTGGAAAATATAATTTTTATTAGGAGTTATTTTATATTATTTAAAGTTAATGTAATTAAGGTACTCTAAAAAATAACAACTTCTTTTATTTTTCTTGATTTTTTGAAAATTTATTAATATTTTTTTATTTTCTGAATATAACCACATCTAACCCCAATCTAACAGCATCTAACCGCATCTAATTTTTGAAATTAATAAGTTAATCCTAATTTAACACCTATAATATGATCTTAGGCCACTTATAAGGTCATTTACACCTTAATTATGGAGTTTGAAACCCAAATAATATGATTTAATGAAATCTACTTTAATCTAATAACGTCTAACCCCATCTAACCGTATCTAACTGCATCTAACTGTATCTAACCGCATCTAACAACATCTAACAGCATCTAACCGCATCTAATCGCATCTAATTTTTGATATTTTATAAATATTTTACCTAATTTGTGTATTTTGCAAAAGATATATAATTAATAATTCATTTCATAACTACGCAAAACCTTTAAATAATTTTAAAACTAAATAAATATATGAATTTATAATTAAAAATATTAATTAATTTAAATTAAATAAAATCAAAATTTACGTAAATATATAAAATTGTAAAAATTATTATATATGACGCTGTAAAACTAAAATTGTAATAAATTATATATAACTGTAATTTATATTTAATATAGAAATATATGTTACTTTTTGGGATTGGTTAAATAATCAATTTAGTAAATAACTACATTTAATAGAAATTTTATAATAAAATTTATTTAAATTATATAATAATATTATTACAGTTTATATTAGAAATTTAACATATTAATATATTAAAATTTCTTAAAATTCTAAAATAATATTATTACAGTTTATATTACAAGTTTAACATATTAATATACTACTTGTGATTTATTGTTAATAGAATTAATTAATTTAAAATAAAAATAAAAATTTATTTACTTCAATTGAAATCGATGTAAAACTATGAAATTAATAAATATTTACATTGAATAAAAAATTTATACAAAATTTGTAGACAAATTATATGTTCCAAAACTGTAATTAAAACTATTCCAAAACTTAAATTGGTAAAAAATACTTAATTTAAATCATTATTTAATTCTGCATCTCAATATTAATATTTAAGTAAATAATTTTTTAATTATATGTCCCAACATTGTAACAAAATAAGGTTAAATCAAATTTAACCAAAGTTAATCAAATTTAAATAAAATTGAAAATTAATTTAAATCCATATGAAAAGTATTAATTAAAATATATATCTTGTAAAATAAATATTTTTTAATGATGATAAATTATTTATTTCAAATAATTTTTAATAATTTTTTATAATCTAACAACATCTAATTTTTTATAATTTTTGAATATTTTACTTAATTTGTGTATTTTGCAATATATATATACTTAATAATTTATTTGATGTCTAAATAATTTTAAAACTATTTAAATAAATAAAATATTAAAAATAAAATTTCAAATTATACATAAATTGTCGCATTTATATAGCTACTAAGAAACCTACATTGCTCAAGCATAGAAAAGATAAATTAATGCTCTAACTCGCTCTCATATTCGCATTACTATATTAATAGCTATATCTAATTGTAAACTTTATATGTAATTCTATTTTTCAGAGTAATCCCAAAATTATAATTTAAATTGTCCCAAAACTTAGGTTGGTACAAAATATTTATTTTAAATGATTATTTACTTATATGTACCAAAATTAATAATTAAGTATAATAATAAAAATAAATTATTTATAATTAACATAAAAATTAAATCAATTAATTAATTATAAATGTAATAAATTTATTATTTTGATTTATTTTGCGAACCTAGTAAGCTAAGTATTCTAAAGCTCTAAGAGTTCACTCATGTTTTCCATTGCTCATTATACTTTAAACTTTAAATTATATATGTAATAAATTTATTATGTTAATTTAAAACATATCAACTATTGAATTTTATTTTACAAAATAATAATAAATTATTATTTCAATTAAATGTGTAATTAATTTAAATTGAATAAAATAAAATTTAAATAAATATATAAAACTATAATTATTATATTGACTTTAAAAATAAAATTGTTCAAATTATATTTATTTAAATTATATATAACTATAATTAACATTTAATAATATAAATGTATATGACTTTTTGGTACTGGTTTAATAATTAAGTATTTTTAAATGTTTAATTACAAAATAATAGTTTAGACAAAATAAATATACATGACCTTTTAGGAATGGTTCAATTATACGTCCCAAATTATAATTTAAACTGTCCGGAAACTTAGATTGGTAGAAAATACTTAATTTAAATGATTATTTAATTATACGTCCTAAATTCAATAATTAAGTATATAAAGGTTTAATTATATGTCCAGAAATTATAATTTATATTTAGATAATCTAAATAATATATGTACCTTTTTGGGATAGATTTAATAAATAATAATAATTATTATATTATTTTTATTCACATTTAAATAAAAGTATCTGTACTATTTTAACCGTCCACATAATTATTCCTATTTATAATTTAATTAGCTGAATTTTTCTAATCTAAACCGTCTACATGATCCAGAGCATATCAAAAGATAGAAAATGACTCTTGAATCACCCACATTGGACACCGGGAGTATTAGATCTAAACTAAACAAAATCTGCCGAAATTTAATCCGCATTTTGGTCCGTCGCGACAGATGTTCACGGTGCATCACCCTCCACAGCAGACGAACCCTAGCCGCAGCAGCCGTCGCCGCCATAGCTGCTCCTACCCACTTGCCGCCGGCCGTTGGATCTCCAATCAGAATCGTCCGATGACTCGCCGCCGGCATCCTAACTCCGATTTCCAACTCGCCGGACTAGATCTATTCTCCAATCGCATTAATCTGAAACAAAAAAATGCTATTGCAGGTGTTCTTCTTTGTTGCCGGTCGCCGCTCAAACCCACTGGCTTTATTTTCGTCGGTCTCTCTCTACCAGCCGGTTGCTTCTTCCATTTTTGGAGAGAAGAAACCCATCAGTCTCTTGCCGTCTTCTTCTTCTTCTTCCTTGCTGTTGCCATCGCCGCTCATCAATTGAAGTCGTTCACTCGCTGGAGAGGGAAGAGAAAACGGCATCGGAGGAAGAGGAGAGTGCTAGCAAAGAGAGGCATGGTCGCTGGCAACCGACGGCTACGGCGACGCTGGGAGAGGGAGAAAGGAGCCGTAGGTGAAGAGGCATCTGTCGACTCCGATTTTTCAATTTTGAAAATGCCCCTTTGAATCTGAATCGTCCGACGAAAATTGATGGTGGAGATTTGGGTTCCCACGAGAAAAGCGTAGGAAACGCTTCCTATGGGTTGGGCGTTAGAGCAAGGTAAGCCCAGTTTAGCCCATTCTAGTGCTTAGAAGCCCAAAGCCTAAAACCTAGGCACAAACCCTAAAGAAAAAGCACAGGCAGCAAGGCTAAATAAGAAGCCTAGCCTGGCAGAGTCGAGTAGACACATGGCACCTTATGGTGCATCCATTTTTAAAATCATGTAAATCGAGCTTTAGAAGTCTAATTTCAGTGATCTAGGGGGTCGTTTCCTATGGATTTAGACATTCTGAGTTCAATATAAGGGTTGGATTGGTCGAATTATGCTTAGATGTTTGAGTTTTGGGGATATAGTAGTATCTTGATGGATTTAGGACATTAAATCCGAAACCTAAAGATGGGTACTTATAGGAGGAGATAACATGAGAAATGATTTGTAAGATGTTCTAAAGGCTTAAAGAAAAGAGCAATTAAGAGAAGATGATAAATTCTTTATAATCTTAATTGCATGACATGTTCTTACTTATTAAGTTCTTATGAACTTATCCCATTTATTTTGACTCTCAGATGACCTAATGGTTAGTGACCAGTGAGTTTTTAGTGGCGTGTTGGACTTACTTGATTCATTTTTATTTATTATTCGTGATAAGTGACTTGACTTGGACGTAAAAAAATTATGTATTTTTTATTTTGATGGACATGGTTGTAATGGCTCTATGGATATAATTGTTTGAATGTAAAAATGCAAGTTTATGGTATTTATTGAGATAATTTTATTCAATGTATGGAAAGATCATGGATAATTAAATAGATTGGATAAAAAACCTAGGAGAAAATTTCGATTTTCACTCCAAGCCATTACAGATGGTATCAGAGAAATCCCATACATGGAGATGAATAAAATAGAGAGCATGGAAACTTGTTAAGAGTAATTGTAGCAAATTACTGTTCACGATCACTGTTCATGGGTACTGTTCACATAAACGTGGGTTACTGTTCATGGGTTCCAAAAATTGATATTTTTCCCAAAAATAAAAAATACCATGACATAGCTTATGCTTAGTATATCATGGGAAATTTTATACATTTTGAATTTATCATCATTTATCATTTTTGGAGCATTATTTACACATATCATATGCTGTCTTCCCAAATGCACCATCTTTGCTCCAAAGTTATCATGTTTTGACATGATTCCATTTTGGCATGGTAACTATACTTAATTAATCATACTTAGGTATTAGCTAAGCATGTTATATCCTAAATAACATCATGCACAAATTTGAGGAGGATCCACTTACCTTAAGTGAGCCAAAATCTCCTTTCCTCCTCCCTTTCTCTCCTCCTCTCTTGCTTAGAACATGGATGGGGTGGGGAAATGAGCTTGCTCAAGTATTTTGAGCTTGGGATGGGTGTGAAATTCGTTCAAGGCACTCTCCCCTATTTATAGCATCCCAAATTTCATGAAATTGCATTTTACCCCCTTGAATTTTGGGCTAAATTATAAATATCTTTACTTAGGTCATTTCCACCTCATTTCAAAGCAATTTCTCATTATCCTAGGTGGCAAATTTCTGGCCACAAGTTGCCAAAGCTGAATCATCCATTAATTGCTTGATTTTCATCAAAAGACGTGATTAATCTCAACCGTTGATTATCCTTGATTGAGCTCATCTCAACCATTGAATTTTTGGCACAAATCCCCATGCTAGCTCACGTTTTCCCATGGCGGACTTTGGGGATTTTTATATTTTTTTATTTCATTAAAATATCATATCTTAAGCTACTTTTTCAAAAAGTAAAAAGTAGAATTAATGATTTACTTTGGAAAAGTTAAGCATCACTTACTTGCTCTCCAAGAAACACATTTTTCATGATATTTGGCTTAATCCAATCCATCCATCATATTCGGCATAATATTTTAGCCATCCATACAAAATTTCACCTTAATCCGACTTCCGGATCGTAAGATATGAATTTTTCTTCATTTTCTCTAAAAAATCCACTAAAAATCCAAAAATATTATTTTAATCCAAAAAGCACTTTTTTCCTTTAGTGGGAAGCTTCCTTTTTTGTTTTTTATGATTAAGTTAATCCAAAGTGATTAACTTAACATATTCCTTAATCCCACGTTTACTATTCACGTTTCACTATTCACGTTTACTATTCATCCGAATTAACATTCCATAATTAGCTATTTAATCCTCCAATGCCATATATTGCAAAATATCATTATATTACCCAGGGTTTATAACCCTAGGATTTCATACACGTGTCTAAGATCGGGGTTTCACAATATTCCACTTTCTTCTACTTTTGAGTGATCTATACACTTTTGAAGGAAGAACGAGCTTCAACTTGCTGCATACTCGAACATTGATCAACTTGTCACTTCTACGAGTTCTTCCTCGAGCTGAAACTTGCCTACACAAATCTGTAAAGTGTAGATTTTTTTCATTTCATTTTGTTATTTTGTTTTTTTGATACTTGGTTTGATTTTGGTGTTTCAAACCAAGTGATAGCAAAGTAGCATTGTGACTGGAGTGGGACTCGTCACCTACTTGTGCTGCATGTTGTATATGCCCCCTAGAGCTAGAATCTAGAAGAGAGCGGAGGCTCTGGTTGTATATGCCCCCTAGAGCTGGAATCTAGAAGAGAGCGGAGGCTCTAGTTGTATTCACGGAATACATAGTGGAACCCAAGTCACAAGGGGTGTGAGCTTGGAAGAGTGGAGTAGGGAAGGTTGCCCGAACCACTATAAATCTTGTCCATTATTTTTCATTTCCGCTTTCATAATCTTGTTGCTTTCCATTTGCTTTACTAAAGGGGACTAAACTAAACTAGGGTAAAGTTTTCAGTTTAAGTTGAAAAATTTTAAATACCCATTTCACCCCTCTCCTCTTGGGTAATTTCCATTAACTCGGGACCAACAAGTGGTATCAGAGAAGGTCTTTGAGTTTTACCAAAGAGATCTTTTGATATGGCATCTCAATCTACTTCCGTTCCCGCATTTGCCGAAGGCCAACCTTTTACTAGGCTACCATTATTTGATGGGAACAATTTTGGCTATTGGAAGCTATGTATGAAACAACTCATCATGGCTACAGATATGGACTCTTGGATTGCAATCCAAGACGGTGTGACCTTGCCTACTGATGAAAGAGCTTCCAAATGGACCGATGAGGAAGTGAAGATTGTCAAGAGCAATGCCAAGGCTATGAATTCATTATTTTGTGCTCTTACTGCCTCTGAATATGATAGAGTATCCTCTTGTTTGACTGCCAAAGAAATATGAGATACATTGACATCCATATTGAGGGAACTTCTCAAGTCCAAGGGACAAGAAGAAATATATTGATTGAAGAATTGGAAAATTTTAAAATGTTAGAAACAGAAAATATTTATGAAATGTTTGCTAGATTTTCTAAGATTACTAACACCTTGAAAGGTTTAGGAAAAATAATTTCTGAATCTGAGCAGGTCATGAAGATTCTAAGAGCTCTACCGAAATCTTGAACTCCAAAGATTACTGCAATAGAAGAAGCCAAGGACCTAAACACATTGAAGTTAGAAGATTTCATTAGCTCATTAATGTCACATGAGCTAATCAAGAAAAGAAACGAAGATCACCACAAAGGCAAGAGAGCCATCGCCTTGAAATCCGCACAAGATTCGGATGACTCCACCTCATCGTCACAAAACAGCGATGAAATTTCTTTACTTACAAAACGATTCAGAAAATTTGTAAGAAAAGGAAGAAATTTCAGAAACTTTAAAGAAAGAAACTCTAAAGAGAAAAATAAAGAAACAACAAAATGTTACCGGTGTGGCGGTTCGGGACATATGCAAGCCCAACGCCCAACGCCCAAGGAGACTAAAGCAGAGGAGCAAAGAAAAGATCGAGGCGACAACAGAAAATTCCAAAGAATCAAAGGAAGAGGCATGTACGTAAATGAAGAAGAATTAACGACATGCAGCTTTTCAAGTGAAGAGTGTGAAGCGGATTGCGCAAGAATTTATTGCATGGCAAATTCTGACATATGTTTTGCAGCAACGGAAATCTTGGAGGATCAACCTATTTCAACAAACTGCACAAGTAGTCAAGAGGTAACCTCCAAACAAAAATATTTTTTAATTTTTTCTTCTACAAACGAATATATCAAATGTGCTAAATTAGAAGAACTTTAACAAGCCTATGATTCATTATATGAGGAAATAAAGAAATTAGGAAACAAGTTTACAATAAAGAAAAGACAATGCGATGCAGTGATAATTGTGAACGGTAAACTTGCTGAAAAGGTTGATCAAATGAAAAATGAAAGGAATACCTTGATAAATGAGTTAGAAAAACTCAAAAAGGAAAATGAATCATTAAATGAATCACTTGCTAAGTTTTCTAATCTTGGAGAAAGTGTCAAAATGTTCTTGAAAATGACCTCCCAAAGATGTAAGAAAGGACTTGGATATACCACATTTGAGCAAGGGAAATCTAATGCTCCAAGGAACAAAGCTAAACCCATTTATGCTAAACCTAAAATAAATCATGTGGTTTGGACCAAAAGACCAACTGGGGAACCAATTACCAAATGGATTCCCATTCCTAGACTACCAGGAGCTTGTAATTTTTGCAACAAGTTGGAACATAAGGTTTATCAATGCAAATTAAGAAAATTACTATACCTTGGTGCAAAATTGGTTTGGATGCCCAAAAGCATTGGATTAGTGGCTTCAAAGGAAGATCAACGTAGATTCTAATGGATAACTAACCCAAATGGACCCATAAAATGGGTACCAAAAGGATGAGCTCCACTTGACTTTATTTTTGCAGGTTTGTCTTAGAGCAAAGGCCAATAACATATGGTTTATGGATAGTGGTTGCTCAAGACACATGACAGGAGAAAAAGGATTGTTCCATAAGATTAACCCTTGCAACGAAGGAACAGTTGTTTTTGAAAATAATGAAAAAGGTAAAAGAAATGTTTATGTATTGAGGATGTACTACTTATTGAAGGACTCAAACATAACCTAATGAGTATTAGTCAATTATGTGATAAAGGATATAAAGTTGTATTTGAATCCTCTATTTGCAATGTACTTGATGATGATCACATATTATTTAGTGGCAAAAGACATGAAAATGTATATTTAGTTTGCTTAGATGAACTTGAGGGAAAATGTCTAATAGCCATAGAAAATGATCTATGGATATTGCATACTAGGCTTGGATATATAAATATGTCAAATATTAAAATATTATGGAAAATGAGTCTTGTACAAGGGTTACTAAAGCTTAAATATGACAAGGATAAGATTTGCAAGGCTTGTCAATTATCTAAACAACCAAAAATGTCATTTTCCACCAAAAAGGAAATTTTAACAACTAGACCACTCAAATTATTGCATATGGATCTTTATGGACCATCGGACATTTTAACTCTTGGTGGGAAAAAGTATGTATTTGTAATTGTTGATGATTTTTCAAGGTTTACTTGGATTATACTCTTAGCTAACAAAGATGAGGCATTTTCTATGTTTGTCACGTTTTTAAATTTGGCGCAAAATAAAAAACAAAGTTCAATTATTTTCATTAGAAGTGATCATGGTGGTGAATTTGAAAATAAACGATTCATAGAATTTTGTAACGAAAAAGAAATTCACCATACATTTTCTGCACCAAGAACTCCTCAACAAAATGGAGTTGTTGAAAGAAAAAATCGGACAATACAAGAAATGGCTAGAACTATGCTAAATGAGAGTAAATTGTCCAAAAGATTTTGGGGTGAAGCTGTAAGTACAACTTGTCATGTATTAAACCGAGTTACCATTAGAGCAATATTGAAAAAAACCCCATATGAACTTTGGAAAGGCAGAAAACCAAACATATCGTATTTTCATAATTTTGGATGTACTTGTTATGTGTTAAACAATGGAAAAACAAATTTAAAAAAATTAGATGCCAAAAGTGATGAAGCAATTTTCCTTGGTTATTTATCAAATAGCAAAGCATATAGAATTTTCAACAAAAGAAATCAAATAGTAGAGGAATCAATACATGTTGTTTTTGATGAATTTAACCAAACTCCGAGAAAGGAAGATGAATTAAGTGATGCAGATGATACATCGAAGAATTCAAAAGCAAAACAACAAGAGCAACAAGAGGAAACCGAGCCCAAGTCAAAAAATTCCATGGAGGAAAGGGTAAGTGAAGGTAACTATTCCTATAAACCTCCAACTGATTTGAAATTCAAAAATATCATTCCAATTGAGCAAGTTATTGACAATATCTATGAAGGAGAAGACTAGAAGGTCAAAACAAAACATTTGTGGATGATATGCTTTTGTATCAAAAATTGAACCAACAACTATCGAACAAGTTCTTAATGATGAAAACTAGGTTATTGCAATGCAAGAAGAGCTAAATCAATTTGAAAGAAATAATGTATAACACTTAGTTCCTAGACCCAAAGATTGCACTATCATTGGTACTAAGTGGGTATTTAGGAACAAATTAGACAAAAGTCGGCTTGTAATAAGAAATAAAGCCAGACTAGTAGCCAAAGGATATTCTCAAGAAGAAGGAATTGATTTTGAAGAATTATATGCACCTATGGCCAGACTGGAAGCCATACGCATTTTACTTGCATTTGCTTCTCACATGGATTTCAAATTGTTTCAAATGGATGTGAAAAGCGCATTTCTGAATAGATACTTCAATGAAGAAGTATATATTGAACAACCCCCTGGATTTGAAGAAAATGATCAATCAAAATATGTTTATAAATTAACCAAGGCATTATACGGACTAAAACAAGCTCCATGAGCTTGGTACGAAAGGTTGAATAAATTTTTGATTGATCATGAATTTCAAAGAGGAAAGGTTAATACTACATTATTCATCAAGTATAAGAGTAAACATATTTTAATTATTCAAATTTACGTAGATGATATAATATTTGGTGCTACTGATGAAACTCTGTGTAAAGAATTTTCTAACATTATGCAGAGCGAATTCGAAATGAGCATGATGGGAGAATTGAATTTCTTCCTTGGAATGCAAATCAAGCAACAAGCTGAAGGGATATTCATAAATCAGTCCAAGTATATCAAAGAAATACTAAAGAAATATGGAATGCAAACTAGCAAGGGAGCAAACACTCTAATGAGTTCAACAATCAAGATTAACACGGATGAAAACGGTAAATGTATTGACCAAAAGCTATATAGAAGTATGATAGGATCTTTATTGTATTTAACTGCTTCTAGACCGGATATTCTTTTTAGTGTTGCATGTGTTCTAGATTTCAATCATGTCCTAAAGAATCACATTTATTGGCTGTAAAAAGAATTTTTAAATATTTAATAAATACTACCAATCTTGGACTATGGTATCCAAAGGAGTCAACTTTTGATTTAATTGGCTACTCGGATGCGGATTTTGCCAGATACAAAGTAGATAGAAAAAACACTAGTGGAACATGTCAATTTCTTAGAAACATGTTGGTTTCATGGTATTCAAGGAAACAAACTAGTGTCGCTCTATCTACGGCGGAAGCCGAATATATAGCCGCTGGGAGCTATTATCCCAACTACTTTGGATGAAATAACAATTAAAAGATTATGGTATTGATTATTATAATATTCCAATTAGATGTGATAATACAAGTGCAATTTGTTTGACTAAAAATCTGTATTGCATTCTAGAACCAAACATATAGATGTAAGATATCATTTTATCCGTGAACATGTTGAAAATCATGATGTTTGTTTGGAATATGTGAAAACCCAGGATCAAATTGTAGATATTTTCACCAAACCTTTGGTAAAAGAATCTTTTTACAAAATTAAAAATGATATGGGGATGATTGAGTTAAATTAAGAACAATTAAATAGGAGAAATGGACTTAGAGAAGTCCAAGTCGACTCCGGAGTCCCCAAGTCGACTCCGTTGAAGTCGACTCCAGGTAGGCGAAGTCGACTCAGCGTCAGGGCGAGGGCAAGTCGACTTCAGCACGCGACCGTCAGGCTTCTTTCTTCTTTCTTCTCTTCTTTCCTTTCTTTTCTTCTCCTTCTTCTTCCTTCTCATTTCCTCCCGCGCCGACAGCCTCTCTTCCTCCTTCTTTTTCCTCTCCGGCAAATCCTTCTCCTTGTTTTCTCACTTCCGGTCTCTCTCTCTGTCTCTCTCTCTCTCTCTTCTCGGTTTCTCTTCTCCGGCATTTCTTCTCTGTTTTCCCTCCATCTCTGTCTCTCTTTGACGACATCTCTTCTCTGCTTTCTTCTCTGGCAAATCCCACGCCGTTTCCTGCTTTCTCTTCTCTGGCTACCATCTCTTTTTGTGAAACCCCAACCTATGTAGGACTCAATGACATGCATTGAACATATATATTTGATTTATATGTGATTTAAATGAATTTTGAATGATTTATGGATGATTTTATGATATTTTGCAATTAGAATTTAATTAAGAATGGTGATTAAAAATTTAATCGCAGGAGCCCAAAGTGAGTCGGTAGAACCCGAGGGGCTTAATGAGGATTTAAAGGTGACAAGGTGTCATGAATAATAATGTTAATAATTACGATTTAATTTATGGAGATTAAAGTGTAATTATGGAATTAAGATGAAAAATGATAGAAAAATTCATTACTTGACGCCTACAAGGCGGATTTTGATAAAATTTGAAAGGTAAGCTCACGACGGTGGACCAAATCTTATGAATGGATTGGATTAATGGAATCATGATGGGATTAGGGTGATAATTAATTATTTTTATCCTAAATCCAAAAAGATAAATTCAAGTGGTCATAAGTAGAGTTAGAAGCGTCGGTTTGAGATGAAAATTGAAACGATGAAATAAAATTATGAAATCTATGATATGAATGGAATGGATTAAGCTAATTATCATGAGAAGTTGATTTCTTTGAGAGCAAGTAAGTGGTTGACTTGTCTCAAGAGAGGGGACATGACTTTAATGCAAAGTCAAAGTTTGTTACAACTTTGATTATGTGGATTTTTGAGCAATTTTTAGAAATTTAAAAAATATGAAAATGAGGGTAAAATATGTAGCATGATCTTAGGAATTAAATTTATGGATTTAAGGAGGATTTTTCTAGCCACAAAAATCGAAAAATCCTACCCCAGCTAGCTTGGACGTCCATGGCTCCATGTGAGATAGAAATTGATTTAAAAATTCTGAAAAATATGGAAATGCTTGGATAATCATGACAAGTGTTAAGTGATAATTAAAAAAAATTATCCTCACTCCAAATGAGGTGAAAAATGATAATTAAATATAAATATAGAGAGAGGAGGTGTGTGAACGGCCAAGGGTTTTCTTGCTTAGCAAGAAAGAAAATTTTTTCTAACTCCTAGCCCCTTGAACGTGCCAAGAAGATGAAAACCAAGGGAAAACCAAGGAAAAAAGAGGAAGAAAGAAAGAGGAGAAGTGGAGGAAAGCAAGCCTTTAAATTTTGGATTGAATCCTCTCAAGTTCAAGTAAGTATTCACCTAACTTAAGTTGTGAAATTTCAAGTTTTTCAAGCTCAAAGTTTGGGCTATGAAATGATATAATTATGAACTCTAAGTAAAGGATTAATAATCATTTGAAAAGGGTACTAAGTGTTAAACAAGTTAAGGGAACGAATCCTTGAAGTTGAGCATACTAAGAATGGTTTAGGGTTGAATTACCCCATGATACCTTGCTGGAATTTTGGAAATCCCCAAATAAGTTGCTGTTTTAATCATGTTTTAAGTTTAAATTACGCTACCTGATTCCATGATTAATATATGTTGAGTTTGGTTTAATTTAAGAACCCTAAAAGGGGGAAATCTAGATATGATGAGATGATGCATGTTTAACCCAATTTTGATGGAATTAGGGTATGAATGGAACCAATTCAATTATGGATGTTTGAAAGGGTAAAATACCCTAGATGTAGAGCACATGGACGTCCATATATGGTGCTGGAAATTTTTTATAAAAATCTGTTTTCATGGATATGAAAAGGGGGACGTCCAAATGGTGCAAGAAGTGATTGAAAATGTGATGAGAAGTTTCTGTTTTGAGCAACTTGAATTATGAGCTTTAATTTCATGAGAATGATATCAATAAAGTGTATAAAAAGGATGTCCAAGTGTTGGGATTAAATTGATAAAAAAAACTATTTTGGAGGAATGTCTTAATGGGGACGTTTCAACGTTGGAAAGTCAAGTGAAAAGTGCTGTTTTGGAATTATATGATTAAGGGATATTAATCCTATGATTATACCCTAATCCATGTGTTAATTAAGTGTTTTAATCAAGCTTAATAAGAGGGTAAGTTTCTGTTTAAGAAAATTTTTCATAACACATATTATATATGTCTTTAAGAGAGTTTAAGTGCAAGATATGAATGATGGAAATGGGTAATGAGTTAATGTGATTTGCTAAAATGCAAAAAATGGATGGAAATATGTTGAGATGTGCAAACGAGGTGATGTTTTGATAATATTTGTTAATCTCAAAAATTTGAGATTGATTATGAAGCCTAAACTCATAAATATGTGCCTAAAATGAGCACTAATGAAAGAAATGTGAAAAATGGAATTGAATGATAAATGAAGGATAATGAAATTTCATTAAGATAAATGAAAGGTCATGATATGTTTGAAAGCTATCCTAAGTAAGGATACTAAGAATGAAAAGAATGGATAATATGGTGCACAAGTTGCGTTGTTATGTATAAACATCCGACTTGTAAAATAAGTAGGTTATATAAGTCAACGAAAAATATATGGGTTGGAAAACTACATTATGTGCAAGCATATGAGATTGTATGTATAAACGCAATGTAATTTTATGTGTATAGGCAAGGGCAAAGAGAAAATCAACGAGAAAAATTGAAGTGTCTCAGGTAAGCAAGCGAACTTTCTAAAATGCTATTTTCTTTCCATGTGATTAATATGATGAAATGTTTATGATTATGATTTGACGAATGGGCAAGCACAAGTTTTGAAAATGACAGCTTTAGTGCAAAGTCACAAGTTTTGGAAAATGATGGCTTTAATGAAAAGCTTCAAGGTTTGCTTCATGGGAAGCAAGCAACGATTTTAAGATAAGAATTTATCACAAGTATTGCCTTGGATTGACAATGATTTATGTTAATGGATTCAGAAATTTTCTTATGAGTAAACAAGTTCTCCATGATAATGTTTTCAAAGGATTTCACGTTTTATGTTGATGGTTTTTAAGATTTTGCTTTTAAGCAAGCAAGTTCTTTATGATATTGTTTCAAAAGTATTTTATAAGATAAAGGGAGTTTTACCCTTTTTCACAAAACAACATTTGCGAATAAGTTTTGAATTATTTTTTTACAATAATTTGTGATAATTAATTATGTTTATGAAAGAAAAAGAAAAAGAAGATATGATTTATGGAAAAAATTGATTTTTCTATGTCAAGATAATTAAATGTAAATAATGATTTGGACATAGTCCATATGTTTTGAAACGATATTCAAAAAATTTTAATTTCCTTTGGATAAGGAAATCTATGATGAAAATGTCTTGAAAAATGTTTATACGGATGTGTTGAATGAGATTTAAGGATGACCCACCTAATAAGTGATTCATAAAATGGTTTAATTTCGGGTTGCTAAAATGGTATACAAAAGACTGTGCAAACCCCTTTTTATGTAAAAATGGTAAGATAGATACGTGGACAATAATTTGATTTTAAAGTGGTTGAGAAGGGGGTGGTATAATTACATAACCTTTGTAAGCAAAAGGACCTGAAATGGAAACCAAGAAAATATTAGAGAAATATATGGTTTATTTTTGGAAATCCAAAAGTCTTGAAATTCTTTTATTATAAGGGTTTTTAAGATGTATTGTTTCTCAAACATTTCAAATATTTATCAAAATATTTTACTCAAAATATTTCTAAAAGAATTTAAGGAAGGTCATCCTAAAAAATTAAATTTCAAATGACAACTTGTTTAAAGTGGGTTCGCTCGCTTTACAAGTTGACACGGACTGCGGTCTGTGATGTGTTTTTTTCAAAATGATTTGTTTTTTTTTAAAAAAAGACACAGACTTTGGTCTGTGATGTTTTTAAGTTATGGATGCAGACTGAGGTCTGTGATCCCAATTTTAAAGGATACGGGCTGCGGTCTGTAATACTTTAAACGAAACGGATTGCGGTCCGTCATAATAATATATGGTGCACCAGTACAAGGAATAAGGCGGTTGTAGAACACGGTTGGGATGACTGGGGCCCACTCTACATATGGCCAAGTCGCTAAGGGATGGCAGGAGTGCCAGCGATGCCCTCCCTGAGATGGGAGCAGGATAACGGAACAGCCGCCTGGCTAGCGTGCTGTTAAGAATTCTCTTCCAAAAGGTAGCATGATCACTTGCTAAGTGTCACTACTGGATGGGTAGAAATGCATTCGCATATTTTTTGCTTTTCAAAAGCCCAAAGATTGGGATATAAAAATATTTATACGAAAAATTATCCTAAATTGGATTTTATGAGCTATTATGTATAAGTTACCCTAAAAGAAAGGGTGTTTTACACAAAAGTGTAAATAACAGGAATATAAGGAAATATTTTTATGCAAATACATTTATGGAAATGATTTATGTACCTTATATGCCTTGTTGCTAAAAACAAGCTTCAAGACGAGGACTATGAAAAGGATTTATGTCAAACTTATTTTGGACATTAAAATGTCCATTATTAAAGAGCTTAAATGAAAAGTGTTTATGGACATGAGAATGTCCAATGCCAAAATGTTTTAATGTAAGCTGTTTTAGGACATATGAATGTCCATTGCCAAAGGAAGCTATGTGAAAAATGTTTTGAGACATTAAATGTCTCTTGGCTAAAGGATTTTATGCTGAAAAATATTTTTGGACATAAAAATATCCTTTGCCAAGAAAGGCTTATGTGAATGATGTTTTAGGACATAAGAATGTCCTCCTTTGCCAAAGGATTTATGAGAAAAATGTTTTGGACATAAAACGTCCACTAGCAAAAGATGCTTGTATGTAAAGGTCTTTGAACATTAGAAATGTTCATATAAGATCAAAGGAAATTAATTAAAGAGGGTAAAACATATATGTTTTTCCTTAACAAGCCCAGACGTGGCTTGTAAATGATTTTAAAAATGAATGTTTTATGAAAATATTCAAGGACATAGAGTTGTCCTCATGAACAAAGGAGGTAATGATAATGTTTTAGGACATATAAATGTCCTCAAGAAAAAGAGGTTCAAGATGTTTAATGAAATAATTTTCAAGGAAAGTCTTGCCCCAAAATGCTTGCTTAGTGAGTTGTCACTCACGTTTTGTTTTCCCAACCCTTAGACAGGTACCGGGAAACTCAGAAGGTTGCAAACCTAAGACGTGAAAGAGGGTACGAGATGATGGCCAGGTAGGCTATAAGGAATGAAAAAGCGTGAGTATGCTAAGGTATGCTAATGTGTATGCGAACTTAATTAGAATTTTAAGTTCTATATGATTTAATGACTGAATGTATATATGTATAAATGTAAAATGATATGATTAAGTCAAGAAGATTGTCATTGTAGAAAAGCAGGATAAGATGCTATGAAATAGAATTTGAA
This sequence comes from Annona cherimola, assembly GCA_030490835.1. Classification (NCBI taxonomy): domain Eukaryota; kingdom Viridiplantae; phylum Streptophyta; class Magnoliopsida; order Magnoliales; family Annonaceae; genus Annona; species Annona cherimola. The sequence continues at coordinate 33,386,215 of CM059971.1, read as the reverse complement.
ATTTTTATTACAGGTGTATCGACACTTGTTTAATGAATGATGTGAAATGTAAAGATATGAACGAAAAAAAATTGGACGAGTTTCAATTAAAATCCCACCGCGTGATCAGGGCAACAATCCTGATTCACATTTACCAATCTATAAGGTCTTGAGGTAAGGAAGTGACGTCTCGGTTTGGGGCGCCACACTTTTCTCCTCTATTTCTGGGAATCCCTCTCTCTCTGTCTCATTCTCTCATCCATTTCTCTTATTTCTTTCAAAAACAGCCCCTATTTTCGGCCCCTGTTCTCTCTTTCTCTCTCCACTTCGGTCCTCTCTGTTTTCTCTTTCCAGGTCTCCATTTCTCTATCCCATTGCAAAAATCAAACTCAATGGCACCTAAGTTTAGATTGCCCAAACTAGCCGTTTCAAATCCATCCCTAAAGCCCATTCCTAGAAAATCTAGCTCCCAAGCTGAAGAGGATGTTCCCAGAAGGCAACGGACTCCCGCGAAGCATGTTCGGGAAGAACTGTCGACTTCTACCGGCCGTCGGGTTCGATTCCAAGCCGGGACTCCATCAACCACAGCTATCGGGGAAGAAGAACCAAAAACTTCCCAAAGCACGGACACTGACACTAGAAAGAGAGGAACCCCTGCCACGAAAGGGCAAGTCTTGAAAATGCCGACGACATATTTCAAGACAGAGTTGCAGCATAGTCGCTTCTACAAAAGTTTCTATGAGCGTAAGGTATTCATTCCCAAGATCATAGACTTCAAGTTCTTAAGCCACTATGAGTTTGAAATTGAGGAATTATTGGATTTCCAAGGATGGACTAGACTGCTTAAATTTGATGATAGAGTATATCCTGATCTCACAAGGATTTTCTACTATTTATGGGATGATCAATATTTCAGTACATTTGTAAAAGGAATTGAGATGTTTTTGGGATCAAGAGGGGCCCTAAGCCTAGATCAGGCTATTAGGAAGGTGGGACGAATCCTAAAGGTCCCTTATGATAAGGAACGACTGCCTGCAGGTCTATCTATCTCCCAAATGTATAATCAGCTCACCAGGAGCAACAGATATCATCCTGGGGTCAAATTTTTGCATTACATGGATTTATCCCCAAGGCTAAGGGTCCTAAGGCTATTGATTGCCCATTGCATCTACGCAAAAGGCGGAGGCAGAAATCAGCTAAACCCGCAGGAGGCATAATTCCTCTGGAAAGTGGCCAATTGGGTCAAAGTCAGTCTTCCGCGACTCTTCCTAGAAGCCCTGGCCTCCAGAAAAGACAACCCACGAGGGGTTTTGCCCTACGAGACTTGGATTACTAAGATCATGGAGCATTTCGAGGTCGATATTGAAGGAAGGCCATTCGAGGTGTTGAAGCCGACGACTGCCATCAACAAGGCCTTGCTCCAAAGGATGAAAATAAATGTGGAGCAGTTCAGGGTAGAACGACTCCAAGAGAGGATGGGCGTACCGGCTCCAGAAGAAGCCAGGGAAGCACATGTTCAGGGGGAGCAGCCCCGCCACCACCAGTGGAGCAACCCTCTCCACCTTAGGACGCTCCTGAGGAGCCTGCTTCGCTAGTATCACATGGATCCTGCTCACCCCGTGGTTCTGAGATCCTAGATCCCGCTCCTCGGCCACCATCTTGGGACAACTCGGTGAATGCAATCCGAGAGCACCTAGAGCAGATTGAGGATCGCCTGACTAGTCAGATAGCCAGGGTCCTTACCGCCATCATGGACATGCATTCCCGATAAGATCGCAAGGATCGGGAGCTTAGGACGATTCGATATCATTTGGCATCCGGAAGCCACAAGAATCAACCGATACCTGAACTGGATCCATTTGACACCGGATCAGTACACAGAGATCCGACTCCAAGCCCTATCTCATCATTTTATTCATCGGCTCATGTTCGACCTATCCAACCTACTTCTGCTCCCCAATCTCCATATACCATATCGGCATTCTTATATGCCAAATCTCACCAAATCAACCCCTATTCGATCTATTGACAAAAAGGGAAAGAATAGTTGAGTTAGTGTTTAGATTTTTAGGATTTTGGGTTGGGTAGCTTGTATATAGGTTTTAATTTTCTTTTGAAACTTGTATGCAACATTTTTGATCATATACGAAAAGTTTATGAAAAAATTTGTTTATGCTCTGTTTATGCAAAGTTTATACTTATGCTCTGATTATTTGTGCTATGATTATTTGTGCTCTATTTTTATATGAAATTGAAATGGTTGTTTTGAATGATTGTATGAATGGATTCAACTTGTGATTCAAGAGATTCTTGGAAATAACATATGCAAATGTTGAAAATGGAATATGCATGACAATTCAAAAGGCAAATGACCTATAATCATCCTAAAAATATCAAAACAAAATAAAATGACATGTCTTAAATATATCGAAAGGTATATACTCAAATCGGTTTTGTCAATCATCTAAAAGGGGGAGATTGTTGGAAACAAGTGTTGAAATCAAAGGAAAAATATCCAAAGTATGTGTTTTGATGATTAACAACTCAATTTGAGTAAGTTTTAGCTACTAATATGTTTTGTGCAATGTTTAAGGATATAAAAATAAAAATATGAAGCATGACAGGTCAAGTCGATCCCCAAGTCGACTCAGGCATCGACTTAGGCCAAGTCGATTTCCAAGTCAACTCCAGCATTGACTTTAAGGGTCATTTTTTGTCCATCGTTGAAACTGGGGACCAAAAGCTGCTGAAGTCGCAAACGAAGTCGACTCTACATGCGACTTGGGTGAAGTCGCAGACCAAGTCGACTCCAGCTTCGACTTCAGACTGACAGTATAGTTTTTGAAGAGCAAAGTCGCAAACCAAGTCGACTTGATGTTCGACTTGAGTGAAGTTGAAGACCAAGTCGACTCAAACTTTCGACTTGGCACAAATGAAGATCAAAACTTGTCCAAAGCAAGTAAGGTTGCATGAATTCATCATGTTGGATCGAGAACACACACTTGGACATCTTTCATGCACTCCATGATCCAAGTACTTAAGAATTCAAGTCATGGAGTCAAAAGGTTTCAAGCTAAAATAATCATACAGAATTTCAAATGATACAAATCACGGGAAGAACATTTAATTTGAAGGAAACAAAGTGACCAAAGTCATTTCAAAAGAATTCAAGTTCAACTAGCAAACTGAGAAAGTCAAGTCGCAACCGAAGTCGACTCCAGCAGCGACTTGGGTCAAGTCCCAGTCCAAATCAACCTAAAAGATAGACTTGGAAATTGGAGGAATCCGAAGTCGCACCTGAAGTCGACTCCACATGTGACTTCGGTCAAGTCCAAGGCCAAGTCGACCTGAGGAAGAACTTGAACAGCCTGCTTACAGCCGAAGTCGCACCGGAAGTCGACTCCACCTGCGACTTGGGTCGTAACCTTCAGAAATTTGAACGTTGGCACATTTATTACGCGCCAACCAACTCTCTAACGTTCAAATCTCTCCTTGTATTATAAATAGACACTCAAGTGAACGTGGAAACATACAAGATAGAGTAGAAAAAGAGGAAAAAGAAGTTACTAAGGTCTATATTCCACTTTCTTCTACTTTTGAGTGATATATACACTTTTGAAGGAAGAACGAGCTTCAACTTGTTGCATACTCTAACGTCGATTAACTTGTCACTTCTACGAGTTCTTCCTTGAGCTGAAACTTGCCTACACAAATATGTAAAGTGTAGATTTCTTTCATTTTATTTTGTTATTCTATTTTTTTTATACTTGGTTTGATTTTGGTGTTTCAAACCAAGTGATAGCAAAGTAGCGTTGTGACTGGAGTGGGACTTATCACCTACTTGTGCTGCATGTTGTATATGCCCCCTAGAGCTAGAATCTAGAAGAGAGTGGATGCTCTGGTTGTATATGCCCCCTAGAGCTGGAATCTAGAAGAGAGCGGAGACTCTAGTTGTATTTGCGGAATACATAATGGAACCCAAGTCACAAGGGGTGTGAGCTTGGAAGAGTGGAGTAGGAAAGGTTGTCCGAACCACTATAAATCTTGTCCATTGTTTTTCATTTTCTCTTTCATAATCTTGTTGCTTTCCATTTGCTTTACTAAAAGGGGACTAAACTAAACCAGGGTAAAGTTTCCAGTTTAAGTTGAAAAATTTTAAATACCCAATTCACCCCTCTCCTCTTTGGTAATTGCCATTAACTCGAGACCAACATGTCCAATAAGAGGAGAAATGAAAAGGGAAGACTAAATTTGAGTTCTTGATTTTTCTTTAATAAGATGTTTTCAAGTTGTAATAAACTTATAGTAGATAATAAAAGTATTATTATGATGGATTATTTTTATATGTGGAAGATTAAATTGTTTAATTGAGTAGTAGCTACACATGAACTTAAGATGTTATCCTTTAAGTTTGAGATATCGTATCTTTATTATGGACATGACCTCTCATGAAAATTCTCCATGACCAAACCCAATGCGAAGGAAAGCTCAAGGAGTTAATCCATCATCGGCTGGTATTTTCAAAGCGGGTACATCTCAAGTAAGAGTACTTCCAAAGTCAAGGCAATGAAAACCATCTCAAAGGGTGAACCAAGGAGTTTTTATAACACTAGATGAACAAACACAAGTAGAAGGCTCTAGGTCCCATTAAAGGTCTAAAGGGATGGTTGGTACCAACAATATTGTGAACTCAACTAGAAAACCAAAAAGCAATTCATGTTTTGATGATTAACAACCTAAATTTGATTAATAAAGGCTACAACAGACTTGGTCAAAAGTTTTAAAGATAAAACTTTCAATCATAAAGCATAGTAGACTAAATCTCAAAGTCAAGTCGACTTGACCATACAACTTGAGTCAAGTTTATACCCAAGTCGACCTCAAACTATGACTTAGGATGAATCGATGCGAGCTTCGAAGTGCAGAAAGGTCAAGTCGCAATGCTAAATCAACCTTACTTGTGACTTAGGCGAAGTCGATAGCCAAATCGACTTAGGGGGTCCCGTGAACCGTCTGACCAAAAGTTGAACGTGCGAAATTGATAGCCAAGTTGACTTTACCTTGTGACTTAAGTCAAGTCAAAGGCAAAGCCAACTTAAGACTCTGACCTGTGCCTATGAAGAAAATCATTATTTCAACTACTAAATTTTCAGAGGTCAATGCACACATCCAAGTTGATTCCACTATGTGACTTGGATGAAATTCAAGCCAAAGTCGACCCAAAGCAAGAACTTGGAAAAGAGAAAGAAAAGGAGAAAAATTATGAAATTCTTAATTTCAGACAAAAAATGAAGTCTCACAGCCAAGTCGACTTTATTAGTAACTTGGGAGAAGTCTCACAGCCAAGTCGACTTTATTAGCAACTTGGAAGAAGTCTCACAGCCAAGTCGACTTAAGGGTTCCACAAACTATTCGATTGGAAATTTAACGTGCAAAGTGTTGGTCTCGAGTTTATGGCAATAACCCAAGAGGGGAGGAGTGAATTGGGTATTTTAAAATTTTACTCAAACAGAAACTGTTTTCCCTTTTTAATTTAATCCCCTTAATAAAACAAGTAGAGAATATGGAGAGAAATAAAGTAATAAAAATAGTTAAGCAAGCCACAACAGTAGACATAATTTTTATAGTAGTTTGGACAACCTTCCCTACTCCACTCTTCCAAGTTCACACCCATTGTGACTTGTGTTCTACTATTAGATTGTCAAATACAACTAGAGCAGCAGCTCTCTTCTAGATTCCAGCTCTAGATGGCTTGCACAAATACAACACAAGTAGGTGACGGGCTACACTCAAGTCACAACACTACTTTGCCTTCACTTGGTTTCGATTTCTAATATCAAACCAAGTGATAAATACAAATAATGAATTAAATAGAAGAAACTTCACTTTACAAGTTTGTGTAGGCAGATTTCAGCTCGTGGAAGAACTCGTTGAGAGAATGGAATGATCAACAATGACGCTTTCAGCAAGTTGGAGCAAAGTTCTTCACTTGAAGTTGGTGTAGATCACTTTAATGCTAGAGAGGGTGGAAGGCGAACTCAATAAATGCTTCTCTAACCTCTAGCACGTCTTCTTGAATGCTCTTTTATAATGGTGGAGTAAATTCGAACGTTTAGTGGTACATGGAGCGCATTTGATGCACCAACGTTCAAATTTTTCCGACCGTTGAGTACCAAGTCACATGTGGAGTCGACTTCGGATGCGACTTCACCCAAGTCGCAGACTAGAGTCGACTTCAGTTGCGACTTCGGTCTTCAACTCAACTTCAAGTTCTATTTTAGGTCGACTTGGTCTTAGACCTGACCTAAGTCATAGGTGGAGTTGACTTGGGGTGCAACTTCACCATCGATGTGCGTATATTGGAACTTGGATTCCTTGAAAGTGATACTTGATGCTTCATTTTCATCTCATATCTTGTTCTTCAAATGATATTCTTGATTTTCATTGTTTGGTCTTGAAACTAAGCATCTACTTCTCCTCTTTTTATCCTTGTGGCCTTGATCTAAAATGATTTGCCTTCCTTTAAAGTACAAAGATGTAGTTCATATTCTTCCCTTTAATAATATTCCACCTTGTATAGATCTTTCATGGCCATTTGCTTGTATGGATTGTCTTGGTCTTTAGCTTAACTCAAGTCGGATGCTTGGGTCGACTTGAGGTTCAACTTTACTCAAGTCGCATTGCGGAGTTGACTTGGGAATGCGACTTCACCCAAGTCGCGGGTGGAGTCGACTTTGACTGTGACTTCACCTGTCTCCAAGCCCAAGTTCAGCGTTGGAAGGATTTGATCTCCTGAAGTCGATTGTGGAGTAGACTTGAGTCTGCGACTTTACCTCAGTCGCAAGTGAAATCGGCTTCAAATGCAACTTCATATGTCCTTGTGCCTAAATTCTCCGGTGGAAGGTTTTTATCATCTGAAGTCGTTCTTGGGGTCGACTCGACTTCACCTAAATCGATGGCTAAGTTGACTTGGGAGTGCGACTTGGTCTGCTATGTCCTAAAACTTAAGTTTTTCTCCTTTAACAAAGTTTAGCAAACCACATTAGTACCCAAAGTATTCGCAAATTGAGTTGTTAATCATCAAAACATGGATTGTGCTTAATTTGCCTTTAATTCCAACAATCTCTCCCTTTTTGATGATTGAAAAAACCAATTTGAGATATACCTTTCATTTTCTTTCAAAAGTAACATATTATACTTGTTTTGGTGATTAGAGCATACATATTGCATTGTCATTACATTTCAAGTTTAAATGGATGTCAAACACATATAAACATGCATTCCAAAACATTCAATCATTGATATATCAAAACATAACACAATATGAAACAAAACATGTCATATATATCCAATCATTTGTATACAATGTGAATCCAAAAAGAAAATGCAAATGACCTAACTGTACATGCTACCCAACCCAATAAAACAAACTAAGTCCTAAACCTCTCAAATCTTTCTCCCCCTTTTTGTCAAAGAATCAAAAAGGAGATAAGAAAATCTAAATTTGGTAAATTGAAAGGCTGTGATTTGGTAGGATGGAGAATGGGTAGGGGGTTAGGTTTGATGTGGGCAAATGAATAGAAAGATGAGAAAGCCTGAATGGTAGGTTCGAATCTTACCGATTCACCAAAATACGAATCAAGATCAGGTAGACTCGGCACCGGGCGACCACGACTGCTTCCTAACGTGAGTTTATACTTGATTGTTCTCAATTCGTGATCCATCTTGTCTTGGCGAGTGTGCATCTCCATCATCGCCGTGTGTATCCCTACCAACTGCTTCATAAGCCAGTCTTCCATTTGCTCAAGATGATCCGTTATGGCATGAACAGAAGTCGACTAGTTCGGTGGATGTGGATGTGGATCGGGAATCTGGGAACCTCTTGGAGAGCAAGAGCTGTGGTACTGTGGTGATGTGGGCTTAGCGGGTGTAGGCAGTGGAGATGGAACTGCCTCCGCTGTGGTGACGGAGGTGGCTGCTCCCCCTCAGGGTGACCACCCACAGCTTCGGGTTGATCTACCTGTCCCATCCTTTCCCGTAGTCTTTCGGCCCGGAATTCTTCAAGGTTGATCTTCATTCGGGTCAAAAGAGCCCTATTGATGGCATTGGTGGGCTTCGGGACCTCGAATGGCTCCCCATCCAAGTCTACACCGAGGAAACTGATGTTCTTGGTGATCCACGTCCCATCCAAGTCTACAGTGAACAGCGTGATTTTGGAGAAAATTTGGAAATTAATATTTGAATATAAGTATGGAATTTTTGAAGAATTTATGGACAAAAATATCTATGTAAAGAAATAATGCCCAAATATTATAAAGCATACATGAGAAGCAACTTAAATAGAGAAAATGAAATATCCTTTGTCCTTGAATAGAAAAAGGAAAAGAGAAGGTCGAAGACACCTCCTAAGAAGGTAAGCAAGTTATATGTTTTGCAAATTATTTCCAAAATGCTTGAAATTGTTTGTAAGTTGCTTTATGAAATTTATTTAAGGTTGACCATACCTATAACTGCTTTACATGAACTGAAGTTCGTTTTGTGAAATTATTTATTAAATGCTTTTTATGAAATTATTTATGATTTGCAAATATCATGCCGGCATGTGTATGAGAATGAGCATGTGCACGAGCAATAGACCTTAGTCGAGGTAGTAAGCGGACCGGATGTCCCCCTCGCTATTGCCAAGTCGCTTAATAGGCCCAGGCCGGCGGCGACCTCCCTGAAATGGGAGCATGTATGGGATGGGCGCCTAGCTAGCGTTGCATCCAAAGGAATGTCATGAATGCTATGTATGCATTGCATTTGCATTTTATGAAATTTATGAAAATGATTGAAAAATTATGTATAGCTTGCTTGCTGAGTATTATTACTCACCCATGCTTTTTCAACAACAGACAGGAAATGATGATGAAGGCAGCATGCCAAGTGTTATGTAGTTTTTGATATAAATGATGTTTATGTAAACTTTATGTAAAGTCAACAATGATAATTTTGAGATGAAAAGGGAATATTTTTATTCCAATGAAAATATTTATGGAATAGTTTTTTATCATAACTGTGTTATGTGAAATATATTTCAAATTGGATGAATGATGGGAATTTTCCATGTATTGATGAAAAAAAAAATCCTGCCGTGTGATCAGGGCAACAATCCTGAGTCACGTTTACCAATCAAAATGATCCCGGAGTAAGGCTTCTAGGCACCTCGGTTCGGGGCGCCACAATTGGTTTCAACCTCCTCCCTTGGGATAGATACAATGTGCAATAAGAAGTCTCAAAACCCGGAGTCGGGGAGATAGATCCATGTAATGAAGAATTTAATCCCTAGATGGTATTTGTTGATGTTGGTCAGTTGGTTGTACATTGGAGTGAGTGACAACCCTTCTGGAATTTGACGAGTTGCGGATATGTTAATTAAAATGCTCACTTTTTAAGCAAGTATACGTGTCGTATCAAGTAATAAAGTATAAGTAGAGTATCATTCCCACGAGGAATTGTTTAACCAGAATTATTAATTAGTTTAACTGCTTTCAGTGAGTAGGAAATTCTGAGTTTTTGAATTTAAAACTAGCTAACAAACACACTAAGAAGTCAGGGTAGAGTCCGCGGAATTGTTGGAATACTAAAAACGAGTTTAATAATCAGGGATGGCGGGTGGATAGCTCAGAATCCTTGAATCTAAACTATATTGAATTAGTTCCTTTTAAATGGATTGCTCATGGATTTACTAGTTCAAGTTCAATAATCTTTATATATGTCTTCCAATATTAAATAAAGCTAATTACACCCTATTCAATTGCTATGTTCTCATGCCGTTAAATAAAGTGAAATTGATAATTCATAACCTATACGTTGACTACACAGGGTTTAATGGTATATTCCCATCCGTTAAACAACTTCCCCTTCCAAAGAGGAAACCTATGCCCTACATATAGATCTAACAGAGATTTTCCTTTTCCAAGGATCAATCAAGCAATTAAATCATCTTACAAGGTAACTAAACTTGTAAAAAGCATTAGAACCACACATGCAAGGGTAAATCACATACACAACCATATAGAAAATATCAAATATTCATTCTTGAAATTTGAAGAACCAAGACAATATAGTTTAGAGTTCAATTCATCCTAACTATCCATCTAAAGGAAGTTTAGTTCAAAGACATGATCATAATATCCTTTACATCCATATTAAAAGTATCCAGAAAAGCAGAGGAAAGAAAAATAGGAAAATAAAGAGAAAACTGATTTTTCGGCGGTTTCCACCAACGGAGGTTGAATCTCCTTTTCAATCCACGTTTCGTCCTTCTTTGGCTGTCAATTCCTTGTCTGGGCTCTCTCCGAGTCTTCTCTGTGCGTTCAAACCCTAGGGTCTATTTATAGAGTGGACTTACGCAACACACGCACTGAAATCCGCGCGTATGGATGCGTAATGGCACCTAGGCGCCAACTCCCTGAATGCTACGTAACTTGGAACCTCTCCTGAAACACCTGTGTGATCATGTACTGGCACCTAGGTGCCCTTGGCTGGAGCCTACGCGCCAACTCCCTGGAAGTAATCTCTCCCATGTGACTTCACAACCCTTTTGGACTGGTTTGCCTGTTGGTAAGGTGGCGCCTAGGCGCCAACTCCCTAGAAGCGATTGGCTGTGTGAAGTGTTGGAGATCTGGCAAGGGCACATAGGGTGGCGCCTGGGCGCCATCCCACTGCTCCTAGACTTGGTTCCATTCTGCATTTGACTCGCATGCATGCCTTTATATGGCCCGTCCGTCCTGCAAAAAATGAATAAACTAAATGAACTAAATATGCCTAATTAATGCTAAAAATGCATAAAAATTAAATAATGCTCCTAAAATACAAAGTGAGTGAAAATTAAGCTAAATGGATGCAAACTAAACCTAATCTCTCGGACTAACACGTAAATACAGTCTGAAATGGGTCATAATAACTCGCATTTTTACGAGTTATCACACCTCCAAACTTAAATGTTGCTAGTCCTCGAGCAACACATGCAAACACAATGAATAAATGAATGAATGAATGAATGCAGACTCTATCAACTCCATTTGCTTCCCGTGATGCTTTGATCAATCCATTTATCTATTTAACAAGGTCAAGAGTAATCTGACTTGAAAAATCATACATTACACAAAACAGGGCATGCATTTTCATTCTCAAACCAAGTTACATGTGGGTGACAAAATTTTCTAGTACATGGTCATAATTCAACATGTTAATCTTTCACTTGATCAGAAACTGGTTAGAAAATCAATGAAAGCAAGCAAACTAAGGTTTAAGCTGAACTAACTGGTCACAGAAAATAATAATAAGTCACTTGATTCAATTGTTGCCCAACTACACATTCCTTCCCCCCAAACTTATTGCAAAATTCTCCTCACCATATTTCAGGATATTTGGAGATCTATTTTTTTAGCTCCCCTCATCGTATTTCAGAATATCTGGGGAGAATTTTGATTCTAAAGCGTTATTAATGTGATTTTCCTTTGCTTTTTTACTTGAACCTTGACATTGGTTGATGCCAAGTCCTGGTTACTCAGCTTAGGTCAATCACCCCTTTTTTATTATTTTAATATTTTGTTAGGGGTACTGAACATGCCTGTGTAATTCTTGTGAAATATTACCATTTCTGAATCCATTAATTCCCTTAAAGTACTCGGTCAGCATTTATTTAATTCAGTCCTCATCATGTCAGTCTGGAAGATTGACATATAATTGAATTAAAGTAGTGTACTATGAAATTCTTTTCATTCTTTCACATGTCAATTGCAACTTGCTTTAATACTTGGTTCTTAATCTATTGCCTATTTTTCATGAATTCAATTTCAAGTCCACATTAATCACAACCTTGCACATTTTAAATGAGATGGATTGAAAAAAATTAACTTTCATTAGCTGGAATTAACATAACATGCAATGTAAACAAAGCATGAAAAATTAACCTATGGTCGAGAATTATACACTCCCCCAAACTTGAGAGATGCATTGTCCTCAATGCATCATGACCTAGAATGACCTAATAAAGAAAATACAATGGAAAGTAAAAATAAATAAATAAAAATGAAAGGACCGGGACTCTCTCAAGAACCAGATTCGTTGGCGTCCTCGTCCTCGTCCTCGCTATCGCTGGGTTGGGGCTAGGAGGGCTGCCCGAAGTTGGCGCGAAACTCTGGGGGCGTTGACGGGAAAGGCGGGAGACATGAGGTGTCAATCTGGCGGTTGTCCATCAGCCGTCGGAAGTAGGCCTCCATCGCCCTGTTGGACTACTGCAAAAACCTGGCCTGAGCCGCTATCAGGTTCTCCAGGTTGGTCAGTCTCTCACCGGTAGTCGGCGATGCAAAGGAGGGTCCCGCCGATGGAGCTGCTTTGAGGTGCGTGGTGGCGGTGCGGACCCGGGGCTGGGTGCGGTAGGAGAGATTGTCAATGATCGCCTGACAGTTCAGGACCTCCTTTATCGGCTCCCATCTGACTCCGGCCCGCTTGCAGAGCCCGATGATAAGTGACGGGAAGTAGTAGCTACCCCGGGGTGCGGTCGCGCGGGCGCAGATTTGATTGTAGATCAGCCTTCCCATGCCGATCGTCAACCCATTGTAGATAGCGTGCAGTCGTAATGCCCTATCCATCGTCACCTCGTTGACGTGGGTGGACGGCATCATCCGAGCTGAGATGAAGTGGAAGAGCATCCTCCCATGAGAAAGCATGTTGCTCTGCTTGAAGGAAGTAAGCTGCCCGCCTGTCGACTTCCAGACCGGTGGCCTCTCGCAAAACTGCCTGGTGATAGAGCTGAAATCTCGGTTTTCTCCTGCCAGGAATGTCTCGTACTCGTCAGGGTGATCGAAAGAAATCAACCCATAATATAAGTTGATCGCTTCTGCATGGAATGGGACGATCTTGCCCTTGACCTTCACTCGCCCCTGCTCATGCTCCACTGCATTGGAATAAAACTCCTTGACCACAGGAGTAATAGCAGGTTGGGGCTGTGCCACGAACTTCTGCTAGCCTTGGGTATTCAGGTTGCGGAGTGGAGCATCGGAGAACTCATCTATCTTGATTCCCCTTTTAAGAATCAAGTGCCTCTTCTGGAGTGAGTCCATGTACCGCTTGAAGGCCTAAGCGGACACGAACTTGGTGTCATCAAAGTCTACTGGCTCTTGAACTTTCTTCCTCTTAGCCAATGATGATGAAGTCATGTCTCAAACATTCCTTGCAATCACAAATCCAAAAGCAACCAAACAAGCCAACCTCCACAAATTACACACAAATCAATCCACACATAGTCACCAAGCCAACCTCCACAAAACCAACCATTAAACCAACAATCACCAAGCAATTCAATCACACAAACCAACCTCCAATCCAAACTTCCACCCAAACAATCACCAAGCAACTTCAATTCAATGACAAGGCACCAAAGATTGAGGAATTTTTACCCACGGAAGCTTTCCCACCTGAAATCTTGCCCTTTAGCTGTTTCTGAACTGGGGTGTGGCGCCCCAAACCGGGGTGCATAGAAGCCTTACTCCAGGGCCGTTTTTTTGATTGGTAAACATGACTCAGAATTGTAGCCCTGATCACACGGTAGGATTTTTTTATATATATACAACTATAATATCAATACATGGAGAATTATCACCATTCATTCAACTGGAAAGATATCTTTCACATTAAAATCTTTATCATTGTCTTTACATAACATTATCATACATCACATTTCTATCATAATTTTGCATGTCAATTTACATGTTATCTTCATCATCATTTCCTGTCTGACGGTTGAAAAAAAAAACATGGGTGAGTCATAATACTCAGTAAGCAAGCCATACATAAATTTTTTTTCAATCTTTTTCATGCATTTCATAAAATGCAAATACAATGCATTCATAGCATTCATGACATTCTTTTAGATGCGACGCTAGCTAGGCGCCCATCCCATACATGCTCTCATCTTAGGGAGGTCGCCGCCGGCCTAGGCCTATATAAGCAACTTGGCAATAGCGAGGAGGACATTCGGTCCGCTTAGTACTTCTACTATGGCCTATTCCTCGTGCACCATGTTTATACACATGTCGGCATGATATTTGTAAATCATAACAATTTCATAAAAAGTATTTAATAAAGAATTTAATAAACGTATTTCAGTTCATGTAAAGCAGTTATAGGTATGGCCAACCTTAAATAAATTTCATAAAGCAATTTGCAAACAATTTCAAGCATTTTAGAAATAATTTGCAAAATATATAACTTGCATACCTCCTTAGTCGGTGTCTTCGACCTTTTCCTTCCCTTTACCTATTCAAGGAGAAAGGATATTTTATTCATTCCATACATGTTGCTTCCTATGCATGCTTTATAATTTTTGGTCATTTTCTCCTTTTATGCATTTTTTATCCATAAATTCTTTAAAATTCCATCTTTAAAGTATAAATATTAATCTTAAATTTCTCCAAAAATCACGCTGTTTACTATTCATAATTACTGTTCATGTCAATGTTCATGATAACTGTAGCACATTACTGCTCATTCGAGGTTACTGTTCATAGCGTGTTGGTTACTGTTCATGGGTTCCAAAAATCGATATTTTTTCCAAAAATAAAAAATACCATGACATAGCTTATGTCTAGTATGTCATGGAAAAATTCATGAATTTTGAATTTATCATCATTAATTTGGCTAAATAAATTATTTTCTCCATATACTAAAAATCAACGTAATTTCACTTATGCATAATCCTTAAATCCAAAAATCATGAGATTAATATATCATCATTCCAACATCATAAATATCATAATTATTCATCTCAAATCATCATTTAGAAATTTTGGAGCATTATTTATACATATCATATGCTATTTTCCCGAATGCTCTAACTTTGCTCTGAATTTTTGATGTTTTGTCATAATTCCAATTAAGTATTATAAATTTACTTATTTTCACATGATTAGGCATTATCTAAACATGATTTTATCCTACTTATCACCCAAAAAAAATTGGGAAGAATCCCCTTACCTAAAGTAGAAAATCTCTCCTCCTACTTGCCCTTTCTCTCTCTAACCTTCTCTTTCTCTCCTGAAACGAATTTGGGGGTGGGAAAGGCTTTAATTTCTCAATGCTGGAGCTGGAATGGATGTGCCTTTGGATGTCCACCCTTGGGCCCTTTTATAGACATGCATTTTTCAAGTATTTGCATTTTACCCCCTTGCTCTAGGAATTAAATTCTAAATACCTTTTTTTAATTTCCATAAAAATGTGTTGAGCCTTGTGCATCCCCCCTACAGCAGCTCACTCCCCCATACAGCAGCCCTATTTATTTATGATTTTTATTTTATTAAAATTAAAATTTTTAAGCTAATTCAATCTCATCCATTGATCTTTGATGAGGATGAATTTGAGCCATGGGATTTTGGTCAAATGTCCTCCCCTACCCCTGCACGCCCCTGCCATCTTTCTGATTTACATTTATTATTTTTATTTTTTAATTATTTAAATTTAATAACAAGTCAAAGGAAATTAATGAAAAAAGATAAGTTACCTTTTTAATCTCAATTGACGTTTCATCTTGACCCTTAATTCGTGATTTTCCTCATATCTTATATCATTCATCATGTTCATCATGTATTTTTAACTATCCATAAAAAATTTCATCTAAATTCGACGTCCGAATTGCAAATTATGAATTTTTTTTTCAATTTTTCACTAAAATCTGAAATTCTATTAAAATATCAAAAAGTATTGCTGTTTAGTTCTGTAGTGATTAAATCTCCTTTTTCATCTTTTTGTGATTAAGTTAATCTAAGTGATTAACTATTAATTACGTGACTTAATCCCGGAGGAGCTATTCACATGCACTATTCACGTGTAATATTCACATGGGTTAAAATTTTTAATTGCACTATTTTAATCTCCAATACACATATCCATAAATATAATTCATGAATTTTTTTATTCATCATAAAAAATATTACAAAAATCTAGGGTTTACAACCTTAAGTGACACGTGTATTGCCTGAGGAAGCTGGATTTCACAATCCTCCCCCCTTATAATAGGTTTCGTCTCGAAACCTATCTTTTCTTGAACAATTGAGGATATTTCTTTTCGACCTCTTATCGTAGCTCCCAAGTGGCTTCAAACTCTGAATATTGATTCCATTGTACCTTTACATACTTGATCTCTCTGTTCCGAAGCTTTTTGATCTTGAAATACAATATTTTGATTGGCCTTTCCTCATAGTTCAGGTATTCTTGGATTGCAAATTTTCTACTATCAACACATGGGTAGGATCGGAAACATATTTCTGAGCATGGAGATGTGAAACACATTGTGGATGACACTTAGGGTTGGAGGCAGGGCTATTCTGTAGGCTAGGTTGCCTATCTTTTTCAGAACTTCAAAGGGCCCAACATATCTTGGGTTTAGTTTTCCTCTCTTTCCAAACCAGGTGACTCCTTTAAATGGCGTTACTTCGACTAATACGTGATCCCCAACTTGGATATTCAACTCCCTTCTTTTGCAATCGGTGTAACTCTTTTGCCTGCTCTAGGTTATGATATACGCTGGCGAATCACTTGGACTTTTTCTGCCATTTTTTTTGAGAGGTCTGGAGCTAACTTCCTTTCTCCCACTTCATCCCAGTTTAGAGGAGTTCTATATTTTTGTCCATACAATGCTTCGAACGGGGCCATTTGAATACTTGCTTGATAACTGTTGTTATAAGAAAATTCTGCTATAGCCAAATATTCATCCCATGATCCTCTAAATTCTACTGTGCACATCCTTAGCATATCCTCAACTATTTGATTCACCCTTTCTGTCTGCCCGTCAGTTTGATGATGAAATGTTGTACTGAATTTCAGCTGTGCACCTAAGGTTTGATGTAAACTTTTCCAAAATCGAGATGTAAAACTGGAATCTCGATCAAAAACTATTGACTTAGGTACTCCATGCAGTCTCACTATCTCCTTATAATAAATCTTAGCCAGTCGCTCAGCCATAAAATTTTTCTTGATAGCTAGGAAATGAGCTACCTTTGATAATCTACTATTACCCATATAGCATCATTCTCATTTTGGGTTCTTGGCAACCGTTCAATAAAATTCATAGTAATATCATCCCATTTCCATTTTGGGACTTCTAGTGACTGTAATTTTCCAGGAGTCCTTTGGTGATCAGCCTTAACCCTTTGGCATGTTAGGTACTTAGCCACAGATTCAGCAATTTCTCTCTTCATGTTATTCCACCAATACATTCTTTTGATGTCTTGATACATCTTGGTGCTACCTGGATGTATCGAAAATGGAGAGAAATGTGCTTCTTTCAATATATGTTTCTTAATTTCTTCTTGATTGGGTATATACAGGCGACCCCTATATCTGTACATTCCATATTCATCTTGTATATATTCATTGGAATTTTTCTTGATCATTTTCTCAACATAACGTTTTAAATCTCTATTTTCTTGTTGAGCTATTTTAATTTGTTCAAATAAATTCGACTGAATTTGTAATTGAGACAATCTAACTTGTACCCCAGGTGGGCTTACAATTAATTCTAGTTGTCTCAATTCTTGTAGTAGCCCTTCTTCCTTTGTGATGAGATGTGCTAAGCTAATATTTCTACTTAGCGTATTGGCTACCACATTGGCTTTGCCTATATGATATAAAATGTTGAGGTCATAATCTTTAAGTAACTCGAGTCATCTTCTTTGCTTCATATTTAACTCCTTTTGAGCAAAAATGTACTTGAGACATTTGTGATCAGTATAGACCTCACATTTAACTCCATACAAATAATGTCTCCAAAATTTCAAGGCAAAGAGTATTGCTGCCAATTCTATGTCATGGGTTGGATAGTTTACCTCATTTGACTTGAGTTGCCTGAATGCGTATGATATAACTTTTCCATTTTGCATTAGTACACATCCTAATCCTTTCTTTGAGGCATCACTATAGATTACAAACCCTTCCTTCTCCATAGGTAGTGTTAGAATTGGCGCTTTTACCAGTCTTTTTTTTAACTCTTGGAAGCTATTCTCACATTCCTGTGTCCATTCATACCTAACTCCTTTCCTTGTCAGCTTTGTGAGTGGAGCTGACAATTGTGAGAATCCTTCCACAAATCTCCTATAATAGCCAGCTAACCCTAGAAAGCTTCTTATTTCTGTGATATTTGTTGGCTGTGGTCACTTTGTTATTGCCTCAATCTTTTGAGAATCTACCTGTACTCCTTTCTCGGATATAATGTGGCCGAGAAAGGCTACCTGTTTCAACCAAAACTCACATTTCTTGAATTTAGCATATAATTTCTCCCTTCGAAGAATTTCCAACACTATCCTTAGATGTTTCTCATGCTCTGCTTCTGTCATTGAATAAATCAATATATCATTAATGAATACCACCACAAATTGATCTAAAAATTCTCAAAAAATTTTGTTCATCATATCCATAAACATAGCTGGGGCATTCATTAGTCCAAATGGCATGACTAAGAATTCATAATGCCCATATCTTGTTCTGAATGCCGTTTTATGGATGTCTTTTGGACATATCCTCAATTGGTGGTACCTTGAATGTAAATCAATTTTTGAAAATGTAGAAGCTCCTTTTAACTGATCAAAAAGATCATCTATTCTTTGGAGTGAGTACTTATTTTTTACTGTTACTTTACTCGATTCTCTATAATCAATACAAAGTCTCAAACTCCCATCTTTTTTTCTTACAAATAGTATTGGAGCTCCCCAAGGTGATGCACTGGGTCTAATAAATCCTTTATCTAATAAATCTTGGATTTGTGCTTCAACTCAACCAATTCGGCTGACACCATCCTATATGGGGCCTTAGATATTGGAGTTGTCTCTAAGATAATTTCTATTTCCATATCCATCTCTCTTTCTGGTGGTAAATTACATAACTCTTTTGGAAAAATATCTGAAAATTCCTTTACCACTGGAATTTGTTCCATAGCTGCTTCATCTCTTTTTATTGTATTTATAGAGACCAGATAGGTTGTACATTGTTGGCGTATTAGCTTAGCTGCTTTCATAGCTGATACCATCATTATTATGTTTTATGGCTGTCTTATTTTACTGATCTCTATTTCATCTTTTGGTGCTTTAAATTGCACCTTTTTATTTCTACACTCAATCGTTGCACCCCATTGACGTAGCCAATCTATCCCTAGTATGACATCAAACTCTGTCATTGGTAATAGGATGAGATCAGTTTCTAATATTTTTGTTCCTATCCTGATAGGACATGCCTTGCAAATTTGATTTATACTTGCCAATTTATATACTGGGGGTTCTACATGTATAATACTACTAGTTTCTTCTACCCGAAGTGCGTGTGTGGTTACGAATTGGTATGATATAAATGAATGCGTAGCTCTAGAATCAAATAAAGCTACTACATAATTTCCTAAAATGTAAATCATACCTGTAATCACTTTTTCCTCAATCTCTTGTGATTCTGTTCGAGTGAGGGCTTGGACACGCACTGGGTTGGCAGCAGAACCAGGCCGATTGGCGATGGCGGGCTGGTGGTCCTTGTGGCTCATTAGGATAGTTGGGTGAAATGTGTCCAACTTGATCACAGTTGAAGCACTTTATTATTTTGGCTTCGTCGGTCCCGCAGTCCCAGGCCATGTGACCAACTTGGCCACACTTGTAGCATTTCCTCGATCCTTGTATACATTCGCTTGAATGGCGTTTGTGGAAAGTTTTGCAAGTCGGGGTACTCTTTGTCTTGTCCCCGATCTTCTTTCTCTCAGCAATTACCTTTTTTCCTTTATTAGCATCGCCTTCCTTGGAGGCTGTAAAGAATTATTTTTGAGCTTGCCTAAGCTCTTGAGTCCTCATTGACTCCATTTTCAATGCCCTAGCCCTCTCGATGCTAAAGGCATAATCTTTTATTAGTAACGGGGCTAACCCCTCTCTTAGTTGGGGCCTTCATCCCCTCTGAAACGTTTGTACCTTATTCTCTGGCACATTGGCAATCCATGACACGTATCTTCCCAAGGCGTTGAACTTTGTGGCATATTCCTTGACTGTCATCCTGCCTTAGTCAAGTTTTTCAAACTCTATCACCCTCTGGCTCTGTAGCCCTACAGGGAGATATTCTTTGTTAAATTCTTCCAAAAATTCATGCCACGTAACTTGCTCAGGATATGGCATAGTGACCATCAGCGTTTCCCACCATTCATAGGCATCTTTTACCAATAGGTGGGTAGCGCACAACACTTTTTGCTAATCATTGCAAGGCGATATCCTGAATAACTTCTTGATTTCTATGATCCACTACTCTGCAATTTCTATGATCCACTACTCTGCAATGAGGGGGTCTAGTTCCCTTGCAAACTTGGGCAGGCGCTAGGTAAGGAAAGCATTGATAGCTTTCTTGTCAGCTTTTAGGAGACTATCTTCCCTTCCCCTTGATGTCTCAGGGTTAGCCGAGGTGCCTGGTCTCTCCCCATCTCCTCTTGATGGCAGGGCCTGCTGGTTCCGTATTTCTTGTAATAAACTAGCAGCCTGGGCTGTCCATTGCTGCATAGCTTTCTTGATTGCTGCAACTATTCTTTCTTCTATATTGACCTCTGCTTGAGGTCTAGAGCTTTCCTCTTGTCGTGGGCAGGTCCTAGAGGATTGCTCTTCTGATTCTTCCCTATTAGTTCTTTTATTGGCCTCTCCCCTTGTCTGTTCGACGGATTCCTCCATCGAGGCCTTTCCCTTGTCAGCTCTTGCTTTAGCTCTGGTGAGTGGCATTTTCAACTTCACAAAATATTCATTAGTATAACATAAATATTTATCATGATACACTTAGTCAAAATAAATTCAAACATATAGTCACATGATCACATAATTCACATATATTATACATTATCAACAAATTTTTATACATATGTCAAACTTTTGTACATAGGATAGCTTAGCCTTATGTACCTGTTTCCAACAATATTTACGTATTTATATAAAAAAAAGAAAAATAAGATGTCTGGGCGGTGGCTGCATTTTCCTGGTCCCCATCCCTTTTAACGTCCCCTTCTCCTTAACCTCAGGAATCTTCTAAGACTGAATGATATCTGTGTGGGTTCCTCAGTGATCGTACTGGTATCAGACCAGTCTCGAGGTCCTGGGTTCTCGTCCTCCTCTTTGCTATCAGACCATTCTATGGGGTCCTCATCATCGTTTGTTGGAGGGGCGGGAGGTGGGGCTTTGGGCATTACCTCTAACTCTATAACCCTTAGGATAACCTCACCAGGCTGTTTAGGAGGGGGTTGCACCATTACTTCTTCTCCCTTGGCTAGAGCTTCCCGGCGTTTCTGGGCAGCCTCTCTTTCCATGCGGTCTATTTGTGCCCATGGTGTTTCGTATCGGAACTGAATGTATCCCGCATCAAACCTAAACCATGGACCTGGGTTAGGTGGAACTGGGGCAACTCTCCTTTGCCAATACCTTTGTAAATCTTCCTCAGTGACCCAATCGGTGACCACCGATGGCCTAGGCAGTGGGTTGGCTGGGGTATATACTGGAGTGTCTGGGGGTGCAAGTGCCTTGCTAGAGGACTCTGCCTGATGGATTTCAGATAATACCAGAAACCCTAGTGGTTGGCTAGGGAAGGTTGTAGATACTGGAGGGTGACGTGCTTCTGATCTCCTAATATATGGAAGAGCCTGGTAACTAGTGGGAACTGGGGGTCTTATGGTTAGACCTTCTTAGGAGACTAACCATCTATTAACTCTTTCCCGAGCCCGTTATCTTTCTTGCTCCTCTTCTAGTTCCCTCGCACTTAATGCAGCCTTTCCTTTATCTGTCATCTACATATAAATCATCAATGATAAATTAATCAATCATAATCATGATTTCATGTATTCTAGCTTAGTCATTTCTTTCCTTTTCTGTCGATTTACCAATCCATGCTCTGATACCAACTTCTGTGGCACCCCAAACTGGTTTGCCTAGAAGCCTTACTCCGGGACCAATTTTTTAATTGGTAAACATGACTCAGGATTGTTGCCCTGATTACATGACAGGATTTTTTTCTATATATACAACTATAACATTAATACATGGAGAATTATCACCATTCATTCAACTGGAAAGATATCTTTCACATTAAAATCTTTATCATTGTCTTTACATAACACTATTATACATCACATTTCTATCATAATTTTGCATGCCAATTTACATGCTATCTTTATCATCATTTCCTGTCTGACGGTTGAAAAAAAACATGGGTGATTCATAACACTCAGTAAGCAAGCCATGCATAAATTTTTTTTCAATCTTTTTCACGCATTTCATAAAATGCAAATGCAATGCATTCATAGCATTCATGACGTTCCTTTAGATGTCCTTTAGATGCGACGCTAGCGAGGCGCCCATCCCATACATGCTCCCATCTGAGAGAGGTCGCTGCTGGCCTGGGCCTATATAAGCGATTTGGTAATAGCGAGGGGGACATCCGGTCCACTTACTATCTCAACTATGGCCTATTCCTCGTGCACCATGCTCATACACATGCCGGCATGATATTTGCAAATCATAACAATTTTATAAAAAGTATTTAATAAAGAATTTAATAAACGTATTTCAGTTCATGTAAAACAGTTATAGGTATGGCCAACCTTAAATAAATTTCATAAAGCAATTTGCAAACAATTTCAAGCATTTTAGTAATAATTTGCAAAATATATAACTTGCTTACCTCCTTAGTCGGTGTCTTCGACCTTTTCCTTCCCTTCTCCTATTCAAGGAGAAAGGATATTTTATTCATTCCATACATGTTGCTTCCCATACATGCTTTATAATTTTTGGTCATTTTCTCCTTTTATGGATTTTTTTATCCATAAATTCTTTAAAATTCCATCTTTAAAGTATAAATATTAATCTTAAATTTCTCCAAAAATCACGTTGTTTACTGTTCATAATTACTGTTCATGTCAATGTTCACGATAACTTAGCACATTACTGTTCATTCGAGGTTACTGTTCACAGCGTGTTGGTTACTGTTCATGGGTTCCAAAAATCGACATTTTTTCCAAAAGTAAAATATACCATGACATAGCTTATGTCTAGTATGTCATGGAAAACCATGAATTTTGAATTTATCATCATTAACTTGGCTAAATAAATTATTTTCTCCATATACTAAAAATCAACGTAATTTCACTTACGCATAATCCTTAAATTCAAAAATCATGAGATTAATATATCATCATTCCAACATCATAATTATCATAATTATTCATCTCAAATCATCATTTAGAAATTTTGGAGCATTATTTATACATATCATATGCTATCTTCCCGAATGCTCTATCTTT
Source organism: Annona cherimola (assembly GCA_030490835.1). Lineage (NCBI taxonomy): Eukaryota > Viridiplantae > Streptophyta > Magnoliopsida > Magnoliales > Annonaceae > Annona > Annona cherimola. The sequence continues at coordinate 33,362,901 of CM059971.1, read as the reverse complement.
GCTCCGAATTTTTGATATTTTGGCATAATTCCAATTAAGTATTATAAATTTACTTATTTTCACATGATTAGGAATTATCTAAACATGATTTTATCCTACTTAGCACCCAAAAAAATTTAGGAAGAATCCCCTTACCTAAAGTAGAAAATCTCTCCTCCTACTTGCCCTTTCTCTCTCTAACCTTCTCTTTCTCTCCTAAAACGAATTTGGGGGTGGGAAAGGCTTGAATTTCTCAATGCTGGAGCTGGAATGGATGTGCCTTTGGATATCCACCCTTGGGCCCTTTTATAGACATGCATTTTTCAAGTATTTGCATTTTACCCCCTTGCTCTAGGAATTAAATTCTAAATACCTTTTTTTTAATTTCCATAAAAATGTGTTGAGCCTTGTGCAGCCCCCCCTACAGCATCTCACTCCCCCATACAGCAGCCCTATTTATTTATGATTTTTATTTTATTAAAATTAAAATTTTTAAGCTAATTCAATCTCATCCATTGATCTTTGATGAGGATGAATTTGAGCCATGGGATTTTGGTCAAATGTCCTCCCCTACCCCTGCACGCCCCCGCCATCTTGCTGATTTGCATTTATTATTTTTATTTTTTAATTGTTTAAATTTAATAAAAAGTCAAAGGAAATTAACGAAAAAGATAAGTTACCTTTTTAATCTCCAATTGACGTTTTATCTTGACCCTTAATTCGTGATTTTCCTCATATATTATATTATTCATCATGTTTATCATGAATTTTTAACCATCCATAAAAAATTTCATCTAAATCTGACGTCCGGATTGCAAATTATGATTTTTTTTTTCAATTTTTCACTAAAATCCGAAATTCTATTAAAATATCAAAAAGTATTGCTATTTCGTCCTGTAGTGATTAAATCTCCATTTTCATCTTTTTGTGATTAAGTTAATCCAAGTGATTAACTCTTAATTATGTGTCTTAATCCCGGGGTTAGTATTCATGTGCACTATTCATGTGTACTATTGACGTTGGTTAAAATTTTTAATTGCATTATTTTAATATCCAATACACATATCCATAAATATAATTCATGAATTTTTTTATTCATCATAAAAAATATTACAAAAATCTAGGGTTTAAACCCCTAAGTGACACGTGTATTGCCTGAGGAAGCTGGGTTTCACAACGGGGTAGCGGCGCCAAGGCGTCAATCTGTTGACAGCGGGTTTTGGCGCCGGTCGGAGAAGATGACAATGGAATGGCTCAAAATGGAGCCCAAATGAAGGGGGAAATGATGAGAAAACACGTATATGTGTGTGGGCTTAGGATTTGGTGATGAAAAACGGATTTTTGGGTGGATTTTGGTGAATTTAAGCAAAGGGGAGAAAAGGAGAAAATGGAATGGTTGGAATGGAGGGATGATTCCTTGACGAAATGGGGTTGGATTGGAGTTAAAATGGCTTGGAATCAAAGGCAATATCAAGAGTAATGAGATAAGAGGAGTTTTCCGGCGCCGGGGCGTGAGGGTTAGGTTTAAACCCTAACCACGAGCTTTATAAGGCGTCCAGGTCACGCTGTCCACGATCCGGCGCCGGGGCGACAGTTCATCCTTCGTGTTCTTCGGGTTCTTCATAACGGCGCCGGGGCGCCCCCATCCGCCTAGGCACCGATGTTCTTCAGCAAATTTTGAATTTTTTCTCCCGGCTGCTTCCAAGCATGATCTTTATGAAATTATGCTCCAAGTTATTTTCCTAAAAATAAAAATAAAAATAAAAACAAAAACAAAAACAACAACACAAATCAAAATGAAAATGAGTAATGGGTTCCCTCCCATCCAGTGCTAAGTTTAACGTCATCAACCCGACGTTTCCGCTATTTAATCTTCCTTCAATTTCACCACCCCGTACTCCCTTCCATTCGGAATGCAACATTGAAGCTCAGATTGACTTTTAGCCCCTTTAAGTGGATCAATTAGTCTCTTATAAAGACTATACAAGCATTTTTCATGGTTTTGGACTGATGATGGTTCCATAGTTTTGCCTTGGTCTCTTGAGTCATGCCGAGTCTTGATTTCTGAAAGATAAAATAGAGGTGTTTGGGTATGATACTGTTCAGCTTTCTCAACTGTATCCCCTTCTATTCCTTCATCGACTTTTTCTTCCATGTCCTGGCTTTCCATCGGCTTGGTCAATTGTTCGAGCCCGATGTGATCAGCGAGTCGTTCTTCTTTATAAGCAGTTAACTTGCGGTCCTTATTAAATGCAGTTTCTTTTGAGTCCTTCTGAATATTAGTTGAAAAAGATTCCCGAACCTTTGAATTGACCGTATTAATCATGAAACATTCCTCTGAATCATCCGGGTGCTGCATTGTCTTGAGCACATTGAATGTGACTTGTTCATTTTGCACTTGCATGGTTAATTCTCCAGCTCGTACATTAATTTTTACATTGCCTATTGCGAGGAAAGATCGACCTAGAATAATTGGCACGTCCCGGTCTTCTTCGTAATCTAAGATAATAAAATTAGTAGGAAAAATGAACTTGTCCACCTTGATAAGAACATCCTCAATAATGCCCTCCGAATACGTAATGGATCGGTCCGCCAGTTGCAGCGTTATTGTCGTAGGTCGAGCTTCCCCAAGACCAGTTTTTTGAAAATAGATTTAGGCATGAGATTAATGCTAGCTCCCAAGTTGCATAGAGCTCTCCCAAAATATTAGTTTTCGATTGTGCACGGGATAGTGAAACTTCCTGGATCCTTGAGCTTAGGAGGCAGCTTCCTTTGCACCATAGGACTGGTTTTCTCTATTAATGCCACCGTTTCGAATTTCGTCAATCGTCTTTTCTATGATAGCACGTCTTTCATGAATTTGGCGTAGCTCAGCATTTGTTCCAATGCTTCGATGAGATGTATATTGATATGTAGCTGCTTTAATACCTCTAAAAATTTCTTGAACTGACCCTCCTTTTTATTCTTTGAGAATCTCTGAGGAAATGGAGGAAGCAGCCTTTGATTTGTGGCGATTTTAGCATCCGGTTGCTTTTGAGTAGTATATGGTTCCTCTGGCTCCTGTGACTGCTGAATTAGAGGGCTAGTGGATTCAATTACCGATTTTGGCGGAATTACGTCGGGTAACTGCTTTCCACTACGCAACGTGACTGCTTGAACTTATTCCTTGCCTTTTCCTTTCGGATTTTGCTCGGTATCACTCGACAGTGAACCTTGAGGCCTGTTGTTTAGAGCTGAGGCTAGTTGGCCTATCTGTGCTTCCAAGTTCCTCTTTATCGTGATATGGGATTGCATGAATTGCATAAAGAGGTTTTTCAGATCAAATTTCTTCTCTTCTCGCAATGGTGGATTGAATTGTGTTGGTTTTACTGGTTGTTGTTGCAAGGGTTGCTACGAGAATCCCGGTGGCTGATTTGGCCTCGTCTGGTTGTTCCATGAGAAATTGGGATGATTTCTCCAGCCTGGGTTGTAGTTGTTTCCATACGGATTTGCTGGATTTCTCTGAAAATTTCTCACGTAATTAATGAACTCCTGATTGGAGGCGCATTGATCACTGGGATGGCCGAATTCGCCACACCACGTGCAAATATCTGTCGTTGTCGGCTGTTGTGGTGTAGGTGCCCCTACTGCACTGACGTCGACCAGCCTAGATAATTCTGAATCTGCTTGGATAAGGCGTCGATGTGGGCCTTTATCGATGAGACTACAACCAGTTGGAGTAGACCCCCATTTCGGCTTCTGTCAGATGGAAGTTGGTAGGTTTGGCTGCCATGTTTTCAAGTAGGGCGTATGATTATCGGTATCTTTTTCTCAGCAGAGAACCGTTTGACGATGAATCCACCACGTGACGGGTAGAATCCTGGAGACCATTGTAAAAAATTTGAATTTGAACCCACGGTTGAATTCCATGATGCGGGCATTTTCGGAGTAGGTCTTTGAAATGATCCCACGCCTCTGATAGTGTCTCTTCTTTGTGTTGCTTGAACAAGACTATGTCCATCCTCAGCTTGACTAACTTGGTAGGCGAAAATATTTCTCTAGGAATTTTTGAGCCAAGTTGTTCCATATATTGACAGAGTTCGAGGGCAGAGAGTCTAGCCACTCTGAAGCTCTATCCCGCAGAGAAAATGGAAAAGTCCGTAGACGCATTGCCTCGTCGGAGACTCCGTTCTGCTTGAATTTGTTCATGATTTGCAGGAAATTCCACAGATGGCGGTGTGGATCTTCAGACGCTAGCCCTCCAGACTGCCTAATGGATTGGAGCATCTAGAAAATCACCGGCTTGATTTTGAAATTATTGGTGTCGATAGGAGGAGGTGCAATGCTAGTTTGAACTGCATTCTGGCCCAGCGCAATGAAATCTCAAATGGGTTGATCCAAATCATCTTGAGGTGGATGAATTGGAACCTCAATCCTTTGGTTCCCCTGTTGGTTTGCGTGAACATTCTCGTCCTGATTCTCAATGCGCTCCATAGTATGTTGTTGGCTCCTGGCTTCCTTGCTCTTACGACATCTTCTCAAATAAGTTCTTTTGGGTTCCGAATCAAAAGGAATAACAATCTCCTTTTTGGCTCTGCCCCGGCACATGCAAAATGAGGTGAATCTGCAAAAACCAATTCAATTGAATCTATCGGAAAAAATTCTAAACCAAAAGAAATTATGAAAATGAACTATTCTACAAAATTGTACAAGAAAGCAATGAAACTAACAATAATTAGTTAAATGATAATTGCAAATTAATAATATATTTTGTGGGCATTTTATACCAATTTGGTGGGTAATTAATTGAGTTTAATGTAAAATTTGCTCTAAAATGTGGTTTTGCAACATTTGGGCATTAAATATTAATTTCAAGCAATTTAAACAATTTTTGTGATCTTTTGGCTTTAAATTATATGTTTTTTTATTTGTTGCCACAAAATCAATTGTGATTGGTATATTGTATTAACTGTTGCAACAATTGGCATTTAAATATTTTTTATCACCTACTTATTAATATGATAGGCAAATAATTTGGTTTAAATTAATATATATATATATATATATATTTTGCAAGTTTGCAAATTTTCAAGTGGGTTCCACAATCTGGACCGTTGATTTCCTATGCATCCAGCTGCCATCCAAATCAACAGAAAATTAACGGCCTGGATTTCTTTTATCCAGCAAAATTGCACATGGGGCCCACCAAGCATCCAGACCGTTAATCCAGATCCAAGCATTTGAACAGCCACCCATCAGCAAGATCTAGGCCATTGTTCCAATTCTCTAAATCAGGCCTGCAAAGCTACAATCCAGTCGTCCACATTTCTGGTGGGACCCATTTTAGTGGCTAGAAATTCAAGTCATTCATCACCGTTCAGAAATCAGATCATCCTGAGCCATTCAAATATTCAGCCAATCACCAACCGAGGCTAGCTCGGTTGGTCGCCAGCTGCGGCGCAGACAGCCGTAGCTGCGGCTGGCGGGGGATCGAATCCCCGTATAGGCGTGGGAGCGTGGTCTCCCGGGTGGAGAGTGTGGGAGCAAGGTGGTCTCCCGGGTGGAAAGTGTGGGAGCAAGGTGGTCTCCCAGGTGGCTGTTGGAAGCTGTGTCTTCCAGATTTCTTTGGGACGTTATGTGTTCCCAGATTTGTAAGAATGTCTCAGATCTTCAAGTATAATATGTGTTGAGATACATGTAATTATATACCCATCAAAAAATATTCAGCCAATCTGGAAATTAGGATAACCGTCTACACCCCAAGATCTCAGCCGTCCATTTACAGGAGGACAAGTTTCAGCAAGTGGGCCCACAAGATCATGCTCTCAACTGCCCAGATTAATCCATTCAAATCGTCCAATTTCCAGCAATTCATCTCATCCGTTGAAAGCAGCCCAGAAATTCAGCCACTGCCCTTAGCAAAATCACCACAAGCTGCCACCGTCCAATTAATAATAAAACTGCAGCCGTCCATGCCATGATCAAGCAGCATCCAAAATATCCAGCCGTTTATTTTCAGTTTAGCCGTCCAACCAAAAAAAAAAGTCCAACTTAATTCCACCACCCTTTTTTATTATTTTCCAGCATTTCAATCCAAACAACGTCCAGACTCCTCCTCTAGACCGGCAAGCAAAATCCAATCGCCCATCTCAGCTGTTGAATTTAATCTCAACCACACCATTAGAATTTCACATGCGCAAGTTACGTCCAGGCAATTTCGTACGCAATTCAAACTACGTAATTCAAGTAGATGCAGAAGCTGTGCGCATAGATTTAACGCAAATTCAAATTGTGATGGGTTCCACCAGTTTATGCGCAATTATCTTGAGATGAAGCTATAAAAGTGGAGGGAGGAAATTCCATAGGGGGGGGGGGGGGGGGGCGGAATTCAACGGGCAGAAGAGGAGAGAAATTTAGAGAGAGAGAGAGAGCAAGGAGGTGGGGAGCACGGAAAAAAGGCGGACTGGCGAGTTGCAGGAGCGGCCGAACACCATCGGGGCTTCAAACCAATAAACTTTTCTATCTTTTCCCTTTTTAATTTTAAGTATCTTGTTTAAGATGGATTTAGATTTTAATTTTATTTTGGACTTAAACATGCTTGGCTAAACTCTAAATCTAGGGTTTAGGATGCAGCATGCGTACAATGTAGTGTGGTATAAGTTTTTAATTTATTTATGATAGATATTGTTGTTAATTTAATATCTTGTGATTTTTAATGCTTGCTTTATACATTGGTTCGTACTTTAGCATAATCCCATATATTAGGTAATGGAACCGAGAGGTGGAAATCTAATATACGGTAATCAAGATATTAAACCTGGAAATCTAATACCATGAGAATAGGCATGATGACCTTGAGAAATTCCATGAACAAACTACAGAACTTAATGAATTCTAATTAACTTAATCCCATGAGAATAGGTGGTTAAGAAAAATTAGGGTACGCCTTGTAGGTTTCGAGAGAAGGTGCAAGGATAAATTAGGATTTGTTCTCCTTTAATAAACAATATCCAAATTAAATAATTATACCACTACCCGTTACAAAAGACGCATGTGAAATCTTAGACCCTAGGTACTCACACTCTCGTTTTCTCTACTTGCTATAATTGCAATTTTCTTTCCCCATTTTTCTATTTCTTTTCCATTTTATTTACTATATTCTCTTCCACTTTTTCTATTTCATTTTATATATTCGCCTCATATCCGATACGAAAGCGTTTAAAAGAAAAAAATTTAGTCCTGAATTTCATGTGGATCGATAATTTATATATTACAATCTACGACCCGTGCACTTGCGGTGAGATTGCGAACATTAAACTAACTCCCCGGCAACGGCGTCAAAAACTTGACGAGCTACTTATATGTTAATTAAAATGCTCGCTTTTTACGCAAGTATACGTGCCGTGTCAAGTAATAAAGTGTGAGTAGAGTATCGTTCCCACGAGGAATTGTTTAACCAGAATTATTAATTAGTTTAACTACTTTTAGTGAGTAGGAAATTCTGAGTTTTTGAATTTAAAACTAATCTAACAAGCGCACTAAGAAGTCAGAGTAGAGTCCGCGGAATCGCTGGGATACTAAAAACGAGTTTAATAATTAGGGATGGCAGATGGATAGCTCGGAATCCTTGAATCTAAACTATATCGCATTGGTTCCCTTTCAATGGATTGTGCATGGATTTACTAGTCCAAGTTCAATAATCTTTATATATGTCTTCCAACATTATATAAAGCTAATTACACCCTATTCAATATCTATGTTCCCATATAGTTATGATGAATTGAACTCTAAACTATATTATCTTGGTTCTTTGAAATTCAGGAATGAATATTTGATATTATATATGATTGTGTATGATTTACCCTTGCATGTGTGGTTTTAATGCTTTTTGCAAGATTAGCTACCTTGTAAGATGATCTAATTGCGTGATTTATCCATGGAAGAGGAAAATCTTTGCTAGATCCATGTGCAGGGCATAGGTTTTCTCTTTGTAAGGGGAGTCGTTTAACGGATAGGAATATACAATTAAACCCTGTGTAGTCACTAAACAGGTTATGCACTTATCAATTTCGCTTTATTTAATAGAATGGGAACATAGCAATTAAATAGGGTGTAATTATCTTTATATAGTGTTGGAAGACATATATAGAGATTATTGAACTTAGGCTAGTAAATTCATACACAATCCAACAAAAAAGGACCAATGCGATATAGTTTAGATTCAAGGATTCTGAGCTATCCATCTGTCATCCCCGATTAGTAACCCCGTTTCTAATATCCAGCAGTTCCGTGAACTCTACTTGGATTTCTTATTGCATTTTTTAGCTTTAGTTCAAATCTACAAATTGAAAATTTTCTACCCACCGAAAGCAATTAAACTAATTAATAATTTCGATTAACAGTTCCTCGTGGGAACAATACTCTACTCACTCTTTATTACTTGACACGGCACGTATACTTGCGTAAATAGCGAACATTTTAATTGACATATACGCAGCTCATCAAGTTTTTGGCGCCGTTGCCGGGGAATTGTTGAGTTAATTATTCTTAATTTTATTATTTTCTTGTATAATTCTGTAGAATAGTTTAATTTCTTTTAGTTAAGAATTTTTTCTGCTAGTTCAATTGAATTATTTTTTTGCAGAATAATCTCATATTGCATGTGCCAAGGCAGAGCCAGAAAGAAGATTGTTATTCCTTTTGATCCAGAACCCGAACGAACTTATTTGAGAAGGCGACGTAAGAGCAGGGAAGCTAGGAGCCAACAACATACTATGAAGCGCATCGATAATCAGGATGAGAACGTTCATGCAAACTAATAAGGGAACTTAAGGATTGAGGTTCCAATTCATCCACCTCAAGATGATTTGGACCAACCCATTTGGGATCTCATTGTGCTGGGTCAGAATGCAGTTTAGACTAGCATCGCACCTCCTCCTATCGACACCAATCACTTTGAGATCAAACCGGTGATTTTTCAGATGCTCCAGTCCATTGGGCAGTTCGGAAGTCTAGCATCTAAAGACCCACACCGCCATCTGCAAAATTTCCTGCAAATTATGAACACGTTCAAGCATAACGGAGTCCCCGACGAGGCAATGCGGCTTCGGACTTTTTCATTTTCTCTGCGGGATAGAGCTTCGGACCTAGAAAAATATTTTTCGCCTGCCAGGTTAGCCAAGCTGAGGATGGCATAGTCTCGTTCAAGCAACACGGAGAGGAGACCCTATCAGAGACATGGTATAGCTTCAAGGACCTGCTCCAAAAATGCCCGCATCATGGAATCCAACCGTGGGCTCAGATTCAAATATTTTATAATGGTCTCCAGGATTCCACCCGTCACATGGTGGATTCTTCGTCAAACGGTTCTCTGCTGAGGAAAAGCTATCGAGAATCATATGCCCTACTCAAAAATATGGCGGCCAATATCTATCAACTGCCATCTGACAGGAGCCGAAGTGGGGGTCTATTATATATGGATGTAGTTTCATCGATTAAAGCCCACATCGATGCCTTATCCTGGCAGATTCAGAACTTATCCAGGTCGGCCAACGTTAGTGCAGTAGGGGCTCATACACCACAGCAGCCGACAGTAGCAGATATTTGCACGTGGTGTGGCGAATTCGGCCATCCCAGTGATGAATGTGCCTCCAATCCGGAGTCCATTAAGTACGTGGCAAATTTCTAGAGAAATTCAGTATGGAAGCAGCTACAACCCAGGCTGGAGAAATCATCCCAACTTCTCATGGAACAATCAGACGAGGCCAAATCAGCCACTTGGATTCTCGCAACAGCCTCCGCAGCAACAACTAGCAAGACCAGCTCAATTCAATCTACCACCGCGAGAAGAGAAGAAATCGGATCTGGAAAATCTCTTTATGCAATTCATGTAATCCCAGATCATAACAAATAAAAATTTGGAAGCACAGATAAAGCAACTAGCCTCGACTTTAAATAACCAGCCTCGATCTGAAAGGAAAGGCAAAGAACAGGTACAAGTAGTCATGCTGCGTAGTGGGAAGCAGTTACCCAATGTAATTCCACCAGAATCGGTAACTGAACCCACTAATCCTCTAATTCAACAGTCACAGGAGCCAGAGAAAATAGATACTACCCAAAAGCAACCGGACGCTGAAATCGCCACAAACTAAAGGCCGCCTCCTCCATTTCCTCAAAGATTCGCAAAGACTAAAAAGGAGGGGCAATTCAAGAAATTTCTAGAAGTATTAAAGCATCTACATATCAACATACCTCTAGTCAAACCCTTAGAACAGATGCCGAGCTACGCCAAATTTATAAAAGACGTGCTATCAAAGAAAAGACGGTTTACAAAATTCGAGATGGTGGCGTTAACAGAGGAAACCAGCGCTATGGTGCAAAGGAAACTGCCTCCTAAGCTCAAGGACCCAGGGAGTTTCACTATCCCGTGCAGAATTGAAAACCGATACTTTAGGAGAACTCTATGCGACTTGGGAGCCAGCATTAATCTCATGCCCAAGTCGATTTTTAGAAAATTGGGCCTCGGGGAAGCCCGACCTACGAGAGTAACGCTGCAACTGGCGGACCGATCTATTACGTATCCGGAGGGTATTATTGAGGATGTTCTTGTCAAGGTGGACAAGTTCATTTTTCGTGCTAATTTTATTATCCTGGATTACGAAGAAGACCAGGACGTGCTAATTATTCTAGGTCGACCTTTCCTTGCAACAAGCAACACAATAATTAATGTACGAGTCAGAGAATTAACCATGCAGGTGCAAAATGAAAAAGTCACGTTCAATGTGCTCAAGGCAATACAGAGTCCAACTGATTTAGAGGATTACTTAATGATTGATATAGTTAATTCAAAGGTTCAAAAGTTTTCCTCGATTGGTATTGAGAAGGACCCAAAGGAGACTGCAAATAAGGACCGTGAGTTAACTGCTTATACAGATGACCAACTAGTTGATCACATCAGGCTTGAACAATTGACCAACCCGATGAAAAACCAGGACATGCAAGAAAAAGTCGATGATGGAATAGAAGGGGATACAGTTGAGGCAACTGAACATTATCATATCCAAATGCCTCTATTCCAACTGCCGAAAAGTCAGACTCGACATGACTTAATGAACCAATGCAAAACCCTGGAGCCACTATCGAGTCAAAACCTTAACAAACGCCTGTATAGTCTTTTTAAGAGACTAACTGATCCAATTGAAGGGGCTAAGATTAGGTCTGAGCCTCAACGTTGCAGTCTGAATGGAAGAGAGTTCAAGGTGGCGAAACTGAAAGAAGATTAAACAGCGGGAACGTTGGGCTGAGGACGTTAAACTTAGCGCTGAATGGGAGACAACTCATTACTCATTTTCATTTTGATTTTTGTTTTTGTTTTTATTTTATTTTTTTATTTTCAGGAAAATAATTTGGAGCATAATTTCACAGAGATCATGCTTGGAAGCAGCTGGAGAGAAAAAGTCAAAAATTTGCTGAAGAAGATCGGCGCCTAGGCGCCGCATGGGGGCGCCCCGGCGCCATGATGAAAATCTCGAAGAACACGGACGATGAACTGGCGCCCTGGCGCCACAAGTTGGCACCCCCGCGCCGGGTTGTGGACAGCACTACCCCGATGCTTTATAAGACACGGGTTAGGGTTTAAACCCTAACCCTCACGCCTTAGCGCCGGAAAACTCCTCCTCTCTCATTGCTATTGATCTTGCTTTTGATTCCAAGCCTTTGCAACTCAAATCCAACACCATTTCGTCAAGAAATCATCCCTCAACTTCATCCATTCTGTTTTCCATTTCATTCTCTTTTTTCCTCTTTCCTTAGATCCACTCAAATCCATCCAAAAATCTAGTTTTTCATCACCAAATTCTAAGCTCCACACCTATTCTAGCTTTCCCAATATTTTCCCCTTGATTTGGGCTCCATTTTGAGTCATACCATCTCCATCTTCTTCACCCCATCGCCGAAACCCACTGTCAGTAGATCGGCACCTAGGCGCTGCCACCCCGCGTGTGTCGCCCCGAACCGGGGTACCTAGAAGCCTTACTCTAGGATCGTTTTTTATTGGTAAACGTGACTCAGGATTGTTGCCCTGATCACACGACAGGATTTTTTTTATATATACATATATCATTAATACTTGGAAAATTTGCATCATTCATCCAACATGAAATATATTTCACATATCACAGTTATAACTAAAGTCTGTTCATGAACATCATCATTGAAAAGGTATTCTTTCCCATTCCAAATTTGTTATCATTGTCTTTACATAAAATTTTACATATACAACATTTATGTCAATACTACATAATATATTGCATGCTGCCTTCATATCATTTCCTATCTGTTGTTGAAAAAGCATGGGTGAGTAATAATACTCAGTAAGCAAGCCATACATAATTTTTCAATCATTTTCAAGCATTTCATAAAATGCAAATGCAACGCATGCATAGCATTCATGACATTCATTTAGATCGACGCTAGCTAGGCACTCATCTCATGCATGCTCCCATCTCAGGGAGGTCGCTGTCGGCCTGGGCCTATATAAGCGACTCGGCAATAGCGAGAGGGACATCCGGTCCGCTTACTACCTCAACTATGGCCTATTCCTCTTGTACATGCTCATTTACATACACATGCCGGCATGACAATTTGCAAATCATAAACAATTTCATAAAAAACATTTAATAAATAATTTAACAAAACGAACTTCAATTCATATAAAGCAATTATAGGTATGGCCTACCTTAAATAAATTTCATAAAGCAATTCACAAACAATTTCAAGTATTTTAAAAATAATTTAAAAAATATATAACTTGCTTACCTTCTCAGTAGGTGTCCTCGACTTTTTCCTTTTCTTTTCCTATTAGAGGAAAAAGGATATTTCATTTCTTCTATTCAAGCTGCTTCCCATGCATGCTCTATAATATTTGGGCATTATTTTATACGGATATTTTTATCCATAAATTCTTCAAAAATTCAATCCTTAGATTTAAATATTAATCTCAAATTTTCTCCAAAATTTCGCTGTTTACTGTAGCAGTTAATGTAGCAAATCACTGTTCATCCGAGGTTACTATTCATGGGTTCCAAAAATTGACATTTTTTTCGAAGATAAAAAATACCATGAAATAGCTTATGCTTAGTATATCATGGAAAAGTTTATACATTTTGAATTTATCATCATTAACTTCGTTAAATAAATCATTTTCTCCATATACTAAAAATCATCATAAGTTCACTTAAGCATAATCCATAATTTCAAAAATCATGAAATTAATATATCATCATTCCAACATCATATTTATCATATTTATACATTCCAAATCATCTTTTATCAATTTTGGAGCATTATTTTCATATATCATATGCTATCTTCCCGAATGCTCTATCTTTGCTCCAAAATTTTGATGTTTTGACATAATTCCAATTAAGAATTATATCTATACTTATTTTCTCATGCTTAGGAATTATCTAAGAATTTTTTTACCTTACTTTAACATCCAAAAGAAATTTGGGTAGAAATTACTTACCCGAAGTGGAGATATCCTACTTTTTCTCACACTTTCTCTCTCTAACTTTCTCCTCTTCTTTCTTGGACGTGTGAGAGGGTTTTGGAAGCTGGGATTGCTCAAGTGGAGCCAAGATTTTGTGCTCTTGGACGTCCACCCCTGCCCCCTATTTATAGGTTTGGATTTTTCACAAAATTGGACTTTACCCCCTTAGCTTGAGGTATTTACTTATAAAAATGTATTTTTTTTATAATTTATAAAAATGCATTGAGACAAGAGCAGCCACCCTAGGCCTGCTCACGCCCACCCTATGCAGCCCTATTTTCCTTACTTTTTGATTTTTAAAATGATTTAATTTAAGCTAATTAAATCCTAACCGTTGGTTTATGATGATGATGATCATGGACCGTTGATTTTGGTCAAAGCCCCCAACTACCCCCTGCTCACGCCCCTGCTGGAGCTGTTTTTAATTTAATTTTTTTATTTTTTAATTATTTATTTTATTAAAAAGTCAAAAGTAACATTTATGAAAAAGATAAGTTACTTTTTTTATCACCATTCGACGTTTCATCTTGACCCTTGATTTGTGATTTTCATCGTATCTTAACCTATTCATCATGTTCATCATGAATTTTTAACCATCCATAAAAAATTTCATCGAAATCCGACGCCCGGATTGCAAATTATGAATTTTTTTTTATTTTTCCACTAAAATCCAAAATGGTATTAAAATATCAAAAAGTAATGTTATTTTGTCTTGTAGTGATTAAATTCCTTTTTCGTCTTTTTGTGATTAGGTTAATCCAAGTGATTAACTCTTAATCACGTGTCTTAATCCTCGGTTACTATTCACGTGCACTATTCATGGGCACTATTCACGTGGGTTAAATTCCTAATTACATTATTTTAATCTCCAATACATATATCCATCAATATAATTCATGAATTTTCATTTATCATAAAAATAATTACAAAAGAATCTAGGGTTACAATCTCGAAATGACGCGTATACAGTCAGGGTTTCACAATCCTCCTCCCCTTATAATAGGTTTCGTCCCCAAACCTATTTTTCCTTGAACAATTGAGGATATTCATTTTCGACCTCTTCTCGTTGCTCCCAAGTGGCCTCGGACTTTGAATATCGATTCCATTGTACCTTTACATATTCGATTTCTCTGTTCCGAAGCTCATTGATCTTGAAATCCAATATTTTGATTGCCCTTTCCTCATAGTTCAAGTGTTCTTGGATTGACAAACTTTCTGCTATCAACACATGGGTAGGATCGGAAACATATTTCCTAAGCATGGAGATGTGAAACACATTGTTGATGACACTTAGGGCTGGAGGCAGGGCTATTCTGTAGGCTAGATTGTCTATCTTTTCCAAAACTTCAAAGGGCCCGACATATCTTGGGTTTAGTTTTCCCCTTTTTCCAAACTGGGTGACTCCTTTGAATGGCGTTACTTTGACAAATACGTGATCCCCAACTTGGATATTTAAATCTTTTCTTTTGCAATCGGTGTAACTCTTTTGCCTGCTCTGGGCTGTGAGTATACACTAGCAAATCATTTGGACTTTTTCCGTCATTCTTTTTTAAAAATCTAGAGCTAACTTTCTTTCTCCTACTTCATCCCAATTTAGAGGAGTTCTGCATTTTCGTCCATATAAGGCTTCAAATGGGGTCATTTGAATACTTGCTTGATAACTGTTGCTATAAGCAAATTCTGCCATAGCTAAATATTCATCCCATGATCCTCCAAATTCTACTGTGCACATCCTCAACACATCCTCAACTATTTGATTTACCCTTTTTGTCTGCCCATCAATTTGAGGATGAAATATTGTACTGAATTTCAGCTGTGTACCTAAGGTTTGATATAAACTTTTTCAAAATCGAGATGTAAAACTGGAATCTCGATCGGAAACTATTGATGGCTAGGAAGTGAGCTACCTTTGATAATCTATCAACTATTACCCATATAGCATCATTTCCATTTTGGGTACTTGACAACCCTTTAATAAAATCCATAGTAATATCATCCCATTTTCATTCTGGGATTTCTAGCCACTGTAATTTTCCAGGGGTTCTTTGGTGATCAGCCTTAACCCTTTGACATGTTAGGCACTTAGCCACATATTCAGCAATTTCTCTCTTCATGTTATTCCACCAATATATTCTTTTGATGTCTTGATACATCTTGGTGCTACCTGGATGCATCGAAAATAGAGAGAAATGTGCTTCTTTCAATATCTGTTCCTTTATTTCCTCTTGATTGGGTATACACAGGCAACCCCTATACCTGTACATCCCATGTTCATCTTGTATATATTCATTGGGATTTTTCTTAATCACTTTCTCCACATAATTCTCTAAATCCTCATTTTCTTGTTGAGCCATTTTGATTTGCTCAAATAAATTCGACTGAATTTGTAATCGAGACAATCTAACTTGTACCCCAAGTGGTACAATTAATTCTAATTGTCTCAATTCTTGTAGTAGCTCTTTTTCCTTTGTGATGAGATGTACTAAGCTAATATTTCTACTTAGCGCATCGGCTACTACATTGGCTTTGCCTGGATGATATAAAATGTTGAGGTTATAATCCTTAAGTAACTCGAGCCACCTTCTTTGCCTCATTTTTAACTCATTTTGAGTAAAAATGTACTTGAGGCTTTTATGATCAGTATAGACCTCACATTTAACTCCATATAAATAATGTCTCCAAACTTTCAAGGCAACGACTACTAATGTCAATTCTAAGTCATGGGTTGGATAGTTTACCTCATTTGACTTGAGTTGTCTGGATGCATATGAGATAACTTTTTCATTTTGCATCAGTACACATCCTAATCCTTTTTTTGAGACATCACTATAGATCACGAACCCTTCCTTCTCCGTAGGTAGTGTTAGAATTGGCGCTTTTACCAGTCTTTTCTTTAACTCCTGAAAGCTATTCTTACATTCCTATGTCCATTCATATCTAACTCCTTTCTTTGTCAGCTTTGTGAGTGGAGCTGACAGCTGTGAGAATCCTTCTACAAATCTCCTGTAGTAGCCAGCTAGCCCTAGAAAACTTCTTATTTCTATGATATTTATTAGTTGTGACCACTTTGTTATTGTCTCAATCTTTTGAGGATCTACCTGTACTCCTTTCTCGGATATAATGTGACCGAGAAAGGCTACCTGTTTCAACCAAAACTCACATTTCTTGAATTTAGCTTATAATTTCTCTCTTCGGAGAATTTCCAATACTATCCTTAAATGTTTCTCATACTCTTGAATAAATCAATATATCGTCAATGAATACCACCACAAATTGATCCAAAAATTCTTGAAAAATCCTGTTCATCATATCCATAAACACAGCTGGGGCATTTGTTAGTCCAAATGGCATGACTAAGAATTCATAATGCCCATATCTTGTTCTGAATGCTGTTTTATGGATGTCCTTTGGACATATCCTCAACTGGTGGTAACCTTACTGTAAATCAATTTTTAAAAATGTCGAAGCTCCTTTTAATTGATCAAAAAGATCATCTATTCTCGGGAGTGGGTATTTATTTTTGAGTGTTACCTTATTCAATTCTCTGTAATCAATACAAAGTCTCAAACTCCTATCCTTTTTCCTTACAAATATTACTGGAGCTCCCCAAGGTGATGCACTGGGTCTAATAAACCCTTTATCCAATAGATCTTGGATTTGTATTTTCAACTCAGCCAATTCGGCTGGTGACTTCCTATATGGGGCCTTAGATATGGGGGCTGTTCCTGGGATAATTTCTATTTCCATATCCATCTCCCTTTCCGGTGGTAAACGACATAGCTCCTTCGGAAAAATATCAAGAAATTCCTTTACCACTAGAATTTGTTCCATCGGTACCCCATCTCTTTTTATTACGTTTATAGAGACTAAATAGGCTGTACATTGTTGGCGTATCAGCTTAGCTGCTTTCATAGATGATACCATTCTTATTATGTTTTCTGGCTGTCTTATTTTACTGATCTCTATTTCATCTTTTAGTGCTTCAAATTGCACCTTTTTATTTATGCAATCAATTGTTGCACCCCATTGACTTAGTCAATCCATCCCTAGTATGGCATCAAAATCTGTCATTGGTAATAGGATCAGATCAGCTTCCAATATTTTTGTTCCTATCCTGATAGGACATGCCTTACAACCAATCTATATACTGGGGATTCTACATGTATAGTACTACTAGTTTCTTCTACCCGAAGTGCGTGTCTGATTACTAATTGGTATGATATAAATGAATGCGTAGCTCCAGAATCAAATAAAGCTACTACAGAATTTCCTAAAATGTAAATCATACTTGTAATCACTTTTTCCTCCACCTCTTGTGACTTCGTTCTAGTGAGGGCTTGGACACGCACTGGGTTGGCAGCAGTACCGGGCCGATTAGTGATGGCGGGACCTTTGGCTGGGCCGGCCTCCCTCGGGCTGGTGCTCCTTGTGGCTTATTCAGACAATTGGGAAAAATGTGTCCAACTTGACCACAGTTGAAGCACTTTATTATTTTAGCTTCATCGGTCCCGCAGTCCTGGGCCACATGACCCGCTTGGCCACATTTGTAGCATTTCTCTGTTCCTTGTAAACATTCGCCTAAATAGCGTTTGTGGCAAGTTCTGCAAGTCGGGGCGCTTTTTGTCTTGTCGTTGATCTTCTTTTTCTCGGCGATTCCCCTTTTCCTTTATTAGCCTCACCTTCCTTGGAGGCTGAAAAAAATTATTTTTGAGGTTGCCTAAGCTCTTGAGTCCTCATTGACTCCATTTCCAATGCCCTAACCCTCTCAATGCTAGAGGCATAGTCCTTTATTAGCAACGGAGCTAACCCCTCTCTTAGTTGGGGCCTTAGTCCCCTCTAAAACCTTTATGCCTTATTTTCTGGCACATTGGCAATCCATGGCACATATCTCACCAAGGCGTTGAACTTTGTAGCATATTCCGTGACTGTCATCCTGCCTTGGTAAAGTTTGTCAAACTCTATCACCCTCTGGCTATGTAGCCCTACAGAGAGATATTCTTTATTAAATTCCTCCAAAAATTCATGCTACGTAACTTACTCTGAATGTGGCATGGTGACCATCAGCGTTTCTCATCATTCGTAAGCATCTTTTACCAGTAGGTGGGTAGCGCACAACACTTTCTGCTGATCATTGCAGGGTGATATTCCGAATAATTTCTTAATTTCTATAATCCATTGCTCTGCAATGAGGGGGTCCGGTTCCCCTGCAAACTTGGGCGGATGCTGGGCTAGAAAGGCATTGATAGCCTTTCTGTCGGCCTCAAGGAGACTATCCTCTATTCCCCTTGACGTGCCGAGATTGGCCGAAGGACCTGGTCTTTCCCCGTCTCCTCTTGATGGCGGGGCGCTGGTTCCTCATTTCTTGCAATAACCCAGCAGCCTGGGCTGTCCATTGCTGCCTAGCTTTCTCAATAGCCACAACAATTCTTTCTTCTATATTGACCTCTGCTTGAGGTTTAGGGCTTTCCTGTTGCCGTGGGCGGGTCCTAGAGGATTACTCCTCAAATTCTGCGCTATACATTCTTTTACTGGTTTCGCCCCTTATCATAAGTCATCATCAAGCCATTTATACATAAGTCAAACTTTTTGTACATAGGCTAACTTGGCCTCATGTACCTGTTCCAACAATATTTATATATTTATAAAAAGAAAATAAAATGATTTGGCAGTGGCGGTGGCTGCGTCTTCCTAATCCCCATCCCATTTAACGTCCCCTTCTCCTTATTCTCAGGAACCTTCTGAGACTGAAGGGTACCCGTGTGGGTTCCTTAGTGACTGTACTGGTATCAAATAAGTCCTGGGGTCCTGGGTTCTCGTCCTCCTCTTCACTATTGGACCATTCTATTGGGTCCTCATCATTATTTGCTGGAGGGATACGAGGTGGGGATTTGAGCATAACCTCTAACTCTATAACATGTAGGATGACCTCACCAGGCTGTTTCGGAGGGGGTTGCTCCATTACTTCCTCTCCCCTGGCCAGAGCTTCCCGACGTTCCTGGGCAGCCTCCCTCTCCCGGTGGTCAATCTGTGCCCATGGTATTCCATATCGGAACTGGATGTATCCTGCATCAAACCTAAACCATAGACCTGGGTTAGGTGGTACTGGGGCTACTCTCCTTCGCTAATACCTCTGTAAATCCTCCTCAGCAACCCAATCGGTAATGACCGATGGCCTAGGCAGTGGGATGGCTGGGGTATATACTGGAGAGCCTGTGGGTGCGAGTGCCTGGTGGATTTCAGATAATACCGGAAACCCTGGTGGATGGCTGGGGATTATTGGGCAACGTGTTTCTGGTCCCCTAATGTGTGTAAGTACCTGGTAACTATCGGGAACTGGGGGTCGTATGGTTAGACCTTCTTCGGAGGCTAACCACCTGTTTACTCTCTCTTGAGCCCGTTCCCGTTCCTCTACTTCTTCTAGTTCCCTTGCACTTAGTGGAGCCTTTCCTCCATCTGCCATCTACATATAAATCATCCATAATAAATAAATCAATCATAATCATGATTTCTTGTATTCTAACTTGATAATTTCTTTCCTTCTCTGCCTATTTAACAATCCATGCTCCGATACCAACTTCTGTGGTGCCCCGAATCGGGGTACCTAGAAGCCTTACTCCGGGATCATTTTTTATTGGTAAACATGACTCAGGATTGTTGCCCTGATCACACCGCAGGATTTTTTTTATATATATACATATATCATTAATATTTGGAAAATTTCCATCATTCATCCAATAAGAAATATATTTCACATATCATAGTTATAATCAAAGTCTGTTCATGAACATCATCATTGAAAAGATATTCTTTTCCATCCAAATTCGTCATCATTGTCTTTATATAAAAATTTACATATACAACATTTATATCAATACTACGTAATATATTGCATGCTTCCTTCATCATCATTTCCTGTCTGTTGTTGAAAAAGCATGAGTGGGTAATAATACTCAGTAAGTAAGCCATACATAATTTTTCAATCATTTTCATGCATTTCATAAAATGCAAATGCAATGCATGCATAACATTCATGACATTCCTTTAGATGTGACGCTAGCTAGGCGCTCATCCCATACATGCTCCCATCTCAGGGAGGTCGCCGCTGGCCTAGGCCTATATAAGTGACTTGCCAATAGCGAGGGGGACATCCAGTCCGCTTACTACCTCAACAACGACCTATTCCTCTTGCACATGCTCATTTACATACACATGCCGGCATGACATTTTGCAAATCATAAACAATTTCATAAAAAGCATTTAATAAATAATTTAACAAAACGAACTTCAGTTCATGTAAAGCAGTTATAGGTATGGCCAACCTTAAATAAATTTCATAAAACAATTCACAAACAATTTCGAGAATTTTAAAAATAATTTATAAAATATATAAATTTCTTACCTTCTCAGTGGGTGTCCTCGACATTTTCCTTTCCTTTTCCTATTCAAGGAAAAATGATATTTTATTTCTTTATTCAAGCTGCTTCCCATGCATGCTCTATAATATTTGGGCATTATTTTATACGGATATTTTTATTCATAAATTCTTCAAAAATTCCATCCTTAGATTTAAATATTAATCTCAAATTTTCTCCAAAATTACGCTGTGTTACTGTAGCAAATTACTGTTCACAGCAATGTGGGTTACTGTTCATGGGTTCCAAATATTGATATTTTTTCAAAAATAAAAAATACCATGACATGGCTTATGCTTAGTATGTAGCAAAATGAAAGAAGAAAATGATTTGCTGAAAAAAGAGAACGAATCATTAAATGAATCATTAGCTAAGTTCTCTAATCCAGGAGAAAGTGTTAAAATATTTCTGAATATGACCTCCCAAACACATAAAAGAGGTCTTGGATATCATACATTTGAGCAAGGAGAAAGTAGCAAATCAAATGTGCAAATACTTGAGAAATATCAAACTAAAACTGCATCTATATACAAGCCACAAAAGAAAAATTTTAAGTGGATTAGAAGACCAACGATTGAACCATTGCATACTTGGAGGCCTACTCCAAGATTACCTATGGCTTGTAATTTCTACAATAAATTGGGTCATAAAACTTACAAATGTAATTTTAAGAAATTATATGACCATGGTGCAAAATTAGTTTGGGTTCCAAGGAACACAAGATTTGGGCTTTCCAAGTTAGAACAACAAAGATTGATTTATATTACTAACCCAAATGGACCCATAAAATGGGTACCAAGGAGATAAGATTTACTTGCTTATTTTTTTCAGACATGTTTTAAGGCAAAGGCAAATAATGAATGGTTCATGGATAGCGGTTGCTCAAGGCATATGACCGGTGAAAGAAGCTTATTTTATAAACTTAAGCCTTGCAACGATGGAATGGTTGCCTTTGGCAATAATGAAAAAGGTAAAATTAAAGGTAAAGGAAATATACATAGTATTTCAAATGCATGCATGGAAGATGTTTTGTTTGTTGAAGGACTCAAACATAATTTAATGAGCATTAGCCAATTATGTGATAAAGGATACAAAGTTGTGTTTGAATCATCTATATGTAATGTATTTGATGGAGAACATATCATGTTTAGTGGTAAAAGATATGGAAATGTATACTTGGTTTCACTTGATGAATTAAATGGTCAATGTCTAATGGCCATTGATAATGATCCATGGGTTTGGCATAAAAGGCTTGTACATATAAACATGGGAAATATAAAGACCCTATGGAAAAAGAGTTTGGTAGAAGGATTACCAAGATTGAAATATGACAAGGACAAGATTTGTAAGGCATGTCAATTATCAAAACAACCCAAGATGCCTTTCTCTACCAAAAAGGAAATTTCCACCACTAGGCCACTTGAATTGCTACACATGGATCTATACGGACCATCCGACATTTTAACCATTGGTGGAAAGAAATATGTATTTGTGATTGTTGATGATTTTTCAAGATTTACATGGATAATTCTATTAGCTAGCAAAGATGAAGCCTTCTCTATGTTTGCAACTTTTGTGAATTTGGTGCAAAATGAAAAATAAAGTACAATTGTAACCATAAGAAGCGATCATGGTGGGGAATTCGAAAACAAACGATTCATAGAATATTGTAATGAAAAAGGAATTCACCACACATTTTCTGCACCAAGAACTCCACAACAAAATGGAGTAGTTGAAAGGAAAAATAGAACTATACAAGAGATGGCTAGAACAATGCTAAATGAGAGCAATTTATCCAAGAAATTTTGGGGTGAAGCTGTAAGTACAGCTTGTCATGTTTTGAACCGAGTTACCATTCGAGCAATCTTGAAAAAGACCCCATATGAACTATGGAAAGGAAGGAAACCAAATATTTCTTATTTTCATGCTTTTGGATGCACATGCTATGTTTTGAACAATGGAAAAACCAACTTGGGAAAACTAGATGCTAAAAGTGATGAGGCAATATTCCTTGGTTACTCATCAAATAGCAAAGCATATAGAGTATTCAATAAACGAAACCAAGTTGTAGAAGAATCCATACATGTTGTATTTGATGAATTTAACCAAACTCCGAGAAAGGAGGATGAACTAAGTGATGCAGATGAGACAAAAAGAAAAGAACAACCAAAGGAACTCGAGCTCAAGCCAGAAAATCTCATGGAGGAAGAGGTAAGTGAAGGTAATGATACTTACAAACCTCCAACTGATTTAAAGTTCAAAAATGCCCATCCAATTGAACAAGTTATTGGTAATGTATATGAAGGAGTGAAAACTAGAAGATCAAAACAAAACATTTGTGGTCAATATGCTTTTGTATCAAAAATTGAACCAAATACCATTGAACAAGCTCTCAATGATGAAAACTGGGTCATTGCAATCCAAGAAGAGCTAAACCAATTTGAAAGGAACAATGTATGACATTTAGTTCCTAGACAAAATAATCATACAATCATTGGTACCAAATGGGTATTTATGAACAAATTAGACGAAAGCGGTCTTGTAATAAGAAACAAGGCCAGATTAGTAGCCAAAGGGTATTCCCAAGAAGAAGGAATTAATTTTGAAGAATCATATGCACCCGTGGCTAGATTAGAAGCCATACGTATTTTACTAGCATTTGCTTCTCATATGAATTTCAAATTGTTCCAAATGGATGTAAAAAGTGCATTTCTGAACGGATATTTGAATGAAGAAGTGTATGTTGAACAACCCCCAGGATTTGAAGAAAAGGATCAATCGAAATATGTTTATAAATTGACCAAAGCATTATATGGATTAAAACAAGCTCCAAGAGCTTGGTATGAAAGGTTGAATAAATTTTTGATTGATCATGAGTTTCAAAAAGGAAAAGTTGATACTACTTTGTTCATTAAATATAAAAATAAAAATATTTTAATTGTACAAATTTACATGGACGATATAATATTTGGTGCTACTGACGAAAATCTATGCCAAGAATTTTCTAAGATTATGCAGAGCGAATTCGAAATGAGCATGATGGGAGAATTAAATTTCTTTCTTGGACTGCAAATCAAGCAACAAAGTGAAGGGATATTTCTAAACCAGTCCAAGTATGTCAAAGATATGCTCAAGAAATTTGGTATGCAAAACAGCAAAGGGGCAAATACTCCAATGAGTTCTACAATCAAGATCGACACGGATGAAAACGGTAAATGTATCGATCAAAAGCTTTATAGAAGCATGATAGGTTCTTTGTTATATTTAACTGCTTCTAGACCCGATATTCTCTTCAGTGTTTGTATGTGCTCTAGATTCCAAGCATGTCCTAAAGAATCACATCTACTTGCTGTAAAAAGGATTTTTAAATATTTGATAAAAACTACCAATCTTGGACTATCGTATCCAAAGGGGTCAACCTTTGATTTAATCGGCTATTCGGATGCAGATTTTGCCGGCTATAAAGTAGATAGAAAGAGTACTAGTGGAACTTGTCAGTTTCTTGGACATATGTTGGTTTCATGGTACTCAAGAAAACAAACAAGCGTTGCTCTATCTACTGCGGAAGCCGAATACATAGCCGCCGGTAGTTGTTGTGCCCAATTGCTTTGGATGAAACAATAATTGAAAGATTATGGTATTGATTATTTCGATATTCCTATTAGATGTGATAATACAAGTGCAATTTGTCTGACTAAGAATCCTGTACTGCATTCAAGAACTAAGCATATTGATGTAAGACACCATTTCATTAGAGAACATGTTGAAAACCATAACATTTGTTTGGAATATGTGAAAACAGAAGACCAAATTGCTGATATCTTTACCAAACCACTAGCCAAGGAATCATTTTATAAAATTAGGAATGATATGGGGATGATAGAGCTAAATTAGGAAATATCAAACAAGAAACTAAAATCTGAAAATGTCAAGTCGATGGGTCAAGTCGACTCCATGGGAGCCAAGTCGACTCCGCCAAGTCGACTTGGGAAAGTGAAGTCGACTCCGCTTCAACAGCGAAGTCGACTCCACAGGGTCGAAGTCGACTCCGCATTAGGACGAAGTCGACTCCGAGGGACCGAAGTCGACTTCACTTAGGGCAAGTCGACTTCTCGAGCGCTCGACCGTTCCTCTTCTCTCTCTCTTTCTTTTTCTTTCCTTTCTTCTTCCTTCTTTCCCATTTCCCGCCTAATTCCCTGTTCTTCTTCCTCTCCGGCGATTTGTATCCTTCGCAAAACCTCGGCAACCAGTTGTCTTTTCTCTCTCCGGCAAATCTCTGCTCTCGCCATTGACTCCCTTCTCTTTTCGACAGATCCCTCTCTCCGGCCAACCATCTCTCTCTCTCTCTCTGTTACTCCCTGTTTCCAATGGCACCTAAAGCTAGACTCCCAAAGCTAGCAGTCAAAAAGCCAACCCAAAGACCAGTGCCCAGACCTTCCCAATCCAACACAGAAGAAGATGTCCCTAGAAGACAGAGGACACCGGCAAAAAGGGCTAGAGAAGAACCCTCGACATCAACGGGAAGACGGGTTCGATTCCAAACCACTACTCAATCATCTGATCGAGCTCCGAGGTCGGAAAGTCAACCTCAAAGCTCATCCACCTCAAGAATCCCAATCAAAAAAGGGCAAGTCTTGAAAATACCCACGACCTACTTCAAGACTGAGCAACAACATACCCGCTTCTACAAATATTTCTATGAGCGGAAGGTATTCATTCCCAAGATCATCGATTTCAAATTTCTCAGTGACTACGAGTTTGATATAGAAGAGTTGCTTGACTTCCAAGGTTGGACACAACTGTTAAAGTTTGACGAAAGGATCTATCCCGATCTCACTAGACTCTTCTACTATTTATGGGATGATACCAATTTCTCAGCCTATGTCAAAGGAAGCGAGATGTATCTGGGTTCTATAAATAACCCAAATCAAGATGAAGCCTTAAGGAGAATAGGGAGCATTCTTCAAGTACCCTATGAAGAAGAACGACTTCCTAATGACCTGACAATGGACAAAATCTACAACGAGCTGACAAAGAGCAACAAGTACCATGCGGGCACAAAGTTTTTACATTACATGGATCTTTCTCCTAGGCTCAGAGTCCTCCGTCTGCTAATCGCCCACTGTATCTATCCAAAAGGGGGCGGGAGAAATCAATTGAATCCACAAGAAGCTATGATCCTGTGGAAGTTAATAAATAAAGTCAAGATCAGCCTTCCCAGGCTATTTCTAGAAGCCTTGGCATGCAAGAAAGATAATCCAAGAGGCGTACTACCTTACGGATCCTGGATCACGAGAATCCTTGAGCGGTTCGAGGTAGATATTGACGGGGAACCATTTGAAGTCCCCAAAACGACAAATGTCATCAACAAGGCTCTGCTCCAAAGAATGAAAATCAACCTGGAACAATTCAGAGATGATCGAATCAGGGAGAAGCTAGGCGAGCCAGCTAGAGAGCATGAGGACCATGCACAAGCTGAGGGGGAGCAACCTCCCGAAGCACCGCCTGCTCAAGAAGAACCCGCATTTCCCATATCGCACGGATCCTATTCTCCACAAGGATCTGCTGCACGTGAACGGGCGCCTCCAACTTCATCTGAGGAGGTCACCTTGAAGGTTCTGAGAAATGAAATCGTTGCCATCCGAGAAGAAATGGGGCAACAAGAGAACCGGATGACAAGTCTTGTCACCGGAGTTCTAAATGCACTTCAGGATATGCATTCCCGACAGGATCGAATCGATCGGGAATTGCGTACCATCCAATATCATCTCGCCTCAGGCCATCACAAGAAGCGACCCATGCCTGAACTTGATCCCTTCGAATCGGGTTCAGTTCATCGCGAGCCGTCTCCTGCACCCGTTTCCTCCTTCTACTCATTAGCCCATGTCCGTCCCATCAAACCAACTCAATCTGTCTATCCCATTTCCCAATTTCAATTTACCAAGTCTTTGGTAATTGAATCATTTTTGATAGATTGACAAAAAGGAGGAGAAGATAGATTAGGTTTAAGTTTTTTTTTTGGTTGGGTAGTTTGTATCAAACTAGGGTTTCATTATGAAAGATGCTTTATATTTCTGTCATTTACATTACATTACTTTCCATTTCGTTTCTTCATTAAGGGAACTGGATTAATTCGGGGTTAAGTTTCTGTTTAATTTATAAATTTTTTAAATACCCAATTCACCCCTCCCCTCTTGGGTTTTGCCATCAACTCGGGACCAACACGCTCCACTTCTCAACTTGAATACCCGGGGCTGGCAGAAGTTCGTAGCACAGCCCCAACCTGCTATTACTCTTGTCGTCAAGGAGTTTTATGCCAACGCAGTGGAGCATGAGGAGGGGTGAGTGAAAGTCAGGGGCAACATTGTCTCATTCCATACAGAGGTGATTAACGCATACTACGAACTGGTTTCTTTCGATCACCCTGACGAGTACGAGGCGTTCCTAGAGGGTGAAGACCGAGACACCAGTTCTATCACCAGGCAATTTTGCCAGAGACCACCGGTCTGGAAGTCGACGAGCGGGCAGCTAACCTCCTTCAAGCGGAGCGACATGCTTTCTCATGGGAGGATGATTTTTCACTTCATCTCGACCCGGATGATGTCGTCGACCCACGTCAGTGAGGTGATGATGGATAGAGCGCTGCTTCTCCATGCCATTTACAGCGGCATGACGATCGACATGGGCCGACTTATCTACTAGCAGATCTGTGCCTGCGCGACTGCACCTCGAGGTAGCTACTACTTCCCGTCACTTATCACCGGGCTCTGCAAGCGGGCCAACGTCAGATGGGAGTAGACGGAGGAGGTCCTGAACTGTCAGGCGATCATCGACCTCTCCTACCGCACCAGCCCCGGGTCCGCACCACCACCACGCTACAGTAATATGCTACAGTGACATGAACAGTAATTATGAACAGTGAACAGCGTATTTTGGAAAAAAATCGAGATTTATTTTTGTATATTTATGAGGATATATGGATGGAATTTTTAAAGGATTTATGGATAAAAATACATATAAATGAGTAATGACTAAGTATCTTTATACGATTAACCTCTATGGGAATGAGGTAATGAAAGGATATAAAGCAAGAATGGAAAGTAAACATAGAATGGATGGATAAAATATCCATTTTCCTTGTATAGGAAAAAAAGGAAATGAAAAGGTGGAGGACACGGACTGAGGAGGTAAGCAAGCAAACTTCTTTTAAAATGTGATTTTATTGTTTCACTGTAAGCAAGCAATCCTTTTGAAAATGATGATTTGTAAGCAAACAAACTTCTTTTAAAATGTGATTTTATTGTTTCACTGTAAGCAAGCAATCCTTTTGAAAATGATGATTTGTAAGCAAGCGAACTTTTTTTAAAATATGATTTTATTGCTTTATTGTAAGCAAGCAATCCTTTTGAAAATGATGATTTGTAAGCAAGCAAACCCTTTTGAAAATGTGATTTTATTCCCAAGTATTTATGAAATGTATTTAAGGGTGGTCATTCCTATAATGTTTTAAAATGATGAATGTTTATGAGTTTTTATGAAAAGTCATGCCGGCATATTGATATCATGTGATGTTCATGGACATGTGCACATCTATGATGTATAAGGAAGAGGCTATGGTGAAGGTAGAAAGTGGATCAGAGGGTCCCCTTCACTATTGCCGAGTCGTATGGGCTGTGTGCCGACGGCGTCCTCCCCAGAGGTGGAGGCAAAGGAATGTTATGTGTGAATGGATGCATTGCATTTTCATACATGGATTGAAAAGAAAAACATGGATTTGAAATGATGTTTTTAAATGAATTGTGCAAATAATTCTCTACATGAGAATGACAAGCCACCTGGTGTAAGAGGTATATAATGCCGGGAAAATCAAAAGTCATGCATGTAGGAACCATGTAGGCGTCAAGAGGAAGAGAGGTTCCCCTTGATGAGGCCAAGTCGGAGACAGCCGGCGTATTGGACCATGCTATGTGAGATGTTCCCTGGGCTAGCGTACCCACACACGAAGGTTTATGTCCGGAATGGAAAGAAAGTATTTGCACACATGGATTTGAAAAGATATTTTTAAGGGATGATGCAAATAATTCTCTACATGAAAATGACAAGTCACCTGGTGTAGGAGGTATATAATGCCGGGAAAATCAAAAGTCATGCATGTAGGAACCATGTAGGCGTCAAGTGGAAGAGAGGTTCCCTTTGATGAGGCCAAGTCGGAGACAGCCGGCGTATTGGACCATGTTATGTGAGATGTTCCCTGAGCTAGCGTACCCGCACACGAAGGTTTATGTCAGGACTGGAAAGGAAGCATTTGCACATCCAATGTTTATGAAAAGGTTTCTATTCCATTGATAGTTGATCACTTGCTAAGTGTCTCCTATCGAATGGAGAGAAATGCATTTACGAATGATTTACATGAATGGTTTATGAAAGGTTTCGAAATATGGTTTACGAAAAGGTTTCTATTCCGTTGGTAGTTGATCACTTGGTAAGTGTCTTCTATCGAATGGAGAGGAATGCATTTAAAATGAAAAATGCTTGCTTATTGAGTTTCGACTCATGTTTTGTTTTCCCAACCTCAGACAGGTGAGGGAAAGACAAGAAATGAAGGGCACGAGTTGCTAAAGGAAAAGAAGAATCTACAAAGGTTAGTAGATTTTTGTATGAACAGATTCCCTAATGGGATATGATGAGAAAGGACATAGATTGTATGAAATTATGAAGTTATGAATAATATGAGAAGTTGATGATTTATGATGTTATGTATAAGTCCATCATGAATGATGATGAGTATATGTTTATGTGATGAAAGAAAAGAAAAAGAAAAAAAGAAAAATTGGACGAGATCCAATTAAGAACCCGCCGCGTGATCAGGGCAACAATCCTGATTCACGTTTACCAATCGACAAGATCTTGGAGTAAGGACAAATGTGACGCCTCGGTTCGGGGCGCCACAATAATTCTCAACCATAGGTTAGTCTTTCATGTTTTATTTCATTTTTACATTGCTTATGTCAATTCCAGCTAATAAAAGTTATCTTTGTTTCAATCCATCTTATTGAAAATGTGCAGGGTTGTGATTAATGTTGACTTGAAATTGAATTCATGAAAGAATGGGCAATTCAAATTAAGAACCAAGTATAAAAGCAAGTTGAAATTGACATGTGAAAAAATTAAAAGGAATTCCATAATACATTGTTCTAATTCAATTACATGTATATCTTCCAAACTGAAATGTTGAGAATTGAATTAATTAAATGCTGACCAAGTACTTTAATGGGTTCAGAAATGGTAGTATTTCACATAAATCACACAGGCATGTTCAGTACCCCTAAGAAAATAAGAAAAAGAAAAGGGGGTGGTTGACCTAAGCTGATAAACCAGGACTTGGCATCAACAAATGGCAAGGTTCGCATAAAAAGTAAAGGAAAATCACAGTAATAACGCTTTAAAATGAAAATTCTCCCCAGATGCCCTGAAATATGGTGAGGGGAGCCAAAAAACAAAAAAACAAATCTCCAGATATCCTGAAATATGGTGGGGAGAATTTTTGCAATAAGTTTAGGGGGAAAAAGAATGTGCAGGGGGTAAAAATTGAATCCAGTGGCTTATTACTATTTTTTGTGACCAGTTAATTCAACTTAAACCTTAGTTTGCCTGTTTCCATTAATTTTCTATCCAGTTTTCTGATCCAATGGGAGATCAACGTGTTGCATTATGACCATTTACTAAGGAATTCTGGCACCCACATGTAACTTGGTTTGAGAATGAAAAGGCATGCCTTGTTTTGTGTAATGGATAATTTTTCAAGTTAAATTACTCTTGATGTTGTTGAATAGATAAATTGATTGATCAAAGCAGCACGGGAAGCAAACGAAGTTGACAGTCTGCATTATTCATTCATTCATTCATTCATTGTGTTTGCATGTGTTGCTCGAGGACTAGCAACATTTAAGTTTGGGGGTGTGATAACTCGTATTTTTACGAGTTATCATAGCCTATTTCAAACTGTATTTGTATGTTAGTCCGAGAGATTAGGCTTAGTTTGCATCCATTTAGCTTAATTTTCACTCACTTTGCATTTTAGGAGCATTATTTAGTTTTTATGCATTTTCAGCATTAATTAAGCATTTTTAGTCCATCTACTTAGTTTTTCCATCTTTTGCAGGAAGGACGGGCCATATGAAGGCATGCGGGCGAACGGAATGCAGATCGAGACCAACTCATGAGGAAGGTGGATGGCGCCCAGGCGCCACCCTATGTGCCCCTTGCTAGGACTCCAGCACAATTCAGTAAACACATAGCTTCCAGTGAGTTGGTGCCTAGGCGCCAGCCAAGGGCGTCCAGGCGCCATGTACATGATCACACAGGTGTTTCAGGAGAGGTTCCAAGTTACATAGCATCCAGGGAGTTGGCGCCTAGGCGCCAATACGCATCCGTATGCGCAGATTTCAGTGCGTGTGCTGCACAATGCTAATTTATAAATAGATCCTAGGGGTTTGCACGAGAGACGACGAGGGAGAAAGCTGAGGAACGGAATTACACAGAAGAGAAAGACGAAAACGCGATCAAAGTACAAATTGAAGAGAGAATTCAACTCCGTTGGTGGAAGCAGTCGAAAAACCAGTTTTCTCTTATTCTTTCTATTTTTCTTTCTCTGCTTTCATGGATACTTTTAATATGGATGTAATGGATGTTATGATCATGTCTTTGAACTAAACCTTCATTAGATGGATAGTTAGGATGAATTGAACTCTAAACTATATTGTCTTAGTTCTTTGAAATTCAGGATTGAATATTTGATATTATATATGATTGTGTATGATTTACCCTTGCATGTGTGGTTTTAATATTTTTCGCAAGATTAGCTACCTTGTAAGACAATTTAATTGCTTGATTTATCCTTGGAAGAGGAAAATCTCTGCTAGATCCATGTGTAGGGCATAGGTTTTCTCTTTATAAGGGGGGTTGTTTAACAGATAGGAATATACCATTAAATCCTGTGTAGTTACTAAACAGGTTATGACTTATTAATTTCACTTTATTCAACGACATGGGAATATAGCAATTAAATAGGGTATAATTAGCTTTATATAGTGTTGGAAGACATATATAGAGATTATTGAACTTGAGCTAGTAAATTCATACACAATCCAATCAAAAAGAACCAATGCGATATAGTTTAGATTCAAGGATTCCGAGCTATCCATCTGTCATCCCCGATTAGTAACCCCGTTTCTAATATCTAGCAGTTCCGTGAACTCTACTCGGATTTCTTATTGCATTTTTTAGCTTTAGTTCAAATCCACAAATTCAGAATTTTCTACCCACCAAAAGAAATTAAACTAATTAATAATTTTGATTAAAAATTTCTCATGGGAACAATACTCTACTCACTCTTTATTACTTGACATGGCACGTATACTTGCGTAAATAGCGAGCATTTTAATTGACATATACGCGGCCCATCAATTTGACTCACTGCATGCCTTTATATGGTCCGTCCTTCCTGCAAAAAATGAATAAACTAAGTAAATGAACTAAATATGCCTAATTAATGCTAAAAATGCATAAAACTAAATAATACTCCTAAAATGCAAAGCGAGTGAAAATTAAGCTAAATGGATGCAAACTAAGCCTAATCTCTCGGACTAACATGCAAATACAGTCTGAAATGGGTCATGATAACTCGCATTTTTACGAGTTATCACACTCTGAAACTTAAATGTTGCTAGTCCTCGAGCAACACATGAAAACACAATGAATAAATGAATGAATGAATGAATAAATGAATGAATGCAACCTCTGTCAACTCCATTTGCTTCCCGTGATGCTTTGATCAATCCATTTATCTATTTAACAAGGTCAAGAGTAATCTGACTTGAAAAATCATCCATTACACAAAATAGGGCATGCATTTTTATTCTCAAACCAAGTTACATGTGGGTGAAAAAATTTTCTAGTACATGGTCATAATTCAACATGTTAATCTTCCACTTGATCAAAAACTGGTTAGAAAATCAATGAAAGCAAGCAAACCAAGGTTTAAGCTGAACTAACTGGTCACAGAAAAAAGTAATAAGTCACTTGATTCAATTGTTGCCCAACTACACATTCCTTCCCCCCCCCCAAACTTATTACGAAATTCTCCTCACCATATTTCAGGATATCTGGAGATCTATTTTTTCTGGCTCCCTCACCGTATTTCAGGGTATCTGGTGAGAATTTTGATTCTAAATCGTTATTACTGTGATTTTTCTTTTCTTTTTTATGAGAATCTTGACATTTGTTGATGCTAAGTCCTGGTTACTCAGCTTAGGTCAATCACCCTTTTTTATTGTTTTAATGTTTTATTAGGGATACTGAACATGCCTGTGTAATTCTTGTGAAATATTACAATTTTTGAATCCATTAATTCCCTTAAAGTACTCGGTCAGCATTTATTTAATTCAGTCCTCATCATGTCAGTCTGGAAGATTGACATATAATTGAATTAGAGTAGTGTACTATGAAATCCATTTCATTCTTTCACATGTCAATTGCAACTTGCTTGAATACTTGATTCTTAATCTATTGCCCATTTTTCATAAATTCAATTTCAAGTCCACATCAATCACAACTTTGCACATTTTCAATGAGATGGATTGAATAAAAATAACTTTCATTAGCTAGAATTGACATAACATGCAACGTAAACAAAGCATGAAAAACTAACCTATGGTCGAGAATTATACATCCCCCCAAACTTGAGAGATGCATTGTCCTCAATGCATGATGACCTAAAATGACCTAATAAAGAAAATACAATGGAAAGCAAAATTAAATAAATAAAAATGAAAGCACCAGGACTCCCTCAAGAATCAGATTTAGTGGCATCCTCGTCCTCACTGTTGCTGGGTTGGGGCTGGGATGGTTGCCGAAGTAGGTGTGGAACTCCGCGGGAGAGATGAGGTGTCAATCTGGCGGTCGTCCATCAGCCGTCAGAAGTGGGCCTCCATCGCCTTGTTGGACTACTGCAAAAACCTAGCCTGAGCCACCATCAAGTTCTCCAGGTTGGTCAGTCTCTCACCGGTAGTTGGCGGTGCGGAGGAGGGTCCCGCCGATGGAGCTGCTTTGGGGCGCATGGTGGCAGTGCGGACCCGAGGCTGGGTGCAGTAGGAGAGATTATCAATGATCGCCTGACAATTCAGGACCTCCTCTGTCGGCTCCCATCTGACTCGACCTGCTTGCAGAGCCTGGTGATAAGTGACGGGAAGTAGTAGCTACCCCGGGGTGCGGTCGCGCAGGTGCAGATTTGATTGTATATCAGCCTTCCCACGTCGATCGTCAGCCCATTGTAGATAGCATGCAACAGTAGTGCCCTATCCATCATCACCTCGTTGACGTGGGTGGACGGCATCATCGAAGCTGCAATGAAGTGGAAGAGCATCCTCCTGTGAGAAAGCATGTCTCTCCGCTTGAAGGAAGTAAGTTGCCCGCCCATCGACTTCCAGACCGGTGGCCTCTCACAAAACTGCCTGGTGATAGAGCTGACGTCTCGGTCTTCTCCTGCCAAGAATATCTCGTACTCGTCTGGGTGATCGAAAGAAACCAACCCATAATACGAGTTGATCACTTTTGCATGGAATGGGACGATCTTGCCCCTGACCTTCACTCGCCCTTGCTTCATGTTCCACTGCATTGGCATAAAACTCCTTGACCGCAGGAGTAATAGCAGGTTGGGGCTGTGCCACGAACTTCTGCCAGCCCCGGGTATTCAGGTTGAGGAGTGGAGCATCGGAGAACTCATCTATCTTGATTCCCCTTTTCGAAATCAAGTGCCTCTTCTGGAGCAAGTCCATGTACCGCTTGAAGGCCTGAGCGGACACGAACTTCGTGTCATCAAAGTCTACTGGCTCTTGAAATTTTTTCCTCTTAGCCGATGATGATGAAGCCATGTCTCAAACAGTCCTTGCAATCACAAATACAAAAGCAACCAAACAAGCCAACCTCCACAAATTGCACACAAATCAATCCACACACAGTCACCAAGACAACCTCCACAAAACCAACCATTAAACCAACAATCACCAAGCAATCTAATCACACAAACCAACCTCCAATCCTCCAAACCAACCAATCCAATCCAAACTTCCACCCAAACAATCACCAAGCAACTTCAATTCAATGACAAGGTACCAAAGATGGAGGAATTTTTACCCACAGAAGCTTTCCACCTAAAATCTGGCCCTTTAGCTATTTCTAAACTGGTGCCGGGGCGCGCCAATCTGCTGAGAGCGAGTTTCAGCACCGGGGCGCGGGGTAGCGGCACCTAGGCGCCGATCTGCTGAGAGCGAGTTTCAGCGCCAGTCGGAGAAGATGACGGTGGAATGGCTCAAAATGGAGCCCAAATGAAGGGGGAAATGATGGGAAAGCACGTATATGTGTGGGGCTTAGGATTTGGTGGTGAAAAAATGGATTTTTGGGTGGATTTGGGTGAATCTAAGCAAAGGGGAGAAAAGGAGAAAATGGAATGGTTGGAATGGATGGGAATTGAGGGATGATTCCTTGATGAAACGGGGTTGGATTGGAGTTGAAATGGCTTGGAATCAAAGGCAAGATCAAGAGCAATGAGTAAAGAGGGGTTTTTCGGTGTCAGGGTGAGGGTTAGGGTTTAAACCCTAACCACGAGCTTTATAAGGCGTCCAGGTCGCGTTGTCCACGATCCGGCACCGGGGCGCCAGTTCATCCTCCATGTTCTTCGAGTTCTTCATCACGGCGCTAGGGTGCCCCCATGTTGTGCCTAGGCGCCGATATTCTTCAGCAAATTTTGAATTTTTTCTCTCGGCTGTTTCCAAGCATGATCTTTATGAAATTATGCTCCAACTTATTTTTTAAAAAATAAAAACAAAAACAACAATGCAAATGAAAATGAAAATGAGCAATGGGTTGCCTCCCATCCAGCGCTAAGTTTAACGTCATCGGCCCAACGTTCCCGCTGTTTAATCTTCCTTCAATTTCACCACCTCGTACTCCCTTCCATTCGAAATGCAACATTGAAGCTCAGATTGACTTTTAACCCCTTTAAGTGGATCAATTAGTCTCTTATAAAGACTATACCGGCGTTTTTCATGGTTTTTTACTGATGATGGTTCCATGGTTTTGCCTTGGTCTCTTGAGTCATGCCGAGTCTTGATTTTCGGAAGATAAAATAGAGGCGTTTGGGTATGATACTGTTCAAATTTCTCAACTATATCCCCCTCTATTGCTTCATCGACTTTTTCTTCCATGTCGTGGCTTTCCATCGGCTCGGTCAATTGTTCGAGCCCGATGTGGTCAGCGAGTCATTCTTCTTTATAAGCAGTTAACTCGCAGTCCTTATTAAATGCAGTTTCCTTTGAGTCCTTCTCAATATCAGTTGAAAAAGATTCCCGAACCTTTGAATTGACTGTATTAATCATGAAACATTCTTCTGAATCATCCGGGCGCTACATTGCCTTGAGCACATTGAATGTGACTTGTTCATTTAGCACTTGCATGGTTAATTCTCCAGCTCGTACATTAATGATTGCATTGCTTGTTGCGAGGAGAGGTTGACCTAGAATAATTGGCACGTCCTAGTCTTCTTTGTAATCTAGGATAATAAAATCAGCAAGAAAAATGAACTTGTCCACCGTGACAAGAACATCCTCAATAATTCCCTACGGATACGTAATGGATCGGTTCGCCAGTTGCAGCGTTACTGTTGTAGGTCGAGCTTCCCCGAAGCCCAATTTTCTGAAAATAGATTTAGGCATGAGATTAATGCTAGCTCCCAAGTTGCATAAAGCTCTCTCGAAGTATTGATTTTGCGATTGTGCACAGGATAGTGAAACTCCCTGGATCCTTGAGCTTAGGAGGCAGCTTCCTTTACACCATAATACTGGTTTCTTCTGTTAATGCCACTATTTTGAATTTCGTCAATTGCCTTTTCTTTGATAGCACGTCTTTCATGAATTTGGCGTAGCTCAACATCTGTTCCAAGGCTTCGATGAGAGGCATATTGATATGTAGCTGCTTTAATACCTCTAAAAATTTCTTAAATTGGCCCTTCTTTTTATTCTTTGAGAATCTCTGAGGAAATGGAGGAAGCAGCCTTTGATTTGTGGTGATTTCAGCATCCGGTTGCTTTTGAGTAGTATCTGGTTCCTCTGGCTCCTGTGACTGCTGAATTAGAGGGCTAGTGGATTCAGTTACCGATTCTGGTGGAATTATGTCGGGTAACTGCTTTCCACTATGCAACGTGACTGCTTGAACTTGTTCCTTGCCTTTTCCTTTCGGGTTTTGCTTGGTATCGCTCGACAGTGAACCTCGAGGCCGGTTGTTTAGAGCTGAGGCCAATTGGCCTATCTGTGCTTTCAAGTTCCTCTTTGTCGTAATCTGGGATTGCATGAATTGCATAAAGAGGTTTTCCAAATCAGATTTCTTCTCTTCTCGTGGTGGTGGATTGAATTGTGTTGGTCTTGCTGGTTGTTGTTGCGAAGGTTGCTGCGAGAATCCCGACGGCTGATTTGGCCTCGTCTGGTTGTTCCATGAGAAATTGGGATGATTTCTCCAGCCTGGGTTGTAGTTGTTTCCATACGGATTTGCTGGATTTCTGTGGAAATTTTTCACGTAATTAATGAACTCCGGATTGGAGGCGCATTGATCACTGGGATAGCCGAATTCGCCACAACACGTGCAAATATCTGCTATTGTCAGCTGCTGTGGTGTAGGTGCCCCTACTGCACTGATGTTGACCGGCCTGGATAAGTTCTGAATCTGCCTGGATAAGTTCTGAATCTGCCTGGATAAGGCATCGATGTGGACCTTTATCGATGAGACTGCATCCAGTTGGAGTAGACCCCTATTTCGGCTTCTATCAGATGGCAGTTGGTAGGTGTTGGCTGCCATGTTTTCAAGTAGGGCGTATGATTCTCAGTAGCTTTTTCTGAGCAGAGAACCGTTTGATAATGAATCCACCATGTGACGAGTGGAATCCTGGAGACCATTGTAAAAAATTTGAATTTGAACCCACGGTTGAATTCCATGATGCGGGCATTTTCGGAGCAGGTCTTTGAAACGATCCCACGCCTCTGATAGGGTCTCCTCTCAGTGTTACTTGAATGAGACTATGTCCATCCTCAGCTTGGCTAACTTGGCATAACAGTAACATGAAGAAGTGAAAGTGCCACATCGGTTGGGATGATAACTCCCTACCCGGGTCATACAAGAGCCTTAAGGGTTAGGCCCTCACTTCTCTCAACACAACAAAAATCTCCTTCAAGTGGGACACCACTATGTTTGGGACCTACTATCAAGTAGGGCCAAACAATAAAATTCTACTCCGGTGGAGGTTTGCTCTTCATATGTAGGTGTTGTAATTTTTATTTTTATTTTTTTGCTGTGTAGTTTGTTTTCAGTATTTTGTAGTCTTTCTCTTCATACATAGGTGTTGTAATTTTTATTTTTTTTGCTTTGTAGTTTGTTTTTAGTATTTTCGTAGTTGTTAAATTTGCAATTTCAATTTTTAGATTAAATTTATTGCTTTATTTCCTGCTTTATAATTTTAGATTAAATTTTATACATTTTTATTTACTGCTTTCATAGATTAAATTTTATTTATGCAGTCCTTTAATTGCTTTCTTAGTATAGTTTTAATGTATACAGTAATTAATTAATTATGTTTTCCTTTTCTTCATTCTCTTTCTTTTCTCTATCCTCTCTTCTTTTTCTCTAGCTTCTTTCTCCTAATTTCTCTTTCTCCTTCCTCACTCTATTCCTTCTTTCTCTGTCTAATTCCTCTCTTCTTTGTCTCTCTACCTTTTCTCTATTCTCTTTACCTTCTACACTCTCTTCTCTAATTTATCTCTACCCTCTTTTCTTCTCTCTCTAGCCTCGCTCTCTAACTTCTCCCTTCCCCCTTTTGCTCTCTCTCTTCTTTCTCTATTTTCTCTCTCTTCCCTTCCTCTCTCTCTCTCTCTAATTTCTTCTCTTTTCTCTCTCTTTCTTCTGTCTAGTTTCTCTCTTCTCTCCCTCCATCTCTTCTCTTTCATCTCTTTTAAAGCATATTAGTCTCAAATAATTTGAAACCTTATCACCTCTATGTGGTTCGACCCGACTCACTATTATTCTACACTATCTCGCATACAGTGTTAGCTTTAATGTGATTTGATTATTTTAATTAAATTAGTGATCATAATGCTCTTAATGACAAGCACTTGATTCGCATCAAGACCCCAGCTCACATAGTAAGTATAACTCATCTACCACAAAACCACATGTTTCAAATATGCATGCCTAACCATCTCCTTCACAAGCATGTACTATGCATGCCTCAGTGGAGCCTACATCTGAGAAGGTTCTAACATCACGTGCCAGCTTAGGGTAGCAACCACCATGCGCTAAGTGCAAGTTTAGTCATGGGGAAAGTGTGTGCTTCCGCCTAATACCTATTTCAAATATATGCAACATGGACATCAAGCGAAAGATTGCCCACTTGAGAAGAAGAAAAATGAAAATAAATAGTCTGCCCCACGCCTTTACTTTAAACAATCTACAATAACGACATGTGATTAATCACATGGGGCCTGTGTGATTCGTCACTCAAATTGAATGTTCTTCATTTGGAACACGGTTCGTGTTAGTGACCATACAACCCTATGTAAGTAACAACACGAGTCGTGTGGTTAACCACACAGACCCTACTATTACATTAGCATTTACAGGTCGAACCTCGTATCGATTCTGCAAGGCTCATGGTAGTCGTTCATTCAAATAATCCATCACCCATACCTTTTAGTCTAATACCCAAACAAACTAAATCATGAACTAAAAAATGCAACCAACCAATCATACGAATGCACAACACAACTCATATATCAAATACTCATGTGTCATAACTCTTAAACTCAATACACGATAATCAAACCATCCACAATAACATATCTCATAGTAGATGTGTGGCGCCCCAAACCGAGAAACACATCCTGAGCCTTACTTCGGGACTGTTATTGATTGGTAAACGTGATCAAGATTATTGACTTGTCACATAGCCAGATTTATTTGATAATTAACCATTTATAATTTACTTCATAGGAGTTAAACTCATCATTTATTTTCAATTTGTCATCGATACACCTATCCAGCCATCATCAAGTCCTGATATATTCATTATATATCATAAATTCTATATCATTCATAACATAATACAATATGTATTTATCATTCCTCCTTAAAAAAAATTCATCAATTCATCATACACATAGCGTAAATCTCATAAATTGCATTGAGTAGCAACCATACAAGTCATCATACATTTTTCCATACATATTAACATGCACATATATTCATGGAATTATCAATTTTCTTCATTCAGCCTGTGCTCCTCGTTGCCTCCGTCATTTCACCTGTCTTAGGGTTTGAAAAACAAATTGTGAGTATAACTCAGTTAGCAAGCTGCATAGTTTTTCAGGCAATTCACTTTGCAGACAAACTTTTTCATTTAAATATCATCTTGGAAAGCAACATTATACCCACTGTAGGTATATCATGAAAAATATGAACCATTATTCTCATCATGGGTATATTATAAATAATGCAATGCATTATCGTAAAATATGAACATCATAGGACGGTATGCTAGCTAGATGACCATCCGTCTTCGTCTTCTCCCATCTCAGGAGGGCGCCGCCAGCCTTTGGCCTATCTTAGCGACTTGGTCACACTAAAGGGGGACAATCGGTCCACTTACACATTTAAAGTGGACCTAGTACCTTGTGCACCATGAACTTGTCATAAACATGATCTTGGACATGCTAGCATGATTTTTATAAATAACACGTGAACCATAGTTTCTTAATCCTTTTGATAAATCGTTAAAAAATCATTTATCATAGTTAAACAACATTGCAATGGAACCTAATTTGTTGCACCTGGGAGCAGGCAGCGCTCCCTGCTCCCGGGTTCATTTACTTATTTTTTTATTTTTTTTCAAAATTTTTTTTATAAAACTGTTAATCTATGTGTATTTAACATGTGTATAAATTTTTACCATTTTTGGGGTATTTTATATATTTATTTTTTATTTTTGAAAATCAGTGGCATTTTAGTAAAATTACTTAAATGCCACTGATTTTCAAAAATAAAAAATAAATATATAAAATACCCCAAAAATGGTAAAAATTTATACACATGTTAAATACACCTAGATTAAGAATGTTATACAAAAATTTCAAAAAAAAATTTCAAAAAAAATAAGTAAATGCACCCGTGAGCAGGGAGCGCTGCCTGCTCCCGGGTGCAACAAATCAGGTCCCCATTGCAATAACATATTGAGATAAGGAATGACCATCGTTAAATAATCTTAGAAATAATTGAAACAATCATTTGTTAAATATTTCAAAGCATTTGAATAGAATTTGCAATCATTTTATCATAGTTTGAGAAAGCAAAACTTTTAGAAAGTTGCTTGCTTACCAGAATCACGTCAGCTTTCCGTGTCAACTTTTTCTTTGCCTTTGCCTATACCTATACACATAAGAATGACATTACATTCATGCATATAACCTCATATGCTTACATATAACTTAGTTTTCCAACCCTTATGTTTTTCATTAACATACATAATCCACTTGTAATCCAAGTCGGGTATTCATTCATAGCAACATAGCTTATACATCATATTATCTATTCATTTCTTTCATTTTTAATACTCTTATGTAGGGTAAACTTTTAAACATGTAATAATCTTTCATTTACTCTACATATGGAAGTTCATTACTTCCCATTCATCATTTATCATCTATTTTTCACATTTCACATATCGGTGCTCACTTTAGGCATATATTTAATATTCTAAGCCTTATATATTAATCTCAAATTTGGAGATTTCAATTTATTATCAAAACAGCACCATGCTTACACATTTTATCAGATTTCTATTCATTTTTGCATTTTAGCAAATCACATGAGTCATTCCTCATCTTGGCCATCTATACCCTTTATGTGCACCATTCTTACTACACATATATTATGTGTTTTTCACTCTTTTTCAAAATAGCAACTTGCCCTCTATTTTGGCATAATTAAAAACTTAATTAACACATAATTTAGGGTATTTTCATAGGATTTTAACCCTTAATTGTGGGGTTTCAAAACAACAACTTTGTTACCATTCTTTCCTACTTTCAACGTCCATCTTGACATATGTTCCATAACAGATTTTTATCTCCTACATTCAAGATTTTAATCATAATTTTCTCATCCGATATCAAGGGTATTTTCATGCATTTAAATTTCATAATTTAAGTTGCCCAAAACAGCAACTTTTCATACATGTCTTGACAACCTTTGGACATCCACACCTTAGGTTCCAAAAATTCAAATTTTTGCATTTCTTTCCATCCCCATATTGGACGTACCATGTGCCCTAAGCTTAGGGTATTTTACCCTTTAATTTACCCATCTATTAGTTGGGTTAATTGATTCATCATAATTACCTCAAAAGAGTGAAATCTTGATCATATTGACAACCTTAGGGTTTACCCTTTCTAGGGTTCATAATTTATACCCAATTCAATATATATTAATCATAGAAATATAAATCATAATCCAATTATGAAACATGCTTAAAACAGCAACATTAATTGGAATTTAAGAAAAATTTCAGCTAGGTTCATAAGTTATAATCAACCCTAGCATCACACTTAGCTCCCTTGAACCCTTGAATCAATTTCTTTCATTTATTCCTCATTCAGTACCCTAATTAAGGGCTTCATAACTCATCACTCAGGGTTCATTATGGATCAAATTTATGACCTATGAACGAAGCTAGAAAAACTTAGAATTTATTGATTCAAACTTAACTCAACATTTACTTGAATTCAAGAGACTTTGCTCCAACCTTTCCTAGCTTAATTTCTTCTTTTTCCTCTCCTCTTTTCTTCCCTTTTTTCTTTTTTTTTCTCTCTCTCTCTCAATTTGCCCAAAGTGAACGTCCCTTGGTCTCTCTCTCTCCCCCTTTTATATAAACAGATTTTTATCTTACCTT
This sequence comes from Annona cherimola, assembly GCA_030490835.1. Classification (NCBI taxonomy): domain Eukaryota; kingdom Viridiplantae; phylum Streptophyta; class Magnoliopsida; order Magnoliales; family Annonaceae; genus Annona; species Annona cherimola. The sequence goes on along the minus strand of CM059971.1, from coordinate 33,319,940 downwards.
TTCCACCTCATTTTGAGGGTAATTTAATGTATACTTATCCCTTAATGTGTTGTCACATTTTTACCCAAGTAAAATACATATTTAACAGATTTTTGAAATGTCAAAAACCTGCTCAAATCAACATATGTTGTTATCCACCTTGATCATGCCCCATGTGGCATTGATTTTGGCATTTTATGCCATAAAAATCTGCCCCATATCAATGTCATTTATCACCCTAGTCATGTAGGCTAATTACATGTAATTTTAGCATTTAAAAAATCACAAAATTAGCCCAAATCAGTCCCTTGGACGTCCCCATTTTGGCTACCTTGCTTAGCCATTTATGGCTACCACATCTAGCCTATACCCATGCCATTAAACACCCATGATATTTCATGGATTTTCTGAATTTTTGAAATTACAAAAATCCTCCAAAAAATTCCTTCTCGTGCCACCACAATTTGCCCCCTTAATTACCTCATTAAAGATGTTAACTTTTCATTAATGTTATGTCACTTTATGAGAACAAAAGTCAATGGCTTTCGTCCTTTTGGGATTAAGTATTTTTCCATGGTAATTAGCTTAATCAATCTCATCCGCGAGATTTACCATATCTTTTTAACTGACTAGGATAAATTTCATCTCAAAAGGACTTTTCTAGAATAAGTTATGGTCATTTGAAGTTAACTTTTGGATTTATATGAAAATAAATATTTATCACCCTAATCTCATCATAATTTTCATAATCCAATCCATCTGTAAGGTTGGGCACATAATCATATGCTTACCTTTCAAATTTCACCTCATTCCGCCTTATAGACGTCAAGTTATGAATTTTCTAACATTTATCACCTTAAATTCATAATTATCATCATAACCTACATTAATTAAGTCATATTAAATGAAATAATTATCCATAATATATTCACATTTCTAACCCTCATTAGGTCACTTTAATCACATGGACCCACATTGAGCTATAGTGATTAATTTCATCAGCTTCCTTAATTATAGCCTTAAATTTAATAAATCAATTGAATAATAAATAAATCATGTTTACATGTCTAATGTATATGTATGGGTCCTACTTGGGTCTGGGTCTCACAAGATGTATATCACATACTCCCGCCTGTCACATCCCTCAACTATAAGCATAGAACTAACAACATTATCAACTAATTATCTGTTATAAATTTACCTATAATTGGAGAAAAATTACTTGAAAACCATTTATTCTCATGAAAAAGTAGGGTTGTTAGATAATTAAGATGTCAAATCATTTATGGGAGAATGTGTAAGAGAGAAAGAGAAGAAAACCAAGGAAAATTTTTACATGAAATTACCAAATGTGGCCTAAAATCAAGAGTGCATTTGGTAATGTGTAACAAATGGTTGAAAAGTTGTGGAACTTGGAGAATGATGTGATTAGATAAAAGTAATGATTATAAGTGAAAGGTAGTTATATAGAAGAATTAAAAAGTATGGTAGTCATATAGAAAAATATATTGGAATAACTAAAAATGATCATAGTTGTATGAAAAGTGTGTGGAAAAGTTTTGGAGGAAAATTTTTGTATTTACCAAAATTTTGGTAAATTATAATAGATAATTTGCATATAACCCTTATAGTTTGACCGAAATTGCAGATATACCCATGTAATTTCAAGAATTTTATATTACTCCCACATAGTTTTACAAAAATTGCACATGACCCTCATGGAAGCTCTTTTCCGTCAACACCTATTAATATAGGTGTTAGAAAATTGCAGAATAATGATATTATCCATGTTCCAAGGTATCTTAGAATCCCTATAGTTATGAATTCCTCACTTGGCAGGTAGCGTATTCGGCATGGGAAAATCGCCTTGAAGGATCCTTTTCTGAGAAGGAAGGCAAGTGAGTTAGAAAATCACAATCTTTGTTTTTCTTTCCGATTCTTAAATTTTTGCTAGAATTTTATTTCTATCACTGTTGATTTTCAACTTCTTTGACGAGTAGGTAGTATACCACATCAAAATAATGATGTTGTTGTTATTTAAATGTGAGGAAAAAAGATGTTGTTTGAACTAAAATGAAATGGGTCATAGTAGTGTTGGTTCGTAACATTTAGTTGATTTTTGGAACAATAATGGATTCGACAATCGAAAAAATGGTGTATGGTAGGCTCATTATTTGAAAATTTATATGATTGCTTCAAATGGATGAGAAAATGTAGACAATCTATTTACTAATTTTATCTTTGAACCTATGCCAAAAAAAGAGTTTTGTACCATTTTTACTGTTTTGATTCTTAGAACATGTTAGGACGTGTTTTGAAAAATGTTTGTTCGGTTAATTATTGGAAATATTAGAAATGGGTAATCTTGAGTTTTTTGTGCATTTATTCGATTTGCTAATCTAATTTTTTTTTAAATCTTATCTCTATTTTTTCATTGTATTTTCTACTAATCTGCTAATTTTTTTACTTGTAAAATGGATTATGATCCTATGGTTGCTCCTTTTCCACATGTACAATGTCATTACAGAGATGACATTTGCTATCTGATTTTATCACACTCAAAAAAACCTAGAAGATGGTCTTATCAATGCCTAGGAAAGGTTTCGTTATTTTATTTATAATTAAAGAAGCATATAACTTCATTATCATTTGTTGTATATTTCATTAAAAAGTCAAATAATAATATCTTTAAATTTTCACTAAAGACGCATGGATTGCAATTGCTTTTGTTGGTATGATGCATTTGTTGAACATGAGAGTATGGTTGAAGGTGGAAGCAAATGTTGTTGCAAATCTGCTGGAAAATTGAAGATTATGGAAAATTTGAGTTTTTGGAGAAGGAATTGAAAGTTGTAAAAAGAGAAATTACTGTAATGAATATGGAAAAAAGTTACAATCGGCTATAACAGCATATGGAAAGATCAAACTTGCTTATTAGAGTGTTTAGTCAACTTTATATTTCATAAGCGGTGATTTTGTGCTAGTTTATAGACTAGTGGATTCAGTTTAAATACAACCGATATTATAAGAGATCACTAAGTACTTTTACATTGGTTAGTCCTGTGTATGCCACACTTTGATATTATAATATGGATTGCTAATGATGTTAAAAGATGGCTAATGTCATTACTCTGTTAATTTAAAATATTCAACAAAGCATAACACATATAACACATGGCATTTGCAATTCCACTTACAATGTGTGCATAACTAATTTCAAAATCTATCCAATTACACAATCTGCACCTCCTACTCAAGTATAAAAATTAATTTGAAAATACAGGAAATTACACAATTTACACCCTTGCACAAATTCATACAACTATTTTGAAAATATAAAAAATATCTACATGGCTATTAGATAGATCCTGCCCATTACACAATCGGCACCCTTGCACACGTACAAATAACTAATTCAAAATTAAAAAAAATATTTGCACATATTAGTTCCTGAAACTTTCATGTTCCTTGTGTCATTCTTTAATTGTTGCCAACAGGTATCATATGACTCTTCATTTCCTTGCACTACAACGATGCCTTGTTCCTTCTAACAAACTACAAAAGCTACAATGTTAACTAGACGTCTCTTCAATATTAAAAAAAAGGCGAAAACATATGTAGCTAATATCAATCCCAAATCAGTGAGTGACAAGGTGGAAGGATGCACTTGCAGATTCTAGTCCCTTATGCTTTACAAAATAACAAAACAGCCACCAAGTTGAAGTTCATGTATTTTCGAACATCTAAAACCTTGAAAAGTGGAGTTGCAACTATTAACTTTGTTATACAAAATCCAAGATGCATTTAGGTTATGCATTTATAACATATCTACTATAGAAATTTAAAAACCCATCAAGAAAAGACAACAAAATATTCATCTTTTGTCTTTCAACATTAGTTCAAAATGTATTACCCGTTATCCTTGAAATCAAATGTATTCCCCATTAAAGGAATGTCTTCATATTACAGGTCCTATTAGCTCTTCAAGCCCACGTGCAACAATAAAAAATAGTTTTACATACAACCCATGATGATTTCAAGTAGAAGTATTTGACCAATTCAATCTATATACAACTCATTACTGATAGAAGCATTTCTAATAATAGGTAGCTTCACTGTCCTTGCCTGGGGTTGAGAACTGTGTCCTACAAATTTAGGATGGGGTTTTAACTTATTGATGCAGATATATATACACATGCAAATAAAATAATAAAGAGTATTACCTTGTTCAATATTTTCAGCTGTGGGAACTGATCTTCCTCTACCTCTTCCTCTTGCAGTTGTGCCCTTACCCCTCGGTATAGTATTTACAAAGGTAGCTTGATCATTGGTCCTCCTTGACCCCCTACAACTTCGTCTATTATTGCCAAGCATACCACATTGACTATATGTTACTATTCGTTAATCCCCTTTTCTTTTCTTTTAAATTGCTTCCTCTCTCATACTCTTTCTCCTTCGAGTCTTCGGATGTCTTATAGGCTTCTTCATGATAGGTGGCACGACAATGTAGTCATCTACAACTTCATAGCAAAGCACCTTATCTGGAAGACTATGTATGATAGGTTCATAAGCAGCTCTATAACTATTCACTGAGAAGAAATAAGAATAGTAGTCTTGGGATCTTTTCTAAGTCATCCAACAATAACTATAAGAGCACATATGCAAGGAATCTGTCGAGTTGCCATTGTCTACATGTACATTCTTGCTTATCAACATACATTGTGTGTTGAATATACCTCCACGTGACTTCAAACTCAAATTTAGAACATTACATCACTTGAGGTTTCCTTGCATTTATCATCATATCATCTAGAATTTTTACAACTTGAGGTACCACTTTGTGAGTCCATTTAACACTTCCCACTCTTCTCTTATGGAACACCTTTACCATCATCCTTCTTATTTATTCAAAATACTCATAGATTGGCATTGCTCTTAGTTATATGATAAACTTGTTCCATGCTTCTGCAACATCGTTATTGATATCACTTGAAGGAATGGTGAACCATGCTTTGCACCAAAACCTACTGTGTATCTCTTTTATCCAATCATGTGCTTCCTTATTACATTGGCTAATATCATTCATGTTCTGCTTAAAGTATGCATGTGTATATGCCCTTGCTACTCCCCAAAAATTGATTTCCAACTAATCTCCTTTACAAAAAGATTTAGTATTTAGATTTTTTACTAAGTGTCTCATACAGAAACATTGTCTGCACAATGGAACAATGCGTTGAATGGCTTCCTGCAGACCTTTTTGCCTGTCTGACATGATTATGTAAGAATTAGGCCCAATCACTCTAAGCAAACCCTCCAATAATCAAGACCAAGTGGAGGAACATTCGACATCTATAATCCCTAATGCAAGTGAAATAATACTATGATCTCCATCCAACGTAATTACAAATAGTATAATCCCACCATACATACCTTTTAAAAATACACCATCTGACCCTATGAATGGCCTACACCCCTGACGAAATGCAACCTTGATTACATTCAAGGATACAAACATCCTTTCAAATAATCCATCGGTAGTTACAATGTGCTCAACTATGGTGTCTCGATTAATCTCATTAACGTCAGGCAATATGATGGAATCAAATCAAATGACTTCTCGAAAGAACCAAAAAATTTATCTACTGTCTTCTTTGTTCCTTGCCATAGTTTATGATATTTGAGGTTGAGGACGTATTCTTCTTGAAAGCTTTGGCGAATTGTAATAAGTCTTGGCTTCTCTTTACCTACCAAAAAAATCTTCTTTGCAACCTAATTGTGCAATGCTATATTCTCTCCACTACCTTGAAAAGCGGAACATTTGTGTTTATCATTCATAGTCCTTATACGCATTCCCACATTGTCATGTTCGCATTTGGCACAAACCCTCCATAGGTAATTTTTGACTTTGCACTTCACAATAAGCTTCTTATGCTCATTCCTTATGTATACCAAGTTGAAGTGGTTGTGAATTGCAAACTCAACAAATGCTTTTCTAAGTAAGGAAATACTTCAGAAAATCATGCCAACTGACAGTCATGGATTGGCCAAGTTGTCCTCTCAAAATGTGATGCCACATTTTGATTTCATCCTCACCCTTTTAACATCATCACACAACTCATTTAACTCATATGCTGAGTCATTTTTTCCCTTCGTACAGTGGTTCTCCAACATTATTTTCGATTTGGGGCTATGTTGAAGGCTCATCTTGAGTAAAATGCAAGTCCTTATGCTTTGCAAACAATTATGCAAGAAATAAGCATCATTGTATAGAGAATATTAATCAATTATGAGGATACATTAACAATAAAAGTAAGATAAATGTGGCAATAACCATAAATTCACCTTCAGCTACGCCCGTAGTTCCCCCTGTGTTTGCTACTATTAAGTCTTCCATTTCCTGCCCCAATTCTTCTTCTAGCCTAACATGTGTGTCTTGATTGGCCTCCAATAACTCTCCTAATTCCTCTTCATACAATGATTCTTTAACATACTCTTCTATTCGGTGTTATGCTGAAGCCTCATCTTCAGTAAAATATATGTTATTATGTTCTGCAAAAGATCGTCAAGAAATGAGCATAGTATTATAGATAGTATTAATCAAATATGATGATACAATGACAATAAATGTAAGGTAAACATATTAATTAACTAAGCTTCACCTTTAGCTAAACCTGTAGCTCCCTCTATGTTCGCTTCTGTGAAGAGCCCAACATTTGTCTCTTAGTTGGATTCCAATAACTCATCAACAACACCTTCTTCACACACCTCTTTCTCTTGGATGGATCCATGCAATCCATCTGCTTCTTCATTTGCAACCTTCTGCGCATCTTCCATCAATTCATATAAGAACATAAGCAGAGTTGTAATAATATTAGATTTTATTCTGTAAAAACTAATTGTAAAAATATAATAGATTAGTTGTGTCTTACCTCTGATTGGTAGATCTTCAATGTCGTGCTTTCTTTTATAGATCTTCTTCACAGCTTTGAATCTGTGGTTTAGATGGATAAATACCATCAGATTGAACTTTCCTACATTCAATTATCGTTGGTTGATTACCTTTTCTTGTTTATGTCGTATTTGAGGTGGACATGTATATTGGAATCTCCTTAATTCTTCTCTAATTTGGTAAAGAGATATACTTGCGAAACATCTCAATCAAATCACCATCTGTTATTAACTTCCCCACTTCAACACACAACTTAACTTCCGAAATCTTATAACTCAACTCAATCTTCTCCTGTGGAAATTTTACTATAGTTGCTATCGTGTCTAGAAGATCTAGCAAATAATACAAGTCCATGTATATGACATCGTAATGCACTAGACCACCAAGGTATTTCACAATCTTCCTTTTAGAATCTTTGTATAATCCCTCAACATAATGACAGGCCAATCTCACTCTACTTGGTTCCATGATTAAACTTACATAACAAAGGTCCAATTAGTCAAAAGTTGTGTTAAGACTAGCACATGGAAGGGAGACTTCATAAAGTATAACATGAAGAATCAAAACATTCAATCCTATCTTCTTCTTGTTGTTGATTAAAATTAAATATTCGACCTTAGTTTGCAGCAGTTACTATAGGTGTGCCCATCAAGGATGAGGCGTGAAAAAGCACATTCAACACGATCTTTTAAAAAATTAATGGATGCCAATGTTCTATTTCTCTTTTAATGTTTTATTGTTTGTGAGAATTGTAATATTTTTGTAGAGGGTAAACATTCTAGAGTACTATTATGTAGAAATTGTCATATATAGATGTTTCATTTGCAGTCTTAATCATGCATAATACAATTCCATGGGAATGTCATTCCATTCATAGTGGCTCTACTTCAATTTTGGTCATCAGTACATCCAATATTAGCTTAAGGACAATGAAACCAAATGCAACCAAAAGCTACAAAGAAAACAACAACCAAAAACAAAAGAAAAAAGAAAAAAGAAAAAAAATTAGTGTGTGCTTTTGTGCCATGAAAAAGGTGATCCTATACAAAATCTTCTTTAAACATTAAAACCAGCTCTAGTAAATTTTTTTCACCAAAATTGATTTGATTGTGGCTTTGTTTTGGCAACAGAATCATATCCACGAGGACATCCTATTATAGACAAAACTAAAGAGTAGTTAAAAAACCTACTATTGCAGCATTACTTTTCATTATTAATAAGTTTGATTTTTTGAGTTTTGACTTAACATGAAGCCTTGTGCACCTAAGAAAAATACCAATAACTCAAATCCATTTAAGCCATCTGCTCGAATGAAATTGAATTTCAGTGCACATAAACTATATTTTGTTTGATCGGTCTATCTAATGGAACTATAGTAGAACAAATCAATAAGCAAAACATTTGGTTTAGTACTCAAAGAATTATTGCATGTAACATGTAGTTGTTCGCAATCTCACCGCAAATGCTTGGGTCGTAAATTGTAGTATATAAAATATTGATCCACAGAAAATTTGAGACTATAAACTTTACTTTTAAACGCTTTTATATGTAAAAGTGAGTAAAGTGAGTAAAAATGGAATAAAAAATAGAAAAATGAGAAGAGAAAATAAAATTTAGAACTAGAACAAGTATTAGAAAATAAGGGTACGAGAACCTAATGTCTAGGGTTCCACATGCGTTTTTTGCAATGGAATATGTGATACAATTATTTAATCTGAATATTTTTTGTTAAAAGAGAACAAACCTTAATTTATTCTTGCACCTTTTCTTGAAACCTATAAGGCATACCTTCATTTTCTTAACCACATATTCTCATGGGATTAAATTAATTAGAATTCATTAAGGTCTATGGCTTGTTCATAGAATTCCTCAAGGTCATCATTCCTATTATCATGGTTTTAGATTCCAGGTTTAATATCTTAATTATCGTAAATTAGATTTCCACTTCTCGGTTCCATCACCTAATATATAGAATCATGTACAAAGCAAGCATTAAAAATATAAAATATTAAATTAACAACATTATCCATCATAAATAAATTAAAATCATGCATTCCGCTAAATTGTACGCATGATAGATCCTAAACTCTAGATTTATGGCTTAACCAAGCATATTTAAGTTCAAAATAAAATTAAAATTCAAACCCATCATAAACAAGACAATTTAAAAAAAAGAAAAAAAAGAAAGAAAGAAAAGCTTATTAGTTGGAAACCTCCATGGTGTGTCAGTCGCTCCACACAATTCGCCACTCCGTCTCTTACCCTATGCTCTTCGCCTTATCTTTACCGCATTGCTCTCTCTTTCTCTGAATTTTCTATCCTCAATTGTCTGCCTTTCTCCCCGTCTGTTGTGCTGATATTCATATTTATATTAGCTTAAAAGTGCGGAAGAAGGTTTGCGCAATTAGCCTGCTGTGCGGACTGCGTTGGTTAGATGGCTCTGATAGATTTGGTGCGTTACTGAAATTTAACGTAACCTCTTGGAGAACACTTTAATTCAGTGCTGTAAGTTTCCAACTTTGACCGGTTGGAAAATTGAATCGAAAAGATGGCTTTATGCTTGATTTTGGACAGCCAGATGGGTGCTGGAATTAAATAGACAGCTAGGATTCTTAATGCGCGGTGAGAATTTTCTGGATTAATGGACGGCAGGGATTAATCTAGTTATGTGTGGTGCTGATGCATCTAAATTTCAGATCCTCGGTTTGGAATTAGTCATGGTCAGTGGTTGAATATTCTTGCATTCTGCCATATGAAATTTTGGATGGTGATGATGATATGGACGTGATGTATTCTGAAGAAAATTCTGCAGATGCTTTGAATTGGCATGGAGAATAATGAGTGGCTAAGATCCCAATCCCGCATGGCTGTGTAAAATTATTTGTTGCTGTTGAAGCCAATGGACGGCTTGGATTTCCATATTAGAAATTTCTGGCCTTTGATTCATATGGATGGGATAATAGGACAGTTTGGATGAAAAATTCTGACGGACGGTTCAGATGCAGGGAAGCTGCTTGACGGTGCTGATATTTCCTGCACATTAATTTACGCATGTGGTTTGGACGGCCAGAACGCTAAAAATCTGGACAGCTGCTTGGTTGATTGACGACTTGAATTTCAGGAAATTGGACGGCTGATGTTTTGCTTTGCTTGAAGAGTTGAACGGTGGACGGCTTGCTGAAATTTTTGGAGATGGACGGTGACATTTTTGATTACTTTCTGATGTGCTAAAATATGGACGGTTGAGATAAGATTGGATAAACTGGATGGCTGGATCTATTAATCTGCAATAAAAAATGTAATTAAATTATTAATTCATCAAATTCATCGTAGCATTTCAAGCTCCTTTAATTTCATGGTAACAAATAAAATGTAATTTCAAGCTAAAGGAATACAAAAATTATTTAAATAATTTTGAAATTAATATTTAACACTCAATTGTTGCAAATACACATATTAAAGTAAATGTCACATTAAACTCAATTAATTGCCTACCAAATTAACATAAAATACCCACAAAATATATTATTAATCATCAATTATCAATAGTCATTCATAATTGCTAACTTTTGCATTTATTAACAAATAGCTTACTTACTCCATGAATATCGCAAAGGGTAAAATATTTTCATTGGGAAAGCTATGATAAGCGGTTGTTTAATAACTTAAACTCCTATAACAGACATATGTATGAGCACTCCTTTTCTTTTGGGAGAGCATTGCGCGGTACTGGTGTTGTGGTTGTATTAGTAATGGCTCCAACGCGATTACCCACCAAAGTAAAACCTAACCTCCCCTACATAAGTTCAAACTTGGATGACAATAGAATAATTTTTCTACTGTGGTCTCTACTCTTAGCAAAAAGGTCCATGTTTTCAACATACAAGACATGTGGTCCTTGTTTCTCCTTTGGAGTTCCTACCAAATACAACAACTCACTTTAAGCTAAACTTCTTTATTCAACATTATTTTCCACTACCACAACCTCTGTCAACAATTATAATAAGTCTCACATGTTTGAATGCACTACCTCAAACAACAACCTATAGGGGCAACAAACATACAACCTGTTGGATAAATGACTACCCATTCAAATAAAAGTGGAATATTATTACCTATTCAAATAGAGGCATAACAACACCGTCCATTCTAATAAAGGTAAAAAAATCCTAATGTTCTTTAACAATCATGCATCATAATCAAAGAAAATGTAACAAGCATTTTGAGGAAGATGCAAAGATGGCAAACCTAAATAGCAGCAGAGATGGTGAAACTAAACAGAAGTAAAATTGAAACAATCTGCGCATACCAATTAGCAATTTCATAAACCAATTCAAGGAAGATACACTCCTAACTAAAAAACGAAAGTAGCCTCAAATGAAGTCTTCATATTCTCTCCAACAGTTTTGCCCCTACTCCTCTGCTGATTGCAGTTGTTCCACGCAGAAAACAGCTTCAACCGCAACCTTTGAGAGCACTCGACCAACTTCGCCCTACCCTAATTTGATTGCAACATTCTCACCCAGAAAACAGGTTGAAAAAAATCATGCCCTAAACCGAAGAGTAGAAAAGGGAGGAAGGATGACGAACTAGTGAATGGGGCTCAATCAAGAGCCAACTTTGAGGGGTGTTTTTGGAAATGAGATAATGCACTAATGTCACACCACCTACAACTTGATGGCAATTGTTAACTTAGGGTCATGTGCAATTTTTGTAAAATTATATAGGGGTAATATGAAATTTTTTAAACTATGTGGATATATTTGCAATTTTGGTCAAACTATATGGGTATATATAGGAGTGCAAGTCGGTCCGGGTACCCACGCGTCGACCCGATGGATACCCTAAATAGGGTCGGTTTGGTTCGGATTTCGCTACCCACCGGGTCGGTTCGGTTCCGATTCTGAAATACTCGTAGGAATTTGGGTAGGGTCGGTTCCAGGTGCAGGGTACCCGGAACCGACCCGGATTGCATATAATATATATGTATGTATCTTATATTCAGTGGCTTCCCTTAGTGCCCTGAACCTAATCCTGTTTCCAAACATACTAGACCCCTCGTATTCAGTCGGCGACGGCGATCTCGATCCCTGTCTGCCTCCTGCTAGCTTCGACCTCGAAAAAGATCCATCGCACTCTGCTCTCCCTTCGAGTACCCCTCTGCAACTTCGATCCATCGGCCATCGCCCCCTGCTTCCGTCGTCTCGTCATCGATCAAGATTCCAAACAATCGGTCGCTGCTGTCACCGTCGACTCCCTTCGTTCTAGCCTCCAAACCACGCCATCTGCGACCTCGATCATTGGAATGGAATTTCCGTTGTATCTACCACATCCGTTTTTTTCCACATTCGAGTCACGTTTTCTACATTTAGTCAACCAGAAATTTGAAAAAAGAAAATGCTACAAGTCTAGATAGGGATTTGGCTTTGTTTTCACTATTTTCAGCGCCATGTATTTGCCGGATCATTCAAATTCATGGTCTTCCTTCTGGTCCTGCACATAACTGCATGACATAGAATAGTCCAACCGCTCGCACCCGAGAGAGAGAGAGAGAGAGAGAGAGAGAGAGAGAGATGGGCAATGGAAGCTCGAGGAACGGTGAAGATGGGAGCAACGGATCCCGATCATCTCGTTTCTCTAGATTCTAGAGGCATCTACACCGGCTTAGACACGAAAATATCTCTGCTTCAAGCAACCTGCTCCGGAATATTGTTGCTGAGGATTTTGCTGGAATTGCTCGCATCCAACTTATAGAAGTAAGCAGTTGCTATTTTCGGAGCTCTAGCTTCTAGATTTTCATCAATTTTTCCCTTATTTCTCGTCTTCCTGCAGGCGGAGATGAAATTCAAGGACCGATGAAAATAAATAGTATATTTCCATTGAACATTCTTCTCTGTTTGTCAATAAAGATTAACGTGGCACTGAAATTTCGGGTGCCTATGACAAAAAAATATTTCTGTTTCATTGGAAAAAAAATTTCATAATCTAGTATTTCTGTATTTTGAGCCAATTTGGATGCATGACGTTTTTAGGAACCGATTTGGAACCGAACCGGAACTGACCCGCACTTGAGAAAATTGGTTATGGTAGACTCCGGACCGACCCAATCTAAAATAGGGTAGGGTAGAAGTTTTTAAAAAATGGGTAAGGGTAGGTTCCACCCCTACCCGGGGGTACCCGGACCGACTTGCACCCCTAGGTATATATACAAATTACCGAATTATAATAGAAAATGTTGGAAAATAACTTGAGAAATAAAAAATTATTTTAAAATATTCCTCAAATTAAACAAATTAATTTGAATCGTATACAATATGACATTATTAAATATCACATATACCATACAAATCTTCATTCTAACACATTTAAATTATTATGCATTACGAGGAAGTGGTGTAAAACATGCCTAATCAGGTATAGTCAACTCCTCCAAGGATTAACAGCCATCAGAGAAGGCTAATTGTGTTAACATTAATGAAAAATATTTTAAAATGTGGTTGGCATAAATGTAAAAGAAAAAATAACATAGACGAAAATATTTCACTTCTGAATTGGCTTAGACGCAAATAACTCTTGTCAAAATGCAAAATTTGCTGCACATTTAATGGGGCCAACTCAAATATCATTTGCAGCTAGATACGTGCAAACATGCATTTTAACATCTACGCACTAAATCTATGTATATGCCTCAAAATTTTCACTACAAATAATACTATGCGCAATTTCAAAAAAAAAAAAAAAAGCTGCATGGACGGATTAATTAGCTGAGTAGGCACCGGGCAATTTTGTGGTTGCAAGTATTTGAAGTAAAATTCATTTTCTACAAAACCAAGATAATAGTTGCATTTTAAAGCCTGTTTAATTCGGCTGCATTTCATTAGCTGATGGATGATAAGCAGCTCAAAGTGACTGATAAGTAGAGAATGTTTGACACAGCTTAAATAAAATAACTTAAATTAATAAGTTATGTTGGATACAATTAGAAACGAAATACTAAAATAAGGCTAAATACCTTGGAATATGATCGTGGCTTAATATAAAAAATGTTATTTATGGAAAAATAATTAAAACAATTACAGTAAAATAAAACAAACTGAAATTTTTATTGCTAATTTAGTTATCAAATATTTCTAAGTCATTCAAATAAGAAGGCAAACAATTATAACATGTTTTATATTTTAAAATTCAAGACAAATTACTATCTACTACAAATTTGCTTTTTAATTAATAACTAAAAAGAAAATATAAAGATAAAATCATTGGTGAAAAATAATATTTTTTTCTCAACATGAATATGAAAGGATATCTTTGACAATAATCTATTATGAAAATATAATTGTCAATCTATTATGAAAATATATATTGATTATTCCTCTATTCGATACATTTAAATAAGTTCAAAAAATATAGGTAATACTTTAATTGCTGAAATTATAATCGACATTGCTTGGATGCATAGAGTCGTATGAGTGGGAGACAATGACCTTGTTACTCCAGCTCTCGAGTACTCCTTCTTCGGATACATCTAAGATAAATGACATGATGAAAGAAAATCGCAATCTTTAAAAACTTGATTTCTCAACTAAAGTTATTATAAATTTATATAAATAATACTATTGGAAAAAATAGATTTTACGGAGAGAATGTTTGACAATAAAGGCGGGAGGGAATGCTTATGGTAAGGAAAAAAATTAATATAATACAGAAATTTCCTAATGTATAATGTTATTTTTCAAAGAAGAATATCAAATAAGCCCTAAAGCATCCCAAAAGTTGCTTACGACTTATCATATAAATATAATTATATTTATAAGCATAGAATTAATATAAGCATAGAATTAATATTAGCATTGAGAAGTAATAAAACTTTTGGATGAAAAATTTTTAATATAAAAGTTGTTAAATTGATGAAAAATGATGTGATATGATAGAGGTAATGATGAGGTGTAAAGAAAATAATATTAAAATAGATAAATTAGTTGTATGGATAGTTATATAGAAATGATTAAAAAATAAGATAGTTTGTATAGGAAGATATAAAAAATTAATTTTAAAATATAGTAGTTATGGAGTGTGAAAAATTTTAAGTTAAATAGTTTTAGTTTGAAAAGTTTTTGTTAAAAACAAACATAACCGGATACAACTTACAAGTCGAATAAAATAGGCTCTTACGGACAAGTAATGCCACAAAATAAATTTAAGGCATGTAATAAGTTACTAGCTGCTAATATACAAAAGTATCTATTATTTGGCTGGCATATGGGTCCAAACTCCATCTACCTGGTGTCAGATGCCCAAATGCAACAAGACAATACTGACGCAACTAAAAGTAAGCAGGTTAAAAAAATATTTAAAAACCCATAATATATATATATATATATTTATGATCATGATTTCATAATCATGTGGGCCCCATTTTGGGGCCACTGCACCGCTGTTCCGGTGCAGTGATGCTGCACCGGAACAGCATCCATATATATATATATATATATATATATATATATATATATATATATGAAATCATGATCTACTCCACCCATTGTATTTAGAATAATGTATTTTACTATCATACCAATTTTCATCTCAATCAGATACTTTAAAGTTGTTATTTACATCAAATTATTTTATTACGTTGGATTTGTACAATTTTCAGATGGGGCCCATTGTTATTTACATCAAATTATTTTATTACGTTGGATTTGTACAATTTTCAGATGGGGCCCATATACATATCTGATTGGGATGAAAATTGGTATGGTAGTAGAATACATTATTCTAAATACAATGGGTGGAGTAGATCGTGATTTCATGATCATGTGGGCCCCATTTTGGGGCCACTGCACCGGAACAGCTCTCTCTCTCTATATATATATATATATAAGAATACTACGCACGTGAAAAAAAAAAAAAAACTATTTGCTGTGAATACCTGATTACGAGTTGGCTGCAAATAATTTTTTTATGCAGCAAATAATTGCTAAGTATTATAGTATACGCAGCAAAATAAAATTTCGCTGCATAGAAATTGCTCCATAGGGAATTTTTTGTCACAGCAAATTTACCACAATAAAAAATGCCTTAAGAATAAATCGTAGTCAAAAAACGAAATATGAAGGATATTTTCAATTTTTTATTAAAAGATTTTAATTGCCATGGCAGAATAACAGCTAGTTTTCATACGTGTGTTCCGGGTTCATTTTCCCTTGGTCACGTGTTTTGGTTTTTATTTCTACACAATCTCTAATACCTCTACTGCAAAACATGTACCACCGTTGAGGCCACTTGAGAATCCTATCCATAATGCCCACGAATTTTGCATGCCTCGGGTGCTACTTGGGCAATTCAACTTCAACTTCAAAATCAAATGCTAATTATGTGCGACTCCTAAAGCTTCACGGTGTGTTTAGGAATCATAGTGGGAAATGAGAAAGTGAGATTATTTAAAAAATTGTGAGGGTAGTGTAATATGATGTGGTTAAGTGAAAATAAATAAGATAATTGCGTAAAAATTGTTGTAATATATTGTAAGTTTGGAAAAATAAGGTGGTTAATACAGGTAAATGATTAAAAGACACTTATAATTAGGTTTTTTCTTCTCTCCTCCCCCTCATTACTCTTTCAAATATCCCCTAATTGTGCATGAAGGCTTGACTTTGTTCAATTGTACGTGTATCTAAGGCGTGTCATGCCATGGATATTCATCCGTGGGAAGATCAACCATCAGATACGTTTTCTAGTGTGTTTTGTGAGAGACAATAAAGGGTTTGTAAGAAATTCTGCTCATATTTAATGGACATCATTTGTGTTTTGTCAATTTCAACTCCATTCAAGTTAAGCACTCTAGTCACAATGGTGTCCCTTTCACTTTTTTGTATTCTAAGGGTGTTGCAACACTAAGCAATAGCGTGAGTAATATTTATTGCTTAAAACATCCACCACATAGCACGCCTAAAAAAACTTATTTTGCTTTCTTGTTCTTATTTTCCTTGATCTTCAATTTTATTTTCCTATTTATTTTATATCTTAAAAAAATAACAAAATAACAAGTTATTGACATTTAAATTGCGTCTTAGAAAGGCGTAAATTGTTTTGTTTTCTGCTTAGCAGAATACAAGACATAATATTACTATTGCATGAATGAAAATACTAGTTAACAGAGTAGTTATTATCATGTCGGTAGATGTCGCACTCGCCCAACTAACCATGCATTTTGAGCCTGCGGATTGCATGCGGACATATTTTATTCGTGAATGCCAAGTGCCAACACTTATCTTATGATTCCTGCTCATCTAAAAATGGCGTGCGCCGACCACCAAATAAAAAGTGAAACGCGCACATGAGACTCTCGAGTCTTGACGGTGCTGCTTCTGCAAGTTGGCGGTGAGGCGTGTGGGGCGGCACGGATTGGAACTTGGTAAGTTGGGCCGTTAGGGTTTGAATTCGGGTTAATTCTCAAGTATGATTACGATTTATACTTATGTTCATAGATATGAGTCTGCACATTTTACATTTAAATTTCATCAAATATGAAACGTTAAATAATAAGGCAAAAATTTTAAAATGACTGAAAGGTTAAATAATAAGGCAAATTTTTTTATCAAAAAAAATAATAAGGCAAAATTTTTAAAATGACAAATTATTCTTGTCATTTCTTGTAGAAGGAAAAATTCCTTTGTTGCTCATAACCTTTACTCTTAATTCCTATTACACCCATATAACTCTATTAATTTTTCTCATACTCATCTCTTTGACCTCGAATTCCTTGCTCGCTTTGTGAATGATGTTGTAAGGCCTGTTAACTTTATATGGAAAAGATCATTTTGCCCTTTTCAAATTTTGAGATATGCTGATCGTAATAAATTGCTATTGGTCACAGTTATTGGCAAGTAGCAGAAGAGAGATGGCGATTGGTTTGTGAAATCATGCATGTATTATTTTGTTTATAAATATTGATTTTATTCAATGAGATTTCTTCAGTTGGTAGGATTTAATAAAATTCTCGCTTAGAACTAAAATTTTGTGTAACGGAACTAACATAATGATAATTAGACATTCGTGATGTGAATGATGATTAGGAGTATAGCAAGCTTTCAAATTTGTTCCTTGATTCTATGCTTATATCTCAAATAGTTTTTTGATTACCAAGTACGGCTTCAAAAACAATAATTACAAAGCTTAGTAAGAATGAAAAATTGAATGGTGATAATTACGATATTTTCCATAAAAAGTTCAATACATCTTGGAAGAGTAGGAAGTATTGGAAACTCTTAGTAATATCATGATAGAACTTAAGTGAGAAAATGCTACTCAACAAAGAAGAGATCGTGAGACTTATTAGCTTGGAAAAAGAAAAATAGGATTGTCGCATTATGTTATTGAACATCATGCAAGATGATCTCTTATGTGAGATCGAAAAATATGTTACTGCTTAATGTAGACAACTTTAAAAGAGAAATATGGTTGTACTTCTAGAAAAATGTCACGGCATCTTCACCATAGTGACTGTTGGCTAAGAGGCTTAGATCAGCAATGTGATACACCTAACACTTGCATTTGTTAGATAAGTCTAACGAAATCACAACTTATTACAAATTAGGGTGAAAATTAGAGCTTAGGTAATTTTATCATTCCACACACAGACTAATGACGCATTTACTAGATTTTTAACAATGTGAGTGGGATTTTTGGAAAAATACATAGGTATAATATAAATCATTGAAAGTTCGTGAGTATAAATAACATTAGATGCAAAACTCGTGGGTATATTGGAATTTTCCCTTCTATTTTTTATAAATATGTGCTTCTTATCTAGATTTTATTCTTTCATGTGAAATTTGACAATTTTAAAAAACTTTTTGGCATTATTTTTTTGGAAGTCAACGGACTAATTTATTAACAAAGATAGATCCTTACACAACATCTTAGCAGTACATACAGGTGATTCATCCCGCTAAGCAAAATCCTTGTAAACAAAAAACAAGGCTGCCTGTGCAAGCTAATAAGTGTATTGCCTTATCTTAATTTATGTGAATAAACAACCTTGTCTAACTCAGTCTCACTACTCTTGATTTTTTATACAATATATTTCAAAGTAGTAATCGTCGGTTAACCAGTTAATCATTATCATGGAAACATTTTCCATTTCAATTGCCTTGATTCTCATCTCCTTTGTCCACGACATCCCCATCAAGATTGCAGTGGTCTCCATCTATAGTGGACTAGCAATGCCCTATTTCCTCCAACCATCTTCCAGCTGTGAATCATTCCTTTGAGTTCCTTCCCACTACTTTAAACTCCATCCCTGAAAATCTACATCTAGCATCAACGTTTATCCTTACACTTTCCCTTGGGGTGAGGCCTCCACCTAGTGGGGCTGGCTGCCAAGTCAAAATCCCTTCTTTGAATGATATGCGCTAATTGCACTTGATGGATGAAATCCACACTCTGTCGACCAGTATCTCCCACGCAACAAGAGGAGAAGGGTGAGGGGGAATGAGTCCCTCTGTTAGAATCTTGTTTCCTGAGTACTAGAATCTCCTTCCTATTGTGAGAAACAACATCAAGGGAAACATGAACATGATCCAGTGCACCCTGGTGCATTTAGCTTCGGTGAACCTAGGTGCAAAAACTCATTTGTTATATTTTTTTGAAAAATTTTTATACAATTATTAATCTATGTGTATTTAACATGTGTATTTATTTTTACCTTTTTTGAGACTTTTAGATATTTATTTTTTATTTTTAAAATAAGTGGCATTTATGTAATTTATGTAATTTATGTAATAAAATTAAGTTTTATCATTTTTGAAGATATATGAATATTTTTAAAAAAAAATTAAAAAACAGGAATATTTCAGTCACTTAAAAATGGTAAAAGTACCTTTGTTTTAAAAAAAAAAATGTATATACATATATCCGAAAATGGTAAAATTTAGCTTATAGATTAAATACACTAGATTAATAATCTTATAAAAAAATTTCGAAAAATATAAAAGAAAAGGATTTTGCACCCTGATGCATTAAAACATTCTCCATGATACATATATCCCCATTTTATTAATTTTCAAACATAAAAACATCAAATAAATATAACAAATTTCAAATTTTATAGAAAGGAAGGTTAAGCTCGAGCTAGAACATTTATTGAAAAACGAAAAAAAAAAAAAAAAGAATGTCAACTTGACACATAGGATCAAGCCCGCCTGTAGTAAAATGGAATATATTAGGATGTACTAGTTAAGATACACACGTTAAAAGGAAATGTTGTTAATTTACGTGATCCGTGGATGTTGGTTTTATCCTCAATGTGTTGGCATTGGACCTTGAATAAGGTGCAAGTTGAGTGTAATGGGTTAGGATCAACCTATAGCTTAGTCAACTGAATTCAATTTTTGACTACATATAAAAATTTTCAAATCAAAACTTTTTAATTTGAAATTTTTAACTATCCATAGTTATCTTATTTTTCAATTATTTTTTCATATCTTCCTATAGAGTTATCTTTTTTTAATAATTTATACATAACTACTTATATAACTAACCTATCTATTTTAACTTTACTCTTTTTACTCTTTGTCCTTATACTTGTTGTATCATATTATATTATTTTTTCATTTTAAAAATTTTTACACAAAAAAAATTTTTCATCCGAGAGTTTTATCACTTCCCGAACATACTCAAAAATCATTAAAAAAAATTTATAACTGTTTGTCTATAGTAGTTTAAATAATCTTCATCAAAAAAGGTAGTTTAAATAAAACAATAGTCTTTAAATTTAAGGTAAAATAATTTATCATATAAAAACACATAAGCATTACTGGTAAAGTGGTTGTAGTATTCAATAGAAGTTGATGAGAAATACTCAATTCGGGCATTCAATAGAAGTTGATGAGAAAATTCAAAAGTCTAAGCACCACACAAACATGACAACTAATAGTTCCCCATCTACTCGTGGTATTTTAGGAGAGGGGTTGCGGGAGAATAACTTGCATCATGTGAATTCTAATATTTTTAACTTGTCGACTCATTTATATGACTATAAAATACATTTAAACAAATGGTTTTTATTACAATGGAAGGTCAAACCCTTGATCCGGTGGCCATGTGACATAACATGCTACTAGAAGGGTTAAGCCCCAAGGCACCATTTAAACAAAAGGGTTGGTAATAAGTTAAGATTATCCAACCTACTAACATGATAATTTAACCCATTTAACTAATCAACCTATAAAACCCATTTAACTAATCAACCTATAAACCCATTTATAACCATTAAAGAATTAATATTTTCTTGCTATTTATTTTGCAAGTTATACCTACTCATTAGCAATGGCATCAAAAGTTTGCTTTATAATGTGAACGACAACTAACATTTTAAATTCAATTAGATGATTAGTATTAAAAAAAATTATTAGGCATGGACAATTACATTTTAATTAGTTCATTATTTAACCATCAATGGCTCATTTATAAACCTGTTAACAACTTCTAACTCAATCTATTTATATTAAATGGACAGAGGTTAGAGTTGAAGTGTTTATAAACGAGTCTCGAATCAATGCACCTGATTGCATTAAAATTTTAGTGCAAATTGAGTGCAAAATACATTTTTTCTTTTTTTGATTTTTGTGAAACTATTAATCTAAGTATATTAAATTTATATATTAAGTTTTACCATTTTTAAAATTTTTTATATATACTATTTTTAAAATAGGGATATATACGCATGTTTTGACTTTTAAATAACTAAAACATCCATATTTTTAAAAATAAAAAATATGTTGATATTTTCAAAACTGCTAAAAAATTGATTTATAAATTAAATACATCAAGACTAACAATTTTATAGAAGTTAAAAAAATGGATTTTGCGCCTGGTTTCATTAAAATTCCAATACAACTAGTACATTGAAACATAACTCCTAAAAAATAAGTTATAAAATGGAGATAAGATTCAATGCACCTTGTGCATTAAAACTTTAGTATCCTAATGCAGAATCTGTTTTTTAATTTTTTAAAATTTTTATAAAACTATTAAAATAATTTTTGAAGGTATTAAAAATAAAAAATTTTCAACAATGTTAAAACTTAGCACATATGTTAAATATGTCTAATAAATAGTTTTGTAAAAAAATTTAAAAAATTTAAAAAATTAAATTTTGTGTTTGGGTGAACTAAAATTTCAATGCATTAGCATACATTAAATTAGTTTTCTATAAACTAATTAGGATTAAGATTTTTTAAATGAGTTAAAGATTAAAATGAACCTTTCGCACTAACCAAGATACACATATGTGCAATCTAAAAAATCTCCTACAAAATAAATTCTTAAGTTTAAAATTTTGTGTAGTAGGTCATGATTAATATTTTATAATGTTTTATGATTGAAAATGGGCTAAAAATTATTAATTTCTAAGTTTTAGAAAGGAGTTTTGGTTGGGGGAATGTATCACTACAACAACATAAACTTATAGCAACGAGTTTTTTGGTTGCTATTGGGGCTTTTTTCTTACTAATATGAATTAGCAACCAAAAATAATTGGTTGCACGTTGGTTGGCATAGGCCCGTTGCTAAAAGTTAATATCAACCATTTAGAAATTGGTTGCAATTTCTATACATTCGTAACAAAAATTTTAGTTGTAAATTGTAACTAAAAAGGAGTGAATTGTCTCCGATCACCGGCTGAAGATACTTGTTTGTAGCTAATTGTGGTTACAAATAAAATCAATTGCAATCAATTTTTTTATGAAAAGTACTTGTATGTATTCACACACCCTAAGAACGCTCCCAAGCCAAAAAATTTACAATTTAACTAGGTGGGCATCCCCACCATTCATGACAAAAAACTGAAGAGTGAACAACAATATCATCAATGTTATGTGCACATTTGTTCCCCTCCCTTAATACATGAGTGAACCCAACTAATTCAAATTCTGAAACAATAGATAAAATTTCAGCAATCTTGTTCCCCAGATTGGAAAGAATATGGCATTCATCAATTAAGAAGGCAATCAAAATGCGAGAATCAGATTCCATAATTAAACTTCTTACTTTTAGGGATGCGCACCATCTGATCCCATGTAACATAGTCAAAGCTTCCATATTTTGTACATCTTCTACTCCATCCAGTTTCCAACATTTGGCTCCAACAAAATCCCCCATATGGTTTCAAATAATGACGCTGGCCCCATGCAGTTTCCCCAAATCAATCCTCCCATCCATATTGGCCTTTGGCTCCCCAAAAGGAGGTTGAATACACCTCGGGACAAGGTTGGCTCCCCTGTTTTGAACATCACCTTCCATCCTATTCAGTTTGATGCTCTCCCAGAAATTCAAGCTCCATTCATACACCTGGTCGAAAGCTAGTTAAATGCCTTTAGCTTTGAGCTTGTTGCGCATCTGCCACACATGCTAGCATATTACCACAAACAGCTCCATCTTCATGCGAACAGATTGCCTCATCATATTACACAATATGCTTTTAATTGCCCACCAAGGGTCCAAATTTATCTATCTAGTACCAATCTCCTTCGAGCCTAGGCTATCCTATCACAAAAAACAAACAGATGTGTCGTCCTCTCTTATGTTGCTACAGAATATACACCTTATTTCCACCCCCACAACTCTGCTATTCAAATTAGATTTTGTTGTTAGAGCATTCTGAATAAATTTCCATCTAAAAATTTTAATCTAGTTCAGAAGCTTGCTTTGCTAAATGGCCTTCGTTATTGCTTTATCCTGGTTGTTCAATCAATCCATTCCTCAGACCTACAAGAAAAGAACTGTTAGAAAATGATAACTAATAGGCTGACCGAACACAGAAGGCTCCATCAGCCTTGGGCCCCCAGAACTTGTCATCCACCACACCCTCCATTAGTATATGGATTCCTCTAATATTTTGCTATTCCACCTCTCCAAAAGCACTAAGGATTAAATCCTTCTTCTAAGCTCTACCCTCCTTGTCAATGAACTCTACAACTTTTACTTCCCCCTTTGATAGCTGACTAAGCAGTGAGCCAGCCATAGTGAGATTTGTATCCAGCCATTTATCTTGAAAGAACCTAATCAGCTCCCTATTACCCAACCTCAATCGACCCCCCTCATTCAAAAGTGTAGGAATCGGAAGATCTTTCTTTGCACTCCCAAATACTCATCCTGAACAAATATTTGGCCCCTAAAACCTTATAACAAAGTGATTCTGTGTTAGAAACCAGCCTCTAAAATTGTTTTGCCCTCATGGCCCATTTCAGACTATATTTGCGTGTTAGTTCGAGAGATTAGTCTTAGTTTGCATCTATTTAGCTTAATTTTTACTCGTTTTGCATTTTAGGAGTATTATTTAATTTTTATGCATTTTTTGTATAAATTAGACATTTTTAGTCCATTTATTTAGTTTATGTAATTTTTGAAGGAAGGACGGGCGAATTACAAGCAATGCGGGCGAAGAGGATGCAAATCAAAACCAAGTCACGAGGCATGTGGATGGCGCCCAGGCGCCAACCTACATGCCCTTGCCAGAACTCCAACACAATCCAACAACCAGAAGCTTCCAGTGAGCTGGCGCCTAGGCACCACTTCACCAACTTGTAGACAAGTCCGAAAGGGTTTTGAGGCCACCATTCACAATAGCTTCCAAGGAGTTGGCGTCATGGCATGATCACACAGATGTTCTAGGAGAGGTTCCAAGTCATGAAGCATCCAGGGAGTTGGCGCCTAGGCACCAGCTAGGGGCGCTTAGGCACCAAGGCATGAATTCCGAAGGCATCCAGACATGTTTCTAAGTTACCCAGCAAAAAGAGAGTTGGCGCCTGGACGCCAGCCAGGGGTGCCTAGGCGCCAATACGCATCCGTACGTGTACGTGTGCTGCGCAAATCCACTTTATAAATAGAAACCTAGGATTCATGCCCAAAAAAGTGTGAAATCCCGATCTTAAACACGTGTATAAAACTCTAAGGTTGTAAATCCTAGATTATTTGGAAAATATACATTCATGAGTATAAAAATATGTGGGAATAGAGGTTAAAATAATTATTTATGAAATTCGGATGAATAGTGCACGTGAATAGTGATCCTGGGATTAAGACATATTATTAAGAGTTAATCACTTGGATTAACCTAATCACAAAAAGACGGAAAAGAAGATTTAATCGCTACAGGACTAAATAGCAATATTTTTGATATTTTAATGGAATTTCGGATTTTAGTGAAAATTTTGGAGAAAACAAAGAAAAATTCATAAATTGCAATCCGGACGTCAGATTTAGATGAAATATTTTATAGATGGCCAAATATTTATGATAAACATGATGAATGGTTTAAGATGTGAAGAAAATCATGAATCAAAGGCCAAGATTTAATGTCAAAAAGTAGCCTACTTTTTCATTTAATTTTTGATTAATTAAAAGTCAAATATCATTAATTAAAAATCACTTTAATTAAATGCAATTGTGCTCAAAGTCCAAAAGGGGGGCTGGAAGTGCAGGGGCTGTGGGATTTTGAGCCAAATCCAATGGCCCACAATTGATCTTATCATGTAATCAATGGTTGAGATTAATTAGTTTAAAAATAATTAATTTTAATTAATTAAAAAATTCATTAAATAAGGCTGCTATGGGGGGCATGAGCAGGTTAGATAAGGGGCTGCACAAAGCTCCAAGAGTTGCTTGGGATTTGAAGAAAAAAAATTAGAATTTAGTATCTCAAGCAAGGGGGTAAATTGTAATTTGATGAAAAATTGAGGAGTATAAATAGGGGCAAGGTGAGAACGTCCAAGGCATCCCATTCTCAACTCAAGCTTGAGAAATCCAAGTCTCCCCACTCCCAAATTCGTTTTAGGTTGTAACAGAAATTAGAAAGAGAAAGTGTGAAAAGAAGAAGGATATCTCCACTCCGGGTAAGTGAATTCTATCCAAATTTCTTTTGGATGTTAAGTGAGGTAAAATCTTTCTTAGATAATGTTTAAACATAAGAAAATAAGTATAATTATAATGCTTAATTGGAATTATGCCAAAACATCAAAAATTTGGAGCAAAGATAGAGCATTCGAGAAAATCATGTATGAAATGTAAAAATAATGCTCCAATATTGCTAAATGATAATATGGGATGAATAATTATGATAGTTATGATGTTGGGATGATGATATATTAATTTCATGATTTTTAGATTTAAGGATTATGTTTAAGAGAAATTATGTTGATTTTCAGTATATGGAGAAAATGATTTAATTAGCCAAGTTAATGATGATAAATTCAAAATTCATGAATTTTTCCATGATATACTAACTAAGAGGTATGTCATGGTATTTTTAATTTTTGGAAAAAATATCAATTTTTGGAACCCATGAATAGTAACCCACGTGCTGTGACCAGTAACCTCAGGTGAACAGTAACCCCATGAACAGTGATCATGAACAGTACCATGAACAGTAAAAAAGCGTAAATTGGGTGGAAAAAATGAGATTAGTATTTATATCTTAAAGAATATATAGATGAAATTTTTAAAGGGATTTATGGATAAAAGAATCCATATAAAGAGATAAGAACCAAGTATCTTTATAAGATTAACCTCTATAGGAATGAGGTAATGAATAATTATAAAGCATACATGAGAAGCAATCAAAGACATGGAATGATATAGATAAAATATCATTTTTTCTTGTATAAGAAAAGGAAAGAAAAAGGTGGAGGACACTGACTGAGGAGGTAAGCAAGCAACTCTTTTGAAAATGATTATTTACTATTTTATGAAACATATTTAAGGATGGTCATTCCTATACTACTTTACATGAAATGATTGCCAACTTGCTTATTAAATGCCTTTTATGAAAATTTTATGGACATGTCATGCCGGCATATGTGTATGTTCATAGAGCATAATGAAGAGGCTTTGGTGGAGGTAGAAAGCGAATCGATGATCCCCCTTCACTATTGTCAAGTCGCAAGGGCTGTGTGCCAGCGGCGTCCTCCCAAGAGGTGGGGGCACATGGAAAGTCATAAATAAATGAATGCATTGCATTCTCATGAAATGCATGAAAAGGTTTCTGTCCCATTGGTAATTGATCACTTGGTAAGTGTCTCCTACCAAATGGGGAGAAATGCATTTGAATGAAAGGAAAATGTTTACTTGCCAAAGAAAAAGACTTGCTTACTGAGTATTATTACTCATATGTGTTTTCAAAATGACAAACAGGCTATGGAGCTGACTCATAAAGGATGCCAGGTAGAAATGACCTACAAATTTAATTGTAGTTTTATATATGTGTCCAAAGAGACAAATGTATGATAATCATGTTGAAGACATGTTTTATGGATATTACAAACATGATTGTACTTATGTGAATTATTTCAATAAAAAGAAGATATGAATGGTTTTATGATGATATGAATGAGTCTATTATGAATAAAGTGTATGCTTATGTGATGAAAGAAAAAGAAAGAAAAAAAATTTGGACAAGATCCAATTAAAAATCCCGCCGTGTGATCAGGGCAACAATCCTGAGTCTCGTTTACCAATCAATGAGATCCCGGAGTAAGGCTTCTAAGTGCCCTAGTTCGGGGCGCCACAAAAGGGAGCCCCAGGCCCGGAATAGACAGCCAGAGAAGGACAAAAACTCAAATGAAACACAGATTGAAGAGAAGATTTAACCCTGTTGGTGGAAACCGCCGGAAAACCAGTTTTCTCTTTATCTTTTTATTTTTCTTTCTCTGTTTTTTTGGATACTACAATAATGGATGTAAAGGATTTTATGATCATGTCTTTGAACTAAACTTCCTTTAGATGGATAGTTAGGATGAATTGACATCTAATTATATTGTATTGGTTCTTTGAGATTCAAGAATAAATATTTGATTTTTCTATATAATTGTGTGTGATTTACCCTTGCACATGTGGTTTAATGCTTTTTACAAGATTAGCTACCTTGTAAGATGATTTAATTGCTTGATTAATCATTTGAAAAGGAAAATCTCTGCTAGATCCGTGTGTAGGGCATAGGTTTCCTCTTTGTTAAGGAAAGTTGTTTAATGGATAGCAATATACCGTTAAACCCTGTGTAGTCAATAAATAGGTTATGAACTTATCAATTTCACTTTATTTAATGGCATGGGAACATAGCAATTGAATAAGGTGTAATTAGTTTTATATAATGTTGGAAGACATCTATAAAGATTATTGAACTTGGACTAGTAAATCCATGCACAATCCAATGAAAAAGAACCAATACAATACAATTTAGATTCAAGTATTCCAAGCTATTCATCTGTCATCCCTAATTGTTAAACTCGTTTTTAGTATTCCAGCGATTCCGTGGAATCTATTTTGATTTCTTATAGCATTTGTTAGCTTTAGCTTTAAATTTAAAAACTCAAAATTTTCCACCCACCGAAAATAGTTAAACTAATTAATAATTCCGGTTAGACAATTCCTCACGGGAACGATACTCTACGCACTCTTTATTACTTAATTCGGCACGCATACTTACATAAAAAGCGAGCATTTTTATAGACATATACGCAGCTCGTCAAGTTTTTAGCGTCGTTGCTGGGGAATTGGTTTAACTAATTATTGATAGTTTTATTGCTTTCTTGTACAATTATGTAGAATAGTTCATTTTCATAATTTCTTTTAGTTTAGAATTTTTCCGCTAATTTCAATTGAATTGGTTTTTGCAGGTTAATTTAATTTTGCATGCACCGAGGCAGAGCCGGAAAGGAGATTATTTTTCCTTTTGATCCGGAACCCGAAAGAACTTATTTGAGAAGGCATCATAAGAGCAGGGAAGCTAGGAGCCAACAACATACTATGGAGCGCATCGAGAATCAGGACGAAAACATTCATGCAAACCAACAGGGAAACCAAAGGATTGAGGTTCCAATTCATCCACCACAAGATGATTTGGACCAACCCATTTGGGATCTCGTTGTACTTGGCCAGAATGCAGTTCAGACTAGCATCGCACCTCCTCTTATCAAAACCAACAACTTTGAGATCAAACCGGTGATTTTCCAGATGCTCCAGTCTATTGGGCAATTTGGGGGATTGTCTTCTGAAGATCCACACCGCCATCTGCGGAATTTTTTGCAGATTATGAACATGTTCAAGCAGAATGGGGTCTCCAACGAGGTAATGTGGCTACAGAATTTTCCATTTTCACTGAGGGATAGAGCTTCGGAGTGGCTAGATTCTTTACTCCCGAACTCTGTCAATACGTGGAATGACTTGGCTCAGAAATTCCTGGAGAAATATTTCCCGCCTGCTAAGTTAGCCAAGCTGAGGATGGATATAGTCTCATTCAAACAACATGGAGAGGAGACTCTATCAGAAGCGTGGAATCGCTTCAAAGACCTACTCCGGAAGTGCCCACATCATGGAATTCAGCTATGGGTTCAAATTCAAATTTTCTACAATGGTCTCCGGATTCCACCCGTCATATGGTGGATTCATCGTTAAATGATTTTCTGCTGAGGAAAAGCTACCGAGAATCATACGCCCTACTTGAAAACATGGTGGCCAACACATATCAACTGCCATCTGACAAAACCTGAAGTGGGGGTCTACTCCACCTGGACGCAGTCTCATTAATAAAGGCCCACATCGACGCTCTATCCAGGCAAATTCAGAACTTTTTCAGGCAGCCAACATCAGTGCAGTAGGGGCACCTAAACCACAGCAGCCGACAGCAGTAGATATTTTTACGTGGTATGGAAAATTCAGTCATCCCAGTGATCAATGTGCCTCAAATCCGGAGTCCATTAATTATGTGGGAAATTTTCAGAGAAACTCAGCAAATCCATATGCAAACAACTACAACCCAGGATGGAGAAATCTGTTAGAAACAATTGTTGAAATCAAATGCAAAATATCCAAAGCATGTGTTTTGATGATTAACAACATAATTTGAGTGAAGTCTTAGCTACTAGTATGTTTTGTGCAATGTTTAAGGTTATAAAAGTGAAAAATACAAAACAAAACAGGTCAAGTCGCAACTCACTGTGAGAACCAGGTATTTAATTTTATTTTCATTATAACCCTTCTTTATTATGAGGTAATTTATGAACATGCTATTAGGAATTTATGATGTTAATGGATTAATAACTTATACAGACATTGTTGAGCACTACAACTATTTTTCACCTCGCAGAGTAGGTACGGGGTTCGACCTGCCCGGTCAGGTCGCAGGGGTCAAATTGGAAACAATTGTTGAAATCAAATGCAAAATATCCAAAGCATGTGTTTTGATGATTAACAACATAATTTGAGTAAGTCTTAGCTACTAATATGTTTTGTGCAATGTTTAAGGTTATAAAAGTAAAAAATACAAAACAGAATAGGTCAAGTCGCAACTCACGTCGACTCAGACATCGACTTGGGCCAAGTCGATTTCTCAAGTCGACTCCATCTTCGACTTCAATAGACTTCCTCTGTCCAGCGTTGAAATTAGGAGCAAGAATTCTCGAAGTCGCAGACGAAGTCGACTCCACTTGCGACTTGGGCGAAGTCGCAGACCAAGTCGACTCCAGTATCGACTTCACATAACATTTTCCTTCCAGCGTTGAAATTAGAAAGCACAGCTGCCGAAGTCGCACATGAAGTCGACTCCACTTGCGACTTGGTGAAGTCGAAGGCAAAGTCGACTCCAGCATCAACTTCAAATGGGCAGTGCAGATTTTTAGAATTTCAAGTCGAAGGCCAAGCCGACTTCAAGATAGACTTGAGTCAAATTGAAGATGAAGTCGACTCAAATTTTTCAACTTGAATATATGAAGACTAATCCAAGTTTAAAGCAAGCAAGACGCATGGATTCAACCATTCTAAATCAAAGTTGGATTTGTTCATACAAGATTCGAGTTTTTCAAGTTCTCTAGACTTAAAGCTAAAGAAATTTTGTATAAATAAGTTCCAAGTATTGAAAGACAAAAGAAGAAGAAGAAGTTAAGCAAGCAAGAGACACTTCAACAAAGATCAAACTGACTTGGCAAAAGAAAGAAGTCAAGTCGCACCCGAAGTCGACTCCAAGATCGACTTGAAGCCAAGTCTCAGACCAAGTCGACCCAGAGGACAGACTTGGAAACTGAAGAACAGCTGAAGTCGCACACGAAGTCGACTCCAGCATGCGACTTGGGTAAAGTCGCACACGAAGTCGACTCCACCTGCGACTTGGATGTGTAACGTTCAAATTTTTGAACGTTGGAACATTTATTACGCGTCAACCAATTCTATAACGTTCAAAATTCTCCCTCCTCTATATATAGACAATCAAGCAAACATGGAAAGACATATGATAGAGCTGAAAAAGAGGAAAGAAGTGCTACTAAGAGTTTCAATCCACTTTTCTCTACAATTGAGTGATCTATACACTTTCAAAGGAAGAACAAGCTTCAAAGTTGTTGTTTGCTTCAACGCAATACGATTCGTTGCTTCTACAGATTCTTCCTCGAGCTAAAACTGCCTACACAAATTTATAACATGTAGATTTCTTCTATTTCATCTTGTTATTTAATTTTGGTGCTTGGTTTGAGTTCGGTGTTTCAAACCAAGATATAGCAAGTAGGGTTGTGATTTGAGTGTAACTCATCACCTACTTGTGTTGCTCGTTGTACACGCCACCAAGAGCTAGAATCTAGAAGAGAGTGGAGACTTTAGTTGTATTCGTGGAATACATAAGTGGAACCCAAGTCACAAGGGAGTGTGAGCTTGGAAGAGTGGAGTAGGGAAAGGTTGCCCGAACCACTATAAATCTTATCTACTGTTTTTCATTTCCGATTTCATTATCTTATTGCTTTCTATTTGTTTCATTAAAGGGGTTTAAACTAAACTGGGGTAAAATCTCTAATTAAAGTTTTAAAATTTTAAATACCCAATTCGCCCCTCCCCTCTTGGGTAATTGCCATCAACTCGGGACCAACAAATGGTATCAGAGTAGGTCTTTGAGTTTTACCAAAGAGGTCTTTTGATATGGCATCCCAATCTACTTCCGTTCCCGCATTTGCCGAAGGCCAATCCTTTACTAGGCCACCATTGTTTGATGGGAATAATTTTGGATATTGGAAGCTACGTATGAAACAACTCATCATGGCTACAGATATGGACTCTTGGATTGCAATCCAAGACGGTGTGACTTTGCCTATTGATGAAAGAGCTTCCAAATGGACCGATGAGGAAGTGAAAATATCACAAAACGACGATAAAATTGCCTTACTTACAAAACGGTTCAGAAAATTTGTAAGGAAAGGTAGAAATTTCAGAAACTTTAAAAAAAGAAATTCTAAAAAAAAAAAGAATGAATCAACAAAATGTTATCGGTATGGTGGTTCGGGGCACATGCAAGCCCAATGCCCAACGCCCGAAGAAAATAAAGCAAAGGAGCAAAGAAAAGATCGAGGCAACAACAGAAAATTTCAAAGAAACAAAGGAAGAGGTATGTACGTAAATAAAGAGGAATCTACAACATGTAGCTCTTCAAGTGAAGAATGTGAAGTAGATTGCGCAAGAATTTGTTGCATAGCAAATTCCGACATATGTTTTGCAGCCATGGAAATCTTGGAGGATCAAGCTACTTCAACGAACTGCACAAGTAGCCAAGAGGTAACCTCCAAACAAAAATCTTTTTCAATTTTCTCTTCTACAAATGAATGCCTCAAATGTGCTGAATTGGAAGAACTTCAACACGCCTATGATTCATTATATGAGGAAATAAAGAAATTAGGAAACAAGTTTACAATAAAGAAAAGACAATATGATGCAGTAATAATTGTGAATGGTAAACTTGCTGAAAAAATAGATAAATTAAAAAGTGAAAAGAATACCTTGGAAATTGAGTTAGAGAAACTCAAAAGGCAAAATGAATCATTAAATGAATCGCTTGTCAAGTTTTCTAATCCAGTAGAAAATGTGAAAATGTTCTTGAAAATGACAACCCAAATGGCTTCCTGTTTCTAGACTTCCGGGAGCTTGTAATTTTTACAACAAGTTAGGACACAAGGTTTATCAATGCAAATTGAGAAAATTGCAAAACCTTGGTGCAAAATTGGTTTGGATGCCGAAAAGCATTGGATTTATGGCTTCAAAGGTAGACCAACATAGACTCCAAAGGATAACTAACCCAAATGGACCCATAAAATGGGTACCAAAAGGATGAGCTCCACTTGACTTAATTTTTGCAGGTTTGTCTTAGAGCTAAGGCCAATAATATATGGTTTATGGATAGTGGTTGCTCAAGACATATGACAGGAGAAAAAGGACTGTTCCATAAGATCAACCCATGCAATGAAGGAACAATAGCTTTCGAAAATAATGGAAAAGGTAAAATAAAGGGTAAAGGAAATGTTTATAGTATTTCAAATGCATGTATTGAAGATGTACTATTTGTTGAAGGACTCAAACACAACCTAATGAGTATTAGTCAATTATGTGATAAAGGATATAAAGTTGTATTTGAATCCTCTATATGTAATGTTTTTGATGATGAACATGTAGTATTTAGTGGCAAAAGACATGGAAATGTATATTTGGTTTGCCTTGATGAACTAGAAGGGAACTGTCTAATAGTCATAGAAAATGATCCATGAATATGGCATACAAGGCTTGGACATATAATTATGTCAAATATTAAAACATTGTGGAAAAAGAATCTAATACAAGGGTTACCAAAGCTCAAATATGACAAGGATAAGATTTGTAAAGCTTGTTAACTATCTAAACAACCCAAAATGTCATTTTCCACCAAAAAAGAAATTTCAACAACTAGACCACTTGAGTTGTTACATATGGATCTTTATGGGCCATTAGATATTTTAACTCTTTGTGGGAAAAGTACGTGTATGTAATTGTTGATGATTTTTCAAGATTTACTTCGATTATACTCTTAGCTAGCAAAGATGAAGTATTTTCTATGTTTGTCACGTTTTCAAATTTGGTGCAAAATGAAAAACAAAGTTCAATCATTTCCATTAGAAGTGATCATGGTGGTAAATTTGAAAATAATCGATTCATAGAATTTTGCAATGAAAAAGGAATTCACCATACATTTTCTGCACCAAGAACTCCTCAACAAAACGGAGTTGTTGAAAGGAAAAACTGGACAATACAAGAAATGGCTAGAACCATGCTAAATGAGAGTAAATTGTCCAAAAGATTTTGGGGTGAAGCTGTAAGTACAGCTTGTCATGTATTAAACCGAGTTACCATTAGAGCAATATTGAAAAAGACCCCATATGAACTTTGAAAAGGCAGAAAACCAAACATATCATATTTCCATACTTTTGGATGTACTTATTATGTGTTAAATAATGGAAAAACAAATTTGGGAAAATTAGATGCCAAAAGTGATGAAGTTATTTTCTTAGGTTATTCATCAAATAGCAAAGCATATAGGATTTTCAATAAAAGAAATTAAATAGTAGAAGAATCAATACATGTTGTTTTTGATGAATTTAACCAAACTCCGAGAAAGGAGGATGAACTAAGTGATGCAGATGATACAAAAGCAAAACAATAAGAACAACAAAAGGAAACCAAGCTCAAGCCAGAAAACCCCATGGAGGAAGAGGTAAGTGAAGGTAATGAATCCTACAAACCTCCAATTGATTTGAAATTCAAAAATGTCCATCCAATTGAGCAAGTCATTGGAAATATTTATAAAGGTGTAAAAACTAGGAGATCAAAACAAAATATTTATGGACAATATGCATTTGTGTCAAAAATTGAACCAACCATTATTGAACAAGCTCTTAATGATAAAAACTGGGTTATTGCAATGCAAGAAGAGCTAAATCAATTTGAAAGAAATAATATATGACATCTAGTTCCTAGACCAAATGATTATACCATTATTGGTACCAAATGGGTATTTAGGAACAACTTGGACGAAAACGGACTTGTAATAAGAAACAAAGCTAGACTAGTAGCCAAAGGGTATTCCCAGGAAGAAGGGATTGATTTTGAAGAATCATATGCACCCGTGGCTAGATTAAAAGTCATACGCATTTTACTAGCATTTGCTTCTCACATAAATTTCAAATTGTTTCAAATAGATGTGAAAAGCGCATTTTTGAATGAGTACATGAATGAAGAAGTATATGTTGAACAACCCCCTGGATTTGAAGAAAAGGATCAATCAAAATATGTTTATAAGCTGACCAAAGCATTATATGGACTAAAACAAGCCCCACGAGCTTGGTATGAAAGGTTAAATAGATTTTTGATTGATCATGAATTTCAAAGAGGAAAAGTTGATACTACTTTATTCGTCAAGTATAAAAGTAAAAATATTTTAATTGTGCAAATTTACGTGGATGATATAATATTTGGTGCTACTAATGAAACTCTGTGCCAAGAATTTTCTAAGATTATGCAGAGCGAATTTGAAATGAGCATGATGGGAGAATTAAATTTCTTCCTTAGACTGCAAATCAAGCAACAAGCCGAAGGAATATTCATAAATCAGTCCAAGTACATCAAAGAAATGCTAAAGAAATTTGGAATGCAAACTAGCAAAGGAGCAAATATTCCAATGAGTTCAACAATCAAGAACGACACAGACGAAAACGGTAAATGTATCGATTAAAAGCTTTATAGAAGTATGATAGGATCATTGTTGTATTTAACTGCTTCTAGACCGGATATTCTTTTCAGTGTATGTATGTGTTCTAGATTCCAAGAATGTCCTAAAGAATCACATTTATTGGCTGTAAAAAAAAATTTAAAATATTTGATAAATACCACTAATCTTGAACTATGGTATCCAAAGGGGTCAACATTTGATTTAATCGGTTACTCGGATGCGGATTTTGCCGGTTACAAAGTAGATAGAAAGAGTACTAGTGGAACTTGTCAATTTCTTGGAAATATGTTGGTTTCATGGTATTCAAGGAAACAAACTAGTGTTGCTTTATCTATAGCAGAAGCTGAATATATAGCCGCCGGGAGTTGTTGTGCCCAACTACTTTGGATGAAACAACAATTGAAAGACTATGGTATTGATTATTATAACATTCCAATTAAATGTGATAATACAAGTGCTATTTTTTTAACTAAAAATCCAGTATTACATTCAAGAACGAAACACATAGATGTAAGACATCATTTTATTCGTGAACATGTTGAAAATCATGATGTTCGTTTAGAATATGTAAAAACTGAGGATCAAATTGCTGATATATTCACCAAGCCTTTAGCAAAGGAATCATTTTACAAAATTAGAAATGATATGGGGATGATTGAGTTAAATTAGGAATAATTAGACAGGAAAATCAGACTTGAAAAGTCCAAGTCGATAGTGAAGTCGACTCCGGAGTCGACTCTAGTGAAGTCGACTTGGGCATGGAGAAGTCGACCTCGCCTAGGGCAGCGTCAACTCCAGCGTGCGACCGTCGGGCTTCTCCTTCCCGTTTCTTCTTCTCTTCCATCTTTTCTTCTTTCTTCCTTCTTCCCGCGCGACCTATCTTCCCATTTCTCCTTCATTTTCTCTGTTTTTCTTGCTCTCGCTTTCCTCCAGTTTCCGGCCATTTCTCTTTCTCCCTTTCTTTCTCTTTCATTTCTCCTTATTTTTCTCTCTCTTTTTCTCTCTTTCCATTTGCTATCTCTCTCTCTCTCTCTCAGTTTCTCTTCCAACTTTCTTCTCTCCGGCATTTCTCCGGTCTTCTCTTTCTTCTCCGACTCTCTCTCTCAATTCTCGGTCTCTATTGGTCTCCATCTCTCTCTCCACTCTCGGTCTCCATCTCTATTGCTCTCCATCTCTCTCCATCACTCTCCATCTCTCCTCACTCAATCCATCTATCCCTCTCTGTTTTCTCAATTGCTCTTTCAAGCTCCATTTGAAAGTCTCATTTCCAAAAAACCCATCTCAGATGGCACCTAAATCTCGAATCCCAAAACTAGCTGTGTCCAAACCATCACTAAAACCTGTCCCTAGACCATCCAGTTCTCAACACGAGGATAAAGTGCCTAGGAGGCAACGGACCTCCTCAAAGCGAGCCCGAGAAGAACCATCCACTTCCACAAGCCGCAGAGTCTGTTTCCAAGCTGGGACGCAATCAACAACGGCTGCTCGAGAGGAACAACCTCAGACCTCGCAAAGCACACAATCTGGGGCCAGAAAGAAAGACAATACAGCTGCTAAAGCTCAAGTATTGAAGATGTCGACTACATACTTCAAAACAGAATTCCAGCACAGCCGGTTTTACAAATCTTTTTATGAGCGGAAGGTATTCATTCCAAAAATCATCGACTTTAAATTTTTAAGGGATTATGAGTCCGACATTGAGCAGTTACTAGATTTCCAAGGATGGACTAACCTTCTAAGAGCAGATGAAAGAGTATATCCTGATCTAACTCGTATTTTCTATTACCTATGAGATGACGAGTACTTTGGAACTTTTGTCAAAGGAACTGTTATGTTCTTTGGAATCGGAGTAACCCCAAGATTAGAGGAAGCAATCATGAGTGTGGGGCAAATCTTAGAGGTACCTTATGAGGATGAGTCGTTGCCTGAAAACCTCACTCTCTCAAATATCTACAATCAGCTCACCAGGAGCAATAAGTATCATCCGAGGATCAAATTTCTACATTACATGGACTTATCCTCGAGGCTCAGGGTCCTCAGATTATTGGTTGCACATTGCATCTACCCTAAAGGTGGGGGTAGAAATCAGTTAAACCCACAGGAAGCAGGAATTCTGTGGAAAATAGTGAACCGGGTCAAGTCAGCCTTCCTCGGTTGTTTATAGAAGCCCTAAGTTCTAGGAAAGACAACCCACGAGGGGTTTTGCCTTATGGTACTTGGATCACGAAGATCCTAGAACATTTTGGAGTTGATATCGATGGAGAACCATTCAAGGTGTTAAAACCGACGAACGCAATCAACAAAAGCATTGATCCAAAGAATGAAGATCAATGTAAATCAACTCCGGGTTGAAGCAGAAGTGGGCGCACCGGCACCAGAAGAAGCCGGGGATGCACAGGTTGAGGGGGAGCAACCCCCACCATCACCAGAAGCTCAACTCGCTCCACCACAGGATGCACTCAAGGAGCCTGCATCGCCGCTATCACATGGGTTTTGCTCTCCTAGAGGATCTAAAATTCCAGACCTAGCACCACGGCCATCTTGGGATACTTCAGTTCAGGGCCTTCGAGAGCATCTGGAGTAGTTAGAGGACCGGATGACCAGTCAGATCGCCGAGGTCCTACATGCCATCACGGATATGCATTCTCGACAGGATCGCATGGATAAGGAGCTCTGGACCATTCGTTATCACTTAGCATCCGGAAGCCATCGTCATCGATCTATCCCCGAGCTTGATCCTTTTGACATTGGATCTGTTCATCGAGATCCCACACCTGCTCCAGTCTCATCTTTTTACTCCTCGGCCCACATTCGACCCGTTTGCCCGATTCCATATCATACTCTGCATTCCAGTTCACTAAATCTCTTCGAGTCGACCCCTATTTGCTCGATTGACAAAAAGGGGGAGAAGAGTTGAGTTTTGTGTTTAGATTTTTAGGATTTTAGGTTGGGTAGCTTTTATATAGGTTTCATTTGCATTTGAAATTTGTATGAAATTTTTTGATCATATATATGAAAAGGTTGCTTATGAAAAAGTTTGTTCGTGTTCTGATTACTTTTGCAAAGTTTATTATCACTTGAATTATGCTCTGATTACAAATGCT
The DNA here is from genome assembly GCA_030490835.1 of Annona cherimola. NCBI lineage: Eukaryota > Viridiplantae > Streptophyta > Magnoliopsida > Magnoliales > Annonaceae > Annona > Annona cherimola. Next base: position 33,281,347 of record CM059971.1, on the reverse strand, counting down.
CTATGCTTTGATTTATTATGTTTGCTCTAATCATTAATGTTCTATTTTTTTTCAAAAGGTAAATCACTTATGATTATCCTAAAAATGTCAAAACAGGATATTGGAAGGCATAAACTCAAATTGGTTTTGTCAATCATCAAAAAGGGGGAGATTATTGGAAACAATTGTTGAAATCAAATGCAAAATATCCAAAACATGTGTTTTGATTATTAACAACATAATTTGAGTAAGTCTTAGCTACTAATATGTTTTGTGCAATGTTTAAGGTTATAAAAGTAAAAAATACAAAACAGAACAGGTCAAGTCGCAACTCACGTTGACTCAGACATCGACTTGGGCCAAGTCGATTTCTCAAGTCGACTCCATCTTCGACTTCAATAGACGTCCTCTGTCCAGCGTAGAAATTAGGAGCAAGAATTCTCGAAGTCGCAGACGAAGTCGACTCCACTTGCGACTTGGGCGAAGTCGCAGACCAAGTCGACTCCAGTATCGACTTCACATAACATTTTCCTTCCAGCGTTGAAATTAGAAAGCACAGCTGCCGAAGTCGCACATGAAGTCGACTCCACTTGCGACTTGGGTGAAGTCGCAGGCAAAGTCAACTCCAGCATCAACTTCAAATGGGCAGTGCAGATTTTTAGAATTTCAAGTCGAAGGCCAAGCCGACTTCAAGATAGACTTGAGTCAAATTGAAGATGAAGTCGACTCAAATTTTTCAACTTGAATATATGAAGACTAATCCAAGTTTAAAGCAAGCAAGACGCATGGATTCAACCATTCTAAATCAAAGTTGGATTTGTTCATACAAGATTCGAGTTTTTCAAGTTCTCTAGACTTAAAGCTAAAGAAATTTTGTACAAATAAGTTCCAAGTTTTGAAAGACGAAAGAAGAAAAAGAAGTTAAGCAAGCAAGAGACACTTCAACAAAGATCAAACTAACTTGGCAAAAGAAAGAAGCCAAGTCGCACCCGAAGTCGACTCCAAGATCCACTTGAAGCCAATTCTCAGACCAAGTCGACCCAGAGGACAGACTTGGAAACTGAAGAACAGCTGAAGTCGCACACGAAGTCGACTCCAGCATGCGACTTGGGTGAAGTCGCACACGAAGTCAACTCCACCTGCGACTTGGAGGCGTAACGTTTGAATTTTTGAACATTGTGTTCCGGCCTCGTGAGAAAAATATATAATTCATTTCATTCTGTTGATTTTTGGTTGAATGTAAAATTGTTTTCCCTACGGCTTTGAGAATAAATGCTTAATTAATTTCCTAGCAAAATTTTAAAGCATCCAATTCTTTAACCGAGTCCGAAAAATACATCACAGAAATATTTTGCATTGTGTTCCACATTCTGATTTTACATCTCTAACGAGAAAACCCTTGATTAAAAGAGCTGAATACAATGGTCCATAAAAAAAAATGCTTAACAATAATGAAGTGCGTAGAAGATCCTTCTACGTCTTTACAAGTGCACGAAAAATCGTGTCTAACAAAAATATAAAGATAAATGAGTACACTTCGCCCCGCGCCGTGACTTGAATGTGAAGTATATGACGCCACGTGCCATATCTTAAATATGAAGTACATGACGCCGCGCGCCATGACTTAAATATGAGGTACATGACGCCACGCGCCATGACTTAAATATGAGTTTACGCTTAGCCCGTCGACCAGCGATGACTCGGTTTGGGAACTAGTGAGGGGCCCGTCGGATACACTAGTGACCCTACACAGCAAACTAAGTGTGTTCTTAGCTTCTGGATTTACACAGCAGACCAGCGTGTCCCGCTTTCAGCTTCTGTACTTGTACAAGAAACCAGCGTCTCCCGCATTCAGCCTCTGGATTGAACAATTGGGTGGTTTTACCAAGAAATAGATTCAACCGAATTTAAAAAGTATGTTTGGGTCATTTTTGACCAATTAAAAAGGTTTGGGCCCAACTGGGCTTGTTGAAAAGAGTTTGGGCCATCTTGGGCTTTTTGGAGAGTTTTTGAGCCATCTTGGGCTTTTTGGAGAGTTTTTGAGCCATTTTGGGCTTTTTGGAGAGTTTTGAGCCATCTTGGGCTTTTTGGAGAGTTTTGGGCCAGCTTAGGCTTTTTGGAGAGTTTTGGGCCATTTTGGGCTTTTTGGAGAGTTTTGAACCATCTTGGGCTTTTTGGAGAGTTTTGAGCCATCTTGGGCTTTTTGGAGGGTTTTGGGCCTAGGAAGGCTTGCTTGGTCATTAAGGCTCGAATTGAGCGAAGAGGTAAATTTTTTTTTTTGATATATATATATATATATATATATGTATATATGTATATATATAATAGAAAGGTACTTAGCCCTGCGTATCAACTTAACCCACTGTTTGGGGAGTATCTACTCAGGCAAAAGTATATGAAAATTCTTTTATAATATATATATTTTTGAAAGTCTAAAAATATATATATATATTTTTGAAAGTCTAAATATATATATATATATATATATATATTTTAAGCCCGTGGGGCAAATACATATATATATATTTTTTTTTTTTTTTGAAGGCCCGCGGGACAAAATATTCATTTTTGGAGGCTCGCGGGGTATTTATATAATCTTAGAAATCAAAATCTCAACTTTTGGACGCCTTTGAATATATATGTATATTTTGATATATTTTTATATATAGAAAATACTCATATATTTATTTTTATTTTTAAAGGAGAAAATATAGTTAACCCGTGTGTCAATTCAACCCGCCAGTCGGGGAGTATCCACGTTGGGAAAGTAGTTTTTAAAAATAATATATATGTATATATAGATATATATATATAATATACACATATATATATTTACTTTATTTTTCAAGGAGAAAATATACTTAACCCGTATGTCAATTCAACCCGCCAGTCGGGGAGTATCCATGTTGGGAAAAGTAGTTTTTGAAAATAATATATATGTATATATAGATATATATATATAATATACACATATATATATTTATTTTATTTTTAAAAGAGAAAATATACTTAACCCGTGTGTCAATTCAACCCGCCAGTCGGGGAGTATCCACGTTGGGAAAAGTAGTTTTTGAAAATAATATATATATGTATATATATATATAATATACACATATATATATTTATTTTATTTTTAAAGGAGAAAATATACTTAACCCGTATGTCAATTCAACCCGCCAGTCGGGGAGTATCCATGTTGGGAAAAGTAGTTTTTGAAAATAATATATATGTATATATATATATAATATACACATATATATATATTTATTTTATTTTTAAAAGAGAAAATATACTTAACCCTTGTGTCAATTCAACCCGCCAGTCGGGGAGTATCCACGTTGGGAAAAGTAGTTTTTTTGAAAATAATATATATGTATATATATATATAATATACACATATATATATTTATTTTATTTTTAAAAGAGAAATATATACTTAACCCTTGTGTCAATTCAACCCGCCAGTCGGGGAGTATCCACGTTGGGAAAAGTAGTTTTTTTGAAAATAATATATATGTATATATATATATAAAAAAAAAAACTCTCTCCTTTTTTTTTAACAAAAAGAAAATATATGGAGAACTCACGTTCTCTTCTCCTTGAGCGTGAGAGAACTCTGTCCCGGTTGAGTCCTCGAAGGAGTTCTCACCCGTCCTCGCTGCCCTCTCGTGTGTTTTCGTTCTGCAAATGAGTAGCCGAATGCGGCTATTTATAGATTTTTGCCAGGTCTGGGATGGGTTCCGCGGCTGCCGTTGTTCCCGCGGAACTACCTCTACGCGGAATTTTGTTGCCGCGGAACTGCATTCACATGGGATTTCGTTGCCGCGGAACTGCTTTTACGTAGAGCACATCTCCGCAGAACCTTCTTTCCCATTGCCGGAGCTTCTCAAATGGCTATTGCCCGACTTCTCTGCAGAAGTATCGCTTACACACCGTGCAAGCGAAAGCCCTTCTTTTTCTGTAGAAGCATGGAAGGATTTTTTTTTTACAGTGAGCGATGGCACTTTGGATTCCGTCCTGCTGCTGAAACAGCGAATCGTCTCTTCTCTGCCCTTGCCCTTGCAATGTTGCGGGAGTCGCCGCAGCCACTGCAGCCGAGGCCGACCTGCTTTTCCCCAAGTGTTTGCAGACGACCCGCAAACCAGCTGGTAAATGGTTCCTGTTAGGCGCCGCAGCGGCAGAGAGAGGAAGCACTGGCGATGCTGCTGGTTTTGCAGGCATAGCCTCCTTTTCTCCATCTCCCACATTCGCACCTGCAGGCGTTTCGTCACTGTTGCCGGCTGCTGTAACACCAGACATGAAGCCTCCTTCAACGGCAGCGGGTGCCTGAACAGGAGCTAAGCTCAGATGGCCAGAGAATCTGAGCTTTTCGCCGTTCTTTCGAGAAACCTTGACATACAGGGGCTTAATCCTCCTCAGGTACTTGTGAACTACGTCTTTGGTAAATCGCTTGGCATCAGAGGACGAAACCCCGTCTTTCGACACCATATCATCTTGCTGCTGCTGCTGTTGACGCCTACGTTGGGACCTTTGGATTTTGTTTGTAGAATTCCTGGAGCTGCCATCCCTAGTAAACAGAGAAACAATGGGAGCATCATCGACCTTCAACTTCACTGTGAAAAGCTTGCTTTGCTGCTTTGGCGGAGCTGTTGTAGTCATTGTCTCCGAAGTGGATGGTTTGGGCTTCTTAAACCCAAGCAAGAAGATGCGGAACTTGGTGGCAGACTTGGGAAAGGAGGCCGGGAACTGGGGGGTTTTGGAGTTGGGTTCTGAACTAGGAGTGAAGGTTGATGGTTCGAGAGGCACAAGCTTCCCCTTAAAAAAAAAAATCGTCCGAAGGAGAGAGCGTGAGATTGGAATCGCTCCGTCCTTCGCTGGATACAGCCAAATCGAACTCTCGTTCCCCGTCCGTCTCCTTCGACGTCTCCTACACCATCACCACGCCCGGCGGCTTCCTTGCCACCCTCATGCACACTGACCACCACGACTCGCCGGCGCAAACCTTCGTCTCCGAAGACGGTGTACCCAACGCTCGAGGTCGGGTCTTCGGCGACAGCTGCGCCATTAAAGTCGGCTTCTACAGCCGCGCCGACGCGGGATTCTTCCACGCCGGTGGGGCCGTCGCCTGGGACATGGCGCTCGTGAATGGGTCGAGCGCGCCATCGCTTTCCAGCCCGATGTCCGAAGCTGGCAGTCGGCCGTCGCTGCTCTTGATGCCACTGTCGCCCGCGATGCCTACACCATCTTCTCCGGCAGCCTTCCGCCGTCGGATCGCGGTCGAAGCTTTTCCGCCGGCGGCGGTTTGGATCGAACGGGTGAGACTCCCCGCTCTGCTCGATCACTGTCCGGAACTCGTCCTCCAGCCGAAACATGGCCTGCTGGAGGAGCTCGTCAATGGTCTAGAGGAAGGCGGCGTCGGACCAAATGGGGAGATCGGAGGAGACGAAGGAGGAGATGCGTCGTTCGAGGGATTGGACGGTCTGGTCGAGAGTGAGAGAATCGTCGTCAGATAACTTGTCAGAGAGCTTGTCGTGGGAGAAGCGTCCGTCGAAGGCGGGGATGATCTGGAGGATGTCGTCGGTCATGGTCTCGGTGCGTCCGAGCATCTCGGCGATGTGGCGGGCCACCGCGGTGAGCTTGTCTTCGCCGTTTTCTCTCATGGAATTCTTCCTTCGCCGCTACTCTGCTCTACTCCCAAGTTGCCTTCCTCTGCCACAAGCGACGGGGTTCCACCAGCCAACTTACCGTCCCTGGATAGTGGCCTATTTCCGTCTGAATAAAACCCAGAGCTCCTCTCCTTCGATTCTGGGTAATGAATCCTCAGCTCGCAGGGGAATCTTCTCAACGGCACAGCGCCGGCGTTTCTGACGAGTCCGAAAGAGCTGGTGCGGCCCAATCTCGGATACAACCCTTTCCAAGGCGGGCCTCTGCCGGCGGATATCGGCAAACTTGTCAAGCTGGAGAATATCTTTATGGCCAGCAGCAATCCAAATCGTTCAGGGATCGCATTCTTCAGCTCTCCATCCTCCCCCAATCAATCTCAAACGCAATTTGCCTCTCCTTTTCAAGTCGTTGGACTTGCTCCGGGTCTGGTGCCTGCGTTTGACGGTACGGCCGGCGATCTCCAATGGGTTGGCGCGGAGCTTAAGAATAAGAAACTGAAGGAGCAGAATTTCCTAGAGAACTCGCAGATCTCATCCGTGGATTTCTTGCAGACTCGATCGGTTTCAACAGGGCTCGGGCTCCCTCTTGATGACCGTCGCATGGCTTCCTCCTTATCCGGTGATGCCGTCGGCGACTTCTGACTTTCGCTCGATTGCTGCGTTTCCGGCAAATCCGAATTCCTGTTCTGATGGCTGCAAGAAGGAGATGGGGATTCCTGCCGATCAACGCGAGAGGCGGCTCTACTCCTGGTTTCGCCGCTGGCTTTCTCCGAAACTCTTTTTTCTTTTCACCTTCGTGCATCGGATTCGCTTCTGACTGCCCCACTGGAAGAGAAAATCCGTTTCTAGAGCTCTTTGGTTCTTCCCTTCCTTCTCCATCTCTCAAGATCCACGCCGTCATCAGGCGCTACTGGCGTCGCCTGGGCCTTCGGCGTCATGATCTTCGTCCTTATCTACTGCACCGTTGGAATATTCGGCGGGCACATCAACCCGGCGGTTACGTTCGGGCTCTTCCTGGCGCGCAAGGTCTCGCTCCTCTGAGCCATCTCCTACATACTGGTGCAGTGCTTGGGCGCCATTTGCGGCGTGGGTATCGTCAAGGCCATCGTGAAGGACCCCTACAACAGTTTGGACGGCGGGGCCGACACGGTCAGCACCGGCTACTCGACGGGTACGGCCCTGGGCGCTGAAATCATCGGCACCTTCGTCCTCGTCTACACCGTCTTCTCTGCTACAGACCCAAAGAGAAAAGCTCGCAACTCTCATGTGCCGGTTTTGGCTCCTTTGCCAATTGGGTTGGCCGTGTTCATCGTCCATCTTGCAACGATCCCCATCACGGGAACGGGCATCAACCCAGCAAGGAGGTGGCGACTGCGGTCCGCGGAGCTATCATCCTTGCGAAGCTGTCGTTGATACCGGTGAAGATGGAGGCATTCACCGAGTTGGGGCTCTTCGTCAAGGAGACAGTCGTCTCATTCCGCTGCTCTGGGCCTGACAAGGCTGTGGACGCGTGAAGCAGCAACCGCCTGCTGGAGCCGTTAGTACCGACCAGAGCTGTGAATGTGCAGTTGACGACGACGACGGTGTAGACGCGGCCATATCCCCAGTCGGGGAGGATTTTCTGGCTTGGCATGGTGATGGATGGTGAAGATCTAGCAACTTTACTTCTCCAGCTCCTTGAAGCAGCTTTGGCATGAGAGCTTCTTACAACTCCAGTTTTCTTCTTTTTTTTTTCTTTTTTTTTTTTAGATAAGAAGTCATATACTCGTAGTAGTCTCATAGTTAAAAATTTACCTCATCACATTGGAACATTTATTACACGCCAACCAACTCTATAACGTTCAAAATTCTCCCTCCTCTATATATAGACACTCAAGCAAACATGGAAAGACAAAGATAGAGCTGAAAAAGAGGAAAGAAGTGCTACTAAGAGTTTCAATCCACTTTTCTCTACAATTGAGTGATCTATACACTTTCAAAGGAAGAACAAGCTTCAAAGTTGTTGTTTGCTTCAACGCAATACGATTCGTTGCTTCTATAGATTCTTCCTCGAGCTAAAACTGCCTACACAAATCTATAAAGTGTAGATTTCTTCTATTTCATCTTGTTATTTGATTTTGGTGCTTGGTTTGAGTTCGGTGTTTCAAACCAAGATATAACAAGTAGGGTTGTGATTGGAGTGTAACTCATCACCTACTTATGTTGCTTGTTGTACATGCCCCCTAGAGCTAGAATCTAGAAGAGAGTGGAGACTCTAGTTGTATTCGCGGAATACATAAGTGGAACCCAAGTCACAAGGGAGTGTGAGCTTGGAAGAGTGGAGTAGGGAAAGGTTGCCCGAACCAATATAAATCTTGTCTACTGTTTTTCATTTCCACTTTCATTATCTTATTGCTTTCTATTTGTTTCATTAAAGGGGTTTAAACTAAACCGGGGTAAAATCTCTAATTAAAGTTTTAAATTTTTAAATACCCAATTCAACCCTCCCCTCTTGGGTAATTGTCATCAACTCGGGACCAACAAAATCATCCTAATTTCTCATGGAATAACCAGACGAGGCTGAATCAGCCACTGGGATTCTCGCAGCAGCCCCCGCAGTAACAGCTAGCAAGACCAACTCAATTCAATCCACCACCGCGAGAAAAGAAGAAATTGATCTAGAAAATCTCTTTATGCAATTTATGCAATCCCAGATCACGACGAACAGGAACTTGGAAGCACAGATAGGCTAACTGGCCTCAACCCTGAACAACCGGCCTTAAGGTTCATTGCCAAGCGATACAGAGCAAAATCCGAAAGGAAAAGGCAAAGTGCAGGTGCAAGCAGTCACGTTGCGTAGTAGAAAGCAGTTACCTGATGCAATTCCACCAAAAGCGGTAACTAAATCCACTAATCCTCTTATTCAACAGTCTCAGGAGACAAAGAAACTAGATACTACTCAGAAGCAACCGGACACTGAAATCGCCATAAATCAAAGGCCACCTCCTCCATTTCCTCAGAGATTCGCAAAGAATAAAAAGGAGGGTTAATTCAAGAAATTTTTAGAGGTATTAAAGTCGTTACACATCAATATATCTCTCGTTGAAGCCTTGGAACAAATGCCGAGCTACGCCAAATTCATGAAAGACGTTCTGTCAAAGAAAAGGCGGTTGATGGAATTAGAAACAGTGGCGTTAACAGAGGAAACCAGTACTATGGTGCAGAGGAAGCTGTCTCCTAAGCTCAAGGATCCAGGGAGTTTCACTATTCCATGCACAATTGGAAACCAATATTTCGGGAGAGCCTTATGTGACTTGGGAGCTAGCATTAATCTCATGCCTAAGTCAATTTTCAAAAAATTGGGCATTAGGAAGCGCGACCTATGACAGTCATGCTGCAACTGGCAGACCAGTCCATGATATATCCGGAGGGCATTATCGAGGATGTTCTTGTCAAGGTGGACAAGTTCATCTTTCCTGAAGATTTCATTATCCTGGATTATGAAGAAGATCGGGACGTGCCAATCATTCTGGGTCGGCCTTTCCTTGCAACGGGCAAGGCAATCATCGACGTACAGGCTGGAGAGCTAACCATGCGGGTTCAAAATGAACATGTTACTTTTAGCGTGTTCAAGGCGATATGGTTACCAAATGATCCGACAAATGCCTAACGATCGACATGGTGGATTCAACAGTTCAGGCTGAATTCCAAATCTTAGCTTTCAAAGACGGCCTGAAGGCATCGCTGGTTGGAGAAATCAGTGAATTTGACGACGATTCAGCAGAAATGATACATTACCTGCAGAAATCTCTAAATTTCTCATGATACCCGCAGAAATTTGAATCGCTGGAGCTCAAGCCAGAATCTTTTAAACAATTGAATCCGTCGATCGAAAAGCCGCCTATTCTAGAGTTGAAACCCCTACCAAAGCACCTTAGATATGCCTACCTGGGAGCAGAATCCACACTCCTAGTGATTATTGCTTCTGCATTGGATCCCATGTAGGAAGAAAAATTGCTCAGAGTACTCAGAAAACACAAAAAGGTCATAGGATGGACCATAACCGACATCAGAGGCATCAGTCCATCCTTTTGCATGCATAAAAGTCAAGTGGAAGAGAATTCCAGGCCATCTATCGAAGCGCAGAGAAGGTTGAACCCAATCATAAAAGAGGTGGTCAAAAAGGAGATCATTAAATGGCTAGATGCATGTGTTATATACTCGATCTACGACAGCTTGTGGGTCAGCCCGGTGCAGTGCGTCCTGAAGAAAGGTGGTATGACGGTTGTCTCCAACGATAACAATGAGTTGATTCCGACCAGGACAGTTACTGGTTGGCGAGTTTGCATGGACTACCGCAAGTTGAATAAAGTCACTCGAAAGGACTATTTTTCGCTCTCATTCATTGATCAGATGTTGGACAGGTTAGTGGGGTAGGAATTCTATTGCTTTCTGGATGGCTATTTAGGCTACCACCAGATTATGATAACACCGGAGGACCAAGAAAAGACCACATTCACATGTCCATATGGCACGTTCGCGTTCAGGCGAATGCCATTTGGCCTATACAACGCCCCAGATACATTTCAGCGTTGTATGATGGCCATTTTCACTGATATGGTGGAGGATTTCCTGGAGGTATTCATGGACGATTTCTCAATATTAAGGAATTCTTATGACAAATGCCTGGCCAACTTATTAAAGATGCTCCAACGTTGCGTGCTATGAACCTAGTTCTCAACTAAGAAAAGTGTCATTTTATGGTACAGGAGGGCATCGTACTTGGTCACCAAGTCTCCAAATAGAGAATTGAAGTGGACAAAGCTAAAATCGAGACGATCCAGAAATTGCCTCCACCTGCCTCAGTCAAAGGCATTCGCAATTTTCTGGGACATGCAGGATTCTACAGGCGGTTCATAAAAGACTTCTCCAAGATAGCCAAGCCGCTATGTTCGCTGCTCGAGAAAGATGCGCCATTCGAATTCACCAGCGAATGCATAGAGGCATTCTAGGAACTGAAAAAGAGATTGGTATCTACACCAATCATTATTTCCCCAGAATGGAACCTCCCATTCGAATTAATGTGCGATGCGAGCAACTATGCAATAGGAGCGGTACTGGGCCAGCGAAAGAACAGAGTTTTTCACTCCATCTATTACGGTAGCAAAACTCTAAACGAGGCCCAATGAATTATACCACGATAGAAAAGGAACTGCTAGAGGTGGTATTTGCATTCGACAAATTTAGAGCTTATCTGGTAGGCACCAAAGCGATCATGTACATAGACAATTCGGCCATCAAATATTTGATTGAGAAAAAAGATGCAAAACCACGATTGATCCGGTGGGTCCTACTGCTACAGGAGTTCGACCTCGAAATCAAAGACCGGAAGGGAGCTGAAAATCAGGTCGCTAACCATTTATCCCACCTCGAAGGATCCCAGCCAGCCCAAGACACAGAGCAGATTCTGGAAGTGTTCCCGGATGAGCAACTATTTTCTATCTCCCCATGCAGTCCACCATGGTATGCAGACTTTGTAAATTATATTGTCAGTGGATTGTTACCTCCGGAGCTGAATACACACCGAAGGAAGAAATTTCTCCATGACGTGAAATTCTATTTCTGGGATGATCCATATTTGTTCAAGCAATGCCCAGACCACTTATATCGGAGATGTATTCCAAAGTGTGAACAGGAATCAATATTGCAGAGCTGCCATTCATCTCCGTATGGGGGCCACTTTCAAGGAGATAAGACTGTGGCGAAAATACTCTAATCGGGATTCTACTGGCCATCTTTATTCAAAGACGCCCATTTTTATGTCAAAAGGTGCGATCAATGCCAGCGGACAGGTAATATTTTCAAAAGACACGAAATGTATCTCACTAATGTCATTGAGGTGGAAATATTCGACGTGTGGGGTATCGACTTCATGGGACCATTCATCCCTTCCTTTGGAAACCAATATATTCTGGTTGTTGTTGATCATGTTTCCAAATGGGTAGAAGCGATCCCCACTCAAGCGGGCGACGCTAAAATAGTTCTCAAATTCATCAAGAAAAACACTTTTGCTCATTTCGGCACGCCCCGGATGATCATTAGTGATGGAGGATCACATTTCTACAACCGGCAGTTCATGTCAATTTTGCATAAATATGGCGTACACCACAGGATGACGACAACTTATCATCCACAAGCTAATGGACAAGTCGAGTTGGCCAATAGGGAATTAAAGCAAATTCTAGAGAAAACGATCGGGTCATCTCGCAAAGATTGGTCTATCAAGTTGGACAACGCACTATGGGCATATCAAACTGCCTATAAAACCCAGTTTGGAATGTCTCCTTACCAACTGGTTTATGGAAAAGCCTATCATCTGCCGCTGGAGTTGGAGCACAATGTGTATTGGGCGATTAAAAAATTGAACCTGGACATGCAACAAGCAGGGGAGCATCGTTTGCTGCAACTCAATGAGTTGGACGAATTCCGAATGCAAGACTGAAAATTCCAAGATCTATAAAGAAAAGGTGAAGAAATGGCATGACAAAAAGATTCTACCATGGAGATTCGAGCCAAGTCAGAGAGTTCTACTTTTCGATTCAAGATTTGAATTTTTTCAAGAAAATTCAAATCCAGATGGTCGGGTCTGTTCGTGGTGATAAAAGCAATTGAGCACGGAGCAGTGAAAATATTCAACGAGGCATCCGGCAATAATTTTGTCATGAATGGGCAACGTCTAAAGCACTATATGGGAGATGATTTTCAGCGTTGCAAGGAGGTGGTGGAACTGAAGGAAAATTAAGCAATGGGAACGTCGGGCTGAGGACATTAAACTTAGCGCTGAATAGGAGGCAACCCATTACTCATTTTCATTTTGATTTGTGTTTTTTTTCATTTTTATTTTTATTTTTATTTTTAGGAAAATGACTTGGAGCATATTTTCATAAAGATCATGCTTGGAAGTAGCTGGGAAAAAAAATTAAAAAATTTATTGAAGAACATCGGTGCCTAGGTGCCACATGGGAGCGCCCCGGCGCCGTGATGAAGATCCCGAAGAACACGGAGCATGAACTGGCGTCCCAGTGCCAGGTCGTTGACAGCGCGACCTGGACGCCTTATAAGGTTCGGGTTAGGGTTTGGAACCCTAACCCCGAGCCCTGGCACCGAAAACCTCCCCTTTTCTCATTGCTCTTCATTTTGCCCTTGACTCCAAGTCATTTCAACTCAAATCCAACCCCATTTCATCAAGAAAACTTGTTGTGTTTGAACACAACTGAAGTTTTGGAAGAACAAACCATCTCAACAAAATGCACAAGCAATGAAGAGGTAACTTCCAAACCTTGCCATTCTCAATCTAGTTATTCTTCTTTTCGTGAATGCCTCAAATGTGCTGAATTAGAAGAACTACAACTTGCATATGATTCATTATATGAGGAAATCAAAAAGCTAGGAAATAAGTTGTCATTAAAGAGACAACAATGTAACTCCGTCATCATTGTAAATGGAAAACTAGCTGAAAGAACAACAAAACTGAAAGAGGAAAATGAATCATTATTGAAAGAAATAGAGAAATTGAAAAAGGAGAACGAATCCTTAAATGAATCATTAGCGAAGTTCTCTAATCCCGGAGAAAATGTGAAGATGTTTCTGAACATGACTGCTCAAACAAATAAAAGAGGCCTTGGATATTATACATTTGAGCAAAAAAAAAGTGGCAAATCGAATGTGCCAATACTTGGAAAATATCAAACCAAAACTGCACCTATATACAAGCCACAAAAGAAAAATGTTATGTGGACTAGAAGGCCAACGTTTGAACCATTGCATACTTGGAGGCCTACTCCAAGATTACCTATGGCTTGCAATTTCTGCAATAAAATGGGTCATAAAGCCTACAAGTGTAACTTTAAGAATTTACATGACCATGGTGCAAAATTAGTTTGGGTTCCAAGGAACACAAGATTTGAGCTTTCTAAGTTAGAGCAACAAAGGTTGAATAATATTACTAACCCAAATGGACCCATAAAATGGGTACCAAAGAGATGAGATTTACCTTTTTATTTTTCAGATATGTTTCAAGGCAAAGGCAAACAATGTATGGTTCATGGACAGCGGTTGTTCAAGGCATATGACCGGAGAAAGAAGTTTATTTCATAAACTTAAGCCTTGCAACGATGGAACTGTTGCCTTTGGTAATAATGAGAAAGGTAAAATTAAAGGTAAAGAAAACATATATAGTATTTCAAATGCATGCATTGAAGATGTTTTGTTTGTTGAAGGACTCAAGCACAATCTAATGAGCATTAGTCAATTATGTGACAAAGGATACAAGGTTGTGTTTGAATCATCTATATGTAATGTATTTGATGGAGAGCATATCATGTTTAGTGGAAAAAGACATGAAAATGTATATTTGGTTTCACTTGATGAATTAGATGGTCAATGTCTAATGGCCATTGATAATGATCCATGGGTTTGGCATAAAAGGCTTGGACATAGAAACATGGGAAATATAAAGACCCTATGGAAGAAGAGTTTGGTAGAAGGCTTGCCAAAGTTGAAATATGACAAAGACAAAATCTGCAAGGCATGTCAATTATCGAAACAACCCAAAATGCCTTTCTCTACCAAAAAGGAAATCTCCACCACTAGGACACTTGAATTGCTACACATGGATCTATATGGGCCATCCGACATTCTAACCATTGGTGGAAAGAAATATGTGTTTGTAATAGTTGATGATTTTTCAAGATTCACATGGGTAATTCTCTTAGCCAGCAAAGATGAAGCCTTTTCTATGTTTGCAACTTTTGTAAACTTGGTGCAAAATGAAAAACAAAGTACTATTATGACTATAAGAAGTGATCATGGTGGTGAATTTGAAAACAAACGATTCATAGAATTATGTAATGAAAAAGGGATTCATCATACATTTTCTGCACCAAGAACTCCACAACAAAATGGAGTAGTTGAAAGGAAAAACAGAACTATACAAGAGATGGCTAGAACAATGCTAAATGAGAGCAAACTATCCAAGAAATTTTGGGGTGAAGCTGTAAGTACAGCTTGTCATGTTTTAAATCGAGTAACCATTAGAGAAATCTTGAAAAAGACCCCATATGAGCTATGGAAAGGAAGAAAACTGAATATCTCTTATTTTCATTCTTTTGGATGCACATGCTATGTTTTGAACAATGAAAAAACCAACTTGGGAAAACTAGATGCTAAAAGTGATGAGGCAATATTCCTTGGTTACTCATCAAATAGCAAAGCATATAGAGTATTCAATAAACGAAACCAAGTTGTAGAAGAGTCTATACATGTTGTTTTTGATGAAACTAACCCATGCTACAAAAGAAAAGATGATTTAAGTGATGCAGAAGATATAGCAAGCAATCTTGAAAAACTGCATGTGGAAAAGGAAGAAGATTCTTTGGAGGAAAGGGTAAGTAAAGGTAATAATTCTTACAAACCTCCAACTGATTTAAAATTCAAACATGCCCATCCAATTGAACAAGTTATAGGGAATGTATATGAAGGTGTAAAAACTAGAAGGTCAAAGAAAAATGTTTGTGGACAATACGCCTTTGTATCTAAGATTGAACCATCCAATATTGATCAAGCTCTTAATGATGAAAACTGGATTATAGCAATGCAAGAAGAGCTAAATCAATTTAAAAAAAACCAAGTTTGGCACCTTGTTCCTAGACTAAACGTTTGTACTGTTATTGGCACCAAGTGGGTCTTTAGGAACAAATTAGATGAAAGTAGACTTGTAGTGAGAAACAAAGCTAGACTTGTGGCAAAAGGATACTCACAAGAAGAAGGAATAGATTTTGAGGAATCTTTTGCCCCGGTTGCTAGATTGGAAGCAATTCGCATCTTACTAGCTTTTGCATCTCACATGAACTTTAAATTGTTTCAAATGGATGTTAAAAGTGCATTTTTGAATGGATATATAAATGAAGAGGTGTATGTTGAACAACCACCTGGATTTGAGGAAAAAGATCAATCTCAATTTGTATACAAATTAACTAAAGCATTATATGGATTAAAACAAGCTCCAAGGGCTTGGTATGATAGATTAAGCAAATTTATGATTGATCATGACTTTCAAAAGGGACAGGTAGACACCACTTTGTTTATCAAATACAAAGAAAAGGATATATTGATTATTCAAATTTATGTTGATGATATTATTTTCGGTGCTATTAATGAGACTCTTTGTCAAGAATTTTCTGAGGTTATGCAGAAAGAATTTGAGATGAGCATGATGGGAGAGCTGAATTTCTTCCTTGGACTGCAAATCAAGCAACTAAATGAAGGAATCTTCATTAACCAGTCCAAGTATATCAAAGAAATGCTGAAGAAGTTTGGCATGGAGAATAGCAAAGGAGAAAACACCCCTATGAGCTCAACAATTAAAATTGACAAAGATGATAAAGGAAAAATAGTTGATTTAAAATTGTATAGAAGCATGATAGGTTCTTTATTATATTTAACTGCTTCTAGGCCTGACATATTGTTTAGTGTGTGTATGTGCTCTAGATTTCAGTCATGTCCAAAAGAATCACACTTGGTAGTTGTAAAAAGAATTTTCAGATATTTAGTGGACACTACCAACATAGGACTTTGGTATCCAAAGGGCTCTAATTTTGATCTAATCGGCTACTCGGATGCGGATTTTTCCGGTTACAAAGTAGATAGAAAAAGCACTAGTGGAACATGTCAATTTCTTGGGAACATGTTGGTTTCATGGTTTTCAAGAAAATAAACTAGTGTTGCTCTATCTACGGCGGAAGCCGAATACATTGCCGCTGGGAGCTGTTGTGCCCAATTGCTTTGGATGAAACAACAACTTAGGGACTATGGCATGGATTTTAAAAATATACCTATTAAATGTGATAATACTAGTGCCATATGTTTAACTAAAAATCCAGTATTGCATTCTAGGACCAAACATATAGACCTTAGACATTATTTTATTAGAGAACATGTAGAAAATCTTGACATATGTTTGGAATATGTAAGAACTGAAGATTAAATTGCAGATATATTCACCAAACCTGTAGCAAAAGAACCATTTTATAAAATTAGAAATGATATGAGAATGCTTGAATTAACTTAGCACAAACTGAGGGGGAGCACATGTTTAGGGGGAGCAAACCCATCTGTCTCTTTCCTTACCCTCTAAATTTTTGATATATTGACAAAAAGGGGGAGAAGAGTAGGATTTGAGTCCAAATGAGTCCAAAGGGGGAGAAGAGTAGGATTTGATATAAGTCCTTATGATTGTGTTGAATATTTGTTGAATGTTTTCAACTAGCATAAGTATGATAACATGTCAAAAATGCAAACTTAGCACGTTTTTAAGCAATTGAAAGGTATACACTTCAAATCGGTTTTGTCAATCATCAAAAAGGGGGAGATTGTTGGAAATATGTGGAAAACAAGCTAAATCTATGTTTTGATGATTAACAAATCAATTTGAGTAAGTCTTGGCTACTAACATGTTTGTGGAAGTGTTTAAGGCATATACATTTGAAGAAAATAGAGCATGGAAGGCCAAGTCGTTCCCCAAGTCTACTCCAACATCGACTTCAAGAAGTCAAATCCGTCCAGAGTTGAAATTGGAAGAAGAGCAGGTGAAGTTGTAGGCCAAGTCGACTCCACTTGCGACTTGGGAAGCCAAGTCGCAAACGAAGTCGACTCCAGTATCGACTTCAAATGGCAAAATCACTCCAGAGTTGAATTTGGGACAAAAGAATACTGAAGTCGCAGATGAAGTCGACTCCAGTTGCGACTTGGGTGAAGTCGCAGACAAAGTCGACCCCAAGATCGACTTGAGGTGTTCAAAGTTCAAAGATGCAGATTCAGGCTCATTCCAAGATTCAACTGGAGTTTTCTCAAGACCAAATCAAGGGATATGAAGATTAATATCAAAAGAGAGCAAGGTGCATAAATCAAAGGCAAATCAACCATACAAGTTTTCAAGCTCTCCAAGATTCACAAGATCTACAACATTTGAAGGCTAATCCAAGTCCAAGCAAGATGCATATGTTGGAAACAATGTTCAAAACAAAACAAATTGACCAAAGCATAAGTTTTGATGATTAAACAAAGACTAATTTGAGTATATAAAGTGTACTAATGAGTTTGCCAAGTGTTTAAGAAAAGCAAAGAAGTCAAGTCGATTACCAAGTCGACTTAGACTTCGACTTGGGGTGAAGTCGATACCTAAGTCGACTTCACAAGCGACTTCAAATGGCAAAAGGTGGATAGCATTGAAAATAGAAAACAAGCAGGTGAAGTCGCAGGCCAAGTCGACTCCACGTGAGACTTGGGAAGCCAAGTCTCAGACGAAGTCGACTCCAGCATCGACTTCAAACGTCAAAAAGTGTCCAGAGTTGAAAATGTGGAAACGGACATGGCGAAGTCGCAGGCGAAGTCGACTCCAGGTGCGACTTGGGCGAAGTCGCAGACAAGGTCGACTCCAACTTCGACTTGAGGAATTCAGACTTGAAGATTGAAGTTTCAAGCTTATTCCGAGGATCCATTTAGACTTTATCAAATCCAAAAGATGCAAAGTCCATTCTCAAAAGAGCAACTGAAGTTTCTTGAAGATCAAAGCTAAGATTCATGTTCAAAGTTCAAATCAAGTCTATCAAGTCCAAAGCTAATCTTCAAGCTTATTCCAAATGAAGCAATACCCAAGTCATGAAGACCAATTTTGCAAAGTTCAAGCCAATTCAAGAAGATCAAGGCCAAGCTCTTCATAAACCACAAGATCTACACATAAGAAGAGCCACTCAATACTTAAAAGCACAAGAGGAAGAAAGACAAGCAAGTTAGAAGCAAATCAAGTGAGGATCAAGGCGTTTTTGCAAAAGACCACGCCAAGTCGCAACCCAAGTCGACTCCAGGATCGACTTGAGTTGAAGTCTGAAAGCCAAGTCGACCCAAGACTCGGACTTGGAAATCTGAAGAACTGGAGTCGCACACGAGGTCGACTCCAGGTGCGACTTGGAAGTCAAGTCGCAGGCCAAGTCGACTCCATCTTCGACTTGGAAAATAACGTTCGAATTTTCGAACGTTGGAGTTCATTTATTGCGCGCCAACCACCTCTACAACGTTCAAATCCTTCTCTTTCTATATAAGGACCCTCAAATGAACGTGAATACACACAAGAACATTACAAGACACTACTATATACTCTACAAAGTCCAAAGAGAGAAAAGAAAATCTAGAAAGGAATCCTATTTGCTTTTCTCCATTTTTGAGTGGTCCATATACATTCTAAGGAAGAAGAGAGCTTCAGGTTGCAAGCTGCTTCATCGAGAATCATCCAAGCTGCTTCTGAATTCTTCCTCGAGCTCAAACTTGTCTACACATCATTGTAAAGTGTAGTTTTTCTTTTTCAAAGTCTTGTTGTATAAATCTTGATTTAGCTTGGGTAGCTAAGATCAAGTATATGCAAAGTAGGGTGTGATTGGAGT
Organism: Annona cherimola; assembly: GCA_030490835.1. NCBI lineage: Eukaryota > Viridiplantae > Streptophyta > Magnoliopsida > Magnoliales > Annonaceae > Annona > Annona cherimola. Next base: position 33,262,230 of record CM059971.1, on the reverse strand, counting down.
GAGACTCATCACCTACTTGTGTAAGTGTTTGTTTATGCCCCCTAGAGCTGGAATCTAGAAGAGAGCGGTGACTCTAAGTATATTCAAGGAATACATAGTGGAACCCAAGTCACAACGGAGTGTGAGCTTGGAAGAGTGGAGTAGGGAAGGTTTGCCCGAACCACTATAAATGTTGTGTTCTATTTATTTTTACTGCTTTATCTTATTTGCTCTCCATTTGCTTTCAAAGGGAATTAATTTTTCAAGGGGTTAAGAGTTTTTGTTTTACCAAGAAGATTTTTTAAAGAACCCAATTCACCCCTCCCCTCTTGGGTTTAGCCATCAACTCGGGACTAACAGCATAGACTCAACCAAGAACTTGTTCAAGATTACATGATTCAAGACTCATGGATTCAAGGCATGCAAAACATGGAGCTAATGAAAGCAAGCTAAAATGAAGACACAATGACTCAAGGAAGAACCAAATCAGAGAAGAACAACAAGGCATGAAGAAATCTAAGCAAAACAAAAGCAGCCCAAAGTTTTCAAGTTCATCAAGCTATCTGCCGAGGTGAAGTCGCACCCGAAGTCGACTCCACCTGCGACTTGGGTCAAGTCGATGCCCAAGTCGATCCAATCTAGAACTTGAAGATTGCTACGGAAGGCGAAGTCGCACCCGAAGTCGACTCCACCTGCGACTTAGGTCGCAACGGTCAGAAAATATTCGAACGTTGGCGCATTAAATGCACGCCACCTACCTTCAAACGTTCGGATTCCCTCCACAATTATAAAAGGCATTCATTGTGGACGAGGGAAGTAGCTGAAAACATTAAGTGTGCATAACTCCTACCTTCAAGAGCATTAAAGAGATCAAGCCCATTCAAAGAAGAAGAACTTTGCTTCAAACTGCAAGAGCTCAACTTCTGAATCTTCAAAGCCAAGACTACGAGTTCTTCTCTGCGCCAAATTGCTTCTACACATCTGTAAAGTGTAGACTCTTTTGTTATTTCATTTGATTGTATTAAACTTGATTTAGTTTGAGGAACTAAGATCAAGTGTAAGCAAAGTAGTGTGTGATTGGAGTGGAACTCATCACCTACTTGTGCTGAGATTTGTTGAAGCCCCCTAGAGCTGGAATCTAGAAGAGAGCAGTGGCTCTTATTGTATTTGAGGAATACAATAGTGGAACCCAAGTCACAAGGAGTGTGAGCTTGGAAGAGTGGAGTAGGGAGGTTGCCCGAACCACTATAAAAATCTTGTGTGCTTGATTTATATTTCTGCTCTCTACATTACATTGCTTTCCATTTCATTTCTTCAATCAAGGGGATTAAATTTTCAAGGGGTTAAGTTTTTAATTTACCAAAGAATTTTTAAGAACTCAATTCGCCCCTCCCCTCTTGGGTTTTTCCATTAACTCGGGACCAACAAGAAACATCAATAGGGCCGAATTTCAAGTGGAAAGCTTCTGGGGGTAAAAATTCTTCATCTTTGAGGCCTTTTCATTGAATTGAAGTTACTTGGTGATTTTTTGGGTGGAAGTTTGGATTGGATTGGTTGATTCAATGGATTGGAGGTTGGCTTGTGTGGTTGGATTTCTTGGTGATTGTTGGTTTGGTGGTTGGTTTTGTGGAGGTTGGCTTGTTTGGTTGCTTTTGGATTTTTGCTTGCAAGGATTGTTTGAGACTATTAGTTGGAGACATGGCTTCCTCGTCAACTGCCAAGAGGAAGAAAGTTCAGGAGCCGGTGGAATTCGACGCCAACCGGTTTGTGTCCGCTCAGGCGTTCAAGCGGTACACAGACTCGCTTCAGAAGCGGCACCTGATTCCAGAGAGGGAAATCAAGATCGACGCATTCGCGGACGCTACTCTTGCCAACCTGAATGCCCGAGGATGGCGAAAGTTCTTGGCGCAGCCTCAGCTTGCTATCACACTGATAGTCAAAGAGTTTTATGCGAATGCGGTGGAGCATGAGCAGGGGTGGGTTAAGGTCAGAGGAAAGATCGTTCCATTTCATGCTGAAGCGATCAATCCCTACTACAGGTTGTGTTCTTTCGAGCATCCGGATATGTACAAGGCCTTCCTGCAGGGAGAGGACAGAGACGCTGACTCCATTACGAGCTATTTCTGCGAGAGGCCACCGATATGGAAGTTGACAAGTGGGCAGCTCACCTCGTTCAAGAGCAGTTATATGTTTTACCATGGGAGGATGATATTTCATTTCATCTCAGCCCGGATGATGTCGTCGACTCACGTCGGTGAGGTGATGATGGACAGGGTGCTGCTGCTTCACGCCATATACGGCGGCATGTCGATCGACGTGGGTAGGCTAATCTATAACTAGATTTGTGCCTGTGCGACTGCACCCCGGGGCAACTACTACTTCCCATCACTCATTACCGGGCTCTGCAAGCGAGCCGGAGTCAGATGGGAGCAGATGGAGGAGGTCCTGACCTGCCAGGCAATCATTGACGACCTCTCCTACCGCACCCAGCCTCGAGTCCGCACTGCCACTATACGCCCCAGAGCAGCTCCACTAGCGGGACCCTCTTCGCAGCCGCTATCCACGGGCGAGCGACTGACCAACCTGGAGAACCTGATGGTGGCTCAGGCAAAGTTTTTGCAGCAGTCCAACAGGGCGATAAAGGCCCACTTTCGACGGCTGATGGAGGAATGCCATATTGACGCCTCGACTCTCTCGCCCTTCCCATCGACGCCCCCGAAGTTCCGAGCCTGCTTCGGGCAGCCATCCCAACCCCGGCCACAGCATAGCGATACCGAGGACAAGGACGCCACCGACTCTAATTCTTAAGGGAGTCCCAGTCCTTCCATTTTTTATTTTTATTTATTTTTTCTTTCTATTGTATTTTCTTTATTAGATCATACTAGGTCATCATGCATTGAGGACAATGCATCTCTCAAGTTTGGGGGTGTATAATTCTTGACCATAGGTTAGTTTTTTTTATGTTTTGCATGTTATGTCAATTCTAGCTAATGAAAGTTATCTTTGTTTAATCCATTTTATTGAAAATGTGAAAAGTTGTGATTAATGTGGACTTGAAATTGAATTCATGTAAAATGGGCAATTCAGATTAAGGACCAAGTATAAAAATAAGTTGCAATTGACATGTGAAAAAAATAAAAGGAATTCATAGTACATTGTGCTAATTCAATTATATGTCAATCTTTCAAACTAAAATGATGAAAAATGAATTAGATTAATGCTGACCAAGTACTTTAAAGGAATCAATGGGTTCAGAAATGGTAATATTTCACAAAAATTACACAGGCATGTTCAGTACCCCTAACAAGGCACAATAAAAAGGGGGTGATTAACCTAAGCTGAGTAACCGAGACTTGGCATCAACGAATGGCAAGGTTCGCATAAAAAAGCAAAGGAAAATCACAGTAATAACACTTTACAACTAAAATTCTCCCTAGATACCTTGAAATATGGTGAGGGGAGCCCAAAAAAATACAGATCTCCAAATATCCTGAAATATGGTGAGGAGAATTTTGCAATAAGTTTGGGGGGGAAAGAATGTGCAGTTGGGAAAGAATTAAATCCAGTGAATGATTACCATTTTCCCTTGACCAGTTAGTTCTGCTTAAACCTTGGTTTGCCTGCTTTCATTGATTTTCTAACCAGTTTTCTAATCAAGTGGAAGATTATCATGTTGAATGATGACCATGTACTAGGAAATTTTGTCACCCACATGTAACTTGGTTTGAGAATGAAAATGTCGGTCCTGTTTTGTGTAATTAATGATTTTTCAAGTTTAGATAATTCTTGACCTTGTTAAGCAAATAAATGGATTAATCAAAGCATAACGGGAAGCAAGTTGAGTTGACAGGGTTCGCATTCATTCATATATTTATTCATTCATTCATTATGTTTGCATTTGTTGCTCGAGGACTAGCAACATTTAAGTTTGGGGGTGTGATAACTCGTAAAAATGCAAATTAGCATGGCCCATTTCAGATTATATTTGCACATTAGTCCGAGAGATTAGGTTTAGTTTGCATCCATTTAGCTTAATTTTCACTCGCTTTGCATTTTAGGAGCATTATTTAGTTTTATGCATTTTTTGTATAAATTAGCCATTTTTAGTTTATTTATTTAGTTTATGTAATTTTTGCAAGAAGGACGGGCGAATTACAAGCAATACGGGTGAAGCGGATGCAGATCAGAACCAAGTCACAAGGCATGCGATGGCGCCCAGGCGCCAACCATATGCCCTTGCCAGAACTCCAACACAATCCAACAACCAGAAGCTTTCAGTGAGATGGCGCTTAGGCCCACTTCACCAACCTGCAGACAAGTCTGAAAGGGTTTTGAGGCCACCATTCACTATAGCTTCCAGGGAGTTGGCGCCTAGGCGCCACGGCATAAATTCCTAGGGCATCCAAACAGGTTTCTAAGTTACCTAGCACACAGAGAGTTGGTGCTTGGGCGCTAGCCAGGGGCACCTAGGCACCAATACGCATCCGTACGCGTACGTGTGCTACGCAAATCCACTTTATAAATAGAAACCTAGGGTTCACGCGCAAAAAAGGGAGCCCCAGGCAGGGAATAGACAACCAGAGAAGGACAAAAACTTGAACGAAACGCGGATTGAAGAGAAGATTGAACCCCGTTGGTGGAAACCGCCGAAAAATCAGTTTTCTCTTTATCTTTCTCTTTTTTCTGTATACTACAATAATGGATGTAAAAGATTTTATGATCATGTCTTTGAACTAAACTTCCTTTAGATGGATAGTTAGGATGAATTGACATCTAATTATATTGTATTGGTTCTTTGAGATTCAAGAATGAATATTTGATTTTTCTATATAATTATGTGTGATTTACCCTTGCACATGTGGTTTAATGCTTTTTACAAGATTAGCTACCTTGTAAGATGATTTAATTGCTTGATTAATTATTGAAAAAGGAAAATCTCTGCTAGATCTGTGTATAGGGCATAGGTTTCCTCTTTGTTAAGGGGAGTTGTTTAATGGATAGGAATATACCGTTAAACCTTGTGTAGTCAATAAATAGGTTATGAACTTATCAATTTCACTTTATTTAATGACATGGGAACATAGCAATTGAATAAGGTGTAATTAGTTTTATATAATGTTAGAAGACATATATAAAGATTATTGAACTTGGACTAGTAAATTCATGCACAATCTAATGAAAAAGAACCAATGCAATATAATTTAGATTCAAGGATTCCGAGCTATCCATCTATCATCCCTGATTGTTAAACCCGTTTCTAGTATTCCAGCGATTCCGTGGACTCTATTTTGATTTCTTATAACGTTTGTTAACTTTAGCTTTAAATTCAAAAACTCAGAATTTTCCACCCACTGAAAGCAGTTAAACTAATTAATAATTTCGGTTAAACAATTCCTCGTGGGAACGATACTCTACTCACTCTTTATTACTTGATTCGGCACGTATACTTGCATAAAAAGCGAGCATTTTTATAGACATATACGCAGCTCGTCAATAATATATCTTGGGATTGCTTAGGCCACAGAATTTATCAGAACCTCTTTCACTGCTATGGAGAGAAGTCGTTCCCTGCACACCTGGATCTTCTTCCGAATTCGTTCTGTTGAACCGCCAAACACCCTCTTCTTCAATCTTCCCAACCATGTTGGTAATCCAAGATACAAATCAATTTACTTTCCATCTGATCCTTGCTAAGTGTGGATTTCTAACTTTTCCATCCTGCTTATGTTGGCACTGAAAAAAGTTAAAATCTTGTCAATGTTCACAACTTGGCCTGAGCGTTCTTTATATACTTTGAGAATCTGTAGTAAGTTATGAATCTCCACCCTAGAAGCCTTGAGAATAAGGAGAGCATCATCCGTAAAGAATAGGTGTCTAAGACATGGCACTCTAGGAGAAATCTTAATCCCCGAGATCCTTGCGTTTTTTGTTCTATTGCATATGATGGATGATAATGCTTGAGCACATATGAGGAAAAGATATGGGGATAAAGGATCTCCTTGTCTTAAGCCTCTGCTTGGTTGAAACAAACTTTTTAGCTTGCCATTAATCTTCACATTGAAACTCATTGAGCGGTCACAACCCTTAATTCAATCAATCCAAGTTTTACCAAAGTTCATTTTCTGCATAATGGCAAAGAGAAAGTCTCACTCCACCCGGTCATATGCCTTTGACATATCAAGTTTTACTGCGACCTCTATTCTTTTCCCCCTTTTATTGGGTCTGAGATAGTGGATGGCTTCATAAGCTATGAGCATGTTGTCAGTGATCAACCTCCCTGGAACGAATGCTCTTTGTTGCTTAGATATGATGCTTTGGAGGTTTCCATTAAGTCAGTTCACGAGGACCTTAGCTATAATCTTATACACCACATTACAAAGGTTGATCAGCTTGTATTTATTTAACTTGTTCGCCCCCTTCTTCTTTGGAATTAAAACAATGGTTGTGGAGTTGATTTTCCACATGTGGGACATCCTTAGATGGTTGTCACTGAATTCCATGAAGGCTTGGCACAACCTAAAGATATTCATGCCCACGGTTTCCAATGGTTTTGAAAAATCCCTGCCGACATACCATTCGGTCCTGACGCCTTGTTCAGATTCATTTCCTTTATAGCCTTTTCAACCTCCACAAGTGAAACGGGTCTCACCCGGAACTCCCTTTTAGCATCAGTAATCTAGTTCAATGGGTTTTCAGTGATTCGTTCCAATTTAGCAGGGTTAACACTTTTGAAGAGGTTCCTAAAGTGACCAAGCACTAGCTATTCCAGTTTTGTTTGTTCCTTGATCCACGTCCTCTCATCAATCACCAACCCCTCTATAAAATTCCTCCGTCTCCAATTAGAAGCCATCATGTGAAAAAATCTCAAATTTCTGTCACCAAAATTGAGCCAGTGCACCTTTGATCGCTGTTTCCAAATCATTTCCTTACCTTCCAAGAGAATATTGATTGTTTTCTTCGCTTTCTTTATTGACTCTAACAGGTCTGGGTTTGGGGTCATTATCTCCAACTCCTGCAATTCCTTTTGTTTCTCCATGTTGTTCTTTTTATGTTGTCATTTGTTTCCCTGTTCCACTTTGATAATTTGGCCCTGCATCTATAGATTCTGAGTCTCACAGCTTCGAAAATCAAGGAACATTGTTCCTCAGCCCATGCCTTCTGGATCACCTATCTTGCCACCTTGTTCCTTGCCCAAACCAATTCATAACGGAATTGTTTACCTTTTCTTTCGTTCCCATATCGAGTGTCCAAAAGAAGCATTATAAAGTAGTGATTGGAGTAAGCTACACTCAAATGAATGATTTTTCCAAGCGGAAAGAGGGCTAGCCCTGTAGAGTTAGCCAGCCCTCTATCAAGTCTAGCTTCCACTTGTTCCAATCCAGATCTGTTATTACTCCAAGTCATAGCACACCCCGCAAAACCCAAATCCTACAAGTTGCATTGATCCACCACCTCCCTGAAAAGTTTCATTTGCCCATTAGGTCTCACTTTATCGCTCCTTACCTTGAATAGACCCAGAACTTCATTAAAGTCAATAATAATTACCCATGGAGCCATTGACATGGTCTAAAGTCTTTTAATAGTCTCCTAAGATTCATCCCTCCTTCTCACTTTGGGGTTCCCATAGAAGCTTGTGAGGTGCCAGCTTTGACCCGCTCCTGAAGTAGTGACTTTTGAATCAATGTGATTTTTGGAAAAGCTTTTAATCTCCACAAGCCAGTCATCCTTCAATAGAAGCGCCAAACCACCACATATGCTTCATACATGATTGAGAAAGCATAACTGAACCCCATCCTCCTTGTGGTGTCCATCTCCTTACATGTTCACTTTATCTCCAAGAGAAGGACAATGTTTGGATCTTTAATCTTGACTAAGCCAAGTAGATTGTGAATTGCACGTGGGTTCCCAAACCCACGGCAATTCTAGGCAATGGTGCTTATGGTTCTTAGTGGGGCTGAGGGGTCCCTCGGCCTCCACCTCCATATTGTCCCCATCCACACTTGCATCTACATTGTATTTTTCTTTTTTCCTGTTGTCCCTCCCCACCAGCTGGCTGTCATCAGGTAATAGTTTCCTTTATTTTCTCTTTTTCCCCACTTCATCCCCCTTGTCCTCCTTAGTGATGTTTGCAGTTTTATCCATTCTCTTTTGGTCCATTTGTTTCCATGTTCTAGGAGGAAGAACAACAAGTGCCACTCGTGATTTCTCTCTATCATTTTGATATACAGTTTCTGCCTTCATAAAATTAGATATCATCCATTTTCTTCGTTACTCCTAATCCAGTGGCCCCCAGTTCTCCTTTAACTCTCATTTCTTGTCCTAATTTATTTTTCAACCGGTTGCTTCATGAGGGAGAAATCCTCAGCACTAAGAAAAACTTTTAGCCCTTCTCTCCTCGTGCCACACCTCCCTCTTCTTTCCACTTACCTTCATCCCCTTGTGTGTATCCCCTTCCGATCTCCCCTCCATTCCCACAACAATCTATTGCAGACCTACACATGTCCAAAGCCAGGTCAATCTCTTTCCTATCTGCCCTTTGGCTTGATCCCCCCCCCTTCCCACTGTAGCCCTCTCTTCTCTACCCCCCTCTTCATAGGTACTACATCTTCTTTCCCCTTCCCCTATCTTTGGTTAGATATTTTCCTCCCCTTAGCTCTATCTTTTCCCCTATTTGTCCCCACCCTCTCTGACTTTCCTTCTTCCTCTCCCTCCCGGGACCGTTATTGATTGGTAAACGTGATCAGGATTATTGCCCTATCACAAGGCGGACTTAATCTTGGCTCCTTAGGAGTTAATGTCATTATACATATTCCGATTTCAACATTTTGCCCAATCAAGCCATCATTAAATCCTTATAAACATATGGTTTATCATGAAAGTCATATTTATTCATAATATGATCAAACATACCCTAGCAGTTGACCATAAAAAAATTTTATCCATAAATCACATGTCAGAGTGTTAATCTCATACGATAAGATAGTCATACAAAATCATTATACATCCATTCGTTCGTCCAATCCTACATAAGTGTTCATAAAATGAATATTCTTCGATGTTCATCCTGTACTCCACGACATGTCCTTCCTTTCACCTGTCTTTGGGTTTGGAAAACAAAATGTGAGTCAAAACTTAATAAGCAAGCTATAAGGTTTTCAGGTAATTCATTTTGCAGGCAATATTTTTCATTTAAAACATCTTGGAAAGTAACATTATACCCACTCGTGGATACATCATAAAAACATGATCCTTATACCCATCATGGGTATATCATAAATAAAAAATGCATCATTTTTAAATATGAACATCATAGGATGGAAGCTAGCTAGGCAACCATCCATCTCCATCTTCCCCAATTCCAAGGAGGCGCCACCGGCCTTGGCCTATCTTAGCAACTTGGCCGCACCAAAGGGGGACAATTAGTCTGCTTACACTTTTGAGGTGAACCTCATGTTTTGTGCATATAAAACTTTTATAAACATCATTTTTGACATGCTAGCATGATTTTTCATTCGTAAACTCTTGAATCGTCAATTTTTATCAACATTTGATAAAGCATTGTGCAAATCATTTATCATAAGTTAAAATAGCATTTCAACACCTACTGAGATAAAGGAATGGTCATCCTTAAACAACTTAGAAATAATTTCAACAATCATTTGCTAAATAATTCAAAATATTTAGAATATCATTAGCATATATTTTATCATAATTTTGTGAAAGCAAAAATCCTTTATAAAATTGCTTGCTTACCTTGTAACGCCCCATTCATAAAAATACTCAATAACTAATCAACGGCGCTACACATTCATAGAAAAATTCGGCAGCATCTCCCCATAACATACAAGGGGTAATATAGAATACATGACCTGATATTCATTACATATTTTCCTTACACAACAAACAGATATAATAGTCATGCATATGTGCATCAACAAGGATTATAATCCAATCTGAAATACCAAATACATTATAGTTGTCAAAACGAATCCGCCTAAGTAATTTTCTACATATATGATTATCAAAAGAGCACAAGTCTAAAAGAACTGGAATCAACATATTGTGCTAGGGTCTCTCATGTTTGATCTTCAACTTGTCCCATCCTTAAGTTCTCCTTCTGGCCTGCGATCTAAAACCACAATAACAATGATATGAGTCTAAATAGACCCAGTAAGTAGATAGTGGTTAGCACAAAGTGCAAATAAGCATAATGATGGATACTCATACAGTGATGAAGCTAATACACATGGGTCCAATACCCACTCCCAAGATCGTATACATATAACCATACACACAAATTGACCAACACAACCAATCATCTACTCATGTCCATCAAGGGCCATGAACAACCCTCTCCTCATGTCAATCAGGGGCCATGAACAACCCTTACAACCAACTATTTGAGATAACGCATCATACATAACAGAAAATGAAACACATCGCAAACCACGCATACAACATCAACACAATTCAGATACAACACATAGATCTGTCACACAAGCATTTTATCAAACACATGATAGGTACGAAATGAAAGAACCTTCAATTCATACTCTCGATTGGGGCAAATCAATTCACGTCACATTTCAACAATATAACAACTGCTAAGAAGTCTTTTACATCATAGAAATCACGCATTCAAAGTAAATTCACCATGAACCCTAACTGTTACGAACTCTTCGCCTAATATCATGGAGTCGTTAGAAGCTATACATTCCCTCTAGCCTCGTATCGCGTTTAACGTAATATTTCATCACTAAATCGAGAAGGAACGACATCTACTTACCTCGATCGTGATTTTCCCCAAAACAGCGACCCTAGGCTTAGCTTGCAGAGATTTGGAGCTTCCTTGATTCAAATCGATCACCTTCGAGGCAGTCAGTAGGGTTTTCTCGAAGAGATCTACTGCTAGATCGTACTGAGTAGAAGAGAAAGAAGAGAAGACGCAGAGATCGGGAAGAGAAGAAGAAGAAAAATAGTCGGGCGTGAGGTGAGAAAATGGAGTCTAACGCACGGGCTTCGCTTCATATCGAACCCCCATCGGGTCGGGATCGGGTCCAGGACGGGTCGGAGCATGAGTCGGGTCTAATCGCATTTGGTAATTTACTCTTCCACTCCTACGACTTAAATAATTAAAATTTTCTTCAGGGGCGCTGCCCCCTGCACCCCCGCAAGGGGCGTCTCCCCCTTGACCCCCGCGACCTGACCGGGCAGGTCGAACCCCGTACCTACTCTGCGAAGGAAACAATAGTCGTAGTGCCCATCAATGGAACGCTAATCATACATGCACATATGCACTATACATCTCCTAAATGTCGTGTCCATGTATGTTATGTATCCATTAATATCGTAAAATTCTTACTAGCATGTTCATAAGTTATCTCATAAATAGAGAAAAGTTATAATAAAAATAGAATAAAATACCTGGTCCTCACATACCTGCTCCTTGTTAACTTTCCGGATCAACCCTTTCTTTGTCTTTTCCTATACACAGAATAATGACTTGCATTCATAAATTCTCATTTGCTTGCATACAACTTAGTTTTTCAACCCATATATCATTAACATACAAAATCCACTTGGATTTCAAGTCAAGTATCATACATATCACGTACTTGTGCAGCATACCATCCATTCATTCCATACCATGTTCAATACCCGTATGTAGGGTAAACGTTCATACATATTATAATTATTCATTAATTCATCATATGAAGGTTCATTACCTCCATTAATCATTTTTCACATATTTTTCACATTTCATACGTCGATGCACATTTTTGACATCTTAGGCCTCATATATTAATCTCAAAATTTGATATTATAATTAATTATCAAAACAGAAACTTACTCATTGATTTCATCACATATTCATACATTTTTTCATTTTATCAAATCATATAAATCATTTATCATTCAACCATACACATCCTTTCATACATACTAATCTTACAACAGATATGTTATATGTATCTTAAAAATTTTCAAAACAGCAACTTGCTTCCTAATTTGGTATGATTAAACCCCTTAATTATCACATAATTTAGGGTATATTTATGAAATTTTAATCCATTCATCATAGGGTTCCAAAACAGCAACTTTGGCACCCTTCTTTCAAGCTTTCAACGTCTCTTTTGACACTTAAATCTTAACAGATTTTTAATCCTTTAATTCCATCCCTTAATCATACTTTTCTTATCCCAAATTTAGGTTAATTTCACATATTCAAAGTCATAAATTAGTTTCTCCAAAATAGCACCCTTCCATACCCATTAGGGCACCCTTTGGACACCCTTTGGACGTTCACATCATGGGTCCACAAAAAATCAGATTTGTGCTAATCTTTTCCACCCTATGTAGAACATCCCATGTGCCCTAAATTTAGGTATTTTACCCTTTAATTCATCCATTTATCAATTGGTTTAATCTATGTGCCATATCCATCTCAAAAGAGTGGAATTTTCATCATGTTGTCCACTTTAGGGTTTACCTTTCTAAGGTACTTAAATCATACCCAAATCAACATAGATAAATCATGGAAACATAATCATAATCCAAACAGATTCATGGTTAAAATAGCAACATAAATGGGGGATTATGAAAATTTTCAGCTAGGTTTATGGGTTGAAATCAACCCTAACCTCATACCTATCTTCCTTGAACCCTTGAATCTCCTCCTTTCATTCATTCCTCATTTAGTACCCTAATTAAGGGTTTCATAATTCATCATTTAGGGTTCCTTATGGATCAAATTCATGACCCGTGAATGAAGTTGGAAAATTTAGAAATTAATGAATCAAACTTGATTCAATACTTACTTGAAGTGGTGTCTTCTCTTTCTAACTTGTCAAGCTTGGATCTTTTCTCTTTCTTCTCCTCTTTTCTTCCTTTTTTTCTTCTCCTTTTCCTTTCCTCCTCCCTTGCTTGGGACGTTCAAGATGCTGCCTCTTGATATTTTTATTTTTTTCTCTCTTTAAACCATCCAAAAATGAACGTCCCTTGGCTTCTTCTCTCTCCTTCCATTTAAACAGATTTTTATCCCCTTTTTCACCTCATTTTGAGGGTAATGAATGGGTACTTATTCCATGGATGTGTTGTCCCATTCTTAGCCAAGTAAAATACATAGTTAAACAGATTTTTAAATACCAAATCTGCTCAAATCATGCCCATATTACTGTCCACCATGTACACGTTCTATATGGTCTTGAATTTTGGCATTTTGTGCCATAAAAATCCATCTCAAATCAATGCCATTAACCACTCTAGTCATGTAGCTCCTTTAGATATATATTTTAGCATTTTTAAAAATTAAAAAATCAACTCAAAGCCTCCTTGAACGTCCCAAGTATGGCCACCTCCTTGAGCCATTTATGGCTACATAATCTAGCCTATGACCCATGCCTTTAACACCCTTGATATTTCATGGATTTTGTGAATTTTTGGAAAGACAAAATGCTTCCAAAAATTCCTCATCATGTCACCTCATCTTATCCCTTAATTGCCTCATTTAATAGGTTGATTTTTCATTAATTACATGGATATCAAATGAACCCTACAATAACATGTGTCCCACTTGCTTTTCAAAAGTCAACTTCTCATTTAATTAGTTGACTTTATATCTTGCTCAACGAATTCCATATTGACATGTGTCACTTATCACTTTCGGTTCATCAATGGCACGTCACTTTTTATGAATAAAAGTCAACCGCTTTTTATCCTTTTGTGATTAAGAAATTTTCTATGATAATTAGTTTAATCAAATCCTTCCATAATATTTACCATATCATTTTATCCGTTCATTTCAAATTTCATCTCAAAACGACTTTTCTATCTTGAGTTATAGCCATTTGAATTTAACTTTTGGATTTGGGATGAAAATAATTAATTAACACCCTAATCCAATCAAAATTTCCATAATCCAATCCATCCATAAGATTGGGCACAAAATTATGTGCTTACCTTTCAAATTTCATCTCAATCCACCATATAGGCGTCAAGTTATGAATTTTCTAGCATTTTCACCTTAATTCCATAATTATCATCATAACCTCTATTCATTAAATCATAATAAATTAATTAATTATTCATTACTCATTGACATTTTCTAATTCTTATTGAGCCACCTTGGTCATATTAACTGAGTCATCCCCCTCTTGTGATTTTTGTGTTGGAAATATGTGGAAAACAAGTTAAATCTATGTTTTGATTATTAACAAATCAATTTGAGTAAGTCTTGGCTACTAACACGTTTGTGGAAATGTTTAAGGAATATACATTTGAAGAAAATGAAGTATGAAAGGCCAAGTCGTTCCCCAAGTCGACTCCAAGATCGACTTCAAAGAGCCAAATCCGTCCAGAGTTGAAACGGGAAGAAGAGCAGGTGAAGTCGCAGGCCCAGTCGACTCCACTTGCAACTTGGGAAGCCAAGTCGTAAACGAAGTCGACTTCAGCATCGACTTCAGTCGGGAAAATCACTCCATAGCTGAACTTGGGACGGAAGAACGCCGAAGGCGCAAACGAAGTCGACTCCAGTTGCGACTTGGGCGAAGTCGCGGACGAAGTCGACCCCAAGCGCGACTTGAGTTTTTCCAAGATCAAAGATGCAGATTCAAGCTCATTCCCAAGATCAACTTAAGATCTCTCAAGACCAAATCAAGGATACAAGCTCTTTATCAAAATCAAGCTTATCAAGTCCAAGGCAAAGATTCAAGCATGCTCCAAGATGAAGAAATAATCAAGTCATGAAGATCAATATGAATCAAAAGCAAGCAAGGTGCATGAATCTACCATGCAAGATTCAAGTTCTTCAAAGATTCACAAGGTTCAAGCTAATCCAAGAAGAATCAAAGTCAAGCTCTTCAAGAATCACAAGATCTACAAGTATAAGGAGCCATTCTAGAATGAAAGCAACCAAAGGAAGAAAGCCAAACAAGATAGAAGCAAATCAATGAGGATCAAAGCATATTTTGCAAAGACCAAGTCAAGTCGCAACCCAAGTCGACTCCATGATCGACTTGAGTTGAAGTCTGAAGCCAAAGTCGACTCAAGACTCAGACTTGGAACCTGAAGAGGTGAAGTCGCACCCGAAGTCGACTCTACCTGTGACTTGGGTCAAGTCGATACCCAAGTCGACCCGACCTGGAACTTGAAGTCGCTACGGAAGGCGAAGTCGCACCCCATCTGCGACTTGGGCGAAGTCGCACCCGAAGTCGACTCCATCTGCGACTTGGGCGAAGTCGCACCCGAAGTCGACTCCGCATGCGACTTGGGTCGCAACGGTTGGATAATTTTCGAACGTTGGCGCATTAAATGCACACCACCTACCTTCTAACGTTCGGATTCCCTCCAAAATTATAAAAGGCATTCATTGTGAACGAGGGAAGTAGCTGAAATCATTAAGAGAGCTTAACTCCCATCTTCAAGAGCCTTAAAAGAGATCAAGGCATTCAAAGAGGAAGAACTTTGCTTCAAACTGCAAGAGCTCAACTTCTGAATCTTCAAAGCCTACATTACAAGTTCTTCTCTGCGCCAAATTGTTTCTGCACATCTGTAAAGCGTAGACTCCTTTTGTTATTTCATTTTGGTGTATTGAACTTGATTTAGTTTGAGGAACTAAGATCAAGTGTAAGCAAAGTAGTGTGTGATTGGAGTGGAACTCATCACCTACTTGTGCTGTGTTGTGTTGAAGCCCCATAGAGCTGGAATCTAGAAGAGAGCAGTGGCTCTAATTGTATTTGAAGAATACAATAGTGGAACCCAAGTCACAAGGAGTGTGAGCTTGGAAGAGTGGAGTAGGGAGGTTGCCCGAACCACTATAAAAATCTTGTGTGCTTGATTTATAGTTCTGCTCTCTATATTATATTGCTTTCCATTTCGTTTCTTCATTAAGGGGACTAAATTAATCTGGGGTAAAGTTTCTGTTTAAGTTATAAATTTTTAAATACCCAATTCACCCCTCCCCTCTTGGGTAATTGCCATCAACTCGGGACCAACAAGTGGTATCAGAGCAGGTCTTTGAGTTTACCAAAGAGATCTTATCGATATGGCATCCCAATCTACTTCCGTTCTCGCATTTGCTGAAGGCCAATCCTTTACAAGGCCACCATTGTTTGATGGGAACAACTTTGGATATTGGAAGCTTCGTATGAAGCAACTTATTATGGCTACCGACATGGATTCTTAGATTGCAATCCAAGATGGAGTAACCTTGCCTACCGATGAAAGAGCTTTCAAATGGACCGATGAGGAAGTAAGAATTGTAAAGAGCAATGCCAAAGCTATGAACTCATTATTTTGTGCTCTTACGGCTTCTGAATATGATAGAATATCATCTTGTCTAACCGCTAAAGAAATATGGGATACTCTAACATCCATTTATGAAGGAACCTCTCAAGTCCAAGGGACTAGGAGAAATATTTTGATAGGAGAATTGGAAAACTTTAGAATGTTAGAAACAGAAAATATTTCTGAAATGTTTGCTAGATTTTCTAAGATTACTAACGCTTTGAAAGGTCTTGGAAAGGCTATCTCTGAATCCGAACAGGTCATGAAGATACTAAGAGCTCTACCGGAATCTTGGACTCCAAAGATTACGGCAATTGAAGAAGCCAAAGACCTAAATACACTAAAGCTAGAAGATCTAATTAGCTCATTAATGTCACATGAGCTAATTAAGAGAAGAAACGAAGACAATCACAAAGGGAAGAAAGTCATTGCATTAAAGGCGGCACACAACTCAGAAGAGTCTACCTCCTCTTCTCAAAATGATAATGAAAATATTGCACTTCTCACTCGCAAATTCAGAAAATTTGTGAGAAAAGAAAGGAACTTTAAGGACTTCAAAGAAAGAACATGAAGAGAGAAGAAGAAGGAGCCAACGAAGTGCTACAAATGCGGCGGGATAGGACACATGCAAGCTCAATGTCCTACGCCGAAAGAGAAATCAAAAGAGTATCAAGAAAGAAAGGAAGGACATGAAGGTAGAAAATACCAAAGGCCAAAGGGAAGAGGCATGTACATCAATGAAGAAACCTCATCAACAAGCAGCTCATCAACCGACGAATTCGAGGCGGAAAATTGTGCTAGAATATGCTGCATGGCACGGATCGAACAAGAAGAAGACTTGTTATGTTTGAACACAACTGAAGTTTTGGAAGAACAAACCATCTCAACAAAATACATAAGCAATGAAGAGGTAACTTCCAAACCTTGCTATTCTCAATCAAGTTATTCTTCTTTTCAAGTTAGGAAACAAGTTGTCATTGAAGAGACAACAATGTAACTTCATTATTATTGAAAATGGAAAACTAGCTGAAAAATCAACAAAACTGAAAGAAGAAAATGAATCATTGATAAATGAGATAGAAAAATTGAAAAAGGAGAACGAATCATTAAATGAATCATTAGCAAAGTTCTCTAATCCTGGAGAAAATGTAAAGATGTTTTTGAATATGACTGCTCAAACAAATAAAAGAGGCCTTGGATATTATACTTTTGAGCAAAAAGAAAGTGGCAAATCAAATGTGCCGATACTTGAAAAATATCAAACCAAAACTGCACCTATATACAAGCCACAAAGGAAAATTGTTATGTGGACTAGAAGGCCAACGTTTCAACCAATGCATACTTGGAGGTCTACTCCAAGATTACCTATGGCTTGCAATTACTGCTACAAAATGGGTCATAAAGCCTATAAGTGTAACTTTAAGAAATCGTATGACCATGGTGCAAAATTAGTTTGGGTTCCAAGGAACACAAGATTTGAGCTTTCTAAGTTAGAGCAACAAAGGTTGAATAATTTACTAACCCAAATGGACCCATAAAATGGGTACCAAAGAGATGAGATTTACCTTTTTATTTTTCAGATTTGTTTCAAGGCAAAGGCAAACAATGTATGGTTCATGGACAGCGGTTGTTCAAGGCATATAACCGGAGAAAGAAGTCTATTACATAAACTTAAGCCTAGCAACGACGGAACGGTTGCCTTTGGTAATAACGAGAAAGGTAAAATTAAAGGTAAAGGAAACATTTATAGTATTTCTAATGCATGCATAGAGGATTTTTGTTTGTTGAAGGACTCAAGCATAACCTAATGAGCATTAGTCAATTATGTGACAAAGGATACAAGGTTGTGTTTGAATCATCTATATGTAATGTATTTGATGGAGAACATATCATGTTTAGTGGAAAAAGACATGGAAATGTATATTTGGTTTCACTTGACGAATTAGATGGTCAATGTCTAATGGCCATTGACAATGATCCATAGGTTTGGCATAAAAGGCTAACATGGGAAATATAAAGACCCTATGGAAGAAGAGTTTGGTAGAAGGCTTGCCAAAGTTGAAATATGACAAAGACAAAATTTGCAAGGCATGTCAATTATCAAAACAACCTAAGATGCCTTTCTCTACCAAAAAGGAAATTTCCACCACTAGGCCACTTGAATTGCTACACATGGACCTATATGGGCCATCCGATATTTTAACCATTAGTGGAAAGAAATATGTATTGGTTATTGTTGACGATTTTTCAAGATTCACATGGATAATTCTCTTAGCTAGCAAAGATGAAGCCTTCCCTATGTTTTCAACTTTTGTAAATTTGGTGCAAAATGAAAAACAAAGTAGTATTATGACTATAAGAAGTGATCATGGTGGTGAATTTGAAAACAAACGATTCATAGAGTTATGTAATGAAAAAGGAATTCATCACACATTTTCTGCACCAAGAACTCCACAACAAAATGGAGTAGTTGAAAGGAAAAACAGAACTATACAAGAGATGGCTAGAACAATGCTAAATGAGAGCAAATTATCCAAAAAATTTTGGGGTGAAGCTGTGAGTACAGCTTGTCATGTTTTGAATCGAGTTACCATCAGAGCAATCTTGAAAAAGACCCCATATGAGCTATGAAAAGGAAGGAAACCAAATATCTCTTATTTTCATGCTTTTGGATGCACATGTTATGTTTTGAACAATGGAAAAACCAACTTGGGAAAATTAGATGCCAAAAGTGATGAGGCAATATTTCTTGGTTACTCATCAAATAGCAAAGCATATAGAGTATTCAATAAACGAAACCAAGTGGTAGAAGAGTCCATACATGTTGTTTTTGATGAAACTAACCCATGCTTCAAAAGAAAAGATGATTTAAGTAATGCAGATGATATAGCAAGCAATCTTGAAAAATTGCATGTGGAAAAGCTAGAAGATTCCATGGAGGAAAGGGTAAGTGAAGGTAATAATTCCTACAAACCTCCAACTGATTTGAAATTCAAACATGCCCATCCAATTGAACAAGTTATAGGGAATGTATATGAAGGTGTAAAAACTAGAAGGTCAAAACAAAATGTTTGTGGACAATATGCTTTTGTATCCAAAATTGAACCTTCTAATATTGATCAAGCTCTTGATGATGAAAACTGGATTATAGCAATGCAAGAAGAGCTAAATCAATTTGAAAGAAACCAAGTTTGGCACCTTGTTCCTAGACCAAACGATTGTACTGTTATTGGCACCAAGTGGGTCTTTAGGAACAAATTAGATGAAAGTGGACTTGTAGTGAGAAACAAAGCTAGACTTGTGGCAAAAGGATACTCACAAGAAGAAGGAATAGATTTTAAGGAATCCTATGCCCCGGTTGCTAGATTAGAGGCAATTCGCATCTTACTAGCTTTTGCATCTCACATGAACTTTAAATTGTTTCAAATGGATGTCAAAAGTGCATTTCTGAATGGATATATAAATGAAGAGGTGTATGTAGAACAACCACCTGGATTTGAGGAAAAAGATCAATCTAAATTTGTGTACAAGTTAACCAAAGCACTATATGGATTAAAACAAGCTCCAAGGGCTTGGTATGATAGATTAAGCAAATTTCTGATTGATCATGATTTTCAAAAAGGAAAGGTAGACACCACTTTGTTTATCAAATATAAAGAAAATGATATATTGATCATTCAAATTTATGTTGATGATATCATTTTCGGTGCTACTAATGAAACTCTTTGTCAAGAATTTTCTGAGCTTATGCAGAAAGAATTTGAGATGAGCATGATGGGAGAGCTAAATTTCTTTCTTGGACTGCAAATCAAGCAATTAAATGAAGGAATTTTCATTAACCAGTCCAAGTATATCAAAGAAATGCTAAAGAAGTTTGGCATGGAGAACAGCAAAGGAGCAAACACGCCAATGAGCTCAACAATCAAAATCGACAAAGATGAAAAAGGGAAATTGGTTGATTTGAAATTGTATAGAAGCATGATAGGATCTTTGTTGTATTTAACTGCTTCTAGGCCTGATATATTGTTTAGTGTGTGTATGTGCTATAGATTTCAATCATGTCCAAAAGAATCACACTTGGTAGCTGTAAAAAGAATTTTCAGATACCTAGTTGACACTACCAACATAGGACTTTGGTATCCAAAGGGCTCTAATTTTGCTCTAATCGGTTTGCAGAGGTGGATGTAAACCTCTTTAAATCACCTGCGGAAGGGAGGGAGATAAAGAGCACATTCTCCATGGAAGAACCAATAATTTCCTACAAAAGGCATACATCTACTAAATAATAACGTTCATAACCAAGTCATAAATACATTCTCAGGTTTACATGCTCAACATGAATTGAGTACAAAAATATCATCATTTAGAGACTTGTCTTACTACGTAATGAAAATAGTAAATACTTGTTTTTACGAGTATTGCCAAACTCGTATCCATTCAACTGATTGCTAATTTGTGCGTTGTAGTTTCAATATGATTGGCTCTCTTTACAAGCATTTGATCATCATAACCCTATCCAAAAATGACCATTTATGAGTTCACATTCTAATTGCAACATAAATTTATATGTAAACAACAGAATAAATATCATAAATAAAGTTTATCATATCAGAGTGAACCATTGTTGATATATATATAATTGATTCATATAGTTGATCAAGATAGTTAAGTGCTAAGCTATGCGGAGAATAGAACTCACGTTGACCTACTGTCAGTACTAAACTAAGGGTGTGTTTGGTAAGGCATAAAAAATGTCAAACTAAAAACTTTTGATCTCCATAACTATCTTATTTTTAATCATTTTTCATATCTTCCCATATAACTACCGTACTTTTCAATCATTTCTACACAGTTATCTATACAATTAACCTATCTATTTTGACTTTATTCTCTTTACTCCTCATTATTACCGCTATCATATCACACTCATTTTCTTTTATTTTGACAACTTTTATAACAAAAAACTTTTCATACAAAAGTTTATCACTTTCCAAATACACCCTAAGTTAATCTCTAGATACTCAAGGTCATCCCCTCCACCTGCATCCCTTCTAAGTAGGGTTGTAGAAAAGAACAACAGTATGTGGTAGTGCTAACATGTGCTATTTTTCAAAAATTCTCTAGCTACATGTACCAAAAAGGAGCTCTTTTTCATCTCTCATTTTCAATTTTCTAGCAAAAAGGAGATGCCTGCACCAAATATCTTCTTATTGACATGCAGACTTTTATTCCTACTAAACAAAACTTTCAAGTATAAAAACATGCACGTATGTGTATTAATGGATTGTTTGAATACATATTAGGGATAGGAAATTATTTGGAAATTGATGAAAATATTGATGTTGTTGCAGAGTTTGAGGGATAACTATGAGGACATGATACAAGGAGGTTTTATATAGCATACATCTTTCACTAAGTTAGAAATCTCCATCATGCCTTCTTCAAATAAAATGATTGTTCATCAACAGCTCTTCCATGTTGTTCTCGCTCCTATATATAGAAATAATTGGTAACATAATCAAATATGGCAGCAGCAAAAAGCCAATAATAAAATCATGGATTAAGCAATGTATATATTCAAATGTAATCCTCACCATTTCTTCTAGCATCCTTCTGAAATGCTCACATGCACTCTTAGAAACCATCATATTTAAGGATGCAATTGTTGTGATGCCCACTATAGATAAAGATTGTGCTTAACATATGAGTAATTTGACCTCACCAATCTACTTTAGCCTTGCTAATAATCATGACCATATGCCTCACTCTTATAGGAAGTATTATGCAATTAGAAAGTTAGATTTATGCTAAAAGTTTGAATAAATGAAAGTAATCAAATAACATGGCTATTCAAAGCATTAAAGGATTAAATTATGACATATGTGGCTATTGATGCATGATAGCTCAAATGGCTAACCAATCAATAAGTAGATGACACAATCTTATCTTTCGATGAACCTTTAGCCAAAATGAACATATACCAGAGCCACAATTCTTATCTTGTTAGATCATCAACCAAGTGAATACTAAAAGGCTCCACGAATCTCCAAGAAAAACTATTAGCTGCCTTCAACGAATTCATTATTGTAGTTGCTTGAGACCAAAACACAGGGATTACAACAAGTGACAAGATCTTGTCCTTTATCATTAGCTTGATTATTTTTACGACTAGTCCATAAGGATTCTACTAATTTGGACATTAAATGAATTAAAAAATATATATTTGTGTATGTTATTTGTTACCTTCAGGTGGGGGAGTGAGATAAGAGAAATTCACCCCTTTGAAACATTGCTTCATAATTGCACGAAGCTGGTCTAATTCAGTTCACATCTGCACAATCTTTTCTTTTGAACAGTAATTGTTGTTGATTGGTCATCTATGGTTTTTTTTCATTTTTTGAATATGCTGACTTTGGAAAGTGGAAATAGAATCGCTATAACTTGGTGTCTTATGCAAGCCTTTGACATAACTTGATTTCTTACCCATGATTTTCTTATCCACTTGGATTCTTGTGAGTCTTTCACCCTCTTTTGTCTTTTCCGTCATTTCTTTCCTTTGCATCTGTCGAAATTGTTACATGTAAAGAGTCTACACAACAATATAATGCATCAAATATAATTATAAAAGAAAAAATTCATATTTATTAATAAAATCAATCAAACAACTAAACGGCCTAGATAACATGCACGTATTTTTCTTTTGTTGATGAATGAATGAAGGTGCCATCCTTTTTGCTCCCAATTTCAGCAAATAACTCAACTTCATCAACATTTTCTATGTCTAAGACTTCTATTTGTTACATAATAAGTTATAAAACACGATCAACATAAATGTAAGTATCTACTATATATGTACCTCTAACAAAGAAGTGGAAGACAATATAAAAAAATGAAGAAGTAAAAGAAACACTTTACCCCTTCAGTTTTCTCCTTTTCAACCAATACACTAATAAATCCCATGTAATTTATGTACTCTAACTTAGCACTATTTCTAGAGTTCTTAGAAGATCATTTTTGTGCACAAGTGTAACAAACATTAAAAATTTCCTAAATCATATCAATCATGAGGAATTATACAATTCCAATAGATAGACTATGCTCGCATACCTTATAATCCTCAGACGTGAATAGTTCACAAAGAACTCCCAATTGCTTTATCGTAATGCCAATAAAGGTTTTGCTTAGGATCAAGACACTTCTTCACTAACTTCTTATAGTGGCTAAGAAAAATGATCTAAAGCGGTTGTACCCAGTGGCAAAATATTTATCCACACACCTTCAAATATATGCTTTATCAAAATCCTCAATCTCAAAAAAGGTCTACATGATAAATCAAAATTACGTATTACTCAATATAAAGTATATTATTTATTATGAATTTACATTTACCTAAATTTTCTTGAAGAGGGGTCCTTTCTCAGCATCTGCTACATCTTTTCAAATTTTCTTGTCCTTTGTTGGGGCAAGAGTCTTGGCTATCACAAAACATTGTTGAGGTAATTTCTTAACAACATGAGTGCTAGTGGGTTGTATTGTAACCTCATCAATCTGACACTTGACTTTTTCATAAGCTTATCCAACACGCAAAAGATTTAACCCTCTATTGGATCCTCGACACTTCTTAAATTGTGTTATACCTATTCATGCACACCTAATCTTAAACATATAGAGACCTGCATTGATGAATGGGAGCGTGATTGTGCTTGCATCTCATTAGTTACACTTGTGTCATCTACGGTCACCCCTCGTGTCATGGCTATTGAGCATTCAAATGTCTTCATAAGATGTCTTTTTGGAGGCATTATCAATCTTGAATGATCAAAAAATGATAAAAAAAAAATTAAGCACAAAAAGGCATGATTTACTCGAAACCTTTACCAAACATAAATATATACATGTGTTTGAGAATGTATGTAGGAAGTGTGAAAATGGAAAAATTCTAGGAATTGAGAGGGTTAAGTAATATGATAGGGTAATGTGAGAATAAAGGATAATTTGCAAATATACCCATTTAGTTTAATCAAAATTACAAATATACTTACATTATTTCAAAAAATTGTAAATAACCCTAACTTAGTTTACAAATAATTTTTTATAAGTTCAATTAATAATTTTTTACCATAAAACATAATAAAATAATTTTTAAATACAAATTTGGATATCTTTGAATTTTTAATTTCCCTTTTTAAAAATATTTTAATACTATCAAGTATATTCAAATGTATAAAAATTATTTAAAAATATTCTAACACTAATAAGTATTTTCTATTTATGCAATAACATATATTTTTATTTTATTATTTTTTATGTGTAATAGCGAATTTCGCAACAAGACAAATTTTGTTGCAATTTACTCATCCAATAGGAACAAACTCTCATTTGGTTGCAAATATATCTCATCAATTGCAATGAAAATTTATTCGTAGTAAATTTTCATTGCAATTGTACATTATAGTAATCACTTTTTTAACGAGAAGTGTTTCATTGCAATTTATAGATAAAGTACGGCAATAGGAACGACATTTCATTTCATTACAATTGTGCACACCAATCGCAACGAAAAATATTTTGGTTACAATTGTTAGTTGTAATTGCTACATTCTGTTCTAGTGTATGCTCCAATCTAGTTGAAAATCATAGCGCATATAACTGTATATTCTTATTTTATAAATATCTGAATGGTTAGTTACAAATATTACTATAAATTTTATATTTATTTTCAAATATGATCACACATTAAAAAATAATAAATATAACAATATATTATTACCATATATTTTAAAAACATAATGACCTAATACTGCACCAAAGTGCATTAATTAGTTCTCTATAAACCGATTAGGGTTAGATTTTTTTAATGAGTTAAAAATTATGGTGAACCTTTCATATCTAACCAGGTTACACCTACAAGTGCAATCTCATTAAATCTCTTACAAAATAAATTCTTAAGTTTAAAATTTTGTGAGGTAGGTCATAATTAATATTTTATGATCTACCTCATAAACCTTTAGCATATTTTTCGTCATAAAATGTTGTATTATTTACGTAATGTTTTATAACCAAAAACATGCTAAATTATTAATTTCAAAATTTTAGAAAGGAGTTTTGGTTGAGGGAAATTCTGCTCCTGTCTAGTTGAAAATCATAGCACATATAATGAATGTTTCATTTTATAAATATTTGAATAATTAGGTACAAATATTGCTGTAAATTTTATATGTATTTTCTAATATGATTACACATTAAAAGTAGTAAATATAGCCATATATTTTAAAAAGATAATGATTTAGTGCTTACAATATTCATGTGGCTCTCTTTGTTTTTTAACTCTCTTTGTTTTTTAAATTAAAAATACATTTTTAACTTAATGTTATTTAATATGTTTGGCACATCTTTGTTTTATTAAATTATCAGGAATAATTTTTATTGTATACTTTCATACTATAAATAGCATTTTTGAGAGTATTAAGTATATAACTATTAAATTTTTTGAAAAACATGTGCAATATAGAGAAAGGTGCATTTGATGATCTAGAAAAAGTCGAGAAGATACTATTAGGAAAAGTTTGAAAAGATGGAAAAATGATGAGATATTATTGGGTTAATGACTCACATTAGAGCATAACTATATAAAAATGTATAGAAATGATTGATAAATAGATTAATTATATTGAGAGATGTGCGGAAATAATTGGAAAGTTGAATTATTGTATGGAAAACTCATAGAAAAGTTCTATAGAGGAATTTCTTCACAAACATGCTCATAATGGATAAAAATTTTCATTATAAGTGATTTTTAAAATCATGAATATATATATAAAGAAACATTAATTTTTTAATTTTTTAAAATTATAAAACCAAGGGTAATTACTTTCAAATATGATAACACAAACAATTTTACTTATATATTTTTAACAAAAATACTTAGTTTCAAATCTACACTTAGATAAATAAAAAAATAAGTTATGTGTATAGTTGTGAAAATACAAACCCATAAGACCATGCAATAAAAATCATTCAAAGATAAGATATTCCCATACCATATATGACCAAAATATCAATTATGTGGTATTTAGAAATATGATGAAAATGTACAATTATTTACCATTTTTAAAAAATATATTATTATATTTTTATTATTATGTTTTCAACTTCTCTAAAAGTATACTTCTTTCTTTCTCTATGGATTTGTCCCTTAAATAGTAAAATAATACATTTCTACTACAAATAAGAGACATAAGTTCCTCCTAATAAATGATAGACAAACGCTTCACTTCTAGTTCAAACTCGGGTTAATTGGCACGAGGGCCAAAGTGTCATCTAATTAAGCTATGGCCCTAGTAGCAATATATGATCATAGTTGAAAATGTATAATTCTATAAATATATGGTCATATTTGAAAATACATTATAAAATCCAAAACTTTGGTGTTTCCAAATCATAGAAAAATGGTGTGTGTAACGCCCCATTTCCTAGATATTCTCCATGGCTAGTCAATGGGTACAATATAACCTAAGAAAAACTTGGCAGCATCTCCCCATAATATATAAGGAGTTGTATGAAATACAAGACTATTTAGTCATAAACATTTCAATTTTATTCCAAAATGTAACATTCAACTCTACTTTCATACCCTTGTATCTTCATATTACAAAGATATCCACATAGTAAGAAAATCATTTAAATTTATCCTTACACAATAAGCAAATCAAAGGATCATATATATATATTCACATAGATTGTAATCAAGTTTAAAATACTAAACACAATATATTTGTCAAAGTTGAATCTGACTGAGTATTTATCTACATATACTAATATCAAAAGAGAGCATAAATTCCAGAATAATTGTGATCAAAGACAATAATCTAATGCTCTCCAAGGTTAGGTCCTCCACTTGTCCCACCTTGAGGCTCCTTACCTAGCTTGTGATCTAAAGACAAAATAACAAACCATGTGAGTCTAAATAGACTTAGTAAGTAGATAATAGTTAGCACAAAGTAGAAATAAGCAAAATTCGGGATGCACATGTCATAATCAATACAAGACATATGGGTCCAACACCCACTCTCAAGGTCATATACATATAATTACATATAAACCAAAGACGACAAACAGTCCTCTCCTCATGCCAACCAAGGGCCACAAACAACTCTCTTTTCATGTCAACCAAGGGCCATGAACAACCCTTTACAATCACTCATCTCAGATAGCACATCATCCATAACACAAAAACAAATGTCACAAACCATGCATACAATATTAACAAAATTAACAAAGTGTACTTTAAATATAGTGTACCAACAGTCACACAAGCATATCCTCGAACACATGTTGGATAAAAAAGGGGAAAACCTCTAGTTCTTCGTCCTAGTTCAACCCACTCGATAAATGTCATGTTCTAATCATGTAAAAATAGTTCGTCTGTTTCACAAAGATCACATAGTAATATTCAATTTTTCCCGAAACCTTACTAATCATAAATTGTCACGAACCCTAATGCTCTATACCACGAAATCGTTGAACGCTAACCACTCGCTCTAGCCCTATAGCATGTTTAAGACGAGATTTCATCACTAATTAAAGAAGGGGCGACATCTACTTACCTCAATTGTGACTTCGTCCAAATACAGCAACCCTAGACTTGAAAATCTCGGATTTCTAGCTTCCTTGAGGTGAATCAAGGATCTTTTAGGGAGACTTAGGGCTAGATTGAGGTCGAAAAGAAAGGAGGAAGAGGAGGTCAAGAATGCAGGAACGAGAGGAAGAAGAAGGAATGAGACGGATCGTGCTCTTGCTACCCTGAAGGGTGACGAGCTGCGTATATGTCTAATTAAATGCTCGTTTTAACGTAAGTATACGTGCCGATCAAGTAATAAATAGTGAGTAGAGTATCGTTCCCACAAGGATAGTGTTAAACGGGTTAGCACCTTAAATTTCAATTGTCTAAGTGAATTGGTAAAGGGAATGAGATTTCGCTTTGAAGAATTGAATTAAACTAAACTAAGCAAAGCAGTAAATGACTAGAGTGGTGTGGATGTTGTTGAGATCGCTTTGAGATGATTAAGATAGGTGGGAATATGAATTCATTGAATCATAGCTATGTTATTTGGTTCCAATTAGGTTAGTTGTGCAAAGATTACTAATCTAGGTTCATTCATATTCATATATGTCTTCCAACACATACAAACCTAACCAAGTTTTAGTTGTGTGCTATGTTCCCATGCACACAAGTAAAATAAGATTGATAACCACATAACCTAATTAAGATTATACAGGATTAATAGGTATATTCCTATCCATATTAACATCCAACATAAACAAGAGCTTGAATACTTGTGCCTTATATATGGATCTTATTCAAATCCCACTTTTCCAAGCATGAATCTGAATATTCGATCAACCCACAAGGTTGCAAAGGTTGTAAACACATTAAGCATGATATATAAGGGTAATCTCAAGTAACACAAGTCACAACACAACAGTATTATCAACTCAAGTATAAGAAAACCAAATATCATAAGCTATGAGTTCAAATCCTACATATCTCCCACCATAGGAAGGTTCAGCCCATAAACATGACTTAAATTCCCATTAAAATCAAGTTTACAATCATCCCAAGCAAGAAGAAATAGCAAATAAGAAGAGATAGATGAGAAGAGGAGATAAAACTCAATGGGTTTGCACTGATAGCTTGGATCTCCACTTGCTCTTCTCTCCTCCCTTGAAGCCGTGGTTTCTCTTCTCCTTTCTCAGCAGCCACAACCCTCCACACGCAGCCCTAAGAGATCTATTTATATTGGTAGCTTGCACAGCATACGAGCAGAAACCTGCATGTATGGATGCGTAGTGGCGCCAAGGCGCCCCCATCTGGCGCTTAGGTGCCAACTCTTTATTTGCTGGATGACTTTGAAACCTTTCTTAATGCCCTGGGAGTTCATGCCTTGGCGCCTAGGCACCCCAATCTGGCGCATAGGCGCCAACTCTCTGAAAACTTTTAACCTAAAAACTCTTCTGGGCGTGTCTACATGTTAATGAAGTGGCGCCTAGGCACCAACTCCCTGGATGCAATATGTTGTGTGAGGTGTTGGAACTTCTGGCTAGGCATGTAGGGTGGCGCCTAGGCGCCAGCCTACCTGCTCTTCACTTGGCTCTGTTCATCCTTCGACTCACTCACGTGCCTGTAATTCTTCGTCCTTTCTGTAAAAGTGAATGAAACTAAATAAATGAACTAAAATGCTTAATTTATACTAAAAATGCATAAAACTACATAATGCTCCTAAAATGCAAAGCGAGTGAAAATTTAACTAAATGAATACAAACTAAACCTAATCTCTTGGACTAACACACAAAAATAGTCTGAAATAGGTCATGATAACTCATATTTTTACTGGTTATCACACCCCCAAACTTAAATGTTGCTAGTCCTCGAGCAACACATGCAAACACAATGAATGAATGAATGAATGAATGAATTTGGACTCCGTCAACTCAACCTGCTTCCGATTATGATTTTATCAATCCATTTCTCTATTCAACACGATCAAGAATAATCTAACTTGAAAAATCATCCAATTCTCAAAACAGGACATGCATATTCATTTTTCGTTCGCAAACCAAGTCAAATGTAAATGATAGTAATTCTAGTACAAAGTAATAATTCAAACATGTTAATCTTCCTCTTGATCAAAAGAAATTTGTTAGAAGATCAATACAAAACAGGCGAACTAAGGTTTAAGCTGAACTGACTGGTTAAAGAACATGGTAATCATTCACTGGATTCCATTTTGCCTGACCGCACATTCTTTCCTCCCCCAAACTTATTGCAAAACTCTTCTCATCATATTTCAGGATATCTGAAGATCTCTTTTTTAAAAAAAAAAAATTTTGGGCTCCCTTCACCATATCTCAGGGTATCTGGGGAGAGTTTTTCTTTTTAAAGCGTTATTACTGTGACTTTTCTTTATCTTTTTTTACACGAACCTTGACATTTGTTGATGCCAAGTCCCGGTTACTTAGCTTAGGTCAGTCATGTGAAACCCGCAATCCTAGAATAATACATAGATTTTTATACTGATTTTTATAATAAGTAAAATTTATGAAATATGTTATATTTGCAAATGTGTGTACTAGAGGTTAAAATAATGTAATTAAGAACTTAACCCACGTAAATAGTACACGTGAATAGTGAACGTAAATAGTAACCGAGGATTAAGACACGTGATTAAGAGTTAATCACTTGGATTAACCTAATCACAAAAAGACAAAATAGGAATTTAATCACTACAAGACAAAATAGCATTACTTTTTATTATTTTAATATAAATTTAGATTTTAGTGGAAAAATAGAAAAAAAATTCATAATTTGCAATCCGGGCCTCGAAATTCGATAAAACATTTTATGGATAGTTAAAAATTCATGATGGACATGATGAATGGGTTAAGATGTGATGAAAATCACAAATCAAAGGTCAAGATGGAACGTCAAAACAAGATCAAAAAGTAGCTAACTTTTTAATAAATTCTACTTTTGACTTTTTAAATAAAATAAAAAAATTAAAAATTAAAAATTAAAAAATAAAAAATTAATTAAAAGGCAGCTGCTTCAGGGGCTAGAGAAGGCTAGGGTGGCTGAAGGTTTGACTATGATCAATAGTCCATGATCATCATCATCTTTAATCAACGGCTAGGATTTATTTAGCCTAAATTAAATAATTTTAAAAATTAAAAAAATAGGTTAAAAATAGGGCTGCAATAGGGTTGCTGGAGCAGGCCTAGGGTGGGCAGCACATGGCTCAAATCATTTTTCAAAATTAAAAAGAAATACCAATTTATAATTAAATACCTCAAAACTAGGGGGTAAATTCCAAATTCTTGAAAAATCCAACCCTATAAATAGGGCAGCAGGGGGAGAACGTCCAAGGCATCCAAAACCAGCTCCATTTGAGCATTTTTACCCCCCACCACGTTTTAGCCTTGAGGAGGAAGAAAGGAGGAAGTTAGAGAGAAAAAGGGTGAGAAAAAGTGGTATATCTCCACTTCGGGTAAGTGATTTCTACCCAAATTTCTTTTAGATGTTAAGTAGGGTAAAAACATGCTTAGATAATTCCTAAGCATGAGAAAATAAGTATAGATATAATGTTTAATTGGAATTATGCCAAAACATCAAAAATTTGGAGCGAAGATAGGGTATTCGGGAAGATAGCATATGATATGTGAAAATAATGCTCCAAAATTGATAAATGATGATTTGGGATGAATGATTATGATAAATATAATGTTGGAATGATGATATATTAATTTCATGATTTTTGGAATTAAGGATTATGCTTAAGTGAATTTATGCTGATTTTTAGTATATGGAGAAAATGATTTTTTCGCCAAGTAAATGATGATAAATTCAAAATGTATGAAATTTCCTATGATATACTAGGCATAAGCTATGTCATGGTATTTTTTATTTTTGGAAAAAATATCAATTTTTGGAACCCATGAACAGTAACCTCGGGTGAACAGTGATATGATACAATAACTGCTACAGTGATTTTGGGAAAAATTGAGATTTATTTTTATAAGGATGTATGGATGGAATTTTAAAGGATTTATGGGTAAAAATTCATACAAGGAAATAATGACCAAATATTTTTAAGGTTAACCTCTATAAGAAATTAAGGAGGAAAATAAAGTTATAAATGAATATAACATATGTATAATAAAGTATGTATATCCTTTTCACTTGTATAGAAAAAGAAAAGGATAAAGGATTCAGATTGAAGCAAAGCAAAGGTAAGTAAGTAAACTTTTTTGAAAATGATTTTATATGTTTTATATTGCAACCATGAAATATGTCGGAATTGCTTTATTATAAGCAAATCCATATGGAAGTAAGGAGAAATGTTAAGTTATGTGGAAATTATTTTATCATAAGCAAATACTTATGAAAATAAGGAAAAATGTAGAAATGGTTGCATTATAATGGAAAAGAAAAATTTTGATTTTGAAATAATATTTGGTTTTATCAAATGAATTTAAAATGATTTATTAAAATGTTTTGAAGCGAATTTAAGGAAGGCCAACCGATAATCAATTTAAATGAAGATTTTTGAGGTAATGACCAAAGGATCATACAAGCTTACCTTCATATAGAAGTAACTCATGTGTCATGTAGACAAAGAATATGATACCATATAAAGAAAATGAATTATCTATTGGTATATCCTTTGTTCATGAAAAACCCAGAAATGGGAAGAAAAGCATTTGCAAAATCTTTTGTCTTTAGATATTAAAATGTTTTCAAAATTGTTTTACCGCTCAAAATTTATTCAAAAACATTTTAGCAAAATTTTGAAATTATTATTTCTCAAATATTTCCTTCAAATATTTTAAATGATTTAGAAATGTGTTATTTAAATGTTTCTAAAAATATTTAAGGTTGGTCATCCTTACAAAATATTTTATGAACTTGTTAACTTGGGCTGTGCCAAGTTTTCAAGTTAGAAAAGGGATTATAGACCGAGATCTGTACTATTTTGAAATGACATGCTAGCATCAAGTTTTAAAAAGGAAAAGTCACAGACTAAGGTCTGTGGAGTTTTATAAAAAGCATGCTAGCATATGAATATGGAGAAAGGAATGTGCACATGAGTTATGTACTAGGTCTATTGTAGAGGATATGCAAACCGGACGCGGTTGCAAGATGGGCCCCCTCTACATAGGCCAAGTCGCTTTAAAAGGCGAAATGCCGGCGGCGCCCTCCCTGAAATGGGAGAAGAACACGGATAACTGTCTAGCTCGCGAGTTATCAATAGAGATGGTTTCTCTCCTAAGGAGGAAAGGGTGATCACTTGGTAAGTGTCACCTACCAGACGGACAAAAACGTTATGCATGATGCATATGCTTGTTTTAAAAAGGTTTTATGAAAAATGTTTTAAGGACATGAAAATGTCCTTGGAGAAAGGAAGTTTTACAAGAAATATTTTATGTTCATGAAAAAGAGATTTACATGTTAAGTTTGCAAGCATATGTTTTATGAAAAGGTTTCCACTGGTTGATTGTAGATCACTTGATAAGTGTCTACTATTGAACAGGAAAAATGCATTTAAATGAAAAAAAATGCTTGCTTACTGAGTTTCGACTCACATTTTGCTTTTCAAACCATAGACAGGTACAGCACAGGCCAAGAAGGAAAGGAAAAAGAAGGTATGAAGAAAATTTTATGATATGTTGATCTGTATATGATATGATTGATTTATGTATGTACGAAATGATCAGGTTAAAATAACCTGTATTGTACAAAAACAAGTATGAATGTTATCAATGATAATTGAGATTTGATGATAAGTATGTGTCTTTATGTGATGAAAGAAAAAGAAAAAAAAATTGGATGAGATCGAATTAAGTACCCGCCGCGTGATCAGGGCAACAGTCCTGATTTACACTTACCAATCGACAAGATCTTGGAGTAAGGACAAATGTGACGCCTCGGTTCGGGGCGCCACAAGTCACCCCCTTTTTATTATTCCAACAACTTGGTAGAGATACTGAACATGCAAGAAAATTTTGTGAAGTATTACCATTTCTGAGACCATTAATTCCCTTAAAGCACATGGTTAACATTTGTTTAACTCAGTTCTTATCATTTCAGTTGAAAAGATTAGCATGAAATTGAATTATAACAATGTACTATGAGATTTAGTCTAATTTATTCACATGTTACTTGCAAATTTCCTTAACACATAATCCTTAGCCTGAATTTCCAATTTTTCATAAATTCGATTTCAAGTTAAAGTTTTTCTCAACCTTGCACATATTTTATCAAAATGGATTGAAACAAGATAATTTTCATAGGCAAAATTTGACATGATATGCAATCTAAACAAAACATGGAAAACAAACCTACGACCGAGAATTATACACCCCTCCCCAAACTTGAGAGATGCATTGTCCTCAATGGATGCAACTACATGAAACCTACATGATCATAGACTGAGAAAATAAATACAAAAAGAATATAAAATGGAAAGGACAGGTACTCCCCTATGCGTCTGATGCGGAGTCGTTGTCGTCGTCGCGCTCACTTTCTTCACCAGGCTGATGTGAAGATTGACCAAAACAGGTTCAAAACTCGGGAGGTGTCGATGAGAATGGTGGTAAAGCCTTCATATCAATCTGTCGGTCCTCCATGAGTCTTCGAAAGTGCGTCTCCTTTGCCTGATTGGATAGCTGTAGAAACCGGGCTTGGGCTGCCATTAGATTCTCCAAGTTGGTCAGCCTCACATTGGTTGGGAGCGGTTGAGAACGACGTCACAAATAGGAAGAAGGAAGAACTAGCAGCACAATATTGAAAAGTGCATTGCAAGGTCAAATGTCCAGGACTCGACACCCCAAATATATTCCATAAAAGCTCTTCTCAAACAATTCAACTCAAGTTTCAAACCATATGATTGATACCACAAGTGCAATTTATAAACTCCTCCCCCACTACTTTGAACTCTTAGCCCAAAAAAAATAATGGAACAGCTTAAATCAAAAATTTACCCACAAGCAACACATCCACATGCCCGCAAATATATGAGAAATGTAAACCACCCACTTGCACATCTTTTACTTAAAATAATAAAATAGGTGATTCACTAAAAGCAGTAAAACAAATTACGTAGAACTTCAACGGTCCAAAATATGCAAAGATGAAGGATTTTGATATTGAAAATGATATCAATTAAGCAAACTATGGTTTTCATGTTGATGGGCTCGAAAAATTTTTTCTGTTGATATGTGGTAGCTCCCGTAACTCCTCCGGGATCAAAAGTTATGGCCAGTTGAAGTTGGCATGCTGAAAACTCATATTTTGCTGTTTTTTTATGCTGCCTGGGGGGTGGCGCCGGGGAGCCAAAAATTGAGGCCTAGGCGCCGACTTGCTGACTCAAAAGTGTCAACATGTTATTTCCTTGAAAAATATGGCGCTGGGGCGCCGGATCATGGCGTTGGGGCGCCGCTTCTCTGATCCTAACTTGCTGCAACATGTTCTTTTGCAAAAACTTAGCACTGGGCACCAAAAATTGAAGTCGAGGCCTCACTCCAACTACATTTTCTTGTCTTGAATGATGAATATAAACTTGAAACTCCTTGATTCCATCATTTATTAACTTGAAAGTGGATTGAAAGTCCATATTTGAGCATGATAATCCTGTCCTTCCTTGCCTTGGGAGATAGCTGCTTTATTCTTGGATAAAAAATCAAAAAAGTGTAATGGGTTGCCTCCCATTCAGGGCTAAATTTATCATCTTCAGCCCGACGTCCCATTATGATTAACCAATTTCCGCTCTATCGAACTTCCTTCCATGCGGATTGTGCACTGGAAGTTCAGATCTCTTCTTAGCCTCTTCAAATAGATCAGTTAGCCTCCTTTCATGAATTTCATAGAGACTATAGAAAAGTTGTTCTTCAGGGTCTTGAATAACTGATGGCTTCAAGATGTTGCTTTCCAAGGCCAAGCATTGATCACTTAAGTATTATTGCACCTGAATTTCGGGAAGACCAATTAGAGGTATGTTGATATGACCATTTTCAACTTTCTCCAATACATCAACCTCTATTTCTTCATCGATTTTCTCTTCCGCTTCCTGGCTTTTTATTGACTCGGCCAATTGTTGAAGAATGAACTGAGGTACAGGTTGCTCTATCACATCGATTGATGTATCTTCATTAATGCTCGGAGTGACTTCGCAGCCCTGTTCCAACTCGTCTTCTTTTGAAATTTCTTCAATATGACTAGAAGACGGTTCTTGATGCCGACCCTAGATTGCGATAGCCAATTGCTCCACCTGCTTCTGCATGTTCTCATTAAATTGCATCTGATGTTGCATAAATTGCATGAACATGTCTTCCAAAGATGGCTTGCTTTCAGGTGGTGATGGCTCCTCAATTTCCTGTGTTGGACAATCAAAAGGCATCATATTTCTTGATTGCAAGTCTTCATGGTAGTCATGTGAATCATTTGAATGCTCATAATAGCCCACAGACACTGAATAATATACGCATGAATTAACAGATGTTCTTCGCCTCCACATAGATCGCAGTAAGTTGAATAAGAATTATCCATTCCCTGCATTTGATAATCAAAACTTGCGAATTGATCTGAGGGTGCCAGTGCGACATTAAACCCATGGAACTTGTAAGTGCTTGGTGTTGAAAATTCTGCATTTAGCCATTGGTAAGTATTTGAAGCCATTGAAAATTGCAAAACAAAGACTCCTGAAATAGAATTTTATCGAAAGAAAAGAAAGAAAAGAAAAACTACGTATAATATATACACATTCACAGAAGACAACTGATATTGTTAGGTACTAAGTTTAAAGCACCAATCCCCAGCAACGACGCCAAAAACTTGACGAGCTACGTATATGTCTAATTAAATGCTCATTTTAATGCAAGTATACGTGCCCATCAAGTAATAAATAGTGAGTAGAGTATCGTTCCCACAAGGATTGTGTTAAACGGGTTAGCACCTTAAATTTCAATTGTCTCAGTAAATTGGTAAAGGGAATGAGATTTCGATTCGAAGAATTGAATTAAACTAAACTAAGTAAAGCAGTAAATGACTAGAGTGGTGTGGATGTTGTTGAGATCACTTTGAGATGATTAAGATAGGTGGGAATATAAATTCATTGAATCATAGCTATGTTATTTGGTTCCAATTAGGTTAGTTGTGCAAAGATTACTAATCTAGGTTCATTCATATTCATATATGTCTTCCAACACATACAAACCTAACCAAGTTTTAGTTGTGTGCTATGTTCTCATGCACACAAGTAAAATAAGATTGATAACCACATAACCTAATCAAGATTACACAGGATTAATAGGTATATTCCTATCCATATTAACATTTATACAAGAGCTTGAATACTTGTGCCTTATATATGGATCTTATTCAAATCCCACTTTTCCAAGCATGAATCTGAATATTCGATCAATCCACAAGGTTGCAAAGGTTGTAAACGCATTAAGCATGATATATAACGGTAATCTCAAGTAACACACGTCACAGCACAACAGTATTATCAATTCAAGCATAAGAAAACCAAATATCATAAGCTATGAGTTCAAATCCTACATATCTCCCACCATAGGAAGGTTCAGCCCATAAACATGACTTAAATTCCCATTAAAATCAAGTTTACAATCATCCCAAGCAAGGAGAATAATAAATAAGAAGAGATAGATGAGAAGAGGAGATAAAACTCAATAGGTTTGCACTGATAGCTTGGATCTCCACTTGCTCTTCTCTCCTCCTTTGAAGCCTTGGTTTCTCTGCTCCTTTCTCAGCAGCCACAACCCTCTCTCTATAACTCCCCTCCGCACGCAGCCCTAAGAGATCTATTTATATTGGTAGCTTGCATAGCATACGAGCAGAAACCCGCGCGTATGGATGCGTAGTGGCGCCTAGGTGCCAACTCTCTATTTGCTGAGTGACTTTGAAACCTTTCTGAATGCCCTGGGAGTTCATGCCTTGGTTCTTAGGCGCCCCAATCTGGCGCATAAGCGCCAACTCTCTGGAAACTTTTGACCTAAAAACTCTTCTGGGCGTGTCTGCATGTTAATGAAGAGGCGCCTAGGCGCCAACTCCCTAGATGCAATATGTTGTGTGAGGTGTTGGAACTTCTGGCTAGGCATGTAGGATGGCGCCTGGGCACCAGCCTACCTGCTCTTTACTTGGCTCTGTTCATCCTTCGACTCGCTCGCATGCCTGTAATTCTCCGTCCTTCCTGTAAAAATGAATGAAACTAAATAAATGAACTACAAATGCCTAATTTATACTAAAAATGTTAAAAAACTACATAATGCTCCTAAAATGCAAAGCAATTGAAAATTTAGCTAAATGGATGCAAACTAAACCTAATCTCTTGGACTAACACGCAAAAATAGTCTGAAATAGGCCATGATAACTCGTATTTTTACTGGTTATCAAAGGGCGCTCTCATCAAAAATGCGTCGAGCCCAATCACTGTTTGCAACTAGCTTTCCCGCTAATACAACTTAGTAAATTAAAAAATTTTCAAGAGGTGCTGCCCCCTTCACCCCCGCGACCTAACTAGGCAGGTCAAACTCCTTACCTACTATATGATGTGGAAGATAGTCATAATTCTTAAAAATGGTGCGTCAATTATACACCTCTAAATCTTTACCCAATAAATCATACCATAACTATAGAAACCTGCTAATGAACAACTCATACTCATGTCTCAACATGCTCGTGAATGGTGTTCCGTACAACTCAATGTGCTAGGATCATAGTACATGCATATATGCACTATACGTTCCCCTAGATATCATGTCTATAAATGTTGTGCATCCCACTAACATCATTAATTCCTAGCAGCATTTTCATAAATTACCTTGTAAACAGAGAAAAGTTATAATGAAAATAAAATAAAATACCTGGTCCTCACGGTGTGTTTGAAAAGTGATAAAATTTATGGATAAAATTTTTTTACTGAAAATGTTTTTGAAATGGGAGAAAATAATATAATATGATAAAGATAATGATGCGGAGCCAAAAGAATAAAGTTAAAAAAGATAAATTAGTTATATTGTAATGCCCCGACCTATAAAATTATTTATACATAAGTTTGTCATAGGATTTCATGTCAGGAATCTTTTGAAAAGTGGTGAAGTCCATAATTTAACTTACATTTATACATTAAGCAAAAATAAAGTGATCTAATTTTTTTTATACATATCTATAAAAATTTCGGCAGCATCTCGTCTGTAACTAGGACGTTTCCTGAATACAAACATTCACCATATAATTCTTTACATCAAGAAATAACCTGTAGCACTTCATTATAACCAACAATACCCTCTTTTCTTCACAAATTCATTATAGTCATACCAAAACACCCATACTCCAATATTCTTCATCTTACATCATACATACATCCATATAATTCACACAATATAAATGAATTAATACTACAAATATCTTTCACGCCATACACACAAATTATATATATTTTACACACGTCTCAAAATTAATAGAAAATCTAGCACTTCGAAAGTTTTTCTTATTACAAATCAAATTCAAATATACACAAGAGCCTCGTATGGCTCTTCACCTCACTGCCCTTCTACCCAGTAAAGTCTCCATTGCTCTTGAAATGAGAATTACTCTGCAACTGTTTAATAAAATCGGTGAGTTCAAAGAACCCAGTAAGCAAGTGTTGTTAACAGAAAAAAATATGAAAATCTCAATAGATCAGCATATATGCGTGAGGATGAAATGCAACCACGACATGCATCATTCAATGACATAGTTTCCTCTATGGCAGGTGACACTTATCAAGTGATCACTCACTCTCATATGTCGGACGCACCGACTAGGCAACATCAAGGATGGACTACCTGTCCAATTACAACTTTGGCGAAACCTTACATTCATTTTCATGCATGAATTACATTCACACCAATGATCAAGTGCATTTATGTCATAAAAAGGAGTTTATTCGGCTAATCATAAAGAAAAGGTTCGTTTCCAAAAGTCAAGTTCGAAAGCATTGCCTTAACAACATGAATATATATATATATAAGAAATAGGATAATGGTCATTCCCAAAGATTTTCTTAATGTTTGTATAAAATTTAATTAGCATATCTAAAAATTGACTTGATTTGCACATACGTCTAAGGAAACGCATAACGACATAACATGAACATTTTTTGCAACAACCTTTCTCAAAGGAAGTAATAAAATAGAAATTTTATCACAATAAATCATTGAATTTGAAAAGCTTGCTTACCTTAAAGTCTCAGGTTGTGTCTTGCACTTTCTCTTTTCCTTTTCCTATCAAAATTAGCAATTTTGGCTAAGCATTGACTTAAATCATCATATATTGCATTCTAATTTTAATGGCTACGAATGCATTGATTTGAAAGCTAATAATAATTTTTTTATCCATTAAGTGCCTACTTAAGATACATATGTTAGGTATCTTAAAATCTATCAATCATTCTTATATGGTGTGAATTTACTACCCATTAATTTCACATAAATTTCCGACACCCATACCCTATCTACAACCTAGCATAACATCTCCATAAATTTTTTTCATATTTTTAACACTCCAAATATCTTAAAATTTATCCATAAATAATGTTTAAATCAAATACTCCAAAAGCCCCATGTTTAACCCACGTTTTTGGGGCTGCCCAATTTCCACGGGTCATGAAAAATTCTAATTTTTCTCCTTTTTACCTAAAATTGGGCATATTAATTTATAACTAACACATCATAATAGCATTTGCAACTATTATATCATGATTTGGAATAAGAAAATTTGGATACACCACTCTTTGAATTTTTGATTTCATACTTGACTTGATTTTTAGTCTTCCATTTTCATGATTTGGATTCCAAATATCCTCTTATTCATGAATTTCTCGAAAGCCCCACAATTTTTCGGTTATTTTTGGATATACAAATCAAAATCCTATCTATTTCAACTCTTGGATTCCTAAATAACCAAATCTACTACCCAAATTTGTGTAATTTACTTCCATACATGTTTATGTAAGGTATTTTAGCAAAATTCATATGTTTTTTGCATGATTTGGGTGAAAATTAAAAAAACCCAACCAAAAAAAATTATTTCTTCCATACCTCCGGCGACCCGGGCGGCGGGCGTGGGCAAGGCCACGGCGAGCTTCTCCTCTCCTTCTTCTTCCTTCTCCTCCTCTTTCTTTCTTCTCTTTCTTCTCTCCTTCCCTTCCGTTTTTTTTTCCTTATGCTCTGTTTCAAGAGCCCGCTCGAACTCTCTTACACCCTTTTTTTTTGTTTGGTGCTCTGCATGTGCACCAAAAATGTGCACATGCAGCAGCATAATTTTTTTAAAAAAAAAAAGACGGACCGGGCCCTACATATATGAACAATTGTGCAGAAATGATTAAAAAGTAAAATAATTATATAAAGAAGTTGCAAATGAATAATTTAAAAATAATATAGTTATAAAAAGTAAAAAAAAATTTAAACCGAAAAGTTTTGATTGAAAAATTTTAGGAGTAAACCAAGTCGCCCATAATCTTTGCAACAACGAAGGGCTTTTTGTATTCTAAATTTTCTAACTTTGCCTATTTGTATTTTAAATCTCAAACTTTGGTCATTTACATTTTAAACCTCGAAGTTTATGTTTCTTTGCATTTTAAACTCTGGCCTATAACATTATTTAAAAACTACCATTAAAACATGTTCACACGCTGATAATTTTAAAATAACACAAATAACCTTCGATATGAACCACTTACCATCCACCAAAGATCATGAAAATGCAGCTGCTTTTCGTCTAGGGCCAGCAACCAAGAGGAGCACGGCCTAAAAGGAAGAAGCTCAGACTCTCCAAAGAGGCAGTAAGTTAAAAAAACACCGCAGCCAAGGTCTGAAGAGAAGAAATGTTGTATGGGTTTATGAGCAGCCTCCTGGCCATCTCCCCTCTGCCATTCTTCTTGCACATAAAAGAACCAAACCTAATGAGATCAACCATGATGGACCCTGCAATTCTACTCTCCCTCATCTCATCCACCCCTTCATGGCACCCTGCCAGCACCATCAACACCATCAATGCTTCATCAATGAGCCTGACCTTGTTGTCCATCAGCAACTCGAGTAGTAGAGGAACCATTCTAGCACCCACATGCTTGCCTTGTTGCCAATGCACACAGTGAGGCTGAAGAAGGTCATCACTACATCTTTCTTCTCTACCGTCATCCTCTCTTAGAGAAATGTTTGTTGGGAAAACCTTATTGATTAAAATCATTAATCATCCCAAGATTCTAAATATTAAATCACTAAAAAATATAAACCATAAGAAGAAGCGTACCTGAATCATAAGAGTAGTTGTTCTTGAATCTAGTGATTTCTGAGTCTTCTAAATTAATGCCCTAGGGTTTTTTGGAGAAAGTGACTATACTTTTCTAATGATGGGATGTTAGAAAAGAAACCTTAAAAGTGTATAACCTAAGGACCACAACCGTTTATATAGGAAGTCTATCTTTCTTATTTCTAATTTAGTTCATCATAAAAATAGAATTAGAAATTAGGCAATAGAGTTTCTATACATAGGAGACCCAGACTTTATTAGATAATTTAAGTTCATAAACCTTATAAGATCACTTTATAATTTGGGTCACTATTTATGATAGCGTATGTATAATTATTATATATGTGTCCAAAAATCCAACAACTTCTCACTTAGACTACATATAATTTTATAACTATATATAACCTTATGAGCTTAAAACCTTTTACTATCACGACCAAAATCATCTCCGAATAATCTCGTTCATTAGTTATGCCAATATAGGATCAAAGCGGCGTTCATCACATTCATCATAACTTGACCCATTCATGGTCACATATATCAAATATAACCAAATGACATAGATCAAATATAGATGCGAGCATGGAAATTGCATGTAATGTAATGTAATGTAATATACTATTTCCAACTGATCCAGTTTATTTGGTGAGATCAAACCAAAATCAAAATACTAAATAACCAAAATACCGGATACTTTATTTATACAGAAAATATCCATAACTATAGTACAATATCCAAACCAGAAAAGATAATAAATATAAACTCCCACTTGACTAGCATATCATTAAATGATACAACATTCATATGAGTAGTGCGCTCATGAAAGGCCTTAGGATGTTACCTTTAGAAGTGAATCCGCAGTCTTGGAGTTTATTGCAATATGCATTACAAACATGTTATCTTCCGGAATCATTTCCTTAACAATGAGGAACATCACTGAACTCCTGTTGTTGTAGGAATATAAGACTATTAATTTATTATCACAAAATAACTTAAGCGATTTTTCTATGCTATCCATATTTCGCAGCCTTGTAACAAAATTCTATAGTCATATTCTATAATTGGATACCTCATAATATGTCATAAACTCTATTGTCATTGTTGAAAAGCTATGAGTGTCTGCTTAACACTCTTTCCTAAGATATCTTTTCCCACAAACAGATATATATATAACTTAAAGTGGATCTAAAACTGTATTTGCATTCAATAAAGTCAAAATCTGAATACCAAATGATCTTTAACTTGCCCGACTTTCTATATATGAACATGTAGTGTTTCGTTCTCTGAAGATACTTTAAAACCTGTTTGGCTGCTTCTGAAAGATCCATTCTATTCCAAAATTACTTAGATATCTGCTCAACATCCAAACAATGTATGCATTATTCGGATGCATACAAACTTGAACATACATCAGACTTTCTACTGATAAATCATAAAAAATCTTAACATTTACTTAGATTCAAAATCATTCTTGGGGCATTGATTGAGACTAAATTTGTATCCCTTATTAACGATGTGTTTCCTAATCTATAAAAGAGGCATTTTTAAGATTTTTCATTTCAAATTTCTTTGACAATAATATCATAATTTTATGTAATAAACTTATATTGATGTTGGCAAACAGTATGCCTATTTATTACTCGCACTGAATCTATGATTGCTCTCACTAAACTTACAGCATATGTAATCATCAGCTGAATTCATTTCAAAATAGAATGAGATGATAATTTGATGAAGGGTCTGTTTGGAAATACATAAAACTTGGCCATTTCAGTAAAACTTTCAATGTGGGGGCTATCTAAGCAAAATGCGTCATTTCACAATGGCGTTACAAATTTTTAAAAGTTGTCCTCTGTCATTCATATAATGAGCAGAGGTGAACTGTTGTTTACTCGCCCATGCATCAACGCCCTATCCATTTGCATGCCGCTAACAAAATTTATATACACTGAACTGGTTTTCAAAGCATGTTGACCGTGTGTAATTAATGCAGGGATGTATTAAAGGCATACCATGCATTAATGACATACCAGCAATCTTTTCAAAACGCCACCACTTTTGACGTTTTTTCACCCTAAAACACGTCAAATAGTTTTGGTGAATGCCAAACACACCCGAAATTTGTAATACCATTAATAAAAAGCTTGCTTGAGCTTGTAGATGAATTTTTATTATAACAAAATTGAAAATTATGATCTTTGTATTTTTTAAACAAAGTTTTCTGGTTATACCTTATAAATCATTTCATCAATGTCACAATTGAGAAATATTATCTTTACATCCACCTAATATAGTTTAAGGTTAAAGCCTAGTACTAGAGTCATTATTATCTTGAAAGAAAATTTCAGTGAAACCGGAGAGAAAGTATCTTTATTATCAATGTCTTTCTTTTGAGTAAAATCTATAGTGACAAAACAAGCTTTATGCCTTTTCACATTACCCTTTTGAATCATTCTTGTTCTAAAAATTCATTTACAACCAATCAGCTTTATATATTTAGGTAATATGAGATACTAAATCATCATTGTCTTTCATGAACTTAATCACATATTTATATAATTAATCTACTTTTGAGAGTTTTTTACCTTACATTGCTTGATGGGATCACCTTCCACCAATCCAATGTCATTTTGATGTATTGGAGCAATTTAATGTAACAATAAAAAACCACATTCTCTTTTCTCTAGTAGATCTCTTTAATGACATCCATTATTGAAGGCGTTAAGCTTGATCATCAGGAATAACCTATTTATCTTAATTAAAGAGATTTTCAATGATGTCTTATAAGACTTCTCTTTAAAAACATGATCTCTAACCTTATCTTCCCCTCAAGCTCAATATCCTCAAAGA
Organism: Annona cherimola; assembly: GCA_030490835.1. NCBI lineage: Eukaryota > Viridiplantae > Streptophyta > Magnoliopsida > Magnoliales > Annonaceae > Annona > Annona cherimola. The sequence goes on along the minus strand of CM059971.1, from coordinate 33,217,247 downwards.
ACTGACTTTTTTGTCTAAAAAAGAACTGAATGTGGGATCATAAAATTTATATCATGAAATTATTCAGTATATCCAATAATATATAAATTTTAAAAAAAATACTAAATTGACTATTTCCAAATGAATAAGAATGACTAAATTCATTTAATACAGAAATAAAAATCAAATTCTATCCAAAAATAGTATCATATATCTCTTTCAAATTCAAATAAAGTTGAGTTTTTAATAATAACTTAAATGTCATATAGCCTCAAACGCAACTATTTACCTAGCTCCATCTATGAATCTTTCACCATCATTTGACTTTTGGCAACTTAAGCAATCTCACATAAACACATTTACATGAATAGTAATACCAAATCTATCCACGAAATATGTCTTGTAGCTGAAGCTAAATTATCCTTTGAATTAACCAAAGTGAAAAGAGTACTCTTCTTGACACACTAAACATGATATTTGGTACAACTTTTTTTTAATTTGTGTCCATGAGTTCAAAAAAAGCAATAGCTAAATGCTTTATTTAACTTCTTTTGTAGTTTCTTTCAAGTTAGACTGCCCACAATTTCCTTATCTTTATTTATGTCTGTATAAGTACTTGCCAAACGAGTACTTTTAGTCTTTTCTTGCTTCAACCTATTCCCCTTTTGTATATAAATATAACAAAAATGAGATTATTAAGAGATTATTTATCCTTTTGTCAGTCATGATTAACTTTGAACTGACCAAATTGTGTCAGGATAATCAAAACTAAATACACAAGAAAATTCGCTTTAATATTAGTGCCTTTCGCTTCAAAGTAAGATGCGACAGGTACTCCCATATATTTTCTTTAACTTTATACCTTATTGAAATCAAATTCGACTAAATCGTACTCGTTTTAGCTTTATTACCTTTAGCAAAGCACTTTTTAATTTTTTTAATAAAAATTTTGGCATTAGTCACCTTTTTGGATATGATGCCCCTTAAAAGTTTTCAAAATTTTACACTTTATAATCATAAAATTCATGCAATTTGAACAATCTCGCCTCTCAAAGTTTCTGTTTTTCCTTATTGGAACTTTTAACCATAAGAGTAGTGAGTCCTTAGTACAAGTTTAGATTCATAAAGTCAAGAATGATCATAATATTTTATTTTCATTATTTTAACATGAAAGTAGAATAAATATTGGCAGATATAACACAATCGGATAAATAAACTAAAAATTGAATAAAATAATATGTTCACATAAGTTTTATATAGAACTTTAGTGATTCAAATAATGGTATGGTCCATCACAAAATGCTTAGCACAACATTAATACATAGTCTTTGGACAAAAGTATTAACTTGTAAGTGGTACTCTTTGAGCAGTAATCAAATATTGATAGTAAAATCTTATCAAACAATAAGTCTTTCTTTAGACTGATTATCGTTCACATGGAATGCCGCAGGTGTCTGTGTAATCTGGCCAAATATTGACCTTCCTTTGGGCTGATCAATATCCACATTAATTACATATCCACAACATTTTGGTGTAATAATCAAATATTAATAATAAAATCCTGTCAAACAACAAGTCTTTTTTAGAACGACTTGTTATTCACATAGAGTACTAAATAATTATCATATATTTATTACCACAAATGTGCATGGAATTCGGCCAAATATTGATCTTCCTTTGGGTCGATGAATATTCGCATAAATTACAGACATACAATTATCTTAATGTCTTAAAAATAAATTAACCTAGATAAGATAGGCTACTTTGGTATTATGTTGTTTCAATCAATTTATTTTAAAATATCAGACATTCATAAAAAATACTTGTACCATTATTCGAATTTAAATTCCCAAAAAGTCCAAAATATTGAACTATATTTCTAAATTTTCAAATATCAAACTCTGCATGACAATGGGTTAATATGAATTTAATATAAAGTAATAAATTATAAGTGCATTAAAATTATTCACAAATTACTTTCTAAATCTTCATAATTAACCATGTGAATTAATTGCACATATAATTCAAAATTACATACATATACATAAATGCACAAAAAATTTATATTTTCGGACCTATTCGGCTTAATTAGATCCTTCCATTTGATTTAGAATGTCCAAAAACATAACAAATCACTATTGGATCATCCAAATCTGACATAAAAATCACAAAATGCATCAAAATTAATTTGGACCATTCACATTTTGCCACTTGTCCAGTGGGAATGGCTTTGTGGGCCAAGGTGAGGTTTGGTGGGCCTGATGGTGTGGGTCACCCGTTGCTGAAGCCCAGCCTAAGTGTAAAGAGAAGGTGGGCTCAGTGCTGATTTGATTTTGGGTCTCCACTAGACTGGAAAATCTAGTTGACTGGACTGGATAGACCTAAGCTTTGGCCAAACAAAAATGACTATTATGTAAATTTCAACATTTTGCTCCTTTTGGTAAAAGAATTTATAAGAAAGGGGTTTTCCAGGAATTAATCCGCCTTCTTCCTAAGTTGCAAACCCTAGCCCTAGCCGCCGCACAGCGCCCTTGTCTTGCTAACGCACGACATTGTTACTGGCATTCACTCCGATACCTCCACTAGCAATCAAATAGCTGGGAATTGATGGGTTTTAGTTTTTGATTTTTTAAATTTATTTATATATTAACAACTTGAATCAAAATCGGAACCCATCAACCAGCAAGAAAAAATGGCTGCTGGAAAAATCAAAATTTGCTAGCCAGTCGTTCGTGGCAGCAGCGGACACCCAAAATAAAAAAAACCTATGGTTAAATCTGAATCCATGATTATGTGCCTTGAACCTGAATTTAACCAAGGCAGCAAATTTCCTTATCCTAAGCAGAGATGAACTTTGGTAATTTTCCAAGGAAAGAAGACCGAAAGTATGCATGTGAGCTTTCATAAATCAAACTAGATGTAGGCTTCCATATATATGTGAAACCCTGATTATTTTAAGCCTAATGAAGGAACTTGGAATTTGTACAAGGAAGAACTTCAAAAATTCCAAGAGATGGAGGGTTTAAGTTAACCCGCATTGGCATGAGAGGTATTAAGTTTTGTGCCTTTTAATCTAGATGAATGGGATTAAGGTAACCAATTAAGCAAGGTGATTAAATTAATCATCATAGCTCAATAAGAGTCAATGTGACTAAAGAGACCCAATGAGGGTCAGAGAATGTGGATATGTTATGAATAATTATCCCATATGTTATGATTTATTTGATGGAGGTTATGATGATAATTACGAATTTAAGATGATAAATGTTAGAAAATTCATAACTTAAAGCCTACTAGGCGGAATGAGGTGAAATTTGAAAGGTAAAAAAATGATATATGCTTAACCTCATGAATGGATTGGATTATGAAAATTATGATGAGATTAGGGTAATAATTATTTATTTTCATCTAAATTCAAAAGACAACTTCAAATGACCATAACTTATGTAAGAAAGGTCGTTTTTGGATGAAATTTATCATGAACGGTTAAAACAATATGATGAATCTTATATATGGGTTTGATTAAGCTAAATATCATGGAAAATTGCTCAATCACAAAAGGACAAAAGTGGTTGACTTTTGTTTATGAAAAGTAAAATGCCATTAATGAACCAAAAGTGACAAGTGACACGTGTCAACATGAGATTCGTCAAATAAGATTTAAAGTCAACCTATTTAATGGGAAGTTGACTTTTGAAAAAGCAAACGGACATATGTCATCGTAGGATCCATTTGGAATCAATTCAATTAATGCTAAAGTTGACAAATTTATATCAAGTGGACACATGCCAACGTAGGGTGAAATGGGTAGATTTTTAATTTCAACAAAATGCAAAAATGCATGGATAATGTGGACATGTGTCATTGTAGTATGCATTTGGATGAGGATAAGGTCAACTAATTAATGCAAGTTGATCTTTTGTGGAGGTATTAATGCTTCAAAGCTAAGGTGGTAAAATGAGGTGAATTGGGATGATTTTATGAAAAGAAAATTTTGAAAAAAAATCAAAACAAAATCCAGCAAGGTATGAACATGATTAAGGCAGCAAAATTAAGTGATTTTTTGATTTTTTGAAAAATATAAATGAGGTGATAATATGGCATAGCTAAGAGAGGTGATATAGCAACCTATGGGCACATGCAGGGACACTTGGATGGCCCATATTTCAGAGAACATATGAGCATTTAAATGCATGTAACCATGATTAAAATGAGACCAACCAAGGTTAAATTACAGCCATTTAATAGCCCTATATAAGGGGGCAAAGTGGGCAGCCCTTGGGACATTTTTTGGCATGATTGGAGAGAGAAAATAAAGAAAAAAGAGAGAAAACAACAAGGGCAGCAGGTTGAATGTCCAAGAAAGGGGAAAGAGAAGAAGAGAAAGAGAAGAAAAGAGGAGAAGAAGAAAGGGAAGAAAGGAGGAAACAAATTTGAGCAAAGTTTTCTAGCATCATTCACGGGTTATAAATTTGATCCATTATGAACCACAAATAATGAGTTATGATACCCTTGATTAGGGTACTAAATGTTAAATGAATGAAAGGATTCAATTCAAGGGTTTAAGAGAGATATACATGATGTTAGGGTTAATTACCCTACGAATACCTAGCTGGAATTTTTGAGAAATTCCCAAATATGTTGCTATTTTAAGAATGTTCCATGTTTGGATTAGGATTAATGATTATATGATTTATATATGTTGATTTGAGTATGATTTAAGTACCTTGGAAAGGTAAACCCTAAAGTGGACAACATGATGGAATTCCACTCTTTTGAGATGGATATGGGGTATGAATTGAATCAACTAATATGTGATTGATTTAATGGGTAAAATACCTTACATCTAAGCTAGAAGGGATGTCCAACAACGGGGTGGCAAGAAATGCAAAAATTTGAATTTTTATGGACCCGTGATGTGAACGACCAGAGGATGTCCAAAGGGTTCTCAAATGTGCATGGGAAGTCGTTGTTTTGGAGCAACTAATTTATGGACTTTGAATATGTGAAATTATCCTAAATTTGGGATAAGAAAAGTATAATTAAGGGTTGGAATTAAAGGTTTAAAAATCTATTTTGAAACACATGTCAAAAGGGACGTTAAAAGTGGGAAAGAATGGTGCCAAAGTTGTTGTCTTAGAACCATATGATTAAATATTTTAATCCTATGAAAATACCCTAAATTATGTGCTAATTAAATGGTTTAATTAAGCCACAAGGGAGGATAAGTTGCTGTTTTGAAAAAGATTAGAAAACACATAACATATGTGTAGTAAGAAGGGTGCACATAAAGGGGTATGTATGGCTAAGAGGAGAAATGACTAATATGATTTGCTAAAATGCAAAAATGAATGAAAATATGATAAAATGGATGATTAAGGTGTTGTTTTAATGATATGTTGAAATCTCAAGATTTGAGATTTATATATATGGCCTAAGCTATTGGAAATATGCCTAAAGTGAGTACTAATGTGTGAAATGTGAAAAATATATGATAAATGATGGACAGAAGTAATGGACTTCCATATGATGAGTTAATGAAGGGTTATGATATGTTTAAAAGTTACCTTATATAAGGGTATTAAAAATGGAATGAATGGAGGATGTGATGAATAAGTTATGTTATTACGTATGAACACCCGACTTGAAAGACAAGTGAGTTAAGCTAGTTCAATGTAAATCCAAATGAATTTATGTAGGTTGAAAAATCGTAAGGCATGCAAGCACAAGATATTATGCAAATATGTAAGGAAATAATATTTACTTGTCTAGGAAAAAGCAAGGAAAGGATGGAAGGCGCAAAAGATCGCCAAAGGTAAGCAAGCAAGGCTTTTGAAAATGAAATTTTATTCTCAAATGCCAAAATGCTTTCAAGTTGTTTCACCTGAATGTTTCTAACGTTATTTAATGGTGGTCATCCCTTCATCTCTTTATTACGAATTGATTACTGCTTATAATAAAATGATTGAATAAATTCTTCTCTATGTGGAAATGGCATGCCGGCATAAATTTGAATGATGTTTAAATGAAACGATGTTCAAATGGATTGTGCAAATAATTCTTTATATTAGAATGACAAGTTATCATGTGTAAGAGGTATATAATGTTGGGGTGACTAAAAGTCGTGCATTGAATAGAAATCAAGTAGGCTAGTCGAGGAAATAAGAGGATAGATGTTCCCCTTGACGAGGCCAAGTCGGACAAGTTCGACGCCATGGATGGAAATGATCATATTATGAAATGATATTCCCTGAGCTAGTGTACCCTCATACGAAGGATTATGTCATGAATGGAATTGATGCATTTGTACATCCAATATTTATGAAATGCCTAAAAATTGGATTTACATGAATGGTTTATGAATGTTTATGAAAAGATTTCTGTTCCATTGGTAATTGATCACTTGCTAAGTGTCTTCTACCGATTGGAGAGAAATGCATTTAAATGAGAACGAAAGATACTTACTTATTGAGTTTCGACTCATGTTTTATTTTTCCAACCTTAGACAGGTGCAAAGAAATTCAAGTGATGGACACATATAATCTGAATATGTAAGGAAAAACAACTTTACACCATGAAAGACGGACATGATACCACGGAGGTTGGTATCCTTTATGATTGAGAAATTAAAAAAATTAGATTGTAAATGCCTTGTATAGATATGATATGACTGAAATAAGAAATGGATTAAATGATGAGTACTTGTATGCTAAGAGTTGATGGATACTTATTATTGACATGGAATGAAAATGCTTGATATCACAGAGCTTGATATCCAAGCAAAGATTGGTAGTATCCTATTGACATAGAATGTTTGGATTATGTATGTATGGAATGAAAATGTCGTGATTAGGTCAAGAGGACCCTTAATGTAAAGAGCAAGTTAATATGTTATGAACGATGAGTGCAATTGATTACAAATGTATCGTCGCTTATAAAATGAATAAGATGAAATGTAAAGAAATGAAATGATGAAGGAAAAAGAATGAAACAAAATTTTTTTTTGGACGAGATCTAATAAAGAACCCGCTGCTTGAACAGGACAACAATTCTGATTCACATTTACCAATCGATAAGATCTTGGAGTAAAACTTAGGATGTGACGTCTCGGGTTGAGGCGCCACAATATATTAGATTGATGCCAATCTGGTAATTGAACCAAGTAAACTAATGTCTTAGTTGATTAATATCACACACCTAAATTTCTAATCCAACACGGTGACAAGCAAATCATATAAACATTTGATTTATTAAGTCTGTAAAACATATGAAATTCATAAACATACCAATGCACGAAAATTACTGGAAGACTAAACTTAAAAAAATTTCTTAATAACTTAACATGAAAATTGGCTTTGATACCATTTTTAGATAGAATCTGGTTTCTATTTCTATATTGAATAAATTTGGTCATTTTTATTCATTTGAAAATAGTCAATTTAGTTTTTTTTAAAATTATTGGATTTGCCCAATAATTTCAAGATATAAATCTTATGATCCTCCATTTAGTTCTTTTGAAACAAAAAATATCAGTTTCTTAAGAACATTGAGCTTGAGGGAGAGATAAGGTTAGAGATTATGTCTTTAAAGAGAAATATTATAAGACATCATTGAAAATCTCTTTGATCAAGATAAACAGGTTATTCCTGGTGGTCAAACTCAACACCCTCAAGAATAGATGTCATTGAAGAGATCAATTAGAGAAAGGAAAATGTAGTTTCTGATGGTTATATCAGATTTTTCCAATACATTAGGATGACATTGGATTGGTGGATGCCACCAATGTCAGAATCCCCTTGGGTGGCCACCAATCCCCACCTTACTCTCGTTTATGATCGAAAAGTTGAATATTGTTGTTGTAGCATTCTCCTAACCTTCAAGCTCTTTCCAACCTGCAGAACATCGATGACGCTGTCCATTGCCTCGACTGCCTCCATGATGAGCAGCTTTTTGTTGTCTAAGATGGAGAGATTGAGCAGTGTCGTGATGCCTAACAACATTTTTAGTTTTTCCGATCGCCTTCTCTTTCGTATCTTTTTTATCAAGATCGAGGGTACGAGGCAAGGAAGAACGCCCGTAAGATCATCATATTCTATTAGGAATAAGGACAATCTGCAGCACTCCTTGCAACTTGCAAGGTTTTCTTTCCTTGTTTTTCCTTCTCCTGCCCCACGATTATTCGAATAGAGTGACGAATGATGCTAAGATTTTGACAAGCATAACACTTAAACAATTATAAATTCATTGTCCTGAGTTAGCATATCGTTGAACAGAAATATCTCATTTTTTTCTTATTTCTAGATCGTAGAAAGGATCGCTTTTGTAACTCCATTTTTTATAAAAAAAAAATTATTGCGGATTGATTTCTTAAGGTGTTTGAAATTGAGTTGTAGATGCTGGATTATGGATAGGCGTGTCAATGGTCATCGTCAACCCGTTAGCCTGCTCGTCCAACCTATTTATAAATAATTTTGAGTTGAGATTTTTGAATAAATGAGTTATAATCTACCAACCCATTCAACCATTTAATTAAATAAATAGATTAGGGTGATATTTTATCTTGTTAAACCCGTTTAATAATTGTTTAATCCGTTTAACCCGTTTAACTTATTTAACTCATTTAACCTATTAAATTTATATACATATAAATGTAAATTTCTTGGTTATTTTATCTTACTAAGTCTTCCTCTCACTACCTAATTTTCATTTTTTCACTACTGCCTTAGTTCTATTTTCTCATTATTGTCTTATTTTCATTTTTCTTTGCGCTAAAAACACCCTTTATCCTCTCTTTACGAGATCATCATCTACCATAGTCTAAGCCTTCAAGTTTGCCATATAACCCATTAACAACCCGCAAACTCGTTTATTAAATGCGTTAAAGTTGATGTTCTTTATATGAGTTAATAAACAAATTAGAGTTGAGATATTTTAATGAGTTTGAATTATGATTAGGCTTCAATCTATCCAATCTGATCCGTTAACACCATTTATTATGGATGAAGATTATACTTCTTAACAAGTCAGTTGATGGAATCCATAAGGACATTTTCTCTCTTTCAAAGGTTTTATAGGTGTTGTTTGATCTGATCATAAAGTTTATTAATGCGCAACTATTTATATTTGTGATACCCAGACTTAAGTAGAACTAATATGTGTGCATTTGACATGTAAATGTGAATTAATTATGATTAATTGATTTATTGATTTTAGAGCTATTGATTAAGGATGGCGATTAAATTAATCGCTATAGCCCAATGCGAGTCAATGTGACTAAAGTGGCCTAATGAGGGTTGAAAAATATAAATGTGCTATGAATAATTATTTTATTTATTTTGATTCAATTAATGGATATTACGATGATAATTATGAGTTTAAGGTGATAAATGTTAGAAAATTCATAACTTGATACCTATGAGGCAGAATGAGGTAAAATTTTACAGGTTAGCACATGATTTTATGCCCAATCTTGTGAATGGATTGGATTATGAAAATTATAATAAGATTAAGATGATAAATATATATTTCCATCCAAAGCCAAAAGTTAATTTCAAATGGTCAAAACTTATGATAAAAAGGTCATTTTGAGATGAAATCTATCATGAACGGTTAAAACAATATGATGAATCTTATAGATGGGTTTGATTAAGCTAATTATCATGAAAAAATTTTAATCACAAAAGGACAAAAGATATCGAATTTTATCCCATAAAGTGACATGCCCATTAATGAAAAAGTAAAGTGAGTTAATGACATGATTAATGGCCCAAATGAGGTGTCCAAAGAGGGTAATTTTGAGCATGATTTGTGATTTATTAAAAATGTAAAAATTCATGAAATATCAAGGAGCATAAATGCATGAGATAAAGGTTAAGTGATGTAGCCATGAGAGGCCACATATGTGGCCATGCAAGGGACGTCCAAGGCTGATTTGAAGGGATTTTTTTGATTTTTAAAAAATGCCAAAATCACATGTAAATGGTCTATATGACTAGGGTGTTAAATGCATATCAAATTAAGATGGATTTTGTGGCATAAAATGCCAAAATGAGAAGCCACATGGGATGTTCTCAACATGGACAACAAGATGGCCTAAATTGAGCTGATTTTTTTTATGATTAAAAATTATGTAAAAATATGATTTTACTAGGGTGAAATGGTGCCAACACATCAAGGGATAAGTGAGCCTTAAATTACCCTCGAATGAGGTGGAAAAAGTGGGCCCCAAAAATTCAGAAATATATATATATATATATATATATATATATAGAGAGAGAGAGAGAGAGAGAGCATGTATGTCCACTCTTTAGAAGGAAATCAAGAGAAAAGAATCTCTCAAAGGGACCAGCAGCAAGGCCATCCAAAGAGGAAGGGAAGAAAGGAAAAAGAGATGAAAAAAGAGGAGAAGAAAGGAAGGAAACCAAGTTGAGAAAAACTTGAGCCAAGGGTTTATAGATTCAAGTAAGTATAAATCGAGTTTTGGTTCATTAAATTCTATGATTTTTAGCTTCATTTATGGGTCATGAATTTGATCTATAATGAACCCTTAAATAATGAGTTATGATGCCCTTAATTAGGGTATTAAATAAAAAATGAATGAAGGGAACGGATTCAAGGGTTCAAAGGAGCGAAGTTTGACGTTAAGATTGATTATGACTTATGAACTTAGCTGAAATTTTTCTTAAATTCAATTTGATATTGTTGTTTTAATCATGTTCTATGTTTGGATTATAATTCGTGATTCTATGATTTATATATGTTAATTTGAGTATGAATTATGAACCTTAGAAAGGATGAAACCTAGGGTTATCAACATGATTAAATTTTCACTCTTTTAAGATGATTATGATACATGAATTAACTCAACTAATAAATGGATGAATTAAAGGGTAAAATACCCTAAAGTCAGGGTACTTGGGACGTCCAACATAAGGTGGAAGAAATTTGCAAAAGTCTGATTTTTATGGACTCATGTTGTGGACGTCCAAAGGGTGGCCAAACCATGTATGAGAAGTTGCTATTTTAGGGCAACTAAATTATGAACTTTAAATATGTGAAAATACCCTAAATATGGGACAAGAAACCATGATTAAAGGCTGTAATTTAAGAGTTAAAAATCTATTATGAATCATGTGTCAAGTTGAACATTGAAAGTGGGAAAAATGGTGCCAAAGTTGCTGTTTTGGAAATCTACGATTAAGGGATTAAAATTTCATGAATATACCCTAAATTATATGCTAATTAAGTGGTTTAATTATGTCAAAATAGAGGACAAGTTTCTGTTTTGAAAAAGGTTAAGAAACACATAACATATGTGTGGTAAGAAGGGTGCACGTAAAATGGTATGTATAGATAAATGAGAAATGACTTAAATGATTTGCTAAAATACAAAAATGAATGGAAATGTGTAATTAAGGTGTTGACTTGATAATGATTTGTAATATCAAATTTTGAGATTAATATGTGAGGCCTAATCTATTAGATATGTGCCTAAAGTGAGCACCAATATGTGAAATATGAAAAATATATGATAAATAATGAATGAGAGTAATGAACTTCCATATGATGAGTTAATGAAGGGTTATGATTTATTGAAATATTTATCCTACATAAGGGAATTGAAAATGAAATAGAATGAATGGATGGTAAGATACACAAGTATGTTGCTATATGTGTGAACACACGACTTGGAATATGAATAGGTCATGTATGTTAATGAATGATATGAGGGTTGGAAAACTAAATCGTATGCAAGCATATGAAGATTATATGAATGCAATGTCATTCTTATATATATAGGAAAAGACAAAGAGAAAGTCGATACGGAAAGCTGACGTGAATTAGGTAAGCAAGAAATTTTCTAAAAGATTTGCATCCTTTAACCACGATAAAATGATTGCAAATGTTATTTAAATGTTTTGTATTGATTTAGCAAATGAATGTTTAAATTGCTTCTAAGAATGTTTAAGGATGGTCATTCCTTTATCTCAATATGTGTTGAAATGTTATTTTAATTGTGATAAATGATTTGCACAGTGTTTTATCAAATGCTGACGAGAAATTATGATTCAAAGATTTATATATGAAAATCATGCTAGCATGTCCAAGTTTATGTTTATGATAAGCTCATGGTGCACAAGAACCTAGGTCCACGTTAAAGGTGTAAGCGGACTGATTATCCCCCTCTAGTGCAACCAAGTCGCTAAGATAGGCCAATGCCAGCGACGCCCTCCCTGAGATGGGAAAAGACGGAGACGAGTGGTGGTCTAGCTAGCACCCATCCTATGATGTTTACGTTTTATAATAATGCATTGTATTATTCATGATGTACCCGTGATGAGTATAATGTTCATGTTTTCTCATAATATACCGACTAGTGGGTATAATGCGCTTTTCAAGATGATATTTACATGAAAAAGTTTGCCTGCAAAATGAATTGCTTGAAAACTATGCAGCTTACTTATTAAGTTTCGACTCACGTTTTGTTTTTCAAACTTTAAGACAAGTGAAAGGATGAACATGACAAGGAGCACGGGTTAATCGACAAAGGATGATAATTCTATGAATGCCTGTGTATGATTTTATGTATGAAAGAATGTATGATAGTTTACATAACTGCTATTGATGAGTTTATGTGATTTACACTATAATGTGTGATGAATTGATGACAAATTTTAAGGATGAGTGATGGTTGTATGTTTTGTCATGCTATGAATGATGTAGAATTCATGATATACAAATGAATATATCAGGACTTAATGATAGCCTAGATAGGCAAAATGATGAAAATTGAATAAGTATGATGATTTTAACTCCTATAGAGTTGAATGTAAATGGATAAATATCCAATAAATCCCACCATGTGGCAGAGTAATAATCCTGATCACGTTTACCAATCAATAATGGTCCTGGAGTAAGGCTCAGGATGTGACTCTTGGTTTGAGGTGCCACAATATTCGTCTTATTTGGCATCTAATTTGAAACTTACAGTAGTTAGCGCGATGGAGATTTTGACTCTATGGGAATTGGTTTTGTTTTGGTTAGTTCCATATGGATGTCAGTTTTTCTAATTTTATTGATGATCTGATTTTCTTGAAGAGCTCGAGAGCCTCAACAATCATTCAACGATTGTCCACGCCGAACTTAGCGAGTAGCTGTAGCTTGAATGACAAGTGGTTATCATGACACCATTGATGGATCAAGCTCTTGAGGGCGTCGTTGGATATGAGAGCTGAATGAAGTAGTTTCATCCCGCTCTTGGGGCATGTCTGGTGGGCCAGAGTTGAGCCAACAAGCTATGGAGCTCCGGTAGTAAGTGTGGGTAGTAGCAACAATCATTGGGTCTCTTGTCAACTTTACAAAAATGGAACACCTGAACTCGTCAGGAACGCTGATGAAAGTCAAGTGATAAGATGAAACAACCACAGATGATGGCTGCCATTAGCTGCTGTTTGATCTGTCATGATTACATCGCTATTTTCCTTTTCATCTTTCTATTTCTTACCTTATTGTTGCAAGACGAAATTGAAGAAGGAAATCATGACCATGAGCTTCTTGATGTTGGAAATGGTGACGCCTTTGTCAAGGTCCACCCTCCTCAATCCAGTAAGTTAAAAAAATCCTTTAATCCAAATAAAATCCATCAAGTGGGTGAAGATAAATTCCTAGACTCTTTGTTTTTAACAGGAACTTTGTCACCGTTGCTTTAGGGTTATGGAGAGCATTCACGCTTTATTTTTTTAACAAATGGGAATATTTAAAATGTAAATAGGCAAAATTAGAACTTTTAAAATGCAAACAAACCCTAACAACCAATGATCCAACAGTCATCCTCATCAAACGCCACTAGGTCCACAGCTGACAGCCCAAAGGACGTCAGGATGTGAACTAGCGAACGGACGGCTGAGATTCCTTTTTGCCGATTGCGGGTCGCACCAGCTCGCTGGATGGCAATGGCAGTCGGGACTGATCTGTCGTTCTTTACGCCTCAAGGGATATTTCCGTCTTTTCGTACTTTTTTATCTCTTTCAAAAAATGAGAAAAATTTCCATTTCATCTTCTCACCGGAAGCATATAAATGTTGAGAAAGAGAGGAAAAGAGCGAGTGGGATTTTCTTGCGACGGAAATCGTGTTTGGGGAAAATCGATGGAAGCTCGTCAATGATACGAAGATCGGATCATCCGATCACGAGCTTCGCAGGTTCGTCGTTGCGTTCCCCGTCGCCTTCTCCCAGTTACTGTCCTCATCTGCTTTCTGACTTCCATTCCACCTTTGATTTCTCAGTTGGTTGTAGATTTCCGAGTGTTTTGAGCAGGAGATAGGGTTTTGGACGGTTGTTTGGCGGGTAAGGAACCGATTGTGTGCGTTCGGTGGTTTTTGACTGGCTGAAGGAACCGAACGTCGGACTCGTGATTTTTTATTCTGGTTTTTTTCGCTGTAGATGTCCAGCTCTCCTCTCGGATAACGGTTTTCCGATCGTCTAGTTTTGTTGGAAATTCGTCTGTCGATGTATGGATCGGATAGTTTTTGAATGGGTATAGCCTGTTGAAAGCATGGTGAATTTCTCTTTTCTTTTATGTATTTTGTTCTTGTAAGGAGATTTTTCTTCTTTGATAGGTAGAAAATAATTTCTTTTCTCTGTCTTGTTTTTCCCGAATTTTCGCGATGAGAAAAACTTATTTTCTTTTTTCATCTCATTTTGAGGAGTAGGATTAAGTCAGTTGCTTGCTGTTTTTTCCAATATAAAAAGGAAACACAGTTGATTGGTCTTTTTTCTTAAACCATTTCATTTCCTGAGAAGATACAAGCCATTCATTTGTATTTATCTCCGTGTTTGTTTCTTTCAAGTCCTGAATTTGATTATTTGGTTTCATTTCTTAAAATTTCAGGCCATCATCGAAGTTATATCTTTGTGTTTTGTTTTCTGGTTCTCATTTGTTCGATAGTTTTCCTTGGGGGACTCAGCTGGGAAGTCATCCATGTCAACTTAAATTGTCATGGTGCCAAGTTCGTAAGATTTGTTGTCTTTGCGGTGAACTTTGACTGTCTTCTTTTATGGAATAAGAAGGCACTAATGGACACAACTCTCTAAGAATTTAAATGGAAATAATCACAACATAATGCTTTTTCAGTCGGTCAGAGATCTTTGTAAGCTGTTGTTAGAGAATCTAAATGCTGTAAGACTGAATGAGTGCGAAGATTACTTTTCACAGGTTACGGATCCAATCATGCTGATGTCCAATGAGTCACCTAGATGGTTACTTATATCCTCTTGGTCCAATTGCTGGTTGCACTGATTCTAGGATGCCCTATGTAATAGTTCATTACCTTAGAAGCAAATGTAAAAAGTGAAGTCTATCACTCTGTTCTGCATGTGGACTTGATCGACCAAGCAGCTATTTTTATGCAAACATATGAGCTCTATGAAGCTTCTAATGGCTTTTCTGTATCTTGAATTCTTGAGTTTTGTGATTGGGAACATGCTCCTGTTATCTCTACAGGGTGTGCTTGTTACCAAGATACATTGCTATTTAAATTTTGAAGTTTCCATATCCCGAAGTGCCAACCATTCATGTGGATGATACTGTGCTCGTTAGAACTGTTTTTGTAGCTGTCTACTTCTCAGACTATCTTTTTTCTTGGTCTAGGAAGTAGGAATCAGAGCAATGAGACACAGGGGTTGTATCTGTAGAATGTAGTGGTCAGTCGTTGAATAGTTGCAGCATATATCAGGCAGAGTAGGTTTTACATGTTCTTTCTCTTTGTAAATGGAACATGGTGCTCCACCAAATTGGTGTCCGTGAATTACCAATGATCTACATCTGTAATAAAACTGTACAACCTTTTGAAGGTTGATATTGCTCTATGCTTGTTTCTTATCGTTAGGGTAACTTTATATATTTGTGATCCTAAGACCTTTGAGCCCTGAGGTGCATCCTGCCGTGCTGGTGGACAAAATTCAAGCCTGCTTTTGATCACTTATATGATTGTTTATGTTGTATTGAATGGAGCTAGGGTTATCATAAAAGTGCCTGACTTTAGAATTCCTTAAGCGGTCAAAACCAGGGATATTGTGAGTGCATGACGACAACTTTGGAACATTAGAAAGGAAAACATATAAAGGAAGCCAACAATATCCTAGAGAAATAGGCTAAAAGCTTGGGGACAAGTGGTGAACTCCAGATGTATGTATCAAAATATTCAAGCTAGGACATTCCTGATAGATTAGAATTACATAATTCCTCTGATGATTGATACAAGCCAGTCTTCTCATACATTTGGCAAATTTCTATCTTTTACTGCAAAGATATCTAATTCCTATCTTGATTTGATAATTAATCATCGTTAAACTTAGGTGATTTTCTGTGCAAGAGAGTCCATAAGCTTCATTACTATGAGTTGGTTAATTAGGTTTAGGCTTATAGAAGGCAAGGGGAGGGTTCAAAAAAATGCCAATGGCTGTATTGCATAAATGTTTCGAGAAATACTGAAAGGCTTGTTTATTTGTTTTTCACATTTAGATCCTAATAATTTTTCTTTCCTTTGTTTTGCCAGGCTCGTGGATTGATTTCTTGAGTGGCTATGAGTCATCGATCCCCTGTTTCTTGCTGGTATGGAGGCCAGAAGCACTGTTATTCACATTGCATTTGGATTCTGAGCCTTTGCATGGGACAGCAACATACCCCGCTTAATGTTATAAGGTTAAATGAAAGGCAAATGCCTGGAACATATAGATAATAGCTTCTCTAATGATTATGTTGTAATGTTGTAGTGATTAATATGCATTTTTTAAATTCAGTTGTACTAGCTACTGTGGTAGATTTTCATTCTGGGTTAGAGTGATATGCTGTCATTTCTATCCACTGGGGGTGGATAGCATAAGGGCAAATCTTTTCAAAGAAAAAGGGCTTCACTAAGAAGGGCAAACTCGCAATCATTACAACGTGACAAGTAAAAAGGGAAACGAAAAGACTAGTGGGATCTGTCATGGGATTGCCTCAAGTTTCCTCTAGCAAAGTCGCTGATGAGGTGGTGACAACATTGAGCACATTTGTGCATCATCCACCCCAGTTTTCAGGTTTAAGCAGCTGTGATTTGGATGGACATCATGGCCGGGCAACAGGTATTCATTTGGTTGGGGAATTTTCATGCATTGGGGATTTTCAGAGGAAAACCACCTTAGAACAACCAAAGGGTTCTGATGGGATCTCTGTACATAAGAATCCTGTTGATGGTACATCTAGCATGAATGGATTGAAGATTGGATCAAAGGATAAACCCAGCTGGCTTACTCAAAAAATAAGACGGAATGTGCAAAGTCCTGTTTCGAGGATAGTTGGCTTTGCGTCAAGTGGATCAGATACATTCATCAATGGGATGGAGGGGACTCAAGCACATGCATTGCAGGGTTCCAATATGGTTGGAGTTTCCCATAATTTAGCTGATTCACATGCCTCACAAGTCAGGAAGCGCTTGTTGTCCCCTCTGAATGGTATGCTCTGTCCAAATCAATTTTCTGGTGATCCTCTGGACATTTCCGAGGGCAATGTTGCGAATCATTCTGATGCTCTGCGGGCAGATTTTAGTGCTTTTGGGACACATGACTTTAAGAAAGCTAACATGGGCAACGCTAGTTATCTGGACAATTCAGTTTTGTCCGTATCTAGATGTTCAAAGTTGAATACTATGGTAGATTGTTGTAGAAGTTCTGCTATTTTCACTGATGGCCCCTTGCTAGATGACAAGGAGATGTTACTACATAGTAGTTCTTTATGTTCCCAAGGAATTGATCCCTTCAAAGAAACATATAAGGTACGGAATCTTAGTGGACCAATAGCTATTACTTCAGAAAAGGTGATTTCTCCTCCCCTTTCTTTGTCTCCTCTTGGTCCAAAATGGTCTGAAAGGATGAAAACTGCAGGCAAATGTTGCACACAATCCTCGAGAGAAATGGAAGGCGATTATTCAATGCCAAAAATTTTTGAAAGGTCTTATGATGGAAGTGTTTCAGGGATTTTGTTTGATCCAGATGAAGATGAATTTAGGATTGCAAGTGAGTCCTTTCAGGACCTTGGCATTTTACCAAAAGATACAAATTATACCCCTGAAAATGCTGCTGGGATTGGACAACATTGGTATTCAAAGTCTTCTTCTATCCCCCAAAGCATCAAACTGGTTAGGAGTTCAAGTGTACATCCCGTTAGGAGGTCTTTGGTTGGCTCATTCGAAGAATCATTGTTATCTGGTCGATTTTCGTCAGGCAAAGTCTGTCAGGTCAGCTCTCATACCTTCCAGGATGCTTCACCTGAGGATAGTTGGTTCTGGTTGCTAGGGGCTTTTACTCAAGCTTTTTAAATGGCACCATGTTCCAAGTTTGGCTTTTATTTATGTGTTTTTACTTATTTTGCAGAAAATCGATGGCTTTCTTGCTGTTTTAAATGTTGCTGGTGGGAACTTTTCACCACCATCTCAGAAGCTTCCCTTCGCGGTAACCAGTGTGGATGGAGATAGCTCCTTGTTATACTATGCATCAATTAATCTTGCTGGGAATTTGCCATCAAGCAAGTGCAAAGGTGCCAAGATGAAGAGAAGCCTTAGCAACACTGATTCTCGAGCTGCAAAAAGCCGCTTGCGTATTCCAATGAAAGGCCGCATACAACTGGTACTAGGTCTTTAGCCCTAAAAAATTGCTTGGTGATCAAGTGGGTTTGGCCTGTTGATTCTTGGTTCTAGAAGTTTGTAGATTACTTACTTTATTCTAAAATTTGGTTGTTTCTGCCAACCATGGTTTTGATTGATAGATGAGGAAGATTCCTTTCAGAAGAAACTTTGAAGGGAAGGAGTTATTTCACATGGAGCTACCTGTTAGGTGTAATTTCTTTAGTAATTATATAATTAAAATTCATCCCACGTAAAAGGGGCTCAAAAAGAAAATGTGAACTTAAAAAAAAAAAATTACTGCATTCTGGAAATCTTCATCTGAAGTTTTCAATAATCCAAAATGATGATGAATATTTGCGTATAAGAAATGTATTTATTTCAAACATTTTGCCTGTTGGGCATAGCTTCTAAGATAGCTATGTCAAGAAAGGCCTTGTTTTGCTCAATTTTGTGAGGAGAAACTATCTAGTGATGGTATCATGCCTTAGCCATGAAGCTCCCGCAGATACAGTTTGTGTTCAAATGGAGAACCTTTCTTTTGCCTTTTGGGTACTGGATTTCCTTGGAAAGTTGATTTTCATTATTGCGTTTGAAAAAGCTGGATTGTGGCTTTGACAGCCATTTGATTACAGTTTATTACTAAGGTTAATCTTATTAATCTTGAATGAACTTGCGGTAGACAAGGAGATTGATAGCATGTGTTAATGTTTATGGTGGCTATCACATGAATGATGAAAGGCATTGATGCATTCTCATCCACTGGTGCCAGTCAACATGCTTATTTGTGTGACTTAGATGAAAATTAATTTCTTTCTGATGTTCTTTCATGTAGAAGTTTTGACTTATTTAACGTAATGAGCAGATGATTCTTAAATGACACCTGCTTGGGCGTGAGCCTCGTCCTCTTCCATGTGTCTTACTTATGTATATCTGAAATTCTTTTGCCCTTGTTGTCTCCCAAGCTGATGATTCTTAAATGGCACCTGCTTGGGTGCGAGCCTTGTCCTCATCCATGTGTTTTACTTTAGTATGTCTGAAATTCATTTGCCGTTGTTGTTTCCTGTATTATCATCTTTGAATGCTGTGCTCTAACTTGCACCTGATATTATTTTTCCATTATTATCATCTGCTTGTGGATTACCTTTCGTGGATATGAGTTCATGAACATGTTGTTTTATTTGGATTATATTCTTGTTTACATATTTAGGACAATGCAAAGGTGGTAAATATAGTTAGATAAATTAAGATGGTTATTTTACTTTCGATGTGTGTTTCAGTAATTTTTTTATTTAATTTTTTTTTGAAAGAAAAACCTGTGACTGCTTAGTATCTGTCTTTTGTTGCTATCTTTTATTCCTTCCTGCTTTTACTTCTCTTTCTGTGGGATGGCTGTTCAAAGTATGGTCTAAACTATTCTCTGCTGACAATGTCAACTGATTTAGGTTCTCAGCAACCCAGAAATGACTCCTCTTCATACGTACTTGTGCAATTATGATCTGAGTGATATGCCAGCTGGAACGAAGGTATGACTCATCATTGATAAATCGTGTATTTCTTACTAGAGAAATATGCTAAAAATTTATAATAATTAGGTATGTAGATGTGGACATTTTTGAAGATAATGAGTTAATGCTAACCAAATATGGGGAAGGGCTCCAGCGGTTTACAGCTGCTTTGCTTAGATTATTTACGATTGATTTGTTTTACAATTGCTCCAGTTTTTTCTGTTCTGTGCCTCCTCTTCTAATGCCTACTCATCACCAGTGAGTGCTCGTAGCTCAGTAAATTGGGTTCAATAAATTGGGTCTCATTACAGGTTGTTTTGGAGAACTAAATGCTTTGCGAAAAATTTTCAGCTACTTTGTTGTCTACTTGTTTCTGTCTTTGCTTGCCATCCAATATTAGTAGTATCATTTGCTTGCGCTTTGGCCTTTGAAATTTTGCAACCTTATCTATAAACTTGAAAAAATTGGGAGCCAATCAGAACATAAATAAAAAAAAGCAAGATAGAAAAAATGCCTATGTGTATTTCTCTGATAATTTAATTGACTAGAACAATAAAATAAAATAGAAACTATATTTAACAATATAAACTTGCAATGTTATAACAAATAATAACCCAAACGGATCATTAATAAAATGTTATATGTAATGAAAAAACATTTAAATATTATGTATATTTCAATTTCTAAATCTGAAAAATTAAAAAATATGTATATAAAATGAAAATAATATGTAAAAACATATATGCAACAGAAATTTTAGTAGAATACTGAAGTGGCAAGAAAAAAATCCTAATTTTTTGGGATCTTTTAAATTAAGGGCAGGTTTTCAATTTAAATTTTTTAAACCAAAACTTTTCAATTAAAATTTTTTTATTCTTTTCAACTATCCTTTTTTAATTATTTTTTCACATTTTCTCATACAACTACTCGAACTTTTAATCATTTCTATACAACTACTCATACAATTAACCTATCTATTTTAACTTTATTTTTTTCCCTCATTATTTCCCCTATCATATCACATTATTTTCTCCTAATTCAAAAAACTTTTATGAAAAAAACTTTTCATTCAAAATTTCTATCACTTCCTAAACATACCCTAAATAAAAACATAAAAGTAGAAAATACTATATTTAACAATATAAACCCACAAGTCTTCTAATAAGCAATAACACATGGGTCACTAATAAAATCTTAAATGCAAAGAAAAAAATGCTAAATGTTGATTTTTATAGTCTGAAATTTTTTGAAAATATAACGAAAATTAATGGCAAAAATGTAGATAAAACAGGAATTTTGTGTCAAGATATAAAGATGAAGCAGCAAGAAAGAATTCCTATTGTTAAAGTTTTGGAATTGTCTATCAAAAAATAAAAATAATTTAAATATAAAAATCGCTGATCTAACACATAAATAGGATGAAAATAACAAATTATGTACAGATCTGAAGCTCTAAAGCATTTCGAATAAAAAAATTTTACTGTGTGCATATTTTCACCAAAATGTGTTCTCCGAGGTAGATCTTCTATTACACTCAAATAATTTGTTTTCTTCAAATTGACAGCTCTACAATGGTAAATTTTGTTCCCCTACCTTTGTTTAGATGCTTTTGCCTAGAAATCAAGCTTTTTAGGAATTTTGATCCTTGTTTTTGCAACCTGAAGAAACCCTTGTTCCAACCCAAATCTGATGATTTCTCCGTCAAATCTGGTAATTGGGGGGTGTTGAAGAAATGGAGTAGTTTATGGGATGCAAATTAGAGAGCAGAATGAAGCACAGAAGAGTTTAGGGGAGGGAAATGACGAGTGTTTGTTCTCCAATGTTTATACCTGCCCAATACAGAGGACCTGATACGGTTGATACAAGCCCATATTGCCCGATACAGGTTCCATATTGCTTGATACAAAAGAGAATGCAGTCCCTAGCCCGGAATACTAGTGTATTGCGTACAGGTAATGAGTCATACTGATCTGATGTGGTTGTATCAGATCTGTGTCAGCTAATCTTTTAAACCATGATCCTATGATGCATTTCTATTCTACCATTGAACGTCAAGCTTTGAACATGCACATGCGCACACACACAAAAGACTTATTCGGGACAGATTGCGCTAATTGCAGAATCATTTTTATTTACTCCTTGATTAACAAAACGAATTCCCTCAAATCCATCTGTGTCTTGGCTTTAGAAACTTCTTTTAAGAGCTGACTATGGAGTATGGACACAATAACAGATACACCATGACACTGACTTTGTCCAGAACAATCCATCAATCACCTTATCTGCCATATCATGGCTGCTGATTGTCTAGACTCTCAGCTTTTGAGACCTTGCATCCTTCATATGCTTGATCATTAGAACAGCCTGATTTTAGCATGTTGATCTTTGTGCCAGCAGCCACTTTTTCATCAGACATTGCTTTGCAAAACTGAAGCGGAAAAATCTCAAAGACTGGGAAAATTCTGCTTTGCTTATTTTGAACAAGACTTAATGTTTTGTTTAGAGAACTTCACTTAAGATTTTGTTTAGAGAACTTCTGGGAATTATGGTTTTGTGGGTAAAAAAAGAGAAAGTAGAAGAAGAAACTCTGGGAATCACTCCTAGGTTCAGGTATCACACCCAAGGAATTACTCCCACATGCCTGTTTCTGGAAAGATAACTTTATTCATTATAGCTGTTTGTTATAATCGTGTTATAAGAGAAAAAACTAATATTGACACAAACAGCTCTATTATAATCGAGTTACAAGAGAAAAAACTGATATTGTCACAAATATGCATAGTACACTATCCATGTCCAAAACATGACTTTCTGAACCTGAGTTGTATACTCATCTAATGAGTAATCAAATTGCAGTATTTTAACACTTATTGAGCTTGATTCATGCTTCACAAGTGGTCCATGAAAAGAATGATGAATTAATGAATTAACTCAAAACTATGACTAGGAAAGTTGAAACTCAAAATAAACCTATTAAATCTGCAAGATTTATAGAGACTATCTCTATCTGTGCTAATTTCCATGTGGGCTTCATATCATGAAGATGATGCCAATTTATCAAGGGACCAGATCTTCCCTTCTTGCCAAATTATCAACCTTTGTGGATTGTTAGGGTTGGTGAACTCAGTCAAACCAACAAGTGGATTGTTTCATTGTGGAACCATAGACAAGATTGAACTTGGAGAGCGGAGTAGGTGCTAAGTTTAGCTGTTTAGCTGAAATGTAGTTCCAATCTCAAAGGATGCAAAAGGAACAATTTATGTATTTGATTATGCTTTATGGAGAAGAATGTTGCATGGTTAGACGGCACCATATACATAGAATTAATAATGGAAATGCAAATAGTTAAAATTAGGAATTCATTTATTCAAGATAATCTAAAAGTGGAACTAGTATGTGTTAGAATGTGAGAACAGACTGAAGTGGTTTGGTCATGTTAAATTGATGCTGGGAAATGCATTAGTTGGGAGGCATGAGTTTATTTAAATAGAAGGCTATATGAAAATTGGAGTAAGGCTCGAAAAACATATGGTGGCAGTTAAAATGGTTAATATTGGACTTATTGTCTCTTTTTTTGTTGCTATGGATTTCCTTTTTCTGTATCCAAAATGAGATATTCAAGGAAAAGTTTCCTATTGTTGTATGAGTGAAAGCAGACATTTCTGCGGCAAAAGGTCACTTTAGCTTCTTCTACGTCGACCCCTATCCCTATAAAAGGAGGAAAAAAGGATCTCCCAATGAAAAATGAGACTGAGGTTCTTCCTGATCCAAAGAATTGCCACCATCTTGAGGAATCTGCTGTTGCTGAAGGTGTTGAAGATCTATATAATGTGAAATCTAAATGCCAGAATGCTATAATTGCAAAGGACGATTGCTCTGGTCATGTGGCCTGTATATATGCTCCTAATAGTCACCAGTTTACTCTGTTTGGTCAATCCCGAGGTAAGGAATCCCCAGATAAGGAAGTGAGTCTTTTTCCCATTTCCATCTGCAAAATCCATTGATTTGACTGAATTATCTAATTGTAATGCAGGTGCTGAAGATTTAAGTTCACCCCATAGAACTGTTCCAGAAGACTCCAGTGCATCGGATATTGACCATTTAAATGACAGAAAGTCTGTACAAAATTCTTCAAAGGTTAATGAAAATACCAATGGCGCTGGTGTATTGCGATATGCCCTGCATCTTCGATTTCTGTGCCCTGCTGTTAAGAAATGTTCTAGATCAATGCAGAGGTGCAAATCTGATCCCTTGTCTAACCCACATGCAAATACTTTAAATATAGAGGGGGAGCGTCGTTTCTACTTGTACAATGATTTAAGGGTTGTCTTCCCTCAGCGCCACTCTGATGCAGATGAAGGCAAGGTATGTGGTTTTCACTTGTATGTTTAGTATTCTTTTAATCCATTTGGAAGATCTGTTTTGATCTTTCTTCAGATTAAGCTGACTTCAGTTGTCAGAAGGCTGAAATTTATGATTATGTAGAGTAGGCTTAGGAATGAAGAGACTCATCAGCTGAGATTATGCTTTCTTTCAATATTTATGATTGTTTAGAATTAGATTAGGATTGGGAATCAGGGTGGCTTCCCATATGATCTGATGCTTTAACGAAACTTACACATTTTTTGCTACTGGATATTCTCATGCATTTATGAATTACGGATATGTACATGATTTTCTAAATGCTAACACATTTTTGTTTATTCTATATCTTTTTTATTGCTGATAATCTGTAGTCAATGACGTTAGTTGCTGGAATAAGTTGAACTCCAAGCGAATGACATTTAGGGTCTATGGTTAGTTTTTTGTCAAGCTGGAGAATTTAGGTTGTGTTTGGGAAGAGGGAAAAACATTGGGGAATAAAATTTGGTGGAAAATTTTTGAAATAGATAAGAGTGATGATGTGATATGATAGGAATAATGACTGTGAGTAAAGGGGAAAAAGTTCGAATAGATAGAATAGTTGTGTGGAAATTGTGAAGAACTGATTGTAAAGTAGGTAGTCGTATGGAAAAGTGTGTGGAATAATAAGGGGATTTTTTTCCCTTCCCCTTTACCAAATTCACCCTTAATATAAGAAATGTCAAAGTCAAATGGGGAAGGCGTACTTGTATATTCGTTGTTGATATGACTTTAAAGAAGCACAAAAAGCATCGATATATTGATGATTGCCATAAAAATAGATCTTAATGCTATTGTTCTTTCACTTAGTGCAAATCTTTTGTTTTCATTTTTCCTAGATTAAATATATAATCATGCTCCAAGGAGTATGATTATATATACCATCAGTATTTTAGGCTAAAATACAACATTCATTTATTTTTATTTTTATTTTTATTTGATTTTTTCTTTATGAACATGTTTTCCTGAGTGTATTGAATCTATATACTAAGTTTTACCATTTTAGAATACTTTTACATATTTATTTTTTTAGTTTTAAAAAAGCATCAATTTTGGGGGCATTTAAGTCATTTTTCACCCCTTAAAAAAATTCGATTTTTAAAAATAAAAAAATGTAAAAATATTGTAAAATGGTAAAACTTGGTATGTAGATTGAATATACTAAGGAAAACATGTTTATGAAGAAAAAATCAAAAAAATATTACTGATTGTAAAAATAAATGAATATTGTATTTTAGCCTAAAATACATCATGATGTATATAATCATGCTCCTCTAAAAAACCGATTTTTATTCTTTTATAAATAATCTCATGGATTAACACGTGGAAAAGGGTCTATTTCAAATAATGACCATTAGTTTGTCTGAAATTTGAAGCATGAGTGCAAGTTTTCTGTTCTTTTGTATGACTATATGTTTTGCCAGAGTTTTGCAAAGATCCCCTTCATTAATGCCTGTTAATGGCATTGTAATATTTGAAGATCTTGATGAACATGTGGTTAAATAAGGTATTATTTCAAATGTGTAGTCAGATTTGGAATTCACATAAATGGATGAGCATATTTTATGATAATAATATTCGAATTTCAGAGTATGATATACTTCTTCGTTATAATATTGTAAATTAGATGATCGATGTATGACACTAAACAGAGCGATGCAATGTGTTTTTACAATTGAAATGAATTGAAACTTAATTGAACTGGATTATACATTAATGTTATATAGGTGATTAAACTACAAATATTGAGCAAATAAAATAAGCAATGAGATTTTAACAACTATATGAAAATTTTTCACACAACATTTTTTCGATGAATATTTAGTGTTTATGATTTTAGTGAAAACTCACTTGAAATATTGATTTAGATGATTTTATCATCAAAAAGTTAATTTGTTTAGGATATTTCATACCTTTGGACAGAAATTCGAGTTATTATAGACAATCAGCATCATCCTTCGAGAATTGATGAATGCAAAATGCATGGATGAAATTTACTTATCCTGTTATAATGTCACAAAGCTAATGTGAATTGTTAATTTAGAATTTATTTCAAAATACTTTTTCTTATCTTTTATCCCACCTTTATTTTTATTATTTAAAATTATTTGACTCTTCTGTTGCCTTTGTTGTAACCATTAGATGGTAATGTGTCAAGTGCAATTTGTTCAAAACTTAAGGGTATATGTGGCAAACAATATTGAAATTCTAAATATCACATCATATGTCTTTGTACTTTGAAAATTTAAATACTTATGACCGATATATATATATTTTTTGATAAAGCCGAAATACTTTCTTATCTTTTATCCCACCTTTGTTTTTATTATTTAAAATGGCTATGCTTCTATGAAACCTCTCTTCTATGTAATCCTATCCATTTTTGCATCTTTCGTCTATTGTATTTAGCATAATTTATATTATCATGGAAATCCTGTCATTTGTCTCTTATCATTGTTTATAAGCCCCATTTATAAATGTGTAAAATCAATTTAATAAAATGGTTTAATTCTATGTATTAATTTTAAAGTTGTATTTTCAAAATCTAAACCATATAGGGTGTGTTTGGCATTTGATAAAACTTTTAAAAGAAAAGTTTTTGGTGTAAAACTTTTTGAAATAAGAGAAACAATGTAATATGATAATAATAATAATGATGAGAAGTAAAAAGAATAACATTAAAATAGATAGGATAGTTGTAGAGAAATAATCGAAAAGTTAGTTGCATAGGAAGATGCGAAGAAATGGTTAAAAAATAGAATAATTGTAGGAATGAAAAGTTTTAGATTGACAAGTTTTCATGATTGCCAAACACCCATAAAATATAATTCTTATGTAGATAAATGATTCTATAAAGTATTGTTATATATATATATATATATATATTTCGATGGGCATTTTTTACAATCATCTTAACTGGTATTTCTTAATTACGCTCTGAAATATTCTTACAAATTCCTTACAATATTAAGACACATCTCTAACAATAATTTTAATCAATCAGTGGACACTCCCACAAAATCTAACTGCTGCCACTACAAATATCCTGCTGCCTCACATATTCCTGCAGCCAAGGGGATTTGAAAACTAGTCGCCCGGCCTTTGGGGCATTGGCCAGTACCGCGATGCCATAGGCGTCGTGGCAGTATTGTTATATTTTAATGCATATGTAAATGGATCTAAACATTTTTCATAATTTACACATGAATATATATTTTTAAGCAAACGTAACCCATGTACATCTTTGATTTTGATGAAGCCTTGGTTTCTTAGTTAAACAAAT
This sequence comes from Annona cherimola, assembly GCA_030490835.1. Classification (NCBI taxonomy): domain Eukaryota; kingdom Viridiplantae; phylum Streptophyta; class Magnoliopsida; order Magnoliales; family Annonaceae; genus Annona; species Annona cherimola. The sequence goes on along the minus strand of CM059971.1, from coordinate 33,189,418 downwards.
GATGATAAATACAATGGATAAGGTGAATTTTCTATCAATAAGAAATACATTAAAAATAGAAAGGGTTACGTGGAACAACTTCTATGTCGTTACATGGAAGTGGAGCCCATTTAAAATTATTGATCTTCTTCACCTTTATTGCAACCATTAGACGGTAGTCTTTCCTGTGCAATTTGTTCAAAAACCTAAGGGTGCTCACGAAGTCATACTTTACATGTAGCAAAGGGTGTTGAACTTCAAATACTTGTGGTTCATAATTATCTATTTGGATATAGCTGAAATTATTCTTTGTTTTCGTCCCTTTTACATGAATTCATATAAGACAGTACAATATTAATTATATATTTAAGCAGCATAGTGAAAATACTTAAATCATTATTTTTCTTAGACCCATTTCAATATTTTATTATTACTTCAAATTGCTATAGCTTTCATATACCTATTGTCATTCGCATATCAAAACCAATCATTAGTCCACATACATTGCAAATGCATTTTTTTTCAGCTAAGGGTGTGTTTAGGAAGTGATAGAACTTTTAAATGAAAAGTTTGTGGTGTAGAAGTTGTTAAAATGAAAGAAAATGATGTGATATGATAAGGGTAATGATGAGGAGTAAAGAGAATAAAGTTAAAATAAATAAGTTAATTGTATAGGTAGTTATATAGAAATGATTGAAAAGTAGGATAGTTGTATAGAAAGATGTGAAGAAATGATTAAAAAATAAGGTAGTTATGGAGAATGAAAAGTTTTAACTTGACATTTTTTGTGTTTTACCAAACACACCCTAAGAATGCCGGGTTGCTGCATCATAGATGAAATAATTAAAAAGGCAACCGAATCATCCCTTTTGAACTTTGAACCACAATCGGTTTTCAGTGGAAGAAGAATCATGCTTAGAATAGTCATTTTCAAATATGACAACATATTTTATTTAAATTTCTATGGTGTAACCTTTCCAGGGGGCATTCTTGTTGCCAGACTCCCAGCTATGATGTTGAGATAAAATTGGCTATAGGAATGAACCATTCTTCTGTACAATCAGTTTGCTGAAATCTTGTAGCTTGTATAAGCTTTTACTGTAGTTTTCAATGATGAGTCTAGAAATAACAGAAAATGATAAGGATGCATAATGTTATTATGCATGACTAATAGTTCATGCTGAATATCAAGAAAGCCCAGTAGCAACCAAACACTGACATTCTTTTCATATGCGCATTGCTTGTGCAACTAACAGCATATGCTGACAGGCAAATAAGCAAAAAATTAATCAATTACTTGCTTCTCTTTTAAAGATACAATGGATTCTTTTATGGCATGTACCCTTAACTTTTTCATATTGAATGATTATGCATATTGAAAGCTCAGTCATAACCAAACACTGGCTCTCTTCTTCTGTGTATTGCATGTGCAAATAACTAGCATATGTTGACAGCCGAAAAAAGGGCAGCCTGGTGCATTAAGCTCCCGCTAAGTGCAGGGTCTAGGAAAGAGTTGGACCTCTTTAGGTTTAATGCAACCATACCTTGCAAAGCAAGATTTGGTTTGCATGACTTTAATCGGTGACCTCCATGTCACACGGTGACAACTTATGCATTTGCACCAAGGCTTGCCTTCATATGTTGATACACAAATAAGCATAAAATTAGCCAATGCTTTCTTCATCTTTTAAACATACAAGGGATTCATTTATAGCATGCATCCTTCTTCATATTGTCAGTGGTTAGGTCCCCAACCCCCACCAATCCCTTTGGCTTTCTCAACAAGTTCGGCTATAATACTCAAAAATTGCTTGCAAATTCAGCTTATCTGTTCAACAGGAAATAATTAGTTAATTGGCAAGATCTCACCATACTTAATATATCGAAATGCTTCTATGCATGATTACGAATTGAGCTGATTTTGAGGGCTAAAATTACCATGCTTGGACTTGGAAAGCCTTAATGTGGTCTTTCAATGTACCTAGAGTCGGCCTATCGATTGGGCAGTAAAGCTTCTTGGAAATTCAAGGACGAAGAAGTGAGCTGCTTTCTAGTGCTAGAGCTTCCCTGCTTTAACTTGAGATTGTCTTAACTTGGTCTTCCTATGTAACTACAGTCAGTGTATCCATTGCATAGTAAAGTTGCTTGCAAATTCAGCTGATTTGTCCAAGAGGACATAATTAGGTCAACTTGCCTTTGGCAAGAGCTCACCATACTTCGTATCTCCAAGTGCTTCTGTATGTGGCTACAAGGTGAGCTGCTTCAAGGGCTAGAATTTCTCTACTCCAACTTAGGTTTCTTAACTTTATCTTTCTGTGCACCTAGAGTCAGTCTATCTATTGCGTGGTAAAAGATCAAAAGAATCCGGTCCAGTTTGAGGAGCTAGCTTTACAGGGTATGATTTCCTAGAGTCAGTCTATCCATTGCGTAATAAAAGATCAAAAGAATCTGGTCCAATTTGAGGAGCTAGTTTTACAGGGTATGATTTTCGAGATACTTCCTTTTAGTACCCGTGTAGTTCGACTTGCCAACCAATTTCTGTCAGGAACAGGGAAAGATGAAAAGCAGCTCCACTACACTTCTTGTGGGCAATGTATGGAAGGTCTGTTCAGGGAGGGAGGGAGGGAGGGATGGATGTTGGACAGCTATTTGTATGAATGCGAAAAATTAGGGCTTGAGCATCTGGTTTGGTGGTTGTATGCGCTAAAAATCTGGTCCTGTTCTGTTAGAGAGAGCGAGTCTGGTTGGTTGTTGTATTGTTTCCCCAGCAGTTCATGATCGAGCAATTGCTGCTGCATTCTTTTCGTGGTTCTGATGTTCACCATTCAAACTGTAGATTTACAAATACATATTATGCTATTTACCAGCAACTAGTGTTATTGGGACTGATCCATTGGGAAATGTCTTTCAACTAGGACTATTCCTTTCTGCTTCAGTCAATCAGGCAGCCAACCGCACCATTATTTTCAGTCCTAAGAAGAGGCATGAGGAGCTGCAGGAAGGTTACAGGGAACCATTGGGCTGTGTGGTATTGGACCACAGCCTATGCTTCCTGCCCTTCCTGTGCTTTCTTTGCACCCCGGATCTTACCCTAGGACAACAGCAGTAAGAGAGGAACTTCAACTTATGTATCTTTTGCTTGCCAGGTTTATCTTTATTTGCCAACTAGATAATTGAAATGAAAAATGATTGTATTCCTCTGTGGGAAGATTCTTGTGCCTCTCTCTACATATTCCTGATCCTCCTGTGGCCAAATGAGCTGTATAGTAATACATAGTGGATTTATTCAGAGGCCATTCTGCTGATCCATTTACAAAAGAGACAAGTTGAAATCTGGTTGCTTTTTTGTCGATCTCATGCTTAGAGAAGATTTGGAATTCCTCAATTATTTTCTGTCTTTGCTATGGTTTGTCTAAAATCCAACTCTTGATTCCTTAGAAGGCTTTGAAGGCTATTGCCCCACCAAAGGTCAGCAAAATCATTCTCATAGCTTAGCTTTGTTTTACTCTTATGATGCTTTGCTGAATTTAGTTACTTTGAAGTTCAACCCAATGTCAAGATTCTATGTTCTTAGGTGGATCTGCCAAAAGTTTCTTGTTCCTGAAACCTCCCAGATGAACTGGTAGTTAGCATTAATCAATCGTCCTAGAGTTTGTGGATTTTCAACTAAACAAGTGGAAATTATTCTTGGATTTTGAGCCATTGCAAGAGCTTGTAGGAATTCTTCTTTCTATGTGCTAATCATTGTAACCAGTCATCTTATAGTAGCAGGTGATGCCCTGACGTGGTAGTGTTTGGCTGACTTGGCAGCTTTGAGTGAGGATTATTTTTGAGTTGTGACCTGTCATTCAGTAATATAGTTTTCCATTGTGTTGGTGGGTTGCTGTCATTTAGTCTGCCCGAGTACCATAGTATTTCCCATGGAGATCTCTCCGAGCTCTATTTTCATCGACTCTCTCTCACATGGTCTGCTAAAAAGCCTCCACGCATAAATGGATTAGCAGACCCCCATATCAAATTCAAATTGAATCGAGTGTTATGGATACAAAGATGCACACCCTGTTCCTCTGTTCCTTTGTCTTCAATGAATCGTGGATGGAGAAAAAAAACCTGCTTTTGTCAATTTTCCAGGCATGTCTGATGTGATTCTGTTTGTATGCTGTCTATGTTACACGACTCTGTGTAACATGCCACTGAATAATTTAGATGATGTGCAGAAGTCCTCTTCCCGTATTATCTGATTAATTTATGAGATTAATATTTAAGGGGAGAGGTCAATTTTTATCACTCGCCGGATGAGTGTACAAACATATTCTGTTTGTGATAACGAGGCACAAATATGTATGTACTCTAACAGGAGTGGCCTTTCTCACTCAACCATTTAGTGTAATGACCATCCATGGGACCTGCTTAGGTATCTGAATCTTCCACATGCAAGAATATTTTCTTGAAGAACTTAATGTCTGCTAATCCTTGATGGCCTAGAGCACTTCATCTATGCATGATAACCCCATTATATCCATTTGTCAAGACATTTGTTGTGCTGCTGCTCAAAAGCTTTAGCCTACCTGTTCTGTGAAATTGGTTTCAGCCAATTCCTTCATTATGGGCCTGAAACAAAGCTTTCCCAAGGACTGTACTTAGGAAAATTTGTTTCCGCTGGTATTGTCGTTGCACAGACATTTCAATGCAAACCAGGAATTTAAGGGTGGTTTCATTGTGTTCGCTATTATTTTCGCTTGGTGGACATACATGGTATTCCTGCTTCTGTTGCTGTCTGAACCTTTTTTTTTTTTAGTGCGCCTGAATGCTACGATTTTCTCGGTAATAGTATCCTTTGGATTGGCATGTCTGAGGCTCTTGTTCGTTGCTGTGGCAGTTGCATGTGGAGCACCATTATCCAGCAGATCCCAAATATTTCGACATCAGCTACTGACAAATACGCTCCGTCCGTCCATCCATTCTCAGTCAGTCTGATATTTGCATGTACATAAACATGTCCTCTCAAAGTTATATAAGAAATGGATGGGTGCTTCCCACCCACCCCTCACATGTAAAGATTTCCCATTCAATAATCTCAATAATCATTCTTCATTGCAACAATCGCTACCAGCTTTTGCTATCACGCATTTGCTCGTCTCTTGATGGATGTCGGCATTTTGCGCTCTTAAATTTGGAATGAAACATTGGTCGAGTTTACTAATCCTCACTTTAACTAATAAATGGCGTGTTTGGAAGGTAAAATTTTTAGACGAAAAGTCCTTGGCGTAAAAATTTTTGAAATAATTTTTGAAATAAAAGAAAATGATATGATAGGAATAATGATGATGAACAAAAAGAATAAAGGTAAAATAAATATGTTAATTATATGAGTAGTTACGTGGAAACGATTGACAAGTAGGATAATTGTATAAGAAAAGAAAATGTGAGGTAATAATTATAAAATATGATAGTTATAGAGTGAAAAGTAATTTAAATTGAATCGTTTTTATAATTAGGGTATGTTTGTTTTCGAACTAAGACTTCACTTTTTGCAAATATATATTTTAAATTGTTTTTTCAAATAATCATATGCAACTATAGTTTTTAATTATTTTTATCTATACAATTAGTCTATTTATTTTAACTCTATTTTGTTTATTCCTCATCATTGTCTTATTATATTATATATTAATTTTCCATTCAAAAAATTTTACATCAAAAACTTCTTATTTAAAGTTTTATGAGTTGTGATATAGTGCACTTGGGCGCACTTAGCTTTGATGTATGTTTGTGTAAAAATTCAATTTTTTTATACGACTGTTAATCTATGTGTATTTAATATTTATATCAATTTTTATCATTTTTGGAAACTTTTAGATATTTATTTTTAATTTTTTAATATTAGTAGCATTACGTAGAAACAATTGAAAAATATGATAATTATATAGGAAAATGTGAAGTAATAATTATAAAATATGATAGTTGTAAAGAGTAAAAAGATTTAAATTGAAAAGTTTGGTTGAATAGTTTTTATAATTAGGTTATGTTTGTTTACTGTAAAAAATTTTCAAACTAAAATTTTTCAATTTAAAGCTTTTTACTGTTTATAAATATATTTTTTAAATTTTTTCTTCAAGTAATCATAAACGACCACTTTAGTTTTTCATTATTTCTATTTATACAATTAGTTTATTTATTTTAACTTTATTCTCTTCATTCTTCATTATTATCTTATTATCTTATATCAATTTTCCATTCTAAAAATTTTATGTTAAAAAATTTTTATTCAAAGTTTTATGAGTTGTGATACGGTGCATTTGGGTGCATTTAGCTTCCTGCATTTGGTGCTAAAATTTATTCTTATACGACTATTAATCTAAGTGTATTTAATATTTGAATCAATTTTTACTATTTTTGAAGACTTTCAGATATTTATTTTTGATTTTTTAAAGTCAGTAGTATTTTCAGATTTTAAAAAGTAAAAAATAAATATCTAAAAGTCTTCAAAAATGATAAAAATTGATAAATGTGTTAAATATACCTAGATTAACAGATGCATAAAAATCTTTTTTTTTTAAAAAAAATAAAAAATAGGTGAAATGGACCCGGTTCACCAAGTGCATTCAGCCACGCATGAAGTTTTATCACTTCCTGACGTCTAAAAAAGCATTTAAAAAAGGTTCACTAGAATCTGTTGAAACCAGAATGAAATGGTCTGGGTTTGGAATTTGGATTGAGGTTAAAAAACTTGTTCTTAGTTTTAGTTTGAAACTGTTTTAAAATGCTCCCTCTTATTGGGTCCGGAAATCGCAAGTTTGTATAAAAACTGTTTTATGATGCTGAATGCTTCCTGCAATATAGGAAGGGCTCCAATAATATGAAGGTCATCCAAGTTTTTCTGTTTGACCCCATGAACGGAACAAAGCTTTTGCAAAGAATCTGATGCACTGAATAGCTTTTAAAAATTGCTATTCTTAAACGCGACGAGTGCAAATTTTTTTAGGAAAATGACAAATTAAGAGGCGTGCACGTGGAATAATTTGGAATCAGTCCAGCACTGTGTTTGGCTGAGCGTCCTGTACCGTGGAGCACTGATTTATTGCTTTTCAAAAGCCTGTTTGAATCAATGTTGCGAGATCGAGACGAATGGTGGAACCATGGTTCAAATTAGTTTAATCGATTAATTAAATCAGTTTGAATGACGACATCAGCATTGCATATTTATAAAGTTATAAATAGTTATTTATTTTGGATTATTAAATTTTAATATTGACAACTTCTAATTATATGCCAAGCTTTTTTTTTGATGGAAAGCCAGTAGACCAGCCTTTATGCCCAATCCTCCTACTCCTCGGTGGGAGGAGGAGAAAGACCTGAAGGCGATTCATTAGAGGAATAATAGTCATTACATAGAGATTGAGAAGTGCAATTAAGTGGGGAGTCCCACCATTCACATCATGATTCTGTAATAGCAGTAGCATGCTCAGCAAGCTTATGAGCTGCTGAATTACTCGGAGAACATGAGAAAAAATGCATGATTGAAACGATGATGCAAGGTGTCGTATCTGCTCAATGCGAAGGCACAGTTGTGAACGAATATCCTTCCAACCTGTGATCATCTTATTAGCAGCAGGGAGTCACTCTCCACCTGGCCGTTTTTGTTGGCCAGATCTGTTAACTATTTCAACCCATATGTAACGACCATAGCCTCCGTCCACAATTTTTCCACATTTTAGCTGCCACAACGTTTCCATTACTATCACTTGATACAACTCCCAAACCCACAGTATAACATTGGAGAGAAAACTCTGCATCCACGTCTAACTTCATAACTCCTTGATTTGTTTGTTCCACCTGATAGCAGTTGACTGGAAATCCATTTCCAGGTTACTAAAAAGCAGAGGATGTAAGAAGATGTATGTGTTCCACAGTCCATTTGGGTACCTTTTGAAAATATTGTAGAAAATCATGTGATGTGGAAGCATACCTGAATCCATATGTATAGATTCCACCTTAGAGAACGTATAGAGTGCAAGATTTTCTCCCTCAGCACTTCTCCCTGTGATACTTGCAGTAGATGGAAACCGCTTGCGTTTGTGTGTATGTGAGAGAGGGATCCAGACTCCTCTGTATAAATAGAGCCCTTCCCATCATGACTCTTAGTAGAAGTATAATACCACCTAGGGGTGCAACTCGGATCGGGTTATACCGGGTTGGAGTGAACCTAAATCCTAAGCCAACCGGGTTGAAGTAAACCCAAACCCTAACCCTAAGAATTTAATCCGGATTCGGACCGAGTTCGCATTGGTTTTGGTTTGGTTTCGGGTTAGAATTCGGGTTACTAATAAACTGTTTTTTTTTTCAAATTTAATTGTAATCAAAAAGAAAATTATTGGAATATACATACCTGTGTTTATGAAGTCAAGTCTCACGTTGAATTCTGCAACATCCTTTCGAAGAATTCTGCAACATCATGCTAAATTCTGCAATATTCTTTGAATGAACTCTGCAAATAATTTTTCAGCACCCTACAGACACAAATAAATGATAAATTAGTTAGTTTTATAACTAGTTGGTCATTTCTATTTAATAGCTAATGGGAATGACTCGTGGAAAATAGAAAATGAACATATCATACCAACTATTGTAGTTGAAACTAAACATTATCATACAAATTGCTGAAATTGAATTTAAACTGAATATTTATCATACAAATTGCTAAAATAGAAATTGACCACTTGTCATACCAATAAACTTAAAATACGAATCAAATTTATACTACAATATGAAATTCAAACTAACGGATTTCTCATACTAACAGAAAGTATAATATGAAATAGATTTATCATGCCAACTCAAATTCAAACATAATCCACATAACAGTTATTCAAAGCAACTAAATCTAAATACATTAAGCATAATCGTTCAACATTCCAATCTAATTTAAGTGTAATTCAAATTTAAAATGACAATATAAACAAATCTCAAGTTTAAATAAGTTTACATCCACTTTTAAACAAATTCAAAATTCAAATGAGTACATGTTTCCAAAGTTTCCAAAAAAATTTAAAAACTATTCGAAGACTTCCAAGTAATTTCTCCCTTGATTTCCATCTGCATTTCTAATGTCAAGTTCTTCCTCATCGATTTACATCTTCGAAAATAATATGCATCAACCTAGACAAAAAAATGCATGCAACTGTTAATGCAAATCAACTGTTATTCATTTTTTACTCGGTCACACTTACACGATCTACTGATACACTGACCACCTATATATTAATATTACAAAAAAAGTATAATTTATGAAAAATTATATAAATTATATCGGGTCCGGACTGGGTCGGGTTTTGGTACCGGGTTGGTGCGAACCCAATTTTGGTTTCGGGTTTCTATAGGTCGAGTTGAAACCGGGTCTATTTTGAAAAATATAAAAAACAAAACCCATTTTTGGTTTTGATACTGGGTCGGGTCGGGTGGGTTCGGACTGACCCGGTACCAAGTTGCACTCCTAATACCACCTGGATAGGATTGCGTATGTATCTTGTATACATTGGGCTACCTTGTGGCGCCCCAAACTGAGCGTCACATCTTAGCCCTTACCTCGGGATTGTATTGATTGGTAAACGTGATCAGGATTGTTGCCCTGTCACACGACGGGTCTTATCAGATATTTATCCTGTTAAATATAGTCATGTAACTATTCATATAACAACTTATGTTCTCATAATTTCATTTGTCATACATTTCTAAGTCATATCAATCCATTCATTACATACAAACATGCTGTTCAGCGACATCTCAATTTTTGCATAAATCAGATGTCACTGCATGTATTTATCACAGTCATCCATATAAACATTCGAATAGTTTACATCTATTCATCATAAAGAACTGTATCAATTTATAAAACCATTTCACATAAATTTCATAACATAAGTTTCATCAGTTTTTCCATGGACTCCTTAAGTCGGCGCTTGCTCCTTCGCGATGACTTGTCCATCACCTGTCTTTGGGTTTGGAAAACAAAATCGTGAGTCGAAACTCAATAAGCAAGCTATTTACATTTTTCAAGCAAATCATTTCAGGCAACATTTTTCATTTAAAATCAACTTGGAAAGCATCTTATACCTTATCCAAAGGTATATCTTGAAAACATGAAATCCTGTACCAATCACGGGTCTCATATGTATAATGCCATATGAAAACATGAACATGAACATCATATCTCCCTTAGGATGGAAGCTAGCCAGGCGACCATCCGTCACGTTAACTCCCATTTCAGAGAGGGTGCCGCCGGCCTTCGGCCTATTACAAGCGACTTGGTCACACCAAGGGGGGACAATCGGTCCGCTTACACCCTTCAAGTGGACCTAGTATCCTGTGCACATGAATTTTTGCATAAATTCATCTTTAACATGCTAGCATGATTTTTCAATCATAAACATCAAACCACATCATTTTTCCATAGCATTTATCAAAGAAACATTTCATAATAACATTGCATTTGAAATAAACATCATTTCAATACCATTTTGCTAAGGGATGACCATCCTTAAACCCATTAGAAACAATTTCATAGTTTTGTCAAACAAGTTAGAATACAAATTGCATTTATGGAAACAATTTAGAAAAGCAAAAATCCTTTAGAAAATTTGCTTGCTTACCTGAAGCTCTTAGCTTTCCGTCACCACTTTCTCTTTGCCTTTGCCTACATGAAAAATAATATGATTCTTCATATATTTCTTTTTCTTCATATTTCCTTTAGTTTTCCAACCCATTCCATATACACCCATCATTTATTTGACTTCATAAGTCATCATACACATATATGACTTATTTTGCATCTATTAGCACAATTTACACACATTCGGCTATCATACAACATAGCATATATACATAACCCTAAAATTAGGGTATCCATTTCAATTTTTCATAAATTCATTCATAAATCATTATACATAGGTTTCTTAACCCCTTTTTGCTATTTATCACATTTTTACTACCATTCATTCATCAACGTCCATTTCAAACACCCGTTATCATCATAAATGGCATTATAAAATTCTACAATTGGAATTTCACATCATATCATGTAAAACAGACTTATATTCATGAATTTTATCATATTTTATGCATTTTTGCATAAAATTACTTTTCACAAGTTATTTCTCACATAAGCCCATCTAACCCTTTCACATATGCCCCTTTTCGCCATACATACGTATGGTGTTTCATAAAATCCTCTAGGCAACATTTCATCTTATTTTCCAGAAATATATCCATTTTTCTCAACCCATTTTCTAGGGTTTAATACATATTCAACATTCATACATTTCTATTCCTCAAAACAGCGGGTAACCCACACGTTTTGAGACCCGTTTCCACTCCATACATGCATTACTTCAAAATTCATAAAAATCAGTTATGGATCTTATTTTCCTAAATCCTTTTGGGCATCAATTATACCTTAATCCTAGGGTATTTTACCCTACATAAACTGTATAAAACATGTACACCCATTTCCATAGGATTTTTAGCATATATCTTGCAATTTCGGGTCATAAATCCTACTTCACGTTCCATAATTGCTAAAATCCATTTCTTAAGCTCAAATCAACACATGTTCTTCATCAAAGCATGATTAATAACATAAATACAACATTTAAACCATGCAGCAACACGTTATGGAAGTTTAGAGTTTTCAAGTTGCGTTTTCTCACTTGAAACACGTAAATATCGTCATTTCCATCAACCCAAACATGAAAATTCTTTCATAAACCCTAAAACTCATGTCATATTCATTCAAAAGCATGTAAAATAGAGATTTTACAGATTTACTAAGCATGCTTTCCATTCCCATGTTTTAGAGTTCAACTCAAAGAAAAACCATTCAATCACCCCCATACTTACTTGGATTTGTAGCAAAACAAGTCTTAGCAACTTGAGGTGATTTTTTTCTTCAATTCCTTCTTCTTTTTCCCTTGCTTTTCTCCCCTATTTTCTTGGAAAAATTCGTAGGTTGCTGCTGCTGCTGCTGGGACGTGCTCCACTTAGGCCATCTCCACTCCAAAATCCCTCTTTACGTTACATGCATGGCCACCTTTTATCATGCTGGAATTTTCCAGCAAATGGGGCCCACACTTTGACCCATTGCTCACCTAATTTAATACATGGTTATCTCTCCATGGTGCTGGACGATTCTTGGCCCCAAAAATTGCAACTTTTGCAATTTTTGAAAATCATAATTTCTGCATATCAACAACCGTCCAAGCTGTCCATATGTTGCATGTTACCTTGCTGCTGGATTTTCCAGCCATTTTGCATTTTTAAAAATTACCAAAACGTGGGTAATTTATGCTCCTTATCACCCTTTAATTTCTCCATAAATTTGGTGTTAAGAAAAATTAACAAAATGGCTAAAACTGCCACTTTTCTGCACATTATCATACCCATTATGCTGTCCACGATCAGCTGGGTTGCACATGCCTTTTCCAATTTTTATATGGCTGAAACGTTGCATTATTGTATCCACATTTCATGTACTTATACTCTAGCAACATGTGGCATTTTTTTAAAAAATAAAAAAATAAATTTGGACAGCCCAAACAGCCTTGGACGTCCCATGTATCTTGTGTAGCTCCATCATATGAAGTATTTAATGGTTGGATAATTCATGGAATTATGCATTTTATTTAAATGCATAAATTCCCTCAAAATTTCCTGCAATGGACACCTCATAGTCCATTTATTTCCATGCCATCATATCTTGCACCTTTACATTTATGATATGTTACTCTCTTGGAGCACAAGTCAACCATATCCACCTTTTTCAATGCAGAAATTTTTCCAACATGTCATGCTTAATCCAAGCCATCCAAAATAAACATCTCACCATTCCATTCAACCGTTTCAAATTTCAACTCAATCCGAGTTTTCTAACTCCCGATATAACCGTTTAAAATTAACGGTTGAGATGAACATATACTTAAAAATTCATAATTCTCATTTCATCAAGAATTTTCATAATCTTTTCATTCCATAATACCAATGCCAACATTAACAATTTCCATATCAAATTTCACTTGAATCCGCCTTATAGGCGTTGAGTTATGAATTTTTCAATATTCTTCATCAAACTTGTCAATTTCCATATTACTCTCCATAATTTATTTTAAATAATGGAAAATGATTTTTCATGATATATTTGCACATTTAAATCACAAATAATTCATTCTAAACCCATTGTCTCATTTCGGCTCAAAATGCCTAATCACATCATTAATGCTAACCCATAACCCTAGTTGCCATAATTAACAAAAATCATAAAATACCTTCATAATTCCATAATTCATAAATAATCATCATATACATGTTCAATGCATACATAAGGGTCCTACATGAGTTAGGGTTTCACATACCTTTAGGTTAAATCCAAAAGACTACTATTTTAAGTAGAACACCTTCACGTAGGTTAATTCTAATATTCTCCCACTTGGCCTAATTTAAAATAATAAGTGAAAGAAAAAATTATACACAAAATACGATCTTTGAATTTAACATTTAAAAATTACAGGATGAGTGCACTCATTTGAAAAACATGCCCGGTCGTTACATACACAATTCTACTTTAATACTTAATTTAAGAAAATTTGTCACTAGGGATCATGGTGGTTATATGTAATATGTAACATACTTCCTTCCATGCACCACGATATTAACAAACTTACTTAACGAAGTTCTTAATGGCAGATTTACAATTATATGATTTTAATAATGTCCCACATTAATATCAAATAGATAAAATATTTTGTTTCCAAACACATATTAATTGTCAACAAAATATCATAATAAAAAAAATAAAATAATCATTCAATATTAGATCTCAAAATGTATCGATTACATCAATAATTGTCTCACATAACAAGACCCATATTTCTTATGTGTCCAGAGAAAAACTTAGGCGCTAGGGCCTTGGTCATGAGATCGGCAATCATGTCAGCAGTACCAACAAAACTAATCGATATCAGATGATCATTAATCCTTTCTTGTACCGATATAAACTTAGCATCAATATTCTTGTTGGCACCGGTAATTCTTCTATAATGGAGAAGTTAATCGCTGATGAATTGTCACAATTGATTCTCAGAGGCTTAGAGATAGAATCCATAATTTAAGCTCTGAGATAAATTTTCTCAACCCCAGTGCATGTGAGGATGCTTCATGACAACCAACAAATTCAGCTTCCATGTTAGAGTTAACTATATGATTTTGTCTTCCACTCTTCCATAAAACTACTCCACCAGCTAGTAAGAAAACATAGCCTGATGTGGATCTTCTGCTGTCGATGTAACCAACATAATCTGAATCTGTGTAACCGACCACTTCTAATTGATTAGTTTTTGCATACGTGAGCTTATAATATTTAGTTCTTTGGAGATATCGCATCACTTTCTTTACTGCTTTCTAATGTTTCATTCATGGATTGCTTTGATATCTTCCAAGTAATCATATTGCATAACTGATGTCAAAACATGTACAAACTTGGGCATACATCATGCTCTCAAGAGTAGAAGCATATGAGATGGACCTCATTTCCTATTTCTCAATCTCGTTCTGTGGACATTGATGCAAACCATATTTTTGACCCTTAAAAATTGGCACTTCACGTGATGAGCAGTTGGATATTTCGGATCTTTCTAAAACTTTATTGATATAAACCCTTTGTGATAGCCCTAAAAGTCTCTTAGGCCTATTTCGATGGACTCAATTCCTATGACACATGATGCTTGACTCATATCTTTCATATCGAAATATTCAGAAAGGAAACTTTTAGTGTTATGTAAAAGACCTAAACCATTAGTAGCAAGCAAAATATCATCTACATATAGAATCAAAAATAAAAACTTGCTCCCACTCAACTTCAGATATATACATTGATCACCAATCTTTTCTGTAAATCCAAAGAAAGTGATAACTTTGTTGAATTTTAAATACCACTGTTGGGAAGCTTGTTTAAGTCCATATATAGATTTCTTTAATTTCCATACTAATGTGTCCTTTTCTTTCATTTCAAATCCCTCAGGCTGCATCATGTATACCTCTTCTTCTAGATCCCCATTCAAGAATGCCGTCTTTACATCCATTTGGTGTAACTCTAAGTCAAAATAAGCCACTAATGCCATAATGATTCAGAATGAGTCTTTTCTGAGACTGGCAAAAAAGTCTCCTTATAATCAATGCCTTCTATTTGAGTGAACCCTTTGGCAATAAGTCTGGCCTTATACATTTCTACATTACCCTTAGGATCCTGTTTGGTTTTGAATATCATTTACAACCAACAGGTTTGCCCCCTTCAGGCAACATAATAAGATCTCAAACTTTATTTTTATGCATGGATTCCATTTCATCTTTCATAGCATTGATCCATAATTCAGATCTTTCACTATTAATGACTTCTTTGAATGTTAATGGATCATTTTCAATATAAATCCGTCAACACATTCTTCCAAATATATAATGTAGTCATAGCAGGTCTCCTTACTCTATGAGACCTTCTTGGCTCATTAATATGTTCTACATTGCCATCTTGATGAATATCATTTGGAATTAAAGTTGGTTCATCATTAATCTCTTCCGCGGGTTGCACAACAATTTCTGGTTGTTGATCTGTCATGTTATGATCAACGATTTCAGTTCTTGCATCTATTAGTGATGTACCAGAGAAGAGATCTTTGATCTCCTAAAATTCCACATTTCGTGGAATTGTGCTTCCACTATTTTCACCATTCTCAATAAACGGAGCTGTTCTAGTCTCAATGATCTTAGTATTATGAGACGGACTGTAAAATCTGTACCCTTTAGACCATTTTGGATACCAAATAAAGAAATAACTAATAGTCCTTGGGTCCAATTTCTTTTCTTGTGGGTTGAGTATCCTTGCTTCTGCTTGACAACCCCAAATATGCATATGCCTCAAACTGGGTTTCTTGCCTAACCATAACTTGAATGGAGTTTTAGGAAGAGCTTTACTGGGAACTCTGTTAAAGATATACATAGCAGTTTTCAAGGCTTCACTCCACAAGAATAAGGGTAATGATGAGTTACTAATCATACTTCTCACTATATCTATGAGAGTACGATTTCTTCTTTCAGCAACACCGTTTTGTTAGGGAGTTCCTAACATCGTATATTGAGGTTCAATACCATTTTCTTCTAAAAATTTAACAAATGAACTAGGGATTCGACTTAATTGACCGTGTTTACCGTAATATTCACCACCCCTATTAAATCTCACAACTTTAATTTTTCTATTTAATTTCTTTTTTACTAACTCTTTGAATATTTTAAAAGCGTTTAAAGAATCAAAATTTTCATGCAATAGGAAAATAGAACTATAATGTGAGAAATCATCAATATACATGGTAAAGTACTTTTCACCTCCAATACATGATGAGAATGGACCACAAATATCAGTGTGGATCAATTCTAAAAGTCCATTGCTTCTTGTGGCATTCTTTTTCTGGGTTTTAGTTTGTTTTCCTTTAATACAATTGTTGCATATGCTAAAATCAGTAAAATCTAGAGTAGGTAATACCCCATCTTTTACTAATCTTAACATCCTTTCTTTCGATATGTGACCCAATCTTTTATGCCAAAACATGGAAGAATTTTTATCCATCATACCACGTTTAGTACTAACATATACACTTAAGGTAGATGAACAATTAATAAATGAGCAATCTGCACTTATTTGATATAAACCATTAAACAATGCTTCGTTACCAACTAAAATTGAATTTTTAAATAAAGAAAACTTTGAGTTTGCAAAACTGAAGGAATAACCCATTACATCAAATTTTGACAAAGAAATTAAATTTCTAGAAATAGACGGAATATAGAAAACATCACGCAGTTCTAAAAAATGCCCTGTGTTAAGGCGAAGTCTATAATTTTCTACTACTTTGACTTCAGACTTTGTCAGATTGCCCATTAAGATTGATGACTCATGCGGTTTCGGGTTGCGAGTTGAATGGAATGCCTGCAAAGAGTTTGAAACATGGATAGCAGTACCAGAGTCAATACACCATAAATTAGAGGATACATTTATGAAATTAGTTTCAAGGCAAACATATACATAATTGTTACCTTTCTTTTCGAACCAATTCTTCCGCTTGAGACAATCTTTCTTAAAATGTCATGTCTTTTTACAAAAATGACACTTTTAAACGGATTTTTTCGATCCATCCTCTATGCCTTTTTTTGATGGGAATTTATTCTT
Organism: Annona cherimola; assembly: GCA_030490835.1. NCBI lineage: Eukaryota > Viridiplantae > Streptophyta > Magnoliopsida > Magnoliales > Annonaceae > Annona > Annona cherimola. Next base: position 33,172,176 of record CM059971.1, on the reverse strand, counting down.
TTTCTTTCCTTTCTTCGACTTGTATTGCTTAGAAGTCGATGTGAAATTGATAGTCATTGATCTATCCTACTTTAATTTCTCTTCCTCTTGCACACACATGAATATTAATTCATTTAAAGTCTATTTCTCCTTTTGTGTGTTATAGGAGATTTTAAATTGTGAAAACTGAGATGGAAGAGAGTTTAAGACAAATATAACTAGGAAAGAGTCAGATATTTTCATCCCTAATTCATTAAGTTTCCGAGCTATATTTGACATTTCCATTAGTGCTTTCGCACTCCACAAATGCCATCATATTTCAATACCTTTTTTTTATTCTGACATAATTAATCATGTCGGTTGCATTATGTGCTTTAATTTAACATGTCTATATATATTTTTTAAAATATGACCAAATATGAATTAATGGATATTAATTCAGGATGGAGCATGACCAAAACAATGCTTTCAATTCTATGTTCATTTAGATACTTTATTCATGGTCTTTAAAAAAATTCAACGTACATCAATTCCAATCTGTAATATTCATCTATTGAAAGCAAAATCAATATTGCGATGACACATGGGCATTTACAAAACGTGAATTTCTATTTCAAAAATCAATATAGCATGGTTATGTCAACATATGTGAATTTCCGTTTCAGAAAAAAATTAATTTGCATCTCAACATTCATGGAAATTTTTTTTCTTGCATAAAAAAAATTATGGGTGGAATCTATTATACCCAAAATTGAAACATGTGCTTTGATACCATATGTAAAAAATTATGTGATGCGGAAGCGTACCTGAATCCATGTGTATAGATTCCACTTTAGAGAATGTATAGAGTGCAAGATCCTCCCTCAGCACTTCTCTCTGTGATACTTGCAGTAGATGAGAACTGCTTGCGTTTGTGTGCGTGTGAGAGAGGAACCCAGACTCCTCTATATAAATAGAGCCCTTCCCATCATGACTCTTAGTAGAAGTATAATACCACCTGGATAGGATGCGTATGTATCTTGTATATGTTGGGCTACCTTTAGCTTAAACCCAAAAGACTACTATTTTAATTAGGACACCTTTACGTGGGTTAATTCTAACAAACATGGGTTAGTCCCCTCCATGTAGAGTTTATTTCTCCAATACCAGACTCTCCAGCATGTACATAGAAAGAAGATAATAGGTATTTTGAAGGACAGTAGTGAGGTGTTTGAAGATGTCCTCCATGTTTGTTATCACCATACCTGATAATCATCTGATAAGTTAGTGAGATATGGAAACCTTTGTCATTAGGCAACCCCAAAATAAGTGATAGGCATCCTCATCCACCATGTGACACAACAAATAGAAGGGTGATGTATGGACCCCTCTCTTGGTCAAATTTGATTTAATAGGGTGGGAGTTTGTCAGGAGCCTCCAACCAAATATGACAATCTTCTTTGGCAGTTTGAGATGCTAGAGAGTCGTCAGAACTGTTCTATCCATTTGCATCCCGTCATTCCCCTAGCATAACTCAAGAGCTAGAGCGTAGGCTGATTTCACATTGAATTGCTCGTCGCATTTTAGGCGATAAACATGTCTTTTGTGATAAGTCACCTGGGGACAAATGCACTTTGAGTGGAAGAGATGATATCATCTAGACATCCCTTTAACCTGGTAGCTAAAACCTTTGAGAGAATCTTATAGACCACATTGTAGAGATTAATAGGGAGAAAATCAAGCAATGTATTTGCACCCTGTGTCTTTGGAACAAGAATGGTACCCGTCATGTTGATCTTTGAGAGCATAGTCTCTTGCATTGTAGTTGATAGAGCATTCAAAAAATTCTAGCAAGCAATAAAGATGTCCTCACTGATGGTGTCCCAATGATGTTGATAGAAGCCCAAAGAAAATCATCTGGCCTCGGAGATTTTGACAGGTTCATATTTTCCATTGCACGTTGTACTTCGGCTCTTGTTAATTGAGCTATCAGAAGTTGATTGACTCGATCAGAGATTTTTGCTTTATATAAGATTTGTAGCTCTCTGCGTTTGGACCGTTCCTTTAAATTTGAACGAAGTTTGAAAAACTTAGTAGCCCCTGTTTTTTCTTTTTGGTCTTGAATCTCATGCCCTTAGTCACAAATATAACAATACTTCGATACGGTTTTTCCTCCGTCTATCTGAGGCTACTTTACGAAAGTAGGTTGTGTTTTGGTCAACTAGTCGAAGCCATTATATGTCAAGCTTATAATCTATCACTTTCGTAATGAAAACATGCAAAAAAAGCCATTGAATCTTTTTAAAGATATATTAAAAAGATAAATACAATATATTCAATAAAAAAACAACACCATTAACTGGCTGAACTGGTTCGATCGGTTTGATCGTGGTTCATCCAATTCGTGCAGTTTGTAAGTATGTAATGGGACTTGTTATAAATGAATCGGACGTGTAGTAGGTTCTTGATTTGACCGATTGAACTGGCAATCTAGTCCGGTCCAGCCAACAGTCATTTGGATGGAGTAGAGATTTTACAAGAAATTAGATGTACCTAGTAGCTTATAAAAGTGCTACCAATCCTAATACAAAATGGATTTTCTTTATCCGGCCCGATATATTTTGATGTATTTTAGGCTAAAATACAATATTAATTTTAGCCTGATATATGATGATGTATTTGACCATAATTGCAAATATATCTAGGTTGTTATGATGCCATTATTACAGTGTTACGGCGTGAGTATATTTGTAAATCTTTGCAAACTATGAGAGTATATTTGCAAAAACTAAATATACCCACATAATTCTTAAAATTGCAAATGTACCATTATAATCAAACTACATGGGTGTATTTGCAAATAGGTAGATATATTTGCAAGTATGATCAAATTATGTGGGATGATTTGCAATTTCTGAAACTATATAGATATATTTGTAATTATGATTAAACTAAGTGAGTGTATTTGCAAATCGCTCAAACAAATATCATTTTTATGTGGATAAATGATTATATAAAGTATAACATCTTAATGCATCTACGAGTGGATCTAAGTAAGTATTTTTCATAATTTACAAATGAGTATATATAGTTTAAAAGTAAATGCGACCACTCAATATTTGAATGGAGCTTTATTCTTAGTATCATAACAAAAAACGAATAATGTTAAATCATGTGACTCATTGGTTTTTTTATTTCCTCATCACTGTAGGCCCCGTTTGATTAATAGTGCATTCAAGGGCGCAACATGGTGTAGCTATCATTCCTATAGCCAACATATTCGAATGCATTGAAAAAAGAAAATTTTAATTTTAATCTTGTAATTTGGGAAAGTAATACAAATATCTAGAATCTCTGTTTAAATTGATCATAACTAAATTCAATAAAAATTGGACAGTAAGTTAGTGGAAACTTTTCCCACTTTACACAAAAGTAGGAAGGCTTAGTTTGGAGCTCGCGGTTGTGATTTTATGAGACGTAAATCATTCAATTTTTTTTTGATTGGTATATATACATTGGTACATCTGATATCATAATCAAGCATATTCCACCCTCACACAATTAAGGGATTTTTTTGCCCAACCCTCACACAATGGAGAGATTTTTCCATAAACTCCCAACACTAGGAGAAATAGAAATTTGTATGAAACCCATAAACTCCCAACACTAGGAGAAATAGAAATTTTCATGAAACCCCTGCAAAACTCAAGGATTTTTTTGCCCAACTCTCACACAATGGAGAGATTTTTCCATAAACTCCCAACACTAGGAGAGATAGAAATTTGTATGAAACCCCTGCAAAACTCAAGGGGACTATTAAAATCAACTCTCAACCAATGGTGAGAGCCGATTCGAACCCACCACTTATGGAAATAAAGACCCTTGGATTTACCACGATGGCCAAATCATTCAACTTTTTAAAGTAAGGTCTTATGTATTATAAATAACAATCAGTTTTATTTATTGTAAATAATATCATTTACATATGTACACACATGGAACTTGATTTAAAATTTTTAACAGGTTTATATGTATTATCCAATGATTTTTAATTTTATGGTATAATGTATATTATGATTATTATTATTTTATTATGAATTTTCTTTTTTATCTGACTAAAAATGATATATTAAACATCAGCTGATTTAGATTTCACAAAATCAGATGTGTTTCCACTTTTGGAAAAAGTGAAAAAATGTTTCTACTGAAATACTACCCATCAACGTCTGTAAATATGTTAATCGTTACAGATTTTTTAGATAAAATTTCGTACGATCTTAGATGGGCACATGTTTGGGATAACAGAGGTAGCAGAGTTTCATTTTTTGGTTATCTGTGTTAAAGTATTGAAGAAGATGAAGTTCCAAACCACCTGCCAGCTATACAAATACAATTAACAAACCAGAAGGCAGAGGAAACTCCAACCGAAATACTGCACAAAAAAAATTGGAATCTTTACAAACTGCATCTCTAATGCAGCTAGGAGGATCCCTAATCCATAGACCTGCGTTGCCTTCATGCTCCAAAGATGATCTTGCTAGTTGGTGTGCACATACATTCCCCGTTTTGAAAACATGAGAGAAGGTGGTCTGATCAAAAACCTCTCTCGAATTCCTTATTTCTTCCACAATACCTACACCGGATATTATCCTCTCATCAACTATAAGTCTGATTCAAGATTCACCCTTCTCCAACCCATTTCGGAGGACCATTTCAAACTCAGAAGAGCAGCCCTCGTCTCCATCTAGATTGATTTCTCTTGTCCTCTATTCTCCAACTTTTTGCAGCTAAGAAGGAACCACTGCAGTCTCTAGCAACTGCACTGAAGTCATCAGATTCAATTGCACATTTGCAGCTGCATCTACATTTACCTCCACAAAATGCCCCATTAGTTTCCACCATCTAGTTTGGCTGGAATACAGATTTAAATTTCTCCTATTAATTGTATTTGAAGAATTGTACATATGAAGAAATCTAATGCACCAAGGAACCAAAATCGGTTGGCTCTTCTTCCACTAGGATTCTGATGCAGAAGTGCCAAAATTTTCAACGTGTAGTTGTTGGTCCCAAGTTCGCGGCAAAACCTAAGAGGGAATTGGTGAATTGGATTCTCGAAAAATTCTTTTGTAATTAGAAACTTAACCCCTTGAGAGTTTTAATCCTCTTGAATGAAAAACGTGGAGTATAAAAATAATTAAGATAAACTCAAGAGATTATAGTGGTTTAGGACAACCTTCCCTACTCCACTTCTTCAAGAAAACACCTTAGTGTCTTGGGTTCCACTAAACAAAATAACAATACAACAGAGCCATTGCTCTCTTCTAGATTCCAGCTCTAGGGAGCCTTACACAGACTTAGCACAAGTAGATGACGAGTTAAACTTCAATCATATGCTACTTTGCCTTCACTTAGTCTTAGTCTCCGATACTAAGCCAAGTGGAACACAAATGACTAATAAAAAGAAAATGATACTACACTTTGCAGTTGTGTAGAAACAGATTTCTGTGTAGACAAGAACTTGTAGAAGAAGTTGATGATGAGGCAGTTCGGTTCTTGTAGTTTGTCACTGAGTTCTTCTTGAAAGCTTTCTTTTAGATCATATAAATGCTTGAGAATAAAGAGGTTGAACTCAATCAATGATGTTTCTCTCTTCTTTCCTATTCACTTGAAGTGTCTTAAATAGGGAAGAATAAATTCGAACGTTTAGAGGTAGGTGGCGTGCATTTAATGTACCAACGTTCGAATTTTTCCGACCGTTGCGATTGAAGTCTCACTTGGAGTCGACTTGGGTTGCGACTTTGTTCAAGTCGTAGACTGGAGTCGACTTCGAATGCGACTTCGGTCTTTAGCTCTTTAGTCAAGTTTCAGACTTGAGTTGACTTCGTCTCAAACTTGACCTAAGTCGCAGGTGAAGTCAACTTGGGTTGCGACTTCACCATCTATCTGAATTTTTTTGCAACTTTGATATAATGTGATCTTCTTTTGCTTGTTTGTCTTGCTTCTTCATAATTCGTGCTTATAAATCTTCATTTATATTTGAGTTCTTTCATTCTTCTTGATACTTAAGCTTGGTCAATCTTTCTCGAGCATTTGATAAAAACCTTATGTAGTCTTGGCTCAAACTTGTCATTCTTTCATGATTTGGACTTCATCTTTCTGAATATAGTGTTTAGGATTATATTGATTTACTATTTCATTCAAGTCAAGAGTCTGAGTTGACTTCAGGTGCGACTTCACCTAAGTCGCATGACGAGGTTGACTTGGAACGCAACTTAATATTGTCAGCTTCAACTCGAGTCTCTAAAGATATCTCAAGTCGCGGATGGAGTCGACTTGATGTTGCGACTTCACTAAGTTGCAAACGAAGTCACTTCGGTTGCAACTTTGTCTGCTCATGTGTCCAAAATTTAGCGCTGTCAAAAAATGAAGCCTTGAAGTCAATGCTGAAGTTGACTTTAGTATCAACTTCACCTAAGTCGATGCCTAAGTTGACTTGGCATGCGACTTGACCTGCCAAGCTTTGATCTTTGAACTTTGTATTCCTTAAAAACACTTAATATCTTATTAGTACCTTGATATTACTCAAATTGAGTTGTTAATCATTAAAACACGGATTGTGCTTAATTTGCTATAAGTTTACAACAGTAGTAACAAACAACAACAATGGAAAATTATCCTTCTCCTTCAAAAGTTTGCTTAATATATCTTGCACTTCATTAAAATCAACAGATCTAAATTTCCAAAAATTTCGTTATTAAAAATTGTACGCATCCTCCTGCAACACTAAGAAGATATGCAAATTTGTCTCCTCCATATCCATTTGATTACAGAGCAAGCAATCATTTGCAACATTAAAGCCTCTTTTTATAAGATTGGATCTCATAGGCAGGGAGTTAGTGAACACCATCCAGCCAAATTTTTTTATTTTTAGGGTGTGTTTGGGAAGTGGTAAGACTTTTGATGAAAAGTTTTTAGTGTAAAAGTTTTTGAATTGGTAAAAAATAATATAATATGATAGGAGTAATGGTGAGGAATAAAAAGAACGAAGTTAAATAGATAGGTTAGTTGTATGAGTAGTTATGTAGAAATGATAGAAAATTAGGGTAATATAGAAAGATGTAAAAATAAAATAAAAAATAGGGTAGTTGTAGGGATTGAAAAGTTTTTCTTGGAAAATTTTTTTTGTTTGCCAAATACCCCATTAGTTGGAATCTTTCCTACTTCATATTTCATCATATATCAATCTATTAACAAATTTGACCAAAAAATTTCCACTAGGTTCCACACCTAGAAAATTCTATCATATTCCTTAATATTGTTAGAGGCATATTTCAGATTACCTACCACCCTTTATTGCCTGTAGCCCTTTACCATCCCAAATATTCTCTTCTGGAAAATATTTAACTTTAAAAACCTTGTGGCATAGTGCGCTCGTTGATGTCTGTAATCTCCGCCATTCTTTCATAAGCAATGCTTGGTTAAAAGCTCTCAAATCTCTAAATCTAAGCCCACCAAAAATTTTTAGAGTGCACGACTTCTTCCATGCGACCTAACTCCCCACCCTTTTACCATCTTTTCCCCATCAATATTTACTAAACATAGCATTTAACTCCTTACACAATGAATTGGGGAGAAGAAGCAAGTTCTTGGTATATATTGGAATTGCTTGAGTAACTGTTTTTATTAATATGTCTTTCCCTCCACATGCCATAAATCTGTTATGCCAACCCTAAATTTGTTTCTAGACGTTATCTTTGATACTCTAAAATGTCCTAACTTTATTCTTTCCAACCTGTATTAGCAGCCCTAAATAAATAAGCATATGATTTTCAGCGAATTTTAATTTATCCTCTACCCACTCCCTAATTTCTTTTCTCGTATCCATTGACTATGAAAAACTAATCTCTCCATTATGCTTAAAAAAAGGTTCATTCTACCTTATTATATGCTTTAGTCATATCTAATTTATTCACCATGCCTTCATTTTCCCCTTTTCTTTTATTTTTCAATACATGCACAACTTCAAAGGCTAGCATCATGTTATCCACTAAGGTGCCCTGGTATACATGTCCTTTGTTCCTTTAATATAATTCTTTGTAAACATCCCTTTAGTCTATTAGCAATGTTTTAGATAAAATTATACAAATTACATTACATAGACTTATATGATGAAAGTCAGTTACCTTTACTACTCTTGATTTTTTTAAGAATTGACACTATTAATTTCCTAATTTGTTTCTCCCTTTATTTTGCCTCTAATGATTCTTTGTATACCAAAAAGATTTCCTCTCCCAAATTACTCGAGTTCTCCTACAAGAAACTAGCAAACATCCCATCTAGATCTGGAGCCTTCAAAGGATACATCTCCATGAGAGAAAGTTTCATCCTTTAAAAATTGATGTACTAGAAATTGATTTCCTCTTGAGAAACTCGTGCTTTTAACTTATTTACCAATTCCTCCACATCTCTAGGAGGAGTTGAGGACATAAATAGTTTGCTAAAAACAAAGGTAACAGAATTGTAATAGAGTATAGGGGTGTAAATAGGATCAGTCTCAATCTGAATCCAACTAACTTAACTTGATTTATATTAGGGTTAAATTGGGCATTTTCAAAAAATTGATTATATAACTCAATTTGAATGGACCAAAATTTGAAAGTGTGTTACTTTAGGTTAGATGTTGTCAAGCCGACCTAACCCAATTTCATGTGTTAGTTTAAAATATAATGTATTATTAAAATAGTCATACATTAGCATATAATACATAAGCATTTTTTGATACTCATAATATATAGGTATTAACTACACATCATAATTTTGAAATAAGATTACTTAGCAATTATGTTATTATGTAAGTCATAGATTGGAAGGTATTCTTATAAAAAGAATTAACTTTTATTCTTTCATATAGATTGATATTTTTAAAAAAATTAATTAAGAATTTTTTTTTTAGAATGTTAACTCAATTTATAACCTGATCCAAACTAGTTTATATAGATTTATTTTAGGGTTGAGTTAAAGTTTGAGAAATAGGGTTAAATGTAGATTTGAGTTAACATTTTACAAATAGGATTCAGATTAAAAAGACCTGAACCTAACTTGGGTATAACAGGAATCTAAAGAGAAAGGAGGGTCAATGTAAGATTCAAGCAAGAAAGAAATCCAATTTCATTCCCAATTTTTTCAATCCTTCTTCATTCTTTTGTTATTTCCTTGTAGTAGATAATTTCCAACGTGACCATCTTCTTTAGGACAAAACACAAACGTTATGACCTTGAGATTAGGGATCATACTAGTTGGTATTAGAGCCAGTGAAATAGCGTTGTTTTCGATTCTTTGATTACTTGTTCCTTTCTTTAATTCTTTTGATTTTCCCTTCTTTTATTTGATTAGTCTTATTTGTTTTCTTTTCTCTTTTATTTAGGGCATGTTTGTTTAACATAAAAAAATTTCAAATCAAAACTTTTCAATGTTAAATTTTTTATTTTCCATAACTATCTTATTTTTCATATATTTATATAAAATACCTTGCTTTTTAATTATTGATACACAACTACTAAACTAATCTATCTGTCTTAACTTTATTCTCTTTACTCTTTATCATGACTTTTATCATATCACATCATTTTCTCTTAATTTAAAATTTTGTACACTAAAAACTTTTCATTAAAAGTTATATCACTTTCCAAATACATCATTAGTTTTTCATTACAATGAGAGTAGAAATTACACATTCTTTTAGTTCTTTTCATTGGTTTGGTTCTTATTCTATTTCTTTCCCTTCTTTTTCATTCGTAATTATAAAGAGAGCGGTGAGCTTAGGTTCATGTGAGGGCCCAAAAGCTATTAGTTCTTTCTTTGGGGCATGTTTGGCAATGATTAAAACTTTTCAAATAAGAACTTTCCGATTTAAAAGTTTGTACTATTCATAATTATCCTATTTAAATTATTTTTCATATTTTTTCATATTTATTTTAGCTTTATTCTCTTTACTCCTCATGATTACCTCTATTATATCACATCATTTTTTCTTATTTTAAAACTTTTTTCTCAAAACTTTCATTACAAAGTTTTACTACTTCCTAAAGACACTCTTGATTCCATCATTTTCCTTTTCCACTGCCATAGTTTTCGGCTATCTCATCATTATACTCGAACACGTTGTTGCATAGAGCTTAGTCTTGGCCTAGATTAATCCTTCATTGAGTATTGCAATAGTAGAGCATGTTGGAAGCAAATAACATGAGCGGATAATGCGGTTGGTGATCAAGCTAGAGAAGCTTAGTCAAAGAAAAAAGGAAGCTCGATATCTCTTGTCAAAAATAAGGTTTCATTATGGTATCTTATGTGGATCGAATGTGCCTGCTTGAGAATGAGCCAGCTGAGCTCAATCGAAGGAGAAATAGATTAGGTATCTTTAGCCAAGAGTAAGATCTCAAGATGGGTGGCTAATGCAAATCCCACAAGGAGAAAATTTGCATGCTTGAACACACAAACGACTGGAGATGCACAAATAACTGACTAGGAGCTAATCTTCCCTGGCTTTGGAGCAAGGCCTCTCTATAATAGGTGGCTCGATCTTCCCACCTCCAATGGGAAAGGACAACAATTTCAGGTCTACAAGAGATCACAAATCACCAACGTCCATTAGTCACGTCTTACAGCCTGATGAAACAGAGACAACAATGCTGAAAATGACTCTAGTAGAAATCGATTTGGCCGAGCAGGCCCCAACATAAAAAGAAGGCGAAGAAATATCTATCCATGCCCTGATAAGTGTGATGGATAACTGAGCTATGAAGGACTACATGGGTCCTGGGTCAGAAGGCCATAGCTAGCGCTGCCCACTTCCTCTCTTGAGGTGATTGTTGGTCCTAAAAGAATGACTTTACTCAAGAGGAGAGGGGAGAATTGGCTAATTAAATTTTTTTTGCTTTAAACTTGACCTCATTGAGATTAATTTTTCTTGAATGAAACATATAATGCTAATATAAGATAGTGAGAGAATAAAAAAATGGATGCACTAGGAGACATATAAATTTTTATAGTGGCTCGGGCAATTCCCCTACTCCATTCTTCTAATTACACAACTCTTATATCTTGAGTTCTACTATCACTCAACAAATACAACTTATTGGTGAGTACCACTCTAACCAGACATTGTTTGTTTCCAAACCTTAGCTTAGGTCTCTGACTCTAAGTCAAGTGTCAAATTGCAACAAAAGTGTTGAAATAAAAACAAGCTACACTTTATTACATGTGTAGCTCTTTGTAGCACAACAAGCAAGCTCTGAGAATGATGAGAAGAGTAGTTGAACAAGAAGCTTGACTCGAGAACATTTAAGCGGAGCTTTCAGTGCTTGAGATTTGAAAGATGAGAGTACAATCAATACCTTAGCTAACACCACTAATTTCATTTGACAAGTATTTTATAGCCTTAAAAGATTTTTGGAAGTCTGGTGGTAGGTACAAAAAATTTCTCACTGTTATGACTGAAATCGCAGCTGAGGTCAGCTTAGCTTGCGACTTTGCTCAAGTTGCAAGTGAAGTCGACATAGGTATCGACTTTAGTGTATCATTTTCTTCCATAGGATTTTACTTTAGGCCTTGGGCCTTCAAGTTTCATGCTAAGTTGACTTTGTGATAAGACTTCACTCAACTCGCGAATGACTTTGACTTTGGCATGTTAAAAAAAAACTCTTCTCCTTAGCTTTCTATTTCTTTTCATTCCATCTTTTCAAGTGTCTTCTTAGGTCGACTTCAAGTTAGACTTCGCCCAAGTCATAAACGAAGTGGAATTGGGATCCTATTTCATTTTCCATTTTTGAGATAGAATTTCTATGTCCACTTGGTCTTTCAACTCACTGGATGGAGTAGACTTTGACTTCACTGAAGTCGTATTTTAGATTTAACTCGGGATGCAACTTCAAATGTTATTTTTTAGTCAAAGAGTTTCATGCTGCCTTGAATCTTCCAAGTTGTATGCTGAGGTTAACTTCGTCTTCGACTTCACTTAAGTTGCAAATAGAGACTCTTGGGATGCGACTTTGACAGTCCATTTGTCATTCAAAAATTTTTGCCTTTGAAAATACAATTGAAGTTGATGTAGAGTCAACTTCGATCGCAACTTTATCTAATTGCTTTTGAAGTCAACTTGCATGTCCAACTTTAGTTGTATGTTCTTGATTTTTTTTTTAATCTTTTCTACACATACCCAAAATTGTAGTACTAATGTTTGACATTTTAAATTGGTAGTCAATCATAAAAAATTTGATTTTCAATTTGTGTTAAAGTTCACAACCTCCCTTTTTGATAATTGATCAAATTAATTTGATAACGATATCTTTCTAATTGATTTAAAGTGCAATTTTTCTAAACACAAAGTTCAATTATATTCATTTGGTCTAAGCATATCATTCAAGTCCCAAACATTGAGTTTTGGACAAATTCTCATTCAAGGTACAATCATACATCAAGCTTATAATTTTCATCAATATACATTCAAGATACATTCAATCACATATATTTGTCTTGAAGATTTAACTATCTCTAACTCTAAAGGATATTCTGGATTATGAACAATTTTGATATTCTCGTCATGCGCGTATTGACTTTCATGTGCTCCTAGTTGTTAGGAAGGGATCTAATTATGACTAGTACCTATTGCTCATCTATGAGGGCATGTTCAACCAACTTATGCTCTTTGATCATATTTGATATTTTTCTAAAATATTGCCTCATTATATAGTTTTGGTGCTTCTTGTAAGTGTCAAATATGACGGTAAACCTTCTTACCTTTGTAGTAGAGGTACCCCCATATTTGTCCTTTAAGGCTTTCCATATTTTTTGAGTAGTGACATATTATTTAAATTCATGCATGAGATTATCCGATATGTTGCTTAATAATGTAATGTGAATGATGTTGTTTTCTTTTTATAGACTTAATTAGCCTTATGATCTCATCCATGTTAGGTATGTTATTCCATGATATTTCTTGATTGGTTCTTCCATGATATTGTTGGAATTCAAGGCAAATTAAGCATAATCTATATTTTGATGATTAACAACTCAATTTGAAAATTAATTGGGTACTAATGCGGTTGCTAAGTGTGATTAAAGGATAAAAACTCAAGTTTCAGAATATAGCAGACCAAGTCGCAGTCCCAAGTCAACTTAGATATCTAATTAGGTGAAGTCGCTCCCTAACTCGACCCCACAATCGATTTTAGATGCATTAAAAGTTCCAGCGTTGAAATTGAGCATGAAGACAGGTGAAGTCGCAGTTGAAGTCGACTCCGCTTGCGACTTAGGTGAAGTTGCAGACCCGAGTTGACTCCAGACGAGACTTGAGTACAACATGCAGAAGTTTTTGAATTCTCAAAGCCAAGTCGCATTTCCAAGTCGACTCCGCAATGCGACTTGAGTGAAGTCGAACCTCAAGTCGACCTAAGCATGCGACTTGAGCAAAGCTGAAGACTAAGACAACCCAAGCAAGATAATGGCCATGAAAGAATCCTTCAAAATTGGAGTATTGTTAAAGGAAAACTATATACTGAAGATTTGGACATTAAATTCAAGAAGGCAAATCATCCCAAATCAAGGCCACGAGGATGAATATATCATAAGAATAAATATATGCTAAGTCTCAAGACTTAAACAAGGAAAACCAAAGATATCAAGTGAAGAACAAGATAAGAGAGGAAAATGGAGTATCAAGGATCACTTGCAAGGAATCGAAAGTTCCAACATATGTACATGGATGGTGAAGTCACACTCAAAGTCGACTCTACTTGCGACTTGGGTCAGGTCTAAGACCAAGTCGACCATGAGATGGAACTTAAAGTGGAGGTTGAAGACCGAAGTCGCGCTCGAAGTCGACTCTAGCCTGTGACTTAGGTGAAGTCGCATTCGAAGTCAATTCCACTCTGCGACTTGGATGAAGTCGCATATCAAGTCGACTCCACATGCGACTTGGTTCACAACGGTCGGAAAAATTCGAACGTTGGCGCATTAAATGCGCGCCATCTACTACCAAACGTTCGAATTTACTCCTCCATTATAAAAAAGCATTCAAGAGAACGTGAAAGAGGTTAGAGAAGTATTCATTAAGCTTACCTTCCACTCTCTCTAACATTAAAGTGATCTACACCAACTTCAAGTGAAGAATTGTGCTCCAACTTGATGAAAGCGTCATGGCTGATCATTCCACTCTCTAAAAAAGTTCTTCCATGTGCCATAAACTGCCTACACGAATCTGTAAAGTGTAGTTTTTTTGTTTGATTCATTGTTCATGTTTATCACTTGGTTTAATATTGTAAATCGAAACCAAGTGAAGGCAAAGTAGTATTGTGACTTGAGTGCGACTCGTCACCTACTTGTGCTGTATTTGTGCAAGCCCCCTAGAGCTGAAATCTAGAAGAGAGCTGCTGCTTTAGTTGTATTTGATATCCAATAGTGGAACCCAAGTCACAACGGGTGTGAGCTTGAAAGAGTGGAGTAGGGAAGGTTGTCCGAACCACTATAAAACTGTATCTATTACTATGGCTTGCTTATCTACTTTTTACTGCTTTGTTTCTCTTCATATTCTTTGCTTGTTTCATTAAGGGGATTAAATTAAAAAGGGGGAAGTTTCTGTTTAAGTAAAAATTTTTTAAATACCCAATTCACCCCTCTCCTCTTGGGTTGTTGCCATAAACTCGGAACCAACAGATATTGCTTATAGTTTTAAGTATTTTTTTCTTCTAGGATGTACAGAATTTTATGATGTCAAGTGTCAAAATTATCACTATTTAATTTTCACTTTCTTTAAATTAGTAACAATTGATTTTGAAGCTTTTTATTTTTTTTAATGGAACTGTGAGAAACATTGTGCAGAAATTTATGCTAGCATCTTATAGCATAAACAATTAAAATTCCCTACAAAAGAATAAATAAATAATGATAATTTAGTATAACATACGACATTAAAAGTTTGTTACGCTCCTAATCATGATTTGTTTCATAGACGTCCAATTTCCATTACTTTAGTTCAATTATGCAAAACTTTAGTTCTAAGTAAGATTTCTTTAGATCTTACTAACTTAAAGAATTCTGACTCTATAAAAAAATTATAAAGTATGAAAGATTCTTTAAGAATATTCCATCGAAAAAACAATGAAATATGACTAAATTTTATATACACTTCATTTGGTTAGCTGGGTAAGAGATTGGGTCGTATGAGGATTCCTTTATTTTTTACGAGGTCCTAAATAAATAATCACGAATTCACTTAATACTATAGTAACCTTTGACGTATATACCAGTTGCTAGTAATGTTATAGAACTTAAACTGTACCATAAGTGAAAATAAAATAAAATTATAGATTAGTAATTCAAAATACGTTGCATTTTAATCATAGAACTTATGGAATCTTTTTTATTGATTGTGTTTTAAAGAAGAGTTTAAGTCTGTTTGAGCCAAATTTCTAATCTAATAGTTTAATCACCAATTTGATTTTGATAATACTATGCATATAAAGTAATTAAATAAAATATGAAGACATTAGAAATTATAGATAACATAATTCTTAATCATAAAGAATTATGCAATTAGATCCACATGGAAAATAGTTTATGATGATGATAATAATAATGGGTATGCTTGCCAATATTTCGAAATTGTAGGGGGTAATTGCTAATTCAAACTATGATGGTATATTTACAATTACAATAAAAATGTTGATATATATGCAAAAATCCATTAATTATCAAATAAATGCAAAAACTTGTTAGTCAGTAATGAAAAGTTGTCTTGATTTGAAGTGGTAAAAGATGCATTGGCCATGAATACCCTTGTTCTCAAAAAAAACAAACTTGATCTACTTATATTATTTTATATTTACATAAAAATTAAAGTAAAAGGCAACACTCAAAAAGATTTTGAAAAAGTAGATTACATCACATTATACATATCCATTCTGAGATAGGGGCAACCCGATAAAGTCGTCGCTCATATGTCTCTCTCATCATCATCAGTCCAGGCGCGTGTAACCGTAGTTCAGTGTTCTGATCAGCTGCTGCAATCGAAATCGTAGCTCACAGATCCCATCAATTCAGGTCCTTTTAACCGAGGATTATTCTTAAAGCTGAGAGAAAAAAAAAAAAGAAAATCTTTAAATTAAATAATGGTGTATGTAAATTTACACAAAAAACCTCAATGTCAAATGCACGCTATTAATTTCGATCGTGGGCAATAAATGATTCTAAGTGAAACAGCTGGGTTAAAAGTTTATTTTATAATCAATTTAAGGCTCATTTGTAACTGTTAGAACCCATCTGGTATTTCCCCTTAATTTATTATAATATAACTCCTGCTAATTTTGGAACTCAAATGAAGTCGATTATATATATTACCTCCTCTCGGAGAATTTGGAGAAGATTCCTGATGTTGGGATTGTTCCACACAAGTTGTTATCCGAGACGTCGCTGAGGAATTCCATGCATGCAAGCGGAATTAACTAGTTTAGGTATATGTATGTAGTGGGAAACAAAAGCATAAAAAGTAGCCGCACCGTGCGTCTAGCCCAAAAACTTATTTTCTAAATTTTTTTTTATTTTTTTCATGGGTAAGTAAATCTAGGTGTATTAAATCTATAAAATAAGTTTTAACGTTTTTGGATGTTTTTAAGTATTTTTTTATTTTTAAACACAGTGGCATTTCCGTAATTTTTTGAGATCCGAAAATTACGGAAATGCCACTGTGTTTAAAAATCCAAAAAAAATACTTAAAAACATCTAAAAATGGTAAAAATTTAATTTTTAGATTTAATACACCTAGATTTACTTACTCATGAAAAAATGAAAAAAATTAAAAAATAACTTTTTGGGCCGGACGAACGGTGGAGGCCGGGCATCCGGCTTGAAAAGAGCAGGACTCTAAAAAGTATAGCATTAATATAATTAATTTGGAGTTGTAAAATATGATTTACAGGATCTTGAGGTTCCTAAGCTTGGCAAGCTCTCTCGGTATTCTTCCACTTAATCTGTTCCTGTTGAGTCGCCTGCACATACATTAATTAATAAAACTGATGTTAGTTCAAGGGAATTTCCATAGATTTAAATTTCATTGAATTCTGCAACATTCTGATAATTGACTGGACGCATATCTTTTTCTTGAGATAAGACCGGACCCATATTTGTATATGATGGATAATGGATAATTGGAATACAATTTCCTGCTGATTTATCATGCATGCATCTGGCACGAGCTTTCATATATGGACTGACAAGTTTCAGTTTCCAACCGAAGTGATTTTTAACATCATAGTTATGTGTATTGGTTTTTATTTTAAATGGTCTAAATATCTGTGAGAAAGTAAGTGTTTCGGAACATATTTTTAAGCTACATTTGGCATTTTTTGTTGCAAAAGTTAATTAGCGACATAAAAAATTATTATTACTAATAATAAAAGGGTTATGATATGATGCAACACATCTCCATGCACCCTTTTCCTAACTTTTTTTCAAGGATTTAACTTATTTATAATCTTTTTAATAGATATTGATTGCAGATATCAAAATTACTTGGAAACTTACGTAACACCATTCAAAAGTGAATACTACTAGAATTATAAAATAAATATATATTAAAAATTTTAGTATAGTAGGTTTTTGACATTTTAAACAAATAGATATAGATGAATATTATAAACGGTTTAGCTATTAGATTTTTTAAATTAAAAATTAAAAGGGTTCATGAAGACGAGTTGCGCTAGGTCATAATCTGTAACAAAATAATATTGCAACAAGTATCCTTTTAGAGAAATTTCAGAAAATTATCGTTAAAGCCTTTTGTGATTAGCTTAACATCTGAGTGAGAAACAATGAGAAATTTCAGCGTCGCGGAAAATATATATTTTCTTCTAGTAGATGTTTGAAAAAATTGTAAAATATAAAAAACAACCATTTGTAGCTGCATTTGTTTCTAATTTTTCCTTGCATACGACACGGCTCCTGAGCCGGGAGCGTCAATTGTGCCTCTTAAATTTTTTAAAAGTAAAAAATCCCTATTAAAATTATAATTAGAATATTTAAAATTTAGTTTATTTTTACATAGTTGTCCTCCTTCGCCAATCATCTGTGTCGGTATCAACACTGTATTTTTAATACTTTTATAATTGATAGAAAATCCACTTCATTTATTGTATTTAGTATAATCTGTTTCACTTAGAAACCAAGTTCCATAGAAATTGAAGATACGTATTGGTTACATTTGCTTAAAAATATATATCCATGCGTATATTATAAATATACTTAGGTCCATTTATATATAATAAAATATAATAATACTTTATAGAATTATTTATCCACATAGTATTGAAATTTTGGACGGTACACATATTGAATATATAGTCTTAAAATTGATATTTGAGATTGAGCTATTTTATTATATTGATTTTATATATTTTTAAATGAGGTCATGCTTAGTAATATTAGACAAGTGAAAGAGCTTTTGATAATATGAATGAAGTTAAATATAATTGATAGAGTGAATTTTCTATTAGATATATATAGATAGATATATAGAAAATGGAAGGGATTATATATATATATATAAGATGAATTTCGTAGAAGTAAGTGCCCATACGTTTGAACGTGATCACAAAAAAAAATAAAAAAGGGTATGTGCACAGACTAGTAACCGGTTGCAATTTGCAACCTTTTAGCTTGTGCATTTTTTATCCTTTAATTTAGATTTGATCTATCTATTTTATATGAAACTGTTTATTCAATTAATCAAACTATAAAAATATCAGCTTTACTAAGATATTTATAACCTGTAATTTCAACAAAATACAATTTTAAGAAATATTGTTTATAATTTTAAGGAATCTCGAACATCTGCATTATATAAAAATCTAACTCCCTATCGAAAAAAACAATCTAACTAAAAAGATCAGTCCATGCCATGCGTGCAGGAGGTCCAGGACTGTCAGATTCATTGTTGGATTTACTTAGATAAATTGAGCAAGAAATTGAAAAAAATATGTTCATGATTTAGATTGAGTTCTAATATAAGAAATCTCAAAAAAACCTATCTAAAATGATCATCATAGCTTTTGGAGGAGATTGTGAAGCATGACTCAATAAAATTTTTTTAAAAATGTAAAAAAGTATTTCTGTGCTATTGTAAACAAAAGTGGGCAGACAGCCTTCAGTGGCCCAACCTGCATGCATGCCTGTATATATGTAGCACTTGCAATGACTTCGGTGCTACACAGCTGTAAACGAGAGAATCCAGCTGCTTGGGAACCTTTGCTCAGCTTCAAAAAGCTTGAGCTTGAAAATGACCCTAGTAGTCTTTAAGAGGTATGTGGCTAGTAAGTTCTTGAACTTTTCCAACCTCACTCAATTGAAAAAAAGTTAGTAAAGTAGCTAGATTGTAATTTTGTCTAATAGTAGGGTGTGTTTGGGAGGTAATAAAATTTTTTGATGAAAAAATTTTGGTATAAAAATTTTTAAAATTGGAGAAAACGATATGGATAACGATGAGAAATAAAAAGAATAAAATTAAAATAGGTAGATTAGTTGTGTAGAAATGATTGAAATGTATGATAGTTGTATAGGAAAACGTAAAAAATAATAAAAAATAGAGTGGTTGTGGAGAGTAAAATTTTTTCGCTTGAAACGTTTTATATGTAGTTAAACATGCTTGTAAATTAAAATCCATAATTAATAGGATACTTACAAAATAGGTCTTTAAAATTTAAAATATTACAAAATAAACTGTGTTTCGAACAAGCTTAAAAATATGAAATAGGTTGTATTTTTTATAATTGTAATTATCAAAAAAGAAATAGGTTCAATTTCATTTCAACTATATTCCAAAATGCTAAGAATCATTATTCAACCTCAAAGTATGTCTCAAACTTATGGATACTAGCTTTCGTTTGTTGTATTTTTAATAGTATCTATTTTACAAATATCGGAATTAACCACATGATCTAATTTCAAATTAAGCAATGTTACAAAGTCTAAGTTGCAAAAAGCTCTTAACTTATTACTAGGCTATTGGCCCAATGGTTGGGTACAAAGGTAGCATTGTCAAACGACCCAAGTTCAAAACTTGCCAAGCCAAGTGTGTACCTTGTGTCCCTCTGGGATATTTATACTCATCTTCTCTGAGCGCGGGGGTATTTATAAGATGTCTCTCCAAGTGTGAAAGTTGCGAAAGGGCCTGACTTGTAATATTAGAGGTGTTTTTGGGAAGTGATAAAACTTTTGGATAAAACGTTTTTGTGTCAAAATTATTAAATTGATAGAAAATGATGTGATATGATATATGTACTGATGAGGTGTAAAGAGAACAAGGTTAAAATAGATAAGTTAATTATATGAATAGTTTTGTAAATATGATTAAAAAATAAAGTTCTTATATTGGAAGATGAGAAGAAATAATTTTAAAATAAGGTAGTTGTAAAGAGTGAAAGATTTTAGCTTGACATTTTTTTCTCTTGCTGAACACACCTGAGATGCAACGATGTATATAATACCAATAATAAAAAATCTCCTAACTTTAGGCGAGGGTTTGTTGGAAGGCTGAACTTTGCTTGACCTTTACTCTACATGTAGCTTAATTATTTGAAGGCTTGCTTGGGTTGAACTTAAATTAAAGCTTCCATGTCAAACTCAAGCTTTATAAAAGGTTTGATTCCTCTCTAGACTGACCTTGTATTGTTCTATAATATGGTTCCAGCACTAGTGCCAACCTGTGTTTCTTTTTCTCTATGCGGGCCTGAATCAAGCAGTCATATTACAGACAACCGAAAAAGCTGATTGTCTCGTGGTCATTAGTTATTAAGTTTAACCTGAAAATCAGGTTAATTATAGTCTCTTAACAGTATTTGATAATTGATACTGTTCAATCACCGAGTTGTTCAATGAAATTATCCTTTATCTTTTTTGATAATTCATTGTTCAATGAACAAAAGAAAATACCCCAGTCATCTACTGCAATATGTGTATACTTTGGGCAGAAAGAACTAAGAAGTGGGTCTCACTTAGTTTTGTGATCAATTCTATCAGTAGAGTATAGAGTGTTATATTTTTCATCATGATAACTCTAAAAATTATACATTAGTACTGACAATTTATAATAATATATAAAGCAGTGATCATATTAGCCTGGGCTAAGCAAATCCTCCGCTTAGCCCAAATCAGAAAACTAATTTATAGCAAATTTTTTTCACTTTTTTTTTTCATACACTTATTTATCTAAGCGTATTTAACATATAAACAAGTTTTAACATTTTTAGATATATTTATATATTTTTCGAAAATTTTAAACATCTGTGTATATACGTATTTAAAATACACTTATTTTTAAAAATCTACAAAATATATATATATATATTTAAAAATGGTAAAACTTGGTTTATATATTAAATATACTTAGACAAATAAGTGTACGAAGAAAAAATAAAAAAAATTATTATAAATTAGTTTGTTGGAGTGGACTAAGCTAGACATTTACTTAACTTGAGCTAATAATATAATTCCTCTAATATATATTAGTACTAGTATTTTATAACAACATTAGTTGTTACGTAATAGCCAAGGTTGCTGCTTTCACCAAGAAAGGCTGTAGTAACAGATTTTAAATTGTTGTGAAGAGAGCCGTGAGTGGGGCTTACAGAAATTTAAGGGAGGAAAGTCTACTAAGTGATTGAGGAATTGGCCCCGTTAGGTTGTTGTTGTAGAGATCTAAGCTGAGAAGGCTGTTCAACCCTCCAAGTTCCTCTGGGATATTGCCCACGAGGTTGTTCCGATACAGCTCCCTGAAAACAAACACAATCCATCACTTGAGAGATCTTTACATACGTTGATCAATTATACTGTAGCTCCAGATCGACCATATATATACACAATATTAAAGACGCCCAACTAATGATCAGCTATTTTATTCAGAATTTTCATGTGTAATTTCCACGATATTTAGCTTGAAATTTGGATGGTCCGATTCAAGGGGAGTTTATCAGATTCCATGTTTATCGCAACTATGTAGTTCATTCTAAGAGGCCATGCATTCACTCACATATATTGAAGCCTATCGAGTCTCCCAAGTTCAGGAACCAGGCTTCCAGACAGCTTTGCATTTCCAAGGTCTCTGCATGTATATATTCACAAATTAATGACTAATTAATTAAACATACCACAAATTAATTAGAAAACGTGACAGTAAGGTAAAGAAGAATCAATAACAGGAGGGATTGAATTAGCTAGCTAATTAATGAGAACAGGATGGATACTCACAGCCTAGTGACCCGATTATCTTTATCACATGTAACATGGAACCACGTGCATGGATCCACCAGTGTTGGGTCCCAGCTCTGAAGAACATTTCCTGGGTCTCGTAATGCCCTCCTGAACGAATAAAGGGCATCTCCTATACATGCATGCACAGGAAATTCATTAGAAAAGAAAAAAATATATATACAAAATTGATTTGGCTTTCTTCATTGTTTTGCCTTGCCAAAACTAGATATCTTATTCTCCCTACATTGATAGAATTGTGCAACTTTGCCCCTTTGTTTTTGCGGCAACATGACAAACAAATGACAAAAACTGACATTGAAGATCGAAGGTTCAAAAAATCGAAACAGCTTGATGCATTTTTTTCTATCGCTTTATAACATTCCGATGCAGTATGTAATTGAGAGAGAGAGAGAGATGCGCGTGATCGTTGTATAACTGTCACCAACCTTCTTCATTAGCATCTATCGAGAGGAAGAAGACGGCTGATAGAAGAACATATAGAGGCCAAAATGCCATAAGGTGAGTCTGATGTTTGTGGGGGGGAGGGTGTGTTTTTTTTTTTTGGGGGGGGCGGTGGGGGTGGGCGGGGGTTGTGGGAGGGGGGAGAGAGAGAGAGAGAGAGTTGTATGCACAGCCCAAGCAAACTCAGCTGAATTTATAGACTTTTAGGGTTAGAGAGAAGGAGAGAGGAGTGGAGTAAATAGAATGTTGATGGCGACGTGAGTTTTCCACTCTATAAAAGAAGCTTTGATTGTGAGTTTTCCACTGTATTTATGCGCAATGGGTGGGATTACAATCGACTTCAATTTGGAAAGTAACGCGAATGGGAAGAAAACTTTTCTTCTTTTTGTCTGAATGAAAGCTATCAAGTCCAATGCCAGAGGACGCATGCAGTTGTCTCTACCTTGATATGAAAAAAGTTTTTAAGATACATACAGATACGGTCTAGTTACTGTGAAGCTTGCATATATGTTTCATGTAATATATGATTTACTCTTTTTTTAGATAATTTACAAATATCGTCGCATAGTTTAACTATAATTGCATATAAACTCTCATAATTTCAAAAATTGAAAATAACTCTGTATTAATAACGGGGCCGCTGTCGTCATTATGAAGATACCTAATAGACATATTAATAGCAAGTTCCTGTACTTGGATGGAAAAGGAGAGCTATGAGTACGTCTGTAATTAGTATAAAATTATCGGGATTATTTGCAATTTCTAAAACAATGTGCATATACGTGCAATTATAATGAAACTATGTGGGTATATTTACAAATTAATCTTTTTTTAATGCCTTGATGTTTGATTTGAAATCCTCTCCATTCATTATATTTAACATCTTTTACTCCCTAAGAAAGCAAGTTTCATGCATGGCAATTTTAATAAAAAAAATATATTTATGTATAAATTATAAAAATCACTTACATCCATTTACGTATATATTATTATTAGAAATATATGTGTATCTGCATTGAAGGATAGAAGTTGAAAAATATCACGAAAACTTTTTCATTATTTGCATTTGTATTTCTTAATAATTAGAAAATACATCCAACATTGTTTAATTAGTTTAAATATAAAAAATCAATTTGATTAAAAAAAATTTTGAGGTACAATTTCAAAAATTATGATTTGAAAAGCCTAATGCATTTGTATTTCCTGCATTAGTATATGTGGATAAGTATATAATCCATGACTTAAGTCTAAATAAAAATATAGAAAATCGAAAGTACAACTTGCACTTAATAATTTGATGAAGCTTAGATCCTATACACCCAGTGTAACGCCCCATTCATAAAAATACTCAATAACTAATCAACGGCGCTACACAATCATAGAAAAATTCGGCAGCATCTCCCCATAACATACAAGGGGTAATATGGAATACATGACCTGATATTCATTACATTTACATCTGTAACATTCAATCCTATTTATATACTTGCATCTTCATATAATAAGAACATTCATATAGAAGGAAATCATTACATATTTTCCTTACACAACAAACAGATATAATAGTCATGCATATGTGCATCAACAAGGATTATAATCCAATCTGAAATACCAAATACATTATAGTTGTCAAAATGAATCCGCCTAAGTCATTGTCTACATATATGATTATCAAAAGAGCACAAGTCTAAAAGAACTGGAATCAACATATTGTGCTAGGGTCTCTCATGTTTGATCTTCAACTTGTCCCATCCTTAAGTTCTCCTTCTGACCTGCGATCTAAAACCACAATAACAATGATATGAGTCTAAATAGACCCAGTAAGTAGATAGTGGTTAGCACAAAGTGCAAATAAGCATAATGATGGATACTCATACAGTGATGAAGCTAATACACATGGGTCCAATACCCACTCCCAAGATCGTATACATATAACCATACACACAAATTGACCAACACAACCAATCATCTACTCATGTCCATCAAGGGCCATGAACAACCCTCTCCTCATGTCAATCAGGGGCCATGAACAACCCTTACAACCAACTATTTGAGATAACGCATCATACATAACAGACAATGAAACACATCGCAAACCATGCATACAACATCAACACAATTCAGATACAACACATAGATCTGTCACACAAGCATTTTATCAAACACATGATAGGTGCGAAATGAAAGAACCTTCAATTCATACTCTCGATTGGGGCAAATCAATTCACGTCACATTTCAACAATATAACAACTGCTAAGAAGTCTTTTACATCATAGAAATCACGCATTCAAAGTAAATTCACCATGAACCCTAACTGTTACGAACTGTACGCCTAATATCATGGAGTCGTTAGAAGCTATACATTCCCTCTAGCCTCGTATCGCGTTTAACGTAAAATTTCATCACTAAATCGAGAAGGGGCGACATCTACTTACCTTGACCGTGATCCCTCCCAAGACAGCGACCCTAGATGTGGACTGCAGAAATTCGGAGCCTTGGAGCTTCCTGAACTCGGATCTATGACCTTCAAGGTAGTTGGTATAGTTCCCCTCAAGCGATCACAGGTGGTTCGAACTGAGTGGAAGAGAAAATAGAAGAGGAACGAAGAACCAGAAGAGAAGGAGAAGAGAACGCGGTCGGGCGCGAAATGGGAATGAAACCCTAGAGCGCGGGCCGCTTAAGTTAATAGAATCCATTGAGTCGGGTCGGGGCTCGGGTCGGGTCCAATCGCAATTAGTAATTTAATTCCCCTCTCCTACAACTTAATAATTTAAATTTTCTCCGGGGGCGCTGCCCCCTTCACCCCCGCACGGGGCGCTGCCCCCTTGACCCCCGCGACCTGACCGGTCAGGTCGAACCCCGTACCTACTCTGCGAGGGAAACAATAGTCATAGTGCCCATCAATGGAACGCTAATCATACATGCACATATGCACTATACATCTCCTAAATGTCGTGTCCATGTATGTTATGTATCCATTAATATCGTAAAATTCTTACTAGCATGTTCATAAGTTACCTCATAAATAGAGAAAAGTTATAATAAAAATAGAATAAAAATACCTGGTCCTCACACCCAGGTGTACATAGTTTCGAGTAAAAAAACTTATTTTTTAGTAGTTTTTAAATTTTTTTAATAAAACCGTTAATCTAAATATATTTAATATATGTCCTAAGTTTTACTATCCGTATAGACTTGTAAATATTTTTTGATTTTTCATAAACAAAAGTATTTTAGTTATTGTCAAATAACTAAATTAATCATATTTTTGAAAAATCAAAAAATATATACACATTTTCAAAAATGGTAAAAATTGGTTAATAAATTAAAAACACTTAGATTAATAATTTTATAAAAAATAAAAAATATTAAAAAATAAATTTTTGCACTTAGGTGCTCAGTTGTATTTGATTATCAATTCCACGGTGAAAAGCTCACAACGTATGGAAACTCCAACTGTGAGCAATGAACTTAAGTGCTTATGCTCCCAAGAGTCCTTTATTTTTATTCTTTTGAAATTTTATAATACATATGTGAGCTTAAGTATAAAATTTTTAAATATGTAATCTTTTATTTTTAGTTTTTAATATTTATTTTTAATATCTAAATCGAAAAAAGTTTCTATTATGTCTGTCCCACAAAAAATTGTTTGCAACGAAGTCAATAAAAAAAAAATAGAAAGGTCCCGTGAGCAGGAAAACTAAAGCTTGTGATTCATTATAGCACTAGATCGGATTCCCAACTTATAATACCCACCCGCTACTCCATATTATAGGATTGCTCATTTCTAACGAATCATATTATATTTAAACGTTGAATTGGTTACGTTTGCGCCATTTTATAGGACTCTTTCCGTCTGTTTCTTGTTCTTCTTTATTTAAAAATACAACTTAGAATCATTTCAATCATAAATTGGAGTATGTATATGCTACGCATAAGGCAAGGATTTTAAGAGGTTTATAATTCACTCTAAAACATACTTATCTATTTTTAAATCAAATTAATTTATTCTTAATTAAAGGAGCATTTACATCCATACGAACAAAAACTAGATTATTTTTATTGATGCCAAAAATTTTAGAACCTTTTATTATTGCTAACACATTTACAAATCAATTTCATAAATGCCAATATTGACAAAGTTAAATTGACCGTGAATGAACAAAAGTTCTTTCCATGACGAGTCATCAGTTTGCAATCTGAGGGCATTTTTGGTGCATTGGTAACTCACTTACCTTTTAAACCTATCTACAAAACTAGATAGTGGCATAAATGAAATTGATTTATAAAAATATTGGCATGGATGAAAGATTTTTAAATTTTTTGGTATGAATAAAAATAATTTAATTTTTTATTGACATGGATATTATGTCCTTCATTTATATAAATTTTAACCATGATCAATGCAGTAAATTTCACAAAATAGTACAAGTGGGACCACTTGAACCGGCTCAACAACGTGAACCGTTCCAGGTGAAAACTGCCCAGTTAATATTAGAAAATGTTTGTGGTTTTATGCATTGAATTGTATGGGGGAAAGGCCCATACATTCTTGGTTTCAAATCCTTGCTCTCGACCATAAATGGGCGGCGGCGTGATTCTCGCATTCAATTTCCGACCTTCAAAAGCACAATTATTTGTCAATATATTATAATAGCCTAACATTTTTAAAACGTCGCAGGCCCGTCTGACTTTCAATATTCCTCAGAAGACTTTATTGCAGCTTTATATTTGTTGGCATAACTTTTTCTCGCATCACACGCTCCCATACATTGATGTCCGAGCGTGTGTTTAGTAATAAATAAAACTTTTGATGAAAACTTTTGGAGAATAAAAATTATCAAATGATGTGATATTGTAGGGGTAATGACGACCAGTAAAGAGAATAAATTTAAAATAAATAGGTTAGTTGTATTGGTGGTTGTGTAGAAATGATTGAAAAGTAAGGTTGTTGTATAGAAAGATGTGTAAAAAATAATTAAAAAAAGAGTAATTATGAAGAGTGAAAAGTTTTAGATTGAAAAGTTTTAACTTGACAACTTTTGCAAATTGCCAAACACACCCTAAGTATCCACAACTGTCTTCTCTCAGTGTTCTCTGGAAGGTGAATGTCGCATTAGAGATGAGTAGAAGCTTATAACGGTGGTAAAGAAGAAGGGGATAGGTGTTCTGGTAGCTGAATAGAAGATCGAGACAATGGCGGCACCAGAGAAAAGATTGTTGGCTGAAGAATTACAGACTTCAACCATGAAGGAACAGATTGATCTGGAAGGTAGACTAGCATGTTGGAAATCATGTGATGCGGAAGCGTACCTGAATCCATGTGTGTGTAAATTTCACCTGTAGACCGAGTAGAGTACGAGGTCTTCTCCCTCAACACTTCTCCCTGTGATACTAGCGGTAGATGGGAACCACTTGTGATGTGTACGTGTGAGAGAGGGACCCAGACTTCTCTATATATAGAGCCCTTCCCATTATAACTCTTAGTAAAAGTATAGTTCCACCTGGACTTGGATTGCGTACGTATCTCAGATATGTTGGGCTATCTTTAAATCCAAAGACTTCTTATTTAATTAGGAGACCTTTATAGGAGTTTAATTCTAACATTCTCCCACTTAGCCTAATTAAAATAAAATTAAGAAATAAAAGAAAATTATACTTAAAATACAATCCTTGGATTTAACATTTGAAAAAAATTACCGGACGAGTGCACTCATTTGAAAAAAGTATGCCTAGTCATTACATATGCAATCCAACTTTAATACTTAGGTTAAGAGAAATTTGTCAATATGGATCATGACGGTTATATGCAATATGTAACATACTTCCTTCCATGCACCACGATATTAACAAACTTACTTAACTGAGTTTTTAATGGCAGATTTACAATTATGTGATTTTAATGTCCCACAATAATATCAAATAGATAAAATCTTTTATTTTCAAATCACATAAAATTGTCAACAAAATACTATAATGAAACAAAAGAGAAATAATCATCCAATATGAGATCTCAAAATGTATCGATTACATCAATAATTGTCCCATGTAACAAGACCCATATTTCTCACATGTCCAGAGAAAACCTTAGGCACCAGGGCCTTAGTCATGAGATCAGCAATCATGTCAGCAGTACCAAAAAAACTAATCGATATCAAATGATCATTAATCCTTTCTTGTACTGACATAAACTTAGTATCAATTTTCTTGTTAGCGCCAGTAATTCTTCTATAATTGGAGAAGCTAATCGCTGATGAATTGTCACAACTGATTCTCAGAGGCCTAGAGATAGAATCTATAATTTTAAGCTCTGAGATAAATTTCCTTAACCAAAGTGCATGTGAGGATGCTTCATGACAGCCAACAAATTCAGCTTCCATGGTAGAGTCAACTACACAATTTTGTCTCCCACTCTTCCATGAAACTGCACCACCGGCTAATAAGAAAACATAGCTTGATGTGGATCTCCTGCTGTCTGTACAACCATCATAATTTGAATCTGTGTAACCGATCACTTCTAATTGATCAGTTTTTGCATATGTGAGCTCATAATCTTTAGTTCCTTGGAGATATCTCATCACTTTCTTTACTACTTTCCAATGTTCCATTCCTAGATTGCTTTGATATCTTCTAAGTAATCCCATTGCATAATTGATGTCAGGACATGTGCAAACTTGCGCATACATCATGCTCCCAAGAGCAAAAGTATATGAGATGAACTTCATTTCCTGTTTCTCAATCTCATTCTGTGGACACTGATGCAGATCATATTTTTGACCCTTAAAGATTGACACTTCACATGATGAGCAGTTGGACATTTGGAATATTTCTAAAATTTTATTGATATACGCCCTCTGTGATAGCCCTAAAAGTCTTTTAGGCCTATTTCGATGGACCTCAATTCCTATGACACATGATGCCTCACCCATATTTTTCATATCAAAATGTTCAGAAAAGAAACTTTTAGTGTTATGTAAAAGACCTAAATCATTAGTAGCAAGCAAAATATCATCTACATATAGAATAAAAAATATAAACTTGCTCCCACTCAACTTTAGATATATACATTGGTCACCAATATTTTCAGTAAATCCAAAGGAAGTGATAACTTTGTTGGACTTTAAATACCACTGTCGAGAAGCTTGTTTAAGTCCATATATAGATTTCTTTAATTTTCATATTAATGTGTCATTTTCTTCCATTTCAAATCCTTCAGGCTGCATTATGTACACCTCTTCTTCTAAATCCCCATTCAAGAATGTCGTCTTTACATCCATTTGGTGTAACTCTAAGTCAAAATAAGCCACTAATGCCATAATAATTCTGAATGAATCTTTTCTGGAGACTGGTGGAAATGTCTCCTTATAATCAATGTCTTCTATTTGAGTGAATCCTTTGGCAACAAGTCTGGACTTATACCTTTCTGCATTACCTTTAGGGTCCCATTTGGTTTCGAATATCCATTTACAATCAACAGGTTTGCTCCCTTTAGGCAACATAATAAGATCCCAAACTTTGTTTTGAAACATGGATTCCAATTCATCTTTCATAGCATTGATCCATAATTCAGATTTTTCACTATTAATAGCTTCTTTGAATGTCAATGGATCATTTTCAATACAAAGATCGTCAATATATTCTTCCAAATATATAATTTAGTCATTTGAAATAGCAGGTCTCCTTATTCTATTAGACCTTCTTGGCTCATTAATATGTTCTACATTATCATATTGATGAATGTCATTTGGAATTGAAATCAATTCATTATTAGTCTCTTCCTTGGGTTGCACAGCAATTTCTAGTTGTTGATCTGTCATGTTATAATCAACAATCTCAGTTCTTGCATCTATTAGTGATGAACCAGAGGAAAGGTCTCTGATCTCCTCAAATTCCACATTTCGTGGAGTTGTGCTCCCACTATTTTCGCCATTCTCAATGAACCAAGCTGTTCCGGTCTCAATGATCCTAGTATTATGAGACAGACTGTAAAATCTATACCCTTTAGACCATTTTGGATACCCAATAAAGAAACAACTAATAGTCCTTGGGTCTAATTTCTTTTCTTGTGGGTTGAGTATAATTGCTTCTGCTTAACAACCCCAAATATGCATATGCCTCAAATTGGGTTTCCTGCCTGACCATAACTCAAATGGAGTTTTAGGAACACCTTTACTGAGAACTCTATTGAGGATATATATAGCAGTTTTCAAGGCTTCACTCCACAAGAATAAGGGTAAGGAAGAGTTGTTAATCATACTTCTCATCATATCTATGAGAGTACGATTTTTCCTTTCAGCAACGCCATTTTGTTGAGGAGTTCCGGACATCGTATATTGAGATTCAATACCATTCTCTTCTAGAAATTTAGCAAATGGACCAGAGATTCAACCTAATTGACCGTGTTTACCATAATATTCACCGCCCCTGTCAGATCTCAAAACTTTAATTTTCCTATCTAATTTCTTTTTTATTAACTCTTTGAATATTTTAAAAGTGTTCAAAGAATCAGACTTTTCATGTAATAGGAAAATAAAACCATAACGTGAGAAATCATTAATAAACGTGATAAAGTACTTTTCATCTCCAATACATGATCAGAATGGACAACAAATATCGGTGTGGATCAATTCTAAAAGTCCATTGCTTCTTGTGGAACTCTTTTTCTGAGTTTTGGTTTGTTTTCCTTTAATACAATCGATATATATGCTAAAATCGGTAAAATCTAGAGTAGTTAATACCCCATCTTTTACGAATCTTAGCATCATTTCTTTCGATATGTGACCCAATCTTTCATGCCACAACATGAAGGAATTTTCATCAATCATGCCACGTTTAGGACCAGCACATACATTTAAGGTAGATGAACAATTAATAAATGAGCAATCTGCACTTATTTCATATAAACCATTAAGCAATGTTCCAGTTCCAACTAAAATAAAATCATTAAATAAAGATAACTTTGAGTTTGCAAAACTAAAAGAATAACCCATTACATCAAGTTTTGGCAAAGAAGTTAGATTTCTAGAATGGACAGAACATAGAAAGCATCACGCAGTTCTAAAAAATGTCCTGTGTCAAGGCGAAGCCTGCAATTTTCTACTGCTTTGACTTTGGAGTTGGTCAGATTGCCCATTAAGATTGACGACTCATGCAGTTTTGGGTTGCGGGTTGAATGAAATGTTTGCAAAGAGTTTGAAACATGGATAGCAGCACCAGAGTCAATACACCATAAATTATAGGATACATTTATGAAATTGGTTTCAAGACAAACATGTACATAATTGTTACCTTTCTTTTCGAACCAACTCTTCCGCTTGAGACAATCTTTCTTAAAATGCCCTTTCTTTTTACAGAACTGACACTTCTCAGCGGACTTTTTTAATCCATCCTTTAAGCCTTTTTTTTAATGAAAATTTATTCTTCCCTTTTCCTTTCTTTGACTTGTATGCTTAGAAGTCAATGTGAAATAGGTAGTCATTGATCCATCCTACTTTAATCTCTATTGATCTTGTGCACACATGGATATTAATTCATTTAAACTTCATTTCTTCTTTTGTGTGTTATAAGAGATTTTGAATTGTGAAAACTGAGATAGAAGAGAGTTTAAGACAAATATGACTAGGAAAGAGTCAGAGATTTTCATCCCCAGTTCATTAAGTTTCCCAGCTATATTTAACATTTTCATTATATGCTTTCGCACTCCACAAATGCCATCATATTTCATTGAAGTCAATTTGTTAGTGAGCATTCCATCCAATGCTTTATCTGACCCACTAAATTTTTTCTTAATTGAGTCAAGATAAGTTTTGACACTTTCATTTTCAGGGTCAGAAATAGAGCTCATGATGTTCCTTTCTATTGTACTCTTTATAATCATAAGAGACAATCTGTTGGAACGCTCCCATTTATCAAATTGAAACTTATGACTATCAGTACTTTCAGGCGTTAAGTCACTAGGTTTTGCAACACGAAAGGCTAAATTCAGATCCAAACATCCTAAGGTAATAAGTAATTGCTTATGCTAATAAGAATAATTTGATCACAGTGTCGGGATATTAGACAGATGAGATTGAGGAACAGGAGCCATAACTGTAACAAAAAAAAAGATTAAGCTCACGTCACCATTATGATTCAGATAAACTATTATGTAACAATTCCTTTAACAATAATTAATTATAGCTAAATTTTAAAATTAATCACACAAGCAATAATGCTATGATAAATAATAATATTCAATAATTAATTATGAATACACAAAGTCAAGAAATTCCCACCTTCGGGTAGAAAATTTTCCGCATTTATGCAGTTCTAGTTAATTATTGATAAATATTAAATTATAGCTACCTTCAGGCAGAACTACAATATAATATTCTTTAATAATGCAATTTCCGTAATGAGAGGAAAAAATCATGTTATTCTCTCTTTGTTTAATAAATTTGATTAACTAAACA
This sequence comes from Annona cherimola, assembly GCA_030490835.1. Lineage (NCBI taxonomy): Eukaryota > Viridiplantae > Streptophyta > Magnoliopsida > Magnoliales > Annonaceae > Annona > Annona cherimola. Next base: position 33,139,011 of record CM059971.1, on the reverse strand, counting down.
TCTTAGGCCCTTTAGGGCAACAAAAGACATAAAGATGAACAATATTTATTAAACATAAATTGCAAAATGACAATGAATTGCAATTTCCATTTTGAGAAAAATAAACAATAATATTTTCTCTCCATTATTTAATAATTTTGAAAATGTATTTTAGACCCTTTGGGGCAACTAGAAATACACAATCAAAATTATTAATATAAATTATAGAGTATAATATATATATGAATAATTCAATAATAATGATTATTAAATTCATTATGTCCGATTAAATTCCATATTATTTCTTTTGGTTAGCCAGGTAAGTGAGGTGGGGCGTGGGAGGCACCCCCTGCATAGCAGAGACCTAATTAAATAACCACGTGATCCTCTTCAATACCTCTTGCCTAGACATCAACCTCCAGTCATACCATAGAATATAAGCTCACCATAAAATTTAATAATCATAACTTATATAATTATTTATATATATTGCATGCTTAAAATTAAATAAAAAGTAATAAATCATAAATAAATTGCTAATTAGACATTTATAAACTAATCGCATGAATTAATTGCACATATAATTCAAAAATTTACATGTATTTGCATAAAAATCCAAAAGGTCAGATTTATTGACCTATTTAGCTTAATCAGACCCTTCCATTAGATCTAGAATGTCTAAAAACATAGAAAACCACTATTAGATCGTTCAATTTGGATAAGAGGATCAAAATTATGTTAATTCATAATGGGCCACGTGTCCTTTCCGGGCTGTTGGGTTTGAGCCTGAACAGTTTTGAGCTAAAATGGGCTGCCCGCATGGGCCTGTAAGGTTGAGCCTGAGAAGTTGGCCCGCCTAGGTGCAATGGACTGAAATGGGCTTCTTGGGGATGGGCCAACCTCATGGGCTTATTGGGCGGGCTCGAAAATGCCCAAGCCCTGTTCAAAAGGAAAGAACCATTTTGTAAAATAAAAAAATTATCAAGGGGTTTATCTGTAAATTTCTGTTTAGGGGTGTATGTTTTTTTATTATTATTATAGTTAAGCATTTAATGCACGGACAACTATCATATGTGCTAAATAGAAGGAAAAATTCAAGCAAAAAATTATCATATTTGATAATTTTGTTTATAATATTTTATATCAAATATGTACTTGCTATAAATTTCAATTCCGTTCGGTACATGATTTTACATGCTATTTTAATATTTGTATACACCGAACAGGGAAAAATAAATAAATAAATCCATGGCATTAATTCCAGATTTGACTGTAATTCCCGATTTGGCAGTAATTTCAGATTTATTGTATGAATTCTAGATTTGGCCGTGAATTCTAGATTTGGCCGTAATTCCTGTCGTGATAGCATCAACTACTGAATCAGTTGATTTAGTCTGTTAGAAAAAAATATTGACTAAAGGAATATTGTCAGCAATTTCATATAATTTACAAGGCCATCAAACTTTTGTTCAAGCAAATCGTTGCACTCAGAAATGGACATTATCTAACTGTTTTGAAACACCACCAATAAATCTGTATAATAACTACGAATTATCCTCAGAAATAATCTAACTCCTTATGAAATTGCAACCATCAAGTCAATTAAAACTATAGATGGACTTAGCTGCTCAAGGATCAGAACAAAATACAGAGTCAAGCTCCACATTGAGATATCATAACAGATGAATTAAAATTTTTTTGTAGGGTAGTTGGAAACAAAATGAATCCCTCACGATTAAGACAATACAGCCAGTTGACGAGTTTTAAGCAACATACCTAAATCCGGCTTCCAGCGATGTATTACATGAATATTACATGAATATTTGTCCCTTAGGCTTGGCTTACGCATGCTAAATCTCAATGTAGATCAGAAAAAAAATTCTGAGATAACAAGCTAAATGATCTCCAATTGCTAAATCTGAAGGAGACAAAACCAAATTCCAATTTGATGTAGTTATCGCCGAATTGGTTGTCAAATTTCACCTCTGGACTTTGCAAAAAAATAGCAATACATATGGTGGTTTGTTGAAGATCTTTAGAATATTTTTTTTAGAGCACTGGAAGAACGCCGACAATGGGGTCGATCTTTCATTTGGGAAGATGAGGTTCAATATGGTACACCGAAAGTGTTCCAAAATCTGAATCCATAATTTCAAAGCATCGTCCGACTAATGCAATAATCATATGAATATTCTAATGCAATAATGAATATGTCAAGCATCATTAAATATATATATATATTAGGGTGGAATCTATTATACCCAAAATCGAAACATGAGCTCTAATACCACATGTTGTAAATCATGTGATGTGGAAGCGAACCTGAATCCATGTGTGTGTAGATTCCACCTGTAGACCGGGTATAGTATGAGGTCTTCTCCTCCCTGTGATACTAGCGGTAGATGGGAACCACTTGTGATGTGTACGTGTGAGAGAGGGACCCAGACTCCTCTATATATAGAGCCCTTCCCATCATGACTCTTAGTAGAAGTATAGTTCCACTTGGACTCGGATTGTGTACGTATCTTCGATACGTTGGGCTATCTTTAAATGCAAAGACTTCTTATTTATTATGACACCTTTATAGGAGTTTAATTCTAACACATAAATGATGCGCTCTATATGGACAATAAGGAGATCTAGCGAAGAGATCTTCAAGGAAGCCATGAAAAGTCGTGGATGTTGGTAAATGTGCTTCGGGTTCATATGGATTATAGCGGAAGCATAACAATAAAAAAGAATTAAATAAACAACAACAAGATCATCTATACGAGACACCAAAATTTATATGAAAAATCCTTCAAAGCAAGAAGAGAAGAACCATGAGAGAGAGAGAGACAACAATCCATCATGATAAGTAGGTTATAGAGATATATACAGAATGACTCACACATATCCCTATAGAAGAACATTTTGACAACTTCCTTTCTCATGCTTCATCATGATACCTCATAAGGCTCCACTGAATTCCTAATTGATATTCCTATAAGTAAGACTCCCTATGTTTACGCAAATCATACACAGATTACAAGATAACTCTAAAAAATCTTCTCCTTAGATTGAATTTTGCACACACCAAGTTAACACAAAAAATTATGTCTTCAACCATTCTGTAATTCGTAAGTTAATTCATCAGCCATCATGCTTCAAAATAACATTAGTACATCAACATACACTCAATCAAGCATTTCATATGCATCAATTACAAATCAAAATGAATTGCATCCGTTTTCCAACACCATTGCATTCACATGACTTTAAGGCTCTGCATGATCCAACATCAAAACATTCTTAGGTATCATAGCCATCATCCAATATGAAATTTAGGAAATCCAATCTATCTCTATGTGCTCTCCATGCATCCTTAGCATCAACACAACCATAAATTACCAAACAATACAGAACATCCATAGCTTCATTAAGTCCATTGCTCCACCTTGAATTGAAACATCTACATACAACATCAATCACATGATCACATTAAATCTGTTCATGAGTTTCTGCTACAAACTATATTGAACTTGATTTTTCTTGATCATCCTTGATCTGCGTGATCCACAAGACCATGTCCAACAATGTTGCATCCTCCTCATTTGCATTGTCCACTCAAAGCACAACATCTTGTCTCATCTAGATTTATACATCAGAATCTCTCTTGTCATCACATCACCATTACTTTGCACACCACATTAGATCCATACTACTAAGGTAAAATCTAACCAAATTGACCCCTCCGTTGTGTTTAGAGCACCCAAAAATGTAGAAATCCATAACTAGCAATTTCACCTAAGCTCCACAACTGGATCTAATTTCAGGATCATCCATTTTGAGTTGCATGTGTACGCTACTTCAATGTTCCATCTATGAACCAAAACTCGTGCAACAATTTGATGAAGTATGTTTTGAACCATAGAATCACTACAATTATATGGTTAATTTTGGCCTATGAAATTATATGATTTTTCATGTGTAAAAAAAAAGAAAGAAAATAAGAAAAAGAGAAAATAAAAGAAAATAAAAAATAAAAAAAAAGAGAAGAGAAGAAAAGAAAGAAAATGGACAGTTGGTCAAATAAGATCACTAAACCAAAAAAAAAGGAAAAAAGAAAGAAAAAAGAAAGACAGAAAATATATATAAAAGAAAAAATAAGGGGAACAGCACCCAAGCCCAACAATATTTACCTCAAATTTCTTGTGAGGCTTTTCGGGTTTCTAATCCGTTGTGCAGGCACAAGGAGTAAATATATAAATATAAATTTGCGAAATTAAGATGACTAACAACCAGCAGCATTTTAGACATGGTGAAAGAGATCGTCGACAACGGATGGTTTGAAGAAACCCGAGCCCAATGATATTAGTCCAAGCATATGATGAAGCTTGGTGCAGGCAAGATGATCCATGTCCGGCGGCATTTCCAACCGATAGAGCTCAAACCTGGTAGGATTGCCAACGTCTCTAGCATCCCGCACAAGTATCCCCGTAGGAGAGTTATGATTTCCTCACCAACATAGATTACTTCGTAACAAGTCTTCAAAAAAAATGTTGTTGAGACAACCATCGACGATAAGGATGAGGATTTTAAAGGCAGGAGGAAAATAGTAAACGTTCAATCATCCTTCTCTTCGTGCTTCATTGAGGCAAAATACTGTGCTTACCAGGAGTTTGAAGAAGGCCTGTAAAACTCTTAGCCACTCAAAAAGAACAAAGCTGAGAAATACTTATAAAATGGCCAAGAGACTGTTGCCCGCTTAAACTCGCGGAACTAGACTACAACGGGCAGAGCTTACATCGAAGAATGCACAACAAGTCGTCAAAAGGCTGCAAGTGTCAGTGATATAGGCATGACCAATGAGAATGGAAAGCTCGGCGGGAGCACTTTACATAGAATCAGGAGTCCTTGACAAAGCATAACAGCTGGAGGTGACCAGCAAGCCGGACAAGACCCTCTCCCTCAGGTACCGATGCTCTTCTAGATGATCACCTGGATGGGGAAAGAAAATGGAAGAGGCAAATGCCATGGCTCAACAGCAGTAGCAGTAACAGTAGAACCATCAACAGCAACAGCACCCGCTGCAAAATCAGCGACAGAACAAAGCGCCCCTCCGCCACAGCAGCCAGTTGGAGCTGGAGATGGCTCACCAGGACACCTGGCGGGTTTGCTGATCGGACGTCAAGCGCCCCTTCTCTTCCCTTGAAGACGCATGCGAAAGGCTACTACCATATCACGTTGTTGTTGATTATGAAGCCGAAGAAGATGACAAGCCAGATGCTCTCTCGGTCTCAACAATAGGACCATACAATTGCCACAAAGGTCGCAGAATTTGTTGTTGACCATAAGCAGGAGGTATCTCAGGCTCCCCCCGCCCCAGTAAGCACAGACATATTCTCAAGGGGTGAGAAGATGGAAGGTCAAGGTCGTGGTTGAGGGCGCGGTCATGGACGAGGAACGACAGAACCAAGGGCTCAGTTTCAAACCAAATTTGAAAATATGAGCCTTGATTCAGTACAGCCACTACCGCGACAACGACAGGGGGTAGCCATACCACCTCCTACCAGCTATAGCAACACTGCTGCAGGCTCACGGTTCTACTTGGACCTAGAAGTCCTGAAAAAGGTTGCTAAACCGCCTCGAGCCAATTTCCTTAGATTTGAGGTGGATCTGGAAGCTCTTCGGAGATTCCGGAACCAGGCCAGTGAGGAAGCCAAGTCACTTTGCTGTGAGAGTGACGGAATGGCCATTGAGGCCGCTCACCAAAACTAAAAACCAAGGGAATCACTCGACGAGATTTTAGCAATGCTCCTGGGGTTTAATGTATCTGCTCCAAGTGTGCAAGAACTTCAAGATGAAAAATTTGTCAAAAAATATTTCATAAAGCAATATGACAAGGTTTATGGTAGCCTTAACAAATCCTCGTGTTTGCCCACTGCTAAGCTCAAAAAAAGGGATTTCTATCGTTATAGCAGAGAAAGCAAGAAAATTATGGATTTGATGGGATTCTACTCCGACGAACCACATCTATCAGGCCTTGGAAGTGACATCCCTATCCCGTTATCTGAAAGGCCACTTGGTTATCAAAAGGGTAACAAAAGACTCGTCCTCGGGTACAAAGAAGAAGAAGACATCGACTTTGCCATCACCTACTGCATCTTTTCAAGCGAGGACTCCAGCGACGATGAAGAGGCATTAATGGAACCAGAGGACGCCCCACCTGCGATCGAGGATGGAGGGCAACCTACTATTGATGTACTTGAGGAATTCAATCTTGGGACTGAGGAGAACCTGAGACCCATTTTTATTGCCAAAAACCTAGCCGAAAAAGAAAAGGCGGCATTGAGGCAGCTTTTAAGTGAATTCAAAGATGTTTTTGCTTGGGGGTATTCCGAAATGCCAGGGCTCAACCCTACGGTTGCAATGCACCATCTGCATATTACGCAGGATAAAAAGCCAGTCAAGCAAGCTTAGAGAAGGTTTCGACCAGAGCTCGAAGAACAAATCATCAAGGAAGTTGAAAAACTCATTGATGCTAAATTCATTTGGGAAATTAAATTTCCGAAATGGATTTCTAGCGTTGTTCCTGTCAAAAAGAAAAATGGGCAGATCCGCATTTGCGTAGATTTTTTAGATCTAAACGAAGCATGCCCTAAGGATGAATTTCCTCTTCCTTTCACTGATTTGCTAATCGACAGCACGGCTCTGTACGACACATTCTCCTTTATGGATGGATATTCAGGATACAATCAAATCAAGATGGCTCTAGCAGATGAAGCCGCAACAGCATTTTGAACACTGATGGGTGCTTTTGCTACAAAGTCATGCCTTTTGGTCTTAAGAATGTTGGCGTAACTTATCGAAGAGCTATGCAAAATATATTTCATGATATGTTACACAAACATGTTAAGTGTTATGTCGATGAGCTGGTTGTAAGATCTGAAGGTCACAATAGGCATAAAGAAGATTTGAGGTCGGTGTTTCTGCATCTAAGAAAGTATGATCTCAAGATGAATCCTCTCAAATGTGCGTTCGGAGTATCATTTGGGAAATTCTCTGGATTCATAATCCGCCAAAGAGGAATCGAGGTTGATCCACTCAAAACGGAAGCAATTCAAAATATGCCGCCTCCACGAAACCTCAGAGAACTTAGGAGTCTGCAAGGCCAATTGTCGTATATCCAGCGTTTCATCTCCAACTTGTCAGGTTGGTGCTAGCCCTTTTACAAGTTGATGAAAAAAGATATGACTTTTCAGTGGGATGCGAAATGCCAATGGGCTTTTGAAGCCATTAAAGAATTGCTGCAAAATCCTCATATTTTGACGACTCCAGTGAAAGGAAAGCCGCTCATTCTCTATATTGCCACTAGTCCACAATCATTGGGGGCATTGCTCACACAAGAAAATGCCCAAGGCAAAGAACAAGCTTCATATTATCTCAGTCGTCGATTATTGCAAGCTGAATGTAATTATTCCTCAATCGAGAAGATTTGTCTAGCATTGGTCTTCGTAGCACAGAAGCTAAGACATTACTTCCCCGCGCATCAAATCATACTTATATCGAAAGCTGACCCCCTTAAGTTCCTGATCACTAGACCAATGCTTTCAGGACGCCTAGCAAAATGGTCACTGCTGTTATCTGAATTTGATATCAAATATGTGCCACGAAAGGCAGTGAAAGGGAAAGTGTTAGCAGATTTCCTAGCAGCCCATCCACTTGAAGAAGAATTTCCTATCTTAGAAAACCTACCTGATGAGAAGGTATTATATGCAAATGATGATCCAATGTGGCAAATGTATTTCGATGGCGCTTCAAAGCCATTCGGAGCTGGAGTTGGAATTGTCGTAGTCTCCCCTCATAAAGACTTGTTCCTGCACTCATATTTCTTGGAAAAATCGCAACAAACAATGAAGCTGAATATGAGGCTTTACTCATTATCATGGAACTTCTTTTGCAATCAGACATTTTATTTGTGCGAATATTTAGGGACTCTGAATTGGTTATTAAACAACTAAACAATCAATACGAAGTGCACCAGCCTCATTTGCGAAACTATTATGACAAAGCTCAAACTTTATTGGCAAAGTTTGAAATTATTTCTGTTGAGCACGTTCCTCGGTCAGAAAATGTAGTTGCTGATGCACTATCAAAGTTGGCCAGTATTCTCGCTTTCAATGAGCTTGATGACATGACAGTTCGAGTACAAAGACTAGAGGATGATGAAGATCTCCAAGTAAATCAAATTAGACGGTGTGTATCCGAGGAAACTACAAACAATGATGACTGGCGTGTCCCTATCATCAACTACCTCAAATATGGTATTGAACCAGATGATCCAAATGCAAGAAAGTCACTGAGAAAGGATGTTTTGTGATATACCGTGTTTCAAGATGATTTCTATCGAATTGCTTTTGACGGGCTTTGGCTTCGCTGCATTAACGGGAATGATATTTGTCAAATTCTTCAAGAGACACTCCAGCGAGTGTGGTGCCCACCAATCTGGACGTCATCTTTATCATAGGATTAGAACATTAGGCTATTATTGGCCCATAATGGTCCAAGACTCCATCAATTTTGTAAAATCTTGTGAAGCCTGCCAAATGCATGGAGATATTTATCATATTCCTGCTTCAATAATGTCTCCAGCACCTATTTCGTGGCCTTTCTCTTGGTGGGGATTTGATATTATCGGTCCGATAAACCCGTCATCATCCAAAGGACACTTATATGTTTTAGCCGCTACGGAAGCTAAAGGTTACAAGAGAGTCCAAGCGCAAGAGGTGGTTGAATTTATCAAGCACAAAATCATCTACCGTTATGGTATCCCCTATCCAATCACCTCAGATAATGGCACACCATTCAAAAATGACAAAATAAATCAGTTATGCCGGAAGTTTGGAATCAAGCAAGTGTTCTCATTGCCCTATTACCCACAAGGAAATGGTCAAGCAGAGGCATTTAACAAAAATGTCATTCGAATCCTCAAAAAGACCACTATGAAAAATAAGCGTGATTGGCACGAGAGGCTGCCCGAAGTACTATAGGCCTACAGAACCACACATCGAATTGCAACGGTAGTAACACCATATTCATTACTTTTTGGCGCTGAAGCAGTTTTACCAGTGGAGATCCAGTTAGCATCCTTAAGGGTTGCTATCCATTCTGGGTTAACTAGTGAACAACAAGCCAAACTTCGTTTCGACGAACTCGAAGCACTAGACGAAAAGCGAATTCAAGCGCGACAACGAATCGAACTCTATCAAGTTCGGATGATCGAAGCATATAATAAAGTTGTAAAGCATCGCTCATTTAAAAGAGGAGATTTGGTGCTAAAGTTACGCACGGAGCTTATGGCCGGGGGCAAACTTACCGGTAAATTCGAGCCTAAATGGGAAGGGCCTTACATTATTGAGAGGGTCTATGACAATGGCACATACGAAGTTGTTAATTGCGAGAATCAAGTCAGAGCAACTATAAATGGAAATTACTTAAAAAAATACTATCTGTAGAAGTTACAAAGGGGGTCGTACATCAAAATTTTGTAAGAAAATCTCTACAGTCTCCCTTGTAGAAGGAAGGGACTCCTTCAAAACTCAGATAGAGTTCACTACATCAGCAGGAAGAACTGTATACGCCCGCAACTCTTCTTCCTTAGCCTCCATAGTAGAAATATCTCGACTCTCTGAATCAATTCTCACTTTGTAGAGGTCAACTTCAGCTTGAAGTTCGTTGGAGGTAGAAGTCAACAAATTTAGTCTACTTTTATCCATAAAGATAGAAGTGACAATGCAACGGAGCTCAGCCTGTTTGGCCGCTATAGACTCTCGAATCTCCTCGGCAATCATCTTTTTACCTTCCATCTCCTTTGCGACCTGGAGGTTACGTTCCTTAAGTTGAGCAAGGCTATCTCTACATTTGGCAAGGTCGGCTTCCGCAGACACTAGATCTTTTGCAGAAACCAAGGGTCGTGTAGCAGCCTCGAGCTCGCGCCAATGGGCACGCAACTTCTCTAGTGAGAGTATGACGTCACCAAAATTAGAAACACAAAGTTGGAGCCTATCTAGGACTAGGGAAAAATCTTCACAAATATCCAATGCTTCAGTGATATCATTAGGAGAATCCATGCCCCTCAAAGAAGAAATGATGCATCCCTTGAATTGTGCTATTGCGCGCCTTAGACACTTGAGATCCCGTTGCTCTAACCGCTCCACCCCGATCACCTTGAAAGTTGAAAGTAAATGATGCAAGGGGTCCAAGAAGTGATCTTTGACATCAGGAAGCTGACGAGCCCCACTTGAGCTCGCGCCAGTACTAGGACCGGTTGAACTAAAGTGAGGACCACCGGAGCGACCAGGTCCTAAGGCTGAAAAGTACAAATCAAGATATCAGAACAGTAAGTTAACTAGGCTAAAAGCCGAAATACAAATACCTGGTGACGTAGGAGAAAAGGGCAACGGCTCTATCGGTGTCGAATTCTCCCTACCATGAGCATCGTCATCAGATACTTCGACAACTAAAGCGGCTGTCAATAAAAAAAAAGATGTAAAAGAAGAAAGGAAAAAAAAAGGGGGGGGGGAAGAGGGGGTTTACCTTCAAAATTCATACCTGCGCCTTTTGGGTGATTACGTTGAGCCTCCGAGCGGATTTCCCCTCTCGAACCAGACCCTGAATGAGAAGCTGCCCTCACAGGAGTATCTTGGGCTATAGAAGGAGTAGATTGACATGCCTCGGGAGTCTGGACCCCCAAAAAATCTCTCATGAAGATGTTATCAGAAAATATGGGCCCGCTATCATAAGACCGCGTCGGTTGGTCAATTTGACCCATATTTAGATCTACATGGAAGCCCAAGATGTCACTCAGAGCATGGTCACTAGAATTCGGTAGCACAGGAGAGTTGTTCTGCGCCTCGACACACATTCCCTTACTCACTTCATGATCATTGGAAGAATTTATCGCGACATTCGGCTCTGCTACAATGTCCCCTTCCTCAGATGGCTCGGGTGGCTTAGAAATGGGATATGACCTTTCATTAGACTCTCCTGGTATATCAACTTTAGAAGGTCTCACAGCTTCTCCTTGCTCTGAAGAATCTTTTCCTTGGGAAGGATCTGAAAGTCCAACAATCAGAGACAAATCCCTCGTTCTCCGAAATTTTTGCTTCTCGCCACAAGTGTTATGCATTGTTAATGACTCTGTAGCCTCTAAGTTGGTGGGATGATTGGGAAACCAAAAGCAACTGATTGGCTTTGGCGGATATATAACCTTGGGAAGCTTGACATTGTATTCTGAAAAAAGGGGGGATAGGTAAGGATAAAAACATAAAAAAGGAGAAGAAAATAGAGAAGAAACATACTCCAAGTCTCCATAGGTTTCTGGTCCTTTTGAGAAGCTGCCTTTTTAGTAGCTAACTCCCATAAAGTCTTCTTGGCTGGCTTGGTGTCACGACGAATATACTCTTTTCCTTCTGCAACCCAGTCAGTGTAGTGAAAGCTACAACCGACGATCCCAGGGTGGGCCTTGAAGGAATCAATGTGTTGGACACGAACAGCCTCAGTCTCCTCCACGTTTGGTTCCTTTAAGCGTCTAATCTCAAAGGGCATCACCAAGCCCAGTTCACCCCAGTTGGTGGTCAAGTCAAGGGGTTTAAAATCCCAAAAGGGGGATTTAGGCGCAACTTACTTGACAACCTTTACCACACAGATGCCATACCAATGAACATAATCTTGAGTTGCCCGGACTCGACGATCAAACAAAGGAAATTTCAGCTCACAGGAGAACTTAACTCCCTCAAAGCGCGAGCATACCGCAAGCCAGTGAAGAGGTCCGACCCCAACTTCCCTTTGATATCTTGGAATGTGGGGAAGATATGTAGGAACATCCTGATCAAAGTAGAACTGACGGGAAAACCTATGAGGATAGTACGGCTCAACTTCAAAACGAGGACCATCCCTGTAAGCCAAGAGACCTGGTTGAAGTGACAAGGGTCAGTCCTTCTCATCAAGGGTCAGTCCCTCAGAGGAAGATTTCGTTGACCACTTGCAGGGGGCAACCATACGGAAGAACCTCTCTTCAAAATAACCAGCTTGGATAAGAAGCCCAGTCATGTCTTCAAAACTATAGCTGGTTAAGTTACGTCTGGCAAATTTCTTCAATATCAAACCCTGAGAAGGAAATTGGGTAACTTCCTCGACTCCACAAATCTCTGGAAAATAGAATCCAAGCCAGCCAAGGAGAAAATGAGCCGGGAAATAAGAAATGGCGCGCCCTGGGCCTTTCTCATTATATATAATTTGATTTAAACCCTTATAAATATCACACAATACTCGTGGTGCCAAAGCGAAGCTCTTGCCTTGAGCCATCTCGCAAGCAACATAAAAACATGACCATTTTACAAGACCGTAGGCCGAAGAGGAAGGACAGATGACCACGAAAATCCAAAGCCACAAAAAAAGGATAAGCTCGACCTCAGGCTGTACTTGTTGTAGGCGCTCAAGGGGAAGCCACAGGCCTCCTTGCCCACTGGCATGAAACTCAATAATGTTAGAAGGCCAGTTGTCATTAGATACCCGTTGGTCAGAAATCCTTGAGAATAATGCCACCCAGTCTCTCGCTGTGAACTTTTCCTTCTTGGTCGTTCGATATAACTCATCAAGAAGATCTATGACTTTTAAAGCAATCGGGTTCTTGTTGAAGGTAGAGTTAGGAGGGGTACACTCGTCAAAAGGCAATCCACATATAGGGAGACCGCATATCCCCTTCAGATCCCACAAAGTAATGCTCATCTCTCCAAATGGAAATATAAAGGAGTTAGTCGCTGATGACCAGAAACTGACAAAGGCATTAATGATGTTGTTGTCTTTCCAAAAACCCTCTCTAGTGGCTAAGATCACATCTTTCACACCAGCGGCCGTAAGCACCGCCTCATGGCAAGAGACCAGATGTTGTCCCCATTGATTAAAGCCCGGGATGTTACCCAAGCAGCCGCAGTAGACATTTGCACCCTCTTTGCATATAACAGTATAGTCTTCTAGTTCCTTTTGCAACCAACAAGGAGTCTCTACAATAAAATTATGAGGATTGCCTAATGCCCTAGTCGGGAGTACAAAGCAACCAAAAAAGGTCTTGCGGGGATCGGTTACAGCAACACCTTTCCCAAAAATATAACCTTCTTGGCAGTTCAAACGCTCAGTGAAAATCTTCTCTAGGATCATAAAGATCCGGGTAGAGCGACCATTAATGTCTTCCATAAGGTGGCAACGCATGGGGCTGAAGGGAGAAGGCCCATGTGAACATTCGAAATATTCATGGCTTGCCAAGGCAGGATACCATCCAAAATAAGAAGAGCAACCCCCACAAGGGCGACCGAAGAAGAGATCATACTTGTTGTCACTCTGCGCAGTTCTCTTCCTCGGAACACGCTGCTTTTTCTTAGATGTCATCATTTCTTCGAGAGAGCTTTTCTTGGAAGACTCATTTTTCTTCGAGGAGGATTTTTTCCTTTTAAACTCCTCACGGGCATATGCAACAGCCTTACGCTTCTTCACGAGAGAAGGTGAAGTCGGAGGGGCCGCAATTAAAACTACTTCGGAGAAAGGAGTCACGCTATCCTTTGGCTCCTCAAGGGACGAACGCCGCTTTTTCATCGCTGATTTCTCTCTTGGTGAAAGAATAGGAAATTCTGGAGAAGCCATTGCCTGCAAATATATATATATATATATATATATCAAATTTCAAAAAAAAGAAGAAGAGAGCTACCACACGTTACGGCCTTGCTACAACAGTATAAATGAAGAAAGTTGCTGATGCTTTGGTGTCAGTAATCAAAATGCTCCTCCTCTTAAGAACCCAAATCAAGCAGTGGCAGTCAAATCTGAAACAAGGAGCCAGAGGAACCCGTGGGCGGGCCATTTAAAAAAAAGAGAGCGAAAAATATATACGGCTCAGCATGAAAGGGGGGCATTGAATGAAATCCGCTAAGTATAAATAGTTGTGTAACGGTATCTCAAACTCACAAATCACATGGCTACGGGCTCGTTGACTTTTTAAAGCTCTTGAAGCGCTGTGTCTAGCTGCAAAAAAAATCTCATTAATGATAAAAGCGCGTCGTGTTATTCCAGCAAGAAAAGAAAATGAGTCAAGAAAGGCCAGCCACAAACATGTCAAGAATTACGCCTTTACAAGTAGCCCACAACGGCATAATTCCTGAGGGGCATTTGATGAAGTACGTTTTGAACCATAGAATCACTACAATTATATGGTTAATTTTGGCCTATGAAATTATATGATTTTTCATGTGTAAAAAAATAAGAAAGAAAAAAAGAAAAAAATAAAAAAAAAGAAAATAAAAAAATAAAAAATAGAGAAAAAAAGAAAAGAAAGAAAATGGACAATTGGTCAAACAAGATCACTAAAGCAAAAAAAAGGAAAAAAAAAAGAAAAAAAAAGAAAGAAAATATATATAAAAGAAAAAATAAGGGGAACAGCACCCAAGCCCAACAATATTTACCTCAAATTTCTTGTGAGGCTCTTCGGGTTTCTAATCCATTATACAGGCACAAGTAGTAAATATATAAATATAAATTTGCGAAATTAAGATGACCAACAACCAGCAGCATTTTAGACATGGTGAAAGAGATCGTCGACAACGGATGGTTTGAAGAAACCCGAGCCCAATGATATTAGTCCAAGCATATGATGAAGCTTGGTGCAGGCAAGATGACCCATGTCCGGCGGCATTTCCAACTGGTAGAGCTCAAACCTGGTAGGATTACCAATGTCTCTGGCATCCTGCACAAGTATCCCCGTAGGAGAGTTATGATTTCCTCACCAACATAGATTACTTCGTAACAACTCTTCAAAAAAAATATTGTTGAGACAACCATCGACGACAAGGAAGAGGATTTTAAAGGCAAGAGGAAAATAGTAAATGTTCAATATCCTGCTCTTCGTGCTTCATTGAGGCAGAATACGGTGCTTACCAGGAGTTTAAAGAAGGCCTGTAAAACTCTTAGCCACTCAAAAAGAACAGAGCTGAGAAACACTTATAAAATGGCCAAGAGACTGTTGCCCGCTTAAACCCGCGGAACTAGACTACAATGGGCAGAGCTTACATCGAAGAATGCACAACAAGTCGTCAAAAGGCTGAAGGTGTCAGTGATATAGGCATGACCAATGAGAATGGAAAGCTCGGCGGGAGCACTTTACATAGAATCAGGAGTCCCTGACAAAGTATAACAGCTGGAGGTGACCAGCGGCCGGACAAGACCCTCTCCCTCAGGTACCAATGCTTTTCTAGATGATCACCCGGATGGGGAAAGAAAATGGAAGAGGCAAATGCCATGGCTCAACAGCAGTAGCAGTAACAGTAGAACCATCAACAGCAACAGCACCCGCTGCAAAATCAGCGACAGAACAAAGCGCCCCTCCGCCACAGCAGCCAGTTGGAGCTGGAGATGGCTCACCAGGACACCTGGCGGGTTTGCCGATCGGACGTCAAGCGCCCCTTCTCTTCCCTTGAAGACACATGCAAAAGGCTACTACCATATCACGTTGTTGCTGATTATGAAGCCGAAGAAGATGACAAGCCAGATGCTCTCTCGGCCTCAGCAATGGGACCACACAATTGCCACAAAGGTCGCAGAATTTGTTGTAACCTTTGAGAAACAAGCGATGGCCAGCTGGAGGATGAAGAGCCTTCAGAGGATTTCTTAAATGATGAGAATGAGCCTGAAAATGGGGTTGTAAGGATGCAGGAAGCATGGCTGGAACGCTGGAGGTGTGCGTAGCACATGGGCTGCTGACTTCGGAGCTAAACGGGAAGAAGCCCTAAAACGAAGGGACTTTCCCAAACAAGCACTCATCGCCAGACCACCTGCGAGATGTCAGCGTCAGGCTGGCTGTTGATTGCGATGGGATAACACGTGATCAACAGCTTGGTCACTGCGAGCGCATGAAAACCAATTGAGTTCCGTGGGAGTATGGTTCCGCAGAACTGCGTTCACGCGGCAACGAAATTCCATGTGAACGCAGTTCCGCGTAATGAAGTTCCGCGTAATGAAGTTCCGCGGAAATGCTGGCGGCCGAACTACCTCCAAATCGCCTATAAATAGAACTCTTAGACAAAAAAAATAAAAAAAAGAAGGGGAGACGACGAGAAAAAGAGACAGAGCTCTCGGAAGAACAAGCATTTTCAGCTTTTTCCTCCAATAGAGAACGTAAGTTCTCCATATATATATATATATATTTTCTTTTAGGTGAAAAAAAAGAAAAAATTTCTTTCTTATTAAAAAAATATATATACATGTGTATGAATTATTTTCTAAAAAAAAATAATAATAATACTTTTCCCAACGTGGATACTCCCCGACTGGCGGGTTGAATTGACACACGGGTTAAGTATATATATATATATATATATATTTTTTTTAATATATGTGTTATTAAATGTATATATACATATATATATATATTATTTTCAAAAAGAATACTGTTCCCAACGTGGATACTCCCCAATTGGCGGGTTGAATTGACACACGGGTTAAGTATATATATATATATTTTTAATATATATGTGTTATTAAATGTATATATATATACATATATATATTATTTTCAAAAAAAATACTTTTCCCAACGTGGATACTCCCCGACTGGCGGGTTGAATTGACACACGGGTTAAGTATTTTTCTCCTTAAAAAAAATAAAAATAAATGTATGTATATTTTCTATATATATAAATATATATATACATATATATATTATTTTCAAAAACTACTTTTCCCAAAGTGGATACTCCCCGACTGGCGGGTTGAATTGACACGCGGGTTAAGTATATTTTCTCTTTAAAAAAATGTATATTTTCTATATATAAAAATATATATACATATATACATATATATTATTTTCAAAAACTATTTTTTCTGCGCAAGGCGCGCCATATGTATACATATAAAGCTAAGTATTTTTTTAATGATATATATATAAAAGATAATAATATATATATATATGAAGGCCCGGGGTCCCGAGATCCCACCGGGCGCGCCACTTATATATATATAACGAAGTATTTTTCATGAAATACATATAAAAAAGATAATATATATATATATATATGAAGGTCCGGGTCCCGAGATCCCACCGGGCGCGCCATGTATATATATATATAACTAAGTATTTTTCATGAAATACATATAAAAAAAGATAATAATATATATATATATGAAGGCCCGGGGTCCCGGGATATATATATCTATAGCTAAGTATTTTTCATGATATACAAAAAAAAGAGATAATATATATATATATATGAAGGCCCGGGGTCCTGGGATCCCACCGGGCGTGCCACGCATATATATATAACTAAGTATTTTTCATGATATACAAAAAAAAGAGATAATATATATATATATATATATATGAAGGCCCGAGGTCCTGGGATCCCACCGGGAGCGCCACACACACACACACACACACACATATATATATAACTAAGTATTTTTCATGATATACATAAAAAAAATAATATATATATGAAGGCCCGGGGTCCCGGGATCCAACCGGGTGCGCCACGCATATTTATATAACTAAGTATTTTTCATGATATACATATATAAAAAAAGATAATATTATATATATGAAAGCTCGAGGTCCCGGGATCCCATCGGGCGCGCCACACATATATATATAACTAAGTATTTTTCATGATATACATATAAAAAAAAATACAATAATATATATATATATATATATGAAGGCCCGGGGTCCCGGGATCCCACTGGGCGCGCTATATATATATGTATATATAAAGCTAAGTATTTATATATATATATTTTATGATAAAAAATATAATATATATATATATTAAGGCCCGGGATCCCGGGATCTGTAGTTCGATCCTGCATGGACGGGAGACCGGGCTCTCCTTTCTCTGCAAGCAAAAAAAAAAAAAATGAGGAAGAGAGACCGTAGCTCATGTCCTATTAAAAAAAAAAGGAATGTAAAGAAGATAAATATGGAGAGGCCCGGGGATTCCGAAATAATGAAAAAAGGGAAGCCTACGAAAATATATATGTTATTAACGACTTCCAAAATTATATATACTATTTTCTAAAATACATATATATCTTAAAGGCTTTCAAAAATATATATAAAATACATATATATATGTATATCTCGCGGGCGTCCAAAAATATATATATATATATATGTCCCGCGGGCATCCAAAAAAAAATATATTTTTTGTTGTCCCGCGGGCCTTCAAAAAATGAATATTTTATTTTCTAAAATATATATATGAGTCCTGCGGGCCTTCAAAAATGAATATTTTATTTTCTAAAATATATGAGTCTCGCGGGCCTCCAAAAATGAATATTTTGTTTTCTAAAATATATATGAGTCCCGCGGGCCTTCAAAAATTAATATTTTATTTTCTAAAATATATAAGAGTCCCGCGGGTCTTCAAAAAAATGAATATTTTATTTTCTAAAATATATATATATGTGTCTCGCAGGCCTTTAAAAATGAATATTTTATTTTCTAAAATATATATGAGTCTCGCGGGCCTTCAAAAATGAATATTTTATTTTCTAAAATATATATATGTGTCCCGTGGGCCTCCAAAAATGAATTTTTTATTTTCTAATATATATATGAGTCCCGCGGGTCTTCAAATAATGAATATTTTATTTTCTAAAATATATATGTGTCCCGCGGGCGTTTAAAAATGAATATTTTATTTTCTAAAATATATATGAGTCCCGCGGGCCTCCAAAAATGAATATTTTGTTTTCTAAAATATATGTGTCCCGCGGCCTTCAAAAAATATATATATATTTGTCCCGCGGTCCCCAAAAAAATTTATTTTAAAATACACACATATATCTTAGAGACTTTCAAAAATATATATATGTATATTATAAAAAAAATTTATATACTTCTCCTTGAGTAAATACTCCCCAGGCAGTGGGTTAAGTTGATACACGGGGCGAAGTACCTTTCTATTATATATATATATACATATATATATATATTAAAAAAATGACCTCTTTGCTCAACCCTAGCCTTAATGTCCGAACAAGCCCTCTTGGGCCCAAGACCCTACAATAAACCCGCTTAGGCCCAAAACTTCCAGCAAGCCCAAGATGGCTCAGAACTCTTCAACAAGACCATTCGGGCCCAAAATTCTTCAACAAGCCCACTTGGGCCCAGAACTCTTCAACAAACCCACTTGGGCCCAGAACTCTTCAACAAGCCCAAGATCGCCTAAAATCCCCCAATAAACTCAGTTGAGCCCAAATTGATTGAGTCAAGCCCAGTTAGGCCCAAACTCTTTTCAACATGCCCGGTTAGGCTCGAACCCCTTTTAGATGGTCCAAGTCGACCCAAACATACTTTCAAAATTTGGTTAAATCCAATTCTTAGTAAAACCACTTAAATTTCAATCCAGAGATTGAATGCGGTAGACGTTGGTTTCTTGTATAAGTACTGAAGTTGAAAACAGGACACGCTAGTCTACTGTGTAAATCCAGAAGCTAAGAGCAGACTTAGTTTGCTGTGTAGGGTCACTAGTGTAGCCGACGGACCCCTCACTAGTTCCCAAACAGAGTCATTGCTGGTTGACGGGCTAAGCGTAAACTCACATTTAAGTCATGGCGCGTGGCGTCATGTACCTCATATTTAAGTCATGGCACGTGACGTCATATACCTCACATTTGAGTCACGGTGCAGGGCGAAGTGTACTCACTTATCTTTTTATTTTTTTCAGGCACGATTTTTCGTGCACTTGTAAAGACGTAGAAAGATCTTCTACGCATTTCATCATTATTTCAATAAAAATAAGCATTTTTATGGACTATTGTATTAAGCTCTTTTAATCAAGGGTTTTCTCGTTGGAGATGTAAAATCAGAATGTGGAACATAATGCAAAATATTTTTGTGATATACTTTTCGGACTCGGTTAAAGAATTAGATGCTTTAAAATTTTGCTGGGGAATTAATTAAGCATTTATTTTCAAAGTCGGAGCAAGACAATTTTTAACAATTTTTTTCACAAGGCCGGAACACTATTTCATCCTCCGCAAGCTAGTAATTTTTTTTTGCTAAACAAAAATCCTAATTGCCACAAATCCTCATTCACGCACCTATTTGCAATGTCAGAGCCAACGTCCATCCTTCTCCCTCTGGCAAACATCTCTTTGCTAGTTCTGCGCTTTCTTCTCTGGCAATTTGCCACTATTGAGAGTACCGCACCGTTGTTATCCATCATTGGCTAGCCACCCGATGTGTAAAACCCATCCATTGATGTTACCATGCCCATTCATGCCTCTCCACTATGTAACCTCTTCCATACCGCCAACCAGCAACACTAATCACCATCACCACTTGTAGACAACCATGGTCACTCTTCATCACTGTGTGCATCCACTGCCATTGCCAGCCACATCATCAATGATCTTTATGGACGATATCTTTCTGCATGTGAAAATCCAATTTCAAATCTGCCATACGCCTAAATCAAAATTTGAACTAAATTTGTTGAAATTTGCTAGACCGTTGCTTGTTACGAATGTCTCCTCCAGAATTGCCTTGCTATACAAGCAAATTGCTAATGTTGCCAATGATTGCGTCGTTGATCCAACCATCAATCCTCTTCTTGGATCATAAATTAATTGACAACTCGGCAGAATGTAAGTTGTCACGGCTCATTCTAAGCTTGTTTTGAATGTTAGTTTAAGAGAATTATGTAAAATTGCATAAATTTTGCTTAGTTTTCATCAATTTTGCATCTCGGGCATTGCAGTTAGTTTCATGCATTTTTAGTCTAATATCATCATTTAGGAGTGCATTTACTTATTTTTGTTATTGATGTAGGCAAAGAGAGGTGGCACCCCATTTTGGAGTTCATTTCAAGTATTGGGACAGAGAAGAAAGCTTGAAGTGTAATACAAGGAGAATTTGGAGTCCGAGAGATCGACACCCTGACCTCAATTTTTGGTGCCCTGGTGCCGGTGTTGGTCCCGAGTTAATGACAATTACCCAAGAGGGGAGGGTTAATTGGGTATTTAAAAATTTATAACTTAAACAGAAACTTTATCCCGGATTAGTCTAGTCCCCTTAATGAAGAAACGAAATGGAAAGCAATATAATGTAGAGAGCAGAAATATAAATCAAGCACAAAAGATTTTTATAGTGGTTCGGGCAACCTCCCTACTCCACTCTTCTAAGCTCACACTCCTTGTGACTTGGGTTCCACTATTGTATTCCTCAAATACAATTAGAGCCACTGCTCTCTTCTAGATTCCAGCTCTAGGGGGCTTCACAAAATCTCAGCACAAGTAGGTGATGAGTTCCACTACAATCACACACTACTTTGCTTACACTTGATCTTAGTTCCTCAAACTAAATCAAGTTCAATACAATCAAATGAAATAACAAAAGAATCTACACGTTACAGTTGTGTAGAAGCAATTTGGAGCAGAGAAGAACTCGTAGTATTGGCTTTGAAGATTCAGAAGTTGAGCTCTTGCAGTTTGAAGCAAAGTTCTTCTTCTTTTGCTTGGCTTGATCTCTTTGATGCTCTTGAAGATGTGAGTTAAGCACACTTAGTGATTTCCACTTCTTCCCTCGTCCACAATGAATGCCTTTTATAATTGTGGAGGGAATTCGAACGTTAGAAGGTAGGTGGCACGCATTTAATGAGCCAACGTTCGAATATTTTCCGACCGTTGCGACCCAAGTCGCAGGTGGAGTCGACTTTGGATGCGACCTCGCCCAAGTCGCAGATGGAGTCGACTTCGGGTGCGACTTCGCCTGTCCGCAGCAACTTCAAGTTCCTAACTGGGTCGACTTGGCCATCGACTTGACCCAAGTCGCAGGTGGAATCGACTTCGGGTGCGACTTCACCTCGGTAGTTTTGCTTGTCGATCTTGAAATCTTTGGAATGCTTTTGATTGGTTGGGTTTCTTCATGTCTTGTTTGTTCTTCCTTGATTTATTTCTCTTTGAACCATTGTGTCTTCATCCTAGCTTGTTTCCCTTTAGCTCCATGATTTGCAAGCCTTGAGTCTTTCTTTGGACTTGATTTAGTCTTCATATGTTCCAATTTGAACATCTGAGTTGACTTGCTCTTCATCTTTACTTAGTTTTACTTTGAAGTAGATCTAGTCCCAATTTGTCTTCTGGAATTTCTCCTCTGTCCGATCAAAGTCGATGCCAGAGTCGACTTGGTCTGCGACTTCGCCCAAGTTGCATGCTGAGTCAACTTGGGATGCAACTTCGGTAACCCCTGTTTTCGGTTTCAACTCTGGACAGAAAACGACGCCTCCAAGTCGCTACTGGAGTCGACTTGGCCTGCGACTTCACCTCAAGTCGCAAGTGGAGTCGACTTGGGGTGCGACTTCGGCACTTCGGAGTCTTGACTTCAACTCTGGAAGGAATCATCATTTCGAAGTCGATGCTGGAGTCGACTTGGTCTGCGACTTCGCCCAAGTCGCATGAGGAGTCAACTTCGTTTGCGACTTTGGTAGTTCAGCTTCCCTTTTTCAACTCTGGAAGCATTTGGCGCATTGAAGTCGATGTTGGAGTCGACTTGGGGATCGACTTGGCCTTCCATGCTCTATTTTCTTCAAATGAATATCCTTTAAACACTTCCACAAACATGTTAGTAGTCAAGACTTACTCAAATTGATTTGTTAATCATCAAAACATAGATTTAGCTTGTTTTCCACATATTTCCAACAGCTGAAAAACTTCCTTTGAAGAGAATTCTAAAAACCTTAAGTTGGCAAGCATCCAGAATGATTGGCGTCTTGGCACCATGGCGCTGACCCCCGCACATGTGAATTTTCGCACGTGTCTCCTGTTATTTTGAGAAGGAGCATAAATAGAATGCTTAGAGTTTGAGAACAAAAGTGGAAAGCTCGTGGAAGTAGCCACAAGTGGAGAAAAAAGAAGGATTTCAACTGAAGGGTGATTTTGAAGTGGAGATTCAGCTTCGGTGATGGAAACCGGTAAGTTTCAACTTCTCTTTTGTTTTTCTTATGTATTTTTCTTTTTCTCCTTTGCTAGATGTATTTAAACATGGATGTTATTGTATTTGTTTTCATTTTTTTGCGCTAAACTACAAGAGAAAGGAGATTGAGATGATCTGACTCTTAAACTATGTTGATTTGGTTCTTGTTAGTTTGATTATGATTCGATAGTTGCTGCAAACTTGTGTTATGTGGATTTACCTATATATGTGGTGATTAATGCTTATTACAAGCTTAGCTACCTTGTAAGATGATCTTATAACTAGATTCATGCTTAGAAAAGATGATTCTAGATAAGACTCATATGTATAACATAGGTTTCTAACTCAAGTATAGTTTGATGTTAATATGGATAGGAATATACCATTTAAACATGTGTAATCTTGAATAAGTTAAGAGCTAATCAATCCTACCATATTTGTTTTCATGTGAACATAGCAATAGGATGTGGTAAGATTAGGTTTATACACACTGGACAACATTTATAAACATATATGAACATAGGTTAGTAAATCCCTGTACAACTAAGTGAAAAAGGAACTAAATTAATATGGTTTAAAGTCAAGGATTCCTGATTTTTCATCAACTATAATCAACTCTAAGAATCCCTACTTAATTTTTTGCATTTTGCTAGCCCTTAATTCATTTTATTTTTTGTTAACAATTAATTTCCATTCAAACAATCAATTAAACCCTCTATCTCTCAAAGGCAATTGAATTTTAAAGATATAATTAGTTTAACTTAATACTTGTGGGATTGATACTTTATTCACACTTTATTACTTAATCGACAAGTATACTTGTGTTAAAACGTGCAATTTAATTAGACGTGTACGCAGCTCGTCATCATCAACCATAGCTTTGATACCACTTTTTAGGAAATGCGATTCATGTTCATACGGATTCTGATGAAGCACACATAGAAAAAGAAGGGTGCTTCAGGGTCTTGAATCATTGAATAGGTATTGATTAATCAAGTTTTACTGCTCTTAGACTTTTGAAAAATCTAATAAAGGTGTGAAAATGTGACTATTTTCAAATTTTGGCGCTGCAACCACCTCTATTTCCTCATTGCTTTCTTCTTCAACTCCTTTAATTTTCATTGGTTCAACCATCTATTCAACCACATTTTGAGGGACAAATTCGAGGGACAAATTGTGTTGTTGCATCAGAGTGACTTCACATCTTCTTCTGAATTTTATTCAATATAGCTAGAAGAAGCTTCTTGATGTCAATCTTTGATTGTGGTAGCCAATGGCTCAACTTGCTTTTATATGTTCTCATTAAATTCATCTAACTTTGCATGAATTGCATGAACATGTCCTCCAAAGATGGTCTATTTTCAAGTGGTGATGGTTCCCATGTTTGAGGTGCTTGAAATTCTATCGACATCATGTTTTCTTATTGCAGGTCTCCATGGTTTTCTTGTGCAACATTTGAATGATCATGATAGCTTAGGGACTCGGAGTAATACACACATTGAATTCGCAAATGTCCCTTGCCTCCTCACAAATTGTAGTAAGTTGAATGAGAATTTTCCATGCCTCGCACTTAATTATCAAAAACTATAAAGTGAGCTAGAGGAGCCCATGTATTGTCATATTCATGGATAACCAACATTCTTAGCGTTGAAAATTTTTCATTTAGCTAATAAGCATTTGAAGCCATAAAAATTGCAATATGAAGACCCTGAAACAAAATTTTATCAAAAGAAAGGAAAGAAAAATAAAAACATATAGAATATATACAAATTCACAGAAGATAAATGAAATTGTCAGATACTACGTTTAAAGCGCCAATCCTCGGCAACGACGCTAAAAACTTGAAGAGCTACGTATCGTCTAATTAATTTGCTGATTTGAACGCAAGTATACATGTCGACCAAGTAACAAAGGGTGAATAAAGTATTGTTCCCATAAGGATTGTGTTAAACAGATTAGCACCATAAAATTCAATTGTCTAAAGTGAATTGGCAAATTAATAGAGAATTCTATTGTAAGAGCTAAATTCAAACTAAATTACATAAAACAGAAGATGGTCAAAGATGGGATGGCAGCTAAAGAGGATTGCCTTGGGATGGTTAAAATAGATAGGAGTATGAATTCATTAACTCATAAATATGTGTTTGGTTTCTTTTTAAGTTAGTTTTGCATAAATTACTAATCTAGATTCACTTATATTCATATGTCTTTCAACACATACAAACCTAACCCTGTTTTAGTTAATTGTTGTGTTTCCATGCAACAAAGTAAAATAAGGCTGATAACCACATAACCTAATTAAGATTACAAAAGGTTAATAGATATATTCCTATCCATATTAACATCTAATACAAAGAAGAGCTGGAAAACTTGTGCCTTATAGACGGATCTAGTCTAAAACTCACTCTTCTAAGCATTGATTTGGATATTAAATCAATTTACAATGTTGCAAAGCTTGTGACTGCATTAAGCATGATATGTAAGGATAACTCAAGCAACACAAGTTACAACACAATCATATTTTCATTCAAGCTCAAAAAAACCAAATAACATAGTTTATGCTGTCAAATCATCCATATCTCCCACCATATGAAGATTTAGCTCATAATCATGACTTCAAATCTCTTTAAAATTAAGTTTATAATCATCCAAAGGATAGAGAATAACAAAAATAAGAAGAAAAATGAGAAGAGGAGATGAAACTCTATAGACTTGCAATAAATTGCTTGTTCTCCACTTGCTTTTCTCTTCTTTCCTTGAAACCCTTGCTCTTCTCCTCCTTTCTCAACAGCCACAAACCCTATAAGTTCTCTTTAAGAAACCCTCTAAGAGGTATTTTAGCCCATAGTAATTAAAGCATTACACGTATGAAAATTTTAACACATATTCTTCATGGTCGCAACCATGGTGCTCCCGAACAACTGATAATATAAGTTCTCTTGAGGCGGTGGACTAGTGGCCACGACCACGGGCAGGCTGGACCTAGAATTGCACTTTGACAGCTTCAAGTGATTTTCATCTTCTTTTTACCTTCAATTTGGATGGGAATTGCCCTCATTTTTCTACAAAAAAAGGTAAAAATAAGTAAATACATTCCTAAAAGATCAAATTAAATTAAAAGAACTAAAATGAGATGAATTTTAACTAGACGCAACCTAAAATGCATTAAAACCACACTAGATGCAATAATTAACGAATGATAAAAATTAATGAAAAACCTATACAAATTTCCATGTTTCTCCCGAACTAGCATCCAAAATGAAAACAAAATGAGTCTTCATAACTCTATTTTTTATGGAGTTATCAAAATGCATCTATTATAATAAAATTTATAAAAATTTTGTGTTCATGGAATTAGAACCCACTTTTACCCTCCAAATAATATTAATAAAAATAATAATAAACATACCATAGTGAGAGAGTTGAATCTCCATCTCATTAAATTAAACAATAGAAATCAATAATATAAAATAAACCACCTATTCATTCAATTAAACTACAACCATATTTTGAATTTTGTATTATTTACTTCACTGATACAAATTAATACCATCGCAGCAAGCAATCATCATATTAATTTATACCTTCGTGGCAAATACAAATAATATATTTTGTATATATATATACGGAAATTGCTCCTTTTCACATCCCATCAATCATTATATATTTGTTCATTATAATATATGTGAACCATAAGTCGTCATAATTCCTTCCATTAATAAGCATCAATTATTAAAAAACTACTACTGTTTGAAGTATGATTTGTACCCAATAACCCCATCTTGTTTTTATGTTTTGAATAATACCATATTCTATATCTATTTGATTTATGATGGACTTCCTTAAAAACTTCTTTTATGATGGCCTTATTATATTTGAATCATCAAAGTTGCATTACTTTTGATTCATTTAAAGTGAATCACCTTTACCTATTGATGCAATATCGACCCAAGATGGTTGAATTTCTTCTAACTTCTATCAAACTCTAGCCATTCGCCACTTCATACACCAAAGAAATGACCTCATGCCCCTCTTTTTCATTAGACTTCTCAAATACATGGATTCTACTCCACCTCCCTTGAGCACGCCTCCTTTAACTCCGACTTTGAGTGTATAGTATTAACATTATTACATTTATATTGGTCTTATTTACTCTAACTTTTATTCGATCCCATCTCCTTAGGTTACTTACCCTAAAATTAACCTTAATACTTATGTATTACTTGCCTTAGGAGTAACCTTTCGTCTCTACTCTTTCTACAATTGTAGTTTTGCCTTTTTGTCTCTATTTTCTAAAAAATTGCAATTTTGCCTTTTTATCTCTACTCTTTATAAAATTACAAATTTCTTTTTACCTCTATTCTTTTTGAAATCTGCAAAGTTGCCTTTTGTCAATACCTCTTCTAGAATTGCAGATAAATTATTTTTCGTCTCTATTTTATTTCTAAAATTGCAACTAAATCCTTTTTTATCTCTAATTTATTTCTAAAATTGCAATTTAAGGTTTCTTCAACCAAGTTTGTATTAATTATAATTGTACTATTCTCTTATCAATTTACAAACAAAATTAAGAGTCTCCATTTATTGCAAATTCACATTCATTTTCATTAACTAATTTATTGTTTAAGTTTTTTTATATATCCTTCTTTTGTACAAAGGGTACAACCAAATGTGAAACTTGAGATTTTATAATCTACCAATCTTAAAAAAATTGAGTCCTTGAAATTTAAAATTAATACTCATAAATATGAAACATAAGGTTCCATATTCAACCCCAGTCTGGCAGTCGCTATCATTTCAATCTCGTTTTATCGTCATCATCACTATCATCAAAGCATAGAAGCAAGAGTGCAACTTATGATGGAAGTAAACTATACATTTACAAATTACAAATACGGTAATAAAGCTTTAGTAAGCTATTTTCATTCATAATTCATAATGAAAAATGTTACATCATATAATGAATACACATGTATATACCTTATGTCACATATGCATCATTCTCAAATAACTACTACCCAAAGCTAACATGATTTGTACTTACCATAATCTGCCTAAGCCTAAAATCAACATGACCTAGCCCACAACTAGGTACTTGCGAAAAAAATACCATTAAAATATAGATAATAAAATATACAAGTTTAGATAAACTTAGTAAGTAGATGTAGTAAGTGAAATCAGTAGAAATCCATGTCTTGACTAGCATGTGGCTCATCATGGCCATGTCACTCATATGGAAAACACATGGCACAAAGTTCACCTTAGGAGATGCAACTTAGCTAACCCATCAGGAATGTAACGCCATTGCATCAATACAAACATGGGCTTCCAATAGCCTTATTAATAATGCCATGCTATGTCATAAACAACTCCAACATTATGACAATGAAGGGTCTTGAACAATCCTATTCCTATGTCAATCAAGGGTCATGAATAACTCATATCATATTCATTATGCTCATGACAACATCATGCATCATGTGGTTTGACAAAACCATATTTAAACACATAACTAAGTCATTATCAAAGAACCTAGCCTAAATCATGAAATCAACACCTAGCATCCAAAATCCAATACCCAAATCATCCCAAAATCCATTCAAACATACAAATATTGTCAATAGATCACCCACCCATTAGCCTCATAATTATCATCAAAATGAAGCTACATTCTTATCTCCACATAAGAATTATATAATTCTAATTTCCATTCAACTATATTCTCAAGCACAAATCTTGATTTCAAATCGTGCGCCTCATGCGCATTAAGCAGTTGCTGATTAGAGCACTATCTTTGTCTTACCATTATTTATTTTTCTCTGATGCATTGCCCTATCACTCTACTCGTCTTTAGTAGGAAAAACTCATTGTTGATTTCATTAAAGCTATCTTTGGTGAACCATCATTGACTTCCATATGTTGCACTCTCAAATTCACAATCTCTATTCACACAATCTCCTATGTTGCTCCTCATGTGCCACCAATGGTGATGCCCTCCTTTTATCTCACTAGCAGCACATCAACTCACTGATAATGGAAAAACCCATGACCTTAGATCTGCTATGGTCGACCATAGCAAAACCACTAAGGGAAATAGATCTAGTTGCTACTAAAAAATGAATCCAGGCCATCTGCATCATGTCTGAACGCTACTTTCCTTTGCTTGCAAATTTCGAGAATCTAAAATCCCATATTGTTAATTAACACATCCTGGTAATCCATCAATGCCACGATAAGTTTCCATGGTTTCAAAAATGGCACGCCCAAATTAGCTCCATCTAGATTTATATAATCCAAAATTGATAGCCATCATGCATTTGTTAGATTTGATGACCATATAGGCGTGTAACACCACCACATAACTATGACTTAGAATCAAGATCCTCATGATTTATCCTTCAAAAAACTACTTAGCTAACATAAATTTTGCTTCATGAATCACATAAATGCAATGATTGCCTTGATACCACTTAAGAAGCATGATTTAAATTTATATGAATTATAGCAGAAAAAAACATAATAAAGTAGGACCAAATAAACAACAAAAATATCACTTATAAAAGACACCAAGATTTACATGAAAAATCCTTAAATCTAGAAGGAAAACTACAAGAGAAAAAGATTTACATGATAAACAAATTATATAGACACACATAAGAATGACTCAACCCATTCTCTAGATGCCTCACACATATCTTAAATAAGAACACTCTAATAACCTCTCTTTCATGCTCCATCACGACACCACTCAGGGTTCTCCTGAATTCCTACCTGATACATCGACAAATAAAACTCTATGGGTACTTTCACAAAATAATGCATGCTCTCCTATGTATTCACCATGCACTGTCACATGCAAACAGCTTTGCAAATAATTCATATTAAAAATACAAGACACAACCCTAATAAAATGAATATTTATGCTTTTGAGATATATAATATTACTTAAGTCCAAATCGTAGTAGAGATTTATTGAAGTATGACTTGGATTGCATATAAAATTATATGCATTATAGATATGTATAGTGGAGATGCAGGGATTGCATGTAATGTGTACCCAATTTAATGTAGGTCTAGTTTCCTAATCTATAATAGATTTAGTTAATATAAATTTAGACCTCTCTTATGGATATTTCTTCTATTCTCTTGCACGAGATTTAGTTCTTTAAGAAAAACAACTTATTATTTGTGTGTATTTTTCATGAATTTTCTTTTGAAAGTTTTATCTCTTGTAACCTCTTTGTTGTAGTAGATTTTATCTCTCTTCACTCATGTTTCTTTTTTATAAAAAAATTTTCATGTAACTTTTTGTTTATTTTGTTATTTTTCTTATTAGTTTATTATTTTATAGGATTATTCATAACAAGTTCTACAATTAGCACTTTTGGCACAACCTCCATATAAAAGGAGCCACATTATCCAATTTATCTTCTTAATGCTTAATGAGAATAATTATAGAATCACTAATTAGTGTCACAATAGTAGAGTGTATCCACCCTTGAAAAAGTTGATCGATCATTTGAAGAAAACTTTGTAACACTTTGAAGAGTACTTTGGGGGATTTCCTTATCTAGGTTCCTTATTCATTATTCTGAAATGTTCATTATGCCATTAATTGTAAAGGAAATGTGGCTTCTATAAGATCACCATAAGCCATAAGTAATAATTTATATGGGACCCTGGCCTTATGGTAAACCAAGTTATCACCATCATCATCTTCAAAAAATTCAAAACCAATTGGATCAAGGCGACCTTAAACTATATTAAGATGTTGACAATGTCATCCTCATATATAGCTTAGCTTTGACCTTGAGCATATGCTAGTTAACGTGCATCCTACCTTAGGATCTCAAGTGGTATCCCATTTACCCATAAGAATCTACTCAAATTTATCAAGATCCTTATTACTGACAGATAACATCTAGTCCTCTCAAGGCAATCAAACTATGCTCCAACTTTATCACAAGTAGTCGATGACTCAAAGCTTTGAAGAGAAACAAAATCAAGAGAGCTAAAAATACAAGTGTGGCGCCCCAGCCCGAGTGTCACAACCTTACTCCAAGATCTATCGATTGGTAAACGTGATCAGGATCGTTACCCTGTCACACGGCAGGCTTATTGGATATTTATCTACTTAATCCTAACTCCTTAGGAGTTTATATCATTTCATATATTCAATTTCCATCAAATGCCTTTTTAGGCCATTATATCACTTGAGAATTACACATATTATTTCATAATCTTCATACTTAATCATATCATGATATTTCATGTCTTAGCATTTACCCATAAAAATTTTTTGCCAATCCATAGGCATAAAACATAACATAATCCTTCTTCAACTTTGAATAACAATTTAATTGTTATCATTCATATAACCATTCAATCCTTAGGTTCATACACAGGTAGCTCATAGAAATTCATTTATCCTTGAATCTCCACCTGTGCTCCTTGCCTCTTTTTTTCACCTGTCTTTGGGTTTGGAAAACAAAACGTGAGTCGAAACTCAATATGCAAGCTTAGGGTTTTCAAGCATTTCATTTTGAAGGCAACATTATTTAAAATCATTTCTCTCCATTCGGTAGGAGACACTTAACAAGTGATCAACTACCTGCGGAACAGAAACTTTTTCATAAAACTTTCATGGATATTGCATAAATATGGGATGTGCAAATTCATCATTTCCATTCATGACATTATCCTTCATGTGATGGTATGCTAGCTCAGGGAACATCCTTTCATAATATGATCCTTTTTATCCTTGGCATCGGACCTTCCGACTTGGCAACGTCAAGGGCGGACTCGTTGTCCTGCTTTCTGCCTTGACTATCCTACTTGATTTCCATTCCATGCATGACTTTCGTCACCCCGACATTATATCCCTCTTACACATGGAAACTTGTCATTCTCATGTAGAGAATTCTTTACACCATCCCTTTTTAAACATCATTTCAATGAAACATTGTTTAAATCCATGTTTCATCACTTTTCATAAATACTTGCGAAACAGTAAGCAAATCACTTATCATAATTGAAATAATATTTCAATACACATCGAAATAAAGGAATAACCGTCCTTAAATACCTTGTAATAAAAACCAAAATCATTTAGAAAACTGCTTACTCACCTGCTTCGCCTTAGCTTTCCGTATCGCTTATCTCTTTGCCTTTGCCTTTGCCTATACATATAAGAATGACATTGCATTCATAACATTTTCATTTGCTTGCTTAGTTTTTCAACCCATAATCCATTAACATACATAACCCACTTGAATTCCAAGTCGGGTATACATACATCGCACTCGCTTGTGCATCATACCATTCATTATATACTTGTGTTTTAATCCCACATTTAGGATAAACACATAGCATACATTCATATCTCAACATATGCGAATTTATATCTCCCACTAACCATTTTTCATGCATATTCTATTTTTCTTGCGTCAATGCTTCTTCTAAGCATATAGATGACGTTTTAAACTTCATAACTTATTCTCAAATTTTGAGATCATTCAAACATCATTCATACAGCAACATCCTTATGCATTTCATCACATATTCATGCATTTCTGCATTTTAGCAGTTCATATAAACCATTTACCACTTATCCATACTTATCCTCCCACATACACCCATCTTACAACACATAACTTGGGTATTTCTTAAAATTTCTCAAGTCAGCAACTTGTGTCCTTATTCAGCATGATTAAACCCCTCAATTAATATTTAATTTAGGGTCTAATTTCAGATTTTTAATCCATTCATCACAGGGTTCCAAAACAGCAACATTAGAACCTGTTTTTCATCCTTTCAACGCCTCTTTCATGACTTAAGTCTTAATATATTTTTAAGCCATAATTTTTAGCAACTAAATATACTTTTCTTAACCCAAATTTAGGGTATTATCACATATTTAAAATCCAAAATTCATTGGTTTCTATAACAGTAACATATTCACACATACTGGGTATCCATTTGACCCATTTTAACGTGCCCAAACTTATGTCCATAAAATCAGATTTAGGGCTAATCTCTTCAAAACCTTTTGGACACTCAAAGTAACTCAAAAATAGGTTATTTTACCCTCCATAACATCCATAAATCATTTCATTACAATCAGAAACAAAAATCATATGGAAAGCACCCGTTTTGGCCCCCCATTTGGATGTCTCATATACATACCCTAAAAAATCAGATTTAAGGCAAACTAATCCATCCCACTTTGGCCATCAAAAGGGTCCTTAATTTAGGGTAATTTACCCTAAAATTCATCCAAAAACAACTTGAGTGCTTCCTTGTATCATTTTTAATCCAAAAATGGAGAAATTGAGTCTTTCTTGAAACTTAGGGTTTCGTATTTACTAAAATCATCAACCAATGTTTAAATCATCATATATAATTCAAAAGAACATGAATTACATCCAAATAAACATTCTCAAATCATACGGAAACTTAGTTTATGGTTTTGAGATTTTCCAAATTAGCTTTCATTTCAAAATTCAACCTAAACTTCCATTTTTACTCTCTTGAACTCTTGATTTCTTTTAAATCTTTTAAAAATCATTCAATACCCATATCAAGGCATTATAACTCATCCTTTAAGATTTTTTTATGAACCATATTCATGGCTCATGATTTGAGAGAAGAAACTTAGGATTAAAGCATCCAAAACTTGAAATATACTTACTTGATTCTAGGAAACTTTGAATCCAAGCTTCCCTAAATTGGTTTCTCCTCTTTCCTTCCTTCTTTTCCTCTTTTTTTCTTCTTCTTTTTCTTTTTTTTCCTCCCCCTTGGTCGTGTTCAAGGCTTCTGCCTTTGTTTGGGGGTTTTCTCCTTGAGATTTTTCTCTCTCTAACCTCTCCAAGTGGAACGCCCATATGCCCCTTATATGCCCTTCATTTTCTGGATTTTTGGGCCCACTTTGCCATCTCATTTGGAGGGTAATTAATGGATATCTTATCCCTTGTTGACATGGCTCATTCATGTCCAAGTAAAATGGGTATTTATCTTATGTGAAAATTCATTAATTCATGGCTAATACTTGTTCTCCAAGCTATCCCCTTGAACCGTCCACATGGCAGCCCCTTATGGCTTTCTTAGCCACCAAGTCTTCTTCAATTTATGAGCATTTACATGCCCTCTCTACCTTATCATAACTAGATTTTGACTTAGGTAAATAAAAATCAAAAAAATCTAAATGCATGACCCCTTGGACATCCACCATGTGCCACCTTTCAAGCCTCCTTGAGGCTAGCTCATTAGCCCTTTAATTCAAGCATAAATGCATGAAATTTATCATGGATTTTGTGATTTAAGATATTTCACAAAATCAAGCTCAAAAAACCACCTTTTGACACCTCATATGGAGCATTTACTCAAGCCATTAAACCACTTGCTTTTTAATAAATGTTATGGTACTTTTGGGTGCACAAAGTCAATGCTACTCACCTTTTTCTGATTAAGCACTTTTTCATGGTAATTAGTTTAATCCAATCCATCAATACCATATATTTCATAATTTTATTCCATCATTTCAAATTTCATCTTAAACCGACGTTTCTACGTCAAGTTATGAACCTTTGAAATTTTTCTTGGAGTGTGAGATTAAAAATCAATAATTATTACCTTAATCTCATCACTTGTGCCTTAATTTGAAGTCAAAAAATATACACTTTAATTTAGCAAATCAACTGTCACAGAAGCAATTTGTTGAATACCTAATAGGCATTAGAGGATAGACCTCTAATTCTCCATATTAGTTAACCACACTCAAGCCATACCGCATTCTAGTGATATGAAAACTACAAATTTGTCTTCTATTTCACCTAATCTAAATAGAAAAATATGATTTCCCATAAACCCTAGCTTGTCTAGCTCTTAAATGCCTTAGACTGTGGATTTTTGGGGCAATACCCACGTCCACCCATTATATAATATGTTTGAGAAGAGAATACATCATTAACATGAGAAAATGGAGCATCTACTTACCTCGGTTGTGGTTTTCTTAAAGATCAACAACCTTAAATCCGTAGCTCTGAGATTTTGTGCTCTATTAATGCGAATTGGCGATCTTCCATGCAGTTTAGAGAAATTTTGAGAAGATTCAAGGTAAGATCGAACGTTGTGAAGAAGAGGACTTGGAAGCGGTGGAGGCAGAAATGATAGGAGAATAAGAGAGGGAAGAAGGGCATCGCTCCAAAATGGAGCCCTAACCCGGATGAGCCTCTCTTTTAAAGGCCATTATCGAGATGGGCCCAGTCCAAGCCCGATCACGGTCTGTAACTTGCTTTTCCATCCATATAACTTGGTAAATTAAAAATTTCTTAGGAGGTGTTGCCCCCTTCACTCGCACAAGGGGTGCTACCCCCTTGGCCGAGCAGGTTGAACCTTGTACTTGCTTTGAGAAGTTTAAGATATTCTTGGTGTCTCAAAAGACGCATCAATTATAAACCTCCAAATCAAATACCCTATAAATCATATGATAACTAAGTGATGCAACTACAATAACATGCCAAAGCGCAAACTCATACTCGTGAACAACATGCTCACGAATAGTGTCCCATACAACCCAACATGCTCAGATCATAATAAATAAATAAAATAAAATAAAAATACCTGCTCCTCACAGTCTACCCCTGTTAGAAAATTTTCATCCTTAAAATTTGCAATCATTCTCATAGATAAGGATACTTCTTTGTCATTGTTTCATCTATCTCCCATGTAGTCTCATTTTCTGTATGGTTCCTCCATTGGATTTTGAGAAGCTTGATATCCTTAGTCCTCAACTGTTTCTCTTTATTATCTAAAACTCGAATTGGCCTTTCTAAATATTACAAATCCTTTTTCTACTAGTATATCTTCATGCCTTAGCACATGTGACAGATCAGGCTCATATTTCCATAAGGATGAAGCGTGGAACACTGTTGGAAATATGTGGAAAATAAGTTAAATCTATATTTTGATGATTAACAAATCAATTTGAGTAAGTCTTGGCTACTAACATGTTTGTGGAAGTGTTTAAGGCATATACATTTGAAGAATATAAAGCATGAAAGGCCAAGTCGTTGTCCAAGTCGACCCCAAGATCGACTTCAAGAAGAAGAATCTGTCCAGAATTGAAAATGGGAGAAGAACAAGTGAAGTCGCAGGCCAAGTCGACTCCACTTGCGACTTGGGAAGCCAAGTCGCAAACGAAGTCAACTCCAGCATCGACTTCAGTCGGGAGATTCTCTCCAGAGCTAAATTTGGGATGGAAGAATGCCGAAGTCGCAAATGAAGTCAACTCCAGTTGCGACTTGGACGAAGTCGTGAACGAAGCCGACCCCAATTTCGACTTGAGGTATTCTAAGTTCAAGGATGCAGATTCAAGTTCATTCCTAAGATCAACTTAAGATCTCTCAAGACCAAATCAAGAATACAAGCTCTTTATCAAAATCAAGTCTAAGGCAAAAAGCTTCAAGTATGTTCAAAGATCAAATCAAGTCTATCAAGTCCAAGGCAAAGATTCAAATATGCTTCAAGATGAAATCAAGTCATGAAGACCAAATGAGTCCAATGCAAAGCAAGGTGCATGAATCAATCATGCAAAGATCAAACTCTCATCAGATTCTCAAGGTTCAAGCCTATCCAAGTTAAACCAAAGACAAGGACTTCAAGATCAACAAGATCTACAAGTATAAGGAATTATTTCAGAATGAAAATGATTAAAGGAAACAAGCCAAGCAAGATAGAGGAAGATCAAAGCATTTTTAGCAAAGATCGAGTCAAGTCGCAACCCAAGTCGACTCCATGATCGACTTGAGTTGAAGTCTAAAGCCAAGTCGACCCAAGACTCAAGACTCGGAACTTGAAGAGGTGAAGTCGCACCCGAAGTCGACTCCACCTGCGACTTGGGTCAAGTCGATGCCCAAGTCGACCTAATCTGGAACTTGAAGTTGCGACGGAGAAGCGAAGTCGCACCCGAAGTCGACTCCATCTGCGACTTGGGCAAAGTCGCATCCGAAGTCGACTCCGCATGCGACTTGGGTCGCAACGGTCAAAATTTATTCGAACGTTGGCCCATTAAATGCGCGCCACCTACCTTCTAACGTTCGGATTCCCTCCAAAATTATAAAAGGCATTCATTGTGGACGAGGAAAGCAGCTGAGAATCATTAAGTGTGCATAACTACCACATTCGAGACCTTCAAAGAGATCAAGCCATTCAAAGAAGAAGAACTTCACTTCAAACTGCAAGAGCCAAAACTTCTGAATCTTCAAAGCCTACATTACAAGTTCTTCTCTGCGCCAAATTGCTTCTACACATCTGTAAAGTGTAGACTCCTTTTGTTATTTCGTTTGTTTGTATTGAACTTGATTTAGTTTGAGGAACTAAGATCAAGTGTAAGCAAGGTAGTGTGTGATTGGAGTGGAACTCATCACCTACCTGTGCTGCGTTGTGTTGAGGCCCCCTAGAGCTGGAATCTAGAAGAAAGCAGTGACTCTAATTGTATTGAGAGAATACAATAGTGGAACCCAAGTCACAAGGAGTGTGAGCTTGGAAGAGTGGAGTAGGGAGGTTGCCCGAACCACTATAAATCTTGTCTGTTGCTTTCTTTTACTACTTTATCTTATTACTCTCTATTTGCTTTCAAAAAGGGGATTAATATTTCAAGGGGTTAAGATTTTAATTTACCAAAGAATTTTTTAAGAACCCAATTCACCCCTCCCCTCTTGGGTTTTGCCATCAACTCGGGACCAACAGAACACATCATGCACCCCAGCTAAGGATGGTGGTAAGTCAATATGATAAGCCACCTTTCTAGTCTGTTCTAAGATTTCATAAGGACTAATGTATCTTGGACTCAATTTGCCTTCTGTACAAAACCGAATCACATGCTTCATAGGGGATACCTTTAAAAAGACATTGTCTTCTACTTGGAACTTTAACTCTTGCCTCTTGGTATCTGCATAACTCTTTTAACGAGAGTCTGCAATATAGATCTGTTCTCAAATTCGTGACACCTTGTCCACTACGTCTACTATTATCTAAGGGCTAACCACAGTACTCTCCCCCACTTCATCCCAACAAAGTGGCGATCTGCATTTTCGTTCATACAATGCCTCGAAAGGAGCCATTTTGATGCTAGAATGATAAGTGTTGTTGTACACAAATTTCCACTAGATCGAGATAGTCACTTCAAGTACTAACCCTTTCCAGGACACAAGCTCTCAACATATCTTTTAATTGATGGTTCACTCATTTTGTTTCGCCATCAGACTATGGATGGAAGGCAGAATTAAAATCCAATCTAATGCCCATTTCTCTATGTAGAGCCTTCTAGAGTCTCGATGTGAACACTGATCCTTGATCTGAGATGATAGACTTTGGCACCCCATAGAGTCTCACTATCTCCTTTTTGGCTGTAAAAGTGGTTTTGACTGTAATAAAATGTGCTGCCTTAGTCAATCTATCCACAATAATCCAAATGTTAGTATATCCTATTACTGTGTGTGGTAATCCAACAATGAAGTCCATGGATATACCTTCCCACTTCCACTTCGGGATCTCAATGGACTACAATTCTCCTCTAGGTCTCTGATGTTCAGCCTTAATTTGTTAACATGTTAAACACTTGGCTAGATACTTAGCCACATCACCGTTCATGTCATCCCAACAATAGTGCTTCTTTAAGTTTTGATACATCTTTGTGCTCTCAGGGTGAATTATATAAGATGAGTAATGTGCCTCTTCGAGTATCTTTTGTAAAATTGGAGTTCTCCTTTGAATGGCCATACGACCCCTCAATCTCATGATACCGTCTACCGCGATTACAAAATCTGGAAATTCTCCCTCCAACACCTTCTCTCTGACCTTTTGAAAAGATTCATCTTCGCTGTCCTCTTGTGCTTATCAAATTTCATTTATAAGAGTGAGCTAGATCCTCAATTTGCTCATTTGTGCAACTACCCTATCAACACACGCATGAAAATCCATCTGTCTCATTTCTTCAAATAATGCTTCTTGATTAGTAAGCAAATTGGTCATGCTACTCTTAGACTTCAAACTCAATATATATGCCACCACATTGTCTTTACTCAGATGGTATTGAATACTCAGGTCATAACCCTTCAATAACTCTATTCACCTTCGCTGCCGCATATTTAACTCTTTCTAAGTGAATATATACTTCAAACTTTTATGGTCAGTATATACCTCATACTATTCACCATATAGGTAGTGTTTCTATATCTTCAATACAAAGAGCACCGCTGTCACGCACTGCCTTACTGTCTCGGTATTGTCCGCTTTTGGCCTAGGCCAGCACAATTTTGTCCTTCTGGGTTCACGTTCCCGTCCTTCCCCAAAAGACGCCTCAACAGGACAACCAATGCCTCCACTTATAGCCCAGGCTCCCTCCCTCATCCTAACCGATGTGGGATTCCACATCCATCCCCCCTTGGTGCTCCAGCGTCCCCACTGGACACCACCGGCGGGAGGTCGGGAGTCGGCTCTAATACCATTATGTCACGCACTGGCCTCACTGTCTTGGTATTGTCCGCTTTGGGCCTCGGCCCGCACGGTTTTGTCCTTCTGGGTTCACGTGCCCATCCTTTCCCAAAAGGCGCCTCAACAGGACAACCAGTGCCTCCACTTATAGCCCAAGCTCCCTCCCTCATCCTAGCCGATGTGGGATTCCATAACCGCAACCAACTCTAAGTCATGAGTCGAGTAATTTACCTCATGTGGTCTCAATTGTCTAGATGCATAGGCTATCACCCTATTATGTTGCATAAGAACACACCCAAATTCCTTTTTCGAAGCATCACTATACATGACAAATCCACCATGACTGAAGTCATAGGTGCTTCAACTAACCGCCTCTTCAACTCTTGAAATGCCTCTTCACACTTGTCTGTCCATTTGGATTTTACCTATTTATCAATGAGTTTTGTCATTGGGGTGGCAATGGTAGAAAACCCTTCCACAAATCGCCTATAGTATCCTACTAAGCCCAAAAAGCTCCTCAACTCAGTAACATTAGGGGGCCTAGGCCAATTTACCACTGCCTCTACCTTATATGGGTCCATATATATCGTCTTTAGGGATAATATGACCTTAAAATCACACATTATCCATCCAAAAATCACACTTCTAACCTTAGCATAAAGCTTTTCCACCCTTAGCTTTTGCAAAATTAATCTCAAGTGTCCTTCATGTTCTTCACTGCTTTTGGAGTATACAAAAATATCATCTCTAAACACCACCACGAATTGATCCAAATATGGCCAAAACACCCTATTCATTAAGTCCATGAATGCTGCAGGGGGCATTCGTTAAACCAAAATGCATGAATAAAAACTCATAATGCCCATACTGAGTCCTAAATGTTGTTTTCTGTACATTTGATTCTTTGAATTTCATTTGATGGTATCCAGACTGTAAGTCAATTTTTAAAAATTTACTTGTTGCTTGTAGCTGGTCTAATAAATCATCAATAGGGGCAATGGATACTTATTTTTAATAGTCACCTTGTTGAGCTCACGGTAATCAATGCATAATCTTAAGCTCCCATCTTTCTTCTTCACAAAAAGAATTGGGGCTCCCCATGGCAACACACTAGGCCGAATAAATCCCTTATCCAATAGATATTGCAACTGGGTCTTCAATTAAGCCATCTCTATTAGGGCCATGCGATAAGGAGCTCTCGAAATTAGCTCACTCTAGACTAAAAATCTATTACAAATTCCACTTCCCGTTCAGGTGGCAAACCTAGAAAATCTGTAGGAAATACGTCAGGGAGCTTGCGTACCACAAGAATCTCATTTTGTCCTCTGTATCATTATCTACTGCTGGGGCCAGATAAGCAAGGTCGTCTTTCTCGATCAGACTCGTTGTTCCTATGGGTGACACCAATTTGGGTAACCCTCCTGTTGGCAGTCCTCTGAATATGAATTCTGCATCATTACGTACCTTAAGGATAACTTGCTTTGATGAGAAACCTACCTTAACGTCATATTTTGCTAGCAAATCCATACTCAAGATAACATCCAATCCCTCCATCTCCAATACTATCAAATCTACTAGGAACTATATGCTCTTAATCACCATAGGGACATGTCTACACATCTTACTTGCTATACTAACTACTCTCAATGGGGTAGACACCCTCATTAGCTCATGCATGGGATATTTAATCAAGCCGATTTTTTCACGAAAGCTACTGATACAAAGGACCGTGATGCACAAGAATCAAACAATACAAAAGGCCATGTATCCACTAACAAGAAGGTTACCTATAACCAATCTCTGTAGCTTGTGACTCTTGTGGATCTGCAGCTTGCACCATTGCCATCACTTGCGATCTTTTATCAATATGAGGACGAGCCTACTGAGGATAGGGTCCTCTCTTTGCCTACATCCCACGAGGAGGAACATTACGAACCGACAATTGTTGTTTTACTCGAGGTGCCGTTACTCCCCCTCCTTCTAAGAGCATAGGACAATCCCTCCTAATGTGCCCCTATTGACAACAAAAGAAGCAAACAATTTTCCCTCTGTCTTTGAACTTGTGGTTGTTGCTCTCTAGCTTGAGCTTATGCTTGTCCCCCTAAGCTGCTCTCCCCCTTGCCCTAACAAATTTGGGCATGTTACTTTTCTACGACTTAGTTGACCACACTGGAAACAAGCTGAATTAATGTAGAAGTTCCACCTTCAACACTTTTTCTCTGTCTCTTAGGTCCTTGCACCTCACCTCTTGGCCCTTTCCTATTTTCCTTGATCCTTTCTTACTCTTCTTCTTCTCATTCTATCATGTAGGCTCAATCAAGTATTTTCCCATAATCACGTAACATGAAAGGCGCCAAGCCCCTTTAATAAAAAAATTTAGTCCATTATGAAATTTACGTGCACTTTCTTGCGGGTTTGTCTCTATCCATTGTGCAAACCTAGAAAGAAGAGACCAAATTTTAGCATCATATCCTTCCATGGTCATTTCCCTTCTACCAACTGCATAAATTTTGATGCTCGATGTGTCTTCTCGCTATCAGGCACATAGTGGGTAAGAAATCTTTCTAAGAATTTAGTCTATCGCAATCTTCTATATCAATCTGGCAACATTGCTTTCTCAGCATACCATCACTATTTTTTATCCCCTCCATCACATAAAGAGCATACTTAACTTTTTGTTGTTCTATGCATTCTATGTAGCTAAAAATCTTCTCCATTTTGGCCACCCAATAATCCACAACTTGGTAATATCTTTCCCCTTGAAATATAGGAGGCTTCATCTCTTGGAACACTTTTATGTCTAGCTTCTCTTACAGAGGCCTTCTTCCTTCTTGTTCTTGTCTCCTCGCTCTCATCCTCTCCATCCGATCTTGCATAAAGTCTTTAAAATTATGCATCATACCTCTCATCATCCCCATCATAGCCTCCATACCTTCTTGTGTCCTAGCGTTCATCTTTTCATCCTATGGAAATTCCACCGCCACTAGTCCCTACTCCACCTTACCTGTGCATCTCTGAATAACCCTTACTAAGAATCTCAAAGTACTCATCATCGTTTATGTTCTCATCATCTCTATGTTGTGGGGATCTCTCCCCATGGAATTGCTCATCTTGTTGGCCTCCAATAGCAAGTGGCATACCATGAGGTAGAACTATCATTTCACTAAGTCCACTTTCTTCCACAATGCCCGACCCTTACTAAGCCTTGTCCTTGGTGCCATCTTTTGTGCAACATCCATAAACAATTTAAGATTAAGCGACATAAGCTTCACCAATATACACAAGCTAATTAACACGGAGATATTCTAAGTTCCATCTCAATAACTTAGACTAGCTTCCTTGATAATATACTTCAAATTTAACATACTATACTAGCAACCCACCTAACCTCTTTCTTTCACTAACTTCAGAATTCAAAATATTTTCATGCTCCGATACCACTTTTTGTTATGCCCCCATTGCCAAGCTGTGGCACCCCGAACCGAGGTGTCACAATTGTCCTTACTCCAAGATCTTGTCGATTGGTAAGTGTGAATCAGGATTGTTTCCCTGATCACACGGCAGGTACTTAATTTGATCTCGTCTAATTTTTTTCTTACTTTTTTTCTTCTTTTATCACATAAAGACACATACTTATCATCAAATTTCAATTATCATTGATATCATTCATACTTGTTTTTTTACAATACAAGTTATTTTAACCT
Source organism: Annona cherimola (assembly GCA_030490835.1). Lineage (NCBI taxonomy): Eukaryota > Viridiplantae > Streptophyta > Magnoliopsida > Magnoliales > Annonaceae > Annona > Annona cherimola. The sequence goes on along the minus strand of CM059971.1, from coordinate 33,095,838 downwards.
GATCATTTCATACATACATAATTTGAAAACTCCTTAACATATGTTCATTCATACAATATACAGATCAGCATATCATAAAATTTTCTTCATACCTTCTTTTTCCTTTCCTTCTTGGCCTGTGCTGTACTTGTCTATAGTTTGAAAAGAAAAACGTGAGTCGAAACTTAGTAAGCAAGCGTTTTTTCATTTAAATGCATTTCTCTCGTTCAATAGTAGACACTTATCAAGTGATCTACTATCAACCAGTGGAAACCTTTTCATAAAACATATGCTTGCAAACTTAGCATGTAAACCTCTTTTTCAAGAACATAAAAATATTTTTCATAAAACTTTCTTTCTCCAAGGACATTCTCGTGTCCTTAAAACATTTTTCATAAAACCTTTTTAAAACAAGCATATGCATCATGCATAACGTTTCTGTCCATCTGGTAGGTGACACTTACCAAGTGATCACCCTTTCCTCCTTAGAAGAGAAACCATCTCTATTGATAACTCGCAAGCCAGGCAGTTATCCATGTTCTTCTCCCATTTCAGGGAGGGAGCCGCCGGCATTTCGCTATTTTGAAGCGACTTGGCCTATGAGAGGGGGCCCATCTTGCTACCGCGTCCGGTCTGTATATCTTCTACAGTAGACCTAGTACATAACTCATGTGCACATTCCTTTCTCCATATTCATATGCTAGCATGCTTTTTATAAAACTCCACAGACCCTAGTCTGTGACTTTTCCTTTTCAAAACTTGATGCTAGCATGTCATTTCAAAATAGTACAGACCTCGGCCCGTATTCCCTTTTCTAACTTGAAAACTTGGCACAACCCAAGTTAACAAGTTAATAAAAATATTTTGTAAGGATGACCAACCTTAAATAATTTTGGAAACATTTAAATAACACATTTCTAAATCATTTAAAATATTTGAAGGAAATATTTGAGAAATAGTAATTTCAAAATTTTGCTAAAATGTTTTTAAATAAATTTTGAGCAGTAAAACAATTTCGAAAACATTTTAATATCTGAAGATAAAAGATTTTGCAAACGCTTTTCTTCCCATCTTTGGGTTTTTCATGAACAAAGGATATACCAATGCATAATTTATTTTCTTTTTATGGTATCATATTCTTTGTCCACATGACACATGAGTTACTTCTATATGAAGGTAAGTTTGTATGATCCTTTGATCGTTACCTTAAAAATCTTCATTTAAATCGATTATCGGTTGACCTTCCTTAAATTCGTTTCAAAATATTTTAATAAATCATTTTAAATTCATTCGATAAAACTAAATATTATTTGGAAATCAAAAAATTTTCTTTTCCGTTATAATGCTACCATTTCCACATTTCTCCTCATTTTCATAAGGATTTGCTTATGGTAAAGCAATTCCCACATATCTCAAAACTCTCCTCACTTCCATATGGATTTGCTTATAATAAAGCAATTACGACATATTCTATGGTTGCAATTTAAAACATATAAAAATCATTTTCAAAAAGTTTGCTTGCTTACCTCTGTTTTGCTTCTGTCTGAATCCTTTATCTTGCATTTTCTTTTCCTATACAAGTGAAAAGGATATACGTACTTTATCATACATATGTTATATTCATTTATGACCTTATTTTCCTCCATAATTTCTTATAGAGGTTAACTTTAAAAATACTCGTTCATTATTTCCTTATGTGGATTTTTAACCATAAATCCTTAAAAATTTCATCCTTAGATTTAAATATTAATCTCAAATTTTCTTTAAAATCACGCTGTTTACTGTAGCAAATTACTGTAGCAAATCACTGTAACAGTTACTGTTCATCCGAGGTTACTATTCACAGAGACATGGTTACTGTTAATTGGTTCCAAAAATTGATATTTTTTCAAAAATAAAAAATACCATGACATAGCTTATGCCTAGTATATCATAGAAAATTTCATATATTTTGAATTTATCATCATTTACTTGGCTAAATAAATTATTTTCTCCATCTACTAAAAATCAACAAAAATTCACTTAAGTATAATCCTTAATTTCAAAAATCACGAAATTAATATATCATTATTCCAACATCATATTTATGATATTCATACATCCCAAATCATCATTTATAAATTTTGGAGCATTATTTTTGCATATCATACGCTATCTTCCTGAATGCTCCATTTTTGCTCCAAATTTTTTATGTTTTGGCATAATTCCAATTAAGTATTATATCTATACTTATTTTCTCATGATTAGGAATTATATAAGCATGTTTTTACCCTACTTAACATCCAAAAATTTTTTTGGCAGAAATCACTTACCCGAAGTGGAGATACGCCTCTTTTTCTCACAATTTCTCTCTTCAACTTTCTCCTTCTTTCTCTAAAGGCCAAAAATGTGTTTGAGGGTGGGAATGCTTGAATTTTTCAAGCTTGGAGTGCCTTTGGTCGTTCTCACCTTGCCCCCTATTTATAGTTTTTGATTTTTCATCAAATTGGATTTTACCCCCCTTGCTTGAGGTATTTAATTATAAAAATGTATTTTTTATAGTTTTGAAAATGCATGGAGCTTTGTGCAGCCACCCTAGGCCTGTTCTAGCCCACCCTATTAAGCCCTATTTTTCCTTGATTTTTTGTTTTTTAAAATTAATTAATTTAGGCTAAATAAACCCTAGCCGTTGATTTAAGATGATGATGATCATGGACCATTGATTTGGTCAAAATTCCAGCCACCCTAGCCTGCCATGCCCCTGCTCCAGTTGCATTTGCATTTAATTTTTTTATTTTTTTATTATTTATTTATTAAAAAGTCAAAAGTGGATTTAATTAAAAGGTAAGCTACTTTTTCGATCTTCATTTGACACTTTATCTTGACATTTGATTTGTGATTTTCATCACATCTTGACCCATTCATCATGTTCATCATGACTTTTTAACCGTCCATAAAAAAATTCATCGAATTTCAACGCCCGGATTGCAAATTCTGAATTTCTTTTCTATTTTTAACTAAAATCCAAATTTGTATTAAAATAATAAAAAGTAATGCTATTTTGTCTTGTAGTTATTAAATTCTTATTTTGTCTTTTTTTGATTAGGTTAATCCAAGTGATTAACTCTTAATCACGTGTCTTAATCCTTAGTCATTATTCACGTTCACTATTCACTTGTACTATTCACGTGCACTATTCACTTGGGTTAAATTCTTAATTGCATTATTTTAACCTCTAATACACACATTTGCAAATATAACATATTTCATAAATTTTATTTATCATAAAAATCAGTACAAAAATCTATGTGTTATTCTAGGATTGCGGGTTTCACAATCCTCCCCCCCTTACAAAAGGTTTTGTCCCGAAACCTGTTACAACCTATCATACTTCTACCGCGCATTTCATATACAGGATTTTTTATGTAGAGACACTATTCATTCCTTCTACTAACAGTGCAGGAGTAGTTGATATGGAAATCACATAATGTCATCATTAATTAATTCATCATCCATACCTGCAACTTCTTCCTCTCTTTGTTCTTGTGACTCTTCGTGAGTCAACACATACATCTGCATTGGGTTAGTGGAGGTACCCAGTTGATTTGTAGTCATATTCCTTTGCTGGGCAGATCTCCCTTGACCTCTTGCTTCTTGTGCTTTATTCGGACATTTGGTGGCAACGTGTCCTACTTGATCACAAATGAAACACTTCAATAATTTTGCATAAGCACTTCTACAATTCTTTGCTATATGACCGGTCTGGCCACACCTTTAACATTTATTAGAACCCTTTAAACATTTACCAAAATGACACCTTTGACAATTTCTACACAATGGAGCACCAACTGAGATGAAGTCTGACTTCATTATTCTTGTTACTATCTTCTTGCTTCTTTCTTTTCCCATATCATGCTCCTGGGTGTCAAAATTAAACTACTCTTATTCTTCTTAGGTTCTTAATATTTCTAATTCTAAGGCTCTTGCACTTTCTATACTTGAGGCATAATCTATAGTCAAATGAGGTGCAAGGCCTTCTCTTAAACACGACTTCAACCCTTGCTGAAACCTTTGTGCCTTATTTTCGGGCACATTTGCTATCCATGGAACAAATCTTACCAGGGCATTAAATTTTGTAGCATATTCCATAATAGTCATCTCGCCCTGACGTAATTGTTCGAACTCAATCACCTTTTGACTTTGGAGACCTACTGGAAGGTACTCCTTATTAAATTCTTCCAAAAAATTTTGCCATGTCACCTCTTCCGGGTGTGGCATAGTAACCAGTAGAGTCTCCCACCATTCATAGGCGTCCTCAACCAATAAGTGGGTGGAGCACAATAACTTCTGTTGATCATTTTATGGGGAGATTCTAAATAACTTCTTAATCTCAATCATCCATTGCTCGGCTTTAATAGGGTCCGATTTGCCTGCAAACTTAGGGGGGTGCTGTGCTAGGAAAGCACTAATAGCCCTTCTATCAGCTTCTAATAGGCTATCTTCCATTTCTATTCTAGGGGTAGGGTTGACCAATGGGCCGATTCTTTCCCTATCCTTGTTTCCTAGCTAGGCACATTGATGCTCCTCCCATAATCCTTGGATCATGCCATGGCTTGTGTTGTTCATTTCTGCATTGCTTTCTCTACAGTTGTAACTACCATTTCCTCTATTTGCTTTTCTTGGTTAATTCCTCTTTCTATACGGGGTTCAGGACTAACCTCTTCTCGTAGTTGACGAGTTCTTGAACCTGATTGTTCCCCTTGCCTTGGTCGCTTAGACCTATTACTAGTCTCCCCTTTTTCCTGTTGACTTACAGGTTCATCTTTCGCGACTGTCTTTCCCTTATTTAGCCTAGCTCCTGCTCTGGTGATAGGCATCTTTCTATATATTATAATTCACTAATCATACATACTTATTATACAAGTGTAAAATATTTGCACTTGTATTTAAAACAACCTATAATCATGTATCATTTCAAAAGTCAAAAGAGACTTTTGTTATCTTCCTCTACCCTTTTCTTATCACATATACTCTACTTAGCTAGTGCTAGACCAACCAAGTCATCTTTACTTTTCTTCTTTCTACTCCTATTTATCAATCATAATTTTGATACCATTTCTGTGATATCAAATCTTTTCTTTCCACACCATTACCAATCCTTGCTCTGATACAAACTTCTGTGGCACCCCGAACCGAGGTGTCACAATTGTCCTTACTCCAAGATCTTGTCGATTGGTAAGTGTGAATCAGGATTGTTGCCCTGATCAAGCGGCGGGTACTTAATTTGATCTCGTCTAATTTCTTTTTCTTTTTCTTTTCTTTTATCACATAAAGATACATACTTATCATTAAATTTCAATTATCATTAATATCATTCATACTTGTTTTTGTACAATACAGGTTATTTTAACCTGATCATTTCATACATACATAATTTGAAAACTCCTTACCATATGTTCATTCATAATATATAAAGATCGGCATATCATAAAATTTTCTTCATATCTTCTTTTTCCTTTCCTTCCTGGCCTGTATTGTACCTGTCTATAGTTTGAAAAGCAAAACGTGAGTCGAAACTCAGTAAGCAAGCGTTTTTTCATTTAAATGCTTTTCTCCCGTTCAATAATAGACACTTATCAAGTAATCTACTATCAACCAGTGGAAACCTTTTCATAAAACCTTTCATAAAACATATGCTTGCAAACTTAGCATGTAAACCTTTTTTCATGAACATAAAAACATTTTTCATAAAACTTCCTTTCTCTAAGGACATTCTCATGTCCTTAAAATATTTTTCATAAAACCTTTTTAAAATAAGCATATACATCATGCATAACGTTTCTGTCCGTCTGGTAGGTGACACTTACCAAGTGATCACCCTTTCCTCCTTAGGAGAGAAACCATCTCTATTGATAACTCGCGAGCCAGGCAGTTATTCGTGTTCTTCTCCCATTTCAGGGAGGGCGACACCGGCATTTCGCCATTTTGAAGCGACTTGGCCTATGTAGAGGGGGACCATCTTGCAACCGTGTTCGGTCTGCATATCCTCTACAGTAGACCTAGTACATAACTCATGTGGACATTCCTTTCTCCATATTCATATGCTAGCATGCTTTTTATAAAACTCAACAAACCTTAGTCTGTGACTTTTTCGTTTCAAAACTTCATGCTAGCATGTCATTTCAAAATAATACAGACCTCGGCCTGTATTCCCTTTTCTAACTTGAAAACTTGGCACAACCCAAGTTAACAAGTTAATAAAAATATTTTGTAAGGATGACCAATCTTAAATAATTTTGGAAATATTTAAATAACAAATTTCTAAATCATTTAAAATATTTGACAGAAATATTTGAGAAATAGTAATTTCAAAATTTTGCTAAAATGTTTTTAAATAAATTTTGCTAAAATATTTATAAAAAAATTTTGAGCGGTAAAACAATTTCGAAAACATTTTAATATCTAAAGACAAAAGATTTTGCAAACGTTTTTCTTCCAATTTTTGCATTTTTTATGAACAAAGGATATACCAATGCATAATTTATTTTCTTTATATGGTATCATATTCTTTGTCCACATGACACATGAGTTACTTCTATATGAAGGTAAGCTTGTATGATCCTTTGGTCATTACCTTAAAAATCTTCATTTAAATCGATTATCGGTTGGCCTTCCTTAAATCCGTTTCAAAACATTTTAATAAATCATTTTAAATTCATTCGATAAAACCAAATATTATTTGGAAATCAAACATTTTTCTTTTCCGTTATAATGCTACCATTTCCACATTTCTCCTCATTTTCATAAGGATTTGCTTATGGTAAAGCAATTCCCACATATCTCAAATTTCTCCTCACTTCCATATGGATTTGCTTATAATAAAGCAATTTCGACATATTCCATGGTTGCAATCTAAAACATATAAAAATTAATTTCAAAAAGTTTGCTTGCTTACCTCTGTTTTGCTTCAATCTGAATCCTTTATCTTTCCTTTCCTTTTCCTATACAAGTGAAAAGGATATACGTACTTTATCATACATATGCTATATTCATTTATGACCTTATTTTCCTCCATAATTTCTTGTAGAGGTTAACTTTAAAAATACTCGATCATTATTTCCTTATGTGGATTTTTATCCATAAATCCTTAAAAATTTTATCCTTAGATTTAAATATTAATCTCAAATTTTCTTTAAAATCATGTTGTTTACTGTGGCAAATTACTGTAGCAAATTACTGTTCACAGAGACATAGTTACTGTTCATGGGTTCCAAAAATTGATATTTTTTCAAAAATAAAAACTACCATGACATAGCTTATGCCTAGTATATCATAGAAAAATTTATACATTTTGAATTTATCATCATTTACTTGGCTAAATAAATTATTTTCTCCATCTACTAAAAATCAACATAAATTCACTTAAGCATAATCCTCAATTCCAAAAATCATGAAATTAATATATCATCATTACAACATCATATTTATGATATTCATACATCCCAAATCATCATTTATAAATTTTGGAGCATTATTTTCATATATCATATGCTATCTTTTCGAATGTTCCATATTTGCTCTAAATTTTTTATGTTTTGGCATAATTCCAATTAAGCATTATATCTATACTTATTTTCTCATGCTTAGGCATTATTTAAGAATTTTTTTACCCTACTTAACATCCAAATAAAATTTGGATAGAAATCACTTACCCGAAGTGGAGATACGCCTCTTTTTCTCACACTTTCTCTCTCCAACTTTCTCCTTCTTTCTCTAAAGGCCAAAAACGTGTTTGAGGGTGGGAATGCTTGAATTTTTCAAGCTTAGAGTGCCTTTTTTCGTTCTCACCTTGCCCCCTATTTATAGTTTTTGATTTTTCATGAAATTGGATTTTACCCCCTTGCTTGAGGTATTTAATTATAAAAATGTATTTTTTTTATAATTTTGAAAATGCATGGAGATTTGTGCAGCCACACTAGGCCTGCTCCCGCCCACCCTATGCAGCCCTATTTTTCCTTGATTTTTTTGATTTTTAAAATTAATTAATTTAGGCTAAATAAATCATAGCCGTTCATTTAAGATGATGATGATCATGGATCAATGATTTGGTCAAAATTCCAGCCACCCTAGCCTGCCATGCCCCTGCTCCAGCTTCATTTGCATTTACTTTTTAAATTTAATTTTTATTTTTTTATTAAAAAGTCAAAAGTGGATTTAATGAAAAGGTAAGCTACTTTTTCGATCTTCATTTGACTCTTCATCTTGACCTTTGATTTGTGATTTTCATCACATCTTGACCCATTCATCATGTTCATCATGAATGTTTAACCATCCATAAAAAATTTCATCGAATTTCGACGCCCGGATTGCAAATTATGAATTTTTTCTATTTTTTCACTAAAATCCAAATTTGTATTAAAATAATAAAAATTAATGCTATTTTGTCTTGTAGTGATTAAATCCCTATTTTGTCTTTTTGTGATTAGGTTAATTGAAGTGATTAACTCTTAAATACGTGTCTTAATCCTTAATTACTATTCGTGTGCACTATTCACATGGGTTAAATTCTTAATTGCATTATTTTAACCTGTAATACACACATTTGCAAATATAACATATTTCATAAATTTTATTTATCATAAAAATCAGTACAAAAATCTGTTTTATTCTAGGATTGCGGGTTTCACATAAGACCTCCTTAATGGCTAAGCCATAGGTGTCATATAACCTAATAAAAATTTGACAGCTTCTCCCCATAACCTATAAGGGTGTGGCATGGTATACTGAATCTGTTATACATGAACATCACAATTTCATTCTAAAATGTCATCACTTAGCTCTACATTCACATCTTTGCGTGTCCATACTATAAAGACATTTGTATAAAGAGAAATTCGTAATAATCCATCATTACTCTACCAACAATTCAAAATAACATATGCATACGTTTACATAAATAATAATCCAATCTTGTAATACCAAATACGATATGTTCTTCGTAGTTGCGTCAAAAAGGTAAATGTTTACATGTCAGATAGGAGTATAAATCTCGAAATAGGTAAAAAAAGAAACGTAAGGCCTAATCTATTGTGTTTGGTCTCTAGGTTTATGTCCTTCACTAATTCCATCTTGAGGCTCTTCTCCTGTCCTGTGGTTTAAAAGCAAAATAACAAATCACATGAGTCTAAACATAATCAATAAGTAAATTAACAGTTAACATGAAAATAGAAGCATATGAGACTCATAATAAACATGTCATGACAATGATGTGGAATGCCAACTCCTAAATAACCGTATAAAATATGGAATCAACACCCATGCCAAAGGAAAACATGTATAGAGTCTCATGTTTGTAATGGGTCATGCACAACCCTCCCCTCATGTCAATTAAGGGCTATGAATAACCCGTCCCACATGTTAATTAAGGGCCATGAATAAACCTTTTCTTGTGTCAATCAATGACCATGAACAACCCTATACAACCACGCGATCCATTCGCATTTACAGTTTATACAAATTTTAAGTGGTATAACATACTCATTATAATACTCATGCATTGAACTATCAAACAACTATCACTTATCCTAAGTAATACATTATCACATGCACACAAGATAGATGTCATAAACCAAGAATATAACATTGTTGAACTTAACAAATATGCACTTTAATTTAGCAAATCAACTATCATAGGAGCAATTTATCGAATACCTAATAGGCATTAGAGGGTAGACCTCTAGTTCTTCATATCAGTTAACCACACTCAAGCCGTATCACATTCTAGTGATACGAAAGCTACAAATCTATCTTCTATTTCACCTAATCTACATAGCAATACCAGATTTCCCATAAACCTACCTAACCCTAGCTCGTCTAGTTCTTTAATGCCTTATTGTGGGTTTTTGGGGCAATACCCACTTCCACCCATTCTGTAATACGTTTAAGACAGAATCCATCATTAACTCGAGAAAACGAAGCATCTACTTACTTCGATTACGGTTTTCCCAAACAAAAAAATCGTAAATCCTTAGCTCCAAGATTTCATGCTCGATTAATGCAAATAGGCGATCTTCGATGCAATTTAGAGAAACTTTGAGAAGATTCAGGGTAGGGTTGAACATTGTGAAGAAGATAATTCGGAAACAGTGGAGGCTGAAATGAGAGGAGAAGAAGAGGGGAGAAGTGCGTCACTCCAAAATGGAGCCCTAAGCTGGACAGGCCTCTCTTTTAAAGGCCGTTGTCGAGACGGGTCTAGCCTATACCCGGTCATGATTTGTAACTTGCTTTCTCATCCATACAACTTAGTAAATTAAAATTTTCTCGTGAGACTTTGCCCAATTAAAATTTTTTGGGGAGGCATTTCCCCTTCCCCCCCCCTCCCCGCATGGAGCGCTAACCCCTTGACCTCTATGATCGGACCGAGCAAGTTGAACCCCGTATCTACTCTGCAAAGTTCAAGATAATTGTGGTGTCTCAAATGACGCGTCGATCATACACCTCTAAATCAAATACTCCATAAATCGTATCCTAACTAGGTGGTGTAGCTACAAAGAAATGCTAATGCACAAACTCATACTCGTGTATAGCATACTCATGAATGGTGTCCCATACAACCCAACAAGCTAAGACCATAATAAATAAAATAAAATAAAAATACCTTGTCCTCATAATTTCTTACAAGCATACTTACACAGTTTTACTTTTTGGGTCTGCTACTATGTAACCGGGTTCATATAAGTGGTTAGATATAATCTCATCCATTTTTGAGATTTTAATATTTGATGAAAAATCTAGTCCAATCATTATATTTAACATCATTTGTTTAGCTAAGAAACCAAATTTCATCAAAATCCAATATGTGAATAGGCCGCATTTGCTAAAAATAAGTACATTCATGTATAAAATATTTAGATTCATTCACATATATATTAAAATATAGTAATATGTTACAGAATCATTTATCTACATATTTATAATATTTTACATGATTTAGATGTTGAAAATACTAAAAAATTAATATTTAATATTAAATTATTCTATTACATTGATTTTATATGTTTGTAGATGGGACCTATATACAAAGATACTAGATAAATGAAATAATTTTCATGATAATATGAATGATGCTAAATACAATGAATAGAATGAATTTTTCATCAACTATTTAAATATTAAAAATGAGAGGGGTTACATAGACAAGGGGTTTCATAGAAGCACTCCCACTTACTATTTATTCAACTTGGTGGTGTATCCTTTCATTGGAATGTTGTCATTTTAGGAAAGTTTTATTTGATTTGGATAAGACCCTAAAGGAAAGGATACATTTGCAGTTTTATATAAAAATTGTAGATATATTTGCAATTTCATTAAATTAAGATATACATTATAGACATATTTACCATTTTGTTAAAAGAATTGCAAATCATACTATAGATGTGTTTGGGAAGTGAGAAAAATGGTGGAAAATGTTTTACTAGAAAAGCTTTTAAAAATGAATAAGAGTAATGTGATATAATAGGTTAAAGAAGAAGAATAAAGAGAATAAAGTTTAAATAAATAGGACAGTTATATGAGAGGATGTGAATAAATAATTAAAAATAAGATAGTTGTATATAAAGATATGAAGAAATCATTAGACAATAGGATAAAATTTGAGCGAAAAATGTTTTAAATGAATCTATTTTTAATTTTTCCAAACACATCCTATATAAATATCTCAATTGATTATGTGGATTTTACACTTTTAGGAAATATGACAAAGATGTTAATATCTTTGATTAGGATGACATTTGATTTCCTAATTAAATAAATTATTTTAGATATAACGACTAAAATATATTTGTAATACTCTAATTATTGGTGACAATAAATAAACAGGAGGAAATATATAGAACGAGACTTAACAGGATTGAAGATGGTAGAACCTAGATTTGAAAGGGTGGATATGGAAAAGATTACTGAGTTGAGGGAATACTAAAACTCTAATTAATAATAATGAAAAATAAATTTTGATGAATGATGTGATAGAAGCCTAAGATGAATTCTTGTATATTTCTTAGGTATTTTGGATGTACAAGTACGCTTAGGTTAGCTACTTGATAAGTATTTGAGATTTGCCTCATACATATAGATAATGAACTAGAAATGAGGCTTAATTGGAACCAATTTGATTTACAATTTATATTGATAAACTGTATATATGTCTAATTAAAATGCTCATTTTAATGTTAGTATACGTGCCAATCAAGTAATAAAAAATAAGCAGAGTATCATTCCCACGAGGATTATGTTAAACGGACTAGCACCTTAAACTTCAATTGTCTTATGTGAATTGGTAAATTGAATAAGAATTTATTTTCAAAGAACTGAATTTTAACTAAACTAAGCAAAGCAATAAATGATTAAAGTTTGGAAGGCTACTAGAGAGAGTCTTGGGATGAATAAGATTGAGAGGAGTATAAATTCATTTTCTCATAGATATATTAAATTGGTTCCTTTTTAAGTTGGCTGTGCAAAGATTACTAATCTAGGTTCATTTTATTCATATATGTCATTTAACACATACAAACCTAACCCTATTTTAGTTAATTGCTTTGTTCCCATGCAACTAAGTAAAACAAGACTGATAACCACATAACCTAATCAAGATTACACAGGGTTAATGGATATATTCTTATCCATATTAACATCAAGCTCACACAAGGCTGGAAAACTTATGCCTTATGTATGATCTCATCTCGAACTCACTCTTCCAAGCATAGATTTGGATATTAAATCCATCTATAAGGTTGCAAAGCCTATGAGTCTATTGAGCATGATATATAACAGTAATCTCGAGTAACACAAATCATAGCACAATCATATTATCATTTAAGCTAAATGAAACCAATCAACAGACTAAGATGTCAAATCCTACATATCTCCCACCATAGGAAGTTTCATCCCATAAGCATAATTTTAAATCCCTTTAAAATCAAGTTTACAATCATACCAAGCAAGTAGAATAACAAAAACGAAGAGGGATGAAAAGAGAAGATGAAACTCTATGTATTGTTGTGAATGACTTGGATCACCCCTTACCTTGAAGCCTTAGTTTTCTTCATTTCTTCACAACAACCAGGACCCCTTGATCATATATTCTTAAAACCCTAAAATAATATTTATACCCTCACTCAACTAGCATGAAACACGTGCAAAAATTGCACACGTGTGGAGTGGCGCTGCGATGCCGAGAGTTTGGATCCGGAGTGCCAACCTTCTGGAGCTATCTGGAAACTACCTGTTTCTAGAATGTTCTACTGTAGCGGTGCCTGAGGCTGGAGTACCAAATTTTGGCAGAAGCACCAACTTTTTGCCTTCATTGTTTATTGGATGTTTCCAATGAGTTTTTCTTCTCATCACTTTGGCATGAAGTCTCTGAAGTGGCCACCATTTTTTCCTACAACAAAAGACATAAATCAAGTAAATGATATCATAAATGATCTAATATAATAATAATAACCTACGATGATATGATTTACCTTGAATTCAATTAAAAATGCATGAAATCTACATACAACACATGAAATTAAAAAATTATACAAACTAATGAAAACCTATGTAAATTCACATGTTTCTCTTAAACTAGCATTCAAATTAAATACAAAATAACCCTTGATAACTCTAATTTTATAGAGTCATCGCACCCTAAACTTAAATATTGCTAGAACTCGAGCAACACATAAAAATTCAAATAAATGCAACTACTACATGTCAGAATCTAGCTTGCATCTAATCCTTAATAATGCAATCATATCTCTCAACTTAATAATGCAAAAGATAACTTTAAATTGAAATAGCTCATGAACCTCTATTAAATTAAGGGCAAGATATACAATCTCAATATAAGATTCAAGCTACATGCAAATATAATCATAAATAGTTAAAAGATATAATTCGACTTTGCTAACCATTATCCTGATCAAAAGGACTTCTCAAGGCGAAGTAATATAGATGAATATGCTCAAATTAAATCTTTTATCTCAAAAAGACATAGCATTCATCCATCTATTCTACTTAGCCTAAATTTATCAAAATTGTATAATTGGTTCCCCCTTAACTTGTTTTAAGTCTCCTCACCATATTTCAAGATATCTAGAGAATTTTTTCTTTTTTTCCTTTTTTTTAGCTTCTCTCACTATATTTCAGGGTATCTAGGAAGAATTTTTTTAAAGCTCTATTACTATGACTTCCCCTTGCCTTTTTACTGGACCTTATTATTTGTTGATGCCAAATTCCGATTACTCAGTTTGGATTAGCTACCCCCTTCATTATTTATGCAAAATTTTATTAAGGGTAATATATATGAGTCGATATACTATTTACACATGTTATTCAACCCTAAGTCTCAAGTAAAAAGATAAATGACACTATGAATTATTGAAACTATATATTTACTTTAAAGCGCAAAGTTCAAAAGAACATATATGTAGGCTCAAAATGGGAAACAAAAATTGCAATAGATATGACATTCAAGCATAAATGGGCATAAGTGTTTATGTTACACAAAAAATTGTCTTAATCATTTCAATAGAACATGTTGGCAAGAATACAAATTATAAAATTCAACTATTAAAACTATTACATCATTCACATGTCACTTGAAAATTTTGAAAAATTAATACATTAGAGCTCAATTAATGCATAATCATGGCTTAAAAATTTTTAAATTTTTTAAGAATTTTGATTTTAATTTAAAGTTTTCTTCAACATTCCAAGTATTCCTTAAGATAGATTGCAAGTAACTGATTATTACAGGTAAGATTTTAAATGTAATGCAACCTAACACATATAATATAACTATCGAAATGAATGCATAACTTAAAACACGATGGAACAAAACACCCTTCAAACTTGAGGAATGCATTATCCTCAATGCTTATAAACTAAAGAAATTGACTATGATAAGAAATGTAAATATGGTATGCAAATGAAAATGATAAGCAACTGAAAATAAAAGAGAAGAGAAAGGCAAAGATAGGTGATTCCCCTGATTGTTAGGATGGAAAAAGTGCTTCTTGTCTTTGTTGCTCTCTTCTCCTTTTTCTTCCTCTATTGGCCGAAAATGTGCACCAGACCGCCTTTGCAATACTTAATATATGATGATAGACGAAGCATAAAGCATTGAGTCACTTACTAGAAAAGATAATGGATAACAAGATGGCACGGTTGAAAGAGACGTCGCAGACATGAAGAAGAAAGCAGCCGAGCGACACAAATTGGAAGGAGCATTGCAAGCTTAAATGCCGATGACTCTACACCCCACACAAGCTCAACACAAGCTCTTCTTAGGCAATCCAACTTAAGTTTCAAGATGCCTCATTAATACCGCAAGTGCATTCCACAAACTACTTTTTCGCCACCTTAAACTCTTTGCCTTAATAAAATAATGGAGCAGCTTAAATCATGAAGTTACCCATTAGCAGCAAATCTACATAACCACAAATAGAAGAAAAATGCAAACCACCTACTTGCACACATGTTGCTTAAAGTAATAAAATTGATGATTCACTAAAAGTAGTAAAAAAAATCTTGTAGAACTTTGATGACCCCGAAATATTAAAAAATGAAGGATTTTGGCATTGAAAATGAGCTCAATTGAGCAAGCCCTGATCACCATGTCAACGAGCTCAAAAAATGGTTTCTATTGATATATGGTGGCTCTCATAACTCCTCCGAGATCAAAAGTTATGGCCTGTTCAAGTTAGCATATTTGTTCATGCTAAAAAATACTTAAATCTGTAGTTGCAAGGGTTTAGCACAGGAGCGCCAGATTTTGGAGCTGGAGCACCAACATGCTGACTCCAATTTGCTCCAAGTTGCTCCTTTGAAAATATGTGGCATCAGGGCCTCACTTGTTCTCCATTGTCTTGCCTTGAATGATGCTTAGAAGCTTGCAAACTTATAATTCATCAATTAACCACTTGAAAAAGGATTGAATTAAAACTTTGATCATGATGGAGATAATTTCATTGCTTGAGCTAACACTTCCTTGAAAAATCAAGATGGTTTGAAGTTTTCCATATCCATTCAACCAAATCTGCATTATTTTCAAACTCCATGTTTCATTCCAATTGTGAGGTTTGTAACTTGATTACTTTAATTGAATGCCCCTTGAAATGATTGAACTTGGATTGCTGAAGACTCTACAAACTCTAAAATGATGGGAATCATGTTTTAACTCAAAGGTTGAAGATCGCAAAACGAAATCAATGAGAGTTGACTATATGATGAATCAAACTCCCATTTGCTTGTAAGTTCTCAAAAGGAATGATCTTCTTAGGTTCTCCTGCTTCAAGACATCTATGATAGAACTTTTAAGAATGCCTTTAGTCAAAAATCAAAAAGGTATAATGGGCTGCCTCTCATTCAATGCTAAGTTTAATGTACTCAACCCGACGCCTATATGATATTCAACCAGTTCCCGCTTGATCAAAATGCCTTCCATGCGTATTGCGCATTGAAAGTTCATCTTTTCTTAGCCTTCTCAAATGGATTTATTAGTCTCTTTTCTAGTATTTCATAGAGGCTATAGAAGAGTAATTCAAGGTCTTGTATAGATGATGACTTCAATGTGTTGTTTTCCAAGAATATACATTTTTCAATCAAATATTGATACTCTTAGATTTCATAGAGGATGATTGGCTATTCCTAGAAGTCTCTGGTTATAGTAGAGGTGCTATAAGAGGCACGTTATTCTCCATACACTATCCATCCTAGTAGCACAAAGATATATCAAGATTTGAAGTAGCAGTTTTGGTGGAATGGGATAAAGAGTGATGTGGCTGAGTTTGTAGTAAAGTGTTTAACTTGTCGATAGGTTAAAGCTGACCATCACTATAGATTTCATTGTGGGTTTACCAAGGATGAGTAGAGGATATGACATTATATGGGTGATTATGGATAGGTTACACATTTCATTCTAGTCTAAACGACCATCATTATAGAGGAGTTAGTTTGGATGTATCACAAGAAGATAGTGAGGTTATATGGAATACCTAGATTTATTATCTCAAATAGAGGGTCTACCTTTACTTTGAAGGTTTAGAAGACATTGCAACAACTATGAGTGCTAAATTGAAGTTTAGTTATGCTTTTCATTCTCATATTAATGGGTAGACGGAGAATGTTAATCAATTGCTTAAGGTTATGTGGAGGTCACATGTACTAGATTGGAGTAGAGGTTGGAGTGAGTATTTAACTTTGGTAGAGTTTGTATATACCAGTAGTTACAATTCTAGTATCAAGATCGTACCATTTGAGGTATAATATGGTAAGAAGTACGAATTTAAACTTTTGGGGCCTCGGATGATAGCAGAGATAGAAGAGAAGGTATGTCATATATGTGAAAAATTATTAACGACTCGGTCTAGGCAAAAGAGTTATGCGAGTCACAAAAGAAGGACCCTTGAATATAAGGTGTTCTTGAAGGTGTCAATGACAAAAGGAATTGTTAAATTTGGGAATAAGGATGAGTTAAGTTCTAGATATGTGAGTCCTTACGAGGTATTTGAGAAGTTTAGAAAAGTTGCATCTAGTTGTCATGATCTCCAATGATGTTAAGAGTTCACAATATATTCCTTGTGTCAACGTTGAGGAAGTATGAGCTAGATCCCTCCTATATTTTACAGGTAGAGCAAATTCTCACTAAGGATAATTTGCAGTACAATGAAAGGACAATTCTAATCTTGGACATTAACACTACGCAATTGATTAACAAGGAGTTACAATTGTGAAGAGTCAACGAAGTAACCATTCTGAGAAGGAGGCCACATGGGAGCAAGGAGCGGAGATGTGAGCCAAAAACCAAATCTATTAGCACAGTCGAGTTTCAAGGACAAAACTATTTGCAACGTGACTAGATTGTAAAACCCCACAAGGATTTATTTAAAAATAATGCTAGTAGAATGACTATTTTGAAATGTTTTTGAAATTCTAATAACTTAAACCATGAATCTAAACGTCTAGCGACCATTATTAAAAAAAAATGCACAACAGCAAGAAAGAGAAAAATGGTAGAAGAGAAGGCAGAACAGAGAGGAACGGAGGAAGATTTGAGGGGTGGGTTTGTACATTGGTAGATTAGAGTTTCAGGAATTTGATTTTTCTTTCGTAAGATTTGAAGCTTGGAGGATTTGGAAAAAAAGGGGGCAGAAATTAAGTAAATAACTTCTTTTTAATTTTCTTTATTTAGGGTGTGTTTGTTAACAACGAAAAGTTATCAAGTTAAAACTTTTCAATATAAAACTTTTCACTCTCCACAACTACCCTATTTTTGAATCATTTCTTTACATTTTTCTATACAACTATCCTACTTTTCAATCATTTCTACACAACTACCAACACAACAAACCTATCTATTTCAACTTTATCCTATTTATTCCTCATCATTACCCCTATCATATCACATCATTTGACAACTTTTCATCTCTACAACTTTTCATCAAAAGTTTTATCCATTCCCAAACACACCCTTAACTTATTTATTTAATATATCGTGATGATTTGGAAGTAATTGGCATGGAATTGTGACAATTTGTGATGTTAAAATTAGAAATTTTAGAAACTTAACAGCGTAGAGAAAAGATAATTTTCCTATGGGAATGAGATGTGAGCATCGAATTTAGATGGATAATTTTAGAATAATACTTTATTACAAAATACAATAATTATTTTAGAAATTTTTGGGAAAAATGTGAAAGATGGATATTTCCAAATAGGTGTTTGGGATTTGTGATTGAGAAATAGAGATATTTGAGGATAAAATTAAAGAAAATAGACTTTAGAATATTATTATTATTATTATTTTGGTGTAGATGAAATGAAGAATACGTTGGAATCTTGTAGAGCCCACACATGAGGATTTGAAAATTTCCTTAAAAGATAAGTAGAAGTTTTTCTACTTTTGTTTAAATGCTTATAAATGTTCATAAATGTTTATTTATTAGATATTTTGTGATAAATTAGATATTTTATTTGACATTTTTTCTAGAATTATTTTTTAAGGATATATGCTTTTTAAGAATTTAATTATTTAATTGAACTGAGCATGTTGAAAGTTATTATGAGTTAATGAAGTTTTGTGAAATTTCTAAATTAATTAAGTTATTTAATTGTGTTGGATATATTTTGTGAGGACATGACACAAGCATAGTGGATCTATATATTTTTCATGTTAAGCATAACATGTGCATGATGATTCTCCAGCAAGCTAGGGAATGAGAGTTGCAATGTACTATGGTATAGTTGTGTAAGATGTTTTACGATGTTGTGTCTACTTGGGGCAAAGGAGTGACATGAATGATGATGATGATGATGATGATGATGATGATGATGAGGATGTGCATTTGCATTACACAAGCATTTGGAGCATTATTGTTTGCGTAAGGTTGGTAAGAATGAGCATGTGAATTTTAAAAATTTTGATGTTTAAGTTATTTTATAAAAATGGTGTTTATTTACTGTTATTCTATTTACTAAGTTGGTCCAAATTTGTGTTTTTATGTTGATGTTTTTAGATGATAGGACTGAGTTAAGTGCCCAATACAAGATTGATGCTCAGACAAGACTGAGGAAAAATTCTAGTCGATTAGGTTGTACGTCAGTTATTATCTTAGTTAGTACGAAAATCAAACATAATATTTTATTTGATACAAAAATGAGTGATGTAGTAAGGACTTCTTTTGTAAAAATAATTTTATTATATAGTTCGTGTATGTTGATGATGATTATAATTTAGATAATTTATTCCGTTCAGGTTTTATATTTTTATATTATGTGTGATAATGGACTATATGAAATGAGTATGGGTGTAAATGGTGACTCCATTTAACCCCTCGACCTTACGGCTATGGAGAGATACAACCAAATTTTCTAAGAAAATGTGAGGATTGTTGGCTAAGGATGCAAATTAGCCATCCAGGTGTTACAGAAAAGGAGCGTTGTCTCCTTATAATTACGTAAAAAAAAAAAAAAAAAAAAAAAAAGTCACAGTAGACTCAAGAAATGTAAATTTTCGCAATTTTGGGCATCCAAATGTCATTATTTCCATTATTGCGCTATTGCGTCTTCTCGACTTTAGCTTTTCCTTCCATGCATCCCAATCTAACTAATTACATTCTCACTTCCTAGCATATCCACCACACGGAACTGCCGGGCCCCAGCATGTTCTCTCCCCCAAGTACATCCATTTCAAATCTCTGACGTTCCACGTGCATCGATTCAATCACTTGGCGAATCTACCGGAATCGCTTTTTAAGCTTTTTATGGATTCTAGCTGGCTATTCCCCACTACCAAAAAATGAACTTGGTGGAGCTACTAAAATACTCCACTTGGTAGCGACAATTGGGCTAGCAGCTACCTTTACTTGCTGGCACGATAAAAAAGGAACAAGTCTGCGATGGTGATTCACCATCATTTCGGCCAAATCCAACCAACCAAAATACTATTCATGAGTTGTTGCATTAAAATCATGCCAAGTAACTCATGGGTCTTGATCAAGTGCATATGTTAAGCCATGGTTCAGACGATTGGTCTGTACTCTACATTAGGGAAAAGTTTTAAAATTTCCAGCGGCATATATGCACGTGAGCCATGTTGGAAAAATACGTAAAATATCCACGTCTAGAATCCAAGCATATACCAACCGAGGCTAGCTCGGTTGGTGGCCGACTGCGGCGCAGAAACGCGTGCGCGCAGTCGGTCGAGAGTTCGAATCCGCGGGCGTGCGGATTTCGATAAATATATGCGTGGGAGCAAGTAGGTCTCCCGGATGGATGCAGTGTGGGAGCGGGTGGTCTCCCAGGTGGTTGTTTGGAAGCTGTGTCTTCCTTATTCTTTCATGGAGCTGTGTCTCCAGACTTCTTTGGGAAAAATGTATCCCTTATATTTGTAAGAATGTCTCAGATCTTCAAGTATGATATGTGTTGAGATATGTACTTGTACCAATCAAAAAAAGAATCCAAGCATATATATCACTACAACAAAATTTATTATATATGGTCACTTTTTTGTTCAAATTTTAATTTAAGAACATTTGATACCAAATGCAGCTGCAACAAAAAGTTTTGGTTACATTAAATACAAAAATAATTATATTTAATATTAAGAGAAATGATCCTGTTAGCAAATGTTAAATAAGAGCTTACACACCCACTTCAAAAAATCCATTTAAAAAATAATTTCATACCCCCTCCCCAAAACTACTTAATATATGAAAAAAATTTTGCCCCATTATATATTAGTATTGGTTACATTTAATATGAAAATGACTATATTTAATATTAAAAGAAATGATCCTGTTAGCTTGAGCTAAATAATGACTTAACGCACCTTAAAAAATCCATTAATTTTTTTATGTTTTCTTCATAACTTATTTATTTAAATGTATTTAATATATAAACTAATTTTTATAATTTTTAGATATGCGTATACATATTTTTAAGATTTTAAACACAGGGCACTTAGCTTTTTTTCAATGGTTGAAAATGGTTAAGTAACCCTATGTTTAAAATTTTAAATATATATATATATATTCAAAATATAGTAAAATTTAGTTTATATGTTAAATACATCTCTATTAAAAAATTTATAAGGAAAAAGTAAAAAAATTTAAATTGATTTTTTGGGGTATACAAGCAGAATTATTTCTCTTTAATTAAATGCTAACGCTCAAAAGTGACTAAATATTTGTAGCCAAATAATCAATACTATTAAAATTACGTTTAATGCAGTCAAAAATTTGTTATTTGCAACTAAAGAATTAGCTATATTTATTGTGATGCATGCATACCTGTACACTGATGCTAATAAGCAGTAGATTGCGCGGTTTAGGCAGCTTGGCTTTACGCATAGTTATATTGTGGTATTTGGATTGCTTTAGTTGAGTTTGCATCATTACGTAAAACAGAAATAGTTGCATATTCCTATAATTAAGTAGCAGACAATTGGCTGCCAGGTTGCAGCATATATGTTGTGGTAAATGGTTAAATACAACTAAAACTGTTGTAATTTACTGCATATATGAAGATTAGATGCAACTAAAATATGTTAGTTGTGCGCAACAAAATTTTAAGTTGTTATGTAAAATATGTTGCGATGCGATTTTTTTTTTTTTTTGCAGTGTGGCGTATGTCAATGATTCAGGTTATCTGATCAAATTAAAATAAAGCTAGCTCCAACTGCGGTACATGCAATAAATCACCACCATTTTGAATATGGTGAGTGGCCACCGAAATGCAATGTCCTGAAAAGATGGACTCGTTTGTTGGTATAGTCAATGTATGCATGTGGCACTTCTTTTGATGTGTTTTTGGGTGTGTCTTATCTCTTTTTGACTTGCAAACGTGCCATGTCCACCTTCCATTGAACATTTACTGTTTCAAATGCTACCAGTTTTTTTTTTTTTTTTTTTTTTTTTGCCCCTCCTCTCCTCTTCTATGGTCTGCTTTTTTCGCTTTAAACCATCTTCTTAAAAGGAGTGACAAGTGCTCTCCTATTGTCTTCTAAAGGAGACGAGCTTTTGTATTCATGCAATGAGTGAATAATCAGCCCGCGAAGCTTTCTTGATCGTGTGGTGGACCGTTGACTCAATCTAGCCTTCCCGTTTGAAGATTCATTGGCGGGAGTTTCATGTAATGAGTGGTCTTTTGTGGCAACTAAGTCATTGCCATCATAAACTTTGAAGAGTCAGCCTCTTGCATGGCTGTTTTCTTCCTGGAAAACGATTCCACCAATTTTGGTGGGACATGGCACGTGAATTTGGTTACAGAGCAAATGGTTTTAAATGGAAATTCCATTCCAAGTTTTGGATGGATATTGTACACTACAACAAAATCAAATAGTGATTCTGCAGCACAAATTTGGCCACAATAATTTTAGTTTCTTGGTATTAAAAAGATTAACTAGCGATAGTGGAAAATTATTGTTGTTGAAATTTTGACATTTAGCTACCCTATTATTAGAATGTTGCGAAAAAAAAAGAATGTTTTAGCAAAAAAAAAAAAAAAGTAGTGTCTTTGAAAGCTAATACCTTTAGCATGAATATAAATAAAAGTTACAGTTAAAGACATTTACGATTGGTTTATTCCAAGAATTTCAATATCATGTTCATAGCTGCTACTTTATATTTATATTTAGTAACATTTACCAACAATTTTTGTGTAGCCAATTGTCGTTTCTCTTGTAGAAGGAGCATACATTTTTTTTTATTTTTGCTATATTTACAGGGAGCATATTTGGTGCTAAGAAATCATTGACAATTCTTTTATTAAGAATGTACATGTATCACTTGTAGAGCAATTCTGCAGAAAAAACTGGTAAGAGGGCACCAAAATAAGATGTGGTAAAGAAACTGGTAAGAGGGCACCAAAATAAGATGTGGTAAAGAAACTGGTAAGAGGGCACCAAAATAAGATGTGGTAAAGACGGGCGTGGTTGTAACCCGGTTGTTGCCCACGGGGGTTGGCAGGATGCAAATCTCACTGAATGCGGGTTCATTGGCAATTCCTTTAATACGGGGATTTTATAGCTTTTCCTATTGAAAGTGAGGTATTTACAGAAAATTCCCTCCATAATGTGAGAGTTGTGAAAAGTGCTAGATTCTAATATCAACTGTCATAAGTGTAGCAAATACCAATAAAAAATATGACAAAGACATTTTGACGCTTAGTCATTAATAACAGTGAGAAATGATTGGCCATAGGGGTGAAACAAAGGCACATAGTGTGAAACTTAAGCCAGCTCAAAATCACACAGGCAAGAGATCATATGTACATGGTTCTCAATTTGATTACTAAATGACTACACATTACTGGTGTTTTACTAGGATATGAATCACGTTCTGGTTACTAAGTGCCTCTGGAATCTTTGCTATGAGGGACTTGAGTCACATATTGCCGTGTTGAACAAACTTTATTCTTTGAGTATCCCAGGTAGTAAACAGCTACAAGAATTTTCAAGTAGTGTTAAAACTAAATAAATAAATAAAATTGCCATATACATATACATATATATATATATATATATATATATATATATATGGACAAGCACAATTCAAGAAGTGGCCAAACTGGGATAAGATTATTCACATTGAAACCAAGAGCGTGTTACCCCAACCAAGCATTGCTCGGTTGGTTGCAACGTGGGCAACAACGTCGTTGGTTGAAGGTTTGAACCCCCATTCTGCCCTCCACCGCCATTTGGCCCTATCCAGGAATGTATGGGAGATTCAGTCTCCTATGTACGGAGCATCTAGTCTCCTCCTTTATAAGAAAAAATGTAAGGGTGTTTAAGGAATTAATTTATAAAATAAAATATGTGGACTCTTGAACTTGGTTGAAATTTATGTTGAGAAGAGATGTAATATATAAAAATTAAAAGAACAACCAAGAGCCCGTTGGAGAATGTAATTATTGAGCTAATAGAAAGTGTCCATTGAGTTGGCAACAAATACTAGTAGTAGTAGTAGAAATAAGTACTACCTATGTCGAATTCATTATACAAGATTATTTCAAAATGGTTCTCATGTATATTTTCCTAACAACTCTAAAATGATTATGATCTTTCTATTTTTTATAAAAATCAAAATTTTATTTCAATTTTCTTAATAACCACTAGAAAACTCTATACCTTTGTACTTATTCTTCCATGCAATGATGGGAATCAAAGCTCGTTTTGTATATCGTTCTTCTTTTAGAGGAGTTACAAGGTTCCTTTAAAAGCAAAATATGATGAGTTTTAAGTTTGGTGTTAATTAGGTAATGAAAAAGTAATACAAAAAAGAAGTAAAAGAAGCCTTCCCAATCATCCTTACAGTTTACCTGATTGTGGCTTGTGTATTTTTCTAAAGAATTCGTAACAAACTTAACTGCACTCAATAAAATATTTTTTTAATTATCGTCAACAAATTTCTGTTCCAAAACTTATGGAAATTTCTTTAAGAATGGTCTTTTAAGATAGTATTGTTCTTTTTAATTATTGAAAATTCTTGAATAGAATGGATAGTAAAAGAAACTCAACATTTTGAACCATATTTTGGGTTAATTTGTAAATATACTTACATAGTTTGATTCTAATTACAAATACATACACATAGGTTTAGAAATTGCCGATAACCCCTCAGTTGGCTATAATTGTAAATATACCTATGTCATTATGATGTCAGTCAAAATTTAGATATATTTGCAAAGATATGCAAATTATGTATGTATATTTGCAAAATCGAAATATACCAACATAATCTTTAAAATTGTAAATATACCTATATAGTTTGTATATCTTTGCAAATATATTAACTTCATGATGTTGTAGTGACGATATCAAAATAACATAAGCATATTTGCAATTGTGGTCAAACTATTTTGTGATTACTTATAATTTTTGAAATTATTTGTGTACTTGTAGTTATGGTCAACTTATGCGGATATATTTGCAAATCATCCTAATATTTTTTGTGATGCTTAACATTTTTATTGAAAAAGACATTGTTTAGAGTCAAACAACTATTATTGCTAAACATTTTATTACAACACAAGTTGTTTTATGTAGCCAACTTTTTTGCAGTCAAATTTCAATTTAAAGCATTTGATTACAGGCAACCAAATGTCAATATTACTTTTAGCCAAAAAACTATTATTATTTTCCTTGAAATATTAATGGTTACAAGTGTTCGAAGTAACATGAAAATTGACTGCATGCCACCACTCTTAGGTAACTAAGTATTTACAATCAAATATGCATTTGTGATCAAATTAATAACCATATATATAACCAATTTCAATTTATATGTAATACAAAAATGTGACTGCATTCATAACATGTGTTTTAACATTAACTTTTAACAACAATAATAATAATATAATGAATATTGGAAAAAATAAAATTTGAGGACAACTGCAAAGAATTGTCACTAAAATCATGTTACCTATAATGACACGTCGATGTAAATTGATAGACGTTGATGTAAATTGATACATTTAAATTGATAACACAATATAGAGGAGAGAAATTTGGTGTGTTTGGGCCAATGTCGGAGGAACTTCAGTTGCTCCAGCGTGATGACGGCAAAATCATAGGATGGAGGGGTGGAAAAGTAGTCGTTTGTTCTTCTAGCATAAAAATTCTACCATTTACTCCCTATGAGTTGCAAAAAAAGGGAGGCCATCTTTCACAAAAAATAAAATAAAAATTGGAGCCCCTAAATCCCTAACGTCTCTTGCTTCCTTTCTGCCCGATTCTCCCTCTTGTTCACTCTCTTGTGAGCGTGTCATCCTTACCACCTCCCTTATTACCAATCATTATTGCACCTCCCCGCTATCACTGCCACCCTCATCAGTAGGTGTCTCTCCCATTTCAAACATTTTCACTGATGGAGTGATTTTGCTTGAATTGGATAAATTGTTGGAATAACATTGGTTTTTTTCCATCATTGCTAGCTCACACTACTATTTTTCATTGGATGGAATCAACTATGTATAAATCATTGTGCTTCATTTTTTGTCCTACTTTTTATATTAAAGGCTTAGTTTTTTTGAATTCTTTTATGTTGCTTGAAATTGAAATGTCTACTTCTTTCAGTCAATGAAGCCATGACAAGGATATTTACTAGTGGAATCTCGTGAATGTTCCTCTCTAGTAGTTGCTAAAAGCCTTGCCAATAATTCCATTTCATAAGCCATTTGATTGAGATAAAATTGAATCCATTAAGGTTGAGTTCTCAGAGCTTATAGGCTACGTAGTGTTGGTCTGGAATTTACAGCAAAACTCAAGAGGGGAGGGATGAATTGGATTTATAAAATGTGGAACCCTGACCGTATACGCGTTATTTTGACCGTATACGCGTCATTTCGACATTTGTAATTTTGTAATTATTTTATGAATAAATGAAAATTCATGAATTATATTGAAGAATGTGTGTATTGGAGATTTAAATAATGCAATTTAACCACGTGAATAGCGCACGTGAATCTGCTATAGTAATCTGCTACAGTAATCTGCTACAGTGATTTGCTACAGTGAACAGCGTGATTTTGAAGAAAATTTGAGATTTATATATTTAAATATAATGATGAAAATTTTGAAGAACCTATGGATAAAAATATCCACATAAAGAAATAATGTCCAAATAATATAGAACATGCATGGGAAGCAGCTCGAATAGAAGAAATGAAAATATCAATTCTCCTTGAATAGGAAAAGGAAAAGAGAAGATTGAAGACACAACCTGAAGAGGTAAGCAAGTTATATGTTTTGCAAATTAATTTCAAAATGCTTGAAATTGTTTGTGAATTGCTTTATGAAATTTATTTAAGGTTGGCCATACCTATAACTGCTTTACATGAACTGAAGTTTGTGAAATTGTTTATTAAATGTTTTTTATGAAATTGTTTATGATTTGCAAATATCATGCCGACATGTGTATGAGAATGAGCATGTGCACGAGGAATAGGCCTTAGTCGAGGTAGTAAGCAGACCGGATGTCCCCCTCGCTATTGCCAAGTCGCTTAATAGGCCCAGGCCGGCGGCGACCTCCCTGAAATGGGAGCATGTATGGGATGGGCGCCTAGCTAGCGTTGCATCCAAAGGAATGTCATGAATGCTATGAATGCATTGCATTTGCATTTATGAAATGCATGAAAATGATTGAAAAATTATGTATAGCTTGCTTACTGAGTATTATTACTCACCCATGCTTTTTCAACAACAGACAGGAAATGATGATGAAGGCAGCATGCCGAGTGTTATGTAGTTTTTGATATAAACGATATTTATGTAAACTTTATGTAAAGACAACGATGATAATTTTGAGATGAAAAGGGAATATTTTTATTCCAATGAAAATGTTTATGGAATAGTTTTTGATCATAACTGTGTTATGTGAAATATATTTCAAATTGGATGAATGATGGAAATTTTCCATGTATTGATGAATGAAAAAAAAAATCCTGCCGTGTGATCAGGGCAACAATCCTGAGTCACGTTTACCAATCAAAACGATCCCGGAGTAAGGCTTCTAGGCACCTCGGTTCGGGGCGCCACATAAAAATTCTTTGGTAATTTAAAATTTTAATCTCTTGCGAGTTCAATTCCTTTGAATGAAACCTAGAAGGCAGGAAAGCGATAAATAAATGAAAACAATAAACACAAGACACAACAATATATAGTAGTTTGGGTAATCCCATACTCTATTCTTCCAAGCATGCTGTGAGGACCAGGTATTTTATT
The DNA here is from genome assembly GCA_030490835.1 of Annona cherimola. Taxonomy (NCBI): domain Eukaryota; kingdom Viridiplantae; phylum Streptophyta; class Magnoliopsida; order Magnoliales; family Annonaceae; genus Annona; species Annona cherimola. Next base: position 33,067,619 of record CM059971.1, on the reverse strand, counting down.
CTATTTTTATTATAACTTTTCTCTATTTATGAGGTAACTTATGAACATGCTAGTAAGAATTTTACGATATTAATGGATACATAACATTCATGGACACGACATTTAGGAGATGTATAGTGCATATGTGCATGTATGATTAGCGTTCCATTGATGGGCACTATGACTATTGTTTCCCTCGCAGAGTAGGTACGGGGTTCGACCTGCCCGGTCAGGTCGCGGGGGTCAAGGGGGCAGCGCCCTTGCGGGGGTGCAGGGGGCAGCGCCCCCGAAGAAAATTTTAATTATTAAGTCGTATGAGTGGGAGAGTAAATTACTAATTGCAATTAGACCCGATCCATGTTCCGACCCGACCTGATAGGGATTCAGTAATAAAGGAAGCCCGCGCGCGCTAGGGTTCATTTTTCATCCCGCACCCGGCTATCTTCCTTCTTCTTCTCTTTCCGTTCTCTGCGTCTTCTCTTCTTTCCCCACCATTCAGTTCGGGCTAGCCATGGATTCATTCAAGGAAGCTCTACCGACTGTTTGAGGATCATCGACTCGAATCGTGGAAGTTCCGAATCTCTCCGTCTAAGTCTGGAGCACTGTTTTTGGGGGAAATTTCGATTCAAGTAAGTAGATGTCGCCCCTTCTCGATTTAGTGATGAAATTTTATGTTAAACGCGATGCGAGGCTAGAGGGAATGCATAGCTTCTAACGACTCCATGGTATTAGGCGTAGAGTTCGTAACAGTTAGGGTTCATGGTGAATTTACTTTGAATGTGTGATTTCTATGATGTAAAAGACTTCTTAGCAGTTGTTATATTATTGGAATGTGACGTGAATTGATTTGCCCCAATCGAGAGTATGAATTGAAGGTTCTTTCATTTCGCACCTATCATGTGTTTGATAAAATGCTTGTGTGACAGATCTATGTGTTGAATCTTAATTGTGTTGATGTTGTATGCGTGGTTTGCGATGTGTTTCCTTGTCTGTTATGTATGATGCGTTATCTCAAATAGTTGGTTGTAAGGGTTGTTCATGGCCCCTGATTGACATGAGGAGAGGGTTGTTCATGGCCCTTGATGGACATGAGTAGATGATTGGTCGTGTTGTTCAATCTGTGTGTATGGTTATATGCATACGATCTTGGGAGTGGGTATTGGATCCATGTGTATTAGCTTCATCACTATATGAGCATCCATCATTATGTTTATTTCCATTTTGTGCTAACCACTATCTACTTACTGGGTCTATTTAGACTCATATCATTTGTTATTGTGCTTTTAGATCGCAGGTCAGAAGGGGAACTTAAGGATGGAACAAGTTGAAGATCAAACATGAGAGACCCTAGCACAATATGTTGATTTCAGTTCTTTTAGACTTGTGCTCTTTTTGATAATCATATATGTAGACAATTACTTAGGCGGATTCGCTTTGACAACTATAATGTATTTGGTATTTCAGATTGGATTATAATCCTTGTTGATGCACATATGCATGACTATTATATCTGTTTGTTGTGTAAGGAAAATATTTAATGATTTCCTTCTATATGAATGTTCTTATTATATGAAAATGCAAGTATATAAATAGGATTGAATGTTACAGATGGAAATGTTATGAATATCAGGTCATGTATTCCATATTACCCCTTGTATGTTATGGGGAGATGCTGCCGAATTTTTCTTAGATTGTGTAGCGCCGTTGATTAGTTATTGAGTATTTTTATGAATGGGGCGTTACACATGCACTCCTTTATATCTTGGGTTCAACTATCTTAATGAGATTACAACTAAAGCTTTCGCTCTCTTCTAAATTATAGCTCTAAGGGGTCTTTATAACAAACACACAAGTAGATGATGAGTTCCACTCCAATGGTACACTACTTGTCTCAACTAGGCCTTAATCTCCAATACCAAGTCAAGTATCACGATATAAAAAAATAATTAAATAAGAGAATCAACACGTTACAGATTTGTGCAGAATAGTTGAAGCACTTGAGAAGACTTTAGAGAAGCTTAAGAAGGTGAAACTTGTAACTCTTTGCAGTAGAAGTAAGAGTCTCTCTTGTAGAGCAATTAATGCACACTTGTAGCTTGAGGATGAGCTGGTAAAGGCTCAATCAATATTCTAGCTGACCCTTATAACTCCTCTTGCCATGTCTTAAACAAATATGATGTATTTTGAACATTGAAGGGTTAGTGGAATGCATTAAATGCGACAATATTTGAATTTTTTCAACCATTGTGACTTAAGTTGCAGGCACTGTCAATTTTAGATGCGACTTCACCTAAGTCGCAAACTAAAGTCGACTTGGAGTGCAACTTTAGTCATTCTCTTTCTTATACTGGACTTTCCATCTTATCTTATGCTTTTAAAGTTTCTTCTTGGGTTGACTTGGTCCTTGGACTTGACCCAAATCATAAGAAAAGTTGACTTAAGTGTGCGACTTCACTGAACATTGAGTGGTTTGGAACTTTAAAACTTTAGTTTCTAAAGTCCTATGCTTTAAGTCTTGAACTTGAGTCTACTTAGTTTTAAACTTGAACCAAGTTGAAAGTGAAGTTGACTTAGGTGTGTGACTTCACTCTTGGTACTTGAAAAATTTGTATATTTTCTTTTTAGAATGCCAAGTCTTAAAATTGAGTCAACTTCATGTTTGACTTGACGTAAGTCAAAGGGTGAAGTTGACTTTGAGTTCAACTTCATTTCTTCAGATTCAGCTTCAGCCTCCTGAAATCTTCCAAGTCGCATGTCGAGTCGACTTCAGTTTGCGACTTCACTTAAGTTGCATGCAAAGTCGACTTTGGTTTTGACTTAACTTGCTCAAGTGTCCACAATGTTTGCACTGTCTCTAAATTGCCCTATGTAATTGACTTAGGTTATCGACTTGATCCAAGTTAATGCTGAATTTTTGTTTAGCAATGCAAATTTCATACTTTCACTTCTAACTTGGAATTGTAACTTCAAAGATGAAATCAAACATATTAATTCTTTGAATGATCTCAAATTTTGGTTGTTAATCATCAAAATATATGTTCATTGATTTGGAAGTTGTTCAATTGAGTTCACAATATGTAGTGCATAGGCAAGAATATTTTACAATTGAGTTATCTTAAATGTCTTTTTAAAATTCTTTTGAATTCCTTTTTATGATACTTTCTTTTTAATCTAGAACTAGACACTTTATGGTAAAATTTTTCCCTTATCTTCTCTACTATTATTTATCTTCACTTTTGAATTCAGATCAAATAGTTCTTGGACATTGCGGTGCTCACTTGGGCCTTTTGGGTTTTCAATCCAAATACTTGCTTCAAATAATGTCATTTACTTTTCTATCATAGTAGTTTGATTATATCATTAAATGGTACTTTTATGGTAAAATGTAGTGGCTACTAATTATTTTTTCTTTCATGATTATGGAGGAACACGTGGGATCAGAACCAAAAAGTTAAGTGTGTTATTGAATGACTTGATCACATCCCTACCCAACTCATTGAATAAAGGATTAGATATATTTGTTAGAAGTGTGAAAATGAAACATCTAGTTGTTAACCAAGATGGCAAGATGTAGCCTTTAAAGGGATGTGGGTGAATAAAGCAAAAAAGGAGTCAGGTTCTAGTAAAGAAGTTAATGTAGTTGATGTGCAGAATATAGATGGTTTCTTTACTCTCGATATTCAAATTGAACTAAAGCTAAGAATTGTGTGGAGTTTGTGTTAAAAGAAGAAGCTTATAATTTCCATGACACTTATTCTTGGCACTATGGTTTCAGTATTAGAAAAGATAACACTCATAAATTAAAGGCTAGACAAATTTCAAGCTATGTTAAGGCACTCTAAAGCTGGTTGGAAGGACGTAAGAGTTAGAAATGAAGGTAATGAGAAATAACAAACTAGTTTAATTTAAATGCGTAGCAGAATGTATGTTAGATGGATTAATTTGTAGTCCCATAAACACGAACTTACATTCATATAAAGATTTATGAACCATGCTTGCAGAAGAAGATCATAGAAGATGACCTGAGCATCATTACATCTTTGAAAGAATATGGATTTGGGGTAGTGAGGTCTCTGTGTTTATGAGGAATGAAAGTACGAGGGTTCATCTCATCTTCATTTTTTAGAAAGGATTCCAGAAAAGCTATAAGATAAAAGCAGCAAATAATGTGCGGGAATAATGCAAACAATTTCCTGTGCATGTACCAAATGATGAGCTATGATTATTGTCAATTCTCTTACAAAATCCAGGTAGACAAGGATATGAGTTAACCTTTTATTTTTTTTGTAAATAGAAAACTAAGGAAAGATTATTTAGTATTTAGTATTACTATCTGTTTCAATGCCACATACAAGACGAATGAGCATGATATGCCATTTAGTGTTTTTATCAATGTCAATTATCTTAAGCAGACTGTTTTATTGGGTGCAGACTTACTATTTGGGGAGACAAAAGAAGACGTTAAGTAGCTATTCTAAACTTAGCTAAATGCAATGGGTGGTGTCCATCTTACAACCATCATTACATATCAAGATGCGACTATTAGAGAGTAATAGTTGATGTATTTCTAAACGCTTGTCCTTACTACGCTTGTAGCATATATATAAGAAAGTACCACAAAAATTGTCTCTATGTCTTTCATGAGCATCCCACAATCAAGGCAACATGGAATCATTACCTGTTCAACACAAATAGTGAAGAGGAGTTTAAGAATCGATCACAAGCAATGATGGAGGATTTTCAGTTGCACTTGAACTCATGATTGCAATACATGTATGAAATTCGTCAAATATGGTTCCCTACATAAATAGGAAAGATTTTCATAGATAGCTTGAGAACTTATGAAGAAAGAGAAAATAGTAATACTTTTTTTTCATGGGGTTGTAAGTCATAAATTAAATCTAATTAATTTTATAAATGGATGTGACAAGGCATTTGAGTAGAGACATGATGCTAAGGCAGATGCTGATTTCAAGACCTTTAATAGTAAGCTTGAATTGAAAACTAGATGCAACATTAAGGCCCAGATGACGGAGGTGTTTATCATTGTTGTGTTCTTGGAATTTTATAAGGAAGTGGTTGAAAGTATCTTCTACATTGCAGAGAAAGTTACAGATGAAGGGGTATTACAACAATGGAAAGTGTATTGCTTTGCAAGGGATGATGATCACAAGCATAGGGTTGTAACGTGGAATGGATGATATGATCACCTCTTGTGTATGCATGATGTTTGAAAATTTTCTATTATTTGTTAACAAATCATCACGTTATTTCATTTCTTAAAATTTAAATCTATGCTGTCATCCCATATATTCATCACAATAGACATAAGCTACTAATTCAAGTTAAACATAGCTCCAAATCAAAGGGAAAATGGCACAAATCTCTAATAGTTCAAAATCATAGATTATCCAAATTGTAGTCTTATATTAGATATGAGGTTTTACATAACCTAGTTACATTTGAAATTGTAAAAGAGAATGTGGAGAAGTTGGCAACAATACTTCTACCATTGTGTAAGCCTCAATCCGCAAACACTGTTAAAATGGATGAAGTTAGAGGTGAGGGCCCTACCGCAGTTGTAAGCGATAACTTCAATATTGTTTGTGCAGAGCCAAATTCTATTGCAGGTGATTTTATAAGGGTTTCAAGTTGTATAATAATGTCACAGAGCTCTCCGACATGCAATATCTAGTGGCTATATGTTACTCTCATAAAAGGAAGGTCTTCTAAATGCATTAAGGGATTTTTAGACATCCATGTAATGGTTCAAAATTTTATCATGGCATTAAGAAGTTTGTCATGATCCATGAAAAATGGAATTACTCTGCTTTCACATACATCTCATTAAATTCTAGTATCTAATTTTCCTTCATTAGCTCACTTGACTAGTTCATAAAATCATAAGGATTTAATAGGACAATTGTTAAGTTCAGATTGAGAGGTAAAAATTCATAATTAAACCATCTCAAAACTGATTAAAGTCTTTCATGCAATAGGAAACAAAAATAACCCTCACACTTAGTGCTTTTATTTTTTCGAAATCTTGTTATTACCCTTAGTTTAGAATTTGTTGAAACAAAAATCTAACGCTAATTTCCCTTACTATATTTCAAGATATCTAGGGAGTTATTTTCAATGATGCAATGTCATGTGGCTAGCTTAATTCCCATTATGCTTTTCAGCTTAAAATTCAGATTTGAAGACAATTCAACTCAAAAAGTGGGAATTAAGGAAGCATTATTCAAGTCCAAGTTCGACGTGGGGTAAAACAATGATGAATTACTCAGAATTAGACTCCAAATTAGACAAACAAGTGCCTTAATCATATTTTGGAAACCTTTTAACTAGAACGAGACTTTCATGTACATGGGAAAAACTACCTCAATTAGTTCATCAATTATGTACATATATTGAAACAATTTTTTGACAAATTAGAGAGAATTATTCTAAGTTTCAAAAAAGTAGAATTAATGACTTAGTGTATTAGTTTAATCGAGTAATCTAGGACAAAAATATGAGGATTTTTAATAAGTATATGCCCAAAAAACAAATTCAACATCTCACTATGCTCAATCATTCACATAACTCAAAATTTTGAAATCCTAATTTTTAGCCTACTCAAGGAAACACAAGAGTTCAATATGGGGTCTATATCTATCCTCATGCATGTTTCCAAAAAAATCAACAAAAATTCCTTAAGAAGTGATAAGAATTTAGTGTAATGATCAACTAACACAATTAGAAAAATAATTCAAAAAATCATATAGCTCATCAAACATGCATATCAATAAGAAAAGTTAAGCGAGTATTTTCAATGAGTTTAAGTTGTCAACTTCCCTACTAAAGTGTTAAGATTTTGAATTGCAATTTTTCACTTATTAGCCTCTGCAAAATAACCACAAAGACTTACTAATCAGCAAGTATCAAAATCTTATTAGAAAAAGAAGAAAGGCAATAAAGAAAAATATTACTTCATTAGAACAATCATTGGGCTTCCTCCTAAGCAGCGCTTAATTTACAGTCGTTAACCTCACTAAGGGTTGCTTTGTATGAATTGGATAGCTCTAGCTTTTTCATTAATCTGCACTTTTCGCTTGCCTCTAGATTTGTATTCACTCTTCATCTTTTGAACTTACCTCTAGCTTGCTTATAAATTTTTTCAGTCAATGATCTATAATAATTAGTTTTAAAAGGTTGACTAGAAGGAGAAAAAGTTGTTACCATTATGGCATCTTGGTTCTCCCATTTTTTAGATTTCAATTGTAGTGGTGATTTTGATTTTCTGGTTTTAGAAAGCAAAGCAACTTCAATGACTTCTCAATTGAAATTTTCAATAGTTTCTCCTTTAGCTATGCATGTTTCAATAAAATCAGCTTAACTCTCATTATTGCATGTCCCTTTTGTTGGAATCAATGACAAATTAAGCACAATCTGTGTTTTGAGATTAACAACTCAATTTGAGAATGTTTTGGGTACTAATAAGACTTGTTGAAATTGTTTAAAGGTTAGAAAATTGAATCTCAGTACCTGACAGACCAAATCACAAAGCCAAGTTGACTTAGCCATCGACTTGAGCGAAGTCGATACCCAAGTAGACCGTAGTATCGACTTGGAAAGAACAATTCCTTCCAGTGCTGAATTCTGGATTCAAGACAGGTGAAGTCGCAAGGCCAAGTCACTCCAAACGTGACTTGAGTAAAGTTGCAGACCCAAGTCGACTCCACTATCGACTTCAAGTACTCAAACCTTCCAGCGTTGAAAATGGGATCCAAGACAGGTGAAGTCGCAAGTCCAAGTCGACTCCAGTTACGACTTGGGTGAAGTCGCAGACCCAAGTTGACTCCACGAACGACTTTAGATGATCAAACCTTCCAACGTTGAAATTTGAATCCAAGACTGGCAAAATCGCACCCGAAGTCGACTCCATGTGGGACTTGGGTGAAATTGCATTCCTAAGTCGACTCCACATGCGACTTGAAGTGAAGTTGGAACCCAAGTCGACCCGGATATTCGACTTGAATCAGAGTGAGGAAATATTCAGTCTGGACATGCATATGTGCCAGAATTAATCATTCAAGACCTTATATTTATCAAGGAATAATTATTGAACTAAATCTATGAACTTCAAGACCAAACTATTCCAAGTTCAAGACATAAGAACAAGCCTCCAAGAAAAGAAGATCATTTTGTGTTCCAAAATCAAGAAATGAGTGGAAGAACAGATAATGTGAAGGATAGCAAGTAATCAAGATCACTTTCAAGAAATCCAAGTTCTAACAAGTGCACACAGAAAGTGAAGTCACACCCAAAGTTGACTTCACCTGCAAGTTGGGTCAAGTCCATGACCAAGTCGACCTGAAGTGAAACTTGAAGTATTTGCTGGGAACCGAAGTCGCACCCCAAGTCGACTCCAGTATGCGACTTGGGTGAAGTCGCACCCCAAGTCAACTTCATCTGCAACTTGGGTCGCAACGGTCGGAAAAATTCGAATGTTGGCGCACTAAATGCGCACCACCTACCTCCAAACGTTCGAATTTATTTAATTATTATAAATATGCATTCAAGTGGATGTGCTAGAGGTTAGATAAAGCATTAACTAAGATCCAACTATCATCCTCTCCAAGCATTAAGTGATCAACACAAGTTTCAAGTAAAGAACTACGCTCCAACTTGCTGCATACTTTAAAGCTGATCAAATCATCTCTTCTACAAGTTCTTCCAAGTATGTCAAGGAAATGTTAAAGAAATTTAGAATGCAGAATAGCAAGGGCGCAAACACACCAATGAGTTCAACCATCAAGATCGACAAGGATGAAAAGGGTAAATCTATCGAACAAAAATTATATAGAAGCATAATAGGATCTTTGTTATACTTAACTACTTCTAGACCTGATATTCTATTTAGTGTTTGCATGTGTTCTATATTCTGATCATGTCCTAAAGAATTACATTTAATAGCTATAAAAAGAATTTTTCAGATACTTGATAAATACCACTAATCTAGGACTATGGCATCCAAAGGGGTCAACTTTTGATCTAATCGGCTACTCGGATGCGGATTTTGTCGACTAAAAAGTAGATAGAAAAAGTACGAGTGGAACATGTCAATTTCTTAGAAACATGTTGGTTTCATAATTTTCAAGAAAACTGACCAGTGTTGCTTTATCTACCACAGAAGCCGAATATATAGCCGCCGGGAGTTGTTGTGCCCAATTACTTTGGATGAAATAATAGCTTAGAGATTATGGTATTGATTATCATGATATTTCAATTAGATGTGATAATACAAGTACAATCTGTTTGACTAAAAATCCTATGTTGCATTCTAGAACAAAGCATATAGATGTAAGACACCACTTTATTCCTGAGCATGTTGAAAATCACGACATTTGTTTCAAATATGTTAAAACTAAGGACCAAATTGCAGATGTCTTTACCATACCATTAGCAAAAGAGTCATTTTATAAAATTAGGAATGATATGGGTATGATTGAATTTGATTAAAAGCATAATATGATAGGGGGAGCATTTTAGAAAACCAAGTCGAGAGAGCCAAGTCGACTTCGGATGGAGTGAAGTCGATTGCGCATGGGTGAAGTCAACTTTGGTTAGGGCAAGTCGACTCTAGAGCGCGACGCTTCATCTTTCCCGCACAGCCGGCCTTCTCTTCCTTCCCTTTTCTTTTCTTCCTCTTTCTTCCTTCCTCTTTTCTCTTCTGGCGCTGTCTTTCCTTTCCTTCTCCTTCCTGGCACTGTTTCTTCCCATTCTAGCACTTTTTCTCCCTGCTCGTCTCTCTCTCTCTCTCTTTCTTATTTTCTCTCTCTGAACTCACCTCTCTCTCTCTCTCTTGTTCACTGTCCGCCGGTTCCATCATCCGCCGGCAACCATCATCATCTACAGCTCTCTCTCTCTCTCTCCATTTTCCTTTCTCTCTAGCTTTATCACTCGTCTCTCTCTTCTCTTCTGATTTTCTCTCTCAGTCCCCAATCAGTCCCTAAGCTCACAGATTATCTCCATACTACCCATTCTCAAAAAATTTCATTAAGAAATCCATTCCCATTAAAAGCTCATCTCAAATCAATCACATGGCACCCAAAGCTGTAATTAAGCCCTCCAAGCAAGTTGTTTTCAAGCCATCTAAATCGAATACAAGCGAGGGGGTACCTCGCCGGCAACGAACCCCATGCAAACGGGTTCAGGAGGAGGCCTCCGCATCTGCCGGACGCCGTGTGCGTTTCCGTGAGGCCAACCCATCCTCCTCAGCGCCTCGACATGACAGCTCGGATAGTTGGTCTAGCAGTAAGACACTATCAGCTATGAACAGACAGGGGACCCTGACTCAGAAGGCACAGGTGCTAAAGATGCCGACCACCTATTTCAGAACAAAGTGACAACATGCAGGTTTTACAGGCACTTCTACGAGCGTAAGATATTCGTGCCTAAGATCATAGATTTTAAATTACTACATGATTATGAGTTTGACATTAAAGAATTACTTGACTTTCAAGGGTGGACGATGCTTTTGAAAGCTGATGACAGGGTATATCCTGATCTGACCCGCATATTTACTACTTATGGGATCAAGAGTATCACATTACCTTTATCAAAGGAAAGAAAATTAAATTGGGATTTGGAGATGGAAATCATAGGAACAATGCAATTCACAAAATTGCACATATGTTGGATGTTCCTGAAGAGGAGGAGCCTATTCCAGAAGGGTATCACTCACCCAAATATACAACCAATTTCCAAAGAGTAACAAGTATCACACAGGAATCAAATTTCTTCACTACATGGATTTATCTCCCAAGCTTAGGGTTCTCAGGTTATTGATCGCTCATTGCATCTACCTTAAAGGAGGATGCAGAAATCAATTGAACCCACAGAAAGCAGAAATCTTATGGAAAGTGGAAAATAAAGTCAAGATCAACCTGCCTGCTCTGCTTTTGGAAGTTTTGGCTTCAAAGAATGATAATCCTTGAGGTGTGTGATCGTATGGGACATGGATCACCAGGATCATGCACTACATGGGTATTGACCTCGATGGTGAGTCGTTTGAAGTGCTGAAGACAACAAATGCCATAAACAAGGAATTATTGCAAAGGATGAAGATCAATATGGAAGAATTCACGGCTGAGAGGATTAGAGAAAGAATGGGACAACCAGCCAAAGAGGAAGCAGGAGGAGCACATCCTGAGGGGGAGCAGCCCCCTCCATCACCACAGCCACAGACAGCCTAGTCTCCACCACCTGTCATGCCTGCAGAGCCTGCATCGCCCCAATACCATGGGTCATGTTCTCCCCGAGGCTCGTAGATTCCCGATCCACGTGCACATTTGCCTACTTGGGACACATCAGCTAATGTTATTCGGGAGCATTTGGAGCAAATGGAGGACAGGCTTACCTCTTAGATGGCCGAGATCCTTAACGCGATCATGGATATGCATTTTCGGCAGGATCGCATGGATCAAGAGCTACGGACTATAAAGTATTGGCTTGCATTGGGAAGCAGCCATGTTCGGCCAATGCCTGATCTAGATCCTTTTGTCAGTGAGTCTGTGCGGGCTATACCCACAGGTCAGCCCTTATCATCTTTTTACTCATCTGCCCACATCAAGCCTACCCCACCTACTCATCGATCATCCTATCCCATATCTGCCTTCTAGTTCACTAAATCCCATTTTTCCTATCTCCTTTTTGATTCATTGACAAAAAGGAGGAGAGAATTCTGAGTTTTTAGAGTTTTTAGGATAGTTTATCTTCATTGGGATGGGTAGTTTGTACATATTGGTCATTTTGCACTTCTTTGCTTTGCATTGTATCAAATGTGTGGTTATCTATGAAATTGTTATGTTTTGGATGAATTGAAATGGCTGACCTATGTTCTGTATGATATATGTATGCAAATGGTTGAAAATGATATGTGTATGATGATTTCATTAACTCTGAAATGAAATGCAAATGATTAATATATGCTCTAAAGTACCAAAATAAGGATAAAAGATTAATGTATTAAGTAAATGAAAGGTATAACTCAAATTGGTTTTGTCAATTATCAAAAAGGGGAAGATTGTTGGAATCAATGGCAAATTAAACACAGTCTATGTTTTGATGATTAACAACTCAATTTGAGAATATTTTGGGTACTAATAAGACATGTTGAAATTGTTGAAAGGTTAGAAAATTGAATCTCAGCACCTGACAGACCAAGCCGCAAAGCTAAGTCAACTTAGCCATCGACTTGAGTGAAGTTAATACCCAAGTCGACCTCAGTATTGACTTGGAAAGAACAAATCCTTCAAGCACTGAATTCTAGATTCAAGATAGGTGAAGTCGCAATGCCAAGTCGACTCCAGACGCGACTTGAGTGAAGTTGAAAACCCAAGTCGACTCCACTATCAACTTCAAGTATTCAAACCTTCCAGCGTTGAAAATGGGATCCAAGACAGGTGAAGTCGCAAGTCCAAGTCGACTCCAGTTGTGACTTGGGTGAAGTTGCAGACCCAAGTCGACTCCATCATCAACTTCAGATGCTCAAACCTTCCAGTATTAAAATTTGAATCAAAGACTGGTGAAGTTGCACCCGAAGTTGACTCCATGTGCGACTTGGGTGAGGTCGCATTCCCAAGTCGACTCCACATGCGACTTGAAGTGAATTTATCATTCAAGACCTAAATTTATCAAGGAATACTTATTGGACTAAATCTATGAACTTCAAGACCAAACTATTCCAAGTTCAAAACATAAGAACAAGTCTCCAAGAAAAGAAGATCATGTTGTGTTCCTAAATCAAGAAATCAGTGGAAGAACAAATGATGTGAAGGGTAGCAAGTAATCAAGATCACTTTCAAGAAATCCAAGTTCCAACAAGTACACACAAAAAGTGAAATCGCACTCGAAGTCGACTTCACCCGCGACTTGGGTCAAGTCCAGGACCAAGTCGACCTGAAGTAAAACTTGAAGTATTTGTTGGGAACCAAAGTCGCACTCCAAGTCGACTTCATCTGTGACTTGGGTCGCAACGTTCTGAAAAATTCGAATGTTGGCGCATTAAATGTGCGCCACCTACCTCTAAACGTTCGAATTTACTCCACCATTATAAATATGCATTCAAGTGAACATGCTAGAGGCTAGAGAAAACATTAACTGAGATCCAACTACCATCCTCTCCAAGCATTAAGTGATTAACATAAGTTTCAAGTGAAGAACTACGCTCCAACTTGCCGCATACATTAAAGCTGATCAAATCATCTCTTCTACAAGTTCTTCCATGAGCTGAAACTTGCCTACACAATCTGTAAAGTGTAGATTTCTTTATTTAATTCATCGCTTGTATTTGATACTTGGTTTGATATTTGTGTTTTAAACCAAGTGATAGCAAAGTAGCATTGTGACTTGAGTGGGACTCGTCACCTACTTTTGCTGTAATTTGTGTGCACCCCCTAGAGCTGAAATCTAGAAGAGAGCTGTTGCTGTAACTGTATTTGATAATACAATAGTGGAACCCAAGTCACAAAGGGTGTGAGCTTGGAAGAGTGGAGTAGGGGAGGTTGCCCGAACCACTATAAAACTCTTGCCTACTGCTGTGGTTTGCATTTCTAATTTTATTACTTTATTATTCTCCATATTATTCATTTATTTCATTAAGAGGATTAAATTAAAAAGGAAAAAATTCTGTTTAAGTAAAAATTTCAAAGTACCCAATTCACCCCTCCCCTCTTGGGTAATAGCCATAATTTCGAGACCAACACCTTTGATCACAACAATTCACATACTAGTGTCCTTAAGAGAAGGATTTTTTTTGCTGACAACAAGTTCAATTCCATATTCTCGTCTTCAACTATTAACGTAAAATTTTCATGTTTTATGTTAATAATGGTACCTACTCTTTCTAAAGATGGCCTTCCTAGTATGAAATCCATCAAAATGAAAAACATTCCAACCTTTACTAGCACGTCCTCTATGATGCCCGCAGGATATTTGATAGATTGGTCTGCAAATTGCAATGGCATGGATGTGGGTGACGAGATGCATATATGTCAATTAAAATGCTCACTATTTATGCAAGTATACATGTCGTGTCAAGTAATAAAGAGTGAGTGAAGTATCATTCCCACGAGGAATTGTTAACCGGAATTATTAATTAGTTCAACTGCTTTCGATGGATGAAAATTCTGAGTTTATGATTTAACTAAAACTAATAACTGTAATGAGAAATTAAAGTAGAGTTGCGAAACTATTGGATACTAAAAATGAATTTACTGATTATGGATGGCAGATGGATAACTTGGAATCCTTAAATCTAACTATATTGCTTTGATTCTTTTTAATTGGATTACATATGGATTTACTAGCCCAAGTTCATGTATCTCTATATATGTCTTCCAACATTATATAAAGCTAATTACACCTTCTTTAATTTCTATGTTCTCATGCCATTAAATAAAGTAAAATTGATAAGTTCATAACATGTATAATGACTACACAGGGTTTAACGGTATATTCCTATCCGTTAAACAACTCCCCTTACACAAAGGTAGAAACCTATGTCTTGCACATGGATCTGACAGAGATTTTCCTCTTCCAAGGATAAATCAATCAATTAAATCATCTTACAAGGTAGCTAATCTTGTAAAAAAACATTAAATCCACACATGCAAAGGTAAATCATACACAATCATATATAAAATCAAATATTCATTCCTGAATATTCAAAGAACCACAAATAATATAGTTTAGAATTCAAATCATCCTAACTATCCATCTAATGGAGGTTTAGTTCAAAGACATGATCTTAACATCCATTACATCCATATAAAAAGTATCCATGAAAGTAGAGAAAGAAAAGTGGAAAGACATAGAGAAAACTGTTTTCCGACGGTTTCCACCAACGGAGTCGAATCCTCTCTTCAATCCGGGCTTTGATCTTGATTTCCTCTTTCTCTTGCTTGACAATTCGTTCCTGGACTCTCCCCTCTTCCTCTTCGCGTGCGAATCCCTAGGAACTATTTATAAAGTCCATTTGCGTAGCTTACACACTGAAATTTGCGTGTACGGATGAGTATTGGCGCCTAGGAGCACCTAGCTGGCGCCTAGGCACCAACTCTTTGTGTACTGGGCAACTTGGACACATTTTGTAAGCCCTATGAGTCCATGATTTGGTGCCTAGTCGCCAACTCCCTGGAGTTTCATGACTTGGAGCTTTATACTTGATACGCCAACTCCCTAGAGTTTCATGACTTAGAGCTTTATACTTGACACATTGGGGATCATGCCTGGCGCCTATGTGCCATCTCCCTGAAAGAAGTTTGACTTGTGGCTTCAAAAACTTCTGAACTTCGCCTGCATGTAGATGAAGTGGCGCCTGGGTGCCCCTGGGTAGGCGTCATCCACCTGGCTCTGACTTGTCTTGATCTGCATTCCACTTCGCCTGCATTGCCTTCATATGTCCCGTCCTTCCTGCAAAAGATGGAAAAATTAAGTAAATGAACTAAAAATCCTAAATAATGTTAAAAATGCCTAAAAACTAAATAATGCTCCTAAAATGCAAAATGAGTTAAACTTAAGCTAAATGAATGTAAACTAAGCCTAATCTCTCGAACTAACGCACAAATAAAGCCTGAAATAGGCCATGATAACTCGTATTTTTACGAGTTACCACACTCCCAAACTTAAATGTTGCTAGTCATTGAGCATCACATGCAAACCTAATGAATACATGAATGAATAAATGAATGAATGACTGAATGAATGCAGACTCTGCTAACTCTGATTGCTTCTTGTTATGCTTTGAGCAATCCACTTATCCATTTCACAAGGTCCAGATTAATCTGACTTGAAAATCCTTCATTATACAAATAAGGCATGCATTTTCATTTTCAAACCAAGTTACATGTGGATGCTAAAATTCCATAGTGCCTGATCATAATTCAACACTTTAATCTTCCATTCGATCAGAAAACTGATCAGAAAAGTAATAAACACGAGCAAACTAAGGGTTAAGCTGAATAAACTGGTCACTGAAAATGGTATCAAGTCACTGGATTCAATTTCTACAAACTGCTTGTTCCTTTTTCCCCCCAAACTTATTGCAAAAATTCTCCTCACTATATTTCAGGATATTTGGAGATCTTTTTTTTTGGGCTTCCCTTACCATATTTCAAGGTATCTAGGGAGAATTTTGATTTTAAAGTGTTATTACTGTGATTTTTCGTTTCTTTTTACGCGAACCTTGCCATTTGTTGATGCCAAGTCCCGGTTACTCAACTCAGGTCAACCACCCCCTTTTTATTTTTTAAATGCCTTGTTAGGGGTACTGAACATGCTCTAGTGATTTCTGTGAAATAATACAATTTCTGAACCCATTAAAGTACTTGGTCAGCATTTATTTAATTCAATTCTCACAATCTCGGTCTGAAAGATATGCCTATGATTGAATTAGAACCATGTATTATGAAATTCCTTTTAATTCTTTCACATGTTAATTTCAACCTGCTGTTATACTTTGTTTTTAATCTGAATAGCCTATTCTTTCTTGAATTCAATTTCAAGTCAACATTAATCACAACCCTGCACATTTTCAGAATAAGATGGATTGAAACAAAGACAACTTTCATTAGCTAGAATTGACATACATGCAACATAAAATAAACATGAAAAACTAACATAAAATAAAATATGCAAAACTATCCTATGGTTGAGAATTGTACACCCCCCAAACTTGAGAGATGCATTGTCCTCAATGCATGATAACATAAAATGAACTAATAATGAAAGTACAAAGAAAAGAAAAATAAAATGAAAGGACCGGGACTCCCTCAAGAATCGGACTCCATCGCGTCCTCGTCGTCACTATCGTCGGGCTGGGGCTGAGACTACTACCCGAAGCAGGCTCGGACTTCTGGTGGTGTCGGTGGGAAGGGTGGGAGGGTGGTGATGTCGATCTGGCGGTCCTCCACTATCCGCCGTAGGTAGGCCTCCATTGCCCAGTCATGCTGTCACTGGTACCTGGCTTGGGCGGCAACCAAGTTCTCCAAGTTGGTTAGCCGCTTTCTCGTGGATAGCGGCTATTAGGATGGACCCACTAGTGGAGTCTCTTTGGGGCGTGTCGTGGCGGTGCAGACTTGGGGCTAGGTGCAGTAAGAGAGGTCGTCGATGATGGCCTGACAGTTAAGGACCTCCTCCGTCGCTCCCATCTGACATCGGCCCGCTTACAGAGCCCGGTGATGAGGGATGGGAAGAAATAACTGCCCCGGGGTGCGGTCGTACAAGCACAGATCTGATGGTATACCAGCCTCCCGACATCGATCTTCAGCCCGCTATAGATGGCATGGAGAAGCAGTGCTCTATCCATTGTGACCTCGCTGACGTTGGTTGACGGCATCATCCAGGCCGAGATGAAGTGAAAAATCATCCTCCCGTGAGAAAGCATGTCGCTCCGCTTGAAGGAGGTTAGCTACCCGCCCGTCGACTTCCAAACCGGTGGCCTCTGGCAAAATAGCTTGGTGATGGAGTTGGTATCTCAGTCTTCACCCTCCAGAAATGCCTCGTACTCGTCTGGGTGAGGAAAAGGCGTCAACCCGTAGTAGGCGTTGATCGCCTCTGCATGAAAAGGTACGATCTTGCCTCCGACTTTCACCCGCCCCTCCTTGTGTTCTACTGCATTGCATAGAACTCCTTGACCACGGGAGTAATAGCAGACGGGGGTTGCGCCACGAACTGCTGCCAACCTCGAGCATGCAAGTTGAGGAGTGGAGCGTCGGAGAACTCATCTATCTTGATTCCTCTCTCCGGAATTAGATGCATTTTCTGGAGCGCGTCTGTGTAGCGCTTGAAGGCCTTGTCTGACACACATCTGCTTACATCGAAGTCAACGGGTTCCTGCACTTTCTTCCTTTTGGCTAAGGATGATGACGCCATGTCTGTGGCGCCCCAATCCGAGGTACCTAAAATCCTTACTCCTGGATCGTTTTGATTGGTAAACGTGACTCAGGATTGTTGCCCTGATCATACGGCAGGATTTTTATATATATATATATCATCAATACATGGAAAATTCTCATCTTTCATTCAACTTGAAATATAATTCACATATCACAATTATAATCAAAAGCTGTTCCATAAACATTTTCATTTGAGTAAAAATATTCATTTCCATCGCAAAATTATCATCATTTTCTTTACATAAAATTTACATATACGACATTCATATCAAAACTACATAACACTTGGCATGCTGCCTTCATCATTATTTCATGTCTGTTGTTAAAGAAGCATGAGTGAGTAATAATACTCAGTAAGCAAGCTATAAATAAGTTTTCAATCATTTTCATGCATTTCATAAAATGCAAATGCAATGCATACATAGCATTCATGATATTCCTTTAGATGCGACGCTAGCTAGGCGCCCATCCTATACATGCTCCCATCTCAGGGAGGTCGCCGCTGGCCTGGGCCTATATAAGCGACTTGGCGATAGTGAGGGGGACATCAGGTCCGCTTACTACCTCAACTAAGGCCTATTCCTCGTGCACATGCTCATTCACATACTCATGCCGACATGATATTTGCAAATCATAAATAATTTCATAAAAAGTATTTAATAAATAGTTTAACAAAATGAACTTCAGTTCATGTATAGCAGTTATAGGTATGGCCAACCTTAAATAAATTTCATAAAGTAATTTACAAACAATTTCGAGCATTTTGGAAATAATTTGCAAAAAATATAACTTGCTTACCTTCTCAGTGGGTGTCTTCGACCTTCTCTTTTTCTTTTCCTATTCAAGGAAAAAGGATAATTTTAATTCTTCTATTCAAGCTACTTCCCATGCATGCTCTATAATATTTGGGCATTATTCCTTTATATGGATATTTTTATCCATAGGTTCCTCAAAATTTCCATCATTATATTTAAATATTAATCTCAAATTTTCTCCAAAATTATGATGTTTACTGTGGTAAATCACTGTTCATCCGAGGTTATTGTTCACAGAGACGTGGTTACTGTTTATGGGTTCCAAAAATTGATATTTTTTCCAAAAATAAAAAATACCATGACATAGCTTATGACTAGTATATCATAGGAAATTTTATATATTTTGAATTTATCATCATTTACTTGGCGAAAAAAATCATTTTCTCCATATACTAAAAATCAACATAAATTCACTTAAGCATACTCCTTAATTTCAAAAATTATGAAATTAATATATCATCATTCCAACATCATATTTATCATAATCATACATCCCAAATCATCATTTATTAATTTTGGAGGATTATTTTAACATATCATATGCTATCTTCTCGAATACCCTATCTTCGCTCCAAATTTTTGATGTTTTGGAATAATTCCATTTAAGCATTATATCTATACTTATTTTCTCATGATTAGGCATTATCTAAGAATGTTTTTACTCTAATTAATATCCAAAATAAATTTGGGTAGAAATCACTTACCCGAAGTGGAGATACGCCTCTTTTTCTCACACTTTCTCTCTCTAACTTACTTCTTTTTTTCCCTGGACGTGTGAGATGGTTGGGGACTTGGAATGGCTCAAATGGAGCTGGGTTTTGATGTTTTTGGACGTTCACCCTGCTGCCCTATTCATAGTGTTGCATTTTTTAAGAATTTGGAATTACCCCCTAGCTTTGAGGTATTTAATTATAAATTGGTATTTCTTTTTAATTTTAGAAAATTCTTTGAGCCTTTTGCTGCCCACCCTAGGCCTGCTCCAGCCCCCCTATGCAGCCCTATTTTTTACCTATTTTTTAATTTTAAAATTAATTAAATTTGGCTAAATTAATCTTAGCCATTGATTAAAGATGATGATGATTAATGACCATTGATCTTGGTCAAATTTTCCAGCTGCTCCTCCTGCCATATCCCTGCTGCAGCAGCCATTTCATTTAATTTTTTTTATTTTTAATTATTTATTTAAATAAAAAGTCAAAAACTATTTAGTGAAAAAGAGAAGTTACTTTTTGATCATCATTTGACGTGTCATCTTGATCCTTGATTTGTGATTTTCATCACATCTTAACTCATCCATCATGTCCATCAAGAATTTTTAACCATCCATAAAAATTTCATCGAATTTCGACGCCCGGATTGCAACTTATGAATTTTTCTTTATTTTTTCACAAAAATCCCAAATGGTATTAAAATATCCAAAAGTAATGCTATTTTGTCCTGTAGTGATTAAATCTCTATTTTGTCTTTTTGTGATTAGGTTAATCCAAGTGATTAACTCTTAATCACGTGTCTTAATCTCCGGTTATTATTCACATTTACTATTCACAGAGTTAAATTCCTAATTGCATTATTTCAATCTCCAATACACATATCCATCAATATAATTTATGAATTTTCATTTATTATAAAAATAATTACAAAAGAATCTAGGGTTACAATTGTCGAAATGACGCGTATATTGTCGGGGTTTCACAATCCTCCCACCTTAAAACTGGTTTCGTCCCGAAACCTCTCTTTCTTTGAACAATTGAGGATATTTTCTTTCGACCTCTTCTCGTAGTTCCAAAGTAGCTTCGGACTCCGAATATCGATTCCATTGTACCTTTACATATTCGATTTCTCTGTTCCGATGCTTCTTGATTTTGAAATTTAATATTTTGATTGGCCTTTCCTCATAGTTTAAGTGTTCTTGGATCGGCAAATTCTCCGCTATCAACACATGGGTAGGATCAAAAACATATTTCCTTAGCATGGAGATGTGAAATACATTGTGGATGGTACTGAGGGCTGTGGCAGGGCTATTTTATAGGCTAGATTGCCTATCTTTTCCAGAACTTCAAAGGGCCCGACATATCTTGGGTTTAATTTTTCCCTCTTTCCAAACCGAGTGACTCCTTTGAATGGCGTTACTTTGACAAATACGTGATCCCCAACTTGGATATTTAAATCCCTTCTTTTGCAATCGGTGTAACTCTTTTGCCTGCTCTGGGTTGTAAGTATACACTGCGAATCACTTGAATTTTTTCTGCCATTCTTTTTGAGAGGTCTGGAGCTAACTTTCTTTCTCCCACTTCATCCCAGTTTAGAGGAGTTCTGCATTTTCGTCCATATAAGGATTCAAATAGGGCAATTTGAATACTTGCTTGATAACTGTTGTTATAAGAAAACTCTGTCATAGCCAAATATTCATCCATGATCCTCCAAATTCTACTGTGCACATTCTCAGCATATCCTTAACTATTTAATTTACTTTTTCTATCTGCCCATCAGTTTGAGGATGAAATGTTGTACTAAATTTTAGCTGTGTACCTAAGATTTGATGTAAACTTTTCCAAAATCGAGATGTAAAACTGGAATCTTGATCGGAAACTATTGACTTAGGTACTCCATGCAGTCTTACTATCTCTTTATAATAGATCTTAGCCAGTCGCTCAGCGGTAAAATTTTTCTTAATGGCTAGGAAATGTGCTACCTTTGATAATCTATCAACTATTACCCATATAGCATCATTTCCATTTTAGGTTCTTGGCAACCCTTTAATAAAATCCATAGTAATATCATCCCATTTCCATTCTGGGACTTCGAGCGACTGTAATTTTCCAGGGGTTCTTTGATGATCAGCCTTAACCCTTTGACATGTTAGGCACTTAGCCACATATTCAGCAATTTCTCTCTTCATATTATTCCACCAATACATCTTTTTGATATCTTGATACATCTTGGTGCTACTTGATGCATCGAAAATGGAGAGAAATGTGCTTCTTACAATATCTGTTCCTTTATTTCTTCTTGATTGGGTATATACAGGCGACCCCTATATCTGTACATCCCCTGTTCATCTTGAATATATTCTTTGGGATTTTTCTTGATCATTTTATCCACATAATTCTTTAAATCCCCATTTTCTTGTTAAGCCTTTTTAATTTGCTCAAATAAATTTGACTGGATTTGTAATTGAGACAATCTAACTTGAACCCTAGGTGGGCTTACAATTAATTTTAATTGTCTCAATTCTTGTAGTAGCCCTTCTTCCTTTATGATAAGATGTGCTAAGCTAACATTTCTACTTAGCGCGTCGGCTACTACATTGGCTTTGCCTGGATGATATTAAATATCAAGGTCATAATCCTTGAGTAACTCAAGTCATCTTCTCTGCCTTATATTTAACTCCTTTTGAGTAAAAATGTACTTAAGGATTTTGTGATCAGTATAGACCTCACATTTTACTTCATATAAATAGTGTCTCTAAATTTTCAAGGCAAATACTACTGCTGCCAATTCTAAATCATGGGTTGGACAGTTTACCTTATTTGGCTTGAGTTGCCTGGATGTGTATGATATAACTTTTCCATTTTGCATCAGTACACATCCTAATCCTTTCTTTGAGGCATCACTATAGTTCACAAACCCTTCCTTCTCTGTAGGTAGTGTTATAATTGGCGCTTTTACCAACCTTTTCTTTAACTATTGGAAGCTATTCTCACATTCCTGTGTCCATTCAAACCTAACTCCTTTCCTTGTCAATTATGTGTGTGGAGCTGACAATTGTGAGAATCCTTCCACAAATCTCCTGTAGTAGCCAGCTAGCCCTAGAAAGCTTCTTATTTTCGTGATATTTGTTAGTTGTGGCCACTTTGTTATTGCCTCAATCTTCTGAGGATATACTTGTACTCCCTTCTCAGATATAATGTGGCCGAGAAAGGCTACCTATTTCAACCAGAATTCACATTTCTTGAACTTAGCATATAATTTCTCCCTTCGAAGGATTTTCAATACTATCCTCAAATGTTTCTCATGCTCTTCTTCTATTTTTGAATAAATCAGTATATCATCAATGAATACCACCACAAATTGATCTAAAAATTCTCAAAAAATTCTGTTCATCATATCCATAAACACAGCTGGGGCATTCGCTAGTCCAAATGGCATGACTAAGAATTCATAATGCCTATATCCTGTTCTGAATGCTGTTTTATGGATGTCCTTTGGACATATCCACAATTGGTGGTATCCTGATTGTAAATCAATTTTTGAAAATGTAGAAGCTCCTTTTAACTGATCAAAGAGATCATCTATTCTTAGAAGTGGGTACTTGTTTTTTACTGTTACTTTATTCAATTCTCTGTAGTCAATACAAAGTCTCAAACTCCCATCTTTTTTCCTTACAAATAGTACTGGAGCTCCCCAAGGTAATGCGCTAGGTCTAATAAACCCTTTATCCAATAAATCTTGGATTTATACTTTTAGCTCAGCCAATTCCGCTGGTGTCATTCTATATAGAGCCTTAGATATTGGGGTTGTCCTTGGAATAATTTCTATTTCCATATCCATTTCCCTTTCCGGTGGTAAACTACATAGTTCCTTTGGAAAAATATCTGAAAATTCCTTTACCACTGGAATTTGATCCATAGATACTCCATCTTCTTTTATTGTGTTTATAGAGACCAAATAGGCTATACATTGTTGGCGTATCAGCTTAGCTGCTTTTATAACTGGTACCATCCTTATTGTATTTTCTGGCTGTCTTATTTTACTGATCTCTATTTCATCTTTTAGTGCTTCAAATTGCACCTTTTTATTTCTACAATCAATTATCGCACCCCATTGACTTAGCCAATCCATTCGTAGTATGACATCAAATTTTGTCATTGGTAATAGGATGAGATTAGCTTCTAATATCTTTGTTCCTATCCTGATAGGACATGCCTTGCAGATTTGATTTATACTTGCCAATCTATATACTGAGAATTTTACATGTATAGTACTACTAGTTTCTTCTACCCGAAATGCGTGTGTGATTACGAATTGCTATGATATAAATGAATGCGTAGCTCCAGAATCAAATAAAACTACTGCAGAATTCCTAAAATGTAAATTATACCTATAATCACTTTCTCCTCCATCTCCTTTGATTCCGTTCGAGTGAGGGCTTGGACACGCACTGGGTTGGTAGCAGTATCGGGTCGATTGGCGATGGCGGGGACTTTTTGTTGGGCTGGCCTCCCTCGAGCTGGTGCTCCTTGTGGCTTATTCGGACAGTTGGGTGAAATGTGTCCGACTTGACCACAGTTGAAGCACTTTATTTTTTTGGCTTCGTCGGTCCCGCAGTCCCGGGCTACATGACCTGCTTAGCCACATTTGTAACATTCTCTGTTCCTTGTAAACATTTGCCTGAATGGCGTTTGTGGCAAGTTCTGCAAGTCGGGGCGCTTTTTGTCTTGTCGTCGATCTTCTTTTTGTCGGCGATTCCTCTTTTCCCTTTATTAGCCTCACCTTCCTTTGAGGCTGAAAAAAAATTATTTTTAAGCTTGCCTAAGCTCTTGAGTCCTCATAGACTCCATCTCCAATGCCCTAGCCCTCTTAATGCTAGAGGCATAGTCTTTTATTAATAACAGGGCTAATCCCTCTCTTAGCTGGGGTCTCAATCCCCTTTGGAACCTTTGTGCCTTATTCTCCGGCGCATTGGCGATCCACGGTACTATCATACCGAGGTGTTAAACTTTGTGGCATATTCTATAACTGTCATCCTGCCTTGGTAGAGTTTTTTAAACTCAATCACTCTCTGGCTTTGTAGCCCTACAGGGAGATATTCTTTATTGAATTCTTCCAAAAATTCATGCCACGTGACTTGCTCTAGAAGTGGCATGGTAACCATCAGCGTTTCCCACCATTCATAGGCGTCCTTTATCAGCAGGTGGGTAGTGCACAACACTTTCTGCTGGTCATTGCAGGGTGATATTCTGAATAATTTCTTGATTTCTGTGATCCACTGCTCTGCAATGAGGGGATCTCGTTCCCCCGCAAATTTGGGCGGTCTCTGGGTAAGAAAGGCGTTGATAGCCTTTCTGTCGGCCTCAAGGAGACTATGCTCTACTCTCCTTGACGTGCCGGGATTGGCCGAAGGCCGTGGTCTTTCCCCGTCTCCTCTTGATGGCAGGGCCTACTGACTTCTCATTTCTTGTAATAACCCAGCAGCCTGGGTTGTCCATTGCTGCATAGCTTTGTCAATGACCACAACAATTCTTTCTTCTATATTGACCTCTGCTTGAGGTCTAGAGCTTTCCTCTCGCCGTGGGCGGGTTCTATAGGATTGCTCCTCGGATTCTGCCCTATATGTTCTTTTGCTGCCTTCGCCCCTTGCTTGATCCACAGATTCCTCCATTGGGGCCTTTCCTTTGTTGGCTCTTGGTTTAGCTCTAGTGAGTGACATTTTCAACTTCATAAAACATTCATTAGCATAACATCAATATTCATCATGATATAAATTTAACAAATAATCATATGATCACATAAATCACATATATTATAAATTATCAGCAAACCGTTCATACATAAGTCAAACTTTTGTACATAGGCTAACTTAGCCTTATGTACCTGTTTCAAACAATATTTACATATTTATAAAAAAAAAATAAAAAGTCTTGGCAGTGGCGATGGCTGTGTCTTCCCTTGTCCCCATCCCCTTTATCGTCCCCTTCTCCTCATCCTCAGGAACCTCCTGAGACTGAAGGGTACCCGTGTGGGTTCCTCAGTGATTGTACTGGTATCTGACCAGTCTTGTGGACCTGGGTTCTCGTCCTCCTCTTCACTATCGGACCATTCTATGGGGTCCTCATCATCATTTGCTAGAGAAGAAGGAGGTGGGGATTTGGGCCTTACCTTTAATTCTATGACCCGTAAGATGACTTCACCAGGCTGTTTTGGAGGGGGTTGCTCAATTACTTCCTCTCCCTTGGCCAGGGCTTCCCGACGTTCCTGGGCAGCCTCCCTCTCCTGGCAGTCAATCAGTGCCCATGGTGTTCCGTATCGGAACTGAATATATCCTTCATCAAACCTAAACCATGAACCTGGGTTAGGTGGGACTGGGGCTACTCTCCTTTGCCAATATCTCTGTAAATCCTCCTCAGCAACCCAATCGGTAACAATTGATGGCCTGGGCAGTGGGCCGGCTGGGGTATATATTGGAGAGTCTGGGGGTACGAGGGCTCGGTTAGAGGACTCTACCTGGTGGGTTTCAGATAATACTGGAAACCCTGGTGGATGCAGTATTGTCAAAACCGGACCGGACCGGCCGATCCGTATATAAGCGGTTCGGTTTGATTGTATTAAACCGTCCGAACCGTCGAACCGGACGTCCCGGTTGGACCGTAAGCAACGGTTCGGTAGGTTCGGTGAATAAAAAAAAACTTTCGATGTCGTGCTCGTGAGTCGGGAGTCTGCTCCGCTGTCCCCCGTCAGATCGTCTTCCTTAGGCCTGGCGCAGTCTTGTCTTCCTCAGGCCTGGCAAGGTCTCCTCTTCCAGGCAGCGAGGTCTTTATCGATTTCCAGGCTTCCAGCGAGGTCGAGCCCTAATCAGAGAAGCCCCTGCTGCGATCGGCGTTCGGCGACGACGACATTGTGCAGCGACAGCTTCCGACGACAAGCAGAGCAGCGAGCCAGCGACCACTTTCGGCGACGAGCAGTGCAGCAGCCTGCTTTCCATTTTTGGCGACGAGCAGGGTCGTGACTGTCCGCTGTCGTCCGGTCATTACAAACTTGGACGACACTGGTTGGATTGTCTGAAAAATGGACGCTCGCTGCTTCCATTTGAGCTTGATGCAGTGAACGACACTGGATTTAGGGGTGATGGAGTACCAAAAATGTTGCTCCGGTGGTGCATGGTTTTTCAGTGTTCGTGCAGTGAATTTAAATAGTAATTCTTTGATAAATAATTTCAATAATATCATATATCATCTTAGTTTAATTCACTTTATCCTTTAATTTAATTTATCTAAATATAATAATCTATTTTGTTCCTCATATTTTAAAATATAATTGTAATCATATATGTATGATTTTTCCAATTAAATAATTTTATAAATTTGCCCAAATTATATTAATAAGCTAATACACATTTCAATGTTAAAATTTTCTAGCCTATTGATTCATAATTTAATATATTCAAAAAAAATATTGCAAAATGACCCGTTTTATAGCAAAATTAAAAATTTTATGAAAAATGTAATTTTAATGAAATTTCACATAAAATATGTATTTAATTAACATTTTTATACTCAAAAAGTATGAATTTAATATGAAATTATATGAAAATTTTTAGAATTTTCAGAAAGCACAAATAATATACCTGTATGTGTGATTGTTGCGGCCTACCCCGTCCCTACTACAGCCTGTTCCCGTCCCTCCTACATGTTTTATACTTATATTTTGGTTTTTAAAATCTAATATATATATTTAGGATTTATGAAAAATGAAAATATAATTTTATCAATATATTTATTTAAAATTTATAATATAATAAATATAAAATATGTCATGCTGACATCACTGGTTCGAACCGGTTTGCTTAACTGGTCAAACCGGTTTGAACCAGACCAGTTCATTTGCTGATTCAATCACTAGTTCGGTTCTGACAACATTGGGTGGATGGCTGGGAATTATTAGGCGACATGCTTCTGGTCCCCTAATATATGAAAGTGTCTGGTAACTAGTAGGAGCTGGGGGTCTTAGAGTTAGACCTTCCTGGGAGGCAAACCACCTGTTAACTCTTTCCTGAGCCCGTTTCCGTTCCAACTCTTCTTCTAGTTCCCATGCACTTAGTGGAGTCTTTCCTCTATCTTCCATCTATATAAATCATAAATGACAAATAAATCAACCTTAATCATGATTTCATGTATTCTAGCTTGATCATTTCTTTACTTTTCTGCCTATTTACCAATCCATGCTCTGATATCAACTTTTGTGGCACCCCAAACCGAGGTACCTAGAAGCCTTACTCCGGGATTGTTTTGATTGATAAACGTGACTCAGGATTGTTGCTCTGATCACACGGCAGGATTTATATATATATATATATAAATATATAGATATCATCAATACATGGAAAATTCTCATCTGTCATTCAACTTGAAATATAATTCACATATCACAGTTATAATCAAAAGTTGTTCCATAAATATTTTCATTGGAATAAAAATATTCATTTCCATCTCAAAATTATCATCATTTTCTTTATACAAAATTTACATATACGATATTCATATCAAAACTACATAACACTTGGCATGCTGCGTTCATCATCATTTCATGTCTGTTGTTAAAGAAGCATGGGTGAGTAATAATACTCAGTAAGCAAGCTATAAATAATTTTTCAATCATTTTCATGCATTTCATAAAATGCAAATACAATGAATACATAGCATTCATGATATTCCTTTGGATGCGACGCTAGCTAGGCGCCCATCCCATTTATGCTCCCATTTTAGGGAGGTCGCCGCGGGCCTGGGCCTATATAAGCGACTTGGCGATAGTGAGGGGGACATCCAGTCCGCTTACTACCTCAACTAAGGCTTATTCCTCGTGCACATGCTCATTCACATACACATGCCGGCATGATATTTGCAAATCATAAAAAATTTCATAAAAAGCATTTAATAAATAATTTAACAAAATGAACTTCAGTTCAAGTAAAACAGTTATAGGTATGACCAACCTTAAATAAAGTTCATAAAGCAATTTATAAACAATTTCGAGCATTTTGGAAATAATTTGCAAAAGATATAACTTGTTTACCTTCTCAGTGGGTGTCTTCAACCTTCTCTTTTTCTTTTCCTATTCAAGGAAAAAGGATAATTTTATTTCTTCTATTCAAGCTACTTCTCATGCATGCTCTATAATATTTGGGCATTATTCCTTTATATGGATATTTTTATCCATAGGTTCCTCAAAATTTCCATCCTTATATTTAAATATTAATCTCAAATTTTCTCCAAAATCACACTGTTTACTGTAGCAATCACTGTAGCAAATCACAGTTCATCCGAGGTTACTGTTCACAAAGACGTGGTTACTGTTTATTGGTTCCAAAAATTGATATTTTTTCCAAAAATAAAAAATACCATGACATAGCTTATGCCTAGTATATCATAGGACATTTCATACATTTTAAATTTATTATCATTTACTGGGGGAAAAAATCATTTTCTCCATATACTAAAAATCAACATAAATTCACTTAAGCATCTCCTTAATTCCAAAAATCATGAAATTAATATGTCATCATTCCAACATCATATTTATCATAATCATACATCCCACATCATCATTTATCAATTTTGGAGCATTATTTTCCATACATATGCTATCTTCCCAAATACCTTATCTTCGCTCCAAATTTTTGATGTTTTGGCATAATTTCATTTAATCATTATATATATACTTATTTTCTTATGCTTAAGAATTATTTAAGCATAATTTTACTCTAATTAACATTCAAAAGAAATTTGGGTAGAAATCACTTATCCGAAATGGAGATACGCCTCTTTTTCTCACACTTTCTCTCTCTAACTTACTTCTTTCTTTTCTTGGACATGTGGGATGGTTTGGGGACTTGGATTGGCTCAAATGGAGCTGGGTTTTGATGGTCTTGGACTTTCACCCTGCTGCCCTATTTATAGTGTTGTGTTTTTCAAGAATTTGGAATTTACCCCCTAGCTTTGAGGTATTTAATTATAAATTGGATTTCTTTTTAATTTTGGAAAATTATTTGAGCCTTGTGCTGCCCACCCTAGGCCTGCTCCAGCCCCCTATGCATCCCTATTTTTTAAATATTTTTTTAATTTTTAAAATTAATTAAATTAGGCTAAATTAATCTTAGCCATTGATTAAAGATGATGATGATTAATGACCATTGATCTTGGTCAAAATTTTCAGCTGCTCCCCCTGTCATATCCCTGCTGCAGCAGCCATTTCATTTAATTTTTTTATTTTTAATTATTTATTTAAATAAAAAGTCAAAAGCTATTTAATGAAAAAGAGAAGCTACTTTTTTATCATCATTTGACGTGTCATCTTGACCCTTGATTTGTGATTTTCATCACATATTAACCCATCCATCATGTCCATCATGAATTTTTAACCATCCATAAAAAATTTCATCAAATTCCGACGCCCGGATTGCAACTTATGAATTTTTCTTTATTTTTTGACAAAAATCCCAAATGGTATTAAAGTATCCAAAAGTAATGCTATTTTGTCCTATAGTGATTAAATTTCTATTTCGTCTTTTGTGATTAGGTTAATCCAAGTGATTAACTCTTAATCATGTGTCTTAATCCCCGGTTACTATTCACATTTAGTATTCACGGGGTTAAATTCTTAATTGCATTATTTCAATCTCCAATACACATATCCATCAATATAATTCATGATTTTTTAATTATCATAAAAATAATTACAAAGAATCTAGGGTTATATTGTTGAAATGACGCGTATATTGTCGGGGTTTCACAATGTCACACACAAGCCTTCCCAAACGGTCCTTGCAAACAAAAATCCAACACAACCAGGCAATCCAAAGGCCAATACACAACAAGCCAAGCTCCAAAAATGTACCACAAGCAGTCAACAGGTCAGCCTCCACAAACCAATCACCAAGCTACTCAAGCACCAACCAATGTCAAACAATTTACCCAAAGTAATCTCCAATACGCAGATCAATCCACAAAAATCCACCAGTCTAATCCAATTTTTCCACTCCAACAATTACCAAACCACTTGAAAAGCAATTAAAATGCACCAAAATTGGAAAAGTGGGTTACCCAAAAAGCTTTCCACCTGAAAATCTGAAGCTGGAGCGGTCTCTGAACTGGCGCCAGGGCGCGGGAGCAGCGGCGCCTAGGTGCCAATCTGCTGTCAGTTGGTTTCCGGTGCCAGACGAAAAAGTGAAGATGATGGGGCTCAAAATGAAGCTCAAATGAAGGGAAAAGTGATGGGAACCTCAATGTAGATGTTAGGCTTAGGATTTGGTGATGAAAAATCGGAGTTTTGAATGGATTTGAGTATAGGCAAAGGGGAAAAAAGAATGAAAATGGAATGGTTGGAATGGATGGAATGGGAGGATGAATCCTTGATGAAATGCAGTTGGATTTGAGTTGAAATGACTTGAAATCTAGGTGAGAATGTTTGGAAATGAGAAATGGAGAGTTTCAGCGCTGGGGCGTGGGGTTTAGGGTTTAGAACCTTAACCCCATGCTTTATAGGGCGTCTGGGTCGCGTTGTCCATGACCCGGCGCTGGGGCACCAAAATGTGGCTCCGGGGTGCTCGTGTTCTTTGGGGTGTTCCTCATGGCGTCAAGGCGCCCCCATGCGGCGCCTAGGCGCCGATTTTTATTATCAATTTTTTTCACAATTTTTCCTGGCTGCTTCCAAGCATTATCTTTATGAAATTTTGCTCCAACTTATTTTTTTGAAACTAAAAATAAAAACCAAAAAATAAAATCGCAAATCAAATTGAAACTAAGCAATGGGTTGCCTCTCATTTAACGCTAAGCTTAACTTCTTCAGCCCGACGTTCCTGCTGTTCAATCTACTTTCAATTTCACCACCTCGAACTCTCGGCCATTCGGACTGCAACCTGGAGGTTCGGTTCTATCTTAGCCCATTTATGCATTGAGTCATGCCATATTTTACCTTTCGGCAGATGGTATAGGGGAATTTGGGTTTGAAAATGTTCAATTTTATCAATTGTTACCCCTTCTATTCTATCATTGGCTTTATCTTCCATGCCATGATTTTCCACTGGCTCGGTCAGTCGTCCGAGCCTGATGTGATCAGCGAGTATGTCTTTAGTGTAGGCAGATAACTTGAAGCCCTTATTTGCAATCTCCTCTAGGTTCTTCTCAATACCAGGCTGGGGAAGTTTTTGAACCGTCGAATTGCCTATATCAATCCTTAAGCGATCCTCTGGGTCAGTTGGGCTTTGTATAAACTTGAGCGCGTTGAACGTAACTTTTTCATTTTGCACCTGCATGGTTAATTTGTCGGCCCGTACATCGATTATTACATTGCCCGTTGCGAGGAAAGGCCAACCGAGAATAATTGGCACATCTCGATCTTCTTCATAGTCTAGGATAATAAAATCTGCAGGAAAAATGAACTTGTCCACCTTGACAAGAACATCCTCAATAATACCTTCCGGATACGTGATGGATCGATCCGCCAGTTGCAGCGTTACTATCGTAGGTCGGGCTTCCCCAAGGCCTAATTTTCTGAAAATGGACTTGGACATAAGATTAACGCTGGCTCCCAAGTCGCATAGGGCTCTCCCAAAGTATTGGTCTCCAATTGTGCACGGGATAGTGAAACTTCCTGGGTTCCTGTGGCGCCCCCAACTTGAGGCCTCCACAACCCTTACTCCAAGACCATTTTTGATTGGTAAATGTGTTCAGGGTTGTTGCCCTGATCACGCGGCAGGTTCTTAATTTGATCTCGTCAAATTTTTTTCTTTCCTTTCATCATATAAGCATATACTTGTCATCATTCATAGTGGACTCATCCATATCATCATAAAATTTATCGTACAAGTATCTTTACTTACATATCGTAGGCAGCATGTGCATTCAAAAATAAAAATTCACGTAGAATTTTATACATAATCACTTATCTATTTACACCATACATAATCAATCCCATTTCTTTATAGGCAATACATTCATCCATCCATTCTTCAAACATATCAATACCTTTCATCTTTGCTCCTTTCCTCGAGCCTTTAACCTGTCTAAGGTTGGGAAAACAAAATGTAAGTGATAAACTCAGTAAGCAAGCATCATTTTTTCATTTAAATGCATCCCTTGCCCATTCGGTAGGAGATACTTATCAAGTGATCAATTACTAATAGGAAGAAACCTTTTATAGAAATCTTCTTTATAATACACTCATAAAACTTTGTGCATGTCCCCATTTCGAGAATTTTCAAGGGTGATGTCTATGCATCTAAACCATTTTTCATGGGGATAATTGTTTGTCCCAAAATATTTTTCATCTATCATGAGGACATATCTATGTCCAAAAATACTTTTCATATGGCATGAGGACAATTTTATGTCCTAAAATATTTTTCTTATAACCTTTTTCCCATGAGGTCATTTACATGTCCCAAAACATCATCTATTTAAATTTCTTTATAACCAAACTCGGGGTTATTCAAAAGCAATGCATGTGCATAGGAATCTTTTATCTATGCGGACATTCTCATGTCCAAAAATATTTTTCCATATAAACCTCTTTTAACCCGCATATAAGATACCAAACCCTTTTTAAACCAATATGGCTGATATATTCATGTCCTAAAATATTTTTTGGTATCTTCAGAAAACTAAACATAAATCCATTTGAAACCAACACAAATCCATTTAAAACCAAACATAGTAGTTGCCCATTTTGGGACTTTTAAAATATAGGGAACATATGTATGTTCCAAAAACATATGGATTTGTGTCTCTGACCCTCAGGTTGGTGACACTTAACAAGTGATCATCCTTCCCTAGGAAAGAAACCTTTCATGAGACAGCACGCGAGCTAGGCGTCTGCTCATGAGCTTACTCCCATTTTAGAGAGGGCATCGCCGGCCTCCAGCCTTCCCTAAGCAACTCGGCTACAGGTAGAGGTGAGCTCTAGTTTTGACCATTTTGGTTTGTAACCGCCTCAACCATGAGCCTAGTACATCATTTTGCGCACACTCGTATGCTAGTAATGATTTTCACAAAACTTAGCACAGTCATTTGACTATGCCCTTTTTTAAACTTCAGCTTGATATGTATAAAGCCAACTTAGTCCGTAGACTATGCTCTTCTCGAATTGAGAACTGGGCAGGATTGTTTTGAAAATAAAATATTTTAAACCACTCAGTCCGCAGACTATGCCCTTCTCGAATTAAGAACTGGGCGTGGTTTTTTTTGAAAATAAAACATTTTAGAAAACTATTTCCAAATCCTAATGTTAGGATGACCACCCTTAAAGAGTTTAGCAATATTTTAATAAGTCCATTTTACCAAATATTCGAAATATTTGAGAAGACAATATTTTGCAAAGCTTTAATGATTTGCTAAACAACTTTTGAAATTCTTATTTTAAGAAGCTTTTGAACTAATTCAAAACTCGTGGAGACAAAACTTTTCTTAATAACATTTTTATGATCAAAACATATCCAACTCTCTTCCATCCACTGTAATGGCATTATCTGCCTTAAATCTTTTTGGAACATCAAATTAAAGCATCTTTAAAGTGTTACAACTCTAAGAGTTGAAAAACACCTTGATAAATTATTTCAAAACACCTACATAAATCTCAAAACACGTATATAAATTCAATTTACGACATTTAATGGAAACCATTTCAAAACATCTATTTATTTCTAGAAACCATTTTGTAAAGAATTACATTTTTCAATAAAACTCCTTGTAAACCACACATGTATGAACTTACTCATATTAAAACCATCTTAAAACCTACATCATATTTTCAAGAACTGAGCTTGCTTACTCTATAAGCAATTCTCCACATCATTAATATAAACATGATCAAGTAATTTTAACACTTGAATATAAACATTATGCTTGAAAATTCACTTACTTATCCTGTAAGCAACTATGAAACCAACTTATTAAAGCAAGTTCATGAATTTCATAAAATTCCTTTGAAACAATGTTTTGGAAAGTTTGCTTGCTTACCTGCGTTTCTTTAGCTTCCTGAGTCTGCCTTTTCTTTGCCCTTGCCTACGTGAGAATAATATGATTTTTCATATATTCATTTTTCTTGCATCTCACTTAGTTTTCCAACCCATTTTTCATCAATACACATAATTCATTTGACTTCTCAAGTCATATGCATAAATAGCACATATTCGCATAATTCATT
This sequence comes from Annona cherimola, assembly GCA_030490835.1. Lineage (NCBI taxonomy): Eukaryota > Viridiplantae > Streptophyta > Magnoliopsida > Magnoliales > Annonaceae > Annona > Annona cherimola. The sequence continues at coordinate 33,032,965 of CM059971.1, read as the reverse complement.
GGTTAACACATAACATATACAATCTCATAAGTAGGGTAACCATTAAACCATATAAAATTCATCTAATAATTATCATTTATAGGTTTATTTACCTTCATTTACCATTTTTCACCTATTTTCCAAAATTTACACATCGGTGCTCCTTTTAAGCACACGTCATTGCCTTAAACTTCATAAATTAATTCCAAAATTTGAAATTAATCATTATGCACTCTAAAAATATATATAATCATGAAATATATCATATTTTCACACATTTTTGCATAAAATCAAATTACATAAGTCATTTATCACTTATGCATGTTTATCCTTTCACATATGCCCATTTGGCAACACATATAAGAGGCATCTCATAAAATTTTCCAAGTCAGAAACTTGGTAACTAATTCAGCATGGTTATTAAAATTATTTATCACTTCATTTAGGGTATTTTTATAGAATTTAAATCCACTAATCATAGGTTTCCAAAACAGCAACTTTGGAACCCATTTTTCACCCATTTAACGTGTTTTTTGACACATAACCCTAAACAGTTTTATAAATCCAAATTTTCAGAAATTAATCCAAATTTTCCTAACCCAAATTTAGATTATTAACATATATATCAATTTATATCATTTATACATAGGTTTCATATTTCTTTTTGATTTGTTTCTCAAACTATCCACATATGCTGAAATTAGGCGTACTGATATCTCTAAATCTTGATTTATAATCCAATAAAGGTATTTAATTCTGAAATTTATATCATACATAAATAAATACATGAATTAACTTTCATAAAAATTTCATCACTAAATATTAACGTTATATATTTATTTTGGCATTTTCACTATGATGGACAGTGTTGTGAGTTTAGGGTCAGCCCTAATCAAGTGAATTATGGGGCATATTTATACCCATAAAAACCTAAGTTTTATTTTTTTTATGATCCATAATATGTATTATATATCCTTTAAAGTTTTCATACCGAAATTCATTTTATAAAATTTATTAAAAATTATTTTCTAGAGCTGATCCTGTCACCCGTTTTACCCTGTTTAGGTTAATCTTCTCGGATTGTTAATTTAAAACCTGCTTAATATTTAAATCTGAAATTTTTTTCTTCCCTTAATCATCATATAATGAGTCTGTAAACAAATTTTCATGGTGAAAATCCTTTATTTACTACTTCATTCATATTTTGGTTTATAACATCATATAATTTTCAGATTTGAAATATAAACTCAAAATAATCATATACTTACTTGATTAAATGGGTGATCCCTCATTTTCCCCTTTATTTTTCCTTCTTTTTCTTTCTTCTTGGTTGGGGTAGGGCTGGAACGTGAGGGCTACCTTGGGGTGCAAGTTTCAGCACTTAGAAAAAATTATTTTCCAAGCCTCTCTTCACATGACCGAGCATTCCATTTCTAGAGCTGGAATTTCCAGCTGTCGGCCCCACTTTTGGTGATGATTTTCCACAGAAATTTAATGTTCACTTATCCTCTTAAGGTTCTGGATAAATTACAGCCATATAAATTCATTTTTATCATTTTTTATTAAACCAAAAATCTGCTTAAGATAGAATCAATCCAAGTTGTCCACTTGTCACGTCCACATGGCTGCCTGTTTTTCAGATTTTTTTCCATTTTTAATAATCTCAATTTGAGGGTAAATTATACACCTAATTATAATTTAATTAATTCATTAATTTGGCATAAAAAATTAGCAGAAATTATTACAGCAGCATCAAACAGTGCACGTCATTTGCCTCAACATGCTGTCCATTTTTTCCACCTTTCATGGTAGCTGCAATTCACAATTTTTCTTGGATTTTTTCACATAATTAAATGATCATTTATGTATCCCAATATTTCAGCTATTTATGTGCATTATTTATAAAATAAAAAATTATAAATACACAGCTGCAACAGCCCATGAACGTCCATATGCATGTCACCATGCTATGTTAGTTTGAGCTCTCTCCTTAGCTCATTAATTCCAGCAGCATAACCACGAATTTTCACACATATTTAATCATAAAATAACCTATATTTCACCTGCATTTGACAGCCATTTGGACCATTAAAAATTGCATTCAATTCATGCACCTTTTTCCTTAAATGCATGGTACTTTTGAGGTGTAAAAGTCAACTGTATAAATCTTTTCTAATGCAGGAATTTTCCTAACATAATTTTCTTAATCTAAACCTTCCAAAATTTTAATCTCATAATTTCATTCAACCGTCTCAAATTTCATCTCAATCCGATTTTTCTAGCTCAAGTTATAGCCGTTTGAAGTTAACGGTTGAATTTGAGCTATGTTCAACAAATCATCACACTAATTTCATCAAATATTTTCATAACTCAATAATTCCATAATACCAAGCCCATTGTCATCAACTTCCCTGTCAAATTTCAATTGAATCCGCCTTACAGGCGTTGAGTTATGAATTTTTTAGTATTTTTCCACTAATGTGAGAATTATCCTTTTAAATTATCATAATTCATATTAAATAATTATATTAAATAATTTAAAATTATTATCCATGATACATTCGTATATTTCAATCACCAACAATTCACTTTAATCTCTTTGTCCCATATCAGCTTATAATGATCACTCACATCATCATCATCATTGCTAATCCTTAGCCCTAATTACCATAGTTTAGCAAAATCACAAAATCATTCATAATTCAATAAATTTACTTATAAATCATATGTAAATGTTCAATGCATATATTGAATCTTTCTTAGGTTGGGGTTTCATAGTCCCTGAGCTTAGGAGGCAACTTCCTTTATACCCTCGCACTGGTTTACTCTGTTAATGCCACCATCTCGAAGTCCGTCAACCGTCTTTTCTTTGATTACACATCTTTCATGAATTTAGCATAGCTCGACATCTGTTCCAAGGCTTCGACAAGAGGTATATTGATGTGTAGCTACTTCAATACCTCTAGAAATTTCTTGAACTGACCCTCCATTTTAGGCTTTGCAAATCGCTGAGAAAATGGAGGAGATGGCCTTTGATTCATGGCTATTTCAGCGTCCAGTTGCTTTTGGGTAGTAACTGATTTTTCTGGCTCCTACGACTACTGAATCTGAGGATTAGTAGGTTCAGTTACCGATTCTGGTGGAGTTACATTTGATAACTACTTTCCACTATGCAATGTGACTGTCTGGACCTGTTCCTTGCCTTTTCCCTTCGGGTTTTGCTCAGTGTCGCTCGACAACGAACCTTGAGGTCGGTTGTTCAGGGCTGAGGCAAGTTGGCCTATTTGAGCTTCCAAGTTCCTGTTCATCGTGATCTGGGATTGCATGAATTGCATAAAAAGATTTTTCAGATCAGATTTCTTCTCTTCTCGCGGTGGTGGATTGAACTACATTGGCATTGCAGGCTATTGCTACGGAGGTTGCTGCGAGAATCTAGGCAGCTGATTCGGCCTCGTCTGGTTGTTTCATGAGAAGTTGGGATGATTTCTCTAGCTTGGGTTGTAGTTGTTTCCATACTGATTGGCTGAATTTCTTTGGAAATTTCCCACGTAATTAATGAACTTCGGATTGGAGCTACATTCATCACTGGGATGGTCAAATTCGCTACACCACGTGCAAATGTCTGCTGCTGTTGATTGCTGTGGTGTAGACGCCCCTAACGCACTGACGTTCGCTAGCTTGGATAAATTTTGAATCTGCCGAGATAAAGCGTCGATGTGGGCCTTTATCGATGAAACTGCGTCTAGCTGGAGTAGACCCCCACCTCGGCTCCTATCAGATGGAAGTTGATAGGTATTGGCCGCCATGTTTTCAAGTAGGGCGTATGATTCCCGATAGCTTTTCCGTAGCAGAGAACCGTTTGATGAAGAATCCACCATGTGATGGGTGGAATCCTGGAGACCGTTATAGAAAATCTAAATTTGGACCCACAACTGAATTCCATGATGCGGGCATTTTCGGAGGTCTTTGAAGCGATCCCACGCCTCTGATAGGGTCTCCTCTCCGTGTTGCTTGAACGAAACTATATCCATCCTCAGCTTGGCTAACTTGGCAGGCGGGAAGTATTTCTCTAGGAATTTCTGCGCCAAGTCGTTCCATGTGTTGACCGAGTTTGGGGGCAAAGAGTCTAGCCGCTCTGAAACTCAATCACGCAGAGAAAATGGAAATGTCTGAAGTCGCATTGCTTCGTCGGAGACTCCATTCTGCTTAAAGGTGTTCATGATTTGCAGGAAATTCTGCAGATGGCTGTGTGGGTCTTCAGAAGCTAGACCTCTGAACTGCCCAATAGACTGGAGCATCTGGAAAATCAACGATTTGATTTCAAAGTTGTTGGTGTCGATGGGAGGAGGTGCAATGCTTGTCTGAACTGCATTTTGACCGAGCGCAATTAGATCCCAAATGGGTTGGTCCAAATCATCCTGAGGAGGATTATTTGGAATCTCAATCCTTTGGTTCCCCTGCTGATTTGCGTGAACGTTCTTGTCCTGGTTCGCGATGCGCTCCAGGGTATGCTGTTGGTTCCTAGCCTCCCTGCTGTTGCGACGCCTTCTCAAATACATTCGTTCGAGTTCCAAATCAAAAAGAATAATAATCTCTTTTCCGGCTCTGCCTCGACTCATGCAATATGAGATGACTCTGCAAAAACCAATGAAATTGAACTAGCAGAAAAAGAAATTCTAAGCTAAGAGAATTTATGAAAATAAACTATTCTACAGAATTATACAAGAAAGCAATAAAACTAACAATAATTGGCTAAACAATTCCCTGGCAACGACGCCAAAAACTTGACACGTTGTGTATATGTCAATTAAATTGCTCGCTATTTACGCAAGTATACATGCCGTGTCAAGTAATAAAGAGTGAATAAAGTATCATTCCCACGAGGAATTGTTAACCGAAATTATTAATTAGTTCAACTGCTTTCGATGAGGGAAAATTCTGAGTTTATGATTTAACTAAAACTAATAACTGTAATGAGAAATTAAAGTAGAGTTGTGAAACTATTGGATACTAAAAATGAGTTTACTGATTAGGGATGATAGATGGATAGTTTGAAATTCTTGAATCTAAACTATATTGCTTTGGTTCTTTTTAATTGGATTTCATATGGATTTACTAGCCCAAGTTCATGTATCTCTATATATGTCTTCCAACATTATATAAAGCTAATTACACTATATTTAATTGTTATGTTCTCATGTCATTAAATAAAGTGAAATCGATAAGTTCATAACCTGTATAATGACTACACAAGGTTTAACGGTATATTCCTATCCGTTAAACAACTCCCCTTACACAAAGGTAGAAACCTATGCCTTGCGCATGGATCTGGCAGAGATTTTCCTCTTACAAGGATAAATCAAGCAATTAAATCATCTTACAAGGTAGCTAATCTTGTAAAAAGCATTAAATCCACACATGCAAAGGTAAATGATACACACTCATATATAAAATCAAATATTCATTCCTAAATATTCAAAGAACCACAAACAATATAATTTAGAATTCAAATCATCCCAACTATCCATCTAATGGAGGTTTAGTTCAAAGACATGATCTTAACATCCATTACATCCATATAAAAAGTATACATGAAAGTAGAGAGAAAAGTGGAAAGAAATAGAGAAAAATGTTTTTTTGCGGTTTCCACCAACAGAGTTGAATCCTCTCTTCAATCCGGGCTTTGATCTTGATTTCCTTTTTCTCTTGCTTGACAATTCATTTATGGACTCTCCCCTCTTCCTCTTCACGTGAGAACCCCTATGAACTATTTATAAAGTCCATTTGCACAGATTACGCACTAAAATTTGTGCGTGCGGATGCGTATTGACGCCTAGGCGCCAACTCTCTATGTGCTAGGCAACTTGGACACATTCTGTAAACCCTAGGAGTCCATGATTTGGTGCCTAGGTGCCAACTCCCTGAAGTTTCATGACTTTGAGCTTTATACTTGACACATTAGGGATCATGCCTATCACCTGGGCGCCCCTGGCTGGCACCTAGGCACCATCTCCCTGGAAGCAGTTTGACTTGTGGCTTCAAAAACTTCTGAACTTCGCCTACATGTAGATGAAGTGGCGCTTGGGCGCCCTTGGGTGGCACCTAGGCACCATCCACCTACCTCTGACTTGTCTTGATCTGCATTCCACTTCACCCACATTGCCTTCATATGTCTCGTCCTTCCTACAAAAGATGGAAAAAATTAAGTAAATGAACTAAAAATGCCTAAATAATGCTAAAAATGCCTAAAAACTAAATAATGCTCCTAAAATGCAAAGCGAGTAAAAATTAAACTAAATAAATGCATACTAAGCCTAATCTCTCGAACTAACGCACAAATAAAGCCTAAAATGGGCCATGATAACTAGTATTTTTACGAGTTATCAGTGGGCTTAGGATAACCCATCTTGAATTTTTTACAAATTGAAAGAGGGATGAAGCTTATGCTTGCTCCAAGGTCAAACAATACTTTGTCTACTTGTACATCAACAAGAAGAAAAGGAATTAAAAAACTTCCTAGATCCTTAAGCTTTTATGAAACATTATTTTATAATGTAGCATTGAGCTTTTCAGTAAGTGTCATCATCCCATGCTCCTTGAGTTTGCAATTGTTGAGTAAAATTTCTTTCAAAAATTTGGCATAAGTTGGCATTTGAGTGAACATGTCAATGAATGGAACATTGACGAACAATTTTTTTATGGTTGAAATGAATTTTTCAAAATGCTTTACAATGTTGTATAATTCTCTACAGCAAAAAAGGCTAGTCTGATAGAGGTGGGAAATAAGGCTTCTTTACTATTGGTTCAGGTTGTGACTCCTTATGTTGCTTCTATTTTTCTTAGATTCATTGTTAGTTTCTTTCTCTTTAGCATGGACTGACTCAAGTTGCTTGCTACTCTAAAGAGTGATTGTCATGTCTTGTTCCCTTGGATTGACTTCTGGTTTACTCCAAAGTTGACCTTAGTTTCTATATGATGAGGTTGAGGCTCATTGAACCATCTGATTTTCAATAATTTTTATATGAGTTTGTAATTGCTTCATTTATTTTCCTTGGGATTAGCATTATTGCTGGACTGCCTCTTTAGTTTTCTTTTGAGAGAGAAAGATGCTTTCAAGTAGGGATTCGATAGTTGAATTTGAGCTTGGTTCAGGTAAAGTTGGCTGAGGTTAATATGTTGATGGATTTGGTGGTCTTCTCTAGAAATCATGTAGTTTATTTTATTGAGCAAAGTTTTTAGTATTGGACTAGTTTGACCAATAGAAGTTGGGGTAGTTGCACAATCCGAGGTAATAGGTGTTGGAATATGGATTGCCACAAGGGTGAATGTTGTATTTGTTGTTAATTGCATAGTTTTGTAAGGTCTCCTGCATGAATAAATTATACTTAGATGTGTAGTGAGATGTCTTGCAGATCTTGTAGAAGGCATTATTTGCGATCTCACCGCAAGTGCACGGGTCGTAGATTGTAGTATATAAATTATCGATCCACAGAGAATTCGGGACTATAAATTTTTGCTTTTAAATGCTTTCGTGTTGGATATGGGGAGAATATAGTAAATAAAATAGCAAAGTGAAAATAAAATACAGTAAATAAAAGGGAAAGAAAATAAACAAAATGGGAAGAAAAAATTGCAAATTAAAATGAGTAGAGAAAATGAGAATCGAGTACCTAGGGTCTAGGATTTCACATGCGTCTTTTGCAACTGGTAATGGTATAATTATTTAATTTGGATATTGTTTGTTAAAGAAGAACAAACTCTAATTTATCCTTGCACCTTCTCTCGAAACCTACAAGGTGTACCCTAATTTTCTTAACCACCTATTCTCATGGGATTAAGTTAATTAGAGTCCATTAAGTTCTGTGGTTTGTTCACGAAATTCCTCAAAGTTATCATGTCTATTCTCATGGTCTTAGATTTCTAGGTTTAATATCTTGATTATCGTATATCAGGCTTCCACCTCTCGGTTCCATCATCTAATATATGGAATTATGCCAAAGTACGAGCCCATGTACAAAGCAAGGATAAAAATTCACAAGATATTAAATGAACAATAATATCCATTATAAATGAATTAAAAATCCACACCACACTACATTGTACGCATGCTACATCCTAAACCCTAGATTTAAGGTTTAGCCAAACATGTTTAAGTCTGAAATAAAATTAAAATTACAATCCATCTTAAACAAAATAATTAAAATTAAAAGGGAAAAATAGAAAACCTTATTGGTTTGAAGCCCCGATGGTGTGTCGGCCGCTCCACGCAACTTGCCGGTCTGCCTTTTTCTCGTGCTTTCTACCTCCTTGCTCTTTCTCTTTTCCTCTCAAATTTCTGCCCGTGAATTTTCTATACTCCGGAGCTCTCTGATTCGGACCCAACTGATGGAAATTTTCTTTATGGTGCTCATTGGAATTTTCTGCTCCAGTACACTCTGTGTGAATTTTCTATCTGCTCCCTTCTTAAATATTCTCATCCTCCTCCTCTCTTTGCCGATTGCTCCCATTTTATAGATGCATATCTCAATTGTTGTGGGCCCCATCTCCATCAATTGCTATGGGCCCCACTAATCACAATGCTGCTGATTTTTATGCATCACATGAATTTGCATCTTGGTGATTAAGGCAGCTTGTGTATGGATGGCTGTGCATTTGGTGCTGCATTGATGAATGGTTTGTGGGGTCCATGACCACGTGATCTAGCTCTTGAAAATTAATGAGCAGAGTCAATTAAAATGGTGTGAACGGATGGATCTTTAGCATCTGATCTTGGTCACGTGATGGGCAAGGAAAATAAATGGGCAGCTTATCTTGGTGGGGTCCATGCATGGGCAACTGGTTTTCACGTGAATAGCAATGGTTTGGATGACTTGATTATTTAAACATGAGGGATGGACGTCTGAAATTGAATAAATGGACATTATATATTTCTGTTGCTGAAATATGTGGATGCGTTGGACAGCTGAGGATGATTTGGACGGCTAGGATGCAATTGCTGAACGGTGTGGGCATTTAAAAAATATGGGCAGCTTTGATAAATGCATTGCATGCTAGTGGGGTCCGCTTAATTTATGTGCAGCTGCTGATTTGTTGAATTATGGAATTCACGTGAAACGCTATTGCTTTGATTTGGTGGGCCATATATTCACGTAATGCTGCTGCAAGCATGGTGGACGACTATTGCTTGGGCGGTGAATTAAAATCTGGACGGTGGATTTTTAGTTGGATAGATGCAAACAATGTTGATCACGTGATGGTGCTGGGAAATAAATGGGCTGCTACAAAATGAATGGTGCTGATTTGTGGGGTATTCATGTACATGCTGCTGATCTCGTGACTTGCTGATGTTGTATTTAAATTGCTGAATGCATGATGGACGACTGGACAACATGGTTGCTGCTGCATTGATTTGGTGGGCCATTCACATGAATAGGCAGCTGGAATAATATGTTGTTGCTGTATATAAATGGACGTGGACAGCTTGTGGGGTCCATCTTAAAAGAAAATTTTCAGCTGCATTTGCTGAATGGAATTCACGTGATGGGTATTTATGCAACGGGCATTTGAATAATGGATAGCTTGTAGTGATGTTGCAATTGATTGATATATTTGCTGAATTTTTTGTAGTTGCATATGATCACGTGATTGGGTAATGCTTTGGATGATTTGATATTTAAAAATTTGGATGGTCCCATGGATGGATCAGCTTGGGCGGTCTTGATGAATTTGAATTGCCCAGATCACATGAATGTTGCTGCTTGGTAAATGGACGTGGATGATCAAATGATGGAATTAAATGGACGGTTTGATTTTGCAATCAAAATGGACGACTGGATAGGCTGCATTGATTGGTCGGTGATGAAATGGATGATTTGGATTTTTTTTGCATGATTTGATTTCCATGTGGGACCCACTTGGTGTAATTTGTTTTCCCTGCATAAAAAATATTTAAATCATTAAATTGTCAAAATCATTAGTAGGTTATTATTATAAAATTATTTCAAACCCATTTAATTTCATGGCAACAAATAAAACGTAATTTCAAGCCAAAAGATTATAAAAATTGTTTAAATTGCTTGAAATTAACATTTAATACCCAAAAGTTGCAAAACCTCATTTTAAACCAAATTTCATATTAATTTCAATTAATTATCTACCAAATTGGTATAAAATATCCACAAAATATAATACCAATTTCCAATTATCAGGCATTTTGAGACAAAGTTGTTCTTCGGTCATTTGCTTTTCCTGCATAATTATTTGATCCATTTTCGCATTGAGTGAGTTTAGGGCTTCGATCTTGTACACCACCCCACATTGAGATAGATCTCGAAAATCATTGTACTGGAAGTCATAAAGGGAAAAGCCATCAAGGAGTTTGAGTGTCTCCTCATCAATGAGTCGTATGAATAGGGTACCAGCTATTGAATTGATGGTCCTTTGTATTGATCCAATGCATGAAAGAAGTTTCCAATACATCGCCTTGTGGAATGTTGTGATGCGGGCATTTTTCCTGCAAATTCCTCATTCTCTCCTATTTGTCATAAAGAATCTCGTCATCTTCTTGGACGAACTAGCTAATCTCGTCTTTGATCTTCTTTATATTTTTGGAAGGAAAGTAGTTCTCTAAGAGGGAAATAGAAAGCACATCCCACATGGTAAATGAGTCGGTAGCTTAGAGAAGAATTACTCACTCACTCTATCACATAAAGAGAACATGAAAGCTGAAGATGTATGATTTCACGTGAGATTCCTTGTACCTTGATTTTGTTACACAGCTGCAAAAATTTAGAGATGGTATATTAGGGTTCTTAAAAGGGAGTCCTACAAATTACTGCTGTTGAATTATCTGGATGTGTCCCAATTTGAGTTTAAAGCTCTTCGCTCTGATTTTAGGTTCAAAAATGCAAGACCTGAAGCCTCTAAGGTTTGTACGGTTCTAGTCACTCAGGCTCAACCTTCTAGGCAGGTCATTATTTTTTACCTAATCGACTGCATGTTCTTGTTGTGGCGAACCAGGATTATTTTGGTTAGCCATTGTTCCTTGCCAATGCAAAGTTTGTCCTTGAGAAGAATGATGTTGTCGGTACTCATAACTTTCCTCTTGAAAGTTCATTTGACTGTAAGATCTATAACATAGAATTTCGCAGCTACTTATTTTGCAAAATCAAGTATGTAGGTAGTACGAAATCAATGATGAAATAGAGCACCACAAGCAAATAGAAAGAGAGAAATAGTTGAGAGAATAGAAGGAGAATGGAGAGAGAAAAAGATAGTGTTTAAATGTAAAGTCTTCAGTAACATCGAATTCTCTAGTAACAGTACCAAAATACTTGTTCAATTCTCTTCGTAAGCACACAAATCATGAATAATAATATTTAAATAAGATCAATCCCACAGAGAATTTGGGACTCAAGACATTGATTTTAAACACTTTATAATGAATAGTGAAGAAATAAGTTAAGATGAAAGAAATAGCAACAGAAGAAAAGCAAATCTTAAGAACATAGAATGAGAATCAATGTTCAAGAGATAAGAGCACGTAAGGTCTCGGGTTTCACATATGGCATCTGCAAAAGATACGTGGTATACTTATTTAATCCGGTTATTACATATTAAAAGAAAATAACCCCTAAGTTAACCTTGCACCCTTTCTTCGAGACCTGTAAAATGTACCCTAATTTTTTTAATCACTTATTCTCATATGGTTAAGTTAATCAGAATTCATTAAGTTTTTATGGCAGTTCATGAAATTTCTCAAGATCATCATGCTTATTCTCATGGTCTAAATTTCAAGTTTAATATCTTGATTGTCGTATATGAAAATTCTACCTCTTCATTATGCTCCTAATATATGAAATCATAGCCAATGTGCGAGCTCAAACAATAAGTAAGTATTAAACCCATAAGATATCAAATTAACACATAATATCCCTAATAAATAAAGCAAAACCATAATATCCTTTACATAGTTCACATGCTATATTCTAAACCCTATATTATGGGCTAGCTTAGCATGTTTATAATGAAAATCAAACAAAAATAATATTGTATTCAAAGTCTATCAAAAAGAAGATAATTAAATCAAAAGAAACAAAAAAAGAAAGCTTATTGTTATGAAAGCTTCAATGGTACCTTAATAGCTCTAAACAATGTGTCGCCTCACTTCTCTCATCGTGCTCTTGAGTTTCCCTCACTCTTGGTCCTTAACCTAGCTCTAATAACATTTTAAGATGCTCTAAGACATGTACAACAAGTTTTTATAGCGCTCTCCAAGAAACTTGCATAAACCCAATCCGAAATGGATTAATTGTGCATCTCAGCCCCCATTATGGTTTATGTTATGTTGGTCTCTGATTCAATGCGTTTTGATTTATTTTGTGAAGTTTTGCTACTCAACACACCCAAAACTATGTTGAAGCTCCCTTAAAACCTTATAGGCCATTTTAGCCACAATTTTACGTCCTTTAATTCTTTTAAATCATCAAATTGAATTAGTTTTGGTCCTTATGCTTAATTCTCCAAGAATTATGTGTGTTTGCATCAAATTCACCTAACTTTGCACACACCTATCGAACATGAGTATTTTGTGTTAAATGAAGCTAAATCAATCAAAATTTGTACCAAATCATCTTATTCGTTCACATTCTCATCTAAATATAATCTAAAATATATAGCATGAAAATAACATGATAGATGTCAAAGGTTTTTAAGATTGCTGGATGAGGCTCCTTCCTCAAAGAGTGAAGTTGTTTCAAAGAATAATGGCGAAGTTAAATTGTACTTTGAATCTTAAGTTTCAACTTTCAATCAAGAGTAGTTTGTGATAGATATTGGAAACTTGATATGATGTATGGATGATTTACAAGAGCTACAGACTACGGAAGAATAAGAATGGAAGGGTGCAATACGTGAGTTTAAATAAACTATAGAAAAGGAAGACTTGTAAACGAAACCTGTGATATCCTAGAGGAATATGGAACTTATGAACTAGATGAAGAAAAATGGAGTCCTACTTATTGCTCTTTATTGTATTTTCCCATTATTTTTTATTTGTCTGTATGAGTTATTGTATGTCTTTTACCTAATATCAAGTGAAACATATATAGTTGTTATTTGTATTTAAATTTGGATATATAGTTATTTTTTGTCAAACAAAATGATCTTATGCACATTAAGTTGTTGTTGTTGTTTCTATTTAACCCTTAGAACATCATTTGTATTACATCTTATTGTGGATTTATACCTTTTGTAACTCAAAAGCAAGTAAACGAGTCATATTCTGCAATCAACAATTTTTGAAGTGAGTTTTAACTACCCATATGCCGAAGTTGTGAAATTCTTCCTACTATACAACTCTTGCAACTCCTTAATCACGTAGATTTTTGTTGAAATTTGAAAGATTATATAATTTCTCAAATGTATATTCTGGCACTTGGCAAAGGTTCTTATTATTCTATCCAATGATGTAATTTCAATTGTGATTTTTTTTTGTTAGAATGGGTGTGGGATGTGAATTTTGATATGGAATGTGATTCTTTTGATTCCTTTTGTATTACAAAAAGTTCAAATAAATTGCAAGAAATGAATAAGAGAGAGAAGGAAATCAAATTACATAACGTCATATTCACAGAAAGCTACATATGTTTTGTCTATTACACGTTGAAAAAATTTCTACAATTTTCAATAAAACAACTCAACTTCTTACAAACAAAAGAATTTGACATGTCATGAATCTCTAACAAAATTGTATCCTTTAAATTTCATCTATTTACAAGATAAGAATACAATTAATTCCCTCCATTTACAAATGAAGAATATAATCAATTCCCTTTGTTTACAAAATAAGAATCCTTTCATTTCTTTCCTTTTACAAAAAGAGAATATAGTTAGTTCTCTCTATTTAAAAAACAAAAATACAGTCATTTCCATCTATTTAGCTGTTACAAAATCAATTTAGCTCATATAGAATCACCACTCCATCGAATTCCCAACTATCAATCTCCTTCCTAAGCAGAGTGACATCCTCGCAAGAAAATTGTCATACATGCTATAACTGTGGATATCTAGAATGAAAAATAAGGCCTTAATCATAATGAATGTGGTCAAATCAATATGAAAAACTAAGGCTCCAACTGATACCAACCATTATAAGGAGTCTTATTCCAATTTTATGCAAGAATGCACCCTCAATGGTTATCAGTACCCATATGGCAGGATGAAATACATCATGTGTTTTTTAAGAAAATTTAGAGGATGAATAGAATATGTAGAAATGTAGTCATATTTCAAGTGGACAAGAATAAAGAATCAAAGCATTTTGAGTTTGCTGAAAAATACAAGGATTAAGCCCATGGTAATAAATCCAACCTTGCTAAAACATCTTGATATCACGGGTAAAATTTAGAATAAATTACTCATGACTCTTATAAAACTAACATAGAAACAAGTGCAATATGTCTTTACCAACATGCACATAGAATGTCTTTACCAATGTGCACATAGGCCTTGCAACCATAATAAATAGCACAATTGATCCATAAAAGTTTTTGAAACACCATTAAGCCAATAGAAACCCACATTTCCAAAATAAGCTATATTAGGAACAAAGTGATACAACCAATGCCTCATTTTAAAACGTAAATGTATTTATCGTAACACAAACCTCCCTCATCCCTCTTTAAGATCAGTGCAAAAGAAATCTTGAAATAAAGCATTCCAAGTAACATAAAAGAATAGAACAAAGTCATATATGTCATTCCATTACCGATTCCTTAGTTAAGTCACTCAATAATTGTATCCCTCTTGGATTTTAAAATGATCCATTACACAATGCGCTTCTTCATCATCTATATTCTTTTTAGGTATCAATTTGAGGGATAGGTCGTCAGGGCTTTCCTACTAGTATATCTTTGGCTCAACCTTCCCATTTCCATCTGGTATGAAACATGCAAGGTTAGTTGTGCTTCAAGCGGACCAGTAAATATGATGGATAGACCTACTCATTACCCGAAGAAGTGATTAATCAAGTGGGTAATAGAGGTAAGTATACACACAGATGATTTTGTTCAAGAGAAAAACAAAAGTGTGAGCCAACAATGATAGAAAAAATAAGAAAAAATTGACATCATTCCAACAGTTCAGCCAGTTCAAACAACATTATTCTAATAATTTACATAGTTGGAGAAAATGAAATGAAATGCCAGAAATGGGAGAGAAACTGATCGATGATAGTGATAGCGGGAGTGGGAAGGTAAAATGATGATTAGTGACCAGGGAGGTGGAAGGGATGACGTGCTTGTAAGAAGGGTGAACAAGATGGAGAAGCATGCACGGAGGATGTGAGATTTGTTAGGGATTTTGAGGCTTCAACTCTTTTTTACAAAAGATGGCCTCTCTTCTTTGTAGCCTAAAAGGAGTAAATGGCAAAATTTCTATGTCAGTAAATAGAATAATTGCTTGTCCACCCACCCCGTTGAGACTACAATGTCTCCATGTTGGAAAGGCAAAAGTCTCTACAACTTTGGGATGGACGTACCAAGAGGACATTTGAGAATGTAAAAGTCAATGAAATTTTGGGATAAGGTGGTAATGGAGAAGGGAATATTGTGAAAATTATGTGATCAATATAAGATAATAGGGGTTAAATTGGAATAAATAAGGTAGTTGAAAGGAAAAATGATTACAATATAGGAGTAAAGTTGAAAAAATAGGGTTATTAGATTTTTAAATCATTTATCGGAGAACATGTTCTCCAACCCGTATAATTCATTTATAAGATATAATATATTATATATATACACATGAAATTCTTTTGGTCCTAAATTTAGTCGCTTCTCGCTCCCCTATCCCGCCTAGCCGTGCATGGTGTGGCGGTTGCAATAGTGCAGTCGAGTACCCATTTTCATCTTGTGCATTGGAGGCTTGAAGCAGCACGCTGCACGCATACTTCTGCTGTGTTGTTGCAAGTGATTAGAGAGGGAAGGGGAGCCTGGGGAGATTCAAAAGTGAAGGAAATTGCAAAGGAGTGAGGATAAAAGGCCTTTTGCCTTTGCAGCCAGCCTCGCCTTCGTCTCTCTCTGCCGTGGGCCAACGACAGAGCTCTATTTCTTCAATCGATCCCTAGTGCCACCTCCTCATTTCCGCACAGACGCACTGTGCACAACCCTCAAGCCTCAATCCCTCATTTCCTTTCCCCACAGCGGCACTGGCACAGACGCACAATGCTTATTCCCACTCCTTTCATGCCCTAGCCTTGCGTAAGCCATCTTCTTCGTCTCATCTCTAAGTTTGTCGACTCGACTGTCGTCCCCTAGCCTTCATCTTCCCTAGCACTATTTAATCATGGATTCGTGGCAGCCTACCATAGAGTCCAACTACTCGTGTGGCTCATGCCCTAGTTGTCCCCTAATCGTCGTAAGCCCGCAATGTCCCATTCGAGCTGTAGCATCCAACAGTGCCGTTGTCGATCGCCCCTCTTAGACCGTCAGACGAACCCTTGTTTGGGCTCAAGCTTAGGCAGGTAAGGCGGGTGGAGAATCTTAGCTCATTGCCTTTTCTTTATTCTCTGCTCTTGGTCAGCTTGCCCCTGGCGGGGTTCCTTTCAACCATCAATTCCATGGACGTCCGCACATATGTGTGCATCATTCCCTTCCACACGTGTGTCAACACACCACGCATTTCCTTCTCCATGTATAAACACCACCATTTTTTTATATTGTCCTTTGTCTTCCTTTCAACTAATGAAAGCTAGTTTTATATTTGCATTACTGCATTCTCACCATCCTTTCCATGCTGTATTAAACAATTTTTAAAAGGCATCAATTCTAACCCAAATTATTTGACAAACACACCCACTTTCTACCATCTTATTATATGGTTGTATAATTTTGCTTTGTCTTGTTGTATCTGATATAATTAGGTATTGCATATGGCTGAAGAGTGTATGAAAATTAATCGACCCATGACTGAATCCTAAGTTGCTTCATCTTCTATTATTAAATATAAGGAAAAAAGGGTTAGGAAGTTAACTTCAGTAGTGTGGGAACATTTTACTAAAGATAAAGATCAAATGGGAAGCTTTTAGGGACATGCAAATGCAATTATTGCAAGAAATCATAAGAATGAAACAATGGTCATGGTAGAACAACACTTAAAAGATACTTGGATATTCAATGCCCAAGTATCCCCATGGTGATAGAGATAAAAAACAGCAATTATTGACATTTTCAACTAGTGGAGAATCAGGAAGTGATGGAAATATTTTAAGTAACTAGAAATTTGATCAAGAATTCTCTAGGATGGCAATGGCACGCATGATCATTGAAGATGAATTACCTTTTAAGTTTGTTGAAAAGAATGGCTTTCATCAATTTTGTAAATCTTTGCAACCAAGATTTAACATTGTCCCAAGAGTTACAATTATTAAAGATTGTGTGAATATTTATACGTCAGAAAGGGAAAAACTAGAAAAAAAATTTCAAGAATCAGTTAATCGTATTTCCTTGACTACTGATTTATAGACTTCCAACCAAAATCAAGGATACTTGTGTCTCACCGCACATTACATTGATGAAAAGTGGAAGATACAAAAGAGGATTATTTGCTTCTGTATTCTCCCATCACTACACACCGGGGATATTATTGCACAGTCTCTTGAGTTGGGTCTTAAAAGTTGGGGCATTAAGAAAATCTGCACTATAACTGTGGATAATGCTTCTTCCAATGATGTTACTATAAAGAATTTTGGGAAAAGAAAGTTAAAAAAGAATGCTTTGCTATGTGGTGAGAAATATTTGCATGTTAGATGTGCTGCACATATTATAAATTTAATTATCAAATATGGTATAGATGAATCAAAGATTCAATACTCCGAATCTAGTTTGTTGTTAGATATGTGAAAAGTTCTCCAAGTAGGCTCCAAAAATTCAAAATGTGCATTGAGGATGAAGAAATTACATGTCAACATTCTCTATGCTTGGATGTACCAACTTGTTGGAACTCTACATATTTAATGTTGGAATCTACTTTAAAATATCAAAGGGCATTTGATTGCCTTGCTGATAAAGATAGTATTTTTAGATCAAACGGTCCTCCAACTGATGAAGATTGAGAGAATGCTAGAGTAATTTGTAATTTTTAGAGAAGTTTTATCACATCACTACTTGTGTATTTGGTTCTTTGTGTTGCACTTCAAATATTTATTTTGTAAAAGTTTGTAAGACCGAAAGGCTCTTATTCTCTCTTCAAAAGTCACCTGATGTGAATATTAGACAAATGTCTGTAAAAATGAAAGACAAATTTGATAAGTATTGGGGGACTTTTGAGAAGATAAACATTTTATTAATTATTGCTGTGGTGTTAGATCCATGATACAAATTAGGATATGTTGAATGGTGTTATGAAATGAGTCATGTATTAGAGAAAGCATTAGAAATTGGTGAGAAAGTGAAGGAAAAATTGAATGAGTCGTATAACATTTATGAAGCTAAGCTTTGTGAGACTGTATCTAAAGATGGCAATAGTGATGAGGTAGATGAGGTTAATATGAACTCGGAAGATGTTGGTGAAGATGATACATGGTATCAATGTGATTGGTTCTCAAAGCACGAACACTCAAAAACAGAAGTTGATTAATATCTAGAAGAAGCAAGTATGGGCAAGGCATTTGGGTTTAATATTTTGGTATGGTGGTCTAAAAATAAGGACTACAAAATATTACCTTATCTAGCACGAGATATTTTGGCAATTCTAGTGTCTACAGTTGCTTCGGAATCAGCTTTTAGCATAGGTAAACGTGTACTTGATCAATTCAGAAGCTCTCTACCACCACAACTTGTGGAGATTTTGGTATGTACATAAGATTGGATCAAAGCATCACCACAACCTCTAGGAGTTGAGGAGAACTTCACAGAAATTGAAGCAACTGAATCAAGTAATTACTTTTTATCTTTTTTAACTGATTTTCATACTTTATACTATACTATTTTATTTATGTTCACATATTCATTAACATTTTTCAATAATTTTGCAGCTATAACGACTTCTATTAATCTTAGGATTATTGATTTTCTCAAATAGTTGGATCTTAATTAAGGTAATAATAAAAATTTAGATAGCTTATATAGTTCTTTAATCTTTTACAAATTAGTTTTATATGTTTAACTATTTTCTAATATCTATTTCATTTTACTACATATTTTCAAGACTAAAATGATATTGCATAAAAGGGAGATTATGGATGAAGAACTATCAAGTTTGGTGAGCAGAAGACAACTATTGTTGTTTTTTATGTTTAGAATGAAGTTGTTTGAACTTTGAACTCTACTTATTGTTATGTATTTTAAGACAATAATGTGTAGCAATATATGATATTTGAACTTTTGAAGTGTGATTGTTTGAGTTTATTATAATGAAAGCCTTACTTTCTTAATGGAAGTCTTACTTGGTATTTCTCAAATGTTTGTTTATGAGTTCCACATTTATAACATTAATTGAATTGTTTGATAGAAATAAAATATGTTGTATTTTGAAACAGGAATTTGTATTAAAGAGATGACTTGAGATTGGAGCTCACATTTTTAAGCTAAAATAGATTAAATTCAGGTATGTTAACTTTGAGTTATTTAATTTAGCATTAAAATTAATAATAAACACAACCCGTTAACTCATTTATTAAATGGACTATAAATGAGTTAGAGTTAAAGTTTTTACATGAGTTAATAAACGGATTAAGGTCGAGATATATTAAATGGGTTAGGATTAGGATTAGGCTCCAACTGTTTAACCCGATCCGTTAACACCCCTAGTTGAAACTGACGATTAATAGAATCAAGGTCCAGCATAACTTGTCCCAAAAGGGAGGAGGCTCCACCTAAGTACATCTTTAAGGGATCACGCAAGTGAACCCTTTAGAAGCACAAAGTTCTTGTCTCTTGGCGAGACAAAGGGTCTATCTGCCAAGCCCTTACCTAAGACTGACAAGACATGCATAACGTTATGCGCAAGAAACATAATGAAGGTGCCTTAGGATATGTGCATTACATTTAATGACGTGATGATGTCTTCTCAAATTTAAGATACCCCAGACATCTGAAGACAATCATGGTCAGTAACCTCATTGTTTAAGCAATTAAAGGCACACATTACCTAAGAAGAGATCTTTAATGAATGATTATGAATATCTCATCAAACATAAGACACATCTTGCTAATATCGAACCTAGTATAAATAATAGTCAACCCTCGCCATACCAAAAGGGAGGAGACAAAATGCGAAGAGAGGAAAAAATAGATCCGTTGGTATCTCTCCCCATGCCATCCATCTGTGGATGTCCAACCCACTCTCGGAAGCCTTCATCCTGGGAATGGGGGATCCTCCAGGGAACAACTAATGTGCAAAATGCTAATACTCACATAAACGTAGAAAAACATTCATAGTAGAATCATTCTCCTTAAGCCCAATGTGATTTTTTGGGCTAATTTCATCATTGGATTAGCACTTCTTCACTTAGATTATGTACGTAAAGATCTAGCTATTCTATCTCTGAACTAAATCTTTCCATGATTTGAGCTAACCTTTACCTAAATTGATATATATCACTTAGCGTCATCTGTGGGAACAATTTCTAAAATTCATCCTAGTCACTTTCTAGCACTTCTCTTTATCCTCAGTCGACTTTCTAGTGAAATCCCCTTGCAAGTAGTAATGGTTGTGAAACATCTATTACTAGTATTTGACAAAGAAAGTACCATCGACAAAGAAAGAAGTAGCGACAAAGGATGTTGACTACTTGAAGTGGGGACATCCGACAAAAAGGTGTTCCATAAATAAAAGAGGACACTTCATCCCCTTACTAGCCTCAACGATAGGTAAAATGTTTTTTGTCCTCTTGTAATCATTTTTCCTTTTATTCATTTTTAGGAAAACCAACAAAGTGAACCTTGAGGCTACATGAAAAGGACAATCAAATTGAGCAAAGTATAATACTATAACATGCTCTCGAAAAGGTTAACCCTAACAAAAAAGTATCTAAAGTCACGTTGTCAAGTTCCACTAATTAGACCTGATTTCTTAGCCAGACTAGGGATCAGACGATTGCGCCCAAGATTATGCTATAAAGTCTCTAGCCCATTGAGGTCACTAGGAGTAGGAGCTAGCTAATAAGTCTTATCAAATGTGAACCCGCCCCCTTGAACCGTGTTAAAATTGTCAAAGTTAAACTAATGAGATGTATTTGGAAAACATAATCTTATTGATTTCCTAAACTAAATGATAAGTGATTAAGGAGAACCTAATTCTCCAAACCTTAACCACAACAAGGACTATCACTATAGTGAGATGTGAACCACTAGTGGAAAGATATTTAATGGCAACGAGAGAAACTTAGTGAAATCATTCACCACTCTTGAAAATACTAATTTTTTGTGTTAAAGTTAAGCCCCAGCCTATGGCTAAGCTTAACCCTTCAGAGAAAAATGGCAAACAAAGTGACTTCATCATGCGAAAAAGCTAAGCAGGTTAAACAAAACGGTCAAATAAAAGAACCAATCTATTATTCATTCATCATTAATGAGTACAACTTTGTGGATAGAAAGGACAGAAGTTGGACTCTCGATGCTACTAGTGACAAAAAGAAGAGAAAGGATACACTAAAAAGGAGATCTAGACAAAAGGAAAAGATTATACAAGAGAAAATTTGTGAAAGCATTATAGCGTGGATGAAGATCCCTAAGCAAAACAAATGAAGGGACAATAAAGACCAAAAGCAAGTTGAAGAGGCACATGCTAGCATTTTGTTGGACCCAACAGTTGCGGCAAACTCCTTTTAGATGGAGATGTAGAATAAAGAATTCATCAACAAATAGTAGGCTCCTCATGTCCTCTGGCTGCCAGAGCTAATGTTTGACATGACTATGCGGGAAGGTGAAGGATGCAAATATTTCCATGAAGGCCTATTAAGAAGCTAGGCTAATGGATTAATGATCTCCGCCATTAGCTCAAAAAAGTCCACAAGTAGCTCGTAGCTGTAGCTAGATGCACCACATGCCCTAATCCACTAGTATACAAATTACTACAAATTTGAAGGAATAACTATCCTTCGAATTGATTGTTAGAGTGACCTTCTCCCTTGGCCTAGAATAAGTGACAAACATTCTTTCCTTCTAACAAACAACTACCTTCTATTTACATAATGTCAAGGAACTCATATCTCTTGGTCGAAAAGGATGATGCTACGCCTCCAAACTCTATCAAAGGCACTATTGAGGTTCCATATGAGGGTGGTAGGAGTTGTCAAGAATAAGAAAGGAAGTGTGTGATGGCCAAAGCTCATTAAAGTTAGCCTTTTATGGCCAAACTGGCTCCCTCAACTAATTAATGGGATAACTTACACTCCCTGAATGTTCAAAAAATGAGTTATCAAGCCCAGGGATGAAATCGAACATGTACAAATCCTCCATGACACATCACCATTAGGAATGTCAAATCCTCTATGAGAATTTGTAAGCATTCGCCCGATGATGTCATGTGTCTTGGGATAGAGGGAGTACTTCGCATAAACAATAACTCCCGTCTAATCCCCATGTTCTTCAAATGATACAAGAGTTAATGGCCTCAAATTGGTAATAACTTTTTATTGCATCATTGTCATGTAATCACCAAAGCATTGGAATGGAGGACAAACCTAGTGGCTATTAGTCCCGAGTTAATGGCAATTACCCAAGAGGGGAGGGGTGAATTGGGTATTTAAAATTTTTCAACTTAAACTGGAAACTTTACCCCGGTTTAGTTTAGTCCCCTTTAGTAAAGATTATGAAAGCGGAAATGAAAAATAATGGACAACATTTATAGTGGTTCGGGCAACCTTCCCTACTCCACTCTTCCAAGCTCACACTCCTTGTGACTTGGGTTCCACTATGTATTCCACGAATACAATTAGAGACTCTGCTCTCTTCTAGATTCCAGCTCTAGGAGGCATATACAACTAGAGTCTCCGCTCTCTTCTAGATTCTAGCTCTAGGGGGCATATATAACACGTAGCACAAGTAGGTGACGAGTCTCTACTCCAGTCACAACTCTACTTTGCTATCACTCGGTTTGAAACACCAAAATCAAACCGAGCATCAAAAATCGAATGACAAGATGAAATGAAAGAAATCTACACTTTACAGATTTGTGTAGGCAAGTTTCAGCTCGAGGAAGAACACGTAGAAGTAACAAGTTGATCGACGTTAGAGTATGCAGCAAGTTAAAGCTCGTTCTTCCTTCAAAACATGTATAGATCACTCAAATGTAGAAGAAAGTGATATATAGAACTTAGTAGCTTCTCTTTCCTCTTTTTTGCTCAATCTTGTGTGTTTTCACATTTGCTTGAGTGTCTATATATAATGGGAGGAGAGATTTGAACGTTAGAGAGTTAGTTGGCGCGTAATAAATGTGCCAACGTCCAAATTTTCGAACATTAAGACCCAAGTCGCAGGTGGAGTCGACTTCGAGTGAGACTTTGTCCAAGTCGCATGCTGGAGTCGACATTGAGTACGACTTCGGCTGTAAGCAGGTTATTCAAGTTCTTCCTCAGGTCGACTTAACCTTGGACTTGACCCAAGTCGCATGTGGAGTCGACTTCGGATGCGACTTCGGATTCCTCCAATTTCCAAGTCTATCTTTTAGGTCGACTTGGACCGGGACTTGACCCAAGTCGCTGCTAGAGTCGACTTCGGTTGCGACTTGACTTTCTTATCTTGCCAAGTGAGCTTAAACTTTTGAAATGACTTTGGTTACTTTATTTTCTTCAAATTAAATATTCTTCCTTTGATTTGTATCATTTGAAATTCTGTAGGATTAATTTAGCTTGAAACCTTTTGACTCCATTTCTTGAATTCTTGAATTCTTGAGTCTTGGAATTCATGAAAATGTCCAATTGATAGTTCTTGATTTGAATTGATGAATCCATGCATTTTTACTTGCTTTGGACTTGTTTTGATCTTCATTTGTTCCAAGTCGAATGTTTGAGTCGACTTAGCCTTCAACTTCACTCAAGTCTAGCATCAGGTCGACTTGGTCTGCGACTTTGCTCTTCAAGTTCTGTGTTGCTCAGTTGAAGTCGATGCTGGAGTTGACTTAGCCTGCGACTTCACCCAAGTCGCATGTGGAGTCGACTTCATATGCGACTTCGGCAGCTTTTGGTCCCCAATTTCAATGCTGGACAAAAAACAGGCTTTGAAGTCTGAGCTGGAGTCGACTTAAGGATCGACTTGACCTGCCGTGCTTCATATTTTTCATTTTTATATCCTTAAACATTACATAAAACATATTAGTAGCTAAAATTTACTCAAATTGAGTTGTTAATAATCAAAACATATATTTTGGGTAGTTTGCTTTTGATTTCAACACTTATTTCCAACAGTAGCATCAGAACATAGCACTAAAGGAAAGCTTCATTACTATTGAGTAAAGCTGCGAAGAATTGTCCTCCTCTAAAAGAGCAACGATATGCACAATTGATGCTTAACAAAAGCCGCATTTCTACAATGAATATTTGACAACATCAAACCAAATTGGAACCAACAACTGATAGAATCAAGCTCGAGTGTAACTCTTCTCAAAAGGAGGGAGGCTCAGTTGAAGTGCATTTCTAAATGATCACATAGGTGAACCCTTTAGAGCCCTGAAGGACCCATCTCTGAGATGAAGGAGCACTCCGTTGATCACTCACCAAGACTGACAAGAGAAGCATGATGTGATGGACAAGACTCTTGATTAAGGTACCTTAAGACGTGCGTGCTCTCCCTTAAGTTGGTGGAAACCATCTCACATTTAATTAAGTGATGATGCCTTCACAAACCTAGGATGGCCATGCCATTCCTGGACGATCATGTTCTACAGCCTCCTAATTTGTCCAACTAAAGATATATACATCGCTTGAGAATAGATCTTCAAGTAATGATCATAAACATCTCATCAGACGTAAGGCATATATTGTTAATACTGAACGTAGTATGAATATTGATTGACCACTGCTAGAGTGGAGGAGGGGAAACAGAACAAGAGGAGATAAAACAGAAAGTAGTCTACCGCTATCTCTCACCCCATATATACCATCCATCTCCAGATATCCAACTTGGAGGCCTTCCTGAAGAAAAGGCAATTTTTCCATGGCAATACAAGGAACCTTTTTCCTTTTTTTCTTTTTTTTTCTTTTTTTTTTTCTCCTTCCGAGATAGTGTCACGATGAGGCCACCTAATACATAATATCGCATGAATCATCGTGCCAATTCAGGATGCATGCACAAATAAAGACAAAATATGTACAAGGAATAAAAGATGCAAGTGTGACTAAGTTAATTTAATTGGTACCAACAATATATGATGAGTGAATTGGATTTTGATTTAATGATAAAATTAAAATGGAACAACAATGCATCCCTATTGTGGTGCGGTCATGCCACTGGATCTCACCTCTTTAATAAATACAATGGTTTCGTTGAATATTATATATATATATATATATATAAGATAACTAGTTGTGTGAAATTTCAAGATATCGAAAATTATTTTATTATCTCCATCGGATCATTTGGATGATATCAGCTTAGTAGTGGTATGTATTATAAAGGGTTTTTGCATCCGAATCTAAGTAGTTTTGGCCAAAATGCAGGCTTATCACTGGTTTTTGAAAAAGACATATTTGCCTACGTAGTACACGTAAAATTTCACGCTTTTGTCTAAAAACTTTTATATTATATATATGACCTGTAAACAAATAAAATTATAAAATGAAATAAATTACCCCTAAATACAAAAATTTTCGTTTCTTAAAAATATTCCTCACATTGCATAAATCTACTTAATGTGATCAGGAATAATTTTTAAAAATAAAATTTTTTGTATATTAAAAGTATTTTCTTATATTTTATAAATTTGTTTATCCAAGCAGGCGTTTTGATCGTTAAATTTTTTTTTGATCGAAAGTGATATGATTGCAATTTCAAACAAACTATATAAGTACGAATAAAAATTTTGGAAAAACAGTAATACGTCTTCAATCTCGCCAAATTATGTAACTGTGGATGCAAGAAACCGATATTATTATCAAGATTTTTCGCGTGAGTCTCTCAAAGAAATAAAAAATTAGATACCAGGAAAAAATACAAAATGAAATTAACAAAATTTATACTTAAATTTATAAAATTTAATTTAGGTCCATCAATTTACACCCCACGAATCATTGAACATGTTTGTAAATTAACGAGATAATTAAAAATATTAACCATGAGAAGAGATATCAACTTCCAAAGATTAAACCTCCCTTCTCCACGGTGAACGATGAAAAATCTAGCCAAGAGAACATGGTCTGAACAATTTGTTTCATTTTTATTAATCCGTTTGGTAGTTTACACGCTCAAGTTAATATCCTTTTGCAAATAAGGCCAACTTTCTACAAAATTAAGATGAGGGATGATCCCATGCGTCCGGCCATGGGACCCTACAAAAATATTTTTTTTGATTTTTTATAAAACGTAGAGTTGGGTATATTCAACATATAAACTAATTTTTACCATTTTTGGATGCTTTTAAGTATTTTTAAATATAATTGCATTTTTATAATTTTCTGACTCAGAAATACGAAAAATGTCACTATGTTTAAAAATAAAAAATACTTAAAAGCATATAAAAATGGTAAATTTGATTTATAGGTTAAATATACCTGGCTCTACATGTTTATAAAAAAATTAAAAAAAAAAGTCCCACGGCTGGCCGCATGGGAACACTGCTCAATTAAGATATAGTCATTCGCGTGGTAAGTTATAAGACTTGCCAAGAGGACCCTAATAATATTAAGGTTACCTATATTCAATAACCAATTAGATCCACTAATGGTGCATAAGGAATTCCAAAAAATTGTTTGTGCTTAATTCTTTACAATGCAAAAAGAAAACCTAATTATAATACCAAACAAATTCCAAATGGAAATAGAAGTGGTTTGATGCAGTTGTCACCCAACAAATACAAAGATGCAATTCTCTATCACGTGCTTGCAACCAGAGACAGGCCCAGCAAGTCTCACTGAACCCTCAAAGCACAGCCCAGCTGACATACTCCAGCTTAAGTAAGATAAATATACAAAGGCATCAAATATTTACCTTTGGCGGTAAATAATAACCGAATTAATGCTTGGGTAGCTATGAAGTTGGCCTAAGGATCAGCTCCCATATATATTTTTAAATGTTTTTATATGATAACGGGCCCTATTTAGATAAGCGCGTATATATTTTTTTTCAAGATTTTTGAAGTTATATAAATAGTTTATTTTTATTTTTTTAAACAAAATTGCAAATCTCATAGAGGTCGATCCATGGCCAAACAGCATGGTTGTCCATTGCAGTTTACTCAGAATTGCTTGGGATAAAGAGAATGGAAATAAGGAATGAAGAATGAAATATATATGATGCTGGTAAAATAGAAGTAAAGAAAAAAAATAGATTGGATAGTTGTGTGGAAAGATACAAAAAATAATTGGAATGTGTGAATAAAAATAGAAAAATATAGTAGTTAGGTTTTGACTTTTGCATTTTTATTTTCCGGCAAACAAACACAACCTTGACCCTCATTGAATGTTTATATATATGCAATCAAATTTTGTCATAGCAAAGATGAAGTTATTTCCAAAACAAGATCCTAAGATATAAAAGAATATA
Source organism: Annona cherimola (assembly GCA_030490835.1). Taxonomy (NCBI): domain Eukaryota; kingdom Viridiplantae; phylum Streptophyta; class Magnoliopsida; order Magnoliales; family Annonaceae; genus Annona; species Annona cherimola. The sequence continues at coordinate 33,005,288 of CM059971.1, read as the reverse complement.
AGGTTCTAAGATATAAAATATTTGGAATTTTTAATAAATTAATTACTACTATTTCTTCTTCATATGTGCTCGCAGAGAAGTTTGATTGTTAGCTTAGTTTAATAAGTATATTCATTTATCCGAATCCAAATATATAAGGTATGATATGTTAATGGTTAGTAATTAATATCTCACAACATTAGTACGACTTACATGCACGGTAGAAGTAATTAATAAGTCTCATAACATTAATTCGACTTATATACATGGCAGAACGTGTTAATTAACACCGGCACATGATCATTTGTACCTGACCATGCCAAAACATATTTTTTATTTGTTTAAAATATTTTTATACACCTTTTAATATATAAATTAAGTGTATAAAAAATTTCAAAAAAATAAAAATATGCGTTTTTTTCCCTTTCGCAGCATCATTCCCCGTTAACAATTTAACATTCACCTGCTTGTCAGGCGTCACAGTTTCGGCTCATCCCGTACGCAGATGGGTGTGCAGGAGTGTGGAAGTATCTGTTCATTTCCTCCCGAGTGCACAAATATTTATAGAAAAATCTCTTCAAAGTATGAGAATTGTAAATATGCTTAATTTGTAATATTAAAGTTATCACAGTGTATAAATACTCTTACAAAAAAAACAATTTAATATTCACCTGCATATACATAGCTGCATAGACGTGTGCATGCGCACGGTAACCATATTTCGATCGGTTGATTTCTAACGTTACACTAGAGCCATTTCCAAATTGTTTAACCTGCGTACATACGCAGTGTTCAGCTAGCAGTGGTCTGTTTAGTGGTACGTGTTTGTGGCACTTTTTACAAATTTTTAAAGTATTTAGCCTTATCTAAAAGTGCTGAAAATCCAGAAAAATAGCTTAATTTTAGTAAAAGTTGGCAGGAGAAGCAATCAAAAGTACTGGTGATACAGTTTTGGTGCTAACAGACGCTTGGCCAAACAGGTCCTAAAGGAGTTCGGTTTTCGTTTTGAGTAGGCAACGATCGTGTTAGGCTAGAAGGATCTTCGGTAGTATGTTTTTTGTATGGGTTATGATGATATTGCTAATGCGGGCCAATATATACTTACTTTAGTCGACGCAAAATATGTATTTTTTATATTTTTATAAAAATATATTTCGAAAATGTATTATGTACAAAATTTATAATTTTAGATGTATATATATATATATTAATTTTCAAAATTAACATTTTGAAGATATTTAAAACTTAAAATTTGAATGAGTTACATGGAATTGCTTCTATGTAACCCGGTTATATAGAAACGAATTTGTTTAAATTATTTTCACCCTCCAAAAATATTGACTTTTGAAATTAAAAAAATCTTGATTCTATAGCTTGGCGCACTATGCTGTAAATTATATAGTTTTTTGGCATTTGAATCAATGCACTTGGATGTAAGAAGCTTTGGAGCACTTGCGTGTAAAAATCAATTTTTATTTCTAAAATTTTTCTAAAATTATTAATCTAAGTATATTTAATATATGTATTAAGTTGTACCATTTTGATACATCAAAAAAAAAGTTTTACCATTTGGAGATTTGTACATTTTTTTATTTTTTAAAATAGGACTGGTTTTTAAAAGATTAAAAGATTATGTACAAAACTCCAAAAATGGTAAAATTTAATCCATATGTTAAATACATTTAGTTTAATGGTTTAATAAAATAATTTCAAAGATTTTTAAAAATGGATTTTTGCACCTAGGTGCACTAGATGACAACTTGTTTTCTCATTCGTGACAACATAATTTTTGCTAACATTGGAAGCATGCTAATGTATTAATGAAATTGAAACTGCGCCACTTTCAATTAGGGATATTAATGGTCATAGTCAACCCGTTTATAAATGGATTTCTATTAGAATTTTTAAATAAATGGTTTATGATCCGCCAATCCATTTATCATTTAAATATATAAACCGGTTAGGGTTGAGAATTTTATAATTTATCAACCATTTAACAACACATTTCATCCGTCAACCCATTTATAATTAGTTAATAAGGGGTATATATTTCCTAAACCATAAATCTATTTTTCACATTTCAAATTTCTATTTTTCTTCTTTTGTCTATGATTCTAGTATGTTCCTTGCTGTTGTCTTATGGTGTTGCTATCGCTATCTTCACTACTACTAAGTAGTGCTACTAGTAAGATTCTTCTTTTTTCTGTATCTCTCTCTCCCCTTTTCTGTCTTTAATCTCCGTCTCTTTTCCTGTTTCCATCTTTCTCTCTCCTTCCTCCATTTCTCCTCTATTTTTGATTTTTCTCCTCTCCAAATGTATTACTGTTTCTTTCTCTTTATCCTCTCTCTTTCTGTCTTGCCTAGTCATAGTCCTTCTTTGCGCTGATGCATGGATTATACAATCATTTCTCAATGAAGATCTAGCCATGTCATATATTTGATTAGTGTATACTATATGTAGTAATTTACACTATGATTTTGTTATAACCAAGTCATTATAAATCTACCACAAAAGTTATTTGTGATGCTTTTATGAATTTGTCCCTCACATCATACTTTTAGTGACAATTTTTTCACTATTTTTTACAATATTCATCGTATAATTGTTGTTACAGCTAATTTGTAATGATAATAATTATTTGTGTTAATATGAAAAGTTTCTTTTGACAAAAATGTTAAGTATTACCAAAAATTTGTTACAAAATGTTAATTTTCTTGTATTATATTAGGACACATAAAAAAATATGCATACACATATTCAAAAAATAGAAAATTTGGTATATGAGTTAATTACACTTAAAAAATACTTTCATGAGAAAATAAAAAATACACATTTAAGCCTATGTTAGAAAGTCTAACAAGCTCATAACCATTTTTATATAAGTGTTAATAGGAGATTACCCTTTACATATGCCCAAAGGAGCCGATTGCTATTGTGGGGTTAGTTTCCTGATGTAAGGGCAGGCTACCTGTTTTGTGGATGTCAGAAATCAGTGTTCAGAGTTTTGACCATATGGGTGTATCTAAAGTCTATTTTATACTTGTGGTTGTTGAATGAAAATGCATAATAAATGTGAAGTACGCTGGCGTCACACGGAGATGTGTGCGTGAGTATTAGTAGTGCAACTTGAGCCATGTTAAGCCCTAACCCCACTTGTCGGATCCGAATTTTAAAAGTGTTAGAACTTACCTTTATTATAACACGATTTTAAAGAACACGAACTTAAATAATCTGATTTGTAAATATGATAGAGTTAAAGTTTAGATGAACTTTCCTATTTTTTTATTTAATCTTATATGTATAAATCTAAATAATATTTCATTATATTTGTATATTATTTATTATTTATATTTATATTTGAACAATGTTTGTCATATTGTTGTTATATTATAAATAAAGTTTATTATATTCATTTTCATTTATATTTATGTTTTTACCATTTACTTTTATTATTTTTCTTCATCTTATTTTTTATGTTAAATTTTCTTTAAGAAATATTCTTTATATTACTATATATTTTTTAAAAATCTGTAGTCTGACTACATATTATTATGCGTGCTTATATGATTTATTTTTATTATGTATTTATATGAAATTCTAAACTCGTCACTTTTAAATAAAATATAAATTCATGAACCTAAATTCCAACCAAAATTCAACCCGAACCTAATTATCATAAATAGGATTAAGGTTTAGATTTTGCAAATAGATTTAAGGTAAGGATTAAGATTAGAACTAATATTTTATAAATAAAATTAAAATTATAGTTTAGGTGAACCCTTATCTCATAATCCCAAAGTTCGAACCCATGGGGCGGTATGGGCGGTATGATTCCTTTATAATGATACCTCATCGTGAATATTTGATGCATAAAAATAGAAATTTGTGGAATGAATATTCTTATTAATGAAAGGGTGTTTACGTGGTGCTAAACTTACCATACAGCCGTGCGTCAATGGATAAGCTTTGATTCAGAGCTTATCTTTTTCGTGGCTTTTATATTTTGGTAAGCATTTTAAAACATAGTTTAAAAAAAATGATACTGGTGGACTGTAGATCCTATAATATGATATTATCCATTTAGTGTAGCAGCTTAATCACATGTTTTAAAACGTATCGCACAAAATTTAAACAAGAATCATTTTTAAACCAACAAGGCTCTCTTCTCTTTTCCATGCAACTTTTGATTCAGGCTATCACACACCTTGTGTGAGAGGTTAGGAATTGAGGAAGGAGTCGAGATGTTATAAAAAGCCATCAAATATCTAAATATTTACATTTGATTGCAAATGGTAACTTAATTTGACTGCTAAATAAAAAGAGGCCTGATCATTTCAGGCCGGACGCACAGCCTGCTCCATGCGTCCGGCCTGAAAACCTATTTTTTTTTATTTTTTTTTTATTTTTTTCATGGATAAGTAAATCTATGTGTATTAAATCTATAAACCAAGTTTTACCATTTTTGAATGTTTTTAAGTATTTTTTTGGATTTTTAAACACAGTGGCATTTTCGTAATTTTTGGATCTCAGAAAATTACGAAAATGCCACTGTGTTTAAAAATCCAAAAAAATACTTAAAAACATTCAAAAATGGTAAAACTTGGTTTATAGATTTAATACACTTAGATTTACTTACCCATGAAAAAAATCAAAATTTTTTTTTTAAAAATAGGTCCGTGCGTCCGACCTGAAATGATCAGGCGTCAAATAAAAATGAAAGTTGTATACATTTCATATTAAATATAGTTAAAATTCAAGAAAATTGCAAAAATACAATTTCATATAAGAACTTTGATTGAAGTGAACATGAAGTTACTTACGAAGTTAGGATTCTAAGATATGAAAGATTTTAGAATTTTAAATAAATTAATTACTACTATTTTTTCGTATGGCATCCAACTATGATTTTCCTCCATTAATTAGTTAGTAATTAATAAGTCTCATAACATTAATTCCACAGATTTACATGGTAAAAAGCGGTTTAATTCCCTTAATTAACATCCCACCAACATCTGCATTGCATGCGTGCATGTGGTAGCCATATATGGATGGGTTAATTTCTAACGTAACACCAGTACCGTTTCCAAATTAATTAACCTACAAACGTGCCTATCAAAATCTAAAGTCAGTGCTTATAAATCGCAGCTAAACCCATTTCATTTCCACACACAGAGAGATCGTAGAAAGAGAGAAAATGTACATGAGGAGTTGTTCGTTCATGTGGTTGATGGTGATGAGCTTGGCAAATAGCGTGTGGTGGTTTCCTCCATTTGCCAGCGGCAATGAGGTGAACGGGACGTTGATTGGAATCGAGAAAGGGAGCTACTACTCAGAAGAGCCGAGCGTGGCCGAAAAATGCCTCTATTATTCCAACTTTCCCTTGACGTCTGAGTGTGCAACGGAGGTGTACTTGTCCATCGGCAACAGAAGAGTGGACATGAGCCTGGGTTGCTGCCAGAGAGTAGTCAAGATTGGGAAGACATGCTGGGCAAACATCTTGTCTCTTCAGGTTGATGATCCCTGCAACTTCTTCCCTTTTGTCTTCGCCCATTGCCTGAAGGTGGCCCCAGACTTCGTGCCAGGCCTAGGCAGGAAAGCTGGTGGTGGGAGCAAAGTACCACCTGGACTGAAGAAAATGCTGCTGCTGGAAGAGAGAAATGGGAAGATTAATGACCCAGCAGGGTGCAACAAGCCCACCTGATCGATCTTTCTTTCGATAAATAGATCGTGCATGATATGGAGCAGGAACGATCATCTTAATTATTTGGTTTATAGTTCCAATAAATTGATATTATGGTAATTAATTAATCTCTTACGTTTAATATCTAACCAAAATATTCCTTTCAATTAATTGGAGTGAAACTTGGTCGGTTTGATTCAGGTCTTTGATTCTACCCTACACATATATTACCCTATTTGTAAAATCCAACTTTTTTTACAAGAATATTAAGCTTTGGCGGCCAACCCTGTTCTTCGCTAAAAGTTAGAAATTTGTTGCTGCGTAGATTTTGGCATGGATTCAAGGGAATTGATCCTGGAAGGAAATTTCAAGGAATCCTGAAATTTTGAAGGAGTCACTTCCTTCATTAGTTTAATGGTTGAATTTATCTTGTTCGAAATTGTTGTCCAGCTTGGAATAATATTATTTTTATCTTTTTTTTTTTTTGATGAACTGGAATACTCCCCTATCCCGGTCCCCTCACAACATGGGAGGAAGCCGGGATTGAGTGATCCAATAATGCATTACCAAAAAAATTGTCTGTACAAATTTTACCCAAAATGACTTGGGGGGGTTTCCCCACCAAGATTGGTGATCATGAACAGAAAGAGACATCAAATCTGCTAAGGCATGAGCAACAGCATTTCCCTGCCTTAATACATGATGAACAGAAATATGGGGAGTCATGGAAAGGAACGCCTTGATCTCTTCAATGATGACCCCCGCCGGAGCACGGATCAGGCCCTCCCCAGCCAAAAAGTTACACAAGAGGAGAGAGTTAGACTCAATCTGTATGTTCTGGTATGCCAGCTGGGAAGCCCACTTGACCCCAAACAGAAACGCTTGGGCTTCCATGAGCAGGGGCCCCATGTTTCCCCGCCTCCTCCATCCCTAAGTAGCAATGAAGGAGCCATTAGAATCTCTAATGATCGCCGCAAAGCCCATGGATTCCCTAGCCCTGCCTCTCCTTGCATCAACGTTGATTTTGAAGGACCCCGGTGGCGGTTTAATCCACCTGGGAATCAATGGTCGGTCCAAGCAGCCACTAAGCATGAGGGGCTTAGCTCTTCTGTGTTCCTTAAGGAACTCCGCACACCATTCAACCAAGTTTCCCAGCCCCGTCTGTGCACCATTCTCCCGAAGAGCATTACGGAGGTATCATATCCTCCAGCAACATAAGATGAATATTACAAGATCATCAGGCCTGTTTTTGTGGGATAACACTCGCAAAGCTTCTTGGACCGTCAGCCCCCGTGTGGCAACCCGCGCCGCTCTCACGCATGTCCTCCCAGTGTAGTCACATCTGAGAAACAGATGGTTAGCATCCTCAATCTCTGACCTGCAAAACAAACATAACGTGTCCACTGCGATACCCCTGTCACACAGATTTTGCAAAGTGGGTAAAGCATTCCTAAAAAGCCGCCGTCCAAAAACTAACACCTTGCTTGGTAACTTTGTTCGCCAGATGGCTTGATATATGGTTGCATCACGGGATGTCGCATCGCCGGAACGAAGGACTCTATAGGCCAATTTGACCGAATACACACCGGATGGTTCATGCAGCCAGAATAGACGGTCTTCCTCATCCGATGGAGGTATGGGAATAGTGTTGATATCCTGCCAACCATAGTCTCCCACAGCCGCTGTAACAAGCTCCCTATTCCATGATTGTGTTTTCCTGTTGATGAAGTGGCTAACAGGCACGCCATCAGGAATGGATAGGGGAAGGGGGCCAACCTTGCGTAATCTGGTGTCCGTCCATCTATCCGTGAAGAACCTCACCCGATGCCCGTTACCGATCCGCCATTTGCACCCATTATGAATTACCTCTCTAGCTTTCAATATGCTTTTCCAGGTGAAGGAGTCAGATGGATTCGCCTTGCAGTCCCATATCTCCGCCTTCGGGAAGTACCGAGCTTTTAAAACCTTAAAACACAGTGAGTTGGTAGATGTCGTTAGCCTCCAAACTTGTTTGGCGAGGAGGGCATAATTAAAGTTATAAATATCTCTGAATCCCAGGCCACCCGCCAGCTTCAAAGAGCACATATCTTTCCAGGCAACCCAACTCATCTTGCGTTTGCAACCACTTTCACCCCACCAGAATCTGCTTACCATCCCATTTATGTCATCACAAAAAGATTTTGGCAGTAGAAAAATGCTCATTGTAAACGTCGGAATAGATTGTGCAACAGCCTTGATCAGCACCTCTTTTCCTCCCCATGAAAGGAGTCTACCTTTCCAACCCTGAATTCTTTGCCATATACGCTCCTTTAGTCCCTTGAACATCCCCTTCTTAGACCTTCCCAGCCATGAAGGTAGTACAAGATATTGATGGAATTCCTGTCCCATAGAGCCAAGCAGTTGGGTTATCGCCTCCCTTGAGTTGCAATCCACATTCGGGCTAAAGAAGACTGAAGTTTTGTCCACATTGATCGTCTGCCCCGATGCCTCCGAGTAGTGTTTTAGAACGGTCATGAAGTTTCTGATGTCATGAGGCATGGCCCGAAGAAAGATGAGAGCGTCATCCACAAACAAAAGTTGAGAAAGAGTTGGCCCTCGTGGACAGAGCCTAATACCATGAATACTCCCCTGAGAGACCGCATCAGAGATGAGAGCAGATAGACCCTTGGCACACATAATAAACAGGTATGGGGATAGTGGGTCTCCCTGCCGAAGACCCCTAGAGGGTTGGAAATAATCTGATTTGAATCCATTGATATTCACCCGGTATTGAACTGAAGTCACACACTTCATGATCCAGTTTATCCATGTGGGGCTAAAGTTCATCGCTTTCATGATTTGTTGTAGGTAACTCCATTCCACCCGGTCGTAGGCTTTTGACATATCCAACTTGATAGTCATTTCCTGTTTCTTCCCCTTCTTCCGTCTACGCATGGCATGGATTGCTTCATAGGCAATAAGCATATTATCAGTGATCAGTCTTCCCGGAACAAACGCGCTTTGTTGTTCACTGATGACATCCTGGAGGGTTCTCTTAAGACGGTTAGCCAAGATTTTTGCTAGAATCTTATAAACCTCATTGCATAAGCTTATGGGCCTAAATTGGGATAAACATTGAGCACCGGCCTTTTTCGGGACCAAAATGATGGTGGTGGAGTTTAACTCCCGAATACTGCCCCCTTGGGCATCCACCCTTTGATCCTCTATGAACCATTTGCACCATTTAAAGATTTCCCGCCCCACCGTCCTCCAATGTGCCTGAAAAAATCCCGCCGACATCCCATCTGGGTCCGGGGCTTTTGTGGGGCTCATAGCTTTTACCGCCTTTACTACCTCCTCAAAATCCAGCGGCCTTGTCAGATATTGCCTTTGGTGGTCCGAGATTTTTATAGTTATGAGGTCATTTACCCAAGCCGCCTCTCTTGGACACGAGGAGGAATATACCCCAGAGAAATGAGCTACTGCCAAGTCCATAAGTTTTTCCTGATCCCTAATCCACTGACCGTTCTGATCTTGTAGTGCTTCAATATAGTTGGTCCTTCTTTTGTTTGATGTCGTGCGATGGAAGAAACCCGTATTTTTGTCCCCCTCATGGAGCCAATGTGTCTTGCCTCGTTGTCTCCATATTTGCTCTTCATCTTGCAACAAGAGTACAAGAGTACATTATTTTTATCTTGAAAGTACATTAGTGACAAAACAAAGTTACCTAAAAGCAAATACTTTAACAGGGAAAAATGTTTGTTTAAAGTTGTTGTTTTAACCACCAAAATATTTTATGAAACCCTGCAATTGGGTCCGCTCCATTCCATTGTTGGATTGCTTTACCCCTACCTAATTTATAAGATATATCCCGGTTATGTTAAGCTGCTATAAGTTAGTTTAGTTAATTTAATTTTAGTTTAATTAATTTAATTCCTAATCGACCCAATCCCACGCATATATGTGAATTAAAGTCAGGGCCAATTCTATTTCGATTTCGAATTAATTCCTTCAACTAAAATATTATATCAATTATGAAAACAACATATCTTGTATCTTCCGAATTAAAGTAATTAATGTGCACTACAATTAATAAAACATTGAAAAATAAGGACAGCATATTTTGTAAGGGATTGCATAAGCTTAAAAGGAAATGAAAAGTTTTACTAGGTATGGTTTTATACATGTGCATACATGGTGTTGATAAAATAATTTAACATCAATAAATTTAAGAGTACCTTATTATTGTCTGTATCTCAAAATTTTATCGTCGCCAGTTGGAATGAAAAGATCACATTGAAATTCAAACTCTATCCACCTCCTTCGTCCTTCCGTAATAATGCAAAAGGGAGACATTGGGCTTTTTAGGTTTGGAGAGATTGAACATGAAATTCGAAGAGAAAAATGAAGAGAGGGAAAATTAGCAGTCGAGATTTCGAGGAAAAGAAAGCAAATCTCGGTTGCTTTTTGCTGACTTTAGATCGAGAGCATCAGATGCAGCACTTAGATTGAGGGAGGGCGAGCCAAGCCCTTGAACCCAATGAGAAAAACAAACTGAGGTCAAGCAAGGGGAGCCCTAAAACCAAAATAGCATGGACTCTTTTTTTTTTTTTTTTAACTCCGCACGAGAGGCTTCATGCGAATGATGCTTCAACATCTTTTTTTCTTTTTAGATACTGATATCCATAATAAATTATTGAATTATAAAAGCTATAATTAGGTATAAAGACTATACATAATATTATATTCAATGATTTTTTAATTTGCTAAATCATATTATATGGAACCTTTTTTTTAGCTATAACAAGTTGGATGCATATAAAATTAGACACAGCAAACAAATGTAAGCTGCATTTGTTCCCATATACAGCCAAATGAGAATCAGGCTGATATGGAACGAAAACAGCAGCATAGAGGAGAGGACTACCAGCTCTACGGGCAGATGCAATGCCTTGTGGAGACAAGATCTGATGGTGACGTTCTACCCGAGAGCTCCACTGCCAATTCTTTACAGCACCATAGCCCAGCGCCAGCGACTGCAACGGCTGAGGATGATGATCTGCCTAGGCAGAGATTCATCGTCATGTCTACACAACACCACCAATCAGCACCAGCGCCTGCAACATCTGTAGGTGACGTTCTGCCTAGGCAGAGCTCCATCTCCATCTCTACGCAACACCACCAATCAGCACCAGCGACGGACGTGAACCTGGAGACTGAAACCATGACTCTTCGGCAGTGGGGTGGGGAGGATATGCAGCTTGTTCACAGGGTGCAGCTAGGTACTCAGCAGGAAGGAGGGAAGGAGGAGCATCCCCAATCTGCTTATGGGACTAGTGTAATGCGGGAGAGAGAGGGAGATTGCCCAAGCCAAAACTGCATGTCAAAGAGGGAGAGTGACCAACGGCACACAGAGGGGGAGAGGGATGGACTGTTTGAGGTTCAGATATGGGATGGCAAAGGGACGGAGGAACAGGGAGAGGGTCGTGTGACCCAGAAGCAAGGGGGCAACAAGTGGAAGAGAAGGGCCCGAATGCGGGATGAACTGAACATAACTGAAAGGATGGAATGCCAACCTATGCATGTGGCCTCCACAAAGAGGGGCCTATCCAGTGAGTGGGATGACCTGAGAGGAGTACAAAAGAGAAGCAGGCAAGGGCTGAGGACCGATATGACTGAGGCGGAGGCTGCGGGTAGCCAGCAGCCACGCCTCATCTAATATGGCGATACTAGCTTGGAATTGCCGGGGGCTTGGGAACCCCCGGGCAATTCGGAACCTCCTAAATCTGGTAAGGAGAAAAGAACCCTGTTTGGTCTTCCTCTGTGAAACAAAGTGCTACTCAAAGGAGATGGAGGGTATCAGAAGAAGACTTCGTTTTGACGGGTGCTTTGTGGTGGATCCTCAAGCGCGGAGGGGAGGTCTAGCCCTTCTGTGGAATAACAACAAAGCTGCTACTATCAGAAGCTTTTCCATCCACCACATTGATGCCAACTTTTGCGGGTGGCGGTTCACCGGGTTCTACGGACACCCTGAAGCCCACCAACGTCACCTGAGCTGGCACATTCTCAATCAGCTGAGCTATGAAGACACAAACCCCTGGCTTGTAATGGGGGATTTCAATGAGGTTCTATCACATGGCGAGTATCTTAGTGAAAGACCTCGGCCCCAGGCCCAACTGGATCGGTTCCGCGAAATCACTGATTCTTGCAATCTAATGGATTTGGGATCCTCTGGTGCACAAATGACATGGTCTAATAACAGACGGGGGCATCAAAGAGTGGAAGCGAAGCTTGATAGGGGGCTTTCTACCCCATCATGGCTTAACCTCCATCCACATACAAAGATCACCAACCATCAGTCCCCGACCTCCGACCATTGCCCGTTACTATTAGTACTTGATTCCAACATGGGCAGAAGAAGACCGCCAAGGGATTTCAGGTATGAACTATTCTGGAACAGAGATGATGGGGCTACTAGAATTGTGAACCACGTGTGGGAATCTCAGATGCCAAGGGGGCTGCATGAGGGGGAAAAGATTTGTTGGAAAACCAAGCGGCTTGCTTCGGAACTTTCTTTGTGGAATCGTCAAAAAAGGGGTGATCTTCGGAAGAGTATTGAACGCAAATACAGAGAAGTTGAGGCTCTTTCCGCTATGGAACCAAGTGATGAAAGGGATAGTGCCATTCAGAAACTGAACCGCCAAATCAACCTTCTGCTGGAGGATGAAGAGCAAATGTGGAGGGTCAGGGCCAAGACGCATTGGCTCCACCAGGGGGATCGAAATACAAGTTTTTTCCACCGTATGGCTTCCAACAGGAAAAGAGCAAATACCATCGATGCTTTAAGGAATTCCAGTGGAAACTGGGTAAGGGGGCAGGACCAGATATTGGATTTGGCGACCAAGTACTTCTCTGATATTTTCTCGACGACCTCCCACACCTCGGCGCCATGGGTGGAGAGCTGCATTATGAGAAGAATCTCTGAGGAGCAAAGGCTATGTCTGACAAAACCTCTTTCGGCAGATGAAGTAACCAAAGCGGTTCAAAGTATGGGTCCTACAAAAGCTCCGGGACCGGACGGACTGTCGGCAGGTTTTTACCAACGACATTGGAGCACAGTGGGGGCCGACATTATAAAATGGTGCAAACAATTCATGATGGAAAGGAACATGGATCGGCAACGCAGTTTAATCGAGGATCTGAATAAAACCACCTTGATATTGATCCCGAAGACAGCCGATGCTCAAAGTCTCTCCCAATTCAGGCCCATCAGTCTCTGCAACGTTGTGTATAAAATCTTGGCTAAGGTATTGGCTAATCGTCTCAAAACGGTCCTTCATGTCATCATTGGCGACGAGCAAAGCGCTTTTGTCCCGGGTCGTCTCATCACCGACAATATGCTCATCGCCTATGAAATTATTCATTCCATGCGAATGCGGAAGAGGGGGCGCAAGCATGAAATGGCAATCAAGCTTGACATGTCCAAAGCCTATGACAGGGTGGAATGGAACTTCCTAAAGCGGGTCATGGTGGCCATGAACTTCTGCCCTGTGTGGGTAAACTGGATTCTGAGCTGCGTTTCTACTGTAAAATACCGGGTGAATGTCAATGGCTTCAAGTCTTCTTTTTTCCACTCCCAGCGGGGCCTAAGACAAGGGGATCCTCTTTCCCCTTACCTGTTTCTACTGTGCGCTGAGGGGCTCTCGGCCCTGATCTATAAGGCGGTTGCAGATGGCTCTATTCATGGTATCAGGCTCAAGGAGAGGGGCCCGACGATCTCCCACCTGCTGTTCGCGGACGATGCAATCATCTTTATTCGGGCAAATGAGGGAGAGGTGGGTCACCTACTTGACCTTTTGAGCCAGTATGCATGCGACTCGGGCCAGATGGTAAATGTGGACAAAACGGCTATCCTTTTCAGCTCAAATACTGACTCTCACACAAGAACTAAGTTGATCCAGATGTTCAGATCCTCAGGGCGGGATCTTCACCATTACTTGGGTCTCCCGGCATGGTTAGGCAAATCAAAAGGGGATTTCTTCAGAAGTATTAGGGATCGGGTCTGGAATCGCATCCAGGGGTGGAAAGGCAAGTTGCTCTCTGCAGGCGGGAAAGAGGTGCTTATCAAGGCGGTGTGTCAGGCAATACTGTCATACGCTATGAGCCTGTTCTTAATGCCCAAAACTTTCAGTAATGATCTAAACGGGCTACTCAGTAAATTTTGGTGGGGGGAGATTGATGGCAAACGGAAGATGAGCTGGGTCGCCTGGAAGGACATGTGCAAGTCCAAGCGTGGTGGCGGGATGGGTTTCAGGGACTTCCACAATTTCAACCTAGCTCTCCTCGGCAAGCAGGTCTGGCGTCTTGTATCGGGTAACACCTCCCTATGCCTCAACGTTTTGAAGGCCAGTTATTTTCCAACTACTGACATATGGAGCTGCAAGACAAAACCATCGGACTCATTTACTTGGAAGTGTATTTTGAAAGCTAGAGATGTAATACAAATGGGGAGCCGTTGGAGGATTGGCACGGGGAGCAGGGTGAAGGTTTTTTCTGACACTTGGCTGGATTCTATGGTGAGGAAAGCGGGGCCTCTTCCTTCACACTTACCTGAGGATATGACGGTCAGCCACCTTATCGACAGCGAGTCTAAATCTTGGATTAGGGATCGGGTGATTGCGGCTCTGGGAGAGGATCGGTGGCAGGAGGTTTGCGGGATCCCTATCCCGGATGGGCAGGTAGCTGATTGCTTATACTGGACCCATGAACCTAACGGTCAATACACGGTGAGGTCAGCTTATAGAGTACTATGCTTTGGGACTGCACTCCCCAGTGCCCCGGAGATCTTCAGGGCAATTTGGCGGCTGCCATTACCCTCAAAGGTGCTCATCTTTGGATGGCGGCTTGCAAGGGATGCTCTTCCGACCCGACAAAATCTGAATCATAGGGGCATTGAAATTGACACACGCTGCGTCTTCTGCGGAAATGAGTCTGAAAACACAAATCACCTTTTCCTGGAATGTGATGTGACTGGTGGGGTTTGTAAGATAGCTGCGGGGCCGGGTCCTCATGGGTCGTCTGTTCTAGAGATTTTGGATGCTTGTGTGCAGGCAAAGAGACACAACGACTTGGGTTTCTTTATCCTGTGCTGCTGGAGGATCTGGTTTTTGAGGAACAAGCTCAGAGTGGAAGGCTCTCAACCGACAATTTCGGATACCATTGCTTGGTGCTCAGAATATCGCAATCAATACCAAACGGCAAAGGAGCTAATCCATTCGGGGACGCTAACGAGAGCCTTTGTGTCCAGATGGCTCAAACCGCCTCTCGGTTTCGTCAAGATTAACACGGGTGCTCGGAATCGAGGGGTAATGGATGGATTTGGTTGTGCGGCTGTGATAAGGGACTCTAAGGGGCTTTTTATTGCTGCACGGGGCTGGAGGCGTCATGGATCGAGAGAGCCGTTGTTCACTGAAGCGACCGCCTTTTTGCTGGGGGTCAAATGGGCCGTTCAACTAAAAATCAGATTTGCACTGTTTGAGACCGACTCTCTTCTGCTTTGTGCTTACCTGTCCAATGAGGAACCTCTCTCCTCCCCTGTGGGTATTATTATTGATGAGATTAGGTCTCTTCTTAAAGGTAATGAGTCTTTCTCTGTTCACCATGTTTTACGGCAGGGAAATGCTGTTGCGCACTCCCTTGCTGACCTTGTTGCGATGTCTTCCACAAACCTTTTGTCTTGGTGGGGTACTCCTCCCAATGCTGTTGTTGGGAAAATTTGTACAAACAATTTTTTGGCAATGGATTACTCGGATCTCTCTATCCCTACTCCCTCTCGAATTGAAAGAGGGTAGGTATAGAATAGACCCGTTATCAAAAAAAAAAAAAAAAAAAAAAAAAAAAAAAAATAGAAGAAAAGAGGACATATACAGCCAAATGCAATTTGGCTGTATATGGGAACAAATGCAGCTTACATTTGTTTGCTGTGTCTAATTTTATATGCAGCCAACTTGTTATAGCTAAAAAAAAGGTTCCATATAATATGATTTAGCAAATTAAAAAATCATTGAATATAATATTATGTATAGTCTTTATACCTAATTATAGCTTTTATAATTCAATAATTTATTATGGATATCAGTATCTAAAAAGAAAAAAAGATGTTGAAGCATCATTCGCATGAAGCCTCTCGTGCGGAGTTAAAAAAAAAAAAAAAAGAGTCCATGCTATTTTGGTTTTAGGGCTCCCCTTGCTTGACCTCAGTTTGTTTTTCTCATTGGGTTCAAGGGCTTGGCTCGCCCTCCCTCAATCTAAGTGCTGCATCTGATGCTCTCGATCTAAAGTCAGCAAAAAGCAACCGAGATTTGCTTTCTTTTCCTCGAAATCTCGACTGCTAATTTTCCCTCTCTTCATTTTTCTCTTCGAATTTCATGTTCAATCTCTCCAAACCTAAAAAGCCCAATGTCTACCTCAATGTTACCATCAGATCCACCTCAGCCGGCCGAATCAAGATACAGCTCTTTGCAGACATTGTGCCTATAACTGCTGAAAATTTATACTGATTTCTATAGCCTAGCAGAGCCTAGGAGTGAGAATTGAGGTAAGTTGACCAATGAGTTGTCCTCGACTTGACACTTTTTTACATTATTTATAATTAATTATATCAACAATATAAGAATTAAATAAGAGAGATTTTCATATATACATACATATAACTTTTATTTATGATTATAGTTTTTTTCAAAAATTTGGAAACATTGGCAAAAAATATTATATTTTAGGAAAACACTTTTAAAAATGCCAAAATCCATTCTAAACAAAGTATGTTTTATTAACTCATTTTAATAAAGCTACATTATATATACTTATGTTCGGTTTAGTAATGATGTTTAATTTTATTAATTAGTAAAACATCAATCATACAAATTTAAATTTAGCATAGATGTGTATAGGTATATAAATTTTTAACACTATTTTTCTAAGCCTGCATATTTTACCCAACTCCTAGTGCCAATACAATTCAAAGTTTGTCCAAGACTTATTAAAAAAGGTGAGAGTCAAACTAATTTTATTGCAATTTGATATTAAAAAAATTTAAACAAATTTTTTTTAAAATGAACTTATGGTTGGGCAACCCTAATCTGGTTGAACCCTCTTCGATTCCCCAACCTTACCTCCCATTTTTGCCAGTGTTCTCAACGAATGGAGACAAAAGGGTTGGTTTCTCTCTGTGATCATTCACTATCTCTTACGATTGAGTTTCTTTTTTTTTCCTCCAGGGCTCCTTTGTACTCTATTCACCTTACAATCATGTTTCTTAACCCCTTAATTAAAGGCTGGCTAGCAGATAAGTTTTTTATGCTAAGGAAGCACTTTGATAAGAAATGTGTGTTGGTAGATTTCAAGAGAGTTTTAGGCTCTCTAAACTAGCAGATTATGAGTGTGTTCATTAAAAGATAAAAATTTTTACTTAAAATTTTTCAATCTCAAAATTTTTACTCTCTACAACTATCCTATTTTTAAAATTATTTTTTCACATCTTCGTATACAAACTATCCTACTTTTTAATCATTTCTATATAATTATTCTACACATTTAACTTATCTATTTTAACTTTATTCTATTTACTCCTCATTATCACCAAATATTATAGCGCATCATTTTCTATCAATTTAATAATTTTTACACCAAAAACTTTTCAACCCAAAATTTTATTATTTCCCAACTACACCTTTAATCTAAAACTTTTCATTCTCTACAAGTGCTCTACTTTTTAATTATTTTTTCACATCTTTCTAAACAAACTAACCTACTTTTCAATCATTTCTACACAACTACTTGTACAACTAATCAATATATTTTAATTTTATTTTCTTCGTTGGTCATTATTACCCCTATCATATCATGTCATTTTCTTTTTTTCAAAAAATTTTATACCAAAAATTTTTCAACAAAAGTTTTATCTCTTTACAAACACACCTATATATTCAGAATCTTCTGCAGCCACGTAGTTCTCAGTTGGTACTACATTCTCTTTTGCATTTCAAGCTTTTCTTCTGGGACAGTTTTTCTATGAGGACTGCGTGCTTTCTGAGCTGTACCATTTCTTCGGCCAAGGTTCATCTAATATTGTTATTGCCAAAGTTTTCTTATTGGAGAAGTATGAAGGGGCTTGTTTCAAAGTGGTTGAAGAGATTGCCCTTTAATGTTTGAGTTTCAGCCATGTGCAATGCATTTATCACGTAGTTATTTG
Source organism: Annona cherimola (assembly GCA_030490835.1). Taxonomy (NCBI): domain Eukaryota; kingdom Viridiplantae; phylum Streptophyta; class Magnoliopsida; order Magnoliales; family Annonaceae; genus Annona; species Annona cherimola. Next base: position 32,987,399 of record CM059971.1, on the reverse strand, counting down.
CTTTTCAGTTTGACTGCATAATTTTTCTTTTTTCTTTTTTTTAACAAGCAGCTTGACTTCATAATTGGTTTGCTTCTTTGATTCTCTTCTCAAAATCAGAGGTCTTCTTTTTGGTTTCTTTAATTATCCGAAACAACAGAGTGGAACGAAGCGTTTATGCGTTGCTCCGAACCGAAGATCCGGCTATTTCCCAGCATTGAGAGTTTGAAATTCCGATTGACTGGTTGCTAGATTCCGGCGTTGCGGGAAAGGTAAACTTCAATAATCCTAAGATGCTATTTGACTGCTATAGTGAGAAAATTAACATGTCTGTTTGAGCAGAGGTGTTGTCCTCTGATTTTGCAGGGCTTGAAAACTACGAAAGTGGAAAAAATATTTTACTTTGGTGACGAAATTCATTTGCCTTTATTTCTTAAACTAGTGCATTTTTTAAAAAAAAAATTTACATAATATTTCTTCAGTCTTTCCCTTTTACACTTCCTTAAGGTTCTATTTAAAAAAAAAAAAAACAATTCGAATGCTTGTATGTTCTCGAAAACAATCTCCTGACACTTACAACTTAATCATCTAAATATTGCATTTTTGTAATTCAACATTGTAGAAATCTGAGCTGAGAGCTCCTTAGAAATCTACCTTATTATCGTAGTTCTTACTAAATGTTATTGTCTAGGTTCTTACTATTACCAGTGCTCTTTGCCTCCTTGTAACTGCAAGCAACCCAGTTGGAGATTGATATCACTCACAACCTCGGTAACAACATTTCTCCATCACAGCATAATTGTCAATTTAGGAGGTGATGAAAATGTGGTCATTGGTGTCTGAACAAAAAATAATCCTTCCATTTTTAGACCTGCTCTGTTCTGATTTGGTTTTCATTAGTCGCAATGAGATGTTAACAATGTCACTTGGGTTCAGATCTGACTACCATTCTGAAAAATTTCATCTGAAAAAGTGAGTGAATATTAACATTGACTCCTTTTTGTTCATTCATTTTTTTGGGGATGCATTATGCACAGAAGCTTTGTCGAAGTCAAATATTGATTCTAGGAAGCTTATAATGTCAAGCTTTATAAACAAAAAAAGTACAGAATGCTTCAAATTTGTGCATAAAATCTAGTGTGCTTTCATAAATTTACTCCTATATAATGTGTCCATCTGATTATCTGTGTACATCAAGGCAGTAATGGAAATTAAATTGAATACAGAGGATAGTATTTATTATTTTTACTGTCAGTTGCATCTTAGTGTCAAACGAAATTTCTCAAGAGCTGGTGAGTTCATTTGTCAGATTCACCTACAGTCAACAGTAGATGGCCATGACAATTAGTTGCCAATCAGTCTTTTGGTATTTTCTGTCCGTTTTGAAACCCTTGACTGTCAATCAAACCTGACTATCTGCTGTCCATGATTTCAGGTTGCTTAATAGCATTCGCTTATTGCCTGAAGATGGCAAACTTGCAAGTTCAAAATTTCTGCTTTTCTTGACCTCTCTTGGTCAATTAAGAGAAGTAACTTCTTCCTTTGAGAGAATGAGAGTAATTGAAATGCCTTAATGCCATTAGGTTTTCTGGAGTAAACAAATAAAGAAATTATAATCGAGGAGGGATAGTCACTTATAAGATGCCCATATTAGATACACTTTGTTCTCAATAATTCATATTTGCACACTCTGCGACCATCCTCCATTTGTTTTTTGTAGTTTTTATCATCCTAGCAAATAAGCTTTGTAGTTAATTTTCAGATTTATCATTTCTAATTTCTCTCTTATTGGTGACTAGGCAAAGAAAGATACAAGGTTGGCTTTGGCTCAACATGGATTCATAAAGAAAGCTCAGAAAGGAGGAAAGGCTAGTTTTGGTAAGAGCAGGATGTGAGGATAAAGTACCAATCTTGGACTGCTGTTAAACAGAAAAAGGTGCATATGCATTTCTGTTTTCTTGTTTTTCTAAAATTTTAATACATGCTTTGGTACTAAATCTTGAACTTCATGGAATATTCTTCTCCAGCTTTAAAGTGTTAAGTTCTTCAGTTGAGTCGACTTGGCTTTCAACTTCGTTTCTAATAATTAGCGTTGGAATTTTATTTAAGGTCCTTAGAGACTCAAGTCGGAATTTGAAGTCGACTTGGGGTACAACTTTGTTTGTTCCAAATTAGGTCAGTAAGTTCATGCAATCCCTTAAGTCAACTTAGTTATTGACTTCATCCAAGTTGCAATTAGAGTCGACTTAGCTTTGAGACTTGACCTGTTTGCTTTTTGAACCTTGAGCTCTTTGGACCTAAGTTGCATTATGAAGTCCACTTGATTATATACTTGACTCAAGTTGAATGTCTGAGTCGACTTAGCATTGCAACTTGGTCTATCACACTTTATTTTTTGAAATTTCTAACTTATAAATATTTCACCAAATGTGTTAGTACCCTTTAAGACATTCTTATAATTTTTCAAATGATATCTTAACACACAATCAAACAATAATTCCAACTTATCAACTCAATGAATGCTTCCATCAAACAAGAAGACAACCCCACCATGCCACTGGTAGGATTTGATCCGTTGCTAGTTGTGAGAGCGCCATGCACCACCTGGGCTGACCCCGAGGAGGCATGTATATGACAAAATTAAGAGTGAGAGTAATGTCTATACGGAGTTTAATTAACATCAATAATTTAAAAAGTTTTGTTAATCAATGAAATTTCACAATCATCTTATGATGTACTAACATTTATTTACATAATATTCTGCAAAAATAAAATTTGATTAAAAATAAACATTGATATAGTTTTTATTGAATGATAATCCAACAGTACAAATTAGATCGGATTTTCCTATATAAATTAATACACTTTTGACAAAATCTAGAAAATATACTCACATTTTCAACAATTTCTACTCATAACATAAAATTACAATAATGCTCTTACTTTCATTCTATTCTCAATATAAGTAATTTCAAGGCATCTTTGGAATGATGGGAATGAGAAAAGGAGAATGGAAATAGAAAAGTCAAATTCCAACTACCCTACTTTCTTTTATATTTTTACTCTTATATTATGATCATTTCTTATTTTTTCAATCATTTTGTCATATCTTTTCATATAACTACCTTATCTATTTTTATTCCTATTTTACCTCTATCATATCCATTTTCTTCCCATTTTTAATTTTTATTCTCCTTTAAACAAACACATAATGACTTGAAACTCATATGCATATAAGGTTAGGAGTAAAGCAACATCAAATTGCTAAAGCTTGCTTACGGTGTGTTTTGTAACTAAAAACCTCTTTTTTGTGTAAAATTTTTTCACACTACTTTATTTTCTAATCATTTCTATATATCTTTCAAATAACCATCATACTTTTCAATTATCTCTACAAATTTTTCAACATAACTACTATTTGCTTCTAGTTATTATCTCTATCTTATAACATCATTGTCCATCTTTTCTAAAAAAAATTCCACAATAACATTTTCATATTATTTCTAAATTATCAAAGACACCCTAAAAATCCCTTTAGAAATATTTAAAAGTAAATTAAGACAGTGAAAATGGAAAAATTTTCTAAAAATGAGAAAATGATGTGATATAAGAAGAGTAATATTATGTGTACAAAAAAATAAAGTTAAAATAAATAAGGTAGTTGTATGAAAAAATGATTAAAATACAAAAGTAGTAATTGAACAATAGAGTAATTTGCAGTTAAAATATAAAATCATATAAAAGAATATGTAAGAAGTGTCATTTTTTAACCTTTTCATGTTATTTGTGGACCTCAATCTATAAGATTCTACTCAAAAGCATCTCATATACAATACTTCATATTGTTGTGGGCCTAATAGCCAAATTAAGTCTTAGAATATGATGTTTCTATATAGAAATTTATGGCAATTATTGTAATGGCCCATAAGCAAATTCTAAACATGGAAAGAGGAGAAATTTTTTGGCAGTTTATAGCTAAGTCTCAACTTAAATATAGTATGACATATTTAAAAATAATGAAGTTGTGATGCTTGGTCAACATGGATAATATCACACTATGGGCCCAGTATCACTTTTTTGGATATGTGTTTAACAAATAGTGTCAGAGGCAACTCCCTCCACCAAGTGTGTTTCAAAGAGTTGAACTAGTAAAAGTCAAATTTTGTAGTTTGGGCTTATAACAACCTAGAAATAAATTTCACATCGTTTATAAGGTCTTTGATAAAAGGATAGAGTGATGCATAAAAATCTTGCAGCTAAATTACCAAACCAAAGCAGATAATATCACACTATGAACCCATAGACTACAAACTTAGGATCAATTTCTTGGGTTGGTGCATTACTATTGTCTTTTTCTCATTTTTATTCTTCCAAGATATTATAAAATTTATTTCATGTATCTTCTTTTTATCTAAGTGCACATTTTTCTATGTATATAGTTGGGAGCTAGTATTTAGGATTAAATGTGTTATTTGGACTCTATGGTTAAGGAGTGTGGCTCTTAAGCATTCAATTGTTCATCCAAACATATTTGATGAAGATCTGGATATTTTGTAAAATGCAATTTATAAATATAACCAAAACTTGCCCTCACAGAAATACTTAGACCCAAGGGGTAATCTTCACAATTCACAAAAGACTCTCTTGTAGGGGATCAACTATACACAAAAAAAGGTTTGACAAAATGAAAATTCTCCTTGAAAAAGGCCTAAGTTTACTTGTCAAGTGGTACTTTCTAGTGAAGATCCGCAAGCTTTGAATTCACCACATGATGACACTCGCATGATATCTATTGAAGTAGGGTGGGTGGTCCAATACATCCTCATTAACATTGGTAGTCTGCAAAATGTACTTTCCTAGGAGGCCTTTACTAGGGTGGAGCTAAGTCCCAAGAACATGAGGGAATATCCAAGACCCTTGGTTGGATTTACCAGTGAAAAAGCTTGATTAGAGGGCATTGTTACTCTTCTTATTACCCTAGGAAGTCGTCAAACTCCAGCAACTTAAGACACAGACTTTCTAGTTGTTGATGTACCCTCAACATACAACGTGATCCTAATAAGTCCACACTCAATGCTTTGCAAGCTGTTATATTGTCTTATCACCCATGCCTAATGTTCCCTACCACTGACGGGAATGGAAAAGTGTCCGTTGATCAAAAGGTTGTTCGTACCTATTACTTAGACAGCTTAGAATGAAGCAATAGCAAACAGAGGACAATGCTCTAGAAATGGAGGACACTAGACCTGAAGAACTGTCATTCACCAAAATGACCTTAAGGGAGGACACCTCAAAAAAGGTATGCATTGTTGTAAAGCCCCACACGAATGCAGATCAAAATTATGAATTAACTTCGTCAAAATAAAGATGTCTTCTCTTAAAAGCCAAGTGACATGTTGGGAATCTATAAGGTCGTACATCAACATAACTTGCATGTGGACCCTCAGGCCAAACCTGTCATCCAAAAAAGAAATATTATCACCGTAAAAAGGGATAACTGCTACCATAGTGGGTAAGCTCCTAGCTACAAATTTCATTCAAAAGGTTTCCAATCTTAAATAGTTGGTTAATGTTGTGGCAATATTAAAACCAAATAATAAATGGAGAAGGTGTGTAGATTACACCAATTTAATTCAGACATGTCACAAAGACTGTTATCCCCAACCCAGCATAGATGAGCTAGTAGATTCTACCCCAAAGTGTAAATTACTAAGTTTCATAGATACCTTCTAAGGATACCATCAAATAAAAATAGCCCCTGAAGACAAAGAAAAGACCTCATTTTTAACTCCTTAGGAAACTTATTTTTACCAATTCATACCCTTTAGTTTGAAAAATATTTAGGCAACATACCAAAAGCTTGTCAATACGATATTTTTTTTTCACAAATAGGGAAGAATACAGAGGTTTATATGGACAACATGTTAGTCTTAAGTCAAGAGCAAAGTCAATATGCAACTCATTTATTAGAAACTTTTTTTGCCCTAAGACAATATTATATGAAAATAAACCCTAAGAAATGCATATTTGGTACAACCTCAGGCAAATTTTTAGGCTTTATGATTTCCCACAGGAGGATAAAGACTAACCTTAGAAAAATATAAGCTATCCTAAACAAGACCAAGGAGAACATACGAGTTCTCATCGAGAAATTAGCTGCATTGCATTGATTTGTTCATAAATCTGCTAAGAAATCACTTTTTTCTTTAAATTTCTTCGAAAAACATAGGATTTTTAATGGACTCAAGACTACCAAAAATCCATTGAGAACTGAAAGAAATATTTATTGAAGGCTCCTTTACTTATTATGCCCAAGACCTTTGAGCATTCACTTAGCTATGACTCATGAGGTAATAAGTGCAGTCTTACGGTGGGAGCCAATAACGTTCAATAGCTTGTCTACTACATAAGTCGAATTCTCTCTTCATTGGAAATGAGGATACTTTGCTAGAGAAGCACCTTTTAATCTTAATGATGAATTCTAAAAGGCTCAAACATTATTTTCAAGTCCATAAATTATCGTAATAACTGATATGCCCTTGAGGCATTTATTGTAATCTTGATATGTTCAGGAGTCTAATGCACTACGCAGTGAAGCTCAGCCAATTTTACATCTGTTTCTATCCAAACTATCGAATTAAGGGATAGGTGCAGGTAGACATGATCAATAAATTTTCAAAAAATGAGGATTTGTCTCAAATGGTCCTTGAGGCAAAAGTCGAATAACATTGGGAAATTTTTGTTAACAAATAATCTAGCAAACTGAAAGTGGAGTTGGTTTGTTACAAAAAAGTTGTGAAGGGCTTTTTTTTTAATTCCTTGCTACGAATAACGTAGCAAAGTATGAAGCCACCTTTGTAGATATGCGAATTGCTAAAGCCCTAGGGGAAAAACAAGTTCAATTTCTTTACAATTCTGCCTTAGTTATGAAATAAGTTGATGGAATGTTTGAGAATAAAAACCCTAATACGTAAATGTATTTGGATATATTCAAGCGAGAGATGAAAGATTCGGATGCAAAATGTTCCAACAAATTCCACATACAAAAAATAAACATGTCAATGCCCTAGCTTAATTAACAACAATGACGGAATTCGATCGAACCCATATCCATAAGTCTCATTCCTTGACCCAGCGTAAAGAACTTCCCCAGGCCGGTTAGATGGACTCCATAATTACTTATCTAACTCAAGAGGATTTACCCGCTAATAATCTCAAGGATTAAAGAATATTATGATATACCCTAGGATTTGTGATGTATTAATAAAAATTATGTAGGCAATCCATCACAATGCTTATCTAAAATGCTTAACCACCGAAAAGGCGTATATTTGTACTTGTAGAGATGCATGAGGGTCAATATAGTGATCATACCAATTGGCACAATCTCATCCGAAAGGTCCTTGAGGCTACATACTATTGGCTAACTCTTAAAGCAAATGCTCAAGAATATGTGCCAACATGCATAAGAAGACAACTTCACCTCTGCTTAATCACACACCATCCAATCTCTTGACACCCATGTTTGAACCTTCGCTTTTCATATAGAGGGGAATGGATATAGTGGGCCCATTACCTACGAACTCTGAGAAAAATTAAATTATAACAATTGTTACGGATTACTTTTGTAAGTAATTGAAAGTGAGACCTGTAGGGTTAATTGTCACCCCCCAATTAATCTCTTTCAAATATGAACAAATTATATATAGGCATAGGTTACCCAATACGAATATCACCAATCACGAAAAAGCAATTTGATAAAAGAGATTTCAAAAAATTTTGCATTGGCAATCATATAGAAGTTAGGTACACCTCAATTGCTTGCTCTCAGGTCAATTACCAAGTTCAAAGGAAAAATTGAACATTAAAAGAGGCTTTGGTTAAACAACTTGAAGATGAAGGCAATAATTAGGTTGAAAAATTGTGTGGACTAGTATGGACCCAAAAAACCACATCATGATAAGCCATTGGGAAAGCCCTTCAAATTTGTGTTTAGCACTAAAGCTATCATAATAGCGAAGATCACTAATTTATCTATGTGAACAATGTGTTCCACTGGAGAGACAAATCAAATGGGACTAAATCTAAATTTGGATCTAACAGATGAGCTCGAGGAGGAAGTTGCATAGAAAATGTCCATATATCAATCTCTCTTAGCTCGCTAATTCAACATAAAATTATGAACTAGAACATTTCACGTGGAGGATGTAGTCCTATATAAAGCTATATTTGGCTTAGGACATCAGACACACAAATTAACTCTAAAGCGGGAAGGGCCTTGTCATGTGATTAAGATTTTACATGTAGGTGCCTATTATCTAGAAAGTCTTAATGGCCAATAACTTATGAGTGCTTGGAACATTGAATCTTTGAAAAAGTATCATATTTAACTAACTTAACTACAGTGATTCCTTTGAAAGGAAAATAAATGCCTCTTATGTAAAAGTATTCAATAAAATTTTGAAGGAAAAATAAGTCACCAGCTAGACATGAAATTGAACACCTGGTCAAATAAAGCCCAAAAAGGGTACTATAGGTCCCCGCCTACTCTCATAAGTTTTTTTGACGTTCTTAATGTTTTATGTAGGGGTGCAACTCGGGTTAAGTTGTACCGAATTTAAATGAAATGTTACCCTAATCCTACCAAGTTTAGGTAAACACTAACTCTAGTCTTAGAATCAATGTTCAGGTTAGTTTCAAATAGGGATGGCATTAGTTTTCATCTTTATCACAAGTTGAAATTTTAGTTACTCTCAAACCAACAAAAGTTAAAATCTACTGATAGATATTATTGCATTTGCACTAACTAATTGATTATGATAATTTATTCATAATTTAGATATAAATATATGTGACCTATGGCATTTTAATTTTGATGAATTTCTAATTAGAAGATAATGTTAAGTACAATGAATGTAATGAATTTTTCATCAATAATCAAGGTAAGAAAAATAAATGGAGTTGCATGAAACCACCATCTAAATAAGTTTCATTACAGTAGGATTTATATTTTTCCTAGTTGATTGGTATACATGTAATAATTTTAAAGAGTTCATATATTTGCAATTATTTACAAATTTAGTTGACATAGATGCAAGAGATTCAAACTTTTATGGATAAATGTAGATGACATTTAGATTTTAGAATAAATATTTTATAATTTAATTAATCTATGATTATATGGAAGTATTTTTATTATAATTATAGTTAAAATATTTCATACATAAACCAATATAATTCTTTTAACAAAGTAGGGGAACATCGGGTTTGAAAAGAGTTGAGTTTTGGTGTGGTTGATATAAACCCAACATTAATTTTGATTTCTCCCAAGTAAGGTTGAAACCAGGTCTACTTTGAAAATTTTCACAAAATGGAACCCATACTTGTTTTTTGGGTCGGTTTGAGCATGTTCGAACTAATCAGGTACCAAGTTTTACCTCGAATCTTATTCAAACTAGCCATAAGGTAATTTCTGTAACATGAAAACTACTTAGCATATTGTGAATCACAAACAAAAGTTTAGGCAAAAGAGGCGGAATAAAATATAAGTGAGAAAGTCTTAATATCCATTAAAACCTAGAGACGATCAAAATAATTACAAAATTAGGGCCCCATGCCCATAATTCATAAAAAAGAGGTTCAAAGATAATTCATCACTTAGCTTTTGGTATAGCAGAACTAATACTTTTAGCAATTGTGAAGGGAGCAGGAGATAGAGTGACATGGGGTACATTAGAGAAATCCGCCTTAAGGTGAATTTACTTAACACATCATAGGCATATATCATACCCATTCTACATGGTCTTTTTTCCATATAGCAATTTTTGAGCCTTCACTTCCTTCCGACGATTATTCAAAGAATCCCTCTCCTCCTCTAAGGCTTCAATTTGAGTATTGAAGCCCTAGTTTTCTTCGAATAGGTTAATCATTCTAAATTGTAAGCTTGAAGCAGCACTTTCTTTTTTTACATTTCTAATCTAGCTCCTTTAACCTCAACGGAAATTTTTTATGTCTTAAGAATTTAAGCTAATAACATATTCCTATAACTTAAGATGACCCCTTGACTCCATAAGCTTTTTGTCATATCTTTCCGAGTTTTCAAAAATTAAGCTAGAAATATTTGCTACTTCGACCAAGCTACGATAAAAGCGATCATATTGATTGTTTGGAAATTCACCCATATGGACCAGGCAATAAGGTGGCAATAAAGACAATAAAATCCTTTGGAGAAGTTCATGACATACCTCAGGCTCACCCAAAGTGGAGGTTGGTCAAGGCCATGGCTCAAGTAGTTCCAAGCTATATGATGAACCTGTTCATTCTTCCCCAAGGTGTATGTGATGACTTAAATGCTCAAATGAGCAAGTTCTGGTGGGGAGAAAAAGACGAAAAGAGGAAGATTAGTTGGATCCCTTAGAAAGAGTTATGTTCATCAAAATCCTGTGGTGGGTTAGGTTTCAGGGAGTTGGCAGCATTTAACAAGGCCTTGGTAGCAAAACATGCGTGGAGGGTGGCAACCCGAGCTAGCCCTCTCTGCCATGAGCTTCTAAAGTCTAGATACTTTTCGACAGGAGAGTTCTAGGATTGTAAAGCTAGCAGAGGATGCTCCTTTCTTTGGAGAAGCATTGTTAGTGGAGAATTGGCTCTAGGGAGAGGTAAATTTCTTCGAGGATAGTTGGGCAGAAGGTCAGATCGTAAAAGCTGGTCCCCTTCCAGCAGAGTTCTCTGATGATTGCAAAGTGTATAGCTTTATAGACAGGGTGAATAGGTGCCGGAAGGAAGAGTAGACAAAGAGTGTAGCAAGAGAAATTGGGTGGAACCAAGTAAGGCTCATTCTTCTCCCTCATGAAGATATTAAGGATCGTGTTTCTTGGGATCCCAAATCTGAAGGAAATTTTAAAGTGAGATCTGCATACGGACTAAATCATGAGAGAATGGTGTCTCCTTTTGTCAGCCACCACCAGTTAGGGGAGGAAAGGGAATTGGTAGGTATAAAGACCATTAGGAGAAGGAAGCTTCCTAGGAAGATCCGAGACTTTTTACTAAGTCTTTACCCACAAGGATGAATCTTCGGAATAAAGGGATGATTTTTGAGCTGATTTGCCCTTTCTGTAGGGAATCCAATGAGGAAGAGGACCGCCTGTTTTGGAACTGCTTCAAGTTCGAGACGCAGTTACGGAATTCTCTTTTGACCAATCTGGTAGTCGCAAGGATCAAAGGGGTGACGGACATCCTCCTAGAATTATCAAGGGGGAAGGATTTGTTTCCTTTGGCATTGTTTATTACAATGGGTTGGAGATGGTGGTACACCAGAAACAAAGCCGTGTTGGATTCTTCCCGACCATCAGATGTATGCATTACAGAGGGGGCGGAAATAGGGTCATGGATCTTACAGTACATTCACAATTACAGTTCAGCAGTGCTGTTGGAAAGAATGGAGCAGGGAAACGTAGTTAGTTCAGCTTACTGGAAAGTGCCTAAACTGGGATGGGTACAGCTCAATGTTGATGGGGGGCATAGGGTGGAGAAGAAAGAGGTGGGAATCAGCGCTGTAATGAGAGATTCAAAAGTCTATTTGCTGGGGCAAAATGCTGGTTTTTGAATGGATTCCTCTATGGCTAGAAATCAATGCTGTGCTGAAGGGTATGCAGTGGGCAAAAGAGAGGAATATTAGCAAACTGGTGGTCGAATGTGACTCTCTTATCGTTGTTGGTTGGATTTCAGGCATTGGATCCCCAATATCCAGCCTAAAATTCACTCTTCGCATGATCAGGGAATTGGAACAACACTTCATGGAGATTGAATACAACCACGTCTTAAGGGAAGGTAACAAGCCAGCACACTTTCTTGCTTTGACTGCTTTAAGTTCTAGGAGGTCTAATTGTGAATGGGCAGATGTGCCTCCAGACTGTATCACAAATGTCTTGTCAACTGACGTCTCTGTTTCAATGAATTAAACTTCCTAGTTCAAAAAAAACAAAAAACTAGAGGTTGCAGTCACAGACCAATCCAAAGTGTAGATACAAGTCTTTCTTCTTGCATTTGCGAGAGAAGCTAGCCTCTTTCCCTGAAGGCAAATTAATGATTTTAACGTGTTCTACGGGCAGAACTGAAGTTTTCAAAGACTCAACCAATTTCTCAGCCTTAGTAGCTCCTATATGGCGAGATTTTCTCACGGAAGTTGGCAGGGAGAGGCGCGGTCTTCTTCTTGCTAATTGTCAACTTTAGATCGAACAGCAAAGCGTCCAGCACTTCGTTTTCTTTCAATTTCAACTTCATCACCCTCACTATCTTTTCCTCTTCCAAATCTTCCTCAAAAACCTCGCTCATATAGAAGTCAGTCCTAGAAATAGATACTTTTTTAGGCATAATTATGACATGATACCAATTCATTTCTCAAAATTTCTCCGGCCCAAGTCCCTCCAGCTTGACAAAAGTTTTGAAGCTCCGTACTTGGAGGGCTTCCCATCTCGAAGCCCCTAAGAGATGCCCTACAAAGAAAAATCGAACCCTCTAACCTTTGAAATTTTTAGTGGCACATATAACCAAAGATTTACCCCTTATCTACAAGGGTAAAATGACAAACACCGGTGTCATCCATTGACAATAGAGTCGCAAATTTATAGAAGACATTCAGAGATACATGAAAATCATACTTCTTTCCTAACATCTTTGAATACAAACAGCCAATGCCATGCTGAAGGAGAAAGTTGCTCCGGAGTAATTCCAAATTCTCTAAATGCTTCAACAATAGAAGAGGAAAAGGGAAAGTAGAAACCTAATTTGAAAACTTCTTGAAGCATGCAGATTACTCTTGTTGTTGGCTAGTCGGCCCCGTCTGTATTACCTAGAAGTCAAAGACGAAATGCCTCTAACACCTCGAATTTACTGTGCACCCTCTTCATGAATGAATTCACCATCTTCGAATTGCATTTCACCAGCCTTGGAAGGGTCTCCTTTTGACTTTTGCTGGCCGACTCAGAGCAATCATTGAATGTGCTAGCCTAAGCTTCACCCATGGTGATTTTTCGAGATCAAAGAGAAGGGGAGAAGTAAAAGGCAAAGGGATTTACGGACTACGTGGGCCACTACTGTGGGCACCCCTGTTTAAATACTTTACCATTCACCCAGCTATAGAACAAGGGAGACTACTAAAATGCCCCGATCTAGAATACCATCTAGCAGTTCGGGACAGTTTGAACAGTTCGCATCAAATCTGAAGAGACGCGGCAAGAGAAAATCTCGGCAGAGAATAGCAGCAAAACATGGTAGAGAAAGTTGAGATATCTGGCTATATAAAGACACCTTCCAAGGGAAGACTGGGTAAAACAACTAGTGGCTAACTAAAGCCTACATTCACGTATTGTAAACGGCCATTCCTTGAGAGCTGGAAACCGATATTTCCTTGTATATATAGAAGATATCAATGGAAAAGATGGCAAGGAATGATTTCACTGCATTCTTTCTTCATTCGTTTTCTCCCCATTATACATTTTTTGTAATTCCTATTTTGGAATATTATAGATAGGAAACTTAACCTTTATGTCTGGTTCATTAAAATCGTTTGGGATCATTTACAAAAATTGATTGGAAAGTTAATCTTCGTGTCTGGTTAATTAGAACGTAATTAAAATTGTTTCGCTTGTTTATATTCTTAATTAAAAATTGAGGCAGAAAATGGGTTAGTGGTTGTGAAATTTTTTAAAAAAGGAATATGGTATTCTCTTATGGATAGGGCTGCAACTTGGGTCGAGTTGAGCCCAAACCTTGTCTGCTGAACCCTATTTCCAACAGCTTAGAACTTTTTTTTTATATATAATTCAAACCTCAGAAACTTGATTTGCAAATATAATAGGGTTAGAGTTCAAGTGAACTCAAGCTCAATTTCTCGTTTTATATTTAATATTAAATATATTATATACGTAATATTTAAAATATTTTTTATATTTTGTGTATTTATCTTATTTATATTTATATTTGAATATATATTTGACATATTAAAATTGTATTATAAATAAAAGTTATTATTTTCATTTATATTTATCTTTTATTTCTATCATTTACTTTTGTATCTATTAATTTTATTTCTTTATCTTGTTTTTTATGTTAAATTTTTTCTAGAAATATTCCTTATATAGTTATTTTAAAAAAAATTTCACTATATAGTATTATGTTTATTTACATGATTTGTTATTATTATATATTCATATGAAATTCTAAACTTATTACTCTTTAATAAAATGCAACTTTATTAACATAAATTCTAACCTAAAACTCAACTCAAACCTGATTTTCAAAAATAGGCTTAGGGTTTAGGATTTACAAATAGAGGTAAGGATATGGTTGAGATTAGGGTTAATGTTTTATAAATAGGGATTCGGCGAGGATTGAGTTGAGCCTGAGTTGCACTCTTACTTACGGATTTCATTAGTACTCCAGATAGTTCCCTCTACATAATTTTCGGACACGTTCCTCAGAAAGAAATTGGGAAGAAAAATATCAAAACAAAGACGATATTGTATTTGGAGAATAACGGTTTACTATAAATATTATATTTAATATCTTGCACAAGTTTTCATTAAAAGAATATCTTGAGGTAAGTATAATGAGTTGTTTAGACCATATTCAAATATTAAATTTATTTAAAAATAAAATTTCCAATTGTTTTTGAAACATTCCCCTTATAAAACTCCAACCCCCATGATAAAATTAACTTAGATTGAACAGTAATAATAATAACAATAATAATAGTAGTAGTAATAGCAATAATAATAACAAGAACAACAAAAACAATAACAATCACCCCCCAAAAAATTATATATATATATACACACACACCCTATATATGTATATGTAACAATAGAAACGTTGTGCTTATATTGTTATAAGAAACTTGCTTTTTGCTATAATGTAAGCTTAATATAGTTGGTGGCTAGTTAGTGGCATATTTCTAAGTGCAACAAACGATTGCGTATGTAAAGGAAATTAACTTATGGATTATATAACAAATGTTTGTTTGTTGCATATAAATTATTACATAATTTTTTTTATTAACAATAATTTTAAAATAAATAATAACAAATTACACAAAGATATGTATAGATTCTAGTACAATAGAGTATTGAAAGAGTTCGAAAATGTCTTAGGTTCATCCAAGTTTCAGTCTAATAATGATGGTATTAATAAATTTTGTTTGAATTCCAAGCTAAATTGACCTTAATTAATTCAGGTTCAAGAGTTCTTACATAAGTCGCAGGTTGCCGAATGCTATGAGGTCAAAGATGAATGGTGGTATCCTGCCCACTGACAGATTTCCGTCCAGTCTCCTAAAATTAAAGTCACCAAAATATACATTAGAAAAAAGACACCAAAATAAATAAACTCAAATAAATGACCCGAAATGAGCCAAATAATAATAATAATAAGATCCTTTGTAAGCTTCTGGCACAAATCAATGCTGGCCTTGTCGTTGTCATTTTGTAAAATTATTGAGGACGACTGCATTAGTTCATGTGGATGCACTCACAGAAATTTCAAGGATCGCAAATGACCAAGAGTGGCAGGGATTGACCCGGATAGTGTTATTTCGAAGGCCCAAGCTTACAAGAGTTGTATCCAATCAAAAAAAAAAAAAAAAAAAAGCTTACAAGAGTTGTAACGTTGCCGATTGCTGCAGGAAATAGGAATGGTACCGTTGATCCCATTGTCACCAAACTCTCTATAAACATAATTTTTTTTTAAAAAAAAAAAGCATCAATGTTACAAGAGTAAACACATAGAACTAATGGTTCTGTTTTAAATTTGTGATGGAAATTTTTTTATATTTATAATTCCGTACATACATGGTGATATTTGTTTCGTGCACTTGCTGTTATGTGTATGGAGACAAAGATCGCAGGGTCTCTTTTTGGTGTAACCTCAGTTCCCACCAAATTATGTTGCCTACTTTGATATTTAAATCAAAATCTAAAAGGTTACATTATTTAATATCATTTATTTAATTATTTCACAAAAAATCATTTCACAAAAAATCATTTCAATTAAAAAACTGGGGCGGAGACACCTGCTTAAAAATGTGTGTGTGTAATTACTGGGTGGTTTGAGTACGATTTTCCAAATAGGATTTGGATTTTGTATTTGGATGCATAACACGCGGAGCAGTCCATAGAGTTAGGTTTGCGAAGTGGACAGCTTTTAAAGTTTGATGCTTCAACTAAATTGAATAGCCAAATCAACATAGATTTGTACAGAATATTGAATTGAAACGGTTCGAGCCAGCGGGACAAACGTTTGGGTCCTGTTGGCTGCAATCAATATTTTATCCTAGAAAAGCTCTGTTATGCGATGATAAAGAGAATTAGATTATGTTGCCCCTGTTTTTCAGATAAAACTGTGTGAATTATTGTAAATATTGAAGAAGAAGGTGAGCCATTGTAAAGATGTAGTTAGAGAACCACATCAAAAATCTCGGAAAGTTTCTATGCCTTCTATCCCTTCATTGTCTTTTAGTGGAATAACGTCCAACCGTATTTAACGAGGATACTTTACAAAACCCTTCTCGTATACAATTTTCTTCATTTTTAACATCTAAATAGTTGAAAAAATTCACTTTATCTATTATATTTAGAATAATTGATATTATCACAGAAACTATTTTATTTGTCTAGTACCATTATATATGGAAACTATATATGGGCTCTATTTACAATTGTGTAAAATTAACCTAATAAAATAACTTACTACTAAATATCAATTTTAAGTAGTATTTTTAATATCTAAACCTTCTAAAATATCGTTACTATGTGAATAAATGATTCTATAAAATATTACTATATTCAAGTATATATGTTAATGGATTTAAGTATTTTTCCTAATTTATACATAAATGTACACTACATATAGTATCATTATATATGGACACTAAATATGGGCTCTATCTATAAAGGGTTCTGTAACCGGGTTACACAGAAGTAGACCCATGTAACCTATTCAAAATCTAAGATTTCAATCTTTGATGGAAAATCTAATCCATTCATTGTATTTAACATCATTTGTTTATTTAGGGGATCAAGTTTCATCCTAATCAAGTGTGTTTATAGGTTACATTTGTTAGAAAATATATATATTTATGTGTAAATTATGGAAAATACTAAAATATCAATTTTAAAGTAATATTTTTCACATTTAAACCATCCAAAATATCATTTATATATGAATAAATGATTATATAAAATATTGGTATATTCTAATTCATGCGTAAATAAATCTAAGTGTTTTTCATAATTTATGCATGAATATATATTTTTGAACAAATGTGGCCTATAAGCATGCTCGATTGGGATGAAACTTGATCTTCTAGCTAAACAAATGGTGTTAAATATAATGAATAGATTGGATTTTTCATTAAGAATCAAAATCTAAGATTTTAAAATGGTTACATGGGTCTGCCCGATCTATAAATGTGTAAAATTAACCTAATAAAATAATTTAATGCTAAATATCAAATTTTAAGTAGTATTCCAATATCTAAACCTTTTAAGATATCATTACCATTGAATAAATAATCTATATAATATTACTACATTATAGTATATAGGTGAATGAATTTAAGTATTTTTTTACACATAAATGCATCTTTTTTGAGCAAATGTAACTTATGCATATTAGACTTGGGTGAAACTTAGTCTCTTAACGGAACATAGGATGTTAGAGGCTGAAACGAAAAGGGTTGAAAGATCATACGTTGCGTCTAGACTCTAGCGTGTTTCTATTTTGAAAGCTCCGCCGAGATCGCCGGCCCAACGAACGTTGAAATTTTCGTCCAAAATGAGAATTTTATCGTAATTGGTGGATCAAAACTTTAAAATTAGATTATCTTTTCAGATGACGAAATCAAAGTTTGGATCGAAGATAATGAAGTTGGCATGCAAATTTTGAAGCGAAACGATTCACTATACACGTTTACATTTTAGGAGAACCGGAATCTCAATATTTGATCGAATCAGTTGTGCTTCAATTATAGCTTCGATGCGATAGTTTCTTGATTGTTCTTGCCAAGTTGCTACTTTAATGGCAGTCGGGCTTCCTTCTTTTCTTAATTCTTCAATAGTCTTAGTATATAGTTCTCTTTCTGTTCTTAAGAATATTAAATTTGATTTTAATTCTTTAATTATATGATTCATCCTAATGAATAATAAATTTAATCTTCTATTTGTTTAATATAAAATCAAAGATGTAGAATTAATAAAAATTCATACTTTAGCAATAAAATCATAATAATGAATGATCATGTTAGCCTAGACTAAATAAATGACTTGCTTAACCAACTTTAAAAAATTCGTTTAAAACATATACTTTTTGACTTTTGTCCTTCATATACTTGTTTATCTGTATGTATTTGAGTTCCTCTTTCAATTTCTGCAGCATTATTAACATAAAACGCTGAACAACTCCAAGGAGATTTGTTAGGTCTGATTAGGTTTTTATCTATTAGGGTTTGTATTTCTTTTTTACAGAATTCTAATAAATCGATATTCATTTGTAATAAA
Source organism: Annona cherimola (assembly GCA_030490835.1). Lineage (NCBI taxonomy): Eukaryota > Viridiplantae > Streptophyta > Magnoliopsida > Magnoliales > Annonaceae > Annona > Annona cherimola. The sequence continues at coordinate 32,968,872 of CM059971.1, read as the reverse complement.
ATTCCTCTGTCAAAAGCCAATTTCTCATAAAATTCTGATACATAGTTTAAGCATCCAAAAAAATCTTTGTAGCTGAGTTTTATCTTTTATTTCATTTGGAAATTTTTCTGCAAATACTATAGCCCTATTAATGAGTTGGATTGTTTTGTTCTTTATGCTAAAACCCAAAAATGTTATTTCTGTCTGGAATAATTTCATTTTTCTTTTTGATAATACTAATCCATTTTGATGAATAATATTTTTGAAGGTTTTTAAATATTTCCAGTGTTGTTGTATAGAGTCAGAGAATATTAAGACATCATCTATATAAATAATAATAAAATCACTGTAAGTATAAAAGATATCATTCATGATATTTTGGAATTCTGATGGTGCATTTTTCAATCCAAAGGGCATAACATTCCACTCATAATGTCCAAATGGAACATTAAAGCAGTTTTATACTTATCTTCTTCTACAATTTGAATTTGCCAATATCCAAATTTTAGATCAAATTTTGAGAATAATTTTGCTTTTATAATTCTGTTTAATAAATCATTTTTATTAGGTAGTGGATATCTTATCAATTTTAAAACTTTATTAAGAGGTTTGCAATTTATTAGCAGTCTTGAAGTTCCTCTTTCAATTTCTGCAGCATTATTAACATAGAACGCTGAACAACTTCAAGGAGATTTGCTGGGTCTGATTAGGTTTTTATCTATTAGGGTTTGTATTTCTTTTTTACAGAATTCTAATAAATCGATATTCATTTGTATAGGTCTGGCTTTAGTTGGAATTTTATCTTCATTAAATCCTTCTATATAAGCCCCATCTTTTTATTATTTATATTTTTCAGCCTATATGTCATACATATATACCTTGTATATATTTAATTCCCATAACTTTATTTAATTTAATTTGAAAATTTCCACATATTAATTTATAGCAAAAGTTTATTTTTATTGAGTTCAAGCTTTAGTTATCCATTTTAATTTCACACAATAATAAATAAGTATTTAATTATAGTACCGCACTTTCACAATTTTAATTAAAATTACATAACCTTAATTTGCATTTTAATTAACATGCTAATAGTAAATTAAAATTCATAAAGTAAATTAGGGGTTTACAAGGGTATTTATAGAGAGAAATGTTTTAGATTGCCGAGTTTTAGATTAACATTTTTTTATTTATTGCCGAACACGACCTTGGTTCAAAAACTTTTATATTAAAAGATTTTTCATTCAAATGTTTTATCACTTCCAAACATACCTAAAAAGTTTTAGGTTGAAAATTTATTGGGATAAACAAACACTGCCTTGATATCTAAACCATCAATTTTGATTCGCTTATAGAATCTAGTGCTATAGTATAAAAATTATTTATTTTATTAGTATTTGATTAATAAATTTATGAATAGGTAACATTAGTAATAAAGTTGTTGGTGATTTTTAAGTATAAGAAAATAATATAATATGATAAAAGTAACGACCAAGTTTTACCTAAGAGACCAAGTTTTATCAAAATTAAAGATATGTATGACCCCCTTTTGCTTAAAAATATACATTCATGTGTAAATTATAAAAAATGTTTAATTCCATTCATATGTGCATTAGAATATACAACATGTTATAAAAGAATTTATCCACATAATTATGATATTTTAAATAGTTTAAAATTTCAAACTATAATCTTACAATTTATATTTCAAGTTATTTTATTGTATTGAACTTACACATTTTAGATCGATAACAATGACAATAATAAATTTGCTAAATATAGTGGATTGAGTGGATTTCTTGTTAACCATCAAAGTAAAAAAATAATAATAAAGAAAGAAATACAAAACTGGGATTTCGTGTAATCCAAAGTTGTAGATATACAAATTAAGCGAATTATGCTTTACCAAAGTTTGCCAAGTAAGTCCATTTGTGTTCAGTTGATGGATTTAAAAACCAACCATTTACATTGTTTAATATTATTAGTTTTATCATAAAATTAAAAATCATCTTAATTAGAGATATTAGTATGTGGGCCACATTTTTTTTAAAAAATATATAATCCTGTGCAAATTATGAAAAAAAAACTTCGACCTATTTACATATATTAGAAAATAATGGTCTTGTAGAGCGCCACCGGCCACCACCCTAGACCGGCGGTTGCTAAGGCAGAAATCTAGCAACATCTCCCTAGGATCTGCTATAATTTCAAAAATAAAGGACCACATTTATATAAAAATCCATTCGTGGCAACCCTAGATATCCACAACTAATTCATTAATTAGATATACGGTTGCAAAATCAATTAAACTATAATTATTTCCATCATTCGCATCATAGTGGAGATAAAATACACATTTAAAATTCACAAATAAATTAATAAGGCCTCAACAAGTTATACATTCATGAATCACATCTTAATATATAATATACAACTCATTACTTACTATATAATACAAGCACATGAATGTCTCACATATAAATCGATCTCAAATGCTACAATCTAAAACTATATAACTTACATCTACCACAATCTACCTCAAATTGGAATCAATATGACTTACCTCAGGCTCATAATTAGGCACTTGCAATGTCATCTTGCTAAAACATTGAAAACAAATACGTGAGAAACTCAATAAGTACATGCCACCACATATAATGCAAAATCTAACCTCTCACTAGTCCCACACAGTCATGACATGCCACAAACATATATGAAATAAACCAACCTCATGTCCATCAAGGGCCATGAACAACCCTATCTTCATGCCAATAAAAGGCCATGAACAACCTATGCAAACCATGCATATGGATCACTTATGCCATATGCATCATGCTCATGCTAAAATTATACCTCATACTCATTTCAAATCATGCACCATTGGTTCATTAAAACCATTCGCAAACACATAGCTAACTATACTAACCCATTTTCAAAGGGCCTAGACCCAATTCATCAAACCAACATTTACATGCAAAAAGCACACACCAAACCATCTTGGAATCCATCCAAATACCCAACTTATGTCAATTCATCACAAATTTCAATAAACATCCAATAATATCCTCAAGCACAAATTTCAAGCCATTCCAATCCAAAAACACATATTTATAAAGCCTGTCACAATTTCCATTCTAAAAAAATTCAACATCACATATGTCCTTAAGCATTTACAACACATTATTCACATCATTAAGGTTCTACACATTCATTTGTACATGGTTTCTAGGCATTAAGCCTCACTTGGACATTTCAACAAACACCTTATATGCAACATATGAAAATTAAACCACTTCTAAATACTTCCATTTCGTCCATTATATGTATCTTCATTAAAACCCCTAATTTTCAACCTCCCTATATTCTCTATACAAGCCTCATCTCTCAACGATTTATCCAAATCACAAAAACAATCATGGTGTCCACAAACAATCACAAAAACAACATGATTCTAGCTGAAATCGAAGACAATCTACTTACCTTAAATTCAGTTTTACCCAAAAATCTTCAAAATCTCATTAGCTACAAACTCTCTCCTTCATCTAAGAAGCTTCTTTGATGTAAAAATGAGGTGAATCCAAATATTTTTGAGTAGTTTTTCATGGGGGTTAAGTGCTAGGAGCATGGGAAGGAAGAAGGGAGAGAAATGGTATGAAATGGGGAGGGTTGAAACCCCATCCATGTTTAAAAAAGCAAACAACACGGCTTGGGCCTTCTAGGCCCATAAATGGCCCGATATCAGCTATGTTACACCATTTTGTACATAACTTTTCATAAACAACTCCGATTAAGATGATTCTTTTGCGTTGGATTCCTGACTTCAAGTACTATCACTCCACAAACTTTTAGCACAAAATTCCATAATCACAAAATTTGTATGCATTTTACTATACAACTTTACCAATAACTTTCACCATTCACAAAATAGGCCATCATAACATGTCAAGACATTCCCAACACTAAGTGATTATTCATGCACATCTCTTGCCATTATAATATCACATTTACATCATCTATTTACTAAAAACATGTCTTATACAAAATTTAACTCGTTAATTCAACTCTTTAGTTGTTTTGAGTCTACAACAGGTTTCATTTACCCAAATCACATAGATTACCTTTAATACCTTTAAAATTATTTCTCACACATTATACATACATCAAGAATCTTATCCATGCTACAAGCCATCATGTTCTATGTTGTTTCCAAAATTTTGAGCATTAAGTTCATTTCTTATTGGATTTTCACTATTAGCCCCAAATGACTTAATTTTCAAGGTCATCATTTGAGTTTTATTGCCAAGTATCATGAGTACATTTCCATAACATCCAAAATCATTTTCATGCAAATCAAGGCTCCCATCAATGATCCTTGGTAATTTTCATTATTAAGATTTTTTTTTGCTTAACTACACAACTAGGCCCATTTCTGCCATTCATCGAAATCTACCATTCAAATCTCACCCGCATCCATCCATATCCATTCTAAACATGCTAAGCATCTCACTCATACCTAAACATATTTCAAAATGAATCAATCCTACATAATGCCTCCTTTTATTTTAGTTCAAAATCCACATAAGAGTTAAAATCTCAAATATTCATCATTTAATCAAATCAAGGGTTCTTACAAGTTCTTCCACCAAGCCATTTATCAAAATTCATCCTCTCAATCCTCATTAACTGGATTTTTTTTGCATTTGCTATAATTCGCACAATCTTTCACATATTTGCATTATCAAACTATATTACACACATCATCATCCATTTACATAGTTGCTAATACCCAAGGCATTACAAGTATTTCATAAAATCATTTTTAAAGGTTTATCACCCGTACCGCACCCCATCCATCCCAAATTAAATCAGATGTTTAGATGAGATGTACGTACTTTTTTAACATTCATTTTACACATCTTAAAGATGTGGCTATGTAAATCTTTGATTTGGATGAAACTTATCTCTTAGGAAGACAAATCATTTATTTAATCATCTAAGTGTGTCTAAAATTAAAAAGAAATGAGTTTAAATTAATTGATGAGTCTAGAATTTTTTAAAAACGGTGAGTTTAAATTGATGAGGTTACATAAAAAACAAACTTCTAAACATAGAAGCAGTTGCATACAAACAGGGGTAGAATCAAAATTAATTTTGCATTCATATATACCTATAAGGTTAGGGTGAAATTACATGTGTATCATTATTTTAAAAAAATTTTACCTCTATACTTACAAGGTTTCCCTCAAATTGTAGTACACATATAAACCCTACATCTTTTTTGAAAATGATGAGAATATCGTAAATGATAAAATAAAAATGCAGAGAAATGTCTTTAAAAATACCAAATTTTTTATTTTTAAAAGATATTCTTCACATAAAAATTTATTGGAAATGAGGAATATTTGTAAAAAATAAATTTTTCATATTTTAAAGTCATTTTCTAGGAATATTGGTAAAGATAATTTTTTTCATATTTTAAAGTCATTGTCTTGTATTATTTTATTTATTAAAATATAAGAAAACACCTCTGCAATATCGAAATTTTTTTCTCTTTTAAAGATGCTCCTCACATTTAACAAATCTATTTAATGTATGGAAAATTTTTCTAAAATAATTTTTTATATTTTAAAGATATTATCTTGTAATTTTTATTTAATTATTTACAAAAGCAGTTTTTTCTTCATTTTTTAAAATATTTAGAGTTTATAGGTGCACCAACAACTACAGGCAAACGATATGGATGTAAATTTTGTAAAAGTCAACCGGGCTATATTCGTAACGAGACACTAGGCTACGTTAGGGGTGGGAATCAGGGCGGGTCGGGACTACCTTTCAAAAATCTGGTTTGACCCTTACTTTTTTTTACTAAGTCTTGAGACAAAATTCGGGTCGGGAACGGGTCGGTTTCGGGACGACAGGTCAGGTAAAAACTACGGGTCAAGTATATTAAATTTAACTACTATATGCTTCAATCTATTACTAATTAGTCAAAGCAAAACATAAATACTTAAATAAAACATGAATATTTATTCATCTATATAAGAACAAGTTAATGAAACATACCTCATTCAAAATTCTGTTCGCAATTTGAATATTGAACCACTAATAGTTTGAACTCATTCCATGTATTTTGTTGTTTACCTTCAACAAAAATAATAATGATGTCACAATTAAAATTAAAATTATAACTGTTTAAGTATGTAGCAGGAGAGCAATTTTATCTAAAAAGTATAAAGAATGTTGATAATACTTTTGTATTGTAAGGAAAGCTTTTAGAAGGCATGACCTGAATAACACCTATGCAATGCAAACAATAAAACAAAACCACAACCAATAACACTTTCGACTACAATTAAATAACGACATACACGCACATAAAAGATAAAAAGTATAACTAATTTAATTGATAACATAAATCCTTCATCCTTCAATAGGAAAAATTCTAAGTTTAGCAAACATACAAGAGACATATATTTTGTTCAACAAATTAAGTTTAAACATATGTTTCCATCGTAAAATGTTCATAACAAAAACAAAAAGTAAATTGTTCTTCATTGTCATCTTTTCCTAAGTTCATCCATCGATTACAATGCCCTTTCCCTGAAAATTCAAAATATAATTTCATTAGTATATACAATAGCATCACAAGCGAATGGAAAAAGAAAAAGAGAACAAAAAATCTTCAAACCTTTTCACTTGTAGGAGGACGAGGAAGACGACCGCTACCTTCTCCAACTTCATCTTGAATAGCTGCAGCATATAAAAACTTGATTAGTTGATTGCTTTATCTATCAAAAATAAAATATATATCTTAAATTCAAGTAATAGAGTTAGATATTGAACTATGTAAGTTACCTGTAATGTCGGTGGTAAGTTCCTCTGCATCTTCTTCAAATTCATCTACTTTCGGCTTTGACCTCATCCAATATTGCGCACGAATTAAACATTCCACGAGTTTTGGAGATAAAGAACTCCTATATGAATCAAGAACACGTTTGGTCGTACTAAAAGCCGACTCTGAGGCAACAGTGGATACGGGAATGGCTAATAAATCACGTGTCATATGAGATAATATTTTATACTTATATGCATTTACTTTCCACCAGGCCAAAATGTCAAAACTATCATCCTCCACCACAATATGCTCTTCTAAGTATCGATAAATCTTTATCTTCTCATTTTCTGTCTCATCCACTGCTGAGAACTTTAAATAAGTTGCTCTTGATGGTCCTTTTGCCTTTGGTTGTGTGGGGGCTTCAATTTTTGTTTTCGTTGTAGCAGAAAAATTAGCCTCATAGACCTTGAAAAGAGTTTCAAATTCGGTCTGCACACTATTATTATCTCTTTAACCTTGTCAACATCATATATTTGTGAATAACAGAATTTCAGAAACTTCAACTTGCATCTTGGATCCAATACATTTGCAACCAACAATCACATGTTAATTTTATCAAAACTGCCCCAATACTTATCAAATTTTTGTTTCATTTTTCTAGACATGTCTCTAAGGACTAGATCTTCTGATGCAAAAAATTCAAACAACAGGCTTTCGATCTTATGGACTTCATCCAAGTAAAGAGAGGAAGTAACATATGAGGTTCCAGATAATGCGGTTGTAACTTCATAAAAATGTTCTAAAAAAGAACACATAGCTTTGCCAATTCTCCAATCACTATCACTAGGAGTGTCTTCCTTTGTAAATGTAGCATCATATAAGACAAGCTGGTCAAAAAAATTTTGATACTTCAAAGCTTTTTCCAACATTAAATATGTGGAATTCCACCTTGTAGGAACATCCATGCACAATCCAAGTTTAGAACTAATTCCTTCCTTCTCACAGCATACTTTAAAATTATATTCTCTTTGTTGGGAACCTCTTACAAATCTAACACATCTTCGAATTCTGTTAATTGATTCATTAACTTCATTTAAACCTTCTCGCACAATCAAGTTAACAATGTGAGCAACACAACGTACGTGAAAATGGTCACCCTCTTACTAGAAATCCTCTTTTAACTAACATTCTCCTTAAAATTTTCAAGGCGACATCATTTGCAGATGCATTGTCTACAGTCAAGGTGGTGATTCCATTCAACCCCCAACTTAACAAACAATCCTCAACTGCTTGAGCAATGACATCGCCAGTGTGTGGAGGTGGGAGCATAAAAAAGTTAATTATTTTCTTGTGTAACTTCCATTCATCATCAATATAGTGCGCTGTAAGACACATGTAACCATCATTCGAAATGAAAGTCCACAAGTCTGTGGTCAAACTCACCCTTTGAACTTTATCCTCAAAAAATTTCTTCAATTTTTTCTTCTCGACTTCATAAATTGCAAGACAATCACTAGCAATAGTTTTCCTAGCTACCCACTTAAATTGTGGCTGCAACATGCTAACCCATCTCTTTAGACCCTCATGCTCTAAAATTTTAAATGGTTTTTCATCTATGATAATCATTTTAGCAAGTCCGTTTCTGCATTTATCTTGATCAAATTCCCATACATTGATAACCGGTTCTCCATTCATGTTGGACTATGATGAAAAGAATGTTAACAACTTTTGCCTCTTATTTTGGCCCCACTTTGAAAAATCTTTGCATATTTAGATATGCCTTGAAAGTGAACTAGTACCATACTTACTAGCACACTTAAAAGGCCTTTTGCAGTAATTACATGAGGCAGTTGGTTCTTTACCAGGCTTCTTTTCATTTTTAATAAAATGATTCCAAACTGAAGAAGTAAGTTTGTAATTAGTAGCTGGATTATTTTCATCTTTTGTAATTTTTTCATTGGTAATAGGTGTAACATTTTCTACATCCACATCAACCACTTTTTCTCTTTCACATTCTCCGCCATATCTTGTTCCACATTCTCATCCACATCCAAACTCATATTCTTATATTATGTTTTGTCCAATGTAATGCCTAAAAAAATTACAAATACAAGAAATCAAAATCCAAAAATAATACAAGCATATTACCAAATATAAATGCATATAAACATATCAAACATTTAGATAAAATCTAATCCATCTAGATATCAAACATTTGAATGCAAGTATTTAAGAATTTTGTAGAAATCTAATCCATGAGCAATTCTAACAATTAATCAATAATATGTGTGTCATTTTACCAGCTGAATCCTCTTCCAAAATCCAATCTACATAAATAAGTAGAAGCAGAAGCATTTTGTAAATATTAAATCATATCATTTGCACATAGGGAAAAAATTGAAACATAAAAGAATACATCCAGAATTCCAGATTCATACCACTGCTGGACGATAGATCTGGACCGCAGATCTGGATGGTGGCTCTAGACGTGACGACGTTCTGCCGGACAGATCTGGACCGCAGATCTGGATGGCTGCTGTGGACGCGACGGTGTTCTACTGGACAGGGAGAGGAAGATAGCGTCTGCCAGACAGGGAGTTTAGTGCTTGAAATTTGCGATTTCAGACTTATACTTCCATGGATCCGGCTTAGAGTCACAGCGAATGGACGTGAGTTCAGCAATCTCGGACCGAAAAAGATTTGCGATTCAGCAAACCAACGCCTTATGCCATTTTGAATCTGGTAGGGCTAGAAGGGATGGTAGATCAGCGGCTTCATTCAGCAGCAGATAGAATGGCAGGCCGATGATTTGGGCATGCTAGTGCCGCTAATTTGGGTGTGCTCTGCGGGAGACCGGAGACGGTATGGGAGACATGAATCAGCAGCGGGAGACGGCGCAGTCTTCTCTGCTGGAGAGGTTGCGGGCTGCTCTGATGGCGACGGCAAGGGAGACGATGATGGACGCCGGACGATGCGGGAGAGAGAGAGAGAGAGAGAGAGAGAGAGAGAGAGAGACGGGATTCGGGAGCTCGGGCCTTCGGTTCGGGGGTAGCTACTTAGGTTTAGATTCTTTAGAAAATATATTATAATTGGGGTGCGGGTCAACGGGTATAAGTGGGTCAGGATCAAGTAGGTCCGCCCCGACCCGCATTTTGTAGATATTTTTTTACCCTCGACCAGCCCTGCCCCGCCCCGATATAAAATAGGGTCGGGACGAGGCGCGTCACGGGTTGACCCGCCCCGATTCCCACCTCTAGGCTACGTTAACCGCATTGACCGTGTTGACCCATTAGATCCATAACTTTGACCGGCAACATATGATGCTTTGAATTGTGTATTATTTCATGAACGGCGCAGTTATATTTCTTTATCAAGTGTAACAGAGATACCTAAGGATTCCAAGGAGGGATAAGTGAGAGGCATGAATATACAATATATTATATATATGGTTAAGTTACAAAATCCATTTTTTAATTTTTTTCATAAATATATTTTTTGAGTATATTTAATCCATATAACAAGCTTTGCCATTTTAAATTACTTTTACATATTTATTTTTTATTTTTAAAAATAGGGGTGAAAAATGACTTATATGCCCTTGAAATTGATGATTTTTTTAAAATAAAAAATAAATATGTAGAAGTATTGTAAAATGGCAAAATTTGGCATATAGATTAAAGTGGCTCACTTCAATGTACCAAGTTACATAGAAGTGATTTCATGTAAAACCATCTCAAATTTTAAGATTTTGATGCTGAATAAAAAATCTAATCCATTCATTGTTTTTAGCATCATTTATTTAGTAATAAGATCAAATTTTATCCCAGTCTGATATGTGCATTGACCACATTTGCTTAAAAATAGATGCATTCGTGTACAACTTAGGAAAAAGCTTAGATCTATTTACATATATATTGGAATGTGGTAATACTTTATAGAATTACTTATCCATATAGTAATGATATTTTAGATATTAAAAATCTACTTAAAATGGATGTTTAACATTAATTATTTTATTACGTTGATTTTGCATGTTTGCAGATAGGTTCATATACGTTGACCATATTGGACAAATGAAAGAGTTTTCAAAATAATATTAGTAACGTTAAATACAATAGATGAAGTGAATTTTTCATCAACTGTCTAGATGTTAAAAATGGAAATGGTTATATAGAAAGAAGGTTTCATAGAAGCATTCTCGTAGATTAAATACACTTAAAAAAGATATTTATGAAGAAAATAATAATAAATAAAACTAAAATTAAAAATAAATATTGCAATTTAAGCATATGTAGAATAAATTGTATATAATCATGACTTAGACAAGTTATAGTTGTGTGGATAGTCCACTTTAAATGTTTTAATTATCATGGAATTTGTTAGGTCATGAGAATGGACACAACTAAATGACTAAAAAATGGTTTTAGTATTCATATAAATTTAGATTAAAATGTAAACTTTAATTTTGAAATATAAAATTATAAATTTCTTCTTAATTAAGGATGTGTTTGGCACTCAATAAAAAACTTTTATTCCAAATTTTTTTAATCTAAAATTTTTCATCATCCATAACTACTACAAATTTTAATTATTTCTTCACATTTTTCAATACAAACTACCCTACTTTTCCATCATTTCTACACAACTATCTATATAACTAACCTATCTATTTTAACTTTGTTCTCTTTATTCTTATCATGTCACATCGTTTTTTCATTTCGACAACTTTTACACTAAAAATTTTTCATTCAAGTCTTTTATCGCTTCCCAAACACACCTTAAAAATGAAATTTAAAAGGTAGCAAGACCATCTTAAAGTTGGATTTGATTCCATACGCCAACTGCATGTGCATTCAATTATTAGGATCAGTCCATATATATATTTTTAATTTTTTATACTTTCATGGCTCCACTTAAATAAAGTAATATAAAATTTTAAAGACTTTTTTGATATATTTAAGTTATTTTTTAATTTTTCAAACAAAATGGAAATTCTCATGTGACCTTTTATTTTGAAAAAAAAAAAACTAATGTAGATGCATTCAATGTTGGTCCCATGTAATGACCATTCAAAGAGCCTTGATGTGAAATTAAAAATCAAGTACAAATCCGAACCACAAAACCAAAACAAATTCATAAGGATAATAATACTTATAGTGATTTGATCAACCACAAATCTACTCCACTCTAAGCACAATTGCTTGGGTACCACTAGTAAATACTAACACAAAAAGTAATTGCAGTAAAGTTAGTTCAACTGTCTTTTAGATTTGTATTAAGCTCCAGGTGAACTTGGGAAGTAATTAACAACTTGGTTCACATTCTTCTTGATTTCATCATCATCAAGACAAGGTAATATAACAAATAAAATTTAAATGAAAAATCTATCCAGTTCATCACATTGGTAAGAGCGGCAATACTTCAATTTGAGTAGCGTATTGTAGCTTTGAATTACAACAACAACACTTTCATGAATTAACAACTTTAGCTTGCATTTGCATCTTCAAAAGCAATCTTCACATAGGAGCAAATTGGAATTTCTCACACACTCACTTGATTGTCTCTCCTGATACCTTCAAGCTTTCTCCCAAACTCCCTTTTAGCTCCAAAGGCTTTTGAAATGTGGCCTAGAAGATAGGACTAAAAGACTCCATGCTCATCCAACTTCCTTGAAAACTAAATTTTTCAATACAAAAAACATCATAAGTTTTATTCTTTATGGGTCGAACTTTTTTTGCACCTTACTGAGAAAGAGTGTTTTTGCCACTAATTATTTGACCTTTGAGTGGGGAGGGGAGTTAAAAAGTCAACCTTTTTGGCTTACCCTATTTTGCTAAATTCAAATTTCGAGGTAGAAGTTTTATTTCAAATCATGCTTATCCACATAAAGTAATCCTGAACTCGCATTCCATTCATTATTATAAGTGAAGTAATCTAAAAACCATATTTCATTTATCATTCTAAGTGAAGTGATCTCAAAAGCTTATTCCTTAAAAATCCCATTCTCAAGATAAGCATAAGTGTTAAATTTAACTCAACTTCCCAAGAATCCCAAACGATGCCTTGTCACTCACAAGAAGATAATTTCATAATTCCACTAATCTTGTCCAATATCTTATAAAAGAGAACAAATTAATCTCAAGCACAGATCAACATGACCAACACATTTGAAATCATAATCACGAATTGAAGTTCATTTTGCCATCATCAAAACCAACTAAAAGGTGTAACATACAATCTCATATTCTCTCTCCTTTTTGTGGTGATAAAACACTACAACTATGATGACATTTGTCAAATGTTTCTATTTTATCACTATGCTTCCAACTTGTTAGAAAACATAAAAAAATTACATTTTGAATGGTTGTACTTGTCCTCCTTTAGTCATAAGCAAAATGTGATTAAGCATGAAAATAAATCATTCGACATGAATAATAAACTACATTAAAGGTGTTAGTGCATCCAACATACAATGATATAGAAGTTTAAGGATTAAAACCAATACAACAAGTCATGATGAGTATTTTGTCAAATTAAAATGGTTTTGTAGAAAGTAGAAATTTTAAAAAGTTCAAAATAAAATTGCATTTGCGTGCATCACTAAGATGGAGTATGCTAGTAATTCTTCTTTGGAGAATGTGTGAACTCCTCATCGTCTTTTTTATCAGATACTAAATGAAACTTGGTATCATATGGTACTTTGAACATATTTGAAGAGATAATTTTCTTTTTGTTGAAAGTGGATTTTTGCATTTCCTCTTTGATGTTTGGATTTGAAACAAACTTTAGACTAGAAAATTTTTGCCCAAGATTAGCCAATTCTGCATCTGATATATGAGTTCTTGGTTTTGGATATGGAGGTTTTTATGATGGTGGAGTTGGTAGAGAAAATGGATGAGGATTAGGAAGTGGTTCCTTTTAAATTGGCATTTCAATTATCAGGTCCTTGATTGTTTTTTTTTATTAGTTCGGTTAAGATGGCTGAACTAAAGAGTTGAGGGGTAAATTGAGTTATTAAAAATTTCTTTGGTATTTAATTGCAAACTCCCATTTTGCTTAATCTTCAGTGATGAAGTTAGTACGACCTAGAAAGAGAGCTAATGATGCAGCAAGATAAACAAAATGAAACGTACAAGTAGGCACAAACAAAGTAAACACAAGATTTATAAGTAGTTCAGGTAATCCCCTACTCTACTATTCCAAAAATACACTCCTTGTGTTTTGAATACCACTATTATATCACAATATAAGTTAGAACCTCAACTCTCTTATAGATTCCAACTCTCATGGCATAATACAATTTAGGCAAGTGATTGAGTTGCACATTTTTATCCAATGTCCACTTCAATCTCTATTTATACTTGGTCTCTAACACGAACACAAGGAACAACAAAGAGAAATGAATTTAAAGTAACTATACTTTACGAAATGTGTAGATTGATGAAGCTTCAAAAACTTTTGATTCAATTGTAGCAGAAAATGATAAGAGTAGAATGCTTCACTTGAAGAATTGGTCATCAAAGCTTTAATAAATACCTAAATGCCTGAGAGAGGAAGGTGAATCCTCAATATGCTTTACCCAACATTTCTAGCTCATTAACTCTTTTCTTTTTTATACTTTGAGAGGATTTGTGGCTGTTACAAGAAAGGTGACATGCATTTAATATGCTAACATTTGAATTTAGAAATCGGCTGGGTTGAGATTGCTTTTAAGATCTATCTCGCTGAGATTGATGCTAAGATCAATCTCACTTCACATTTTCAAATTCCAATGGATATTTCCTTCAACTCTATCTTTTCAATGCTCCTGAGATCAATCTCACATTTGAGATTAACATCATGGGATCGATCTCACCTTTGAGATTGATCTAACCCTTGATCCTCTTTAAATAGGCTTCTGTAGGATATCACCAAGATGGTTCTCACTCATGAGATCAGTGTCATAAGATTGATCTCACTTCCAAGATTGATTTGACACTCAACATTTTTTACTTGTAGTAGTTTGTAGCTTTTGAAATTAATGTGGCCTTCGAAGTCGATGTCGTGAGATCGATCTTCACATCTAAGATCAATTTAAACTTTAAGCATTCCAATTGCATTGCACCTCCCATATGAGATTGATGTTGAAATTGATCTCACTAGTAAGATCGATCTTAGTCTCTGCTCTAAGATTTTAGCATTGTGCTTTGTTCTCAATGTATTTTGCATGGTTAAATTTTATGAATCTAAGGCACTTGTTTTTTAGAGTTTGTGCTTTGTGTAATTGGTCAATTTTCCTTTAAACACTTAACATATGTATGAAACTTATTAGCTTCTTCTTTTTATGTTTCAATTATCTTGTTAATCATCAAAATACAAATGGAATTGTCTCTTAATAACACATTCATATTCATAATCTCCCCTTTTCAATGATTTATAAAATCTAATTAAATATCCTTTCTCATATGATGAATATACATGCATGTATCTTATAAATTAGCAAATACTCATCCAAATCAAGAGTTTATCAACTTATCCACTAACTTTCATATGATATAATCATTTAATGACATATTTGAGCCGATTCAAGCAATTCAATTTATTTTAGTTTCCATCAATCCAACTAGTTCAAATACACAAGTTCAACTATGCTACATACCCAGTTCATGTCAATTTCAATTCAAGCATGAGTTTCACATTTCATTTCAACACAAACTAAAGCCCACTGCATATATTTTCCTCCTTTCTCCCCTTTTTTATAATTCATCAGTTAGGGTAGGTTTGGGTTGAGGTTGTTGATGGAGGGTGAGATTGTAAAGTGTCACCAACACGATCAACAGAAGTGGTTTCATTAACTGCTGCCCCCCACCCCCCGTATATTTTTCTTCTTTTCTCTCCTTTTTTGTAGATCATCGATTGGGGTAGGTTTGAGTTAAGGTGGTTGATGGAGGGCGGGATTGTAAAGTGTCACCAACACGATCAACAGAAGTAGTTTCATTAACCACTGCAGTTTGATTCTAGGATCATGGTGAGGGATTATTGCGCCTAATGGGATTAGGTGATGATGAGTACTAGGAATCTAGGATCAATCATGCCAAAATGAGTAAGAATTCTACAAGGCGTCTTGGTGGTCATGCAAAATAGAGAATTTCTAAATTCATACTCAAGATTGTCTCGCTTATGCATTAAATCATCCTGTTTAGAACGCAAACTAGTCAGTAAGAACATGACAGTATGCCAAAGGAAATGCATAATATCTACATTAGTGAAAAAGAGAAAGATGCATGATGATGTGATGCATGCATGGTTGCATGTGATGCAAGTTGATTGGGATGATGTGGTAATTACTCCCCTCAAGCTCCTACATCCTCTCCCATCTGCATGAAAGCATTCATCCTCTACGCCTTATCCTTCCTGAGTCTATTCTCCTTGGCTTGTTCATCTTAGGCTTGATCTTCATGCCCTTCTTCATTTCTTCTCTCCTCAAGAGCCACTCCAAGTCGTCTTGTCTCTCACTCATATTTGAAGCTAATTAAATCAATATGCAGTTGATGAGCCAAGGATTTATTTATCCCATTAGTCTTTTTGAAAGTAGTGAAAGGATCTCCATCAAGAGGAATCTCAATATATCGTAGAATTTTTGTGATCCACATGCCATGCACTATACTCTCCCGCTATTTATGCTTCTCCACTTCTAAGGCTTCCAAAAATAGTTGAGAAAGAGGAATTTTTTTTTAATTTATGAATTTCCAAAGGATCTTTGATTCTCTCTCATTCATGGTAGCAATTATCCTTGCCTTTGTATAGGTACAATGGGTGATGAGCAATCTTGCAACTCGATTCTGCAAACCTATATCTATTACTTGCATGAACTTAGCTCCCTGGTTGTATTTATTTTGACCAGAAAGAAAATTGAAAATCTCATGTTATGCCATTTGATGATGTTCGTTTTTTCACGTAAAAGGGACTTGGAAAATGCGCTTCAGGAAGGCTACCATTTTGCGAATATCTATGCAAAAATCTATTAACTATCCTATAACAGAGGTTCTCTTGTATTGAGCATCCCAACCGTAATGAAATTGCAACTTAAAATCCTCATATATATTGTCTTCGTACTTTAAAATATTGGTCCAACCTTGAAAATCAATCATATTCGGAATTTCAAATCTATACTTACTACAAAATTGAAACCCCAACCATAATGAAATTGCAACTTAAGCTTCTCACATATATTGTCTTCATACTTTAAAATATTGTTCCAACCTTGATAATAATCATATTTGGAATTTCAAATCTATACTTACTAAGAAAATTGAAACCTATTTTTTAAGTGGAAAAATATATGTTGAAACCTATATTTTTGGGTGGAAAAAAAAATTTCGGGGTACAAAATGTTTGTAACAATTTTTATACTGATTATAACTCTTGAAGTATTCTTTGGGCATTTGCACGATACTTCTCTTTCCCTTCCTTATAGCTCACCGCTAGTGGTACTCCCATCGTCATTCATATTGTAGGGAGGCCTATTCTACCTCTTATTGCTTTGTAATAAGGTGGAAGATGTAAAGTTGAATTCTTGAGATGGTTGAGATAAATTCGCTAGTTGAGAGGGACGGGCCTAAGCTTGTAGCTCTAATGCCACACTTCCCCGTTGCCTTGCTTCTTCAATCATTCTTCTCTTCGTTCTAGATATTACGGGGAGAGAACTGGGAGAGGACGCCCATTTTCTACTGGCTGGAATGAATTGGAGGCTTGCCAACTGCCTTCTTTTCTACCATGGATAGAAGATGCATGATGTGATGAGATGGATTTGGATTTGGATTTGTAGGATCAATTTCAAGGAAAATGTGGGGGCTTAGAATTGCCGGATGCAAGAGATGAATAGGAGATATGTGAAATGGCATCAATGTGGTGCCCAATTTAAACCTAAATCCTGACTGCGAGATCGATGTCACCCCTGTGATCAATGTCGTGCTATCAATGTAGTAGGTGAGATTAACCTCAAACAGAGATTAATTTTGGCCGGTGAGATTGAACTTGTGAGATCAATTTCACTGTCAGAGATAGTGGAATGCTACCTTAAAAATAAAAATGCCATGAGCTCCATATTATAATGTCATGCATTTTAGATCATTTAAAACAAATATCCATTACAAAATAAAATATATTCTTATCCAAAACATAGTCATGAGATGAAATAACTGACTGCATTCTATTTGCATGTAAAAATCATTTTTTCTCCAATCAAAACATTTGACCATCACAATAACTTATTCATAATGTTTCAAGTGACAAGGGGTGACCTTATTTGTCAAATCAATCATTCCTATCTCACTTCTAATTCTATAAAATTGTTCCATAGGAAGAGGCTTTATGAAAAGAGGCGGGTTCAAATGCAAACGTTTGCACTTTTGCATAAAATGCAAATGGGGGCAAAAAGGTAATTTCATAGCATGAGAGTAGAAATGTGGAAAAACTGTGAGTAGGGGTAGGTGAATTAAAGTATAACACTTTGAGGTGCATACATTTTTATGATTATTCACATGATTTTAATAAATTACTATAGATGATGAGTGATCCCCAACGTTAAATTGAATGATATTCGTTCCAAATTATAATCTGTAATGTAGGACTGAAATTATAAAATTAAGAATAGTTTTATTTAAAGAAATAAATTTGAACGACTGATATAATTTAGCTTGTTTGACCGTTGATATAGATTTTACAGATTTTACGGCTTTTACAGTTTTTATGGAATTTATGGGAATGATGTGTTCCACTGATAATCTTGTATTCATTTTTCCAATGAAATAAATTTTACAGGTTATTCGAGTTTCACGGATATAGCGCATATGAAATTTATAAATTTTATAAATTTTACGAGTTTTATAGACTAAATTATTTTGATACATATTCGTTTGATACGATAAACCAGTTGTACAGTTTTAACAGCTAAAATAGAATTCATGACATTTCATTTTCACCAATTAGATGGACAACACAGATTTTACAAGAATTATGCAAAATCGTAAACTAATATTTACATGATTTATGAATTTTATAGAGTAATCGTAAACAGATGTACTGATATGATGGATTTGATGGATTTTATAGATTGTTCATAAAATTTATATGAAATATATTATCTGTAAATGTAATACGAAAATATACTAAAATATAAATATAGATTCTTATTAAAATATAAACAAATTCAATAATTGGATATTTTACGTAATTAATATATATTAATAAGTCACTAATAAATATTTATGCTTTTATTAATATATAGATTCAATAATTGGATATTTTACGTAATTAATATATATTAATAAGTCACTAATAAATAAGTCAACATAAAACTTATCCCCTTACTCATTATGCACCTTTTTTTAACCTCATATTTTGACCAAAAAATGAACAAATCCTGTAATGCTTGTGTGTATTTTTATTATTTCTCATAAAGAGAAATTTAATTTATAATAGGTGGTATCAGAAAGTAAATAAATGACCGTTGCCACCTTTATTATGTCTCATACCATTAAACATATAATTTGAAATGATACATTAATTTGTCATTAATTTGTCATCTCATACCATTAAACTTAGAATAAAATGACACAAATTTGAAATGATTTATTTTTTGTGTAAATCATATAAAATTTACAACTGCATAAAAGTAAATAAAAATGTTGTTAAATGCTAAATTAATTTTTTAGACCCAAAAATAATGTATGCAATTATTTCGTAGTTCAATCTAGATTGAAACATATATTGTCATAATTATTTTGGAGTTTATGCTATGAAAATCTACTAACATACATTAGTATTTAGATAATAGATTTTATCTAATTCATCATAACTATTACTGATAAATTTATTGTAATAATTCAAAAAAAATTTATAGCATCATTATCCACATAATTAGTTTGAGATTTATATATTTAAATACATTATATAAATGTTCTTATTGTATTTAATGTAAAATTTACGGTTTTAATTTTGCTATAAAAATGTTCTTCTTCAAATTAATTTAATATTTAGACTTAGAAATTTTGTAGAATAATTTTTCATCTAAAAATTTTAAAATTTAAATTCTAAATATATTATACAAGCGTTCTCCATATAATGATTTTAAAAATCATATCTTCAAATGAATGGTGTGAACTTTTCTATGTACTTATTTCAAATATAAAGTTTTAAATTTCTTTTATAATTGTGCTTCATTGTCCACAAACTATCTAAAGTCTACTTGATTGTATGGAAATGAATTTAACACAAAGTGTCTTCTTGCAGAACTACATTGAACAGCAATGGTGCTCTGTGCCTGTGACTCCAGAAAACTTTGGAGGAGACCCGTGCCCTAATGTCATAAAGAAGCTCTCGGTTGTGGCCATCTGTCATTAATTTGTGTTTGAAGATAATCAATAAAAATGAAACAAAGAAGGAAATGCTCATTTTCTAGGCACACGTATGAAATCCAATTCACTCTTTTGGATTCATTGTTCAATATATATAAGTATACAAGTTCTAGGCAATTAATTTTTGTGCACAGGTGAAGTTGTAGAAACTACAACACACCAATTATGCTTAAAAGTATTGATAAATTGGGAAAATATTTGTAAGGATCTTTAATGTACATAAGCTGCTTGTTATACACGGCTTGTAAGTGGCAGAAAGGGTTGTCAGCTGAAAGGAGCAAGCCTTGGGCTTCGGCGTATTGGTTTTCTCATGTAATCAATCCCTTTTCAGCAAGCAAGTGCGTTTTAGCTTTTCTTGGTTGTGAGAATTCAATGGTGCTCGTAGACATGCATATGACATATTGGAGAGTTTCAAGTCTCCCACTCCAGGGAACTTCCCTATTACTGCCTCATGTTTCTGAAATGGGTAGTAATATGCAAATCCCCCATCTCCTAAACTGTTGTCGCCCAAGTGATATACAATTTAACCATTATCTGAGGAAGAATCAATTAATTCTATGGGTGTCTACCATTTCAACATCTGATCATTAGAAATCTATATTCATTAAGTACGTTGCATTGCACATGGTAAGGGTACCTCACAATTTCTATGCTAATATCAAATCCTGTTCATTTGTCATACCTGGAACACCGTCAAATTTCAAAACAAGCCTTTACGTTATAAATTTACGACAACAACAACATCATTTCCGCTGGAACACCATATATACATGCAACCCTGTAAATCATGTCCTTTCTAGGTAATTCTCATTAAGTCTTAAATTCAAACTTGTTTCCAGCTTTCCGTATGACAACGGACCTTAGGATAAACATTACGAATTAATTGAATGGATATTTCCACAACATTATTAACATGAGATCATTCTCTTACAACAAGATAATTAAAAAGTATATAAGTTGTTCATTGAAATGGTAGTTAAAAGTTTACAGCTGAAACCATACGATCAATATGTGCATGCCTCTTAAACAACTATATAAAAATTTCATCGTCCTTATCATCTTCATCCTCCTCATCCCCTTCTTCCTCATCATCGTTTTCGTCATCGTCGTCCCCCTCTACCTCATCAAAGTCCTCACCCTATACATCTTCACTTGTGAACCATGAAACAATTCTTGGAATCACTTGTACTTCATTTGAGCAAACAATTCTTGGAATCACTGAACAACCTGCATTACCAATGATTCCAGATTAACTTCCATGTATTCAACAAACAAATGGACATTTATACTTTAGAAGTAGGCGATAGACCCATTTTTTGTGTTGAACAAGAAATCAGACTTCTGCAGCAAATATTCGAAATGCCATCCAACAAGCAAGAAGCATAAAACCCAGCATGCATCCTTATCTCACCAAATTCTCAACTCCTGGAAGACTTCCCCTCTTTGCAAGGCTAACAGCCAATTCCAAATTGTTTAACTGTAAAATAGCAGAATGTAAGAGTTTTTGTATACGATCATCAAGTTCAACATAAGAATATCACACATGCTCCATACCCGACTATGAACAAAAGGCACAATCGTTGCTTCATTGACAGTGGCAAGCAAAACCTGTCCCCTTCTGTTTATGGCATAGAAACCGCTCACAGATGATGCTTCTGCAGTCAAAAATATGGGATATGGACTAATTTGATTTCTGTAAATTGCAGAAGCCGTCTCAAGATCATAGATTAATAAACAACACGATTCAAAGATACATCGATTAGCTCCATCAAATTCCATGCTCATTTTCATTGCCAACAGGTTGAGGCATGTTCAAACACTTCAGTAAATCTCATGATTTCAACATATTCAGCTTAAGTAAATCTGAAATGCAACTTGCATGTTTGAAAATACATGCAGCGAAAGAGTATCACTACAAGCATGCAGAAACAAGGCTGACAAGTTCTGTTTTCCTTTAAAACAACACATTTTCAAACAGGTTTGGACTCATTATCTTCACAACTTGATCCAAGACAGTTATTCAAGGTTTAAAAATTACCAAGTTCACGTGCCATTCAAACAAAAACATCCTTCACAAGTTCTAAAAACCATCATTTAAATCACATGTTCTGCATCATCAAGCATTTACACATGCAAAAATCATATCTCCATCAAAAAAAATTTTCCCTGCAGAGCTTTATGCAAAAACAAGCTCAAAAATTGGATTGCTAGACAACAAACCAGAAACTAGACAAATTTGAAATTCTGCATCTCAAGTTCTATTATGCTAAATGCATCTAAAAAATGAAGCCAAATGGATGCACTCAAAATAGAGGATAAAATGGGCTAATAACAACTAAACTGATCCAGACAATCATA
Source organism: Annona cherimola (assembly GCA_030490835.1). Lineage (NCBI taxonomy): Eukaryota > Viridiplantae > Streptophyta > Magnoliopsida > Magnoliales > Annonaceae > Annona > Annona cherimola. The sequence continues at coordinate 32,946,303 of CM059971.1, read as the reverse complement.
AACAATTAAGCAGATGTAACCGAATTTTAGTCCATCTATAAATTCAAATCAATAAAAAACAACTTCATTGGAATCTAACAATTGGACAAGACTAACAAAGACAGAAATATGGTTTGCGCACTTCTATTAGAAAAATAGAAATGACAAGAATGAAATGGTAAAGCTAAGAACTGCATGACTTACAAGTGTTGAAACAAGGACCCAATGGATGTAAAATAAGGCCAGTAAAATGGAATTGAAACAGGGACCCAAAATGGAAATAAAAAAGCCAGTAAAATGGAAAAACCGATCAAAATAGCTATTACATTAATCAGATATAGTCAGCCATTTTTATTCCATGCAAGCGTTTGTATAAATGAAATAAAAAAAACTAGATTTGGCTAATGAAAATCAAAATATGATCTAAAGGGGATTAAATCAAGTCATTCAAGAATGGCAAAAATTAGACATGGAAAAATTAGAAGCATTGACAATCTATTCTGAAATTAATTTTTATACTTTTCATGATCTTTACCCAACTGAAACAATCCTCCTGAAATAAGATTTACAATCCTATGAAGTGATGATCTCACGTGAAATGGCAATCATACCTTGTGAAGTGAGAAGCTTACTTCTCATACTTCGACAGAAAGATCATTAGGAACGTCTAAAAGTGACCTGAGAAAAGAAATTTTAACTAAGAATTAGAGATAGGCAAAAAAAAAAATACACCAAGAAAAATTAGCAATGTAAAATTATTCTCATCCATGTGTTGAATTGGTTCTAATGCAGTGAACCGTATCAACTACTCTAAAATTATTCTCTTCCTGAGAAGATTGATGGTCTAAAACAACGACCAGGACGTAAAGACTACAAAAACTAATATTTCTGGACTAGAAGTAGAAAGCTCATGTCTGATGGTATGGGCAGGAAATGACAGGGCCATATGGATTGCTATGTTCATATTCAGATGTTAACCCAGAGGTGCAGAGGCAAAAAGCAGTAACTACATCAAAACAAAGAATAGTCTAACAAAATGCAAAACAGAGGAAAAATTGCCAATATATTAGAGGTCCCATTGCAAATCCATTTCTCAGAGTAGACCCTATCAAAGTACATTTATGCTTTTAGCGAATTTCATTACACGAGTGGTGATCTGGGAAGAGAAAAGTAAGTACTCTGAAATTTGAAATACTTGATGAGCAATTCGTACTCATATTGATATTTTACAAATAGAAAATTTAGATGGAAGGGCTTGGTAACCTTTGAGACTTAAAACCACCCCACGGTGGTCATGTAAATAGACGGTAAACAGCAAGCACCATTTACAAACATAAATTTTTATTGAGCTATTTTTTTTTTTTACAAACATAAATAAACAACAAGGAAATACTAAGTATGTAATCTTGAGCAATTTACATAATCTCATGCACAAGTAGAAAATAAGCATACAAACCTAACGGAAAACAGTTCTATTGAATACTTGTTGACATTGCTTCAGCAACTAAAATAGCAAATAGATGTCATTCCTAATCGAACACAACCTGGCTGCTCTAGCAAAATTCCGAATACCAATCAAATCCAGCTCTACACAATCAGAGTAGGGATGTCGCCATTAGATCCGCCTTCTTCATACCAATCAAACTAAAATATACACGCTGAAATGAAAAAATCCTATTATACCATTTGCTGCAGAAGAATTGTAGATTCAGACTGAATTTTAACCAGATTCTCTTACTGAAATCACAATCGAACATAATAATTCTCAAAATAACAAACTAGAAGAAACTGATATTTCTATACTAGGAAGTAAAAAAGCTCACGTCTAGACTAGGAAGATGATAAATGAAGATTAATAGTAGATCTACTAAATTTTTTATTCCTTCAGAAATATAAAGGGGAGAAGGAGATGGCTCCTACCTGGACTGCGGCCGGATCTCAGGCACGGTGGACGATCGCGTGTGATGAAACGCGGGAGGGAGCAGCAGTAGCAGCAGGGACCTAAGTTCACGGGCAATGGGACGCGAGAGGGAGCAGCAACAGCAGCAAGGTGAAGAGCTCACGGGCAATGGAATGTGGGAGGGATCCATCTTTAGGATTCAGACCTTCGGTCCTAATATGCTTGATGACTAATGGTGAGTCAAGACTGCTTACCATAGAATGACAACTCAATGAAAGGAAGAAAATATAGATGCACATAGAACTCACATATGCTAAATCCTTCAGTCTTTGTGTTGGATCGAAGATACTTCGAACAAATGCTGCAATGTCCACTTGTATATCACTATATTTCCTTATAAATGGATGCGATAACAGCTGCACTACATTCAGAAAAATCATTATTAAAAGATACTGCACGACTCAAAAAAAAATCACCTTAAGCAGAAGAGCTATACTTCAAATAGCCAGAATCAACAAACAAAGACCCTAAAAAAAGTTAGTAGTTTCCACAAACAAGCCTAAATCACTCGGCATTGAATTTCTCAGGGATAATTCACCAACAATTGTTGCTGAATTGAAGGTAACAATCAAAATCTTTTGTTGCAGATGATAACATTTAGTTGCCCATTTACCATGCGCATGTTTGAAACTAGCCATTACTGATCGTATTGGAGCAGTACCAGAATATTGACTAGATGAAAGAAACACAACAATGGTTTGGATCAGCAATTTTTATCATCCCTAGGCAACAACGTAAGATTGCAAAATTGACATCAGCCTCTGAAATAGACAGAGATAAGCAGGAGTAAGGGGAAGTAAAAGCAATGTATAGTTTGCAAGTGGACAGGATCTTGATTTAATTGATCGATATTGGATTTTTTACAAAGCATCCAAGTATGAGTCATTTCAACTTTGCCTTGTAAATTATATATTTAGTTGTTATAAAGTTTTGTTCCATCTTAAACTAGAAATCAATATGCTTTTCTTAAACTTTTTGCTAGTATTATTTTATTGAAAGTTGACATTTGATTACAAAAATCTATAATTGTACAATATAACATAAACTTGGGACAATACACTCAAGCCGACCCAAGGCACACCTTTAGCGGGATGTGCACTATCATATCAAGATACTCGTCTGTCGCTTGAATATATATACAGAAAACTAAAGAGCCATCATGTGTTGACAACAACAACAGCAGAAAAAAAGAAAAGAAAAAAAGTTAAATACTGACACAAAAGTGAGATGGGAATAGTATTGATCAGTGGAATAGATAATTGAAAGGTCGTATGTAAGATGTTGACAAGAAAAGAACTGCCTTACCTTCTCAGCCGAAGGCCTTGCATCTGGATCCTTCTGTAAGCAGGCATCTATGAAGGAGCAGAATTCAGGGGAAAACAAATTCTTTGGAGGTGAAGGAGATGGATCATACAAATTCTGTTGATTAACAAAGATTTCATTGCAACTTGGAGTAATGTGATGCACAAGGGGATAGAATGGGATTAGAAAAAAGAAAAAAGAAAAAAAAGTTCTGACTTGCTGAACACATTGAATTGGACCGAACGGGGCGCTTCTGGGCGATGTTGTGCGCTTTCACATAATGCCGCGTCGAGGTCCATCTCAGGAGGACTTGCTTCTGAGTGCTGTAGACTTGTTGGGCTTTTCCATGAAGTCCGGATATTCCTTGACATAAAGATGGGGCGGTATTTCAGCTGGGACACCTGTTTTGGGGAAGTCCACAGCAATAGAGAAGAGCCGAGCGAGCTCTATGCAGGCATCGCTATTGGCCATTAATGGCTCCTTGTCCGCAAAGGCAGTGTGAGCATTGGCAATGACGCCTAAGCTTTCATTCACCATGTAATTTGTGAAGTATTCCTCCACGTCCTACATTGCAACCAAAAATAGCATCAACATCAACAAGAAAATGTAAGCCATTTTGACCAGTTAGTGCAAGACCGTAAGTGGAGAAAACTAAATCCAAGCTATGGAAGGACTAGGCATCTACTGGAAGGAGAAAAGATCGGGCATCTATTGGATAGAGCAAAAAGGGTCTAACTTCAATGAACAAATTTTCATGCTATCAAAAGCACAGGAGTTTTTTCCTCATGTAACCTGATTTGAAGTATATTGCTAATCAAACATACAATAGAAGATAACCGCAACTATAGATTTGGCATATACCACTTCAGATGCGGAAAATTGTATTATTATAGCTTAATCGAAGGAAAAAAACTAATAATCACAGTTCACTTTCATTGTATATTTACTGGCATTTCTCTAGGGCCCCGAACCAAACATGAGGCTTCTTTCATAAGACCTACCTCAATTTCAACATCACGATCCAACAAGATAGGCGGTGGAGCACTGTAATCCATGGGTTGAACTGCACGAGGTGGAATTAGCTCAGGATCCCAGCTAACAAAGTATATATCACCATCCAAATCGCTCCCCGAGCACTCATTTGGGTGGGGCATGCCAAATAGAATCATATATATTAGCATTTTGAGAAAATATATGGCCTAACAAAGAACAGTAATAGCACTAAGCCTTATGCACCTACAGCCAGGCCAGAAAAAAATCCCGTATCTATATATTACTAGACCACATGGATCTTCTGAATTAACATTAGGATAATTGTTTGTTGTACTCAGAAGATTGTAAATTTTTCATACTTAAATATTCGACAAACACTAAAGAAACACCATAATCGAAATAAACATTGTGTCCCACTGTAAAACAGCATGGATAAACACACCATCAAAATAAATGAACATTATACTATAATTTGTAAAGAAATTTATATACCCACAATATCAACATTGTATATAACGGACAGGAAAAATATAAATTAATCAATAAATGAATATATCTGCCAGTATTTGAGGGTACGTCAGCCAAGAAGAGAACTATAAGATTGGAAATGGAACCTTAAAAATCTCCCTACAACAGAGACAAAATACAATTTCCATTCTAATGAGGAAAGCGAAGTCCTGATGATAATTTCATGAAAGCTTGTGCAAATGTATCACTATTTACAACTTCAAAACATTTATATACACTGGGGTTAAGAGTTTTAATCAGTATCTGTAGAATTCAGATAAAAGACTTAAATGAGCACAGAGGAGAGAAAACCCATCTGTATCCATATAAGGGACATATTGGCACAAAAAACATGTAGGTTTAGTTATTCAACTGGTTAACTGTTAACATAAATTAGTTTGCTTCTGCCATTATTTACCATGTATATAACAACTAATAATAGGACATAATCAAACACCTATGGATATGGATCTAATTAAATTCTCTTTCACACTCATGTCTCTTGCAAAAGAATGGGCACGAGATAGACAAATGGGGCTGAAAATATTGAAATTCATAGTTTAAGAGTAAATAAATGCATACAAATTCTGATATTCTAAAAAGCAAAAAGTTATTAGCAAAGACGAGCAAACAACCAACATCCACTCCTATTCAGCAAAAGCGCCAACTTTGTTAAATACTTTGAGAACTAAAATAGAGTTTTTGTAATCAACTATGTAAGCAGATAATACATTAAAGAGCATCCAAAAAAGAATCATCAAGAAAAAGAGTATACAGGAGACTAAGACAAGATGAGTTGGAGGAACACTGACCTTCTTCCTTTTTGTGGAAACACAACGCAATCAACCATATGCTGTAGAGCTGGGACATCGACAGCCTGTAGGACACGCATGTCGCCTGGATGGAGACATGGGTTTTTGGCAACTACAACCCTGCCCTTAATCACAAATGATTCCTCATCAGAGCTGCATCCAGTGACCATTAATGGATGATTGCCATAAAATTGTTGATTCCCAATACGAGAAACCTTCACAAATACTTGCCCATATTCAAGAGTTCTAGTCTCATATAGAACTCCCATCATTTCCCTTCCATTGGGAATAAAAATCCTTGTCTTGGTCCTGAGATCCAGCAATTTTGTTGCCCGAAAAGTTTCCAGAATCATCGAAAGGAATGGCTCCTCATCGGGCTTATAACCGCACAGTAGCAGCTCTCTAAGAACTCGGTTAGTCTCCCCAGGGGAGAGAGAGAGAGAGAGAGACGTAAAAGGGAGAAGAAGATGACTCCTACCTGGACTGCGGCCGGATCTCAGGCACGGTGGACGATCGCGGACGCGGGCGGAAGCGGCAGCAGTAGGGACCGAAGATCGCCGGCAATGAGATGCAAGAGAGAGAGAGGAGAGAGGGAGAGGAAAGGGAGGAATGAGGCTCGAAGGACAGGAGGGAGAGAACAGAGGGAGAGGGAAGAGGGAAAAACGGGAGGGAGAGCAAAGCGAGAGGTAAGAAGGAAAAATCGGAGGAAAACGGGAGGGAGAGAAGACAGAGGGAAGAGGGAAAAACGGGAGGGAAATCGGGAGGGAGAGAAGAGAGGGAGCGGGAAGAGGGAAAAGTGGGAGGGGAAACAGGGGGGAGAGGAGAGGGAGAGGGAAGAAGGACGGAGAGGGACTTCTCTACACACGGGTAAAAAAATTTCTATTCCACTTATGCCCTTGTAAATCTCAACCGCATATCTCAAATGGACGGCAGATTGACCATTTTCACGGTCAACAAATGTGCAAACATTTTCACCGAAACCGGACTCTTATGAAAATATCTGCTAATTAAGAGAATGGTGCCAATGAAAACGTTTGCATTTTTGGGTGAAACGCAAACAGCAACATTTTGGTCATTTCATGCACCGAGAGTATGTTTGTGGTTAAAGTATGAGTCAGGTAGGTGGAATCAAGTATGGTAAAATATGGTGCAATTTTTTTATACCGTATACTTTTAACAAAATAGAGTAGATCATGAACTATTTGAAATGTTAAATATGTAACATAATCCTCAAAAAAGATAATAGGCAATGTATGCCTAAACTTTGAGGGCGTGGATAAAATAAAAATACTTTTATTTTTATTTAAAATGCAAACAGGGTAATATGATCATTTCCTATATGTGAGTATGATTGAAGGTGAAGTGTAAGTATGGATAGGTGAGACGGCTTATAGTAATTTATGGTGTTTTTTTTTATAAGCAACCATTTGCTTTTAATAAAATGATATTAATCATGAATGATCTGAGACTCTAATGTGTAACATAATTATCATAAATGATAATACACAATTTATGCTCAAAATCTGAAATAGTAAATTAAATTTATCAAAAAACATAATTGAACGGTCGAAGTAATATAGATTGTTTTTTTATTTTTATAATTTTTATGGATTTTACAAATTTTATAGATTATACGGATTTTATGAATTTTACGCAGAAGATGAGTTTTATAGATTATCTATCTTCTTGTTATCCTGTAAAATTTATTTTACAGGTTATTCAAATACAACAGAAAGTGTCTATATGTAATTGATAGTTTTTGGTTATTTTATGGATTTTATAGAATATATTATTTTTTTCTATAGTCATTTAATGATATAGACAAGTTTTACAGTTTTAACACCTTAAATTAAATTGATAAAATTTAATTTTAACAAATTATATGAGCAATACAGTTTTGCAATAATTGTAGAAAATCATAAACTCATATCTTCATATTTTATGATTTTTACAGATTATTCAGATTCAAATAAACTGATTTGATGAATTTTATAGATTATTTAAATTTCTATGAACTGATCCAATGAATTTTATAGCTTATTCATATAATCTGTGTTGAACATATTATCTGTCAAATAATACTAAATTTTTTAAAATATTAAATAACACTTTTTTAAAAGCATATTAAAAATCCATTAAATTACTTTTTTGATCACATTATCTAGTTAAGTTCTTAATGTACAATTTTAATTTACATTTTTATTTATTTAATAGGTACGAAATAAACATTTAGTAATTTTTTTGTTGGTTTTAAAATTATTCAGCACTGTAAATTATACCTAATAAGTAAATATAAAGTTACAAAAATATTAAACAATACATTTTTGCAGCTTATTAATTTTTTATGGCTTATTACTTGATATCTTTAATGAATAAAAATTTGTATTTTCACTAGTTGTTTACACTATAATTAGATACATGAATGGGTACCAAATAAATTGTTTATGCTATAATCAAATTAAAATACTATGATTTATTTTTTATAATAATAAAACTAATTTTTAAATAATTAAATATTATTTGTCACAAAATAATTTAACAATGATAATTCATTTTAAATTTCACAAAAAATTATAATAAAATTGAAAGTAGATTTTAAAAAATATGTAATGAACCTATTAATTAAGAGGAGTCAACCTACATATGGGCAACCATCAGTTGCCCAATTATCCCCTCCTATTATTTTTATTTTTTAATATAGTTTATCTTTATGTTTTTAAGAGCTAAATAAATTAATCATAAGTTTATTTGGTACAAATTTTACTAGGTACCTCGTGTTGTTGACTCAAAAATAAATAAAATCAAGAAAACATTTATGTATTGTCTACAACAAATAAAAGAAAACTTCTAAAAATTTTTTATCAAAAAAATTATAAGATTCAAAATAAAAAATAATGAAAATTAAATTTTTAATAGAGTAAAATTTTTAATAATCATTAAGTCTCAAAAATAATGATTTATTTGTAATTTAAAAAATATATTATAGAGCATGAGAAAAGTGAACATTCTTTTTACTTTTGATCATGTGCTAGCGTAAAAAAAAGGAAAACGATATATTTTTAATATTCTATTTTAAAAATTTAGCATACATCATGTCATGATGATCAATTCAATTTTATTTGAAGTTAAAGATGAAACTTTGAACCTCTTGAGAAATTTTAAATTTAGTCTACTAATGGAAGACATAACTACTTATTTTGATTTTTATATTTTGTTTTACCAGCCATACGATAAATTTATATTGATCTTGTTATCCTTCCCCATTGAATACACCACTATTAAGTATTTTTTATGGTTAAAACTATTAAGTGTTTATTCATCTAATATGATGATATAACAAAAAAATCGATGCCATTTTATTCGAAAAATGAAAATATCATATCTAAAAATGCCCAAAATTTTTATTTATATGAATCTATTTAGGTGGAACCCAAAAATTGTGTAAAATAATTTTTTAAAAAACATAAAAGGTAGTCGCCCAATAAATCATATGAGATCACCCCTCTTTAGATAATTCCAAAAGCACAATTAATAATTCTAATTATAAGTGTCGATCATAAGAGCATTGTATATTTAACCCACATTCCTAGAAGACCTAAAAAATGATATAGTACCATTCAAAATTTAATTAAATGTACACAAAATAATTCTAATAATTTCTCTTCAAAATATTATTGTAGGAGTTGCGACGTAATCCAAATTTAAATTTCTTTAACCAACATCTAAGTTTAACCTGCGTAAAAAGTAAAAGCAATATAAAAAGGAAATCGTTTTCTATTTTGTAGCCTATATGATTGATACATAAGCAATTTGAACCAAGAAAAATATGAATATAGTATTCGTGTGAGAACATTATAGTGCTAACAATTTAGACTAAGTAGAAAAAGTAAATTTATTTTGTAATAAAGGTAGGATTGAAATTGTTAAGAGCCGCAGAAAATACTTGCACAAAATTTTATTCGACGCCTATTAAAATTTACTCAAAAAATGAAAATTAGTTGCTACAAAACATATCAAACCTGCAGCAGAGATTATTTAATCAGTTAGTGAAAAAGACTGAATCTAAATGAGTCTAAAATTATTTTTAAAAATTATATAAACGCGTCTATATGGGCCAAAAGATGAGTATAGAAATAAAAGAAAACTACTAAATATATTTTACCGATAAAATTATACAATTGAAAATAAAAGAAAAATGTCCAAGTGAGAATATTATTTTATGGATATTTTTAATTATTTATATTCGAAATATTTTCATTTTTCAACATGGTGGGCCCAAAATTATTAATTACTGAATAAATTAGTCTCAAATTCATTTTATACAAATTTTATATGAAAAAAAATATTATATTATTAACAATATCATTCGTATGAAAATTTATTAATAAAATTAAAAAATAAAGTTTTTGCTTAGACATTTTATTAAATTTTCAAAAAATATTTATGCATATAATTTTTAACTAGTGTATTTAAGTGTAATTTTCAAAAACTCTCATTTCATTTTATCTTAAGAGCGAATAGCACATTTATTTTAAAATTATCATTTTATGTAAAATTTTATTAATAAAATTTATCTACCCAGATTTTTCAATAGACTAAAATTTATCGGTCGCAGCTCTCTCTCCACCACCCCTGCTCCGACTGCATCTCAACTCCACCTGCATAGCATCGTCGTCAGCAGTAACAATCCAACCGACAGCCATTAAAATCTCCACCGTCTTCCCCAAATCGTCGACCAATGTCTGCCTTTTCCTTCAGCAAAATCCGGCAACAACGACATGATCAGCCATGGCCTACCGGGCACTCCATCACCAAAGCATCAATAGTCTGCCACGACTGGCTCCATCATCTCTGTTAAATCCATCGTACATTCTCTTCAGTAATTTTTGGAACAACACCCTGTTGCCAAAATTACAATAATCTGATGGCAGCCAAGAAACATGGATTGATTGGCCAAGAAATCTAGCAGATTTTAGCCAGCTTCAACAAATTCGACTGCTTCTGCTTACCACCTTCATCAACTGCGATCCACAACTACAATCCAGCCCGAATCCAAGCTTCACATGAGCATGAATCAAGCAACAAAACCGTCCAACCGAACAGGAAAGATTAGTGGATTTATAGCCACCGATTAAAGAAATCCTGCATCTGCCATTTTTCCAACCTATCCAAGCTCGCCCCACATCGCACCTGCATCCAGCCATGGCTTCACCGCTAGTATCTTGCAAATAAAATCAGCAGTCACCGATCCATTCCGATCGCGACTGTTGAACGGTAGATGCACAACGTCGCATTAAAATTTCAAATCGCGACTGTTTACATGTAGAATAAAATAAATGAAAAAAATCCACTGCTTTCTAGCTCACCTTAGTCGACAGCGAGATTCGGTGGCTCTTCCAGGCTCTCCTCTTCTCCCGTAACAGAGCCACAGTGACAAGCGTTTATAGCCATAGACGACAGCGATGGCGGAAGCGTGGAGTGGATACGCAGCTCCTCCTCCTCTCCGCTTTTGTTCTTCCCGGCTTCTCCTCTTCTGTCTTCCTCTTCTCACTTATCAGACGCTCTCTCCTCTTCTCATACGCTGAAGTCTAAACAGGCAGCTTCCTTAGGAAGCTAATGGGCAACATACATGCAGCGAGTATGCACGCGACTGTGGTAGCATACTTTCCAAAATTTCCCCATCGAATCTAAACCAAACGTTTGAAATTAATGATAGATATGGCATTTGCACTTTTAGCAAACATGAAAATGTTTGTAGTGTAATTGGTCCTAAACTTTGAAATAAAAAAACTAAATTTATTAAAGAATATATCAGAACGAAAGAAATAATTTAGCTTGTTCTGGCGATTTTACAGATTTTATAAATTTTATAAATTTTACAATTTATATGTAATTAATGAGGATGATGAGTTGTATAGATGATCTATCTTTGATTTTTCTAGCTAAATATATTTTACAGGTTATCCGAGCATAGCAAAAAACGTGCAAATATAATTGATAGTTTTGAAATATTTTATAGATTTTATAGAATATACTGTTTTGTTTTGCCATTGTTTAATGACATAGACAAGTTATACAACTTTGACACCTTAGATAATATTAATGATATTTTATTTTCACAAATTGTACAGTGGATATAGATTTTACATTAATGTTAGAAAATCATAAACTCGTATTTACATGTTTTATGAGTTTTACAAATTATACAAACTCTATTAACTTGGTTTGATGGATTTTACAGAATATTTATATGATGTCTATTGAACGTATCATCTAAGGTGTGTGACAACAAAAATTATAAAAAATATTAAATAATAAATTTCAGAAGACTTTTAAAATTTTATGAAATTCTTATATCGAACATATAATCTAGTTATTATATTTAATGAACTCAATAAATTTAATTTACATTTTTACTTATTGAATAATTATAAAATAAGTTCTATACACTATAATTTTGAAGATTAAACTCACACAATTTATTTTTTATTATAATAAAGCTTATTTTACAATTAATTCAATATTATTCATCACATAATAATTTATTTTACATATTTTAAAAAATTATGGTAAAGTTGAAAGTAGATTATCTAAAACCCATAATAAACCTATTAATTATGATTGGCGAGTTAATGTAGTAACGTGTATGGGGAACCCAATGCCCATCGGTTGCCAATAGTTATCTCCTCCTATTATTTTTTTAATAAAGTTAGTCTCAAAAATAGAAAAATATTGACGTGAGAATGTTATTTGACAAGTAATTTGAATTATTTGCCTTTGATGTAATTATATTTTTAAACAACAATGGTATCAACATTTTTAAGTACCCAATAAATTAATTACATAAATTTTATTCTGCGGATGATTGAGCAAAAAATGATTACAATAAAAAAAATAGCTTAATGTGCATTTGAGGACATTATTTATGAGTAATCTAGAATATGTTGCTAAAGTAATTTTATTTCTTAATAAGGGTAATATCAAAACTATATCAAGTATCAAATAAATTACATGTACAAATTTTATTTGGTGCCTCATGTCGTTGACTCGAAAATAAATTTAATCTAGCAAAAAATATTGCAATGTTCACATGATAATATAATTTAATAGGTAATTTTAATTATTTATCGCAGAAATAATTTAAATGAATAGGTACAAAAAGCAGTAAATGCTATAATTTGTTATAACAAACCAATATATCAAGAATAATGAGTCATTGTGGATTTATTATTCTTATTTTCAACATGATTTCTGTAAAAAAATTTAAACATTGAATAAATTAGTGAGGTTCATTTTACTCAATTTTTTCTACACTCTGTATCATAGACCTAAAAATAATTATAGTTCTAAAAATTTATATAATATCCAAATTAGAGTTAATCAATGTGTAATCTTAATTACCTGTTCCACTAGTAATTTTTTTGGTTTTGAAATTATTAGGCACTGAATTGCATAATAATATAAATTATATAGATCATCCCATATCGTTGACTTGAAAGTAATTAGATTAGAGACAAAAATACTGTAATGTTTTATTTGATAGGTAATTTGAATTTTTTGATGGCAATTTTTTTAAACAGGGGTAGTATTAAAATCATTAAGCATCGATTAAACTAGTTGTAAAATTATTCCCATGTGGCTATTGCACAAATTATTTATTTTGGAGTCAACAGTGTGAGGTATCTGTTGGAAACAATGTTTAAAACAATAAAATTGACCAAATCTTGAGTTTTGATGATTAACAAGAACTAATTTTGAGTATATAAAAGGTACTAATATGTTTGCTAAATGTTTAAAGAAAGCAAAGAGGTCAAGTCGATCTCCAAGTCGACTTGGACTTCGACTTGGGTGAAGTCGATCCCAAAGTCGACTCAAATATCGACTTGAGAATGAATCCCAAAAGGCAACAGGTGAAGTCGCAGGTCAAGTCGACTCCACTTGCGACTTGGGAAGTCAAGTCGCAGACGAAGTCGACTCCAGCATCGACTTGGAGTATCCAGAGCTGAAAAGTGGAAACGAACATAACGAAGTCGCAAACGAAGTCGACTCCAGGTGCGACTTGGGTGAAGTCGCAGGCCAGGTCGACTCCATCCAAGACTTGAGAAGTTCAAACTTTCAAAGATGCAGTTTTCAAGATATTCAAGAGGATTTATCACTCAAGTCCAAGGAATCAAGATGAAAAAATAAATGAGTCAAATTCAAAGTCAAGAATCATGTTCTACATTCAAATCAAGTCTATCAAGCTCAAAGAAAATCTTCAAGCTAGCTTCCAAATGGAGTAATACCCAAGTCATAAAGACCAAGTGAGTCCAAAGCAAAGCAAGGAACATACATATATTGTGCAAGGACTCAAAGCTTTCAAATGGTTTGCAAGATTCAAGACATTTCAAGAAGATCAAGGCATTTTTGCAATAGACCAAGCCAATTCGCAACCCAAGTCGACTTCAGGATCGACTTGAGTTAAAGTCTGAAAGCCAAGTCGACCCAAGTCTCAGACTTGAGTTTCTGAAGAACCCAAGTCGCAGGCCAAGTCGACTCCATGTACGACTTGGAAGCCAAGTCGCAGGCCAAGTCGACTTCATCTTCGACTTGGAGTATAACGGTCAAATTTTCGAACGTTGGAGTTCATTTATTGCGCACCAACCACCTCCATAACGTTCATATTTTCTTCCCTCTATAAAAGGACCCTCAAATGAACATGAGAAAAACAACAAGAGAACACAAGACACTACGTTAAAGTTCAAAGAGAGAAAAGAAGTACAAGAAAGGTTTCCTATTTTCTTTTCTCCATTATTGAGTGGTCCGTATAAATTCTAAGGAAGAAGAAAGCTTCAAGTTGCTAGCGCCTTCAACAATATTCATCCACAGCTGCTTCCACAACTTCTTCCTCGAGCTAAATTTGCCTACACAAATCTGTAAAGTGTAGTTTCATTTATTTCATTATCTTGTTGTATAAATCTTGATTTAGCTTGGGTAGCTAAGATCAAGTATATGCAAAGTAGGGTGTGATTGGAGTGAGACTCATCACCTACTTTTGCATGTGAGTTGTTTATGCCCCCTGGAGCTAGAATCTAGAAGAGAGCAAGTGGCTCTAGTTGTATATGCCCCCTAGAGCTGGAATCTAGAAGAGAGCAGTGACTCTAAGTGTATTCGTGGAATACATAGTGGAACCCAAGTCACAACAGAGTGTGAGCTTGGAAGAGTGGAGTAGGGAAGGTTTGCCCGAACCACTATAAATCTTGTGTTATATTTCTTTTTACTGTTTTATCTTTATTGCTCTCTAGCTCTTTTCAAAAGGGGATTAATTACTCAAGGGGTTAAGTCTTTATTTACCAAAGATTTTTTAAAGAACCCAATTCACCCCTCCCCTCTTGGGTTTTGCCACTAACTCGGGACCAACAAGTGGTATCAGAGCAGGTCTTTGAGTTTACCAAAGAGATCTTATCAAAATGGCATCCCAATCTACTTCCGTTCCCGCTTTTGCTGAAGGCCAATCCTTTACAAGGCCACCGTTGTTTGACGGGAACAATTTTGGATATTGGAAGCTTCGTATGAAGCAACTCATCATGGCTACCGACATGGACTCTTGGATTGCTATCCAAGATGGAGTAACCTTGCCTACCGATGAAAGAGCTTCCAAATGGACCGATGAGGAAGTAAGAATTGTTAAGAGCAACGCCAAAGCTATGAACTCTTTATTTTGTGCTCTTAATGCTTCTGAATATGATAGAGTATCCTCTTGCTTGACTGCCAAAGAAATATGGGATACGCTAACCTCTATCTATGAAGGAACTTCTCAAGTCCAAGGGACGAGAAGAAATATTTTGATTGGAGAACTAGAGAATTTTAGAATGCTAGAAACAGAAAATATTTCTGAAATGTTCGCTAGATTCTCAAAAATCACTAATGCTTTAAAAGGTCTTGGAAAGGCTATTTCTGAATCTGAGCAGGTTATGAAGATCTTAAGAGCTCTACCGGAATCATGGACTCCAAAGATCACTGCAATAGAAGAAGCCAAAGACCTAAACACTTTAAAGCTTGAAGACTTAATTAGCTCACTCATGTCACATGAGCTAATTAAGAGAAGAAATGAAGATCAACATAGGGGCAAAAGAGCAATCGCCTTGAAAGCCGCACAAGACACTGACGATACCTCCTCTTCTCAAAACGACGATGAGATTGCCCTACTCACAAAACGTTTCAGAAAATTTGTGAGAAAAGGCAAAAATTTCAGAGGTTTCAAAGAAAGAACTCCCAAAGAGAAGAAGAAAGAATCGACCAAATGTTACCGATGCGGAGGTTCGGGACATATGCAAGCTCAATGTCCAACTCCCGAAGAGAGCAAGGCAAAAGAACAAAGAAAGGATCGAGGGGACAACAAAAGATTCCAAAAATACAAAGGTAGAGGCATGTACGTAAACGATGAGGAATCTACAACGAGTAACTCCTCAACCGACGAAAACGAGGCGGAAGAATGTGCGAGAATTTGCTGCATGGCACAAATCGAACAAGAAGAACGAATTACCTCAACAAAATGCACAAGCGATGAAGAGGTAAGTTCCAAACTCTCCCATTCTAAATCAAGTTTTACTTCCTTTCAAGAATGCCTCAAATGTACTGAATTAGATGAGCTACAAACTGCATATGATTCATTATATGAAGAAATGAAGAAATTAGGAAGCAAGTTTACAATTAAGAAAAGACAATGTGATGCAACAATAATTGTAAATGGTAAACTTGCAGAAAGATTAGACAAATTGAAAGATGAAAATGATCTGCTAAAAAAGGAGAACAAATCATTAAATGAATCATTAGCCAAGTTCTCTAATCCAGGAGAAAGCGTCAAAATATTTTTGAATATGACCTCCCAAACACATAAAAGAGGTCTTGGGTATCATACATTTGAGCAAGGAGAAAGTAGCAAATCAAATGTACAAATATTTGAGAAATATCAAACTAAAAATGCATCTATATACAAGCCACAAAAGAAAAATTTTAAGTGGACTAGAAGACCAATAATGGAACCATTGCATACTTGGAGGCCTACTCCAAGATAACCTATGGCTTGTAATTTCTGCAATAAAATGGGTCACAAAACTTACAAATGTAATTTTAAGAAATTATATGACCATGGTGCAAAATTAGTTTGGGTTCCAAGAAACACAAGATTTGGGCTTTCAAAGTTAGAACAACAAAAATTGATTTATATTACTAACCCAAATGGACCCATAAAATGGGTACCAAGGAGATAAGATTTATTTGCTTATTTTTCAGACATGTTTTAAGGCAAAGGCAAACAACGAATGGTTTATGGATAGCGGTTGCTCAAGGCATATGACCGGTGAAAGAAGTTTGTTTCACAAACTTAAGCCTTGTAATGATGGAATGGTTGCCTTTGGCAATAATGAAAAAGGTAAAATTAAAGGTAAAGGAAATATACATAGTATTTCAAATGCATGCATGGAAGATGTTTTGTTTGTTGAAGGACTCAAACACAATTTAATGAGCATTAGCCAATTATGTGATAAATGATACAAAGTTGTGTTTGAATCATCTATATGTAATGTATTTGATGGAGAACATATTATGTTTAGTGGTAAAAGACATGGAAATGTATATTTGGTCTCACTTGATGAATTGAATGGTCAATGTCTAATGGCCATTGATAATGATCCATGGGTTTGGCATAAAAGGCTTGGACATATAAACATGGGAAACATAAAAACCCTATGGAAAAAGAGTTTGGTAGAAGGATTACCAAGATTGAAATATGACAAAGACAAGATTTGCAAGGCATGTCAATTATCAAAACAACCCAAGATGCCTTTCTCTACCAAAAAGGAAATTTCCACCACTAAGCCACTTGAATTGCTACATATGGATCTATACGGGCCATCCGACATTCTAACCATTGGTGGAAAGAAATATGTATTTGTCATAGTTGATGATTTTTCAAGATTCACATGGATAATTCTCTTAGCTAGTAAAGATGAAGCCTTCTCTATGTTCGCAACTTTTGTAAATTTGGTGCAAAATGAAAAACAAAGTACTATTGTGACCATAAGAAGCGATCATGGTGGCGAATTCGAAAACAAACGATTCATGGAATTTTGCAATGAAAAAGGAATTCACCACACATTTTCTGCACCAAGAACTCCACAACAAAATGGAGTAGTTGAAAGGAAAAATAGAACTATACAAGAGATGGCTAGAACTATGCTAAATGAGAGCAATCTATCCAAGAAATTTTGGGGTGAAGCTGTAAGTACAGCTTGTCATGTATTGAACCGTGTTACCATTCGAGCAATCTTGAAAAAGACCCCATATGAACTATGGAAAGGAAGGAAACCAAATATTTCTTATTTTCATGCTTTTGGATGTACATGTTATGTTTTGAACAATGGAAAAACTAACTTGGGAAAGTTAGATGCTAAAAGCGATGAGGCTATATTCCTTGGTTATTCATCAAATAGCAAAGCATATAGAGTCTTCAATAAACGAAACTAAGTTGTTGAAGAATCCATACATGTTGTATTTGATGAAATTAATCAAACTCCGAGAAAGGAGGATGAACTGAGTGATGCAGATGAAACAAAAGGCAAAGAACAATCAAAGGAACTTGAGCTCAAGACAGAAAATCTCGTGGAGGAAGAGGTAAGTGAAGGTAATGATTCTTACAAACCTCCAACTGATTTGAAGTTCAAAAATGCCCATCCAATTGAACAAGTTATTGGAAATATATATGAAGGAGTGAAAACTAGAAGATCAACACAAAACGTTTATGGTCAATATGCCTTTGTATCTAAAATTGAACCAAATACCATTGAACAAGCTCTCAATGATGAACATTCGTTTATTGCAATGCAAGAAGAGCTAAACCAATTCGAAAGAAACAATGTATGGCATTTAGTTCCTAGACCAAATAATCACACTATCATAGGTACTAAATGGATATTTAGGAACAAATTAGATGAAAGCGGACTCGTAATTAGAAACAAGGCAAGATTAGTAGCCAAAGGGTATTCCCAAGAAGAAGGAATTGATTTTGAAGAATCATATGCACCCGTGGCTAGATTAGAAGCCATACGTATTTTACTAGCATTTGCTTCTCATATGAATTTCAAATTGTTTCAAATGGATGTAAAAAGTGCTTTTTTGAATGGCTATCTGAATGAAGAAGTATATGTTGAACAACCCCCTGGCTTTGAAGAAAAGAATCAATCAAAGTATGTCTATAAATTGACCAAAGCATTATATGGACTAAAACAAGCTCCAAGAGCTTGGTATGAAAGATTGAATAAATTTTTGATTGACCATGAGTTTCAAAAGGGGAAAGTAGACACTACTCTGTTCATTAAATATAAAAATAAAAACATTTTAATTGTGCAAATTTATGTTGATGATATAATATTTGGTGCTACTGACGAAAAACTTTGTCAAGAGTTTTCTAAGATAATGCAGAGCGAATTCGAAATGAGTATGATGGGAGAATTAAATTTCTTCCTTGGACTGCAAATCAAGCAACAAAGTGAAGGAATATTTCTAAATCAGTCCAAATACGCCAGAGAGATGCTCGAGAAGTTTGGAATGCAAAATAGCAAAGGAGCAAACACTCCAATGAGCTCTACAATCAAGATCGATGCGGACGAAAATGGTAAAAGTATCGATCAAACACTTTATAGAAGCATGATAGGATCCTTGCTATACTTAACTGCTTCTAGACCTGATATACTATTTAGTGTTTGTATGTGCTCTAGATTCCAAGCATGTCCAAAAGAATCACATCTACTTGCTGTAAAAAGAATTTTTAAATATTTGTTAGAAACTACAAATCTTGGACTATGGTATCCAAAGGGGTCAACCTTTGATCTAATCGGCTATTCGGATGCAGACTTTGCCGGATATAAAGTAGATAGAAAAATTACCAGTGGAACTTGTCAATTTCTTGGACATATGCTAGTTTCATGGCATTCAAGAAAACAAACAAGTGTTGCACTATCTACTGCGGAAGCTGAATACATAGCCACCGGTAGTTGTTGTGCCCAATTACTTTGGATGAAACAACAGTTGAAAGACTATGGTATTGATTATGTTGATATTCCTATTAGATGTGATAATACAAGTGCAATTTGTTTGACTAAAAATCCTGTATTGCATTCTAGAACCAAACATATTGATGTGAGACATCATTTTATTCGTGAACATGTTGAAAATCATGATGTGTGCTTAGAATATGTGAAAACAGAGGATCAAATTGCTGATATCTTTACCAAACCTCTAGCTAAAGAATCATTTTACAAAATTAGGAATGATATGGGGATGATATAGCTAAATTAGGAAAAATTAAAACAAGAAATAAAAATTTGAAAAAGGCAAACTAATGAGTCAAGTCGACTCCATAGGAGCCAAGTCGACTCCGCCAAGTCGACTTGGGAAAGTGAAGTCGACTCCACTTCGACAGCAAAGTCGACTCCACGGAGTCGAAGTCGACTCCGCACTATGTGCGAAGTCGACTCCAGGGAACCGAAGTCGACTTCGCCTAGGGCAAAGTCGACTCCGCGAGCGCGACCGTCCGACTTCCGTGCCTCCTTTTCTATTTCTTCTTCCTCTCTTCTTTCTTCCTCATTTTTCCGGCCTCCCTGTTTTCCTTTTCTCCTCCGGCGACTGCAACCCCTTTTTTCCGTCTTTCCTCTCCAATCTTCCGGCGATTTCCTCCTCCTCCATCTCCGGTAAACCTTTCCGGCGAATCCCTTTCTCTCTCTCCAGTTTTCTTCTCCATTTCTCTCTCTCTCTCTTCTCCTCTCCATTTTCCTCTCTCACAGATTCCAAACTCCAAATGGCACCAAAGAAAGCCGTATCAAAACCATACCCCAAACGGGTTCCCACACAACCACAACCTTCATCTCAACCAAAAGAAGTTCCTAGAAGAACTAGGACTCCATCAAAAAGAGCCAGAGAGGAACCATCAACTTCGACGGGTAAACGAGTTCGATTCCAAACCTCCACTCAATCATCTGATCAAGCACCCAGGTCGGAAAATCAACAAACCTCACAGAGCACACAATCCGGGACAAGCAGAAGGGGCACTGCAGCTGGGAAAGCCCAAGTATTGAAGATGCCCACTACCTACTTCAAAACCGAGCTCCAACATAGCCGTTTCTACAAAAAGTTCTACGAACGGAAGGTATTCATACCCAAGATTATAGATTTTAATTTCCTGAAAGAATATGGATCCGACATAGAAGATCTATTGGATTTTCAAGGATGGACCAATTTGCTAAAGGAAGACGAAAGGGTCTATCCAGATCTTACTCGAATGTTTTATTATCTTTGGGATGAAGAATACTTTGGAACCTTCGTCAAAGGAGTCGAAATGGATCTTGGAATCGGGATAGTTGCAGGACCAACTGAAGTAATGAGTCATTTAGGACACATACTTGGAGTCCCGTATGAGGATGAGCCTATTCCAGAAGATCTCACTATGGATCAAATGTATAATCAGCTCACCCGGAGCAACAAGTACCATCCGAGAATCAAATTCCTTCGGTACATGGATCTTTCACCAAGGCTACGAGTACTCCGACTTCTCATTGCCCACTGCATCTACCCAAAGGGCGGTGGAAGAAATCAATTGAATCCACAAGAAGCAGGGATACTATGGAAAGTGGCCAACAGGGTCAAAGTGAGCATACCCAAATTATTTCTTGAAGCATTGGCTTCTAGAAAGGATAACCCACGAGGAGTCCTTCCCTATGGCACATGGATCACAAAAATTCTTGAATTCTTCAAAGTGGATATTGAAGGCGAGCCTTTCGAAGTGCTCAAATCCACAAATGCCATAAATAAAGCTCTCATACAAAGAATGAAGATCAATCTGCTTGAACTAAGGCATGAAGCTTCAGAAGAAGAGCAAGAAGACAATGCACAGACTGAGGGGGAGCAACCTCCCGCGGCACCACTTGCTCAAGAGGAGCCAGCCTCTCCCATATCGCACGGATCCTATTCTCCACAAGGGTCCGCTGCAAGAGAACGGGTGCCTCCGACCTCTTCTGAGGAGGTCACCCTAAAGGATTTAAAAGATGAAATTGTTGCTATGAGGGCAGAAATGGGTCATCAAGAAGACCGGATGACAAGTCTAATCACCGGCGTTCACAACGCCCTCGAGGATATGCACTCCCGGCAAGACAGAATTGAACGGGAAATGCGGACTATCCACTATCATCTTGCCTCAGGCCGACATAAGAAGAAACCCATGCCTGAACTCGATCCTTACGAATCAGGATCAGTTCATAAAGAAGTAACTCCAGATCACGCTTCTCTTGTTTACTCATCGGCCCATCATTATCCTATCGAACCAATATTATATCCGATCTCTCAATTTCAATTCACAAAATCATTAAGAGTTGATCGATTTTTGATAGTTTGACAAAAAGGGGGAGATAGAATAGGTGAGTTGAGTAAAATTTTCTTAAGGGTTGGGTAGTTTTGTATCTAGGTTTCATTTTTGTTTTGTATTGCATTTTGTAAAAAAATGAAACTTGATATATATATATGCTTTTGATGAATGTTATGTTTGCTTAGTATGTTATGCTTGATTAATAAAGTATTCAACATGATTTGCTTGAAAGGTATCCAATATGCCAAAATGATATAATGGTTGGAATTTCAAAAAGCTCTGACATATAAGACAAATGCCCTGTTTTTCAAAAGACATATGAACATAATTAATGCTTGAAAGGTATCAACTCAAATGAAGTTTTGTCAATCATCAAAAAGGGGGAGATTGTTGGAAACAATGTTTAAAACAATAAAATTGACCAAATCTTGAGTTTTGATGATTAACAAGAACTAATTTTGAGTATATAAAAGGTACTAATATGTTTGCTAAATGTTTAAAGAAAGCAAAGAGGTCAAGTCGATCTCCAAGTCGACTTGGACTTCGACTTGGGTGAAGTCGATCCCAAAGTCGACTCAAATATCGACTTGAGAATGAATCCCAAAAGGCAACAGGTGAAGTCGCAGGTCAAGTCGACTCCACTTGCGACTTGGGAAGTCAAGTCGCAGACGAAGTCGACTCCTGCATCGACTTGGAGTATCCAGAGCTGAAAAGTGGAAACGAACATAACGAAGTCGCAAACGAAGTCGACTCCAGGTGCGACTTGGGTGAAGTCGCAGGCCAGGTCGACTCCATCCACGACTTGAGAAGTTCAAACTTTCAAAGATGCAGTTTTCAAGATATTCAAGAGGATTTATCACTCAAGTCCAAGGAATCAAGATGAAAAAACAAATGAGTCAAATTCAAAGTCAAGAATCATGTTCTACATTCAAATCAAGTCTATCAAGCTCAAAGAAAATCTTCAAGCTAGCTTCCAAATGGAGTAATACCCAAGTCATAAAGACCAAGTGAGTCCAAAGCAAAGCAAGGAACATACATATATTGTGCAAGGACTCAAAGCTTTCAAATGGTTTGCAAGATTCAAGACATTTCAAGAAGATCAAGGCATTTTTGCAATAGACCAAGCCAATTCGCAACCCAAGTCGACTTCAGGATCGACTTGAGTTAAAGTCTGAAAGCCAAGTCGACCCAAGTCTCAGACTTGAGTTTCTGAAGAACCCAAGTCGCAGGCCAAGTCGACTCCATGTACGACTTGGAAGCCAAGTCGACTTCATCTTCGACTTGGAGTATAACGGTCAAATTTTCGAACGTTGGAGTTCATTTATTGCGCACCAACCACCTCCATAACGTTCATATTTTCTTCCCTCTATAAAAGGACCCTCAAATGAACATGACAAAAACAACAAGAGAACACAAGACACTACGTTAAAGTTCAAAGAGAGAAAAGAAGTACAAGAAAGGTTTCCTATTTGCTTTTCTCCATTATTGAGTGGTCCGTATAAATTCTAAGGAAGAAGAAAGCTTCAAGTTGCTAGCGCCTTCAACAATATTCATCCACAGCTGCTTCCACAACTTCTTCCTCGAGCTAAATCTGCCTACACAAATCTGTAAAGTGTGGTTTCATTTATTTCATTGTCTTGTTGTATAAATCTTGATTTAGCTTGGGTAGCTAAGATCAAGTATATGCAAAGTAGGGTGTGATTGGAGTGAGACTCATCACCTACTTTTGCATGTGAGTTGTTTATGCCCCCTGGAGCTAGAATCTAGAAGAGAGCAAGTGGCTCTAGTTGTATATGCCCCCTAGAGCTGGAATCTAGAAGAGAGCAGTGACTCTAAGTGTATTCGTGGAATACATAGTGGAACCCAAGTCACAACAGAGTGTGAGCTTGGAAGAGTGGAGTAGGGAAGGTTTGCCCGAACCACTATAAATCTTGTGTTATATTTCTTTTTACTGTTTTATCTTTATTGCTCTCTAGCTCTTTTCAAAAGGGGATTAATTACTCAAGGGGTTAAGTCTTTATTTACCAAAGATTTTTTAAAGAACCCAATTCACCCCTCCCCTCTTGGGTTTTGCCACTAACTCGGGACCAACAGTATCAAGTAAGATTAATTGATGGTAATTTTAATGATTTATTTTTAATAATAAATATATCATTAAGAGAAATGAGTCAGTACAGACCTAATATTTTTATTTTTAATATTATTAGTTTTAAAATTTTTTGCATTTAATAATGATAATTTATTTAAATTATTGAAGTTTATTTTACACGTTATATTCCCCACATTATATCGAAGACACAAAAATAATGATATTTCCTTTCCAGATGATTGTTAATTAACGAGTAATTTTAATTTATCCAACCTACTAGTAATTTTCTTTGTTTATTAGCCGAGTACGTTTAAGTCCAAAATAAAATTTAAATTCAAATTCATCTTAAAAAAGACAATTAAAAGAAAAGAAGAAAAAAAATCTTATTGGTCAGAAGCCCCTGTTGCGTGTTGTCAGCTCCCCTCAACTCGTAGCCTTGCCTCTAACCTCGTAGTCTCCGCCTTCTCTCCACTCTTGGTCTCTCTTTCTTTTTGAATTTTCTGCTATGCCTAAAATCTCCCCTTTATTTCAAACTGAAATCTCCTTTTACAAGTACAGATTTCGCAACCACTTAATAACGCGTCCGAAATTGCACAAGAGTAGACTTTGCTGAATGCACGGTTTGGATTTGGCTAAGGGGAGTTGCGCTGTTTGAATGGAATACATGGAAGGTCTTGATGATTAGCTAGTGCACATTGCGCATCCATTCTATGGATGGAATCTTTTATGCTCAATTTAAAATTGCATACCATGGGCATGCTTGAATGGATGCTCCTAATTTGTATGGTTTGGACGACCAGGTATGCTGGAATTTATTTGCGCATATAGCAAGAGATTGTGGACCACAAAATTTAATGGATGAAAATCTGGACGGTTAAAATTGCTGGAATTAAAATGGACGCTAAAATTTCTTAATTAATTGAATGGGAGTGGACGACTAGAATTGATGCAATTGATCTGCATGAAAGCTTGGAAAAGTGGACGGTTGGAATAATGCTAGGCAGTGATTTAATTGCTGAAAAAATGGATGGTATTGCGGGTGTTGCATGGTGGGCCCTACTTTGCAAATCTGCATAAAAATATTTAAATCATAAACTCATCAAATGTATTAAGGGTTACCAATATAGAATTATTTCAAACCCATTTGATTTTTATGGTAACAAATAAAATGTAATTTCAAGCCAAAAGATTACAAAAATTATCTAAATAACTTGAAATTAATATTTAACACCCAATTGTTGCAAAATCATATTTTAAATTAAATTTTACATTAAACTCCAATTTATTATCCACCAAATTGGCATAAAAATAGCCACAAAATATATCAAAATTTACCAATTATCATTTAAATATAGTGCAAGAGGCAATTTGGCTCAGAAGTTTCTTGCATCATTTGAGAATTACAAAGAGTATAGCTAGACTTGTAACTATACATTGCGAAGTCAAGTAGCTATTGCATATACAAAGGATCCTAAATACCATTTCAAAACCAAACACAAGAATGTCAAGTGTAATATTGGGACATCGTAACACAAAAATGAGTGATTCTAACATGTATAACAACACATCAAATGATTGCTGACCCACTCCGAAAATCAATAACCGTAATGTGTTTTATCATATGTAAAATCTTTAGACATATCTAGATTGTGATATATATCACAATACTTGCAATTTTTCGAAACATTTATATACATGTGTTATTTGTGAAAATGCTGGCATGGATGGATGATTGAATGCAAATTAATTAATCGAAAGTATGTTAACAAAGTTAGAGATTAGCCTTCTTTCTACGCGATTGCCTCTAATATTCTTGGAACATATAAAGATGAGACGACTTAAATTAGATGGATGCTCTATGTAAGCACAAACTTTTGATGTTTATTGCCTTGACAAGAAAATCAAGATGAGGTCACTTTTTTTATTAGATCTTGACTGCATTGGGCAGCTCATGTTTCACTAGACTTTGCTAAAGCTAGACATGAGGCCTTATTTGGCACCCAAAGAAGGTGAGCACTTTGAGGATAGGTTAGGCACTTGACAACAAGTGAACCAAGGTTTATTTGGTGTCAAAGAGATGATGACATATGCTCCTTATTGGTTAAGAGTTTTTGCACCATAACACATGTTTCATACCACGTGTGCTCAATGACCCATAAAGGAAGTGATTAAGCTTCTTTTTTTTTGAATAATCTCTATCTCCTCACTATGAGAGCTTTTGAAGCAAGAAGTACTTCATTTTATGCCTTGTGTGACGTTTAACTATATTTTGAAATTGTAGTCTAATGTTGCTACTTTAGCATGTTGCCGATGAGTCATGAGTGATCTGACTTTGCAGAACATGCCCAGAAAAGTAGTTAGTCTATGATCAAAGGATATATCTGCAAAGTAAAAACTATTTTATTTTACATCACTTGCTTGTATTCACCGAACGACTAGTTATGTACATTTATGAGACTAGTTATGTGCTCGAACATTTACAAACAACAAAAAGATAGTCGAGTATATCCTTTATGAAGGATTAGGTATACTTACATTGAAGTAACAAAATAAGTATAGGGTATAATGATATATTATTCTATTTAGGGTTGTAGCTGCAATCTATACCTCACAAGTGCCTAAGATTAAGCTTCCAAACTCCAAGATATATCCGCTAGTCACATGACCTATTTGCCTTTATGGACGGTTATAGAATAGAAAATGGTGATGCAAACATCAAGTGCAAGTGGAAGATATTAGGGTTTATGTCCATGTGGGTTCTTCTAGGATAAAGCCTATCTCATTGGGGAGGATAAGCTCCCTCTTAAATTGGGATACTTTTGTTCATGGGGGGTTATCCTTTTGGATAAGAATCCACTGTAGGAGAAATCCTTAAGATTCTCCACTCCCCTCCACTATAAAAAAGGCATTCGAGATCCTCTTTACAACATATACAAAAATTTACCTTCCCAAACTTTAGGCATTTAGGCGGCGGAAATTCTTATTAGTTTTCTATCTGTGATCCAACTCAGGTAAGAGAGAAAATTTAATGGGTAAGACCAATCCCACTTCTGCAACCCTATATCATGAAGTGAATTCCTAAGAGGTAGGCCGCTACTTATTTGATAAGATTAGTTTTTTAATTGTCCTAACAAAGGTAAAGAAAGAAATATAGCTCAAGCTCAAGATGGGAAATGAAAAGGTGATTCACACAAAAATTTAGGTCAATTACAAATAATGAAATGCTGAATTAAGCATTATTCTCAAAATATCCTACAATCAAAATTTAACATTCATATAGCATGAGAAAATTTTAAATGTCTCGATTGGGTGCAAGACAGAAATTTTTTTGGTAAATAGGTTTGGGTTAAAAGTAGGTTTCATAAAGAAAGTAAGCTTAAAAAGCTTCAAAATGGTTTCAAAAGGGGTTGGTCTAGAATAGATAGGTCAAGGTTGATTGGCTAATAAAAGTATCACCTTTATCATCTCCTCTCTTATTTGTACACTAGGATTTCACCTCCATAAATCAAAGAAAATTATTTTATTGTAGACCAGAAGAAAATTTTCTTTTCATGCATACATGATGAGAGGCATGTATGTCTGATTATTTTGCTTATTTTAACATAAATATGCGTGCTGTATCAAGTAATACAAGGTGAATTGAATGTCAATCTGATAAGAAGGGAGACTTAAATGTAGCACGACCAAGGAGTTCAATTGCCTCTTACAAATTATATATTTAAATGAAGTTTTATCAATTAAAAAGTTCCAAAGCAAAGAACTACATTAGCTACTATAATTGCAATGTAGTGCAAATAATGAATTTTTTTAAGAGATGATTAGATAGATGAGAGTTATGGATCTCTTGAGTCAAGACTACTCTAAATTGGTTCTATTTTAATGGTTGTATAGAGATTTCTTAATCAAGGTTTATTAGTATTCATACATGCCTTCCAATTCCTATAAATCTAACTATATTTCATTCTATAACTATGTTTCCACATAAATAAATGAACTAAAATTGATTTGCACATAACCTAATCTTTCTCACACAATAGGTATATTCAATCTATATTAACTTTCAATTACCACAATTCCTGTAGTAATAAAACATGTGCTTTAAATATAAATCCTATCTAGATTTCACTTTTCTAAGTATAAATTGAGATATTACATCAACCACAAGGTAGCTAAGTTTGTAGAAGCTTTAAACACAATATGTAAAGGTAAACCTCACACAAACACAAGTAAAATCAAATATGAAATTCTATTCTCAACACAAGGGCACAAATAACATCATCTATAAATTCAAGTTCATCGTAACTCTCCCTAAATATTTTAACGTAGAAACATGATAAAGATTCTCATTAAAATCATGTTTGAATACATCACAAATATGGAGAATGATAAAAATGAGAAAAGAAAAAGAAAGAGAATATGAAACTCATTGAATTTCTCCAACACAGCTAGTCTTCTTTCTCGTTCTCTTCTCTTTCCTTTAGCACCTCTCCTTTCTCCTTCAAAGTTCTCCACTTCGTGCATCGAGCTTCTGTTCTTGAAATCCTAAAAGTTGTATTTATGTGTGTTCAAATGAAGCTTGACATGTGTGAAAAATGTTACATATGGGGGCTAACGCTGCGATGCTGACGTTGTTAACAACTACAAGTTAGTCTTCTCTGAAGGCGGTGGAGCTGGGGCCACAACCTTTGTCTTTCTACTGCAAGACAGGCCTTTGACTACTTTAAAAAGATTTTTTCTCAAGCCATCCATTCATACTCTTGATTCAAGCATTGATCACTAACCTTCTTGCAAAAAACAAGATAAAAATAAGTAAATGCATTCCAATATAACTTAGTGAATCAAAATAAACTAAAATGATATGAAATGCATGAAAGCTGGAAAACTGTGTAGAATACATGAATGTCACTACTATTCAAAAGTGACCTTACACCTGACTAGAATCACAAAAATAATTCCACAAATACAAATTTTACCAATTAGTTTATCTGCAATAGAGAGGAGATGCTTAAGATGCCAAAAACTAGAATTGTTTTTTAGACTACTTATGATGGTTGTCAAGAGAAACAACCCCTAAAGAGTACTAATACCTAGGATATTACCTCAAGCAAAAATAGAGTTTGCCATGATTTGATGAATGTACCTTAGTACATGATCTTAATTTTGAGATAACTTGGAACTTCTAGGATTATATTAGTTATCTTCGGTTAAGGTGACCTATTCGCCTTAAGCACTGAAATGTTTATTTATGACTCATGTGCCTTCATTTGGCAATCGAAATACAGTATAGACTCATACTAAGCTAAGGGTGTGCTCTTGTCCTATGAGCCTAAACTTTCTGTTCTCATCCAATGCATTAGGAGATGGTAGCAAAATAGCCTATAGGCTTCTAAAAAATTCCAACTTGATCTCGGTGTAACCTAATAGTTCAAGGCTAGTAAATAATTCCCAACTAAATTCGGCAACATAGTGGTTAACTCATTCAGTCAAATTTAAATGTTCTAACGTAGTATCATCCATATATCAAGTGCATTCTATCTCTCTTAGAGCCAAAATATTATACCTTTCCTATAGTACTCTATCTCATATCAACCATGGAAAAGGTAGAGGCAATGGTGGTGGTGATCTTTCCTGCATTGCTTGGCCCCTTGACTATGCCTATGAAGTGGTGGCTTCTAGTGAACTTGCCCTCAATGAAGATGTCATTGCTCCTCTCTTCCTCTTGGTTGGCATAGCGTGGAAGTGAACGGAGGTGGTTTTGAGTAGGTTGGAATAGCGGGAGATGATTGAGGATTTTTATCAAACATTTTGAATGCACAAGTTTGAGCATGAAATTGAACTTCAAATTTCAATCGTTTGGGTTGTCTTTAGGTTTGGTTTCGATAAAGAAAGATTGGGGAGTAAGTGGGATAAAGGTTTGGAATGGTTTGGATGGTGTGGTTTGGATGAGACATTTCATCGAACACTTGGTGTGCAAAATGAAAGTTGTGAAGTTTTGAAGAAAATATGAAGTAGAATTTGAAGGAAAATGGGAGATAAGGTGTAGGGGCAAGGAAATGAATGGATTTGAGGTGGTTTGGAGGCTGTTTGAATTGAAAATGGAGAATAGGAAGATTGGGGTGTATTTGAGTATAAGGGAGAAAAAAAGGGCTTTTACAAAAAATGGAGGGACAAATTAGATTTAAAAGAGTTAGCACTAAACATAGTTTTGGCCTAGGGAATCTGAACTTGACCCGAGTAAAACCATTTGTTGTTGGGTTTCACAAGATTTTTTCCGTGCTATGCACTTTCGAACATGGTTTAAGCCTTCTTTCACACTAATTATTGCATTTTTGCTAAGGCCAAAACTTTAGCAGGGATTGGTTGTGTTTTTTTCTAAAATTGACATATTTTAACTTGTTTCGTAGGTTTAAATCTTTACTTCCACTTGTATAATCATCCTACTTAATCGAATTTGCCATACCTCACTTACTTTGCACAGTATCAATAGGATTTTACCATTTTGGATATCCCATCACATAAAATCACATCCAAACCTACTTTGGACAAGTTCAATGTAATATTTAAGATTAAATGCATGCAATCAACACAATGCATCAAAAAAATCAACACATCAAACAAACGAGTGCAAGTTGACTTCCTTGTCAATGAGTTAAGCTTTTGAACCACATTCTTTCACAATCCAACTCCAACAACATGACCATGAAGGCTTCAAATTAGTAAGTATAAAAATCTTAAAAACCAAAAAAAAATATTCAAAAGAAACTAATACTCCCTTAGAAAAACACACATCGGGTTTTCTCCTAAGCAACGCTTAGTTTATAGTCTTCATCCTGATTTTGATTCCTTCAATTGACAACATTGGCATTGGTGAAAGTGTAAACTATCCTTTCTCAATTATTTCACCAAGTAGATACTGTTTCAAATGTTGCCCATTAACCTTGAATGCTCTAATGTCATCCTTCCAAATTTCTACTGCTCCATGTGGGAAGACTTAAAGAACTTTGAATGGCCCCCACTAGCATAGCTTCTGTTTAGTTGGAAAGAGTTTGGATCGTTAGTTAAATAATGAAACCAAATCATCTTCATTAAACACTTTCCTATTGATGTGCTTGTCATGTCGAAGCTTTGTTTGCTTCTTGTATATCTTTGCATTTTCATATGCCTCATGCCTTAGTTCAAGTTCCTTTAATTGAAGCAATTTTTTCCCCTCTAGTAGCTTTCATATTGAAATTTAGCTATTTGATCGTCTAATATGCCTTGTGCTCATGCTTAATCGATAAATGACAAGATTACCATACACTAATTGGAAAGGTTTCATATTAGAATCTAATAAACAGCCTAGCATGCCCACAAAGCATTATCTAGTTTTGTTGACCAATCTCATCTTGAATTTGATACTATCATCTCTAGAATATTCTTGATGTCTCTATTTGAAATTTCAGCCTGGGCGCTTGTCTAAGGGTGGTATGGAGTTGTAAATTTGTGAGTCAATCCATATTTCTTTAGTAGATGTTGAAATTAATGATTACAAAAGTAATTGCCCCATTGCTTATCATCGCACATGTTGTTCCAAATCTTCCGAAGATGTTGCATTTGATGAACCAAATCCCAACTCGTGCCTCATCTATTAGAGCGGCAATTACCTCAATCCACTTTGTCACATAATCAGCTACTAGGAGGATGTATTATTTATTTAAAGAGGATGAGAATGGTCTTATGAAATCAATGCCCATATATTGTTGGTTCGACATTAAAAATATTAGTGAGTAGCATTTCATTCCTCTATGAGATATTTCCTATTCTTTTGCATTGATCACATGTAATTGCAAATTATTTTGCATCCCTGAATAAGGTAGGCAAAAAGAATTAGAATTAGGGCACCTTTATAGCAGTTTTAGCAGCTCCCATGTCTCCTGCATATGGAGATGAATGATAATGATTCAAAACACTTGGGACCTCTTCTGTTGGTATGTATTAATGAATCAAACCATCACTTAATCTCTTGTAATGGAAAGGTTCCTCCCACAAGTATTACTTCACATCAGCCAAGAATCTCTTCTTTAGTTGAAAACTCAGGTTGGTAGGAAGTACCTTGCACACTAAATAATTTATGAAGTCTTTATACCATGATTGAGAACCATTGATTACTGGGAGGCATTCATTAGGAAATTTATCATTAAATAGTGTCTATACTCAAGTTTTCTCCTTAGTCCAATTGTAGCCTTCACAAGTAATCGACTACCATATTTTTAGCGCCTTTATTTTCTCGAATCTCTAGATCAAACTCTTATAAAAGAAGGATTCACCTGATCAATCTAAATTTCACATCTTTCTTGGCAAGGAGGAAGTGGATTGATGTGTGGTCAGTGAAACATTGACCTTCAATCCTATAAGGTAAGACTGAAGTTTATTAATAGCAAATAACAACATAAGTATTTTTTTCATCATGGCATAATTGATTTGAGAATCGTCTAAGGTCCATTTCCTTTGACCAAGAACTTCCCACACATGATCTCAAATGATAAATAACAATTTGGTGGTTCAATTATTAGAGCTAAAATAAGTTCCTTTTTAAACTTACAGAAATCATTCAAGTACTAGTCAGAAGAATGAAAAGGCATATCTTTATTTGAAAGGTTTGTGAAAGGTTTTGTAATTTTAAGAAATTCTTTATGAATCATTGGTCAAAATCGGCACATCCTAAGAAATTTTGAATTCCTTTGACTAATGTAGGCGATGAGCTTCATGATCATTTCAATCTTCGCATGGTTGACTTCAATAAAAATAAGATGACCAAGAACAACGTCTTCTTGCATAATGAGGTGACACTTTTCTCAATTCGAATCTAAGTTAAAATTTTCACATTGTCTTCAAAAAAAATCTTCACACCATTGTAACACCTTAGAGAGGTTAGCCAAATAAGACTTAAAAGTAGTGTCATAAATAGAAAAAAATTATCCATGAAAACTTCCATGATATCCTTAAGATAATAAAAAAAAATAGCCATTATGTATCACCAAAGAGTTGCATATGCATTACATAAACTGAAAAGCATTCTCCTATATGCGAAAATGTCACAAGGACATGAGAATGTGATTTTCTCTTAGTCATTCGAGTGAATAGGAATGTTAAAATAACTAGAGGATCATCCAAATAATAAAAGTAGGAATGTTTGGCAAGTCTTTCTCACATCTGATCAATTAAAGACAAGGGGAAATGATATTTTTGGGTAGCATTGTTTAATTTTTGGTAATCAATGCACATTCGTAATTCACCAAATTACTAATAGAGAACAAATAGATAATTCTTGCCTCTAGAAGTTTAAAGAATTTCCTTTTTTACAGTTCTTTTATGCTTGGATTGAGTTACCTTTGGTGTTCAATGCTAGGTTGTTCGTAATCTCTCCGCAAGTGCACAAGTCATAGATTATAGTATACAAAATATTAATTTCACAAGGAATTTGGTACTTAAGACGATGGATTTAAACACTTAATAACCAAAATGTAGAGAATAAGATAGGAAGAAGAAAGAAAATAACAAAAAAGAAAGTTGATCTCAAGAACGTAAAACAAGAATAGAAATCACGGGATGAGAGTACCTAGAGTTTAGAGTTTCACATATGTCTTCTTCAATGAATACATGGTATGATTATTTAATTCGGATATTAAGTGTTAAAGGAGAACTATCTCTATATTATCCTTATACATTCTCTCAAAAACTACAAGGCGTACTTTAATCTTTTTAACCACCTATTTTTATGGGATTAAGTTAATCAGAATCTATTAAGTTCTGTAAAAATTCATGGGATTCCTCAATGTCATCATGTCTATTTTCATAGTCTTAGATTTTCCGATTTAATACCTTGATTATTGTAGAGTAGAATTCCACATTTCGGTTCCTTTACCTAATATATGGAAATCATTGCCAAAATGGGAGCTTAAATACTAGGTAAACATTAAATCACAAGATATTAAATTAACAATAATATCCTTCATAAAACTAGCAAAACCACAATATTCACTTTATTATATGCATGCTACATCCTAAACCATAGATAATGGGTTTGACCTAGCATGTTTACGATAAAATTGAAATGAAAAATAGTATCATAATCAAAGTTCATCTCAAACACAACAATTAACTTAAAGAAAAGAAGAAAAAGAAAAGTTTATTGATTAGAAGCCCCAATGGTGTTTCGGACGCCTCAAGCAACTCGTTGCCTTACTTCTTGCCTCATGGTCTTCACCTTCCTTCACTCCCGGACCTTACCCCAAGCTCTGAGGACATTCTAGGATGCCTTGGAATGTTTTCAAGAGGTGTTTATATAAGAATCCAGGGAACATGTCCGCCTAGAGTTCAATTTGTGTAGGAATTTGTGTGACCAGGTTCCCACATGGTTCAAACTGTGTGGCACTTAGATCCACATGGTGTGAACCATGTGGCACTCTGGAGTGCTCGGTTTTGCTTCAGAATTTTGAGGTTTTACTGCTTGTTTTGCTCCGATTCATGTTAAAACTTCCTCAACACATTTTGACATGTTTTAAATTGCCTTAATCATCATTTTCACTTTTTAAAGTTCTTCAAAATCTTTAAATCAAATGTGGTCTTGGTCTTTATGCTTTGAACTTCTGAAATAGACATATGTTACGCAGAAATGAATGGACTAGCTTTAACTACCCATAACTTTTAATCTGGGAGGAATTATTGAACTCACATCATATTGACTGAAAGAATTTTTTGAGCCCATCAATGTGGTAATTTGAGCAAGCCTAGTTGAGCTTCTTCTTATTCCCAAAATTTTCTATTTTTGTATGATTTGGGGCCCAAAATTGCATACGTTTTCCTTCTTTGCAAAAATTGGTCATTTGTGAGTGTTTTATGCTAAGTTAAGGTAAATCAATCAAAATATGATTCAAAATATCATAAAAGCTCAAAATTTTATTAATAAATATTCAAAATACGTAATATAAAAGTGACTCAATATAGGTTTGTACTTATCCTTCATCAAAATTTTATGCATACATAAAGAATAACTAATTCCTGGAAAATCGTCAATATAATATCCAATAACCTTTTATGTAGCTTAAGCTCATTAATTATTTTATTACATTTATACTCAGTAGGATTCACATTAATAATAATTGGATAGCTAAAATTAGGATCAAGAAAAGCATACCTTAGCTATGGAGGTAGAGGTTAGAGTTCTACCATTGGAGCTACTTTTTGCTAAGCAAATGATGAGATTGCTACAAGGTTAATTTGTTAAAATTGGTGTTTATGAGAATGTAAAATATAAAATAATAATAATAATAATTTAAGTTGACTGGTCAAAATTCACGTAAGGCATCCTACATGGCAAAAGTAGACTTTTTGACAAATTGGGCCAGATAGGTAATAATGGGCCTTGCCCAATTATTATTTAAATATACTACCGGTTATATTTATATTTTCATTTTTGAATATTATTTCAGCAACCCGTGTAGCTCGGTTGGCATACAGGTGGTCCAAGTGGTCTTAGAGGTCTAGGGTTCGAGTAGGGAGTTTTGCAGAAAAATAATTAATTTTTGCACGTTCGCCTCCCTAGGCATGTGGACCCCATAAGATAAGATAAGATGAGATTATAACTCTCCTAGATAAGATTGGTTAAGAATGAATTTAATTTTAAACTGAATTTTATCTCTATCTCTCTATCTCTCAGAAGCTACGAACCTTTTATAAAAAAGGGTTTGGGAGTTGATGAATTTAGGTATGGAGCATCTGTAGGGGGAGAATTTTAGATAAAGCAAGGTTGCGAGAGAAGAGGGCTTTTATAAGGCAAGTAGGACTTTCTTTTGGAGATTGATTTATGATCGAATAATAATTATTTTTTTTATTAGTACATATATGTTGTGTATTATTATTTTTTTAATTGTGCAGGAATTTTGGGCTAATTATCATAGGTATAATTGGTGGATTTCATGACTTGGATTTTCGTTAAGGCAAATTCGTCATATGCCTAGATTTTTGTTGAAATCAAATTCGTCAGTCGTTTGGATTCGTTTTACGCATGAGATTTTAAATCAGCAACAAAGTTTTTGTTGCTATTAAATTGGTAGCATAAAGTCAAAGAAGAAATGACAACAGATGTGTTGGTGTACTTTTTTTTACTATTATATATTTAAATATATATATATATATAATATAAGCAATGGATTGAATACTTGGAAAAAAGCATTGCCATGACTGCGTATTTTTATGTTGGGTGTGTATTTATTACTACTGACAATTGAGAATGAGATTTTGGATTTTTACAAAAAGGACCCATTTAGGGAACTTTGCAAAAAGGGGACTATTTATTATCTTAATTACAGAAAATTCCCTATTAATGAGGAATCACATTCTGGTCTTTGTACCTTTTGCCTGGGTTAATGTCTGAGTTAGCTCAGCATTAGAAGGGGCCAGTGTAAGGAGATGAGTCAAAGCAGTCTGGTGATGACATGGGTTTTTATTTTTACCATTTATTTCATTTTGCCGGAACTTGATCATGTTAACTTTGATTTTTATGATCAAATAGTCCATTTTTATGTTTTTCACGTTCCTGGACTCAATGGAAGGATTGGATTTTTCATTTGATGCCTAATTTTTAAGATATTAAATTAAATGATTATTTTATCATTTAATTAAGTTTTATTTGGGTCATTACCTATTTTCAAATAATTTTCTACTTGCTAGTCATGTTAAGACTAACCCATTATTTTTACAGGTGTACTAAATCAAGTGGGATACTAGCATTTTGGATTTACGTGAAGATTTTCAAGAATATTTATTTCTATTTGTTTATTTTAAAGGCATGTATTAGGAATGATAGACTTGTAAAAATTTTTTTCTTTGTGCCTTAATGTAATAATGGGAACATGCTAGTGGGAGTTGAATTGTGAATATGAAATTATAATAATTAATTGCGCCATAAATGTGTGATTGATCTTGAAAAATTGCATTAAATACACGACCCGGAATCACTTTTCTGGACCGTTATGTTACACAGAAATTCACAGTGATGGATTGATCTCAAGAAATACTGCTCATATAGAAATCTCCTAATCTCCATCTTTAATCATTCCTCCTTTAATGATGCATACTTCCATTGGATCATACAAATTCATTTCAATTGAGGCCTCATTGATCACATCAATTCATAAATAAGAATTTTCAAAGAGGGGTGTTTTGTAGTTGAGAACAAATTAAATTG
Source organism: Annona cherimola (assembly GCA_030490835.1). NCBI lineage: Eukaryota > Viridiplantae > Streptophyta > Magnoliopsida > Magnoliales > Annonaceae > Annona > Annona cherimola. The sequence continues at coordinate 32,909,037 of CM059971.1, read as the reverse complement.
TACCTTTTCATCTCTGACTTTCAATATGAGTTGCCTATTCTTTCGGTTATGATTGCTCCAGCAGTTGTGAAGAGTAACTTGCTCAGGATTTGGTGATCATCCTCCATATCTAGCCTCATAAAGTCTACAAGAATAAATAGTTTTCCTATATTCAATAGAATATCTTCAATTATTCCAACTAGACATTTGATTGAATGATCCACCAACTGCAATTACATGGAGGTGGGTTTGGGTCCCCCATCTTTAGCTTCTCACAATTGAAAGAGGTACTAAGCTAACGCTTGCTCCAAGATCACAAGCTTTATTGATTTGCAGATCACCAAGAACACAAGACATAGAAAAGCTTCTTAGATTTTGAGTTTCTAGAGAGATTGTTTTCAAATATGTCACTTCACTCAATGAAACATACACTAATAAACAAGTTTTGCAAAGTAGAGATAAATTTTTCAAATTGCTTTTGCAACTTAGCTTGTCTATTTCTCTGTGAAGAGGAAGAGGAGGTTGATATGGTGGAGGTGAGACCTAAGGCTTCTCTCTTCAGCTTCATGTTATAGTAGACTCCTCTCTTTGCATATGTGATTCTTCTTTCTCAACTGCTTCATCCTTTTTCTTCCGTTTTTGCTTGCTCAAGCTGCTTTCTACCTGAAGAGTGATTCCCTACACCTCTTCTCGTAGGTCGATCGCTGGTTAACTAGGAAGCTTACCATGATTTATTTTTGAAGATTTTATATCTTGTTGAGTGATTTTCCTTTCTGTCATCTTGTTTTACATTTACAATTGTTCAAAACCAAATGCTAGTTGTTTAATTCTTTGCTCTTACTTTTAAAATTGATGCTCTTGCCTTTAAAATTGTTACTGCATCATCACTTCTTTTTTCTTTTATGAAAGTAGGAGGCTTTCGAAAAAAGCATCAATGCTAGATTTTTTAGGCGATGGAATTAATGCAAGTTGATTTTGGATGGAAGGAGGATTTAGGCATCTTTTTACTAGAATCCAGGTAGTCTATTTGTTTGAGCATAGTTTTGAAAGGTCGACTATTGCTTAAACCATAAAAAGTTTGGGTGATTCCACTATCTAAGGTTATAAGTGTTTAAATAGGAATTTCCAAGTGATCGAGAGTTGGAAGTGGTTTATCACATTTAGTTGCTTGATTGATGTGTCTTAGACGTAGAATTTATACTCCGTTGTGTAATGAGATGCACCACAAATTTCACATGTTATGTTTGTCAATGAGCCTGCGTTGTTATAAGTGTTCTCTGATCTTCTTTCTTGCAATAGTGGGTCAACTTTTGCTATTAGCATATTCAGGGATTCAACCTCATAAACCCCTCCTCATTGTGAAGAACTATGAATGTCGCCATACTAAAAATCATGTAACACCAATTCCACCAACAATTTTACGGTCCGATCATTAGTTAATACTATAAATTACTAACTAGTTGCTAAATTGACTGCATTACATGTTGGGTGATTGAAGCCATTGTAAAAGTTCTCTATAATTTCCCATTGTGAAATGCCCTGATGAGGACATTGTCAATAAAGATCCATCATTCTCTCTCATACTACAGAGAGATTTACCATCTTCTTGGACAAATGAGTTAGTTTCATTGTTAATTCTCTTTATCTTTAATAGTGCATAATATTTTTTCCAAGAAATTTGTGGACAACTTGGCCCATGTAGTGAAGGAACCATGTGATAAAGAGATGAACTACTCAATCACCCGATCTAATGAAGAGAATGAAAATAGCTGGAGATAAATGATTTCTTTAGAAACTACTTAGCTCTCTTCACAAGTGCACGAGTCTTGAATTGTAGTATTTATTAAGATAGATACATAGAGTTTTTGGGACTTAGGACGTTGAGTTTAAACACTTTTGAAATGAATACCTATAGAAAAGATAAAATAGAGGAATAGCAAAGAAAGAAAGTAAATCCAAGAAAATTGAATAAGAAACAAAAGATTAAGAGATAAGAGCAACTATGGTCTACGGTTTCATATGTGAAGTCCACAATAGATACGGGGTGTCCTTTTATAATCTAAATATTATGCATTGAAGGAGAACAAAACTTAATTTAATCAAACATCTTCTCTCGAGGCAAGTAACACGTATCTTAATTTCCTTAAACACACATTCTCATGGGGATTAAGTCAATTAGAATTCATTAAATTCTATAAAAGTTCATGAAATTTCTCAAGATCATCATACCTATTCTCATGGTCTAGATTTTCAAGTTCAATATCTGAATTATCATATATTAGATTTCTATCTCTCGGTTCCTCCAACTAATACATGAAATCATGCCAAAGTGCTGCTCAAACATCTAGCAAGCATTAAATCCACGAGATACCAAATTAACACAACATCATTTATAAATAAAGCAAAACTATAATATCTTTTACGTATATCACTTATAAACTCTAGATTAAAAGTTTAGCCTAGCATGTCTTCAAGAAACCCAAACACGAAACAATATTGTATTTAAAATTCATCAAAGACATGACAATATAATCAAAAGAAAAATAACAATAAAGCTTATTGAATGGATTTCTTCAATGATGTCTTGAATGATTCCAAACAATGTACTGCGTCACTTCCCTTCTTGTGCTCTTGCTTTTTCCTCTATTTAGACCTCATCCCTAGCTCAAAAATACATTCTAAGATGCCCTTGGTCGTGTACAATAAGTATTTATATAGATGTCTATTAAAATTGTGCAAATCGGGAGAGAAATAGGCTACGCATGCCACGCTAGGCATCCACAAGTTTGAGCCATGTTGAACCCAAATCCACATGGTTTGAACTATGAGTGTCTCTAGACCTTAAATTTCGCTTTGAAATTTTTAAGTCTTCTGTCCTGACACTCTCTAAACTGTGTTGAAACTTCCCCAACACATTTTAAACCATTTTCCACATTTTTTTACTTCCAAATTGTATCTTAATTACATTCTAAACTATCTTTTTATCTTTGCATCTTGAATCATCAGCTTTATCACCAATTTTGTACGAGAATCTCCCATTTTAAACAAATAGCATCTAATGTGAGTACTTGCACATAACTGAGCTAAATCAATCAATATTTGACTTAAAACATTCCATTCATCCAAACATCATTCAAGATATAACATATGAAAAAAAAGCACAACAAATATACCTTTTTTACTTGAAAAATCAAATATTAGGAGCTAAAAAATGTCACAATAAAAACTCCTAATTTTCTTAGAAAACTCTTCTTTTTATCTTTGTTTTCTTAATACAAGCATTTAATTATTAACGGTAGTAACATGGGAAAATATAAATTAGATTACCTTAATATATCTCATCAAATTCTACTGTGCAAATTTCCTTCACTGACTCACTTAACTAGTCCATAGAATCATAAAGGCTTGATAGGATAAAAGGCTAGGTTTAGATCAAAAGTTGTAAGAATTGGAATTGAATTGCCTCTAAACTAACTTCAGTTTGGTATGCGTAACCCCCATACTTAGTGTATTGGTTCTTTTGAGAGCCTGCAATTACCCTTGGTATTTTCAATTTTTTTAAACATCAAGTCTGAAATTAATTCTCTTCACCATATTTTAGGATATCTAGGGAAGATCTTTTTTTTTTCTTCAAAATATTTTCTTTAGTGCACCAATCATATTGTTACCTTGATTTCTGATATGTTTTTTGGCTCAAAATTCAGATTCAAAGATAATTTAATTCAAATGATGGGAAGTAAGGATCAAAACCATTCAAGTCTAGGCTCAATGAAGGCAATCAAAAGGAAATTATCTCAGATCTATGCTCATTATTAGACAAAAGAATGCCTCAATCATTTCATGTGGACAAGTCAAGTAGATTATTAGTTTTGGAAATCCTTTAACTAGAATGAGACTTTCATACACATGAGAAAAGCTACCTCAATTAGTTTATCAATTGTATTATTGAATTTTTTTTTTGACAAATTAGAGAGAATTTGTCTTTTGACTCTATCATCTAATATATAAAAATCATTGTTAAAGTGTATGCCTTTACACTAAGCAAATATTAACTCACAAGATACTAAATTAATACAACATACCTTAAATAATCAAACCACAATATTCGTTACATTAGTTGCATGCTACATCCTAAATCCTAGATAACAGGTTTAGCCTAGCGTGTTTATGATAAAATCCAAATACAAAAATAATATTGTATCTAAGATCTATTACAAATGTGACAATTAAAATTAAAAAAAGAAAGAAAGGAAAAACTTATTAATTGGAAGCCCCGATGATGTATCAACTGCTCTTAGCAACTTGCTGTCTCACTTCTTGCCTCATGCTCTTCACTCCTCTCGTTTCCGGACCTCAACCCTAGCTTCAAAGACATTCTAAGATGCCTTAGAACATTCTCCACAAGTGTTTAAATGGAAGTGAGGAGCATGAATAGTAATTTGCATATGAATAGTAATTTGTGCATGAACAGTAACAATGCTTAAACAGTAATGCATGAATAGTGATAATGTGTAAACAGTTAGACATGAACAGTCATTTTGTCAAACATAATCTTATTTCAAATATGAGTCTTGAATCTGCATTTTAACCCCACTTTCATGAAGACTTATAAATTTGTCCATGTTTTAAACTAAAATGCACGTATTCCTCCTACTCTACACAAATTGCATCAATTGGTGAGTGTTTATAAAAATAAGCTTAATTATTCAAAATATGATTCAAACCATCTTAGGCACTTCAATTCTCATGGTATTATTGTCTAAAATAAATAGTATACAAATAACTTGAGAAGAGAAAGTAAGTCGGACTCGGTAGAAAGAAAAGAAAGAAAAAAAACCAAAGGTAAGTGTGGGGCTTTAAAAATTAAAAGAAAGAAAAAATAAGAGTGGGGGTTGTGCGTAAGAGGCTTAAGTTATTATGAAAGTGATTCTGACTTGAATTCTATTATTTTTTACCTAAACTCAATGAATTTGTACCTTTTATTTCTACCCATAGACGACCTCTTGATCATTCAATTGTGTGTGTCATGATTACTAAAGATAAGAAAGAGAGATGTGCATTTAGACTAAGTGAATTAGGAGTTTTTATTTCATAGCGGTTGAATCATGGAAATGCATGTGGCTTAAGTTGAAGATATTGATGGTTGTGTGATAATTGCATTTCGAAGATTATGTTTAACAATTCTACAAAGCCATTTGAAATTCGATTCTTGTGTTCTTGAGATTTGGCCTGATTACTGATTTTACATTACTTGGAAAGTTTTGAATCCTGAATTTGATTTAAGTAAAGTCATAACCCAAGTCAACTTTATAATCAATTTCAACAAGTGCATTTTCAAAGATAAAAAATTACAAAAGAGAGATACACTGTTGAAGTTGCATTCCAAGTCGACTCTGAATCCGACTTAGGTGAAGTCAAAGATGAAGTTGACGTCAACGTGCGACTTGAAGGATTCAAGGTTGCCTAAAACTCTCAAACTCCAAAATGATGTTTGAAGTCATACCTTAAGTTGACTCTAGATGCGACTTGGTTGAAGTTGAAGTCCCCCAATCAATGACTTGGAAGAACAAATGGAACTTCAAATTCTCTGTTTCAAAACTAACATTTAAAGTAATAACCCAAGTTAACTCCACTTGTGACTTGGGTAAAGCTTAACATGAAGTCAACTTAAGGAAGAGACCTGGAAGAAAGAAAGAATGATGACAAGAAGGCTAAGGATCTGAAGTTTCAGAACATGCTGAAGTCAACTTCTGCTATAACTTGGGTGCAGTCTAATCACTAGTCAACTCCACACACAACTCGAAGGCCAAGGTTTGAAGGAAAACTCTCTAGAAGAAAATGGAGCATTGAAGATGAAACCTAAGTGGATTTCACTTACGACTTGGTCAAACTTGAAAGCCAATCTCAGCTACGACTTTGGTTGTAACGGTTTGAAATTTTTAAACATTGGAACATTAAATGCATGTCACCTTTCACTAAACGTTCAAAAACCTTCAAGGCTATAGAAGAATCATCAAGTTGAGTTAATTGTGGTAAGCTAAGGCATTCATTAAGCTCTCACCTTCAAAACTTTAAGCATTCAAGTATTTTACAAGCTAAACTCTTAAGTCTACTGCAAAAACTTCAAGTTCAAACATTGTTATGCTACAAAGTGTTGAAATCTCTCTGCAAGTGCACACGTCATAGATTGTAGTATATAAAATATCAATCCCATAGGGAATTCAGGACTCAAGACATTGGATTTAAACACTTATATCAAACAAAGAAAGAATAAAGTAAAAGGAAAGAAATATCAAAAAGAGGTGATATTGAGAATTCAAAAAAAAGAATTACAAATTAGGAGATGCAAGCACCTAGGATCTAGGGTTTCACATGCAACATTTGCAGTGATTATTTAATCTGGATATTATGAGTTAAAGGAGAATGAGCCTTAAATTATCCCTGCACATTCTCTCGAAACCTATAAGGTGTAACCCTAATATGTTCTAAACCACCTATTCTCATAAGATTAAGTCAATTAGGATTCATTATGTTCTGCTATTGTTTGTAGGATTCCTCAAAGTCATCATGCCTATGCTTATGGTCTTAGATTTCTAGGCTCAATGTCTTGATTATCGTATATTAGACTTCCACCTCTTAGTGCCTTCACCTGATATATGAAATGATGTTGAAGTGCAGTACCATACACCCAACAAGCATTGAGACCACAAGTTATCAAATCAACACAAAATACATTAAATAATCAAACCACAATATCCGCTACATTAAACACATTATACATCTTCAATCCTAGATAACAGATTTAACCTAACATGTTTATAATTAAAATTAAATGAAAAATAATATTATATCCAATATTTATCATAAACAAGACAATTAAAATCGAAGAAAAGAAAGAAAAGGAAAACTTAGTGATTGGAAGTCTCGATGATGTCTCGACCACTCGAAGCAACTTGTCATCTCGCTTTTTGCCTCGTGCTCTATAACTTTTCTCACTCCCAAACTTCAAACCTTGGTTCCAAAGACATTCTAAGATGCCTTAGGATGTTCTCAATAACTGCTTATATAGAAATTTAAGGAATATTTGCGCAAACAATTTGACTTGTGAATGAATTTGCATACAGTAGCCCCCATAAGGTTTGAATTGTGTGGCACCCAGATCCACACCGTTCAAACCGTGTTGCTTGATTTTGCTCTGAAATTTTGTGGTTTTGCCACCCGTTTCGCCCTGATTCATGTTGAAACTTTCTTGACATATTCTAGATTGTCTTGATTATTATTTTAAATCTTTTAAAATCTTCAAATCATAGAATGAAATGTGGACTTAGTCCTTGAGCTTTGAACTTCTTGAAATAGATGCACGTTATGCCGAATTGAATAGACCAGCTTCAACTGACCGTAACTTTTGATTCGAGAAGAGTTTGGGAGCTACAATATATTAACGAAAATTTTTTGAGCCGATCGACATGGTTAGTAGGGCAAAGCCTGATTGAGCTTGTTTTTTATGTCAAAATCTTATGTTTCTATATGATTCAAGGCCCAAAATTGTATGTATTTTTCTACTTTACACAAACTGTGTCAATTGTGATTGCTTACATAAAACTAAACTTAATTAATCAAAATATGATTAGAATTATTTTAAACACTCAAATTCTCATAGAATTATAATCCAAAATAAATAGTATAAAAGTGACTTATCACAAACATCAACACGCTCTATAAAGCGTAGTTTGTTTTTATTCCAAATTATTTATTGTAATTTAACACTTAGCTTGGTGTTGCAGACCAAGGCTAAAGCGTGGAAATAAGTCGTGTTCAGTTAGAGTGGTGCTCCCAACTACTTGTGTAGTTTTATAAATGCCCCCTAGAGCTATAATCTAGAAGAGAGCAGAGGTTGTAAGTTGTATTTTTTGGATGATAATGGAAGCAAAGATATAAGAGGTGTCTGCTTAGAAGAGTAAGGGTGTGTTCCAAGATATATAAGATTTTTGGACTGAATCTGTATCATCATTCCTAAGACAACTTTTCAATTTCCAATACAACTTCACCCATTTTCAATACAACTTTACTCATTCCCAATATACATCATGATATTTTCATCCCAGATATAGATTCAATCCAAGAATCTTATATGTTTTGGAACACACCCTAAAGTAGGAAAGTTTTCTGAACCACTATAAAAATTTGTCTTCTCACACATTTATTTTTCAATATCCTGCTCTCTTGCACTGGTTCTGTAAGTTTCATTCAAGGGAACATAATTTGAAAGGCATTAAGTTTAAAATAGAAAAGAAACTTTAAATTATCCAATTCACCACTTCCCTCTCGGGTAAAGAAAATCTTTCAGGATCAACAGTTAGTGAGCTCATAAAACTGATGGATTATTATACTTTGTTTAATGTATAGTGGAATATGTAGTTGCTATCATCATAAGTGTAGGTATTAGAGTTTAAACCAAACCATTATACTTAAGTATTAGATTAGTTTGCATGTAGTACTTGGTTAAAATTTTGTACTTCAATACTTTTGTAGACATGCACTTACCAAAAATGGGGTAAATTTTTAAGAGCTTAATTAACCCCTTCCTCTTGAGATAAGCCAAATTATTGGTACTAACACAAACCCCTCAATACAATCATCAAATTTCTCACATCAAAATGCTTTCATATGTTTTAACTTCTATAGATTACACTAATCCTTGGGCAATAAAAAACTAAAAGAATGAAATATTGAACAACGAACGAAATCAAGGGACAATAAGTGATTATCTTATAGAAAAAGCCATGAGCACATTAGTTAAGTTCTAACTATAGCTTTAACATTAATTAAGTTCTAACTATAGCTTTAACATTAATTAAGTTCTAACTATAGCTTTAACATTAATTAAGTTCTAACTATAGCTTTAACAAGAGATTAAGTATGTAAGGACTTTCCTTCGCCATCACTATGAAGATGATTACTGAAAAGGTCGGTGTAGCACATTATAGGCTTATGCCTAGACTGGCAATCTTTATAGTAGAAATCAAGCAACATCTTCCTAGAATCTATAACCATTTGGAGGGGAAAAGAAACCACTTGTACAAGAATAAGTTGTGGGAATCCTAATATCCACAATTGCACTTCAAAAAGTAATGATGATAATCACTTGTCCATCCCATCAATCAATCTCATCTTCATCATTACCAAATCTATGGTGTATTTGGGAAATGATAAAACATTTGAATGAAACATTTTTAGCATAGAAGTTTTGTGTTTGGCAACGATAAAAAATTTCAAGTTAAAATTTTTCAGTCTCCATATTATCTAATTTTCAATTATTTTTTCACATTTTCCTATACAACTACTTAACTTTTTAATCCTTTTTACATAACTAACCTATATATTTTATTTTTATTCTTTTTACCCCTCATCATTATCTCTATTACACCACATCATTTTCTTTCAATTTAATAATTTTTATATCAAAAACTTTTCATCAAAAAGTTTTACAACTTCACAAACACACCCTTGATAGAAAATGACGTGATATGATATAAATAATGATGAGAAGTAAAAAGGAATAAAGTTAAATTTGATCGGTTTTTCTATACAACTTCAATTGAGATAATTTTTCTTTTAGTTTCTAACTTCAAATACTATTGCTTTAAAAATTTCAACTCAAAATTCTAGAATTATAATTTATAACATATACTTTATTATACATGTTTACCGACAGTTTTTACCCATTTAGAACTTATGTGACTATAACCCACGAAAGTTTTTTATATACTAATTCAATCATCCTTAAACATCCCTTATCATTCTAACATTATTTTTATAATATTTATTTAGTTAAAATGTGGCTCATACAAAATTTGGCCTACCAATACAACTCTTTAATTGTTTTACCTCTAAAATGGATCCCATTGGCCCAAATTACATTGATTCCCTTTATTATCCCCAAAATCACCTTCCTCATATCACATTTATTTCTCACTTCTCATCCATGCAAAAAATCAACAAGTCCCATTATATTTACAAAATTTCACCTATGGAATTTTCTTTGCATCAAACCATTACACTGTAGCCTCTATTACTTCAAATCATGAAGTTAACCTCTCAAACTCAACCCAATGCTTCGAAAATACACTTTTATCACGCCAAGAGTCACTCTCTCACATACATTGGCCTCCACAAAGGCTTCTTACTTATTTTGACTCCTTCAGTTCTTTTGAGATGAAATATATATTACCTCAACTTAACTAATACATACTTCAAATCTTTTCTAAACTATTCCACACATTTCAATCATGATTGACATCTTATCATGCTCATAAATATCTTGAAATTAATTAAAATTAAAATTTAACTTCTAAACTTCTTTTCTAACTCAAAACCTACATTAGTAGTGTAAACTTCAAATGATTGTAATCCAATCATACCAATAGCTCAAACATTTTCCAAATTAATAAAAGAATATCTCAAAATCAATCTCAAATTATAACTAGGTCATTTACTAAAGCTTTCTACTTGGGTTCCCATTAATCAAGGTTTCAAATTTACCTCAATTTGGTCACCACACATGTTTTCAATCTCACATACCCTAGCTATTACAATAATCTTTCACTACTACCAATGGTAGACAATGATAAAGAGGGAAGGAAGATGATATTGGTTTAGATTTTAAACCTTAGGTATTTTTAATTTTTTAATATATGCATAAGGTAGAAAGACATGGCTGGATCTTTGGTTGATGAGATGGAGGATGCCAATAGTGAGGGAACAGGTGATGGGTTTTAGATCTACTGATCTGCATTGCTAGCATTTGAGAAGATTGTGCTTCTTATTGGACTCGTTGATCTAATGTAAGAGTCGAATATAAAGATGGGTTACCAACAATAAGAGGAGAGGCTCACTGCAACTTGGTCTTTAAATAACAGTGGCTAGAGGTGCAACTTAATCTGGGTTCAACTCGAACCTGACTTGTCGAACCTGATTTCAAGCGGTGGAGAATTCTACTATTGTTCAATTTGACCCAAATTGAAATAGGTTTGGTCTTCGGTTGATGGAAACCCAAATCTGACTATCATATACTCATTATATTTTTACATATTTATAAATTACACTCTAATGTTCCTTTAATATATATATATATATATATATATATATATATATATAAAGTATGACTCTAAATATCCACATATCAGATAAACTATTATATGTTAATAATGAAAGTGAATGGCCCTTAGAAGTTCATTCACTCATATAGGATTATTTTATACTAATTTCAATAAAAGAAAATACCTTAAATTTGTTCACCATTTTTAAGTCTTCATGAAAATAAATTATTTTATTATATCAACATTGGATGAAAAACCTTGTTGGTCCTCTCTTCATGTAATATTATTTATTATTAAAAGATACACAACCTCCTAGATAATCTTACAATATTATAATATCTAGTTACTAAAATCACTAATCTAAACTCATTAATACCTTCATTGAATCATGCTCCTTAAGTAACACATGCAATACTTGAATTACATAATAGAAAAAATTTCATCTCTTTATTCTCCAAATCAAGTCTAGAAATCTATTTAATGCAAAGAGAAAATCTAAATGAGGTTTTCTTTTTTAATTTTTAAGCACCATTTTACTTTTTTGTTTCAAGATAGTAAACTATCATTTTAAACTTTTTCTTTGGTGATGAATTTAAGGTTAGATAAAAAAAAGGATGAACCCAAATTCCAACAATTTAGACCAAAGCATGTATCTGCATATGCAAAATCTCAAATTTAGAGAATCATTTATTTATATATAATTGATGTTCTTAATTGCATAAATGTTGAATTCAAAACTTTGAAATAGATATTTGGTTTCACTTTTGTTAATTTATGAAATGAGGCCTCTGCAAATATTTGATTCAGATAAATTTTAGTTTCTTAATTAAAAAATAATTTTAAATGTAATTAGTGGAGTTGATTTTTGTATCATCATCAAGGTGGAACCAAAATTAGGAATACTAAAATGAGAAACATTGAAGTATTTCCCATGCTTAAAAGCATTGTGGATTTTTGTTTTATTATTGGTATGATAGGCCACAAAATTGTATTTTGGGGAAAATCTGTAAGGATTATTAATTATTACTTGAATGAAACAGGGTGAGCTCTTTTTCCATTTTAACTGACGGGCCACAAGAGTAAAATAGTTCTGGCACCGAAATTATTGTTGTTATTATTACAAAATATCTTCTCTTCCGCAAAGACTACAACTGGCCAGGTTCGGATGGCGCACTTGTCCTCAGATTACATTCGTTCCCAAAACTGGTGGCAAGAAGAACACGTGGAAGGCTTACATTAATGATGCTGGCTTTCTTATTAGTGGAATTTTTTCCTTTGATAGGTATTCATATATGCTATTTGAAATCGATCACATCATGAAAGCACTCGAACCTAAATATACGAACCATTTGACCTTGCTTTTTGGTAGGAATGTGAAAAGGGGCTTTGTTTGCACGAATAAATGGACAAAAAAGATGCAAAAGTTACATGCATGCATGCATGCATATGTTTGGACTTCGATAGCACAAATTTGGGATGTGAAAGGGGAATGTTTGTATGAAATTCTTCTTCTTTGTAATTTTTTTCCATTTTAAATATTTATGGAAAATCAATTTCATTTAATGCATTTACAATCATTTATATTATGATGGAAATTCTTTTATTTGTCTAATACTATTTTGGATGAGCTCCATCTAAAATTGTTTAAAATCAATGTAATATAATAGTTTAATACTACATATTAATTTAAAAGTTGTATTTTCAACATCTAAATCATCTAAAATATCATTATTATGTAGATAAATTATCCTATAAAGTATTATTGCATTCTAATACATATCTAATTGAATCTAATCATTTTAAAAATTTATGTATAAATATATATTTTTCAACAAATATGGCCTAACTGAAAACTTAATTTGGATAAAATTTGATCTTCTAACTGAACAAATGATAGTAAATACAATTAATAGATTTGATTTTCCATCAAATATTAAGGTATTAAATTTGTAGGGGTTATAATTCATAATCAAGTTTCAAAATTCGTGCCGCGAGAATACGATCACTAGTTCAGGCAATATTCAAAGACGTATTGCTAGTTTTAATTAAGGAAAACTACAAAATACATTCAGATCTAATGTAGTCGCTTTCCAAATGATCAAATTTCAACTTACATGTTTCATGTTTCATGTTTCAGTTTGGTAGTGCTGTCAAAAATATTGGTCAAGCAACGGTACTGCAACCTACGTTATATGTACAGAGAGATCTGATCTATTGCAACCCATTGCATGGTAATCGGTTGAACTGTTTTTATTTTAAATAGTTTTTTAATCCAAGCCATCCATCATGTTTTACTCCATTAATATTTTGCATAACATAAAAAATCATATTATTTAGAGTTGTATATAATTCATGACAAATGCAAATGCATGTATAAAGTAAAATAACATCTAATCGGATTTTTATAACAAACAAACATGGATGAAGACGATAATATTGGTTCGACTATATCATCAGAATATATTCTGTATGGGCGCAATAGGATTGAAAGTCGGTGAGAACTGACAAGGGGTCAGCTAAAGGCAATTCTGATGCGGAAAAAAAACAAAGGATGTGATCTCCAAGTCAGCTTGAGAGACAAATGGCGATTGAGCTTTGCCACTATATATATGTGTGCGTGTGAGCTCATCAGCATTGCAATAGACCAGCCCTGAACATGCATGCGTGATGAGAAGGAAGAGGTCTCTTACATGAAGATTTGAGCCAGCTTGTTGGGTAGCCAAGGATGACTTGCCTATTACTTGTCAATGATTTCCATTAATTCCTCGTGTGAAATGAGGGGTGGTTGACAGGCAGTCTCCTTGGCTAGTCTATCCGGCTTCAATCATTCATGTTAGATCCCTCTTCCAAGGGCACCGAAGTCGGCTTTTGATGGCTTACCATGAACAAACTTATGTTGTTGAAAATTGGAATCTAACGCCTCATGAGTCGAAATCACGGTGCGGTCCAACTAAAACACGAATTTGAACTTTGGGAAGGGCAGTTTTCAAATCAAAATGGATAGCTAGGTGAGATCATGATCAGTTCTCTCCAACAGATGTGGCAGCAGGTATGAATCTTAGGCATGAATGTGCATTCTTCCATCAATAGGCTTTTGCCAACAAGGAGTTTTTAGCTTTTTCAAATGGCAGGGATTGCGCTGCGTTATTTATATCAGTGTCAGTCATATTTCTACATAAGTGTCAGTCCCCTTCCTGTGAAACCCTCTTGAGTGAAATAACATTCATTTTGGCTAATCTTAATGATTAAGATGAAATCTACTTTGTTCATTGTATTTATTTAGTCATAGCATTATACATGGCCTTATTTATAAATAGATAAATAAATAAAATAAAATGATTTAATACTAAATATCAATTTTAAAGTTGCTCCATCTTCACCTATTCACTCCAACCTTGAAAATTATATTGCACATTATGATTTACAACCATGCTAGCTTGTCCACGACATGTTTCTATCATTCATGGATATGCATGCATTGTCACAAATCAACATGTGTAGCACAATTTTCAACGTTTAGGATGGATGAGCAGGCTTGGGGACAAATTAATATATCGCAACTATAACTTCTCTAGGGGGATTTTTTAATTTTAAAAAATTCGAGAGGAGGGAGGGCAATGTACCTCCATGACTCTTTTCAATAGAAGCTTCGAGTCATCCACTTTTCAAGCAAGGGCTATGTCTGAAGCCTATTAACCAACCACCTTTTGTGCTAAGAAGAAATTGGGTTCCTTTTTGCTGCTAACTCGAGCCAAGCATTAACTAGCCAACTTGCATTATGTGACCTAAAGCTTTTCGACACCTATTACTCTTGGCATTTTTTATTTTTTATTTTTTATTATTTTTTTAAAGCTGGGTTATAACATTCCCATCTATACAGAAACGGATCAAGATGATGTGTCCACTAAGAAAGGGGGCACCTAAGTAGACTGAAATATTACACGAGGTAAGGAGAGGTGTGAGGGGCCAACATGGCTAAGGTGGACACACTGTTCTCTTGTAACATTGTATCATGTTAAGTTTATATGCTTAACGCAAGCACACAGAATTTAGAATTTACATGGTTTAGCTAGATGCCTACTCCACTAAAGAAAAATATAATCCACCAATTAATAAATAATTGCAACTTTTCTCTGACAAGCGATAAACTGCTTCTCACTCAAAATCTCACACAAGCTTTGCACTTTTTATTCTATGTGACTTAAAACTCCGTAAACTACATGCCTTTTCCTAACTCTCACATACATATGTAGTCCTACGTGTAATTCCAAATGCATCCTAGATGAATTTATATGCATAACTAACATGCAAAATACAATGTTTTTCTTTTTAAATATAATTTATTTGTAATAGATTTCGATTTATACTTACTTTTAGCTTTATCCAAATTTTCTTTGAGCCTACCAAACTAATTACTCTTGAAGTGCATTAGCTACAAGATACATTCGAAGTGTATCATTGCCAAACCTTTCATATCTTGCAAGCATCATAACTCATCCATATAGTATAGCCTTTTTCGACTTTTCTTTAGTGCTCGCATAATCCCTTCTTAGGTCAAAATATTTTTTGCCCATTGCTACCACAATGTGAAATCATTCTATCCATTGAATGACATCACTATGAAATTGGCTATATTTTACTTGCTTGCATGGTTAGTTGATAGAAATTGTTCTACACTGCTTTCTAACTTCAATTGCCTTCCTCTGTTTTTGGATTATTAATGCTTCCTTCTTTATTCATCATTCTTTAAACAAACTATCACAATCCCAATCTAAGACAGTATGCTAGGCTGGCCCACAATAGGACCTTTTAATCATACTTGTATTACATTTGACAAGGAGCTTACAATTCATGCATAAATACGATTAATAAAGTTCATCCATAGGATCCGCATATAATTATTACAAATTGATGTTCAAAATCTGATTACAACATTTCAATAAAGAAAATAAAACTCCTTTATTTTGAACCTAAAGTTCATGCCTAACCCATTTGTTGTGCATCGTTGAGCCAGATGAATTTGCATTACCTAAGAAAATATAAATAAGGTGGTGTAAGTTTCTAAGAACTCAATAAGAAGAATTTTATATATCATCCGACCATGACATTCATGTATAAATATTATCATCAAATATATTGCAGAAAAATGAATATTTTATAACCACATTATCAAGTACCAAAATACAAATAAAATCATTGACTCAATGTTTATGGTTTGTATAAAGTAACCTTCTAGCAAAGCATAAGAGTTACCCTATGTTCATAGAATGACTTATGACTTACCTAAGAATCACTCCACGATTAACAAGTTGTATTTTAGTAATGCCTAGGACCTACCCTCAAATCATGCACTAGTTAACCTTTGATGGACGATGCGGGACTCTAATTATTTGGTCACTTTAATGCAAGTATACATGTTGATCAAGTAGTAAAATTATGATTAGAGTATTGTTTCCCACAATGAGACGAGACTAAGCACAACGCAACCTAAGATTCATTGCCAATTGCTAGTTAAAACAATTGAATAAATTCTAAATTTAACAAGTAATTTGAATATAAATGATTATAAACTAAACAACTACTAAAAGTGACCGAAAGGTTGGACCTTTTTTATGAAATGACTTAGGGTTGTGAATCACTTGACTTAAGACTATTCAATGACAATTCATTTTTTTAGTTCGTGCTAGATTCACTAATCAAGGCTCAATAACACATGAGCGTATTCGTCATTTTTCAAAGAGTGAATGGACTCTTTAACGAATTTCTAACAATGTAAGTATAAGTGAAATTATGATGAAAATTCATGAGTATAAAAGTAATTTTTAAAAATTCATGGGTATAAGTGGAATTCGGAGCAAAATTCATGGATATATAAGGAATTCACTCTTAATTTTATCCTTTATATTAGAAAGGGATAGATGGAAAACATAAATGATAAATTATGAAAATGAGGGTGAATTTCAATAAATAAAAAATTTAGATTTATTAATAAAATGTGTAAGTGAATTTGAGGGTCAAGTGATGAGAATTGCGAGTTTTATGAATGTTTACAAGTTCACCTAATGTGAGAAGTGGTTCTAGTAAATTGCGTAAACTACATAGGGTATAATTACAAATACTAAACAATGGTCTATTTTGCAAATGCACGAGTAAGCTAGGAGTTTCACATGCATGGTAGGAGTCACATAAGAGAGTTATAGATGAACAAAGGGAGTTGCACATGCATAGTAGGAGTTACATGTAAAAGAGTTACACATGCATGAAGAGTGTTGCGGATGCATAAAGGCGGTTACATGTGCATATTGGGAGTGATAATGAACATGAATATTTTATATGGAATTCATAATTTTGTGTTAATGATATGAAGACTGTTGTGATGTTATGAGAAAGAGAGGGGACAAGGAAGAAGAAGATTTCGGAGTTGGATTCCACTTGCATAGTCAAGATCAAGTACAAATTTCTTGCAAATCAAGGTTGTTGATCTAATTTCTTTTTTGATAAAAAATTCTAGAAATATTATGTTCAAATTTTAATAGAAGGTGGACTAATCCAAATGATTAGTGATAACATGGCTATGACCAATATATTGATGATTTGATCATTGACTTAGATACCAAGACCATGGAAATACTGTTGGAATTATTTTATAAACTATACATGTGATATATGTTGATGGAATTTATTAGACTTCATTTCTATATAACCAGGTTACATAGAAGCGGATTTATATAACCCTTTTAAAATTTAAGCTTTGGACATTTGATGGTATCTAATCCGTTTATTATATTTAATATCATTTGTTTAGCTAAGAGACCAAATTTCATCCAAATCAAGCGTGTACATAAGTCAATTTGTTAAGAAATATATATTCATATGTAAATTATCAAAAAATTCTTAGATTCATTTCATGTACTAGAAATAATAATACTTTACAGTGATATTTTAGATGATTTAAATATTAAAAATATAAATTTAAAATTGATATTTAGCATTAAATCATTTTATTACGTCGATTTTGTACATTTGTAGATATGACTTAGACAAAATGATATTAGACAAATGAAAGAGTTTCCATAATAATACAAATGATGTTTTCTATAAAAGGATAATACATATGATGTTAAACACAATAGATTAAGTAAATTTTCCATCTACCATTTAGATATAAAAGATAGAGAGGCTTGCAAAGAAGAGAGGTCTTGACGAGTCGTATATATATCTAATTGAATGCTCGTTTTAACGCAAGTATACGTACTGATCTAGTATTAAAGAGTGAGTAGAGTATCGTTCCCACGAGGATTGTGTTAGACGGATTAGCACCTTAAAATTCAATTGTCTAAAGTGAATTGGAGGGTTTGAATTTGCAGGAATAGAAGTAAATTGAACTAAGCTAACAGAAATTAATCAGAATGGGGTGGATTTGTTAAGATTATCTAGAGATGATTAAGATGGGTAGAAGTATGAATTCATTAACTCATAGTTATGTTAATTTGGTTCCTATTTAAGTTGATTGTGTAGAGATTATTAATATAGGTTCATTTACATTCATATATGTCTTCCAACACATACAAATCTAACAAAGTTTTAGTTAATTGCTATGTTCCCATGCAATGAAGTAAAACAAGGTTGATAACAATATATCCTAATCAAGATTACACAGGGTTAATAAGTATATTCCTATCCATATTAACATCCAACCACCATAAGTAGATGAAAACTTGTACTTTATATATGGATCCCATTGAAATCCCACTCTTCCAAGTATGAATCTAAATATTCAATCAATTTACAAAGTTGTAAAACTTGTAAACGAATTAAGTATAATATATAAGGGTAATCTCATGCAACATAAGCTACAACACAACTAAATATTCATTTCATCACAAGAAAACCAAAGTTAACATAGATATGAGTTCCAATTATCCATATCTCCCATCACAAGGAGATTCAACAATATACATGACTTCAATTTCCATTAAAATTAAGTTTACAATCTTCCAAAGCAAGGAAACTAACAAAAATGAAGAAGAAAAAAAAACAAGAGATGAAACTCAATGGATCTGCAATGAATAGCTTGATCTCCCCTTGATCTTCTCTCTTTGCCTTGAAGCCTTTATTTTTCTTCCCCTTTCTCAGCAGCCACAAGCCCTCTCAGTTATGCTTAAGAAACCCTAAGAGAAATATTTATAACCCCTTTAGTTTAGAGCTTCACATGTGTGAGATTTTGCACACATAAACTTCGTGGTCACAACTCCACAATGTTGGACAGCCTGACAGTGCAATTCTTAAGGTGATGGACTTCGTGGTCGAGGCCTCAGGCAAGCTAGAGACAGCATTGCTCTTTTGACAGCTTCAAGTGATTTTCTCATTTCATCGTCTTTTTGGCTTCAAACTACAAAGACATTGCCCTCCTTTTTCTAGAACAAAAGAGTAAAAATAAGTAAATACAATCCTAAATGGTCAAATAAAATTAAAACAATCAAAATGAGATGAATTTAAATTAAATGCTACCTAAAATGCAAGAAACACACACTAGATGCAAGAATTACACAAATTGTGAAAACTAATGCAAAACCTATGCAAATGTACATGTTTCTCTTGAACTAGCATTCAAACTAAGTGCAAAATGAGCATTGATAACTCTATTTTTATAGAGTTATCAGATTTCATTGAAGCAGGTTAACATTTATTTATTTTAAGTAGATCGAATTATTTGATGATGGAAATGGACTCCATTTGAATTTTCCTCCAATTGAAGACATTCCATGATGTTCATGTCTAAAGATAAAACATTACATTAAATTAAATCAAATGCTACTAGAAAAGTTTGCATAAGTTATTTAGATCGTATAGATCATAGGACCCTAATTAGATCAAATTGTAAATGTTTGATGATCAAAAGTGGACAACACAAATTTTTCCATTTAGAATACCCCATGCTACTGAAATCAAAACATGTAAGAAAATTATATTGATGTTATATAATATTTTGATTAAATGACCTTATTCATTTTTAAGAGGTAATGGTCATGGCGGGCCTAAAAGTATCCCATATAATCACATTCAGATACTAAGGTTTGGAAAAACATAGATCTAAGAAAAATTCAAAATAAAAAAATTACTATATAAAATTTATACAAAACTTATATTATGTACATAACACTTTGTCATCTTTGATTTAATTCAAAAATGATCAAGTTGGGCCACAAGAATCCACTCACCCAGATTACATTCAAATTCATTTTGGAATTGTGAAATTTTATATTGAATAAAATTTTAAAATTAATACAAATAAGAAATAAATATATTATGTAACCAATTTTGAAATGAAATTTACATGAAAATCTTATTATTTGAGCTCCAATTTACCTAAGTTTTCTTTGTCAAATTGTGATTGTTGTGGGGCACAAAAATATCTTCACCAAATCATGTTTTCTACATGATGCCCAAATCAAGGATTATTTTTTAATTTTGAGTTCTATTTAATCAATTTATATCAAAAGCATGTGTTTCAAAATGCTGAAAATATTACTATTATTGGATTTATTTCTCTAAAAATCATTAAATTAATTGGTTGAAATTATGAAAATTAGATTAATGAAAAAATTGATCTAACTGATGGATCATGTTAAATTACTTGGATTATTTGATATGGAATTTGGTAATTTAATCATATGAATAATGAGATCATAATGAAGTGATTGTTGGCTCCAAGTTTGTAGCAAAATTCAAGAGGGGAGAGGTGAATTAGGTTCTTTAAAATTCTTTAGTGAGTAAAAATTTTAATCCCTTGTGAGATTAGTCCCCTTTAATTAAAATGTGGAGAATAAATAGAATAAGTAAAATCACATCCAAGAGACTCAAGCAATTATAGTGGTTCAGGACAACTCTCACTACTCCACTCTTCCAAGAACACACTCTCTTGTGCCTCGGGTTCCATTATTTAATAATAATACAATTAGAGCTCTGGCTCTCTGCTAGATTACAACTCTATGGGACTTTTACTACCACAACATAAGTAGATGACGAGTTTCACTCCAATCATTTATTACTAGTCTTTACTTAAACTTGGTCTCCGATACCAAGCCAAGTAGCAATACAACAAAAGAATTAAAAAATGAAATTTACACGTTGTAAGTTGTGTAGAGCCGTTTTAGTGCTTGATTAGACTCAGAAAGAATGAAAAGAATGAAAGCTTGTAGCACTTTATAATGAAAACATGAGTCACTCCTTTAGAGAACTTAACGCATACTTTAATGCTTATGAGAAGGAAGATGAAAGCTTATTGAATGCTCTAGCTAGCCCTCTTCACTGCCCTTTGCCATGCTTTAAGTAGATGCAGAATTATTTTGAACGTTGGGGGTAGGTGGCACACATTAAATGCGTCAATGTTCAAATTTTTTGACCGTTACAGTACAAGTCACAACTAAATTTGACTTCGGATGAGACTTCGATCAGACTAGTTCCTTCTTCTAAGTTATCCTTTGGGTTTAGTGCTCTTCAAGTTTCATCTTATGCCGACTTGGTCACCAACTTGACCCGAGTTGCATATGGAGTTGTCTTTATGCGTGACTTTCTATGTAACTCAGCTAGTCAGTGAAAACATGCAACCTCTAAGTCAACTTAGCCTTGGAACTTGACTCAAGTCACAAGTAAAATCGATTTGGGGTGCAACTTCAATGCCTATTTAAAACCTTGAACTTCAAAGAATATGTTTCTTTGGTTTTGATATATCAAATCCTTCAGTTGGGTCGACTTGGCCTTAAACTTTGTCCAAGTCGCAAGCAAAGTCGACCTGGCTTGCGATTTAGGTTGTGGTAATTAGTGTTGAAATCTTGCTTAAGGTCTTCAGAAAACTCAAGATGGAGTCTGAGGTCAACTTTATGTTCGACTTCACTTAAATTGCATGGTGGAGTCAACTGGGGAAACAACTTCATTTGCACAAAATGAGCTAGTGAGAATATGTAACCCCTGGAATCAACTTGGCTAGCAACTTTACCCAAGTTGCATTCTGAGTTGGCTAGGGTTTGCAACTCGACCTATCTATAGTTCAAATCTTGGTCCCTTTCATCCTAAGTTGCATTTTGAAGTTGACTTCCTTATAGACTTGACCCAAGTCGATTGCCTAAGTCAACTTGGCTATGCAACTTGGTTTTCCTTACTTTGGTATTTGAAAATTATCACTCGAAATCATTATACCAAATGTGTTAGTACTTTTTAATAGTCAAATGTGGATTTTTGATCACAAAACATAGATTGTTTTTTATTTGCTAATTGAGTTTACAATAGTGATTATGATGATCATTTTAAAATTCACTTAAAGAATTTATATAATCATTTATGAATTTTGAGTAAAGAAAAATGATATCAAATTCGATATGATCCAAATTATT
Organism: Annona cherimola; assembly: GCA_030490835.1. Lineage (NCBI taxonomy): Eukaryota > Viridiplantae > Streptophyta > Magnoliopsida > Magnoliales > Annonaceae > Annona > Annona cherimola. The sequence continues at coordinate 32,886,566 of CM059971.1, read as the reverse complement.
AATGGTTAAAATTATGGAATTTATAACCAAGATAAAATTGATATTGAGTAGTGAACCTAAATATTAGAATAAATGATTAATTTTGAAAGAATATTATTATGATTTTATAGCTAAAATTCATATTACAATGAATTTTTAGCAACTCTAAAATTATAAAATCATATATTATTTGAAAATAAATATTTAACTTTAGGCAAACAACCTTAGATTACATTAGAGCTTAACTATATTCATCATTTACAAGGAGACTTACAACCCATTTAACGGATGCCTAACAGCGGGGGTATAAATGAAATTAGGATGAAAATTCATGGGTATGAGAGAAATTTTTTAAAATTCATGAGTATAGGTGGAATTATGGAATTTGCTCTAAAATTAACTGTGAAACTAGGGGTTCCACAATCTACCTACCAACAAAATTTCATTCTTAATTTTAAATCGAACTAGAATATCATATAAATATCTTCCACTCATATGCTCATAAAATATCAACACATAATTTCATCTTTTTAGTATTCAACAAAATCAAATACTCATTCTTTTCATGAGTATGGAATATAGCCTCAAAATAACTTAAAATCTCAATTACATTGCAAATTTAAAAACCTACCTGTAGATATCGAAACTTCTCATTCTTTAAGTATAACATCACAAAAACTTTAGGTGTTACATCTATTATTATGTCAAGATTATTCCTTACAAATTGAGAGATTTAATGATCAAATCATTGGTTCATATTTGATTTTGTGAGCTTGAATGAATAAGTTTACTTTATCTAGAGAAAGATACTCATATTTGTCCAACGTGCATGAATTTAGGTGACTTTGGTATTAAATGCGAGAAAATTGTGAATAATCGAAGTTCGAAAATCAAGACTCACTTAATTAGCTAAATTAGAGAGCTGAAAAGAATTAAATCAGTGATCAAAACAAGCAAGGACGTGCTAAAGAAGTATTAACCGGTTCAAGCTAGTCGAGCAACAAATCAACTAAAATTCATAGAAAAATCTCTATGACTAGGGAGAAACATAGCCCAAGTGTTGGAATTAAAGGGAAATTAAGCACAATCCATGTTTTGATGATTAACAACTCAATTTGAGAATGTTTTGGGTACTAATGTGGTTTGCTAAGCTTTTTTAAAGGATAAAAAATTAAGTTTCAGAACATAGCAGACCAAGTCACAATCCCAAGTTGACTTAGCCATCGACTTAGGTGAAGTCGATTCTGAAGTCGACCCCAAGATCGACTTCAGATGATCAAAACCTTCTAGCACTGAATTTGGGCACAAGGACAGATGAAGTCGCAGTCTAAGTCGACTCCATTTGCGACTTAGGTGAAGTCGCAAACCCAAGTCGACTCCACAATTGACTTCAGAAGATCAAAACCTTCCAGAGCTAAATTTGGGCTCTGAGACAGGAGAAGTCGCAGTCGAAGTCGACTCCACTTGCGACTTGGGTGAAGTGGCATTCCCAAGTCGACTCCGCAATGCGACTTGAGTGAAGTTGAACCTCAAGTTGACCCAAGCATGCGACTTGAGTCAAGTTGAAGACCAAGACAGCCCAAGCAAATAAATGGCCATGAAAGAACTATTCAAGATGGAATATTATTAAAGAGAAAACTATGAACTACATCTTTGGACATTAAATTCAAGGAAGACAAATCATTCTAGATCAAGGCCACAAGGATAAACTACTCAAGAGGAGAAGAATATGCTAAGTCTCAAGACCAGACATTGAAAATCAAGAATATAAATTGAAGAACAAGATATGGGAGAAAAATGAAGCATCAAGGATCACTTTCAAGAAATCCAAAGTTTCAATATATCCACATAACCGGTGAAGTCGCACTCGAAGTCGACTCCACCTGTGACTTGGGTCAGGTCCATGACCAAGTTGACCTGAGATGGAACTTGAAGTGAAAGCTGAAGACCGAAGTCGCAATCGAAGTCGACTCCAGTCTGCGACTTGGGTGAAGTCGCATTCGAAGTTGACTCCACATGCGACTTGGTTCGCAACGGTCGAAAAAATTCGAACATTGGCGCATTAAGTGCGCACCGCCTACCACCAAACATTCGAATTTACTCCACCATTATAAAAGAGTACTCAAGAGGATGAGCTAGAGGTTAGAGAAACATTCATTAAGTTCACCTTTCACTCTCTCTCTCTAGCATTAAAGTGATCTACAACACTTCAAATGAAGAACTTTGCTCCAACTTGCTAAAAATGTCATTGCTGATCATTCCATTTTCTCAACAAGTTCTTCCACGTGCTGTAAACTGCCTATAGAAACTTGTAAAGTTAGTTTCTTCTGTTTGATTCATTATTTGTGTTTAACACTTGGTTAGATATTAGAAATCGAAACCAAGTGAAGACAAAGTAGTGTTGTGACTTGAGTGTAACTCGTCACCTACTTGTGCTATATTTATGCAAGCCCCCTAGAGCTAGAATCTAGAAGAGAGTTGTTGCTCTAGTTGTATTTGACAATTCAATAGTGGAATCCAAGTAACATCGAGTGTGAGCTTGAAAAAGTAGAGTAGGAAAAGTTGCCCGAACTACTATAAAACTATGCGTATTGTTGTGGCTTGCTCAACTACTTTTTATTGTTTTATTTCTCTTCATACTCTCTGGTTGTTTCATTAAGGGGATTAAAATTAAAAAGGGAGAAAGTTTATATTTAAGTAAAATTTTAAAATACCTAATTCACCCCTCCGCTCTTGGGTTGTTGCCATAAACTCGGGACCAACACTAGGTTGTGTTTCCTTTGAGGAAACACTATCTGGTTGTGTTTAGCCTCGGTTGCAACAAATGCAACCCATTTTACATTGTCCTATGTAATTTTCAGAGAATTACCATATAAACACTTATTGTACACAAATTAGGGCCTTCGAGTGAGGGTTGAGGTCATGAGTTGAGAGAAATAAGCCAAGGAGAGAATCAAGAACTCATATTGCTTGGAGCTTTCAAGACACCATTGAAGCACCTTATCTAATAAGCTTTCTTTTCTTCCTTTTCTTCTGATTAATTGTTATGTTATTGATGGATATTGATCAAATATTGTTTTATATGTTGATTTCTTTAAGAGCATGTCCGGTTAAACTCAAAATTTTATTATGTAGCATGTGAACTATATATGGATAACTTAGTTTTTATCGTTCACGAAAGATACTTTGTATTAATTTGATATCTCATGGTTTAATGCTTGCTTTGTCTATGGGCCTACACTATGTCATTATTTTAGATATTAAGTAAAGGAATTGATAGGTGGAAGTCTAATATACAACTAATAAAGTATTAAATTTAGAAATTTAGATCATGAAACTAGACGTGATGACCTTAAGAAATTGCATGAACTGCCACAGAATTTAACAAATTCTAATTAACATAATTCCATGAGAGTAGTTAGTTAAGATGATTAGAATACGCCTTACATGCCTTGAGAGATGATGCATGACTAAATTATGGTTTGTTCTCCTTTAACACAATTTATCCAGATTAAACAAGCGAACTAGTTATTCCTTATAGAACACCACATGTGAAATCCTAAATCATAGATAGTCTCATCTCTTAATTTTTAATCCTCATTTAGTGCTCTTAAGATTTGCTTTTTCTTTCCTACTCGCTTTTGATTTTCTCTTTCGCAATTCGATATAACGTGTTTAAATTAACGAATTTTAAAACCCAAATTCTTTGTGGAATTGATCTAATTAAATACTACAATACACAAATTGTGCACTTTGATAAACACAAACAAGTATTTTGTCGTCATTGCCGAGAATTTGGCGTTACAAGTACTTTATGTTTAGAAACTTTCTTCCTTTTTACTGTTCTCTTTTGGTTTCTCTTTTCTGAAGTATCTCGCAGTATATTAATTCATAATAGATTTTTTAATAATACATGCACCATCATACTAGAAGTTTTGCTAAATAGCTAAAAGCTCTTTATTACATATCCTAAGATTGAGAAAACTTTCAGGTGGAAAGTTCGAAAATGTCAACAGAGCATACTCGCTCTGTGCACAAGTAAGAAACTTTGGGGGATTGAGGCAGTCAAGAACAATAGCAATACTATGCAGAAGATCAAGCAAAGCACGACAGTCCGCCATGGAGATTGACATCGAGTGACCAGAAACCACCAAACTCTTAAGGTTTCAAGTCATGTTGAGGAACTTTGAACTCAAGCCAGGTATAATCCAGATGGTCTAGCAAAGCTCAATTCATGAGACTCCCATTTGAAAACCCTAATGTACATATTGCCAAGTTCCTAAAACTTTACAACACTATCAAAGTGTATGGTGTTCCAAGAGAAGCAATTGTTCTTCAGATGTTCCCTTTCTCTCTACATGACAGAGCGAGTAAGTAGTTTTCTCTTTGCCACATGATTTCTTTGTCACGTAGGATGAACTCTCTACAGCCTTCTTGGAGAAATATTTTCCACCTACCAAAACCAAGACGATCAAGGATGAGATCAACTAATTCACAAAAATGATGGTAAAATTCTATATGAAGTATGAGAGCAAATGAAATATTTGCAGCACCAATGTCCCCATCATGGCATTCCACAGGGGGAAATAATTGAGAACTTGTATAATAGCCTTGATAGAGCAATGCGAAGTGCATTAAACTTAGTAACTGGCGGATGGCTCATGATGCTAACTAATGTTGAAGCCGTTAAACTACTAGACTGTTCGCAACTTCCAATGTGGAGACATTATTAATTCATCGCAATGAAGAGGCATTTGTGATGTAGATGCCATCAATTCACTTAAAGCGAAGGTTAACTAATTGTGGTGGGAACGAAGAACAGAAAATACTCACAACATTGTGGGCTTGACAACTCACATCTCTAGTGAGATGTGTATCTCTTCTCAGATCACTACCGAGTATAATTTCTACATCCAAGAGACTTTAACTGAGGAGATGAGTGTGGTAAATAATTCTTACAACTCTAACACTTATGGAAACCAATATTCAAATACCTAAAACTCTAGATAACAAAACCACCCAAATTTCTCATGGTCTAACCAACAATTAAGATCCTAAAACCTTGCTCCAACAAATAAATCACCTGACTTCCACCAAAGAAACCAAAACCTACTTCCATCAAAACTACCTTACATTGACTACACAAGTTCAAAAATCTAACATAGAGGTCCTTTTAGAAAGTCTTGTGCTTTCACATAAGAAAGCTGGAGAGAGAATTGAACAGTTCCATACTCATATCAAAATTCTTGGAAATCAAATTGCCTAGCAAGCCTTAGCTTCTTCCCATAGAAATCAAGGCAAACTCCCAAGTCAACTAGAAGTCAACCTACGAGAGGAAGTAAATGCAATTAGTCTTCAAGTAGGAAGAAACTCAAGCTAAAGAAAAAGAAGCCAAAAGAAAAATAGAAGAAGCCCAAGGCAAGAAAAGGAGCTAGCACATGAACTAGAACTGAGGTGGAAAAACTTTATATTACCTCCAGCATATTAGTCTCTTTTGCCATTCCCTCAAAGACAGAGATAGGCTAAACTATTAAAGCAATTCAAAAATTCATCTTAATACTAAAGAATTTGTCTATTAATGTCTTGCCAGTGATATTCTCTCTCAAATGTTGACATACACAAAATTCTCGAAGGATATGTTATCAAATAAATGCATACTCGAGGAATTTTAGACAATGTACTCATTGAGGAGTGTAGTGCTATCTTATAAAATAAACTTCCGCACAAACTCAAGGACCCAAGGAGCTTCTCTACACCATGTGCTTTGAAGATAACATGCAAAGTATCTCGCAGATATCCTTGGTTGATTTTGTTATCCTTGACATTGAGGAGACAGTCAGATACTGATTATATTGGGCAAGCCATTCTTGGCCAAGATGGAGCCATCATTAATGTAAAAAATGGACAACTTTTTGTGATAGTTAAAGAAGAAAAGGTGGAGTTCAACATATTTCATCCATGAAACATCCCTTCTCTAATAACTCATATTTGCGAATTGATATAATTGACAAGACATCAAATAAAGAGATTTCAATTAACCTGACAAAATTACACATATACAAAGGAGGAACTATAGAAAATCTGAATTAAAAAGTTACTAAAATCGTTGTGTCAATGAAATTGGAAAATTGAAATCACTACAGGAATTGAAATCTATAGAATGGGACCACCACAAGAACATGATGGTAAGAAAATTTTCTCCTTCTTGTTTCGACTCTTAAAAATGATTACTGTTGCTTATTGATAGGAAAAATTCACAAGTAAAAGATAATGAGTGCATGCTTATTGGAGGTAAGCAAAAGAAGTAGATCAATGCAAAAGCTGGCGTTGACTGATTCATATGGATTAAACTGTAGTCAGGCTGAGGACTATGAACTAAGTGCTAATTTTGCGGCAACCAAATGTTTATTTTAGGAAAGCATTACTTGTTCTATTGCTTTTGTTTTGTTTTGTTTTTTAGAATTTTGATGCTTGTTAATGTGGAGGCTTTGTGGTTGCTTTGCAAAAATTACCTTAAAAAAGAATGCAATTCAAAATCTCAACACCTTAATAGGGAAGTTGACAATACGTGGTCATTGAAAAAACTTGGTTTTGTTTAATTTGCATATTTGGGTGATGTTTAATAAAGGAGCTAATGACTTATTACAGACATTGAGGATAATGTTAATTTTAAGTGTGTAGGTGATGTCAATGCATTATATTGTGATTTTAATTAAAAATACTAGAATTTCTAGAACCAAAATTTGAATGATTTTGCATTGGCACACTGGCATGGGTTAAAATTTGACCTTGTTGGTCCCGAGTTAATGGCAAAACCCAAGAGGGGAGGGGTGAATTGGGTTCTTATAAAATTCTTCGGTAAATTAAAACTTAACCCCTTGAAAGCTTAATCCCCTTGATAGAAACAAATTGAGAGCAATGAAATAAGGAAAGCAATAAAGTAAAACAGTAGGCAAGGTTTATAGTGGTTCGGGCAACCTCTCCCTACTCCACTCTTCCAAGCTCACACACCGTTGTGACTTGAGTTTCACTATGTATTCCGCGAATACACTTAGAGTCTCTACTCTCTTCTATATTCTAGCTCTAGGGGGCTTATACACTTGATACAAGTAGATGATGAGTTCAACTCCAATCACAACTCTACTTGCAACGTCTTGGTTTGTTACAACAAACTCAAACCAAGACTAATAACAAAGAATAATGAAAATAAGGAAGATCTACACTTTACTGAGTTGTGTAGGCAAGATTCAGCTTGAGGAAGAGTTTGTAGAAGCAACCGGTTGTATATCGTTGACGCTACTTGCAACTTGAAGCTCGTTCTTCCTTTGAAAGTGTATAGATCACTCAAATTTGGAGAAAAGCAAATGGGAGCTCTTGTTTGCACTTCTTTTCTCTCTTTAGGCTATGTAGTGTGTGTTCCAACGTTTGCTTGAGTGTCTATTTATAAAATGGGGAAGATTTTAACGTTATAGAAGTGGTTGGCGTGTAATAAATGTTCCAACGTTCAAAAATTCGAACGTTGCTTCCCAAGTCGCAGGTGGAGTCGACTTCGTCTGCGACTTGGCTTCCCAAGTCGCAACTGGAGTCGACTTCGTGTGCGACTTCAATTCTGCATTTTCCAAGTCTGAGTCTAGGTCAACTTGGTTTCAGACTTGACCTCAAGTCGATCTTGGAGTCGACTTGGGTTGCAACTTGACCAGTTCTTGTACTGAAAACAGTTTGATCTTTGTTTGATTTCCTTTAGCTTGCTTGGCTTCTTTCCTTCAATAATATTTTGTAGACCTTGTGAAGCTTGAAAAACTTGCATGGTTGTTTTTGCCTTTGATTCAACCATCTTGCTTTCTTTTGATATTAGTCTTTACATCTTGAATTTCTTCATCTTGAAATATGCTTGGAGCTTTTCCTTGGACTTGAGAAACTTAAGTTGATCTTGAAATGAGCTTGCATCTACATCTTTGAACTTTGAAAATCTCAAGTCGATCTAGAGGTCAACTTCGTCTGCGACTTCACCCAAGTCGCAATTGGAGTCGACTTCGTCTGCGACTTCGGTATTTTTCTGCCCCAGATTCAACTCTGGAGTGATTTTGCCATCTGAAGTCGATGCTGGAGTCAACTTCGTTTGCGACTTGGCTTCCCAAGTCGCAAGTGGAGTCGACTTGGCCTGCGACTTCACCTGCTCTTCTTCTATTTTCAAAACTAGTCGTGGGGTTCATTTTGGAGTCAAGGATGGAGTCGACTTTGGGATCGACTTCACCCTAATTCGAAGTCCAAGTCGACTTGGAAATCGACTTGGCTATTTCATTCCTTAAAATATTCAACAAAATCATTAGTATTCATTTTATACTCAAATTTAACTTTGTTAATCATCAAAACTCATACTTTGGTCAATTTTATTTTGTTTTGAACATTGTTTCCAACAATCTCTCCGTTTTTTATGATTGACAAAACTAATTTGAGTTTGTACCTTTCAAGAAAATCACAATCATATAGTTTCCAAAACAAATCATCATAATAACTTTCAAACAGAGTATAGAAAGCATGAGACACATATTTGAACATAAAACAAGTTTCATAAATCAAATTTCATTTTACAGATTACAATGTAAAGCAAAAATGAAACCTAAATACTACCCAACCCAAAATGCTCTAAAGCCTATGCTTGTGTACTCAAATTCTCTATTCTATCTCCCCTTTTTTGTCAATCCTTCAAAAAATGGTTCAATTACCAAGGATTTAGTGAATTTAAATTGAGAAATGGGATATGCAGATTGAATGGGTTTGATAGGACGAACATGAGCGGATGAATAAAATGAAGAGACTGGAGCGGGAGTCGGATCTTGATGAACTGATCCGGAATCGAATGGATCAAGTTCAGGTATGGGCCGATTTTTGTGTCGCCCAGATGCAAGATGATATCTAATGGTACGCATTTTCCGGTCGATTCGATCTTATCGGGAATGCATATCATTGATAGCAGTGAGAACCTCGAAGACTAGGCTGGTCATTCGATCCTCTTGGTGACCCATTTCTTCTCGAAGAGCGGAGATCTCATCTCGGATGCTCTGTAGCGTGACCTCTTGTGATGGAGGTTGAGACGTCCGATCTGGTATGGCAGATCCCTGTGGAGAGAAGGATCCATAGGACATAGGAGATGCCGGCCCCTCCGGAATGTCCTGGGGTGGGGCAGGTGGTGCCTCTAGAGGCGGCTCCCCCTCAGTTTGTGCTTGTCTAGTTTCTTCAGGAGCTGCTTCACCCGTCTTTTCCCGAATCCTTTCATCTCTGAACTGCTCCAAATTGATTTTCATTCTTTGGAGCAATGCCTTATTAATGGCATTTGTGGTTTTTGGAACATCGAAGGGTTCACCGTCAATGTCCACTTCATAGTACTCTAGGATCCTCGTGATCCATGTCCCGTAAGGTAAAACGCCTCGAGGATTGTCCTTTCGGGATGCCAAAGCTTCTAGGAAGAGTCTTGGTAGGCTGATCTTGACTTTATTTACTAGTTTCCATAGAATAATGACCTGTTGAGCTGATTTCTTCCACCGCCCTTTGGGTAGATGCAGTGAGCGATGAGTAATCTGAGGACTCTAAGGCGTGGAGAGAGGTCCATGTAATGCAGGAACTTAGTTCCTGAATGATACTTGTTGCTTCTTGTTAGCTCATTATACACTCTTTCTAATGTAAGATCTCGGGGAAGTGACTCTTCTTCGTATGGAACTTTGAGAATTCTTCATATTTTCTCTATTGCTTCTTCTTGATCTGGGTTAGCCATTGTTCCCAAAATCATTTCTGTGCCTTTGACAAAGGTTGAAAATTTGTTATCATCCCACAGATAGTAAAATAACCTTGTCAGATCAGGATATACTCTTTCATCTGTCTTCAGCAAACTTGTCCATCCCTGATAATCCAGTAGTTCTTCTATGTCGAACTTATAATCTTTGAGAAATTTAAAGTCGATGATCTTTGGGATGAATACCTTTCTTTCATAGAAATGCTTGTAGAATCGACTATGCTGAAGCTCTGTTTGGAAATAGGTTGTGGGCATTTTCAGGACTTGCCCTTTTGTGATTGGAATCCTTCTTTCTCTAGTGTTTGAGCTTCGAGGTTGACTTTCTGATCTCTGAGCTCGATCTGAGGATTGGGTTGTGGTTTGAAATCTGACCCTTCGACCTGTTGAAGTTGAAGGTTCTTCTCTGGCTCGTTTTGCAGATGTTCTTTGCCTTCTGGGAATTTCTTCCTCTGTATTCGATCTCGAAGGTCTAGGCACAGGTCTTTGTGTAGGTTTCGAAACTGCTAGCTTAGGGAATCTGGATTTTGGGGCCATTGGATTGGGAATGGAGGCAGTGAAATTTTAGGCTGTGAGAGATAGATAGACTGAGAGAAAAGAAAGAGAACTGAGAAAACAGAGAGTCTAGAGAAAGAGGACTGATGGAGGAGAGAAGTAAGGATGGAGATAAACAGGAAGTTAGTGAGAGAGAGGAAACGACCGGTCGCCGGAAAGGGAGAGAATGAGCCGGAGAAGAAGAGAGGGAGCTGGAAGAAACTGCCGGAGAGAGAGAGAGGAAGGAGCTAGACGGAAAAATGCCGGAAATGGCCAGAAAGAGAGAGAGAAAGATGTCTGCCGGAGGAAGAAGGAGAGAGGGAGGAAAATAGCGAGATTACAGCTGGCCGGAGAAAATGGAGAAGGAAGAAAATCGCCGGGAAGAAGAAGAGAGGAGAAACGGCGGAAGAATGAAGAGGAAAAGAAGAAAGAAGAGGAAAGAAGGGGGAAGGCCATCCGTCGCGCGCGCGGAGTCGACTTTGCCCTAGGCGAAGTCGACTTCGACCTAGTGGAGTCGACTTCGCCTCAGAGGCGGAGTCGACTTCGCTTCTCCCAAGTCGACTTTACTGGAGTCGACTTGACTTTACTGGAGTCGACTTGACTCATCGACTTGGCTCCTTTTAGATCAGATTTTCTTGTGTAATTCTTCCTAGTTTAATTCTGTCATCCCCATATCATTTCTAATTTTATAAAATGATTCCTTCGCTAGTGGTTTGGTAAAGATATCAGCAATTTGATCTTCAGTTTTTAATATTCTAAACAAATATCATGATTCTCAACATGTTCTCTAATAAAGTGATGTCTTACATCTATATGCTTGGTTCTTGAATGCAATACAGGATTCTTAGTCAAATATATAAAACTTGTATTATCACATCTAATAGGAATATTGAAATAATCAATGCCATAATCTTTCAATTGTTGTTTCATCCAAAGTAGTTGGGCACAACAGCTTCCGGCGGCTATATATTCAGCTTCCACAGTAGATAGGGCAACACTGGTTTGTTTCCTTGAGTACCATGAAACCAACATATTTTCAAGAAATTGACAGGTTCCACTAGTACCTTTTCTATCTACTTTGTAGCCGGCAAAATCCGCATCTAAATACCCAATTAAATCAAATGTTGACCCCTTTGGATACCATAGTACAAGATTAGTAGTATTTATTAAATATTTGAAAATTCTTTTTACGGCCAATAGATGTGATTCTTTAGGGCATGCTTGAAATCTAGAACACATACAAACACTAAACAAAATATCTGGTCTAGAAGCAGTTAAATATAACAATGATCCTATCATGCTTCTATAAAGCGTTTGATCGATACATTTACCATTTTCGTCCGTGTCGATCTTGATTGTAGAACTCATTGGAGTATTTGCCCCTTTGCCATTTTGCATTCCAAATTTCTTGAGCATTTCTTTGACATATTTGGACTGATTTAAGAATATCCCTTCCTTTTGCTGCTTGATTTGTAGTCCGAGAAAGAAATTTAGTTCTCCCATCATGCTCATTTCAAATTCGCTCTGCATAATCTTAGAAAATTCTTGGCATAAAGTTTCATCAGTAGCTCCAAATATTATATCATCTACATAAATTTGTACAATTAAAATATTTTTACTTTTATATTTAATGAACAAAGTAGTATCAACTTTCCCTCTTTGAAACTCATGATCAATCAAAAATCTATTTAGCCTTTCATACCAAGCTCTTGGAGCTTATTTTAGTCCATATAACGCTTTGGTCAATTTATAAACATATTTTGATTGATCCTTTTCTTCAAATCCGGGAGGTTGTTCAACATATACTTCTTCATTCAAATATCCGTTCAGAAATGCGCTTTTTAGATCCATTTGAAACAATTTGAAATTCATATGAAAAGCAAATGCTAGTAAGATACGTATGACTTCTAATCTAGCCACGGGTGCATATGATTCTTCAAAGTCAATTCCTTCTTCTTGGGAATACCCTTTGGCTACTAATCTGGCTTTGTTTCTAATTACAAGTCCGCTTTCGTCCAATTTGTTCCTAAATACCCATTTGGTACCAATAATTGTATGACCATTTGGTCTGGGAACTAAATATCATACATTGTTCCTTTCAAATTGGTTTAGCTCTTCTTGCATTGCTATAACCCAGTTTTCATCATTGAGAGCTTGTTCAATGGTAGTTGGTTCGATCTTGGACACAAAAGCATATTGTCCACAAATGTTTTGCTTTGATCTTCTAGTTTTCACTCCTTCATACACATTTCCAATGACTTGCTGAATTGGATGGGCATTTTTGAACTTTAAATCAGTTGGAGGTTTGTAAGAATCATTACATTCACTTACCTCTTCCTCCATGGAGTTTTCTGGCTTGAGCTCGATTTCCTTTGGTTGTTCTTTTCCTTTTGTTTCATCTGCATCACTTAATTCATCCTCCTTTCTTGGAGTTTGGTTAAATCCATCAAAGACAACATGTATTGACTCTTCTATTGTTTGATGTCTTTTGTTGAAAATTTTATATGTTTTGCTATTTGATGAATAACCCAAGAAATTAGCTTCATCGCTTTTGGCATCTAGTTTTCCTAGATTTGTTTTTCTATTATTTAGCACATAACAAGTACATCTAAAAGTATGAAAATATGATATGTTTGGTTTCCTACCTTTCCAAAGTTCATATGAGGTCTTTTTTAATATAGCTCTAATGGTAACTCGGTTTAATACATGACAGGCTATACTTACAGCTTCACCCCAAAATCTCTTGGATAGTTTACTCTCATTTAGCATGGTTCTAGCCATTTCTTGTATTGTCCGGTTTTTTCTTTCAACAACTCCATTTTGTTGAGGAGTTCTTGGTGCAGAAAATGTATGGTGAATTCCCTTTTCATTGCAAAATTCTATGAATCGAGTATTTTCAAATTCACCACCATGGTCACTTCTAATGGAAATGATTGAACTTTATTTTTCATTTTGCACCAAATTTGAAAACGAGACGAACATTGAAAATGCTTCATCTTTGCTAGCTAAGAGTATAATCCAAGTAAATCTAGAAAATTCATCCACGATTACATATACATACTTTTTCCCACCAAGAGTTAAGATGTCTGATGGCCCATAAAGATCCATATGTAGTAATTCAAGTGGTCTAGTTGTTGAGATTTCCTGTTTGGTCAAAAATGGCATTTTCGGTTGTTTAGATAGTTGGCAGGCTTTACAAATCTTATCTTTGTCATATTTGAGCTTTGGTAAGCCTTGTACCAAATTCTTTTTCCATAAGGTTCTAATATTTGACATATTTATATGTCTAAGCCTTGCATGCCATTTTCAAGGATCATTTTCTATGGCTATTAGACATTTTCCTTCTAAGTCATCAAGGCAAACCAAATAAACATTTCCATGTCTTTTGCCACTAAAAATTATGCGCTCATCATCATCAATAACATTACATATAGAGGATTCAAATACAACTTTATATCCTTTATCACACAGTTGACTAATGCTCATTAGGTTATGTTTGAGTCCTTCAACAAATAGAACATTTTCAATACATGCATTTAAAATACCATAGACATTTCCTTTACCTTTTATTTTACCTTTTTCGTTATTTCCAAAAGCTACTGTTCCTTCATCACATGGGTTGATCTTGTGAAATAATCATTTTTCTCCTGTCATATGTCTTGAGCAACCGCTATCCATAAACCATACGTTATAGGCCTTAGCTTTAAGACATACCTGTAAAAATTAATTTGAGTGGAGCTCATCCTTTTGGTACCCATTTTATGGGTCCGTTTGGGTTAGTTAACCTTTGAAGTTTGTGTTGATCCATCTTTGATCCCATAAAACCAATGCATTTTGGCATCCAAACCAATTTAGCACCTAGGTTTTGCAGTTTTTTTAGTTTACATTGATAGATCTTATGTCCAAGCTTGTTGCAAAAGTTACAAGCTCTCGGAAGTCTAGAAATAGGGAGCCATTTGGTAATTTGTTCATTGGTTGGTCTTTTGGTCCAAACTGTTCGATTTATCTTTGATTTAGTAAAATTGGTTTTGATATTATTTCTTGGAGCGTTAGTTTCAGTTTGTTCAAGTGCATTGTACCCAAGTCCTTTCTTGCAAGTTTGAGTTGTCATTTTCAAGAACATTTTTACATTTTCTCCTGGATTAGAGAACTTGGCAAGAGATTCATTTAATGATTTATTCTCGTTTTTAAGTTTTTCTAATTCATTTTCTAAGGTATTCTTTTCATCTTTTAACTTGTCTCATTTTTCAGCAAGTTTACCATTTACAATTATTACTGCATCACATTGTCTTTTCTTAATTGTAAACTTTTTTCCTAATTTCTTTATTTCTTCATATAGTGAATCATAAGCTTGTTGAAGTTCCTCTAATTCAGCACATTTAAGACATTCATTTGTAGAGAAATTTGAAAAGGATTTCTGTTTGGAGGTTACCTCTTGACTACTCGTGCAGTCCGTTGAAGTGGCTTGATCCTCCAAGGTTTCCATGGCTGCAAAGCATATGTCGGTGTTTGCTATGCAACAGATTCTTGCACAATCTGCTTTGCATTCTTCACTTGAGGAGCTATTCGTTGTAGATTCTTCTTCATTTACGTACATGCCTCTTCCTTTGTTTCTTTAAAATCTTTTGTTGTCGCCTCGATCTTTTCTTTGTTCCTTTGCTTTGTTTTCTTCGGGCGTTGGACATTGGGCTTGCATGTGTCCCAAACCGCCACATCGGTAGCATTTTGTTATTTCTTTCTTTTTATCTTTGGAGTTTTTTTCTTTAAAATTTCTGAAATTTCTGCCTTTCCTCACAAATTTTCTGAATCGTTTTGTGAGTAGAGCAATTTCATCATCATTTTGTAAAGATGAGGTGTCGTCCGAGTCTTGTGCGGCTTTCAAGACAATTGCTCTTTTGCCTTTGTGATGATCTTCATTTCTTTTCTTAATTAGCTCATGTGACATCAAAGAGCAAATTAGGTTCTCTAGCTTCAATGTGTTAAGGTCCTTGGCTTCTTCTATCGCAGTAATCTTTGGAGTCCAAGATTTCGGTAGAGCCCTTAGAATCTTCATAACCTGTTCAGATTCAGATATAGCCTTTCCAAGACCTTTCAAAGCATTAGTGATTTTTGAGAATCTAGCAAACATTTCAGAAATATTTTCTGTTTCTAACATTCTAAAATTTTCTAATTCTCCAATAAAAATGTTTCTTCTCGTCCCTTGGACTTGAGAAGTTCCTTCATAGATGGAGGTTAATGTATTTCATATCTCTTTGGAAGTTAGACAAGAGGATACTCTATCATATTCAGATGCCGTGAGAGCACAAAATAGTGAATTCATAGCTTTGGCATTGCTCTTAACGATTCTTACTTCCTCATCGGTCCATTTGGAAGCTTTTTCATCAATGGGCAAGGTCACACCATCTTGAATCGCAATCCAAGAGTCCATATCGATAGCCATGATGAGTTATTTCATTCTTAGCTTCCAATATCTAAAATTGTTCCCATCAAAAAATGGTGGCCTAGTAAAGGATTGGCCTTCGGCAAATGCGGGAACGGAAGTAGATTGGGATGCCATGTCAATAAGATCTCTTTGGTAAGCTCAAAGACCCGCTCTGATACTACTTGTTGGTCCCGAGTTAATGGCAAAACCCAAGAGGGGAGAGGTGAATTGGGTTCTTATAAAATTCTTCGGTAAATTAAAACTTAACCCCTTGAAAGCTTAATCCCCTTGATTGAAACAAATAGAGAGCAATGAAATAAGGAAAACAATAAAGTAAAACAGTAGGCAAGGTTTATAGTGGTTCGGGCAACCTCTCCCTACTCCACTCTTCCAAGCTCACACACCGTTGTGACTTGAGTTCCACTATGTATTCCGCGAATACACTTAGAGTCTCTGCTCTCTTCTAGATTCTAGCTTTAGGGGGCATACACAATCAGAGCCTATGCTCTCTTCTAGATTCTAGCTCTAAGGGGCTTATACACTTGATACAAGTAGATGATGAGTTCATCTCCAATCACAACTCTACTTGCAACATCTTGGTTTGTTACAACAAACTCAAACCAAGACCAATAACAAAGAATAATGAAAATAAGGAAGATTTACACTTTACTGAGTTGTGTAGGCAAGATTCAGCTTGAGGAAGAGTTTGTAGAAGCAACCGGTTGTATATTGTTGACGCTACTTGGAACTTGAAGCTCGTTCTTCCTTTGAAAGTATATAAATCACTCAAATTTGGAGAAAAGCAAATGGAAGCTCTTGTTTGCACTTCTTTTCTCTCTTTAGGCTATGTAGTGTGTGTTCCAACGTTTGCTTGAGTGTCTATTTAAGAATGGGGAAGATTTGAACGTTATAGAAGTGGTTGGCGTGTAATAAGTGTTCCAACGTTCAAAAATTCGAACGTTGCTTCCCAAGTCGCAGGTGGAGTCGACTTCGTCTGCGACTTCAATTCTGCATTTTCCAAGTCTGAGTCTAGGTCGACTTGGTTTCAGACTTGACCTCAAGTCGATCTTGGAGTCGACTTGGGTTGCGACTTGACCAGTTCTTGTACTGAAAACAATTTGATCTTTGTTTGATTTCCTTTAGCTTGCTTGGCTTCTTTCCTTCAATAATATTTTGTAGACCTTGTGAAGCTTGAAAAACTTGCATGGTTGTTTTTGCCTTTGATTCAACCATCTTGCTTTCTTTTGATATTAGTCTTTACATCTTGAATTTCTTCATCTTGAAATATGCTTGGAGCTTTTTCTTGGACTTGAGAAACTTAAGTTGATCTTGAAATGAGCTTGCATCTACATCTTTGAACTTTGAAAATCTCAAGTCGATCTAGAGGTCGACTTCGTCTGCGACTTCACCCAAGTCGCAACTGGAGTCGACTTCGTCTGCGACTTCGGTATTTTTCTGCCCCAGATTCAACTCTGGAGTGATTTTGCCATCTAAAGTCGATGCTGGAGTCGACTTCGTTTGCGACTTGGCTTCCCAAGTCGCAAGTGGAGTCGACTTGGCCTGCGACTTCACCTGCTCTTCTTCTATTTTCAAAACTGGTCGTGGGGTTCATTTTGGAGTCGAGGATGGAGTCGACTTTGGGATCGACTTCACCCTAAGTCGAAGTCTAAGTCGACTTGGAAATCGACTTGGCTATTTCTTTCCTTAAAATATTCAACAAAATCATTAGTATTAACTTTATACTCAAATTTAACTTTGTTAATCATCAAAACTCATACTTTGGTCAATTTTGTTTTGTTTTGAACATTGTTTCCAACAGACCTCACACTAAATTTCTTGTCAATCTTTCAATGAATACCATGAATTAGGATGCAACATAATTTTTTTTCAAATAAGTACAAATGTTGAGAGTAATTAATAAAACATGTTGGTAAAATATGGGAAATTTTTAAAATTTTGGGAATAAGAAAATGATAATGATGTTTAGTGATATATGTTAAATTGGTTGCTCATGTATGTCTTTGTAAAATATTCTATTTCTTATTCTAAACTTCTTGAAAAGATTTGTATGCATGGAAATAACTTTTGTTTCACCTATCTTAGAAAAAATATCTTTGATTTATGAAAGAAAAATTCTAGTGCACATGAAAAATAGGATAATAGAGTCGACTCTTTAGTTTAGACATTGAGCTATATTTTTATGTGAATTACTTTTCTTCATACTTGGAGCTTTAACTTGACTTCTTTCTTTACCTTGATATTCATTATCTAGCAAGAAAAATATTTGAATATATTTTTTGTGCTGAAAAATAAAAAGGAATTAAGGTACTTGATTAATTGGACGTATTGAATATTTTTTTTTGTTTTCTAGATATCCTGTGTTGGTCCCTAGATATTAGCTTAACCCAAGAGGAGATGGGTGAATTAGGATATTAAAATTTCTTAAGAAATTAAAACTTAACTCCTAATTAGTTTAATCCCCTTGAATGAAATAAATAGTGTTGGGGAGAGAGTCAGATGAAACAATTACACAATCAGAAAGGAAATAAAGAATTATAGTGGTTCAGACAATATCCCCCCTCCACTCTTTTAAGCAAACACTCTTTTGTGTGTTGGATCTACTATCATGACAATAATAAAACTTAGAGCCTCTATTTTATTCTAGATTTTAACTCTTGGGAACATTTTTACAATAAGCTTACAAGTAGTCGGTGAGTTCCTCTCTAACTAATCACTACTTGTCTCACACCTTAGCCTTAATCTCCAATACCAAGCCAAGTAGCAAAATACGAGAAAGAATTTATAAATAGAGTGTATCTACATCTTAAAGAGTTTCATAGAGCAGCAAACCACAACAGTAAGCTCTAAAAGATTTGTAGAAGATGACTTTAATGCTTGTAGATGGGAAGGTTGAAGATAATTCAATTCTCTAGCTTTGAAAGAAACTTGAATGTTATGTGATAGGTGGTGTGCATTTAATGCGCTAACATTCAAAAAATTTATGATCGTATAGCTTAAGTCAAACTTGGAGTTAACTTGGTCTGCAATATTACCCAATCGCATACTGGAGTTGACTTAGCTTGCTACTTCAATCCTTTAACTAGTTCTAGAAAGTTTTCTTCAGGTTTCGTTCTCCAAGTTCCTTATGTGTTCGCAATTTCACCGCAAGTGCACCGGTCGTAGATTGTAGTATATAAATTATCGATCCACAGGGAATTTGGGACTATAAATTTTGCTTTTAAACGCTTTTGTGTCGGATATGAAGAGAATATAGCAAATAAAATAGAAAAGTGGGGAGAAAATGCAGTAAATAAAAGGGAAAGAAAATAAATAAAATGGAAAGAAGTGCAAATTAAAAATGAGGAGAGAAAGAAAGAGTGCAAATACCTAGGTTCTAAGATTTCACATGCGTATTTTGCAACGGGTAGTGGTATAATTATTTAATTTGGATATTGTTTGTTAAAGTAGAACAAACCCTAATTTATCCTTTCACCTTCTCTCGAAACCTACAAGGTGTACCCTAATTTTCTTAACCACCTATTCTCATGGGATTAAGTTAATTAGAATCCATTAAGTTCTGTGGTTTGTTCATGTAATTCCTCAAGGTCATCATGCCTATTTTCATGGTCTTAGATTTTCAGGTTTAATATCTTGATTTTCGTATATTAGATTTCCACCTCTCGGTTCCATCACCTAATATATGGAATCATGCCAACGTACGGGCCCATGTACATAGCAAGCATAAAAATCACAAGATATTAAATTAACAACAACATCCAAAATAAATGAATTAAAAATCCACACAATGCTGCATTATACGCATGCTACGTCCTAAACTCGAGATTTAAGGTTTAGCTAAGCATGTTTAAGTTCAAAATAAAATTAAAATTACAATCCATCTTAAACAAGATAACAAAAATTAAAAAGGGAAAAGATAGAAAAGAGCTTATTGGATTGAAGCTCCAATGGTGTGTTTGTTGCTCCACACAATTTGACGGTCTGTCTTTTGCCCGTGCTCTTCACCTTGCTTTCTCTCTTTTTTTACTCTCTCAAAATTATGCTCTAATTTTCTTCTGAAATCCCTGCTGAAATATTTTACAGTAGTATTTTTGCAGAGATTTTCTGTAGCTTGCTTCCTTGGAATTTTTCGGCTGCAGAATGCACCGTCTGCTACTGGATGCCCTCCTTCTCCTCTCGTTGAATGCTCTTTTATAGCTGAAAATTGCACATAAGTGGACCCCATTAATTCAATGTATTTCACGTGATTTGTGATGGAAATTGAATGGATTTGCTGCTTGGTGTTGAATGCAATTTCAGCAACACGTTGAATGCAATTTCAGCATCTGCACATTGAATGCATTGGTTGCTGAATTTGTGAACGGCTATGCTAGAAAATGCAAATCACGTGAGTGGTTTTAATGGGCAGCTTCACGTGAATTGCTGATGTGGGCAGCAACATGCTATTTTGTATTCACGTGGGGTCCATAATGCTACTGGTGGTGGTAACGTGAACGGGCAGCAATGCTGGTTTTGCATTGAATGGATTTCATTCCATGGTATGGGCAGCTATGATACAATGGACAGCTGTATAAATGCATGCTGGGAATTCACGTAATCAATATGGATGGTTTGCTGGATTTTTGATGGGCCACTAAATGGACAACAATGTATCACGTGATCTAGTTTAGGAAAATGAGCAGCTATGCATAATTTTTTATCACATGATGATCAGCTGAAAAATTAATATGCAGCTGAAATTTTCTGGAACATGGTTGGTGCAGATCCAAGCTGCTGATTACGTGAATATAGTTTAGGGGCAGCAGCATTGCTGCTGAATTTTTGAGTGGGGCCCATCAAATATGCATATGCTGCTGCCCATTTAAACAATTCACGTGATGTGAATGGAGAAAGGCTACTGGTGGGCCATCATATCACGTTGAATATGCAGCACCATTGCTGCTGATTTGGTGAGCCATTGGGCAGTGCATCACGTGAGGAGATTTAATGGACAGCTGATCTGGGTGGGGTCCACTACAAGTATTTCTGCTGCTGTTGGTTTAAAGCAAGCATGGACGTGATCAGCTGCTAGATTAATGCAAGCTGGATTGGTATATGGGCAGCATGGTTGATGTGAATTTTGTGGTTGTAAAAAATGCATGTTGGAAATTCATTGCTGGAAATGCATGGCGTTTCACGTGATTGGATTTCACTTGATGTGAATGCTGCTGAAAACGTGAACTGCTATGTGGGGTCCATCAAGAATATTGCTGAATGGTCTTGAGTTTAAAATCTGGATGGGTGGACGGCTAATGGCGAATGATGGATGGCTTGGATTTTTGCATGTGGGATCATCTTGGTGAAACCTGTTTTCCCTGCATAAAAATATTTAAATCATTAATCATTAGTGGGTTTATCCATTTAATTTCATGGAAACAAATAAAATCTAATTTCAAGCCAAAAGAGTATAAAAATTGTTTATATTGCTTGAAATTAATATTTAATATCCAAAAATTGTAAAACCAAATTTCATATTAATTTCAATTAATTACCCACTAATTTGGTATAAAATATCCATAAAATATAATACCAATTTTTCACTTATCAATATGGAGTTTCAAAACTTGAAAACTTTCATCTTTAAGTCTTCTTCTCTTTAAGTCTTGCTTCTGGGTCAGCTTCATGTAAGACTTAGGGTTACAACTTCACTTTTGCTACTTAGTAAAATTTCCAACTCTCCATGCAATTACTCAAGTCTCAAGCTTTGTGTTAACTATGGATTCAACTTCACCCATGTCGCATGCTGAGTTAACTTGGGATATGACTTCAGTTGTGAGAATCCCCCACTCAAATCTTTGTCTACTTGAAGTTGATTTTTGGAGTCAACTTGGATACTAACTTGACCCAAGTCGATGTTGAAGTTGACTTTGCTTTGCAACTAGAATAATTTGCACTTGAATTTTAAAACTCTAACTTCAATCGTGAAACCAAACTTATTAGTAGCCTTAATAATCTCAAAATTGGTTGTTAATCATCAAAACTTGGATAAATATTTATTTATAATTTTTGCTGGTTGAGTTCACAATCTCTGCCTTTTCGGTAATTGAAAAAACCATTTTGAGATACCTTTATTTCATGTGCTCATTTGCCTTGTATTTGGTTTAGAATTCACATCGAACATTCAATTTTTTTTAAACAATCATATCAATTGACATTTAACATTCATTTCATTTACCACAAGAAACTTGCAACTTTTGAAGCAATATCAACATGAAATAGTTCATTTCATTTCATTACATAAATAACTGAATATTTTTTTCAAATTTTCCCTTATACAAGCTATGCATCCCATAATACAAAAATCTCTCCCCACTTCCCTCCTTTCAAACTCCTCTCCCTTTTTGGCAATAAGCAAGGAGGGGTTACATGGATGCGATGGATGCTTTGTAAATGGAAAGAGGGCAATGGGATAGGATATTTGGTCATGAGCAAAACAAGGTAGAGATGATGAATCATAAGGTGTGAAAATTGGATGTTCATTTTCTACTATAGGAGAGGAGACCTAAGATTCTATAATGTATAGATCTAGACTAGGAATGCTAGGAATGGGTTGGTGATGCCTAGCCCTGTCTATAATGTCTTGCTCTATCTTGTCTTGCCTCTCATGCATGACAACTCTGTAAAATTGAAGTTGTCAAGGCTCATTTTGTATTCATTTTCAATGCTAGTTCAAGAGAATCATGTGAATTTGCATAGTTTTTACATTAGTTTTCACCATTTTTGCATTTTAGGCATTGTGTGTAGATTTCATGCATTTTTAGTTTAATTCAATGCAAATCATGTCATTTTAACTAGTTAGCAATTTCATGAAATCATTTAGGATAACATTTACTTATTTTGTGCCTTTTGTTGTAAAAAAAGGTGATGGTTAACTCATAGACGTCATGCTAAAGTGATGGGAAGACAGTTGCAAGACAAGAACACAACAATATTCAAGGCAGAAAGTTAGTGCTCCGGCTCCAGTAACCATCATTCTAGAATTTTCCAGATAGATAGCTCATAACCGCCTTAGACAGCTTACTAGCACTCAAGTGCTAGACCATGCATACGTGAAATCTCGCACGTGCCTCGCACCATTTGCAAAGGGTATAAATACTCTCTTAGGATTTCTCAAAAAGGAGAGGAGGGAGGCACAAAGTGAAGCAAGGTAGAGGAGAAAAAGAGGATTTTCGAGATAAGAGGTGGAGATTAACTTGGAGGAGGAATCAAACTGAGTTTTATCTTCATTCTCTCTATTTTCTTTATTTTTATCATTCTCCTCTCTTAGGATGTATATAGATGTGGTCATGATGGGATTATCCATTATGTTCATGGCCTAGAACTTGTGATGGGGAGATTACGATGAACTTGAGCTCTATACTATGTTTAAAATGGTTTCTTCGCTTAAAATGAATATTTGATGTTGTTGTAACTGTGTTGTGTGGGATTTACCTTTACATATCATGCTTAATGCTTCTACAAGCTTGATCATCTTATAGATTGATGTAATTGAAGAAGTAAGGTTTAGATGAAATCCATATATAAAGCATAGGTTTCCAATTGCTTATGGAGGTTGGGCATTAATATAGATAGGAATAAACCTATTAACCCTGTGTGATCATGCCTAAGTTATATGCGAATCAACCTTGTTTTACTTCATTAAATGAGAACATAGTAATTGACTAAAACACAGTTAGGTTTATATGTATTGGAAGACATACAGAAATATAAATGAACTGAGATCAATAATTTTCTACATAATTAATTAAGAAGGAACTAATTTAGCATAGTTGGAGTCAAGGATAGCTCCCATTTATTTAATCATCCCTTGGAAATCTCCATTGGTTGCCACCCTTTCATTAGTCATTTTAGTTAATGTTTACCTTTGAATTTAAATCATCCAATTAATGAAAATGCTTATTTGAATTGAGAATTCGTAAGTCGCAAGTGGAACTATTGATTGTGTTACAATTTAACTCTCCCTCCTCATAGAATCGACACTCTATTCACGCTTTATTACTTAATCGGCACATATACTTGCATTAAACTGAGAAAATTAATTAGACATATACGCGGCTCATTAATGCATGATCATGAGGGACATTTTGATGTTTCACAGCTCTTGGTTGATCCTAGTCTCCATGGCTTGGGCTCTAAGAGGATAGGATGCATAGAGGAATGATTAGGGTAGGTGCAAATCTATCAAATGCTTGAGATGCTTGTGGTGAAAAGGATGCATGTGAATGCGATGTAGGTGATGCATTAGGAGATGTAGGCTGAGGTTCTAGAGTAGGTTGAGGTTGTGGGGCTTGAAATTCTCTATCTTAGACTTGAGGATCCCCTTAAACCTGTGCTTGTTCTTCTGGAATTTCCTTTTGGGCCTCTTCACCGATATGTTGACCAAGCCTAATTTGTATTTTCTCCACCCTAAATTGTTCAATGTCAATCTTTATTTTGGTAAGGAGGGCTTTGTTGATAGCATTGGTTGGTTTTAGTACTTCAAGGGGCTCTCCTTCCAAGTCTACCCCATAGTTGTGATACCTAGGACATTTTGAGATCAATGTAATTTAGGAAATTGATAATTATTAACCGTATATTTTGAATTGGATGAATGAGATTGGGGCAAATGATTAAGTGAGGTGGTTAAATTAATCACCCGTGCTCCATGTGATTTAATGTGTACAAAAAGACAAAATAAGATGTAGGAAATGATGATTTAGCATGATTATTTAATTCCATTAATTATGTTAAATTGTTGATGATTATGGGATAATTAGGTTATTGCTTGAAAAATTCATAACTTGAAATGTATAAGGCGGATTGACATGAAATTTGGAAGGTAAGTACATGTTGACATGCTCTACCTAATGAATGGTAATGATAATCATGATTTAATTATGCTAATAATGATTTAATTTCATTAAATTTCACCAGACATTTTCAAATTCTTATATCTTGCACTAGAATGATCATTTTGAGATAAATTTTTTTATGGATGGCTAAAATAAGTTGACTTATCGTATGGATGGATTTGATTAAGCTAAATCTTATGAGAAAATGTTAAACCATTTATGGTTAAAACTATTGACTTTTTAACGTTTAAAAGTGATTATAATCAATGCAAAAGTTAATGCATTTAAAGTTAAGCTTGAGGTGTCCTAAGAGGGGAATTTTGGGGCAAAATTTTAATTTCAAAAAAATCAGAAAAAATGCGTGGAAAGCTGCTGAAGTAATGGATGTTTAATGGGCTGGAAAAAGCATATTTTTATGCTCATAAAAGACAAAATGGGCAGAAAAATATGGACATGATGCATGGACAGCTTTTGGGCAGATTTTGTGTTAAATATATATATAAACAGAAAATTGCATGGGTAAAATAATGACAGTACATTAGTGGATAAATATGAAATTATTAAGTTTCAAAATGATGTGGAAAATGGTGGATAAATGCACCATTATAAAAGGAAAAGAAATGGGCAGCAAGGGGCGTTTCTTGGTGGACAGCAAGGAGAAATAAAAAGAAAGAAAAGACCAACAGGGACGTCCAAGCAAGGGGAGAAAGAAGAAGGAAAAAAAAATTGGAAAACAAGGGGAGAAGAAAAGGAGAAACCAACTAGGGCAAGGGTGAAGCAACCCTAACCTCACAAGTAGGTGTCTAAACCATATTTTGGCTTTGATAATTGAAAAGTTTTCTAACTCAAGTAATGATTCATAAATTTGATTCATTTATGAATATTAATTGATGAATTATACAGCCCATGATGTGTTACTAAATGTCAAATGAGTTAGGAGATTCATTTCAAGCATTCAAGAAAGGATATGTATGAATTAGGGTTGTTTTGAACAAGTTAACCATGCTGAAATTTAAATTAATTTCAGATTTATGTAGCTGTTTTTATCATTCATTATATATTGATTATGTGAGTTGTTTTAATGTTTAATTTATGTCAAACTAAGCTTATATGATGAACCATAGTTTGGTGGAATTTTAGATTGATAACTAGGTAAAGTTTCTATTCAATTAGGGGGGGAATAATGCTTAACTTAAACAACGAAGTATATAGGTAACTATAAGGGTGAAATACCCTATTTATGGAGTAATATCGGACGTCCAAATGGATTGGATAAAAAAATTAAAAATTTATTTTATATGATGTTGTGATGGGGACATCCAAGGTGGTGATTCATGAGGAGAAAAGTTGTTGTTTCGAACCATTTAATTGAGAGATTTCAATTTCATGATTATACCCTAATTAATGTGCAAATAAGTGTTTAAACTAAGCCCAAATGGAAAGGAAAATTCTGTTTCATGTTAAATTTGTTTAACATATGATGGATGTGTGATTAAAAGAGTGTACATAAAGGGTATGGATGGCAAAGTTAATGGGTGATCATTTTATCACATGTATATTTAGCTTAAAGTGCAAAAATGAAAGGGAAATATAGCAAAATAAAAAAAGATAGGGCTGTTTTAAGAAAATTATAAGATCTCAAAAATTTGAGATTGAAACTAATAGCCCTAACTCATAAGTGCCTTGAATGAAAACCAATATGGGAATGCAAATTATGGGTGTGAATTAAATGGGAAACGTTAAATTTCCATTTGTTGAGTAAACTTAATGATTATAAATGAACTTGAAAACTTACCCTAAATAAGAGTACCAAAATGGACAGAATGGTCACAATTAAACCACAAGTTACACCAATTTGTGAATTGGTATAGTTGACACCAAACTTGAAAGAAAAGTGGCTTAAGTAAGTTTGACGTAAATTCATGTGGGTTGGAAAATCTTAAGATGTGCAAGCATTTGCAATTTTATGTATATGAATGAAATATTATTTTCATATATTTAGGCAAAGGTAAAGAAAATGTGGAAGAAAGGGACTGAAGTAATTACAGGAAAGCAAGCAAACTTTTGAAAAGTTGCTTTCTCAAATGTTGTTATATATTGCAAATTGATGTTTAAATGCTTTTGAAATTATTTAAGGATAGTCACTCCTATAACTTTTGCAAATTTGTGGATAAAATGATGCAAGATAGCTAAAAATGAGCTATTTATGGGCCCACACAGGCCAAATCGTTTGATTTCCAGAATCACACGGGTCAAACCATATGGAAATCTGTTTTAAATGGGTCAAATCACATGGTTTTACATCAAGAGAGATTGATGGATAAAAAGGAAAGCTTAGAACTTTGAAGATTTTGGAGATCCATTGAGAAAAAGGAATTTAAAGTGAGTCGTTTTATTTTGAAATAAATGATGAATTTGAGTTGCAAATGACATGTTTTGATGTTTGTTTATGGGCATCTACTTTTGTTGAACTATTTGGTTGGATTTTCACGATTTAGAGCTTGTGTAAAGATTTTCGAGAGGTTGAAAATTGGGTATTTTGATAGAAATGCATGCAAATAATGAAATCGAAGTGATTAGAAGTGATTTTGTATGATATTATGGTGTGTTGGGTAGAATTCCATGGATTTTGAATGATTTGGGCATGATTTCTATATAATGCCTATTATATGTTCGATGAAATGCCTAAGTAAGGCTAAGTGTGTGACAATGATGTATAAATAAGCATCTAAAACTTTGTGAATGTAAATGATATACTGAGCATGTTTCGGACAAGTGAGATAGTGAATAATTTGAAAAGGAACTCATAATGGGCTTGATGTGCATGAGTTATATATTTTGAAATGGAGGTTTGAACTTGTGCTTGAGCATATAGTTGGATAGATTTCAGAATTGTGTAATTCCCATGTTGAGATGGTAATGGAGGCTTGATTTGGATAAATGAATGTGAGGCTAATGGATGAGTGATAATTAAATATTAATAATATATTTTTTGGGCATTTTATACGAATTTGGTGGGTAATTAATTGAGTTTAATGTGAAATTTGGTTTAAAATATATGTTTGTAACAATTGGGTATTAAATATTAATTTTAAGTTATTTAAATAATTTTTGTAATCTTTTGGCTTGAAATTATATTTTATTTGTTACCTTCAAATATTTTTTATAACTTGTTGATGAATTTGATGAATTAATAATTTAACGAGATTTTTTTATTGCAGATTATCAAGTCCAAAAGTGGGGCCCACCAGCCAAGCCATGATCCAGGCCACCGTCCAAATCACCAAAGCATGATTTTGTAGCGTCCAAATTGCCTAATTAATATCGCTGTCCAAAAAATATTTTCGCCCATTAAATCAAGACCGTCCAGAATTAATCAGCACCAACTGCCCAATCCATCAGATGACGTCCATCATCCACTGTTCATCTGTTAACACCAGCGGCTGTTTAAAACTTGCCAAGCGATGATATCACGTCCACCAAATCTAGCCGCCTATAAATTCAAGTGGACCCCACACAAATCAAGTCCAGGCCGTCCTAAAATCAAGTTTACATCCAAGCATTTTAGCGCATCCAAATGCAAGCCTCAAATTAATCCAAGCAATCCAATCACCGTCCAAAATCATGCAGCTCACGTCCAACCAGAAATTTCCAGCAAGCTTAACCGTCCAAATCACCCGATTGTGCGTACAGAAAATCAGCACCATCTAGAGAGATCTCCACCGTCCAGGTCCAATCTGTCCACTGCCGAGAACATTCAACCGTCTAGATCTTCGCCCAGCCGTGTAGATCATGTCCAAATCCGTGCAGCATCCACCGTTTAATTCAAATCAACGGCTTGGAATTTTTATCCAGCAAATCAGAATAATTTGTGAAGCTGTCCAGCAAAATATTACCGTACAATTTTTAGCAGATCTCTACCGTCCAAAGATCACTGCCTAATTGGATGCATCAATTTTCCACCGATTATTAATTCAACTGCCGTCCAAAAATCCAAGTTAAGCAGCTGATCAAACCATGTTAGCCGTCCTCTTATTTTTATTCCAGCGGATTAAAAAAAATCTGACGGTCCACACGTAAATCTCCATGCACCCATTGCCATCCAGCAAATTTGGATAATATCAGCCATCCAACCTTTTCATGATGCAATTTGAATTGCGTCTTAGAAAGATGGGGCCCACATACCTAACGCAATTCAGCACACTTGCGCAGTAGCACACTTGTGCAAGATTTTACCTTTACAAATAGGTGTTCTGCTGGGAGAGAAAGGGACGGGAAATAAAGGAGGAGAATTAGAACAGGAAATTCCAACAAAAAAAAAAAATAGTGGGAGGAAACTCCACAAAGAGTTTAGGGAATTTGAGGAGAGAAATTTAGAGAGAAAGAGAGAGCAAGGAGGAGAGCATAGGCGAGAAGCAGATCGACGAGTTGCTTGAGGCGGCTGACACACCATTAGGGGCTTCAAACCAATTAGTCTTTCTATCTTTTTCCCATTTAATTTTTATTGTCTTGTTTAAAATGATTTTTAATTTTAATTTTATTTTGGACTTAAACATGCTCGGCTAGGCCCTAAATCTAGGGTTTATGATGTAGTATACATACAATGTAGCGTGGTGTATGGTTTTAATTTATTTATGATGGATATTGTTGTTAATTAATATTTTGTGATTTTAATTCTTGCTTTGTACATGGACTCGTACTTTGGCATGATTCCATATATTATATGATGGAATCAAGAGGTAGAAATCTAATATACGATAATCAAGATATCAAACCTGAAAATCTAAGACCTTGAGAATACGCATGATGACCTTTAGGAATTTCTTCAACAACCACAAAACTTAATAGATCATAATTAACTTAATCCCATGAGAATAGGTGATTAAGAAAATTAGAGTACACCTTATAGGTTTCGAGAGAAGGTGCAAGAATAAATTAGGGTTTGTTCTCTTTTAACAAATAATATCCGGATTAAATAATTATACCACTATCCGTTGCAAAAGTCGCATGTGAAACCCTAGACCCTAAGTACTCGCATCTTTATTTTCTACTACTCATTCTAGTTTTCAATTCTACGACCCATGCACTTGCGGTGAGATTGCGAACAATGAGTAATCCATTGGCTAGGTTGCATGTTTGGTTAGATTCTGGGATGTTTGATGTTGGATTTTCCATTCCACATATTGATTTTTTATTTTATTTGGAGCTTGAAAATGATTTAGTATCGTTGGTTATATGTTTGTGCATGGTTTTGATAAATTGATCATGCATGGTTTAAAATGAGCATGATGCATGGTTTTAACATGAGCATGATGCATCTGACATGAGTGATCCATATGCATGGTCTGTATAAGGTTTTTCATGACCCTTTATTGAAATGAGGATAGGGTTATTCATGGCCCTTGATGGACATGACGTTGGTTTGGTTTCATGTGTGTAATTGTGGCACGACATGATTGTTTGGGGCTAGTGAGAGCCCGGTGTTTGCATTGCATATGATAACATGACACATGATGAATTTGACATGGATTTTCCGCTGTTATTACTAATCGCACCTTCTTACTGAATTTGCCCAACTCATGTGTTTTTTTTAACATTTTTAGCAGAACTAATATTGATTGTTGGAAATATGTGGAAAATAAGCTAAGTCTATGTTTTGATGATTAACAAATCAATTTGAGTAAGTCTTGGATACTAACATGTTTGTGGAAATGATTAAAGGCTATAAATTTGAAGAAAATGAAGCAAGGCAAGTCAAGTCGATTTCCAAGTCGACTCAGGCATCGACTTAGGCCAAGTTGATCCCCAAGTCGACTCCAGCATCGACTTCGAAATAACATTTCTTTCCAGAGTTCAAGTCAAGACTGAGAGGTACCGAAGTCGCATCCCAAGTCGACTCCACTTGCGACTTGAGGTGAAGTCGCAGACCAAGTCGACTCCGGTAGCGACTTGGAGGCGTCGTATCTGTCCAGAGTTGAAACCGTAAACTGGGGCTGCCGAAGTCGCATCCCAAGTCGACTCAGCATGCGACTTGGGCGAAGTCGCAGACCAAGTCGACTCCGGCATCGACTTAAATCGGACAGAGCAAGAACTTCAGAAGACAAATCAGGTTTAAATAGATTTCAAGGCAGAACCGAGTAAAGTTGAAGATCAAGTCAACTCAGATGCTCAAATTGGAACACATGAAGACTAATCCAAGTCCAAAGAAAGCAAGATGCATAAACTCAACCATTCAAATCAAGATATATTCATGAATACAAGATTCAAGACTCAAGGACTCAAGGCTTGCAAATCATGAAGCTAAAGGGAAACAAGCTAGGATGAAAACACAATGGTCCAAAGAGAAATAAATCAAGGAAGAACAACAAAAGGCATGAAGAAGTCCAAGCAAGCAAAGCATTCCAAGGATTTCAAGTTCGTCAAGCAACCTGCCGAGGTGAAGTCGCACCCGAAGTCGACTCCACCTGCGACTTGGGTCAAGTCGACCCAGTCTGGAACTTGAAGATGTTGCAAAAAGGCGAAGTCGCACCCGAAGTCGACTCCACCTGCGACTTGGGTCGCAACGGTCGGAAAATATTCAAACGTTGGCGTATTAAATGCGCGCCACCTACCTTCAAACGTTCGGATTCCCTCCACAATTATAAAAGGCATTCAATATGAACGAGGAGGGTAGCTGAGAATCATTGAATGTGCATAACTCCCATCCTTAAGAGCTTTAAGTGATTAAGCCAACATCTTGAAGAAGAACTTTGCTTTCAAGCTGCCAAGAGCCTCTTATTGATTCATCAACATTGTTGTACAAGTTCTTCACTGCGCCAAAACTGTCTCTACATAATAGTAATGTGTAGAATCTTTCTATTATTTTTTATTGTTGTGTTGAACCTGATTTAGTTAGGATAACTAAGATCAAGTATAAGCAAAGTAGTGTGTGATTAGAGTGAAACTCATCACCTACTTGTGCTGTGATTTGTTGATGCCCCCTAGAGCTAAAATCTAGAAGAGAGCAGTGACTTTAGTTGTATTTGTGAAATACAATAGTGGAACCCAAGTCACAAGGGGTGTGAGCTTGGAAGAGTGGAGTAGGGAGGTTGCCCGAACCACTATAAAATTTTGTGTGTTGATTTATATTTCTGCTCTCTACATTATATTGCTTTCCATTTTGTTTCTTTATAAAGGGGACTAGATTAATCCGGGGTAAAGTTTCTGTTTAAGTTGTAAATTTTTAAATACCCAATTCACCCCTCCCATCTTGGGTAATTGTCATTAACTCGGGACCAACAAGTGGTATCAAAGCAGGTTTTTGAGTTAAACCAAAGAGATCTATTGATATGGCTTCCCAATCGACTTTCGTTCCCGCATTTGCCGAAGGCCAATCATTTACTAGGCCACCTTTGTTTGATGGGAACAATTTCGGCTATTGGAAGCTTCGTATGAAGCAATTCATCATGGCTACAAATATGGACTCTTGGATTGCAATCCAAGAGAGTGTAACCTTGCCTATCGATGAAAGAGCTTCCAAATGGACCGAAGAGGAAGTAAGAACTGTTAAGAGCAATGCTAAAGCTATGAACTCACTATTTTGTGCTCTTACGGCTTCTGAATATGATAGAGTATCCTCTTATTTAACCGCGAAAGAAATATGGGATACTTTAACATCTATTTATGAAGGAACTTCTTAAGTCCAAGGGACAAGGAGAAACATTTTGATAGGAGAATTGGAAAGCTTTAGAATGCTAGAAACAGAAAATATTTCTGAAATATTTGCTAGATTATCAAAAAATACTAATGCTTTGAAAGGTCTTGGAAAGGCTATATCTGAATCTGAACAGGTTATGAAGATTCTAAGGGCGATACCCGATTCTTGGACTCCAAAGATTACTACGATAGAAGAAGCCAAAGACCTAAACACATTGAAGCTAGAAGATCTTATTAGCTCACTAATGTCACATGAGCTAATCAAGAAAAGAAATGAAGATCACCACAAAGGGAAGAAAGCAATTGCACTAAAGGTCGTCCATAACTCAGATGAATCAAACTCCTCATCTCACAACGATGATGAAGATATTTCACTACTCACTCGCAAATTTTGAAAGTTTGTGAGAAAAGAAAAGAACTTCAAAGACTTCAAAGAAAGACCACGAAAAGAGAAGAAGAAGGAGGCTACAAAGTGCTATAGATGCGGTGGTATGGGACATATGCAAGCTCAATGTCCTACACCGGAAGAGAAATCAAAAGATCAACAAGAAAGGAGGGAAAGACATGAAAAAAGAAAATTACAAATGCCAAAAGGAAGAGGAATGTACGTGAATGAAGAAACTTCATCAACAAGTAGCTCCTCAACCGACGATTTTGAAGCAGCAAACTGTGCTAGAATATGCTGCATGGCGCGGATTGAGCAAGAAGAAAATCTGTTGTGTTTGAACACAACGGAAGTTTTGGAAGAACAAACCATCTCAACAAAGTGTACAAGTAATGAAGAGGTAACTTCCAAACTTTGTCATTCTCAATCTACTTATTCTTCTTTTCAAGAATGCCTCAAATGTGCTGAATTAGAAGAACTACAACTTGCATATGATTCATTATTTGAGAAAATCAAAAAGCTAGGAAACAAGTTGTCATTAAAGAGATAACAATGTAACTCCATCATTATTGTAAATGGAAAACTAGCTGAAAGAATAACAAAACTGAAAGAGAAAAATGAATTATTGTTGAAAGAAGTAGAGAAACTGAAAAAGGAGAACAAATCCTTAAATGAATCATTAGCTAAGTTCTCTAATCCAGGAGAAAATGTAAAGATGTTTCTGAACATGACCTCCCAAACAAATAAAAGAGATCTTGGATACTCCACGTTTGAGCAAAGAGAAAGTGGCAAATCGAATGTGCCAATACTTGGGAAAAATCAAACCAAAACTGCACCTATCTACAAGCCTAAAAGGAAAAATGTTATGTGGACTAGAAGGCCAACTTTTGAACCATTACATACTTGGAGGCCTACTCCTAGATTACCAATGGCTTGCAATTTTTGCAATAAAATGGGTCATAAAATCTATAAATGAATTTTAAGAAACTGTATGACCATGGTACAAAACTAGTTTGGGTTCCAAGAAACACAAGATTTGGGCTTTCTAAGTTAGAACAACAAAGATTGAATCAGATTACTAACCCAAATGGACCCATAAGATGGGTACCAAAGAGATAAGATTTACTTGTTCATTTTTCAGATATGTTTTAAGGCAAAGGCAAGTAACGTTTGGTTCATGGATAGCGTTGTTCAAGGCATATGACCGGAGAAAGAAGTTTATTTCATAAACTTAAGCCTTGCAACGATGGAACTGTTGCCTTTGGTAATAATGAGAAAGGTAAAATTAAAGGTAAAGGAAACATTTATATCATTTCAAATGCATGTATGGAGGATGTTTTATTTGTTGAAGGACTCAAGCACAATCTAATGAGCATTAGCCAATTATGTGACAAAGGATACAAGGTTGTGTTTGAATCATCTATATGTAATGTATTTGATGGAGAACAAATCATGTTTAGCGGAAAAAGACATGGAAATGTATATTTGGTTTCATTTGATGAACTAGATGGTCAATGTCTAATGGCCATTAATAATGATCCATGGGTTTGGCATAAGAGGCTTGAACATGTAAACATGTCAAACATTAAAACTCTATGGAAAAAGAATTTGGTAGAAGGTTTGCCTAAATTGAAATATGACAAGGATAAAATTTGCAAGGCATGTCAATTATCAAAACAACCTAAAATGCCTTCTCTACCAAAAAGGAAATTTTCACCACTAGGCCACTTGAATTGCTACACATAGATCTATATGGGTCATCCGACATTTTAACCATTGGTGGAAAGAAATATGTGTTTGTAATAGTTGATGATTTTTCAAGATTCACATGGGTAATTCTCTTAGCTAGCAAAGATGAAGCCTTCTCTATGTTTGCAACTTTTGTAAATTTGGTGCAAAATGAAAAACAAAGTACTATTATGACCATAAGAAGTGATCATGGTGGTGAATTTGAAAATAAACGATTCATAGAATTATACAATGAAAAAGGAATTCATCACACATTTTCTGCACCAAGAACTCCACAACAAAATGGAGTGGTTGAAAGGAAAAGCAGAACTATACAAGAGATGGCTAGAACAATGCTAAATGAGAGTAAATTTCCAAGAAATTTTGGGGTGAAGCTGTAAGTATAGCTTGTCATGTTTTAAACCGAGTTACCATTAGAGCAATCTTGAAAAAGACCCCATATGAGCTATGGAAAGGTAGAAAACCAAATATTTTATATTTTCATACTTTTGGATGCACATGCTATGTTTTGAACAATGGAAAAACCAACTTGGGAAAACTAGATGCTAAAAGTGATGAGGCAATATTCTTTGAGTACTCATCAAATAGCAAAGCATATAGAGTATTCAATAAACAAAACCAAGTTGTAGAAGAGTCGATACATGTTGTTTTTGATGAAACTAACCCATGCTTCAAAAGAAAAGATGATTTAAGTGATGCAGATGACATAACAAGTAGTCTTGAAAAACTGCATGTGGAAAAGCAAGAAGACTCCATGGAGGAAAGGGTAAGTGAAGGTAATAACTCCTATAAACCTCCAACTAATTTAAAGTTCAAACATGCCCATCCAATTGAGCAAGTTATAGGGAATGTATATGAAGGTGTAAAAACTAGAAGATCAAAACAAAATGTTTGTGGACAATATGCTTTTGTATCCAAAATTGAACCATCCAATATTGATCAAGCTCTTGATGATGAAAACTGGATTATAGCAATGCAAGAAGAGCTAAATCAATTTGAAAGAAACCAAGTTTGTCATCTTGTTCCAAGACCAAAGGACTGTACTGTTATTGGCACCAAGTGGGTCTTTAGGAACAAATTAGATGAAAGTGGACTTGTAGTGAGAAACAAAGCTAGACTTGTGGCAAAGGGATACTCACAAGAAGAAGGAATAGATTTTGAAGAATCATATGCCCCGGTTGCTAGATTAGAAGCTATTCGTATCTTACTAGCTTTTGCATCTCACATGAACTTTAAATTGTTTCAAATGAATGTTAAAAATGCATTTTTGAATGGATATATAAATGAAGAGGTGTATGTTGAACAACCACCTGGATTTGAGGAGAAAGATCAATATAAGTTTGTATACAAATTAACCAAAGCATTATATGGATTAAAACAAGCTCCAAGGGCTTGGTATGATAGATTAAGCAAATTTCTGATTGATCATGACTTTCAAAAGGGAAAGGTAGACACCACTTTGTTTATCTAGTATAAAGAAAAGGATATATTGATTATTCAAATTTATGTTGATGATATTATTTTCGGTGCTACTAATGAGATTCTTTGTCAAGAATTTTCTGAGCTTATGCAGAAGGAATTTGAGATGAGTATGATGGGGGAGCTGAATTTCTTCCTTGGACTACAAATCAAGCAACTAAATGAAGAAATTTTCATCAACCAGTCCAAATATATCAAAGAAATGTTGAAGAAGTTTGGCATGGAGAATAGCAAAGGGGCAAACACGCCTATGAGCTCAACAATTAAAATTTACAAAGATGAGAAAGGAAAAATAATTGATTTAAAATTATATAGAAACATGATAAGTTCTTTATTATATTTAACTGCTTCTAGGCCTGATATACTGTTTAGTGTGTGTATGTGCTCTAGATTTCAGTCATGTCCAAAAGAATCACACTTGGTAGCTGTGAAAAGAATTTTTAGATATTTAGTAGACACTACCAACTTAGGACTTTGGTATCAAAAGGGCTCTAACTTTGATCTAATCGGCTACTTGGATGCGGATTTTGCCGGTTACAAAGTAGATAGAAAAAAAACTAGTGGAACATGCCAATTTCTTGGGAACATGTTGATTTCATGGTTTTCAAGAAAACAAACTAGTGTTGCTCTATCTATGGCGGAAGCCGAATACATTGCCGCCGGGAGCTGTTGTGCCCAATTTCTTTGGATGAAACAATAACTTAGGGACTATGACATGGATTTTAAAGATATACCTATTAGATGTGATAATACTAGTGTCATATGTTTAACTAAAAATCCAGTATTGCATTTTAGGACCAAACATATAGACCTTAGACATCATTTTATTAGAGACCATGTAGAAAATCATGACATATGTTTGGAATATGTAAGAACCGAAGATCAAATTGCAGATATTTTCACCAAACCTCTAGCTAAAGAACCATTTTATAAAATTAGGAATGACATGGGAATGCTTGAATTAACTTAGCACAAACTGAGGGGGAGCACCTGTTTAGGGGGAGGAACCTCATATGTCTCTAATTTTACCCACTCTATCTCTAATTTTTGATACATTGACAAAAGGGGGGAGAAGAGATCGGGATTTGAGTCGGGATTTGAGTCTAAATAGTTTGGAGAAGAGATCGGGATGTGAGTTTAAGTCTTTATGATAGTTTTTTAAGTTTTCTGGTTGAATGTTTTAACTTGATTGTTTGCATGAGTATGATAAAACTTCCAAATGTACAATTAGCATGTTTTTTAAGCCATTGAAAGGTATACACTCAAATCAGTTTTGTCAATCATCAAAAAGGGGGGAGATTATTGGAAATATATGAAAAATAAGCTAAGTCTATGTTTTGATGATTAACAAATCAATTTGAGTAAGTCTTGGATACTAACATGTTTGTGAAAATGATTAAAGGCTATAAATTTGAAGAAAATGAAGCAAGGCAAGTCAAGTTGATTTCCAAGTCGACTCAGGCATCGACTTAGGCCAGGTTGATCCCCAAGTCGACTCTAGCATCGACTTCGAAATAACATTTCCTTCCAGAGTTGAAGTCAAGACTGAGAGGTACCGAAGTCGCATCCCAAGTCGACTCCACTTGCGACTTGAGGTGAAGTCGCAGACCAAGTCGACTCCGGTAGCGACTTGGAGGCGTCGTATCTGTCCAGAGTTGAAACCGTAAACTGGGGCTGCCGAAGTCGCATACCAAGTCGACTCAGCATGCGACTTGGGCGAAGTCGCAGACCAAGTCGACTCCGGCATCGACTTAAATCGGACAGAGCAAGAACTTTAGAAGACAAATCAGGTTTAAATCGATTTCAAGGCAGAACCGAGTAAAGTTGAAGATCAAGTCAACTCAGATGCTCAAATTGGAACACATGAAGACTAATCCAAGTCCAAAGAAAGCAAGATTCATAAACTCAACCATTCGAATCAAGATATATTCATGAATACAAGATTCAAGACTCAAGGACTCAAGGCTTGCAAATCATGGAGCTAAAGGGAAACAAGCTAGGATGAAAACACAATGGTCCAAAGAGAAATAAATCAAGGAAGAACAACAAAAGGCATGAAGAAGTCCAAGCAAGCAAAGCATTCCAAGGATTTCATGTTTGTCAAGCAACCTGCCGAGGTGAAGTCGCACCCGAAGTCGACTCCACCTGCGACTTGGGTCAAGTCGAGGACCAAGTCGACCCAGTCTGGAACTTAAAGATGTTGTGAAAAGGCGAAGTCGCACCCGAAGTCGACTCCATCTGCGACTTTGGCGAAATCGCACCCGAAGTCGACTCCACCTGCGACTTGGGTCACAACGGTCGGAAAATATTCGAACGTTGGCGCATTAAATGCACGCCACCTACCTTCAAACGTTCGGATTCCCTCCACAATTATAAAAGGCATTCAATATGAACGAGGAGGGTACCTGAGAATCATTGAATGTGCATAACTCCCATCCTTAAGAGCTTTAAGTGATCAAGCCAACATCTTGAAGAAGAACTTTGCTTTCAAGCTGCCAAGAGCCTCTTATTGATTCATCAACATTGCTGTACAAGTTCTTCTCTGCGCCAAAACTGTCTCTACACAACAGTAACGTGTAGAATCTTTCTGTTATTTTTTATTGTTGTATTGAACCTGATTTAGTTAGGATAACTAAGATCAAGTGTAAGCAAAGTAGTGTGTGATTGGAGTGGAACTCATCACCTACTTGTGCTTTGATTTGTTGACGCCCCCTAGAGCTAGAATCTAGAAGAGAGCAGTGACTTTAGTTGTATTTGTGAAATACAATAGTGGAACCCAAGTCACAAGGGGTGTGATCTTGGAAGAGTGGAGTAGGGAGGTTGCCCGAACCACTATAAAATCTTGTGTGTTGATTTATATTTCTGCTCTCTACATTATATTGCTTTCCATTTTGTTTCTTCATAAAGGGGACTAGATTAATCCGGGGTAAAGTTTTTGTTTAAGTTGTAAATTTTTAAATACCCAATTCACCCCTCCCCTCTTGGGTAATTGCCATTAACTCGGGACCAACAGCTGGCACCTATCTATAAGCCTTGTTCTCAAGCTAACGTGGGATGTTTCAGGTATGTTATTTTTAAGTCAAAGTTATTTGAGGCTGATGTATATATGAGATGTGACGTATACTATATGATTAGTTGCGAGATATATTTATGTATTGGGATCGTGAGTCATGGATGTATGGCCTATTAAGGCCTTATTAATGTTTGTGGGAATTATACATGTGTATTTTACTTCCATTGAGATGCAAATGATTACAATTTAATTAGTATTGCTGCCATATTCCTATTTGAGGAATTAGTTGTGGATATCTAGGGTTGTTAGAGGTGGATTTTTATAACCAAGTGGTCCTTTGCTTTCAAAATTTTGGAAAATCCTGGGGAGATGCTGCCGGATCTCTGGCGTAGCGACTATCTATTTGAGGCGATGGCCAGCGGGGCACTACACACACACACACACTTATCAATAGGGGCCCCACATATTAAGAGTCTACATATTCCTTTTAGATCTCAAAGAATAATCCTCATCTCTCCAAAGGAGAAAAGAATGAGTTAGTCACCGGTGGCTAGAAGCTATTGAAGTTGCTAATGACGTTCATGAACTTCCTAAAAGCTTCACATGTAGCCAGGATTATGTCGTCGATGCTAATAGCCTTTAGCACATCTAAGTGCTACCCCGTCGTGTGTTAATTCCATTCTCGGAGGCCTAGAATGTTACTAAGGCAACCTTGAAAGGCATGAGTGTTGGAAACAATGCTTCAAAACAAAACAAATTAATCAAATACTGAGTTTTGATGATCAACAAAGACTAACTTGAGTATATTTTGAGTACTAATGAGTTTGTTATGTGATTTAAAAAACTCAGGTGGCCAAGTCGAACCTCAAGTCGACTTGGACTTCGACTTAGGATGAAGTCGATCCCAAAGTCGACTCAAATATCGACTTGAGAAAGAACCTCAAAAGACACAAGTGAAGTCGCAGGTCGAGTCGACTCCACATGCGACTTGGGTTCCCAAGTCGCAGACGAAGTCGACCTCGCTATCGACTTCAAATGCAAAATAGTGTCCAGCGCTGATTTTGGGGCACAAAGCTGCCCAAGTCGCAGGCCAAGTCGACTCCATGTGCGACTTGGGTGAAGTCGCAGGCCAAGTCGACTCCATCTGCGACTTGAGGAATTCAGATTTCAAAGATACAGTTTTTCAAGCCATTCAAGAGAATATATCATTCAAGCTCAAGGCATGATTGCCTGAAGGACTTCAAACCAGGTTTATCAAGTCCAAAGAATCAAGATGAAGATCAAATGAGTCCAATTCATAGTCAAGATTCATGTACAACATCAAATCAAGTCTATCAAGCTCAAAGACAAGGATACAAGAATGATTCAAATTATGTCTATCAAAATCCAATGCATGAATCATCTAAGAAGAACTCAACTTGAAAATCAAACCAGCTTCAGCAAAACTCAAGCCAAGTCGCAGGCCAAGTCGACTTCAGTATCGACTTGGGTCGAAGTCTGAAGTCAAGTCGACCAAGCCTTAGACTTGGAAATCCGAAGAACTGGAGTCGCAGACGAAGTCGACTCCAGATGCGACTTGGGTAGCCAAGTCGCATCCCAAGTCGACTCCACATTCGACTTGGGTATAACGTTCAAATTTTTGAACGTTGAAGTTCATTTATTGTGCACCAACCACTCCTACAACATTCCAATCTTCCTCATTCTATAAAAGGGCATTCAAATGAACGTGAGAAGACACAAGATATACTATTCTAAAGATCATAGAGAGAAAAGAAGTGCAAGAAAGACTTTCAAATCCCTTTTCTCCATATTTGAGTGTTTCAAAGGAAGAAAGAGCTTCAAACTGCAAGTTGCTTCAACGATCATCATCCCAGCTGTCTTTGATTTTTTTCTCGAGCTCAATCTGTCTACACAAATCTGTAAAGTGTAGTTTTTGCTTATTTTTATTATCTTGTTGTATAAATCTTGATTTAGCTTGGGTAGCTAAGATCAAGTATATGCAAAGTAGGGTGTGATTGGAGTGAGACTCATCACCTACTTGTGCAAGTGATTGTATATGCCCCCTAGAGCTTTGAATCTAGAAGAGAGCAAGTGGCTCTAGTTGTATATGCCCCCTAGAGCTTTAAATCTAGAAGAGAGCAGCGACTCTAAGTGTATTCGTGGAATACATAGTGGAACCCAAGTCACAACGGAGTGTGAGCTTGGAAGAGTGGAGTAGGGAAGGTTTGCCCAAACCACTATAAATCTTGTGTTCTACTTATTTTTACTGCTTTATCTTATTTGCTCTCCATTCGCTTGAAAAGGGGATTAATTTTTTCAAGGGATTAAGATTTTTGATTTATCAAAAGAAATTTTTAAAGAACCCAATTCACCCCTCCCCTCTTGGGTTTAGCCATCAACTCGGGACCAACAAGTGGTATCAGAGCAGGTCTTTGAGTTTACCAAAGAGATCTTATCGATATGGCATCCCAATCTACTTCCGTTCCCTCTTTTGCTGAAGGCCAATCCTTTACAAGGCCACCGTTGTTTGATGGGAACAATTTTGGATATTGGAAGCTTCGTATGAAGCAACTCATCATGGCTACCGATATGGATTCTTGGATTGCTATCCAAGATGGAGTAACTTTGCCTACCGATGAACGAGCTTCAAAATGGACCGATGAGGAAGTAAGAACTGTTAAGAGCAACGCCAAAGCTATGAACTCTTTATTTTGTGCTCTCACTGCTTCCGAGTATGATAGAGTATCCTCTTGCTTAACCGCTAAAGAGATATGGGATACACTAACCTCTATCTACGAAAGGAACTTCTCAAGTCCAAGGGACGAGAAGGAATATTTTGATTGGTGAACTAGAGAACTTTAGAATGCTAGAAACAGAAAATATTTCTGAAATGTTTGCTAGGTTCTCAAAGATTACTAATTCTCTTAAAGGTCTTGGAAAAGCTATTTCTGAATCTGAGCAGGTCATGAAGATTTTAAGAGCTCTACCCGAATCATGGACCCCAAAAATCACTGCAATAGAAGAAGCCAAGGACCTTAACACACTAAAGCTTGAAGACTTAATTAGCTCACTCATGTCACATGAGCTAATTAAGAAAAGAGACGAAGATCAACACAGGGGCAAAAGAGCAATTGCCTTGAAAGCCGCACAAGACACTGACGACACCTCTTCTTCTCAAAACGACGATGAGATTGCCCTACTCACAAAACGCTTCAGAAAATTTGTGAGAAAAGGCAAAAATTTCAGAAGTTTCAAAGAAAGAACTCCCAGAGAGAAGAAGAAAGAATCAACCAAGTGCTACCGATGCGGCGGTTCGGGACATATGCAGGCTCAATGTCCAACTCCCGAAGAAAACAAGGCAAAAGAACAAAGAAAGGATCGAGGGGACAATAGAAGATTCTAGAAATACAAAGGAAGAGGCATGTACGTGAATGACGAGGAATCTACAACGAGTAGCTCCTCAATCGACGAAATCAAAGCGGAAGAATGTGCGAGAATTTGCTGTATGGCACAAATCGAGCAAGAAGAACAAGCTACTTCAACAAAATGCACAAGCAATGAAGAGGTAAGTTCCAAACTCTCTCTTTCTAATTCAAGTTATTCTTCCTTTCAAGAATGCCTCAAATGTACTGAATTAGATGAACTACAAACTGCATATGATTCATTATACGAAGAAATGAAGAAATTAGGAAGCAAGTTTACAATTAAGAAGAAACAATGTGATGCAACAATAATTGTAAATGGTAAACTTGCAGAAAGATTAGACAAATTGAAAGATGAAAATGAATTGCTGAAAATGGAGAACAAATCATTAAATGAATCATTAGCTAAGTTCTCTAATCCAGGAGAAAGTGTTAAAATGTTTCTGAATATGACCTCCCAAACACATAAAAGAGGTCTTGGGTATCATACATTTAAGCATGGAGAAAGCAGCAAATCAAATGTACAAACACTTGAGAAATATCAAACTAAAACTGCATCTATATACAAGCCACAAAACAAAAATTTTAAGTGGATTAGAAGACCAATGATTGAACCTTTGCATGCTTGGAGACCCACTCCAAGATTACCTTTGGCTTGTAATTTCTGCAATAAGATGGGTCATAAGACTTACAAATGTAATTTTAAGAAACTATATGACCATGGTGCTAAGTTAATTTGGGTTCCAAGAAACACAAGATTTGGGCTTTCCAAGTTAGAACAACAAAAGTTGATGTATATTACTAACCCAAATGGACCCATGAAATGGGTACCAAGGAGATAAGATTTATTTGCTTATTTTTTCAGACATGTTTAAAGGCAAAGGCAAACAATGAATGGTTCATGGATAGCGGTTGCTCAAGGCATATGACCGGTGAAAGAAGTTTGTTTCATAAACTTAAGCCTTGCAACGATGGAATGGTTGCCTTTGGCAATAATGAAAAAGGTAAGATTAAAGGTAAAGGAAATATACATAGTATTTCAAATGCTTGCATGGAAGATGTTTTGTTTGTTGAAGGACTCAAACACAATTTAATGAGTATTAGCCGATTATGTGATAAGGGATACAAAGTTGTGTTTGAATCATCTATATGTAATGTATTTGATGGAGAACATATCATGTTTAGTGGCAAAAGACATGGAAATGTTTATTTGGTTTCACTTGATGAATTAGATGGTCAATGTCTAATGGCCATTGATAACGATCCATGGGTTTGGCACAAGAGGCTTGGACATATAAACATGGGCAACATAAAGACCCTATTGAAAAAGGGTTTGGTAGAGGGATTACCAAAATTAAAATATGACAAAAACAAGATTTGCGAGGCATGTCAATTATCTAAACAACCAAAGATGCCTTTCTCTACAAAAAAGAAAATTTCCACCACTAGGCCACTTGAATTACTACACATGGATCTATACGGGCCATCCGACATTCTAACCATTGCTGGAAAGAAATATGTATTTGTCATAGTTGATGATTTTTCAAGATTCACATGGATAATTCTCTTAGCTAGTAAAGATGAAGCCTTCTCTATGTTTGCAACTTTTGTGAATTTGGTGCAAAATGAAAAACAGAGTACTATTGTGACCATAAGAAGCGATCATGGTGGCGAATTCGAAAACAAACGATTCATGGAATTTCGTAATAAGAAAGGAATTCACCACACATTTTCTGCACCAAGAACTCCACAACAAAATGGAGTAGTTGAAAGGAAAAATAAAACTATACAAGAGATGGCTAGAACTATGCTAAATGAGAGCAATCTATCCAAGAAATTTTGGGGTGAAGCTGTGAGTACAGCTTGTCATGTTTTGAACCGAGTTACCATTCGA
Organism: Annona cherimola; assembly: GCA_030490835.1. NCBI lineage: Eukaryota > Viridiplantae > Streptophyta > Magnoliopsida > Magnoliales > Annonaceae > Annona > Annona cherimola. The sequence continues at coordinate 32,842,319 of CM059971.1, read as the reverse complement.
GCAATCTTGAAAAAGACCCCATATGAACTATGGAAAGGAAGGAAACCAAATATCTCATATTTTCATGCTTTTGGATGTACATGTTATGTTTTGAACAATGGAAAAACCAATTTGGGCAAATTAGATGCCAAAAGTGATGAGGCTATATTCCTTGGTTATTCATCAAATAGCAAAGCATATAGAGTATTTAACAAACGAAACCAAGTTGTAGAAGAATCCATTCATGTTGTATTTGATGAAATTAACCAAACTCCGAGAAAGGAGAATGAACTAAGTGATGCAGATGAAACAAAAGGCAAAGAACAACCAAAGGAACTCGAGTTCAAGCCAGAAAATCTAGTGGAGGAAGAGGTAAGTGAAGGTAATGACTCTTACAAACCTCCAACTGATTTAAAGTTCAAAAATGCCCATCCAATTGAACAAATTATTGGAAATATATATGAAGGAGTAAAAACTAGAAAATCAAAATAAAACGTTTATGGCCAATATGCGTTTGTATCGAAAATTGAACCAAATACCATTGAACAAGCTCTTAATGATGAAAATTGTGTTATTTCAATGCAAGAAGAGCTAAATCAATTCGAAAGAAATAATGTATGGCATTTAGTACCTAGACCAAACAATCATACCGTCATTGGTACCAAATGGGTATTTAGGAACAAATTAGACGAAAGCGGTCTTGTAATTAGAAACAAGGCAAGATTAGTAGCCAAAGGGTATTCCCAAGAAGAAGGAATTGATTTTGAAGAATCGTATGCACCCGTGGCTAGATTAGAAGCCATACGCATCCTACTAGCATTTGCTTCTCATATGAACTTCAAATTGTTTCAAATGGATGTAAAAAGCGCATTTTTGAATGGTTATTTGAATGAGGAAGTATATGTTGAACAACCCCCTGGTTTTGAAGAAAAGGATCAATCAAAGTTTGTTTATAAATTAACCAAAGCATTATATGGACTAAAACAAGCACCAAGAGCTTGGTATGAAAGGTTAAATAGATTCTTGATTGATCATGAGTTTCAAAGAGGGAAAGTAGACACTACTTTATTCATCAAGTACAAAAATAAAAATATTTTGATTGTACAGATTTATGTGGATGACATAATATTCGGTGCTACTGATGAAAATCTTTGTCAAGAATTTTCTAAGATAATGCAGAGCGAGTTCGAAATGAGCATGATGGGAGAATTAAATTTCTTCCTTGGACTGCAAATCAAGCAACAAAGTGAAGGAATATTTCTAAATCAGTCCAAATACGCCAGAGAGATGCTCAAGAAGTTTGGAATGCAAAATAGCAAAGGAGCAAACACTCCAATGAGCTCTACAATCAAGATCGATGCGGACGAAAATGGTAAAAGTATCGATCAAACACTTTATAGAAGCATGATAGGATCCTTGCTATACTTAACTGCTTCTAGACCCGATATCCTATTTAGTGTTTGTATGTGCTCTAGATTCCAAGCATGTCCAAAAGAATCACATCTACTTGCTGTAAAAAGAATTTTTAAATATTTGTTAGAAACTACAAATCTTGGACTATGGTATCCAAAGGGGTCAACCTTTGATCTAATCGGCTATTCGGATGCAGACTTTGCCGGATATAAAGTAGATAGAAAAAGTACCAGTGGAACTTGTCAATTTCTTGGACATATGCTAGTTTCATGGCATTCAAGAAAACAAACAAGTGTTGCACTATCTACTGCGGAAGCCGAATACATAGCCGCCGGTAGTTGTTGTGCCCAATTACTTTGGATGAAACAACAGTTGAAAGACTATGCTATTGATTATGTAGATATTCCTATTAGATGTGATAATACAAGTGCAATTTGTTTGACTAAAAATCCTGTATTGCATTCTAGAACCAAACATATTGATGTGAGACATCATTTTATTCGTGAACATGTTGAAAATCATGATGTGTGCTTAGAATATGTGAAAACAGAGGATCAAATTGCTGATATCTTTACCAAACCTCTAGCTAAAGAATCATTTTACAAGATTAGGAATGATATGGGGATGATAGAACTAAATTAGGAAAATTAAGACAAGAAACCAAAATTTGAGAAAGGCAAATCTGATGAGTCAAGTCGACTCCATGGGAGCCAAGTCGACTTCGCCAAGTCGACTTGGGAAAGTGAAGTCGACTCCGCTTCAGGAGCGAAGTCGACTCCACAGGAGCAAAGTCGACTCCGCTTCAATAGCGAAGTCGACTCCAGAGGGTCGAAGTCGACTCCGCACTAGAGCGAAGTCGACTCCGAGGGACCGAAGTCGACTTCGCCTAGGGCAAAGTCGACTCCGTGGGCGCGACCGTCCGACTTCCGCAATTTTTTTTCCTTTTTCTTCTTCTCTTCTCTCTTTCTTCCTCCCATTTCTCTCCGTCTCTCTGTTTTTCCTCTTCTCTCCTCCGGCGACAACCCTGTTTCCTTTTCTTCTCCGGCGATTTCTCCTACTAAAGATCCTCGCCAGTCATTCCTCTTCGATTCCAGTCGCTCTCTCTCTCTCTATTGGTACCAGTTCTCTCTCTCTCGTCATTTCTCTCTCTGTTTTCTTTCGAAAAACCGGCAGATTGTTCTAATTCTAGAATTCTAGCAATTGCTCTCTATCTGTTTCATTTTCTCCCCTCTAAAAGACCCATCTCCTCTCAGTCCTCTCAGCTCTCTTTTTCTCTCCCAACTCTCTCGGCTCTCTCTCTCACAGTTCTCTCAAATCTCCATTTCTATCTCTCAGTCTCCAACTCCAAACCATTTCAATGGCACCAAAAGGGGCAGTATCAAAACCTTACCCCAAAAGGGTTCCTACACAAACCGAAGAGGTTCCTATAAAACAAAGAACACCCGCTAAAAGAGCTAGAGAGGAACCGTCAACCTCAACGGGTAGAAGGGTTCGATTTCAGACCACAACCCAGTCAACTGATCGAGCTCCACAATCTGAAAGCCAACCTGAAAGCTCGTATTCTTCGAGGATTCCTATCAAGAAGGGGCAAGTCCTAAAAATGCCCACTACCTACTTCAGGACCGAGATACAGCATAGTCGCTTCTACAAAAACTTCTATGAACGAAAGGTATTCATTCCTAAGATCATAGATTTCAAGTTCCTTAATGACTATGAGTTCGACATAGAAGAATTGTTGGATTTCCAAGGTTGGATACAACTATTCAAATCTGATGAACGAATCTATCCTGATCTCACAAGACAGTTTTATTATCTATGGGACGACACCAAGTTTTGCACTTATGTCAAAGGCACTGAAATACATTTAGGGAGTATCAACTATCCAGATCAAGATGAAGCCCTGAGAAGAATTGGAAACATTCTTCAAGTACCTTTTGATGAAGAAAGGCTTCCCAAGGATCTAACTATGGACACGGTCTACAATGAATTGACCAAAAGTAACAAATATCATGCAGGCACCAAATTCTTGCATTATATGGATCTTCCTCCCAGACTCAGGGTCATCCGTCTATTGATCGCCCACTGTATCTTACCAAAAGGAGGCGGCAGGAATCAATTGAATCCTCAAGAAGCAATGATTCTATGGAAATTAGTGAACAAAATCAAGATTAGTCTTCCCAGACTATTCTTAGAAGCCTTGGCATGCAGGAAAGACAATCCGAGAGGCGTGTTACCTTACGGATCTTGGATCACCAAGATTTTTGAGCGGGTTGGGCTAGACATTGACGGAGAACCATTTGAAGTGGCATCACCTGCACGGGCCGTTTCTCCTCCATCGCACGGATCCTATTCACCGCACGGATCCGCTGCACCCGATAGAGAACCTAATATTCCATCACAAGCAGCTACGCTTCAAAGTATAAAGGATGAAATATCAGCTCTACGGGAAGAAATGGGTCACCAAGAGAATAGGATGACCAGTCTCGTCGCCGGCGTTCTAAATGCAATCGAGGATATGCACTCCCGGCAAGACAGAATCGAGCGGGAAATGCGGACTATCCGCTATCATCTTGCATCCGGACGATATAAGAAGACACCCATGCCTGAACTCGATCCTTACGAGTCAGGATCAGTTCATAAAGCAGCAACTCCAGATCACGCTTCTCTAGTATACTCATCAGCCCATCATTGTCCTATCAAACCAATCCCATATCCGATCTCTCAATTTCAATTCACCAAATCATTATTTTTGATCGATTGACAAAAAGGGGGAGATCGAACTTAGGGGGAGTTAGGGGGAGTTAGATAAAATTGAGTTGAGTTGAACTTCTTTAAGTAAGTTTTGGGTCGGGTAGTTTGTACTTAGGAAATTTCATTTGCTTTACATTACAAACTGAAATGAAATGAATATTACCTTTGATTGACATGTGCTTATATGAATGATTGGTTACAATCTGTGTTGAAGACTTGAATGGTTGGATAAAATTTGTTGACTCATGCTCTGTTTTTGAGAATTATATAAATGCACTCATACTGAAAGGTATAAACTCAATTTAGTTTTGTCAAGCATAAAAAAGGGGGAGATTGTTGGAAACAATGCTTCAAAACAAAACAAATTAATCAAATACTGAGTTTTGATGATCAACAAAGACTAACTTGAGTATATTTTGAGTACTAATGAGTTTGTTATGTGATTTAAAAAACTCAGGTGGCCAAGTCGAACCTCAAGTCGACTTGGACTTCGACTTAGGATGAAGTCGATCCCAAAGTCGACTCAAATATCGACTTGAGAAAGAACCTCAAAAGACACAAGTGAAGTCGCAGGTCGAGTCGACTCCACATGCGACTTGGGTTCCCAAGTTGCAGACGAAGTCGACCTCGCTATCGACTTCAAATGCAAAATAGTGTCCAGCGCTGATTTTGGGGCACAAAGCTGCCCAAGTCGCAGTCCAAGTCGACTCCATGTGCGACTTGGGTGAAGTCGCAGGCCAAGTCGACTCCATCTGCGACTTGAGGAATTCAGATTTCAAAGATACAGTTTTTCAAGCCATTCAAGAGAATATATCATTCAAGCTCAAGGCATGATTGCCTGAAGGACTTCAAACCAGGTTTATCAAGTCCAAAGAATCAAGATGAAGATCAAATGAGTCCAATTCATAGTCAAGATTCATGTACAACATCAAATCAAGTCTATCAAGCTCAAAGACAAGGATACAAGAATGATTCAAATTATGTCTATCAAAATCCAATGCATGAATCATCTAAGAAGAACTCAACTTGAAAATCAAACCAGCTTCAGCAAAACTCAAGCCAAGTCGCAGGCCAAGTCGACTTCAGTATCGACTTGGGTCGAAGTCTGAAGTCAAGTCGACCAAGCCTTAGACTTGGAAATCCGAAGAACTGGAGTCGCAGACGAAGTCGACTCCAGATGCGACTTGGGTAGCTAAGTCGCATCCCAAGTCGACTCCACCTTCGACTTGGGTATAACGTTCAAATTTTTGAACGTTGAAGTTCATTTATTGTGCACCAACCACTCCTACAACGTTCCAATCTTCCTCATTCTATAAAAGGACATTCAAATGAACGTGAGAAGACACAAGATATACTATTCTAAAGATCATAGAGAGAAAAGAAGTGCAAGAAAGACTTTCAAATCCCTTTTCTCCATATTTGAGTGTTTCAAAGGAAGAAAGAGCTTCAAACTGCAAGTTGCTTCAACGATCATCATCCCAGCTGTCTTTGATTTTTTTCTCGAGCTCAATCTGTCTACACAAATCTGTAAAGTGTAGTTTTTGCTTATTTTTATTATCTTGTTGTATAAATCTTGATTTAGCTTGGGTAGCTAAGATCAAGTATATGCAAAGTAGGGTGTGATTGGAGTGAGACTCATCACCTACTTGTGCAAGTGATTGTATATGCCCCCTAGAGCTTTGAATCTAGAAGAGAGCAAGTGGCTCTAGTTGTATATGCCCCCTAGAGCTTTAAATCTAGAAGAGAGCAGCGACTCTAAGTGTATTCGTGGAATACATAGTGGAACCCAAGTCACAACGGAGTGTGAGCTTGGAAGAGTGGAGTAGGGAAGGTTTGCCCGAACCACTATAAATCTTGTGTTCTACTTATTTTTACTGCTTTATCTTATTTGCTCTCCATTCGCTTGAAAAGGGGATTAATTTTTTCAAGGGGTTAAGATTTTTGATTTATCAAAAGAAATTTTTAAAGAACCCAATTCACCCCTCCCCTCTTGGGTTTAGCCATCAACTCGGGACCAACAATGAGCTCCTTCAACGAACTTAAAAGAATATTTCTCCTAAGCTCACCAGTGACCTGACAGGAGCAAGGAAGTGAATACAAAAATTTTGTTTAGGTCAAGCGAAGACACATCCTTAGCATGCAAGAAGTTGGTGGCATAATCCTCTCTTTATGAAAAATCTCTTTGGCATATAGTCACCCTCCTTGACCTATCCTAAATGTCTTCCATGCATAAAATCCACATTAGAGTATGATGAAGAGTAACGTAATAGCCACATAAACTCTCATGATCTCCTATTACTAGGTTCCATCCAAAATAAGGGATACCACTATGAATATTTCCATAATACAGGTCATTCTTTGGGTTGACCTTTTACCTAGAATGCTTATTTAGAACCCTCTTTTCCTTCTAAGACTTCTGCTTTTTGCGTGGAGTCTCCTCTATGTCAATTTGAATTATCGTTAGCTCTTATGATTGAGCCTTTCTTGTCTATGGAAGAGCAGCAAGTGATGCTGCTTGTTGTTCACCCGTTGGAGCTGCTTTTTATTTGACAACTTGTTCACCCTATTGTCACGGTCTTTCTCAGACTTCTTACTACAATCCCAACTCGCCTTGTTATGGATTACTCTTTTTTGATAGGAGAAAGAGATTGATCACCACTTTCAATAGGAGACTCATCACAAGGAGAAGACATCTTTTGCATAATCAAAGGAAGGAAAGTTAGTCAATAAAAAGTTCTAAGTAGTTGAATGCCACATTTGGAACTCCTTAGACCATAACTCATCTTCCTAAAGCATACTAACATAAAAGCAAGTGCAATCACAAAACTACCTAAGTCCTAGTAGGCGCAACTAGTCGCTACACCCTCAGTGCCATGGTTGATGCACTTAGCTATAGTACCTTGATTGTCTTCCCCAATCAGCGAGATAGCGGAAGAAATAGATTTTCACCAATAGAGAGAAAAAGCTATGGTTCACGACCTAGCTTCATCAAGGCCTTAAGTAGGGTTGGTGAGATCTATTCTGTTGATCATTGAAGCTCCCTTGCAAGAAAAATGAGAAAAAATAAAAAGGATTGAATATTGGAATCAACCTAAAAATGAGAAATAAGAAAGAGGGAAGCATGAAGAAGCTTCGAAGAAACTTAGGGGCAGGAAGAGAAAGAGACGGAAGCATAAAGAAAACGTAGGGAAAACTTGAGAGAATTTCGTCCCTTCGTAGCTCACTTGAAAACTTAAGAAGAAAAATGAGAAGTTAGAGCTTCAAACTCTAGTTACAAGGGCAATTACTCTCACCTTGAGCATGCCAAAATCATCAAAATGAGCTTCATTGGTGAACATGGCAAGCTCAAAGAAAAATTCAAAATAAATCAAAATAAAAAAAAAACCATTCAAAGGTTTGGATCAAGTAGTCAACGCCAAGTGGGCCTCGAAGATAACTAGTCAGCTTATAAGAAGGTACCACAGCTAACTAACTTAGCTGCGGTACCCTACCACTTGCATGCATGCCACATATCTAGTGGCCAAAATAAGAAAGTGGAAAATAAGATATCAATTGTACACTCTTTCCCAACAATTACCATGTGTCCGCCACAGTCCACAATTTGAAAGGGGGGGAGTGTATTATGGCTAAGTCACTTAGGTGTAACATCTTACTCTAAAGAGATAAGATTTCGATTTTTTCCTGCCTTACTTTTTTAACAAGAGTGACCACACATGACTTTTTTTTGATGAAAAAGAGGAATCACTCTATCCCTATTCCCCAACACTGTTGTGGGAATTAAGGTTAGAGTAATCCAAGCTTTCCATAGCCAAAAAGGTGTCTGTACAAATTTTGTCACAAATAGCCTGAGGGGGGTTGCCCCACCAGCACAAATGATTCACAGTAGAAGCTAAAATCACTTCGGCTAAGGAATGGGCAACTACATTTCCTTGCCGAAGAACATGATGGACTAAGAAAGAATCAACTGCCCTGAGAATATCCTTGATTTCATCAATAACAAAGCCCACATGAGAGGAGATTGGAACATTATTGGTCAGGTAGTTGCATAATGTGAGCGAATTTGTTTCCACCTGAGCACACAAAGCATTAATCTGAATAGCCCATCTTAGCCCAAGCAGAAAAGCCGTAGCCTCCATAAATAAGGGATCCCTTACTCCCGCCTGTCTCCATCCTTTTGCTGCCAGAAAAATGCCTTGGGAGTTCCTAATTACCGCAGCGCAACCAAAAAAACCCAAATCCCCATGAGTGCGCGCATCGACATTTATCTTCACGAATCCCTCCGGCGGCATGGACCACCGAGGCACCAAAAGACCGTCCAACATGCCCGATTGCAAGAGCAAGGGAACACTCCGAATCTGGTTAAGAAACTCCCTGCACCATGCTAGTGTGTCCAAGAAATTTGGTTGCAAGCCCTCCTCTCTAAACTTGTTCCTAATATACCATATCCTCCAGCAACACAAGATGAAGAGAGTGAGGTCGTCAGTCCTATTTTCCTTCACAAGTGTCTCAAATATCATCCCCACTGTTGCCCCTGACTCCACTACCCTTGCCGCCTTTCGACAGATCCCTTCAGTCATTACACACCTCAGGAACAAGTGATTTGCGTCCTCAGGCGCAAGCTTACATAATGCACAGCAAGGATCCACACCAATGCCTCGATTTGTTAGATTTAGTAAGGTAGGAAGGGCATTTATAAGAAGTCTCCATCCAAATATTAATACCTTGCTTGGAAGTTTCATTCGCCATATTGCCTTGTAGCAGCCCGAGAAGATGGGGTTTTCATTATCTGAAGCCAATAGCCTGTATGCAGATTTTACCGTGTATCGTCCGTGAGGCTCATGCTTTCAGAAGATACAGTCAGCCGTAGACCCATTGGGAGGGGGGATCCGATTAACCATCTTCCATGTAGTGTCCCCCGACGCCACAATCACCCTGTCCCTATTCCATGAATTTGTAGTTCTATTGATAAAGTGACACACGCTCACATCCTCCGGGATTGAATACGGAAGGGGTCCCGCCTTCACAATCACAGAGTCGAGCCAACAATCTTCAAAAAATTTTACCCTCGACCCATCTCCAATTCTCCATTTGCAGCCACTTTGAATGACATCCCGCGCCTTCAGCACACTTCTCCATCCCAGCTCATCTTCCTATTTTCATTCTTCTCTCCCCACCAGAATTTGCTAAACATCCCATTAATGTCATGACAGAAAGATTTTGGTAGAAGGAAGATACTCATAGCGTAGGAAGGAATAGCCTGCGCGACCGCCTTGATTAATACCTCCTTACCTCCCCACGATAGTAACTTCCCTTTCCAACCTTGAACCCTTTTCCATATCCGTTCTTTAAGACCAGAGAAGATTCCAGCTTTGGATCTCCCAAGCCAAGCTGGGAGGCCCAAATATTGGTGAAAGTCGTTTCCATCAGAACCTAACAAACAGACCATCTCCCCCCTAGCAGAGCCATCCATATTAGAACTGAAGAAGACCGCAGTCTTTTCCACATTTACCTTTTGGCCCGACGAAGACGCGTATTGATTAAGAATGTCCAAGAAATTCCTCAAGTCCCTTCCGTCTGCCCGAAGGAAGATGATCGCGTCATCCACGAACATCAGATGAGTAATCGTAGGACCGTGCGCTTGGAGTTTGATGCCACGAATAGTACCACTAGCCGCCGCTTGAGAGATGAGTGCTGAAAGACCCTCCGCACATATTAGGAAAAGGTATGGAGATAGGGGGTCACCCTACCGTAACCCCCGTTGAGGATTGAAGCATGAGGATTTGAACCCATTTACATTTACTTTGTACCTGACCATTGATATGCAGCTCATAATCTAATTAATCCACTTCGGACAAAAATTCATGACCTCCATCATCCTGCCGAGAAAGTTCCATTCCACCCTGTCATAAGTCTTCGACATATCAAGTTTAATGGCCATTTCTTGCCTTCTACCTTTCTTGCGCCTTCTGAGAGAGTGGATAGCCTCATAGGCTATCAACATGTTGTCCGTAATAAGCCGCCTAGGGACAAAAGCGCTCTGTTCATCCCCAATGATGTCGTGAAGAACCAATTTTAGTCTATTTGCGAGGACCTTTGCCAAAATTTTATAAACCACATTGCATAGACTAATTGGTCTGAACTGAGATAGTAAGTTTTCTCCCGACCTTTTTGGAACAAGAATTAGAGTGGTTGAATTTGACTCCCCAATGTGCCTACAAAGATTTGCAGAATCGCCTTCCTCCAAGAACTTTTTGCACCATGAAATGATATCATTCCCCACAATGTTCCAATGTCGCTAATAGAAACCGGCCGACATCCCTTCTGGACCCGGGGCCTTAGTAGGGCACATACCCTTTATTACAGTGACCATCTCCTCGGACTGTAGTGGTCTGGTTAAGGACATCTTTTGTTCGTCCGAAATTCGCTTAGTAATAAACATTGTCCACCCATGGCGTCTCTCCCTAATCAGATGCAACATAGACTACCAAAAAGTGAGAAATCGCCATATTCATCAAAAGGTCTTGGTCCCAAACCCATTCGCCATTCTAGTCCATCAGCGCCTCTATGAAATTAGTTCTTCGTCTGTTGGAGGCGATACGGTGAAAAAAACCAGTATTTTTATCACCCTCCCGAAGCCAGTGCGCCTTTGCTCTCATTCTCCATATCTGCTCCTCGTCTTCTAGCAAAAGATTGATCTGGGATCTAAGCATTTGCATAGATTCATCTTTTTCATCACTAGGCCTCATCCCCATGATCGATTGAAGCTCATTTTGCTTTCGGTCAATGGTTTTCCGGATATTACCTCTTTTACTTCAGTTCCACTTGGCCAGATCAATATCGCATCGATTGATCTTTCAAGAAAGCTGTTCCCCATTATTGAAGCCCCTCGGATGTTCGGACCCCCAAGCTTGCTGTACAATTCTGGTTGCATCATTATCCCAAGCCCAAAATAGCTCGTATTTGAATTCCCATGGCGGTTTCCTCCTTTCCCCGCTAGAATCAAGCTTGAGCAAGATGGGGCAGTGGTCTGAGGTGGGAGCCGCAAGATGATAAACCTTTGCACAATTAAACAGACTTAGCCAAGCTGCCGACGCAAGCCCCCTGTTCAACCTTGCTTCCACTCTCTGTCGTCCCCGTCTATTGTTTCTCCAAGTCATAGCCGCACCAGAGAAACCGATATCCACCAAATTGCATTTGTCAATGGTCTCACAAAAAAGGTCCATTTGTGATTGGGGCCGATTCCTCTCACTGATATATTCGCTTGGGCCCATTACTTCATTGAAATCTCCCATAACCAGCCAAGGGTCGCTCCGCCCAGAGGATACCGATTTGAGGACATTCCAACCATGGTGACGTTGGTGAGTATGAGGGTGCCCATAGAAGCCCGTGAATCGCCAGCCAACAAAATCTGCATCTATATGGTGGGTGGAGAAGCTTTTGATGCATGCCGGTTTGTTATTGTTCCACAAAAGAGCCAAGCCTCCCCTTTTATCGACAGGTTCCACCACAAAGCAACAATCGAACTTAAGTCTTCTTTTAATGCCATCCATATCTTTTGAGTTACATTTTGTTTCAGAAAGGAAGACCAAACAGGGATCTTTTGTCCTGACCAAGTCAAGAAGACTGCGACTTGCACGTGGGTTCCCAAGCCCACGGCAATTCCAAGCAAGGAGGGCCATATTAAAAGTGGTGGGGCTGGGGACTCCCCCTAGCCTCCACCTCCTTTATGTCGTTATTACCTTGACTTTTCTTTCGTTCTTGCATCCCCAAGTGATCGCTCAAGTTGCTTTCCAAGCTTCGCTTACCACTTCCTATACCGCTGCCCTCCCATGATTCCATCTTCCTTTTGTCTTGTCTTCCTCTAGCCCTTCTCTTCCATTTCCCTCTCATCCGCCTGGTTACTATGCTGCCCCCGTCCTTCCTTCCATTCCCATCAGTTATGTCATTATCCCCCCCATCGTCCACTGTGGGCTCTTGATCATTATGCAGTTTCTTCGCTTCATCTCCCTCGTATTGCAGTTGTTCCCCAACTTCTACACCCCATTTCACCCTCATAGCTATTGAACCGCAGTCCCCACTTCTGCTCATACCCATCTTCCCATCTATCTGTCCCCGCCTCTCAATTGTCATGCCTTCCGAAACCCATTTGTTCTGCTCAAGAAACCTCCCTTCCTACGGTGTTCGTAGTATCAAACAATCCACCCACTGCTGCTGATCGGACGATGACCCCAACTGGTTCTGCTGGGTTGATACCCACTTATTCTGGTGAGGATAGCATAATGGGTCCATCTATTGTTGTTTGGGAAGACCATCCTTTTGCTGTCGGAACCTTGGATTGGGTGTTCGGGTTTTCATGGCATCATCTAGAAACATTTCTGTATCCAAGGTGACCCCCAGAACTGAACTTGGAACAGCTTCACCCTCCATACCCCAGTTATTGACATCCCTGCCTTCATTACTACTGCCATTGTCTTGCTCTCCACTACTGTCAGCTTCTGTCCTTCTTCCCGACCTTTCTGCCGATTGTTCACCATGCATGCAATGATCCGCACCCAAGTATCTAGTTGGAGTAGCCTTGTTGCGATTATTCTGCCCCTCCTGGATCTGCATGGGCCTCAACCCCGCCCTAAGCTAGCTTCCATAAGGCATTTCCTCCTCGGCTAGCTGTGTTGGCCTCTTGCTGTCACATTCCTGATGAGTATGTCCCATAAGTCCACATAAATAGCAGAACAGAGGGAGTCTTTCGTATTGGAATGCTATCCACTTCTGCTGTTGGGTTCCAAATTGGATGAACATCCCTCGTCTGAGGGGTTGACGACAATCGATCATCACCTTCAGCTTGAGGTCAGTTTCCGTAGCCACCATTTCCATTGTTTCCTCAAAGGTGTCTCCAATATCTCTTCCCAACACAGTTGTTTCAACAATATAGGGGATACCAGAAATGTGAATCCACATTGGCGTTTTTACAAGCATAACATGGGCGAGTTCCAGCTCTTCTTTCTGCTCCTCGACTAACACCAGTTTCCGTTCAAAGCACCATGGTCGGCCCTTCAAAATGCGCTCCTTATCCTCCTTCTCCGTAAAGCCAACTTAATATAAGTTCTCCCCCAATTCTATAAACTGGCATGCTCCCTTAGTTCTCCACAGTCTTCGCATCATCGTTTTAAACACCTCCTTGTTGTAGGTCTTTGATGTCCAGAGAGTACAGAGAATTGCTGCTTCTGCCCTCGGCTTAATCTTTCTGATGGCGTCATTAGAGATGACCATGGTTCGGAGTTCAGACTCCAGCAGGTCCTCTAATTTTTTATTCATCTTCACAGACTGAATTTTACCCAGTTCGCCTTCAACTCCGACTCCACAATCCTGATTACCAGCAACCTCAACGACTCCTTCGGCCTTCCGTCCACACTTCTCACCGTGGACTCCTCTGTCCCCCTTTTCCCCTTCAGCCAGCCCCAAGCACGACCCCGTCGCCAGTTGGACCTACGCGGTAGAAGACAATGCCTCTTCACGTTCACATCCATGACTTTAAACCTTGCAATGTAAAAGTTGTAATTTTAAATATTTCTAGCTGACGTTCCTAAATGATGATGGGGTTATATAATGGTTGGTTCATGATAAGATATATATTATATATTGCAATGCTAGTTTACCTTTTAATATATTTATTTTGAGACAAGTCATGTAGATTTTCCCGCCTTCTTTAGATATTGAGGATCTGCCAAATTTTTAGAAAATTCGACCACTGGGACCACAAATTCAGTCTAGTGGACCAATGGGACACCACAATCTTAGCCCATGATTGAGCTTGTTTGGCAGGGTGTCTACAATTGGTAGTGAATATCATTGATTAATTTATGCGGTACCGCTAATAAGCATGCCAGTAAATTTTTGACAAAAGTATTGCCATCAATGGGTTGTTAACAGTTATATGGGTAAACATTAGTTGCAAATATTTGTTACAGTGCTGGAGGCCCATTACGCACACTTACATGAACCTTTAATGAAATTTGGGTTCCATTAACGGGAAAATTATTTTTATTTTATTTTTATAAAGTGTAGGCCATACTTAGATTTTCCTCGCTATGAAGTTTGAATTTTTTTGTAATTTGAAATATATTGTATTTTGATTTTTTGAAAATTAATAAAATAGGAGTAACACATGTATCTATGCGCATTTTAATGATTTTAAAAATTAAAAGTAAAATGAAATATTTTTTAAACTTAACAAGGAAAACGACTTCCATGGCTACAAATTTATAAAATATGAGGAAAAAAAAAAATTAGGGCCCATCCCACGATACCGACTCTTTTGATTTATGTTGATCGTTTCTCTCATTTGCGCATGATGTTCCTTTCTTTTCCAAGAAGATTGGAATATTATGATTATTCTGTGAACAAGCATTACATGAGTATCACTTTCTCTACCATTGGACTATATACAGTTCTTTGATCTAGACCATTGATTTGACTAGACGCGATTAATTTTTCTGATTACTTTAAGTATCAGATTTTTCTTTCATTCATGTCCATGCATGTTGTTTTCCGGAAGTTGATCCCAAACATATACCTATTTTTTAATTTTTTTTTTCAAAATTTTTTTATGAACTTGTTAACGTAAGTGTATTTAACATATGTATCAATTTTTATTATTTTTAGAGATTTTTAGATATTTATTTCGGATTTTAAAAAATCAGTGGCATTTTAGTAATTTAAAATTACTTAAAATGCCACTGATTTTCAAAAATCAAAAATAAATATCTAAAATACTCCAAAAATGGTAAAAAATTATACACATATTAAATACACATATATTAACACTTTTGTAAAAAAAATTTCAAAAAAAATAAAAAAATAAATGTACGCGCTCAGTGCTGCATGCTCCCGGGAGCATACGACGAAGTCGATTATTTTCCTGTATCATTTTGGTATTTCTTTTGTAAAGCTACTACTCGTGATGCATGAATAAAAATGACTAGCAACCTCCACTTTGAGGAGACTTCTCTGCCCGAATTTTCTATCCTTTTCTAGGCCCACCAAGTTAAGTAATTGATAGATGACTGATTAATTGACCCAAGCCGACCACTTAAAAATCTCCCCACACAAAGTCAAACACCACTTGATGGACAACACGGTACGCTGGCATTGAGCGGCATTGACATTATTTAGGAATAATGAGATCATAAAGTTCTCAATGGCCTGGAAAAATTCTCCTTTGATTCCGATAGGCCGACATTATCCATAATAGTGGACTTTGATGGAGGAGGATATTCTCTTCAATGGTGGAGACAACAAAATAGATCAGGGGAATGATTGAAAATAAAGTACCGAGAAAAGGGCTGTATAACTCATTTCTTTTATGGGATGTTTGTTTACACAAAAAAATATTTTAAATTAAAAATTTTCACTTTTCATAACTAAGCTATTTTTTAATTATTTTTCACTTATTTCTATACAATTACCCTGCTTTTCAATCATTTATACAAAACTACCTATTTATTTTTACTTTGTTCTCTTTACCTCTTATCATTGCTTCTATTATATCATTTTTTTTTCTTTCAAAAACTTTTACACTAAAAGTTTTATTACACCCCAAACTCACCTTATATTTAAATTTAAATTTAGGTGTTTTTGAATCAAAACGTATATTGTTTTAGAGAAATTGACACGGTGTCATTTCTTTTTGAAAAATTGCAAGCATACTATATTGTTCCCTGAAATTTCAAATGTACCACTTTTGTTAGAGTTTTGTTGTTGGCATTTAATATTTTTTTATTTTTATTGTTATTATTTAAATATTTATTGCACATTTTATTTCCTTCACAAATAAAATGTGCAGTAAATATTTAAAAAATAAAATAAAAATTTCAATATATTTTGTATTAAATAAAAATTACAAGAAAATATTTGAAGAAAATTCTTTTTAAAAATTTCTTCACATTAAAGAAATTTGCTTCATATCTATCAAAAATTTGAAATTCTCATAATTAATCATTATAAATTACTTTTTAAATATTAAAAGAAAATATAGGATTATTTCCTTTAACACTTACAACATTTTTCCCTAATTCTTAATATACTCATAACATTTTAAAATTTTCTCTTCTTCGCATAACATTTTACCCTAAATTCATATCATATTCATCCAGTTAAAATAACCATTAACTATCCTGGTTGAAAAAATAAATTTTGTCTCTTTAAAATTTCTAGTTGAAACGATTCTACCTCAGTATGATATTTAAATCATTTGATGTTACAAATTAATGATTTACAAGCATTAATGGAATCATATTATGGCTAAATCATTTCAATTAAGAAATTATGGAGGGGCAAAATTGCCTTTAAATAAGGTGGGCAATAGTTATTTTGATTGGATGGGAATGATATGAATTTAGGGTCAAATGTAATTAGTATAAGAGAAAATTTTAAAATATTTTGAGCATATTAGAAATTAGGAGCAAATGTTATGAGAAAGGGAGGAATTTTCTTAGCATATATGGAAATTTTTTTAAAAATACTCCACATGTTAAATAGTATTTTCACATGGAATTTCAAAATTTAAAAAAAATTTAATCTACACCTGTGAAATTATAATCATATCAATAGTTTTGAAAGATTGAAATCCTACCTTCATAGTTTGCCTGAAGTTACAGCCATATCACTTCCATTAAAGTTCAGGTGTTAACCTTTAATAATTTTAGAGTTATCACAACAACGCCACAATGAATATCTGTTGCAGATATTATATAATCAGATACAATACCAACTCATCTTCTTCCCCTAACCATGGTTGCCATGAGCACGAGTTCCAACTGAAACAACCGATTGTCAATCAGAGCTCGCTACTTGCCTCACTACCGGCAGATCTCCACCGGTGAGCAAAGCCGCAAACTGACGAACCACTAGGCCCTCATCTTCATGATCGGCCGCCACGAGAAGAACTCATTAGGCCATAAGAAAACAAATCATTACTATCTCCTTCAGATTAACCACCTGAAAAATCAAGTGAATTTTTCTGGCGATGTTGTCTTCCCTGAATTCGATACACAATCCATTCAATCCGGCATGAATCTAGCGAGCTACGTACTGATCTTAATTGCAGGCAAATTCAGCCGCACATCTTGCAATCTTGTCCGCCGTTGCCACGATCTTGTCATAGATTTGGTACTCTTTGCAGCTCTAGCCCAGTTCTATCGTTAGTTGTTACTGCCAGCAAGGTTTAATCAAGCTCACATTTTTATCTGGCAACCGGGCCTTTTAGTCATTTCCTTAAAATTATTCGCAGACGACTAACGACGCAAGGCAGGGTGCACATGGGTTGGACTGGAAGCTAACCCAACCCAACCCAATTCCAACCCATTTTTACCTCAGCCCAACCCAACCAAACCCAATTTCTAGACCCCTCCAACCCAACTCAACACTAACCCAATTCATCCTAACCCAACTTAACCCAACCCAAACCAACTATAAATACATTTTCAACATAAATTGCCAGAGTTACAAATAAATTCAAAAAATATTGCAACTGTTCATTTAATTAAAACTATATTTATAAATTAATTTTAAAACATATTTGTGAATTATAATTTATTGTTTTTCCAACATATATAAACAACATTTTATAATAAAAATTGATCAAAAAACTTCATTTTTAAATGATATGCCTATTTTTTTAAACTAGTACTTTCTCTTTTAACTATACAAAAATAAAATATATTTTGAAATTTCAAAATTTGTTATAATTAAATAAAATAATGTACTTTAGAAAAGCTATCATAAATAACTTGTGAATAATTTTTAGCCTATTAAAAGTAAATGGCAGGATTCATGACAATTTAATGACACAGATTTTCCAATTACGAGGTTGCAAGTGTACAAGGCTATATGGACCATTGGAGCACTAAGATTGGCGCTCCATCATCCTAAAATAACATTCGTTCATGACTAATTTATGACCAAAGATTGTGACGGCACGATGATCGAGCGTCCATTGGTGATGATGTAGATCTGGGCGGTCTGTGCATATGGATTTGGCACGGGGTTGCCGGATCTGTCAATGAATGACTGCCAAGAACAATGGCTAAATAGAGAGAAAGAAGATGATGGTGGAGCTTTTCCAACAGTGAGGAGAATGCGCAGGAGTGGCGACAAAACCAACAGATCCAGGTATCGCGGACGGTTGTTGGTCAATGGTGGGTTTTGTTGGAGGAGAGGATTTGGAGTTAGCGATAGTGCTTGGGTTCGGTCATTCAGAGAAACAGCATTCGAAGAAGCATCTGTGGTGATTTGGCAACTTTCCTAAAACAAGTTGGCCTAACCCAACTTTCTTAACCCGAATCCAACCCAATTTAAAACTAAGATGAACCCAAATCATTTTCCCTAACCCATATGTCAAACGAACCTAACCCTAACCGGTTTGAATGGTTTGAACCCAACCCATGTGCACCCTTAAAGCTAGGATGTCACAAAGACAAATCGTGGTAAGTTTAAAATCCTGACTTTGGCAAAATAAAAGTAACATTATTTTTCTCAAAAAAAAGTAACATTATTAAATATCCTAGGTTGTTTTCCCTTGGTTGGAGAAGATTCATCTTTCATATAGGATTTTTATTGATTTTAGGAATTTGTAAGTATTACAATCCTTTCTTGAATTTGTCAGTGTAGCACGTCATCTTCAATTTCTTGGACATTTCAATGACCAGGATTTTGCCATCTTGTTGGCATGTTGGGTAATGATTTAAGATGATGATGACATGGTGATATAAATAAGATGCTAGGAAATTTCCAAGAAAGAAAAGAGAATAGGAATGTAAGTCACAAAATAAAAAGGTGATTTTGGGCCCTTAGATTATCTGTAATTCCCTTAGATTATCTGTAATTCCCAAGATCAACCATACAAGATAAAATAATTAATCACTTATAGGCATAGTCATGAAAATTTTCTTTCACATCATCTCTTATTATTTTCTTATCATAAGTAAAATAAAATACAAGCTCACAATTAAATATCTACATGCCCTAATGAGTAACCGCAAGTTCATCATTAGGAACCTATGGTTAGTAATCTAAATTTATAATGGAATCACACTAAATCTTGCAACTATACGAACAATAGAGTAGAATAATGATGAGTTAGTTCAAATCCATAGAGAAGTGGAAGATTTTAAATTGCTTGCAAAAAGAAATTAAATTAAAACTAAGAGCATGTTTGACTACGCCAAAACATTTTTAATCTCCACAACCACTATTTTTTAAATATATTTTCTCATCATTGTATACAACTATATTACTTTTTAATTATTTTTGTATAACTACCCATATAACTAAGCTATTTGTTTTAACTTTATTTTACTCCTCATTATTATAAATATTATATCACATCATTTTCTACCATTTTAAAAACTTTTACACTAAAATTTTTTTATCCAAAATTTTTATCATTTACCAAACATGCCCTAATTATTGTAATTAACAAGTAAATTATTTTAATAAAAATAAATTATACTTATCAAAGTTCAAGTTCTTCGAATTACGAGTTGGCTAAACCAGAGTAAGGGTTCAAAAATCAACTATAGAAATCATTTCCCACATGCCATGTCAAATGCTAGATCCAAGCCTAGTCCAAGCTCTGCTGAATCGAGCTGAAGACACAATCTCTCTACCAAAAAGGGTAGGGAAAGAGAGAATGAATGGGCATAAGATTTTACATGCGAAAAAAGTGATCCAAGATTACTCAAAAACCATAGGTCCAAAGATCTATTACTTAGAGTTTTGAGATTACAAGAAATATACAATGTTAGAGTAATTTTTCAAGTTATGGACTACTCTTTTCTTTTGATAAGGACTCCCAACAAGTGCTTCTAATAAGGAAAGTTAATAAGTCCAAGTCGCCTTCTTGAGGAGTAGACTTACGTGGGAACATTAGCTATAAATCTGACCTACTATGGCAAGATTCTGCATTTGGTATTAGATTCAAATCTCTAACTTTTGCCCGAGCCTTCTAATCATGCAATCCTGAAGACTCTTATGGCTTTCTTCACGTAAACAATTAATTGATTAAAGGCCTAGGCAGTAAGCCTCATGGAAACCAAGAAATAACCTTGATAGTCCATCCAACTTGTGGAAGCCAAGTAGGAGTCTGGATGCCCTTCTAATCTCCAAGCCCTCTTTTCTCAAGAGGTATGGTGATACTTTTATACATTGCTAATCTTATTATGACACATACTTAATACTAAGAGAAAATCGATAATCACCTTATCAAATCTTCCTTAAGTTTATGTGTCTGCATTTAGTTTGTTGAGCATAGAATGGGGTCTGTCTCAAGCTATATTATGATGGCTTTAGTAGTATTTCATCTCCTTGTAATGTCAAAGATGCCATAAATGATAGGTGGTGTTGTTTCACTTAAGGACTGGGATGACCTTACTTAGTTTGAGAAAAAAACTGACAACAAATTGATATCATAGCATTTATTCAATCCTACTTTATCAAGAAAGGCTTTCCTACTCTTTGGGTATAGCCTCCGGAGTAGTCAAGCCTAAGAGCCTTAGGGTGTGTTTAGAAGTGGTAAAACTTTTAGATAAAAAGTTTTTTCTTTAAAATTTTTTAAATAAGAGAAAATGATATGATATAATAGGGATAATGATGAGGAATAAAGCGAATAAAGTTAAAATAAATAGATTAGTTGTATGGGTAGTTGTGTAGAAATGATTAAAAAGTAGAGTAGCTTGTATAAGAATATGTGAAAAATAATTAAAAAAAAGATAATTATGGAGAGCGAAAAGTTTTGGTTGAAAATTTTTAGTGGAAAACAAACACGCCATTAGTCTTTGGAAGTTCACTGCTCCTCGTGGTATTGTCAATGACCTAAGGGGTTAGTTGTTTGGTCAATCCTTATAATTTATCCCTTACATACTTGTTAAAGCTATTTTAGATTACAATTTTGCACACCTTTAATCAAAGAGTCATGAGGCTTTAGTGGGCTTTTCATTCCTATGGATTAAGGCCTAGTTGGGAATGCAATTAAGAAGCCTAGCTATGGCCGCTAAGTCCTTGTCTATGGTCGCTAAGTCTTTGCCTATCTATTCTTCCCAAGTGCTTCTAAAGTCATGAAGTGGCTACTCCTTGCTACTGCGTAGCTAACCTATTTGATTTGTCATGGTTCCTGCTTTTCTAGCTTCGACAATCATATCAATTTTAATTGAGTGTGAGTCCTGCACTATTTAATGCTTGTAGATTCTAAGCTTGCATGAATTTTAATAGACTATAAAGCTCCTCCTAATGTTTCTAAAATGCTTTGAATTCTAAATAGGGACATCGATTCATGGAATGAGGAGAATGTCTTTATTCAACCTCTCCCATCTACTGCTCCTTTGGTAGAATGTAGTTTCACTAATTTGGTCCAATATGATGATAAGTTTCCCTATAGTTAATATTTTAGGGATGCTCTAGAGGTTATAAAAGCCTTCTCTTCTGGCTTCTAACGAGAGTGTATCTTCTGCCTTTTATGCTCTTGTCCTCAATCATGGGTTGGCTTGGTAAGAGTCTTTGCTATCATGCCTTTTATTGTTGTAAGATGCAGTGGCAATCTTTTTAGTGATGAGATGCAACTTCTCAATGATTGTTGAATGATTGATTGGCGACAGTTGATCATTCATGCTTAGCAACATTGAATCACTCTAAGAATAGATTCGAAAGGCAATTATCTCTCCAAAATTACAATTGGAGTTCAACTTTGCAAATTGGGGGAGGTGGAAGCACTTATGGTAATTGACCAGTCCTTTCAAGACGTCTCTGAGCCATGGAGTGGCTCGTTAATTGAATAGCCCTAGCTCAGTGTGTTTCTATGATGACCATTCTGCTTAGGACCCTAGTGTTGTAGCTTCCATTAGTTCAGGCTTTCTCTTTGAGGAGGCAATCCTGTTAGAACCATCTCTTTTTGGCGCTTCACCATTTAGTTATTTTACTATAAGATCCAACTCTTTAGGGTCCTATTTCTAGCATACCATTGTTAAGTTACTTTTATATTATTTATTTTAGATAATAATTGGATGAGAATTTGGGTGTTTAATATGGCTTGAATCTTATTTGATTGATTAAGCTTAATTTTATAAAAACTCACCAACTAATACAATTTGTGCAAAATAAGAGAAGTATGTGCAATTTTGGTGTAAACAAAGTCAAATTAACAAGCCCCAATGAAAGCAAGAGTAAATTGCAAATTCAAGACTCACATATGAAGCAAAACTGTGTTTAAAGTAAGACACTATTCATATGCAGTCACTATTTATGCAATACTATTCACGGATGTACTGTTCATGCACACTATTCACGTTACTGTTCCTGCACAATATTCACCTTTACATAAAAACTTGTAGGGAACATCCTAAGGCATCTTAGAACATCCTTGGAGCTAGGGTTGAGGTTAAAGAGCGAAAGAAGTGAAAAGCAAGAGACGAGAAGTAAGGTAGCAAGTTTCTTGGAGCGGTCTAAACACCATCAGGGCTTTCGATCAATAATCTTTTCCTTTCTTTCTTCCTTTTAATTTTAATTGTCTTGTTTATGATGGATATTAGATACAATATTATTTTGTGTTTGATTTTTATAAATATATTAGGCTAAACCTATTATCTAGGATTTAGGATGTAGCATACATCCAATATAATGGATATTGTGATTTGATTATATAAGATATTTTGTGTTAATTAATATGTTATGGTTTAATGCTCGTTGGGTGTGAAGGCCTATACTTTGACAATGATTTACATATATTAGGTGATCAAACAAAAAGCTGAAAGTCCAATATATGATAGTCAAGATATTAAACTTGGAAATCTAAAATCATGAGAATAGGTATGATGACCATGAGGAATCACATGAAAGGCCATAGAACTTAATGAATCATAATTGACTTAATTCTATGAGACTAGGTGGTTAAAAATATATTATGGTTACGCATCGCAATTTTCCAGAAAAAGTGCTAAGATAATTTAGAATTTGTTCTCCTTTAACACATAATATCCATATTAAATAAGCAATCTACTTATCCATTGCAGAAGACGTATGTGAAACCTTTGATCTTAAGTACTTGCATCCCTTAACTTTAATTCCTCGTTCTATGTTCTTAAGATCAACTTTCTTCTTTTCATATTTTTTCCTTTTTACTTTATTCTCTCTATGTTTAATATTAGTGTTTAAATCCAATGTTTTAAGTCCTAAACTCCTTGTAAATCGATATTTTATATACTGTAATTTACGACTAGTGCACTTGCTGTGAGATTGCGAACAACCATTCATTTTATCCTTTTTGCCACTTGTAATGTGAGAAGGATCAGACCTAGTGTCCTTTTTACTCAAGCAATTGTATCTAGCTCTTCTTTTTAATGAAATTGATGTCTTATTATGATTTTTATTGTGGTAACCTGGTGTTTGCATGTCAAGTTGTCTACAACCTCCAAAGAATTAAAAGTGTCATCAAATTGTTTAGATGCCCTATAAATGAGAATGATTAGGTTGTCTCAATCTCTGCTAAGGGAAAAATGTACCCAATGAGTTGGAAGTATTTCCTTGTCATCAGATTGTTTACATGCTCTGTAGCTAAGAATGATTAGGTTGTGCTTGACCACCCCTGAAGGAAAAATTTACTCAGTTGTGCGAGTATTTCATGGCCATACCTTTCTGACATCATGAGAAGCACTACATGGTGTATTTGTCTTTGTAGCTTAAGTATGAGAGATGAGAGACTAGCTCTAACATCATCTCTTATATATTGTTTTATTTTTACCGTAATGGAGTCCCCATTTTGTCTTTGAAACTTAGCATGAAGTATTTTTTTTGCTAGGCTTGATTGTTTCTTGCATAATCTTTGTCTAAGACTTCCTTAGGTTAGCTATTGTTGTTATTAGTTGACTAGGTTTCTAGGTTCGTCAAAGACTTAAGTTCATAGCCTATGCCATCATTGGATTCTTTCAGAATGTGCCCTATGCAACTGGCCATTTGGGCATTCATAAGCTAGCAATCTTTTGATCACTTGGTTGTAGGTGATTGTGTCCTTTCACCTCAATGGGGTGGTTAGAATTTTGTTGTGCCAAACCCTATTTTACCAACTCCAAAACAAGCATTCTGGACATTTCTCTACCATTCGATTGTTTAATCATGAAATTTTTTGAAGATTGTGCAAGATAGATTTTCCTAAGCCTCGATCACCAGGGAAGAGCATGATAGGTTGCCCAAGCGATAGGTTCAAGATCGATTTACACCAGGCCTCAATTACAATGGAAAGGCATGTCAAGATTTTATGGAATATTATGTAATGCATACATGAGGTTTTATGATGCTTGGAGATAATTATATTTCCAAGCATGTCACTCACCTTTTAGAGCTCCTATGTCCCTCGGCTAATTTGTTCGGATGTCAGTGGTTGTTGTCGTTTTGGCAATTACCATCATGAGGGTTATGTTTATAGCCAGTGTGATGACACTTGCAGTTGAGAGTTGAGATCTACCATCTGAGAGCTTGGTTATGAGCAGGGTAGCAAAGACTAAGAGTGAGGCTATGAGACCTCGAGTTTCACAGTCTACTTTACCCTTCATACTAGAAAGGGATAGATGAGAAACCTAATAGGTAAAGTTATCTGTGGAAACTAGGATAAATTATGATAGATGGTAACCCTAGTTCTAGTTACACATTTGGAAGAGAAGATGTGATATTATGATTATTAAAACTTTGCTTAAAATAGGTCAATTTGCATTCTTAATTCGTAAATTTTAAAAAGAGTGTGGTCAAATTATAATTTTAGAACGAGTAGGGTTAAAAAGGGATTAAATTATAATTTTAAAAATAATGGAGACAAAAGAGTAAAATTACAATTTTGAAAATGATGGAGATAAGAGGTTAATTGTAAGGAAAGTAAATCAAGGAAATGAGATTGCATAATTATTAAAGCTTACTTTTAATGCAATAACCAAAGGAAGTGGGATTAAATAAAGTGGAAACAAGCAAATTGCATAAACCTAGAGCAACCAATGTCTATAGTTGGAGCCAACGGAGGTGTGCTTGAGAGAAGGAGACCTGAAGAATGGGGCAACCAAGAAGGTATGTGGAATATAATTTCAGTTTATATTTAGAATAAATCATTATTAAATAAAAAATACTAGACTGTCCATATACATATAACATATAATCTTGGTAGCATTAGCAGGGGTGCAACTTGAGTCAGTTCGATTTGAGTAGTGGTCTATCCTACCCATATACTATTTGCAAAAAGCTTATCCTATCTTATCATATCTATTTTTCGATTCAGTTATAGGGCCAATTCCAGTTTCAATTCCAAATCGGTCCATTTAATATTTTTTTATGTAAGTACCTTTAATACTTGAATATAATATTTTTTTAAAATTATTTCTAGATTATTTTAAATAATATAATGCAATCTTCATTTATGTTTTAAAATCACAGATATATGTATGTTATTGTTTACATTACTATATAAAAGATATAAAGTATAGAATGTCACAACCTAATCATTAAAACTATTAATATATTACAATACAATTCACAAGCTTATTTACAGAAGGCTTTTAAAAGTCAATGACATATATATAATCAAACTCATTTCTCACTTCACAATCTACAACTCTACAAAGCACAAGATTTATTTGGATTTGAATTTGTTACCCCACCCGTACACTATTTGAGAGGGCAGTAATAATTTATACTTTATCTAAATTAGAATCGCATTAATGTGGCTGGATGGTTTCATTACTGTCCGTATGTTTCACTATTCGGTGCATGTTGCTGAATTTCTATTCATGCCTGTTAGTATCAATTACCATTAAATATCTACTTTTAAGGTGTCTAATTATATTATATATAATATAATGTATTATATCAATTAAATCGGGTGGAATATAATAAAATATAGTGTCTAGTATATATTAATACATAAGTTATGTGGTAGATTAATGTGGTTCAATACAGGGCTATTAGTTTTTATTATTTTTTTAATGGGAGTTTTTATTACTACTACATATGGTAATTGGGGGGGCTATATGGATGGATCCTGTTAGACGGTCCGGATCATGTGGTAATAAGTAGCTAGTTTTCATAAGTGGTGGTCAATAAATGTGCTTATAGATGAAAAAGGGTGAACTACTGCTTGCACTTGGACAACTGGAATTAGAAACGGCATGGGTAGGGGTGCAACTTGGGCTCATGAAACTCGAGTTTACCTCAACCCTAGCCGTAATCCTATTTGTAAAACTTCAACCCTAACCCTAACCTTGACCTTATTTGTAAACCTCAACCCTAACCCGATTTTTAAAATTCAGGCTTTAGTTGAGTTTCAGGTTGACATTCTCCTATTAATATGTCTTTGTTAAACATTCTATATATATAGTTTTTATCACAAATCTATTGTATAGAAAAATTTTAAAAATAATTTATTATATGAAATCAAGAAAAATTCAAATACTACTTAAGAGTAAAAAGAAAGAAACTTGTTTTGAGCCTTCTCTTTGCATCAAGTAGAATAATAGCTATATTTTTTAGAATGTAGAAGTACAACCATTTTTCATTTTACAATTTAAAACTAATATCACAACTATATACATCAATATTACCATTCAATTGTAAGATAAACCTTATCATATCAATAAAATCATACAAAAATAAAAAATTATCAAGTCGAATAAGATTATATTAATTCAAGCATCCAACTGCAAATTACAATGTCCAAGTTAACTCCAAGTCTATAACACAAGTCTTAAGTTCAAATAACCAAATTACAACAAACATTACAACGCAATAGAAATAAACATTTTTATCTTCCACCGTTGTCTTCATTGCCCTTGTCTTGCATTATTTCCAGTGCTACAAACTTATTTGAGGGCAATCTGAATAATCCACTGCGGCATACTGTATTTCCACATCGACTTTTTAAGATGCGAAGTCACCAAGGTTTCAATCTTGCAGGAGAGTAAAGAAGAATCAAAGAAGCTGAAATTGCAAAAAATTACTGAAGAGGCCGAACAAAAGAGACTACAATCTGAGTATAGCAGAAGGGAAGAGCAAAGAATACGCAGGGAAATTGAAGAGAGAGAACTCGAGGAAGCCTAAGCCTTACTTCAGGAAGCTGAGAAGCGCAATAAGAAGAAAGGAAAGAAGCCAATTATTGAAGGAGTTAGTTTTATATTTGTTTTCTTGAATATTTTGCTTATCAGTTGTGGTGTGTTTCCATTCAAGGATATATTGGTGTCTCCAAAATAAGTTTTCAGATATATCAAGTGGACATATCCTTGAGATTCCTGAAGTCATTGCTGCAAGGGATAATGTTAGGAGACATTTGCATTATGATTATGGAGCATGACATTAGGTAGTTTCTTTCGTGTAGCTAGTGCAATGTATTGCATAGAAAACTAATTTTTTTTATGATGATGCAAAAAAGAAACAGAGCATAGATGCTGATGTGAGAAACCTCCTTGGGCATATAGAAGTGAAAATCATTTGAATGAGAATGTTGCTGATTTCTGAATTATTTAAGAAAAAAATAAAAATTCAAAAGTACAATGTGCTAGGTCGACTTATAACTGAATCCAACTTTAGGTGAAGTAGCGCAATTTTTTGATGTGTGATTAAGACATTGAAAATATTTTTGTTGCCAATATATTTATTATAAACTCTTTTGACAGATGTAACAGATACATTAGTGAAAATTGTTGGTTGAAAGCCAAATGAAGTTCTACTTATCCAGGATTCTTCCTAATCAATTGAATAAACTAGTGACACTTCAGATTAGGCTTTAGAATGATTTTAATTTTTTTCTATGTTTATTGACGAAGATAGCCATCTAATGGTTTTGCGAGGACTTGTTTCTATGCATAACAAATTTTCACATTGTTTAATTTATGTTTTTCAGGAAAAGGTGACTAAACAAACTTTGATGGAGTTAGCCTTGAGTGAACAACTTAGGGAGTGCCAAGAAATGGAAAAGAAACTGCAGAAGCTTGCCAAAACAATGGATTATCTGGAAATGGCCGCCGAGTAGGGGCAGTTGGTAGGGAGAAAGCAACCGGGACAAAGGCTCCGGGAGCCCTAGACAGAGGCTAGGATAGTCAGACAGAGACGTAGGGAGCCCAAGACAGAGGCCACATGATGGTGCAAGAAGAGAACTCGTCAACTCGCTAGGGACAGAGGCGTCGGGAGGTGGGAGCCTTGGATAGAGGACTCAAGACGGCGTGAGAAGAGAGCTCTGAGCTTGTTAGGGTTCAGGAATAGGAAGGAAGAAAGGGAAAGCCGAAAACGGAAAGAAGGGCCAAAATTCGAAAAATCCGCTGCCGACCTATCATGAATCAGCTGATATATGATATATTATAATAAAATATTTATATTATATTAATAGAATCTTGGGTTCGAGTTTACAAGGCGCGAGTTTGCCTGAACTTAAAACCAAGAATGGTTAGAATTCGGTCTAAGTTCAGGCTGAACAATGCTAAATTTCAGCACTGCTTACTCTCAGGTTCGGCGGGCCGGGTTCAGGCCAAACCTGGCCCAAGTTGCACCCCTAAGCATGGGTTGCTTCTTTAGTGCACTCCGTCGCTAGTCACGGACTCGCAATCAAGATCTGATGGAAGGAGCTAGATAGACAATGGTATATTAATAATATTTCACTAAAAAAACTTAAAATAAATATATTGAATTACTTAATGGTGTTTTTTAAATTAAAATTTAACAAAAGGGATTGAGGATTAATAAGAAAGTGGGTAACAATTTCTGATTATTTGATTAATTTAGCTAGAGAATTGAAATGGATAAAGTAGATTTTTTTATGAAGAAGTGGATAAAGCACATTTAATTGTATTTTATTGGGAGAATAGAAGGAAAGGAATTTTAACGTGAAACTAAGGAAAGGGCTAAGAGTTAATTATTCGGTTGTGAATTTGAACTAGAAAGCACATTTAATAATTATCATTAAAAAATATGTTGATAGCCTTTTTATGTTTTAAGGATTAAGGATTAAGGATGAAGGTCAAGATTAAATGATGAAATCAAAGAAAGAAAAGCTAGGTTTGTAGATTCAAGGTAATTAGGACTTTCAAAATTGAATTTTAAAGTTTTATGTGATTTTTGTATATGTGATGGGCGTATTGATAATTTTAGATTTTTTGAAACTAGGATTTTGAGAACCCTAGATTGTTTTAATTGAGGGTGTGTTTGGGAAGTGATAAAACTTTTGGATGAAAATTTTTTTGTGTAAAAGTTGTTAAATTGATAAAAAAAATGATGTGCTATGATAGAAATAATGATGAGGGGTAAATAAAGTAAAGTTACAATAGATAGGTTAGTTGTGTGGATAGTAGTGTAGACAGATGTGAAGAAATAATTAAAAAATAGGGTAGTAACGGAGAGTGAAAAGTTTTAGCTTGACATTTTTTTCATTGCCTAACACACTCTAAGTTTTAATTTTAATGAGTTTTATGTGGTTTATCATTGTATTTTACTTATTTGCAAAGCAGCTTGGTATGTGAATTTGATTTGTACATGGGAGCATGGTTTAACATGTATGGGAAGCATGATAACATGTCATGCATATCATGAAATTATTTTTTTTGAGTATATGATTTGCATGTATGACCTAAGGGTCATAGCACAAATGGAGATGAAGGTGCGCATCACTAGGGCCAAACAGGATGTTATGATTGTGATGTACATTGCAAGAGCCACATGGGAAGTTATATGTCATGATGTGCATCCTAGGGCCACATGCCATGTTAATGTAATGGCGCATTGCCAGGCCACCTAATTATATATATTGCTAGTGCCTTAGGTGATTTTTAAGCATGAGTGTGAGCATGAGTGAGAGCATGAGCATGATCATATCTATTTCTTTACCATGAGTTCCTTTTCCAACGTTGTCGATTTTAACTAATTTTTAATGTTTTTACTGCTTACTAAGCTTTCTTGGACTCACCCCATTTTTGTTGTTTTAGTTGACAGGAAAAATAAAGAATTCAAAGTACTTGGATCTTATATGGATAAGGCAGATGATATCATTCAATTTGTATAATTTAAATGATTGTATTAAGTGATGAGATTAGAATAGAATTTTAAATTAAGGTTGTGACAATTGATGTAATTAAGTGGTTACAAAATGACAGATGCAACAATTAAATTATTATTCTTTTGTTCTAATTTGAATTGGTCATTTACTATTGAGATATTATGATTTTACCATTGTAATTATTTAAGTGGGTGCATAACTCATAGGTTTCTAGAACAAATAGTTTCATGTTTCCTTAAGCTTAATCAATCCTAGTTTAGTTTACCTAACGCTCACTGATCGCCGGAGGTTTTGGTTGATGGGGCATTACAGAAGCATTTAACTATCCCTTGTATGTCTACCATTGTATGCAAGTCACAAGGCATCAAAGAGTGTCTATGGGAGTCGTGTATCATGTTATTGTTTCTAGTCAACTCTTTGGGCTTACTACTTGCCTTCGTGAGCCTCCTCCTCAGCCCCTGATCTTGAGCAGTTTGACATAGATGTTATCAAGAGAGTTTTGGTAGGCTTTCTTGATCTAGGCAGGCTTCTCTACGTTTCTTTAGCATCTCAATCCAAGAATAGGTTAAGATGCTAGAGTAAATGATGTGAATGATAGGGCAGAGTTTTAAAGAATAAAGTCGATTCTTGCAAATGGCATCAATTGTTGTCCAAAATTTCTAGTTTAGGGCTCGACTAAACTAGAGTCGGGGCTTTGAACTTCAAGAGTAGAAATTGTTCCTTATAGCAGCGCTACATGCCAGGTCCAAGTTTGGTCTGAGTTCCACTAAAACAATCTAAGGACCTAAACTATCTCACTAAAAAGGGTAGAAAAAGAGAGAACGAATGGGCACATGATTTTATATGGAAAACAAGTGATCAATGAATATAAGATTACCTAAAAAATCATAGGGCCTATGTTGGCCAAAGATCTACTCTTCAGAGTTGTGAGGTTATAAGAAGTTGAATACAAAGACAAGGTGATTTTCCCTATGGTGGATTGCTCTTTCATCTGGGAGGGTTACCCCCCCCCCCCCCCACCCCAATATGAGCTCCTAATAGGGAGAGTTGATGGGTTGAGGTCACCTTTTTAGGAAGCAGATTTGTATGAGAATAATAGCTCTTACTCTAACCTATTGGGGAAGGACTCTGCATCTAATATTATATTTAAATCTCTGCCTTTGGCATGAGCCTTCTAATCATGCAATTTCAAAGACTATTCTAACTTCTCTAACATAGGATTTGCTTAGGGAAAGAATCTGACTATAAGGCTCATGAAACTCAAGCAAAAGCTTGATGGCCCATACAACTCGTGCAAAATGAGCAAGGGCCTAGATACCCCTTCCAATCTTCAATCTCCATTTCTCAAGAGGTGTGGTGCTACTTTTATATATTGCTAAGCTAGTTATCACACATGCATAGTACCAAAAGAAAGATCTATAGCTATCTAATCAAACCTTCTTTAAGCTAATGTTTTTGCCTCTGGTTTGTCAATTACAAAATAAGGCCTGTGCCTTAAGTGACTTACAATGGCTTGACCCCTCCTTTGCCTCCCTAAGATGTTACTGATATCAATTATGTAGGGCAATGTTATGGCAATCAAGGTTTCTGATGTTAATGACCTTCCTTATTTGAGATGCAAAACTGATTTCTAAGTGACATCATCGCATTAATCTGATCTTGCTCTTGAAAGAGAGGCTCGACTTTCTCGCTCCAACGGTGCAGACCTCAAGAGCAACCAATCTTAACAAACTTGGTCTTCAAAAGTTCACTACTCCTCTTCGCATTGTTAGTGACTTCTTCAAGCTGAGGGATCAACCATTAGTCCAAACCTTCTCAGTACCAAAAGCATAAGCAAATTTAACTACAATAAAGAAAATAAAGGGTGTGTTTGGTAATAAGAAAAAGTTGTCAAGTTAAAACTTTTCAATTTAAAACTTTTCACTCTCCACAACTACCCTATTTTTTAATCATTTTTTCACATTTTTCTATATAATTACCCTGCTTTTCAATCATTTATATACAACTACCAACACAACTAACTTATCTATTTCAACTTTATAATATTTATTCCTCATCATTACCCCTATTATATCACATCATTTGACAACTTCTACTCTCTACAACTTTTCATCAAAAATTTTATTCATTCCCAAACACACCCAAAAGATGAAAATAAAATTAAAACTGCAAAGTAGGTGAAGATTCCCCTTGGAACTCCTCCAAGATGTAAAAGAAAGTGGGGTAACCTCCTCTTTTGGAGTGTCTACCTTATTTGATTGTAAAAAAACTAAAATTGAGCAGGACTTGAAACTTGTAAATTAATTCGTGAATTCTTAGACTTTCCTCTACTTATAAATGTGAATTCCTAAGAGAGTCCATGACCAATGAGGGACTACTTGTCCCTGCATAAAATAAGCATCTATGATTGATCTTTTATTCTTAGTTTTGACTTGATTCCGTTAATATTTTCTAACATGATTACAATTACAATTCTTCAATGACACCACTTTGCTAGTGGCTATAGTTTACCATTTACAAGTACATCATGTCCAAATTATGCATTTTCCCCATTGTCACAATTTGAATCCTTCCATACTATGTTGTTACTTAATTAAGTGGCCAAGATGAACCTTGATTTTTACACGCTACTTTGTTTGCCATTGGATGCCACCGCTTGAGATGGAGGTTTATTGTGCATTTGCTCTATTCTCTTCTACTGCTAGGCTGGATTGTTGATGAATGAGGTTGCATAGGACTAATGATAGGTGAATTACTCATCACTTAGATGATTGTAATTAATTAGGTGTTGCACATGAAAGTAGGATGAACAAAGAAAAAATTTGATGAAAAAGATGCAAAAATGAAAGTCGAGAAGAGAAACAAAGTGTTGTGAACTCAACTAGAAAACCAAAACCAATCTATGTTTTGATGATTAACAAATAAATTTTGAGTGTTAAAGGTCACTAACATATTTGGTGAAGTGATTTCAAGATGGAAACTTCATTTGATAAATCATAGGAGACTAGGCTCGTATTCAAGTCAACTCAGACATATGACTTGGGTTGAGTTCATACGCAAGTTGACCTTAAACTATGACTTAGGTTGAAAGGATAAAATTTCTGAGGTGCGGCAAGTCAAGTTACAAACACAAGTTGACTCTGATTGTGACTTGGGCAAAGCCAATGGCCAAGTCGACTTAGGAGGTTGCATCTTTTCACTGACTCAAAGTTGAACGTGTGATGTCACACTCCAAGTCGACTCCATCTTGCAACTTAGGTCAAGTCGAAGACTAAGTCTACCCTAGACTTCAATTTGCATTCTGAAGGAGCCATGTAATAGTTAAATGCTAAATACGATATGGAAAGTCACATATAAAAGTCGACCCACCTACCCCACTTCTCCATTTCTCTTTTTTAAATCCCAACTCGCTTTGGGACCTTTCTTGCCTCACTTCTGCTGATTATCAAAAAGGAAGAGAAAAAGCGGGAAGTTTGAGTGAATCATTTGCATTTTAGGACAGGGTAAAATGTATTTGGGACTACTTTCTGGATATATTTTGAGTGCATTAGTCAAAAAGGATGGCTTGTATTTCAGATACCATTTTGGAATACAAATATAATGAAACATTTCACATTTTGGGTATGATAAATGAATAAATGGACATTGTGTTTAACTTGTGTTGTATTTGCAAATGAATGCATTTTGGGATGTTGATTAAAATGTCCTCACTCAGTGACTACTCTCCAAATGCTAAAGATTGCATCTCATTATAAACCTAACCTTAGAATTCAAATGACATGCCAAAAATATTAAATTGGATTTAAAAGAAAGGTTAATTCAAATTTAGTTTTGTCAATCATCAAAAAGGAAAAGATTATTGTGAACTCAACTAGAAAACCAAAAGCAATCTATATTTTGATGATTAACAACCTAATTTTGAGTGTTAAAGGTCACTAACATCTTTGGTGAAGTGATTTCAAGGTGAAAACTTCATTGATAAATAATAGCAGACCAAGTCTCATAGTCAAGTTGACTCATGCATACAACTTGGGTCAAGTTCATACTCAAGTTGACCTTAAATTGCAACTTAGGTTGAAAGGATACAAGTTACGCGGTGTTGGCAGGTCAAGTCGCAAACCTAAGTTGATAGCAAAATTGACTTAGGGGATTGCATGTTTTCACTAAATCAAAGTTGAACATACAAAGTCGCACCCCAAGTTGACACCATCTTGCAACTTGGATCAAGTTAAAGACTAAGTCAACCCCACCGACTTGCATTCCAAAGGAGCTAGGCAAGAGTTCAAATGCTAAGTACCATATGGCAAGTCATAGATCAAGCCGACTCAAATCAAAGACTTTGAAGAATAAAATCAAAGAAGCACAGGAGGTGGAGTTTTAAGTATCCAGTGAGAAGTGAAGTCATACAACCAGTTGACTTCATTACTGACTTGGGCGAAGTTTCACAGCCAAGTTGACTTAAGAGTTGCATATTTCTACTAAATGGACAGACAACGTACGAATCGCACCCAAAGTCAACTCTACCTACAACTTAGGTCAAATCGAGGACCAAGTTGACTCAAGATGGAACTCTAAGAACACTGCATGATTGAGGAGAACATAAGAAGTTAAAAAATCCTGATTGAAGTTGCACCCAAGTCGACTCCATTGTGCGACTTAGGTAAAGTCTCAAACGAAATTGACTCCAACTGCAACTTGCATTGCAACAATTGAAAGATTCGAACATTGGCGCATTTAATGCACGCCAATTACCTCATAAGATTCGAATTTATGCCTCCATTATTTAAAGCTTGTCAAGTGGAGTGAAGAGGCCTAGCTAGAACATTCATTAAGCCTTCACCTTCCCACACACAAGCATTCAAGTGATCATTAAGTGATTTAAAAGAATAACCATAATATTCACTATAAGTGACAATGTTCCTCATTAATCTCAAGCTTGAACAAGTTCTTCTTTGTGCTGAAATGTTCTCTACACAAACGGTAATGTGTAGAATTTTTTTAATCCTTTTTCTTGTAATCCTGCTTAGCTTGGTATTGGAGACCATGACCAAGTAAAGACAAGTAGTGAATAGTTGGATTGAGGCTTTCCGTCTACTTGTAGTGCAATTGTAAAGGCCCTCTAAAGCTACAATCTAAAAGAGAGCAAGGGCTCTAATTGTATATCTGTTGATATAACGGAACCTAAGACATAAGGGTGTGCTCTTAAAAGAGTGGAGTAGGGAGGATTGTCTCGAACCACTATAATTTCTTGCGCAACTTTTATTATTTGTTTGCTCTTCTATTATTCACATTTTCATTCAAGGGGACTTAATTCTTAAGGGGTTAAGCTTAATATACCGAAAGAAATTTTAAAAAACCAAATTCATCCCCCCCCCTTGGGTTTTGCCACAAATGCAGGACAAAAACAAAGGAGCAAAATCAGATTACAGAATCATTTAAAGTACAAGAGCAAGCCTATCACAATTCCAACCATTTGCTGGTAAGGTAAGTTATTAGTGAGAATCACTCCAACCAATATTAGCTTTAACTTTTTTTTGGACCTTGTCTCCAATACCAATCTAAGAAAATAAGAAAAATGATTCACAAATTAAAATTACACTTTTATAGATTTCGCGTAGACAAATGTAAGCATAGTAACGCTATCTTGAATTTAAGAGTGACTGAGCAGTTGATGACAGATGAAATTATATATAATAATCAGACTCGATGGTTGAACGAGGATCAATTTCAACTATGATAAGTTTTTCTTGGAAAGATGTCTCTCTTAAGCTTATTACTAAAATCTAACTACTGACTACGCGCGATAGTTTGAAAAAAAAACAAAAAGGAAAAGAAGAATAGAGAGAAATCTGTATGCGATATCAAGATTATAGAAAAACCTTTTATTTCATTCTCTCTTATTAGATATTCCTTTGCATTGGTTTCTTCAATATACCGCAGATTTATATTATAAAATAAGTTTTTTTTAGAATATATAAGAGCTTTCACAAATTTTCTATATATTATAAACTTTCCTTCTAAGATAAATGCGTTGGTATCTTAATATAAATTTGAATTTCCATGTAATACCTTCGTACATATTCTTGTGACTTTAACACATTCTCATACCTGTATATGATCGTTCACCAAGTCCAAGTTGGCCTAATCTTACTCGCAAAATGATCATTTTAGATTCGTCTAAAAACATTTTTTTTTCAAATCTTTTTCATGAAATTGTTAATCTAGTTATGCTTAATCTATTAACCAATTTTTACTAATTTTAGAGAAGTGTTGTATATTTATTTTTGTATTTTTAAACATAGGGTATTTTAGTCATGTTCAAACAATTTAAAATGATTAAAATACCCATATAATTAAAAATTATTTTAAAAATACCCATATATTTAAAATTTTAAAATAGATATATACACATCTCAAAAATTGGTAAAACATGAATTATAAATTAAACATAATTAGAAAAACAGTTTTGTGAACAAATTTGAAAAAATATGCATATTTTAGATCGGTCTAACATAGCCTCACTTCAGACAGATTTGAAATGACGAGGCCTCATCTTACCCCCGTAGACTTCTCATGGTGGCAGTGGTCGTCGTGATTGACGATGACACTAGGATAGAATGTATGGAGAGAACATATTCTAAATTTGCACCAAATGCGGATAGAAAGTTGGTGGCTGCAAATTGCACCAATCTGACTTACGTAGTGGGCCTCATGAAATGTCCTCTCTATGTACTACTTATAAATAGATGCCCTAGGCCAATGGACTCCTCGCCACCATCATTCAGTCCAAAACAAATACAGCCTGTATATGGTTGGAAGGAGAAGGGTCTGACATGAAGAAAAGGGCTTTCTTGTGCAAGCCAAGGATGACTTGCCTGTATCCGCAAATGTGTTCTCAGTGACAGTTACGAAGCTCCCAAAACAACAGACTAGCTGTGGATTTTGCAACGAATCAAGGAAAATTTTTAGATATTATATATTTTTTTTTTTTCCAAAATTGCAAGTTTAGTGTGTTCAGCCTACATGAAGCGAGCTGGAATTTCATCACGGAATATGCCCATATTGGCTGGGGAGAACATTTTGTTGCTCATAAGCAAGTATCCTTGGCTTTCGTAATAGGCCTTTTTCTCTTATGTTAGGCCTGCTTTTCTTCTTGGTTGAGCTTCATTATATTGTGTTCCAAGACGGCCGGATGAGGATGAGGAGGCTTGCAACTGAACGTAACGAGAAGACAGGTACGTGATATTTGCGTGCACAAGCATCATTGCGTGCATGAAATTGACCGATGGGATCAGATGCTGTCTGATCTGATCTATGATTTTATGTTTCGCTTTACTTCTCTATTTTCAAGAACAGACCGTCCATTACCGCTAGGGTTGGTGCTCTGGTGGTCAATGCCATCACCTCTGTTTGGGTAGGCGTGAGTTCGATCCTGTCTGTCTGGGGGGTGGTTATTTATTTTGCTCTGTAAGTGGGAGTGGTTATTTGTTATTCGGATGTGACTGAATGACCCGGGTGCATTCCGCTTCAATATACTTGGGTGCATTTCATTTATTTTTTTATTTTTTTAGAATTTTGTATACAACTATTAATCTAGGCATATTTAATATGTATACCAATTTTTACCATTTTTTGAGACTTCTAGATTCTTTTTTGATTTTTTAAAATTAGCGATATTTTTGTAATTCATTAATTATGAAAATACCACTGATTTTAAAAAATTAAAAATAAATATCTAAAAGTCTCCATGTATGGTAAAAATTAATATACATGTTAAATAATCTAGATTAACAGTTGTATAAAAATTTTTAAAAAATATATAAAAAATGGATTTTCGTACCCGAGTGTACTATATCACAACTCCTTGTTATTCTGGATCCCAATTATATGCACCAGGGCGTACTTAGATTCGACGCACGCGGGTGCGAATACTCATTTTTTTGAAATTTTTTTACAATTGTTAACCTAAGTGAATTTAATATGTTTATCATTTTTTTCCATTTTTTAATATTTTTAGACTTTTTCTGAATTTTTAAAAATTGAATATCTAAAAATATCAAAAAATAATAAAAATTGATACATATATTAAACGTACTTAGATTAACAGTTTTATGAAAAAATTTTGAAAATATCTAAAAAAGATTAAATGCACCTGGGTGCACTGAGTCTAATGTATCTGGGTGCATACAACTGAAATTCTGTTATTCTCCCTATGAGTTGGAGTATTTTACAGAAAAATACTTCCATGGTATAAGAGCTGTGAAGATGTCTAATTATAATATCAGTTGTCATAATATATAATATTTCCAATAAAAAATAAACCCTCCATTTTGTGTAATAATATTTATTCAACTTATGTCTAAAATTCTCATGTTCTATCAAGGGAAGCGGTCCCACAAAATAGGCTGCAAAGTGGCACTCTAAGAAAAAGACCATAAAGGACACGTGTATAGTTGCCACTTTATGCATTACTTCCTAAATGATGTTGCAATTAAACCCGGCAAGAAGTTGTCAAATATTTCTGTACATATAATATAAATTTAGTTGTATTAGATATATTTTTGTTACGATTACTTACTGTAAATAATTAGTTGCTTTTGAGTTGCGAAATTTGGTTAAATATAACTATTTTTTACATTTTACATTAAAAACAACCAAAAATACATTTAAGCAATTAAAATTAGTTGCAGATAGTAATGAACTTTTTTATTGCAATTAACATA
The DNA here is from genome assembly GCA_030490835.1 of Annona cherimola. NCBI lineage: Eukaryota > Viridiplantae > Streptophyta > Magnoliopsida > Magnoliales > Annonaceae > Annona > Annona cherimola. The sequence continues at coordinate 32,803,397 of CM059971.1, read as the reverse complement.
AGATTTGGCTATGTTGGATCAAACTTACTGCAAAAAGTTGGCCATATATACCATATCTTCACATAGTATTTCCATTCTACAAGGTTTAATGAACATATTTTCATTGCTAAAAGTTACTATCATATATTATGTAAAATAAATAAGTTTTCCATTGTAACTAAAAGATTTGTTTTTACAATGACTTTCGTATTTTTTTCAGTAAAGATTTAGCTTTTAGCCACAATAATTTTTCTGCTCTTTAATTTGGCAACTAAATTTTCTTGTAAAAATTTAAAATTTAGTTGCAAAAAAAAAATTTGATTGTCAATAGTTTGTGATATATGTTACACAGCAATCTTAAAATATTTGATTGCTCGTAGTTTATACATTTTATCCTTAGGCAATGTTCAAATTTTGTTTTACTTGTAGAAGTATTATCTTAAGACAAAAAAAAAATTTCTTGTCTATAAGAACATCAAAATAAATAAGGACAAATTTTCACTATAAAAGTATCTTCATAAGTTGGAATTTTTTTTCTTACATGTACATTTTCTTTACTCATAAATACTCATTTGTTGCTAATTACACTACAACAAATTAGGTACACAACAACAAAAAATTGGCACCAATAGCAAAAATCGTTGCCCTCACTATTGGCAACAAATTATTTACAACGGCTGCTGCTGATAAGTAACAAATTGCTGATACGCTGTTGCATTGAGACACTGGCAACCAATTAAAAGAAACAATTCGTTGTTAGAAAGGTTGTCAAAGTGTAAGTAAGAAAAATAGGAATAAAGAAGCAATGAACTTTTTTAGCTACCAATTTTGTCGCGAAAAGCCAGGGCCATTGTAGTGAATTAGAGTTTTGGAAAACAAACTTTCCAACCATGCTAACCCAAATTTTTTGCAAGATTAATTTTATTTATAAAAATTGTGAAAGAAAACTTTAATTGTATGAAACGAGTGGCAAACGAGCTTTAGTAACGAAATTTGGGGTTTAGCAGTGAAATCTTTATTTGGTTGCAAATTTTACTTTAGTAAGCAAATGCTTTCTTGCTAATAGATATTAGATGTAACTAGTTAATACCAACAAGTTATTTTTCTTCAAAAATATTAAAACAACAATTTTGATTTCAACTAGTGTCTTAAAGTTTTGCTTGGTAAATGGGCAAAAGAATTGAAAACAAATTTTTTTCCAGGTTTTCTATATCATTTATATGTGACACAATATCTTAGGATACTCATATCATAACATACTTCTAACCATTTCTTCATATCCTTCCATTGAACTATAAGCGAACAAGTTGAATTATGAATCAAGATATACTCAAGCTTTGATGATTAATAACCAAATTTGAGAATATTAAAGGTACTAATGTGTTTGATTTAATGTTTGAAGTTAGAATTTCGGATTTCAAGTGAAAACAATCCAAGTTGCAATGCCAAGTCAAGTTCAGCATCAACTCGAGTCAAGTTGATGTTTCAAGTCGACTTCAAACGACCTTTTAGAGACAAAGAAAAATGTGGATGCTTGATATTTTAAAGTCGCATCTTAAGTTGACTCTGCCTGTGAATTGGGAAAACCACCAACCGAAGTCCACTTTGAATGTAACTTGAAATCCATCAAGCGGCTGAGGCTTCATCCAACTAAAGCTTGCGAAACGAAGTCACAACCCAAGTATACTTCTCCATACGACTTGGTTGAAGTCAAATACGGTCGACTTGCACAGAGAGACTTGAAGCTTTAAGAGAAGAAATGAAAATTTTTGTTAAGTATCAAAACTGAAGTAGTACCCCAAGTCAACACCACATACTACTTGGGTCAAGTCCAAAATAAGTCGACTTAAGAGCAAAACTTGAAGAAAAGAAAGCAAAAAGGAGGAAGATTTAAGTTGTGTTAAGTGCTTAAGAAATTAAAGATGGACATATCAATTTGAAAAAGATTAAGTGGGATAATTATAGATACCTTTCTTGTACTAAGCAATGCCACGATGAGCTAATAGTGTATAAAAGCAGCACTGACCTATGAAAAGAGGATTCCTCTGAACTAGGGGGAAGAGATTATGGAAAAGGTAGAAGACTCCAAATTTAAGAACTCGAGGATGTTGGTTGGACCTTTTAGGCTCCCACTTGAGCTTGTTGCCTACATTAAGGAAGCTTCATGAATATCCGACATTGAATGACTGGACTCCTTTGGTTGAAGATGAGGACTTTGACCTAATACTAGATATAAAATCCTTTTAAACTTAAGTCAAAGCTAAAGTCATTGTTCTTCGGCAAATTCACTTCAAACAAGGGTAATCTGAACTTACTTTCTTTACTAGAAGCTTTCGCCGAGAGCATTCACTAGGAAAATCCTCCCAAAGGAGAGGATAAAAAAGGGCAGAATTCATTGTCTTTGTATTTCACTCCTTATAACCTCGCAACTCTGAATAGTGGATCTTTGATAGCAACAGGTCCCATACTTTTTTTAACGATTACACGTTCACAAATCGCTTTTTTTTCCACATCCAGCAATTTCGCTCCCAACAAGGGTAAATTGAACTCATTTACTCTCTTTACTAAGACCTTTTGCCGAAAGCATTCATCAAGAGAATCCTCCTAAATGAGAGAGCAAATCCAAAAAAGGAAATCATCTTGTCTTTTCATTTCACTCCTTGTAACTTGTAACTCTAAATAGTGGATCTTTGGTAGCTACAGGTCCCATGCTTTTTTGAGTGATCATATGTTCATGGATTACCCTTTTCCACTTACAAATTTTATGTCCCTCACTCTCTCAGTTTCACCTTTTTCTCCAAATGCTCCAAGCCCATTTCATGGCTCATTAGAGCCTTAGGCCAAAGCGGAACTCAACATTTGGCACCACAAGCAGGGAATGATTTCTAGATATTTGGAGATCTGACTTTGATCTAGCCAAGACCTAGATTTGAAAATTTGGACTCTAGCAACATGTATACGGGATCTAAGAAAAATATTTTTATATATAAAATTTGATATTTTATTTTAGATATTAAAAATAAAAAATATCAAGTTTTAAATGTAAAATTCTTTAGCGATACTTGTAAAAACAATCTTACTAATAATAACTAGCCTAAAATAACCCATGCAACCCTCAGGAGGAGAGTGGCCCTCCTCAAACCTTACGTGATCCTATCCTATCCCAACTCAATGTAAGCTACTGGAGAACCATATTGTAATAAAGATGCGTATTTGTTGAACAAACTGGGAGAAATTGTTATATTACAATGGGCTTTTGAAGCTCCGGGTGAAAGAGAAAGCACGAGGGAGGTAATAGACCAAGTAGAAGGCCTTTGAAGAAAGGGTGCTGAGAGGGGAAAGTAGTGCATGCTTATCGAGGCAGGCCCTTTTGACTATGATTTCAATTTCTTATTCTACAGATTCGATCTGTTTATAATGGATAATTGCTAGAAGTACTGTTCTTTGATTTTTTAAGATATAATTTTAGTTATTTTAAGAAAGGTCAGAAAAGGTATCCTATAGTAGCAAGAGAATAATTTATTTATTATTACTGTAAACATTTTAACTCAAAGGAGTCAAAGATCTCCCAATTTAGCAATTTTAAAATGAATATTAGGGTGTGAACATATATTTAAAGAGGAAAACATAAAAATATTTTCACAAGAAAATATAAAGGTAAAAATACAAATCTGGATCTTATGAAACATTTCTTGAGATATTTTAACGTGTATATTTATAATCTATTTATAAAAACCTTAATCCTAACCCCATTCCGTTTAATATAAACTAATTGTGTTGGTAAAATGGACTATTAATGAGTTAAATAATGAAAAAATAAATTATTTAAAATTTCATTTCTACATAATCCACAAAGAGTTCTAACACTAAGCATCTCAATGAATTTAAAAATATCAAATTATATATATAGTCTTCATTAAAATGTTGATCTGTTATTAATGAGTATGTATAACTCATAAAAATATTATCTCTTTCTAAACTACAAATGAATTTTATGGGTTAAGGAGCTAAACGGGTTAGAGCATTGGGTTCGTGAGTTAGACAATCTCAAAACTCATTTAATTAAATAAATTACATAGATCATGTAAATCGGTTGATGGTTTAAAAATTATCAACCTTAATCTGCTAAATACTAGACTAAGTTGACCACTTTGGGTTTGATCCAAATCCTGTTACACCTTTACGGACTTATTTGGGTTAGTAATAAAGTTAAATAGTTAATTTAAACTATAATTAGTTTTAACAATTTTTTGATGAAAGTTTTAACAATTAAATAAGTATTATTTTGTTATATCCAATGATAGAGATATTATTTTTATAAACTCAAGGTCCAGAATGAATAGCATAATTTTGGAAAATACTCATAAAATTTTAGTTCAATCAAACATCGGAATTAGCAGATCCAAGCCGTTGAATACAGATAGGCAAGTATTATTTAAATATAAAAACAAAACCAGAAGGTTGGCCATACCAAGCCCAGCGTCATCAGAGCCCTTTAACCCAGGCAGGCCACCCTGATAGCCAAGCACAGAAGCCAAGCCCGCCATTCAGGCCATGCTAGAAGCCAATTTTCCTGGCCCATTGCCAGCACAATACCGCCAGTCCAACCGGCGACCCACCTGCTAGTGGATGTTGGCAACAGCTAAACCAGTGCTGATGATTTGTCGACCAACCGAAAAAAATTAAAAGAATATTAGAAAAATATCAAAAATAAGTGAAATTTAAGAAAATTTTAAATAAGAAATTATAAATAAAAATAAGATCAAAATAGGTATTTTTCACCAACATAATGAGGAAGAAATTTGTATCAAAGTAAGAAAATATAGAAAATTCAATTTATAAATTATGAAAAATAGAGAAAATTTCATATAATTTTTTGTAAATATAAATGAGTCTAGATTATTAACTTTATATTAAAATAATGAGGAATAAGGTAGTTCGAGAGTTAGAATATTAGAGAAAAGTTGAAATTATAATGTAGAAAGTAAGAAAAATTAGGATAAATTTTTGTGGCTATCGGGGTCTTGAAATATAAAATATTTAATTATTTTAAAGATATTAAATTATATAAGAGTTTTTATTGTCATAAAAAATTAGAAAAGAATAGATTTTGGTCAAATAAAATATAAAAATTATGGGAAGCAACAGATAGTCAAATTAAGTCACAAAAAAATTAAGGCAGATTCTATATATACTCATGAATTTTAATCATAATGTCACTTATACCCATGAATTTTTAAAAATTTCAAATATACTCACATGTTTTGCTTAATTTTCCAATTGTACTTATGCCATTAGGAATACATTAAATGGGTTATTAACTCCCTATAAAATGATGAAAAAGTCTATCCCTAATTATGATTTTATAGCTAAAATTTCACATTTAAATGAATTTTTAGTACTTTTATAGCTATAAAATCACAAATCAACCATAAGTTAGATTAGGGTTTGGGCATTCATCATTTTGCAAGTGCACAAACAACCTCTTTAAACGGATTTCTAACTATGTAAGTATAAATGTGGAAACACTCTGTTTGAATATTAGAAGAAAATTTACTTTTACAAAAATGTGTATATAACAAATATTTCTTATAAAAATTTTCTATAATAATGTATGCTTTAAATATTTAAATTTTACTATTAATATATATATAATAAATTCAAATGTATTATTATTATCAATTTGGGAAGTTTGAAATGCAAACTAGGGGTATTTTGATATTTTTACAATAAATCATATGTGAAATTGTAAATTTCAACAACTTAGGTGTACATAATAATAAATAAATATCAAACGATGCAAACTACAAAAATGGGTAGCCCAGCCCATGCATCGTCTCAGCATGATGGAGGAGGCATAAAGTCAATAACTCCTTTTCTAGATTAATTTAAATGGCTTTTTATTATCTAAAATAATTAAATAATTAACTAAAAATTCAAGAAATGAGGTGGCTAGTTATACCTTGTTGTCAGAAAATTGTTAGGATTTAAAATATTGATTATAGAAAAGTGTTATTTTTTATAGGATAATTTGCAAATATGCTCCTATAGTTTGACGCTAATTGCGTATGTGCCCTCATTGCTTCACGAATTGTATATTATCCCCCACAAAGTTTCACAAAAGTTACTTGCATACTCCTATTAACAGCTTAAATTTATTGATTGTTAAATAAAAAATGTAATTTGTTGATATATCCCTATAGTTTGACACTAATTACTAATATACTCCCATTGTTTCACGAATTCCATATTACCCTCCATAAAGTTTCACTAAAATTGCTTGTATACCCGTGACACCTTTTTGTTGCTAAACGTGTATTAAAATTTTGAATAATGACAAAAATAACTCAGTTGTGCATGTCAAAGGAGATAACATATTAGCAATTAACATGAATGTTTTATAAACCTCTTCCACCTGCACAACTGGGTGTTTTATACATTACGAGATTCTAATATAGCTTTAAATAGGGTCATTTTTATCATTATCCAAAATTTTAATGTATGTTTGGTAACAAAAATGTGTCATGGGTATGCAAACAATTTTGGTAAAACTTTATGGGGGTAATATACAATTTGTGAAACAATAGGGGTATATAAACAATTAGCATCAAACTTTCGGGGTTTATCAGCAAATTATATTTTTTAATTTAATAACCATTAAATTTCAACCATTAACAAGGGTATGTAAGCAATTTTTATGAAACTTTGTGGGGGTAATATGCAATTCATGAAACAACGAGGACATATCTGCGATTAACGTCAAACTATGAAGGTATATTTGCAAGTCATCCTTTTTAGTATGATGATCTGAGCATTATAGCGAAATACGATACAAAAATGAATATGAGATTTACACAAGATAATCAGACCTCTCGTCTCCTTTTTTGATTTTTTATATTTTAGTGTGCAGTTATGGGCATAGATACTTTGGATGTCGATGTTTTCTAAATTTTGGGTGAATAAATATTATCATTTATGATAATTTATTATGATGCTGAGTTTCCCTTTATTCATATGAGCATTTTGCATTATGTCATTGACACACATTGCTTAGGATGCTGTCATATTCATGAGTGATGGTTGTAGTTGTAGGATTTATAAAATGTTGTTGCTGAACCATCAATGATGACCATTGGCATATCCTGACCAGGGATTGAGATGTTATAACTTGAGTGGCATCAGTTCAAACTTACCTGTCTGACCATTATGGATTTGATAGATTGCAAACCTAATTTATTTGGCCCTTTGCAATTTGGTTAATGTTTTTTGTGAACTAGTATGTGGGACTAGTGACCCTCACATAATGGTTGGGGTCAGAGCTATTTGTGTAATGTAGTATGGCGTGACTGTGGCTATGTAGAGAGCGCAACAAGGTATTAGTTACACATCCAGTTTGGATATAGGCATTTTCCAATCTACTTGTCTTATGTAAGGTTGCTCGCTCGTGCTGGGATGCAATAATGGCAACCTAGGTCATACAATGGATTGAATTACAAGTTGAGACACTAAACCTTCCCATTGGATTTGAGACCTTTGCTAGTTTAATTTGAGAAGTGACATTTATATGATGTGACATTTATATGATGTATTGATGCTTCTTGTGCATTAAACATGTTTCATATAGATTTAAATCTGGTTTGAATTTGTGATATAATCTATGTCTTGTCAACTCCTAGGCATACTGTTTACTCAAATTTTATTAGTTTTTATCTATATGCTCTACTTACTAAGTGTAACACCCCCGTTGCCTAGACACTCTCCCGATGGCAAGTCAATAGGTAACCCACATGATCTAAGAAAAATTCGGCAGCATATCTCTGTAACCTCTAAAGATATGGTATTGTATACAAGACCTAGGATATATAAATATCACAATTCCATTCCAAGCTATAGATATTTAGCTTTACATTCACATGTTTTCATGCGTATGCTATAAAAGCATCTTTATAAAAAGAAAATCATCATAATTCATCATAAATCTACAAAATAACCCAAAGTTATATATATATATTCACATAAACTGTAATCAATTTCAAAAATATCCAAGTACAACATCTTCTTCATAGCCGGGTCAAACTAAGTAAATGTTTACATTCATTAGTGTCAAAGAGAGCTAAAGTTCAAAATAGCTAAAAGAAAATATAAGCCTTAATCTAATGAGTTTAGTCACCAGGGTTATGCCCTTCACCATTATCATCTCGAGGCTATTCACCTGGCCTGTGGTTTAAAAGTAAAATAACAAATCATGTGAGTTTAAACAGACTCAAAAAGTAGATGACAATTAACATAAAAGTGTAATTTAATAAGATTCATGATGCACATGTCACAATAGTAATGTGGTAAAATGGTTCATAAATGAATACATAAAACATATGGGACCAACACCCGCCACCAAGAATGTATGCATACAACTGTATGCATTTAACGAGCCATACACAACCCTCTCTTTATAACAATCAAGGGTCATGAACAACCTTGTTTCTCATATCAATCAAGAGTAATGAATAATCTATTACATCAAAAGTTCTGTGACACAATATGCCCCTGACATATACATGCATTAGATTGTCAACTGCAACCACTTATCTTGAATAGACTCATTAACCAAGATACATAAGAACAAGTGTCACAAATCACGAATACAATATTAGCAAATTCAACTAAGTTTGCATTAGATTTAACATACTAACTATCATATAAGCATTTCATCAAACATATGATATGCGTCAAAGAGAAAACTTCTAGTACATGTTACCAATTCCACCCATTCAAGCGATGTCACACTCTAATCATAACAAAATTGCTAATACATAATCTATTTCATAAAGAGCACCCAATAATATCTTATTCCTTACGAATCCTGTTAACCATAAGTTGTCACGAATCCTAGAATACCCGAACCTTGAAGTTGTTGGATGTTACTCTTTTCCACCAACCCTATATCATATTTACGATAAGATTTCGCCACTGATTTGAGAAAAGAAAACATTTACTTTCCTAAATCATGACTTCCTCTAAAATCAACAACTATAGACTTTAATCTCTGGGATTTTTAAGCTCCTTTGATGTAAATTGATGATCTTCAAGGCAGTTTAAAGAGCTTCTGGGAAAGTTTGGGTGGATTCGAAACTGGGAAGAAAGGGGACAATGAAGGGAGGCGGAATAGAAATGAGAAGAGAAGGAAAATGAAGGGAAGCACATGACTTATGCAATTAATAAAAATAATTACCTAGATACCTAGAAATATGGTGACAAGAGTTATTAACGAACTTGATTGTTAATTTAAAAAAACTAGTAAAGCAAACGTAATAATGGGCTCTCAAAGAATAAAAGCAACAACATGTAGGGGATTATTATATTTTTTTGCTCGCATAAATGGCTCAAAACAATATGAAGACGGTTCAATTTTGAATTTTTAACATCTAAGCTGAAACTACTGCTGACTCATTAAGTCCTCATGATTCTCTGAGCTAGTTCAATGTGTTAGTGGAAGAAATTTTGATTCTAGGATTTGATGAGATATACGTGTGGTAGCTTGACTTGTATTTTTCTACATTACTACCATTAATTAAATTATTAAATGTGTATATCGAAATGACTAGATAAAAAGGGGAGAATACATGAAAATTAGGGATTTTTGTTATGAGATTTTGAACTCTTAATGATTGAAAGTAGGAAAAGGTGACAGTGTGTACAGTTTTAGTTAAGTGAAAATGGATTTTTAACAAGTGTCATGTTTCAAAGTTTTTGATTTGACACTCTCACTAATTTCTTGATGGTTGATTAATCATTTATACTAGCTTTATGCTCAAAGTTTTTAAAAGACCAATTCTTAAAATTCTATAATTTAATCTTTTGTATTTACTTGCGGATAAGTAAAAGTTTAAGTGTGGAGGAATTTGTTAAGTTATTTTCATACTATGTATTTTGGGTATTAATTGGATAAGAATTTGAGTGATTTAGATGATTTGAGTCATATTTTGATTGATTTAAATTTATTTAATACGAATCACTCATGATTGATTGATTCATGCAAAATAAGGAAAAATCATAGCAATACAAGTCTATTTTGAGAAGATTCAAAGCACGAGGACCAAGACCCATTTGATTTGATGATTTTGAAGAATCAAAAAGAGGAAAATCAATGATCAATTGAACCTAGAACACTTCGTGGAAGTTTCAAGATGAAACAGGGCCAAAAGAGTGAAGAACCAACAAAATTGCGCATGAACTACGCATGACTAGTGCCCAACATGGCTCAAGACGTGTTGGTCCCTAGTTGTGCAAATTTCAATGCGTTTAGACTATTTGCACAAGTTCTCACCCTATACTTTATGTAAACATATATTGTACACATTTTAGGGCATCTTAGAACATCCTTAGAGCTTGAGTGGAGATTCGAGAGTAAGAGAAGGTGAAGAGCACGAAGTGAGGCACGAGTTGGTTGAACTGTTCAAAATACCATTGAAACTTCTAATCAATAAAATTTTCTTTTCTTCATTTCCTTTGATTTAATTTGACTTTTTGAGATCGATTAGATATACAATATTATTTTGAGTTGCAATTTGATCTTGGACATCTAGGCTAAACCCTTAATCTAGGTTTTAGGATATAACATGTGTACATTGTAGCGGGTATTGTGGTTTTGATTTATTTATAAAGGATATTAGTTGTTAATTAAATATCTTGTATTTTTAAATCTTACTTTGTGCATGAGCACTCACTATAGCATGATTCCATGTATTAGATAGTGGAACAAAGAGGTGAAAATCTGATATATAATAATCAAGATATTAAACCTAAAAATCTGAAATCATGAGAATAGACATAATGACCTTGATAAATTTCATGAACTTCCACAGAACTTAATAAATTATAATTAACTTAATCCCATAAAAAAATAAGTGGTTAAGAAGATTAGGGTATTCTTTATAGGTTTTGAGAGAATGTACAAGGATCATTTAGAAACAGTTCTCCTTTAACACTAGTATCAAGATTGAATAATCACACAATGTATATGTTGCAATTGTTTCATGTGATACTCCAGACACTAGGTACTCTTATCTCTTAATTTTTTTATCTTAGTTCTATGCTTCTAAGATTTGCTGACCCCTACAACCTGACCAGGCAGGTCAAACCCGTACTTACTCCGCGAGGTTCAAGATAGTTATCGTATCCCGAGCAATAAGTTAATCATACACTTTTAAATCGATACCCAATAAATTATATTATAAATAAGTTGTGTAGCCACAAACACACCAAGATCCTAAGCATCCATGCACACATTATACATCCCCTTGGGTGCCACATCTATATAGCATATACAACACTAACATTATAAATTACTAGTGGTATATTCGTAAATTACCTCATTATAAAAGAAAGTTTATAATAAAAATATTTGATTCTCACATTGAGTTTGCCCAAACTCATCCTATTTTATTTTTTTAGATAATAGGAAGGGGTGGAGACCAATTTAAGGTTGGTGTACCTATGAGGATAGAACTTGATAAATCTAGACTAGAATTATTTATTTTGATTTTTAAAGAGTAATTAATGGAGAAGTGACGGATTTATTTTATGAATTTAATCATTTGGATATAGATTAATTTGAATTTAGTGAAACACCTAGTTCATTAAGATATAAGGAATTGTATATTGCATTTGTGTATGTTCTCCTATTATCATCAATTCTATACTTTAGTAGTGGCCGCTAATTTTGTCTGCGAGGTGTTACAAAATGGAATAAGTAAAATTGTGGGTTTTAGAATTTTAAAAAATTCATGGTAAAATTCGTGAATATATATTAATTTACTTTAAAAATTATGAAAAATGTAGATGAAATTATTAAGGAATTCATCGAAAACAAAGTATATTAATGAGTATGTTTTGGTGAAATTTATAGAAAGAAAGATGTAAAATCACTTAATGGGTTGGATGAAGTATTATTGTTCAAATAAAACTAGCTAAGGAACTAGTTCTGATTCTATTGGTTCAAATATTTCTAAAAATTGGATTAAATTGGTATAGTAACAATTCATATAAATTATATGTTATATGGCTAACAATAAGTCTTAAAATTTATATTTAAAAAATGCAATAATTAAAATCATAATCTTAAAAGTTAAAAAATGTAATTCTTCCGTAAAGTTTTCCTAAATCATAATTAAAATAGTATTTATTTTCTTTATGATAAATGATAATTCATCTATCAGTAATCATTCAATCATTGCAACAACATTAGATAAAAATATTTACTCTACAAATCCATTACAATTCGCACTATTTTATTTTGTAATTTTAATAAATAAATAGAATGTATAGCATATTCTCATTATATTGTTGGCTCGTTAAAGATCATCAATTACATGCAACATGGATTATGTCTCACCTGAAGTTGACCTAGAAGCAAGACTTGGAGGAAAGAAAACTAAAGAAGCAAGTTTTTGAGTTTTGGAAACCCAACATACAATAAAGTCGAAGGCCAAGTTGACTTCACAAACAACTTGAGTAAAGTCCCAAATCACAAAGTCAACTCCACATAAAACTTGAAAAGTGAAAACTAAAGGAAAAAGTTTTTGAAGACCGAAGTCACAGGATAAGTCACTGCCAATATGTGACTTGGGTGAAGTTGCAAGTCTAGATATAACTTGGATCATAATAGTCATAAATTTTTAAACGTTGACGTATTAAATACGTACCACCTACCTCCTAATGTTAAAGTTTCTTTCAAATTTATATAAAAGACATCAAGTGAAGCTATGAGGGTTAAAAAGTGAATAAATGAGCTTCAACCTTCCAACTAATAAGAATTTAAGACTTCATTAAGTGATCATTAAGCAAATCCTTTAAGTTTCTTGTAAGAGCCTTAAACTTACTCATCTTCTTCAACTCTCAAGAGATTGTTATTGTGCTTGAACTTCCCTATATAATTCTATAAAGTGTAGATTCGTTTGATTTACTTGTTCTTTATTGTATTTAGCCACTTGGTTTGGTATTAGAGATTAAGGCCAAGGTGTGATATGAGTAGTGACCAGTTGGAGTAGAAATCACCGACTGCATGTAAACTTATTAGAATTCCCTTTAGAGCTAGAATCTAGAAGAGAGCAGATGCTTTAGTTGTAATCCTGTTGTGATAGCAGAACCTAAGACAAAGGATTGTGTGGTTAAAGGAGTGAAGTAGGTGTGTTGTCTAAACCACTTAATTTCTTGCATTTTTTTCTTACTCTCTCTCTCTCTCTTCAGCTCTATTTGTTTCGTTCAAGGGGATTAATTTAATATAGGATCAAGTTTCAAATTGCTAAAAAAATTTTCATAATCCAATTCACCCCACCCCTCTTGGTTTAAGCTAATAACTCAGAATCAACAAATTGTATCAGAGCAGACTTTGAGTTATTTATCAAAGAAATCTATAAACTATGGCAACCTAATTAACTTCCATTCTTACCTTTGTTGAGGGTCAGTCTTTCACTAGACCTGCTGTGTTTGATGAAAATACCTTCAGTTATTAGAAGTTGAGAATGAGATAATTGATTATGGCCACCAACATGGACTCTTAGATCATCATCTAAGATAACATTACTCTATGTAAGAGTGAAAAGATCTTTGAATGAAATAAGGAGGAAGTTAAAGTGGTAAAGAGTAACGCAAAAGTTATGAACTCATTATTCTGTGCTCTCATAGCAGTGAAATCTGATCAATGTTCTCTTGTTCAACTACCGTGGAGATTTTGGAAACCTCTATATGTGAGGATACTGTTGATCATATGATTGCTTTAAGAATGATTAATTTGATTTTGATGATTAACAAATAATTGAAATATCATTAAAAATGATCTAATAAATTTGTCTAAGTGTTCTCAGATACTTTGTATCAAATTATATGTATGAAAATGAAAATGAGAAATAATTTAAGTTTCAAGAGGTTAAGTTCATGTATCGCAAATCCAGCAAAGTGAAGTCCCACAGCCAAGTCGACTTTATTTGCGACTTGGGTGAAGTCTCACAGCCAAGTCAACTTCACTTGCGACTTGAGTGAAGTCTCAGACCCAAGTCGACTTCGCCTGCGACTTCGGACAGACAGCAAAGTGAAGTCTCATCTCAAGTCGACTTCACCAATCCGAAGTCGACTTCACTCATCCCAAGTCGACTTCACCTTCGACTTCAACTCGTAACGGTCGAAAATTCGAACATTGGAGCTCTAGATGCACGTGAACCTCCACTCCAAATGGCTAGATCAGTTTTCCTCTATATATATCATTGATGTATGAACGTGAAGAGTGTTGGAAACAATTGATAAAATCAAATACAAAATATCCCAAGCATGTGTTTTGATGACCAACAACACAATTTGATTAAGTTTTAGCTACTAATGTGTTTTGTGTTTTGTTTAAGGATATAAAAATGAAAAATATGAAGTATGGCAGGTCAAGTCGATCTCCAAGTCGACTTAGACATCGACTTAGGTCAAGTCGATCCCCAAGTCGACTCCAGCAGCGACTTCAAATGCCTATTTTTGTCTAGCATTGAAATTGGGGACCAAGAGGTGCCGAAGTCGCAGACGAAGTCGACTCCATATGCGACTTGGGTGAAGTTGTAGGCCAAGTCGACTCCAGCATCGACTTCAATTGGACAGGACAGAATTTTAGAAGTCAAGTCGAAGGCCAAGTCGACTTAAGGCCAGACTTGAGTCAAGTTGAAGACCAAGATGACTTAAAAATTTGACTTGGAACATATGAAGATTAATCCAAGTCCAAAGCAAGCAAGATGCATGAATTCATCCATTTAAATCATAATATATATATATATTGATCTGATCATGCATACCAAGATTCAAGTTTCCAAGATTCCTAGACATGAAGCTAAAAGATTTTTTCTGCAAAGTGAATATACTAAAACTCCAAATAATGAAAATCTAAGAAGTGACACTTATGCTGAAGAATTTAAGCAATCAAAGGACATTTCAAGGAAGTTTAAGCTCACTTGGCAAGTTAACTAGGTCAAGTCGCAAACGAAGTCGACTCCAGCATCGACTTGGGTCAAGTCCCAGACTTGGAAGCTGAAGCAATCCGAAGTCGCACCCAAAGTCGACTCCATCTGCGACTTGAGTCAAGTCCAAGGCTAAGTCGACCTGAGAAAGAACTTGAACAGACTGAGCACAGCCGAAGTCGCACCCGAAGTCGACTCCAGCATGTGACTTGGGCGAAGTCACACACGAAGTCGACTCCACCTGTGACTTGGAGAAATAACGTTCGAATTTTTGAACGTTGGAAGATTTATTATGCGCCAACCAACTCTATAACGTTCAAAATTCTCCATCCTCTATATATAGACACTCAAGCAAACGTAGATATACACAAGTAAGAGCTGAAAAAGAGGAAAGAAGTGCTACTAAGAGTTTTAATCCACTTTTCTCTATAATTGAGTGATATATACACTTCCAAAGGAAAAACAAGCTTCAAAGTTGCGGTTTGCTTCAACGCAAAATAATTCGCCGCTTCCACAAACTCTTCATCAAGCTGAAACTTGCTACACAAATATGTAAAGTGTAGATTTCTTTCATTTCATTTTGGTATTCAGTTTTTGGTGCTTGGTTTGAGTTTGGTGTTTCAAACCAAGTTATAGCAAAGTAGGGTTGTGATTGGAGTGGAACTCGTCACCTACTTGTGTTATGTGTTGTATACTCCCCCTAGAGCTAAAATCTAGAAGAGAGCGGAGGCTCTGGTTGTATATGCCCCCTAAAGCTAGAATCTAGAAGAGAGTGGAGACTCTAGTTGTATTCGCGGAATACATAGTGGAACCCAAGTCACAAGGAGTGTGAGCTTGGAAGAGTGGAGTAGGGAAGGTTGCCCGAACCACTATAAATCTTGTCTACTGTTTTTCATTTCCGCTTTCATTATCTTATTATTTTCCATTTGTCTTATTAAAGGGGATTAAACTAAACCAGGGTAAAGTCTCTAATTCAAGTTTTAAATTTTTAAATACCCAATTCACCCCTCCCCTCTTGGGTAATTGTCATCAACTCGGGACTAACAAGTGGTATCAGAGCAGGCCTTTATCTTATTTGAGGTGATCACTTCTATATATCTATGGCAACCTACTTAACTTCTGTACCTGCATTTTCCGAGGGCCAATCATTTTTAAGGCCACCTCTATTTGATGGTAATAATTTTATTTATTAAAAGTTGAGGATGAAACAACTCATTATGGTAACTAATATGAATTCTTGGATAGGCATACAAGATGACATTACATTACCAAAGGGGGACAAGGCGTCCACTTGGATAAAAGAAGAAACTATGTCTACCAAAGTAATGCCAAGCTATGAATTTCTTATTTTGTGCATTGACCGCAGCAGAATTTGATAGAATTTTTTCATGCACAACGGCTAAAGAGATATGGGATAAATTGGTATCTATTTATGAGGGTTCCTCCCAAGTAAAGGAAACTAAAAGGAATATCCTTGTTGGTGATTTTGAAAGATTTCAAATGTTAGATGGTGAATCTATTTCAAAAATGTATGCTAGATTTTCTAAAATCACTAACGCTCTTAAAGGCCTAGAAAAGCCAATTTCTGAAAGTGAGCAGGTTATGAAGATACTTAGAGCATTGCCAAACTCATGGAATGAAAAGATTAGAGCTATTAAGGAGGCAAAGGACTTAAACAAGCTCAAAGTAGATTACTTGATTAGCTCACTCATGTCTCATGAGCTCATCAAAAATAAGAAAGAAGAATTTCGCAGAAGTAAAAAGTCTATTGCACTCAAAAGTATGATAGAGAGCTCAAGTGAATCTACATCAAGTTCATACGAATATTCTAGCTCACAGAAGAAAATGAAGAATAGAAGAAAGAAATTTCCAAAATGTTATAAATGTGGTGGTCTTGGACATATACAAATAAAATGTACCACACCGGATGATTTGGAAATTCAAAATAAGAGAAGCTTTTCAAAGAGACAGGCTAGAAGAATGCTTAAAAAGGAATATACTACCTCAAGCTCTAGCACTTCATCAAGTGAAGGGGAAGATGCAGTAAATTGGGCAAGAATTTGCTGCATGGCCATTGTAAAAGATGAAAAGAAAACTTGCCAAAAATTCGGAGAGGAAAATGATGATACAAGAAAAATCAACTGCTAACATCGGATGCATCTATGGATATCGAGGTAAGCTCATCTGATTCTTATTCATCTTCTAATTTTTGTTCTAGATGTAATGAGTTGAATGATTTACAATAAACTTATGACTCATTATTTGATGAATTCAAAAGCCTTGGTATCAAATATTTTCAAAAGAAAAGGCAATTCAATACAACTGCCATTGCGAATGGAAAATTAGCGGAGGAGAATGCATTCTTGCAAAATGATATAAATGCCTTGAAGAATGAAACAGAGGCATTGAGAAAGGAAAACCAAATTTTGAAAGATTCATTTGCAAAGTTCTCCAACCCGGGAGAAAATGTGCAGAAATTTTTGAGAATGACCACTCAAGTTGATAAGAGAGGTCTTGGATTTGTAAAGCACATTAATGTCAAACTAAATAAAACAAACTCTCCTATTTGGATTAAGGCTTCTAGTACATCAAATGTGAGGGGACGTTTTAAGAAGCTTGTTGATAAATCATCAACAAATATACCTACTTGGCAACCAAAGAGCTATCCTGGTACTCCAACCTATGCTAGAATCACTTGCCATTATTGTAATAAGTTTAGACACAAAATATATCAATGCAAGGCAAGAAAAATGGTTTATAATGGAGTTAAATTGGTTTGGATGCTAAAGAGACACATCTAAGGTAGAACCAAGTCTTCTTGAGTTCTTATGCATTATGATACTAACATTCATGGACCCATAACACGGGTACCAAAAGGAAAGAAGATATCATATTTGTGATGCAAGTTTTTATTTCAAACAAGTACAAAGTCATCTAGAGAATGAAAGAGCATGAATTGCAAAAGAAAGGGGGAGTTGAGCAAAATAGTAATGATAACTTTCATCAAAGGTAAGTAAAGGTATGTTGCTCTCCTAAAGAAATTAATAAACAAGTGGTACCATAGTCATATTATAGATCATATGCTTGACTCAAAATGAATAATTTGTATGGAAAAAAGGGAGAGAGAGTGTAGTATGAACCTATTTTATTTGTGCTACCTATTTTATATGCCCCATTTGTGCTACCTTTTTTGTTGATTGACAAAAAGGGGGAGAGAGCGTAGTATGAAAATATCTTAAGAAAAGAGAATAATATTGCATATAACTTAGGGGGAGAAGTATTTCCATCTATATGAAAAGAATATATATATTATTTTTGCGCTTATTGATGAAAATCATGATCTTCATGTAGACATATCTGTGATTCATTTGAGAAGGAAAGATATTTCAATTAAGTTTTGTCAATCATAAAAAATGCGGAGATTGTTGATCATATGTTTACTTTAAGAATGATTAATTTGATTTTGATGATTAAAAAATAATTGAAATATCATTAAAAAGGATCTAATAAATTTGTCTAAGTGTTCGCAGATATTTTATCTCTAATTATATGTATGAAAATGAAAATGTGAAATAATTTAAGTTTCAAGAGTTCAAGTTCATGAATTGCAAGTTCAGCAAAGTGAAGTCTCAGCCCAAGTCGACTTCACTTACGACTTGGGTGAAGTCCCAGACCCAAGTCGACTTCGCCTGCGACAACAAGTTTTAACAAGACGAAGTCACATCCCAAGTCGACTTCACCCATCCGAAGTCGACTCTACTCATCCGAAGTCGACTCCACTTGCGACTTCAACTCGTAACGGTCGAAAATTCGAACGTTGGAGCTCTAGATGCACATGAACTTCCACTTCAACGGCTAGAACCTTTTTTCCTCTATATATACCATTGATGTATGAACGTGAAGTAAGAGAGAAGGAGGAAAGAAAGAGGAAAACACAAGTTGGGCTTTCATCTTCTAATATTCAAGTGTGTTAAAGTTATTTGGACAACTATTGAAGCTTCAAGTGCTACAACTTCCAAGTGTGCTTCCAAGATTATCATCTCCACATGACAAGGAGCTTCCAGAGCTTATCGAATACACGTTGTAAAGTGTAATTTCTCTTTTATCTATTTTATTTTGTATTGTTACCTTGAATCGGTGTTGGAGACCGAATTCAAGAAGAAACAAAACAGGGGTTGGTTTGAGTTTGTCTCACCAACATATTAAACTTGGTTGGTTCGAGTTGATTTCACCAACAAGCGATTGTTGTATATGCCCCCTAGAGCTAGAATCTAGAAGAGAGCGGGTGCTCTAGATTGTATCGAATATACAATAGTGAAACTCAAGACACAACGGGGGTGTTCTTGGAAGAGTGGAGTAGGGAAGGTTGCCCGAACCACTATATATTGTTGTCTCTTGTGTGGATTGATTGTTTATATTTTATATTCTATTTGCACCCTCTCATTCTATCTCATATCACGTTTCATCAAGGGTATTGAAATTATAAGGGGTTAAGTTTTAATTTACCAAAGATTTTTTCAAGAACCCAATTCACCCCTCCCCTCTTGGGTTTTGCCGTAAACTCGGGACCAACAAAGAGGAGAGAGAAGGAGGAAAGAAAGAGAAAAACACAAGATGAGCTTACACCTTCCATTATTTTAAAGTGTTAAAGTCTTTTTGAACAACTATTGAAGCTTCAAGTGCTACTACTTCCAAGCGCGCTTACAAGATTATTATCTCCACATGACAAGGAGCTTTCGGAGCTTATTGAATACACGTTGCAAAGTGTAAATTCTCTTTTATCTATTTGTTTTGTATTGTTGCCTTGAATCAGTGTTGGAGACCGAATTCAAGAAGAAGCAAAACAGGGAGTTGGTTTGAGTTTGTCTCACTAACAGGTTTTGCTTGATTGGTTTGAGTTTGTCTCACCAATAGATTGGACTTGGTTGGTTGGAGTTGGTCTCACCAACAAGTGATTATTGTATATGCCCCCTAGAGCTAGAATCTAGAAGATAGCGGGTGCACTAGATTATATTGAAAATACAATAGTGGAACCCAAGACACAATGGGTGTGTGCTTGGAAGAGTGGAGTAGGGAAAGTTGCACGAACCACTATATATTGTTGTCTCTTATGTGGATTGATTGTTTACATTTTTATATTCCATTTGCACCCTCTCATTCTATCTCATATTACGTTTCATCAAGGGGATTGAAATTATAAGGGGTTAAGTTTTAATTTACCAAAAAAAATTTCAAGAACCCAATTCACCCCTCCCCTCTTGGGTTTTGCCATAAACCCGGGACTAACAAGTGGTATCAGAGCGGGCCTCTATCTTATTTGAGGTGATCTCTTCTATATATCTATGGCAACCTACTTAACTTCTGTACCTGCATTTGCCGAGGGCCAATCATTTTTTAAGCCACCTCTAATTGATGGCAATAATTTTATCTATTAGAAGTTAAGGATGAAACAATTGATTATGACAATTAGTATGGATTCTTGGATAGCCATACAAGATAGTATTATATTATCAAAAGGGGACAAGGTGTCCACTTGGACGAAAAAAGAGACCATGTCCGTCCAAAGTAATGCCAAAGCTATGAATTTCTTATTTTGTGCATTGACCGCAGCAGAATTTGATAGAGTTTCTTCATGCACAACAGCTAAAGAGATATGAGATAAATTGGTGTCTATATATGAAGGTTCCTCCCAAGTAAAGGGAACTAAAAGGAATATTCTTGTTGGTGATTTTGAAAGATTTCAAATGATAGATGGTGAATCTATTTTTGAAATGTATGATAGATTTTCTATACTCACTAACGCTCTAAAAGGTCTAGAAAAGCCAATTTCTGAAAGCGAGCAGGTTATGAAGATACTTAGAGCATTGCCAAACTCATGGAATCAAAAGGTCACAGCTATTGAGGAGGCAAAGGACCTAAACAAGCTCAAAGTAGATGACTTGATTAGTCCACTCATATCTCATGAGCTCATCAAAAACAAGAAAGAGGAATCTCAAAGAAGTAAGAAGTCTATTGTGTTCAAAAGTATGATAGAGAGCTCAAGTGAATCTACATCAAGTTCATACGAATATTCTAGCTCACAAAAGAAAATGAAGAATAGAAAAAAGGAATTTCCAAAATGTTATAAATGTGGTGGTCTTGGACATATACAAATCGAATGTACCACACCGGATGATTTGAAAATTCAAAATAAGAAAAACTTTTCAAAGAGACAGGCTAGAAGAATGCTTAAAAAGGAATATACTACCTCAAGCTCTAGCATTTTATCAAGTGAAGGAGAAGATGCAGTAAATTGGGCAAGAATTTGCTGCATTGCCATTGTAGAAGATGAAAAGAAAATTTGCCAAAAATCTGAAGAGAAAAGTGATAATGCAAGAAAATTGAAACTGTCAATATTGGATGCATCTATGGATATCGAGGTAAGCTCATCTGATTCTTATTCATCTTCTAATGTTTGTTCTAGATGTAATGAGTTGAATGATTTACAACAACCTTATGACTCATTATTTGATGAATTCAAAAGCCTTGGTATCAAATATGCCCAAAAGAAAAGGCAATTCAATACAACGGACATTGTAAATGGAAAATTAGCGGAGGAGAATGCATCTTTGCAAAATGATAAAATTTCCATGAAGAATGAAGTTGAGGTATTGAGAAAGGAGAACCAAAATTTGAAGGATTAATTGGCTAAGTTCTCCAACCCGGGAGAAAATGTACAGAAATTTTTGAGAATGACTACTCAAGTTGATAAGAGAGGTTTTGGATATGTAAAGCAAATTAATGCCAAATAAAATAAAATAAATGCTCCTATTTGGATTAAGGCTTCTAGTACATCAAATGTGAGGGGACATTTTCAGAAGCTTGTTGGTAAATTATGGACAAATATACCTACTTGGCAACCAAAGAGCTATCATGGTACTCCAACCTATGCTAGAATCACTTGCCATTATTGTAATAAGTTTAGACACAAAATATATCAATGCAAGGCAAGAAAAATGGTTTATAATGGAGTTAAATTGGTTTGGATGCTAAAGAGACACATCTAAGGTAGAACCAAGTCTTCTTGAGTTCTTATGCATTATGGTACTAACATTCATGGACCCATAACACGGGTACCAAAAGGAAAGAAGATATCATATTTGTGAAGCAAGTTTTTATTTCAAACAAGTACAAAGTCATCTAGAGAATGAAAGAGCATGAATTGCAAAAGAAAGGGGGAGTTGAGCAAAATAGTAATGATAACTTTCATCAAAGGTAAGTAAAGGTATGTTGTTCTCCTAAAGAAATTAATAAACAAGTGGTACCATAGTCATATTATAGATCATATGCTTGACTCAAAATGAATGATTTGTATGACAAAAAAAATATTAAATAGAAGGCTTTATATACAAAATGAACCTATTATGCCCCATTTGTGCTACCTTTTATGTTGATTGACAAAAAGGGAGAGAGAGCGTAATATGAAAATATCTTAAGAAAAGAGAATGATATTGTATATAACTTAGGGGGAGAAGTATTTCCATGTAGAATGGGAGAATAGTGAGAGAACACATCTATATGAAAAGAATATATATTATTTTACGCATATTGATGAAAATCATGATCTTCATGTAGACATATCTGTGATTCATTTGAGAAGGGAAGATATTTCAATTAAGTTTTATCAATCATCAAAAATGGGGAGATTAGATATATAGAAGAGATCACCTCAAATAAGATAGAGGCCTGCTCAAGACACATGATGGGAGAAAAAGGATTGTTCCATAGGATCAAACCGTGTAGTGAAGGAAAGATTGCTTTTGAAAATAATGAAAAAGGTATAATCAAAGGTAAAGGAAAAGTCTATGGAATTTCAAATGCATGTATTGAGGATGTACTATTTGTTGAAGGACTCCAACACAACTTAATGAGTATTAGTCAATTATATGATAAAGGTTATAAAGTTATATTTGAATCCTCTATATGAAATGTATTTGATGATGATCACATAGTATTTAATGACAAAAGATATGGAAATGTATATTTGGTTTGCCTAGATGAACTTGAGGGAAAATTTCTAATAGCCATAGAAAATAATCCATGGATATGGCATAAAAGACTTAGATACATAAATATGTCAAATATTAAAACCTTATGGAAAAAGAGCCTAGTAGAAGGGTTACCAAAACTTAAATATGACAAGGATAAGATTTGCAAAGCTTGTCAATTATCCAAGCAACCCAAATTGCTATTTTCTACCAAAAAGGAAATTTCAACGACTAGGCCACTTGAATTATTGCATATGGATCTTTATGGGTCATCGGACATTTTAACTCTTTGTGGGAAAAAGTACGTATTTGTAATTGTTGATGATTTTTCAAGATTTACTTGGATTATACTCTTAACTAGCAAAGATGAAGTTTTTTCTATGTTTGTCACGTTTTCAAATTTGGTGCAAAATGAAAAACAAAATACAATTATTTCTATTAGAAGTGATCATGGCGGTGAATTTGAAAATAAACGATTCATAGAATTTTGCAATAAAAAAGGAATTCACCATACATTTTCTGCACCAAGAACTCCCCAACAAAATGGGGTTGTTGAAAGAAAAAATCGGATAATACGAAAAAATGGCTAGAACTATGCTAAATGAGAGTAAATTGTCCAAAAGGTTTTGGGGTGAAGCTGTAAGTACAGCTTGTCATGTATTAAACCGAGTTACAATTAGAGAAATCTTGGAAAAGACCCCATATGAACTTTGAAAAGGCAGAAAACCAAACATATCTTATTTCCATGCTTTTGGATGTACTTGCTATGTGCTAAATAATGGTAAGAAAAATCTAGGAAAATTAGATGCTAAAAGTGATGAAGCAATCTTTCTTGGGTATTCATCAAATAGAAAAGCATATAGAGTCTTTAACAAGAAAAATCAAATAGTAGAAGAATCAATACATGTTGTTTTTTATAAATTTAACCAAACTCCGAGGAAGGAGGATGAATTAAGTGATGTAGATGATATATCAAAAAATTCAAAGACGGAACAACAAGAGCAACAAGGAGAAGCCGAGGCAAAACAAGAAAACATCATGGATGAAAGGGTAAGTGGAGGTAATAACTCCTATAAACCTCCAACTGATTTAAAATTTAAAAACGACCATCCAATTGAACAAGTCATTGGTAATATCTATGAAGGAGTGAAAACTAGAAGATCTAGACATGATATTTATGGTGAATTTGCTTTTGTGTCAAAGATTGAACCAACGACTATTAATCAAGCTCTTAGTAGTGAAAATTGGATTACCGCAATGCAAGAAGAGCTAAATCAATTTGAAAGAAACAATGTATGACATTTAGTTCCTAGACTCAAAGATTGCACGGTTATTGGTACCAAATGAGTATTTAGGAACAAATTAGACGAAAGTGGACTTGTGATGAGAAACAAAGCTAGAGTAATAGCCAAAAGTTATTACCAAGAAGAGGGAATAGATTTTTGAAGAATCATATGCACCTATGGTTAAATTAGAAGCCATACGTATCTTATTATCCTTTGCTTCTCACATGGATTTTAAATTGTTCCAAATAGATGTAAAAAGTGCATTTTTGAATGGATACTTGAATGAAGAAGTCTATGTTGAACAACCTCCGGCCTTTGAAGAAAAGGATCAATCAATACGTTTATAAACTAACTAAAGCTTTATATGGATTAAAACAAGCTCCACGAGCCTGGTATGAAAGATTAAGCAAAATTTTGATTGATCATAATTTTCAAAGAGGAAAAGTTGATACAACACTATTTATCAAGTATAAAGACAATAATATATTAATTGTTCAAATTTATGTTGATGATATTATATTTGGTGCCACTAATGAAATTCTATGCCAAGAATTTTCTGAGATTATGCAGAGCGAATTTGAAATGAGCATGATGGAAGAATTGAACTTCTTTCTTGGACTACAAATTAAGCAACAAGCGGAAGGTATATTCATAAACCAGTCCAAGTACGTCAAGGAGATGTTAAAGAAATTCAAAATGCAGAATAGCAAAGGCGCAAACACACCAATGAGTGCAAATATTAAGATCGACAAGGACGAAAAGGGTAAACCTATCAAACAAAAATTATATAGAAGCATGATAGGGTCTTTACTATATTTAACTGCTTCTAGACTTGATATTTTATTCAGTGTTTGCATATGTTCTAGATTTCAATAATGTTCAAAAGAATCACATTTAATGGTTGTAAATTTTTTTAAAAAAATATTTGATAAACACCACTAATCTTGGACTATGGTATCCAAAGGGGTCAACTTTTGATCTAATCGGTTACTCGGATGCGGATTTTGCCGGTTACAAAGTAGATAGCAAAAGCACTAGTAGAATTTGTAAATTTCTTGGAAACATGTTGGTTTCATGAATTTCAAGAAAACAGACTAGTGTTACCCTATCTACGGCGGAAGCCGAATATATAGCCACCGGGAGCTGTTGTGCCCAATTGCTTTGGATGAAACAACAACTTAGAGATTATGGTGTTGACTATCATGACATTCCAATTAGATGTGATAATACAAGTGCAATTTATTTGACTAAAAATCCTGTGTTGCATTCTAGAACAAAGCATATAGATGTAAGACACCATTTTATTCGTGAACATGTTGAAAATCACGATATTTGTTTGGAATATGTGAAAACTGAGGACCAGATTACAGATATATTCACCAAACCTTTAGCAAAAGAATTATTTTATAAAATTAGGAATGATATAGGTATGATTGAACTTGATTAGAAGCATACATGATAGGGGGAATATCTAGGAACATCCAAGTCGATAGAGCCAAGTCGACTCCAGTAGTCCCAAGTCGACTTCGGATTGGGGCGAAGTCGACTTCGGTTAGGGTAAGTCGACTCCAACGCGCGCCGTTTGTGCTTCCCCCTCGTCTTCTTTTTCCTCTCCTTTTTTTTTCTTTCTCTTCTTTCTTCTCCTCCGGCGCTGAACCTCTTTCTTCCCTTTCCATTCCTCTTTGCTCTCTCTTTCTCCCTCTCCGGTTCTATCTCTCTCTCTCTCCGGCTCCCACTCCATCTCTGTTTCCTCTCTCTCTTTTCTCCATTCCAGTAGCTTCTTTCTTCTTCATTTCTTCTCTCTTTCACTGTCTACTGGTTCTCGCCATTCCCCGACGACAACTTCTCCAAATTTCTTCTATCTCTCTCTGTTCTTTCTCCCAACTACCCTCTCTCAAAGCCCCCAGTTCAAAACTCATCTCAAAAAAATCACGATGGCACCCAAATTGGCTACTAGACTTCCTAAATTAGCCGTTTTCAAGCCTTCTCTAAGGCCGGTACCTAGACAATCCGGATCCCAAACTGAGGAGGAGATCCCTATGACATAAAGGACTCCATCCAAATGAGCCCGGGAAGAACCGTCTACGTCTATAGGCCGATGAGTTCGATTCCAGGCTGGAACTCCAACCACATCTGCTCTAAGAGAGGAGGAATTGCAGACCTCCGATGGTTCCGAAACTGGGGCTAGAAGAAAGGGTACCTTGACGCCAAAGGGCCAAGTTCTAAAAATGCCTACTACCTACTTCAGAACAGAATGATAACACAGCCAGTTCTACCGACATTTCTATGAGCGTAAGATATTTGTGCCCAAAATCATAGATTTCAAATTTCTGCATGAATATGAATTCAGAATAAAAGAATTATTTGATTTTCAAGATTGGACTCACCTCTTGAAGGCAGATGATAAAGTATACCCTGATTTAACCAGATTATTCTACTATCTTTGGGATCAAGAGTACTTTAGTACATATGTGAAGGGTGTTGAGATTTATTTGGGCACAGTGGGGGTCCCAAGCCAAGATCATGCTATTATGCAAGTTGGAAGAATCTTAGAGGTTCCATTTGAGGATGAACAAGTACCCAACAATCTATCTCTGACCCAGATTTACAATAAGCTCACAAGGAGCAACAAGTACCACCTAGGGATCAAATTTCTTCACTACATGGACCTATCTCCCAGGCTTAGGGTACTAAGGCTATTGATCGCTCACTGCATATACCCTAAAGGAGGAGGCCGGAATCAGCTGAATCCGCTGGTGGCAGAAATTCTATGGAAAGTGGAGAATAAGGTCAAAGTTAGCCTACCTGCATTGCTATTGGAGGCCTTAGCTTCAAAGAAGGATAACCCTCGAGGGATACTACCATATGGGACATGGATCACCAAGATCCTCGAGTTCTATCATGTTGATCTTGATGGAGAGCCATTTGAAGTTCTCAAGCCAACCAATGCAATTAACAAGGCACTTTTGCAACGGATGAAGATCAACGTGGAACAATTCCGGGTTGAGAGGATCGGGGTAAGAATGGGACAATCGGCCCAAGAGGAAGCTGGAGGAGCACACGTTGAGGGGGAGCAGCCCCTGCCATCACCTCAGCCACAGGCAGCTCCATCTCCACCACCTGAAGTCCCAGCTGAGCCCGTATTGCCTCACTCCCATGGATCCTGTTCACCACAAGATTTAGAGATACCAGATTTGGATCCACGTCTGCCTTCTTGGGACACTTTGGTGAATATGATAAGGGAACACTTGGAGCAGATGGAAGATAGGTTGACTTCCCAGATCGCCGGAGTTCTTACAGCTATCATGGACATGCATTCGAGGCAGGATTGCGTGGACCAAGAGTTAAGAACGATCAAGTATTGGCTGACATCAGGGAGCGGCAGAGTCAGACCGATACTCGATCTTGATTTGTTAGTCAGTGAGTCTGTGCGGCGTGCGCCCACCGCTCAACCCGTATCTTCTTTCTACTCATCCACTCACATCAGACCCACTCCACCGATCAGACAGACTCCATATCCTATCTTAGCATTTCTATTTGCCAAATCTCAAATTTTCGATTCCCATTTTTGATTTATTGACAAAAAAGGGGAGAACATTTTGAGTGAGTTTCTAGCTTTTAATAGGAGTCAAGTCATGGGTTGGGTAGTTTGTACTTATATAGATTGCATTTCAGGTTGCATTCCATTTTGCATTTTTGTATAAACTTTTGATTATATATGAAAAAGGTTTGTTTATGTTCTGTTTTTGTACAAATTGAAATGGTTGAATGAATGGTTTTAACTTGTGATTTGTATGATATATGCAATTGTTGAAAATGAAATATGTATGTTAATTTCATTAAGTTTGAAATGCAATACAAATGACCTATGATTATCTTAAAATACCAAAACAAAATACCAAGAGTGTAGTATGAAAATATCTTAAGAAAGGAGAATAATATTGCATATAACTTAGGGGGAGAAGTATTTCCATGTAGAATGGGAGAATAGTGAGAGAACACATCTATATGAAAAGAATATATATTATTTTGCGCATATTGATGAAAATCATGATCTTCATGTAGACATATTTGTGATTCATTTGAGAAGGGAAGATATTTCAATTAAGTTTTTTCAATCATCAAAGGGGGAGATTGTTGATCATATGCTTGCTTTAAGAATGATTAATTTGATTTTGATGATTAACAAATAATTGAAATATCATTAAAAAGGATATAATAAATTTGTCTAAGTGTTCTCAGATACTTTGTCTCAAATTATATGTATGACAATGAAAATGAGAAATAATTTAAATTTCAAGAGGTCAAGTTCATGTATTGCAAGTCCAGCAAAGTGAAGTCCCACAACCAAGTCGACTTTACTTGCGACTTGGGTGAAGTCCCACAGCCAAGTCGACTTCACTTGCAACTTGAGTGAAGTCCCAGACCCAAGTCGACTTCGCCTGTTCTGGATCCGAGTTTCAACATTCGATTGTTTTGTATTCTCGATTTCATAATTTTATTCAAATATTTCAAATTTCATCTCAAACTGACGTTTCTACGTCAAGTTATGAACCTTTGAAAATAACTTTAGAGTGTGAGATTAAAAATAAATAATTATCACCTTATTCTCATCACATTTTCCTTATTCCAAAACACTCATAATGTTGAGCCCAAAATCATGAGCTTAACTTTCAAATTTCATTTCATTTTGCCTTATAGGCGTCAAGTTATGAATTTTTTATAATTTCCAACACAATTTCATAATTTTCATTTTAATATCCATTAATTAAATCATGAAAATTAAAATAATTATTCATGTCACATTAGCATATACTAATCCTCCTTAAGCCCCTTTAGTCATCTTGACTCACATTGGGCTTTGGCGATTAATATTAATCACCATTCTTAATTGCAAACCCTAATTGCAAAATTCATCAATTCATGAAAATCATCCAAAAATCAATCAATTCACACAAAAATCATAATTACACCTTAAATGAAATTATATGAGTCCTACTTGGGTCTGGGTATTACAATCCTCCCCCCTTATAATAAGTTTCATCCGGAAACCATCTACTTTTGAAATAACTGGGGATACTGCCTTTCTACCTCTTCTTTCAGTTCCTAAGTAGCCTCGTTTTTGAAATATCTATTCCATTGAACTTTAACGTACTCAATCTCTCTATTCCAAAGCTTTTGCACCTTATGATCCAGAATCCTAAGAAGACTTTCCTCGTAATTCAAATGATCTTGAATTGGTAAGTTCTCCGCTACTAATACATGTGTTGGATCCGGAACATACTTCCTTAACATTAAAATATGAAAAACATTATGGACTAAAGCTAGGGCTGGAGGTAATGCTATTATATATGCTAACTTCTCAATTTTCTACAACACTTCAGATGACCTAATAAACCTGGGATTCAACTTGCATCTTTTTCCAAATCTTGTAACTCCTTTGAATGGTGTGACCTTAATAAAGACATATTCGCCGACTTGGATATTAAAATCCCTTCTCTTGCAGTCTGTGTAACTCTTTTGCCTACTCTGGGCTGTGAGTATACGCTGGAGAATAACTTGTACTTTGTCTGCCATTCGCTGAGACAAGTATGGGGCTAACTTTTTCTTTCCAACTTCATCTCAGTTTAGTGGTGTTCGACACTGTCGTCCATATAATGCTTCAAATGGTGCCGTTTGAATACTAGCCTGGTAACTATTATTGTATGTGAACTCCGCTATTGATACATATTCATCCAATGATCCTCCAAATTCCAATGTACACATACGGAGCATATCCTCGATAATCTGGTTTACCAGCTCCGTTTATCCATCGATCTGGGGATGAAATGTCGTGCTGAACTTTAGTTGGGTGCTTAGGGTTTCATGCAAACTCTTCTAGAATCAAGACGTGAACGTCGTATCTCGATCAGATACTATGGACTTAGGCACTACGTGAGTCGTACAATATCCTTGTAATACACTTTAGCTAATCTTTCAACTGTATAAGTTCTCTTTATGGGTACAAAATGTGCAACCTTGAAAAATGGATCCACTATCACCCATATAGAGTCATTTTCTGCCTGTGTCCTAGGTAATCCTTCAATAAAATCCATCGCTATATCATCTCATTTCCATTCAGGAATTTCTAAAGACTGTAGCTTTCTCGGCATCCGTTGGTGATTTGCCTTCACCCTTTGACAAGTCAAGCACTTTGGTATGTATTCAGTGATCTCTCTTTTCATGTTATTCCACCAATATGCTTTCTTGAGATCCTGATACATATTCGTGTTTCCCAGATGCATAGAAAATAGTAAAAAATGAGCTTCTTTGAGAATTTGTTCCTTCAATTCTCCTGAATTTGGTATGCATAAACGACCTTTGTATCGATACATACCTCGCTCATCAACAATGAATTCATTCAACCACTTTTTCTTCATCTTTTTCATATATGTATGTAGGTCTGTGTCCTCTTGCTACGCAGTCTTAATCTGTTCAAATAAGGATGATTGTATGTTCATTTGTGATAATCTCGTTTGAACTCCAGGGGGACATACAATCAATTCTAGTTGCCTTATTTCTCGAAGCAAATCTTCCTCTTTAGTGATAAGGTGCACTACGGTAGCATTTTTGCTCAATGCATCAGCTACCACATTTGCCTTACTTGGATGGTATATAATTTCTACATCATAGTCCTTTAACAGTTCGAGCCATCTCCGTTGTCGCATGTTCAACTCCTTCTGAATGAAAATATATTTAAGGCTCTTGTGATCCATATAAATCTCGCATTTAGTACCATACAAGTAGTGTCTCCAAAATTTTAAGGCAAATACCACTGCTGCTAGTTCTAAGTCATGAGTAGGGTAGCTTACTTCATTGGGCTTCAACTGCCTTGATGCATAAGCTATCACCTTTCCTTTTTGCATTAGCATGCATCCTAGTCCCTTCCTTGAAGCATCACTGTATACTACAAATCCTTCATTACCTTCAGGTAGGGTTAGGATAGACACTTTTACCAAACGTTGCTTCAACTCTTGAAAACTGTGTTCGCATTCTTCAGACCATACATACTTGACTCCCTTACGAGTCAACCTCGTTAGTGGGGCTGATAGTTGTGAGAAACCTTTCACAAATCTCCTGTAGTAACCTGCCAATCCCAGAAAACTTCGGATTTCTGTATAGTTGTTGGTCTTTACCACTTTAGTACTGCCTCAATCTTCTGAGGGTCAACTTGTACTCCTTTTTCTGAAATTATATGCCCAAGAAATGCTACTTGCTTTAACCAAAACTCACATTTCATCAGTTTGACATATAGTTTCTCCTTCATTTACCTTTCTAGTACTTTTCTTAAATGAATCTCATGCTCCTCTTCCGACTTGGAATAAATCAAGATATCATCGATAAAAATGACCACAAATTGGTCCAAATAATCCCAAAATACCCTGTTCATCATATCCATAAATACAACAGGAGCATTAGTGTAACACCCCATTCCTAGAATTACTCAAGAAATAGTCAATGGGTACTACACAATCTAAGAAAAATTCGGCAGTATCTCCCCATAACATACAAGGGGTAATATGGAATACATGACCTGATATTCATAACATTTCAATCTGTAACATTCAATTCTATTTATATACTTGCATCTTCATATAATAAGGACATTCATATAGAAGGAAAATCATTAAATATTTCCCTTACACATCAAGCAAATATAATAATCATGCATATGTGCATCAACAAGGATTATAATTCAATTTGAAATACCAAATACATTATAGTTGTCAAAGCAAATCCGCCTAAATAATTGTCTACATATATGATTATCAAAAAGAGCACAAATCTAAAAGAACTGAAATTGACATATTGTGCTACGGTCTCTCATGTTTGATCTTCAACTTGTCCCATCTTTAAGTTACCCATCTGGTCTGTGATCTAAAAGCACAATAACAAATGATATGAGTCTAAATAGACCCAGTAAGTAGATAGTGGTTAACACAAAGTGGAAATAAGTATAATGATGGATACTCATATAGTGATGAAGCTAATACATATGGGTCCAATACCCACTCCCAAGATAGTATGCATATAACCACACACAAATTGAACAACACAACCAATCATCTACTCATGTCTATCAAGGGCCATGAACAACCCTCTCCTCATGTCAATCAGGGGCCATGAACAACCCTTACAACCAACTATTTGAGATAACACATCATACTTAACAGACAATGAAACATGTCGCAAACCATGCATACAACATCAACACAATTCAAATTCAACACATAGATCTGTCACACAAGCATTTTATCAAACACATGATAGGTGCGAAATGAAAGAACCTTCAATTCATACTCTCGATTGGGTCAAATCAATTCACATCATATTTTAACAATATAAAAACTGCTAAGAAGTCTTTTACATCATATAAATCGCACATTCAAAGTAAATTCCCCATGAACCCTAACTGTTACGAACCCTATGCCTAATACCATGGAGTCGTCAGGCGCTACACTTCCTCTAGCCTCACATCGCGTTTAACCTAAAATTTCATCACTAAATCGAGAAGGGGCAACATCTACTTACCTTGACCGTGATTTCTCCCAAAACAGCGACCCTAGATGTGGATTGCAGAGATTCGGAGCCTT
Organism: Annona cherimola; assembly: GCA_030490835.1. Taxonomy (NCBI): domain Eukaryota; kingdom Viridiplantae; phylum Streptophyta; class Magnoliopsida; order Magnoliales; family Annonaceae; genus Annona; species Annona cherimola. Next base: position 32,770,485 of record CM059971.1, on the reverse strand, counting down.
GGAGCTTCTTGGACTAGGATCTATGACCTTCAAGGAAGTTGGTATAGTTTTCCTCAAGAGATCACGGGTGGTTCGAACTGAGTGGAAGAGAAAGTAGAGGAGGAGCGAAGAACCAGAAGAGGAGAAGAAGAAAACGCAGTCGGGCACGAAATGGGAAATGAAGCCCTAGAGCGCGGGCCGCTTATGTTAATTGAATCCATTGAGTCAGGTTGGGGCACGGGTCAGGTCCAGTCACAATTAGTAATTTAATTTTCCGCTCCTACAACTTAATAATTAAAAACCCCGTACCTACTCTGCGAAGGGGAAAAATAGTTATAGTGCTTAACAATGACACACTAATCATACACATTTAAATTTATACTCAGTGTGCTAAGATCATAATACATGCATATATGCACTATATGTTCCCTAGATACTATATTCATATATGTTATGCATCCATTAACATTATAAATTCTTAGTGGCATGTTCATAAGTTATCTCATAAATAGAGAAGGGTTATAATGAAAATAAAATAAAATAAAATACCTGGTCCTTACAATTAGTGAGTCCGAAAGGCATCACTAGAAACTCATAAAGTCCATACCTTGTTCGAAATGCTATCTTGTGAACATCGGTAGGACTTATCCTTAGCTGATGGTACCCCGATTGCAAATCAATCTTTGAAAACATTTTAGCTCCTTTCAACTGATCAAACAAATCATCAATCCTCGGCAATGGGTACTTGTTCTTCACCATAACCCTGTTTAACTCCCTATAGTCAATGCATAATCTAAGACTCCCATCCTTTTTTCTAGCAAACAGCACCAGACCTCCCCAGGGTGATACACTGGGTCTGATAAAACCTTTATCTAACAGCTCCTGTATTTGAGTTCTAAACTCATTCATTTTTGCTGGTGCCATTCGGTATGGGGCTTTAGATATTGGAGTTGTGCTGAGTATGATGTCAATTGTCATATCCATTTCCCTTTCTGGAGGTAATGTAGTCAATTCCTTCGGAAAAAATCTGAAAATTCCTTTACCACTGGAATTTGATTTATTTCTACCTTCTTTTCTTTCCTTACACTTACTGATACTAGATATGCTTGACAATTTTGGCGGATCAATAGAGGATATCAGTATTGTCGAATCCTCAGGCTGCCTTAGCCTTCCAATAGCTACAACTTTTTCTGGAGCTGCTTTAAATTGCACTTTTTTATTTTTACAATCAATCGTCGCTCCCCATAGGCTAAACCAATCCATGCCTAGTATTACGTCAAACTCGGTCATGAGTAATAGGATCAGATTGGCTTCTAAGATCATTGATCCTATCCCAATTGGACATGCCTTACATACTTGGCTAGAGCTGGCTAATCTATAGACAGGGGATTCTACATGTATTACCTTGTTGGTTTCCTCTACTGGTAGTACATGTGTGGTTACATATTGACAAGCAATGAATGAATGGCTAGCACCCGAATCAAACAAAGATATAGCCAAATTTTATAAAATATAAACCATACATGTAACCACTTTCTCCTCCTGCTCTTGCGACTCAGTCCAAGTCAGAGCATGCACTTGTATAGGATTCGTAGAGGTTCCCAGTCTATTAGCTGCTCCTATGAGCCTTGGCTGTGCGGCCTTTCCGCATCCTTGCGATGTTTGTGCTTTGTTTGGATAATTCGGAGCTATATGTCTAACTTGGTCACAAACATAGCATTTCACCATCTTTACCTCTCCCTTGCCACATTCCTTGGCTATGTGACCCATTTGCCCATAATTAAAATATTTATTTGACCCTTTCAAACATTCGCCTACATGGCGCCTTCGACATATCTTGCAAACAGGTGACATTTTGTTCCTTGGGGCTCCTTTTCTTTTCTTTGCACCTCCTTTCTTGACCTTTTCCTTCCCCGTCTCAACTTCTTTCATCTCTAAGCTGAACATTCTGGATCCTAGCCTTAGTTCCTGAGTTCTCATTGCCTCAATCTCCAAGGCTCTAGCCCTTTCTACACTTGAAGTATAATCCTTGATCAATAGAGGGGCTAGACTTTCTCTGAGGTATGGCCTCAGTCCCTGCTGGAATCTCTATGCCTTATTCTCTGGCACATTGGCGATCCACGGTATGTACCTCACCAAGGCATTAAACTTGGTGGCATACTCTGTCACAGTCATCCTCCCTTGGTAAAGCCTCTCAAATTCTATAATCTTCTGGTACTGTAATCCCATTGGGAGATACTCCTTGTTGAATTCCTCGCCAAACGTCTATCATATCACCTCCTCTGGGAGTGGCATAGTGATTAGCATTCTCCCACCACTCATGTGCATCTTTTACCAACAGATGAGTGACACATAGCACCTTCTGCCTATCATTGCACGGAGATATTTTGAAAAATTTTCTGATCTCCGTCATCCATTATTCAACTTGGACAGGGTCGGGTTCACCTGAAAATTTAGGAGGCTATTATGAAAGAAATGCATTTATTGCCCTCCTGTCTGCTTCTATTAGTTGGTTTTCATTTGCCGTGGGCACTGTAGGGGGAACTGGGTGAGCCATAGAAATGGGTCCTTCCTTTTCAACACTTCCTAGTTGATCCTGTGGGGTCCTCTCCCACAAGCCTTGTATAATGTCCGCAGCTTGGGTCGCCCAATCACGAGTAGCTTGCTGCATAGCTTCCTTTACTGCGGAAGCTACTCTTTTCTCAATTATTTGAGCTTGACTTTGCTCTTGTTCTCTAATTGGTTTTGGGCTTTCATCTGCTTTGTTTTGTTGATTTCTCTGGCTTGGCTTTTGTGATTTAGGCCTACCACTTTTTGGCTTGCTAGATTCACCAACCTCATATTGGCTTGGAACTTCTATAGCCACTTCTTTCCCTTTATTCTTTCTAACCCTTGACCTTGTATCAACCATGGTGCTCTTTCTGAATATTCAAACGCACATAACTTTATTCATGGTTAGGGTTAGGTCATCATAAACACATTTCATCATTATATGGTTAATTTAGCATAATGAAATCACACAATCATAATCCTGTCATTTTCCATCATTCATCAATCATACACATTCATATTCATATGCATTCATTTCATGCATCCAAAAATCCTTAGATATAGTTATATCATCATAACTATTTCAATCATTCCCATTATCAAAGCATTCATTCATAAAACATAGTCTTATCATGTCACAACATGACATCTCACACAAATATGTACATGTCATATACCACACCATATTATACGTACATATCATATCACACATATATGTACATACTTGTCATCCATAAAACATCAACCACCATAAAGTATCATCAAACCATAATTATACATACAATTTTCATGAAAGTTCATAAAATCAAATCATCTTCTACCGGGACCCCTCCTTATGTAACGCCTACGACTAGGCAGAACCTAAGTGGGTTCATCCGTAATTGTGCTGCTGTCGGACCACGCAGGGACATCTTCCTCACCTCCATCACTACTATTACTCTCATCATCCTCAGCTTCTTCCTCAACCTCCTCTTCATCATTTTCACCCTCCTCTTGTATTTCAAGAGCAAGGTATTCCATCGGGTCCTCATCATCATTATCACTAACATTATTATTATTATTATTATTATTGTTATTATTGTTTCTATTTCCTTTGTTAAGTTGGATGGGTTCCCCATCCTGTCCTGCTATATGGATAACGAACTCGTTAAGATCTAGTGCAACGGGTGACTCTAAAATTCCCTGTGCCCGACGTTCTTCTACTGCAATAGCTACCTCTTTCTCCCTCTGATGAATCCTTTCCTAACTTACCCCATGCACCATCATCAGGGGGTATAGGTGCTGGAATCTGATCCCAAAATTTCTGGAGATCATGGGGGTATATCAGATCAGATTGGACGGGTAGATCTATTTGGTGAGACGCTGCAGTATTCTCCACCTTAGGAGTTGTGGCTCCCCGAACCGGGGTGCCTAGAAGCCTTACTCCGAGACCGTTTTTGATTGGTAAACGTGACTCAAGATTGTTGTCTTGATCACATGGCAGGATATATATATATATATATCATCAACACATGGAAAATTTCCATCATTCATTCAACATGAAATATATTTCACCTATCACAGTGATAATCACAACCTGTTCATAAAACATCATCGTTGAAAAGATATTTTTTTCCATCTCAAAATTTTCATCATTGTCTTTACATAACATTTACATATACAACATATATATCAAAAACTATATATCATTTTGCATGTTGCCTTCATCATCATTTCCTGTCTGTTGTTGAAAAAGCATGGGTGAGTAATAATACTCAGTAAGCAAGTCATACATAATTTTTTTCAATCATTTTCATGCATTTCATAAAATGCAAATGCAATACATTCATAGCATCCATGACATTCCTTTAGATGCGACGCTAGCTAGGCACCCATCCCATACATGCTCCCATCTCAGGGAGGTCGCCGCCGGCCTGGGCCTGTATAAGCGACTTGGCGATAGTGAGGGGGACATCCGGTCCGCTTACTATCTCAACTATTGCCTATTCCTCGTGCACATGCTCATTTACATACACATGCCGACATGATATTTGCAAATCATAAACAATTTCATAAAAAGCACTTGATAAACAATTTAACAAACGTATTTTAGTTCATGTAAAGCAGTTATAGATATGGCCAACCTTAAATAAATTTCATAAAGCAATTCACAAACAATTTCAAGCATTTTGGAAAAAATTTTCAAAATATATAACTTGCTTACCTTCTCAGTGGGTGCCCTCGACTTTTTCTTTTCCTTTTCATATTTAAGAAAAAAGGATATTTCATTTTTTCTATTCAAGCTGTTTTCCATGCATGCTCTATAGTATTTAGGCATTATTTCTTTATATGGATATTTTTATCCATAGGTTCCTCAAAAATTCCATCCTTGTATTTAAATATTAATTTCAAATTTTCTCCAAAATCACGTTGTTTACTGTTCATGGTTACTATAGCAAATTACTGTAGCAAATCACTGTTCATCCGAGGTTACTGTTCACAGCCACGTGGGTTACTGTTCGGGTTTCAAAAATTGACATTTTTTCCAAAAATAAAAAATACCATAACATAGCTTATGCTTAGTATATCATGGAAAATTTCATACATTTTGAATTTATCTTCATTTACTTGGATAAATAAATCATTTTCTTCATATACTAAAAATCAACATAAATTCACTTAAGCATAATCCTTAATTCCAAAAATCATGAAATTAATATATCATCATTTCAACATCATATTGATCATAATCATATATCCCAAATCATCATTTATCATTTTTGGAGCATTATTCTCACATATCATATGCTAACTTCCCGAATGCTCCATCTTTGCTCCAAATTTTTGATGTTTTGGCATAATTCCGATTAAGCATTATTATTATACTTCTTTTATTATGTTCAGAAATTATTTAATCATGGTTTTACCCTATTTAACATCCAAAAGAAATTTGGATAGAAATCACTTACCCGAAGTGGAGATATCCATCTTTTTCTCACACTTTCTCTCTCTAACTTTCTCCTTTTCTTCCTTGGACGTGTGGGAGGGTTTGGGAACTTCGAATTGCTTAAGTTGGAGCTGGGAGAATAATGCCTTGGAAGTCTACCCCTTGGCCCTATTATAGGGCTTATTTTTTAAGAATTTGGAATTTACAACCCCTTGCTTGATGTATTAAATTATAAAATGGTATTTTTTCTAAATTTGAAAAATGCATTGAGCCAAGAGCAGCCACCCTATGCCTGCTCACGCCCACCCTATGCAGCCCTATTATTTATTTATTTTTTTGGTTTTTCAAATTAATTAATTTAAGCTAAATAAATCCTAGCCAGTGGTTTATGATGATGATCATCATGGACCGTTGATTTTGGTCAATATTCTCAACCACCCCCTGCCACTCCCCTGCTTCAGCTGCCTTTTCATTTTATTTTTTTTATTTTTTTATTTTTTATTTTAATAAAAAGTAAAATGTATCATTAATGAAAAGTTAATTTACTTTTTTGATCTTTATTTGACGTTTCATTTTGACCCTTGATTTGTGATTTTCATCACATCTTAACCTATTCATCATTTTCATCATGAATTTTTAACCATCCATAAAAAATTTCATCGAAATCCAACGCCCGGATTGTAAATTATGAATTTTTCTTTAATTTTTCATAAAAATCCAAAATTAGATTAAAATATAAAAAAGAATTGCTATTTCGTCCTGTAGTGATTAAATCTCCTTTTCTTCTTTTTGTGATTAAGTTAATCTAAGTGATTAACTCTTAATCACATGTCTTAATCCCTGGTTACTATTCATGTGCCTATTCACGTGCACTACTCACGTGGGTTAATTTATTAATTGCACTATTTTAACCTCCAATACTCTTACCCATAAATATAATTCATGAATTTTCATTTATCATAAAAATAATTACAAAAGAATCTAGGGTTTACAAACCGAAATGATGTGTATATGGTCTGGGTTTCACAGGAGTATGGCTCGTAGACTCCTCAACATTAGGCCTTTGAGGGTATGAGTTAACATAATTATCTCCCTGTGTATGAGTCGAGGGTGCCTAGGAGGGAAACCAGGAGGAATTAATGGGAAATATGTGGAATTCTACCATCTATTCACGTTCTCTGCTATCCTTCTTTTTCGCTCCTCCTCCTTTCTAAGTTCTTCCTCACTATTGCCCTTTTTCCTCTGTCAGCCATCTACAATTCAAACATAGCATGTCAGCTATATTCAATGCATCATAAAATAAATCATCATAGAGAACTTATTCTATAATCACATAGTCATCATCTAATAACATAGTTATCATCTAATCACATAGATATCATCTAATCACATAGCTTATGATGATAGTTATAAATTTTCATACTCAGAAAATTTTTTCTCGCCTATTTACCAATCCGTGCTCTGATACCAACTTCTATAGCGCCTCAGCTCGAGCGTCATAACCTTACTCCAAGATCTATCGATTGGTAAACGTGATCAGGATTGTTGCCCTGTCACAAGGCGCGCTGATTGGATATTTATCCATTTAATCTTAACTCCTTAGGAGTTTATACAATTTCATATATTAAATTTCCATCATATGCCTTTTTAGGTCATCATTCCATTTGAAATATACATATATGATCTCATAAATTCCATACTTAGTCATTTCATGCTAATTCATACCTTAACATATGACCATAAATTTTTTTTGCTATTTATAGTCAACATCACCACATAAATTCTTGTACAACATTAAACCACAATTTAATGTTATCATTCATACAACCATACAATTCATAGAATTCATACACAAGTAACTCATATTTTCTTGAATCTCCACCTGTGCTCCTTGCATGGTTCGTCCCTTCACCTATCTTTAGGATTTGAAAAACAAAACTGTGAGTAAAAACTCAATAAGCAAGCTATAAGGTTTTCAGGCAATTTATTTTCATTGAAAATAACTTGGAAAGCTACATTATACCCACTAAAGGGTATATCTTAAAACATGCTTCGTATACCTGTCTAGGGTATATCATAAACAATGCGATACATTATTTAAATTCATGAAATTCCTTTGGATAGAAACTAGTTAGGCAACCATCCACTTTCATCCTCTCTCCCATTCTAGGGAGGTTCCGCCGGCCCAAGACCTCTCTTAGCAACTTGGCCGCATCAAAGGGGGACATTCGGTCCACGTACACCTTCGAGGTGGACCTCATGTTTTTTGTGCACATGCTTTCTTTCATAAATATGAACTTTGACATGCCAGCATGATTTTTCATTCATAAACTCATGAATCATCATTTGTCATAAATAATTGCGAAACAGTAAGCAATTCATTTATTCCATTGAAAATAATATTTCAATACACATTTAGATAAGGAATGACCATCCTTAAACAACTTAGAAATAATTGAAATCATTCATTTTCTAACTCATTTAAACAGTTAGAATATTATTGATAAACATTTTATCACATTCGATAAAACAAAACATTTAGAAAACTGCTTGCTTATCTTGTTTGCTTATCTTTTCATCTCGTTTATCTCTTTGTCTTTGCCTATACATAAACATAGCATTGCATTCATAACAATCCATTTGCTTGCATTCACTTAGTTTTCAAATCCCATAATCCATATCATACATAATCAACTTGGATTTTCAAGTCGATCATACGTACACAACATGCACTTGTGCATCATATCATCCATTCCATATTATGTTTTAATCCCATATTTAGGGTAAACACATAACATTCATTCATAATTCAACATATGGGGATTTATATCTCCCATTAACCAATTTTCATCTATTTTCCATTTTTCCTACGTCAATGCTCATTCTAAGCATATAAGTGATGTTTTAAGCTTCATAAATAAATATCCAAAATTAAGATAATAAAACATCATTCATACAACAACATCTTTATGCATCTCATCACATATTCATGCATATTTTTCATTTTAGCAACTTCACATAAGTCATATATGCTCTACATACGTTCAACATACAACACATATATTATGTGTTTCTTAAAATTTCTTAACACAGCAACTTACACCCAATTTAAACATCATTAAATCCCTTAATTAACACATACTTGAGGGTTTAATTTCGAATTTTTAATCCATTTATCACTGGTTTCAAAAACAGCCATGTTAAGACCCGTTTTTCATCCTTTCAACGCCTCCTTCAAGACTTAAATCATAACAAATTTTTAAGTTATAATTTCCAGCAACTACATATGCTTTTATTAACCCAAATTTAGGTTATTATCACATATTTAAAATTCATAATTCATTTACTTCCATAACAACAACATTTTCAAGCATTAGGGCATCCATTTTGACCCGTTTTGATGTGTCCATACACATATCTTAAAATCAGATTTAGGGCAAATTTTTCCAAGCCCTTTTGGACACTGAAAGTACCTTAATCCTAGGGTAATTTACCCTCCATAACATCCATAAATCATTTGTTTGCAAACAATAATAAAAATCACATGGAAAGTACCCGTTTTGGCCCCTGTTTGGATGTTCCATACATATACCCTAAAAAATCAGATTTAGGGAAAACTCATCCAGACCACTTAGGTCATCCAACGGGTCCTTAATTTAGGTTTCTTTACCCTATAATTCATCCATAAAAAATTCAAGCACCTCTTTGTATCATTTTTAACTCAAAACTGAAAAAATTGAGCATTACTTGAAACCCTAAGTTCCTTTTTTGCTAAAATCATTAACAAATGCTCAAATAAACATTCCAAAATAACATGAATTACATCCAAATCATCATGCTTTAATCATACAACAACTCGGTTTAGGGTTTTGAGAATTTGCAAGTTAGCTTCCATCTCAAAATTCAACCCTAACTTCCCTTTTCACTCTCTTGAACTCTTGATCTCATTTATATCTTTCAAGAATCATTCAATACCCATATTAAGGAATCATAACTCATCCTTTAAGAGTTATTTATGAACCATATTCATGGCTTATGAATTGAGAGAGAAAACTTGATTTAAATGATTCAACACTTAGATTTTACTTACTTGGATTGAACCTAACTTGAATCCAACTTGTTTAGCTTGGTTCCTTCTCTTTTTCTTCCCTTTTTTTCTTCTCTTTTTCTCCTCTTTTCTCCTTCTTTCTTGCTGGTTTTGGACGTGCTCAAGCTTGCTCACAACTTAGCAAATTTTGAGATTTTTCTCCCCCTTCTCAAAATGGATGTCCCCATGATTATCCTCCCCTTTTTATAATTTTTAACCAGCCCATGGGACTCACTTTGCCACATGTTATGAGGGTAGTTTATTTCTAACTTATCCCCTGATGACATGATAATTTTATATCCAAGTAAAATACCCATTTTCTAATTATCAAAAATCAACAAAATCCATGCATTTAAAGAATGCATTGCTGTCCACTAGGTGATGCCCCCCTTAGGCTTGGGTTTTCACATTTTTATGCCTCATTTCCACATATGTATGTGCCCATTTACTTCAACTAGGTGTTAGTCAATTTAGATATGTATTTTAGGATTTTTAAAAATCAAATTTTCATGCCCAACATGCCGTTGGACGTCCCCTTGATTGCCACATAACCTATATTGCAATTTGAGCTAAACATTAGGCATTAAACCAGTGCATTTAAACCTTGAATTTTTCATGGATTTGACCATTAAACAAATCCATAAAATCCAGCTCTATTCACCTCCATTTGACACCTTGCATAGCATTAAACCAAGTCATTTATCTCAAATATTTTTTATTAAATGCTATGGTAGTCCATGGTGCACAAAGTCAATGCTAGGTACGTTTTTCTAATTAAGCACTTTCTCATGATAATTAGCTTAATCCAATCCACTCATACCATTGATTTCATAATTTTATTCAATCATTTCAAATTTCATCTCAAACCGATGTTTCTATGTCAAGTTATGAACCTTTGAAAATAACCTTAGAGTGTGAGATTAAAAATAAATAATTATCACCTTAATCTCATCACATTTTCCTTAATCTAAATCATTCATAAGGTTGAGCCCAAAATTTCATCTCATTTCGCCTTATAGGCGTCAAGTTATGAATTTTCTATGATTTCCAACATAATTCCATAATTTCTATTTTAATCTTCATTAATTAAATCATGAAAATTAAAATAAATATTCATGTCACATTAGCATATACTAATCCTCCTTAAGCCCCTTTAGTCATCTTGACTCACATTGGGCTTTGGTGATTAATCTTAATCACCATTCTTAATTGTAAATCCTAATTGCAAAAATTCATCAATTCATAAAAATCATCTAAAAATTAATCAATTCACACATGAATCATAATTACACATTAAATGCAATTATATGAGTCCTGCTTGGGTCTGGATATTACAACAAATGAGAATTTATCTACAATAAGTAGCTCATCAATGAGGAACATGAAGCTACAAATTGTGCCAAAATATGCTCTATAGCAAGAATTGAGGAAGAAAATATTTTAAAGTGCCTCACAACAACTGAACTAGTGGACGAGTTAACTGCTATAGCTGACTACACAAGCAGTGAAAAGGTAATCTCTAAACTTGATCCTTCTACTTCCAAATTCATTTAGTCCTCCACTTATGATTGTCTCAAATGTGCTGAGTTAGAAAAATTGCAATAAGCTTATGATTCATTATATGATGAGGCTCAAAAATTGGATAACAAACATATATTAAAGAAAAGACAATGTGACTCAACTATTATCGTGAATGAAAAACTAGCTGAAAGAGTCAAGTGCCTAGTTGATGAAACCAAGACCGTGATAAATGAAGTTGAAAGGTTTAAGAAAGAAAATGAAGCATACAATGAATCATTAGCAAAATTCTCCAACCTAGAAGTAAGTGTCAAAATATTCTTAAATATGATTAACCAAACTAGTGGAAGAGGACTTGCGTATTCCACATTTAAGCAAGGAGAATGCAGCGAATCAAATGCTCCAAAATGGGTTAAACCCAATGCTAAGGCAACTGTATCTCAGCATAAAACAAAAACAACTAGAGTTGCTTGGATGAGAAGACCAATTTGGGAACTAAAGTGTGCATAGAGCTCACACCAAAGAATTCATAGGGCATGCAATTTTTGCAACAAGTTTCGTCATAAAATATATCAATAAAAAATCAAGAAATTATACTACCAAGGAGCTAAATTGGTCTGGGTACCAAAGAACATTGGATTTGTGCCTTTTAAATTAGAGCAACTTAGAATTCAAATGTTTACTAATCCAAATAGAACCATAAAATGGATATCAAAGAGATGAGCTTTACTTGATTAATTTTACAGGTTTATCTTAGAGCAAAAGCTAACAATACTTGGTTTATGGATAGTGGATGCTTAAGACACATGACAGGAGATAAAGCTTTGTTTTATGAATTCAAACCCTACAATGGTGGAACTATTGCATTTGGCAACAATGAAAAATAATATAAGTGGTAAGGAAACTATTTATAGCATATCAAATGCATGCATAGAGGAAGTGTTATTTGTTGAAGGGCTCAAATACGACCTAACGAGTTTTAGCCAACTGTGTGACAAAGGTTATAAAGTTGTATTTGAATCATCTATATGCAATGTCTTTGACAGAGGTCACATAGCCTTAAGTTGAAAAAATATGAAAATATATATTTGGTTTCTCTTGATGAATTAGATGAAAAATGTCTAGTGATTGTTGATAATGATCACAAGAGATTTGGACATATAAACATGTTAAATATCAATATTTTGTGAAAAAAGAGTTTGATAAAAGGATTACCAAAGCTCAAATGTGATAAGCACAAATTTTGCAAAGCTTGTAAATGTCCAAACAATCAAAAGTATCCTTTTCACTAAAGAATGAAGTCTCAACTGTAAGGCCACTTTAATTACTGCACCTGGATCTTTATGGAGCATCTAACATTTTGAGTCTTGGAGGAAAAAGGTATGTCTTTGTCATTGTGGATGACTTTTTAAGGTTCACTTGGATAATGTTATTAGTTAGCAAAAATGAAATCTTCTCTATGTTTGTTAATTTTTTAAAATTGGTACAAAATGAAAAATAGAATACAATTATATTTATTAGAAGTGATCATGGAGGTGAATTGAAAATAAACATTTTATAGAATTTTGCAATAAAAAAGGAATTTTTCATACATTTTTAACGCCTATAAATCCTCAATAAAATGGAGTAGTTGAAAGGAAAAATAAAACAATATAATAAATGTCTAGGACTATGCATAATGAGTGCAAATTATCCAAAAAATTTTGGGGTGAATCTATAAATACAACTTATCATGTTCTAAATCGAATTACTATTAGAGTTATATGGAAAAAGACTCCTTATGACCTATGAAAAGGTAGAAAATCAAATATTACATATTTTCATACCTTTGGTTGCACGTGCCATGTATTAAATAATGAAAAATATAACCTTGGCAAACTAGATGCCAAATTTTATAAAGTTATATTTCTTGGATATTCTTCAAATAGCAAAGCATATAAAATTTTTAACAAAAGAAACTAGGTCGTTGAAGAATTCATTCATGTGTATATTTGATGAATTTAACCCAACTCCTAAGAAAGAGAATGATCTTAGTGATGTAGATGATTTATTAAATAATTTTAGAAAGCTACAAGTGGAAAAGCAAAGGGGAGAAGAATCCAAGCAAAATTAAAGCGTAGACAAAGAGGTAAATGAAGGTAATGTCTCCTATAAACCTCCCAAATATCTAAAGTTTATAAACTAAAGACTCTATACAAAATATGTGGACATTTTGCATTTGTATCTAAAATAGAGCTAAACTCAATTGATCAAGCTCTTAATGATGAAAACTGTATTATTGTTATCCAAAAAGAGTTTAATCAATTTGAAAGAAACCAAATATGGCACTTAGTTCCTAGACCTAAGGATTGCACCACTATTGATACCAAATGGATTTTTAAAAACAAACTAGATGAAAGTGGACTTGTTGTAAGAAATAAAGTCAAACTAATAGCCAAGGGGTATTCACAAGAGAAGAGAATTGATTTTCAGGAATCATATGCTCTCATGGCTAGATTAGAAGTCATACACATTTTACTAGCTTTTACAACTTGGGCTTTAAATTATTTCAAATGGATGTTAAGAGTGTATTTTTGAATAGATACCTTAATGAAGAAGTGTATGTTGAATAACATCTTGGCTTTGAAGAAAAAGGATCAATCAAGATTCATTTACAAGTTGACCAAATCCTTATATTGACTGAAACAAGCTCCAAAAGCTTGGTATGAAATGCTAACTAAATTTTTAATTAATCATGAATTTTAAAGAGGAAAAGTAGATACTACCCTGTTCTTCAAGTAAAAATAAAAAGATTTATTGATTTTTCAAATTTATGTAGATGATATTGTATTCGGAGCTACTAATGAATTCCTATGCTAATAATTTTTCAAGCTTATGCAGAATGAATTTAAAATGAGCATGATAGGTAAACTAAACTTCTTCCTTGGTCTACAATTAAGCTACTACTTGAAGGAATCTTCGTAAATTAGTCCAAATATATCAAGAAAATACTCAAGAAGTTTGGAATTCAAAACAGTAAATGAGCGAATACTCCTATAAGTTCTACAATCAAAATCGATAAGGACGAAAAAGGTAAACAAGTTGATCAAAGCTTGTATAGAAGCACAATAGGCTCTTTATTGTATTTGACTGCATCTAGACCGGAGATATTATTTAGTGTTTGTATGTATTTTAGATTTCAATCAAATCCCAAAGAATCTCATACGAAACTTGTAAAAAGAATTTTCAGATATTTGATTAAAACTATCAATCGAGGCCTATGATATCCCAAGGGTTCAACATTTGATCTAATTGGATATTCAGATGCAGACTTTGCTGATTACAAGTGGATAAAAAAAGTACCAGTGGAACGTATCGATTTCTTGGAGGCATGATAGTTTCATAGTTTTCAAGAAAAAAAACTAGTGTTACTCTATCCACTGCGGAAGCCAAGTATATTGCAGCAGGTAGTTGTTGTGCTCAACTACTATGGATGAGACAATAATTAAGGGATTATGATATAAAATGTAAAGACATACCAATAAAGTGTGATAATACAAGTGCTATTTGTTTGACTAAGAATCCTATATTACATTTTAAGACCAAATAAATAGATATTAGACACCATTTCATTAGAGAATATGTTGAAAATCATGACATTTATTTAGAATATGTTAGAATAGAAGACCAAATTGTAGATATTTTCACCAAACCACTAGGAAATGAATCATTTTATTAGCTTAGAAATAAAATTAGTGTGATTGACATTGAAGTTTGAATTTGATGCAAAATTACAAAATATTGTATAAATATATTTTTTATGCTTGCAATAAATATTAAATGATTTGTTGGGTTGATTCAAATACATTCAATAACACCTAGGATGCACTCACACTCAGGTCGGCAGAGCCAAGTCGACTCCACTCAGCCCAAGTTGACTTCACTGAAGTTGACTTCGGCTGGGAGAAGTCAACTTTGAACACGACTTAGGGTTAGAGTCGACCTCACGAAGTGGTGGCATTTTGCCTACTCCATTTAGGCATGAATCGGTCACTCTCCAATCCATTTCATCTCTCTCCTAAACCTAAAAAATTCTCCCAAACCCATCTTCCAAGCTCCCACACTTTTATCTCACCTTATCTCTAATTTGCCTCTCCTATACACTACATATGAACCTAAATCAGTATCGAAGCCATTCAAATTGCTTGTATCTCATCCTTCCAGGTCAGCCACTCGTGAGAAGATTCCAAGGTGGCAAAGAACTCCATATAAGCGAGCTCGGGATGAAGCCACGACCTCCACAGGTCGACGGGTCCGATTCAGAGAAGTTAATCCTTGTATGTCAATTCCTAGAGAGGAAATAAGTAGGAAAAGAAGAGGCGATGGGCAAAAGGAAAGGAACTCACGCACCTAGAGGTCAAGTTCTTAAAATGCCTATTGAGTATTTTAGAAATGAGAGGCAACATAGTAGGTTTTACAAACATTTTTA
Source organism: Annona cherimola (assembly GCA_030490835.1). Lineage (NCBI taxonomy): Eukaryota > Viridiplantae > Streptophyta > Magnoliopsida > Magnoliales > Annonaceae > Annona > Annona cherimola. The sequence goes on along the minus strand of CM059971.1, from coordinate 32,754,957 downwards.
TAAGAGAGATATTTTCCTCGAAAATCATTGATTTCAAGTTCCTACAAGAATATGAGTTTAGAATAAAAGAATTACTAGACTTTTAATAATGGATAAGTCTATTAAAAGAATATCAGAAAATTTACAGAGATCCAATAAGATAATTTTATTATCTGTGGCACCAAGAGGAATTGAATACATTTATAAAAGGAATTGAGATTGACCTAGGCCAAAGTCATAGAGTAACAAAGTCAAATACATTACTGAGAATATGAAGCATACATGGAGTTCCATGCCAAGAAGATCATATCTCAAAAGATCTTACACTTATCGGAATGTACAACCAATTGACAAGGAGCAACAAATACTACCCCAACATCAAATTTTTGCACTATATGGATTTACCACTATAGCTGAGAGTTTTGCGACTCCTGATTGCCCACTACAACTATCCTAAGGGAGGAGGAAGAAATGAGGTTAATCCTCAAGAGGTCGAACTATTATGGAAAATTGTCAATAGATATAGAGTTAATTTACCTTGCCTATTTTTGGAAGCCTTGGAACTCAAAAAGGACAATCCTAGAGAAGTATTGCCTTATGGCTCATGGATTAGAAGAATCCTTAAAAGCTATCATGTTGACCTTGAAGGGGAACTCTATGAAGTGTTAAAACCTACCAATGCCATTAATAAAGTATTATTAACTAGGATGAAGATTGATATTGAGGCATTCCAAATGGTCCAACTTCTCCAGCACTGGACAGGCAGGAACACTAAGAAGCCCCACCTTTAGAGAATGCTCTAATTGAGGGGAGGCACACTCACACCTAGGCTCCCCTCCTTTACAACCACATCCATCTCCTATTCTAGTTGCCCATGCATCCCCTACATACCATGTGTCCTTTTCACCCTAAGGATCTCAGGCTACTGATGAGTTTGCATAATCCCCTTCTCATCTGTCAACATCCAATCCCTTATTGAGTACCTAAAGGCCATGGACACCCACATTTCCAAGGACCTTAGCAATATCAATCTTTCCCTTCTTGAAATGCACACGAGGCAAGATAAGATTGAACAGGAACTCACTTCCATTAAATATACACATGCCTCTGTATCCAAAAATCACCAACCTATCCCTAGTCTTCCAAATTTTGACCCCTCTACGGAGGCTTCCTGTGTTTCATAACCTACTGTCCAAAATAGGACTGCCTTCTTTACACCCTACGACTCTGCATCTCCTCCTCACCCTGCCCAGTTGAATAATGAGTCTTATCCCATCACTACCTTTATCTATCACAAAGCTTCCCACATTCTAAGGTACTAACAAGTGTGTGAGATGTTTCAAGTTAAGAATCTTCAAATTCAAGGTATAGCAGGTCAAGTCACAAAGCCAACTAGACATTGACTTAGGTCAAGTCGATACCCAAGTTGACTCCAGTATCAACTTCAACAAGCATTTTCTAGAAAACATTGAAATTATGGACACGTAAGCAGGCCAAGTCACATCCAAAGTCAACTTTGCATGCAACTTGGGTAAAGTCACAACCCAAGTCAACTTCACAAGCAACTTGGATGAACTTCAGGACGCCGATGCTGGATATGTGTGGAACCCTGACCGTATACGCGTTGTTTTGACCGTATAGGCGTCATTTCGACACTTGTAATTTTGAAGATTATTTTATGAATAAATGAAAATTCATGAATTATATTAATGAATGTGTATTGGAGATTGAAATAATGCAATTAGGAATTTAACCCTGTGAATAGTGCACGTGAATAGTAACTACGGGCTAAGACACGTGATTAAGAGTTAATCACTTGGATTAACTTAATCGCAAAAAGACAAAATAGAGATTTAATCACTACAAGACAAAATAGCAATTCTTTTGGATATTTTAATCCAAGTTTGGATTTTTGTGGAAAAATAGAAAAAATTTCATAAATTGCAATCCGGGCGTCGGAATTCGATGAAATTTTTTATGGATGGTTAAAAATTCATGATGGACATGATGAATGGGTTAAGATGTGATGAAAACCATGAATCAAAGGTCAAGATAAACCATCAAATAAAAATCAAAAAGTAGCTTAACTTTTATTAAAAGCTACTTTTGACTTTTTTTAAAAAATAATAAAAAAAAATTTAATGCAAATCAGCAAGGGCAGGGGCATGAGCAGGGGCATTTAATGGCTATTTGACTTTAATCAATGGTCCCAATTCATCCAAATCAAAAATCAAGGGTTTAGATTTAATTAGCTTAAAATTAATTAAATAAAAAAATAAAAAAATAGGCCTGCAATATAGGGCAGCTGGAGCAGGGTAGGGTGGCTGCACAATGCTCTAAGCACCTTTGGGAAATTAGAAAAAAACACTTTTGCAATTTTACACCCTAAGCTAGAGGGGGTAAATTCCAAATTTATGAAAAATGGACCCCTATAAATAAAGGAGCAGCCCATGAACGAAATCCACAGTCATCCCAGCTCAAAAATCACTTGAGCAACTTCATTTTCCATCCCCACACGTTTTAGCCTTGAAAAATAGAGGTTGGAGAGAGAAAGTGCGAGAAAAAGAGGCGTATCTCCGCTTCGGGTAAGTGATTTCTACCCAAATTTCTTTTGGATGTTAAGTAGGGTAAAAATATGCTTAGATAATTCCTAAGCATGAGAAAATAAGTATAGATATAATTTTTAAATGGAAGTATAACAAAACATCAAAAATTTGGAGCGAATATAGAGCTTTTGGGAAAATAACACATGATATGTGTAAATAATGCTCCAAAATTGATAAATGATGATTTAGGATGAATGAATATGATGTTAGGATGATGATATATTGATTTCATAATTTTTAGAATTAAGGATTATGCTTAAGTGAATTTATGATGATTTTCAGTATATGGAGAAAATGATTTTTTTGGCCAAGTAAATGATGATAAATTCAAAATATAAGAAATTTTCAATGATATACTAGGCATAATGTATGTCATGGTATTTTTTATTTTTGGAAAAAATATCAATTTTTGAAACCCATGAACAGTAACCACGTCGCTGTGAACAGCAACCACGTATGAACAGTGATTTTGCTACAGTGATTTGCTACAGTGAACAACGTGATTTTGGAGAAAATTTGGAAATTAATATTTGAATATAAGTATGAAATTTTTGAAGAATTTATAGACAAAAATATCTATGTAAAGAAATATACTCAAATATTATAAAGCATACATGGGAAACAGCTTCAATAGAGGAAATGAAATATCCTTTGTCCTTGAATAGGAAAAGGAAAAGAGAAGGTCGAAGACACCTCCTAAGAAGGTAAGCAAGTTATATGTTTTGCAAATTATTTCCAAAATGCTTGAAATTGTTTGCAAGTTGCTTTATGAAATTTATTTAAGGTTGGCCATACCTATAACTGCTTTACATGAACTGAAGTTCGTTTTGTGAAATTATTTATTAAATGCTTTTTATGAAATTGTTTATGATTTTCAAATATCATGCCGGCATGTGTATGAGAATGAGCATGTGCACGAAGAATAGGCCTTAGTCGAGGTAGTAAGCGGACCGGATGTCCCCCTCGCTATTGCCAAGTCGCTTAATAGGCCCAGGCCGGCGGCGACCTCCCTGAAATGGGAGCATGTATGGGATGGGCGCCTAGCTAGCGTCGCATCCAAAGGAATGTCATGAATGCTATGTATGCATTGCATTTGCATTTTATGAAATGCATGAAAATGATTGAAAAATTATGTATAGCTTGCTTACTGAGTATTATTACTCACCCATGCTTTTTCAACAACAGACAGGAAATGATGATGAAGGCAGCATGCCAAGTGTTATGTAGTTTTTGATATAAATGATATTTATGTAAACTTTATGTAAAGACAACGATGATAATTTTGAGATGAAAAGGGAATATTTTTATTCCAATGAAAATGTTTATGGAATAGTTTTTTATCATAACTGTGTTATGTGAAATATATTTCAAATTAGATGAATGATGGGAATTTTCCATGTATTGATGAAAAAAAAAAAAATCCTGCCGTGTGATCAGGGCAACAATCCTGAGTCACGTTTACCAATCAAAACGATCCTGGAGTAAGGCTTCTAGGCACCTCGGTTCGGGGCACCACAATATGGCAAAGTCAAGTCCCAACCAAAGTCGACTCCGACATGCGACTTGGGTGAAGTCCTAGATGAAGTCAACTCATTCATACGACTTAAGTTAAGTTGCACCTCGAATCGTCCCTAGCATTTGACTTGGGCACAAGGAGGTTCAAAACAAGAAACTTTTAAGCATCTAATAGCTTGTTATCTTCAAAATCACAAATTCATTGATAAAATTTCAAATGGAAGATGACCAAGCACATGGCTAAGAAGAACAAAGGTCCATTTATAAGGATTGGATTCTCTTGAGATAAGTAAAGAAATAATATGAAGAGACAAAGGGCACAAATGCAATGGAACTCAGTCTGTGAAGTCAAAAAGTTCTAACAAGCACGTTGAACGATGAAGTCGCAACCCAAGTCGACTTCACTTGCGACTTAGGTCAAGTCTCAAACTAAGTCAACCTTAAAATGAAACTATAAGAGAGAATCAAGAAGAACATAGCCAAGAAGAAAAGTGAAGAAGATCGAAGTTGCAACCCAAGTCGACTTTAGAATGTTACTTGGGTGAAGTCGCACATGAAGTCGACTCTGTTTATGACTTGGATCGTAGCAGTTGATAATTTTCCAATGTTGGTGCATTAGATGCGCCTTACCTGCCTTGTAAAGTTCGAATTTATTCCCTCTCTATTTAAGACTCATCAAATGGAGTATAGAGGATTAGCTAAAACATTGATTAAGCTTCCATCTTTCAACTTATAAGCATTCAAGTGATTATTTAAGTACTCTACAAGAAGAATGGTGCTCTTCATTGCAGGTGTTAAGCGACCTCTTTCAAACTCCATCTACACCATTTATAAAGTGCATACTCTCTCTTTTATTCATTCTTTCATGATTCCACTTGGTTTAGTATTAGAAATCAAGACCAAGTGAAGACAAGTAGTGTTTGGTCGGAGGGTATCTCATCACTTACATGTGTGATAATTGTAAAGGCCCCATAGAGCTAGAATTTAGAAAAGAACAATGACTCTAGTTATAATCCTGTTAATATAGTGAAACCCAAGGCACAAAAGTATGTTCTTGGAGGAGTGAAGTAGGGAGGGTTGTCCCGAACCACTATAATCTTATGTGTTTGACATAATTGTTCTAATTGCATTTCCATTCTCCACATTTTCATTCAAGGGAACTCATTTTACAGGGGGTTAAAATTAATACACTAAGGGGATGTTTGGTAATATGTAAGTTGTGAGAATTATGGTTCAAAAGAACTCAATTCACTTCTCCTCTCTTGGGTTTTGCCTCAAACTTAGGATCAACAACTACTTCTAGATCCGATATATTATTTAGTGTATGTGTGTGTTCTAGATTTCAATCCAATCTTAAGGAATCCGACATGTTAGTAGTTAAAAGAATTTTTAAATATTTGATTCACACAACAATTGTTGGACTATGGTATTCCAAAGGCTTAACCTTTAATTTGATAGGATGCTCAATTGCAGATTTCGGTGTTTATAAAGTAGATAGAAAAGCATTAGTAATACTTACCAATTCCTTGGAAGCATTTTGGCATCATAGTTTTCAAGAAAATAAACTAGTATTGTTCTATCTACTGCAGAAGTAGAGTATATATCTATAGGTAGTTCTTATGCCTAATTACTATGGATGAAACAATAATTAAGAGACTATGGACTAACATATAAGGATATTCTAATTAAATGTGATAATACAAGTGTAATTTGTCTAACTAAAGATCCAATGTTACACACTATGACCAAACATATAGACATTAGATATCACTTTATAAGAGAACATGTAAAAAACTATTATATATATTTAGAATATGTAAAAACTGGGGACCAAATTGTAGATATATTTACCAAACTATTAATATTGAATCATTTTATAAAATTAGAAAAAAATGGGAATGATGGACAGAGAAAGATGAAATTTAGCTCCTTGATATATGTTTTATTATGTATCTTATTCATGATTGATGGTTGATTTAATTGAAATATGAATTATCAGTAATAAATATGAAATTAAGACAAGATTAAGGGAAGGTTTTCACATTATATAAAGAATTTAGACTATGGATAGGTAGGTCAAGTCGACCTTGACTCAGCCCAAGTCGACTTCGCCTAACTTAAGGTTTAGAGTCGACTCTGTTGCCCGGTGCTGCTTTGGCTACTTAAGTCGAGGCTCTCTTTCTTTCTCCTATTTTTATTTCTCTCAAGCTCCTAAACTCTAAGTCATCATCCCCTAATCTCCAAATGCTCACTTTCACACATCATGTCTGCAACAAATCACTCCAACCTTCATTTTTGTAACATCTCTTGCTCATGGCACCAAAGTAAGTCTCAAATAAGTTGTCCAAAGTTTCTGTTTCTCATCCTTCACGTTCCACAACTGAGGGAGAGATCCCTAAGAGGCAAAGAACACTAGCAAAGAGATTAAGAGAAGAAGCTACAACCTCAGAATCTTCCTCTAGGCATTAGGTACGGTTCCAATATGATAATCCATCTTCGACCAAACCTAGGGAAGTTGAACAATCAAATAGTAGTGATGAAGGAGTAGGGAAGAAAAGAGGAGTTCTAACACCAAGAGCCAAAGTAATAGAGATGTCCATTAGGTATTTTAGGAATCCTACTCAACACAGAAGATTCTACAAGCATTTTTATTAGAGAAAGATATCCCCACCCAAAATAATAGATTTTGAGTTCCTTAGAAATTATGAATTTGGAATAGATGAATTGTTTGATTATTAAGGATGGACCAATCTCCTGAAAGAAGAGGGAAAATTTAAGACCTCATTAGACAGTTTTACTACACCTAGAGTGTGGATGATCTTAAAATGCATGTTAAAGGGGTGGAAATATCTTTTGGAGAAAGTCAATTTGAAGTAGCTCAAACTATAGCTCATATCTTAGACATTACTTACAAAAAAGAGCAACTGCTAGAGAATTTTACTTTATCTATAATGTATAATGATCTGACTCAAACTAATAAATACATAGAAGGAATGAAGCTTCTGCATTATATGGATTTACCTCCCAAGTTAAGAGTGTTTAGACATGTGACGCCCCGAACCGAGGCGTCCACATAGTCCTTACTCCAAGATCTTGTTGATTGGTAAATGTGACTCAGGACTGTTGCCTTGATCACGCGGCGAGTTCTTAATTGGAACTTGTCCAATTTTTTTTCTTTTCATTTGTCACTTAAGCATACACTTTATTCATAATAGACTCATCCATATTATCATAAAACCATTCATATCTTATTTTTATTGAAATAATTCACATAAGTACAATCATGTTTGTAATATCCATAAAGCATGTCTTTAACATGATTATCATACATTTGTCCCTTTGGACGCATACATACAACCCCTGTCTTTTCTCATCATATTCCATTAGGGCATCTATTCATACAAAAATCTACTAACCTTTGTAGATTCCTCTTTTCCTTTAGCAACACATGCCCTTCATCTCTTGGCTTTCCCTACACCTGTCTGAGGTTGGAAAAATAAAACATGAGTCGAAACTCAATAAGCAAGCATATTTCTTTCATTTAAATGCATTCATCTCCATTCGATAGAAGACACTTACCAAGTGATCAACTACCAACGGAATAAAAACCTTTTCATAAACTATTTTTGGAAACCTTTCATAAACCATTCATAAAAATCATTCATGTAAACCATTCGTAAATGCATTTCTCTCCATTCGATAGGAGACACTTACCAAGTGATCAACTATCAATGGAATAGAAACCTTTTCATAAAAATCATTTCATAAACATTGGATGTGCAGACGCTTCCTTTCCATTTCTGACATAAACCTTCGTGTGTGGGTACGCTAGCCCAAGGAACATCTCACATAGCATGGTCCAATACGCCGGTTGTCTCTGACTTTGCCTCATCAAGGGGAACCTCTCTTCCTCTTGACACCTACATGGTCTCCTACATGCATGACTTTCGATTTCCCCGGCATTATATACCTCTTACACCAGGTGACGTGTCATTCTCATGTAGAGAATTATTTGCACCATCCCTTAAAAACATCATTTTAAATCCATGCTTTCTTTTTTAATCCATGTATGGAAATGCAATGCATTCATTCACACATAACATTCCTTTGCCTCCACCTCTTGGGAGGACGTCGTCGGCATACAGCCCATACGACTCGGCAATAGTGAAGGGAGACCCTTTGATCCGCTTTCTACCTCCACCAAAGCCTCTTCATTATACATCATACATGTGCACATGTCTATGAACATCACATGATATCAAAATGTCAGCATGACTTTTCATAAAAACTCATAAACATTCATCATTTCAAAACATTATAGGAATGACCACCCTTAAACACATTTCATAAATACTTGAGAATAAAACATATTTTCAAAAGGGTTTGCTTGCTTACAACGAAGCAATAAAATCACATTTTCAAAGTTGTGTTTGCTTACCTCCTAAGTCTATGTCCTCCACCTTTTCCTTTCCTTTTCCTATACAAGGAAAAATGATATTTTATCTATATCATTCCATGTCTTAGATTGCTTTCCATGCATGCTTTATAATCATTCGTTACCTCATTCCTATAGAGGTTAATTTTATAAAGATACTTGGTCATTACCTCCTTATATGGATTTTTATCCATAAATCTTTTAAAAATTTCATCCATATATCCTCATAAAATATATAAAAAAAGCTTTATTTTTTGTCCAAAATCACGTTGTTCACTGTTCATAGCTACTGTAGCAGATTACTATAGCAGATTACTGGTCACGATCACTGCTCATGAATGCTGTTCACGTTTACTGTTCACCTAAGGTTACTGTTCAAACCAACGTGGGTTACTGCTCATGGGTTCCAAAAATTGACATTTTTTCCAAAAATAGAAAATACCATGACATAACTTATGCTTAGTATAAAATGAGAAAATTCATAAATTTTGAATTTATCATCATTAACTTGGCTAAATAAATCATTTTCTCCATGTACTAAAAATCAATATAAATTCACTTAAGCATAATCCTTAATTTCAAAAATTATGAAATTAATATATCATCATTCTAACATCATATTTATCATATTCATTCATCCCAAATTATCATTTATCATTTTTGGAGCATTATTTACACATATCATATGCTATCTTCCCAAATGCTCCATCTTTACTCTAAATTTTTGATATTTTTGCATAATTCTGATTAAGCATTATAACTATACTTATTTTCTTATGCTTAGGCATTATCTAAGGATGGTTTTACCCTACTTAACATCCAAAAGAAATTTGGATAAAAATACTTACCTGAAGTGGAGATTTCTCTCTTTTTCTCACACTTTCTCTCTCTAACTTCCTCTTCTTCTTCCTTGGACGTGTGGGAGGGTTTTGGGAGCTGGGATTGCTCAAGTAAAGCTGGGATTTTGTTCTCTTGGACGTCCACCCCTGCCTCCTATTTATAGTTTTGGATTTTTCATAAAATTGGATTTTACCCCCTAGCTTGAGGTATTTAATTATAAAAATGTATTTTTTTATAATTTCTAAAAATACATTGAGACAAGAGCATCCACCCTAGGCCTGCTCCATCCCCCCTATAGCAGCCCTATTTTCATATTTTTTATTTTTAAAATTATTTAATTTATGCTAATTAGATCTTAGTCATTGATCTTGGATAAGGATGAATTTAAACCATTGATTTTTGGTCAAATATCCACCCACCCCCTACCATGCTCCTGCAATAACTTCTGTTCATTTATTATTTATTATTTTTTAATTATTTATATTTAATAAAAGTCAAATGGAATTAATTGAAAAGATAAGCTACTTTTTCCATCCCAAATTGACGTTCCATCTTGGCCCTTGATTTGTGATTTTTATCACATCTTAACCCATTCATCATGTTCATCATGAATTTTTAACTATCCATAAAAAAATTCATCTCAATCCGACGTCCGGATTGCAAGTTATGAATTTTTCTTCAATTTTTCACTAAAATCCAAAATTCCATTAAAATATAAAAAAGAATTGTTATTTCGTCCTGTAGTGATTAAATCTCCCTTTTTGTCATTTTATGATTAGGATAATCTACATGATTAACTCTTAATCACCTTAGTTACTATTTACATTACTATTTACGTGCACTATTCACGTGGTTTAATCCCACAATTGCATTTCTTTAACCTCTAATACACATATTTTCATACTCATGAATATATATTTTATTAATATATTATCCAGGGTTTACAATCCTAGGATTTTATATACGTGTCTAAGATTAGAGTTTCACAATCCTCCCCCCCTTACAATAGGTTTCGTCCCGAAACCTGTTGCCCTTCAAATACTCCATTATGCTTTTTCTGCATAATTAGATATCTATATCCCAATCATTGTTATGATATAACTTCCTGTTGTATCATACTTTTTCTTTCTTTTCATTTATTCTTTCTATACCCATCTACCATTTCTTGGTATGATATCATTCTTGTCTCATCATAAAAAGCATCATAGCTTCAAAAACATATAGATCTAGACATTATCTTTGTCTATCTATCAATTCATATTCTAATACCAACTTTTGTGGTATCACATATTTCCTATCATCCATAATTTTTCTCTTTCCACGCCTATTTACCAATCCTTGCTCTGATACCATCTTCTGTGGTATCAGACCTATCCTTTCATCATCCTTTATTTTCTCCTTCTCCCGCCTATTTATCAATCCTTGCTCTGATACCAATTTCCGTGGCGCCCTGAACCAAGGCGTCCACATAGTCCTTACTCCAAGATCTTGTCAATTGGTAAATGTGACTCAGGATTGTTGCCCTTATCACGTAGCGGGTTCTTAATTGGAACTTGTCCAATTTTTTTTTCTTTTCATTCACCACTTAAGCATACACTTTATTTATAATAGACTCATCCATATCATCATAAAACTATTCATATCTTCTTTTTATTGAAATAATTCACATAAGTACAATTATGTTCATAATATCCATAAAGCATGTCTTCAACATGATTATCAAACATTTGTCCCTTTGGACGCATACATACAACCTATGTCCTTTCTCATCATATCCCATTAGGGCATCTATTCATACAAAAATCTACTAACCTTTGTAGATTTCTCTTTTCCTTTAGCAACACATGCCTTTTATCTCTTGGCTTTCCCTACACCTGTCTGAGGTTGGAAAAATAAAACATGAGTCGAAACTCAATAAGCAAGCATTTTTCTTTCATTTAAATGCATTCCACTCCATTCGATAGAAGACACTTACCAAGTGATCAACTACCAACGGAATAGAAACCTTTTCATAAACCATGTTTGGAAACCTTTCATAAACTATTCATAAAAATCATTCATGTAAACCATTCGTAAATGCATTTCTCTCCATTCGATAGGAGATACTTAATAAGTGACCAACTATCAATGGAATAGAAACCTTTTCATAAAAATCATTTCATAAACATTGGATGTGCAGATGCTTTCTTTCCATTCCTGACATAAACTTTCGTGTGTGGGTACACTAGCCCAAGGAACATCTCACATAGTATGGTCCAATACGCCGGCTGTCTCCTGTTGGAAATATGTGAAAAATAAGCCAAGTCTATGTTTTGATGATTAACAAATCAATTTGAGTAAGTTTTGGTTACTAATATGTTTGTGGAAATGACTTAAGGTTATAAATTTGAAGAATATGAAGCATGGCAAGTGAAGTCGATTTCCAAGTCGACTCCGCTTGTGACTTGGGTGAAGTCGCAGACCAAGTCGACTCCAGCATCGACTTCGAAACGTCATTTCCTTCCAAAGTTGAAATTGAGAACGAGAACTTCTGAAGTCGAATCCCAAGTCGACTCCGCTTGCGACTTGAGGTGAAGTTGCAGACCAAGTCGACTCCAGTCGCGACTTAGAGGCGTCATTTCTGTCCAGAGTTGAAATCGAGGAGCAGAGTTGCCGAAGTCGGAGACGAAGTCGACTCCGCATGCGACTTGGGTGAAGTCGCAAACCAAGTCGACTCCAGTATCGACTTCAGTTGGACAGGGCAGAAACTTCAAAAGCCAAATCGGGGATTAAATCGATTTTGAGGTAGAACTTGAGTCAAGTTGAAGATCAAGTCGACTTCGATGTTCGACTTGGAACATATGAAGACTAATCCAAGTCCAAAGAAAGCAAGATGCATGAATTCAACTATTCTAATCAAAATATATTGGACTTGTTCATGAATACAAAAGATTCAAGACTCAAGGACTCAAGGTTTGCAAATCATGGAGCTAAAGGACATCAAGCTAGAATGATAACACAGTGGTCCAAAGAGATATAAATCAAGCAAGCAAAGCATTCCAAGGATTTCAAGTTCATCAAGAAAGCTGTCGAGGTGAAGTCGCACCCGAAGTCGACTCCACCTGCGACTTGGGTCAAGTCGAGGACTAAGTCGACCCAGACTGGAACTTGAAGAAGCAACAGACAGGCGAAGTCGCTCCTGAAGTCGACTCCATCTGCGACTTGGGCGAAGTCGCACCCGAAGTCGACTCCACCTGCGACTTGGGTCGCAACGGTCAGAAATTTTTCGAACGTTGGCGCATTAAATGCACGCCACCTACCTCCAAACGTTCGGATTCCCTCCACAATTATAAAAGACAATCAATATGAACGAGGAGGAGAGCTGAGAATTCATTAAGTGTGCATAACTCCTATCTTCAAGAGCATTAAGTGATCAAGCCAATATTGAAAAGAAGAACTTTGCTTCCAAACTGCCAAGAGCTGCTCGCTGAATCTCTAAGCCTACACTACAAGTTCTTCTCTGCACCAAATCTGCGTCTACTCAACAGTAACGTGTAGAAACTTTCTTTTGTTATTACTTGTTGTATTGAACTTGTTTTAGCTTGGGTAGCTAAGAACAAGTGTAAGCAAAGTAGTGTGTGATTGGAGTTGAACTCGTCACCTACTTGTGTTGTGTATTGTTGATGCCCCCTGGAGCTAGAATCTAGAAGAGAGCAGAGGCTCTGGTTGTATATGCCCCCTAGAGCTAGAATCTAGAAGAGAGTGGAGACTCTAGTTGTATTCGCGGAATACATAGTGGAACCCAAGTCACAAGGGGTGTGAGCTTGGAAGAGTGGAGTAGGGAGGTTGCCCGAACCACTATAAAATCTTATGTGTTCATTTTTTTTTTCTGCTCTTTACATTATTGCTCTCATTTTGTTTCTTCATAAAGGGGACTGGATTAATCCGGGGTAAAGTTTCTGTTTAAGTTGTAAATTTTTAAATACCCAATTCACCCCTCCCCTCTTGGGTAATTGCCATTAACTCGGGACCAACATCTCCGACTTTACTTCATCAAGGGGAACCTCTCTTCCTCTTAACGCCTACATGGTCTCCTACATGCATGACTTTTGATTTCCCCGGCATTATATACCTCTTAAACCAAGTGACTTGTCGTTTCCATGTAGAGAATTATTTGCACCATCCCTTAAAAACATCATTTTAAATCCATGCTTTCTTTTTCAATCCATGTATGAAAATGCAATGCATTCATTCACACATAACATTCCTTTGCCTCCACCTCTTGGGAGGACGCCGTCGGCACACAGCCCATACGACTCGGCAATAGTGAAGGGGGACCCTCTGATCCGCTTCTACCTCCACCAAAGCCTCTTCATTATACATCATACATGTGCACATGTCCATGAACATCACATGATATCAAAATGCCAGCATGACTTTTCATAAAAACTCATAAACATTCATCATTTCAAAATATTATAGGAATGGTCACCCTTAAATACATTTCATAAATACTTGAGAATAAAATATATTTTCAAAAGGGTTTGCTTGCTTACAATGAAGCAATAAAATCACATTTTCAAAGTTGTGCTTGCTTACCTCCTAAGTCTATGTCCTCCACCTTTTCCTTTCCTTTTCCTATACAAAAAAATGATATTTTATCTATATCATTCCATGTCTTAGATTGCTTTCCATGCATGCTTTATAATCATTCGTTACCTCATTCCTATAGAGGTTAATCTTATAAAGATACTTGGTCATTACCTCCTTATATGGATTTTTATCCATAAATATTTTAAAATTTTCATCCATATATCCTCATAAAATATATATAAAAAAAGCTCTATTTTTTCCCAAAAATCACGTTGTCCACTGTTCATAGCTACCGTAGCAGATTATTGTAGCAGATTACTGTTCATGATCACTGCTCATGGGTTCCAAAAATTGACACTTTTTTCAAAAATAAAAAATACCATGACATAACTTATGCTTAGTATATCATGAAAAAATTCATAAATTTTGAATTTATCTTCATTAACTTGGCTAAATAAATTATTTTATCCATGTACTAAAAATCAACATAAATTCACTTATGCATAATCCTTAATTTCAAAAATTATGAAATTAATATATCATCATTCCAATATCATATTTATCATATTCATTCATCCCAAATCATCATTTATCATTTTTGGAGAATTATTTACACATATCATATGTTATCTTCCCGAATGCTACATCTTTGCTCCAAAGTTTTGATGTTTTGGCACAATTCCGATTAAGCATTATAACTATACTTATTTTCTCATATTAGGCATTATCTAAGCATGGTTTTATCCTACTTAACATCCAAAAAAATTGGATAAAAATCACTTACCTGAAGTGGAGATTTCCCTCTTTTTCTCACACTTTCTCTCTCTAACTTCCTCTTCTTCTTCCTTGGACATGTGGGAGGGTTTTGGGAGCTGGGATTGCTCAAGTGGAGCTGAGATTTTGTTCTCTTGGACGTCCACCCCTGCCTCCTATTTATAGGTTTGAAATTTTCACAAAATTGGATATTACCCCCTAGCTTGAGGTATTTAATTATAAAAATGTATGTTTTTATAATTTCTAAAAATGCATTGAGCCAAGAGCAGCCACCCTAGGCCTGCTCCAGCCCCTCTATAGCAGACCTATTTTCATGATTTTTTTTATTTTTAAAATTATTTAATTTAGGCCAATTAAATCTTAGCCATTGATCTTGGATAAGGATGAATTTAAATCATTAATTTTTTGTCAAATATCCACCCACCCCCCTGCCATGCTCCTGCAATAGCTACTGTTCATTTATTATTTATTATTTATTAATTATTTATATTTAATAAAAGTCAAATGGAATTAAATGAAAAGATAAACTACTTTTTCCATCCCAAATTGATGTTCCATCTTGGCCCTTGATTTGTGATTTTCATCTCATCTTAACTCATTTATCATGTTCATCATGAATTTTTAACCATCCATAAAAAAATTCATCTCAATCCGACGTCCGGATTGCAAGTTATGAATTTTTCTTCAATTTTTCACTAAAATCAGAAATTTCATTAAAATATAAAAAAGAATTGTTATTTTGTCCTGTAGCGATTAAATCTCCCTTTTTGTCCTTTTGTGATTAGGTTAATCTACATAATTAACTCTTAATCACCTTAGTTACTATTCACATGTTCTATTCACGTCGTTTAATCCCACAATTGCATTTCTTTAACCTCTAATACACATATTTTCATACTCATGAATATATATTTTATTAATACATTACCTAGGGTTTACAACCCTAGGATTTTATATACGTGTCTAAGATTGGGGTTTCACAAGACGATTGCTTGCCCACTATATCTTTTCTCAAGGAGGAGGAAGAAACACTGTTAACTCAGAAGAGGCTGAAGTTATTTGAAAATTAGTCAATCATATAAAATCATCATTGTTTATGTTGATTTTGAAGGTACTGGCAGTTAAGAAAGATAATCCAAGAGGGATTATTCACTATGGCATGTGGATTACAAGAATTTTGGAATATTTTGGAATACATTTGAAAGAGAGCCCTTTGAAGTGCTCAAGCCAACAAACACCATCAACAAGGCTCTTCTTAGTTGAATGAAAGTAGATATTGAAAGATTCCAAGCAAAGCAAATTCAAGCTGGACTTAAAGGAGATGAAGCTCCACAAGCAGGTCATATGGAAGAAGCATCATAAGAAGAGGCATTTTCTAAAGGGGAGCATTAAAATTAAGATTAATATTTTCAAACCCCAGAACCTCATCTTATCCCTGCCTCTTCGCCTCAGCCTCATGATCATGCATCCTATTCACATTCATCTTTTTCACCAGAAGCATTCCATGCATATGATTTGTTTACATAACCAACTGGTCATTCCTCCATGAATCTAGCCATATTAGAATATCTTCAAGCAATAGAGACTAGATTAAGAATCGTGAATATTTCTCTTATAACCATGAATGAGAGGCAAAATAAACTAGAACGACATCAAGAATCTTGCATATGCCTTTGACTCTGGCACTAGGCATCATCATATCATCTCTACCATTCCTAGTCTAAATCCTTACTTTGTAGAGTCTAGGGTTTATCACCCACAGCAGAACAAGATCCAACAATTTTCACACTTTATAACTCTTTCTCTCTACCCCACTTTTTCCATAACCAAATGTCTTATCCTATCACTCCCTTTACATATCATAAAGCATCTACTGCATTTATGTAACACCTTCTTGATGATCGTCAAAAGGGAGAGGAGAAATTGAGAGAGGAGGGAAATTTTTGTTACTTGGGGTGGGGAATTTGTATGTAAGGAATTTTATAAGTTTTGATTGTATTGTTTTTATGAAAATCGAAGACTAAAGTTGCAACACAAGTTGACTCTATCGTGTGACTTGGGTGAAGTTTAATCGAAAGTCGACCTAAGGAATGAGACTTGAAAAATTATGAGAAAAGATAAAAAAAAATTTTAAGTATTAGAAGTGAAGTCACAACCCCAAATCGACTCTTCATTCGACTTTAGTTAAGTCTCACTTGAAGCGACCTAAAAGCCAGATTTGGAGGAAAGAAGACCTAAAGAAGGAAAATTTTAAAGTTTTTGAATCCCAACGTATAATGAAGTCAAAGGCCAAGTCGACTTCAGATATGACTTGAGTGAAGTCTCAAGTCGTAAGTTGAATTCACATGAAACTTAGAAAGTGAAGACTCAAGAAAAAAATTTTGAAGATTAAAGTTGGAGGCAAGTCGATTTCAATATGCGACTTGGATGAAGTCGTAAATCTAGTCGACTCCAGATGTAACCTAGATCGTAACCATCATAAATTTTTTAGATGTTGACGCATTAAATATGCGCCACCTACCTCCCAACATTTAATTTTCCTTCAAATTTTTATAAAGCACGTAAAGTAGATTATGAGAATTAGCAAGTGAATTGAGTAAGCTTTAACTTTCCTATTTACAACCATTTAAGGTTTCATTAAGTGATAGCAAATCTCTTAAAGTTTTCTATAAGAGTCTCAAACACACTCGTCTTCTTCAACTCTCAAGAGATTGCTATTATGTTTCAACTACTCTATACAATTTGGTAAGGTGTATATTCATTTGATTGCTTATTCTTTATTGTATTAAGCCACTTGGCTTAGTATTAGAGACTAAGGCCAAGGTGTGATATGAGTAGTGATCGTTTGGAGTGGAGTTTATGAACCACTTGTAAGCTTATTGTAAGAATGTCCTTCAGAGTTAGAATCTAGAAGAGAGCAAAGACTTTAGTTGTAATCTTGTTGTGATAATGGAACCAAGATACAAAAGAGTATGTGCTCGAAAGAGTAGAGTTGGGGTGTTGCCCAAAATACTATAATTTCTTGCATTCTTTATGTGTGGGTGTTTTATTTTTTTACTCTCTCTCTCTCTTTCTTTAGCTTTATCTATTTCATTCAAGGGCATTAATTTAATCTGAGGTTAAGTTTTAAATTGCGAAGAAAAGTTTAATAATCTAATTCACCCTTCCCCTCTTAGATTAAGCCAATAACTCAGGACCAAGAAAAGATTCACGCTTTATTTATAAAGACGAATGAGAAAATGAAGAAAATGCTTAATTCTCCTTGCAAGGAAACACCATTTGTGTGATTATCAACAAGGTTTCATGTTATTGAATCTCTAATGAGTAATCGTTGTTTTGTAGTAAAGTGACCATGGTTAATGAACAAAATTGTGTTAGTTTGACAAATGTGCAAAAGTTATGACATGAGTAATATTTATATGTGAAGTAAATTCCAACTATTTTCCTTCATAAAATTCTTTTGTTTGGAATGGTCATCAATTCATCATGAACGATATCTAATTTTTGTATTTATGAATTTACATCAGATGTAGGCCGGATAAGATGGTTGGTACTAACAATTGTTAAGTTGAACTTCCATTTTTATATACTAGAAATAAAAAAACAAATCATTTAATAAAAACAACTTCCATTTGAGTATGACTTTCGCCGACCACCAAAAGTCATTTGCAAAGCACAACGGATGATTCAAGTTAAGTCTTTTTCAATCTATTTTCAATCTAAGTTCTCTTAAAAAATTAATAAAGACCAAGTGTACATATGAACCCAAAACCTTAACATTGTAAACCTAAATCTTTATAAAAAGCATAAAATTTACAAATGCATCCAGCTAGAAATGATTGTCATAGTCAACGGTTGAATGCTATCAAGTAGAAGTTTGTCAATGAGTAGGGATGGGGTTGTTAGAGAGTGCAATGCAAGAGAAAAAATGGGGGAGTGAGGAGAGGCTAGAGATGTAGGTCATTGTTGGAGGCTAGGAATGAAGCAGTGCTAAAAAGTGAGATGCAACCAAGGCAAGTCGACCTTACCTGACCCTATGGCATAATAGGAGGCAGCGCCGTCGATGGCAATCACATCATTACACAGGCATTTGCTAAGGATTTGCTGGCTAATTGCCTCCTTTGGAGATTCAATTGTATCATAGATGGGTGATGTGAGAGAGAAAATGGGGGAGGAAGAGAGGCTAAAGTTGTAGGTACTCGCTAAAGGAGAAATGACTGCAAGTGGTGACTACTGAGCTGGATCTAGGGCAGGTGATGGAAGAAGCGATAAAAGGGTCGTGAGAGAAGGTGCGAGTGAGAGGAGATGAAAGAGAGAATAAAGCAATCATAACTGTTCGACGCCTATAAGAGAGACGAGGAACCCACATGTAATTTCTTTCCTGCATACGAGTGAGATGAGGGAGCCGCATGCAAAATTTTCCTACATTAATTGTAGTGTTAATACCTCTTTTTTATTCTTTAATCGTATGGTTAAGGATATGTTCGTTCAATCAAACAATGAGGAGGCATGGTCAAAAATAGGAGGTTATCGACTAGTCGTAAAAGATCACATCTCCTTATAGACTCATATACAAAAAATTATGGTTAAATACTGCCCTCTAATTTTGGATGGCTTGGATGAATTCCACATGAAGACCACGTAAATAGCTTCCCCTTATTTATATCATCATTAGTCTATAAGTTTTAAAAATAAATTTATATAATTTTAATTTCCATATAAAATCTTTATGTAGAAATATAATATAAAATAAAGAAAAAAATGGAAAGATTATATTTATAGATTATTTATCAATTTTGATGTATATTTATTTTGTCTATATATTATTTTTAAATTAATTATAAGAATTTTAAAATAATATATTGTTATTTCGCTGTTTTTATATTTTCTATATATTATTATTTTTTATTTTTAGCAAATATTATTTGCAAAAATTGCAAGTATATCTCTTAGCTTAATAGTCATTTTTGTCATCTTATAAAAAATTCTAACGGCATCCAAACCTCAAGGACATGCTTGTAATTTTATACAAATCTTGTAGATATAATTATAATTTTGACAAACTTACGAATGCAGATATAATATTTTTTATCTAAGATAGAATATTGATTAAACTTTATAGGCATATTCGTAAAATTCTTGGAAAAATTAGATATGCTTTTACCTTTTAAAAAGTTCTCGTAAGATGTGACAAATAACTAGTTGGACATATAATTTTGACCAAATGTTGGGTTTTAGTCACTCTTCATAATAATTTCTGAAATAAAAAATAAATACAGATAAATATGATAAAAAAGATTAAAAATATTTTAAAATTAAAAAAGAGCGTCATGTAGCATCCAGCTTACCATAAGCATTGACTCATTTCTCATATCGTATATAGCGATAAATGTCAAGCTCACCAAAAATATTACCCAAAAAACTTATTCTACCTAGGAATTAATTTCTACTTCTTGTAAGACCTCCAACTGGCATTTCGTGTCAGGCAAATATGTCGGAATGTTCCCTTAGTGGCGGGAATTGAAGGACAATCTTTTTCGGACTGCGCAACGTCCACACTTCAAGGACAGATTTTTAATCTAGACCGTCGATATGAATCTTTTGTTCGGTAATCTAAACCATGACACCTTTAATTCGGCATGCCTTTGAAGTTGTAAGTGACGAAAAGTAACAACATCCTGATTAGTAAAGTATAGCCTCTGAGAGATATTTTTTAATAGAAGGCTCTGAATTTTTTTTTTCCCTTGAAATGAAGTCTCTGAATTTTAGTTTTTACTGATTTTATTAATTTCCACGTTATCTGTTGGGCCTCAAAAATAAGATTTTTCTCAGTGTTATTATCATGATAAAATTTTCATTTCTTAAACGCTTGGCGTTTGTTCTGAATACGTACGTATTTAGGTATAAGACATGAATTTACAAAATGTAATTCATGCGAGCAGTAATCTTGTTTTGAGAAATATATGCAATTAGCTAATATTTAGAAAAATATATGCAATTAGCTAATATTTAGAAATGATATTTATATTTAAGACTTGAGTAGATATCAAACATCTGAAAATTCTAAAGATAAGCATCAACTTAGTCCCAATCAAGCATTTAAATAATCTATTTTTACAAATTTTAGCTTCTAAACAAGTAATGCCAAAGAAAATCATTTAATTACAATTTTCAAATTCAATCCAAGTCCAAAATGAAACATTTTTCAGTAATTGTGGTCTAAACGGTCTTACTACAGACACCTAATTCCCTCTACCACTAATAGATCCTATGCCTGTGGTTAAGTACCTTTTTTTGTTCCTGCGTAGATTTGACACGTGAATTTGCAACTCAATAGTTAAAGCCTCAGCCCGTACAATTATGGCTATCGAGAACAATGTTTGATTGTACCAAG
The DNA here is from genome assembly GCA_030490835.1 of Annona cherimola. NCBI lineage: Eukaryota > Viridiplantae > Streptophyta > Magnoliopsida > Magnoliales > Annonaceae > Annona > Annona cherimola. Next base: position 32,733,842 of record CM059971.1, on the reverse strand, counting down.
GCTAAAGTGATGCTCGTGACTAGAATACATAGCTTTAGTTGTAGCAGTGCTTTTACAAGTTATATAGTACTTGAAATTCCATGCAATAACACTTCTCCATCTAAATTGAATTTTAAGAAATAATTTTGACATCATGCTTCATAGCCTAGACCGTGTGGCCAAATGAAGCAATAGTTGCAACCTTATTGTTTGTGTGTTTAAGTGCTTGAGTGTGATATGGAACTTAAAACAACAAATTTGGCATAAGAAATAAAAACTACTAATTATGTAGGCCTGTCATGTCCAAAACTTCTGAGAAAGGGCACCAATATAATTCGTTGAAAAGAACCGTATGAGTGAATCACCTTAGTCTTGAAATTTGTTGCCATGAATGGAATTAAAATTTAGTTAATGGGATTTAATATAAATACACCAAACACACACACACGCCCATAGTGGGAAGAGCCAATATATACACATGAAAATTCATAGTTTCATCAATGTCTCTTGGTTTGGGAAAATAAAAATTCAAAGGAATTTCATCCCATCATTGTTGTACAATATGTGGGAATACAAGATCACAAGACTTCCTACAAAGGTAATATGGGATAACCTAACAATTTCTTTCTCACGCATCAAGCCCCAATGTTGGGCATTTATTATGTCATTCAATACCAAAAGCTAGCTCAAAATGTAAGCTTTCTCTTACATTTATAACTAGATATTCTATCACTTCTACAGTTGTGTCTGTTATGACCCAAAAAATTTTAAAAACTCGACATGCTTTCATCAACTTTGAATGTATCTTGTAAGCTTACCTGGATGTCTTTCAATAATCTAAACTTAGATTAATTAAATGACTCACGCAAATGTCGTGTTTATCTTCCTAAATGTGACACTCCATTTTTTTCTGTGTTTGTTTTAGAAATCTTGAATATAATTACAATCCAATGAACCCAGCTCTGTTGCCGAATCACGACTTTCCGTATCTCGTAATTAAGATATTCCTCCATAATTAACATATTCTTCTTCTAGAAGAAGCTATGCATGAGCAATTTTTGGTAGCCAAGTAGGGCTAATGGGATAGAAATAAACAATTATTTATCCTTAGGGGGAGTAAACGTTGGGAAAATCTCAGGACACTTTCAATAAAGAGATTAATATACAACAGTGACAACTATTTCCTTATTCCTCATCTTTCTATTTTCTTTCATGCCTTTTTCATGCCTTCATATTGTTATCAGCATTTGTACTTCTTGTTCGAACACAAAAATGGTAACAGCAGTCAAAAGAGCACGCTTCCCTTGTCAACATACCAAAGACAAGTTGCCCAAGAATACTCAAAATAGTATTATGCCAATACGATCATTTTAAACCAACCAAAATGAATCCATGAATTGGATTTTCCTAGCGACCACATTCTTAGATTGCCGCTTAAAAGAAAATCCATGACGCAAATGTTTTGCATGGTTCTCTAGATTTGACTCGATGAGATAGATCCCAAACTTCTTTTATGGTGGCAAGAGAAATGAAACATAAACCGAAATAATCATTCGCTGGCGGGAGTTTTTTTTTTTTTTTTTTTCAAAAAAAAACTAAAGTGAGCAGTATTTTTCGAAGAATTCTCATCACAATCCAAAACTGATTACATTGATCATACATACAACAAAAATTTAAAGGTATAAAGTCCCTACCCTCTTTCGTCCTTACCTGGATTCCTGTGGCGGATTACCTAACACCATCCTCTCACCTCCTAAGCTAGAGTAATACAAAAGAAGCCATCCGCTCTCTAGGCAAGTGATAGTTTAGTCATTTACCAAATCTCATTGACTAAGCCGTCATATCAGCTTTCATTTGCAAATCTCTTAATCACTGCCTTAATAGAAGATATGGCCATTTGCCATCCATTTTCTAAAACGTGTTTAAACTTTAAAGTTGAAACAACAAAATAATTACTTTATGATGTTTGCCGATGGATTGAGGTTTATTATCCATCAAGTATATGTGTAGTAAGAAACATTATTTAATGCTGTTTGATGGTATATGTCTCTTCTTTTGAAGCAAATTAAGGCAAACTAGAAAATTAAGGCTTGGAATATAATTCAAAATTAAACCTGACCTACAATTCCAACTTAGTTTAAGATATTAAAATGAAAGCACGAAACGAGAGATAAAAAAGTATAAATATAAGTTATCAGTTGAATTTCAAATTGAGACTGCTTATATATGCATCTAGGCCATATAGTTCAAGGCTATTCATGTCACTTCCCATCCCCCTCCCTGATGTCCGAGTCCCAGTTTCGGCGCGTAATACTGGGGTGTAAAACAACAGCTTGATGAAAAAGAAAGTAACGGATAAATTTCATTTTCTAAAAAATAAACTAGTGATTTTGAGCTGGTACGAAGAAAATTCCACGCGCCAAAAGTAACATAGATATCCAGCTAGAGTTTACCCTTTATGAGACCCAAAATTCAATGTAAACCGAGCCATTTTTCTCGATATGATAGGCAATTAGTTGCATCTCTTCTATTGCGGACTATTTATTATTTATCTAGTATCTTTGTATATGGTCTCTATCAATAAATATTTTAAATCAACTATTGTAGATGTTTGGAAAGAAAGAAAAAAAATGGTAGATTGTTTTTTTTTTTTTAAATGAGGGAGATTAGTAAAACAATATAAAGGGTAGAAAATAGGGGTAATGATGAGTAGTAAAGAGGATAAAGTGAAAATAAATAGGTAGTTATATGCAAAGATTTGAAGAAACAATCGAAAAATAGAATAGTTGCATAAAATGAGATAAGAAAATGATTGAAAAAAGATAAAAAATAGAAAGAAAAACTTTAGAGTGGAAAATTTTTATTTTCATTGTTATCAAACACACCCTTAATAAAACAATTCATATAAACCATACAAAGTATCATTAGTATGTGGAAAAATATGTATATAAAATATTATTATATTTTAATACATATATGACAGATTTAAACATTTTGCATAATTTATAGATAAATATAATAAATGTGGGCTATTCACATGCTTGATTTATATGAAACTTGATATTTTTCAGTGAAAATGAAACTTGATATTTTAGCTTAACAAATGATTTCAATATTATGAATAGAGTGAATTTTTCATCAATCACTAAGGTAAGAAAAATGGGCGGAAGTAAGAAAAATGGGTAAAGGTTACATAAAATACTTCTATGTAAAGCAAGACTCCAACTAATATAATTATAACTATATTGTCACAAGAAAATTTCATTTGGCATGGCCAATTTTTTAGTCACATATAACATATTTTTAGCTGCATTAGCTATATTTTGGCTATAATTAATCATTTAGATATAAATACGTGGTTGAATATAGTAACTTTTGTAATACAAAAATATATAATCATTTTTTTATATTAAATCAACCAGAAGTAATGTTTAATGAAGTTATTAAAATTTTGACTTGGTATAGTAATGAAAATTTAACTAGGATTAATATAAGAATAACTAAATTAAAAGTTTATTCTACATAATGACCACAAGTAATCAATTTTATTGTAATGTGCAAAAACACATACTAAAATTTGTTAGGAAGGGCAGTCAACTATATAACAAGTTCAAACTAGCCTTATTAAATCTAATTATCGAATAACTTTTAAAAAAAAATTTACATGTAATTGTACCAACCATATAAAATATATGTTAATGTAATGTAATTTATTAATGAAATTCCACCTTTTTTGATTTGCATATATACATCCATCTTAATTTCTATTACAATGAAGCTTGAGACATTCTTCCAATTTAATGCTTCCATATGAGATTGGAACACAAAGTCTTTATTTTTATCAAATAGGGAGACACAACTCCACCCAATATATATCATGAGACAAGAGCTCTCATCCCATGCAAAGGGGATGACACCTTACTCAAACATGGGTTGGTTGTATGGCAACATGACACTACAACCATTTGAATGCTTCCTGGTTGGCAATGAAATTCTACCTTGATTGGTGTACTATTCAACATTTTCAATTTTGGGTTAGGACTTGATTGGTGCATGATGTATCAAAGTAAATCAATACACTTGTTTGTGAAACTTACTTTTTACATGGTAGAGGCTATAGAAGGTCCAATATCTACCTAAAAAACTACAAAAAAATATGTTTTTATATGTAAAATCGAGTGTAGAACAGGGGTGTCCTCTGGCCTTTCTAGAGAATAAAACAATATGGTCAAGATAGGGAACTTAATGACCCTTAGAAGTTATAACTACAAAAAGAATCATCCAATAAGCTTTTTGAGTTAGGAGATTTTAAGGAAATTTCTTGACTATGGATGCACATTCTTTCTTATAGGTCTTAGAGTGTTTCAGAGTGGCAACAATTCCAAAGTTAGTTATCATGGTGGTTGGTCACCTTTTCAATATGTTAGACGTTTTTAAGGACCACTCATTGAGAGAAGCCAAGTCCAATGACTATGATAGTTGAGCAGAGGAAGAAATGAGGATGGACTATGGATTAGTAGGCTTGCAACAATGAGCTGACTAGAGGGTAGCTTTCAATTCTTTTTCTACTTGGAAAGAAGTGTTGTGGCTACATTTGGTGGGACATTATGATGTCCATTTAGCAAAGTATGTCTCTAAATGTCAATTGCACTTATTTCCTCCAAGGCTTAGCTTGTTTTTGTAAGAGAAGGGTATTGGTCATAGGGTGGCTAGACCTAGTGATTTTTTGCAACCTTGTTATGGAGGTTTAGTTCCAATGACTTGACAACAAGGCTAGTCCACAATTGCCACCTCAAATATCACCTATTGAATATATAATTGATAGGGTGTAAACAATTTTAATGTGTATGATTTACTCTTAATTTTTATTTTGACCCAAAATTCATTAATTATATATATTTTTTTATTTTAGCTATGTAATATTAAAATTAATGGATGTATTGAATTTTCTATTCTCAAAAAGATGAGGAATGAACATAAAAAAATGTGAGAAATTGATTTGGTATATCATGCAATATTTAATTGTTTCCTTTTTATTCATATTTTTTAATTATTTTAAGAAAATATATCAAAATCATTAACATTGTAGTTGTGATGACATTCATTAACCAGGTGAGCATTTGAAAAATAGACAATCAATTTGAGTCATTATAATAACATTGACCATAAGAAAAAATATATAGGAAACTGCTGTCCCATTTGTCCAATGGACAAGAAATGGTGTTAAATTTATTTAATTAATCTGATTGAGATACCATTAATCAGGATCTTTCACTACAAACGATTCCAGAAAGATTTAACTAGCGTTTAATTAAATTTCTAAGAAAGAAATTTGACGTCTGGATCATCTAAAAAGTGGTCCCTAACTCCCTATTAAAAATGAATAATTAATTTCTCTCCCTCACCTAGTGACCCCTATTTTTAACAAAATTCCAGATAAGTCCTTAAAATAACCCACCCTTTCTTTCCAACCTCCTTCCATAAAAACCCCATCACACCTTCCCCCTCTCTATGCTCACGGCTTCCAGAGACATGGCGACCCTTACAGCTTCTTTGGAAAGATCCCTGGCCAAGTTCTCCCTCAGCGATCCCATATCGCCCCCCAGAAAAGACCATCGTCGTGGTCGTCATCATTCCATCAACGGCTCTGATGCTTCTCCAGCTGCTGCTGCTGCCGCCGCTTTCACCACCAACTTGGAGCTTGATTCAGATATCTCTTTATCATACCAGTGGGAGCAATGCCTCGATTTAAAGGTTACCCGAAACACTCAACAGATCCAATTCCATTCTCTTGTTTTCTCCGAAAACGCCACTCCTTATCTCTGTCTTCTACTGCATTCATTAATGTTCTGGAATAGAACGAAGTGAGACTTTTTGGATTTTTTCTATTTTATTGAACTCTGAAGGTTTCGAATCATTTAATGTCGAAGATTTCTACTGCGAATAATGAAGAATTTCGACAAAGAAAGCCCAAAATTATTCCTATACCAACATGAAAACATTATCTTTTCTTTTCTTCCTTTTTTTTTTTTTCCTATTTCTTTCTTTCTTCAGTTTTCGTATAAAATCTACCATTTAAAAAAAAGATTCTTATAAAATCTTCTTGTTGCTATATGTATTCAGCAAATTCTGTTTTTTTTTTTTCATGAAAAGAAAATTCCTTTTTATATTGCTGTAAGAGGGAGAAAAGAACGAAAACAGAAATGGGGTTGTTTCTTTCTCATTTCTGAATCTTCCAGACATACCCACAAGTTTTTTTCCTTGGATTTGATGGTCTAGTTTCATTGTTTCCCCTAGACTGAAAAGCATTCTGCGGCTTTCTCCTTTGGCGGAATTGTGTTGCAGACGGGGGAGATCTACTACATCGATTGGAGGAGCGGAACAAAGCAGAAGAAAGATCCCAGAAAGGCAAGGAGCGACATAGAAGATCTCTATTCATATGTAGACAGCTCGGATGAAAGCGAAGAAGGCTCTTCTACTTCATCAAGAGACGAAGAAGAAGACGATGAAGATGAAGACGACGAGGATGAAGATGAAGGCGATGATGAAAAAGAAGAGCAGCATGTGCTTGTTGTTGCGGGCTGCAAGAGCTGTCTCATGTATTTCATGCTTCCAAAAACAGTAGACCAATGCCCCAAATGCACTGCTACTCTCCTGCACTTCTCCAGCTCCCAAAATGCATGTCTATGAGAATTTTTTCCCGTTTCTTTTTTGCCTCTTCCCTCTCGATGTTTTTGAATTTTTTCATTGTGAGTCTAAATGGAAAAGAAATGTTTTTTTTTTTTTCCTCTCTTTTTTCAATCTCCTTAAAAAAGAAAAATCCTTTCCTCTTCTTCTATGCTGGAGCTATCAGAAGCACAGCCGAGAAGGGGTACCGAGAGAGACCTCCTGGGGCAAAACCATCAATTCCTCGCGAGGGACTACGGAGAGCGGTAGAAAGTTGCGTAATGCCAACAACGGCGACGTGCTGTGTACGTCCTTCTATGAACCTGCGGACTACACGATTGCAGGGAAGTGAGGCCCACTTACGTTGATTTAAGAGGGAACCGGCTTGGACTAAGGTGCTGGCGAGAGGCAACGCTGTCAACAGACTCAACACGCGGGGCGATGTAATCGAACGAAAGGAAGAGCACGAAGCGTCGTGCACCAGCAGTCCACATTGACAAAAGAGACGAATCTCAGACGAGTTTGCATCTCTCACATCTCAGAATCCTTTCAATTTCCATCTGGTTAGTGGGAAAAATAAAATGAACGGTCTAGATCGCATGATAATCTGGCCCACAGCTGTGGGATGCCGTGAAGTACTGAACTGTTATTTTCTGTTGTCGCATGCCAGTTCGCTCTGATTGTTGTTATTCTGGTGAATATATTCGCTCCCGTCTGCTTCTGACGCTGGAAAATGAAATGGCATATATGCACGGTCCGTCGACATCTCCACTTCTGACATCTATGTCCATGGTTAGATAATCTGGACCGTTAAATTATTTTATTTTTGTGATTTTATTCTTAAAATATTCTGTCTTGAACATGGAATAAAAACAGGGGAGGTATGAGTAGCATCTTATATGTTATTTTGACCCAGATAAGACAGCACAAATATTAAATTGGAGGATATTTATATCAGAGATTCTTTGGTTGCACAGAGGATCTGCACATACCGACGGTCTAGATTTACGAGGCATTGGCAGTGTCTAGCAGAATATAAAAATGCATGGCTTTTATGGAGAAAAGGTGCAGTGGTAGTGTGTGATCGGCCCCGCGTGCGGGTGAGGGTTACACGTGGGAACGTCTGATCAGTCAGTTTCATATGAAGCATTTCCTCTGATGGACAATTCCACAGCCTGAGAGGTCGAAATCAACGTGAACTATCCAAGGAATCTATTCCTGTTAAAATTCAAAGCAATCCTGCTTTTTTAATAGATTATGATTAATTTATGGGAAAATGAATCAATGATGACCCGACCACGGATGATTTCATAACGTGGCCCCATTTTGGCCCCCTTAGGACTATGAAACCAAACTATAACCGATCATATTATGTCACATTATTTGTTTTACTGTGGTATCCAAGATCATTTCAATCAAAATTTTAAATGTTTTAAGATATAGTAATCATATGTAAGTTAAGAAAAACATTTAGATCCATATGAATTAAAACTTCATAAAATGAGTTATATGATTTTTGACTGTTCAGATATTGAATATACAATTTTGAATTGATATAAAATTAAACATTATATTAATTTTAAACATTTTTCAAATGGAGTGTTGATCATGTGCTTGCTTTAAGAAAGATTAATTTGATTTTGATGATTAACAAATAATTGAAATATTATTAAAAATGATCTAATGAATTTGTGTAAGTGTGCTTAGATATTTTGTCTCCAATTATATGTATAAAAATGAAAATGTGAAATAATTTAAATTTCAAGAGTTCAAGTTCATTTATAGCAAGTTCAACAAAGTGAAGTCTTAGCCCAAGTTGACTTCATTTGCGACTTGGATGAAGTCCCACAGCCAAGTTGACTTCGCCTGCAACTTCTGACATACAGCAAAGTAAAGTCTCAACCGAAGTCGACTTCGCTTGCGACTTGGATGAAGTCTCAATCTAAATCGACTTTGACTACAACTTTGAAGGTAAAATTTTGGACAGCAAGTGGATAGCAAGTTCTAAGCAAAGCGAAGTTGCATCCCAAATCGACTTTACCCATCCCAAGTCGACTTCACTCATCCCAAATCGACTCCACTTGCAACTTCAAGTTATAATAGTTGAAAATTCGAATTTGGAGCATTAAATACACGCCAACCACCATTCCAATGATTAGATCTTCTTCTCCTCTATAAATATCATTGAAGTATGAACATAAAGAAAAAGAAGGAAACACAAGATGAGCTTACACTTTCCAATATTCAAGTGTGTTGATATTATTTGAACAAATATTGAAGTTTCAAGAGTTAGTACTATACTTCAATTGAACTTATAAAATCATCTTTTTCACATAATGAGGGACTTCTTGAGTTGATTGATTACACGTTGTAAAGTATAAATTCTCTTTTTTATTTTATTTTCTATTGTTGCCTTGGATCGGTGTTGGACACCGAATTCAAGAAAAAATAAAATAGGGAGTTAGTTTGAGTTTGCCTCAGTAACAGGTTTTGCTTGATTTAGTTGAGTTTGTCTCACCGACGAATTAGACTTGGTTGGTTGGAATTGGTCTCACCAACAAGTGATTATTGTATATGCCCATAGAGTTAGCATCTAGAAGAGAGAGGGTGCTTTTGATTGTTTAAATATACAATAGTGGGACCCAAAACACAACGGGTGTATGCTTAGAAGAGTGGAGTAGAGAAGGTTGCCCGAACCACTATATATTGTTCTCTCTTGTGTGGTTTGATTACTTGCATTTTATATTCTATTTGTACCCTCTCATTCTATCTCTTGGCACGTTTCATTAAAGGGATTAAACTCACAAGGGATTAAGTTTTTATTTGCCAAATTTTTTTTCAAGAACCCAATTCACCTCTCTCCTCTTGGATTTTGCCATAAACTCAGGACCAACAAGTGGTATCAGAGTAGACCTCTACCTTATTTGAGGTGATCTCTTCTATAGATCTATAGTGACCCACTTAACTTCTATACCCACATTTGCCAAGGGCTAATAATTTTTTAGGCCACCTCTATTTGATGACAATAGTTTTATCCATTGGAAGTTGATGATGAAATAACTGACTATGAAAATTAATATGGATTCTTGGATAGCCATACAAGATCATATTACATTGCCGAAGGAGACAAGGCATCCATTTGGATGGAAGAAGAAATCATGTCTACCAAAATAATGTTAAAGCTATGAACTTTTTATTTTGTACATTGACCACTGCAAAATTTAATAGAGTTTCTTCATGCATAGCAACTAAAGAGATATGAGGGATAAATTAGTGTCTATTTATGAGAGTTCCTCAAGTAAAGGGAATAAAAGGAACATCCTTGTTAGTAATTTTGAGAGCATTCAAATGATAGATGGTAAATCTATTTTCGAAATGTATGCTAGATTTTCAAAAAATTACTAACACTTTTAAAGGTCTAGAAAAGCCAATTTCTGAAAGTGAGCAAGTTATGAAGATACTTAGGGCATTGTCAAACTCATGGAATCAAAAGGTCACAGCTATTGAGGAGGTAAAGGACTTAAACGAGCTCAACGTAGAAAAGCTCACTCATGTCTCAGGAACTCATTAAAAACAAGAAAGAAGAATCTCGCAGAAGTAGAAAGTCTATTTCATTCGAAAATATGAAAGAGAGCTCAAGTGAATCCACATCAAGCTCATACTCCAACATGAAGAAAAACAAAAATTCTGGCTCATACAAGAAAATGAAGGATAGAAGAAAAGAATTTTAAAAATGTTACAAATGTGGTGATGTTGGACATATATAACTTGAATACACCACACCAGATAAATTGAAAATTCAAAATAAGAGAATTTTTCAAAGAGAAATGCTAGAAGAATGCTTACAAATGAATATACTATCTCAAGCTTTAGCATATCATCAAGTGAAGGAGAAGATGCAGCAAATTAGGAAAAAATTTACTGCATGGCCATTGTAAATGATAAAAGGAAAGCTTGTCATAAATCTGGAGAAGAAACTGATGATACAAGAAAATTCAAATTGCTAACATTAGATGCATCCATGGATATCGACGTAAGATCATTTGATTCTTATTACATTTCATCTTCTAGTATTTGTTCTAGATGTGATGAGTTGAATGATTTACAATAAACTTATGACCCACTATTTGATGAATTTAAAAGCTTTTGTATCAAATATACCCAAAAGAAAAACAAATTCACTACAACCGCTATTGCAAATGGAAAGTTAGCATAAAAGAATGCATCCTTGCAAAATGATATAAATGCATTGAAAAATGAAATAGATGCATTGAGAAAAGAGAACCAAAATTTGAAATATTCGTTGGCTAAGTTCTCCAACCTTGAAAATGTGCAGAAATTTTTGAGAATGACCACTCAAGTTAATAAGAAAGGTCTTGGATATGTAAAACACATTAATGTCAAATTAAATAAATCAAATGCTCTAATATGGATTATGGTCTCTAGTACATCAAGTGTGTGGGGATAAATTTCTCATGTTAAGAAGCTTGTTAATAAATCACGGAGAAAAATACTTACTTAGCAACCAAAGGGCTATCATGGTACTCCAACCTATGCTAGATTTGTTTGTCATTATTGTAATAAATTTGGATATAAAATATATCAGTGCAAAGCAAGAAAAATGATTTACAATTGTGAGGACTAGGTATTTTATTTTATTTTCATTTTCGTTATAACTTTTCCTTGATTATGATGTAATTTACGAACATGCTATTATGAATTAATGATGTTAATGGGATGCATAACATATATGGACATGGCACCTAAGGGACATATAGTGCATATATTCATGTACTACGATCTTTGTGCATTGGATTGTATAGGACACCATTCACGAGCATGTTGGGACATGAGTATGAGCTATACATTAGCAAATTTCTATAGTTGTACTGCTTAGTTATGATATGATTTATTAGGTATAGATTTAGAGGTGCATGATTGACATCCTATTGTTGAGTGCTATGACTATCTTTCACCTCGCAGAGTAGGTATGACCGGTCACAGGGATCAAGGGGGCAGCACCCCTTGAGGGGTAAATGGGGTAGCGCCCCCATAGAAAATTTTAATCTACTAAGTTGTATAGGTGGGAAAGCAAGTTGCAAATTGTATTTGGGGTCAGCCCATGCTCGGGCCTGGCCCGTCTTGACGAGGCCTAATTAAAATGAGAACAGTCCTACTGGGGTTCTATTCGTGCGCTAATCTTTCTCTTTTCTCCTTCTCTCTCTCCTGTTGTTTCTTCTGCTTTCCCTTTTCCTCTTCTTTCTTGTGTTGATCTAGCCCTAAACTGCGTCAAAAGCTCTTCTAAGCTCTTTGTAGATCATCGATTCATCTCAACGAACCTCGAAATCTCAAAGATCTGAGTTTAAGGTCACTATCTTGAGGAAAAATCGTTATCGAAGTAAGTAGATATCGCCCCTTCTTGATTTAGTGATGAAATCTCGTGTTAAACATTATATAAGGCTGGTGGGAAAGTGTCGCGTTCAACAACTTTATGGCTTGGGGCGTAGAGCTTGTAACAGTTTACGGTTAGCAGGGTTTATAGGAAATTTGTTGTTAATATGTGATTTTTATGAAATAAATGACTTGTTAGTAGTTTTTACATCATTAAAATGTGATGTTACTCGATTCAACTGAAACGAGAGTATGAACTAGAGGTTCCCCTTTTTGCACCTACCATGTCTTTGGTGAAATGCTTGTGTGACAATTGGTATATTGAATTTAAAAAAAACCTTGTAAATTTTGTTGATGTTGTGTTTATGGTTTGTGACATTTATACTTGTTTGTTATGTATGATGTGTCATTTAAGATGGGTGGTTGTGAAAGGATTGTTCATGGCCCCTGATTGATATAAGGAGAGGGTTGTTTGTGAACCTTGATTGACATGACTAGAGGATTGTTCGTATCCTTTTCTCTATACGTGGTTATATACATATGTTATTGGGAGTGGGAGTTGGACCCATATGTCTTATATTAATCATGACATGCACATTTAGTATTTTACTTATTTCTACTTTGTGCTAACTACTATCTAAGTACTGAGTCTATTTAGATTCATATGGTTTGTTATTTTGCCTTTAGATCACAGGTTAGGTGCGGAGCCTCAGGGTTGGACAAGTGGAGGACCTAATCTTGGAGACCATTAGATTAACATCTTTGATCTAGTTATTTTGGAATTTATGCTCTCTTTTGATATTAGTATATGTAGATAATTACTCAGTCAGATTCAACTTTGACAAACATATTGTATTTAGTATTTTGAACTTGATTACAATGTATGTTGATGCATATATATATATATGATCCTTTGGTTTGCTTGCTATATAAGGATAAATTGTGATGATTTTTCTTTTATGTAAATGTCCTTATCATATGAAGATACATGTGTATAAATGTAGAGTTGATTGTCACATTTGGAATGAAATTGAAATACTTTTGAATAACAGGTCTTGTATTTTATATCACCTTTTATACGTTATGGGGAATGGTGCCGAATTTTTCTTAGGTTGTATGGTACCCATTGTCGAGTTATTGAGAATATCTAGGCAATGGGGCGTTACAAAAATGTAGTTAGATCAGTTTGGATACCAAAGAGACATTTTTAAGGTGGAACCAAGTCTTCTTGAGTTCCTAGATTTTATGGTACTAATATTCATGGACCCATAACATAGGTATCAAAAGGAAAGAAGATATCATATTCGTGATGAAGATATTATTTCAAATAAATGCAAAGTCATCTATAAGATGAAGGAGAATGAATTGCAAATGAAAGTGGGAATCGAGCAAAATGGTTATAACTCTCATTAAAAGTAAGTGAAAGTATGTAGCTCTTATAGCTCCTATATACAGACATTAGCAAGTAAGTTATGTCATATTGTAGATTATATGCTTGTGACTTAAAATAAATGACTTGAATGCATCAAAAATATAATTAGTTGATATGAGTATAATATGGAGGTCACATAAACATATTAAATGATGACTCAACTGGATTTTGATGAATTAATTAAAATAAAAAATGATTTTAAATGATAAAATAAAACATCTCATATAAGTTTTTAAATGCGTGAAATAAAGTTATTATGCCCCATTTTTACTACTATTGTTAATTCATTTTAAGCCTCACTTTTTATGTTGATTGATAAAAAGTGGGGGGAGAGAATAGTATAAAATATCTTAAAAGGAGAATAATATTGCATATACTTAGGGGGGAAGTATTCCATGCATAGTGGGAGAGCGCAGTTAGATGGGAAAGAGTATTTTGGAATTAATGCATATATCATTTCTTATGTAGGTAAATGTGTAGTTTCAAAAGTTTTGTGCTTATTGATAACAAATCATGATATTCATAAAGATATATCTGTAATTTATCTGAGAAGGAAAGATATTTCAATTAAATTTTGTCAATCATCAAAAAGGAGGGAGATTATTGATCATATGCTTGCTTTAAGAAAGATTAATTTTATTTTGATGATTAACAAACAATTGAAATATTATTAAAAAGGATCTAATGAATTTGTGTAAGTATGCTCAGATATTTTATCTCTAATTATATGTCTGGAAATGAAAAAAAAAAGTGAAATAATTTAAGTTTTAAGAGCTCAAGTTCATATATAGAAAGTTCAGCAAAGTGAAGTCTCAGCCCAAGCCAAATTTATTTGCGACTTGAATGAAGTTCCATAGCGAAGTCGACTTCGCATGCAACTTCAGATAGACATCAAAGTGAAGTTCTAACCCAAGTCAACTTTTCTTGTGACTTAGGTGAAGTCTCAACCCAATCACTTCACCTAAGACTTCGAAGGCAAAATTTTGAATAACAAGTGGACAACAAGTTCTAACCAAGGCAAAGTCGCATCCCAAGTTGACTCCATTCATCTCAAGTCGACTCCACTTGCGACTTCAAGTTATAACGGTTGAAAATTCGAACGTTGGAGCATTAAATACATGTCAATCACCACTCTAACAGCTAGATCTTCTTCTCCTCTATAAATATCATAGAAGTATGAACATGAAGAAAAAGAAGGAAACATAAAATGAGCTTGCACCTTCCAATATTTAAGTGTGTTGATTTCATTTGAACAAATATTGAAGCTTCAAGAGCTAGTACTTCAAGTGAGCTTATAAGATCATCTTCTTCACAGAACAAGGAGTTTCCAGAGCTAATTTATTACACGTTGTAAAGTGTAAATTCTCTTTTTTCTATTTTGTTTTGTGTTGTTGCCTTGGATCAGTGTTGGAGACCGAACTCAAGAAGAAGCAAAATAGGAGGTTGGTTTGAGTTTGTCTCACTAATGAATTTTGCTTGATAGGTTGAGTTTGTCTCACCGACAGATTAGACTTGGTTGTTTGAAGTTGGTCTACCAACAAGTGATTATTGTATATGCCCCTAAAGCTAAAATTTAGAAGAAAGCGGGTGCTCTTGATTGTATTTAATATACAATAGTGAACCCAAGACACAACGGGTGTGTGCTTAAAAGAGTAAAGTAGGAAAGGTTACCTGAACCACTCTATATTGTTGTCTCTTATGTGGTTTGACTTATATTTTATATTCTATTTGCACCCTCTCTTTCTATCTCTTAGCACGTTTCATCAAGGAGGTTAAACTCACAAGGGGTTAAGTTTTAATTTAGTAAAGAACTTTTTAAGAACCCAATTTACCCCACTCCTCTTGGGTTTTGCCATAAACTCGGGACCAACATGGAGGTTATATAAATTTTTTATTTGGATAAAATTTAATTATAATAAACAAGTCATTCTAAATGGATCAGGTGGGCTGAATTTTAATTGATCATCAAGGTAAACCCAAGTTGAGGATGACGAATTGAAATGTTCAATAGTATAGGCACTTGTGGTGGTGATCTTTGAAGCATACCACCATGTGGAGTAGTGGTGGCATCACACCTAGGAGCCACGTATGAGCTACATGAATGAAAACTTATAAGGAGATTAGGTAAAACAATTAGTTCAGCTGAAAAATACCCACAAAATATCATAATAGAAAATAATCTAAGAGTGTTATTTTTATAATTGCTATAAATAATGGCTAAAAGCCTAAATAAAATCCATCTAATTTCTAGATACGGAATTATTTTCTTCTCATTGTTGCTTACAAAATTGCCTGGTATTTTTATTGCCTATTTTTTGAATTATATAATTGGCAGCTATTTACATGATAATTGTTTAAGTCTCCTTGACTCTAATGATTGTGGGTTCCAAGGAGTCGATCATCACTCCCAATGAGTTTACCCAATCAAGGGATGAAGGCACTTCTCAAAATTCTTACTTGAAGAAAGATATTTAGAGGGAAGCTTTAGATAATGAAGACTCTGTTGGATTTAGGTAATGCGAAAGCTTACCTGAATCCATTGATGTCATAGATTTTACGTAGAACACTAGGAATAATCTTATTGAGTGCAGAGTTTTCTCCCACAGCACTTTCTCCCTATAGAGGGTGGTTTCGGTGCAAACGTTTGCACCAAGGGCTGAGCATGAAAACATAATCTCCACAATCGATTCAAAATATGTGGTTGAGATATGTAGGGGTAAAAATGGAAAGGGATGCATTGCTACTCGCATGTAGAGGTGGGTTAGAAGCTTTCCAAATAAGCTTCCTACGGAAGCTATCGATTTGCACACTATGGTTCAATCGTAGGGGAAGATTGGCAGAGGATGATATGAGAGAAGAAAGGAGATGGAGAAGCTTGCTGGTTGCGGTCGCCTGTCGCGGAATCCAGCAGCTGCTCGCCACATTCTCCATCGCAGCTCTAGTAGAGGAAGAGAAGAGAAAGGGATAAGCGAAGAAGAAGGAGAGAAGAGGAAGGGAGAAGGGGAGAAGAGGAAGGAGGGAAAGGAGGAGCTTGTCCAAGCTATCATGTTGGCCACCCATCTTGCTGACGCCGTCACCCCCTCCATTGACGGCGACCTGAGGTAAGAAGGAAATGTGTTTTTTTTTTGGAATTTTGGAATTTTCTCTTAAATCATGTTAAAATCATGGGGTTTTGTTTATATCTAAGTAAATCTATTATTATGAAAAGAGAAATAATGAAAAAGAAAAAGAGATTTGGATTTACCTATGATGAGGGTATATTAGGGTTTTGAATTTCGATTTTCATTGTATATTAATCATGTTAATAATTTAGGATTGTGTAAATCTTGATTCTTATGGGCAGAATCATGTATTTAAGAAAGAATTGAAGCTTACATCAAGCCTTAGAAAATGGATAGGTAGAGAAAACGTGAATTAGGAATATGGCTTTTACTTTTCCCCTACCTTAGATGATTTAGGGGTGATTTTTAAACCGATTTCATGTTGAAATTTTTTTACAAAAAGTGGTTGACATCTATGCAACCTTAAACTGTTGGACTGGGAATAGTGGCTGGGCATTGGATTTTCATAGTGTTGCTATGGGAATTAAAATGAGTGTGTAGTGAATTATTGATGGAAAATGCAACATGAATTTTGAAATAAAAATATGACAGTTACAAAAATTGTTAATGTAAAAATGAGACTTTTATGTAAATAATGTAAAGAGTGCTTAAATGAGCATGACAATAATATTATGTGGGTGAAAAATATTTATAAAGGTGATGGTTTAAATTAATGATGTGTGTGTAGTTGGATTGACTTGCTTTACCTGGTCAAATTGTGTTATGTAAGAATGGAAGGAGGCTAAATCCTCAACTTTTAAGGCTTGAAAGCACCATTCACACTATTTGCTAGTACCCTTTGCCAAAACTAAACTCATGGACTTAAAAATGGAATATTGTGACTTCAAACCTTTGGAATCTGTTGGGTCCCGAATAGATGGAAAAACCCAAGAGGGGAGGGGTGAATTGGGTTCTTAAAAATTTATAACTCAAACAGAAACTTTACCCCGGATTAAGCTAGTCCCCTTAATGAAGAAACAAAATGGAAAGCAAATCAATATAGAGAGCAGAAATAAAAATAGACACACAGAATTTTATAGTGGTTCGGGCAACCTCCCTACTCCACTCTTCCAAGCTCACACTCCTTGTGACTTGGGTTCCACTATTGTATTCTTCCAATACAATTAGAGCCTCTTGCTCTCTTCTAGATTCAAAGCTCTAGGGGGCATATACAACTAGCACAAGTAGGTGACGAGTCACACTCAAATCACACACTACTTTGCTAACACTTGATCTTAGCTATCTAAGCTAAATCAAGTTCAACACAAACAAGTAATCAATGAAAGAAATCTACACTTTACAGATGTGTAGAAGCAGTTTGGCGCAGAGAAGAACTTGTGGTAGGGTTTGAAGAAACTGAAATAAAGCTCTTGCAGTTTTGAAACAAAGTTCTTCCTCCTTGAATGGCTTGATCTCTTTAATGCTCTTGTAGATAGGAGTTATGCTCACTTAATGATTCTCAGCTACTTCCCTCGTTCACCATGAATGCTATTTATAATTTTGGAGGGAATCCGAACGTTAGTGAGTAGTTGGCGCGCATTTAATGCACCAACGTTCGAATAAAATTCGACCGTTGCGACCCAAGTCGCATGTGGAGTCGACTTCGGATGCGACTTGGCCCAAGTCGCAGATGGAGTCGACTTCGGGTGCGACTTCGCTTCTCCGTCGCAGCTTCAAGTTCCAGAATAGGTCGACTTGGGTTCTCGACTTGACCCAAGTCGCAGATGAAGTCGACTTCGGGTGCGACTTCACCTCGGCAGTTTGTTTTATGAACTTGAATAATTTCGAGATGCTTTGTCTCATCATGCCTTTGCTTCTTTTCTGTTACTTTCTGAATCCTTGTGCCTTGATTGTATTAGCTCCATGATTTGCAATCCTTAGAAGCTTGACTTTGCTTCTTCTTGGTTTTGCTTGATACTTTGAATCATTGGAGAACTTGCTTGCTTTGGAGACTTGAGTGTTTGAAGCAAGCTTATGTCTTTTGCCTTTGATTTGATAGATTTGTTCTTCATTTTGAGTCCTTGGACTTGATAGGCTTGACTTGATCTTGATCATGCTTGAAGCTTTTGAGCCTAGAGTGAAGAAGTCCTTTGAATGATTTGAAACTGCAGCTTTGATCTTTGACAAACTCAAGTCGCGCTTGGGGTCGACTTCGTCCCCGACTTCACCTAAGTCGCACATGGAGTCGACTTGGCCTGCGACTTGGCAGCTCCGTGTCCCAACTTTCAGCTCTGGACAAATTTGCACTTCTGAAGTCGATAGCGAGGTCGACTTCGTCTGCGACTTGGCTACCCAAGTCGCATGTGGAGTCGACTTGACCTGCGACTTCACTTGCTCTTTCTCCCATTTCAACTCTGGACGTTTTAGGCACATTGAAGTCGATCTTGGAGTCGACTTGGGGAACGACTTGGCCTTCCAACTTGATTTTCTTCAAATGTATATTCCTTAAGACATTTCACAAACTTGTTAGTAGCTAAGACTTTCTCAAATTGATTTGTTAATCATCAAAACATAGATTTAGCTAGTTTTTCTCATGTTTCCAACAGAATCTACTTTAATTTGTGGGGATTTCCACAATGCAATCAAACTTATCTAAGATATCACGAATAGAGATACAATTATATGTTGCATAAGCCATTTCCATCACTTCAAAAATGGCTCCTGTTCTTGTAGTGATTACTGGCGAATATGTCTTGAAAGGTGCTTGTTTAACTATGTTTATCTTGTGGTTAATGTTGAGAACTTAAGCACTACTATTTTGCAATATTCAAAGCAAAAGGTGACAACTGCAATTTCTCTCTCCTCTTAACTCATACACATTCATATTTATGTGATACTATAACATATGAAACTTGTCATAATATAACATACGAAATATGTAAAAATGTGACGAAATCTTGTAGTCAAAACTCTACAAGATTTTCATTCTCTAACGCAGTTTTGTAGATTGAAGTGCTCTCTTGAAGGAGCCATCAAATAATTTTTTCAACTCCTTTGCCAATGAAATTATTTGAGGTATTCCTAGATTTTGTGTATCTGGATTGTATCTGTATCTTTAGCAAGCTTGGTTAATTGTCATAAAAGATTATAGAAAGGATAACTTGCTTGAACTTACGTTGACTAGGCTAAAATTGTAGAGAGGATAACTTGCTTGAACCTACGTTAACCACGTTAAAATTGTCTAGTAAGTTGATATCAAGTTTGTGTGTTTGACCATCTTATATGTATTTGCAATATGAAATAACATCTATTGTTGCTAGACACTTTCTAAGGTTGAAATCATAAATTTGAAGTGCTACCAATTGGATATAGTGACTAATCAAATGCGAGACTGTGTATACCTACATTTATCATACACTAAGAGGTGTGTTTTGATGGGGCCTGAAATAGGAGGGCGTAATATTTTCCCTTCTTTGCATCTTTTTAGAACAAGAAACTTTGGCTACTTTTGCATTAACTTATACTACACATTTTCCATCACATTATCTTTTTATTAAACTTGATCCAAAATGTAATGATGTATCGATGATGGGATATCTGGCAAAAATTGAATAAAGATAACATAGAAGTCATCTTAAATGTGGACATATGCATAATTACTTATGCTCTCATTAGCTTTATACCATTTGATTGTGATTTTATCAAAAATTTCATTTTACCTTCTATAAATGGAATTTTTAGTTACTTGGACATAAAAATAAATTGCTTAAAACTTTGGAAAATCATCCCATATACATAACTGAGCATGTTCCAATTCATAAACAGTGAAATCAATGCAGAAAATTGTTCAAAAGTTCAGTTTGTATGTAGATTTGGCATTGGTATTGGGATCTATCTTGACATGCTTGTTTGAAATTATTTCCTAGATTAGATTGCTTTGACACTTGGAGCAGGCCTTAATTGTATATAATACTTTAATTATGCAAAGTTTTATAATTTTTTGAATTCATTAAATAGTTCAAACACCCTGCTGAATTTTCTACTATATCTACCAAGCAACTTGTCTGGTGGTCTTTTTAGTGGTATACTATATCTATTTTGACAAACTATCTTCTCCATCTTAAAGTGTATATATCCATATTAATTGTTGCCAATTTTTACATTATTTGGACTTCATTTAACCTTTCAAATTCAGTACTCAAAATGATAAAAAATTTAACTTCAAAATGTACTTTCAAAGCTATGAAAGGTGAATTTTGCAAATCATAGAATTTCGCAAGTTTAACACTTCACATAACTTGCATTAAATATATTAATATGTTTTAACACTTACTTGACATTAAATTACATTATTTCTCAAGGTGGGTTGTGGATGGCAAGAATTTTCCATTTTCAAAGCTTTGAAAGGTGGATTTTCATAAATCTTCAAAGTTCTTTATTTCAAAACTTTTCAGAACTTTCATTCGGCATATCTAGCTTGCTCAGAAGTTTAACTTGGAAATCTAAGTGATTATTGCACATGAAACAACCAGAAGGGTGATTTCTAGGATAACCATCAAATTGCAATGCCAACAATGCTTCATGGAACAAAATGTTTGTAGTAGGATAAAGTATGTATATAATATATGACACATTTGGTTGAAATGGAATGTTAAGATGACGAGTGCCTTAAGGATTCTTATGATTACAATGCACATATTTGAAAAGAACTTGGAATGACTTATAGTAATGTGTTTCAACCTAGCATGCTCTCAGAGAATGCGTTAAAAGAAATTATGGTTTTAGGTTGATTTTCAAACTCTTGTAACTAGGGTAAAGTTTATAACCTTTATAAGGAAATGATGACTAACTTGTGCCCCATTATTATTATTATTGTTATTATTATTATTATTATTTTAGGGATGACATTTGGGTCTTGCCGTAGGATTACAATGCTTCATTGTAACTTTTAGCTTCAATTTATATCAATTGTAACTACCATGTGTCTGTAATTTGGGATGATAATTTTAATATATTTAAAGAAGTATTCTTCTTTGTGGAGCTATTTTTGTCTCACTTGAATTTGGGATATTTCTGTATAGAGCTGTATTTGAAAAGCTTTTTTCTTCCCTGTATGAGGCATTATGTTTTTGATATAAAACTCTATGGTTGAAAAAATATGAAGAGATGAATTCTACTATTTTTCTACTTGTAATGTGCGCCAAACCTGATGGCTAAACCAAGGAGGGATCCTTTTGAATGCTTGGAACAAGCTCTATTAGTTGCAACAAGACTACAACTCTGTACATTTAGAGTAGAAAAAAATACTGCATCTTACCTTAGGATAGTTTTTCTTTCCATTTTGTCTTTTTTATTAAAACATATAGATCATATTCATTATTCTGTTAGCTCATCTGATTTTGATATTTCAATGTGATCATTCTATAAAAAAGTTCGATTTATGTTTCAACAGAACTTGGCATTCTTTTCTTTTCAATATCTCAAAAATTTCAGGTAATTAGTCAGAATCTTATATTAAATCCAACGCATATGTTATTTTTCATTGATCCTTTTAACAAATTTACGCAGTCAATTTTATTTCTAAAATATTTTTATTTTTGATGCAAGCTAAACATAGATGTTGGTTAAAAAAATTTAAAGCTGGATTACATCACAACTCCTAAAATAATATTTTGAAGAGAAATGATTAGAATTATTTTGCGTATATTTAATTGACATCCGAATGATACTATATCATTTTTTAGCTTTAGAAGGAATTGTGTTTTTTTTAAAAAAAAATTATTGTACCTTAGTTAACTTTTTAAATGGTGCAATAAAAATGTAAAATATGTCATTTTCTATCTTTCGATATAATGATATTTTTGTGGTTCATACAAAATGATGTTATTTTAATCACTTTAACTTCATTTATATCTTTGTTTTAGTGCAGTTCTTTTTAAATTATTTAGTTTACTTTCTTTGTTAATTGTATAGAGTTCTTAACTGCTTGCACGTGATATTTATCTCATCTTCTTCTTTAACTTTTTTAGATCAAGTGATGATGATCTCAATTGCGTTTTTTGTAATTTTAGAAAAATTTATTCTAACACATCCAAACAGGGCTCATATATGAGTACAGAAAATTTTAAATATATATATATATATAAAGTCCTTGATGATTATTAAAAAAAGTGATTTGGTGCGTTAGACTATATATGACAAAATGTGGTTGCCATACGAATCACCTTCAATTATTTTAAAAAATCTTATTGCAATCCCACCTAAGTAAGCTTATATAAAAAATTTTAAATATTTTTACCTTAAGTAAAGGAATCTTTTTGAATTGTTAAAATTCTATAAATTTTGACTTATCATACAAGTGCGTTAGACACTAGAAATTGCATTTCGATGAAACAATAAATTTAAAAAAATTAGTATAAGCCTATTAAAGTAGGTTCATGTATTTGTAATAGGAAAGTGGAAGCTCATTGTGGCGCCCCAAACCCGAGTGTCACAACCTTACTCCAAGATCTATAGATTGATAAACGTGATCAGGATTGTTGCCTTGCACATGACGGACTATTTGGATATTTATCCATTTTATCTTAACTCCTTAGGAGTTTAATTATTTTTAAAGATTTCATTTGAAATATACACATATGATCTCATAAATTTCCATACTTAACCATTTCATGAAAAATCATTCTTAACAATTGACCATAATTTTTTTTCGTCATTTATAGTCATATCACCACATTGTCATAAACATAACATAAACCTTATACATCATTCCATCACCAATAATGTTATCAACATACAACCATATAATTCATACAGTTTAATCACAGGAACTTGTAGAAATTCATTTTTTTCCTTGAATCTCCAACTGTGCTCCTTGTATGGTTCTCCCTTCACCTGTCTTTAGGATTTGGAAAACAAAACTATGAGTCGAAACTCAATAAGCAAGCTATAAGATTTCCAGGCAATACATTTTCTTTGAAAATAACTTGGAAAGCTGCATTATACCCACTCGAGGGTATATCTTAAAACATGCTTCTCATACCTGTCCAGGGTTTGTCATAAACAATGCGATGCATCATTTAAAATCATGACATTCCTTTGGATATAAGCTAGCTAAGCAACCATTCATTTTCATCCTCTCTCCCATTCTAGGGAGGTGTTGCCGGCCCTCGGCCTCTCTTAGCGACTTGATCGCACCGAAGGGGGACATTCGGTTTGCTTTCACCTTTGAGGTGGATCTCATCTTTTGTGCACATGCTTTCTTTCATAAACATGAACTTTGACATGCTAGCATGATTTTTCCAATGTTAAACTCATGATTCATCAAATGACATAAGTTCTTAGAAAGCAGTAAATAATTCATTTATTTCATTGGAAATAACATTTCAATACACATTTAAATAAGGAATGACCATCCTTAAAAAACTTAGAAAGAATTGAAATCATTCATTTGCCAAATCATTTAAACAATTAGAAAATCATTGATAAACATTTTATCACATTTGATAAACTAAAGCATTTAGAAAACTGCTTGCTTACCTTGATTGCTTAGCTTTCCGCCTCGTTAATCTCTTTGCCTTTGCCTATACATAAACATAACATTGCATTCATAACAATCTATTTTCTTGCACTCACTTAGTTTTCCAATCCCATAATCCATATCATGCATAATCAACTTGGATTTTCAAGTCGATCATACATACACAACATGCACTTGTGCATCATAACATTCATTCCATATTGTGTTTTAGTCTCATATTTAAGTTAAACACATAACATTTATTCATAATTCATTATTTAGGAATTTATATCTCTCATTAACCATTTTTCCTACGTCAATGCTCATTCTAAGCATATAAGTGACGTTTCAAGCTTCATAAATAAATCTCAAAAATTAAGATAATTAATCCTCATTCATACAGAAATATCCTCATGCATTTATCACATATTCTTGCATATTTTTAAATTTTAGCAAGTTCACATAAGTCACATATCATCCATTCATACATATGTTCTACATACGTTCAACATACAACACATAAATTATGCGTTTCTTAAAATTTCTTAACACGGAAACTTACACCCATTTTTATCATCATTAAAACCCTTAATTAACATATAATTTAGGGATTAATTTCGGATTTTTAATCCATTTATAGCTGAATTCCAAAACGGCCATGTTAAGACCCATTTTCACCCTTTCAATGTCTCTTTTAAGACTTAAATCATAACAGATTTTTAAGTCATAATTTCTAGAAACTAAACATGCTTTTCTTAACCCAAATTTAGGGTATTATCACATATTTAAAATTCATAATCCATTGGCTTCCATAATAGCAACATTTTCATGCATATAGGGCATCCATTTGACCCTTTTTGACGTGTCCATATATATATATATCCATAAAATTAGATTTAGGGAAAATATTTCCAAAAAATTTTGGAAACTCAAAATAACTTAATCCTAGGGTATTTTAACATCCATAACATTCATAAATCATTTCATTATAAACAGCAACAAAAATCATATGGAAAGCACCCGTTTTGGCCCCTGTTTGGATGTCCCACATACAAACCCTAAAAAATCAGATTTAGGGAAAAATTATCCAGCCCACTTATGCCATCTAAAGGGTCCTTAATTTAGGGTAATTTACCCTAAAATTTATCCATAAAAAATTTAAGCACTTCCTTGTATCATTTTTAACCCAAAAATGGAAAAATCGGGCATTTCTTGAAACCCTAAGTTCCATATTTGCTAAAATCATTAAAAAATGCTTAAATCAACATATATAATCCAAAATAACATGAATTACATCTAAATTAACATGCTTAAATCATACAGAAACTTGGTTTAGGATTTTGAGAATCTTCAAGTTAGCTTTCATCTCAAAATTCAACTTAAACTTCCATTTTCACTCTGTTGAAATCTTGATCTCATTTAAATCTTTCAAAAATCATTCAGTCCCCATATTAAGGAATCATAAATCAGCATTTAAGAGTTCTTTATGAACCATATTCATGACTCATGAATTGAGAGAGAAAACTTGATTCAAATGATTCAAAGCTTAAGTTTTTACTTACTTGAATCAACCCTAACTTGAATCCAATTTGTGTAGCTTGTTTCTTCTTCTTTTTCTTTTCCTTTTTCTTTCACTTTTTCTTCTCCTTTTCTCCTTCCCCTTGCTGGTTTTGGGCGTGCCCTTGGTTTGCTCAAGACTTAGCTGTTGGTCCTGAGTTTATGGCAATTACCCAAGAGGGGAGGGGTGAATTGGGTATTTAAAATTTTTCACTTAAATAGAAATTTGCACCTGTTTGATTTAATCCTCTTTAATGAAACAAATGAAACATATGGAGAGTAATAAAGCAATAAAAATAGAAATGTAAATCACAACAATAGACAAGATTTTTATAGTGGTTCGGGTAATCTCCCCTACTCCACTCTTCCAAGCTCACGCCCCTTGTGACTTGGGTTCCACTATGTATTCTCAAATACAACTAAAGCAACAGCTATCTTCTAGTTCCAGTTCTAGGGGGCGTGTACAAATCATAACACAAGTAGGTGACGAGTCCCACTCAAGTCATGCTCTACTTTGCTTTCACTTGGTTCAAAATCCAAATAATAAACCAACTATCAAATACAAATATTAATTCAAAAGAAAAGTCTACACTTTACAGATTGTGTAGGCAGATTCAGCTCGTGGAAGAACTTGTAGACGAAAAGATTTGAACAGCATTAGAGCATGCAGCAAGTTGGAGCTTTGTTCTTCCCTTAACTTGTGTTGATCACTTAAAGCTTGAGACGATGGTTGTTGAATCTCAGTTAATGCTCTATCTAACCTCTAGCACATTCACCTGAATGCATATTTATAATGGTGGAGTAAATTCGAACGTTTGAAAGTAGGTGGCGCGCATTTAATGCGCCAACATTCGAATTTTTCTGACCGTTGCGACTCAAGTCGCAGATGAAGTCGACCTCAGGTGCGACTTCATCCAAGTTGCATACTGAAGTCGACTTGGGGTGCGACTTCAGTCTTCAACAACCATTTCAAGTTCTTCCTCAGGTCGACTCGGTCTTGAACTTGACCCAAGTCGCAGGTGAAGTCGACTTTGTGTGCGACTTCGCTTTCTGTATTCACTTGATGAACTTGGGTTCTTTGGAAATCAGCTTAATATTGATCTTGCATCTGTTCTTCCTCTGTTTCATTTGAACTTTGAAGCTTTGACATGTTCAATTTTTCTTGGAAATCTTATCTTCATGTCTTGGTTTTAAAGTACTTTGAAAATCTTGACTAGTAATACTTAGAAATGGCCAAATGAGCTTTCCTTGATCATAATATAATCTTGAATGGCTTTATTGTTGATCATATGCTTGCTTCAAGAATTATTAATTTAATTTTGATGATTAACAAATAATTGAAATATAATTAAAAAAGGTTCTAATAAATTTGTCTAAGTGTTCTCAGATAATTTGTCTCTAATTATATGTATGAAAATGAAAATGTGAAATAATTTAAGTTTCAAGAGCTCAAGTTCATGAATTGCAAGTCCAGCAAAGTGAAGTCCCACAGCCAAGTCGACTTCACTTACGACTTGGGTGAAGTCTCAGACCCAAGTTGACTTCGCCTGCGACTTCAGACAGACAACAACTTGGGTGAAGTCTCAACCAAAGTTGACTTCTCCTGCGACTTCGAAGGCAAATTTCTAGACAACAAGTTTTAATAAAACGAAGTCGCATCCCAAGTCGACTTCACCCATCCAAAGTCGACTCCACTTGCGACTTCAACTCGTAACAGTCGAAAATCCGAACGTTGGAGCTCTAGATGCACGTGAACCTCTACTCCAAACGGCTAGATCATTTTTCCTCTATATATACCATTGATGTATGAACGTGAAGGGTAGAGAGGAGGAAAGAAAGAGGAAAACAAAAGTTGGGCTTTCATCTTCTAATATTCAAGTGTGTTGAAGTTATTTGAACAACTATTGAAGCTTCAAGTGCTATAACTTCCAAGTGTACTGCCAAGATTATCATCTCCACATGACAAGGAGCTTCCGGAGCTTATCGAATACACATTGTAAAGTGTAGTTTCTCTTTTATCTATTTATTTTGTATTGTTGCCTTGAATCGGTGTTGGAGACCGAATTCGAGAAGAAGCAAAACATGGTGTTGGTTTGAGTTTGTCTCACTAACAGGTTTTGCTTGATTGGTTTGAGTTTGTCTCACCAATAGATTGGACTTGGTTGGTTGGAGTTGGTCTCACCAATAAGTGATTGTTGTATATGCCCCCTAGAGCTAGAATCTAGAAGAGAGCGGGTGCTCTAGATTGTATTGAATATACAATAGTGGAACCCAAGACACAACGGGTGTGTGCTTGGAAGAGTGGAGTAGGGAAGGTTGCCCGAACCACTATATATTATTGTCTATTGTGTGGATTGATTGTTTACATCTTTATATTGCATTTGCACCCTTTCATTCTATCTCATATCACGTTTCATCAAGGGGATTGAAATTATAAGGGGTTAAGTTTTAATTTACCAAAATTTTTTTCAAGAACCCAATTCACCCCTCCCCTCTTGGGTTTAGCCATAAACTCAGGACCAACAAGTGGTATCAAAGCATACCTCTATCTTATTTGAGGTGATCTCTTTTATTTATCTATGGCAACCTACTTAACTTTCTGTACCTGCATTTGCCGAGAGCCAATCATTTTTAAGGCCACCTCTATTTGATGGCAATAATTTTATTTATTGGAAGTTGAGGATGAAATAACTCATTATGACAACTAATATGAATTCTTGGATAGCCATACAATATGGCGTTACATTACCGAAGGGGGACAAGGCATCCACTTGAACAAAAGAAGAAACTATGTCCGTCCAAAGTAATGCCAAAGCTATGAATTTCTTATTTTGTGCATTGACCGCAGCAGAATTTGATAGAGTTTCTTTATGCACAACGACTAAAAAGTTATGGGATAAGTTGGTATCTATTTATGAGGGTTCCTCCCAAGTAAAGGGAACTAAAAGGAATATCCTTGTTAGTGATTTTGAAAGATTTCAAATGTTAGATGGTGAATCTATTTCAGAAATGTATGCTAGATTTTCTAAAATCACTAACGCTCTTAAAGGCCTAGAAAAGCCAATTTCTGATAGTAAGCAGGTTATGAAGATACTTAGAGCATTACCAAACTCATGGAATGAAAAGGTCACAACTATTGAGGAGGCAAAGGACTTAAAAAAGCTCAAAGTAGATGACTTGATTAGCTCACTCATGTCTCATGAGCTCATCAAAAACAAGAAAGAAGAATCTCGCAGAAGTAAAAAGTCTATTGCATTCAAAAGTATGATAGAGAGCTCAAGTGAATCTACATCGAGTTCATACGAATACTCTAGCTCACAGAAGAAAATGAAGAATAGAATAAAGGAATTTCTAAAATGTTATAAATGTGGTGGTCTTGGACATATACAAATCGAATGTACCACACCGAATGATTTGGAAATTCAAAATAAGAGAAGCTTTTCAAAGAGACAGGCTAGAAGAATGCTTAAAAAGGAATATACTACCTCAAGCTCTAGCACTTCATCAAGTGAAGGGGAAGATGCAGTAAATTGGGCAAGAATTTGCTGCATGGCCATTGTAGAAGATGAAAAGAAAACTTGCCAAAAATCCGGAGAGAAAAATGATGATACAAGAAAAAACCAACTACCAACATCGGATGCATCTATGGATATCGAGGAAAGAAGATATCATATTTGTGATGCAGTTTTTTTATTTCAAGCAAGTACAAAGTCATCTAGAGAATGAAGGAACATGAATTGCAAAAGAAAGGGGGATTTGAGCAAAATAGTAATGACAACTTTCATCAAAGGTAAGTAAAGATATGTTGCTCTCCTAAAGAAATTAATAAACAAGTAGTACCATAGTTATATTATAGATCATATGCTTGACTCAAAATGAATGATTTGTATGACAAATATATATATATATATATTAAATAGAAGGCTTTATATGCAAAATGAACCTATTATGCCCCATTTGTGCTACCTTTTATGTTGATTAACAAAAATGGGGAGAGAGTGTAGTATGAAAATATCTTAAGAGAAGAGAATAATATTGCATATAACTTAGGGGGAGAAGTATTTCCATGTAGAATGGGAGAATAGTGAGAGAACACATCTATATGAAAAGAATATATATTATTTTGCGCTTATTGATGAAAATCATGATTATCATATAGACATATCTGTGATTCATTTGAGAAGGAAAAATATTTCAATTAAGTTTTGTCAATCATCAAAAAAGGGGGGATTGTTGATCATATGCTTGCTTTAAGAATGATTAATTCAATTTTGATGATTAACAAATAATTGAAATATCATTAAAAAGGTTTTAATAAAATTGTCTAAGTGTTCTCAGATAATTCGTTTCTAATTATGTGTATGAAAATGAAAATGTGAAATAATTTAAGTTTCAAGAGCTCAAGTTCATGGATTGCAAGTCCAGCAAAGTGAAGTCCCACAGCCAAGTCGACTTCACTTGCGACTTGGGTGAAGTTCCAGACCCAAGTTGACTTCGCCTGCGACTTCGGACAGACAGGAAAGTGAAGTCTCAACCCAAGTCGACTTCACTTGCGACTTAAGTGAAGTCTCAACCCATGTTGACTTCGCCTGCGACTTCGAAGGAAAATTTCTAGACAACAAGTTTTAACAAGACGAAGTCACATTCCAAATTGACTTCACCCATCCGAAGTCAACTCCACTCATCCGAAGTCGACTCCACTTGCGACTTCAACTCGTAACGGTCGAAAATCCGAACGTTGGAGATCTAGATGCACGTGAACCTCTACTCCAAACGGCTAGATCATTTTTCCTTTATATATACCATTGATGTATGAACGTGAAGGGTAGAAAGAAGGAGGAAAGAAAGAGAAAAACACAAGTTGGGCTTTCATCTTCTAATATTCAAGTGTGTTAAAGTTATTTGAACAACTATTGAAGCTTCAAGTGCTACAACTTCCAAGTGTGCTTCCAAGATTATCATCTCCACATTACAAGGAGCTTCCGGAGCTTATCGAATACACGTTGTAAAGTGTAGTTTCTCTTTTATCTATTTGTTTTGTATTGTTGCCTTGAATCGGTGTTGGAGACCGAATTCAAGAAGAAGCAAAACAGGGGGCTAGTTTGAGTTTGTCTCACTAACAGGTTTTGCTTAATTGGTTTGAATTTGTCTCACCAATAAATTGGACTTGGTTGGTTGGAGTTGATCTCACCAACAAGTGATTGTTGTATATGCCCCCTAGAGCTAGAATCTAGAAAAGAGCGGGTGCTCTAGATTGTATTGAATATACAATAGTGGAACCTAAGACACAACGGGTGTGTGCTTGGAAGAGTGGAGTAGGGAAGGTTGCCTGAACCACTATATATTGTTATCTATTATGTGGATTGATTGTTTACATCTTTATATTCCATTTGCACCCTTTCGTTCTATCTCATATCACGTTTCATCAAGGGGATTGAAATTATAAGGGGTTAAGTTTTAATTTACCAAAGAATTTTTCAAGAACCCAATTCACCCCTCCCCTCTTGGGTTTTGCCATAAACTCGGGACCAACATTTATCATGTGGATTTGGTTGTCTTGGACTAAAATAATCTTCAATTTGACTCAAGTCGGATGCCTGGGTCGACTTGGGTTCCAACTTCACTCAAGTCGCATGTGAAGTTGACTTGGGTATGCGACTTCACCATCCTGGATTTCGAATTTCAACGCTGGAAGTTCTGAGTCCACGAAGTTGATGCTAGTTCGACTTGGGTTTGCGACTTCACTCAAGTCGCTCGTGAAGTCGACTTGACTTTGCGACTTCGCCTGTTTTGAATCCGAGTTTCAACGCTGAAAGTTCTGGGTTCTCGAAGTCGGTGTAGGAGTCGACTAGGGTCTGTGACTTCACCCAAGTCGTAGATGGAGTTGACTTGGCTATGCGACTTCATTTGTCTTGGATCAATTTTCAGTGATGGATTGTTTTTCTTCTTTCAAGTCGCTTTTGAGGTTGACTTGGGTATCGACTTGACTCAAGTCGATAGCTGAGTCGACTTGGATTGCGACTTGATCTGTCAGAATCAGATTTTTCATTTTTATATGCTTTGAACACTTTCACAAAACATGTTAGTAACCAGAACTTACTCAAATTGAATTGTTAATCATCGAAACATAGATTTTTGCTTAATTTGCCATTGATTCCAACAATCTCCCCTTTTTTGATGATTGACAAAACCAATTTGAGTTTATACCTTTCATTATCTTAAAACTTACCAATTTACTTTGATATTTTGAACTATACATGAGTCATTTGCATTATATTTTAATAAAAAATTGCATGCATGTATCATAAGTTAAAATCATTCAAATCAATTTCAGTAAAACAGAACTTTTTCATTCAATCAGAACATAAACCACACAACCTAACAATATTTTATACAAAATGAAATGCAACCTGAAATGCAATTCTATGTAAGTACAAACTACCCAACCCAAAACTCACTCAAACTATTCTCCCCCTTTTTGTTAATGAATCAAAAAAGGTGATTGTGAATTTGAGATTTGGCAAATAGGAATGCCGAGATAGGATATGAAGACTGTCGTATTGGTGGAGTGGGTTTGATGTGAGCGGAGGAATAAAAAGAAGGTACGGGTTGAGCTGTGGGCGCACGCCGCACAAACTCACTGACTAGCGGATCAAGATCGGGTATCGGTCTGACTCTGCCGCTCCCTGATGCTAGCCTGTACGTGATCGTTCTTAACTCTTGGTCCACGCGATCCTACCTCGAATGCATGTCCATGATAGCTATAAGAACCCCGGCGATCTAGGAAGTCAACCTGTCTTCCATCTGCTCCAAGTGCTCCTTTATTGCATTCACTGAATTGTCCCAAGAAGACGGACGTGGAGCTAGATTTGGTATCTTTGAGCCTCTAGGAGAACACGATCCATGGGAGTGAGGCGATGCAGGCTCAGCGGGTACTGCAGGTGGTGGAGATGGGACTACCTGTGGCTAAGGTGATGGTGGGGGATGCTCCCACTCAACAAGTGCTCCCCCGGCTTCCTCTTGAGCCTGTTGTCCCATCCTTTTCTTGATCCTTTCAGCTCTTAACTGTTCTACATTTATCTTCATCCTCTCCAATAATGCCTTATTTATGGCATTTGTGGGCTTTAATACTTCAAAAGGTTCTCCATCAAGGTCTACACCCATATAATGCATGATGCGGGTGATCCATGTCCTGTAAGGCAATACCCCTCATGGGTTATCCTTCTTTGAAGTCAATGCTTCCAAAAACAATGCAGGGAGGCTGACCTTAACTTTATTCGCTACTTTCCACAAGATTTTTGCCTCCTGGTGGTTTAATTGATTTCGACCTCCTCCTTTTGGGTATATGTAGTGAGCAATTAACAACCTTAGAACCCGTAGCCTTGGAGATAGGTCCATATAATGTAGGAATTTGATTCCCGGGTAGTACTTGTTGCTCTTTGTCAGTTGGTTATATATTTGGGCGAGCGATAACCCTTCTGGAATCGGTTCCTCTTCTTCAGGAACATCCAATACGTGAGCTATTCTGTGGATTGCATTGTCTCTGTAGTTTCCAGTTCCAATTCCCAAATTTATATCAGTTCCCTTAACAAAGGTCAAATAATACTCCTGATCCCATAAATAATAAAAGACTCGGGTCAAATCTGAGTATACCCAATCATCGGCTTTCAAAAGCCCTGTCCATCCTTGGAACTCCAACAATTCCTCGATACCAAACTCATAATCACATAAGAACTTGAAATCTATGATTTTAGGAACAAAAATCTTACGCTCGTAGAAATGCTTATAGAACCTGCTATGCTGCCTTTCGGTTCTGAAATAAGTGGTCGGCATTTTGATGACCTGTGCCTTCTGGGTCAGTGTTCCCTGCCTATTTGCAGCGAATAACGTCTTGGTGCTAGACCCTAAATCCGAATCGCCTTGCCGAGGCACAGATGATGACGAGTTTGCCTCCTGGAAATGCACACGGCGTCCCACTGATACGGAGGCCTCCTCCCAAACCCGTTTGGATGGGGTTCGTTGCCAACAGGGTACCCCCTCACCTGTATTCGATCTTGACTGTCTGGATATGGGGAGTTTGGATGGCTTTGCAACACCTTTGGGAGCCATGATGTATGTTGAGATTTGAAAATGTAAGTTTAGAGAGATGAGAGAGGATCTGTGAGGGAGACAGAAAGCTGAGAGAGGATCTATGAGGGAGAGAGAAAGCTGAGAGAGAGTCTGTGAGGGAGAGAGAGAGCTGAGAGATGGAATGACGTGAGGGAGAAAGAAATGAAGGAAGAAAGAAAGAAGAAAAGGAAAGAAGAAGAAGATGATTCGCGCAGGATGTGGTGCCCCGAACCGAGGTGCCTAGAAGCCTTACTCCGGGACCGTTTTTGATTGATAAACGTGATTCAGGATTCTTGCCCTGATCACACGGCATGATTTTTTTTATATAACATCAATGCATGAAAATTTGTCACCATTCATCCAACTTGAAATATAGTTCACATATCACAATTAAAATCAAAGTCTGTTCATATACATCATCATTGAAAAGATATTCTTTCCCATCTCAAAATTTTCATCATTGTCTTTACATAAAATTTGCATATACAACATTTATATAAAAAACTACATATTATTTTGCATACTGCCTTAATCATCATTTCCTGTCTGTCGTTGGAAAGGCATGGGTGAGTCATAATACTCAGTAAGCAAGCCATACATAAATTTTCAATCTTTTTCATGCATTTCATAAAATGCAAGTGTAATGCGTTCATAGCATTTATGACATTCCTTTAGATGCGACGCTAGATAGGCGCCCATCCCATACATGCTCCCATCTCAGGGAGGTTGCCGCCGACCTGGGCCTGTATAAGCGACTTGACAATAGCGAGGGGGACATCCGGTCCGCTTACTACCTCAACTATGGCCTATTCCTCGTGCACATGCTCATTTACATACACATGCCGACATGATATTTGTAAATCATAACAATCTTATAAAAAACATTTAATAAATAATTTAACAAACGTACTTCAGTTCATATAAAGTAGTTATAGGTATGACTAACCTTAAATAAATTTTATAAAACAATTCACAAATAGTTTCAAGTATTTTGGAAATAATTTGCAAAATATATAACTTGCTTACCTCCTCAGTTGGTGTCCTCCACTTTTTATTTTTCTTTTCCTTGAAAAGAAAAAAGTATATTTCATTTATTCTTTTCAAGCTGCTTCTCATGCATGCTTTATAATATTTGGTCATTATTTCTTTATACGGATTTTTTTATCCATAGGTTCTTCAAAAATTCCATCCTTATATGTAAATATTAATCTCAAATTTTCTCCAAAATCACGCTATTTACTGTTCATAGCTACTGTAGCATATTATTGTTCATCCGAGGTTACTATTCACAGCGTGTTGGTTACTGTTCATGGGTTCCAAAAATTGACATTTTTTTCAAAAATAAAAAATATCATGATATAGCTTATGTTTAGTATATCATGGGAAAATTCATGAATTTTCAATTTATCATCATTAACTTGGCTAAATAAATCATTTTCTCCATATACTAAAAATCAATATAATTTCACTTAAACATAATCCTTAATTCCAAAAATCATGAGATTAATATATCACCATTCCAACATCATAATTATCATATTCATTCATCATTTATCAATATTGGAACATTATTTACACATATCATATGCTATCTTCCCGAATGTTCTATCTTTGCTTCAAATTTTTGATGTTTTGACATAATTCCAATTAGGCATTATAAATTTACTTATTTTCTCATTCTTAGGAATTATTTAAGCATGGTTTTACCCTAATTAACATCCAAAAGAAATTTAGATAGAATTCACTTACCCAAAGTGGAGATATCCATCTTCTTCTCACACTTTCTCTCTCTAACTTTTTCTTCTTTTTTCCTTGGACATGTGGAGTTTGGGAACTTGGGTTTTCTCAAATGAAGCTGGGGTGAAGTGCATTTGGACGTCCACTCCTACCCCTATTTATAGTTTTTAATTTTTCATGAAATTGTAATTTACCCCCTTGCTCAAGGTATTAAATTATAAATATATTTTTTCTAATTTCCAAAAGGTGTGTTGAGCCATGTGTAGACCACCCTACAGAAGCTCACGCCCCCTATGGAAGCCCTAATTTTCATGATTTTTTGATTTATTAAATTATTTATTTTAAGCTAATTCAATCTTAGCCATTGATATTTGATGATGATGAATTTGGACCATTGGATTTTGGTCAAAATTATCCACCTACCCCTGCACGCCCCTGCCATTTGCTGATTTGCATTTATGATTTTTATTTTTTAATTATTTAAATTTAATAAAAAGTCAAAAGAAAAATTAATGAAAAGTTAAGCTACTTTTTAATCTCCATTTGACGTTTCATCTTGACCCTTAATTCATGATTTTCATCACATCTTAAACCATTCATCATGTTCATCATGGATTTTTAACCATCCATAAAAAAGTTCATCTAAATCTAACGTCCGGATTGCAAATTATGAATTTTTCTTTAATTTTTCATTAAAATCCAAAATTGTATTTAAAATATCAAAAAGTATTGCTATTTCATCCTGTAGTGATTAAATCTCCTTTTTTGTATTTTTGTGATTAAGTTAATCCAAGTGATTAACTCTTAATCACATGTCTTAATCCTTGGTTACTATTCACGTGATTCTTAATTGCATTATTTTAATCTCCAATACACATATCTATAAATATAATTCATGAATTTTATTCATCATAAAAATTATTACAAAAATCTACGGTTTACAACCTTAGGTGACACGTATCTTTGCCTGAAAAAGCTGGGTTTCACAATCCTCCCCCTCTTAAAATAGGTTTCGTCCCGAAACTTATCTTTCCTTGAACAATTGAGGATATTTCTTTTCGACCTCTTCTCGTAGCTCCCAAGTGACTTCGGACTCTGAATATCGATTACATTGTACCTTTACATACTCGATATCTTTGTTCCGAAGCTTCTTGATATCGATTCCATTGTACCTTTACATACTCGATATCTCTGTTCCGAAGCTTCTTGATCTTGAAATCTAATATTTTGATTGACCTTTCCTCACAGTTCAGGTGTTCTTGGATTGGCAAATTTTCTGTTATCAACACATGGGTAGGATCGAAAATATATTTTCTAAGCATGGAAATGTGAAACACATTGTGGATGACACTTAGGGCTGGAGGCAGGGCTATTCTATAGGCCAACATATCTTGGGTTCAATTTTCCTCTTTTTTCAAACCGGGTGACTCCTTTGAATAGCGTTACCTTGACGAACACGTGATCCCCAACTTGGATATTCAAATCCGTTCTTTTGCAATTGGTGTAACTCTTTTGCTTGCTCTGGGCTGTGAGTATACACTGGCGAATCACTTGTACTTTTTCTGCCATTCTTTTTGAGAGGTCTGGAGCTAACTTCCTTTCTCCCACTTCATCCCAGTTCAGAGGAGTTCTGCATTTCCGTCCATATAATACTTCGATCGGGGCCATTTGAATACTTGCTTGATAACTGTTGTTATAAGCAAATTCTGCCATAGCCAAATATTCATCCCATGATCCTCCAAATTCTACTGTGAACATCCTTAGCATATCTTCAACTATTTGATTCACCCTTTCTGTTTGGCCATCAGTTTGAGGATGAAATGCTGTACTGAATTTCAACTATGTACCTAAGGTTTGATGTAAACTTTTCCAAAATCGAGACGTAAAATTGGAATCTTGATCGGAAACTATTGACTTAGGTACTCCATGTAGTCTCACTATCTCCTTATAATAAATCTTAGCCAGTCGCTCAGCAGTAAAATTTTTCTTGATTACTAGGAAATGAGCTACCTTTGATAATTTATCCACTATTACCCATATCGCATCATTCCCATTTTGGGTTCTTGGCAACCCTTCAATAAAATCCATAGTAATATCATCCCATTTCCATTCTGGGACTTCTAGCGACTGTAATTTTCTAGGAGTTCTTTGGTGATCAGCCTTAACCCTTTTGGCATGTTAGGCACTTAGCCACATATTTAGCAATTTCTCTCTTCATGTTATTTAACCAATACATTCTTTTGATGTCTTGATACATCTTGGTGCTACCTGGATGCATCGAAAATGGAGAGAAATGTACTTCCTTCAATATCTATTCCTTTATTTCCTCTTGATTGGGTATACACAGGCGACCCTTATATCTGTACATTCCATGTTCATCTTGTATATATTTAGTGGAATTTTTCTTGATCATTTTCTCAACATAACTTTTTAAATTCCTATTTTCTTGTTGAGCCACTTTAATTTGCTCAAATAAATTCGACTGGATTTGTAATTGAGACAATCTAACTTGTCCCCCAGGTGGGCTTACAATTAATTCTAATTGTCTCAATTCTTGTAGTAGCCCTTTTTCCTTTGTGATAAGATGTGCTAAGCTAATATTTCTACTTAGCGCATCGGCTACTACATTAGCTTTGCCTGGATGATATAAAATGTTGAAGTCATAATCCTTAAGCAACTCGAGCGATCTTCTTTGCCTCATATTTAATTCCTTTTGAGTAAAAATGTACTTGAGGCTCTTGTGATCATTATAGACCTCACATTTAACTCCATACAAATAATATCTCCAAATTTTCAAGGCAAAGATTACTGCTGCCAATTCTAAGTCATGGGTTGGATAGTTTACCTCATTACCTCATTTGGCTTGAGTTGCTTGGATGCGTATGATATAACTTTTCCATTTTGCATCAGTACACATCCTAATCCTCTCTTTGAGGCATCACAATAGATCACAAACCCTTCCTTTTCCGTAGGTAGTGTTAGAATTGGCGCTTTTACCAGTCTTTTCTTTAACTCCTAGAAATTATTCTCATATTCCTGTGTCCATTCATATCTAACTCCTTTCCTTGTCAGCTTTGTGAGTGAAGCTGACAATTGTGAAAATCCTTCCACAAATCTTCTGTAGTAGGCAGCTAGCCCTAGAAAGCTTCTTATTTCTATGATATTTGTTGGATGTGGCCACTTTGTTATTGCCTCAATCTTTTGAGGATCTACCTGTACTCCCTTCTCGGATATAATGTGGCCGAGAAAGGCTACCTATTTCAACCAAAATTCACATTTCTTGAATTTAGCATATAATTTCTCCCTTCAGAGAATTTCCAATACTATCCTTAAATATTTCTCATGATCTTCTTTTGTCTTTGAATAAATCAATATATCATCAATGAATACCACCACAAATTGATCCAAAAATTCTCAAAAAATTCTATTCATCATATCCATAAACACAGCTGGGGCATTCGTTAGTCCAAATGGCATGACTAAGAATTCATAATGCCCATATCTTGTTCTGAATGTTGTTTTATGGATGTCTTTTGGACATATTCTCAACTGGTGGTACCCTGACTATAAATCAATTTTTAAAAATGTAGAAGCTCCTTTTAACTGATAAAAAAGATCATCTATTCTTGGGAGTGGATACTTATTTTTGACTGTTACTTTATTCAATTCTCTGTAATCAATACAGAGTCTCAAACTTCCATCCTTTTTCCTTACAAATAGTACTAGAGCTCCCCAAGGGGATGCACTGGGTCTAATAAACCCTTTATCTAATAAATCTTGAATTTGTACTTTCAACTCAGCCAATTCGGCTGGCGCCATCCTATATGGGGCCTTACATATTGGAGCTGTCCCTAGGATAATTTCTATTTCCATATCCATCTCTCTTTCCGGTGGTAAATTACATAATACTTTTGGAAAAATATCTGAAAATTCCTTTACCACTGGGATTTGTTCCATAGGTACCCCATCTCTTTCTATTGTGTTTATAGAGACCAGATAGGCTGTACATTGTTGGCGTATTAGCTTAGCTGCTTTCATAGAATATACCATCCTTATTGTGTTTTATGGCTGTCTTTTTCTACTGATCTCTATTTCATCTTTTGGTGCTTCAAATTGCACATTTTTATTTCTGCAATCAATTGTTGCACCCCATCGACTTAGCTAATCCATCCCTAGTATGACATCAAACTCTGTCATTGGTAATAGGATGAGGTCAGCCTCCAATATTTTTATTCCTATCCTAATAGGGCATGCCTTGCAAATTTGATTTATACTTGCCATTCTATATACTGGGGATTCTACATGTATAGTACTACTGATTTCTTCTACCTGAAGTGCGTGTGTGATTATGAATTGGTATGATATCAATGAATGCGTAGCTCCAGAATCAAATAAAGCTACTGCAGGATTTCCTAAAATGTAAATCATACCTGTAATCACTTTCTCCTCCATCTCCTATGAATCCGTTCGGGTGAGGGCTTGGACACGCACTGGGTTGGCAGCAGTACCAGGTCGATTGGCGATGGCGGGGACATTTTACTGGGCCGACCTCCCTCGGGCTGGTGCTCCTTGTGGTTTATTTGGACAGTTGGGTGAAATGTGTCCAACTTGACCACAGTTGAAGCACTTTATTATTTTGGCTTCGTCTGTCCTGCAGTCTTGGGCCATGTGACCAACTTGGCCACACTTGTGGCATTTTTCTCGACCCTTGTAAACATTCGCCTGAATGACATTTGTGGCAAGTTTTGCAAGTCAGGGTGCTCCTTGTCTTATTGCCGATCTTTTTTCTCCAGGCGATTATTTTTTTCCCTTATTAGCCTCACTTTCCTTGGAGGCTGTAAAGAATTATTTTTGAGCCTTCCTAAGCTCTTGAGTCCTCATTGATTCCATTTCCAATGCCCTAACCCTCTCAATGCTAGAGGCATAGTTTTTTATTAGTAATGGGGCTAACCCCTCTCTTAGCTGGGGCCTTAATCCCCTTTGAAACCTTTGTGCCTTATTCTCTGGCACATTCGCAATCCACGACACATATCTTACCAAGGAGTTGAACTTTGTGGCATATTCCGTGACTGTCATCTTGCCTTGGTAAAGTTTTTCGAACTCTATTACCCTCTGGCTTTGTAGCCCTACAGGGAGATATTCTTTGTTAAATTTCTCCAAAAATTCATGCCACGTTACTCGCTTCGAATATGGCATAGTGACCATCAGCATCTCCCACCATTTATAAGCATCTTTTACCAGTAAGTGGGTAGCGCACAACACTTTCTGCTAATCATTGCAGGGCGATATCCTGAATAATTTCTTGATTTCTGTGATCCATTGCTCTGCAATGAGGGGGTTTGGTTCCCCTGCAAACTTGGGCGGGTGCTGGGAAAGGAAAGCATTGATAGCCTTTCTGTCGGCCTCAAGGCGACTATCCTCCATCCCCCTTGACGTGCCGGGATTGGCCGAAGTGCCTGGTCTCTCCCCGTCTCCTCTTGATGGCGGGGCCTGCTGGTTTCGCATTTCTTGTAATAAATTAGCAGCCTGGGCTGTCCATTGCTGCATAGCTTTCTCGATTGCTGCAACTATTCTTTCTTCTATACCTCTGCTTGAGGTCTAGAGCTTTCCTCTCATCGTGGGCGGGTCCTAGAGGATTGCTCTTCGAATTCTTCCCTATTAGTTCTTTTACTGGCCTCGCCTCTTGTTTGTTCAATAGATTCCTCCATCGGGACCTTTCCCTTATCAGCTCTTGCTTTAGCTCTGGTGAGCGGCATTTTCAACTTTATAAAACATTTATTAGTATAACGTTAATATTTATCATGATACACTTAGTCAGATAAAAACACATAGTCATATGATCACATAATTCACATATATTATCAGCAAACCTTTATACATAAGTCAAACTTTTGTACATAGGCTAACTTAGCCTTATGTACCTGTTTCCAACAATATTTACATATTTATAAAAAAAGAAAAATAAGATGTCTTGGCGGTGGTTGTGCCTTCCTGGTCCCCATCCCTTTTTAACATCCCCTTCTCCTTAACCTCAGGAATCTTCTAAGACTGAATGAGACCTGTGTGCGTTCCTCAGTAATTGTACTAGTATCAGACTAGTCTCTAGGTCCTAGGTTCTCGTCTTCCTCTTCGCTATCAGACCACTCTATAGGGTCCTCATCATCATTTGCTAGAGGGGCAAGCGGTGGGGCTTTGGGCATTACCCCTAACTCTATAACCCTTAAGATAACCTCACCAGGCTGTTTAAGAGGGGGTTGCTCCATTACTTCTTCTCCCCTGTCCAGAGCTTCCCGGCGTTCCTGGGCAGCCTCTCTCTCCCTATGGTCTACCTCGGCCCATGGTGTTCCGTATCGGAACTGAATATATCCCACATCAAACCTAAACCATAGACCTGGGTTAGGCGGAACTGGGGCAACTCTCCTTTGCCAATACCTTTGTAAGTCTTCCTCAGCGACCCAATCGGTAACCACCGATGGCCTAGGCAGTGGGCTGGCTAGGTTGTACACTGGAGAGTCTGGGGTTGCAAGTGCCTTGCTAGAGGAATATGCCTGGTGGTTTTCAGATAATACTGAAAACCTTGGTGCTTGGCTAGGGAAGATTGTAGGTACTGGAGGGCGACATGCTTCTGGTTCCCTAATATATGAAAGAGTCTGGTAACTAGTGGGAACTGAGGGTCTTATGGTTAGACCTTCTTGGGAGGCTAACCGTCTATTAATTCTTTCCCGAGCCCGTTCCCTCTCTTGCTCCTCCTCTAATTCTTTTGAACTTAATGCAACTTTTCCTTTATCTTCCATCTACATATAGATCATCAATGATAAATAAATCAATCATAATCATGAGTTCATGTATTCTAACTTGATCATTTCTTTCCTCTTCTGCCTATTACCAATCCATGCTTTGATACCAACTTCTGTGGCGCCCCGAATCGGGGTGCCTAGAAGCCTTACTTCGGGACCATTTTTGATTGGTAAACGTGACTCAGGATTGTTGCCCTGATCACACAGCAGGATTTTTTTTATATAACATCAATACATGAAAAATTGTCACCATTCATCCAACTTGAAATATATTTCACATATCACAATTAAAATCAAAGTCTGTTCATATACATCATATTGAAAAGATATTCTTTCCCATTTCAAAATTTTTATCATTGTCTTTAAATAAAATTTGCATATACAACATTTATATAAAAAACTACATATTATTTTGCATGCTGCCTTCATCATCATTTCTTGTCTGTCGTTGGAAAAGAATGGGTGAGTCATAACACTCAGTAAGCAAGCCATACATATTTTTTTAATCTTTTTCATGCATTTCATAAAATGCAAGTGCAATGCATTCATAGCATTTATGATATTCCTTTAGATGCGATGCTAGCTAGGCGCCCATCCCATACATGCTCCCATCTCAGGGAGGTCGCCGCCGGCCTGGGCCTGTATAAGCGACTTGGCAATAGCGATGGGGACATCCGGTCCGCTTACTACCTCAACTATGGCCTATTCCTCGTGCACATGCTCATTTACAACACACGCCGGCATGATATTTGTAAATCATAACAATCTCATAAAAAATATTTAATAAATAATTTAACAAGTATACTTCAGTTCATATAAAACAGTTATAGGTATGGCCAACCTTAAATAAATTTCATAAAGCAATTCACAAAAAATTTCGAGTATTTTGGAAATAATTTGCAAAATATATAACTTGCTTACCTCCTCAGTTGGTATCCTCGACTTTTTCTTTTCCTTTTCCTATTCAAGGAAAAAGGATATTTCATTTATTCTTTTCAAGCTGCTTCGCATGCATGCTTTATAATATTTGGTCATTATTTCTTTATACGGATTTTTTTATCCATAGGTTCTTGAAAAATTCCATTCTTATATGTAAATATTAATCTCAAATTTTTTCCAAAATCACGATGTTTACTGTTCATAGCTACTATAGTAGATTACTGTTCATCCGAGGTTACTGTTCACAGCGTGTTGGTTACTGTTCATGGGTTCCAAAAATTGACATTTTTTTCAAAAATAAAAAATACCATGACATATCTTATGTTTAGTATATGATGGGAAAATTCATGAATTTTCAATTTATCATCATTAACTTGGCTAAATAAATCATTTTCTCCATATACTAAAAATCAACATAATTTCACTTAAACATAATCCTTAATTCTAAAAATCATGAGATTAATATATCATTATTCCAACATCATAATTATCATAATCATTCATCATTTATCAATATTGGAGCATTATTTACATATATCAT
Source organism: Annona cherimola (assembly GCA_030490835.1). Classification (NCBI taxonomy): domain Eukaryota; kingdom Viridiplantae; phylum Streptophyta; class Magnoliopsida; order Magnoliales; family Annonaceae; genus Annona; species Annona cherimola. The sequence continues at coordinate 32,690,134 of CM059971.1, read as the reverse complement.
ATGCTATCTTCCTGAATGCTCTATCTTTGCTCTAAATTTTTGATGTTTTGACATAATTTCAATTAGGCATTATAACTTTACTTATTTTCTCATGCTTAGGTATTATCTATGTATGATTTTACCCTACTTAACATCCATAAGAAATTTGGATAAAATTCACTTACCCGAAGTGGAGATATCCATCTTCTTCTCACACTTTCCCTCTCTAACTTTCTCTTCTTCTTTCCTTGGACGTGTGGGGTTTGGGAACTTGGGTTTGCTCAAATGGAGCTGGGGTGAAGTGCATTTGGACGTCCACCCTTGCTCCTATTTATAGTTTTTGATTTTTCATGAAATTGTAATTTACCTCCTTGCTTAAGGTATTAAATTATAAATATACTTTTTTCTAATTTTCAAAAGGTGTGTTGAGCCATGTGCAGCCCACCCTACAGCAGCTCACGTCCCCCTATGGAAGCCCTAATTTTCATGATTTTTTGATTTATTAAATTATTTATTTGAAGCTAATTCAATCTTAGCCATTGATTTTTGATGATGATGAATTTGGACCATTGGATTTTGGTCAAAATTATCCACCTACCCCTGCACGCCCCTGCCATTTGCTGATTTGCATTTATGATTTTTATTTTTTAATTATTTAGATTTAATAAAAAGTCAAAAGGAAAATTAATGAAAAGTTAAGCTACTTTTTAATCTCCATTTGACGTTTCATCTTGACCCTTAATTCGTGATTTTCATCTCATCTTAAACCCTTCATCATGTTATTCATGGATTTTTAACCATCCATAAAAAATTTCATCTAAATCTGACGTCCGGATTGCAAATTATGAATTTTTCTTTAATTTTTCACTAAAATCCAAAATTGTATTTAAAATATAAAAAAGTATTGTCATTTCGTCCTGTAGTGATTAAATATCCTTTGTCATCTTTTTGTGATTAAGTTAATCCTAGTGATTAACTCTTAATCACATGTCTTAATCCTCAGTTATTATTCACGTGGATTAAATTCTTAATTGCATTATTTTAATCTCAAATACACATATCCATAAATATAATTCATAAATTTTATTCATCATAAAAATTATTACAAAAATCTAGGGTTTACAACCTTAGGTGACACATATTTTTGCCTGAAGAAGCTGGGTTTCACACGGGAAGACGAACCGTCGCGCGCTGAAGTCAACTTCGCCTATGCAGAGTCGACTTCGCCCCTACCTGAAGTCGACTTCGACTTCGCTGAAGTCAACTCGGGACGACTGGAGTCGACTTCGATCTCCAGACTTGGACTTTTCTAAGAACACTCTCCCTATCATATATGCTTCTAATCAAATTCAATCATACCCATATCATTCCTAATTTTATAAAATGATTCTTTTGCTAAGGGTTTGGTGAATATATCTGCAATTTAGTCCTCAGTTTTTACGTACTCCAAAGTAATGTCATAATTTTCAACATGCTCACGAATAAAATGGTGTCTTACATCTATTTACTTTGTTCTAGAATGTAATACAAGATTTCTAGTCAAACAAATTGCACTTGTATTATCACATCTAATTGGAATATCATGATAGTCAATACCATAATCTTTAAGTTGTTGTTTCATCTAAAGTATTTGGGCACAACAGCTCTCGACGACAATATATTCGGCTTCCCCCGTAGATAGGGCGACACTAGTCTGTTTTCTTGAAAACCATGAAATCAACATGTTTCCAAGAAATATATATTTTCAACTAGTGCTTTTTCTATGTACTTTGTAACCAGCAAAATCCGCATTTGAGTAGCCGATAAGATCAAAAGTTGACCCCTTTGGATACCATAGTCCTAGATTGATGGTATTTATTAAATATCTAAAAATCCTTTTTACTGCTATTAAATGTGATTCCTTAAGACATGATTGAAATCTAGAACACATACAAACACTAAATAGAATATCAGGTCTAGAAGCAGTTAAATATAGTAAAGACCCTATCATGCTTCTATACAATTTTTGTTCGATAGGTTTACCCTTTTCGTCCTTGCTGATCTTGATATTTGCACTCATTGGTGTGTTTGCGCCTTTGCTATTCTGCATTCCGAACTTCTTTAACATCTCCTTGACATACTTGGATTGGTTTATGAATATGTCTTCTACTTGTTGCTTAATTTGCAGTCCAAGAAAGAAGGTCAATTCTCCCATCATGCTCACTTCAAATTCACTCTGCATAATCTCAAAAAATTCTTGGCATAGAGTTTCATTAGTAGCACCAAATATAATATCATTAACATAAATTTGAACAATTAAGATATTATTGTTTTTATACTTGATAAATAATGTTGTATCAACCTTTCCTCTTTGAAAGTGATGATCAATCAAGAATTTACTTAATTTTTCATACCAAGCTCGTGGAGCTTGTTTTAATCCATATAAAGCTTTGGTTAATTTATAAACATATTTTGATTTATCCCTTTCTTCAAAATCCTGAGGTTGTTCAACATATACTTCCTCATTCAAGTATCCGTTCAAAAATGCACTTTTCACATCCATTTGAAACAATTTAAAATCCATGTGAGAAGCCAAAACTAATAAGATATGTATGACTTCTAATCTAGCCACAGGTGCATATGATTCTTCAAAGTCTATTCCCTCTTCTTGGGAATAACCTTTGGCTACTAATCTAGCTTTGTTTCTTACCAAAAGTCTACTTTCGTCTAATTTGTTCATAAATACCCATTTGATACCAACAACCGTGCAATCTTTGGGTCTAGGAACTAAATGCTATATATCGTTTTTTTCAAATTAATTTAGCTCTTCTTACATTGTGGTAATCCAATTTTCATCATCAAGAGCTTGGTCAATGGTTGTTGGTTCTATTTTTGACACAAAAGCAAATTCTCCACAAATATTGTGTCTTGATTTTCTAGTTTTCACTCCTTCATAGATATTACCAATGACTTGTTCAATTAGATGGTCATTTTTGAATTTTAAATTAGTTGGAAGTTTGTAAGAATTATTACCTTCACTTACCCTTTCCTCCATGATGTCTTCTTGTTTTGCCTCTGCTTCTCCTTGTTGCTCTTATTGTTCTGCCTTTGGATTCTTTGATGTATCATCTGCATCACTTAATTCATCCTCCTTCCTCGGAGTTTGGTTAAATTCATCAAAAACAACATGTATTGATTCTTCTACTATTTGATTTTTCTTGTTAAAGACTCTATATGCTTTGCTATTTGATGAATACCCAAGGAAGATTGCTTCATCACTTTTAGCATCTAATTTTCCTAGATTTATCTTTCCATTGTTTAGCACATAGCAAGTACATCCAAAGGCATGGAAATAAGATATGTTTGGTTTTTTGCCTTTCCAAAGTTCATATGGGGTCTTTTTCAAGATTGCTCTAATTGTAACTTGGTTTAATACATGACAAGCTGTACTTACAGCTTCACCCCAAAACCTTTTGGACAATTTACTCTCATTTAGCATAGTTCTAGCCATTTCTTGTATTGTCCGGTTTTTCTTTTCAACAACCCCATTTTGTTGGGGAGTTCTTGGTACAGAAAATGTATGATGAATTCCTTTTTCATTGCAAAATTCTATGAATCATTTATTTTCAAATTCACTACCATGATCACTTCTAATAGAAATAATTGTATTTTGTTTTTCATTTTGCACCGAATTTGAAAATTGGACAAACATAGAAAATGCTTCATCCTTGCTAGCTAAGAGTATAATCCAAGTAAATCTTGAAAAATCATCAATAATTACAAATATATATTTTTCCCACTAAGAGTTAAAATGTCTGATGGCCCATAAAGATCCATATACAATAATTCAAGTGACCTAGTCGTTGAAATTTCCTTTTTGGTGGAAAAAGGCATTTTGGGTTGCTTGGATAATTGACAAGCTTTGCAAATCTTATCCTTGTCATATTTAAGCTTTGGTAACCCTTGTACTAGGCTCTTTTTTCCTAAAGTTTTAATATTTGACATATTTATATGTCTAAGTCTTATATGCCATATCCATGGATCATTTTCTAGGGCTATTAGATACATTGCATATACATTGCATATAGAGGATTCAAATACACTTTAAAACCTTTATCACATAATTGACTAATACTCATTAAGTTGTGTTTGAGTCCTTCAACAAATAGTACATCCTCAATACATGCATTTGAAATTCCATAAACATTTCCTTTACTTTTGATTATACCTTTTTCATTATTCACAAAAGCAACCGTTCCTTCACTACACGGTTTGATCCTATGGAACAATTCTTTTTCTCCTGTCATGTGTCGTGAGCAGCCGCTATCCATAAACCACATATTATTGGCCTTTGCTCTAAGACAAACCTGCAAAAATCAAATCAAGTGGAGCTTATCTTTTTGGTACCCATTTTATGGGTCCATTTGGGTTAGCTAACCATTGAAATCTACGTTGATCTACTTTTGAAGGCATAAATCCAATGCTCTTAGGTACCCAAACCAATTTTGCACCAAGGTTTTGTAGTTTTCTCATTTTGCATTGATATACCTTGTGTCCCATCTTATTGCAAAAATTACAAGCTCCCGGGAGTCTTGGAGTGGGAAGCCATGTAGTAGTTGGTTCCTAAGTTGGTCTTTTGGTCCAAGCAACATGATTCATTTTTGGTTTAGCATGAATGGGTTTTGTTTGGTTTCTATAAGTCCTTGGAGTATTTGACTTACTACTTTCTCCTTTCTCAAATGTGGAATACTCAAGTCCTCTCTTGTCACTTTGGGTGGTCATATTTAAAAATATTTTGACGTTTTTCCCTGAATTGGAGAACTTAGCAAGTGATTCATTTAACAATTCATTTTCCTTTTTGAGTTTTTTCATCTCTCTTATCAAGGTATTCTTTTCATTTGTCAAGTGATCAAATTTTTCGGCAAGTGTTTCAGTCACAATTATTATTGAATCACATTGTATTTTTTCATTGTGAACTTGTTTCCTAGTTTCTTTATTTTCTTATGTAACGAATCATAAGCTTGTTGTAATTCTTCCAATTCAGCACATTTGAGGCAATCATTTGCAAAAATGGAAATAGATTTTGGTTTAGAGGTTACCTCTTCATTACTTGTGTAGTTTGTTGAAGCGGTTTGACCCTCTAAAATCTCTATTGCTGCTAGACATAAATTAAGGTCTTCTTCCATGGTGGCCATGCAGCAAATTCTTGCACAATTTGCAGTCTCGTCTTCTTCATTTGAGGAGCTGCATGTTGTAGATGTCTACTCGTTGACATACATGCCTCTTCCTTTAATCTTTTGAAATCTTCTGTTTTCTCCTCGATCCTTCTTATCCCTTCGCTCCTTTGTTTTGGTCTCCTCGGGCATTGGGCATTGGGCTTGCATATGCCCCATACCACCACATCGGAAGTACTTTGTTGCCTCCTTCTTTTTCTCCTTTGGATTTTTTTCTTTGAAGCTCTTGAAATTCCTTCCTTTCCTCACAAATTTTCTGAAACGTCCTATGAGCAAGGCAATTTCCTCATCGTCATTTTGAGATAATGAGGTGGAGTCGTCTGATGCATGTGCGGCTTTTAAGGTGATAACTCTTTTGCCTTTGTGTTGTTCTTCATTTATCTTCTTTATTAGCTCATGAGACATAAGTGAGCTTATTAGATCTTCTAGCCGTAATGTGTTGAGGTCCTTTGCTTCCTTAATGGCTGTGATTTTTGGAGTCCAAGATTCGGGTAACGCTCTTAAGATCTTCATTACCTGCTCGGATTTAGAAATTTCTTTTCCAAGACCTTTCAAAGCATTAGTAATTTTAGAAAATCTAGCAAACATTTTGGAGATATTTTCAGTTTCGAGCATTTTAAAACTTTTTAACTCTCCAATCAAAATATTTCTCCTAGTCTCTTGGACTTGAGAAGTTCCCTCATATATGGATATAAGAGTCTCCCAAATTTCTTTAGCAGTTTGGCATGAAGATACTCTATCGTATTCGGATGCCGTCAATGCACAAAAGAGGGAATTCATGGCCTTTGCGTTGCTTTTAACAACTCTTACTTCCTCCTCGGACCATGTAGAGACTCTTTCATCGGTAGGCAACACAACACCATCTTAGATAGCAATCCAAGAATCAATATCCGTAGCCATGATCAACTTTTTCATTCTCAACTTCCATTAACCGAAGTTAGTCCCATCAAATAGGGGCGGTCTAGTGAAAGATTGGTCATCGGCAAATTCAGGGATGGAAGTTGAATGGGATGCCATTTCAATAGATCTCTTTGATTAAAAACTCAAAGACCTGCTCTGATACCACTTTTTGGTCCGAGTTTATGGCAATTACCTAAGAGGGGAGGGGTGAATTGGGTATTTAAAAATTTTCACTTAAACAAAAATTTTCCCCTGTTTGATTTAATCCCCTTTAATAAAACAAATGAAACAAATGAAACATATGGAAGGTAATAAAGCAATAAAAACATAAATGTAAATTATAGTAGTAGACAAGATTTTTATAGTGGTTCGGGCAATCTCCCCTACTCCACTCTTCCAAGCTCACACCCCTTGTGACTTGGGTTCCACTATGTATTCTCAAATACAACTAGAGCAATAGCTCTCTTCTAGATTTCAGCTCTAGGGGGCGTGTACAAATCACAGCACAAGTAGGTGACGAGTCCCACTCAAATCACACTCTACTTTGCTTTCACTTGGTTCAAAATCCCAATAATAAACCAAGTATCAAATACAAATATTAATTCAAAAGGAAAGTCTACACTTTATAGATTATATAGGCAGATTCAGCTCGTGGAAGAACTTGTAGAAGAAAATATTTGAACAGCGTTAGAGCATGCAGCAAGATGGAGCTTTGTTCTTCCCTTGAAAACTTGTGTTGATCACTTAAAGCTTGAGATGATGGTTGTTGAATCTTAGTTAATGCTCTATCTAACCTCTAGCACGTTCACTTGAATGCGTATTTATAATGGTGGAGTAAATTCGAACGTTTGGAGGTAGGCGGTGCACATTTAATGCGCCAACATTCGAATTTTTTTGATCGTTGCGACTCAAGTCGCATATGAAGTCGACCTCAGGTGCGACTTCACCCAAGTCGCATACTGAAGTCGACTTGGGGTGCGACTTCGGTCTTCAGTAAACATCTCAAGTTCTTCCTCAGGTCGACTTGGTCTTGAACTTGACCCAAGTTGCAGGTGAAATCGACTTTGTGTGCGACTTCACTTTCTGTATTCACTTGATGAACTTGGGTTCTTTGGAAATCAGCTTGATATTGATCTTGCATCTATTCTTCCTCTATTTCATTTGAACTTTGAAGCTTTGACATGTTCACTTTTTCTTAGAAATCTTATCTTCATGTCTTGGTTTTAAAGTACTTTGATAATCTTGACTAGTAATACTTAGAAATGGCCAAATGAGCTTTCCTTGATCATAATATAATCTTGAATGACTTTATCATGTGAATTTGCTTGTCTTGGACTAAAACAATCTTCAATCTGACTCAAGTCGGATGCCTAGGTCGACTTGGGTTCCAACTTCACTCAAGTCACATGTGAAGTCGACTTGGGTATGCGACTTCACCATCCTGGATTCCCAATTTCAACGCTGGAAGTTCTGAGTCCACGAAGTTGATGCTGGAGTCGACTTGGGTTTGCGACTTCACTCAAGTCGCTCGTGTAGTCGACTTGACTCTGTGACTTCGCCTATTTTGGATCCGAGTTTCAACGCTGGATGTTCTGGGTTCTCGAAGTCGGTGCTGGAGTCGACTTGGGTCTGCGACTTCACCCAAGTCGTAGATGGAGTCGATTTGGCTATGCGACTTCGTCTGCCTTGGATCAATTTTCAGCGCTGGATTGTTTTTCTTCTTTCAAGTCTCTTTTGAGGTCGACTTGGGTATTGACTTGACTCAAGTCGATAGGTGAGTCGACTTGAATTGCAACTTGATCTGTCAGATTCAGATTTTTCATTTTTATATCCTTTAAACACTTTCACAAAACATGTTAGTAACCAGAACTTACTAAAATTAAATTGTTAATTATCAACACAGATTTTTGCTTAATTTTCCATTGATTCCAACATTAGCAATTTTGGAGATTTTTCTCCCCCCTTTCTTCATATACACGTTACCAAGGATAAACTCCCATTTTATTATTTTTTAACCAGATTATGGGACCACTTGCCACATGTCACGAGGGTAATTTATTTCTACCTTATCCCTTGATGTCATGGCATTTTTATAACCAAGTAAAATTTACATTTACTAATTAACAAAAATTCACAAAATCCATGCATTGATGGCCCATGTTGCTGTCCACCAATTGACATCCCCTATTTGCTAGCTTTTGACAATTTGTTTGAAATTTTTTTCAAATATTTATGTGCTCATTTACTTCACCTAGTCATTAGGAAACTTAGACACTTTTTTTAGCATTTAAAAAAATCAAATTTCATACCCTAAAGTGCCCTTGGACGTCCCTTGCTTTGCCACATGCCCTAAGCTCCATTTGAGCTAGCTATTAGGCATTAAACCATGGCATTTAATCCTTGAATTTTCTATGGATATGACCATTAAACAAAGCATAAAAATTCAGCTCAATCTACGCCAAAATTTGACACCTTGCATAGCATTTAACATGTCATTTTTTCAAATGTTTTTTATTAAATGCTATGGTAATCTAGGGTACACAAAGTCAATGCTAGATATCTTTTTCTAATTAACCACTTTCTCATGGTAATTATCTTAATAAAATCCACTCACACCATAGATTTTATAATTTTATTCAATCGTTTCAAATTTCATCTTAAACCGACGTTTCTACGTCGAGTTATGAACCTTTGAAAATATCCTTAGAGTGTGAGATTAAAAATAAATAATCATCACCTTAATCTCATCACTTGTGCCTTAATCTAATCCATACATAAGTTTGATCCCAAAATCATGAGCTTGGCTCTAAAATTTCATCTCATTTCGCCTTACAGGTGTTAACTTATGAATTTTCTATGATTTTCAACATAACTCCATAATTTCTATTTTAATCTCTATTAATTAAATCATAAAAATTAAAATAAATATTCGTGTCACATTAGCATATAATAATCCTCATTAAGCCTCTTTAGTTATCTTGACTCATTTTGAGCTTTGGCAATTAATCTTAATCACCATTCTTAATTGCAAAATTCATAAATTCATGAAAATCATCCAAAAATCAATCAATTCATACATAAATCATAATTACACCTTAAATGAAATTATATGAGTCCTACTTGGGTCTGGGTATTACAATCATCCCCCCTTATAATAGATTTCATCCCAAAACCGTCTATTTTTGAAGTAACTGGTGATACTTCCTTTTGTTCCCAAGTAGCCTCGCTTTCAGAATACCTATTCTATTGCACTTTAACGTACTTAATTTCTCTATTCTAAAGCTTTTGCACCTTATGATCCAGAATCCTAATAGGTCTTTCCTCATAATTCAACTGATCTTGAATTGGTAGGTTCTCTGCTACTAATACATGTGTTGGATCTGGAACATACTTTCTTAATATAGAAATATGAAAAACATTATGGACTAAAGCTAGGGCTGGAGGTAATGCTATTCTATAAGCTAACTTTTCAATTTTCTCCAACACTTCAAATGACCCAATAAACCTAGGATTCAACTTGCCTCTTTTCCCAAACATTGTGACACCTTTGAATGGCGTGACCTTTATAAAAACATGTTCGCCGACTTGGATATTCAAATCTCTTCTCTTGCAGTTTGTGTAACTCTTTTGCCGACTCTGGACTGTGAGTATACACTGGCGAATAACCTGCACTTTATCTGTCATTTATTGAGACAAGTCTGGGGCTAACTTTTTATCTCCAACTTCATCCCAGTTTAGTGGTGTTCGACACCTTCGTCCATATAATGCTTCAAATGGTATCATTTGAATACTAGCTTGGTAATTGTTATTGTATGTGAACTCCGCTATCGATACATATTCATCCCATGATCCTCCGTATTCTAATGTACATATGCGGAGCATATCCTCAATAATTTGGTTTACCCGCTCCATTTGTCCATCGGTCTAGGGATGAAATGCCGTGCTAAACTTTTGCTGGGTGCCTAGGGTTTCATATAAACTCTTCTAAAATCGAGACATGAACGTCGTATCTCGATTAGATACTATGGATTTAGGCACTCCATGGAGTCGTACAATATCCTTATAGTATACTTTAGCCAATCTTTCCACTGAATAAGTTCTCTTTATGGGTATAAAATGTGCAACCTTGGATAATCGATCCACTATTACCCATATAGAGTCATTTTCGGCCTATGTCTTGGGTAATCCTTCAATAAAATCCATCGTTATATCATTCCATTTTCATTCGGGAATTTCTAAAGACTGTAGCTTTCCCGGCATCCGTTGGTGATCTGCCTTCATCCTTTGACAAGTTAAGCACTTTGATATGTATTCAACGATTTCTCTTTTCATGTTATTCCACCAATATGCTTTCTTGAGATCCTGATACATCTTCGTGCTTCCCGAATACATAGAAAATGGTGAGAAATGAGCTTCTTTGAGAATTTGTTCCTTCAATTCTCTGAAATTAGGTATGCATAAGCGACCATTGTTTCGATACATACCTTGCTCATCAACAATGAATTCATTCAATCCTTTTTTCTTCATCTTTTCCACATGAGTATGTAGGTCTGTGTCCTCTTGCTGTGCAGTCTTGATCTGTTCAAATAATGATAATTGTATGTTCATTTGTGATAATCTTGTTTGAACTCTAGGGGGACATATAATCAATTCCAGTTGTCTTATTTCTCGAAGCAAACCTTCCTCTTTAGTGATAAGGCGCGCTATGCTGGAATTTTTGCTCAATGCATTAGCTACCATATTTGCCTTACCTAGATGGTATAGGATCTCCAAATCGTAATTCTTAAGTAACTCAAGTCATCTCCGTTATCGCAAATTCAATTCCTTCTGAGTAAAAATGTACGTAAGGCTCTTGTGATCCATATAAATCTCACATTTAGATCCATACAGGTAATGTCTCCAAAATTTCAAGGCAAATACCACAGCTGCTAGTTCTAGGTCATGAGTGGGGTAGCTTACTTCATTAGGCTTCAACTGCCTTGATGCATAATCTATCACCTTTCCTCTCTACATTAGCACACATCCTAGTCCCTTCCTTGAATCATCACTGTATATCACAAATCCTTCATTTCCTTCAGGTAGGGTTAAGATAGGCGCTTTTACCAAACGTTGCTTCGACTCTTGAAAACTGCATTCGCATTCTTCGGACCATACATATTTGACTCCTTTACGAGTCAACCTCGTTAGTGGGGCTGATAGTTGTGTAAAATCATTCACAAATCTCCTGTACTCTTCTCAAGTGAACCTCATGCTCCTCTTCTGATTTGGAATAAATCAGGATATCATCAATAAAAACGAACACAAATTGGTCCAAATAATCTGAAAATACTCTGTTCATCATATCCATAAATACAGCAGGGGCATTAGTGAGTACAAAAGGCATCACTAAAAATTCGTAGTGTCCATACCTTGTTCGAAAAGTTGTCTTGTGAACATCGGCAAGACTTATCCTTAGCTAATGGTACCCCGACTACAAATCTATCTTAGAAAATGTCGTTGGTCCTTTCAACTGATCAAATAGATTGTCAATTCTCGGCAATGGGTATTTGTTCTTCACCATAACCCTGTTCAACTCCCTGTAGTCAATGCACAGTCTAAGACTCCCATCCTTTTTCCTCACAAATAGCACCGTAGCTCCCTAGTGCGATACGCTTGGTCTGATAAAACCTTTATCCAATAGATCATGTATTTGAGTTCTCAGCTCATTCATTTTTGCTGGTGCCATTCGATACGGGGCCATAGAAATTGGAGTTGTGCCTGATATGATATTAATCGTCATATCCATCTCCCATTTTGGAAGTAATGTAGTCAATTCCTTTGGAAAAATATTCAAAAATTCCTTAACCACTGAAATTTGATTTATTTTCACCTCCTTTTCTTTCTTCATATGTACTGATACCAAATACGCTTAGCAATTTCAGCGGATCATTTTAACCGCTTTCATAGAAGATATCAGTATTGTTGAATTCTCAGGCTCCCTTAGCCTTCCAGTAGCTACATCTCTTTTCTGGAGCTCGTCGCTCTCCATTGGCTTAACCAATCCATGCCTAGTATTACATCAAACTCGGTCATGGGTAATAGGATCAGGTCAGCTTCTAAGATTATTGACCCTATCCTAATTGGACATGCCTTGCATACTTAGCTAGAGCTGGCTAACCTATAGACAGGGGATTCTATATGAATTACTTTATTGGTTTCTTCTACTGATAGTGCATGCGTGGTTACATATTGGCAAGCAATAAATGAATGGCTAGCACTCGAATCAAACAATGCTATAGCCGAATTTCCTAAAATATAAACCATACTTGTAACCACTTTCTCCTCCTGCTCTTGCGACTTAGTCTGGGTCAGAGCATGCACTTGCAGAGGATTCATAGAGGTTCCTTGCCAGTTAGCTGCTCCTACTAGCCTTGGTTGTACGGCCTTTCCACGTCCTTGCGACGTTCGTGCTTTGTTTGGACAATTTGGAGCTATGTGTCAAACCTGGTCACAAACATAACATTTCACCATTTTTACCTCTCCCTTGCCACATTCCTTGGCTATATGACCCATTTATCCACATCTAAAACATATGTTTGAACCTTTCAAACATTCACCAACATGGCGCCTTCGACAAATCTTGCAAATAGGTGACATTTTTTTCCTTGAAGCTTCTTTTTCTTTCCTTGCAACTCCTTTCCTAGCTTTTTCCTTACCCGTCTCAACTTCTTTCTTCCCTAAGCTAAACATCCTGGATCCCAGCCTGAGTTCTTGAGTCCTCTTTGCCTCAATCTCTAAGGCTCTAGCTCTTTCTACACTTGATGTATAGTCTTTAATTAGAGAGGGGCTAAACTCTCTCTGAGATAGGGCTTCAGTCTCTACTGGAATCTCTGTGCTTTGTTCTCTGGCACTCTCACCAAGGCATTAAACTTGGTGGCATACTCTGTCATAGTCATCTTCCCTTGGTAGAGCCTCTCAAATTAAATAACTTTTGGGCTCTGCAAACCCACTGGGAAATACTCTTTATTGAATTCCTCCACAAACGTTTACCATGTCACCTCCTCCGGGTGTGGCATAGTAATCAGCATCATTTCCCACCACTCACGTGCATCTTTCACGAATAGATGAGTCACACATAGCACTTTTTGCTTATCATTGCACAGAGATATTCTGAACAATTTTCTAATCTCCGTCATCCACCGTTCAGCTTGGATGGAGTCGGGTTCACCTGAGAATTTAGGAGGCTATTGTGAAAGGAATGCATTTATTGCCCTCCTATATGCTTCCATTAATTGGTTTTCATCCATTATAGGCGCTGTAAGGAGAACCGGGTTAGCCATAGGAATGGGTCCTTCCTTTTCAACACTTCCTAGTTGGGCTTGTTGGATCCTCTCCCACAAGCCTTGTATTATGTCTGCGGCTTGTGTTGCCCAATCACGCGTAGCTTGTTGCATAGCTTCTTTTACCGCTAAAGCTACTCTTTCTTCAATTATTTGAGCTTGGCTTTGCTCTTGTTCTCTACTTGGTTTTGGGCTTTCATCTCTTTGTTGATTTCTTTGATTTTGCCCTAGTAATCCAGACCTTCCTCTTTTTGGCCTACTAGACTCACCAACTTCATGTTGGGTAGGAACTTCGGTAGCCACTTCTTTTCCCTTGTTGTTTCTAACTCTTGACCTTGTATCAACCATGGTGTTCTTTTTGAATATTCAAAAGCACATAACTTTTATTCATGGTTAGGATTAGGTCATCATAAACACATTTCATCATCATATGGATAATTTAGCATAACAAAATCATTCAATCATAATCATGTCATTTTCCATCATTCATCAATCATACACATTCATATTCATATGCATTCATTTCATGCATTCAAAATCCTTAGATATAGTTATATATCATAACTAATCACATCATTCACATTATTAAAGCATCTCATTCATAAAACATAGTCTTAGCATCTCAACATGCCACAACATAGATACATGTCATATCGTGACATCATACACAAATATGTACATGCCATATACCAATCCATAATTATACATATCATCAACCATCATCAAAGTTTCATCAAACCATAGTTAAACATACTTTTCATAAAATCAACCAAATTATCTTCTACTGGGACGCCTCCTTATGTAACGCCTACGACTAAGCGGAACCTGAGTGGGTTCATCGGTAATGGTGCTCGTGTCGGACCATGCGAATTATCATGCCCCATTCCAGACTATTTTTACCTGTTAGTCCAAGGGATTGGGCTTAGTTTGCATCCATTTAGTTGAATTTTCACTCGCTTTGCATTTTAGGAGCATTACATGGTTTTTATGCATTTTTAGCATAAATTAAGCATTTTTAGCTCATTTATTTAGTTTATTCATTTTTTGCAGGAAGGATAGGCAAATTACAGGCATGCGGGCAAGTCAAATGCAGAATAGAGTCAAGTGAAGGAGCATGAGTTTGGCGCCCAGGCACCATCCTACAGGCCTTTGCCTGAATCTCAAATGCGTTACACAGCAGATTGCTTCTAGGGAGTTGGCGCCTAAGCGCCACTTCACTAACATGGAGACAAGTCCAGAAGTGTTTGTAGGACAAAAGCTTCCAAGGAGTTGGCGCATAGGCGCCATGGCATGATCGTACAGGTACCTCAAAGAGTTTTCAAGCCATAAAATATCCAGGGAGTTGGCGCCTAGGCGCCAAGGCATCAATTTTAAGTTCATCCAGAAAGGTTTCTACTTTTCACAACACACAGAGGGTTAGCGCCTAGGCGACACTACGCATCCGTACGTGTGCTGCGTAAATCAACCAGTTTAAATAAGAAACCTAGGGCTGCATGCAAGAGGGAGAGCCCTAACGGAATAGAGACCCAGAAAAGGAAAAGAACTCATTTTGAAGCGCAGATTGAAGAGAAGATTCAACCCCATTGGTGGAGACTGTCAGAAACCAATTTTCTCTCATCCTTCTATTTTTCTTTCTTTGTTTTTCCTGGATACTTTTATAATGGATGTAAAGGATTTTTATATCATGTCTTTGAGCTAAATTTCCTTTAGATGGATAGTTAGGATGAATTGAATCCTAAACTATATTGTCTTGGTTCTTCAAATTTTTGAAATGAATATTTGATTTTCATATGATTGTGTATTGTGGATTTACCCTTGTACATATAGTTTAATGATTTTTACAAAATTAGCTACCTTGTAAGATGATTTAATTGCACGATTAATCCTTGAAAAAGGAAAATCTCTGCTAGATCCACGTGTAGGGCATAGGTTTCCTCTTTGCTAAGGGAAGTTGTTTAATGGATAGGAATATACCGTTAAACCCTATGTAGTCATGAACAAGTTATGAACTTATCAATTCCACTTTATTTAATGGCATGTGGACATAGCAATTGAATAGGGTGTAATTAGCTTTGTATGCGTTGGAAGACATATATAAAGATTATTGAACTTGGACTAGTAAATCCCTGCACAAATTAATGAAAAGAAACTAATGCGATATAGTTTAGATTCAAGGATTCCGAACTATCCATCTGTCATCTCCAATTGATAACTTCTTTCAGTATTCCAGTTATTCCGTGAACTCTTTTATCTTTTCTTATTGCCATTGATAGAATTAGTTTTAGAATTGAAATCTAAATTTTCTACTCATCGAAAGCAACTAAACTGATTAATAAACCTAGTTAGACCATTTTCTCGTGGGAACGATACTCTACTCACTCTTTATTACTTGATTTGGCACGTATACTTGCGTTAAAAACGAGCACTTTAATAGACATATACGCAGCTTGTCAGAGGACATCTTCCTCCCCTCTGTCACTACTATCACTATCATCCTCCTCCTCATCTCTTCCTCTCATTCTCACCCTCCTCCTCCTATATCTTAGGAGCAAGGTACTCCATCGGGTCCTCGTTGTCATTATCAATAACATTATTATTTTCATCACCTATGTTAAGGCTGATAGGTTCCCCATCCTGTCCTACTATATGGATAACAACTTCATTAAGACCTGGAGTGACGGGTGTTTCTAAAATTCCCTGGGCTCGGCGTTCCTCTACCATAATAGCTACCTCTTTTTCACTTTGATTGATCCTTTCCCAACTCACCCCGTGCCTAAATTGCACCAGTCTGCACTCAAATCTATACCACGGACCATCATCAGGGGGTATGGGTGTTGGAATTTGATCTCAAAAATTTTGGAGATCTTGAGGGTACATTAAATCAGATGGAACAGGTAGATCTATTTTGTGAGACGCTGCGGTATTCTCAACCTTAGGAACATGACTCACAGATTCCTCTGCATTAGGCCTCTGAGGATATGGGTTAACAAAGTAATCTCCTTGATTCTGAGTCTGAGGTTGGCTAGGAGGGAAACCAGGAGGAACTAATGGGAAATAAGTGGAATTCTACCATCTATTTACGTTTTTAGCTATCATTCTTTTCCACTCCTCCTCCTCCTTCCTAAGTTCTTCTTCACTCATTGCCTTTGTTCCTCGGTCAGCCATCTTCAATTCAAACATAGCAAGTCAGCTATATTCAAACATCATAATCATTTCATCATAGACAAATCATCATAGAATAAATTGTCTAATCACATAATTATCATCTAGTCACATAGACATAGCTTATCATCTCATCACGTAGATATAACTTATCTCATAGACATAACTTATGATCTGTTCACATAGATATCATATCACATAGATATAACTTATGATGATATCTATAAATTTCCACACTTAGAAAATTTTTTCCTCCCCTACTTACCAATCCATGCTCTGATACCAACTTCTGTGGTAAACGTAACCAGGATTGTTGACCTGTCACACGGTGGGTTATTTGGATATTTATCCATTTTATCTTAACTCCTTAGGTGTTTAAATATTTTATTTGAAATGTACACATATGATCTCATAATTTTCCATACTTAACCATTTTATGATAAATCATTCTTAACAATTGACCATAATTTTTTTTTGCTATTTATAGTCAATCACCACATTGTCATAAACATAACATAAACCTTATACATCATTCCATCCCAAATAATGTTATCAACATACAACCATACAATTCATAAAATTTAATCACAGGAACTTGTAGAAATTTATTTTTTTCCTTGAATCTCCACCTGTGCTCCTTGTATGGTTCTCCCTTCACCTGTCTTTAGGATTTAAAAAACAAAATTGTGAGTCAAAAATCAATAAGCAAGCTATAAGATTATGAGGCAATACATTTTCATTAAAAATAACTTGGAAAGCTGCATTATACCCACTCGAGGGTATATCTTAAAACATGCTTCTCATACCCGTCCAGGGTATGTCATAAACAATGCAATGCATCATTTAAAATTATGGCATTCCTTTGGATAGAAGCTAGCTAGGTAACCATTCATTTTCATCCCCTCTCCCATTCCAGGGAGGCGCTGCCGGCTCTCAACCTCTCTTACCGACTTGGTCGCACCAAAGGAGGACAGTAGATCCGCTTACACCTTTGTGGTGGACCTCATGCTTTTGTGCACATGCTTTCTTTCATAAACATGTACTTTGACATGCTAGCATGATTTTTCCATTCTTAAACTCATGATTCATCAAATGACATAAGTTCTTAGAAAGCTGACGAGCTGCGTATATGTCTATTAATTTGCTCGCTATTTACGTAAGTATACGTGTCGTGTCAAGTAATAAAGAGTAAGTAGAGTATCGTTCCCACGAGGAATTGTTAACTGGAATTATTATTTAGCTTAACTGCTTTTGAAGGTTGAGAAATTCTGAGTTTGTGGTCCTGTTAAACTAATAATTACAGAAAAGGAAAATTAGAGTAGAGATATGAGACTACTGGATACTAAAACGGATTCACTGATTAGGGATGGCAGATGGATAGATCGGAATCCTTGAAACTAACTATATTGCTCTGGTTCTTGTTAAGCAGATCACATATGAATTTACTAGCCCAAGTTCATGTATCTTCATATATATCTTCCAACAGTATATAAAGCTACTTATACCCTATTTAAGTGCTATTTTCCCATGCCATTAAATAAAGTGAAATTGATAAGTTCATAATTTATATAATGACTACACAGGGTTTAACGGTATATGTCTATCTGTTAAACAACTCTCCTTACACAAAGGTCGAAACATGTGCCTTGCACATGGGTCTGGCAAAGATCTCCCTTTTCTAAGGGTAAATCAAGCAATTAAATCATCTTACAAGGTAGTTAATCTTGTAAAAGTATTATACTCACACATGCAAAGGTAAATCATATACAATCATGTATATAAGCTTAAATATTCATTCCTAGATATTCTAAGAACCAAGAAACAATACAGTTTAGAATTCATTTCATCCTAACTATCCATCTAATGGAGGTTTAGCTCAAAGACATGATCTTTACATCCAATACATCCAAATAAAAAGTATCCATAAGGCAGAGAAAGAAAATTGGAAAGAATAGGAAAAACTGTTTTCCAGCGGTTTCCACCAACGGGACTTGATTCCTTTCTTCAATCCGAGCTTTGATCTCGATTTCCACTTTCTTTTGCATTGTAGTTCGTACTCAGGTTCCTCCCTCCTCTGTCTCGCGCGTGAAACCCTAGGATCTATATATAGAGTCCCCTTTTGCAAAGCTTACACACTGGAATATTCGCATACAAATGCGTATTGGCGCCTAGGCGCGAACTCTCTGTGTGCTGAGCAGTTTAGACACATTCTGGAACCTTAGGAATTTTTGCATTGCCACCTAGGCGCCAACTCCTTGGAAGTGGTTTCTAACTTGTGGTTTAACCAATATTTTTGCTTGAGTTGCATGTTGATGAAGTGGCGCCTGGGCGCCTCTAGGTGGCGCCTAGGCGCCAACTCTCTGGACTGCTCCTTGTCAGCTGTGTGTGCTGCAAATAGTCAATCCGTGTAGGGTGGCGCCTGGGCGCCAATGGGTGGCACCTAGGCACCAACTCCCTGTCTCTGGATGCCTCAGCTTGCCTTCAACTCGTCCGCTTTGCTGCCGTACGTCCTGTCCTTCCTACAAAAAATGAAAAAACTAAATAAATAAACTAAAAATGCCTAATTAATGCTAAAATTGCCTAAAAACTAATTAATGCTCCTAAAATGCAAAGCGGATAAAAATTAAGATAAAAGAGTACAAATTAAGCCTAATCTCTTGAACTAACACACAAATCAAGTCTTAAATGGGCCATGATAACTCGTAAAAATACGAGTTATCATACCCCCAAACTTAAATGTTGCTAGTCGTCGAGCAACACATGCAAACAGAATGAATAAATGAATGAATGAATGTATGAATGAATGAATGTATGCAGAAAAATAAAAATCAACTCCTTTTGCTTCTGGTTATGCATTGATCAATCCACTTAGCCATTTCACAAGGTAGTGATTAATTCACCCTGAAAAATTCATCATTATACAAACACGGCATACATTTTTCTTTCCAAACCAAGTTACATGTGGGTGTCAGAATTCCATAGTGCAAAGTTATATTTCAACACGTCAATCTTTCATTCGATCAGAAAACTAGTTAGGAAATCAATGACTCAAGCAAACCAATGATTAAACTGCATACACTGGTTACAACAAATGGTATCAAGTCACTGAATTCAAACTCTAACAACTGCATATTCTTTTCCCCCCCAAACTTATTACAAAAATTCTCCTCACCATATTTCAGGATATCTGGAGATCTATTTTTTTGGCTCCCCTCATCATATTTCAGGGTATTTAGGGAGAATTTTTATTTTTTTAAAACGTTGTTACTGCGATTTTCCTTTGCTTTTTTACGCAAACCTTGCCATTTGTTGATGCCAAGTCCCGGTTACTCAGCTTAGGTCAACCACCCCTTTTTTTCTTTTCTAATGCTTTATTAGGGGTACTAAACATGTTCGACTAATTCATGTGAAATAATACCATTTCTGAACCCGTTAAAGTACTTGGTTAGCATTTATTTAGTTCAGTATTCATCATCTCGGTCTGAAAGATATGCCTGTTATTGAATTAGAACCATGTATTCTGACATTCCTTTTAATTCTTTCACATATTAATTTCAACCTGCTTTATACTTGGTTCAATCTTAATTGCCCATTCTTTCATGAATTTCATTCCAAATCAAAATTAATCACAGCCTTGCACATTTTCACAATCAGATGAATTAAAACAAAGAGAACTTTCATTAGTTGGAATTGAAATGCATGCAACATAAACTAAGGCATGAAAATTAAAATGCAAAACTAACCTATGTTTGAGAATTATACACCCCCCAAACTTGAGAGATGCATTGTCCTCAATGCATGACCCTAAAATGAACTAAAAATGAAAATACAATGAAAAGTAAAAATAAAATAAAAGAAAAACAAAAATAAAATTAAAAAGAAAGGATTAGGACTCCCTCAAGAATCGGACTCTGTCTCATCCTCGTCGTCGGGCTGGGGCTGTGATGATTGCCCGAAGCAAGCTCTGACCTCTGGCGGTGTCGGCGGAAAACCTCTAATTAATTTCCCTACAAAAATAAAAACAACAACAAAAACAAAATTAAACAGAAAATGATTGATGGGTTGCCTCCCATCCAGCACTGAATTTATCGTCTTTCGCTCGACATTCTCATTGTTCAATTCTCTTTCAGTTCCACCACCTCCTTGCAATGCTGAAAATCATCTCCCATATAATGCTTAAGACGTTGCCCATTTACAACAAAACTATTCCGGATGCCTCGTTACATATTTCCACCGCTCCATTCTCTGTTGCCTTTAACACCACGAATGGACCTGACCATCGAGATTTGAATTTTCCTGAAAATAGCTTCAATCTTGAATTGAAGAGCAAAACTTTCTGACCTGGCTCGAAATTTCGTGTTAGAATTTTTTTATCGTGTCATTTCTTCACTTTTTCTTTGTAGATCTTGCCATTTTCATAAGCTTACATCCGAAATTCGTCCAACTCATTGAGTTGCAGTAATCAGCGTTCCCCCGCTTGTTGCGTATCCAGGTTTAATTTTTTAATTGCCTAATATTCATTGTGCTCCAGCTTCAGTGGTAGATGGCAGGCTTTTCCATAAATCAGTTGGTATGGAGACATTCCAAACTGTGTTTTATAGGCAGTTCGATACGCCCATAGTGCGTCGTCCAGTTTGACGGACCAGTCTTTGCTAGAAGAACCGATGGTTTTCTCTAGAATTTGCTTCAATTCTCTATTGGCCAACTCGACCTGTCCGTTAGCCTGCGGATGGTATGTTGTCGTCACTCTGTGGCATATGCCATATTTGTGTAGAATTGCCATGAACTGCCGGTTACAGAAATGAGACCCTCCATCACTAATGATCACCCTTGGCGTGCCAAAACGTGTAAAGATGTTCTTCTTTACGAACCTGAGAACTATTTTAGCATCACCTGCTTGAGTTGGAATTGCCTCTACCCATTTCGAAACATAATCAATAGCAACCAGGATGTATTGGTTTCCAAAGGAGGGAATAAATGGGCCCATGAAATCAATACCCCAGATATCAAATATTTCTACTTCAATAATATTAGTAAGAGGCATCTCATGTCTTTTAGAAATGTTACGCATCCGTTGGCATCGATCACATCTTTTGACATAAAAGTGGGTGTCCTTAAATAACGATGGCCAGAAGAATCCCGATTGCAGTATTTTTGCTGCAGTTTTGTCTCCTTGAAAGTGGCCCCCATACAGTGATGAATGACAGCTCTGCAGTAATGCTTCCTGTTCACACTCTGGAATACATCTCCGATACAACTGATCTGGGCATTGTTTAAATAAGTATGGATCATCCCAGAAATAGAATTTAACATCGTGGAGAAACTTCTTCTTTTAGTGTGAATTCAACCCCGGAGGTAGCATTCTGCTGACGATGTAATTGACAAAGTCTGCATACCATGGTGGGCTGCTTGGGGAAATAGAGAAAAGTTGCTCATCCGGAAACACTTCCTGAATCTGCTCAGTATCATGAACTAGCTGGTGTCTTTCAAGGTGGGATAGATGGTCAGCGACCTAATTTTCAGCTCCCTTTCGGTCTTTGATTTTGAGATCGAATTCTTGTAGTAGTAAGACCCATCGGATCAGACGTGGTTTTGCATCTTTTTTCTCGATCAGATATTTGATGGCTGAATGGTTTGTGTAAACGATCACCTTAGTGCCCACCAGATATGCTCTGAATTTGTCGAATGCAAATACCACTGCTAGTAATTCCTTTTCGATTGTAGTGTAGTTCATTTGTGCCTCGTTCAAGATTTTGCTAGCATAGTAGATGGAATGGAAGACCCTGTTTTTTCGCTGCCCCAATACCGCTCCTACTGCATAGTCACTTGCATCGCACATTAATTCGAAGGGCAGATTCCACGTTGGAGAGATAATGATTGGTGCAGATACTAGTTTCTTTTTCAACTCCTGGAAGGCTTCCATGCATTCACTAGTGAATTCGAATGGTGTATCTTTTTCGAGCTGTGAACATAACGGCTTAGCTATCTTTGAGAAGTCTTTTATGAACCGTCTATAAAATCCTGCATGTCTCAGGAAACTACGAATGCCCTTGACTGAGGTGGGTGGAGGCAGCTTCTCGATCGTCTTGATTTTTACTTTGTCCACTTTGATTCCTTGTTTAGAGACCCCGTGACCAAGTACAATGCCCTATTGTACCATAAAGTGACACTTTTCCCAGTTAAGAACCAGGTTCGTGTCCTCACATTGCTGGAGCATCTTTGACAGGTTGGTTAAGCACTCGTAGTACGAATTTTTGAATACCGAGAAATCGTCCATGAAGACTTCCAGAAAATCTTCCACCATGTCCGTGAAAATAGCCATCATACATCACTGAAATGTGCCTGGAGCATTGCATAGGCCAAACAGCATTCGCCTGAATGCAAATGTGCCATAAAGGCATGTGAACGTGATTTTTTCTTGGTCTTCCAGTGCTATCATAATCTGATGGTAACCTGAATAACCATCCAGAAAGCAGTAGAATTCACGTCTTGCTAGCCTGTCCAGCATCTGATCAATGAATGGAAGTGGAAAATGATCTTTTCGGGTAGCTTTATTCAGCTTGCGGTAGTCCATGCAAACTCGTCAACTAGTAACTATTCTGGTCGGGATTAGCTCGTTGTTTTCGTTGGAGTCGACCATCATATCACCTTTCTTTGGGACGCACTACACTGGGCTGACCCAAGAACTATCAGAGATAGGGTATATCACGCCTGCATCTAACCATTTGATGATTTCCTTTTTAACCACTTCTTTCATAATTGGGTTTAGTCTTCTCTGCGCTTCGATAGAGGGCCTAGAATTCTCTTCTACTTGAATTTTGTGCATGCAGAAGGATGGGTTGATGCCTCTGATGTCTGCTATAGTCCATCCCATAGCCTTTTTGTGATCTCTGAGTACTCGGAGCAATTTTTCTTCTTACACTGTATCAAGTGCCGAAGAGATAATCATCAGGAGTGAGGATTCTACTCCCAGGAAGGCATATCTGAGGTGTTTTGGCAGAGGTTTCAACTCCAAGATAGGTGGCTCTTCAATTGATGGCTTTATTTTCTTTAAAGAATCTAGCTTGAGCTCTAGCAATTCGAATTTCTACGGGTATCTCTGGAGTGTTGGAGGTTGTTGCAAATAGTGTACCATCTCTGATAGCTCTTCATCAGATTCATTGCCTCCCCAATGAGTAATGCTTCTAGGATGTCTTTGAAAGCTAAAATTTGGAATTCTGCTTGGACTGTTGAGTCCACCATGTCAATCATTAGACATTCCTCGAGATCATTTGGTAATTGCATTGTCTTAAATACGCTAAAAGTAACGTGTTCTTTCTGAACCTGCATGGTCAGCTCTCCAGCCTATACATCGATAATGGCTTTTCCAGTAGCAAGGAAAGGTCGACCCAGAATGATAGGTACGTCTCGATCCTCTTCATAATCCAAGATAATAAAATCTGCCAGAAAAATGAATTTGTCCACCTTGACAAGGACGTCTTCAATAATACCTTCTGGTTATGTAATGGATCGATCTGCCAGTTGCAGCGTCACGGTGGTAGGTCGAGCTTCCCCGAGGCCCAACTTTCTGAAAATGGACTTGGGCATGAGATTAATGCTCGCTCCCAAGTCGCATAATGCTCTCCCGAAATACTTATCGCCAATTGTGCAGGGGATTGTGAAACTCCCGGGGTCCTTGAGTTTAGGAGGTAGCTTCCTCTGCACCCTTGCACTGGTTTCCTCTGTTAGCGTCACTATCTCGAATTCCGTCAACCGCCTTTTCTTTGATAGCACTTCTTCCATAAATTTGGCGTAGCTCGGCCTTTTTTCTAAGGCTTCGACGAGAGGTATATTAATGTGCAGTTGCTTCAGTACCTCGAGAAATTTCTTGAACTGGCCCTCCTTTTTTAGATTTTTCGAATCGCTGAGGAAATAGAGGAGGCGACCTTGGATTCTTGGATATTTCAGCATCTGATTGGTTCTGAGTTGCAGCTGGTTCCTTTGTCTCCTGTGATTGCTGAATCAGAGGGTTAGTGGGTTCAGTCACCAACTCTGGTGGAGTTGGGTATGGTAACTGCTTTCCACTACGCAATGTGACTGCTTGGACTTGTTCTTTGCCTTTGCCTTTCGGGTTTTGTTCGGTGTCGCTCGGCAATGATCCGGGGGTCGGTTGTTCAGGGCTAAGGCCAGTTGGCCTTTCTGAGCTTCCAAGTTCCTGTTCGTCGTGATCTTGGATTGCATAAACTACATGAAGAGATTTTCCGGATCCGATTTCTTTTCTTCTCGCGGTGGTGGAGTGAACTGCATTGGTCTTGTGGGCTGCTGCTGCGGGAATCCATGCTGCTGATTCGGCCTAGTCTAGTTGTTCCATGAGAAGTTAAGATGATTTCTCCAACCTGGGTTGTAGTTGTTTCCATATTGATTAGCTGGGTTTCTCTGGAAATTTCCCATGTAATTAATGGACTCCAAGTTGGAGGCACATTCATCACTGGGATGGCCGAATTCACCACACCACGTGCATATGTCTACTGCTGTTGACTGCTGTGGTGTTGACATCCCTAATGCACTGACGTTGGCTGGCCAGGACAAGTTTTGAATTTGCCGAGACAAAGCGCCGATGTGGGCCTTTATCGATGAAAC
Source organism: Annona cherimola (assembly GCA_030490835.1). Taxonomy (NCBI): domain Eukaryota; kingdom Viridiplantae; phylum Streptophyta; class Magnoliopsida; order Magnoliales; family Annonaceae; genus Annona; species Annona cherimola. The sequence goes on along the minus strand of CM059971.1, from coordinate 32,664,942 downwards.
CGCGTCTAGTTGGAGTAGACCTGCACCTCTGCTTCTGTCTGATGGCAATTGATAAGTGTTGGCCGCCATGTTTTCGAGCAGGGCGTATGATTCCCGATAACTTTTTTGTAGCAGAGATCCGTTCGATGAAGAAACCACCATATGACGGGTGGAATCTTGGAGACCGTAATAGAAAATCTGAATTTGTACCCATGGATGAATTCCATTATGCGGGCACTTTCGGAGCAGGTCTTTGAAACGATCCCATGCCTCTGATACGGTCTCCTCGTCGTGTTGCTTGAACGAGACTATATCCATTCTCAGCTTGGCTAACTTGACCGGCGGAAAGTATTTTTCTAGGAATTTCTGAGCCAAGTCATTCCATGTGTTGACGGAGTTCGGTGGCAAAGAGTCTAGCCACTCTGAAGCTCGGTCACGCAGAGAAAATGGAAATGTTCGAAGTCGTATCGCTTCGTCAGAGACTCCGTTCTGCTTGAAAGTGTTCATAATCTGCAGAAAATTCTGCAGATGGCAGTGCGGGTCTTCAGATGCAAGACCTCCGAACTGCCCGATAGATTGGAGCATCTGGAAAATCACCGATTTGATTTCAAAATTATTGGTGTCAATCGGAGGAGGTGCAATACTAGTTTGAACATCATTTTAGCCAAGTACAATCAGATCCCAAATTGGGTGGTCCAAATCATCTTGAGGTGGATGATTCAGGATCTCGATCCTCTGATTTTCCGGCTGGTTTGCATGGACATTCTCGTCTTGATTCTCGATACACTCCATCGTATGTTGTTGGTTTCTAGCCTCCTTGCTCTTTCGGCGCCTTCTCAAATAGGTTCTTTCGGGTTCTGGATCAAAAGGGATGATAGTCTCCTTTCCGGCTCTGCCTCGGCGCATGTAATATGAGATAATTCTGCAAAAACCAATGAACTTGAACTAGCAGAAAGAAAAAAAGAAAGATGAAATTCTAATCTAAAAGAAATACTGAAAATAAGATATTCTACAGAATTGTACAAGAAAGCAATAAAACTAAATATAATTGGCTAAGCAAATCCTCGGCAACGGCGCCAAAAACTTTACGAGCTGCGTATATGTCTATTAATTTGCTCGCTATTTACGCAAGTATATGTATCGTGTCAAGTAATAAAAAGTGAGTAGAGTATCGTTCCCACGAGGAATTGTTAACCGGAATTATTATTTAACTTAACCGCTTTCGAAGGTTGAGAAATTCTGAATTTGTGGTCCTGTTAAACTAATAATTGCATAAAAGGGAAATTAGAGTAGAGATCTGAGACTACTGGATACTAAAATGGGTTTACTGATTAGGGATGACAGATGGATAGATCGGAATCCTTGAATCTAACTATATTGCTCTGGTTCTTGTTAAGCGGATTGCATATGAATTTACTAGCCCAAGTTCATGTATTTTCATATATGTCTTCCAACAGTAGATAAAGCTAATTACACCTTATTTAAGTGTTATGTTCCCATGCCATTAAATAAAATGAAATTGATAAGTTCATAACTTGTATAATGACTATACATGGTTTAACGGTATATTCCTCTCCGTTAAACAACTCTCCTTACATAAAGGTCGAAACCTGTGCCTTGCACATGGGTCTGGCAAAGTTCTCCCTTTTTCAAGGATAAATTAAGTAATTAAATCATCTTACAAGGTAGTTAATCTTGTAAAAGCATTATACTCACACATGCAAAGGTAAATCATACACAATCATGTATATAAGCTTAAATATTCATTCCTAAATATTCTAAGAACCAAGAAACAATACAGTTTAGAATTCAATTCATCCTAACTATCCATCTAATGGAGGTTTAGCTCAAAGACATGATCTTAACATCCAATACATCCAAATAAAAAGTATCCATAAGGCAGAGAAAGAAAATTGGAAAGAATAAGAAAAACTATTTTCCGGCGGTTTCCACCAACGGGACTTGATTTCTTTCTTCAATCCGAGCTTTGATCTCGATTTTCACTTTCTTTTGCACTGTAGTTCGTACTCAGGTTCCTCCCTCCTCTATCTCGCGCGCGAACCCCTAGGATCTATATATAGAGTCCCCTTTTGCGCAGCTTACGCACTGGAATATTCGCATACAGATGCGTATTGGCGCCTAAGCGCCAACTCTCTGTGTGCTGAGCAGTTTAGACACATTCTGGAACCCTAGGGATTTTTGCACTGGCGCCTAGGCGCCAACTCCCTGAAAGTGGTTTCTAACTTGTGATTTCAGCAATGTTTTCGCTTGAGTTGCATGTTGATGAAGTGGCACCTGGGCGCCCCTTGGTGGCGCCTAGGCGCCAACTCTCTGGACTACTCCTTGTCAGCTGTGTGTGCTGCAAATGGTCAATGCGTGTAGGGTGGCGCCTAGGCACCAACTCCCTGCCTCTGGATGCCTCAACTTGCCTTCAACTCGGCCGCTCTGCTGCCGTACGTCCTGTCCTTCCTACAAAAAATGGAAAAGCTAAATAAATAAACTAAAAATGCCTAATTAATGCTAAAATTGCCTAAAAACTAATTAATGCTCTTAAAATGCAAAGAGGATGAAAATTAAGCTAAAAGAGTGCAAACTAAGCCTAATCTCTTGAACTAATACACAAATCAAGTTTGAAATGGGCCATGATAACTCGTAAAAATACGAGTTATCAAAAGCAGTAAACAATTCATTTATTTCATTGGAAATAACATTTCAATACACATTTAAATAAGGAATGACCATCCTTAAACAACTTAGAAAGAATTGAAATCATTCATTTTCTAACTCATTTAAATAGTTAGAATATCATTGATAAACATTTTATCACATTTGATAAATCAAAGAAAACTGCTTGCTTACCTTGCTTACTTAGCTTTCCGCCTCGTTAACCTCTTTGCCTTTGCCTATACATAAACATTACATTGCATTTATAACAATCCATTTGCTTGCACTCACTTAGTTTTCTAATCCCAAAATCCATATCATACATAATCAACTTAGATTTTCAAGTCGACCATACATACACAACATGCACTTGTGCATCATAACATTCATTCCATATTGTGTTTTAGTCTCATATTTAGGGTAACACATAAAATTCATTCATAATTCATCATTTGGGAATTTATATCTTCCATTAACCATTTTTCATCTATTTTCCATTTTTCCTACGTCAATGCTCATTCTAAGCATATAAGTGACGTTTCAAGCTTCATAAATAAATCTAAAAAATTGAGATAATTAATCCTCATTCATACAGAAATATCCTCATGCATTTTATCACATATTCTTGCATATTTTTCATTTTAGCAAGTTCATATAAGTCACATATCATCCATTCATACATATGCTCTACATACGTTCAACATACAACACATAAATTATGTTTTTATTAAAATTTCTTAACACAGAAACTTACACCCATTTTCATCATAATTAAACCCCTTAATTAACATATACTTTAGGGTTTAATTTTTGATTTTTAATCCATTTATCACTGATTCCAAAACAGCCATGTTAAGACCCATTTTTCACCCTTTCAACGTCTTTTTTAAGACTTAAATCATAACAAATTTTAAAGTCATAATTTCCAGCAACTATACATTTTTTTCTTAACCCAAATTTAGGCTATTATCACATATTTAAAATTCCTAATTCATCGGCCTCCATAACAGCAACATTTTTATGCATATAGGGCATCCATTTGACCCGTTTTGACGTGTCCAGACATATATCTATAAAATTAGATTTAGGATAAATCTTTCCAAACCCTTTTGGAAACTAAAAATAACTTAATCCTAGGATATTTTACCCTCCATAACATTCATAAATTATTTTATTACAAACAACAACAAAAATCATATGGAAAGCACCTGTTTTGGGCCCCGTTTGGACGTCCCACATACATACCTAAAAAATTAGATTTAGGAAAAAATCATCCAGCCTACTTAGGCTGTCCAAAGGTTCTTAATTTAGGGTAATTTCCCTGCAATTCATCCATAAAAAATTTAAGCACTTCCTTGTATTATTTTTAACCCAAAAATGGAAAAATCGGGCATTTCTTGAAACCCTAAGTTCCATATTTGCTAAAATCATTAAAAAATGCTTAAATCAACATATGTAATCCAAAAGAAAATGAATTACATCTAAATCAATATGCTTAAATCATACAGGGATTTCCAAGTTAGCTTTCATCTCAAAATTCAACTTAAACTTCCATTTTCACTCTCTTGAACTCTTGATCTCATTTAAATCTTTCAAAAATCATTCAATCCCCATATTAAGGCATCATAACTCAGCCTTTAAGAGTTATTTATGAACTATATTCATGACTCATGAATTGAGAGAGAAAACTTGATTCAAATGATTCAAAACTTAAGTTTTTACTTACTTGAATCAACCCTAACTTGAATCCAACTTGTGTAGCTTGTTTCTTCTTCTTTTTCTTCTCCTTTTCTCCTTCCCCTTGTTATTTTTGGATGTGCCCTTGGTTTTCTCAAAACTTATCAATTTTGGAGATTTTTCTCCCCCCTTTCTTCATATACAAGTTACCAGGGATAAACTCTCATTTTATTATTTTTTAACCAGCTTATGGGACCACTTGCCGCATGTCACGAAGGTAATTTATTTCTACCTTATCCCTTGATGACATGGAATTTTTATAACTAAGTAAAATTTGCATTTACTAATTAACAAAAATCCACAAAATCCATGCATTGATGGCCCATGTTGCTGTCCACCAATTGACGTCCCCTGTTTGCTAGCTTTTGAAAATGTTTTTGACACTTTTTCCACATATTTATGTGCCCATTTACTTCACCTAGGAATTAGGCAACTTATACACATTTTTTAGCATTTAAAAAAATCAAATTTCATACCTTAAAGTGCCCTTGGACGTCCCTTACTTTTCCACATGCCCTAAGCTCCATTTGAGCTAGCTATTAGGCATTAAACCATGGCATTTAATCCTTGAATTTTCCATGGATTTGACCATCAAACAAAGCATAAAAATTCAGCTCAATCCACCCAAAATTTGACACCTTGTATAGCATTCAAACATGTCATTTTCTCAAATGCTTTTTATTAAATGCTATGGTAGTCTAGGGTACACAAAGTCAATGCTAGGTACCTTTTTCTAATTAAACACTTTCCCATGGTAATTAGCTTAATCAAATCTCATAGATTTTATAATTTTATTCAATTGTTTCAAATTTTATCTTAAACCGACGTTTCTACGTCAAGTTATGAACCTTTGAAAATATCCTTAGAGTGTGAGATTAAAAATAAATAATTATTACCTTAATCTCATCACTTATGCCTTAATCCAATCCATACATAAGTTTGAGTCCAAAATCATGAACTTGCCTCTAAATTTTCATCTCATTTCGCCTTACAGGTGTTAAGTTATGAATTTTCTATGATTTTCAACATAACTCCATAATTTTTATTTTAATCTCTATTAATTAAATCATGAAAATTAAAATAAATATTCATGTCACATTAGCATATAATAATCCTTATTAAGTCTCTTTAGTCATCTTGACTCACTTTGAGCTTTGGCGATTAATCTTAATCACAATTCTTATTTGCAAACCATAATTGCAAAATTCATAAATTCATGAAAATCCTCCAAAAATCAATCAATTCATACATAAATCATAATTACACCTTAAATGCAATTATATGAGTCCTACTCGAGTCTGGATATTACACTCATCATCGACTAGAAGATTAAGCCAACATGTAGTTTTTCACTATAAATACACCAGTAAGTCGCAAATATATCAAAAAGTTAATAAAAAATCTATTAAGGGACAAAGTAGTAATTTAGGCGAAATAATATACAGAAGGCAGTTTAGACTAATAGCTAAAATAAAATCATACACTGAAAAATAAATAACATGAAGTGATATTCTTGGGAAAAAGAATTGCAAAAAGACCTAGTGATGGTACAACCCCCTTTTAAACTTGTGTACGTATGAGATGCAAATTTTTTTAAATGTTATTAATTTTTGGATCAACGGAAGGCGGCCAAATAAAATTTGTGCAATTATGATATTTAGTGCTCAATAATTTTAGTGCCGCCCTTGTTAAGAATAATATTATTTTTGAAACAAAATAATTAATATTCTTACATACTAGATGCATTAGTAAAATTTACAAATAAATTAGTCTTCTCGCTTATTATTATTATTATTATAAAAATTTGATTATATTTACTTTTGAGGAAACAATATAGGCGTGGACTAAAATCTGTGTAGTTTATTCATTTGATGCTTAATAATTTTGATACCACTAGTATTTAAAATAAAATTATTTTTGTGACAAATAATTAAAATTGCTTGTTAAATAATGTCCTCATGTGAATCGTATAATATTTTCTTTTGGATTAAAATTATTTGCAAGTCAACAATAGGAGGGGCATAATAAAATTTATGCAATTAATTTAATTGGTGCTTAATAATTTCGATACTTCTCTTGTTAAAAAATAAAATTACTTTATCAACACAATTCAAATTACCCATAAAATAATATTCTCACATGGATATGATATTATTTCCTTCTCGATTATAATTGTCTTAAGGTCAATCATATAGGCTGCCAAATAAAATTTTTGAAATTAGTTTATTTGGTGCTTAAACATTTTGATTCCACCTTGTTAAAAGTCTAATTACATTTAAGACAAATAATTCAAATTGCTTGTCAAATAATATTCTCATGTAAACATTACACTATTTTTTCTTGATTCTAATTATTTTTGGGTCTTACTTGGTGCTTAAAAATTTTGAGACCAACTATATTAAAAATAAAAATAATAGCATTGGATGACTAAACAACAATTAATTTGTTGCCTCATATATTTCACCACATAAACTCACCCTCTTAATTAATAGATTTATTATATGTGTTTTATAAAATCTACTTTCATCTTTACTATATTTTTTGTGAATTTAAAATAAATTATCATTATTGAATTGTTTTGTGACAAATAATACTGAATTATTTGTAAAATAAGTTTTATTATTATTAAAAATAAACTATAGGAGTTTAATCTAAAAAATTATAATATATAGAGCTTATTTTATAATTATTCAATAAGTGAAAATATAAATTAAAATATTGAGCTCTTTAAATATATTAATTAGATTATATGTTCTAAGAATTTAATTAAATTTTAATAAGCTTTCAGAATTTTATTATTTAATAATTTTTATAATTTTTGTATCACATCTATAGATAATATGCTCCCTATAGATTTTATAAATAATCTATAAAATCCATTAGACCAGTACATTAGAATTTGAATAATCAATAAAAATCATAAAACATGTAGAAATGAGTTCATGATTTTCCAGCATAAATGTAAAATCTGTATTGCCTGTAAAATTTGTGAAAATAAAATATTATCAATCTTGTCTAAGGTGTCAAAACTGTATAACTTATCTACGTCATTAAACGGCTGCATAAAAAAATAATATATTCTATAAAATTCGTAAAATATCCAAAAACTATTAGTTACATATGCACGTTTTCTGCTATATTCGAATAACTTATAAAATACGTTTACAGGAAAAAGCGAAGATAGATAACCTATACAACTCATCATCCCTGTGAATTGCATATAAACTTTAAAATTCATAAAATTTGTAAAATCTGTAAAATCTATAAAGTAAGCAAAATTATTTCGTTCATTCAATTATATTTTTTGATAAATCTAGTTGATTGTTCCAATATTTTGGCATACATTGCCTATTATTATTGATGATGATTATATTACAAATTAGACGTCTCGGATCGTTCATATCAATATCATTTTATTAAAAGCATATGACATCCCATAAAGAAACATGCACTGCAATCTACCATAAGCCATTTCACCTACCCATACTCACACTTTATCCTCAAATGTACTCCCATTTTGTGAAAAGACAAAACTGCCTCATTTGCATTTCACCCCTAAATAAAAATATTTTCACAGACACCCTAGTCCTCCCCTATAATACCAGCAACCAATGGGCAACCATAAGTGTAAAATTATGTATAGGAGGAACACATACTCTCTTACTTATATGGAACCTTCCCATCATGCTCAAATAGAAAAAAAATCAACCACTTAATAAGATTGTCATATAAATATACTGAGCTACCACTTTTATGCGGAATCTTAAGAATTAAATTATATTGGGCCCTTTACAGGATCTTATTGTGAGGATCAGGTATTTTATTATTATTATTATTATTACAATTCATTCCTAACTATGTGATAGTTTACAAATATGCTGCTAGGAATAAATGATATTTTGACATGTTTGGTTGTATGAGACACATTCATGAGTAAGTTAAACACAAGTACGAGTTGTGGTGTTAACATGTTTTTGTAGTGACACCACCTGTTTATGATATGATTATTGAGTATTTGATTGAGAGGTGTATAATTTATGCACTGTCTGGGGCATTATGACTATCTTCCACCTCACGGAGTAGGTACGGGGTTCGACTTGCCCGATCAGGTCGCTGGGGTCAAGGGGGCAGTGCCTCTTGTGGGGGTGAGGGGGCAACGTCCCGTAGAAAATTTTAATTTACTAAGTTTTATAGGTAGAAAAAGCAAGCTGCAAATTATGTTTGGGCTTGACCCATGCTCGGGCTAAGCTTGCTAAGGCTTAATTCGCGTGTGCCCCTTTCTCTCTTCACCTTCTCTCTCTCTCTCTCTCGCTGTTTCTTCCATTTTCTTTTTCCTCTTCTTCCCAGTGTTGATTTAGCCTTAAACCGCGTCAAAAGCTCTTCCAAGCTTCTTCGTAGATTATCGATTCACCTCAAGGAAGCTCGAAATCCCAAAGATTCGAGTTTAAAGTCGCTGTTCATGGGAAAAATTGCGATCGAGGTAAGTAGGTGTCGTCTCTTCTTAAATTAGTGATGAAATTCTATTTTAAATCTGAAATAGGGCCGGTGAGAAGACGCAGTGTTCAACAATCTCATGTTTAGGGAGTTTGGGTTTGTGACAGCTTATGGTTAGTAGGGTTTATGGGGAAAATTGATGTTGCTATGTGATTTTTATAAAATAGATAACCCATTAGCAGTTTTATATCATTAGAATATGATGTTGCTTCAGTGGTGTAAACCGAGAAGGGAAACTGTAGCGCCCCAAACCAAGACATCACTTCCTTACCTCAAGACCTTATTGATTGGTAAATATGAATCAGAATTGTTGCCTTCATTATGCGGCAGATTCTTAATTAGATCTCATCCAAATTTTTTTTCGATTCGTTCTTTATCCATCCTCATTTCTTTTCTTTGTATCGCACTTCATTCGTCTTGTAAGCAACGATACACTTGTAATTCCATTGCACATAGCATATTAACATACTACATGGTTTCGTTATAACCTTTTTCATAAACTTATCCCCTGGCAGTTGTCATCAATTGTATATATCATTCATAAAATTTTCATCTAGTTCTCTTACATCCTTAGTTTTAACAACTTGGCCAAATCATAACCATATAAGATTCATTCATAATTGAATACTAAGCACTTACACTTGTATACATACATTATAATATCTTAAAAATTCCAATCATTACATTCGATACACATAACTAATCATTTAGCACACACATGAATACTATCTCATACCTTTCCTCAAATACATCATGTTCTCCACCTCTTGAGCTCCCCTATACCTGACTAAGATTTGGAAAAACAAAACGTGAGTAATGAACTCAGTAAGCAAGCATTTTGTATTTTCATATAAATGCATTTCTCTCCGTTCGGTAGAAGATACTTATCAAGAATCAACTACCAACAGGAAGAAACCTTTCATGAAAACCTTTCATTTAAACCCTTCATAAAATTTTGCATTTAAATCCATCATAAAAATTTTCATTTAAATCTTTCATGACAACCATTCATATAAACATTTCTTGAAAACCATTATTATCAACCATTCATATAAACCATTTATAAAAGGACAAATGTATGTCCTAAATTATTTTCATATAAACCTATATTCATGAGGACAATCTTATGTCCTAAATCATTTGCATATAATGTGAAACCCCAACCTAAGGAGGATTAATGTGTGCATTGAACATGTACATGAGATTTATATACAATTAAATGGAATTTTTGGATGTTTTTGTGATTTTGCTAATTATTGCAATTAGGGTTAAGGACTAGCAATAACGATGTGATTAATCATTTTGAGCTAATATGGGACAATGGGATTAGAGTAAATTATTGTTGATGTAAATGTGCAAATATATCATGGAAAATCATTTTCCATTATTTGATATGAATTATGAGCATTTATGTGACAATTGTTAAGTTAAGTGGAAAAATATTGAAAAATTCATAACTCAACGCCTATAAGGCGGATTCAAGTGAAATTTGAAATGAAAATTAATGATATTGGGTTTGGTATTTTGGAATTAATGGGTTATGAAAATTCTTGATAAAATAAGAGTTATGATTTATTGATTATATTCCAATTTCAACCGTTAACTTTAAACGGCTATAACGGGAGCTAAGAAAATCAGATTAAGATGAAATTTGAAACGGTTGAATGAATTTATGAAATGGTTGTTTTGGATGGCTTGGATTAAGCATGAAATTTTGGGAAAATTTCTGCAATGAAAAAGGTAAGTTTGGTTGACTAATGCTCCACATGAGTACATTTCATTTAATGCTAGAGTACCAAGCATAAATGCATGATGTGAATGGGATTTGAGGTGGAAGTTGTAGGCCATTTCTAGGGTATTTTGTGCAATTATTTGAAATGAAAAAATGTGAGAATTATCCATCCATTGAATGCATATGATGATGGAACTACAAAAGGCAAAACCTAGCATAGAGGAGGTGGCATAAGGGGACATCCAAGGGCTGCCAAGCTGATTTTTTTTGAATTGTTAATTTTTTAAAATATGCATATAAGTTGCAGGGATGCAAGTACATGATATGTGCATATAATTATGAAGATTGTTATCAATAAAAAATTGGAAAAGGCAGATATATGCAGCTGAAACGTGAACATCAAATGGGGATGGAAAATGTGGTTTGAAATGTTAAGTTGCTGCAGTTTTTGTTAAATTTATTTACACCAAATTAATACATGAATTAATGGGTAATTAAGTGTATAATTTACCTTTAAATTAGGATTTAAAAAAATTGGGAAAAATGTATGCAAAAATGGGCAGCAATGGACGTGCAAAGTTGGACACTTGGACGGTTATGCTTTGAGCAGATTTTTGATTTTTGCAAAATGGTAAAATTCCATTTTACTAGGCTGAAATTTAACCAGCACATATGGTAGATAAGGGAGCATTTAAGAGTGTGGAAATTTCCCAAAATGTGGGGCCTACAACTGGAAAAAGTCCAGCTCCTATAAACCCATGCACGTCACTTGAGAGAAGGGGTTGGAAAATTGCTAAGTGTGAGATTTTTTACCCAAGAAACCAGCAGCAGCTCACGTCCCATTTTCCCCAGCAAGGAAGAAGGAAAAAAAAGAAAAAAGGAGGAGGATTTGTGGAGGGAAACCATCTCCAAGTGCTAGGGTTTGATTTAGTTCAAAACCAAGTAAGTATATGTGTTGTTTGAATAGTTTATTTTGAGTTTTTAAAATTTAAAATGGGAATATGGAAGGGATGCTTAAAGGATCTGTAAAATGGTGATTTAACGTGCTTTTGAATGAATATGGAATGGATATTAGGTTTTATGTATGAATTTACAAGTTTAAGTTGATGAAAGTGAAGTTATGCATGTGCATTAAGTGGAAAATCCAAGTTGGTAAACCCTAAATCTCCAAGACAAGTTTCTGTTTTGGTATGATGATATGATTAGGTTATGAATCATGTATTCATGCAAAAAATATGATAGTTTATGCTTAAATGATGAATTTTTGAAGTTATGGAATGCAAAGTGATGATTTTGACCTAATTTCTATGTTTCTATGATAAAAATGCTATGTAAATGGGTTTGCATGTTTTATGAATGTTATGTAGGGTAAAATACCCTAGGTTTAAGGTATTATGGATGCCCAAAAATATTTGGGAAAACAAGCCCTAAAACTGATTTTTATAAATTTTATGAAAGTGTGTCTAACCGATGTGAAACGGGACTCAAAACGTATAAGCAACTTGCTGTTTTGAGAAATGATAATTCATTGATGTTATATATGTGTTAAATCCCTACATATGGATTAGGAAAAATGGATTTATATGCTAAAATTTTGAAATTTTATGACTGCTTGGGATTATGTGTCAAAAGACACGTAAAACGGGTGAAAAATGGGTTCCAAACTTGCTGTTTTGGAAACCTATGGTGAGTGGATTTAAGGATTTAAATCCCATGAAAATACCCTAAATGAAGTGGTAATTAAGGTTAATTAACCCGTTGAAATATGGATTAAGTTTCTGAGTTAGCAAATTTTATGAAATGCATTATGTATATGTGCTAAGTGTGCTTATGTGAAGGGATAAAGGTAAATGGGTGATGAATGACTTATAAAAAATGAATTTATGCAAAAATGCATGAAAAAGAGATAAATTCCATGATTATACATCTGTTTTGAGTGTATGATGATTTATTTCAAATTTTGGAATTTTTTAAGGAAGCCTAAGGCGATAACATGTGCTAAAGCAAGCACCGATGTGTGTATTGTGGAAAAAGAGTGAAAAAATGGCAAAATGAGGTTAATGAACCTATATATGAGGATTATTAAATGAATTTTATGAGATTGAAATGAATACCCTAATTGTGGGGTTATTTATATATGTCTTGTTGTACATTAGCCGATGAAATGTGCAAAATGTGCTATATATGTGCATAATAGGGGTGCAACTTGGTCCGAGTACCCACGGGTCGACCCGCTGGATACCTAAATAGGGTAGGTTCGGTTTCATAGAACCTACCCGTAGGGTTGGTTCGGTTCCTCCGGCGAAATACCCGTTCATTTTCGGGTAGGGGTCGGTTCCGGTTCTGGGTACCCGGAACCGACCCGGATTTTATATATTATATAATACTTAATATATTATTCCTTCCCCAGCCGACCAGCGTCCAGCCCTATCCCCAATTCCTTTCTCCTCTGCGGCAGAAATCATGGCAGGCAGTAGAAGATCGAGCAGCGGCGCCGGCATAGCTCCCCTCCACGACGCCGACACAACTCCCCTCCACAACATGCCTCACAGGTTCCTGCTCTTGGATTGATAATGGGTAAACCTGGTGTTGGTCAGTCTCTGTTTGTGCAAAATTCTTTTGTGCCTCAGCAGATGTGGCAACAACAAACAGTTAATCAACAGCAGCAGCCACAGCCACAGCCACAGCCACAATCAAATCAGCAGCAGCAGCAATCATCCGATGATACCTAAGCAGAAGGACGATGCAGGGTGCTAGGCAGACTCTTTGGGTTGCACGAATATGCTATATATCTTCTTCTTCAGTGCTATTTGCAAATTTGAATATGGACATGCCCTTTTCAATAGCATGCTCTAGATGAATGCTTTTGGGGATTTCTATATGCTTTTCCTTGTCAATTGTATGTGCCTCCTGTCATCTACTATGACTTCGAATAGTTATGTTGTATATCTATTCCAAATCAGCTCAAAAATGTATTTTCATGTTGGTCTTTTTACACAGGTTGAAGCTGCAAATAGATCGTGTTCTAATAACCGAACCGGAACCGACCCGCTCTTGAGAAAATTGGGTAGGGTAGGCTCCGGACCGACCCGGTCTAAAATAGGGTAGGGTAGAGGTTTTTACAAAATGGGTAAGGGTAGGTTCCACTCGTACCCGGACCTACCCGACCCAAGTTGCACCCCAAGTGCATAATGACTAGTGAAGTCAAATAAAAGATGTATGTATATGGAATGAGTTGGAAAACTAAATGAAATATGAAAAAAAGAAATATATGAAAAATCATACTATTCTCATGTAGGCAAAGGCAAAGAGAAAGTTATGATGGAAAGCTAAGGAATTCAGGTAAGCAAGCAAATTTTCTAAAGGATTTTAGCTTTTCTAAGTTGTTTCCATAAATGCAATTTTTGCTTTAACTTGTTTGTTGATGTTGGTCCTGAGTTGATGGCAATTACCCAAGAGCGGAGGGGTGAATTGGGTATTTAAAAATTTAAACTTAAACAGAAACTTTACCCTGGATTAATCTAGTCCCCTTTTATGAAGAAACAAATGGAAAGCAATATAGAACACAGAACAGAAATAAATATCAACAAACAAGATTTTATAGTGGTTCGAGTAACCTTCCCTACTCCACTCTTCCAAGCTCACACCTCTTGTGACTTGAGTTCCACTATGTATTTCACAAATACAACTAGAGCCACTGCTCTCTTCTAGATTTCAGCTCTAGGAGAAATCAACAATTCACAGCACAAGTAGATGACGAGTTCCACTCCAATCACACACTACTTTGCTTACACTTGATTTTAGTTACCCAAACTAAATCAAGTTCAATACAACAAGAAATAACAAAAGAAAGTATCTACACGTTACTGGTGTGTAGAGGCAGATTTGGCGTAGAGAAGAACTTGTACAGCAATGATAATGATTCAGCAAGCAACTCTTGGCTGTTCGGAAGCAAGGTTCTTCTTCTAGATGTTGGCTTGATCACTTAATGCTCTTAAATATGGGAGTTATGCTCATTCAATGAATTCTCAGCTACCCTCCTCGTTCATATTGAATGCCTTATATAATTTGTGAGGGAATCCGAACGTTTGGAAGTAGGTGGCGCACATTTAATGCGCCAACGTTCAAAAAATTTTAGACCGTTGCGACCCAAGTCGCAAGTGGAGTCGACTTCGGGTGCGACTTCACCCAAGTCGCGGATGGAGTCGACTTCGGGTGCGACTTTGACTCTTCGCAATTTCTTCAAGTTCCAGTCTGGGTCGACTTGGTCCTCGACTTGACCCAAGTCGCAGGTGAAGTCGACTTCGGGTGCGACTTCACTTCCTCAGCTTGCTAGTTGAACTTGAAATCCTTGGAATGCCTTGCTTGCTTGAATTTCTTCATGTTTGGTTGTTCTTCCTTTGATTATATCTTTTGCAACTCAGTATAATCATCCTAGCTTGATGTCCTTTTAGCTTCGTGACTTGCAAACTTTGAATCCTTATAATCTTGAATACTTGAATCTTAGAACGCCTAATGATGTCCAAATGTGTGTTCATAATCCAACATGATGAATTCATGCAACCCTTCTTGCTTTGATCTTCAATTGATCTTCATTTGAGTGTTTGAGTCGTCTTGGCCTTCATCTTCACATGAATCTATCATTGAGTCGTCTTGATCTGCAAGTTCCGCACTAGAGTCGAAGCTGGAGTCTGTTGGAAATATGTGGAAAATAAGCTAAATCTATGTTTTGATGATTAACAAATCAATTTGAGTAAGTCTTGGCTACTAACATATTTGTGGAACTGTTTAAGGGATATACATTTGAAGAAAATAGAGCATGGAAGGCCAAGTCGATCCCCAAGTCGACTCCAACATCGACTTCAATGCGCCAAATCCTTCCAGAGTTGAAAAAGGAAAGCTGAACTGCCGAAGTAGCAAACGAAGTCGACTCCGCATGCGACTTGGGCGAAGTCGCAGACCAAGTCGACTCCAGCATCGACTTCAACATGACAAAACCTTCCAGAGTTGAAGTCTAGACCCCGAAGTGCCGAAGTCGCACCCCAATTCGACTCCACTTGCGACTTGAGGTGAAGTCGCAGACGAAGTCGACTCCGGCATCGACTTCGATCGGGCAGAGGGGATATTTCAGAAGACAAGCTGAGATTAACTATTTTCAAGACAAACTTGTATGAAGATGAAGATCAAGGCAACCTAGATGCTCAAACTGAAACATTTGAAGACTAATCCAAGTCCAAGCAAGATGCATCAACTCAACCAAGAAGTTGTACAAGATTATATGATTCAAGACTCATGGGTTCAAAGGCTTGCAAAACATGGAGCTAATGAAAGCAAGCTAAAATGAAGACAATGATTCAAAAGGAAATGAAAAATGCAAGAGAACAACAAAAGGCATGAAGGAACCCAAGCAAACTAAAGCATTCCAAGTTTTCAAGTTCATCAAGATAACTGACGAAGTGAAGTCGCACACCGAAGTCGACTCCACCTGTGACTTGGGTCAAGTCGATGCCCAAGTCGACCCAACCTGGAACTTGAAGACGCTACGGAAAGGCGAAGTCGCACCCGAAGTCGACTCCATCTGCGACTTGGGCGAAGTCGCACCCGAAGTCGACTCCGCCCGCGACTTGGGTCGCAACGGTCGGAAATTATTCGAACGTTGGCGCATTTAATTCGCGCCACCTACCTTCAAACGTTCGGATTCCCTCCAAAATTATAAAAGGCAGTCATTGTGGACGAGGGAGGAAGTTAGAAATCATTAAGAGTGCATAATTCCCATCTTCAAGAGCATTAAAGAGATCAAGCCAATCCAAAGAAGAAGAACTTTGCTTCAAACTGCTAGAGCTCAACTTCTGAATCTTCAAAGCTAATTCTACGAGTTCTTCTCTGTGCCAAACTGTCTCTACACAACAGTAACGTGTAGATTCTTTCTGTTTTTCTTATTGTTGTATTGAACTTGATTTAGTTTGAGGAACTAAGATCAAGTGTAAGCAAAGTAGTGTGTGATTGGAGTGGAACTCATCACCTACTTGTGCTGTGATTTGTTGATGCCCCCTAGAGCTGGAATCTAGAAGAGAGCAGTGGCTCTAATTGTATTTGAGGAATACAATAGTGGAACCCAAGTCACAAGGAGTGTGAGCTTGGAAGAATGGAGTAGGAAGGTTGCCCGAACCACTATAAAAATATTGTGTGCTTGATTTATATTTCTGCTCTCTACATTACATTGCTTTCCATTTCATTTCATCAATCAAGGGGATTAAACTTTCAAGGGGTTAAGTTTTTAATTTACCAAAGAATTTTGTAAGAACCCAATTCACCCCTCCCCTCTTGGGTTTTTCCATTAACTCGGGACCAACAGAGTCGACTTGGTCTGCGACTTCATCCAAGTTGCATGCGGAGTCGACTTGGGATGCGACTTCGGCAGCTCTCGTCCCTTGATTTCAACTCTGGACAAAATTAACACCTCTAAGTCGAAGCTGGAGTCTACTTGGTCTGCGACTTCACCCAAGTCGCAAGCGGAGCCGACTCGGGATGCGACTTCAGCAACTCTCATTCTCGATTTCAACTCTGGAAGGAAATGACATTTTGAAGTCCCTGCTGGAGTTGACTTGGGGATCGACTTAGCTTAAGTCGATGCCTGAGTCAACTTGGAATTCGACTTGACTTGTCATGCTTCATTCTCTTCATTTTTATAACCTTTAATCATTTTTATAAACATGTTAGTAACCAAAACTTACTCAAATTGATTTGTTAATCATCAAAACATAGACTTGGCTTATTTTCCACATGTTTCCAACAATCTCCTCCTTTTTGATGATTGACAAAACCGATTTGAGTGTATACCTTTCAATGTCTTTAAAGCATACTATTTGTGCATTTTGAAATTTAACATTTTCATCAAAAGTTAAAAATATGAGTTTAACATACATATTTCACTTCCTATACATCACAAGTTAAAATCATTCATATAAACATTTAAGACTAAGACTCAAATCCCGATCTCTTCTCCCTATTTTAGTCAATTGATCAAAAATAGAGATGGAGCGGAATAATCTTTTGAGAATTGCGGGGCTGCTCCCCCTGAACCTGTGCTCCCCCTCAGCTTGTGCTTTTCTAAGTTAATTCAAGCATTTCCATATCATTTCTAATTTTATAAAATAATTCTTTTGCTAGAGGTTTGGTGAATATATCTGTAATTTGATCTTCTGTTCTTACATATTTCAAACATATATCATGATTTTCTACATGTTCTCTGATAAAATGATGTCTAAGGTATATGTGCTTGGTCCTAGAATGCAATACTGGATTTTTAGTTAAACATATTGCACTTGTGTTATCATATCTAATAGGTATATCTTTAAAGTTCATGCCATAATCCCTAAGTTGTTGTTTCATCCAAAGCAATTGGGCACAACAGCTCCCAGCGGCAATATATTCGGCTTCCGCCGTAGATAGAGCAACACTACTTTGTTTTCTTGAAAACCATGAAACCAACATGTTCCGAAGAAACTGACATGTTCCACTAGTGCTTTTTCTATCTACTTTGTAACCGGCAAAATCCGCGTCCAAGTAGTCGATTAGATCAAAGTTAGAACCCTTTGGATACCAAAGTCCTATGTTGGTAATATCAACTAAATATCTGAAAATTCTTTTTACAGCTACCAAGTGTGATTCTTTTGGACATGATTGAAATCTAGAGCACATACAAACACTAAACAGTATATCGGGTCTAGAAGCAGTTAAATATAATAAAGAACATATCATGCTTCTATATAACTTTAAATCAACTGTCTTTCTCGTCTTTGTCAATTTTAATGGTTGAGCTCATAGGTGTGTTTGCCCCTTTGCTATTTTTCATGTCAAACTTCTTTAACATTTCTTTGATATACTTGGACTAGTTTATGAAGATCCTTTCACTTAGTTTTTTGATTTGTAGTCCAAGGAAGAAGTTTAGCTCCCCCATCATACTCATCTCAAATTCCTTCTGCATAAGGTCAATTCTTGACAAAGAATCTCATTAGTAGCACCAAAAATAATATCATCAACATAAATTTGAATAATCAAGATATCTTTTTCTTTATACTTGATAAACAAAGTGGTGTCTACCTTTCCCTTTTGAAAGTCATGATCAATCAGAAATTTGCTTAATCTTTCATACCAAGCTCTTGGAGCTTGTTTTAAACCATATAATGCTTTGGTTAATTTGTATACAAATTTAGATTGATCTTTCTCCTCAAATCCAAGTGATTGTTCAACATACACTTCTTCATTTACATACCCATTCAAAAATGCACTTTTAACATCCATTTGAAACAACTTAAAGTTCATGTGTGATGCAAAAGCTAGTAAAATCCGAATGGCCTCTAATCTAGCAACCGGTGCATAGGATTCCTCAAAATCTATTCCTTCTTCTTGTGAGTATCCTTTTGCCACAAGTCTAGCTTTGTTTCTCACCACAAATCCACTTTCATCTAACTTATTTCTAAAGACCCATTTTGTGCCAATGACAATGCAGTCTTTTGGTCTTGGAACAAGATGCCAAACTTGGTTTCTTTCAAATTGATTTAGCTCTTCTTGCATTGCTATGATCCAGCTTTCATCATCAAGAGCTTGATCAATAGTGGATGGTTCAATTTTGGATACAAAGGCGTATTGTCCACAAATATTTTGTTTTGACCTTATAGTTTTTACACCTTTATAAATATTCCCTATAACTTGCTCAATTGGATGGTCAGTTTTGAACTTTAAATTCCTAATTGCATTATTTTAATCTGTAATACACATATCCATCATGAATTTTCATTTATTCATAAAATAATTACAAATTTACAAATATCGAAATGACGCGTATACGGTCGAAATGACGCGCATACGGTTGCGGTTTCACAATTTGAAAGAAACCAAGTTTGGCATCTTGTTCCAATACCAAAAGATTGTACTGTCATTGGCACAAAGTGGGTCTTTAGGAACAAATTAGATGAAAGTGGACTTGTAGTGAGAAACAAAGCTAGACTTGTGGCAAAGGGATACTCACAAGAAGAATGAAAAGATTTTGAGGAATCCTATGCCCCGGTTGCTAGATTAGAAGCTATTCGCATCTTACTAGCTTTTGTATCTCACATGAACTTTAAATTATTTCAAATGGATGTTAAAAGTGCATTTTTGAATGGATATATAAATGAAGAGGTGTATGTTGAACAACCACCTGGATTTGAGGAGAAAGATCAAACTAAATTTGTTTACAAATTAACCAAAGCATTATATGGCTTAAAACAAGCTCTAAGGGCTTGGTATGAAAGATTAAGCAAATTTCTAATTGATCATGACTTTCAAAAGGGAAAGGTAGACACCACTTTGTTTACCAAGTATAAAGAAAAAGATATATTGATTATTCAAATTTATGTTGATGACATTATTTTTGGTGCTACTAATGAGATTCTTTGTTAAGAATTTTCTGAGCTTATGCAGAAAGAATTTAAGATGAGTATGATGGGGGAGCTGAATTTCTTCCTTGGACTACAAATCAAGCAACTAAATGAAGGAATTTTTATTAACCAGTCCAAGTATATCAAAGAAATGTTGAAGAAGTTTGGCATGAAAAACAGCAAAGGGGCAAACACGCCTATGAGCTCAACAATTTAAATTGACAAAGATGAGAAAGGAAAAAAAATTGATTTAAAATTATATAGAAGCATGATAGGTTCTTTATTATATTTAACTGCTTCTAGGTCTGATATATTGTTCAGTGTGTGTATGTGCTCTAGATTTCAATCATGTCCAAAAGAATCACACTTGGTAGTTGTAAAAAGAATTTTCAGATATTTAGTAGACACTACCAACATAGGACTTTAGTATCCAAAGGGCTCTAATTTTGATCTAATCGGCTACTCGGATGTGGATTTTGCCGGTTACAAAGTAGATAGAAAAAGCACTAGCGGAACATGTCAGTTTCTTGGGAATATGTTGGTTTCATGGTTTTCAAGAAAACAAACTAGTGTTGCTTTATCTACGGCGGAAGCCGAATACATTGCCGCCGGGAGCTTTTGTGCCCAATTACTTTGGATGAAACAACAACTTAGGGACTATGACATGGATTTTAAAGATATACCTATTAAACGTGATAATACCTATTAAATGTGATAATACAAGTGCTATATGTTTAACTAAAAATTCAGTATTGCATTCTAGAACCAAACATATAGTCCTTAGACATCATTTTATTAGAGAACATGTAGAAAATCATGACATATGTTTGGAATATGTAAGAACAGAAGATCAAATTGCAGATATATTCACTAAACCTCTAGCAAAAGAACCATTTTATAAAATTAGAAATGATATGGGAATGCTTGAATTAACTTAGCAAAGCACAAACTGAGGGGGAGCACAGGTTCAGGGGGAGCAACCCCACCATTCTCATAAAATTTTACCCACTCTATCTCAATTTTTTGATACATTGACAAAAAGGGGGAGAAGTGATGCGCACCAAGTGCTTGTCGTTAAGAGCACTGTGATCACCAATTTAATTAAAATTAACCGAAACACATTAAAGCTACCACTATACGGATGATAGTGTAGAATAACGGTGAGTCGGGTCGAATCCACAGAGAGGCGATGTAGTTTTGAATTGTTTTTAAGAGAAAGAGAAGGTATAGAGAAGAGAGAGAAAGAAGTCAGAGAAAAATGAAAGAAATTATAGGGAAAGGAGAAGAAATTAGAGAGATAAGAAAGAAGAGAGATAAAGAGACGTTAGAGAGAGAGAGAAGAAAATAGAAGAAATTGGAGAGAAAAAGAAGAAAGAGAAAGAGACGTTAGAGAGAGAAGAAAAGAGAAAATAGAAGAAATTAGAGAGATAAAGAGAGAGGGAAAGAAATTAGAAAGAGAGAGAAAGAAAAGAGAAAAGATTAGAAGAGTCGGAAAGAAAGTGAGACAAAAAGCTAAAAGAAATTATAATTCCCTAACAACTGAATTAAAGTTATTCTATGAAAGCAATTAAAGCTATGGAATTTAACTATTAAAACAGGAAAGAGAATTATATTAAATTTAATCTAACAATTACAAAGCAGAAAATAAAGCAGTAAATCTAATCTAAAAATTAAAACTACAAATTAAAGATTGCCAACTACGAAGCATTACAAACTATAAAGCAGTAAAATTCACATCACCCATATATGAAGAGCAAATCTCCACTTTATGAAAATTTTATTGCTTGTCCCCACCTCCTTGCTAGGGGTCCCACAAGATGGGTCCCACCCAAGGGAAAGAGAGGAGTGTTGTGTGTTTTTGGTGTTTGGAGGGACCCATGCTTTTATAAGTGTTGGGCAGCCCTCTTTCCATTTAAAAAAATCGATGTGGGATCTCTGTTTGGACGACACTGTAGCCAGCATTCGTTGCTTCTCCATTCTTCTTCCGCCGCAACCCTCGCCAACAATTCGTCTTCTAGTGACTTTAGTTTGGTCCGCATTATCTGCGGCAATCAAGAATTTCGAACTACCAAAGATGCCAACGAGCTCACGGCCCGCATCTTCCATTCCTAATGAGACTTCACTTCTGCGAGATCCAACCATTCATTTTCAAGGCAAACCAAAGGATGTTCTCTATTTTCATCAATCGCAAAATGGCTGAACCGGAAGCTGATTTACGGTAGGTGCTGAAATGGTTTTTGGAATTATAAAGGAAGGAGGCTGATCGGAGGTAGAAAGAAGGCCAGCTGGTAACTTGGTTCTGTTTAGTGGAAAAGGGATGCGGTTTGGGAGAATGGAAGCTGGGAGGTTGCTGCTTTGGCTTGGAGCGGGGTAGAGGAAATGGCGAACAAAGGTAGGCTGATTTTGGGCGATAATTTTTTCTCGGGAATGATATGGGTTTTATGCTGGATCGATGATGGCGAATTTTCCAGCTAAAACCGAGTAGGTGCAAGGTTTAGTTTGAAAAAAAATGCAGCCGAGATTGCTGCTAGATCGTGGCTGCCTGCTCGGTTTTTTCTGGTGTTGTTAAAATGGGGCTAAGATCGATTCTGTTGAGATAGAAGGCAGCCATAGGTTTGGGCGATCAATCGATTTTTGCTTTTGGGCTGCTGGATCGTGGTTGCCTCCATTTGCAGCTGCCGGTTGTTGCTTCTGAAACCGGAAGAGAAGAACAAAGGCGAGATGGTCAAATCGCTGCTGCTACAATGGGTTTTCCATGGCTGCCGATTGGGGAAGATGGTGGAGAAGACGGGCTGAAGTTTTGATGGAGTTTGGTTGTTGCCGGAGATCGGGACGGAGAAGAGGGGAGAACTGTTGGTTTTTTCGGTGATGGGTTTCTGCTGCCATTGGATTTTCTGGTTGGGGGCGAAGCTGCAAAAGAGTTTGGTACTGCTGAAATGGGTCGAGGCTGGCCAGATTTTTCTACCGTGATGACGTGCTGCCGGATCTGCCGCTTTGGGGAAGATGGAGTACCATAACAGGTGCTCCGGCGGTGCTCCGACCATCTGTACTTATGCAGAAAAAAATATTTTTAATAAACCCACATAGACATTTACTTTTGAGCGCTTTTTGAATTTATTTTATTTTATCTTAAGATTTTACAACGGTTTACTTTGCACCCATATTTCAAAGTTAGCCTATTTAATCCCTTTTAGCGTGTCTAATTATTTTTTATAATTTTATATTTTCCAAAATATTTCAAAATGACTCTTTTTATAGTAAAATTAAAATTTTTATGAAAAATATAATCTTTATGAAATTTCACTTAAAACATGTATTTATTTAACATTTTAATGTCTAATGGCGTGAATTTAATATGAAAATAAATGAAAATTTTTAGACTTATCAAGAAGAGATCAGGATTTGAGTCTAACTGGTTTTGAGAAGAGATCGGCATTTGAGTCTAAGTTTTTATGACTGGTTTTAAGTTTTTTGTTTGAATGTTTTTTGATTGTTTGCATGAGTATGTTAAAAACTTCAAAATGCAAAATTGGCATTTTTTAAGACATTGAAAGGTATACACTCAAATCAGTTTTGTCAATCATCAAAAAGGGGGAGATTGTTGGAAATATGTGGAAAATAAGCCAAGTCTATGTTTTGATGATTAACAAATCAATTTGAGTAAGTTTTGGTTACTAAAATATTTGTGGAAATGACTTAAGGTTATAAATTTGAAGAATATGAAGCAGGCAAGTCAAGTCGATTTCCAAGTCGACTCAGGCTTCGACTTAGGCCAAGTCGATCCCCAAGTCGACTCAAGCATCGACTTCGAAACATCATTTCCTTCCAGAGTTGAAATCGAGAATGAGAACTGCCGAAGTCGCATCCCAAGTCGACTCCGCTTGCGACTTGAGGTGAAGTCGCAGACCAAGTCGACTCCAGTCGCGACTTGGAGGCGTCATTTCTGTCCAGAGTTGAAATCGAGGAGCAGAGCTGCCGAAGTCGGAGACGAAGTCGACTCCGCATGCGACTTGGGTGAAGTCGCAGACCAAGTCGACTCCAGTATCGACTTCAGTTGGACAGGGCAGAAACTTTAGAAGCCAAATCGGGGATTAGATCGATTTCAAGGTAGAACTTGAGTCAAGTTGAAGATCAAGTCGACTTCGATGTTCGACTTGGAACATATGAAAACTAATCTAAGTCTAAAGAAAACAAGATGCATGAATTCAACTATTCTAATCCAAATATATTGGACTTGTTCATGAATATAAAAGATTCAAGACTCAAGGACTCAAGGTTTGCAAATCATGGAGCTAAAGGACATCAAGCTAAAATGAAAACACAGTGGTCCAAAGAGATATAAATCAAGGAAGAACAACCAAACATGAAGAAACTTAAGCAAGCAAAGCATTCCAAGAATTTCAAGTTCATTAAGCAAGCTGTCAAGGTGAAGTCGCACCCAAAGTCGACTCCACTTGCGACTTGGGTCAAGTCGAGGACCAAGTCGACCCAGACTAGAACTTGAAGAAGCAACGGACAGGCGAAGTCGCACCCGAAGTCGACTCCATCTGCGACTTGGGCGAAGTCGCACCCGAAGTCGACTCCACCTGCAACTTGGGTCGCAACGGTCGGAAAATTTTTGAACGTTGGCGCATTAAATGCGCGCCACCTACCTCCAAACGTTCGGATTCCCTCCACAATTATAAAAAGCAATCAATATGAACAAGGAGGAGAGCTGAGAATCATTGAATGTGCATAACTCCTATCTTCAAGAGCATTAAGTGATCAAGCCAACATTTAGAAGAAGAACTTTGCTTCCAAGATGTCAAGAGCTGCTTGCTGAATCTCTAAGCCTACACTACAAGTTCTTCTCTGCGCCAAATCTGCGTCTACACAACAGTAACGTGTAGAAACTTTCTTTTGTTATTTCTTGTTGTATTGAACTTGATTTAGTTTGGATAACTAAGATCAAGTGTAAGCAAAGTAGTGTGTGATTGGAGTGGAACTCGTCACCTACTTGTGCTGTGGTTGTATATGCCCCCTAGAGCTAGAATCTAGAAGGGAGTGGAGACTCTAGTTGTATTCGCGGAATACATAGTGGAACCCAAGTCACAAGAGGTGTGAGCTTGGAAGAGTGGAGTAGGGAGGTTGCCCGAACCACTATAAAATCCTGTGTGTTGATGTTTATTTCTGCTCTCTACACTATATTGCTTTCCATTCTGTTTCTTCATAAAGGGGACTAGATTAATCCGGGGTAAAGTTTCTGTTTAAGTTTAAAATTTTTAAATACCCAATTCACCCCTCCCCTCTTGATTAATTGTCATTAACTCGGGACTAACATATAGAAATTATTACCTTCACTTACTCTTTCTTCCATGGATTCTTCTTGCTTCTCCACATGCAATTTTTCAAGGTTACTTGTGATATCATCTGCATTACTTAAATCATCTTTTTTTTTGGAGCATGGGTTAAATTCATCAAAAACAACATGTATCGACTCTTCTACAACTTGGTTCCTTTTATTGAAGACTCTATATGCTTTGCTATTTGATGAGTAACCAAGGAATATTGCCTCATCACTCTTGGCATCAAGTTTTCCCAAGTTGATTTTTCCATTATTCAAAACATAATATGTGCAACCAAAGGCATGAAAATATGCGATATTTGGTTTTCTACCATTCCATAGCTCATATTGTTGGAAACAATACTTCAAAACAAAGTAAAATTGATCAAAGATTAAGTTTTGATGATTAACAACAACTAACTTGAGTATATTTAAAGGACTAATGAGTTTGCCACTTGTTTTAAGGAACTTAAGTAGCCAAGTCGATCCCCAAGTCGACTTGGACTTCGAATTAGAGTGAAGTCGATCCCAAAGTCGACTTAACTATCGACTTGAGAAAGAACCTCAAAAGCAAAACCAACTTACAGGTGAAGTCGCATCCCAAGTCGACTCCACATGCGACTTGAGAAGCCAAGTCGCAAACGAAGTCGACCTCGCTATCGACTTCAAACATGAAAAACTGTCCAGAGTTGAATTTCGGGGAACGAAGCTGCCCAAGTCGCAGGCCAAGTCGACTCCAGGTGCGACTTGGGTGAAGTCGTAGACAAAGTCGACTTCATCCGCAACTTGAGAAGTTCAGACTTCAAAGATGCAGTTTCAAAGCCTATTCAAGAAATCCCTCACTCAAGATCAAAGCAAAGCTTCAAGATCAAGATCAAATCAAGTCTATCAAGTCTTAAAAACCAACTGAGTCAAATGCAAAGCAAGGAGCATGATTCAAAACTCAGGCTCTCCTAAGAATCATCAAGGAAACAAGCCAAGCAAAATAGAGGAAGATCAAATGAAGAACAAAGCATACTTTGACGAAGACCAAGTCAAGTCGCAACCCAAGTCGACTCCATGATCGACTTGAGTTGAAGTCGAAAGCCAAAGTCGACTCAGACTCAGACTTGGAACCTGACAAGGTGAAGTCGCACCCGAAGTCGACGTCACCTGCGACTTGGGTCAAGTTGATGCCCAAGTCGACCCTGACTGAAACATGAAGCTGCGACGGAAAAGCGAAGTCGCACCCGAAGTCGACTCCATCTGCGACTTCGGCGAAGTCGCATCCGAAGTCGACTCCACATGCGACTTGGGTCGCAACGGTCGGAATTTATTCGAACGTTGGCGCATTAAATGCGCGCCACCTACCCTCTAACGTTCGGATTCCCTCCAAAATTATAAATAGCATTCATGGTGGACGAGGGAAGTAGCTGAAAATCATTAAGAGTGCATAACTACCATCTACAAGAGGTTTAAAGAGATCAAGTTAACTAAAGAGGAAGAACTTTGCTTCAAACTGCAAGAGCTCAACTACTGATCATACAAAGTCATTTCAACAAGTTCTTCTCTGCGCCAAACTGCTTCTACACATCTGTAAAGTGTAGTTTTCCTATTCTTTCTGTTGTATGTGTTAAACTTGATTTAGTTTGAGGAACTAAGATCAAGTGTAAGCAAAGTAGTGTGTGATTGGAGTGTGACTCATCACCTACTTGTGCTGTGTTTTGTTGATGCTACCTAGAGCTGGAATCTAGAAGAGAGCAGTGGCTCTAATTGTATTAAGAGAATGCAATAGTGGAACCCAAGTCACAAGGAGTGTGAGCTTGGAAGAGTGGAGTAGGGAGGTTGCCCGAACCACTATAAAAATCCTGTGTGCTTGATTTATACTTCTGCTATTTACATTGCTTTTCATTTCGTTTCTCCATTAAGGGGACTGGATTAATCCGGGGATAAGCTTCTGTTTAAGATATAATTTTTAAATACCCAATTCACCCCTCCCCTCTGGGGTTTTGCCATCAACTCAGGACCAACAAGTGGTATCAGAGCAGATCTTTGAGTTTACCAAAGAGATCTTATTAATATGGCATCCCAATCTACTTCCGTTCCCGCATTTGCTGAAGGCCAATCCTTTACAAGGCCACCGTTGTTTGATGGGAGTAATTTTAGATATTGGAAGCTTCGTATGAAGCAACTCATCATGGCTACCGACATGGACTCTTGGATTGCTATCCAAGATGGAGTAACCTTGCCTACTGATGAAAGAGCTTCCAAATGGACCGATGAGGAAGTAAGAATTGTTAAGAGCAACGCCAAAGCTATGAACTCTTTATTTTGTGCTCTTACTGCTTATGAATATCATAGAGTATCCTCTTGCTTAACCGCCAAAGAGATATGGGATACGCTAACCTCTATCTATGAAGGAACTTCTCAAGTCCAAGGGACGAGAAGAAATATTTTGATTGGAGAACTGGAAAACTTTAGAATGCTAGAAAGAGAAAATATCTCTGAAATGTTTGCTAGATTCTCTAAAATTACTAATGCTCTAAAAGGTCTCGGAAAGGCTATATCTGAATCTGAGCAGGTCATGAAGATCTTAAGAGCTCTACCCGAATCATGGACTCCAAAGATCACTGCAATAGAAGAAGCCAAGGACCTTAACACTCTAAAGCTTGAAGACTTAATTAGCTCACTCATGTCACATGAGCTAATCAAGAGAAGAAATGAAGATCAACACAGGGGCAAAAGAGCAATTGCCTTAAAAGTCGTACAAGACACTGACGACACCTCTTCTTCTCAAAACGACGACGAGATTGCCCTACTCACAAAGCGTTTCAGAAAATTTGTGAGGAAAGGCAAAAATTTCAAAGGTTTCAAGGAAAGAACCTCCAGAGAAAAGAAGAAAGAATCAACCAAATGCTACCGATGCGGCGGTTCGGGACATATGCAAGCTCAATGTCCAACTCCCGAAGAAAGCAAAGCAAAAGAACAAAAAAAGGATCGAGGGGACAACAAAAGATTCCAAAGATACAAAGGAAGAGGCATGTACGTGAATGATGAGGAATCTACAACAAGTAGCTCCTCAACCGATGAAATCGAGGCGGAAGAATGTGCAAGAATCTGCTGCATGGCACAAATCGAGCAAGACGAACAAACTACCTCAACAAAATGCACAAGCAATGAAGAGGTAAGTTCCAAACTCTCCCATTCTAAATCAAGTTATTCTTCTTTTCAAGATTGCCTCAAATGTACTGAATTAGAAGAACTACAAACTGCATATGATTCATTGTATGAAGAAATAAAGAAATTAGGAAGCAAGTTTACAATTAAGAAGAAACAATGTGATGCAGTAATAATTGCAAATGGTAAACTTGCAGAGAAATTAGACAAAATAAAAGAAGAAAATGATATGCTGAAAAAGGAGAACGAATCATTAAATGAATCATTAGCTAAGTTCTCTAATCCAGGAGAAAGTGTTAAAATGTTTCTGAATATGACCTCCCAAACATATAAAAGAGGTCTTGGATATCATACATTTGAGCAAGGAGAAAGTAGCAAATCAAATGTGCAAATACTTGAGAAATATCAAACTAAAACTGCATCTATATACAGGCCACAAAAGAAAAATTTTAAGTGGATTAAAAGACCAACTATTGAACCATTGCATACTTGGAGGCCTACTCCAAGATTACCTATGGCTTGTAATTTCTGCAATAGATTGGGTCATAAAACTTACAAATGTAATTTTAAGAAATTATATGACCATGGTGCAAAATTAGTTTGGGTTCCAAGGAACACAAGATTTGGACTTTCCAAGTTAGAACAACAAAGATTAATTTATATTACTAACCCAAATGGACCCATAAAATGGGTACCAAGGAGATAAGATTTACTTGCTTATTTTTTCAGACATGTTTTAAGGCAAAGGCAAATAATGAATGGTTCATGGATAGCGGTTGCTCAAGGCATATGACCGGTGAAAGAAGCTTATTTCATAAATTTAAGCCTTGCAACGATGGAATGGTTGCCTTTGGTAATAATGAAAAAGGTAAAATTAAAGGTAAAGGAAATATACGTAGTATTTCAAATGCATGCATGGAAGATGTTTTGTTTGTTGAAGGACTCAAACACAATTGAATGAGCATTAGCCAATTATGTGATAAAGGATACAAAGTTGTGTTTGAATCATCTATATGTAATGTATTTGATGGAGAGCATATCATGTTTAGTGGTAAAAGACATAGAAATGTATATTTGGTTTCACTTGATGAATTGAATGGTCAATGTCTAATGGCCATTGATAATGATCCATGGGTTTGGCATAAAAGGCTTGGACATATAAACATGGGAAACATAAAGACCCTATGGAAAAAGAGTTTGGTAGAAGGATTACCAAGATTGAAATATGACAAGGACAAGATTTGTAAGGCATGTCAATTATCAAAACAACCCAAGATGCCTTTCTCTACCAAAAAGGAAATTTCCACCACCAAGCCACTTGAATTGCTACACATGGATCTATACGGGCCATCCGACATTCTAACCATTGGTGGAAAGAAATATGTATTTGTCATAGTTGATGATTTTTCAAGATTCACATGAATAATTCTCTTAGCTAGTAAAGATGAAGCCTTCTCTATGTTTGCAACTTTTATAAATTTGGTGCAAAATGAAAAACAAAGTACTATTGTGACCATAAGAAGCGATCATGGTGGCGAATTCGAAAACAAACGATTCATGGAATTTTGCAATGAAAAAGGAATTCACCACACATTTTCTGCACCAAGAACTCCACAACAAAATGGAGTAGTAGAAAGGAAAAATAGAACTATACAAGAGATGGCTAGAACTATGCTAAATGAGAGCAATCTATCCAAGAAATTTTGGGGTGAAGCTGTAAGTACAGCTTGTCATGTATTGAACCGTGTCACCATTCGAGCAATCTTGAAAAAGACCCCATATGAACTATGGAAAGGAAGAAAACCAAATATTTCTTATTTTCATACTTTTGGATGTACGTGTTATGTTTTGAACAATGGAAAAACTAACTTGGGAAAGTTAGATGCTAAAAGTGATGAGGCTATATTCCTTGGATATTCATCAAATAGCAAAGCATATAGAGTTTTCAATAAACGAAACCAAGTTGTTGAAGAATCCATACACGTTGTATTTGATGAAACTAACCAAACTCCGAGAAAGAAGGATGAACTAAGTGATGCAGATGAGACAAAAGGCAAAGAACAACCAAGGGAACTCGAGCTCAAGCCAGAAAATCTCATGGAGGAAGAGGTAAGTGAAGGTAGTGATTCTTACAAACCTCCAACTGATTTGAAGTTCAAAAATGCCCATCCAATTGAGCAAGTTATTGGAAATGTATATGAAGGAGTGAAAACTAGAAGATCAAAACAAAACGTTTATGGTCAATATGCCTTTGTATCTAAAATTGAACCAAATACTATTGAACAAGCTCTCAATGATGAAAATTGGGTTATTGCAATGCAAGAAGAGCTAAACCAATTCGAAAGGAACAATGTATGGCATTTAGTTCCTAGACCAAATAATCACACTATCATTGGTACCAAATGGGTATTTAGGAACAAATTAGATTAAAGCGGACTTGTAATTAGAAACAAGGCCAGATTAGTAGCCAAAGGGTATTCTCAAGAAGAAGGAATCGATTTTGAAGAATCATATGCACCCGTGGCTAGATTAGAAGCCATACGTATTCTACTGGCATTCGCTTCTTATATGAATTTCAAATTGTTCCAAATGGATGTAAAAAGCGCATTTTTGAATGGCTATTTGAATGAAGAAGTATATGTTGAACAACCCCCTGGTTTTGAAGAAATGAATTAATCAAAGTATGTTTATAAATTGACCAAAGCGCTATATGGATTAAAGCAAGCTCCAAGAGCTTGGTATGAAAGGTTGAACAAATTTTTGATTGATCATGAGTTTCTAAGAGGGAAAGTAGATACTACTTTGTTCATCAAATACAAAAACAAAGATATTTTAATTGTACAGATTTATGTAGATGACATAATTTTCGGTGCTACTAACGAAAATCTTTGTCAAGAATTTTCTAAGATTATGCAGAACGAATTCGAAATGAGCATGATGGGAGAATTAAATTTCTTCCTTGGACTGCAAATTAAGCAACAAAGTGAAGGGATATTCTTGAACCAGTCCAAGTACGTCAAGGAAATGCTCAAGAAATTTGGATTGCAGAATAGCAAAGGGGCAAACACTCCAATGAGCTCTACAATCAAGATCGACACGGACGAAAATGGTAAAAGTATCGATCAAAAGCTTTATAGAAGCATGATAGGATCCTTGTTATATTTAACTGCTTCTAGACCCGATATTCTATTCAGTGTTTGTATGTGCTCTAGATTTCAAGCATGCCCCAAAGAATCACATCTACTTGCTGTAAAAAGAATTTTTAAATATTTGATAAAAACTGCCAATCTTGGACTATGGTATCCAAAGGGGACAACCTTTGATCTAATCGGGTATTCGGATGCAGATTTTGCCGGATATAAAGTAGATAGAAAGAGTACTAGTGGAACTTGTCAGTTTCTTGGACATATGTTAGTTTCATGGTACTCAAGAAAACAAACAAGTGTGACTCTATCTACTGCGAAAGCCGAATACATAGCCGCCGGTAGTTGTTGTGCTCAATTGCTTTGGATGAAACAGCAATTGAAAGATTATGGTATTGATTATGTTGATATTCCTATTAGATGTGATAATACAAGTGCAATTTGTCTGACTAAAAATCCTGTACTGCATTCAAGAACCAAGCATATTGATGTGAGACATCATTTTATTCGTGAACATGTTGAAAATCATGATGTATGTTTAGAATATGTGAAAACTGAGGACCAAATTGCTGATATCTTTACCAAACCATTATCCAAAGAATCATTCTATAAAATTAGGAATGATATGGGGATGATAGAGCTAAATTAGGAAATATCAAACAAGAAACTAAAATCTGAAAAGGTCAAGTCGATGAGTCAAGTCGACTCCATGGGAGCTAAGTCGACTCCGCCAAGTCGACTTGGGAAAGTGAAGTCGACTCTGCTTCTATAGCCAAGTCGACTCCACAGAGTCGAAGTCGACTCCGCACTAGGGCGAAGTCGACTCCGAGGGACCGAAGTCGACTTCGCCTAGGGCAAGTCGACTCCGTGCGCGCGACCGTCCGTCTTCTCTCCCTCTTCCCTTTTCTTCTCCTCTCCCTTCCTCTTTCTCCATTTCCTGCCACTCTGTTTTCCTTTCCTCCTCTCCGGCGATTTCTCTCTCGCCGTTTCCGGCTTTCCTCACCGACAACCCTCTCTCTCTCCGTCTCATTTTCTCTCTAATCCCAGCTCATCTCTCACTCCCTCTCATTTTCTCTCTAATCCCGGCCAACCATCTCTCTCTCTCTCTCTCTCTCTCTCTCTCTCTCTCTCTTTTCCCTGTTTCCGGCAAAGTCTCTGTTCCAGCTCCGGCGAACAGCCATTCCAAACCCTTCCATTCCTAACCCTTCTTCCTCCATTCCGAACTCCCAAACTCCCAAAACCAAACTCAATGGCTCCAAAACCTAGACCTCCCAAGCTAGCCGTCTCAAAACCATCCCTCAAACCAGTTCCCAGACAATCTACGTCCCATACCAACGACGAAGTGCCAAGAAGACAGCGCACTTCCTCAAAGCGAGCCCGGGAAGAACCATCTACTTCCACAGGCCACCGAGTGCATTTTCAAACAGGAACCCCGTCAAACACAGCAGGTCGTGAGGAACAAGCCCAAACCTCACAAAGTACTCAATCTGGGGCACGTCGAAGAGGCAACACAGCTGCTAAAGCTCAAGTGTTGAAAATGCCAACAACATACTTCAAAACCGAACTCCAGCACAGTCGGTTTTAGAAATCTTTCTACGAGCGTAAGGTATTCATTCCCAAGATTATTGATTTCAAGTTCTTAAAAGATTATGGATCCGACATAGAAGATCTATTGGATTTCCAAGGATGGATGAAGCTCCTAAAAGAAGATGAAAAAGTCTATCCAGATCTTACCAGAATCTTTTACTATCTGTGGGATGAAGAGTACTATGGAAGCTTTGTCAAAGGAGTGGATATGTTCTTTGGAAGAGGAATAACTCCAAGTTTGGCAACGGCCTTGATAAATATTGGTCAGATACTTGAAGTTCCCCACATAGATGAGCCACTTCCTGAAGATCTTACGCTGGATCAAATGTATAATCAGCTCACCCGAAGCAATAAATATCACCCAGGAATCAAATTTCTTCATTACATGGATCTCTCCCCTAGGCTTCGTGTACTCAGACTTCTCATTGCCCACTGCATCTACCCAAAGGGCGGTGGAAGAAATCAGTTAAATCCACAAGAAGCCGGGATACTCTGGAAGGTGGCAAACAGAGTCAAGGTTAGCTTACCAAGACTATTTCTTGAAGCATTGGCCTCCAGAAAGGACAATCCGCGGGGAGTCCTACCATAGGCACCTGGATCACAAAGATCCTTGAACATTTTGAAGTGGATATTGAAGGCGAACCCTTCGAAGTACTGAAATCCACCAATGCCATCAACAAAGCACTCATTCAACGGATGAAGATTAACGTGCTTGAACTAAGGGCTGAAGCTCCGGAAGAAGAGCGAGCACAGACTGAGGGGGAGCAACCTCCCGCGGCACCACCTGCTCAAGAGGAGCCAGCATCTCCCATATCGCACGGATCCTATTCTCCACAAGGATCTGCTGCATGTGAACGGGTGCCTCCAACCTCATCTGAGGAGGTCACTCTAAAAGATCTGAGAGATGAAATCGTTGCCGTCCGTGAAGAAATGGGTCACCAAGAAGACCGGATGACGAGTCTTGTGACCGAAGTGTTGGCGGAAATCAATAATATGCATTCCCGACAGGATCGAATCGATCGGGAATTACGTACCATCCGATATCATCTCGCCTCAGGCCGTCACAAGAAGCGACCCATGCCTGAACTTGATCCCTTCGAATCGGGTTCAGTTCATCGCGAGCCTTCTCCCGCACCCGTTTCCTCCTTCTACTCATCAGCTCATGTCCGTCCCATCAAACAAACTCAGTCTGTCTATCCCATTTCCCAATTTCAATTCACCAAGTCTTTGGTAATTGAATCATTTTTGATAGATTGACAAAGGGGGAGATAGAATAGAAATTGAGTAGAATTTTTTGGGTTGGGTAGTTTCTATTTAGGAGTTTCATTTCTTTTGCTTTACATAGTAAATTGAAAACATGAATGATATGAAACTTGCTTATGATTGAAATGTGCTTATATGAATTGAATGATTGCTAAAAATCTGTTTTGAAAGTTATGGAATGATTACTTATACTCTGTTTTCGAAGACTACTTAAATGCATCCATCTTGAAAGGTATAAGCTCAATTTAGTTTTGTCAATCATCAAAAAGGGGGAGATTGTTGGAAACAATACTTCAAAACAAAGTAAAATTGACCAAAGATTAAGTTTTGATGATTAGCAACAACTAACTTGAGTATATTTAAAGGACTAATGAGTTTGCCACTTGTTTTAAGGAACTTAAGTAGCCAAGTCGATCCCCAAGTCGACTTGGACTTCGAATTAGAGTGAAGTCGATCCCAAAGTCGACTTAACTATCGACTTGAGAAAGAACCTCAAAGGCAAAACCAACTTACAGGTGAAGTCGCATCCCAAGTCGACTCCACATGCGACTTGAGAAGCCAAGTCGCAAACGAAGTCGGCCTCGCTATCGACTTCAAACATGAAAAACTGTCCAGAGTTGAATTTCGGGGAACGAAGCTGCCCAAGTCGCAGGCCAAGTCGACTCCAGGTGCGACTTGGGTGAAGTCGTAGACAAAGTCGACTTCATCCGCAACTTGAGAAGTTCAGACTTCAAAGATGCAGTTTCAAAGCCTATTCAAGAAATCCCTCACTCAAGATCAAAGCAAAGCTTCAAGATCAAGATCAAATCAAGTCTATCAAGTCTTAAAAACCAACTGAGTCAAATGCAAAGCAAGGAGCATGATTCAAAACTCAGGCTCTCCTAAGAATCATCAAGGAAACAAGCCAAGCAAAATAGAGGAAGATCAAATGAAGAACAAAGCATACTTTGACGAAGACCAAGTCAAGTCGCAACCCAAGTCGACTCCATGATCGACTTGAGTTGAAGTCGAAAGCCAAAGTCGACTCAGACTCAGACTTGGAACCTGACAAGGTGAAGTCGCACCCGAAGTCGACGTCACCTGCGACTTGGGTCAAGTTGATGCCCAAGTCGACCCTGACTGAAACATGAAGCTGCGACGGAAAAGCGAAGTCGCACCCGAAGTCGACTCCATCTGCGACTTCGGCGAAGTCGCATCCGAAGTCGACTCCACATGCGACTTGGGTCGCAACGGTCGAAATTTATTCGAACGTTGGCGCATTAAATGCGCGCCACCTACCCTCTAACGTTCGGATTCCCTCCAAAATTATAAATAGCATTCATGGTGGACGAGGGAAGTAGCTGAAAATCATTAAGAGTGCATAACTACCATCTACAAGAGGTTTAAAGAGATCAAGTTAACTAAAGAGGAAGAACTTTGCTTCAAACTGCAAGAGCTCAACTACTGATCATACAAAGCCATTTCAACAAGTTCTTCTCTGCGCCAAACTGCTTCTACACATCTGTAAAGTGTAGTTTTCCTATTCTTTCTGTTGTATGTGTTAAACTTGATTTAGTTTGAGGAACTAAGATCAAGTGTAAGCAAAGTAGTGTGTGATTGGAGTGTGACTCATCACCTACTTGTGCTGTGTTTTGTTGATGCTACCTAGAGCTGGAATCTAGAAGAGAGCAGTGGCTCTAATTGTATTAAGAGAATGCAATAGTGGAACCCAAGTCACAAGGAGTGTGAGCTTGGAAGAGTGGAGTAGGGAGGTTGCCCGAACCACTATAAAAATCCTGTGTGCTTGATTTATACTTCTGCTATTTACATTGCTTTTCATTTCGTTTCTCCATTAAGGGGACTGGATTAATCCGGGGATAAGCTTCTGTTTAAGATATAATTTTTAAATACCCAATTCACCCCTCCCCTCTTGGGTTTTGCCATCAACTCGGGACCAACACATATGAGGTCTTTTTCAAGATTGCTCTAATGGTAACTCGATTCAACACATGACAAGCTGTATTTACAGCTTCACCCCAAAATTTCTTGGATAATTTGCTCTCATTTAACATTGTTCTAGCCATCTCTTATATAGTTCTATTTTTCCTTTCAACCACTCCATTTTGTTGTGGAGTTCTTGGTGCAGAAAATGTGTGGTGAATTTCTTTTTCATTACATAATTCTATAAATCGTTTATTTTCAAACTCACCACCATGATCACTTCTAATGGTCATAATAGTACTTTGTTTTTCATTTTGTACCAAGATTACAAAAGTTACAAACATAGAGAAGGCTTCATCTTTGCTAGCTAAGAGAATTACCCATGTGAATCTTGAAAAATCATCAACTATTACAAACACATACTTCTTTCCACCAATGGTTAAAATGTTGGATGGTCCATATAGATCCATGTGTAGCAATTCAAGTGGCCTAGTGGTGAAAATCTCCTTTTTGGTAGAGAAAGGCATTTTAGGTTGTTTTGACAATTGACATGCCTTGTAAATTTTATCTTTGTCATATTTCAATTTTGGCAATCCTTCTACCAAATTCTTTTTCTATAGGGTTTTAATATTTGTCATGTTTATACGCCCAAGCCTCTTATGCCAAACCCATGGATCAATGTCAATGGCCATTAGACATTGACCATCTAGTTCATCAAGTGAAACCACATATACATTTTCATGCCTTTTTTCACTAAACATGATATGTTCTTCATCAAACATATTGCATATAGATGATTCAAACACAACCTTGTACCTTTGTCACATAATTGGCTAATACTCATTAAATTGTGTTTGAGTCCTTCAACAAATAAAACATCCTCCATAGATGCATTTGAAATACTATAAATATTTTTTTTACCTTTAATTTTACCTTTCTCGTTGTTTCCAAAGGCAATAATTCCATTGTTGCAAGGCTTGAGTTTATGAAATAAACTTCTTTCACCGGTCATATGCCTTGAGGAACCACTATCTATGAACCAAACTTTGCTTGCCTTTGCATTGAAACATATATGAAAAATGAACAAATAAATCTTATCTCTTTGGTACCCATTTTATGGGTCCATTTGGGTTAGTAAACTGATTTAATCTTTGTTGTTCTATCTTTGAAAGCCCAAATATTGTGTTTCTTGGAACCCAAACTAATTTTGCACCATGGTCATATAATTTCTTAAAGTTGCATCTATGAATTTTGTAACCCATCTTGATGCAAAAGTTGCAGGCCATTGGTAGTCTAGGAGTAGGCCTCCAAGTATGTAGTAGTTCAAAAGTTGGCCTTTTGGTCCAAACAACTCGTTTCCCTTTAGGTATGTAAATAGGTGCAGTTTTGGTTTGATTTTTCCCAAGTATTTGCACATTTCATTTGCCGCTTTCTCTTTGCTCAAATGTGGAGTATCCAACACCTCTTCTATTGGTTTGAGAGGTCATGTTTAGAAACATTTTCACATTTCTCCTGGATTAGAGAATTTAGCTAATGATTCATTTAATGATTCATTCTCCTTTTTCAATTTTTCCACTTCTTTCAAAAGTAGTTCATTTTCTTCTTTCAGTTTTGTTGTTTTTTCTGCTAGTTTTCCATTTACAATAATAATGGAATTGCATTGTTGTCTCTTTAATGATAACTTGTTTCCTAATTTTTTAATTTTCTCATATAATGAATCATATGCATATTGTAATTCCTCTAATTCAGCACATTTGAGACATTCTTGAATAGAAGAATAAGTAGATTGAGAATGATAAAATTTGAAAGTTACCTCTTCATTACTTGTGCATTTTATTGAGGTGGTTTGCTCTTCCAAAACCTCCGTTGAGTTCAAATTTTCTTCTTGCTCAATCCGCGCCACGCAATATATTCTTGCATAATTTGCTGCATCAAAATCATCGGTTGAGGAGCTACTTGTTGATGAAGTTTCTTCATTCACGTACATTCCTCTTCCCTTGGGCCTTTGAAATTTTCTGCATTCATATCTTTCCTTCCTTTCTTGATGATCCTTTGATCTTTCTTCCGGTGTAGGACATTGAGCTTGCATATGTCCCATACCACCGCATCTATAACATTTTGTGGCCTCCTTCTTCTCTTTTCCTGGTCTCTCTTTGAAGTCTTTGAAGTTCTTTTCTTTTCTCACAAACTTTCAAAATTTGCGAGTAAGTAGTGCAATGTCTTCATCATCGTTGTGAGATGAGGAGGTGGACTCATCCGAGTTATGTGCCGCTTTCAATGCAATGACTCTTTTGCCTTTGTGGTGATCTTCATTTTTTTCCTTCATTAGCTCATCTGACATCAACGAGCTAATAAGATCTTCTAGCTTCAATGTGTTTAGGTCCTTGGCTTTTTCTATTGCAGTAATTTTTGGAGTCCATGATTCGGGTAGCGCCCTTAGAATCTTCATGACCTGCTCCAATTCAGAAATTACTTTTCCAAAACCTTTCAAAGCATTAGTAATTTTTAAGAATCTAGCAAATATTTTTGAAATATTTTCTGTTTTCAACATTTTAAAGCTTTCCAATTCTCCAATTAATATATTTCTCCTTGTCCCTTGGACTTGAGAAGTTCCTTTATAGATGGATGTTAGTGTATCCCATATCTCTTTGGCGGTCAAACAAGAGGATACTTTATCATATTCGGAGGCGGTAAGAGCACAAAACAGTGAGTTCATAGCTTTAGTGTTGCTCTTAACAATTTTTACTTCCTCATCGGTCCATTTGGAAGCTCTTTCATCGATTGGCAAAGTCACACCGTCTTGGATAGCAATCCAAGAGTCCATATCTGTAGCCATGATGAGTTGTTTCATACGTAGCTTCCAATAGCCGAAATTGTTCCCATCAAACAATGGTGGCCTAGTAAAAGATTGTCCTTCGGAAAAAGTGGGAACAAAAGTAGATTGGGATGCCATATCAAAAGATCTCTTTGGTAAAACTCAAAGACCTGCTCTGATACCACTTGTTGGTCCCGAGTTGATGGCAATTACCCAAGAGGGGAGGGCTGAATTGGGTATTTAAAAATTTAAACTTAAACAGAAACTTTACCTCAGATTAATCTAGTCCCTTTTTATGAAGAAACAAATGGAAAGCAATATAGAGCAGAGAGCAGAATAAATATCAACAAATAAGATTTTATAGTGGTTCGGGCAACTTTCCCTACTCCACTCTTCCAAACTCACACCTCTTGTGACTTGGGTTCCATTATGTATTTCACAAATACAACTAGAGTCATTGCTCTCTTCTAGATTCCAACTCTATGGGGCATCAACAATTCACAGCACAAGTAGGTGAAGAGTTACACTCTAATCATACAGTACTTTTCTTATACTTGATCTTAGTTACCCAAACTAAATCAAGTTCAATACAACAAGGAATAACAAAAGAAAGTTTCTACACGTTACTGGTGTGTAGAGGCAGATTTGGCGCAGAGAAGAACTTGTACAGCAATGATAATGATTCAGCAAGCAGCTCTTGGCAGTTTGGAAGCAAGGTTCTTCTTCTAGATGTTGGCTTGATCACTTAATGCTCTTAAAGATGGGAGTTATGCTCATTCAATGAATTCTCAGCTACCCTCCTCGTTTATATTGAATGCCTTATATAATTTGTGAGGGAATCCGAACGTTTGGAAGTAGGTGGCGCGCATTTAATGCGCCAACGTTCGAAAAATTTCCGACCGTTGAGACCCAAGTCGCAAGTGGAGTCGACTTCGGGTGCGACTTCACCCAAGTCGCGGATGGAGTCGACTTCGGGTGCGACTTTGGCTCTCCGCAATTTCTTCAAGTTCCAGTTTGGGTCGACTTGGTCCTCGACTTGACCCAAGTCACAGGTGAAGTCGATTTCGGGTGCAACTTCACTTCCTCAGCTTGCTAGTTGAACTTGAAATCCTTGGAATGCCTTGCTTGCTTGAATTTCTTCATGTTTGGTTGTTCTTCCTTTGATTATATCTTTTGCAACTCAGTATAATCATCCTAGCTTGATGTCCTTTTAGCTTCGTGATTTGTAAATTTTGAATCCTTGTAATCTTGAATAATCTTTATTTGATCACCCTTCTTGCTTTGATCTTCATTTGATCTTCATTTGAGTGTTTGAGTCGTCTTGGCCTTCATCTTCACTTGAATCTATCATTGAGTCGTCTTCATCTGCAAGTTCTGCACTAGAGTCGAAGTTGGAGTCGACTTGGGATGCGACTTCGGCAGCTCTCTGTTGGTCCCGAGTTAATGGCAAAAACCCAAGAGGGGAGGGGTGAATTGGGTATTTAAAAATTTATGACTTAAACAGAAACTTAACCCCGGATTAATCCAGTCCCCTTAATGAAGAATCGTAATGGAAGGCAATATAATGTAAAGAGCAGATAAATAAACCAAACACGCAAGGTTTTTATAGTGGTTCGGGCAACCTCCCTACTCCACTCTTCCAAGCTCACACTTCTTGTGACTTGGGTTCCACTATTGTATTCTCTCAATACAATTAGAGCCACCGCTCTCTTCTAGATTCCAGCTCTAGGTGGCATCAACAAAACACAGCACAAGTAGGTGATGAGTCACACTCCAATCACACACTACTTAGCATATACTTGATCCTAGTTCTTCAAACTAGATCAAGTTCAACACATATAACAGAAAGAATAGAAAAACTACACTTTACAGATGTGTAGCAGCAATTCGGCGCAGAGAAGAACTTGAAGAGTTGGCTTTTAAGATTCTGAAATGACGCTCTTGCAGTTTGAAGTAGAGTTCTTTTACTTTGAGTGGCTTGATCTCTTTTTGGCTCTTGAATGTAGTAGTTAGGCACACTTGATGATTCTCAGCTGCTTCCCTCGTCCAATTTGAATGCTATTTATAACTTTGGAGGGAATCCGAACGTTAGAGGGTAGGTGGCGCGCATTTAATGCGCCAACGTTCAAATAAATTCCGACCGTTGTGACCCAAGTCGCATGTGGAGTCGACTTGGCCTGCGACTTGGCTTCCAAGTCGCACCTGGAGTCGACCTCGTGTGCGACTCCAGTTCTTCAGAGTTCCAAGTCCGAGTCTGGGTCATCATGGCCTTCAGTCTTCAACTCAAGTCGATCCTGGAGTCGACTT
The DNA here is from genome assembly GCA_030490835.1 of Annona cherimola. Classification (NCBI taxonomy): domain Eukaryota; kingdom Viridiplantae; phylum Streptophyta; class Magnoliopsida; order Magnoliales; family Annonaceae; genus Annona; species Annona cherimola. Next base: position 32,623,400 of record CM059971.1, on the reverse strand, counting down.
GGGTTGCGACTTGGCTTGGTCTTTTGCAAAAACACCTTGATCCTCTTGAACTGATTTTTACTTTATAAAATTGATCTTCATGACTTGGGTATTGCTTCATTTGGAATGAGCTTGAAACTCATCTTTGGACTTGATAGTCTTGATTTGATCTTTGAATATGAATCTCAACTTTTGATCTTCAAGAAACTTTAAGAATAGTCTTTGAAGTTCATTTGTATGTGAGACACTTTAAATGGATGTCTTGAATATGCTTGAATCTTCATCTTGAACCTCAAAACTTCTCAAGTCGAAGTTGGAGTCGACCTTGCCTGCGACTTCGCCCAAGTCGCACTCGGAGTCGACTTCGTCTGCGACTTCGCATCTTCGGGAGCTGGAATTCAACGCTGGACATTTTTGTGCACTTCGAAGTCGATGCTGGAGTCGACTTCGTATGCGACTTGACTACCCAAGTCGCATGTGGAGTCGACTTGGCCTGCGACTTCACTTGTCAGAATTCCATTTTCAACTTTGTCCAGTTTTGGCTTGTTTGAAGTCGTTAGTGGAGTCGACTTCACTATCGACTTCACTCCAAGTCGAAGTTCAAGTCGACTCGAAGATCGACTTGACTTCTCTGCTTCCCTTAAACACTTGGCAAACATATTAGTCATATATATATATATATATACTCAAATCAGTTCTTGTTAATCATCAAAACTCAATCCTTGGTCAATTTGTTTCATTTTTGAACATTATTTCCAACAATCTCCCCCTTTTTGATGATTGACAAAACTTCATTTGAGTTGATACCTTTCAAAAAATTCAAACATGTTCATTTGAGAAAACAGAGCATATTCCTTGAACATATAATTTAGAGTTTTGAGTTTAAATGAGAACCTTTCCAGAACATTAGTCATTTTTGGCATAGAGTATGCTTGAATACCTTTCAAGCCATATATTGAGTATTTAATTATTAAGAATACTTTGTATTTATAAAAATTGCAATCACTTATCAAATCATATCAATCAAAAACCAATAAAACATCGTTTCATTACAGAATACAATGAAGCATAAATGAAACTATCCTAGATACAAACTACCCAACCCAAAAATAAAAACACTCGAATCTAACCTATCTTCCTCCCCCTTTTTGTCAATCATTCAAAAAGTACCAAAGACTTGGTAAATTGAAATTGAGAGATAGGATATGGAATAGGTTTGATGGGACAATGATGGGCCGAAGAGTAAACAAGAGAAGCGTGATCGGGAGTTGCCTCTCTATGAACTGAACCCGACTCGTAGGGATCGAGTTCAGGCATGGGTCTCTTTTTATGATGGCCTGATGCAAGATGATATCGGATTTTTCGCATTTCCCGCTCGATTCTATCTTGTCGGGAATGCATATCTTCAATCGCATTAAGGACACCGGTGACAAGACTTGTCATCCGGTTTTCTTGATAGCCCATTTCTTCTCTCATGGCAATGATTTCATCTTTGAGATCCCTTAGGGTGACCTCCTCAGAAGCGGTTGGAGGTACCCGTTCTCGTGCAACGGATCCTTGTGGGGAGTAGGAGCCGTGGGATTGAGGTGATGGTGGCTCTTCTGGAGCAGCCGGTGCTTCGGGAGGTTGCTCCCCCTCAGCTTGTGCTTGGTCCTCTTGATGCTCTTCTTCTGGAGCATCTGGTCGGAGTTCAAGTACATTGATTTTCATCCTCTGAATTAGTGCCTTGTTGATTGCATTTGTGGACTTGAGCACTTCGAATGGCTCACCTTCAATGTCCACTTCAAAATGTTCGAGGATCTTTGTGATCCAAGTGTCGTAAGGAAGGACGCCCCTTGGATTATCCTTTCGACTTGCCAAGGCTTCTAGAAATAATTTAGGTAGACTCACTTTGACTTTGTTTGCTACCTTCCATAAGATTCCAGCTTCTTGTGGGTTTAACTGATTTCTACCACCACCTTTGGGGTAGATGCAATGAGCAATGAGAAGCCTTAGTACCCGAAGTCTGGGTGACAAATCCATGTATCGAAGAAACTTGATCCCCGGGTGATACTTGTTACTCCGGGTGAGCTGATTATATATCTGATCCATGGTAAGATCTTCCGGAAAAGGCTCTTCGATGAAAGGGACTCCGAGTATCTGTCCTAAATGACTCATTGCTCTGGTTTGGCATGGACTTAATCCGATTCCAAAATCTATATCTACTTCTTTGACATGTGTGCCAAAATTTTCTTCATCCCATTCATAGTAAAATATTCTGGTAAGATCTGGATAGACCTTGTCATCTTCTTTGAGCAATTTGGTCCATCCTTGAAAATCCAATAGGTCTTCTATGTCGGACCCATAATCTTTCAAAAATTTGAAATCTATGATTTTTGGTATGAATACCTTTCGTTCATAGAAGTTCTTGTAGAACCGGCCGTGATTGATTTCGGTTCTGAAGTATGTAGTGGGCATCTTCAAGACTTGAGTTTTGCCCTTTGCCGCAGTACCCCTTCTGCTTGCTCCGGAGTGTGTGCTTTGTGAAGCTCGGGCATGAGGTTGGCTTTCCGACCTTGTAGCTTGTTCCGATGATTGAGTGGAGGTTTGGAATCGAACCCGTTTACCCGTCGAAGTTGAGGGTTCTTCTCAAGCCCGTTTTGCAGGTGTCCTAGCTCTCCTAGGGACTTCTTCCTCAGTGTGAGATGTGGGAGGTCTAGGCACAGGCTTTTTTGATGGTTTGGAGACGGCTGTCTTCGGGGCCATTGAGATGGGATTTATGGAATCTGAGAGGGAATGCTAGTGAAGGAGAGAAAGGGATTTGCCGGAAAAGTTTTGCCGGAGATGGAAGAAGAAATTGCCGGAGAAAAGACTGTCGCCGGAGATGGAGAAATAGGGAGAATCCCCGGAGAAAAAGAGAAAATCAGAGAGGCCGGAAAAAATGAGAAGGAAAGAAGAGAGAAGAGAAGAAAAGAAAGAATTTCCGGAATTCGGACGGTCGCGCGCGGAGTCGACTTGCCCTAGGCGAAGTCGACTTCGGTCCTTCTGGAGTCGACTTCGCCTGGGGGCGGAGTCGACTTCGACTCTAGCGGAGTCGACTTCGCTTCTGAAGCGGAGTCGACCTGGCGTCCCTGGAGTCGACTTGACTCATCGACTTGACATTTTCCAATTAAATTTTCTTATGTATTTTTCCTTAGTTAAGCTCTATCATCCCCATATCATTCCTAATCTTACAAAATGAATCTTTGGCTAGAGGTTTGGTAAAGATATCAGCAATTTGGTCTTCTGTTTTCACATATTCTAAGCACACATCATGATTTTCAACATGTTCTCTAATAAAATGATGTCTCACATCAATATGTTTGGTTCTAGAATGTAATACAGGATTTTTAGTCAAACAAATTGCACTCGTATTATCACATCTAATAGGAATATCAACATAATCAATACCATAATCCTTTAATTGCTGTTTCATCCAAAGTAATTGGGCACAACAACTACCGGCGGCTATGTATTCGGCTTCCGCAGTAGATAGTGCAACACTTGTTTGTTTTCTTGAATGCCATGAAACTAACATATGTCCAAGAAATTGACAAGTTCCACTGGTACTCTTTCTATCTACTTTGTATCCGGCAAAATCTGCATCCGAATAGCCGATTAGATCAAAGGTTGACCCCTTTGGATACCATAGTCCAAGGTTTGTAGTTTTTATCAAATATTTAAAAATTCTTTTTACAGCAAGTAGATGTGATTCTTTGGGACATGCTTGAAATCTAGAGCACATACAAACACTGAATAAGATATCGGGTCTAGAAGCAGTTAAATATAACAAGGATCCAATCATGCTTCTATAGAGCTTTTGATCGATACTTTTACCGTTTTCGTCCGTGTCGATCTTGATTGTAGAGCTCATTGGAGTGTTTGCCCCTTTGCTATTCTGCATTCCGAATTTCTTGAGCATTTCTTTGACATACTTGGACTGGTTCAAAAATATTCCTTCACTTTGTTGCTTGATTTGCAGTCCAAGGAAGAAATTTAATTCTCCCATCATGCTCATTTCGAATTCGCTCTGCATTATCTTAGAAAACTCTTGACAAAGTTTTTCGTCAGTAGCACCAAATATTATGTCATCCACATAAATTTGTACAATCAAAATATTTTTATTTTTGTACTTAATGAACAAAGTAGTGTCTACTTTCCCTCTTTGAAACTCATGATCAATCAAGAAACTATTTAACCTTTCATACCAAGCTCTTGGTGCTTGTTTTAGTCCATATAACGCTTTGGTTAATTTATAAACAAACTTTGATTGATCCTTTTCTTCAAAACCAGGGGGTTGTTCAACGTATACTTCTTCATTCAAGTACCCATTCAAAAATGCGCTTTTTACATCCATTTGAAACAATTTGAAATTCATATGAGAAGCAAATGCTAATAGAATACGTATGGCTTCTAATCTAGCCACGGGTGCATATGATTCTTCAAAATCAATTCCTTCTTCTTGGGAATACCCTTTGGCTACTAATCTGGCCTTGTTTCTAATTACAAGCCCGCTTTCATCTAATTTGTTCCTAAAAACCCATTTGGTACCAATGATAGTGTGATTATTTGGTCTAGGAACTAAGTGCCATACATTGTTCCTTTCGAATTGGTTTAGCTCTTCTTGCATTGCAATCACCCAATTTTCATCATTGAGAGCTTGTTCAATGGTATTTGGTTCAATTTTAGATACAAAGGCATATTCACCATAAACGTTTTGTTTTGATCTTCTAGTTTTCACTCCTTCATATACATTTCCAATAACTTGCTCAATTGGATGGGCATTTTTGAACTTTAAATCAGTTGGAGGTTTATAAGAATCATTACCTTCACTTACCTCTTCCTCCTCTGGATTTTCTGGCTTGAGCTCGAGTTCCTTTGGTTGTTCTTTGCTTTTCGTCTCATCTGCATCACTTAGTTCATCCTCCTTTCTCGGAGTTTGGTCAATTTCATCAAATACAACATGTATGGATTCTTCAACAACTTGGTTTCGTTTATTGAAAACTCTATATGCTTTGCTATTTGATGAATATCCAAGAAATATAGCCTCATCACTTTTAGCATCTAACTTTCCCAAGTTAGTTTTTCCATTATTCAAAACATAACATGTACATCCAAAAGCATGAAAATAAGAAATATTTGGCTTTCTTCCTTTCCATAGTTCATATGGGGTCTTTTTTAAGATTGCTCGAATGGTGACACGGTTCAATACATGACAAGCTGTACTTACAGCTTCACCCCAAAATTTCTTGGATAGATTGCTCTCATTTAGCATAGTTCTAGCCATCTCTTGTATAGTTCTATTTTTCCTTTCTACTACTCCATTTTGTTGTGGAGTTCTTGGTGCAGAAAATGTATGGTGAATTCCTTTTTCATTGCAAAATTCCATGAATCGTTTGTTTTCGAATTCGCCACCATGATCGCTTCTTATGGTCACAATAGTACTTTGTTTTTCATTTTGCACCAAATTTACAAAAGTTGCAAACATAGAGAAGGCTTCATCTTTACTAGCTAAGAGAATTATCCATGTGAATCTTGAAAAATCATCAACTATGACAAATACATATTTCTTTCCACCAATGGTTAGAATGTCGGATGGCCCGTATAGATCCATGTGTAGCAATTCAAGTGGCTTGGTGGTGGAAATTTCCTTTTTGGTAGAGAAAGGCATCTTGGGTTGTTTTGCTAATTGACATGCCTTACAAATCTTGTCCTTGTCATATTTCAATCTTGGTAATCCTTCTACCAAACTCTTTTTCCATAGGGTTTTTATGTTTCTCATGTTTATATGTCCAAGCCTTTTATGCCAAACCCATGGATCATTATCAATGGCCATTAGACATTGACCATTCAATTCATCAAGTGAAACCAAATATACATTTCCATGTCTTTTACCACTAAACATGATATGCTCTCCATCAAATACATTACATATAGATGATTCAAACACAACTTTGTATCCTTTGTCACATAATTGGCTAATGCTCATTAAATTGTGTTTGAGTCCTTCAACAAACAAAACATCTTCCATGCATGCATTTGAAATACTACGTATATTTCCTTTACCTTTAATTTTACCTTTTTCATTATTTCCAAAGGCAACCATTCCATCGTTGCAAGGCTTAAGTTTATAAAATAAGCTTCTTTCACCGGTCATGTGCCTTGAGCAACCGCTATCCATGAACCATTCATTATTTGCCTTTGCCTTAAAGCATATCTGAAAAAAATAAGCAAGTAATTCTTATCTCCTTGGTACCCATTTTATGGGTCCATTTGGGTTAGTAATATATATTAATTTTTGTTGTTCTAATTTGGAAAGCCCAAATCTTGTGTTCCTTGGAACCCAAACTAATTTTGCACCATGGTCATATAATTTCTTAAAATTACATTTGTAAGTCTTATGTCCCAATTTATTGCAGAAATTACAAGCCATAGGTAATCTTGGAGTGGGCCTCCAAGTATGCAATGGTTCGATAGTTGGTCTTCTAATCCACTTAAAATTTTTCTTTTGTGGCTTGTATATAGGTGCAATTTTAGTTTGATATTTCTCAAGTATTTGCACATTTGTTTTGCTACTTTCTCCTTGCTCAAATGTATGATATCCAAGACCTCTTTTATGTGTTTGGGAAGTCATATTCAAAAACATTTTGACACTTTCCCCTGGATTAGAGAACTTAGCTAATGATTCATTTAATGATTTGTTCTCCTTTTTCAGCAGATCATTCTCATCTTTCAATTTGTCCAATCTTTCTGCAAGTTTACCATTTACAATTATAGTTGCATCACATTGTCTTTTCTTGATTGTAAACTTGCTTCCTAATTTCTTCATTTCTTCATATAATGAATCATATGCAGTTTGTAGCTCATCTAATTCAGTACATTTGAGGCATTCTTGAAAGGAAGAATAACTTGATTCAGAAAGGGAAAGTTTAGAGCTTACCTCTTCATTATTTGTGTCTTTTGTTGAGGTAATTTGTTCTTTTTGCTCGATTTGTGCCATGCAGCAAATTCTTGCACATTCTTCCGCCTTTATGTCGTCGGTTGAGGAGCTACTTGTCGTAGATTCTTCATCATTCACGTACATGCCTCTTCCTTTGTATTTCTGGAATCTACTATTGTTCCCTCGATCCTTTCTTTGTTCTTTTGCCTTGTTTTCTTCGGGAGTTGGACATTGGGCTTGCATATGTCCCGAACCGCCGCATCGGTAGCACTTGGTTGATTCTTTCTTCTTCTCTCGGGGAGTTCTTTCTTTGAAGCTTCTGAAATTTTTGCCTTTCCTCACAAATTTTCTGAATCGTTTTGTGAGTAGAGCAATCTCGTCGTCATTTTGAGAAGAAGATGTGTCATCGGTATCTTGTGCAGCTTTTAAGGCAATTGCTCTTTTGCCCCTGTGTTGATCTTCATTTCTTCTCTTGATTAGCTCATGTGACATGAGAGAGCTAATTAAGTCTTCAAGCTTTAATGTGTTAAGATCCTTGGCTTCTTCTATTGCAGTGATTTTTGGGGTCCAAGATTCGGGTAGAGCTCTTAAAATCTTCATGACCTGCTCAGATTCAGATATTGCTTTTCCAAGACCTTTTAAAGCATTAGTAATCTTAGAGAATCTAGCAAACATTTCAGAAATATTTTCTGTTTCTAGCATTCTAAAGTTCTCTAGTTCTCCAATCAAAATATTCCTTCTCGTCCCTTGGACTTGAGAAGTTCCTTCGTAGATAGAGGTTAGTGTATCCCATATCTCTTTGGCAGTTAAGCAAGAGGATACTCTATCATACTTGGAAGCGGTGAGAGCACAAAATAAGGAGTTCATAGCTTTGGCATTGCTCTTCACTATTCTTACTTCCTCATCGGTCCATTTGGAAGCTCGTTCATCGGTAGGCAATATTACTCCATCTTGGATAGCAATCCAAGAGTCCATATCGGTAGCCATGATTAGTTGCTTCATACGAAGCTTCCAATATCCAAAATTGTTCCCATCAAACAATGGTGGCCTTGTAAAGGATTGGCCTTCAGCAAATGCGGGAACGGAAGTAGATTGGGATGCCATTTCAATAAGATCTCTTTGGTAAACTCAAAGACCTGCTCTGATACCACTTGTTGGTCCCGAGTTAATGGCAAAAACCCAAGAGGGGAGGGGTGAATTGGGTATTTAAAAATTTATGACTTAAACAGAAACTTAACCCCGGATTAATCCAGTCCCCTTAATGAAGAATCGTAATGGAAGGCAATATAATGTAAAGAGCAGATAAATAAACCAAACACGCAAGGTTTTTATAGTGGTTCGGGCAACCTCCCTACTCCACTCTTCCAAGCTCACACTTCTTGTGACTTGGGTTCCACTATTGTATTCTCTCAATACAATTAGAGCCACCGCTCTCTTCTAGATTCCAGCTCTAGGTGGCATCAACAAAACACAGCACAAGTAGGTGATGAGTCACACTCCAATCACACACTACTTAGCATATACTTGATCCTAGTTCTTCAAACTAGATCAAGTTCAACACATATAACAGAAAGAATAGAAAAACTACACTTTACAGATGTGTAGCAGCAATTCGGCGCAGAGAAGAACTTGAAGAGTTGGCTTTTAAGATTCTGAAATGACGCTCTTGCAGTTTGAAGTAGAGTTCTTTTACTTTGAGTGGCTTGATCTCTTTTTGGCTCTTGAATGTAGTAGTTAGGCACACTTGATGATTCTCAGCTGCTTCCCTCGTCCAATTTGAATGCTATTTATAACTTTGGAGGGAATCCGAACGTTAGAGGGTAGGTGGCGCGCATTTAATGCGCCAACGTTCAAATAAATTCCGACCGTTGTGACCCAAGTCGCATGTGGAGTCGACTTGGCCTGCGACTTGGCTTCCAAGTCGCACCTGGAGTCGACCTCGTGTGCGACTCCAGTTCTTCAGAGTTCCAAGTCCGAGTCTGGGTCATCATGGCCTTCAGTCTTCAACTCAAGTCGATCCTGGAGTCGACTTGGGTTGCGACTTGGCTTGGTCTTTTGCAAAAACACCTTGATCCTCTTGAACTGATTTTTACTTTATAAAATTGATCTTCATGACTTGGGTATTGCTTCATTTGGAATGAGCTTGAAACTCATCTTTGGACTTGATAGTCTTGATTTGATCTTTGAATATGAATCTCAACTTTTGATCTTCAAGAAACTTTAAGAATAGTCTTTGAAGTTCATTTGTATGTGAGACACTTTAAATGGATGTCTTGAATATGCTTGAATCTTCATCTTGAACCTCAAAACTTCTCAAGTCGAAGTTGGAGTCGACCTTGCCTGCGACTTCGCCCAAGTCGCACTCGGAGTCGACTTCGTCTGCGACTTCGCATCTTCGGGAGCTGGAATTCAACGCTGGACATTTTTGTGCACTTCGAAGTCGATGCTGGAGTCGACTTCGTATGCGACTTGACTACCCAAGTCGCATGTGGAGTCGACTTGGCCTGCGACTTCACTTGTCAGAATTCCATTTTCAACTTTGTCCAGTTTTGGCTTGTTTGAAGTCGTTAGTGGAGTCGACTTCACTATCGACTTCACTCCAAGTCGAAGTTCAAGTCGACTCGAAGATCGACTTGACTTCTCTGCTTCCCTTAAACACTTGGCAAACATATTAGTCATATATATATATATATACTCAAATCAGTTCTTGTTAATCATCAAAACTCAATCCTTGGTCAATTTGTTTCATTTTTGAACATTGTTTCCAACACTCTCGTCCCCCGATTTCAAATTTGGACAAAATTGACGTCTTAAAGTCGAAGCTGGAGTCGACTTGGTCTGCGACTTCACCCAAGTCGCAAGCGGAGTCGACTTGGGATGTGACTTCGGCAACTCTCATTCTTAATTTCAACTCTGGAAGGAAATGACATTTTGAAGTCGCTGCTGGAGTCGACTTAGGGATCGACTTTGCTTAAGTCGATGACTGAGTCAACTTGGAATTTGACTTGACTTGCCATGCTTCATTCTCTTCATTTTTATAACCTTTAATCATTTTTACAAACATGTTAGTAACTAAAACTTACTCAAATTGATTTGTTAATCATCAAAACATAGACTTGGCTTATTTTCCACATGTTTTCAATAGTTGAAACTATGAAAATTATTTCTAATGTGTTTAAGGATGGCCATCACTTAGACAAATAGTGTTGAAATGATATTTTACTTCAAATGCAATATTATGAAATTTCTCTTTGATAAATGCTATGGAAAAATGATGTGAGTTTTTGTTCTGATTGAAAAATCATGCTAGCATGTTAAAGATAGATTTATGCAAAAGTTCATGTGCACAGGATACTAGGTCCACTTGGAAGGGTATAAGCGGACCGATTGTCCCCCCTTGGTGTGGCCAAGTCGCTTGAAACAGGCCTAAGGCCGGCGGCGCCCTCTCTGAAATGGGAGTTAACGTGACAGATGGTCGCCTGGCTAGCTTCCATCCTAAGGAAGAAATGGTATATATGTTCATGTTTTCATATGGCATTATGCATATGGGACCCGTGATGGGTACAAGATTTCATGCTTTTAAGATATACCTTTAGCTAAGGTATAAATTGCTTTCCAATATGACTTTGAATGCAAAATGTTACCTGAATTGATTTGCCTGTAAAATGCAAATAGCTTGCTTATTGAGTTTCGACTCACGATTTTGTTTTCCAAATCCAAAGACAGGTGAAGGACAGGACATGGCAAAGGAGCAAGTGCCAACTTAAGGAATCAATGGAAAAATTTTAGAATTTTCATGTTATGGAACTTATGTGAAAAGGATGTAAACTGGAATTTTATGTTATGTTTGATGACTATGATGTATATACATGCTATGACATCTAATTTATGTAGATGATGAAATGTTTTTGATCAGCATGCTTTGTATGTGATAATGGGTCGGAAATGACCTAGATATGTTTGAGATGAAAACATGAGAAATTAAACTCTTATGAGAATGAAGGTTAAGTGGATAAATATCCGTTAAAATCCGTCGTGTGATAGGGCAACAATCCTGATCATGTTTACCAATCAATACGATCCCGAGGTAAGGGCTAAGCTGTGACGCTCGGTTTGGGGAGCCACAGAGCTTGGTATCAGAGCATGAATTGGTAAATAGGCGTGGGAGATTCCTAAGTATAGGAAATTGAAAAAAATATGATGAGATATGCATGATTACACATGATTATACATGATTTCACATGATTATGTGATGAATTGGAAATGATTATATTATGCTCATGTATGATTATAACATGATGAAACACATGCTATATGATGATTAGGTATGTTTATAACATGATGAAATGCATACCATATGATGGTAAGTTATGTTGCAATGCAATTTGATTGCTATGTTTGTACAGATGGCTGATAAAGGGAAAAGGATTATGAGTTTTGAGGAATTGAAGAAAGAAATGGTTGAATAAAAGAGACGGAAGGCGGAGGAAAACGTTAATAGGTGGTTAGCCTCCCTGCATGATATAAGCCCCTATCCACCAGGTTCTCCGGGATCTTCCCCTTGGTGTTCTCTACCCCATATGCAAAATAGCTATCTGGAGAAGCCTAATGTTGAGAAGTCGAGCAGCCGGGCTCCTAGAACTGAGGTTCTAATGGCATCTCGCCATGGGTTTTTAGGGACCTCTCGGACTTCCACAGACTTTATACACCCATTGGATCTCTAGCGATTTTGGGATAATACTCCAGCACCCATACCTCCCAACCTAGGGCCATGGTATAGGTTTGAATATGGGTACACTTAATTCCGATTTGGGATGAGTTGGGAAAATATACAACAAAGGGAGAAAGAGATGGCCCCCTTCATCACGAAAGGTCGTGCACGAGGATTTATAGGCTCACCTACTCCTATTCCTCGCCCTGATGAGGTTATGATAGATGTAGACAAGAGTACTGGTGATCTGTTTACGCTCAGTGACCCTTTAAGATACCTCGCACCAGTTAGGGATGAAGAAGATGAAAACAATGGAAGTGATAGTAGTGATGACAGTAGCAATGGTGATAATGATGGTGGAGAGGAAAACAATCCTACCTGGTCAGATACTAGCACTATCGTTGTGGAAGTTACCTAGATGTCGCCTAGGCGTAAGCGTTATCGCTACTTAAGGAGGGGACCGGGTAGACGATAAATTTTTTTATTTTTATAAACATGAGTATGTATAGCTATGAAATGATGACACTTCTTTATGATGGAATGTGTATACAATTATGATGAATACATATAAGTGTGATATGCATGACATATGTGTATTATCCTTTGTTAAGTTAACAGTTATGGCTTATAAATGAATAGTTGTTGATATGGAATGAATCAATGACTGTGAATATTTATGATAATGATAGTAGTGATGTTCATGATAATGGATAATATCACATGGTCGTGATTATGTGAATTGATTATTAATTATATGATGATGAGATGCATATGTTATGACCTAACCCTAACTATGAATGAAAGTTATGTGCTTTTGATATTCAGAAAAAGCATTATGGTTGATACAAGATCAAGGGTTAGAAAGAATAAGGGAAAGGAAGTTGCTACAGAAGTTCCCAGCCAGCATGAGGTTGGAGAAACCAGTAGACCTAAGAGGGGTAGACCAACGTCACATGGGAAAAACCCAAGGACTCGTCAAAGACGAGAAAACTTAAGCCCCGAAAGAAATGTGGAAGAGGAACTTGAGCCTAGACAGGTTAGATTGATTGAAGAAAGAGTAGCAGTGGCGGTAAAGGAAGCCATGCAGCAAGCTAATTAAGACTGGGCAGCCCAAGTCGTAAATATTATCCAAGGCTTATGGAAAAAGACCCAGCAAGGACAAATGGGAAACACTGAAAGAGAAGGACCCGCTCTGACGGCTAATTTGACCCCCACAATGGCACTTACAAGAGATGATGATCGGTTGATGGAAGAAGATAGAAGAGCTATCAACGAATTCCTCACTCAACGACCTCCTAAATTTTCAGGAGAACCTGACCTCGTTCCAGCTGAACAATGGATGACGGAGATTCGAAAGTTGTTCAGGACATCTCCGTGCAATGACAGGCAAAAGGTGTTGTGCGCCACTCACTTATTGGTAAAGGATGCCTATGAGTGGTGGGAAACTATGTTGATCACCATGCCACACCCAGAGGAGGTGACTTGGCAGACATTTGTTGAAGAATTCAACAAGGAGTACCTTCCAGTGGGAATACAAAGCCAAAAGGTAATTGAATTCGAAAGGCTATATCAAGGAAGGAAATTTGTCACGGAGTATGCGACTAAGTTCAATGCCTTGGTAAGGTATGTTCCTTGGATTGCTAATGTGCCAGAAAACAAGGCACAAAGATTTCAACAGGGACTGAGTTCATACCTAAGGGAGAGCCTTGCACCTTTATTAATTAAGGACTATGCATCATGCGTAGAAAGGGCAAGAGCATTGGAGATCGAGGCATTGAGAACTGTAGAATTGAAAGAAGAAGAAGATTTACTTAGACTAGGTAATAAGGAAGAGGGAACGGGGACAGAAAAGAGAAAGAAAGGAGGGATGGAAAAAGGTAAAAGTACCTTTAAGAAGAAAAATTCCTTGCTATGTAAAAAGTGACAAAAGCATCACCAAGGTGAATGTTTGAAAGAATCAATTAGATGCTACAAGTGTGGACAAATGGGTCATACACCAAAGAGTGTGACAAGGGAGAGGCAAAAATGGTAAGATGCTATGTTTGTGACCAGATTGGACACGTAGCTCCAAATTGTCCAAACAAAGCCCAAATGATGCAAGGACGTGGAAAAGCCACACCATCAAGGCTAACGGGAACAGTTAACCAACCGGTAACCTCTACGAACCCAATACGTGTGCATGCTTTAACTCAAATGGAGTCACGGGAGCAAGAGGATGAGGTGGTTACAGGTATGGATTAAATTTTAGAAAGTTTGGCAATGCCCTTGTTTGATTTTGATGATAATCATTTAATCATAAATTGTCAATATGTAACCATGCATGCACTACCTATAGAGAAAACCAACAGGTAGAATTCTCTATATGCAGGATAGCTATGGTTAATTAAATATGGATGATATGATTAATTAGGGTAAGAATCATAAATTATAAAGTACGGAAGCTTTGGAATAGAAAATTAAAAAAGTTGATGTTCAATGGAACAAGTATTTTGAAAGCAAGAATATTTGGGAACTAAGAGAAAAAAATAGAAGGAAATACCCGATTAATTAAAGAATAGACGGTTTCGGGACGAAACCTGTTATAAGGGGGGGAGGATTGTGAAACCCCAACCTAAGGAGGATTAATGTGTGCATTGAACATGTACATGGGACTTATATACGATTAAATGGAGTTTTTGGATGTTTTTGTGATTTTGCTAATTAATGCAATTAGGGTTAAGGACTAGCAATAATGATGTGATTAATCATTTTGAGCTAATATGGGACAATGGGATTAGAGTAAATTATTGCTGATGTAAATGTGCAATTATATCATGGAAAATCATTTCCCATTATTTGATATGAATTATGAGCATTTATGTGACAATTGTTAAGTTAAGTGGAAAAATATTGAAAAATTCATAACTCAACGTCTATAAGGCGGATTCTAGTGAAATTTGAAATGGAAATTAATGATATTGGGCTTGGTATTTTGGAATTAATGGATTATAAAAATTTTTGATAAAATGAGAGTTATGATTTATTGATTATATTCTAATTTCAACTGTTAACTTTAAACGGCTATAACGGGAGATAGGAAATCGGATTGAGATGAAATTTGAAACGGTTGAATGAATTTATGAGATGGCTGTTTTAGATGGCTTGGATTAAGTATGAAATTTTGGTAAAATTCCTGCAATGAAAAAAGTAAGTTTGGTTGACTAATGCTCCACATGAGTACATTTCATTTAATGATAGAGTACCAAGCAATGCATGATGTGAATGGGATTTGAGGTGGAAATTGCAGGCCATTTCTAGGGTATTTTGTGCAATTATTTTAAATGAAAAAAATGTGAGAATTATCCATCCATTGAATGCATATGATATGGAGCTACAAAAGGCAAAACCTAGCATAGAGGAGGTGACATAAGGGGACGTCCAAGGGCTGCCAAGCTTTTTTTTTTTGAATTGTTAACTTTTTAAAATATGCATATAAGTTGCAGGGATGCGAGTACATGAGATGTGCATATGATTATGAAGATTCGCAGCAATAAAAAAATTGGAAAAGGCAGATATATGCAGCTGAAACGTGGACAGCAAATGGGGATGGAAAATGTGGATTGAAATGTTAAGTTGCTGCAGTTTTTGTTAAATTTATTTACACCAAATTAATACATTAATTAATGGGTAATTAAGTGTACAATTTACACTTAAATTAGAATTGAAAAAAATTGGGAAAAATGGATGCAAATATGGGCAGCAATGGACGTGCAAAGCTGGACACTTGGACGGTTATGCTTTGAGCAGATTTTTGATTTTTGCAAAATGGTAAAATTCCATTTTACTAGGCTGAAATTTAACCAGCACATATGGTAGATAAGGGATCATTTAAGAGTGTGAAAATTGCCCAAAATGTGGGGCCCACAGCTGGAAAAATTCCAGCTCCTATAAACCCATGTACGTCACTTGAGAGAAGGGGTTGGAAAATTGCTAAGTGTGAGATTTTTCACCCAAGCAACCAGAAGCAGCTCACTTCCCATTTTCCCCAGCAAGGAAGAAGGAAAAACAAGAAAAAGGGAGGAGGATTTGTGGAGGGAAACCATCTCTAAGTGCTAGGGTTTGATTTAGCTCAAAACCAAGTAAGTATATGTGTTGTTTGAATGGTTTATTTTGAGTTTTTAAACTCCAAAATGGGAATATGGAAGGGATGCTTAAAGGATCTGTAAAATGGTAATTTAACATGCTTTTGAATGAATATGGAATGGATATTAGGTTTTATGTATGAATTTACAAGTTTAAGTTGATGAAAGTGAAGTTATGCATGTGTATTAAGTAGAAAATTCAAGTTGGTAAACCCTAAATCTCCAAGACAAGTTGCTGTTTTGGTTTGATGATATGATTAGGTTATGAATCATGTATTCATGCAAAAAATATGATGGTTTATGCTTAAATGATGAATTTTTGAAGTTATGGAATGCAAAGTGATGATTTTGACCTAATTTCTATGTTTCTGTGCTAAAAATGCTATGTAAATGGGTTTGCATCTTTTATGAATGTTATGTAGGGTAAAATACCCTAGGTTTAAGGTATTATGGATTCCCAAAAATATTTGGGAAAATAAGCCCTAAAACTGATTTTTATAAATTTTATGAAAGTGTGTCTAACCGATGTGAAACGGGACTCAAAACGTATAGGCAACTTGCTGTTTTGAGAAATGATAATTCATTGATGTTATATATGTGTTAAATCCCTAAATATGGATTAGGAAATATGGATTTACATACCAAAATTTTGAAATTTTATGACTGCTTGGGATTATGTGTCAAAAGACATGTAAAACGGGTGAAAAACGGGTTCCAAACTTGCTGTTTTGGAAACCTATGGTGAATGGATTTAAATCCCATGAAAATACCCTAAATTTAGTGGTAATTAAGGGTAATTAAACCTTTGAAATATGGATTAAATTTCTGAGTTAGAAAATTTTATGAAATGCATTATGTATATGTGCTAAGTGGGCTTATGTGAAGGGATAAAGGTAAATGGGTGATGAATGACTTATGAAAAATGAATTTATGAAAAAATGCATGAAAAAGATATGAATTCCATGATTATACATCTATTTTGAGTGTATGATGATTTATTTCAGATTTTGAAATTGTTTAAGCAAGCCTAAGGCGATAACATGTGCTAAAGCAAGCACCGATGTGTGTATTGTGGAAAAAGAGTGAAAAAATGGCAAAATGAGGTTAATGAACTTATATATGAGGATATTGAATGAATTTTATGAGATTGAAATGAATACCCTAATTGTGGGGTTATTTATATATGTCTTGTTGTACGTTAGCCAATGAAATGTACAAAATGTGTTATATATGTGCATAATGACTAGTGAAGTCAAATAAAAGATGTATGTATATGGAATGGGTTGAAAAACTAAATGAAATATGAGAAAAAGAAATATATGAAAAATTATGCTATTCTCATGCAGACAAAGGCAAAGAGAAAGCTATGACGGAAAGCTAAGGAATTCAGGTAAGCAAACAAATTTTCTAAAGGATTTTTGCTTTTCTAAGTTGTTTCCATAAATGCAATTTTTACTTTAACTTGTTTGTTGAAACTATGGAAATTGTTTCTAATGTGTTTAAGGATGACCATCCCTTAGCAAAATAGTGTTGAAATGATATTTTACTTCAAATGCAATATTATGAAATTTCTCTTTGATAAATGCTATGGAAAAATGATGTGAGTTTATGTTCTAATTGAAAAATCATGCTAGCATGTTAAAGATGGATTTATACAAAAGTTCATGTGCACAAGATACTAGGTCCACTTGAAAGGGTATAAGCGGACCGATTGTCCCCCCTTGGTGTGGCCAAGTCGCTTGAAACAGGCTTAAGGTCGACGGCGCCCTCTCTGAAATGGGAGTTAACGTGACAGATGGTCGCCTGACTAGCTTCCATCCTAAGGAAGAAATGGTATATATGTTCATGTTTTCATATGGAATTATGCATATGGGACCCGTGATGGGTACAGAATTTCATGCTTTTAAGATATACATTTAGCTAAGGTATAAATTGCTTTCCAATATGATTTTGAATACAAAATGTTGCCTGAAATGATTTTCCTGTAAAATGCAAATAGCTTACTTATTGAGTTTCGACTCACGATTTTGTTTTCCAAATCCAAAGACAGGTGAAGGACAGGACATGGCAAAGGAGCAAGTGCCAACTTAAGGAATCAATGGAAAAACTTTAGAATTTTCATGTTATGGAACTTATGTGAAAAGGATGTAAACTGGAATTTTATGTTATGTTTGATGACTATGATGTATATACATGCTGTGACATCTAATTTATGTAGATGATGAAATGTTTTGATCAGCATGCTTTGTATGTGATAATGGGTCGGAAATGACCTAGATATGTTTGAGATGGAAACATGAGAAATTAAACTCTTATGAAAATGAAAGTTAAGTGGATAAATATCCGTTAAAACCCATCGTGTGACAGGGTAACAATCCTGATCACGTTCACCAATCAATAGGATCCCGAGGTAAGGGCTAAGTTGTGACGCTCGATGTGGGATGCCACATATAAACCTTATTATATAAGGACAATCATATGTCCTAAAACAATTTTGTGTAAATCTCTTTCAATATAACGCATATGCATATATAAAAAGTGTCCTAAAATAGATGAGTAAACATTATTTTCTGTGGAGATTGTTATGTCTTGAAATATCATTAAATAATCATTACTTCATGTGAACATTATCATATCCATAACATATTCTCCTGTCCCCATTTTGGGGTTTTTTAAAACAAATGATATGCATATACGTTTCTAACCCTCTGTTAGGTGACACTTACCAAGTGATCATCCTTCTATAGAAAAGAAACTGTTCATGTGACTACACCGCTAGCTAGGTGGTTGTCTATGATCCTGCTCCCATTTCAGCGAGGGCGCCGCTGGCCTCCTGCCTTCCCTTAGCGACTTGGACACAGGTAGAGGTTGGCCTTTGTATGCAACCATCTCAGTCTGCAACCACCTCCACCATGGGCCTAGTACGTGATCCTTGTGCACACTCGTTTGTATTCACATCGTCATGCTATTATGATTTCATAAAATCAATTCAATTCTAAATCCATGTGATTTTTCAAATAAAAACTTGATATCATGATCCATTGCAATCCTCAGACTGAGCCCATCTCAAATTGAGAACTGAGCATAATTATTTTTCAAAGATAAAATATTTTCATAAACCGTCTTCAAGTAATAATGTTAGGATGACCGCCCTTAAAGAATTTTAAAAACATGTTAATAAATCAATTTTACAAAATATTTATAATACTTAAGAAAATATCATTTTCAAGAATATTTCTTGTTTATTGATAAACCATCTTAGAATCATCTTGTAAACCGATTTCGAACATTTCAATAACTGAAAAGAGTAGACTTTTCTTGTAAACATTTTTATTCCTTTTCTGGGCTTTTATGAACAAAGGATAGGCAAACACATCTGCTTGCATTTTATTGGCATTATATGCCTTGTCCACATACCATCCTTACCACTTTAATGTAGAGAAGCATTTGCACTATCTTTTGAATTTCATTTAAACAAAATAGTCATCAAATCGTTTTATATCATCAAGTTATTAGTGGGTCAACCTTAAAACTCTTTTAAAAAGAAACACATGAGTATAAGACATTTTTCAAAGTATTTCAGTCTTCAAAGAGACTGAAGGTATTTTGATAAATCATTTCAAAGCATCTATATAAATCATTTTAAAACATTTATAAGTCATTTCAAATGTCTTATTTATTTACAAATGTCGTTATATGAAAGATCATGTAATTTTTCTCAAAACCCTTTAGGAATAGAATTCCCAATGTTTGTTTCTAATATCATCTTGGAAAAGAATTAAAACTCTTTCATCATAAATGCTTTTGAAATAGAATTTCTAGGAACTTACCTAACCAGAAACCATCTTCAAACATGTCATTAATATGGAGTAAAATTATACCTTCAAAATTTGAGCATGCTTAAAATGAAGCAATGCTAAAGCTTTTCATTAAAGTCATATTTTCAAGAATTGAATTTTCTTACTCTGCAAGCAAAACTTAAAATCAACAATACATGTACTTGAAAAAAAATCAACATACATGAAGGTTCGCTTACTTACCTTGTAAGCAATCTTGAAACATCTCAATAATACAGGTTCAAATTATTTCAATATTTATTAACAAAATAGCATTTGAAAATGCTATCTAAAGCATCATTATAAAACATTTGTAATCATTTCAACTTTTCAAATGAAATCAATATTTTCAAAGATTGCTTGCTTACCTGAGTCGATCCTTTGTGCTTTTCATCCCTCGCTTTTTCCTTCAATTCTCATGTACGTGTCACATGAGTTTAATCCCATATGGCCCGTAACATGCTAACTTTAAATCATTCTTTCCTTGACATTAGCACTTGTATTTCCCTATAACCACATATCCATACAAATTTAATACATGGGTTGTTTCTTTCCTTCTATACTTATATTTTGTGTAGGAATTTCTTAAAATTCTTCAAGATATCCTTTCATATCCCATAACATGCTAATTTTCTATCAAAACTTTGTTTGGAATGATCATCCACATTTCTTATTTAGCCATATATACCCTTTTTAATAATCATTAACATCCACTTTCCTTAATTGTGACATATTACACACCTAACTTTATAAGTATAGCAATTGCTCACTTAAATTTTTAAAAGACTTCCTTATATTCAACTTTTTGAATTTACATTCAACTTTTTAACAACCACATATGTATACCACTTAGTGATTGTTTATTGTTTTATTTAATCTCCATGTTTACAGTTCTAAACTTATGAAATCATTCAAATAGCTTATTTACAACCTTTAACAAGCCAAGTTCACTCTAAATTTTTGAAAAGGTAATCCATTTTAATTTAGCCACATATACATACATATTTGTTATATATTACTCCTACCATTTTATCTCTTTGTATATATATATATATAAGAATTATCAACCAACAATTCTTATAATCATCTTAAGGGTTTGTATAGAATCTATAGCAAGCTAAATTAAATCAAAATTTCTAGAATTTATCCCCTTTTACAAAACAGTCCTATATAATCTCATATTTCTAAATTTTATTTATGCAATTTGCACCTTAACGATATATACATAAGGTGCTATCGATCAACCATTCTTGTAACCATTTGAAAGGCTTGTTTATGATTTATAATACCCTAAATTCACATAAAATTTCTGAGACTTAAATATAACAGAAATTTAAATATATACATAATTTGGGCGTCCACTTGAATGTATACCCATATATGATATATTCTTAATTCATTAACCCTTGGTGCTAATAATTCATCATATGTCATTTGTTTAATTATTGAATTAAACCAAAATAGAAGAAATTTCACCCTTCCATAACCAGATTGCACGTCCCATTAAATGGCAGAAATTTATTTTCTTCATATGCAGGTTGGACGTCCCATTAAAATGGCATGAATATTTTTTTCCTCCATGTACTACTGGACGTTACTTGAGCAGGGAATAAATAATATGAAAACCTTTGCATGATATCTGTTGGACGTAAATTGAGCAGGGAATAAATAAAATAAAAACTTAGCAACATACCTGAAATTTGGACGTCCTTACTGCCCCTTTGCATTTTCCATTTTTTCTCTTCTTCCCATCACGTTAAACCATTCTCCATTGCTGCCCATTATGTATTTATAAGGAGCTGAAATCTGCCCCTTTTTTGTGCCACCGAATTCTTGCAATGTGCTGGCATAAAATGGACTGTCCACCTCTTCATTCCACTGCCAAATCTAGACCGTTCACTTCTATGCTTGCTGCCCAGGTTTCCATGCTCCTATGGACTACCTAGTTGCCTTAAATTATACCCTATAGCTGCTGGAAAAATATTATATATATATTTAATTGCTGCTGCAATAGATTGGACGTCCATGCTGTCCACTATATTTAATTGCTGCTGCACATTTCCACCATTTAAAAAAACTGCCTAATTAATTCCCAGCTGTGGACGTCCTTAGGTAGCTGCATTTTCAAGTAGTTTTTGCATTTTTTAATTTAATAATAATTGCCCAAAATTCATACACATAGCTGTCCACAATATGCACGTCCACTTGGCTTTATATTATGGCATTTTATGCCATAGAATTTTATTTTAATTTATGGTCATTTATTTACCCTAATTGCATAGGTAATTTACATACATATTTATCATTAAAAAAATCAAGAATCCAATGCATTTCACCATGGGCGTCCCACCATGTGCCACATATGCACTTGGTTGCAATTAGTCAATATTTGCATTAATTTTAGTTGACTTTATTTGCTTCAATTTAATCCAAATGCATACTACAATGACATGTGTCCATGGTTGGTACAAAAGTCAATATTTGCTTTAATGCAAATTCACCTTTAGTGCCCATAAGTCAAATGCCTTAATTACATCCCATCATTAATAATTAATTATACTTAACACATGTCATTTAGGATTTTCTAGCAAAGTTTAGCATAATCCCATCCATTCCTAATTTAGAGCACCTTAGCTTAGTCATATAAAAATCTCATCTCAAAACCATGAACACATGCTAAGATTTTAGCAAAATAATTTAATTCATAAAATATCATATAATCTTAGTCGTTTAACCCATTTCCCTTCATAATTTTTATGATCCAAACCATCCATAAGATTAAACCCATAATTATACGCTAGTCTTTAAAATTTCACCTTAATTCGCCTTATAGGCATTAAGTTATGAATTTTCTAGCATTTTTCAACTTAACTCATTAATTATCATCCTAATTTTCATAAATTAAATTATGAAAAATTAAAATAATTATTCATGATATATTTATGGTTTTCAATTTTCATTAAGCCACTTTAATCCTATTAACCCATATTGGCTTATAATGGTTAGTTTAATCGTCATTTATATTTATTGGCCCTAATTGTGATAAATTCTCAAAATAACAAAATCATTCAAAATCCAATTAAATCTTTCATGAATCATATTTATATGCCTATTGCATTCATGAAAGCCCTTCATAGATTAAGGCATCATACCATCTTAGGTTACCTCTTAAATTTTCAAGTCATTCTACCATGTAAATCTTAAGATATAAATATATCAAGTATCAAATCAATAATTAAAATGATAAATAAAATTAATTGCACTTTCCACAGAAGCATTTTTTCCATCCTTCAGTGTGCATAATTATCATAATAATCATGGGAGATTAACTTAATTACCTTGTTTGAATTAATTCCTTAATTCCATCTTGATACAAGCTTTAATCTACATTTGATAGGTTCTAAAATAGGTGGGGTTTCACAGAAACTATAGGTCATGCCCTGGTATCTATCAGGTGTTCGATGAAAAGTCTATGCAATAGTGAGTATGTTATATTTAGAGTAAACCTTGTTAACCTTGCTAATGGTGTATGTCCGTTGTGTGGTTTTTGTTCCTTTACGTTATGGATGATGTATTATTGTTATGGATGATGTATTATTTAAGATGAATGGTTGTAAAGGGTTGTTCATGGCCATTGGGTGATATAGGGAGAGGGTTGTTCATGGCCCTTGATCGACATGAGAAGAAAATTGTTGTGATATTTCTATTTATGTATGGTTTTATGCATATATTCTTGGGTGTGGGTGATGGACCCATGTGTCTTGTATGGTTATTCAAAAATTATTTTTTTACAACTCTGTCATGGAATGTGCATCCAAAGTCTTACTTATTTCTATATTGTGATAACTGTTATCTACTTGCTGAGTCTATTTAGACTCACAAGATTTATTATTTTATTTTTAGATCACAAGCCAGGTGAGGAGCCCCAAAATGGCGTTCGAGGAGGACACAATGTTGAAGACTATTAGATTAGCATTTGTGCTTCAAGTTATTTTAGAATTTATGTTCTTTTTTATACTAATGCCTAATTACTCAAACAAATCCAACTATGACTAAATATATTGTACTTGGGTACTTTGGACTTGATTGCTATCCACATTGACACATAGGTAAATGATCTTTTGGACTGCTTGTTGTGAATGATGAATTACTATGATTTACTATTATATGAATGCCCCCATGGTGTGAGAATACAAATGCATAAATGTATAATGGAATATGATATTACAAGATGAGATTGAGATTTATAAATAACAGGTCTTTTCTTTCATACCATCTCTTATATATTATGGGGAGATGTTGTTGAATTTTTCTTAAATTATATGACACTTGTTAACTAGCCATTACGGATGCCTAGGAAAAGGGGCGTCACACTTATAAGATCTAATATTCTCCCACCTGGCCTGCTATATATATATATACATAAAATACAATTCCCAGATTCAACATTTGAAAACTACAAAATAAGGGCACTCGTTTGAAAAATGTGCTCAGTCAATGAATATGCAATCCAACTTTTATACTTAAGTTAAGAAAATATGTTAATACAGACCATGACGTTAGATACAATATGTGCACATTTCCTTTAATGCATTATGATATTATCAAACTCACTTAATCAAGTTCTTAATAGTGGATATGTAATAATATGGTATATTTACTATAATGTTCCACTTTAATGTCAAACAAACAAATTCTTCTATTTCAACTACACATAATAATTAATAAAATATAATAACAAAATAGAAAGAAAAATAATCATCAATTATAAAATTTATACCGATTATATCAATAATTATCCCGTATAATAAGATCCATTTCTTTTACATGACTTCAAAAAACACAAGGCGCTGGAGCCTTAGTCATGGGATTAGCTGTGGCGCCCCAAACCCGAGCGTCACATCCTGAGCCTTACCTTAGGATCGTATTGATTGGTAACCGTGATCAGAATTGTTACCCTGTCACACGGCGAGTTTTAACAGTGTTTAACCGATTTAATATTTTCTCATATGAATTTGATTTCTCATATTTTCATCTCAAGCATATCTAGATCATTTTCAACTCATGCTTAACTAAGCCATTTCAAATCCATTCAACACATATACACAACATGATGTTCAAGCAACATTTCAACTTTTGCCTAAATCAAACGTCACTGCATGTATATATCACAGTCATCAATATAAAACATTCAAATAGATTACATCTATTCAACATAATTTTCTTCATAATATAAAAATACAAAAGTTTCTCCATGACTTCTCAAGCTGGAACTTTCTCCTTTGCCGTCTCTTGTCCTTCACCTGTCTTTAGGGTTTGGAAAACAAAATCGTGAGTCGAAACTCAATAAGAAAGCTAATTGCATTTTACAGGCAAATCATTTCAGGTAAAATTTTACATTTGAAATCATATTGGAAAGCAACTTATACCTTGTCTAAAGGTATATCTTGGAAACATAAAATCTTGTACCCATCACGAGTACCATATGCATAATGTCATATGAAAACATGAACATAGTCATCATAATTCCCTTAGGATGGAAGCTAGCCAGGCGACCATCCGTCCACGTTAACTCCCATTTCAGAGAGGGCGCCGCTGGCCTTGGGGCTATTTTAAGCGACTTGGTCACACCAAGGGGGGACAATCGGTCCACTTATACCCTTCAGGTGGACCTAATACCTGTTGGTCCCGAAGTTAATGAAAATTACCCAAAAGGGGAGGGGTGAATTGGGTATTTAAAATTTTTCAACTTAAACAGAAATTTTACCCCGGATTAATCTAGTCCCCTTTCTGAAGAAACAAATGGAAAGCAATATAGTGCTGAGAGCAGAAATAAAAATCAACAAGCAAGATTTTATAGTGGTTTGGGTAACTTACCCTACTTCACTCTTCCAAGCTCACACCTCTTGTGACTTGGGTTCCACTATGTATTTCACAAATACAACAAGAGCCACTGCTCTCTTCTAGATTCCAGCTCTAGGGGGCATCAACAATTCACAGCACAAGTAGGTGACGAGTTCCACTCCAATCACACACTACTTTGCTTACACTTGATCTTAGTTACCCAAACTAAATCAAGTTCAATACAACAATAAAAAGTAAAAGAAAGTTTCTACACGTTACTGATGTGTAGAGGCAGATTTGGTGTAGAAAAGAACTTGTAATGCAGTCTGAAAGATTCAACGAGCAGCTCTTGGCAGTTTGAAAGCAAGGTTCTTCTTCTAGATGTTGGCTTGATCACTTAATGCTCTTAGGGATGGAAGTTATGCTCATTCAATGAATTCTCAGCTACCCTCTACGTTCATATTGAATGCCTTTTATAAATGTTGAGGGAATCCGAACATTTGGAAGTAGGTGGCGCGCATTTAATGCGCTAACGTTCGAAAATTTTCGACTGTTGCGACCCAAGTCGCAGGTGGAGTCGACTTTGGGTGCGACTTCGCCCAAGTCGCAGATGGAGTCGACTTCGGGTGCGACTTCGGCTGTCCGCAGCTTCTTCAAGTTCCAGTCTAGTTCGACTTGATTTTCGACTTGACCCAAGTCGAGGTGAAGTCGACTTCGGGTGCGACTTCACTTCCTCAGCTTTGCTTGATGAACTTGAAATCTTCAGAGATGACTTTGATCACTTGATTTTCTTGATATTGATTGTTCTCCCATTTATTTATAACTCTTGGAGCTTAGTATAATCATCCTAGCTTGAAAAACTTTAAGCTCTATATCTTGAAATCTTTAATACTTGAATCTTAGAGTGCCTAATGATGTCTAAATGTGTGCTCTTAATTTGAGTTGATGAATCCATGCATCTTTACTTAGATTTAGACTCGTTGTGATCTTCATTTGTTCTAAGTCGAATATTTGAGTCCACTTGATCTTCAAGTTCCGCACTGAAGTTGAATCTAGAGTCGACTTGGTCTGTGATTTCACCCAAGTCGCATGCGGAGTCGACTTGGGATGCGACTTCGGCAGCTCTCATTCTCGATTTCAACTCTGGATAGAAAATCATGGTTGAAGTCGATGCTGGAGTCGACTTGGTCTTCGACTTCACCTAAGTCGCATGCGGATTCGACTTGGGATGCGACTTCGGCAGCTCTCGTCCCTGATTTCAACTCTGGACAGAAAAATAAGTTTGAAGTCGATGCCGGAGTCGACTTGGTCTGCGACTTCTCCCAAGTCGCATGCGGAGTTGACTCGGGATGCGACTTCGGCAGCTCTCGTTCTCGATTTCAACTCTGGACGGAAAATGCCTCTTGAAGTCGCTGCTAGAGTCGACTTGGGGATCGACTTGGTCTAAGTCGATGCCTGAGTCGACTTGGAAATTGACTTAACCTGCCAGGCTTCATTTTCTTCATTTTTATAACTTTTAATCATCTCCACACACATGTTAGTAACCAAAACTTACTCAAATTGATTTGTTAATCATCAAAACATAAACTTGGCTTATTTTTCATATGTTTTCAACAATCTCCCCCTTTTTGATGATTGACAAAACTGATTTGAGTATATACCTTTCAATGTCTTTAAAACATACTATTTCGTCTTGTTTTGGTATCTTTAGAATAATCATAGATCATTTGCTTTTTGAGCTTTAACATACATATTTAATTTTCAATAAATCACAAATTAATACCATACAAGCATTTAAAAAAAATGAGACTACTCAAATCTTAATCGCTTCTCCCCCTTTTGTCAATTGATCAAAAAATAGAGATGGAGCGGGTTAATCCTTTGAGAATGGCGGGGCTGCTCCCCCTGAACCTATGCTCCCCCTCAGCTTGTGCTTTACTAAGTTAATTCAAGCATTCCCATATTATTTCTAATTTTATAAAAGGTTCTTTTGCTAGAGGTTTGGTGAATATACCTACAATTTGATCTTCTGTTTTTACATATTCCAAACATATATCATGATTTTCTACATGTTCTCTAATAAAATGATGTCTTAGGTCTATATGCTTGGTCCTAGAATGCAATACTAAATTTTTAGTTAAATATATTGCACTTGTATTTCACATCTAATAGGTATATCTTTAAAATTCATACAATAATCCCTAAGTTGTTGTTTCGTCCAAAGCAATTGGGCACAACAGCTCCTGGCAGCAATATATTCGGCTTCCGGGGTGGATAGAGCAACACTAGTTTATTTTCTTGAAAACCATCAAACCAACATGTTCCCAAGAAACTGACATGTTCCACTAGTGCTTTTTCTATCTACCTTGTAACCGGAAAAATCCGCATCTGAGTAGCCGATTAGATCAAAATTAGAACCCTTTGGATACCAAAGTCCTATATTGGTAGTATTTACTAAATATCTGAAAATTTTTTTACAGCTACCAAGTGTGATTCTTTTGGACATGATTGAAATCTAGAGCACATGCAAACACTAAACAGTATATCGGGTCTAGAAGCAGTTAAATAAAATAAAGAGCCTATCATGCTTCTATATAACTTTAAATCAATTGGTTTGCCTTTCTCGTCTTTGTCAATTTTAATGGTTGAGCTCATAGGCGTGTTCTCCCCTTTGCTATTTTCCATGCCAAACTTCTTTAATATTTCTTTGATATACTTGGACTGGTTTATGAAGATCTCTTCACTTAGTTGCTTAATTTGTAGTCCAAGAAAGAAGTTTAGCTCCCCCATCATACTCATTTCAAATTCTTTCTGCATAAGCTAAGAAAATTCTTGACAAAGAATCTCATTAGTAGCACCAAAAATAATGTCATCTACATAAATTTGAATAATCAAAATGTCTCTTTCTTTATACTTGATAAACAAAGTAGTGTCTACCTTTCCCTTTCGAAAATCATGATCAATCAGAAATTTGCTTAATCTTTCATACCAAGCCCTTGGAGCTTGTTTTAATCCATATAGTGCCTTGGTTAATTTGTATACAAATTTAGATTGATCTTTCTCCTCAAATCCAGGTGGTTGTTTAACATACACCTATTCATTTATAAACTCATTCAAAAATTCACTTTTAACATCCATTTGAAACAACTTGAAGTTCATGTGAGATGCAAAAGCTAGTAAGATGCGAATAGCTTCTAATCTAGCAACCGGAGCATAGGATTCCTCAAAGTCTATTTCTTCTTCTTGTGAGTATCCTTTTGCCACAAGTCTAGCTTTATTTCTCACCACAAGTCCACTTTCATCTAATTTGTTCCTAAAGACCCATTTTGTGCCAATGACAGTATAGTCCTTTGGTCTTGGAACAAGATGCCAAACTTGGTTTCTTTCAAATTGATTTAGCTCTTCTTGCATTGCTATGATCCAGTTTTCATCATCAAGAGCTTGATCAATAGTGGTTGGTTCAATTTTGGATACAAAGGCGTATTGTCTACAAACATTTTGTTTTGACCTTCTAGCCTTTACACCTTCATAGATATTCCCTATAACTTGCTCAATTGGCTGGGCATTTTTAAATTTTAAGTCAGTTGGAGGTTTATAGGAATTATTACCTTCACTTACCTTTTCCTCTGTGGATTCTTCTTGCTTTTCCACATGCAGTTTTTCAAGATTATCTGTGACATCATCTGCATCACTTAAATCATCTTTTCTTTTGGAGCATGGATTAAATTCATCAAAAATAATATGTATTGACTCTTCTATAACTTGGTTCCTCTTATAGAAGACTCTATATGCTTTGCTATTTGATGAGTAGCCAAGGAATATTGCCTCATAACTTTTAGCATCCAGTTTCCCAAGTTGGTTTTTTCATTGTTCAAAACATAACATGTGCAACCAAAAGCATGAAAATATGAAATATTTAGTTTTGTACCTTTCCATAGCCCATATGGGGTCTTTTTCAAGATTGCTCTAATGGTAACTCGGTTGAACACATGACAAGCTGTACTTACAGCTTCACCCCAAAATTTCTTGGATAATTTACTCTCATTCAGCATTGTTCTAGCCATCTCTTATATGGTTCTATTTTTCCTTTCAACCACTCCATTTTGTTGTGGAGTTCTTGGTGCGGAAAATGTGTGGTAAATTCCTTTTTCATTACATAATTCTATGAATTGTTTATTTTCAAACTCACCACCATGATCACTTCTAATGGTCATAATAGTACTTTGTTTTTCATTTTGCACCAAGTTTACAAAAGTTGCAAACATAGAGAAGGCTTTATCTTTGGTAGCTATTACAAACACATACTTCTTTCCACTAATGATTAAAATGTCGGATGACCCATATAGATTCATGTGTAGCAATTCAAGTGGCCTAGTGGTGGAAATCTCCTTTTTGGTAGAGAATGACATTTTAGGTTGTTTTGATATCTTTGTCATATTTCAATTTTGGCAATCCTTCTACCAAACTCTTTTTCCATAGGGTCTTAATATTTGTCATGTTTATATGCCCAAGCCTCTTATGCCAAACCCATGGATCATTATCAATGGCCATTAGACATTGACCTTCTAGTTCATCAAGTGAAACCAAATATACATTTCCATGTCTTTTTCTACTAAACATGATATGTTCTCCATCAAACACATTGCATATAGATGATTCAAACACAATCTTGTATCCTTTATCACATAACTGGCTAATACTCATTAAGTTGTGCTTGAGTCCTTAAACAAATAAAACATCTTCCATACATGCATTTGAAATACTGTAAATATTTCATTTACCTTTGATTTTACCTTTCTCATTATTTCCAAAGGCAACAATTCCATCGTTGCAAGGCTTGAGTTTATGAAATAAACTTCTTTCTCCAGTCATATGCCTTGAGCAACCACTATCCATGAACCAAACGTTGCTTGCCTTTGCTTTGAAACATACCTAAAAAATAAGCAAATAAATCTTATCTCTTTGGTACCCAGTTTATGGGTCCATTTGGGTTAGTAAACTGATTTAATCTTTGTTGTTCTATTCTTGAAAGCCCAAATCTTGTGTTTCTTGGAACCTGAACTAATTTTGCACCATGGTCATACAGTTTCTTAAAGTTGCATTCATAGATTTTGTGACCCATCTTATTGCAAAAGTTGCAAGCCATTGGTAATCTAGGAGTAGGCCTCCAAATGTGTAATGGTTCAAAGGTTGGCCTTTTGATCCAAACAACTTGTTTCCCTTTTGGTTTGTAAATAGTTGCAGCTTTAGCTTGATTTTTCAAAAGTTTTGGCATATTTGATTTGCTACTTTCTCCTTGCTCAAATATGAAGTATCTAATACCTCTTTTATTGTTTTGAGAGGTCATGTTCAGAAATATTTTCACACTTTCTCCTAAATTAGAGAACTTAGTTAATGATTCATTTAAGGATTCATTCTCCTTTTTCAATTTTTCCACTTCTTTCAATAGTAGTTCATTTTCTTCTTTTAGTTTTGTTGTACTTTCAGCTAGTTTTCCATTTACAATAATAATGGAATTGCATTGTTGTCTCTGTAATGATAACTTGTTTCCTAGTTTTTTTATTTCCTCATATAATGAATTATATGCATGTTGTAATTCCTCTAATTCAGCACATTTGAGACATTCTCGAATAGAAGAATGAGTAGATTGAGAATAGAAAAATTTGGAAGTTACCTCTTCATTACTTGTATATTTTGTTGAAGTGGTTTGTTCTTCCAAAACTTCTGTTGTGTTTAAACATAGCAAATTTTCTTCTTGCTCAATCCGCGCCATGCAGCATATTCTTGCACAATTTGCCGCTTCAAAATCATCGATTGAAGAGCTACTTGTTGATGAAGTTTCTTCATTCACGTACGTTCCTCTTCCCTTAGGCCTTTGGAATTTTTGGCTTTCATATCTTTCCTTCCTTTCTTGATGATCCTTTGATTTTTCTTCCGGTGTAGGACATTTAGCTTGCATATGTCCCATACCGCCGTATTTATAACACTTTGTAGCCTCCTTTTTCTTCTCTTTTTGAGGTCTCTCTTTGAAATCTTTGAAGTTCTTTTCTTGTCTCATAAACTTTCAAAATCTGCGAGTAAGTAGAGCAATGTCTTTATCGTCATTGTGAGATGAGGAGGTGGACTCATCCGAGTTATGGGTGACTTTTAGTGCAATTGCTCTCTTTCCTTTGTGGTGATCTTCATTACTTTTCTTGATTAGCTCATGTGACATTAATGAGCTAATAAGGTCCTCTAGCTTCAATGTGTTTAGGTCTTTGGCTTCTTCTATTACAGTAATCTTTGGAGTCCAAGATTCCGGTAGAGATCTGAGGATCTTCATGACCTGTTCAGATTCGGAGATAGCTTTTCCAAGACCTTTCAAAGCGTTAGTAATTTTAGAGAATCTGGCAAACATTTCAGAAATATTTTCTGTTTCTAGCATTTTAAAGCTCTCCAATTCTCCAATCAAAATATTTTTCCTTGTCCCTTGGACTTGAGAAGTTCCTTCATAGATAGATGTTAATGTATCCCATATTTTTTTTGCAGTTAAACAAGAGGATACTCTATCATATTCGGAAGCCGTAAGAGCACAAAACAGTGAGTTTATAGCTTTAGCGTTGCTCTTAACAGTTTTTACTTCCTCATCAGTCCATTTGGAAGCTCTTTTATCAATAGGCAAGGTTACACAGTCTTGGATTGCAATCCAAAAATCCATATCTGTAGCCATAATGAGTTGTTTCATACGTAGCTTCCAATAGCCGAAATTGTTCCCATCAAACAATGGTGGCCTAATAAAAGATTGGTCTTCGGCAAAAGCGGGAACGGAAGTAGATTGGGATGTCATATCAAAAGATCTCTTTAGTAAAACTCAAAGACATGCTCTGATACTACTTGTTGGTCCCGAGTTAATAGCAATTACCCAAGAAGGGAGGGGTGAATTGGGTATTTAAAATTTTTCAACTTAAACAAAAATTTTACCCCTGATTAATCTAGTCCCCTTTATGAAGAAACAAAAGGAAAGCAATATAGTGCTGAGAGCAGAAAAAAATCAACAAGCAAGATTTTATAGTGGTTCGGGCAACCTAGCCTACTCCACTCTTCCAAGCT
Source organism: Annona cherimola (assembly GCA_030490835.1). NCBI lineage: Eukaryota > Viridiplantae > Streptophyta > Magnoliopsida > Magnoliales > Annonaceae > Annona > Annona cherimola. The sequence goes on along the minus strand of CM059971.1, from coordinate 32,590,862 downwards.
CACACCTCTTGTGACTTGAGTTCCACTATGTATTTCACAAATACAACAAGAGCCACTGCTCTCTTCTAGATTCCAGCTCCAGGGGCATCAACAATTCACAGCACAAGTAGGTGACGAGTTCCACTCCAATCACACACTACTTTGCTTACACTTGATCTTAGTTACCCAAACTAAATCAAGTTCAATACAACAATAAAAAGTAAAAGAAAGTTTCTACACGTTACTGATGTGTAGAGGCAGATTTGGTGTAGAGAAGAACTTGTAATGCAGTCTGAAAGATTCAACGAGCAGCTCTTGGCAGTTTGAAAGCAAGGTTCTTCTTCTAGATGTTGGCTTGATCACTTAATGCTCTTAGGGATGGCAGTTATGCTCATTCAATGAATTCTCAGCTACCCTCTACGTTCATATTGAATGCCTTTTATAAATGTTGAGGGAATCCGAACATTTGGAAGTAGGTGGCGCGCATTTAATGCGCTAACGTTCGAAAATTTTCGACTGTTGCGACCCAAGTCGCAGGTGGAGTCGACTTTGGGTGCGACTTCGCCCAAGTCGCAGATGGAGTCGACTTCGGGTGCGACTTCGGCTGTCCGCAGCTTCTTCAAGTTCCAGTCTAGTTCGACTTGATTTTCGACTTGACCCAAGCGAGGTGAAGTCGACTTCGGGTGCGACTTCACTTCCTCAGCTTTGCTTGATGAACTTGAAATCTTCAGAGATGACTTTGATCACTTGATTTTCTTGATATTGATTGTTCTCCCATTTATTTATAACTCTTGGAGCTTAGTATAATCATCCTAGCTTGAAAAAATTTAAGCTCTATATCTTGAAATCTTGAATACTTGAATCTTAGAGTGCCTAATGATGTCCAAATGTGTGCTCTTAATTTGAGTTGATGAATCCATGCATCTTTACTTAGATTTAGACTCGTTATGATCTTCATTTGTTCTAAGTCGAATATTTGAGTCCACTTGATCTTCAAGTTCCGCACTGAAGTCGAATCTAGAGTCGACTTGGTCTGTGATTTCACCCAAGTCGCATGCGGAGTCGACTTGGGATGCGACTTCGGCAGCTCTCATTCTTGATTTCAACTCTGGATAGAAAATCATGGTTGAAGTCGATGCTGGAGTCGACTTGGTCTTCGACTTCACCCAAGTCGCATGCGGAGTCGACTTGGGATGCGACTTCGGCAGCTCTCGTCCCCGATTTCAACTCTGGACAGAAAAATAAGTTTGAAGTCGATGCTGGAGTCGACTTGGTCTGCGACTTCTCCCAAGTCGCATGCGGAGTGGACTCGGGATGCGACTTCGACAGCTCTCGTTCTCGATTTCAACTATGGACGGAAAATGCCTCTTGAAGTTGCTGCTAGAGTCGACTTGGGAATCGACTTGGCCTAAGTCGATGCCTGAGTCGACTTGGAAATTGACTTAACCTGTCATGCTTCATTTTCTTCATTTTTATGACCTTTAATCATCTCCACACACATGTTAGTAACCAAAATTTACTCAAATTGATTTGTTAATCATCAAAATATAAACTTGGCTTATTTTCCACATGTTTCCAACAGTACCCTGTGCAAATGAACTTTTTCATAAATCCATCTTTAACATGCTAGCATGATTTTTCAATCAGAAACATAGAATCATGTCATTTTTCCATAGCATTTATCAAAGAAAATTTTCATAATATTGCATTTGAAGTAAAACATCATTTCGACACCATTTTCCTAAGGGATGGTCATCCTTAAACATATTAGAAATAATTCCACAATTTTATCAACAAGTTAAAGTAAAAATTGCATTTATGTAAACAATTTAGAAAAGCAAAAATCCTTTAGAAAATTTGCTTCCTTACCTGTCTCTTAGCCTTCCGCTTCCACTTTTTCTTTGCCTTTGCCTACATGAGAATAATATTTTTTGATATATTTCTTTTTCTCATATTTCATTTAGTTTTTCAACCCATTCCACACACCTATATCATTTATTTGACTTCACAGGTCATTATGCACATTTTTACACATTTCGTCGGCTACCACATAGCATAACTTATATAACCCCATACATAGGGTATTCATTTCAATCTCATAAAATTCATTCAATAATCATCATACATATGTTCATTAACCTCAATTTTCCATCTTTCCATTTTTCCAAAATACACGCATTGGTGTTTCTTCTATGCACATATCATTGCCTTCGCTCCATAATTCAAGTCTAAAATTTTGGAATTAATATCATAAAATCTTAAACAGATATATAAATAGGAAATTCATCTTATTTTCATGAATTTTTGCACAAAATCACTTTTCACAAGTCATTCATCACTTATACACATTTATCACTTCACATATGCCCTTTTGGTAACATATACATAGGATATTTCATAAAATTTTCTAAGGCAGAAATTTAATGCATATTTCAGAATTTTAATTGCCCTTAATTAATATTTCATTTAGGGTATTTTGATGAGATTTAAATCCATTCAACATAGGTTTCCAAAATAGCAAGTTTAGAACCCGTTTTTCACCCATTAAACATGTCTTTTGACACATAACCCTAAGCAGTCATATAATTTCGAAATTTCAGCATGTAATCCCACTTTTATTAATCCATATTTAGGGATTTAACACATATATAACATCCATGAATTATTATTTCTCAAAACAGCAAGTTGCCTACACGTTTTGAGTCCCATTTCACATCAGTTTTACACACTTTCATAAAATCTATAAAAATCAGTTTTAGGGGTTCTTTTCCCAAATATTTTTGGTCATCCATAACACCTTAAACCTATGGTATTTTACCCTACATAAAATTCACAAAACATGCAAACCTATTTTCATAACATTTTTAGCATAGAAACAAGGAAATTAGGTCATAATCATTACTTTGCATTCCATAACTTCAAAAATTCATCATTTAAGCATAAACCAATATATGTTTTTCATAAATACATGATTCATAACCTAATCTCATCATCAAACCAAAATAGCAACTTGTCATAAAGATTTAGGGTTTACCAACTTGGATTTTCCACTCAATACACATGCAAAACTTCACTTTCATCAACTTAAACAAGAAAATTCATACATGAAACCTAATACCCATTCCATATCAGATCAAAAGCATGTTAAATCATAATTTTACAGATTCTTTAAGCATCCTTTTCATATTCCCATTTTGGAGTTTAAAAACTCAAAATAATCAACTCAAACAACACATATACTTACTTGGTTTAGAGCTAATTCAAACCCTAGCACTTGGAGATGATTTTCCTCCACAAATTCTCCTCTTTTTTTCTTATTTTTCCTTCGTCCTTGGCTGGGAAAAATGGACATGAGCTGCTGCTATGCTTTGGAGTGAAAAAAACCAACACTTAGCCAACTTTTCCAACCTCCTTCTACATGGACGTGCATGCGTTATAAGCTAGATTTTTTCCAGCTGTGGGCCCCACTTCTTGGGAATTTTTGATGCGCACCAAATGCTTGTCGTTAAGAGCATTGTGATCACCAGTTTAATTAAAATTAATCGAGACACATTAAAGCTACCACTATGCGGGTGATAGTGTAGAATAATGGTGAGTCGGGTCGAATCCACAAAGAGACGATGTAGTTTTGAATTGTTTTTAAAGAGAAAAAGAGGGTATAGAGAAAGGAGAGAAAGAAATTTTTTTAAAAAAAAAGAAATTAGAGAGAAAGGAGAAGAAATTAGAAAGATAAGAAAGAGGAGAGAGAAAGAGGAATTGAGAGATAAGAAAGAGGAGAAAGAAAGAGAGATTAGAGAGAGAAGAAAAGAGAAAAGGGAAGAAATTAGAGAGAGAGAGAGAGGGAAAGAAATTAAAAAGAAAGAGAAGAAAAGAGAAATTAGAAGAAATTAGATAGAGAAAGAAGAGAGAGAAAAAATGAGAACAATTGGAAAGAAAGTGAGACCAGAAACTAAAATAAAAGAAATTCTAATTAACTAACAACTTAATTAAAGTTATTCTAAGAAAGCAATAAAAGTTATGAAATTCAACTATTAAAGCCGGGAAGAGAATTACATTAAATTTAATCTAAAAATTACGAAGCGGAAAATAAAGCAGTAAATCTAATCTAAGAATTAAAACTACAAATTAAAAATTAACAACTATGAAGCACTACAAACCATAAAGCAATAAAGTAAAATTTACATCACTCAAATATGAAGAGCAAATCTCCACGTAATGGAAATTTTATTGCTTGCCCCACCTCCTTGCTAGGGGTCCCACGAGATGGGTCCCACCCAAGGGAAAGAGAGGATTGGTTGTGTGTCTTGGGATGAGTGGAGGGACTCCTTTTATAAGTGTACACCCCTCTCTCCATTTTGGCTTCCGATGTGGGATTCTCATCTCTTTGCTACACTTGCTCTCCACGCTGCCTTCTTTTGGGTACTTGGAAAATGCACAGCCGCTACTAACAGTGGATTCGATCGTCCATGTGTCTGAATTCTGAACTGCTGAAGGAGAGAACGAGAGAGGTGGTAGTAGAAGGTTTCGATTTTAGAGCTTTGGAATGGAGATGCGTTGATTGCTGCTGCTGTGTTCGATTATTGCTCGATGATGAGCTTGTATTGAGCAGGTGATTGAGAAGGGCTGTCATGGATTGCAGGTTTGATGAAGGTTCGGGGTTGTGGGAGCTCTTCTTCCGGACTGTCGGACTGCCATGGTCGTTGTCCGCTTTGATTGACAAGGGGAAAATCGGTGGCTTTGAATTTTTGTCTGGCTGGGTGCTTGGAAAAAATGGAAATGAAGCTGCCGAAAAATAGTTGTTGATTTAGAGAAGTAGGGGCGGTGATGAAAATTGGGTTCTCTACTTTGGGGCGAATTATAGATTGATCTAATGGAATTGAAGCAGTCAACGAAACTGCTAGATGGGTTGCAAAATCGTGGCTTGCGAATTGGGGCAACGTTCCAATTGATGGTGGCAGATGGAAAGTGCTTCAATTTGGAGAGAAGATTGGAAACTTGGTGCGACTGGATGCACTTTACCCTGGATTTCCGTGCTGCTGTTTGGATTGGGTTTGGCAGCAAGGACCGCGGCTGCTTGCAGAGATGGGCGGAGAAGAAGGGTTTGGATTTCAGATTGCCGTCCGTTATTGGAAAACGGGATTGGGCTGTTTGTTTATGCGGGATTTTTCTATTTCAGTGGTGAAAGGTTGCAGTGGAGATGGTTGTGGCAAGCTTGATTGTTACACTGTTTCATACAGTATTTGGAAAAGGAGACGGCAGCCGTGGGTTGATGTCGGTGGAGCAGGGTGTTACTGGGGATAGTTGCTGCAATTGTCAGCTAGCTTGGCTTGGAGACAACTACCATTGACGGTCAAGTTGGGGAAGAAGAAGTGCTGCCGGTGAGATTGGGAGAATGGCTGGAGATTGGGTTGTTTTCATCGAGCTGCTACCATCGGAAGAGAGAAGGAAGGGCAGTTGGTGAAATCGTTGATGGTGGTTGCTGCAATCACAAATTTTTCAAAAGCTTGAAAAGGGCCTGCCCAGTTGCCACTGGGAATGATGAAGGCCGGTGATTTCTGGTTGCTGGAATCTGCCGATGCCGAGCTTGATTTGCCGTTGATGTTGGCTCGTTGATTTCTTCGGTGAAGAGGTGAATTTTTGTAAAAGGGCTGGTCAGTTCTTCTCCATGACTGCTGGGTCGGATTTTCGGTTTGAGGCTGTTGAAATTAGCTGCTGTCATAAAAATGGGTGCCGGTTTGCCGTGGCTGCCGGATTTGGGGAAGATGGAGCACCAGAATATGGTGCTCCGGGGGTGTACGATCTCCTGTACACATGCAACGTATTTAAATACTAATTCTTTGATAATTTCAACACCATATATCATCTTAGTTTTATCTTTTAACTTATTTTATCTAAATATGATAATCTACTTTGTTCCCCATATTTTAAAGTATAATTATAATCATGTATTTATGATTTTTCCAATTAAATAATTTTATAAATTTGCCCAAATTATTAATAAGCTAATACTCATTTCAACATTAAAATTTCCAAGGGGATTGAGTCATAATTTTATATTTTCAAGAATGTTTGCAAAATGATCCATTTTATAGCAAAATTAAAGATTTTACGAAAAATATAATTTTCACAAAATTTCACTTAAAACATGCATTTAATTAACATTTTAATATTTGACGACATGAATTTAATATGAAAATAAATGAAAATTTTTAGACTTATCAATTTTCCACATCATTTAAATGCTCCCTGATCACCTTCATGTGTTGGCAACTTTCCAGCCAAGTGAATTAGATTTTTACCATTTTCAAAAATCCAGAAAATCACTTTAATCAATGGTCGTCCAAGCTGCTCCAACTAGCACGTCATTTGCTGTCCATTTTTCCAGAAATTTTTCATTTTTTTTCAACCCTAATTTAAGGGTAAATTATACATTAATTACCCTTTAATTTATGTATCAATTTGGTGTTAAAAAATTATTAAAATGGCAGCAAACCAACCATATTTTTGCACATCCAAATGCCCCATAAGTTGTCCACGGTTTCTCTCTCCCATGCAGATGCATTTTCTAATTTTTATTACTATATATTGACATGATGGAATGCATATCCTTATGTCCTTGCATCTCAGCTGCATATATGCATATTTTAAAAATTAAAAATTCAAAAAGAAACAACATGGCAGCCCCTTGGACGCCCCCTTGTGCTACATTGCCTATGCTCACTTGAGCACTCCTAGCTTCATCAATTGTGTACATTCATTGCTGAGATTTTATTTGGATATTTGTATTTTATATTAATGCATAAAATGCCTTAAAATGGGCTGCACTTGAAACCTCAACTCCCGTTAAAACCATGTAATTATGTCAAGTACTCTAGCATTAAATGTAAAGTACTCTTGAGGTGCATTAGTCAACCATGCTCACCTTTTTCAATGCAGGTATTTTCTCAACATTTAAAGCTTAATGTAAGCCATCCAAAATAAAAATCTCATAATTTCATTCAACCGTTTCAAATTGCATCTCAATCCGATTTTCCTAGCTCCCGTTATAGCCATTTAAAGTTAACGGTTAAAATTGCAATACGATCAATAAATCGTAACACTCATTTTATCAAGAATTTTCATAACTCATTAATTCCATAATACCAAGCCCAACATTATTAATTTTCATTTCAAATTTCACTTGAATCCACCTTACAGGCGTTGAGTTATGAATTTTCTAGTGTTTTTCCATTAAACTTAACAATTGTCACATAAATGCTCATAATTCATATTAAATAATGGAAAATGATTTTCCATGATGTATTTGCACATTTAAATCAACAACAATTTAATCCAATCCCATGGTTTCATTTTATTGTTAATCCATAACCCTAATTGCAATAATTAGCAAAATCACATAAAAACTTCATAATTCAATAATTCCCAAATAAATATCATATACATGATTAATGCATACATATGGGTTCTACATTGGTTAGGGTTTCACATTAGCTATCATGTCTTTACTGCCAACAAAATAATGGATATAAGATGATCGCTAATCCTTTTTCTATAATGGCATGAACTTAGCATCGATATGTTGTTAGCACCAGTGATTCTTCTATAATTGGAGAAGATAATCATTTATGAATTGTCAAAATACATTCTCATAAGTCTAAAAATAGAATCTACAACTTTAAGCCCTTAGATGAATTTTCTCAACCACAAGGCATGTGAGGATACTTCATGACAGCCAACAGATTTAGCTTCCAAAGTGGAGTAATCAATATGATGTTGTTTGCCACTCTTTCATGAAACTGCTTCACTAGCCAATAGAAAAATAAATCCACATGTAGATCCTTTACTATCTAAGCAACCAACATAATCTAAATCAGTGTAACTAATTACCTCTAATTGATCGATTTTACTATAAAAGGGTTGTTTACTTGATTTTTTTATTTTTAAAAAATACAAAATATGCATTTAAATGACCTAGGAAGCTACGGTGAGATATGGACATGATATGGGTTGATTTTTGTGGCAAGAAAATGTCAAAAGGTCCATGATAAGTGGACCTCCACAAGTGGACAACAAGGTGTAGCTAGGTAGAGGTGGACGTCCAAGGCTGCTATTTGAATTTTTATGATTTTTTAAGTGCTAAATGGAACTCTAAGTGAGCTCCTAGCTAGGGTAATTAATTGTGCATAAATTAAAGCTGCATTTTTGTGGAAAAAATTGCAAAAGGGGCAGCCATATGGGACGTCACATGTGTGGACAGTAAGGTAGACTACAAGAGAGGTGGACGTTCAAGGGCAGTTGCTGATTTTTTTGTAATTTTTTAATATTGCTAAATGGACCCCTAAGTAAGCTATTAGCTACAGTAATTAAATACCCATAAATTAAAGCTGAAATAGGTGTGGAAAAATTTCAAAAGGCAGCGGCATATGGACGTCTCTATGTGGACAGCTAGGTGGGCTAAAAATTAGCCATGATTTGATAATTTTTACAAAATATAATTACATAATTTAGTTGGAGCTGGTTGTACAATGTCAGCAATGGGATAAACTTGCCTTAATTACCCTCTAAATGAGGTGGCAAGTGGGCCCAAAAATCTGAAAAATCAGGGGCCACAAAGCTGGAAAAATCCAGCTTATATATAAGGGTGGACATCCACATGTGTATGAGGTGTTTGAGAAAAACAATTTTCAAGGAGCAAAGCCCCAAACCAGCAGCTGTGCACGTCCCTTTTTCCAGCAAGAAAAGAGGGAAAAAAGAGGAAAAAAAGAGAAGGAAAAAGGGAAAGAAAGTAAGGGATTCAAGCTAGGGAAGTTGAGTTCAAGTTTGATTCAATTCATGTAAGTATACTTCATGATTTGAGTTCTTTAATCCTAAGTTTTCTACCTCAATTTATGAGTCGTGAATATGATTCATAATGAACCCTTAAAAGATGAATTATGATGCCCTTGATTAGGTATTGAATGAGGATTAAATGACAAGAATAAAATCAAGGGTTCAAGAGAAAGAAAATGGAGATTAGGGTTGAAAATGGGTTGATAAACCTAGCTGAAATTTTCTTAAACCCACATGTGATGTTGTTGTTTTGATTTATTATCATGATTATATGATGATTCATGATTAAATAAATTATATATGTGATAACTCGTAAAAATACGAGTTATTATGGCCTATTTCAGACTATTTTTGCGCGTTAGTCCAAGAGATTAGGTTTAGTTTGCATCCATTTAGCTAAATTTTCACTCGGTTTGCATTTTAGGAGCATTATGTAGTTTTTATGCATTTTTAGTATAAATTAGGCATTTTTAGTTCATTTATTTAATTTCATTCATTTTTACAGGAAGGACGGAGAATTACAAACACACGAGTGAGTCGAATGCAGAACAGAGCCAAGTGAAGGAGCATGGGATTGGCGCCCAGGCGCTACCAATTGGCACCCAGGCGCCATTCTACAGGCCTTTGCCAGAATCTCCAACACTTCACACAATTTATTGCATCCAGGGAGTTGGCGCCTAGGCGCCAAGGCATCAGATTTCAAGACATTCCAAAAAGTTTCTAAGTTACACAGTACACAGAGAGTTGGCACCTAGGCGCCCTATGCATCCGAATGCGCGTGGGTTTCTGCACATGTGCTGCGCAAGCTACCCATTATAAATAGAAACCTAATGCTGCATGCAAAAAAGAGTCTCGGAGAGAGGGTTGTTGTGGCGCCCCGAACCGAGGTGCCTAGAAGCCTTACTCCGGGATCGTTTTGATTGGTAAACGTGACTCAGGATTGTTGACCTGATCACACGGCAGGATTTTTTTTTTTTCATCAATACATGGAAAATTCTCATCATTTATCCAATTTGAAATATATTTCACATAACACAGTTATGATAAAAAACTATTCCATAAACATTTTCATTGGAATAAAAATATTCCCTTTTCATCTCAAAATTATCATCGTTGTCTTTACATAAAGTTTACATAAACATCATTTATATATAACACTTGGCATGCTGCCTTCATCATCATTTCCTATCTGTTGTTGAAAAAGCATGGGTGAGTAATAATACTCAGTAAGCAAGCTATACATAATTTTTCAATCATTTTCATGCATTTCATAAAATGCAAATGCAATGCATACATAGCATTCATGACATTCCTTTGGATGCGACGCTAGCTAGGCGCCCATCCCATACATGCTCCCATTTCAGGGAGGTCGCCGCCGGCCTGAGCCTATTAAGCGACTTGGCAATAGCGAGGGGGACATCCGGTCCGCTTACTACCTCGACTAAGGCCTATTCCTCGTGCACATGCTCATTCTCATACACATGCCGGCATGATATTTGCAAATCATAAAAAAAATTTCATAAAAAGCATTTAATAAACAATTTCACAAACTTCAGTTCATGTAAAGCAGTTATAGGTATGGCCAACCTTAAATAAATTTCATAAAGCAATTTACAAACAATTTCAAGCATTTTGAAATAAATTTGCAAAACGTATAACTTGCTTACCTTCTTAGGAGGTGTCTTCGACCTTCTCTTTTCCTTTTCCTATTCAAGGATAAAGGATATTTCATTTCCTTTATTTAAGCTGCTTCCCATGTATGCTTTATAATATTTGGGCATTATTTCTTTATATAGATATTTTTGTCCATAAATTCTTCAAAAATTCCATACTTATATTCAAATATTAATTTCCAAATTTTCTCCAAAATCACGCTGTTCACTATAGCAGATCACTGTAGCAAAATACTGTAGCATATCACTGTTCATCCGTGGTACTTTTCACAGCAACGTGGTTACTGTTTATGGGTTTCAAAATTTGATATTTTTTCCAAAAATAAAAAATACCATGACATACCTTATGCCTAGTATATCATTGGAAATTTCTTATATTTTGAATTTATCATCATTTACTTGCCCAAAAAAATTATTTTCTCCATATACTAAAAATCATCATAAATTCACTTAAGCATAATCCTTAATTTCAAAAATCATGAAATTAATATATCATTATTCCAACATCATATTTATCATAATCATACATCCCAAACCATCACTTATCAATTTTGGATCATTATTTTCACATATCATATGCTATCTTCCCAAATACCCTATCTTCGCTCCAAATTTTTGATGTTTCGGCACAATTCCATTTAAACATTATATCTATACTTATTTTTTCATGCTTGGAGATTATCTAAGCATGGTTTTACCTTAATTAACATCCAAAATAAATTTGGGTAGAAATCACTTACCCGAAGTGGAGATATGCCTCTTTTTCTCACACTTTCTCTCTCCAACCTTCTATTCTTCAAGGCTAAAACGTGTGGGGATGGAAAATGAAGTGGCTCAAGTGATTTTTGAGCTGGGATGGTTGTGAATTTCGTCCATGGCCTGCTCCTCTATTTATAGGGGTCCATTTTTCATGAATTTGGAATTTACCCCCTAGCTTTGAGGTATTTATTTATAAATTGGTATTTCTTTTTAATTTTGAAAAATTCTTTGAGCCATGTGCTGCCCACCCTAGGCCTGCTCCAGCAACCCTATTGCAGCCCTATTTTCTACCTATTTTTTTATTTTTTTAAAATAATTAAATTAAGCTAAATTAATCCTAACCGTTGGTTAATGATGAGATTCATTTGTGGCCATTGGATTTGGCCCCAAAGGTCAACAGCCCCTGCAACTCCCTGCACTGCAGCAGCCATTGCATTTAATTTTTTTATTTTTATTTTATTTATTTATTAAAAAGTCAAAAGTAGCTTTAATTAAAAGTTAAGCTACTTTTTCAATCTCTAAATGACGCTTCATCTTGACCTTTGATTTATGATTTTCATCACATATTAATCCATTCATCATGTTCATCATGAATTTTTAACCATCCATAAAAAATTTCATCGAATTCCGACGCCCGGATTGCAATTTATGAATTTTTTTCTATTTTTCCACAAAAATCCAAACTTGGATTAAAATATCCAAAAGAATTGCTATTTTGTCTTGTAGTGATTAAATCTCTATTTTGTCTTTTTGTGATTAAGTTAATCCAAGTGATTAACTCTTAATCACAGGTCTTAGTCCTTGGTTACTATTCACGTGCACTATTCACGTGCACTATTCATGGGGTTAAATTCCTAATTGCATTATTTCAATTTCCAATACACATATCCATTAATATAATTTATGAATTTTCATTTATTCATAAAATAATTACAAAATTACAAATGTCGATATGACGCGTATACAGTCGAAACAACGCGTATACGGTCAGGGTTCCACAGTTGTGGCTGTTGTGGAGAAAGGGAGAAACACAAAAGCTTCAAGGAAAGAGAGAAGAGCAAGTGGAGATCCAAGCTATCACTGCAAATCCATTGAGTTTCATCTCCTCTTCTCATCTATCTCTTCTTATTTGTTATTCTCCTTGTTTGGGATGATTGTAATTTGATTTTAATGGAAATTGAAGTCATGTTTATGGGCTAAACCTTCCTATGGTGGGAGATATGTAGGATTTGAACTCATAGTCTATGTTATTTGGTTTTCTTATGCTTGAATTGATAATACTGTTATGCTGTGACTTTTGTTACTTGATATTACCTTTATATATCATGCTTAATGCGTTTACAAGCTTTGCAACCTTGTGGATTAATCGAATATTCAGATTCATGCTTGGAAAAGTGGGATTTGAATAAGATCCATATATAAGGCACAGGTATTCTAGCTCATGTTGTGTTAGATGTTAATATGGATAAGAATATATTAACTCTGTGTAATCATGATTAGGTTATATGGTTATCAACCTGGTTTTACTTGTATGCATGGGAACATAGCACATAACTAAAACTTGGTTAGGTTTGTATGTGTTGGAAGATATATATGAATATGAATGAACCTAGATTAGTAATATCTGCACAACTAACTTAATTAGGACCAAATGACATAGCTATGATTCAATGACTTCATATTCCCACCTATCTTAATCATCTCAAGGCAATCTCGGCAATATCCACCCCACTCTGGTCATTTACTACTTTGTTTAGTTTAGTTTAATTCAATTCTTTAAAAAAAAACTCTAATTTATTTTACCAATTCACTTAGACAATTGAGATTTAAGATGCTAATCCGTTTAATATAATCCTCGTGGGAACGATATTCTACTCACTCTTTATTACTTGATCGACACGTATACTTGCGTTAAAATGAGCATTTTAATAGACATATACGCAGTTTGTCAATATGTTGATTTGGGTATAAGACATGAACCCTAGAAAGTATGGAACTTAGGGTTACGTATATGACCCGATTTTCATATTTTCATGGTAACTATGAAGTATGAATTATGCTAATGAGTTTATGGATGATATAGAGGGTAAAATAACCTAGATTTAGAGTACTTTGGGTGTTCAAAATGGGTTGGGAAGATTTGCCCGAAATCTGATTTTTAAGGGGCATGCATAGAAACGTCCAAAGAGGGGCGCAAAGGGTGCCCAAAACGTGTATGGAAGTTGATGTTTTGGAAGCAAATAAATTATGAATTTTAAATATGTGATAATACCCTAAATTGGGGTTAAGAAAAGCATGATTAATTGCTGAAATTTATGAATTAGAAATCTGTGTTGATGTAAGTATCAAAAGAAGCGTTGAAATGATGAAAAAAGGGTCCTAACATATCTGTTTTGGAACTTAATGATGAATGGATTAAGATTATGAAATTAAAACCTAAATTATATGTTAATAAAGGGGTTTAATCATGCTGAAATAAGAAACAAGTTGCTGTGTTGAAAGATTTTAAGAAACACATAAGTTATGTGTTGTAAGTCGAGTGTATGTGGAAGGCTAAGCATAGACAAGTGATGAATAACTTATGTGAATTCCTAAAATGAAAAAAGGCATGAAAATATGAGGGAATACATGATTAAGGTACTGTTTTGATAATTAATTATAATCTCAAATTTTGAGATTAATATATGATGCCTAAGTTATCAACTAAGTGCTTAAAATGAGCACCGGAATATCAAAAGTGAAAAATATGTTAAAAATGATAAATGAAGGTAACGAACCTCCAAATAATGATTTAATGAATGTTTGTTATATGTATGAAAGTTTACCCTATATAAGGGTATTAAAAATAAATAAATGGATAGTGTGATGTATAGACTATGTTGATATATATTAACACCCCGACTTGAAAGACAAGAAGGTTAAACTAGTATAATGTAAATCCAAATGGATTTATGTAGGTTGGAAAATCCTAAGAGATGTAAGCATTTGAAGTTGATGCATATAAATGAAATGTTATTTTTATTTATCTAGGCAAAGACAAGGATGAAAGAAAGGTATTAAGGCTATATTGGGTAAGCAAGAGAACTTTCTAAATTATAGATTTTTTCCTATGTGTTGAAATGATTTAGGATGTCATGTCGATATTTTTATGAATGTTTTACAAGCTGGCAAGCACAAGTTTTGAAAATGACGGCTTTAATGAAAAGTCGCAAGTTTTGGAAAAAGATGGCTTTAATGAAAAGCCTCAAGGTTTGCTTCATGGGAAGCAAGCAACACTTTTTAAGATAATTATTTTATCACAAGTGTTGCCAAAAATTGGAAATGCTTTATGCTAATGGATTTAGGAATTTGCTTACAAGTAAGCAAGTTCTTCGTGATGATATTTTCAAAGGATTTCATGCTTTATGCCGATGGTTTTAAGAATTTGCTTACAAGCAAGCAAGTTCTTTATGATATTGTTTTCAAAATAATTTTATAAGAAAAAGAAAATTTCGCCCCTTTTCACAAAGCATTATTTGTAAATAGGTTTTGAGTTTACTCTTACGATATTTTGTGATAAACAACTATGTTTATGAAAGAAAAAGAAAAATGGATTTGATTTATAAAAAAGATTGGTTTTTCTATGCCATGACACTTGAATATAAACGATGATTTGGACATAGTCCATATGTTTTGAAATGATGTTAGAAAAGTTTTGATTTTCTTAAAGTGAAAAATATTTTGTAAGTGCTTCGAAAATTGTTTATGTGGATGTTTCTAAAGGGATTTAAGGATGACCAACCTGATAAGTTGATTCAATAAAATGATTTAATTTCGGGTTGCTAAAATAGCATACAAAAGGCTATGTAAGATCCCTTTTATGTAAAAATGACAAGAAGGATGTGCGAACAAGAATATGATATTAGGATGAACTAAAAAGGGAAGGATGCAATTACATAACTTTTGTGGGCAAAAAGCCCGAAATTGTGAAATATGTTGTTTATTCTTGAAAATTCAAAAGCTTTGAAGTTTCTTTATCATGATAATTTTAAGATTTATTTTAAGAACTATTTTTTTTAGAAAAATTGTTTTCTCAAACATCTCAAATGCTTATCAAAATGTTTTACTCAAAATATTTCTAAAAGTATTTAAGGGTGGTCATCCGAAAACTAGATTTCAAATGATAACTTGTTTAAAGTGGGTGTGCTCACTTTACAAGTTGACACGGACTGTGATCTATGATGTTCTTTTTTCAAAATGATTTAAAAAGACACAGACCTCAGTCTATGATGTTTTTCAAGAATGGATGTGAATTGCAGTCTGTGATCCCATTTTTTCAAGATGGTTTAAAAGGACACGGGTTGCGGTCTGTAATACTTTAAACCACACAGACTACAGTCTGTGATGATGATGTATGGTGCACCAATACAAGGAATAGGCCAGTTGTAGAGCACGGTCGGAGATGGACCGGGGCCTACTTTACATATGGCCAAGTTGCTAAGGGATGGCAGGAGGCCAGCGGCGCCCTCCCTGAGATAGGAGAGATGAAGGAATAGCCGTCTGGTTAGCATGTTGTTAAGGATTCTCTTCCAAAAGGTAGAATGATCATTTGTTAAGTGTCACTACTGGTAGGGGAGAAATGCATTTGCATATGTTTTTCTTTTGAAAAGCCCAAAGATTGAGACATAACAGCATTTTTATGAAAAGTCATCCTAAAAAGGATTTTATGAGCCATTATAAACAAGTTACCCTAAAAGCAGGGTGTTTTACACAAAAAGTGTAAATATCAAA
This sequence comes from Annona cherimola, assembly GCA_030490835.1. Taxonomy (NCBI): domain Eukaryota; kingdom Viridiplantae; phylum Streptophyta; class Magnoliopsida; order Magnoliales; family Annonaceae; genus Annona; species Annona cherimola. The sequence continues at coordinate 32,574,852 of CM059971.1, read as the reverse complement.
GATAAGATGAAATGTTTTTTATGCAAATGCTTTTATGAAAATGGATTATGTGTTTTATATCTTGTTTGTTATAAACAAGTCCCAAGATGAGAATTATGAAAATGATTTATGTCAAACTTGTTTTTGGACATAAGAATGTCCACTATCAAAGGGCTTAAATGAAAAGTATTTTTGGACATGAGAATGTCCTTTGCCAAAGAGTTTATGAGAAAAGTGTTTTAGGACATATGAATGTCCATTTCCAAAAAGAGTTTATGTGGAAAAATATTTTAGGACATATGAATGTCCATTTCCAAAAAGAGTTTATGTGGAAAAATATTTTAGGACATATGAATGTCCATTGTCAAAGAAAATTATGTCAAAAATGTTTTGGGACATCAGATGTCCCTTGGCTAAAGGAATTTATAATGAAAAATGTTTTGGACGTAAAAACGTCCATTGGCAAAATAAGTTTTTTTACAAATGTCTTGAAACATTATAAATGTTCACACAAGACTAAAGAAAATTACTTACAGAGGGTAAAATGCATATGTTTTGCCTTAACAAGCCCAGACGTGGCTTATAAATGATTCTTAAGAATTGATGTTTATGAAAATGTTCTAGGACATAGAATTGTCCTTATGAATAAAAGATTTTATCACAATGTTTTAGGACATACACATGTCCTCAGGTAAAAAGGTGTTCAAGATGTTTAAGAAAATATTTTAAAGGAAGTCTTACCCTAAAAGATAAAATGCTTGCTTACTGAGTTATCACTCACATTTTTTTCTCAAACCTTAGACAGGTACTGGAAAGCTCAAGAGGTCGTGGACTTGAACATCTAAGGAAAGGTACGAGATGGTAGCCATGTGGGCTATAATAACTAGCCATGATGAATGAGATAGCATGATTTAATGTTGTAAGGTATGTTGACGTATTTGTGAACTTATTTAGAATTTTAAGTTCTATGTGAACCAATGATTGAATGTATGTGTGTATAAAGTGAATATGTCATGATCAAGTCAAAAGGACCTTTAATGTAAAAGAGAAATTTGAGATGTTATGAATGATATATGCAATTTATTATAAGTGTATCGTCGCTTGTAAGATGAATGGTGTGGAATGCAAAGACAAGAAATGATGATGAAACGAAGAAAAAAAAGTTGGACGAGATCCAATTAAGAACCCGCTGATTAGGGAAACAATCCTGATTCACATTTACCAATCGATGAGGTCTTGGAGTAAGGATATGACGTCTCGGGTCGGGGCACCACAAGTGCTCTTCAAGTTCCTTTTTGGGACAACTTGGTCATTGATTTGCCCCAAATCGCATGTGGAGTCGACTTCGGGTGCGAATTCATGTGTAGCTTAACTAGTCAGTGGAACACACAACCTTTAAGTTGACTTGATCCTAGAACTTTGCCTAAGTCTTTAGTTAAGTCAACTTCACTATGTGACTTCACTGCTTGCTTGAAATTTTTGAACATCATGGAATATGCTTCTTTGGCTTTGATTTTTCTAATCCTTTAATTGAGTCAACTTGGTCTTAGACTTCGTCCAAATCACTGCTGGAGTTGGCTTGTGTGTGTAACTTTATTTCTGGCACTTAGTATTAGAATCTTATTTTAGGTCTTCAGAAACTCAAGTCGAAGTTTGAGATCAACTTGGTCTTTGACTTCACTCAAGGCACAAGATGGAGTCAACTTGAGGTGCTACTTCATCTATTCCAAATTAAATCAGTGAGAATATGCAACCTTCGGAGTCAAATTGGCTATCGACTTTACCCAAGTCGCAATTGAAGTCCACTTGGGTTTTTTACGTGACCTGTCTGCACTTCAAAGCTTAAGCTCTTTCATTCTAAGTTGCATTCTAGGGTTGACTTCACTATAGACTTGACCCAAGTCGAATGCCTGAGTCAACTTAGCTACAGGACTTGGTCTGTCGTGTTTCGATATTTGAAGTTTATAACTTAAAATCATTTCACCAAATGCGTTAGTAGCCTTTAATAATCAACTTTGGATTGTTAATCATTAAAACACAAATTGCTCCTAATTTGCTAATCGAGTTTGTAATAGGACTTAGGACTTTACTCAAGTCGCAAGTGAAATCGACTTGGGCTTTGATTTCACTATACATTGACACTAAAAAACTTTAAGGTCTTCCTCTTTTTTGCTTTTTTCTTCAAGTCTTACTTTCGAGTCAACTTTGTGCGAGACTTGACCTAAGTTGCTAGTAAAGTTAACTTGGGGTTACAACTTCATTCCTAGTACTTAATCAAATTTTTATCTTTTTTCTGATAACTGCAAATCTCAAAGTGTAGAATGACTTTGTTTCTAATTTTACCCAAGTCGTATGGCGAGGTCAACTTGGGTTGCAACTTCGTTTCCTAAGCTTCAATTAGATGAAACTTTATCCGCTTGATGGATTCCAAGTCATATTTTGAGTCAACTTTGGTTTGTGACTTCACCTAAGTCACAAGCTAAGTCAACTTGGGGTGCAACTTTGATCTGTCAAGCATCCACATTTTTCTCCTTTCTTTCAAAAAGCTATTTGAAGTTGACTTGACTCAAGTCGATGTTGAGATTGACATGGCAATGCAACTTTGATTGTCTTCCCTTGAATTCCAAAATTCTAACTTCAAACACTAAATCAAACACATTAATACCTTTAATATTCTCAAATTTGTGTACCTTGATTTGCAATTCAACCCATTGAGTTCACATTCTCCCCGTTTTAATGATTTACAAAACCAATTTTGAGATTTCTCTTTTTCTTTATATAAGCTAAGGTTGTGAATTTTTAACTTGACATTTTTGTTTTGCATTTGAGTATAATTTGTATTTGAAGCTTTATTTTGACAATTTAGCATACTTTTAATTTCAATTTAAATTCTTTTGACATTGTCATTGTCATCATAGTATATCTTCAATTTCAAGTCAGGCAAAAATTCGTTGTTTTGCTAACATTCATAATGCATTCAGTTGTCAAGATAGATACATATGATCATTTAACGTCACAATACATTCCATTATTTAATATAAAAATAATTCATTCAATGTAAGAGAGATGATACAATAGAAAACACAAGTAGACGCAAGTAATTCCTTTGATATCAAAACATGATTACAACTCACTCACATATTTTTCAAGATTACCCAACATGCATCCTACCCTTCAATAAAACTCAAAGATAAAAAATTACTCTAATCCTCTTCCCTTTTTGACAATCACCAAAAGGGATTATAGAAATGTAATGGATACTTTGTTGTATGCAAAGGGAACAATAGGGTAGGACTCTCAGTCATGGGTAAATCGGAAAGGTGAGGAAGAGTCATAGGGAGTGAAAAATTGGGATCCATCTTTCATAGAAGAAATGGAAGCCCGGGGCTCTTCCTAGTAGGGATCAAAATTGGGTAGAGTGGGAAATGGTTAGTTGTGCCTCATTCCCGATGCAACTTATATGAAATATTTTTAATTTTTCTATTCTAACTTGTTCTTCTCTCATGCACGGTCATGAGAGACATCTATATGGATTCTAACTCTTGGGTAATCCTTCGCTCCATGGCTTAGAGGTATTTTAAATTAGTTAGATGCATGGATGTATCATGTGTAGAGTCTGCAAATTTATCATGTGCATGAGAGACCTATGGGGAGTATGATCCATGATAATGATGTGGAGGAGATGTTGGGTGTGATGTAAAATGAGGCGATTGGACTCAAGGTTCAGAATGTGAACTATGATGAGATAAGGCTGGGTACTCCCCCTGAGATTGAGCTTCCTCATTAGGTGCTTCTGGAGCCTGTGTGGCACGATCTCATCCCATTCTTACTTGCATTTGTAATTCTCAAAATCTCTCAATATTAATCTTCATTCTGATGAGAAGCGCCTTGTTAATGGCATTTATGTGCTTCAAGGCTTCAAATGGTTCACCATCTAAATTCACACCATAGTGGTCTAGGTTCTTGATAATCCACATCCCATAGGGGATGATTCCTTTAGGATTCTTCTTTTTAAGCTCCAATGCCTCCATGAGTAGCCTGGGCAAGCTTATCTTCTTCTTGTTTACCAATTTCCATAGAATTTCCGATTCTTGTGAATTTAACTAATTTTTCCTTCCCCTTTAGGATATATACAATGTGCAATTAGCAATCTGAGAACTCTAAGCTGAGGGAGAAGATCCATGTAATAGAGAAATTTCATTCGTTGGTGTATTTGATGCTCCTTGTTAGTTAATTGTACATTCGAGCTAGAGTTAACCCTTCTAGAATAGGGATCTCAATTAACTCATGTCTAGTATTTCTTATGAAGATTCCATGTGCATGTCCTATAGTAACTTCTATGCCTTTGATAAGTACTCAGTTCATCCACACTCTAGGCATAATAGAATTACCGAGTACTATCAAGATAGACTTTCTCTTCTTCGTTTAGAAGTCTAGTCCACCCGTGGTAGTCTAAAAATTCTTCTATCCCAAATTCATACTCTTTTAAAACCTTAAAATCTATGATTTTTGGGACAAACACTTTTCTTTCATAAAAATGGCTAAAAAATCTACTATTTTGTTGAGCATTCCTAAAATAGTTAACTAGAATTTCTATAACCTGAGCTCTTTGAATAGGATTTCTCTTCGTTTTACTAACTCTAACTTCTTCCTCGCTGCTTGAAGTCTCTTCTACTTCTTTAGGAAGGTTAGAATCTTGGTCACCTTCTTGAAATCGTACCCAATGTCCGACGGATGTTGTGGCTTTGCAGATATTCTCTGCCTCCTAGGAACTTCTTCTTCCATATTGGATTATGAGCCGTGAGAAATAGGAAATTTGGAGGGTCTACTGACTGTTTTCTTCGGAGTAATGGGTAGATGGTTTGATGAGAGTAAGAATGCAATAGGTAGATATGGGATTTGGATATAAGAGAAAAAAATGGAGGATTTTGTGACTCTTAAAAGATGAGACATGGTTTGAGTAAATGAAGAAATAAGAAAAATGAAGAGAAAGACTTGGATAAGGATCCAATCATGCTTCTATATAAATGTTGGTCTACTTCTTTATCTTTTTTATCCTTGTCCATTCTTATAGGTGTGCTTGCTCCTTTGCCATTTTGCATTGTAAACTTCTTAAGAATTTTCTTGATATACTTGAATTGATTGATAAAGATCTCTTCTCTAAGTCGCTTGATTTGCAATCCAAGGAAGAACTCAAGTTCACCCATAATGCTCATCTCAAATTCATTCTACATTAACTTAGATAAATCTCTAGATTTGATCTATGATTTTTTTCATCTTTCTTAGGCTTTTCTCCTCTTTTCTTTTTCACTTGTAGCTTCTTAAAATCTTTTGATAAGTTTTCTATGTCACTAAGCACATCCTCATTCTTTGGAGTTGGGTTAAACTTATCAAAAGAAATACGTACAGACACCTCAACTGATAAATATGTATAGAAACCTCAACTACTTGAGTTATTTTGTTAAATACTCGATATGCTTTGTTATTAGAGGAGTAACCGAGAAATATTGCTTAATCACTTTTAGCATCTAATTTTTCAAGGTTGTTTTTACCATTATTTAATGCAAAGCACATGCTGTTGGTCCCGAGTTAGTGGCAAAACCCAAGAGGGGAGGGGTGAATTGGGTTCTTTAAAATTCTTTGGTAAATAAAAGACTTAACCCCTTGAGTAATTAATCCCCTTTAGAAAAGAGCTAGAGAGCAATAAAGATAAAACAGTAAAAAGAAATATAACACAAGATTTATAGTGGTTCGGGCAAACCTTCCCTACTCCACTCTTCCAAGCTCACACTCTGTTGTGACTTGGGTTCCACTATGTATTCCACGAATACATTTAGAGTCACCGCTCTCTTCTAGATTTCAGCTCTAGGGGGCATATTCAACTAGAGCCACTTGCTCTCTTCTAGATTCTAGCTCTAGGGGGCATAAACAACTCACATGCAAAAGTAGGTGATGAGTCTCACTCCAATCACACCCTACTTTGCATATACTTGATCTTAGCTACCCAAGCTAAATCAAGATTTATACAACAAGACAATGAAATAAATGAAACTACACTTTACAGATTTGTGTAGGCAGATTTAGCATGAGGAAGAAGTTGTAGAAGCAGCTTTGGATGAATATTGATGAAGGCGCTAGCAACTTGAAGCTTTCTTCTTCCTTAGAATGTATACGAACCACTCAGAAATGGAGAAAAGCAAATAGGATTCCTTTCTAGATCTTCTTTTCTCTCTTTGGACTTTGTAGAGTATATAGTAGTGTCTTGTAATGTTCTTGTATATCTTTCACGTTCATTTGAGGGTCCTTTTATAGAGGGAAGAAAATATGAACGTTGTGGAGGTGGTTGGTGCGCAATAAATGAACTCCAACGTTCGAAAATTTGAACGTTATACCCAAGTCGAAGATGGAGTCGACTTGGCTTGCGACTTGGCAACCCAAGTCGCATCTGGAGTCGACTTCGTCTGCGACTCCAGTTCTTCCAATTTCCCAAGTCTGAGTTTTAGTCGACTTGGTTTCAGACTTCGACTCAAGTCGAACCTGAAGTCGACTTAGCCTGCGACTTGGCTCGGGTTTTGCTGAAGCTGCTTTGTTCTTCAAGATTCGGCTTGATCCTTGCAAAGCTTTTGAGCTGTTTGAGTCCTTGCATGATATATGCTTGTTCCTCGCTTAGTCTTGGACTCACTTGGTCTCCATAACTTGGGTGTTGCCTTATTTGAATAGGCTTGAACATTTGCCTTGGCTTGATAGACTTGATTTGAACATTGAATATGAATCTTAGCTTTGATCTTCAAGAATCTTAAGTTGTTTCTTTGTGAATGAACTTTTCATCTCATTTGGGTTTGAACAAGTTCAATATGATCCTTGGAATAAGCTTGAAACTTCAATCTTCAAGTCTAAAATCCTCAAGTCGAAGTTGGAGTCGACCTTGTCTGCGACTTGACCCAAGTCGCACCTGGAGTCGACTTCGTTTGCGACTTGGGCAGCTTCGTGCCCCCAAAATCAACGCTGGACATTTTCTTTCGTTTGAAGTCGATGCTGGAGTCGACTTCGTCTGCGACTTGACTTCCCAAGTCGCAAGTGGAGTCGACTTGACCTGCGACTTCACCTGTTGCTTTTTGGGATTCATTCTCAAGTCGATATTTGAGTCGACTTTGGGATCGACTTCACCCAAGTCGAAGTCCAAGTCGACTTGAAGATCGACTTGACCTCTTTGCTTTCCTTAAACATTTAGCAAACACATTAGTACCTTTTATATACTCAAATTAGTTCTTGTTAATCATCGAAACTCAAGATTTGGTCAATTTTTATTGTTTTAAACATTGTTTCCAACAATCTCCCCCTTTTTGATGATTGACAAAACTTCATTTGAGTTGATACCTTTCAATCATTAATCATGTTCATATGTCTTTTGAAAAACAGAGCATTTGTCATATAGGTCAGAGCTTTTTGAAATTTCAACCATTTTGGCATATTGGATACCTTTCAAGCAAATCATATTGAATACTTTATTAAGCAAACATAACATTCATCAATAGCATATATATATATCAAGTTTCAAAATGCAATACAAAACAAAAATGAAACCTAGATACAAAACTACCCAACCCAAAAGAAAATTTTACTCAACTCACCTATTCTATCTCCCCCTTTTTGTCAAACTATCAAAAATCTATCAAAAATCGATCAACTCTTAATGATTTTGTGAATTGAAATTGAGAGATCGGATATAAGATTGGTTTGATAGGACGATTTTGGGCAGATGAGTAGATGGAGATATCATGATCGGGAGATGCTGCTTTATGAACTGAACCCGATTCGTATGGATCGAGTTCGGGCATAGGCCTCTTCTTGTGACGTCCGGAGGCGAGGTGATATTTGATGGTACGCAGTTCCCGATCCATGTGATCTTGTCGGGAATGCATATCAGTGATAGCATTCAGCACACCGGTCACTAGGCTAGTCATCCTATCTTCTTGATGACCCATAGCATCCAAGATCTCGTTTTTGAGGCTTTGAAGTGCAGCCATTTGATCTGAAGTAGGCGGCACGCGTTCGGGTGCAACGGATCCTTGAGGAGAATGTGATCCGTGTGACAGAGGAGATGCAGGCCGTTCAGGCGATGCCTCGGGAGCTTGCTCCCCCTCAGCTTGTGCATTGTCCTCTTGTTCTCGGACTGGCTCGCCAAGCTTCTCCCGGATTCTATCATCCCTAAACTGCTCCAAATTGATCTTCATGCGTTGGAGCAAAGCCCTGTTGATGGCGTTTGTTGTCTTTGGAACTTCATATGGTTCCCCGTCGATGTCTACATCGCACCTTTCCAGGATCAAAGTGATCCAGGATCCATTTTGTAGCACACCCCGTGGGTTCTCCTTTTTATTTGCCAGGGCTTCAAGGAAGAGTCTAGGAAGACTGATCTTCACCTTATTGACTAATTTCCATAAGATCACTGCTTCCTGTGGATTGAGTTGATTTCTTCCGCCTCCTTTTGGCAAGATACAGTGGGCTATTAGCAAGCGGATGACCCTGAGTCTGGGAGGAAGATCCATGTAATGCAGAAATTTGGTACCTGCATGGTATTTGTTGCTTTTTGTTAACTCATTGTAGATCTGGTCCACTGTCAGATCCTGGGAAAGCCTCTCTTCATCAAAGGGTACTTGAAGAATGTTTCCAATTCTTCTCAGGGCTCTGTCTTGATCTGGGAGGTTGCTACCCCCAAACTGTATTTCAGTGCCTTTGACATAAGTGCAAAACTTGGTGTCGTCCCATAAATAATAAAACTGTCTTGTGAGATCAGGATAGATCCGTTCATCGGATTTGAATAGTTGTATCCATCCTTGGAAATCCAACAACTCTTCTATGTCGAACTCATAGTCGTTGAGGAACTTGAAATCTATGATCTTAGGAATGAATACCTTTCGTTCATAGAAGTTTCTGTAGAAGCGACTATGCTGTAGCTCTATCCTGAAATAAGTAGTGGGCATTTTTAGAACTTGCCCCTTCTTGATAGGAATCCTTGAAGAGTAAGAGCTTTCAGGTTGGCTTTCAGATTGTGGAGCTCGATCAGTTGACTGGGTTGTGGTCTGAAATCGAACCCTTCTACCCGTTGAGGTTGACGGTTCCTCTCTAGCTCTTTTAGCGGGTGTTCTTTGTTTTCTAGGAACCTCTTCGGTTTGTGTAGGAACCCTTTTGGGGTAAGGTTTTGATACTGCCCTTTTTGGTGCCATTGAAATGGTTTGGAGTTGGAGACTGAGAGATAGGAATGGAGATTTGAGAGAACTATGAGAGAGAGAGCTGAGAGAGTTGGGAGAGAAAAAGAGAGCTGAGAGGACTGAGAAGAGATGGGTCTTTTAGAGGGGAGAAAATGGAACAGATAGAGAGCAATTGCTAGAATTCTAGAATTAGAACAATCTGCCGGTTTTTCGAAAGAAAACAGAGAGATAAATGACGAGAGAGAGAGAGAACTGATACCGATAGAGAGAGAGAGAGCAACCGGAAACGAAGAGGAATGACTGGCGAGGATCTTTAGTAGGAGAAATCGCCGGAGAAGAAAAGGAAACAGGGTTGTCGCCGGAGGAGAGAAGAGGAAAAACAGAGAGACGGAGAGAAATGGGGGAAGAAAGAGAGAAGAGAAGAAGAAAAAAAAGAAAAAAGATGCGGAAGTCGGACGGTCGCGCGCACGGAGTCGACTTTGCCCTAGGCGAAGTCGACTTCGGTCCTTCGGAGTCGACTTCGACCCCGTGGAGTCGACTCTGCTGTCGAAGCGGAGTGGACTTCACTTTCCCAAGTCGACTTGGCTCGTATGGAGTCGACTTGACTTATCAGTTTGCCTTTTTCAAATTTTGATTTCTTATTTTAATTTTTCCTAATTTAGCTCTATCATCCCCATATCATTCCTAATCTTGTAAAATGATTCTTTAGCTAGAGGTTTGGTAAAGATATCAGCAATTTGATCCTCTGTTTTCACATATTCTAAGCACACATCATGATTTTCAACATGTTCACGAATAAAATGATGTCTCACATCAATATGTTTGGTTCTAGAATGCAATACAGGATTTTTAGTTAAACAAATTGCACTTGTATTATCACATCTAATAGGAATATCAACATAATCAATACCATAGTCTTTCAACTGTTGTTTCATCCAAAGTAATTGGGCACAACAACTACCGGCGGCTATGTATTCGGCTTCCGCAGTAGATAGTGCAACACTTGTTTGTTTTCTTGAATGCCATGAAACTAGCATATGTCCAAGAAATTGACAAGTTCCACTGGTACTTTTTCTATCTACTTTATATCCGGCAAAGTCTGCATCCGAATAGCCGATTAGATCAAAGGTTGACCCCTTTGGATACCATAGTCCAAGATTTGTAGTTTTTAACAAATATTTAAAAATTCTTTTTACAGCAAGTAGATGTGATTCTTTTGGACATGCTTGGAATCTAGAGCACATACAAACACTAAATAGGATATCGGGTCTAGAAGCAGTTAAGTATAGCAAGGATCCTATCATGCTTCTATAAAGTGTTTGATCGATACTTTTACCATTTTCGTCCGCATCGATCTTGATTGTAGAGCTCATTGGAGTGTTTGCTCCTTTGCTATTTTGCATTCCAAACTTCTTGAGCATCTCTCTGGCGTATTTGGACTGATTTAGAAATATTCCTTCACTTTGTTGCTTGATTTGCAGTCCAAGGAAGAAATTTAATTCTCCCATCATACTCATTTCGAATTCGCTCTGCATTATCTTAGAAAACTCTTGACAAAGTTTTTCGTCAGTAGCACCAAATATTATGTCATCAACATAAATCTGCACAATTAAAATATTTTTATTTTTATATTTAATGAACAGAGTAGTGTCTACTTTCCCCTTTTGAAACTCATGGTCAATCAAAAATTTATTCAATCTTTCATACCAAGCTCTTGGAGCTTGTTTTAGTCCATATAATGCTTTGGTCAATTTATAGACATACTTTGATTGATTCTTTTCTCCAAAGCCAGGGGGTTGTTCAACATATACTTCTTTATTCAGATAGCCATTCAAAAATGCACTTTTTACATCCATTTGAAATAATTTGAAATTCATATGAGAAGCAAATGCTAGTAAAATACGTATGGCTTCTAATCTAGCCACGGGTGCATATGATTCTTCAAAATCAATTCCTTCTTCTTGGGAATACCCTTTGGCTACTAATCTTGCCTTGTTTCTAATTACGAGTCCGCTTTCATCTAATTTGTTCATAAATATCCATTTAGTACCTATGATAGTGTGATTATTTGGTCTAGGAACTAAATGCCATACATTGTTCCTTTCGAATTGGTTTAGCTCTTCTTGCATTGCAATAATCCAATGTTCATCACTGAGAGCTTGTTCAATGGTATTTGGTTCAATTTTAGATACAAAGGCATATTGACCATAAACGTTTTGTTTTGATCTTCTAGTTTTCACTCCTTCATATATATTTCCAATAACTTGTTCAATTGGATGGGCATTTTTGAACTTCAAATCAGTTGGGGGTTTGTAAGAATCATTACCTTCACTTACCTCTTCCTCCACGAGATTTTCTGGCTTGAGCTCAAGTTCCTTTGATTGTTCTTTGCCTTTTGTTTCATCTGCATCACTCAGTTCATCCTCCTTTCTCGGAGTTTGATTAATTTCATCAAATACAACATGTATGGATTCTTCAACAACTTGGTTTCGTTTATTGAAAACTCTATATGCTTTGCTATTTGATGAATATCCGAGAAATATAGCCTCATCACTTTTAGCATCTAACTTTCCCAAGTTAGTTTTTCCATTGTTCAAAACATAACATGTACATCCAAAAGCATGAAAATAAGAGATATTCGGTTTCCTTCCTTTCCATAGTTCATATGGAGTCTTTTTCAAGATTGCTCGAATGGTGACACGATTCAATACATGACAAGCTGTACTTACAGCTTCACCCCAAAATTTCTTGGATAGATTGCTCTCATTTAGCATAGTTCTAGTCATCTCTTGTATAGTTCTATTTTTCCTTTCTACTACTCCATTTTGTTGTGGAGTTCTTGGTGCAGAAAATGTGTGGTGAATTCCTTTTTCATTGCAAAATTCCATGAATCGTTTGTTTTCGAATTCGCCACCATGATCGCTTCTTATGGTCACAATAGTACTTCGTTTTTCATTTTGCACCAAATTTACAAATGTTGCAAACATAGAGAAGGCTTCATCTTTACTAGCTAAGAGAATTATCCATGTGAATCTTGAAAAATCATCAACTATGACAAATACATATTTCTTTCCACCAATGGTTAGAATGTCAGATGACCCGTATAGATCCATATGTAGCAATTCAAGTGGCTTATTGGTGGAAATTTCCTTTTTGGTAGAGAAAGGCATCTTGGGTTGTTTTGATAATTGACATGCCTTGCAAATCTTGTCTTTGTCATATTTCAATCTTGGTAATCCTTCTACCAAACTCTTTTTCCATAGGGTTTTTATGTTTCCCATGTTTATATGTCCAAGCCTTTTATGCCAAACCCATGGATCATTATCAATGGCCATTAGACATTGACCATTCAATTCATCAAGTGAAACCAAATATACATTTCCATGTCTTTTACCACTAAACATGATATGCTCTCCATCAAATACATTACATATAGATGATTCAAACACAACTTTGTATCCTTTATCACATAATTGGCTAATGCTCATTAAATTGTGTTTGAGTCCTTCAACAAACAAAACATCTTCCATGCATGCATTTGAAATACTATGTATATTTCCTTTACCTTTAATTTTACCTTTTTCATTATTGCCAAAGGCAACCATTCCATCATTACAAGGCTTAAGTTTGTGAAACAAACTTCTTTCACCGGTCATATGCCTTGAGCAACCGCTATCCATAAACCATTCAATGTTTGCCTTTGCCTTAAGACATGTCTGAAAAATAAGCAAATAAATCTTATCTTCTTGGTACCCATTTTATGGGTCCATTTGGGTTAGTAATATAGATCATTCTTTGTTGTTCTAACTTTGAAAGCCCAAATCTTGTGTTTCTTGGAACCCAAACTAATTTTGCACCATGGTCATATAATTTCTTAAAATTACATTTGTAAGTTTTGTGCCCCATTTTATTGCAGAAATTACAAGCCATAGGTAATCTTGGAGTAGGCCTCCAAGTATGCAATGGTTCCATTATTGGTCTTCTAGTCCACTTAAAATTTTTCTTTTGTGGCTTGTATATAGATGCATTTTTAGTTTGATGTTTCTCAAATATTTGTATATTTGATTTGCTACTTTCTCCTTGCTCAAATGTATGATACCCAAGACCTCTTTTATGTGTTTGGGAGGTCATATTCAAAAATATTTTGACGCTTTCTCCTGGATTAGAGAACTTAGCTAATGATTCATTTAATGATTTGTTCTCCTTTTTTAGCAGATCATTTTCATCTTTCAATTTGTCTAATCTTTCTGCAAGTTTACCATTTACAATTATTGTTGCATCACATTGTCTTTTCTTAATTGTAAACTTGCTTCCTAATTTCTTTATTTCTTCATATAATGAATCATATGCAGTTTGTAGCTCATCTAATTCAGTACATTTGAGGCATTCTTGAAAGGAAGTAAAACTTGATTTAGAATGGGAGAGTTTGGAACTTACCTCTTCATCGCTTGTGCATTTTGTTGAGGTAATTCGTTCTTCTTGTTCGATTTGTGCCATGCAGCAAATTCTTGCACATTCTTCCGCCTCGTTTTCGTCGGTTGAGGAATTACTCGTTGTAGATTCCTCATCGTTTACATACATGCCTCTACCTTTGTACTTTTGGAATCTTTTGTTGTTCCTTCTATCCTTTTCTTTGTTCGTTTGCCTTGCTTTCTTCGGGAGTTGGACATTGAGCTTGCATATGTCCCGAACCGCCGCATCGGTAGCATTTGGTTGGTTCTTTCTTCTTCTCTTTGGGAGTTCTTTCCTTGAAGCTTCTGAAATTTTTCCCTTTCCTCACAAATTTTCTGAAGCGTTTTGTGAGAAGGGCAATCTCGTCGTCGTTTTGAGAAGAGGAGGTATCGTCAGTGTCTTGTGCGGCTTTCAAGGCGATTGCTCTTTTGCCCCTATGTTGATCTTCATTTCTTCTCTTAATTAGCTCATGTGACATGAGTGAGCTAATTAAGTCTTCAATCTTTAAAGTGTTTAGGTCTTTGGCTTCTTCTATTGCAGTGATCTTTGGAGTCCATGATTCCGGTAGAGCTCTTAAGATCTTCATAACCTGCTCAGATTCAGAAATAGCCTTTCCAAGACCTTTTAAAGCATTAGTGATTTTTGAGAATCTAGCGAACATTTCAGAAATATTTTCTGTTTCTAGCATTCTAAAATTCTCTAGTTCTCCAATCAAAATATTTCTTCTCGTCCCTTGGACTTGAGAAGTTCCTTCATAGATAGAGGTTAGCGTATCCCATATTTCTTTGGCGGTCAAGCAAGAGGATACTCTATCATATTCAGAAGCATTAAGAGCACAAAATAAAGAGTTCATAGCTTTGGCGTTGCTCTTAACAATTCTTACTTCCTCATCGGTCCATTTGGAAGCTCTTTCATCGGTAGGCAAGGTTACTCCATCTTGGATAGCAATCCAAGAGTCCATGTCGGTAGCCATGATGAGTTGCTTCATACGAAGCTTCCAATATCCAAAATTATTCCCGTCAAACAACGGTGGCCTTGTAAAGGATTGGCCTTCAGCAAAAGCGGGAACGGAAGTAGATTGGGATGCCATTTTGATAAGATCTCTTTGGTAAACTCAAAGACCTGCTCTGATACCACTTGTTGGTCCCGAGTTAGTGGCAAAACCCAAGAGGGGAGGGGTGAATTGGGTTCTTTAAAATTCTTTGGTAAATAAAAGACTTAACCCCTTGAGTAATTAATCCCCTTTAGAAAAGAGCTAGAGAGCAATAAAGATAAAACAGTAAAAAGAAATATAACACAAGATTTATAGTGGTTCGGGCAAACCTTCCCTACTCCACTCTTCCAAGCTCACACTCTGTTGTGACTTGGGTTCCACTATGTATTCCACGAATACATTTAGAGTCACCGCTCTCTTCTAGATTTCAGCTCTAGGGGGCATATTCAACTAGAGCCACTTGCTCTCTTCTAGATTCTAGCTCTAGGGGGCATAAACAACTCACATGCAAAAGTAGGTGATGAGTCTCACTCCAATCACACCCTACTTTGCATATACTTGATCTTAGCTACCCAAGCTAAATCAAGATTTATACAACAAGACAATGAAATAAATGAAACTACACTTTACAGATTTGTGTAGGCAGATTTAGCATGAGGAAGAAGTTGTAGAAGCAGCTTTGGATGAATATTGATGAAGGCGCTAGCAACTTGAAGCTTTCTTCTTCCTTAGAATGTATACGAACCACTCAGAAATGGAGAAAAGCAAATAGGATTCCTTTCTAGATCTTCTTTTCTCTCTTTGGACTTTGTAGAGTATATAGTAATGTCTTGTAATGTTCTTGTATATCTTTCACGTTCATTTGAGGGTCCTTTTATAGAGGGAAGAAAATATGAACGTTGTGGAGGTGGTTGGTGCGCAATAAATGAACTCCAACGTTCGAAAATTTGAACGTTATACCCAAGTCGAAGATGGAGTCGACTTGGCTTGCGACTTGGCAACCCAAGTCGCATCTGGAGTCGACTTCGTCTGCGACTACAGTTCTTCCAATTTCCCAAGTCTGAGTTTTAGTCGACTTGGTTTCAGACTTCGACTCAAGTCGAACCTGAAGTCGACTTAGCCTGCGACTTGGCTCGGGTTTTGCTGAAGCTGCTTTGTTCTTCAAGATTCGGCTTGATCCTTGCAAAGCTTTTGAGCTGTTTGAGTCCTTGCATGATATATGCTTGTTCCTCGCTTAGTCTTGGACTCACTTGGTCTCCATAACTTGGGTGTTGCCTTATTTGAATAGGCTTGAACATTTGCCTTGGCTTGATAGACTTGATTTGAACATTGAATATGAATCTTAGCTTTGATCTTCAAGAATCTTAAGTTGTTTCTTTGTGAATGAACTTTTCATCTCATTTGGGTTTGAACAAGTTCAATATGATCCTTGGAATAAGCTTGAAACTTCAATCTTCAAGTCTAAAATCCTCAAGTCGAAGTTGGAGTCGACCTTGTCTGCGACTTGACCCAAGTCGCACCTGGAGTCGACTTCGTTTGCGACTTGGGCAGCTTCGTGCCCCCAAAATCAACGCTGGACATTTTCTTTCGTTTGAAGTCGATGCTGGAGTCGACTTCGTCTGCGACTTGACTTCCCAAGTCGCAAGTGGAGTCGACTTGACCTGCGACTTCACCTGTTGCTTTTTGGGATTCATTCTCAAGTCGATATTTGAGTCGACTTTGGGATCGACTTCACCCAAGTCGAAGTCCAAGTCGACTTGAAGATCGACTTGACCTCTTTGCTTTCCTTAAACATTTAGCAAACACATTAGTACCTTTTATATACTCAAATTAGTTCTTGTTAATCATCGAAACTCAAGATTTGGTCAATTTTTATTGTTTTAAACATTGTTTCCAACACATGCAATCAAAGGACTGAAAATATGATATATTTGGTTTTCTCTCTTTTCAAACTCATATGGAGTGTTTTTTAAAATAGTTCTTATGGTAACACGATTTAAAACATGGCAAGCTATACCAACGACATCACTCCAAATTTTTTAGACAATTTTCTTTTATTAAGCATAGTTCTAGCCATCTCTCATATTGTTCTACTCTTTATCTTAATTACTCCATTTTGTTGAGGAGTTCTAAGTGCAAAAGAATATGCAGTTTATTTCTTTTTCATTGTGAAACTCTATAAAATATTTATTCTCAAATTCATTATCATGGCCACTTCTAATAGATATGAATGAAGTTTTCTTTTTGTTTTGCACCAATTTTAAAAAACTATAGAACATAAAAATAAGTTTCATCATTGCTAGCCATAGCATTAAGTGAACCTTGAGTAATAATTAACAATAACATATACATATCTTTTTCCTCTTTGGCTCAAAATGTCAAATGGTTTGTAAAAATTCATTTGTAATAACTCAAGTGGTCTTGACGTTGAGAACTTATTTTTGGGTGAAAATAATATTTTTTATTACTTGGTCATTTAAGATACTTTACAAGTTTTGTCTTTGTCATATTTTAGTCCTGGTAATCCTTTTACCAAACTTTTTTTCACAAAGTCTTTATGTTTTACATATTATGTGCCCAAGTCTTTTGTGTCATATTCGTAGATAATTATCAACCATTATTAGACATTTTCTATCTAATTCATCAAGGTATATCAAATATATATTCATATCTTTTGAGACTAAACATTGTGTTCTCTATCTAAAATATTGCAGATAGAAGATTCAAATAATACTTTATGTCCCTTTCACATAATTGTCTAATACTCATTAATTTGTGTTTAAGTCCTTCAACAAATAACACTTCTTCTATACATGCATTTAAAAAACGATAAATAGTTCTCTTATAATAGATTTTACTTTTTCTATTTTTGCCAAAGGCAACAGTTCCACCATTGTAAGTCTTGAGATTATCGAATAATGTTTTGTCCCTCGTCGTCTGTCTTGAGCATCCACTATCCCTGAACCATGTATAGTTTATCTTTGCTCTAAAACACACCTGCAAAATAGACTATATAAAATTCATCTCTTTGATTTATTATAAGTTAAATAAATTACAATCTAGAGCAGTTATATGATGTGATATTGTTTGAATTTAAAACAGATATTTTCGCAAATCTATTGAATTCAAATCTATTGAGATAACAAGTTAAATATCATGTGTCTTATGGAAAGAGAACTCAACAATTGTTGAAATTTGATTTCTACTATGTGTCAATGTGGGAGGACTTTATTTAACTAATGATTTGGAATGATTCAATTTGAGAGAATATTACTTGAATTTTGATGTTCCGTTGCTAGATGGGAGAATGATTCATTGTAGTTTGAATTTGAAATATGCTAGGTGGCATAAATTGATGAGTTCTAGCTTGATTTTGAATTTGAAGATATTGATGTGTCGTTATGCTAGAACATTGTGTGTTTTGCATTATTTGATTTGAAAAATTCATTGATCATTTAGAACTATGTTAAAGAATGGAGATAAAACTTAGATATATTTTTGTTTATTTGATTTGATTTTATATTATGCTAATAAGGTTTGTATGTTGATCTTAACATAATTACATTGAATATAACTGTCATCAACAAATAAGATTTCTAGAGCTTCTATGAAAAATTGTCTATTAATTTTATTTGTTATATAACCATCAAAGTTGGTGGAAGGGACCAACGATTTCACTTTGAACTTTAGCTATTTTTTGAATTGAGTTATTCTAGTTAATTTCTATTTTTATATTATTTCTTGATTTCCTATAATTGATGTTGACTGTTAATAGTTGCTTAAGTGTACTTAAAGGTATGAAAGATAAAAGTGAAGATAAAAAGTATGAAGATTATGAAAGAAAGGACTTGAACTACTTAAAGATATATGATTTGACCTTCTACGTGAAGCTGAAGGTGAACTTTATTTTGCTAAAGTTCACATTAAAGTGTTGCTAATTGGAAGATCTACATCGAACTTAATTGAAAAGAACTTCATTGCTGACCACTGGTTGTATTTTTTTATTTTCTAATATATTTTACCTTGAAATGAGGTTATACATCAAGAAGTGAATCAACAAGTGAGTGAGACTTAGTTGATTACTTTAGTGGCAACTAGAGCCAAATTAATCTAAAAGATAGTTTCATTGTAAACCTATACTAGTGTATTTAATTTTCACTATGAACCAGTGGAACTCAAGCTTAATGATTGCTTAGCAAGTGGAGTAGGTCTAATTTGGTTGAACCACTATAAAAATTTGATCTCTTGAATTGTTCTATTTTAGATTACATTGATTGTAATCACTGAGTTGTGGTGGAATACTTGTAATATAATTAAATTTTTAATTGAAGTTAATTTCTATTTTCACTCAATTCACCCCCTTTTGAGGGTTTGTTTGTTTATTCATTACTACGGACTTACAACAAGGTTGTGTCAACGTCTGATTTTGTCTTTTGTTCGATAATGAGAAAAGCAGGATGGTTTGAAATGATTTGACTATAGAAGATAGAAAAGAATGAGATAAAAAACATCAACCCTAGATGTAAAGGGTTTTCATTTTGTGAGAGTTAACTAAAAATGAATGGTGTGATCATATGGCGGTAAAATAGAGTATTATGTATGATGCCTCGAGGATAAGTTGATGTGCAAGTTTTAAGGATTGAACATTTGTAAGATTGGTATTCTATAATATTTAGGGTATCTGAGATCGTAAACACATGTTGTGACTTGGGAAAAATTGAGATAAATTTGAAATTTGAGTTAATAGGAATTCAAGTAGGTATTTTTGATGAATAACTTATTTATGATTTTAGATTTTATCATATTCTTTGAGTAATTTTGGAAGTGTTTGAGTGATTGGTATGGCTAGATTGCATTTATTTGAAGTTTATGCTATGAGTGTGAATTTTGAGCTAAAAAGAACTAAGGGGGCCAAATTTAACTTTTAATTGATTTCAAGGTGGTTATGGTCTTATCTAGTCAATCACAATTGAAATGTGTTGTGATGATTTTTTAGTAGATTTGAAGCATGTATCGGATAAGTTGGGATGATAGAGCCTAGTGACAAAGATTTCCTTGCAAAAGAACTAAGAGAGTTAAAATAAGTAAAAGAAGACAATGTATCTAAGAGAGCGACTCTTGACATTATTCCTGAAGAGGGTGAGGTAGAATAAATTTGAGGTATGTTATTATAATTTTAGTTCTGGTCTCATCTCTTCTTGAATCTATAAAGGAGGGGGATCCTGATAAAATATCTCTAAGCATCACATCTTCCTTTGATGTTACTGCAGATATAGAGTTCTTGTAGGTAATTAACATAATACAAATGATGTATTTTTCCCATCTTGCTAGATGCTAAAAGATTGCATTAGAGCTCAAGATTCTGATAGTAGACAAAATCCATACTTTGCAAAATAAAAAAAAAGAAAACAAGAACAAAAAAGGCTTATTATCTTAAAATGAATTCCCAAATCAATAAAGACAAAGTCTAAATTCTTTGGAAATCTAATTTTTAAATCTCTGAATTCTTTGGAAATCTAATTTTCCTATTTATTACAAAAACATCCATAGTTATGCTATAGAATCTTTGTATCGAACCTGAAAGAGAGAAATATGCCCTAGAATCTCTGTAGCAAACCTAAAAGAGAGAAATTTTTGTCAATTTTTGATATCTAAAACAAATTTCTTTGTTCCTATTAAGGATTGTAATTTTCATTTTGAATGTGTCATAGTCTAGCCACTTTTTGCATTCACTAATTTAATTTGTTAGTTTGTATTAAAATGTAGATTTTTGGAATTTCATTTATTCTTAATTATATTGTGATGATCTAGCTCAAATTATGGCGTTAAACTCAAACAACATGGAACTAGGAGTGAAACTTCTCAAGATTTATCACATGTCAACATACAAAACTTCTAGAAATTTCAATAAAATTGTGATGGCACGTACGAGAACTATTAGCTCTGTTAGATATCATCTTCATCCTTAGAAGTTTACTTTATTAGAACCACTTACATGCTAACTTATTACATAACTATCAATTATTCAAAAACATCAATCATCAAATAATTGCTTAATTAATAATCAAGAAAAATATTCTCTAACCCCTTTCTACTTGGTTATTTGAAAGATCACAAACATAACACTGTGAGTTGAAAACTCAATAAGTAGGTTAACATGTATACTTCAACAAATTATTTTAGAAATTAGTTTTTAGAATAAAAAATGTGAACACGCATCTTCAGTTATATAGACTTCATGCGTGGAATACCAAGTAATAGTAAAATAAGCAATAAATAAAAATTAAATAATTCAAATCCCAAAATTTATATTGTTTCTCATATAAAACTTCAAATATAAGCTTTTATTAGTTGATTTGACTCTTCTATTGTGTCCAGAATGTTTAAAAATTTAGAGAATGGCTAGTTATATAATTTGTTTGGACACCATGGAGTCTAAAAAATGCTAATCAAAATTGGGCCTAGGTTGGCATCTGAGTTGATGGCTAGTGCTTTAGTCTAGTGTGCTTGGGGGCTCTTTGTCGGGCTTTACTTTTGTGCAACCAGATTTCTCCACTATCTCTTGTTGCTACTGCTTAAGCTTGAGATCGTCTAGCTTTGGCTTGCTTTGCATCAACTTGCCAGGTTATCACTGAGTAGAAGAATAAGTCCATCTCTCCAAGTTATCATGGGGGAGTAAAGTCTTACCTCTTAAGAAATAATTTCACTTCTAGGCATGATAAGGTGGAATGAGTTGTAATGTGGGGGCAGAGTAAGATCTTACCTCCTAGGGAATAGAGTAAAATCTTACTTCTTAGCACAATGAGATGAAATGGGTGAGGGTGTGGGAACAAACAACAGAATAAAGTCTTGCTTTTCGACACAATGAGTAGAAAGGAGCGTAGGATATGAGAGTGACAAAGTAGCAAAGGCAGAAGGTGTTGTCCCTATGATAGGTGGAGGAGAGTGCAATGTGTAGTGTGGAGGTTATTTGACCATCAGAGATGATTTGTATACTTCAGTTTAATAGCATGCATGAAGAGAATTTAATTTATGATAGTGCATACGAAGGCGATACTAGCCCTTTATAGTGGTAATAACAAGGGATGCCAGCTTCGGACTATCTATGTAACACCCCACTCTTGAGCTATCACGAATAGGGTCTGCTATATCAAAGCTGAGAATATCGTGATGAATAAAATCTCCCAAGATGGAAATAGATAGCAAGACGCAAAACTATAAAAATTTTAACTAATATATCTCAAGTTTACTCCTCATAGTGTCATTATACAAATTTGGTGTTCATTATTAATATGAGTAAGCATTACAAGAAAACTTCAACAACTTTAAACTTCTTTATCTATTGCACTCCTAGTTTCACCTTTTTCTCACATTGATGGCGGCTCTAATTTATCATTATATTCCTGTTTTTCCACTAAAAGCAAAAAGTATGTGAGCTAGAAGCTCAGCAAGTAGATTTTTTTAAAATTTATTTTCCAATCATTTTAAAATTTTAAAACAAAATAACATCTATATTACCTTTTATGCACAATAATTCTAAGTTATTAAACATCTTTATGCTCGTGCATGCATATGTCAATTCTAAATCATGCATTCGTACTGTAATCATTATCATCTGCTTGTGCTTGCGTGCAGCCATACTATATATTCATGAGCTAATTCATCTTCTTCAGTAGTCCTGAGGTCGCTACTCAGGTACTACTATACTGCTTTACTGCTTGGCGAAAAATCCAATATATAATTATGCATTATGCTCATGCACTATGATTAATGCACCACTTAGATTCACTGCTTAACGCAATTAAAGATATTTAGAAATAATCATGCTCAAATTTGAATAAATCAACTTGAAAGAAAGTTTCAAACTTGATAAATAGTCATGTTTCATAACAAATCGTAATATTCAACACAATATTTTCAAAGTTATGCTTTGGTAAAAGTTTACTTACCTTAAGTAAGCTTTAAACTTTCTTTTTCTAATATCTTAGAGTAGCCTCAAGTCTCTCTTTCTCTAATTTTCATCTCAATATGTTTATATTACATCTCGTTTTTCATAACTATTATTTAAAATGAGTTTTCTAAAATTGCTCATAATTTTATTTGGTCAAATTCATTTTTCTCCTTCTTATTCTTGGATTATTCTACCTTAAAATAACTTTATTTTTTATTATTTGCAGGAAAATATAAATTCAAACTCTTTAAATACTTACGTTAAATTTTTTATAATTTTTCATAATTTTTTAGTATCATACCTTTAATCAATTTTATTTAATATTATTATTATTGTTTATGCATAATCATAAGTTTAAGCTCATTTAAGCTTTTAAGTACTAACTTTAATTTTTGGATTTTTTCATAATTTTCTTTATTTTTTCCAAATTTTCTATTTTTTATTATTTTCTTAGTCAGCCAATCGGCCAGTTACTGGTGTTCGCAGCTGGCCATCGATGGGCTACTACTGGTAGGCCATGTGATGGGTTGGGCGCAGGTGGGCTTGATGCTATGATTGTAAGTTGGGCTGGCTTGTTTATGCGGGCTAAGCTTAGTTTCTATGGGCTTGGGTTATGGGCTTTTACTAGTAACCTTTGCTTCTGCGTTTCCTGGGTAACTAAGCTCTTACTGGATGGGCTTAGCCCACTAGCCCAAAAGATTTTTATTTTATTTATTTATTTCCAACCATCTGTATTCTCTAATTAAAATAGTTTATATCTTTTAATAGAAATGTCTGTTCGATTTAAAATTTTTGGGGTAAACTTATAATATTATGTTTTATAATCTGGACGATCCATTTTTCAAAATAATATCTCTATCATCAGAATTAATATAAGGGATTTAATAAAGGGTCAAAATTAAATCTCACTTCAAATAGCCATCTAAACTAATTTTTAACCAAATTCATCCATCATATACTTTGTAAAATCTCTTTAATAATATTTGTAACTAGTTAGATAGGTATTTTTATATCTGTATTTTCCTATAATTATTTTTTTATGTTTTATTCTTAAAATACATAATTGCCACTCTAATTTAGGTATAAAAATCACTATATCTAAAAATTCATAACTCTGAACAAGCTGAAATTTTGTAAGCAAGCTAAATAAATAATTTTCTTGTTATTATATAGCTGCAATCCTTTGATCCTGCCCAAAAATATGTTTATTTCATTATATTACATTTTCTACCATTTATTTGCTACTCTTTTTTGGAATAAGTAAAATTGCAATATCAAAAATTCCAATGACACTCCTAATACTAATTAACCATGCTAGAAAAATTATGAATGGATTAGATATTAGAAATAAGTTGCATATATTGTAAAATGAACGAGATTAACTAAAGAAAAATTATACGCAACGTACCTTCAAAAAATCCTTCCTTTGTCTATCTGTCTCCTATGTCTTCTTTCAATGATGCAAACGTACCTCTCGTTCTTCCTCTTCTTATACTAGTGGAGTTGTTAAAAGCCTGGGATTAATTGCCATAAATTCTACTATTTTTTATATATATTTAAAATGGCTCTTCCCCTTTGAGTATGGTCGTTTCATTCATAGCCATTACATTCTCTCCTCCTTACAAAAAGTTTCATCCTCAAAAATTAATTAAACAAATACGGATATTTTTGTCGGTTATCTTCTTCAAGTTTTCACGTGGCCTCCGATTCTCCATGATTACTTCATTGCACTTTAACATACCTTATTATCCTGTTCCGCAAATGTTACTATTTAAAATCTAATATCCTGATTGAATTTTCCTCATATATTAACTTATCCGAGATTGGCAATTGATCTGCTTTAAGCATATGGGAAGGATCTGACACGTTTTCTCAACATAGAAATGTGAAACGCATTATGTACTGCAACCAATGAGAGTGGCAGTGCTATTCGATAAGCCACCGCTCCAACTTCCTTTAAAACTTTATATGGTTCAAGATAACGAAGACTGAGCTTTTCCTTTTTGCCAAATTTCATAACCCCTTTCATAGGTAATATTTTTACAAACACCTTATCATCTATGGAAATTCTAACTCTCTCCGCTTTAGATCCACAACTTTTCTATCTACTTTGGGCAGTAATTAATCTTTCCTTGATTATCTTCACTTTATTTGCAGTCTCTTGCACAATATATGGCCCAATCATTCTTCTTCCTCCATCTTCATGCAAATTCAATGGTGTTCTACAAGGCTTCCCATACAGAGCTTCATAAGGAGATATTTTAATGTTAGCCTAATAATTGTTATTACATGAAAACTCTATCAAAGTCATGTATTTATCTGAACTATTTCTAAAATATTTTATACACATTCTCAACATATTCTCAACTACTTGATTTACTCTTTCATTTTACCCATCTGTTTGTAGATGAAATGTTGTGCTAAATTTCAATCTCGTCTATATTGTTTGATGTGAATTGCACCAAAATTTTGAAGTAAATATAGTATCTCAATTAGAAATGATTATCTTAGAAATTCCATGCAACTGAACTATCTCTTTACAATAAAGTTGGCTAATTTTTTTGTGGAATAACTGGTCTTGATTACGAAGAAATGTGCGACCTTCGTTAGCTTATTCACAATCACCCAAATAGAATTATTTCCTGCAACGGTCCTGGATAACCTCTCAATAAAGTCCATAGTGATTTCATCCTACTTCCATTTTGGTATTTTCATTTGTTGCAATAATTCTACCAATTTTTTTATGTTTGGCTTTGACCTGCTAGCATGTTAGGCATTGAGCTATAAACTCTGCTATTTGCTATCCCCTTTATTGGCTAGGGCATTTTTAAAATGATTTTTCTATCACCACAATCTATTATAACTTTCCATTTAGATAACCAGTCCATTCTCATTATCAAATCAAAATCATGCATAGGTAACAATATCAAATCTGCTTGTAAATTCATTTATCTTATTTTGACTAAGCAGGCTTTGCAAATTCTATCTATACTTGCTAGTCTATATACTAGGGATTTCACATTCACAATTATATCCATGCTTTCATGCGTTATTGCATATTTGGCAACAAATGCACAAGAAATAAATAATGTGTAGCACTAGAATCAAATGATACTTTGGTGGGATAAGAGTGAAAAGCAATATACGAATAAGAACATCGCGATGAGCAGTCTCGACTTCTACATTAGTCATGGTATGTGCCCTAGCATTTGTCCTTTGTCTCTACTGTTCTAGGCAACGAACTGGTGGTGCTAGTAACCTCATTTGCAATGTTTGCTGCTTCACAGTTAGTTTGTTTTCAACTTTTTGCGTGCAGTCTTTCGCTCGATGCCTAACCTGTCCACTTATAACATATGAACTCACCAGTGCACTCCTGGAATGACTGACCAGTTTTTTCACATTTCGAGCACTTCCCTACTACTTTCCAACATTCTTATCAGTGATTTTTACCACAAGTAGAGCATGAGGGAATTGACTGCATCATTTTCACCTTTCTTTCATCGTATTATATCTTGCCCTTCTTATGTGATTTTGTCCCACTATCTAATGTAGAGTCCCCACACCTTTCTTTCTTGGCGAAAAGCTTGAATTGCATTAGCTTCCATCTCCACCATTCTTGCTTGGTTTACAATATTAGAATATTGATGAAAATAGTGGTTGGTTGGTCACTGTCGTATAAAAGGGTGTAACCCCATTCTAAACTTGCAAATTTTAAGGGTAGGTTTGTCAACACCCATAGAGCAAATCTGGATAAGTCAATGAATTTTACTGCATACTCTGCCATTGATGATTTCCCTTGATATAATGCGCAAACTCCAGCAACTTTGGTTGTGTAATTGACTCTAGATTGTATGCCTCATTGAAATGCAAGAGAAAATCCTCCGAGTTCATCTGTTGCCAAGTAGAGATGCTTAACTTCACTGTATTCGACCACTTAACTGCATTACCCTTCAACATATGAGCGGCAAACTAAATTTTTTGTAGTTCACTACATTGAAACAATTCAAATATCTTTTCCAATTCTTCTATTCACTCTTCAGCACTGTTAGGGTTAGGCTCTTCTCGATAAATTGGAGGTCACATGTTTAAAAAATCATTCATAACTCTTCTATGGGCATCAACTTTCCTAACATCCCTTGGTGCATCCATCCCAACTAGAGGATTTTTTAGAACTTGTTGGTCTGCCATCCACTCCATAGTTTGCAATGCTCTCAATACTGCATCCATCACATGAGTATTAAGCTCTACAGCCCCTTGTGCCTATCTTGCATTTGATGTCCTAGCAGCGTCGTTTTCAAAATTGTTGTTCTCTCCTGAAACTTCATTATATTAGCTATTGTGTACTCTATAGAAGAATCCTTTTGGACCAACTCGCCTCTCACCAACGTACGGGTCCTGTTTTAATAATCAAGATAGTGGTTCATCCATCACCACTCGCTTTCTCTTGTTCTCCTTAAGCGACATCTCTTTCCTACATCATATCATTGATCTTATGTATTGCGAAATAATTGACATAACAACACTTTAAGTTTCCAAGAGATATGTTTACAAAACTTCTAAATAATTTCTTACTCATATGACGAAGAGAATATTACCAAAAGCACCTAATCATTATAATATTCTTAGGAAATAAAGATTTTAAGCTAATCTTCTAAGTTTACATCATCATCACTATAAGAGTCGTAAAGCTTTGGACCACTGAGTTTTATTTCTATTGGTTTATTCTCTATTTCTATGACTTCGAGCTCATCATCATCACTATCACTAGTGATTTAAATCTCAAATTTATTCTTTTTATTGCTTTCTTTTGAGTCTTCTTTTGAATTTTCTTAAGACTCCGTTGTAGCCACTTCATATTCTTTATCAAAATATTCTATCGATTCCTCCTCTACATGCTTCTCTTGGTTCATCTAAAATGCCCATATTTTTCGATAAGCATTTGTTCTTATCTTTGCTTTAGCGCTGGTTCCACATCCGACTTCGTACTTACGTTTGGGTGGCATCGTAGCTCCTATATCCTAAAAATACTTACTATTTATAATTATTTATGCTTACTTATCTTACTTTAGCATTCCACTTACTAAGTCTAATATTATGGTTTTGCCCTTGGGATATATTTTAACCTTGCTTTAATATCACTTTGTTCGCAATCTCACTGCAAGTGCATGAGTGGTAAATTATAGTGTATAAATATCGATCTATAGGGAATTCGGAACCTAAGACGTTGGATCTAAACACTTTCTAACAAAATAAGATAAGCAGAAGAAAGAATAGAAAAAAGAAAAATTGATCTGTAAAACGTAGAATAGGGATTATAAATCACAAGATTGAGATCACCTAGGATCTAGGATTTCACATTCGTCTTCTTCAACGGATACATGGAGTTTTTATTTAATCTAGATATTATGTATTAAAGGAGAACTATTCCTAAATTATCCTTATACCTTCTCTCGAAACTTACAAGACGTATCCTAATCTTCTTAACCACTTATTCTTACGGGATTAAGTCAATTAGAATCCATCAAGTTCTGTGGAAGTTCATCAAATTTTTCAAGGTCATCATGCCTACTCTCATGGTCTTAGATTTTCAGGTTTAATATCTGATTTTTGTATATTAGACTTCTACCTTTCGGTTCCATCACCTAATATATGAGAATTATTGCCAAAGTGTAGGCCTTTACACCAAGCAAGCATTAAATCACAAGATATTAAATTAACACACAATATTAGTCATAAATAGATCAAACCACAATATCCGTTGCATTATACGCATGCTACATCCTAAACCCTAGACTAATGGTTTAGCCTAGCATGTTTATAATAAAAATCAAACAAAAAATAATATTATATTGACAGTCCATCTGAAACAAGACAACTAAATCAAAATAGAAGAAGAAAAGAAAAGTTTATTGATTGGAACCCTCGATGGTGTCTCGACCGCCTCAAGCAACTCGCCGCCTCTCCTCTTGCCTCATGCTCTATGCCTTCTCTCGCTCTCCAGACCTCAACTCAAGCTCCCAGGACATTCTCCATCCCCTGGGACGTTTTTAAGAGGTGTTTTATAGGGTTCAAGGAGGCAACTTGCGCATATAGTCCAAAATGGACTGGGAATTGCCCATGAACAATGACATGAATAGTGCACATGAACAGTGCGCATGAATAATATGCGTGAACAATGCACATGAATAGTGCAACACATGAACAGTAATTGCCTATGAATAGTGCCTTTCTTGAAACGTAGTTTTGCTTCAGATTTGAGTCTTGAATTTGTAATCTATTGCCACTTTCATCGACGCTTATCAATTTGTCTATGTTGTATACTAAAATTGCATGTATTCCTCATGCTTTACACAAATCAGTCAATCATGAGTATTTAATGCTTTGTAAAATAAAATTAATCAAAATATGATTTAAAGTATCTTAAACACTCAAATTCTTCTCAATTAATAATCAAAATTCATAATATAAATGTGACTTAACAAATACCCTACACTTGAACTTTTGCTTGTCCTCAAGTAAATACGAAATAATCAAATCACAGAATTTCAAGAATTGATCTTTAGAGAACTTTAAGAAAAAGCCAAATGTAAATGATCATCAAAATTAGTAAGGATGTTGAGTAAAAGACTTTGAAAGAGAGCACTTATCAAAATCTCAATAAAAAATCCCTTTCCATTAGATTAATACTGTACATTCTATTACCATTTCTGCTTTCAATCACTAAGAGTTCAAAAACTCCCACAATATAAACTCCAAATTATCAAATATCCTCTAATTTTATCCATTTATTCAATACACACATTCAACAATTCAAGTAATGGTAATGATGCAGAAAAATATCAGTCGAACTACCTCATATACATCTTATCAAAGTCTTGCATCCAAATTTTCTATACCAACTCAATCAACCAATTCATGGATCATAAGGACTTGGTGGGACAATGATTAGGTTTAGCACAAGAAATAAAATTTTAAAACATTTTAAAAATTGAACCATTTCTACATTGATTTGAGCCTCATTTTACAACAGGAACTAGTGTTACCCCCACACTTAGTGTCTTTTTTAAGCTAGCTCTTACCCTTGGTTTAACATACTTTTTTTCAAAATTTTTTTAAAACTAGGTCCAGTAATAATTCCCCTCACCATATTTTAGGGTATCTAGGAAACGTTTTTTTTCACAAACAACTCCTCTCACCATATTTCAAGGCATCTCGGAAGTCATTTTCATTATTTGCACAAGCCAAGTGGACAAACCTTATTCTTGTTATACTTTTTAGCTCAGAATTTATATTCAAAGTTGGTTCGATTAGTGGAAATTTATGTTTGAGAAGAGAAATTCACATTCAGGCTCAATAGGGATAAACAATGGTTATGCAATTAAGATAGGCTCATTAGAAGAAGGAATGCCTTAATCATGTCCCAAGTCAAGTTGAACATTAGCTTTGGAAATTCTTCAACCAGAATAAAATTGTCGTATATATGGGAAAAACTATATTTTTAAATGGCCAATTGCATGTATTAAAAATAAGCTTTGACAAATTAGAGAGGATTAATCTGACTTTGAAAGAAAACAGAATTGGTTCCTTGGTGTATCAATTTCATCAAAGAATCTAGGACATAAATATGGATATTTTCAACAAGTACATGTTCACAAATAAATTCAACATCTCACTAAAATTCAGTTAATTGCATAACTTAAAGTTTTAGAAATCCCAATTGTGGTATGCTTAAAGGAACAATCAATAATTTAAAGTGGAGTCTAAATCAATCCAGTGTCAACAATTATGCATATTTTCAACAAAATTTAGCAAAATTTTTTAAAAAAAATGTGAAAAATTCAGCACAATATTCATTCAGCATAGTATTCTTTCAATCAAAAGGGCAATCAAAGAGATAATGCAACACATTCACCCCCACACTTAAAATTAACATTGCCCTCAATGTCAAGGACGATTCATTCAATCAAACATGATTCAATAAGCGTGTATTTTCACTGATATTTATCAAATCCTTGTTAATTTACGAAGGCTTTCAAATTATATTCTTCCTGAGCGAGTTCCAACAAAACACCAAACAAAAACTCCAAATCAAAAAGCATCAAAATCGTAAAAATAAAAAAACAAAAATACTAGAAAGAAACTAATACTTTCCTAACTAAACCCTAGGTTGCCTCCGAAGCAGCGCTAAATTTAATGTTTTTAGCCAGACTGCTGAAATTGGGTCAACCAATACCCAATCTTTCAAATACAAGTTCATGCCGGTTTTTCTCTAAGTTCTAGTGTTGCATTCCGCATGTGAAACTTTGACAATCACCAGACGTGATATCCAACAACTCTTTCTGCAACATCATCTTGTTATGGGTTCCTGCAAAATCATAGATGCTGTTAGTATCTAAATAAGGAGCTAAATAAAAAGGGAGAGAAATTTTCCTAAAGTTATATTCATCAATGTCCATCTCTTTAGGATTAATGCAATGTACATCTTCTCTCTGTAAAAAAACTAATGATGGCTTGTGCGGCTCAAATGGTATGGATGACTTTTCTATCTTTACTTCCTCGGATGATCATTATCTCTTTCTCACTGCTTTCATCTTGAACTTCCTCAGGTTTTGACTGATTTGGAATTTGATCATTGCCATCCTGCACCTCACTTTCCTCTTGATTCTCATCTTTCAGAATGAATTTGTGATATGCTTGGTTTGGCATCTGCACTTGTTCATCTATGTGCATTTCATCCTCGATTTGATCTTTTTTAATCGAGATGATTTCATCATAATCCTCAGAAAAATACATAGATTCCATGCATGGTTGACTAGGAGGTTCGTCAGATTTCTCATTTAGATGAATGGCTTGTTGTGCAACTTGTTCTCCTAGAATTAGAAGCCACTCATTCATTTTATCAAGTTCTTGAATAAGTAGTTTTAAGATTTTATCTTTAGCAAATTCTTCAGGCTTCGGTGCAACTGTAAGTGGAATGGCGGAAAAATATTTTTGTAACAAATTTTCGTAGTAAAATTCATAAGTTCGAAGTGGAAAGAAATTTTGTTCAAATTGAAAGGAAAGATTGTTGGACCAAAAAAAGTTTGAATGTGTAGGCCTATCATGATTATAAGTGTTTGAGAGAGGATTTTCAACAAAATGGGAGTTGTCATAGTTATAATAATTGTGCTACTCATGAATCTAGTCTTGTTGGTATGGTGCATTTATCATTGAAGTACCCTCTCTATATGAATTTTGCCTATCTTTTCTCAAAATCAACAAATCTAACTTTCTCGATAACAATTCAATTTGGTCCATCCAATAATTATGAAAATATCTATCATCCATTCTATCATCATACCATTGATTATAGTATGCCATCAAACAACTTCAAGAAAAATAAAAAAAATATAAAAAAATTTACCTACAAAAAGAATATACAAAGGGAAAGTAGAAAAGAGAAAAAAAGAAAGAAAGAAAAGAAAAATGTTTAAATACAAAGTCTTAAATAACGCCGAATTCCCCGGCAATACACTAAAATACTTGTTCGCAATCTCACTGCAAGTACACAGGCCGTAGATTGTAGTATATAGATATTGATCCATAGGGAATTCGGGACTTAAGACGTTGAATATAAACATTTTCTGCCAAATAAAATAAGGAGAAGAAAGAATAAGAAAAAGAAAAACTGATCTGTAGAATGTAGAATAGGGATTATAAATCACAAGATTGAGAGCACCTAGGATCTAGGATTTCACATACGTCTTCTCCAACAGATACATGGAGTATTTATCTAATTCAGATATTATGTATTAAAGGAGAACTATCCCTAAATTATTCTTGTACTTTCTCTCGAAACCTACAAGGCGTACCCTAATCTTCTTAACCACCTATTCTCATGGAATTAAATCAATTAGAATCAATTAAGTTCTGTGGAGGTTCATGAAATTCCTCAAGGTCATCATGCCTATTCTCATGGTCTTAGATTTCTAGATTTAATGTCTTCATTTTCATATATTAGACTTCAACCTCTAGGTTTCATCATCTAATGTATGAGAATCATTGCCGAAGTGTAGTCCTTCACACCAAGGAAGCATTAAATCACAAGATATTAAATTAATATGCAATATTAGTCATAAATAGATCAAACAACAATATCCACTGCATTATACGTATGCAACATCGTAAACCCTAGATTAAAGATTTAGCCTAGCATGTTTATAATAAAAATCAAATACAAAATAATATTGTATTCAAATTCCATCAGAAACAAGACAACTAAATCAAAATAGAAGAAGAAAAGGAAAGCTTATTGATTGGAAGCCCCGATGATGTCTCGACCGCCTCAAGCAACTCGCCGCCTCTCCTCTTGCCTTGTGCTCTACACCTTCTCTCGCTCTCCTGACCTCAACCCAAGCTCCTAGGATGTTCTCCCATCCCCGGGATGTTCCTGGGAGGTATTTTTATAGGATTCCAAGAGGCAACTTGCGCACATAATCTAGAACAGACTGGGAATTGCGTATGAACAGTGACATGAATAGTGCGCATGAATAGTGTATGTGAACAAATGTGCATGAATAGTGCAATGCATGAACAGTAATTGCATATGAATAGTGTCTTGCTTGAAATGCAGTTTTGCTTCAAATTTGAGTCTTGAGTTTATAATTTACTCCCTCTTTCATCGATGCTTATCAATTTGTCTACGTTGTATACTAAAAATTTCATATATTTGTCCTGCTTTTTACAAATTAGTCAATCGTGAGTGTTTTATACTTTGTAAAGATAAATCAATAAAACTATAATTTAAAGTATCTTAAACACTCAAATTCTTCTCAATTAATAATCAAAATTCATAATATAAATGTGACTCAACACACTTATAACAGCCCACCCATGAGGTATCACGAATAGGGTCTGCTATATCAAAAATACCGCCATGAATAAAATCTCTTAAGATGAAAATAGATACCAAGACACAAAATTATAAAAATTTTAACTAATATATCTCAAGCCTACTCCTCATAGAGTCATTATACAAATTTGATGTTCATTATTAATACAAGTAAGCGTTATAAGAAAATTTCAATAATTTTAAATTTTTTTTATCTTTTGCTCTACTAGTTTCACCTTTTTCTCACGTTGACAGTGGCTCTAATTTATCATTATATTCCTATTTTTCACTGAAAATAAAAATTATGTGAGCTAGAAGCTCAGTAAGTAGATAGTTTTTTTAAATTCATTTTTTAATTATTTTAAAATTTTAAAAAATAACATCTATATTACCTTTTATGCACAACAATTCTAAGTTATTAAACATCTTTATGCTCGTGCATGCATATGTCAATTCCAAATCATGCATTCATACTGTAGGCATTGTCATCTGCTTGTGCTTGCGTGCAGTCGTGCTACACATTCGTGAGCTAATTCATCTTCTATGGTAGTCCTGAGGTCGCTACTTAGGTACTGTTATATTACTTTACTGCTTGACGGCAAACCCAATATATAATTATGCATCGTGCTCATGCATTATGATTAATGCACCACTTAGATTCACTGCTTGATATGATTAAAGATATTTTGAAATAATCATGCTTATATTTGAATAAACCAACTTCAAAGAAAGTTCCAAACTTAATACATAGTCATATGTCATAACAAATCGTAATATTCAACATAATATTTTCAAAGTCATACTTTGGTAAAAGTTCACTTACCTTTAAGTAAGCTTTAAATATCCTTTTTTCAATATCTTGAAGCAGTCTGCAGTCTCTCTCCCTAATTTTTAACACAACATATTCATTATTACATCTTGTTTTTCATAACTATTATTTAAAATGACCATTTAAAAATTTCTCATAATTTTATTTGGCCAAAATTCATTTTTCTTCTTTTTCTTCTTGGATTATTTTAACTTAAAATAACTTTATTTCTTATTATTTTCCAAAAAATATAAATTTGAACTCCTATACTTCTTTAAATACTTAGCTTAAATTTTTCATAATTTTTCATTTTTTTAGTATCATACCTTTAATTATTTTATTATTATTATTATTATTATTATTATTATTATTATTATTTATGCATAATCATAAGTTTAAGCTCATTTAAGCATTTAAATACTAACTTTAATTTTATGAGTACTTTTCATAATTTTCTTTATCTTTTTTCAATTTTTCAATTTTTTATTATTTTTCAGGCACCGGCATCTCGCCACCGGTGGGCCACTAATGGTGAGCCATGTGATGGGCTGGGAGCAGGTGGGCTTAATGCTATGCTTGGAAGTTAGGTTGGCTTGTTTATGTAGGCTAAGCTTAGTTTCTGTGGGGCTTGGGTTATGAGCTTTTATTAGTAACCTTTATTTCTGCGTTTTCTGGATCACTAGGTTCTTGTTGGATGGGCTTAGCCCACTAGCCCAGAAGTTTTTTGTTTTATTTATTTATTTTCAACGGTCCGTATTCTCTGATTTTCAATAAAAACATCTATTCAATCTGAAATTTGGGGGTAGCTTATAATATTATGTTTTATAATATGGATGGTCCATTTCCCAAAATAATATTTCTATCATCAGATTTAGCATAAGTAGTTTAATAAATGATTAAAATTAAATATCACTTCAAATAGTTATTTAAACTAATTTTTAACCAAATTCATCTATCATGCACTCTCTAAAATCTCTTAAATAATATTTATAACAGGTCAGATTGGTATTTTTCTGTAATTATTTTTTGCATTTTATTCTTAAAATACATATTCACCACTCTAATTTAGGTGTAAAAATCACTATATCTAAAAATTCATAACTTTGATCAAGCTGAAATTTTGCAAGCTAAACAAACAATTTTCTTGTTATTGTACGGTCGTAATCCTCTGATCCTGCCCACAAAATATGTTTATTTCATTATATTACTTTTTCTACCCTTTATTTGCTACTCTTCTTTGAAATAAGTAAAATTACAATATCAAAAATTCCAATAACACTCCCGATACTAATTAACCATGCAAGAACTATTATGAACGGATTAGATATTAGAAATGAGTTGCATATGTTGTAAAATGAACGAGATTAGCTAAAGAAAAATTATACACAACATACGTTCAAAAACTCCTTCTTCCTTCATTTATCTGTCTCATGTGTCTCCTTTCAACGATGCAAACACAACACTCGTTCTCCCTCTTCTTATACTAATGGAGTTGTTAAACGGCTGTGATTAATTGCCATAAATCCCACCATTTTTATATATATTAAAATGGTTGTACCCCTTTGAGCATGACTATTTCATTCATGGTCGTTACAATGTATTAAGAGAATACCAACACTTGTTGGTGGTAATAGGTTGGGTGGAGCACCTGATTTCCAAGAATGAGTTGTTTTGTGATCCTAGGTGCCTCCCTGAATCTCTCCTAAGTGAGGGATTACTCGATGCGATGTTGTCTTAATTCATCATTATAAATCTTATAGGATCTTAATCTCAATTTGGAGGTAGTCTCCTTATGTTGTACAGTATACCTTTGTTGGACTATGTATATACTTAGGTCACTTTTAGCTAGTGGGTCCTACTGATTTGCACACCCCAGTCAAAGAGGTGAAGTGTAAGCATGAGTCAGTCATGGTAACTGCTGCCCATGACCGTAATTAATATGAAGATCAAGTGGTGATGATTTATAGAAGAAAGGAGGTAAAGTTCTTAACCTTAGATATCAGATCGTTTGTTAGTCAAAGATTTTCCATGTAAGGTCAAGTTGAGATTCTTACTCAAGGAAGGGGGTTTGGGGGCCCCAAGGGCTATATTTAGAGGCCTCTAGGTGCACCTCATGCATATAAAAGACAAGTCGAGCAGATGCTCAACCCGTATGGATATGTGTGATTTATATGCTTGAGTTGCTCTAACACCTACATGAGTTGTGCTATGCAATTGGCACAATTCTATTCTTGACTATACCGTGATCTAAGGCTTGTTATACGTCATTGAATGAGCTTATCTAATCTTCCACTTTAAGAATTTAGGCTCGGGGCAGATATGAGTATTTTGAGTGTTTTCTTTGAGTTAATCATTGAATTTTTGATTTCATTGCTACATATTTGCATTTGGTGATTCCTCTTGCTTGTTGTGGATTTGCATGCATATAAAAGCACCCACAAGTTGTTTGTGAAACCACCCAAACCAGAGTTAAGCAAATTTCATCACCCAGTTTTGAGGTGCAATGGGTGCCTAACACATTCCTATTTTACAAAAAAGCAAACTGCTATAGAATCTCTGTTATAGACCAGTTTATTGCATTGTTAATTTTAATTTTCTTGAAAAATTTGATTTGACTTCTTCAATCCTTCTCATTTACAATGGGAGAGCAAAGAGAACTTGGCACCATTTAGACGGTTCAAAATCTACATTGTTTACAAAAGAATTCAGCACCTTGTGATTATTCATATTGAGCCAACATGTCATTAGTTTGAAGCAAAGCTATTCCCAGTCTCAAGCAAGGTGAAATCACGTGGAGGCCCCAACTGACATTAGTTATTATGATTTATTGGTACGTAAATAGATTGAAAATTTATACTTGCTACGGAGGTATAAGAGGATAATTGATGAAAATAGAAAGCAATATTTCAAATCTATCTATTTTATGTGCAAAAATCTTGTAAAGGGAAAATAATCCTAGGATATTTTAAAAAGATTTTATTTTTATTATTTTTGAAAGATATTAGAAGATTCCTAGGATATTTTAGAATCTATTTAAAATAAGCATGTATCTATTTTAGGTTTACATCCTTAAGAAATTTTCTTAAAATGTACAATATTCTTTTCTAGAAAGATTTCATCCTTAATAATTTACTAAGATTAGGTGGTATGTTCACCTATAAATACAACCCTTGTAAGCTCTAAAGGGGCACCAGTTTTGAGAATTATAAAGAAGAGTTTTTTTCGTCTTCCTTTCTAATCTTTTCTTATCCTTCCCATTATTCTTCTACTCTTTCTATCTCCTTTCTTCACTTCTCATCTTTCTAGAGGTTCTTTCATCTTTCTTCTATATTCCTCTTGACCCATCCTACCTCAATTGGTATCAGAGCCAAACTTGGTACTACTTTTTACCAATTTCTATTGCTGTCTTGTTGTCCACAAACTATTGTTGTCCACAAATCACTGTTGTCCATTCTATTGCCATTTTGTTGTCCACGAATTGCTGCTGTCCACAAATCACTACTATCCATTCTATTGCTATTTACTGTTCACAAACTGGTGCTATCATTATTATCCATTCTGTAGCTATTTGATGCTGCCTACTGCTGCCATTACAATAACCTGTC
The DNA here is from genome assembly GCA_030490835.1 of Annona cherimola. NCBI lineage: Eukaryota > Viridiplantae > Streptophyta > Magnoliopsida > Magnoliales > Annonaceae > Annona > Annona cherimola. The sequence continues at coordinate 32,536,984 of CM059971.1, read as the reverse complement.
GGTCATCACAAAGATACTACTAAGCAATTGCTGAAATCACTTTCCTTTGTTGCATTACACCAAGCTGTAGAATACTTGAACTCACTTTCAAGTTGTCTCTTGCTAAAATTGGTAAGATTGGAACTCAACATGTATATTTTCTCTAGTTGAAAGTACTTAATTGATATCTATTTTTAATCGAGTTCTTTGCTTTTGAACCCTTAAAAAAAGAAAAAAGAAAAAAGAAAAAAAATCATTCTTAGTAGGAAGTCTTTCTTATATCAGCATAAGTTGAATTTTGAGTCACCATGCTTACTAATGTTGAATTGAATGTCAAACTCGAAACTTAATCCAATTACATTGATAATCGATTTGAATCTTTAACAACCCTTTGTAATACCTTGGGCCAAAAGGAAGAAGATTTCTAAAAAAGAAACAACCTCTTCCATTCAATCTCTCATTTTCTCAGTAAACAAGTTGATTGAAATTGTTGAAAAATATGACTGAGACAGGACAATCATTTGGAAATGGTCGATTACACAATATTCATGCTTCTAGTAGCTCTCCTATCATAACTGGCCTTCTCTCAAATCCAAACATGCATGCTAGAGGTCATCATAATCCAGAGAATTCACATATTCCAAAAATGCATACAAATTCAGGAAATCATGAAGATGACAATAATTTTTATGAAATTGGTTTTGCAAACAATCTTAGACATGGGAACCACTAGAGAAATTATAATATACCTTTTCCAAAACAACAATGGCGTGTAACTGACAATTCTTGGGTGACAAAACAAGTCAAGGTAGATGCTCCTAGTTACAACGGTCGTCTAGACCCTAATGCTTTCTTAGATTAGTTGGCAGACATGGAAGATTTTTTTGTTGGTATGATATGGATGATGCCCAATGATTGAGATTTACGAAAATAAAACTTGTTAGGTCTGCCAAACGCTATTGCAAGGGGTTTTAGATGAAAGCCAATGCATATGATTACCTATCACTACATGTGAAGAAATGAAAGCTAAATTGAAAGAGAAATATCTTCCTGAATATCATTAGACTCAACTATTGGAAAACTGGTGTGAAACCCCGATCTTAGACACATATATGAAACCCTAGGGTTGTAAACCCTAGGTAATATATTAATAAAATATATATTCATGAGTATGGAAAATATGTGGGAATAAAGGTTAAAATAATTATTTATGGAATTCAGATGAATAGTGCACGTTAATAGTGAAACGTGAATAGTAAATGTGGGATTAAGAAATATGTTAAGTTAATCACTTTGGATTAACTTAATCACAAAAAGACAAAAAAAGGAAGCTTCCCACAAACAGATAAAATAGCAACTTTTTGATTTATTTAGTATTTTCGGATTTTTATGGATTTTTGTGCAGAAAATGAAGAAAAATTCATATCTTGCAATCTAGACATCGGATTGAGATGAAATTTTTATGGATGGCCAAAATATGATGATGAACATGATGAGTGGTCCAAGATTGATCAAAAATCATGAATTAAGGGTCAAGATTAAACGTCATTTGAAGATCAAAAAGTAGCTTTACTTTTTCATTAATTAAGCATTTGACTTTGGATTAATTTTAATTAATTAAATGGATAAATAATTAATGAAAAGCTGCTATGGCTGCTGGAGCTTGGATTTTTGGGATCAAATCCAATGGCCCAAAATCAATCTTATCAAAAATCAACGGCTAGGATTTAATTAGCCTAAATTAATTAATTTTAAAAATTAAAAAAATAAGGAAAAATAGGGCTGCCATAGGGGGGCTGGAGCTGCTGTAGGGTGGCTGCACATGGCTCCATGCACCTTTTGAAAATTAGAAAAAAATACATTTATAATTTAATACCTCAAGCAAGGGGGGGTAAATTCCAATTTGATGAAAAATAAAAAAGTATAAATAGGGGGCAGGGGTGAAAGTCCAAGGCACTTCACCCCAGCTCCATTTGAGAATTTTTTCACCCCCACCACGTTTTAGCCTTGAGGAGAAAGAAGAGGAGGAAGTTAGAGAGAGAAAGTGCGAGAAAAAGTGGGATATCTCCACTTCGGGTAAGTGATTTCTTCCCAAATTTATTTTGGGTATTAAGTAAGGTAAAATCATACGTAGATAATTCCTAAGCATGAGAAAATAAGTAAATTTATAATGCTTAATTGGAATTATACCGAAACATCGAAAATTTGGAGCGAAGATAGAGCATTTGGGAAAATCATATATGATATGTGGAAATAATGCTCCAAATTTGATAAATGATGATTTGGGATGTATGATTGTGATAAATATGATGTTGGAATAATGATATATTAATTTAATGATTTTTGGAATTAAGGATTATGCTTAAGTGAATTTATGTTGATTTTTAGTATATGGAGAAAATGATTTATTTGGCCAATTTAATGATGATAAATTCATAATTCATGAATTTCCCATGATATACTAAGCATAATCTATGTCATGGTATTTTTTATTTTTGGGAAAAATGTCAATTTTTGGAACTCATGAACAGTAACCCATGTTGCTGTGAACAGTAAACGTGAACAGATATGATGAACAATAATCTGCTACAGTGACATGAATAGTAATTATGAACAGTGAACAGCGTATTTTGGGAAAAATTGAGATTTATTTTTATATATTTATGAGGATATATGGATGGAATTTTTAAAGGATTTATGGATAAAATTCATATAAATGAGTAATGACCAAGTATTTATAAAAGGATAACCTCTATAAAAATGAGGTAATATATGATCGTAAAGCATGCATGGGAAGCAAGCTAAAACATTGAATAGATGGATAAAATATCCAATTTCCTTGTATAGGAAAATGAAAGGAAAGGATAAATGAGTCAGGTTGAAGCGAAGAAAAGGTAAGCAAGCAAACCCTTTTGAAACTATATTTTATTCTCAAGTATTTATGAAATATGTTTAAGGGTGGTCATTCCTATAATGTTTTGAAATGATGAATGTTTATGAGTTTTTATGAAAAGTCATGCCGACATATTGATATCATGTGATGTTTATGGACATGTGCACATGTACGATGTATAAGGAAGAGGCTTTGGTAGAGGTAGAAAGCGGATCAGAGGGTCCCCCTTCACTATTGCCGAGTCGTATGGGCTGTGTGCCGACAGCGTCCTCCCCAGAGGTGGAGGCAAAGGAATGTTATGTTTGAATGAATGCATTGCATTTTCATACATGGATTGAAAAGGAAAGCATGGATTTGAAATTATGTTTTTAAGGGATGGTGCAAATAATTCTCTACATGAGAATGACAAGTTACCTGGTGTAAGAGGTATATAACGCTGGGGAAATCAAAAGTCATGCATGTAGGAACCATGTAGGCGTCAAGAGGAAGAGAGGTTCCTCTTGATGAGGCCAAGTCGGAGATAGCCGGTGTATTGGACCATGTTATGTGAGATGTTCCCTGAGCTAGCGTACCCGCACACGAAGGTTTATGTCAGGAGTGGAAAGGAAGCATTTGCACATCCAATGTTTATGAAAAGGTTTCTATTCCATTGATAGTTGATCACTTGCTAATTGTCTCTTATCGAATGGAAAGAATGGATTTACGAATGATTTACATGAATGGTTTATGAAAGGTTTCGAAATATGATTTACGAAAAGGTTTCTATTCCATTGGTAATTGATCACTTGGTAAGTGTCTTCTATCGAATGGAGAGGAATGCATTTAAAATGAAAAATGCTTGCTTATTGAGTTTCGACTCATGTTTTGTTTTCCCAACCTCAGACAGGTTCAAGGAAAGCCAAGTGATGAAAAAAGATCAGGTTGAATTTCATATAAGTGATATGATGAATGAATGAAAGAAGCATAGTTACAAAGGTATGTAATCCTTTGTATATTGAAATATAAATGTGTGCCCTAATGGGATATGGTGAAAAAGACATAGGTTGTATGAAATTATGAAGTGATGAATAATATGAGAAGTTGATGATTTATGATGTTATGGATAAGTCCATTATGAATGATTATGAGTATATGTTTATATGATAAAAGAAAAAAAAATGAAAAAAAAATTTGGACGAGATCCAATTAAGTACCCGCCGCGTGATCACGGCAACAATCCTGATTCACATTTACCAATCGACAAAATCCTGGAGTAAGGACAAATGTGACGCCTCGGTTCAGGGCGCCACAACTGGTTAACTTGAGACAAGGATCATTAAGTATAACTGACTATCTTAATAAATTTAAAATTTTTAAAATGAAATGTGGAATACAAAAGGATCCTTGGGTTACACGAACAAAGTTTGTTAATGACCTGAAATTAGAAATCAAAACTTCGTTGAAATTGCATTCACTTATTTCTGTGGAGGATGCATATTATAAAGCTTTAGAATTGGAAAATTTTCAAAAATGTTTCACTAACAAACGTTTAATTCCACAAACTGGAGAGACGAGGGTATCCAAGTTAAATTCTAATCTAATGTATTTTCAAAGAACAGCTAAACTATTACCTGAACAATACACAAGTAGAGAAAAGAGTAATTCAGTTTCTCGATTTGATGCCACTAGTAAGTGGGTTAATAGTCCATGTTTTCGTTGTGGGGGTAAAGGTCATATTGCATCGCAATGTCTTCAGCACACACTCACAATCAATCATGTAGAGGATCATGTGTTGGAAATATGAGGAAAACTAGCTAAATCTATGTTTTGATGATTAACAAATCAATTTGAGAAAGTCTTGGCTACTAACAAGTTTGTGAAATGTCTTAAGGAATATACATTTGAAGAAAATCAAGTTGGAAGGCCAAGTCGACTCCAAGATCGACTTCAAACATGCAGAACGTCCAGAGCTGAAAACGGAAGAAGGGAAGGTGAAGTCGCAGGCCAAGTCGACTCCACCTGCGACTTGGGTAGCCAAGTCGCAAACGAAGTCGACCTCACCATCGACTTCAGTCGGGCGAAACCTTCCAGAGTTGAATTCGAAACAGCAGAATGCCGAAGTCGCACCCCAAGTCGACTCCACGTGCGACTTGAGGTGAAGTCGCAGCCGAAGTCGACTCAGACATCGACTTCGCTCAGGCAGACGGAAAACTTCAAATGACAAGTTCTGGATTACTTGATTTCAAGCCAAACTAAATGAAGATGAAGATCAAGGCAACATAGATACTCAAGCTGAAACATTTGAAGACAAATCCAAGTACAAGCAAGAAGCATAAACTCAATCATTCAAATCAAGAAGATATCTAAGATTACATGAGTCAAGATTCAAGATGAATCAAAGTCAAGATTTTCAAGATTCACAAATGTTCAAGAACATCATGACAGTGAAGTCGCAAGGCCAAGTCGACCCCATCTGCGACTTGGGTGAAGTCGCAAAGCCAAGTCGACTTCATGATCGACTTCAAGTGGGCAAAACCTTCCAGCGTTGAAACTGAAGACCGAAGTTCGCGAAGTCGCACCCGAAGTCGACTTCATCTGCGACTTGGGTGAAGTCGCATCCGAAGTCGACTCCACCTGCGACTTGGGTCGCAACGGTCGGAATTAATTCGAACGTTGGCGCATTAAATGCGCGCCACCTACCTTCTAACGTTCGGATTCCCTCCAAAATTATAAATAGCATTCATGGTGGACGAGGGAAGAAGCTGAAAAATATTAAGTGAGCATAACTCCTATCTACAAGAGCATTAAAGTGATCAAGCCAATCAAGAGAGGAAGAACTACACTTCAAAACTGCAAGAGCTTCACTTCAGATTCTTCAAAGCCTACCACAAGTTCTTCTCTGCGCCAAACTGCTTCTACACACCTGTAAAGTGTAGTTTACTTTCATTGATTATTTGTTTGTATTGAACTTGATTTAGCTTGGGTAGCTAAGATCAAGTGATAGCAAAGTAGTGTGTGATTGGAGTGTGACTCATCACCTACTTGTGCTAGTTGTTGATGCCCCCTAGAGCTTTGAATCTAGAAGAGAGCAAGAGGCTCTAATTGTATTGAGAGAATACAATAGTGGAACCCAAGTCACAAGGTGTGTGAGCTTGGAAGAGTGGAGTAGGGAGGTTGCCCGAACCACTATAAAATCCTTGTCTACTTGCTTTTATTTCTGCTCTCTTTATTACTTTGCTTTTCATTCAGTTTCTTCATTAAAGGGGATTAATTCTACAAGGGGTTAAGTTTTTAAGTTACCAAAAGAAATTTTTAAGAACCCAATTCACCCCTCCCCTCTTGGGTTTTGCCATCTATTCGGGACCCAACATCATGAAGATGTGACCATTGATTAAGTTGCCGAAACTTTTGAGGAACTATCGGATTGTGAACTTGATGGAGACTATAGCTATAATGAGGACTTGTAATTAAATATTGTGCATTGCATTTTGACTACTTCTTTTTCAAATAGTGATTGGAGACATACAAATATATTTCATCAATTTTTTAAATGTGAGAATACAGTGTGCAAGATTTGTTGGAAATATGTGGAAAACAAGTCAAATCTATGTTTTGATGATTAAACAAATCAATTTGAGTAAGTCTTGGCTACTAACATGTTTGTGGATATGTTTAAGGAATATACATTTGAAGAACATAAAGCATGGAAGGCCAAGTCGTTCCCCAAGTCGACTCCAAGATCGACTTCAAGAAGCCAAATCTGTCCAGAGTTGAAAATGGGAGAAGAGCAAGTGAAGTCGCAGGCCAAGTCGACTCCACTTGCGACTTGGGAAGCCAAGTCGCAAACGAAGTCGACTCCAGCATCGACTTCAGACGGGGGAAACACTCCAGAGTTGAAACCGGGACAGCAACATGCCGAAGTCGCAGTCGAAGTCGACTCCAATTGCGACTTGGGTGAAGTCGCAGACGAAGTCGACCCCGAGTTCGACTTGAGTTCTTCGAAGCTGAAAATGCAGATTTAAAGTTCATTCTTGAAGATCAACTTGGGATCTCTCAAGTCCAAAACAAAGACCCAAGCTCATTCCAAGAATCTATTTGGACTTTCTCAAATCCAAGTAATATGCAAAGTCCATGTTCAAGATTAACTTGAGTATTCTTGAGATTCAAGGTAAGGATTCAAGTTCAAGTTCAAATCAAGTCTATCAAGTCCAAGACAAATTTTCAAGATTGCTTCCAAATGAAGATATATTCAAGATATGAAGATCAAACGACTCCAAAGCAAGCAAGGTGCATGAATATATCATGCAAGGACTCAAGCTCTCCTAAGTTCTACAAGGTTCAAGCAAATCCAAGATGGATCAAGGTCAAGCTCTTCATAAATCACAAGATCTACAAGTATGAGGAGCCACTTGACAATTAAAAGGACTAAAGGAAGAAAGCCAAGCAAGCTAGAAGCAAAATCAAATGAGGGTCAAGCATATTTTGCAAAGACCAAGTCAAGTCGCAACCCAAGTCGACTCCATGATCGACTTGAGTTGAAGTCTGAAGCCAAAGTCGACTCAAGACTCCGACTTAAAACCTGACGAGGTGAAGTCGCACCCGAAGTCGACTTCACCTGCGACTTGGGTCAAGTTGATGCCCAAGTCAACCCTGACTGAAACTTAAAGTTGCGACGGAGAAGCAAAGTCGCACCCGAAGTCGACTCCATCTGCGACTTGGGCGAAGTCGCATCCGAAGTCGACTCTACATGCGACTTGGGTCACAACGGTCAGAATTTATTCGAACGTTGGCGCATTAAATGCGCGCCACCTACCCTCTAACGTTCGGATTCCCTCCAAAATTATAAAAGACATTCATGGTAGACGAGGGAAGTAGCTGAGAATCATTAAGTGTGCATAACTACCATCTACAAGAGCTTTAAAGAGATCAAGCTAATCAAAGAGGAAGAACTTTGCTTCAAACTGCAAGAGCTCAACTACTGATCATTCAAAGCCAATTCAACAAGTTCTTCTCTGCGCCAAACTACTTCTACACAACTGTAAAATGTAGTTTCTTTTATTGTTTCTTTTGCTGTATTGAACTTGATCTAGCTTGGGTAGCTAAGATCAAGTGAAAGCAAAGTAGCGTGTGATTGGAGTGAGACTCGTCACCTACTTGTGCTGTGTTATATGCCCCCTAGAGCTGGAATCTAGAAGAGAGCAAGAGGCTCTGGTTGTATATGCCCCCTAGAGCTAGAATCTAGAAGAGAGCAGTGACTCTAATTGTATTGAGAGAATACAATAGTGGAACCCAAGTCACAAGGAGTGTGAGCTTGGAAGAGTGGAGTAGGGAGGTTGCCCGAACCACTATAAAATTTCTTGTGTGCTTGATTTACATTTCTGCTCTCTACATTACTTTGCTTTCCATTTCGTTTCTTCATTAAGGGGACTAGATTAATCCGGGGTTAAGTTTCTGTTTAAGTTATAAATTTTTTAAATACCCAATTCACCCCTCCCCTCTTGGGTAATTGCCATTAACTCGGGACCAACAAGATTGTTATAGATGGAGGTAGTTCCAGGAATATGATTGCTAAATCAGCTATAGCCAGATTGAATTTGAAAACCGAACCACATCCTCTTCCATATCATGTAGCATGTATAGACAAAACTACACTTCTATTAATGAAAGAAGCTTAGTTCTTATATCGATGGGTGATTATTCTGATCATATTTAGTATGGTGTGTTACCCATGGATGCGTTTCATATTCTTCTTAGTCATCCATGACTATATGACTTAAAAATAATCCATTACTGGCAACCAAACACCTATATTATCAAGCATAATGGGAAATCTATCTTTTTGAAGACTGCTAAACCTAAAGAAAGTAATAAATCCCACAAAGAGTCTTCAGTTGATTCATCTAAAAAACGACCTTTGCGTATTCTTATAAGAAAAAAATTTGAAAAAGAAGGACAAGATTCAGGACTCATTCTAGCTATAGTAGCCAAAGAGGAAACAAATACTATTCTTCATGAGACTAATGTAACATTACCTGAAATCAAAGCATTAATGAAAAAATACAAAGATGTGATTCCTGATAAATTACCAAATGAGCTTCCACCTATGAGGGATATTCAACATGCTATCGATCTTATACTAGGATCTCAATTACCAAATTTGACTCATTTTCGTATGAATCCTAATAATCATGTTGAGCTAAAAAGGTGGGTAACTAAACTGCTTGATAAAGGGTTTATTCGTGAAAGTCTTAGCAATACAATATTGGAACTTGGGATTCTCTATTGACTATTGCCAAATTTGCATACAATAAATCAATCAATCATTCTATTGGGAAATCTCCTTTTGAAATTCTCTATAGTTATATTCCTCGCGCTCCCATTGATTTAGTTCCTTTGCCCATTTGATAACTCGTAAAAATGGGAGTTATCATGGCCCATTTCAGGCTGTATTCGTGTGTTAGTCCAAGAGATTAGGCTTAGTTTGCATTGGTTTAGCTTAATTTCCACTTGCTTTGCCTTTTAGGAGCATTATTTAGTTTTTATGCATTTCAGCATTAATTAAGCATTTTTAGTCTATTTACTTAGTTTTTCCATCTTTTGCAGGAAGGACGGGCCATATGAAGGCATGCGGGCAAGTGGAATGCAGATCGAGACTAAGTCACGAGGCATCTGGATGGCACCTAGGCGCCAACCATTGGTGCCCAAACGCCACCCTACGTACCCTTACCAGGACTCCAGCACAATTCAGCAAACACATAGCTTCCAGTGAGTTGGCGCCTAGGCGCCAGGCATGATCACATAGGTGTGTCCAGGAGAAGCTCCAAATCATGAAACCTCCAGAGAGTTGGCGCCTAGGCGCCACGGCATGAACTCCTAGGGTTTGCAAAAAAGTTCCAAGTTGCCCAACACACAGAGAGTTGGCGCCTAGGTGCCATCTAGGGGCGCCTAAGCGCCAATACACATCCGTATGCACAGATTTCAGTGCGTGTGCTGCGCAATGTCACTCTATAAATAGATCCTAGGGGTTTGCGTGCGAAGGACGGCCGGAGAGAGAGCTCAGGAATAGAATTACACAAAAGAGAAAGACGAAAATGCGATCAAAGCACAGATTGAAGAGGGGATTCAACTCCGTTTGTGGAAGCTGCCGGAAAACCAGTTTTCTCTTATTCTTTCTACTTTTCTTTCTCCGCTTTCATGGATACTTTCAATATGGATGTTATGATCATGTCTTTGAACTAAACCTCCATTAGATGGATAGTTAGGATGAATTGAACTCTAAACTATATTATCTTGGTTCTTTGAAATTCAGGAATGAGTATTTGATATTATATATGATTGTGTGCGATTTACCTTTGCATGTGCGGTTTTAATATTTTTTTACAAGATTAGTTACCTCGTAAGATGATTTAATTGCTTGATTTATCCTTGGAAGAGGAAAATCTCTGCTAGATCCATGTGCAGGGCATAGGTTTCCTCCTTGTAAGGGAGTTGTTTAACGGATAGGAATATATCGTTAAACACTGTGTAGTCACTAAACAGGTTATGCACTTATCAATTTCACTTTATTTAATGGCATGGGAATATAGCAATTAAATATGGTGCAATTAGATTTATATAGTATTGGAAGACATATATAGAGATTATTGAACTTGAGCTAGTAAATTCATACACAATCCAATTAAAAAGAACCAATACAATATAGTTTAGATTCAAGGATTCTGAGCTATCCATCTGTCATTCCCGATTAGTAACCCCGTTTCTGGTATCCAGCGATTCTGTGGACTTTACTCTGATTTCTTATTGTAGTTGTTAGCTTTAGTTTAAATTCATAAACTCAGAATTTTCTACCCACCGAAAGCAATTAAACTTATTAATAATTCCGGTTAACAATTCCTCATGGGAACAATACTCTACTCACTCTTTATTACTTGACGCGGCACGTATACTTGCGTAAATAGCGAGCATTTTAATTGACATATACACAGCTCGTCACCATCGATACCCGTTCATCTGCTACTGCTGAATCTTTTGCTCAACACATTTGAGATGTTCATGTTGATATTAGAAGTTAAATAAATTGGGATCCAATGCATATGAACTTGATTTACTTTCAGAAATAGGAATTAGTTCTACTTTCAATATAGATGATTTATTTCTTTAGCGAGGTACTTTTCAACCTCCAAGTTTGTCTGCAGGAATTTTAATAGATAACAGTTCAACATCACTACATGTGCCTATACTTCCACGATACCGTCTACTTTTTTCAGATTAGATAGAGAATATCCTACAAGATGAACTTGTCACTACTAGATTGGGCATTATGCAAAGATTTCTCGTCAAGTAGAAAAACAAGCTTGATTCTGAAGCTACATGGATTACTAAAGACGAACTACGTCACTTGAATCCACATATTCTTGAGCAGTATCAAAGTCGTAACTCTCAAGTGGTGAGTTTTTTTAAGGCAGAAAGAAATAATGAAAATAGAAAGCAATACTTGTAAAGAGGAAATAATCCTAGGATATTTTAGAAGGATTTTATTTTTGCTATTTTTAATAGAAGATTCCTAAGATATTTTAGAATCTGTTTAAAATAAGCATGTATTTATTTTAGGTTTACTTCCTTAAGAAGTTTTCTTAAAATATACAATTTCCTTTCCTAGAAAAATTTCATCTTTAATAATTTGATAAGATTAAGTGGTATGTTCACCTATAAATACAGCCCTTGTAAACTCTAAGGGGCATCAGTTTTGAGAATTATAAGAAGTGTTTTTCTGGTCTTCCCTTCTACTTCTCTTTTCTTATCATTCCCATTGTTCTTCTACTCTTTCTATCTTCTTTCTTCACTTCTCATCTCTCTAGAGGTTCTTTCCTCTTTCTTCTATCATCCTCTTCACCCATCCTCTATTGATAATTATGCAGCAAATTCCTCTCCCTTGACATATCTGTCGCTTTTTGCTCTTTACTTCAGTCTATTTGCATCGTTGACATAAAAAAAGAGGCTACTGAAGTTTTCTTCAATAGTGATTTGAGAGAGAGATTTTATTTACTGTGTCCTGACTGTATCTTTTTTGGGGATCATTGAGCTATTTCTTGAGGTTGCTCCAGATGGATATGAACTTCACAAATTTGGTCGCGGAACCACAGACATTCTTGGCATTTGTTAGATGAAATTGATTCATGACATTGGTTTTAGTTCCATTTTATAACCTTTTTCTTACATTTTTACATGGAATTGATTTTTCAGTTATTATTTTAGTTCAGTTTTAATTCCGGTTCTTATTTATTTTTGGATCATACATGAACATGATATCTTAAAATAGTTGGCAAGAAGTCTAAATAATGAAAATAATTATGACACAGCTTTTTTAAAAAAAAATCATTGAGTACTCAGTTATTAACTTAAAATTTGTCTATTACAAGCATTTTACTCGCTTTGATATGTGGAAGTATAATAAGTAATTGATTCATTCAAGTTGCCACTAGTTACCTGAGATATCTAAGTTGTTTTGGTTTAGCACCTGGGTCACTCAAAATTTTCTTGTACAGCATTAGGAATAATTTGTTCTGGTAATTTATAGGGCTTCTATGATGGAGTTGAGCTAGACCACGGAAATCAAGTTGTTCTTTCAGATGGTTAACCACATAATAGTGGTTTTAGTGTTTCTCTGGTGTTCGTAATCTCACCACAAGTGCACGAGTTGTAGATTGCAGTATATAAATATCGATCCACAGAAAATTCGGGACTTTAGACGTTGGATCTAAACACTTTCTAACCAAATAAGATAAGGAGAAGAAAGAAAAAGAAAAGAAAAGTTGATCTATAGAACGTAGAACAAGGATTAGAAATCACAAGATTGAGAGCACCTAGGATCTAGGATTTCACATATGTCTTCTGCAATTGATACATGGATTGTTTATTTAATCCAGATATTATGTATTAAAGGAGAACTATCCCTAAATTATCTTTGTACCTTCTCTCAAAGCCTACAAGGCGTACCTTAATCTTCTTAACCACCTATTCTCATGGGATTAAATCAATTAGAATCAATTAAGTTCTGTGGAAGTTCATGGAATTCCTCAATGTCATCATTGTTGGTCCCGAGTTAATGGCGATTACCCAAGAGGGGAGGGGTGAATTGGGTTCTTATAAAATTCTTTGGTAAATTAAAAACTTAACCCCTTGAAAGTTTAATCCCCTTGATTGATGAAATGAAATGGAAAGCAATGTAATGTAGAGAGCAGAAATATAAATCAAGCACACAAGATTTTTATAGTGGTTCGGGCAACCTCCCTACTCCACTCTTCCAAGCTCACACTCCTTGTGACTTGGGTTCCACTATTGTATTCCTCAAATATAATTAGAGTCACTGCTCTCTTCTAGATTCCAGCTCTAGGGGGCTTCAACAAATCTCAGCACAAGTAGGTGATGAGTTCCACTCCAATCACACACTATTTTGCTTACACTTGATCTTAGTTCCTCAAACTAAATCAAGTTCAATACAATCAAATGAAATAACAAAAGAATCTACACGTTATAGTTGTGTAGAAGCAAATTGTCGCAAAGAAGAACTCATAGTATTGGATTTGAAGATTCAGAAGTTGAGCTCTTGCAGTTTGAAGCAAAGTTCTTCTTCTTTTGATTGGCTTGATCTCTTTGATGCTTTTCAAGATGGGAGTTAAGCACACTTAGTGATTTCCAGCTACTTCTCTCGTCCACAATGACTGCCTTTTATAATTTTGGAGGGAATCCGAACGTTTAAAGGTAGGTGGCGCGCATTAAATGCGCCAACGTTCGAATATTTTCCGACCGTTGCGACCCAAGTCGCAGGCGGAGTCGACTTCGGGTGCAACTTCGCCCAAGTCGCAGATGGAGTCGACTTTGGGTGCGACTTCGCCTTTCCGTAGCGCTTCAAGTTCCAGGTTGGGTCGACTTGGGCATCAACTTGACCCAAGTCGCAGGTGGAGTCGACTTTGGTGTGCGACTTCACCTCGTCAGGTGGCTTGATGAACTTGAAAAACTCCGGGATGCTTTGTTTTGCTTAGGCTTCTCCATTCCTTTAGTTCTTTTGCATTTTTCATATCTTCTTGAATCATTGTGTCTTCTTTTTAGCTTGCTTTCATTTACTCCCATGTTTTGCAAGCTTTGAATCCATGAGACTTGAAACATGTAATCTTGAACAATCTTCTTGGTTGAGTTTATGCATCCTGCTTGGACTTGGATTAATCTTCATATGTTTCAGTTTGAGTATCTAGGTTGCCTTGATCTTCATCTTCATACAAGCTTGTCTTCTGAAATATCCCCTCTGCCCGATCGAAGTCGATGCCGGAGTCGACTTCGTCTGCGACTTCACCTCAAGTCGCAAGTGGAGTCGACTTGGGGTGCGACTTCGGCACTTTGGGGTCTTGATTTCAACTCTGGAAGGTTTTGTCATGTTGAAGTCGATGCTAGAGTCGACTTGGTCTACGACTTCGCCCAAGTCGCATGCGGAGTCGACCTCGTTTGCGACTTCGGCAGTTCAGCTTCCCTTTTTCAACTCTGGAAGGATTTGGCGCATTGAAGTCGATTTTGGGGTCGACTTAGGGATCGACTTGGCCTTCCATGCTCTATTTTCTTCAAATGTATATCCCTTAAACATTTCCACAAACATGTTAGTAGTCAAGACTTACTCAAATTGATTTGTTAATCATCAAAACATAGATTTAGCTTATTTTCCACATATTTCCAACAATCATGTCTATTCACATGGTCTTAGATTTCCAGGTTTAATATATTGATTTTCATATATTAGATTTCCACCTCTCAGTTCCATCACCTAATATATGAGAATCATTGTCAAACTGTAGTCCTTCATACCAAGCAAGCATTAAATCACAAGATATTAAATTAACACATAATATCAGTCATAAATAAATCAAACTACAATATCCGCTACATTATACGTATGCTACATCTTAAACCCTAGATTAAGGGTTTAGCCTAGCATATTTATAAAACACAAAATAATATTGTATTCAAAGTCCATCACAAACAAGACAATTAAATCAAAATAGAAGAAGAAAAGGAAAGCTTATTGATTGGAAGCCTCGATAGTGTCTCGACCACCTCAAGCAACTCACAACCTCTCCTCTGGCCTCGTGCTCTACACCTTCTCTCGCTCTTCGAACCTCAACCCAATCTCCCGGGACATTCTTAGATGTCCTAGGACATTTTCCACAAGTGTTTATATAGAACTGAATAATGCGCATGAACAGTAACGTAAATAATGCGCATGAACAGTGTGCAAATAGTGTCTATATGAACACTAACGCGCATGAACAGTTGCGGTTGAACAGTAACTGCGTATGTATAGTGTCTTATTTTAAACATAGTTTTGCTTCAGATATAAGTCTTGAATTTGCAATTTACTCCCGCTTTCATCAAGGCTTGTCAATTTGTCCATGTTGTATATCAAAATTGCATATATTTCACTTGTTTTATATAAATTAGTCAATTGTGAGTGTTTTATGCTTTATAAAGCTAAATCAATCAAAATATGATTTAAAGTATCTTAAACACTCAAAGTCTTCTCAATTAATAATGAAAATTCATAATATAAATGTGACTCAACATCTGGACAGTAACGCGCATGAACAGTTGCGCGTGAACAATAACTGCATATATATAGTGTCTTGATTTAAACATAGTTTTGCTTCAGATATAAGTCTTGATTTTGCAATTTACTCCTGCTTTCATCAAGACTTGTCGATTTGTCCATGTTGTATACCAAAATTGCATATGTTCCTCCTGTTTTACATAAATCAGTCAATCATGAGTGTTTTATGCTTTGTAAAGCTAAATAATTCAAAATATAATTTAAAGTATATTAAACACTCAAATTCTTCTGAATTAATAATGAAAATTCATAATATAAATGTGACTCAATATCTGGAATTAACATTTTGAGCCATTGTATTATACAAGACAGCACCAACTGTGCAGGTCAGTTTGTCATGGGTTTTCGTTTTGCAAACAGCTTCAAGCGGCTTTTTTTCCCCTCCTCCTGTGCGAAATTTTCAGTTATCTTTTTTATTTTTTGTCTTCAGTGCAACATTCTCAACTGTCTTTCGTTAGCTTATTTTGTCTGTAAGTAATTTTTTTATGGCTTCTTTTGTTTGCATGTAACGATCGGAAGATGGGTAGTAGGGACTAGAGTGCTGCCACTAACAGTTTATAGTGTCGTATATTCCGTGCATTGTGTAATCTCTATGGATTATTCATCTCCTTACCAAAATTTTTTTATCCCTAAGAAAAATTGTTACTTTCTTGTAAGAATATTTAACATTACATCAGACCTCTATATTTTCTGTTGGTTACCTATTCTGTTCCATTTTACGTGCAGCTAATATCTTTACTTCTGCATGCAGGACTAGCCGACTAGGAGGATTGTCTTTTGATGGAGGAGCGTTTCCATTTTTCAGGCATGATATCATACTATGAAAGATCACATCTTTTTTACATTGTTCTTTTGAGCTTCATTATTTTTTACGAGTTCCTCAGGGGCAAGCGGCGGACCTGTTGAGACCAGTATGGTAACACATATATCATAAGCCAACTGCTCTAAAGTTCAATAATTCAAGACATCTTGGTTTCTGTATTAGAATAGAACCTAAGAAATAGGTGAGGTTATGCTGTGGACACTTTCAGGAAATCCTTTGCCTGATTGATTGTAAATCCTTCTATAGATTTTGCAATGGGGTTGGACTTCTAGAGCTATTAACACTTACGGTGTGTTTGGTTGGGGGTCAAATTTTTGATGAAAATTTTTTTGAGTAAAAGTTGTCAAATTGAAAAAAAATAAAATGATATAATAAAGGTAATGATGAGAAGTAAAGAGCATAAAGTTAAAATAGATAGGTTAATTTATCGGTAGTTTTGTAGAAATGATTAAAGAGTATGGTAGTTTGTGTAGGAAAATGTGAAAAAATAATTAAAAATAGAATAATTATGGAGAGTGAAGAGTTTTGGATTGAAAAGTTTTTGTTGATATTTTTTTGCTCTTAACAAGCACACCCTTAGTTTCTTCATTTTAGCAATAGCACCAATGATTTTTCAGAATAGGAACTGTCTAAACCTGAAAGTAAAACATGTTGCGCAGGACCCATTCATGTCTGTGGTTGAGATCCTGTTCTGAATTTAAAGCGGTCACTGGTTTCTTCTTTGATGCTTCCTGATTCCTTCTTTTGTTCGCCTCCCTAAGTGACTTGATCCAACAGATTTGAGTGAGAATGGCAAGTTTTTTATACGTCGAATCAGAGATTTTCATGACATATCATGATATTATCGGATGTGGGAAAATGGCATTTCTCTTTGCATCTCCGTTTAACATCATAATCTGCATTTGAGACAATTAACTTTCAGATGAGTTAATAGTTTTTCACATTTTCTTTTTGAAAATCACTTGATTTTTTTTTTTTTTTTTATTTTGCAAATTGACAACAGATTTCCTTGTGTTGTCATGAATCATGTGGAGGATCGTCACAATGGTGATAACAATAAACACTTTGGGTATGCTAGTAGTGTGCGTTGTGACGCTCCTCCTGACCAGAAGGTTGATCTCCATCTCATTGCAGTCGGAAGGAGTGGGCGTTGATCTTAATCTATTGCTAGTGCTACTGCTGTAAAGGCAGAAAAAAAGCTTAGCGAATAAAAATCTTTTTAATAATAATAATAATAATAATATTATTATTATTATTATTATTAATTTGTTGTTTTAGTTGTCTGATTATGATATTTTTCCGATATAAAAGAGTTCGACTGCAGTGGAACCTGTCCTGAGTGTGGAACCATCGGTTTTTGCAAAGCAGAGTACTTTATGAATCCGAACCATTCATTATGTTTATTAAAATTTTATTTAAGATGAAAATTACAACCAAGTCAGCTACATTTCATTCATTGTTAAACAATGAGGTGATCTTTTACAGCAACCGAACGAATTTTCTGAGAAATAAACTTCAAACGTACTTAATTCCCAAATATTCCAGTACGAATGATAAATGAAATGATGTAAAAGTGAATCCAAAGTTGATATTTTTCGTACTTCAAGCAATTGCTGAAAAAAAAAAAGATACATGAAAATCAATTTGATGGCATGCTGGAAGGAGAAACAAAAGAAAAGAGAACTGGTGTGGATTTCTCTATTGAAAATTAGAAAAGTCAGGCTTGGTTTGGCTGCCTGCGACATGAAGCGTTGTCTGAGAGTGCTTTTGCACGGATTCTAAGTATACATTTTTCATTGAAACAGGCAGAGGGCAAAATTTTTGTTTTTATCTGGAGAATCCAAAAAATACCTGTGGAGGATTGAGTGTTCTGGAAGCACGAACCAAACGGCTGTTACTTAGTCAAATCGGCATATAGACTATTGTGCTCGGGTGATGAGATCCCGGCCCTCTTGGGTTCTTTCAAAGCAATATGACGGCTGAAACTCCCATCAAAAGTAATAGTATTTGGATAGAGACTTCTCATTAATGCCCTTCCCATGCTGCAAAATCTTACTCATAGGGGCATTGAGGTGGACTCGTGCTGTGTATTATGTATGAATGGAACCGAATATGTGAATCACCTCTTTCTGTGGTGTGCTTCGACACATGGGGTCTGTTGGTTGGCTGCAAGGTTGGTCTCTCAGGGTGCAACGGTACAGGAGATTTTGGAAATGTTAGTGAAGGAAAATAGGTCAGACGACCTTGCCTTTTTCATCTTGTGCTGTTGGAGGGTTTGGTTTCTGCGGGACAAGCTCAGAGAGGAGAGAACCCAACCAAATTTCTCGGATACCTTGACTTGGTGTGCGGAGTTTCTCACCCAACATAAAAATGCAAAATTGCTCGTTCAGTCGGGGGCATTGGAAAGATTTTTGATACCTCGTTGGTCCAAACCACCACCGGGATTTGTCAAGGTCAACGTTGATGCTCGAAGTCAAAGGGAACTGGGAGTGGTGGGTTGCGCAGCTGTGATCAGAGACTCCCGGGGTTCCTTCATCACAGCTAATGGATGGAGACAGATTGGTGTTACCGGAACCGCTACTAATGGAAGCTACCGCCTTCTTACTGGTGCTTAGATGGGCACTCTAGATTCATGTCAAACATGATTTGCTCGAGACTGACTCTCTTACTCTTTGCAACTTTTTTGCTAATGCGGCCCCCATCTCCTCTCCGGTGGGATTTATTATTGATGAAATTAGGTCGATTCTCAAAGTGAATGGTTTCTATTCTGTACATCATGTATTACGGCAAGGAAATGTTGTAGCCCATTCCCTTGCCAATTTGGTCTCGGTCTCTGGTTCGGACCACCTGTCTTAGTGGGGTAACCTCCCCCAAGCCATTATTGGAAAAATTTGTAGAGACAATTTTTTGACAATGAATTGCGTGGATTTCTCCATCCCCAACCCCTTTCACATCGAAAGTGATTAGGGATAGAGTGTATCCTTTTATCACAAAAAAATAATAAATAAATAAAAATATACATTTTTTTTAAACTCGGAGGACCTAAACTATTTGGTGTTTAGGTAAATGTAATAAAATGGGGGGAAATTATTGGGCAAAATTTTAGAAAAAGTGAGAGGGTGATGTGATCTAATGATGATAATGATTAGGGGTAAAGGAAATAAAATTAAAATAGATAAGATAGTCATAGAAAAAGACATGAAAAAGTTTAAAAGGAGAATAGTTGCATAAAAAAGTATTTGAAAAAGCAGTAAAGTTTTTTTTTTCTCCTGTTACCAAATACAGTCATAGATTATTGAAATTTAGAGCCTTCTGCTGTAAATAGCAAGTTTAAGAGGCAAAAAATACAACTTAAGCAAATTGGAAGGATCCATCTACAAATCCCCTTCGTATAGACTGATCAATTTGAGAAGTCAGCCTCTTGTGACTAGTGTGGTTCCACCTCTTCAAATCAAACTAAAACATGACAATTAACTTCATACATGATTAACTTGATCTACTAGAGCCACTAGATCCAAGGCTACTTGGACGCCTGTCTGAAATAGTTGGCAATTTGGGCAAATCTTTGAGGGGACCAAGAGGGTAATTGACAAATATACCTACTTAATTTGATCAAAATTACAAATATACTCATGTAATTTCAGTAATTATAAATAACTCCCACATAGTTTAACCATAATTGCACATAACGGTATATTTGCATAAAAATGCAAATTATATGAGTGTATTTGTAATTTTTGAAATTAAACGATATAATTAATTTTTGTAAATAATCCCAAAGAGTTCAACTATAACTGCAAATAATTTCCACCATGACAATATATTAATGGCGTCCTAATGGCATGGGTTATTTGTAATTTTTAAAATTATATAAGTATGTTTGCAATTTTGATCAAACGAAGCAAGTATATATTTGCAAATTACCGGGACTAAAGCTACTCAGACACCCTTCTGACATGGACGACAATATGATATAACAATTTGGGTAGAACGACCAAAACCCATTCCAAGGCTCCCGAAAGTCTTTCATCATCTGAAATTTTAAGCTGGAACGATAACAAACAGGAAAGCAGATAACGGAAAAGCTGGATCCATGATGGTCCAAGCCTAGTGGCATACCATTTTTATTCTTTGTTCAAAAATGCTTAATGGCAGAAATGCTCATTGAAAATTCAGGGGCTAATGAGACGTACGAAGAACAAATTCAAGTGATGCGGAAACATGAAGTAAATCCAGCTGTCACATTTAACCTATTTGTATAAAGGAATTTCAATTGCAAACGGACTCACCATAATTATGGTGTAGTTGACCCCAAAATGGACCCACTTGTATTAAAATTAATATTTAACTCCCTCATTACATTTAAAATTATTTATTCTGCTAGCATACTAATTTTGATCCAAATCTAGCATGTGTATATGTCCCATCTTAAAATGATACAAAATTAATGTAATAAAATAGTTTAATATAAATATCAATTTTAAAGTAGTATTTTTAAAATTAATTGTAATGGACTACACTGTAATTATAGTATTGTGCATCTTCACTGGATGGGTTATCTTGTATAAATACATAAATATAAAGAAATACATGTTATGCATATATAAAATATAATATATTTTATACAAATGGCATGTTTGGTGTAAAACTTAACATTTTTCATTTAAAACTTTTCACTCTTTACAACTACTATTTTTTTTAATTATTTCTTCTTATTTTCCTATACAATTTCCCTTTTCTAAATCGTTTTTACGCAATTATTCATACAACTAACTTAGTATTTTGATTTTGTTCTTTTTATACATCATCGTTACTCATATTATATCACATTATTTTCTCTCACTTTTAAATTTTTTACATAAAAAATTTTTCATTTAAGATTTTATGGCTTCTCAAATACACCTTAAATATAAATGGAAAAACTCAAGGTTCCTTGGATTGTGGTTTACTCCAAGCACTAACTTAATTTACACATGGGAATTTTTGAGTTTTTAAGAGACAAGTTCAAACACTAATTTGTATGGTGTTCAATGGGCAAAGTTTAGGCTGGACTGGGACCAAGTTGCACTCTAAAAGTTTCTAACCCATTGAAATTCAAAGGGTTATTCCAAAGTATTCAAGTATGTGATAGAAAAATCAAATAAAAACATAATTATGTGTATTAAAAATAAAAACTTAGTATCCAAAATATAAAAAAGTAATATTAAAAACTTAAAAATTATATTAAAATTTTAAAAAGTTATCTGATGGATGGTAAATTCAATCTCATTCACTTCTCATTCCAGCCTCTTCAATAATCAATACTCTAGCAAAGGTCCTAAGATGTGACGCAAAACTTTCATGAATTCGGGTTTGGGTCCCGCCCAACCTAATTGCACAATAAGAATTGGGGTGTTATTGTATGTACCTGAGTGCATTGAGGCTTAATACACCAAGGTTCATACTTTTTTTATTTTTTGAAAATTTTTACGCAATTGTTAATCTACGTGTATTTAACATATGTATCTATTTTTATCACTTTTAGAAACTTTTAGATATTTTTTAGGATTTTTAAGAGAGAATGATTAAGAGAGAAAATATTCATTGAAATCGATTAAACCATAATAAAGTATATAAATGTTTTCTTGTCGAAATGGGTACCAAATGATCCTTGTATCCGGAATGGAACGTGAATCCAATTAGATTTTCTATTTCCCAGACAGCTTTTCATATTAGCAAAATAATCTTTTACATTTTTGGCATGTTTGGCTATACTAAAAATTTTTCAAATTAATAAAACTTTTCACTCTCCACAATTATTCTATTTTTATTTTTTTATATTTTCCCATATAATTACCTTACTTTTCAATTATTTCTACACAACTACTTATACAACTAACTTATTTATCTTAATTTTATTCTTTTTGTTTCTCATCATTACCCCTGCATATTATATTATTTTTTCCAATTTTAAAAACTTTTACGTAAAAAATTTTTCCATCCAAAAATTTTATCACTTCCTAAATAAAATTTCTTTTCATTTCTAATACACATTATTATATTCTATCTCATTTCACTATCCCGTTTAAACTTCTTGTATCTTACTTAACTATTATATATTTGTTTACAGATTTAATAAGATAAGCATGTTGTATGAAAAATATTATTGTATATTGTGAATACGAAAAAGTGTATTGTAATTGAAAAAGTTGTAAATTCCAATATATGTTATTATATTCTCATCTGATTTCTCTATCTCATTCAAGCTTCTTGTATCTTACTTAATCAGTATATATTTGTTTACAGCTTTAATGAGATGAGGATGTTGGATGAAATAATATTATTATGTATGGAATAGAAAAAATGTATTGTAATTGAAAAAAGTTTGGTTTTTCTTAAATATCCCAATTATGTTTGACCCTAATTCTATGCATTCCCATTATGTTTCAAAAATCCTAAATATACCCACTATATATCAGTTAATCCTAAAAAAACAGAATCCTTGAGTTAATATCATTATTAATATGTGAAATTACTCATATGTCCATCAAAATTTGGACATAATTGAAAATTTAAATGTCATGACTCACCAATGCTCTAATTGTACATAAGCTCTAAATTTATAAAGCCCTAATTTCATTTTCTTTCTAATTTATTTCACGTTTTATTGATTTATAATGGGAGTATCTTGGGCATTTATAATAATTTAATTAATGATTTTTTAATGGAATAAGAATTTTTAAGATTAACCGCAAACGCAGTGGGTATATTTGAAATTAATATCAAGCATAATGGATATATTTGAGAAAAATCTAAAAAAGTTATGTAAAAATTTCTACGTTAAGAACTTTTCATCCAAAAATTTTATAATTTCTCAAACAAATCTTTTCAATGCAACTTTTCCATTTTAGCATGTATTATTATATTTTCATTCCATTTCTCCATTCCATTCAAACATTTTATATCTAGATCGTATATACTTGTTTACAAATTTAATGAGATGAGAATGTTAGATGAAAAAAAATATTGTTGTAGATTGTAAATAAGAAGAAGTGTATTATAATTGAAAAAGTTGCATTGAAAATAAAAAATAAATTATTCCTCGAAAAAATTATTATTTTTCGGAGATAAAAGAATTATTTTTTTAATAGGGAGGATTACTTCAGTCAGTCAACGGGATGTGAGTATGAGACCGGCTTTTACAATCAACGGCGTGCGAGCGTAGCGTGGCGTGCAAGTTTAATATCTGAACGGCCTTTTGACAAAATAGACCTGGCGATTTTTTGCCCACTTGAAAATCACGTCCATTAGTTTTTAGGTATTCGAAAAATAAAGCTAATTAGTTTCAGAGCCTCTAAAAATAAATCCCAATAATGTATGAGACATTTAAAATATTTAAGGGCCTGCTCAATATTATCCAATTGTACCAGTGAAACTAGATTTTTTATTTCCGAATGAACATTTCTCATTTTAATATTGCTTTTTCTATTTTATATATAATGTATATTTATACATATTTATTTATTTATAATTTCAAATTTTAAATATTAAATCATTGCACTTATTTAATACTTAAAAATGAATTTATTTTATCCAATATTTATCTTTTTAACAACATCTTTAAGCTATTTATAAAATATTATCATTTAATCAAAATATACTAGAATATTAAAGTGTAATTTGTTCCTTAATCATAAGATGAACTTAAATCATAAATATTTTATTATGGTAAATTCACCATTTTTCATGTAACATTTGACTCCCAAATGTTTTCTCAAGGCGTTAAAATTTATTTCTTGTTTTTTTTTACGCTTTTATTTTTTTATCATTTTTGATTGGAAATTTATTTTATATCATTAAATTGAAGAAAATCACTTTTGTCTATTTTTTAATTTAAATTTGGATGATTCCTTTAACTGATATAGGTTGCGTTTATTTACGCTAAAAACTTTTTATCTTGTACAACTATCTAATTTTTAATTTTTTTTTTACTTTTTCTTATATAAACACTCTATTTTTTAATCATTTTTATGTAACTACCTATACAACTAATCTAATTCTACGCAATTATCTATACACCTAGCCTCTCTATTTTAATTTTCTTTTCTCTACTCATTACCATTACTCATATCATATTACATCATTTTCTTCCATTTAAAAATTTTTTTACGTCAAAAAATTTTTATTTAAAATTTTTATCAAAATTAAAAATTGGAAGATAATTTTTTAGAACATGATAAAAAATTAAAATGTTGAAAAGTTATTAAACTTATTATTTTTCTCTTATATTTATGGAGTTTTAAATATTTCTAATATCCATAACTTCTACCCATCATTCCCCTTCCCCATGTCATTAGGGTGTGTTTGTTAACAAGAAAAAGTTGTCAAGTTAAAACTTTTTAATCTAAAACTTTTTATTCTCCACAATTACCCTATTTTTTAATCATTTCTTCACATTTTTCTATATAATTACCCTACCTTTCAATCATTTCTACACAACTACCAACACAACAAACCTATCTATTTCAACTTTATCCTATTTAGTCTTCATCATCACCTCTATCATATCACATCATTTGATAACTTTTCATCTCTACAACTTTTCATCAAAAGTTTTATCCAATCTCAAACACACCCTAAAAGTAAAAGTCACGTACGTTAAGACTGAGTTGTAATTACATTTTGCTCACATGCACCAGCAGCGACTCGGCTCCGCCAGGTACCACCATGCCCACACCGCAGACGAACCCATCCTTCACCCATGCTCTTCTTCATTTCCACTGGCTTGGCCGAGAAAACCCAACGCGTGTTCCTGCTGAACGACGAAAAATCCCATCGAAAAATTGTCGCACGCGCTATTTCGTCACCGCATCTGAAAACTTTTCAGGTTAGTGAAAATTTCGCACTGCCTATGTACAGCGCCTAATTCTGCACATCTTTGCAGCGTCTGTTGCCTCTTTCTGCTACCGACGACCAAAATCGGCCATCGCTCCTCCACGCGCTGATTTGCGCAGACCGCACTTATCTCTCTCCGCACCGTCGATGGAAACCATCACTATCACCAGCACCAGCACCAGCTCGACGCCATCGCTGTCGCTGCCTCATTGTTGGTGATCATCCATCAACTAATCCAGGCAGACCACCTGCAGCAAAAAATTGCCCCTATTCCATGAAGCTGTCAGATTAATGGGTTTTGATTGTACTCTGGCAAATGCATCGCTTGAGTGAATCCTATCTTTCCGGAGCCTCTCTGCAACTGCAGAAGCTGTCTCTAGCAATTGAGAAGCATTGATCCTGGGTTTGCTGAAATGGTGTCGAGGCTGGTGTTGGATGGAGAATTCGAACGTTTGGAAGTAGATGGCGCGCATTTAATGCGCCAACGTTCGAAAAATTTCCTACCGTTGCGACCCAAGTCGCAGGTGGAGTCGACTTCGGGTGCGACTTCGGCTGTCCGTAGCTTCTTCAAGTTCCAGTCTAGGTCAACTTGGTTTTCGACTTGACTCAAGTCGCAGGTGAAGTCGACTTCGGGTGCGACTTCACTTCCTCAGCTTGCTTGATAAACTTGAAATTTCTTTGGAATGCCATGCTTGCTTGAATTTCTTCATGTTTGATTGTTCTTCCACCATTTTATGTAACTTAAGACTCTTTATGTTTCTTCTATCTTAAAAACATTTGATTCCATGTCTTGAGTCTTGAATCCTTGAGTATTGGAGTGCATAAGAGAGGTCCAAGTGTATGATCTCGATTCTCCATGAAAATATGCAACTTTGCTTGCTCTGGACTTCATTTGATTTTCATTTGAGTGTTTGAGTTGTCTTGGTCTTCATCATCATTTGAATCTAGCATTGAACCGTCTTGATCTGTAAGTTCCGCACTGAAGTCGAAGCTGGAGTCGACTTGGTCTGCGACTTCACCCAAGTCGCATACGGAGTCGACTTGGGATGCGACTTCGGCAGCTCTCGTTCTTGATTTCAACTCTGGACAGAAATGACGAGTCGAAGTCGATGCTAGATTCGACTTGGTCTGCGACTTCACCTCAAGTCGCAAGCAGAGTCGACTTGGGATGCGACTTCGGCAACTCTCATTCTCGATTTCAACTCTGGAAGGAAATGACGTTTTGAAGTCGCTGCTGGAGTCGACTTGGCTTAAGTCGATGCCTGAGTCGACTTGAAAATCGACTTAACTTGTCACGTTCTTTTTCTTCATTTGTATATCCTTTGATCATCTTCACAAACATGTTAGTAACCAAAAACTTACTCGAATTGATTTGTTAATCATCAAAACATAAACTTGGCTTATTTTCTACATGTTTCCAACAATCTCCTCCTTTTTGATGATTGACAAAACCGATTTGAGTGTATACCTTTCAACATATTATTTGTTCATTTTGAAATTTAACATTTCCAATAAATCCAATAAATCACAAGTTAAACATCATTCATCAAGTTAAAACATCATTCATACAAACATTTAAGACCGAGACTCAAATCCCGATCTCTTCTCCCCCTTTTTAACAATTGATCAAAAAATAGAGATGGAGCAGGTTAATCCTTTGAGAATGGTGGAGTTACTCCCCCTGAACCTGTGCTCCCCCTCAGCTTGTGCTTTTCTAAGTTAATTCAAGCATTCCCATATCATTTCTAATTTTATAAAATGGTTCTTTTGCTAGAGGTTTAGTGAATATATCTGCAATTTGATCTTTTGTTCTTACATATTCCAAACATATATCATGATTTTCTACATGTTCTCTGATAAAATGATGTCTAAGGTCTATGTGCTTGGTCCTAGAATGCAATACTGGATTTTTAGTTAAACATATTTTTACTAGTATTATCACATCCAATAGGTATATCTTTGAAATTCATACCATAATCCCTAAGTTGTTGTTTCATCCAAAGCAATTGAGCACAACAGCTCCCGGCGGCAATATATTCGGCTTCCGCGATGGATAGAGCAACACTAGTTTGTTTTCTTGAAAACCATGAAACCAACATGTTCCCAAGAAACTGACATGTTCCACTAGTGCTTTTCCTATCTACCTTGTAACCGGCAAAATCCGCATTCGAGTAGCTGATTAGATCAAAATTAGAACCCTTTGTATACCAAAGTCCTATGTTGGTAGTATCTACTAAATATTTGAAAATTCTTTTTACAGCTACCAAGTGTGATTCTTTTGGACATGATTGAAATCTAGAGCACATGCAAACACTAAATAGTATATCGGGTCTAGAAGCAGTTAAATATAATAAAGAGCATATCATGCTTCTATATAATTTTAAATCAACTGATTTGCCTTTCTCGTCTTTGTCAATTTTAATTATTGAGCTCATAGACGTGTTTTCCCCTTTGCTGTTTTCCATGCCAAATTTTTTCAATATTTCTTTGATATACTTGGACTGGTTTATGAAGATCCCTTCACTAAGTTGCTTAATTTGTAGTTCGAGGAAGAAGTTTAGCTCCCCAATCATACTCATCTCAAATTCCTTCTACATAAGTTCAGAAAATTCTTGACAAAGAATCTCATTAGTAGCACTAAAAATAATATCATCAACATAAATTTGAATAATCAAGATATCTTTTTCTTTATACTTGATAAACAAAGTGGTGTCTACCTTTCCCTTTTGGAAGTCATGATCAATCAGAAATTTGCTTAATCTTTCATACCAAGTCCTTGGAGCTTATTTTAATCCATATAAAGCTTTGGTTAATTTGTATACAAATTTAGATTGATCTTTCTCCTCAAATCCAGGTGGTTGTTCAACATACACCTCTTCATTTATATACCCATTCAAAAATGCACTTTTAACATCCATTTGAAACAACTTAAAGTTCATGTGAGATGCGAAAGCTAGTAAAATGCGAATGACCTCTAATCTAGCAACTGAGGCATAGGATTCCTCAAAGTCTATTCCTTCTTCTTGTGAGTATCCTTTTGCTACAAGTCTAGCTTTGTTTCTCACCATAAGTCCATTTTCATTTAACTTGTTCCTAAAGACCCATTTTGTGCCAATGATAATACAGTCTTTTGGTCTTGGAACAAGATGCCAAACTTGGTTTCTTTCAAATTGATTTAGCTCTTCTTGCATTGCTATGATCCAGCTTTCATCATCAAGAGCTTGATCAATAGTGGATGGTTCAATTTTGGATACAAAGGCGTATTGTCCACAAATATTTTGTTTTGACCTTATAGTTTTTACACCTTTATAAATATTCCCTATAACTTGCTCAATTGGATGGTCAGTTTTGAACTTTAAATCAGTTGGAGGTTTATAGAAATTATTACCTTCACTTACCTTTTCCTCCATTGATTCTTCTTGCTTCTCCACATGCAATTTTTCAAGGTTACTTGTGATATCATCTGTATCACTTAAATCATCTTTTCTTTTGAAACATGGGTTAAATTCATCAAAAACAACATGTATTGACTCTTTTACAACTTGGTTTCTTTTATTGAAGACTCTATATGTTTTGCTATTTGATGAGTAACCAAGGAATATTGTCTCATCACTCTTAGCATCTAGTTTTCCCAAATTGATTTTTCCATTGTTCAAAACATAACATGTGCAACCAAAGGCATGAAAATATGAAATATTTAGTTTTCTACCCTTTCATAGCTCATATGGGGTCTTTTTCAAGATTGCTCTAATGGTAACTCGATTCAACACATGACAAGCTGTACTTACAGCTTCACCCCAAAATTTCTTGGATAATTTACTCTCATTTAGCATTGTTCTAGTCATATCTTGTATGGTTCTATTTTTCCTTTCAACCACTCCATTTTGTTGTGGAGTTCTTAGTGCAGAAAATGTGTGATGAATTCTTTTTTTATTACATAATTCTATAAATCGTTTATTTTCAAATTCACCACCATAATCACTTCTAATGGTCATAATAGTACTTTGTTTTTCATTTTGCACCAAGTTTACACAAGTTGCAAACATAGAGAAGACTTCATCTTTGCTAGCTAAGAGAATTACTTATGTGAATCTTGAAAAATCATCAACTATTACAAACACATACTTCTTTCCACCAATGATTAAAATATCGGATGACCCATATAGATCCATGTGTAGCAATTCAAGTGGCCTAGTGGTGGAAATCTCCTTTTTGGTAGAGAAGGGCATTTTAGGTTGTTTTGACAATTGGCATGTCTTGCAAATTTTATCTTTGTCATATTTCAATTTTGGCAATCCTTCTACCAAACTTTTCTTCCATAGGGTCTTTATATTTGTCATGTTTATATGCTCAAGCCTCTTATGCCAAACTCATAGATCATTGTGAATGGTCATTAGACATTGACCATCTAGTTCATCAAGTGAAACCAAATATACATTTCCATGTCTTTTTCCACTAAACATGATAAGTTCTCCATCAAATACATTGCATATAGATGATTCAAACACAACCTCGTATCCTTTGTCACATAATTGACTAATACTCATTAAATTGTGCTTGAGTCATTCAACAAATAAAACATCTTCCATACATGCATTTGAAATACTATAAATATTTTCCTTACCTTTAATTTTACCTTTCTCGTTGTTTCCAAAGACAATAGTTCCATCGTTGCAAGGCTTGAGTTTATGAAATAAACTTCTTTCACCGGTCATATGCCTTGAGCAACCACTATCCATAAACCAAACGTTGCTTGCCTTTGCCTTGAAATATATCTGAAAAATTAACAAATAAATCTTATCTCTTTGGTACCCATTTTATGGGTCCATTTGGGTTAATAAACTGATTTAATCTTTGTTGTTCTATTCTTGAAAACCCAAATCTTATGTTTCTTGGAACCCAAACTAATTTTGCACCATGGTCATATAATTTCTTAAAGTTGCATTTATAGATTTTGTGACTCATCTTATTACAAAAGTTGCAAGCCATTGGTAATCTAGGAGTAGGCCTCCAAGTATGTAATGGTTCAAAAGTTGGCCTTCTAGTCCAAATAATGTTTCCTTTTGGGTTTGTAAATAGGTGCAGTTTTAGTTTGATTTTTTCCAAGTATTGACACACTTAATTTTCTACTTTCTCCTTGCCCAAATGTGGAGTATCCAAGACCTCTTTTATTATTTTGAGAGGTCATGTTTAGAAACATCTTCACACTTTCTCCTGGATTAGAGAACTTCGTTAATGATTCATTTAAGGATTCATTCTCCTTTTTCAATTTTTTCAATTTTTTCAATAGTAGTTCATTTTCTTCTTTCAGTTTTGTTGTACTTTCAGCTAGTTTTTCATTTACAACAATGATGGAATTGCATTGTTGTCTTTTTAAAGATAATTTGTTTCCTAGTTTTTTAATTTCCTCATATAATGAATCATATGGATGTTGTAATTTCTCTAATTTAGCACATTTGAAACATTCTTGAATAGAAGAATAAGTAGATTGAGAATGACAAATTTTGGAAGTTACCTCTTCATTACTTGTGCATTTTGTTGAGGTAGTTTGCTCTTCCAAAATTTCTGTTGTGTTTAAGCATAACAAATTTTCTTCTTGCTCAATCGCGCCATGCAGCATATTCTTGCACAATTTGCCACTTCGAAATCATCGATTGAGGAGCTGCTTGTTGATGAAGTTTCTTCATTCACGTACATTCCTCTTCCCTTAGGCTTTTGGAATTTTTGGCTTTCATATCTTTCCTTCTTTTCTTGATGATCCTTTAATCTTTCTTCCGGTGTAGGACATTGAACTTGCATATATCCCATACCGCCGCATCTATAACACTTTGTAGCCTCCTTCTTCTCTTTTCGTGGTCTCTCTTTGAAATCTTTGAAGTTCTTTTCTTTTCTTTTCTTTTCTCACAAACTTTCGAAATTTGTGTGTAAGTAGTACAATGTCTTCATCATCGTTGTGAGATGAGGAGGTGGACTCATTCGAGTTATGTGCCGCTTTCAATGCAATGGGTCTTTTGCCTTTGTGATGATTTTCATGTCTTTTCTTGATTAGCTCATGTGACATTAACGAGCTAATAAGATCTTCTAGCTTTAATGTGTTTAGGTCCTTGGCTTCTTCTATTGCAGTAATTTTTGGAGTCCATGATTCGGGTAGCGCCCTTAGAATCTTCATGACCTGCTCTGATTCAGAAATTATTTTTCCAAGACCTTTCAAAGTATTAGTAATTTTAGAGAATCTAGCAAACATTTCAGAAATATTTTCTGTTTTTAACATTATAAAGCTTTCCAATTCTCCAATCAAAATATTTCTCCTTGTCCCTTGGACTTGAGAAGTTCCTTTATAAATAGATGTCAATGTATCCCATATTTCTTTTGCAGTTAAACAAGAGGATACTCTATCATATTCGGAAGCGGTAAGAGCACAAAACAGTGAGTTCATAGCCTTAGCGTTGCTCTTAACAGTTTTTACTTCCTCATCGGTGAATTTTGAAGCTCTTTCATCAATAAGCAAGGTTACAACGTCTTGGATTGCAATCCAAGAGTCCATATCTGTAGCCATGATGAGTTATTTCATACGTAGCTTCCAATACCCAAAATTGTTCCCATCAAACAATGGTGGCCTAGTAAAAGATTGGCCTTCGGCAAATGCGGGAACAGAAGTCGATTGGGATGTCATATCAAAAGATATTTTTGGTAAAACTCAAAGACCTACTCTGATACCACTTGTTGGTCCCGAGTTAATGGCGATTACCCAAGAGGAGAGGGGTGAATTGGGTATTTAAAACTTTTCAACTTAAACAGAAATTTTACCCCGGATTAATCTAGTCCCCTTTATGAAGAAGAAAATGGAAAGCAATATAGTACTGAGAGCAGAAATAAAAATCAACAAGCAAGATTTTTATAGTGGTTCGGGCAACCTTCCCTACTCCACTCTTTCAAGCTCACACCTCTTGTGACTTGGGTTCCACTATGTATTTTACAAATACAATTAGAGTCACTGCTCTCTTCTATATTCCGGCTCTAGGGGGCATCAACGCTTCACAGCACAAGTAGGTGACGAGTTCTACTCCAATCACACACTACTTTGCTTACATTTGATCTTAGTTACCCAAACTAAATCAAGTTCAATACAACAAGTAAAAGTAAACGAAAGTTTCTACATGTTACTGTTGTGTAGAGGCAGATTTTGCGCAGAGAAGAACTTGTAGCATAGGCTTAATGATTCAGCAAGCAGCTCTTGGCAGTTTGAAAGCAAGGTTCTTCTTCTTGATGTTGGCTTGATCACTTAATGCTCTTAGAGATGGGAGTTATGCTCAATCAATGAATTCTCAGCTACCCTCCACGTTCATATTGAATGCCTTATATAATTTGTGAGGGAATCCGAACGTTTGGAAGTAGGTGGCGTGCATTTAATGCGCCAACATTCGAAAAATTTCCTACCGTTGCGACCCAAGTCGCAGGTGGAGTCGAGTTCGGGTGCGACTTCGCCCAAGTCGCAGATGGAGTCGAGTTCGGGTGCGACTTCGGCTGTCCGTAGCTTCTTCAAGTTCCAGTCTAGGTCGACTTGGTTTTCGACTTGACTCAAGTCGCAGGTGAAGTCGACTTCGGGTGCGACTTCACTTCCTCAGCTTGCTTGATAAACTTGAAATTTCTTTGGAATGCCATGCTTGCTTGAATTTCTTCATGTTTGATTGTTCTTCCACCATTTTATGTAACTTAAGACTCTTTATGTTTCTTCTATCTTAAAAACATTTGATTCCATGTCTTGAGTCTTGAATCCTTGAGTATTGGAGTGCATAAGAGAGGTCCAAGTGTATGATCTCGATTCTCCATGAAAATATGCAACTTTGCTTGCTCTGGACTTCATTTGATTTTCATTTGAGTGTTTGAGTTGTCTTGGTCTTCATCATCATTTGAATCTAGCATTGAACCGTCTTGATCTGTAAGTTCCGCACTGAAGTCGAAGCTGGAGTCGACTTGGTCTGCGACTTCACCCAAGTCGCATACGGAGTCGACTTGGGATGCGACTTCGGCAGCTCTCGTTCTTGATTTCAACTCTGGACAGAAATGACGAGTCGAAGTCGATGCTAGATTCGACTTGGTCTGCGACTTCACCTCAAGTCGCAAGCAGAGTCGACTTGGGATGCGACTTCGGCAACTCTCATTCTCGATTTCAACTCTGGAAGGAAATGACGTTTTGAAGTCGCTGCTGGAGTCGACTTGGGGATCGACTTGGCTTAAGTCGATGCCTGAGTCGACTTGAAAATCGACTTAACTTGTCACGCTTCATTTTCTTCATTTGTATATCATTTGATCATCTTCACAAACATGTTAGTAACCAAAACTTACTCAAATTGATTTGTTAATCATCAAAATATAAACTTGGCTTATTTTCCACATGTTTCCAACAGTGCTAGGTATCTTGTGATGGGTCCTGCCATTATTTGAATTTTGCTAAGGTTTTATGTATAACTTATGTGAATATGTTGTTTTGTTCTATTTTCAGCTAATACATTTTCTTCTACCATATTTGCCAACATTAATTTTATTCTCATGCTGAATGGAACCAATTTCAAGCAATGGAAAGAGAATGTAATGATCATTCTTGGTTGTAGGAACTAATTTCAAGCAATGGAAAGAGAATGTAATGATCATTCTTGGTTGTAGGAACTAATTTCAAGCAATGGAAAGAGAATGTAATGATCATTCTTGGTTGTATGGATCTCGACTTTGCGTTAAGGGTTAAACAACCCACCCCTCTTACGGCTACAAGTTCCATTGAGGAAAAATGGGACTTTGAGAGGTGGGATCGTTCAAATCGCATGTGTCTCATGATCATACGCAAATCAATTCCAGAAGCTTTTAGGGGTGGTGTATCTGACGAAGATATCACTGCAAAGGATTTCATTGAGGAAATTGAAAAATGTTTTTGAAAAAAGTGATAAGGCTGAAACAAGTACGACTCTGTCAAACTTAATTTCAATGAGGTATAAGGGCAAAGGAAATATAAGGGAGTACATCCTTGAGATCTCTCTTCCTCCATAATTCAGCCAGTTTAAGATCAGCTATAACTGTCAGAAAGAGAAATGGTCTCTAATGAGCTCATTTCACATTGCGCGGAAGAAAAAGAAAGAATGAAGCGAGATAAGCCCGAAAGTGCACACTTGGCAAGTACTTTTAAGAAAAAGACCAATAAAAGAAAAAAGGATAAGGAAGCTGTAGTAGGAGTGGCAAATAAGAAACAGCAAAAGAAATCAACTAAGGAATCAGGCTGTTATTTCTGTCACACTCCTGGACATCAAAAGAAGGATTGTACCAAATATCACGCTTGGCGTGTAAAGAAGGTTATGCTTCTCACTTTGGTTTGTTCTGAGGTTAATTTAGCTTCTGTATCTGTACATACTTGGTGGATAGATTATGATGCTACTACTCACATAAGTATGTCTATGCAGGGTTGCCTGAGCTACCGAAAGCCAAGTGATGCTGAAAGATTCATCTACGTGGGCGATGACAAATCAGTCGAAGTCGAGGCAATAGGCATATTTCTATTATTATTAAAGATTGGTTTTTATTTAGATTTAAAAGAAACATATATTGTACCGTCTTTTAGACGGAATTTGGTTTCTATTTCTATTTTGGACAAATCTGGTTATTCTTGTTCATTTGAAAATAGTCAGTTTAATCTTTCTTTAGATTCAAATATTGTAGGTACCGGCTCTTTATCCAGTTATGATAACTTTTATCTGCTTGATACAGTTGTCTCATTTGTTGAATCCTTGCATGTCAATTCACGTGGTACAAAACGGAAATTAACTGATGAGAATTCTGCTTCGCTCTAGCACAAACGTTTAGGACATATTTCTAAATAAAAAATTGAAAGACTTGTGTCAGATGGAATTCTCAATCCTCTTGATTTATCAAATTTTCAAGTCTGTGTTAATTGTGTTAAGGGAAAACAGACAAACATAAGGAGATTCGGTGCCAACAGGTCTTCAGACGTCTTAGAACTAATACATATGGATATTTGTGGGTCATTCCCTACGGCTTATTGGAATGGTCAATAATATTTTATTACGTTCATAGACGATTTTTCTCGTTATGGCTACCTATATCTCATCCATGAGAAGTCTCAATCACTCGACGTGTTTAAAATTTTTAAGGTTGAAGTTGAAAATCAACTTGGCAAAAGAATTAAGGCTGTTAGATCTGATCGTGGTGGTGAATACTACGGTATATATGACGGATCAGGTGAGCAACGTCCAGGGCCTTTTGCCAAATTCCTAGAAGAGTACAGTATCGTCCCACAGTACACCATGTCAGGTAGTCCTACAATGAATGGTGTTGCTAAAAGACGAAACAGAACTTTAAAGGACATGGTAAGGAGTATGATTAGTCGTACTACTTTACCAGACTCACTCTGGGGAGAGGCATTAAAGACTGTAGCTTATATCCTTAACAGAGTACTAACTAAGGCAGCCGCTAAAACCCCTTATGAATTATGGATGGGCAAAAAGCCTATAATAAAGCATTTACGCGTTTGGGGTTGTCCAGCTGAGGCAAGGTCTTATAGGCCAAATGAAAAGAAACTGGACTCAAGAACCATTAGCAGTTATTTTGTTGGATATTCTGAACAGTCATAGGGGTATAAATTTTATGATCCCACATCCAGATCCTTTTTTGAAACGGGAAATGCCTAGTTCTTTGAGGATATTGAGCTTGGGGGGAAGGTAAGGTTAGAGACTATGTCTTTGAAGAGAAATTGGTAACTTTTCTTTCGATTGTTGTTCCTAACACAGTTCAAGCAACAATACCGGAACCACAAGACATTGTTGACAACCTCCCTGATCAAGGTCAATAGGATATTCCTGCTTATCAAGCTCAACAACCTGAAAAACTAATGCCATTAAGGAGATCCACTAGAGAAAGGAGAAGTGCAATTTGCAGTGATTATATTATCTTTATCCAAGAACATCAGGATGACATTACAACGATGGAAGGTGATCCCATGAACTTTCGTCAATTAATGCAAAGTAAAAATTCTCAAGAGTGGATTAATGTCATGAATGAAGAGATTAAGTCCATGAAAGACAATGATGTTTGGGAACTCATCCCATTGCTCGAAGGTGCAAAACCCATTGGTTGTAAATGGATA
The DNA here is from genome assembly GCA_030490835.1 of Annona cherimola. Taxonomy (NCBI): domain Eukaryota; kingdom Viridiplantae; phylum Streptophyta; class Magnoliopsida; order Magnoliales; family Annonaceae; genus Annona; species Annona cherimola. The sequence goes on along the minus strand of CM059971.1, from coordinate 32,500,635 downwards.
TTTAAAACCAAAAGGGATTCAAAGGGTAATGTGGAAAGGTATAAGGCTCGTCTTGTCGCAAAGGGATTTACTCAAAAGGAAGACATTGATTATAAAGAGACTCTCTCCGGTTTTATCAAAAGACTCTTTCAGGGTAATAATGGCTTTAGTGACACATTTTGATCTTGAGCTACATCAGATAGATATAAAGACTGCGTTTCTCAATAGTGACATTGATTAAACCATTTATATGGTACAACCAGAAAATTTTGTGTCCGGAGATGCAAAACAAAAGATTTATAAATTAAAGAAATCCATCTATGGGCTCAAGAAGGCTTCCCGACAATGGTATTATAAATTTCATCAAATAGTCATCTCATTCGGTTTCGAGATGAATATGGTTGATGATTGTGTATACCATAAATTCTGTGGGAGTAAGCATATTTTTCTAGTATTATATGTCGATGACATATTACTTGCCAGCATTGATATAGGTTTATTTCATGAAACTAAGAGATTTCTATCAATAAAATTTGAGATGAAAGATCTTGGTGAAGCAACTTTTGTATTAGGAATTCAGATACATCGGGATCGTACTTGAGGTATTCTTGGGTTATCACAAAAGGCCTATATTGAAGGAGTACTAGAAAGATTTTGCATGCAGGATTGTAAACCAGGAGATACCCCTGTTGCTAAGGGAGACAAATTCAGTCTCGAGCAGTTCCCTAAGAATGATTTTGAATCCAAGGAGATGCAGAAAGTCCCTTATGCTTCAGCAGTGAGAAGTTTGGTGTATGCCCAAGTTTGTACACGTCCAGATATCGCATTCATTGTTGGGATGTTGGGCGGATACTTAAGTAATCCGGGAATCGATCACTAGAAAGTAGCCAAAAGGGTTTTTAGATACTTACAGAGAACAAACACTACATGCTCATATACAGGAGGTCGGATAATATAGAATCATTGGATATTCAGACTCTGACCATGCAGGATGCCAGGACAGTCTTAAATCCACTTTGGGCTATATTTATCTGCTTGCTGAAGGAGCAATCTCTTGGAGGAGTACTAAGCAGACACCCGTTGCTCCTTCTACAATGACAGCTGAATTTATAACATGTTTTGAGGCATCCAATCAAGCTATATGGATGCAAAATTTTGTCACAGGGCCGCAAATTGTGAATGGAATTGAAAGACTACTCAAGTTATTTGTGACAATAACTCAGCAGTCTTATATTCCAACAACAACAGGAGCTCAACGAAGTTAAAATTCATTGACCTTAAGTTCCTAGTTGTTAAGGAGAGAATTCAGGAAGGTCAAGTGTCTATAGAGCATATAGGAACAAACTCTATGATTGTGGATCCGCTGACTAAGGGACTACCACCTAAGGTCTTTCATGAGCATACTGCTCATATGGGTGTTGTATCACTGGATGATACTCTGGTTTAGTGGGAGTTTGTATTTTGTGCTTTTATTTGGTAGACACTTTTGTATATTACAGTTATGGATATTTTTCAGCAGAAATAAAGTATTCGGTTTTTTGGTTTTTCAGTACTTTTGGTTTTGGTTTGATCTCACCAAATAAGGTGTACCAGTTGGAAATAGGCATGTTAGATCACATTACATGTAATTTCGATGCTACGCATCCATACTTGATTCATGTCGTTTGGTTATATTTGATATATGTGATCATGGATGGGTCTAGTTACGATAAATGTAACAAAGGCCGCCTTGGTTTTATGTTGGCATAATTAATGGACGAGATTGTTCGGAGATGTTTTAGGTATGATAGCAAAGGTTTTGAGATCATAAGGTTATATATATAATTATAAAATATATGTAGTCCAAGTGGGAGATTGTTAGAATTTTAGACACACATATATGTTAATTATATGTATACGCTATCATAAATAACGACCCAGATTATAAAGTGATCTTATAAGGTTTTGATGGGTCTAAATTATCTAATAAAGTATGGATCTCCTATGCGTAGAAACACTACAACCTAATTTTTAATTTCTATTTTTATGATGGGCTAAATTAGAAATACGAAAGTTAGGCTTCCAATATAACCGGTTGTGGTCTACGGGTTATGCATCTATCAGGGTTCTTTTCTACCATCCCATCAGTAGAGAAGATGAGTCACCTTCTCCAAAACCCTAGGACATTAACTTGGAAAACCCAAGAACCACAACATTAAAGAATAATTGCATCCATGGATTCAGGTACGCTTCCGCTTATGGCTTTTACTTTCTTAGTAATTTTAGCATGGAGGATCTTTGTTGATTATGGATTTAATCAATATGGCTATTCCAACACGGTTGGGTTAGGCCGAAGACAAAAAGGGATGACATTGGAATTGAAAAAGGTACTGCGTTAGCAATACGCTCATATCGTTGAAAGACGGGAAAGAAAAGACAAACATTTGATTTTTACAACCACAATAACTAACTGCCAATAATTAAGAATAGATGGTTAATTGTCTCAAATTAACTTTAAATTAGAGTGAGTTGACTCTCAGTGGCATCTCTCATCCTCGTCGATCACCAACAAATGGAAATGGATCGACCATCTATCAGCTGTTGGGTCTATTTTTATGTTGCTTTCTCCTCCTCGACACCCTTCTTTCTTCCATTAATGCTACTGCTCGCTTCTCCAATGAAACAGATCGGCTCTCACTCCTCCTGTTCAAGGATGAAATCACCACTGACCCCTTACATTCCTTGAACTCCTAGAATGGTATGCTCCACTTCTGCCAGTGGCGAGGTATTACATGCGGTCGCCGTCATCCTTAAAGGGTCACTGCGTTGCAACTCAAAAACTTAAACTTGGTTGGACGCATATCCAGGCACGTTGCAAATCTCACCTTCCTCAGGTGCATTGATCTCTCAAATAATACATTCCATGATGCAATTCCAGGTGAGATAGGTTGTTTGCTTCGCTTGCAGTATCTTTGATTGATGAATAATTCTTTGACCGGAGAAATTTTGAAGAGAACTTCCTGAAGAAGCTCACTAGTCGATATTCTCTGTTCATCTAGGTAGTATCAAGATGTACAAGGATTTTAGTTAGAGATATTGGTGGAAGAAAACGCAAGTAGAGATTCTGAGATTTGTGTCTCAGTGTCTGGTTTGCCAGCGAGTAAAACTAAAAAAGCAAAAATCGAGAGACTTATTGCGACCTAGGAGATACTAGAGTGGAAATGGGAACACATCGCGATGGATTTCGTGATTGCATTGCCAAAAATGCGAAGTCGAATCGATGCAGTATGGGTGGTGGTAGATTTTCTTACTAAGTCGGTGCATTTTCTACCTTTCTGAATGACATATTGGATGGAACAGATGATGAAGTTTTATGTGAAGGAGATTGTTAGTCTTTATTATGTTCCTGTATCCATTGTCTCTGATAGAGACAGAAGATTTGTGTCTAAATTTTGACAAAGTTTGTAGATAATTATGGGTATAGAGTTATGCCTAAGTACTGCATATCATCCACAAACAGATGACTAATCTGAGAGGACGATGAAGATATTAGAAGACCTACTGCGGGCTTATGTGTTGGATTTACAAGGCTCATGGGTTAAGCGTTTGGCAATGATAGAGTTTATCTATAACAACATTCATCAAATAAGTATTTGTATGACTCAATTCAAAGTCTTATATGTTAAGAAATGTCCCAACGCGATGTACCAGGAAGAAGTTGGCAAGTGGAAGATATTAACATTGGCATTGATCAAATAGGCTACTAACGTAGTGCAATTGATCAGGAAGAGACTGGTGACCACTTGGGATTGATAAAAAAAAGTATGCTGATGGAAAATAACGCGATTTACAATTCGTAGCGGGGAAAAAGTTTTCCTAAAGGTCTTGACCGCTCAAGGTGTAATGAGATTTGGAGTAAAGAGGAAATTGAGTCCTCGTTATCTTGGACCATTTGAGATCTTAGAGCTCATTGGTGGAGTTGTATACCGGTTAGCATTACTGCCGACATTGGCGATAGTGCATAATATGTTCCATATCTCACAACTGAAAAATATGTGTTTGATCTGACACATGTATTGGAGTTTGAGCAATATCATGTGAAAGAGAATCTAACACATCCAGAGAAACTATTACAAATTCTTGACACCAGAGAAAAAGAACTAAAGAGCAGAAAGATCAAACATGTTCTGGTTCAGTGGAGTAACTACAACGAAAAAGAGGCAGCATGAGAACTCGAGTAAAATATTCGAGAAATATGTTATAATTTGTTTTCACCTTATAATAAAATATAAGTTTCGAGGATGACTTATATAAGGGGGGATACTATAATAATTAGGAAAAAATAAATTTGACCATTCAAATGATGATGTGGCCGCAAAGGTGGCACCTTGACTATTAACCCTTTGACTAAGTAATGAGTAAAGAATAAGTGGGATATTAATGGGCTAAGCATAATTAAACTCACTTAAGTTGAATAGGTTGGGTTGTATAAAATGTTATAAGTATTTAATTCAACAGTCCAAGATATTTAAGTGGTTAAAGTGTTGGTCTTTGGTATAGGAGATTTTGAGATCGAGTTCTGATAAATGAACAAATTGTATATTTTGCCTTTATGAGCTCCGTAGGCCCCACCAATTTGAAATTTAAAATTTGAAAATGAAACAGAATCAAATTACAGGTGGCTAGGAGTTACAGCGAAATTTATAAATAAATCATAAGGGGAGTTGGTAGACGGATATTGGAGAAAAGAGGAGAAATGCTGCAGACAGAGAAAGGAAAAAGACGATCTGATCCGTTCAAGTGACCTGTTTCATTTTTCTTCTTTAAGGCAAGGAGATTTTGCCTCTTTGAACCTCTAATTATAGCATGATTTAATGAAGATTTATCACATGGTTATATTAGTGGTTTTACTAATATGTGACTTTATGGTCATTAATCATGTCGAGATAATATGAGATATATATTTTGTATTTCATAAGGAATAGAAGAAATGTCTTATTTATATTAAATTAATTATGGGGGGATTTATCAATAATTTGGGGATTTTATTAACATAAAAATAATTTTGGGCAAGATGGAAAGCATAAATGACATAATTATAATTTATTTTCAGTGAAATAAATTAATTGTGTATTTATGTACATTATATTATGCTTGGATGACCTAAAATTAAATATGTTAGCCGAATTATTGATTGGAAGAATTTAATGCATTTTTTATGCATTTAAGATGATATTAAAAGAATTAAAGGAGATATATATTTATATGAAAGTAATATTAAAATATTATTATATATTTTATATAAATGGCCAATTGGGAAAAATGGAAGTCACTGCCTATTTTCAACTTCGTGGACATTTTGCAATTCTGCCTAGTAGTTTTCTGAAAAATCCTATGTTGTCATCAAGTTTTCTGTAAACACAGAAGCGGCAGGAAATTCTATAATTTTTAGAAGCTGGAGGAGGGTTTCCGAAATTGAGCTGGATACAATCTTAACCCAGTAGCAAACGAGCCTAATTATTGCGATAGGCTTGAGCAAGAGAACCCAATTAGCCCATCCCGGGGCTTAAAGCCCAGAGTTGAAACCTAGGCAGAAGCCCTAATAGTGAAGCTCAAAGCGCAGCCCACTGGGAAGCCCAATCAAACATGGTTGCCAGCGATAGGAGTGCAAATCGGGTCGGGTTGTACCAAGTTTGAGTGAACCCAAACCCTATCGGGTTTATATGAAGCCAAACCCTAACCCTAATATTAGAATCCATATTCAGGTCGGGTTCGGATCGGGTTGGCGTTGGTTTTGGTCTTAGTTTCGGGTTGAAATTTGAGTTACTCTCAAACTAATCGAAGTTGAAATTACCAATAAAGATAACAATTTTTTTAAATATTATTGCATTAATACATAAATGATTTATATGTGAATATATTTATGTGTCCTATGATATTTTTGGTTTTGATGAAAATTAGTCTTTTAATTAAAAGATAATTCTAAATATAATGAATTTACACGTAACAATCAAGGTAACGTTATGAAAAAAAATCAACGTAAGAAAAATAAATGAGATTATATAAAATTACTATCTAAAATTTTATAAAAATGAGACTTATATATCTCATAATTAATTAGTCTATATGCAATCATTTTAAAGAGTTGGTATATTTATAATTATTTATAAATAAAGTTAATTTAGATGTAATATATTCAACTTTTATTGACAAATGTATACAACATTTAGGTTTTAGAATAAACATTTTATAATTTAATTAGGTTATGATTATATGGAATAACTTTCATCTCAATTATAATTGTGTGAAACCCATATTATTTGAAACCAGTGAATGTGAGGCATACTGAAAGCTTGTACATTGTGTTTATTATTGCTATAAAGTTGTAGAAAAATATTTATTGCAATTTTAGAAAAATGAGATTAAATTCCAAATTTAGAAAAGAGGTAAATAATAATTTCATGAAGATTAGATATGAAAATGAATTTTTATAAATTTTTCGGGAAGAAATTTCAAAATTCTGAATTACACAAATTGAGAATGTTTAAATTCACGGAACTTATGAAAAAATAAAAATAAATAGAAATTTTTTGGCTAATTAGGGATCCTAATTAAGGACTTATATTCATCTCTGCTATTTTCATTATATCTTAGAATGTATGACTCAGATCAACCAGAGAATTTAATAGAAAGTATTAAATTGTGTGCTCTTTAATCTAGATGGATTAGATTATGAAAAATAATTGATTAAAGTATTTAACTTAACTGCATTAAAAAACGTGCCCAAAAGTAAAGTCATACATATTAAGTCACGTCCAGAGCGTTCAGTGATATTTTGTTATTTTTATATAATTTTTTATTTACATAATATATTAATGTGTATAAGACAGTTTTATTTGAAATTTCAGGATAAAGCTTATTTTAACCTATCCTGCATAGTGAATGGTTTAAATCATAAAAATTATGTTTAGAAAATTTTTAAAACACTAAAATTATATAAGATTTCATGAATTAATTTTGAATACTAATATCCTAACTCGTACAAATTATTTTGAGATAGAAATTGAGATAGACGGTTAAATTTATATGCTCTATAATATGGATGGATTGAATTATGGAAAATGATTTAATAAAGTATTTTTATAATTTCAAAATTTGCATTGGGAAACGTGCATGAATTCAATCATATTAGGCACGTCCAAGGGTAATGAAACATGCATATATGCTTACGTTCATTTTGCATCGCATGTGTTATTAATTAAAGTTTTATAAATATACAATTCTATCTTATATGAAATTTCATGGGTAAGCCTAAATTAATATACCCTACCTGATGAAAGGAGTAGATGATACAAAATATAACTACAAATGGGCAGAAAAATTAAAATTTGAATGAATTACATTAATTAATTGAAAATGCGTATATTTTAGCCAATTTTAATCACTTTAACACGAAACTTGATACGAACGGTTAAATTAATGTGTTGTATAATATAGACGGTATGGAATTCAAGGAACACCTTTATAAAATTTTAAAACAGCCTTGAATTATGTATAATAAAATACACATATAACCGTTCCTTTAAACAAAAAAAGAAAATGACAAAATGCTGGCAGTAAATGAGGACTGGACGGTGCATGATAGGAGGAGCTGGCAGCAAGTTTAGCATTGATGGTGCATTTTCAGTATAGATGTCATCCTATGATGCACGAATATGAGATGGGTTAAAATCCCATCTTACATCACTGCCTAAGAAAAGTATAAATAATGGCAGAAAAAAAGGGATTGAGAGGAGCAACCGAGTTACAGCAGGGTGGGGCGAAATTTTCTCCTCTGGATTTCAGGTATGCATGTGTCCAAATAAGGCATGCTTTAAATATATATATATATATATATATATATATATATATATATATATATATATATATATATATATATATATATTCTATCCAGTCCAACGTTCAAACAGGTGTCTTCCCCATTTTCATTTTTCGTTGCTATGAATGGGTTTTCAATTAGATTCGTTCAGGAGCTTTATTTTAATTGCATAGAATGGCTGACACGTTTCTCATATTTGAATTTCTTTATTCTGAATTATTATGTAATTTAATAAACATCTTATAACATACAGATTTCAGAAAATATAACAATAATAAATATGTATTTAAAAGTAGGTGGATGGACGTATATAATGAAAATTTCTTTTTTCTTTTTCTCTTTTCTAATTTAACGTTCCAGCAGTATATTATGTTTTTTTTTTTTAAACTCTTGATGTAGGTTCGGGAATCTGGAATTGAATATATGTTTAAAATCTCTCAAATGCATTTCATGTTAGGTAACACAGTCAGGATCATTCCGAAATTTCATTCTCAAATAGAAGGCTTCATGGTATTATCATTGTATTTTAAAATTTTTTACTGGTCGTTGTATGTTACATATGTGTCTTCAATTCATATATATATATATATATGAAAAAAAGAACATATATAACCATTGGAAAAGGGTGTGCGTAGGAACTAGTAATAACAGGTTCGATTTGGGTTTTTAATTTGAATTCCGGAAACAAATCAGTAAAAGTACATCATAAGTTATTGAATTTTTGTAATGTCTCGGTTAATAAGATTATAAAATAAAAGTTGTGTAAGTATTTGTGGTTGAAAGTATATTTTATTGATAAATTTCTATGGTTAGATGAAATGTATATATATATATATGTATATATATAATGTCAAAACGTAAGATAGTTCTCTTCACTTGTTTAGGAAAAGGAAAAAAAAGGTTGAGGAGATAAGTTGACATTCTAAGGTAAGCTAGTAACCCCTTGAAATGATTTATTTTCAAAATGATTGAATGACTTGCAATTTATTTCTTGTAGCCATTTTTTTAATATTATTTAAGGATGGCTATCCCCATAATGTGGTTTGAAAAATGTATTTATTAATTTATTTTATAAATGGTTATACCATTTTCTTAATTTGAAAAGGGAACAAAATGATAAATGCGATTATTCCTTGAAGTTATGCTAGTATGTGTATGATGCATGGTGCACAAAGGTACAGGTCCATTCTAGAGGTGTAAGCGGACTAAAGTCTCCCTCTAATGTAACCGAGTCGCTAATATAGGCCCAATGGCCGGCAACGCCCTCCCTAAAATAGGGGGTAGACGAATTGATTGTTGCCTAGCTAGCGTGCCATCTAATATAGGTTTAAAGCATGATTGTGAAATGTGCATTATTAATGAAATGTCAAATTATGCAACAAAAATATTTATTTAAATGAGAATACTTGCTTACTGAGTCTAGTACTCATGTTTTGTTTTTCCCGACCTTAGACAGGTACAGCAAGGTTTAAGAAGAAAAAAAATGTCTCAATTTAGAGACTCTTAAGGCTGTATGGTTTTTATATATTTTAATGAATGATGAGGTTGTAAAGATACAATACTATCAGGTTGCAAAGATTGACGGTATAAATGATTTTTAATGCTTTGTAAATATTATGTGACTTTAATTACCAGTGAATAATTTCTTGTAAATTAATATGAAACTGAATTGAAAACCATGCCGCGTGAACAGGGCTGCAATCCTACTCACAATTTACTAACTAAACGACCCTTGAGTAAGGCTCCGGCGCCTCGGGTTCGGGGACGCCACAAATTGAAATACTTAGTGGATAAATAAACATAATTATTTTAATAAATTAGGGAGAATACTGGGTTTGGACCGGGTTGATGCAAACCCGACATTAGTTCCGGGTTTTTCCGGGTCGAGTTGAAATCGGGTCTAATTTGAAAAAAATTCAAAAATAAAACTCAAACTTGGTTTTGAAACCGGGTCGGGTCGATCAGGTTCGGACCGACCCGGTACCAAGTTGCAACCCTAGCCAGCAATGATGGACATGTGGCGGCATTTGGTGCGTCCATTTTTATATTGATGTAAATTGAGCTCTAGAGGTTCGCTTTGAGTGATCCAAGAGTCATTTGTTATGGATTTGGACATTTTGAGTTCAATGGAAGGACTAGATTAGCCAAATGAGGTATAGAAGTTTGAGTTTTGGGGATAGAGGAGTATTTTAAGGGATTTAAGGTTCTAAATTCTTAGGGTAGTCCTCAAACTTAAAAGTGAGTACTACTAGAAAAGGATGATGACATTAAGATGTATTAAAGGCTTAAAGAACTGAGCAATTAAGAGAAGATAAATTCTTATGATCTTATTTGCAGGGTATGATCATACTCACTAAGTTCTTGTGAACTTACCCCTTTTTCTTTGACTCTCGGTGGCGCCCCCAACCCGAGGCATCACAAAACCTTACTTCAAGATCGTTGTTGATTAGTAAATGTGAGGCAAGATTGTTACCCTAATCATGCAAGGGGTTCTTAATTGAATCTCATCCAAATATTTTTTTTTTGTTTCTTTACCCTTCATCATTTCATCTCTACCTTGATATTTACACTTTTTATGTAAAATACTTTTATGACCCTGCTTTTAGGGTAAACATTTTCATATAAACTCATGTAACCCCATTTAGAGTAGTCTTTTTGCATAAATAATTTCATATCCCAATTTCTGGATTTTTCAAAAGCAAAACATATGCAAATGCATTTCTCCCCATCCAATAGTGACAATTATCAAGTGATCATCTACCTTCCGGAAGAGAATCCATCATATAACAGCACGTTGGTCAGGCGGCCATTTTTTGAACTTGCTTCCATCTCAGGGAGGGTGTCGTTGGCCTCCTGGCTTCCCTTAGTGACTTGGCTATATGTAGAATGGGCCCCAGTCCATCTGCGATCATCTCTACAATTGACCTATTCATTGTTTTGGTACACCATACATCATCATATATGTTCATATGCTAGCATAATTTCATAAAACATCACATACCTATATTCGTGTCCTTTTTAACCATATTGAAAAGTGGGCGCACCCGCTTTAACATATTTTCATAAATGTCATTTGAAATCTAGTTTTAGGATGACTACCCTTAATATTTTAGAAATATTTAAGCAAAATTTTTTGATAAGCATTTTGTAATATTTGAGAAAATAATCTTTCTAAAAGTGTTGCTTGCAATAAATCTTAAAATCATCATGATAAAGAAATTTCAAAGCTTTTCAATTCTTAAGAAGAGAAAACTTTTCTCACTAACATTTTCTTTGTTTCCATTTTGGAGCCTTTCGTACACGAAGGATATGCAATTACATCATATTCCTTTATCCATCCTGGTATCATATACTTGTCCACCTATCATCCTTGTCATTTTCAGGTACAGAAGAGCCTGCATACTCTTTGAATACTATTTTAGCAAACAAAAATCATTTCATTTTATACAGTTAACTTATTAGGTTGGCTATCCTTAAATCCCTTTTCAGAAACATTCGTATAAACATTTCCAAGGCATTTTCAAAGTACTTCATTTTTAGAGGAAATCAAAACTTTTCTAATAAATCATTTAAACAAATGGACCATTTTCAAATCACATTTATTTTCAAGTGTCATGTCAAGGAGTAAACAATTTCTTTCTATAAATCAAATTCCTTTTTCTTTTCTTTCATAAATGCACTTGCTTTTCACAAATTCTATGGGAGTAAAACTCAAAAACTTGTTTACAAGTATTTCTTTGCGGAAAGATCAAAATTCCTTTTTTTCTTCATAAAATCCTTTAGAAATAGCATCTTAGAGAACTTGCTTACTTGTAAGCAATTCTTAAAATCATCAACATAAAGCATTGTCAATCATTGCAACACTTGAGATAAAATACACATTTTAAAAAGTATTACTTACTTCCAATGATGCAATTCTTGAGGCATTTCATTAAAGCCATAATTTTCAAAACTTATGCTTACTCACTTGTAAGAAATTCTTTAAAGAATCAATATAAACATTTTCAATCATTTCAACAATTCAAAATAAAATCAATATTTTTAAAAGTTTGCTTGCTTACCTGCGATAGCTTTAATCCCCTTCTTCCATCCTTTTCTTTGCCTTTGTCTTTGCCTAGATACATGAAAATGACATTTTATTTATATACATAAAATTTCAAATGCTTGCGTTCCTTAGGGTTTTCCAATTCACATGAATTTACATTAACTTAACCCACTTGTCTTTCAAGTTGGGTGTCAATTTTTTCAATTCACACATTGGTGTGACTTATGATTCCATTTTGAAAATTCCTTTCATTTTTAACACTCCTATTTAGGGTAAATTTTCAAACCCATTATAACCTTTAAGTTTAACTCAACAAATGGAGATTCGACATCTCCTACTTGTCATTTAACATCCATACTTTTGCATTTTCACATTAGTGATCATTCAAGACATCTATTTATAAGTTAGGGCTACTAATTTCAATTTCAAGTTTTGAGATTTCATAATTTTTCAAAACAACCCTATCTTTTCTCATTTTTTCATATTTTCTTTCATTTTTACACTTTAGCAAATTGTACATGTTCATTCCCCTTTCTTGTCATCCATACCCTTCACGTGCTCATTCTAATTACACATTCATTATGTGTTAATCAAGCTCATATAAAACAGAATTTTTTTCTTATATTTTGGCTTAGTTTAAGAACTTATTTGCACATTAATTAGGGTATAATCATGAAATCAAAGTTCTCGATATAACTTGTTGTTTAGGTCATGCTTCATTTCCACCCTAATTGAATGGAAATTTCACCTAGTTATTAAACCAAAGTTTCACCCAACTAAGGTTCATCAAACAAGTTTGGTTCAACATAAATTAAACATGGAAATAATTCATATAATCCATACATAAACCATGCTCAAAACAGCAACATAAATCTAAAACTAATTTAATTTTCAGCATGGTTATCATATTCATAACAACCCTAAATCACAAATCCTTTCTTGAAAGCTTGAATTGAATCTCCTAATTCATTTATCATTTAATAACTCTATCAAGGGCTTCGTGATTCATCAATTAATATTCATAAATGCATCAAAATTATGAAATCCTACTTGAGCTAGAAAACTTGGCAATTAACAAAACCAAATCATGGTTTAAACACCTACTTGTGATGTTAGGTTTCACTTTCTCCTTGCTAGCTTGAATCTTTCTTTCTTTTCCTCCCATTTTCTTCTCTTTTTCTTCTCTCTTGCTTGGGAAGTCCAGCCGCTAGACTTTTTTTCCTTTTTTTTTCTCCTCAACGCTGTCCAAAAGAGGACGTTGCAAGCTGCCCCTTCTCTCCTTATATATTTCTAAATTTCTACCCCTTAAATTCCACCTCATTTGGGACTTAATAATTCCCATATTTATCCCTTAAAGGAGTTGTCATGTTTATCCATGTAATTTTCATTTTCATATATGTATATTTTTTACAAAATTCTGCCTAAAGCTATCCATGAAATCACGTCCACATGTGTCCTCTATTTTTTCATTTTGTGACATCAACGAACTATCCATTTTCCAGCCCTTGAACGTCCTTCAATGCAGCCCTTTCTTATGCATTTTAGAATTTTAAAAATTGCAAAGTTGCCCCCAAAAATCCCTCCTTAGGACACCTCATTTGTACCATTAATTTCTTTGACTTTTGCATTAATGAAAAACTACTTTTTGAAGCAAAAAGTCAAACAGTTTTAACCTAAAGTGATTAAGCCTTTTTTCATGATATTTAGCTTAATCAATTCTATCCATATGATAGATCACTTTGTTTTGGTTGTTCATGAAAAATTTTCATCTCAAAATGACTTTCCTAGTGCAAGATATGATCGTTTGAAAATATCTTATGGGACTTGATAAAATTAAATCATTATTACCATAATTTAATCATGATTAACATAATCCATACCATTCATGAGGTAGAGCATGTCAACAAGTGCTTACCTTTCAAATTTCACGTCAATCGCCTTATGTACTTCAAGTTATGAATTTTTAAACAATAACCTAATTTATTCCATCATTCTCATTAATTTAATCATAATTAGTGGAATAATTAACCATGTCATATCATTATTTCGATTCCTCATTTTGACTTTTTGTTCACATTAACCTATATTGGGCAAAGGTAATTAGCTTAACCACCTCACTTAATTGCCCTAAACTCATTCATCCAATTCAAAGCACGCATTAATAACTTTTAAATATCTAAATTACATTTGTTGATCATAAAATGTTCTAGGTATCACACTCTAAGATATCGGTATCCGATTTGGACGATCTAATAATAGTTTTCTATATTTTTGGATGTTGTAAATCAAATCGGAAATAATTTTTATTTAACCATATGAAATAATTTTAACCATATGATTTGTGAATTTGTTATCAATTATATGATTAACAATTTGAATAAATTCGAAAATAATTTTCATAAATTTGTGAATAAAATAATTTTTGCACAATAGTTATCACAAAAGACTTGTATTAAAAAAATACTTAATATACTTGGCATGCGGGATTGCAAATTAGAAAATGTCTCCATGCTAAATGAGACAAATTTTGTCTCAATCAGTGCTCCAATAATGATTTTAAATCTAAGAAAATGCAAAATATTCTCTATGCGTAGTGGGAAGTTTGATTTATGTTTAGGTTTTGTATTCTCAGGTTTATATGCATTCGGATATTATGTACATCATTGGGATGTTGGTTAAATATTTAAGTAATTTAGGAATAAATCTTTTAGAAGCAGTCAAACAATTTTTTAAAGCGCCATTAGAGAACAAAATACTACATGTTCACATACAAAAAGTCAGGTAAGTTAGAGATAATTTGGTATTCAAGTTTTGGCTTTATTAGATGCAAATACAGTTTTAGATTCACTTCAGGCTATATTTATCTGCTTGTTGAAAAAGTATATCAAGAAAGAGTTCTAAACAGACACTTATAGATTTTCAATTATGACAATAAAGTTTATAGTATATTATGAGACATCTAATTATGAAATATAACTACAGAATTTTGTTACAGAGCTACGAAACATGGATATCATATAAAGACCACTTAAGTTATTTTGTGACAATAAATTAGTAGTCTTATATTCCAACAACAATAGGAGTTAAGCGATATTTCTAGTCATTAAGGAAATGATTCAGAAAGATAAAATGTTTATAAAACATATTATGACAAACTCTAAGATTGTAGATCCACTTACTAAGGGTAACACCCCAAGGTAAAATGAGCACACTATTGATATGGATATTGTATCATTTAATGATATACTAGTTCAGTGGGAATTTGTATTCATTTACTTTTTTGGTTTGGACAATTTACTATGGTTATGAATATTTTCTTCTAAATATAAAGTATTCAGTATTTTGGTTATTCAATTTTTGGTTTTGACTTGATCTCACCAAATAAGTTGGACTAGTTAGAAATAGATATGTTAGATCATATTATATGTAATTTCTATACTACGCATCCATAATTGATCTACGTCTTTTAGTTATGTTTGATATATATGACTACGAATGGGTTTAGTTACGATGAATTTGACAAAGGCCGCTTTGATCCTATATCGGCATAATTGATGGACTAAATTGTTCCGAGATGATTTTTGTCATGACAGCAAAATGTTTTGAGTTTATAAGATTATATATATAATTATAAAATTATATGTAGTCCAAGTGGGAGATTGTTAAATTTTTGGACATCATATATAATAATTATATAATAAATAGTAACCCAAAATAAAGTAATCTTATAAAGTTTGTGGGCCCAAATCATCTAATAAAGTATGAGTCTTCTATGCGCAGAAACCCTATTATCGATTTTCTAATTTTTATTTTTATGATTGATTAAATTAGAAATTTAAAAGATAGGTGCATTATATAAATGGTTGTTATCCCCAGGTTATGCACTTTTAGAGTTTCTTTTCTGACATTCCATCATTAGAAAAAAAAAGAGTCATCTTTTTCAGCAAACTCTTAGGGCATTAACTTGGAAGACTAGAAAATCTTCGAATTCAACAACTGCCCCAATCAATTTAAGTAAGCTTCTGCTTATGATTTATATTTCTTAGTAATTTAACATGGAAGATCCTAGGTTGATTATGGTTTTACTTAATGAGGTTTTCCCAACATCTTCTTATTTGTTTCATTCATTAGCATATATACCATCAGATGATATTATTAATGGGTTCACAGTGCAAAGTACGTTGACCACGTTTTAAATTTTTTCTCATGGGCCTTAGCCGTTGTCTTCATAACATCAATATTTCTCGGCTCCTAGTGCATTCATGTTGCCCCATTTGATAGCTCTAGATTAAATAATGGGCATCTAGTGACCGTAGGCATATTTAATAGATTAATGATTTTTTTATTATTATCAATGTCTACAATTTTTGGATTCCAGAAGCAGCTGCTATGCGTTTATTCTATGCTCCATGTAAAAGCGTTGGGAGTTAGTTTGAGTTCTTACTCTATGAAGAGGTGGTCATCTACGATCGGGCCAGAAATGGGTCATGAAACTTATATGTTTGAATTTTCTTTTAGCTTTCATTTTTAAAATTACAAATTTAGATATATGTTATCTATAAATTATGACTTATCATTTTTTATATATGTAAATATTTTGTGAATTTTAAACACATGATTATTATTGTCATTTCAACTTGTGAAAATGAACACAAGTAATACCCATGTATTTTTTCATCAAAAAAATACCCCTGTATTTAAAATTTACAAGAAATTATATATTCAGAAATAGTAAATCTTGATTTATAAATAATATATATTTAAAATTATCATTTTGAAAAAAATCAAAAAAATGTGATGACTATGTATTACTAACACTCGAAAGCATTTCCTAGGTTCAATGCACTGGGTGCAAATACCCATTTTTTTGAAAATTTTTTACATGACTGTTAATCTAAATATATTTAACACGTATATTATTTTAATTTTTGGAGATTTGTAATTATGTTTTTGGATTTTTTAGAATCAATGGCATTTTTAACAATTTTAAAAATTCAAAAAATAACAACAAATCTTCAAAAAAAGTAAAAATTGATATACATGTTAAATATACTTAATTAACAGTTGCATAAAGAAATTTCAAAAAAATTCCAAAAAATGAATTAGATGCACCCACCTAAGTGCGCCAGGGTGTGTTAGGCATGTCTTATTGATCACGATCCCACTTTATCCTGTCTCTTGCATCTGACTCAAAAAATGCATACCCAATGTTTTTCATCTGACAACAACAGTACTTTTTTTACTATTTTTTTTTTATAAAGAAACAAGAGAAACTCTAAACCTATTCCCTTACAAAATTAAAGGGATTAGGGATAGAGTTACCCAAGCAATGCATAGCCAAAAAATTATCCTTACATATTTTCCCCTTAATACCCTGGGGTGGGTCGCCCCACCAAGACTTGTGGTCCTCATCAAAGAACAAGATCAATTCCGCTAAGGAATGAGCTACAATATTTCCTAGCCTGAGTACATGATGGACCGAAAAATGGACATTATTTTTTAGAATAGATTGAATTTCAGTTATAATGAAACCCACCGAGGATGAAATGGACTGCATATTAGACAAATAATTGCACAAGATGAGAGAATCAGTTTCAATCTGAGCGCACTGCACCTTTAGATGGAGTGCCCATCTGAGGCCTAACAGGATCGCCATAGCCTCCATAAAAAGCGGTTCCTTCACTCCCCTCCGTTTCCAACCATTCGCTACAATGAAAGTACCCTGGGAGTCCCTCATAACCGCTGCACATCCAAAAGAACCCAAACTCCCCTGAGTCCGAGCATCCACATTTATCTTCATAAACCCCAATGGCGGATATGACCATCGGGACACTAGGGGACAATCCAATAGACTCATGTGAGCTAGCACCTTCACACTCCTCTGCTGGCTTAGAAACTCCGCACACCAAGCCCGTGTATCCTCAAACATTGGTTGGATTCCATCCTCTCTGAGTCTGTTCCGTAGATACCATACCCTCCAACAGCTCAAAATGAACAAAAGAAGGTCCTCGTGTCTCTCCTACTGCACAAGGGTCGCAACAACCTCCTTTACTATGGCCCCCTGGGATTCCATCCTTGCAGCTTTCCTACAAACCCCTTCGGTCCAACCGCAGTCAAGAAATAGGTGATCCTCATCTTCAGAAGCATTCCTGCAAAACACACACGTCGGATCCACCTCAATTCCCCTACGCCTTAGGTTATCCAATGTGTGGAGGACATTCTTGAGAATTTGCCATCCAAAGATAATTATTTCACTAGGGATATTTAGCCGCCAGATTGCTTTATAACTTTCCGGAAGAGTCGGGTCATCATCATTAGAGCACATCATTCTGTAGGCCGATTTGACCGTGAAGAGACCATCAGGTTCATGCTTCCAATACATGCAATCCTCCACAGATTCTTGAGAGAGAGGGATCAGACTTACCTCCCTCCAAGTGGCCTCCCCTGTAGCAGCCAACACCTGGTCCCTTTTCCATAACATGTTATCGCGATCAATAAAGTGGCTTACCTTTACATCCTCTGGGATTGAGAACGGAAGGGGGCCCGCCTTGGTCACCTTGGAATCGAGCCACCCATCACCAAAGAAGCAGACCCGACTCCCATTGCCAATCCTCCATTTGCAGCCATTCCAAATTACATCTCTTGCCTTCAGAATACTCTTCCAGGTGAAGGAGTCCGACGGCTTCGCCTTGCAGTTCCATATGTCATCATTTGGGAAATATCTAGCCTTAAGAACTTTGCAGCATAACGATGAATTGGAGGATACCAGTCTCCACACCTGTTTTGCAAGGAGGGCCAAGTTGAATTTATGGAAGTCCCTAAAACCAATTCCCCCCGCACGCTTTGGTTTACATATCTCCTTCCATGCAACCCAGCTCAACTTCCTTTTCCCATCCTTCTCTCCCCACAAAAATTTACTGATCATCCCATTTATATCATAGCAGAATGATTTGGGCAGTAAAAAGATGCTCATTGTGTATGAAGGGATAGCTTGGGCAACCGCCTTGATTAAAACTTCTTTTCCCCCCCCACGAAAGAAGCGTACCTTTTCACCCTTGAATGTGATTCCATACAAGCTCTTTAAGGCCCTTGAATATTCCCGATTTTGATCTTCCAAGCCAGGCCAGGAGACCTAAGTATTTATGGAAATCTTGCTCCACAGACCCCAGGAGTCGGATAATCTCATTCCTAGCACATCCATCCATGTTGGTACTGAAGAAAACTGCCGTCTTGTCAACATTTATCATCTGACCCGAAGAAGCTGCATATTGGTTTAATGTTTCCAAGAAAATCCTAATATTCCTCTCATTCGCCCTCAAAAAAATGATTGCATCATCCGCAAACAGCATCGTACTTTTTTTTACTATTGTTTAGTTTTTAGTTAAAAAAATTATCAACCCGTCGCCACATTAAGTGGTGCTACAGTATTATTGACCACGAACATGCATACATTATTTTGTCATATGCCAACAATGTATATGCTAGTAATTTTAGAGGTAAGAGGAACTTTCGCCCGACAATTCAGCGTGAATTCGTCTCTCTTGGCCATTCCCGACCCCAACATAGGAGTTTCTAATTGCATGTAGTTGCCCAATAACATGATTCATCTCCACGCGCCTTCTTGGGGATTCTACAGAACACATTACTCCAATTCTAGCCATTGAACTCAAACACTCATAAACTTTATTCTTATTAAAGTGACTAGGTTCACCTTCTTCTAGTAGTAGGTATGGATCAGCAATCTGCATGACTCCATCTGGATCTTGTAGAGCTAGCCTAACAAAATTGTGAAGGTTGATGTTGTCCTTGAATACGTCATCAGTTGGTTTCTTCCCTGTGATCATTTCCAGTAGAAGAATTCCATAGCTGTAAATATCTCCTTGTGGAGATGCTTTCACTCCCATTCCGTATTCTGTGATTTCAACATCTCAAATGAAATTGCACTGAGACTTTAGATAGATAAAAAGGAAAATCTTAAATTGAATATTCAAATATGTAGATAAAACTATTTTGTGAAGCTGCTGAAGTACTACTTAATAAAATGTATGGTTGAACTACGAAGTCATAGATTTAGCATCGACATGACAAGTTACGGTAACATGCTCTCCAGTCCATGCAAATACGAATTTGTCACATCCTTGAAAAATTCAGCATGCTGAATTACCAAGTGACTTGGGCACCATAGCTGAATTTCATAATGAAATAGTTGCCTTTTGTTCTTAGCTGAATTTTACATATGGTGGGCTACATCATCCCACTCTTGAATATATTTGTGCCTGGATCATCTGATGACATATACAGGTCAAGAAAATTATTCAAGAGTACCATTATCACATGACATGTTTTGCTTCAAGTAAGAAAATAAATTAATGAGGGAAATAATCATGAAGTTATAACGCAGATCCATTTACACCAACTGTGCTATTATAGGGAATGGTAGTCGTAGAAACTCTTCATCATCAGATGGGCAGGGCACCCAGATGCGCAACCAATAATATAAAACCAGTTACCAATTAACCCATACATACAGGATATTTAAGAGAGTTCAAATAGAAAGTAAATGAACTTGTTACCTGGAGCAAGATATCCAATAGATCCCTTCACCCCAACAGAGCTACTAGCAATAGCAGACATGAACCTCGCCAGACCAAAATCACTAACATGTGCGACCATGTCAGCGTCAAGAAGAACATTGCTTGGTTTTAAATCACAATGAACAATTGGTGTTTGACAAAAACAATGTAAATAATCCAATGCGAAAGCCACGTCAATAGCTATATTTAGCCGTTGAAGTAATTTTAAATTCCTCCCAATGTCATCTCCATCTTTATGCAACCACTTGTTTACACTTCCATTGGGCATGTATTCAAAAACCAAAGCTTTAAACTCATTACCTCTGAAATCAACACTTGAATAACAAGTCAAATTCTTGACAAGATTTCGATGCCTAATGTTTCGCAAGGCTTCACATTCAGATAGGAAACTTTTGGCTGCTCCTTCCTGAAGAAGGTTTAGGATTTTGACAGCAATGGTAGTTTCAATTCGATGTATAAACCCCTTGTACACAAAGCCAAAACTGCCAGCACCAATCAGATTTGTTGAAGAAAAATCATCAGTTGCTTGCAAGAGCTCAGCATAAGACACATCCAAGAATGAATCCTGAAAAGAAGAGGGAGGAGAAAGCTTCTTTCTTGAATTCTTCAGCCATAATAGGAATATAAATAAACAACAAAATGCAGTACTGGCTAGAGTAGCAACAATTATGATGACTTTTACTTTTTCGTCATGAAAAGTGCTACTTTTCTTTATGTTTGTTTGAATACAAGCAGGCAGATGCAAATCTTGAATACCTCCACAAAGCTTCCTATTTCCAAGGACTGAAATTGCGCTGGAATTTTTAAAGACACCTTCTTTAGGTAGTTCACCCTCAAAATTATTGAAGGATAAATTCAAATATTTCAGAGGGAGCTTTTCTAAGTGGTTCGAAATCTTTCCTGAGAGGCCATTACGTGAAAGATCTAAGTATCGAAAACCTTGTAAAGAACTGATGGTTGTAGGAAGAGACCCTTGAAAGAAGTTTCCACTCAATGACAGATTCTGTAGGCCAAGACAACGACCAAGAGAAGTTGGAATTTCACCCGACAATTTGTTATTTGAGACATCCAAATTTTGCAGAGCATCCAAGCGACACATTTCAAATGGTAAACTTCCTGAGAAAAAATTATTTTGAATAAGGAGGCTAATCAAAGCAGGAAGGCTAAAGAGCTGTTTAGGTAAGGTTCATCTAAATTTATTGTTGTCTAGGTGTATTTCTTTTAATCGAGAGGAACTTTCAAGACAGGCCCGAATGCTTCCCTCTAGATTGTTTTCACCCAGAATGAGAAGAGATAAATGAGTCATGTTGCATAAGGAAGCTGGAATTTCACCTGATAATTCATTTCCATTCAAACATAGTTCCACCATCCTATCAAGCTTTCCAATTGTAGTGGGAACAGTACCGGTAAACAGATTCTCATCCATATACAGTGTTTCCAAATTGACTAGTTCCCCAATACCAGATGGAATATCCCCAAAGATCATATTTCCTCCCATGCCTAGGTACCGTGGATTTATTGAAAGGTTAGCTATGGAGCCAGGCAATGCACCACCAAGACTGTTACCAGATATACCCAAATCGGTGAGACTGCTGCAATTGGTTAAAGAATCAAGGAAACTTAAGTCTTCTCCTTTTTTTCTTTCGAGTTGATTGTTATCCAGAAAAATCCATTCGAGTTGTTGATGGCTTCCAAGATTCTTAGGCACCGAACCCTTGAAATCGTTGTGGCCAAGTTGAACGTCTACAGGTTTGTAGCATCGGGCAATGAAGTTGGTATCGGTCCAGTGAATTGGTTGATTGAAAGGGCAAGCCATTGGAGGTTGGGAAGTGTGGAGCTTAATTGAGGTGGAAGGCTTCCATGCAGCTTGTTTTCTATGACTTCGAAGAATTGCAAAGAAGAAATATTGAACATGGAGGAAGGAATAGTCCCTGATAATTCATTGATGCCAACGACAAAGATTTCTAAGCTCGTCAACCTGCCAAGTTCAGCCGGTATATTTCCATTTAATCCATTGCTTTGAAGAAAAATGTCCAACAAAGATGAAGATGTTGGTCCCGAGTTAATGGCAAAACCCAAGAGGGGAGGGGTGAATTGGGTTCTTATAAAATTCTTCGGTAAATTAAAACTTAACCCCTTGAAAGCTTAATCCCCTTGATTGAAACAAATAGAGAGCAATGAAATAGTGAAAGCAATAAGGTAAACAGTAGGCAAGATTTATAGTGGTTCGGGCAACCTCTCCCTACTCCACTCTTCCAAGCTCACACACCGTTGTGACTTGGGTTCCACTATGTATTCCGCGAATACACTTAGAGTCTTCGCTCTCTTCTAGATTCTAGCTCTAGGGGGCATACACAATCAGAGCCTATGCTCTCTTCTAGATTCTAGCTCTAGGGGGCTTATACACTTGATACAAGTAGGTGATGAGTTCAACTCCAATCACAACTCTACTTGCAACGTCTTGGTTTGTTACAACAAACTCAAACCAAGACCAATAACAAAGAGTAATGAAAATAAGGAAGATCTATACTTTACTGAGTTGTGTAGGCAAGATTCAGCTTGAGGAAGAGTTTGCAGAAGCAACCGGTTGTATATCATTGACGCTACTTGCAACTTTGAAGCTCGTTCTTCCTTTGAAAGTGTATAGATCACTCAAATTTAGAGAAAAGCAAATGGGAGCTCTTGTTTGCACTTATTTTCTCTCTTTAGATAATGTAGTATTTTTATTCTCGTTTGCTTGAGTGTCTATTTATAGAATGGGGAAGATTTGAACGTTATAGAAGTGGTTGGCGCGCAATAAATGTTCCAACGTTCAAAAATTCGAACGTTGGTTCCCCAAGTCGCAGGTGGAGTCGACTTCGTCTGCGACTTGGCTTCCCAAGTCGCAACTGGAGTCGACTTCGTGTGCGACTTCAGTTCCGCATTTCTCAAGTCTGAGTCTGGGTCGACTTGGTTTCAGACTTGACCTCAAGTCGATATTGGAGTCGACTTGGGTTGCGACTTGACTCGTTCTTGTGCCAAAAACAGTTTGACCCTTTTCCTTTAGTTTGCTTGGCTTCTTTCTTTGATCATTTTCATTCTGGAATGGCTTCACATATTTGTAGTCTTTGTGAATATTTGAAGAACTTGTCTTTGATTCACTAGTCTTCATGACTTGAGTTTCTTCATCTTGAAATACACTTGGAGCTTTGCCTTGGACTTGAGAGACTTAAGTTGATAATGAGCTTGTACCCTTGATTTGGATTTGAGAAAACTTAAGTTGATTCTTGGAATGAGCTTGAATCTGTATCTTTGAACTTTGAAAGCCTCAAGTCGAAGTTGGGGTCGACTTCGTCTGCGACTTTGGTATTTTTGTGCCCCAAAATCAACTCTGGAGTGTTTTTGCCGTCTCAAGTCGATGCTGGAGTCGACTTCGTTTGCGACTTGGCTTCCCAAGTCGCAAGTGGAGTCGACCTGGCCTGCGACTTTACCTGCTCTTCTTCTATTTTTAAAACTGGTCGTGGGGTTCAATTTGGAGTCGAAGATGGAGTCGACTTTGGGATCGACTTCACCCTAAGTCGAAGCCCAAGTCGACTTGGAGATCGACTTGGCTATTTCCTTTCCTTAAAACATTCAACATAAACATTAGTATTCACATTAAACTCAAATTAGCCTTTGTTAATCATCAAAACTCATGCTTTGGTCAATTTTGTTTTGTTTTAAACATTATTTCCAACAATCTCCCCCTTTTTGATGATTGATAAAACTAAATTGAGCTTGTACCTTTCAAGATAATCACATTCATATAGTTTTCAAAACAGATCATATCTTTCAAACAGAGTATAGTAAATATGAAACACATAGCAAGCATGAAACACATATATGAGCATAAACAATTTCATAAATCAATCATTTTTACAGATTACACTGTAAAGCAAAAATGAAACCTAGATACAAACTACCTGACCCAAAATGCTCTAAAAACTCTCAAAAATAACTCTATTCCTATTCTATCTCCCCCTTTTGTCAATCTTTCAAAAAATGGTTCAATCACCAAGTATTTGGTGAATTAAAATTAGGAAATGGGATATGAAGATTGAATGAGTTTGATAGGACGAACATGAGCAGAGGAATAGAAGGAAGAAACTGGAGCAGGAGTCGGATCTCGATGAACTGATCCTGAATCGAAAGGATCAAGCTCCGGTATGGGTCGATTTTTGTGTTGCCCCGATGCAAAGTGGTATCTAATGGTACGCAGTTCCCGATCGATTCGATCTTATCGGGAATGCATATCATTGATGGTAGTAAGAACTTCGGTCACGAGACTGGTCATTCGATCCTTTTGATGACCCATTTCCTCTCGTAGAGTAGATATCTCATCTTTAATGCTCTGTAATGTGACCTCTTGAGATGACGGTGGAGGCGCCCGATCAGGTGCAGCAGATCCCTGTGGAGAGTAGGATCCGTGCGTCATAGGAGATACCGGCTCCTCGGGAACGTCTCGGGGTGGAGCAGATGGTGCCTCGGGAGGCTGCTACCCCTCAGTCTGTGCATGGCCTTCTTGCTCACGAGCTGGTTCACCCAAATTTTCTCGTATCCTATCATCCCTGAACTGCTCCAAATTGATCTTCATTCGTTAGAGCAGTGCCTTATTGATGGCATTTGTGGTTTTAGGGACTTCAAATGGTTCTCCGTCAATGTCTACCTCGTAATATTCGAGGATCCTCGTGATCCATGTCCCGTAGGGTAGAACGCCTCTCGGATTTTCCTTTCAACATGCCAAGGCTTCTAGGAATAGTCTTGGGAGGCTAATCTTGACTTTGTTGACTAATTTCCATAGAATCATGGCTTCCTGCTGGTTGAGCTGATTCCTTCCACCGCCTTTCGGATAGATGCAGTGAGCAATGAGTAAATGGAGGACTCTCAGCCGTGGAGAAAGATCCATGTAATATAGGAACTTGGTTCCTGCATGATACTTGTTACTCTTGGTTAGCTCATTGTAGATTTTCTCCATTGTAAGATCCTGGGGAAGTCGCTCTTCTTCGAATGGGACTTCGAGAATACTTCCTATTTTCTTTATTGCTTATTCTTGATCTGGGTTAGCCATTGTTCCAAAAATCATTTCTGTGCCTTTGACAAAGGTTGAAAAATTGTTATCATCCACAGATAATAGAACATCCTTGTCAGATCGGGATGTACCCTTTTATCTGTCTTCAGCAACTGTATCCATCCTTGATAATCTAATAATTCTTCTATGTCGAATTCATAATCGTTGAGAAATTTGAAGTCGATGATCTTTGAAATGAATACCTTTCTTTCGTAGAAATGTTTATAGAATCGGCTATGTTGAAGCTCTATTCTAAAATAGGTTGTGGGCATTTTCAGGACTTGTCCTTTTGTGATCGGGATCCTTCTAGTATTTGAGCTTTGAGGTTGACTTTCTGACCTCGGACCTCTATCTGAAGATTGGGTAGCGGTTTGAAATCTGACCCTTCGACCTGTTGAGGTTGAAGGTTCCTCTCTAGCTCGTTTTGCAGGAGTCCTTTGTCTCCTAGGAATTTCTTCCTCCGTATTTGACCTCGAAGGTCTGGGTACAGGTTTAAGTGAGGGCTTGGAGACAGCTAGTTTGGGAAGTCTGGGTTTTGGAGCCATTGGATTGGGAATTTAGAAACTGAGAGAGAAAGGCAGTGAGAGATAGATAGACTGAGAAGACAGGGAGACTAGTGGAGAGAGAGATATGAAGATGGAGAGAGAGGACTGGTGGAGTTTGAGAGATGCTGGAGTTGAGAGATTGAGAGAGAGAAACAAAGAAAGGACTGATGGTGGAGACTGCCAGAGAAAATGAAGGGGAAAATCTTCGGGAAGAAAGGCTTGCTGGAACTTGCTGGAAGAAAAGAGAGATGAGCTAGATGAGAAAGGCTGGAGAGAATGGCTGGCGAAGAGGAGCGGGAGCTGGAGGAAACTGCCGGAGAGAGAATCTTGTCGGAGAAGAGAGACGGGCTATTGAGCTTGGAGAGAAGAGGAATCGGAGAGGATAGAAGGCTGCCGAAAAAGAAATGAGAAGAGAAAGAGAGGGAAGGAAAAAAGAAGAGAAGGGAAGAAGAGAAGACGGACGGTCGCTCGCGGAGTCGACTTTGCCCTAGGCGAAGTCGACTTCAACCCCTCGGAGTCGACTTTGTCTCAGAGGCGGAGTCGACTTCACATCTCCCAAGTCGACTTCACTGGAGTCGACTTGGCTTTCCCGGAGTCGACTTGACTCATCGACTTGACCTTTTTCAGATTTGATTTTCCTATATGATTTTCCTTAATTTAACTCTATCATTCCCATATCATTCTAATTTTATAAAATGATTCCTTTGCTAATGGCTTAGTAAAGATATCAGCAATTTGATCTTCTGTTTTCACATATTCTAAGCAAATATCATGATTCTCAACATGTTCACGAATAAAATGGTGTCTTACATCTATAAGCTTGGTTCTTGAATGCAGTACAGGATTCTTAGTCAAACATATAGCACTTGTATTATCACATCTAATAGGAATATTGAAATAATCAATGCCATAATCTTTTAATTTTTGTTTCATCCAAAGTAGTTGGGCACAGCAGCTTCCGGCGGTTATATATTCGGCTTCCGCAGTAGATAGAGCAACACTGGTTTGTTTCCTTGAGTACCATGAAACCAACATATTTCCAAGAAATTGACAAGTTCCACTGGTACTTTTTCTATCTACTTTGTAACCGGCAAAATCCGCATCCGAATAGCCGATTAAATCAAATATTGACCCCTTTGGATACCATAGTCCAAGATTGATAGTATTTATCAAATATTTAAAAATTCTTTTTACAGCCAATATGTGATTCTTTAGGACATGCTTGAAATCTAGAGCACATACAAACACTAAATAAAATATTTGGCCTAGAAGCAGTTAAATATAACAATGATCCTATCATGCTTCTATAGAGCTTTTGATCGATACATTTACCGTTTTCGTCCGTGTCGATCTTGATTGTAGAACTTATTGGAGTATTTGCCCCTTTACCATTCTGCATTCCAAATTTCTCGAGCATTTCTTTGACATATTTGGACTGATTTAAGAATATTCCTTCCTTTTGTTGCTTGATTTGTAGTCCGAGAAAGAAATTCAGTTCTCCCATCATGCTCATTTCAAATTCGCTCTGCATGATCTTAGAAAATTCTTGGCATAAAGTTTCATCAGTAGCTCCAAATATTATATCATCTACATAAATTTGCACAATTAAAATATTTTTACTTTTATATTTAATGAACAAAGTAGTATCAACTTTCCCTCTTTGAAACTCATGATTGATCAAAAATCTGTTTAACCTTTCATACCAAGCTCTTGGGGCTTGTTTTAGTCCATATAACGCTTTGGTCAATTTATAAACATATTTTGATTGATCCTTTTCTTCAAATCCTGAGGGTTGTTCAACATATACTTCTTCGTTCAAATATCCGTTCAGAAATGCGCTTTTTACATCCATTTAAAACAATTTGAAATTCATATGAGAAGCAAATGCTAGTAAGATACGTATGACTTCTAATCTAGCCACAGGTGCATATGATTCTTCAAAATCAATCCCTTCTTCCTGGGAATACCCTTTGGCTACTAATCTAGCCTTGTTTCTAATTACAAGTCCGCTTTCGTCCAATTTGTTCCTAAATATCCATTTGGTACCAATAATGGTATGACCATTTGGTCTAGGAACTAAATGTCATACATTGTTCCTTTCAAATTGGTTTAGCTCTTCTTGCATTGCAATGACTCAGTTTTCATCATTGAGAGCTTGTTCAATGGTAGTTGGTTTGATTTTTGATACAAAAGCATATTGTCCACAAATGTTTTGTTTTGATCTTCTAGTTTTCACTCCTTCATACACATTTCCAATTACTTGCTCAATTGGATGGGCATTTTTGAACTTTAAATCAGTTGGAGGTTTGTAAGAATCATTACCTTCACTTACCTCTTCCTCTATGAGGTTTTCTGGCTTGAGCTCGATTTCCTTTGGTTGTTCTTTTCCTTTTGTTTCATCTGCATCACTTAACTCATCCTCCTTTCTCGGAGTTTGGTTAAATTCATCAAAGACAACATGTATCGACTCTTCTACAACTTGGTTTCGTTTATTGAATACTCTATATGCTTTGCTATTTGATGAGTAACCAAGGAATATTGCCTCATCACTTTTAGCATCTAGTTTTTCCAAGTTGGTTTTTCCATTGTTCAAAACATAGCATGTGCATCCAAAAGCATGAAAATAAGAGATATTTGGTTTTCTTCCTTTCCATAGCTCATATGGGGTCTTTTTCAAGATTGCTCTAATGGTAACTCGATTCAAAACCTGACAAGCTGTATTTACAGCTTCACCCCAAAATTTCTTGGATAGTTTGCTCTCATTTAGCATTGTTCTAGTCATCTCTTGTATAGTTCTATTTTTCCTTTCAACTACTCCTTTTTGTTATGGAGTTCTTGGTGTAGAAAATGTGTGATGGATTCCTTTTTCATTACATAATTCTATGAATCGTTTGTTTTCAAATTCACCACCATGATCACTTCTTATAGTTATAATAGTACTTTGTTTTTCATTTTGCACCAAATTTACAAAAGTTGCAAACATAGAGAAGGCTTCATCTTTGCTAGCTAAGAGAATTATCCATGTGAATCTTGAAAAATCATCAACAATTACAAACACATATTTCTTTCCACCAATGGTTAAAATATCGGATGGCCCATATAGATCCATGTGTATCAATTCAAGTGGCCTAGTGGTGAAAATTTCCTTTTTGGTAGAGAAAGGCATTTTAGGTTGTTTTGATAATTGACATGCCTTGTAAATTTTGTCCTTGTCATATTTCAACTTTGGCAATCCTTCTACCAAACTCTTTTTCCATAGGGTCTTTATATTTCCCATGTTTATATGTCCAAGCCTTTTATGCCAAACCCATGGATCATTATCAATGGCCATTAGACATTGACCATCTAATTCATCAAGTGAAACCAAATATACATTTCTATGTCTTTTTCCACTAAACATGATATGTTCTCCATCAAATACATTACATATGGATGATTCAAACACAACCTTGTATCCTTTGTCACATAATTGACTAATGCTCATTAGATTGTGCTTGAGTCCTTCAACAAACAAAACATCTTCTATGATGCATTTGAAATACTATATATGTTTCCCTTACCTTTAATTTTACCTTTCTCATTATTACCAAAGCAACCGTTCCATCGTTGCAAGACTTAAGTTTATGAAATAAACTTCTTTCTCCGGTTATATGCCTTGAACAACCACTGTCCATGAACCATACATTGTTTGCCTTTGCCTTAAAACATATCTGAAAAATAAACAAGTAAATCTTATCTCTTTGGTACCCATTTTATGGGTCCGTTTGGGTTAGTTAACCTTTGAAGTTTGAGTTGATCCATCTTTGATTCCATAAAACCAATGCATTTTGGCATCCAAACCAATTTAGCACCTAGGTTTTGCAGTTTTCTAAGTTCACATTGATAGATCTTATGTCCAAGCTTGTTGCAAAAGTTACAAGTTCCTGGAAGTCTAGAAATAGGGAGCCATTTGGTAATTTGTTCATTGGTTGGTCTTTTGGTCCAAACTGTTCGATTTATCTTTGGTTTAGTAAAATTGGTTTTGATATTATTTCTTGAAGCGTTAGTTTCAGTTTGTTCAAGTGCATTGTACCCAAGTCCTTTATTGCAAGTTTGAGTTGTTATTTTTAAGAACATTTTTACATTTTCTCCTGGATTAGAGAACTTGGCAAGAGATTCATTTAATGATTTATTCTCATTTTAAAGTTTTTCTAATTCATTTTCTAAGGTATTCTTTTCATCTTTTATCTTGTCTAATTTTTCAGCAAGTTTACCATTTACAATTATTATTGCATCACATTGTCTTTTCTTAATTGTAAACTTGTTTCCTAATTTCTTTATTTCTTCATATAGTGAATCATAAGCTTGTTGAAGTTCCTCTAATTCAGCACATTTAAGACATTCATTTGTAGAGCAATTTGAAAAGGATTTCTGTTTGGAGGTTACCTCTTGACTACTCGTGCAGTCCGTTGAACTGGTTTGATCCTCCAAGGTTTCCATTGCTGCAAAGCATATGTCGGTGTTTGCTATGCAACAGATTCTTGCACAATCTACTTCGCATTCTTCACTTGAGGAGCTATTCGTTGTAGATTCTTCTTCATTTACATACATGCCTCTTCCTTTGTTTCTTTGAAATCTTTTGTTGTCGCCTCGATCTTTTCTTTGTTCCTTTTCCTTGTTTTCTTCGGGCGTTGGACATTGGGCTTGCATGTGTCCCGAACCGCCGCATCGGTAACATTTTGTCATTTCTTTCTTTTTCTCTTTGGAGTTTCTTTCTTTAAAATTTCTGAAATTTCTGCCTTTCCTCACAAATTTTCTGAATCGTTTTGTGAGTAGGGCAATCTCATCGTCATTTTGTGAAGATGAAGTATTGTCTGAATCTTGTGCGGCTTTTAAGGCAATTGCTCTTTTGCCTTTGTGATGATCTTCATTTCTTTTCTTAATTAGCTCATGTGACATTAATGAGCTAATTAGGTTTTCTAGCTTCAATGTGTTGAGGTCCTTAGCTTCTTCTATCGCAGTAATCTTTGGAGTCCAAGATTCCGGTAGAGCCCTTAAAATCTTCATAACCTGTTCAGATTAAGATATAGCCTTTCCAAGACCTTTCAAAGCATTAGTAATTTTTGAGAATCTAGCAAACATTTCAGAAATATTTTCTGTTTCTAACATTCTAAAATTTTCTAATTCTCCAATCAAAATGTTTCTTCTCGTCCCTTGGACTTGAGAAGTTCCTTCATAGATGAAGGTTAATGTATCTCATATCTCTTTGGCGGTTAAATAAGAGGATACTCTATCATATTCAGATGCCGTGAGAGCACAAAATAGTGAATTCATAGCTTTGGCATTGCTCTTCACGATTCTTACTTCCTCATCGGTCCATTTGGAAGCTTTTTCATTAATGGGCAAGATCACACCATCTTGAATCACAATCCAAGAGTCCATATCGGCCGCCGTCATCCTCAAGGAATGTAAAGGGTCGGCGGTGATTTCATCCTTGAAGTGGAGGAGTGAGAGCCGATCTGTTTCATTAGAGAAGTGAGCAGTAGCATTAATGGAAGATAGAAGGGTGTCAAGGAGGAGAAAACAACATAAAAATAGCACCCAACAGCTGATAGATGGTCAATCCATTGCCATTGGTTGGTGATCGATGAGGATGAGAGACGCCACTGAGAATCAGCTTACTCTAATTTATAATTAATTTGAGACAATTGACCATCTGTTCTTAGTTATTGGCAGTCAATTATTGTGGTTGTAGAAATTAAATGTCTGTCTTTTTTTTTCTCGTCTTTCAACGACAGGAGCGTATTACCAACGCAGGACTTTATAAAATTCCAACGTCAACCCTTTTTGTCTTCGTCTAACCCGATCGAGCCCATTTACCTAAGAATTCGAAATTCAGCCCTAGTTACGGAATTAGGATTGGCCAGTAGGCTTGGAAATTGATAAAAATTTTAAATGAAAATTTTTCGTATAAAATTTTTTAGTGTATGAGCGTAGTATTCGCAGATTGCATATGATAGTCGTCAGCGTGTAGTCAATCTTAGCATTAGATCATAAAATAACTTGAAATATTAAGTATATAATAAAATTGAATTTTTGATAAAAATAAAATTGAATATTAAATATATAATAAAAGTGAAAAATGAGTTTGACATGAAAAGGGTAAAAGGAAACCATTAATAAGATGAGTCAAAAATTAATACTTTATGACAATAATTTAAAAATATCTCTATTATATTTATTATGAAATTAAGTTTAAATTATGTTTTATAAATAGAATTTTTTTACTATTAAATATTTCATTTAGTATAAAAATAATAAATTTATTCATTTTTAATATTTTAATTTTTTATCATGTTCTAAAATATTATCTTCCATTTTTTAATTTTTGATAAAATTTTTAGATGAAAATTTTTTGACGTAAAAATTTTTAAAATGAAAAAAATGATGTAATATGATGGAGGTAATGATAAGGAACATAGATGATAAAGTTAACATAAATAGGTTAATTGTATGGATAATTGCATAAAAATAGGTTAGTCGTATGTGTAGTTGTGTAAAAGTAATTGAGAAATAGAATAGTTGTATTGGAAAAAAAGTAAAAAAAAAAATCATTCAAAAATAGAATAGTTATGCAGAGTAAAAATTTTAAATTTGAAACGTTTTTAGCAAAATAAACACACCCTATATAAGTTAAAGGAATTATCCAAGTTTCAATTTAAAAATAGACAAAAGCGATTATTTTCTTCGACTTAATGACATAAAATAAATTCCCAATCAAAAAAATCATATAAAATAGAAGTGTATAAAAAAATAAGAAATAAATTTTAACGCATTGAAAAAACGTTTGGGGGTCAACAGTTACGTTGAAAAGTGTATTTGAGTTTACCATCGTAAAATATTTACGATTCAAATTCATCTTATGATTTAAAAATACAATTATAGATTATAATAGCTTTTAAAAACATGAGGGGAACAAATTGTGATTTAATATTTTAATATATTTTGATAAAATTTAATATTTTATAAATAGCTTAAAGATGCTATTAAAAAGATAAATATTGGATAAAATAAATTCTTTTTTCGAGTAACAAATAAGTGCAATGATTTAACATTTACCATAAGCATTAAGCTAGATGATAAGTCTTAATTTTTTAATTTAAAAAAATTGTAAATGTAAATAGTTTACATGCTATCATCAAAAATTATTTTGGATGTAAACATATATCTTGCAAAAAAAATCTTTTAAAAATGAATATATAATTATTAATTTTTTGAAAATGTATAATATAAATATTATATAAAATTTTGTAATATATTTAATTTTTGAAATTATAAATAAATACATATATATGAATATAAATTTTATATATAATAGAAAAACCAATATTAAAATGAGAAATTTACTTTCGGAAATAAAAAAAATCTAGTTTCACTCGTCCAATTGGATAATATTGAGCAGGCCCTTAAATATTTTAAATGCCTCATACATTATTTGGATTTATTTTACCAGGTTCTGAAATTTAATTAGATCATTTTGTCGAATACCTAAAAACTAATGGACTTGATTTTCAAATGGGAAAAAAAATGCCAGGTCTATTTTGTCAAAAGGTCGTGCATATACTAAGCTTGCACGCCACGTACGTTGTCGGTTCTCCCACGCTCGTTGACTGTAACATCCGGTCACATCCGGTTGACTGACCCGAAGCACTCCTCCTTATTAAAAATATAATTCTTTTATGTCTAAAAAATAATAATTTATTTTTTGAAGAAATTTATTTTTTATTTTCAATATAACTTTTTCAATTATAATACACTCTTTTTGTTTCCAATACACAATAATATTTTTCATCTACTATTCTTATCTCATTAAATTTGCAAACAAATATACACCATTAAGTAAGGGAGATATACATCATGATGTATCTTAGGTTGAAATAGGACATTTATTTATTTCTATAATTAGTTCTATTTTTTTGGTTTTTTCTTCATAAACATGTTTTCCTAAATATATTCAATTTATATACAAAGTTTTGTCATTTTAGAACACTTTATATATTTCTTTTTATTTTTTAAATCAAGTTTTTTAAGGAGTTAAAAATGAGTTAAATGTCCTTGAAAGTGGTGAATTTTTAAAAAATAAAAAATAAAAATGTAAAATGACAAGACTTGATATATGGATTAAATACAATTAAGAAAACATACTTTAAATAATTAAAAATAAAAATAAGATAAAATAAATAAATATTGTATTTTAACTTAAAATACATAATTGTATATATAATCATGCTCCGCAAGTAAAGTATAAAATGGTTGAATGGAATGGAGAAATGGAATGAGAATATAATAATGTATACTGAAAATAGTAAAGTTATAGAACTATCAAAAAATATCAAGACAAGCTAGAAAGTTTAAAGAAGATGAGACAGTTTGTGAATAGAGAGGAAGAAATCAAAAAATGAAGAAATAATCATCAACAACCTCCTAGAAGATGAAGAGATATTATGGAGACTATTCTAGAATGAATTGGCTTTAGTTTGGGGATAAGAATACAAAAATTTTCCACCAGAGAGCATATGAGTAAAGAAGAAGAAACCATATAGAAGTTGGTCGACAAAGATGGAAAGGAAGTGAGCGACCAAAAGGAAAAAGAAGAGCAGGTAGTTGCATATTTTACATAGCTATTTAAGTCTAGAGGGGCAAAGGGACTAAACAGGATTATGGAGCATGCGCACACAAAAATCTTAGAAGAAGAAAACCAAATCCTAACCGCCCCTATAAATAGAAAAGAGATTGTTAAAGCTATTAAAGAAATAGATCTAGAAAAACACCGAGACCTGATGGGATGCCTGTAATTTTCTTTAAAAATAATTAAAATGTTGTTGTAGACAACATGGTCATGGCCTATAAACATCTACTAGAAACTAGAACTAACATAAAGAGGAATTGGCAGATGAGAGAGATAAATTGAACCTACATTGATCTCATCCCAAAGAAGGAAGGTGCAAATTGTTTGAAGGATTTTCATCCAATCAACTTTTGCAACATAATCCATAAGATTGTGGCTGAATTTCTTGCGAACATGTTCAAATTATGCTTATAATGGATTATCTTAACAAACCAAAGTGTGTTTGTGCTGGGAAGACTCATTTCGGACAATATGTTTATGGCTTATGAAACATTGCACTAATTGAGGAAGACAAAAGAAGGATAGAGAAATAAAGTAGCAGTAAAATTGGATATGGCAAAAACATATGATTGTGTAGAATGGAGCTACTTGTATGAATAGATGAGAAGATAGGATTTTGTGAGAAATGGATAGGCTGGGTACAAAGCTACATATCTTCAATCACATATTGCATAATTGAAAATGGCTTTAAATTAACCACATTTACAACAAGTAGGGGGCTAAGATAGGGTAACCCATTATTACCTATTTATTTCTTGTAATGGCCTAAACTGAAAACCAAAGCTTTTGCTCTAAATTTAAATCTCCAGGATCTTTCCATATATTAAATAAAACCATCTCAAAAAGGTAATTATAAATAAACTTGCATTATTACATCCAAGAAATCATGCTCATAAAATTATTACAATCATGCCTACATTAGTAAAATGTTTATTTCCAAGTCGAGTCACTTATTACATAAAATAAAAAATGATCAGGTAAATTCATTATGCCACCACCAGCTCATTGCCCACCATCTATTGGGTCATCTGAGAGTGTGATACCTAGAACATTTTGTGATCAACAAATGAATTTAGGTATTTAAAAGTTGAATAATGATCTTTTCACACCGGCTGTAAACAGGGTGGTTTCAAACCACCTTTACAGACCGTTGGATTCGTGTAGATGAATCCGGGACGTCGAGGAGGGCGTGCGACGCTGACACCGGAAGAAATGCCTGCAGGTCCCTCTGCCAGGTCCCAGAAATGTGTGCAGGTCCCTCTCTCTCTCTCTCCCCTCCTCTCCCACGCACACACACCCTCTCTCCCTGGCTCCCTCTCTCTCTCTCTCCCCTCCCAGATCACACGGCCTCCTCCCTCGCAAACTCTCCCTCATCATCGGCTCTCCTCATCGGCTCTCCCTCCCTCACTCTACAGCAAGATGGCCCTTCCCTAGTAATTGTCGGCGTCATCGGTGCTGTCCGTCAAGAGTTCCTCAGCGTGCTCTCCGACCGTGATTTCCCCTACAGGAGATTGCTCCTGCTGGCTAGCAAACGATTCGCCGGGAATCGCCTTTCCTTCGAGAACAGAGATTACGTCATTGAAGAGCTCACCAAGGATAGCTTCGACAGCGTTAACATTGCGTTGTCTAGCGCGGGTGGATTGATTAGCAAAGAGTTTGGTCCTGTGGCTGTTTCCCGGGGTTCCATTGTTGTAGATAATAGCTCAGCCTTGCGGATGGATCCAGATGTTCTGCTTGCAATTCTGGAGGTTAATACCCACGCAATGGCGCACATCAAGCTTGGCTCTGGTAAGCAACCACCGCGCTTGTTGGCAAGCAGATGCAGAGGTTCTGTCAGCAGTGCAGTAGGTAAGCGTAATTCAAATTCTCAGAAGCTGGGATCTTTCTTAATATTTGAAGGGGAGTTGTATACATTATTAACGATTTTTTTCCATTGCCGGAATATAGGAATTTTTTATGTTTTCATTTATTAAGTAAACAGCAAGTTCATATAATTTTTTTAAATAAAAAATTCATCTTTTTATGGACCCAAAATTGTATTGGAAATTAATTACTTTATTTTTCAATTATATAGATATGTGTTATTATGATAAGTTAAGTTCTTACTATATAATTGCTGCCGAGTCATTATTGGCTTGGGATTTCTAGATTCATAGCTAGCCCTTTTTTTATTAAATTTTGTTTCTTCTAAATTTGTCTGTTAGGCTAATCTGATTTGCTTGGTGGTTTGTATTGCAGGTTTCATTTGCTTTCAGAGTTGGATGAGGGTAAGAGAAGCTGCCGACGGAGACTTGCTGGGCATAACCGGAGAAGAAGGAAAATTCAAGCAGATGATGTTTCCTCTCAGTTGTAAAGCAGTCTGTTAGCAATTTCTATTTTCATTTTTATTTGAGCTCCAAAATTGGCCATGATTTTACCTTGTCTGTTTTTCCATAGTTAAAAGTTATTCTTTGCAGGGTCGGATTGGGCGAATCATGTTCAAACTATTTGACAAGGATCCTAGCAACTTTCCAGGGTCACTTAGAACTCAGGTAATAAAAGATGGTCATGAATTTGCTACAGTTTGGATGATTTGGAAGCTTATCCTCAAGCACCTATCCATAAGCTTACAAAATGCCTACAAATTTTTCATTTTAGATATTTCATTGGCTATCTAACAGTCCATCAGAGATGGAGAGCTATATTAGGCCAGGATGTGTGGTTTTGACAATATATGTATGTAACGCCCCATTCATAAAAATACTCAATAACTAATCAACGGCGCTACACATTCATAGAAAAATTCGGCAGCATCTCCCCATAACATACAAGGGGTAATATGGAATACATGACCTGATATTCATTACATTTCCATTTGTAACATTCAATCCTATTTATATACTTGCATCTTCATATAATAAGAACATTCATATAGAAGGAAATCATTACATATTTTCCTTACACAACAAACAGATATAATAGTCATGCATATGTGCATCAACAAGGATTAATAATCCAATCTGAAATACCAAATACATTATAGTTGTCAAAACGAATCCGCCTAAGTAATTGTCTGCATATATGATTATCAAAAGAGCACAAGTCTAAAAGAACTGGAATCAACATATTGTGCTAGGGTCTCTCATGTTTGATCTTCAACTTGTCCCATCCTTAAGTTCTCCTTCTGGCCTGCGATCTAAAACCACAATAACAATGATATGAGTCTAAATAGACCCAGTAAGTAGATAGTGGTTAGCACAAAGTGCAAATAAGCATAATGATGAATACTCATACAGTGATGAAGCTAATACACATGGGTCCAATACCCACTCCCAAGATCGTATACATATAACCATACACACAAATTGACCAACACAACCAATCATCTACTCATGTCCATCAAGGGCCATGAACAACCCTCTCCTCATGTCAATCAGGGGCCATGAACAACCCTTACAACCAACTATTTGAGATAACGCATCATACATAACAGACAATGAAACACATCGCAAACCACACATACAACATCAACACAATTCAGATACAACACATAGATCTGTCACACAAGCATTTTATCAAACACATGATAGGCGCGAAATGAAATAACCTTCGATTCGTATTCTCTTTTGGGGCAAATCAATTCACGTCACATTTCAACAATATAAGAACTTCTAGGAAATCTTTCACATCATAAAAATCGCACATTCAAAGTAAATTTCCCATAAACCCTAACTGTTACGAACCCATTTCCTAATACCATAGAGTCGTCAAGCTCTACATATTTCCTCTAGCCTCATGTCGTGTTCAACATAAAATTTCATCACTAAATCGAGAAAGGGCGACATCTACTTACCTCGATCGTGATTTTCCCCAAAACAGCGACCCTAGGCTTAGCTTGCAGAGATTTGGAGCTTCCTTGATTCAAATCGATCACCTTCGAGGCAGTCAGTAGGGTTTTCTCGAAGAGATCTATTGCTAGATCGTACTGAGTAGAAGAGAAAGAAGAGAAGACGCAGAGATCGGGAAGAGAAGAAGAAGAAAAACAGTCGGGCGTGAGGTGAGAAAATGGAGTCTAACGCGCGGGCTTCGCTTCATATCGAACCCCCATCGGGTCGGGATCGGGTCCAGGACGGGTCGGAGCATGAGTCGGGTCTAATCGCATTTGGTAATTTACTCTTCCACTCCTACGACTTAAATAATTAAAATTTTCTTCAGGGGCGCTGCCCCCTGCACCCCCGCAAGGGGCGTCTCCCCCTTGACCCCCGCGACCTGACCGGGCAGGTCGAACCCCGTACCTACTCTGCGAAGGAAACAATAGTCGTAGTGCCCATCAATGGAACGCTAATCATACATGCACATATGCACTATACATCTCCTAAATGTCGTGTCCATGTATGTTATGTATCCATTAATATCGTAAAATTCTTACTAGCATGTTCATAAGTTACCTTATAAATAGAGAAAAGTTATAATAAAAATAGAATAAAAATACCTGGTCCTCACAGACTATCAATGCCCTATGTTGCTGGGGATGAGGTGACTGCAATTTTCTTTTACTTTGATATGAAAGTTTCAAGTCGGCTTTTTGTTTAATCAATGGTTTTCTTCGATTGACAGTTACAAGAAGACCTTAGTCAGCGGGTGGGTTCCCTCATCAAGGGTTCCGATTCAGATTTCTGGAGAACTGGGAGGTTTTTAGTTCATACAGACAGGCAGTTAGCATCTCATAAAGATGTTGAGCAATATATGTAACCTTAAAATATAAAGATGGTGAGCAATATATGCAATATTTGGCAACTTTAGTGATTTTTGCTGGTTCAGCTGAGATACGACTTCTGCATTCTTGTTGAATGACTAAGAGAAGACTGAGATTTGAATTCTGCAAAAGTGTGTC
The DNA here is from genome assembly GCA_030490835.1 of Annona cherimola. Taxonomy (NCBI): domain Eukaryota; kingdom Viridiplantae; phylum Streptophyta; class Magnoliopsida; order Magnoliales; family Annonaceae; genus Annona; species Annona cherimola. The sequence goes on along the minus strand of CM059971.1, from coordinate 32,460,987 downwards.
ATTGTCTTGTGGAGTTCTCCATTTGTTGGATCTTTGGGAACCTTTTCCATTTCCAGAATATCCTTTCTTTTCCTTATTAGCTAGCTTGCTTTTGGTCAGTTGTATTGTTATTGTATTACTTATGCATAGTTCAATTGTGTGTGCATCCTTATCTTCATTATCCCTAACCAGAACCTGACCTATATTGCATTTCAATTGATAAAAGTTTGGATTGTGCTTTTCTTAATTTAATGATAAATTACTTGTATCAGGTAGTTGGAATGGTTGTTAGGACATATGAAGCAACTAGTGGCGCAAAGTTTTTCCCCCCTTTTCTTCCATGTTGCAGACTGTGTCATGTCCTTGCACAGATGCAAAGCCATAGAATGAGAGAGCAGAGCCAAAATCCAACTAACAAGTAGAAGAACATATTCAACAACACAACTCACCTCCAAATGGAGTTCTTCCATTACGATCAAATGACTGAAGACTGAAGAAAGCTACATAGTTTCTCCTCTCTAATCCTTGTATAAGAACTTCGGGGAGTGGTTTGTCCTCAATGTAGTTCTTCCATGTATGTTGTACAATGATAGCAAGAAGATGAATTATTCTCTTGGAAGATTTCCATAATGTATAATTGGATTTGGTTTTGTTTGTATTAAAGAATGTGAATTGATGGTGACTCCATGTATATTGTTCTTCCATTAATGTTGTTCAATGAAGTTTGTTAAAATTAAAGTTATTCACCTGGAAATTGTCGATATTATTTGTAGTTTCTGTAAATGAAATTTGCATTTTATCACTTAGAAATTCAGAAAATAAAATATACACCATCCGTAATTTTGCAAAAAATTCCAAAAAAATGCAGAAAATATGGAAAACCATTTGCAAGATATCAATCGAAAAATAAAATCATTCCTGTAAATGAAATTTGCATCTTATCACTCAGAAATGCAGAAAATAAAATATACTCCATCCGTAATTTTGCAAAAAATATTCCAAATCTCATAACTAAAAGTCAAGATAGACAAACTCCAAACAGCACTAACAACAGTGGTTCACGTAGTGACAACAAGTTAGACAAATTACTTTAGTACTAACAACAACTGTTCTAAAACATTTAGAGAATCTAATACATTATAATAAGCAAAACAACACCAACTAGACTAATAAAAATTCCAAAGGCTATCTTCCAACAGCTCCATGTCTCTCCTCTCTAATGCGAGTTTTAAATCCATGTCCCTCTTCACTGCTGCATCCCTTACTTGTCGGATTTCACCTTTCAATTCTTGTACTGCAGTCTTATGTATCTGCTTCATTTGACTGGTTTCTGCTGTGTGTATCTCCCTCAGATTTGATACACAACGTAAGACTTCTCCCATATCAGCCACCAATTACTCGTAGTCGTACGGGACGAGTTGGCTTTCAGAGTGGAACTTGCTTCCACTTTCATATTGTGATGAATTTGAACTCTTTAAAGCAGAAGTAGATGACTCGTCCAGCCATCTGAAATATTTGTAGCACTTCGAAGGATCCTGTTGAACAAATTATATATGATCGAAACCCCAATTTGAAAAAATCAAAAGGGCATATTATCATTAAGAAGAATACATACTCTATAATGTGGACATCGTAGAAAATGCCGGCTAGGGTTCTTTTTTGTATGTGATGTCAATATAACAACTGCAGAACCACAAAAATAAGTATATCCATCTCATTTATGGCCACCTGTGCAACAAAATGAAACAACATTGGTAATTAGTTCAGAATGACTTAATTATATGATGCACTACAATAATTGATGACATTCTTTCCTGTAAAAATGCAAAAGTATAAAACATAGCATAGCAACAAGGGAAGATAAGTTGATATGAATACCTCTCATACCTCGGCATCGCCCTGTGTAAATGCATGCATCATTACTAGATTCAGATCGAAATGATGTAGTTGGAACATTGAATGCAGGATAGTTACGTTTATCATGACCAACAACGACTTTATTACATCCACGACAATGTTTTAATCCACCATGTATCTGTTCAATTGCTCCCTTAAATCGCTTCGATGTTCGTCCCTTCCTCAGTGAGATATGTGGTTTGTCAATGCTAAACCCTTGAGAACTTTGTGAAGGAAATACACCACTTGATATTCCTATTGCTTCAACGTCCATGGAGTTTGGGCCAGTAACATTCAGGTTGAAATTGTCACTTGCAACTCCCAAAGTAGGACCTCCAATGGCATCCATTCCATCCAATCTATTTGGATCCGCCGGTCGTGGCTGCTTCGGTATTGCATCAAGTTCAGCAAGCATGGTCTCCATATGACCCTTCACTATTTAAAATGCTTCGGGGTTGTGCAAAGCCTCGTGTCTAACATGAGTCCACCACTTTGATAGTGTGTGAGTACGAACAGCAAGAGATTGCCTTGATTCGTTATCACTTGGTGTGGATCCACGAATGATATGGGATTTTGCAGATTGTGTCCAACGTGACAACAGGTGACACGGTGGCATACACTTCACTTTAAGGAATCGAAATATGGCAATGATGTGCTTGCAAATGACACCAAAAGATTCAAATTTCATGCATGGACAGGCAGCCACTAACTCCTCCATATTCCATGATACAATCTTATGCTTTCCATCGTCGTCCACTTCGCTCTGTTGCACGCGTCATCGTTGTATTATCCCATCTCCTTCCATCCTTTCTCCAATATACACAAGACTTTGCTCCAACTCCTTCTGAAAAATTAAAAAAATATTCAGCGTATACAGCTTGGCCATTTGAGCTTCAATAGTACATACGGTTTTCAACAAGGGCACACCATGCAATGTACGAAAATCAACCTCTCCTTCAGCCTCACGTCTCCGTTCAAGAGCTTTATCACATCCATGCGCAAAATCAATCAGATTTGACTTGTGGTTTACAAACCCATCAAAAAATGCATTCATGCTTTCACTTCTGGCTGTTGTCCTCATACCAGCAGAGAAGAATTTCTTCGTGAATGTCGGAATCCACTTCTCCCGTATTTCATACATGTGCTGCAACCATGAGTTATCCTGCAGGTTGAACTCATCTATCATCATTTGCCAACACTCATCAAAATCTTCTTCACTTTCTGTGCCGTACAAACAATGATTCCACTTTGCTTTAAAAGTGGGATGTTCATGAATGACGTGAGATAACTTCTCTGGCAACTTCCTACATATATGCCACAAGCATAGGAGGTGGGTAGTATTTGAAAAAATGTATGCTATTGCTGCTCCAATGGCTGCATCTTGATCTGTAAATATAGGTTTTGGATGAACCCCACCCATTGCATCCACCCATGTCTGAAACAACCACTTAAAATCTTCAATTGTCTCACCGAACAGCAAACCTGCTCCCAACAATATAGATTGATTGTGATGATTCACTCCCACGAATGGACCAAACGGCATATCATACTCATTAGTCTTGTATGTCGTGTCGAAACACACAACATTGCTAAATACCATGCCATCTTCCTTTGATTTTCCATCAACCCAAAAACACGAAGTCAATCTCATTTCCTCATCGATTTGAATTTCATATGAGAACTGAGGGTCCTCCTGACTTTTTCTTTGAAAATAACGTAGTAGAATATTTGCATCACCACCGAACATTGTTTGGCGCATTCTCCTTAGTGCATTTCTAGCATCCCTTTCTGAAAAATGAAGATGAGAAGGGCCTTCCGCTTCATGCTGCATGAATGTTATAGACCGCGTCACGCCAATCCCAGAGGCTTTTCATGATGCTATAAGGTTTAGGTCATCTTCCATGCACTTTTTATGTGACCGCAACTTACGAGTTTTTGTTGGAGTACATATCAAATGATTATGATTCTCAACGAACTGTGACACGTGATATGAGTTATTTTGTTGGCTAAAGTTCACATACATTTTAGCAGGACATGAGCAACGACTTATAAAACCACTTTTAGTCGTTTGTTTATCCTGTGCAGCACCAGCTCTAGAGCACCTTAAAATAACCCTTGAAATTTCGCCAATTTTTAACTTGTGGGAGCAATCCTTTCTAATACTGAATCCATAATGCCATGCATAGCGATTATAAAACTCGTAGGATTCATCTATGGAGCTAAAAATCATGTCAATTCTTGGTTTCATCTCAAATGGAGCAGTGGGGGTGAACAAACCATTCATTCCATGTACATCAATTGAGTTAACACCTGGAATACCAACTTCCTCGCCCTCTAACTCATTCAGTAAATCATCCATTCTGACATCCTTAATCAGGCTAGGTTCTGGCTCATCATTTGGTTGAAGTTGCATTGTTGTCGAGTCATTTGGATGTAGCATTTTCATATTCAGATCAACTCTCAAATTTCCATCCATGCTAAACAAAGTCTAATATTCTGCCAACAACTCTCAATCTACGATGAAACAAAGACTACTTAATGTAAGATATGAATCACTAAATAATTATTAGATTCTTGATCTCTTTCGGTCATGCAGATACTTTCACAGCCTGAGTGTGTTCCTCAGTAGTGCTGCAGGTGGATCAGTTGTCTTAAAGCTTAGCTAGCCATAGCTAAGGAGACTGGCATCCATTATAAATCAAACATCATATATTCATAAACACAATCAATCAATAGTCACTACTATAAAATAAGATGAAATGCAATATAAATTTTACAAGTCTAACACATAAATATGCCAATTCGGGTATATACAGAGACTTCAAATGATGTTGGTCTTTGAGAATTTAGGTTTCGATGACATGGAGTAGATATCCATATCTAAGTTAACTTCTCTGAAGTAACACTTATTAATCAAAGATGAATTCTATCATTTACCAACGACTAATGACTAAGATGACTTTAGTATTTGTCGATATTAATTCTATTTCAATCTACTCCATGTATAAATTTGCAAAATGAGTGAAGGCAAGGGATCGTGATCCAAAATTTTCACAATACAATGCATAACATCGATGTTTCCCATGCCATCACTTGGTTGGGACTAATTTATAGCCATTTCTTTCCTCTTCTTAAGACCAATCAATTTCAATAAATTATCAAGCCTCCATTCTAAATATTGAAAATGAGCACAATTTCATGAAAAATGTTGAAGTATAATTGCAATTACGAATTTAAAAGAAAGCCAAAGAGTAGATACTTTTCGGTGGTATCAACTCATTCTTCAGGGAGTGCACCTATGGATTCTTGTTTGTTTTGTAATGATTCGATTTCATGTCTAAATGTCATCTGTCTCCTAATTTATGTAGACATTGCAATGAGATACATGTGGGACCAAAGGGGCACCCATTCAAATCACGGCGGGGTCCAAGGTTTGAAGTTCGCAGGGGCCTACATGGTTGGGCGAATGCAGTGACTATTGATGATGTGGTTACCAATTTGATGATGTGATTACCAATTTTTCTACATACTTCGGTGCTGCATTTCAAAGGGGATTAAACAAAACGTCTTCGTTCCCCTCGAAATTAAACAAGAAGAATGCTCCTAAATCCAAACATTCTTCACTTCCGGCAAAATAACCAGAAATCACCGCAGCAGTCTGAAAGTTGAAAAGCAACATAAGAACAGGTATACTCTAAATCATCTAAGAAATCTGCTCTATAACTCTATTAATCCTCATTTCAAGTAAAATAAATAAATTCAGATACTATAAATGATACCGACCGAAAGCAGAAATCCGGTTGCAGCGATTCGCGATCCACAGGAGAAAGCCGGAGAAGAGATGGAAAACGGTCCACACCCTAGAAGCCGGAGGCCAGATCTGTGAAGGGGGGAGGGGACGACGAGAGATTGTTGATGATATCTCTAGAATAGTCTCCATAATATCTCTTCATCTTCTAGGAGGTTGTTGATGATTATTTCTTCATTTTTTGATTTCTTCCTCTCTATTCACAAACTGTCTCATCTTCTTTAAACTTTCTAGCTTGTCTTGATATTTTTTGATAGTTCTATAACTTTACTATTTTCAGTATACATTATTATATTCTCATTCCATTTCTCCATTCCATTCAACCATTTTATACTTTACTTGCGGAGCATGATTATATATACAATTATGTATTTTAAGTTAAAATACAATATTTATTTATTTTATCTTATTTTTATTTTTAATTATTTAAAGTATGTTTTCTTAATTGTATTTAATCCATATATCAAGTCTTGTCATTTTACATTTTTATTTTTTATTCTTTAAAAAATTCACCAATTTCAAGGACATTTAACTCATTTTCTCCTTAAAAAACTTGATTTAAAAAATAAAAAGAAATATATAAAGTGTTCTAAAATGACAAAACTTTGTATATAAATTGAATATATTTAGGAAAACATGTTTATGAAGAAAAAACCAAAAAAATAGAACTAATTATAGAAATAAATAAATGTCCTATTTCAACCTAAGTTACATCATGATGTATATCTCCCTTACTTAATGGTGTATATTTGTTTGCAAATTTAATGAGATAAGAATATTAGATGAAAAATATTATTGTGTATTGGAAACAAAAAGAGTGTATTATAATTGAAAAAGTTATATTGAAAATAAAAAATAAATTTCTTCAAAAAATAAATCATTATTTTTTAGACATAAAAGAATTATATTTTTAATAGGGAGGAGTGCTTCGGGTCAGTCAACCGGATGTGACCGGATGTGACAGTTGTGGCACCCCGAACCAAGGTGCCTAGAAGCCTTACTCCGGGATCGTTTTTATTGGTAAACGTGACTCAGGATTGTTGCCCTGATCACACGGCAGGATTCCCTTTTTTTTCATTAATACATGGAAAATTTTCATCATTCATCTAACATGAAATATATTTCACATATCACAGTTATAACCCAAAACTGTTTCATAAAACAGAAATATTCATTTCCATCTCAAAATTATCATCATTGTCTTTACATATACAATATTTCATCAAAACTACATGTCATTTTACATGCCGCCTTCATCATCTTTTCCCGTCTGTTGTTGAAAAAGCATGGGTGAGTAATAATACTCAGTAAGCAAGCTTACATAATTTTTCAATCATTTTCATGCATTTCATAAAATGCAAATGCAATGCATACATAGCATTCATGACATTCCTTTGGATGCGACGCTAGCTAGGCGCCCATCCCATACATGCTCCCATTTCAAGGAGGTCGCCGCCGGCCTGGGCCTATTAAGCGACTTGGCAATAGCGAGGGGGACATCCGGTCCGCTTACTACCTCGACTAAGGCCTATTCCTCGTGCACATGCTCATTCTCATACACATGCCGACATGATATTTGCAAATCATAAACAATTTCATAAAAAGCATTTAATAAATAATTTCACAAAACGAACTTCAGTTCATGTAAAGCAGTTATAGGTATGGCCAACCTTAAATAAATTTCATAAAGCAACTTGCAAACAATTTCAAGCATTTTGGAAATAATTTGCAAAACATATAACTTGCTTACCTTCTTATGAGGTGTCTTCGACCTTCTCTTTTCCTTTTCCTATTCAAGGAGAAATGATATTTTCATTTCTTCTATTCAAGTTGCTTCCCATGCATGCTCTATATTATTTGGGCATTATTTCTTTATGTGGATATTTTTATTCATAGGTTCTTCAAAATTTTCATCATCATATTTAAATATTAATCTCAAATTTTCTTCAAAAATCACGCTGTTTACTGTAGCAAAATTACTGTAGCAGATCACTTTAGCAAAATTACTGTAGCATATCACTGTAGTAGATTACTGTTCATCCGAGTTACTGTTCACAGAGACGTGGTTACTGTTCATGGGTTCCAAAAATGGATATTTTTTCCAAAAATAAAAAATACCATGGCATACCTTATGCCTAGTATATCATTGGATATTTCATACATTTTGAATTTATCATCATTTACTTAGCCAAAAAAATCATTTTCTCCATATACTAAAAATCAACATAAATTCACTTAAGCATAATCCTTAATTCCAAAAATCATGAAATTAATATATCATTATTCCAACATTATATTTATCATAATCATATATCCCAAATCATCATTTATCAGTTTTGGAGCATTATTTTCACATATCATATGCTATCTTCCCAAATACCCTATCTTCGCTCCAAATTTTTGATGTTTTGGCATAATTCCATTTAAACATTATATCTATACTTATTTTCTCATGCTTAGGAATTATCTAAGCATGATTTTACCCTACTTAATATCCAAAATAAATTTGAGAAGAAATTACTTACCTCAAGTGGAGAACTTCTCATTTCCTTCCCATTTTCTCTTTCATTCCTTCTCTCCTTCTCTCTCTATGGCCAAAACGTGTTTTGGGGGTGGGAATGCTTGAATTGCTTAAGCTTGGAGTGCCTTCGGACGTCCACCCCTGCCCCCTATTTATACTTTTTGATTTTTCACATATTTGCAATTTACCCCCTCTTGCTTGAGGTGTAAATTTGCAAATGTGTTTTTTCTAATTTTAAAAGGTGCATGGAGCATTGTGCAGCCCCCCTAGGCCTGCTCCAGCAGCCCTATTGCAGACCTATTTTTACCTATTTTTTAATTTTTTTAAAATTAATTAATTTAGGCTAAATTAATTCTAGCCATTGATCTTTGATGAGGATGATCATGGGCCATTGGTGTTGGTCCCGAGTTGATGGCTAAACCCAAGAGGGGAGGGGTGAATTGGGTTCTTTAAAATTTCTTTGATAATTTCAAAGATCTTAACCCCTTGAAAAAGTTAATCCCCTTTTTAAGCGAATGGAGAGCAAATGAGATAAAGCAGTAAAAATAAGTAGAACACAAGATTTATAGTGGTTCGGGCAAACCTTCCCTACTCCACTCTTCCAAGCTCACACTCCGTTGTGACTTGGGTTCCACTATGTATTCCAAGAATACACTTAGAGTCACCGCTCTCTTCTAGATTCAAAGCTCTAGGGGGCATACACAACTAGAGCCACTTGCTCTCTTCTAGATTCAAAGCTCTAGGGGGCATATACAACTAGAGCCTCTTGCTCTCTTCTAGATTCAAAGCTCTAGGGGGCATATACAATCACTTGCACAAGTAGGTGATGAGTCTTACTCCAATCACACCCTACTTTGCATACACTTGATCTTAGCTACCCAAGCTAAATCAAGATTTATACAACCAAATAAAGAAATGAATAAAAACTACACTTTACAGATTTGTGTAGGCAGTTTTGAGCTCGAGGAAGAAATCAAAAGTAGCTTGGATGATGATTGTTGAAGCAACTTGCAGTTTGAAGCTCTTTCTTCTTTTGAAACACTCAAATATGGAGAAAAAGTATTTGAAAGTCTTTCTTGCACTTCTTTTCTCTCTTTGATCTTTAGAGTTATGTCTCTTATTTTTCTCACGTTCATTTGAATGTCCTTTTATAGATTGAGGAAAATATGAACGTTGTAGAAGTAGTTGGCGTGCAATAAATGAACTCCAACGGTCAAAAATTTGACCGTTATACTCCAAGTCGAAGATGAAGTCGACTTGGCCTGCGACTTGGCTTCCAAGTCGTACATGGAGTCGACTTGGCCTGCGACTTGGGTTCTTCAGAAACTCAAGTCTGAGACTTGGGTCGACTTGGCTTTCAGACTTCAACTCAAGTCGATCCTGAAGTCGACTTGGGTTGCGACTTGGCTTGGTCTATTGCAGAAACGCCTTGATCTTCTTGAAATGTCTTGAGTCTTGCAAACCATTTGAAAGCTTTGAGTTCTTGCAAAATATATGTATGTTCCTTGCTTTGCTTTGGACTCACTTGGTCTTCATGACTTGGATTGCACTCCATTTGGAAGCTAGCTTGAAGATTTGCTTTGAGCTTGATAGACTTGATTTGAATGTAGAACATGATTCTTAACTTTGAAGTTGACTCATTTGTTTTTCATCTTGATTCCTTGGACTTGAGTGATAATTCCTCTTGAATATCTTGAAAACAGCATCTTTGAAAGTTTGAACTTCTCAAGTCGTGGATGGAGTCGACCTGGTCTGCGACTTCACCCAAGTCGCACCCGGAGTCGACTTCGTTTGCGACTTCGTTATGTTCGTTTCCACTTTTCAGCTCTGGATACTCCAAGTCGATGCTGGAGTCGACTTCGTCTGCGACTTGACTTCCCAAGTCGTAAGTGGAGTCGACTTGACTTGCGACTTCACCTGTTGCCTTTTGGGATTCATTCTCAAGTCGATATTTGAGTCGACTTTGGGATCGACTTCACCCAAGTCGAAGTCCAAGTCGACTTGGAGATCGACTTGACTTCTTTGCTTTCCTTAAACATTTATCAAACATGTTAGTACTCTTTATATACTCAAATAAGTTCTTGTTAATCATCAAAACTCAGGCTTTGGTCAATTTAGATTATTTTGAACATTGTTTCCAACAATCTCCCCCTTTTTGATGATTGACAAAACTTCATTTGAGTTGATACCTTTCAAAAATTTCAAACATATTCATTTGAGAAAACAGAGCATATAGGTATCGTTGAACATATAATTTAGAGTTTTGAGAACATTTAATCATTTTGGCATAGAGTATGCTTGAATATCTTACAAGCCATATATTAAGTATTAAACATTAAGAGTACTTTGTATCAAATATATCATTCATTCAACTCTGTATCAATCATATATAAACCAATTATCATATCAAACATCATTTCATATATATATGAAGTTTCATTACAGAATACAATGAAGCATAAATGAAACTATCCTAGATACAAACTACCCAACCCAAAAAATAAAAACACTCAAATCTAACCTATCTTCCTCCCCCTTTTTGGCAATCATTCAAAAAGTACTAAAGACTTGGTAAATTGAAATTGAGAGATGTGATAGACAGATTTAGTTGGTTTGATGGGACAATGATGGGCCGAGGAGTAAACAAGAGAGGCGTGATCGGGAGTTGCCTCTCTATGAACTGAACCCGACTCGTAGGGATCGAGTTCAGGCATGGGTCTCTTTTTATGATGGCCTGAGGCAAGATGATAGCGGATATGTCGCATTTCCCGCTCGATTCTATCTTGTCGGGAATGCATATCTTCAAGTGCATTAAGGACACCGGTGACAAGACTTGTCATCCGGTTTTCTTGTTGTCCCATTTCAGCCCTTACGGCTATGATTTCATCTTTCAAATCCTTTAGGGTGACCTCCTCAGAAGAGGTTGGAGGCACCCGTTCTCTTGCAGCGGACCCTTGTGGAGAATAGGATCCGTGCGATATGGGAGATGCTGGCTCCTCTTGAGCAGGTGGTGCCGTGGGAGGTTGCTCCCCCTCAGCTTGTGCATTGTCTGCTTGCTCTTCTTCTGTAGTTTCATGCCTTAGTTCAAGCAGATTGATCTTCATTCTCTGGATTAGTGCTTTATTTATGGCATTTGTGGATTTGAGCACTTCGAAAGGCTCGCCTTCAATATCCACTTTGAAGAATTCCAAAATCTTTGTGATCCATGTGCCATAGGGAAGGACTCCTCGTGGGTTGTCCTTTCTATTTCCCAAGGCTTCTAGAAATAATTTCGGTATGCTCACTTTGACCCTGTTGGCCACTTTCCATAATATCCCAGCTTCCTGTGGATTCAATTGATTTCTTCCACCGCCCTTTGGGTAGATGCAGTGGGCAATGAGAAGCCTTAGTACCCGTAGCCTAGGTGACAAATTCATGTACCGAAGGAATTTGATTCCCGGATGGTACTTGTTGCTCCGGGTGAGCTGATTATACATTTGATCTATAGTGAGATCTTCTGGAATAGGCTCATCCTCATACGGGACTCCAAGTATGTGTCCTAAATGACTCATTACTTCAGTTGGTCCTGCAACTATTCCGATTCCAAGATCCATTTCGACTCCTTTGACGAATGTTCCAAAGTATTCTTCATCCCAAAGATAATAAAACATTCGAGTAAGATCTGGATAGACCCTTTCGTCTTCCTTTAGCAAATTTGTCCATCCTTGAAAATTCAATAGATCTTCTATGTCGGATCCATATTCTTTCAAGAAATTGAAATCTATGATCTTGGGTATGAATACCTTCCGTTCGTAGAACTTTTTGTAGAATCGGCTATGTTGGAGCTCGGTTTTGAAGTAGGTAGTGGGCATCTTCAATACTTGGGCTTTCCCAGCTGCAGTGCCCCTTCTGCTTGTTCCGGATTGTGTGCTCTGTGAGGTTTGTTGATTTTCTGACCTGGGTGCTTGATCAGATGATTGAGTGGAGGTTTGGAATCGAACCCGTTTACCCGTCGAAGTTGATGGTTCCTCTCTGGCTCTTTTTGATGGAGTCCTAGTTCTTCTAGGAACTTCTTTTGGTTGAGATGAAGGTTGTGGTTGTGTGGGAACCCGTTTGGGGTATGGTTTTGATACTGCTTTCTTTGGTGCCATTTGGAGTTTGGATTTTGAGAATGGGACTTGAAAGAAATGGAGAATAAAACTGGAAAGAGAAAAAGGGATTTGCCGGAAAGGTTTGCCGGAGATGGAGAAGAAATCGCCGGAGAAAAGGCTGTCGCCGGAGATGGTGAAATAGGGAGAATCGCCGGAGGAGAAGAGAAAAAAAAACAGGGAGGCCGGAAAAAATGAGAAAGAAAGAAGAGAGGAGAGAAGAAATAGAGAAGGAATTCCCGGAATTCGGACGGTCGCGCGCGCGGAGTCGACTTGCCCTAGGCGAAGTCGACTTCGGTCCTTCTGGAGTCGACTTCGCCTGGGGGCGGAGTCGACTTCGACCCTAGCGGAGTCGACTTCTCTTCTGGAGGCGGAGTCGACTTGGCATCCTTGGAGTCGACTTGACTTATCGACTTGACATTTTCCAATTTAATTTTCTTATTTATTTTTCCTAGTTTAGCTCTATCATTCCCATATCATTCCTAATCTTATAAAATGAGTCCTTGGCTAGAGGTTTGGTAAAAATATCAGCAATTTGGTCTTCTGTTTTTACATATTCTAAGCACACATCATGATTTTCAACATGTTCACGAATAAAATGATGTCTCACATCAATATGTTTGGTTCTAGAATGCAATACGGGATTTTTAGTCAAACAAATTGCACTTGTATTATCACATCTAATAGGAATATCAACATAATCAATACCATAATCCTTTAATTGCTGTTTCATCCAAAGTAATTGGGCACAACAACTACCGACGGCTATGTATTCGGCTTCCGCAGTAGATAGTGCAACACTTGTTTGTTTTCTTGAATGCCATGAAACTAGCATATGTCCAAGAAATTGACAAGTTCCACTGGTACTTTTTCTATCTACTTTATATCCGGCAAAATCTGCATCCGAATAGCCGATTAGATCAAAGGTTGACCCTTTTGGATACCATAGTCCAAGGTTTGTAGTTTTCATCAAATATTTAAAAATTCTTTTTACAGCAAGTAGATGTGATTCTTTGGGACATGCTTGAAATCTAGAGCACATACAAACACTAAATAAGATATCGGGTCTAGAAGCAGTTAAATAAAGCAAAGATCCTATCATGCTCCTATAAAGCCTTTGATCGATACTTTTACCGTTTTCATCCGTGTCGATTTTGATTGTTGAGCTCATTGGAGTGTTTGCCCCTTTGCTATTCTGCATCCCAAATTTCTTGAGCATCTCTTTGACATACTTGGACTGGTTCAGAAATATTCCTTCACTTTGTTGCTTGATTTGTAGTCCAAGGAAGAAATTTAATTCTCCCATCATGCTCATTTCGAACTCGCTCTGCATTATCTTAGAAAATTCTTGACAAAGATTTTCATTAGTAGCACCGAATATTATGTCATCCACATAAATCTGTACAATTAAAATATTGCTATTTTTATATTTGATGAACAAAGTAGTGTCAACTTTCCCTCTTTGAAATTCATGATCAATCAAAAATTTGTTCAACCTTTCATACCAAGCTCTTGGAGCTTGTTTTAATCCATATAGTGCTTTGGTCAATTTATACACATATTTTGATTGATCCTTATCTTCAAAACCAGGGGGTTGTTCAACATATACTTCTTCATTCAAATAGCCATTCAAAAATGCACTCTTCACATCCATTTGGAACAATTTGAAATTCATGTGTGAAGCGAATGCTAATAAGATACGTATGGCTTCTAATCTAGCCACGGGTGCATATGATTCTTCAAAATCAATTCCTTCTTCTTGGGAATACCATTTGGCTACTAATCTTGCCTTGTTTCTAATTACAAGACCGCTTTCGTCTAATTTGTTCCTAAATACCCATTTTGTACCAATGACTGTATGATTGTTTGGTCTAGGAACTAAATGCCATACATTGTTTCTTTCGAATTGATTTAGCTCTTCTTGCATTGAAATAACCCAATTTTCATCATTAAGAGCTTGTTCAATGGTGTTTGGTTCAATTTTCGATACAAACGCATATTGGCCATAAACGTTTTGTTTTGATCTTCTAGTTTTTACTCCTTCATATATGTTTCCAATAACTTGTTCAATTGGATGGGCATTTTTGAACTTTAAATCAGTTGGAGGTTTGTAAGAGTCATTACCTTCACTTACCTCTTCCTCCTCTGGATTTTCTGGCTTGAGCTCGAGTTCCTTTGGTTGTTCTTTGCTTTTTGTCTCATCTGCATCACTTAGTTCATCCTCCTTTCTCGGACTTTGGTTAATTTCATCAAATACAACATGTATGGATTCTTCTACAACTTGGTTTCGTTTGTTGAATACTCTATATGCTTTGCTATTTGATGAATAACCAAGGAATATAGCCTCATCGCTTTTGGCATCTAATTTGCCCAAATTGATTTTTCCATTGTTTAAAACATAGCATGTACATCCAAAAGCATGAAAATATGAGATATTTGGTTTCCTTCCTTTCCATAGTTCATATGGGGTCTTTTTCAAAATTGCTCGAATGGTAACTCGGTTCAAAACATGACAAGCTGTACTCACAGCTTCACCCCAAAATTTCTTGGATAGATTGCTCTCATTTAGCATAGTTCTAGCCATCTCTTGTATAGTTCTATTTTTCCTTTCTACTACTCCATTTTGTTGTGGAGTTCTTGGTGCAGAAAATGTGTGGTGAATTCCTTTTTCATTGCAAAATTCCATGAAACGTTTGTTTTCGAATTCGCCACCATGATCGCTTCTTATGGTCACAATAGTACTTTGTTTTTCATTTTGCACCAAATTTACAAAAGTTGCAAACATAGAGAAGGCTTCATCTTTACTAGCTAAGAGAATTATCCATGTGAATCTTGAAAAATCATCAACTATGACAAATACATACTTCTTTCCACCAATGGTTAGAATGTCGGATGGCCCGTATAGATTCATATGTAGCAATTCAAGTGGTCTAGTGGTGGAAATTTCCTTTTTGGTAGAGAAAGGCATTTTGGGTTGTTTTGATATTTGACATGCCTTACAAATTTTGTCTTTGTCATATTTCAACTTTGGTAATCCTTCTATCAAATTCTTTTTCCATAGGGTCTTTATATTTCCCATGTTTACATGTCCAAGCCTTTTATGCCAAACCCATGGATCATTATCAATGGCCATAAGACATTGACCATTCATTTCATCAAGTGAAACCAAATAAACATTTCCATGTCTTTTACCACTAAACATGATATGTTCTCCATCAAATACATTACATATAGATGATTCAAACACAACTTTATATCCTTTATCACATAATTGGCTAATACTCATTAAATTGTGTTTGAGTCCTTCAACAAATAAAACATCTTCCATGCATGCATTTGAGGTACTAAGTATATTTCCTTTACCTTTAATTTTACCTTTTTCATTATTTCCAAAGGCAACCATTCCATCGTTGCAAGGCTTAAGTTTATGAAACAAACTTCTTTCACCGGTCATATGCCTTGAACAACCGCTATCCATGAACCATTCATTGTTTGCCTTTGCCTTAAAACATGTCTGAAAAATAAGGAAATAAATCTTATCTTTTTGGTACCCATTTTATGGGTCCATTTGGGTTAGTAATAGAATCTAATCTAAGTTGATCTAACTTTGAAAGCCCAAATCTTGTGTTTCTTGGAACCCAAACTAATTTAGCTCCATGGTCATATAGTTTCTTAAAATTACATTTGTAAGTTTTATGACCCATCTTATTGCAGAAATTACAAGCCAAAGGTAATCTTGGAGTAGGTCTCCAAGCATACAAAGGTTCAATCATTGGTCTTCTAGTCCACTTAAAATTTTTCTTTTGTGGCTTGTATATAGATGCAGTTTTAGTTTGATATTTCTCAAGTAATTTCACATTTGATTTGCTACTTTCTCCTTGCTCAAATGTATGATACCCAAGACCTCTTTTATGTGTTTGGGAGGTCATATTCAAAAACATTTTGACGCTTTCTCCTGGATTAGAAACTTGGCTAATGATTCATTTAATGATTTGTTCTCCTTTTTTAGCAAATCATTTTCTTCTTTCAATTTGACTAATCTTTCTGCAAGTTTACCATTTACAATTATTGTTGCATCACATTGTCTCTTCTTAATTGTAAACTTGCTTCCTAATTTCTTCATTTCTTCATATAATGAATCATATGCAGTTTGTAGTTCATCTAATTCAGTACATTTGAGGCATTCATGAGAGGAAGAATAACTTGAATTAGAAAGGGAGAGTTTGGAACTTACCTCTTCATTGCTTGTGTCTTTTGTTGAGGTAATTTGTTCTCCTTGCTCGATTCGTGTCATGCAGCAAATTCTTGCACATTCTTCCGCCTCTATGTCATCGGTTGAGGAGCTACTCGTCGTAGATTCTTCATCATTTACGTACATGCCTCTTCCTTTGTATTTCTGGAATCTTCTATTGTTCCCTCGATCCTTTCTTTGTTCTTTTGCCTTGTTTTCTTCGGGAGTTGGACATTGAGCCTGCATATGTCCCGAACCGCCGCATCGGTAGCACTTGGTTGATTCTTTCTTCTTCTCTTGGGGAGTTCTTTCTTTGAAGCTTCTGAAATTTTTTCCTTTCCTCACAAATTTTCTGAATCGTTTTGTGAGTAGAGCAATCTCGTCGTCATTTTGAGAAGAAGATGTGTCATCGATGTCTTGTGCGGCTTTTAAGGCAATTGCTCTTTTGCCCCTGTGTTGATCTTCATTCCTTTTCTTAATTAGCTCATGTGACATAAGTGAGCTAATTAAGTCTTCAAGCTTCAGCGTGTTGAGGTCTTTGGCTTCTTCAATTGCAGTGATCTTTGGAGTCCATGATTCGGGTAGAGCTCTTAAAATCTTCATGACCTGCTCAGATTCAGATATTGCTTTTCCAAGACCTTTTAGAGCATTAGTAACCTTAGAGAATCTAGCAAACATTTCAGAAATATTTTCTGTTTCTAACATTCTAAAGTTCTCTAGTTCTCCAATCAAAATATTCTTTCTCGTCCCTTGGACTTGAGAAGTTCCTTCATAGATAGAGGTTAGCGTATCCCATATTTCTTTGGCGGTCAAGCAAGAGGATACTCTATCATATTCAGAAGCATTTAGAGCACAAAATAAAGAGTTCATAGCTTTGGCGTTGCTCTTAACAGTTCTTACTTCCTCATCGGTCCATTTGGAAGCTCTTTCATCGGTAGGCAAGGTTACTCCATCTTGGATAGCAATCCAAGAGTCCATGTCGGTAGCCATGATGAGTTGTTTCATACGAAGCTTCCAATATCCAAAATTGTTCCCATCAAACAACGGTGGCCTTGTAAAGGATTGGCCTTCAGCAAATGCGGGAACGGAAGTAGATTGGGATGCCATTTCAATAAGATCTCTTTGATAAACTCAAAGACCTGCTCTGATACCACTTGTTGGTCCCGAGTTGATGGCTAAACCCAAGAGGGGAGGGGTGAATTGGGTTCTTTAAAATTTCTTTGATAATTTCAAAGATCTTAACCCCTTGAAAAAGTTAATCTCCTTTTTAAGCGAATGGAGAGCAAATGAGATAAAGCAGTAAAAATAAGTAGAACACAAGATTTATAGTGGTTCGGGCAAACCTTCCCTACTCCACTCTTCCAAGCTCACACTCCATTGTGACTTGGGTTCCACTATGTATTCCAAGAATACACTTAGAGTCACCGCTCTCTTCTAGATTCAAAGCTCTAGGGGGCATACACAACTAGAGCCACTTGCTCTCTTCTAGATTCAAAGCTCTAGGGGGCATATACAACTAGAGCCTCTTGCTCTCTTCTAGATTCAAAGCTCTAGGGGGCATATACAATCACTTGCACAAGTAGGTGATGAGTCTTACTCCAATCACACCCTACTTTGCATACACTTGATCTTAGCTACCCAAGCTAAATCAAGATTTATACAACCAAATAAAGAAATGAATAAAAACTACACTTTACAGATTTGTGTAGGCAGTTTTGAGCTCGAGGAAGAAATCAAAAGTAGCTTGGATGATGATTGTTGAAGCAACTTGCAGTTTGAAGCTCTTTCTTCTTTTGAAACACTCAAATATGGAGAAAAAGTATTTGAAAGTCTTTCTTGCACTTCTTTTCTCTCTTTGATCTTTAGAGTTATGTCTCTTATTTTTCTCACGTTCATTTGAATGTCCTTTTATAGATTGAGGAAAATATGAACGTTGTAGAAGTAGTTGGCGTGCAATAAATGAACTCCAACGGTCAAAAATTTGACCGTTATACTCCAAGTCGAAGATGAAGTCGACTTGGCCTGCGACTTGGCTTCCAAGTCGTACATGGAGTCGACTTGGCCTGCGACTTGGGTTCTTCAGAAACTCAAGTCTGAGACTTGGGTCGACTTGGCTTTCAGACTTCAACTCAAGTCGATCCTGAAGTCGACTTGGGTTGCGACTTGGCTTGGTCTATTGCAGAAACGCCTTGATCTTCTTGAAATGTCTTGAGTCTTGCAAACCATTTGAAAGCTTTGAGTTCTTGCAAAATATATGTATGTTCCTTGCTTTGCTTTGGACTCACTTGGTCTTCATGACTTGGATTGCACTCCATTTGGAAGCTAGCTTGAAGATTTGCTTTGAGCTTGATAGACTTGATTTGAATGTAGAACATGATTCTTAACTTTGAAGTTGACTCATTTGTTTTTCATCTTGATTCCTTGGACTTGAGTGATAATTCCTCTTGAATATCTTGAAAACAGCATCTTTGAAAGTTTGAACTTCTCAAGTCGTGGATGGAGTCGACCTGGTCTGCGACTTCACCCAAGTCGCACCCGGAGTCGACTTCGTTTGCGACTTCGTTATGTTCGTTTCCACTTTTCAGCTCTGGATACTCCAAGTCGATGCTGGAATCGACTTCGTCTGCGACTTGACTTCCCAAGTCGTAAGTGGAGTCGACTTGACTTGCGACTTCACCTGTTGCCTTTTGGGATTCATTCTCAAGTCGATATTTGAGTCGACTTTGGGATCGACTTCACCCAAGTCGAAGTCCAAGTCGACTTGGAGATCGACTTGACTTCTTTGCTTTCCTTAAACATTTATCAAACATGTTAGTACTCTTTATATACTCAAATAAGTTCTTGTTAATCATCAAAACTCAGGCTTTGGTCAATTTAGATTATTTTGAACATTGTTTCCAACAATTGGATCATGCCCCAAAAGTCCATGCTCCAGCAGCAATTGCAGGCTTTGCATTAATTTTATTTAATTAAAATTAATCAAAGTCAAACGCCATTAATGAAAAAGTAAAGTTACTTTTTCCATTTTCAAATGACATTTAAACTTGACCCTTAATTCATGATCCTTGATTAATCTTGGACCATTCATCATATTCATCATCATATCTTGGCCACCCATAAAAAATTTCATCTTGATCCGATGTCCGGATTGCAAGATATGAATTTTTCTTCATTTTCTTCAAAAATCAATTAAAAATCCGAAAATTCATATTTTAATCCAAGAAAACATTTTTGTCCTGTAGTGGGAAGCTTCCTTTTTCGTCTTTTATGATTAAGTTAATCCAAGTGATTAACTCTTAATCATATATCTTAACCCCTATTTACTATTCACGTGCACTATTTACGGGGTTAAATTCCCAATTGCATTATTTCAACCTCAAATACACATGTCCATTAATAAGGATCATGAATCTTTATTTATTCATAAAATAATCTTCAAAATTACAAGTGTCGAAATGACGCGTATACGGTCAAAATAACGCGTATACGGTCAGGGTTCCACAACAGTCAACGAGTGTGGGAGAACCGATAACGTACGTGGCGTGCAAGCTTAGTATATGCACGGCCTTTTGACAAAATAGACCTGGCATTTTTTTTCCCATTTGAAAATCAAGTCCATTAGTTTTTAGGTATTCGACAAAATGATCTAATTAAATTTCAGAACCTGGTAAAATAAATCCAAATAATGTATGAGGCATTTAAAATATTTAAGGGCCTGCTCAATATTATCCAATTGGACGAGTGAAACTAGATTTTTTTTATTTCCGAAAGTAAATTTCTCATTTTAATATTGGTTTTTCTATTATATATAAAATTTATATTCATATATATGTATTTATTTATAATTTCAAAAATTAAATATATTACAAAATTTTATATAATATTTATATTATACATTTTCAAAAAATTAATAATTATATATTCATTTTTAAAAGATTTTTTTTGCAAGATATATGTTTACATCCAAAATAATTTTTGATGATAGCATGTAAACTATTTACATTTACAATTTTTTTAAATTAAAAAATTAAGACTTATCATCTAGCTTATATGCTTATGGTAAATGTTAAATCATTGCACTTATTTGTTACTCGAAAAAAGAATTTATTTTATCCAATATTTATCTTTTTAATAGCATCTTTAAGCTATTATAAAATATTAGAATTTTATCAAAATATATTAAAATATTAAATCATAATTTGTTCCCCTCATGTTTTTAAAAGCTATTATAATCTATAATTGTATTTTTAAATCATAAGATGAATTTGAATCATAAATATTTTACGATGGTAAACTCAAATACATTTTTCAACGTAACTGTTGACCCCCAAACGTTTTTTCAATGCGTTAAAATTTATTTCTTTTTTTTTATACACTTCTATTTTATATGATTTTTTTGATTGGGAATTTATTTTATGTCATTAAGTCGAAGGAAATAATCGCTTTTGTCTATTTTTAAATTGAAACTTGGATAATTCCTTTAACTTATATAGGGTGTGTTTATTTTGCTAAAAATTTTTCAAATTTAAATTTTTCAGTCTGCATAACTATTCTATTTTTGAATGATTTTTTTTTTTTTACTTTTTTTCCAATACAACTATCCTATTTCTCAATTACTTTTACACAACTATACGTACAACTAACCTATTTTTATGCAATTATCCATACAATTAACCTATTTATGTTAACTTTATCATCTATGTTCCTTATCATTACCTCCATCATATTACATCATTTTTTTCCATTTAAAAAATTTTTACGTCAAAAACTTTTCATCTAAAAATTTTATCAAAACTTAAAAAATGGAAGATAATATTTTAGAACATGATAAAAAATTAAAATATTGAAAATGAATAAATTTATTATTTTTATAATAAATGAAATATTTAATAGTAAAAAAATTCTAATTATAAAACATAATTTAAACTTAATTTCATAATAAATATAATAGAGATATTTTTAAATTATTGTCATAAAGTATTAATTTTTGACTCATCTTATTAATGGTTTCCTTTTACCCTTTTCATGTCAAACTCATTTTTCACTTTTATTATATATTTAATATTCAATTTTATTTTTATCAAAAATTCAATTTTATTATATACTTAATATTTCAAGTTATTTTATGATCTAATGCTAAGATTGACTACACGCTGACGACTATCATATGCAATCTGCGAATACTACGCTCATACACTAAAAATTTTTATACCAAAAATTTTCATTTAATTTTTTTTATCAATTTCCAAGCCTACTGGCCAATCCCAATTCCGTAACTGGGGCTGGATTTCGAATTCTTAGGTAAATGGGCTCGATCGGGTTAGACGAAGACAAAAAGGGTTGACGTTGGAATTTTATAAAGTCCTGCGTTGGTAATACGCTCCTGTCGTTGAAAGACGGGAAAAAAAAGACAGACATTTAATTTCTACAACCACAATAATTGACTGCCAATAACTAAGAACAGATGATCAATTGTCTCAAATTAATTATAAATTAGAGTGAGCTGATTCTCAGTGGCGTCTCTCATCCTCATCGATCACCAACCAATGGCAATGGATCGACCATCTATCAGCTGTTGGGTGCTATTTTTATGTTGCTTTCTCCTCCTTGACACCCTTCTATCTTCCATTAATGCTACTGCTCGCTTCTCCAATGAAACAGATCGGCTCTCACTCCTCCACTTCAAGGATGAAATCACCGCCGACCCTTTACATTCCTTGAACTCCTGGAATGATACGCTCCACTTCTGCCAGTGGCGAGGTATCACATGCGGCCGCCGTCATCCTCAAAGGGTCACTGCGTTGCAACTCAAGAACTTAAACTTGGTGGGACGTATATCCAGGCACGTTGCGAATCTCACCTTCCTCAGGCGCATTGATCTTTCAAATAATACGTTCCATGATGCAATTCCAGGTGAGATAGGTCGTTTGTTTCGCCTGCAGTATCTTCGATTGATGAATAATTCTCTGACTGGAGAAATTCCGGTGAATCTTACCCACTGCTCCGAACTAGAGTATCTCGATCTCAATGGAAACAAGCTGGTGGGCAGCATTCCAGAAGAGCTTGGATCTCTGTCCAAGCTCGTCGGGTTGTATCTCGAATCGAATTCTCTGACCGGAACAATCCCTCCCTCGTTGGGAAACCTTTCTTCATCTTTGTTGGACATTTTTCTTCAAAGCAATGGATTAAATGGAAATATACCGGCTGAACTTGGCAGGTTGACGAGCTTAGAAATCTTTGCCGTTGGCATCAATGAATTATCAGGGACTATTCCTTCCTCCATGTTCAATATTTCTTCTTTGCAATTCTTCGAAGTCATAGAAAACAAGCTGCATGGAAGCCTTCCACCTCAATTGAGCTCCACACTTCCCAACCTCCAATGGCTTGCCCTTTCAATCAACCAATTCACTGGACCGATACCAACTTCGTTGCCCAATGCTACACACCTTGTAGACGTTCAACTTGGCCACAACGATTTCAAGGGTTCGGTGCCTAAGAATCTTGGAAGCCTTCAACAACTCGAATGGCTTTTTCTGGATAACAATCAACTCGAAAGCAAAAAAGGAGAAGACTTAAGTTTCCTTGATTCTTTAACCAATTGCAGCAGTCTCACCGATTTGGGTATATCTGGTAACAGTCTTGGTGGTGCATTGCCTGGCTCCATAGCTAACCTTTCAATAAATCTACGGTACCTAGGCATGGGAGGAAATATGATCTTTGGGGATATTCCATCTGGTATTGGGGAACTAGTCAATTTGGAAACACTGTATATGGATGAGAATCTGTTTACCGGTACTGTTCCCACTACAATTGGAAAGCTTGATAGGATGGTGGAAGTGGAACTATGTTTGAATGGAAATGAATTATCAGGTGAAATTCCAGCTTCCTTATGCAACATGACTCATTTATCTCTTCTCATTCTGGGTGAAAACAATCTAGAGGGAAGCATTCCGGCCTGTCTTGAAAGTTCCTCTCGATTAAAAGAAATACACCTAGGCAACAATAAATTTAGAGGAACCTTACCTAAACAGCTCTTTAGCCTTCCTGCTTTGATTAGCCTCCTTATTCAAAATAATTTTTTCTCAGGAAGTTTACCATTTGAAATGTGTCGCTTGGATGCTCTGCAAAATTTGGATGTCTCAAATAACAAATTGTCGGGTGAAATTCCAACTTCTCTTGGTCGTTGTCTTGGCCTACAGAATCTGTCATTGAGTGGAAACTTCTTTCAAGGGTCTCTTCCTACAACCATCAGTTCTTTACAAGGTCTTCGATACTTGGATCTTTCACGTAATGGCCTCTCAGGAAAGATTTCGAACCACTTAGAAAAGCTCCCTCTGAAATATTTGAATTTATCCTTCAATAATTTTGAGGGTGAACTACCTAAAGAAGGTGTCTTTAAAAATTCCAGCGCAATTTCAGTCCTTGGAAATAGGAAGCTTTGTGGAGGTATTCAAGATTTGCATCTGCCTGCTTGTATTCAAACAAACATAAAGAAAAGTAGCACTTTTCATGACGAAAAAGTAAAAGTCATCATAATTGTTGCTACTCTGGCTAGTACTGCATTATCTTGTTTATTTATATTCCTGTTATGGCTGAAGAATTCAAGAAAGAAGCTTTCTCCTCCCTCTTCTTTGGAGGATTCATTCTTGGATGTGTCTTATGCTGAGCTCTTGCAAGCAACTGATGATTTTTCTTCAACAAATCTGATTGGTGCTGGCAGTTTTGGCTTTGTGTACAAGGGGTTTATACATCGAATTGAAACTACCATTGCTGTCAAAATCCTAAACCTTCTTCAGGAAGGAGCAGCCAAAAGTTTCCTATCTGAATGTGAAGCCTTGCGAAATATTAGGCATCGAAATCTTGTCAAGATTTTGACTTGTTGTTCAGTGTTGATTTCAGAGGTAATGAGTTTAAAGCTTTGGTTTTTGAATACATGCCCAATGGAAGTGTAGACAAGTGGTTGCATAAAGATGGAGATGACATTGGGAGGAATTTGAAATTAATTCAACGGCTAAATATAGCTGTTGACGTGGCTTTCGCATTGGATTATTTACATTGTTGTTGTCAAACACCAATTGTTCATTGTGATTTAAAACCAAGCAATGTTCTTCTTGACGCTGACATGGTCGCACATGTTAGTGATTTTGGGCTGGCGAGGTTCATGTCTGCTATTGCTCATAGTAGCTCTGTTGGGGTGAAGGGATCTATTGGATATCTTGCTCCAGGTAACAAGTTCATTTACTTTCTATTTGAACTCTGTTAAATGTCCTGTATGTATGGGTTGATTGGTAACTGGTTTTCTATTGTTGGTTGCGCATCTGGGTGCCCTGCCCATCTGATGATGAAGAGTTTCTACGATTACCATTCCCTATAATAGCACAGTTGGCGTAAATGGATCTACGTTATAACTTCATGATTATTTCCCTCATTAATTTGTTTTCTTACTTGAAGCAAAACATGTCATGTGATAATGGTACTCTAGAATTATTTTCTTGACCTGTATATGTCATCAGATGATCCAGGCACAAATATATGCAAGAGTGGGATGATGTAGCCCACCATATGTAAACTTCAGCGAAGAACAAAAGGCAACTATTTCATTATGAAATTCAGCTATGGTGCCCAAGTCACTTGGTAATTCAGCATGCTGAATTTTTCAAGGATGTGACAAATTCGTATTTGCATGGACTGGAGATCATGTTACCGTAACTTGTCATGTCGATGCTAGATCTATGACTTCGTAGTTCAAACATACATTTTATTAAGTAGTACTTCAGCAGCTTCACAAAATAGTTTTATCTACATATTTGAATATTCAATTTAAGCTTTTCCTTTTTATCTATCTAAAGTCTCAGTGCAATTTCATTTGAGATGTTGAAATCACAGAATACGCAATGGGAGCGAAAGCATCTCCACAAGGAGATATTTACAGCTATGGAATTCTTCTACTGGAAATGATCACAGGGAAGAAACCAACTGATGACGTATTCAAGGACAACATCAACGTTCACAATTTTGTTAGGCTAGCTCTACAAGATCCAGATGGAGTCATGCAGATTGCTGATCCACACCTACTCCTAGAAGAAGGTGAACCTAGTCACTTTAATAAGAATAAAGTTTATGAGTGTTTGAGTTCAATGGCTAGAATTGGAGTAATGTGTTCTGTAGATTCCCCAAGAAGGCGCATGGAGATGAATCATGTTATTGGGCAACTACATGCAATTAGAAACTCCTATGTTGGGGTCGGGAATGGCCAAGTGAGACGAATTCGTGCTGAATTGTCGGGCGAAAGTTCCTCTTACATCCAAAATTACTAGCATATACATTGTTGGCATATGACAAAATAATGTATGCATGTTTGTGGTCAATAATATTGTAGCGCCACTTAATGTGGCGACGGGTTGATAATTTTTTTTAACTAAAAACTAAACAATAGTAAAAAAAAAGTACTGTTGTGTTGTCAGATAAAAAACCATTGGGTATGCATTTTTTGAGTCAGATGCAAGAGACAGGATAAAGTGGGATCGTGATCAATAGAACATGCCTAATACACCCTGGTGCACTTAGGCTGGGTGCACCTAGGTGCGTTTAATTCATTTTTGTGATTTTTTTTGAAAATTTTTTATACAACTGTTAATTAAGTATATTTAACATGTATATTAATTTTTACTTTTTTGAAGATTTTTTGTTATTTTTGAATTTTTAAAATTGTTAAAAATGCCATTGATTCTAAAAAAATCCAAAAACGTAATTACAAATCTCCAAAAATTAAAATAATATACGTGTTAAATATATTTAGATTAACAGCCATGTAAATTTTTTTTTTAAAAAATGGGTATTTGCACCCAGTGCATTGAACCCAGGAAATGCTTTCGAGTGTTAGTCAAATATAGTCATCACATTTTTTTTTTCAAAATGATAATTTTAAATATATATTATTTATAAATAAAGATTTACCATTTCTGAATATATAATTTCTTGTAAATTTTAAATACAGAGGTATTTTTTTGATGAAAAAAATACAGGGGTATTACTTGTGTTCGTTTTCACAAGTTGAAATGACAATAATAATCATGTGTTTAAAATTCAAAAAATATTTACATATATAAAAAATGATAAGTCATAATTTATAGATAACATATATCTAAATTTGTAATTTAAAAAATGAAAGCTAAAAGAAAATTCAAACATATAAGTTTCATGATCCATTTCTGGCCCGGTCGTAGATGACCACCTCTTCATAAAGTAAGAACTCAAACTAACTCCTAACGCTTTCACATGGAGCATAGAATAAACGCATAGCAGCTGCTTCTGGAATCCAAAAAATTGTAGACATTGATAATAAAAAACAAAAAAACCATTAATCTATTAAATATGCCTACGGTCACTTTATGCCCATTATTTAATCCAGAGCTATCAAATGGGGCAACATGAATGCGCCAGGAGCCGAGAAATATTGCTATTATGAAGACAACGGCTAAGGCCCATGAGAAAAAATTTAAAACGTGGTCAACGTACTCTGCGCTGTGAACCCATTAATAATATCATCTGATGGTATATATGCTAATGAATAAAATAAATAAGAACAAGATGTTGGGAAAACCTTATTGATTAAAACCATAATCACCACAGTATCTTTTATATTAAATCACTAAAAAATATAAAACATAAAAGGAAGCGTACTTGAATTCATAGGGGCAGTTGTTGAATCTAGAAATTTTGTAGTCTTCCAAGTTAATGTCCTAAGGGTTTGCTAGAAAAGTTGACTCTTTTTTTCCAATGATGGGATGTCAGAAAAGAAACCTTAAAAATGCATAACTCGGGGACTACAACCGTTTATATAATGCACATATCTTTTATAGTTTTAATTTAATCAATCATAAAAATAGAAAATAGAAAATAGACAATAGGGTTTCTGCGCAAAGGAGATTCATACTTTATTAGATGATTTGGACCCATAAACTTTATACGATTACTTTATTTTTAGGTCACTATTTATGATAATGTATATATAATTATTATATATAGTGTCCAAAAATTCAACAATCTCTCACTTGGACTACATATAATTTTATAAATATATATATAACCTTATGAGCTCAAAATTTTTTGCTGTAATGACAAAAATCATCTTCGAACAATATAGTCCATCAATTATGCTAATATAGGATCAAAGCGACCTTTGTCACATTCATTATAACTCGACTCATCCACAGTCATATATATCAAACATAATTAAAAAACATAGATCAATTATGGATGCTTAGTATGAAAATTACATGTAATATGATCCAACATATCTATTTCTAACTAGTTCTACTTATTCGGTGAGATCAAGCCAAAACCAAAAATTGAATAACCAAAATACTGAATACTTTATTTCAGAAGAAAATATTCATAACCCTAGTAAATTGTCCAAACCAAAAAATCAAATAAATACAAATTCTCACTGAACTAGTATATCGTTAAATGATACAATACTCATACTAATAGTGCGCTCATGAAAGATCTTGGGGTGTTGCCCTTAGTAAGTGGATCCATAACCTTAGAGTTTGTCGCAATATATTTTATAAACATTTTATCCAATATATTTTATAAACATTTTATCTTTCTGAATCATTTCTTTAATGACCAGAAATATCGCTAAACTCCTGTTGTTGTTGGAATATAAGACTACTAATTTATTGTCACAAAATAACTTAAGTGGTCTTTTTATAATATCCATGTTTCGTAGCCCTATGACAAATTCTGTAATTATATTTTATAATTAGATGTTTCATAATATGTTATAAACTTTGTTATCGTAGTTGAAAAGCTATGAGTGTCTATTCAGAACTCTTTTTTGATATAACTTTTCCAATAAACAAATAAATATAGCTTGAAGTGGATCTAAAATTGTATTTGCATTTAATAAAGCCAAAATTTGAATACCAAATGCTCTCTAACTTATCTAACTTTTTGTATGTGAACATGTAGTATTTTGTTCTCTAATGGTGTTTTAAAAAAACTGTTTGATTGCTTTATTCCTGAATTACTTAAATATCTGCCCAACATCCCAATGATGTACGTAATATTTGAACACATATAAAATTAGAATACAAAAATCTAACATAAATCAAACTTCCCACTACTAAAACATAGAGAATCTTTTGTATTTTCATAGATTTAAAATCTTTATTGGAGCACTAATTGAGACAAAATTTGTCTCCTTTAGCATGGAGATATTTTTCTAATTTGCAATCTTGTATGTCAAGTATATTAAGTATTTTTTAATATAGATCTTTTGTGATAACTATTGTGAAAAAATTATTTTATTCACAAATTTATGAAAATTATTTTCAAATTTATTCAAATTGTTAATCATATAATTGATAACAAATTCACAAATGATAACAAATTCACAAATCATATGGTTAAAATTATTTCATATGGTTAAATAAAAATTATTTTCAATTTGATTTAGAACATCTAAAAATATAGAAAACTATTATTGGATCGTCCAAATCGGATACCAATATCACATGATATGTTGAAATTATTTTGGACGGTTATTACCATGACAAGTGTCCACTGGTTAGGTGGGTTAGAAGTCGGATGGTTGGGTTAGGCTAGGCCCCAGCTAGGCTTATAAAACTGGGCCTCCTAGGCGATGAGCGGGTGAGAATTGAATGGGCATGGCCGGGATTTGGGCTAAGATTGGGCGGGTACCTAACTAGGTCTAGCTTGGACTGATTTACTCACCTGGGCCTGCAAACTAGGCTACCATGTGAAGAATGGACAGGTGGACAGGCTTAAGTGAGTCCAAGCCCATGCATAATAAAAGACTGGCTAAAGGCCCCTTAGAATTTGGGCCTATAAACTGTAGTGGACCTAGACTGGACTGATTATAAATTTTCAGATATAACTATCGTGCAAAAATCACATTTGATCAAGGGGCATAAGCAAATTTTCCTAAAACTTCTTCTTCTTCTTCTTCTTCTTCTTCTTCTTCCCAAAACAGACCTAACCCGCCGCACCGTTCAGTGCCATCGTCGCCTCCAAACGCATCACCGCTGATGCTGCCAACTGCCGGCATCACTGTGCCCCACCCCGACATTCAAAGCTGCTGCCGATGGTTTGATTAGCGGACGAGATGGGTTCCCAAACAAGGAAACCCAACATAGCTGCCTTATTGCAGTATCGTTGCCGATGGCCTTAATCGGATGATCAGAGCTGCTAGGAAGCTTAGGCCAATCACATTGAATTCCATGGCAGTCTGTTATCTTTCATGGCCGCCATCATTGATCGACAGGTAAATTCCCATCTTTCTCCCAATGCAGCCAGCTTTAATGGCCGCCCAATGTCGCAGCCCCTGTTTTCGGTTGTGATGATGTTGGCACTGGTTTCAATAGGAAGAAGAGCCAACGGAAATCAAGGGATAGATGCAAATAATATGCAAGAGGTAGTCCATGTTGGAATCAAAGATTATAGGGAAAAAAAAATCTAACAAACCCGATGTGGATAGGGGCAGTCGTCCAATCCCACAGATGGGTTTTATTGAAAAACGCCTTGAGATTTTCCGGGGAAGGAAGAAAATTTAGAGCACGCATGTAGGTATTCAACTCATTAAACCAGATTTGAACCCAATCAAATTCAGGCATCTTTTTTTTTTGATGTAAAAAGGACACCCTATCCCCTCTCCTCTATATTCGAAGGGGAGGATGAGATAGAGGAGTCCAAGCAATTCATTGCCAAAAAAATTATCTGTACACAGTTTTTCTAAAATAATCTGAGGTGGGTTACCCCATCACACATGACAGCCCGCACCAGAAATAGAAACAAAATCAACTAAAGAATGGGCGACGGCATTACCATGCCTTAGCACATGAAGAAGAGAGAAATGTGGAAATGAAGAGAAGAGGGATTTGATTTCCGCGATAGTTGCCCCAACCGGTGAAAGAATTGGCTCGTCCTTCAAGACATAATTGATAAGAAGTAGAGAATTGGTTTCGAACTGCACATTTCCCAATTTTAGTAGGACCGCCCATTTAAGACCCAGTATTAGCGCAGTCGCCTCCATGCAGAGGGATCCCATAGTGCCTGTACGTCTCCATCCTTTGGCTCCCACGAACCTTCCATTGGAGTCCCGAATAATGGCGGCAAACCCCAGAGCCTGCATGTCTTCATGCCTCCTTGCATCAACATTCAATTTGAGGTAGCCCCCTTGTGGTTTTATCCATTTGACCACAAGAGGTCTATCCATCAACCCATCCAGAGTAAGGAATTTTGCTCTCTTGAATTGCTCAAGGTAGTCGTTGCACCACTCGATGATGTTTCTGAATGTTGGCGGTACCCCCTCCTCCCTGAGTTTGTTACGCATGAACCACACCCGCCAATAGAAGGTGATGAAGAAAGCTAGTCTGCCCTGCCTGATAGTTGAGATCAAGCCTCGAAAAACGTCCTGGATGGACCCCAAGTTATAGGTAATTCTGGCTGCTCGCAAGAAAGCCGCCCTAATGTGGCGACATTCCTTGAATAAGTGAGTAGCGTCTTCCGTCTCCGATCTACAAAACAGACAAAATGGGTCAACATCAATGTTTCTCAACATTAAGTTTAACTTGGTTGGTAGGGCATCTTTGAATAGTCTCCATACAAATATCATGATTTTGCTTGGAAGCTTCGTCTTCCAGATGGCCTTGTCATTGCCAAGTTTGATTGGTGGGTCGTTGCCACGTTCAGCATTCTATAGGCAGACTTAACAGAAAAAATGCCATTTGGTTCATGTATCCAGAACATCCGGTCCTTCTCTGTAGTGTTGAGTAGGGGTACTTGACTAATTTGTCTCCATCCCACCTCTCCCACGACCGCCTCAACCCTCTCCCTGATCCACGTATGCTCGGTTTCATTAATAAAGTGGTTGACTTTAACGTCCTCTGGGATACCCCACGGGAGGGGTCCCGCAATGGACAACTGGTCCTCCAGCCATGCATCCTTAAAGAATTGGACCCGCTTACCATTACCAATTCGCCACCTGCATCCAACCCGAATCATCTCCATTGCCTTCCTAATACTTTTCCAGGTAAAAGAGTCGGAAGCTTTAGTTTTTAAGCTCCATATATCACCATGAGGGAAATATTTTGCTTTGAGAACCCTGTAGCAGAGAGAGTTTGTTTGTAAAGTTAGGCGCCAGACCTGCTTGCTGAGAAGAGCAATATTGAAGAAATGTAGTTCCCTGAATCCCATGCCGCCCGATAGTTTAGATATGCACATGTCCTTCCAGGTCACCCAACACATTTTCCGTTTGTTCTCCTTCTCCCCCCACCAAAATCTGCTAATCATCCTATTAATTTCATTACAAAATGCTTTTGGAAGCAGAAATATGTTCATCGTGTATGTCGGTATAGCTTGGGCTACTGCTTTGATGAGGACCTCCTTCCCTCCCCAGGAGAGTAGCCTACCCTTCCATCCCTGAACTTTGTTCCAGATGCGTTGTTTGAGACCATTGAACATGTGGTTTTTGGCCCTACCAAGCCATGCCGGAAGCCCCAAATAGTGATCCATGTTCTGACCCATAGTTCCAATCAGGTGAATGAGTTCGCTTCTCACAGTACTTCTAACATTTGGGCTAAAAAACACGGCAGTCTTTTCAACATTTACCACTTGACCCGAAGCCTCCGCATATTGTTGAAGAGTTTCCATTAGATTTTGAACATCCCGCCTCTCTGCCCTGGTAAATACAATTGCATCATCCGCAAAAAGAAGGTGGGTGATAGGCGGTCCCCTAGGATTTAGCTTGATGCCATTGATTCTCCCACCGTTGGCCGCACTTGCTATGAGAGCGGATAGCCCCTCAGCACATAAGATGAAAAGGTAAGGAGATAACGGATCGCCATGTCGTAAGCCCCGCTGAGGTTTGAAGTATCTTGACTTAAAGCCATTAACATTAACTCTGTACCTGACCGTTGAGATGCAGCCCATGATCCATCTGATCCACACCGGACCAAAATTCATAGCTTCCATAATCTGCTTTAAGAAATTCCACTCCACCCGGTCATACGCCTTGGACATATCAAATTTGATAGCCATCTCTTGCTTCGCACCTTTCCTCCGCCTCCTCAAGGAATGTATGACTTCGTATGCAACCAACATGTTATCAAAAATTAGTCGCCCTGGGATGAAAGCGCTCTGATGTTCGCTGATAATATCATGGAGGCATAGCTTTACTCTGTTTGCCAGAACTTTGGCCAATATCTTATAAGCTACATTACAGAGACTAATCGGGCGGAAATTGGCCAAAGATTGGGCTCCCACCTTTTTCAGGCATCTTAAATTTTAGGAATTTTTTTAAATATATCCACTAAATTTGACCGTAATATTAGATGTATCTACTACTTTTTTGGAAATCTCAGATATACGCGTTATATTTGCATATATTTCCAAAAATGTCCACTCTTTTAAAGGCCGTTAAGTAAGTTACGGTTATCCAACTCCTAATGTAAAATAATAAAAGGTGAAATCAAATAAAATAAGAATAAAAATAGAGCTCTTCATATTTAAAACTCTTGTGCAATTAGGGTAACAGTGAGTTATACTATTCAAAATTTTGAATTCAACCTGACATATTAGTACTTTTACAAATGAACTAATGACGTTTATTAACGTCTATAACGGAGTGGACATTTTTGGGATTACATGCAAACATAGTGGACATATTTACAATTTTTAAAACATAATGAATATATTTAGAGTTAAAGTAAAACGTTGTGGATATATTTGAAAAAAATCCTAAATTTTATAAAAAGAACCAGATAAGAATAGGGGCTACCGTCTAATCCTTGAATCCTAACATCAGATTCTAAAAACCCAATCAAGGCTGCGAACAACTTAAGTCCATATGCCTTGAATCCAAAATTCTGAAGATCGTGAGCTTCAAAAATAGCAATAGCAAAGTCCCGTCCCTGTAGTCTCGAAAGGCGAACTGGTTGCGCTCAGGTCTGGGTGTGGGTAGTCGGGGCAGGGAGAGATCGAAGGTAGCAGGGAAGGATTGGGCGGACGAGCACCGGAAGACGTTGTCGCTGTTGATTCGGGGAAACGCACTTCGGGGAAGAGGCTGGACGAATCTCTTGCAGAGAGAATGAACCAAAGTATTGCTGATCTGTTGGGGGCCGAACTACAAACCATGACCATTGAGGGACCAGCGATAAAGAAGATTCAACCAGGAGAGGATGCTGCCATTCTGTGCTCACTCTGGACGTCGAAGTCTTATAACAAGGAATTTTTTAAAGGAATGATGAGATGGATATGGAGGACGAAGGACAAATTCTATTTCACTAAGGTTGGGGAAAACTTGCTCAAGGTGTCATTCACAGACTATAGCGACAAGGAGCGAATTATGGAGGGGTGACCATGGCTATTCGAACAGAACCTCGTCATTCTCGCTGATTTGCAAGAGGAGCTGGATCATGCCCAACTAATGCTCGTAAAAATGCCTTTGTGGATACATATACAGGGGATCCCATACATTGTCGACAAGAATTACCTGGGTCAGAGCATTGGCAACACGTTTGCAGAACTAATTGAGATCAGAGCTACGGAATCAGAAATCAAGATGAAAGTGATGGTGGACTGTAGGGAACCTCTTCGAAGAGGAATGTTCATCAAAGTTGGCTCACGGCATCGGAAATGGATAAGTTTTCAGCATGAGAAGCTACCATTTTTCTGTTATTCGTGTGGCATAATGGGGCATGCCCATAAAGACTGTCCGACATCATCAAAGGAGAAACAGAAAGCATTAGAGGCGGACATGCCTTATGGCAGCTGGCTGAGGGCGGGAGTGAGACCGATGAGGTTAAAAGATGAGCTTGTTTCAGGAAATCGAATGGCACCAACCAAGTATTTGGGCAACCAGTGGGACCATTTGGAGGAAAATCGTGAGCCAAAGGAAACAAATGTGGCGAGAACTGCATCCATGGGCGCCAATCTGCAAGCCGACTACTCGGATAGGGGGGGGGGAGATCACACAGTGTTGTTGAAGCAAGCATAAAGCAGATGGGCATTTCGAGTTTGAGGGATGAGCTTAGGCGGAAAAGCCACTTAATCAATCTTTATCATCAATAACATCATGATTCAGAAATTCCACATGGCTTCGAGGATTCTATGGAACGAAACTCAGTAGGAAGGTGGCATGGGTATGAGGGTGGTCAAAGTGAGGGGAGGGAGCAAGGTAGATCTGGACTGTGTAGATGTTGGGAGGCTATCCACAGCAATGAAGGCCAGCAGAAGCAGTGTTCGGTATATGCACATCAGGCGGAACAAGGTTGGGCAGGACTACCTTTGTCATGGGGAGGGATGCTCGCCGGGAAGAGGGGCGAAGTGGGAACCGAAGTGAGGTGGAGGATAGTAAACTGGTTGACATACATGTGCAAACAGTTGATGCGGGGAATGATATGCTTTCCACCAAACAATTAGGAGGTACGGGGAGGGGGGGGGGGCAACCAGCGGAGCTCGAAACTGCAAATCAACATACACATGGACGTAGAGGATGATGGAAAAGGCGAGCTCGGCAAGGGGAGGGTATGGAAATGCTTGAATCAATGGTAATTATGGAACATGGAAATGCCAAGAGAGGGCAGACTT
The DNA here is from genome assembly GCA_030490835.1 of Annona cherimola. NCBI lineage: Eukaryota > Viridiplantae > Streptophyta > Magnoliopsida > Magnoliales > Annonaceae > Annona > Annona cherimola. The sequence goes on along the minus strand of CM059971.1, from coordinate 32,425,810 downwards.
TGGATCCAGGTGAGCAAATGATTATGCAGAAACGGGCCAAGAACATGAACAACACTGAACATGGGGAGGTGGAGGCTGTGGGGGCACCCCAGCCCCACCTCAAGTGCATGGTCCTTATGGCATGGACTTGCTGTGGGCTTGGAAACCCGAGTGCAATTCGTAGCCTTCTTGACTTGGTTAGGAAATAAGTTTCCAAATTAGTCTTCCTCTGCGAAACTAAGTGCAACACAAATGAGATGGAGGAGATTAGGCAAAAGCTCAGGTTTGACTCGTGTTTTGCGGTGGAGCCCGTGGCTAGGAGGGGTGGATTGGCTCTTTTTTAAAATAATGACCATTCTGCGTCTGTTCGGAGCTTCTCTGTTCATCATATTGACATGGATTTCTTGGATTGGCGGTTCACGAGATTCTATGGTCATCCAGAAACACATAGCCGTTATCAAAGCTGGCACATTCTCAATCAGTTAGGCGAAGGATCCAACTCTCCATGGCTTGTTATGGGCAATTTTAACGAAGTTGTGGGACCTAATGAATATATCAATATCAAGACTCACACTTAAACTCAAATGGATCTTTTTTGTAACACTATCGATAGGTGCAATTTGCAGGACCTCAGGTTTGTGGGCGCGCCCATGACCTGGAGTAATAACCGAAGGGGAACTCAAAGAGTGGAAGCGAGACTGGATAGAGGGCTTGCAACTTCTTCTTGGCTCAACCTCTTTCCCTATGCAAGGATTATTCACCTATCGGCAGCCATTTCTGACCATTACCCGCTAGTGATGTTGCTTGACTCTAAAAATGGCATGAGGAGGCCTCTATAGGAATTCAGATATGAGTTGTTTTGGGCTCATGATCTAGAGGCAAATAAAATCATCCACAAGGTGTGGGAGTCCAAACCTCAGGGGGACGCGATGTGTGCCGATCTGCTTAGCTGGAAACTCAAGCGTTGTGGTACCTAGTTATCTAAGTGGAATCGCAAGAATAGGGAAAACTTTAGGCTTGCTATTGAGCGGAAGCAGAGGAAACTTACATTCCTGATGGGTCAGAATCCTACCGATGACCGCAATGATTCCATGAGAAATCTTAAATTTCAAATTAATCTTCTGTTGGAGGATGAGGAGCAGCTATGGAGACTGCGTGCTAAGACCCACTGGCTTCAAGAGGGGGACAGAAACACCGATTTTTTCCCCCGTATGGCATCTAACCGCAGGCGGTCCAATTTCATTGAGGCGCTTAGAGACACAAATGGGTGGTGAGTTAGGGATCAAGACCAGTTGCTGGATATGGAAGTTACACATTTTTCAGAGGTATACACATCCTCGGTTACACAGGATGTGGACTGGGTTAACAATCATATTTCGAGGAGAATCTCAGATAATCAAAGGATGTGTTTGATTAAACCACTAAGCTTGGAGGAAGTGGAAAAAGCGGTGAAGGACATGCAACCAACTAAGGCCCTTGGGCTGGATGGTATGTCTCCTGGTTTCTTTCAGAAGCATTGGAACATTGTGAGCCATGAGATCTTTCAGTAGTGCAAACTTTTCATGGAGGAGAGAAACCATGCTCATCGGGGTAGATATATTCGGGAGTGAAACTCTACTACTTTGGTGTTGATCCGAGTAGAGTGGCCAAGACCTATCACATTTTCGGCCAATTAGCCTATGTAATGTTGTATACAAAATTCTAGCAAAGGTTTTGGTAAATAGGCTCAAAGGGTCACTCCATGAGGTCATAGGGGCGGAACAAAATGCTTTTGTTCTCGGTCGGCTCATTACTGACAACATGTTAATCGCCTATGAAGCTATTCACTCTCTCCGGAGGCGAAAGGGTGGCAGAAGACAAGAGATGGCTATTAAACTTGACATGTCAAAGGCTTATGACCGAGTCGAGTGGGCTTTTCTCGAACAGATTATGGGGGTGATGAGTTTCAGTCCTGTGTGGATCAACTGAATTATGTGCTGTATAACCACTGTGAGGTACCGAGTCAACATTAATGGATTCAAATCCAGGTACTTCCAACCGCAAAGGGGATTAAGGCAGGGGGATCCGCTTTCTCCCTATCTCTTTCTCCTTTGTGTGGAGGGTCTCTCTGCGCTTATTTCAAGTGCGGTCGCCAGTGGTTCACTACATGGAATCAGACTCAGCCCGCAGGGGCCTCAACTTACTCGCCTACTGTTTGCAGATGACGCTCTCATTTTTATTCGGGCTGACAACCAAGATATTAGGACGCTTGTGGATATCCTCAACCAATACTCAGCTTCCTCGAGCCAGGTGATCAATGTGGACAAAACTTCAATTTTCTTCAGCTCAAATATGAATAGCTATGCTCGGGGGGTGATGTCTAATCTGCTGGGATCCTTGGGTCAGAATTCTAGCACTATCTTGGCCTCCCGGCGTGGCTTGGTAGATCCAAAAAAGGAATTTTTAAGGGCATTAAAGAGCGCATATGGCATAGAATTCAAGGGTGGAAGGGCCGACTACTGTCTTTGGGAGGGAAAGAGGTGTTAATCAAAGCTATTGCTCAAGCAATCCCTTCGTATACCATGAGTATTTTCCTACTACCCAAGTCTTTCTGTCAAGTTATCAATAGAATGCTGAGCAAATTTTGGTAGGGTGAACAGGGGGACAAACGGAAGATGAGCTAGGTTGCTTGAAAGGAAATGTGTAAGCCTAAGCGGGCGGGAGGGTTGGGGTTTAGAGATATTCTTGCGTTCAACTATGCCCTTTTTGCAAAACAGGTATGGAGGTTAACATCCTGCACCACATCCTTCTGCTACAAGGTGCTTAAAGCCAGATACTTCCCAAATGTTGATATTTGGAGCTGGAAGGCGAAGCCATCTGACTCTTACACGTGGAAGAGCATACTCAAGGCGCGTGATGTGATTCAAACTGGGTGTAAATGGAGAATTGACGATGGGAAAAGGGTCCGATTTCTCAAGGATGTTTGGCTTCAATCTGAGGTGGCAAAGGCGGGTCCCCTTCCATTATCCATCCCGGAGGACGTAATGCTCAGCCATTTCATTAATGAAGAGACAAAAGGATGGAACAAAGACCGGGTAGTGGCAGCTGTGGGAGGTCAGTTGGCAGGTAATCAGTCTCATTCCCCTTCATCTTAGTGAAGAAAAGGATCGTATCTTCTAGATGCATGAACCAAACAGTCAATTCTCGGTCAAGTCGGCACATAGGCTGCTCAATCCGGATATGGATAACCCTCGTCTCTCAAGCTATTACAGGGTCATTTGGAGGACAAAGCTCCCTAGTAAGGTGGTAATTTTTGGATAGCGACTGCTAAAGAATGCTCTCCCAACTATGCAGAACCTGTCTCATAGGGGCATTGTGGTGGACCTAGTCTGTGTCTTTTGTAGGAGGGAGGTCGAGGATGCTGATCATTTGTTTCTGGGTTGTGATTGTACTGCAAGGATAGGTCGGAAGGCTGCAAGATTGAGTTCTCCGGCGTCTTCGGTGAAGGAAATTTTGAGAATCTTATCCCCCAAAAACAGAACTGATGATTTGACTTTCTTCATCTTGTACTGTTGGCGCGTCTGGTTCCTGCGGAATAAGTTCAAGGAGGAGGGTGCCCAACCAGCTTTTGCTGATACTTTGGCCTGGAGTAGAGAGTATCTTGAGCAACTCAGGAGGGCCAAACTCCTCGGCCAGGCGAGTGTTTTGGACTATCCCCTTGTGCCTAGATGGACCAAACCTCCTGATGGAGTCTTCAAGATGAACGTGGATGCTCATGTCTTGAGGATAGGGAAGTCACGGGGCTTGCTGCGGTCACCTGGGACTCTCGTGGATACTTCATCGCTGCTAAAGGATAGAGACGGAATGGTGTGGGGGAGCCACTACTCATGGAAGCAAACGCTTTCCTTCTGGGAACCAAGTGGGCCCTTCAACTCAAATTCAGTCAAGTTCAGATAGAATTCGATTCCCTTCTTCTTTGCACCTATCTGTCTAACGACTACACGATCTCCTCACCGGTGGATCATCTTATTACTGAGATTAGATCTATCCTCAAAGCTAATGCTCACCTCTCGATTCACCATGTTCTAAGGCAAGGAAATGCGGTTGCCCATTCGCTAGCCGGCCTGGTTTCTGTCTCTGTTTTGAGTCATCAAACTTGGTGGGGAAACCCCCTCAAGCCATTATTTGTACAGACAATTTTTTAACAATGAATTGCTTGGATTACTCGTTCCTGAACCCTTTTCACAATGAAAGGGGGTTGGGTTAGAGTAATTCTTTTTATAAAAAAAAACAACAATAACAAAACCCATCCAAAAATTTCTACAAAAGAAATTTCCACAGCTTGAATTGTCGAAACCGTTCATTAATTTTATGTTGTGAATGTTTGATTAAACCAGAATTTAATTCACAGGAAAATACTAAAAATAACACATTCACAACGGAAGCACGATGCCAAATTTTGAATCATAAATATGATAAAACAGAAACCTTAGCATATTCACATGGCCTCCAAAATTTAAATATTCTACCATTCGTATAATTATATGCTAAAACAATATTAAACTAAATAATATCATATGACATAGAACCTTATTAAAAAAACATTATTGAAAAATATTTTTTAATAATTCAGTATAAAGATTGCTCTGATATCACTTATTAGGAAAATCTTATTAATTAAAATCATAATCACCCCAGGATCCTTCATGCTAAATTACCAAAAAATATAAACCATAAGTGGAAGTATATCTAAATCCATAGGAGCAGTTGTTGTTGAAATTTTCTAGTCTTCCGACTTAATGCTTTAGGATTTTTTGGAAAATGTGGCTTCTCTTTTCCAATGATGGAATGTCAGGAAAGAAACCTTAAAAGTACATAACCCAGAGACCACAACCTTTTATATACCGTACCTATCTTTCATATTTCTAATTTAGCTTATTATAAAATAGAAATTAGAAAATAGATAATAGGATTTATACGTATAGGAGAACCATATTTTTTTGTATTTTTGACCATTATTTATGATAGCCTATATATAGTTATTATATATGTATGTTCAAAAATCCAACAGAAAAAGCTAATTAAAAAGAAAGAAATCGTAATTAATTTTTACAAGTAGATTAAGGTCCAATGATTGCATTTTGAGTCAACATGTAGCTAAGGCAGTGGGCAAAAGACTTGCACCCGAGCTTCGGGTCTCAACTTGGAAAATTTATCTTCCACTTTTCGAAGCAATGTCTTTGTAGTGATCACCACATACTTTTAATTAGGGATTGACTCCGGATTAAACCATATACAAGTAAGTTAACTAAAACATTTTGAAAAACTAAAATTGGAAAACTAGACGGGATGCTAGGAAAGCCCTCTCTTTGTGACCTAAAAGATAGAAAACATTGCTTTTGTATTAGACTTGAGCTAAGGTTATATTCTAATGTTGGTCGAATGTTGAACCCAGCTCATTTCATATATAAATAAAAATATGAATAAGAAGATATACATGAATATTGATCACGACTTTGAGTGTTACTACGTAAAAAGTAAAATCTATTAATTTTTATTAAATCCAAATGACAAAGATAATTTTTGTAATGCCATTTGAAGAATTATTGCATCCCATAATCATAGTTAATATGAGAATAAAATAAATAAATAAACAAAATCATACTCTGAGTATCTTTCACATAGGGCCGTCAAGTTCTATGGCCATATTATTTGTGGGACATTATATACACCTATAATGAGTAAATTTAGTATGGTTTTGCTTGTATGAGACCCATTTTTTATGTAACTTCTTTCATTTTTTTAATATCTTAATGCTTGATGGAAAATTTATTTCATTTGTTGTATTTTGCATTATTTGTAGTATCTTAAAAACCATTTCATTTGTCTAATATTACTATACATAGGCTCATTGACAATCAAGTAATAAAATAGTTTAATATAAATATCGATTTTAAAGTTATATTTTCAACATTTAAACTGTCTAAAATGCCATTTCTAAGTGGATAAATGATTTCTATAAGGTGTTATTATATTCAAATACATGTCTAAATGGGTCTAAGCATTTTTTTCATAATTTAAACATGCATATATATATATATATGCATATTTCAATAAAAGTGGCTCATGCACATTCTTGATTTGAATAAAATTTGGTCTCTTAACTAAACAAATATTGTTAAATACATTGAATTAATTGAATTTTTCATTGACGATTAAAATCTTAAACCTAATTACATAGAACTGGTGCCAACTTTAATAATTGCATGCAATAAGGGCATTGCATGCATTTCTATGACATGTAAACGCAATATAATATGTACACCTCCTTATTTGTCCTTCAGTCAACAAATCTACCACGTTTAATATACCAAAATCTTATTTTTCTCATCTTAGGTAAGCCATAATCAAAGCATTTCACGTTGCGTCTTTAAGATTAGTATATAAAATCATATAATGCACACACACATTAACTAGATATCATTGTTTTGAAGTAAGATTATTTAATAAATATGCTATTTATAAGTCATAAATTGAAAGATATTTTTATAGAAGGATTAATTTTTATTCTTTAATATAATTTTTATATTTTAAGGTTAATTTAGTTAAGTAAAAATATTTTTAAATATTATACCCAATTTGTAACCTCAATAGAATCAATTTAGGTTTAATTTAAGGTTTAGTTTTCCATAAAAAAATTAAGGATGGGTAAAAGTCTAAATAATTGAGTTAAAGATAAAAATGTGTTAAAAGTTGTACAAGCAGGGTTATGTTGAAAATACCCCAACCAAAGTCAACCCAATCGTATATACAATCCCAGTCCCTAATGATATAAATAAGGATTTCAGTGTTTGACACTTTCACTTACGTGATGTTAGGATTGGATTACGAACATTTTTTTTTTTAGGGTTACATCTGGATATAGATGACAACAACACATGGAAGATTCCCCAGCTTCCTTCTCCTCAGATTAATTCACAAGGAGGAGAAAAGAGGGGATATGTTCCCAAAAAATCGAAAGGATGAGATGTCAACATGTAACAGATTTACAATCTCATCAGGAGAACTGTTTATCCAGAATTTGCTGTTCTTCTCCCTATCCACTGCCATCTTAGCTAGTTGGTTTGCCACTCTATTTCCCTCCCTTAATATATGGTGGAAACTAGAGTGCTTGAACTGGTTACTTAAGGCTTTTATCTCCCCCACCAGCACACTATAGTTGGATCTAATGTTATCATCATTCTAAATCCACTGAACTGCAATTTGAGAGTTTGATTCAATCTCAACTCCAGCAACATTTCATTCCAGCATCCACTTCATTCTTAATACTATGGACTTCAGTTCCTGTTTTAAAGGATCTGGCAGTCCCCTTTCTTTCCAAATTATTGTTGCAACAAAAGAGCCATTCCAGTCCCTTACCACCGCCGCAAAAACCACAGATAGTGTTTCTTTCTTAATACCTGTATCAACATTAATTTTCATTCTACCACAAGTCGGTTCAGTCCACCTTACTGAATTAAGTAGTTCCATGATACCCCTTCTTTGCAACAAAATTGATGATTGATAGTGATGAATGTACATTCTGCTCCACTGAATTGTCTCCTAAATGGGTCCCATGTAATTTTTTGCTGCCCATCTGTTTTGACAATACCAAATTCTGCAGCAGCTAGTAATAAACAAAGTTAATGAGGAAAGGTCCATACTAGTGCATAGAGTGTCAATGATGTCTTTAACATTGAGCATTTCGTTGTACCAAAGCTGGTTGAGAGTGGCAATGTTAAAAATGTTTTTTGCCCTCTGGCAATTTCAAAATAAGTCGAAGCAACTTTCAATTTCTTCTCTATTTGAGCAGAGAGAGCAATGCAAGTCAATCTAAACTCCCCTCTTCACTAAATTTTCTTTTGTAGGAAGAGTGTCAAAGTATTGTCTCCACCTAAACAGCTAAATTTTCCTTGGTACCTTCATTTGCAAGAACTTTTTAATGGTCCGACTAGTTTCTTTTTCCTCCCATTTTTGCATCTGGATATCTTATTTTTTTAAGGGCAGCCAAAGCAATTTTGTATGCTGATCGAACACTGTATTTCCCGTCCTTCTCAAAATTCCAGAACATGCGGTCATCAGACGTAAGGGTAAAAGAGCCCTAGAAAATTCCAGAACATGAAAGGTTTGCAAGAAAACCCTAAGGCTAAAAAAGCCCAAAAAAATAAGAATTGTGAAACTGTTATCAGACGTAATTTACTCAAAATATTGAAATGCATAATTTACTATAAATTGTAAGAAGGATCATAGAAAGTTCAACGACCCTCAAATCTTGCACAAAAAGCTCTTTTTGCATCAAATTTGTGATCAACCAGGTTCCACAGTTTCCACAATATCGAACTCAAAAAGTACTTTCCATTAATATGTTATGACTTTCGTTACATCTCATACATTAAAAGTTATTGCCGTTTGAAGTTGGCACCTTTTGCAACTATCCACCATCATCAAGAAGTCATCTACGATGCGTTCTACATCGTTTGCATCTACAAGAGCTTTATACTTTTTCTAGATTCTCCTTGCATCGTGCAGCTACTTGGTAATGTCTTTCTTTTAGATTTTTTGCCTCCACTAAGCAATGTTAAGAAGTTTTGACATTGGGAATCTGCAACGGTATTGGGCCTGACCTATAACAGGCCTGTTAGATGGGTGTTTACATAAGGTTAATGATGATAAATGAAGAGAATTTGGATAAAATAAATTAGTTATATGTTAAAATATAAATAGGATTGAAAGTATAAGTAATGAAAAAGATAATTAGACAATTAAGTTATCACATCATATTAAAATTTATGTAGAAAAGGGTGTGATTTTTAACAAATAAAAGAACTGACCCTACGAGTGAAGATTGAAACATCAGGAAAAGGTGAGAAGGTAAATTGACCTAGTTCTATCTTTTCCTGGAAGAATGTAACTAAAATTCATTATCATCTAATGCGAACCATGAGCCCATGTTCCTATCGTTTTTCAAATTTCAATTTTTTAAAATTTTAGAAATATCTTTCTAAGATTTAAACAGTTTAAAACATTAATCCAGATGTATTTATTTATACTTCTAAAAAATCACATATATTAAAAGTTGTTTTATGTGATATTTTTATTTTGGTAGTTGTAAATTCGTTATCAAAAGATGTTAGTTTTTAAAACATACTAGTTTCCGATCAAACTGATAAAGATAACAACGTGTTTAAATTTTTTTAAAAAAAGTTTTTAAAAGTAAAAAAACAAAGACGTGCGAATATTTGAGTCATGGACAGGTTGTATTAGACCCAAACTAGAAAAGAAACAGAAGACTGACGAATTAGTATATTACGATAAAATGTAGTTATCTAGTGATCACTGATCAATCAAGGAAGAAAATAAAAATTAAAGGCCCTTGAAAACCTGCTGAGGGTTTTTTGCATTTCAACCCTTTAAGTTTGCATATTTGCTTTTTAAACCTTGAAGTTTACATATTTGCTTTTAAACCCTTTAAGTTTCATTATTTTTCTTTTTTAACTCCATACTTTTCAAACGTTAGATTACCCATGTAACATCTGCCTCAAGCACACGAAAATACCAAAATGCCCTTCCACCAACCATCCCCTAAGAACGAAAATCAGACAATATTTGTCTCAAACACTAGAAAATATTAAAATACCCTTGATTCAACCGGTTCTGCGACTTCTGCTATTCTTCCTCTGACCTGGCTTTGAGGCATTGCATTTAACCGATGGTATCTACTTGAAATTCAAGGCAGTGATAATTTGCTGGGGAATAAATTTTCACAAATATACGAATTCTCTTTATAATTGATTTCAATTTTTCATTTTAAATTTATTATAGAAATGTTCTCCATATAATTATTTTCAAATTTACATTTTAAATTTATTGCAAAAATGTTATCCATATAATTATTTTAAAATTTACTGCAAAAATATTCTCCATATAATTATTTTAAAATTTACTTTCTAAAATTTATTGTATACAATTTTTCCATATAATTATTTTAAAATTTACATTTTTAAATTTATTGTAAAAATATTCTCCATATAATTATTCTTAAATTTATTGGTGAAACATTATCCATATAATTATTTTAAAATTTATTAGATAAACGTACACTATATATTTTTAAATTTATTGCAGAAATCTTCTACATATAATTATTTTAAAATTTATTATAGAAATATTTTTCGTATAATTATTTAAAATTTATTACAAAACGTTCTGCATATAATTATTTTAAAATTTTATTTTTATGAATTAATTAGAAAAGTAACTCTATTTTTTTAACCCGGTTCGGATGGTCCAAACTCGATTTGACTCAGATTGAAATTGATAGTATAGGATTTAGTACCGGGTTTAAATTGAACCTGAATATATAGGACCAAGGTCTCGGTGTGCAACCCTATTTTACTCAATGAAGTGCATTGAGCTACAACCACCCTCCTCTTTATCCTATTTTTGCTGGTTTCAATTTTTCCTTTTTCTAAATTGTTATATCCATGTTTTGATCTAAATGAATGTGAATTATTAATATCAAAGGATCAAAATCCGTTTCTTAATGAAAAGAATATTTACGTCGATTTTTTTTAATCCGTCAACCAAAAGAAATCGGTTTCAATCAATTTTTCATGAATCTATCTATTTCAAGAAATTATTTTTGATTGACTCCATATGTGTAAAAAATGAAACATGAGGTTTAAAAAATAGAGAGAACACTTTTAAAGAAACAACGAATTTTAAAAATCAGATATTTTACAGAAGAAAGATTTAATAAGGACGTTAGAATTTTTTCAAATAATAAAAAAGAAGAATGGCAACAAGATTTTTTTTAAATGAGCTTCGCAGTAGTTCAAAGTAAATCAAAAAATAAAAAGAAAATAATCATTCTGAACATAAGCTTAAAAAATTGGGGATGGCACCCATCTCATTTTATTCTCATATATCTCATCGCCTTCAAGAGGCGATAGCAAAAATGACTTAGATTCTTGTAATGATTATCACATAGCAGCTATGCATCTTGTGGAAATGTCTTAGCTTAATAGCTTAAATGCTCACGAGAAGGGCATTCTAGTGATTTCAAAATATGCACTGACAATGATAGGATAAATTCCGTTACTCATCTGCTTAATTAAACGGCAGGGTTGAAAAAGTAAAAGAATAAGAGAGTTTATAAAATAAATAAATAAACCTTGAAGTTTAAAAAGAAAATATGCAAAATTAGAGGGTTCAAGATGCAAAAAAACTGAGCCGCTGATTGATTGTGAAGTAGCAAAGGCGAAATACCAAGCCAAGAAGTGAGAGCTTTTTAACGAGGGTGAAGTGAATTGTATGATGCAGCAGTACCGAAAGAAAGGAAAGCTGAAATCCTTTGGAAAGTGGTCTCATGAGAATTGGCATCACCAACGGCCACGGCCACGCATCCACCACGTGCATTTTTATTTTTCACAAAGCATGCTTAACAGCTACTCCTTAACACCTCGATATAAATATTACACATATACTATTATATATTATTAATTGTCCTTTCCTGGGAAGAGCAAAGAGGATGAGTGCAGATGACTTTCCCAAGTAAACGAGTGGTTATAGAAATTGTCGGCTTGTTTTACTAGAAAATAGAAAAAATTAACAGATGGACGTCACCCATGATCTAGACCATTCATCTGCTGCATATACTAGACTCTATCAAGAGGTCACATGGTACACAATCACGCAAGCAATTCACCATTTCATTTTGTAAAACCAGTACGTCTTACGCCTGTTCGAGGAATCCTAATAAACAGAAGGGGATGGGATTTGAATGAATGAATTGGACCATAATTGTGTTGTTTTTTAGGAAGTGAAAAATTGTATTGAGGATGGAAAACAAATATTGAAAATTGAAAAAGAAGATTTGTTGACAAAATGAGCATATCTTGTAAAGTTAAGAAAGTTGGTGTGATTATGTAATTTATGTAAAGTTTGTAACCAAGTATAAATAGTGGAACCTGGTAACCCTAAAACACAATTAAATAGGATTTACCTTTGTGGAGTAGGTTAAACCGAACCACGTAAATCTCTGTCTCCTTTGCTATTACGTTGTGAATGTTGTTTTCAACATGGTACCACAACGGGTTAGCATGATTAAAGATGGCTCGCTCGAATCATCTTCTTAGCGAGAAATTGTGTTGAAGCTACTATACACAAGCAAACTTTCCACACCATCGCTGCAATTTTTCTGCAAAGCTTCTTGCTCACAAATCTACTTTTTGAGATTCAGTCGTCCAATACGATGTTTGGGAAGCAGTCGACCACCTAGAAAGTTTTTTGGTTGGGCTGCAAACTTGCTGATTGCAATCCCGTGATTTTCTGCGTATAACCGAATCGCATGCCACCAACTGATTCCTCACAACTGCACAAGTGTAGAAAATTTCTGCCCACTCGCAGCACCTAGGATTCCCTAATCATCTCTCCTTATCCACCTGCTGCCCGAAATCACCACTGAAGGCAAGCTTCAAGACAAAATCCAGGTGCTTGAAATCCTTCCCGCTGCTGTTTGTTGCATCTTCTACAACAAACAACTCACTCATTGATTCGCCAGTCATTCAGATATTTCTGATGTTATACTATTGCCTATTTTACTTCAATGGCTACTCCTTTGGGCATTAATGATACCAACATAAAGTTAACTACCACATTGTTGAATGGAAAAAATTACCTTCCATTGGCAAAAGCGGTTACAATGACTCTTAGTGGAAAATCAAAACTTGGGTAGATTAATGGTAAAATTACAACTCCGAAACTAGAAGACTCTAATTTTGAAGAATGGTTGGCTATGGATAATTTAGTGATGACATGGTTATTAAATTCAATGGAACCACAAAAATATGAAATTTTTGCTTATTCAGAAAATGCTAAGAACTTATGGGATTCTCTCAAAGAGGTGTATGGTCAAGAAATTAATGCCTCCAGAATTTTTGAACTGCAACAAGAAATTGCCCATGCCAAAGAAAAATCAGACAATCTTTTGTTGAATACTTGGGACTTATGAAGAAGCGATGGGATGAACTGAGACAATACCGTCCTCCAGCTAAAAAAGTAGAAAATTATTTAAACAGACAAGAACAAGATAAAACTTTCTAGTTACTGGCTGACCTAAAACCAGAATATGAAGATCTTATGAGACAAATATTAATGAGTCCATCACTTCGCTCATTTTCTAATGTTTGTGCTATCATCCAAAGAGAAGAAACAAGAAGACAGATAATGAAATCAGAAAATAGAACAAAAATTGGAAGTTATGCTTTTGCTATTAAATCTAATTTTAAAAACCTACTTAATATGGAGGAAGAGGATCAAGTTCCTTGTGAGGAAGAGGACGAGGTAGTGGAAATCATCCATGCTGTGATCATTTTAACAAAACAGGACATAGTAAAGATTAGTGTATATCACTATTTAAGAGCCTCTAAAGAAAAAGTGTCAGATGACAAAATGGCAGACTAATTTAGTATTCCTCATTCCCAATCTGCAATAGAAAGTCTTACAAAACAACTTCAACTCCTTATTCAAAAAACTATTACAACTTATTTTGCCCAAGACTCTTCCACATCATTTGCTCAGTCTTCTAGTATGGCTTTATTTCTTTTTTTCTCACAGAGATGGTTGGGTGATAGATAATGGTGCTACTGACCATATGAGTGGCAACATCAATTGTCTATCTAAAGTCCACTCTAAACCTGCAATGTCTCCAATCACTGTTGCCAATGGAGAAAAGGTTCCCATTCAAGGAGTTGGAAAAACTCAACTACTCTCATGCACATATGAGGTTTTATATGTTCCATCATTAACCTCCAATTTGTTATCTGTCAGCAAGATTACAAATGACTTGAATTGCAATGTGATTTTTTCTCCAAATTCTGTGATTTTTCATGATAGGGCCACGGGGATGAAGATTGGTGAAGTGAGAATCAATTAGAGTCTCTATGTCTTAGAGGATTCGTAAAAGGAATTTATTGGAAAAAAGTTGCAGATCTTTCATTACTGTGACATCAGAGATTAGGACACCCCTCTAATCAAATATTGCACAATTTTAATTCTTCTATTTCAGTTGATACATGTGAAGCTTGTCATTTTTTTAAACAGCATAGATTGCCATTTCCAAAACATTCTAGTTTTTCAAATAAACCTTTTGAATTAGTTCATTCAGATGTTTGGGGACCTGCTCCAATTGACTCTCGAGAGGGTTATAAATACTTTGTTACATTTATTGATGACAAGTCTCGTTCCACCTGGATCTATTTGCTGAAAACCAAAAATGATGTCTTGCAGGTTTTTCAGGACTTCCATAAAATGATTTTAACACAATTTGGTATTCCATTAAAAGTATTGAGACTGACGATGGCACTGAATATGTCAATAACTCATTCTCTTCTTATCTTACATCTCATGGAATTATTCATCAAATTGCATGAGTTACCCCCCAACAGAATGGGATTGCTGAAAGAAAAAATTGACATATATTAGAAACAACTAGAGCCTTGCTATTTCAAATGCATGTTCCAAAAAAATATTGGTCTGATGTTGTTCTCACTAGCTGTTATCTTCTTAATTGTTTGCCAATTCGTATATTGAAATTTCAAACTCCTCTAGAAATTTTGCAAGAAAGAAAATCTGACGTATATCACCTCTGTGTCTTTGGTTCTCTCTGTTATGTGCATATTCAAAATAGTGGTAAACTAGATTCTTGTGCAAAATGATGTATCTCCCTTGGTTATTCCTCTACTCAAAAAGGATATAAATATTATGCCCGAGATATAAGTAAGTTGTTTGTCTTTAGAGATGTTTCATTTGTTGATAATCAATCTTTTTTTTCAAACATGAGATCAAATTCAGGGAGAGAATATTCACAGGGAATTTGTCCCCGAGCCATTACCATAAGAAACTAATGAAAGTAATGATCCTGAACACAATAAAGGATTTCTTGAAGAGTTATTACAGTTAACTATGAGAGAAGAAGAATCTCCTGAAGACCCTGTGGCTCTTCCTTGTAGGTCTTCATGAATTTCAAGACCACCTTCTAGACTGCAAGATTTTTATACCTATCATGCAGTGGTTTTTCCTATTCAGGATTATATATGCTATGACAATATCTCAACTAGTTACTCTTCTTTTTTTACTAGCATTGATTCTCATAATGAGCCAAGAAGTTTTCAAGAAGCTATTAGCCTGCCAAAGTGGAAAATTGCTATGGAAGAAGAACTTAAAGCCCTTGATAAAAATCATACATGAGACATTGTCAAATTGCCAAAAGGAAAAAGACCAGTAGGGTGCAAATGGGTATACAAAATTAAATAGAAAGAAGATGGATCTATAGAAAGATATAAAGTCAGACTTGTTACTAAAGAATTTACTCAAACATATGATGTTGACTATAAAGATACCTTTGCACCTATTGTTAAGATGAATACGGTCAGAATTTTAATGTCTGTAGCTGTAAACTTTGGATGGTCACTATTTTAGATGGATGTCAAAAATGCATTTTTGCAGGGAGATCTAGAAGAAGTGTATATGAAACTTCCTCCTGGACACAAGTTAGAAGAAAGAAAGTATTTGGTATATAAACTGAATAAAACGATCTATGATTTAAAGCAGTCTCCCAGATCATGGTACAGTAAACTCAGTACTGCACTTATTAAGTTTGGTTTTGTCAAATGTACTTCAAATTCTTCAATGTTTGTAAAAAGAAATAATTTTGGAATAATGGTTGTTTTAATTTATGTTGATGACATAATTATTACTGGAAATGACAATGCTGAAATTTCAGATCTCAAAAGGTATTTCAGCAAAAAATTTGACATGAATGATCTAGGTAAGCTTAAATATTTTTTGGGGATTGAAATTGCTTACTCTAAGAAGGGTTTATTCTTGTGTCAAAGAAAATACACTCTAGGTTTGTTGAAGGAAACTAGAAAACTGGGGGCAAAACCGGTTGATACTTCGATGGATTATATTGCCAAATTTATTAATACAAGTGAGCCTATAGAGAATCTGGGGAGGTTTCGAAGACTTGTGGAAAAATTAACATATCTTACTATTGCTAGACTAGACATTTCTTATGCGGTGAGTTTTGTTAGTCAGTTTATGCATTCTCCTACCATCGAGCACATGAGAATGGTGGATCGCATTCTCGGCTATTTGAAATCTTGTCCAGGTAAAGGAATATGGATGAAATCACATGGTCATACTAATGTTTCTCTTCATATGGAAATTCTTGGATATACAGATGCAGATTGGGCAAGAAATCCAGAAGATAGAAAATCAACCACAGGATGCTGCACTTTTGTCGGTAGAATGGAAAAGTAAAAAAACAAAGTATTGTGGCAAGATCAAGTGCTGAAGCAGAATATAGGGCTATGGCTTCTACGACAAGTGAACTAATTTGGTTGAAATTTGTTTTATTGGAACTAGGCTTCTATACCCAAAAGCTAATGAAATTGTTTTGCGATAATCAAGCAGCAATACACGTAGCATCAAATCTAATTTTTCATGAAAGAACCAAACATATTGAAATCGATTGTCATTATGTTCGAGACAGAGTTCAAGCAAAGATTGTTGAAACTTCATATATCAGAAGCCATGATTAACTTGCAAACACTTTACAAAAGCATTGCCAAGAAGACACTTTGAGAAAATACTTGAGAAAATGGGTTTCATAGATATTTACTCACCAACTTGAGGGGGAGTGTTGACAAAATGAGCATATCTTGTAAAGTTAAGCAAGTTGGTGTGATTATGTAATTTATGTAAAGTTTTATAACCAAGTATAAATAGTGGAACCCGGTAACCCTAAAACACAACTGAATAGGGTTGTCCTCCGTTGAGTAGGTTAAACTGAATCACGTAAATCTTTGTCTCCTTTGCTATTATGTTGTGAACGTTGTTTTCAACAAGATTGTTATATATTAAAATATAAGAGTTGTATTGAAAATTTGAAAGGTTTTTTAATGGAAAATCTCATCTCATGGTCGATTGTATCCAATTAGATGATTTTGAATACGCAAAGAATTCAGTGTGGTCATAGCATTGTAGGTCCATCTTGATGCATGATTAAGAGTTTGTTGGGTGGGAAATAAAAAATATTCCACTA
The DNA here is from genome assembly GCA_030490835.1 of Annona cherimola. Taxonomy (NCBI): domain Eukaryota; kingdom Viridiplantae; phylum Streptophyta; class Magnoliopsida; order Magnoliales; family Annonaceae; genus Annona; species Annona cherimola. The sequence goes on along the minus strand of CM059971.1, from coordinate 32,408,706 downwards.
TTTCCTGCAGACTTCTAATATAATTGACATTTTAACTATTAATTCTCTAATTTTTATTATTACTTCTACATTTTGATTATTTTTCATTTTTTATAAATACCTTGTCTATTTATTTTTATTATCTTTATTCCTAATTATTATTCTTATCATATCATATTATTCTATCACTTTTTCAATTTTTTACAAGTTTTTTCCTCTTTTTCTACCACATACCTCACCTTAAATAGAAATTCAATAAATATAATGTATTGAAAATAAATTTTTAATTAGAAATCAAATATTCAACCAAACAGGACATTTGAGCATGCCTCAATTGATAAAGGTCATAAAAATATAAAATACATAAAACAAAATTATAAATACCTGAGTAATGATTAAACACTTACAACAAGAGTGGAAACTCCGTAATTAAATTTGGTTTTTTTAATTTAAAAATATTTTTTAAATATAAGCCATTTATCTGATAGTACACACCCAATTTTTTGTAGTTTTAGTTTCCCCATATGGATTTGGCTAATGTAAACCTAAGCACCTTTTATATTATAAATAGATTGTTTTCTCAATGGTGAAAGCTCCATGCTTGTCTTTTGTATTTTTTTTTTTTACTATAGTGGATCTTCGCCTCCTTCATCCATAACTTTTCCTTCAAATTGAAAAGCTTTTTAGTAAATTTCACTCTTTTTTGCGCTACTTTTTATTTTGTACTATTATTAGTGACAAATGAGTATAAAAAATTAATTGATTTTTTAATTGAGCCACCCTCTTCAATAATTAAGCATATGATGGTAGTGTACTCTAGGAAAGGGATAATGAGACTAAACCCTCTACCCAACTTCAAACCTTGGACCTCTTTATCCTGACATCTTCTACATACTTATGTTAGTTACTTAGTCATTCAAGTGGTGATAGCATAATTTAATTTTTGAATCTTAAAAAATTTGAGAAGTTAAATTGCAAAATCTATTCTGGTTACAAGTTATTGAAAGTTTTTTTTTTATCAAAAATTAAAAGCTTTCTTGAAATTTGTATCTATAAAATCATCTCCCTAATGCAAACTATCTTTTCAGTACATTGATAAAATCTCTTTTGATTACCACATTTACGTATCATCAAAGTTCGGTTGAGGCTTTCATTACGTTGATTTCGTTCTTTTATTTTTTTATATCACGTTTGAGTATTCATGAATTTTTGTTGAGACTTTTGGTTTATTATTTAATATTTTTTGGTTTTCAAGTTTAGGCATGATATTAACTTAACTGAGACTTTTAGATCTTCAGCATTAAATTATGAAGAAAAAGAGTTTTTTTATTTTTAAAGTTTAAAATATTATTTGAAAATCCAAGGTAAGGATAGGATGTTAGAGACAACCTATATGGTGAACACTCAATTTAGAGTAGCTTTACTTTTTTAATCTCGTATATATTCAATTAATGTGAGCCTAGACCCTTTATAACAAGATTTTGCTCTAGGTGATTTTTTTGAAGTTTTCTTCTATTCTCATATATGAGATTTAACTTTTGAAGAAAAGCTTATTATTTAGATATATTGAGTGTAGGATTTTCTTTTTTTGAGAGTTCTTTATTTTTTGTAATCTTTTTATTAAAGCGGGTTTTCTTTTTTATTTTTCCATATTACTTTGTTGTTTAATATGATTATTCCTGATAAAACTAAAAGTGCATAGCCCCTTTTTGTAGATGAAAAATAATGAAGTATAGTTATTCAATTGATACCAATTGAAATGCTTTTACTCAACATCTGTAGGCAAAGCCATGTTGCCCTTAAAAATCCCCCTTCCCCACCTCCCACCCCCTCAAATGAATGATATGCGATGTTGCAACCTGCAAATTCCTCCCATGAGGCCCCAATGTTTGAGATGATATTTTTTATTTATGATAGTGTAAAATGTTTATTCCTAATGTGTGTAATGCTTATGGATGTTGTTGTAGCTTGTAGGAAGCATGAATAAGTGTATTATGGATAATATGCCTAATAGGAAATTTTATTATAATTGAGTTAAAATTGGTGTGGAATCATTAAATAGCGATAAATTGTTGTTTTGATTTAGTTAACGCATGATTTAGCATGGTTGGTGCATGAAGCCCTTCACAGAGGGCTAAAGGAGTTATTTTGAGTGAGTTTTATGATTATAAGATGACCACATGGAAAGAATCTTAAAAAGTGTAAAATAGGGACTAAATTATAATCTTTAAAAATACTTGGGCCATTTTATACGGTGACTTACTTAACTCAGCTTTATAATATTAAATTATGTTTTAATGAATTTAGTCATATTGAAATTTTATTGCAACTGGGTACAAAACCCATTTTTATTCTTTTTTTGAAAATTTTTCTTCAGACTGTTAATTTAGGTGTATTTAACTCATGTATTAAGTTTTTATCACTTTCAAAGATGTTTATATATATATATATATCTATTTAAAAATAGATATATATATATATACACATGTATTGACTTTTAAATGACTAACATATTCCTAATTTTAGAAATAAAAAATATATATACATATCTCTAAAAATAGTAAAACTTAATATATAAATTGAATACACCTAGAACATGTTTAATTTCATATAGAAGTTTTTTAAAAAAATCTTTTTACTTTCTACGACTACTTTTAAAATTATTTCTTCACATCTTTTGATACGACTATCCTACTTTTTAATAATTATTACACTACTAATAGCACTAACCTATCCCTATCATATCATATTATTTTCTCTTATTTTAAAAGCTTTTACATCAAAATTTTTTTATTGCTTTCCAAACACGCCCATAGATCAACAATTTTACTTAAAAATTTCAAAAAAAGAATAAAAATTGAGCTTTACTTAGGGTTGCTCTAAAATTTCAATACAATTGGGTACATTCAATTGGGATTCTATAATATTACACAACATGAATATGTAAATCTTCATTATATTAAGGGTGAGTTACGTAGAATTACTCGATCATGTAAATTTCTGCAAACATAAAAGGGGGCGCCAACCTTAGGTCTTATTTTCTTCTTTCCTCAAATTTTCTTCCACCCGATTTTACCCTTTTGAACCCACCCCTAAAGAGACTTTAAACCCTCCTAAAACTACTCCAAAACCTTCATCCAACGTCTAAAAGAAAGAGGTGTCAAGATTGAAGCTACGACTTGAAGGAAATTCAAGAAAAATCTCATTCAGAGTAAATAAATATTTTTCCTTTGAAGTAATGGATTTTTTCTTATAAATGAGTTATAAATCATGTAGGAATGGGCACCATGATATCATTTGGGTTTTAAGGCTAGATTTTAGTAAAAACTTAGAATTTCCTTACAATTGAGATGGGATTTTGCGAGTTTCATGGTTGAGCATGGTTTCTCAAATTAAATGATGTTTCTTTACCTTTATTAGCATGGATTAACATGTGTACATGTTGGATTGATGATTTGAGGGTGTTGACCTTTTAGCATGGCTTGATTTATTGATTTTTTATGGTTTATTTCGTTAAAAACAACATGATGCGTGATACTTGGAATGACATGAACATGTGGCGTATATTGGAAATGTCTAGATTACATTATTACGTGGATAATGGTGTGGATGCCACTGTACCCTAGGTGAGACCCGCTTAGGCTAGGTGCAAAGGCCATTAGAAATATAGATGCAAGATGGACAGTTAAGTAGGCGATCTCCACCGACAACAAACACTAGTTCATATTGGCGGTGCTATATGATAGAATGGCTTGTCGAAAAATATAATTCTCATACAAGGGATTAACATCAAGCTGAATGCAGTAGTTGGGATACCTTGAGGTGGGTTTTGATGCTTGTATGTATGACATGATCTTTGGGTTGCATCAGTATTAATGTGACATACATAATCGTGAATTGACATGTCCTGATTCTCACGACCGATAGACACTTTATGAGTGCACCCAAATCATGTGGTTTGACACTTATTTTTAGATGATAGGCCAAGAGATGGATCCTAATAAGGGATTGGAGCTTGAGATGAAGCTTGACAAGATATCGACCTTAGAGTCGTATTTAAATAGACTGTATGGCCTTATTAATCTTTCTGGACCTCTTAATGTATAAATCTTTTTGGAAGCCTATGATGTAGTTATTTATTTTAATTACATGTAATTCATTTTGATTAAGTTTGATGACATTCATTTCTTGGGCATGTATATGTCATGTGGTTCTTAATAAGGTGTTTCCTTTATCATTTCCATATAAAATAATGATATGATGTGTGAAATATGATATGTGGTTGGAAATAAATTTCATTTTATAATGGTTATATAAGTGTAGCTATCTATGAGATGTAGATTGTGGTGACAGATTTTGTTGTTATGATATTAATGATGATTGTATTTAAAGATGGTGTGTGTGTCGTGCTAAGAATATGTTTTGGTTTGCTTGTATGCATGGGATGCTCATGAATTAATGTGGATGTGGTTATGATTTATGTGTACATGGATAATTAATATAACATTCAAGTTCATTAGGTTTTGTACTTCATGTCACCATCTTGTAAGTCCTAAAAAAATATTCCCAAATTTTTCCTAGACTAGGTGGTGATCATTGGTTTGATTTATTGCTGATAATGTGTGGATCAGGTTTTTTTTTATGATAACCCTTTTCTTGACAATGAGGTAATTTATCAATATACAACTAGTAGTTAATGATGTTGTATTATATACACTGTATATCAATGTGGCACCAAGGGGTTTTGTAGTTATGCATTCATGTATTATGACCTTTGCATATTGGTTTGTATGAGACATAATTTATGAATATATTAGATATGAGTCATGAGTTGTGCATTCACATATTTGTATGGATACACCCAATTGGTTATGATATAATTTGCTGAGTATTAATTTAGAGGTGTATGATTGATATATCGTTTGAGGCACTATAACTATCTTGAATGTGAAGATCAAGTATTTTTATTATAAACTTTCCTTTACCATGAGGTAATTTACGGATATACCTCTAGTAATTAGTAGTGTTAGTATTGTGTATGTTGTACATAGATGTGACACTTGGGGGATGTGTAATGTGTGCATGCATGCATGCATTAGGATCTTGGTATGTTTGTGTGACTGCACTAGTTGGTTACGGTATGTAAGGAATGCTCACGTTGGCAAAATCCCTCTTAAGAGAAGGGCATGCATGACCTCACTTCATTTTTTCTTTCTCTTCTCATTTCTGCTACATCTCCTTTGATTTTCCCATTCTTCCCAGTTTTGGTCCCCCCAAACCTTCTCAAAAACTCTTTAAACTGCCTTAAATATCATCAATTTACATCAAGGGAGCTCAAAAATTTTAGAGACTAGAGTCTATAGTTGCTAATTTTGGGGGATATCATGATTTAGGTAAGTAGATGTTTTCTTTTCTCAAACTAGTAGTAGAATTTTGTCCTAAATGTGATATAGGGCTAGTGAAAAAGAGTAATATCCAAAAACTACAAGATTTGGGTTATAGGATTTGTGACAACCTAGGGTTAACAGAATTCATAAGGAATCAAATATTATTATGTGATCTTTATGAATAGATTATGCATTAGCAATTTTCTTTTTATTAGAGTGTGACATTGCTCAAATGGGTTGAACTGGTAAGATGAACTAGAAGTTTCTTCTTTGACGCCGATCATGTGTTTGATGAAATGCTTGTATAACAGTCAGTATATTAAATTTAATGCAAACTTAGTTGAATTTACAGATACTATATTCGTGATTTGTGGAACTTGTTCTTATGTGTATTGGTTGTTGCACTATTTGAGATAAGTAGTTGTAGTGACAGTTAAATGCATGTATATGGTAAGGGGCATACTGTGCCAGATAACTTTTGATGTAACTGGACATATGAATTTTTTGTTTAGTTGTATAGGGTTATTCACGACCCTTGGTTGACATGAAAAAAGGGTTGTTCATGGTCGGTGGATGACATGAGGAAAGGATTGTTTATGGCCTTTCTGTTTACTTGCAATTATATGCATATATTATTGGGTGTGGGTATTAGAATCATTTTTCCACAACATTGTTATGGCATGTGCATCCAAAGTCTCACTTATTTTCACTTTGTTAACTATTATCTACTTTCTGAGTCTATTTAGACTTATAAGATTTGTCATTTTGCATTTAGATCACGGGTCAGGTGAGGAGCCTCAAAATAGGACTGGAAGAGGACATAATGTTGAAGACCATTAGGTCAGCATTTGCGTTCTTAGTTCTTTTTTATACCAATGCATGTATACATTTACTTGTTTGATTCAACTATGATAAATACATGTACTTGGGTATTTCTAACTTGGGATGTGTTTGGGCGATAAAACTTTTGTTGAAAAATTTTGGAGTATAAAAGTTGTCAAATGATGTAATATGATAGGGATAATGATGAGGAGTAAAGAGGATAAAGTTAAAATAGATAGGTTAGTTGTATGGGTAATTGTGTAGTAATGTGAAAAAATAATTAAAAAATATGATAGTTGAGGAAAGTGAAAAATTTTAGATTAAAAAGTTTTAACTTGATATTTTATCTCCATTGTCAAACACACCCTTGATTAGAATCTATGGTGATACTTATGTATATGATCTTTTGGATTACTTGTTGTGTAATGATGAATTACATTAATTTTCTTACTATTTGGAAGTCTTTATAGTATGGGAATGCAAATGCATAAAAGTAGAGCTGTATATTATATTACACAATGAAATCGAGATGCTTATGGATAACTAATCTTGTATTCCATACCACCCCCTTATTTATTATGGGGGAATCTTGCCGAATTTTTTTATAGGTTATATGGCACCCCTTGACTAGCCATTGAGAATGTTTAGGAAATGGGTTACACTATACTATAAAGACATTCTTTAGAAGGAAAATCATCATAATCCATCATAACTCTACAAAACCCAAAAAAACATATGTTCGTATAAACTGCAATCAAGTTCAAAAATACTCAATTATAACATGTTTTTCATAGTTGGATTGGAGAAAAATGATTCTTAAATGACCATATCAGACATATGGTCCAACATGTATACCCGAGAATATATACATATAACTGCATGTAAATAGAAAGGCCACAAATAATCTTCTCCTCATGTCAATCAAGGGTTATGAACAACCCTCTCAAACCCTAATGCCCCATACCACGAGATTGTTAGACACTACTCTTTCCTACCAGCCTTATATAATGTTTAAGACGAGATTTCATCATTAATTTGAGAAGAAGAGACATCTACTTACCTCAATTGTAATTGTTAGAAACAATGTTTAAAACAAAATAAAATTGACCAAAGCTTAAGTTTTGATGATTAACAAAGGCTAATTTGAGTATATTAAAGAGTACTAATGAGTTTTCTAAATGATTAAGGAACTGAAATAGCCAAGTCGATCCCAAAGTCGACTTGGACTTCGACTTAGGGTGAAGTCGATCCCAAAGTTGACTCCACTATCGACTTGACTTTGAACCTCAAAGGGAAAATCAGAAATGGAAGAGTAGCAGGTGAAGTCGCAGGCTAAGTCGACTCCACTTGCGACTTGGGAAGCCAAGTCGCACACGAAGTCGACCTCACTATCGACTTCAGTCGAGAAAAACTGTCCAGACCTGATTTTGGGGCACAAAGCTGCCCAAGTCGCAGGCCAAGTCGACTCCATGTGCGACTTGGGTGAAGTCGCAGACAAGGTCGACTCCATCCTCGACTTGAGAAGTTCAGACTTCAAAATGCAGTTCCAAGCCCATTCCAAGAACCTACTTGAACTTTATCAAGATCCAAATCAAGGAGCAAAGACTATTCTCAAAGATAACTTGAGTTTCACTCAAGTTCAAAGTAAGAATACATGTTCAAGATCAAATCAAGTCTATCAAGTCCTAAAGATCAAATGACTCCAAAGCAAAGCAAGGTACATGAATCTGTTCCACAAGAATCAAACTCTCCAATGATTCATGAGGTTTAAGCTTATCCAAGATAAACCAAAAACAAGGACTTCAAGATTAACAAGATCTACAAGTATGAGGAATCATCCAGAATGAAAATGATTCAAAGGAAGAAAGCCAAGCATGATAGAAGCAGATCAAATGAAAATCAAAGCATTTTTAGCAAAGGCCAAGCCAAGTCACAACCCAAGTCGACTCCATGATCGACTTGAGTTGAAGTCTGAGGCCAAGTCGACCCAAGACTCAGACTTGGGAATCTGAAGAACTGGAGTCGCACACGAGGTCGACTCCAGGTGCGACTTGGAAGCCAAGTCGCAGGCCAAGTCGACTCCATCTTCGACTTGGAAAATAACGTTCGAATTTTTGAACGTTGGAGTTCATTTATTGCGCGCCAACCACCTATACAACGTTCAAATCCTCCTCACTCTATAAAAGGACACTCAAATGAACGTGAAAAAATATACAAGACACTCATATACACATCACAAAGTCCAAAGAGAGAAAAGAAGTGCAAGAAAGTGTTTCCATTTCCTTTTCTCCATTTTTGAGTGATCCATATACATTCAAAGGAAGAAAGAGCTTCAAGTTGCAAACTGCTTCATCGATACTCATCCAAGCTGCTTCTAATTTCTTCCTCGAGCTCAACCTGCCTACACATCTCTGTAAAGTGTAGTTTTTCTTATTTCAAAGTCTTGTCGTATTAACCTTGATTTAGCTTGGGTAGCTAAGATCATGCGTATGCAAAGTAGTGTGATTGGAGTGTGACTCATCACCTACTTGTGCAGTGTGTTGTTTATGCCCCCTACAGCTAGAATCTAGAAGAGAGCATAGGCTCTAAGTTGTATATGCCCCCTAGAGCTTGAATCTAGAAGAGAGCAGAGACTCTAAGTGTATTCGAGGAACACATAGTGGAACCCAAGTCACAACGGAGTGTGAGCTTGGAAGAGTGGAGTAGGGAAGGTTTGCCCGAACCACTATAAATCTTGTCTTCTGCTTCCTTTTACTGCTTTATCTTAATTGCTCTCTATTTTCTTTCAAAAGGGGATTAATCGTTCAAGGGGTTAAGATTTTTAATTTACCAAAGAATTTTTTAAAAAACCCAATTCACCCCTCCCCTCTTGGATTTAGCCATCAACTCGGGACCAACAGTAATTTCCTCCTAAAAATAGTGGCCCTAGGCTCAGATCTCTGGGATTTCAAGCTTCCTTGATATGAATCGACGATCTTCAAAGCAGTTTAGAAGAGTTTTCAGAGAGGTCTAGGGCTAGATTGCAAATAGGAAGAAGGGGAAAAGGAAAGAAGAAGAAGCAGAAAGCAAGAGGAGAAGAAGGGGAAAAGAAAGTCGGGCGTTAATGAAACCCAAGTTAAGGTAGGCTCTTCTTTTAACCAAACCCTTGTTAAGATGGGTCAGGCCCAAGCATAGGCTAAGCCCAATCATAATTTGCAACTTGCTTTCCTACCCATACGACTTAGTAAATTAAAATTTTCTAGAAGGTGGAAGATAATCATAATTTTCCAAATAACATGTCAATCATATACCTCTAAATCAATATCCAATAAATCATATCATAATCAGATGGTGTAGCCATAAGAACATGCTAGTGCATAACTCCTACTCATGCCTAAGATACTTGTGAATGGTGTCCTATATAACCCAACATGCCAAGATCATAATAAGTGCATGTATGCACTATACATCTTCTAGATGCTATATCTACATACGTTGTGCATTACATTAACATCATTAATTTCTAGTAGCATAGATGTACATTACCTCATAGATAAGGAAATGTTATAATTGAAAAAAAAAACTAGTCCTCACTTATGGGCGTGTAAATATACGAATGTAGAGCTAAATGTTTATATTTTGGAATGAAATTGTCATGTTCATATATAATAGGTCTTTATACCATACCACCCCTTTATAGGAGATGCTATAAAAAATTTTAGGTCGTGTGGCACTTGTTGACTAGCCATTGAAAATATCTAGGCAACAGAGCGTTGCATTAAACTTGGTAGAGTAGGTACGAGGTTTGACTTATTCAGTTAAGTTGCAGGGGCAAATGGGTGGCACCCTTGGAGAAAATTTTTAAGTGATGAAGTTGATGGGATGTGAAAAGAATATGAGTTCCCAACCCATTAATTGGCATGACCATTAAAAAGAAGGGTGCATGCGATCCTTTTATTCTTTCCTTTTCATTCATCTTCTTTCTTTCCCTTTTTTCTTACTTTTCACCTCAGCCCTCAACCTAGCCCTAAATCTCTACAAGATCACTCTATATTGTCTTGAAGATCACCACTTTGCATCAAAAAAGCTCAAAATTTAAAAAATTCAAGTTTAGAGTTACTAATTTTGGGAAAAAACATAATCCAGGTAAGTAGATGTTTCCATTTCTCAAGTTAGTAACTAAATCTCAAATTAAACATTTTATAGAGCTAAGTTGACTATAATCTCTTTCGAAGTGTCCCCATCAGGCAAATTTATTTTTCGCACGCAGGAGCTAGTGAAGTTGTCCCTAACTGCTATGAGGTGCTTGCTCATTGATATTTGTAATGCTGAAGGAACGAAGTGGCTTTGATCAGACCCCTAACAATATTGAAGATCTGCCATGACCAAGAATTAGCAGTACTCATGGCTCTAAACGAAGAGACTCTTCTCGTCAAGGAGATCTAGACTTAGGCTTTAGTAACAGAAGCCATCCTAAAGATTGAATTGGGAGATAAACCGTCAATCCTCTGCTCGGTTTGGTCATCAATGTCTTATAATAAGGAACTCTTCAAGGCTAAGATGAGGAGGCTATGGAAAATAAGTATGGTGACAAATTTTTTTGAAGTGGATGAGAATCCGAACTAAGGTTCCTTCCAAAGTTAGGAGGAGAAGAAATAGGTCATGCAAGGAAGGTCGTGGCTCTATGATCACAAACTAGTGACACTTTCATAATTACAAACACTAGTAAGCAGAGTCAAAATCAACCTCCTTCTAACCTCGTTGTGGCTACTCATCAAGGAAATTCCCTTTTTAGTGGATAAGATGGCCCTAGGGTAACAGATCTATGAGATTTTTTAATCATATTTGGATGTCCAACCCTTACTAATGGGGTTAAAACTGAAAGTGGAAGACATGGTAAATGACCCATTATGGAGAGGGATCTTTGCTAAATATGGAGATTCATCAAGAAAGTGAATACCCTTTCAGAATGAGCATCTATCAATATACTGTTAACTGTGTGGAAAGATGGGAAACACATGCTAGGAGTGTGAAGATAAGGTTAGAGAGGGGGTGCTAATTGAGGCCTAAATGCCTATGGGAACTTTCTCAAAACCTACTCCAAACCACTATAGCTGAAATGAGAATCGAATTAAGTTAAGTAAGTGTTCCTGAAGATGAATTTCTTAAGCCCACTTCTTGCCTTTAGAAATAAAAATAATTTCTTTGTTGATGTCAATGAAAACTTGCTTGTGGAGGAATATATGGGGGAGCAACTTAGTAGAAGGGGAGTGGCGCTATCAGAAGAGTGAACCATGCCTCATTGGCAAGGATGGAGGGGGGAGATATGGAATCTATGTTAGCGAGGAATCTCTGTTCGAAGAAGAGGGGGAGCAGCTGGGGGACAAAAAACAAGGATCAGTAACTCTAAAGTACCGTCTGCATAATTACAAAAGTGTCTAGAAAGAGAATAAACCACTGATTACATGAAGGAACCAGGGTATGGGGGAGATTTTGCTAGATGGAGGAAAGAAGGATTGCAAAGGAAACTATGGGGAAGGGAGAAGTAGTTAGGAAGAAAGGGGGGCATTGTCAAATGGAAAGGGAAGGGGCGTGAAGCGGCAAGAGAAAATCAAGGTGTTAGGTGCAAATTGATTACTAAAACAACAAACATGGAAGGAGCCCCATTAAAGGAATATTGGAGTGATGTTAGGTGAAGACAAGAAGGGGAGAAGACAAATACCAAGATGATGAGGAATGACAAAAAAATAGTGGGAGAGAAGAGGGTGTAAAGCATGTAAGAGAAGAGGAAGGAGGAAAACTAGAGAGATGGAGGGAAAAATAGAATGGGGAGCTACTCATTTATGAGGATAAGGGAGATGGGGACTACGGCGACAAGTGGATCAGTGCAGAAGGGGCTTTAATGAGGACAAATCAAACAAACATGGCAGACTGGGAGAGGGAGTAAACCACCAACAGAAAGGGGAGGAGCTAGTTGTCCAGCTAAGCAAGGGCAATTTCAAAGCTCAGTTAGAGGGGGGACAAAAAGAGAAAGGATTGACAAATGATTGGCAAGGGAGGGTAATAAACGAGCAGAGGGATATAGGGATGGGAGAATTGGTGAGAGACTTTAAAATTCCATATAGCTGCCTAAAGAATGTAGTGCAGGGGTGAGGCAAGGACTGCTGGGAGCAAACAAGCTATAGACAGGTAGATGAGGAAAGGGAAGCCTGATGGGGAAGGGGGGTGATTGTAAAAAAAGAATAGCACTAAAGAGATGATGGAGAGGAAAAACCACATGAGGAGATTATGCCCATCAGAGGGGAATTCAAGAAACCAAATGGAAAGAAATAGAAATGTACTATGCATAAGATGAATAACAGAATTTTGATTAAGGTGGAGGCCAGGAGGGCAGCCCAACCTCACTAAAAATAGATAGCGATAATTGCATGGAATTATCATGGGCTTAATGTGTCAATAGACATGATGTTTAGGCTTCTCTAGTACTCAGATGAAGTGATGCGGAATAGCCACATCCATGTTCTTCGATTTAGCAATGACAAAGCCGCCATTAGGTAAGAACCCGAATGCAAGCAAACACGCCATAAGATCTGTAAAAGAGCATTTAAGAGTGCCAATAGCAAGAGATCAAATAAAAATAAATATATAAAAAGACTATAGTTCTCAACTCTTAAAGATGAAGGGAGAATGTTTCATGTTGGTTTCACCATTTGTTTCAGCCTTAATTTTGGTTCATCCCATTCGTATGCGTGGTTTTCGAAAGTATATGCTTAATTATTCCCCCAATAAAATTTTAAAGTATTTAGTTTCTTTAACCAAATCCGAAAAATATGTCAGTATTTTGCATTGTGATTCATACTCTGATGTTGCATCTCTAAGGAGAAAACCCATGATTAAAAGAGCTGAATGTAATAGTCCATAAAAAATGATGATTTCATTGATATGATGATAAAATGCCAAGGTCTTTCTATGACTTTATAAATGCACGAAAAATCGTGTCTAACGAAAATGCAAATATGAGTGAGTACACTTCGCCTTGCGCCGTGACTCAAAAGTGGGTAGTACAAGAAGTCATGCATCATAACTCAAAGTGAATTACATATTGATTACATATTGACCATGTGACATGACTAATAAAAATAAATGTAAATTACTTTGCTACACGTTGTAATCTAAACAAGGGGTGAGTATATGACGCCACATGCTATTACTCAGAGTGAGTTTACACTAGTCCGTCGACTAGCGATGACTCAGTTTGGAACTAGTGAAGGGCCCATCGACTATACTAGTGACCCTATACAACAAGTTAAATGCACTGTTAGCTTTTGAATTTACACAGCATTCTAGAGTCTCCAGCATTCAGCTTAATAAGCCAGCGTATCTTTCATTCAGCCTTTGGATTTACACGGCAGACAAGCGTGTTCCGCATACAACCTTTAGATTGAAAATTGGGTGATTTTACCAAAAATTTGGTTTAACCAAATTTTTAAAAATATATCCGTATCAACGTGGACTAAATAAAAGGTTTGGGCATAACTGGATTTATTGAAAAGAGTTTGGGCCTAACAGGGCGTGACTCAACAAATTTAACCTAAGTTGTCCTGTTGGAGGGTGTTGGTTCAAATGGGTTCAAGCAAGCCAGACTGGGCCCAGGTGAAGTGTTCTAAGTCCGAGTGGGCCAACTGCAAATTATGGGCCCAGATGTTGAGTATTAGATCCAAGTAGGCTTATTGGGAAGTTTTGGGCCCAAATGAATTATCTATAGAGTTTTGGGCCCAACAGGGTTTATTGGTAAGTTTCGGCCCACTTTGGGTTGTTAGAGGGAGCTTTGGGCTCAAATGAGTTATGTAGAGAGTTTTAGCCAACTGCGCCTGTTGTGGGTTTTTGGTTCAAATGAACTAGCTTTGAAGGTTTTGGGCCCAACTGAGACTATTGAAAGGTGTTCAGGCCCAACTAGGCTTGTTGAAGTGTTTTGAACCCACTCAGGCCTGTTACGAAGACATTGAAGGTTTTGGGATCGACTAGGGTGTTTTAAACCACCCTTGAAAGTTTCATGCCTAGATAAGGTTATTGAAAGGTTTTGAGCCAACTTAATCCTATTGATAGGTATTTGGGCTTGATTGGAGAGGCATAGGTAGAAGTTAATCGCACGGCTTCCAGATATAAGTTGTGCAAAATTTACCCGTGTATAGAAAGCAATGGATCAATAAGTTCCCAATCCTAGCTTAAGAAGATAGTTTTCATAGTTTCTCAATGCAAAACATTTTTCCCCTCTTTCGATTTACATGTCTATAGGCCACTACTAGTTAGCGGGTCATGTAGATCACGGGTATTACCCAATTGAGGGCAAAGTGCTAGCAATAGGTCTACTATAAAAATCTCTTGCTACAACAAAGATAGGATCTACTTAGATCCATCATGATCTGGTTGCTTAAATTGTGAAAATAGGCGGGGTTTGATGATTCGATTCTGGCAGTGCAACAAGTCGGTACAGTGGCTATATTTGAATACTAAGGTTTGGGTTGGGTAATAAAAAATATTTTTTTTATAAATCAAGAGGATAATATTTAACCTCATGTATCAAATAGACTTGCCACCCGAGGAGTATCCATATGGGGAAAAGTAATTTTAAAAAAATAGAAAGAAAGTACTGAACCTCATGTATCAATTCAACCCTCCACAAGGGGAGTATCTATATAGGGAAAAGTAATTTTAGAAAATGGTAGGAAAATACTTAACCTCATATATCAATTCAACCTACCATCTGAGGAGTATCTACATAAGGAAAAGTAATTTTAGAAAATAATTTTTAAAAAAAGAAAAAAATACTTATCCACACGTATCGATTCAACCCGCCACCTAGGAAGTATCTACGTAGGAAAAAATAAATTTAAAAAATAATTTTTTTAAAAAAGAAGAAAATACTTAACCCCACATATCAGTTCAACACGCCACACGGGGAAGTATCTATATAGGGAAAATTAATTTTTTAAAAAATAATTTTTAAAAACAGAAAAAATACTAACCCCGCATATTAATTCAACGTGCTACTTAGGAAGTATCTGCATGGGGGAAAGTAATTTAAAAAAATTATTTTTTAAAAAATTGAAAAATACTTTACTCCATTTACCAATTCAATTCGCTGCCTGGGGAGTATCTACATGGAGAAAATTAATTTTAGAAAATGATTTTTTTATAGAAAATAAAGGAGAGATTTAAATGAGATAAATTAAAATTTTCTACCTTTTGAATCCAAGATGGGAAGTTGAAAAAATAAAATTCTTTTTTCCTTTTTTTTTTATTGATGGGAGCTCGAAGAAAGATAAAGGAAAGTTAAGGAGATCTCTTTGGAAGCTTGGAAACTTCGGTTGTGAGCTCAGTTGGATGCTATTGTGAATTAGGGCAGATGTTGTCTTGGGAGTTGTCTCCCAAAATGGGAAGCAAAGGGTCCTATTTATAAACCTCAAATGAAGGCAGGTAGGCAGTTCTGTGGGTACGAAACTTGGGGCCCTAGAGAAATGACATGCGGAACTAGGTTCCATGATTAATAACTTGAGGCCCAAACATGATGCAATTACATGGGTGTATTTTATCTAGGGGCCATTTGTACATGGCTGTGGTTCCGTGTCTAACGACAATGCTCGTGCAAGCCTCTTGTTGGTTCGTCTCATGCGGCCTACTGTTGCTTTCCATGTGTGAGCTTATCATTAGTGATTTCCTTTAAGCTTTTGAGTGTGGTTTTTACCACGATTTTGTTGGCTCAAGCAAATCGCCTAGATGGCGAACACGTTATTACTTTTGCTGAAACTACTCTCATTTGAATTTTCAAAAGTGTATTTGCTTTTGTCTTATCGCCATCAGTAGCTGACCTTGCTACGGGCAAGCCAGGTAGCTTTTTCTCTTTCTACAATTAGAGCCTATTGGGAAAACCTTACTAATTAAAACCATAATCACCCCAAGATCCTCCATGCTAAATCACCAAGAAAATAAATCATAAACGGAAGCATACATGAATCCATAGGAGCAATTATTGTTGAATCCGAAGGTTTCTGGGCCTTCCAAGTTAATGCTTTACGATTTTTGGAGAATGTGGTTCCGCTTTTCTAAAGATGGGATGTTAGAAAAAAAACCCTAAAGATACATAACCTAGGGACCACAACTATTTATATAGCTTATCCATCTTTTTAATTTCTAGTTTAGCCCATCATAAAAATAGAAATTAAAAAATAGGCAATAGGGTTTCTACGCATAGGAGACCATACTCTATTAGACAATTTGGGCCCATAAACATTATGTAATCACTTTATAATTTTGGGCCACTACTTATGATGGCGTATATATAATTATTATATATATGTAAATCCAAAATCCAATAATCTCCCACTTGGACTACTACATATAACCTTATGAGCTCAAAACTTCCTGCTGTCATAACCAAAATCATCTCTGAACAATCTCGTCCATTGGTTATGCCAACATAAGATCAAAACGGCTTTTGTCACATTTATCGTAATTAGACCCATCTATAGTCAAATGTATCAAACATAACCAAACGACATAAATCAAGTATGGATGCATAGCATGGAAATTGCATGTAATGTGATCTAACATGCCTATTTCTAACTGATCCAACTTATTTGGTAAGATCAAACCAAAACCAAAATACTGAATAACCAAAATGCTGAAAACTTTATTTCTACAGAAAATATCCATAATTATAACAAACAAAATGTGTGTCAACCAGAAAAATACAAAATACAAACTCTCACTAAACCAGAGTATCATCAAGTGATACAACACCCATGTGAGCAGTATGGTCATGAAAGATCTTAGGTAGTAATCCCTTAGTCAACGGATCCGCAATCATTGAGTTTATTCCTATATGTTCTATAGACACTTGACATTTCTTAATTCTTTCCTTAACAGCTAGGAACTTGAGGTCAATAAACTTTGATTTCTTTGAACTCCTGTTGTTGTTGGAATATAAGACGGCTGAGTTATTATCACAAAATAACTTGAGCGATCTTTCAATTCCATCTACAATTCGTAGCCCCATGATAAAATTTTGCAGCCATATAGCCTAATTGGATGCTTCAAAGCATGCTATAAATTCAACTGCCATAGTGGAAAGAGCAACGAGTGTCTGCTTAGCATTTTTCCAAGAGACAACTCCTCCAGCAAGTAGATAAATATAGTTTGAAATGGATCTAAGACTATCTTGGTAACCAACATAGTTGAAATCCGAATATCTAACGATCTTTATGTTATTCGATCTGCTATATGTGAGCATGTAGTGTTTCTCTGAAGGTATCTCAAAACCCCTTTGACTGCTTTCTAATGAGCCATTCTCGGATTACTTAAGTATCTGCCCAACATCCCAACAACGAATGCAATATATGGACGTTGATAAATCGTGAAAATGCGAGTTATCATAGCTCATTTCAGACTAGTTTTGAAGGTAAGACCAAGAAAATGTGGTTAATTTGCACTCATTTAGTTTAATTTTCATTCATTTTCCATTTATGTACAACATTTAGTTTTTATGCATTTATAGTGTAAAACGGGTGAATTTTTGGTTTTTGGATTGTAGTATTAACATCTCATCATTTATAAGTACATTTATTGGTATTAGCTTATTTTGTATGAAAAGAAGGGTAGATAACTACTATGGAGTGTGATGGGATGAAGAATGGAACTAATAGAGAAAACCAGACCACAACAATATCTAAGGGTACTGGCGCCCCAACGTCGAATTCTGGTGCCTAGGCGCCACTTCACTGCCTTAAAAGAATTCTCTCGAACCCCTCAAGTCGGCAAGCTTCTAGAGAGTCGGTGCTTAGGCGGCAACCAAGCAGTGCTGCTACGCCGACCCCCACAAATGTGCATTTCAGCACGTGTCTCGTGTTGGGATTTAGGGAGTTATAAATAAACACTTAGGGTTTCATTTTTAAAAGAGAGGATTTGTGAGGAGCAGCCAAGGGAAGAGAGAGGAAAGGACTCTCAAGCCAAGAGCACCTTGAAGTGAAGATTCAACTTCGTTGGGTGGAAACTAGTAAGTTTTTCTTCTCCTTCTTGTTCTCTACATATTCTCCTTTTCTCTTTTCATGGGAATGTATTTAAACTTGGTTTCAATGGGATTTAAATCCATGTTCATGAGCTAAACTTCAATAAATGGGAGGTTGAAATGATTTGATTCCTAAACTATGTTGTTTTGGTTCTTGATGATTTGAATATCAGTATTTAATTATTGTATACTTATGTTGTATGGATTTACCCTTGCATGTGGTGTTTGATGCTTTTTACAAGCCTAGCTACCTTATAAGATAACTTGGTTGCTAGATTCATCTTTGTAAGAAGTAAATATTGGCAATGTTCACGTGTAAGGCATAGGTTTCTCACTTGGTGAAAGGGGAATGTTTAATGGATATGAATATACCGTTAAATCCTATGTAGTCATGACCAAGTTACGTGTAGATCAATTCCATTACATTCACTTGCATGGGAACATAGCAATTGGGTGTTGTGTTGTTAGCTTTATGTATATTGGAAGACATATATAAAGATTATTGAACTTCGACTAGGAAATCCCTGCACAATCTAGTGAATAGGAACCAATTTAATATAGTTTAGAGTCAAGGATTCCCAACTATCCCATCTACCCATCCAACTCTATAAATTTCTATTGCAATTCTACCCCTCTGTTTGTCTTTATCTTATTTCTTTTTTATTTTCCTTGCACATTCAATTACAATTGCTTCAAATCTCTCCAATCATCAAAGGCAATTGAAATATTTGATATAATTAGTTTAGATAAATTCCTTATGGGAACGATAATTTACTCACTTTATATT
Source organism: Annona cherimola (assembly GCA_030490835.1). NCBI lineage: Eukaryota > Viridiplantae > Streptophyta > Magnoliopsida > Magnoliales > Annonaceae > Annona > Annona cherimola. Next base: position 32,389,688 of record CM059971.1, on the reverse strand, counting down.
ACTTGATCGACGCGTATACTTGCATGAAAATGAGCATTTTAATTGGATATATGCGCAGCTTGTCAAACGTGTACAAACTTGGGCATACATCAAACTTTCCACTGTTGAAGCATGAGGGATCTTTTGCATTTTCTTAGATTGAAAATCATTCATAGGGCACTGATCGAGAATAAATTTGTCTCCCTTGGCAACAGGGGTATCTCCTAGTTCATGCCTAATCTTTCAAGTACTCTTTCAATATAGGCCTTTTGTGATAATTCAAGAATACCTCGAGAACGATTCTAATATATCTGAATTTTTAATACAAAAGTTGCTTCATCAAGATCTTTTATCTCAAAATTATTTGATAGAAATCTCTTAGTTTCATGCAATAAGCCTATATCATTACTGGCAAGCAGTAGGTTATCGACATATAAAACCAGAAAAATGTGCTTACTCCCACAGAATTTGTGGTATACACAGTCATCAACCATATTCATCTCAAAACCAAAAGCGATGACAACTTGATGAAATTTGTAATACCATTGACGAGAAACTTGCTTGAGCTCATAGATAGATTTTTTTAGTTTACAAATCATTTGTTTTGCATCTTTAGACACAAAATTTTTTAGTTGCACTATATAAATAGTCTCATCAATGTCACCATTGGGAAATACAGTCTTTATATCCATCTGATATAGCTCAAGGTCAAAATGTGCCACTAACGCCATTATTACCCTGAAAGAGTCTTTCAATGAAACTGAAAAAAAAATCTTTTTATAATCAATGTCTTCATTTTGAGCAAAGCCCTTTGTAACAAGACGAGCCTTATACCTTTCTACATTACCCTTTGAATCACTTTTAATTTTAAATATCCATTTACAACCAATGGCATTTGCACCTTCGGGCAATGAGACGAATTCCCAAACGTCATTATTACTCATGAACTTAATCTCTACATTCATCTCATTAATCTATTTTTGAGAATTTTTGCTTTGCATTGCTTGACGAAAGTTCATAGGATCATCTTCCATCATTGCAATGTCATCCTGATATTCTTGGAGAAAGATAATATAATCATTAGAAATTGCACTTCTCCTTTCTCTAATGGATCTCCTTAACGACATTAGTTCTTGAGGTAATCGAGCTTGATTAGCAGGAATATTTGACGAGCTGCATATATGTCTAATTAAAATGCTCATTTTAACGCAAGTATACATGCCGATCAAGTAACAAAGAGTGAGTAAAGTATCGTTCCCAAGAGGATATGGTCCAACTAGTGTTATTAATTAGTTTAGTTGCTTTCGATGATTAGGAAGAGGTTTCACAAATAAAATCTAAGATGCAGAATATGTAAAAGAAATAGACAAGAATTTAACAGAATAGCTGGAATACCAAAGATGATTTATCAAATTGGGATGACAGATAGGATATTTGGGAATCCTTGAATCTAAACTATATCGAATTGGTTTCTTTTCTTTAGATTGTGTAGGGATTTTCTAGTCCAAGTTCAATGATCTTTATATATATCTTCCAACACGTATAAAGCTAATTACATAACACCAATTGCTATGTTCCCATGCAATTAAATGAGATGAAATTGATCTATACATAACTTGTTCATGACTACATAGGGCTTAACGGTATATTCTTATCCATTAAATTGTTTCATTTAACAAAGGAAAAAACCTATGCCCTACACATGCATCTGGCATGGATTTTCCTTTTTCAAGGATGAATTCTACAATTCAATCATCTTACAAGGTAGCTAATCTTGTAAAAAGTGTTAAACGACATATGCAAGGGTAAATCCACAGCACAATCATACAACAAATCAAATATTCATTCCTAAATTATAAAGAACCAAAACAATATAGTTAGATCTCAATTCATCTCAACTTTCCATCTATGGAAGTTTAGTTCAAGAACATGACATCAAATCCCATTAAACACAAGTTGAATGTATTCCCACAAACAGAGAAAAGGAAAGAGATAGAGAAAAAGAAAAACTGGATCTCGTGAGTTTCCACCAATGAGATCGGATCTCTTCTTCGGATGTGCTAGAAACGGAAGTCCTTTTCCTTCTCTCCTTAGCTACTCCGTTGGTTCTCTTTCTCCCGGCAAGAATCCCTAAGCAGGTATTTAAGTTCCCCTTAGTCCATATGAAACACGTGCAGGTACACACGTGTGCGAAGTCTCCATGGCGCCTAGGCGCCAACTCCCTGGAGGCCATTTGACTTAGAAGCATTTCGACATATCTCTACATGGTAGTGAAGTGGTGCCTAGGCGCTAACTCACTTAAAGCTTTTCATCATGTGAGGCTCTGGAACGTCTGTCTAAGGCTGTAGCTTGGCGCCTAGGTGCCAGCCTACTTGCTTCTTCTCTTTACTGGTTATTCATCTCAACTCACTTGCACACGGATAGTTGTCCGTCCTTCCTACAAAATCAAATAAAACTAAATAAATAAACTATAAATGTCTATTTTCTTCTAAAAATGCATGAAAACTACATATTGTTCCTAAAATGCAAAGTGAGTGAAAACTAAGCTAAATGGGTACAAACTAACCTCATTCTCTTGGACTAACATGCAAAATTAGTCCGAAATGGGCCATAATAACTCGCAGTTTCGCGAGATATCACACCCCTAAACTTAAATATTGCTAGTCCTTGAGCAACACATGAAAACAAAATAAATAAATAAATGATTGAATGAATGAATGAATAAGGACTCTGTCAACTGATCCTGATTCCAATTATGCTTTTAGCAATCACATTTCTCTATTCAACAAGACAGAAAATAACCTTAACTTGACACATTGCATTAAAAATCATCCATTTCTCACCATAGGACATGCATTTTCATTTTCATTATCAAATCAAGTTACATGTAAATGATGGTATTATTAGTCTAAAGTAGTGGTTCAATCCTCCTAATCTTCCTCTCGATCAAAAGAACTGGTTAGAAAATCAACACGAAACAGATGAACCAAGGTTTATGCCTAACTTTCTGGTCAAAGAACATGACATTAATTCACTGGATCCCGTTTTGCCTAACTGCACATTCTTTCCCCCCCAAAACTTATTGCATGATTCTCCTAACCATATTTCAGGATATCTAGAGAGATGTTTTTATCTTTTATTTTTATTTATTTTTTTAGCTCCCCTCACTATATTTCAGGGTATCTGGGGAGAATTTTCTTTTTTAAAGCATTATTACTGTGACTTTCCTTTGCCTTTTTACATGAATCTTGACATTTATTGATGTCAAGTCCTGATTACTCAGCTTAGGTCAATCACCTCCTTTTATTATTCTAATAATCTGGTAGGGGTACTGAACATGCAAGTTCACCCATTTTAGATCTCATTAGAAAAATTTGTGAAAATTTACCATTTCTGAGACCATTTATTCCCTCAAAGCATGTGGTTAACATCTGTTTAACGAAGTTCATATCATTTCAGTTGAAAAGATTAGCATGAAATTGAATTATAATAATGTACTAAGACATTTATTCGATTCATTCACACGTCACTTGTAACTTTCCTTTACACATAGTCCTTAGCATGAATTGCCAATTTTTTATGAAATCAATTTCAAGTTAAAATTTTTCTCAACCTTGCACATTTTCATCAAAATAGATTGAAACAAGATAACTTTGATCGACAGAGTTTGACATAACATGCAATCTAAAACATATATTCAAAACATGAAACACAAACTCATAAATGAGAATTATACACCCCCAAACTTGAGGGATGCGTTGTCCTCAATGCATGAAACTATCTGAAACCTATATGATTATAAACTAATAAAAAATACAAAAGTAAAACAAAATGGAAAGGACCGAAACTCCCCCAAGTGTTGGATGTGGTCGAGTCGTCGTCATCCTGCTCACTTTCTTCACCCGACTACTGTGAAGACTGACTAAGGCATGCCCTGAACTCGGGAGGTGTCGACGAGAATGGAGATAAAGCTGTTGTATCGATGTGTATAAGTCGGCGAAAATGTGCCTCCATAGCCCGATTAGATTGTTGCAAAAATCGGGCTTGGGCTGCCATTAAGTTCTCTAGGTTGGTCAGCCTCTCACTAGTCGATGGTGGTTGAGATGATGAAGCGGCAGGTGTTTGTGTCGTCGACGAGTGGTGGTGGTTCGGACTCGGGGCAGTGAGCGGAACGATAGATCATCCATAATGGTCTGGCAGTTCAACACTTCTTATGTGGCCTCCCATTGGACTCCCACTCTTTTGCATAGCCCGGTAATAAGCCACGGGAACTAATAACTACGTCAGAGTGCCTTAGCATTCGCGCATATTTGGTTGTATAGGAGCCTCACCACATAAATAGATAGACCAGAGTAGATGGCGTGTAGGAGAAGCACCTTATCCATAGTAACCACGCTCACATGGGTCGGCGGCATAAGTCTGGTCGAGATAAAGTAGAACAACATCTTCCCATGATAGCGTAAATCCCCATGCTTGAAAGATGTTAGTTGCCCTCCCCATCGATTTCCATGTGGGTGGCCTTTCACAGTAGTCCCTGGTGATAGCATTGATATCCCTTTCCTCTCCCTCCAATAGTTCCTCATATTGATCCGGGCGATCAATATTAGGCGTCTCATAAAAGGCGTTGATTGCTTGTGGGTGAAATGAGACTATTTTGCCGCGGACTTTGACCCTGCCCTGATCATGCTCCACTGCATTTGCATAGAATTCCTTAACCACTGGTGCAATGGCCAGCTGTGGTTGTTCCATGAACTTTTGCCACCCCCGAGCCTTGAGTTCATTGATAAAACGATCAGAGAAGGAATCTATCTTTATCCTGCACTCAAGTATAAGATGTCTTTTTTGCAACAAATCTGCATACCATTTTAATTCCTGAGCTGAGACAAAGCGGTTGGCATCAAATTCCACTAAGTCTTGGATTTTCTTCCTTTTGACAGAGGATGAGGAAGTCATATCTCCAAATATCAAACAACCCACCAAAAATGCCAATCCACAACCAATTGAATGCAATCCAATCACGCTAACTCCAAACTAAACTTTCAACCACACTTCCAATCACAAAATTTTACTCCCAAAGCATCAAATTTGCATTCAACCAACACAAGGAATCCACAATATCAATAATAGCAATCCAACCAAAGATCAAGAGGCGCTACCCAATTGCTTGCTTGGAAACTTCAAATGTTGCAGGCTATCTGAACTGGCACCGGGGCGCAAATGGGTGGCGCCTAGGCGTCGATCGGCTGTCTTCAAAATTCCGGCGCCGACCGAAAATGAGGAAGAGAATAGGTGATGAAATGAGAGGAAAATGAAGTTAAAATGAAGAGGGAATGTATGGTAGGAATGGGGCTTAGGTTTGGAGATGGAGAGGCCTGATTTGGGGAGTATTTAGAAGTGGATTAGAGATGGGATAGGGGAAAAGATGAAATGGAGAAGAAGGAATGGAAATGGAGGAAATTGGGGAAGAAATTGAAGAGGAATGGACTTGGAATGGAGTATAATGGAGTTGCTAGGGCTTGGAGAGGAAGAAGAAAGAAGAAAGAAGAAAACGGCGCCGGAGCTCAGGATTAGGGTTAAAAACCCTAACTCGAGCTTTTTGAACTCATCTGGGTTGCGCTATCCACGAATCGGCACTGGGGTGCCAATGCTGTGGTGCCTAGGCGCCACTTGCAAGCTTTGTAAAATTCGAGATCCTCATCACGGCGTTGAGGCGCCATGTTGGGGCGCCGCGACACCATTGCTCGTCAATTGTTTCTCTTCATTTGGCCCCCAAACTACTTCCTTGCTTACCTATGACTTGTACATTGGTGCTTGAAAGGAATTCGCAAGGCCTTCCTTGCGTGACATCTATGATCTTGAGCTCTTCCACTTGACGAACTATGCATTTCCAAAGAAAATCCTGTAAATTAATAAAATTAGAAAGGAGTAATGGGTTGCCTTCCATTCAACGCTAAGTTTAACGTCCTCAGCCCGACGTTCCATCTTTTTATGGATTTTGCAATAACACCACCTCCTTGCAACGCTGCAGATTGTCTCTCATATAATGCTTTAAATGCTACCCATTCACAACAAAATTGCCTCCTGACTTCTCATTGAACACTTCCACTACCCCGTGCTCAGTTGCTTTTAACACAATAAGTGGCCCTGACCATCGCGACTTGAACTTTCCTGGAAACATCTTCAATCTAGAATTAAAAAGCAGGACTTTCTGGCCTTGCTCGAATTTTCTCGGCGGGATCTTTTTGTCATGTCACTTCTTCACTTCCTCCTTGTAAATCTTTGAATTTTCATAAGCCTGCATTCTGAATTCATCCAGGTTATTAAGCTGCAACAATCGACGCTCACCAGCTTGTTGGTTCCTTTTCTTTAGATTGTGCAGGAATTTTCTAGTCCAAGTTCAATGATCTCTATATATATTTTCCAACACATATAAAGCTAATTACATAACACCTGATTGCTATGTTCCCATGCAATTAAATGAGATGAAATTGATCTATACAGAACTTGTTCATGACTACATAGGGTTTAACGGTATATTTCTATCCATTAAACAGTTTCCTTTAACAAAGGAAGAAACCTATGCCCTACACATGCATCTCGCATTGATTTTCCTTTTCCAAGGATGAATCCTGCAATTCAATTATTGTATAAGGTAGCTAATCTTGTAAAAAGTGTTAAACGACATATACAGGGGTAAATCCACACAGCACAATCATACAGCAAATCAAATATTTATTCCTAAATCATAAAGAACCAAAACAATATAGTTAGATCTTAATTTATCTCAACTTCCCATTTATGGAAGTTTAGTTCAAGAACATGGCATCAAATCCCATTAAACACAAGTTGAATGTATTCCCACAAACAGAGAAAAAGAAAGAGATAGAGAAAAAGAAAAACTAGATCTCGTGAGTTTTCACCAATGAGATCTGTTCTTTTCTTCGGATGTGCTGAAAACGGAAGTCCTTTTCCTTCTCTCCTTGGCTGCTTCGTCGATTCTCTCTCCTCCCGGCATGAATCCCTAGAGGCCACTTCACTTAGAGGCTTTTCAACATATCTCTGCATGGTAGTGAAGTGGCGCATGGGCGCCAACTCACTAGAAGCTTTTCATTGTGTGAGGTTCTGGAACATCCGTCTAAGGCTGTAGGTTGGCACCTAGGCACCACTGGTCGGTGCCTGGGAGCCAACCTACTTGCTTCTTCTCTTTGTTGGTTATTCATCTTGACTCACTTACACACGGATAGTTGTCCGTCCTTCTTACAAAATCAAATAAAACTAAATAAATGAACTATAAATGCCTATTTTCTACTAAAAATGCATAAAAACTACATATTGTTCCTAAATGCAAAGTGAGTGAAAACTAAGCTAAATTGGTGCAAGCTAACCTCAGTCTTTTGGACTAACATGCAAAACTAGTCTAAAATGGGCTATAATAACTCGCATTTGCTCAAGTTATTAATATCCTATTGACGTTGGTTAGGGAGGTCGTCAATGATGTCTTGTGGTTCTAGTATTGTTGCTTGAACCATATCAGGAACAACAATTAAAGGAAAAGTTACCAATTTCTCTTCAAGGATATAGTCTCTAACCTTATCTTCCTCACAAGCTCAATATCCTCAAAGAACCGAGCATTTTTCATTTCAAAAAAGGATCTGGATGTGGGATCATAAAATTTATACCCTCGGGACCTTTCAAAATATCCAACGAAATAGCTGCTAATTATTCTTAAGTCCAGTTGTTTTTCATTTGGCCTATAAGACCTTGCCTCAGCTGGAAAACTCCAAATGCGTAAATGCTTTATGATAGGGTTTTTGCCTGTCCAAATTCATAAAGAGTTTTAGCGGCTACCTTGGTTGGTACTCTGTTAAGGATATAAACTGTAGTCTTTAATGCCTCTCCCTAAAGTGAATCTGGCAAGGTAGTATGACTGATTATACTCCTTACCATCTCCTTTAAAGTTCTATTTCATATTTCAGCAACACCATTCATTGTAGGACTTTCTGGCATGGTGTACTGTGGGATGATACCGCACTATTCTAATAATTTGGCAAAAGGCCCTGGATGTTGTTCACCTGATCCGTCATATCTACCATACTACCACCATGATCAGATCTAACGACCTTAATTCTTTCATCAAGTTGATTTTTAACTTTAGCCTTAAAAATTTTAAACACGTCCAGTGATTGAGTTTACTCATGAATGAGATATTGGTAGTCATAATAAGAGAAATCGTCTATGAATGTAATAAAATATTATTAACCATTTTAAGAAGTGGTAGGGAATGACACATAAATGTTTGTATGTATTAGTTGTAAAATGTCTGAAGACCTACTGGCACAAAATCTCCTTGCATTTGTCTGTTTTCCCTTAACATAATCAACATAAACTTGAAAATTTGACAAGTCAAGAGGATCAAGAATTTTATCTAACAAAAGTCTCTCAATTCTTTGTTTAGATATATGTTCTAAATTTTTGTGCCAGAGTGAAGTAGAATTCTTATCAGTTAATTTGTGTTTCGTACCACATGAATTCACATGCAAGGATTCAACAAAGGAGGCAATTGTATCAAGGAAATAAAGATTATCATAACAAGATAAAGAGCTGGTACCCACAATATTTGAATTTAAAGAAAGATTAAACTGACTATTTTCAAATGAATAAGAATAACTAGATTTGTCCAATACAGAAATAAAAAGTAAATCCCATCTAAAAGATGGTACAACATATGTCTCTTTCAAATCCAAATAAAAACTAGTCTTTAATAATAAATGAAATATGTCTATCGCCTCAACTTCAACTGATTTGTCATCGCCCACATAGATGAATCTTTTAGCATCATTTGTCTTTCTGCAGCTTAGGCAACCCTGCATAGACACACTTATATGAGTAGTAGCACAAGAATCTATCTACCAAGTATGTTCAGGTACAGAAGCTAAATTAATCTTAGAACAAACCAAAGTAAGAAATATACATTTCTTTACATGCTAAGCGTGATATTTGGTACAATTTTTCTTTTGGTGTCTAGGAATGTGACAGAAGTAACAGCATGATTTCTTAGTTGATTTCTTTTGCTATTTCTTATTTGCCACATCACCTGCAGCTTCATTATCTTTTTTCTTTTCCTGGTCTTTTCCTTAGAAGTACTTACCATGTGAGCACTTTCGGGCCTGTTTCGCTTCATCCTATCTTCTTCTTTCACACAGTATGAAATGTGCTCATTAAGAGAGTAGTTCTCCTTCTGATAGTTATAGCTTATCTTAAACTGACTGAATTATGCAGGAAGATAGATTAAAACTAAATGCACTAGTAAAATCATCGGATAATTGTAACCCAAGAACCTTTAGTTTTGAAGGAAGATGAGACATCTTTATGATATATTCCCTTATGTTTCCTTTACTCTTATACCTCATTAAAACCAAGCTTGACAAAGTTAAACTTGTTTCAGCCTTATCGCTTTGTTAAAGCGCTTTTCGATTTCATCAAGGAAATCCTTGGCAGTAGTAACCCATTCAGATACACCACCCTTGAAAGCTTCTGGAATTGTCTTGCTTATGATCATGAGATTCATGCGATTTGAATGATCTCACCTCTCAAAGTCTCATTTTTCCTCAGTGGAACTTGCAGCCATAAGAGGGGTGGATTGTTTTACCCTTAACGTAAGGTCGAGATCCATACAGTCAAGAATGATCATAACATTCTCTTTTCATTGCTTGAAATTAGTTCCGTTCAGCATAAGAATAGAATTGATGTTGACAGATATAATAGAAATAGATATATTAGCTGAAAATAGAACAAAACAACATAATTACATTAGTTCCATATAAAACTTTAGAAAATTTCAAATAATTGCAGGCCCATCAAAAGATACCTAGCACAACATTAATATCTAATCTTTGGATAGAAGTATTAACTTGTAAGTGGTACTCTTGTTGTAGTAATCAAATATTCATAATAAAGTCATGTCAAATAATAAGCCTTTCTTTGAACCGACTATTATTCACATAAAAAGCCAAATAATTATCACATATTTATTACCACACGTGTGCATGCAATTCGTCTAAAAATTTACCTTACTTTGGGTTGATTAATATTCGCATGAATTATACTCACATAATCATCTTAATGCTTCAAAAATAAATTAACCTACACAACAGAGGCTACTTTGGCAGCATATTATTTCAATTAATTTATTTTAAAATATCAAACATTCATAAAGATAATTGTGCCATAATTCAAATTTAAAATTCTAAAAGATCTAAAAATTAAATTTTGCACAACAATAGGTTAATATGAAGTTTAATAGAAAGCAACAAATCATGGAAGCATGAAAATTATTCACAATTTGCTTCTAAATTCCTATAAATTAACTATATAAATTAATTGTACATATAATTCAAAAATTGCTTGCATTTGCATAAAAATTTACAAAATTGATATTTTTGGACCTATTTGGCTTAATTAGATCCTTCCATTTGATTCAAAACGTCCAAAAATATAGAAAACAATTATTGGATTATCCAAATTGGACATAGAAATCACAAAATGCATCAAAATTAATTTAGACCATCCACATTTTGCCACGTGTCCAGCAGGTTGGGCTGGGCTAGGCTGGACCCCACCTGGGCTTATAAAATTGGGCCACGGGCAGGCTTGAGGTAAGCCTAGCCTAGGCATAAAGGTGAGGAGTTAACTAGGCCTAGCTGGATTTGGGCTAAGGTTGGGCTGGCACCTAACTGGGTTGGCCTGAACTTGAATGGACCACTAGCTGCTTAGGCGGACAGGCCTGAGGACTAGGCGGCCTCCGCTTGGGCCTATAAGACAGGCCCGATTAGGTGCAAAAGAGGCTAGCTATGAGCCCGCTAAAAATTGGAGCCCGTAGGCTTGGGCACAAACCCAAACCTGGTTCGTAATATAAACAGCAAAGGGCCCCTTCGCAAAATGCATCTGACTAAGGCGGTTTTTTGTAACTTCTTTATGGCTAGGGGTTTTTGTGTAATGTCCATCTCTTCCCCAAAACAAAGATAGAACCCTAAACCTAACCCTAGCCACCGCACATCATAGTGCCACCATCGCCGGCAGCCAGTGGGTTTTCTTTTTTTTAAAAAAATTTCTAGGGATTTAGCTGGCATTTTATCTATTGCCACCAAGTTGTTGACGCCCATCACCCGAAATAGTTTTGGACATAAGTGTCTGTCGCTGAAAACCAGATCGGCAATGGCAGCTAGTAGCCGAACAACCTGAATCTTAAGGGTAGCAACGGCTTTTGGTGTTGGTTTTTTTATTTTTTATTAATGCTTTGAAAAAGGAGCGGAGGAAAAATTGGCACCTCAAATCTGCATGCCCCAACATCAGAAATCCTGAATCCATAATTTCAAAGCACCGTCCGGCTAATTCTCAATGGCATGATTTCAATAGCAGAAAATTCTAAATACTATATTAATGGTGAAGAAACCCACCTAGTTAAATCTGGTTAATTCTCAATGGCATGTTTTGCATTTTTAATTAAACCAGAATTAAATTCACAAGCAAAAGTTCCATAAGCAGAATTTAATGTGGGTTTTCATCAGCATGCTGTCAATTGCATATAGCTTATCTAAATAATATTAAATGACAAATCCAAAGATAATTATGATAGCATGTATACATATCTGAATTCATGCCAAACAATAATTATGAAAGATTGAAAAATCTCCTATTCATTAAACATGAGAATGGCTCTAATAGTACTTGTTAGGAAAACCTTATTGATTAAAACCATAATCACCCTAGGATCATCCATGCTAAATCATCAAGAAAATAAATCATAAGCAAAAGCATACTTGAGTCCATAGGAGTAATCGTTGTTAAATCCGGAGGTTTTTAGGTCTTCCAAATTAATGCCCTAGGGTTTTCTGGAGAAGGTGGTTCCTCTTTTCTAATGATGGGATATTGAAAAAAAATATCCTAAAGATACATAACCTGGGGATCATAATTGTTTATATAGCATACCCATATTTCTAATTTCTAATTTAGCCCATCATAAAAATAGAAATTAGAAATTAGAAATTAGAAAATAGGTAATAGGATTTCTACGTGTAGGAGACTCATATTCTGGTAGATAGTTTGGGCCCATAAAACTTATATGATTACTTTATAATTTTAGGTCATTAATTATGATAGCGTATATATAATTATTATATATAGGCAAGTCTAAAAATCCAACAGAGTCATCTTCTTTTTCATGCCTCTTCCTTTTGCCTTGTCCTTAATCTTGTCTTCATGGAAAAGCAGCAGCTCTTCCTCTGGAGCTACCATTTCATTTGGAAAAGGTGGTGGTCGCCTCATCCTTTCTCCTTTTATGACCTGTTGATGCAGCCATCTTGATGGTCGTGAACATCTTCTTGGCAGCCCCAACATCCACGGCTCCATTTGGACCCATCTTCTTAGTAAGAGAAAACCACCCATCTAGCATCGCGACCCAAAAAAAGTCATTCAAATTTTCCAAGAAACCTCGAAGTATATGTTGGCGCAAAAGGGAGCTTGAGGAACTCAGTCTCTTCTGCGGCAGAGGCATCGTGCTCGGGGGAGTTGAATTGAACGCCACAAGGGCTTTAGAGACGGTTTCTTTGCGCTGAGGTCGTGGGAGTCCAACGCCATATACACGATTCGGCCAGTCCAAATTTGACGAGACTATGCATAGAAGAAATAGAGTGGCATCAACACTGGATGCACTGATCGAAATTGAATGAATGGGTGAGCATTAAAAATCCCTTGCAAAAGTAGACTTGTCTGAAAGCAGCCATTTTGGTAAGGATTTGAGACTTTAAAGGCTCGACTCAGCTAGAAGAGGGTGGAGTTATAGCCACGAGCTGATTTGATTTTGAAAAAGGCCACTATTGTGTAGATCCTGTTTTTACCACTTTGCAGTTTTTCCTTATCTTATTCTGTTCTCAACTTTGCATTCACCTATCCTGACCAGATTCAACTAATAACTTACGAAAAGACTGCTACTAATCATTCGATCTCCAAGATTCGGCGCCATAGCTGTTGAAATGGACATCACCCGCTCAAGGTGACTTCTTCATAGGCAGTAGAGATTTTCGATGAACGAGTCGTTGCTATCTTTTTACTATGGATTTTCTTTAACTTGGGTGTATGGGTCACCATGACCAATGTTCATATTAGTTTGTCCTTTAGCCTGACTTTGATGCCTTCATATGCAATATATATATATATATATATATATATATATATATATATTCAAGCTTGTCTAGTTATGTGCATGCCTTCCCTGTTTTATTCGAAGTGATCTGCTACCTCTTCCTCACACTTCTTTAGTCCTATTTGTTAGCTTTTGGTTGATCTTGCGGTGCCGACATTGCGAAATTTTAGTGAGGGTAATCATGTAGGAGAAGGGACAGAAGCTAGTGGAGGAATTTTGAACATCTCTCTTGCTAAAGGGGATGGCAGAGATGAAGTTATGGGCTTTGGTCTTATGATTCTTTGATTGGGTTGAGCTATTTCTTCCAACCCCTTTTTTAATGTAATCTTGCCATTGATGTAAATATATGATTTTTAATAAAAGTCACACAGTTTTTATATTCCAAGTCTAATTACTGTGGGATTGAAGTGGGGCCCACGTGTCCAAATTAAGCCTCATCAAGGCGTTACTATGGCAATTAGTAGCCTTAGAGATAGAGATGATATCCTCTCAGGAAGCTGCTCAGCTAAATACTCTGCAGCTGCAATACTTGTTGATAGAAAAAATCAAGAAGGTCAGAAATAAGATTGATTTTTCTTGAAAATATTTGATAGAATGAATTAACATCAATCCACTCAACTTCGGCAATGGACTGATAGTGTATTGATGCTTCAAGAGAGAATAGTGGTTCCAAGAAAAGTAGAACTTTGAAGAGAACTTCTTAAAGAAGCTCACTAGTTGTGATTCTCTATTCATCCAGATAGTACCAAGTTGTACAAGGATTTGAGTTAGAGATACTAGAGGAAAATGACATAAGTAGAGATTGCAAGATTTGTATCTCAGTGTCGGGTTCGCCAGTGAGTAAAACTAGAAAAATAGAAATAGGGAGGCTTATTGCAATCATTGGAGATATCAGAATAGAAATGGAAGCACATCATGATGGATTTCGTGACTGCATTGTTAAAAATACAAAGCTGAAAGGATACAATATGGGTGGTGGTAGAGCATGCTACCATAGTGACCATACTAACCTAATGGTTAGTATGCTCACAAAGATAATATGCTACCTTTGTGAGATGATTATCACCATGGATTGTCCTCATCTGCATTCAAGAGAGCCTGCAAAGAGGGCACCTAAAATTTTTTTTCTTATTCATGTACTCACTAATTTCAAAATCGAAACGAAACCTGATCTAACGGTTCTACATTTAATCTGCATCATCCAACGGCACTCAAAAAGCAGTCGAAAATCATCCACTTTTCGACTGGGAATAATTGATCACGTTCTTTATTAGTTGACCTATATATAATTATATACCTATGTATTATGCCATTTCAACCGATCCATCATTTTTTAACGAAACAATTTCTATTATGATAAAAAAACTGACCAAATTGGGTTTCCGTCTCATCATTAAGGTGGGCCCATCTGACCTGTTTCACCAAATAGAGGGCACAAAAAATGAAAACCTGATTTATAACATTAGCCACCGTCAACAGAACAATTTGGAGAATAATCCAATGAAAAGAGTAATACATGGAACCAAATTGAGATTGCTTTGCCCATGAAAAGGTATTTTTTGCATTAGATTACCTGTCACAGAGCAGAACTTGTCAGAAATACGCGTCCGTGTTTTTTTTTTTTTTTGATGAAAGGAAAAACTGTGTCCCTACACCCTTTCAATATAAAAGGGGTTAGAGATAGGGTAATCCAAACAATTCATTGCCAAAAAATTGTCTGTACAAATTTTCCCAAGAATAGCTTGAGGGGGATTACCCCACCACATCTGGTTAGCCTCAGGACAACTTAGCACCAGCTTAGTTAAGGAATGAGCAACCTCATTTCCTTGCTTTAAAACATGATGGACTGAGAAAGAAATATTTCCCCTAAGTAAGGTCCTAATCTCATAAATGATCAAACCCACCGAAGAGGAAATAGATTCGATATTGGACAAAAAGTTGCACAGAATAAGGGAATCAGTTTCAATTTGGGCACTGCAAAAATTAAGATGGATCGCCCATTTAAGTCCCAACTGGAAGGCTATAGCTTCCATAAGAATCGGCTCCATCACCCTGCCCTGTCTCCACCCTCTAGCTGCAATAAAAGCGCCCCGAGAATCTCTGATAACGGATGCACACGCAAAAGCTTCCATGTTTCCTTGACAATGGGCATCCATATTAATCTTCACAAACCCCGGCGGTGGTTTGCACCACCTAGGCACAAGAGATCTATCCAGCACTCCCGACAGGACCAAGGAAGTAGCATTTCGGTGCAAATTAAGGAAATCTACACACCATGCCAAGGTATCCATAAACCTTGGTTGCGCACCCTCTTCCCTGAATTTGTTCCGAATATACCATATCCTCCAGCAGCAGACGATGAAAAAAGAGATATCCTCGGATCTGTTCATCCTCACTAACGTCTTCAGAATCTCCTGGATAGATGCCTCATGATATGTCAGCCTTGCCGCTTTCCAGCAAACCCCACCCGTCGATACGCATCTTAAAAATAGGTGATTCGCGTCCTCAGCCTCGGATCTGCAAAGCACACACCTTGGATCAACCTCGACATCTCTATGAAACAGATTTTGTAAGGTTGGGAGGGCATTTTGAAGAAGTCTCCATCCAAAAATAACAATTTTACTAGGGAGATTTGTTCGCCATATGGCCTTATAGCACCCCGCGAGCGCTGAATGGTCTTCACCTGAACATAACATTCTATAGGCCGATTTCACAGTGTAATGTCCATTTGGTTCATGCTTCCAGAACATACAGCCTCCACTCTCCCATTAGTGAGGGGTATCATATTGATTTCCTGCCATCTTGCTTCCCCAGCCGCTGCCAACACACGATCCTTGCTCCATGAATTTGATCCGCCATCAATGAAATGCCTAACCGTCGCATTTTCCGGAATAGATGGCGGAAGGGGTCCCGCCTTATACACCCTGGACTCTAGCCAGTTAACGTCGAAAAACATCACCCGTTGCCCGTTACCAATCCTCCATTTGAAGCCCCTCTGCATCACATCCCGCGCTCGTAATATACTTTTCCAAGTGAATGAATCAGATTGTTTTGCCTTGCAGGACCATAGATCCGAATTTGGGAAGTACCTGGCATTTAGGACTTTGTAACACAAAGATGTTTTACAGGATACTAACCTCCACACTTGCTTTGCAAGGAGAGCATAGTTGAATTTGTGGAAGTCCCTGAATCCTAATCCACCCGAACGCTTTGGTTTGCAGATATCCTTCCATGCCACCCAGCTCATTTTCCTTTTGTCATCCCTTTCTCCCCACCAGAATCTACTGATCATGCTATTAATATCATTGCAGATAGATTTGGGTAGTAAAAAGATACTCATCGTGTATAGTGGGATAGCCTGCGCCACCGCCTTGATTAGTACCTCTTTTCCGCCCCATGAAAGCAGCTTACCTTTCCACCCCTGAATTCGATTCCATATGCGGTCCTTAAGACCCTTAAGCATTCCAGCTTTGGATCTTCCAAGCCAAGCTGGGAGACCCAAATATTGGTGGAACTCGCTCCCAGCAGAACCAAGAAGATTGATCATTTCGCTCCTCATAGAGTTGTCCATATTTTTGCTACAAAAAACAGCAGTTTTGTCCACATTTAGCATCTGGCCTGAGGAGTCCCCATATTGGGCTAAGATATCCATTAAGCTCTTTATGTCTTCCTCATCCGCCCTAATGAAAATGATTGCGTCGTCTGCAAACAATAGGTGAGCGATAGTTGGGCCATGTGGGTTTAGTCTGATGCCATGAATTGCTCCACATCCGGCCGCATGACGGATCAGAGCAGAAAGACCCTCGGCACATAACAGGAACAGATATGGGGAGAGTGGGTCACCCTGCCGAAGGCCCCTTTTTGGACGGAAGTATGAAGATTTGAAGCCATTGATATTTACACGGTACCTTACCGTGGATAGACAGCTCATGATCCAATTAGTCTACTTTTGACTGAAATTCATAGCCTCCATCATCTGCTTGAGAAAGTCCCATTCAACCCGGCCGTAGGCCTTTGACATATCCAGCATTATAGCCATCTCTCGCTTGCACCCATGCCTTCGCCTTCTGAGAGAGTGGATCGCTTCATAAGCTATGAGCATATTGTCCGTGATGAGCCGCCCTGACACAAAAGCACTTTGTTCTTCCCCAATGACATCATGGAGAACTACCTTAAGTCTGTTTGCCAGCACCTTCGCCAAGATTTTGTAGACCACATTGCAAAGGCTTATAGGTCTAAATTGAGATAATGTTTCAGCCCCTGCCTTCTTAGGAATAAGGATTATTGTGGTTGAATTGGACTCCGTTATCAGTGCATTTATCATACCAGGATTACTCTCATCCATGAACAATTTGCACCAGTTAATGATGTCTCTACCAACAGTGTTCCAGTGCCTTTGGAAAAAACCCGCCGACATCCCATCCGGCCTCGGGGCTTTTGTAGGGCTCATACCTTTAATTGCATTAACAACTTCGTCACTTTGCAAAAGTCTGGTTAGGGACTGCTTTTTTCTTCAAAAATTCTTCTTGAAATGGCATTCTCCACCCACGACACCTCCCAAGGGTTAGATGATGAGAAAACTATAGTAAAGTTCCTCACCGCCATTTCCATCAATTGATCCTGATCCCTCACCCATACTCCGTTACAATCCTTCAGGGCCTCGATGAAATTGTTTCGCCGTCTGTTGGACGCCTACGGTGAAAAAAACCGGTGTTCTTGTCTCCCTCCCGAAGCCAATGCGACTTAGCCCGTATCCTCCATAACTGCTCTTCATCTTCCAGTAAGAGATTAAGTTGGTATTTCAGTTTTTGTGCAGCATTGTCCCTCTCATCAATAGCATTCATTCCCATGACAGTTTGAAGATCCCTTTGCTTACGCTCAATCGCTCTCCTAAGATTGCCTCTTTTGCTCTTGTTCCAGTTAGAAAGATCGATCCCACACCTCTTTAGCTTCCATGATAGCAATTTAGCTGCAGACACAGATGCTCGGGGGGCGGAATCCCAAGCTTGGTTAACAATTCTGGTGGTCTCCTTATCACGAGCCCAAAATAGTTCATATCTGAACTCCCGAGGAGGTTTTCCCCTTCCAACATTGGCATCAAGAATCAGCAAAATAGGGCAATGATCCGAAGTGGGAGCCGTTAAGTGATTGATCTTTGCATGTGGGAACAAGTCCAGCCAACCCCGAGTGGCAAGCCCCCTATCTAATCTAGCTTCCACCCTTTGCCTGCCCCTTTTGTAATTTGACCATGTCATCGACGGGCCTAAGAAACCAAGGTCCATTAGGTTACATCTGTCCACCGTTTCGCAAAACAGATCCATCTAGTTCTGGGATCGCCTCCTCTCACTGCTGTATTCACTAGCACCCATGACTTCATTGAAGTCACCCATAACAAGCCAAGGGGCATTGTTCCCGGCACTTAGCTGCTGGAGGATATGCCAGCTAAGGTGTCGCTGATGAGTTTCGGGATGGCTGTAAAAGCCTGTGAATCGTCATCCGCTAAGTTCAGCATCGATGTGATGGGTGGAGTAACTTTTGATGCATACCGGTTGATCTTCATTCCAAAGTAACGCCAAGCCCCCTCCTACTCACCGGATCCACCACAAAACAGCATTCAAACTTGAGTTGTCTCCATATGCCTTCCATTTCTTTGGAGTTGCGCTTTGTTTCGCTGAGAAAGACCAAACAGGGACCTTGTTTCCTGACCATGTCAAGAAGGCTACGAATTGCTCGTGGGTTCCCAAGCCCACGGCAATTCCAGGCTATTAGAGCCATGTTAGGTGAGGTGGGGCTGTGGGCTTCCCACAGCCACCACCTCCTCCTTATCATTCATCTCAACTCCCTTCCTCCTTTTGTGCACCTCCATAGGTTCATGTGATTGCTTGGCTAAATATCTCTTTTTATCCCCAACTAGACTGCATTGCACCGTCGTTGCTTTATTCTTATCAGTCCCTGATCTAGCTCTCCTCTTCCACCTTCTCACCCCTCCGTTGCATTGCAAACCAGTCCTCTCATTTCTGTCAGTCCCATACTCCTCAAGGTGATTAGGAGTACAATCTTCACTTGCCAACCAATCTCTTTGGATGACCTAAATATCAACTAGCATATTAGATTCAGCCCCCGCAGCCTGCATAGTATCATCGTCGAGAGTTTTCCATTTCTGTCTTCTAATTGCCATCCACAGTTTTTCCTTCACCTGATTATCAACCTGCAAGCTGTCAACCGCCTCCCCACACTGCTCATTCATATTTCTGTCTCGTCCCGCCTCCATCAGATAGCATCCCTGCCCCTCTGGTTGCTCTCCCTTCCTGCTGAAGTTCCCCTTTGGTTCAACTATATCAAGTTGTTGACTATGCAGACATAGAGATTCCCGTTCAGTATTAGAGAAGGTAGCATGAGCCTTGCTGTAACTGGGTTTGGAAGAAAGTAAGTTCTCAGTGCCCAACACCCTTTCCTCCGCAACTGAATTTGCTGCGTCCATCTCCCAACAACAACTGTTTACTCTCATTTCCTGTGTAGCTTCGAACTGCTGATCTCCTTGCACCACTGGACACCCCCCCTCCCCGTTCTGTCCACACCACGCTTTTGTTCCCTTGTATCAGTTGCTGAGATTGAGAGTTTTGGGCATCCAGCTGGGATCTAGAAGTTCCTCCGTATGGCTGACCCGACTTGGGACTAAAGTAATTCAGATTCGTGGTGCCCAGCTCCCCTTCCTCTGCATTCGTATAGGCTACCTGGAATCGACCCCGCAAGGCCGCTGTGTCCCTAAGCCCGCCATTGTTAACACTGCCATCATATCCTCTCCAGTCCTGTGCGCCCCATTGCTCAGTGTTCTCCTCCATTTACTCCCTTTGGAATTCGTTGTTCACCCCCAAGTATTTCGTAGGTGCTGCCCTGTTACCATTGTAAAACTCATTTCGAAGCTGCATAGGCCTAACCCCAATTCTCATCCAGCTCCCGTATGGAATTTCTGCTTCAGATAGTTGTTTAGGAAGCTTACTAGATTTTGAGCACTCACGATGAGCATGTCCCATTATTCCACACAGGTAGCAAAAGATTGGCAGTTTTTCATATTGGAAAGAAAGCCATTTTCGGTGTTGGTCCCCAAGTTGGATGAACATCCCTCTTCTAAGAGGTTCCCTGCAATCAATTACCACTTTTAACTTGAATTCAGTTTCTGAGACCACCATGTCTGTCATCTCTTCGAATGACTTCCCAATGCTACGTCCCAGACATTCTTTGTCAACTATGAAAGGCGCTCCTGACATATGGATCCACATTGGCGTTTTGACGAGCACAATGTGGGCGATGTCCAGTTCCTCCTTTAGATCCAACACCAGCACCAGACTCTGTTCGAATGTCCAGGGGAACCCTTTCAAAATGCGTTCCTTGTCTTCTTTCTCCGAGAATGACATTTGGTACAAGTTCTCCCCCAGCTTAGTGAAGAAGCTCGAACTCTTCGTTCTCCACAGTCTTTTCATCATGGTCTTGAAGAGCTCCTTATTGTAGGACTTGGACATCCATAGAGAACAATATATTATTGCCTCATTACTTGGTTTTATCTTCTTGATAGCATCCCCTGTAATGGCCATTGTTTGCAGTTCGGCCCCCAACAAATCCCCAATACTTGGGTTCATTTTCCTGGATAGTTTCCCTTTGAAGTCCCCTCCGAAACCAGTTATTGCCAACACCCCAGCTGTAGACCTTCTGGTTCAACGCCGGCACCTCACCGACCTGCGACAGGCTACTGGATCCCCTTCTGCCCCCACCCTCACCCACACCCGAGCACGACTTCCTCGCCTATCGGGCTACGATGGAGGGACTCACGCGTCTGTGTTTTTGAGAATCTGCCATGCCCGCCTTTTCCCCACGGGTTAGACAGTTTTTCCATCTAAAATCCTTAGTTATTTATTAATCGAATGTTGTTCAGGCGCCTACTTGTTAGCTGTCAAATTCGATTCGGCCTGCAGCCTCTCCTTCAATTGATTGACATTTGACACGATAGTTTTTTTTCGTTTTTGTTTTGGATAAACTAAGGTTCACATGCAATCTTTTTTGTTGTAGTATACACCCTGACATATTACAATCCAAAACCTTTACAACCCTTACAAATGAAGGAATATCTTTTCATAATCCTAACACCATGGAGAGACATTTTATAAAATACCTTCACTTTAAGAGGAAATTTGTAAAACTCTCAAAAAGAGAGAGAAATTGTAAATTATCACCCATAAATAGCAGGAACCGAACCACGCTCAATCTTCCGTTCGACCAACGAGCGCAACACTGAGGCACGACTTTAATGACGGTTAGCATGCTATCTTAATTAACACATCAGCATGTTGTCTTGATTAACATGTTAGCATGCTAACCTATCTTATAATCCCACAGTTTGTGAACCGTATTCTCATCCCTTGTAAATCTAATCCCTCCAAAAGTTAGACCTCACATTCTAACTCACCCAGAACAAGAAAAATAGAAAATTAGCAAGCCAAATTTCGTTGAAAATGATGGTTGCGACTTTACATTTGGGACAACTGTCCTCACGTAAGATTATATGCCGAATCAGCTTTTTGGGGAGTGGTTGTTTGGATGAAAAAATTAGAAATTAAAGGTAAAATAAAAAGATGCGATTTCACTCATAAAATAGAAAACTTAAAACATTTTTTCCATACTGATAAGAAAGACTGTAATAATAGAAAAAATAAAATTGTTATAATATATGCATATTAAAAAATATTTTCTTGTCTAGAAATTTTCTTTTCCGTTATTCCCCATTAGAAATAAGTTTATTCCAAGTAAAGTCACCCTTTCCATTTATTTCAAGTCTATTCAAAGAGCGGGTTGCCTTTCTCATTCATGCCTTTCATCCACAGAATAAGAGTTTTTTGCATTTTAAACTCTCTAACTTTACCTATTTGCACTTTAAACCCCAAAATTTTGGTTCCTTTGCATTTTAGACCTTGAAAACTTTGGTTTCATTACATTTTAAACCCTGCCCCATAACGGCGTTAAAAATCACCATTAGTTCATGCAAATTGACTAAAATACCCTCCAATATTTAAAAAAGAATTTTTTTACATTTTTAACTTGACTATTAGGCCTTTTTTATTTTATTATCAGAGGCTTCAATAACATCTTCACCTTTCATATAGTTTAGGAGGTTTAAAATGCAAAGGAACCAAAATTTCGAGGTTTAAAATGCAAACTATCAAACTGCAGGGTTTAAAATGCAAATAAGAAAAGTTAGAGAGTTTAAAATGCAAAATACCCACAAGTAATTGAAAATGTAATTGTAGTTACTGGAGTTATAAGCGAACATTATTTGGGGCTGCTCCTATGCGGTTGTCCTTTGTATCAACACACCCTACTTTTAAAACAATGACACTGGGCTCCATCTAAATAAGCTTTGATAATTTTTTTGACTTATCCAGTGAGAAATGCAAATCCATTTATTTTAAAAATTCAAAAAACAACTTAGATAAGTATAAAAACTTTTCAAAGTTTGTATAAATCTATCTAGATGGAGTTTGTTTATATAAAAAATAATTAAAAATAGCTGATCCTATGGCAAACCGAATGGTCGGCTGCAGGTTATTAGCTTTGCAGCGAATTACCCTCAACATTATTATAATCCATTTGCAGTTTTAGGTGTGGATCCATCCCATAAAATTATGGGACAGACTCAAGTGAAAACGTTTTTATTTTTGGGTAAAATGCAAATAGGGGCAATATAGTCATTTCACACATGTGAGTATGATTGAAGGTGAAACGTGAGTATGGGTAGGTGAAACAACTTATAATAAATCGTGGTACATGTTTTCTTATAGTAAATCATATGCTTTTAATAAAATGGTCGTGATCATGAATGATCTGAGACGTCTAATGTGTAACATAATCATCATAAATGATAATAGACAATTTATGCCCAAATTTTGGAACAATAAATTAGATTTATCAAAAAATATAACTGAATGAACGAAGTTATTTCTCTTGTTTGATTGATTTTACAGATTTTATGGATTTTATAGATTTTATGGATTTTACAGTTTATATGCAATTCATGATGATGATGAGTTATATAGGTTATCTATCTTCGTTTTTTTCTGTTAAATGTATTTTACAGGTTATTCAAATATAGCAGAAAATGTGCATACATAATTGACAGTTTTTAGATATTTGACAAATTTTACAGAATATATTATTTTCATGTTTAGTCGTTTAATGATATATACAAGTTATATAGTTTTTGACATCTTAACTAAGATTGATGATATTTTATTTTAAAAATTATATGAAAAATACAGATTTTATAGGAATACTAGAAAATCATGAACTGATGTCTACATGTTTTATGATTTTTACCAATTATTCAAATTTTGATGAACTGATCTAATGGATTTTACAAATTATTCATATAATCTGTATTAAATGTATTACCTATCAAGTAATACCAATGTTTTTAAAAAAATTAAGTAACACATTTTAGAATTCTATTAAATTTTAATTTAATTATTTTGTTATCGTATTATCTTAATTTACATTTTTATTTATTAAATAGATACAAAATAAACATTCTATGTTATAATTTTTTGCAATAAATACATATAATAAATCTATCGATTTAGAAGAATAGGTTAATGTGCATTTTTTTCTAGAAATATAGTCGATGACATAAATTTTAAGTTTGAAAACCATTAATGCGGTTTCAAAAAGTAAATAAATAACCGTTGTCATCTTATTTGTGTCTCCTATGATTTACAATAATTTGTCATCTCGTACCATTAAACTTAGAATAAAATAGCACAAATTTTAAATGATTTACTTTTGTTTACTAGAAAAATTATAAATTTTGAGACTACCTGTTATTTACTTTTTCATTCATTTACGGTTTACTTTTATTTAAAACGATTTACTTTGATTTATTTACTTTTTTGTGTAAATCATATAAAATTTACAACGGCATAAAAGTAAATAAATGAAATAAATCAAAAAATAAATTAATCATATAATCTATATTTAATGTATTACCTAGCAAATAATACCAAAATTTAAAAAATATTAAATAACTCATTTCAAAAGCCTATTAAATTTTCATTAAATTATTTTCTGATCGTATTTTCTAGTTACGATCTTAATAAATATTTTTATTTACATTTTGATTTATTAAATAAATTTAATGTACAAAATGAACATTATGCTTTATAACTTTTTATAATAAATACACATACACCTATCAAATTGAGAGAATAAGCTTATGTGCACTTTTTTTTATAAGTATAGTCAATGGTTGAAAATTTAAGTATTTGAACATCATTAATGAGGTACATTTTGCGCTTATTTTTCTCAGCCTGTGCTGTAGACCAAAAAATAATTTTAATTCAAAAAATTTCATAACATGTAAACAAAAGTTAACAAGCGCATTAATTCCATAGAATTAGGCGGTACACACCTTTTTTAAAGATATTTAAATAATAAGTTTTGAAAACATATTAAAATTCCATTAAATTACTTTGTTAATCACATTATCTAGTTATGATTTTAATCTATAATTCTAATTTATATTTTTATTCATTAAATAAGTACAAAATATACATCATATAGTATAATATTTAGAATAAATATATATAAGAATGAGTTGATGTGCACCTTTTTTAAAAATATAGTCAATAGCAAAAATTTTAAGTATTGAATATCGTTAATAAGGTGCATTTTGAGATTATTTTTCTCAGCCTGCGCTGTAGACCGAAAAAATAACTTGAATTTTTAAAATTATGATAATATCTAAACAAAAGTTAATTAATAATTAATGTTAATTACTTGTCCCATCCTGATTTCAAAATTATTGAGCACTATAAATTGTATCTAATAATTGCATATAAAGTTATGAAAATATTAAACGATAAATTTCTGCAGCTTATTAAATTTTCATTAAATTCTTTTATTGAACATTTCATTTACTTGATATCTTTAATGAATAAAAATTTACATTTTTACTGATTATTTACACTATAATTAGATTAATGAATGGGTACCGAATAAGTTATTTACACTATAATCATATTAAAATACTACGATTTATTTTTTATAATAATAAAGCTTATTTTTAAATAATTCAATATTATTTGTCACAAAACAATTCAATAATGATAATTCATTTTAAATTTCACAAAAAATGTAATAAAATTGAAAATAGATTTAGTAAAACAAATGCAATGAATCTATTAATTGAGAGGAGTTAACCTCTGCGTGAGGCAACCATTGATTGCCGTCCCATTATCCCCTCCTATTATTTTTAGTTTTTAAGAACTGAATTATTAACCTTATGTTTATTTTGTACAAATTTTATTTGACACCACGTGTCATTAACTCCAAAATAACTAAAATCAAGAAAACATTTATGTATTAATATTTTATCAATAAAATTATAAAATACAAAATTAAAATTAAAATTTTAAATAAACTAAAATGTTTGATAATCATTAAATTTCCAAAATAATTATTTGTGTAATTTATAATTAATGTATTGTAGAGCACGAAAAAAGTGAAAATTTCTAATAATTTTGCTTTTGATCATGCGCATGATTATAAAAAAAAGAGAGAAAATGGTATATTTTCAATATTCTATTTTAAAAATTTGATGCACATCATGTCACGATGATCAATTCAATTTTATATATCCAAATATAAAGATGAGAACTTTCAACCTCTTGAGAAATTTTAAATTTACTGTACTAATAGAAAATAAAACAACATATTTTAAATTTTATATTTGGTTTTAACATTGATAAGATAAAATTAGATTGATCTTGTTAACCCTTTCCCATTGAACACACCAACATCAAGTACCTAGTCATCTAATATGTTGATATAATAAAAAAAAAGCGATGCCCATTTTATTTAAAAATGAAAATATCATATTTATAAAGGCCTAAAATTTTTATTTATATGAATATATTTAGGTTGGAACCCACAAATGTATAAAATATTTGAAAAAAACATAAAACGCAATCGCCCAATTAACTGTATAAGTAAATTTATTTTATAAAAGAGATAGGATCAAAATTATTAAGAACCAAATAAATTACATGCACAAATTTTTATTTAGCACCTAATAAAATTTACTCAAAGATAATCTTAATCTAGAAGGAAATACTCATGTAAAAACATTATTTAATAGGCAATTTTGCAAATTTTTGGATAATTCAAAAATAAACTCTTACACGTTTGCAATTTTGCAAATCAAATTAAACTAAACTCTACAGACATAATACATCACAGTTTATTATTATTTTTTTATAAACTGTCATGCACAAATTGGCAACAATTCTTAAGAAAATTGGTTGCCATTTAGATTGGCAAGCGGCATACACTAATTTAGGCCTTGTCCAGAAGACCAGCCTCCTGAAATCACTTAACGGTGTCAGCAAGGGTCTCTTCCAACGGCTTGTATTTCCAGCTCAAGCTCTTCAATTTTTTGGAAGTCAAAACTATAACATCGTCTGTCTCTGTAAAGCTGCCATCGAGAAAAATCAATTGGTATAAGTAGATCAGCTGAGGTAAGTAGCCAATATAATGCGGATCAGCACGCCTATCAGCACAGTCTGAACAAAAAAAAATCCATGAATGGGATCCTCCTTTTTAGAGATGGGCACAATTTTCGACTTCAATCCTATGCTCCCGGGTGCTGCATGCTCCCAGGCATATACACCTATCTTTTTTATTTTTTAAAAAATTTTTCATAAAATTGTTAGCCCAAGTATATTTAATCTGTGTGTAAATTTTTACCATTTTTGGAGTATTTTATATATTTATTTTTTTATTTTTAAAAATCAGTGGCATTTTAGGTAATTTTAAATTACTGAAATGCCACCCACTGATTTTTCAAAAATAAAAAATAAATATCTAAAAATCTTCAAAAATGGTAAAAATTGATACATACGTTAAATACACTTGGGCTAAGAAATTTATGAAAAAAAAAAAAAAAAAAAAAAAAAATAGGCATATGCGCCCGGGAGCATGCAACACTGCATGCTCCCAGGAGCATAGGATCAGTTTCCCACAATTTTTCCCACTTTCTGTAACGCCCCATTCATAAAAATACTCAATAACTAATCAACGGCTCTACACAATCATAGAAAAATTCGGCAGCATCTCCCCATAACATACAAGGGGTAATATGGAATACATGACCTGATATTCATTACATTTCCATCTGTAACATTCAATCCTATTTATATACTTGCATCTTCATATAATAAGAACATTCATATAGAAGGAAATCATTACATATTTTCCTTACACAACAAACAGATATAATAGTCATGCATATGTGCATCAACAAGGATTATAATCCAATCTGAAATACCAAATACATTATAGTTGTCAAAACGAATCCGCCTAAGTAATTGTCTACATATATGATTATCAAAAGAGCACAAGTCTAAAAGAACTGGAATCAACATATTGTGCTAGGGTCTCTCATGTTTGATCTTCAACTTGTCCCATCCTTAAGTTCCCCTTCTGACCTGCGATCTAAAACCACAATAACAATGATATGAGTCTAAATAGACCCAGTAAGTAGATAGTGGTTAGCACAAAGTGCAAATAAGCATAATGATGGATACTCATACAGTGATGAAGCTAATACACATGGGTCCAATACCCACTCCCAAGATCGTATACATTTAACCATACACACAAATTGACCAACACAACCAATCATCTACTCATGTCCATCAAGGGCCATGAACAACCCTCTCCTCATGTCAATCAGGGGCCATGAACAACCCTTACAACCAACTATTTGAGATAACGCATCATACATAACAGACAATGAAACACATCGCAAACCACGCATACAACATCAACACAATTCAGATACAACACATAGATCTGTCACACAAGCATTTTATCAAACACATGATAGGTGCGAAATGAAAGAACCTTCAATTCATACTCTCGATTGGGGCAAATCAATTCACGTCACATTTCAACAATATAACAACTGCTAAGAAGTCTTTTACATCATAGAAATCACGCATTCAAAGTAAATTCACCATGAACCCTAACTGTTACGAACTCTACGCCTAATACCATGGAGTTGTTAGAAGCTATACATTCCCTCTAGCCTCGTATCGCGTTTAACGTAAAATTTCATCACTAAATCGAGAAGGGGCGACATCTACTTACCTTGATCGTGATCCCTCCCAAGACAGCGACCCTAGATGTGGACTGCAGAAATTCGGAGCCTTGGAGCTTCCTGAACTCGGATCTATGACCTTCAAGGTAGTTGGTATAGTTCCCCTCAAGCGATCACGGGTGGTTCGAACTGAGTGGAAGAGAAAGTAGAAGAGGAACGAAGAACCAGAAGAGAAGGAGAAGAGAACACGGTCGGGCGCGAAATGGGAATGAAACCCTAGAGCGCGGGCCGCTTATGTTAATAGAATCATTTGAGTCGGGTCGGGGCTCGGGTCGGGTCGAGTCGCAATTAGTAATTTAATTCCCCTCTCCTACAACTTAATAATTTAAATTTTCTCCGGGGGCGCTGCCCCCTTGACCCCCGCGACCTGACCGGTCAGGTCGAACCCCGTACCTACTCTGCGAGGGAAACAATAGTCATAGTGCCCATCAATGGAACGCTAATCATACATGCACATATGCACTATACATCTCCTAGATGTCGTGTCCATGTATGTTATGTATCCATTAATATCGTAAAATTCTTACTAGCATGTTCATAAGTTACCTCATAAATAGAGAAAAGTTATAATAAAAATACCTGGTCCTCACAGACTACCCTCGTTAGAAAAGTTTCGTCCTCGAAACTTGCAATCATTCCCATAAATAAGGATATTTCTCCCTCATTATCTCCTCCAACTCCCAAGTAGCCTCATCTTCTGTATGGTTACTCCACTGGATTTTAAGCAGCTTGATAGTCTTGTTTCTCAATTGTTTCTCCTTACTATCTAAGACTCGAACTGGCCTCTCTACATATTGCAAATTCTTTTCTACTCGTATTTCCTCAGGCTTGAGCACATGTGACGGGTCTGGCTCATATTTCCTTAATGATGAGACATGGAATACGTCATGCACCCCGACTAAGAAAGGTGGCAAAGCAATGCGATATGCTACCTTTCCAACTCGTTCCAAGATTTCGTAGGGACCGATATATCTTGGACTTAATTTTCCTTTTGTACCAAACCGAACCACACCCTTCATTGGGGATACCTTTAAAAATACCTTATCTCCCACTTGGAACTCTAGCTCTCGCCTCCTAGTATCTGCATAGCTCTTTTGACGAGATTGGGCAATGCGGATCTGTTCCCGAATTCGTGATACCTTCTCCACTGTGTCTGCTATCATTTGAGGGCCAACTATAGTACTCTCCCCCACTTCATCCCAACAAAGTGGCGATCTACATTTTCGTCCATACAATGCCTCAAAAGGAGCCATTTGAATGCTGGAATGATAAGTATTGTTGTATGCAAATTCTGCCAAAGCCAGATGGTCACTCCAAGTGCTACCCCATTCCAAGACACAACCTCTCAACATATCTTCTAACTGTTGGTTCACTCGTTCTGTTTGGCCATCAGACTGCGGATGGAAGGAAGTGCTAAAATCCAATTGAGTGCCCATTGCTCTATGTAAAGCCTTCCAGAACCTTGATGTGAACACTGATCCCCGATCTGAGATGATAGACATTGGCACCCCATAGAGTCTCACGATCTCCTTATGATATATCCATGCTACCTTTTCAGCTGTAAAAGTGGTTTTAACAGCAATAAAATGTGCCACCTTAGTCAATCTATCCACAATAACCCAAATACTATCATATCCTGCCACCGTGCGTGGTAGTCCAACAATGAAGTCCATCGCTATACCTTCCCACTTCCACTTTGGAATTTTAATGGGTTGCAATGCTCCTCCAGGTCTCTGGTGTTCGGCCTTGACTTGCTGGCATGTTAAGCACTTGGCCACATACTTAGCCACATCACCCTTCATTCCATCCCACCAATAGTGCATCTTTAAATCCTGATACATCTTTGTACTCCCAGGGTGAATCATGTAAGGTGAGTAATGTGCCTCTTCGAGTATCTTTTGTAAAATTTGAGCTCTCCTGGGAATGGCCATACGACCCCTGAATCTCATAATACCATCGGCCCCAATTATAAAATCTTGCAATTCTCCTTTCAATGCTCTCTCTCTCACCTTTTGAAAGGATTCATCTTGGCTTTCCTCTTGTGCTTGTCTAATTTCATCTCTAAGAGTAGGTTGAATCTTTAATTGGCTAATTTGTGCTGCTACCCCATCAACACACACATGCAAGTCCATTCTTCTTATTTCTTCAAATAATTTTTCTTGACCAGTAAGTAAACTAGCCATGCTACTCCCAGATTTCCTACTCAGTGCATCTGCAACAACATTTGCTTTACCTGGATGATAATGAATACTCAGGTCATAATCTTTTATTAACTCTAGCCACCTTCGTTGCCGCATATTTAACTCCTTTTGAGTAAAGATGTACTTCAAACTTTTGTGATCAGTATATACTTCACATCGTCCGCCATATAAGTAGTGCCTCCATATTTTCAGTGCAAAGATCACTGCAGCTAACTCCAAGTCATGAGTTGGATAATTCACCTCATGTGGTCTCAATTGTCTTGATGCATAGGCTATCACCCTACCATGTTGCATAAGGACACATCCCAATCCCTTCTTTGATGCATCACTATATATCACAAATCCACCATTTCCTGAAGGTACAGTTAACACATGTGCTTCTACTAACCGTCTCTTCAACTCTTGAAATGCTTCTTCACACTTGTCTGTCCATTCGAACTTTACCCCTTTGTGTGTGAGCTTCGTCATCGGAGTGGCAATGGTAGAGAACCCTTCCACAAATCGCCTATAGTACCCTGCTAAACCCAAAAAGCTTCTCACCTCAGTAACACTGGATGGCCTAGGCCAGTTTACCACGGCCTCTATCTTATGCGGGTCCACAGATATTCCATCTTTAGAAACAACATGACCCAAAAAGCCCACACTGTTCATCCAAAAATCACACTTCTTAAGCTTTCCATAAAGCTTTTCTTCCCTTAGTCTTTGTAAAATCAATCTCAAGTGTCCTTCATGCTCTTCACTGCTCTTGGAATATACCAAAATGTCATCGATAAACACAACCACAATTTGATCCAAATATGGCCGAAATACCCTATTCATTAAGTCCATGAATGCTGCAGGGGCATTTGTTAAACCAAAAGGCATGACTAGGAACTCATAATGTCCATACCGAGTCCTAAATGCTGTTTTCTGTATATCTGACTCTTTAACTCTCATTTGATGATACCCAGATTGTAAGTCAATCTTTGAAAACTTACTTGCTCCTTGCAGCTGGTCTAACAAATCATCAATACGAGGCAATGGATACTTATTCTTAATAGTCACTTTATTGAGTTCGCGATAGTCAATGCATAACCTCAAACTCCCATCTTTCTTTTTCACAAACAAAACTGGGGCTCCCCATGGTGACACACTGGGCCGAATAAATCCTTTATCTAATAGATCCTGCAACTGAGTCTTCAATTCAGCCATCTCTACTGGTGCCATGCGATAAGGAGCTCTTGAAATTGGCTCCACTCCAGGCTGCAAATCTATTCCAAATTCCACTTCCCGTTCGGGTGGCAAACTAGGCAAATCTGCAGGAAACACATCAGGGAACTCACGTACCACAGGGATCTCATCCAACTGTTTGTCCACTAGGTTGATATCTACTACTGAGGCAAGATAAGCAAGACAACCTTTTCGAACCAAACTCATTGCTCCTAAGGCTGACACCAATTTGGGTAACCCACCTGTTGGTAATCCTCTGAATATGAATTCCATATCATTATGTAGCTTAAGGATAACTTGCTTTGATCGGCAACCTACATTAGCATCATACTTAGCTAACCAATCCATGCCCAAGATAATGTCTAATCCCTCCATCTCCAATACTATCAAATCCGCTAGGAACTGTCTACCCTCAATCATCACAGGAACACATCTACACATTTCAGTTGCTATACTAACTGCTCTCAAGGGGGTAGACACCCTCATTAGCTCATGCATGGGATGTTTAATCAACTTGGCTTTCTTCACAAAAGCTATTGACACAAACGATCGTGATGCACCAGGATCAAACAATACAAAGGCCATGCATCCACTAACAAGAAGGTTACCTGTAACCACATTCTCTGCGGATTGTGCCTCTTGTGCATTTGCAGCTTGAACCACTGCCATCACTTGTGGTCTTCTATCGACCTGAGGGTGAACCTGCTGAGGATAGGGTCCTCTCCCAACCTGCATCCCACCAGGAGGAATATTATGAACTGGTAATTGTTGTTGTATCCGAGCTGCCCCTACCCCTCCTCCACCTAAGAGTATAGGGCAATCCCTCCTAATGTGCCCTTGTTGACGATAGTAGAAGCAAACAATATGTCGTCCTGTCCTCTGTCTTTGAACCTGTGGCTGTTGTGGTTGTTGCTCCCTAACATGGGCTTGTGCTTGTCCCCTGGTTTGCTCTTCCCCTTGACCTACCAATTGCGGGCATGATGTTTTTTTATGACCCAATTGACCACATTGGAAACAGGCTGACTTAAATGTAAAAGTTCCACCCTCAATAGTCCTCTGCTTCTTGTGTCCTTGTACTTCTCCTCTTGGCCCTTTTCTCTTTTCCTTAATCCTCTCTTGCTCTTCTTCTTCCCGTTCTATCATGCGGGCTCGATCAAGCATTTCTCCATAATCACGTAACATGAAGGGTGCTAAGCCCCTTCGAATAGAGAATTTCAGTCCCTCTTGAAATTTACGTGCCCTTTCTTGTGGATTGGTCCTTATCCACGGAACAAATCTAGAAAGCGACCGAAATTTAGCATCATACTCTTCCACGGTCATTTTCCCCTGTACTAAGTGCATGAATTCTGATGCTCGACGTGTTTTCTCACTATCAGGCACATAGTGGGCAAGAAATCTTTCTAGAAATTCGGGCCATCGTAGTCTTCCACCCCCATCTGGTAACACAGCCTTCTCAGCATCCCACCACTGTTCTGCATCCCCTTCCATCACATAAAGAGCATACTTGACCTTTTGTTCTTCTGTGCATTCCATATAGTTGAAAATCTTTTCCATCTTCGCCACCCATCGATCCACAACTAAATAATCTCTTTCTCCTTGAAATATAGGAGGCTTCATCTCCTGGAATGCTTTGATGTCTAACTTCTCTTCTTGAGGCCTTCTTCCTTCTTGCTCTTGTCTTCTTGCTCCCATCCTTGGACCTGCACGGTTTGTGTCACCTGAAGTCCTTTGTTGTTCTCTTTGAGTGTCCAGGCTTGCCGTCATTCTCTCCATCTGAGCTTGCATAAATTCTTGAAAATTCTGCATCATACCTCTCATCATTCCCATCATAGCCTCCACACCTGCTTGTGCCCCAGTATTTACCTCTGGTCCTATAGGAATCTCACCACTACTGGTTCCTACTCCTCCTTGACTGTGTATCCCATGATAACCTCTGCTAGGATTCTCCCAGTATGCATCATCATCTGCGTTCTCCTCGTCTTCTTGAAGTGGGGACCTCTCCCGTGGAGCTTGCCCTTGTTGTTGGCCTTCAATAGCAAGTGACATTCCTTGAGGTGGAACTATTGTTTCACTTAGTCCACCCTCTTCCATAATGCCCTTTTCCTTATTAAGCCTTGTCCTTGGTGCCATCCTCTGTGCAACATCCATAAACAACTAAGATTAAGCAACATAAATTTGACCAATGTACACAGACTAATTTAACATAGAGATATTCCAAGTCCCATATCAAGAACCTAGACTGCATCCCTGATAATATACTATGTACTTAACATGTATTATCACCACTCACCTAATCGGTCTCTTTCACTAACTTAGTAATTTAAAACATTCTTATGCTCTGATACCACTTTCTGTAACGCCCCATTCATAAAAATACTCAATAACTAATCAACGGCTCTAACAATCATAGAAACATTCGGCAGCATCTCCCCATAACATACAAGGGGTAATATGGAATACATGACCTGATATTCATTACATTTCCATCTGTAACATTCAATCCTATTTATATACTTGCATCTTCATATAATAAGAACATTCATATAGAAGGAAATCATTACATATTTTCCTTACACAACAAACAGATATAATAGTCATGCATATGTGCATCAACAAGGATTATAATCCAATCTGAAATACCAAATACATTATAGTTGTCAAAACGAATCCGCCTAAGTAATTGTCTACATATATGATTATCAAAAGAGCACAAGTCTAAAAGAACTGGAATCAACATATTGTGCTAGGGTCTCTCATGTTTGATCTTCAACTTGTCCCATCCTTAAGTTCCCCTTCTGACCTGCGATCTAAAACCACAATAACAATGATATGAGTCTAAATAGACCCAGTAAGTAGATAGTGGTTAGCACAAAGTGCAAATAAGCATAATGATGGATACTCATACAGTGATGAAGCTAATACACATGGGTCCAATACCCACTCCCAAGATCGTATATATTTAACCATACACACAAATTGACCAACACAACCAATCATCTACTCATGTCCATCAAGGGCCATGAACAACCCTCTCCTCATGTCAATCAGGGGCCATGAACAACCCTTACAACCAACTATTTGAGATAACGCATCATACATAACAGACAATGAAACACATCGCAAACCACGCATACAACATCAACACAATTCAGATACAACACATAGATCTGTCACACAAGCATTTTATCAAACACATGATAGGTGCGAAATGAAAGAACCTTCAATTCATACTCTCGATTGGGGCAAATCAATTCACGTCACATTTCAACAATATAACAACTGCTAAGAAGTCTTTTACATCATAGAAATCACGCATTCAAAGTAAATTCACCATGAACCCTAACTGTTACGAACTCTACGCCTAATACCATGGAGTTGTTAGAAGCTATACATTCCCTCTAGCCTCGTATCGCGTTTAACGTAAAATTTCATCACTAAATCGAGAAGGGGCGACATCTACTTACCTTGATCGTGATCCCTCCCAAGACAGCGACCCTAGATGTGGACTGCAGAAATTCGGAGCCTTGGAGCTTCCTGAACTCGGATCTATGACCTTCAAGGTAGTTGGTATAGTTCCCCTCAAGCGATCACGGGTGGTTCGAACTGAGTGGAAGAGAAAGTAGAAGAGGAACGAAGAACCAGAAGAGAAGGAGAAGAGAACGCGGTCGGGCGCGAAATGGGAATGAAACCCTAGAGCGCGGGCCGCTTATGTTAATAGAATCATTTGAGTCGGGTCGGGGCTCGGGTCGGGTCGAGTCGCAATTAGTAATTTAATTCCCCTCTCCTACAACTTAATAATTTAAATTTTCTCCGGGGGCGCTGCCCCCTTGACCCCCGCGACCTGACCGGTCAGGTCGAACCCCGTACCTACTCTGCGAGGGAAACAATAGTCATAGTGCCCATCAATGGAACGCTAATCATACATGCACATATGCACTATACATCTCCTAGATGTCGTGTCCATGTATGTTATGTATCCATTAATATCGTAAAATTCTTACTAGCATGTTCATAAGTTACCTCATAAATAGAGAAAAGTTATAATAAAAATACCTGGTCCTCACACTTTCGCACACCAAAAACCAGATGAAGAAAAAGTATTGTTCTAAGACTTCTCCTCAACATATGCCACCATTGCTTTTGTATGGATTCAAAATTTTATAAAGCAATAATATACGCATGACAACTACCCAAGCTCCAGGTCCTTGAATGGATTACAGACTGTTATCTGTATAACCACTCCACATCATGAATCTTCCAAGAAAAGGGCAAATAGACTTTTAAATACCAGCATATATGGAATAAAGGCATGGGCTAAGAGGGAAGTGCCATGTTTTACACTTCAACCGACCATGATCCCGCTGATTCATATACTGCAACATAAAGCCAACAAAAAGTCATAACATAATTGCAAAAGTGAACTCTTACTTCCTAAAATATCTAAATATAGCATTTGTAAACCATAAAACAGAACATTGAGACTTCCCTCCATTCTTATAAGCTTAACTTTATAGATTCAGTTGCCTTGCTGTGAATTTCCATTGATGAGCCCAGAGGCACACAATAAAGTCTAGTCTTGACAGAAATGAAGAAGATCGTGTCATGCACTAATTCGTAGCCTAATATTAATAACAATTGCAGCAACAACACTGGACTATGCCATCATGCTTCCTCAACATGCACTCGTCCAGAAGGCAATGCTGCCTGCACTATGACCATGCAAAGATAGGATCATACAAACAACAAAATACTAGCAAACCCATCAATCCATCCACCCACACAATAGCCCCTTGGTTAATTAGCCAAAAACACATTTGAGGGGAAACCGTGTCTCAATGCTCTCTTCTAATCACACCAGAAATCAGAAGACCACACCATCAAAGCAAGGAAAAGCACTAAAACAAACAGTTATCAGAAACTATCACCCAACCAGTTCAGCCTTCCATAAAAACCATGGGATTTTTCAAATATGCCAACATGGTTTAACCGATGCTGTACCTATGTTCATTAATTTGTAGCAACAGTAAATATACTGACAAAATTTGACATAAATTGCAACTATGTTTTATTCAATTCCTTTGAAAGATACCTTAGATGAGAGAAAACGCCCCCTTATTCTGTCTTCCCCCTAAACCAAATCCCAGCAGTCCTGATCAAATCCAAATTTGGTTTCTACCGTCACAACATGGGTATAACCATGGCCGCAATCAAAACTACTGGGTGCATGATCATTCAGCTTGGCATTTACGGTAATAAATCAAATTAGTATCCGAATTTTTATCCGACCCACTGAGTACCAACACCAAATTCAGTAATGATTTCAGATCTTGCCCATTTTACAACATCCACATGCTGACGTACATTTATTTGAGTCGGTTGAACAGGTCTGCCACCACACAACAGATATTTGCAAAATTCTTAAAACCCTACTGACGGAACCCATCACAGGTCCACTTTGCTAGTGACAGAACGACACACCATAAAGATTTGAGTAATGAAAAGGGAGCACCCCTGGATCTCGCGGAGGACCTCAACGCGTTTCCTGACGTTCGGAGAGAGAGTCTCCACCACATGCTGCACATTCTCCGGATTCTCAGCCAGATTCCGCAACTTGTTCTGCAAGGGGGACGAACAAAGGAATCCGGATAAATGAATTGCAAAATAGGAAAACCAAGAACGAGTCAGAAATAGCAGCTTGTTCATCAGGAGAAATTTAATAAGGCTGAACTTAGAATAATCGAGCAGCATCACAAGCCGGTTCTCATCATCACAATCACAATCACAATTTAAATCAAGACCGTTTAAATGGGGAATGAAAAAAATCAAAAAAATGTAACATTTTCTGAGCTCACCTTCATTCACGTCAAGATTCGTTAAGGTTGTGTAGTGACGGCGACGGCAGGGACGTTAGCGCCTCCTCCTTTCGGCAAGTCCGCTTCTGCATTCTCCCTTTGCGATCTCCCGCTGTGATCTCTCTTCCTCTGTGTCGGCAACTGGTGGTGACGGCGACGGTGGAAGCGTTGGCAACAACGGCTTTGGTCGGCGCCTCCTCTTTCCAGTAATTTCTCTTCTCGATCTCCCACTGCGATCTCCCTCTGCGATCTCTCCGTTGGCAACAGCGGCTTTGGTCGGCACCTCCTCTTTCCAGCAATTCCTCTTCTCGATCTCCCCCTGCGATCTCCCTCTGAGATCTCTCCCTCCTCTCTCCTGTTAACGAAGGTCCTCTCTCCTGTTAACGAAGGTCCTCTCTCTCTGTCTCTGTATCCCTTCGGCAAGACCCCGTAACACGCAAGTCCTACACTCAATGCTTATTTTCGTCTTCCAATTTTACCCCAACAAATCTCAACCGCCCATCTTAAATTGACGGCAGATGTGGCGTTTGCATTTTCACCGAAAGTAAAAACATTTGCAGGGAAACCGGACTCTAAAATTATCTGAGATGCCTTTTTCGTAGTTGTTTGTGCATTCAATATGCCAGTCTACACGTGGATTGCATTTATTTGAGAGTCGGCAACTGGAGATTGTCCAAAACGAGGGAAGAAAGCCTTTAATTCCACGTGGATTGCATTTATTTAACAGGGTATGAGCCAGCATAAATTGTACGTATCGAGGAAAAGATCCCATTTACATGCGTTGCATATGAGCTGAGCTTTAACGTTGCCAATATAGCCAGTAGTACATGAGATGAGATTTGACGTTGCCAATATAGCTAGCAAATGACATTTCAGATTTCCACTATAGTTATTTCAATTTTCACTACAATTTTTTATATTTTTAACATAATTTATCTTATTCTCAATACACATTATGATACGCTTAACCCATTTTCCCAACTTATTCAAGTCTCTCAATTAAAAAAAAAAAAAACTTATTCAAGTCTCTTGAATCCTTCCAAATAAGCCTTAATTTTCTACTCGTGGTTATACGAGATCTTCTTAGATGGAAATATTTTAATGTTTTCACTTGTTTTGTGCTTCTTTTTTCATCTGTACTAATGCAATTTAGACAACATAGGAAACATATCACTAATTTTTAAATATTACGTCCATACTTGTATAGTTGATCATAGCAAGATATAGTTGAACCTTTGTTGATAGGAATGGAGGCCTTATTACTCTATATCAATTGGCTATCTGAATTAAATCTTGGAAATGTGAAAGTGGAAAGTGAGTCATTGGTTCTCATCAACGTTCTCATAGACAATAGACACATTCTATCTAGCTTAGGCATTTTGATTGATAAGGTCAAGGACTGCTGCATTAAGTTTGAGTGGTTATTTTCTTCATATGCTTCATAGGAAAAATCAAACAACTCAATGTTTAGGAGGTTTTCCATTAGATGTCTAAGAAATATTCATATGTGGTGGAGAAGTCCACCTACATGCATTATTAAGAACCTATGTGAGGATCCCTTTCAAAAGTGTACTCTTTTCCACTGTTTGCTTCTATGGATATGGAAGAAAAGATTAGTTTTTAATGTAACACCATTTCATATACCATAAAAATTTATGCGCATCTCACTGTTATTAAAAAAATTTATTGATAAAAATGTCCTCGTAAGCAAATAAAATTATAAAATGCAAGAAAATATCTTTAAAATATGCAAAAATTATTTTTAAAAATATTTCTCGTATTAAATAATTCAAAAATTTTATATATTTTAAAGGTGTTTTCTTATATTTTGCAATTTTATTTGTTTAAGAGATCATTTTGTCATTTTATAATATTCAGTTTGGATAATACTTGATGTCTTAAATTTTGACTTAGACATTAAGTCACGTCCAAACCAAATATTTGCATGTACCAATTTGATAAAATAATGTGTAAAATCAATATTATAATTTACTTTATTAATGCATCTATTTTAAAGCTATTAATTCAATGTTTTTATCATCTAAAAGCTTTCTCATATATAGATAAATGACCTTATAATATATTAACATGTTAACACTCTATTAGGTCTATAAATGGATCTGAGTATTAAACAGAAATAATAATTTAAAAGAAGATGATAAATTAGAATTTTAATTTAATCATGGAAGTGACTAAAATGAGTTACCAGTATTGAAGACTTCAGTGGAATTAATAACTATACTAAAAATTGTACAATGTTTTATATACTTGCAATCGCTATTTTGTCTATTAGAAGTTACTTCAACAATTTGTTATAAAGCAAAGTGAATAGGTGTGTTTGTCATTTGTTGCTCCTAGCTTATTTCATTATATAATCCATTCAATTTCTTTCCAAATAAGATTTAAAACATATAGTGTGGACCATACTTTTAGAAATTGTATAAAATATATGAATATTGAAGTTAACCTGAATCTATTAAAAATATTAGAAAATTATAGAATTAATACAAATTATATTACGTGAGATAAACACTTCAAAAAGTATAGATATTTAATTTTATAATTTGTGAATTATTTTAAAAAATAAATAATTTTAACAAATTAGAATTTACTCTAAAAAGATTTTTATTATGGATCCCAATCTTATGAAATTAGCAATAAGGTTGGACTAAATCAGATCCAATGGCCATTAAGGTCAATGCCTAACACAAGTATACCTAAAAGAATAAGACTCCGTTGAAAAGTGCAACGTTTGAAGGGACTACATGAATGAGCTCTTCGGTAAGCTTGAAGGCGTAGGTAAGATAAATGGTTGGTTTGCCTCAAGAGGACATACGTGACCTAATGACAAAGCATTTAATGAAGGCATCTTAAGACATGAGCATACCAACCCTCGAGCCAAGAAGACCATCTAACATTTAATAAAGAATAATGTCTTCACGCAACTAGGATGACCCAACCATCTCTGAGGAATGATCACAAATATTTCATTTGATATAAGGTACTTTCTATTATTGTCAAGTCTTGTATAAACATCAATAAACCCTTGAACAGAGAAGAGGAGGAGAAGAAGGGGGAAGGAGAGACCTCCATATGCTCTTAGACTATTATCTCCTAGTAGATAATCCTCAATCGGGAGACCCTAAACTTGGAAAATAGATCCTTTGATGGGGAATTGTGGTAAAATGAAAAATAATGAACATAACTAGAAAAGAGATTCATATTAGAACTATTCGATCTAGGGCCTCTTTTGTTTTGTTTTGTTTTTTTTTTTTTGTTGAACTCACCATTAAATCAGCTCTTTTTTCACTTAACCCTAGTCCAAGAGCCTATTTAATCCATCTTTCTTCTATCTAGACCTTGATTTGGTCTAGACCTACCTTTGGCCAAAATAAGGTGTTGTCTATAAGAATGACTTTTTGGATCATCTTAGTTACTTTCCACCATTTCTCTTCAATCCAAGCTGACTTCTTAGCAACATTTCCTTCCTCATTACAAGCATCTTCGACCACTTGGCATTGGTTGTTGGCATCTGGTGAAGATAACAATAGTAGTGGATCAAGCAATAATGAAGGAGATAATAATTTAGAGTAGGGACATCTAACAAAAAGATACCCAATAAATGGAGGACCACAATCCGTCACCCTTACTGTCCTCAATAGGCAAGTCATATGTTTTTCATCCTCTCTTGGTCATTTCCTCGTTAGTCATTTTATAAGCTAACCTATAGGCTACACGAAAAGGACAGTTTTGATGAGTAAAATACAATCTTATGATTTGATCTTGGAAAGGTTGGTTCTAATAAAAACCCTCTAGAGCCATGTAATGAGACTCTATTGACAGAACCCAACCGCCCAATCAAACTAGGGAATCGGACGGTTGCACCTAGAGTTACATCATTAGGCTCTATCCATTTGAAGTCACTAGGTATAATAGCCAACTAAATGTTTCCATTAAATGTGAACCATCCAGACCAAGCCTAATTAACTAGGTCGAACCAACTAGGTCTAAATATTATTAGAGTTATATAATCTCGCTAATGTTTTAAAATTTATATGATGGCAACAAGGAAGAAAAGGATTCCCCAAATACTAACCATAGTAGGGTCCTCATAATAATGAGTGATGAGCCACCAATGGGAAGAAACCCGATGATAGTGAGTAAAACATGGTGAAACTATTCACCATTTCATAAATACTAATTTTTTATATCAACAATGAATCATGGTGTACGACTAAGCTCAACTCTTTTTACAAATAAAAGGACAAACTAAATGACTCAATTGCATAAAAGAGTTGAGTAGACCAAAAGAATGACAAAATGAAAATAAGTCAAATAAAAGAATTAACTATTACTCATTTATCAAAAATGAGTGCAAATTCATAAATGTAAAGGATAGAAGTTGGATTCTCAAGTTTGAAAGTGAAAAAATGAAGAAGAGAAAGAATACTCTAGAAAAGGGATTTAAGCAAAATGGAAAGCTAGACCACTTAAAGGAAGATCTTCAAGCAAACCAAAGGAAGATGAAGAGACGGTGAAGACTAGGAACAAGTCAAAGAGGCACACATTGGCATCGCCAAACACAATAGTTGTGACAAATTTCCTCCAGATTGGGTTGTCGAATGAAGGACTCATCGACAAGCAATAGGCTCCTCATGCCCCTAATTTCTTGAGTTTATGTCCAAAGAGGACCAAGTGGCAAGGCAAAGGACCTAGACATTTCTATAAAGGCCTATTAAGAATCTAGACTAACGAACAACAAAACCCTCCATTGGCTTAAAATTATTCAAGACGACCTGCAACTGTGGTCAAATGTGCTACACATCTCAATCCGGAAAGTCTACATACAACTATAGGTTTGAAGGAATAATTGTCCTTCAAACCCATTGCTAGGGTGACTCTCTACTTTTAGCCTAGGCTCGGTGCCTACTCTCAATTGCCCGTTCTCTTGTGAACAAACAACCATCCTTCACTTATATAATACGCGAGTACTCATATCTCCTAGCCAAAAAAGATGATATTGCATCTCTAAACTTTATCAAAGATACTATTAAATTTCCATATGAAGGTGATAGTACTTGTTGGGGTTGGGAGAGAATATGTGTATTGGCAAAAGCTTGCCTAAGTTGGCTATTTATAGATAAACCAAGCTTGCTAACTAATTAATGAGTAACTTGCCACCTCACAATGATTCAAAGAACAAATTATTGCTTGCGAGCATGGAAGCAAGAAACATTCAAATCTCCTTCGATGTGTCACCATTGGGAATGTCTAATCCTCCTTGGAAAATCACAAGTATTCACCTAACGATGACATGTGGCTATGAACCTTTGGTTTAAATTGAAGGGTAATTCTTAACTTTTGTAAATTTATATAGGTCATAAAATAAATGTGAATACATTCTATAAATTTTGTGCAGATTTTTGAACCCTAAATAAGTGAAGTTAATATACATGACGTACAACACATGGAGTTATGCATGGTATTGATTTAGAAGGAGGTGATTAAATTAATAGTTTTATTGAAGCTTGCATTTACATCTAATGCTAAATGGTCATCATAAAATTCTTAAACTATATGGAGAATGGAGAATATAGAACTATTAAACGTGATGCCATATTGCAATTATGAAAAGAGATAGAATATTTTGATGAAGCTTATCCATTTTTTTTACTAAAAATAAGTTTTCTATCTTATTCTTATATTAAGTGGACCTAAGAGAGAATACTTTACAATTAGCAGGTACCTAAAGTAAATTAAAATCTAATTTTAACTAAAACCTAAAATAGTTAGGAGGTCAGCTAAAGAGGTGGTTGGACATTAAAGGGTGAGAACCTAAAGTTCATTTACATTTTTGAAGAATTTTCTAAGTTATGAGAAAAAAGAAAGAGAGGAGAAGGAAGAAGAGAGGAAGGAAAATGTTGGAGGTGGAACCCACTTGGATGACTAAGATCAAGCATGAATTTTCAGCACATTAAGGTTGATTGACCTAGTTCCTCATTAATAAAAAAAATTCGGCAATATTATATCCTAATTTTTATATAAAGTGGACCAATCAAGTTGTTTAGTGATGACATGATCATGGCCGTTGGCTTGATGATTAATCGGGATGATCTATAATATGTGATTATTGCTGAAATTTTTTTATGAATTTTATATGAAATATATGTTACTAAATTTATTCATAAAAGTAGATTATGATTATTCAATAATTGAAATATACCCAACAAGAATTTGTCTCCTCTTGAAAATATCTCATGCTATTATTGTCCAAAATAAATTAAAGATGGAATATTGAATTAAATAAGTGTTGCTGAAATTTTTTTTACAAATTATTTATATCATATGAATTTCTATACCCTAATAAGATTGATTAAACCATGAATGTTTGATGACCAAAAGTGAACCATATCTTCCATTTGAAATGTCCCATGTTGCTATTTAGAATAAATTTAAAATAAAATAATTAATAAATTAAAATATACTAGACAAAATTATATGGACACTACATACCCTTTCTATTAAATGACCTTCGCCATTTTAAACAGATCATGATCATAGTGGACCATAAAAATTTGCCCACCTGATCCCATTTAGATGCTAGAAACTTGGAAGATACAAATTAAAAATAAATCTAAATAAGATAATTTCTTGAGTTTAAATGGTTAGATAAAATTTATTTGAATAATATCTATATTTTGATCATTTTTCCTATTTTATTTGATCAAATTGTGAACTTGACTAGCTCAAATTGCAAAATAATATCCAAATTTTGATGATTAACAACGAATTTGAGATAATCAAGACCGCTAATAAATTTTGTTTCATATTGGAAGTTGAAATTTTAAATATCGAGCTCAAAATAACTAAAATTGCGAT
Source organism: Annona cherimola (assembly GCA_030490835.1). NCBI lineage: Eukaryota > Viridiplantae > Streptophyta > Magnoliopsida > Magnoliales > Annonaceae > Annona > Annona cherimola. Next base: position 32,345,165 of record CM059971.1, on the reverse strand, counting down.
GTCAAGTCGACTTCAAGATTGACTTGAGTCAAGTTCCATATCCAAGTCAACTTCAAGACTGGCCTCAGAAACATTAGAGAAAGGAAAACCTAATAAATGATAGTATGATAGTTGGAGTAGCACTCCAAGTTTTCTTCATATGCAACTTAGGTGAAATCAATTTCTAAGTCGATTTCACTTGCAACTTGTAGACTAATAAGGTGCCCAAAAATTGATCTGATTATAAATTGTCATTTGAAGTCACACTCCAAGTAGACTTTACTTATTATTTGGGTAAAGTCGCCAACCGAAGTTGACTTCAATTTTTCCTTGGAGTTAATCAGCCTCCTAAAACTTCCTCAACTTGCAACGTGAAGTCTAAAGTTGCAACACCAAGTCGATACCTCTTATGACTTGGATAAAGTCAAACCCGAAGTCGACCAGAACTATGAGACCTTAAAGAAAATTTCATAAGTACCAAATATGAAGTCGTATACCCAGTCGACTTCATTTGCAACTTGGATCAAGTCTCACATGAAGTCGACCAAGAAGTGCGACTTGAAAGGAAGAAGGCTTAAAGAAGAATAATTTCAAGTTTTGAAACCTTAACATATAATGAAATTGAAGCCCAAGTCGACTTCAGTTGCAACATGGGTAAAGTCCCAGGCCCCAAGTCAACTCTATAAGGAACTTAATGCTTAAAGCCTGAAAGAAATTTCTATAAAAGTTGTTGATGCATTAAAGTCTCAAGCTAAGTCAACTCTAGTGTACAACTTAGGTGATGTTGCAGGACAAGTTGATTCCAAGAGAAACTTAAGTCATAATGGTCATAAATTTTTAAACATTAGCGCATAAAATGCGCACCACCTACGACATAATATTCAAGTTTTTTTCGAATCTATTTAAGGGATGTCAAATAAAGTTATGAGGATTAGCTAAACAATTGAATGAGCTCTGACCTTCCTAATTATAAGCATTAAAAATTTCACCAATTGATTTCCATGCAAGTCACTCATGGATATTGTAGAAGTTTCAACTCTCTCGTCTTTCCCAAATCTCTAAGAGTTTGCTACTATGCCTCACTATTCTACACATCTTTGTAGCATGTAGAATTATTTCATTTACATATTCTTTGTTATATTTGGTTACTTAGCTTAGTGGTGGAGACCAAAGCCAAGGTGAGCAACAAGTAGTGCTTGGTTAGAGTCGTACTCATAAACTATTTGCGATTTGTTGTAAAGGCCCCCTAGAGCTTTAATTTAGAAAAGAGTCGAGACTCTAGTGGTATTGCCATTGTGATAGTGGAACCTAAGGTACAAAGTAGTGTTTGCTTAGAAGAGTAGAGTAGAGATGTTGCTCGAACCACTATAATCTCTTATGTTCCTTATATGTAATTGTTTATCTTCTAGCTTTCTCTAGTTTTATTTGTTTCATTCAAGGGGATTAAACTAATTTAGGATTATGTTCTAATTCACTAAAAAATTTTAATAAAGCCTTTAATCAGGACTAACGAGTGGTATCAGAGAAAATATTGAGTTATTAACGAAGAGATCTCGTAAACCATGGCTACCCAATCAACTTTAGTTCTTGCTTTTGCTGAGGGTCAGTCTTTTACTAAGCCACCTCTTTTTTATATAAATAACTTTAGTTATTAGAAGTTGAAAATGAAATAACTAATTATGACCATTGATAAGGACTCTTAGATAATTATCCAAGATGGTGTTACTCTACTAAATAGTGAAAAAGCATTCGAATGGATTAAGGAGGTCAAAGTAGTAAAGAGTATTGCAAAGACTATGAACTCACTAATTTGTACTCTCACAATGGCTGAATATAATCGGGTGTCCTCTTGTTAAACTATCAAAGAGATATGGGACACTTTAACATCTATTTATGAAGACACTTCCTAAGTCAAAAGGAAAATAAGAAACATTCTTATCAAGGAACTGGAGAGCTTTAAGATACTTGAAAAAGAAAATATATTAGGAATGTTTACTTGATTCTCGAGAATTACTAATGCTTTTAAAGGCCTAAGAAAGGTTATTTCTAAATTTGAGCAGGTTATGAAGGTCTTGCATTCTCTACCTAAGTCATGGATGTCAAAGATCACAGCCATTGTGGAGGCTAAGGATCTGAATACGCTAAAATTAGAGAATCTAATAAGCTCATGATGTCACATGAGTCGATCAAGAAAAAGAATAAAGAACACAATAAAGAGAAGAAGACACTTACAATACATGCCACATAATAAAGTTCAGATGAATCTTCCTCTACCTCACTTAATGAGGATGAAGAGACTGCTCTCCTTACAAGAAAATTTAGAAAGTTTATAAGAAGAGGAAAGAATATAGGATTCTCCAAAGCATATAATGATATGAACAAGAGAAATAAGAGAAAAGACACCCTTGAATGCTACAAATGTTGAGGGATAGGACACATGCAAGCTCAATATCCTACACCCAATGAAAGTAAGCTCAAAGACAAAAAGAAGGGAAAGAGAGAAGCAGCTCAAAGAAATTATCAAAGCACTGGGCTAAAGGATTGTACAGGAACGAAAATCCATCATCTTCTAGTAGCTCATCAAGCGAAGATCAAGAAGCCGCAAACTATGCATGAATCTGCTGTGTGATACAAAAAGAAGAAGTGAATTCTCATAATTGCCTCACAGCCACTAAGATGGTAGATTCCAGTTACATATAATGATAAAGTATCATCTAAAGTTACTACTTAGTATCTTAATCAATTTGCTCGTCTTCAAATGAATATATCAAATGTGGCATGTTAGAGAAATTGCAACAAGCTTATGATTCAATATATAATGAAACAACGAAACATTGCATCGCATATGTCGAGAAAAAGAGGCAACATGATGTCATAATAATTGTAAATGGAAAACTAGTAGAGATAGTCAAGTCTCTAGTTGAAGAAGTAAAAAATTTGACCATTGAACTAGAGAAATAAAAGAAAGAGAACATAATATTAAGTAAATCATTAGCAAAATTCTCTAACATATGAGAAAGTGTTCAAATATTCCTCAAAATGACCACACAAACTAGTAAGAGAGAACTTGGATACTCAACATTTGAGCATAGTGAGTGCAGCAAAATAAATTCATCCAGATGGAAAAAAGCCCAAGCCAAAGCTACTACGTCGAAAGGCCAAGTAAAGCCACAAAGGACAACATGGGTAAGAAAACCAATGTGGCAACCTATAAGTACTTGTAGTGCTCCTTAAAGGATTCATGGGCATTTAGATTTTGTAACAAGTTTGGTTACAATATTTACCAATGCAAAATTAAAAAATTACATAAAAAGGGAGAAATTGATTTGGGTACCAACAAGTTTAATATATGCACCTCGTAGATGCAATCAAGTAGATTTACAATCATATACTAACCAAAATGGATCCAAGACATGGATAGCAAAGAGATAAGTATCATTTAAATTTGCTTTGCAAGTACGTCTTAAAGCCAAAACTAGCAATACTGGGTTTAAGGATAATAGATGCTCATGACATACAATAGAGGACAAAGCATTATTTAATGACCTTAAATTCTATTATAGTGGAATTGTTGCATTAGGCAACAAAGAGAAAGGTCAAATATGTGGTAAGAAAAATATTTATGATATTTCAAATATATATATAGAGGAGGTTTTATTTGTTGAATGACTCGAACACAATTTGATGAGTATTAGCCAACTATGTGACAAGGGATATAAAATTATGTTTGAATTATCAATATGCAATGCGTTGGATGAAAAACATATACTTTTTAGTGGCAAAAGAGATCTTTATATAAACACTTGTTGTTCACGATCTAGGGCATCTTAGAATATATTTTTGAGTTAGGATTGAGTTCCGGGGGTGAGAAACACTTGAGAGCATAAGAAGAGAAGCAAGGTGACACATTGTTTGGAGCTATTAAGACACCATTGATGCTTCCAATTAAATAAGCTTTCTTTATACTTTCTTTTGATTTCATTATTTTATTTTTTATGGATTTCTATGAAAGTTTTTGATGGATTTTGAATATAATATTATTTTGTATTTGGATTTCATTAAGAACATGCTAGGCTAAACTCCTAATCTAAGGTTTAGGATGTAACATGTAAACTATGAAAACGATATTGCAATTTTGCTTTATTTATGAGGGATATATGTGTTAAATTGATATCTTGTGGATTTAACGCTTGTTGGGTATTTGAGCTTGCACTTTAGCATGATTACATATATTAGGTGAAAAAACCGAGATATGGAATTCTAAGATATGATAATCAAGATATTAAACCTAGAAATCTTGACAATAAGAATAGACATAATGACCTTGAAAAATTTCATGAATTACAACATAACTTAATTGGCTTTAATTAACTAATCCAATGAGTATCAGTGGTTAAGAAGATTAGGGTACGTCTTGTATGCCTCGAGAGAGGATGTTTGATTAAATTAGGATTTGTTCTCTTTTAATACATAATATCTAGATTAAATAAGCATATCATTATCCATTACAGATGACATGTTTGAAACTATAGACCCTAGGTGCCTTCATCTCTTGATCCTTTAACTACTCGTTCAACATTCTAAGATTTGCCTTGCTATTTCTTTCTTCTCATCTTATTCTCTCAGTATTCATTATAAAGTGTTCAAAATCAATATCAAAAATCACGAATTCCCTGTGAGATCGATTTTATTAAATACTTCAGTCTACGACCCTTGCACTTGCGAAGAGACAATGAACAAAAATGGGATTCTTTATTCAACATATAGCACTTGTATAATCACATCAAATTGGAATGTTGTTGTAACTTAAACCTTAATCCATTAATTGTTGTTTCATCTACAAAATTGAGCACAACAACTTCCTATTTTGATATATTCAATTTCTACAGTAGAGAAAGCAACATTTGTTTGTTTTCTTAAAAGCCAAATGACTAACATACTTCCAAGAAATTGACGTGTTCCACTAATGCTTTTTCTATTTACCTTGTATCCTGCAAAGTTTGCATCTAAATAACCTATTAAGTCAAATGTCGAACCTCGAGGATACCAAAGACCTAGATTTGGTGTATCAATTAAGTACTTAAAAATTCTTTTTACTGCTAACACATATAACTCCTTAGGTTTGATTAAAATATAGAGGACATGCATACACTAAATAGAATATCTAGTTCAGATGTAGTTAAATAAAGTAAAGATCCAATTATACTTTCAAATAAAGATTGATCGATAATTTTATCTTTTTCATTCTTATCCATCTTAATTCCAGAACTCATTGGTGTTGTCGCTTCTTTGCAAGATTTCTAAAAATTTTTGCATTTTAGACCCTTTAACTTTGTCTATTTGCATTTTAAACTTTGAATTTTGGTCATTTGTATTTTATTCCCTAAAAACTTTTTCTTCGCATTTTAAATCCAAAATGTAATGGTGTTTAAAACTACTGTTAAAACACATAAATCAAGACTATTCACACTTTAATAATTTTAAAACGATGCAAATAACCTTTAAAAGACATTTTAATGGCTTCGATCAATTACACATTTGTTATAGGTGCGTGGATACACATATATAATTGAAGCATTGGAAATGTCTCCTAACAAAGCCCATCCATGGCTGCCATAGCTTTGGTGAGGAAGGGTCAGTGTTCCATGAAAATCCAAATTGTCAGCCACCAAGAGCTCCATTCCTTGCCCAAGCATAACCCTAAAAAAATTCTCTTAATTTGTGTTGGCAATCATTGATGCTTCCGATTAGCATTTGCACACCACCTCTGTATCCATCGATCATCAACCCATACATGAAATCAACGATCAGGTGTAAGGCAACTATTAAAACCTAATCAACAGCTCTCATTCTACAAAAGCTATTTGCGGGAGGTGGTAATAATTTTGGCAACCATGGTCCCCATCTTCAGCATCACAAAATTTTGTAGCAAGAGAGAAAGTAATGAGAATCTCAAGCAGCATCAATCAGCAAATTGCAATTGACTAAGCCATCTAAAATAGCCATATGAAGTTACAACCACAATAGCCACTAATTCCAGCAAGAAGACTGTAGCACTCGTAATTTTTAAATTGCATCTCTAAGAATATAATATATATATATATGTAAATTTTAGGTCATGGAATTAATGAAATTGAATATAAACAAATGACCTACAATTATAATATAAAAGAAGAGGTAAATAATAAATAAGTAATGATGAGTTGAAATGTTATTATTGAATGGAAAAAATGGAAAAGTATATTAATTAATTATGGTTAAATGGTCCTATTTAAATATTCAATTGATTTAAATTACTTAAAGTGGTAAATGACCATGATTTAATAATTCTAAATATGTATCATGTCTTTAAATTATAAAATTTAATATCATATGATTCATGGCATGTGAATATACATGAACATGTATTAAAACAATTGAAAAAAATAGCATATAAGGGGCAACCGAATGTGTATACCAGCGGACTACTAAAAGAAAGGGGTAATCAAAGGGGTTTCAACCCCTTTCCATCTCACAAACAAAGAGAGGAAAGAAGAGAAGAGAAGGAAGAGGAGGGAGAGGAGGGCTGCCATTTTCATCCACCACCTATGTCGTCACCAGTGCAAGCTAGGACCGTCGTCCACCCCATCATCGACCGAAGTAAGGGAAAAGACAAAATTTTAATGTTTTTTTTTTGTTCTTCTAAAATCAGTGACATGAGATGGGACTTTTGTTAGTTATGTCTAGATATTCATGAAAATGATTTAAATCATGAAGATTAAGCTTGGAATGGAGTCCTATTTCAATGATTTGGGTATTCACGGTTAGGGGGATGTTGAGATTTGAATATTCCCTATACTTCCCAAATCTGTGGGGTATTTATGTTTGAAATTGTAAGGTAGATGAGTTTTAAATGCTAAATCTTGGGCTTATAAAGAGAATCTAAAATTTTATCCAACCCTAGATATAGGGTAGTTGGAAAAAAATAAACCAAGTATGGGGCTTTTACTTAAATTGTGTAGAGAATAGTTTATACGTGATTTTTAAGTTGTAAGATGGTAGAAATTGAATTGGTTATGGTTACTATGATAGGGCAATGATGCAAATGGCCCTTAATCATGTGATTTGCATGTTAGATTTAGTTGTTTTAAGATATGTAGTAGTATGGAATAAAATATCTATAATGAACTATAGTTGCTTTAAATTTCAAGTCAGGGATATTTAAATGCAAGTCTAAAAAGGATTTAAGTAGAACAATTTTATGAACTAGACTATTTGGTCATATATGTTGAATACTAATGATTGATTATTAATTTTAATGTAAGAATATGACAATAGAGTATTGTTTTTCATGCTTATATTAATGAAAATACAAGGAAGTTGGGAAAACCGAACTGTTCAATTGAGTTTATGGACTGTGAATATTAGTTATGGTATTTAAACATTATATTTACATAAATTGTGATTAATCTGATCATTAGATGATAAGATATATATGAGTTAAGCTATGAGTGTAGAGATTCAACTGCAATAGCCAAGCTAATTGGCTGTTTCCCATATAATTTAGTTTAAAAATAGGTGGATTGCAAATTTCAAACATAAATATTAGTGAATTTGAAGTGTAATATAAAGTTTTAATAATTGAAATCAAGTAAATGGAGGAAATAAGCTACAACAATTAAGTTGTATGGTTCCTTTAGTAAATTACTAATTTTAAAGTATAAACGGTGAACGCTAAAGTTATTGCTAGTATTGTAATGAAAATCCTTATGGTATGATGTTAAATTAAATAAAACAAAAGAGAGTTTAGCTAGGTAACCATGTGGATAGTCTATATAGACTATGAATTTTTTAGTTTAGGCTCAAGTGTAATGATCACACACATGTAAAAAGTAATATAGGTGATACAAAATTAATTTCTAGTATAAATTGAATTTGTAAGTCATGGAAAAGGTATTCTTATATAGGTAATTGAATTTATGAGTTCTAATCAATTGCCTTAAATGGGTTAAGTTTTTGCATGAATTAGTCGAAGCATGATGACTTATTTGGTAGTAAACTTGTTTTATATGTGTAAAAAGATTTCATGCCTTTATATGAGTTATTTAAGTGCAATATAGATAAAATATATAAGACTTGTTAAGAACATTTTATTTATAGAATGATTAAAAGATTAAGATATCCTATAGTTTATGAATTTTCAAATTGGTTTATCTTTAGAAAAGATTATTTTTGAGCATATTGGGCTTACGAAACCCTATAAAATCTAATTTTATGATGAATTCAAGATGAATTCTATATTTGAAAGTATGGAGTGGGAATGGAAGATTTATTCAAGTATAAGACAAATATATATAAATGAGATTTTCAAGCATAGAAATGCTCGAATTTCTTATTAAAGGCTAGTAAAAAATGGGCAAGTAGGAAATACATACGCATGTAGATTAGCATGCTTGATGATAGGAATGATATACTTAGATATTGTTTCCTATTAATGATATACTTAGATATTATTTCCTATTTGTTATGCTAGAGAAGGGTAAAGAAAAGATAGACGAAAGATAAAGGAAAAAGGAAAGCAAGCCTTTCAAAATATTATTTTAACGGAATTTTATAGTAAGAAACTTCATTTTTTTCATTTTATGAAATGATATTTACCAACAGAAGATTAAGCTATTTCTCTTTTATGTGTTTGAATTGTGCACTTTGAAATGACAATGTCTAGTTTATTGTATGATGGCATGCATATTTCCTTACAATGATCACGATTCATGGTATGCTTGTATACATTAAATACCCTATAGGGTGAGACAAGAGGTGATGTTTTTGAAAAAACTGAGCCCAGTCACCTAACCTTAGGTCTTAAGCATGGTGCCAGAGGCGTTTCAAGTACCCTCTGTAGTTAAACATGATATATATGATTCATGCATTGCATTGTTAAGCACATAAGATTTTAAAGTAGCATTCCTATAAGATTAGAAAAGTTATTGTAGGTTGACGACCACTTGGTAAGTGTCATATGCCAAACGAGGAATAAGTCATAATGCATGTATGCACTCATTTCGTTTAGAAACATGCATAAAAGAATTTAAGAATTTAATGTTTCCAATTAATGCAACAGGTTTTTGGAAATTATATTTACTTTTCAATGCTTGCTTATTGAGTCTTTTATACTCATTGTTTTCAAATAACCAGTGAATGTAGATGATACAGGGTTAATAGAAGCGCCTTAAATGCTAATAAGGCAATAAAGATATGACATTTAGTACTTTTGAAGTATTTGGAGTTTTAGAATGTAATTATTAAAATTATATGTTTTAAGTTTGAATGTGTTACATTGAGATTGATTAATGTAATATATAGCTTCTTGTGTGAAGTATGATTGTCTAAAGGACATACTAGATGAGTTGAAGTAAATGTCAATAATTTAGTAGAAAATGTTAGATTATGTAATGACTATCAGGTTTTATCTCACTAAATATTCTAAATACAGACGACATGCTGTCGAATTTTAGTTAAGGGGATGAATCATTGTAGGTTCTAGAAGACAAGAAAAAATTTTAGATTGAATTTTTAGTCACCTTAGAAAAGCTTCCACTTGCATAAGCATGAAAACTTGGTTTCATTTATAAGTTTCATCACTTAATGATCCGTGAAGTAAGGTCTCACATCGTAGCTGTTGGTGCCGAGTTAATGGCAATTACCCAAGAGGGGAGGGGTGAATTGGGTATTTAAAATTTTTCAACTTAAATTAGAAACTTTACCCCGGTTTAGTTTAATCCCCCTTAATGAGACAAATGGAAAGCAATAAGATAATGAAAGCGGAAATGGAAAACAATGGACAAGATTTATAATGGTTCAGGCAACCTTCCCTACTCCACTCTTCCAAGTTCACACCTCTTGTGACTTGGGTTCCACTATGTATTCTGCGAATACAACTAGAGCCTCCGCTCTCTTCTAGATTTCAGCTCTAGGGGGCATATACATCCAGAGCCTCCGCTCTCTTCTAGATTCTAGCTCTAGGGGGCATATACAATACATAGCACAAGTAAGTGACGAGTCCCAACTCCAGTGACAACGCTACTTTGCTATCGCTTGGTTTCAAACACCAAAATCAAACCAAGCATCAAAAACCAAATAACAAAATGAAATGAAAGAAATCTACACTTTACAGATTTATGTAGGCAAGTTTCAGCTCGAGGAAGAACTCATAGAAGTAACGAATCAATTGGCGTTGTAGTAAACAGCAAGTTGAAGCTCGTTCTTCCTTTAAAACATGTATAGATCACTCAAATGTAGAAGAAAGTAGAATATTGAACATAGTAGCTTCTCTTTCCTCTTTTTCTGCTCAATCTTGTAGTTTCCACGTTCACTTGAGTGTCTATATATAATGGGAGGAGAGTTTTAAACGTTAGAAAGTTGATTGGTGCGTAATAAATGCGCCAACATTCAAAAATTCGAACGTTGCGACCCAAGTCGCAGGTGGAGTCGACTTCGGGTGCGACTTTGCCCAAGTCGCATGCTGGTAGGGGTGTTAACGGATCGGGTTGAACGGGTTGGAGCCTAACCCTAATCCTAACCCATTTAATATATCTCAACCCTAATCCATTTATTAATCCATTTAAAAAATTTCAACCCTAACCAATTTACAACTCATTTAATAAACGGGTTAATGGGTTGTGTTTGTTACTAATTTTCATGCTAAAAACATTTAAATAAAATCTGTAAAAAAAAATAAATTAAATAATTCAAAGCTAACATACCTGAATTTAATTTATTTTGGCTTGAAAACACAGCTAACATACCTGAATTTAACCACTAGGCGCTGCCTGCTCACTCGGACAATGCTCTGAATACGAAAGTTTACAGCCAATCCTTTCTTCCCTTCCTTTTTGTCGAGCGAGTTGGCCTCACGATGACTGGAAGGAACGAGGCAACGAGCGGACCTGATCTCTGTGGATCATAGCAGGGCGGCGGCTCTGACGGTCTCGGCTTAATCACCAGGAATGCCACCCTAAACAGCGAACCTGACTTCGTGTGAGCAATTTCACTTGCTTGCTAGAATAGAAGCACAAGTGGACCACATCCTCCAGTTAGGATGCAAAACGAAAGAGGCGGGTCGGCCTGGAAAGAGAAAGGTCGAAATAGAGTTCGGTAGCTTCTCGTTTCCAAATACGACGCCCCAAGCCTATTGAATAGCCGTCCGACGAATGAAACGAATCCCTGTGACGGTTCGAAATGGATGAGCGCCAATGCGTGTATCCAGCTTTTCAGCAGAGCTCTTTACCTTTCTTCGGAGTAGAGCGGGGCACAAGGTAGATTTCGGATCAAAGCAGGGCGGCGGTCGATTTCTGAGCAGAGATGGGCACGCGGTCGATTTCGGATCAGAGCTGGAGACCTTTTAGACAAGGATACCTCTGGATTATAGCCTTCTTTCTAAGCAGTTTAAAGATCGGCTCACAGATGGCTCTGCCAGTCTGCTACTCATGGAGTCATGGGGACCTGAGCTCTGCCAATCTGCTGCTCGTGGAGTCGTGGAGAGAGAGAGAGACTGAGGGTTAAGGGAGCTCAGTCGCTGAGGTGCCGGATTTGAGGGATGTGAGCAGCGAGCAATCAATGGCTTGCACGAGTATCTGATCTGCAAGACTGCGACTTTGACAGCAGGCAGTGGGATATTTGCGGGAAGCTGGGAATGCGGGATTAGGTTTTGCTGCAAGGCCACACGCGAGTGGGATAAGGGAGCGGGAAGGAAGGGTAGGCCGAAATAATTTTTATAATATATAATATATTACATATATTATATTAAATGGGTTATACGGGTTGAACGGGTTGGACGGGTTGCAAAGTCTCAACCCTAATCCGTTTATTCAATGAAATGGTTAAACGAGTTGGCGGATCATAACCCATTTATTCAAAAATTCCAACCCAAACCCATTTATTAACAGGTTGGATGAGCGGGTTGGCGGGTTGACCATGACCATTAACACCCCTACATGCTGGCGTCGACTTCGGGTGAGACTTCGGCTGTGAACAGGCTGCTCAAGTTCTTCCTCGGGTCGACTTGGTCTTGGACTTGACCTAAGTCATAGGTGGAGTCGACTTCGGGTTACGACTTTGGATTCCTCCAACTTCCAAGTCTATCTTTCAGGTCGACTTGGTCTGAGACTTGACCCAAGTCGCTGCTGGAGTCAACTTCGTTTGCGACTTGACCTCCTTATCTTTCCTAGTGAGCTTAAACTCTTTTAAAATGACTTTGGTCACTTTAATTTCTTCAAATTAAATATTCTTCCTTTGATTTGTATCATTTGAAATTCTGTAGGATTAATTTATCTTGAGACCTTTTGACTCCATGTCTTGAATTCTTGACTCTTGGAATGCATGTAAACTATCCAAGTGTGTGTTCTTGATCCATCATAATGAATTCATGCAACCTTGCTTGCCTTGGACTTGTTTTGATCTTTATTTGTTCCAAGTTAAGTGTTTGAGTCGACTTGGCCTTCAACTTCACTCAAGTCTAGCATAGAGTTGACTTGATCTGCGACTTAGCTCTTCAAGTTTTGCACTATTAGTCTGAAGTCAAATCTGGAGTTGACTTGGTCTGCGACTTCGCCCAAGTCGCATGTGGAGTCGACTTCGTTTGCGGCTTCGGCAGCTCTTGGTCCCCAATTTCAACGCTGGATAAAAAATGACATTTGAAGTCGCTACTGGAATCAACTTGGGTATCGACTTGGCCTAAGTTGATGCCTGAGTTGACTTGGGGATCGACTTGGCCTGTCATGCTTCACATTTTTCATTTTTATAACCTTAAACTTTGCATAAAACATATTAGTAGCTAAAACTAACTCAAATTGAGTTGTTAATCATCAAAACATATGCTTTGGGTATTTTGCATTTGATTTTAACAGTTGTTTCCAACAGTAGCATGCCCGTGGGTCGGGGTGCTACAAAGACATTCAAAGCGACAATAATTCCATGTAACAGCCATGAAAAACCCAACCTATAGTAATCTTCATTAAAACGAAAGCTATTATCTTCATCATGCCAAAGTAAACAACAGATGCAGCACGCTACATCTATAGTAGCCCATTAATTAATCCCCTATAAATTTTCCAATTAGCAACTCCAAATCTAGCAGCCTTGATTTACCTCCTATTTTCTTTTTCTTGTACACTGGAGCAAGGAATTCATAGGCCTATTCTTCCTCACACATAGTGAATGTCTGAGGCTTCGATGTCAATTGTATACCGTTGGCTAACGATCACAAAGATGCAGTTATGACCATCTTCGATTCCCCCAACAATATTGTCTCCTCTTTCCAAATTAATTTCTTAATCTACCATAACGGCAGCAGAAGAGATATTAAATCAGCAGTGAATGAGGCCGAGGCAGAGAGGGCATCATCGAGAGCCAGCAATGAAGAAGAAACTAGCATGACAAGGAAGAAGCTCCGACTCTCCAAAGAGCACTGGCCATTTCTTGAAGAAAGATTCAAAGAACACAACACCCTCAATCCATTAAGTTAAAAAAAAATCCTTCAATCCAAATAAAATCCATCAAATGGGCGAAGATCAATTCCTAAAATCTTTGTTTTTCTTGCATCTTTGTAATTTTTTACTGGGGCATTTCCATTGTTGCTTTAAGGATCTGGTTAGCATTTATGTTTTCTTTTTTTCTTTACATAGATGGGTATTTATAACATTTCCCATGGGTTAATAATAGTTTTAAACATCATTATAGGCTAAGGTTTAAAATTCAAAGAAATAAAGTTTTTAGTATTTAAAATGCAAATGCCAGAAGTTTGAGGTTTAAAATATAAACAAGAAAAGTTAGAGGGTTTAAAATGTAAAAAAAACCTTCCTTTGCAATATTCCATTCCAAGCTTCTCAAGCTTTTCTTTTATGTACTTAGATTGGCATATATAGATGTTATCCTTCAATTGTTTGATTCACAATTCAACGAAGAAGTTGAGTTACCTATTATGCTCATTTTGAATTCTTCATGCATTAACTTAGAAAACTTCTTGCAAAGATCTTCATTAGTAGCACCAAAGACAATATCACCTATATATATTTATACTATTACAGTATTATTCTCATTTTTGATGAACAATGTGTTTCTGCTTTTTCATTTCTGTAACCATGATTAATTAAAAATTTAGTAAGTCTTTCATACCTAACTCTTGAAGCATGTTTTAGTCTATATAATGCTTTGGTCAATTTATAAATATAATGATTCTTTTTTTGAAACTATATGCTTGTTCAACACAGACCTCTTCATTTAGGTAAATTATTTAAAAATGTACTTTTATAATCTATTTAAAATAATTTAAAACTCATACGAGTGCAAAAACAAGTAGAATTTTTGTAGCATCAAGTCTACCTATTAGAGTATGGGATTTTTCAAAGTCAATTTTCTTTTCTTGTGAGTATCTCTTAGCTACTAGCGTTTCTTTATTTCTAACAAGTAATCCACTTTTCTTAAGTTTGTTCCTAAAGACTCATTTGGTTTCAATCACTGAAATCTCTTTTAGTCTAGGAACAAACTTCCATATCTTATTTCTTTCAAATTTATTTAGCTCTTCTTACATTATTATAATCCAATTTTCATCTTCTAGAGTTTGATCACTTGTTCTTGACTAAATATTTGAAACAAAAGCATAGTGTGTAGATACATTTTGTCTAGAATCCTTTGTTCTCATACTATCATATATATTTTCAATTACTTGTTCAATCGAATGATCTTGCTTGAATTTTAAATCAGTAGAGGTCTTGTAGAAAACATTACTTTCACTTACTTCTTGTGGTTGGTCATTTTGATCTTGACTCTGCTTAGGTTCTTTTCTTCATTTGTCTTGCACTCGTAACTTCCTCACGTCACTTGATAAATCTAGTACAACACTACACCTATCTTCTTTCTTTAGGGTTAGATCAAATTCATTGAATGTAACATGAATAGATTCTTCTACTGCTTTTGTTCTCTTGTTAAATACTCTATATGTTTTACTATTTGATAGATAACAAAAGATAATTGCTTTATCACTTTTGCATTTAATATTTAAGGTTATTTTTTCTTTATTCAAAACATACCATGTGCCTTCAAAAGTATGAAAATATGCAATATTTGTCTTTCTTTCTTTTGATGGCTCGTATGGGGTTTTCTTAAGTATAGCTCTAATTGTAACACGATTAAGTACATGTGCTAACCACTTCAAAAATCTTTTGGATAATCAGTTTTCATTTAGTGTAGTTGTAGTCAATTCTTGAATTATTCTATTTTTCTCACAATTACCCCATTTTATTGAGTTATTGATGCAGAAAAAGTGTGATAAATTTCTTTCTCATTTCAGTATTCAACTTTTATTTTCAACTTCACCACCATGATTACTTTTAATTGAAACAATTGTATATCATTTATCATTTTACACAAATTTTGAAAACTAGAGAGCATAGAGAATGTTTTTTTTCCTTGCTCATGAAAAGCATTAGCCATGGAAATCTTGAATAGTCACCAACAATTATATATACATAACATTTTTTTCTAAGACTTAATATGTTGGATGACTCATAAAGATTCATGTATAGTAGCTCAAGTGGTCTTGAAGTTGAAACCTCATTTTTTGGTGAAGAAGTAATATTTAGTTGTTTTGCCTTTTGACATGATTTACGGATTTTATACTTGTCATATTTGAGCTTAGATAATTCTTTAACTAAGATTTTTTCTATAAAGTCTTTATTTTTGACATGTTAATGTCTCTAAATCTCTTGTACTATACCCATGGATCATTATTTACTGCTAACAAGAATTTTTCATTTAATTCATTTAAACAACCAAATTGATATTTCTATTTTTTTCACCAAATTGCACATGTTTTCCATCTAGCACATTACACATGAGTGATTCAAATACAACTCTATATCCTTAGTCATAGAGTTAGCTAATTTCATCAAATTATGTTTAAGATCTTCCACAAACAATACATCTTCAACACATGTATTGGCTAAAATAAAAATATTTTTTACCTCATATTTTACCTTTTTCATTATTCTTAAAGACATATGTTCCTCCATTATATGGTTTCAAGAGAATGATATCTGTCAAGTCCTTCAAGAGACGCACTCCAGCGAGTGCGGCGCCCACCAATCTGGACGTCGTCTTTATCATAGGATCAAAACGTTGGGCTATTATTGGCCCACAATGGTCCAAGACTCCATCAATTTTGCAAAATCCTGTGAAGCCTGCCAAATGCATGGAGATATTTATCATATTCCTGCTTCAGTAATGTCTCCAGCACCTATTTCATGGCCTTTCTCTTGGTGGGGTTTTGATATTGTCGGTCCGATAAACCCGTCATTATCTAAAGGACACTTATATATTTTAGCCGCTACGGATTATTTCTCCAAATGGGCAGAAGCTAAAGCTTACAAGAGAGTCCGAGCACAAGAGGTGGTTGAATTTATCAAGCACAAAATCATCTACCGTTATGGTGTTCCCTATCAAATCACCTCAGATAATGGCACGCCATTCAAAAACGATAAAGTAAATCAGTTATGCCGAAGGTTTGGAATCAAACAAGTGTTCTCATCGCCCTATTACCCACAAGGGAATGGTCAAGCAGAGGCATTTAACAAAAATATTATTCGAATCCTCAAAAGGACCACTGTGAAAAATAAGCGTGATTGGCACGAGAGGTTACCCGAAGCATTGTGGGCCTACAGAACCACACATCGAACTGCAACGGGAGCAACACCATATTCATTGCTCTTTGGCACGGAAGCGGTTTTACCAGTGGAAATTCAGTTAGCATCTTTAAGGGTTGCCATCCATTCTGGGTTAACCACTGAACAACAAGCCAAACTTCGCTTCGACGAGCTCGAGGCACTAGACGAGAAACGAGTTCAAGCACGGCAACGGATCGAACTCTATCAAGCTCGAATGGTCGAAGCATACAATAAAGTCGTGAGGCATCGCTCATTCAAAAGAGGAGATTTGGTGCTAAAGCTACGCACAAAGCTTATGGCCGGGGGCAAACTTACCGGCAAATTCGAGCCTAAATGGGAAGGGCCTTACATCATTGAGAGGGTCCATGGCAATGGCACATATGAAGTTGTTAATTGCGGAAATCAAATGAAAGCAACCGTGAATGGGAATTACTTAAAAAGATACTATCCATGAAATTACAAAGAAAGTCATATATCAAAAGAATCTCTACAGCCTCCCTCGTAGAAGGAAGGGACTCCTTCAAAACTTGAATGGAGTTCACTACAGCAGCAGGAGAAACAGGTAACGGCTCTATCGATGTCAAATTCTCCCCACCATGAGCATCATCATCAGATATTTCGACAGCTAAGGCAGTTGTCAAAAAAAAAAAAAAAGGGGGGGGAATTTTCCCGTTCTTCTCGGTTTCTTGCGGAGGTGGAGGAGACGGAGGCTGAGGAGACGGAGGCTTAGGAGAAAGCTTTGCCGCCACCCCCACCTATCATACCCCTAAGCGCGAAAAAAGTCTCAATGGATCGAGTTCCAGTGGCAAGGTCTGGCACTGGGCGGAAAGGTTTCTCTGTCTTATGAAGATGGTAAACCTATTGATGGCAAAGGTATCGGAAGAAAGATCATGGATAGAGTTTACCAGACTTATATTGGCGACTTTCAGGGAAAGTACTTCGCTTATGATGGTGAGAAGAGCTTGTTTACAGTGGGGGCTCTTCCACAACAGAATTTTGAATTCAGTGTTGTGCTTGAAGACGTGTCCTCAAACAAAGTTAGTGGGAATAGTAGCCCTCATGGTAGTAACAGCCCCGGGGAGGGAGATCGGAAAAGGCAAAGGCGATCGTATCAGACCAAGACTTTCAAAGTTGAGATATGTTTTGCTGCCAAAATTCCAATGAAAGTTATTGCAAACGCTCTGCGAAGACACGATTCCTAAAGTTCTCAAGAAGCCTTAAGGGTTCTAGATATAATCCTAAGGCAGCATGCTACAAAGCAGGGTTGCCTTCTTGTTCGGCAGTCATTTTTTTTTCACAATGATCCTATTAACTTTGTTGACATTGGAGGTGGAGTTCTCGGTTGTCATGAATTTCATTCTAGCTTCCGAACCAGTCAAGGAGGCTTGTCTCTAAATATTGATGTGTCTACTACAATGACTATGAAGCCTTGCCCTGTTGATGAGTTTCTGATGGCTAATCAAAATGTTAGAAATCATGGTGAAATTGATTGGGGGAAAGGCAAAGAGAACTATGAAGAATCTGAGGGTGAAAACAAGACCCTCAAGTATGGAGTTTAAAATTGTAGGGCTAAGTGAGCTTCCATGCAACCAGCAAATGTTTACTGTGAAACAGAAAAATGGAAGAGGCGATAGCCCATCTCAAACCATTAAGATTATTCTATTAACTATCGGCACATTGAGCTTAGATTGGAAAGCCAAAACGCCCCACTTACTATCCTGTCAAGCTCTGCTCTCTGGTTTCATTGCAAAGGTATACTAAATCTCTGTCAACTTTGCAAAGATCATCACTGGTTGAAAAATCACGACAGAAACCACAAGAAGGGATGCAAACTTTAAGTAATGCATTAAGAAGCAACAACTATGGTGCTGATGAAATGTTGAAGGCATGCGGTGTTTCGATCAATGGTAACTTCACTCAAGAAGAAGGCCGTGTCTCGAATGCACCAAAGTTAAAAGTTGGCAATGATGAATTCTTTCCTAGAAATGGTCGATGAAATTTCAACGATAAGAAACTTGTGGATCCTCCAAAAAAAAAAAAAAAAAAAAAGATGGGCTATTGAAAACTTTTCTGCTCGCTGCGATGTTCGGTCTCTTGCTCGTGATCTGCGCAAATGTGGGGCGATGAAAGGCATTGTCATTGCAGAACCATTTGAAGAGAATCCTCAATTTAGGCGTGCTCCACCTACTGTTAGGGTCGACAAGATGTTCGAAATCATTCAGTCAAAGCTTCCAGGAGCCCCTCAGTTTCTTCTCTGCGTTTTGCCTGAGAGAAAGAATTGTGATATATATATATGACCCATAAAAATAAAATAAAATAATAAATATATATATATATATATGTATATATATATATATACGGCCTAGGCACTAAATGAAACCCATTAAGCCGTGGAGCGATACTTCAAAAATCATAAGGGCTACGGATCCATTGACTCTCAAAGCTCTATGCTTAGTCGCAAAAAAAAACAAAAAAAACAAAAAAAAAAGAAAAGCCTACTGCATAACATGTCAGGAATAACGCCTTTACGAGTAGCCCACGACGGCATAATTCCTGAGGGGGCATTTGAAGAGATATATATATATTTTTATATACGATTTTTCATTAAAAAAAAAACAGCAGCAAAATCGCTGCTCCCCACAAAAACAAAGGCCGGAAGGTGCAGAGGAAGACGGCGAGCTTCGAATTCAACACCAAGTCTCTCCGGAATTTCGTCGTTGACACCGTCTGCTTCAAGATCCAGCACCGACTCCTGCCTCTGCTGCAACGAGCTGCCATCACCGACGAAACCATCGACCTGCAGGACGTGATGGAGCGCTTCGCCTTCGACAACGTCTGCGAGGTCGCCTTCGGGGCCGACCCCGCATGCCTCGGCGGCGGCGGAGGCAGCGACGTCATCGGATCGGATCCCGGCAGCAGCTATCTGCCCCCTGACTTTGCCCGCGCTTTCAACGACGCCACCAACCTCAGCGCCGGCCGCTTCCGGTACGCCGTGCCCCTTTCTCTGACGGATCAACAGGCTGCTGAGCATCAGCTCCGAGCGGCGGCTGCGCGAGTCGGCGGACACCGTCCACGAATTTGCGGCGGGGATCATCCGCGCCCAGAAGAAAGATGAGTCTGCGAACGCGAAGCAAGATCTGCTCTCGCGGTTCATGGCCGGCGAGACAACTCCGAAGAATTTCTCCGTGACATCATCATCAGCTTCATCCTCGCCGACTGTGACACCACATCCGCCACCCTCGCTCGACTCCGGCGCAAAGTTTTCCACCCTTGGTCCACCCCATTGACCGTCGCCAGCAGACCTTTGCTTGCCGCCGCAAAGCTCCGTTCCAGACCCTTTTCTCCATCAAAGTCCTTCTCCTTCTTCCGGAATCTCTCCTCTCAAGAAGCTCTCCTCCGATTCCCTAGTGTACGACAGTGCGGCCATCAAACTCCGTGGACCGGACGCCATGACCAACTTCATCGCTCCTCCGGTCAATGCCTCGTCGGAGGTTAATCAGACGACTATTTCCGAAGAGGACTCCGACGACGAGTGCCAGAACCTTTCCTCGCCCACTTCCGCACTCAGTTTCTGCTCCCCGCCGGCTTCCGAAGAGGCGGACGAACAAAACCGGCAGCACCCGGCTAAAGAGCTCTCAAAAGAGGCCAAAGAGGAGCTCAAATTACCCGACAACTTCGGCGGGTTTTTGCCGATGGATACATCGTTGCTGAACGACTTTCTCGACTTCCAAGTTCCAGCTCGGAGCTTCTTCAACGATGTGTCAACGAGCAACTTTTTGGGAGGAAATTTGGTCGGCATTGAGGCTCGGACTTCAGAAGCAGAGTATTAAGGACGTGCAGAAGGTGCGAGATGGGGCTAGCGCTGGACGCGGCGATCTGCTGCGGCGGCGGCAAGCTGCAATATCTGGCGATCTGGACAAGGACGACGGCGCTGTCCATTGCTACCGGAGAAGACGGTGCGGCGAAGAGCAGAACCGGGCGGGCAATAGCGGTGACGGGGAGCTTGCGGAGACCGATGCAGGGGTTGCCGCTGGTGCGGTCGGAGAGCAGGGTGATGGAATGGGGCCGTGGCAGAGCGCGCGGTACAAGGCGAATATCTTGGCTCATCCGCTCTACGAGCAGCTTCTGTCGGCGCACATGGCTTGCCTGAGGATTGCGACGTCGGTCGACCAATTGCCGAGGATTGACGCTCAGCTTGCCCAGTCGCAGCATGTCGTTGCCAAATATTCAGTTCTAGGCCATGCGAATCAGCTAATGGTTGGAGACGATAAGGACCTTGACCAGTTCATGACGCACTATGTCCTATTGCTCTGTTCCTTTAAGGAACAGCTTCAGCAGCACGTCAAGAAAAGCTGGCGGGAAATGCGGCACGGGACAACAAGAAGACGAGGATCGTCCCCAGGCACATCCAGCTGGCTGTGCGGAACGTACCCAGAGCTGCGGAGTCGAACGAGAGCAGCAGACGCGCCATCCGACGGCGGGGAGCAACCTTAGCAGCCTCATCGTACGGCCCTCAAAGAACGAAGGTGGCCCTCTTGTTCGGCTCGACGGACTGTCTCGTCGACCTTGGAAGCGGTGCAGTTGTAGACGGAGATGGCGAAGCCGCGCTCGGCGACGTTGAGGGCAAGGTCATTGGCCCATCACGGCCAGGTCGGCCAAGCCGATCCTGGAGAGAGCCGCCGACGCTTCCATGGATTAAGTGTGCTGGGGCTGGCAGAAAAGGAGAAGAATATTCCGCGGGAAGACGGTTCTGCAGGAAAGCGGTTCCGCGGGAGCCTGCATCCGCAGCCGCGGAACTGGCACCAGGGCCCGGCAGAGTCCTATAAATACCCCACTCGGCTTCTCATTCGACACAACGAGGAGAACGGGAGAGAACTTCGAGCGGAGAACGAAGACGAGCTCTCCCGCGCTCAAAGAAGAGAGAACGTGAGTTCTCCATATATATATTTTTTTTCTTTTATTTTCTTTTAGCTAAAAAAAAAAAAGAGAGTTTCTTTCTTATATATATATATACATATATATTATTTTCAAAAACTACTTTTCCCAACGTGGATACTCCCCGACTGGCGGGTTGAATTGACACACGGATTAAGTATATTTTCTCCGTTAGAATATACATGTGTATATTATATATATATATATATCTACATATACATATATATTATTTTCGAAAACTCCTTTTCCCAACGTGGATACTTCCCGACTGGCGGGTTGAATTGACACACGGGTTAAGTATATTTTCTCTTTTAAAAATAAAATAAAAATATATATGTGAATAATATATATATATCTATATATACATATATATTATTTTCAAAAACTACTTTTCCCAACGTGGATACTCCCCGACTGGCGGGTTGAATTGACACACGGGTTAAGTATATTTTCTCTTTTAAAAATAAAATAAAAATATATATGTGAATAATATATATATATATATCTATATATACATATATATTATTTTCAAAAACTACTTTTCCCAACGTGGATACTCCCCGACTGGCGGGTTGAATTGACACACGGGTTAAGTATATTTTCTCTTTTAAAAATAAAAATAAAAATATATATGTGTATATTATATATATATATATTATTTTCAAAAACTACTTTTCCCAACGTGGATACTCCCCGACTGGCGGGTTGAATTGACACACGGGTTAAGTATATTTTCTCTTTTTAAAATAAAAATAAAAATATATATGTGTATATTATATATATATATCTATATATACATATATATTATTTTCAAAAACTACTTTTCCCAACGTGGATACTCCCCGACTGGCGGGTTGAATTGACACACGGGTTAAGTATATTTTCTCTTTTAAAAATAAAATAAAAATGTATATGTGTATATTATATATATATACATATATATTATTTTCAAAAACTACTTTTCCCAACGTGGATACTCCCCGACTGGCGGGTTGAATTGACACACGGGTTAAGTATATTTTCTCTTTTAAAAATAAAATAAAAATGTATATGTGTATATTATATATATATATATACATATATATTATTTTCAAAAACTACTTTTCCCAACGTGGATACTCCCCGACTGGCGGGTTGAATTGACACACGGGTTAAGTATATTTTCTCCTTAAGAAATAAAAATAAATATATGAGTATTTTCTATATATAAAAATATATCAAAATATACATATATATTCAAAGGCATCCAAAAATTGAGATTTTGATTTCTAAAATTATATAAATGCCCCGCGGGCCTCCAAAGATGAATATCTTGTCCCGCGGGCCTTCAAAAAAAATATATATGTATTTGCCCCACGGGCTCCAAAAAATATATATATTTTTTTAGACTTTCAAAAATATATATATTATAAAAAAAAAAGAATTTTCGTATACTTTTGCCTGAGCAGATACTCCTCAAACAGTGGGTTAAGTTGATACGCAGGGCTAAGTACCTTTCTATTATATATATACATATATATATATATATATATCAAAGAAAAAAATGATGACCTCTTCACTCAATCCGAGCCTTAATGTCCGAGCAAGCCCAAGATAGCTCGAAACCCTCCAAAAAGTCCAAGATGGCTCGAAATCCTCCAAAAAGCCTAAAGTGGCTCAAAACCCTCCAAAAAGCCTAAGATGGCCCAAAAATATCCAAAAAGCCCATGATAGCCTAAAAATCTCCAAAAAAGCCCAAGATGGCTCAAAACTCTCTAAAAAGCCCATGATGGCCTAAAAATCTCCAAAAAGCCCAAGATGGCTCAAAACTCTCCAAAAAGCCCATGATGGCCTAAAAATCTCCAAAAAGCTCAAGATGGCACAAAAATCTCCAAAAAGCCCAAGAAAGCCCAAACTCTTTTCAACAAGCCCAGTTGGGGCCCAAACCTTTTTAATTGGTCAAAAATGACCCAAGCATACTTTTTAAATTCGGTTGAATCCATTTCTTGGTAAAACCACCCAATTGTTCAATCCAGAGGCTGAAAGCGGAAGACGCTGGTTTCTTGTACAAGTACAGAAGCTGAAAGCGGGACACGCTGGTCTGCCGTGTAAATTCAGAGGCTAAGAGCGCACTTAGTCTGCTGTGTAGGGTCACTAGTGTAGCCGACGGGCCCCTCACTAGTTCCCAAACCGAGTCATCGCTGGTCGACAAGTCATGGCGCGTGGCGTCATGTACCTCATATTCAAGTCATTGCGCGTGGCGTCATGTACCTCATATTCAAGTCATGGCGCGTGGCGTCATGAACCTCACATTTAAGACATGGCGCGTGGCGTCATGTACCTCATATTCAAGTCATGGCGCGTGGCGTCATGAACCTCACATTTAAGACATGGCGCGTGGCGTCATGTACCTCATATTCAAGTCATGGCGCGTGGCGTCATGAACCTCACATTTAAGACATGGCGTGTGGCGTCATGTACCTCATATTCAAGTCATGGCGCATGGCGTCATGAACCTCACATTTAAGACATGGCGCGTGGCGTCATGTACCTCATATTCAAGTCATGGCGCGTGGCGTCATGAACCTCACATTTAAGACATGGCGCGTGGCGTCATGAACCTCACGTTTAAGGCATGGCGCGTGGCGTCATGTACCTCACATTTGAGTCATGGCGCGTGACGTCATGAACCTCATACTTAAAGATATGGTGCGTGGCGTCATATACTTCACATTCGAGTCACGGCGCGGGGCGAAGTGTACTCATTTATCTTTATATTTTTGTTAGACACGATTTTTCGTGCACTTGTAAAGACGTAGAAGGATATTCTACGCACTTCATTATTGTTAAGCATTTTTTTGGACCATTGTATTCAGCTCTTTTAATCAAGGGTTTTCTCGTTAGAGATGTAAAATCAGAATGTGGAACACAATGCAAAATATTTCTGTGATGTATTTTTCGGACTCGGTTAAAGAATTGGATGCTTTAAAATTTTGCTGGGAAATTAATTAAGCATTTATTCTCAAAGCCGCAGGGAAAACAATTTTATAATCAAATCAAGAAAGAACGAATTTTGAATTTTATTTCTCACGAGGCCGGAACACATGCATTTAACATTCCAAATTACATAAATCATATTAAAAATACTGCATATCATCTAGAAATATAAAGGCAATATTATCATATCAAAAGTTTTCAATTACCACTAGTTAAGTTGTAAGATTTTTATTATGAATGGTATAAATTATATTTGGTAAAAGTAAAAAAATTTCTCTACTCCTTCCTAAAATTTTTTGATATAATTTTACATTAAGTCTTACCAATCCTATTTTTCTATCATTACCTTCGTATTCAAATTATTTTTACATTTGGTTCAAAAAAATTAATTTTACGTTGTAACACACACATCTTTGTCTACTTTTATTTTTGTTCCATTTGCTCCTAATTATTACTTCTATCAAATTTCGGTAACTTTTTCGAAAAAAAATTTCATTTCCACTTTCTTTACCACTTCCCAAACATAACGTATGGTGATGTATACATAAAGCAAAATATCTAATTTTTTAAGATCAGTTGTCCACCTGCGGAAGCTGTTCCTATTTTTTAATCAGTGCTAAACAAACCTCAAAGATGAAAAAATATATTTTTTTCAGCAAAATTATACAAACGTGGATCAATGGCCGTGATCGTTCGAAGTGATAAAACAGGCCGGCGTATTGTCGGCTCGTCCGTGCCGCGGCGGCTTCTGCTGCCTTCTCGTGGCTTTTACTGCCGACACGTTGAATGAAGATACGTATCCATCATTCCATCAAAAAAAAAAAAAAAAAAACAAAGATATGTATCCAACAACATAAATTATTCGCTTGCTGCTGGGGCCCGTCCGTCCTTTTTTACTCTTTCCATGGCTTGAAGTCCATGTGCTGGAGTCAGCAGAAAGAGATGGCCACTTTTCTTTTTCCATCGCCAATGGCATTGGCATTGACTCTTCCTTACTGAGGTCTCATCTTGCCAGATAATGCCAATTGCCAGAGAGTTACCTGGATCTTGGACTTTTCCCGTTGGGCCAATACCCATATTCATAATGGTAAATTTCTCAATGGACCAAACTACACTTTTTTTTTTTTTACTGTCCGATCTTAAGGAATCGATTCCTTCAAAGTTATGATAACTTATTTTATGTGATCCAGGCCGTTGATTGAATTTAAAATGCATGTTTAAGAAAACCTAAACTAATTGTTATGTTTCAAATTATTTTAGCTAATAATATAATCCTCAGATTAACAGAATTTTTTTTTAATGTAAGATTAACAGAAGTTTTAATAGGTCATAAAATTAAATCACTCAAGAACCTTCCAAAAACCTTTAAAAAGACCTTTAAAAAACTACTTTTTTAATGGGCGTGTTGAGGATCATCACTTACCATCGAATGGGTACAGTTTTTGAACATTTTCAATATTTTTTCCATTTTTATAAAAATTTCATTTCTCAAAAAGAAATAACCTTTTTTTTTATTTTAAAAAATTTTCTACAGCCGCTTTCATCCAATCTCCTTGTCTAAATTTAATTTCATTACGTGATTATTGCATAAGCCTACGTTCGCATATTTTTACTTTTAAACCCTTATGTTTATATATTTATATTTTCAACCTCGAAACTTCTGATTTTGTTGCATTTTAAACCATAAGGGCGTACTGTGTTAAAAAAGTGAAAAAAGCATTAAGATAAATATAATGGAAATTTCCAAATATATCATAACTTTTGACTCTGATCCCTAAATATCAATGCTTTTTCGATTTCAATTTTCTGTTATGGGATTTGATCAGGGATTTTGATATGAATTAACAACCTTGGCGTGCATAAGGAGTAAAAATAGACACCTACACAGTCTAACAAATGCACCATCTTTTTGGAAATCCAACTATTCCATTCCATAATTCATGTTTCAAGGGATCAGATGAGACTATGCGGCAATAGATGTGTTTACTGATGGTTTCATTTGATCTTACATTAACAGGTATTTCTTTCTGTTTTTATAGGACACCGAAAAAAAAATTCTTGTGAGAGAAACTTCAAGCGACAGTTCTGAATGAAAATTTCGTTTGCATGTTTCATTTGGTTTCTGGTGATTGAAAGGTCCGGGCGGAGGACAAGGTATATCCACAGCGACTGAAGAAGAAAAAGAATTCGTTTGCCAAAATACTGGAGAACACACAAGCTGAGGCGAACCGACGCAATGGGTAGCTTTAGTATTTACAAAAATATTTTATTTTAGGGTTTATTTGGAGAGTGATACAACTTTTAGGGTGTATTCGGGAAGAAATAAAACTTTTTATGAAAAGTTTTTTATGTAAAAATTTTTGAATTAGAAGAAAATAATGTGATATGATCGAGATCATGATAAAAAGTAAAGATAACAAGGTTAAAATAAATAGATTAATTGTGTGTGTAGTTGTATAGAAATGATTCAAATGTAGGGTATTTGAATAGGAATATATGAAAGAATGATAAAAAAAAGTAGAATAATTATGAAAAATGAAAAGTTTTAGATTGAAAATTTTTTTGTAATTAACAAACATGCCCTTAGATGAAAAGTTTTTGAAATAAGGAAAAACGATACGATATAAGTAATGATGAGAAATAAAATGAATAAAGTTAAAATAGATAGATTAATTGGATGGGTAATTGTATTGAAATAATTGAAATATAGGATAGTTATATAGAAATATGTGAGGAAATTATTAAAAAATAAGGTAGTTATGAAGAATGAAAAGTTTTAAATTGAAAAGTATTATGTTGAAAGCTCTAGGGTTAAATAAACAACCCTTTAAAAAAATCAAATTTGTAAATCTAACTGACATCTCCAAATGGTATAGACTCTAAACGGTATAGTTATATGAGGGATCTTAGACATAAGTTGTGGGTATGAGAGCAAATATTACCAAGTGTTGGTGTATTAGAAATTGGGGTCTAAAATCAGATGTATATTCGAGAATTCTCCAAAATATAATTTCTAAAGTGCACTTGTCAATGCCATGACTAAAATGCATTTAGAGTGATGCGCCATCATCATTTTCTTTGATGGTAACAATAATTATTGTCTCACAACCATTCACCGATGAATGGCGCGGTATCATCCTAAGCCTTGGTCCATGTGGTTACAACGATGGAAATTCAATAGCATCTTCCTAGAATTTACAATGATTTCAGAGACAGAGGACTACTTATAATAAGAACACACTTTTGCAACTTTAAATATCCACGACAAATGCAACAACTATGCCTATCGTAGTAGAGATAATTTATATGATTTTTATCATTTATATCTTATCACAACATATGGAAGCAAGACTATAAAGGTAAATTTATATGTGTGCAACTCACTATCTCATTAATGAAGCCTAGAGTGGCTATACATCAATGAATAACATTTCTAAACTAATACATATCAACATTCATCATAAAATACAACTACATTCTACATATACATAACTACATCATACCTAAATCAAATCTTATACCTGTCATATCTCGTCTCAACTTGAACCTAATACACCCAACCCATAGTTAGAAAACTACAATAAAGTCCTTCTATAATGTTAACAAAAATACATATAGTTTGAACGAACTCAATAAATAGGATTACGATCAGTGAAAAATCAAAAATTCAAAATCATGAGTAAAATAATCAATTAAACATCACTAAATATGGCTTCTCAAAGACTAAAATAGAACGTCCCTCGTCCATCTACTCAAACATAATTCCATCTAATCTATAATCTTATCCATGACCAACTTTTCCTCTTAACAATTAATAATTAACAATCTCTATTCGTAGCTGGTCGTTAGCCTCAAATCAATACTAGATACAACATTGGCTCCCTTTAATCTTAACATGACTTATCATTTCCTCTCTTCTTATTGCAGTTATGGCCATGTATAGGTCATTAAAACCTCAAACTGCCCGCTAATTAGGAATATAACTCTCTACTCAACTAGTTATATGTCATATTAATATATGGCTCAACTATGGCCACATGACTCAAATGTAATCTATGTTCCTAGGATCATTCTAGGAAATGCAACTCAATTAAATCATGATCAACAACTAGCTCTCTCTAGTCCAATGCCAACAGGTTATGTTATGTTATGCTCATGTCACACACAATCCAAGCAAGCAATGCACTAGTGTATCCTTGACCTTTTGGTATTCATTTTAGCTTCATGAACTCTTCAAGGTACTTCTCATCTACCAAGGGGGATTAGTCAGTGTGCATCACCACCTTGAATTGTGCACATACATCCGATGTGCGTCTTTCAATCAACTTCGTACACCTTTAAGGTATGTTCAGTACAAGGCCAAAAAATTACATTTCAATCAACTCCTTATCCCTCCAAGGTACATCTGGTACAAGGCCAATAAATCATTGCATACGGGTGTGTAATGGTTGGACCAAATACAACCAAGCACATGGACACACTTGACACTCAAATATCATAGTCTCCATCGTCCCACCCAAGCCAAGCACACATCAATACAATGTAATTATGCCATGCATCTATTATCATCATGTCTGAGCCTTTAGCTCAAACCGATGGCATCCATGCCTAGACATGTGTCAACAATAAGAGCTTTTGGCTCTAGTAATCATGGCCCTATAGCCTTGTACTCAATAACATACTTTACCATGCAACACATATGATAATCAATGTCCAACACATGTCTCAATATGTGCATCAACACAAAGTGAGTTATCTCCTTGAACCAAACTCACTAATGAGCCCTACAAACTTAGTTAATCCACTTGGTTATTATTACATATATAGTATGAGATTTTTTTCTCAAACTCCTAAACATAAGTACAAAATAACTAGGGTCCACAATCTGGTTTTCAACATTAACCTACAATCATTGACTAGTATACTTATCAATCACCATTCCCAACACAATATTAGCCTAGTAAGGGAAAATCATCATAATGTGTTCCATATCCTAGGAGTCATCTTTTGCAAACATCACAAGTGATCAAACAAATTATTCATTCCTCTCCAATTCACACAAAATCATGCTATCACGACATAATATATGGGCTGCATCAAAAAGCCTAAATTTATATCATTGTTAGGTTCTCTACCTTAACTTGTGTGTGGGATGAACATCCTTACATCTAGATCTCTACAATAGTCATTTCAAAATCACTTATCAACTACTCTTAAGGTTCAACAACTTCATTATATACTACATCAATATACGAGGTTACTTCTACACATTTTCACAAACAAATGATATGCATTATATGGAAAACTAGGAAATCCAACATCATAGTATTCAAAATCACTCTCATATATTGCATGACAATGGGAAATCACCCTTGCATTATTTACCTTCATGGAATTTCATCAAAACCCTTAATTTCCATGAAATCCCTAAATCTCAGCATACCCTAACATTATAAATCACCCCAAATCCTTCAAGAAAATTATGAAGCCCATATGTATAAGATTAAATCATGATTTAGAAGTAAAATGCATAAGCAAATCAAGAGGAAAAACATTTTACTTACCTGAATTGAAGATTGTCCCCAAATTCCTCTAAATCTCTAACATAACTTTCCTTGAATCGAAGCTTCTCAATGGTATGGGGTTAAAATTAATAACTCTCAAGGGGTTTCAATGGGGAAAAATGTAAGGGAACAAATAGGGAAGAGGAAAAGGAAAATAAAATGAAATGAAGTAGGTTCAAATCCCTTTTATCATCATCTATTTGAGTTTCCAAGCTATTAGGATTTGAGATTGATCTAATCTTAGATCTCATTTTCTGTCAAAATTTTAAATTTGATGTTAAGATCAATCTCTTTATTAGATTTCACTAAAATTGAAGTTGAAATCAATCTCAATTTAGATCTCACTTCCTGCAACTTAACCATCTATTATCAATCCACAACATATGAAAATTATACCTACACCATTTCAATCATCCTCATACTTCTTTTAACCTTCTTACATCATATTTAATTCATTCATTTGATCAAATCATAGCTCAAACATAATTTGGCTTTTAAACTCAACTCTATATCTAAAAAGAGCATCAAAGACAAATTTATATTCATCAACAAAACTGCTACTCAAATCACCATTCACATATGCATCTAGCAACCTATTCATGTTACATATAATCAAATTCCATGTCATTTCTAAAATCGTACCCATTTAGTTTGTTCTCATTGAATTTCCATAATTAACCTAAAATAGTTAAATTTTCAAAATTACCATGTTAAATTCATTTAAAATTTTATGAACATATTTCAATCATAATAAGAATCACTCTCCAACTACCCTTGACTTCCATCTATGATCTTATATCATTTCTACTATTTCAATTTCTTTACACATAATTTTTATAAATAAACTTATTTTTATCAATTCATCAAATCTATCTATAAAATATCACCCATAATTATTTATATCCATTTCAAATGCACCTGTTATTTCATTAATGTCTAATCACACCTAAAATCATCTCAACTCCAACTCACACCTCATCTCCAGTTCAAATTCCACATACATACATCAAATCCCAAATAATCTAATCTTGCAAAGGGCTTTAACAAATACTAAATCACTTAAGGAACATGTAGAGACCTATCTTAGGCTTCTACCAAGTCATTCGCCAAAAATTCATCCATCTAGTTCTCATTGAATAGAATTTACTTATTCGCCTCATATCACCCAACTTTTCTCATAACCACTATTTGGTTTAGAATTCTACTGTTACACTGCTATTTATGGCATCGTCAATTACATTAACATTCTTATTCCTCATTACTAATACTTGGGGTATTACAACAAAGATATCTTGGCCACTCACCTCTAGTTGCCATAACAGATTACAAGTCCAACCATTTGAAAAGAGCAAAATCTACCATACTGACAACACCGATTGAATCCATTCACTCAATCAATGACATTGAAACTACATATTAACACTTGATTTCCTTCAATGTTTAAAAAAATTGATATAGAAAAAATCAATTAGATGACTAAAAAAATACATTCATCATCATCATCATCATCCCCATCTTCCTTGCTATCGGTTTTGCAAAACCAGTGTCATAGAATAGTCATTTCTACTATCGAATCAACATGTCACATGATCCTCTTTTTGTTGGCCAATTTCTGCTTTCTCTACTTGGTTTGACAAAATTTAACATTAGTGAAAATCCCAAAAAGTAAGTATTTTTCATTATCTTTCATACAAATCACCAAGATTTCTCATTACTTCAAACCAAGCACGACATCCCCCTAACTCACCCTCCTCTAAGCTACCCAATGGCGTTCTAACTATTCAATTTTGATTTGTACGTTTGTTCTCTTCATTGTATTGAGTCATGGTTTGAAATTATAGTTTCCAAATTAGGAGAGATGCTCCATTCTAGCCCTATCTTCTCTTATTAGCAAATGGATTACAACTACTCCATCACTATGGTCATCAGTTAATATTATGAAATTATCTTGAAGGTTCCATTGATGCATAGCTACAAGTTGCAATTAATTGAGGATGATGGGTTTGCAACTAGTAGCCGTGGCTCCAAGTGATAGTTATTTTTTTGCTAGAATCGGTTTGATGTAATAGAAATTTACCATCAGGAGAGAGAGTATCAACGTCCAACATGAGTTTCTTTAGAAATGAAGATAATGGGCATCACAATGGTGATGGATGCTGATTTTGCAAGAGATGATCAAATGAAATGGGTTTTTGTCAATGATAGGCAATGACACCAGCTCAACATAATATGCTCAATGTCTAGCTCAGCATTCTCTTCTATTTAAGACTACGCCATACACTTTTGTTACCCTTCTTATTAGATTAAGATTGTGTTATATGGGAATAAGACATATATCAACTTTTTTATTAGTATTTAAAATTTTTCTTTTGTAACACTTCTAGATAATAATTGTACATCTCATGTTTTTTACTATGACTAATACTGGAAATATAATCCTTAAATTTTTCAATTTGCAAGTTTTTATTTTATTATATGAGAGCCCAATAACAAAGGCACGACGACCTCTCATGAGGATATGGAAGATAATTAACTAAATCAAACTCAGTGGTTGCAAACACTAACTCTTGCTCCTACACCTAAATTTTTATTTCCATTATCCATGCATCCAAACAACTCTATTGTTGGTCCCGAGTTGATGGCTAAACCCAAGAGGGGAGGGGTGAATTGGGTTCTTTAAAATTTCTTTGATAATTTCAAAGATCTTAACCCCTTGAAAAAGTTAATCCCCTTTTTAAGCGAATGGAGAGCAAATGAGATAAAGCAGTAAAAATAAGTAGAACACAAGATTTATAGTGGTTCGGGCAAACCTTCCCTACTCCACTCTTCCAAGCTCACACTCCGTTGTGACTTGGGTTCCACTATGTATTCCAAGAATACACTTAGAGTCACCGCTCTCTTCTAGATTCAAAGCTCTAGGGGGCATACACAACTAGAGCCTCTTGCTCTCTTCTAGATTCAAAGCTCTAGGGGGCATATACAATCACTTGCACAAGTAGGTGATGAGTCTTACTCCAATCACACCCTACTTTGCATACACTTGATCTTAGCTACCCAAGCTAAATCAAGATTTATACAACCAAATAAAGAAATGAATAAAAACTACACTTTACAGATTTGTGTAGGCAGTTTTGAGCTCGAGGAAGAAATCAAAAGTAGCTTGGATGATGATTGTTGAAGCAACTTGCAGTTTGAAGCTCTTTCTTCTTTTGAAACACTCAAATATGGAGAAAAAGTATTTGAAAGTCTTTCTTGCACTTCTTTTCTCTCTTTGATCTTTAGAGTTATGTCTCTTATCTTTCTCACGTTCATTTGAATGTCCTTTTATAGATTGAGGAAAATATGAACGTTGTAGAAGTAG
The DNA here is from genome assembly GCA_030490835.1 of Annona cherimola. Classification (NCBI taxonomy): domain Eukaryota; kingdom Viridiplantae; phylum Streptophyta; class Magnoliopsida; order Magnoliales; family Annonaceae; genus Annona; species Annona cherimola. The sequence goes on along the minus strand of CM059971.1, from coordinate 32,311,653 downwards.
TTGGCGTGCAATAAATGAACTCCAACGGTCAAAAATTTGACCGTTATACTCCAAGTCGAAGATGAAGTCGACTTGGCCTGTGACTTAGCTTCCAAGTCGTACATGGAGTCGACTTGGCCTGCGACTTGGGTTCTTCAGAAACTCAAGTCTGAGACTTGGGTCGACTTGGCTTTCAGACTTCAACTCAAGTCGATCCTGAAGTCGACTTGGGTTGCGACTTGGCTTGGTCTATTGCAGAAACGCCTTGATCTTCTTGAAATGTCTTGAGTCTTGCAAACCATTTGAAAGCTTTGAGTTCTTGCAAAATATATGTATGTTCCTTGCTTTGCTTTGGACTCACTTGGTCTTCATGACTTGGATTGCACTCCATTTGGAAGCTAGCTTGAAGATTTGCTTTGAGCTTGATAGACTTGATTTGAATGTAGAACATGATTCTTAACTTTGAAGTTGACTCATTTGTTTTTCATCTTGATTCCTTGGACTTGAGTGATAATTCCTCTTGAATATCTTGAAAACAGCATCTTTGAAAGTTTGAACTTCTCAAGTCGTGGATGGAGTCGACCTGGTCTGCGACTTCACCCAAGTCGCACCCGGAGTCGACTTCGTTTGCGACTTCGTTATGTTCGTTTCCACTTTTCAGCTCTGGATACTCCAAGTCGATGCTGGAGTCGACTTCGTCTGCGACTTGACTTCCCAAGTCGTAAGTGGAGTCGACTTGACTTGCGACTTCACCTGTTGCCTTTTGGGATTCATTCTCAAGTCGATATTTGAGTCGACTTTGGGATCGACTTCACCCAAGTCGAAGTCCAAGTCGACTTGGAGATCGACTTGACTTCTTTGCTTTCCTTAAACATTTATCAAACATGTTAGTACTCTTTATATACTCAAATAAGTTCTTGTTAATCATCAAAACTCAGGCTTTGGTCAATTTAGATTATTTTGAACATTGTTTCCAACAATCTCCCCCTTTTTGATGATTGACAAAACTTCATTTGAGTTGATACCTTTCAAAAATTTCAAACATATTCATTTGAGAAAACAGAGCATATAGGTATCGTTGAACATATAATTTAGAGTTTTGAGAACATTTAATCATTTTGGCATAGAGTATGCTTGAATATCTTACAAGCCATATATTAAGTATTAAACATTAAGAGTACTTTGTATCAAATATATCATTCATTCAACTCTGTATCAATCATATATAAACCAATTATCATATCAAACATCATTTCATATATATATGAAGTTTCATTACAGAATACAATGAAACATAAATGAAACTATCCTAGATACAAACTACCCAACCCAAAAAATAAAAACACTCAAATCTAACCTATCTTCCTCCCCCTTTTTGGCAATCATTCAAAAAGTACTAAAGACTTGGTAAATTGAAATTGAGAGATGGGATAGACAGATTTAGTTGGTTTGATGGGACAATGATGGGCCGAGGAGTAAACAAGAGAGGCGTGATCGGGAGTTGCCTCTCTATGAACTGAACCCGACTCGTAGGGATCGAGTTCAGGCATGGGTCTCTTTTTATGATGGCCTGAGGCAAGATGATAGCGGATATGTCGCATTTCCCGCTCGATTCTATCTTGTCGGAAATGCATATCTTCAAGTGCATTAAGGACACCGGTGACAAGACTTGTCATCCGGTTTTCTTGTTGTCCCATTTCAGCCCTCATGGCTATGATTTCATCTTTCAAATCCTTTAGGGTGACCTCCTCAGAAGAGGTTGGAGGCACCCGTTCTCTTGCAGCGGACCCTTGTGGAGAATAGGATCCGTGCGATATGGGAGATGCTGGCTCCTCTTGAGCAGGTGGTGCCGTGGGAGGTTGCTCCCCCTCAGCTTGTGCATTGTCTGCTTGCTCTTCTTCTGTAGTTTCATGCCTTAGTTCAAGCAGATTGATCTTCATTCTCTGGATTAGTGCTTTATTTATGGCATTTGTGGATTTGAGCACTTCGAAAGGCTCGCCTTCAATATCCACTTTGAAGAATTCCAAAATCTTTGTGATCCATGTGCCATAGGGAAGGACTCCTCGTGGGTTGTCCTTTCTATTTCCCAAGGCTTCTAGAAATAATTTCGGTATGCTCACTTTGACCCTGTTGGCCACTTTCCATAATATCCCAGCTTCCTGTGGATTCAATTGATTTCTTCCACCGCCCTTTGGGTAGATGCAGTGGGCAATGAGAAGCCTTAGTACCCGTAGCCTAGGTGACAAATCCATGTACCGAAGGAATTTGATTCCCGGATGGTACTTGTTGCTCCGGGTGAGCTGATTATACATTTGATCTATAGTGAGATCTTCTGGAATAGGCTCATCCTCATACGGGACTCCAAGTATGTGTCCTAAATGACTCATTACTTCAGTTGGTCCTGCAACTATTCCGATTCCAAGATCCATTTCGACTCCTTTGACGAATGTTCCAAAGTATTCTTCATCCCAAAGATAATAAAACATTCGAGTAAGATCTGGATAGACCCTTTCGTCTTCCTTTAGCAAATTTGTCCATCCTTGAAAATCCAATAGATCTTCTATGTCGGATCCATATTCTTTCAAGAAATTGAAATCTATGATCTTGGGTATGAATACCTTCCGTTCGTAGAACTTTTTGTAGAATCGGCTATGTTGGAGCTCGGTTTTGAAGTAGGTAGTGGGCATCTTCAATACTTGGGCTTTCCCAGCTGCAGTGCCCCTTCTGCTTGTTCCGGATTGTGTGCTCTGTGAGGTTTGTTGATTTTTTGACCTGGGTGCTTGATCAGATGATTGAGTGGAGGTTTGGAATCGAACCCGTTTACCCGTCGAAGTTGATGGTTCCTCTTTGGCTCTTTTTGATGGAGTCCTAGTTCTTCTAGGAACTTCTTTTGGTTGAGATGAAGGTTGTGGTTGTGTGGGAACCCGTTTGGGGTATGATTTTGATACTGCTTTCTTTGGTGCCATTTGGAGTTTGGATTTTGAGAATGGGACTTGAAAGAAATGGAGAATAAAACTGGAAAGAGAAAAAGGGATTTGCCGGAAAGGTTTGCCGGAGATGGAGAAGAAATCGCCGGAGAAAAGGCTGTCGCCGGAGATGGTGAAATAGGGAGAATCGCCGGAGGAGAAGAGAAAAAAAAACAGGGAGGCCGGAAAAAATGAGAAAGAAAGAAGAGAGGAGAGAAGAAATAGAGAAGGAATTCCCGGAATTCGGACGGTCGCGCGCGCGGAGTCGACTTGCCCTAGGCGAAGTCGACTTCGGTCCTTCTGGAGTCGACTTCGCCTGGGGGCGGAGTCGACTTCGACCCTAGCGGAGTCGACTTCGCTTCTGGAGGCGGAGTCGACTTGGCATCCTTGGAGTCGACTTGACTTATCGACTTGACATTTTCCAATTTAATTTTCTTATTTATTTTTCCTAGTTTAGCTCTATCATTCCCATATCATTCCTAATCTTATAAAATGAGTCCTTGGCTAGAGGTTTGGTAAAAATATCAGCAATTTGGTCTTCTGTTTTTACATATTCTAAGCACACATCATGATTTTCAACATGTTCACGAATAAAATGATGTCTCACATCAATATGTTTGGTTCTAGAATGCAATACGGGATTTTTAGTCAAACAAATTGCACTTGTATTATCACATCTAATAGGAATATCAACATAATCAATACCATAATCCTTTAATTGCTGTTTCATCCAAAGTAATTGGGCACAACAACTACCGGCGGCTATGTATTCGGCTTCCGCAGTAGATAGTGCAACACTTGTTTGTTTTCTTGAATGCCATGAAACTAGCATATGTCCAAGAAATTGACAAGTTCCACTGGTACTTTTTCTATCTACTTTATATCCGGCAAAATCTGCATCCGAATAGCCGATTAGATCAAAGGTTGACCCTTTTAGATACCATAGTCCAAGGTTTGTAGTTTTCATCAAATATTTAAAAATTCTTTTTACAGCAAGTAGATGTGATTCTTTGGGACATGCTTGAAATCTAGAGCACATACAAACACTAAATAAGATATCGGGTCTAGAAGCAGTTAAATAAAGCAAAGATCCTATCATGCTCCTATAAAGCCTTTGATCGATACTTTTACCGTTTTCATCCGTGTCGATTTTGATTGTTGAGCTCATTGGAGTGTTTGCCCCTTTGCTATTCTGCATCCCAAATTTCTTGAGCATCTCTTTGACATACTTGGACTGGTTCAGAAATATTCCTTCACTTTGTTGCTTGATTTGTAGTCCAAGGAAGAAATTTAATTCTCCCATCATGCTCATTTCGAACTCGCTCTGCATTATCTTAGAAAATTCTTGACAAAGATTTTCATTAGTAGCACCGAATATTATGTCATCCACATAAATCTGTACAATTAAAATATTGCTATTTTTATATTTGATGAACAAAGTAGTGTCAACTTTCCCTCTTTGAAATTCATGATCAATCAAAAATTTGTTCAACCTTTCATACCAAGCTCTTGGAGCTTGTTTTAATCCATATAGTGCTTTGGTCAATTTATACACATATTTTGATTGATCCTTATCTTCAAAACTAGGGGGTTGTTCAACATATACTTCTTCATTCAAATAGCCATTCAAAAATGCACTCTTCACATCCATTTGGAACAATTTGAAATTCATGTGTGAAGCGAATGCTAATAAGATACGTATGGCTTCTAATCTAGCCACGGGTGCATATGATTCTTCAAAATCAATTCCTTCTTCTTGGGAATACCCTTTGGCTACTAATCTTGCCTTGTTTCTAATTACAAGACCGCTTTCGTCTAATTTGTTCCTAAATACCCATTTTGTACCAATGACTGTATGATTGTTTGGTCTAGGAACTAAATGCCATACATTGTTTCTTTCGAATTGATTTAGCTCTTCTTGCATTGAAATAACCCAATTTTCATCATTAAGAGCTTGTTCAATGGTGTTTGGTTCAATTTTCGATACAAACGCATATTGGCCATAAACGTTTTGTTTTGATCTTCTTGTTTTTACTCCTTCATATATGTTTCCAATAACTTGTTCAATTGGATGGGCATTTTTGAACTTTAAATCAGTTGGAGGTTTGTAAGAGTCATTACCTTCACTTACCTCTTCCTCCTCTGGATTTTCTGGCTTGAGCTCGAGTTCCTTTGGTTGTTCTTTGCTTTTTGTCTCATCTGCATCACTTAGTTCATCCTCCTTTCTCGGACTTTGGTTAATTTCATCAAATACAACATGTATGGATTCTTCTACAACTTGGTTTCGTTTGTTGAATACTCTATATGCTTTGCTATTTGATGAATAACCAAGGAATATAGCCTCATCGCTTTTGGCATCTAATTTGCCCAAATTGGTTTTTCCATTGTTTAAAACATAGCATGTACATCCAAAAGCATGAAAATATGAGATATTTGGTTTCCTTCCTTTCCATAGTTCATATGGGGTCTTTTTCAAGATTGCTCGAATGGTAACTCGGTTCAAAACATGACAAGCTGTACTCACAGCTTCACCCCAAAATTTCTTGGATAGATTGCTCTCATTTAGCATAGTTCTAGCCATCTCTTGTATAGTTCTATTTTTCCTTTCTACTACTCCATTTTGTTGTGGAGTTCTTGGTGCAGAAAATGTGTGGTGAATTCCTTTTTCATTGCAAAATTCCATGAAACGTTTGTTTTCGAATTCGCCACCATGATCGCTTCTTATGGTCACAATAGTACTTTGTTTTTCATTTTGCACCAAATTTACAAAAGTTGCAAACATAGAGAAGGCTTCATCTTTACTAGCTAAGAGAATTATCCATGTGAATCTTGAAAAATCATCAACTATGACAAATACATACTTCTTTCCACCAATGGTTAGAATGTCGGATGGCCCGTATAGATCCATATGTAGCAATTCAAGTGGTCTAGTGGTGGAAATTTCCTTTTTGGTAGAGAAAGGCATTTTGGGTTGTTTTGATATTTGACATGCCTTACAAATTTTGTCTTTGTCATATTTCAACTTTGGTAATCCTTCTATCAAATTCTTTTTCCATAGGGTCTTTATATTTCCCATGTTTACATGTCCAAGCCTTTTATGCCAAACCCATGGATCATTATCAATGGCCATAAGACATTGACCATTCATTTCATCAAGTGAAACCAAATAAACATTTCCATGTCTTTTACCACTAAACATGATATGTTCTCCATCAAATACATTACATATAGATGATTCAAACACAACTTTATATCCTTTATCACATAATTGGCTAATACTCATTAAATTGTGTTTGAGTCCTTCAACAAATAAAACATCTTCTATGCATGCATTTGAGGTACTAAGTATATTTCCTTTACCTTTAATTTTACCTTTTTCATTATTTCCAAAGGCAACCATTCCATCGTTGCAAGGCTTAAGTTTATGAAACAAACTTCTTTCACCGGTCATATGCCTTGAACAACCGCTATCCATGAACCATTCATTGTTTGCCTTTGCCTTAAAACATGTCTGAAAAATAAGGAAATAAATCTTATCTTTTTGGTACCCATTTTATGGGTCCATTTGGGTTAGTAATAGAATCTAATCTAAGTTGATCTAACTTTTAAAGCCCAAATCTTGTGTTTCTTGGAACCCAAACTAATTTAGCACCATGGTCATATAGTTTCTTAAAATTACATTTGTAAGTTTTATGACCCATCTTATTGCAGAAATTACAAGCCAAAGGTAATCTTGGAGTAGGTCTCCAAGCATACAAAGGTTCAATCATTGGTCTTCTAGTCCACTTAAAATTTTTCTTTTGTGGCTTGTATATAGATGCAGTTTTAGTTTGATATTTCTCAAGTAATTTCACATTTGATTTGCTACTTTCTCCTTGCTCAAATGTATGATACCCAAGACCTCTTTTATGTGTTTGGGAGGTCATATTCAAAAACATTTTGACGCTTTCTCCTGGATTAGAGAACTTGGCTAATGATTCATTTAATGATTTGTTCTCCTTTTTTAGCAAATCATTTTCTTCTTTCAATTTGACTAATCTTTCTGCAAGTTTACCATTTACAATTATTGTTGCATCACATTGTCTCTTCTTAATTGTAAACTTGCTTCCTAATTTCTTCATTTCTTCATATAATGAATCATATGCAGTTTGTAGTTCATCTAATTCAGTACATTTGAGGCATTCATGAGAGGAAGAATAACTTGAATTAGAAAGGGAAAGTTTGGAACTTACCTCTTCATTGCTTGTGTCTTTTGTTGAGGTAATTTGTTCTCCTTGCTCGATTTGTGCCATGCAGCAAATTCTTGCACATTCTTCCGCCTCTATGTCATCGGTTGAGGAGCTACTCGTCGTAGATTCTTCATCATTTACGTACATGCCTCTTCCTTTGTATTTCTGGAATCTTCTATTGTTCCCTCGATCCTTTCTTTGTTCTTTTGCCTTGTTTTCTTCGGGAGTTGGACATTGAGCCTGCATATGTCCCGAACCGCCGCATCGGTAGCACTTGGTTGATTCTTTCTTCTTCTCTTGGGGAGTTCTTTCTTTGAAGCTTCTGAAATTTTTTCCTTTCCTCACAAATTTTCTGAATCGTTTTGTGAGTAGAGCAATCTCGTCGTCATTTTGAGAAGAAGATGTGTCATCGATGTCTTGTGCGGCTTTTAAGGCAATTGCTCTTTTGCCCCTGTGTTGATCTTCATTCCTTTTCTTAATTAGCTCATGTGACATAAGTGAGCTAATTAAGTCTTCAAGCTTCAGCGTGTTGAGGTCTTTGGCTTCTTCAATTGCAGTGATCTTTGGAGTCCATGATTCGGGTAAAGCTCTTAAAATCTTCATGACCTGCTCAGATTCAGATATTGCTTTTCCAAGACCTTTTAGAGCATTAGTAACCTTAGAGAATCTAGCAAACATTTCAGAAATATTTTCTGTTTCTAACATTCTAAAGTTCTCTAGTTCTCCAATCAAAATATTCATTCTCGTCCCTTGGACTTGAGAAGTTCCTTCATAGATAGAGGTTAGCGTATCCCATATTTCTTTGGCGGTCAAGCAAGAGGATACTCTATCATATTCAGAAGCATTTAGAGCACAAAATAAAGAGTTCATAGCTTTGGCGTTGCTCTTAACAGTTCTTACTTCCTCATCGGTCCATTTGGAAGCTCTTTCATCGGTAGGCAAGGTTACTCCATCTTGGATAGCAATCCAAGAGTCCATGTCGGTAGCCATGATGAGTTGTTTCATACGAAGCTTCCAATATCCAAAATTGTTCCCATCAAACAACGGTGGCCTTGTAAAGGATTGGCCTTCAGCGAATGCGGGAACGGAAGTAGATTGGGATGCCATTTCAATAAGATCTCTTTGATAAACTCAAAGACCTGCTCTGATACCACTTGTTGGTCCCGAGTTGATGGCTAAACCCAAGAGGGGAGGGGTGAATTGGGTTCTTTAAAATTTCTTTGATAATTTCAAAGATCTTAACCCCTTGAAAAAGTTAATCCCCTTTTTAAGCGAATGGAGAGCAAATGAGATAAAGCAGTAAAAATAAGTAGAACACAAGATTTATAGTGGTTCGGGCAAACCTTCCCTACTCCACTCTTCCAAGCTCACACTCCGTTGTGACTTGGGTTCCACTATGTATTCCAAGAATACACTTAGAGTCACCGCTCTCTTCTAGATTCAAAGCTCTAGGGGGCATACACAACTAGAGCCTCTTGCTCTCTTCTAGATTCAAAGCTCTAGGGGGCATATACAATCACTTGCACAAGTAGGTGATGAGTCTTACTCCAATCACACCCTACTTTGCATACACTTGATCTTAGCTACCCAAGCTAAATCAAGATTTATACAACCAAATAAAGAAATGAATAAAAACTACACTTTACAGATTTGTGTAGGCAGTTTTGAGCTCGAGGAAGAAATCAAAAGTAGCTTGGATGATGATTGTTGAAGCAACTTGCAGTTTGAAGCTCTTTCTTCTTTTGAAACACTCAAATATGGAGAAAAAGTATTTGAAAGTCTTTCTTGCACTTCTTTTCTCTCTTTGATCTTTAGAGTTATGTCTCTTATCTTTCTCACGTTCATTTGAATGTCCTTTTATAGATTGAGGAAAATATGAACGTTGTAGAAGTAGTTGGCGTGCAATAAATGAACTCCAACGGTCAAAAATTTGACCGTTATACTCCAAGTCGAAGATGAAGTCGACTTGGCCTGTGACTTGGCTTCCAAGTCGTACATGGAGTCGACTTGGCCTGCGACTTGGGTTCTTCAGAAACTCAAGTCTGAGACTTGGGTCGACTTGGCTTTCAGACTTCAACTCAAGTCGATCCTGAAGTCGACTTGGGTTGCGACTTGGCTTGGTCTATTGCAGAAACGCCTTGATCTTCTTGAAATGTCTTGAGTCTTGCAAACCATTTGAAAGCTTTGAGTTCTTGCAAAATATATGTATGTTCCTTGCTTTGCTTTGGACTCACTTGGTCTTCATGACTTGGATTGCACTCCATTTGGAAGCTAGCTTGAAGATTTGCTTTGAGCTTGATAGACTTGATTTGAATGTAGAACATGATTCTTAACTTTGAAGTTGACTCATTTGTTTTTCATCTTGATTCCTTGGACTTGAGTGTAATTCCTCTTGAATATCTTGAAAACAGCATCTTTGAAAGTTTGAACTTCTCAAGTCGTGGATGGAGTCGACCTGGTCTGCGACTTCACCCAAGTCGCACCCGGAGTCGACTTCGTTTGCGACTTCGTTATGTTCGTTTCCACTTTTCAGCTCTGGATACTCCAAGTCGATGCTGGAGTCGACTTCGTCTGCGACTTGACTTCCCAAGTCGTAAGTGGAGTCGACTTGACTTGCGACTTCACCTGTTGCCTTTTGGGATTCATTCTCAAGTCGATATTTGAGTCGACTTTGGGATCGACTTCACCCAAGTCGAAGTCCAAGTCGACTTGGAGATCGACTTGACTTCTTTGCTTTCCTTAAACATTTATCAAACATGTTAGTACTCTTTATATACTCAAATAAGTTCTTGTTAATCATCAAAACTCAGGCTTTGGTCAATTTAGATTATTTTGAACATTGTTTCCAACATCTATGACATTGAAGAACACAAACACCAATTTTCTATTATGGGGGACACAAGTTGTGCCACTAGCTGAAAACAGGACTGACTTAGTTTCCAGAATGGCAGCACAAGAGCATTGCCATAGCTGGTTCTTGGTTTAGATGTTTCACAAATCTCGAACCTAGATTATGCCACCAAAGTTTGCATGGATAGGTTAGTAAAATCTTGAATTATTGACATTTTATCTAATGATGTGTTTAGCTATGCTTTAGGCCTAAAATTAGCAGCTAAAGTATGGAAGATGTTTAAGGTTCATTTCATGCAAATTTTAGTTGAAAGGGAATTCAATCTGTTGATGCAATTTCAATGGACTGAAGAAGGAAACAACTCACTACCAATTTATGTAGGGAATTCAAATCCTCTTGTGAATAACTCAACTCAATTAGAAAGCCTCTTTTTGAATTAACCAAGGTGTTTTGACTGTTTGAAGGGCTACTAGATAATTATGAGACCTTCAATATCATAATGATGCAACCTACTCTACCCTCATATATGAGATCATTCTGCAACTTTTGTACAAAGAAAGAATGTTATATAGTGTTGAGTCCAAATTAGTATATGTCATATATGATAGAATGGTGGCTTAAATGTTGTTGAGAGTTCTTTGTGATGCCATGGTTGAGGCCATGATTTTAATTCTAGGGGAAGGGGTTTTCCGTAAGCCAATCAACATGTTCAATCCAATTTTTCTAGTCTAGCTTTATTCTCACTTGGCAGTAGTGATGTTACTGTTTCTTCAAATCAACAAGGCTTGGATACGATTTGTATCTATCAAAGTTTTAAATACACAAGCATGACGCATGTATGTTTTGATTTGGCCTTACTCTTTTCTACTTCTATGCCTTTGCATTTTTGAGTTGATGCCTTCTTTCTTATGAATTTTATGATAAACTGTCTTCCTTCATTAGTTTTGAATATCAAAAGTCCTTGTATTGTGTCATTTGATAAGCATCCTAACTATAGCATTTTGAGATTTTTTGGGTCTTGTTGAAACTATATGTAAACCGAGTTTAATTCCTTGTCTTTTTCATGTATTGTTTTGGGTACAGTGACAACCACAAAAGCTATAGGTGTTTATACCTTGGTAGTTGGTATAGGTCGAGTGTATATCTCCCATCATGTTGTTTTTTTAATCAGAAATTATTTTTTCTTTCAATAAAGCAACCTCTCAACAAACCTTGTTGCCTAGTTTTCTCCATCACCAACTTCACTTTTTCATTAGTTAAACTTGTTTATCCTTCATCACTTATTATCTCCATGATCACCATAAGGCCTATTCCTAAAAACCATGTTAATTTAGAATAGATTCCTATCCCATTTCTTTCATGAGCTTCCACTGAGTTTATTCCAATTAAGCACAAATCCTAATTCTAATGCCACAAGCATCCAAATGAGCCTAATCTAACATGGCTAGCCCACTTTGTAATCACCTACACACATTTTACAAGGTGGCCAGTTCTCATTAGCATTACCTTCATCACCTATTGTTACCACCTCGTCACCACCTATTAACTTAATTGCTTATATTTTTCCTCACATGTCCTCTACCTCATATTTATGTCCTAATGATAATCACTCACCACTTATTCTTTCTCATCCTATGGTTACTAGCTCTCAAGTTGGTACTCATAAACTAAATCCAAAGTATGTTCATCTTGATTTTCATTTATGCCAAATGAACCCAAGACAGTTGGCATTCGGCCATGTAGGAATAACTTTCTAACCTTCATAATAATGACACATGGGTTCTTGTTCATAGAAAGTCGAGTATGAATGTTGTAGGTTGCATTTGGATTTTTCGCCTAAAATTAAAGTGGATGGTTGTTAGAAACACCTAAAAGCTTTATTGGTTGCTAAAGGATTTCATCAGGAGGAAGGAGTAGACTACATGGAAATGTTTAGTCTAGTTCTCAAATCAGGTAGTCTTTGAATTGTTCTTTCTATAGGTGCAATCTAAGTTAAGCCTAAGTAGTTGGATGTGAAAAATATATTTTTGTAAGGTGATCTTGATGCTCATATTTTTATAGAGCAACCTTCAAGGTTCAAGGACATCTAACACCTTAATCATATTTATTTATTGAAATAGTCTTTATACATGGTTAAGTGAGCCCCCCCCCCCCCCCCCCCGCCCACGCTTAGTTTGATAAGTTTAACACTATTTTGCTCTCTTATGATTTTTTTTGTAATACTGCTAATCCATCACTATTTCTCCACCATGAACGTGGTCATGCCATTCTTTTACTACTATATATGATGACATTCTTGTCAAAGGAATTTTGATGTTACCATTCATGATCTGAATACTGCTTTAAGCTCCACCTTCTCCAAAAAGATCTTGCCCCCCCCCCCCCCCCCCCATATTATTTTTTAGGTAATGAAGTTACTTGTACTACCAAAAGGTATCTTTTTATATCAAAACAATATCCAATAAATTTTCTTTTTCACACCTCTATGCATTAGTGTAAGCTTGTTCTACTCATCTTCATGTCAAACCCACAATTACTACACACGATGATCATCCATATAGTGATTCATTGTTCTTCAAGAGTATTTTTGGTGATCTTCAATATCTCACTTTCACACATCCTGATTTTTCTTATGTAGTGAACTTTATTGGTCAGCACACGGTCTCTCCTAAAATTGCTAATTTTCACATTCTTAACCATTCATTGCACTATATTTGTGAGACACTTGATTATCGCTTATGATTTTTGTTATGTAGCTCTCTTGAGATTTATGCCTTTGTAGATTCTAATTAAGCTACCTTTCATCTTACACAATGTTCAGCGACAAGCTACTATTTCTTTCTCAATTCTAATTGCTTCTCTTAGAAAGTTAAGAAACAATCTACAATGGAATGTTCCTCTGCTAAGGCTGAATATCATACCGTGCGTCTACCATTGCTGTCTTGACCTAGATGTCCTTCATTCTTCATAATATTAGTTTTTTTTCAAATCTACACCAACTTAACTGTTCAATGACAATCTCTCTACCTTGTATCTTACCATTAGTCTAGTCTTCCATGCTTGTATAAAATGTATGGAGATTGATTATCATTTTCTTTGTGAGAAGGTTTCTCTTGGTGTTCTTGTCACTCGCTTTGCTCCTTCTGCTCAAAATGTTGCTAATGTTCTAACTAAGCCTTTAGCTTATGATTGATTCAAGGCATATTGGCTCAACTAGATTGTCAAAGAGTAATAATAACATTGGCTCAGTGTAACATGCCCAATGTCTAGCTCAGCATCCTCTTCTACTCAAGATTCGATCAAATATACTCATGTTACCCCTTCTATCACATTATAATTGTGTTGCATGGATAAGGCATATCTCAGATCTTTACTAGTATTCAAACTCTTTCTATTGTAACACTTCTACATAATAGTTATACACCTTATGTTTTGATTACTGCAACTACAAGAAATACAATTCTCGATTTTTCGATCTATGAGTTTTTTTTTGTCTTTAATAGGAGCAACTTTGATAGGCGACAACTAGAAAATAAAGGCATTTTACTCGTGGCATTATTGTTCACGTCAATTTTTTTAATGTTTGTAACACCATTAACGATAAGGTTGAAAGTGCAACAAAATGAAAAGTTCTGTGGTTTGAAATGCAAATGCGTAAATTTTAAGATTTAAGAAATAGATACACAAATTTAAAAGATTTAAAATGCAAAAACTGAAGTCAAGCATATTCTTGATGAAGTTATGAATGGGCATCAATCTTATACGGTCGTGCTATTGCAGATACAATATGTGCGATGAAGAAGTTCTTCTCTTTTATTTTTATTTTTTTTATAAATGTATGGTGTAGTCCAGATATTTCTTTTTGTAAAATTTAATAATTATTTGAATTTATTTAGTATTTTATTTTAAATTTTAAAAAATCAACAAATGAATATGGGGTGCTTATTTTGTTAATTTTCAAATATAAAAATAAAATTTCAAATAAATTGAAGAAATCGACAAATTTCATGGAAAAAAATTAGGTGAGGCCTTCGTATTTTAAAAAGAAAACATGGCATAATTCTTCTCATACCCATAACAATTGCACATAATTCTTAATATACCCACAACATTTCATAAATTCTTTTTATAAACATAACATTTCACCCTAAATTTCTCACATACCTATGTCATTAGAACCACCATTATCTATCCCATTGAAAAAACAATTTTGCTATTTTAAATTTTTTCTAATTAAAATAAATCAACCTTAATATGACTTTCAAGTTATTTAATATCTTGTATTAATAATTACTACCATCAATTAAGTCATGTTAAGGTTAAATTATCTCAATTAAAAAATTTTAAATGAATAAAATCGTCTTTTCAATGGGGTAGATAACGGTGATTCTAACTATGTGGTTATGAGAGAAATTTAAAGTAAAATGTTATCGGTATCAAAAAAATTTATGAAATTTTTTTGATATATTAAAAATTATTTGCAATTGTTATGGACGCAAGAATAATTATCCCTACAAACAATAAAGGGTGTGTTTGGTTACACACAAAATATGTCAATGAAAACTTTTCAATCAAAAACCTTTCACTTCCCATAACTATCTTATTTTTTTAATTATTTTTTCACATTTTCCTATATAAACAATCCTACTTTTCAATCATTTCCACACAAATACCCATACAGCTATCCTATCTATTTTAACTTTATTCTCTTTACACCTCATTATTACCCCTATCATATCACATCATTTTCTATCAACTTGATAACTTCTACTTTGAAAAGTTTTCATCAAAAAGTTTTCCCTCCAACCAAATACACCCAAAAACAATTTCTTTTGCGGCCCATGTGGCGGCTGAAGAAGATGGGCGCCCACCGTGAAAAGGCACGTATGATAGCCAGAGACACTGGCACTGGCAGCGGCACTGCGGCAGGGAGTTTAAAAAGTATGGTAGTACACGTCATCACCGTCGTCGTCTTTCTTAACTTTGCGAGGCAAGGCATGGGAGCTTGGATTTTGCTTTGAAT
This sequence comes from Annona cherimola, assembly GCA_030490835.1. NCBI lineage: Eukaryota > Viridiplantae > Streptophyta > Magnoliopsida > Magnoliales > Annonaceae > Annona > Annona cherimola. The sequence continues at coordinate 32,296,605 of CM059971.1, read as the reverse complement.
CCTGCTGCGGTCCCTGCCCATTTTTGCTTGCGAAATTATGAAATTGCCCTCTTCAGTTTTGTAAAAAGAGATCACAGCCGTATATAGCATGCGCATAAGAAATGAGATTCAGGGGCGTATTGTCTCACGAGACTTCTGCTCTATTATGTTTGTATTCAACTATTCATTATGCAGTGCTTGTCCTTTTCACAGGAAATGAAATGGGTGTGCTGGGCATTTTGGCTACACTCCATGTAACCCGTATCAGATGAGATATTGGGATTTGGCACCCAACTTTTTCTACAATTCACCCAACTTTTTCTACAATTTTTTTTTAAAAAAAATACTTTAAGCTGTGTCTGGCAATTTTTACTCTTTTCCACCATTTTTTCACTTATTAAAAAATGTGAACTTTTCAATTTTATTGCTTAAAAATCTTATTATTTGTAATAATATATATGTATTTCAATCATAGTTTCTTTCATTTTCATACAAAAAACTCATTTATTCATTTTATTTATAATTGTTACAACCTATCACATTGCCTTACTCTTTTTGTCACTTTTGGATATGTTTTTTTCACATTTTCTTCATCCCCCTTAATTTTTTCAAATTTTATATTAGATTTTTTAAATCTTTATCTATATCTGCTCATATTTTCTATAATCCTTGACATTGAATTGAAAGTTCACAAACGTTCGATTTAATCAGTTTCAAATACTTTTACAAAAAATTTTAAGATGAATGTCTCGATTCATTGCAACCATGGGAAGTTTTCCATGCAATCCGATGGATGGTTCATTTTGATAGTAAAATAAAATTAAAAAAATCAACTATTTGATGATGTTTAACATCATTTATTTATATTATCAAAAACATTATTTATTTACCATGGGACTAAAAATCATCTCCTTTAAAGTTACGAGAGGGCCACATTTGCCTAAAAATATATATTAATACCCAAATTATAAAAAATGCTTAGATATATTCATAAATACATTAGAATATATAACAATATTTTATTGCATCACTTATCTAGGAATGATGTTTTAAATGATTTAAATCTTAAAAATATAGTTTTGAGATTGATATATAAATAAAAATTTATTATATCTATTTTGTACGTTTTCAGATGAGGTCTATTTATGCATACTTTGGTTTAAATAAAACTAATGCTATAAGGCTATGCTTTCATAAAAACCTATTCATTTTTACATCTATGATGATTGATGGAAAGTACAATCTATTGATTGTTTTTAGCATTATGTATATTATCAAGAAAATCATTTCATTTTTCTATTATCATTTTGTAAACGCTACATCTATAATATGTAAAATCAATATGATAAAATAGTTTAATAGTAAATATTAATTTTAAAGTTGCATCTTCAAAATCTAAACCATCTAAAACATATATAATTCTTATGAGGATAAATTGTTCTATAAAATATTGTTATATTCCAATACATATATAAATGAATGTACATATGTTTCATAATTTATACATTAATATATATATATATATATATGTATGTATCAAGCCAATATGACCAATGCACATCTTTGATTTGATTCCGATGAAACTTGATCTCTTAGCAAAACAAATGATCCTAAATACTATAAATCTAGTACAGTTTCTACCAAACAACACTATAGTAAAAATGGTGGGGTTATATGATAGTACTTCTATGTAATAGCTTATGTTATAATAATCGAGTTTTGCACTGTACGTTCAAATGACCAGTCCGGTGCAATTGGCATCTGTTGCCCATTTATCAATATATAATTCATAATAGTACTTTTGGTAACATATATCGTATGAAATATTGTGTCTATTCATAAATAATTATGTCATATTGCAACTAAAACGAAAGATCTAATTCATTTTTAGAATCGTTTTAAGATATACATTTAAGAATAATATAAATATTACATCAAAAAAATTACATAAAAAAGAATAATATAAATAAAATTTTTTTAATAATATAAATAAAATTATTTTATATAATTACAAATTAACTGTTCAAGGTAGTTTAATCAAGTGGTTAAACCAGTCAATCCACTAGTTCAATTACCAGTTAGGTTTGATAACATTGGATGAAACTTGATCTTTTAGCTAAATAAATTCTTCTAAGTCCAAGTGCAATATTTGATATTTTAAACTCTATTAAATAAAGAGATTAATTAATCAATAAATTAAACAACTTTTTATATCTTTAATGTATATATTTTATATATTTTTATTCAAATTTTTTTATACAACATGATAACTGATATTATAATCAAACAAATTCACAACCCTCACGACATGAAAGAAATTTTTCCTTATAACCCCGCTGTAGGGAAAATTTTGTATGAAATGCCGGCACTATGAGAATTGTAAGACCCGGACTGTTATAAATTATCCTCACAAAGGAGTGCTTCAAACTAGCGACATCTGCCCTTCACGCCCGCAGATTTACCATGATGTCAGAAATGGCAAGTATATTTTATATATTTAAAGAAAGATGCACCATCAACTTGTTGGGACGTGATTTCTTGCACCGGGAGCTGGCAGCGCTCCCTGCTCCCGGGTGCATATACTTATTTTTTTAATTTTTTTTAAAATTTTTTTCATAGAACTGTTAATCTAGGTATACCTAACATGTGTATAAATTTTTAACATTTTTGGGGTATTTTAGATATTTATTTTTGATTTTTGAAAATCAGTGGCATTTTAGTAAAAATCACGTCAAAAATAAAAAATAAATATCTAAAATACTCCAAAAATGGCAAAAATTTATACACATGTTAGGTACACCTAGATTAAGAATGTTATAAAAAATATTCAAAAAAAAATAAAAAATAATAAGTATATGCACCCGGGAGCAGGGAGTGTTGCCTGCTCCCGGGTGCAAGAAATCACATCCCCAATTGGTTGCAAATGGACCGTACTTGACTGTCGAAATCAAAATTCGCTAGTAAAATTGTGTAGTGTTATTTTTTATTATACGACCAAAAAAATTCAATACTAGGTGGGCCTTGCTTGCTTTTAAATGTGAATAATCATGTGCAAATTATGAAAATTACTTTCATCTATTCACAAATGCAATCATAAGATAATAATACTTTTTTGGAATCAGTTATGCACATAGAATAATATTTTTTATGGTTTATAGAATAATATTTTTTATGGTTTCGATGTTGCAACTATAATTTTGAAATTGGTATATAAATCAAATAATTTTATTACTTTACGTTTACATTTTTTTAATATAGAGCTCATGCATGTATTTTTATGTTGTATTTAAAAAACAAATGAACCTAAATATAATGAATATGTTGTATTTTTATTTAGTCATTATGTGAGACCCATTTCACAATAATCCCATATTTAATTATATTATAGAGACTCAACCCATGGAAAGCGCTTCCTACGTTTTTCTAGTGGGAAGCGTCATCTCCACCGTCAATTTTCAATAGATGGCTAGGATGAGTTGGGGCATTTTGGGGAGCTCAAAAAATGTAAGGGAGGCAGGGAAATGAAGGTTGCCTACTTGCCTGCTCGGTTCCATGGGTTATCAGCTTCAATGGAGAAATCATGCGTGTTTGCTAGTCAATTTTTGGCCGATGGAGATGGGTTTCTTTCACTAATCAGGGGACGTTGTATGTCGGAATCGCCAAACCTGTGATGGTTTCTATTGATGGATTTCAGAGAACTCACTGGATTCTATTGATGGTTTTTCTGTTAGATGCAGATCGATGGTTTTAGTGGAGGTTTGCCGGATTTCTGTGGATCGGGCCTGTTGCTAGTTGGCCATGGAAGATTAATGATTTTTTTCTTCTTCTTCATTGTCGGTGGGTTTGGATTTTTTGGCGAATTTAGAGTTAGGCATGGGAGAGGACGAATCTATTATGGCTTCCCCATTAGACATCGGATTGATGGATTAGATTTTTGGATGATAGCCGATGGAGATCGAATCTGGGTTGATTTTTGGATGATAGCCGATGGAGATCGAATCTGGATTGAATCGTGCAGCCATGGCTGGCTTGTGTGAAAGATGGGTGATGGAGAAGATTGATGCAGCCATAGCTACTGCATCATTTTCTAGCTCTTCCTAGCCTGAGACGAGCTTTTCTTCTTTCATTGGCTTAAAATGCAAGCCAACCCATGCGTTTGGAAACTTCTCTACAGCCATGACTCATTCCGTTTCGGGAAGGATGGAGGAGATGGAGCACCAAAATTGGTGCTCCGACGAGTATATCCAAAACGGTGCACATGCGTTTTGGTGCTCCTATAGTGTATCAAAAATGTTACACATGCAACTTGATTATTGAATTATCTGAACCATAAAAGCAACGTCTAATCAAATTTATCATTTTTGAGTTCGTGTATATGTTCTACAAATTTCAAAATTAAAAAATTTCACAAATCTCAAACATCCCCAAATAACGCAATTTCACTAATATAAAAATATTAATATTTAATCGTATAAATTTGAAGGGTTTAATATGAATTTAACTGAAATAATAGTTTACAATTCCTATTGAGGTTTATTTTATTCTATTAATTTTCATTTTTTATTTTTATTCAATTCAAAATAATATGAATGATATATGAGAATTCAAGATTTTTATTTTTTATTTATATGTAATAATATAAATATATTTTATTTATGTGTAAAAATGCCTTATATTAGCTAGGAATTCACAACTTCAATAGAAAAGTATAATTTTCACTAAAATGAATTATTATATATATTTCTTTTGCAAAATACATAAATTATAGTTTATTCAAATCTAAATTATAGTTTTATATCAAAAAAATTTCATTGGACTTTATTTAGAGGTGTTCTATAACATGAAGATTTTCTATAAATTTTTTATTCAATATAAATATTTATTAAATTGATAGTTTTACATTGATTTCACTTGAAGTAGATAAATTTATATTTATATTTTAAATTAATTAATTCTAGTAACAATAAATCACAATTATTATATTAATAAGTTAAATTTATAATATAAACTATAATAATATTATTTTATAATTTTAATAAATTTTGTTATAAAATTTCTATTAAATATAGTTATTTGATAAATTGATTATTTAATCAATCACAAAAAGAAACATATATTTATATATTAAATCTAAATTACAGTTATATATAATTTATTACAATGTTAGTTTTACAGCGTCATATATATAATAATTTTTACAGTTTTATATATTTACATAAATTTCGATTGCATTTAATTTAAATTAGTTAATATTTTAATTATAACTTAATATATTTATTTAGTTTTAAAATTATTTAAAAGTTTGCGTAGTTCTGAAACGAATTATTAAGTATATATCCTTTGCAAAATACACAGATTACGTAAATTATTTATAAAATATCAAAAATTAGATGTAGTTAGATGCAGTTAGATGTAGTTAAATGCAGTTAGATGTTATTAGACGCTGTTAGATTAAAGTGGATTTCATTAAATCGTATTATCTGAATTTCAAATTCTGTAATTAAGGTTTAAATGATCTTTTAAGGGGCCTAGGATCATATTACAGGTGTTAAATTATGATTAACTTATTAATTTCAAAAATTAGATGCGGTTAGATGTAGTTAGATGCTATTAGATGCGGTTAGATGCTGTTAAATTAAGGTGATTTCATTAAATCGTATTATCTGTTAGATGCGGTTAGATGCTGTTAGACGCTGTTAGATGTTGTTAGATTAAGATGGATTTCATTAAATCGTATTATCTGAATTTTAAATTTCCATAATTAAGGTATAAATAACCTTATAAGAGGCCTAGGATCATATTACAAGTGTTAAACTACGATTAACTTATTAATTTCAAAAATTAGATGCGGTTAGATGTGGTTAGATGCTGTTAGATGGAACCCAATTCAGTGCACCCGCGTGCATTCAGCCTCAATGCACCCGGGTGCACTGCACCTATTTTTTTTTATTTTTTTTTGAAATTTTTTGTATACAATGGTTAATCTAGGTTTATTTAACATATTTATCAATTTTTACTATTTTTGGAGATTTTTAGATATTGTTTTTAGATTTTTAAAAATCTGTGGCATTTTCGGTAATTTAAAATTACGAAAAATGCCACTGAATTTAAAAAATCTAAAAAAAATATCTAAAAATCTCCAAAAATAGTAAAAATTGATACATATGTTAAATAAACATATATTAACAGCTTCATGAAAAAATTTTCAAAAAAAAATAAAAACAAATAGGTGCAGTGCACCCGGGTGCATTGAGGCTGAATGCACGCAGGTGCACTGGATTGGTTCCCCTGTTAGATGCGGTTAGATGCTGTTAGATTAAGGTGATTTCATTAAATCGTATTATCTGTTATATGCAGTTAGATGTTGTTAGATTAAGGTGGATTTCATTAAATCATATTATCTGAATTTCAAATTCCATAATTAAGGTATAAATGACCTTATAAGAGGTCTAGTATCATATTACAGGTGTTAAATTAGGATTAACTTATTAATTTCAAAAATTAGATGCGGTTAGATGCGGTTGAATGCTGTTAGATGCGGTTAGACGTTGTTAGATTAAGGGGGATTTTATTAAATTGTATTATCTGCATTTCAAATTCTGTAATTAAGGTATAAATGACCTTATAAGGGGCCTAAGATCATATTACAGGTGTTAAATTAGGATTAATATATTAATTTCAAAAATTAGATGCGTTAAATATAATTAGATGCTATTAGATGCGGTTAGATGCGGGTAGATGCTATTAGACGCTATTAGATTAAGGTAATTTCATTAAATCATATTATTTAGGTTTCCAATTCTGTAATTAAGGTATATATTACCTTATAAGGGGCCTAGGATCATATTACAGGTGTTAAATTAGGATTAACTTATTAATTTCAAAAATTAAATGCGGTTAGATACAATTAGATGTTGTTAGATGCAGTTAGATGCGGGTAGATGCTGTTAGACGCTGTTAGATTAAGGTGATTTCATTAAATCGTATTATCTGGGTTTCAAATTCTGTAATTAAGATATAAATGACCTTATAAAGGGGCCTAGGATCATATTACAGGTGTTAAATTAGGATTAAGTTATTAATTTTAAAAATTAGATGCTGTTAGATGCTGTTAGATGCGGTTAGATTCTATTATATTCGAAAAATAAAAAATATTAATAAATTTTCAAAAAATCAAAAAAATAAATTAAATTGTTATTTTTTAGAGTACCTTAATTACATTAACTTTAAATAATATAACATAACTTTCAATATAAAATATATTTTTCAACTTTACCAATTATAATGAAATCTTATTAAAAAATAATTTTTTGTACACAAATATTTTTAAAAATTGTCAAATAATGAAAAATTATGTCTACATAAGTTTTAGAAGTTGATCCAACAAACGAATAAAATATATTGAGATTTTGTATATATATATAATACAAATTTTATCAAAAAACTAATCATATTCACGTTTTTAAATAAATATACTCACGTTGTAAAATTACGACAATACCCCTACTTCCTTTTTTCTCTCATGGGGAAGGCTTCTCATGGGTTGGGCCTCTATATTATATTGGACATGCTAGGGCGCAACATTGATAAAATTGTGTTTAACATTGTTGTTTTATTTTTTATCATGGTATTGAAAATAAGCTCAATGAGAATCTCAAATGAGCCACACTTACTTAAAAATATATAATTATTAGAGCTAACATGGGAATAGGGGTGCAACTTGGGCTCATGAAACTCGGGTTCATCTCGACCCTAACCCTAACTGTATTTCTAAAACATCAACCCTAACCCTAACCCTAACCCTATTTATAAAACCTGAACCCTAATCCTATTTTTGAAAATCGGGTTCGGGTTGAGTTTCGGGTTGGAATTTATATTGATGAATTTATATTTTATTTAAAAGTGATAAGTTTAGAATTTCATATGAATAAATAATAATAACAAATCATGTAGGTAAACATAATAATATATAATCAAACTGCATATTTTTTAAAAAATAGTAATATAAAGAATATTTCTAGAAAAAATTTAACATCAAAACTAAGATAAAGAAAAAAATTAATAAGTGTAAATGTGAATGATACAAATAAAAGATAAATATAAATGAAATAATATACTTTATTTACAATAAAATTATAATATGCCAAATATGTATTCAAATATAGATATAATAACATAAAATACGAAGAATATAAAGAAATATTATTTAAATAGTATATATATAATATATTTTATAATAAATATAAAATGAGAAATCGGGCTCGGGGTCTTCGGGTTCGGATTCACTTGAACCCTAACTCTATCATATTTACAAATCAGGTTTCTTGGGTTCGGGCTATGAAAAATCAAGTTTCAACACTATTCAAAATCGGTTCGGCGGGCTGGGTTCGAGCTCAACCCGGCCCAAGTTGCACCCCTACATGAGGAAAGCTGGGTCGATAGTTCTGACCTTGTGTTCAGGTGGTCTAGTTTTTGATCCCTGTTAGTGAAGGAGGTTTTGATCCTTGTTACTGAAGGTTTAAGATGAAAATTTTAAGGTAAATTTAAGCACGAATAGAAATAGAAAAAAATATTGTGTAAAAATTATCAAAAATATAATTATATTTAAATTATGAAAAATGTTTGGATCTATAATTTCTTGTATGAGGTTGTCATAATTTGCTTTTTCGTAACCCGAACCCAAGGAACCCAATTATAAATATGATAGGGTTAGGGTTCAAATGAACCTGAACCCAATTTCTCATTTTTTATTTATTATAAAATATATTATATACATAATATTTAAACTATATTTCTTTATATTTTTCATATTTTATGTTATTATATCTATATTTGATTACACGTTTGGCATATTGTAATTTTATTATAAATAAAGTATATTATTTTCATTTATATTTATCTTTTATTTCTATCATTTACTTTTACATTCATTAATTTTCTTTTATTTTTTATCTTTTTTTATGTTAAATGTTTTCTAGAAATATTCTTTATATTACTATTTTTTTAAAAATGTGTAGTTTGATTATATATTATTATGTTTACTCACGTAATTTGTTATTATTATTTATTCATATGAAATTCTAAACTTATCACTTTTAAATAAAATGTAAATTTATCAACATAAATTTCAACCCGAAACTCAACCCAAACCCGATTTTCAAAAATAAAGTTAGGGTTTAAGTTTTATAAATAGGGTTAGGGTTAGGGTTGATATTTTATAAATAGAGTTATAGTTAAGGTCGAGGCGAACTTGAGTTTCATGAGCCCGAGTTGCACCTATATTTTTCACTTTTTAGATGGGCCATGCACATATTTAATTTTGAGAAACTTGACATTCTAATTAAATGAATGATATTAAATGCATTGGCCATAGTGGATTTTTATTTCACCGTCAAAATGAGCTCCATTTATTCATAGTTTACCTTAACGGAAGGTGCAATGTGATATGCCCTCCCCTATCAAAGAACGTATTTGATAAACTGTATTATATATTTTAAATTGACCTATGATTCACACATTGAATTGCACCCCTGACTTGAAATGACTTAAATATATTCCATAAAAGGCTGCAAATGAAGCCTAATTAAACTAGTTCATCATTTGATTAAATATGAAATAAATTTATGTGAATATTATCTATTAAACGTAAATAAGCGAATTGGATTTTTATCAAATCATCAAAATGGAAGGCAGCCAAAACACCTAAGTATTTCAGTTGTGTTCACACCTTTGAAGCGTATCCAAGATAGAATGATAAAATGATAGAAACATCTATATCTCCTTTCGAAAATTCCTGTGCAAACGGACTGCACCATAATTACGATGCAGTTTGCTACAAATGAGACCTACATGATCATGAGGTTAACGTTCACTCCACCAGTTATATTTAGAATTATTTACTTTAATATCATGTTAATATTCATCCAAATCAAACATGTGTATAGACCCTATCTTAAAATGGTATAAAATTAACGTAATCAAATTAATTTGATATAAATATCAATATTAAAGTTGTATTTTCAATATCTAAACCGTCAAAAATATATTTTTACATAGATAAATGATTGTATAAAGTATAATTATATTTTAATACATATGGGGCCCATTTTGCATCAGACTGCCGTAATTATAGAGCAGTCTATCTGCACAGTAGCATATCTCTATATAGATATGAGTATATATGGGGCCCATTTGATTATAAATTGTATAGCTATTTCATCCATTATATTTATAATTGTTTTTTATCGACATACCAATTTTCATTCAAATTGGATATGTATATGAGTTTCTTCTTAAAATGGTACAAAATCAACATAACAAGATAGTTTGATAAAAATGATAATTTTAAAGTTATTTTTTCAATATGTAAACTATCTAAGATATAATTTATACATGAATAAATAATTGTATAAAGATTTAATATATTTACATGCATATAAGGCCATTTTGAGCTAAATGTACCGGAACTTATGTTGCATTTAGATGCGCAAGATAACTTCTCTACATAAATATAACTAAATTACAATCATTAACCTTGAAGCAAATTAACAGGTTGTATGCTCCTGGGAGCATTGAACTTCAATGTTTCTAGGTGCATATACCCATTTTCTATATTTTTTTTGAAAACTTTTTTACACAAATATTAATCTAAGTGTAGTTAACATGTTTATCAAGTGTATTTAACATGTTTATCAATTTTTACCATTTTAGGAGATTTTTAGATATTTTTTTCAGATTTTTAAAAATCATTTTAGTAATTTAAAATTACTAAAATGCCATTGATTTTTAAATAATTTGAAAAAAATCTAAAAATCTCTAAAAATGATAAAAATTGATACACATGTTAAGTATACTTATATTAACAGTATAATAAAAAATTTTAAAAAATTAAAAAATAGGTATATACACCCGGAAGCATAGAATTAGATCCCCACATTAACTTATTATTAATCGATACATCTCATTTCTTACTTATCTAAAAGTTTCAAGTAAATTGATCGTCAGGTCATTCACTTATTCTTGAGGTTTAAGTCAATGTTAGTCAACCATTTAGAGGTGGTAAGATGGGAAAATAATATTATATTATTTTGCACCCCTTACTAGCAAGAAAAATCTTTATTAGCAAGCAAATTGCTTAAGTAATGATGTTTCAATAGACAATTTTTTTTTTTTTTTTGCTTATAATAATGTTTTGGTAACAAAAGCAAAACTTCCTTAAACACAAAAATTATAAAGTATTGGCAACCAAATTTCTTCTTAATAATTGCGATATGGAATATGTCACGAATTACTGGCAACCAAATTTCAATCTTTTGCAAGCAATTTTTCTTTGTCAAAAATCAAAATTTTTGCTGCGATTGGAGCCTTAGAGTTCGATTACTATTGGTCCAGAAGCTCAATCAGACTGAACGATTTTCCCCATAATATGTGGATCTATATGTTTCCATAAGAGATAAAATGTTACACGGTTGCTTTGAGAATTTTATATATGAATCGGAAATTACATGTTGTTTATTGGGGTTCGATATTAAATATCTTTATAATTGATTGTAAGCACGATTTTATTAATTTATGCATTTTAAATAAGAGTACTTCGGTGCAATCGGTTTCATCATGTAATTTTTAATATTTTCATACATGATGATAATTTCGTTTAAACTCAAGTCAAAATCATATTAATTAGTATGTATTTAGTCAAAATCTACAATATTATCTAATTAAAAATTTAGATGTGCAAAAGTCCTATAAAAATTGATTTCAAGTAATTTTATCAATCTATACTTTTCTAAGTCATCTAAATAACTAATTATTGTAATATCAGAAAAGTTACACAAAAGAGAATATAATGGATGATTATAAGATTTATTGAGAGATTAAATATTAAAAGTACATAAGTTTGCACAGTTTTTATCCGAGTAGCTAATAAATAAAAAATTGATTATCTGAGCACATGAGCTAGGTACAGTACCCTACTTATGAATAAAAAGACGGCGGAACAAGAATATAGCGTAATGGAAAAAAGTATATTAGATAATCAGGATGTTTCTAAGAAACTCCATTTCTATGTAACATCTTTCATTTTTAATATCTAAATCAATGAAGAAAAATTCGTTCCATCTATTGTGTTTAACATTACTTATATCATTATGAAATTCCTTTGATTTGTCTAATATAATTGTATAGGAGCCCCATTGACAAACATGCAGAATCAACGTAATGAAATGATTTAATTTTAAATATCAATTTTTGAGTAGTATCTTCAACATCTAACCATAAAACTATCATTACTACATGGATAAATGATTCTACAAGTATTATCACATTATAATATATATGAATAGATCTAAGCATTTTCCTAATTTATACATGAATGAATTTGGATTTAGATGAAACTTGGTCTCATAACTAAACAAATGATATCAAATACAACGAATAGATTGAATTTATCATCGAGCATCAAAATCTTAAAATTTGATGGGGGTTACAAGGAATCACTTTCTATAACCTAGTTAAATAGAAGCTAGCCCCGTAGATAATAACATCATTAAAATATCTATCTATTATGGTGTTACCTTGTTAGATGACTAGATAATGTTGGGAACACCATATTGATTAAATCCATAATCATCTCAGGATCCTCCATGCTAAATTACTAAGAAAATAAAAACCATAAGCGGAAGTGTACCTAAATCCATGCATGCAGTTGTCCTTGAATCTTGAGGTTTCTGGATCTTCCAAGTTAATGCCCTAGGGTTTAGCTCATCTTTTCCAATGATGGGATGTTAGAAAAGAAACCCTAATAGGTGCATAACCTGGGGACCACAACCATTTATATAGGGAGCCTATCTTTCATATTTCTAATTTAGTCCATCATAAAAATATAAATTAGAAATTAGGCTGTAGGGTTTCTACGCATAGGAGATCCATACTTTATTAGATGATTTAGTCCCATAAAACCTTATAAGATTACTTCATAATTTGGGCCGCTATTTATGATAGCGTATACATATAATTAATATATATATTTATATGTGTGTGTCCAAAATTCTAACAGATAATTGACCGAGAATAATTATAGAAGAACGGTAAATAACGCAAGTGCTTTTATCCAACTTTCCCATATCCTTACACATACTTACGTCAATCATTCGATCTTATGATTGGTGACATTAAAATAACTATTCAAGTGAAAAAATAAAAAGAAAAATTATAAATGTAAATGATTAATGATGAGAGATAATTTATTAAGATAGTTATTTTGCAGACCCACTTTTATGTATCCAAGTTACATAGACGTAGTTCCCTATAACCCTTCAAACTTTAAGGTTTTGATGCTTGATGAAAATTCAATCCATTCATTGTGTTTAACATCATTTATTTAATTATGAGACCAAGTTTCATCCAAATCTAATATGTGCATAGGCACATTTGCTCAAAAATAGGTACATTCATGCGTAAATTAGGAAAAATACTTAGATTCATTCACATATGCATTCAAATTAGTAATACTTTATAAAATCATTTATCCATGTAGTAATGATATTTTAGATGGTTTAGATGTTAAAAAAACTACTTACTATTGATATTTAACATTAAATAATTTTATTACATTGATTTTATATATTTATAGATTGAGCCATATACAGTGAAATTGGATAAATGAAATAGTTTTTACGATAATATAAGTAATGTTAAACACAATTGATGAAGCAAATTTTTTATCGATCATCTAAATGTTAAAAATAAACAAGATTATATGGAAAGGGAGTTTCATAGAAACATACTAGTGATGTAAGAACCGGATCGAACCAGCCGGTCCAATCGGTTCAATCGGGAACCGGTCCAAATCCAATTTGTTTACTTCTGGTTCGGTCTAATGTATTTGAACCATGCAAACCGATGAACCGGGTATTTTCGGTTGAACCAAAAGCAGACCGGTTCAGAAATTAGCAGTTGTGCGTTAAAAAAAATAAAAATGGAAAGTAAAATTGCATTTTTTATTTTTGGTTCCCCCTCTCTTCCCGAGATCCCACCCAAAAGCCCCAAACCAAACCCTACCTCTGCCTCCTTTCCATTTCCGATTCGTCTCCAGCGTTGCACACTCTTAGCTCGCTGTCGGCCATTTTGCTCTCGTCCTCCGATCGTCGACGACCAATATCACAAGGTCACAAAGTAGCGACCGCACATAGCATACCTCCTTGCTATTTTCCTCTTCATTTCGGGTAGGCATTCTCCAATCGTCGGCAATAGTAGCAGTCCCGGCTGCTTCCAGCGACCAGGTCCCTATCACTTTCCTCTTCATTTCCAGCGAGCAGCCACTTCGATCGTTGGCGAAGTCACCCCATCGACAGCGACTTTAGTTTCGGCGAGCTACAGCAGCAGTAGTTCTAGTGAGCAACATCCCTCCATCTTGATCCTTAAAACCATTATAAACTTGGTATCCTTCCATCAACTGATCAACCATGAATTTTTTTGATTATTTTTGCATAGAAAATACAAATTGAAAATCCATTTGTTGTGTTCATTGATTCTATCTATGGTTTGAGATGATGAAATGATGCTAATTATTTAGGTGTGATACTATGATCTCTTTTAGGTGTTTTTGTTAAAAAGTTTACATATTTTAATAGCTGCAGATTAACATTTTTTATGTGGAAGGTAGTAATCGTGTTTTATGATTGATTTTGAAGAGAGATTGCTGTGTTATAGCATATTTTTGCAATGTTGATTTAAAATTAATTGTTTGTCAATATTATGATCTAATTTTTTTAGAAAATATTGATATATTGGAGTGAGTGGTAGAAGAAGAGTCTCCATTATTGACAGATAAAGATGTTGATACTTGGTTGCAAATAGATCAACTAAATAGTAGGAAAGAAACAAAAGAAGCTGATGACTTTAGTATTATACTATAGTTTTTATTCAATTATGTAAAAGTAATACTTTGATTAGAAAAATGGTAGCATGTAACTAATGTTTTGATTTTTTATATTTTTATTTAGGAACTCTAATTTGCGGGCAAGATGAAGATGTCATTGTTGACCTTGATGAAGAAGAAACTTGAAGACATTTTTTAAAATTTTTGTCATGATGTGAATCGTGGCGCTGTAGTGAGAATGCTTGTTTGTAGACTTTTAAAATTTTATGTTTGGTGAGAATGATATGTTGGTAGACTTTTAAAATATTATATTTGGTAAGAATAATATATTTATATACTTTCAAAATCCATGTTTGATGAGAATGATGCATTTACTAATTTATAGACTTCTGAATTTTCATTTTTGTTGAACATAAGAGATGTTCTTAATTTTTATATTATTATGAACTACTTAATTGTTCAAATTTTCAATACTTACTAATTTATTTTATTTATTATTTTGCGAGGCATATTTATAGAAGTACAATTCATAAAGGTGCTAAGATAAGCAGATAAAATTGAAGAACCAACAGCCAAGCATCACTGGTCAAGGCTAATTATAAATTTAAATATTTCAGGTTAGTTAATGTAGTTAATTTTTCTAATATTCATACTTAAAGATTTTTTAAAACTTATTAGTAATTTTTCCTACATGTTTTGTAATTTTATTGTGATTCTTAAAATCTAACATATATATTTAGAATTTATGAATATATAATTTTACCAATATATATTTATTTAAAATTTAAAAATAATTAAATATTTATGACATAATATATATGTCATGCTGATCTCACCAGTTCCGACCAAACCAGTTACTTTAACCATTCAATTACCAGTATGGTTCTGAAAATATTGAAACATACCGTTTATTTTGGATCACTATAGTACTTTGTCGGCCTAACTTTTTCGCAGTTGAGTCCGGAGCCGAAGCCTCTGGTGATATTGAGCTACTCCACATGGTGGAACAGAAAATAGATTATAAAGTATTGTTTTGATCACGGTGTAATAAGTTATACAGCAATGAGAAAATTAATCTAAAAATTAAAACAGTAAGGTTGTCATATACCGAGAATGGAACATTTTTTGAAGCAAATTTTTTTTTAGAAAGGGAAATAACATTACATTCTTATCCCATGTATTTCCGGTACACTCATTTCGATTTTCGAACAGGCCACAAAGTCTCTAAAATTTACTCTTTTGATGCTTTAGGTTTTATATTGGTACGTTTGTTTAAAATTAAAAATTTTTAATCAAAATTTTTTACTCTAATTTTTTTAATTTTTCATAAGTACCATATATTTTAAATTCTGGGCTCGTCTGTCATAAGAAAAAATTGCCTGGTAACACTTTTCACTTTCCATAATTGTTTTATTTTTTAATCATTTTTTAACATCTTCTTATACAACTACTTTACTTTCTAATCATTTCCATATAATTATTCATACAACTAATCTATATATTTTAACTTTTTTTCTTTACATTTCATCATTATCTCTACCATATGACATCATTCTCTTCAAATTAAAATAATTTTACATAAAAAACTTTTCATATAAAATTTTTATCACTTTCAGAACACACCTTATTCATATCTTCTTGTATAACTATTATATTTTTTAATTATTTCTACAAAACTATCAATATATCTCATCTTCTTATTTTAATTTTATTCTTTTTATTATTTATCATTACTCTTTTCGTATCATATCATTATATTTTATGCTAAAAAATTTTCACTAAAATTTTTATCACTTTCCAAACATATCCTTACATAAAATGACTACCGATCTCCAAAATTTAGAAATTTGCACGCTATGGATCATCGATTTTCACTCTCGTGTAACACCTGTAAAACACAACAGTGACTTCCTCTCGGTGCCCATAAGCAAATTATTCAAATCTTCTTTCAATTTTTTTCCCCGCTGCCAAACAGACTGGCAATCCAATATACGCAATTAGGCATATCCTGCGAAGTACAGCAGGCAAAACTACAGGCATAAGTAAAAAAGGACGGTAAAAGGGGAAAGGTGGAGACGAAACTGGATGATTGTTTACCTTTTTATACGCTTTCTTTCTTTTTCAGAGCCTGTGGCTCTGTGTAGCAATGAATGAAAAAACAAAACTTTATTTGAGAAATCTAGGTATAACCGTATAAGGTGAATGAATCAATACACCTTTATATGAGAAATCTAATAATAATAATAATAATATCTGATGAGATGACCCACCAAAAAGAGCTAGCCAGCGACTAGAGAGGAAGGCAGGCCTGTGGAAGTGGAACCCACTATCGCATTATTCTTGCACGCAGATGTATGTCTCGGCACTTCCCAGAGCTCTCACACACTTCCAAGTTCCAACTTCCCTATTCCCAACGACCAGCGTCACTCTGTATTCAGCTTCAACGCTTTTCCAACCATCCATTTCACTTTCTGGTTTCAACTTTCTACTGCGCAATACAGCATCACCATTCAATTCATTGCTCCTCTCTCTCTCTCTCTCTCTCTCTCTCACACACACACACACCTGCTTCTTCTGTGAGAAACAACGACCAAGACCAAAAACCTTCACTCACTTTCAAGGGAAAAAAATGCCGGTTGACCCTCTTCTTCCCCTCCTCCTCCTCTCCCACTTCTTTTGAAGAACTCCACCCTATTAGCATCAGGAAAAGCAAGCTCACATAAAGCCTCTACAAAAACATCAGCTTCCTCTTCCCTCTCTCTCTTTTTAGTGGGAACCAACAGCCTTTTTTTCTCGCTTCTCCTCATCTACCTCATTCATTCATTAAACCATAATCCAAAGAAAGCCATGAAGCTAGAAGAAGCCCAGCAACCCCTCCAACTTCTTTCCTCCCTCCAATCCCAACTCCCCCACATCCAATCCTTCAAATCCAAATGGTCCGCCATCAAATCCAAACTTCCCACCCTCCAAGTCCACCTCTCCGACATCTATGACTCCCCCTCCAATCCCCTTTCCTCCGACCTCCTCTGCTGCCTGTCCCAATCTCTCTCCGACGCCCTCTTTCTCGCTGGCCTCTGCCACCACCCCACTCCCCCCATCGGCAAGCTCCGCGCCCAATCCGACCTCGACTCCATCGCCGCTCGTCTCGACAACCACATCCACGACGCCGACCTCCTCATCAAAAGCGGCGTCCTGTTATCCATCAATCCCTCCTCCGCCTCCGCCCCATCATCCACCTCCATCTCCGGCCGCGAGGCCGTTCGGGCCGAGGCCCGGAACTTGATCACGCGCCTTCAGATTGGGAATTCCGATTCCAAGAACGCCGCCATGGATTCCCTCCTCGCCCTCATGCGCAACGATGACAAGAACGTCCTGATCGCAGTCGCTCAGGGCGCTGTCCCCGTACTTGTCCGGCTGCTCGATTCCAGCTGCCCCGACATCAAGGAAAAGGCCGTCGCTGCAATCTCCCGGATTTCCACCGTCGATAGCAGCAAGCATGTGCTCATTGCTGAAGGCATTCTGCTCTTGAATCATCTCCTCCGTGTTCTTGAATATGGAACAGGGATCACCAAGGAGAAGGCTTGTTTGGCGCTTCAGTCATTGAGCTTCTCCAAGGAGAACGCCAGCGCTATTGGGTCTCGAGGAGGTATATCTTCGCTCCTTGAGATATGCCAGACCGGCACACCTGGGTCCCAGGCAGCCGCTGCTGGCGTTCTGAGGAACCTCGCTGCCTTCCTTGAAACCCATCAGAATTTCATTGATGAAAACGCTGTTCCTGCCCTCATTGGGCTAGCAGAGTCTGGGACTGCTGCTGCACGAGAACATGCAATGGGGTGTTTTTGTAACCTGGTTTCGGAGGACAACGATGATAGCTTGAGAGTGCTGGTAGTGAAAGAAGGGGGAATTGAATGTTTGAAGAATTACTGGGATGGCGCTCAAGATGAGAGGAGCCTTGAAGTGGCCGTTGGGCTGTTAAGGAATCTGTGCTCTTGCCGATCCATTGCGGAGGTGCTCACGTCTGTAGGATTCGTGCCAAGGGCTGTTGGTGCGTTGAATTGCGGTGCTGCAAGTGTGAGGATTGCAGCAGCAAGAGCTGTTTATGAATTGGCATTCAGCTTGAAGACTAGGAAGGAGATGGGCGAATGTGGTTGCGTTTCAAATTTAGTTAGGATGTTGGAAGCCAAGGCGGTGGAGGAGAGAGATGCAGCTGCAAAAGCATTGTCATCAGTTATGCTGTTTGGTGGCAATAGAAAGATTTTTCAGAAGGAGGAGAGAGGGGTGGAGGCTGTAGTGCTGCTTCTCGATCCAACTGCGAGGAATTTGGAGAAGAAGTACCCAATTTCAATCTTGACATTGGTTTCCAATTCCAGAAGGTGTAGGAAAAGGATGGTGGCAATGGGGGTATATGGTTACTTACCCAAGCTTGCTGAAATGGAGGTTGAAGGAGCCAAGAAGTTGCTGGAGCACCTTGGACGGGGTAAGTTATGGGGTGTGTTTGGCAGATCATAATGAGAGGAGAAGTTAATGGGGGTGCGTTTGGCAGATCATAATGAGAGGAGAAGTTAATGGGGTGTGTTCTGCAGATCATAATGAGAGAAGAAATCTGTTTCTTTGGAATCTCAGTAGATGGGCGTTTCATTGATTGCTGGAGGCGGCCCACGTTCTGTTCATGGTGGGAGAAGGATATATTCTCTGGGTATGTGTGTTGTATATATGTAATTGAAGTTGCCCATACCATTAAAACATCTGTCTTCTACAGCTTGAGTTAGGCTATTCGTGGGCAGAGGTGGGTTTGAATAGGTTGACATCATCGATCTCTGTGCAATAACATCTTCAGTTTTTTTTTTCAACTGCTGTTTCTTCTGGGAAAGTTAAGTTAGAATTTGATTTTGTTATGTTTCTCTAGTTGCCCAACCAAACGTGTATTTCATTCTGAAAACATATGTTGTTAGAATTGTGTTATATTCTTGTAAAGAGCAGCAGCAACCATTTTGATTTTTCCCCCCATCATGAACACTCAAATAAATGGCTATTTTCATTTTTCTTGATGGTCAAAATCTATGATCCTGGACATGATTACATAAATATTTAAATGTTTTGATGCGATACAATGCTTCATTAGTCTACAATCATTTCAGCTTATTTCTCCTCTGATGGTTTCTGAATAAGGAGTCTATGGGTGGGTTTTTTCTTGGCTGTTGCCATGTTCATTTGGAGTATTATCCTGAATCAATGATGGGTCCCTGCATGAACCTAATCTGATTTGTGCATTGGTTCAAAAATTTCAGCTTGGCTGTGGAATAATGTGCCAATAGTGATTAATGTTTCAATGTCCTCTATGAAACAACTTATGATGTTCTAATTTTGTCTATCAAACAAAATTTTAATTTATTTACTTCTATCCCAAGTGGAAATGGAACTTCCACTTTCATTGTAAATTTCTTGATGATTATTATACTTGAACATCACTTTGGTGCTTACAATCGCAAAATAATATATACTAGCTGGTGCTTATGTTCTGGTGCTGCAGTTTTATAAAACAATCATAGACCTATCAATCCATTTATTTTCTGTTGTTTATTTTATTTTATTTTTGTGGGTTAAGCTAGTTTTTTTGAACAGATAAAAGCATGAACACCGATGGAGAAAGCGAAAGGGATTCCAACAGAGTCCATGACTCTCTAGATCATGAGAGGACTAGAATCACCTGAAATTTGGTCTAAAAAAATATTATAATAGTGATATTTGTTATTGAGCATGCTGCTTCCTTGTTCAACTCGAAATAATCGCAATTCAGGCTTGTTCCTACTGAAAATAATAATTCAACTTCTATTGACGTGCAAAATCTAACTAGTTGCTGCAAAATAATTCATTCCTGCATCAGAACTCTGCTAAAGATGAAATCTTTCACAACCTTATAACAGTTTTGCCATTCCTTTGTTTCTGGCATGATGTTTGTGTTTCTGTTGTCCATTCCCCATTTCTCATGTTGGTCGATCAGTTAGGAGTGGAATCCAAACCGTAAGAGTTTGCTTCTAGAGCTGGTGCCGCAACTTGGCCCCATCTGGATTTGGTCTATTTTGTAAGCTATTACTTTGTCAATAACTTCTGAACTTGTAGTAAGAAACAAGAGAGGCTGCGCCTATGAAATGTGAGGAATATAGGAACAGTGGTAAGAGGGATCAAGGATGGCTATTGAATATCTCCAGTTCACTAAGACAAGTCTTAAGTAGGCTTGGCGCTTGAACTGCCCGTTTTCCACTGTTTAATGAGGCGGGATGATTTTGCATAGTGCGATCTAATTTATGGGGCAATAGCATTCTTATCCCAGCTTAGGGCTGTGTTGTTAGAATCGGACCGGACCGGCCGGGAACCGGTCCAGTTTCCGGTTCGGTTGGTTCGTTTACATAAAACCGTCCGAACCGGTGAATCGCCGGTCGAACCAGAATTTCCAGTCAGACCGGGTTCGCCCGGTCGGACGGTTGAACCTAAACCTAAATACCTAGGGTGTGTTTGGCAATTTGCAAAAGTTGTCAAGTTAAAATTTTTCAATCTAAAACTTTTCACTCTCCATAACTATTCTTTTTTTAATTATTTTTTATACATCTTTCTATTCAACAACTCTACTTTTCAATCATTTCTACACAATTACCAATACAACTAACTTATTTATTTTAATTTATTTTCTTTACTCCTCATCGTTACCCCTACAATATCATATCATTTGACAACTTTCATTCTTCAAAAGTTTTCATCAAAAGTTTTATTCATTACCAATCACTCCCCTAATATGTATACTTAAAAAAAAAAAAAAACGAAACGATCTCGCAGCCCCGGCCCCGCTCGCCCTCTCTTGTGGTCTCGTCCCCTTCTCGAACGAACCAGCAGCACCCTCGCTCGCAAGCACCGACGCATGCAGCGCCCTCTCAGGGCCCACCGCGCTCGCGCCCTCGACGCCCTCGCTTGCACCGACTCACGCCGCGCCTGCCGCTGCCAGCAGGCAGCGCCCTCTCAGGACCCACCGCGCTCGCGCCCTCAACGCCCTCGCTTGCATCGACACACGCATCGCCTGCCGCAGCCAGCAGGCAGCGCCCGCAGTCGCCCGCCGCCCTCGACGCACTCGCCGGTCGCCTCTTGCCTCGAGCCGTTTACTGAATCTTGCTATTGAATCTTAACAAGCTGTGACTTCTTCCGGCTCTGTTTTGGAGGAGACTGTACTTCATCAGAAGAATCGGCCGGGTACTCCGGAGAGGGGAGGCTCACTCTTCTAATGGGGGAAGTCGGTCTGGTAGCGGCAGCCTTGGGGGCGTCGAGCTACTCCTCTTCACTATGGGTGCCTGCTGTTTATTGCCCCCCTAAATGCCGGAACATGAGATCGAGGAGAAGAGAGACCTGAACAGGAAGTGAGCTTTGACTCTCCACCTCGTCGAACTCCAATTAGCATCACTGGAGGGCTCGGTAAAAGCATATATAGCTATCGAAAGCAATGGGCGAACTCTCCATTTCCGGCGACTGCCAATTAGCATCACTGGAGGGCTCGGTAAAAGCATATATAGCTATCGAAAGCAATGGGCGAACTCTCCATTTCCGGCGACTGCATTATGGTCCAGGGGAATATGAGGGGGATATCTATTGTCTACATTAACTAAGGCCTACTACATGCCAAATATAAAATAATAGCTAATAGGTTAGATATACTAGGAAGTGCATGTTTAGAACTAGTAATTCAAGTCACATGAATGTTTGAAAAAACTTACGATGGAGAAGATTAAAGAAAGTTTTGTTGGACTGATACTCATAAACCACAAGCTTCTCTTGTTGGAAGCAATGGAAGGCTAGGACTGGCAACACATGGTTAAAGATTTTTTAAATCTTGCTATTAATTTTTTCATGTATATTTTGTACTTATATTGTGATTCTTAAAATCTAACATATATATTTAGGATTTATTTATCAATATATTTATTTAAAATTTAAAAATAATTTAATATTTATGACATCATAAATATGTCATGATGACGTTATCAGTTTGAACCGGTTCGAACTAGACTAGTTACTTTTCCTGTTCAATCATCGGTTCGGTTCTGACAACATTGGCGTAGGGACTGTTTAGCAAAAAATAAAAAATATATTACTTCCAAATTGAGCTGCAAAAATAAAAAATTATATTGCTTACGAATTGAGCTAACCCTCCCATACCTCTCTCGTGCGAGAGCAAGGTCCTTTTTACGAACCCTTACTCGTGTAGGCAACTGCTGAATTGATGAGCGGTTGTTGAAGTGGAGAATTCTCTCCCCTCTCATCTCTCCCTATCACCAGGATCTCTTTATTTCTGATTGAGATTTGCATGCAAGCGCATGTGGTCCACAAGTTATATAATAATGAATAAAGTATTATTCCCCTGGAGAAACAATTAAAATTTCAATTATTAGTTAACGAATTCGAACAACCTAAATTTTATGATGATGTGTTCAAATTTTTATGATGTTGCGATTAATTAAAAATTAAATTAGATTGTTGCATTAAAAAGCAACCCTAATTAAGATTATATGAGGTTAGTAGGTATATTTTTATTATACTACTAAATCAATCAACCTGTCAGCTGAGATAAATCCTTACTCGCATAGTATCTTGAACTCATGCCATTCATTCTTAGTCTAATCACACGCTAACCTTCTAAGCATTGCATATGATTCTCACAACAATCTAATAGAAGTATTAAGCGTAAATTAAACTAATAATCCAAACTATATCAATTAATTACAGAAAAATATATAAACTCAAATATCTATGTTAAGATCCATCCTGACCCTAGAAAAAGAATTTAGCTCATGCTATGAAAGAAAAATCTTTCATAAACAATACCCTAAAAGTTATGCCTATAGTAATTCTGTTATAACATGGCTTGCACAACAAGCAAAATATTAAAATATGCAAAGTTGATTTTTGGTAGCTTCCTGGTGCTGCGGTGCCCACACATTTTCAACTGGGAGATAAATCTATCCTACTTGTCTTATCTTGGCTCTGCGCTTGGTGGAGGCCATAGCACCCAGCAACCTACTCCACTTGCATGCTTCTTTTACTCTTTATTACTCTTATCTACTCTTCTATTTGAAAAACAAGTTAATAACTATGAACAACCATCAAAGTTTCCTATAAAATCATTTAATACTATCATGATATAACTTAAACATGACATAATACTACTAAATCTAAAACACATGCCAAATGATCTTAAAAAACTTGCAATACTCCCGAACTAGCTGAATTCTAGGCTCGAAATAGAGTAGATAATTCTAATTTCATAAAGTTATTACTTCATCAATATTCCAATAACTCTAAACTCTTGTTCTTATCCTGCCTCGACATCTCCTTTGCCTCGAACTAGGTAGCGACGTTCGACATCTCTTACTCCCCTTCAGCCCCCCATAATGCCGCATGGTACTTGAAAATTCAATTTTCGGTCGAAGAACCTACCAACCCATAGGGGTGCAACTTGGTACCGGGTTGGTCCGAACCCGCCCGACCCGACCTGGTACCAAAACCAAAAATGGATTTTCTTTTTTAGATTTTTCCCAAAATAGACCCGGTTTCAACCCGACCCCGTAAAAACCCGAAACCAAAATTGGGCTCGCATAAACCCGGTACCAAAAACCGACCCGGTCCAAACCCGGTGTAATTTATATAATTTTTTCATAAATTATACATGTTTTTTAGTTTTTTTTGGAAACTTTGGAGACATGAATTCATTTGAATTTTGAATTTGTTTAAAAATAGATCTAAACTTATTTAAACTTGAGATTTGTTTATATTGTCATTTTAAATTTGAATTGCACTTAAATTAGATTGGAATGTTGAACCATTATTCTTAGTGTATTTAGATTTAGTTGTTTTGAATAACTGTTATGTGGATTATGTTTGAATTTAAGTTGACATGATAAATCTATTTCATATTATACTTTCTGTTAGTATGAGAAATCTGTTAGTTTGAATTTCAGATTGTAGTATAAATTTGATTCATATTTTAAGTTTATTGGTATGACAAGTGGTCAATTTTTATTTTAACAATTTGTATGATAAATATTCAGGTTGAATTCAATTTCAGCAATTTGTATGATAATGTTTAGTTTCAACTACAATAGTTGGTATGATATGTTCATTTTCTATTTGCTACACTTGAGTCATTTCCATTAGCTATTAAATAGAAATGACCAATTAGTCATAAAACTAACTAATTTGTCATTTATTTGTGTCTATAGAGTGCTGAAAAATTGTTTGCAGGGTTCATTCAAAGAATATTGCAAAATTTAGCATGGTGTTACAAAATTCTTTGAAAGGATGTTACGGAATTCAGTATGAGGCTTGACTTCATCAACACAGGTATGTATATTCCAATAATTTTCTTTTAGATTACAATTAAATTTGGAAAAAAAAAACAACTTATTGGTAACCCGAATTCTAGCCCGAAACCAAACCAAAACCAATGCGAACCCGGTCCTAACCCGGATTAGATTATTAGGGTTTAGGTTTGGGTTTACTCCAACCCGGTTTGCTTAGGGTTTGGGTTCACTCCAACCCGGTATAACCCGACCCGAGTTGCACCCCTACCAACCGAATGCCAAATCCTGTTCCTCCTTGCGTTGAGCTTTTTGTGTACTTTTTCTTCTTGCCACACCAATGTAGTAGAAGGAAATTATTATGATTTTGAAAAAGAAATTTCGTAATGGCATAGAGATGTTTAATTTTTATTTTTTTACATACTCAAAAAACACCCTTTCCATAGTTCCAAGATATTTGCACTCTTCTTTTCCATCAATCATTAGCCACTCAGGTGTAAGTTGAAATAGAAATGTTATCTTCTCCTGCTAGAATTTCAGTTTTACATACGTGATGGCCATTGATTGTTTTGCACATTAGCTGTAAATAGAGGTGGGATTAATTTGTTTTGAATCATGGGCAGCAATGAATAGAGTTAATTTGTTTTGAGATGCTAAATATGAAATTCCTCAGCCATGACTAACTAAGCTTAAGACAATTGATCTATCCGTAATAATATTGAGGAATAACTTCGACTATGAAGGTAGTTGCATGCCCAATAGATATAAGGAATCTAAAATGTTGTTTCAATTAGTGATATTCTATTATGAATTTGTTAGATATTGCTTAGGTACCATTTTGTTTGCAAATTGTTTTAGTTTGATTATATCATTAAGACTCTTTTTTTCACCTAGAATCGTTAGTAATTGCTAGATAAATTTTCTTTATTTGGCATGGAAGCACATATGGGATTAGATTCAAATAATCAAATTGTGATATCAAGTCTAATGCAACCAGATCTAGTAAATGAGGGATTATATGCTTTTATTGGGGACCTGACAATGGATCATCCACCTGAGGATGGCGCAGTAACCTCTAAAGGCAGTTCGGTCAATGAGTCAAATGGGGAAACAACGTCTAATGAGGAAGTCAACTCAAGTAGTTTGTAGAATACAAATGGGTTCTTCACGCTCGATGCTTTAATTTAAATGAAGCTGAGAAATGCATAGAGTCTGTGCCATTAGAAGAAAGCTTTTGATCTTATACACTCGATGCATGGAGCTTTAGTGCACCCAGCTATATAAAATTTATTTTTTATTTTTTAAATAAAATTGTTAATCTAAATGTTATAAAAAATTAAAAAATAGATTTTGCACCTGGGTGTATTGAAGCTCTATGCACCTGAGTGCATAGGATAACGACTCTTAAAAGAAGCCTTTAATTAGTATAACATTTATGCTTAACATTATGGATTTAGTATTAGAAAAGACAGGACTCATAAGTTAAAATTTGAGGCAATTGCAAGGTGTATCTTGAGGTGCTTTAAAGCTAGTGGGAAGAATGGGGAAGCTAGATGAGAAGAAAAAAGAAATAGAAACTACTTTTATCACTTATTGCTCATTTCCTTCCTAAGATATGTGTGAATTTGAAAGTAAAGAAGAATATATATTATGTGTCATAGTTTGTAGAGATCCATTATCATGCACTTTTTACTCCTATGAATGTCTATAAACTACGGTCACATAAAAGTTGGCAGGAGATTATTTAAGTATCATCGCATCTTTTAAAAGCATCTAAAATTAGTGGTGAGCTCTATTAATTTTATGAGGACTAAAGTGAGGGGTTCCACTCATCTTCAATTTTTCAGAAAGGAATGCAAAGTATGTGATCAAGAGAAATCGACAAACTATGTACAAGAGTGATGTAAACACTCTGCTATGCATGTTTCTCAAATGAGGAGTCATGATCATTATCAGTTCTTGTATGAAATTTAGGTTGGTGAAGATATGAGATTGTCTTTATAATTTTGGGCAGATGAAAAATCAAAGGAAGATTATTTGATATTTGTTGATGCCATACAATTTAACACCACATACAACATGAATGAGTATCACATGTCATTCGATCATTTTATGGGTATTAATCACCACATGCAGACATGTTTATTGGGTAAAAACTTGCTTTTTTGGGAGATGATTGAAGACTTTAAGTGGTTGTTCCAAACTTGGTTAGATGCAATAGACAAGATCTATTCTAAAACCATTATCACTAATCAAGATGTAATTTTTAGAGCATCAATGAAAGCAATATTTTCAAATATTAACCACCTCTTTTTCTTATGGCATATGCATAAGAAATTGCTAAAGAAATTATCATATATAATTCATGAGTTTTTCACATTCAAGGCAAAATGAAACTGCTGTTTATTTTGCAAAAATAATGACGAATAATTTCAGAATAGTTGGCAAGCAATGATAGAAGAGTGTGAATTATAAGAGAACTCATGATTGCATTGTATTTTTATATTGCAGAGGTCTTAGATGAGGGGGCAACGTAATATGACAAGTGTTTAATTTGAAGAAGATAATGCGAGCAAATATAAGACCATAATGTGGAAAGCAGAGAACATGGTTGCATCATGCTCATGTATGAAAATCGAGCCATGTGATATTATTTGTTGGCATATCCTCATAGTGTTCTATTATCTAAAAATTAAATCCATGCCTCCATCTCAAATCTTGTCAAAATGGACAAAGGATATTAAATCTCATTACAAACATGCCTCTACATCTAATGACAAGAATGCTACACAATCTCATGTTGTTTGTAATCATGCATTATTTAAGTAGTAGTGATATATTTAATATGAAGCTTAACACAACCTAGATGCATTTGAAATTATCACAGACAACATAGAGAAATTGATAGTTGCACTTTCAGTGTTACCTTAGCCTCCATGTCCTGAGAAAGTTGGAAATAGTGTAGATGGAGTTGAAGGACAACCTATTAGTGCGGAAGGTGATAATATCACTTTCAACCTTGTTTTTCAAGGACCAAATGTTGTTGTGAATAATATGTAAGGGTTTCATGTGCCATAATGGAATCATAGAGCTCTCGAGCTTGTGGCATTGAATGGCTACATATTTCGCTCACGAAAGGAAGAGATTCTTCCAAACGCATGAATGGATCTTTAGAAAAAACCATGCAGTGGAAATTTTTTTTTTCGTGAAAGTAAGAAATTTATCAGGGGCCATGACAAAAAAATTGCTCCTCTTTCAAAATTTCAAGTTTGACTAATGTGTCTAGCTAGATTGGTGATATTGCCACTTCTAGAGGCCGATGTATATTTAGTTATTTATCTTTTCATACATCATATATTATTTTAATTCGAATTATGATTAAATGTGACTAATTGAAACATTTTCCATAATGTATCTTTTTTATATTACGGTGCGTTTGAGAAGTAATAAAACTTTTAGATGAAAAGTTTTTGTATAATTTTTTTTGAAATTGTATAAAACAATGTGGTATAATAGGGATATTGATGAGAAGTAAAGACAATAAGTTAAAATGAATAGGTTAGCTATATATGTAGTTATGCAAAAATGATTAAAAAATAGGGTAGTTGTATAAAAATGTGAATAAATAATTAAAGAATAAGGTAGTTATGGAGAGTGAAAAGTTTTAGATTGAAAAGTTTTAATTTGAAAAGTTTTAGTTTGAAAGGTTTTAGTTTGAAAAGTTTTAGTTTGAAAAGTTTTTATTTTATCCAAACACACCCTTAATATATTCTACTAATTAAGTAAACTCTTTTGTTGTGCAAGTGGACACAAGTGAGATGACATCTTTAAGCGCACAGACTAGACCTCATGGAGTGAGGACTTGCTGTTCATGTGGTTTATCGGCTCTTTTATTGACCCCAAAATCAATCAAAAACTTGGTTGACGTTGTCTTCAATGTTTACAATTTAGAGGAGGTCTTTTAAGGTGCATTGTGTTTATATTTTCACACATCTCTTATATTTTGACTAAATTTACTTCATCTTTTTTCTATTTTGTAAGATAGTTCAATTGATTGTAGATTTTTTAAATGGGTGATAAATGATTTTCCTCAATGAGTGAGGTTATTTTGATGATTGATTGTCAAGTCGTTTTGCAATCCTAAGCCCAAGTTTCAAACTCCAATCATGAGCAAGTAGTGGTGGATATGGGAGACTTAATATGCATTGTAAATGATTTGGGAGAGCTTCACATTAATTGAAACAAACAATAGAGATGAAAGACATGGAGAATTAAAAAAACAATAGAAAAGAAGGATATGTAGCTAGTTACTTAATGGCAACATGAAGAGAAATGAAGTCATACTTGTCACTCTGTGTCGCCTTGCTCTTGCCATTATCTTATATTTAACAGTATGAAACAATTTTCATATTCGATGTATACTGGGGGGTCATAGCAATTAGATTTAGAACATACCCATACAAGCTTTAGTTATTTGTTGAAGGTATGAACACTTTAATCATGATGTATGTATTAAAGTTGTTTATTATATATACTGAGGGTGTGTTTGGGAAGTGATAAAATTTTTGATACAAAAATTTTTGAAATGAAAGAAAATAATGTGATATGATAGGGGTAATGATAAATAGTAAAGAGAATAAAATTAAAATAAATAAGTTAGATGTATTGGTAATTATGTAGAAATGATTGAAAAGTAGAATAGTTGTATCAAAAGAAGTGAATAAATAATTAAAACTAGAGTAGTTATGAAGAGTGAAAATTTTTAAACTGAAAAGTTATGTTGAAAAGTTTGTTGGGTAAACAAACACCCCATGACTTTATCTGTCTTTAAATTGTGCAAGTGAACTAAAAAGAGTACAACATATTTTATTTAGTATATATTTATTAAATTTTCTATTTAAAATGTCTCTTGAATTTATTTGTAGATAATTATATCGATTGTTGGTCCTATTTGCTGAAACATGAGGCAAATTAAGCACAATCCATATTTTAATGATTAACAACTCAATTTAATAATCATTTAAGTACTAATGTGTTTATTAAGTGATGCCAAGGTTCATATATTCAAAGGTGAAAAGGTTGGCAAGCCAAGTCGTTTACCAAGTCGACTCAGGCATCGACTTAGGTGAAGTCGATACCCAAGTCAACTCTAGTATCGACTTCAATGCCCCAAAAATCGACAACGCTGAAATCTGGACTCCAAGACAGATGAAGTTGCAACCGAAGTCGACTCCGCTTGCGACTTAGATATAGTCGCAGCACCAAGTCGACTCTAATTGCGACTTGGGTGAACCTCAATTATAGGAGTTGAAGCTGACTGGGTTAAGTCGCATACCAAGTCGACTCCACTATGCGACTTAGGTGAAGTCGCACTTTAAATCAACCTTAACATGCGACTTAGGTGAAGTTGCACCTCGAGTCGACTCAAGCTTGCTATTTAAGTAAAAAATCAACATTAAGTTGCTTATAAACTTCTTATTAGAATATAGAAGTTAAAATCAAGAGGCGATGAGAATCTTGAGTCAAGACCACTGACAAAGATTGTATCAAGTGTACCAAGGAACATTGAACAAAATAAATGTCAAGGACTAAAACCACCAATGAAGATCTATGCACTTGAAAAGAGAAGAACAAAAAAAGGTCAAACACACAAGTAGATCACAAACAAGTCTAGAGTTCCAAGAAGACATATGGCTGGTAAAGTCGCATCCGAAGTCGACTCTACCTGCGACTTGGGTTAAGTTTGAAGACCAAGTGGACTTGAGTATGGAACTTGACTTGGAGTCTGAAGGCTGAAGTCGCATCTGAAGTCGACTCCACCCTGCGACTTGGACGAAGTCGCATCCCAAGTCGACTCTAAGTACGACTTGGTTCTCAACGATCGGAAAATTTGAACCTTGGAGCATTAAATGCGCGTCACCTATCACTAAACGTTCGAATTTACTCTCATCTATTTAAGGCGCTTCAAATGAACGAGGAAGGGTAGATGAAAGAGCATTGATCGAGTTCAACTTCCCATTCCATAACATTTACGTGATCTACAAGAGAGTTTTCAAGGAGAACACCGCTTCAAACTGCCAAGTGCTGAATTGCATCATCTTCAACTTCTTTTACAGGTTCTTCTCTGTAGTTGAATCTGTCTACGCAACTGTAAAGTGTAGAATCTTCTTTTATCCTTTAATCATTTATATTCTACTTGGTTTAGTATTGGAGACTAAGACCAAGTGAAGGCAAAGTAGCATGTGATTGGAGTCAAACTTGTCACCTACTTGCGCTGAGTTTGTACAAGGCCCCCTAGAGCTAAAATCTAGAAAAGAGAAAGGGTTTTGCTATATTGAAATCCTATTTTAAGTGGAACCTAAGACACTAGGGAGTGTTCTTGGAGGAGTGAAGTAGGGAGGGTTGTCCTGAACCACTTTAACTTCTTGAGTTTGATTGTTTACTGCTTTTACATTTCAGATTTTTCATTCAAGGGGACCAAACTTTTAAGGGGTTGAGTTTTCCAGTTACAAAAGAATTTTTAAAGACCCAATTCACCCATCCCCTCTTGGGCATTACCATAAACTCAGGACCAACACTATTAAGTTAGATAAACTTAAAAAGGTAAGAGTGAATTTTTAAAATTTTTTGATAATTAATTACAAATTGCTATTTTACATAGTCCCTAAAGACGAAACTACTGCGAACTAGAGATGGAGAGAGAGCAATTGATTCAATAAAATAAATGGAAATGAGAGACACACAATCAAGCACACACAATGAGCACAACATTTTCATAGTGCTTTGGTAACACCCTTACTCTACTTTTCAATCGCACAACCTTTGTGCCTTAAGTTCCATTATTGTATCATAATATAATTTAAAATTTCAGCTCTTTTCTAAATTCTATTACTACAGGGCATAATACAACTTAGGTGAGTGATTAGTGAGAATTGTTCAAACCAACATCCACTTTAATATCTTCTTGGATTTGGTCTCGAACACCAATCCACATCAAACACAATGAAAAATGAATTTAAAACAATTACACTTCACAAAATATGTAAATTGGTGAAGCTTCAAAAACTTTGGTTGGATTATAGTAGAAGATGATAAAAGTTGAGTGTATAGTAGAAGATGATAGAAGTTGAGTGCTTCTCTTGAAGAACAAGTCCCAAAGCTTCAATGATTGTAGAAGAGTACTTAAATGCTTAAATGCTTAAAAGAGAGGAAGGTGATAGCTCAATAAGTGCTTTGGCTAAACTCCCCATCAGTATTGGAGTGTCCCTTTTATAATTTGAGAGGATTTTTGACCGTTTCTTGGTAGGTGGAACATATTAAATGCTCCAAAATTCAAATCTATTGAACCATTACAACTTGAAGTCAACGTGATTTCAATTTTAGCTTAAATTCGATGTTGCAGTTGCAACAAAATCAATTTGATGTCAAACCCTTTGTGAGATATAAGTGTTTTTCCAAATTGCAGCAAAAAGTTGATTTGAAATCATTGTTGACTTTGATTTCGAGCTTCAACTTGAGGTATTAGCTACTTGATACTTTGATTTTTAGATCATGTCAAAACTGAGATCGATGTTGGAATTAATCTCATGTCGATTTCATCTTGAAATTCCTTTCTCACATAAATTCCATCCTTTCATTTCAATTGTATGTTTTTCTCTTTATATGAGTGAGGTTGATGCAAAATTGATTTAACTTAGACTTGAACTTGAGACTTAAATTGCTTTGACTTGAATTTGAGTCTTCTTTACTTGAAATTTTCTAATGGCTACTTTGAGGTTGATTTAAGAACGATGTCAACTTTGATTTCACTTAAAAACCTTAGTTGAAATTGGTTTGAAACGAGATGAAATTTTTCTTCACTTGATTGCTTCAATTACTTTCAGATTGAGATCGATATGAAATTGATTTGGAATTGACTTCACTTTCTGCATTCCCTAGATTCCAAAATTCTGAATGATCATCCCTCATATTGATGTTAAATTGATTTGACTTCAACTTCACTTCTAAATCAATGGGAAATTGATTTGGACGTAGGATTCACTTCTAAATTTAATTAGCCTTAGTTGCATTGTTTATACAAATCTTCCAGGTATGTGTTAAGCCATTTCAAACTCTTCACAATGCATAAATATTATTAGATTTCACAAGTTTACTTCAATTATCTCATTAATTATCAAAATATATTTAAGAATTCTCTTTAGCACATCACATATTCATAGTCTCTCCTTTTTTAATGATTCACAAAACTTAATTATAATATTCTTTTCTCAAAGCATATACCAAATATGAATATTTTCTTTGGTAAGTTTCATACATTTCATAAGTAAATCATGAAATATGAGATAGTTTAATTAGATACATCATTTAACCCTTGATTTCCTTAAAAATAGGTAATCTTCCTTTAGCATGATAAAAAAAATTAATACAAGTTTGTATAATTAACCAAAACCATAACTAAAGAATATAATATTCATAAAGAAAAGATACATTCACCAAAAGTTACATTCATCCAAATTTCCAACGAAAGTTACCAAAACAAATCCTCTTACATAGTTGCCTCATTACATAGCTACTCGAAATGAAAATATGCAAATATTCCACGTAAGCTGGAGCTCCCGCTAAGATAATCTTGCTCTCCTTGAGATAATGCATGATCATGTCTCTCCTTTTATGGATCATCTAAAGGGGCAAAGGGTGGAGCTAGTTCAGGATTTTGAATAAGATCAGAAGCGGGAGTTGAGTCAGATGTCTCATAAAGGTAGACTCAAATGAAGTAATAAGTGCTTGAGAAGATTGAGTTACTTAAGAGTGATGAGTAGAATTAAGAAGTCTAATTGAAAGAGAATACTCCTTAGATGATTGTTTTGGGTTAGCATAACCATGTGATGTACCTATATCTTGAAGAACTAGTGTTTGTGCTTAGGCAAAAGAGCAAGTTCTTAAATTCTTACTCAAGGAAATCTCGTTTATGATACAGTTTGTTAAGAGAAGGCATAACAATGTGTTGGAGAAAGTGCATGATGTTGAAATTTGGAGAATAATGAATGCCATGGTGTGGCAATGCACGTGATGCATGATGAGGGCTAAGCCATGGGACTTGCTCCTCATAAGCTGGATCCTCCTCTTCACGGTCTCCTTGACTTCCTTCCTCAAAATCTATCTCTTCGCTCCTTGTAAGTTGCCATGCTTTGAAAGTATGGATGTTAACATGTATCTTGTTGATGAAGTCATCATTTATAGCATTGGTATCCTTAAGTGTGACACAGGATTCACCTTCACTCCAAAATATTATAGAATTTTGGTGATCCACGTGTCATATATAATGTACACCTTAGATTTCTCTTTTTTTATTGCTAGTGTTTCCAATAAAAGATGAGAAATTTTTATAGAACCTATACTTCCTTTCCATTTATTAAAGCTCTTCCACCTACCTTAGTTTAAAAGTAGTGGCTAATGATTTGTCTTGCTACTCTACCTTAGATATCCAAGTCCATGTAATTCAAATACTTGGCTCCTTCCTTATACTTTTTGGTCTTTGTCAAGTCATTGAACACCTCTTGTGTTTACATTTGCTAATTGTTATCCTTTATAATATTTGGTATTTGAAAGATGGTTTTGATGTGATTAACGAAGTGATAGTTGTTTTTCATATGCCAACTGTTGAGATTATTGATGATGTGCTTATCGAATAGAATGGTTAATTTGATTTTCATCAAAAAGGGGGAGATTGTTGAGATTATTGATGATGTGCTTATCGAATAGAATGGTTAATTTGATTTTGATGATTAACAAATAATTGAAATATCATTAAAAAGGATCTAACACATTTGTCTAAGTGTTCTCAGATGTTTTGTCTCAAATTATGTGTATAAAAATGAGAATGTGAAATAATTTAGGTTTCAAGAGTTTTAGTTCATGAATTGCAAGTTCAGAAAAGTGAAGTCTCAGCCCAAGTCGACTTCACTTGTGACTTGGGTGAAGTCCCAGACCCAAGTCGACTTCGCCTGCGACTTGGGTGAAGTCCCAGACCCAAGTGGACTTCACCTGCAACTTCGAAGGCAAAATTCTGGACAGCAAGTTTTTACAAGGCGAAGTCGCATCCCAAGTCGACTTCACCCATCCGAAGTCGACTCCACTCATCCGAAGTCGACTCCACTTGTGACTTCAACTCGTAACGGTCGAAAATCCGAACGTTGGAGCTCTAGATGCGCGTGAACCTCCACTCCAACGGCTAGAACTTTTTTTCCTCTATATATACCATTGAAGAATGAACGTGGAGAAAAGAGAGAAGGAGGAAAGAAAGAGAAAAACACAAGTTGAGCTTCCATCTTCAAATATTCAAGTGTGTTGAAGTCATTTGATTAACTATTGAAGTTCCAAGTGGTACAACTTCCAAGTGCGCTTTCAAGTTTATCATCTCTACATGACAAGGAGCTTCCGGTGCTTATCGAATACACATTGTAAAGTGTAAATTCTCTTTTGTTTATTTTGTTTTGTGTTGTTGCCTTGAATCGGTATTGGAGACCGAATTCAAGAAGAAGCAAAACAGGGGGTTGGTTTGAGTTTGTCTCACTAACGGGTTTTGCTTGATTGGTTGGAGTTTGTCTCACCAATCGTTTGGACTTGGTTGGTTGGAGTTGGTCTCACCAACAAGTGATTGTTGTATATGCCCCCTAGAGCTAGAATCTAGAAGAGAGTGGGTGCTCTAGATTGTATTGAGAATACAATAGTGGAACCCAAGACACAACGGGTGTGTGCTTGGAAGAGTGGAGTAGGGAAGGTTGCCCGAACCACTATATATCGCTGTCTCTTGTTTGGTTTGATTGTTTACATTTTTATATTCCATTTGCACCCTCTCATTCTATCTCATATCACGTTTCATCAAGGGGATTGATATTATAAGGGGTTAGATTTTAATTTACCAAAGAATTTTTCAAGAACCCACCCCTCCCCTCTTGGGTTTTGCCATTAACTCGGGACCAACACCAACTACTTGTCTTTTCACATTTATGTGGTAATACTAATAGAATCCAACTATAATAAAATTGAAATATCAACTCCATATAGATGTTGCCTTCATATTAAAGTAAGGGCATCCACTATTGATATTTAACTATAGCTAGAATATCAAATTCATAATTTTTTTTTTAGAAAATCAAGGTCTATTTTCTTCAGTTGAAACACATCATAGCCAACAAATCTCTTACAACTTAGGTTCCCCATTTCTTGTGTCATCTTCATCTTTCATTCCGACCTGAGGGATCCTATGTGTTTGTCCCTCATGTTGTTCAAGCATATTTTTATAATGTGATAAGGAACTGTTACCTTCATTTAAGGATCCTCCTTATGATGGAGATTCTATAGACAACGATAATGATGATGAAGATACCACTCTTGTCAATCTAGACACCATCGTCTTTTTGCACAAGGCACTTTGCCCAAGTCCACTTCTTCATAGAGCTACCTCATTGCCTTTTATCTTTGCTCTAGATGTAGAGGGAGATGCTGAAGTGGGAGAGAATGCTCTCTTCCTCCTTTCTTTGTGTAAGGGTTATTTAGGCATGGTGGTGATGATAAAATGAGGGCATGAGGATAAAATCGAAAATGAAAATAGGATGATTAGGTGAAGTTGATTTTGGTGTGAAGAGAGATCTTCGAGCACCAGAGAGATGAAATAAATACGAGAAATAAAATGCATTCTAGCTACTATTTGGGTTTTTGAAACCCTATCACGATAATAACATCGATTTCATTAAAGGGGTATCAATCTAGGTGAGATCAATATCACTTTACTAAAATCGATATAATTGATTAAAATGCAATCCCCAAATGCCAAGTGTAATTCAATATTATGCGCTTTTCAATCACTTAAAAAAATTCTTGCACACAACAAGCCCAAATAATTTTGCAAGTTTAATCAACATAATATCCAATTAAGTCAAATGATGATTCCATTGCATACCATAAGCTAAAATTTGAGTTCCAATTAGGTACTTAAATATTTTTTCCTTATAGCCATGTGTGACTTCATAAAACTTGACCGAATCCAGCATACATACATATGCTGAACAATATAACTAACTTAGATGAAATTAAATACAAAAGTGATCCAATCATTGAACAATAAAGACATTGATTAACTGATTTACTTTCTCATCCTTGTCCACGTTGATGCATGAGCTTATAGGTGTTGTAAATTTCTTGTATTATTCCATTCTAAATTCCTTGAATATTTCTTTGATATACTTGATTTGACTCATGTAGATGACATCTTTGTTTTGGTTGATTTACAATTTAAGGAAAAGATTTAACTCTCCCATCATGTTCATCTTAAATTTAATTTGCGTCAACTTAGAAAATTCTTTGTTAAAAGTTTTATTAGTGGCACTAAAAATTATATCATCTACACATATTTGTACTAGCAAAATATAGCTTTTCTTAACTTTAATGAATAGAGTTATATCAACTTTTTCTCTTTTAAAGTTATAATTAATCAAGAATTTGCTTAGCTTTTATACTAAACTATTGGAGCTTACTTTATTCCTTATAAAGCTTTAGTTAGCTTGTACACATGATTTGATTGGTCATAAGCTTCAAAATCGGGAGGTTGCTCAATATATACCTCCTTATTAAGGTAGCTATTTATATATGTATTTTTAATATCTATTTGGAATAATTTGAAGCTCGAGCAGGATGCAAAAAAGCAAGTAGGATTGTAGTGACTTCTAATCTAACTATTGAAGCTCATAATTTCTCAAAATTTATATCTTTCTCTTGTGAATATCTCTTATCCATCAATCTTGCCTTCGTTTTGATAACTAATTCACTCTTATCAAGTTTGTCCAAAAGACACACTTAGTTCCAGTGATTGGGTTGTCTTTTGGTTTGGGAACAAGTTGTTATACTTTATTCCATTTAAATTGATTTATCTTTTCTTACATAACTATTATTCAATTTTCATTATTAAGAGCATTGTTAATAGAGTTAAGCGTAATCTTTGAAATAAATACAAAACGACCACATACATCCTTATGCCTTGATCCCCCAGTTCTCATATTTTTATAGATGTCTTCTATCACTTGATTTCTAGGGTAATTATGTTTGAACTTGAAATCGATAGGGGGTTTATAGAGAGTACTACCTTCACTTAGTGTTGATTATAATTTCTTTTCATATTACTTTGCTTCTCCACCTTTGTCCTCCACTTGCATATCTTTGAGCTTCTTGGTTGCATCTCTACATCGCTCAAATATCTTTTCTTCTCAATGTTTAACTAATCTCATCAAAGGTAATTTGAATGGACTCTTCAACTACTTGAGTCTTCTTATTGAATACTTTATAAGTTTTGTTATTTGTCGAATACCTAAGACAAATAGTTTTATTATTTTTTGCATCTAATTTTCTTAGTTTATCTTTGTCATTATTCAATATATAACAAATGGAACCAAAAAAATGAAAATATACAATATTTAATTTCTTTCCTTTTTAAAACTCATATGGTATATTTTTAATGATAACTCTAATGGTTATATAATTTAGCATAAGGCAAATCTCCTTCAAAATCTTTTTAATAATCTAATCTTATTTAGCATGGTCTATCTCTTGTATTGTTTTATTTTTTTTTCTTTATAACACAATTTTGTTGTGTTTATAGTGTGAAGAATTATAGCGAATCTCTTTATCTTTACTAAATTTTACAAAATATTTGTTTTGAAATTCATCACTATTATCACTCCTAATTGATATAATTGTCTTATTTTTTTTATTTTGCATCAATTTTGAAAAGCTAAAAAAATAAAGAATATTTTATCCTTGCTAGCTAAGAACATTACATAAGTAAATAAAAAAATCATCCATAATAGTGTGTACATCTCTTTTGTCTCCAAGATTAAGTATGTTTGATGGTCCATATAAATTCATGTGTAATAATTCAAAATGCCTAAAAGTTGAGACTTCATTCTTAGGTTGAAATGAACTATTGGATTATTTGGACACTTGGCATGATTTGCAAATTTCGCTCTTATCGTATTTCAACTTTGGTATTCCAATTACTAAACCCTTTTTTATAATGATTTAATGTTTGACATATTAATATGTTCACAACTTCTGTGTCATATTCATAGGTCCTTATCAATAGCTATCAACTACTTCAAACTTATCATGTCAAACCAAATATATATTCTCATGTCTTTTGCCTCCAAAATAGGATGTGATAATCTTTCATTATATTATATGAAAAATAATTTAAACACAACTTTGTAATCTTTATCACATAGTTGGATAATGCTTAAGAGATTGTGCTTAAGACTATTTACATATAATACATTCTTAGTGTATGTAGTTATGAAATGAAAAAAATTACCTTTACCATGTATTATACCTTTGTCATTGTCCCAAATGCCATGTTCCTCCATTGTATAGTTTCAAGATATAAAATAGTATTTTTCCAATTATGTGTTTTGAACATTTGTTATTGATTGTTGTGAACTTGAGGATCACCTAAAAGACAAATCAAGATCTGACTCATCTCGTTTGTACCTAATATTTCTGTATATTGATGAACATAGATGTTTTCTATGTTAATAATATTTCAGTATTTTAATGTTTGTCATAAAACCCATTACATCCCTTTCTCTTTTGGATGTAACATAGATGCTCTTTGGCTTCCATAATATCCTGGTTCCATTTTCAAATATTTTTTTTGGCCCTACATTGGTACACTTATGGCCAAATTTGTTATAAAAGTTATATAAATTGTTAATTCTAGGAGTATTAAATGTGTTCTTTGGTTGCTGAGTACATCTCCTAACTCATGACTTTCTAACAAGCTTATGAGAGTGATGTGCAACTTTCTTAGCATATGGTGCATTAGAAGCCTTGATTATTTTTTTAGGAAGAAAGAAGCCTTGACTTAAGTTAGAGCTTTGGTGTTACTAATGAAGTCCTCTCTTGTTAGTTTGAGCAGTTACCTTGAGAAACTTTTATACATTTTCTCTCAAGTTGGAGAATCTTATCAATGATTCATTCAGTGTTTGATTCTCCTCCTTCTTTTTGTCTTCTTCCTATTTCAATCCAGTCACCTTCTCAAAAAGGAATTTAGTTCTTTCGCCAATTTTTTGTTCGCAACTATTGTAACATCACATTGCTTCTTCTTGACATATTTGATGCTATAGCTTTTAATTTCATCACATAGTTTATCATAAGCTTGTTGGAGCTTTTCTAATATAGCATATCTATTACAAGCATTCAATGAAGATGTAATGGAATGAGAGATTGAGAAGAGAAGGTTTAGAAGTAACCTTTGCATCATTAAATGCAACAGAAGATTCGTATTTGATATTTCTTGTCTCCTTTATTCTCTTCATGGCTATGACGTACATATCGAAGTCACACTCTTGAATATGAGCCATGTAATAAATTCTTGTACACTTTATTGCGTCTTTATCTTTGATTAAGAGCTACTAGATGAGGAAGATGGTTTTTCATTGACATACATTCCTCTTGCCTTTTGCTTGAAAGACTTCTTATAGCTTCTCTCGTTGTTTCCTTTTTCTTTCTTCTTATACTTTTCCTTTGATTTGTAATCATTTAGAGTAAGAAATTAAGCTTGCACGTATCTTATTCAACCACATTTGAAACACTTGGTAGGTTCTCTTCTTCTTTTTTTTGTTCTTTTATCACCCCCAGTATGATTTAGAAGAGCTTATGTTCTTACCTCTTCTTGCATAGTTTTAGAATTTTTTGTGATAAGCGTCATCTCATTGTCATTAATGTTGGAGCTTATGGAAGAGTTGTCGGAGCTTTCTTTGGTGGTCTTAAGTACCATTGTTCTCTTTGCTTAGTTTTGCTCCTCCTTCCTTATTAGTTCATAAGATATGAGTGAGTCGATTAAGTCTTCTAATTTGAGTGTGTTCAAGTCCTTTACCTCCTCTATTGTAGTGATAATTGGTGTTTAAGAGTCTAGTAGAGCTCTTAGAATCTTCATGACTTGTTCAGGTTCTACAATGGGTTTGTCAAGTCCTTTTAAAGCATTTATTAGTCTTGAAAATCTCTCAAATATCTCAAAAATATTTTCTCTATCAAGCATGTGAATGCTCTTAATTTCTTTAATGAAGATATTCCTCCTAGTTCCTTGCACTTAGAATGTGCCCTCATAAATTGACACTAATATATGCAATATCTTCTTAGCAGTGGTACAAGATAATACTCTATTATACTTAGTTGCGATTAGCACATAAAATAAGAAGTATATGGCTTTTGCATTATTCTTAATGATCTAAATCTCATCTTCCATCCAAGCAAAATCTTATTCACCTTTGGTAATGTAATGCCATCTAGTATGACTATCTAAGAATTCATATCAATTGCAATGATTAATTATTTTACCCTCACCTTCCAATAAGCGAAGTTATTGTTATAAAAAAGAGGTAACCTTGAGAGAGATGGGCCCTCTAAAAGTAGTTACTGAAGTTGAGTGGATTGTCATATCTAGTAGAGACCATCTCAAATATAATAGAGGTCTACTCTGATACCATTTGTTGGTCTCGTTAGATTGGCTAAATTTAAGGAGGATTGGTGAATTGAATTATTAAAAATTTCATCAGTAGTTAATTGTAAACCCCAATTTTGCAACAAAATAAATGAAAATGAGAGATATACAATCAAGCACACATAGTAACCATAATATTTTTATAGTAATTTAGACAACACTTCTACTCAACTTTTCCAAGTGCACATCCTTCATGCTGTGAATTCTACTATTGTATAACAATACAATTTAGAGTTTATTATTTTTTTTTATTTTTATTATAAAAGGTGTGATACAACTTAAGTGATTGGTAAGCACAATTCCAATTAATTTTCACTTCAACCTCTTTTTGAACTCCATCTCTAAGACTAATACAAGGCAAACACAATAAAAAATAAATTTAAAATAACAACATTTTACAAAATGTATAAATCAATGAAGCTTTAGAAACTTTGATTGGATTATAGCAAAAGATGATGGAAATTAAGTACTTCTCTAGAAAAATAAATCACCAAAGCTTTAGTGGTTGTAGTAAAACACGGATGCTTGAAAGACAGGAAGGCGATGGCTCAATAAGTGCTCTGGCTAGCTCCTTCTGAGTCTTAAAATGTTCCTTTTATAATTTGAGAGGATTTATAGTTATTTCTTGGTAGCTGGCATATATTAAATACTCCAACATTCAAATTTATTGAAAAGTTACACTTAAAGTGAATGTGAAAATGATATGAACTAAATTTTCAGTATGAAGTAGATGTTGAAGTCACAATGAAATCAATTTGGCATTGAACCCTTTTATGAAAGATGAAGTATACTTCCAAGTTGTAGCACAAAATTGATGTCAAGGAGGTGTCGATTTTAGCTTCAAGCTT
The DNA here is from genome assembly GCA_030490835.1 of Annona cherimola. Lineage (NCBI taxonomy): Eukaryota > Viridiplantae > Streptophyta > Magnoliopsida > Magnoliales > Annonaceae > Annona > Annona cherimola. The sequence continues at coordinate 32,254,014 of CM059971.1, read as the reverse complement.
CAAATCGATATGACAACAATTTGAGCTTCAACTTGAGGCTTTAGATGCTAGACATTTTGAGTTCTAGATGATGTCCAAATTAAGGTGGATATTGAAATCATTCTGAAATTGATTTCACCTTGAAACTCCTTTCTCACATCAATTCCACCTTTCCTTTTCCTGGCTTTCTTGCCCCTTTGAGTGAACGAGGTTGATGTGAAATTAATTTAGCTTTGACTTGAACTTAAGACTAAAGTTGATTTACCAATCAAAAAAGACTAAAGTTGATTTTACTTGATTTTGAGTCTCTGTACTTAAATTTCTTCCAATGGTTATTTTAAGAATGATTTTATGTCAATGTTAAAGATATGCAAGTCTTCTTCACTTGATTACTTCAGTTGCCTTAAGAATGAGATTGATGTGAAATCGACTTGGGATCGATTACACCACTAAAGTTTATGTTGAAATCAATTTTAGGATTGACTTCACTATCTACATTCCTTGAATTCCAAAATTCTGCTTGATTCATCCCTTAGATTGATGCGATATCAAATTAACTTTGACTTCGATTCCAAATCAATGGGAAATTGATTTGGACATGGGTTTCACTCTGAATTCAATTGCCTTAGTTGTATTATTATGCAATCTTTGAGGTAAGTGTCAAGCCATTTCAAACTCTGTGCAATGCACAAATATCATTAGATTTCACAAGTTTATTTCAATTAGCTTATTAATCATCAAAATATACTTAGGGATTCTCTTTAACACATTCACATATTCATAGTGATGACTTTATTTTCTTATAGCTATGGTGCTTGTTCTAAAGTAGCATCGAAAATTTCTGCTTTAATGCCTTTTTAGTGATTAAAGTGGTTACTATCTACTTCCACTCTTCCAATAATTTAGGTAATGGATTGCTGTTTGTAGTCTTCTAATAGTGTATATGTTAGTTTGCTGCTTACTGTCTTTCAATAACGAATTTTTTAAACTAAGAGGAATAAATTTTTCCATCATTGCACAAGTGTTCCATAAGCATGACATAGATGCTTGAAATAGATTGAGTTTAGATAATGTTGGAATTGTATTAGGATACAAATGCACTAATTTGGGTTTTCCCTTATACTAGGAAATTCGGTCCCACTTGGATATAGAGCATATGGAGACATACTTGTAGCGGGATAGCTCCTGCGTATTCTTCCTAGGATAGTTATAAATATATGTGAGATCTCTACAAGAAAACACATTTGAGTACACAAAAAAAATTCTAAAGAGTTCTTCTAAACTCTTTCAAAAATTAGTGATATTTAGGTTATGGTAGTGTGGTTGGTTTTTAGTCTTATGATTCCACGAGTGAAGAAGTTTGAGATGTAGCTTTTTGATCCTTCCGATTTCGCTAAATAACATATGTAACATATTCTTGTTTTTCAACATTGGTATTAGAGCGAAATCTGCAATTTGCTTTGTTCTTTCATTTCGATGATATGCATGCCTATTTTAAAATTTATTTAATTTTCTTTAGAATAAATTTTAATTTCATTCTTATGAATTAGGAACCAAACTTGTCAGTTATTCATATTCAATCTATTGTTACATGCACGATATGATAGCATATTTTTTGTGGTCTCAGATGCCATTATCTGTCTATGATTCCTTTGCTTTAAAATTGAATATGTTAACTTCTTAAATTCTATCCATATAATTTTCCAAATATATACAAGTGAGATCTCATATTAAATATTAGATTTTCTAGAGAAGATGGTTGGTCAAGATCATTAAAAAACTAATTGAGATAATCGCTATCGAGTTGTGTTATGCTTGAAACATCGAGCTCATTTGTTCCTTATATTATTTTTGTGCCTTGTTTTTTTGTGGAACATATTAGGCTAAAAGTCTGTTTATGATACTAGACTAAGGAAAATAAAAATTATCTTGCAACTTGATATAACATGAAAATCATAATGCTTCTATTATCATTTTGTTCGTAATTAATTAATTATTGAATTAATTATGCAAATTACATGTTCCACTATGCCAGTCGCATTGTTATAAAATTTTGGGATAGATTGGAACATTAAAATATTAGTTATGGAATTTAGTATAAAAATATGGTGAGATGTATGATACATTTATCCGATGTGGATGTGCAGGGCTGCTTTTCAGCCAACTTGATTTAGGATTTTTTCTTTGCTGAAAGCCCTTAGGTGATGGATTTTCTATAAATGAAAAATAGCTTAAAAAATTATAGAAAAACCTCTTGTTTATTATCCCTTTTAGCATGCTGGGCATGGGCCTTGCCTTGGTATGCTTCAAAGCCCAATTCTAGTAAGCTTAGTGAAAATCTCTGTGGGCCTGATCTCATGGGCTAAACCCAACCTTGATCCGTAAGATTGTTTGGCAATACAAAGAGTTGTTAAAGCCTGTGAAGATGACCCAGTATGAAACCCATTCAAGGTCTAGCTCAAAGTAGGCCATACCCAATGGTTGGGTCGGCATAAGGCCAAGCCCAGTGGGCCTGCAAGTGGTAGTGAGCTCCAAGCTAACTTGGTAGATTTTGAGTTGTCCATATTGTTTTTTATTTATTTTGCTCATCTTAAATTCGATTTTATTGTCAATAGTCAATTTCTACTAATTTCAATACTCTGGATGCAGTGATGTTGTTAGATTTTTTTATTCGAGACTCAGAATTGATGATTTTGTAACCTTGAGCACGCAACATATAAATAATTATATATGATGTAATATGCTATATTATGATTACAATTTTTTGTGCTAAGATTTTATTCTATGGTATGAGTAAAAGTTGGTGTCTATGCAAGAGGTCTTGCTCGTGAATCTTGTGATTACTTAATTAGGTCCCTAAATATGTAGCGGAAGCTTCCCATGCCCCACCTTACTTACATGGATAACTAAAAGAAGTACTATAAGATTGAATCATACATAATGAATTTAATTATTATTATTATTGAATTATTGGAATTTAATAATCATTATTGAATTATTTTCAATATTTTATGCTTCATATTTTGTGTGAGAGTTTGCAAGTTGGTAAGATTTTAAGGAATTCTCACTTCGAATTAATAGTTATTAAGTTTGCAGGATTTATTTTAACATTCTCATTTAGAACAAAGATTTTACACAATATAACTAAGTTAATGATGGTTGAATGCTTGTGTTATGAATGATAATTGAAAATATAATGAACTTTCAAATTTATTCCTTGTATTGTATTATTCTGGACTTAGTCTTTTGCAGCAAAATAATATTTCATGCTAGTATTTATTCTTTACTTGTGTCCATTATAGTTAATCAATCACCAACATGGCATCAAAAACATTTATCATTGACCTTAATAAACGAGAACATTGAACGAGGATAATTATGACATCTGGCATTATAAGTTCTAATACATCCTTGAGTAATTGAAAGTACTAGAAACATTGAACTACATCATGAATAAATCTGAGGAAGAGAATGCTGCTTAGCACAGATGAGATCTTGAAGCTTATGTAGCTAGGAAAATGAAAAAATTGCATCACTCGCATCATGTTACTAAGTACTATGAAAGACAATCTTATGTAAAAATTTGATGAGCATGTCACTGCCCATGAAATATAGATATAGGTCGTGATCAAATCACTCATCGACAACTGAAAACATATGAAAGTCGACATAACATACAACAAAAATATCAAAACTTTTGAAGATATTTTGCATCACTTAGAGTTGGAGGATGTACACCTAGAGGCTGTAAAATCTTCCAAACAAGTATAGTAGCAAATTTCAATTCATGCAAAACTTCGACTTTCAAGCATAAGAAGAACCAAAAGTTCTTTAAGAAGGGAAAATGACTAAAAGACGACTTCAATGAGGCTAAGAACGTCCAACGCAAGCAAGGGAAGCGTGAAGAAAAGAAGGACATGACTAAAATCAAGTGTTATAATTGTAGCAAGTTCGATCGCTTTGCTCATAGCTACACTAAGCCAAAAAAGTACTTCCTAACTTTATTCCTGCTTTTACTTTTGTTTATATTGGTAGCTCGACAATGCTCATAAAATTTCATGTGTATGGATTATACACACAGGAGCAACGGACCAGGTAACTAATGATCAAGCAACTTTTGTAAAGTTGATAGTTGTTAAATAATATCTAGTTTGTGAATATTTTATATTAATTTGATGGGTAATTATTTAATTTTAATGCGGAATTTGTTTTAAAAAATGTTTTCGCAATGTTTGGCTATTAAATATTAATTTCAAGTGATTTAAAATTTTTTTGAGATCTTTGAGTTTGAAATTATATTTTTTATTTGTTGCCATAAAATAAATAGTATTTGATATGTTTATCAAAATTGTAGCAATAATTGGGCTTCAAATTATTCTTAACATGTTCACCAACTGTTTATTACCAGGAATTAATTATTTTAAATTTTTTTATACAGATTATAAAAGTCCAATTAGTGGGTCCCATGAGTCCAAGTTAAAATCCAGGACATCCATTCAAAGAGGCAGAAAATCTGGCTGTCAATTAATGCATGCAAACCCAGCCGTCCATCCATGCAAATCACCGCTCAAGCATGTATGCAGATCACGTCCAGCTGCTAAGCCACAAGAGCCATCCATTGCAATGGGGTCCATCATAAAAAACAAGCAAAAACAACGGCCTGATATTCAGCCGTCCAAAAATTTAAACCATCGAGATCGAGACCGTTCATCAGATTTTCAAAGCATCCAGAAAAATCGAAACCAGCATAAAAAATCTCAGTCGTTCTTTAATCCAAGCTGCAGCCATCCAGCTAATTCAATGGCCAAAAATTAGCGCCAGGAAAGAAGTGCATGCTGGTTATGTATTAACCACTGTTTTAAGAACCGGACTGAACCGAGCGATTGGACCGGTCGGACCGTGAACCGGTCATGTCCCGGTTCACTGATCTTTCTGGCTCAACTGCAGTTTAACCGTCGGTTTGCACCGGTTGAACCGGAAAAACCAAAAACTAGTCACAAAACCGGTTAACTACCCAGTTCGAGTCACAAAACCGGTTCACTATCCGGTTCGGTTTTCAAAACATTTGCTATTAACCATGCAAAGCAGTCCATATTTCATGCCGTCGTCCATGTCTATAATCGTCCACAGTAAAGTCTCCAAACATCCATGCAAAACCACCGCCCAAGCCATCTAAGCGCTGCTGATCAGCAGTAATTCTAAACAAATTCAACTCGTCCGCCTTTTCGCAAATCAGCATCCATGCAGCCCGCTAACCCAAGCGGCCAGAAAAAACACAAATTGTTGTCGCAAGGAGATGTGCAGGTTTTGCATCTTTATAAAAGGGAGTTAAAACCGAGTTTTGAAGGAGGGAAAAAATAAAAGAAAATTCTAGCAACTTGCTAATCCAAGCGGCAAAAAAAAAACACAAATTGTTGTCGCAAGTTGGGAGATGCGCTGGTTTTGCATCTTTATAAGAAGGTGTTAAAATTGAGCTTTGAGGGAGGAAAAAAAATAAAGAGAATTCTAGCAGCTTGCTAATCCAAGCGGCAAAAAACAAAAAAACACAAATTGTTGTCGCAAGTTGGAAGATCCGCAGGTTTTGCATCTTTATAAAAGGGTGTTAAAACCGAGCTTTGAAGGAGGAAAAAAATAAAGAGAATTCTAGCAGCTTGCTAATGCAAGCGGCCAAAAAAAACACAAATTGTTGTCGCAAGTTGGGAGATGCGCAGGTTTCGCATCTTTAGAAAAGGGTGTTAAAACCGAGCTTTGAATGAGGGCGAAAATAAAGAGAATTCTAGCAGCTTGCTAATGCAAGCGGCCAAAAAACACAAAACACACAAATTGTTGTCGCAAGTTGGGAGATGCGCAGGTTTTGCATCTTTATAAAAGGGTGTTAAAACCGAGCTTTGAAGGAGGAAAAAAATAAAGAGAATTCTAGCAGCTTGCTAATGGAAGCGGCAAAAAAAAAACACAAATTGTTGTCGCAAGTTCGAAGATGCGTAGGTATTGCATCTTTATAAAAGGGTGTTAAAACCGAGCTTTGAAGGAGAACAAAAATGAAGAGAATTCTAGAAGCCTGCTAATGCAATGAGGCAAAAAAAAAACACAAATTGTTGTCGCAAGTTGGGAGATGTGCAGGTTTTGTATCTTTACAAAAGGGTGTTAAAACCGAACTTTGAAGGAGGAAAAAAATAAAGAGAAATCTAGTAGCTTGCTAATGCAAGCGGCCAAAAAAAAACACAAATTGTTGTCACAAGTTGGGAGATGCGCAGGTTTTGCATCTTTATAAAAGGGTGTTAAAACCGAGCTTTGAAGGAGGAAAAAAATAAAGAGAATTATAGCAGCTTGCTAATGCAAGCGGCCAAAAAAACACAAATTGTTGTCGCAAGTTGGGAGATGCGCAGGTTTCGCATCTTTATAAAAGGGTGTTAAAACCGAGCTTCGAAGGAGGAAAAAAAATAAAGAGAATTCTAGCATCTTGATAATGCAAACAGCCAAAGAAAACACAAATTGTTGTCGCAAGTTGGGAGATGATCGGGTTTTGCATCTTTATAAAAGAGTGTTAAAACCGAGCTTGAAGGAGGAAAAAAATAAAGACAATTCTAGCAGCTTGCTAATGTAAGTAGCCAAAAAAAAACACAAATTGTTGTAACAAGTTGGGAGATGCGGAGGCTTTGCATCTTTATAAAGGGTGTAAAAACTGAGCTTTGAAGGAGGAAAAAAATAAAGAGAATTCTAGTAGCTTGCTAATCCAAGCGGCCAGAAAAAATAAAAAATTGTTGTCGCAAGTTGGAAGATGCGCAAGTTTTGCAACTTTATCTAGCTTTGAAGGAGGAAAAAAATGAATGAATTCTAGAACTTGCTAATGCGAGCGGCGAAAAAGAAACACAAATTATTGTCGCAAGTTGGGAGATGCGCGGGTTTTGCATCTTTATAAAAGGGTGTTAAAATCGAGCTTTGAAGGAGGAAAAAAATAAAGAGAATTCTAGCAGCTTGCTACTGCAAGCGGCGAAAAAAACATAAATTGTTGTCACAAATTGGGAGATGTGCAGGTTTTGCATCTTTATAAAAGGGTATTAGAACTAAGCTTTGAAGGAGGGAAAAAATAAAGAGAATTCTAGCAGCTTGCTAATGCAAGTGGCCATAAAAAAGCACAAATTGTTGTCGCAAGTTTGGAGATGTGTAGGTTTTGCATCTTCATAAAAGGGTGTTAAAACCGAGCTTCGAAGGAGGAAAAAAATAAAGAGAATTCTAGTCGCTTGCTAATCCAAGCGGCAAAAAAAAACACAAATTATTGTCGCAAGTTGGGAGATGCGCGGGCTTAGCATCTTTATAAAAGGGTGTTAAAACCGAGCTTTGAAGGAGGAAAAAAATAAAGAGAATTCTAGCAGCTTGCTAATGCAAGCAGCCAAAAAAAACACAAATTGTTGTCACAAGTTGGGAGATATGCAAGCTTTGCATCTTTATAAAAGGGTGTTAAAACCGAGCTTTGAAGGAGGAAAAAAATAAAGAGAATTCTAACAGCTTACTAATGCAAGCCGCCATAAAAAACACAAATTGTTGTCGCAAGTTTGGAGACGCGCAGGTTTTGCATCTTCATAAAAGGGTGTTAAATCCGAGCTTTGAAAGAGGAAAAAAATAAAGAGAATTCTATCAGCTTGGTAATCCAAGTGGCCAAAAAAAAAACACAAATTGGTGTTGCTAGTTGGGAGATGCACAGGTTTTGCATCTTTATAAAAGGGTGTGAAAATCGAGCTTTGAAGGAGGAAAAAAATAAAGAGAATTCTAGCAGCTTGCTAATCCAAGCAGCTAAAAAAACACGAATTGTTGTCGCAAGTTGGGAGATGCGCAGGTTTTGCATCTTTATAAAAGGGTGTTAAAACCAAGCTTTGAAGAAGGAAAAAATAAAGAGAATTCTAGCAGAGAGAATTTTAGAGTAGAGAATTTCACACGGAATTTTAGAAGCAAAAATTAGAGGGAGAATTTGAGAGAAAATTGCAAGGGTTGGAGAGAAGGCAAAGAGCACGAGACAAGAGACAAGGCAACGAGTTGTGAGGAGTGATCGACACACCATCAAAGCTTCCAATTAATAAGCTTTTTTTTCTTCTTTTCTTTTTTATTTTAATTTATTTAAGATGGATTTGAGTTTTAAATTTATTTTGAGCTTGGGTTTGAACTTAAACATACTCAGCTAAGTCCTAAATCTAGTGTTTAGGGCATAACATAAATACAATGTAGCATAATGTGTGGTTTTGATTTATTTATGAAGGATATTAGTTGTTAATTTAATGTCTCATGAATTAACGCCTGCCTAGCATTTGAGCTCCCACTTTGGCAATGATTTCATATATATTAGGTGATGGAATCAAAATGTGGAAGTCTAATACACTATAATCAAGATATTAAACCTAAAAATGTAGACCATGAGAATAGACTCGATGACCCTGAGAAACTCCATGAATGGCTATAAAACTTAATGAATCCTAATTAATTTAACCCCATGAGAATAGATAATTAAGAATATATTAGAGTTACGTCTTGTGGATTTTGAGAGAATGTACAAAGATAATTTAGAACTTATTCTCTTTAATATAAAATATCTAGATTAAATAATCATACCACATATATGTTGCAAAAGTTGCATGTGAAACCCTGGACCCAATTTTGCTTCATTTTTTATTCTTCTAAATCATCAACTTGAATGAGTTTTGGTCCTCATGCTTCAAATTCAAAATAGGTTGTATTGCACTAATTTTACCTGACCTTGCACTAATCAATCAATAATGAGTGATTTTTGTACTAAGCAAAGCTAAATCCATCAAAAATGACTCAAATCATCTTAATCAATCAAATTCTCATTCAATTAATATCCGAAATACATAGTATGAAAATGACATAACAACTGCTATGTGTGCAATTTTTTGTTTGCACGATGCCTCATTCAAGCACACTTATACCCTTTTTGGGGTTTCGAAGCAAAGGTGAAAGAGGGGCACAAAGTGACTAGTTTTGAGAAAGAGCTTAAGGCATGAGGAAGAAATCAAGAAGAAGATCAAATTTTGTTGAGGAATCTATAGAGTTTAACCTTCTCTTTCTCTTTCTCTTATCTTTACCCATCTCTTTACTTGATGTGTATTTGAACATGGCTTTGATGAGATTTCTCATGATGCTCCTTGGCTAAACTCTTTGTTGAGGTTTATGATGATCTTGAACTTAAGTTGATGCTTGTTGGTTTTCATTGTAGCAAATGAAAGTTAAAATTTTGATTTTATTGTGAATTTGTGAGATTTGGTTTTTACATATTATGTTTAATGCTTATATAATCTTAGCTACCTTATGGATGATATATGATCTTGATTTAATCTTAAAAGAGCTAGATTAAGGTGTGGTGATTGAATATTTAATACAGATAGAAATATACATATTAACCCTGTGTGATTACAGTTAGGTTATGTACAAATTGAATTTAATTTATTCATTTACATGGGAACACAGTGATTGAATGAAGTTTAGTTAGGTTTATATATGTCAGAAGGTATATACGAATACTATTGAGCCTGGATAAGTAAATCCCTACACAGATCATCAAAATGGAACCACTATAGCGTAGTCTTAGGTTAATGGATTCGTAACTCTCGACTATCAAATTATCTCTTCGAAAAAAATCTAATCATTCCACTCTTCTTAATAGCTATTAGTTTGGTTTGTTGTTGGTCAACACCTTTAATAGATAAAATTCATTCAATTGATTAATTCATAATTAACAAATGGATTTTTGGTTGTGTTGTGTTTAATTTTCCCTCATGGGATTTGACATTTTACTTATCACTTATTACTTGATCATCACGTATACTTACATTAAAATGAGCAAAGTAATCAGACCTATGCGTCACTTATCACATTGTCACATGCTAGCTAATACAAATAAGTTGGACTAGATGTTTGAGTGAATTACTAAGTTGAGATTGACAAAGAAGCCCATTGGCCTCGATATGCTTATGAAGTTAGAGTTATTGCAAATGATTATGTTAACCTTGCAGCCTATGTCGTGAGAATTAAAGAGAAGTAAGCATTAGAAATGTAGGTATGACCTCATAATAAGAAAGATTAGAGGCATTGTAAATATAACCTCCTGAGACCTCGGTAATCCTACTCATGAGTGTAGAGATCTCCACAAATGTTCTAGATCAAATTAGTTGTAAGTCAGAAATTAAGCAACCAATTTCTTGCAGGTGAGTAAAGATAATGATGAGCAAGAAGAAAGCTAGCAATTATGAGGACAGAGAGCCAGCTAATGAGGGTCTTATCTAGAAAGAGGGGCCAAAAGAATCGCATACAACTCTAAAGTTGATACTGAAATTGGCTTGCCACTCGAACTACTCTTGCTAGTCCCAGATGTGCATATTGAGCCATTCTTTCTAAGAACCCTCTCAGCGCCACCAACCAAATTAGCACCTATAAGGTTTCCACCTCGGTAGTCAAGTTCATTTTAACAAGAGTAAAAATGACACAATACCCTTGTATTTAAAAATATAAAATAAATATATACATATCTTCAAAATTGATAAAATTTAGTTTATAGATAATATACACCTAGATTAACCATCTTATTAAAAAATGTTTCAAAAAAATAAAAGAATAGCATCCAACCAATAAATAATATATACACTAACAAGACTCGTTGAATTGACTTTTTGATCAAGCCAATTTTGGGCCAGAAGAAAAATAAAGATCTTAGAGAATAAACTCATTTAGGGCTAGTAGATTAGATTAAATAATTAATTTAATTATGGATAAACTTAACAATCCATGATATTCAAATGACTACCATTATAACATTGATCCCCACGAGATCAGGTTGAATTTGAAATTGAAATACAAATATTCCTCTGGAAGTTTCTCAAAAGAGGTTATAATTGACTTTTTTTAGGTGTGTTTGTCAATAAATAAAAAATATCAAGCTAAAAATTTTCAATCTAAAACTTTTCATTATCCATAAATATTCTATTTTTTAATCATTTCTTCACATTGTTATATACAACTATCTTACTTTTCAATCATTTCTACACAACTATCCATACAACTAACCTATCTATTTTAACTTTATTTTATTTACTTCTCATCATTATCTTTATCATTTCACATGATTTTATCTCAATTTAAAAACTTATACACTCAAAACTTTTCATTTAAAAATTTTATCACTTTTCAAACACACCCGTTGAGGTCATAGATGACTTTAAGACTATGAGAATCTATAAACAGGTTAATCATATGAAATGTTTATAGGTCCCAGGTTCTTCAAATTTTAAGACGGGTGAGCTAATATTTCTGTAGAATTCTTACAAGTATTTTATGCTATGGATATTTATTGGTATAATTTGACATAATTAAATTTATGATCTTAGCAAATCAAGAGAATGTAGAAATTATACCCAAAAAATTATGCATTAATGTTAGGGTCGGCTTCTCTTATACGGTCGGGCAATTTTCGGGCAACGGTTTTAAAATTTTTATAGATGTTTGGGTCTGGCTTAGTTCTTACCCAGTGAAATCTGATCATTTTGGAATTTATTTAATATCTTTTGAAAATTAAAAACCAAAATTTTAAAAATTATCGAATTTTAGCGGACGAGATTTAGGTAGGGTTCATATATTTATAAAAATAAAATAAAAAATACTTCTTATGGTCGCTCATAAATCGATTTACAGCCAATCTTATGGGTTCGTCACGCTTGATTTTATGCCTAAATTACGTACGTTAATTGGATTATCGTTTTCAATTTTATGCATTTCCTGTAATAATTAAATACATATAAATTGGTTAATGAGAATCAATTAATTGAGAAAGGGGAGAAATAATAATCAGCATAATATATAATAAATTTTTATAAATTTTTAGCCCATAATCCGCTCCTCTGCCTGGATTATGGGCCAAAAATATATATATTATGCTGATTATTATTTCAAAATATTGCATTTTTTAGCTCTTAAATGAGTTTTTATTGAAAATGACACATTTAGAAAACTATGTAAAATAACTGTCTTAGGGTGTGTTCATTTAATATAAATTTTTTATTTTCCATAGCTATCGTGGCGCCCCCGACCCGAGGCTCCACATAGTCCTTACTGCGGGGTCGAAAAGGGTTGGTAAACGTGACTCAGGATTGTTGCCCTGATCACACGGCAAAATTATATATATATATATATAACATCAACACAGATAACATTTTCATTCATCCAACTTGAAAAGCATTTCCCATGTCATAGCTTTAACTATTGTCTTTACATTATCAAAGTCATAACGATTGTCTTTACAGAAAAATCATCATATACACCATTTACATATAATTCTGCATTCTCTCACATATACCATACCTCAACTTAATTGTTTTCATCAACATTCAACATAACATTGATCATACTATAAATTCATCTTCTTCTTTTCACACATGCAAAGGAATGCAAACATCTTGACATTCTTTTTATACCTGTCCTTCTCCATGGGCCATCTCCATTTACCTGACTAAATTTTGAAAAACAAAACATGAGTACTAATACTCAGTAAGCAAGTCCTTTCCTTTTGTAAGTAAACATTTTTCATTTCCTTTTTGTGCGTAATATGAAAATGCAAATGCATTCAAAGCAAACATGACATTTTTTTCCAAATGGATCGCTAGCTAGGCGTCCACTACTTGACCCTGCTCCCATTTCAAGGAGGTCGCCGCCAGCCTCAGCCTGTATTAGCGACTTGGTCACGCTAGAGGAGGACAACCGGTCCAATTACACCTCTCTTGTAATCTAATTCCTCGTACACCATGATCATTCACATTCACATACTGGCATAACATTTATAAATCATAAACTTTTCATAAAAGCAGTTAACAAGTAGTTAGCAATCATTTCATGTAAAGCATTATAGGAATGACTATCCTTAAATATATTTTATAAATCATGTAAGTAAACAATTTGCAAACATTTAGAAATATTTTAGAAAGCATGTAACTTGCTTACCTGCGTAGTCAACTTGTACCTTCCACTTTTCCCTTTCCTTTTCCTATACAAATGAAAAGGACTATTTTTTCCTCATATAAATATAATATCTCATGCTTGCACATTTCTACTATTAACTTTGAATCTATCTTAGGGTTTTCTAACCCATATATGTTTCATATCAACTTTGTCCCATTTCTACCTTTAGTTCAATATTGTCATCATCCTGTTCCAATTCACTTATGTTTACCATCTCTCTCTTATCAATTCTATCTTTAACACTTGTTTTATTTCCTTTAGTCAACTTCTCAAGGAAATTGCTTATGAACTTCCTAAGTCATTTGATGTCACCAATTCAAATAAGCCCTTTATCTTCCTTTTTCCATAAATTCCATTTCATATAATTATCTTCTAACCACATTTACATATTTAGCTAATACCAACCACTCTTATCCTCATTTGGTTGAACTTGTTTCAAGGTCTAACCATTCCATTTATTTTGACATCATTATTTAAGGGTTAATTTTCCAAATCCTACTTAGGATTTGTAATACTTAGCTAAATCCAACATCTTGGATTTTAGCATTTTATACTTAGCATATATTTCCTATAATTGACATATTATTTGAGAAAATCTCTCAAGATATTTGCTTAAGGGTAAGGGCTTATAATTTGGGTCTAAACTTTTTATAATTTTTGTAATTTCCCTCAAACAGCCCTATATATTACATTTTACTCTCATCTATATTTTCTAAAATCACATCTTAGGTACTTAATCACTTACTTAGTGATCATAAATTTGTACCTTTTTTGTAAACCTTTTTTTATACATTATAATGAAAATAAATTCCATTTAAAATTTCTGGAAGTTATTATTAAATTCCAAAACAGCCTTTGTTTTCTTATTTTCACTAAGTTTCATCTTCTTATTTACCCATTAATTCCATATACAAATTATAACATCAATTATTAATCATTCTTGCTATCCTTAATCCTTTATTACACTCCTGAATAATATATATATTAATTCGGGTCATTTCCACTTAGGTTTCATATTTCTTTTTGATTATTTCTCAAACTGTCCACATTTGCTGAAATCAGGCGTACTGATTTCTTTAAATCTTAATTTATAATAAAATCAAGGTATTTAACTCTGAAATTTCTATCATACATCATTACTACATGAATTAACCCTCATAAAAATTTCAACAAGAAATATTAATATTATATATTTATTTTGGCATTTTTACTGTGTTGGACGGTGTTGTGAAATTAGGAGCATCCTTAATCACGTTAATTTTAAACCATACTTATGTCATCCAAAAATCATATTTTATTTTATTAGAGTGATAATAATGATATCTTATATATCATATCAAAATTTCAGATTAAAAATCATCTACAAAATTATTAAAAATAATTTACTATAGCTGATCCTGTCACCCGTTTTACCCTGTTTAAGTTAATCTCCTCGGATTTTTAATTTGCAACATACTTAATATTTTAAGCTAAAAAAATTTTCGTTCCTTAATAATCATGTAATTATCTTGTGTAAAAATTTTCATATAAAAATTCCTTCGTTTACTATCTCGTTCATATTTTTGTTTCTAATATTACGTAACCTTCGGATTTGAGGCAATAAATCAAGATTAACTTAGACTTATCAAATTAATCATGAAAATATCCCTAAATTAGTTTAATTCTTAATTATTTTAATGATATTAATCATATATTTAGCAACATCAATTGTCCAGTAATGTGCATCTCATTTAATAAATATTTTATTTCATTTGATCACGTTCCATTTATTTTCATAATTCTGTTTAATAAAAATTTTATATCTAATGCTGCTGCCCTTGAACCATCCATGTATTTTTATAATTAAAAATAAAAAAAATATTTAAACAGGGAACGAGCAGAGTTTCTAGAAAATAAAATCATGCTGTAAAATAGAGAAGAACCTGCCGTTTGCTTGGTCCCGTTGGAGCTTGGATTGGACGGTCCACTCTCCTATTCTTCTCTATTTCTGTAACAGTGCTGCTGCCCTCTTTTACGTTATCTCTCCTTGCTGAAATATTCAGCAAACTGCTCCTTTTTATACCTCTTTTTAATCGGTTCACTATGGTTAAAAACCATGGTCACCGTTTAGCATGGATACAGGTGTTGCACCTGTTGCATTTCATGCATTTTTGCTACAGCTGCTGTCCACGTAAATTGCCAGCAATTCTTATGTTAAATTTTTTATTTTTTATATTGCACAAAAAAAATCTTTGAGCGCCACCTGTAATTGCTGCTGTCCATGTAGTATATTATGTATACCGGACGTTTATTTTGCTGCCCACGTATGTTCTTTAATGCAGAAATTTTTTTATTTTATTTGCATTAATAAATTAATTCATAACTACCTATATTTACACTTATATATTATGAAAATTTTTCTTATTAATATATATACAATTTCTCACAAAATTTTCATTTTAGAATTTTGAAAAAAATCTCTATTTTATTTTAATTAACTAATTCATATTTGGATAAAAATTTCTTTTTTAAAATTTTCGAAACATGTGTTCCAAAATTTCATTCCTTCATTAAATTGGGCATATTAAAATAGGCTTACTGATAAAATTTCACCTCAATTGGAGTGAAGTACATATTTTAATTTAATTAAAATCTTATTTTGGAATAAAATTTCCTTTTAAAAATATTTAGACATGTTTTTCAAAATTTAATCCATTCATTATGTAAGATATATTAAAATAGGCTTGCTCCAAAAATTTTATCTCAATCAACCTTATATACATTAAGATATTAATTAACTAATTAATTATGCAAAAATAATAAATATCCACTAGATGTAAATTATTTTTCATAATCTATTCTGTCTAGATTAAAGATCACATAATTTAGTATTTTTTATTAAATGTTCTTGTCCATGCGAGTTATATATACTTAGATCTAATGAAAATAGTATGGATGAATATAAGCTCTTAGTTAGGAACCCTAATTGGCCAAAAAAATTTCATTTATTTTTATTTTTCCATAAGGTCCGTAAATTTAAACAATTTCACTTGGTGTTATTCATAATTTTGAAATTCCTTCTCAAAAAATTTATAAAAATTCATTTTCATATCCAATCTTTATGAAATCATAAATTATCCTTCATTTTCTTATAAATTCCTAAGATAACCATTGTAGACTTCAATTAAGTTTCCTTTTTGTCTCAACTCCTATTTTATCCTATTATGAGAAGCTTCCTTTTTCGTCTTTTGTGATTAAGTTAATCCAAAGTGATTAACTTATCACTTTATCTTAATCACATGATTACTATTTATTAAATTAATTATTTGATCATTCAACTCCATATATTACAAAATCATATATTTAAAAAAAAAAGTCAATACATTACCTAGGGTTCATGACCTTAGGGTTTCATACATGGTCCTAAAATTTAGTATTCCACAACTATCTTATTTTTTTAATTTTTTATTCACTTCTCCATATAAAAACAATCTTACTTTTTAATCATATTTACATAATTATCCATACAATTAACCTATCTTTTTTAATTTTATTTTCTTTACTTCTCATCATTACTCCTATTATAGCATATCGTTTTTTTTATTTTAAAAATTTTTACATAAAAATTTTTAATTTGAAAATTTTAACACTTCCCAATCACCCTCCCAAACAAATTGCCAAAAATCCCTTACCCTCGGTTTGGCTGGCGCTTAGCCGAGCCTGACGGTAGCACGTGGGACTAGCGCAACCTAGCGATGCGACGCAACGGAGGAAAGCCATCGACAGTGATTACCAGAGGGCAACCGATGGTGCAGCGTGGTGGCGATGACGACGGCCGATGGCAACAGCGTGACGAGCTGGACTCTGACCCTCCACATGGGGACCCAAGAATACGGGTGAGTTCCTGAGTTGCTAGACCAGGTGAAGGCCCCAGACATTGACCAGTTGGCAGCCACTGGCGGTGGTTCAAAGATACAACCAGCAAAGATGCCCATGGGACGCGTCGCACCATCTGCTGCTTTGAGTTTTGCAGTTATATAATCCATTGATGTGCTCTAGTAGTCTATTCCTACATTTTCGGATATCCCGAATTCAGTGGAGTTTGATTTACCCAGTGAGGCTTAAATATATGAATTTGAGGAACGTAGATGTATTATTAAGGATTTAGGAAGGAAGCTAAGTCTTAATTAGGGCTGTCATCTATTCAAATTTCAAGAAATTGTGATTTCTAGATGGATAAGAATTGAGCTGTGAGATGAATAAGTGGCCAAATGAATGTGTGCTATCGAGAGAAGTTTAATACTCAGCTTTATTATGCTATAAGCCTGAATTTGCTAACGGTGTGTTTAAGAAATGATAAAATTTTTGAATGAAAATTTTTTGATATAAAATTTTTGAAAATAAGATAACATGGTATGATATGATGGGGATAATAACGAGAAGTAAGCATAATAAAGTTAAAATAAATAGGCTAGTTGTATGAATAGTTGTATAATAAATTATTAAAAAGTAGGATGATTTTATAAGAAAATGTGAAGAAATAATTAAAAAAAAAAGATAATTATAGAGATTAAAAAATTTTAAATTAAAAAGTTTTTGTTGAAAAGTTTTATAAGAAACATACTCATATATTTTTGCGGAGAACGCGGCATAGATGACTTTGTGTAGCGCGTTAAATGGTGGTATGAGAATATTTCATTTCTTTGAACTATGGAATAGAATTTATCATGTATTCGTAGACAATTGTAATAATAAGTTTTAATTTGTGGACGTTGTATCTATGCAATGTTAATGCAAGTAATTGTCTAGATATGATGGTTTCTGCTCATAGTATGAATTGATTCCTATGAACTTAACACTTGGAATTAGAATTCGGTCATAAGCACTGATTTTGGTTCTCTGCTGTTATAATAACGAACTCACATGTGAAGGCACACAACTTACGTTAGGTTGCAGATTCCTGCTACCTGCTTGTTACAAAGGAAGCTCCGATTGGCCTTTCGAAAACTACCCAACCTTCTCTACTAGAAACAGGCTGTATGAAGAAGAAGTCGGGTTTTTAGATCACCAACTGAATTATTAGGTTGGTTGTTTGCGGAAACACAGCACCTGCCCAACATTAATTAGCCAAGTAATACGGAGGTTGGAACATCTTTTCTATAACGGGTTCCCTCCAAAGTGTCCAATCTGCATTGATTGGGCGCCACTTTTCTTTTCTTGTACAAAACTTAGAAAAACTTCTCTAACAATATTCTATTATGAAATGATTTTCTTTAATGCACTATAGAGAGTTCCCTTTCTCTCTTTGGCAAACATCTTTCATACTTCCATTCTGTAACTAAGCATGGTTCTTTATTCTTTTTTGTCTAAGGATCCAAACTGCAGTCTTCTTTGTCATACTTGTGGTGCCTAGCTCGCACGCATCATTTACCGACAAACTTGCATTTTTTTTTTTCCGCATTGTGTAGATGCTGATTACAGATTCCGCACCGTGTAACTATCGTGTCTGTGCATGTCTGGAGTTACCCATGGTGCGTGACGAAGACTGGGAAGGTCTAATTTGTAACCGCGCAAATAGTTCAACCATGTTTACAACATTCAAATATTTTATCTTCTTCTTATGATTGGGAATGCTTTTGTGAAACTTCTCTTCTAAGTAATCTCTTTATGTTTAATATTTTGATAATTGATGAAAAATTACTTTATTTATTATATTTCTCATCATTTATGTTAGGACAAATCTCATATATACTCACAATTTTTACCTCTAATTTCACTTATACCGACTAATTTTCAGAAATTTCACATATACCCATATATTTTGCCTAAAATTCTATTTATATCT
This sequence comes from Annona cherimola, assembly GCA_030490835.1. NCBI lineage: Eukaryota > Viridiplantae > Streptophyta > Magnoliopsida > Magnoliales > Annonaceae > Annona > Annona cherimola. The sequence continues at coordinate 32,235,197 of CM059971.1, read as the reverse complement.
ACGCCATTAAAGATTCATTAAAGAGATCGTTAACGTCCTTGTAAAATGACAAAAATAATCATCACTAATTATAATTTTATTATTAAAAAATTATATTCAAATGAATTTTTAGCGCTTTTACAGCTATAAAATCACATATTATTTGAATGAGAATTTTTAATTTTGAGCAAACTAATCTCAAACTATATTAGGGTTTTGTGCATATTTGTCATTTTACAGTGCTGCTAACAACCCCTTTAACGAATTTTTAATGGTGTTAGTATAAGTAAAATTTTGAGCAAAATATGTGGGTATATGCGGATTTTTTTGCAAATCCGAGGACATAAGTTAAATTAAGGAGGTAAAGTTTGTTGACATATATAGAATTTGCCCTTTATATTAATATAGAAATCTTTTCTTTTATCTAGAGTTATAGTTAAGGGCGTACATCGAGTTAAGTTGACTTGGGTTGGGGTAAACATAACCATAACTTACCTCATAAAAGATCGACCAACTATATTTTCAACTCTATTTTCATATCTTAACTCAACCCTATTTTATCCTTATAGAAATCAGTTGGGTTCGGGTTAGAAAATCGAGTTAATAAATATGTAATATTTAAATATATTTTTCTTAATTAAATAAATTTAAAAATATAAATTTATATGAAAAGATAAAAAAATAATCTTTTTACATGACACTTTCTAATTTATGACTTTTGCAATAAAATAACTGCTAAATTATCTTATTTCAAAGCAATATTCTTATTTCAAAACATTAACTGGATTTTGTATCAATCATTAACATTTTAAATGTAAAAGAGTTCAAGGATTAGTATGAGTAAAAAGTCTATATTGATCCCGAGTTTATGGCAAAAACTAAAAGCGGAAGGGTGAATTGAGTTTTTTAAAAGTTCTTTAGTAATTTAAGGCTTAACCCCTTGTAAGTTTAATCTCCTATGATGAAATGTGTTAGGAGATATAATAAGAGGGTGAAAATATAATATAAAATGCAAGCAATCAAAATATACAAGAGACAACAATATATAGTAGTTTGAGTAACCTTTCCTATTTTACTCTTCCAAGTGTACATCTCTTGTATCTTGGGTTCTACTATTGTATACCCAATACAATTTAGAGCACTCGCTCTTTTCTAAATTCTAGCTCTAAGGGACACATATAATAATCACTTGTTGGTGAGATAAACTCCAACTAGCCAAGTCTAATCCATTGGCGAGGCAAACTTAAATCAATCAAGCAAAACCAGTTAGTAAGACAAACCCGAACCAACACCCCGTTTTGCTTCTTCTGAAGTTCATCTCTAATACCGATCCAAAGCAACAATCTAAAATAAAATAGTCAAAAGAGAATTTACACTCTATAACATAAGATTAATCTACTCCAGAAACTCTATATTATGTGAAAAAAATGATCTTGTAAGCTCACTTTAAGTAGCAACATTTAAAGTTTCAATACTTGTTCAAATCATTTCAACACTTTTGAATATTGGAAGGTGTAAGCTCGTTTTGTATTTTTAACTTTTTTTCATGTTCATACTTCAATGATATTTATAGAAGAAAGAAAAATCTAGTCGTTAAAGTGGTGGTTGGCATGCGTTTAATGCTCTAACATTCGAATTTTCAACTATTATAACTTAAAATCGCAAGTGGAGTCGACTTGGGATAATTGAAATCCACTTGGGTTACGACTTCACTTTGGCTAAAACTTATTGTCCACTGTTTGGCCTTCGAAGTTCAAGTAAAGTCAACTTGGGCTGAGATTTCACTCAAGTTGCAAGTGAAGTCAACTTGGGTTGAAACTTCACTTGAGTGAAGTCAACTTGGGTTGAAATTTCACTTTACTGTCTCCTTGAAGTTACAGGCGAAGTTAACTTGGTATGAAGTGAAGTTAACTTGGGCTGAGACTTCACTTGTGGCCAAGCCACAATAGAAACATGCAGCCCCTCAGTTAACCTAGGTCTCAACTTCACTTAAGTTGCAGTCTAAGTCGGCTTGGGTCTATCACTTAACCTATCCGCACTTTGAAACTTTGCTCTATTCATTATTTTTTTTTTTTTTTTTTTTGATTTTTGCCAGAGCAACACCCGCTCAATGGCAACTGCGGGATTCGAATCCCGGTGGATGGGCACGAAGCCCCGATGCGACACCAACCGCCCTATGGGCAGGTTCGCTGCTCCATTCATTATTATACATATAATTGGACACATAATATCTAAGTACACTTACACATATTCATTATATCCTTTTTAATGATATTTCAGTAGTTTATTAATCATCAAAATCAATTTAATATTTGTTAGAGCAAGTATATAATTTACAGTCTATGGTTTAAATGTTGGGTAAAAGAAATAGCTTCAATACCCTACCCTTAGAGTACATCTCCGTAAAGTCTCTAGTTATTCATTTGGATGACACATAAAAAAAAGAAACTACAAGTGTACCTGCGCTTCTGATGGTATCACATGATGATTGTATGTCACACGGTGAGTGTTCGAATTCTAGCCACGTTGCAGTTCGTTGGGTATCGAATCCTGATGAGGGGAGCTTGGTCTCCCGTTTCTAGAGTACGGTCTCTTGCATGTCATCATTGGTGAAAATATTTTTAAAAATGGAACTATAAAAAAAATCTCAAGTGTCTAATTTGACAACATAAACATAAGTGGATCTAATTTATAACTAGATACCGTTGAAAATTCCAAATTTTCTTTGCAATAAACGCCCATGTGCATGGATTCTTGGAAGGGAATATGGAAACTAATTGGGGTCCTAAGTACATGCCTCGAAGAACTCGACCGTGAAATATGCTTCAGACTTCAGAGTCGTCCAAATCCATCAATATGATATGCCTTGTGTGTTTTGTTTTTTACGCCGGTCTTTCGTAATAAAAACATGGAACAATTTCCACCGATCTTCCTAACATCATAACTGACTGACGAACGGAAGATGGTTTTATAGAAGTAATTTTTTTTATTTAGGCCTGTCACTGATAATTAAATTGAGATTAATTCCAAATTTTAATTGGGCTCGGCATGTGGTTCTACTTCTACCTAACTCTTTTGAGTTTTTAAATGTTGAAAGTCGATAGAAAATATATTCCATTTATTCTATGTTGTTTTAGCTAAAAATCAAATTTCATCAAAATCAAATATATACATTGTTATGTTAGCTTAAAAATAGATATATTCATATATAGATTATGAAAAAATTTAGATTCATTCACATATAATTAAACTGTAATAGTATTTTATAAATTTATTATAAGAATTATATTTTAGATGATTTATATATTGAAAATAAAGCCTTAAAATTAGTATTTAGCATTAAATTATTTTATTATATTTATTTTATATGTTTAGACGATACATTTGTAAATGGAGCTCGTGCACAATGAATATAGAAAAAAGGTGTTTCCATGATAATATAAATAGTACTAAATACAATAAGTGAAGTAGATTTTATATCAATTATTAAAAGCCTAAAAATGTACAAGATTATAAGAAAAGGGATTCCTTATATGCGAAGCCCAATTTATTTGAAGTTAACAATTCAAAGTTTCAAACGGGGGCCACCTACATTTTGCTCTGCTAGACTGCTACTGAGGTTGAATTCTTGATGCGGGTCCAAGAGTACTTAATCCGTACATTAAATTGCACAAATTTTGGATGCGTATATTTTTTAAAACAGTAAAAATAAACAATTTTAATAGGAAAATTACTAAAATACCCTCTAAAATTGTATATTTTGGGAATTAAGATAAAACATTACACAAATCTGAAAATTATAAAATTTGATATATGAATAAAATACATTAAGCAAATATTTTCATAAAAAAGAAAAATATATAAACATGACCTCCTACTCGTTATCTAAAATAAAAAAACAAAAAACATGAGCTCTTTTGTTTTTTTTTAAAAGGCTCCATGCATTCATTATTTTAACTTTTTATTTTTTTTCGGTTTTTTTAAACGCTGTTTTCTTTAACCTCTTTTGGTTTGTCGTTGTTTTGTTTTGATTTGGTTCTTTGTTTTAATGGTTTTAGTTTTTTTTTTTTTTTCTGTAGAGTTTCAACGTTTTTTTAAGCTTTTTTTTGCCGGTATCTTTTTTTTTTTGTTGGGTTCTGTTTATTTTTTTTTTAAAAAAAACCGTCGTTTTGGTTTGGTTTTGTTCTTTGTTTTTAACGGTTGTTATTTTTAAACTCTTATTAAAACAGTTTTGCTTTTTTTATTTACATTTTTTATTATTTTTCATGTTTTTTATTTAAACAAAATGGATTATTATTATATAAAATCTTATTAAAAACTAAAAAACAACTATATTTAAAAACAAAAAATGAACTAAAATTGGTAGATAAATATATAATCTAAAATTATAAATCACATGATATAATATTTACATAAATGCATGTCATAAAAAAGGATTGATTACACTTAGTTCCTTTCTTGCGTGAAGAAAATTTTCAGAGGGAAGTGGTTTTGTAAAAATATCTGTTAGTTGCTCTTCTATAGGAATAAATTCAATATAAATTTCTTTCTGTGGTATATGATCCCTAAGAAAATGATGTCTTACCTAAATATATTTAGTGTCTGAATGTTGTAAAAGATTTTTAGACAAATTTATTGCAATTATGTTATCACTTTTGATTGGACCATTTGTATATGACAACTCGTAATCATACAATTGTTGTTTTATTCACAGGTTTTGGCACAACAACTAGCACATGCAATATACTCAACCTCTGCAGTTGATAATGCAACCGAACTTTGTTTTTTAGAATAACATGATATAATTATACCACAAAGAAATTGACAAGTACCACTAACACTTTTTCTATCCACATTATAACCTGCAAAATTAGCATCTAAATATCCAATCAAGGTAAAAGTAGATTCTTTAGGATACCAAATGCCCAAAGTGGATGTATCAACAAGATATTTAAAGATATGTGTAACAGTACTCATGTGTGATTCTTTTGGATTTGACTAAAAACGTGCACACATACAAACATTGAACAAAACATCAAGTCAATTGATAGTTAAATACAAAAGTGTACCAATCATGCTCCTATATAACTACTGATCTACTGGCTTACCTAATTCATCTTTATCTATTTTGATGCTCGCACTCATGTGAGTTGACATATGTTTTACATTTTCCATTTTGAAATTTTTTAGCATATCCTTGACATATTTTGTTTGAGATATAAAAATATCTTCTTTTGTTTGTTTTACTTGAAGTCCCAAAAAGAAGAAAAGCCCACCCATCATGCTCATTTCGAACTTGCTCTACATCAGTTTTTCAAAATCCTTGCAATACAACTCATTAGTATATCCAAAAATAATATCATATACATAAATCTAAGCAATCAAAATATCTTTATAAATGTTTTTTATAAATAAAATAGTATCAACCTTGCATCTTTTGAATTTTTTCGTTAACAAAAACCCACAAAGTTTATCATACCAAGCTCTTGGAGCTTGTCTTAATACATAGAGAGTTTTTGATAGTTTGAACACATAATCAGGGTATTCATGGTTTTCAAAACTTGGTGGCTGTTTGACATAAAAATTTTCATTTATCAAACCATTCAAGAATGCACTTTTTACATCCATTTGAAAAAGTTTAAACTTTTTAAATGATGTAAATGCAAGTAACATTCTAATTGCTTCAAGTCTAGCTATAGGTGCAAAAGTCTCATCAAAATCAATGTCCTCTTCTTGAGAGTAACCTTGTGCAACTAAACGTGCTTTATTTCTAATAATGATCCTAGACTAATCGAGTTTGTTTCTAAAAATCTATTTTGTACTAATAACTAGATGATCATTAGGTTTAGGCACAAGTGTCCAAATATTATTTCTTTTAAATTGATCTAATTCTTCTTGCATAACAATAATCCAATTTTCAACAGATATTACTTCATCAACTTTTTTAGGTTCAATGTGAGAAATAAAAGCATAATGACCCAAGACATTTTGAAGTGAACTACCGGTTTTGACTTTGTCATAGATATTACCAATAACTTGATTAAGTGGATGATTCTTATGCACACAGAGATTTCGAGGTTCTACAAGAACATCACCTGCACTTACAATTTCTTTATCTATTGATGTTTTCTGTATGTTAATAATGTTTTCTTCTTCATTTGAAAAATCAACCTTACTCGGCCTAGTGTTAGATTCATCAAAGGTGACATGTATTAATTCTTCAACTGTATAAGTTCACTTATTATAGACTTAGTATGCTTTGTTGGAAGAAGAATAACCTAGAAAATACCTTCATCATTTTTATAATTAAATTTACCAAGGTCATCTTTCTCATTGTTTAGTACAAAGCATTTACAACAAAAAAGATAAAAATATGGAATGTTTGGCTTTCGACCTTTCCATAATTCGTATGAAGTTTTTTTTTTAGTATTGGAGAAATACAAATATGGATTACGATAAAACATGCAGTGTTTACCGCCTTAGCCCAATAACTATGTGGTAAATCAACATCAATCAACATTGTTCTAGCTATTTCAATCAATGTTCTATCCTTTCGCTCAACAACTCTATTTTGTTGTGGTGTTCTAGGAGCTTAGAAGTTATGATTTATTCCAAAATTATTTCAAAATTGTGCAAAATGTTGATTGTCAAATTCTCTTCCTCGATTACTTCGAACTGCAAATATTTTCAATCCACTTTCATTTTGAATTTTATGATAAAATTTTTGAAATAAATTAAAAAATTCATCTTTGCTTCCTAAGAACAATACCCATGCATATCTTGAAAAATCATTGACAATAACATAGGCATAATGTTTTCCAACCAAACTTCTTATCCGTGTAATTTCAAATAAATCCATATGCAGTAACTGTAGCGATTCTGTTGTTGACACAATATTTTTAGATTTAAAAAAATCTTTATTTTTAGATTTGAAAAAAACCTTCTTTTTTACCAAGTTGACAAATATTACAAGTATATTTTAAATTAATTTTTAAGTTTGGTGCACTATCAATAAAATTAAACTTTTGCAGTTTATTTCATGTGTAAAGGTTTGCATATCCTAGTCTTATATGTCAAATCAGAATCTCATTATCTATTGTAGATAAGTATTTTATATGGTCTACACTGAGATCTAGAATATATATACATTTCTATTCATTTTTCCACAGCAAATATTATTGCCCACATAATATTATTACCAAGTTCACAAACTATACGTATGTCAGACTTAAACACAACTTCGAGACCTTTATCACAGAATTGATTAATACTTAAGAGACTATGTTTAAGCCTTTTTACATGAAACACATCATTTATTTCAATACCTTCGCAACTTATTGTAATTGTACCTCTGATAAAATCTTTATTGTTGTCATCAAAATAACCTTACCTTTATTTTGCATTTTAAAAAAGTTGAATGTGTTTTTATTTCTGATCATATGATGTGAACGACCACTATCCATATACCATCTTATTTGGCAAGTTGACTTTGTGCAGTCCTAAAAAATAAAAAAAACTTTACTATTTTGGGACCCATTTTCATGGGTCCATACCGGCTAGTGTCATTATTATACATTTTAGGTTTCCAAACTAGTTTTGCTCCAAGCATCTGCAATTTTGTTACTGGGCAAATACATGAAAAATGTTCAAAATTACAGCAAAAATTGTAAATTCCATTTTGGTTTCTAAAAATTTTATTTGACTTTCTATGTTAAATAGTTTTATTTTCTTTCATCTAATTTTTTAAAATTTTATTTTTCTCAACAAGAGATTTTATTTGCACCTATAAATTCATAATTTTTCTTTTTCAAATCTGAGATCAATTTTTAATTTTATATATTTATCTGATAAAGTAATAAATTCTCCAACTAGTTTAATATATTCTTATTTCAATTGATCAACCGAATAACTTATCTCAGAATATTTAGATTCATCTTCATGATCTACCATGAATCCTAATATGATGCAAGATTAACTTGATCATCATCAGATCCTAAAGTAACGGATAGTGAAATATCACTATCACAACATGTCTCATAGCTTTGATTTTTTCTTCTACTGAAATCTTTCTTTTCAATAGGAAATGGGCATGTGTTCTTAAGATGTTCAAAACCTTGACAATTGTGACATCTTACTTTGTCTCCTTCCCTTTTCTCAAAATATTTCCTCTAGCCCTGTTTTCTTTTCTTTTCGGATCATCATTGTATCCTTCTAGCTGCTACATTCTTATTGTTGTTGTTTCTTCCTCGATTTTGAGGATGAATCGTCTTATCTTCTTTGTCAATATAGCAATGTCTTCAACTTCATCACCTGCATTATCATCAGAATGATCAGAGAAAACTTTTAGACCAATTATCTTCGTACCTTTTGGATTATTATTATCATTTTTCTTCATAATGATTTCATGTGTCATAAGAGAGCCTATTAACTGATCTACAAATATGGTTGTTAAATCTTTGGCCTCCTCTATGGCTGTAACCTTTGCAGTCCAAGAAAAAGAAAGTGATCCCAAGATCTTCTTTACCTATTCCTTTGTCTCAATAGACTTACCAAATACTTTCAAGACATTAATTATGTTGGTGAATCTACAAAATATCTTAGTAATAGATTCATTAGATTTCATCATAAAAAGTTCATAGTCATGCATTAATATATTTATTTGGACTCCTTAACTTGGAAAGTACCTTTTCACGTGTTACCACGAGTGTATGCCAAATACTAAATTCAGATGGACAAAGTGCATAATATAAAACATTTAAATCTCTAGAATTTAATTACACTTGTTCATTTTGTTGTTCATTAGGTGCTGTTATAACATCTCCAGGTAAAGTTATACCTTTATGAATAACATTTCAAAGTTTTAAATCTTGGCCTATTACATTTTCAATATCCATAATTTGTACCATCAAAATATAGTGGTCTAGTTATGGAATAACATTCACTATATCCAATTTCCATTTTCTTTTAAGTTATCATGGTCTATTTGGATTAATTCAAAGGCCGCTCTAATACCAATTGTTAGGCTCGTATGAAATTGATAAATAAAAGGAACAAAAGCATAAAAACAAATCCAAGAAAGAATAGTAGAGATTCCATACACCAAAGAAAAATAATCCAAAAAAGACAGCATAAATTATAGTGGTTCGGTTAATGCACCTACTTCACTCTCCAAGTCAACATCTTGACTCAGGTTTCCACTATTCAACTTGAAACTCAAGTTATAATGATACGATCTCAATCATCTTCTGGATTGCCCAAATAGCTTTAGGTGGCATATGAAGTTTTTCGCAAATCACATGAAAGCTTTCCTCTTGAACTAGACAACTTCAAATTCAAGGTAATATAAACAAAAATGAAATAAAATTTACGACCAGTTGGACAACACAGAAGCATAGAGATGAAGTTCAAGTAGGATGGTCACGATGATCTTCAATATATTGCTTTTGACGGATGGATAGAGTATCACGAAGAACGCCTTGAAATAGATCTACACTTTTAAAATGATTCTCTTTAAATTGAATTTTCAAATCTAATTCATTGTCTATTTATAACTTCAAATTTCTAATACCACAAAAGAGAGATTTTCTCCACCAAAGCCGCAACCAATCGGATTTTTCTCAACAACCTGTAATAACTTAACAAACCAAGACAACTCATCATAATAAACTAATCGATTTGCCACATCATTATCCAATTATTTATACATAGATCGTTTTTAAAAACTATCAAAGTTTCAACCCAAAACTATGAAGTTCAAGACCAAAACAGTTGAAGTCGAAAATCAAATCAGTTGAAGTTTAAAACTAAAACTGTTACAGCTTCAAACCAAAACTATGAAATATTTACAGAAAAACTCAACAAATTCACAACACATAATTCCATGCTAATTTGTTACAACTATTTATCTCAAACCAAATACAATCAAACACATTTCAAGTATTAAATTCTTAATCTGTTTATCATCAAAATACTATAACTCAACACATTGAATCTACTGGCTTTCTCCCATAGATTGCCGGTGGTGAGAAACTCAAATCTGGCAGCCCAATTCTACAATTGTCGGATGAAATTGCTGATTAACAATTAAATCTCATAACCTTATTATGAAATTATAGGCAACATGTCATCGACGACGTCTAGACGATCATAAAGATTTTGAGCCCTAGCTGTTGTGGAAGAAAGATATAAAGGAGGAGAGAAGATGGGCTCATGCGAAATACTCATATGCACTCCTTCCAAAATTGACACCTCCTTCCCAAGTTTTTGTTGGTCCCGAGTTAATGGCAATTACCCAAGAGGGGAGGGGTGAATTGGGTTCTTAAAAATTTATAACTTAAACAAAAACTTTACCCCGGATTAATCTAGTCCCCTTAATGAAGAAACGAAATGGAAAGCAATTATAATATAGAGAGCAGAAATATAAATCAAGCACACAAGATTTTTATAGTGGTTCGGGCAACCTCCCTACTCCACTCTTCTAAGCTCACACTCCTTGTGACTTGGGTTCCACTATTGTATTCTCTCAATACAATTAGATCCACTGCTCTCTTCTAGATTCCAGCTCTAGGGGGCTTCAACAAAACACAGCACAAGTAGGTGACGAGTTCCACTCCAATCACACACTACTTTGCTTATACTTGATCTTAGTTCCTCAAACTAAATCAAGTTCAATACAGACAAATGAAATAACAGAAAAGAGTCTACACTTTACAGATGTGTAGAAACAATTTGGCGCAGAGAAGAACTCGTAATGTAGGCTTTGAAGATTTAGAAATGTAGCTCTTGCAATTTGAAGCAAAGTTCTTCCTCCTTGAATGGCTTGATCTCTTTGAAGCTCTTGTAGATGGTAGTTATGCACACTTAATGATTCTCAGCTACTTCCCTCGTCCACAATAACTCCTTTTTTATAATTGTGGAGGGAATCCGAACGTTAGAAGGTGGTTGGCGCGCATTAAATGCGCCAACGTTCGAATAAATTCCGACCGTTGCGACCCAAGTCGCAGGTGGAGTCGACTTCGGATGCGACTTCGCCCAAGTCGCAGATGGAGTCGACTTCGGGTGCGACTTCGCCTCTCCGTCGCAACTTCAAGTTCCAGGTCGGGTCGACTTGGGTATCGACTTGACCCAAGTCGCAGGTGAAGTCGACTTCGGGTGCGACTTCACCTTTTCAGGTTCCAAGTCTGAGTCTTGAGTCGACTTTGGCTTCAGACTTCAACTCAAGTCGATCATGGAGTCGATTTGGGTTGCGACTTGACTTGGTCTTTGCAAAATATGCTTTGATCCTCATTGATTTGCTTCTATCTTGTTTGGATTTCTTCCTTTAGTTGCTTTCATTCTAGAATGACCCCTTATACTTGTAGATCTTGTGATACTTGAAGAGCTTTACTTTGATTCTTCTTGGATTAGTTTGAACCTTGTGAATCTTTGAAGAACTTGAATCTTGCATGGTAGATTCATGCACCTTGCTTGCTTTTGATTCATATTGATCTTCATGACTTGATTATTTCTTCATCTTGGAGCATGCTTGAATCTTTGCCTTGGGCTTAATAAACTTGATTTTGATAAAGAGCTTGTATCCTTAATTTGGTCTTGAGAAAACTCAAGTTGATTCTTGGAATGAGCTTGAAACTGCATCTTTGAGCTTTGAGAACGTCAAGTCGAACTTGGGGTCGACTTCGTCTGCGACTTCGCCCAAGTCGCAACTGGAGTCGACTTCGTTTGCGACTTCGGCATTCTTCCATCCCAAATTCAGCTCTGGAGTGATTTTTCCGACTGAAGTCGATGGTGAGGTCGACTTTGTTTGCGACTTGGCTTCCCAAGTCGCAAGTGGAGTCGACTTGGCCTGCGACTTCACCTGCTCTTCTTTCCATTTCAACTCTGGACAGATTTGGCTCTTTGAAGTCGAACTTGGAGTCGACTTGGGGAACGACTTGGCTTCCCATGTTTTATGTTCTTCAAATGTATATCCCTTAAACATATCCAAAAACATGTTAGTAGCCCAGACTTACTCAAATTGATTTGTTAATCATCAAAACATAGATTTAACTTATTTTTCACATATTTCCAACAGTTTTATGATGCTAAAACTAACCCTAGGAATCTCAATCGTCTATCAAAAATGAACAACGAATAGCAAGCTTTCCATGAGAAAATTCAATGACAGCTTCCATGGGTGGGGGCCTATAAATATAATCCACTTGCCCAATTAGAGAATTCTTCATCCCATCTTACCTAATGAGAACATACTTTACAAGCCTAAATCATTATGAAATTCAAGAAATTTCAACACTAAAATTATGCAAATTGCATCCGAATAACAAATCTAATGTCACTGCGTAAATAACGAGCATTAAGCCTATAGAATGAGCAGTTGTGATGAATAGAAACCAAGTAATAACACCAGTAATCATTGGACAACTGTTAAAATTCAAAAGCTTTTAATTCAATGTTGATGTAGATAGAGACACAAAGAGTCCTCTCCTTTAGTGGCAACTTAGAGGTGATTAGGTGAAAATTTAAGAAAACCCCAAATCGTGGGCAGTGTTGGGTGCGAGAGTCATTTTTTATTTTTTCTTTTCTTTATTTGCATTTTCGAAATTTGTCAGGATTGTTTAGCAGATTATTCAAAAGATAGATGGAAAGCAAAGCTTCAAAATAAAAGACTGAATTTTTATAGAGTTTACAAGTGGAAGATGAGACCTATACATTTGGACAATAAAAGGGGATGAAAATTAAAGAAGAAGGTTTGTTAATGAAAGAATTGCAAACACTATCGATTGTGGACAGTCATTATAAGAAGATTGACCCAAGTTCAAAACGAGCCCTTCTCTACTCGTTGTGGGCAAATTGTAGCTATAATAAGGAGCAACTCAAGGCAAATATGTGAAGGACATGGAAGACGATGGGGATGTTCACATTTATAGAATCTCTACCTTATAAACTTTGAACATGAGTGAGATAAAAGAAATATTCTACTGGGTAAACCCTAGCTTTATTACCTCATATACTTCTATTTCAAGATATCACTACACCTATAGATTGCGGACTGGTAAGTTTGTAGATAAGATGGGGTGGGGAAGATGATTGGGCATACTTTGGAGAATTCTTAAAGGTAATCGAACAATTATATGTTGTTTGGTTAAGGGTTATGGTGGATGTTAGGGAACTAATAAGGAGGGAAATTTTTATCCAATGTGGCTCACAAGGGAAGAAGTGGTCGCGATTTCAGAATAAGAAATTACTAATGTTTTGCTTTCTATGTGGTTTGATGGGTGATTTACATAAGGAAAGCTCAAAGGAGAGGAGAAATGTCAGAGGTAGATATGCCTTAGAGTAGCTACTTGAGGGCAGGGTATAAACCTATTGGGATAATGTGGAAGTTGGGAAGGAATAATAGAGTTGAACCAAGGAAGTATTTTCCAAATATAGAAGTGAACAGAGGGAGTATGGATGCAAGGACTATAGTGACTAGAGAAAATACACTAAATATTATACAAGAAAATGGGGAACATAGACTATCACAAGATATAGAGAAAGATATTTAGGCCGAAAAAAGGTAAGTCTGGGTAACCTTGATTTAAGTAGTGAAAGAAAAAAAAGGAACTAATATAGGAAAAGACAAGAAAGGGAAAAACCATAATTGACAAAAGTAAAGGGGAGGACATAAAAGGAGAAAAGAGTTAGGATGGGATGGATATGGAGCTATTTGGTCTAGAAAATTTTGATTAAGAAAATTTAAATTGAAAAAGGAGTGGTATAAAAATTTAAAAAGTGATTAGGTACTAAACAAAAGACAGAAAGGAAAGAATTGATATTAGAGGGTTAACAAATTATAGGGTGAATGTACAAGAGGGAGATGAAGATCAAAGAGAGGCTTCTTTTCCTCCTAGTTTTGAACCTATGACTTATAATTCAAATGGCAGAAACATAGTAATAATTCAGCAAAGGGACAAAATAGATATATGGAAACATAGTGTACACAATCCTGGCTCTAGTGTGAGACAGATGACATCATTAATAAAGAGCTCATAAGGATCAGAAAAAAAAGAGTATGATGTGAGAGGATAGTTTTTTAAAAAGGAAGTGGTGAAGCAAAGGTAGATTCATATGAGGAGGAAACGAGTTGAATATAACATTAATTAGAAGAGAGGTTTGATAGATATTTTTCAGAATATAAATCTATCTTAACAAAGAGAATTAAAGTAAAGGAAGCAGGTTTTTAATACAAATGGGGATATGGTGAACATAGGTTAAGTGAATATCTTAGCCCCATGGGAACTAAATGGCGGCCCTATTATGGAATTGTTGTGGGCTTATGAACCCACGACAATTCGAGTTCTTCTTGATCTTGTCAAGAAGGAAGATCCTTGCTTGATATTCCTCATTGAGACCAAGAGGAGAGATGAAGAAATGGAACATATAAAGAGAAAATTATTGTTTGAAAATTGTTTTGCAATGAATTATGATGGAAGAAGTGGTATGTTAGCATTGCTTTGGAAGAAGGACATACAAGTGAATCTACAATTTTACTCAAATTCTCACATTGATAGCATCAACACTAGGATAACCAGCCTAGAATTTTACAGGTTTCTATGGAGCTCCACAAAGTTATAGTGGCCGAGAATCTTGTTCTTTACTAAAACAACTAAAAGGAGGTATTTTTTGTCCATGGCTAGTCCGGGGAGATTTTAATGAGGTGATGGGTTTATCAGAATACGCCAGTAATCACTTCGGGTTAGATAATTAGATGAATCAGTTCAGGGAAGTAGCTGATCATTATGAGCTGATTGACCTGGATTTCTCAGGACCAACTGTGACATGTTCAAATAGAAGAGCAGGTCATGACAGAGTTGAAGCGGGGCTTGATAGAATTTTGGCATCTCTTGATTAGATTGATATTTTCCTCAAGCAAAAGGTGCTGAATATAGTAGCTTTAGTTTCAGATCATAGCCCTGTAGTGGTGAGATCAGAGCAGGATAGAAGAATGTGGAAAATTGAGAGATAGTTCAGATATGAAAAGTATTGGCCAAGATATCCAAAAGCATAAGAAATTATTAAAAAGGTTTAGGATAGCCCAGCAAGAGGAAATTTGTCCTCTTAGGATAGAATTAGATAGAAATTGTAGAAGTGCACCCAGAAGCTAATGGAATGGGATAGTTAGACCCGTGGTGATGCCCCAACAAAAATTTAGGAGAAGCAGTTGCAACTGTATAAGTTGAACGAGGAACACCCATCGAATGAGAGAGACAAATAAATCGGGGATAAAAAGTCAATAGTAAATTTCCTTCTTGAAGATGAAGAACTGAAATAGAAGTAACGTGCAATGGTAAGTTGGCTCCAACAGGGTGATAGTAACATGTCATTTTTTCATGAAGCTGCGAGTGAAAGAAGGAGAAATTGCTTAACGATAATAGAATCAGTGGATGGGGAATGCACCCCAAAGAAAGAGCAAATGTCAAAGGTGATTTATGACTATTACAGCACTTTATTTATGATTGAGCAGGTGGCCTCTTCAACTCATCCAATAGTTAGTAAAATATCAACCAAGGTTACACAGGTCCATGATCAGATGCTTACCCGTCAACTATTTGTGGAAGAAGTTCTCATAGTGATAAAAAGTATTCATCCAATGAAAGATCCTAGCTTAGATGTAATATCTGTGGATTTTTTGTATAAAAACTAGAATATCTTAGGGGAAGATATTTGCAAAGCTTGTCAATAGTTCATGGAGATAGAATCTATGGCAGATCAAGTGACTCTCTTAAATAAGGTAAATCAAATAACTTTTGTTTTCATTGCTGAAATTAGTGCGACAAAATTATCGAATGTTAGCCTAATTAGCATATGTAATGTCATATACAAAATATTATTGAAGGCATTGGCAAATCGGTTAAAATGTTGTCTCTCTAATATTATTTCACCTCAGTAGAGTGCTTTTGTTCTAAGAAACAGATTGCCGATAATATGATTATTGCATATGAGGCAATCCATGTATTAAAAAGAAAGTAAACATGGAGAAGGGGGGAGATGACGGTTAAACTTGACATGTCCAAGACATATAATCGAGTTGAATAGAAATATCCGTGTGACGTCATACGACTAATGAATTTTGATGAGAGATGGATAAAATGGATATTCAGTTACATTTCCTCAATCAATTACCATGTAGGCTTCAATGGTTTGACAATAGAAGTCATCCACCCAAGTAGAGGCCTCAGGCAACGTGATCCTCTCTCCGCATATCTATTTATATAATGTGCTGAGGGCTTCTCTGCCTTGCTCCATTGGTCACGTAGTATAAACATGCTCCCTTTGTCAAACAGTGTTAGAGTTTGGACATATTTGTTATTTTACAGGGCTGCTAATGTCTCTTTTAACGGATTCCTAAATATGGATATAAGTGAAATTTTAAATAAAATTCATAGGTATATATGAAATTTTTGAAAATCCAACAAAACCCTCTGATATTGTTTGAGTATACAAATGTTTAGATATAAATGGAATTAGAGATAAAAATTCTTTTGTTTATCTAGTGTTATAGTGCATGACTCTCATCTAAAAATGTGTACAATTAATGTAATAAAACTATTTAATGCTAAACATCAATTTTACAGTAATAATTTTTAATATTTAAATCATCTAAAATATTATTACTATGTGTATAAATAATTTTATAAAGTATTATTACATTCTAATACATATGTAAATGGATATAAGTGTTTTCCTTAATTTACATATAAATATATTTATTTTTGAGCTATCGTTGCTCATGCACATATTTAATTTGGATGAAATTTGATCTCATGACTAAACAAATATTATTAAATATAATACATTAATTGGATTTTATATCAATCATTAACATCTTAAAAATAGAGGTCTAGGATTAGTGTGAATAAGAAGTCTATGATTCAAATGTTGGGTATAGCTTCAATACCCAACGCCTGGAGTACACCTCCATTTAGTGTCTAATCATCCATTATAGTGGACATGATTAAAAAAAAAAAAAAAAAGGTAACATAAGATGGTTTTATGTCACATGATAGTTATATGTCACTCTTAGAGTATGCCTTTGTTAAGTGTTTGATCATCTATCATATGTCATGCTTAGAGTACATCTCTATTAAGTGTTTGATCATCCATTATAGATGGCGCGATAAAAAATAAAAAAAAAACAGTTGGGGTTAAATTCGCGTGGGTGCATTTAACCTATTTTTATTTTTTTTTGAAATTTTTTTATACAACTGTTAATCTAAGTGTACTTGCCTAAAATGTCACTGATTTTCAAAAATAAAAAATAAATATCTAAAATACTTCAAAAATGGTAAAAATTGATATACATGTTAAATAAACTTATATTGACAGTTCTATTAAAAAAATTTAAAAACAAAATTTTAAAAAATAAGTTAAAGCGTGCGAGTGCACTGTATCAGACCCCAAAAAGAAACTATATATGCATCAAAGCTTGCCCTATGGTAAAACAAGGTGGTTGTATGTCACATGGTCGAGCGTACGAGCCAACACCTCCACTCTCTGCCCGATGGTATGCAATTATGCATAGACGGTGCAGGCTCGTCGGGTGAAAATACTTTTTAAATGGAACTGGAAAAAATCTGTATCTATTGTGACAACATAAACATAAGTGGATCTAATTTATAACTAGATGAAGTTGAAAATTCCAAATTTTCTATGCAATAAACGCCCATGTGCATGGATTCATCGAAGGGAATAGGGAGACTAATTGGGGTCTTAAGTACATGCCTCGACGCCGTGCCAACAGTCGCAAGTCTTCAACTCGCTCGCGAAATATGCTTCAGACTTCATAGTCGTCCAAATCCATCAATATGATGGACAGCGTTTTTTGCTTTTTTTTTTTTTTTTGCCGGTCTTCGTCGGTCTTTCTAATAAAAAAACAGGGAAAATTTTTCCACTGATCATCCTGGCATTTTAACCGACTGACGAATAGACGATGGTTTTATAGAAGTAAATTTTTTTTTATTTGAGCTTATCAGTGTTAATTAAATTGAGATTAATTCCAAATTTTAATTGGGCTCGGCAAGTGGTTTTACTTTTATAGAACTCCTTTCAATTTTTGCATCTTGATAGTTGATAAAAAATACATTCCATATTTTTTAATTTATCATCATTTATTTAACTAAAAGATCAAATTTCATCAAAATCAAATGGTTGTATTTGCTTAAAAATAGATATATTCGTTATAAATTATGAAAGATTTTTGATTGATTCACATATAATTAACCTGAAACAGTACTTTATAAATTTATTTACCTACAGAAGAATTGTATTTTAAATAATTTAGATGTTAAAAATATAATCCTAAAATTAATATTTAGCATTAAATTATTTGACATATTTAGATGATACATTTGTAAATGGAGCTCGTACACAATAAAATAGAAAAGAAAACTTGTTTCCATAATATAATAAATGGTGCTAAAATATAATGAGTGATGTAAATTCTCTGCTAGACTGCTGCTGAGTTTGAAATCTTTATGCGGGTCCAAGTGTACTTAATTCGTACGTTAAATTGCTCAAATTTTGGATGCGTATATTTTTTAAATAGCAAAAATCAGCAATTTTAAAAGGAAAATTTACTAAAATACCCTCTAAAATTGTATATTTTGGAAATTAAGGTAAAACATTACTCAAATTCAAAAATCATAAAATGTGTTATATGAATAAAATATATTAAAAAGCGAACATGTTAACCCGAGCTAAGCAAATGTCTTACTTATCCCACCTCAAAAAAATCATTTACAAGACTTTTTTCTTCATACATTTGTTTATTTAAGTGTATTTAATATATAAACCAAGTTTCATAATTTTTGGATAGGTATATATATTTTTTAAATTTTTCAAAGACATGAGTATTTTCAATACATATATATAGACATTTAAAAATCTCAAAAAATATATACACATATTAAAAAATGGTAAAACTTGGTTTATATGTTAAATACACTTAGATAAACAAGTGTATAAAAAAAGTTTAAAAAAAAGTTGTTGTAAATGAATTTTTTGAGATAAGCTAAGCGAAACATTTGCTTAACTTGGACTAACATGATCATTTTTTAATAATTAGGCCAATATTTTCAGAAAAAAAGAAAAAAATACATGACAAACATGAGCTCCTACTAGCCTAACAAGATCATAATCCTTAATTGAGAAAGTTTTGTAACATAATTATGCAAATTATATTAAAATAATCTATTAAATTTAAAATTAATCTCATAATGGGCCTAAATCAAGAACTTCAACAATTCACTTTTATGGATCAAATTACACAGAAGTAGCGCCCTTTTATCTAATAGATATTATTTCCTATTTTGCTTAAAATGGCTTCTTATTTTTGCTTTTTTATTCACTTAATTTTCCGTTATTATTTCGATCACATCACATCACATTACTCCTTTTATTATCATTTTTTTTCATGATTATTGCTGCTTGACAATCTCCCACCATTTGTAGTCGGGCCTAATTAAGGTCGTCGCTCTTTATTTAACCTGCGGTTAGGTTTGCTTTTAGTATCTGTTGCCTGTTAAAACATTAGGAGACTTTTCGTAGGCTCTTACGTATTGCTTTTCTTAATTTCCACAGGCCGTTGTAGTTGTTAGGTTGTTTTAGGACTTTTCTTAAATGCACTTGTTAAGTTTGATACTAATTTCAAATATATTTACTACATTTCTAAAATTTCAAATATACCTACTATATTTGTAATTAATTCCAAAAACACTTAATCCGCGAGTTAATGTTGTTATTTAATATGTAAAATTACTAAAATACCCATCAAATTTTAGACATAATTGAAAATTAGAATACCGTAACTCACCAATGCCCTAATTGCACATGAGCTCTAAATTTGGAGAACCCTAATTTTATTTTATTTCTATTTTATCTTAGTTTTATTATTTTATAACAAGGGTTTTTTATGCATTTATAAAAAATTAACTAATGATTTTTAATGGAATAAGTATTTTTGGGATTATTATAAACATAGTAGGTGTATCTGGAATTTTAAAACTATAGTGGGTGTATTTGGGATTAGGTCAAAAATAGTGAGCATATTTGGAAAAAGCACTTGTTTTAGGAACTTCTGCATTGAATAACCAATTCAGACAGTGTCACTATTCAAATCTCAATGGTGTTCTGTTGGTTAAATTTATTGGAAACGACTTGAGTTCCGTTTGGAAGATGTAAAAATAGAAATGTACTAATTTACAGTTGGGAAAAAATTTTGAAAGTAAAAGAATAATCTTATATGATTAGAGTAATAATTAGGAATAAAAGAAATAAAATTAAAATAAATAGAGTAGTTGCATAGAAATATGTATATAAATGAATAAATTATATATAATAATTAAAAAATATCGGGCACACTTCTATATAACCTGGTTACATCGAAGAGGTTCCATATAACCCCTTCTATTTTTAGGATTTAAATATTTGATGGAAAATCTAATCCATTTATTGTATTTAATGTCATTTGTTTAACTAGGAGACCAAGTTTCACCCAAATCCAATATGTGCGTAGGCTACATTTGCTAAAAGATAGGTACATTCATGAGTAAACTAAGGAAAATGCTTAGATTCATTCATGTATGTGTTGGAAACAATGTTCAAAACAAAACAAAATTGACCAAAGCATGAGTTTTGATGATTAACAAAGTTATATTTGAGTAAAAATTGAATACTGATGATTTGGTTGAATGTTTTGAGGAAAGGAAATAGCCAAGTCGATATCCAAGTCGACTTAGACTTCGACTTAGGGTAAAGTCGATCTCAAAGTCGACTCCATATTCGACTTCAAAACAAACCACACAGCCAAATTTGAAAATGGAAGAAGAGCAGGTGAAGTCGCAGGCCAGGTCGACTCCACTTGCGACTTGGGAAGCCAAGTTACAAACGAAGTCGACTCCAGCATCGACTTCAGATGACAAAAATACTCCAGCGTTGATTTTGGGGCACAAAAATACCGAAGTCGCAGACGAAGTCGACTCCAGTTACGACTTGGGTGAAGTCGCAGACGAAGTCGACCCCAAGATCGACTTGAGGTGTTCAAAGTTCAAATATGCAGATTCAAGCTCATTCCAAGATTCAACTTGAGTTTTCTCAAAACTAAATCAAGGGCACAAGCTCATTATCAACTTAAGTCTCTCAAGTCCAAGGCAAAGCTCCAAGCATATTTCAAGTTAAAGAGATTCAAGATATGAAGATTAATGAATCAAAGGCAAAATCAACCATACAAGTTTTCAAGCTTCACAAGGTCTACAAAATATTATTGAAGGAAAGAAGACAAGCAAGCTAAAAGGAATCTAACAAAGGTCAAACTGTTTTCGGCACAAGAACGAGTCAAGTCGCAACCCAAGTCGACTCCAATATCGACTTGAGGTCAAGTCTGAAACCAAGTCGACCCAGACTCAGACTTGGAAAAATGCGGAACTGAAGTAGCACACGAAGTCGACTCCAGTTGCGACTTGGGAAGCCAAGTCGCAGACGAAGTCGACTCCACCTGCGACTTGGGGAAGCAACGTTCGAATTTTTGAACGTTGGAACATTTATTGCGCGTCAACCACTTCTATAACGTTCAAATCTTCCCCATTCTATAAATAGACACTCAAGCAAACGTTGAAACATACACTACATAGCCTAAAGAGAGAAAAGAAGTGCAAATAAGAGCTCCCATTTGCTTTTCTCCAAATTTGAGTGATCTATACACTTTCAAAGGAAGAACGAGCTTCAAGTTGCAAGTAGCGTCAACGATATACAACCGGTTGCTTCTACAAACTCTTCCTCAAGCTGAATCTTGCCTACACAACTCAGTAAAGTGTAGATCTTTCTTATTTTCATTATTCTTTGTTATTGATCTTGGTTTGAGTTTGTTGTAACAAACCAAGACGTTGCAAGTAGAGTTGTGATTGGAGTTGAACTCATCATCTACTTGTATCAAGTGTATAAGCCCCCTAGAGCTAGAATCTAGAAGAGAGCATAGGCTCTGATTGTGTATGCCCCATAGAGCTAGAATCTAGAAGAGAGCGGAGACTCTAAGTGTATTCGCGGAATACATAGTGGAACCCAAGTCACAACGGTGTGTGAGCTTAGAAGAATGGAGTAGGGAGAGGTTGCCTGAACCACTATAAATCTTGCCTACTGTTTTACTTCATTGCTTTCATTACTTCATTGCTCTCTATTTGTTTCAATCAAGGGGATTAAGCTTTCAAGGGGTTAAGTTTTAATTTACCGAAGAATTTTATAAGAACCCAATTCACCCCTCCCCTCTTGGGTTTTGCCATTAACTCAGGACCAACAGTATGTATTAGAATGTAATAATATTTTATAGAATCATTTATCCATATACTTTTGATATTTTAGATAGTTTAGATGTTGAAAATACTACTTAAAATTAGATATTTAATATTAAATTATTTTATTATGTTAATTTTATACACTCGTGAATGAGGTCATATATAGTGATACGTGACAAATGAAAGAGTTTCCATAGTAATATAAATTATGGTAATATAATGGATTAAGTGAATTTTTTTTCAACCATCTAAATATTAAAAATGAAGGAAGTTATATAGAAGAAGAGTTTCATAAAAGTGCTCTCGAAAAAATATAATAGCTAAGAATTTAAGATATTGAATCATATATAAAAGTGGTGATACTTTTGTGAAACCCTCTTTCTTTGTTATCCCATCAATTTTCAACATCTAGACAATTAATAAAAAATCCACTTCATCTATTGTGTTTATCATCACTTATATTATCACAGAAACTCTTTCATTTATTTAATATCATTGTATATGGGTCTCATCTACGAATATGTATAATTAACATAATAAAATAATTTAATACTAAATATAAATTTTTAAGTAGTGTTTTCAATATGTAAACAATCTAAAATATCATTACTATATGAATAAATAATTCTATAAAATATAACTACATTTCAATACATATGTAAATGAATCCAAGCATTTTCACATGAAAGTATTTATCTTTTAGCAAATGTCGCCTATACATATATTAGATTTGAATGAAACTTAGCCTGATAACTAAACAAATAATGTTAAATATAACCAACGGATTAAATTTTCTATTAAACATCAAAATCTTAAAATTTGGAGAGTTTACATGGAACCGTTTCTATGTAAAGCGGGCCCCATATAAAAGTATGCTAAAAAAAGTACAATTTTTTTTAAAAGAAAAACTTATACATTTTCCTGCGTCAGAATTGGAAATGAGATTGTTGCGTGAAATAACATTGGAAAATAAAAATATGTAGACAAAGATGTGTTAAAGGCATGGTTGCCATATTCTGGAAGATCGAATCCTATACGAGGAATAGAAAAAAATTAAAATTTTCAGTGTGAAATTTAATTTTTCCTGTCCAAACATTCCATTTGTCATGCTGATTGACCGTTGCGGTTAACTGCAAGACCATCACTAAGCAGGCCAGGCCCAGAAATAAATGGCATCCTTAACGAACTATCATGATTTTGTCTTAAATATTGTTACCGGGAAATGGACTTTGTGGAGTTCTAATTCAATACGTTCGATGAAATGAAATTTTAATGCACTCAGCCGGGTGCAACACGGTTCAGGTTTTATCGTGTCGGGGTGAACCCAAGCCTTCAGCCTATCGGGTTGAGGTAAATCTAAACCCAAACCCAAACTATAATACTATAATTTAATTTCGAGTCGGTTCAACTAGGTTGACACTAGTTTTGGATCGAAATTCGGATTATCTAGTTGAAATTACTGATAAATATAACGAATTTTTTAAACACTATTGCATTCGTATATAAGTAACTTACACTTGAATATATAAATATGACCTATGAAATCTCTGGTTTTGATAAAAGTTGTTTTTTTTTAATTAAAAGATAATTCTAAATACAATGAACGTAATGAATTTACACATCACAATCGAGGTAAGAAAAATAAATAAGATTATATAAAATCGCTATCTAAAGTTAACAAATGTGAAATTTATATATCTCATAGTTAATTAGTATATATGTAATAATTTTAAAGAGTTCGTATATTTATAATTATTTACAAATAAATTTAATGTAGACATAATAATATTCAACTTTCGTGGACAATATAATATTTAAGTTTTGGAATAAACATTTTATAGTTGAATTAAGTTATGATTATATAGAAAGGAATGATCCTATTAGCTTGAGCTAAGCGAAGGCTAAACAAAGGGTTTGCTTAGCCCACTTTTTTTATTTTTTTCTCTTCATATATTTGTTTAGTTAAGTGCATTTAACGTATAAACTAAGTTTTATTATTTTTAGATATTTGTACATATCTCTTTGAGATTTTTAAACATATGGGTATTTTAAATAATATATACACCTAGATATTTAAAATTTTTTAAAAATATATATACATAAATCCAAAAATGGTGAAACTTAGTTTATATATTAATACACTTAAATAAACAAGTGTATGAAGAAAAAAGAACAAAAAGTGTTGTAAATGGATTTCTTAAGATAGGCTAAACGAGCCATTTTCTTAGCTCGTGCTAATATGATCATTTCTCTTATATAGAATAATTTTTTTATCACAATTATAATTGAAATATTTAATGCATAAATAAACATAATTATTTTAATGAATTAGGGACAATATTGGGTTGGTACCAGATTGAATTTTGATACCGGGTTGTGCAAACTCGGTATTAGTTTCAGATTTTCTTGAGTCGGGTTGAAACTGAGTCTAATTCGAAAAAAAATTTAAAAATAAAATCCAAACTTGGCTTTGAAACAAGGTCAGGTCACGCGAGTTCGAACAAACCCAGTATCAAGTTGCACCCCTAACACTCAAGTGCAAACCCTAGTTTATAGTTTTTTAAAAAAATTTAAAAACTATTAATCTAAATATATTTTAACTTATGTATTAAGTTTTACCACTTTTAGAAACATGTGTATATATTTTTTGGTTTTTTTAAGAATAAGGGTTAAGTCATTTATCCTCTTATTTTTAAACTTAAAAATATATATAACATTTTCAAAACTTTTAAAACTTAGTTTATAGATTAAAAATATCTAGATTAATTGTTTTATAAAGAATTTTCAATAGACAAATTCAAAAAAGGTTTTGCACCCAAATGCACGAAAAATTCAATGCATCCGAGTGCATTGAAACGCTACATAACTTTGCATTGGGATGGGGTGTTGTAGCACGTGGTTTTTAGCGCGCTACGATGGGCCGGCAGATGGGCCTAAAAAAGTGTAAGGTAGGCTCAAAAATACATATAAACATGAACTAAAATGTAAAAAATAAAATATGCATACATCAGAGAAGAAAATAAGTATGAGATGCAAGTTAGCGAATTAGCGGGTTAGACATGATGCAAGTTAGGTGCAGAAATTAAACGTGCAAAAATAAAAATATAAACGGTGTAGAAAAGGGGTTCAAGATCAGAAATGGAATAAATATAAAATGTGTAGACATGGGGGTTAAAGAAGGGAGATGCAAGCGTTAAGGCTTTTAGATTATGCAAGTCTTTAGAGATTTTTAAATGATGCGAGTTAGTCAAACGCAAACATATATCTCAATTAGACGCAATGAGCAATTAGTACTATGCGTATAAATATTTAATATATTAACTTTTGGAGTCGCCACTAACCATATAACTGTGGTTAGTCCGTGTACAATAAGGCACTAAAACATAGAGATTCTCTGGGTGAACTCACAACTAGAAAAAAAATACAATTTTATTTTTCTAGTACATTGGTCCTAGGAGTGCGAAAAATTAATATACATTTTTTTATATATAAAAACTCAGGAGGGGGGAGGCGGGAATTTGGCGGGAATTTATTCCCTAGGCTTTTTTCGAGGCCCTAACTCAATTTTGAAAGTTGGGTGCGTGTATTAGTTCTTGTTGCGTGGAAAACAAAAAAAACGAGAGAGAGACGATGATGCTAAAGACGGGCTGGAATTCCTTTTCCTACTCTGTGTTTTTTTATTATTATTATTATTATTTTGAGAAGATAATGCACAGATTTTTGGAGCAGGTGAAGAGGGGCGTTTTTCTCGAAGAAAAAAAAAGAACGAGAAAATGAAAAGGAAATAGAGAAATGATGTGTTGGACCCCTTTTGTTTTAAAAAAAAAACGAGAAAATGAAAAGAAGAAAGAGAAATGACGCGCTGGACTTTTGTTTTTTTTTTAAAAAAAAAAGGAGAAAATGAAAAGGAGGAATGAAAATGCGCTCGAGGGTTTTTTCTCCTTTTGATGTTTTTTTTCTTTTTAATAAAAAAAACGAAAATGAAAGAAAGGGAAGAGAAAGACGGTGACACTGAAGCCTGTGTGCTCGTTTTTTTTTTTAGAAAAACGAAAAAATGCAGAAAGGAAGAGAGAGGAGAAAACGGTGTGCTTAGAACCGTTTTTTAAAAAAAAAAAAAATGAAAAAAATGTGAACAGAAAAAAGGAAACGCTGGTTATTTTTCTTGATTTTTTTTTTAAAAAAACGAAAAAAATGAAAAGAGAGTGACGACGTGCTGGTATATATATATATTTTTTAAAAAAATATGGAAAGGAGAAAGACGAACGTGCTGTTGCTGTTTTGGGTTTTTTTTTATTTTTGAAAAAAAATGATAAAGAGAAGGAAAAGGACGCGCAGTAGATCTCGTTGCTTGTTGTTTTTTTTATATTTTTTTTTATAAAAAAAATAAAAAAAGGAGATGGTATCCAGAGATTTAACGGGATGTGCTGAACCCTTTTTTTTTTTTATGGAAAACGGAAAAAATGAAAAAAAGAAAAATGAGAGAGGCGATGATACAAGAGAAAAAAAGGAACGGGCTAGAGTTTCCTTTTTTACTCTGTTTTCGTTTTTTTTTTTATTGGAGATGAAAACGCACCAAATGAAAGTTAGCCTCAATGGATTTTTGGAGCAAAGGAAAAGTGGGTTTTTTTTTTGGGTGCTGGCGATCGTGAGGTGAAGACCAAGCAGAGAAAGTGGTCAACGGGTAAAAAAAATGGAGACGTTACAGGGATTTTGAGATGGGTGCTGGAAAAATGAAATAACAGGATTCCTTGGGCATGCACATTCTTTGTTTTTTTTTTTTACAATGGCATTTTGCTGAAATCGCACTGGATTGAAGGAAATGATGCCGGTAAACAAAGTTGGGGCTAGAGCAGAGGAACGAACAGTCTAGATATGGGGCCCGGGTTTTTTTTTTTTTAGATGGAAGTTGGAAAGTGGAAGGGTTGAATGGAGGAAAAATCAGAGAAAGAGGCTGTTTATATATCTCACCACTGGGCAAATGGGAGAGAAGAAAATGGAGTTGTTCTCATGATGATGATATGAGAAGAGCATAGGCAAAACAAGGCTAACAAATTTGGGCAACGAAAAAAAAGTGAAGAGACAAGGAAGGCAGCGACAAGCAGAGGTATTTTGGGAAAAATGGAAGATAGTCCATGGGTTTTGGAATGTGGAACCAGTTGGAGACGAAGGCAGCAATTGCAGGGATTTTGGGAGCGTGATTGCGTGAATGCCCGGCCCCTAGGTGGCGGCTGCTGTGTCCCCCGTCCCCCTTTTAGGGTGAAAATGACCTCCTTTTATAGGTTTTTAAGTTTGAAAAATTACAATTTGGTATTTTCTTTTGAATTTTTTTTTTTTTTGCACAACTCCATATTTCCTTTTTTTGGAAAATTCTAACAAACATGGACCTTTAGGTAATTTTATGAGTGGTTTTTGAAAACCACCCATAGGGGCCCATGGTTTTGCTTGGCTAGTGAGTCAAAAAATTTTTAACCCTTGATTTTGCATATTTTTGACCTGTTATTTATATCTTGATTATTAAATATTTTTCTTGATTTTTGATAGGGCCCACATTTATTAATATTCTTTATTCATTTTAACGGTTCAGATTTTTACTTAATAAGTTGGATTTATCAATTTTATTTATCATTTGAAAATATTGCAAATTCTCCTCTTTCTTTGGTCAAATTGACTTTGACCATCAAAATCTCCTAAAATAATGATTATTTGTTTAATCCAAACCGTTCATCATGTCAATTCCGCTCCAATTGACTTGTGGAAGTGTTCCTTGCTTCATCTTGAATGTACGTGGCTCCAGATCAACAATATGGATTAGTGGCAGTTATCTCCGTAGCGGGCTTGAAGCCTTTGGAGGCCCATGGATCCTACACAATTTTGGGCTTGCAAATATATGGGTTAAAAATTCAAAAATGAATCCACAAATCCTTAGACGTGTATGAGAAATAATAGTAGGCCCATTTTTTATTTTATTTTATTTTATTTTAATTTTATCATTATATATATTTTTTTTACGTTTTTGTGGAGTGTCAACAGTTGCCCCCCCTTCTTTGATGATAATGATCATTGTCATTAAAGAAGGTATAGTTGACACCTAAAATTTTTCTCTTTTTTTAATGCAGCTTAGTATGATTTTCTTAATTTTTATAATTTGCCCTACCCTCATACTTTTCATCTCTTTTTTTTAGATAGTCTTTAACAATTTTTTTTTAGGATATTTTTTTGTAATCCTATTAATTATGTAATCATTATAAGCTTTCATAGTTTTTTTTTTTGAAAAATAATTATTGACTTTTGTAGCCATATGAGTAATGTAGTTGCAAAATTTCGAGGTTATTTGTTGAAACAATTAGCTTAAGAAGTGGGCTTCATTAATTTATATTAATGATAATTTTTTCATAAAATATCTAAAATAACATAGCACGTGAGTGTGTGATTTATCAACTGGTAGATGTCAGATGTATGAAACTTTAACAACTCATCCAAGTGAGTTAACCATAATATCAAAATATAATGGTGGTGTATTGTACTTTTCTCTCCTCACCATATTTCAGGGTATCTGGAGATTTTTTTTTTTACTATATATTTTTTTCTTCCCCTCACCATATTTCAGGATATCTGAGGATTTTTTTTAATATATTTTTTTCTTCCCCTCATCATATTTCAGGATATATGGAGATTTTTTTTAATATATTTTTTCTTCCTCTCACCATATTTCAGGATATTTGGGGATTTTTTTTAAAAAATATATTTTCTTTCTTCCCCTCACCATATTTCAGGATATCTGGGGATTTTTTTTTATATTTTTTTGAAAACAATTCACCATGTTTCATAATGATATTAATAGTTATATCTTTGGATGAGAAAATGTTAAATCATCTTTGTATCCACCAATTTTCATTAATGTGTGTATAAGATTTCTTTTTTAGAATGCTATGAAATTTTTACATATGTCATGAAAAAATTTCACGAATATAACTGGTTACTTCTCACTTCTTGATCTATTAGAGTAATAGATATATTTTTTTTTTTACGCGTAAAATCTTTGACATCTTAACTTAAAATTTTATTGTTTGTTGACAGTGAAATTAATTTTATTTTTTTTCATTTTATCTATTTTGCGTTTTTTGACTTTCTTTTATACCTAACCAACCAACATGCACATCTTATGACTCTATGGATTAATATTTGCTTGGAATTCAATATTTTCAAGTAGTGAGGTCAATGACATTCTCATAATGGGGTCTACAACTGGACGAGTTGGTGCCTTGAGCTTTGCATGACCCACTGGGCTTAATTGATGAGTATTTTGCGCCTTTTGCGGCTTACGAGGCTTAATAATTGGAATATTAATGATGGTGATGCCCCCATTTGAGATTGACTTGCACATTTCTACACTTTAAAAGGACAATCCCATATTTTTTTGTTAAATTCAATTAATTCATTTTGTATTCGACAGTGTTAATCATGAATTGATTTCCCTCTAATAGCTAAAAGATGATTTGGTTATCTCTCAAGTATATATATATATATGCTATCTATATGACTAATTTTGAAAATTTGCTAAAACGTATGTAAGTTTTAAATTTTTTTTAAAAAAAAACTCCTTTTATTTAAAAATAACAACCCCATTTTTATTAAAAAAATGCATATAAAATGTGGAGAGAGGGAGGGTAAAGTGGCATACCTTGCTAACTATCCTCCAGCGTCCCATACCTTGTTTGTAGCCATGCCCGATTTGACGCTGAAAATTTTGATGACTTTCCTTGATTTGAGCCATGGTTGTCTCGGTCTCCCATGATAAAATAACTTCTTTGCTTTTCTTCTTTTTCTTTTCTTTTTTAGCCCTTGTCTCCTATTATTTGGCTTCCTCTTTTGTCTGAGAATGACATCACCTTGATATTTGTGCCGCATAGTTTTCCATCTGGCAGATATTGCCCCCATTTTTGTAATATGTTTTAGTATTTTGATAACTTCTAGTTTTGAAATCTTTTTTAATATATTGGTAGTTGCCCTCAATTTTGTAACTTCTTTTGATAAATTGGTAATTGTCTGGAGTATATTAAGATCTTGCAAAAATATGATCTCCATGCTGATTGAAAGCATTCTTTGCAATGATGATAAAGCCTCATTTTGAAGATTAATTCAATTTTTGGATAAGTACCCTGCGCCTTTTGCGACCTTATGAGACAGCTTATTCGACGTCTGAGTAATAAAGCTCCCTGCGCCTTCTACGACTTTACGGGCTAGCTTTCTTGAAAAATGGATAACAAAGCTCCCTGCGATTTCTGCGGCTTTACGGGCTAGCTTTTTTTATGATTGGGTAATAAGCTCCCTGCGCTTTCGGCGGCTTTACGGGCTAGCTTTCCCAATGATTGAGATTTGATTTTATCTGAATTGTTTAAAATGCAGAGGCTTTTACAAGGTGTCAAGGATGCTTTGTCTTGATTTTCTGGTTGAGTTATGCTGCATGAGCTTTTGGTATATTCTGCAGTAGTAGGATTTGTTTCTTTTTCTGGATTAATCGCTTTAAGATTCATTGATTGGTCAATTGGAGTGTAAAGTTTTTCTGAAAAAATATCTTTTCGATTGACATTTTCAAGCTTTAAAGATGAAATGTCTTGAATGAAATTTTTTTCCGAAGATACGTGAGAGTTGTCTTTTAGTTGATTAACTGGAATGAGAATTTTTTCCAAAGATATGAAAAAATTATCAGTTTGTTGATTAACAAAGGTGAAAAATTTTTCTGGAGGAATGAAGGGTACTTGGGAGAAATTCGTTGGATAATCCACTTTTGATATTTTGTTTGTATTTTCGAAGAATCTAATAATCGATTTCCTTGTGGACGTTGGAAGAGAATTTGACTTTTTAGACTTAGATTGACTGGAAAATGTAAAAAATTCTTTTAAGGATAAATGAGAGACTTTTGTTTGGGAAGTTGTTTTTGGTGTTTCACAAATATTCTCAGAAAATTTATTTATCATACTTTTTGCAAAGATAGAATATTCGGAGGTCGTTAAATCTATAGGCTTTGATTGGATAGTTGAAGCGAGAATTTCTTTTGAAAATATGTGGGAAGGGTCTACTTGGTTGGCCATTTTTGGTGCTCTATTTGTGTTCTCTGGAATATACTAATTATTTCTTTTGTAAAAGTAGGTGACTGGGGAGTCGACTCTGTAGATTCTTTCTAAAAAAAGATTGGATAATCCGTAAGTGGTGTCAGGGGAATGATTGGATTAGAAGGTTCCCCTTTTAAAATAATAATTTTTGATTCATCAACAAGTTGCTTTGAAAATATATTAGAACTAGATGACGTGCCTTTTAAAACAATAATATCATTTAAGTTATCACGCTGTTTTTGAAAAGCGACAGGAATGGAGAGTGCATCTTTTAAAACAATAGTATCATTTTGATCAATGGGCTTTCCTTGGAAAGGAGTAGGTTTAGAAGATGCAGCTTTTAAAAGCAAAACATCATTTTGATCAATAGGCCGTTTTTGAAAGGCAATGTGATGAGAATGTGCACCCTTTAAAACAAGAATATCAGTTTGATTAATAGATTGTCTTTGAGAGGTGATAGGATTGGAGGGTGTGTCCATTAGTATAAGAACCTCATTTGTATTTGTGTGAAAAGTTTGTTTATTGAGCATGTAAGGGTCATGACTTATATCTCCTTTAATCAAATAAACTTGTGGGCTATTATCGGACACTTGTGACTTATGATCCATTTTTTCACAAAAAGCGTTCCCTTGATATGGCCAAGGAGAGATGGTTCCTCTTCTTAATCCATACTCAATTTGATCACCTACTTATATTAGTTGTGCAAAGCTAGTGAAGGGGTATGAGACTAAATATCCAGAAATGCTAGGATGTATGGTCTTGATGATGATGGATATTTGATCTTCTATGGATAAATTGATCTTTAACTTTGCCGCTAAAGCTCTCCATCTAGCTATATACTCAGCAAATGGTTCATCATCTTTTTGCCGTAAAGCTTCTAAATCCGCTTTTTTAGGTGCAATATTTAATCTATAAGAGAATCTGTCTAGAAAAGCTGTAGATAATTGCTCCCAATTTTTAATTAACTTATAATCTAGAGATACATACCATTCGAGTGCATTGCCTTTCAGACTTTGTTGAAATAATTTTACCAAAAGTTCATCCCTTTGAACTAGAGGATATAAAATTCCACAAAATGCTTTCAAATGAGCTTTTGGACATGAATCTTCGTCATATATAGGTAATTTGGGAATTTTTATGCCTTTAGGTAATTCAATATATGGGAATGGACATAGGTCTTCTATTTTTGAGGATGACAACCCTTCTCCATCATTTTGTTTTACTTTATCTTCTAATTTCTTAAGTTGAAATTGAAGAGTTTCTTTTACTTTTTCAATTTTATCTATGATAAAATCTTTTTTTTCATAATGATCAACTTTTTTTCTTTTTATAATATTACTAGTAGAAGTGTCTTCTCTTTTATCTTTTTGGTTTCTAGATAAGTGTAAGATTTCTAACCTCTCTAGGACCTTGGATATCATTCCTTTCAACTTGTCTACCTGTTGTGTCACACTAGTGAGATCTGTAGCAGGGCGGTTTGAAGACGATCCTCCCCTATTTTGTATTGTTTCAGCCATCTTTGTTTGATTTGTTTTGAACCTGGTGACTACTGGACTACGGGATGGTAATATTCTTTTTTTATGCGCTATTCTTGCTATATGGGTAAATTTTTAACACTAAGTGAGGTTTAAGTTCTATGGATCTCTAGCAAAGGGCTATAAAAAAGATTTTTTTCTTTAAAAAAGAAACAAAAAGGGCGTTAGAATCCTTTTCTTCAAAACTTTTACTTATTTTTTCCTTTTCTTTAAAAAAGAAAAAGAGAAATTTTTTTTTTTAAAGAAAATACCCTCCTTGAGCTTTTACTAAAAAATGAAAATTAGCACTCCTAGTTGTCCCCAGTGGAGTCGCCAAACTGTAGCACGTGGTTTT
Source organism: Annona cherimola (assembly GCA_030490835.1). NCBI lineage: Eukaryota > Viridiplantae > Streptophyta > Magnoliopsida > Magnoliales > Annonaceae > Annona > Annona cherimola. The sequence continues at coordinate 32,201,914 of CM059971.1, read as the reverse complement.
TAGCGCGCTACGATGGGCCGGCAGATGGGCCTAAAAAAGTGTAAGGTAGGCTCAAAAATACATATAAACATGAACTAAAATGTAAAAAATAAAATATGCATACATCGGAGAAGAAAATAAGTATGAGATGCAAGTTAGCGAATTAGCGGGTTAGACATGATGCAAGTTAGGTGCAGAAATTAAACGTGCAAAAATAAAAATATAAACGGTGTAGAAAAGGGGTTCAAGATCAGAAATTGAATAAATATAAAAGGTGTAGACATGGGGGTTAAAGAAGGGAGATGCAAGCGTTAAGGCTTTTAGATGATGCAAGTTTTTAGAGATTTTTAAATGATGCGAGTTAGTCAAACGCAAACATATATCTCAATTAGACGCAATTAGCAATTAGTACTATGTGTATAAATATTTAATATATTAACTTTTGGAGTCGCCACTAACCATATAACAGTGGTTAGTCCGTGTACAATAAGGCACTAAAACATAGAGATTCTCTGGGTGAACTCACAACTAGAAAAAAAAATACAACTTTATTTTTCTAGTACATTGGTCCTAGGAGTGCGAAAAATTAATATATATATTTTTTTATGTAAAAGCTCAGGAGGCGGGAATTTATTCCCTAGGCTTTTTTCGAGACCCTAACTCAATTTTGAAAGTTGGGTGCGTGTATTAGTTCTTGTTGCGTGGAAAACAAAAAAAACGAGAGAGAGACGATGATGCTAAAGAAACGGACGGGCTGGAATTCCTTTCCCTACTCTGTGTTTTTTTTTATTATTATTTTTTTTTTGAGAAGATAATGCACAGATTTTTGGAGCAGGTGAAGAGGGGCGTTTTTTTTCGAAGAAAAAAAAAGAACGAGAAAATGAAAAGGAAATAGAGAAATGATGTGTTGGACCCCTTTTGTTTTTAAAAAAAACGAGAAAATGAAAAGAAGAAAGAGAAATGACGTGCTGGACTTTTGTTTTTTTTTTTTTTTAAAAAAAAAGGAGAAAATGAAAAGGAGGAATGAAAATGCGCTTGAGGGTTTTTTCTCCTTTTGATGTTTTTTTTTTTTAGAAAAACGAAAAAATGCAGAAAGGAAGAGAGAGGAGAAAACGGTGTGCTTAGAACGGTTTTTTTTTTAAAAAAAAATGAAAAAAATGTGAACAGAAAAAAGGAAACGCTGGTTATTTTTCTTGATTTTTTTTTAAAAACGAAAAAAATGAAAAGAGAGTGACGACGTGCTGGTATATATATATATATATTTTTTAAAAAAATATGAAAAGGAGAAAGACGAACGTGCTGTTGCTGTTTTGGGTTTTTTTATTTTTGAAAAAAAATGATAAAGAGAAGGAAAAGGACGTGCTGTAGATCTCGTTGCTTGTTGTTTGTTTATATTTTTTTTTATAAAAAAAAATAAAAAAAGGAGATGGTATCCAGAGATTTAACGGGATGTGCTGAACCCTTTTTTTTTATGGAAAACGGAAAAAACGAAAAAAGGAAAAATGAGAGAGGCGATGATACAAGAGAAAAAAAGGAACGGGCTAGAGTTTCCTTTTTTACTCTGTTTTCGTTTTTTTTTATTGGAGAAGAAAACGCACCAAATGAAAGTTAGCCTCAATGGATTTTTGGAGCAAAGGAAAAGAGGGTTTTTTTTTTTTTTGGGTGATGGCGACCGTGAGGTGAAGACCAAGCAGAGAAAGTGGTCAACGGGTAAAAAAATGGAGACGTTGTAGGGATTTTGAGATGGGTGCTGGAAAAATGAAACAACAGGATTCCTTGGGCATGCACATTCTTTGTTTTTTTTTTTTTACAATGGAATTTTGCTGAAATCGCACTGGATTGAAGGAAATGATGCCGGTAAACAAAGTTGGGGCTGGAGCAGAGGAACGAACAGTCTAGATATGGGGCCCGGGTTTTTTTTTTTTTTAGATGGAAGTTGGAAAGTGGAAGGATTGAATGGAGGAAAAATCAGAGAAAGAGGCTGTTTATATATCTCACCACTGGGCAAATGGGAGAGAAGAAAATGGAGTTGTTCTCATGATGATGATATGAGAAGAGCATAGGCAAAACAAGGCTAACAAATTTGGGCAACGAAAAAAAAGTGAAGAGACAAGGGAGGCAGCGACAAGCAGAGGTATTTTGGGAAAAATGGAAGATAGTCCATGGGTTTTGGAAGGTGGAACCAGTTGGAGACGAAGGCAGCAATTGCAGGGATTTTGGGAGCGTGAATGCCCGGCCCTAAGGTGGCGGCTGCTGTGTCCCCCGTCCTCCTTTTAGGATGAAAATGACCTCTTTTTATAGGTTTTTAAGTTTGAAAAATTGCAATTTAGTATTTTCTTTTGATTTTTTTTTTTTTTTTTTTTGCACAACTCCATATTTTCTTTTTTTGGAAAATTCTAACAAACATGGACCTTTAGGTAATTTTATGAGTGGTTTTTGAAAACCACCCATAGGGGCCCATGGTTTTGCTTGGCTAGTCAGTCAAAGTTTTTTTAACCCTTGATTTTGCATATTTTTGACCTGTTATTTATATCTTGATTATTAAATATTTTTCTTGATTTTTGATAGGGCCCACATTTATTAATGTTCTTTATTCATTTTAACGGTTCAGATTTTTACTTAATAAGTTGGATTTATCAATTTTATTTATCATTTGAAAATATTGCAAATTCTCCTCTTTCTTTGGTCAAATTGACTTTGACCATTAAAATCTCCTAAAATAATGATTATTTGTTTAATCCAAACCGTTCATCATGTCAATTCCGCTCCAATTGACTTGTGGAAGTGCTCCTTGCTTCATCTTGAATGTACGTGGCTCCAGATCAGCAGGATGGATTAGTGGCAGGGAACCCAATCCAGTGCACCCGGGTGTATTCAGCCTCAATGCACCCGGGTGCACTGAACCTATTTTTATTATTTTTTTTTGAATTTTTTTTTATACAATGGTTAATCTAGGTTTATTTAACATATGTATCAATTTTTACTATTTTTGGAGACTTTTAGATATTTTTTTTAGATTTTTTAAAATCAGTGGCATTTTCGGTAATTTAAAATTACGAAAAATGCCACTGATTTTAAAAAATATAAAAAAAATATCTAAAAATCTCAAAAAATAGTAAAAATTGATACATATGTTAAATAAACATATATTAACAGCTTCATGAAAAAATTTTCAAAAAAAAAATAAAAAAAAATAGGTGCAGTGCACCCGGGTGCATTGAGGCTGAATGCACCCGGGTGCACTGGATTGGGTTCCTTAGTGGCAGTTATCTTCGTAGCGGGCTTGAAGCCTTTGGAGGCCCATGGATCCTACACAATTTTGGACTTGCAAATATATGGGTTAAAAATTCAAAAATGAATCCACAAATCCTTAGACGTGTATGACAAATAATAGTAGGCCCATTTTTTATTTTATTTTATTTTATTTTAATTTTATCATTATATATATTTTTTTTACGTTTTTGTGGGGTGTCAACAGGTGTCGATTGGCTTCGAGCATGCACTCCATAGAACATAAAAAAGGGCCCGCAAATGATCATTCCTGTTCGAGAACTCCATTAAATACCTTGCATAAAAATATCATTCTGTCCCATTCAAAAAAAAAAAAAAAAAAAATTTTGCGTAGGTTGTGGCTAAGAAATCCATGTCACACTTCTCATCCCATAAAAGGAAAACTTAATACCAGCCTTTTCTTGTGCTGACAACAGCTGCTATAACTAACTTTTACAAAGCGGATAAGATCATTCAAAGCACTTTCATGCATAGTCCAAAAAGCACTTGGATTTACTGTTTTAAAAAAAGCAATTGGATTAAGAATGAGTAACCAACACTAGATTACACATGAATGTGTGGGCAAACGTGGCCATAAAGGGTGCATGGAAGGCTTTGAGAAGCTTCGTTCGTTTTAGTCCTATTGAAAAAAGCAAAATCAAGGATTAAGAGTGGGTTATTTGTAGATATACTTATTTAGTTTGACTATAATTGCAAATATATTCATATAATATTAGAAATTGCAAAAAATCTCGTATCGTTTAATTATAATTGCAAATATAGTCACACCATTATGAAACTACTACTGCATTGTTATGGTGGGTATATTTGCAAATATTTAAAAATGAGTATACACCAAAATAATTTACATATATTTGCAAATAGACCCACTTCATGACGATATAATAATTATGTATAATGACGTGAGTATATTTGCAATCATGATCAAACTAAGTGCTGTATTTGTGCATTACCCATTAATATTGGTAGGCATCATTGGACTAAGAAAATAGCCAATCAATAAAATATATAAAGTATTTGCTTTTTTTTAATTGGTTATAATATAATATTACATCTCATCTCAACTTATATTATAACGAAGTTTAAGAATCTTTACATCTTTTCATCTCATTTCATATTACAAATCAATCTCAAATGTCCTTACAATTTTTTGTTACTATGAAACTAAATACTCTGGAACATCGCGGCTCCCACGACGACGAAACTTTTTATTACGAGATTCGATCCCAAGACAATGGTGACCTGTCAACTGCTGCCGACCGGGTTGGTAGAGTACTTGTTCTTTGAACGGCATGATAGTCAAAAACATCAACCTAATGGGGTGAAAAACCTGCACTTAGATGTAAAAGAGCTTCCACATGCATATTATAGTGTTAATGTTGGCCAAAATCCTCGGAATATTTAGTGATAAGTTGGTTGTTGAAGAAATCAACTTAGAAGAAAATTCTCCGCTTAAGATTAGAAAATTTCTAGGATTAAGACTACGGGTTTGGGAACTCATTAATTTCAATTATATCTTAATTAAAAAAAGGAAGAAAATATATCTTTCAATCAAGTTGATTTTTATATTTTACATAAACATATTTTTTTAAAAAAATACATGACTTGGATAAAAAAACAAAAAATCGAAAATTGAAAAGTGAACGCACTACAAGTTGCTTTTAGTTTTAAAATTCAAATGAAGCTACTTTGATGGCCAATTAATTCAAAATTCATGAAAATCATCTCGTTTATATTAATAATATGATTGCTAATTAATTTTTAATTAAGTCAAAGATTCATATGAATCATTAACTGATTGTATCAGTCTAATATGTCAGTCAAGCGGACCATGATAGTGACACAGTGGCTCTAAATAAAAAAATCACATCCTTCTTCGCAGCAATCATATGCGCCAGACAAATGTACTACAGCCATAAGTGGCAGCCGTCATAAATTCTTCGACCTTTTTTTTATGGAAATCTCCCAACCTTTTGATCGCATTGAAGAATGACCATTGGAACGCATGTTTTAAAAACTGAACTGCATCATGATCCGTTCTCATAACAAGTTTTCGGTTTTTCCGGTTCAACTATTGTGAACCAGAGGTTGAACCGCATTTGAACCGCATTTGACCAGAAAAAATTAATGAACTGTAACATAAATTATTTACGGTCCCACACGCCGACATTTGGTTCTTAAAACAGTAAATGAAACATTGGGTTATTGGCGCCACCTGTAGGGTTATAGCTTGGCCCAGGTTGAGCAAGACTCGGCCCACCAAACTGGATTTTGAATAATGTTTAAACTTGTTTTTTCCCAACCTAAACCCAAGAAACTTGATTTTTAAATATGATAAAGCTAGGGTTAAAGTAAACTCGAACCCAAGCCCGATTCCAATTTTGTGTTTATTATAAAATGTGTTACGTACATAATATTTAAACGATATTTATTTATATTTTGCATATTTATGTTAATATTTATATTTGAATTCATGTTTGACATATTGTAATTATATTATCAATAAAATATATTATTTTTATTCATATTTATCTTTTATTTCTATCATTTACTTTTACATCCATTAATTTTATTTCTTTATCTTATTTTTTAAGTTGAATTTTTCTAGAAATATTCTTTATATTGCTATTTTTTAAAAAATCTTTAATTTCACTATATATTATTATGTTTACTTACATGATTAGTTGTTATTATATATTTATATGAAATTCTAAACTTATTACTATTAAATAAAATATAAATTTATTAACATAAATTTCAACATGAAATTCAACCCAAACCCGATTTTTAGAAATAAGGTTAGGATTTAGGTTTTACAAATAAGGTTAATGTTAGAGTTAGGGTTAACGTTTTATAAATATAGTTAGGGTCAGGGTCAAGGTAAACCCGAGTTTCATGAACCTAGGTTGCACCCCTAACAACATGCCCCCCTCCCACACTTGACCTCACATGATATATCTCACCTGCCAGCCTCCGTTCCTATTCAACAAAATGGGCCAACAATGTTACAAACATGGCCACCAACCCATGGGAAGATCTTTTATGGGAAAACAATGAAGTAGGGGCATTGTGGAAAATTTACATTATGAGTACATTTATTTGAAAGTGCGAGTATGTTTGGTTTTTTGATAAATTTTGAATTATATGTAAACGAAATCTCAATTTATTTCATTCATTTGGTGGATCAACCACTAAAACACATGTAGACATAATTTTCATTATTTGATATTTTTAAAAAATATCTTTGTAGAAAATATTATTTTTAATGAGATTTCATTATAATTGGTAAAGTTCAAAAATATATTTATATAAGAAATTATATTATATTATTTAAAGTTCATATAAAGAAGGTACTCTTGAGGATAACAATTTCAATTTTTCTTTCTGAAATTTTGAATTTTAATATTAATTTTTTATTTTTCAAATATAATAGAATTTAACAACATCAACTAGATCTAACGACATCTAACTAGATCTAATTGGTTCTAACTTTCGATATTAATAAATTAATTCTAATTTAACACTTGTAATATAATCCTATGCCCCTAATTAAGATGTTTATACATTAATTACATAAATTAAAACTCAAATAGGATTTAATAAAATCACTTAAATCTAATTGTACCTAACGATATCTAACAATATCTATCCAAATCTAACATTATCTATTTGAATCTAACTAAATCCAACCGGCTCTAACTTTTGGTATTAATATGTTATTCCTAATTTAAAACCTGTAATATGATTCTAAACCTCTTATAAGGCTATTTGTACTTTAGTTATGATAATAAGATTTAATAAAATTCACCTAAATCTAACAGTATCTGCGAACCTGCCCATAGGGCGGTTGGTTTCTCATGGGGGCTTCGTGCCCACCCACCGGGCTTCAAGTCCCATCTCCTGCAGTTGCCATTGGGCGGTTGCTGCTCTAGCAAAATCAAAAAAAAATCTAACAGCATCTAACAACATCTAACTGAATCTAACCACATTTAACCAGATCCAACTTTTGGTACTAACAAGAGAATCCTAATTTAATATCTGTAATATGATCGTAGGACTCTTATATGATCATTTATAACTTAATTATAGAAATTAAAACTTAAATAATAAGATTTAATGAAATCCACCTAATCTAATGTATCTAATAGCACCAATTGTATATAATGATTTCTAACAGAATCTAACTGCATTTAACAGAATTAAACTGCATTTAACTGTATTTAATTACATTTAACTGAATTTAACTTTTGATATTAATAAGTTAATCATAATTTAGCACTTGTTATATTATCCTAGGCCTCTTATAAAGTCATTTATATATTAATTACATGAATTAAATCTTAGATAACAGGATTTAATAATATCTAACTAAATCTAACATCATTTAATCGAATATAACAGTATCTAACTGCATCTAATAATATCTAACCAGATCTAACTTTCAATATTAACAAGTTAATCCTAATTTAGCACTTGTAATATGGTTTTAGGCCTCTTATAAGGTCATTTATACCTTAATTATAGAAATTTGAACTCAGACAATAAGATTTAATGAAATCTACTTAAATCTAATGACATCTAACCAATCTAACAACATCTAACTGAATCTATTTAAATATAACTTTTGATCTTAATAAATTAATCCTAATTTATCACCATAATATAATCCAAGGCCCCTTATAAGATTATTTATAACTTAATTATAAAAGTTAAAATTCAATAACAGGATCTAACCGTATTTAACAACATCTAACCGCATCTAATTAGATCTAATAGCATCCAATTTTAATATTTTTAAAAATTTTACATAAATTTTAATAATTATTTTTTAAACTATGCAAACCTTTAAATAATTTAATAAATAAATATATAAATCTATAATTAAAATAATAATTAATATAAATTAAATGAAATAAAATTTTAATTAAATATATAAAACTATATGAGTAAAAATAAACTTGTAATAAATTATGTTTATTTAAATTGTATATAATTGTAATTTAGATTTAATAATATAAATATATTAATTTTTGAGAAAACTAATTCTCTAAATATAATGCATATTTTTAGTCATCAATGTTCTTTCATAATAAAATTTTTCTTATTTTTATTAAAAATGATGTATATATTTTTAGTTGTTCATTCATCTTTGGTAATTGTGTTATCTAATTTTTAAAATTATGGATGTCCATTTGTAAAAGACGTACCATGCTATGTTATTTAATTAACCATAGACACACTCAATTTATTATATTAAGTGATTTTCTGAGCTTAGTTGCTTAAATATGCAATAACCCATATGATTCACGTATCTTTCCATCTGGTCAATTCAATGTAAAATAAGTATTAATTTGAACTAAATTAAATATCAAATCAATTAACTAAAAATAAGATCAATTTATTACATTGAGCTATTTTTCAAACATAATGGGTTAAAGCTTCAAAAACTTATATAGTTTACTCACTTCTCTAGTTGCTTGTTTCAATTTAAAATTAATAAAATTAAATAATAAAAAATATTAAATTAAATTAAATCAATACAAAATTATTAATTTATAGATATTTCTATTAAGTAGAAATTTTATAAAAATTTCTTTAACATTGCATAGTTATATATATCATTATTTTATACAGTAGTTGGTCATCAATTTCAAATTGTTACTGTTAGGTTTTTGTATACAATATATCTGTGATTTTGTGCATATATGTATATATTTTACACATCTAATTCGAATATTCTCAAAGTAAACTACATAAGTTTATGTATTTTACAAAAGATATAAATTTACTAAGACATTTTAGAAATATCTAAACCGATTTTGAGACTACGAATTTTTTAAAATGAAATAACTTACAATGTTTGATAATGTGCTTAATAATTTTGGGAAAATTATAAATATTTTAAATGGCTTAGACCAATTACATATGTGTTAAATTTAACGCCTTTAGAAATATAAGTTTGTTATAAAATATAATTATATAAATAGAAGAGAAATCAAATAGGCACAAGTTGTTTTAAAGACAATATACTACAAAAATAATTAAAGTTAGTCAACGGTTGAAATGGTTAGGGAAAACTATTGTAGGTGCATTTTGAAAAAGTAAAATATGCTAAAAAATAATTTAAAAATATTTACTAGTTTATTAAATTAATTTGAGGAAAATTAATATAATACTTAGATGGGTTAAACTAAACATCTATAATAAATAACATGCATTTTAAATTATGGGCACAAGATAGGCCAGTTTGCATTTGACATTAAAATGAAATTATATCTCTATATATTAAGTGAAATCGAAATTTATTCAAAAAATAAAAAATATATTTATTATCCTATTAGAATAATGTAGAAAAATTATATTTTAACTAAGTAGATTAACATCTATATGTATATTTAATATAAAGAACAAAAATAGCCTAAAGATATATTCATTAGTTTATTGAATTAACATGGGTAAAATGAGCTAACATGAGTAAAATAATAAAACTCTATTAAAATACACAAATTATAAACTTAAAATTAAATTATAAATATTTATAGCCTATTAAAATAATTTTATCAAATCTATATGGTGCATATCAATTAACAAAGGTGCATGTGCATCAGTTGTATGTGCACTACTGGAGCAACGTTTGGCACTTCACCATCCCAAATCACAGAAGCACCATCTGTTCACAAATGCAACCACAAATTCCAACTATGTAACCAACTAAATCGCAACATGCTGTCAGCCAAAAAAATAAAAAATTGTATCAACATTTTTTAAATTAAATTTACAGTAATTAAACCACTAGAGAAATTCTACTGCCTCCTTTTCAAATCCAAATTCACATCCAACATCATCTCGTCAATATTTTGCAACCAACCATGGTAGCCAAACAACATCTGTCGAATGATGCCAAGCACCGAACCATCTACCAAGAATCGAATCTACTTGCTTTCTCTCATTGATTGTTGGTGGTGATAAACTCAAATCTAGCAACCCAAATCTATAATTTTTGGGTCAAATTGCTAATTATCCATTAAATCTCATAACCTTAATAGAAACTAACCCTAGGAATCTCAACTGTCTATCGAGAAAGAACGGTGAATAGCAAGCTTCCCATGAGAAAATTTGAGGAACAACTTTTGTGGGTTGGGCCCCTATAAATATAATCCACTTCCTGAATGAGAGGATTCTCCATCCCATCCTACCTGATGAGAACATACTTTACAGGCCCTAAAACATTATGAAATTCAAGAAATCTCAACAGTAAAATGATGCAAATTACATCAAGATGACAAATCTAATGTCACCACGTAAATAACGAGCATTAAGCCTATAAAATGAGCATTTTTTTTATGAATAGAAACCAAGCAATAACACCAATTATCATTGTACAACTATTAAAATTTAAATGCTTTTAACTCAATGTTGATGTAGATAGTCCTCTCCTTCCGTGGCAGCTAAGAGGCGATTGGGTGAAAATTTAAGAGAACCCCAAATCGTGGGCAGTGCTGGCTGAGGGAATCATTTTTTTTCTTTATTTTCATTGTGGGAAGCTATTGGGATTGTTTAGCAGATTATTCAAAAGATAGATGGAAAGCAAAGCTCCAAAATAAAAGATTGAGCAAAAAGAATTTTTTTGAGTTTATAAGTAAAAGACAAGACCTATACATTTGGACGATAGAAGGGAATGACGATTAAAGAAGAAGATTTGTTAATGAAAAAATCGTAGACGCTATCAATTACAGATAGTCGGTGTAAGAAGATTGACCTAAGTTCAAAAGGAACCCTTCTCTGCTCGTTAGGGGCAAATTGTAGCTATAATAAGGAGCAACTTAAGGCGAATATGGGAAGGATATGGAAGATAATGGGGATGTTCACATTTACAGAATCTCTACCTTATAAACTTTGAACATGAGCAAGATAAAAGAAATATTCTACTTAATAGACCCTGGCTCTATGATTGTCACATACTTCTGTTTCTCAATATTACTGCACTTATGGATTGCAGGCTAGTAAGTTTGTATAAGACACATTTAGTTGATAGTGCAAGATATCCCAATGCTTGTAAACAAATGGCTGTGGGAAGATGATTGGGCATACTTCTAGGGAATTCTCAAAGGTAATTGAACAATTAAATGTTGTTTAGTTGAGGCTTATGATGGATGTTAGGGAGCCAATAAGGAGGGGAATTTTTATCCAATGTGGCTCACAAGGAAAGAAGTGGTTGCAATTTCAGTATGAGAAACTACCAATGCTTTTCTTTCTAAGTGGTTTGATGGGTGATTTACATGAGGAATGCTTAAAGAAGAGGAGAAATGTCAAAGGTAGATATGCCTTAGAGTAGCTACTTGAGGGAACAATATAAACCTATTGGAATAATGTGGGAGTTGGGAATGAATAATAGAGTGGAACCAAAGACGTATCTTCCAAATATAGAAGTGGACGGAGGGAGTATGGATGCAAGGAGTATTGTGACTAGGGAAAATACACCAGATATTATACAAGAAAATGGGGAACAGACTAGCACAAGATATAGAGGAAGATATTTGGGTAAAAAAAGGGTAACTTAGGTAACCCTAATTTAAATAGTGAAAGAAAAAGAATAAGGGAAGGAATACAGGAAAAGACAAGAAAGGGGCAGACCATAATCGATAAAAGTAAAGGGGAGGACATAAGAGGAGAAAAGAGTCAGGATGGGTTGGATATGGAGGTTTTCGGTCTAGAAAACTTTGATGAAGAAAATTTAAATTGAAAAAAAGGAGTGGTACAGAAATTTAGAAAGTGATCAGGTACAAAACAAAAATAGAAAGGAAAGAAATACACATCAAGGCATCTTTTTCTCCTGGTTTTGAACCTATGACTTATAGTCTAGATGGTAGAAACATAGTAATAATTCAACAAAGGGACAAAATGGATACATGGAAAGATAGTGTACTCAATCCTAGCTCTAGTGTGAGACAGATGACATCATTAATAAAGAGCTTAGAAGGATCACAAGAAAAAGTAGATGATGTGAGGACAGTGGAAGATGAGGAAATGGAAATTTCAGGGGAAATTTTAGAGGACGATTTTTTTAAAAGGAAGTAATGAAGGAAAGGGTGAAGGAAGATTGGTATGAGGAGGAAAGGAGCTGAATCTAACATTAATCAGAAGAGAGATTTTGCAGATATTTGCCAAGATATAAATCTGTTCGAACTAAGAGAAGTAAAGAAAGGGAAGCAAGTTTTTAATATGAATGGGGATATGGTGATATCCATAGGGATTAAGCGGATGTCTCAGCCCCACAGGAACTCGATGGCGGCCCTAGTATGAAATTTTCGTGGGCTTAGGAACCCATGTACAATTTGAGCTCTCCTTGATCTTATCAAGAAGAAAGATCCTAGTTTGATATTCCTCATTGAAACTAAGAGGAGCGGTGAAGAAATGGAACATATAAAGAGAAAATTATTGTTTGAAAATTTTTTTGCAATGAATTATGATGGAAGATGTGGTGGGTTAGCATTGCTTTGGAAGAAGGATATACAGGTAAATTTGCGATCATACTCAAATTCTTACATTGATAGCATTAATACTAGGAAAACCAGCCTGGTATTTTCAGGTTTCTATGGAACTCTAGAAAGTCATAGGCACAAATAATCTTGGTCTTTACTAAAAGAATTAAAGGCAAGTATTTTTTTTATCAATGGTTAGTCGGGAGAGATTTTGATGAGATGATGGATTTATCAGAATACGCTAGTAGTCACTTCAGGTTAGATAGTCAAATAAATTAATTCAAGAAATTAGTTAATCATTGTGAACTACTTGATTTGGGTTTCTTAGGACTAGCTGTGAAATGGTTAAATAGAAGAGTAGGTCATGACAAAGTGAAGTGAGGCTTGATAGAATTTTGGCACCTCTTGATTGGATTGATATTTTTGCTCAAGCAAAGGTATTACATAGAGTAGCTTTAGTTTCAGATCAAAGACCTGTAGTGGTGAGATAGGAGTAGGATAGAAGAGTATGGAAAGCTGAGAGACGGTTAGATATGAAGAGTATTAGGCAAAATATCTAGTAGCATAAGAAATTATTAGAAAGGTTTGAGATAGCCCAGTAAGAGGAAATTTGTCCTCTTAGGATAGAATTAGATGGAAATTATGAAAGTACGCCTAGAAGCTGATGGAATGGGATAGGCAGACCCATGGTGATGCTCCAAGAAAAATTCAGTAGCACCAGATGCAACTATATAAGCTGAAAGAGGAACACCCATCAGATGAGAGAGATAAGTAAATCAAGGATAAAGAGTAAATAATAAATTTCCTTCTTGAAGATGAAGAGTTGCGATGGAATCAACATGTGAAGGTAAATTAGCTCCAATAGGGTGATAGAAACATATCATTTTTTTATACAGTTACGAGCGAAAGAAGAAGGAGAACTGGTTAGTGCTAATAGAATCAGTGGATGGGGAATGCACCACAGAGAAAGAGAAAATGTCAAAAGTGATTTATGACTACTACAACACTTTATTTATGATTGAGTAGGTAACCTCTTCAACTCATCCAATAGTTAGCAAAATATCAACTAAGGTCACAGAGGTGCACAATCAGATGCTTGCCCATCAACTATCTATGGAAGAAGTTCTCATAGTGCTAAAAAGTATTCACCCAATGAAAGATCCTAACCCAGATGGAATATCTGTGGGTTTATTCCATAAAACTAGAATATCTTAAGGGAAAATATTTGCAAGGCTTATCAATTGTTCATGGAGAAAGAATCTGTGGTAGATCAAGTGACTCTCTTAAATAAACAGAAGCAAACAACTACTGTTTTCATTGCTAAAAGGATTGGTGCAACAAATTTATCGGATTTTAGGCAAATTAGCTTATGTAATGTCATATAAAAAATACTATCAAACATATTGGCAAATCAGTTAAAATGTTGTCTCTCTGATATTATTTCATCTTAGTAGAGTGCATTTCTCCTAAGAAGACAAATTACTGATAATATGATTGTTCGCAATCTCACTGTAAGTATATGGGTTGTTGATTGTAATATATAAAATATCGATTGTCAGAGAATTCAGAACTTAAAACGTTGAATTTAAACTTTCTAACCAAATAAGATAAGGAGAAGAAAGAATAAGAAAAAGGAAATATGATCTATAGAACGTAGAATAGGGATTAGAAATTACAAGATCGAGAGCACCTAGGATCTAGGGTTTCACATACGTCTTTTGCAACAGATACGTGGAATGCTTACTTAATCTGGATATTATGTGCAAAAGGAGAACTATCCCTATATTATTCTTGTACCTTTTCTCAAAACTTATAAGATGCATCCTAATCTTTTTAATAACCTTTTATCATGAGATTAACTCAATTAGAGTCCATTAAGTTCTATGAAAGTTGATGGAATTCCTCAAGGTCATCATACATATTCTCATGGTCTTAAATTTTCAAGTTTAATATCTTGATTATCGTATATTAGACTTTCATCTTTCGTTTCTATTACCTAATATATGAGAATCATTGCCAAAGTGTAAGCCTTCACACCAAGCAAGCATTAAACCATAAGATATTAAATTAATACAAAATACCTTAAATAACCAAATCATAATATCTGCTACGTTGAACGCATGCTACAACTTAAACCCTAAATAATGAGTTTAGCCTAACATGTTTACAATCAAAATTAAACACAAAATGATAATGTGTCCAATCACTGCTTCAAGTAACTTGCTACCTCGCTTCTTGCCTTGTCCTCTATGCCTTCTCTCGCGCTCTGGATCTCAACCCAAGCTTTAGAGACGTTTTAGGATGTCTTAAGACGTTCTCCACAAGTGTTTATATAAAGGTCAAGAGTGCACATGAACAGTGCACAAACAGTATGTGTGAATAGTAACGACATGAACAGTAACTGCGTATAACAGTGCTTTGCTTTAAATGTAGTTTTACTTCAAATTTAAGTATTGAATTTGCAATTTACTCCTACTTTCATCGAGACTTGTTAGTTTGACCTTATTTACACTGAAATTGCTCATACTTCTCTTGCTTTGCACAACTTGCATCAGTTGGTAAGTGTTTATAAAACTAAGCTTAATTAATCAAAATATGATTCAAACCATATTAAACACTCAAATTCTTATTCAATTATTAACCAAAATAAATAGTATAAAAGTGACTTAACAGATACCCGCACCTGTACCTTTGCTTGTCCTCAAGCAAATACAAAATAATCAAATCACTGAATTTCAAGAATTGTCCTTTTAAAAACTTTGAGCAAAAAGTAATTATAAATAAAAAACTAGTTAGAATATTAAATTAAAAACTTTGAAATATATCACTTGTTAAAATCCCAAATCAAAAATCCCTTCTCATTCGACTAACACTGTACGCACTATTACCTTTTCTACTTTTAATCAATAAGAGTTCGAAAACTCTCGCAATACAAACTCCTATTTCTCAGGTATCCTCCCCTTTTTATATAATTATTCAATATACATATTTAGTCATTCAAGTAATGATAGTAACACAGAAAATAACCTCACATACATCTCATTAAATCTTGACATCAAAACTTCCTCTACCGACTCACTTGACTGGATCATAAAATCATAAGAACTTTATAAGATAACAGTTAGTTTCGTAGTAAGATTTAAAAATTGAATTGTCTTCGACTTTGATTTGAGCCTCATAAGCACAAACAAATAAAATCACCCCTACACTTAGTACTTTTGTTCTCTTTTAAGCATGTTCTTACCATTGGTTTAAAAGTTTATTATTTTTATTTTTATTTTTGAAACCAAGTCCGACAATAACTTCTCTCACCATATTTCAGAGTATCTAGAGAGTCATTTTCATCAATGCACCAACCATGTGGTTGACCTCATTTTCATTATTCTTTCAAGCTCCAAATCTAGATTTAAAATTGATTTAATTCAAAATGTGAGAATTAAGTATCAAAGAAATTCAAATCCAAGCTCAATGGGGGTAAATAATGAAAATGCTTTTAGAAATAGGCCCATTAAACAAAGGAATGCCTTAATCATATTTCACAATAAGTCGAGTTGAGTAAATCATATTTCATAAACAAGTCAAGTTTAGTGTTAGCTATGGAAATTCTTCAACCAGAATGAGATTTTCATGCATGGAGAAAACTACCTCATTTAATTCATCAATTGTGTGTATTAGAAACAATTTTGACAAATTAGAAAGAATTACTATAAGCTTGAAAGAAAACAAAATTGGTGCCTTGGTACATCAATTTCATCAAGTGATCTACGACATAAATATTGATCTTTTCAACAAGTACTTGTTCACAAACAAATTCAACATCTCACTAGATTTCAATTATTCGATTATTTGTCTAACTCAAAGTTTTTTTAAAATTTCAATTGTGGTATGCTTAAAGGAATAACGAGAGTTCAAAGTGGGGTCTAAATCAATCTAGAGGGCAGTCAAAGAGATAATACAATGCATTCACCCCACGCTTAAAATTAATGTTGTCCTTAAGAATAGTTTATTTAATCAAACATGTATATCAATTCAAGCGAGTGTTTTCAGTATTGTTTGTCAACTTTGCTATTCAATCATTGAGATTTTTACATTGCATTCTTTCTGACCGATTCCTACAAAACACCAAATGAAAACTTTAAATCAAAAAATTATCAAAATCCTAAAGATAAAAAATATTTTAAAAAATACTC
This sequence comes from Annona cherimola, assembly GCA_030490835.1. Classification (NCBI taxonomy): domain Eukaryota; kingdom Viridiplantae; phylum Streptophyta; class Magnoliopsida; order Magnoliales; family Annonaceae; genus Annona; species Annona cherimola. The sequence continues at coordinate 32,184,972 of CM059971.1, read as the reverse complement.
CCCTAGCTAAGCCTTAAGTTGCCTCCCAAACAGCGCTAAGTTTAACGTCTTCAGTCGGACTAGTTAAAATTGCATCAACCAATACCTAATCTTTCACAAATAATTTCATGTGGATCTTTCTTTAATTTTTGTTGTGTTGCATCGAAGACTTTCATGTTATGCCCTTTACAAAAACTTGGACTATCACAAGACATGATATCTAATTCCTTCAGCAACATCGTATTGTTATACTTTTCTGCCAAAATCATAGATATTGTTAGTTTCTGAAAGGGATCCAAATAAAAAGAAAGAAAATGTTCCTAAAGTTATTATCATCATCAACATCCTTCTCTTCGGGATTTATGCATGCTCTCTGTAGAAAAACAAAGGACGACTTATGTATCTCTAGAGTATGGATGACTTTTCTTTATCTATTTTTTATGGGTTGATCGTATCTCTTCCTCATTACTTTTATCTTGAACTTCCTCAGGATTCAACTGATTTTGAATTTTCTCTTTGTCATCATCCTGCACCTCACTTCTGTCTGGTTCTCATTATTCGAAATATCTTCACGACATGCCTCATTTTGTGTCAGCTCTCATTTATCTACACGCATCTCATCCTCTACTTGATCCTCATCATTCCAGATGATTTCACAATAATATTCAGAAAATTTTGTACAGTCCATACATGGTTGACTAGGAGGTTCCTCAAAATTCTCATTTAGATGGCTAGTTTTTTGTGCAACTTTTTCTCCTACAATCAGAAGATGCTCTTTCATTGGATCAAGTTCTTGATTGGATTGAAGAATTTTTAAAAATTTTTTAATAACGAATTCCATAGACTGTTACTGTTGGTGGAATAGAGGGAGAAGAATTTTTCAGCATATTTTCAAAATTTGATTCATATTATTGAGGTGGAAAGTAATTTTGTTTAGATGTAAAAGTATGATTATTGGACCATGAAAAATTTAAATGTATAGGCTCATCATCATAGTAGGTGTTTAACCAAGGATTTTCAACGAGGTGGGAGTTGTCATGGTCATAAAAATTTTGTTGTCCATATCCCCAGTCTTGTTCATATGATGCATTAATCATTGAAGTCCCCTCTTCGTATGAATTTGGCCCACATTCTCTCATAATCGACAAATCTAACTTTCTTGATAACAATTCAATTTGGTTCATCCTCACATTATGAAAAGATCTATCGCTCATTCTATCATCATACTGTTGGAATCCAAGGCAAATTAAGCACAATCAATATTTTGATGATTAATAACTCAATTTGAGAATTAATTAGGTACTAACGAGTTTGCTAAGTGTTGTCAAAGGTTAAAAAAATCAAGTTTCAAAACATAGCAGACCAAGTCGCAGTCCTAAGTTGACTCAACCATCAACTTAGGTCAAGTCGATTCCCAAGTCGACTCAAGAATCAACTTCAAATGCAATAAATGCTCAAGAGCTGAAATTGGGACTCAGAGACAGGTGAAGTCATAGTCGAAGTTGAAAAAACTTGAGACTTAGGTGAAGTCGCAAATCCAAGCCGACTCCATATGTAACTTAGGTACAGCCATACAGAGGACTTCAAATTCTCATAATCAAGTCGCAATTTCAAGTCGACTCCGCAATGCGACTTGGGTAAACTCGGACCTCAAGTCGACCCAAACATGCGACTTGGGTGAAGTTGAAGTCCAAGTCGACCCAAGCAAGAAAATCAAGTAAATGGCTACTTCAGATCTCTTCAAAGTTGAAATATTATTAAAAAAACAACTCTATATTGAAGATTAGACAACAAAATCAAAAAGGTCAATCATCTTGAATCAAGGCCACAAGGAAGAACTCCTCAAGAGAAGAATTTTATGCTAAGTTTCAAGACAAAACAAGAAAAACAAAAAATATTAAATGAAGAGCAAGATAAGAAAAGGAAAAATGAAATATTAAGATCATTTGCAAAAATCTAAAGTTCCAACATAAACAAATGGATGGTGAAGTCGCACCCGAAGTCGATTCTAGTCTGCAACTTGGGTGAAATCGCATCCGAAGTCGACTCCACCATACGACTTGGATGAAGTCATATACCAAGTCGACTCCATATGCAACTTGGTTCGCAACGATCGAAAAAATTTGAATGTTGGCACATTAAATGCGTGCCACCTACTACCAAACGTTCGAATATCACCTCTCATTATATAAGGAGCTTCAAGGTGACGTGAAAGAGGTTAGAAAAGTATTCAATAAGCTTACCTTCCATTCTCTTTTGTATTGAAGTTGATCTACAATCAGTTTAAGTGAAGAACTGTGCTTCAAGTTGCTGAAAGTTGTATTGCTGAATCTCTTACTCTCTCTACAAGTTCTTCTACGTGCTATAAGCTGCCTACACGAATCTGTAAAGTGTAGTTATTTCTTTTGTTGATTCTTTGTGTGTACCCCTTGGTTTGATATTGGAAATCAAAACCAAGTGAAGGCAAAGTAGTGTTATGACTGGAGTGAGACTCATCACCTACTTGTGTTGTATTTGTACAAGCCTCTTAGAGCTAGATTCTAGAAGAGAGTTGTTGCTCTAGTTGTATTCAAATCCAATAGTGAAACCCAAGTCACAACGAGTGTGAGCTTGGAAGAGTAGAGTAGTGAAGGTTACCCGAATCACTATAAACCTTTGTCTCTTGGTGTGACTTGACTATTTGTGTTTTATTGCTTTATTTCTCTCTATATTTCTGTTTGCTTCATTGAGGGGATTAACTCCAAAAGGAAAAAATTTCTGTTTAAGTAAAGAATTTTAAAATACCTAATTCACCCATCTCCTCTTCGATAATTGCTATAAACTCGGGACCAACACATACCACTGATTATAATATGTCATCAAATAACTTATAAAAAAAGAAAAAAATGAAAGAAGAGAATATACATAAAGCGATAGAATAGAAGAGGAAAGAAAGAAAGAGAAAGAAAAGAAAAGTGTTTAAATTCAAACTCTTATAACGCTGAATTCCCTGGCAACAACACTAAAATACTTATTCACAATCTCACTGCAAGTGCATGAGTTGTAGATTGTAGTATGTAAGATATCGATCCACAGAGAATTCAGAACTTAAGATGTTGGATTTAAACACATTTTAACCAAATAAGATAAGGAGAAGAAAGAATAGGAAAAAGGGAAGATGATCTATAGAACGTATAACGGGGATTAGAAACCATGTGATTGAGAGCACCTAGGATCTAAGGTTTCACATACGTCTTTTACAACAGATACGTGGAATGCTTACTTAATTTGAATATTTTATGTTAAAGGAGAACAATCCCAATATTATTCTTGTACCTTATCTTGAAAGCTACAAGGCGTACTCTAATCTTCTTGACCACTTATTATCATGGAATTAAATCAATTAAAATCTATTAAGTTCTATGGAAGTTGATTGAATTCCTCAAGGTCATCATGCATATTCTCATGGTCTTAGATTTCTAAATTTAATATCTTGATTATCGTATATTAAGCTTTTACCTTTCAGTTTCATCACTTAATATATGAGTATGCTTGCCAAAGCGTAGGCCTTCACACTAAGCAAATATTAAACCACAAGATATTAAATTAACACTAAATACCTTAAATAATCAAACCACAATATCCGCTATGTTAGACGCATGCTACAGCTAGATATCGAATTTAGATTGGCATGTTTATAATCAAAATCAAACACAAAATGATAATGTATCCAATCTCATCATACATAAGACAATTAAAATCAAAATAAAGAAAGAAAAGGGAAAGTTTATTGATTGAAAACCACGATGGTGTCTTGACCACTCGGAGTAACTCGTCGCTTTGCTCATTGACTCATGCTCTATGCCTTCTCTCGCTCTCTAGATCTCAATCCAAGCTCTAGAGACGTTCTAGGATGCCTTAGGACGTTCCCCACAAGTGTTTATATAGATGTGAATGTTGTAAATTTAACTAGTAAATCAAAAAGCATTTCATGTTTTGATAATTAACAACCCAATTTTGAGTATTAAAGGTTACTAACATAATTAATGAAATATTTTAAAGATAAAATTTTCAATTATAAAGCATAGTAGACAAGTCTAACAGTCAGATGGACTTAGTCATGCAATTTGGGTAAAGATTATATTTAAGTCGACTTCAAACTGAGACTTAGGATGAAGGAATGTGAGACTTGAACTGCAGACAAGTCAAGTCACAATGCCAAGTCGACCTCTCTTGAGACTTAGGCAAAGTCGATAGTTAAGTCAGCTTAGGGGGTTGCATAAACTGCCTGACCAAAAGTTGAACGTGTAAAGTCGATAACCAAGTAGATTCCATCTTGCGACTTGAGTGAAGTTGAAGGCAAAGTCGACTCAAGACTTCAACCTGCACCTATGAAGAAAAGCACTATTTCAACTACTAAAACCCCAGAAATCAAGTCGTACATCCAATTCGACTTTGCCATGCGACTTGGATGAGGTTCAAGTCAAAGCCGACTCAAAGCAAGTACTTGGAAGAACAAAATCAAAGAAGTAAGAGTTGTGGATTTTTGAAATACAAATGAGAAGTGAAGTCGCACAACCAAGTCGACTCCACTAACGACTTGGGCGAAGTCACACAGCCAAGTCGACTTAAGGGTTACATGAACTAACTGATTGAAAGTGAAGTCACGTCCGAAGTCGACTTCATATGTGACTTGGGACAAGTTGAAGGCTAAGTCGACTTTGGGTGAAACTTCCAAAGCAAAAGATGTGAAAGGAAAACTGGAGAATTGGAAAGTCTCAATCGAAATCACATCCCAAGTCGACTCCAACTGTGACTTGTGCTGTAACGGTAAAAAAAAATTGAACATTAGCACATTTAATGCATGCCACCTACCACGAACATTCAAATTTATTTGTTCATTATTTAAGGCTCTTCGAAGGAAGTGAAGAGGGTTAACTAGAGTATTGATTAAGAATCCACCTTCCAACTTATAAATATTTAAGTGCTCATTAAAGTGATCTACAATAAGAACTATGTTATTCATTGCAAGAGCTGAAGCGACCTCTCATCAACTCACTCTACATGTCCTTCTTTGTGCTAAATACTTCTTTTATACATCTATAAAGTGTTGACTTTCATTTTTATTCAATTCTTTGTGATTCCACTTGACATGGTGTTGGAGACCAAGACCAAGTGAAGACAAGTAGTGTGTAGTTGGAACTCACCACCTGCTTGTGTGAAAATTGTAAAGGCCCTATAAAGCCAAAATCTAGAAAAAAGCAAGGGCTCTAGTTATAATATCACTGTTTTAGTAGAACCCAAGGCACAAGGGTGTGTTCTTAAAGCAGTAGAGTAGGGAGGGTTGTCTTGAACCACTATAATATTGCGTCTGATATTCTTACTCTAGCTCCATTTCCATTCTCTACATTTTCATCCAAGGGGTTATATTTAATACATCAAAAGAATTTTAAAAGAACCCAATTCACTCCTCTTCTCTTGGGTTTTGTAACAAACTTAGAACCAACAGTGGATAGTGCACATGAATAGTGCACAAATAGTGTGCATCAACAATCTACATATGAAGAGTACACGAGTGAACAGTACAGTATGAATAACAATTGCGTTTTATCGAGGCATATTAATTCGACCTTGTTTACACCGAAATTGTACATACTTCATTTGCTTTGCACAAATTATATTAGTTGGTGATTGTTTATAGAACTAAGCTTAATTAATCATAATATGATTCAAACCATATTTCATACTCAAAATTCTCATCCAATTATTATCCAAAATAAATAATATAAAAGTGACTTAACAAAGATTCTTGTATATGAGGCAATCCATGTATTAAAAAAAAAAGAAAACATGGAGAAGGGGGGAGATGGCGGTTAAACTTGACATGTCTAAGGCATATAGCTGAGTTGAATAGAAATATCTATATGATGTCACGCGACAGATAAATTTTGATGAGAGATGGATAAAATGAACTCCACTACTATTGTTGCCTTCTTTTTATCGTGTGGTAACGGACCCACCTTACTTAAATCATTTTATCCCTTTTCTAAACTTTTGAGTGATTGTCAATGAACTCCATTGCTATTGTTGCCTCCTTTATATCCTATGGTAATGGACCTGCCTTACTTAATAGTCTGTTTGCCCATTTATTTGTAAAAAAAATGAATTTTTCATTGATTCCCCACCCTCCATTTACTTCCCTTGAGAAGAAGGGACCAAGCAACACATAGGCTTGTTCACATATATGAACGGGCTTTGGCAAATTTTCTATTCCAAATATCCCCATTCGGGAAGTATTTTTCTTTTAGCAATTTATGACAAAGTTTATTTGTCCTTGTAGACACCCCCCAGCCTGTTTAGCCACCAAAGCTCGATCAAACATTTTAAATCCCTAAAACAAATGCCCCAACTTGCTTTTGATCTACATAAAATTTTCCATAACATCTAACTGATCTTTCGCTTACCATCTTTTTCACCCCACTTAAAACGTCTTAGCATAGAAGTTAACTCCTCATAGAAACTCCAAGGTAGAAGAAACAAGTTCATTGCATAGCTCAGGATTGCCTGGGCCATTATTTTTATCAAAATATCCTTCCCACCTAATGAAATTGTCAATTTTTCCAACATTCGATCCTCTTCTAAATCCATTCTTTAATATTCTAAAACATTGCCTTTTTCCTTCTTCCTAACCATGTAAGTAACCCTAGATTGGTCTCTAAGCCTTTTTCCTCTAATCCCAACTTGTTCTTAATTTTTCTGCGTTGTTCTACATTGTTATTCCTACTGAAGAAGATAGCGATTTTATCCATGCTTACCTTCTGATGAGAACACTTCTCATAGGTATGTAAGATCCTTTCAAACGTTCCACCTCTTGATCATTTAGTCTCCTGAAGGGCAATACATCATCAGCAAAGAAATGGTCGATCAGTCTATCACTCTTCTTACTTAAAGGATCGCCTTGGAGCTTTTTTATACTATGCAACCAAAGTAGCATGGCAGAGAAGCCTTCAACACATAATATGAATAGATATGGGGAGATCACCTTACCTTAGTCCTCTACTTGGGTAGATGACTTCCATTTTCACACCATAGAAGCCCACATGGTAAGTGACCGAGGAAATGTGACTAAAAATCCATTTTATCCATCCCTCATCAAAATTTATCTGTTGCATGACATCATATAGATATTTCTATTCAACTCGGTTATTTGCCTTGGACATGTCAAATTTAACCGCCATCTCCCCCCTTCTCCTTGTTTTCTTTCTTTTCAATACATGGATTGCCTCATGTATAAGAATCATTTAACTCCTCGTAGAAACTCTGAGGTAGAAGAAACAAGTTCATCATATAGCTCAGAATTGCCTGGGCCACTACTTTTATCAAAATATCCTTCCCACCTAATGAAACTGTCTATTTTGCCACCGTTGGATCCTCTTCTACATCCTTTCTTTAATATTCTAAAACATTGCCTTTTTCCTTCTTCCTAACCATGTCAGTAACCCTAGATTGGACTCCAAGCCTTTTTCCTCTAATCCCACCTTGTTCTTAATTTTTCTGCACTGTTCTATATTGTTATTCCTACTGAAGAAGATAGCAATTTTATCTATGCTTACCTTCTGATGAGAACACTTCTCATAGGTACGTAAGATCCTTTTCAAATGTTCCATCTCTTGATCATTTACTCCCATGAAGGGCAATACATCATCAGCAAAGAAAAGGTAGGTCAGTCTATCACTCTTCTTACTTAAAGGATCACCTTGGAGCTTTTTTATACTATGCAACCAATGTAGCATGGCAGAGAAGCCTTTAGCACATAATATGAATAGATATGGGGAGATCATCTTACCTTAGGCCTCTACTCGGGTAAATGGCTTTAGTTTTCACACCATTGAAGCCCAAATCGTAAGTGACCGAGGAAATGTAACTGAAAATCCATTATATCAATCTCTCATCAAAATTCATCTATAACATGACATCATATAGATATTTCTATTTAACTCAGTTATATGCCTTGGACATGTCAAGTTTAAACTCCATCTCCCCTCTTCTCCTTGTTTTCTTTCTTTTTAATACATGGATTGCCTCATATATAAGAATCATTTAACTCCTCAAAGAAACTCTGAGGTAGAAGAAACAAGTTCATCGCATAGCTCAAAATTGCCTAGGCCACTACTTTTATCAAAATATCCTTCCCACCCAATGAACTTGTCTATTTTTCCAACGTTGGATCCTCTTCTACATCCTTTCTTTAATATTCTGAAATGTTACCTTTTTCCTTCTTCCTAACAATGTAAGTAATCCTAGATTTGTCTCCAAGCCTTTTTTTCTCTGATCCCACCTTGTTCTTAATTTTTCTGCTCTGTTCTACATTGTTATTCTTACTAAAGAAGATTGCAATTTTATCCATGCTTACCTTCTGATGAGAACACTTCTCATAGGTATGTAAGATCCTTTTCAAACGTTCCAACTCTTGCTTATTTACTCCCATGAAGGGCAATACATCATTAACAAAGAAAAGATTGGTTAGTCTATCATTCTTCTTACTTAAAGGAATGCCTTGGAGCTTTTTTATATGCAACCAATGTAGCATGGCAGAGAATCCTTCCCCATATAATATGAATAGATATGAGGAGATCACCTTACCTTAGGCCTCTACTAGATAGATGACTTCCGTTTTCACATCATTGAAGCCCAAATGGTATGTGACTGAGGAAATGTAATTGAAAATCCATTTTATCCATCTCTCATCAAAATTTATCTGTCGCGTGACATCATATAGATATTTCTATTCAACTCAGCTATATGCCTTAGACATGTCAAGTTTAACCGCCATCTCCCCCCTTCTCCATGTTTTCTTTTTTTTTTAATACATGGATTGCCTCATATACAAGAATCTTTGTTAAGTCACTTTTATATTATTTATTTTGGATAATAATTGGATGAGAATTTTGAGTATGAAATATGGTTTGAATCATATTATGATTAATTAAGCTTAGTTCTATAAACAATCACCAACTAATATAATTTGTGCAAAGCAAATGAAGTATGTACAATTTCGGTGTAAACAAGGTCGAATTAATATGCCTCGGTAAAACGCAATTGTTATTCATACTGTACTGTTCACTCGTGTACTCTTCATATGTAGATTGTTGATGCACACTATTTGTGCACTATTCATGTGCACTATCCACTGTTGGTTCTAAGTTTGTGACAAAACCCAAGAGAAGAGGAGTGAATTGGGTTCTTTTAAAATTCTTTTGATGTATTAAATATAACCCCTTGGATGAAAATGTAGAGAATGGAAATGAAGCTAGAGTAAGAATATCAGACGCAATATTATAGTGGTTCAAGACAACCCTCCCTACTCTACTGCTTTAAGAACACACCCTTGTGCCTTGGGTTCTACTAAAACAGTGATATTATAACTAGAGCCCTTGCTTTTTTCTAGATTTTGGCTTTATAGGGCCTTTACAATTTTCACACAAGCAGGTGGTGAGTCACACTCCAACTACACTACTTGTCTTCACTTGGTCTTGGTCTCCAACACCATGTCAAGTGGAATCACAAAGAATTGAATAAAAATTAAAGTCAACACTTTATAGATGTGTAAAAGAAGTATTTAGCACAAAGAAGGACATGTAGAGTGAGTTGATGAGAGGTCGCTTCAGCTCTTGCAATGAATAACATAGTTCTTATTGTAGATCACTTTAATGAGCACTTAAATATTTATAAGTTGGAAGGTGGATTCTTAATCAATACTCTAGTTAACCCTCTTCACTTCCTTCGAAGAGCCTTAAATAATGAACAAATAAATTTGAATGTTCGTGGTAGGTGGCATGCATTAAATGTGCTAATGTTCAATTTTTTTTTTACCGTTACAGCGCAAGTCACAGTTGGAGTCGACTTGGGATGTGATTTCGATTGAGACTTTCCAATTCTCCAGTTTTCCTTTCATATCTTTTGCTTTCGAAGTTTCACCTAAAGTCGACTTAGCCTTCAACTTGTCCCAAGTCACATATGAAGTCGACTTCGGACGTGACTTCACTTTCAATCAGGGTTAGAAGCAAACACTTTAGTGTGAAAACTACTATTGGTACAAAATTAATAAAATTATTCATATGTCTGTCATAAGAAAATACATGTATATGCCATAATATATGGTTGAAGATTTTATCGAGATGTCATGTCTTGTTGCCAGCCACTCCCACTACCTATCATGCTGTACGTGGAAAGGAGTTATAGCAACTCCCATCACATCCTTGGCCACTATAGCGGTTACTTTGAAATTGATTATTATAAAAGGCAGTAATTCAAAGTGCAAGGGGCGGAAAATATATGTTGAAGCTAAGTCCATACTTTGCCGAAGAAATCCTAGAAATTCCATTCATTTTGAAGAAATTGCCACGAATTGGAGAGAAATTGTAAATTAAATTGTTGTATTTTTATTGTAAATAATGTAATTTTAGTCTGAATAAGTTCCCAAATTTCAATATTTGAGGATTTTCTAATTTTCTTTTACAAGAATTTAGAAAGGGTGGGATCAAAAGCCTCATTAAATTTTTTCGTCTATAAATTTTTGGCGCCATTTGTGGGAATGGTGTTTGGCTCTTTGTACTCTTCACCTCCTGTCGAAAGCTATGTGAACATGGCATCTTGCCCTTCAAAGACTGTCTTGAAGTTCAATCAACAAAAATATGAAGATTTCCTGCAAAATAAAAAGGTCCAAGCATGGGTATCAGATCCAGTGGAGTTCAAAGTGAAGCACAATCATGTTTATGCTACTCATCTCATCATGCATGAAGGTTCATTGAGGCTTCAGTCTCCCACTTATGCACCATATGCGAAGGTTCGCTGCGACCCAAGTCGCGCACTTTTTCATATGGAGATGAGAAGATGGCTAACATGAAAGATACCATAAAAGAAGATCTCCAACAAAATCTTGCTGTGTAACAATGGAGTGGCAACAAAACTTTCGCGCTGAAGTCAACCATAATCTTCATTTGATCCCTAAAAAACAAATGGTTCAATCCATCATAAGAGAAAGTTCTCAAGTATATCAATCTGCCTAAAGACAACTGAAAAGGTCTTTCGTCCTTAGAAATGTTAATTTTGGGTCTTTCTCAATATTTTCACTTCTCAAATCAAAGAAAAGAAATGGAGTACGATTTTATGCTCCAATCACTAATGGCATGTCTCAAAACAGATTTAGACCTTTGAAAGATTTTATGGAAGGTCTCAAATCATGATAGCCAAAATTATCAAAGAAAGAGTTACGGTCCATGATTGGCAAAATTCAAGGACGGGATCCCTCACTCGCATTTCTTATTACGGAAGAAAATGTCACTTGATTTGTGACCAATTACAAAGTGAGTGGTAGAACTCAATGTTTGGACAAAATTGCATACCAACACCAACATACAATCTAAAATTCTCTATGAATGGTGCACCTAGACAAAGGTATATCAAATAAAAGAAGCAGAAATGGAAATTTGGAGAAGAAAATCCACAGAACTCTGAATTATTTTGGCAACATCAACAAAGATAAGTCCATCACCCTAACCTATGGGTATTTCAAAGATAGCTTCAAATAGAATACGAATATTTTCCTATGGCTGTGAATGTTATAGGGAAAGGAAAAGCCAAAATATCATTAGAAGAGTTTGCTTTACCAAAATGGCAAGTATAAACTAGACGAAGGAAAAATTTAGTAAAGACAAATAATACTAGAACTAGCTCTGCCCAAATTGAACCTTCAAATACTTTGTCAGAATGTGATGAAACAATAGAACCTGAAAGTCCACCAAAAATTACTCCTAAAAACTAAGATAAAATGTGAGTAAATATGATAAACGCAGAAGAGTCACAAAGTGAGGCATAAGTTTAGAGAAAAAAGGGGATGACGTTCTCAAGAAGAGACAACAAAAAAGAAATAGCTGATTTCGAGTAAACTATTACTGCATTAAAGAGTTAGCTATTCTAAAATCAAAAGCATGGAGAAATTTCTTCTCGTAATACAAAAGTTGAAGAAGCACCAGTGTCATGAAAGAAAGTCGAACAACTTCTTCAACTATCCAAAGAAGATATTCGTATGGAAAAAAAATGAATTCCTCTACCATATCCACAGTGGGTAGATTATGTGGAGTATCCCCCAAAATTCAATTTTCTCACTTTACAAACTTATGATGGGAAGGATTCTTCACGATGACATATCTGTCATTTTCATGCATTGACTGGCAGTATAAAAAGTAATGATGCTCTTTGTATATGAATTTTCATCAGTATATTGACAGATGCAACATTTGATTTGTACTCAATGCTACTAAAGGGTCCATCAATTCGTGGGATGATATGAAAAGAAAATTTTTGACACATTTCTTTGATGAAGATGATAGTGTTTTGACTGCTCAACTAGCAGGAATTAGGTAAAAATTTGGAAAGTCTGTCAGAGAATTCATCAAAAGATGGAAGGATCTTGCCATTATATGTCCTGAAGGTCTTTCCCAAGACACCTTGGTAGAGATGTGTAAAAACAACATGAGCAACAAACTTAGGTCTAAAACTTTTAGATTTAAAGTGGAGACAATGAGCGAGATCATAGAAGTTTCTTGCAATGCAAAAATTATGATAGAAGATCGTCGTAGAGAAAAATTTATTGCTTGGAAGATTGACTCATTAAAGTTGAAGAAGGAATCATTAATTGTGCAAGTCTTCGATAAGAGTGGAGTAGAAATAACGACAATAGAAGATTTGAAAATGAATGAAAAGACTATAGAAGGAGAATGAGAAAACAACGAAAGAAGAAAGCCAATATCCTCTTAAAAAGAGACTTTTTAAGATACACATACGATGTTAGTCAACTCGGGGATATTATGAGACTTCTTTTGGAATGTGGGAAAATTACATTACCATCGTGCAAGAATCCTAAAGAGGAGTTCAAAACTAATAATCCAAAGTATTGCCCATATCACAGAATAGTCGAGCATACTCTTAAGTATTGTTATTTTTTGAAAGATAAAGTTTAGGAATTAATCAACATTGGTACAATCACCGTGGAAGTAGAAGACAAGAAAATCATGACAAATTCGATCTTCATTTGTTTTGGATAATTTGATCCGATTATAACCACATTTGAAAGTAGCAATATTCTTGATGTCGAATTCAGATATGAACCTTTGGAGACTCCTGCTAAAAGCTTAGTATTAATAACCTATCAGATGGATTTTTCTCTGAGTTCATCCCGATTTGCTTAAAGAAGAAGGTTGAGATTCAAGTTATCCAAAGAAAAAGCCATTAAAAGTTAAGAAGAAATGATTGAGGAAAAAGAAAATAGAGAACCTAGAAAATTAACTAATATGAAGCGAAGTTTGACATCCTCTTATCTTGAAAGATTTCATGCAACCTATATTACTTGGCAAGTCTTGGGCTGATATAGTGGAAGAAGATGTGAATGACTTGGACACAAAAAGTATAGAGACTATAACTTGTAATCGTATATCAGCCTCTCATCTTGAAAATCAAATTGAAGATGAAAGTGATGTTATCTATCGAGAAGAGATTTTTTTATCGGAGGATGATATAATATCAAATGAAGATTTTATAGACTTCAATGAAGATCTTACAGATTTAATATCATAGGGGAGTGAGGCAAATTTAGAAATAATAAATGATATTATGGAATTTGTTGAAATAAAGGAGTATGAACCTCAAAGGAGTCTAGAATATGAAGGATGGGAAAATGAGCTATCTGGATAGTTAGATCTTTCCAATATTGGCTAGAAAATGATCACACTGAAGATAAAACTTTAGTTCCTCATTCTTCTTAAATTCCATAGTGTTGCAGAGTAGTCCCAAGTATAGAATTTACTTCATATGATTGGGACGAGAATTCTCTGAGTCCCATCTCTTTTCCCACTCTAGGAACTAGATTGATGATAGATGAAGCCTATCGTCAGAGAAAGAGGATAGTTTTCGGTGAAGCCTATCGTCAGAGAAAGAGGATAGTTTTCGGTAATTCCTTCAACAAAATACATATCCTGAAAATGAAAGAACATCAAGTTTTTCAGTAAATATGGTTATGATGTGAAAATTAGAAAAAGGAGAGAATAGCAAAAAAATGCAAGAGGAAAAAAAGGAAATTGATGAAAAAGCAAAAGAGATTGAATCAAGCGAGTAGGCGTACGAAGCAAGAAAAAAAATGGGGTCTAACTTAGACTATCATAAGAAATATAATGAACCCAACATATCTTCTTCAGCGGTCCGTTAAAATATACTTACTTCATCAAAAGATATCCTGAAATGAACGAGCTTGTCAATCATGATATAATCGAACAACTTGTTCATATCTCAACAAAAATTTTTGTTTATAATTTGTTGTGTCTGTCTCCTCAAATTAGAATAGGCTTAGCAACAATATTACTGGTAGTTGAAGCTTATGCTTCATATGTTAACAAAGTACAAACATAATTCAAAAAATGTGAAAAATGTCACTTTGTTAAAATGACTAAATTAGCAAGTATAATATTCACTAAGCAGGATATGTTGTTAGGAGATGTTAAGCATAACCGTCCCTTTTGAATTACAGGTTACATGCGGGAAGTAAAATTTCCATTGGTTCAAATTGATCCTAGATCTGCAGTTCGTATAATGCCTTTAAGGACACTAACCTTTCTTGCGATACGTATTAATCAATTGAACAATTCTTCCGCTACCATTGAAGCATATAATGCTTAGTCACAAGAGACTCTAGGAATGATAAAAGTTCAATTGTTGCTAGGTAGCTTGAAATCCTTTGTAACTTGTTATGTAATTGACACTAAAACTTCTTACAATTTGTTATTGGGACCACCATGGATCCAAAAAAACTTTGTGGTTCATTCTACTTTACGTTAATGTTTCAAATATATCGATGATAATGAAAATATATATCATGTGTTTGCAGATAAAAGACTATTTAAAATTATTGAGGCATGTTGCACAGATGCAAGGATTTATCAAGAAAAAATGAAGAAAGACAAATTAATAAAGAAAAATGAAGAAAAGAGGTCAACGGAATCAACTAAAGTATTTGAAAATGAGATTCGGAATGAAAAAAAGCCAATAAGTAGATCGGTGCTTACACCAAAGAAAAGTTCAGTGAATATGATCACTGAACATTTAAAATTTGAAATTTTTAGAATTGATTTTCTTTTATCATTGTTAAAATCCTTCATGGGTATTAAAAATGAAGAGGGGGCAATTTTTTATTGTTTCTTACACAAAGAATCAAAAACCAATAATTTTCTATCGATTCGAATCCTTTGAAAAATTCTCCTATTCATTTCGAATGGAATTCCAAATTTTGATAATTATAGTAAAATTGTGAAGCAAATGATGGAAAATATGGGTTATGATTTTCAATGCCCAAAGGGTTTAAAGAACAGAAGGAGAATTCTTAACCCAATCACTCTGTGGTTAAGTCAAGTGTAACAATTTGAATAGAATAAAACTGGGCCCTAGATTCACACAACATATGGTGTAGGATATCACCTTGATCGCATAGCCGAGATAATATTGATGATGATATAAGCTTCATAGACATGAATGTTTGGGATCTCGAAGTGAAAAAAGATAATTTTGAAGTGTTGGCCATCATAGAAGAAAATAAGCCTGCAGTTATAGAGGATGAAGAGTCAGTTGAAAAGCTGGATCGTCAATATTCTTCTGACCCATCTTATCTTGAAGAATTAGTTATTCACTTTGATAAAAGTGAAGATAAAGTCCATGTCAAGCCTCCAACTGAGGACTGTGTCAAGGAGGTTAATTTAAGCACCTATGAAAATCCCACCTTGTACTGCTGAATGAAAAATAAAGTTTTTTTGTATATTGATCTCTTACGTGAATTCATTGATGCTTTTGCATGAAATTATGCAGAAATGCCCAGATTAAATATCGATGTTGTTGTTCATAAATTAAACATTAGAGATAATGCAAAGCCAATTAAACAAATGCAAAGGAGATTTCACCTTGAAGTAGTGGATAAAATAGAAGCTGAAGTCCAAAAATTAAAAGATGTTGGATTTATTCGAGAGGAGCAACATCCAGAATAGCTAGCAAATATTGTGTCTGTCACTAAGAAAAATAGACAAAACAAGTTTGCATAAATTTTTGCAACTTAAATGATCATGCCTGGAAGACGAGTTTCCACTACCTATAAAAAATTATGGTGGATAATTCTTGTGGTTTTGAAAATATGTCATTCATGGATGGCTTTCTGGACCCCATTCGGAATTTATTATCTTTATAGTTATGCAATTTGGGTTGAAAAATGCAGGCGCCACTGACAATTGAAAATTAATAATATATAATGTGGGCATTTTATACCAATTTGGTGGGTAATTAATTGAGTTTTGTGTGAAATTTGCTTTAAAATATGACTTTTCAACATTTGGACACTAAATATTAATTTCAAGTTATTTAAATACATTTTATAATCTTTTAGCTTGAAATTATACTTTTTTTATGAAATCAAATATGTTTGACAATAAAAATAATTGTTGTAAGGATTTGGGCGTCAAATAATTTTAATTTATTAGCCATAGTTATTTTATGCAGGAAAACAAATTACAGCAAGTGGGCCCCACAAGCTGCCCTTCCAGATCACATCCAATAGCAAATCTGGCCGTTCAGATTTTATTAATTCCATCCGTCCATTCCATGATAAAGACCATCCAGAATTAATCATCACCGCCCATCAGATTTTGCAATAGTCCAAAGCATGATCAGCACCGCCCTTTGATGTGGGCCACATCAGAAAATCAACGACCAAGTCAAATCGGCACCGTCTAGAATTTCAATTAATTACGGCCGTTCAATAAAATTCAGAGGGCCCACCTTAGAAACCTGAATTTCCAGCCGTCCATCTCCAATTCAATTCAAGTAACTATACTATCCAGGCCGTCAATCCAGATCAAAGCAATTAAAAACCACCAAATTTATTTAAATCAGATCGCATCCAGCCTATGATCCAAGCTTCCAGAAATAAATCCCAGCCGTCTATTGAATAAGTCAGCCCATCTAGCCGTCCATTTCTTTCTGCCATCCAACTAATTCAAATCTAAACCATTCATTATTTCAACCGTCTAGATTTTCTATCTATTTGTCCGTCCAAAGCAAGATCTAAACCATCCATTCATCTGTCCATTTTTTTTAAAATTCCAGTAGTTTAACAGTCCAGATTTTCATCCATCAGATTTCCACCATCCTGCCGTCCAAGCTCATTTGTGGCCCACCAGAAATTTAAAACGTCCAGATTCTTTTTAGCATGCATAAATCAGCACCGTCCAGGTGAAAGAATCGTCCACCTTTGAAAGTAGTGTCTAGCCGTGAAATCATCCTAGCTGTTGATTGGTTTTCGTCACCGTCCAGGCCCACCGTGAATCCAATTCATCAGAAATTCTGCACTGTCCTTAAAAATCTGGCTGTTCATTTCTCTCCACCGCTAAGTGCAAGCCATCAATTCAATCAGCACTACACTATCCGCTTTCAGAAATTTCAGCACGCCTTGATAAATCTCAGCCGTGCACAGTCTCCGTCAATCACGGAATCCAAGCTACGCAACAGTCGCAAAACCAAATTGCGGAAGTATGTTCTACGCAACTTTCAGCTACTATAAAAGGGGGATTTGAGCAGAAATTGAGAAAAAAGAGGAGATTCCAACGGGCAAGAAAATTTGGGCAGAAATTTGAGAGAGAAAAAGAGAGAGCAAGGAGGTGAAGAGCACCGGAAAAAGGTGGACCAGCAAGTTGCATGGAGCGGCCGACACACCATCGAGAGCTTCAAACCAATAAGCCTTCATATCTTTTCCCTTTTAAATTTTTATAGTCTTGTTTAAGATGGATTTTGATTTTAATTTTATTTTGGACTTAAACATGCTTGGCTACACCCTAAATCTATGGTTTAGGATGTAGCACGTGTACAATGTAGCGTGGTGTGGGTTTTAATTTATTTTTGATGGATATTGTTGTTAATTTAATATCTTGTGATTTTTAATACTTGCATTGTACATGGGCCCGTACTTTGGCATAATTCCATATATTAGGTGATGGAACAGAGATGTGGAAACCTAATATACGATAATCAAGATATTAAACCTGAAAATCTATGACAATGAGAATAGGCATGATGACCTTGAGGAATTCCATGAACAAACCACAGAACTTAATGGATTCTAATTAACTTAATCCTATGAGAATAGGTGGTTAAGAAAATTAGGGTACGCCTTGTAGGTTTCAAGAGAAGGTGTAAGGATAAATTAAGGTTTGTTCTTCTTTAACAAACAATATCCAGATTAAATCATTATACCACTACCTGTTGCAAAAGACGCATGTGAAATCCTAGACGCTAGGTACTTGTACTCTCGTTTTCTCTAGTCGTTCTAATTTGCAATTTTCTCTTCCCATTTTTCTATTTCTTTTCCATTATATTTATCATATTCTCTCCATATTCGATACGAAAGCGTTTCGAAGAAAGATGGAATAGCAATTGATTCAACAAAAACTAAAGCTATCCTCAAAATGAAGCCTCTTATTAATGTCAACTTTCAAAACATGTAATGAAAAAAAACACAAATTTTGTACAGGACAATGCCTGCAAAAATGCATTGATAGGAATAAAAAAATATCTTACAAATCCTCCAATGCTTGGAGCACCGGTACAAGGTAAACTCTTCATAGTTTATACTTGTGCTCTAGAATATTCATTGGGGGCATTACTTGCTCAAAATAATGATGAAAGAAAAAAAGTAGTTCCATATTATTTAAGTTGAAAATTATAAGGAGCAGAGTTTAATAATATGCCAATAAAAAAAGAAAGTTTAGCATTTATGTATACTAGTAAAAAATAAAGACATTATTTATTAACTTATATTATATACCTAATATCCAAAATAAATTTATTAAAAATTTTGGTTACTAAAGAAGGGACACTTAATGCTAGGTCAGCAAAATGGGCTATCTTACTTTCCCAATTTGCTATTGTGCATGTCTCTTAAAAGGCAATAAAAGGTTAGATTTTAACTAATTTCTTAGCTGCATATGCCCTTCCTTCTTGAGAAGTTTAAATGATGATTTACCGGATGATCAAGTGATGTGTGTAAATCAAGAAGAAAAGGAGTGACGGCTATACTTTGATGGAGCATCACAAAAATTAACTAATGGTGCAATCTTATAGGAGCAAAGCTTGTATTTATATCTATAGACAATTAAATGATTCCTTATTTATTCATCATAATAGAAGTATGTAAAAATAATGAAGCGGAACATGAAGCACTCAGAAAGCAACTATCCTATTGGAGAGGTTCCAAGCTTATTGTAAATCAAATGAAATGAATTTATGAAGTAAAAAAGTTTGAATTATTTTTTTATTGTTTGAAAGCAACTAGCCTATTGGAGAGGTTCTTGTGGGTTGAATTGGAACACATTCTAAGAGGACAAAATATGATAGCAGATGCTCTTGCGGGCCTTGCAGCATCTATGACATCTCCAGAAGATCCTCAAGTTGATATACCTACTATAGTGATATGTGAAAGAAGACTAATACCTTTCAAAGATGAAATTAGTGAGAGCCTTCAAAGTTTAGAATGTCATCAAGTAAATGAATAATTACAAATAAAAATTCATAAAGTTATTGATTGGAAGGTCTCATTTTTTGTATAAATAAGATGTGGTATTTTATCTGAAGATCAAAAAGAAAGAGTTAGTATTAGAATAAGAGCACTAGGTTTCCACTATGACCATAAAACAAGCACTAGATTTCTACTCAGATGTTTATCAAATCATGAAGCTAATGAAGTTCTCATTCAAACTCATGAAGGAACATACGGAGTACATCATCTAGGACCGAAGTTGTATGATCAAATTCGAAGACTAGGATTTTATTGCCCTACTATGGTAAAAGATTGAATTAAATTTTCCAAGCAATGCAATGCTTAACAATTTCATGCAAACTTTATTCATTAAGCTCCGGAACCTTTACACCCAACAATCTCCTCTTGGCCATTCGAAACGTGGAAATGAATATTATTGGTCCTATAAAGCCGCCTACATCAACTGGTCATTAGTAACAAATTATGTTTAAAATGAGCAAAAGCGACATCTTTAGCCCAAAATAAAGACGTCAGAAATTTTATATTTTTTGAAAAATAATATTATATGCCAATTTGGAGTACCATGTCTTTTTATACATGACAATGGGACTTAATTTTGAGACCATAAGTTTGATAAATCTTACAAAAATTATGGAATTCAACGTTACTTCTCTACATCATATCATGCATCTGCAAATGGTCTTGCTAAAGCCTTCAATAAAACAATCTGCAAGATTTAAGAAAAAGATTGGAAAGAACAAAAATAGCTGGCATGAAAACTTCTAGAAGCACTTTAGACTTATCGAACCACAGTTTGAGGATCAACTCAAGAAACTACATTTTCATTTGTTTAGAGATGTGAAGTTATTCTACCAATTGAAACACAAATGACAAATAACGAGAATATCAAACTTCGTTTACAGGACCAAAAGCACAATAAAGAATAGAAAGATATCAAGCAAGAATAACGATAACTTTTGATAAAAAAAAATAAAGCACATAAGTTTCAAAAAAGGAGATCTGGTATTAGCTGTTAAAAGACCAATAATAACAAAGAAGCCAAAAGGGAAATTCGATTGTAAATGGGAAAGTCCTTTCATTATTGCTGTAGTGTACTCATATTGTGCATATTGTCTCCTAAATACAGAAGGAGATAGATATTTAATGTCAATAAATGGAAAGTTCTTAAGAAAATATGACTCTTAAAAATATATGTATATCACCAATTTCAAAGATTGGCTGGCCAAATCTAGAAGAGAAGTTAACTAATTTGATATGCCAAGTAGTTGTGTTCTTTTAAACTCCAATAAAAATTTCGAAGAAGACTGAAGCTTTTAAAGATTTGAAGAAAGATTATCAATAACTTCTTCAAAATGACGAAGGCTTTCATTTGAATTGACAAGTCGATTCACGGTAGTCTTCTATCTATCTTCAGCTTCAACAGTTTTTTTTTTCAAGTATTCGAGAAGAGCTTTTACTTGTGAAATACGCTCTTATACATTATTTTGCTCCTTTGTGAGTTTCTTATTTTCTCTATAATAGAATATTGATGAGCAATGACTGCAAGAGAGGCTTTCTTATTAATGGTGTTTACAACCTCATCCTTTCTCTTCTCAGTTGCTTCAATCCGATCCTTCATAAAACTCTCGGCTAGAGATGAGTCATTGGAATTTGGAAGTAGAAAGCTCATGGAAGATGAGGGATTGAGAAAATAAATTAAATATCTACATGGTCCTTGTAGTGTGGCAAGAAAATATGCAAAATGTCGTTAATCGTACCATGACAAGTATGGAGCTGATCAATAGGAGTATCTTTTAATTTGTTTGTTAAACAAACCAACTATGCTTTAATGAGTTTGACTGGAAGTGGTAGGGAAGTTGATGGTCCCGGTACTGAAGAAGTCGACACAAGATTTGAAGAACCTAAGGCCAAAGAAGGATTTTTCTATATATATACAAAAAAATTATTAGTCTTGCCTAATAAAATAAACAATTATTATTATAACAAGAATAAATTTCAGTGACATATTGTTGAACCATTGCTTCTGTTAAATATTGAATAATAATAATAATAATTTAAGTTGACGGGTCAAAATTCAAGTAGGACACCTTATGTGGCAAGGGTAGACTTTTTGACCAACTGGGCCAAATAAGTAATAATGGGCCGTGACAAATTATTATTTAAATATGCCACGGGTTATATTTATATTTTTATTTTTGAATGTTATTTCAGCAACCCGTGTAGCTCGGTTGGGATACAGGTAGTCCAAGTGGTCTCAGAGGTCTAGGGTTTGAGTAGGGGGTTCTGTAGAAAAATAATTATTTTTTGCACTTTTGCCTCCCCAAGCATGTGGGCCCCACCGGATAAGATAAGATGAGATAAGATGAGATATGATTTAGTTTAATTGGAATTTAAGTTAAAGTGATAATTTTATCTTTTATACATTTTCTAGAATTTTAGAAAACCTACAAGAACCCTCTTATAAAAAGGGGTTTGGGGAGCGGGTGCAGGGAGGCATCCGTAAGAAAGGTTGAGAGATAGAGTTGCGGAAGGAGGAAATTTATTTTCTTCAACAAAGGCAAGTAGGATTTTAATTGGAAATTGATTTTAGTTCAATAATTATGTAATTTATGTGTTGAAATTATTTTTATATAATTGTTATGTATAAACCATTATATTATATGATTTTTAGGCTCTATTCAATATAATAAAATTTTATAATCCTAAGTTTTTAGGATATAAATTTTTGCAGGTAAATATGTTGAATTTTATGCTTGAAATTATACGTATTGAGATTTTTGAGTTTTACTATGTATTTTATTTTTATATAAATGCATTGATATGTTGTATATATATATATTGAAATTATTTATTAATGATGTAGGTTAATTATAGTATATGTAATGATGCTTATATTATATTAACTTGCTTAAAATTAAGTTACATAGCCTAAAATCACAGACGTCCGGTATTAAAATTCGTCCGGGAAGGATTTGAGGATCCGGACGAATTTGAGGAGAGAGAAAAGCGATTCGTATGGGAAAGAATCCGGTAGAAATTATTGACCTTCTATTTGCAATGGAAAAAAAATTTCGTTGCATTTGACATTTTAATGCATTTAATAAACTTGATGTTTTTAATGTCTAGGTATTTTTGGAAATTGATATGTAATTCATTACAGCAATAAAGGCTAAGTAAGATAGGACTTGATGGGAGGGGTCACCTGCGGTAAAGGCCATGATGATGTGACTTAATATGGGCCGTTCATTCCATTTTGTTATTATTTATTCATTTGAACTCCGATTTGAATAAACAAATAGTCCATTTTTATGTTTTGGATGCTTCTGGACTCAATAGAAGGGTTTATTTTCAATTCGAGGCCTAATTTTTAAGAAGTTAAATTAAATGATTATTTTATCATTTAATTAAGATTTATTTTGGCCATTATCCATTTTCAAATAATTTTCTACTCGCTAGTCATGTTGAGACTAACCCATTATTTTTACAGGTGTACCAAATCAAGTGGGACACTAGCATTTTGGGATTTACAAGAAGATTTTAAAGAATAATTATTTCTAGTTATTTATTTTAAAGGCATGTATTAAGAATGATAGACTTGTAATTTTTTTTATTTTTGTGCCTTGATGTAATAATGGGAACATGACTAGTGCAAGTGGCATTTTGAAATTTTTATAAAATTATAATAATTAATTCTGCCATAAATGTGTGATTGGTCTTGAAAAATTACATTAAATACACGGCCGGGATTACTTTTCTGGACTGGTATATTACAGCTTCTTTGTTAGAGGTAGTGATAATATCCTTGCCTACTGTTACAACAATATTCTCCTTTTTAGCATATCTACTTCTGGTGTCATGATAACATTTTCTATTGTGTCACTAACATTTTCAATTATCTTTGTGTCTCTATTTCTGTGTTGTCAACTTCTTTAGTATATAATTGTTGTCTCTGGTATATCTTCCCTTGACATGGCAACTTCTAGCGCTCTGCTACTAATCTCCTCAATTGTCATAGTCACTATAAAAACGATAATTAGTAAATAAAATATATGGGTTGTCAATTATTCAATCTTTAATTAGTCGAACTCACCAGGTTCCTTTGTAGCAGCTGATTTTTATTTCTTTGAACGACTAGTGTTCCCAACATGTGATGAACATTTCTTCCTTTAGAAGGAGAAATTTCCTCCTTATCACTAAAGATATCCTCTAAGACATTACCTTCACTAATACTTATGTCCTCACCTTCCTTGGGGTCATCTCCATTGTTGCTGGTAGATTATCCCTTCTCAAGACCTACCTACTCATGTCCTTTCTCTTGCTGAAGAATCTCTTCTTCATGCTCTTGTGATTGCGATTGAGAAAAATTTTCCTCATCTCCTGATTGTCTCAATTGTTGCAAGGAATTCTCCTCATTTTCTTCAGGTCTTTATTGTAGCTGAAGGACATTCTCTTGAACCTGAGGAAGAAAATTTTCTTGCTATAAATTTTCATCATGTGCTTAGGAAGAAGTGATATCCTCTTTTATAATGATGTCATTTGATTTTCCACGATCTCCTCATTTGTGTTTCCATTTTAGATTATACTAAATCGCTTTCATTGAACATTGGATACTCTTCGTCTTAACATTTAGAAATCCTTTGTTATTCATCAAATCAAAGTAACCTTGGAAAACTTTTTGAAATCAATTTTCAAAATTTACAAGACAAGTTGCCTCATCAATTCTTCCTGGATAATGAAAAGTACAAGATAAAAATGGAGCAATAAAATGATTCCATGGAAGAAGAGTCTCTTACAAAATTTCTTGCAACTTTAGTGATGAATTATGATTTCCAACAAAACCTTGAATATAACCAAATTGTATTGCGAACCAAGAAGGCCAATATGGAATCAGAATATTTCCTCCATGCATCTGTATACAAGAGTGTCGGGACGAATGCATACAAAGTTCCTATCAGATTCTGATAATCTATGGAATGCCTCCAAAGACTCACGAGAAGGCGCTAAATCAATAATGGATTGTTTCGCCAAGTTATCAAAGGGAGGTGGAATCATGTAAAAGTTGGTACTAAGTGCATTTCGATGCAAAAATATGTACATCCTTGAGCTTTTCCATTGATGGTTTACAATCATGCATCATAACCATAAAAGGATCATCACTATTCTTTTTTATACCCAGTAATGAATATTTTGATAGTGATAAACAAACCAGACATAAATGCAGTGGCCAGAAGAATAGTATATATTCCGACTTTCTTTATGTTTGAAATGGATTCCCGTTAACCATAAGATAACCTTGCCACCATAGTCGGCAAAGTGATAATTTTATGCCATGAGCAAGTTGACAAGCAGGAAGGACAACTTCTAGACGTATGAGATTCCGATCAAGAAATATGCATTTGCAAAGCTGATAAACCAAAAACTCGCACAATTGAGGAAGTCTATGTTCCCCTTTGTTGTAAGATGTTTTATAAAAAGCAAAGAACTAATGGGAACATGCTACTCTTATCTTTTCATCCACTTCATCAAGAGGTTTAAAATTTGAATACTTTATGTACATGAGGGTGTACGACTGCTTGAGTGCTTTAAAGCCTTCATCATTTAAAGTTTCTTCTGTCAAAATGAACTCTTCATAATTCTCATCCAAGATAGGAAGTCTTGTAACTTGCTTCATATCCTACAAAGAAAATCCTAACTCACCATATGGAAGATTTCACTTAAAGGATTCGGGGAGAAAAGTCTTAATAAAAGCTTCGTATAATTCATACACATAAAAGATGAATCTTTGTGTGGCATAGATCATAGCTAAGATACCAACATGCTGTAGAAATAGTTGATAATCTTTTATAATAGAGGCCACCCAACCTGTCTATTCATTTACACCCATTTGCCAACTTTTCACTGAAAATAATTATGTCAAAAATGAGGATCTTCTACGATATTAATTGCTAAAGGTACTATGCTCTCTTTGATATCACCAGCTAGTTTATTCAGAATTGAACAAAGATTTAAAAGAAAGCCTTGTACAGAAAGTTGTGATGACCAAGATTGAAGTCCTTCGTCATTTGTGAATTTGATGACAAAACTTCTTTTAGTACTTGCACTTCTTGTCCATTCAAAATGGTCCCTTCTAAAAGGATAGAAGTCTTTGTTGATATGTATAACACTCGATAACCTCTTACTTGAAACACATTTCAGGTACTTGCCTTCAGGTTAGTGAATTATAACAGCAGAAGATCGTGGAGGTTTTGGAGCAAAGAGAGTGAAAGAAGAAACATAATCACCAAATAAAAAATTTTATTTCTAAGACTCTGATCTCCCACTATCATATTTTCAAAGATTCTTTGTTGAATAATTTGACTCTCATAAGTGAATCTTTCTATGAGAGAATCCAAAGCTTGTTGATGCCCAATATTAACGCTCTAATAATTTCTTAATATCTTGCCTCTCTTGCTTTTCACAACGATGTAGAAGTCAAAGTTGAAGCTATTTTTTTGAAGTTGAAGTTGAAACAACATTTTCTAGTTTCCTAAAAATGAATAGAATAATATTAAAAAAATATAACTTTCCAAGATTTTGACTCACTAAGTTTCTCAAAATCCATATATAATAATACTTCTATAAAATCATATTTTGATGGATTTGTGGTTTAACTGGCATAGAGTCGCCTAGTTTTCTTAAAATTCAAGTTTTAAAATTTATATCTTCTATAAAATCATATTTTGAAGAATTTATGGTTTAACTGGCGCAAAGTTGCCCGGTTTCTTCAAAATCTAAATTTTAAATTTTATATCTTCTATGAAATTATATTTTGAAGGATTTATGCTTTAACAAGTGTAGAGTCACCTGGTTTCCTCAAAATTTAACTTTTAAAATTTATATCTTCTATAAAATCATATTTTGAAGGATTTGTAGTTTAACTGGTATAGAGTTGTTTGGTTTCCTCAAAATCTAAATTTTTAAATTTTATATCTTCTATAAAATCATAATTTGAAGGATTTATGGTTTAACTTGCATAGAGTCATTTGGCTTCCTCAAAATTAAAATTTAAAAATTTATATTTTCTATGAAATTATATTTTAAGTATTTGTGGTTTAATCAGCACAGAGCCGTTAGGTTTTCTAAAAATCTAAAATTTAAAATTTATATCTTTTATAAAGGATTTGTGGTTTAATTGGCATAGAGTCGTTTGGTTTCCTTAAAATCCCAAATTTAAAATTTGTATCTTCTATAAAATTTTCTATACAATCATATTTTGAACGATTTGTGGTTTAATCGGCTTAGAGTCTCCTGGTTTCCTCTAAATTCAAATTTGAAAATTGATATCTTCTATAAAATCATATTTTAAGGATTTGTGATTTAACCAGCGCAGAGTCTCCTAGTTTCCTCAAAATCTAAATTTTAAAACCTTTATAAAGAATTTGTGGTTAGTTTCCCTCAAAATCTAAATTCTAAAATTTATATCTTCTATAAAATTATATTTCAAGAATTTGTGGTTTAACTGATGTAGAGCCGTTAGGTTTTCTCAATTTTTAAAATTTAAAATTTATATATTTTGTAAAATCATATTTTAAGAATTTATGATTTAACCAGTGTAAAGTCACCAAGTTTCCTCAAAATTCAAATTTAACATTTTATATTTTTTATAAAATCATGTTTTAAGGATTTCTCGCTAGGTCTCCCCAAAACTCAAACAAAAAGCTTTTATAAAAAAATCCAACAAAATTATTTTAAAACTTTTATATAAAATTTCAAGCTTTTAATTATGGATCTAAGGTTTGACCAGTGTGGAGTTGCCAGATATCCCCAAAATCCAAAATAAAAAAACAAAGCCTTTCATAATAATTTTTTTTATAAAATTTGAGATTTAACCGATGTGGAGTCACCAGGTGTCCCCAAAATCCAAATAAAAAGCTTTTACAAAAATCCAAATTAATTTACTTTAAAACTCTTGTACAAATTTCAAACTTTCCAAATTAAATTTTAAAATTTGAATCTTTTATAAAATAGAATCCAAATCAAATTTTAAATATTTAAGGATCTTAATTTTATCCAAAAAAAATTTTAAAAATTATATCTTCAAGATCTCCGGTTTGACCCGCAAATCAAATTTCAATTTAAATTTTAATCCTTTTAAGGATCTAAAGTTGGACCAATTGTATAAGATCATGTGAAAGATTTGAAATAAGGTTTTCTCAAAATATAAAAAGTTAAAATCTTATGTAAAATCATAAATGCATATATTTTTAAAGGACCAAAGCTTCAACCAGCATAGGATCGCCAAAGTTTCCTTAAAATCCTAATAAAATTTTAAATTTAATCTAAAATATTCAATAAATCTAGGACTGCAAAGCAACTTAGCTTATTGGTAATAAAAATAATAATAACGTATCATACACAAAAAAATTTAGATTGAGGTTTGGAGCTTCAACCTTTCAATAGCTTCAACAAATCTTTAAAAAAAAAAGAGGGAAAAAGAAAAAGAAAAATCTCAAAGAAAATATATAATTTAAAATATAATATGTAGATAAAATATCTATAATTTTTAGGCATTCTAAAATACAATTTTTAAAAACTCAAATATGTTAGACTAATTCATTGAAAATTCAAATGAAGAAAAAAAATCCAATGTTTAAAGTATGCATAGCCTCGTTATTTTAGAAATATGTAACTAAAATATATAATTAAAAAACAACAAAAATTCAATCTTGTGCATAAAAAAGATCCAGTTTTAGCTCCCTTTAGGAAGTTAAGTCCCTTAAAAAAATCAATGGGCCTCCTCTAATAGAAAGGCCTCAATAACGTCACAAAATATTCTAATACTTAATAAAATAAAAAAAAGGAGGCAAAACTTGATAGATAACAGATATTAAAAAAAAAATTCAATCGGGGCTTGGCGTCTCTATGGAGCTAAAAGCTTCAAAACATTTAAGTAGCTTCCTCGAATCCAAAAATAGTTTAAAATGTAGTACTAATGAAATACTATCATGTGATAGCAATCAAAACATCATCAATATCATAATCTAGTAAATAAAAATTCATATTGCATTAAACAAATTATGAATAAGCAAGCCATACTTTACAGATCTTGATGCAACACAAAAAACTACTAGATTATTAAAATTCCTCTATCATATATTAAACAAGGTTCGTTGAACTTTTCCTTCTCTTCCTCAAAAACAGAAAAGAGAAGAAAGATAAGTATAAAAAATATAATGTTGAAATATATATTAAAATTTTTTTGACAATCAAACATAAATAAAGAAAGGGTCTCAGATTTTGAGGTTAAAAAAATGATAAGTTCAAATTCCTTGTAATAATAAATTAGATATAAGATTGACCTTCTAATGGAGTTTAAGTCTCAACATATGGTTTATACCCATATGGAGTTCAAATCTCAACAATCAATGGTCTTTTCTAATTTGAAATATATTATAGAAATTTTTAGATATCTATATAAATCAAAGAATGTAACTTCATCAGCTAAGAAAAAAGAAAGTCTATTATAATAAGTAAGCAATCTGGAATAATATGTTGCAAATCAAATTTATATGAAATCAATATAATATAAATTGTTAGCATTTTTTTGTTTCTTTTGTAACTCAAGTAAAATCATTAAAAAAATCTCTTAAAATTAAACAAGATGATTGGAAATACAAACTAGATTGTAAAAAAAAAAAAAAGAAAAAAAAGAAAAAAAAAGTGAATTTCATATATTGGTGCAGATGTTAATTTTTTAATAAAACCTTGGTTGTAATATGTATAAAAAAAAAAACATCGATGATAATTAACATATAATATTCTGAATTATGTTATCGATAGCACAAAAATATAAATAACAAATATAAAAAATAGAATAATAGAATAAAGCATTCAGAAATAATCTACACAACCCAAATTTCATAGAAAGAATGATGATCTTACAATAGAGGCATCAAGTAGATGATAAGATTTTTTTCACTTATTATAAAAAAAAACACGACGATTTATGTAAGAAAAATAATAATAAAGTTACCTTATGCCATTAAAAGATAACAATAAGAGAGGGTATGATTGAAAATTAGCAAAGAAAATAATCAGAATCTCGTTTTATATGATTAGCTAAAATCCTATAGCAATCAAAATTACTTACGTAGCAAGTCCAACTGAAGAGATTTGCTGATTAGTCTACATTAGTAAATTTTCAAACGACCACCATAATCCATATCAAATTACAAACATATTTTCAAATTTATTGAATGCCCATCCGTTAATTAACCCATGAAGGTCCAAACCAAAAATAATGAAACGATAACAACAATGATAATGTAAAAAAATTAACTACAAAAGTGTGTTTTTTTGGCCAAAATTAATATTATAATATACCTAGGTCAAATGTTTTATCAAATGATATATTAAAAAATAATATCAATATTATGAAAAACCGTCTTGGATTCAAAAATATATATTTTTTAAAAAATAAAAGAAAAACATTGAATGTAACACACCTGAAACCATGAAATTAATGGAAACTGATGAAGACAGAGATTCATGAGATGCAGCAGCAAAACGGTGGACGAAATTACCACAAGATAGCTATTTCAATATTTAAATAGATGTGAATCATGGTAATTTATGAATTTTTAGTGTTATAGTTAAAAAGGGAAACATGAAAATAGGTATCCGCGATAGCTACGAGTTCACAGAGGACTCATTATCAAATATTATAATGCCCTTCACAAGAGATATCATATAAAACTGATTTATTTAACCATTTATATTATTGGCCCATATATATATATAAAATTAATTATAAAGATATATACATTTATTAATTACTCAAATATTTTCATGGGCCAATTGATATTTCCTATTGATATATTCAAATTTAAAAAGAATGATAAATATTCAATTTGATAGAAATATGCGTTAAGTACCGGATGGAATTCTTACATCCAACACTTTCAGTCAAAATAGTCATTGGCTTAGTGAGATTTTTTTTGGCCATATGAAAATCCTGACTGGTAATTTTCATGATATTATGGGTGTGTTTGGTAATGAATAAAACTTTTGATGAAAAGTTTTAGAGAGTAAAAGTTGTCAAATGATGTGATATAATAGAGGTAATGATGAGTAGTAAAGAGGATAAAGTTAAAATAGATAGGTTAGTTGTGTGGATAATTGTGTAGAAATGATTGAAAAGTAGGGTAGTTGTATAGGAAAATGTGAAAAAATGATTAAAAAAATGATAGTTATGGAGAGTGAAAAGTTTTAGATTGAAAAGTTTTAACTTGACATTTTTTGTGGATTGCCAAACACACCCTATATGTATTAAAAATATATACACAAAATCTATGACATACATTTTTTTTGTTGTAAATATATGAATGAAAATATATTTGAGGTGGGAAATGACTTATGATGATGATGAAATATATGAATGAAAATTAAAGTCTAATATGAAAGTTGTTGCAAATCATTTTGCATGTTGTCTCCTAATACAATCAAACTAAATCTCAAAATGAAAAGAATTATATAAACTATGGGTAAACAATTCATACAAAAATAAAGTTATTAAAGGTTTCTTTATACAATTGGCAGACTATTTATACCTTCAGCAATATAAGTTTTAGAATTAAACAATTCGAAAACGTTTTCATTAAAATGCACTAATTAAATATCGTCCCACCTGATTCATCATGAAGATGGATTTTCTTATTAACTCTAGAAATTCTAAAAAAGATTAAATTAAATCTTTAAATTTAATGAGCGTAAAATAATACAAAATCCAAAATTCAATTATTAAGACTAAAAAGTTAATATTTAATCTAAATTTCTATTTGAGGTTTGTTCAAGAATTGATAAAATTATATTTTGTCGCAGAATTACAGTCCTTCCCCGCGTGGCCCGACTGGCGACTTGTTCGTGCTTGGCGCCGGGTGAAGGTTTGTTGTCGGGAACCCATTTGCCTTGCAGATTTGCCTGAAATTTGAGTGGCGGAGGGGAGATTGTGTAAGGCGGGAGTGCCAGCGCTGCTGTGCAGTGGATTAGATTGATGAAGGGTGGAGGACTGCATCTGTCCAGCAATGAACCAGACTATTGACGACCTCCTTCATGCCGAGCTCCAGACTATGTCTATTTCCGGGTCGGCGATCAAGAAGATAACTCCGGGAGCTGATCCAGCGTGACTTTGCTCGGTGTGGTCGTCCAAGCAATACAACAGAGAGCTTTTTAAATCAATGATGCGGAGGTTGTGGCGAACGACTGGTAACTTTCTGTTCATGGATTAGGGCGAGAATTTGTATAAAGTGATATTCTCTAAACCGGAAGATAAAGAGAAGATTCTGGCTGGTAGATCGTGGCTGTATGACAGGCAATTGGTAGTTTTCATGGATCTGACTGAGGAGATAGATTACGCCCATGTGATGCTTGTGAAAACGCCTATATGGGTGCACATCTTGGGAATCCCTCATTTGGTAGATAAACCTGAGTTGGGACGTCGTATTGGCTGCACATTTGAGTCAGTGGAAGCAATGGAAGCATCTGAGTTGGAGTTGAAGCTGAGAGTATGGGTTGATTGCAGGGAGCCGTTACGCAGAGGTATGTTTCTGCAAGTAGGCGAGCAAGGGAGAGTGTGGATTCCGTTTCAATATGAAAAATTGCCGATCTTTTGCTACCAAAGCGGCATTATGGGCCATGCTTTTAAGGAGTGTCATAAGGTGGGGGATCGATCTGAAAATGTGGTCGAAGCTAACATGCCTTACGGGAGTGCCTTGAGGGTGGGTACTCGGCCACTGAGAGTGCGAGATGGCCAGGAATCGGGTAATAGGGTGGTCCCAAGGAAATACCTGGGAGAGCTACAAGTGGAGGACGATGAACAGATGGGTGGACTAACTCAACAGAGGTGGATGGCTATGCAGCTGCCTCGAAATGAGAAGATTAAGCTCTACCAGCGGGAGCCAGAAGCAGATAGAGGGAGGTCATGTTCTGCGGAATCGGTGGAACCACAAACCAGCTGTCGGGCTACTCAACATACACTCAATCAGGAGCAGACAGTGGGTGAACAACCCACTCACACTTATAAGCAACATACCGCTGTCCAGGAATGTGACGGGGTCGCTAGATGGGGACTCCGGTCGTCCCAATTGGGTGCTGGATGTTCTCATAGGCAGCAGTTTTCGGGGCAACAGCAGCAAACACCCCTTGAAGACCAAGAGATGCATAAAATCCATGTGCAGCAGAATAGCAAGGATAAGCACTGGCTGTTAATGGGAGACCAACCCAGTCTAGTCCATTTGCAGCACCCTGTTGACCAGACAGGTGAGGGTGTGGATGGAAGAGGATCCCAATTGTCCCAAACGGATGTTAGCTGTCTTCATTGGCAGCAGGCTTGTGGTCATGATATGCTAACATCCTACGCACACCAGCCTGAACAGATAGCTCGAACTACCCCCCAACACAGGCCCTCGACGTTGCTGATTCCATGGCAGACTACTGGTTTTTCCTCCCAACAGCCGCAGTGCGTGATGAAAGGGGAAACCTTCCAAACTCACAAGCTGGACAACCCCTTGGGTATGGGCAGCCCCTTAGATATGGATTCCGCTAAGCCAAAAGCTGTCTTCAAATGGCAGGATGGAGGTGTTGGAAAAGGAAGGGGCAGATTTACAAGAAGACCAAAAATCTTTAAAGGGCAAGTTAGTGGACCAACCAGGGAGGGGCAGATGGAAACGGAGGGCGCGAGGGGAGAATCATGATCTGACTGGTCATTCAAGTGCGTCTTCAATGGTGGCTATTTCTAAAAGAAGGGTTGATAGGGAGCAGCAGGAGGACAACATCTCTCCTAAACGCTCAAAGGTGGACAAATCCCTCGATTGTAATGAGGTGGTGGCTGAGGGGGTCCCTCAGCCCCACCTCGTGTAACATGTCGCTTTTGGTTTGGAATTGTCGTGGGCTTGGGAACCCACGGGCAATTCGCTGTCTCCTTGACTTGGTCAAGAAAAAAGATCCCAAGGCGGTTTTTCTCTCTCAAACAAAAAGGACTATAAAGGAAATGGAAGGAATTCGGCTCACACTCAAATTTGATAATTGTTTGGCGGTTGATCCTACGGATAGAAGGGGAGGGATAGCATTGCTATGGTACAGTGATTTTCCTGTTACAATAACCAGCTATTCCAATCATCACATCGATGCAGGTGTCCATGGGTGGCGGTTCACTGGGATATATGGTCATCCTGAAACGCAGATGAGGATTCACACTTGGCATCTTTTGGGGATGTTAAGTGACAGGTCGGACTCTCCGTGGGTAGTAATGGGCGACTTTAACGAGGTAACGGGTCCAAACGAATATCTTAGCCACAGGAATCGACCTCAACAGCAAATGGATTCATTGTGTACTGCCTTGGACAGGTGCAATCTGGGAGATATTGGGTTTGTGGGACCAATCATGACGTGGAGCAACAATCGAAGGGGTTCTCAGCAGGTTGAAGGCAGACTAGATAGGGGAGTGGCAACGCCAAACTGGTTGTCATTATTCCCTTATACGAAAGTTTTCCACTTATCTGCGGCTTATTCTGACCATTGTCCCCTTCTACTGGTTTTGAACACATTGAAAGGCCGAGGCAAACCCCCATGGGAATTCCGATATGAACTGTTCTGGGCAAGAGATAAGGCTACCCATTGGATCGTCAATCAAGCTTGGACCTCGCAGCAGGGTACTGGGCTCTCCGGCCCGATTCCACTGGAACGGAAGATACACTATTGCAGTATGGAACTATCTAGGTGGAATTGACGGAAAAGGGGGAATCTTAGGAAAGCCATTGAGGATAAGCAACGGGAGCTGTCTATTCTTATGGATCAGAACCCCACAGATCGCAGAGATGATGCTATTAAAAGAATCAAGCTCCACATCAACACTCTAATGGGTGATGAGGAACAGTTGTGGACGCAGAGGGCAAAGACCCATTGGCTTCACGCGGGCGATAAAAACACCAAGTTTTTTCATCATATGGCGTCAAATCGCAGAAGGGTTAACAATATTGACGGCCTCATGGACCATAATGGACAGTGGATTTGTGATCAAGATATGTTGATGGAAATGTCTGTGGCTCATTTCTCTTCTTTGTTTTCTTCTTCTGTTCCACCTAGATGTGATTGGTTGAATGCTTCGATTTCTTCAAAAATTTTGGATCGGCAGAATCAATCTTTGAGTAGAACCCTTGAATTTGAAGAAGTAGCAAAGGCAGTTAAGTCGATGAGCCCAACCAAGGGGCCGGGGCCAGATGGCATGTCGGCGGAGTTTTTTCAAAAATATTGGCAAATGGTGGGACAGGATGTTTTCCAGTGGTGCAAACAATTCATGGAACAACCGGATTTCGAGCAACTATGCAAGCAGGTTGAAAAGCAAAACTCCACTACTATCGCTTTGATTCCGAAAAAGGCGGATGCTCAATCTTTGTCAGATTTCCGCCCGATTAGTCTCTGTAATGTAGCTTATAAGATATTGGCTAAAGTTCTGGCTAATAGAGTTAAGCTGTGCCTCCATGATATTATTAGCGAACACCAGAGCGCGTTCATCCCAGGGCGACTTATTTCTGATAACATGTTGGTAGCATATGAAGTCATCCATTCTTTGAGGAGGCGCAGAAAAGGCGCGAAGCATGGGATGGCTATCAAACTTGATATGTCCAAGGCGTACGACCGGGTGGAGTGGGTCTTCTTACAGCAAATTATGGAAGCTATGAATTTTGATCCGGTGTGGATTAGATGGATTATGGGTTGTATCTCAACGGTCAGTTACAGAGTTAATGTTAATGGCTTCAAGTCTAGATACTTTAAACCTCAGCGGGGGTTACGACAAGGTGATCCGTTATCTCTTTATCTCTTCATATTATGTGCTGAGGGGATGTCTGCTCTCATTGCTAGTGCGGCCATGGGTGGGAGAATAAATGGTATCAAACTAAATCCAAGGGGACCGCATGTCACACACTTGCTCTTTGCGGATGATGCCATTGTATTTACTAGGGCTGAGAGGCGGGATGTTCAGAATCTTATGGAAACTCTCCAACTATACGCGGAGGCTTCGGGGCAAGTGGTTAATGTTGATAAGACTGCCGTGTTTTTTAGTCCAAATGTTCGAAGTATGGTGAGAAGCGAACTTACCCAGCTGATAGGAACTATGGGTCAGAACTTGGATCACTATTTGGGGCTTCCGGCCTGGCTTGGTCGGGCAAAAAATCACATGTTTAATGGCCTTAAACAACGCATCTGGAACAAAATTCAGGGATGGAAGGGTAGGCTACTCTCCTAGGGTGGGAAGGAGGTTCTTATTAAAGCAGTAGCCCAAGCTATACCGACTTACTCGATGAACATATTTCTGCTTCCGAAAACATTTTGCAATGAAATCAACAGGATGATTAGCAGGTTTTGGTGGGGGGAGAAGGAGAACAAACGGAAAATGAGTTGGGTAGCATGGAAGGATATGTGTATATCCAAGCTATCGGGCGGCATGGGATTCAGGGAACTATATTTCTTCAATATTGCTCTTCTTGGGAAGCAGGTCTGGCGCCTCACTACTCAAACACATTCTCTATGCTACAGGGTACTCAAATCAAAATACTTTCCCTATGGTGATATATGGACCTCTCAAATTAGTGCTTTAGATTCCTTTACTTGGAAAAGCATTAAGAAGGCTATGGAGATTATTCGGGCTGGGTGCAGGTGGCGCATTGGTAATGGTAAGCAGGTCCAATTCTTTAAGGATGCATGGTTAGAGGACCGGCTGTCCATTGTGGGACCCCTCCCGCGAGGCATTCCGAATGACGTCAAGGTCAGCCACTTTATCAATGAAGCTGAGCATACGTGGGTTAGGGAGGATTGAGGCGGCTGTGGGAGTTGCCGGATGGAGAAAAATTTGTAAAGTTCCCCTACCCAACACCTCTGAGGCGGACTGGATGTACTGGATACATGAACCAAATGACATTTATTCCGTTAAGTCTGCCTACAGAATGCTGAACGAGGTAGCGTCCCACCATCCACATTCGGCAGTGTACAAGGCCATATGGAAGACGAAGCTTCCAAGCAAAATCATGATATTTAGATGGAGATTATTCAAAGACGCCCTACCAACCAAGTCAAACTTATTGTTGCGAAATATTGATGTTGACACATGTTGTTCGTTTTGTAGGTCGGAGAGGGAAGATGCTACTCACTTATTTTTGGAATGCCGCCACATTCGACCGGCTCTCTTGCAAGTAGTCAGATTTTCTCATACCTTGGGGTCCATCCAGGATGCTTTTTGTGGATTATGCTCTACTGCTGGGCAGGGCAAACTAGCTTCTTTATTACCTTCTGCTGGCGGGTGTGGTTCATGCGTAACAAGCTAAGGGAGGAGGGGGTCCAGCCAACTTACAGTAATATCATCGAGTGGTGCAACGACTATCTTGAGCAATGTAAAAGGGTATCATCTCTTATCATGGATGGGCTGATGGATAGACCTCTTGTGGTTAGATGGACAAAACCTCCTGGGGGCTACTTCAAATTGAATGTAGATGCAAGGAGGCATGATGACACGCAAGCT
The DNA here is from genome assembly GCA_030490835.1 of Annona cherimola. Taxonomy (NCBI): domain Eukaryota; kingdom Viridiplantae; phylum Streptophyta; class Magnoliopsida; order Magnoliales; family Annonaceae; genus Annona; species Annona cherimola. The sequence continues at coordinate 32,147,821 of CM059971.1, read as the reverse complement.
CTGGGGTTTGCTGCCATTCTTCGGGACTCCAATGGAAGCTTTGTAGGAGCTAAAGGTTGGAATCGTAGTGGCAATTTGGGATCCCTCTGCAGGGAAGCAACTGCGCTACTTCTGGGTCTAAAATGGGCGGTTCTACTAAAGTTGGGGAAAGTGCAGTTCGAAACAGATTCTCTACTTCTAGTCCACTATGTCTTGCAGGACGTGCCTATCCTTTCACCGGTTGGGGCAATCATCGCGGAAATCAAATCTTTCTTCTCTTCCTTCCCATATTTCTCTCTTCTTCATGTGTTAAGACATGGTAACGGTGTTGCCCATGCCTTAGCTGATTTTGTTTCCTTTTCGGGTGCGGGTTCTCACGTTTGGTGGAATAACCCACCCCAGATTATTTTGGAAAAACTGTGTACAGATAATTTTTTGGCAATGAATTGCTTGGACTCTCCTATCCCATCCTCCCCTTCGAATGTAGAGGAGAGGGGATAAGGTGTCTTTTTCATCAAAAAAAAAAGAATTGATAAAATTAAATAGATTTTATTTATAACTAGATTTTATTTATCAATTCTTGAAGGGAGCATTTATTGATACAAAATTAATAAAATTATTCATATGTTCATCATAAAAAAATACACGTATATGTTGTGGTTGAAGATTTTGTCTTGATGTCATGTCACGTTGTCAGCCACTCCCACTAACTGGCGTGCTATACGTGGAAAGGAGTTACAGCAAATCGAGCACCATGTCCTTGGCCATTGCTATAGCGATTACCATGAAATTGATGATTATAAAAGGAAGTAATCTAAAGCACAAGGGGCGGAAAATATACGTTGAAGCTAAGTCCATGCTTTGCCGAAGAAATCTCAAAAACTTCATCCATTTTGAAGAAATTGTCACGAATCGAAGAGAAGACAGAGATTAAATTATAGCCTTTTATTGTAAATAATTTAATTTGAATCTATAGAAGCTTCCAAATTTTAATACAAAAAAGAGATCCTCAAATTTCCTTTTCTTCTTCATAATTTCTTGTGTAGGAATTTAGAAAAGATGGGATCAAAAGTCTCATTAAATTTTTCCCTCTACACCACTTACAAATTGGTGATTGAGGAGTGTCTATAGGACACTCAGCTTTGCAAGGACTGAAAACCAAAAAATAATTAAGTCCACTTGGAAAGCAAAGGGTCCCAAGAAGATTCAAGTCTTCAGATGGTGTGTTCTCTCAAACAGTCTTCCTATTAGAATAAATTTTATTGCAAAAGGAATTCAAACAAGCCCCTTACTCTTATTTTGTTCTATGTAGGAGGAAGATTTATTTCATATTTTATGGAATTGCGTTCATGTTAAATGTATCTTTAGAGGGCCTTTGCTCAATAAGCTACAGAGGGTGTCATTCGGCAATTTACATGATATCTTCATAAAGCTAGTACGTACTAGTGATTCATTTGCCTTCTCTTTGCTTCTTACAATATGGTGGAAAATCAGACATGAACGTAACCTTAAATTGGTAGACGGGGGCTAGCCCAAAACTGAATTAAATTTACATGCGGAGTATGAATTTTGTACACTAATTTTCCTCTACAAACCTTCTTCTCAGCTATGATCTTGGTATTGGTTTTAGCCGAAGAAGATGGAGCAACCACAGATAAGGAGATGCAAATTAAATGTGGATGTTGTGTATAATCTTGAAGGAAATCTCATGTGTTGGGAAAACTTTATTGATTAAAACCATAATCACCTCAGGATCCTTCACATTAAATTATTAAGAAATATAAAATATAAGCCGAAGTGTATCTGAATTCATAGGAGCAGTTGTTCTTAAATATTGTGGTTTCTGGGTTTTTCATGTTAATGCCCTAGGGTTTTCTATAGAATGTCGCTCCTTTTTTCCAATGATGAGATATTAGAAAAGAAACCCTAATAGGTTATCACCTGGGGACCACAATCGATTATATAAGAAGTCTATCTTTCTTATTTCTAATTTAGCCCATCATAAAAATAAAAATTAGAAATTAGGTTGTAGGGTTTTTACGCATAGGAGACTCATACTTTATTAGATGAGTTGACCCATTAAACCTTAAAAGATCACTTTTAAAAAATTGGGCCGCTATTTATGATAGCATATATATAATTAATATATATATATATGTATCCAAAATTCCAACAATCTCCCACTTTGACTACATATATTTTATAATTATATATATAACCTTATGAGCTCAAAACTTTTTGCTATCATTCCAAAAAAATTATCTCCGAACAATCTCGTCTATTAGTTATGCCAACATAAGACCAAAGCGGCCTTTGTCACATTTATCATAGCTAGACTCATCCATGATCACATATATCAAATATAATCAAACGACAAATATCAAGTATGGATGCGTAGCGTGAAAATTATATATAATGTGATCTAACATGCCTATTTCCAACTAGTCCAACTTATTTGGTGAGATCAAACCAAAACTAAAATACTGAATAACCAAAATACCGAATACTTTATTTCTACAGAAAATATCCATAACCATAATAAAGTGTCCAAACTAGAAAAATAAATAAATACAAACTCCCACTTAACTAGCATATCATTAAATGATACAATACCCATATGAGCAGTACGCTTATGAAAGACCTTGAGGTGTTACCCTTAGCAAGCGGATCCGCAACCTTGGAGTTTGTCACAATATGCTTTATAGAAACTTTATTTTCCTAAACCCTTCCTTTAAAATCGGGAACATTGCTGAACTCTTGTTGTTGTTGGAATATTAGAATACTAATTTATTGTCACAAAATAACTTAAGTGGTCTTTCTATGTTATCTATATTTTGTAACCTTGTGACAAAACTTTGTAGTCATATTCCATAATTAGATGCCTCATAATATGCTATAAACTCTGTTGTCATGATTGAAAAACTATTCGTGTTTGCTTAGCACTTTTTCTTGATATAGCTTTTCAACAAGTAGATATATATAGCCTGAAGTGGATCTAAAACTGTATTTGCATCCAATAAAGTCAAAATCTGAATGTCGAATGATCTCTAACTTCCATGATTTTCTGTATGTGAACATATAGCATTTTGTTCTCTAAACGTGATTTTAAAAAATTGTTTGGCTGCTTTTTAAAGATTCATTCCTGAATTACTTAAATATCTGCCCAACATCCTAACAATGTACGCAATAACCGAATGCATACAAACCTGCTATACAAAACCAAAACATAAATCAAACTTCCCACTGCTAAAGCATAAGGAGTCTTTTTCATTTTCTTATATTTAAAATCATTCTAAAGGCATTGATTAAGACAAAATTTATCTCCCTTAGCAAGGAGGTATTATTTAATTTGTAATCCTACATACTCAATATCTTAAGTATTTTCTTAATATAGGTCTTTTGTGATAATCCAAAAATACATCAAGAATAATCCTGATATATCTGAATGCCTAATACAAAAGACATATTTTCAAGATTTTTCGTTTCAAAATTTCTTTGATAAAAATATTTTAATTTTATGCAATAAACTTATATTGATGTTGGGAAATAATATGTCTGTATGTTACTCCCACTGAAACTATGATTACTTCCACTGAACTTATAGTATATACAATCATCAACCGAATTCATTTCAAAATCGAATGAGATGACAATTCGATGAAATTTGTAATATCATTAATAGAAAACTTTCTTGAGCTCGTAGAAGAATTTTTATTTAAAAAATTGAAAGTCTATTATGATATTATCCTTACATCCATTTACTATAGCTCAAGGTTAAAACTCATTACCAAAGTCATTTAACTTGAAAGAAACTTTCAATAAAACTGGAGAGAAAATTTCTTTGTAATCTATGTCTTCCTTTTGAGTGAAGTTCATTACAACAAGACAAGCCTTACGCCTTTCCACATTATCCTCCTTCTTGATTTTAAATCTCCATTTATAACTAATCATCTTTATACGTTCAGGTAATGGAATAGACTACTAAATTGCCATTGTCTTTCACGAACTTAATCATATATTTATGATATCAATCTACCTTTGAAAGTTTTTACTTTGTATTGCTTAGCGGAATTACCTTCTACCAATCCAATGTCATCCTGATGTATTGGAGAAATCCGATGTAACCATCAGAAATCGTATTCTCTTTTCTCTAGTAGATCTCTTCAATGACATCCACTCTTGGGGGTGTTGAGCTTGATCATTAAGAATAACCTATTTATCAATGATGTCTTATAGATTTCTCTTTAAAGACATAATCCCTAATTTTATCTCCCCCTCAAGCTCGATATCCTCAAAGAACTAACATTTTCGTCTCAAAAGAATTGAATGTGAGATCATAGGATTTATATCTTGAGATTGTTCAGCATATCCAACAATATTCGAATTCAAAAAAAGGGGACTAAATTGACTATTTTCAAATGAATAAGAATAACCAAATTTATTTCATACAGAAATAGAAATCAAATTCCAATTAAACATGGTATCATATGTCTCTTTCGAATTCAAATAAAATTTAGTTTTTAATAATAATAACTTAAATGTCCATATAGCCTCAACAGTATATGATTTGTTATCGCCTCCATCGATGAATTGTTCATCATCATTTGGCCTTTTGGCAACTCAAGCAACCCCGCATGAACACCCTTACATGAATAGCAATACCAGATCTATTCATAAAAATATGTCTTAGGGCTAAAGCTAAATTAATCGCCGAACAAACCAAAGTGAAAAATGTTACAATTTTTCTCGGCATAATTTTTCTTTATATATCTAAGTGTTAGACAAAAATAATAGCTAAATTTCTTATTTGGTTTTTTTTATGTTGAAGCACCCATAGTTTCCTTATTTTTTATTCATGTCCTTATAGGTACTTGTCAAGTGAGTACTTTTAGTCTTTTCTTGCTTCAACCTATTCCCCTTTTACACACAATAAAAATCAGCACATTAACAGATCATTTATCCTTTTGTCAGTCATGATTAACTTTAAACTGACCAAATTGTGTCAGGAAAATCAAAACTAAATGTTCAAGCAAATCTGCTTTAACTTTAGTGTCTTAGTTTCAAAGTAAGAAGAGACAAGTACTTCCTTATATTTCCTTTAACCTTATACCTTATTGAAATCAAGTTCGAATAAACTGTATTCGTTTCAGCTTTATTATCTTTAGCAAAGCGCTTTTCAATTTTCTAAATAAAATTTTTGACATTAGTTACTTTTTCGGACATGATGCCCCCTTGAAATTTTTTAAAATTTTACACTTTATAATCATAAAACTCATAAATTTTAACAATCTCACTTCTCAAAGTTCCCATTTTTCCTCATTGGAACTTTTGACTGCAAGAGTGGGGAGTAATTCCATCTTTAGTGCAAAGTTTAGATTTATGAAGTCAAGAATGATCATAATATTTTATTTTTATTATTTTAATAAGAAAATAGAATAAATGTTGGCAGATAAGACACAAGCAAATAAATTAACCAAAATTGAACAAAAAAATCGAACAAAACAAAATATGTTCACATAAGTTTTATATAGAACTTTAGTAATTCAAATAATGGTATGGTCCATCACAAGATAGATACCTAGCACAACATTAATACTTAGTCTTTGGACAAAAGTATTAACTTATAAGTGGTACTCTTGGTGCAGTAATCAAATATTGATAATAAAGTCTTGTCAAACAATAAGCCTTTCTTTGAATCGACTATTGTTCACCTGGAGTGCCTCATAATTGTCACATATTTATCACCGTAGGTGTATGACGAGCTGCGTATATGTTTATTAAAATTGCTCACTTTTTAACGCAAGTATACGTGCCGAATCAAGTAATAAAAAGTGAGTAGAGTATCGTTCTCATGTGGAAATGGTCTAACTAGGATTATTAATCAGTTTAGTTGCCTTTGGTGAGTAGCGAATTTGGATTTCAAACTTAAAACTAATTCTATCAATTGCAATACAAAAATAAAAGAGTTTAATGGAATAACTAGAATACTAAAAGGAGTTATCAATTGGGGATGGCAGATGGATAGTTCGAAATTCTTGAATCTAAACTATATTGCATTGGTACCTTTTCATTAGATTGTGCAGGGATTTATTAGTCTAAGTTTAATAATCTTTATATATTTCTTCTAACGCATATAAAGCTAATTACACCTCATTCAATTGCTATGTTCTCATGTGATTAAATAAAGTGGAATTGATTAATTCATAACTTGTTGATGACTACATAGGGTTTAACGGTATATTCCTATCCATTAAACAACTCCCCTTAGCAAAGAGAAAACCTATGCCCTACACATGGATCTAGCAGAGAATTTTTTTTCCACAGAGATTTTTTTTCCAAGGGTTAATCGTGCAATTAAATCATCTTAGAAGGTAGCTAATCTTGTAAAAAGCATTAAACATCACATGCAAGGGTAAATCCATAACATACAGTCATGTAGAAATCAAATATTCATTCCTGTATCTTAAAGAACCAATACAATATAGTCACATATCAATTCATCCTAACTATCCATCTAAAGGAAGTTTAGCTCAAAGACATGATATAAAAATCTTTTACATCCATTATAAAAGTATCCAGAAAAACAGAGAAAGAAAAATAGAAAAATGAAGAGAAAACTGTTTCTCCAGCAGTTTCCACAAATGAGGTTGAATCTTCTCTTCAATCCACGCTTCAAATGAGTTCTTTCTTTCTCTGGGTGTTTATTCCGTTGGATCTCTCTCTCTCTCTCTCTCCCACGCACAACCCCCAAGGTTTCTATTTAAACAAGTTTATTTGCGAAGCACACGTGCAGAAATCTGTGCGTACGGATGCGTAGTGGCGCCAGGCGCCAACTCTCTGTGTGCTGGGTGACTTTGAAACCTATTTGAATGCCTTGGGAATTCATGCCTTGGCGCCTAGGCACCAACTCCCTAGATGTTTTTTGACTTAAACTCTTTGAAATACTTGTACGATCATTCCATGGCGCCTAGGCGCCAACTCCTTGGAAGCGATTCCATCTTGTGACCTTAAAATTCTCCTGGAACTTGTCTTCATGTTAGTGAAGTGGCGCCTAGGTGCCAACTCTCTGAAAGCAATTCTATCTTGTTAAGTGTTTGAGACTTGTGGCTGGGGGCGATAGGATAGGTCATCAATGATTGCCTGGAAATTCAGGACTTCCTCCGTCGCTTCCCATCTAACTCTCGCCCTCTTGTAAAGCCCTGTGATGAGGGATGGAAAGTAGTAATTGCCCCGGGGAGCTGTCGTGTTGGCGCAGATGTGGTAGTAAATTAGCCTCCCACATCAATCGTTATCTCGCTATAAATGACATGCAGTAAGAGCGCCCTATCTATGGTGACCTCACTGATGTGGGTCGACGACATCATCCTAGCAGATATGAAGTGGAAGAACATCCTCCCATCATACATCATATCGCTGTGCTTGAAGGACGTGAGCTATCCTCCCGTCGACTTCCACGTTGGAGGCCTTTCATAGATATGCCTTGTGATGGAGTTGACGTCTCTATCCTCTCCCTGCAAAAAGGCCTCATACTGATCTGGGTAATTAAACGCGGGTGTCCCGTAGAAGGAGTTGATCGCCTCGAGGTGGAATGGAACAATCATTCCTTGAACTTTGACCCTACCCTGCTCGTGTTCCATCGCATTGGCATAGAATTCCTTGACCACCGGGACGATCGTAGGCTGTGGTTGTGCCAAGAATTTTTGCCGACCTCGAGCATTCAGTACATTGATGAAGTTTTCGGAGAATGACTCTATCTTTATGCCCCGTTCTGGAATTAAGTGACACTTCTACAATGAGTCCGTGTACTGCTTGAAGGCTTGAGTGGACACAAAACGGTTGGCGTCGAATTCAATTGCATCCTGTGTCTTCTTCCATTTGGTAGAGGAGGAGGAAGCCATGTCTCCAATATAAATCAAGTAATTGCCCAAAATACAGTCCACAACGAAATCAAACAAGCAAACACCCACAAACTGCACAATGAGCTCAAATTCTCCGTCCAACCACCTACAATATCCAATCCAAATGTCAATCTTCCAACCAACCAACACCAAACCACTTGCAAAGCACTTAAAATTCATCGAAGAACAAGAAATTTTACCCCAGGAGCTTGGCACTTGAAATTCTGCAAGTTTGCCTTTTCCGCACTGGCACCAGGGCGCGGTAGGGTGGTTCCTAGGCGCCGCTCTACTGACGACGAAATCCGGTGCTAGCTGGAAGAAGAAGAAGTGATGGGGCTTGAAATGGGTCCCAAAAGGAGGGAAAATGGATGGGAAATGAAGTTTAAGGATGTGGCTTGTGATATGGTATGGAAAAACTCGATTTTTGGGTGGATTTGGGCAAATCTAAGAAAGGGGAAAACGTGAAATTGGAATGGAAAATGGAAAGGGATGAATGGAGGTGAGATTGGTGGGAAGATTGATGATGAAATGTAGTTAGAATGGATTGGAATCAAGGAAAAACAGGTTGGAGATGAAAAAGGGGAGAGAAGTTGGCGCTGAGGCTCAGGGTTAGGGTTTAGAACCCTAACCTAAGCCTTATAAGGTTGTCCGGGTTGTGCTATCCACGACCCAGCGTTAGGGCACCAACTTGCGGTGCCTAGGCGCCAGTTCATCGCTCGTGTTCTTCGGGATCTTTATCACGGCACTGGGGCACCTTGATGCGGCACCTAGGTGCCGATGTTCTTCAATAATTTTTTGAAATTTTTGCTCCCAGCCGCTTCCTAGAATGATCTTTATGAAATTGACCTCCAAGTCATTCTCCTACATAAAGAAAAATAAAAACAAAAATAAAAATGAGTGATGGGTTGCCTCCCATGTAGTGCGAAGTTTAACGTCCTCAGCCCGACGTTCCTGCTGTTCAATTGTCTTTCAGTTCCACCACTTCCTTGCAACGTTGAAGATTATCTCTAAAATAATGCTTAAGTCGGTGCCCATTCACGATGAAACTGGTGTTGGAAACAATGTTCCAAACAAAACAAATTGACCAAAGCATAAGTTTTGATGATTAAACAAAGACTAATTTGAGTATATAAAGGGTACTAATGAGTTTGCCAAGTGTTTAAGTAAAACAAAGAAGTCAAGTCGATTACCAAGTCGACTTGGACTTCGACTTGGGGTGAAGTCGATACCTAAGTCGACTTCACAAGCGACTTCAAATGAAAAAGGTGGATAGCATTGAAAAAAGAAAACAAGCAAGTGAAGTCGCAGGCCAAGTCGACTCCAGGTGCGACTTAGGAAACCAAGTCGCAAACGAAGTCGACTCCAGCATCGACTTGGAGTATCCAGGGTTGAAAAGTGAAAACGAACATAACGAAGTCGCAGGCGAAGTCGACTCCAGGTGCGACTTGGGCGAAGTCGCAGACGAGGTCGACTCCAACTTCGACTTGAGGAGTTCAGACTTGAAGATTGAAGTTTCAAGCTTATTTCAAGAATCCATTTGAAATTTATCAAATCCAAATAGGATGCAAAGTTCATTCTCAAAAAGCAACTAAAGTTTCTTGAAGATCAAAAGCTAAGCTTAATACTCAAAGTTCAAATCAAGTCTATCAAGTCCAAAGCTAAAGCTTACTCCAAATGAAGCAACACCCAATTCATGAAGACCAATTTTACAAAGATTCAAGACAGTTCAAGAGGATCAAAGTGTTTTTGCAAAGGACCAAGCCAAGTCGCAACCCAAGTCGACTCCAGGATCGACTTGAGTTGAAGACTGAAGGCCATGTTGACCCAGACTCGGACTTGGAACTCTGAAGAACTGGAGTCGCACACGAGGTCGACTCCAGGTGCGACTTGGAAACCAAGTCGCAGGCCAAGTCGACTCCACATGCGACTTGGGTCACAACGGTCGGAATTTATTTGAACGTTGGCGCATTAAATGCGCGCCACCTACCCTCTAACGTTCGGATTCCCTCCAAAATTATAAATAGCATTCAAGATGGACGAGGGAAGTAGCTGAGAATCATTAAGTGTGCTTAACTACTACATTCAAGAGCTCAAAAGAGATCAAGCCACTAAAAGAAGAAGAACTCTACTTCAAACTGCAAGAGCTTCATTTCAGAATCTTCAAAGCCAACTCTTCAAGTTCTTCTCCGCGCCTAATTGCTGCTACACATCTGTAAAGTGTAGATTTCCTTGTGTTTCATTTATTTGTGATTGAACTTGATCTAGTTTGAGGAACTAGGATCAAGTGTATGCTAAGTAGTGTGTGATTGGAGTGTGACTCATCACCTACTTGAGCAGTGTGTTATACGCCCCCTAGAGCTAGAATCTAGAAGAGAGCAGTGGCTCTAATTGTATTGAGAGAATACAATAGTGGAACCCAAGTCACAAGGAGTGTGAGCTTGGAAGAGTGGAGTAGGGAGGTTGCCCGAACCACTATAAAAATCTTGTGTGTTTGATTTATTTATCTGCTCTCTACATTATATTGCTTTCCATTTCGTTTCTTCATTAAGGGGACTGGATTAATCCTGGGTTAAGTTTTTGTTTAAGTTATAAATTTTTAAATACCCAATTCACCCCTCCCCTCTTGGGTTTTGCCATTAACTCGGGACCAACAAGTGGTATCAGAGCGGTTCTTTGAGTTTACCAAAGAGATCTTATTAATATGGCATCCCAATCTACTTCCGTTCCCGCATTTGCTGAAGGTCAATCCTTTACAAGGCCACCGTTGTTTGATGGGAGCAATTTTGGATATTGGAAGCTTCGTATGAAGCAACTCATCATGGCTACCAATATGGACTCTTGGATTGCTATCCAAGATGGTGTAACACTGCCCATAGATGACAAAGCTTCCAAATGGACCGAAGAGGAAGTAAGAACTGTGAAGAGCAATGCTAAGGCAACGAACTCACTATTTTGTGCTCTTACAGCTTCTGAGTATGATAGAGTATCCTCTTGCCTAACCGCTAAAGAGATATGGGATACTTTAACATCTATTTATGAAGGAACCTCCCAAGTCCAAGGGACTAGGAGAAATATTTTGATTGGAGAACTGGAAAACTTTAGAATGCTAGAAAGGGAAAACATCTCTGAAATGTTTGCTAGATTCTCTAAAATTACTAATGCTCTAAAAGGTCTCGGAAAGGCTATATCTGAATCTGAGCAGGTCATGAAAATCTTAAGAGCTCTACCCGAATCATGGACTCCAAAGATCACTGCAATAGAAGAAGCCAAGGACCTTAACACTCTAAAGCTTGAAGACTTAATTAGCTCACTCATGTCACATGAGCTAATCAAGAGAAGAAATGAAGATCAACACAGGGGCAAAAGAGCAATTTCTTTGAAAGCCGCGCAAGACACAGATGACTCTTCTTCTTCTCAAAACGACGATGAAATCGCCCTACTCACAAAACGTTTCAGAAAATTTGTGAGGAAAGGCAAAAATTTCAGAAGCTTCAAGGATAGAACTCCCAGAGAAAAGAAGAAAGAATCAACCAAATGATATCGATGCGGCGGTTCGGGACATATGCAAGCTCAATGTCCAACTCCCGAAGAGAGCAAAGTAAAAGAACAAAGAAAAGATCGAGGGGACAATAAGAGATTCCAAAGATACAAAGGAAGAGGCATGTACGTGAATGACGAGGAATCTACAACGAGTAACTCCTCAACCGATGAAATCGAAGTAGAAGAATGTGCAAGAAACTGCTGTATGGCACAAATCGAGCAAGAAGAACAAACTACCTCAACAAAATGCACAAGTAATGAAGAGGTAAGTTCCAAACTCTCCCATTCTAAGTCAAGTTATTCTTCTTTTCAAGATTGCCTCAAATGTACTGAATTAGAAGAACTTCAAACTGCATATGATACATTGTATGAAGAAATGAAGAAATTAGGAAGCAAGTTTACAATTAAGAAAAGACAATGTGATGCAACAATAATTGTAAATGGTAAACTTGCAGAAAGATTAGACAAATTGAAAGATGAAAATGATTTGCTAAAAAAGGAGAACAAATCATTAAATGAATCATTAGCTAAGTTCTCTAATCCAGGAGAAAATGTTAGAATGTTTCTGAATATGACCTCCCAAACACATAAAAGAGGTCTTGGATATCATACATTTGAGCAAGGAGAAAGTAGCAAAACAAATGTGCAAATACTTGAGAAATATCAAACTAAAACTGCATCTATATACAAGCCACAAAAGAAAAATTTTAAGTGGATTAGAAGACCAACTATTGAACCATTGCATACTTGGAGGCCTACTCCAAGATTACCTATGGCTTGTAATTTCTGCAATAAGTTGGGTCATAAGACTTACAAATGTAATTTTAAGAAATTATATGACCGTGGTGCAAAATTAGTTTGGGTTCCAAGGAACACAAGATTTGGGCTTTCCAAGTTAGAACAACAAAGATTAATATATATTACTAACCCAAATGGACCCATAAAATGGGTACCAAGGAGATAAGAGTTACTTGCTTATTTTTTCAGATATGCTTTAAGGCAAAGACAAATAATGAATGGTTCATGGATAGCGGTTGCTCAAGGCATATGACCGGTGAAAGAAGCTTATTTTATAAACTTAAGCCTTGCAACGATGGAATGGTTGCCTTTGGAAATAATGAAAAAGGTAAAATTAAAGGTAAAGGAAATATACGTAGTATTTCAAATGCATGCATGGAAGATGTTTTGTTTGTTGAAGGACTCAAACACAATTTAATGAGCATTAGCCAATTGTGTGATAAAGGATACAAAGTTGTGTTTGAATTATCTATATGTAATGTATTTGATGGAGAGCATATCATGTTTAGTGGTAAAAGACATGGAAATGTATATTTGGTTTCACTTGATGAATTGAATGGTCAATGTCTAATGGCCATTGATAATGATCCATGGGTTTGGCATAAAAGGCTTGGACATATAAACATGGGAAACATAAAAACCCTATGGAAAAAGAGTTTGGTAGAAGGATTACCAAGATTGAAATAGGACAAGGACAATGACATGTCAATTATCAAAACAACCCAAGATGCCTTTCTCTACCAAAAAGGAAATTTCCACCAGCAAGCCACTTGAATTGCTACATATGGATCTATACGGGCCATCCGACATTCTAACCATTGGTGGAAAGAAATATGTATTTGTCATAGTTGATGATTTTTCAAGATTCACATGGATAATTCTCTTAGCTAGTAAAGATGAAGTCTTCTCTATATTTGCAACTTTTATAAATTTGGTGCAAAATGAAAAACAAAGTACTATTGTGACCATAAGAAGCGATCATGGTGGCGAATTCGAAAACAAACGATTCATGGAATTTTGCAATGAAAAAGGAATTCACCACACATTTTCTGCACTAAGAACTCCACAACAAAATGGAGTAGTGGAAAGGAAAAATAGAACTATACAAGAGATGGCTAGAACTATGCTAAATGAGAGCAATCTATCCAAGAAATTTTGGGGTGAAGCTGTAAGTACAACTTGTCATGTATTGAATCATGTCACCATTCGAGCAATCTTGAAAAAGACCCCATATGAACTATGGAAAGGAAGAAAACCAAATATTTCTTATTTTCATGCTTTTGGATGTACATGTTATGTTTTGAACAATGGAAAAACTAACTTGGGAAAGTTAGATGCTAAAAGTGATGAGGCTATATTTCTTGGATATTCATCAAATAGCAAAGCATATAGAGTTTTCAACAAACGAAACCAAGTTGTTGAAGAATCCATACATGTTGTATTTGATGAAATTAACCAAACTCCGAGAAAGGAGGATGAACTAAGTGATGCAGATGAGACAAAAGGCAAAGAACAACCAAAGGAACTTGAGCTCAAGCCAAAAAATCTCATGGAGGAAGAGGTAAATGAAGGTAATGATTCTTATAAACCTCCAACTGATTTAAAGTTCAAAAATGCCCATCCAATTGAGCAAGTTATTGGAAATGTATATGAAGGAGTGAAAACTAGAAGATCAAAACAAAACGTTTATGGTCAATATGCCTTTGTATCTAAAATTGAACCAAATACCATTGAACAAGCTCTCAATGATGAAAATTGGGTTATCGCAATGCAAGAAGAGCTAAACCAATTCGAAAGGAACAATGTATGGCACTTAGTTCCTAGACCAAATAATCACACTATCATTGGTACCAAATGGGTATTTAGGAACAAATTAGATGAAAGTGGGCTTGTAATTAGAAACAAAGCCAGATTAGTAGCCAAAGGGTATTCTCAAGAAGAAGGAATCGATTTTGAAGAATCATATGCACTCGTGGCTAGATTAGAAGCTATACGTATTCTACTAGCATTCGCTTCTTATATGAATTTCAAATTGTTCTAAATGGATGTAAAAAGCGCATTTTTGAATGGCTATTTGAATGAAGAAGTATATGTTGAACAACCCCCTGGTTTTGAAGAAATGAATCAATCAAAGTATGTTTATAAATTGACCAAAGCACTATATGGATTAAAGCAAGCTCCAAGAGCTTGGTATGAAAGGTTGAACAAATTTTTGATTGATCATGAGTTTCTAAGAGGGAAAGTAGATACTACTTTATTCATCAAATACAAAAACGAAGATATTTTAATTGTACAGATTTATGTAGATGACATAATTTTCGGTGCTACTAATGAAAATCTTTGTCAAGAATTTTCTAAGATTATGCAGAGCGAATTCGAAATGAGCATGATGGGAGAATTAAATTTCTTCCTTGGACTGCAAATTAAGCAACAAAGTGAAGGGATATTCTTGAACCAGTCCAAGTACGTCAAGGAAATGCTCAAGAAATTTGGATTGCAGAATAGCAAAGGGGCAAACGCTCCAATGAGCTCTACAATCAAGATCGACACGGACGAAAACGGTAAAAGTATCGATCAAAAGCTTTATAGAAGCATGATAGGATCCTTGTTATATTTAACTGCTTCTAGACCCGATATTGTATTCAGTGTTTGTATGTGCTTTAGATTTCAAGCATGCCCAAAAGAATCACATCTCCTTGCTGTAAAAAGAATTTTTAAATATTTGATAAAAACTACCAATCTTGGACTATGGTATCCAAAGGGGTCAACCTTTGATCTAATTGGCTATTCGGACGCAGATTTTGCCGGATATAAGGTAGATAGAAAAAGTACCAGTGGAACTTGTCAGTTTCTTGGACATATGTTAGTTTCATGGTATTCAAGAAAACAAACAAGTGTTGCTCTATCTACTGCAGAAGCCGAATACATAGCCGCCGGTAGTTGTTGTGCCCAATTGCTTTGGATGAAACAACAATTGAAAGATTATGGCATTGATTATGTTGATATTCCTATCAGATGTGATAATACAAGTGCAATTTGTCTGACTAAAAATCCTGTACTGCATTCAAGAACCAAGCATATTGATGTGAGACACCATTTTATTCGTGAACATGTTGAAAATCATGATGTATGCTTAGAATATGTGAAAACTGAGGACCAAATTGCTGATATCTTTACCAAACCATTAGACAAAGAATCATTTTATAAAATTAGGAATGATATGGGTACGATAGAGCTAAATTAGGGAAAATTAAATAAGAAAATTAAAATTGAAAAATGTCAAGTCGATGAGTCAAGTCGACTCCAAGGGCGTCAAGTCGACTCCACTTCAGAAGCGAAGTCGACTCCGCTCCCAGGCGAAGTCGACTCCAAGGGACCGAAGTCAACTTTGCCTAGGGCAAAGTCGACTCCGCGCGCGACGTTTCGCATTCGGCCGTCTCTTCTTTCTTTTTCTTCTCTTCTCTTTCTTTTCTTCCTCATTTCCCTCCAACCTCTCTATTTCATTTCTTTTTCCCTTTCTCCTTCTCCGGCGACAACCTTTTTCTCCGGCAAACCGTCACACACTCTCTCTTTCACTCCCTTTCATTCTCTTTTTCTCTCTCACTCCCTCAGTTTCTTTTTCTTTTTCTTTCTCTTTCACACTATCTCTCAAACTCTCTCTCTCTCTCACTCGCATTCCCTCTCAGATTCCATAAACTCCAAGCTCCAAATGGCACCAAAGAAAGCCGTATCAAAACCATACCCCAAACGGGTTCCCACACAACCACAACCTTCATCTCAACCAAAAGAAGTTCCTAGAAGAACTAGGACTCCATCAAAAAGAGCTAGAGAGGAACCATCAACTTCGACGGGTAAAAGGGTACGATTCCAAACCACTACTCAATCATCTGATCAAGCACCCAGGTCGGAAAGTCAACAACAAACCTCACAGAGCACACAATCCGGGACAAGCAGAAGGGGCACTGCAGCTGGAAAAGCCCAAGTATTGAAGATGCCCACTACCTACTTCAAAACCGAGCTCCAACATAGCCGTTTTTACAAAAAGTTCTACGAACGGAAGGTATTCATACCCAAGATTATAGATTTTAATTTCTTGAAAGAATATGGATCCGACATAGAAGATCTATTGGATTTTCAAGGATGGACAAATTTGCTAAAGGAGGACGAAAGGGTCTATCCAGATCTTACCCGAATGTTTTATTATCTGTGGGATGAGGAATACTATGGAACCTTCGTCAAAGGAGTAGAAATGGATATTGGAATCGGGATAATTTCAGGTCCGACTGACATAATGAGTCATTTAGGACACATACTTGGAGTCCCGTATGAGGATGAGCCAATTCCAGAAGACCTCACTTTGGATCAAATGTATAATCAGCTCACCCGGAGCAACAAGTACCATCCGGGAATCAAATTTCTTCGGTACATGGATCTGTCACCCAGGCTACGAGTGCTCAGACTTCTCATTGCCCACTGCATCTACCCAAAGGGCGGTGGAAGAAACCAATTAAATCCACAAGAAGCAGGGATACTATGGAAAGTGGCCAACAGGGTCAAAGTGAGCATACCCAAATTATTTCTTGAAGTCTTGGCTTCTAGAAAGGATAACCCACGAGGAGTCCTTCCCTATGGCACATGGATCACAAAGATTCTTGAATTCTTCAAAGTGGATATTGAAGGCGAGCCTTTCGAAGTGCTCAAATCCACAAATGCCATAAATAAAGCACTAATCCAAAGGATGAAGATCAATCTGCTGGAACTAAGGCATGAAGCTTCCGAAGAAGAGCAAGACGCCAATGCACAAGCTGAGGGGGAGCAACCTCCCGCGGCATCACCTGCTCAAGAGGAGCCAGCATCTCCCATATCGCACGGATCCTATTCTCCACAAGGATCTGCTGCACGGGAACGGGTGCCTCCAACCTCATATGAGGAGGTCACTCTAAAAGATTTGAGAGATGAAATCATTGCCGTCCGTGAAGAAATGGGTCACCAAGAAGACCGGCTGACGAGTCTTGTGACCTAAGTGTTGGCGGCAATCAATAATATGCATTCCCGACAAGATCGAATCGATCGGGAATTGCGTACCATCCGATATCATCTTGCCTCCGGTCATCACAAGAAACGACCCATGCCTGAACTTGACCCCTTCGAATCGGGATCAGTTCATCGCGAGCCTTCTCCTGCACCCGTTTCATCCTACTACTCATCCGCCCATGTCCGTCCCATCAAACCAACTCAATCTATCTATCCCATTTCCCAGTTTCAATTTACCAAGTCTTTGGTAATTGACAAATTTTTTAAGTGATTGATAAAAAGGGGGAGAAAAGATAGGTTTGAGCGTTTTCTTTTTGGGTTGGGTAATTTGTATAGGTTTCATTTTTGTTTTACATTGTATTTTGAAACTTGATACTTGATACATATATGAAAGTTATGTTATGCTTGCAATGATTAATATGCTTGAATGATGAATGATATGAAAGTAATGCTGAATATATTTTCTATGATAATGGTTTGAAAAGCTCTGAACCATATGTTTGAAAGTACCAAGGACAATGCTTTGTTTTTCAAAAATTATATATGAACATGATTAATGTTTTGAAAGGTATCAACTCAAATGTAGTTTTGTCAATCATCAAAAAGGGGGAGATTGTTGGAAACAATGTTCCAAACAAAACAAATTGACCAAAGCATAAGTTTTGATGATTAAACAAAGACTAATTTGAGTATATAAAGGGTACTAATGAGTTTACCAAGTGTTTAAGTAAAACAAAGAAGTCAAGTCGATTACCAAGTCGACTTGGACTTCGACTTGGGGTGAAGTCGATACCTAAGTCGACTTCACAAGCGACTTCAAATGAAAAAGTTGGATAGCATTGAAAAAAAGAAAACAAGTAAGTGAAGTCGCAGGCCAAGTCGACTCCAGGTGCGACTTAGGAAACCAAGTCGCAAACGAAGTCGACTCCAGCATCGACTTGGAGTATCCATGGTTGAAAAGTGAAAACGAACATAACGAAGTCGCAGGCGAAGTCGACTCCAGGTACGACTTGGGCGAAGTCGCAGACGAGGTCGACTCCAACTTCGACTTGAGGAGTTCAGACTTGAAGATTGAAGTTTCAAGCTTATTTCAAGAATCCATTTGAAATTTATCAAATCCAAATAGGATGCAAAGTTCATTCTCAAAAAGCAACTAAAGTTTCTTGAAGATCAAAAGCTAAGCTTAATACTCAAAGTTCAAATCAAGTCTATCAAGCCCAAAGCTAAAGCTTACTCCAAATGAAGCAACACCCAAGTCATGAAGACCAATTTTACAAAGATTCAAGACAGTTCAAGAGGATCAAGGTGTTTTTGCAAAGGACCAAGCCAAGTCGCAACCCAAGTCGACTCGAGGATCGACTTGAGTTGAAGACTGAAGGCCATGTTGACCCAGACTCGGACTTGGAACTCTGAAGAACTGGAGTCGCACACGAGGTCGAGTCCAGGTGCGACTTGGAAACCAAGTCGCAGGCCAAGTCGACTCCACATGCGACTTGGGTCACAACGGTCGGAATTTATTTGAACGTTGGCGCATTAAATGCGCGCTACCTACCCTCTAACGTTCGGATTCCCTCCAAAATTATAAATAGCATTCAAGATGGACGAGGGAAGTAGCTGAGAATCATTAAGTGTGCTTAACTACTACATTCAAGAGCTCAAAAGAGATCAAGCCACTAAAAGAAGAAGAACTCTACTTCAAACTGCAAGAGCTTCATTTCAGAATCTTCAAGGCCAACTCTTCAAGTTCTTCTCCGCGCCTAATTGCTGCTACACATCTGTAAAGTGTAGATTTCCTTGTGTTTCATTTATTTGTGATTGAACTTGATCTAGTTTGAGGAACTAGGATCAAGTGTATGCTAAGTAGTGTGTGATTGGAGTGTGACTCATCACCTACTTGAGCAGTGTGTTATACGCCCCCTAGAGCTAGAATTTAGAAGAGAGCAGTGGCTCTAATTGTATTGAGAGAATACAATAGTGGAACCCAAGTCACAAGGAGTGTGAGCTTGGAAGAGTGGAGTAGGGAGGTTGCCCGAACCACTATAAAAATCTTGTGTGTTTGATTTATTTATCTGCTCTCTACATTATATTGTTTTCCATTTCGTTTCTTCATTAAGGGGACTTGATTAATCCGGGGTTAAGTTTTTGTTTAAGTTATAAATTTTTAAATACCCAATTCACCCCTCCCCTCTTTGGTTTTGCCATTAACTCGGGACCAACAACTGGTACCGGATGCCTCATTGAATATCTCCACTGCTCTGTGCTCAGTCACCTTTATCACTACGAACGGTCCCGACCACTTGGATTTGAACTTTCTTGAAAAAAATTTCAATCTTGAATTGAAAAGTAGGACTCTCTGACTTGGCTTGAATTTTCGTGGTAAAATCTTTTTGTCATACCATTTCTTCACCTTTTGTTTATAGATATTGGCATTTTCATAGGCTTGCATTCGAAATTCATCAAACTCATTAAGTTACAGCAACCGACGCCCCCCTGTTTGTTGCATGTCTAGGTTTAGTTTCTTTATCACCCAGTAAGCATTGTGTTCCAACTCCAGGGGCAGATGACAAGCTTTTCCATAAACTAGTTGGTAGGGAGACATTCCAAACTGGGTTTTGTAGGCAGTTTGATACACCCATAGTGCGTTGTCCAGCTTGATAGACTAGTCCTTGCGAGATGACCCAATTATTTTTT
The DNA here is from genome assembly GCA_030490835.1 of Annona cherimola. NCBI lineage: Eukaryota > Viridiplantae > Streptophyta > Magnoliopsida > Magnoliales > Annonaceae > Annona > Annona cherimola. The sequence continues at coordinate 32,127,881 of CM059971.1, read as the reverse complement.
CTAGAATTTGCTTTAATTCTCTGTTGGCCAACTCGACTTGTCCATTGGCTTGTGGATGATAAGCTGTCGTCACCCTATGGCTTACTCCATATTTGTGCAAAATTGTCATGAATTACCGGTTACAGAAATGAGAATATCCATCACTAATGATCACCCGGGGCGTGTCGAAAAGCGTAAAAAATATTCTTCTTGATGAATTTGAGAACTGTTTTGGCGTCGCCTGCTTGAGTGGAAATTGCTTCTACCCATTTGGAAACATAATCCACATCCACTAGAATGTATTGGTTTCCAAAGGAAGGGATGAATTGACCCATGAAGTCGATACCCCAAACATCAAATAATTTCACTTCAATGACATTAGTGAGAGGCATTTCATGTCTTTTAGAAATATTACCTATTCACTGGCATTGATCGCATCTTTTGACATAAAAATGGGCATGCTTGAACAAAGATGGCCAGTAAAACCTCGATTGAAGTGGCAGTTTTATCTCCTTGGAAGTGGCCCCCATACGAGATGACGAATGACAGCTTTGCAATATCAATTCCTATTCACATTCTGGAATATATATATCTGATATAAGTGATCTGGGCATTGCTTGAACAAGTATGGATCATCCCAGAAATAAAATTTCACGTCATGGAGAAATTTTTTTCTTTGATGTGAATTCAGCTCCGGAGGTAACAGTCCACTAACGATGTAGTTTACGAAGTCTGCATACCATGGTGGACTGTCTAGGGAGATGGAGAATAGCTGCTCATCCGAGAACACTTCCCTAATCTGCTCCGTGTCTTGGGCTGGCTGGGATCTCTCGAGACGAGATAAATGGTCAGCGACTTGATTTTCGACTCCTTTTTCAGTCTTTAATTTCGATGTCGAACACCTATAGTAATAGGATCCCACCGGATCAAGCGTAGTTTTGCATCTTTTTTCTCGATCAAATACTTAATAGCCCAATGGTCTGTGTACACGATCACTTTGGTGCCTACCAGATAGGCTCTGAATTTGCGAATGCAAAAACCACTGCTAGCAACTCCTTTTCTATTATGGTATAATTCATTTGTGCCTCGTTCAAGATTTTGCTGGCGTAGTAGATGGAGTGAAAAACTTTGTTCTTTCACTGGCCCAGTACTGCTCCCACTGCGTAGTCGCTTGCATCGCACATCAATTCGAATGAGATGTTCCGTTCTGGAGGAATAATAATTGGCGCAAATACCAATCTCTTTTTTAACTCATGGAATGCCTCCATGCATTCGTTGGTGAATTTGAATGGCGCATCTTTCTCAAGCAGCGAAGATAGTGGCTTGGCTATCTTAGAGGAGTCTTTTATGAACCGCATGTAGAACCCCGCATGTCTCAGAAAACTATGAATGCCTTTGACTCAGGTGGGTGGAGGCAATTTTTCGATCGTCTTGATTTTAGCTTTGTCCACTTCGATTCCCTTTTTGGAGACCCGGTGCCCAAGTACGATACCCTCCTGCACTATAAAGTGACACTTTTTCAGTTGAGAACTAAGTTCGTATCCTCACAATGCAGGGGCATCTTTGATAAGTTGGTCAGGCACTTGTCATAGGAATTACCGAATATCGAGAAATCGTCCATGAATACCTCCAGATAATCTTCCAGCATGTCAATGAAAATGGCCATCATACAACACTGGAATGTCCCTAGGGCGTTGCATAGGCCAAATGGAATTCTCCTGAATGCGAACGTGCCATATGAACACATGAATGTGGTCTTTTCTTGGTCCTCCGGTGCGATCATGAACTGGTGGTATCTTGAATAGCCGTCCAGAAAGCAATAGAATTCCCACCACGCTAACTTGTCCAGCATCTGATCAATGAATGAGAGCAGAAAGTGATCATTTCAGGTGTCTTTGTTCAGCTTGCGGTTGTCCATACAAACTCTCAAACTAGTAACTGTCCTGGTTGGAATCAACTCGTTGTTCTCATTGGAGATGACCGTCATACCTCCTTTCTTCGGAATGCACTGCACTGGGCTGACCCAAGAGCTGTCGGAGATTGGATATATAACGCCTGCATCTAGCCATTTGATAATCTCTATTTTGACCACTTCTTTTCATGATTGGGCTCAACCTTCTTTGTCATTCGATGGATGGCCTAGAATTCTACTCCACTTGAATTTTATGCATGCAAAAGGACGGGTTGATGCCTCTAATGTCGTCGATGGTCCATCTTATGACCTTTTTGTGATTTTCGAGCACTCTGAGCAGTTTTTCTTCCTGCACGGGATCCAATGCAAAAGAAATAATCACCGAGAGTGAGGATTTCGCTCCTAGCTAGGCATATATGAGGTGCTTTGGCAGGGGTTTCAGTTCCAGAATAGCCGACTCTTTGATCGACGACTTCAACTATTTAAAAGATTCTGGTTTTAGCTCCAGCGATTCGAATTTCTGCGAGTATCGTGTAAAAGTCGGAGATTGTTGCAGGTAACATATCATCTCTACCGAATCGTCGTCAGATTCACTGATTTCTCCAACCAGCGATGCCTCTAGGACATCTTTATAAGCTAAAACTTGGAATTCAGCTTGAACTGCTGAATCTACTATGTCGATCGTTAGGCATTCATCTGGATCATTTGGTAGCTATATCGCTTTAAAAACACTAAAAGTAACATGTTCATTCTGAACCCACATTGTTAGCTCTCCAGCTTATACGTCAATGATTGCCTTGCCTGTTGCATGAAAAGGCCGACTTAGAATGATTAGCACGTCCCGGTCTTCTTCACAATCCAAGATAATAAAATCTGCAGGAAAAATAAACTTGTCCACATTGACAAGAACATTTTCAATGATGCCCTCTAGATATGTCATGGACCGATCCGCTAGTTGCAGCATAATTATCGTAGGTCGAGCTTCTCCAATGCCCAATTTTCTGAAAATTGATTTAGGCATAAGATTAATATTGGCTCCCAAGTCACATAGAGCTCTCCCGAAGTATTGATTTTCAATCGTACACAAGATAGTGAAACTCCCTGAATTCTTAAGCTTAGAAGGCAGTTTTCTCTGCACCATTGCACTAGTTTCCTCTGTTAATGCCACCATTTCGAATTCCGTCAATTGCCTTTTCTTTGATAGAATGTCTTTCTTGAATTTAGCGTAGCTCAGCATTTGTTCCAAGGCTTCGACAAGAGGTATGTTGATATGTAGCTCTTTTAGTAACTCCAAAATTTTTTTGAACTGGCCCTCCTTTTTGTTCTTTGTGAATCTCTAAGGAAATGGAGGAGGCGGCCTTTGATTTGTGGCGATTTCAACATCTTGTTGCTTTTGGGTAGTATCTGATTCCTCTATCTCTTGTGACTGTTGAATTAGAGGACTAGTTAGTTCAATTACCACTTCTGGCGGAGTTACGTCGAGTAGCTGCTTTCCACTACTCAATGTGACTGCTTGCACTTGCTCTTTGCCTTTTCCTTTCAAATTTGGCTCTGTGTCACTCGGTAGTGCACCTTGAGGTCGGTTGTTTAGAGGTGAGGCCAGTTGGCCAATTTACGCTTCTAAATTTTTGTTTGTCATGATCTGGGATTGCATGAATTGCATAAAAAGGTTTTTTAGATCCGATTTCTTTTCTTCTCGAGGTGGTGGATTGAATTGAACTGGTCTTGCTACTTGTTGTTGCGACGGCTGCTGCGAGAATCCGGGTGGCTAATTCGGCCTCGTCTGGTTATTCCATGAGAAATTGGGATGATTTCTCCAGCCTGGATTGTAGTTATTTGCATATGGATTTGCTAGATTTCTTTGCAAATTTCCCACATAATTAATGGACTCCGAATTGGAGGCACATTGATCACTGGGATGATTCCCCACACCACGTGTAAATATCTACTGCTGACGGCTGCTGTGGTGTAGACGCCCCTACTTCATTGACGTTGGCAGACCTGGATAGGTTCTAAATCCGCCTGGATAGAGCGTCGATGTGGGCCTTTATTGATGAAACTGCGTCTAATTAGACTAGACCCCCACTTCGGTTTCTGTCAGATGGCAGTTGATAGGTGTTGGCCGTCATATTCTCTAGTAGGGCATATGATTCTCGATAGCTTTTCGTCAGCAGGGAACCGTTTGACGATGAATCCACCATATGACAGGTGGAATCCTGGAGACCATTGTAAAAAATCTGGATTTGAACCCACGGCTGAATTTCATGATGTGGACACTTCCGGAGCAAGTCTTTAAACCGATGCCACAACTCTGATAAAGTCTCATCTTCGTGTTGTTTGAATGAGACTATATCCATTCTGAGCTTGGCTAACTTGGCGGGCAAAAAATATTTCTTTAGAAATTTTTTAGCTAAGTCATTCCATGTATTGATAGAGTTCGGGGGCAGAGAATCCAGCCACTCCGAAGCTCTATCCCTTAGTGAAAAGGGGAAGGTTCGTAGCTGCATTGCTTCGTCGGAGACTCCATTCTGTTTGAACGTGTTCATAATTTGAAGAAAATTTCACAGATGGCGGTGTGGATCTTCAAAAGACAATCCTCCAAATTGCCCAATGGACTGGAGCATTTGGAAAATCACCGGTTTGATCTCGAAATTGTTGGTGTCGATAGGAGGAGGTGCAATGCTAGTTTGAACTGTATTTTATCCCAGCACAATGAGACCCCAAATAAGTTGGTCCAAATCATCTTGTGGAGGATGAATTGGAACCTCAACCCTTTGGTTTCTCTGTTGGTTTATGTGAATGTTCTCGTCCTGATTCCCAATGCACTCCATGGTATGCTGTTGACTCCTAGCTTCCCTGCTCTTTCGACGTTTGCTCAGATAAGTTATTTTGGACTCCAAATCAAAAGGAATAATGATCTCCTTTCCGGCCCTGCCTCGGTGCATGCAAAATTATATTAATCATGAAAAAAAAACCAACTCAATTGAAACTAGCAGAAAAATTCTAAACTAAAAAAATTATAAAAATAAACTATATTTACAGAGTTGTGCAAGAAAGTAATAAAACTAACAATAATTAGTTGACCCAATTCCCCGGCAACGGCGCCAAAAACTTCACGAGCTGCGTATATGTCTAATTAAAATGCTCGTTTTAACGCAAATATATGTGCCGAATCAAGTAATAAAGAGTGAATAGAGTATCGTTCCCATGAGGAATTGATCTAACTGGGATTATTAATCAGTTTAGTTGCTTTCGGTGAATAAAAAATTATGGGTTCCAAACTTAAAACTAAAACTATCAAACACAATAAGAAAATAGAATAGAGTTTCATAGAATAACTGGAATACTATAAATGAGTTTATTAATTGTGGATGACAGATGGATAGTTTGGAATCCTTGAATCTAAACTATATTGCATTGGTTCTTTTTCATTAGCTTGTGCAGGGATTTACTAGTCCAAGTTTAATAATCTTTATATATGTCTTCCAACGCATATAAAACTAATTACACCCTATTCAATTGCTATGTTCCCATGCCATTAAATAAAGTAGAATTGATAGATTCATAACTTGTTCATTGACTACATAGGGTTTAATGGTATATTTCTATCCATTAAACAATTCCCCTTAGCAAAGAGAAAACCTATGCCATACACATGGATCTAGCAGAGATTTTTCTTTTCCAAGAATTAATCATGCAATTAAATCATCTTACAAGGTAGCTAATCTTGTAAAAAATATTAAACATCACTTGCAAGGATAAATCCACAACGCACAGTCATGTAGAAATCAAATATTCATTTCTGAATCTTAAAGAACCAATACAATATAGTCAGATATCAATTCATCCTAACTATCCATCTAAATGGAGTTTAGTTCAAAGACATGATCATTAAATCCTTTACATCCATATTGTAGTATCTAAAAAGACAGAGAAAGAAAAATAGAAAGATGAAGAAAAAACTGGTTCTTCGGCAGTTTCCACCAACGAGGTTGGATCTTCTCTTCAATCCGTGCTTCAAACGAGTTCTTTCCTTCTCTGGGTGTCTATTCCGTCGGATCTCTCTCTCCCTCAACACGCAGCCCTAGGTTTCTATTTAAACCAGTTGATTTGCGTAGCACACTATGGAAACCCACGTGTACGGATGCATAGTGGCGCCTAGGCGCCAACCCTCTGGATGTTTTGTGATTTGAAAACTCTTCAAAATCCCTGTACAATCATGTCATGGCTCCTAGGCATCAACTCCCTAGAAGCTTTTGACATAAAAACTTTTCTGGACTTGTCGCATTCTAGTGAGGTGGCATCCTTGAACAAAGATGTAATATCGATTCCTGTTTACATTCTGACATACATCTTCGATATAAGTGATATGGGCATTGCTTGAACAAGTATGGATCATCGCAAAAATAAAACTTCACATCATAGAGAAATTTTTTCCTTTGATGTGCATTCAGCTCCGTAGGCAATAGTCCATTGACTATGTAATTTACGAAGTCTACGTACCATGGAGGACTACCCGGAGAGATGGAAAAGAGCTACTAATCCGGGAACACTTCCCAAATCTGCTCTGTGGCTTGGGCTAGCTGGGATCTCTCGAGATGGGATAAATATTCAGTGACCTGATTTTCAGCTCCTTTCCGATCTTTAATTACAATGTCGAACTCCTGTGGCAATAAGACCCACCGGATCAAGTGTGGTTTTGCATATTTTTTCTCGATCAAATACTTAATAGTTGAATGGTCTGTGTACACGATCACTTTGGTGCCCACCAGATAGGATTTGAATTTTTTCGAATGCAAAAACCACCACTAGCAACTCCTTTTCTGTTATGGTATAATTCATTTGTGCTTCATTCAAAGTTTTACTAGCATAGTAGATGGAGTAAAAAACTCTGTTCCTTCGCTGGCCCAATACCACTCCCACTGCGTAGTCGCTCGCATCGCACATCAATTCAAATGGGAGGTTCCATTCTGGAGAAATAATAATTGGCGCAGATACCAATCTCTTTTTCAACTCCTAGAATGCCTCCATGCATTCGTTGGTCAATTCGAATGGCGCATCTTTCTTGAACAACGAACATAGCGGCTTGGCTATCTTAGAGAAGTCTTTTATGAACTGCTTGTAGAACCCCGTATGTCCCAAAAAACTGCGAAGGCCTTTGACTGAGGTGGGTGGAGGCAATTTCTCGATCATCTCGATTTTAGCTTTTTCTACTTCGATTCCCTATTTGGGGACCCGGTGCCCAAGTACGATGCCCTCCTGCACCATAAAGTGACACTTTTTCCAATCGAGAACCAGGTTCGTATCCTCACAACGCAGGAGCATCTTTGATAAGTTGGTCAAGTTCTCGTCATAAGAATTTCCGAATACCGAGAAATCGTTCATGAATATCTCTAGATAATCTTCCACTATGTCAGTGAGATTGACCATCATACAACGCTGGAATGTGTTGGAAATATGTGGAAAACAAGTTAAATCTATGTTTTGATGATTAACAAATCAATTTGAGTAAGTCTTGGCTACTAACATATTTGTGGATATGTTTAAGGGATATACATTTGAAGAACATAAAACATGGAAGGCCAAGTCGTTCCCCAAGTCGACTCCAAGATCGACTTCAAGAAGCCAAATCTGTCCAAAGTTGAAAATAGGAGAAGAACAAGTGAAGTCGCAGGCCAAGTCGACTCCACTTGCGACTTGGGAAGCCAAGTCGCAAACGAAGTCGACTCCAGCATCGACTTCAGTCGGGAAAATCACTCCAGAGCTAAATTTGGGATGGAAGAATGCCGAAGTCGCAAACGAAGTCGACTCCAGTTGCGACTTGGGTGAAGTCGCGGACGAAGTCGACCCCAAGTGCGACTTGAGTTTTTCTAAGATCAAAGATGCAGTTTCAAGAATCAACTTGAGTGTTTTCAATACCTAATCAAAGGTGCAAGATCAAACTTAAATCTCTCAAGTTCAAGGCAAAGCTCCAAGCTTATCTCAAGATGAAGAAAGTCATGATATGACAACCAATCCAAGTTCAAGATACCAAGAAGATTCAAATCTCATGGATTCAAGGATTGCAAAACTCGGAGCAAATGAAAGCAAGAAGACTCAATGATCCAAGATATGAAAAATGCAAAGGAATTGAAGGAATGGAGAAGCCTAAGCAAAACAAAGCAATCTCCAAAGTCTTCAAGTTCATCAAAGCCAACTGACAAGGTGAAGTCGCACCCGAAGTCGACTTCACCTGCGACTTGGGTCAAGTCGATGCCCAAGTCGACCCGATCTGAAACTTGAAGTCGTACACCGAAGGTGAAGTCGCACCCGAAGTCGACTCCATCTGCGACTTGGGCGAAGTCGCATCCGAAGTCGACTCCGCCTGCGACTTGGGTCGCAACGGTCGGATATTATTCGAACGTTGGCGCATTTAATGCGCGCCAACCACCTTCTAACGTTCGGATTCCCTCCACAATTATAAAAGGGAGTTATTGTGGACGAGGGAATTAGCTGAGAATCATTAAGTGTGCTTAACTCCTATATTCAAGAGCTCAAAAGAGACCAAGCCATTCAAGGAGGAAGAACTTTGCTTCAAATTGCAAGAGCTACATTTCTGAATCTTCAACGCCTACATTACGAGTTCTTCTCTGCGCCAAATTGCTTCTACACATCTGTAAAGTGTAGATTTCTTTTGTTATTTCGTTTAATTGTATTAAGCTTGATTTAGCTTGGGTAGCTAAGATCAAGTGTATGCAAAGTAGTGTGTGATTGGAGTGAGACTCATCACCTACTTGTGCAGTGTGTTGTTTATGCGCCCTAGAGCTGGAATCTAGAAGAGAGCAGTGACTCTAATTGTATTGAGAGAATACAATAGTGGAACCCAAGTCACAAGGAGTGTGAGCTTGGAAGAGTGGAGTAGGGAGGTTGCCCGAACCACTATAAAAATCTTGTGTGCTTGATTTATATTTCTCCTCTTTACATTATATTGCTTTCCATTTTGTTTCTTCATAAAGGGGAATAGATTAATCCGGGGTAAAGTTTCTGTTTAAGTTATAAACTTTTAAATACCCAATTCACCACTCCCCTCTTGGGTAATTGCCATCAACTCTGGACCAATAAGTGGTATCAGAGCAGGTCTTTCAGTTAAACCAAAGAGATCAAATCACATGGCATCCCAATCTACTTCCATTCCCTCTTTTGCTGAGGGCCAATCATTTACTAGGCCACCATTGTTTGATGGGAACAATTTCGGCTATTGGAAGCTTCGTATGAAGCAACTCATCATGGCTACCGACATGGATTCTTGGATTGCAATCCAAGATGGTGTAACATTGCCTATAGATGAAAGAGCTTCCAAGTGGACCGAAGAGGAAGTTAGAACTGTAAAGAGCAATGCTAAGGCTATGAACTCACTATTTTGTGCTCTTACAGCTTCCGAATATGATAGAGTATCTTCTTGTCTAACTGCTAAAGAAATATGGAATATTCTAACATCTATTTATGAAGGAACTTCTCAAGTCCAAGGGACTAGGAGAAACATTTTGATTGGAGAATTAGAAAACTTTAGAATGTTAGAAACAGAAAACATTTCTGAGATGTTTGCAAGGTTTTCTAAAATTACTAACGCATTAAAAGGTCTTGGAAGGGCTATTTCTGAATCTGAACAGGTCATGAAGATACTAAGAGCTCTACCGGAGTCTTGGACTCCAAAGATTACGGCAATTGAAGAAGCCAAAGACTTGAACACATTGAAGCTAGAAGATCTAATTAGCTCATTAATGTCACACGAGCTAATTAAGAGAAGAAACGAAGATAATCACAAAGGGAAGAAAGCCATCGTGCTAAAAGCGGCACACAACTCAGAAGAGTCTACCTCCTCTTCGCATAATGATAATGAAGATATTGCACTTCTCACTCGCAAATTCCGAAAATTTGTGAGAAAAGAAAGGAACTTCAAATACTTCAAAGAAAGAACAAGAAGAGAGAAGAAGAAGGAGTCAACGAAGTGCTACAAATGCGGCGGGATAGGACACATGCAAGCTCAATGTCCTACGCCGGAAGAGAAATCAAAAGAATATCAAGAAAGAAAGGAAGGACATGAAGGTAGAAAATACCAAAGCCCAAAGGAAAGAGGCATGTACGTCAATGAAGAGACTTCATCAACAAGCAGCTCTTCAACCGACGATAACGATGCAGCAAACTGCGTAAGAATATGCTGCATGGCACGGATCGAACAAGAAGAAGACTTGTTTTGTTTGAACACAACGGAAGTTTTGGAAGGACAAACCATCTCAACAAAATGCACGAGCAGTGAAGAGGTAACTTCCAAACCTTGCTATTCTCAATCAAATTATTCTTCTTTTCATGATTGCCTCAAATGTGCTGAATTAGAAGAACTACAACTTGCATATGATTCATTATATGAGGAAATCAAAAAACTAGGAAACAAGTTATCATTAAAGAGACAACAATGTAACTTCGTTATTATTGAAAATGGAAAACTAGCTGAAAAATCAACAAAACTGAAAGAAGAAAATGAATCATTGTTGAAAGAGATAGAAAAATTGAAAAAGGAGAACGAATCATTAAATGAATCATTAGCAAAGTTCTCTAATCCTGGAGAAAATGTAAAGATGTTTCTGAACATGACTGCTCAAACAAATAAAAGAGGCCTTGGATATTATACATTTGAGCAAAAAGAAAGTGGCAAATCGAATGTACCAATACTTGGGAAATATCAAACCAAAACTGCACCTATATACAAGCCACAAAGGAAAAATGTTGTGTGGACTAGAAGGCCAACATTTGAACCAAAATATACTTGGAGGTCTACTCCAAGATTACCTATGGCTTGCAATTTCTGCAATAAAATGGGTCATAAAGCCTATAAGTGTAACTTTAAGAAATTATATGACCATGGTGCAAAATTAGTTCGGGTTCCAAGGAACACAAGATTTGGGCTTTCTAAGTTGGAGCAACAAAAATTGAATTATATTACTAACCCAAATGGACCCATAAAATGGGTACCAAAGAGATGAGATTTACTTTTTTATTTTTCAGATTTGTTTCAAGGCAAAGGCAAACAATGTATAGTTCATGGACAGCGGTTGTTCAAGGCATATGACCGGAGAAAGAAGTCTATTTCACAAACTTAAGCCTTGCAACGACGGAACGGTTGCCTTTAGTAATAATGAGAAAGGTAAAATTAAAGGTAAAGGAAACATTTATAGTATTTCAAATGCATGCATGGAAGATGTTTTGTTTGTTGACGGACTCAAGCACAATCTAATGAGTATTAGTCAATTGTGTGACAAAGGATATAAGGTTGTGTTTGAATCATCTATATGTAATGTATTTGATGGAGAACATATCATGTTTAGTGGAAAAAGACATGAAAATGTATATTTGGTTTCACTTGATGAATTAGATGGTCAATGTCTAATGGCCATTGATAATGATCCATGGGTTTGGCATAAAAGACTTGGGCATATAAACATGAGAAATATAAAGACCCTATGAAAGAAAAGTTTGGTAGAAGGCTTGCCAAAGTTGAAATATGACAAAGACAAAATTTGGAAGGCATGTCAATTATCTAAACAACCTAAAATGTCTTTCTCTACCAAAAAGAAAATTTCCACCACTAGGCCACTTGAATTGCTACACATGGATCTATATGGGCCATCCGATATTTTAACCATTGATGGAAAGAAATATGTATTTGTGATTGTTGATGATTTTTCAAGATTCACATAGATAATTCTCTTAGCTAGCAAAGATGAAGCCTTCCCTATGTTCTCAACTTTTGTAAATTTGGTGCAAAATGAAAAACAAAGTACTATTATGACTATAAGAAGTGATCATGGGGGTGAATTTGAAAACAAACAATTCATAGAGTTATGTAATGAAAAAGGAATTCATCACACATTTTCTGCACCAAGAACTCCACAACAAAATGAAGTAGTTCAAAAGGAAAAACAGAACTATACAAGAGATGTCTAGAACAATGCTAAATGAGAGCAAATTATCCAAGAAATTTTGGGGTGAAGCTGTAAGTACAGCTTGTCATGTTTTGAATCGAGTTACCATTAGAGCAATCTTGAAAAAGATCCCATATGAGCTATGGAAAGGTAGAAAACCAAATATTTCTTATTTTCATGCCTTTGGATGCACATGCTATGTTTTGAACAATGGAAAAACCAACTTGGGAAAATTAGATGCTAAAAGTGATGAGGCAATATTCCTTGGTTACTCATCAAATAGCAAAGCATATAGAATATTCAATAAACGAAACCAAGTTGTAGAAGAGTCCATACATGTTGTTTTTGATGAAACTAACTCATGCTTCAAAAGAAAAGATGATTTAAGTGATGCAGATGATATAGCAAGCAATTTTGAAAAACTGCATGTGGAAAAGTAAGAAGATTCCATGGAGGAAAGGGTAAGTGAAGGTAATAATTCCTACAAACCTCCAACTGATTTGAAATTCAAACATGTCTATCCAATTGAACAAGTTATAGGGAATGTGTATGAAGGTGTAAAAACTAGAAGATCAAAACAAAATGTTTGTGGACAATACGCCTTTGTATCCAAAATTGAACCTTCTAATATTAATCAAGCTCTTGATGATGAAAACTGGATTATAGCTATGCAAGAAGAGCTAAATCAATTTGAAAGAAATCAAGTTTGGCACCTTGTTCCTAGACCAAACGATTGTACTGTTATTGGCACCAAGTGGGTCTTTAGGAACAAATTAGATGAAAGTGAACTTGTAGTGAGAAACAAAGCTAGACTTGTGGCAAAAGGATATTCACAAGAAGAAGGAATAGATTTTGAGGAATCATATGCCCCGGTTGCTAGATTGGAAGCAATTTCTTGGGAACATGTTGGTTTCATGGTTTTTAAGAAAACAAACTAGTGTTGCTCTATCTACGGCGGAAGCCGAATACATTGCCGCCGGGAGCTGTTGTGCCCAATTACTTTGGATGAAACAGCAACTTAGAGACTATGGCATGGATTTTAAAGATATACCCATTAGATGTGACAATACTAGTGCCATATGTTTAACTAAAAATCCAGTCTTGCATTCTAGGACCAAACATATAGACCTTAGACATCATTTTATTAGAGAACATGTGGAAAATCATGATATATGTCTAGTATATGTAAGAACTGAGGATAAAATTGCAGATATATTCACAAAGCCCCTAGCAAAAGAAGCATTTTATAAGATTAGAAATGACATGGAAATGATTGATTTAACCTAGCACAAACAAAGGGAGAGCACATGTTTAGGGGGAGCAAACCCACCAATCTCTTTCTTTACCCTCTAACTTTTTGATATATTGACAAAAAGGGGGAGAAGAGTAGGATTTGAGGGAGAGAAGAGTAGGATATGTTTGGGGAGAAGAGTAGGATATGTTTTGCATGAGCATAAGAATGATAAAATTTCACAATACAAAATGAGCATGTTATTTTTTAAGCAATTGAAAGGTATACACTCAAATCAGTTTTGTCAATCATCAAAAAGGGGAAGATTGTTGGAAATATGTGGAAAACAAGTTAAATCTATGTTTTGATGATTAACAAATCAATTTGAGTAAGTCTTGGCTACTAACATATTTGTGGATATGTTTAAGGGATATACATTTGAAGAACATAAAACATGGAAGGCCAAGTCGTTCCCCAAGTCGACTCCAAGATCGACTTCAAGAAGCCAAATCTGTCCAAAGTTGAAAATGGGAGAAGAACAAGTGAAGTCGCAGGCCAAGTCGACTCCACTTGCGACTTGGGAAGCCAAGTCACAAACGAAGTCGACTCCAGCATCGACTTCAGTCGGGAAAATCACTCCAGAGCTAAATTTGGGATGGAAGAATGCCGAAGTCGCAAACGAAGTCGACTCCAGTTGCGACTTGGGTGAAGTCGCGGACGAAGTCGACCCCAAGTGCGACTTGAGTTTTTCTAAGATCAAAGATGCAGTTTCAAGAATCAACTTGAGTGTTTTCAATACCTAATCAAAGGTGCAAGATCAAACTTAAATCTCTCAAGTTCAAGGCAAAGCTCCAAGCTTATCTCAAGATGAAGAAAGTCATGATATGACAACCAATCCAAGTTCAAGATACCAAGAAGATTCAAATCTCATGGATTCAAGGATTGCAAAACTCGGAGCAAATGAAAGCAAGAAGACTCAATGATCCAAGATATGAAAAATGCAAAGGAATTGAAGGAATGGAGAAGCCTAAGCAAAACAAAGCAATCTCCAAAGTCTTCAAGTTCATCAAAGCCAACTGACAAGGTGAAGTCGCACCCGAAGTCGACTTCACCTGCAACTTGGGTCAAGTCGATGCCCAAGTCGACCCGATCTGAAACTTGAAGTCGTACACCGAAGGTGAAGTCGCACCCGAAGTCGACTCCATCTGCGACTTGGGCGAAGTCGCATCCGAAGTCGACTCCGCCTGCGACTTGGGTCGCAACGGTCGGATATTATTCGAACGTTGGCGCATTTAATGCGCGCCAACCACCTTCTAACGTTCGGATTCCCTCCACAATTATAAAAGGGAGTTATTGTGGACGAGGGAATTAGCTGAGAATCATTAAGTGTGCTTAACTCCTATATTCAAGAGCTCAAAAGAGACCAAGCCATTCAAGGAGGAAGAACTTTGCTTCAAATTGCAAGAGCTACATTTCTGAATCTTCAAAGCCTACATTACGAGTTCTTCTCTGCGCCAAATTGCTTCTACACATCTGTAAAGTGTAGATTTCTTTTGTTATTTCGTTTAATTGTATTAAGCTTGATTTAGCTTGGGTAGCTAAGATCAAGTGTATGCAAAGTAGTGTGTGATTTGAGTGAGACTCATCACCTACTTGTGTAGTGTGTTGTTTATGCCCCCCTAGAGCTGGAATCTAGAAGAGAGCAGTGGCTCTAATTGTATTGAGAGAATACAATAGTGGAACCCAAGTCACAAGGAGTGTGAGCTTGGAAGAGTGGAGTAGGGAGGTTGCCCGAACCACTATAAAAATCTTATGTTCTTGATTTATATTTCTGCTCTTTACATCATATTGCTTTCCATTTTGTTTCTTCATAAAGGGGAATAGATTAATCCGGGGTAAAGTTTCTGTTTAAGTTATAAATTTTTAAATACCCAATTCACCCCTCCCCTCTTGGGTAATTGCCATCAACTCGGGACCAACAGAATGTCCCTGGGGCGTTGCATAGGCCAAATGGCATTCGCTTGAATGCGAACGTGCCATACGGACATGTGAATGTGGTCTTTTCTTGGACCTTCGGTGAGATCATGATTGGTGGTATCCTGAATAGCCGTCCAGAAGGTAATAGAATTCCCGCCTCGCCAATCTATCCAGCATCTGTTCAATGAATGGGAGCGAAAAATGATCCTTTCAGATGACTTTGTTCATCTTGCGGTAGTCCATACAAACTCTCCAACCAGTAACTGTCTTGGTCGAAATCAACTCATTGTTCTCGGTGGAGACGACTGTCATCCCACCTTTCTTCAGGACGCATTGCACCGGGCTGACCTAAGAGCTGTGGGGGTATATAACGCATGCATTTAGCCATTTGATAATCTCCTTTTTAACCACTTCTTTCATGATCGGGTTTGGTCTTCTCTATGCTTCAATGGATGGCCCGAAATTTTCCTCCACTTGAATTTTGTGCTTGCAAAAGGATGGGCTGATGCCTCTGATGTCAGCGATGGTCCACCCTACGACCTTTTTGTGATTCCTGAGCACTCTGAGCAGTTTTTGTTCCTGCACGAGATCCAATGTTGAAGAAATAATCACCGGAAGTAAGGATTCAGCTCCTAGGTAGGCATATTTTAGGTGCTTTGGCAAAGGTTTCAGCTCCAGAACAGCCGGTTCTTCAATTAACGGCTTCAATTGTTTAAAAGATTCTAGTTTTAGCTCCAACAATTCGAATTTCTATGGGTATCGTGTAAAAGTCGGAGATTGTTGCAGGTAACATATCATCTCTGCCGAATCGTCGTCAGATTCACTGATTTCTCCAACCAACGATGCCTCTAGGACATCTTTGTAAGCTGAAACTTGGAATTCAGCTTGAACCACATAATCCACCATATCGATCATTAGGCATTCATCTGGATCATTTGGTAGCTTCATCACTTTGAACACGCTAAAAGTAACATGTTCATTCTGAACCTACATGGTTAGCTTTCTAGCCTGTACGTCAATGATAGCTTTGCCTGTTGTAAGGAAAGGCCAACCTAAAATGATTGGCACATCCCGGTCTTCTTCATAATCCAAGATAATAAAATCTGCAATGAAAATGAACTTGTCCACCTTGACAAGAACATCTTTAATGATGCCCTCTAGATATGTCATGGACCGGTCCGCCAATTGCAACATAACTGTCGTAGGTCGAGCTTCCCCAATGCCCAGTTTTCTAAAAATTGACTTAGGCATAAGATTAATACTGGCTCCCATGTCGCTAGAGCTCTCCCGAAGTATTGATTTTCGATCATGCAGGGGATAGTGAAACTCCCTGGATCCTTGAGCTTAGGAGGCAGCTTCCTCTGCACCATTGCACTGGTTTCCTCTGTTAATTCCACCGTTTCGAATTCTATCAACCGCCTTTTCTTTGACAAAACGTCTTTCATGAATTTATCATAGCTCAGTATTTGTTCCAAGGCTTCAACAAGAGGCATGTTGATATGTAGCTATTTTAGTACCTCCAAAAATTTCTTGAACTTGCCCTCCTTTTTGTTCTTTACGAATCTCTGAGAAAATGGAAGAGGCAGCCTTTGATTTGTGGCTAATTTAGCATCCGGTTGCTTTTGGGTAGTATTTGGTTCCTCTGGCTCCTGTGACTACTGAATCAGAGGACTAGTGACTTCAGTTACCGCTTCTGGTAGAGTTGGGTCGGGTAGCTGTGTCGAGTAGCTGCTTTCTACTACGCAATGTGACTTCTTGCACCTGCACTTAGCTTATTCCTTTCGAATTTTGCTCCGTGTCACTCGGCAATGCACCTTAAGGTTGGTTGTTTAGAGCTGAGGCCAGTTGGCCAATTTACGCTTACAAATTTCTGTTTGTCATGTTCTGGGATTGCATGAAAAGGTTTTTCAGATCTGATTTCTTTTCTTCTCGAGGTGGTGGATTGAATTGAACTGGTCTGCTACTTGTTGCTGCAATGGTTGTTGTGAGAATCCGGGTGACTGATTTGGCGTCGTCTGGATTCTATGAGAAATTGGGATGATTTCTCTAGCTTGGATTGTAGTTATTTGCATATGGGTTTGCTGGATTTCTTTGGAAATTTCTCACGTAATTAATGGACTCTGGATTAGAGGCACATTGATCATTGGGATGGCTAAATTCTTCGCTCCACATGCAAATATCTGCTGCTGACTGTTGCTGTGGTGTAGACGCCCCTACTACATTGATGTTAGCAGACCTGGATAGGTTATGAATCTGCTTGGATAGAGCGTCGATGTGGGCCTTTATCGATGAAACTGTGTCCAATTGGAGTAGACCCTCACTTCGGCTTCTGTCAGATGACAATTGATAGGTGTTGGCCATATTCTCTAGTAGGGCGTATGATTCTCAGTAGCTTTTCCTCAGCAGGGAACCGTTTGACGATGAATCCATCAAGTGACGAGTGGAATCCTAGAGACCAATGTAGAAAATCCGAATTAGAACCCATGGCTGAATTCTGTGATGTGGGCACTTCCGGAGCAAGTCTTTAAACCGATCTCACGCCTTCGATAGAGTCTCTTCTACGTGTTGTTTGAATGAGACTATGTCCATTCTGAGCTTGGCTAACTTGGTGAGCGAAAAATATTTCTCTAGGAATTTCTAAGCCAAGTCATTCCATGTATTGATAGAGTTTGGTAGCAGAGAATCCAACCACTCCGAAGCTCTATCCCTCAGTGAAAATGGGAAAATCCGTAGCTGCATTGCTTCATCGGAGACTGCATTCTGCTTGAATGTGTTCATGATTTGCAGAAAATTCTGCAGATGGCAGTGTAGATCTTCAGAAGACAATCCTCCAAATTGCCCAATGGACTGGAGCATTTGGAATACCACCAGCTTAATCTCAAAGTTGTTAGTGTCGATAGGAGGAGGTGCAATGCTAGTTTAAACTGCATTTTGTCCTAGCACAATGAGATCCCAAATAGGTTGGTCCAAATCATCTTGTGATGTATGAATTGGAACCTCAACCTTTGGTTTCCTTGTTGGTTTACGTGAATGTTCTCGTCCTGATTCCCAATGCGCTCCATGGTATGTTGTTGACTCCTAGCTTCCTTGCTCTTTCAACGCTTGCTCAGATAAGTTCTTTCTGGTTCTGGATCAAATGGAGTAATGATCTCTTTTCTGGCCCTTCCTCGGCGCATGCAAACATAATTAACCCTGTAAAAACCAATTCAATTGAAACTAACAGAAAAATTCTAAACTAAAGATATTATAAAAATAAACTATGATTACAAAATCGTACAATATAGAAATTAAACTAATAATAATTAGTTATACCAAATCCCCGGCAACGGCACCAAAAACTTGACGAGTTGCGTATATATCTATTAAAATTGCTCGCTTTTTAACGCAAGTATACGTGCCGAATCAAGTAATAAAGAGTGAGTAGAGTATCATTCTCACGAGAAAATGGTCTAACTAGGATTATTAATCAGTTTAGTTGCTTTTGGTGAGTAGAAAATTTGGATTTCAAACTTAAAACTAATTCTATCAATTGCAATAAAAAAAATAAAAGAGCTTCACGGAACAACTGGAATACTAAAAGGAGTTATCAATTGGGGATGGCAGATGGATAGTTCGAAATTCTTGAATCTAAACTATATTGCATTGGTATCTTTTCATTAGGTTGTGTAGGGATTTACTAGTCCAAGTTCAATAATCTTTGTATATGTCTTCCAACGCATATAAAGCTAATTACACCCTATTCAATTGCTATGTTCCCGTGCCATTAAATAAAGTGGAATTGATTAATTCATAACTTGTTCATGACTACATAGGTTTTAACGGTATATTCCTATCCATTAAACAACTTCCCTTAGCAAAGAGGAAACCTATGCCCTACACATGGATCTAGCAGTGATTTTCCTTTTCCAATGGTTAATCGTTCAATTAAATCATCTTACAAGGTAGATAATCTTGTAAAAGGCATTAAACATCACATGCAAGGGTAAATCCACAATGCACAGTCATGTAGAAATCAAATATTCATTCCTGAATCTTAAAGAACCAATACAATATAGTCAGATATCAATTCATCCTAACTATCCATTTTAAAGAAGTTTAGCTCAAAGACATGATATAAAAATCCTTTACATTTTTATAAAAATATCCAGAAAAATAGAGAAAGAAAAATAGAAAGATGAAGAGAAAACTTATTCTCCCACAGTTTCCACAAATGGGGTTGAATTCTCTTCAATCTGCGCTTCAAACGAGTTCTTTCTTTCTTCGGGTGTCTATTCCATCGGATCTCTCTCTCCCACGCACGATTGTCTTGATTTCTATTTAAACAAGTTGGTTTGCGTAGCACATGTGCAGAAACCCATGCATACGGATGCGTAGTGGCGCCTAGGCACCAACTCTCTATGTGCTTGGTGACTTTAAAACTTTTCTGAATGCCCTGGGAATTCATGCCTTGGCGCCTAGGCGCTAACTCCCTAGATGTTTTGTGACTTGAAAACTCTTCAAAATACTTATATGATCATACCATGGCACCTAGGCGCCAGCTTCTCTAGAAGCAATTCCATCTTGTGACCTCAAAACTCTCCTAGAACTTGTCTGCATGTTAGTGAAGTGGCGCCTAGGCACCAACTCTCTGGAAGCAATTCTATCTTGTGAGGTGTTAGAGATTTTGGCAAAGGTCTTAGGGTGGCGCTGGGCGCCAACCCCATGCTTCTTCACTTGGCTCTGTTCTGCATTCGACTCACCAACATGCCTGTAATTTGCCCGTCCATCCTGCAAAAATTGAATGAACTAAATAAATGAACTAAATATGCCTAATTTATACTAAAAATGCATAAAAACTGTATAATTCTCCTAAAATGCCAAGCGAGTGAAAATTAAGCTAAAATGGATGCAAACTAAGCCTAATCCCTTAGATTAACACGCAAAAAAGTCTAAAATGGGCCATGATAACTCGTATTTTCCCGAGTTATCAGTGTCTATGTAATCCGGCCAAATATTAACCTTCCTTTGGGCCGATCAATATCCACATTAATTACATATCCAAAATATTTTGGTGTAGTAATCAAATATTAACAATAAAATTCTATCAAACAACAAGTCTTTCTTTGGACCGACTTGTTATTCACATGGAGTACCACATAATTGTTACATATTTATTATCACAAGTGTGTATGCAATTTGGCCTAATATTAATCTTCCTTTGGGCCAATGAATATTCGCATGAATTACATACATACGATTATCTTAATGTCTTAAAAATAAATTAACCTACACAAGAGAGGCTACTTTGGTAGCATGTTGTTTCAATCAATTTATTTTAAAATATTAAACATCCGTAAAAAAAACTTGTACCATGTAACGCCCCATTCATAAAAATACTCAATAACTAATCAACGGCGCTACACAATCATAGAAAAATTCGGCAGCATCTCCCCATAACATACAAGGGATCATATGGAATACATGACCTGATAATCATTACATTTCCATCTGTAACATTCAATCCTATTTATATACTTGCATCTTCATATAATAAGAACATTTTTATAGAAGGAAATCATTACATATTTTCCTTACACAACAAACAGATATAATAGCCATGCATATGTGCATCAACAAGGATTATAATCCAATCTGAAATACCAAATACATTAAAGTTGTCAAAACGAATCCGCCTAAGTAATTGTCTACATATATGATTATCAAAAGAGCACAAGTCTAAAAGAACTGGAATCAACATATTGTGCTAGGGTCTCTCATGTTTGATCTTCAACTTGTCCCATCCTTAAGTTCTCCTTCTGGCCTGCGATCTAAAACCACAATAACAATGATATGAGTCTAAATAGACCCAGTAAGTAGATAGTGGTTAGCACAAAGTGCAAATAAGCATAATGATGGATACTCATACAGTGATGAAGCTAATACACATGGGTCCAATACCCACTCCCAAGATCGTATACATATAACCATACACACAAATTGACCAACACAACCAATCATCTACTCATGTCCATCAAGGGCCATGAACAACCCTCTCCTCATGTCAATCAGGGGCCATGAACAACCCTTACAACCAACTATTTGAGATAACGCATCATACATAACAGACAATGAAACACATCGCAAACCACACATACAACATCAACACAATTCAGATACAACACATAGATCTGTCACACAAGCATTTTATCAAACACATGATAGGCGCGAAATGAAATAACCTTCGATTCGTATTCTCTTTTGGGGCAAATCAATTCACGTCACATTTCAACAATATAAGAACTTCTAGGAAATCTTTCACATCATAAAAATCGCACATTCAAAGTAAATTTCCCATAAACCCTAACTGTTACGAACCCATTTCCTAATACCATAGAGTCGTCAAGCTCTACATATTTCCTCTAGCCTCATGTCGTGTTCAACATAAAATTTCACCACTAAATCGAGAAAGGGCGACATCTACTTACCTCGATCGTGATTTTCCCCAAAACAGCGACCCTAGGCTTAGCTTGCAGAGATTTGGAGCTTCCTTGATTCAAATCGATCACCTTCGAGGCAGTCAGTAGGGTTTTCTCGAAGAGATCTATTGCTAGATCGTACTGAGTAGAAGAGAAAGAAGAGAAGACGCAGAGATCGGGAAGAGAAGAAGAAGAAAAACAGTCGGGCGTGAGGTGAGAAAATGGAGTCTAACGCGCGGGCTTCGCTTCATATCGAACCCCCATCGGGTCGGGATCGGGTCCAGGACGGGTCGGAGCATGAGTCGGGTCTAATCGCATTTGGTAATTTACTCTTCCACTCCTACGACTTAAAATTCTTACTATGTGTGGAACGCTAATCATACATGCACATATGCACTATACATCTCCTAAATGTCGTGTCCATGTATGTTATGTATCCATTAATATCGTAAAATTCTTACTAGCATGTTCATAAGTTACCTTATAAATAGAGAAAAGTTATAATAAAAATAGAATAAAAATACCTGGTCCTCACATACCATTATTTGAATTTAATAAAAAGTCCAAAATATTGAACTTATTTTCGAATTCCAAACATAGAACTTTGTATGATAATGGGTCAATTTGAATTTAAACATCCAAAGATCCAAAATTGAATTCTACATGATAATAAGTTAATTTAAAATTTAATAGAAAGTAACAAATTATAAATACATGAAAATTAGTCACAAATTGCTTTCTAAATTCCTATAAATTAAGCATATGATCACACATATAAGTTGAAAATTGCATGCATTTACATAAAATTCATAAAATTGATATTTTTTGACTTATTTGGCTTAATCGAACCATTCCATTTGATCCAGAATGTCCAAAAATATAAAAAAACTACTATTGGATCATCCAAATAAGATAACATGATCAAAAATAAGTTTAATATGTTTCGAACAACTCAAAATAGGCCACGTGTCCAGCATGTCAAAATTCGGACGGGCTGAGTGCGGCCAAAGTTGGGCCGTACCTAGGCCTGTATACTGGGTTAGGAGTGGGCTACTCAAACAGGTTTGGCTGGACATGGGCTAAGGTTAGGCTTCTTAAATGAATGGGCTTGGGCTTAGGGATTGGGCTGCCTCCGCATGGGCCTGTGAAACAGGCCCGCCCAGGTGCAAAGGGGGTTGGCTCTGGGCTTGCTAGACTGGTATGATTATTGGGCTTAAGCAAGCCATGGCCCAGAATAAGGAGAGGAGACCATAATCCTTGACTTAACCGGGTGTGGCCTGGATGTGGGCTTGAACTAAGACCAGGGCCAAAACCAAAATGAAAATCCTGTTTAGTTAGGGGACTTTTAAGCAAAAAATTTCTAGCCATGGGTTTATCAAGCAAAATACTGATTCCCTAATCGCTGACGAAACCCTAGCCGCAACCATCCAGCAGCTACCATACGGCGTCGTCGCTACCGCTGGCCAATTGTCGTCTGGCCATTACTGCCCCGTCATCGGAAGCAACCATCCATCCGTAGCCGTCCATTTCCAGTAGTAATCCAGCCATTACTGGCACTCCAGTCATCGTCGACAATGTCTATTGTGCCCAGCCACTGCCATCGACAGCACGACGCCATTGTTGGTGTCCCTTCCGGCAACCATACCAGCGTCCAACGGCCAGACCGGCGCTTTTCGACAGCGTTTCTATCTACAAAACAGATGGGTTTTCACGTACCAAATTTTTAGAAACCAAGTCACCAGAAACCAGATAGGTTTTTGCCCGCAGCCATGTTGCCGGAAAATAAAACTCGGTAGCCAAACGTTGCCAATCGGTTGCCCCTTTCAGCTACACTGTCGCTCGGCCCAACCATTACCATCGGCGTCCTTTCTAGCAGCCCAACACGACCATCTTCTCTGGCAGCAGCAACCTGAAGAGTTTCCAGTCCAGAAAACTCAGCCGTTCTACCCCGTTGCACGATCCGCCACCACCACTACCCATCGCCAGAAACCGGATGGCAAATAGATGAGTTTGTGGAAAAACCAAACAGCATCGTGCAATCAGATGGGTTAATGGTTTTAGTTTATTTTTAATCAGATTGAATCCATAGGCTCATTTGTCGCCGGCAGCCAACTGGGTTGGTTTTGGAAACCAACGAAAATCCCGATGGTTAAATCCCATGTCCCTGAATCTAAACGTTAGGTTTGAACAACCTAACTAATTAGAGAAATTTCCGATAAGCTGAATCCAAAATGTATGCCTTGAACCTGAATCTAACGGAGGCAGCAGATTTACCTATCCTAGGCAGAGACGAATTTGGTGGTTTTCCGGGGAAAGAAGAAAACTTATAATATGCATGTAAGCCTTTAACCCATTAAACCAAAAATGAAAAGCATATCAATGCAAGAAAATAATTGAAAAATCGTACAATATGCAATTAAATCTAAGATCGCATAATAACATGTGCATCAGACATAAAAAAAATTTATAATTTATCGAATCTAGATCCACTTGTGAAATAACTTGGAATGCTTAATTATTCAAGCAAATAAACCAAAATTTGTATAAACCTTAAAATTTCTCAATGATTCATCATGAAAGGCTTATTCATCAAAACCATAATCACCCTGAGATCCTTCATATTAAATCATTAAGAAATATAAAGCATAAGCGGAAGCGTACATGAATTCATAGGAGCAGTTGTTCTTGAATCTTGTTATTTATGGGTCTATCAAGTTAATGCCCTTAGGGAATTCTGGAGAAGGTGACTCCTCCTTTCCAAAAATGGAATTTAAGAAAAGAAACCCTAATAGGTCCGTAACTTGGGGACCACAATCATTTATATGGGAAGCCTATCTTTTGTATTTCTAATTTAGTCCATCGTAAAAATAGAAATAAGAAATTAGGCTGTAGGGTTTTTACGCATAAGAGACTCTTACTTTATTAGATGATTTAGGCTCATAAAACCTTATGAGATCACTTTTAAAAAATTGGGCCACTATTTATGATAGTATATATATAATTAATATAGATGTGTGTCTAAAATTCCAACATCATGAGCTGTGATGCCATCTTAAGAGATCATAAGGGCAAATTCATTGCTGCTAGGAGCTGGAGGAGTAGGGGCATAGCTCAACCTCTATGTATAGAGCTCTTGGTTGTGCTGAAAGGTATGAAATGGGCTATAGAGTTGGGTTTGGTTAATATTGATTTGGAGAGTGACTGTCTAATATTAGTTAACTGGTTGAGAGGGAAGGAGATTATAGTCTCAAATCCGAAATTCATAGTTGAAGAAATCAAGTATATGATGGGGAATTGAGCTCAGTGACATATCTGCGTATTCTCAAAAATGCAAATCATGCAGCATAGTTTAGCAAAGAATGCAATTTCTAGTTGTGTTAGGGCTGGAGTGATTCTCCCCTACATTTTATTTTTATTAGGTTTATAAATATATTGAAAATAATCTAAATTCAGTGGCCCCTCTTCTCCCCTCATCCTAAATATTTTGTGTTAATTTATGAAGGGTTGGGGAGAGGTTGGGTTTTCATTAGTTTTTTTGCCTTCAAAAAAATATTGATGTAGATAACACCACAGAAGGATATCAAAAGCTTACATACCACAACCAATCAAGCTTACCTCGGTTGGTCAAGAAGCATGCGACATCTGTATCCCACTAGTGTTCGAACCTCCATGTCGCTGTTGGTGCCTTGTATAAATGGTGTTCATAAGTAGACATTGTGGCAGCAGCTATCTCCCTAAATTTCATTATAGTGTCCACCATTAAGGAATATTCTAGGAATATAAGAGTGATAGTGTATAGAAATATAAGAATATTGTTAGATGGGTATTAGAATGTTGTATGGTAAACAAGTTGTAAGAATGTCTCAAAATGGCTAAATGTAATACATGTTGTGATGATTGTAAAAATACATAAAAAAAAAGCTTACATACGAACAAACACCAGATGCACACAACCCATTCAACCAATGGCCTATATAAATTAAAAGAAAGTGGCAAGAGCAAGCAATGACAAATAACTAGGAATAATGTAGTGCTGACTTCAAAGACAACAGAAAATGATGGCTAAACTACTTCATTTGCAAAAGCACTCACAAAGGTGAATCAAAGCACAGCTTAGAGTTATTACATTATGGGTGCATGTGGTTCTCACTTGGAGTTTGAAAGGGAGCAAATAGTTCCATGTTATTGAATGTAATAAAAAAAACCACTTGCATAGTGCAAGCAAAGACACCCAAGTTGCAAGAATTCCAAAACACACATTTTAAGCATGGAAAAATAAGGAGACTAGTATGGAAAAATATCATTTGGCATGCCTATAAAGGAGATTGAATATATCAATGTTATCAGAACCAAACCAATAAAGAAATTAGTCTGTTTTGAACTAGATAAACCGGTTTACCAAACTGGTTTGAACCAGTGACATCAAAATGACATATTTATGATGACATAAATGTTTAATTATTTTTAATTAATTATAAATTAGAAAAATTATATATCCATAATTCTTGAATCTATATATTAGACTTTAAGCATCACAAGAAAACAAGCAGGAAAAATTAATAGAAACTTTTCAACAACTATTAAGTAAGCATAAATATAACATATTAACATGTTAAATCATAAAAAATTAACTACATTAAATGACCTGAAATGTATAATAAGTCTTGAATGTTGATACTTAACTATTCAATTCTCCTAGTTTGTCTCGGTACATTTATGGATTGCACTTTTGCAAACACATCTAACATAATAAAAAATAAAATAAATCAATAATTGTTAAAGGGTTAATATAAAATTTAAAATGCATAGACAAACACATTATTCTTATCAAACATAAAATTTTAAAAGTGTACAAACTCATCATTCTCATCAAACATAAAAGTGTAAAATTCAAAAATAGATCGATCTAATTATTGCAAAAAAAATAAAAGATAGTGGAGAAGGTTAAATCATAAGCGAAAAAGAAGAAGATACTTCCTATCTTCTCCTTAAGTACTCACAATAGCTTGCCCAATAGATTTTCATTGCTAGGAACCGAGATCACCATTTTCACCCACCTAACTCAAACTTCCAATCCAAATTTGTATCCTCCCACCCAACCCTAGAAGACACTATACAGGTACCCTCAAATTCTAAAGTCATCGTAGGGAGGTTGCTTAATGGCGGACAAGAGAGGAAGCTCATGATGTGGGACAACGTCAGACAAGAGAGCCAGTAAGGAGTAGATAATGTCGATAAGCAGTAGGGACCTTGCTAGAGTAGATACCAAAGAAGAGAAGGCAACAGTAAGGGGTTGACGTCAGACTGCCAGAGCGGATGTTGTCGTTGATTAAGCTCGGACTCGCCAGGTATGGAGAAGAAATGGGGCAATGGGAGCTGGCAGAAGCAAGCAGCAGCGGGACAAGAAAAGCAAAGGGTTAGCGTTGGATTGCTGAAGCGAATGTTGTCGTCGATTGAGCTTAGATCCCCGGGTATGGAGAAGAAATGGGACAACTAGAGATGGCTACGGCAGGAAGGACACGATTTGGTGAAAAAAGAAAGGATCGTGCGCACTTACTGTCTAGCCCCTACTTTTGGTATTTTATTTTCTACTGAATTGGCCCAACCAGGTTTGATCGTCCAGTTTGACGTGATTTATCCAGTTCGAATAGTTTGTTTGATTGGGATCGAACCAGTTGTAATTGAGCTGGATACAAGACTAGTTCCTAGTTGGACTAGTTTGATCGGCTGGTCCGGTCCAATTGTGATGACATTTTTTTTTGATGAAAAGGAAAACCTTATTCTCTCTCCCCTTTAACATGGAAGAGAGATTGGATAAGATGATCCGAGCAATTCATTGCCAAAAAAATGTCTGTACAGATTTTTCCTTGTATTACATGAGGGGGATTATCCCACCATACCTGATGATCCATAACAGAGATAGACACAAAATTAGCTAATGGATGGGCTACAGCATTTCCTTGCCTGAGAACATGATGCACCGATATGAAATTGGAAGATTGAAGAATAGCCTTTAGTTCATCTATCACCAAACCTGCCGGAGAAAAGATGGAACCCTCCGAAGAAAGGAAGTGGACAAGTAGAAGGGAATCAGATTCAATCTGAAATTTCGGCAGGTTGAGCTGGAGCCCCCATTTGACACCCAAGCGACAGGCATATGCTTCCATGAGAAGAGATTCCATCGAACCCCGTTGTTTCCAACCTTTAGCCCCAATAAAGGATCCACCAGAATCCCTGATGACCGCGGCAAACCCCATTGACGGGGTCCGGCGAATACATCGAGCATCGACATTCATTTTGAAGGATCCTTCCGGGGGTTTGATCCATCTAGGAATCAGAAACCGATCCGTTGCACCCCCAAGGGTGAGAGGGGCAGCCCTGCGATGTTGCTCCAAATATTCTACGCACCAATCGAGAGTTTTGGAAAGGTCCAGTTGGGTGCCGTCCGCCCTTAAAGCATTTCGCATGAACCAGATCCTCCAACAGCATAGTATAAAGAGAGTGAGGTCACCAGTCCTATGCCGTATCGCCATAGCAGTGATGAGTTCCTTTACCGAGGCAGGCGAGGACATACGCCTGGCAGCCTTCAAACAGATCCCCCTGGTTATAGCACATTCAGTGAATAGGTGATCGGTATCTTCGGTGCCCACTCTGCACAAGACGCACACCGGATCGACGTCAATGCCCCTTTTTCGCAAGTTGAGTAGTGTCGGAAGGCTATCCAGGTAAAGTCTCCAGGCAAAGACGATAATTTTAGAGGGGAGCTTCGTTCGCCAAATTGCCTTGAAAACGGAGGGTTGGGGGAAGGAATCATATCCCGTGCGGAGCACCCTGTAGGCGGATTTAACAGTGCACCCCCCATGAGGCTCAAATTTCCAATATCTAAGGTCATCCTGTTCGGCGGAGGGGAGAGGAATTTGACATATCACCCTCCACCCGTTGTCCCCCGCAGCCACCATGATGTGCTCCAAGCTCCATGACCGAGTGGCCTCATCGATGAAGTAGCTCACCTTGACATTATCCGGGATTGTTGAAGGAAGAGGTCCAGCCTTAGTAACCATAGTGTCCAACCAAGGGTCGTTAAAAAATTGGACCCCTTCTCGTTTCCAATCCGCCACATGCAACCGAACCGAATCATATCCCTGGCCTTGAGAATGCTCCTCCATGTGAAGGAATCGGATGGTTTTACGTGGCAGTCCCATATATCCTCATTTGTAAAGTATTTTGCTTTTAGAACCTTGTAGCACAATGAGTTGGAAGAAGAATTGTGCCTCCATACCTGCTTAGAGAGGAGAGCATAATTGAATGTGTTTAGGTCCCTGAATCCTAGCCCCCCAGCAAACTTTGTCTTGTACATATCCTTCCATGCCACCCAACTCATCTTGCGTTTACCACCATGTTCTCCCCACCAGAACCTGCTTAGCATTCCGTTAAGATCAGAAGAGAAAGATTTCGGTAGCAGAAAGATACTCATCGTGTATGTTGGGATTGCCTGTGCTACTGCCTTAATGAGGACCTCCTTACCACCCCATGAGAGTAGCCTTCCTTGTTGGGTCCCGAATAGATGGCAAAACCCAAGAGGGGAGGGGTGAATTGGGTTCTTAAAAATTTCTTTGGTAACTTAAAAACTTAACCCCTTGTAGAATTAATCCCCTTGAATGAAAAAACTGAATGGAAAGCAAAGTAATAAAGAGAGCAGAAATAAAAGCAAGTAGACAAGGATTTTATAGTGGTTCGGGCAACCTCCCTACTCCACTCTTCCAAGCTCACACACCTTGTGACTTGGGTTCCACTATTGTATTCTCTCAATACAATTAGAGCCTCTTGCTCTCTTCTAGATTCAAAGCTCTAGGGGGCATATACAACTAGAGCCTCTTGCTCTCTTCTAGATTCTAGCTCTATGGGGCATATAACAACTAGCACAAGTAGGTGATGAGTCACACTCCAATCACACACTACTTTGCTATCACTTGATCTTAGCTACCCAAGCTAAATCAAGTTCAATACAAACAAATAATCAATGAAAGAAATCTACACTTTACAGATGTGTAGGAGCAGTTTGGCGCAGAGAAGAACTTGTGGTAGGCTTTGAAGAATCTGAAGTGAAGCTCTTGCAGTTTTGAAGTGTAGTTCTTCCTCTCTTGATTGGCTTGATCACTTTAATGCTCTTGTAGATAGGAGTTATGCTCACTTAATGTTATCCAACTACTTCCCTCGTCCACAATAACTCCCTTTTATAATTTTGGAGGGAATCCGAACGTTAGAGGGTTGGTGGCGCGCATTTAATGCGCCAACGTTCGAATAAAATTTGACCGATGCGACCCAAGTCGCATGTGGAGTCGACTTGGCCTGTGACTTGGCTTCCAAGTCGCACCTGGAGTCGACTTCGTGTGCGACTCCAGTTCTTCAGATTTCCAAGTCCGAGTCTGGGTCAACTTGGCCTTTAGTCCTCAACTCAAGTCGATCCTGGAGTCGACTTGGGTTGCGACTTGGCGTGGTCTTTTGCAAGAACACCTTGATCTTCTTGAACTGGCTTGAACTTTGTTAAATTTGTCTTCATGACTTGGATATTTCTTCATTTGGAATAAGCTTGAAGATTAGCTTTGGACTTGGTAGACTTGATTTGAACTTTGAATATAAATCTTAGCTTTTGATCTTCAAGAAACTTCAGTTGCTTTTTGAGAATGAACTTTGCATCTCATTTGGATTTGATAAAGTCCAAATTGATCCTTGGAATAAGCTTGAAACTTCAATCTTCAAGTCTGAACTCCTCAAGTCAAAGTTGGAGTCGACCTCGTCTGCGACTTCGCCCAAGTCGCACCTGGAGTCGACTTCGCCTGCGACTTCGTCATGTCCGTTTCCTCTTTTTCAACTCTGGATGCTTGAAGTCGATGCTGGAGTCGACTTCGTCTGCGACTTGGTTTCCTAAGTCGCACCTGGAGTCGACTTCGCCTGCGACTTCACTTGTTCTTCTCCCCTTTTCAGCTCTGGATGCTTGAAGTCGATTCTGGAGTCGACTTGGTATACGACTTGGCTTCCATACTTGATTTTCTTCAAATGAATATTCCTTAAACATTTCCACAAACTTGTTAGTAGCCAAGACTTACTCAAATTTAGTTTGTTAATCATCAAAACATAGATTTAGCTAGTTTTCCACATATTTCCAACAATCTCCCCCTTTTTGATGATTGACAAAACCGTTTTGAGTATATACCTTTCAATAACTTAATAACATGCTCATTTTGCATTTCATATTTATGCTCATGCAAGCATTCAACATATGCTCATGCAATCTTTCAAACATATGGTATTCTTATTCTTCTCCCCAAACTTATCTACTCTTCTCTTCTCTTCCTCAAATCCTATTTTTCTCCCCCTTTTTGTCAATAAATCAAAAAGATTAGAGGGTAAAGAAAGAGATAGGTGGGATTGCTCCCCCTAAACAGGTGCTCCCCCTAAGTTTATGCTAGCCTAACTCAATCATTCCCATGTCATTTCTAATTTTATAGAATGCTTCTT
This sequence comes from Annona cherimola, assembly GCA_030490835.1. Taxonomy (NCBI): domain Eukaryota; kingdom Viridiplantae; phylum Streptophyta; class Magnoliopsida; order Magnoliales; family Annonaceae; genus Annona; species Annona cherimola. The sequence continues at coordinate 32,096,849 of CM059971.1, read as the reverse complement.
TGGCTAGGGGTTTTGTGAATATATCTGCAACTTGATCCTCTTTTCTTACATATACCAAACATATGTCATGATTTTCTACATGTTCTCTAATGAAATGATGTCTGAGGTCTATATGTTTGGTTCTAGAATGCAGAACTGGATTCTTGGTTAGGCATATGACACTTGTATTATCACATTTGATAGGTATATCTTTAAAATCCATGCCATAGTCCCTAAGTTGCTGTTTCATCCAAAATAATTGGGCACAACAGCTCCCGGCGGCAATATATTCGGCTTCCGCCGTAGATAGAGCAACACTAGTTTGTTTTCTTGAAAACCATGAAACCATCATGCTTCCAAGAAACTGACATGTTCCACTTGTGCTTTTTCTATCTACTTTGTAACCAGCAAAATCCGCATCCGAGTAGCCGATTAGATCAAAATTAGAGCCCTTTGGATACCAAAGTCCTATATTGGTAGTGTCAACTAGATATCTGAAAATTCTTTTCACAGCTACCAAGTGTGATTCTTTTGGGCATGATTGAAATCTTGAGCACATACACACACTAAACAAGATATCAGGTCTAGAAGCAGTTAAATACAATAATGAACCTATCATGCTTCTATACAATTTTATATCAACTACTTTGCCCTTCTCATCTTTGTCAAGCTTGATTGTAGAGCTCATGGGCGTGTGTGCTCCTTTGCTATTCTCCATGTCAAACTTCTTGAGCATCTCTTTGATGTATTTGGACTGGTTTATGAAGATTCCTTCATTTAGTTGCTTGATTTGCAGTCCAAGGAAGAAATTGAGTTCTCCCATCATGCTCATCTCAAACTCTTTCTGCATAAGCTCAGAAAATTCTTGGCAAAGAGTTTCATTAGTAGCACCAAAAATAATATCATCTACATAAATCTGAATGATCAATATATCCTTTCCATTGTACTTGATAAACAAAGTGGTGTCTACATTCCCCTTTTGAAAATCATGATCAATCAGAAATTTGCTTAGTCTATCATACCAAGCTCTTGGAGCTTGTTTTAATCCATATAATGCTTTGGTTAGCTTGTATACAAATTTAGATTGATCTTTTTCCTCAAATCCAGGTGGTTGTTCTACATACACCTCTTCATTTATATAACCATTCAGAAATGCACTTTTGACATCCATTTGAAACAATTTAAAGTTCATGTGAGATGCAAAAGCTAGTAAGATGCGAATTGCCTCTAATCTAGCAACCGGGGCATAGGATTCTTCAAAATCTATTCCTTCTTCTTGTGAGTATCCTTTTGCCACAAGTCTAGCTTTGTTCCTCACTACAAGTCCACTTTCATCTAATTTGTTCCTAAATACCCACTTGGTGCCAGTAATAGTACAATCATTTAGTCTAGGAACAAGGTGCCAAACTTGATTTCTTTCAAATTGATTTAGCTCTTCTTGCATTGCTATAATCCAGTTTTCATCATCAAGAGCTTGTTCAATATTAGAATGTTCAATCTTGGATACAAAAGCATATTGTCCACACACATTTTGCTTTGACCTTCTAGTTTTTACACCTTCATACACATTTCCTATAACTTGCTCAATTGGATGTGCATGATTGAATTTTAAATCAGTTGGAGGTTTATAGGAATTGTTACCTTCACTTACCCTTTCCTCCATGGAATCTTCTTGCTTTTCCACATGCAGCCTTTCAAGATTGCTTGTAATCTCATCTGCATCACTTAAATCATCTCTTCTTTTGAAGCATGTGTTAGTTTCATCAAAAATAACATGTATGGATTCTTCTACAACTTGGTTTCGTTTATTGAAAACTCTATATGCTTTGCTATTTGATGAATAACCAAGGAATATTGCTTCATCACTTTTAGCATCAAGTTTTCCCAAGTTGGTTTTTCCATTGTTCAGAACATAACATGTGCATCCAAAAGCATGAAAATAAGATATGTTTGGTTTCCTTCCTTTCCATAGCTCATATGGGGTCTTTTTCAAGATAGCTCTAATGGTAACACGGTTTAATACATGACAAGCTGTACTTACAGCTTCACCCCAAAACTTCTTGGATAATTTGCTCTCATTTAGCAATGTTCTAGCCATCTCTTGTATAGTTCTGTTTTTCCTTTCAACTACTCCATTTTGTTGTGGAGTCCTTGGTGCAGAAAATGTGTGATGAATTCCTTTTTCATTACATAATTCTGTGAATCGTTTGTTCTCAAATTCACCACCATGGTCACTCCTTATACACAAAATGGTATTCTGTTTTTCATTTTCCACCAAGTTTACAAAAGTTGAAAACATAGAGAAAACTTCATCTTTGCTAGCTAAGAGAATTACCCATGTAAATCTTGAAAAGTCATCAACAATCACAAATACATATTTCTTTCTACCAATGGTTAAGATGTCGGATGGCCCATATAGATCCATGTGTAGCAATTCAAGTGTCCTAGTGGTGGAAATCTCCTTTTTGGTAGAAAAAGACATCTTTGGTTGTTTAGATAATTGACATGCCTTACATAATTTATTTTTGTCATATTTCAACTTAGGCAAGCCTTCTACCAAACTCTTTTTCCATAGGGTCTTTATGTTTCTCATGTTTATATGCCCAAGCCTTTTATGCCAAACCCATGGATCATTATCAATGGCCATTAGACATTGACCATTTAGTTCATCAAGTGAAACCAAATATACATTTCCATGTCTTTTTCCACTAAACATGATATGTTCACCATCAAATACATTGCATATAGATGATTCAAACACAACCTTATATCCTTTATCACATAATTGGCTAATGCTCATTAAGTTATGCTTGAGTCCTTCAACAAACAAAACATCCTCCATGCATGCATTTGAGCTACTGTAAATATTTCCTTTACCTTTGATTTTACCTTTCTCATTATTACCAAAGGCAACCGTTCCGTCGTTGCAAGGCTTAAGTTTGTGGAATAAACTTTTTTCTCCGGTCATGTGCCTTGAACAACCGCTATCCATGAACCACACATTGTTTGCCTTTGCCTTTAAACAAATCTGAAAAGTAAACAAATAATCCTTATCTCTTTGGTACCCGTTTTATGGGTCCATTTGGGTTAGTAATATTATTCAACCTTTGTTGCTCCAACTTAGAAAGTCCAAATCTTGTGTTCCTTGGAACCCAAACTAGTTTTGCACCATAATCAAACAATCTCTTAAAGTTACACTTGTAAACTTTATGACCCATTTTGTTGCAAAAGTTGCAAGCCATTGGTAATCTAGGAGTAGGCCTCCAAGTATATTTTGGTTCAAATGTTGGTCTTTTAGTCCACATAACATTTCTCCTTTGTGGCTTGTATATAGGTGCAATTTTGGTTTGATATTTCCCAAGTGTAGGCACATTTGATTTGCCACTTTCTTCTTGCTCAAATGTATTGTATCCAAGACCTCTTTTGTTTGTTTGGGAGGTCATGTTCAGAAACATCTTTACACTTTCTCCTGGATTAGAGAACTTTGCTAATGATTCATTTAAGGATTTGTTCTCCTTTTTCAGTTTCTCTACTTCTTTCAACAATGATTCATTTTCTTCTTTCAGTTTTGTTGATTTTTCAGCTAGTTTTCCATTTTCAATAATAATAAAGTTGCATTGTTGTTTCTTTGAGGACAACTTGTTTCCTAGCTTTTTGATTTCCTCATATAATGAATCATAGGCAGTTTGTAGTTCTTCTAATTCAGCACATTTGATGCAATTTTGAAAAGAAGAATAACTTGATTGAGAATAGCAAGGTTTGGAAGTTACCTCATCATTGCTTGTACATTTGGTTGAGGTGGATTGTTCTTCCAAAACTTCAGTCGTGTTTAAGCATAGCAAGTCCTCTTCTTGCTCGATTCGTGCCATGCAGCATATTCTTGCACAGTTGGCTGCATCATTGTCGTCGGTTGAAGAGCTGCATGTTGATGAAGTTTCCTCGTTGACGAACATGCCTCTTCCTCTTGGCCTTTGGTATTTTCTTCTTTCATGACTCTCCTTTGGCCTTTCTTCTGGTGTAGGACATTGAGCTTGCATATGTCCTATGCCCCCGCATCGGTAGCATTTTGTAACCTCCTTTTTCTTTTCTTTATGTGGTCTTTCTTTGAAGTCTTTGAGGTTCTTTTCTTTTCTCACAAATTTCCGGAATTTGCGAGTGAGAAGAGCAATGTCTTCATCATCGTTGTGAGATGAAGAGGTGGATCCATCTGAATTGTGAGTGGCCTTGAGTGCAATGGTTCTCTTCCCTTTGTGATTATCTTCGTTTCTTCTCCTAATTAGCTCATGTGACATTAATGAGCTAATAAGATCTTCTAGCTTCAAAGTGTTTAGGTCTTTGGCTTCTTCAATTGCCGTTATCTTTGGAGTCCATGAATTCGGTAGAGCTCTTAGTATCTTCATCACCTGTTCGGATTCAGAGATAGCTTTTCCAAGACCTTTGAGAGCATTAGTAATCTTAGAAAATCTTGCAAACATTTCAGAAATATTTTCAGTGTCTAGCATTCTAAAACTTTCCAACTCTCCTATCAAAATATTTCTCCTAGTCCCTTGGACTTGGGAGGTTCCTTCATAAATGGATGTTAGAGTATCCCATATCTCTTTTGCAGTCAAACAAGAAGATACTCTATCATACTCCGAAGCCGTAAGAGCACAAAATAAAGAATTCATTGCCTTGGCATTGCTCTTGACGGTTCTAACTTCCTCTTCGGTCCACTTGGAAGCTCTTTCATCTATAGGCAAAATTACACCGTCTTGGATTGCAATCCAAGATTCCATATCGGTAGCCATAATGAGTTGCTTCATACGAAGCTTCCAATAACCAAAGTTGTTCCCATCAAACAATGGTGGCCTTGTAAAAGATTGGCCCTCGGCAAAAGCGGGAACGGAAGTAGATTGGGATGCCATGATAATAGATCTCTTTGATTCAATTCAAAGGCCTGCTCTGATACCACTTGTTGGGTCCCGAATAGATGGCAAAACCCAAGAGGGGAGGGGTGAATTGGGTTCTTAAAAATTTCTTTGGTAACTTAAAAACTTAACCCCTTGTAGAATTAATCCCCTTGAATGAAAAAACTGAATGGAAAGCAAAGTAATAAAGAGAGCAGAAATAAAAGCAAGTAGACAAGGATTTTATAGTGGTTCGGGCAACCTCCCTACTCCACTCTTCTAAGCTCACACACCTTGTGACTTGGGTTCCACTATTGTATTCTCTCAATACAATTAGAGCCTCTTGCTCTCTTCTAGATTCAAAGCTCTAGGGGGCATATACAACTAGAGCCTCTTGCTCTCTTCTAGATTCTAGCTCTAGGGGGCATATAACAACTAGCACAAGTAGGTGATGAGTCACACTCCAATCACACACTACTTTGCTATCACTTGATCTTAGCTACCCAAGCTAAATCAAGTTCAATACAAACAAATAATCAATGAAAGAAATCTACACTTTACAGATGTGTAGGAGCAGTTTGGCGCAGAGAAGAACTTGTGGTAGGCTTTGAAGAATCTGAAGTGAAGCTCTTGCAGTTTTGAAGTGTAGTTCTTCCTCTCTTGATTGGCTTGATCACTTTAATGCTCTTGTAGATAGGAGTTATGCTCACTTAATGTTATCCAACTACTTCCCTCGTCCACAATAACTCCCTTTTATAATTTTGGAGGGAATCCGAATGTTAGAGGGTTGGTGGCGCGCATTTAATGCGCCAACGTTCGAATAAAATCCGACCGTTGCGACCCAAGTCGCATGTGGAGTCAACTTGGCCTGCGACTTGGCTTCCAAGTCGCACCTGGAGTCGACTTCGTGTGCGACTCCAGTTCTTCAGATTTCCAAGTCCGAGTCTGGGTCAACTTGGCCTTTAGTCCTCAACTCAAGTCGATCCTGGAGTCGACTTGGGTTGCGACTTGGCGTGGTCTTTTGCAAGAACACCTTGATCTTCTTGAACTGGCTTGAACTTTGTTAAATTTGTCTTCATGACTTGGATATTTCTTCATTTGGAATAAGCTTGAAGATTAGCTTTGGACTTGGTAGACTTGATTTGAACTTTGAATATAAATCTTAGCTTTTGATCTTCAAGAAACTTCAGTTGCTTTTTGAGAATGAACTTTGCATCTCATTTGGATTTGATAAAGTCCAAATTGATCCTTGGAATAAGCTTGAAACTTCAATCTTCAAGTCTGAACTCCTCAAGTCGAAGTTGGAGTCGACCTCGTCTGCGACTTCGCCCAAGTCGCACCTGGAGTCGACTTCGCCTGCGACTTCGTCATGTCCGTTTCCTCTTTTTCAACTCTGGATGCTTGAAGTCGATGCTGGAGTCGACTTCGTCTGCGACTTGGTTTCCTAAGTCGCACCTGGAGTCGACTTCGCCTGCGACTTCACTTGTTCTTCTCCCCTTTTCAGCTCTGGATGCTTGAAGTCGATTCTGGAGTCGACTTGGTATACGACTTGGCTTCCATACTTGATTTTCTTCAAATGAATATTCCTTAAACATTTCCACAAACTTGTTAGTAGCCAAGACTTACTCAAATTTAGTTTGTTAATCATCAAAACATAGATTTAGCTAGTTTTCCACATATTTCCAACATTCCTTTCCATCCTTGAACTTTCCTCCATACCCTTTCCTTCAAACCCTTGAACATCATCCGCTTTGACCTCCCCAACCAGGCTGGTAATCCCAAGTAGTTTTGGATTTCCTATCCCATTGATCCCAAAACCAGGTTTATATGCTGCCTAGAAGCCGTGTCGGTATTGGAGCTGAAGAAAACAGCAGTCTTGTCCACATTCAGAACCTGTCCAGAAGACTCCGAGTACCGTTGAATGATAGCCAAAAATTTTGTGACATCCAAAGAAGAAGCTTGAAGAAAAATGATGGCATCGTCCGCGAACAGCAAATGGGTAAGAATAGGCCCCCTAGGGTTGATTTTGATTCCATGGATGCTAGAACAGGCAACCGCATTGTTAATAAGAGCAGAGAGGCCTTCAGCACGCAAAATAGACAGGTAGGGGGATAGCGGGTCCCCTTGCCACAAGCCTCGCTGAGGTTGAAAGTACCTTAATTTAACCCCATTAACATTCACCCTGAATTTGACAGAGGAAACACAAGAAAGGATCCAGTTAATCCAGCGCGGGCAGAAGTTCATTGCATCCAATATCTACCATAGAAATGTCCACTCGATTCTATCATAGGCCTTAGACATGTCCAGCTTGATCGCCATCTCATTCCGCTTCCGCCCTTGCCTTCTGCGCAGATAATGAATGACTTCGTAGGCCACCAGCATATTGTCCGTGATAAGCCGACCCAGGATGAAAGCGCTTTGGTGATCACTGATGACCTCATGGAGGCATTTCTTCAACCTGTTTGCCAGAACCTTAGTCAAGATCTTGTAAACCACATTGCACAGGCTAATTGGGCGAAACTGGGATAACTCGTAAGCTCCAGCCTTCTTCGGGATCAAAATCAACGTAGTGTTGTTGGTAGAGCTGAGTTGGGCGGCCTGGATGGCGGGATTTGTCTCCTCCAAGAACCTTTTGCACCATAGAAAAACCTCATGGCCTACCGTATTCCAGTGTTTTTGATAAAAACCAGCTGACATGCCATCCGGGCCCGGAGCCTTTGTGGGACTCATTTGCTTCACTGCATTTTCCACCTCCGCAAAAGTGAGAGGTAAGATGAGATTATGTCTTTGTTGGCTTGATATTTTGTGAGAAATGAGATCTGAGACCCAGGGAGCGACTGATGGTGTCGAGGAAGTGAAGACCTCCTGAAAATGATCCATTGTTAGCTCAAGTAACCTATCTTGGTCATGCACCCATTGGCCATTCTGATCGCGTAACGCTTCGATGAAGTTTGAGCGTCTTCGGTTTGAGGCCATCCGATGGAAAAAACCCGTATTCTTGTCCCCCGCGTGTAGCCAATGAGTTTTTGCCCGTTGCCGCCACATTTGTTCCTCATCATGAAGTAATAAGTTAATTCTGAATCTTACCCGCTGAATGACTTCGTCTCGTTGGTCAGATGGGTTCCGTGCCATAAGCGACTCGAGATCCATTTGGTTCTTGTCAATTTCCTGCCTTAGGTTTCCTCTTTTTAGTTTGTTCCATCTGGATAACGCTTTACAGCATTCCTTGATCTTCCACCCAAGCAGCTCTGATTCATCCATCAAATTATTGGGTGCGGATCTCCAGATTCGACTAACAATATCATGTGTTGCCTTATCTCTTGCCCAGAAGAGTTCATATCGGAATTCCCTGGGAGGTCTCCGTTTGCTCCTCCTCGGATCCAATACCAGTAGAACAGGACAATGGTCCGATGTGGCAGCAGAAAGATGAAAAAGTTTGGCAAGAGGATAGGTTGATGTCCAGTTCGGCGTCGCTAGCCCCCTGTCCAGCTTGGCTTCCACCCGATGGGGTCCCCTCCTGTTATTTCTCCAAGTCATAGGCTGTCCAACAAAACCCAGATCCAATAAGTTACAACTATCTATCGTATCGCAGAATAGATCCATCTGGCTCTGGGGTCGCGTTCTCTGGCTATAGTACTCAGTGGGTCCCATAACCTCGTTGAAGTCCCCCATCACTAGCCATTGGTTGCTTGTCCCGCCTCTCAGTTGCTCCAAAATGTTCCAGCTTAGATGTCTTTTGTGCGCTTTCGGATGACCATAGAAACCAGTGAACGGCCACCCCAAAAATTCCGCATGTATGTGATGAGCCGAGAAGCTAAGAATGTCTGCAAGATGATCGTTGTTCCATAGAAGGGCAAGACCTCCTCTTCTTGCATCAGCCTCCACCGCAAAATAGCAGTCAAAATTTACCTATCCTTTCCATTTCCTTAGCTGAACGCTTTGTTTCACTTAGGAAGATGAGAATGGGACCTTGTTTCCTGACCAGTTCCAGGAGGCATCGAATTGCACGTGGGTTCCCAAGCCCACGACAATTCCAGGCAAGAAGAGCCATGTTAGGTGAGGTGGGGCTGAGGTTGTCCCTCAGCCGCCACCTCCTCCGCATTGGATGATACCCCCATGCTCTGCCGCTTCTTGTTCAATGGATTGAGAAAGAACCCCATGTCTCCTCTCTTTTTGCCTTTTGTGTCATTGGTAGTCGTCTTCCAATCACGGACCTTAGCCTCCGTGCCTCTAGCCTTTCGTTTCCATCTTCCTTTTGGTTTTGTAGTCATTTTATCATTCAGTTCCATACCAACCTCCATAGATGCCTGAAAATGACTGGTTTTGTTGCTAGTGTTATCTGCCGAATCCATGTGAGCCTGTATCGTGTTGTCCGCTCGCCATTCCCCACTAGAATTGTCATCACCTGTGTTAGACACCGCACCGCTTCCAGACAGACTGCTTGAATCCAAAGGACAGCCACCTAGAATCTCTAGACCAGCCAGAACATGTCCCTGTTCATCGCATGGGAAGACAAGATTTTTGCCCATTTCTGCACGTAATGGAGTTCTTGCCTCTGCCTCATGTTCTAGGCTTTGGTCGGATGTTGGGGAAAGGATCTGGGCGAGCCGCTGATGGGATTGAGGAATTGTCGTGGTAGGTACAAGGATGGGTTCAGGTGCATCGTCCCCTAATGAGTCCATCTGATCTCCATCAGACATATAGTGGGCGCAGAGGGTCGCAGCATCTGGTTTCCATAAGTTGTCCTCCACCCGAACTTGGCGTTTATTCGATACTGCTGGCAATTGCGGTTGTCTGAAGCTGCCACTTGGGCTGCTTGTATCTTGGCTGGACGAGTGGTAGAGGGCCTTGCCTGATGCCTCCGTGGATCCCCTTCCAATCCCACCCGCATCTCGCATAGAAGCATCCTGGTTGCCCATGTATTTTCTTGGCATCACACGACTGCCGAGCTAGTCGTGCGCCTGAAGCCTCATTGGTTTTGTTCCTGCTCTTAACCAGCTTCCGTACCTCATATCAGCCTCAAGAACGAGCTCTTTCTTCTTGGCAAGCTCCATACAGTCCTTGAATGCGTGACCCATAACTCCGCAGTAGAAACAAAAGACTGGGAGTTTCTCATATTGGAAGTTCACCCATTGTCTCTTTTGTGATTCCAATTGGATGAAGATGCCACGCCTCAGCGGTTCAGTGCACTTTACAGTAACCAGCAACTTCACTTCGGTTTCATTCACAACCACCTCATGCAATTCATCAAATGACCTCCCTATGCAATGCCCCAAGTAGTGCTTATCTGCCAGAAATGGAGAACCCGTTACATGCACCCAAAGGGGTGTTTTCACAAGCACCACCTGTGCAGTGGATACCGCTTCTTTCAGAACTTCTAACAACACTAAGTGTCTGTCAAAAAGCCAAGGACGCCCCCCCCAGGATTCTCTTCATGTCATGCTGATCGGAGAAGGAAATCCGGTATAAGTTTTCGCCAACCTCCGTGAAGTGGAACGACCCATGCGTCCTCCAGAGGCGTCGCATAGAAGCTTGAAAGAACTCCCGATTATAGGATTTTGAGGACCATACCGAGCAGAGCAGGGTATCTGCCTCTCCCGGATCAATTCGCTTGACTGCCCCACCTGATATTGACATGATTTGGAGCTCCGCCCCAAGCAAATCTCTCTCGCTAGGATTCATCCTTGGCTTCGAACAGGTTCCAAGATTCCGTTTCCGCGGGCTTAATCTCCTCCTTTCGTGCCTCCTGATTTCTTCCGCACACTCCCTTAATCCGAAATCTTCGATGGTGAAAGACCTCCACCCCGTTCCAAGCGTCACGCACTGGTGGCCTGTCGGAATGACTCGGGGAGACAATTCGTCCAGTTATCGGGTACTAGCTCACTTTGCTTCTGAACTTTAGGTTAGTGCTTTTTTCTTTTTTCTTTTTTCTAATTGTGATGACATTTGAATGCATACAATGTGTCGTATATATGATAACTAGCAATTTTGAAGTCTTTTCTACAAATTTCGGTGATCTTAAGGGAAGCCATCTAATGAGAGGATATAGAAATTTTTAGAAAAGCCCTCAAGCATTAGGTGCTGTCATTTCAACTTGAACTTTGAATACTCAAAATTTCATTTTTGAGCGAGTTCAATGTGGTTCGCACAAAAGTCTAGAATCTCCTCTCCTCCTTGAATCTCTTACCCATCTGCATCATGCTTCTATTGCTTCATATTGTTGTAAAATCAGATCCCCAAAAATGAAATCATCAATGTGGTTGTTTTAAGAAATGTCAACAGGGGATTTGATGCAGGAGCTTTAACTATATTTTGTTTGATTGTCGTGTATTGAAAATATAGTAATAAGTTTTCCTCTGCTTACTTTTGTGATGTTTTCATTGTCGCACATTGAAAAAGTAGGCTTAGCTATAAATAAACCCCATTTACGAGCTTGTAAGACATGAACCTCAAAATTAAATTTTATTTTAACAAATTTTGCTTATTAAGCATGATGCTTGTTTTTCTCTTGTGAAGTTAAGAATAGCATTGGCTTCGCCACCCTAGGTGGTTTTAATGGGCTTTCAACCTTGCCAAGATTGACAACTTCTATGATATCCCAGTTGTTGGTTCCGAGTTTGTAACAAAACAAAGAAAGAAAGGGTAAATTGGTTTCTTTTAAATTTCTTTTGGTATATTAAGTTTAACCCTTTATTAATTAAGTCCCATTGAATGAAAATGTGGAGAATAGAAGAGCAAACAAGTAATAATAGTGGACACAAAAAATTATAGTCGTACAACCCTCCCTACTCAACTATTTTAAGAGTACACCCTTGTGTCTTGAGTTCTACTATATCAACGAGATTACAATTAGAGACCTTATTCTCTTCTAGATTCTAATTCTAGGGGACCTTTACAATCACACTACTAGTAGATGGTGAATCACGCTCCAATTATACACTACTTATATTTACTTAGCCTTGGTCTCCAATACCAAGCTAAGTAGTATGACAAGAAAAAGAATTTAAGAAAGAATTCTACACTCTACAGATTATGTGGATATAATTTCAGCACAGGGAATGATATATAGACCTTGAGATTGATGAGGAACTTTTTTGGTTGCAGTGAGTTTTGTAGTTCTTCCCTTCAAGCACTTAATGATCTCTTAATAGCTTGGAAGTAGGAAGGTGAGAGGTCGATAAATATTTTAGCTAACCTCTTTCACTTCATTTGTCATGCTTTATATAATAGAAGAGTAATTTCGAACGTTAGAAGGTAGGTAGGGCACATTAAATGCACTAACGTTTGAATTTTTCCGGCCATTACAATTCAAGTCACACTCGGAGTCGACTTTGGGTGCAACTTCACCCAAGTTGTAGACTGAAGTCGACTTGGGTTGTGACTTTGGTCGCCAGTACTTCCTTCTCGAGAGCTTCCACCTTTCTTCTAGCTTCAAATTCTATTTTGGAATCGACTTGGTCTGATACTTGACCCAAGTCACAAGTGAAGTCGATTTGAGTTGCGACTTCACTGCTCAATATGCTCTTTGGAACTTCAAGACCTCACGAATCGAATGCTTTAACATATATATTCTCTTTATCTTTAAGTTTTCCTTTATTTGTCTCAACACTTGTCAAACTTTTTAGATTGTGTTCTTTCTCATCTTAAATTATGTACTTGGACGTCTTTCTCAATCAATATGTACCATTTTTCTGTGATCTAATCATCAAGTAAGTTGCTTGAACTATTTTGATTGGTCTTTTAGCTTGATACTACTTATTTTGAGTCCTCTTATGTTTAAGTCGAATGCTCGGGTCAACTTGTGTTGCAACTTAACCCAAGTTGCATAACTGAGTTGACTTCATTTAGGACTCATCCAAGTCACACGTCGAAGTCAACTTGGGATGCAACTTGACATCTTTAGATTCAGCATTGGAGTCCTCAGATCCATGTAAGTCGCTTGTGGAGTCGACTCGAGTTGCAACTTGACTCAAGTCACATGCAAAGTCGATTTTGGCCGCGACTTCACCTATGACGCGTCCACAATTTCAAAGTTGTCCAAAAATTACCGGTTGAAGTTGATCCTGGAATCAACTTGATCTACGTCTATGCCTGAGACTATTTGACTTTGCGACTTGATCTACCAAAACTTTTATTTGAAAATTTCTGACTTGAAAAAACTCCACACACTTGTTAGTCTCTCAAAATTTTCAAATTTGGATTGTTAATCATCAAAATGTCGATTGTGCTTGATTTGCTTTTGGTTTCATAACACCAGCATTAGGATTCTTTGAGTCTAGTTAAATAAATATTAGAATTGAGAGGGATTTTTTTAATCCAACAAACTAGATGCCAGAATCTATTGGTCTTAAGTTATTGGCAAAACCTAAGAGGAGACAGGTAAATTGAGTTATTTAAAATTCTTTAGCAATTAAAAATTTAACCCTTTTAAGTTTGACTCCCTTAAAAGAAACTTATAGAATTAGAGCAAGTGAAAAAGAAACAAATATAGTAATCACAAGAGACACAATGAATAATAGTGTTTTGGGCAACTTTCTCTACTTCACTCTTCCAAATACACACTCCCTTGGGTCTTGGGTTTCACTATCTCCACATAGCACGCAGCTAAAGCCTCAGCTTAGGGCCTTTACAATAATCTCATGAGTAGACAATAAGTTCCACTCCAACCGACCACTACTTGTGTGTCACCTTGGCCTTGGTCTCTAATCCCAAACCAAAGTATCACAATAAAAGAAGAAAATCTACACTTTATAAATTCGTATAGAATAGTTTTAGCCCTTGAGTATTTGAGAAAATGAGAACTTGAAGCTCTTGTAGTGGAATTGAGAGTTTCTCCTTAAAGATCACTTAATGGACTTTTTAATTTTTTGAAAGTAAAAAAGTGAAAGCTCAATGAATGCTCTAGCTAACCCTCATAACTCTTTTAGACGTGTCTTAAATAGATGTATGAGAAATTGAACGTTAGAGGGTTTGTGACATGCATTAAATGCATTAACGTTCGAATTTTTCTAACCATTGTGACTCAAGTCGCATCTAAAGTCAACTTTGGATGTAACTTCACCCAAGCTGAGAGTAGAGTTGACTTGGCTTGCAACTTCAATTTTCTACTTTCCTCCAAAATATTTTTCTTCATCTTGTTTTCTTCAAGTATTATTTTAGAGTCAACTTAGTCTCAGGACTTGACCCAAGTCGCAAGTGAAGTCCACTTGGGTATGCGACTTCACAATATGTTGAAATATATGAACTTTAAATATTCTTTCTTTGGCTTCTTTCTCTTCAAATCTTGATCATAGTTCGACTTAGCTTGAGACTTGACCCAAGTAACAAGTGAAGTCAACTTAGCTATACAACTTCACTATTTATATTTAAAGGAAATTCCACAATAATTGTTCTAGCTAACCTCATTTACTCATCTTCATGGGTTGTTTACAATCTTGACAAGTATTTTAATGTTTTAAGGTGGGTGGTGAACATTAAATGCACCAACATTAAAAAAATTTATAACTATTCCGACTAAAGTCATATGTGAGGTCAACTTGGCTTGCGACTTCACCCAAGTCACAGCTAAAGTTGACTTCACCATCAACTTCAACTCATGTTTTTCCTCTAGCAAGACCATCTTTCATGTATGCCCTTTAAGTCACTATTAAGATCAACTTTGGTATGACTTTACCTAAGTTGCACGTGAGGTAGACTTCCTATTCAACTTCAATAACCGTTTTCTTCACAACAATATTCCTCTATGTAAGTTGTCCCCTAAGTTGCATGTGTGAACAACTTTGGATGCGACTTCACTTAAGTTGGTATTAAGGTCAACTTTGGGTGCTACTTTAAGTTGGTTTTTTCTTACAAAAGCTTCATCCCTGCTTTGCTTTTTCGATGTCACGGATCGAGGTCGACTTTGGGTGCGACTTCACCTAAGTCACATCTGGGCTCGACTCCGAATGTAACTTCACCCAAGTCACATCTGAAGTCGACTTCGCATGCAACTTCATCTATGCAATCTATCTTTTAATCTTTCTATCTTCAAATCATCATTTGAGGTCGCTTCTGACGTCAATTTGCGTTGCAACTTTATCTAAGTCGAATATGGAGTCAACTTGGGGTGTAACTTCAATTGTTTGCCCTTTGATTTTTAAGTTTTTATCTTGCATACATATAACCCTAATGATAGTAACCTCAAGTTATTTCAATTTGGTTGTTAATCATTAAACTTAATATTTGAATTGCACCACCATGCCTTTAGTATGGTGATAACTTGGATTGCTCCCATGTTGAGCACCCAGGTTCGAAGGTCACTCGCAACAACAAAATATTAGTGGCATGTGCTGATGGGCGATGATGTGAAGTAAGTGCAGTTGTCTTGATGGAGTGAAGCACATTAGTCTCCTCCAAGTGTATGGGAGGGTCCACCATATGGATAAAATTAGAAATATTGTCAATTGTATGTTAGTATATTGTAAGAAATTTGTAAGAATATCTTACATCTTAGTTGAAAAATACCTGCTGGGATGATTGTACCCAATCAAAAAATATTTGATTTGCAATTTTAATAGTTGAGTTCACAATCTCCATTTTTTATGATTGATAAAGCTAATTTAAAATGTATACCTTTCTATCCCTATGAGTTACAATCAAGATATCATCTCTCTTTATTAACCTCAAAGCATAATTTGTTAACTAAATTTCTAAATTAAGAGACTCATTTCACATTTTCATTCATTTATATCATTCGATCATACACTAAAGCATTAAGTTAATCAAGTTTCAAGTGTTGTCTATATGCATGTTGGTTGAGCGTGCTTTTCAATGCCCAGCCAACTCAATTTCTTAAATATATTGTTTGTTCCTTCGTTAAGGTATCACGAATGTCAGTTAAATTTTTTTGATGAAATGAATAGAAATACTTTTGTTCATTTATTATAATATTTCTTTTATCGGCAACCATTATTTTCATTGCAAAAACAATAATATTTTAATAATAAAATAGTAACATTAATAATTAATTTATTATTAATGGCAGAATTTTCATTCATCATTTTGTCAAATAATTTAATAAAACGATGCACTTGCATTTTATAAGACATTATAGTGTGTTTTGCAATTTTATAAACTTAAGGAATCACTTGCAATTTCACTCAAACTATGCAGGTGTAAAGGCAAAAATCCCGAAATAAAAATGTTAGTTGAAATGATTATTTCAACTTACAACTATTTCGTCCTCTAGTCCTTTAAAATTAGTTTTGGTGGAAAACCCTCTTCCCACGTTTTATGGAACCTCAGCTCCTACTTTTGTACCCGTTCATAATTCATTATTCGTCTATGATTTCAAATAAAAACATGCTAGTTTTGTCCTAGTAATCACTTCATCCAACAAATTCCAGGTGATTAACCCGCATGTGGCAGGTAGAGCAGTGTAAAAGCGTGAATTCGAAACTGTCGTGGTCCGGCCAACTAGGAATTATGGTGCGAACTTTGGTTTGCTATTTTGCAGCGGTTAACGTCCCCTGAATTTTTTTTAAAATTTTAAATATCCCTCAGTTAAGAAATTTTAAAAAGGCACTTTAATTTTACATAGTCACCTCCTCAAAAAATACTATTTAATATTGCAGATGGGTACTAGTACAGACCAGGTCATCGTCCACGTGGCATGGAAAGTATTAACTCAGGGCCAATATTCATGCATCTTAATTCCCAGCTTGCTAGATCGATCGGTCGGTCGAGGATGATTTTTCGTAATTGCTAGTTTTTGATTTATTCAAAGTTTGGACGGTTCAAGTATGTGTAACCGAATTATATTCTATTCTAGCTCGTTGAATTGAATTTGGAACCATGACGGTCAACTTCATCTACATATAATTCAGTTAAGTGGCTTACACACACATATATAGATCGATTGCCTCTTACTAATTTTTTTGATTGTTTTTTGGATTGTTGATTTCCTTTTATCAATTGATTCTGTTTATTCGTCGCCCACAACGCTGATTAATTTATTCAATCGATTATATTTTCCGATAGACAATTAAGGATTAAAAGCTAGCTTCCCTAAATTCTTGTCACTGCTACTTCGGCCGGCCTGCCTACATCTAAAAATGAGCAAATGGAGACGAATTCTGTTGCAGTCTTTTACCGACAGAAATGACGAGGATGCCCCTTTTAATTACATGGTTATTTTTTCACGCTGCCAATTTGGCTGAAAAAAAATTTTCTTTATATTTTTTATATATGCGTGAGTACTCTCTGGATCTTGCTTTCTATAAAATTAACAATTTTTAAACTTATTTAGTATTTTATTTTAATTTTTGAAAATCAATAAAATGAGCATGGTAATGTGCTCATTTTCTCAATTTTCAAAAAATATAATAAAATAATTTAAAAAATTGTTAAATTTTACAAAAAAGAAGACTTAGACGGATCCCCCACACACATTTATAAAAATAAAAAAGCAATAGCGCATGTTACAGACTTTTTTTTTTTTAAGAGCAACAAATACAGGTACTTTTGGTGATTTTTTTTTTTTTTAATAGTAACTGACTTAGGAACTTGTTGGGCGGCAGTTTTACTACGGAGCATATGCAGTGGTAAGTGCTAGGGGGCGGCTATATATACATAATATAAAGAATTAAAATTCCAAATAGTTTTTAAAATTTGAGGGGTGCGAGTATCCCTTAAACTTTGTATGGATCCGCCAATTTGCATGAATTCAAGGGGAGAAATTATTTTTTGAAAAGAGAATCCTGTACTTGCACGTGCAGTGTGAGCAAAGTGCGGACGAGTACCACCTAGGGGTGCAACTCGGGTCGGGTTATATCGGGCTTGAGTGAACCCAAACCCTAAGCCAACCGGGTTGGAGTAAACCCAAACTCAAACCCTAAGAATGTAATTCGGGTTCGGACCGGGTTCGGGTCGGGCTCGCATTGGTTTTGGTTTGGTTTCGGGTTTAAATTCGGGTAACCAATAAACTATTTTTTTCCAAATTCAGTTGTAATCTAAAAGAAAATTATTGAAATATACATACATGTGTTTATGAAGTCAAGTCTCACGCTGAATTCTACAAGATACTTTCAAAGAATTCTGCAACATCATGCTGAATTCTGCAATATTCTTTGAATGAACTCTGCAAGCAATTTTTCAGCACCCTATAGACACAAATAAATGACAAATTAGTTAGTTTTATGACTAGTTGGTCATTTCTATTTAATAGCTAATGGAAATGACTCAAGTATACCAAATAAAAAATGAACATATCATACCAACTTTGTAGTTGAAACTAAACATTATCGTACAAATTGCTGAAATTGAATTCAAACTGAATATTTATCATACAAATTGCTAAAGTAAAAATTGACCACTTGTCATACCAATAAACTTAAAATATGAATCAAATTTATACTACAATCTGAAATTCAAATTAACAGATTTCTCGTACTAATAGAAAGCATAATATGAAATAGATTTATCATGTCGACTCAAATTCAAATATAATCCACATAACAGTTATTCAAAGTAACTAAATCTAAATACAATAAGCATAATGGTTCGACATTCCAATCTAATTTAAGTGCAATCCAAATTTAAAATGACAATATAAACAAATCTCAAGTTTAAATAAGTTTATATCTACTTTTAAACAATTTCAAATTTCAAATGAGTTCATGTCTCCAAAGTTTCCAAAAAAACTAAAAAACTATTCGAAGACTTCCAAGTAATTTCTCCATTGATTTTCATCTACATTTCTAGTGTCAAGTTCTTCCTCCTCGATTTACATATTTGAAAATAATATGCATCAACCGAGACGAAAAAATACATGCAACTGTTAATAATAAGAAGATAATAATTATAAAAAATCATCCTAGAAATTAAGTTACCTCAAGTACGCTTTGATAATGAAGAAATATGTGATTTGTCTGAATTAGAGTTAGTAATGCCTAAAACATGTATATATATATATATATTAATATTACAAAAAAGCATGTATAATTGATGAAAAAATTATAAAAACTACACCGGGTTCGGACCGGGTCAGGTTTTGGTACCGGGTAGGTGCGAACCCGGTTTTGGTTTCGGATTTCTACGGGTCGGGTTGAAACCGGGTCTATTTTGAAAAAATCTTTAAAATAAAACTCATTTTTAGTTTTGATACCGGGTCGGGTCGAGTCGGGTGGGGTCAGACCGACCAGGTACCAAGTTGCACCCCTAGTACCACCACCGCCTTTGCTTTGCTGCGTGTGAAAGGTGATCCGCGGAAGTCTAACCACGAGCAGGGGCATTGGAGTCATTTCATTGGTCACAGCAAAGCATTGACTTTTTCTACCGGCGTACAAAAAAGAATTGAAAAATAAAATCCGCGTTCAGAAAGACGGCTTGATCAACGCCCGCTCGCATGGCCTGTTGGAAAGCTTTGATCGGTCAGAGCATAAAACCATCGAAAAACTCAGAAAGAAAGCCCTCGGAATTTCCATCAAAGAATGCATCGCGAGCTCAGCTAACGGTGCTTAGTCAAAGGGCATAGAAAATTATTAGTCTCCACCAACAGCTATATATACTCTGGCAGCAGCCGCTTCCCAACCCACACCACTCCTTCAAGCATTTCAACGAGCACATACTCCAAGCGTACAACCCTTGCTCTTTCGCACCCCACCCACAACTTCTCACTCACACCAACTCAACCTAACTCACCCTCTCATCAGCTGCTGCTTCGTCTTCGCGAATATTCAAGCTTGCTATCGATGGGTTCTCGGCTGACATGGGCTGCTCTTCTTGCTCTGGTCGTCTTCGCCGTTGTTGTTCATCATCATAGCGGCGTCGAGGCAGCAAGACTATTGTCGGAGGATTTCGACGGCAGCAAATACCTGACCACTTACCCGGGTTCCATGTACGAGACGGCCAAATCCAGCATGGATTTCTGGATGAGCCGATTGGTTTCTGGGCCCAGTCCCGGTGCTGGCCATTAGTAGAGTTGCAGTCTAGTAGTACAATTCCCGCGCGGCGATGCTGCTGCTGCTGCGCGTGCATGTCTCCCACCATGCCAAGATTTTTTTTTTTTTTTTTTTCCCGTTGCATATATACAAATAATCGGCAAGAATATCGATGTACATGAAATATTGAATTTCTTCAAACAATTGGCAATGAAGTATCTTTATTTGTTCTTTAGATGAATTTATTGTTAATCTCTTTATATACAATAGTTAATTGCACGTATTTATAGATTTTTCTACTAGCATTAATTATGTTTACCACGGTCTTAGGTTATCTAGAATTGGCTTTATGCAATCCCTTACATTTTTAATATTGAGTATCTTCATGCTCAATGAAAAATTATTTAGCTAGAAGACTAAATTTTATTTAAATTCAATATATGTATGTATGTCACATCAAAAAAAGATATATATGTATGTACGGGTCGCATATATATTGATGTGTAAATTATAATAAAAATATTTAGATCTGTTTACAAGTGTATTAGAATGAAAAAATATTTATATGACCATTTATTTATATAATAATGATATTTTAGATAATTTAAACATTAAAAATATAATTTTAAAATTGATATTTAGCATTAATTAATTTTTCACGTTGATTTTACACATTTGTATATGAAACTCATGTACAATAACCACAGTATCTCCCTTCTGCTTCTTTATATCCATATATTATTTGCTTCCCGTGCATGCTTGCCGATTCACTGCATAATATTCCACGTACGTGAACAGCGCTTCGCAAGCTAAAATATGAAATTTGCATGGCGTAATATCTCAAATTTCAAGTATACGGGGATGTTCATGACATCCAATGGGATGAGATGCAATGAGATTTAGATGAACAGATTCTGTATTGGAAAATAAAAAATAGTATTAAAATAGGAAAAATAAGGTTATTATGTATTAACAATGCGAGATTATATTGAAAATTAAAAAATATTCAGAAAAGGAGGACTCTCATTCCATTTGGATGAGATGATCCTCAATAGGCGTTGAATTCCAATTACGGCGGCTGGTTAGACTGCTGGTTAAAGAGACATAAAAATTAAAAAAAAGTATGAAGCCTGTTTGAGCCTTAAGGGCGTTCTTGACATTTCACGCTTGGTCGATGAAATGGATGGAGCTTACAACCAGTGTTTTGAAAACCGGACCGAACCGGGCGGTCGGACCGGTCGGACCGTGAACCGGTCACGTCCCGGTTCGTCACTGTTACCGGTTCAACCGCGGTCCGACCACCGGTTCGGTCCGGTTGAACCGGAAAAACCGGGAACCGGTCACAAAACCGGTTCAGTGACCGGTCCGGTTTTCAAAACATTGCTTACAACCAGCTACTGGAAAACACCAATACGACCTCTTACAACGCGAGGCCAAACCAAGCCTATTTGCCACACCATCTCCATTTAATTAAACTCTTGTAGTCGGTTTCATCAACAGGAAAAAAAAAAAAAAAAACTCTTATATACGGGAAGAGTTAGGTTATAAGTCCAATACATCTAATTAAGAGAAATAGTTAGAAGAATCTTGTATCCATTTGGGTTGTAATGGCGGATCCAAGAGCTTTTAGTGAAGGGCGCAAATTAAATTTAAAACTACGTTTTAAAATAATAATTTTATAAACTCATTAGATGTTATATCTTCTTATAGTATATTCCATAAAAAGTATTTAAAGGGAGATTTTAATTAATTTTTTTTTTTAAGAAATCGAAATATTTTTCAGATTTTTAGGGAGGGATTTTCCCACCTTCATGATATCCAAAGAGACCGTCCCATACACGGTCGTACAATTCTTCCCGCATGTTGACCTTAACTAGTTAATTTTATAGTATCAAGAAAAGGAACTTTCCAATGCAAAACGTGCAACAGTTTGAAAATCTCTTTTATCAAGTAGTTCCATCTCTTGTGAAAAAGTTGACTTGATTAAGGTACCAGATTCTTATTACCTCCTAGCATTTTCCATCTCTTATAATTATTTTCTGAGAGACCCAAAGTCTATTATTTATGGCTATGCTTCAATGGAATGGATTTTCTCTTTCGTGTAACTTTTTCTATTTTTAATATTCTAATGGTTGATAAAATCTACTTCATTTGTTAACATATATTATTATGAAATCCTTTTGTTTGTCCAAATTATTGTGGATAGGCCAATCAAAAATTTATAAAATTAACTAATAAAATAGTTTAATATTAAATATAAATTGTAAAGTTGTATTTTCAATAGTTAAATCATCTAAATTATTATTATTATGTCGATAAATGATTCCATAAAGTATTATTGCATTCTACTATATACATTAATAGATCTAAACTTTTTCCATAATTTAAACATAAATCTATATAGTTTTAGACATATGTGATACATGCATATACCTTATTTGAATAAAATTTAGTCTCATAAATAAATAAATAATATTCAATATGATGAATAAATTAAATTTTTTTATCAAATATCAAAATTACAAAGGATTATACACAATCAATTCGCTTCTATGTAACCTGATTATATAGAAACAAAACTTATTATGGTTATATAGAAAAAATATATTATCATCTTTTGAGAGAGTCTATTTATTACAAAGAAAAAAGAAATTAAAATTAATTGGCTAGGAGAAGTGCTTTCATATCTGATTAATTTGAGTTGTTGCTTGATTTTTGCATTGAAAATATGGAGTTGAACATAGGGTTATTCTCGAATATACCCACTATGTTTGTTTTATTTTCAAATATACCCACTACGTTTGCATTTAATTCCAAAAATGTCTATTCCATAAAAAACCGCCAATTAATTCTTTTTAAACACCCAAAATACTCCTGTTGTAAAATAATAAATGATGAAATAAATAAAAAATGAAATTAATGTGCTTTAAATTCAGAATTCATGTGTGATTAGGGCATTAGTGAGTCATAACATTCAATTTTTCAATTACATTCTAAATTTGATGGGTATATTAGTAATTTCATATGTTTTCTAATGAATTTAGCACATAGAATGAGCATTTTTGGGATTACATGCAAACGTAGTAAGTATATTTGGAAATAACCATAGCTCTCTTTCGATCTGCTATAAATAATGTCGACTGATCATTTCCAATCGGTCTGAAATCTGAAGATTTCATACTGGTCGAAATATATTTATTTATTTATTTGAATTTTTTTATAAATATGTTAATCTAATTATATTTAGTCTATAAATCAAGTTTTACCCTTTTTGGTTATATATATATTTTTTGAATTTTTAAATGCAAAAGCATTTATGTTATTTTAAATAAGACCAGTTTTAACAGCTCGGTAGATCTTTTCGCAAATAATAATACTACTCTTTTTTATCTTTGTAATATTCTTCGTTATTGCCCTAGTATATAAATATATTTTTGCTGACACTAACTGCCTTCCGTTTATATTAATCAAACTGCAAAAGTTTTGATCATCAGGTGTGGAATGAAATGATACTGTGACCAAAAATGCATCCTGGGGCAATTCAAGGATTGTATCGTCTGCGCATGTGTATGCGCACCTGTAACGACTCCGCAGTAACGTTAACGTAAGCACTTGGACGTGGCACCACGAGCAAAAGCAAATTCAACATTGGTTGCTGTTGAATGTAAATCTGTACCGTCCACGTGGCATAGAAGGTTAAATCAGGGCCGTTCATCATCATCATCATATATATACACACACATACACACTTGTTGAATTCAAAGCTAGCTAAATTTAATTACACCGTTCACATACAAGTGCGTCATGAGGTGTAATGTAATTACGTTGAATTGAGATAAATATGAAACAACGTTGATTCTCCGCCTGGCTAGTTTGGTAAGCATAAAGTCAATTAAATAGCTGAGATTATGCAGTGTATTAGCCAGATGTCAGACAGACGGGGCCCCAGAAGAACTGATTCAAGAGTGCAATCTGAAATTCGAAGGCAGCACAAATATTAATATTTAATCTAATTTTACGCCCTATGTTGAGATTTGTCAATTCTTTTGTAGTAGCATATAAATTTTGATCCAACCATAAGATTATAAATCTTATCATCTTCACTGCGGCTTAAAAGGCAAGAATTTTGAACACAGTCAGAGCTTAATATGAAATTCGGCATTTCATTTAGACTGTATTTGTTTGGAAGAGAATGAAAAATAAATAATATTAATGTAAAAGTTAATCCCTAACTATTCCAATTTTTTTTTTTTACTTTTACATTTCAACTATTTTCTTATATCTTTTAAATTATTTTTTCATATCTTTGCATACAGTTATCTTATTTATTTTTTGTTTGTTCCAACTTTATCTATATCATATACAATGCATTTCCGTTCTTCATTTACATCACAGTCATCTTTCATTGTTAACTTGGCCTTACTTCTATCTTCTATCCTTTCACCTAACCTTTCTTCTACCCATGTTTTTCTTACTTAAGTATACTATTTATACACTCATTTTTTTCTTATTTAGTGTATAGAAATTATTCTTTTATAGACTAAGATAAATTTTAGAGATGGGTCCTTAAATTAGCACCAATGGGAGAGTTTTATGTGCAAGCCACTTGGATATACTTCACCCTCATGGATGGGTCAAATTTTTCCATGTAACAAATTCAAGAATCAATTTTTCCACCTTTATCCATCTGAGCTTATCCTTAATTGAGGTGGTAGATAATTTCAGCATAAATTTGCTTATCAGAGTTGATGATGGCCCACTTGTGATACTCCCAAATGATGTACCAAATCTAAAATCAATTTTGATTAGTTGATTTTTAATAATTTTTATTTCTATATCCCCCTCAAACCCATCATATTATATATGGATGAATTCAAATTTTCATATTCTTTTTAATGATATAATTTTTAAAAATTTATCTAATCATTAATATATTTAAACAAATTAAATCAAAATTATTTTTATTTCTCACATAGCGCAGAAATCAAGATATTCCTTTACTTTTTCCATATTTCTTTCTTATTTTAAGTCCAATTTAGATGATTTTTTTATTTAGAAAGTGGACTTCAAGAACTTTCAAATGAAACTAGTCTACTTCAAGATAAATAGAAGATTAACTTATACGAACATTACAATCATACTACGGGGGAATTAACAAGCATCACTAGTGCTTTTTCTATCTATTTTATATTTAACAAAACCTGCATTTGAATGTGTTATCGAATCAAAAATTGAGCCTTTGGAATACCATAGTCCTGAGTTTAAAGTATCAACTAAATTTTTGAATATTCTTTTTACTACTAACATATGTAAGTCTTTGACATTAGATTAAAATTTAGAACACATATATATACTAAACAGAATATTAGGTATAGAAGTAGTTAAATGCAATAGGAATCCCATCATACTTTTATATAAAAGTTGGTCTATGGGTTTACCTTTTTTGTCTTTATCTATTTTAATTGAAAATGTCATGGGTGTTTAGCTCCTTTTTAACCTGCATGCCAAATTTTTTAAGCATTTCCTTGATATACATATATTGATAAATGAAATATTCCATCTTTAAGTTGTGTGACTATTTCAATCTATACCATCCTTTAGTTAGCTTATATACATGATTGAATTGATTAATCTCTTCAAAGCCAAGGGGTTGCTTAACATACACTTTTTCATTAAGATATTTATTTGAAAAAGCACATTTGACATCCATTCGAAAAATTTTGAAACCGATATGTGACACAAAAGTAAAAAATATTCTTATGGCTTCAAATCTTGCTACCAGTGCATATGACTATTCAAAATTTACTCTCTTTTTTGAGATCATCCTTTAGCTATTAATCTTCCTTTGGCTACTAATATTGCTTTGTTTTTTTACAACTAAGCCACTTTCATTCAGTTTGTTCCTAAATACCCACTTGGTTCCAATTACCAAGTGATTTTTGGGCCTAAAAATAAGTTTTCATATTTTATTTCTTTCAAATTGATTTAGTATTTTTTGCATTGTTATACTTTCATTTTCATCATTAAGAGTTTAATCAGTTTTATTTGGCTCAACATTTGACACG
Source organism: Annona cherimola (assembly GCA_030490835.1). NCBI lineage: Eukaryota > Viridiplantae > Streptophyta > Magnoliopsida > Magnoliales > Annonaceae > Annona > Annona cherimola. The sequence goes on along the minus strand of CM059971.1, from coordinate 32,071,001 downwards.
AAGGCAAAGATCCCACATATATTAGCTTTAAGACTCTTATTCTCACACTATCGTATATGTCTCTAATAACTTGTTCGATTGGAAAGTCCTGTTTGAACTTGAAATCTATAAAGGTTTATAGGAAACATTTTCTTCACATAACTTTTACTTATGCTTGATTTTGTCTTCATCTTTCTTAGTCTCTTTTCCTCTTTTCTTTCTCATTTGTAGTTTTTTAAATTTGGTAGATAGATTGTTTACATCACAAAGCTCATCTTTGTTTTTAGAAGTTGGATTAAACTTATCAAAAGTAATATATATATATAGACTCTGTTACTACTTGAGTTCTTTTGTTAAAAACTTTAAAACTTTACTATTTGAAGAGTAATCGAGGAAAATAGCTTCATCACTTTTTGCATCAAGTTTTCTAAGGTTTTCCTTTCCATTATTTAGAACATAGCATGTGCACTCAAAAGTATTAAAATATATAATATTTGATTTTCTACCTTCCTAAAATTCATATGAGGTTTTCTTCAATATTGCTCTAATTGTTACACGGATAAGCACATGACAGACATGTTAATGCTTCACTCAAAATTTCTTAGATAATTTATTTTTAACATGATTCTTGTCATTTTTTATATGGTTCTATTTTTTTCAACCACTCTATTTGTTAAATCCTTGATGCAAAGACTATATGGTGAATTTTTTTTCATTGTAAAAATCAATAAATCTTTTATTTTCAAATTCACCATCATGATCGCTTCTATTTGATATAATCGAGGACTATTTTTCATTTTGCACCAATTTAGAAAATTAGATAACATAGAGCAAGTCTCATCTTACTATCTAAAAGCATTATCCAAGTAAGTTTAGAATAATCATTGACAAGTACATAAACTTATTTTTTTTTTGAAAAAATTAGTATATCAGATAGTTTATAAAGATCCACGTGTAATAATTTAAATAGTTTTAAAGTTGCAACTTTATTTTTAGGTGAAAATAGAATTTTTATTATTTGCACATTCAGCGTGACTTGCAAATGTTATCTTTTTCGTATTTAAATTTTTACAAGTCTTCAACCAAATCCTTTTTCCGCAAGTCCTTTATGTTTGACATGTTAACATGTCTAGTCTTCTATGTCACAACCATGGATCATTATCAACATCTAATAAGTATTTTTCATTCAAATCATCAAAGAAAACCAACTATATATTTCTATATTTTGCCACTAAATAGCACATGCTTTCCATTTAGCACATTACATGATAAGGATTTAAACATAATTTTATAACCTTTGTCACACAATTGGCTAATGTTTATCAAATCGTACTTGATTTTTCCTACAAACAATACTTCTTCAATGTATGCATTTATAATATCATAAATGTTACCTTTACTATATATTTTACCCTTTTTATTACTACCAAATACAACAGTTCCTTTATTGTATCGCCTTGAGCTGTCACTATCTATGAACTATGTGTTGTTTGGCTTATCCATAAGACACCTACAAAACAATTCAAATTTTCACAAATTTCTAGTTGACCTACAATAAGCATGCTAAGTTCAATTCAATAATGCAGAGGGATAATGCATGTTTTTTCTTCAACATAAATCAACTAGTAAGACAATATATTAATTTCCAATACAAGCATACCAATGTTCTCATGTAGCATAAAATTTTAGAAATTTGATTTAGAAGTGGCTTTTAGCATGCTAAATGCAGTGGTGTGGACTCATTGAAGTTTTTGGAAAGTTGTAACTAGTATTAACATGAGAAATTAGGTATTCAACATGCTAAATTAAGTAGGATTTATTCCACTAAGGTTCTAAGTAATGAATAACAATTATTAGCTTGTTAAATGTAACTTTCAACATGCTAAATATGGCATTTGACATACTAAATTCAGTGGCATAAACCTGTTGAAATTTTTCTAACAAGTTTGTGACTTATATTAATATGAGAAATTTGGTATTCACCTTGCTAAATGACCATTTATGCAGCATGCTGACTTAAGTAATGCATGGCTGTAAGTGCAAATTTGAATGTCTACCAAGCAATTCTAAAATTAGCATACTAATGTCCTCATATAGCATGGTAATTTCAAAATTTTGTTCTCATATGCATGGAGTGGATGAATTATCCTTTTATATGAGAAAATGGCTCAAAGGCTCAAAAATTATGTTACATATGTGAGGAAACTGAAGTAACCATGGTATTTACAAATGGATATATGCTTAACGATCTATGGGTGCGCATGTGAGAAAATTTATAATATTTCCAGCATAAAACCTTTATCCATTATAATTATATATTGTTGTGGCCCTTATTGTTACCTCACTTTAATTAATGCCTTCTTCTTCTTTTCAATCAATATTATTTTTTAAAATTTTGAATATGACAATTATGTAATGGAAAGAAGAGATTACCAATAAGTACATTAAATCGAATTACAAATATGTGAAATCTATTGTAAAACCACAACTATCTACAATTAGAGCCTTCACATTTTGTTAAACTTGTCATAATCATCTGATTCTAGCAGATTCATACAGCAAGTCAAGAAGCCAAAATATGATCTTATGAAGAGAGCGGGATATTAGAGACCAAGGTAGGCAAAGAAAATGAGGGAAAGTCATAAGCCATCACTATGTACATTTAGATCTTTTAGGGGTGCATTTGGCAATGTTAAAAAAATGGCAAGCTAAAACTTTTTAATCTAAAACTTTTTGCTACCCACAATTATCTTATTTTTTAATTATTTTTTTATATTTTCCTAAACAACTACCCTACTTTTCAATCATTTCTACATAACTACCCACACAACTAACTTATCTATTTAATTTTATTCTCTTTACTTCTCATCATTACTCTATCATATTATATCATTTTCTTTTAATTCAACAATTTTCATATCAAAAAATTTCATCAAAAAGTTATATCATTTACCAAACACACCCTAGATTTTTTTAAAACTTGCTATAAACCATCTTACTTCAAATTCCTATTAACATGACCAGAGATGGGTCCCGAAAGGATGAGAAAAGTGTGAAATTTTTTTTTAGGTGTATCTCAAGGATGAGCCAAATAATACATAGTTCATAGATAGTAACTGCTCAAGACATGTAATTAAAAATAAAGCCCTCTTCAGTGAGCTAAAACCATACAATGGAGAATCTATTGCATTTGACAACACTAAAAAGGGTAAAACATGTGGTAAAGGCAATACTTATGATATTACAAATGCAAGTATTGAAGATGTGTTATTCATAAAAGGTGTCAAACACAATTTGACGAACACTAGCTAATTATGTAACGAAAGTTATAAAGTTATGTTTGAATCTTCATCATGCAATGTGCTAAATGGAGAATATATGTTATTTCATGGCAAAAGATATAGGATATATATTTAGTTTTTGTTGATGATTTGGGTGCAAGATGCTTATAGTGGTTGATAATGATTCATTGGCATAGAAGGCTCTAGCACATTAATATACTAAACACAAATACTTTATGAAAAGATCTAAGTTAAAGGCTTGCCTTAACTAAATATGACAGATAAGCTTCGCAAGTCATATCAAATGTTCAAATAATTAAAAATTACATTTTTACCTAAAAATGAAGTTTTAACTTTAAGATTACAAAAATGCAATACATGGATCTTTATAGACTATCTAACATACTAAGTCTTGAAGGAAAAGATATGTTTACGTAATTGTTAATGATTATTGTAGATTTACTTGGATAATATTTTTAGCAAGTAAACATAAGAATTTTTTATATTTTTTAATTTTTCAAATTGATGCAAAATAAAAAATAATCCTCAATTATATCAATTAAAAGTAATCATGGTAGTGAATTTGAGAATAAAAGATTTATCGAACTTTTGCAATGAGAAGAAAATACACCACATATTCTTTGCACCAAGAACTCTTCAACAAAACAGAGTCATTAAAGAGAAAAATAGAATCATGCAAGAAATTAAGAGAACCATGATAAATGAAAGAAAAACTATCTAAAAGGTTTTGGGATGTAGTAGTTAGAATAACTTGTCATGTGCTTAACTAGTTGCAATTAGAGCAATACTAAAGAAAACTTCATATGAGCTTTGAAAAATTAGAAAATTAAATATTACATATTTTCTTACCATTTGATGCACATGTTATGTTCTAAACAATGGAAAAGATAATACAAGAAAACTTGATGCAAAGAGTGATAATATTATTTTCTGTAGTTACTCTACAAATAGCAAAACATTTAGTCTTTAACAAAAGAACTCAAGTAGTAGAAAAATCTATACATATTACTTTTGATTAATTTAATCCAACTCTCGAAAAGGAAAATCAAATTAGTAATGTAAAAAATTTATCTGCCAAATTTTAAAGATATAATTAAGAAAGAAGAGAAAAGAGATTAAAGATGAAGACAAAATCAAACACATTCAAAAGGTAAGCAAAGGTAATGTTCCCTAGAAACCCTTTATAGATCTCAAGTTCGGACACGATTATCCAATTGAGTAAGTTATTAAAGACATATATGATGGCGTGAGAACAAGATGCTTAAGGTGAAATGCATATCGACATTTTTCCTTTGTATCAAATATTGAGCCGAATATAATCGATCAAGCTCTTAATGATGAAAATTGGATTATAACAATGCAAGTAGAGCTAAATTAATTTGAAAGAAACAAATTATGAAAACTTGTTTCTAGATCCAAAAAAAACGCAATAATTGGAACCAAGTGGGTTTTTTGGAAACAAAAAAGATGAAAGTAGTTTGGTCATAAGAAACAAAGTAAGGATTGGTAGTTAATGGCTACTCTCAAGATGAGAGAATAGATTTTGAAGAGTCATATGTCTTGATAGCAAAACTAGAAGCTATAATAATATTGCTTTAACATCATATATGGGTTTCGAAACTCTTCAAATGGGTGTCAAAAGTGTATTGTTGAATTGATCAATCCAATCATGTATGTATGCTAACCAAAGCATTGTATAGATTAAAACAAACTCTACGAGCTTGATATTAGAGGCTTAACGAATTTTTAATTTATCATGACTTTAAAAGAGGAGAAGTACGCACCATATTATACATTAAGAATGAAGATAAAAAAAATCTTAATAGTTCAAATATACATAAATGACATTGTGTTAAATGCTACTATCGTTGTGTAAGAATTTTTCTAAGTTAACGTAGAATAAATTTGAAATAAGCATGATGGATGACCTTAATTTCTTTCTTGGTTTACAAATCAAGCAACTTAAAAAAGGAATATCCATCTATCAATTAAAGTATATCAAAGAAACGCTAAAAAAGTTTGGCATCTAAGGTTTACAAAGAAGCTACAACACTCATGAGCTCCTAAATCAAAATGGATAAGAATGAAAAAGTAAATTTGTAGATCAACATTTGTATAAAAGTATAATTAGATCCTTATTATACTTAACTACTTTTAGAGTTGATGTTTATGCATTTCAATCTAACCCAAAAGAATCACACATGCTAGTAACAAAAGAAATTTTCAAATTTTTAGTTGATACTCTAAACTTAGGAGTATGCTATCCCAAAGGCTTAGCTTTTGATTTGATATGATACATAGATGCAGATTATGCTAGATATAAAGTAGATAAAAAAAAGTACTATTGGTACTTATCAATTCCTTAGTGATATAATGGTCTCTTAGTTTTCAAAAAAACAAATAACTGTTGCTCTATCTACTTCAAAAGCTGAGTATACAATTGTAAATAGTTATTGTGGACAACTATTATGGATGAAAGAATAATTAAAAGATTATGAGTTAAATTATAGAGATATTCCAATTAGATGCGACAATACAAATGCAATTTTTCTAACTAAAAATTCAATCATACGCTCTAGAAACAAATAGATAGATGCAAGGCATCACTTCATAAGAGAATATGTTAAAAATCATGACATGTTTGGAATATGTTAATGCGGAAAATTAAATTTTAGAGATATTTATTAAACCCTTATAAACAGAATTATTCTATAGAATTAAAAAATAAATGGCATGATGGATCAAAAAGGGTAGAGAACACGCAATATCACAATAATTAAATGTTTGATGTGTTGCAACATGGATGTGATAATATGTTTAATGTGCATATTATTATTTAGTTTGAGAGTAGAAATGTATAAATCACATGAGAAGAATTTCATTAAAATCAAAATTTTGAACTAGATTTGGCAGAAAGGCCAAGTTGACTTCACAAACCTTAGGTGGAGCTCACTGAAGTCAACCTCACGAAGTCAAAGTCAACTTTAATTATGACTTAGGGTTTTAGGTCGATCTCACTTGGCACCAATTTGGTTGGCTCCAAGCTTAATACAGTATCTTTCCTCTCTCATTTTTCACACTCTTAAGCTCTCTTTTCTCTCCTTTCCTTCTACCTCCCAATCTCCATTTTCATTTGCATAGCTCTTGACTGCATTACATCCACAATGGCCCAAAAGCAAGTAATGAGCAAACCCTCAAAGCAAAAGGAAGCTCTATCTTCTTCTAGAGCTACAAAATTCATAGTTCCTAAACAATATAGAATACCAGTAAAGAGACCAAGACGAGAAGCAATCTCCTATCAACCATCCATGGGACGATGGGTCTGTTTTAAGGAAGGTAACAAACTCATTCCATCCTATTTGAGGAAACTAATGAAAAAGAAGAAATAATTAGTGAAAGGAAGGCAAACAACACTAAAGAAAGAAAGTAATAGAAATGCCTACTGAATATTTTAGAAGCTCCCTCAAAATCACAGATTCTATAAATGTTTTTATGAGAAGAAAATTTTATCTCAAAGTTCATAAACTTTCAATTCCCAAGAGACTACGAGTTCGATATCAAGGGAATATTGGATTGCGAAGAATGAACTCACTTATTGAAAGAAGAAGGAAAGATTTGTTCGGACCTCACAAGACAATTCTATGCGTCGAACATAGATGACCTCAACACATTTGCCAAAGAGATCAATTATTACATTAGAAATTATCTAAGATTTAACAACACAAAATATGGCAGATATTTTACGGATTCCACTTGATGAAAAGCCACTACCTTAGGGACTTACTCTTTCTGTAATATACAATGACCTTTTAAGGAGTAACAATTGCATTGAAGGAATAAGGTTCCTCCACTGTATGGGCTTGTCACTATAGTTGAGAGTCTTATTACTTATCGTGGCCCTATATTTATCTTAAAAGAGGAGGTCAGAGTTTGGTAAACCCCCAAGAGGCAAAAATTATTTGAAAAATACCTAATTATAAGAAAGTTTCCTTGCTAAAAGCTTTAGCGAATTAAGAAGGACAGTCCTCATAGTGTGATTCCATATGACATGTGAATCACTAATATTTTAGGTCAATATAAAGTAAATTTGGTAAACAAACCATTTGAGGTCATGAAGAGCACAAATGTCAAGAATAAAGGCCTACTACAAAGAATGAAGACCTACATAGAGAAATTTTTCCTTGACCCATTGGCTGCCAAGCAAGGACATCAAGTCAAAGAAGAAATAAGGGAAGAGGATGCCAACAAAAATAAAGAAGCATAGAGGCAAGAGAAATCTCTTTTTGAGGGGGAGACTGCTAGAGATGAGTACTCACATTCATCGTAGTCACATTCTCATGCAAATTCATTTCATGTATAAAATGACTCATATCTCATTGAATTATTACATGGATGGAGGATTGCATTATGGGAGAGCTGGTAATATCAACGACTCCTTGTTTATATCCATACTAAGCAAGACAAACTAGAGTAAGACTTTAGGAACCTCGCCTATGCAATTGCCATAGAAGCCCCACACAAACCCATTCCCTCTATTGATCTTTAGGTCGAGCACTCATTAGTTCTTCCATCCTCCACAATCATATTGACCTCCACTAGTTACTCCATTTCAAAACCTCATCACATTTAATTCTATCAAAACTTCCTTGACATTTTAACCATTCTAGAATGTTAAGTCAATTTTATGTATTTTGAATATTAATAAAGAAAATTTTGAGTGTTTAAGATATTTTGATTGATTTAGCTTTACTTAGCTTAAAACACTCACAATTGATTAATCCATGTAAAGTAGGAAAGTACGTGCAAATTCGGAGCCTTAATCCATATAGAAACAATGAATTTTGACATAAAAATGAGCTCAATTGGGCTACTCTGGGTTGCCACGTCGATGGCCTAAAAAATGTTTTTCATTTTATACTGTGGCTCTCATAACCCCTTTCAGATCAAAAGATAGGGGCGGTGAAATTTGGTCAGCTTATTTATGATTATTTGTATCTATTTTGAGAATATTCAAATTATGAGGACCAAGACCCAAGCAATTTAATGATTTTTAATTATTAAAAGCAGGAAAATGAAGGTTAAATTAACCTAGAATGTGTCAAAGAAGTTGCGATACAATTGGGGGCAAAATAGGCACCAAAATCTCAAAATTTTAGAGGAAATCAAGCACTTCAAAGTGCCACACGATTTGAATCATGTGGATCTGGGCACCACACTTGCAGAGAGATTACAAACAAGATTTTGGCATCATTGATAAGGAATTTAGTGTTATTTAAGACTATATATTTAAACATTCTTCTTTTTTTCTATTCTCTTTGTATATTCTCTTTCTAGATATTTTCTTTCCTTTCTCTTTTCTCTTCTACTCTATCTCTTTTTGTATATTCTTTTTATAGATAATTTTTCATTTTTCATTTTCGTTTTTCTTTTTCTAGAAGTTATTAGATGACATTATAATCAGCAGTATGATGATAGAATGGATGTTAGATCTTTTCATAATGATAGGATGGATCTAATTGAATTGTCGTTGAAAAAGTTAAATTTGTTTTTAAGTATGAGAAAATGCGAGAAAAATTCATATGGAGAGGGAACTTCGATGATAAATACTCCATACCAATAATACTAGGTACATGAGCAGCAACAAAATTATTATAACCATGACAACCTCCATCTTGTTCAAAGTTCTTTCTCAACACTTACAATCATGATGGGCCTACACATTCAAATTTTTTTGGTCCGACGATCATATCTTTACACCTAAATAAAATTGCTTTCCACCTCAATCTCATGAATTAAACTACGAAAATATGTTGAAAAAATTTTCTCCCTCCATTCAACCAACAGTTTCTCCATAGCCTAAAGAGTTCACTATTGATAAAATTTTAAAACGATTTGATCAACTAAATGAGCGTCTTTTGATTTTAGGAGAACAAGTTGCACAACAAGTTAAACATCTAAATGAGAACTTTGATGAGCCTTCTAGTCAACCATGCATGAACTCTATGATTTTTCTAAGAATTATTAAGAAATCATCTCAAGAAATGAGGATCAAGCAGATGATGAGATGCATGTAAATGAACAAGAGCAGACACAAAATTAGACATATCATGAAGATATTTTGAATTATGAGAATCAGGTGGAGAATGAGGTGCAAGATGATGACAAAGAGAAAAGAGCAAATTCAACACTAATTAAATCTTAAAGAAGCTAAAGAATGAGGTGCAAAAAAATTTCTCATTTTATTTGGACTCCTTTTAGACACAGCATCTATGATTTGGCAAGAAACAACAACGAGATGATGCTACAAGAGAAGTTAATGGATACCACATTTAGTTATAGTTTAACTATTTACAAGGAGAAAAACACAAGTATGCAAAATGAAACACAAGAGAACATAAAGAAAGACTTGCATGAATTTATTTTTGAATAATTGGGTATTGGTTGATGCAATTTCAACTAGCCTAGCTGAAAACATTAAACTTAGTGCTATTAGGAGACGACCCAAGATTTTTATTAAGAAAGTATTATTGTTTTAATATTTTTGTTTTCGATTTCAGAATTTTGAAGTTTTTTGGTTTGGAATTTTCATATAGTGTTTTGCAAAAGATCACTTGGGAAGTATACAGTTTTAAAGCCTCAACAAATAAATAAGGAAGTTACCAAATCACAATCCTTGATATTACTCACTCAATTTGGATTACGTGAATTGTCCTTGATATTGAGGACAATGTCAGTTTCAAGTGTAGGGATGATTGTGTTGCATTATTCAATGAATATTTCCTTTATCACCACAATCATTACTCTAATTGATCATGGCACTAAAATATTGACGTGGACGGATTGAAACCCCACTTTGAACTTTTATTGTTCCTTTAAGAAAATTAAAATTCCAAAAACTATGAGTTAGGTAATTAATTGAACTCTGGTAAGTTATTGAATTTAATTTTGAGAATGTTTTTATTGAAAATTCTCATATTACTTGTTAAAAATACCCATATTTTTATCCTCAATCACTTGATGAAATTGATATACTAAGGTACCAATTTTGCTTTCTTTCAAATTTAGAGTAATTCTCTCCAATTTGTCAAGATTGTTTATAATATGCACAATTGATTAACTAAAAAGATAGTTTTAACCATATCCATGAAAATCACACTCTTGTTGAAGGATTTCTAAAGCTAATATTTGACTTGTTTGTGGAATATAATTAACGCATTTTTTTGTTTGATGAGCTTATTTCTGAAAGCATTACTATTGTTCACTTGTTTGAGCTTGAAATTTTTTTCTGATCTTTAATTCTCACTTTTTGGATTGAATCGACTTTAGATCTGAATTTTGAGCTACAAAGCATAACGGGAATTAATTAACCACATAGCTTGTGGAAAAAATTTTAAAATTCCTCAAATACCTTGAAATTTGGTGAGAGGGGTATTTTTTGACTTTGTTGTTAAAAAAAGAGAGAATGAAAAAACTATTAAACGAAGGGTAAGATGAGGGTAAAAAAAAATAAAAGCACTATGTGTAGTGGTGATTTTATTTCTTTGTGCATATAAGTATTAGAGATTGTTCAATTTTTGAAATTTCAATTCTTGTTATGAACTTAACTATTGTCCCATTAAGTACTTATGATTCTATAAACTAGTCAAGTGAGTAGGTGAATGAAATTTGGATAATAAAATTTGATGAGATGTATGTGATGTGATCCCTCTTATACTTTACTGAGTCACTACAATTGAATGATTGAATTGCTGAATATGTATATCGAAATAAAATGATTAAAGAAGATAGGATACCTAAGAATTAGGAATTTTATTATGGGATTTATGAATTCCCAAATAACTGAAAGAAAAAGAGGTGATGGTGTATATAGTGATTAGATGAGTGAGAAAGGATTTTTCACTGGGATTCTTAACAAATGTCATGTTTCTTTTTTATTTGACACTCTCACTGATTTTTGATGATTGGTATATCATTTGTACTTGCTTTTTTCTCAAAAGATTTTCGAAGGTCACTTCTTGAACATTCGTCATTTGATTCTTATGTATTTGCTTGAGGACAACAATGGTTCAAGTGCAAGGATATTTATTAAGTCAACTTTATATTATGTATTTTGAATATTAATTAGAGAAAAATTTGAGTGTTTAAGATATTTTGAATTATATTTTGATTGATTTATCTTTAATTAGCACAAAACACTCAAAATCGATTGATTCGTGCAAAGAAAAAAGTAAGTGCAAATTCGGAGCCTTGAACCATAAAGAAATAGTGGATTTTGATGTTAAAAAGAGCTCAACTGGGCTACTTCCTAATTGCTATATTGACAGGCTCAAAAAATGCTTTCTGATAATATGTTATGGCTCCCGTAACTCCTTCCAGATCAAAAGATATGGCCAGTGGAAGTTGGTCTACTCATTTGTCATTATTCGATTCTATTTCAAGAAGATTTAGAGCATGTGGACCAATACCTAAGTGATTTAATGATTTTTAATTATTAAAAAAATAAAGGATTAAATCAACTTAGAATGTGTCAGAGAAGTAGTGACATAGTTCAAGGCGAAACAAGCAGCAAAAACCTCAAAATTTTAGAGCAAATCAAGCACTCCAGTGTACCATACAATTTCAACCATGTGGATCTGGGTGCCACACGATTCAAACTATGTGGACATCTAGTTATGCAAAATTATATGTAGTACGAACTCTGTGCATAATTCGCTGTGAAATCTCTATATAAAGACCTCTTGGGAATGACCTAAGGCATCCTAGAATATCTTTGAGCTTGGGTTAAAGTCCATGACGAGATGTATATATATCTAATTTATTTATTTATTTTAGACGCAAGTATACGTCGTACAAGTAATAAAGAGTGAATAGAGTGTCGATCCTACAAGGACTAAGTTAAACTAATTGTAACTTTAACAACTCAATTTCCCTTGATTGTGAGAGAGAGAGAGTTTAAACGATTACTTTAATGAAATTAAAGTGAAATGAGTTAAAGGCTAGTGGATATGCAGAATTAAGTCGGGATTCTTAAGGTCGATTCTAGTAGATGGTAAATTGAAAATCCTTGACTCTAAACCATATTAATTTGGCTCCTTTTTTCTTGGTGATGCAAAAATTTACTAATCCAAGTTCATAACTCTTCATAAATGTCTTCCAATAAGCATAATACTAATCTCATAATACCCTCATGTTATGTTCACATGCAAATGATTACGCGGGATTGATTTACTCATAATCTACTTAAGATTACATAGGGTTAAATGGTATATTCCTATCCATTATAACATTCCACTTTATCGAAGTTAGAAACCTATGCCATACATGTGAATCTTGCTTTGAATCATCTCTTCTAAGCATAAACCTAGCATTTTGATCATCTTAGAAGGTAGCTAGGCTTGTAAAAAGCATTAAACACCACATATAAAGATAAATCCACACAACACCTGTATATAATAAATATATATTCATATTCCAAACAAGAGAAACCAAATTAACATAGTTTAAGAGTTATATCATCTCAATATCTTAGCTATTGTAATTTTAGCCCAACATCATAGAATCAAATCCCATAATAACAAAGTTTAGGTACATCTCAGCAAGAAGGAGAAGAAAAATATGTAGGGAAAGCAGAAGAGAAGAAGAAACTTGCTAGTTTTCACTACCAAGACTTGATCTTCACTTCAAAACCACCCTTTTAGTTTGAAATCCTCTTTTTCTCCACTTGTGGCTGCTCCCATGAGCTCCCTCAGCTATCTTGCTTAAACCCTAAGCTTTATATTATACCCCCTCAAGAAGCCAGCACTATACGTGCAAATTCCTCACAAGTGACAAGTGGCACCGTGGCCCTAACTTTCTGGAGTTGCCTACTGCATCTAGAATTTTCTTGTAGCATCGGTATGTCAATTGTTGGCACCGAAGCGCTAGTTGGTCTCAAAATTCAACTTTGACAAGTATTTCCCTTGTTTTCATCCTTCAAAAGGCTATAAATTCTCATGTCCCTTGCGTTACAATAACCCAAAAAGAAATGAAACAAGTAAAATGGTCCTATATGAATGCATGAAATTTATATTCTCCCAAATGATGAAAACTATGTTCTAAATGTACAAATTACAAAAACAAAACAAAAAAGATGCAACTGATTCAAACTAATGCAGTTTTTATGTGAATCTATGCATTACTTCCTAGCTAGCATTCAAAATTCTATGAAAATTAGGAAATGATAACCCTAATTTTGTAGAGTTATCGGTGAAGAGAATTAGAAGAGGTGTAGAGCACGAGGTTAGAAGCGAGGCGACGCATTATTAGAGTTGTTAAGACACTATTGAAGCTTTTCAACTAATAAGCTTTCCTTTATCTTTTTTTCTTTTGATTATATTGTCTTGTTTATAATGAGTTTGAAATGTACTTTTATTCTATATTTGAATTTGATCATAAACATACTAGGCTAAATCCTCAATCTAGGATTTAGGATATAACATATGTATAATGTAGCAGATATTGTAGTTTTAATTATTTATAAAAGATATTGTGTATTAATTTAATATCTTGTAATTTAATGCTTGCTTAGTATGAAAGCCTACACTTTAGCAATAATTCTCACATAGTAGGTGAAGCAACTAAGATGTGAAAGTCTAATATATAATAATCAAGATATTAAGCTTGAAAATCTAAGACCATGAGAATAGGCATGATGACCTTAAGATATTTCATAAACTTTCACAAAACTCAATGGATTCTAATTGACTTAATCCCATGAGAATATGTGATTAAGAAGATTAGGATACTAATAACTCATAAAAATACGAGTTATCATGGCCTATTTCAGTCTATTTTTGCGTGTTAGTCCAAGAGATTAGGTTTAGTTTGCATCCATTAAGCTAAATTTTCACTTGCTTTGCATTTTAGGAGCGTTATGTGGTTTTCATGCATTTTTAGTATAAATTAGGCATTTTTAGTTCAGTTATTTAGTTTCATTCATTTTTACAGGAAGGACGGAGAATTACAAGCATGCGAGCGAGTCGAAGAATGAACAGAGCCAAGTGAAGAAGCAGGTAGGCTGGTGCCCACGTGCCACCCTACATGCCTAGCCAGAAGTTCCAGCACTCACACAGGAAACTGCCTCCAGAGAGTTGGCGCCCAGGTGCTGACTAGCGGCGCCTAGGCGCCACTTCACTACATGCAGAGTCATCCCAAAGAGTTTCTAAGTTACACAGCTCCAAAGAGTGGCGCCTAGGTGCCAATACGCATTCGTACGTGCGGGTTTTGCTGCGCAGACTGTTATGTTTTAAATAGAAACCTAGAGTTCCAGAGGAGAGGCGTGGAGAGAGCCGTTAGAGCAGCTGCATAGAGAAGGAAAAAGATCCATTTTCTATCGCAAACAAAAGAGGAGATCCGATCTCACTGGTGGAAGCTTCCGGGATTTAGTTCTTCTCTTTCTCATTCTCTTTCTTTTCTATTTTCTTTCTTCTGTGTTCTTGGAGATGATTGTAACTTGATTTTAATGGGAATTAAAGTCATGTTAATGGGCTAAACTTTCCTATGGGGGAGATATGTAGGATTTAAACTCATAGCTTATGATATTTGATTTTCTTATGCTTGAATTGATAAAACTGTTGTGCTGTGACTTGTGTTACTTGAGATTACCCTTATATATCATGCTTAATGCGTTTACAAGCTTTGCAACCTTGTGGATTGATCTAATATTCAGATTCATGCTTGAAAAAGTGGAATTTGAATAAGATCCATATATAAGGCACAGGTATTCTAACTCATGTTGTGTTAGATGTTAATATGGATAGGAATATACCTATTAACCCTGTGTAATCATAATTAGGTCATATGGTTATCAACCTTATTTTACTTATCTGCATGGGAACATAGCACATAACTAAAACTTGGTTAGGTTTATATGTGTTAGAAGACATATATGAATATGAATGAACCTAGATTAGTAATCTTTGTACAACTAACTTAATTGAAACCAAATAACATAGCTATGATTCAATGAATTCATATTCCCACCTATCTTAATAATCTCAAGGCAATATCAGCAACATCCACACCACTCTGGTCATTTACTGCTTTGCTTAGTTTAGTTTAATTCAATTCTTTGAAACCAAATCTCATTCCTTTTACCAATTCACTTAGACAATTGAGATTTAAGGTGCTAATCCGTTTAACATAATCCTCGTGGGAACGATACTCTACTCACACTTTATTACTTGACACGGCACGTATACTTGCGTAAATAGCGAATAATTTAATAGACATATACGCAGCTCGTCAAATACACCTTGTAGATTTCGAGAGAAGGAACAAGGATAGTTCTCCTTTAATATAATATCTAGATTAAGTAAGCACTCCATGTATTCATTGCACAAGACGCATATGGAACCCACGATTTCTAATTCCTGTTCTACATTCTTAAGACCAACTTTCTTCTCACTACTTCCTTCTTTCTTCTTATCTTTCTCTTTCGATTTTTGGTCATTAAGTGTTTAAACCCAACGTCTTAAGTCCCGAATTCTCAATATTTTATATATTATAATTTATGATCCATGCACTTGCGGAGAGATTTTCGAATATAACCCTTTTTTAATGATTAACAAAAAGGGGAAGAGAGAGAGGAGGAATAATATGTAATGGACTAAATTTAGCGTTCTTCTGAAATGAAATTGAACTTTTGAGTGAAATAGATTGAATTTGTGCAATGGAATGATTGTAAGCATCTGGGAGAATTATGTAAAGAGGATGGATAATATGTAATGAGTTGAATTTGGTTATCTTGTAAAATGAAATCAAACTTTTGAATGAAATAGATTGAATTTGTGCAATAGAATGATTTGATTGATCTTTATGACTATGTTTATGGAAAATGAATGGGATGAGAGCTAACTTGATCCTTAACCATTTGAAATTGGATATGGAATGTAGTTCAATAAAATCAATGCTAGAAACTTGATTGACTTAATATCTAAATGTATGATTGAATGATAAACTGAATTAATGAAAATGTAAAATGAGCCTTGTAATTTGTCAAATTGAACTATGTTTTGAAGTTTATAAAGAAAGAAAGAATCTTGATTATAACTTATATGAATAGAAAGATATACATTTCAAATTGGTTTTGTCAATCATGAAAAAGAAGAAGATCGTGAATTCGACTATTAAAATTACAAATTAAATATTAAGTTTTGATGATAGATAGCCAAATTGAAACAACCCAAGGTTACTAATATCATTTAGGTTATGTAAATGCTAGATAAAAACTTTAAAAAAACAAAGTGGAGATAACTAAAGTCACACCCAAATCGATTCCATATATGACTTGGGTGAAGTTGTAATCCAAATCAACTTCAAAAGCAACCTCAAATGATGTCTTGGTGATAGAAAGGTTGAAAGTTAGAATGCAAAAACAAAGTCACACTCAAAGTTAACCCCCATATGTGACTTGGGTGAAGTCACACACAAAGTCGATCCATCAAATCAACTTAGGGTAAAAAATCTTGCTAGAAGGAAAAAGGCATTTGAAGTCAAAGCCAAAGTTGACCTTAGATGTGACTTGAATGAAGTCGTACCAGAAATCGACCTTAATCTACAACTTCAAAAAAGCAAAGGAAGGATAAAGCTGCTGTTAGGAAAAACCAACTTGAAGTCACATCCAAAGTCGACTACACATGCAACTTGAAAGATAACTCACATAAAGGAAAATTGTTGTCAAGAAAATGTCTACTGAAGTTGAATTCACATGCAACTTTGGTGAACTTGCACCTGAATTTGACCTCAACAATGACTTCAATAGCCTACATGAAAGATGGTCTTGCTAGAGAGAAATTATGATTTGAAGTTGATGGTCAAGTCAACCTTAGCTGTGACTTGAGTGAAATTGCAAACTAGGTCAACCTCACATGCAACTTTAATCGCAATGGTCATAAACATTCTAAATATTAGAGCAGTAAATACATGTCACCCTACTTTCAAATGTTCAAATACTTCTCAAGGTTATAAATAATACATAAAGAGAAGTAAATGAAGCTGGCTAGAACATTTATTGTGCTTTGAACCACTCACCTACAAGCATTCAAAGCTTCATTGAAAAGAAATTAAGACAAGCTCTCAAGATCATCACAAAAGCCTCAAAAATTCATCTTATTTCTTCTTCTACAAAAAAGAGTTTGTTGTGCTACAAAATTTTACCCAAACTATAAAGTGTATTTGATTATTCATGGAATATAGTGATACTTGGCTTGATGTGGGAAATTAAGGCCAAAGTATGCAAACAAGAAAAGGTTTGGTTTGAGTGATGCTCACTAACTGTTATGTTGAAAAAGGCTTCCTAAAGCTAGAATTTAGAGGAGAGCGAAGACTCTATGTTGTATTTAAAAAAGTATTAGTAGAACTCTAGAGCAAGAAGTGTGTGCTTGGAAGAATGAAATAAGTAGGTTGCTCAAACCACTATAAAAATTCTTTATGTGCTTTGTGCGTTTGTTTTCTTTACTTTGCTTTCTAATCTTAGCTCTTTATATTTCATTCAAGAAAAACTAGTCTACTAGGGATAATTCTTTATGTGTTTCAAACTTAATAACTCAAATTGATAACTTCTTGTATTTTTTTCTCTTTTTATGAAGAATTTATTCTCGACTCTTTCAATGTCCTTTGATTGTTCTTATTCTTTTACATATGATATTCTCTTTTTGCTCCTTAGAAGGACTCATGTCATCTAAAATTTGCTTTTCTACGTAAAAATTTTTATACGCTATGCGTATTTCTACTCTTACTTATAGTTCATGCACATTCAATGTTGGAAATCTAAATTTTCTATCGTTAATAACTTGATATTAGAAAAAAATTTCATTTCTGCGCATGCTCATTAGACAACAAGTAGAAGAATCATTCTTTATTTATGAAAGTTGATGTATTTAAATTTGGCTATTGATCATCTATGACCTAGGTCATTTTTAACCAGTCATAGAATTTGTTTGCTTGCATTTTATATTAGTTTTTATTTAAAATTATAAATCTAGATGCACATTATCCATAAACCAAGATTTATCATTTTTTGAAAATGAAAATAATTCTCCTATGTTTAAAATTCAAATATATATATATATATTGATGGATGTGTATTCTTACAATCATCTCAACTTGTACAATAATTAAGCCCTAAGACTTTCTTACAATTTTTCATATAACATTCGAACAGACATCTACCCAATATCCTTACTTTTTCCCTTAGCGAACACTCCCATGAAATATATCAAGGAGAAAGCTGCCACCACTCACTTGCATTTTGAACACTAGACCACCAAATATTGGGCCAGCGGTGTTACCACTAGGTCACCGACCTATTGATAAAATTCAAATATATATTAAATCCATCCAAAAATAGTAAATTTTTATTTAGAGGAATGATCCTGTTATCTTAGACTAAGTAAATGTCATGCTTAACCCACCTCAAAAAAAATCATTTATAACAACTTTTTTTATTTTTCATATACTTGTTTATCTAAGTATATTTAATATATAAACCAAGTTTTAATATTTTTGGATGTGTATATATTTTTTAGATTTTTAAATATATACACACAAATGTTTAAAAATCTAAAAAACTATATACGCATATCGAAAAATAGTAAAACTTAGTTTATATGTTAAATACACTTAGAAAAAAAGTGCATGAAGAAAAAAGTTTAAAATTTTATTACAAAAGGATTTTTTGATGTAGGCTAAGCGAGCAGTTGCTTAGCCCGAGCTAACAGAATCACTCCTCCTTTATTTATTGATAATATAATGAGAAGTGATTCTGTTAACTAAGCTAAGTCGAATGTCTCACTTAGCCAACCTCAAAAAACTTATTTACAGTATTTTTTATTTTTTTTTCATACACTTATTTATCTAAGTGTATTTAACATATAAACTAAGTTTTACCATTTTCGGATATGTGTATATTGTTTTGCCATTTTTTGTTGTGCATATATTTTTTGAGATTTGTATGAAGAAATTTTTTTTTAAAAAAGGGTTGCAAATGGATTTTTTTGATATTTGTTAAGGGAGGCATTTGTTTAACTTGAGCTAACAAGATCATTCCTCTAATATAATCAAGATTTATAATTTCAAAAAATAAAAGCTAAAAAAATCAAGCAAATGCATTTTATTACTGGTCCAAGATGCTCTTATTACGACCGGTTGTAGAATTGTAGATAATCATAGCTCTCTAAATTATAGCAAGTTGCACTTAATATGTTTTTACATTTGGATAACCATTGAAAATATGTAGTAATATTACTATTTCTATAAAGAGGAGTGATCCTGTTAGCCCAGGCTAAGTAAATGTCCCACTTAGCCCACCTTAAAAAACCTATTTACAACAACTTTGTTTTATTTTTTTCTTCATGCACTTGTTTATCTAAATGTATTTAAAATATAGACCAAGTTTTACCATTTTTGAATATGTTTATCTATTTGTTTGATATTTTTAAACACCTATGTGTATATATGCATTTAAAATACTTTTATTTTTAAAAATCTAAAAAATATATATACACATATCCAAAAATGGTAAAACTTGATTTATATATTAAATACACTTAAATAAACAAGTTTATGAAGAAAAAAGAAAAAAAAGTTGCTTAAATAGAATTTTTGAGGTGGGCTAAGTGAGGCATTACTTAGCCCCGGCTAACAAGATCATTCCTCTTCCATAAATATGTGATGATCATACCTATAATTATGGGTATAGTTTGTAATTAATTATAGTTGAAATTAACCCTCTTTTCAGATGTCTTTCACTATCAACTTTTTAAGGGCACGTTTGTGTGAGGACCAAGTAGTTATATATACATACATATACATATATAAATATATATATTATAACTCTTCCCTATCCATGTGGTAATTTATGAATATGTTGTTAGGAATTAATGACGGTAGTGTAGTATAGAATATATGTAGATATGACAACTAGGGGACATGTAGTGTATACATGCATGTATTATAATCTCGGCACGTAGGGTCGTACGGGACACCATTCACAAGCATGTTAGACATGAGTGTGAGTTTTACACTTGCATGTTTCTGTAGCTACAACCCCTGGTTATGATGTGATTTGTTCGATATTGATTTAGGGGTATCTAATTGACGCATTGTTTGAAGCATTATGACTATCTTCCACTTTGCATTGTAGGTATGAAGTTTGACTTGCTTAGTTAGGTCATGGGGGTCAATGGGACAGCACCCTTGGAGAAATTTTTAACTTACTAAGTCGTATAGGTGGGAAAGAAAGTTACAAATTGTGATTGAACTCGATCCATGCTTGGGCCAAACCGGTGCCCGGCCCGTCTCAATGAGACTTAGTTAAAAGAAGGATCGCACTAGGGCTTCATTCACGCCCGTCTTCCTCTACTTCCTCTTTCCTTCTTCCCTTCTTCCCAATCTTGGTAGCCGTAGGTTTTTTTCTAAAAAATCCTTTTGAACCTTTTTGAAGATCGTCAATTCGCACCAAGAAAGTTAGAAATTCTAAAGATCCGAGTCTAAAGCCACTATTTGGGGGAAATCATGATCGAGGTAAGTGAATGCTGCCTCTTATTGAATTAGTGATGGAATCTCATCTTAAACATGATATAATGCTAGTGCAAAGGTATAGTGTCAAACAATTTTGTGGTATAGAACATTAGGGTTCGTGACAATTTATGATTAATAGGGTTTGGGGAAAAATCAAATGTTACTATGTGATCTTTGTTAAACAAACGAACCATCAGCGGTCTTTACATGATTAAAACATGACATTTGTCGAGTGGGTTGAACCAGGACGAGGGACTAGAGGTTTTTCCTTTTAGTATCCAACATGTGTTCAATAATATGCTTATATAACTGTTGGTATACTAGATTTAAAGTAAACTCTGTTAATTTTGCTAATATTGTATGCATAGTTTGTGACATTTGATCTTGTGTGATATGGATGATGTGCTATCTGAGATGGGTGATTGTAAAGGATTATTCATGGCCCTTGGTTGACATGAGGAGAGGGTTATTCATGGTTCTTGGTTAACATTAAGAAATGGTTATTCATGACCCTTGGTAGATATGAGGAGAGAATTGTTTATCGTTTTTAGTTTATATGTAATTATATGTATATGATCTTGGGTGTGGGTGTTGGACCCATATGTCTCGTATGGTTGTTTAAGAATTTTTTTTTATATACTATCATGGCATGTGTATCTAGAGTTTTATTCCTTTCACTTTGTGCTAACTGCTATCTACTTACTGAGTTTGTTTAGACTCACGTGGTTTATTATTTTTCCCTTAGAACGCAAACTAGGTGAGGAGCCTCGAGATGGGACCAGAGGAGGACCTAACCCTAGAGACATTTAGATTAGCATTTGTATTCTTAGTTACTTTAGATTTCTTTTTATGCTGACAAATGCAGACATTTAGATCCAACTGTGACAAAAAATATTATATGTGGTTATTTTAAACTTGGTTATAATCTACGTGGACACATGTATGTGATATTTTGGGTTATTTGTAGTGTAATGATGAGTTATGATAACTTTCTTTCTGAATAGATGTCTTTATAGTATAGGCATGTGACTGCGTGAATATAAGGTTAAAGATATATATTTTGAAATAAAATTATGATATTGATATATAACATTTCCTTTGTACCACACCCCCCTTATAGTTATGGGTACATACTGCCGAATTTTCTTTAAGTCATGTGACACTCATTAACTAGCCATTGGGGGATGTTTAGGCAACGAGGCATCACAATTTGTTAACTTGCAAGTGTAAGAACCATGGGAAAACCATAGGATTTGGGTTCCCAAGGCCCATCATTGTTCCATCAATCACACTATTTTTTCACTTTTACACCTACATTCAAATCATTTTCCTTACCGACTACATACAACAAACATATTTATTTCAACTATATTCTTATCATTTCTTATCAATCACACATTTTTAAAGATATTTTCTTTTCTATTTTCCATCATTTCCCACAATCCCACAATTTTATACATTACCAGACCTAAGATTATAAGTTTTTTAAGCGGTTATGTTAATGCACAAATTTTACATCAGATGCAATAATATTTTATCAAAATTCAAAATTCACGAGTACACGTGTGTGCTTTCAGGGGTATATATGTGCGAATAACCAATGGCAAATGCAATCCATGCAGCAAAATTTCAGTGCGCAGTAAACAAAAAGTTATGAAATAACATTTTTTAGCGTGTGAATTGATAAGTATGATTGCATCGTGCACGTGGCGCATGGATTGTTAAGAAAAGCATTACTTTTTAATAGTATCATTGCCAGCTGAATTTTGTGGACCACTTTGACCGGGTGATATTTCAGGCCATCAGTAATGTCTAAAATTTTGAGTGTATTTGGCCGCATGTATACAAAAGGAGGCATTGTTAGAATGTGATGAGTAAAGGATAAGAATTTGGGATAAAAAAATATATTGAGAATGGATCATTATTAATTAGGAATAGATAAAGGTGTATTGAAAATGGGTAAGTTGTATTAAAAAATATGATTTTACATCTCATCTCATGCTCATCCCATATGTGAGTACACACTTTGCTATAATTTTGGGATAATGCTTTTATTTGATGGTGAGATTTTATTATGAATGTGTTTGAAAAGTAATAAATTTTTGGAAGAGAATTTTTTTTATCGAAAAATTTTTTAAATTAGAAAAAACGATGTAATATGATAGGTGTAATGATGAGAAATAAAAAATTAAAATATATAGTTACGTAAAAATGTTTGACAAGTAATGTATTTGCGGAGGAAGACATGAAGAAATGATTAAAAAATATAATAGTGATGAAAAGTGAAAAGTTTTGAAATAAAATATTCTTGTTTAAAAAGGCGTGTATCTAAACCAACCACATATATTTATGTACTAATGTTATTCCAAACCGTCATCGTAATGTTAAGCTAACTTAACAAGCACTAAACCACATGTAGGCGTATTCTATTGATGGATAAAACGGGAGTCATGTCGTCGTGTCTTCTTCCCCTTGTTTATCCTTTATTGGACAGACTTGATTAGTGTTGTAAGTGTTGTCGTGCCATATTTGCATTTTCTTTTCTTTTTTTATTGGCCACATTTGTATGTTTTGATTATGTAATCAAAATCCAATCCAACGGTATGGTTTAAAATTCATTTGTTTTGTTATGAAACAAAAAATCATTTAAACTAAAATTTTGAGTCATGGATACTTGCTCAAAAATATTATAGTTATGCCACCAAGGGTGTAGCCTGATTGTAATGACCATGGGCTCATATGCCCTCAAGCCATTGGTTTGAGTCTCAAGTCCCACCCGTAGGTGTGGGTATTCTTATTTCCCTCTATTAGTTAGTGGAGATGTTTACTATTTTCTTCCCAATGTGGAGGTGTTTATAAAAATCTCTCTATTGTGTGAGGATTAGATGTGCTTGATTGTAATATGAGATGTATAGTGTATATATCTACCAATCAAAAAAAATATTAGAGTTACATGTCAAATGTAAAAAATCACATAGAAATGTTCATGGAGTTTTCAGTATGTTCTGATAATTTATAGAATTATTTATCTATAAACAAAAATGATTTAGATGGCATACATGTTGAATTAAAAGTTTGAAAATTGATATGTATCAAATAATTTATTGCGTTGATCTTAAACATTTGCTAATGAGGCTCGAAAATATTTAATGAGGAAACTTGATTTTGATTTAAAATTTAAAGTGGACCCAAAATGAGATAACGAAACCCAAATATTGAATGCTGTCCGCACAGGTAAAATGTATCATATAATATATAATGGGGCCATCCTCTTCCTCTCCATCAAAAAGAAAATTATGGGGTCGTCCAATTAACGGCCCCAGGTAGACTTTTTGCCTGATGATCGATGCCAGCTAGGGGTGTAAATAGGGTTGGGTTCAACCCGAGCCCGCATCAACCCGAACCGATTTATACCATGGTTGGGTTGAGGTTTTGGAAATTTGGTTTTTAAAAAATGGGTTCAACCCGACCCGATTTTAAAAATGGGTTGGGTTGGGTTAGGGGTCGGTCGACCCGACCCGATTTCATAAGATATGTATTTACATATATTTATGAGAGTGTATTTCATTCATATTGCTTAGATATTTAAATAAAATTGTGTTGAGTTTGGAAATTTGTTTGACTATTTGGTTGTCAAATGTTATTTGAATTTATTTGGTTTGGAAATATATTTGGTTAATTAGTTGTGAAATTGTGTTTGGATTATTTGGTTATATTGCATCGTAAATAGGTTGTTTAGATATTTGCTCGCATTGGTGATTTAGAATAACATAACAGGTCAACTGAGAACTTAAGATGTTTGTAGCTTTGATTGGAAGCCAACTAAGAAGGTAAGTAAGACTATAATATTCATTTTTCTATTTTGCATAATTTACTGTAATAATTTTACTTGGCTTTCACTTTTTGACTTGTAGAAGACATCGATTGCTCAAAAATACAAAAACAAAAAAACGAATCAATTACTAAACTTATCCTCCACTTTTGAGCTATGTAGAACTTTTATTGGTACTTATTGTTTTTATAATTATAATTATTTTTATTATTTTAGAAATTCAGGTGAACAAAACTTTAACTAGCATTGATAACATGTGTAATCTATTAACCCGATTTCCAACCCGAACCGAACCGATTTGAGGTGGGTTGAAATAGGGTTGGGTTAAGATGTGAAAAGTAGGGTTGAAAGTAGGGTTGGGTTGTGATTTTACAAGGTGGGTTAGGGTTGTATTTGTGCCAACCCGAGTCAACCCGACCCGATTTACACCCCTAATGCCAGCTAGACCTTTCTTTTTCTAAGGCGAGGGCAGATATGACTTGTCAAAACAAAATAATTGCGCTGCTACGACACATGCAAACTTGAATCCGTAATTTGCGTTTGCCCCCACGCCCCTACCAAGACTGCGTGCGTTTCTGACTTGGACTGGACTTGTTCCGCCGCCGTCCATGTTAGGGTACGCTACAATAAAAAAAATTTTAAGGGTACGGGTGTATCAGTGAATGGGTAAAACTTTTGATGAAAAATTTTGAAGGTTAAAAATTATTTAATGATATAATATGATAGAGGTAATGATGATTAGTAAAGATGATAAAGTTAAAATAGATAGGTTAGTTATGTAGGTAGTTGTGTAGAAATGATTGAAAAGTAGGATAGTTGTATAGAAAAATATGAAGAAATAATTAAAAAATATAATAGTTGTGGAGAGTGAAAAGTTTTAACTTGACATTTTTTAACCATTGTCAAACATACCCTATATTTGTTACATTTTATGTTGTGTTTAGCAATCTGCATATATTTGTTACATTTTATGTTGTGTTTAGCAATCTGCAGAAAATATCAAGTTAAAATTTTTTAATCTAAAACTTTTCACTCTCCACAAATACTATATTTTTTAATTACTTTTTCACATTTTCCTATACAACTACCCTACTTTTCAATCATTTCTACATAATTGACCTATCTATTTTAACTTTATCTTGTTTACTCCTCATCATTACCCCTATCATATTGCATCATTTGACAACTTTTACTCTCCAAAACTATTCATCAAAAGTTTTATCCATTTCCAAACACACCCTTAATTTTATTTTTTTACTCTCTGTCCTTATTTTATTTTTAATTATTTCTTTACCTCTTCTTATATAACTATTCTACTTTTTAATCATTTCTACAGCACTATTCATACATCTAACTTATTTATCTTAATTTATCATTTTTACTCCTTATTATTTCTATCATATCACATATTTTTTCTCATTTCAAAATTTTTACACTCTAGAATTTTCTTTAAAAAATTTTATTGCTTCCCAAACATAACTCAGATAAAAAAAACTTTAATTTAAAATTTTCTCTTTCTATAATTATCCTATTTTTATTATTTATTCACATATTTTTATACAACTATCCTACTTTCAATTATTTCTACAAAATTACCAACACAACTACTATATCTATTTTAATTATATTCTCTTTATTCTTCATCATATCCCTATCATATCACATTATTTTCTACAAATTTAAAAACTTTTCAATTAATGGGTTGTTTGGCAACAATAAAAACTCAAAAATTTTTATCAAACCTTTCAATGTGTTGCCAAACTCAAAATTTTTTATCAAACTTTTCAATGAGGGGGGGGGGGGGGGACTTGAATCGGGTGGTGACCGAACCTGTAAGCGCATTAGCTGTTCCTCCAAGAACACCCAACCCATCAAGTTTGGGCTGAAAATGACACTTTTTTACGGGTAAAAATTTGTCACCCGACTTCTCAAGATTCCCAAATAGCCCCCAAAAATTTTATCACTTTCTAAAATTACCTCAAAAGTAAAAAGTGCATATTTTCTAAATATTCTACCCCCATGATAAAAACTTGAAATCAAAGCCTCGAAGCCTGAAGCCTGGAACTTGAGCTTAATAGTCTAGAACTATGACTACTTGCACTAGGTTAAGGGCACATAATTTCAATACTTTTTAATATCTAGAGGATTAATAAAAAAAAATTTACTATTTCAACCAAGTTAAAACATAATTTTTAAATTAGGGGTGTGTTTGGCAATTGATAGAAAATGTCAAGTTAAAACTTTTCAATTTAAAACTTTTCACTCTCCACAACTATAATATTTTTTAATCATTTTTTCGCACCTTCCTATATAACTACCCTACTTTTCAATCATTTTTACACAACTATCCACATAACTAATCTATCTATTTTATATTTATCCTCTTTATTACTCATCATTATTCCTATCATATCACATCATTTGACAACTTTTATTCTCCAAATTTTTTCATTAAAAGTTTTATTCATTACCAAACACACCCTAGGATTATAAGTTTTATGAAAATCAAAGATAGAAATAGACCAAATTTACTTAAATTTATTCACGTATAAATCATAAAAATAGTTAGATATATTAACATATAAATTAAAATGTGGCAATATTTTATGAAATCATTTATGCACGTATTAATGATATTTTTGAAGGTTTAAATTTTGTATTGAAAATGATGGCCCTAAGTTTATGGCAAAATCTGAGAGAGAAGGGGTAAATTAGGATCTTTTGAAATTCTTTCGATGTTTTAAGTTTAAACCCTTATAAGGTAATTCCTCTTAAATGAAAACGTGGAGAATAAAAAAGTAAATAAAACAATAATATTGGACACACAAAATTATAGAGGTTCAGGACAATGCTCCTTACTCTACTCTTCTAAGAACATACCTTTGCATCTTAGGTTCCACTATATCAATAGGATTATAACAATAGTCCTTGTTCTCTTCTAGATTCTAACTCTAGGGGCCTTCACAGTAATCACACCAGTAGGTGGTGAATCACACTCCAACCATAACTACTCGCCTTCACTTGATTTTAGTCTCTAATACCAAACCAAATGGAATTACAAAAGAATAAATCGAAAGGAAGAACTACACTTTACGGATGGTGCAGTGAAAGTTTCAGTGTGAGGAAGAACATGTAGAGAGAGTTTGAAAAAGGATCACTTCAGCAATTGCATAAATAGAATCGTTCTTATTGTACAACACTTAAATAATCACTTGAATGTTTATAAGTTGGAAGGTGAAAACTTAATCAATAATCTAACTAACCCTTTCCACTTCGTATGATGTATCTTAAATAAAGAGTGAATAAATTTGAATGTTACAAGGTAGGTGGCGAGCATTAAATGTGCCGAAATTTGAATTTTTTCAACCGTTACGATTCAAGTCGCATTGGAATCAACTTCAGGTGCGACTTCACCTAAGTCGCAAACTGGAGTCAACTTAGATTGCGACTTCGATCTTCAGTACTTCAGTCTTCAAATCTCAAGTTCAACTTTGAGGTTGATTTGGTCTTAAATTTGACCCAAGTCGTAGATGAAGTCAAATTGGATTGTAACTTTATAATTCATTTTGCTCATCAGAACTTTAATACATCATAAGCTTAGTTCCATAGCACATGTATCCTTTGTTTCTTCATATCATAGCCTTAAATACTTATTGCATATAGGCCTCTTTTCTTCTTAACCTTGTGCTTGGTCATTGTTCATTTGAAACTTCATATCTAAACTTGTAACTTGGATTCTTGGATTATAGCAAGGTAAGGATGTTTGAGCCATGCTGGTCATTCTTGAACTTGAATCTTCTTGTTTTGAACTTCCATGTGCTCAAGTCGAATGTTGGGGTCGATTTAAGTTACACCTTGGCTCAAGTCGCATGACTGAGTTGACTTCAGATGGGACTTCACCCAAGTCGCATATCAAAGTCAACTTGGGTTGCAACTTGACCTCATCAAGTTTAGCATCGAAATCCTAGAGCTCATCCAAGTCGCTAGCGGAGTCGACTTCCAGTGTGACTTTGCTGCTCACGTGTTTACGATTTTAGCATTGTCCAAAAAATGGTTGTTGAAGTCGAAGCTGGAGTTGACTTGGTTATTGACCTGACCTAAGTCGATGCTTAAGTCGATTTGGCTTATGACTCGACCTGTCACGCCTTGAATTTAAATATTTTAAAACTTGAAACATCATATAGACTTGTTAATACCTTATAAATTCTCAAATTTGAGTTGTTAATCATCAAAACATGGATTATACTTGATTTGCTATTAATTTCATAATAATTTCCCGCTTTTTGATGATTGACAGAACCAATTTGAGATATAACTATCTTTCATATGAAACTTATTATAGCTTGTGCAAACATGCCATATTTTGCAATTAATGTTCATTTAATTCAATAGTTTATTCTTATTATTTCATTTATCAAGGTATTCAAAACAGACCATTTATAACGTTGCATTCATATCTTTTCATTCAGCAAGATATTCATGACAATTCATTCCAATTATAGCATTCATTTAACAGAAATACCAAATCATTCAAAACTTTCATAACAAGTCACCCTTTTCAACAAAACATTTTCATTGTCCCTAGGTACAGCCTACCCCAAAAACTAAAAGAAATATCCTAATCCCAAAACTCCATAAAAAAGGCCCAAAAAACCCAAATCCCTTCCCGCTTTTTGTCAATCACCAAAAATGGGGCAAAGCAAGTTGTAAGGTTAGTTGTGATCGGTGAAAGAGAAATAGGAAAATAGAATAAGGAGACTGTGGAGGGTTAATTTGACAAAGTCAAATGGAATACTTGGGGTAGGAGTCATAGGAGGATGCAATGGTTGTAGATGGAGGAGTGGAGAGATCTTGGATGGAAGGTTCGACATAAACTGATTCTCCCCAATGTGGATTAAAGTCAGGAAAGCTTGGGAGGGGATGACATCTCCTACTACTAGAGGCAAGATTGTATTTGATATGTTTGAGTTCTTTTTCCAATTTATCTTGCCTCCCATGGATTTCCATGAGAGATAGGTTAATACACCCAAGTTCCTGAGAACTTCTACTGTTCATGGCTTGAAGATATTCTAGAATCGCATTGGAGGTTGATGGCTGAGAGAGAGAGTGAGCAAAGTGGTCAGTAGCCTGAGATCTTTGGGGCGAAAAGGATGCATGTGATGCAGGAGATGCAAGGGTCCTCGGAGTAGGAAATGGGTGTGATTGTGAGTGATTGGAATGAGCCTCCCCCTCAAATGGAGCCTCTCACTGAGATGGATCTAGGGCTGCCTAATGTTCTTTCCTATCTTGGCCTTGTGGAGGACCGCCTCCTATTCCAGCCTGAAGCTGTGCAGCTCTGAACGCCTCAAGACTTATTTTTATCCTTGTCAACAAAACTCTGTTGATGGCCTTAGTTGGCTTCAACACCTTATAGGGTTCCCCGTCTAGGTTAACATGGTAATGTTCTAGGATTTTGGTAATCCATGTGTTGTATGTCAACATCCCCCTTAGATTGTCCTTTTTCAACATCAGGGCTTCCAAAAATAATCGAAGCAAACTAACCCTATGTCGGTTGGCAACCTTCCATAAAATTTTCACCTCTCGAGGGTTGACTTGGTTCCGGCTTCTACCCTTGAGATAAATGTAGTGGGCGATTAGGAGTCTCAAAATTCTCAGTTTTGGTGGCAGATCCATATAATGTAAAAATTTAATACTATGATGATATTTGTCACTTCCAGTCAGTTGGTTATACATTCTAGTAAGTGTGAGATCCTATCGAATGGGATCTTCATGACATGGAACCCCTAGAATGCCAGCCACTCTGAATAGTGCATTTGACTTGCAGATTCCATGACCTTGACCAAGGTCAATCTCGATTCCTTTAACAAATGTATTCAATTCCTCTTAGTCCACAGATAGTAGAATAATCTAGTTAGGTCTGTATATATCTTGTCATCCTCTTTCAATAGGGTAGTTGAACCTTGAAAGTTAAATAATTCTTCTATTCTAAACTCATATTCTTGTAGAAACTTAAAATCAATGATTTCTACGGGGAAAGTCTACCGTTCATAGAAATGTTTGTAAAACTAGTTATATGTCTTTCATTTATAGAATATTCTACAGGCATTTTCAATGACTGATAAGTCTAATAATTTTCATTTAAATTTATATAAAATTCACACCGTTAAATATTAAAATCTTAATTAAATGCATGTTTTAAGTGAAATGTTGTGAAAATTATATTTCTTGTAAAATCTTTAATTTTGCTATAAAACGGGTCGTTTTGCAACATTCTTGAAAATATAAAATTATGACTCAATTTCCTAGAAAATTTTAATGTTGAAAACTGTATTAGCTTATTAATATAATTTGGGCAAATTCATAAAATTATTTAATTGGAAAAATCATAAATATATGACTATAATTATATTTTAAAATATGGGGAACAAAATAAATCATTATATTTGGATAAAATAAATTAAAGGATAAAACTAAGATGGTATGTGATATTATTGACATCATTTCTCAAAGAATTAATATTTAATTTTGTAATTAAATATGCTGCATGAGTACAGGAGACCGTGCACCACCAGAGCACCGGTATGGTACTCCACCATCCCCAATTCGCAAGTCACCAGCAGCTACCTTCCTTGAAATCCACCGACAGCCGCAAAGCTTGGCATAGGCAGATTCCAGCCACCAGAAATCGTGAGCAATCACCGGCCTAACTTCAGCAAAACCGAACGGCAGCCATGTGTCCCTTTCTCCAAATCCGTCTGAAGTAGCAGCAAACCACCAAAAACAGCCATGGTTGCCGTTTTCTTTATCTCCATCAAGCAAGAGCTGCCCGTGCCCTTTTAATTTCAGCAATTTTCGGCAGCATTGTCTTCTCCTGCAATTAATTTCAGCAATCCATAACGGCAGCCATGATGTCAGCTCTTCCAACGTCTGGTCAGCTGTAGCCGGTTCCATGAGAAAAATGGCCGCCTCTCACCGTCGATTCCAGCCGTCCGCACAAGCCCGCCATCTCAGCTAGCCACCCATATTGCAGCCACAATATCAGCCCTTAAGCCAATCAAGGCAACCCAAAGGCAACCGTTGGAGCAGCAGGCTTCTGCCGAAGCTTGGGCATTTCTGATTCTCTCGGGCAGAGCCGGAACTTGATTTGAGTGCTGCTGATGAGCAACAGGTTCTCCAGCAAGGTTCCGCCTGGATTCTGGGGATTGCCGCATGGTTTGCTGCTTGAGCTAGCGAAGAATTCTCTGTCTGGCGAGATTTCTCCAGCTATTTCTACGACCAGGAAGCCTCAATTTCTGCACCTCAAATCCGCCGGTAATATGAAAACGACAGCCATCTCCACAAATCTCACCGCCATCAACGAACCCCAACAGGCAGCAGAATCTCGCCACCTCCAAGCTGCCGGACCAAGCAGCTCTGCATCAAACCGAACTCCATTAACTTCCACCCGAGCCATCGATTTTTCCCCTTGTTAATCGAAGCACGACCAAAGCATGGGCAGCAGCGAATTTTCAGCCAACAGATCTCGATGCCAAATTTCTCCTCTGCTTAGCTCGTCCAAAATTCCAGCAACAAGAGCCAATGAAGATTTTGCCAAACCCATCTACCCGGCAGCTGCATCCAACTCCTTTAGCAGCATTGGCGATATCCTTTACAGAAACCTGCCCTGCCCACCTACTCTGATTTCAGCAAGGGCCCCTTTCCTTCTCTCATACGACAATTGCAATGACCCCTGCATCTAATGGATTTTCAGCAGCCACCTCTCCCTATTTCAAGCTGCAGCGATCGAAATTACATCGCTGCATGACTAAGCAGTTGGAAATCCCAAGCTAAAAGTGGCACCGACCAGCAACGACATTCCTCTACCCCGCTCCAAGCCAAAGCAGTTGCTTTCTTTAACTTCAGCAAATCAGCGACAGCCCTTTCCCCTCCAAAATTCCCATCGATTTAGAAAAGCTAACCATTCTGCCCCCTGATCATCTTCCAAGCCATGGCGGCTGAACCAAACAGCCCAATCCCATTTTCCAATAACTGACGGCAATCTGAAATCCATACCCATCTTCTCCGCCCGTCTCAAAGCTTCAGCAAGCCAATCGCGCACCATCAGCACCAACGAGTTATTTGGCAGCAGTCAACGCATCACCATTCCAAGGCAACAGGCAGAAGCAGAAGAGATCCAAGGCAAATGGTAGCAACAGTGACGTTGAAAATGGAAATCCCACATTGGATTCCAAGGTTGGCCTATGGGGTGCTCCACATCTATAAAATGGGCCCTCCACTCATCCCAAGGACTACACTACAACACTCTCTCATCACTTGAAGTGGGGCCCATTTAGGTAGGACCTTTGCCAAGTGGGAAAAACTCCAAGGGCTTGGATTGCTTCTCAAAAGAGTGGTTTTTCGAGCAGGAATGAGGGTAAATAAATTTTCTGTTAATTATAGTTTTTCTTTAATGCTTTATAGTTGTTAATTTCAGATTTGTAATATTTAGCGTAGATTTACCGCTTTATACATTGTAATTAAGTTTAATGCAATTTTCATTCCTGTTTTCGTAGATTAAATTTTACTTCTGTAGTCTTTTAATTACTGTCCTAATTTAGATTTAATTTTAGTTAATTGCAATTTCTCCTCTCCTTTCTCGGTCTCTTTCTCTCTCTTATTTATCTGCTTTCTCTCTCTTTCTAATTTCTTTCCCTTTCTCTCTCTCTCTCTAATTTCTTCTCTTTTCTCTTTTCTTCTCTCTCTAACCTCTCTTTCTCTCTCCACTTTCTTATCTCTCCATTCCCCTTTCTCTCTCTCTCTCTCTAATTTCTTCTCTTTCTCTCTCTAATTTCTTTCTCTCTCTTATTCATACCCTCTTCTCTCTCTTAAAAATAATTCAAAACTACATCGCCTCTCTGTGGATTCGACCCGACGCACCGTTATTCTACACTATCACCCGCATAGTGGTAGCTTTAATGTGTTTCGGTTAATTTTAATTAAACTGGTGATCACGGTGCTCTTAACGACAAGCACTTGGTGCGCATCAATGACTGTCCCCTTGGATCTAGGGTACCTCACCTCCTCCTAACTATTTCGATCCCTTCACTACTTTCATCATGTGTTGCCTCTCTAGGGAGTGAAATGGATGGGTTACCTTCATGAAACCTAACCCAGTGACCTGTTGATGTAGTGGCGCTGTCCTTGGCTCACTTGGATGACGTTTGTTGCCATCGAGGAACTTCCTTCTGGGTCGTCAACTTGGAGGGGCATGGCACGGGTAGCTTTGATGGCTTGGAGACTACTTGTGGTGCCATTTGAAATGTAGGGAAGAATGAACTAGGAGATTGATGAGTTTGTTATCTAGGAGCTTGAAAATCAGAAGATTTGTTAGGGATTCTTGGGAATTTTGAGCTTGGGAGTGATGACAGTGATGGAAGAAAAAAAATCAAAGAAATGAGGGTCGAATACGATTTGGTGCCTAAATGGGGGACAACACCCTCGGAGTCAACTTTAGTGAAGTCGACTTGGCTCCACCAACCAAAGTATGGACATATCCTAAGTGTTACCCATCTTACCCATATCAAACTATCATATCATTTATCAACTATAGCAATCACAAACAACATATATATATATATACTAATTTTGCAATTTTGCACAAATTTTAGGTGTCAATATCAATCATATCCATTTCACTTCTAATCTTACAAAATGATTCATTTCATAATGGTTTGGTAATAATGTCTACAATTTGATCTTCAGTTTTAACATATTCCAAACAAATATCATGATTTTTAACACATTCTCTAATAAAATAATGTCTAACATCTGTATTTGGTTCTGGAATGCAATATGAGATTCTTAGTTAAGCAAATAACACTTTTATTATCACCTCTAATTAGCATATTTTTGTAATCTATCACATAATCTCTTAACTATTGTCTCATCCATAATTATTGGGCACAACAGCTTCCAGCAACTATATATTTGGCTTCCACAGTAGATAAAGCAACATTAATCTATTTTCTTAAAAATCACGAAACCATTAAATTTTCAAGAAATTAACAAGTTCCACTAGTAACTTTTCTATCTACTTTGTAACCGACAAAGTCTGCATCCGAGTAGCCAATTAGATTAAATATTGAGCCCTTGGAATACCATAGGCTTAGATTAGTGGTGTCAATCAGATATCTGAAAATTCTCTTTATAGCTATCATGTGGGATTTGATTAGAATCTAGAACACATGCAAATATTAAATAATATATTCGGACTAGATGCGGTTAAGTATAACAAAGATCCTATCATGCTTCTATACAATTTTGGTCAATTATTTACCTTTTTCATCCTTGTTAATTTTGATTATTGGGCTCATGAGGATATTTGTTCCTTTGTTATTTTCCATTGCAAACTTCTTGAGCATTTCCTTGATATATTTGGACTGATCTATGAAAATTTCTTCACTTAGTTACTTGATTTGCAATTCAAGGAAGAAGTTGAGTTCACCCATCATGCTTATTTCAAATTCATTCTGTATAAGCTTGGAAAATTTCTAGCATAAAGATTTACTAGTAGTACCAAATATAATATCATCGACATAAATTTGCACAATTAATAAATATTTTCCTTTATACTTGATGAACAAGGTAGTATCTACTTTCCCTCTTTGAAATTCATGTTTGATAAAAAATTTACTTAGCTTTCATACCAAGCTCTTGGAACTTGTTTCAGTCCATACAAGGCTTTGGTCAACTTGTAACTAAATCTTAATTGATCCATTTCTTCAAAGCTAGGAGGTTGTTCAATATACACTTCTTCATTAAGATATCCATTCAAAAAAGCACTTCTGTGGCGCCCCGACCCGGGTGCTTAGAAGCCTTACTCCGGGATCTTTATTGATTGGTAAACGTAACTCAGGATTGTTGCCCTGATCACACGGCGGGATTTTTAAATTGGATCTCGTCCAATTTTTTTTTCATTCCTTTTTTTTCATCACATAACAAACACTTGTCATTAACTTTATGCATGATACTCATAATAACATCATATCATCATATATGAACATATTCTTGACATTAATTTCACATATATTATTCATATCACAATAACTGACTTATCTACATCACAAGTTCTTTCAATCTAAATATTTCATACATACATATTTTGAAGATTCCATATAATCATTCATACCATATACAGACTAGTTTGTTGAAAAGTTTTCTTCATACTCTTTTCCTTTCCTGCATTGCCCATGCGGTACCTGTCTATGATTGGGGAAAACAAAACATGAGTCGAAACTCAATAAGCAAGCATTTTTTTATTTTAAATGCATTTCTCACCTTTTAGTAGTAGACGCTTAACAAGCGTTCGACTAGCAATTGGAGGAAACCTTTTCATAAATACCTTTCATAAACATTTCATAATCCCAATTCATGGCAAACATATGCTTGTAAAACTTGACATATAAATTCTTTTTCTATAGACATATTTTATGTTCTAAAATATCTTTCATCGAAGCTCCTTTTCTCATAGGACATTCTCATGTCCTAAAATACTTTTCATAAAATTCCTTTTAAGCATATGCAACATGCAATACGTCTTTGTCCATCTGGTAGGTGACACTTATCAAGTGATCATCCTTCATTAGGAGAGAAATCCTTCTAGGTGATAGCCCGCAAGCTAAGCGACTATCCGTGTCCATCTCTCATTTCAGGGAGGGCGCCGCCGGCATTTAGCCTTATTCAAGCGACTCGGCCTATGCAAAGGAGGCCCAATTTGCAACCGCGTCCGGCTTGCATATCCTCTACAGTAGACCAAGTACATAACCCTTGTGCACACGTTTCCTTCACATTCACGTGCTAGCATGATTTTATAAAAACCACAGACCACAGTTTGTGTTCCTTTTCTAAAAACTTGATGTTATCATGCTTTTATAAAATACTACAGACCTCAGTCTGTATTTCTTTCAAATCTTGAAAACTGGGCTTAACCCATGTTAACGAGTTATATACTCAAAACATTTTGTAAGGATGGCTAACCTTAAAACATTTATATTTCATAAATCATTTGAAGTATTCAAGGAAAACATTTAAAATAACAATATTTTCTAACCGCTTTTGTAAATAATTTTTGAATGACAAAACGTCTTTAAAAATATTTGAAACTTTCATCTAATATCATATACTTTTGTCCACCTGTCTTATTATTCATTTCTATATGGGATAGTCTTGTATAATCCTTTGAACATTACTGAAATCATTTTTGAAATTAATTTATCGTTCGGCCTTCCTTAAATTCTTCTCGAAACAATGGATTTTGGAAATTCCAAAATAATCCAATATTTATAGAACCTTTGAAACATATCCTTAAAATACTTTAAAACCTTGAAATAAAACTATTCAATACATTTATTTCAAATATCATTTTAAAATCTCATGTTCCTTTCAACACAACCTTTTCAACATTTGCATTTTAATATTTTTCAACATTAAAAGAATTTGCTTTTAATGAAGTAATTTCCAAGATAATTTAAGACTACAGAATAAGGTCGTATAAAATTGTATTTTCAAAAGGTTTTCTTGCTTACCTGCATAGTCAACTTGTATCTTTCACTTGTACCTTTTTCTTTTCCTATACAAATGAAAAGGACCATTTTTCTCATATAGACAAAATATTCCATGCTTGCACATTTCTACTATTAAATTTGAATTCATCTTAGGGCTTCTAACCCATGCATATGTCATAATCACTTTATTTTCCTTCATAACTCTCATAGAGGTTAATTTGGTCTCTATTTTCACATATGGATTTTTATCCCAAAAATCTTTTAAAATTCCATTCATACATCCTTATAAATATCAATCTTATTTCTGCCCAAATCACTCTGTTTACTATTCATGATTATTGTTCATGATCACTATTCCTAATTACTGTTCACAACGTGTTTGGCACTGTTTATGGATTTCAAAATTTGGCATTTTTTTTAAATAAAAAAATATCATGACATAACTCTTGTTTAGTACATCATGAGATAATTCATGCGTTTTGAATTAATCATGATTATCTGGGCTAAATAAATCATTTTAGCCACTTATACACATATGCGTATAAGGTTCTATAATTCATGTTTTAAGCATAAATTTGACTTAACAAAATTCTTTTAATTCCTATAATATATTTCATAACATACCATGATCAACATAATCATAATTCTCATTTAAAATTTCTGAAACTTATTATTAAATTCCAAAACAGCCCTTCTCTTTTCACTATATTCCATCTTCTTATTTACCTATTAATTCCATATATACATATATTAGCATTAATTTGCTATCCATAATCCTTTATTAAACTCTTTCCTAAAATATATATTAATTTGGATCACTTTCACTTAGTTTTCATATTTATTTTTGATTATTTCTAAAACTGTCCACATTTGCTGAAATCAGGTGTACTGATTTCTCTAAATCTTGATTTATAATCAAATCAAGGTATTTAACTCTGAAATTTCTATCATACATCCATAACTACATTAATTAACGCTCATAGAAATTTCAGCAGGAAATATTAACATTATATATTTATTTTGACATTTTCACTATGCTGGACAGTGTTGTAAAATTAGGAATAGCCCTAATCACTATATTTTTACCATACTTATGTCATCCAAAAATCCTATTTTATTTTTTTAGAGTGATATTCATGATATCTTATACATCATGTTAAAATTTCAGATCAAAAATCATCTACAAAAATTATTAAAAATCATTTACTACAGCTGATCTTGTCACCCGTTTTACCCTGTTTTAAGTTAATATTCTCGGATTTTTAATTTGCAACCTGCTTAATATTTTAAGCTGAAATTTTGGTCGTTTCTTAATGATAATATAATGAGCTTGTACAAAAATTTCATGGCAAAAATCGTTCGTTTACTATCTCATTCATATTTTTGTTTCTAATATTACATAAACTCCAGATTTGAAGCAATAAAACAAGATTAACTTATACTTATCAAATTAATCATGAAAATATTTCTAAATTAGTTTAACACTGAATTGGTTTAATAACATTAATCCTTACCCATCTTTTCATTATTCATAAATCATATTTTAAACACGATTATAAAAATCTATTTGGAACGGTACATCCATTCCAGAATTCAATATGTAATTCAATTAGAAATAAAAGCAAAAAATTAAACAGCACCTGGCCTCGTTGAAACATTCAGCAGGGTATCTCCATATTTTTCAGCAACGTACAACATCTCCCTTTTTTTAAAAAAAATGCCCAGCAGCAGCTGCCCCCTTTTATATACTCCATTAACGGTTCACCATGGTTAAAATTTTAATTTAACCCATGGTCACCGTTTAACAAAATCCACCTGTTGCGTTTTTAGAAATCCAGCATTGATGGCGGATCCTGTATTTTATATCTTATTTGTTGTAGCTGTCCACGAAACCATTTTGCGCCATCTATACTTGCATGCACCGTCCATTTGCTGCCAGCGTGATTTTTTTCGTGCAATTTTTTTTTTGTATTAATTAATTCATAACTGCCTACATACACACTTATATATTATGAAAATTTTTCTTATTAATATATACACAATTGCTCACAAAATGTAACTTTCGGAATTTTGAAAAAAAAATTCTATTTAATTTTAATTAACTAATTCATATTTGGATAAAAAATCTCATTTTAAAATTTTGGAAACATGTTTTCCAAAATTTCATTTCTTCATTAAATTGGTCATATTAAAATAGGATTACTCATAAAATTTCACCTCAATTGGAGCGAAGTACATATTTTAATTTAATTAAAATAGTACTTTGGCATAAATTTTCATTTTAAAAACTTGTAGACATGTTTTTTAAAATTTAATCCTTTCATTATGTAGGGTATATTAAAATAGGCTTGCTCCAAAAGTTTCATCTCAAACAGCCTTATATACATTAAGATATTAATTAATTAAATAATTTATATAAAAATAATAAAATATCAACGTCAACTCCGTTTACGTGCGTGCTTGCATGAATTACTTTTGGGCACGTTTTTTGATGCACTCAAGTTAGTTAATTTAGCCAACTACTTTTCGTAATCTGATCCGTCTAGATTAGAGAGCATATAATTTAGTACCTTCTAGTAAATTTTTATGTGATTCTGAGTTATGCATATTTATATCTAATCAAAACAGTGAGGATGAATATAAGCCCTTAATTTGAGCCCCTAATTAGCCAAAAAATTTCTATTTATTTTTATTTTTCCATAAGGTTCCTAACTTTAAACAGTTTCAATTTGTATAATTCAGAATTTTGAAATTCCTTTCGGAAAAATTTGTAAAAATTCATTTTCATATCTAATATTTATGAAATCATAAATTACTCTCTATTTTCTTATAAATATCAAATGTAACTTTTGAAAATTCTCATTAAGTCCCCTTTTTGTCTCCATTCTTGTCAAAATTACCAATCAATTATCTTTTCTAAATTTACAATTTAATCTCACTTTTATAAAATTATAATTTGGTCTTTTCGTGATTAAGTTAATCCAAAGTGATTAACTTATCACTTTATCTTAATCACATGATTACTATTCATGTTTACTATTTATTAAATTAATTATTCGGTTCTTCAACTCCATATATTACAAAATTATATATTTAAAAAAAATCAATAACCTAGGATTCGTGACCTTAGGGTTTCATACATGGTCCTAAAATTTGGGGTTTCACAACTTTTAACATCCATTTAAAATAATTTAAAGCCCGTATGAGATGAAAAGGCTAGTAAAATATGTATAGCTTCTAATATTGCCACGAGCATATATGATTCCTCAGAGTTAATTCCTTCCTCTTGTAAATACCCCTTGGCTATTAATCAAGCTTTGTTTCTTACAACAAGTCCTCTTTCATCTAATTTGTTCTTAAAATTCTATTTAGTACCAATAACGGTGTAGTCCTTAGGTCTAGGAGCTAGGTTCCATACTTGATTTTTTTCAAATTGATTAAGCTTTTCTTGCATAGAAATGATCTAGTTTTTATCATTAAAAGCTTGATCCATTAAATTTTGCTCTATCTTAGAACAAATGCAAAATGTTCATATATATTTTGCTTAGAGTCTTTAGTTTTTATACCTTTATATATATCTTCTATCACTTGTCTAATTGGATGATCATTTTTAAATTTTAAATCCTTGAGAGGTTTGTAGGGAACATCACCTTAACTTACTTCTTTGTCTGAGCTTTGATCCTCCTTGCTTTTTCACCTGCAGATTTTCAAAGTTCTTTGATAGATCATCTGCATCATTAAACCCATCATGCTTCTTAAGAGTTGGGTTAAATTCATTAGATATAGCATGAATAGAATCTTTAACAACTTGATTTCTTTTGTTGAAGACTTTATATGTTTTGCTATTTGAGGAATATCTAAAAAATATAGCTTCATTACTTTTAGCATCCAGTTTGCTAAGGTTATCTTTTCCATTATTTAGTATATGGTAAGTGCAACCAAAGACATGAAAATATGAAATATTTAATTTTCTACTTTTCCTTAGCTCATTGGGGATTTTTTTCAAGATAACTCTAATGGTGACACGATTTAGAATATGACAAGTTATACTTAAAGCTTCATCTTAAAATTTCTTGCATAATTTGCTTTTATTTAGCATGGTCTCAGCCATCTCTTGCATTGTTTTTTTTTAACCTTTTGTTGAGGGGATCTAGTTGCAAAAAATATATGGTTAATTCCTTTTACATTGCAAAATTCTATAAAATATTTATTTTCAAATTCACCACTATGATCACTTCTAATAAATATAATATATTTTATTTTTCATTTTATGCTAATTTTGAGAAGCTAACAAACATAGAGAAGGCTTCATCTTTGCTAGCCGATAGCATTATCCAAGTGAATCTTGAAAAATCATCCACAATAACAAAGACATACATCTTTCCTCTAAAGCTCAAAATGTCAGATGGTCCATAATGATTCATATGCAATAACTTAAGTGACCTTGAAGTTGAAACTGTTGGAAACATGAGGAAAACTAGCTAAATCTATGTTTTGATGATTAACAAATCAATTTGAGAAAGTCTTGGCTACTAACAAGTTTGTGAAATGTCTTAAGGAATATACATTTGAAGAAAATCAAGTTAGGAAGGCCAAGTCGATTCCCAAGTCGACCCCATGATCGACTTCAACAAGCCAAAAACGTCCAGAGCTGAAATGGGAAGAAGACCAAGTGAAGTCGCAGGTCAAGTCGACTCCACATGCGACTTGGGTAGCCAAGTCGCAGACGAAGTCGACCTCGATATCGACTTCAGTCGTGCAATTTCTTCCAGAGTTGAATTTCGGAGCAGCAGAATATCGAAGTCGCAAGTGAAGTCGACTCCAGTTGCGACTTGGGTGAAGTCGCGAACAAAGTCGACCCCGAAGTGCGACTTGAGGTTTTGGAGATTCAAAGATACTGATTCAAGCTTCTTTTAAAGATCAAAGATGCAGTTTCAAGATTAAATGATTTCAAGATCAACTCAAAGTCTCTCAAGTCCAAGACAAGAACTTCAAGCATGTTCCAAGATGAAGAAATAAGCAAATCATGAAGATCAATATGAATCAAATGCAAAGCAAGATGATGATACACTATGCAAGACTCAAGTTCTCCAAAGATTCAAGATTTAAGAGGAATCAAAGTCAAGCTTCTAAGGATTGCAAATCATGGAGCTAATAAAAGCAAGGCACAAGGATCCAGAAAGTAATACAAAAAGTGCAAAAGAACTAAAGGCATAGAGAAGACCAAGCAAAAGAAAACGATTTCCAAGTTCCAAGTTCGTGAAGCCATCTGACAAGGTGAAGTCGAAGCCGAAGTCGACTCCACCTGCGACTTAGGTCAAGTCGAGAACCCAAGTCGACCCTGACTGGAACTTGAAGTTGCGAAGGAGAAGCGAAGTCGCACCCGAAGTCGACTCCATCTGCGACTTGGGCGAAGTCGCATCCGAAGTCGACTCCACCTGCGACTTGGGTCGCAACGGTCGGATTTTATTCGAACGTTGGCGCATTAAATGCGCGCCACCGACCCTCTAACGTTCGGATTCCCTCCAAAATTATAAAAGGGAGTTAATGTGGACGAGGGAAGTAGTTGGAAAACATTAAGTGAGCATAACTCCTATCTACAAGAGCATTAAAGTGATCAAGCCAATCAAGAGAGGAAGAATTGTGCTTCAAGTTGCAAGAGCTACATTCAGAAACTTCAAAGCCATCATCTACAAGTTCTTCCCTGCGCTAAATCGTTTCTACACACCTGTAAAGTGTAGTTTATTTTTATTGTTTACTTGTTTGTGTTGAACTTGATTTAGCTTGCGTAGCTAAGATCAAGAGGTAGCAAAGTAGTGTGTGATTGGAGTGTGACTCATCACCTACTTGTGCTAAGTGTTTGATGCCCCCTAGAGCTAGAATCTAGAAGAGAGCAAGAGGCTCTGGTTGTATATGCCCCCTAGAGCTAGAATCTAGAAGAGAGCAAGAGGCTCTGGTTGTATATGCCCCCTAGAGCTAGAATCTAGAAGAGAGCAAGAGGCTCTAGTTGTATTCGCGGAATACAATAGTGGAATCCAAGTCACAAGGAGTGTGAGCTTGGAAGAGTGGAGTAGGGAGGTTGCCCGAACCACTATAAAATCCTTGTCTACTTGCTTTTATTTCTGCTCTCTTTATTACTTTGATTTCCATTCAGTTTCTTCATTCAAGGGGATTAATTCTACAAGGGGTTAAGTTTTTAAGTTACCAAAGAAATTTTTAAGAACCCAATTCACCCCTCCTCTCTTGGGTTTTGCCATCTATTCGGGACCCAACAAGTGGTATCAGAGCAGGTCTTTGAGTTAAACCAAAGAGATCTATTGATATGGCATCCCAATCGATTCCCGTTCCCGCTTTTGCCGAGGGCCAATCTTTTACAAGGCCACCATTGTTTGATGGGAACAACTTTGGCTATTGGAAGCTTCGTATGAAGCAACTCATCATGGCTACCGATATGGATTCTTGGATTGCTATCCTAGATGGTGTGATTTTGCCTACCGATGACAAAGCTTCCAAATGGACCGAAGAGGAAGTTAGAACCGTCAAGAGCAATGCCAAGGCAATGAATTCTTTATTTTGTGCTCTTACGGCTTCGGAGTATGATAGAGTATCTTCTTGTTTGACTGCAAAAGAGATATGGGATACTCTAACATCTATTTATGAAGGAACCTCCCAAGTCCAAGGGACCAGGAGAAACATTTTGATTGGAGAGTTTGAAAATTTCAGAATGCTAAATACTGAAAATATTTCTGAAATGTTTGCGAGATTTTCTAAAATTACTAATGCTCTAAAGGGTCTTGGAAAAGCTATTTCTGAATCCGAGCAGGTTATGAAGATATTGAGAGCTCTACCGGATTCATGGACTCCAAAGATAACGACAATTGAAGAAGCCAAAGACCTCAACACATTGAAGCTTGAAGATCTTATTAGCTCACTCATGTCACATGAGCTAATTAAGAAAAGGAATGAGGATCAACACAAAGGCAAAAGAGCAATTGCCTTGA
Organism: Annona cherimola; assembly: GCA_030490835.1. Taxonomy (NCBI): domain Eukaryota; kingdom Viridiplantae; phylum Streptophyta; class Magnoliopsida; order Magnoliales; family Annonaceae; genus Annona; species Annona cherimola. The sequence goes on along the minus strand of CM059971.1, from coordinate 32,026,786 downwards.
AAGCTACACAAGACACGGATGACACCTCATCCTCTCAAAACGATGACGAGATGGCCCTACTCACAAAACGATTCAGAAAATTTGTGAGAAAAGGCGGAAATTTCAGAAATTTCAAAGACAGAAATTCCAGAGAGAAAAAGAAAGAACCAATCAAATGCTATAGATGCGGGGGCGTAGGACATATGCAAACCCAATGTCCTACACCGGAAGAAAGGCCAAAGGAAAATCATGAAGGCAGAAGATATCAAAAGGGAAGAGGCATGTACGTCAATGAGGAGACGTCATCAACATGCAGCTCTTCAACCGATGACAACGATGCGGCCAACTGTGCAAGAATATGCTGCGTAGCACAAATCGAACAAGAAGAAGAACTGCTATGCTTGAACACGACGGAAGTTTTGGAAGATCAATCTACCTCAACAAAATACACAGAAAGTGAAGAGGTAACTTCCAAACCTTATTCTCAATCAAGTTATTCTTCTTTTCATGATTGCCTCAAATGTGCCGAATTAGATGAACTACAAATTGCATATGATTCATTGTATGGGGAAATCAAAAAGCTAGGAAACAAGTTGATATTAAAAAGAAAACAATGCAACTGTGTTATCATTGAAAATGGAAAACTAGCTGAAATGTCAACAAAATTGAAAGAAGAAAATGAACTGTTGTTGAAAGAAGTTGAGAAACTGAAAACGGAGAACGAATCCTTAAATGAATCATTAGCAAAGTTCTCTAATCCCGGTGAAAATGTGAAGATGTTCTTGAATATGACCTCACAAACAGATAGAAGAGGTCTTGGATACAATACATTTGAGCAAAAAGAAAGTGGTAAATCAAATGTGCCAATACATGGAAAATATCAAACAAATACTGCACCTACATTCAAGCCACAAAGGAAAAATATTGTGTGGATTAAAAGGCCAACACTTGAACCAAAATATACTTGGAGGCCTACTTCTAGATTACCAATGGCTTGTAACTTTTGCAACAAGATGGGTCATAAAGCCTATAAATGTAACTTCAAGAAATTATATGACCATGGTGCAAGATTAGTTTGGGTTCCAAGGAACACGAGATTTGGGCTTTCTAAGGTAGACAACGAAGATTGAATCATTTTACTAACCCAAATGGACCCATAAAATGGGTACCAAAAAGATGAGAATTACTTGTTTATTTTTCAGATTTGTTTAAAGGCAAAGGCAAATAATGTATGGTTCATGGATAGCGGTTGTTCAAGGCACATGACTGGAGAAAGAAATTTGTTTCACAAACTTAAGCCTAGCAACGACGGAACGGTTGCCTTTGGTAATAATGAGAAAGGTAAAATCAAAGGTAAAGGAAATATTTACAGTAGCTCAAATGCATGTATGGAGGATGTTTTGTTTGTTGAAGGACTCAAGCATAACTTAATGAGCATTAGCCAATTATGTGATAAAGGATATAAGGTTGTGTTTGAATCATCTGTATGCAATGTATTTGATGGTGAGCATATCATGTTTAGTGGAAGAAGACATGGAAATGTATATTTGGTTTCACTTGATGAACTAGATGGTCAATGTCTAATGGCCATTGAAAATGATCCATGGGTTTGGCATAAAAGACTTGGACATGTGAATATGTCAAACATAAAGACCCTATGGAAAAAGAGTTTGGTAGAAGGCTTGCCAAAGTTGAAATATGACAAAGACAAAATTTGCAAGGCATGTCAATTATCTAAACAACCAAAGATGTCTTTTTCTACCAAAAAGGAGATTTCCACCACAAGGCCACTTGAATTGCTACACATGGATCTATATGGACCATCCGACATTTTAACCATTGGTGGAAAGAAATATGTATTTGTTATTGTAGATGACTTTTCAAGATTCACATGGATAATTCTCTTAGCTAGCAAAGATGAAGCTTTCTCTATGTTTTCAACTTTTGTAAACTTGGTGGAAAATGAAAAACAAAGTACTATTATGTCTATAAGAAGTGACCATGGTGGTGAATTTGAAAACAAACGATTCATAGAATTATGTAATGAAAAAGGGATTCATCACACATTTTCTGCACCAAGAACTCCACAACAAAATGGAGTAGTTGAAAGGAAAAACAGAACTATACAAGAGATGGCTAGAACAATGATAAATGAGAGCAAATTATCCAAGAAGTTTTGGGGTGAAGCTGTGAGCACAGCTTGTCATGTTTTAAATCGAGTTACCATTAGAGCTATCTTGAAAAAGACCCCATATGAGCTATGGAAGGGAAGGAAACCAAACATATCTTAATTTCATGCTTTTGGATACACATGTTATGTTCTGAACAATGGAAAAACCAACTTGGGAAAACTTGATGCTAAAAGTGATGAAGCAATATTCCTTGGTTATTCATCAAATAGCAAAGCATATAGAGTTTTCAATAAACGAAACCAAGTTGTAGAAGAATCCATACATGTTATTTTTGATGAAACTAACCCATGCTTTAAAAGAAAGGATGATTCAAGTGATGCAGATGACATAGCAAATGGCCTTGAAAGGCTGCATGTGGAAAAGCAAGAAGAGTCCATGGAGGAAAGGGTAAGTGAAGGTGATGATTCCTATAAACCTCCATCTGATTTAAAATTCAAACATGCACATCCAATTGAGCAAGTTATAGGAAATGTGTATAAAGGTGTAAAAACTAGAAGGTCAAAGCAAAATGTTTGTGGACAATATGCTTTTGTATCCAAGATTGAACCTTCTAATATTGAACAAGCTCTTGATGATGAAAACTGGATTATAGCAATGCAAGAAGAGCTAAATCAATTTGAAAGAAATCAAGTTTGGCACCTTGTTCCTAGACCAAATGATTGTACTATTATTGGCACCAAGTGGGTCTTTAGGAACAAATTAGATGAAAGTGGACTTGTAGTGAGGAACAAAGCTAGACTTGTGGCAAAAGGATACTCACAAGAAGAAGGAATAGATTTTGAGGAATCCTATGCACCGGTTGCTAGATTAGAAGCCATTCGCATCTTATTAGCTTTTGCATCTCACATGAACTTTAAATTGTTTCAAATGGATGTCAAAAGTGCATTTTTGAATGGTTATATAAATGAAGAGGTGTATGTTGACCAACCACCTGGATTTGAGGAGAAAGATCAATCAAAATTTGTGTACAAGTTGACCAAAGCATTATATGGATTGAAACAAGCCCCAAGAGCTTGGTATGATAGACTAAGCAAGTTTTTGATTGATCATAATTTTCAAAAGGGAAAGGTAGACACCACCTTGTTTATCAAGTATAAAGAAAAGGATATTTTAATCATTCAAATTTATGTTGATGATATCATTTTCGGTGCTACTAATGAATCTCTTTGTCAAGAGTTTTCTGAACTTATGCAGAAAGAATTTGAGATGAGCATGATGGGAGAGTTAAACTTCTTCCTTGGACTGCAAATCAAGCAACTAAATGAAGGAATCTTCATAAACCAGTCCAAATACATCAAGGAGATGCTCAAGAAGTTTGGCATGGAGAACAGCAAATGAGCAAACACGCCCATGAGCTCCACAATTAAAATTGACAAAGATGAGAAAGGGAAAATAGTTGATTTGAAAATGTATAGAAGCATGATAGGATCTTTGTTGTATTTAACTGCTTCTAGGCCAGATATTTTGTTTAGTGTGTGTATATGCTCTAGATTTCAATCATGCCCAAAAGAATCACGCTTGGTAGCTGTGAAAAGAATTTTTAGATATCTAGTAGGCACTACCAATTTAGGACTATGGTATCCAAAGGGCTCTAATTTTGATCTAATCGGCTACTCGGATGCGGATTTTGCTGGTTACAAAGTAGATAGAAAAAGCACTAGTGGAACATGTCAGTTTCTTGGAAGCATGTTGGTTTCATGGTTTTCAAGAAAACAAACTAGTGTTGCTCTATCTACGGCGGAAGCCGAATATATTGCCGCCGGGAGCTGTTGTGCTCAATTACTTTGGATGAAACAGCAACTTAGGGACTATGGCATGAATTTCAAAGATATACCTATCAAATGTGATAATACAAGTGCCATATGTCTAACCAAGAATCCAGTCCTGCATTCTAGGACCAAACATATAGACCTTAGACATCATTTCATTAGAGAACATGTAGAAAATCATGACATATGTTTGGTATATGTAAGAACAGAGGATCAAGTTGCAGACATATTCACAAAACCCCTAGCCAAAGACGCATTCTATAAAATTAGAAATGACATGGAAATGATTGAGTTAGGCTAGCATAAACTTAGGGGGAGCACCTGTTCAGGGGGAGCAATCCCACCTATCTCTTTGATAACCCTCTAATCTTTTTGATATATTGACAAAAAGGGGGAGAGAGATTTAAGAATGGGGAGAAGAAGAGGATTTGAATATAAGTTATTTGAGTATAAGTCTTTATGATTAAAGGGGAGAGAGATTTAAGGAGAGAAGAGTAGGATATGTATATGCTTAAATGAATACTTTGAATGTTTGCATGAGTTCATGAGCATATTTATTTAAATGAAAGGTATCCACTCAAATCGATTTTGTCAATCATCAAAAAGGGAGAGATTGTTGGAAACATGAGGAAAACTAGCTAAATCTATGTTTTGATGATTAACAAATCAATTTGAGAATGTCTTGGCTACTAACGAGTTTGTGAAATGTCTTAAGGAATATACATTTGAAGAAAATCAAGTTAGGAAGGCCAAGTCGATTCCCAAGTCGACCCCATGATCGACTTCAACAAGCCAAAAACGTCCAGAGCTGAAATGGGAAGAAGACCAAGTGAAGTCGCAGGTCAAGTCGACTCCACATGCGACTTGGGTAGCCAAGTCGCAGACGAAGTCGACCTCGATATCGACTTCAGTCGTGCAATTTCTTCCAGAGTTGAATTTCGGAGCAGCAGAATATCGAAGTCGCAAGTGAAGTCGACTCCAGTTGCGACTTGGGTGAAGTCGCGAACAAAGTCGACCCCGAAGTGCGACTTGAGGTTTTGGAGATTCAAAGATACTGATTCAAGCTTCTTTCAAAGATCAAAGACGCAGTTTCAAGATTAAATGATTTCAAGATCAACTCAAAGTCTCTCAAGTCCAAGACAAGAACTTCAAGCATGTTCCAAGATGAAGAAATAAGCAAATCATGAAGATCAATATGAATCAAATGCAAAGCAAGATGATGATACACTATGCAAGACTCAAGTTCTCCAAAGATTCAAGATTTAAGAGGAATCAAAGTCAAGCTTCTAAGGATTGCAAATCATGGAGCTAATAAAAGCAAGGCACAAGGATCCAGAAAGTAATACAAAAAGTGCAAAAGAACTAAAGGCATAGAGAAGACCAAGCAAAAGAAAACGATTTCCAAGTTCCAAGTTCGTGAAGCCATCTGACAAGGTGAAGTCGAAGCCGAAGTCGACTCCACCTGCGACTTGGGTCAAGTCGAGAACCCAAGTCGACCCTGACTGGAACTTGAAGTTGCGACGGAGAAGCGAAGTCGCACCCGAAGTCGACTCCATCTGCGACTTGGGCGAAGTCGCATCCGAAGTCGACTCCACCTGCGACTTGGGTCGCAACGGTCGGATTTTATTCGAACGTTGGCGCATTAAATGCGCGCCACCAACCTTCTAACGTTCGGATTCCCTCCAAAATTATAAAAGGGAGTTAATGTGGACGAGGGAAGTAGTTGGAAAACATTAAGTGAGCATAACTCCTATCTACAAGAGCATTAAAGTGATCAAGCCAATCAAGAGAGGAAGAATTGTGCTTCAAGTTGCAAGAGCTACATTCAGAAACTTCAAAGCCATCATCTACAAGTTCTTCCCTGCGCTAAATCGTTTCTACACACCTGTAAAGTGTAGTTTACTTTTATTGTTTACTTGTTTGTGTTGAACTTGATTTAGCTTGCGTAGCTAAGATCAAGAGGTAGCAAAGTAGTGTGTGATTGGAGTGTGACTCATCACCTACTTGTGCTAAGTGTTTGATGCCCCCTAGAGCTAGAATCTAGAAGAGAGCAAGAGGCTCTGGTTGTATATGCCCCCTAGAGCTAGAATCTAGAAGAGAGCAAGAGGCTCTGGTTGTATATGCCCTCTAGAGCTAGAATCTAGAAGAGAGCAAGAGGCTCTGGTTGTATATGCCCCCTAGAGCTAGAATCTAGAAGAGAGCAAGAGGCTCTAGTTGTATTCGCGGAATACAATAGTGGAACCCAAGTCACAAGGAGTGTGAGCTTGGAAGAGTGGAGTAGGGAGGTTGCCCGAACCACTATAAAATCCTTGTCTACTTGCTTTTATTTCTGCTCTCTTTATTACTTTGCTTTCCATTCAGTTTCTTCATTCAAGGGGATTAATTCTACAAGGGGTTAAGTTTTTAAGTTACCAAAGAAATTTTTAAGAACCCAATTCACCCCTCCCCTCTTGGGTTTTGCCATCTATTCGGGACCCAACAGAAACTTCATTTTTAGGTAAAAAGGATACCTTTGACTTTTTGCACATTTGACAAGCTTTACAAATTTTGTCTTTATCATATTTGAGCTTTAGTAATTCTTCTACCAAACTCTTTTTCCACAAGATTTTGATATTTAACATGTTAATATGTCTAAGTCTCTTGTGTCATACCCATAGATAATTATCTATAGCCACTAGACATTTTTCATCTAATTCATTAAGGGAAACCAAATATATATTTCCATGCCTTTTGCTGCTAAAGACTATGTGGTCTCTATTAAAAGCATTGCATATAGATCATTCAAATACTAACTTTATAACCTTTGTCACATAGTTGGCTAATACTCATTAAGTTGTATTTGAGTGCTACAAATAACACTTTCTTTATATATGCATTTGAGATACCATAAACAATTTTCTTACCACTTAGTTTACCTTTTTTATTGTTTCCAAACTCAACAGTTCGTCCATTATAAGGTTTAAGTTCATGAAATAATGTTTGGTTCCTATCATGTGTCTTGAGCAACAACTATCCATAAAGCAAGAGTTGTTGGCTTTTGCTCCAAGAAAAACCTGTAAAAATAATCAAGTAAAGCTTATCTTTTTGGTACCCACTTTATGGATTCATTTGGGTTAGTAAGCATTTTGAGTTTATGTTGTTCTAACTTAAAAGGCACAAATCCAATGTGCTTTGGTGCCCAAATCAATTTTTCTCCTTAGTTGTATAATTTCTTAATTTTGCATATATTTTATGACCAAACTTGTTACAAAAGTTACATGCCTCTTGAATTCTTTAGCTAAGGCACCACCCATTCTTTGGTTCCCAAATTGGTCTTCGTATCCAAGCAACTCTAGTTGCTTTTGTTTTATGTTGGGATGCAATTACCTTATCTTGGGGTTTAACCTACTTTGGAGCATTTGATTTGCCGCATTCTCCTTGCTCAAATGTGGAATACCCAAGTCCTCTTCTACTAATTTAGGTAGTCATATTCAATAATATTTTGGCACTTTCTCATCGATTAGAAAACTTCTCATTTTCTTTCTTAAGCCTTTCAACTTCCGCTGTTAAATTTTTAGTCTCATCTACTAGACATTTGACTCTTTCAACTAATTTTCCATTTGCTGCAATAGTTCAATCATACTGTCTCTTCTTTAATGTATATTTGTTGCCTAGTTTCTAGGTTTCATCATACAATGAATCATAGGCTTATTATAGTTCTTCTAAATCAACACATTTGAGACAATTATGAGTGGAGGAATAAATAAATTTGGAAATTGAGATATCAAGTTTAGAGATTACCTCCTCACTGCTTAAATTCAGATATTGCCTTTCCAAGACCTTTCAATGTGTTACTAATTTTTGAAAATCTAGCAAATATTTCAGAAATATTTTCAGTGTCTATCATTTTAAAACTTTCAATTCTCTAATCAAAATATTTCTTCTCTTCCCTTGGACCAGAGAAGTGCCCTCATATATTGAAGTTAGAGTATCTCATATCTCTTTCGCAGTTAAGCAAAAGGATACTCTGTCTTACTCAGCTATAGTTAAGGCACAAAATAGAGAATTCATTGCCTTAGCATTTCTCTTTACTATTTTTGACTTCCTCCTCAGTCGATTCGGAGGCTTTCTCACCTTTACATGGTGTAATATCATCTTGGATGGCAATTCAAGAATCCATATCTATTGTTTAATGAGTTGTTTCATTCTCAACTTCTAGTAATCAAAGTTACTACAAAAAAATAGATGTGGTCTAGTGAGTATTGACCCTTAGCAAAAACATGGATGGAAGCTGACTAAGATGTCATATATATAAGATCTCTTTGGTATAAACTTAAAGACCTATTTTGATATCACTCGTTGGTCCCGAGTTTATGACAAAACTCAAGAGGGGAGGGTGAATTGGGTTATTTTGAAATTCTTTTGGTGTACGAAGTTTAACCACTTGCAAGGTAGTTCCTCTTGAATAAAAATGTGGAAAATAGACAAGTAAATAAGACAATAATATTGGACACACAAAATTATACTAGTTTGGAAAAACTCTCCCTACTCCACTCCTCTAAAAACACACATTTGTGTCTTAAGTTCCACTATATCAATAGGATTACAACAAGAACTTTTTCTCTCTTCTAGATTCTAGCTCTAGGGGCCTTTACAATAATCACACAAGTAGGTGGTGAGTTACACTTCAATCATACACTACTCATCTTCACTTAAACTTGGTCTCCAATATCAAACCAAGTGAAACCACAAAAGAATGAATAGAAAAAAAGACCTACACTTTAAAAATAGTATAGTGAAAGTTTTAGTGTAAGGAAGAACATGTAGAGAGAGTTTGAAAAAGGATCGTTTCAACACTTGCAATAAATAGCACCGATCTTCTTGTACAATACTTAGATGATCACTTGAATTCTTGTAAGTTGGAAGATAAAAGCTTAATAAATGCTCTACCTAACCCTCTCAACTTCATATGACGTGTCTTAAATAGAGAGGGAGTAAATTTGAACGTTACAAGGTAGGCGGCGCGCATTAAATACGCCAACGTTCAAATTTTTCCAACCATTACGATCCAAGTCACACTAGGAGTTGATTTCAGGTGCGACTTTACCAAAGTCGCAAACTGGAGTCGACTTGGATTGTGACTTCAATCTTCAACACTTCAGTATTCAAATCTCAAGTTTCACTTTGAGGTTGACTTGGTCTCAGACTTGACCCAAGTCACAGGTGAAGTCAACTTGGGTTGCAACTTCACAATTCATTTTGCTCATCGGAACTTTAATACACCACAAGCTTAGTTCCATAGCACATGTATCCTTTTTTTCTTCGTATCATATCCTTAAATACTTCTATTTTTGTAAATAGGCCTCTTTTCTTTTTAATCTTGTACTTGGTCATTGGTCATTTGAAACTTTGTTGCCAAACTTGTAACCTGGATTCTTGAATTATAGCAAGATAAGGATGTTTGAGCCATGTTTGTCATTTTTGAAATCAAGCCTTCTTGTTTTATCTTTTTTGTGCTCAAGTCCAATGTTGGGTCGACTTGAGTTGCACCTTGACTCAAATTACATGACTGAGTCAACTTCATATGGGACTTCACCGAAGTCGCATGTCGGAGTCGACTTGGGTTGTAACTTGCCTTCATCAAGTTTAGCATCAGAATCCTTATGCTCATCCAAGTCGCTAATGGAGTTGACTTGGGCTGGGGCTTGACCTAAGTCGCACGCGGAGTCGACTTTGGCTGCGATTTCGCCTGCTCACGCTTCAACAATTTCAGCGCTGTCCAAAAAATGGTTATCGAAGTCGAAGCTGGAGTCAAGTTGGTTATCGACTTAACCTAAGTCGATGCCTAAGTTGACTTAGTCTGCAACTTGACCTCTCATGCCTTGAATTTGAAGATTCTAAAACTTGAAATATCTTCTACACTTGTTAGTACCTTAGAAATTCTCAAATTTGATTTGTTAATCATTAAAACATGGATTGTGTTTGATTTGTTATTAATTTTACAATAGAAAATACAATTTTAAAATTGATATTTCGAATCAATGAATTCTATTAGCTAATTTAACATAATTTTTAGTTGGGCCTTACACAATAATTCTAAAAAATAAATAATTTTAAAAAAAATATAATTGATATTAAATATAATGAATGACATGTATTTTCTATCAATCATAAAGGTGTAAAAATGAATGAATATCCATCGTAAAATATGTAAAAATAAATGAAATTAGTAGAAGCGGGGTTTCATATAAGCAAAACCTTTACTTCTCATCCATCGTCCTCCATGAGACACTGAACCAATTGATGAACAATATTATTAGTATTGTTGTTGTTGTTATTTTTATTATTATTAATTTCAAATACGACTGCAAATGATACTCACATTTGAATATATATGTAACCACGACTTAATTCTTTTTTGAATAAAAAAAATTGAATACACATTGTTCAAACATGTCCTTTTATTTTAGCAAAAGTATCACTTGAACACGTAATCAGTTTTGATCTTATTATTTCTTTTCTGCGGTGTTAGCCCGTCTAATTTAACATGGAATGCATAGAGACCAGTTAAGGCTAAAATAGAAAAATGAGAAAATTACGCATTATTATGTTTTAGCACATGTATTTTGTAATTTTGTAAAATAAACTTTACAAGTTTCAAATGTTTACAAAATAAATTATATTGTTGGCATAAAATTTAAAAAGATTTTTTTCCATTTTAACGGAAGATACTTTAAAACTAGAGTCCTTTTCTTAATCGTTGTTGAAAATCAGAAGGCTGTAGGGTTTATTTTGAAATTTGAAACTGACAGGATTAACTTTCAAAGCACGAAGACGAAGGTTTTTAAATGAATTTGTAGATACTCAGAGGGTCTGTCTTAAAAGAATCCCCAAAATGGAACGGGTTTAGACTTTGTGCCCGATGCTTAAATGTTTAACGTATATTTTTATCAAAGATAATATCCTCATTTTATTAGGGACACATGTCAAAACAATATTTATTTCTTTTAATGAAATTAAGTTTAAATTTATACAATAAAATTTTATAAAACTATCTTTTGTGATTTACATTTTAATATAAAATTATGCAATAAAAAATTCTAAGAACATTAGCATTTATGCCCGTAAAAAACTAAATTATTTTATTTAGATTTTGAAAGTTAAATAAACAATGAATAGACAAAAATACCCCTAAATTCTTAAGATTGGTCATGCTTATGTCAAAAATTCATTTTTGGTAATTTACAACTTTTTGATGAAAATATGGAACAACTTCTATCCCAATCATCTCCGTAATTAGAAAAATATTAGAAGAAGAGATAAAACTATCCTTATATTTCATTGCTAAAAAAATTATCTACATAAATTTTCCTGAATGAAAGGTGACGGGTTATCCCACCGCCAAATGATCTTTTTAGATCGGTATGAAAAGATGGTATGAAAAGAGGTGATTTCAAACTAAATATATTTTTTTAATTTTTTAAAATTTTTTTATAAACATATTAATCTAGTTATATTTAATTTATAATCTATGTTTTACCATTTTTGGATATGTGTATATATTTATTTTGAATTTTTAAATACAAGATATTTAAGTTTTTTTAAATGAATTTAAATTATTTAAAATGAATTTATTTAAAATGACTTAAATACCCTTGTATTTAAAAATCCAAAATAAATATATACACATACCCAAAAATGATAAAACTTAGTTTATAGATTAAAAAAAAACTAAAATAACGTGTTTGTAAAAAATTTTAAAAAAAATATATTTTTGGACTGGTCTAAAATCACCAAATTTCAGACCGATCTAAAGATCAATGCTCTACCCTTGCTCAGACAAAAAATTATAATATGCAAAATGAACTAAAGTGTATGCTACAGAATTACCCATGCGCATAACATGGTGAAAAGGCAAAGAGGACCCTACCGCAGTTAAAGACTTATCTCCATGATCACAATGCTTGGAGCTGATAGAATAGGCCTATCATTTTTTCGAAAAAATCAATGAGCAATAGAGAATCCAATTCCATTTCAATTTGCTACAACTGAATTCCGCTCCCCATTTTGCACCTAGCCACGAAGCAGACACCTCCATGGTTAACTACTCCATGATCCCTTTCATGTTTCATCCTTTTGCTATGATGAAATAACCTATTAAGTCTTTGATAATGATAGCAAAATCTATGCAATTTTTGTTAATTTACAACTTGCTTAACTTTCAAATCTAACATCAACTGTTTAAATTGTTAGTGTGAATAAAATTAATTTGAAAAAACATTGTCAAGAATAAAAGAATTTCAAATTCATTAGCATGGGTAAAAATAATTTAAGACGTGTTTGGGAAGTAACAAAAACTTTTGGTGAAAAGTCTTTAGGAGTAAAAGTTGTAAAACGGTATCATATAATAAGGATAATAATAAAGAATAAAAAGAATAAAGTTGAAATAGATATGTTAGTTGTATAGGTAATTATGTAGAAATGATTCAAAAGTAAGGTAATTATATAAAAAAACGTGAAAAAATGATTAAAAAATGATAGCTATGGGAGTAAAAAGTTTTAGATTGAAAAGTTTTAGTTTAACAATTTTTTCTTTATTGCCAAATACACCCTTAGTTTTTTGTTGTCATAACCTTTAATGCCTAAATTTTTAGGAGCTTGATTATATAAAACTAATTGCATGTATGCTTAAAATACAATATTTATTTTTATTTTTCAATTTTTCTTTATAAACATGTTTTCTAAGTGTAGTTAATCCCAAAAATGTATTTAATTCATAGACCAAGTTGTGCCATTTTATAATAATGTTTAAATATTTTTATTTTAAATTTTTAAATTTTTGAGAGGTGAAAAATGACTTAAATGCCTCTGAAACCAATGATTTTAAAAATAAAAATATATATAAGTATTGTAAAATGGTGAAACATAGTATATAAATTAAATACACTTAGAAAAATATATTTATGAAGAAAAATAAAAAAAATAAAAAACGAATGATATATTTTAAGGTATATACAATTCATTATATAAAATCATATTCCAAATTTTTATATGTTCATTTTATGGCATAAAATTTTATTTTATAGTATTGTGTTCTTAGGTTTAAAAATTGATATTTTTTATACACTACAAGCTTTTTAAACTTATTTCTTGTATATAAGATTATACAACAGAACCAATTTTGTCATATTTTAACGTAGGGAAATGATTCAAGGCTTTATGTGTGCACCAAAATGAAATGATCCCTGCAGAGACATAACGGAGGAGTGAGAAGTTGCGTGACAAGGTGGGCGAAATTGAATGAAATTTTAAATCCCGCCAATTGGAGAGAAGTTGCTGGCATGCGAATTTCCGTAGGCAATTTTTTTCTAAATATGTGTTTGGCAATACTAAAAACTTATTAATTGAAAATTTTTAATATAAAATTTTTCATTCTCTACAACCACTTTATTTTTTAATTACTCTACTTTTTAATCATTTCATTATAACTACCTATATAACTATCCTGTCTATTTTTATTTTCTTTACTCTTCATTATTATCCTCATCATATCATATGACTTCTCCCATTTTAAAAATTTTTTATTGTTTGCAAAAACTTTTATCATCTTCGAAACACTACTATATTCCTCAAAATTTTAAGCAAGTCATTCCTAACTCTATATATGTGAAATATAACATGTTGCCCTGTATATTACCATTCTATGTGCTTACATTTCTACATATCATCTTCCCAAAAATTTAAGGAAGCCATTCATTTTTTTTTTATGAAAAGCATGAATGCGCAACTCTAAGATCACTCAACAGTTTCCTCCAAGGGAGAAGATAGGATAGGTGAACCTAAAGAATGTCTTTAAAAAATTATCAATCTTTACATTATGAGTTAGAAATATAATTGGGTGGGTTATCTCACTAAACATTAACATCATCACTGCTCCTTAAAGCAAATTTCAAAAGAATAGCTGATTTCCAAAATCTAAAGACATGAGAGAAGAGGCAAGATATAAAGGTGGGAATGAGGAATCTTATCTTATCAACCAAATATCCTAAGTATGAGTTAATGGGGTTTTTGTAGTTAAAAAACTTAATAAGAGTGAGATAATCACTTTCCACATTAACATTACAAAGTTATAGCTCGGATGACCATATGGCAAATAAAATTGTGTTGGCTTTTATGAGAAAGGGGTCAAGTGTCCCATCTCTGCACCGCATCTTGGTAGCCACAACGTCATAATTTAAATTTTTGAATAGCAACCTCCATGCCCATATTACACATTCGAATATTGAAATTGACATCCGCATTAATTTTCAATACCCTGTTTGGGCTTGACCAATGAGCTATTAGTGTTGTGACTATCCCCTTGAAGAGACTTTAAGAAGGGCAGAAGAAGAAAGCTAATGGATAGATAGCATAGACCATATGAGCACCTAAGAAAGGTAAGATTAGACTCTTTCATATAATATTTGTTACGACAGTACCATACCCTCTAACGGGTACAGAGAAATGGGATGAGAAGGTACTAGGATTCGAAGGTAATGAGGTGCTTGAAAATCTCCCATAAAGAAGAAAAGGTCATACCTGAAGGATCACTCATGAGGTTATAATGAATAGTTATCTTCATTTCAAGGCAAACCCAAAAATAATAGAAGTAATTCTTCTCCCAATGATTACATGTGCAACAAATTTGGGTGGAGGTGCCCCTCCTTGCCAAATTTGCTTTAGTGGGGAGAGAATCCCATAGCATCCTCCAACTGAAGATGACAATTTTCGTAGGTATCTTGAGTTTCCAAAGCTTCCTTTGTTGTAAATTTAATGTTGAAACTTGAGGCAAATTAAGCACAATCTATATTTTGATGATTAACAACTCAATTTGAGAATTATTTAAGTACTAATGTGGTTGCTAAGTGATGCCAAGGTTCATATAATCAAAGTTCAAAAGGATAGTAGGTCAAGTTGCATGCCAAGTCGACTCAGGCATCGACTTAGGTCAAGTCGACTCCAGGATCGACTTCAAATGCCCAAAAATCAACATCGCTAAAATTGGGACCCTAAGACAGACGAAGTCGCAACCGAAGTCGACTCTGCTTGCCACTTGGGTGAAGTCACAACCCCAAGTCGACTCCACCTACGACTTAGGAGAGCCTCGGCTACAGACTTTGAAAATGTCAAAGTTAAGTCGCACATAAAGTCGACTCCATTATGCAACTTGGGTGAAGTTGCATCTCAAGTCGACCCCAGTATGCAACTTGGGTGAAGGTGCACTCCAAGTCGACTTAAGCTTGCGACTTAAGCATAAATCAATATCAAATTGCTTCTAAAACTCCTCATTAAATAGAAATCAAATCAAGAGGCAATGACAACCATGAATCAAGGCCAATGAAGGGGATTTCTATCAAGAAACTAAGGTATTCTATAATCCAAGCATCATAATACATATCGAGGACAAGAACATCAAATGAAGATCCAAGTACTTGAAAAGAGAAGAAATAAAGGCCAAACATACAACTAGATCACAAGCAAAGTTTTGAAGTTCCAACTAAACATATGACTGGTGAAGTCGCATCCGAAGTCAACTTCACCTGCGACTTGAGTCAAGTCTGAGACTAAGTCAACCTGAGCATGGAACTTGAGTTGGAAGCTGAAGGCCGAAGTCGCTAACGAAGTCAACTCTATTCTGCGACTTGGCTGAAGTCGCACCCGAAGTCGACTCCACTCTGCGACTTCGACGAAGTCGTATCCCAAGTCGACTCTGAGTGCGACTTGGCTCATAACGATTAGAAAAAATTCGAACATTGGCGAATTAAATGCACGCCACCTACCACTAAACGTTCAAATTTATTTCACTCTATTTAAGGAGCTTCAAGTGAATGAAAAAGGAGTTGGAAAATATTGATTGAGCTCACCTTCCACTTCCTCTAGCATTTAAGTGATCTACAAGAAGTTTTTCAAGAAGCAAAATTGCATTTAAATTGCTGAAAGCTAAACTGTCTCATCCTCAACTGCTTCTACAAGTTTTTCTTCGCAATTGAATCTACCTACACATTTGTAAAATGTAGAATTCTTGTTTATTATTTGATTATTTGTTTTTCCCTCTTGATTTGGTATTGGACACTGAAACTAAGTGTAACGCCCTAGGCCTAACAGTAAGGTATTGTCTGCTTTGGGCCTCGGCCCGCACGGTTTTGCCCCTCTGGGTTCACGCGCATCTCGTCCTTCCCCAAAAGGCGCCTCACTGAGATACCTGGCTGCCTCCACTTATAGCCCAGGCTCCCCCCCTCATCCTAACCGATGTGGGATATCACATTCACCCCCCCTTGGGGCTCCAGCGTCCCCGCTGGATACCATCGGCCGGAGGTCGGGAGTCGGCTCTGATACCATTTGTAACGCCCCAGGCCTAACAGTAAGGTATTGTCCGCTTTGGGCCTCGGCCCGCACGGTTTTGCCCCTCTGGGTTCACGCGCATCCCGTCCTTCCCCAAAAGGCGCCTCACTGAGGTACCTGGCAGCCTCCACTTATAGCCCAGGCTCCCCCCCTCATTCTAACCAATGTGGGATATCACATTCACCCCCCCTTAGGGCTCCAGCGTCCCCGCTGGACACCATCGGATGGAGGTCGGGAGTCGGCTCTGATACCGTTTGTAACGCCCCAGGCCTAACAGTAAGGTATTGTCCGCTTTGGGCCTCGGCCCGCACGGTTTTGCCCCTCTGGGTTCACGCGCATCCCGTCCTTCCCCAAAAGGCGCCTCACTGAGGTACCTGGCAGCCTCCACTTATAGCCCAGGCTCCCCCCCTCATCCTAACCGATGTGGGATATCACATTCACCCCCCCTTGGGGCTCCAGCGTCCCCGCTGGACACCATCGGCCGGAGGTCGGGAGTCGGCTCTGATACCATTTGTAACGCCCCAGGCCTAACAGTAAGGTATTGTCCGCTTTGGGCCTCGGCCCGCACGGTTTTGCCCCTCTGGGTTCACGCGCATCCCGTCCTTCCCCAAAAGGCGCCTCACTGAGATACTTGGCTGCCTCCACTTATAGCCCAGGCTCCCCCCCTCATCCTAACCGATGTGGGATATCACACTGAGTAAAGGTAAAGTAGCGTGTGATTGGAATAGAACTCATCACTTACTTTACTGAGATTATATATGCCCCTTAGAGCTAGAATCTAGAAGAAAGCAGGTGCTCTAGATTGTATTGATTATACAATAGTTGAACCCAAGACACAACAGGTGCGTGCTTGGAAGAGTGGAGTAGGGAAGGTTGCTCGAACCACTATATATTGCTGTCTTTTTGCATTGTTTGATTGTTTGTATTTCATATTTCATTGCACCCTCTCATTCTACCTCACTGGACTTTTCATCAAAAGGATCAAACTTACAAATGGTTAAGCTTCTAATTACGCAAAGAATTTTTAAGAACCCAATTCACCTCTCCCCTCTTGGGTTTTTTCATAAACTCGGAACCATCACTTAATTAGTAAATTAAGCACGATCTATGTTTTGATGATTAACAATTTAAATTTAAGAATTTGAAAGTATTAACATGTGTATTATAATGATTCAAGTTAGAATTTTTTATAGGCAAGACATGGCAGGTCAAGTCGCAGAGTCAAGTCGACTTAGGCATTGACTTAAGTCTAGTCGATACTAAAGTCGACTCCAAGATCGACTTCAACAGTCATTTTTCTATTAGAACTGAAATTGAGAATGCATGAACAAGCGAAGTCACAACTAAAGTAGAGTTCGCGTGCGACTTGGGTCAAGTCGACTCAGCATGTAACTTGAGAGACTTCAAGGCACTAATAGAGAAAAAGTCTAGTAGCACCCCAAGTCGACTCTGTCATGTGACTTGGGGCTGAAGTCCCAAATCAAGTAGACTCAACCACGCAACTTGAGGCAACATAAGTGTAAATAAGTAAATCTTGAAGTTTCAAGCTTGCAACAGATACCGAAGTCGCACATCCAAGTCCACTCTATCTGTGACTTGAGTCAAGTCGTAAGTCAAGTCAACAACAATGTAGGAGTTCAAGAATTGAGCTCAAAGATCCACAAATGGAACTCAAGCCATATATTTTGAATAATCAAAAGTAAATGAGATCAACTAAAGCTCAAGCTATAAAAAATTGAAGTCTAAAGCATTAGACTCAATTTAAGGAAGGGAATATCTCAAGCTCATATGAACATTGAATAAAATTGAGTCAAAGAGAGCTAAAATTTAAAGATGCTAGAGCACGAAGGTCAAAACACTCAATTTATGGAGATTTGAAGTTCCAAAGAGCACATTACAAAGTGAAGCCTCAACTCAAGTCAACTTCACTTGCAATTTAGGTCAAGTCCTAGAGCAAGTTGACCTAAAGTTGGAATTTAGAGCTAAAGATAAGGAAAAATTATCTCGGGAAGGGAATGAGGAGATTGAAGTTGCAACCCAAGTCGACTTTAGCCTGTGACTTGGATGAAGTTGCATTTAATTCGACTCCAGATGCGACTTGGCTTGTAACTTTCGAAAAATTCAAACGTTGAGGCATTAAATGTACGCCACCTACCCTCCAACATTCAAAATAACTCCACATCTATTTAAAGCATGACAATGGGAGTTAAGGGAGTTGGTTAGAGCATTCATTAAGCTTACACCTTCCCTCTTACAAGCATTCAAGTGTGTATTAGGTGCTCTACAAAAAAAAACTCTCTTATTCACTGCAAAAGCTACAAAGTCCAAGTAATCTCAAGCTTCTTAAAGTTCTCTTATGTGCTAAAACTGCTCTGCACATTCTTAACATTTAAATTTCTTTTCTAATCTACTTTGTTGTATTGGTACTTGACTTGGTGTTGAAGACCAAGGTCAAGTAAAGACAAGTAGTATACGATTGGAGTGAGACTCACCGTCTATTTGTGTTACGATTGTAAAGGTCCCCTATAGTTATAATCTAAAAGAGAGTAAGGGCTATAAATTGTATCATTGCTGAAATAGTGCAAACCAAGATACAAGGTTGTGTTCTAAGAAGAGTGGAGTAGGGAGAGTTGTCCCAAACCACCATAATTTCTTGTGTCTTTTATGTGTGAATTTTATTATTCTATGTACTTTTCACATTATTGATTCAAGGGGATTAAAATTACAAGTGGGTAAATTTTTCATTTATCAAAAGAATTTTAAAGAACCTAATTCAGTTCTCCCTTCTTAAGTTTTACCATAAACTCGAGACCAACATCCTTAGCACCAATGGATCAACTTGGATGCCTAAATTTTTTGCATATTGAGAGCTACCTGAAAGTTACTTCTAATATGTTGACTTGACATGATAGAGTTTGTCACTCCAACCTCCAAAAGATGCAACATTCCTCTGCACAGGAAGAAATGGACACATTATGTACCTCCCTCTAACTAATCTCACCTGTCTCCATCCTGACAAAGTCTTCTTTTCACCTTTTGTTTTGCTCATCAATAGAAGTTGCCACCCTAACATTATCGTGAAAAATCTCTTGAGAGGGGTTTGGATTGTTAAAGAAAGGAAGGGGCCCAAGTGTCTTTAAAGATTCAAATCTTATCACCAACCCCAAGCATCCACTTGCAGCCACTTAATAGAAGAGATTTGGCTTTAAAGATACTTTTCCAAGTGAGAGAACTAGAAGCCCAAGGTGAACAATTCCAAAAATCTCTATCAAGAAAGTATTTCACACCAAAGTACCTGGTCGGGAAGGACATTATGATAAATTTATAAACACTAAGCTTACTTTGCCAACATGGCAACATTAAAAGTTTGTAAATATGAACTTAAAGAATGCAAATTACAAATCAAATTTTGAATTTTGATGATTAATAGCCAATTTAAAATATTAAAGGTTACTAATGCAATTATGGATTTTGTGCATGAAAGAAAAAGATTCAAAATTCAAAAATAGATAATTGAAGTTGCGTTATCGAATCAACTTCAAAAGCATCTTGGGTAAAGTCACAACTCAAGTCAACTTTACAATCAACTTCAGTAGAAATTTTAAAGATAGAAATTTGTGAAGGAAAGATACACAGATGAAGTCATGCCACAAGTCAACCTCACTTGCGACTTGAGTCAAGTCACAGATGAAGTCAACCTTAATCTACAACTTAGAGGATTCAGGGGAGCCGGGAACTTTCTATCTCAAAAACGACATTTGAAGTCACACCCCAAGTCGACTCTAAATTTGACTTAGGCAAAGTTAAAGTTGACCCCAGTCCACGACTTGGAAGAAAAGTTAACATACAAATTTTCTATCGTAAAAATGGAAATTAAAGTTGCAACCCAAGTCGACTTTACCTGCAACTTAAGTGAAGTCCATCTTAAAGTTGACTCAAGGTGAGACTTAGAAGAATGAAAGGAAGATGATAGGAAGGCTAACGAGCAGAACTTCAACATGTCGAAGTCAAAGCCAAAGTCGACTTCACCGCGACTTGGGTGAAGCCCCACCACGTGTTACTTGAAGGTCAAAGACTTGAAGGAAAACTCACTAGGACAACATTGAAGTTCATACCCAAGTCGACCTCACTTATGACTTGGGCGAAATAGCAAGCCAAGTTGACCTCACCTACGACTTCAATCATAACGATTAGAAATTTTTTGAACGTTGGCACATTAAATGTTCGCCACCTACCTTCAAACATTCAAAAATTTTGAAGGTTATAAATAACTCATCAAGAGGATCTGATGGGGTTAGCTAAGGCATTGATTATGCTCTCATCTTTCAAATCTAACATATTCAAAGCTCCACTCAAGTGTTCTCAAGGAAAGCTCTCAAGTCTACTGTTAAAGCTTCATATTCAACTATTCTTCTTATCATTCTTAGAGTTTGCTTGTTGTGCTAAAAGAATCTACACATACTATAAAGTGTAGTTTAATTTATTAGATATTCTTTGTTATAATTTTTGCTTGGCTTGGTGCTGGAGACCAAGGCCAAAGTGTGCAAGCAAGCAATGCTTGGTGATACTCACTAATTGCCTGCGTGTAGTTGTAATGGCCTCCTAGAACTATAATCTAGAAGAGAGCAAGGGCTTTAAGTTATATTTAATAAGTTACAGTAGAACCAAGACACGAGGGATATATACTTGGAAGAATAGAGTAAGAGACTTGCTCAAACCACGATAAAAATCTTTATATCTTCTTCTACATCTATTGTCTATTCTCTTGCTCTCTCACCTTGGCTCTCTACATGTCATTTAAGGAAAATTAATCTCAAAGGGTTAAGTTTAAAACAAAAAAAAAATTTCAAATTACCTAATTTACCCCTCCCCTCTTGAGTAAAACCACTCATTTGAAACCAATATTAAGCTCCTGAACCCTAAGGCTCCCTTTTCTTTTGGTCTACGCAACTGTTACAAGTTACCCAATTAATCTTCCTTTTACCCTCCTCTTCTCTCCACTATAATTTGCTTGTTAGAGCTTTTATATAACCACATATTTTTTTTGGTAAGAAGAACATGTGCATAGCGTAGCTGGGGATAGCCTCGGCCATAACCTTCATTAAAACTGCCTTATCGCCCCAAGATAAATAGTTTCTCTTCCAGCTCTAGAGTTTCTTTTATACTCTCCTCAATGCTTTTGAAGATTTGTGTTTAGGATCTATCAATCCATAGTGGGAGCCCCAAGTATTTTCGAATATGGCTATCTCCTAAACTAAGCAAAGATACCATGGTGTCCTTTATCTTAAGTCTGGTGTTCCTACTAAAGAAGGTTCTATTTATCAATATTGACTCTTTGGCCCATGCACTCTTCATAAAGTTAGATCAAGTCTTTCAGATGGCAACCCTCCCCCTTCATACTTGTAGAAATAAAAGAATATCATCCGTAAAGAATAAGTGGGAGATGTAAAGCCCATTGGTCCCACACAAGTTCCACAAAGTCTTTTGTTGATATTGTAATTAGTTAGAAGAGAAAAAGACCTTTCGCACATAGTGATAACTCGTAAGAGTGCGAGTTATCATGGCTCACTTCAGACTATTTTTGTATGTTAGTCCAAGAGATTAGGTTTAGTTTGCATCAATTTAGCTAAATTTTCACTTGCTTTGCATTTTAGGAGCATTACGTAGTTTTTATACATTTTTAGTATATAATAGGCATTTTTAGTTCACTTATTTAGTTTTAGTCAATTTTGCAGGAAGGACGGACAATTATTGGCGTGCGAGTGAGTTGAATGAAGAACCGAGTAGAGTGAAGAAGCAAACAAGTGGCGCCTAAGCACCACCCTACATGCCTTAGCCAAAAGATCCAACACCTCACACTGCAAGAAGCTCCCAATGAGTTGGCGCCCAGGTGCTTGCGTGGGGTGCCTAGGCGCCACTTCAATAGTATACAACCATTCCAAAGAGCTTCCAGACCACAAGGACTCTAGAGAGTTGGCGCCTAGGCGCCACTATGCATCCGTACGCATGGATTTTTGCACATGTGCTGCGCAAGCTACCCATTATAAATAGAAACCTAGGGATTCGGGAGACATAGAGAGAGAGAGAGACGAAGAGGGTCGTGGCTGTGGGCAGAGAGTGTAGGAGGCTAGAGAGAGAGACGGAGAGGGTCGTGGCGGCTGTGAAGAAAAGGGAGGAAACCAAAGCTGCAAGAAAGGAGAGAAGAGCAAGTGGAGATCCAAGCTATCACTGCAAATCCATTGAGTTTCATCTCCTCTTCCCATCTATCTCTTCCTGTTTGTTATTCTCCTTGCGTGAGATGATTGTAACTTGATTTTAATGGGAATTAAAGTCATGTTTATGGGTTGAACCTTCCTATCGTGGGAGATATGTAGGATTTGAACTCATAGCTTATGATATTTGGTTTTCTTATACTTGAACTGATAATACTGTTGTGCTGTGACTTGTGTTACTTGAGATTACCCTTATATATCATTCTTAATGCGTTTACAAGCTTTGCAACCTTGCGGATTGATCGAATATTCAGATTCATGCTTGGAAAAGTGAGATTTGAATAAGATCCATATATAAGGCATAGGTATTCTAGCTCTTGTTTGTGTTAGATGTTAATATGGATAGGAATATACCTATTAACCTTATGTAATCTTGATTAGGTTATGCGGTTATCAATCTTGTTTTACCTATATGCATGGGAACATAGCACATAGCTAAAACTTGGTTAGGTTTGTATGTGTTGAAAGACATATATGAATATGAATGAACCTAGATTAGTAATCTCTGCACAACTAACTTAATTGGAACCAAATAACATAGTCATGATTCAATGAATTCATATTCCCATCTGTCTTAATCATCTCAAAGCAATCTCAGCAATATCCACCCCACTCTGGTCATTTACTACTTTGTTTAGTTTAGTTTAATTCAATTCTTTAAAACCAAATCTCATTCTTTTTACCAATTCAATTAGATAATTGAGATTTAAAGTGCTAATTCATTTAACACAATCTACTCACTCTTTATTACTTGATCGGCACGTATACTTGCATTAAAATGAGCATTTTAATAGACATATACACAGCTCGTCACATAGAAGCAACAAATAGGTGGAGAGGAGATCCCCTTGCATGATGCCATGAGAAGTCACAAAATCCTGAGATTCGAAGGTATTGATAAAGATCCTAAACGAAACCATTGAGATGCAATAGTGGATCAACCCAATCCATCTTTCATTATTATAGATCCTAAATGAAACCTTAGCTAGTATCTTGTGCATCAAGTTGTATAGGCTAATTGGTTTGAAATCTTTTAGCATGTATGACACCTTATCTAATATCTTATACATCAAGTTGTATTGGCTAATTGGTTTAAAATTTGATAGCTTGTAGTGCCAATCTTTTTTGAGATAACCACAATATCTTGTGACTAATCGAAGAAAGCATTGCCTTTTGAATGGCCATAGATTGGGCATCCATAAAATTCCCGCATGTTAAATAAACTTCCTCACCCATTGCATGCTAAGGTTGTTAACAAAAGCTTATAATCATGCCATCTAGCCCTAGAAATTTACCTGTCACCGCTAACAAAATATCTTCCATCCTCAATGAACTAATCGATAAGTGATTGTCTAATCCAAAAATTTTAGTTTAGATGAGTTTTTCACCTTAATGAATCTGGTACCCGTAGTCATCCTTTAGGTACTAAATGAAGTTTCTCCTCCTCCTTTCCATGGCCACTTTATGAAAAAGTGGTGTTTGCCAAGTAACCTTTGTTGAGATATCTCAATTTAGAATAAGGGACCCCCAACCCATTTAAGAAATTAATTAATGGTAGGAAATCAAATTCAAAAACTTCCCATTTGATACTAATCTCTTAACTCCACTTCATTCCATTATCAAAGCACATGCTTCCATTTCTAGCATATTCATAAAGCCTCTTACTATTTCACACTGGGCTCCCATTAAATTGTCATTCTAGTCCTGCATGATAACCCCCAAATCCTAATCAATTGTCCTTTATATGAACTCTAGAATCCACATTAATCTTCATGTGTTTAACCATTGGACATTTCCATCGAGCAACACTATCATTAATAAATAACTCTCTGTCAGTTAACAATTCAGTCAACTAAAATTGAGTAATATCTTCAAACACCACTCCACAATTTTAGCCACAAAGAACAAGTAATCAACAATTAGCATTTTTTCATAAACCATATTCTTCCAACAAAAGATGATGTATAGCATTAGGGAGAAACAATTGTTACCTTTAGTTAGCTAGCCTAGAATCTCCCTCACATCCCTAAATGACCTAGAAAACAACCCAATAAAAAAAACTACTTGAAACAAGCTTAGTTTTTGTGCACTCCAACAATAGATGCAGTTTAGTTTTCACCAAACCAAGCTGTTTGCATAATAGGCCAACAGGATTTTCCGCTACACTTCTTTGAATCAAATTTTGACTTTATGGAAAGAGATCTTGTGTAGATTGACCGCCAAAAGCTGGATTTTCCTTGGCAATTTTGCTTTTCATATAACTATGTTACCTTGTTCTATGCTTGTTCTATGTGCTATCTCCTTCATTTGCATACCTATCATCATCCCTCTCCTTTAGCTATCAGGTAAGCATATAATCCGATTCAATGCTAAAGCTTCCATCAAGTTCCATTTTTAGCATACTTAATCCTCCTCTTCATATATTAGTTGGGGAATGTCCTTAATTTCTCCCATGCTATAATACCAACAACCATTTTAATATCTATTTCCTTTCAGATTCTATCATGTTTTCCACTAAAGTCCTTTATATATGCTTCCTCACTGATGTTATTACGTAGCAAATTAGCTTTAACCATGCTACCATTATCTTAGCTATCCCCAAATAATTGATTTAGGAAAATTTCCCAACCCCCACTTACAACCTACTTTCAAAAGTGATCTAACTTTAAGGATTTTTGCTAAATATAAGAGCTTCCCAAAACCTCTTTGCACTCTCAAAACAACTCTTTAGGAAAATATTTGTCTTTCAAAACTTAGTCTCAATTATTAGCCTCCAGGCTTTTTTGCTAATTATTTCCACAAAGAAAGACACTAAATCTTGAATGCCAGTTTCTCCCTTTTCTTTAGGCTTATCTAACTTACTCCAAGCTACCCAATCAATTTTCCTCTTCTCATTATTTCTACTTATCAAAATTTGCTAAACATATGAGTTTAGCATTAAACTCCTTACAGATTTTCTTAGTTAAGAAAAAAATCATTGTACAGTAAGGGATAGCTTGGGCTGCTACTTTAATTAGAACTTTCTCCCCATCATGTAATAGCAACTTTTGTTTCCCTAAATTTTTCTTCAAATATTTTCTTTGATGTTTTGGAGAATTCTTGACTTATTTCTACCTAAATAAGCTGATAAATGGTAGTTAGTTGCACCCAACATATCTTCTAACCTCTTCTTTTCTTATTAAAAATAGGGAAGTTTTTTCCATGTTAACTTTCTGTCTTGAGCCCATTCTATTTAACTATAGAACATGCTTTAATTAATCCACATTATCGTCAATTGTCATCATAAATAATAGGACATCATCTGCAAAAAAATAAATGTGTGAATCTAGACCCTTCCCTACTTATTCTAAGCCTTAGAAGCTAGCCTTTCTCATGACTATCTTTAATAAAAATAAAATAGGCCCTTAGTACATAAAAGAGGATGACATAAAAATTAAATCATCCATTACATTTCATATCATTCATTTAATTGATATGCTAATGAATTGTTGTAATACTCAGACCCAAGTAGGACTCATATAATTGCATTTAAGGTGTAATTATGATTTATGCATGAATTGGTTGATTTTTGGATAATTTTCATGAATTTATGAATTTTGTAATTAAGGTTTGAAATTAAGAATGATGATTAAGATTAATCGTCAAAGCCCAACGTGAGTCAAGATGACTAAAGGAGCTTAATAAGGATTAGAATATGCTAATATGACATGAATATTTATTTTAATTTTTATGATTTAATTAATAGACATTAAAATAGAAATTATGGAATTGCGTTGAAAATCATAGAAAATTAATAACTTAATGCCTATAAGGCGAAATAAGATGAAATTTTAAAGACAAGCTCATGATTTTGGGCTCAACCTTATGTATGTATTGGATTAAGGCACAAGTGATGAGACTAAGGTGATAATTATTTATTTTTAATCTCACACTCTAAGGTTATTTTCAAAGGTTCATAACTTGACGTAGAAATGTCGGTTTGAGATGAAATTTGAAACGATTAAATAAAATTATAAAATCTATGGTATGAGTAGATCGGATTAAGTTAATTATAATAGAAAAATGTTTAATTAGAAAAAATACCTAGAATTGACTTTGTGTACCCTAGACTACCATAGCATTTAATAAAAAGTATTTGAGATAATGACATATTTTAATGCTATGCAAGGTGTCAAATTTTGGGTGGATTGAGCTAGATTTTATGGCTTTATTTAATGGTCAAATCCATGAAAAAGTCAAGGATTAAATGCCAAGGATTAATGCCTAATATCTAGCTCGAATGGAGCATAGAGTATGTGGCATATGTATGGACATCCAAGGGCATGTTTGGCATGAAAATTTGATTTTTAAAAATGTTAAAATATATATCTAAGTTGCCTAATACCTGGGTGAAGTAAATGGGCACATAAATATGTGAAAAATATGGCAAAAAATGTCAAAAGCTAAGCTAAAAAGGGGCGTCACATAGTGGACAGCAATGCACCTTTTAAATGTGTGATTTTTGATGATTGTTGATAATTAGAAAATGCATATTTTACTTGGATATAAAAATGTCATGTCATCAAGGGATAAGTTAGAAATAAATTACCCTCATGATAATGTAGCAAGTGGGTCCCATAAGCTGGTTAAAAAAAATATAAAAGGGGAGATATATCCTTGAAAATGTGCACATGTGAAAGGGGGAAGAAAATTCAAAAATTTTGCTAAGTGTGAGCAACTCTTGGGCACGTCCAAACCAGCAAGGGGGAACGAGAAAAGAAGACGAAAAATAGGAAGAAAAATGAGAAGAAAAAGAAGAAAAACCAAGCCAAACAAGTTGGATTCAAGTTAGGTTTAATCCAAGTAAGTAAAACCTAAGTTTTGAATCATTTGAATCAAGTTTTCTCTCTCAAGTCATGAGCCATGAATATGGTTCATAAAGAACTCTTAAAGGCTGAGTTATGATGCCTTAATATGGGTATTGAATGATTTTTGAAAGATTTAAATGAGATCAAGAGTTCAAGAGAGTAAAAATGGAAGTTTAAAGTTGAAATTTGAGATGAAAGCTAACTTAGAAATTCTTAAAACTCTAAATCAAGTTTCTGTATGATTTAAGCATGATGATTTCGATATAATTCATGTTCTTTTAGATTACATATGTTAATTTAAACATTTTTTAATGATTTTAGCAAATATGAAACTTAGGGTTTCAAGAAATGCCCGATTTTTCCATTTTTGAGTTAAAAATGATATAAGAAAATACTTAAATTGTTTATGGATGAATGATAGGATAAATTACCCCAAATTAAGGACCCTTTGGATGGCCGAAGTGGGTTGGATGAGTGATAAGTCTAAAATTTTTTATTTATTTTCATATTAAATTCACACTGTTAAATATTAAAATATTAATTAAATACATATTTTAAGTAGAATTTTATGAAAATCATATTTTTGATAGAGTCTTTAATTTTTCTATAAAATGGGTCATTTTGCAACATTCTTGAAAATAAAAAATTGTAACTCAATCCCCTAGAAAATTTTAATGTTGAAATGTGTATTTGCTTATTAATATAATTTGGGCAAATGTATAAAATCATTTAATTGGAAAAATCATAAATATATAACTATAATTATAAAAAATACGGGGAATAAAGTAGACTATCATATTTAGAAGAATTAAAATTAAGATGATAATATCAAAATTATTTATCAAAGAATTAATATTTAAATTCGTACTTAAAATACATTGCAGGAACACCGGATTTTCATGCACCACCGGAGCACCTGTTATGGTGCTCCATCTTCCCCAAACTCGGCAGCAGGCATCCCGTCTTCTCCAAGCTGGCCAAACAACTCGCCCAAATCCCCTTCCTTCTCTAAACGGCAAAATCTTCCTAAAATAGCAGCACTTCATCACCGATTTCAGTCAGCTCCTTTCTCTCCATTGTTTCAACCCATCTCCATCATCCCCAAATCCTGCAACAGCCATGGTGTCCCTCTCTCGTGTCCAGCCAAAATAGGAAATGACTTGCTGCATTCAAGCAACCGTCCAGCAGCCAGTTACCGGCAGCCACGGCAAATCAGCAGCTCGCCATCTTCCTAAATCCCAACCGTCTGCACAACCCATGAAAACCGAAACCAGCCGTCGAAGCATTTAGCCACGCCATGACAGCAACCGAAAATCCAAGCAAAGAGCAACTCATCCAGCCACGATTCAGCACACACCCATCACCGGGTAACCATTAAACACTGCAATCAATCCAACCGGCAACAGCAGAATGACCACACAAACCAGAAAAAAAATCCAAAACGCCCCTTGCCAATTCTAGATCCAGCTTTTACAGCAGAAAAATTGGCTGACCCCTCTCTCCTTTTCTTCTCCGATAGCAAACCAAACCTGCCTTCCATCTGTTTCAGACGCATCAAGTTCCAGCCCTCTGCACCACCCCTATTTCAAATCCTCTGCATTCAGCCATTGCAATCAAACAATCAATTTAGCTGCCCCCTTTAATTTCAGTGAACAGCAGCAGTCAATGCATCCCACCACCTAGCAGCATCGGCTGTTCTTCCCCTGTTCCGAGCAGGTGTCCTTCGATCACCAAATACAAGCATCCGCTTTTCTCTTCTTATGCATCTAGCAAAAACCCGTCAGTCTTGAAGCTTTCATTCCATTCAACCATCGATCAAGCCCTTCCATCTACAACAGCCATCGGTAGAACGTGCAGCAGTTTGTGGCATCTGATTTCCATCAATTGCTGAAGCTATTTGTCCAATCTGCTATGCCCAAACCTCAGAAACAGCCTCCATTCCTCCGGCTTTCTTCCAGTCAGCGGCAAGCTTAATTGCAGCATCATCTTCCCAACCGTCACCACCCGCCTTCTAATCCATTTTCTGAATCCGGCAAATTGAGCTCGGCACCAGTAGATTCCAACAGCATCTGGCAATTGCGGAATGCAGTCATCTCTCATTCCTTCCCAAGCATACCCGAACCCATTTCATCCAGCTACGACAAAACGGCAAAGGGCAGCTATAGTCGAAGACAAAAGCAGAAATCCCACATCGACTCTTTCAAATGGAGAGAGGGTTGTCCAAAACTTATAAAAGGAGGGTCTCTCCCACCTAGGCAAGGACCCACGGACACAACCATCATTTCCCTTGGGTGGGACCCATTTTGTGGGACCCCTAGCAAGGAGGTGGGGCCAAGCAATAAAATTTTCATTACGTGGAGATTTTGCTCTTCATATTTGGGTGATGTAAATTTTATTTTGTTGCTTTATGGTTTGTAATGCTTCATAGTTGTTAAATTTTAATTTATAATTTTAAGATTAGATTTACTGCTTTATTTTCTGCTTTGTAATTTTTAGATTAAATTTAATATAATTCTCTTTCCTGTTTTAATAGTTAAATTTCATAGCTTTAATTGCTTTCTTAGAATAACTTTAATTCAGTTGTTAGTGAATTATAATTTCTTTTAGCTTCTTGTCTCCCTTTCTTTTTATTTCTCCAGCGCTTCTAATCTTTTCTCTCTTCTTTCTCTCTCTTTCTAATTTCTTTCCCCCCCTCTCTCTATAATTTCTTCTATTTTCTCTTTTCTTCTCTCTCCAACGTCTCTTTCTCTTTTCTTCTCTCTCCAACGTCTCTTTCTCTCTCTTCTCTCTCCAACGTCTCTTTCTCTCTCTTCTCTCTTATCTATCTAATTTCTTCTTCTCTCTCTCTAACGTCTCTCTCTCTTCTCTCTTATTCCTCTAATTTCTTTCTTTTTTCTCTGACTTCTTTCTCTCTCTTCTCTATACCCTCTCTTTCTCTTAAAAATAATTCAAAACTAGATCGCCTCTCTGTGGATTCGACCCAACTCACCGTTATTCTACACTATTTTGATTAATTTTAATTAAACTGGTGATCACAGTGTTCTTAACAACAAGCACTTGGTGCGCATCAAGTTTTTGGCGCCGTTGCCAGGGAGGCGTATTGAGGTTTGAATTGTTTTATTAGTTGCTTTAAATTTCCTTTACTTACTTTCAATAGTATAATCTTTACTGCTTTATTTATCTGCTTTCTTTCCTTACTGTGCTTGAACTTTAGATTACCAATTTCTATCCTTTCCCAATTTTAATTAGTGACCATTTATTGAGTAGACCTTTGGTCTAATTAAATTTCTATTTGACAACTGGAGGTTGGTGTCTAGGCTAGAGGTTTAAAGGCAAATGCCTAAGTGGATCTGTGGTTATTTAATTAGGACCTTGTGAATACAAGGAGAGCCTCCCACAATCCCACCTCTTACCTGGCTGACCAAAGAAAGTGTTATAGAATTTAATTGCACCTTAGTTATTCTCAGTAAATGAATTACTAATTGAAAACAAAAACAAAAAAAAATTAACAAATTTAAAATTTAAGAATGGACATGAACTTTATTGATCAGCAGTTAAGTAAGTTAGAAGAATTAAACCAAAAGCTTAATGATTTACTTGCCTATCAAAACTCAAACAGTTCATTCTTAAATACGTCGATTCCTTTTCAAACGACATATTCTAATAAGACTCAATTTTTACCGTATCAAGAACAAGTTCAAAATTTTCATAAGTTCCCTACACCGGATTACAATTCATTTTCACATACATATAACTCAGAATGGATGAATTGTCCTAATACTTCTTGGACAAACCAACAAATGCAACCCTACCCTCCATATCTACAAACCCAGTGGCCACCTGAGCAAAGTCAATTTTCAAATTATCAATATCAATCTAATCATTATGAAAATACATATGGGCCACTTGTATATCCTGAAGAAAATTTTTCATCACCTCAACCTACTCACCAATCTTCTCATCAAACTTATAATTATGATGAGAAAATTGAAGAACTAAAATTTTTTTTTCTCGATGGCTTTCAAACCATAGAAAATAAATTTTCAGAGTACCTAAATCGAGTTGAACATTATAAAAATATGTATTTGCACTCGAATCCCCCACAAGAGGACTTTTCAAATTTTTCATCAGATCAAGCAGATTATCAACAAACTCCTCACTTAGATACCTTGGAGGAAGGATCCGAAAGATTAGATCAACAAATCCTTTCTGACCAACAATCATTTCCTTATACGACAGATCATGTAGATCAAGTAATAGTAGCCATGAAGAAGAGAGGAGAAGAGGAATTTTATACTGACCAAATTGATAATCTAATTGATTATTCAAATTTTCAAATTCAATTAGATTCAATACCATTAGAAAATCCATATTTTGAAAATGACTTAGCATTTCCAAATGCTTTAGAAGCTGAATCCCTTAACAAACAAAAGTTAGGTCAAAAGAAAGATAATTTGAAAATAAATGATGAATATATTGTAGAAACATTATGTAGAGAGGAACCTAATGAATCAACTATCACTCCAATAAATCATTTTGATTATCAAACTCGATCAGATCAATTACTATCAGAAAATCTATTGTCTAAAAATTTGATAATAATTACAACATTATGTAGTGATGGTTTCTCAGATCATAAACTTAATGAGAATTCCTCTCTTCATAATCAAGAAAATATTATAAAAAATAATGAAAAATTAATTAATGATAGATTCGAAGGAGAAAAAGATGAAGAAAATATTGAGGAGATTGATAGGGATCATAACCAAATTGATGATGAAGTGAGAAATAAAGAATTTATTGAGGATAAGTTGGGGGAGATGAAAATGAAATTATTGATGAAAATTTTAAGAAGTACATACCTTTTATTTCAAGTACTTTTAAAGATGAGCTCATTAGCATAGAAGAATTAATGAAAAAGGAAGAGATTATTCAAATGTTTGAACAGGTTCACATTAAAATTTCGCTCTTCGATATTATTCAATATATTCCAAATTATAGTCAATTTCTCCAAGAGTGTTATATTCAAACGGAATCCTGTTTAACCCAAAATAAAATCATGCTCTCATTAGGTAAAAGTTCAATAACTTTGAATAATTTGGATCAAATTGAAGAATGCTACATATTAGACATCATTGATTACTCATTAATTTTTACAACTCTTGAGCATGAATATATGAAAATAATAAATAATCTACATAGTATTAAAAAATTTATCCGAGTAGGAATTGGATAACATGAAATATTACGTTTGGCTGAAGACATAAAACTTAGCGCTGGTTGGGAGGCAACCCAACATGTGTATATATATCTCTTTTTCCGTTAGTTTGTTCTTTTCTTTTTGTAGGAGAAAGCTGCAGCAATTTAATCAGATCATTACATCCACGTTGTCTTTTTCCCTGCTATCTTATTTATATTTTGTGCATGTTTATTAAAGATAGCAATAGTTAAGTTGGGGGGTCTGATTTGTTTAACCTGATAATATATTTTTTTAAAAATATATAATATAAAAAGAAAATAAAAAATAATAATAATAATATTTTAAAATATATATATAGAAAATATTAAAGAAACATAGAGATAAATCAAATTGCACTTGCTATGCTTGGTAGTAAGTGAAGAAGAAAACTGTAATTAGTTATATTTGTAAAAATATTTTCATGGTGTTTTCAAAATTTTATTAACACTAATTGCACTTACACGTCAATGAACCTTGTGGGTACCATGATAATATAGTTTTTCTCTCTCATCCAAGCAAGTAATCTTTAATATCATTGTAATTGATAGTTGTTAGTTAAAATAATAATAATAATATAAAAAATATAAAAAAATAATTGTAAATCCCCAGATATCCTAAAATATGGTGAGGGGAGAGAAAGAAAAAAAAAGAAAACCCCAGATATCCTGAAATACGGTGAGGGGAAAATAAAAAAAAAGGAAAATAAAAAGAGGAAAACCCCAGATATCCTGAAATATGGTGAGGGGAGAGAAAAAAAAACAACGAAAACAAAAAAAAAGAAAACCCCAGATATCCTGAAATACGGTGAGGGGAGGAAAAAAAAAGATATTTATTAACTGTCACTATCATAATTTTGATATGAATGCTGCTTAACTTGGATAAGCTGAAAATAATTTATTTATCTAATGCCCATTTGTTCATTAGTACACATACACACGTGCTATAATCTTTTATACGCATCATGAAAAATATTTTACACTTATACACTAAGAAAATTTACTTCTAAAATTTATTATCATCATTAGCAGTGCACCTAGATTTTTATAAAATTAATAATACACTATGATAAAAAAAATTTATATTAAACTATTTCCATTGCTAAGGGACTAGCAATGAGTTTTCCCTCAATCTGATTTTTTTGGGTATGTATATGGGATGTCCAAACAGGGGTCAAAACGGGTGCTTTCCATATAATTTTGTTGCTGTTTGTAAATAAATGATTTATAAATTTTATGGAGTGTAAATTATCCTAGGTTTAAGGTACTTTGAGTGTCCAAAAGGGATTAGAAAGATTTGCCTTAAATATGATTTTATGGATACATGTATGGACACATCAAAAGGGGTCAAAATGGATGCCCTATATGCATGAAAATGTTGTTGTTATGGAAGCAAATGAATTATGGATTTTAAATATGTGATAATAACCTAAATTTGGGTTAAGAAAAACATATTTAGTTGGAAATTATGACTTAAAAATCTATTATGATTTAAGTCTTGAAAGAGGCATTGAAAGGATGAAAAACGGGTCTTAACATGACTATTTTGGAAACTAGTGATAAATGGATTAAAAATTCAAAATTAAACCCTAAAGTATATATTAATTAATGGGTTTAATGATGATGAAAATGGGTGTAAGTCGCTGTGTTAAGAAATTTCAAGAAACACATAATATATGTGTTGTATGTTGAACGTATGTAGAGCATATGTATGAATGGATGATATGTGATTAATGTGAACTTGCTAAAATGAAAAATATGCATGAATATGTGATGAAATTCATGAGTATATTTCTATATGAATTAGGATTAATTATCTCAATTTTTGAGATTTATTTATGAAGCTTAAAATGTCACTTATATGCTTAAAATGAGCATTGACGTAGGAAAAATGGAAAATAGATGAAAAATGGTTATGAAATATATAAATTCCCAAATAATGCATTATGACTGAATGTTATATGTTTACCCTAAATATGAGATTAAAACACAATATGGAATAAATGTTATGATGCACAAGTGCATGTTGTGTATGTATGATCGACTTGAAAATCCAAGTTGATTATGTATGATATGGATTATGGGATTGAAAAACTAAGTGAATGCAAGTAAATGAATTGTTATGAATGCAATGCTATGTTTATGTATAGGCAAAGGTAAAGAGATAAGCGAGGCGAAAAGCTAAGCAAGTAAGGTAAGCAAGCAGTTTTCTAAATACTTTGTTTTATCAAACGTGATAAAATGTTCATCAATGATATTTTAACTTTTAAATGAGTTAGCAAATGAATGATTTCAATTATTTCTAAGTTGTTTAAGGATGGTCATTCCTTATCTAAATGTATATTGAAATGTTATTTTCAATGAAATAAATGAATTGATAACTGCTTTTTAAGTACTTATGTCAATTGATGAATCATGAGTTTATGATTGAAAAATCATGCTAGCATGTTCAAGTTCATGTTTACGAAAGAAAGCATGTGCACAAAAGCATGAGGCTCACCTCAAAGGTGTAAGCGACCGAATGTCCCCCTTTGGTGCAGCCAAGTCACTAAGAGAGGCCGAGGGCCGGCGGCGCCTCCCTGAAATGGGAGAGAGGATGAAAGTGGATGCAGATAGGCAAAGGAATGCCATGATTTTAAATAATGCATTGCATTATTTATGACATACCCTGGATAGGTATGAGAAGTATGTTTTAAGATATACTCTCGAGTGAGTATAATGTGGTTTTTCAAGTTATTTTTAATGAAAATATATTGTCTGAAAACCTTATAGCTTGCTTATTGAGTTTCGACTCACAGTTTTGTTTTTCAAATCCTAAAGACAGGTGAAGGGACGAACCATGCAAGGAGCACAGGTGGAGATTCAAGAAAAAATGAATTTCTACAAGTTACCTATGATTGAACTCTATGAATTGTATGGTTGTATGTCTGATGACATTAATGGTGATTTAATATTGTATAAGGATTATGTTGTATTTATGACTATAAATAATGATATTGACTATAAATAGCGAAAAATTTTATGGTTAAATGATAAGGCATGATTGTTCATGATATGACTAAATATGAAATTTATGATATCTGATGTGTATGCTAAATTAATTTAATGACCTAAAAAGGTATACGATGGAAATGAAATGTATAAAATGATATAAACTCCTAAGGAGTTAGGATAACATGGATAAATATTCAATAAGCCCGTCGTGTGATAGGGCAACAATCCTGATCACATTTATCAATCGATAGTTCTTGGAGTAAGGTTGTGACACTCGGGCTGGGATGGCACAATTGTATTGATCGAAATCCTAACTTCTAATGTCACTCAAAATAATATATAAGGATTTTTATAACTACAATTACATATTTGGTTAAAATTATAAGCTTACCATGGCTTTTAAAGAAACTGCATATGTAACTACGTGAGTTATCTAAATCATAAAATATTACATTTCATTGATGGCATTAAATTTTTTTAAAAAGATAAAATTATCCTTTTAGCTAATAACCAAGGGCAACCATATCACTATAATCAATATTGGTTGCATCTTTTTCATTGATGGTTAGATAGCCTACAACCATGAGATCAAAAATGATCTTGAAAGTACATGATTGTGATTAGTAATAATCTCGTTTATGTTTTGATGATTAATAAGTTAATTGAAATATAAAAAGGAAATTAATATGTTTTGTGCAATATGAAGTATTTAAATTTAAATTGGCACATTATATGAAACATATGCACAAATTATATGGAGAAGTGCATGTATAATCATTTCCAATAAAAGCAGAATATCAAGCATCAATGTAATAAGAATGAAAGAACTTAATAATGAAGAAATCAAGAGATAATTTGAAGAAAATTGGATTTAAAGAGTTTTCCAAATATAAAGTCCTTATCAAGATAGATCATGATAAAAGGGAAATTTTAAGGATTTAATGGTGTTAGAAGACATGAAAAAAGAGAATGATTTGAATATTCATAAGTGAAATCTGTAATTGGCTAAAGACAAAATCAATTCAAACATCAATCTCAATCAAGGTACTAAGGCCAGGTAAAGAATCAATTTCAAAGCAAGTTTGAGATCTAGTTCAATATAATTATAATGTGAGGTCAATATTGACATTGATTTTAATTTGATCTCAATGAGATCATGAATCAGATTCATCTCAATTCTAATGGTTCATTTTGGAGCATTAAAAGAACATCACCTACCGATAAATGGCCTCTCCAAGTATAAAATGCATTACTTAAAGCACAATTAGTTATAGCACTTATTGAGCCTACAACTTCATCTCTTAAACACTTAAGTGTTCTGCATCGTCTTTGAAGCTTTGGTTCTCCATCTTCTAGTGAAGTACTCATCGATCATCTTCTACTATGAAAATCAACTGAAGCTTTCTGTGAATCAGAATTTTATACATTTTTCAAGTGTAGGTTTCAATTATATTGATTTTTTATTTTTCCTTCGATTAATATTGAAGATCAAGTCTTAGAAGGGACTGAAGTAGACTTTGATTGGGGTGGCATTTACCAATAAATTGCCTAAGTGACATTATGCTAGAATTTAGAAAAAAGTTAATACTCTAAGTTACATTAAGATACAATAGCAGAACTCAAGATACAAGAAGCTTGCACATAGAACAGTAGAGTAAGGGTGTCGCCGAATCCACTACAAAAAATTCTATAACTATTGTGTGTGATTATTTTTGTATTTTTCATTTTCACTTATTTTGTTGTATTTATTCACTTTCTCTAGCTTTGTATCATTTCATCATTGGGATTGCCTAAAATAGGGGTTTATGTTTAATAAAAAAAATTTAATAACTTAATTTATCCCTATTTTCTTGCATTCAACCTCCTTAATAGGACAAGCTAATTTGTTACTACAATAGTTGGTGGTTATAGTGTAAGCAATGGAATTGGTAAATCACGATAGATCGGCGAAGAGATCTACATCAAATGGTGATGGATTTGCTAAGTTTAAGGCTGCAATTGATAGAGGCGATAAAGACATTGGTCATGGAGGTGGAGATTAATGCCAAAGACAAAGAAAATAGAATAACATCATAATGTGGAATTGTCTAGTAGCTGATAGGTTTCCTTATTTAAATGATGGTGAAAAAGAACAACAACACATGCTAGTGATGGCAATGAATGCCAATGACGATTAGTGGCAGTTGCTGACAATTAGAGATAAAGGCTTCAAAATAAGTGTGCATGTAGCTAGGGCATCTAGATTGTTGACATGAGTGTAAGTGTGTGCATATATGTAAGAGATTTGGTGTTTGGATCTAGACTGGAGTGTTAGCCTCCCTTTAGACTAAAAAAAAGTAACATGAGACAACCCATCTTCTTATACAATGAAACTACTGACAAAAGGAGATGCTTGGGAAAGACTAATAACCATGGCTACTTGGGAAAGATAAAAGTGAAATATTTTAACATATTCCTATAAGTCATAACACTTGGAATTTTACCCAAACTATGCATGTATTGATACAAAAACCCCTATACGTAAGAATGTCAATACCATGTGACTAATCACATAGGAGTTCCTATGTAGCCGACTTATTTATCGCTTTTAAATTTTTTATTTTTTTAATAAAAATATTATTCTAAGTGTATTTAATCTATTTACTGTATCTTTAAATTTCAAACTTCAGGTTATTTTAACCCCTTCAAAATGACTACAACGACTCTGTGTTTGAAATTCAAAAAATATATATATATACATATCTCCAAAAATTTTAAAATTGGTATATGAATTAAATTAAACTAACCCTTTTAGAAAAAAAAATTTAAAATTTTAAAAAATGAGTTTTTGATTCTTGTGAAGTCGGATGCATGAAATCATTCTTTATATAAATATGCATAAATTAAAATTTTGCTTAAATCCCTTTACGTGACTATTAAATTCTATAAAATTTTATTTTCTTATCACTCTAGATGGAATAAATGTGTAAATAAAAGCAAAAAGCCCCTATACTAATAAAAAAATATGAAAGTTTGACATTACTCTTAAGACTTTAATTCTCTGTCATATAAGTATTTGATTAAGATGATAACCAGTATTTATACTATTGTCAAGGATCCAAATTAGACTCAACATTACAAGGCTTCCGTAACTTTCGTACTAAAGTGGGGTTGTGATCTTCTCATACTGATCTAAGAAGGCCTCACCTTAGATTCGTTTGAAATGTTATTTTTTCAAATATTTTTTGAAAATTTTTAATAAGGTTGTTAATCTAGGTATATATTATTTATAACCCATTTTTGCCATTTATGAATATATATATATTTATTTATATTTTTAAACACAAGGGTATTGTTGTCATTTTCATAATAGTACAAAAACCATAATATCCCTGCGTCCAAAAATATAAATAAGTATAAATATATTAAAAAATGATAAATTTTGGTTTACAGATAATATACATTTTTATGGGATAGATACCATACATTTAGATTAATAGTTTTGTTAATAAAAATTTTTTAAAATTTAAAAAATAGATGCTATGATTGATCATAGATGTAGCATCTATGACCATTGTAGATGATCATTTCACAGTAAAG
Organism: Annona cherimola; assembly: GCA_030490835.1. NCBI lineage: Eukaryota > Viridiplantae > Streptophyta > Magnoliopsida > Magnoliales > Annonaceae > Annona > Annona cherimola. The sequence continues at coordinate 31,987,559 of CM059971.1, read as the reverse complement.
TGTCCATAGAAGCTGTGGTGCCTCAACTTGAGCATCACAACATGAGCCTTACTCCGGGATCGTTTATTGATTGGTAAACGTGAACAGGATTGTTGTCCTGTCACACGGCGGGTTCATTGCATAAACATACATTTAAAGTCTACTTCATAGGAGTTTATCACATGACACTTAGACATTTATACATCAAATCACCCTCTTTGGCCATCATCAAGCCCTGATATACACATTCAACATTCGTTTCCTACACATCATGCTCCATCATATCACTTCAGTTTCCTTCATCAATCTTGTCTTTGTCTTTGCCTATATACATAAGAATAACATTACATTCATAAACATAATTCCATATGCTTGCACATCATATAGTTTTCCAACCCACATGATTTCCATCAACTTACTTAACTCACTCGCTTTTCAAGTTGGGTGTCAATTTACAAATTCATTTACATTGGTATAACTTACGCTTCCTTAGCAACCATTCTTTTCATTTTTAATACCCTTATTTAGCATAAGTTTTCACATTCGTTATAACCATTAATGTTAACTCATTATATGGAAGTCCATCCCTTCCCGTTTATCATTTAACACTCATTTTTTACATTTCTCACATTGGTGCTCATTTGAGGTACTTACTTATGAGTTAGGGCTACTCATTTCAATCCCAAATTTTTGAGATTTTATAATTTTATCAAAACAGCCCTTTCTTGTCTCATTTTACTACATTTTCTTTTATTTTTTCATTTTAGCAAAATATACTTAGTCATTTCCCATTTTTGTCATCCATGCCCTTCATGTGCACTCTCTCAACTGCACATATATTATACGTTGATCAAGTTTTACCAAACAAAATTTTTCCTTCTATTTTTGCTTAATTTAAATACGTTTTTGCACATAATTTAGGGTTTAATCATGGAATTAAAGTCTATTAATTAGGTTGCTCAAAATAGCAACTTTCCTTCCATGCCTTCCACCTTGGACATCCACAACTATATGACCATATAAAACAAATTTTTGGCCTTTTAATTTCAGCCCTTGGACGTCTTGTAAACATCTCATTTGTATGGTATTTTACCCTCATCATAACCCATTTATTAGGTTATTTAAATCATGCACCAATTTCACCTCAAATGAGTAGAATTTTCATCAAGTTGTCAAGTTCATGTTTCACACTTCTAAGGTTCATCAATCATGCTTAGTTTAACATATATTACATAGAAATTATTCACATAATCGACACACATTTTTGCTCAAAACAGTAATATTAATTGGAATTAAACAAAAATTCTAGCATATTGCACATGTTATAAACAACCCTAAAACCATACATAACTTCCTTAAATGTTTGAATTGGATTTTCTAATTCATTTAGCATTTTGTAACCCTATCAAGGGTTTCATAAATCATCATTTAGAGTTTATAATGAATCAAATTTATGATTCATGAATTGAACTAGAAAACTTAGAATTTAATAAACTAAACTTGGTTTAATACCTATTTGAACTTATGTAGTTTTGCTTCCACCTTTGGCTAGCTTGGTTTCCTCTTTCTTCCTCTTCTTTTTCCTCCCCTTTTCTTCCCTTTTTTCCTTCCTTTTTCCTTGCTTGGGAATGTCCCTTGCTGGACTTTCTTTTCTCCCAAGCTGTCCACTTGGAAAATCCAAACATCCCCCTTGTTTCCCCTTTTATACTAATGCTTTTACCCTTGTAATTTCCACATCATTTTTGAGGTTAATAATACTTCTATTTATCCCATTGAGCTGTCATCATTATCTCATGTAATTTTCCATTTTACAGAAATTTTTAAAGCAAAAATTCTACTCAAAATCAAACCTGTTGATCACGTCCCATGTGGCCATTGTTTTTGGCCTTTAGTGCCAACAAAATCTACCCAATTTGTCATGCATTGAATGTCCCTTTATGTGCAGCCCCTTTAGCATACATTTTTTGAATTTTTGAAATTATAAAAAGGCTCCAAAATTTCTCCTTAAGCCACCTCATTTCAAGCATTAAACACTTTGACTTTCCATTAAATGAGATGTCACTTTTTGAAGACAAAATTAAAAGGGTTTTGTTCTTACGTGATTAAGAATTTTTCAATAATAATTAGATTAATCAAATCCATCCATATGATAAACCATATAATTTTAATGATCCATGAAATTTTTTATCTCAAAACGACCTTTCTATTGTAAGTTATGGTCATTTGAAAATACCTCTTGGATTTGGATGAATTAAATAATTATCACCCTATTCATGATTAATACAATCTATTCCATTCTTGAGGTAGAGCACGTCATCATGTACTTACTTTTCAAATTTCACTTCAATCCGCCTTATAAGTGTCAAGTTATGAATTTTCTAACAATAACCGCATCAACCCTATAATTATCATCAATTAAATCATAATATATGAAATAATTAACCATGTCATATCATCATTTCATATACCTCATTTGATCTCTTTATACACATTAACCCACATTGAGCTATGGTAATTAATTTAATCACCTTACTTAATCAATAACTTTAATTTTATTCATTCAATTGGGTCATACAATTAATCATAATTAAATACCTAATTTACATATATGGATCTCAATTGTTCTGGGTATCACAGAAGCATTTTAAGAAGAGATATCGGAATAATCTAGGATCGTGAATTGTGCTAACAGTGCAGGAGGACTTCCATTACGTCTTTTAGGAGTGCTCTCATATAGGTGTATTCCGCAAGTTCATATAAAGAAACATCAACCAAATTTCAATTTTGAATTCTCGTGTTTTAGGAGTTATCCAAGAACAGGGACTCTAAGAGGATAAGTTTATTCTTGCTAATTAGTTGACAAGTATGACGTATGAGAAATAGGGCACGTTTGGAGACCTTTAAGAGTGAGAGATCGTGGTTAAGTGTGGCAGCACGTCTCCTAAGATAGCTATCTTCTTATGGAAATCAACTAAGTTATTTACTCCATTAATCATCATATTTTTTTCTCTTTTACCATACATTTCAATCATTTTTCCTTTTAACAACTCTATTTATGTAAACTTTACTCTTATTATTTTTGCTATCAATCACACAATTTTCAAAATATTGTATTTCCCACTCCCACTTCATTCTACAATCCCTCAAAAATATCAATTGACAAACATTTCCATAAATTTTATGAGGAGGAACATAAAGTGAATTTTAGTGAAGCATACAATTAGTTGATGAGTTTTGGGATAGTTTCATGAAAGTTTGTTGGCTACAAAATTTAGTGTTTCACTTGCATGATATTGTATGAGAGAAGCAAATTTAGGGTATGTTCGGTTGGAGATTAAAATTTTTGATAAAAAGTTTTCATGGTAAAAGTTGTCAAGTTGATAGAGAATAATGTAATATAATAGGGTTAATGATGATGTGTAAATAGAATAAAGTTAAAATAGATAGGTTAGTTGTATGGGTAACTATGTGAAAATGACTGAAAAGTAGGATTGTTTGTATAGAAAAATATGAAAAATAATTAAAAATAGGGTAATTATAAAAAGTGAAAGTTTTAGATTGAAAAGTTTTGATTGACATTTTTTTGTGTCTAACCAAACATACCCTTAGTGCTAATATTATCGAGAATGCAGATGGAAAGTTCATCGTAGCTAGATATTAGGCATTTCACAGAGTGTCAAATCCACTGATGGAAGCTAGCATAACGTGCATGGGCATCAATTGATTTACTAAATTATAGGAGGTTGAATTGGAAAGTGATTCTATGGTCCTAATTAATCTCTTAACAAATGATTGTGTCATTAGAGGCCTTGTAGAAGTAATCATCAAGAAAATAAAAGTTGTTAGCTCGAAAAGAAATGAGATACGCTCTTTAGGACTTCGCTTATATGAAATTCTTTTACTATATAATGCTCTTTATTTTTTATAATTTAATGGTCAATAAAAAATTTATTATATCTATTATATTTAGATTATTTATATTATCGTAGGAACCTTTTCATTTATTAAACTCCATCTATAAATATATGAAATCAATATACTAAAATAATTTAATACTAAATATGAATTTTTAAATAATATTTTCAATATCTAAACTATCTAAAATATTATTGCTATGTGGATAAATGATTTTATAAAGTGTTCTAATACATATGTTAATGGATTTAACATCTTTTTTTAATTTACAAGTGAATATATATTTTGGGGTAAATATGGCTTCAGCACATATTTGACTTGGATAAAACTTCATCTCCTAGTTAAATAAATAATATTAAATATAATAAATAAATTAAAATTTATGTCAATCACTAACATCTTAAAAATAAAAGAAATTACACGAAATAACTTCTATGTAACTTGATGGTATAAAAGCAAAGCTCCATTCTTTACACGGATCTGGACGAGAACTAAGCTGCCCATCACTTGCAAAATTTACATATGTGAATGTAATAAATAATTATGTGGTAGGATCACCTCCCAGGACACATATTTGATTTTTGAAGGATGATTATATATATCACGATATATTTTAAGCTACAATATAATATTCATTTATTTTTATAATTAGTTATATTTTTTGATTTTTTCTTCATAAACATGTTTATATAAGTGTATTTAATCTATGTACAAAGTTTTGCCATTTTATAGTACTTTTACGTATTTAATTTTTATTTTTAAAAAAATAAGTTTCTAAGGGGTGTGAAATGACTTAACTGCCCTTGAACTTGATGATTTTTAAAGAATAAAAAATAAATATATAAAAGTATTGTAAAATAGAAAATTTTATGTATAGATTGAATACACTTAAAGAAATATGTTTACAAAGAAAAATCAAAAAAATATATCTAATTGTAAAAATGCATGAGTGTTGTATTTTAGCCTAAAATATATCGTGATGTATATAATCATACTCCTTGATTTTATATGTAAAGACTAAAGATTATATATTTATGAGAAGGATTGCTATGTAAGATTGGGATGAGTGACTTTTGATGCCCATTTACCATAAAAGAAGTATTTTTCACAACGTAAAACATACTGAAGATGAGAAAAATTGATATGACAAGTTAATTAGCAGTAGTTATTATACATAGATGGGGATAGAATTTTATATGAATAAATACAAAAGGGTAATTAAATATAAGTAATACTGAAGAAAATGGAATTGTTAGATAGTTAAAGTACAAGTTAGCAAATTAATATGAAAATCTTAGCAGAAAAAGGCGAAAAAAATATTTAACCTTTTTCATCTTCCCAAATATACGCCTATTATTTCAATGTTAAAATATTTTAAATGCAATTTATTGCTTCAATTAGAAACAGATGGTAAGATAGGTAAGGTCCTGCAAAAAGAAATAGAACATGGAGCATCACCCCCTTGAAATTAGTCAGGGATTGTGGTTATAAGTAATCAACATCTTATTATGTAATAAGCAAAATTATTTATTAATTTTTTTTTCCAAGGAAAAGAGGGAAGGATTTCAGGATTTATTGTCGGTGGGGGCGTGGGGCCATCAGAAACTTAGGGCTTGAGAAGACTGAAAATGGACGGTATTGATCTTATTCGCAGGGAGAGCGCTCAACAAACGCGGTCAGACTTGCACGTGATGCACGCGGAAGACATTCGTACAATAAAATATTTTCCAGCTAGCAGTCAACGTGAAAGTGCGTCATGCGTAACGCTGAGCGATGGAAGCTAAACTTATTTTCGGAATATATTTTAAAAATTTACAAAATAAAACTTACTAAATGTGTGTTTGAGAAGTCATAAAATTTTTGAATGAATAAATTGAAGAAAATAATGTATGTGATATGATAGGGTTAATGCTGTAATGACGAAGAGTAAAGAAAAAAGAGAATAAAAATAAATAAATAAGCTAATTATACGAATAGTTATGTATAAATTATTAAAAATATGGTAATTTTAAATGATAAAATTTTAGTTTGAAAAATTTTATATATATCTAAACATGCCTAAAAATAAATAAATAAGCTAATTATACGAATAGTTATGTATAAATTATTAAAAATATGGTAATTTTAAATGATAAAATTTTAGTTTGAAAAATTTTATATGTATCCAAACAAGCCCAAAGTATGAAATATTTCAAAATAGATCCTTTTATTGATGATCTCCAACTAAATAGAAAAGAAAAGTATTTTTAAAAATATACACGGGTATTTTCAAATGTAGATGCCTAGTTTTTAACTAAGGGTGTATTTGGAAAGTGGTAAAATTTTTGGATGACAAGTTTTTGACGTAAATTTTTAGAAATAAAAGATATAATGTGATATGATAAAGAGTAAAGAGAATAAAGTTAAAATAGATATATTAATTATATGAGTAGTTGTATATAAATAATTGAACAAAAGATAATTTCATAGAAAAATGTTAAAAAATAATCTAAAATAGGATAGTCGTGAAAAGCGAAAAGTTATAATTAGAAATTTTTTGTGTAGCCAAATATATCCTAAATGAAAAAAAGACCTTTTAATTTGTTAGGTTCACCATAGGACTTATTTTGTAAATAATTGAAATTTTTAAGACCTATTTGAAATATTCTGCAAAATATAATCATGAATGTTATAAAACTTATTCCGCAAAAACACAACTAACTAGCTTGTCGGACTCTTGAAAGGTTGAAAAGAATGACAAATGATTTAATGCAGCCCCGTTTCAAAATTTCATTTTTTTAAAATTTTTTGAAACTCTTTTCACACAAATATTAATTTAAGTGTATTTAATAAGTATATCAAATTTTACCATTTTTAATTCTTTTTAGATTTTTAAAAACTAATGACATTTTCAACACAATGTATCGATCCGATTGAAAATACTAACGACGTTGTTATGAAGATGGTCCACATAATCGCCGTAATTATAATGGTTAGACTATTCAACGATGCACGCAAATTTTCTGGGAAGATTTTAAAACGGATTTCCTACTTGCTCAATTATAGAAATGCCCGGTTTAGGTCCAATGGAGTTGATTTTCTGAAATATAAACCACCTAGCATATAATTTTGTCCAGTATTTAGTAAATAAAAATTCCACCATAAAACAATCATAACATGGTACAAAATTTCCCAAAAGGCTGGTGTGGAGATAGAAATTAAATAAATAGCTTGGTATAAATGATAGGAAGTGGTTCAATGTAGTCATATGCATTGAAATTTTTATGTATCTTGGAGTAAAATTTATTTTTAAATTGTTTAAAAATTCTTAGAATTTTTAATTTAAATGTATTATAAAATAAAGAGTGATCCAGTTAGCTCGGGCTAAGTAAATACCTCACTTAACCCACCTTAAAAAAACCTATTTACAACAATTTTTTTTACTTTTTTCTTCGTGTACTTGTTTATCTAAGTATATTTAATATATAGACCAAGTTTTACCATTTTTGAATATATTTATCTATTTTTTTAAAAATTTTAAATATCTATGTGTATATATGTATTTAAAATATCCTTATTTTTAAAAATTTTAAAAAATATATACACATATCCAAAAATGACAAAACTTGATTTATATATTAAATACACTTAGCTAAACAAGTGTACGAAGAAAAAACAAAAAAAATTGTTTTAAATAGAATTTTTGAGATGAACTAAGTGAGACATTTACTTAGCCCGAACTAATTGGATCATTCCTTTTATAAAATATGTTTTTATAATTTTTGAAGATGTGCATATATAAGTTTTACAATTTTTGGAGAGATATATTTTCTTAAAAATAAGGAGGTTTGACTCATTTTTAAATTACTAAACTCCTATTTTTAAAATAAAAAATATATACATATATAAAAAAATAGAAAATTATATATTGAGATTAAATATACTTAAGTTAATCATTGAACAAAAATTTTTAAAAAAATTGGAAACATGAGTTTTACAACTGGGTGCAATAAATCACTGTCCGAGAATGATGTCTCTGTTTCAGAGAACCATTAAGATGGGGAAAAATTGTATTGTCCAATTAATTCTCTTTGATAGTACGGGACATGAAATTGGCTTGCGTTGGTAGCTGGCAGATGATCTGTTGTGATATTTGAAAATAACCCTTGAAAATGATAGTCGAGTAGTTTTTCACCCTACCTGTGACCTATGAAACAAACAAACACCACAGCATAGCCGTATTTAAAAAAAAAAAAGAAATTAAAAAATACGGAAGAAGATCCATCGTCACTTATCAGGACGAAGCACCTCACCTGCTTGCGAAAAAGATGCCACTCCCATCACCTGCCACCTCAGCCAAAAAGCGCCGAAATTTCCCCTTCTGTCCGGGCCCCACCTGTAAATATCCATAGCTCTAGCTTTGTTCGGATCAGCATTGCACTCTCATGCTTCTCACATGCCTGCTTGTCTCCCTGTCTCTGTCTCTTTCTGTCCTCCATTTCCAAAAGAGAAGGAAGAAAAATCTACTCTCACTCTCATATTCTCATTACTCACTCGCTTTTTCTCCCTCTACTTCCCCTTCTTCATCCGCCACCCACCGTTCCTTCCATGGCTGCTGCTGCTGCTGCTGCTGCTGCTGCTGCTTCCGTGCCTCCTACTGTCCGACGCGTCGGACACAAACCCCCTCCGCCCTGCGACTTCTGCTCCCACTCCCTCGCCCTCCTCTACTGCCGGGCCGACTCCGCTAAGCTCTGCCTCGCCTGCGACCGCCAAGTCCACTCCGCCAACGCCCTCTCCCGCAAGCACCTCCGCTCTCAGATCTGCGACTCCTGCGCCGACGCCCCCGCTACCGTCCGCCGATGCTCCTCCACGGCCGACCACCTCTTCCTCTGCCAAGACTGCGACTGGGATGCCCGCCCCGGACCCGGCCCTGGCCATCAACACTCCCAAGTGCCCCTCGAGGGCTTCTCCGGCTGCCCGCCTGCCATATCCATCGCCTCCCTCTGGGGAGTCGATCTCAGCGCAAAGCACTCCTCGGCGGCCGCGGAGGACCGCCGTGACTCGGCGTTCGCGAACTGGGAGACGCTTGATTCGATCCTGCCTGTTGACGATTCATGGATCTTCAAGGATGCGCCTGTCAGCCGCAGCAGCAGCTCCCGGGATGTGATGGTTGTCCCGAGCGAATTGCCATTTGCGCTGAAGCAATCCGGCGGGAAAAGTAAGCAGGCGATGGTGGCGCAGCAGTTGACGGAGCTACTTAAGAAGGATTTGAGCCACGGAGGAGAGGCAGACGCCGACAATTCGTCGAATGACTTGAGCCCAGGAACGCCAGGCAGGAATGTGGTCTCTGAGTCGGGGAATGGTGGCGATGTGCCCGTGGATACAGGGCAGTGTACGATGCAAGGCACGTCGTATACATCTCTGCTCATGTGGGAGAGTAATCCTGTCCCGGTTGCAGCTGCTGATCAGGCCAGTCAGGTGATTCTTCAGAAACCCCAAAAGCCTTTTGTGGTTATCTTATCGTAGTTGAAATCGAAATTTTCAATGTTTTGTGACGCCACCACCACCAGCATCTTTAACAAAGGAAATCTTCCACGTGAATGCTTTGGATAATCTATTAGGCTAGATACAGCTGATTTTTACCTGAAGGTCATTTTTAGAGATTTTTTTTTTCCATCGATCAATTGCTAGGGTAAACTGTAATTACTCGTTTGTTTCAGATGGGTATGTGTGGGCCCAGAAATGAAATCATAAACTCCTTTGGTTGCTGAATGGCCTTGAGATCCAATGAGGATCCTCTTCGTTTGATGGTAGGTGTAACTATGTAAGAAGTCCTCTTGGAATTGAAAGACAAGGAAGGCCAGTAAAGACTAGGCATAGCTGAATTGGTAATGAATTGTATCGGTTGAAGCCTTTTGATGGTGGTTATGTTGTGGAGTTAGGATTGAAGTGTACAAATAGAAGGTTTCAAATTGGTGACATGAAAGGTCCTATAGGATGTAGCTTGTGTTAGAAAATATTTGATTAACTTGCTTAAACTAATGATTCTAACTAGAAGGAGAGAATAAAGATTCTGGAAATTCACTCACCTGAGTGGTATAAAATGTTTTTTCCCCCTCTTGCGAGGGGAAATTATCATGCTACTAGGATTTGTATTGTACCTTGTGCCGATGTGTTGACTGTCAACTGAGCTTTGCAGCTATTGACAACTTCCCATCGGCAGTTGCATATTCAATTTGAAGGAAGAATGGTTCCTTTTTTCTTGGTTCGTATGCCATTAGTTCTATCATTATCGTCATCATCATAAGTCATTTCCCACCTGAGAGTTCGGCTGCATGGATTCTGTTCCGCCATTCTTGGCGATTAGAGACTAAATTTTAAATAATTTGTAATATTTTCAAATTTTGTTTAATTACTTCTATCCATGTTTTTTTGCGTTTTCCTCTTTTTCTCCTACCACATTCTATTTGGATAAACTCTGCTCTCTTAACCGGTGTCATTTCAGGCCTCCGTTTAACATGACCAAACCATCTTAATCTATTTTCTTTTATTTTATCACCTATTGGTCTCACTTTTAGATTTTTGCGAATTATTTCATTCCTTTTCTTATGTTACTACTCATCCACCTTAACATTCTCATTTTTGCTACGTTCATTTTATATGTAAGTTCTTTAACTGTCCAACATTCTGCCTTATAAAGCATAGCAGGTCTCTTATAAAATTTTTCTTTTAATTTAATCGGACTTCGATCATGCTTGAAAATATATCATAGGAAAAGAAAACCATCCAAATAATGTCACCTCGTCGTTAAATGAAAATGTGCTATAAAGCAGTTCTGCACTGTCGAACATGACAGTCTCTGGTTTTATAGGTGTAAGTGTTCTTTTTGGGTTAACTAGATACAATAGTAATGATTTTATTGACTATTTTAGATAACATGGTCAACAGTATCCGATCGTTGATATGTCTTCTTTAGCTTTCATTTTCACAGTAGCTTCTGCACGGTTAGTTTGCATAAATGTGGTCAGATGCCAAAACCAGATATTAATTGAACCATTTTGGTTGACTGATGCACCAATAAAATCCCTGAAACGCGTGTCCTGCAATATACTATGAACAATTAATGGATGATATTTTGACACATGTCCAATGGAAAAAGGAACGAGTCTTTACTCTTTAGTAACTTTTGCCTGTGATTTCCTTGAATAATCTGAAGCATGTGGAGTGTTTGTAACACAACCATGTACCTTGAATACCTTAAAAGCATGCTGTAAGTCTGTTACTACATGGATAGGTATATGAGAACGATTTTGCACGGTCGTTCTTTTTATTATTATTATTTTCTTGTTTCTTGTGTTTCTAAAAAATAATCGACATGGTTGGGGATTATTGGACGTGCACACATGCATTCTGGTGGCCACCAGCTGTATTCTGCGGAAATTGGGTCATGTTTCCTCAGAAGTCAAACCTGTATTTTCTGATATTTTGAGACTAAAATTATCAGTCAGCTGTATTCTGTGGAAATTGGTCATGTTTCCTCAGAAGTCAAACCTATATTTTCTGATATTTTGAGACTAAAATTATAAGTGTGGATTGTGCCTTCTAGATTACTGATTCTTGTTAACAATTTTTCAGACTGAAACTAAATAAAAAGTATCTTCCTGTAAAATGATTAGAGTTACATGTAGTAACCAAAGCATATCCAATATTTCAGATGTTATGACCTTAAGTGAACAATGAATTGTTATTACGATAAATGCAGACTCTTTGAGGATAGAACTTGGAAAATCTTTATTCTCATTTGCCATGTAAAGCCCCTGCAATGGAGGTTTGGATGCCCCAAATCTATATAAAGGGAAAGATTTTAAAAGAAAGAGGGAAGATCCTCTCAACAAGGGAAAAAGGAAAGAAACCACAGATGAATTAAAAGAAACAAACCAATGCCAGAGAAAAAGAAATTTGAATTCATGAACTCTAATAGTACTCTCATAAAAACTGTCTCACAACTGAATAAACCATCCTATTGATAAGAAAATACTAAACCCTAAACGTAAGCAACAAAAAATGCATAAACTTGTGAACACGGAAGCTTGCACAATAAGAAAAACAAAAATAACCTAATGAACAATATAAATCATTATTGGAACTAAATATATTAAGTCCTAAAATTAACAAGCATGAAGAAGCCCTAATAAAGACATCATCACAATCACGATTTGCATCAAGTTCCCCGGCTTGAAAAAAAAAAAAAAATCTTGTCCTTGGGTTGATACTAAAAGCTACTGTAGATGGAAGCAAACTGTAGGCGACTCTTCAAATTCTTGATTCCTGTGAAACAATTTGTAGGAAACTCATAGACTGATCATTTAAAGTAACTTCATATCTCAAATTGACCCGTAAAATGTTTGCTAAAGAATTAATGGAATGAGGGATGCCGAATTTTCTTACAAAATGAATGATGTAAAATGATGCAGCAAATTTCATAATTAATCATGCAAAGTCTTAAATTCCAAAGTACTCTCCTACAGACAATCTCAGGAATCTAGTTGTTAGCCTAGATCATCATATTCATAATTAGAGGGTTAATAAACACAATTAATTTTACTCCCTCATGAATGTCATTGTCTTTAACTTCGTAGTTGCAGTATTAGGTATAATCAGGACATTGTGAGGTAATCTGACCTCTTCCAAAACAGCTAAAATTACGAACCTCAGAACCCTCTGGACATGAACTAGAGATATTACTAGAGTAGTGCACATTAAATTCTTGAACTGAAGAACTTTTTTTTCTTTTGACATCACTGGTTGAGAATGTGCAACACTAGGAATTGTGTTCATTGCGGAGAGCTTCTCAAGCTCTAAAGCTTTATGAGAAGCTTCTTCCATTGAATGAGGACCATAGATCACAAGGTTGTACTGAAGCTCAAGTTTAAGCCCATTAATAAATTTAGCCACAAATACCCAATGTTCTTGATGAATAGTACACGTCAATATAGCTCATCAAAGTTCCACAGATATTCAGCAACGCTTGATGATCCTTACACTAGACTCATCCATTGATTCATTAATTGTTATTTATAATATTGAGGCGGATACTTCTCTTTTAATTTGTCTTTTCATATCAAATTAAGAAATGATGTATCCAATTTGAAAATATTCAATATCTTGTTTAACTCATTCCTTGTATATTTAGGTTGATCCTGCTAGTTTCATGTTTGCAAAGTTACTACAATGATTCTTAGGCATGTTATACTTCCAAAATACATTCTAAAGGTGCTAACCGCTCTAAAAGTGCTCTTGGATCTAATTGACCATCAAAATTAGGAACATTAATTCATTTAATAATTCCAAAAACATATTTTGAGGGTTATTCATCAGATGAGAACGAGGCATAGAATTTCTATTGTTTTGTAGGCAATGTCTTGGTTGGTCTCCATATCAATACCCTTGGGGTGCCTTTGGACTGTTCAAAGTTAAGGGAGATAGTAATGTTATATGTAGGATCCATACTATGACTTGTCGGCACCCTTGAAACACGTGGAAATTCTACGTTCTTGACTGGCAATTCACAACTGATATTCTTGCTTGTGTAACTTGACTAATAAATAGCAGATACTCTTGGAGTTGGGAGAATGCCTATAAGATGAGTACTTGGGCGGTTGGGGCAAAAGAACTTTGAAATCATCTATTATGCAATTTTTTCCGACACTAAATACTTGGACGTTTTCTGTAGTCTTTCATTGGCCTTTTGCCTGTTGAAAATGCTAATTGGTGAAAACTTTTTTTGATTTCGGCTATGGAATTTGCGAAAATTTGTTGTTGGGGTTGAAATCAAGCTTGTAAAGCTTGAATTGGGTTTGGAATGACTCTTTGCACTCTTCTAGGCTTTTGTATAAGGTTTATATTGTAGCATTGAGTTCAGCATTGATCAGCATGATGTTTGAGTAGAACAAAAGGTGACGATGATGTAAATATGCTAATAAGATATAGAAAATCAGAATAAATAATTAAACTTGAAGTTACTATGATTTTTCATAAGACATGTTGAATTTATAGAGAATGCATCAGTATCTAGAAGAAGCTAAAAATACCTTCTCAATCCTCTTGCATCAACCTCTAATTGCTGAAATCAGGTTTTTTTTTTTGCAATTTCTGAAAAATAGGGGTGTTTCTGAAATTTCCGAGAAGTCTGGGCCTTTTCTGAAAAAGTATAAAACCTTCATTGTGATTATTCAATTTCAGAACACTTTGGGGGTTTTTTTGCAATTTCAGAAGCTTCAGGGTGTTTCTACAAATTTCCAAATAATGTAGGAGTTTTTGCAATATCTTAGAAGATAAAAGGCTATACAATAATTATAAACTCGATTTCAAAATCTCCCAAATCCTCTCGTCCTATGTGTGTTTTGGAGACGGAAGCTCTCTCTTTCCTTAAAGAAAGCAGAAGGCACTCAAGTAGACAATGATGAGATCTGCGAAGAAAGTTGCAGGATCTAATGAGGCCAGCAGCATGAACACTTCTAAGCTGCAATGCGCTGAAATGCTGAAACTGATGCTCTTTGATGGCTGTAATCAGCATTGCATGTTAATGTGGAAAAAAGAGCATGACGTGGAAGGATTATTGCTGAAGATGGTTGCAGGAGCAGATCATTATTATTTTCACTCGCAACAACAGAGACAAATTTAGGAAGTAAAGAAGAAAATTCACCAAGTTTGCTCAGATACGAAATTGATGTAGGACAGCATGCCATAAATCAGTATAAAGAGGGATACTTTGGAAGAATGAGGGAAGATTTTCTTAATAGGGGAAAAAATGGAAGAAAGGGAAGATACCACCAAATGAATTACAAAGAAACAGGTCAGAGAAGGAGCCAAAAAGACTCAAATGAATCTCAATCTATAAACTCTCATAAAAAAACTATCTTACAATTGAATAAAACACTATTTATAAAAAAACTGCTTATAAATTTAAGCAACAAGATATACATAAAACTTGTGAACAAGGAGACTTGCATAATAAGAGAATTACCTGAAAATTGAAATAACTTAAAACAATTTAAACTAAAAATACTAAATCCCTAAAATTAACAAATATGAAGAAACCCTAATGAAGACATCAGTTTCATCACGTTCACAATCTGCATCGCCCTGTCTTCATGGCTGCCTAAAGCATGTTTGCAGGTCCCTTTTGATTTCAATTTCTACACATTTTGGTTATAAGCCTGGGAATACAAATATATAAAAAATTTCTTGTTTTGACTGATGTGATACCTAAGTTTCATTGCCAGCAATACAAAGATATTTACATATTATACATGCTTGATATGTTTATCATTTGACATTTTGACAATTTATGATGTTGACTCTATTTTATTCCCTGCTTGAAACTGGGTAATTCTGCTCTATAGCTGCCACAAGTGCTTGATGATGAATTATGTCATGTTATCACTAAACCTGTACTTCTAATTACTAAGCATCCTAGCAAGATTGCACAACCAATAGGCATTTCTTGTGTGGGATATGAAATTCATTGGGAATTTCAGGGACTCTTATCAGTTGCAGTTGTGGACTTGCCGAGAACTGAAATCATCCAACATTCTCCAGTAACAGGCATTTTAAGCGATAACTACAAACCTGCAACTTGCTTTTCAGCTTTAAATTAAATATCTGTTTGTTTAGAGGAGAATGGGAATGGAAAACATAAAAAATTCAACATATTAATTACCTAACTACCCTACTTTTTTTGTCACTAAGGCATTGCCTCGGTAGTATTACATATGGCCCATTGAGCTGGCAACATGGTTTCGATACTTGGCATCAGCGTTTTCATGTGGAAGCAGTGGAGATGCAGTGGTGGCGTCATTCTCCCCAAGTTTCTGTGGAGCGTCCACCAGTTGTATATTTAGGAAGTCTTGTTAGGAAAAAATTGGTTTAGTGGTAAGATGCATGTAGAATATTGTCAGGAAAGTTGTAAGAATGTCTCAAGGTCTGATTGTAATACCAGTTGATATGATATAATATATGAACACTCATAAAAAAATTACCCAACTTTTTTCATTTTTACCTTTATATTCTAATCATTTTATCATATTTTTCCCTACAACTGCCCTATTTATTTTTAATTTATTTTTGCTTTACTCCTATCATATCCATTTCATTCTTGACTCTCCATTCCCATTCTAATCATACCAAACAGACCCTTAAAAGTGGGAAAGTAAAAATGGGAAAAAAGTGAAAAAAGTGAAAAAAGTGAAAAAGTGATGTGATATGATGGGTAATGATTAAGAGTAAAGGGAATAAAGTGAAAATAGATTGGGTAGTTGTCTAAAAAGATGTGAAAAATGATTGATATATGGAGGCAATGATAAAAAAGTAACGTGGGTAGGTAGTTAATATGTCAACTCATATCAGAAGGTGTATGGGGAGAAGTGGGAAATTTTTTTACCCCTTTTACATGTTCCCAACCGGACCTAAATGGTCACTATTTTACTATTCTGGATTTTTTCAGCCAAGATATTTACGAAATGGTTGTTTTGGTTGACTGTGGCCAACCTAGTGATCTGCAGAAGCTGCCTTGACTGCAGGATGTTATATAAAGAGTATGAGTATGCATTTCATTAAGCCAGTTTATCTTATGGATGTTAGGAAGGCTTATGAATTGCTTTCTCAATGTTTTCAGCTTTATTAGGAATGGTTATTTCTATTGATATATCAGTATTGGAAAGCATGGTCAGTATGTTTCAGTTCTCTTTTTCATTCTTTCAGATTTGGGATTTCAATTTAGGAAGGTCGCGTGATCATGATGAAACTTCATCGCTCGATATTGGATATGGTACAAATGAAGCAGGTTTTATGATCAAGAATTATGATGAGCTTATTAAAGAAACTTCCTTGGCTAATACAAAAGTGTTAGAAGATATATATGACATGAATGGCTCTTCAACTCCTGAAGATGTCTCCTCAAGTGGTGTTAGACGCCTTCCATCCAAAAATGTGAGTGTATTTTGGATCTCCAATTGTTGTTGAATTGATTGTTTTACTTCATGAATTCATTTTATGGGTGTTGTTGGATGCATGGATAACTTAAATTATAAGCTTTGGTTTGAAGTAATAGCAAATGACGAATGCAATGTTTTTGTCACACTGTTGATTATGTGCAATCAGATATCAAATTTCAGTAATTTCTTTTGCGTGTATTCCGTATGATCTGGGGGGATGTAATGGGATTGAAATTTCCTACTCCCAAATTTTTTTTTTCAATTTCCAATATGTAACTACCTTACTTTTTTTACATTTTCAATACCACTTTTCACAATCCCAATCCCAATCCCTTCATCTAATCTCTTCATCTTATTCTTGTTTCATTTTATCCCCTCATATCCTACTAAACACACCCTTTCGATTTGGAAGAAACGTAGTTATGGTTGCAATCCTAGTTCTCACAAGTGACTAAAATGAATCCAATTGGCTCTACTTTTGTCCTTGTATGTGGTGTGGTAGGGATGTAATCTTTACCTAGGGGCTAAGAGAAAACAATGTTATTGAGATAATGTGGATAAAGAAAAAACAGATTAATGGATAAAGAACTGAATGATATAATAATTATGGAATTATAGATAGAGAAAAAAATATCTTTATAAGTTCCATTTGGTAAGATATGAAAAAAACCCTACACCTTCCTACACGCTTTTTAGTTGTTTGACATCTTGAGTACTACCATACTTTCCTATTATACTTCTAGGTTGTAATCATTTTTCGCATGTTTCTATACAACTACTCGTTATTATCTTTACATATAATCATTAGCCTATCACAGTCATATCACATTAGTTCAACTTGTTCAAGAAATTTTCCATTTCCTGCTTTCCTATTTTTTTGTTACTTTTCGCAAATGGACCTCGTAGGAAAAGTAGGAGCAATTTATAAAAAAAGTCAAGTTAGATTGCAGATAATGTTGGCTTAGGAATGTCTACATTATTCGGAGAGAAAGTAAATGATCATTATATTTGGCCCTGATCTTATATAACCAGTGACAAATGGGGTTGTCTAACTAGTTCTTTTTTAGATTTTAAAAATGTGTTTTTTAAAATCGAAATTATTTACATATTAATCAATATGTATGTAGTTATGATGCTACAATTCTGATATATCGAAATGTTTTTAATACTATATATTTGTTTTCAAAATTTAACTGTTTTCATATAGACTCATAAACGATTTTAAATATCTATAAATATTTTTATGCACATAAGTCTCCAATTAAAGTGAATTTTGGCATCATAAATATATGGATGAATATTGTAGATGATTTAGATTCTGGAAAAAAATATATTTTTTCAAATGTAAAAATGCAACTGGTCGGACAACCCTATTTGTCCAACTAGTTGTCTAAGATCGGTAGTTGTCTAAGATCGGGCCCCTATTATGTTTTACCTTTTTACCTCTATTATGTTTCCATGTGATATGTCCAAACAGGTAAAGAACAAAACACACACATAAAATGAGTGTAGCAAAAATGAGAATGTTAAGGTGGATGAGTGGTAAAATAAGAAATGATAAAATTATAAATAAAGTCATTGAGTTAATCTAAAAATGAAGCCAATAGGTGATAACACGAGGAAGACAGATTAAGATATGTTGGTCATGTTAAACAGAGGCCTGAAATGGCATTGATTAAGGAAGCTAGGTTTATTCAAATAGAAGATAGAGAATGAGAGGAAGATTTAAAACACGTGTATGAAAGTAATTAAACAAGATATGGAAACATTAGAAGTTACTGAAAACTTAGTCTTTAATTGTCAATAATAGCTTAGCAGAATTTATGTAGCTGACCTCACTTAAGTGGAAAATGGTGTAGGCTGTTGTCGATGATGATGATGATGATATCCAAACAGGGCCTTAGGAACTTATTTGTCCAAACGTGCATACACATGCACATTTGGAGTTTAAAGAACTGGCCTCTCAATTGTCATGGGTCACAAAAGAGCCATCGCTAAGGATTACCTTGTGTTTGTTGCTTGATTTGTTGGTGACCTTTTATACATGAAGTTTGCTGATGGCAACTCATTTATTTTTTCCAGTAATGGTTCTGAGTTGTGTTTAAACCTTCTAATGCAAAGATGTTCCAGGCACTTCCAGCTTAACATTACTGGTGAAATTCATCAA
Organism: Annona cherimola; assembly: GCA_030490835.1. Taxonomy (NCBI): domain Eukaryota; kingdom Viridiplantae; phylum Streptophyta; class Magnoliopsida; order Magnoliales; family Annonaceae; genus Annona; species Annona cherimola. Next base: position 31,968,524 of record CM059971.1, on the reverse strand, counting down.
TTTGTTTTTTCAACTTTGTTTGGGATTAGATGGATATTTTTAGTTGCAGGTTTTTCCATATGAAGAAATGCTTGATTGAGCTGTCTTCTACCTTGTGCACCTTAAATTTATAAAATTTGGTTGAAGTTTTGCTTGGTGATTTGTGCTTTAGAGCTATCTGTAGATGAGCAAATCTGTGTAGGAATCAATAAAGTTTGTTTGTGAAATAGGTCTTGTTTCTTGTAATCTTGTGCTTGTTACTTAGTTTATTTGTCATCTGTATCTGTGAAATCTGCTTTTGGAAACAAGTTTTTGTTGGAAATTATTTCCAGTGTGTTTTAAACCTTTGATGCAATCATTTTTGGCTTTGTTGGAGCAACTTAATATCATTTTTAAGATTCATCCATTTGCATTTTCAACTTTATTCAAGATTAGAGGGTAATTTTAAATTACGGTTTGTGCCACATGGAAGAATGCTTTGCTTGAGCTCTCTTTTATTCTGTTGCTGCTTACATTTATAAAACTTGGGTTGAATTTTGATTTAGTACGGTATGCCTTAGGGTTATTTTTGTCTCTGAGGGATCTAATTGTTTGGTGGATGAATTGATTTTTTTTTTTTTTTTTTTTGGAAACTTGAAACCCATCTGAGGGAACAATTCCTTCGAAATTTTAAAGGAATTGGCTGGTTTCTTGGCTTAATAATTACTTTTTGAGATCGAAATTAAGAATGCATTTATTATGTTGAATTACAAGTTTTGATGAGTCACAAAAGTAAGCCACTTAGAACTAAATATTTAAAATCAAACAGCTCATCGTGTTTAAAAATAAATATTTAGTTGAGATTGCATTTATTACGTTGATTAAATTTTTGATGGACCACAAAACTAAACCACTTTAAACTGATCATTTTAATGGTAAAAATGTTCAGTTCTAAGTGGCTTACTCTTGTTGCCCACCAAAGCTTGTATCAATATAATAAAGGGAATTGATTTATGGTGTAGTCATCACTCTAGTAAAAATGGAGCATGCATATGGGACATTGGATGTGGCAGGTGGAATCTGAACCCTCCATTCAATGCTGCATGTTGGAGTGGGATGGGGTTTGAGAGACTAGGGATTTTGCACACGCATGGGTGTGTAAGATCCCCAGACTTTCAATTGCCCAACTGAAATCTATGCTTGTGCCGGTGGATGTTGGAAAAATGAAAAAGAGACTATGGAGAAAGAAAAGCAGAAAAAGAGGCATGGAGAAAAAACAGAAGAGTGAAATTCATGCAATTGCCGTGTTTAAAATTTTTTTTTTTTGGAGCGTTGCTCTGTTTTTTAATTAAAGCCAAAAAGCATGCTATGTTTACACTACCTTTTACAAATTGCAAACTTTTCCATTTTCTTGGAATGCTAATTACAAATATGAGCATGCTTATTTACATAGATGTGCATGCTTATTTTTGTTTGTCGACTGACTATGTAATTGAATAGAAAAATAATGAAAAACATGTTTTGGTGGGATATTTAGCATGCTGATTGTGTTCTCAAAGTGAATAAAAAAAAGCGCCTTTTGGATAACCTCAAGCATGTGAGCTTGCTTTTCACTTGACAAACAAACAAATCCCTGAAGAAAGCATGAGAAGAATCATAATCTCCTAGCTGTTTTCTACCATTGCCGATGGATTTGTTGAAACCTTACTTTAATGCCCATCTATGACAAAAACCACATGAGTGTGCTTTTAGCCATAATCAGCATATACAACCTGAGAGAGGCAAGATCCTTTTTTTTTTTTTTTTTTTTTTTTTTTTTTTTTTTTAACAAAAAGAGGCGAGATCTTATTCTCTATTTTTGGTTCTTGTCTTTAGTGCAAGTGCTGTTTTTTTGCTCACCAATTTTTTCTGCCCATCCTTGTAAAAGTATTAAAAACATGTGATCTGCACAGGGAGATAAGTGTGGGAGGTGGAGGGATGGAGAAAGGGTGAGAGAGAAAGAAATAGAGAAAGAGAGAGGGCAGCGAGAGTGCGAAGAAGAAAAGTGCTGCTATTTTATTTTTCACTGTTTTACCCTTTTCAAGTCACCAAAGACCTAGATCTTCTCCTCCAAAGAAGAAATGAAGCTGCCAAAAGTTTGGGCTTTTTCTATTGGTTTATTGTGTGCATGTATGTTCCATATGAAATTTCCATTCACGCGCACACAAACACTCTTACTTGCAAATGGATGAACAAGATTTCACTTGCATAAATGGATGCTTTGATGGGCTTGTAGCATTATATTTATAATGGTGCGCACACACTAGATGTCTGGATTGTGACCTTTTGATAAATATTCATTAGTTAAACAAATATTTTAAAGCACAATGCACGATTTGGATCTCAACTATTAAGTCAAAAGCCATTAAACTGGCCAATTCCTTCGAAATTTCAAATGAATCAGTTCCCTTAAATAGGTTGTGCGGAACTTGGGATCTTCTAATGAAACTTGACATCCACCTTCATGCATTTGGGGAGAGGTTAATAGGTTTAACATAATTTCAATCACTGCAACAAATATCGTCTTTGACAATGAAATTTATTTTCCCAATCATTGTTAATGGTTTGTCTTGCTGATATCCATTGGCAATGAAATGACAACATTTCATTGCTAATGGGCATTAACAATAATTTGGCAATAAATTGTCGCCAAATTTGTTTCTAGAAGTAAAATGTGTTGTAGTGACTTATCATTGTCACATTTGTAATAATTTCAAGTCATTGGCATAACTGTGATTACGGTAAAAAGGCACATTATAAGTGTAATAAACCTTTTCTTCCAAATTCTGTTTAATAAACACTAATATTCTCTAGGCCTTTGTGGACTCCCGTGAACATTATCATTTTGGTGTTTCAGTTGTTGAATCTGGCATAATTCCAGATACATGTAATGTTCTTAAATGAGCAACTGATGTTCTATCTAATTTCCCACAATTATCCCTAGGATTAATTGTTGAGGAATGCTCCTGTTAGCCTGGGCTAAGCAAATGCCCCGATTAGCTCACGTCAAAAAGCCCATTTACGACACACTTTTTTTTTTGACTTTTTTGTAATATACTTGTTTATCTAAAGTGTATTTAACATATAAACCAAGTTTTACCATTTTTGTACATATATATACATAGATGTTTAAAACTCTCAAAAAATATATACACATCAAAAAATAGTAAGAACTTAGTTTATATATTAAATAAATTTAGATAAATAAGAATATGCAGAAAAAGAAAAAAAAAAAAAAAGTGTTGTAAATGAGTTTTTTGAGGTTGGCTGACTAAGTGAGACATTTGCTTAGCCCAGGCTAACAAGATCATTTCTCTTAATCGTTAACTTCAAAAGACAAACTGTAATAGACTCAGAATGTTATAATTTTCATTTCAATCATTAACATTTAACATTAGTTATAGGTTTACAACATTAAATAAATGAGCAGAATAGCCAATAAACAAAGATCCCTTCATGCATTTTTTTTGGATATTAAATACATAACATTAGAAATAAAGAATAAATGAAACCCATTTGACCCAAATGAAGAAAATAACTTCTCAATCAATGGTCATTATCAAGTCATCAAGTGGGTTGTGCAACAAAGCATTAGAGTCAAGCATCAAAACATCAATAATAGAAGAAAATTGTTGGACTGCAAGACTCATTCCACAGGTCGTTGATTCGCTGCTTGCATCTCTCATGTTACTAGCGAGCACAAACTTTGTAATTTTGAGTTTCCAACACTTACCACTGACCTGAAAAAATTCCCATCAAGGCAAATACCCCTTTTCATTGAAGCCTTTTCCCACTATTGGGCTCTTCACTTCTTTTGTGTTCGACGTCTGAAGTTAAGAAAGCATGCTTGCTTCCTTATGTTGTTCCTCATTTCAAGGAGATAGCACATCTCTAACCTAAGAGTTGTGCCATTTTGCTACCTCCATCCATTGTCATCCAATACCCTCTCTCTTAGCCCCCTCAAGCCTTAGCCTTCATTGAGTTTGCAAGTAAGTTAATTGGTGGTTTCTCCGTAAAGATCGTCATCATGGTGATGGGTACAATCAAAGGGAGATGTACACATGTGATTCCCCTTGAGACTCCTTGAATTATACTGCGTGAGACTCTTGTTTAAATTTCCCAAGTGCGTCTAAAGCAACGTATTCCCCCGGTTGGCCCTTGTCCCGTCATGAGTTGAGCATTTCAGGGAAGGGTGCTTGTAATCATTACCAATGGGACTGAAATTCATATCATCATCATCTAAGCCATCCCGATACTTAACCTAAGTTCAATCACCTCTAAATGCATGTCTTATAGTCTTCATACCTCAACAACCATATCACTTAACCTAGTTCATGTAGACCCAGATCCTCCAGCCTTTACATTGGATTACCTTGTCGCGCTGTTAGAGTCAACTCAGCCCAATTGGGTTTGGTTAAACCCTGTTAACCTAGTTAAACCTGGTCAAACCTAGTCTAACCTGGTCAAATTCAATTAGACCCAACTCAACATAGTTTGTGGTTACATTTGTCAGATATGTACTGCTCATTTTGATTATTTGTCCTCTTGTGATATGTGACACTTAGCTTCAATGCGGTTCTACATTAGAGTCATAACCACACGTCGTGAATACTCGACCTACTCAAAGTGGAAGTTAGGTAGGTTGCCCCAATTATATTTATGCCATGCCCAAATCGTTGCCACATCTAATCATTGTCCTTATAGTCATCCATTAGGGTTGACATCCCCTATGATTCATAGGGGCTGGTGTCCCCTACATCATCCATAAATGCAACATTCTCATCTATGTTGCTCCATCATCACAAATATTTTTGGTGATATCTTGGGAAGGGGTGGGGATTTGTATTCAGCCGGTGAAGCCTTAGGAGGTGCGTAATCAAATATCCCACTCACCTATATCTCGACACCTCCTCAGGGAGGGTTGTCTTTTTTAGTTGGTAATGGTTTTTGGGTGTGTCATAGTTGCCATCCAAATATCATATCTCAACGGTCTTTTAGAGAGGATCATTTCCATGGTATAATAATGAAATTTTAGGTTGCGCATGGCCGAAGGACTAGAAAGTTCAGTTGGAGAGTTGTGAATTTACCCATCCTTACTATCAGTTCAATCCTTTAAAACAGTATATCTAGGTTAGGTATATAGTGTAGCCAACGGGTCCATCACTGCCCCTCTTCTCTTTAACTGAGTTGTTGTGCAGGTTGACAAATTTGCATTAGCTCAAAGAGTAGATTACCTTGTCATCTAGAATTGCCCAGGGTTGATAACCTCGTCATCTAGAAATATCTAGCATGTGGTCTGCTCCCACCCAGGGTCTGTAGCTTCTCATCCAGAAACACTAAGGATTGCACATTTCCCAAGCAATGGCTCCTCAGTTGGGTATCAACCCAAGCCATAGTCTCCGAGCTGGGCACCTCTCATTGCATCAATCATCATTAAGTCTTAGCATTCATGCCACCCATTTTTTTTTTTTTTTTTTTTTTTTCTTATTCCTTATTTTGTAGTAAAAGGATCATTGTTTTCAACTTTCTTAATTAAGGGTTTTATTTCTAGGGATATAAAATGTGAATTATAAAGCGTATAAGCAACTTGATGTATTTTTAGATATTATGACCAAATAGTGTAACTCAATGTCAAGTCGTCTTTGTTGCATGCGCTTTATATTCATTATGAATTATCATTATGTCTCATAGCCATGTTCAATACAAAAACCAAAGAGCACATTAGATGCTCAATTTTTAGGGGACATGCTCATGCCTGTCTTGGTGGGGAAATAAGATGTGTAAATTCGTGTCAGAAACAAATGATGAATCCAACTTGAAGCATTCCCCCTTCATTTTGAAAGTTGAACACTTTCATCTCCCCTCTTTGACCCCTTCTAACATTGATTGAGTATTTTTCTTACAGGAATACCACTAGCCACTTAACTTGCTTTTGGATTCTTGCTTGGGCGAGTGTTTGTTGTAGAAGACTATTTCACCTTCGATTGGGCCATTCCTCATCACCACGTCCACATGCTCTTCACCATGGCACACTGTACTTATTTACTCGTGGATTACTGCCCCACGACTATGGCCAGGAAAACTATCCTGTATTGCAAGTAGCTTCACATGGTCTACATAAAAGGCGCCTCAACAACTTCATCTTGACCTGTACACTAGGTTACCTACACTCCACCATCTTAGTTTTCACACAAGGCAACTTCTGCCTTGAATCTCTCACAACCTACACACAAGGCTGCTTCATTAGCTTCATCTCAGCCTGCATGCAAGTTTGTCCTAGCAACTTTATCCTAGCCTACATAGAAGGTTGCCTTGGCTTCTCCATCTTAGCTTATATACACAAGGCTATCTTAGCAACTTCATCCCTACATACACAGAAGACTCCCTCAGCTTCACCATCGTGGATTGCACACAAGGCTGCCTCGATTTCTCTATCTTGATTTACACAGAAGCTTACCTCTGTCTTAGCTTCCTCACAACCTACACAAGGTTGTCTTAGTAGCTTCATCTCTACCTACACACAAGATCGCGTCAACTTCACCACCATATCTTGCATAGAAGGTCACCTTGACTTCTCCCTCTCGACTTGCACAAAAGGCCACCCCCATTTTCCCTCTTAGTTTGCACAAAAGGCTATCTCAGCTTCATTGCCTCCACCCAAGTTGGGTCTTCCTCACCAATTGTCCATTCAGTTGGCCTCTAAAAAACTTAGAAGGCCAAGCCCAGTCTTCAAGAGAGTTTCATGCTTGAATGTCAAGGAGGTAGAAACCTCTACTCAAGGGTTTAAGGTGTAAGCTTGTTCCAGCTCTACCATGACTTTGAAAGACAAGCTCTGGCCTGTCCTGATGAAGAGGCTTGAAGAATACCGCTTATGATGGAGGAGCTCTTGGCAAGGTGGCATTATCTGCCCAAATGACATACCACAAACCCCCAAAGAGTAACAGACTACTATGTGTATTTCTGCACTCCCAATTGATTCAATCCCCATCCTTGACTCTCAAAAGTCCTAGACACAAAAGGCTTCAAGTCCATAGGGACATTCATGCAACCGCTTAAGGTGTGGGCTCGCTGATCTCTTGTGTTGCCCTCACTCAAAGAGATAAAGTTGATGAAGCGGCTGTCATACCAACTCCACGACCTTTCTGTAGTTGCTCCAACTCCATTAGGGAGTTATTTTCACCAATTTACACTTATAGCCAATGACTGCCTCTTATATGGTTGGAGAAGATCCTAAACAACAATCACCTTAGTTCTTAGAAGGGTTTTACAGCTCGAAGTATAGGTACATCAAATGAGAGACATCATTAGTGCTCTTGAAGCTATGAGGGTAGCCCTGTGTCCACCTTCCATTAGGAGGAAGATTCATTCACACCTCCTTGTATAGGGGCCCATCAAGTGCAACTTCACACGATTTACTCACTGTGATGCTACAACAAATGTGCCTAAATGAGCCTCTCATGCCACATATGAGATTCGACTCCAAAGGAGTTGCCACGATTTGAGATGATAGCCCAAAGAGAGGTCGTGAATCAGCTTGTAGAAAGTGCTTGTGTAGGTGAGCACCACATCTCTTTAGTTTCCTGGTCGCTACATTGAATAGACCATATCCTCCAGAAATTGAAATTGAGATGCTGCCAACAAACCTCAAGCCTCCAAAGGTGTAATTCAATGGAAACAGTGGTGCCCTCCGAAACCTGACATTTTTTCATTATGGAAATTGAAATTGGGCATACCACTCCAATTATTGTCTCATGATGTTTTGAAACATCTTGATAGGTGATGCCTTTCCTTGGTACATCTCCTTGCCAGCCAATTCCATTAAGAGTTGGGATGAGATGGAGTCTTTACCTCTCGCTTTATCAACACTACCCAAGCGGTGCAACTCTCAGAACTCTCCACCATTTTTCAATGGAAAGATGAACCTGTTGAGGACTACAACACTCGTTAGTGAAAGGTTGTTAATCGGTGACATCAATAATGAGATCTCCATCTTGATGAATGAGTAGATCACAACTTTTTAGGCCTTGGCAATAGAAGCTTGCTACAAGTAGTACCTCCTTTCCCACCAAATGACTTAAAGAGGATGTAACTCAAATTTACAAAAAGCGGAAGGCAAAGGACACTTTGACCAACATAACAAAGTTAAAACCCCTCTAGACAACAGCCACAAGGACAAAGGAACTCAAAGTGGGAAGATCTAGCTCAAAACCGTGTCAAAGCAAGACTTGCGAACAAGGATCTCCCTATGATCCTAAAGCAACTTCTTGCAAAAAGACGTGTTTACGCTTCTAAAGTCACCGGAGCTTTAGGAGGTCTACAAAGAGGACGACCAGACATATTGCCAGTGCTATTGCTGCTTAGGACACCCAACTATTGCATGTTGAATTCTTAGGATTCTAGTGAAATGGTTTTTGAAAAAAGGGGCCATCACACTCATGCTTGATCATGCCTCAATAAACGCGGCCTCGATAGCATCCCCAGAGGATAGAGATTGGGATGCTTTGCATACGCCTCCTCAACCTAAGAGCAAAAATAAATACTTTTACAATGTCTGACGACAAGTCAAAGGCCATTTGTAACAAGGTATTCTTTGAATATTTTGAATGGCATTGGAGGTATCCATCCAAGGTATGGTTGTTCATTGTTGTGAACTTTTTGGAGCCCAAGCTTCTCGCCCTGTTCTATCAAAGAATGGCTGCGGTGACTCCAGCTGAACAACAAGTCTTTCACCTTAAAGATATTGAAGAACACCCTGAAGAAGATATTGATTGGGGCACTCCTATAAAGTAGGGAGTTGTGGTTATCTGCAACCTCACTGAATGAATATGAACATCCCCTGACCCAACTATTATGATGTGTTAGAGGCAACACAAAATGCACCACCTAGTACTAACGTTTACCAAATTTGAGCTTGAGATGTTTCATGTTAAGGATTTTTTTTTTTTTTTTTTTTTCCATTTACTTCAAGGAATGCCAAGTGCTTTTCTGAAACTTGGATATTTACCTTAGATATTTCTAACACTCCTTAAGAGAGTCGGTCATGCCATGGTTCCAATCAATCATGGTTCAAGTGCTCAATGGTTGGGTTGCTCCTCAAGGTCCTTCCTCCAATGATTTCTCTCGAAGCAACAAGAAAGGTTGCTCGATAATCACCAATGTCAATTGTAATATGGTGGTGAGGCAACCTCCAATTGCATCAACATTTGGTGTGATGAAGCTTGGAGCGACCCCAAAAGTCAGAAGAAAGGCCAGTTGAGGGTTGCTTATCTAACACAAAAAAGTTGGCATTTTCCCAGTTTCTAATGGCAAGCTGATGGGTAGATCAAGAAGACCTATTCCTATCGCCACTCCTCTCACAAGCATGAGTCTTCAAATAGGATCACATTTAGCATGCGATTAAGCCACTTCAACTAATGAAGCACCTATCTCTTGAGGATAAGGGGCGAGCTGATGGGTAAATTAGGAAGACTTGTCCCTATCACCACTCCTCTTGTAAGCATGAGTCTTCAAAGAGGATCACATTAATCACGTGATTAAGCAGCTTTAGCTAATGAAGGCACCTATCATTGGTGGATACTACTTTTTTCAACCTACAACTAAAAGCTTGAAATACTCCTATATAGAGTATAAATTTCGGCCAATGCTACTTTTTTTTTTATCTATAATTTCAAGTCTGGAATACAGGGTATAGGTACCAGCCGATACCAATACAATGTGGCTGTATTATACCTGACATTCAAAACCATGACTGCACCACTTATTGACTGATCAATCAGTCGTTGAGGGCTTTGAGCTTATAGATGGTCATTAGCAAAGACAATAAAATGGACAAGAGGTATTATCTCTACAAGAGAAAAAAAAAAATGAAAAGAAACTGAATCATTCATAAGCATTGTTAGTGAAGCACTATTCTCAATTTAACAGCTAATATTGGAGCCCAATCAACAAAGTTACTTTACAATTCACAGAAAAGAATTTGATGGCTAGAACGTTGGTCAATATTCCAAGCTTGCTATTTTGTAAATGTAGTGGATGAGGTTTTAAAGTTTGAGCCTGGCGATCACTAAATATGCCAATATGATGGATATCTTTCTGTGGAATTCCGACTATTCATTCGATGATGGATTTAGATGCCTATTTGTGGGGGGTGCAAGTGGGTTGGATTCAACCCACAACCCATTGAACCCAACCCATGTTAAAGCAGGTTTGGTTGCGAGATGGGCTGGGTTCAACCTAAATTTAAAACTGGTTTGGGTTGGTTCTACCCAACATTGGAGTCGAATTGGGTATTTTGATCTAGATTTTAAGCAATAAGTGAGATAACCTTGTGGCATGGCGTCTGTTACCACATAGTTTTGTGTTTTTTGATCTTCTCAATGCCTGCAACTTCCATCCTATTTTTGTTTTCTTAATGTTCAATACTATTGTTGTTTTCATGTCAACTTATTTCTTATGCTATATGTTTTATGATTTCATCAAATTTAATTTTGCTGTATCATTTTAATTAAGGTCATTATTCTATGCAACTGGATGTTGTGCATCTAGTTTACTGTTTGTTTTAAATTTATTTTAGGAAAATCTAAATCATCCATCGTAACATTCATCCATATTTATTTAATTGTGATTACAAAAGTCTCATGGCATGAAAACTTTATATGCAATATATTTATTATCTATTCAAAATTTAACAGTTAAATATATTATTTGATGGTGTTAAATATTTATGACATATAAGTTGCTAATCAAATTGATTTTTCCATCATAAATATATGCATATCAATTTATATTTTATATTTATTTTAAAATGTACAAGGTAACAGATTGTTGTTTATATGCATGGAAATTTTATATACAAGATATTTATTATCTATTCATAATTTAATGGTTAAATATTTATTATTAAATGATGTTTATATTTATGACATATAAGTTTCCTATCAAATTGTTTTTTGCATCATAAATATATGCATATTAATTTATATTTTAAATGGTTTAGATTTAAAAAAATATTTTTAAATTATAAAAAGATTACAGATTGTAGAGTGTGTTTGAGAAGTGATAAAACTTTGATGAAAAGCTTTTGGTGTAAAAGTATTTGAAATAGAAGAAAATGATATGATATGATAAGGGTAATGATGAAGAGTAAAGTGAATAAAGTTAAAATAGATAGGTTACTTGTATGGGTAGCTGTGTAGAAATAAATTGAAAAGTAGAGTAGTTGTATAGGAAGAAGTGAAGAAATAATTAAAAAATTGAGTAGTAGTGAAAAGTGAAAAGTTTTAAATTAAAATATTTTAGTTTGAAAAATTTTTGGTGGAAACAAACACCCCTGTAGTTTATATGCATAAGAGTCAATAACTGATTTCACCTAATTTAATTACTACTAGGTTTTTAAATATGTTAAAGGACATTGAAGGCTAATTTTGTTTAGAATATTATTTTTATATAGTTTTGATGATTTTTGAGGGTACATAATTACTACATTCATTATTTATGCTTTAAAATTTATCTCTTTGCCCCAATAGATTTTATTAAACAGCATTATTAAATTAATATTTGTTTTCAATATTATGGCATGGTAGTAGTTGTGATATATTTTAGTAACATGTTTTGCTTGTATTCTAAAGGAAGCAGCTTACGTGGCACCTTTACATAAGCCTCGAACTGTATTCCGTGACATCTCGTTCGGCATTAAGCTCAACCAGTTTTCAATGAGAGGCGAAGCCCATATTTTGGAAGTAGAGTTAGGTTGAGTTTGGAAATTTAAAAAATGGGCTGGGTTAGGTTAGGGTTGAAATTAAATTGTGTTAGAAAGTGGGTTGGACTCCAACCCAACTTCCCTTGTACCCCTAGCTATTTGACACCCAAAGTGCAGGGAAGTCTAGGGCAAAATCACTTTCAAAAGTTACAATTTAACTATATCAAAAAAATAAATTACCAAGTAAAATTACACAGGTAAAATTACAAAGCTGTCTTGGTTTGCTGACTGCCAAATATACTATTGTATTTATCAATATGGTAATAAGTACCTATCCATTTAATATTCTGTCGGCCAGCTGATTTTTGTTTATAATACATCCAAGAGTTTAACAAAATGGTACACAACGTAGAAGAAGTGGATTTGACTTTTACGATTTCTAATTTTTAACTAGTATTCACCACTTGCAAGATTTCACCTTTTGTTCTATATATCATCAGCCATTCTACTGCAATATGAGTCTTTTCTTCCTTCTGCAGCTGGGAACGATATGCTTATCCAGCAAATGGAAGAACAGTTCAAACCAGCCGTCAAACCAAGTGCCATCCACATCTGGCAACATAATGGCAACATTGAAGCCAGCTGCCACCAATCTCTCCCAGTCAAGAGCAAACAGTGGCAACCAAGACATTCATTTTGGCGATCAGCCTTGTCTGATGAGGACTGATTCTACAAGACCAGTGACGACAAAGGTTGACATGGAGCTATTGGCCCAGAACAGGGGCAATGCTATGTTGCGTTACAAGGAGAAAAGAAAAACACGGAGGTATGTTTCATTCTTACCTGTGGTCCGATTTTTTCCACAATTTTTTTATTTATTTAACTCTTTGATTTATCAAGTTGGAGAATCAATTCAATGGAATCAGTTCCATTTAATTTGTTTATGGAATCCCTTGTTTCTGGCCCACCTTGATGTTTAATCAAAATCTATCCATCCTTGAGGATTAATCGAAATTCAATCCTTCACACTTTACACGTGATTGTATTTTCTTTTTAAAAATTACAACAACTTAAATTGAAATGATTTGGGGTATCATAACTGAAAAAATTATGTAAAAAACAGTTGTTGGATTGGATTTTGCCAAGTTGTTCAACAAATTAAATTCAGTTGAACTGGTTACATTGAATTGATTCTCTTTAACTCTTGTATGGTGGAATGATTACTTCAGTCATTGATGAAATATTGTAATAAGAAGACATTCTGATGCCTTGACTCAGAAATTTACGAGTAAAGGGATTGGAAAGGATGTCACTTCTAATTCAAGGTAGTTGGCATAATTGATATGCATGTTTAGCATCTAGTAGAATGTTATTTCCTAAACAGATTTGTGGAAAATTTTTATATGACAGCTGTTAGAGCAACCATAATTTTGGTTAGACACTGGTACCTTGAGGAGCAAATATTGGATGAGGATCTGTGAACTACAAGTTGGAAGATTAGCAAGATGAGTAGTGACAACATAGTACTGAATTCGTCTGTTGGAATTTTTTAGAAGAATTTGTGGGTGACGTCTTTGATGAAGAATATACTGTAGATGTTTGCCATTGCGAAGTTAAATCATAATGCTGCGTGGACATTGATTTAATTCAAGTAGAAGGGCCTAAGATGGAAGGGGAAAGGCTTCAAGGAACGAGGATTGATGTGCCAAATGAATAATTTATGACGTTTTCAATGCAGAAAATGTTTGATAATGAAGTTGAGCATGTACTATTTTTTTTTTTATTACATGATTCGAAGTTGAGACCATACTCATGCACACACAATGTCAATCTTACTGGGCTATGCCTTAGGTGATGGTATGTAGTGATTTTTGAAGCTGATCTCAATTTGATGGAACAAGGTATTGATTTGTAATGATAGTGGTGGTGATGGTCTTCTCTCTTCTCTACTGAAACGTTTATTGATTGAGCTTTTTCTATGCTAATTTAATACACATCATTCATGATCTCAATTTTTAATGGTTGCTAAATTTTACTTTGAGCAGATACGATAAGCACATCCGCTATGAGTCTAGGAAGGTGAGGGCCGATGCAAGAAAGCGAATCAAGGGCCGTTTTGTGAAGTCAAAGTCAAGCTCCTGAATATGAATTCTGCAACTGATGGAGTGCTTTGTTCCACCATTCAGTGTGTTCCTGCTGTAAATATTTGTTGGCTGCTTTTGCTTTTACACACTTCAAACGTGGTGTGGGCAATCAGCATCTTGGTTGCTTTTACTAACTAGGTGGTATCTCTTTCTGATATTGCGTTGCACTAATGTGATTGTCTAATATCAGTGATTCAAGTACAAAGTGTCGCAGCAGAGATTGATAGTGCATGCAAACCTTGTTGAAGTATCAGGATGATTCTTTGGCTAAAAAAAAAAAAAAAAATGTATCAGGATGATTCCAGTTGGTCCTAGGTAATCTGATTTTTACGCAGTGAACTATAATCGAAGGCACTTGGAATGTGATGGTGCTGCAGCAGAGCATTGATAGCGCATGCAAGCCTTGTTTAAGAATCACGGTGATTCCAGTTGGGCCCAGTTAATTTGACTTTATGCAGCGAGCTATAATCGAAAGCACTTGGAATGTGAAAACGTTCCATTTTCTCCTTGGTGAAATTTATCAGCCGGGTAAATTGTAAACTGTCCCTTTGGATCAATGGATGGTGGCGCCTGCATGATTTAGAGTATTGGACCAGGGATATCCATCCAATAATAGGCTTCTGTGGCTCTTTTATTTATTTAGTTATTTATTTATCTGAATATAATGTCGGTGCTTTTAATTTATGCTTTTATTTTTTCCCTTAAAAGATCATGCTGACACTAGAGCAGGCTCCCAATGTGTTCCTTTGCTGCAAACTTTTTGCAGGTCACGTATGTTCTTATGCTGTTTTTCAGTCGCGAGTATAACGCTCGAACAGACCACTAGTTTTTTACTTTTAGTTGCCCAGGAATGATAAACAGCTCTGGTTAAGTAAATGTCTCATTTAGCCTACCTCAAAAATTTTATTTAAAACAAATTTCTTTTTTACTTTTTCTTCATACACTTGTTTATCTATGTGTATTGAATATATAAATTAAGTTTTATCATTTTTGGATATGTGTATATATTTCTTTTTAGTTTTTTAAAAACAAAAGTATTTTAAATACATATATACCCATAGATGTTTAAAAATTTTAAAAAATAGATAAATATATTCAAAAATGGTAAAATTTGGTCTATACCTTAAATATATTTGGATAAAAAAGTGCATGAAGAAAAAAGTAAAAGAAGAAGAAGAAGAAGAATGATCCTGTTAGCTCGGGCTAAGTAAATGTGTCGCTTAGCCCACCTAAAAAATTCTATTTAAAATATTTTTTTTTTGCTTTTTTTTTTCATGCACTTATTTATCTAAGTGTATTTAATATATAATTAAGTTTTACCATTTTTGGAAATGTAAATATATTTTTTTTAGATTTTTAAAAATAAGGGTATCTATATATATATATATAGAATATATTCCTGTGCAGCATCGCTGAAATGGGCCTCACATGATCATGAAATCATGATCTACTTCACCCATTGTATTTAGAATAATGTATTCTATTATCATACCAATTTTCATCCTAATAAGATACTTTAAAGTTGTTATTTACATCAAACTATTTGATTACGTTGGATTTGTACCATTTTCAGACGGAGCCCATATACATATCTGATTGGGATGAAAATTGGTATGGTAATAGAATACATTATTCTAAATATAATGAGTGGAGTAGATCATGATTTCATGATCATGCGGGGCCTAATTTTGGGCCACTGTTCCGGTGCAGTGACGCTACACCGGAACAACTCTCTCTCTATATATATATATGTTTAAAAATCTCGAAATAATAGATAAATATATTCAAAAATGATAAAATTTGGTCTATATGTTAAATACATTTAGATAAATAAGTGCACGAAGAAAAAAGTTGTAAATAAGTTTTTTACGGTGGGCTAAGTTGGGCATTTATTTAGCTCGGGTTAACAGGATCATTTCTTTAAAAAAAATTGCTATAAATAAGTTTTTTAAGGTGAGCTAAGTGAAGCAACCCGGGCTAATAGATCACTCCTCTTAGTTTCCGGTATGTGATATTTAATTCATGATTTGAATGAGCCTTGGGCTATGTGATGTTTTTCCAGACGAGAAATAAATCGTCGTCGTCGTCGTCGTCGTAAGCTGCACCGGTGTGGGGCTAGCCGCATGGATCCGGTTGCTTTTAAGCGTTCGTTTAATACCAAGCCACTTCAATCTATTTTTTCTCATTTTACTGCCTAATTGGTTTCACCTTTGGATTCTGGTATTATTTCATTTCTGATAAAAAAAATGGCAGATTTATTTCATTTCTTTTGAAATTGTTCGCATAAAAGCTTAGTTTCGATTAGCAATTTTAATATTGTATACATCCTATTGGATGATTCGCAATCGTAAATTTTTGGTGGCTCTGCCCCCAAGTCCTGAATTTAGAGCTGTAGATAGTAAACCTAACTAGCTCGACCAGTGTTACGTTCACCTTCCCCACATAATGAATTATGAATAAGAAGATAATTTGCTTTTTTTTTTTTTTTTTTTTTTTTCTTTTTGTAAATACAGTTCTCATAGCTTTACTGATATTACAATCATATCACTTGGTTTTATGAAACTGGTAACATGGGCCTATATAACGTGGGGGTATTAATAAATTACCTTTCTAAGTTTGCCTAATTGGATTTTTGACCTCATAGTTTGAATATTTGCAAAAAAAACTTTTAAATTTTTCCGAATTATGCGAAAATAACCTTGTGTAACCATGTATAATTTCGACTAAATGAAAAATGCCACTGCATGGGGTGAAAATTCGTTGGGTTTATACTGTGTCAACGTTACGTCCATTTTAATACTATTTAGATAGGGATAAGGTTGGTCTAATTCTCACCATTGTTCAATTATTCTATGGACAAATTTGGGATTAATTTCAGCACAACAGGTTGAGTTGAAAATATAGATCACATATATGCTAAAGCTAAAGATTGAATGCTTTAACATTTCACTATTTATTGGAAGTAAAAACGTAATTATCATAACAAAGCATTAATAAACGTACAAATTTATTGAACTAAGTTAATGAAACGTACCTTTTTGATTGGTCATGATTGAATGCACTCGAGCGCATTTAACCTCAGTGTACCCGAGTGCATTTCACATATTTTTTTATTTTTTTGAATTTTTTATACAACTGTTAATTTATGTTTATTTAACATGTGTATCAATTTTTACCATTTTTGGAAACTTTTAGATTTTTTTTGATTTTTTAAAATCAGTGGCATTTGTAATTCGTAAATTACGAAAATGTCACTGATTTTAAAAAATAAAAAAAAATCTAAAAGTTTCCAAAAATTGTAAAAATTGATATACATGTTAAATAAATCTAAATTAACAGTTGTATCAAAAAATTTTCAAAAAAAATATATAAAAAAGGGCTTTTGCACCCAAGTGCACTAGATTGGAGCACCTTTTTGATCATTTGATTTGCAAAATGTGAGATAAATATGATAGTTTTAAGAATTTGTATACTTATAACATATAAAATTACATTTATATTAAATTATGAGTTAAATGCTTTAATATATTCCTAATAAGTGAAGCTAAACCACCATGAATCATAGAAAAGAACGATCTTTACTTCTATGAAACCCCTCTTTTATGTAACTACTTCCATTTTTAATATCTTAATGCTTCAAATAAAATTTACTCTATCTTTTGTTTTTGCAACTTCACTAGGTAAGTAGAGTTGAGGCTAAGGAATGCATACATGAGATTCGTAGGAAGAAGTTTGAATTCTACCAAAGGTGCTTCTTTCTTTGATTGCAATAAAATGGATGAGATGACCTCTATGTTGAGTTTTTCAAGTTTCTGATTGAGAGCAAATGATATTGGAGGATTTCTGTCCAAGAGAGTGGTGCACACTGAGATTTCTTGATCATCATTGTTGGTCATTGCCCATTTTATGATACATGCCTCCATTGGGTTGTTGCCTTCTTCAATCGGTAGGTTATTGATGACATCGACTTGTAAATATAAGTTCTCAATTGAAGGATGCTTTGTAGTTGAAGGGAGGTTGAGTTCAACTTTTTTGTTATTAACCATTCGAGAAAGTTGGTCATTCTTAATGTCAATGATTACATTGCCAGTGGCTAGAAAGGGTCATCTTAGAATGATTAGAATCTGAAGGTCCTCCTCCATGTTGAGTACTATGAAGTCGATTGAGATAAAGAGTTTGCCGACTTTGAGTGGTACATCTTCAATAGTATTAACTAGATACTTGATCGATCGGTTAGCAAGCTATAGAAACATCGATGTGGGCTTTAGGTCGCCTATGTTCAACTTTTGATAGATGGAAAGGGGGATGAAGCTCATGCTTTCCCTTAGATCGCAAAGCGCCTTACTGATTTTCATGTCTCCAAGGGAAAAAGGAATAGAAATGCTTTCTGGATCCTTGAGCTTTTAAGGCAACTTGTTTTGCAAGTTGGCTCTGCACTCCTCAATGAACGCCATGGTTCGATACTCCTTAAGCTTGCATTTGTTTGATAGCATCTCTTTTAGGAATTTAGCATATGTTAGCATTTTAGACAGCATGTCGATAAAAAGTACATTGATTGACAGATTCTTTAGTGTCGAGCTGAACTTCTGGTATTATTTTTTCATTTTTGCATATCATTAACGAAAGGACAGAGGAGGCTAATAAGGTGGTGGAAGAACGTATAGCTTTCGCACCATTGGTTTAGGTTGTGGTTCCTCACTTTACTTCTATTCTTGCTTGAGTTAATTATCAGCTTCTTTTTCGGGCGGTAGAAGTGAGTCGAGCTGTTTGCCACTCCAAAAAGTGATAGCCTGCACTTGCTTCCTAGGGTTGACTTCAGGTTGACTAGGGAGTTTTCCCTAGTTCCTTTGAGATGGTGACGAGAATGAGACATTTCGAGTAATTTGATTTTCAAGCAATTTAACATGAGTTTGCATTGGATCCATTCTTTATTATTTTTCAGGAGCATCAAAAAATATTTTTTTCGAATGTTGTCACTAGGTTGTGCTTGATTTGGTGCAGGCAGGACTGGTTGAGTTTAGTGGTCTTCTTTGAAACTCAAGTGGTTTATTGGTTTGAGTAAAATCTTAAGTGATAAATTGATTTGACCAAAAAAAATTAGGGTGATTTAGCCATACAAGGTTGTATTTGTTGGAGACTTGGAGTATGGATTACCATAAGTGCAAGAGTTGAATCAGTTTTTGATTGCATGAACTTGCTCACCTGAGGTTTCATGGATGCAGAAGTTACATTTAGATGTGTAGTGAGATGCTTGTAGATAGCACAAGAGACATTATTAGACAGTGTTCCACTTTGTTCTTGTTTTTTGATTTCCTTCTTACAGTAGTTGATCCATTTTAGCATTGAGTGCATCGAGAGCATTGTCGTCGTACAGGCCCCGCGTCGAGAGGGACCTTGAATGTCACCATATTGGAAATCATAGAAAGCTAAGTTGTCGAGGATTATGAGTGTCTCCTCATCGGTCCATCATATAAACTGGTTGCCAGCAGCAAAATTGATGGTTCTTCAAGTCAAGTCATTGAGCTTGTCAAAGTTCTCAATAATATCACTTTATGGATTGCTATGATGAGGGCACCTCTGCTGTAAGTCTTTCATTCTCTCCCACACATCATAGAGAATCTTCCCATTTTTCTAAATGAACTGATTGATCTCATCTTTAATCTTCTTGATTTTAGTGGGAGGAAACCATTTCTCAAAGAAGGTAGTAGATAGCTCATCCCACATGGTAAACAAGTCTAGTGACATAAAGAAGAACAACTTGCTCGCTTTATCATGTAGAGAGAATGAGAAAAGTTGAAGTTGAATGACTTCACGTGGAATTTCTTGTACCTTGATTGTATTTCATAACTACAAGAACTTAGTAATGTGTACATTATAGTTCTCAGAACTGAGTCCTGTAAATTGGTCTTATCGAACCACCTGGATAAGCCCTAGTTTGAGTTTGAAGTTCCTTACCTCGATTTCAGATTTCAATATGTAAGATCTGAAGCCTTTAGGGTTTTGACCATTCTGATCACTTAGTGTTATCTTCCTTGGTGGATCATTATTTTCCACTTGGTCTTCTGCATGCTCTTGTTGTGGCGGGTCAGGATTGTTTCGGTCTGCCATTGTTCTTTGTGAAGTTTGTCCTTGAGAAAATTGTTGTTGTCGATATTTGCAAATTCTCATCATGAAAGTTGGTTCTATCTCAGGATCTGTAGCAAAGAGTTTTTCAATTATCTATTTAGAAAATTTTTTGGTATGAGGGTGCTTATAATAGTAATGAATCAATGATGCAATAAAGCACCATAAATAAGAAGAGAGGGAGAAATAAAAGAAAGAGTAGAAGGAGAATAAAGAAAAAGAAAGAAAGTGTTTACAAGTAAAGCCCTTGGTAACACCAAATTTTTTGGCAACGATATCAAATTACTTGTTCAGTTCTCTCCGCAAGTGCGTAGTCGTGAATTGTAGTATTTAATGAACATTGATCACATAGAGAATTTCAGACTTTAGGCATTGATTTTAAACATTTACATCAAACGCCAAGAATAAGATAAGAGTAAAGAAGGGAATAGCAAAGAAGAAAAGCAAATCTTAAGAATATAGAATAAAGATTAAAAATCAAGAGATTGAGAGTATTTGTGATCTAGAGTTTCATATGTGGCATTTGTAATGACTATGTGGTATGCTTATTTAATCTAGATATTATGTATTAAAGGAAAAAAAATTCTAAATAACCTTGTATTCTCTCTCTCTCAAGACTTACAAGGTGTACTTTAACCTTTTTAACCACATATTCTCATAAAATTAAGTTAATTAGGATCCATTAAACTCTATCACAGTTCATATAATTTCTTAAGGTCATTATGCCTATTCTCATGGCCTAAATTTTCATGTTTAATATCTTAATTATCATATATTAGATTTTCACATCTCGGTTTTATCGCTTAATATATAAAATCATGCCATGGTGTAGACCCAAACACAAAATAAGCATTAAGAATACAAGATATTAAATTAACACATAATATCCTTTATAAATAAAGAAAAACCATGATATTTTTTACATAGTCCATATGCTGCACTGTAAATTATAGATTATGGGTTTAACCTGGCATGTTTATAATGAAAACCAATCTCAAAATAATATTAATTCAAAATCCATCATAAATAAGATAATTAAATCAAAAGAAAGAAGAAAAAGAAAGGCTTATTGATTTAGAAGCTTCAATGGTGTTTTGAACACTCCAAGCAACGTGTTACCTTGCTTTTCCCCTTATGCTCTTGAGTTTCTCTCACTTTCAAACCTTGACCCTACCTTCAAGGATATTTCAAGATACCCTAAGATTGCACAACACACACTTATATAGAGGTTCCTTGAGATTTACATAAACTGATTTTGACATGGACCAAAAACATATGGCCAAGTTAATCCATACGGTTCCAACAGTATGAGTCTCTAGTCATTGAATTTTGTTTTTAGAATTTTAAGTATTTTGCCCTGACGCTCTTTGAACTTCATCGTAACTTCCTCAACAAGTTTTAAACCATTTTGAGTGCTATTTTTCTTCAAACTTGCATCTTGAATATTCATTTAAGTTCTGCTTCCATCGAGGGTTCTCAATTTAACCTTGTTTATACCGATTTTACACGAAATTCTACTATTTTGCACACTTATATAGGATGAAATGGTGAGCGATTACACATAATCAATTAATAACTGATCCAAAACTTTCCAAACATCCTTATTTTCATTTCAAAGTCAATCAAAAATAAGGTTTGAAATTGACACAACAACTATGGAGGAGGTAAAGGAGGTGGAGACATGGTTATCTCTGACACAACAACGATAAAGCAGCAACACCTATAACTACCATATCATCCATTTTTTGTCAATCCAGTGGTTGTATGGTTGTGCTAGAGTCTAAAAGTAGGAGGTCATCAGTGTAGCATCTTGCCATCCTGGTCAATATCGACGATTGGAGGCATAAATGTTGATGATTTGGCGTTATGCAATTTTAGGGATTTTAGATCGAGAGGAGGAGAGGAGAAACTAGAGCGGAGAGCTCAATTGGGTCAAAAGCAAAAATTGAGATCAATGGGGAAGCATCTCGTCTTTGTCATTAGCTAGGAGAGATCAGGATTTCTGATGAGGAGAGGGGATTTCGTGCTGGGAGGCAGAACGAGAACTTATAGAGGGGGTTGATTTAGTAAAAGAAAATTTATTTGTTTTATTTAAATAAAAGGACCTCGATTCATTGCAGCTAACCACTTGCCATGACTCCTATGTAGTCAAAGCATATGTTGTTTAAACTGGCTGCAACGCGGTGGACTATTGGATGGGATGGGGTTTGAATGGTAAAATTTTCATACATCTTGGATCCTCTAGGAAAAAAAAAGCAAATCAAGTTTTCTTTTACTTAATTGAACCCTCTATAGGTTCTCATGCCCCTTCCTCCTGGCATGAAATCCCCTCTCCTCATTTGAATGCCTATATCCCCTAGTTGATGACAATGACAAGATGCTTACCTAATGATCTTGGTTTTGCTTTTAACATAGTTAACCTCTCCACTCTAGTTTCTCCTCTCCTCTTCTTGATCCGAAAATCCCTAAAATTGCACAACCCCAAATCATCGTTGTCTCTGCTTCCAACTGCTGACATCGACCATGATGGCATGAAATTTGAAGCAGCTAAGTCGATTAGGAAATATAAATGATATTTGAAATGGTGCAAAGTTATCATCTTGTCATATTGGCAAATATTGATTCATCTTGTCTGAACCAGTTCTTTGGTTCATTTCTTCCACTCTTAACAATCATAACCAACTATAACTGATCCTTTCTTGTATTGTTTTCCATTTGTCACTTTTTAGTTGCATTTGTTTTTCAGTGGTTTACAACACCATGATAATGAAAGAACTAAGGGCAACTATTTTAGTTTCTCAGAAACTCTGAATGCATGTTCTTTTATCCATATTAAATTCAAGCAAGCACATCCATGCAAAAGTGATTTGAAGCATCACGGATGTAAACAATAATACCATAGAGATGGAAACAACCCTTATTGACATGTGCGCAAAATCTGATGATTTGAATTATGCATACAAAATCTAGATGCAAAAGAAGGGCACAATAAGAAAAAAAGAACAACTAATTTTTTCAGTATCATTGAAGGAATCTTGAAATGTTTCTCTTTATACAATGCAAACCATTTGAACCTATTAAATGAAATAAAAGGAACCTCCATTACATGTGAATCAGTCAAACAAATTCTGTTAAATAAAATTCAGATTAAAATAATTATATTTTGTCAGGCTACATCCTTAAATTATACTGATTTGAAATAAACGCAAAAAATTTGTGAAATTACACTAATTTTTTTATTGTTCAAAATTACACTGATTTGATAGTACACTGATATCAAATTATAATGTTAACGCACAAAAAGAACACTTCATCCTGTTTGCTTGTTTCATCGTTGTTCATCCCTCTACCCTAGAAGACGTCCTTGATTCTTCAAACTAAGCATGTAAAGTAAACTACACACCAAAGGACCTCCTTTTCCTAGATCAAGGCTCGCTAATACAACTGCAAGGCTACCCATCATCAACCAAGATGGGAAAAAGAAATGAAAGCAATCTGTTTTTCATTGCTGAATACTACTACACTATAAAGATGATGGGTCAAATGACACTATGCTTTAGCAATTGAGGCCAAAACACAATTCAGCAAAAAAACATTTTCAATACAAGTGTTAGATTTTGATCAAACTAGTACCCTCAGTGAACAAGAATGATAGAGCAAGCAACTTGAAGTTAGTGATGTTCTCAATGGCAATGTTGATGAGTAAGGGATAACACCTGTGAGGAGATTAATTAGGAAAGACAACTTCCACTTGAAGAAAATATATTAAAGAACCTATTCCCTTGATCTACCCCACTTATGCTTGAATAAATCATTTTTTTTATTCGACATTGAGACCAAAAAATGGAAAAACACCTATGTTATTTAATAGCCTGGATATGAATATTGCAGAAAGAAAATAGAAACAGGTGGCATTAGAAAAAGAGACAATGAAAGTGAAATTAAATCATACAAATAGAAGAAACCAAAATTTAGGTTGGAGGGAATGGATGTACCTTTTGGGTATCAATCTCGGGAGAAGATGGATATAAAGAGAGGGAATAGGTGATTGAGCAAAAGAGAGAAAGAAGCTATGATTAGGGAAAGAGATTATATAATCGATTCCCATGAAAGCTTGCTAACGCCATTGACATTAGCTAGAAGTCATCATCCACAAGCGATGTCAAGAATTTGGCAAGGTATGCGAGGAGAAGAGATTCACACTGGATTTAAGGCATGAGGTTTTCAATTTGGGAGAGACAGGAAGATGGAGATCGCGAGGAACCCATCAATAGTGATGAGAAGACGGAGAGGGAGGTGAAAAGTGGAGTGGTGGTTGCTGTTGGATACTTGGATCTAGGGCTCGCGGTGTCGCTATGGGAGAGGGAGACTTCGATTTTTTGGGGAAGAGTTGAGTGTTGTCAAGGGTCCAAATTGCATAATTATTTCCCATTTTGATTTTTTCCCAAAAACACAAACTACATGGGTTTTTGTTCAAGGCAGTCCTCCAATCCAATTGCCAAGTGTGTTCCCTGCATGATCCAACGATGTTGGAGCTTGATAGCACTGGAGCCTCCTATGCTGTTAGCAGCAAGGAATTAACCCGCAATTTTAACAACATGTTATAAAGACTTAATATGCTAAAAAAATTGATAAAAAAATAAGCTTAACATTACCATCTCATCAATTAAACTAATTAATAGCTTAGTTCTTGGTTTTTTCTATGCACTGATGATGAATTACGTTAGCTTCATTGATCTTTGTTCACCCTTGCTGGTAAATTTCTCATGTTTATATTTTCTGATTTCATGATATCATGTTATTTATTCTTCAATGTGTTCTTCCAACTTCTCTAATTGTCATTAATATCCTTTATACTTCTGTTTTTATTTCTTTACTCAAAGGTGTTCAATTTCCAACTCTTCTACAAAATTTTGAGAACTTACTTTAGAATGACTAAAAATGTAATATTGAAATATAATTTATTTATTTGAAATTGACTCAATAAGTTTTATCATGGATTAAAAGCCTTTTTTGATTAGACAACTATTTTCAAAGTATAGGGAGAAAAAAAACTTACACATTATTTTTATTAATTTAGAAAAGTACATGATTTAGTTTTAAGAAAGTTAATATGGCAAGTGATAAAAATAAAGGAATTAATAGAAAATACATTGATGTTATTAGAGACATATATGGGGGGTCGTAACAAATGTGAGGCTCATAAGTAAAGATAATAATATTTTTTCAATTATAATAGATTTACGTAAAAGCTCAGTCTTACGTCTTTACCTTTCCACTTTAGTAATAAATGAAACTCCTAGACATCTATAAGAATGAGTACCTTGGTGTGTATTATTTGTAGATGACATTGTTCTAATAGATGAAATTAGAGAAAAAATAGATTTGAAATTAAATAAGTGGAAAGATGCATTAAAATCTAACAGCTTTAGAATTACTCACATAAGAAATGAATATATGAAATGTAATTTTAATAATAATGAGCATTCGAATGAGGAAATGATTAAGATTTCAGATCAGTAATAACAAGAACGAATCATTTTGGGTATTTTGGATAATATTTCAAGAGAATGAAGAAATCGAGAAATATATAATACATAGAATTTAAACAAGATAGAAGAAATTGTGAAGTGCTGTAGGAATCTTATGTGATTTTTTCTTAATTAATGGTATGTTTGAAAAGTGATAAAACTTTTAATGAAAAGTTTAATATGTAAAAAGTTTTTGAAATAGGAGAAAATGAAATGATCCGATAGAGATAATGATGAAGAGTAAAAAGAATAAAATTAAAACAAAAAAGTTAGATGTATAAGTAGTATAAAATGATTGAAAAGTAAGTTAGTTGTATTGAAAGAAGTGAAAAATAATTAAATAATAGGATAGTTGAGGAGAGTGAATGGTTTTAGATTGAAATATTTTAATTCAAAAATTTTTATGTTTTATACAATTAGACCAATTAAGCTTTATGGGGAAGAAGTTGGGCAACTACAGAATAACAAAAACGTAGAATAAGTATAACAAAAATGAAAATGTTAAAACAGATGAGTGGTAAAAATAAAAAAAGATAAAATTAGGAATGAAATAAATCAAGAAAATCTCAAAGTGAGGCAATAGATGATAAAATGAGGAAAAATAGATTAAGATGATTTGATTATGTTCAATGGAAGCTTGAAATGACACCAATTAGAAGGATAGAATCTACCCAAATAGAAGGTGATAAGAAAATAAGAGGAAGAGAAAAAACATAAATCGAAGTAATTAAATCCAATGTGAAAATATTAAAAATTACTAAAAATTTAGTCTGGAATCGTCAAGAATGACACAATAAGATTCATTTAGTTGACTCCGTCTAGGTGTGAAATGACTTATGATAATGCAAAACTTTTCTAATAGTAATGACTAAACAAATTTTAGAAATAATTATGTTTAATTAATATCATTATTTAAACAACATCCAAAGCATCTCCTTCTAATACTGCCACACTTTTTTCTTAGATTAGAAATAGATAGGTGTGAAATCATATTTTCTTGTCTGGACATAGAGTAAGAGTGCATTCTTCTTTACCAAATGTTGCAAATCCCAATTCATTAAAATGCCTCCCATCCACTGCCCATCCTTGCTGAATGACTGTGATTAACTTGGGTATATTTAGAATATGAAAAATTTGCATATGTGCTTCGAATTGGGGAGCATACGATTTATTACTTTCCTCCATCTCCCCTTTCTTGTGGCATTAGGCGAAATGGGATTCTTTTTTTAAATTCTTAAATATTTTTTTGCCATCCAATGAAGCTGGATTCCAATCTAGCCTGATGAGTTTTGTTTGCAAATCTGATTTTCAATCTATGTAATTGTCATATGATCCGGTTATGGGAGAGTGATGCAAATTATTATGTCACTATCCATGAATCTATCATGCTAGACATTAAGGCATTATTAACATGATAAGAAAAGTTAAGTGTCCTAATACTTGAAAGTCTTTCAACAAACAAATGACAAAAAAGGCTCTAGTGTCTTTCATAATTTCTTTAAAATGACAATCATCCTTTTCTTTCTCATGGTTGCTTGTCCACATCAAGAGACTTACAATTGGAATAATTACAATGAATTACAATACTATGACAACTTATCACAAGAAAACAAAAGGGGCAAAAAGGAAACAACATTCCAAAGCAGAACATATTATCTTCTACCTCTCTTATGCAACACCAAGACGCTTCATCAATGTCATTTTCACTCAACATCCAGCAACATACTCTCTAGTTAATGGTTTGTGATACCCTATCTTTTTGGTGGCAATTGATAATTCTATAAAAATAGAGTTATCAAAACTCATTTTGCACTCATTTTAAATGCTAGTTCGAGAGAAACATATAAATTTGCATAGATTTTATATTAGTTTTCATTATTTGTTTAATTCTTGCATCTTGTGTGGTTTTCATGCATTTTAGGTTACATCTAGTTATAATTCATCTCATTTTAGTGGTTTTAGTTTCATTTGATCATTTAGGAATGCATTTACTTACTTTCAATTTTTGTTATAGGAAAAGGAGAATTCAAGGCAAAAAGAGGGTGGAATGAGATAGAAATCACTTGGAGCTATCAAAGTGTGAATCTGGCTCCAGCATGCCTATGGCTATGGCCATGAGTCTGGTGGCCTTGACCACCAATCCACTACCTCTCCAGAAAATTCTAGACAACAAGCTTCAGATGTCGTCCAAAGACTTGGCACTCCAGGGCCATACTTTGGGCACTGTGGTGAGAACCCCCACACGTGTACTTTTTTACGCGTATCTAGCTCCATTCTCATGAGGGTATTTATACATCTCTTAGAGTTTGCAAAAGGGGAGTTCCAAAGCTTATGGGAGGCAGGCAAGCGGGACCAAAGAGGAAATTTTCAAGCCAAAGAGATTTTGAAGTGGAGATTCATCTTGTGTGGTGGAAATCATCAAGTTTTTCATCCTCTTTCTCTTTCTCTATATATTTTTCTTGTTCTGCTTTGCTGGAAAACTCAAAATTGATGGAATTAGATGTAATGTTTTTGGGCTAAACTCCTCGTGATGGGAGATTGAGATTATTTGAATTCTAAATTATGTTTGGTTTGGTTTTCTTGTGTTGAAATAAATATCTATCTTTGCAGAGATGTGTGTTGTGTGAGTTATCTCTATATATCATGTTTACTGCATTTACAAGCTTAGCTACCTTGTAAATTGATTTAATATTTGGATTTGTGGTTGGAAAAGAAATATTTCGATGAGATTCATGTATAGAGTACAAGTTTTCAAGATAAGAATATGTCTATTAACTCTATGTAATCTTAATTAGGTTATATGGTTATCAACCTTATGAGAATATAACAATTAACTAAAACTGGGTTAGGTTTGCATGTGTTAGAAGACATATATAAATATATATGAACCTAAGTTAGTAACTTCGTACACAATCAATGGAAATGGAACCAATTCTACATAGTTTAAGGTCAATGATTCTCTATTTCTCATCCACTTTAATTAATTCTAAGAATCCCAACTCGTGCTGCCCAACCACTAGCCTTTTAATTATTTAAATTCCAAGTTTAATCTTTATTCTTTTCAGTATAATTCTTTTAATTTTACAGTTCACACTTGACAATTGAAGTTGAAGGTGCTAGTCGATCCACTTGCTCCTTCCACACCCTATCTGCCTTTGGAAGCTTTCGGCGTCTTTGCTCCTATTGCCTGTCTTCTCCACTAATTTTCAATTAGAAAAGGAAGCACCATCAAAGTCAATCAAAGTTAAGTGGACTGCCTTGTAGGGGTGAAAATCAAGGTGGGTTGACCTGTAACCCGTCCCCTTTTTGCGCAGGATCAGGATAAGGTATTAAGTCCATCAGGGCGGGAAAGGTTAGTAGTTTAAAAAAAAAACCAATTTTTTGGGTCAGGGCAGGATCATAATGTCTAGGTCCAACCCAACTGAGTAGCTTTTAGGATGTTAAATATAAATATATAATATAAACCTAACCCTATTGCCTATTGCCTCTCCTGGTCTCCCCTTTTGATTTCTCCTTTTGCTCCACCTCCATGCTACAGTCGCTACTCACCGATTTCTTCATGTCGCTGAGGCAACTAGACATTGTGAGTGACAGTGCCAACAGCAACGTGTCTTGCATATTCTCCTTTTTTTCTCTCGCGATCTCCCCTTTCAATTGACCTGTGGGAATAGGGAGTGTGACAATCGAGTGCCACAACAACAAAATTCCCCTCTTCTCCCTTCTCTATAGCTTTCATCCCTCCACGCTTACGTTAGCATATTCCCCTCTTACGTAGGCAATTACCTTGAATCTCTCTCCTATCTCTCTTGTTTGCCTACTTTTCTGCTCTTGTTGGCACATTCTCCTACTTTTCTTGCTGTTGCACATTAGGGACCGACATCAGCGGCAGCTTTGGTGTCGGCCTATTAAACTATCCATATCTTGAGTCACACCTTCATGGGTAGGTAGAATTCAAGGAATGACAAATAAACTATTTTTTAGATAGTTAATCATTACATATTAATTCATATAAATTTATAAATCCCGCTTGCAAATTTGTTGATTTATGATTTTGACATTTTACTTGCATCGTGCTTAGGTAGAAAATTAGGAATTCACTTGGATATGGTTGAAGATGACTATGGAAATTTAAATGTGGAAAATGTGAATGAGAAAGAAGTAATTTCAATGGATGTGGTGGATGTTGATGCGTAGATTGTCATTCCTATTACTGTTGAGCCTACCAAAAATAATGAGAATCAAACAAACAATGATTACAAAAAGACTATTATGTGTGGAAACATTGCACAAAAAAGAAAAGAAAAATAGAAAGGAATCAATGGTAACATGTAATTATTGCAAAAGGACTTTCATGTGTGTTAGTAAGTATGGTACTAATTCATTTCAAGGCATATAGTGAGATGTAAATGTTGGTCCCGAGTTGATGGCTAAACCCAAGAGGGGAGGGGTGAATTGGGTTCTTTAAAATTTCTTTGATAATATCTTAACCCCTTGAAAAAGTTAATCCCCTTTTTTAAGCAAATGAAGAGCAAATAAGATAAAGCAGTAGAACACAAGATTTATAGTGGTTCGGGCAAACCTTCCCTACTCCACTCTTCCAAGCTCACACTCCGTTGTGACTTAGGTTCCACTATGTATTCCACGAATACACTTAGAGTCACCGCTCTCTTCTAGATTCAAAGCTCTAGGGGGCATACACAACTAGAGCCACTTGCTCTCTTCTAGATTCAAAGCTCTAGGGGGCATATACAACTAGAGCCACTTGCTCTCTTCTAGATTCAAAGCTCTAGGGGGCATATACAATCACTTGCACAAGTAGGTGATGAGTCTCACTCCAATCACACCCTACTTTGCATACACTCGATCTTAGCTACCCAAGCTAAATCAAGATTTATACAACCAAATAAAGAAATGAATAAAAACTACACTTTACAGATTTGTGTAGGCAGTTTTGAGCTCGAGGAAGAAATCAAAAGTAGCTTGAATGATGATTGTTGAAGCAACTTGCAGTTTGAAGCTCTTTCTTCCTTTGAAACACTCAAATATGGAGAAAAAGTATTTGAAAGTCTTTCTTGTACTTCTTTTCTCTCTTTGATCTTTAGAGTAGTGTCTCTTGTCTTTCTCACGTTCATTTGAATGTCCTTTTATAGATTGAGGAAAATATGAACGTTGTAGAAGTAGTTGGCGTGCAATAAAGGAACTCCAACGGTCAAAAATTTGACCGTTATACTCCAAGTCGAAGATGAAGTCGACTTGGCCTGCGACTTGGCTTCCAAGTCGTACATGGAGTCGACTTGGCCTGCGACTTGGGTTCTTCAGAAACTCAAGTCTGAGACTTGGGTCGACTTGGCTTTCAGACTTCAACTCAAGTCGATCCTGAAGTCGACTTGGGTTGCGACTTGGCTTGGTCTATTGCAGAAACGCCTTGATCTTCTTGAAATGTCTTGAGTCTTGCAAACCATTTGAAAGCTTTGAGTTCTTGCAAAATATGTGTATTTTCCTTGCTTTACTTTGGACTCACTGGGTCTTCATGACTTGGTTTTTACTCCATTTGGAAGCTAGCTTGAAGATTTGCTTTGAGCTTGATAGACTTGATTTGAACTTGAACTTGGATTCTTGCTTTGATCTAAAGTCACTTTAAGAATAGTCTTTAAAGCTCATTTGTATGTGAGAAAACTTCAAATGGATGTCTTGGATATGCTTGAATCTTCATCTTGGACTTCAAAACTTCTCAAGTCGAAGTTGGAGTCGACCTGGTTTGCGACTTCGCCCAAGTCGCACTTGGAGTCGACTTCGTCTGCGACTTCGCATCTTCGGGAGCCAGATTTCAACGCTGGACATTTTTGTGTACTTCGAAGTCGATGCTGAAGTCGACTTCGTATGCGACTTGACTACCCAAGTCGCATGTGGAGTCGACTTGGCTTGCGACTTCACTCGTCAGAATTCCATTTTCAACTTTGTCCAGTTTTGGCTTGTTTGAAGTCGTTAGTGGAGTCGACTTCACTATCGACTTCACTCCCAAGTCTAAGTTCAAGTCGACTCGAAGATCGACTTGACTTCTCTGCTTTCCTTAAACACTTGGCAAACATATTAGTCATATATATATATATACTCAAACTAGTTCTTGTTAATCATCAAAACTCAATCCTTGGCCAATTTGTTTTATTTTGAACATTGTTTCCAACAATCTCCCCCTTTTTGATGATTGACAAAACTTCATTTTGAGTTGATACCTTTCAAAAATTCAAACATGTTTATTTGAGAAAACAGAGTATATTTCTTGAACATATAATTTAGAGTTGAGAACTTTTTCAGAACATTAGTCATTTTGGCATAGAATATGCTTGAATACCTTTCAAGCCATATATTGAGTATTAATTATTAAGAATACTTTGTATTTATAAAAATTGCAATCACTTATCAAATATATCAATCATAAACCAATAAAACATCTTTTCATATATGTATATATGAAGTTTCATTACATAGAACAAAAATTAAAGCATAAATGAAACCTTAAATACAATGTACCCAACCCAAAACTTAAAAAAACTTTCAACTCACTTCCTATTCTATCTCCCCCTTTTTGTCAATCAAGCAAAAATAACGATTTGATGAATTGAAATTGAGAGATCGGATATGGAATAGGTTTGATGGGACAATGATGGGCCGAGGAGTAAACAAGAGAAGCGTGATCGGGAGTTGCCTCTCGATGAACTGAACCCGACTCGTAGGGATCGAGTTCAGGCATGGGTCTTTTCTTATGATGGCCTGATGCAAGATGATATCGGATTTTACGCATTTCCCGCTCGATTCTATCTTGTCGGGAATGCATATCTTCAATCGCATTAAGGACACCGGTGACAAGACTTGTCATCCGGTTTTCTTGATAGCCCATTTCTGCCTTCATGGCAATGATTTCATCTTTGAGATCCCTTAGGGTGACCTCCTCAGAAGCGGTTGGAGGTACCCGTTCTCGTGCAACGGATCCTTGTGGGGAGTAGGAGCCGTGGGATTGAGGTGATGGTGGCTCTTCTGGAGCAGCCGGAGCTTCGGGAGGTTGCTCCCCCTCAGCTTGTGCTTGGTCCTCTTGATGCTCTTCTTCTGGAGCATCGGGTCGGAGTTCAAGTACATTGATTTTCATCCTCTGAATTAGTGCCTTGTTGATTGCATTTGTGGACTTGAGCACTTCGAATGGCTCGCCTTCAATGTCCACTTCAAAATGTTCAAGGATCTTTGTGATCCAAGTGCCGTAAGGAAGGACACCCCTTGGATTATCCTTTCGACTTGCCAAGGCTTCTAGAAATAATTTAGGTAGACTCACTTTGACTTTGTTTGCTACCTTCCATAAGATTCCAGCTTCTTGTGGGTTTAACTGATTTCTACCACCACCTTTGGGGTAGATGCAATGAGCAATGAGAAGCCTTAATACCCGAAGTCTGGGTGACAAATCCATGTATCGAAGAAACTTGATCCCCGGGTGATACTTGTTACTCCGGGTGAGCTGATTATATATCTGATCCATGGTAAGATCTTCCGGAAAAGGCTCTTCGATGAAAGGGACTCCAAGTATCTGTCCTAAATGACTCATTGCTCTGGTTTGGCTTGGACTTAACCCGATTCCAAAATCTATATCTACTTCTTTGACATGTGTGCCAAAATTTTCTTCATCCCATTCATAGTAAAATATTCTGGTAAGATCTGGATAGACCTTGTCATCCTCTTTGAGTAATTTGGTCCATCCTTGAAAATCCAATAGGTCTTCTATGTCGGACCCATAATCTTTCAAAAATTTGAAATCTATGATTTTCGGTATGAATACCTTTCGTTCATAGAAGTTCTTGTAGAACCGGCCGTGATTGATTTCGGTTCTGAAGTATGTAGTGGGCATCTTTAAGACTTGAGTTTTGCCTGTTGCCGCAGTACCCCTTCTGCTTGCTCCGGAGTGTGTGCTTTGTGAAGCTTGGACATGAGGTTGGCTTTCCGACCTTGTAGCTTGTTCCGATGATTGAGTGGAGGTTTGGAATCGAACCCGTTTACCCGTCGAAGTTGATGGTTCCTCTCTGGCTCTTTTTGATGGAGTCCTAGTTCTTCTAGGAACTTCTTTTGGTTGAGATGAAGGTTGTGGTTGTGTGGGAACCTGTTTGGGGTATGGTTTTGATACTGCTTTCTTTGGTGCCATTTGGAGTTTGGATTTTGAGAATGGGACTTGCAAGAAATGGAGAATAAAACTGAAAAGAAAGAGAAGGTTTTGCCGGAAAGGTTTGCCGGAGATGAGGAAGAAATCGCCGGAGAAAGGGCTGTCGCCGGAGATGGAGCAATAAGGAGAATCGCCGGAGGAGAAGAGAAACAGGGAGGCCGGAAAGAAATGAGGAAGAAAAGAAAGAGAAGAAGAAGAAATAGGCACGGAAGTCGGACGGTCGCGCTCGCGGAGTCGACTTGCCCTAGGCGAAGTCGACTTCGGTCCTTCTGGAGTCGACTTCGCCTGGGGGCGGAGTCGACTTCGACCCTAGCTGAGTCGACTTCGCTTCTGAAGCGGAGTCGACCTGGCGTCCCTGGAGTCGACTTGACTCATCGACTTGACATTTTCCAATTTTAATTTTCTTATGCATTTTTCCTTAGTTAAGCTCTATCATCCCCATATCATTCCTAATCTTACAAAATGAATCTTTGGCTAGAGGTTTGGTAAAGATATCAGCAATTTGGTCTTCTGTTTTTACATATTCTAAGCATACATCATGATTTTCAACATGTTCACGAATAAAATGATGTCTCACATCAATATGTTTGGTTCTAGAATGCAATACAGGATTTTTAGTCAAACAAATTGCACTTGTATTATCACATCTAATAGGAATATCAACATAATCAATACCATAATCCTTTAATTGCTGTTTCATCCAAAGTAATTGGGCACAACAACTACCGGCGGCTATGTATTCGGCTTCCGCAGTAGATAGTGCAACACTTGTTTGTTTTCTTGAATGCCATGAAACTAGCATATGTCCAAGAAATTGACAAGTTCCACTGGTACTTTTTCTATCTACTTTATATCCGGCAAAGTCTGCATCCGAATAGCCGATTAGATCAAAGGTTGACCCCTTTGGATACCATAGTCCAAGGTTTGTGGTTTTCATCAAATATTTAAAAATTCTTTTCACAGCAAGTAGATGTGATTCTTTGGGACATGCTTGAAATCTAGAACACATACAAACACTAAATAAGATATCGGGTCTAGAAGCAGTTAGATAAAGCAAAGATCCTATCATGCTCCTATAAAGCTTTTGATCGATACTTTTACCGTTTTCATCCGTGTCGATTTTGATTGTTGAGCTCATTGGAGTGTTTGCCCCTTTGCTATTCTGCATTCCAAATTTCTTGAGCATCTCTTTGACATACTTGGACTGGTTCAGAAATATTCCTTCACTTTGTTGCTTGATTTGTAGTCCAAGGAAGAAATTTAATTCTCCCATCATGCTCATTTCGAACTCACTCTGCATTATCTTAGAAAATTCTTGACAAAGATTTTCATCAGTAGCACCGAATATTATGTCATCCACATAAATCTGTACAATCAAAATATTTTTATTTTTGTACTTGATGAATAAAGTAGTGTCTACTTTCCCTCTTTGAAACTCATGATCAATCAAGAATCTATTTAACCTTTCATACCAAGCTCTTGGTGCTTGTTTTAGTCCATATAACGCTTTGGTTAATTTATAAACATACTTTGATTGATCCTTTTCTTCAAAACCAGGGGGTTGTTCAACATATACTTCTTCATTCAAATAACCATTCAAAAATGCGCTTTTTACATCCATTTGAAACAATTTGAAGTTCATATGAGAAGCAAATGCTAGTAGGATGCGTATGGCTTCTAATCTAGCCACGGGTGCATATGATTCTTCAAAATCAATTCCTTCTTCTTGGGAATACCCTTTGGCTACTAATCTTGCCTTGTTTCTAATTACAAGACCGCTTTCGTCTAATTTGTTCCTAAATACCCATTTTGTACCAATGACTGTATGATTGTTTGGTCTAGAAACTAAATGCCATACATTGTTTCTTTCGAATTGATTTAGCTCTTCTTGCATTGAAATAACCCAATTTTCATCATTAAGAGCTTGTTCAATGGTATTTGGTTCAATTTTCGATACAAACGCATATTGGCCATAAACGTTTTGTTTTGATCTTCTAGTTTTTACTCCTTCATATATGTTTCCAATAACTTGTTCAATTGGATGGGCATTTTTAAACTTTAAATCAGTTGGAGGTTTGTAAGATTCATTACCTTCACTTACCTCTTCCTCCTCTGGATTTTCTGGCTTGAGCTCGAGTTCCTTTGGTTGTTCTTTGCCTTTCGTCTCATCTGCATCACTTAGTTCATCCTCCTTTCTCGGAGTTTGGTTAAATTCATCAAATACAACATGTATGGATTCTTCTACAACTTGATTTCGTTTATTGAATACTCTATATGCTTTGCTATTTGATGAATAACCAAGGAATATAGCCTCATCACTTTTGGCATCTAATTTTCCCAAGTTGACTTTTCCATTGTTTAAAACATAACATGTACATCCAAAAACATGAAAATAAGATATATTTGGTTTCCTTCCTTTCCAAAGTTCATATGGAGTCTTTTTCAAGATTGCTCGAATGGTAACACGATTCAAAACATGACAAGCTGTACTCACAGCTTCACCCCAAAATTTCTTGGATAGATTGCTCTCATTTAGCATAGTTCTAGCCATCTCTTGTATAGTTCTATTTTTTCTTTCAACTACTCCATTTTGTTGTGGAGTTCTTGGTGCAGAAAATGTGTGGTGAATTCCTTTTTCATTACAAAATTTCATGAATCGTTTGTTTTCAAATTCGCCACCATGATCGCTTCTTATGGTCACAATAGTACTCTGTTTTTCATTTTGCACCAAATTCACAAAAGTTGCAAACATAGAGAAGGCTTCATCTTTACTAGCTAAGAGAATTATCCAAGTGAATCTTGAAAAATCATCAACTATGACAAATACGTATTTCTTTCCACCAATGGTTAGAATGTCGGATGGCCCGTATAGATCCATATGTAGTAATTCAAGTGGCTTTGTGGTGGAAATTTCCTTTTTGGTAGAGAAAGGCATCTTGGGTTGTTTTGATAATTGACATGCCTTGCAAATTTTGTCTTTGTCATATTTCAACTTTGGTAATCCTTCTACCAAATTCTTTTTCCAAAGGGTCTTTATATTTCCCATGTTTACATGTCCAAGCCTTTTATGCCAAACCCATGGATCATTATCAATGGCCATAAGACATTGACCATTCAATTCATCAAGTGAAACCAAATAAACATTTCCATGTCGTTTACCACTAAACATGATATGTTCTCCATCAAATACATTACATATAGATGATTCAAACACAACTTTATATCCTTTATCACATAATTGGCTAATACTCATTAAATTGTGTTTGAGTCCTTCAACAAACAAAACATCTTCCATGCATGCATTTGAGGTACTAAGTATATTTCCTTTACCTTTAATTTTACCTTTTTCATTATTTCCAAAGGCAACCATTCCATCGTTGCAAGGCTTAAGTTTATGAAACAAACTTCTTTCACCGGTCATATGCCTTGAACAACCGCTATCCATGAACCATTCATTGTTTGCCTTTGCCTTAAAACATATCTGAAAAATAAGGAAATAAATCTTATCTTTTTGGTACCCATTTTATGGGTCCATTTGGGTTAGTAATAGAATCTAATCTAAGTTGATCTAACTTTGAAAGCCCAAATCTTGTGTTTCTTGGAACCCAAACTAATTTAGCACCATGGTCATATAGTTTCTTAAAGTTACATTTGTAAGTTTTATGACCCATCTTATTGCAGAAATTACAAGCCATAGGTAATCTTGGAGTAGGTCTCCAAGCATATAAAGGTTCAACCATTGGTCTTCTAGTCCACTTAAAATTTTTCTTTTGTGGCTTGTATATAGATGCAGTTTTAGTTTGATATTTCTCAAGTAATTTCACAGTTGATTTGCTACTTTCTCCTTGCTCAAATGTATGATACCCAAGACCTCTTTTATGTGTTTGGGAGGTCATATTCAAAAACATTTTGACGTTTTCTCCTGGATTAGAGAACTTGGCTAATGATTCATTTAATGATTTGTTCTCCTTTTTTAGCAAATCATTTTCTTCTGCAAGTTTACCATTTATAATTATTACTGCATCACATTGTTTTTTCTTAATTGTAAACTTGCTTCCTAATTTCTTCATTTCTTCATATAAAGAATCATATGCCATTTGTAGCTCATCTAACTCAGCACATTTGAGGCATTCATGAGAGGAAGAATAACTTGAATTAGGAAGGGAGAATTTGGAACTTACCTCTTCATTGCTTGTGCATTTTGAGGTAGTTTGTTCTCCTTGCTCGATTTGTGCCATACAGCAAATTCTCGCACATTCTTCTGCTTCGATTTCGTCGGTTGAGGAGCTACTCGTTGTAGATTCCTCGTCATTCACGTACATGCCTCTTCCTTTATATTTCTGAAATCTTCTATTGTCCCCTCGATCCTTTCTTTGTTCTTTTGCCTTGATTTCTTCGGGAGTTGGACATTGGGCTTGCATATGTCCCGAACCGCCGCATCGGTAGCACTTTGTTGATTCTTTCTTCTTCTCTCGGGGAGTTCTTTCTTTGAAGCTTCTGAAATTTTTGCCTTTCCTCACAAATTTTCTGAATCGTTTTGTGAGTAGAG
Source organism: Annona cherimola (assembly GCA_030490835.1). Lineage (NCBI taxonomy): Eukaryota > Viridiplantae > Streptophyta > Magnoliopsida > Magnoliales > Annonaceae > Annona > Annona cherimola. The sequence goes on along the minus strand of CM059971.1, from coordinate 31,930,282 downwards.
CAATCTCGTCGGCATTTTGAGAAGAAGATGTGTCATCGGTGTCTTGTGCGGCTTTTAAGGCAATTGCTCTTTTGCCCCTGTGTTGATCTTCATTCCTTTTCTTAATTAGCTCATGTGACATAAGTGAGCTAATTAAGTCTTCGAGCTTCAGCGTGTTGAGGTCTTTGGCTTCTTCAATTGCAGTGATCTTTGGAGTCCATGATTCGGGTAGAGCTCTTAAAATCTTCATGACCTGCTCAGATTCAGATATTGCTTTTCCAAGACCTTTTAAAGCATTAGTAATCTTAGAGAATCTAGCAAACATTTCAGAAATATTTTCTGTTTCTAACATTCTAAAGTTCTCTAGTTCTCCAATCAAAATATTCCTTCTCGTCCCTTGGACTTGAGAAGTTCCTTCATAGATAGAGGTTAGCGTATCCCATATTTCTTTGGCGGTCAAGCAAGAGGATACTCTATCATATTCAGAAGCATTAAGAGCACAAAATAAAGAGTTCATAGCTTTGGCGTTGCTCTTAACAGTTCTTACTTCCTCATCGGTCCATTTGGAAGCTCTTTCATCGGTAGGCAGTATTACTCCATCTTGGATAGCAATCCAAGAGTCCATATCGGTAGCCATGATGAGTTGCTTCATACGAAGCTTCCAATATCCAAAATTGTTCCCATCAAACAACGGTGGCCTTGTAAAGGATTGGCCTTCAGCAAATGCGGGAACGGAAGTAGATTGGGATGCCATTTCAATAAGATCTCTTTGATAAACTCAAAGACCTGCTTTGATACCACTTGTTGGTCCCGAGTTGATGGCTAAACCCAAGAGGGGAGGGGTGAATTGGGTTCTTTAAAATTTCTTTGATAATATCTTAACCCCTTGAAAAAGTTAATCCCCTTTTTTAAGCAAATGAAGAGCAAATAAGATAAAGCAGTAGAACACAAGATTTATAGTGGTTCGGGCAAACCTTCCCTACTCCACTCTTCCAAGCTCACACTCCGTTGTGACTTAGGTTCCACTATGTATTCCACGAATACACTTAGAGTCACCGCTCTCTTCTAGATTCAAAGCTCTAGGGGGCATACACAACTAGAGCCACTTGCTCTCTTCTAGATTCAAAGCTCTAGGGGGCATATACAACTAGAGCCACTTGCTCTCTTCTAGATTCAAAGCTCTAGGGGGCATATACAATCACTTGCACAAGTAGGTGATGAGTCTCACTCCAATCACACCCTACTTTGCATACACTCGATCTTAGCTACCCAAGCTAAATCAAGATTTATACAACCAAATAAAGAAATGAATAAAAACTACACTTTACAGATTTGTGTAGGCAGTTTTGAGCTCGAGGAAGAAATCAAAAGTAGCTTGAATGATGATTGTTGAAGCAACTTGCAGTTTGAAGCTCTTTCTTCCTTTGAAACACTCAAATATGGAGAAAAAGTATTTGAAAGTCTTTCTTGTACTTCTTTTCTCTCTTTGATCTTTAGAGTAGTGTCTCTTGTCTTTCTCACGTTCATTTGAATGTCCTTTTATAGATTGAGGAAAATATGAACGTTGTAGAAGTAGTTGGCGTGCAATAAAGGAACTCCAACGGTCAAAAATTTGACCGTTATACTCCAAGTCGAAGATGAAGTCGACTTGGCCTGCGACTTGGCTTCCAAGTCGTACATGGAGTCGACTTGGCCTGCGACTTGGGTTCTTCAGAAACTCAAGTCTGAGACTTGGGTCGACTTGGCTTTCAGACTTCAACTCAAGTCGATCCTGAAGTCGACTTGGGTTGCGACTTGGCTTGGTCTATTGCAGAAACGCCTTGATCTTCTTGAAATGTCTTGAGTCTTGCAAACCATTTGAAAGCTTTGAGTTCTTGCAAAATATGTGTATTTTCCTTGCTTTACTTTGGACTCACTGGGTCTTCATGACTTGGTTTTTACTCCATTTGGAAGCTAGCTTGAAGATTTGCTTTGAGCTTGATAGACTTGATTTGAACTTGAACTTGGATTCTTGCTTTGATCTAAAGTCACTTTAAGAATAGTCTTTAAAGCTCATTTGTATGTGAGAAAACTTCAAATGGATGTCTTGGATATGCTTGAATCTTCATCTTGGACTTCAAAACTTCTCAAGTCGAAGTTGGAGTCGACCTGGTTTGCGACTTCGCCCAAGTCGCACTTGGAGTCGACTTCGTCTGCGACTTCGCATCTTCGGGAGCCAGATTTCAACGCTGGACATTTTTGTGTACTTCGAAGTCGATGCTGAAGTCGACTTCGTATGCGACTTGACTACCCAAGTCGCATGTGGAGTCGACTTGGCTTGCGACTTCACTCGTCAGAATTCCATTTTCAACTTTGTCCAGTTTTGGCTTGTTTGAAGTCGTTAGTGGAGTCGACTTCACTATCGACTTCACTCCCAAGTCTAAGTTCAAGTCGACTCGAAGATCGACTTGACTTCTCTGCTTTCCTTAAACACTTGGCAAACATATTAGTCATATATATATATATACTCAAACTAGTTCTTGTTAATCATCAAAACTCAATCCTTGGCCAATTTGTTTTATTTTGAACATTGTTTCCAACAGTAAATATTTTCCAAAGCATGGGCAAACCAAGAAGTAAAAGTTTTTGGCATTCTTAGCATAACATTCCAATTCCACTAAAGTTGTCACTATTAGAATATGAGAATTTGATTAAAATAAATGCAAAAGAGGGCTTGCTGAGATTATTATCTTAGATGAAGAACTATTCAAAATTGTTGAGTATGAGGGATTAAGGTGATTAGTTCATATGTTGCAACCATAGTTTGAATGGGTTACTAAACCGACTATTGCAAGTGATTGTATTGCAATTTATGAAGAGGAAAAGAAAAAGTTGAAAAAGATCTTTGCAAGTAAGGTTCAAAGGGTGTGTCTAACTATAGACTTGTGGACATCTATTTCAAATGATGGTTATATGTGTCTTACAGTGTACTACATTGATGATCAATGGAAGTTGCAAAAAAAAATTACCAACTTTTTCATGCTCCCACCTCCACACAGTGGTGATGCCATTGCCCAAGCAGTTGAAGATTATTTGTTAGGTTGGGGTTTGAATAAAATTACCACTTTGACTATAGACAGTTCATCTGTAAATGATGTTGCTCTCAAAATTCTGAGAAAAATGTTAGTGAAAAGAGGGTTTTTAGTAGCTGAGGGTGAATATTTTCATGGGTGTTGTGCTGCTCACATTGTTAATTTGATTGTGAGAGATGGGACCAATGAAGTTAGTGAATAGATAGTAGAATTCGAACATGTGTTAGATTTATGAGAGACTCTCCACAAAGAGAACATAGTTATAAAGTCTATTGTCAGAAATAAGGAATTACTTCTATGATTGGGTGTGCATGGATGTTCTTACAAGATGGAATTCTACTATTTAATGTTGGAAAAGGCTTTGAAATATAAAAAGATTTTTAATTGGTTGATGTTGTATGATGTTGCATTTGCTAAAGAAGATACTCCTACTAATAGTGATTGGAGAGTTGGCAAAGCCTTGTTTTTTTTTTTGGAGCACTTTTATGATGTGATAAATACTTTGTCTGGGACTTCATATCTACCTCACCTCTTTACATAGATGAGATTTGTAAGATTGAAATATTGTTGTTAAATTATTCCGCATCAGAAGATTTGGTCCTTAGAGATATGTCTAGAATAATGAAGAAAATATTTTGGTAAGTATTGAGGCAATTTTGATAAGATAAACATGTGGTTGTTGATTGCGAATTTTTAGATTCAAGATGTAAGATGAAGTTTATCAAAAAAAATTTATTCATAGGTATATGAAGTTGAAAGGATTAGAGAGATCATGTCCAATGTGAAATTTGAATTCGAAACCCTCTTCAAGGTTTACGAAGCTAAATTTTTTTGTCAACTAAAAGCAAAGTAAAAGAATCTCAAACATAAACAAAAGCAAAAGGCCCTTTGAGAGTAGCATATTTGAAGTTCTTAAAGACAAACGAGACAAAAAATAAGAAGACAAAGATTAACTGGTATTTGGAAGAGCATGTAGTAGTGGGAAATGATAGTTTTGATATCATAAAATGGCGGAAGGTAAACACATATAAACATAAATTGTTGTCTCATATGACACGTGATCTTCTCGCTATTCCTGTGTCTAGTGTTGCATCTGAATTAGCTTCTAGCACAAATGGATGTGTGCATGAAACTTATAGAAGTTCTTTGTCTCCCAAACTTATGGAAAGCTTGACTTGTGCTCGAGATTGGATGAGATCAAAACCAAAAACAAATGATTTTGAAGAAGATACAAAGGAACTTACTATAAACACAACATATAACTTAATTTGTTTGAACTTTGCTTCTTTTACTTGAAAACAATATGAATAGTTTGTTCTTTATATTTTTAATCATCAATCAACTTCTATCTTAGTTATTGCAATCATTAAATGTGTTGAAGTTGGCAATGGTCCTTCTACATATAGAAAGGTTTGATTATTACTTTTTTTCAACTTTAAGTTTCTTGTTCATATCTATTAATAAGATTATATTTTGATTTTTCAAAAAAAGGGCATTGTTATTGATGGACGAACATGTGAAAAGACAAGTGGATGAGATAAACAAGAATAGATTTATTGTGGTGTGAGACAATGAAAGGATGGTCTAAGTGTGTTTGTTAAACTTGATACTTGCTTAACTTTGTGACTAATTTATGTGTATGTTTAACTTTATCACATATTTATGTGTGGTTTCACTAAATGTAAGTTTAACTTTAAGGCTTGTTTATGTTAATGTCGTTTTATTGAATATGCATGTTTAACTATATGTATTTTGAAGGTGGATATGATCTATGTGGATGTGTGTTGAGCTTTATGAATTGTTTGTGGAATATAATCTTTCTTTCTTGATTGTGTAGATGTTCGTCAACATCTTTTCGAATATTGCTCAACAAACTATAAAGCATTATAAATGAAATTTGCTCCTTTAAGGTAATGAATATTATCATTTTGCATTATACTAATTTTAATTATAATTCAAAATTTTACATCCATATTATTTTTATTGAAGGTGCATACATATTTGGTATTTTGCAAAGTCAATTTGCAATGGAATCATCAAAAAGGTATGTTCTACAAACAATTTTTGTAGTAATTAAGTTTAACTTTTGCCAAATAATAAAATATTGAAGCTTTTAACTATTAAATTTAACATATATGTGATTCTATATCAATAACCATACAAATTCTTAAAACCATAACATCTTGACCCGCATTTTCGACCTATCCCATTGTCCCACACCGACCTGTCGAATTTTGTCCTAATCCCTATTAAAAAAAATTAAAGATAGAACCGAAATTGTCCTGGCCTGGTATAAAAAATGAGGGTCAAACATGGTTTATAAAATATAGGGTCAGGGTTAGGCAACCCCAGACCTGCCCTGATTTTCGCCCCTGCCTGAAGTGTGTATGTTAGATGAAGTTTCGGCAGCAAGCCACCAATCCTGATTACTACACGCGCGTATAACTTTTTCATCTTCCGATTTTGCCCTCGCCTGCTCTATCTAATCTGAGCCGCACGTTTCAAATGAACGGTAGACGGGGCATTGACACATCCACCAAAATGTACAAATACTTGCACCAAAACGGATCCCCCATCCAAAATTCTCATCTTCAGGTGGCGCCTTCACCTTAACTCCCTTCCCACGCGAATGAATTTGGCAAAGAGGTTTTTTTTTTTTTTTTTTTTTTTGATGAAAGGACAACTTTATCCCAACCCCCTCCCAGTTTCGCAAAGAGGTATTAGTGTCTCCATTTTGCGACCTGTGCAGGAATGGAGATGAAGACGCGACCCATTTATTCTGGAGTTGTGCTGGCGCAATTCAAGCAGTCGATATCTGAAGACAATTCTTCCACAAGCATCCGTTCTATCTTTGTCCAACTATCTATGTTGGAGGGACAAGAAAAGCTGAACCTTTTTATTCTCCTTTGCTGGAGAATTTGGTAAATTCGAAATGCACATTACGCAGACTGGCTACAGGTATGTTTTAGAAATATTTCCTCATGGTGTACTGATTACTTGGACCAACTGCGAGATGCCCAAGTGCTGTTTAACTCAAAAGCTCTGGTGATTGAAACTCCTGCAAACTAAATGGTACCACCCACTTGGGGGAGTTTTAAGATTAACGTGGATGATGGGATAAGAATAGGGGGAATGTGGGCTTTGGTGCAGTGCTGAGATGTTGGATGAAACAAGGGACTATGGAATGGGTAATGGAAAGAGGAGAGAAGATGATCGTTGTTGAGAATGATTCGCTGGTTCTTATCCAGTTTGTAACTTTTTCTTATCCAGTTTGTAACTAATGTGACGCTGATTAGCAAAAAATGTGTGGGAGTTATCTTGTTTTGAATTAAAAGGTTAGCCTCTTCAATCGGGGATGTGCTGTTCTCTCATGTGCTAAGGAATGGGCAACACCTTAGCAAGATATGCTGCCGAAGATCTTAATAACAATTGAAAACCAGGGTACTTTTTAATAACTTGAACTTTCTATGATTTAATAAAGGTGCCTTCGATGTGTTCTTTTTTTGATGGCCGATTGATATATGGAAACCGGATACTGAATTTGTATTGATTACAATGAACATGATTGCAATCTCTCGAAATCCCGCTACCATACTCCCTACTATTCTCTACTGGTTGGGACAACAACACAAAACAAATTGACACCTTCTCCTTTGTTATGGGCTTATTTATAATCTCCCAGCCCACCGACACAAGCCCTCTTTCTCTCTTCTTGTTATGCCCTGCCATATCCTCCTAAAACTAACCCTATCAGAAGCCTTCAGCATATTGTTGTTTATCCCAGATTCAGATGTCAAGTACGGGCTTGTTAAGGTGTGAAATTCTCATTAACAAAAAATAAATCAACAGAATTCTCTACATAGAGTTCAACGAATGGAAATCAATCGACCTTTTCATTATTTTTTGCACCATTATGTGGTCCCGAGCATGGTGTTTTATGTTTTTTTTTTTTACATTTTTATACTTTAAATATTTTATTTGGAATTTAAAAAATAAGAAATAAGGCATTTCTCGTATGCTAGAACATGAGACATTTCTTATTTTTTGATTTTTAAAATTGTATATAAAATACTTAAAATATCAGAAATTGTAAAAAACTGTATATATGAAATGAAAACATCATGATTGAGCTCATATATGAAATTAGGAAAATTTTAAAAAATAAAAAAATATGAGGCATTACAACCGGTGCTATACAAACACTACAAGAAAAACTATAAGCTTCTTACTGTTTGTTGCAACCGGCTATTTGCATACCAATGGAAGAATCGAGAGTTGTGATGTCCAAAAACATGTTTTTTATTTTAAATTTTTTTTTATGACTATGTTAATCTAATTGTATTTAATCTATAATTTAAAATGACTTAAATACTCTAATTGTATTTAATCTGAAAAGATCATTTGGCAAGAACGATAACAGACATTTGGGTAATATAATTGACATAGTTGGTATTCAAGTCTGACTTTAGTCCTAAAGATCCTAAGTTTAACTTTCGTGGCGCTATTGTCTCCTTTACAGGAGGGTGAGCAGAAATTTGAACAAATTAGCTGATTGATTGGGTTGTAAGTGAAAAAAAAAAAGAAGAGATCTTTGAAAGTATGATTCCAATTATATTTGCAGTACATGACTCAGGTTTTCGAAATCTATAAAAATTTTATCAAATAAGGTGGTCCATTTAAGGTTGGAATACAATTAAACAAAGAGTATTTTGATATTTTCACCATTTTCAGTAAAAAGATGACGTTTTAGTTTTATATTAGCGGAGGGACTAAAACTATATACTTCTAAAACTTTAAGCCATAAAACTTAGTAATCAAAGTGCAAATTTTGATAACTTGAGATACCTATATGGAAATTCCTCATACTTAATTATGCATGCTCTTAATGGTTGGTCATGATTCCATGTAAACGATTTTATTTAAAAATTATTTTCATAAAACTAACTCATTTAAAAAGAACGTCTATAAATATGTTGCATTGCATTATATAACTCTTGCATAAATATAATATCGTTATCGTCATAATCCATTTACAACTTATTTTTCACCATTTAAATGATATTTTAATACATTTTCTTATCTTTATTAATTGAAAAGCAATGAATAAAGAGATATGCCGTGCTGCAGTATAATTGTGGCACCATGATTAAATGAGGCTCCATTGCAGGCAGTATTGTTTATTTAACTAGAAAATCCAATTTTATTAAAACAAAAGATAATTATTTAATGACAAGTAATCTTGTTAACTCGGGTTAAGCAAATGTCTTGCCTAGCCTATATTAAAAAAGTCATTTATAATATTTTTTTTTTTACTTTTTCTTTATGTACTTGTTTATCTAAATATATTTAACATGTAAACCAAGTTTAACCATTTTTGGATATATATATATATATATATTTCTTGCGATTTTTAAAGATACAAGTATAAATACATATATACACATAGATATTTAAAAATCTCAAAAAATATACACACATGTTTTAAAATGGTAAAACTTGGTTTACATATTAAATAAACTTAGATAAATAAGATCATTCTTCTTATTTAATTTATCTATTAATTTTTTAAGATCCCATTTAATTTTTTAATTCATAAATTAACTTTGAATATTTTAATAAACTATAAATTTTAAAAACAACATTGCTATATGGATAAACGATTTTATAAAGTATTAAAACATTCTAATGCATTGAAACTTGTAAGATGTAAGTATTTTTCATTATTTACATATTATTATATATATTTAAGCAAATATGTCCCATTTAAGCCTCTAATTGAACTTATTTTTAGTAATACAATACAATGAATAATATTAAATCATATGAGAATTGTGTTTTCATTTAATCCTCAACCTTTTTTTATTATTATAATCATCAATTTGAGTTCTGCTTCATTACCTCTGACTTTGCTACTGCAGTACTGCACACTGATTTCGGGACCTTCAATATTTTCATTTTCCGTCCAATGTAAAATCAACATCTGCAGTGTCTTTCATGATTTTCATGGCCTGTTCCGCGAATTTGGCGAGTTCGGAGGGTACATCACAAGTAAGGCTCGTGTATTATCACCGGCAGGTCCGTCCAAAAAATTTGTTTTTAAAAAACCTTTTTAAAAAATTGTTAATATAAATATATTTAATTTATGAACAAATTTTTATCATTCGTGAAAATATATAAATTTATTTTAGATTTTTAAACAAAATGCCGAAATACCTCAATATTTAAAAATAAATACGTATTTAAAAATAATAAAGCTTAGTTTATAAATTAATAATTTTATAAAAAATTAGAAAATAAAATATACTTTTCAGACAGATCTCAAATTATCAAGCCTCGTCATATTTTGGGCCGTGCTGAGCACCAAATTTATTTAATTGCAGATCTGTTGACTTTGACAAGGCGACGAAACTTTCTCAGCTTCCAACCCAACCTCCGTACGACCGTTGCAAATTGCAATAAACTACAGACCGCTTCACCTTCTCATAAAATAAATAAATAAAAATTCGACCTCTTCACCTGTCCAAATATGGCTTGCACCTTCCCTCCAAAAAAAAAAAAAAAGAAAGAAAGAAAGAAATATGGTTTGTACGGACAAGGAAGACGATTTTTTTTTTTTTGAAGTAAGACAAGGAAACTGATTTATGTTGGGTTATTTACAGAGGGATCCCTTTGGTTTTGCCTATTAATCAGCAATTTTTGAACTCAAGTTTTACCATTTTACAATATTTTTATATTTTTATTTCTAAAAATGAAGTTTTTAAGATTTAAAATTGATCAAAATACCTTGAAATCGATATTTTAAAATTAAAAATAAATATGTAAAAATATTGTAAGATAGTAAAACTTAGTATATGGATTAAATACATTTAGAAAAATATTTGTGAAGAAAAAATAAAAAATTTCGAAAATAAAAGTATAAATATTGTACAAATAGCTCCATGTGAATTATCACATATAATTCGTTATGCTATAGAGTTTAGGAGCAAGAATCAGGACGGGTCATACTGGGTCAAGATTTACTCGACCTTGGCCTTGTTTTTTTTTTAAAAGAAAATTATTTGACACTATTTTTATATTGAGTTGAGATAGGAATGATTCGACCCTCATCTTTTTTCATTATATCTCCAAATAAACTTTGGGTTGATCTTAAGTCAGTCTCAAGATAATAGATGGGGTAAATTCTAGGTCAAGTAGGATAATTTTAAGAATTTATATACATATCAAATATAAAGACGCATTTGTGCTAAATTTAAATACTATATGCTTTAATATTTTACTAATTAATAGAAATAAATATCATTACTAAAATAAAACACGAGTAAATATAGTATAACTTTAATAAAATAGGTTTACCTCATTCAAAATGGATTTTACCATTTTAAAAATATTTTTCTAAAAATAATAGTATTTTCTACAAGTATTTTCCAAATATTGAAAAAACTTCAATTATATATCTACACGCAAATGTCACTTACTGATTATTATATTGTTGATATAGTTACTGATAAATATTGTGAGGATTTTAAAAGAAAATGAGAATAAGATTTAAAAATATTCTTAGAATTTTTAATAAATAAATATATAAGGGGAGGGTCAAGATTCTTCGGGGTTGGGACACGTTCTATCCATCCTGATCCTTTTTTCAATTCAAGTTAAGATTTCAAACTCATACCTATAACAAATAAAAAAAATTATTGGTTTTACTCAGTCAAAAAATGTCAGATCAAGAGCGGGTTACAAGTGTACCTACCTCATTTCCCACCCCTAATAGAGCCATGAAGTTTGCACCTTTTTTGCACACATGGCCCTTAAGATTGGCGTTTTGCATGCAATGCGACAAGGCATGCATTTCTGTTACGTTTGCAGCTTCTTTTCATGAATCATCAAAAATCAACATTTGTTTTTGTGAAAACAGACTTTACTAGTGTACATAATTGCATTTTAGCATTGATATTTTGGCATTTTGTGAAATGAACTCTTTAGTTTTTAAACCTTTGCAAAGTAAACACAATATGCTTATGATCTTTAACTAAATAATGGGAAAATAATCTTATAAATCTTAAAGGATTACTCATCTAAAAAAAAATCTTAAAGGATTTTGAGAATTTTAAAAATTATAATACCTTTTTTGCATGTTTCTTCACAAATGTGAAATTACAAGTTTGTTTTATAATATTTTGAAATTTAAAGAGTTTATTGTGCAAAAATTTCTTTGCAACTTATTTGTCATATGTTTGGAAATATGTGCAATAAAGTTGCAAACTTTATCCAATAACACAAACTTATTATTAAATGTACCCAGGTGCACTTAGCTTCAATGCACCCAGGTGTATTTAACTTATTTTTTTGAAACTGTTTCGTAAAACTGTTATTTTAAGTGTATTTAACATGTGCATCAATTTTTACCATTTTTTGAGATTTTTAATTTTTTTTTATTTTTAAAAATCAATGGATTTTTAATCATTTTAAATTAATAAAAAAGCCACTGATTTTTAAAATTTTAAAAAATCTAAAATTTTTCAAAAATGTTAAAATTGATACACATGTTAAATAAACTTAGATTCACAGTTTTGAAAATTTTTTTTAACAAAAATACAAAATTCCTAAAATACCACTTGATTTTTAAAAATTTAAAAATTTTCAAAAATGATAAAATTGATACACATGCTAAAGAACACATAGATTAACAGTTATGTAACAAATTTTAACAAAAATAAAAAACGGGTTTTTGAACCTGGGTGCACCTGATCGGATTCCCCACAAACTTTTATTTGTGAGATGTGCACAAAGTAACAGCCTTTAATCTATAATGTCAGCGGTATGCATGCAAAAAATTGCTAACTTTAAGGGTGGGCATATATAAGTGCGAACTTTGTAATATTGGGAGAAAATAGGCAAACCTTAGGGGCATCTTGCAACTAATCCATTTTGGCTTATTGGTCGAACGTTACATTTGGCTGAAGGCTCGTTTCCACGGTTGTAACCACTTCAATTTTAAAAAAGGCTATTTGCATATGCTTCCATACGTTTTTGACTTGACTATCGATTTTTCAATCAAACTATTACTTTCGAAATTTATTTGCAAAAGACCCCTTACTACTATATAAATCAAAATTGACGGGTTTAGGGATGTTAATGGATCAGATTGGACGGGTCGAAATCTAATATTAATCCTAATCCATCATAAATATCTCAATTATAATCTATTTATTAACTCATTTAAAAAACTTTAACCCTAATCCATTTACAACCCATTTAATAAATGGGTTAGTGAGTTGTTAACAGGTTGTATATATAATCAATTTCAGTTGCTATTTTCAATCACAGATTGCTGCAACTTGTGATGCAGGGATAGGTTGATTAGTTTCCATGCACTCTTTGGCCATTTAGCAATACCTAATTGTAGCTCAAATGCAACAAGATAGAGCATAGATTATACAACCATAACATGGTAATATAATTATGAAACTATCACAATATTTAGTATTCATAGTCATTTACATCCATGCGTCAAGGATCAACGTTACAAAGCCATCAAATGAGAAGCTCTAGAACAAGCAAAATATTATATACCTACTTGGAAAGAAGATTGACGACAACTTGCTGGCCGAAGAGCAATGGCAGGGAGGGCACGAAAAGCTGCATCCCAAAAGCGATAGACTCCAACTGATTGCTAATAGTAGACAATCAGGGCAAGAGAGAGGAAGGGTAAAAGGCCGGAGCAATCACAGTGAAAGACAAGGAGGATGGACAATCAAGCAATTGAGAGAATGTGAACAAAGACAGAGCTAAGTGGCAAGATTAGGGCAAGGAGCAAGTAAGAAAGGAGAATGAGAAGCAAAGATTGTAATGTTAAAGCAAAGAAAGGGAGAGAATGGAAGGTGAACTGGAGGCAACAAGATTAGGGCAAAGGGGAGATATTGAGAGGGAACGAGATTATAAAATGGGAGAGAATGGGATGCGAAGAGAACCTAGAAAGGGAGAAGGCGTACCAAAGGCGGAGTGCCAGAAGGGCGATTGAAAGGGAGAGAATGGGAGAGAACAACAAGGTGGAGAGAAATGGTAGGCAAGTGGGCAATAGGCAAGAGCGAAAGTAGGGGCGAACACATGAAAGAGGACTTAGGGTGCACGATGCAAGCAGGAGATCTCACCACAGGTGGGAATGGGAAAAATGAGGGTTGTCCAAGCTCATCGCAAGAGGAAGGGATTGTTGACAGCACAAAATTATTGTGGGCAGGGGGGGAGGGTGGTGGGGAGATGAAGGGTTGTAGTGATTTAGGGGTTAGGGCATAAAAGGCTGGACGGATTATCAGGCACCGGGCGAGAATAATCTAAAGGGCGTGCATGCGAGCGGATGGTGGGAGAGGGAATGGGAAGGGACAAAAATTTAGAGAGAGATTATATACACCCTGTAAATGGGTTATACGAGTTGAACGTGTTATATAAATGGGTTGACAAGTTATGAAACATCAACTATAATTTGTTTATTTAATTAAATAGTCGAATGGTTAGGCGGATAATAAACAATTTATTAAAAAATATCAACCCAAATCCATTTGTGAATGGGTTGGACAAGCAGGTTGACCATTACCGTTAACACTCCTAGATGGGTCATACTTATTACATGATAAATTTTTTTATTGATATTATGATGGTTCACCACACAACTAATGTATTAGTTTACAACACAAGTGCATGTGCCGCTCAAGTAATAAAGAGATGAATAAGTGATCATTCCCATGATGAAGCAGATTGAATAAATTATAATTTAATATAAAAATGCTACTTAAAAGTTGATTGAAATAATGAGATTATAACGATGAGAAAAGAAATAACTAAGTTCTAAAGTAATAAGAGTGATAATTGACATTGTTTGAAGGAGGTGACCTCAAGTATTAGAGGACTTAGGGCTATGATTTCCATCAACACATTTCGCGTGAACTTCTAATTGTTCTCTATTGATTTTCTAAGGTGGATTATCAATCTAAGGAAACACTTTAATTATACATATCTTCTAACACATATAATCCTAGCAACCAACTTCCAAACTCTATATCTCTATGAGAATGAAGGTAAATCACTACATTTTCAACAAGCTTTATACATAATTACATGAGATTAGTTGGTATATTCATATTTGGGCTAATAAATCAACTTAATCAATAGTCAAGATACAAAAACCCTAGCCTAGTGAGATGAACTCATGCTATTCAACCTATGTCTCACCTCAGGCTAACTTTTCCAAGCATTATAAGGGCACCCACATCATTCCATAAGATGACCAAACTCATAGAAACACTAAACTTAAATTAAAATGTATAGTCCAAACATAGAAAATCAAATAGGAACAAAATATGAAGTCATGAATACATGTTAAGTTCCATCACAACCCTAAATAAAGTTTAGCTCATGATCAACGTGGCAAAATCTAAGAAAAAGCTGCCCAAACACATATCCAGCAGAAGCTATGAGACAAAGAGAGAAGAAAAAGAAAAGAGAAATAAAGGAAAACCCAAGCAGATTCCTCTTCTTGATGCTTCTTCTTCTCTTCTTCTTCTCCTTTTTTCCTTCAAAAGCACTCTCCTTAGGTTCCTTTCTCTTCCCCTTCGTGTCCTCCTTCATAGCTTCTTGATACCCTAAAGATTGTATTTATACCCCTTCTTCATTGGAGTTTTGCATGTGCAAAAAATTGACATAGGTGGGTCTAGAGCTATAGGGCCACCTTGTTATCTGCACTATTGCTTGATTTTCTTCCTATATGGCAGTGGCTAGGGCAATCACCCCAAAGTTGCTAACTCCAAAACTTTGAATCTCCATTATAACAAGCTTCTCTTCTCAATCCATCCACATCTAGCATTGAATTTATGAGCAACTCATCTCCCTTTTCCTATAACACCAAGCGAAAATAAGTAAATGCATTTTTAAATGATTTAATGAATTAAAAATAATTGAAATGAGATAAATTACAACTATGTTCAACTAAAAATGCACGAAAACCACACAAGATGCAAGAAACAGACAAAGGATGCAAACTAATGTAATTCCTATGAGAATTTACATATTTTCACAAACTAACATTAAAAATGAGTAAAAATGATCTTTGATAATTCTACTTTCATAAAGTTATCATATTATACAACATGATGTTAGATGTTAAAAATGAGGCCCATTCATAGGGGAGACAATAATCTCACGAAAGGGAGACCGAAAGCTCCCATCTATTTTTTTGGGGAGACGCTGTGCTTATTTTCAAAGGAGATCAATTGATCCCAAATTTAAACTTGGTTGAAAATCACGACACTATGATTCGAACCTTGTTGGAATCAATGTCAAATTAAGCAAAAATCTATGTTTTGATGATTAACAATTCAATTTGGGTAAATGTTGGATACTAACATGTTTTGTGAAAGTGCTTAAAGGATATAAAAATGAAAAATCTGAATCTGACAGATCAAGTCGCAATCTAAATCGACTCAGCTATCGACTTAAGTCAAGTCGATACCCAAGTCGACCTCCAAAGCGACTTGAAAGAAGAAAAACAATCCAGCGCTGAAAATTGATCCAAGGCAGACTAAGTTGCATAACCAAGTCGAATCCATCTGCGATTTGGGTGAAGTCGCAGACCCAGGTCGACTCCAGCACCGACTTCGAGAACCCAGAACTTCCAGCGTTGAAACTCACATCCAGAACAGGCAAAGTCGCAGAGTCAAGTTGACTTCATGAGCGACTTGAGTGAAGTCGCAAACCCAAGTCGACTTCAGCATCAACTTCATGGACTCAGAACTTCCAGCGTTGAAATTGAGAATCCGGAATCGTGAAGTCGTATACCCAAGTCGACTTTACATGCGACTTGAGTGAAGTTGGAACCCAAGTCGACCCAGGCATCCGACTTGAGTCAGATTGAAGACTATTTTAGTCCAAGATAAGCAAATCTACATGATAAAGTCATTCAAGATCATATTATGATCAAAGAAAGCTCATTTGGCCATTTTTAAGTATTACTAATCAAGATTATCAAAGTACTTTAAAGCTAAGACATGAAGATAAGATTTCTAAGAAAAATTGAACATGTCAAAGCTTCAAAGTTCAAATGAAACAGAGGAAGAACAGATATAAGATCAATATCAAGCTGATTTCCAAAGAATCCAAGTTCATCAAGTGAATACAAAAAGTGAAGTCGCACCCGAAGTCGACTTCACCTGCGACTTGGGGCAAGTTCAAGACCAAGTCGACCTCAGGAAGAACTTGAGATGTTTGCTGAAGACCGAAGTCGCACCCCAAGTCGACTTCATTATGCGAATTGGGTGAAGTCGCACCTGAGGTCGACTTCATCTGCGGCTTGAGTCACAGCGGTCGAAAAAATTCGAACGTTGGCGCATTAAATGCATGCCACTTACCTCCAAACGTTCGAATTTACTCCACCATTATAAATATGCATTCAAGTGAACGTGCTAGAGGTTAGATAAAGTATTAACCAAGATTCAACAACCATCATCTCCAAACATTAAGTGATCAACACAAATTTTCAAGGGAAGAACAAAGTTCCAACCCGCTGCATGCTCTAACGCTGTTCAAATCTTTTCTTCTACAAGTTCTTCCACGAGCTGAATTTTCCTACACAATCTGTAAAGTGTAGACTTTCTTATTTGAATTAGTATTTGTATTTGTTACTTGGTTTATTATTAGGATTTTGAACCAAGTGAAAGTAGAGTAGTGTTGTGACTTGAGTGGGACTCGTCACCTACTTGTGTTGTGATTTGTACACGCCCCCTAGAGCTGAAATCTAGAAGAGAGCTGTTACTCTAGTTGTATTTGAGAATACATAGTGGAACCCAAGTCACAAGGGGTGTGAGCTTGGAAGAGTGGAGTAGGGGAGGTTGCCCGAACCACTGTAAAAATGTTGTCTACTGTTGTGATTTACATTTCTGTTTTTATTACTTTAATACTCTCCATATGTTTCATTTGTTTCATTGAAGGGGATTAAATCAAATAGGGGCAAATTTCTATTTAAGTGAAAAAAATTTAAATACCCAATTCACCCCTCCCCTATTGGGTAATTGTCATAAACTCGGGACCAACAAGTGGTATCAGAGTATGTCTTTGAGTTTTTAATCAAAGAGATCTATTGAAATGACATCCTATTCAACTTCCACCCCTGTATTTGCCGAGGGCTAATCTTTCACTAGACCGCCCTATTTGACGGGACTAACTTCGGCTATTGGAAGTTGAGAATTAAACGGTTGATCATGGCTGCGGATATTGATTCTTGGATTGCTATCCAAGATGGTGTTGTGTTGCTTACCGATGAAAGAGCCTCCACATGGTCCGAGGAAGAAGTAAGAGTTGTTAAAAGCAACGCAAAGGCCATGAATTCTCTCTTTTGTGCATTGACAGCATCCGAATACGATAGAGTATCTTCATGCCAAACTGCTAAAGAAATTTGGGATACTCTTACATCCATATATGAGGGAATTTCTCAAGTCCAAGGGACTAGGAAAAATATTTTGATTGGAGAGTTAGAAAGTTTTAAAATGCTCGAAACTGAAAATATCTCTAAAATATTTGCTAGATTTTCTAAAATTACTAATGGTTTGAAAGGTCTTAGAAAAGAAATTTCTGAATCCGAGCAGGTAATGAAGATCTTAAGAGCGATACCCGAATCTTGGACTCCGAAAATCACAGCCATTGAGGAAGCAAAGGACCTCAATACATTACGGCTAGAAGATCTAATAAGCTCACTTATGTCTCATGAGCTAATAAAGAAAAGAAATGAAGAACAATACAAAGGAAAAAGAGTTATCGCCTTAAAGGCCGCACACGCATTGCGACTCCACCTCATCATCTCAAATGACGATGAGGAAATTGCCTTGCTCACAAGACATTTTAGAAAATTTGTGAGGAAAGAAAGGAATTTCAAGAGCTTCAAAGAAAGAAATCCAAAGGAGAAAAAGAATGAGGCAACAAAGTGCTTCCGATGCAGTGGTATAGGGCATATGCAAGCCCAATGCCCAACGCCCGAGAAGACCAAAACAAAGGAGCAAAGGGATAAGAATGATCGAGGAGAAAATAGAAGATTTCAAAAGATTAAAGGAAGAGGCATGTATGTCAACAAGGAGACATCTATAACATGCAACTCCTAAAATGAAAAAGACGAGACTGCAAATTATGCAAGAATTTGTTGCATGGCGACCATGGAAGAAGACCTTAATTTATGTCTAGCAGCAACAGAGATTTTAGAGGGTCAAACCGCTTCAACAAACTGCACAAGTAGTGAAGATGTAACCTCTAAACCAAAATTCATTTCCATTTTTGCAAATGATTGCCTCAAATGTGCTGAATTGGAAGAACTACAACAAGCTTATGATTCGTTATATGAGGAAATAAAGAAACTAGGAACCAAGTTCACAATGAAGAAAAGACAATGTGATTCAATAATAGTTGTGAACGGAAAACTTGCCGAAAAAATTGATCACTTGACAAATGAAAAGAATAGCTTGATAAGAGAGATGAAAAAATTCAAAAAAGAAAATGAATCGTTAAATGAATCACTTGCTAAGTTCTCCAATCCAAGGGAAAATGTCAAAATATTTTTAAATATGACCACCCAAAGTGACAAGAGAGGACTTGGGTATTCCGCATTTGAGAAAGGAGAAAGTAGTAAGTCAAATGCTCCAAGGACTCATAAAAACCAAGCAAAACCCATTCATGCTAAACCAAAAGTAAATCGTGTTGCTTGGACCAAAAGACTAACTTAGGAACCAACTACTACATGGCTTCCCACTCCAAGACTCTCGGGAGCTTGTAATTTTTGCTATAAGATGGGACACAAGGTATATCAATGCAAAATGAGAAAACTACAAAACCTTGGTGTAAAATTGGTTTGGGTACCTGAGAGCATTGGATTTATGCCTTCAAAAGTAGATCAACGTAGATTCCAATAGTTAACTAACCCAAATGGACCCATAAAATGGGTACAAAAAAGATAAGTTCCACTTGATTTAATTTTTCCGGGTTTGTCTTAGAGCAAAGGCCACTAATATATGGTTTATGGATAGCGGCTGCTCAAGACACATGACGGGAAAAAAAAGATTGTTCCATAGGATCAAACTGTGTAGTGAAGGAACGATTGCTTTTGGGAATAATAAAAAAGGTATAATCAAAGGTAAATGAAATATTTTATAGAATTTCAAATGCATGTATTGAGGGTGAACTATTTGTTGAAGGACTCAAACACAACTTAATGAGTATTAGTCAATTATGTAATAAAAGTTATAAAGTTGTATTTGAATCCTCTATATGCAATGTATTTAATGATGATCACATAGTATTTAGTGGCAAAAGATATGAAAATGTATATTTGGTTTGCCTAGACGAACTTGAGGAAAAATGTCTAATAGCCATAGAAAATGATCCATGGATATGACATAAAAGACTTTGACATATAAATATATCAAATATTAAAACCTTATGAAAAAAAAGCCTAGTAGAAGGGTTATCAAAGCTTAAATATGACAAGGATAAGATTTGCAAAGCTTGTCAATTATCCAAGCAACCCAAAATGCCATTTTCCACCAAAAAGGAAATTTCAACGACTAGGCCACTTGAATTATTGCATATGGATCTTTATGGGTCATCGTACATTTTAACTTTTGGTGGGAAAAAGTATACATTTGTAATTGTTGATGATTTTTCAAAATTTACTTGGATTATACTCTTAGCTAGCAAAAATGAAGCATTTTCTATGTTTGTCACGTTTTCAAATTTGGTGCAAAATGAAAAGTAAAATACAATTATTTCTATTAGAAGTGATCATGGTGGTGAATTTGAAAATAAACGATTCATAGAATTTTGCCATGAAAAAGGAATTCACCATACATTTTCTGCACCAAGAACCCCCCAACAAAATAGGGTTGTTGAGAGTAAAAACCGGACAATACAAGAAATTGCTAGAACTATACTAAATGAGAGTAAATTGTCTAAAAGGTTTTGGGGTGAAGCTATAAGTACAACTGGTCATTTATTAAACCGAGTCACAATTAGAGCAATCTTGAAAAAGACCCTGTATGAACTTTGAAAAGGTAGAAAACCAAACATATCTTATTTCCATACTTTTGAATGTACTTGCTATGTGCTAAACAATGGAAAGACAAATTTAGAAAAATTAGATGCTAAAAGTAATGAAGCAATCTTCCTTGGGTATTCATCAAATAGCAAAGCATATAGAGTCTTTAACAAGAAAAATAAATAGTAGAAGAATCAATACATGTTGTTTTTGATGAATTTAACCAAACTCCGAGGAAGGAGGATGAATTAAGTGATGCAGATGATACATCAAAAAATCCAAAGGCGGAACAACAAGAGCAATAAGGAGAAGCTGAGGCAAAATAAGAAAACATCATGGAGGAGAGGGTAAGTGAAGGTAATAACTCCTACAAACCTCCAACTGATTTAAAATTTAAAAATGACCATCCAATTGAACAAGTCATTGGTAATATTTAGGAAGGAGTAAAAATTAGAAGATCTAGACACAATATTTGTGGTGAATTTACTTTTGTATCAAAAATTGAACCAACAACTATTGATCAAGCTCTTAGTGATGAAAATTAGATTACCGCAACGCAAGACGAGCTAAATCAATTTGAAAGAAACAATATATAACATTTAGTTCCTAGACCCAAAGACTGCACTGTTATTGGAACCAAATGAGTATTTAGGAACAAGCTAGATGAAAGTTGACTTGTGGTGAGAAACAAGGCAAGATTAGTAGCCAAAGGGTATCCCCAAAAAGATGGAATAGATTTTGAAGAATCATATGCACCTGTAGTTAGACTAGAAGTCATACGTATCTTATTAGCTTTTGCTTCTCACATGGATTTTAAATTGTTCCAAATGGATGTAAAAAGTGCATTTTTGAATGGATACTTGAATGAAGAAGTCTATGTTAAACAACCTCCGGGATTTGAAGAAAAGGATCAATCAAAATACATTTATAAATTAACCAAAGTTTTATATAGATTAAAACAAGCTCCACTTGCTTGATATGAAAGATTAAGTAAATTTTTGATTGATCATAATTTTCAAAGAGGAAAAGTTGATACAATATTATTTATCAAGTATAAATACAATAATATATTGATTGTTCAAATTTATGTTGATGATATTATATTCGGTGCTACTAATGAAACTCATTGTCAAGAATTTCTGAGATTATGCAGAGTGAATTTGAAATGAGCATGATGGGAGAATTGAACTTCTTTCTTGGGCTGTAAATTAAGCAACAAGCGGAAGAAATATTCATAAACCAATCCACGTATGTCAAGGAGATGTTAAAGAAGTTCGGAATGCAGAATAGCAAAGGCGCAAACACACCAATGAGTGCAAATATCAAGATCGACAAGGATGAAAATGGTAAGCCTATCGAATAAAAATTGTATAGAAGCATGATAGGGTCTTTACTATATTTAACTGCTTCTAGACCTGATATTTTATTCAGTGTTTGCATATGCTCTAGATTTCAATCATGTCCTAAGGAATCACATTTAATAGTAGTAAAAAGGATTTTTAGATATTTAATAAACACCACCAATCTTGGACTATGTATCCAAAAGGATCAACTTTTGATCTTATCGGCTAATCAGATGCGGATTTTGCCGGTTACAAAGTAAATAGAAAAAACACCAGTGGAACATGTCAATTTCTTGAAAACATGTTGGTACTATAGTTTTCAAGAAAACAGACTAGTGTTACTCTATCTACGGCGGAAGCTGAATATATAACCGTCGGGAGCAGTTGTGCCCAATTACTTTGGATGAAAAAACAACTTAAAGATTATGGTGTTGATTATCATGATATTCCAATTAGATGTGATAATACAAGCGCAATTTATTTGACTAAAAATCTTATGTTATATTCTAGAACAAAACATATAGATATAAGACATCATTTTATTCGTGAGCATGTTGAAAATCATGACATTTGTTTGGAATATGTGAAAACTGAAGATCAAATTGCAGATATATTTACCAAACCACTAGCAAAAGAGCCGTTTTATAAAATTAGAAATGATATGGGAATGATTGAGTTTGATTAGAAGCAATATGATAAGGGGAGTGTTTCTAGAAAATCCAAGTCGATAGAGCCACGCCGACTCCAGTAGTCCCAAGTCGACTTCATTGAAGTCGACTCCAGGAAGTCGAAGTCGACTTCGGATTGGGGCGAAGTTGACTTCAGTTAGGGCAAGTCGACTTCAGCGCGCGACGGTTCTTCTTCTTGCGCGAATCTTCTTCTTCTTCTTTCCTTTTCTTCTTTCTTTCTTCCTTCTTTTCTTTCTCCCTCGCATCGTTCCCTCTCACAGACCCTCTCTCAGCTCTCTCTCTCTCCCTGAGACCATCTTTCAGTTCACTTTCTCTCTCAATCTATTTTTTCTCTCTGGGTTTCTCTCCTTATCTCTCTCATTTCATTTTTTCCTTTCATTTCTCTCATCTCTGATTCCAGCAACTCTCTCTGCATTCCGGCTTTCTTTGTATTCAGTGTTACGCATTCCAACACCCTATTTCTATTCCTGTCTCCTACTCTGTGCTCTTGTTTACAACCCTCTCTCTCTAAACTTACATTTTCAAACCTCAAAATACATCATGGCTCCCAAAGCTATTGCAAAGCCCTCCAAACTCCCTGTATTCAGATAATCAAGATCGAATACAGGCGAGGGGTACCCTGCCGGCAACGAACCCCATCCAAACGGGTTCAGGAGGAGGCCTCCGCATCAGCGGGACACCTGTGCATTTTCGGGAGGCTAACCCATCATCATCTGCGCCTCGGTAAGGTGATTCTGATTCAAGGTCTAGCAGCGAGACCTTATAGGCTGCAAATAGGCAGGGAACGCCGACCCAGAAGGCACAGGTCCTCAAATTGCCAACCACTTATTTCAAAACCGAAACGCAGCATAGCCGGTTCTACAAGCATTTCTACGAGCGTAAGATTTTTGTTCCTAAAATCATAGATTTCAAGTTCTTACGTGATTATGAGTTTGGTATCGAGGAATTATTGGAGTTCCAAGGATGGACAAGGCTTTGAAAGCCGATGACCGGGTATACCCAGATTTGACCCGAGTCTTTTATTATTATGGGATCAGGAGTATTATTTGACCTTTGTCAAGGGAACTGGTATAAATTTGGAAATTGGAACTGGAAACTACAGAGACAATGCAATCCACAGAATAGTTCACGTATTGATGTTCCTAAAGAAGAGGAACCGATTCTAGAAGGGTTATCGCTCACCCAAATGTATAACCAACTGACATAGAGCAACAAGTACCACCCGGGAATCAAATTCCTGCATTCCATGGACCTATCTCCAAGGCTACGGGTTCTGAGGTTGTTAATTGCTCACTGCATATACCTAAAAGGAGTAGGTCGAAATCAATTAAACCCCTAGGAGGCAGAAATCTTGTGGAAAGTAGAGAATAAAGTTAAGGTCAGCCTCCCTGCACTATTTTTGGAAGCATTGGCTTCAAAGAAGGATAACCCACGAGGGGTATTGCCTTAATAGACATGGATCACCCGCATCATGCATTATATGGGTGTAGACCTTGATGGAGAACCCTTTGAAGTATTAAAGCCCACAAATGCCATAAACAAGGCATTATTGCAGAGGATGAAGATAAATGTAGAACAGTTCAAGGCTGAAAGGATCAGGGAAAGGATGAGACAACCGGCTCAAGAGGAAGTCGGGGGAGCACATTTTGAGGGGGAGCAGCCCCCGCCATCACCTCAGACAGTCTCCATATCCTATCTCGACATTCCTATTTGCCAAATCTCAAATTCAAGATCACCTTTTTTGATTCATTTACAAAAAGGGGGAGAATAGTTTGAGTGAGTTTAGATAGGAGTTGAGTTGAGTCATGGGTTAGGTAGTTTGTACTTACATAGAATTGCATTTTAGGTTGCATTTCCTTTTGTATAAAATGTTGATCATATATGAATAGGTTGTGTTTATGTTGTTTATGTTCTGAATGAATGAAAAAGTTTTATTTTGCTGAAATTGATCTGAATGATGATATACGCATGCAACTTATTAGAAAATAAACTGTAAATGAAATGCAAATGAAGTTAATTCATAAGATCAAATGTCATATTCAAATGAAAGGTATAAACTCAAATTGGTTTTGTCAATCATAAAAAAGGGGGAGATTGTTGGAATCAATGTCAAATTAAGCAAAAATCAATATTTTGATGATTAACAATTTAATTTGGATAAATTTTGGATACTAACATGTTTTGTGAAAGTGCTTAAAGGATATAAAAATAAAAAATCTGAATCTGACAGATCAAGTCGCAATCCAAGTCGACTCAGCTATCAACTTGAGTCAAGTCGATACCCAAGTCGACCTCAAAAGCAACTTGAAAGAAGAAAAACAATCCAGCGCTGAAAATTGATTTAAGGCAGACGAAGTCGCATAACCAAGTTGACTCCATCTGTGACTTGGGTGAAGTAGCAGACCCAGGTCGACTGCAACACCGACTTCAAGAACCCAAAACTTCCAGCGTTGAAACTCGGATCCAGAACAAGCGAAGTTGCAGAGTCAAGTTGACTTTATGAGCGACTTGAGCGAAGTCGCAAACCCAAGTCGACTTCAGCATCGACTTCGTGGACTCAGAATTTCCAACGTTGAAATTGGAAATCCAGGATGGTGAAGTCGTATACCCAAGTCGACTTCACATGCGACTTGAGTGGAGTTAGAACCCAAGTCGACCCAGGCATCCGACTTGAGTCAGATTGAAGATTGTTTTAGTCCAAGACAAGCAAATCTACATGATAAAGTCATTCAAGATTATATTATGATCAAGGAAAGCTCATTTGGCCATTTTTAAGTATTACTAATCAAGATTATCAAAGTACTTTAAAACCAAGACATGAAGATAAGATTTCTAACAAAAATTGAACACGTCAAAGCTTCAAAGTTCAAATGAAACAGAGGAAGAACAGATACAAGATCAATATCAAGTCGATTTCCAAATAACCCAAGTTCATCAAGTGAATACAAAAAAGTGAAGTCGCACCCGAAGTCGACTTCACCTGCGACTTGGGTCAAGTTCAAGACCAAGTCGACCTGAGGAAGAACTTGAGATGTTTGCTGAAGACCCAAGTCGAACTCTAAGTCGACTTCATTATGCGACTTGGGTGAAGTCGCACCCGAAGTCGATTTCATCTACGACTTGAGTCACAATGGTCGAAAAAATTCGAACGTTGGCACATTAAAATGATCGCCACCTACCTCCAAACGTTCGAATTTATTCCACCATTATAAATATGCATTCAAGTGAACGTGCTAGAGGTTAGATAAAGTATTAACCAAGATTCAACAACCATCATCTCCAAGCATTAAGTGATAAACACAAGTTTTCAAGGGAAGAACAAAGTTCCAACCCGCTTCATGCTCTAACGCTGTTCAAATCTTTTCTTCTACAAGTTCTTCCATGAGCTGAATCTGCCTACACAATTTGTAAAGTGTAGACTTTCTTATTTGAATTAATATTTGTATTTGTTACTTGGTTTATTATTGGGATTTTGAACCAAGTGAAAGTAGAGTAGTGTTGTGACTTGAGTGGGAATCATTACCTACTTGTGTTGTGATTTGTACACGCCCCCTAGAGCTGAAATCTAGAAGAGAGCTGTTGCTCTAGTTGTATTTGAGAATACATAGTGGAACCCAAGTCACAAGGGGTGTGAGCTTGGAAGAGTGGAGTAGGGGAGGTTGCCTGAACCACTATAAAAATCTTGTCTACTGCTGTGATTTACTTTTCTGTTTTTATTACTTTACTACTCTCCATATGTTTCATTTGTTTCATTCAAGGGGATTAAATCAAACAGGGGCAAATTTCTATTTAAGCGAAAAAATTTAAATACTCAATTCACCCATTCCCTCTTGGATAATTGCCATAAACTCGGGACCAACAAACCCAACTTCACCTCTCCCTGCATGTCTCTATTTTGGGCACAATGACTAGTGTTACCCTTTAATCTTGAGTTAAATTTTACAGCCCATTAGACGAAATAAAAACCACTTAATAGTTAGAGAGGATTTGCAACTCATGGAATTTGTTCTAAAATAGTTCTCCTTCATTGTGAAAAATAAAAAATAATTCTGAAAAGTAAAGAAATTCAAACAATCGAACAATCTATAAAGGCACAAATTTTACGTGGAAAACCTCTCAAAGTCAATGAAAAATTGCAGGCCAAAAGACTGAGTAAACTTCCACTATATGAATGAGATTACAGAATTTCATTCTATACAAATTAGTATGAGAGAAAAAGAATGATCTCATTCGGAGGATGAAGCACTCAAACTTCTTAAGGAATTCTTCCTTCTTGAAAAGCTACTTTAATATTCTCTAAGCTTCACGCACCAAACACTAAGAGGAACAAACTCTAAGAGAAAGTTTAGAGGTCTCTTGCTTTGCTTGATGTGTTAGAGGTGTAGCAAACTCCTCTATTTATAAGCTTCATGGTCTCTTGCTAAACTCTAACTGATATAAGGATCAACTACTTAAGTGGTTCCCACTTTTCTGCATGAATTATCAAAAGGACACTTGCGCATATGATGTGCAGTATACATAGGAAGGGGCTAGGCATCCTTTGGCTTGCCGCCTAAACTAGATCTTGCACATAACCCCCCCCCCAACCTCACGAGATAGCTCCTCTTACAAAAGTAAAAAAATAACCAAAATTTAATCTCCTCGAGTCCAAATCTCCTACCATATTTGGATTTGTAAAGTTTTCTAATATTGATGTTGAGGTTTCAAATATCAACTACAATTTAGAATTACCTCTCAAATATCTGAAAAATCTAATTGATGATTTCTTAATGTGTCTTGCCTAGTTTTGAGAGATACTTACTCACTAAACCAACTACATGTATAATGTCGAAGCATGTACACACTATAATATGCATTAAACTTCTGATCATAGATGCATAAGAAACTTTTTTTTCATCTTTTTCTTCTTTTCCTCGCTTGACTTACACATGTATGCGCTTAATTTAAAGTATCCTACAAATGGAATGTTCACTAACTTGACGTCTTTCATGTTAAATTTTTTAAGTAACTTCTCAATGTATCTCTCTTGTGATAGCAAGAGTTTTCTATTTCCTCAATCATGCTGGGTAGATAGGCCATGTATATCTTTTGCAGCTCCTAAGTCTTTCATGTCAAAAGATTTGCTCAGTTCCATCTTTACTCTATTAATCAAATCAAAATCTTTAACAATGATAAGCATATCATCAATATATCATAAAAATGATTAATGATTTAGTTGAGAAATATTTGATATAAACATAACAATTTGTAGATGTTTTCTTGTACCATTGACCTAGCATGAAAAGTTGAATTTCTTATAGCAATGTCTTAGAGCATGCTTTAAGCAGTATGAGCTCTTCCAAAACTCGAAGCCACGTGCTGTTTTCCTTTTATACATAATCCTTATAACAATCATCTTTACAACTGGAGAAAAGATTTCATCATAATCAAGCTCCTCTTTCTACCCAAAACGTTTTACCATTAGCTTTACATTGTATTGGATGTTATTTTCATCATACTTTGACTTTTACATTCATTTATTCCTCAAAGCTCTTCTGTAATTTGGTAGATCAACTAGTTCAAAAGTGTTATTCTTATGCAAAGATTGAATTTCTTCTTGCATAGATTTATATCTCAATTCTTTATTTGGACTCTTTTATGCCTCTTACAAAGTTTCTGGCTCATCATTCTATGTTATCATAACAAATTTGTAGGAGAATATCTAGAAAAAGTATATGTACTCTTGCTGACCTTCTTAACTTAGGTGGCTTTTCTTGAGTAAGCTGCTCACCCTACTTAGAATCACCCTGTATGTCATCACTTTTAGGCGTGAATTAATCTAAATCAACTTCTTCCTTTTTACTTTGTTGTGAAGGCCATTGAGCCCACATAATTTATTTCAAAATAATTTTCCTTCTTCATGAAAGAATAAGAATAATGAAAAAAAGTGGAAAGATTTAAACAATTAGATAAACCATGAAGTCATAATGTTTATATGGATAATCTCTTAAAGTGAAGGGGAAAATCATGAGCCAAAATTTGAGAAAATTTCTACTTTATGAATGAGATTACAAAGTTTCTTCTCATACAAATAAACATGAGAGAAAAAGAAAGATCTCACCTAGAAGATGGAGCACTTAGACTTCTCGAGGAACATCTCCTTCTTGGAAAGCCACTTCAACCTTCTCAAATCTTCACACATCAAACACCAAGATCAACCATCTCTAAAAATTTTAGAGCTTTCTTAGTTTGTTTGATACATTAAAGGTGTAGCAAACACTTATATTTATAAGTTTCATGACCTCTTATGGATCTCCAATAGCTGCAAGAATTAAATACGTAAGTGGTTTGCACTTTTTTGCATGAAGTAGAAGGAGGACACTTGTGTATGTCATGTGCAGTGCATGAGATGCAGCTGGGCATCCCCTAGATAGTTTGGTCATCCCACAAAGGTTGTGGAAGGAGCTAGGCATCCTCTAGATTGCTAAGTTGTTCTATATCACTTGTAAAGGGGATGAGTGTGTAGTCGTAAGTGTTACAGAAAGCCTGACCTCTTAAACTATCTTTTGGGGTTAGGAAGGCCTACAAGCACCCAAGAATTAGTAACGAAGCCTAGGATGAAACAACTCTACCCAAGAGACAGGAACTTGATGGAGAAATCCAACCGAGGGCTTGCTGTGCGAATGCAGAAATTGTTAGTTTATCTCACGTCGATTATAAAAGGGGCTAATTATGCAGTTATAAGAATGAGGAAAACTTTCACTTCTTTGGCTAGCTTTTGAGGTTGTGAAGGCCTGTAAGTACTCAAAATATGTTAGTATTGTATCATGCTTCATGTGTTCTTAATGGCTTACCAAGAATTTTTACCAGTAAGAAATGAAAAAATATTATTTTCTCTTATGGTTCATTAGCTTTGTGTTATATACAATTATGTGATGATTATAAAGATTATAAAAGATCTTTGATATTCAAAACTTTTGGTAGTTATCGCTAATTACTTCTAAAAATATATTTTTTATTCATTACTCTCCTGTAAATAAGGATTACCAAAATATATATACCATATATTACAATCGTCTGTCTAACACATATGTATACCATATTTGTACAGCATCTATTTGAATATATATATATATATTCGATCTATGTACAACCATTTGTCTAGCATACACACACACACACACACACACACTATATATATATATATGTACAACCATCCATCCATATCCCAATACTCCCCCTTAAGCTAGTGTGAGTAAATTAGAAATGCCTAGCTTGCAAAGAAGAAAATGGAAAAATTGGCTCTCCAAAACTTTCATGAAGATATCAGCTAATTATAAATGAGAGGGTATATAAGTAAGGATAAGTTTCCCATATTGAATGCATTTATGAATGAAGGTGGTCAATCTTAATGTGCTTTATTTCTTCAAAGAGTACTTGATTAGCATTAATATACAACATGACAATATTTGTTCGATGCTAACTCAAGGTATGATACCTTGCACTAGTATCTCTTTCAAGTACTTAAGCATCCTCATGGCAACATCCCAACACCCTTCTCCTGGATCATGCATATATCAACTCAAGACACATACAAAACAAGCAAGATTTGGTTGAGTGATGGTGAGATAGATCAAACAACCCATGAGTCAATGATATTCACTAGGATTCGAAAGAGAAAGCTTAAGCTCTATATGTAAATAATGACACTAGTTAATTGGAAAGTCAACCAATCATGCACCAATCATTCCACATTCCAAGAAGATGTGCAAAGTGTATTTTCTTTGGCAAAAAAAGTCATTTGGAGATCATGTTATTGTAATACCCAAAAGATATTGAATGGTGCCTAGATCTTTGATCTTGAAGAAGTTATCCAAAAATTTCTTGAAGGCAGAGCAAGTCGCACTGTCATTTCCAATTAGAATTATATCATCCTTATACAGAAGTAAAGCTAAGAAGGTATCACCTTCACGAAACTTGAAAGGTATTTTAAACCCATGATTAAAATAATTCATACCGCGTAACTCTCTGTCTGACTTTGTAATGCTTCAACCCATCCAACAACTTCAATAGATGACACACCATATGAGGCTGATTTTAATGAATACTAGGTGGAATGATATGTAGATTTCATCATTAAGATCTTTATGTAGGAATGTATTATTCACACCCATCGAGTGCAATTCCCTCCATTTGAAATAACTACAAACTAAAAGTTTAAAACATTATAAACTTTGTGACAAGAGCAAAGCCTTCTTGATAATCCTTCCTCTCAACTTATCTTCCCTTTTGCCACTAATGGAGCTTTATACTAATTGATGGATTCATCTGCTCAGTATTTGATCCTGCACACCTATATGCAACCAATGAGTTTCTTTCTAAATTGAAGCTTCTTAAAGGGTCCATGTCTCGTTTTTCATTAGTACCTATATCTCCTTTGCCATGGCATCCTACCAATGCTAATTTTTCACTACTTGAGAAAGTATTTTGGCTCATCGCTAATAACAACAACAACAAAATAGGAATGATAAGAAAAAAATTATCATAAGATACATAATGCATGATAAGATAATATTTATGTGGAGACGTGTGAAGAAAAGTTGACTATGAGAGGGTTTAGGCTGAGAGACATATGTAGTGTTATAAGTATCATATTAGCTTCCTTGTTCATCATTTATGACCCTCATATGATTTATACTCTTAGTCTCAAGTATTAATGTCAATGTTGCATATATTTTTTTTCTTAGGTCTATTTCTCCTATATTTGATTTGGCTCACTGGCTACTAATGATCTTGTCCACCTTTCTATGGGTTGTTTAGGTAGTGTTAAAACTTTTCGATAAAGGTTTGTTGGTGTAAAAATTTTTGAATTGGAAGAAAATGATGTGATATAATAGGGGTCATGATGAGGAGTAAGGAGAATAAAGTAAAAATAGATAGGTCAGTTGTATGAGTAATTATATAGAAATAATTAAAAGGAATGATAGTTGTATATGAAAATATAAAAAATAATTAAAAATAGGGTATTTATAAAGAGTAAAAAAGTTTTAAATTGTAACTTTTAGTTTGGAAAGTTTTTGGGTTAAACAAATGTGCCCTGTCTAAATTGTTATCCTATGTTTAAAAATCAATTGACCCTTCCCATCTACTTGATTCTTGGTTCAAACTTCATCTTAACCACTTTTTTTTATAGTACAACCCAATTTGAATCTCTGCCTCTCCTAAAACTTCATTTCTTGCCTCAACATTAGGTGGTCTAATGCTCAAATATTCACCATTTGTTAATTATTTGCTCTGCATCTAAACTCCTCATCAATCTCCGTTTATTCATTCATTTTAGGTGCAAAAGAAATTTTTTTCATGAAAATACACTTTTTAAATCACACACAAAGAAGGTCTCTCTCTAAATTGTTAAAAAACCACACCCAAGTACCAAATGCATAGCCCATAAAAATAAATCTCACTGTTCTCTCTCCAATTTTATTTGTATGCTTCCTATTAAGTTTTATATAACATAGACATCCAAACACTTATATTCTATCAAAGATAAAAAGCAATTCCAACGGAGTTTTACCTTCGTCGCTAGTGATTAGAGTGTGGCTGATGATATATGTCGCTGTAAGAACACTTTCTCCTAAAAAAAATGATTAGTTAGATGGGCCTAAAACCTTAAGGCATTAGCTACATTTAGAAGGTGTCTACTTTTTTGCTCAACCTTTACGGATAGTCGGAAAAACACATCTCAATGCTTCATGTCAAGTTTTATATAATATAAACATCTGAACACTCACATTCTATTAAAGCTAAGGACCTTTTTAAAAAAGTATATTGTTCAATTCTCTCTGCTAGTGTATGGGTCGTGAATTAGAATATTTAAAATATTAATCCACAAGGAATTTGAGAGTTCAGATGTTGGATTTAAACACTTCTAACAAACACTAAGTAGGAAATTATAAAAAGAAAGGAATAGCAAGAAAAAAGTGCATCTTAAGAATGCAAAATGGTAATTCAAAATCAAGGGATGAGAGCACATAAGGCAACGTCTATAATGGATATGTGAAGTACTTATTTAATCTATATATTACGAGTTAAAAAAGATTTAACCCTAAATTATCCTTGCATCTTATCTCAAGACTTGCAAGGTATGATCTTAATCTTCTAATCTCATGGGATTAAGTCAATTAGAATCCATTAAGTTATCTAGCAGTTCATAGAATTCCTTAAGGTCATCACACATACTCCCATGATCTGATTTTCAAGTTTCATATCTTTATTGTTATGTATTAGACTTTCACATCTCGATTCTTTCACCTAATATATAAAATCACGTTGGAGTGTGAGCTCAAATACCCAATAAGTGTTAAAATCATAAGATATTAAATTAATATGTATTAGCTTTTATAATAAATAAAACATAATATTTACTATATTGTACACATGCTATATCATAAACTCTAAATAATGGGTTTAACCTAACATATTTACAATCAAATCCAAATATAAAATTAAATTGTATCTCAAATTCCTCACAAAAAAGATAATATCATCGAAAGGAAGACAAGAAAATAAAAACTTATTGATTAAAAGCTCTAAAGGTATCTTGAATACTCCAAGTAATGCGTTGTCTTAATTCTATCCTCGTACTCTTAAGTTTCTCTCACTCTTGGACCTCAACCCTAACTACAAAAATATTCTAAGATGCGCTAATATGTTTATAAAAAGTAGTTATATAGAGCTTCAAAGAAAACTTGTGCAAATAGTTCGCATTGCGCTTGGAATTGAGCAACTAGGTGCCCGCATGATTTGAACCGTGTGGGTCTTTGGTCCTTGATTTTTTCTCTGAAAATTTAAGCAGTTTTATGTCCTTTTAATTCTTTAAAATCACAAATTAAATGAGTCTTGGTCCCCATGCTTCAACTCTTCAAGAATCATGCATGTTTTGTTATGATTTCACCTAATTTTTCACATACCAATCAATACTAGATATTTTGTGCTAAATGAAGCTAAAACAATGAATATATAATTCAAATTATCTCAATTACACAAATTCTCATCCAATTATCATCCAGAATAAATAGTATAAAAGCGGCTTAACAAATTCCCCTACACTTGAATTTTTGCTTGTCCTCAAGCAAATACAAAAGAATTCAAGATCAAATTGTAAAAATTCAAAAAATGATCTTTCAGTAAAAAGCAAGTATAAATAATACACCAATCATTAAAAATTAGTTAGATTGTCGAAAAAAAAAACTCTTAAATATGAAACTTATTAAAAATCTCAATAAAATCCCTACTCACTTAACAACATCATACACACTGTCACCATATTCTACTTTCAGATATTAGAAGTTCAAAATTTTTGCAATAAAAAACTTCTAATTCTTAGGTATTCTCTCCTTTTCATCTCGTCATGTCAAGACACACATTCAACAATTCAATTCTCGATGATAGTGAAAGGAAAGAAGTCAGATTAGCTCACATACATCTTATTAAATTCTCGCATTCAAAATTTTCTCTACTGACTTACTTGACTGGTTCATAGAATCATAAGTACTTAACGGTATATCAATTAGTTTAGATTAGTTTAGATCGGATATTAAAAATTCAGAATTGAACTGCCTCCAAACTGATTTGAGCCCTTGATGCAAACAGAAAATAGAATAACCCTCACACTAAATGTTTTTATTCACTTGAGAGCTTGTTAATATCCTTGGTTCAAAATTTTTTAATACAATTCGGCATTGATTCTCCTCACCATAATTCAAGATATCTAGAGAAATTTTTTTATTTTGCACAAGCTATAAGGTTAAATCAATTCCCATTTTGCTTTTCAACTCAAAATTTAAATTCAAATGATGATTCAACTCAAATAATGGGAATTAAAGATTAAAAAATCAAGTTTAGGCTCAACTAAGGAACTTGCCACTTTTATAGGGAGGACAGATCTGTTGGCTACTTGATTTTTGTTTGTTCTCATGGCAGATTGTTGCTCTTCTTGGTTTTAACTACCAAATTTTTGTGTGGTGATCAGCGTTATAGTGGACAACCAACTAGATGTTATAGCTCAAGAAGAAACAGAGGATAGAGGCACTGGAACATGGTACAAATTTGCTAAGACTGATATTGAATTGAGGGATGCCAATGGAAGAGGATAAGTTAGATATGAATTGTTAGGGCTGCAAACTCAACTAATACAAATTGCAAATTAAACTAAGAATTTCGATAATTAATAATCCATTTGAAATGTTTAAGGTAACTAATGTAATTTAAGATATGTACATGAAAAAGAGATTCAAAATTTAATTGCAGAAAATTAAAGTTGCTATTTATGTTGACTCCAAATGCGATTTGGATAAAGTCGCAACCTAAGTTGACTTTACAATTGACTTCAAATGAAATTTTAAGGGTTGAGATTTTTAGAAGAAGGATGGATAGACGAAATCGCACCTTAAGTTGACTTCATGTGTGACTTGTTGAAGTCAAAGTTGAAGCCGACCTCCATTTGCGACTTGGAGGACTCGAAGATATCTAAAGTTTTTTATCTAGAAAAGTCATTTGATGTCACAACCCAAGTCGAAGTTACGACATGGGTGAAGTTGAATTCAACCCTAGCCAATAACTTAGAAGAAAAAGTTAACACTCAAATTTTCTATCTCAAAAATGAAGATTGAAGTGATACTCTAAGTTGACTTCACCTGTGACTTAGGTAAAGTCTAACTTGAAGTCAACCAAAAGAAAACTTAGAAAGGAGAATGAAGGCCAAGAAGCAAAAATTCTAAGAACTTGCCAAAGTTGAAGTCGAAGTTGACTTTGCCCGCGACTTGGGTAAAGTTCCACCACAAAGTCGACTCTCCTTGTAACTTGAAGACCAAAGACTTGAAAGGAAACTCACTGGGAGAAAATTTTACACTAAAGTCAATATCCAGGTTTACTACACATGCAACTTGCATAAAGTCGTAGGCCAAGTCAACCCCAACTGCGACTTCAATTGTAATGTTCATAGATTTATTTAATGTTGGCAAATTAAATATGCATCATCTGCCACTAAACATCCAAAAATCCTTCGAAGCTATAAATAACTCATCAAGTGGAGTTAATGGGTTAGCTAAGACATTGATTATGCTCTCGCCTCCCAAATCTCAAGAATTTAAAGCTCTATTAAAGTGCTTTCCAAATCTACTAATGAAGCTTCAAAGTTTAAGTAATTTTCTCATCATTCTTAGATCATGCTTGCTGTAATTTTATTTTAGATGTTTAATTTAGTAAAAATTTCTTTACCAAATAATTTCAAAATTTTGTTGTTTTTCTATAGATTCGACCCTTCTCTTTATTATTCTACATTATAATTAGTTGCTAGTTTTAATGTGATTTGATATAAATTGACAACAAGCTCATGGTTGTCTACCAAATCCACGTAGAATCTTCCCATCATCACATAACATATGGGTCATATCAAAAAGCCAAATTTACATCACCTTTAGGGTCTCTACCCTAACTAAAGTATATTCCTACAACCAAATCTCTACAATAATTATCTCAAAATCACTTATAAATTATTCTCAAGATATTACAGCTTCGATAGATACAGAATTAATATATAGGGTTTCATCTAGGCATTTTCACAAACAGATGATATGCATTATATGGAAAAACTAGGAAATCCAGTATCATAGCATTCAACATCACTCATATATACCATAAGATAATGGGGAAATCACTCCCATATCATTATGTTTACGGAATTTTATCAAAACCATCAATTTTCACAAAGACCCAAATCTCTACATACTTAACATCACAAACTGCACTAAATTCTTTTTAGCAAATCACAGCGCTTATATGCATAAGATTAAATCATGATTTAGAAGCAAAATATACAAGAAAATCAAGAGGTGAAGCGTCTTACTTACCTTGACCATGAATTTTATTATATGCTTCCACCGTAATTCGTTTCAACCCAAATCACATTTCTTAAAAAGTGGTATTAGAGCTATGGTTGCAGTTGTAATTCAGGAAGAAGAAGTGTTGGATCATGTTTTTGATGGAAGGAAAGACCGATTATGATCGTTGCTCAAGATTTTTTTCATGGCGAATGAACTGTCTCTGAAAATAGAACTTTTGGCATTGAATCTATGAAGAGTGCAAGCAACCATGCATTTGGCAATGGTAGCCGAATTAGGGAAGAACCAAATGACGGCAAGAGGCTATTAGTTTTAGGATCGTGTGTGCAGTGTGGTGATGGGCAACCATAAGTAAATTGGCAGAGGACTATATAGATCATATTCTTGCTTTAAGAAAAATTAATTTGATTTTGATGATTAACAAACCATTGAAATATCATTAAGGAGAATCTAATGCACATATGTAATTGTACCTAGATATTATGTCTCTAATTATGTGTATAAAGATGAAAATATAAAATAAATTAAATTTCAATATAGCA
The DNA here is from genome assembly GCA_030490835.1 of Annona cherimola. NCBI lineage: Eukaryota > Viridiplantae > Streptophyta > Magnoliopsida > Magnoliales > Annonaceae > Annona > Annona cherimola. The sequence goes on along the minus strand of CM059971.1, from coordinate 31,893,716 downwards.
AGTTCAGCAAAGTGAAGTCTCAACCCAAATTGACTTCACCTGTGATTTTGGTCAATTCTCATCCCTAGTTGAATTCACTTACAACTCCAAAGATAGAAAAATAGACAACAAAGTTTAGCAAGTTGAAATTGCACCCAAAGTTGACTTCGTATGTAACTTGAGTGAAGTCTCATCCCAAGTCAACTTTACTTGTAACTTCACATTATAATGGTCAAGAATTTCGAACGTCGGAGCATTAAATGCATGCCTACCACTACTCCAACGACTAGATTTACATCTTCATTATAAATATCATTAAAATATGGATGTGAGAAGAGATTGAAACACAAAATGAACTTATACCTTTCAATAATCAAGAGTTTTGAAATCATTTGAACAATTATTGAAACTTCAAAATGTTGTTGCTTCAAGTAAGCTTGCAAGATTATCTTCTTTACACAACAATGAGCTTCCAGAGAAAATTAACTACATGTTGTAAAGTACACATTTTCTTTTTTCTATTTTCTTTTGGGTTGTTGCCTTGGATTGGTATTGGAGACCAAATTCAAGAAGAAGCAAAATATGAAATTTGTTTGAGTTTATCTCACCAATGGATTAGACTTGGTTGGTTGGAGTTGATCTCACAAACAAATGATTATTATATTTCCTCTCTAGAGCTAGAATTTAGAGAGAGTGTATGCTCCATTTACATTATTGAATACAATAATAAAACCCAAGATACAAGGGGTGTGCATTTGGAAGAGTGAAATAGACAAGGTTGCCCAAATCACTATATATTGTTATCTCTTGTGTGGTTTAATTGCTTGTATTTTTGTATCATATTTGCACTTTCTCATTTTATCTCCTAACATGTTTTATCAAAGGGGATTAATCTCAAAGAGGTTTGTAGGGTCCCGAATAGATGGCAAAACCCAAGAGGGGAGGGGTGAATTGGGTTCTTAAAAATTTCTTCGGTAACTTATCCCCTTGTGAGTTCAATCCCCTTAATGAAGAAACAAAATGGAAAGAAAATCAATATAGATAGCAGAAATAAAAATAGACACACAGAATTTTATAGTGGTTCGGGCAACCTCCCTACTCCACTCTTCCAAGCTCACACTCCTTGTGACTTGGGTTCCACTATTGTATTCTTCCAATACAATTAGAGCATCTTGCTCTCTTCTAGATTCAAAGCTCTAGGGGGCATATACAACTAGAGCCACTTGCTCTCTTCTAGATTCAAAGCTCTAGGGGGCATATACAACTAGAGCCACTTGCTCTCTTCTAGATTCTAGCTCTAGGGGGCATCAACAACTAGCACAAGTAGGTGACGAGTCACACTCCAATCACACACTACTTTGCTACCACTTGATCTTAGCTACCCAAGCTAAATCAAGTTCAATACAAACAAATAATCAAAGAAAGAAATCTACACTTTACAGATGTGTAGAAGCAGTTTGGCGCAGAGAAGAACTTGTGGTAGGCTTTGAAGAATCTGAAATAAAGCTCTTGCAGTTTTGAAGTGTAGTTCTTCCTCTCTTGATTGGCTTGATCACTTTAATGCTCTTGTAGATAGGAGTTATGCTCACTTAATGTTTTCCAACTACTTCCCTCGTTCACCATGAATGCTATTTATAATTTTGGAGGGAATCCGAACGTTAGGGAGTAGGTGGCGCGCATTTAATGCGCCAACGTTCGAATAAAATCCGACCGTTGCGACCCAAGTCGCATGTGGAGTCGACTTCGGATGCGACTTGGCCCAAGTCGCAGATGGAGTCGACTTCGGGTGCGACTTCGCCTCTCTGTCGCAACTTCAAGTTCCTGTCAGGGTCGACTTGGGTTCTCGACTTGACCCAAGTTGCAGGTGGAGTCGACTTCGGCTTCGACTTCACCTCGTCAGATGGCTTCACGAACTTGGAACTTGGAAATCGTTCTCTTTTGCTTGGTCTTCTCTATGCCTTTAGTTCTTTTGCACTTTTTGTATCTTTGTGCCTTGCTTTCATTAGCTCCATGATTTGCAATCCTTAGAAGCTTGATAGACTTGATTTGATCTTGAATGCCTTGAAGCTTTCTCTCTTGGACTTGAGAGGCTTTGAGTTGATCTTGAAATCATTTAATCTTGAAACTGCATCTTTGATCTTTGAAAGAAGCTTGAATCAATATCTTTGAATCACCAAAACCTCAAGTCGCACTTCGGGGTCGACTTCGTTCGCGACTTCACCCAAGTCGCAACTGGAGTCGACTTCACTTGCGACTTCGATATTCTGCTGCTCCGAAATTCAACTCTGGAAGGATTTGCTCAACTGAAGTCGATGGTGAGGTCGACTTCGTTTGCGACTTGGCTACCCAAGTCGCAGGTGGAGTCGACTTGGCCTGCGACTTCACCTTCCCTTCTTCCGTTTTTTAACTCTGGACAGTTTTGCACGTTTTGAAGTCGATCTTGGAGTCGACTTGGGATTCGACTTGGCTTCTATACTTGATTTTCTTCAAATGATTATTCCTTAAACATTTTCACAAACTTGTTAGTAGCCAAGACTTACTCAAATTGATTTGTTAATCATCAAAACATAGATTGAGCTAGTTTTCCACATATTTCCAACAATCTCCCCCTTTTTGATGATTGACAAAACTGATTTGAGTGTATACCTTTCAATTTAAAAAATAACAGATTTTGCGATAAAATAACATGCTTAGCAATCCTTCAAAAGTTAATAAACATTCAAAATAAACATTCAAACTCTTCTCCCTAATCATATCCTACTCTTTTCTCCTTAAGCATAGTCATATGAATCAAATCCTATTCTTCTCCCCTTTTGGACTCAAATCCACTCTTCTCCCCCTTTTTGTCAATATATCAAAAAGTTAGAGGGTAAAGAAACAAGTGGGTTTGCTCCCCCTAAATGGGTGCTCCCCCTCAATTTATGCGTTAAGTAAGTTCAAGCATTCCCAGGTCATTTCTAATCTTATAAAATGCTTCTTTTTCTAGGGGCTTAGTGAATATATCTGCAACTTGATCCTCTGTTCTTACATATACCAAACATATGTCATGATTTTCTACATGTTCTCTAATGAAATGATGTCTAAGGTCTATATGTTTGGTCCTAGAATGCAGGACTGGATTCTTGGTTAGACATATGGCACTTGTATTATCACATTTGATAGGTATATTTTTAAAATCCATGCCATAGTCCCTAAGTTGCTGTTTCATCCAAAGTAATTGAGCACAACAGCTCCCGGCGGCAATGTATTCGGCTTCCGCCGTAGATAGAGCAACACTAGTTTGTTTTCTTGAAAACCATGAAACCAATATGCTTCCAAGAAACTGACATGTTCCACTAGTGCTTTTTCTATCTACTTTGTAACCGGCAAAATCCGCATCCGAGTAGCCGATTAGATCAAAATTGGAGTCCTTTGGATACCATAGTCCTAAATTGGTAGTGTCTACTAGGTATCTAAAAATTCTTTTCACAGCTACCAAGTGTGATTCTTTTGGGCATGATTGAAATCTAGAGCACATACACACACTAAACAAAATATCTGGCCTAGAAGCAGTTAAATACAATAAGGAACCTATCATGCTTCTATACAATTTTAAATCAACTATTTTGCCCTTCTCATCTTTGTCAAGCTTGATTGTAGAGCTCATGGGTGTGTTTGCTCCTTTGCTATTCTCCATGCCAAACTTCTTGAGCATCTCTTTGATGTATTTGGACTGGTTAATGAAGATTCCTTCATTTAGTTGCTTAATTTGCAGTCCAAGGAAGAAATTGAGCTCTCCCATCATGCTCATCTCAAATTCTTTCTGCATAAGTTCAGAAAATTCTTGACAAAGAGATTCATTAGTAGCACCGAAAATGATATCATCAACATAAATTTGAATAATCAATATATGATTTTCTTTATATTTGATAAACAAAGTGGTGTCTACCTTTCCTTTTTGAAAATCATGGTCAATCAGAAATTTGCTTAGTCTATCATACCAAGCTCTTGGAGCTTGTTTTAATCCATATAATGCTTTGGTTAGCTTGTAAACATACTTTGATTGATCCTTTTCTTCAAATCCAGGTGGTTGCTCAACATACACCTCTTCATTTATATATCCATTCAAAAATGCACTTTTAACATCCATTTGAAACAATTTAAAGTTCATGTGAGATGCAAAAGCTAGTAATATGCGAATTGCTTCCAATCTAGCAACTGGGGCATAGGATTCTTCAAAATCTATTCCTTCTTCTTGTGAGTACCCCTTTGCCACAAGTCTAGCTTTGTTTCTTACTACTAGTCCACTTTCATCTAATTTGTTCCTAAAGACCCACTTGGTGCCAATAATACTACAATCATTTGGTCTAGGAACAAGGTGCCAAACTTGATTTCTTTCAAATTGATTTAGCTCTTCTTGCATTGCTATAATCCAGTTTTCATCATCAAGAGCTTGATCAATGTTAGAAGGTTCAATTTTAGATACAAAAGCATATTGTCCACAAACATTTTGCTTTGACCTTCTAGTTTTTACACCTTCATACACATTTCCTATAACTTGTTCAATTGGATGTGCATGATTGAACTTTAGGTCAGTTGGAGGTTTATAAGAGTTGTTACCTTCACTTACCCTTTCCTCCATGAATTCCTCTTGCTTTTCCTTATGCAGTTTCTCAAGATTGCTTGCTATGTCATCTGCATCACTTAAATCATCCTTTCTTTTGAAACAAGGGTTAGTCTCATCAAAAACAACATGTATGGATTCTTCTACAACTTGGTTTCGTTTATTGAAAACTCTATATGCTTTGCTATTTGATGAATAACCAAGGAATATAGCTTCATCACTTTTAGCATCAAGTTTTCCCAAGTTGGTTTTTCCATTGTTCAAAACATAACATGTACATCCAAAAGCATGAAAATAAGAAATATTTGGTTTTCTTCCTTTCCATAGTTCATATGGGGTCTTTTTCAAGATTGCTCGAATGGTGACACGGTTCAATACATGACAAGCTGTACTTACAGCTTCACCCCAAAATTTCTTGGATAGATTGCTCTCATTTAGCATAGTTCTAGCCATCTCTTGTATAGTTCTATTTTTTCTTTCTACTACTCCATTTTGTTGTGGAGTTCTTGGTGAAGAAAATGTGTGGTGAATTCCTTTTTCATTGCAAAATTCCATGAATCGTTTGTTTTCGAATTCGCCACCATGATCGCTTCTTATGGTCACAATAGTACTTTGTTTTTCATTTTGCACCAAATTTACAAAAGTTGCAAACATAGAGAAGGTTTCATCTTTACTAGCTAAGAGAATTATCCATGTGAATCTTGAAAAATCATCAACTATGACAAATACATATTTCTTTCCACCAATGGTTAGAATGTCGGATGGCCCGTATAGATCCATGTGTAGCAATTCAAGTGGCCTTGTGGTGGAAATCTCCTTTTTGGTAGAAAAAGACATCTTTGGTTGTTTAGATAATTGACATGCCTTACATATTTTGTCTTTGTCATATTTCAATTTAGGCAAGCCTTTCACCAAATTCTTTTTCCATAGGCTTTTTATGTTTCTCATGTTTATGTGTCCAAGTCTTTTATGCCAAACCCATGGATCATTATCAATGGCCATTAGACATTGACCATCTAGTTCATCAAGTGAAACCAAATATACATTTCCATGCCTTTTTCCGCTAAACATGATATGTTCTCCATCAAATACATTACATATAGATGATTCAAACACAACTTTATATCCTTTATCACATAATTGGCTAATGCTCATTAAGTTATGCTTGAGTCCTTCAACAAACAAAACGTCCTCCATGCATGCATTTGAACTACTATAAATATTTCCTTTACCTTTGATTTTACCTTTCTCATTATTTCCAAAGGCAACAGTTCCGTCGTTGCAAGGCTTAAGTTTGTGAAACAAGTTTCTTTCTCCAGTCATGTGCCTTGAACAACCGCTATCCATGAACCATACATTGTTTGCCTTTGCCTTTAAACAAATCTGAAAAATAAACAAATAATTCTTATCTCTTTGGTACCCATTTTATGGGTCCATTTGGGTTAGTAATATTATTCAACCTTTGTTGCTCCAACTTAGAAAGTCCAAATCTTGTGTTCCTTGGAACCCAAACTAGTTTTGCACCATGGTCAAATAATCTCTTAAAGTTACACTTATAAACTTTATGACCCATTTTGTTGCGAAAGTTGCAAGCCATTGGTAATCTAGGAGTAGGCCTCCAAGTATATTTTGGTTCAAGTGTTGGCCTTCTAGTCCACACAACATTTCTCCTTTGTGGCTTGTATATAGGTGCAGTTTTGGTTTGATATCTTCCAAGTGTAGGCACATTTGATTTGCCACTTTCTTTTTGCTCAAATGTATTGTATCCAAGACCTCTCTTGTTTGTTTGGGAGGTCATGTTCAGAAACATCTTTACACTTTCTTCTGGATTAGAGAACTTTGCTAATGATTCATTTAATGATTTGTTCTCTTTTCTTAGTTTCTCTATCTCTTTCAACAATGATTCATTTTCTTCTTTTAGTTTTGTTGATTTTTCAGCTAGTTTTCCATTTTCAATAATAACAAAGTTACATTGTTGTCTCTTTAATGTCAACTTGTTTCCTAGCTTTTTGATCTCCTCATATAATGAATCATATGCAAGTTGTAGTTCTTCTAATTCAGCACATTTGAGGCAATTATGAAAAGAGGAATAACTAGATTGAGAATGACAAGGTTTGGAAGTTACCTCTTCACTTTCTGTGTATTTTGTTGAGATGGATTGATCTTCCAAAACTTCCGTTGTGTTCAAGCATAGCAGATTTTCTTCTTTTTCGATCCTTGCCATGCAGCAAATTCTGGCACAGTTGGCTGCATCATTGTCGTCGGTTGAAGAGCTGCATGTTGATGAAGTATCCTCATTGACGTACATGCCTCTTCCCTTTTGCTTTTGAAATTTTCTGCCTTCATGATTATCCTTTGGCCTTTCTTCCGGTGTAGGACATTGAGTTTGCATATGTCCTACGCCCCCACATCTATAGCATTTGGTTTGCTCCTTCTTCTTCACTTGTCGTGGTCTTTCTTTGAGATCTTTGAAGTTTCTTTCTTTTCTCACAAACTTTCGAAATTTGCGAGTGAGAAGAGCAATGTCTTCATCATCGTTGTGAGATGAAGAGGTGGATCCATCTGAGTTGTGAGTGGCCTTGAGTGCAATGGTTCTCTTCCCTTTATGTTGATCTTCATTTCTTCTCTTGATTAGCTCATGTGACATGAGTGAGCTAATTAAGTCTTCAAGCTTTAAGGTGTTTAGATCTTTTGCTTCTTCTATTGCTGTAATCTTTGGAGTCCATGAATCCGGTAGAGCTCTCAATATCTTCATAACCTGTTCGGATTCAGAAATAGCCTTTCCAAGACCTTTTAGAGCATTAGTAATCTTCGAAAATCTAGCAAACATTTCAGAAATATTTTCTGTGTCTAGCATTCTAAAACTTTCCAATTCTCCTATCAAGATATTTCTCCTAGTCCCTTGGACTTGAGAGGTTCCTTCATAAATGGATGTTAGAGTATCCCATATCTCCTTGGCGGTTAGGCAAGATGATACTCTATCATATTCCGAAGCCGTAAGAGCACAAAATAAAGAGTTCATAGCCTTAGCATTGCTCTTGACGGTTCTTACTTCCTCTTCGGTCCATTTGGAAGCTCTTTCATCAATTGGCAAGGTTACACCGTCTTGGATAGCAATCCAAGAATCCATATCGGTAGCCATGATGAGTTGCTTCATACGAAGCTTCCAATAACCAAAATTGTTCCCATCAAACAATGGTGGCCTTGTAAAAGATTGGCCCTCGGCAAAAGCGGGAACGGAAGTAGATTGGGATGCATGATAATAGATCTCTTTGATTCAATTCAAAGACCTGCTTTGATACCACTTGTAGGGTCCCGAATAGATAGCAAAACCCAAGAGGGGAGGGGTGAATTGGGTTCTTAAAAATTTCTTCGGTAACTTATCCCCTTGTGAGTTCAATCCCCTTAATGAAGAAACAAAATGGAAAGAAAATCAATATAGATAGCAGAAATAAAAATAGACACACAGAATTTTATAGTGGTTCGGGCAACCTCCCTACTCCACTCTTCCAAGCTCACACTCCTTGTGACTTGGGTTCCACTATTGTATTCTTCCAATACAATTAGAGCCTCTTGCTCTCTTCTAGATTCAAAGCTCTAGGGGGCATATACAACTAGAGCCACTTGCTCTCTTCTAGATTCAAAGCTCTAGGGGGCATATACAACTAGAGCCACTTGCTCTCTTCTAGATTCTAGCTCTAGGGGGCATCAACAACTAGCACAAGTAGGTGACGAGTCACACTCCAATCACACACTACTTTGCTAGCACTTGATCTTAGCTACCCAAGCTAAATCAAGTTCAATACAAACAAATAATCAAAGAAAGAAATCTACACTTTACAGATGTGTAGAAGCAGTTTGGCGCAGAGAAGAACTTGTGGTAGGCTTTGAAGAATCTGAAATAAAGCTCTTGCAGTTTTGAAGTGTAGTTCTTCCTCTCTTGATTGGCTTGATCACTTTAATGCTCTTGTAGATAGGAGTTATGCTCACTTAATGTTTTCCAACTACTTCCCTCGTTCACCATGAATGCTATTTATAATTTTGGAGGGAATCCGAACGTTAGTGAGTAGGTGGCGCGCATTTAATGCGCCAACGTTCGAATAAAATCTGACCGTTGCGACCCAAGTCGCATGTGGAGTCGACTTCGGATGCGACTTGGCCCAAGTCGCAGATGGAGTCGACTTCGGGTGCGACTTCGCCTCTCTGTCGCAACTTCAAGTTCCTGTCAGGGTCGACTTGGGTTCTCGACTTGACCCAAGTCGCAGGTGGAGTCGACTTCGGCTTCGACTTCACCTCGTCAGATGGCTTCACGAACTTGGAACTTGGAAATCGTTCTCTTTTGCTTGGTCTTCTCTATGCCTTTAGTTCTTTTGCACTTTTTGTATCTTTGTGCCTTGCTTTCATTAGCTCCATGATTTGCAATCCTTAGAAGCTTGATAGACTTGATTTGATCTTGAATGCCTTGAAGCTTTCTCTCTTGGACTTGAGAGGCTTTGAGTTGATCTTGAAATCATTTAATCTTGAAACTGCATCTTTGATCTTTGAAAGATGCTTGAATCAGTATCTTTGAATCTCCAAAACCTCAAGTCGCACTTCGGGGTCGACTTCGTTCGCGACTTCACCCAAGTCGCAACTGGAGTCGACTTCACTTGCGACTTCGATATTCTGCTGCTCCGAAATTCAACTCTGGAAGAATTTGCTCGACTGAAGTCGATAGTGAGGTCGACTTCGTTTGCGACTTGGCTACCCAAGTCGCAGGTGGAGTCGACTTGGCCTGCGACTTCACCTTCCCTTCTTCCGTTTTTTAACTCTGGACAGTTTTGCACGTTTTGAAGTCGATCTTGGAGTCGACTTGGGATTCGACTTGGCTTCTATACTTGATTTTCTTCAAATGATTATTCCTTAAACATTTCCACAAACTTGTTAGTAGCCAAGACTTACTCAAATTGATTTGTTAATCATCAAAACATAGATTGAGCTAGTTTTCCACATATTTCCAACAAGGTTAACATAAACTGAAAGGAAATTTTTAATAACTCAATTCAACCCTTCCCTCTCAAGTAAAAGTTGATAACTCGAGACCAATAGAGTATTGGTCAGAATTTAATAGAGGTGTAGGGATGGCATACAGATCTATTAAGTTGGTACTGGTCATGAGAAAAATTTGGTGGATGGGTTTTTCCCTTGAGAGCAATAAGTTTCACATGAATAGGGGTGGAGGTCACTGATGACAGTGTTGAATGGACGTTGCATGGTTGGCGGCATGGATGATAACAGCAACAACACTATGAGGCTACGTGACAAATAGGTGGGCGATAACTATCTTTGGAGTCATGGTTAAGAAGCTAATTCAAGGAAGAAAAATGCACTCAAATTAATATGGTGCATGATGGTGCATTAAAACTATGCATGTGCGACTTAAAACGAATGATCCTAAACTTATTTTTTTATATTCTAGGTATAATTTACTATATTTTTGGGTGCTCTGAATAGGATGATGAGGTCTATTTGACATATTTTCTTCAATTGTGTGGATCTAATGGTGTGTAAATCAATGTTAATATGATGATTGGAGGTATTCTGATGGATCTAGATGAGACAAGATGTTTTCCTTCTTGTTGATGGTATATCAAGATGATGTTATATTATTAGAAATGGTCAACTTGGATCATTTCGATCAAGGTTGATTGGGAGAAATCAATTTTGATCTATTTTGAAAGTAGTTCATGAGTGGATTGGTGTTTAATCACATAGTTGACATTGTACTGAGATGGTTTATATTGTGGTGGAGCAATGGACTTCATGGAGTTATGGATGTTCTACATTATTGATTATCTATGGTTGTGTCGATGTTGAGGATGCATAAAGAACACATGAAGATAGACTAGTTTTCCTGGGTTCCACATTGGATGATGGTTGTGAGATCTTAAGAATGTGTTGGCATTGGACCATGGAGAGCCCAAGAGTCTTGTAAATGTAATGGTGTTGGACAATGGATTGTAGTTCATGTTGTTCGTAGTTTATACATATGAGATATTTGATCAAATGCATTATTGGTGCATTGAAGTGGGTTAGAGCATGACTGATTGATGATTAACTGATGAGTTGCAAAATGGTCGAAGACATGATTTTTTTTGTTAGTCGTTATGTGTAGAGTCCAATCAAAGGTGGGGATTTGTTAGGATTATCTTGTATTCTATGTATAGTTCTACATAAAAACTCATAAGAGTCCTATTTATAGGTATACTAATTAGGGATCTAGAGGAGCTTTAAGAGGAGTCCTGTTGAGGAGTGAAAGAGGGGATTACCAAAGTGTTCTTGTTGAAGAGTGTGTGAGTCATTCGGTATATATCTCTCTAACTTATTTATCATAGTGGATTACTATCTCTGTTCCATAGTTTGTCCATCGTAGGTTTGAAGAATTTTTCATGTAAATCTTATTGTGTTGTGTGTATAATCTTGTCGTTTGTTTATTAATCCTATTTTATTATATGTACTTTTGCTATGATTTGTTTCAACCTAAATCATGTTTCCTAACAAAACTCCTCAAATATTTTCTTAGCCTTGCTTCCAATTCTCGATCTCCATGATCTTGATGTTAATCTCTTACAAATAAAGTGTTTTGGAAGGCTTTCTAGGTGGCTTTTTTAAGAACAAATGGGGAAGGAGTCCACACCCTCCATATTTATACCCGCAAATAGCATGCGACCTTATGTGGTTTCCTGTCCTAGCTATCCCTTTAGAATAACATGCCATTGTGTTGTTTTGTAGGAATTACATATCCTCCATGTGGTTTTGTTGAACTCTATCATTTTGTTCATAATTTTTTTTACTCAACTCTGTCTGAGACTTTATTTTTTGCTAGATTCCTAACTTGAAATGTTATATTTTCACAAATTTTTAGTTCAAAATTCTAAAATTACAATCATTGGTATATATTTTTTACTACATATCTTTACTAATAATTTTTACCCATTCACGATATATAACTATATCATACAAAAGTATTTCCAATACCAATCCAATCATTCTTACACCTACATTATCATCATAACATGACATTGACAACACTTATTTGATTAAAATATGTCTCACATAAAATTATTCATCAACTCAACTCTTTAATCGTTTCGCATCTACAATGGATTTTATTAGCCTAAATCAAATTTATTACCTCTAATGCCTTCAAAATTACTTCTTACACATCATATATGCATCTAATACCTCCTCTATACTAGAAATCATCAAGTTCCATGTCGTTTTCAAAATTTCACCTGTTTGGTTCATATCTTCTCGAATCCCCACTAGTAGCCCCAAATGACTCATTTTCAAAATTATTACTTCAAATATTTAAAAATATATTTCAATCATCATAAGAATCAATATTACACAAACTAGAATTCTCATCAATGATCTTCATTCATTTTTATTATTTCAGTTCTTTTGAGCTTAACTCTACAATTAAGCTCATTTTCATCAATCTATCTCTTAAATTTTATCCATAGTCATCTATATCCATTTTAAACATACTAAGTATTTCATCAATGCCTAATCACATCTCAAATAATCTAACTCCAACTCATGCCTCATCTCTAGTTCAATTCCACATACATAAACCAAATCCCAAATAATCATCTTCTAATCCGCCAAGGGTTTAACATATCCTAAATCACTCAAAGATGTATGTAGAGTATGTAGAGTTCTATCTTGGTCTCTTACCAAGTCATTCACTAAAATTCACCCATTTAGTCCTGATCGACTAGAATTTACTCATTTGCCCCATCTCATCCAACTATTCTCATACCCCTCATTTGGTTTAGAATTCAACTGTCACATCACCATTTCCAGCACCATCACCTACATTGCCATCCATATTACTTGTTACCAATGTTAGATATTACACTTTGGCCATCAAATTAATAATTACTATTGAATATCCTCTAATAAAATCTTCTCCACAACCTCCACGGAAGTAGAGAATCCCAAACTTGTTTGCCTTTAGTAGAGTCTGATCATGATGTAAAATTAATTCTATATAGTTATGATATCTCTTAAAACTATCATGAAAATATAATTGACATTTTCTCCTACTCATGAGTCACCAACCAATAATAAGCCATGAGCCATAACATAGTTTGAACTTGTTGAGGTCAGTTCCATTTTCAAATGCATCTCCAATCAAAGTGTGCAATGATGCAACTAGACTATTTGCATCCTTTAGTAAATATAATGCAGAAGATAATGTGAATTTTTTAGGAGTTAATTGCCAAAACAACTTCTTAGTTGAGCCCTCCTCCTTAGGTTAAGATATACCTTTGATTTTGTTCACAAATGTTTTTGGCATGAAAGGCTTAAGGTCTACATTTCACTGGCTGTGCTAACTGAAATCTCTTACCCATAAGTTATGCTGAATTTCAATATATTGAACAAAAGTGACATTGATTAAAGGTTCAATTTCCTCAAACCAACTATCATACTAAAGATGATAGAATCACCTCTTCTAATTGACTTGCTAAAGAAATGATGTATCAGTTATATACTATACTTTTCAAGTATTTTCTGTAACGTCCTAGCCCTTCTGTCACAGGTATTGTCCGCTTTGAGCCTTGGCCCGCATGGTTTTGCCCGTCTGGGGACTTTTCCCAAAAGGCGCCTCGACAATTCGACCAACGGCCTCCACTTATAGCCTAGGCTCCCTCCTTCGTCCAAACCGATGTGAGATTCCACATCAACCCCCCCTTGGGGCTCCAGCGCCCTCGCTGGACACACCTGTCGGATGTCGGGAGTCGGCTCTGATACCATTATGTAATGCCCTGGCCCTTTCGTCGCAGGTATTGTCCGCTTTGGGCCTTGGTCAGCACGGTTTTGCCCTTCTGGGGACCTTCCCCAAAAGGCGTCTCGACAGTTCGACCAGCGGCCTCCACTTATAGCTCAGGCTCTCTCCCTCGTTCAAACCAATGTAGGATTATGGTTTCGCAATTATGCATGAAATGTGTTGAAACATGAGTTTATATGATGTTTCATTGAAATTTATATAACGCCCCGACCCTTCTGTCGCAGGTATTGTCCGCTTTGGGCCTTGGCCCGCACGGTTTTGCCGTTCTGGGGACCTTCCCCAAAAGGCGTCTCGACAGTTCGACCAGCGGCCTCCACTTATAGCCCAGGCTCCCTCCTTCGTCCAAACCGATGTGGGATTCCACATTTCCATAAGCAAAATGTTGATTAAATCTTATTTTTGAGAAATCAAATACTAAATTTTGCTTAATTAAGAGTAAGTTCTCATATTCGGTTGTTACTTATACAATCAGGCAAATCAAGTGCTGATTTGGGGGAAAGAATTGGAAGTTTTGAATCTAAGAAGGAAAACACATTCAAAAAAGAAAATTTTAAAGTTCATAATGGAGCAAAAACTGGGTACACACTAGGCGGGTTTTACCCTGCACGGAACCTATGTCGGCCTTATATATCTTGGAACGGGTTGAAGCCAGTACCGAACCCTATGCCACCAATTTCAGTTCGGGTCAGAGTACAGTTAGTTTCAATTCAGGTTAAAAATAGCATAAAAAATAAAAAATTAACCTACTTAGGTTATGAAATGGACAAATTTTTTAATCTTTTCTTTCATCAATAAAGAAGCATTTTTATTAATTTATTAGATTTTCACCATTTTTTCTCAAATATCAAATGCATCAATAGGTGACCCATGTTTCGTATTATCTAAAGAGTTATAAGCTAATGAAACTAAGGTGTATGACTCATGAACATCTTCCTTTACTTTTTATTTTAAAAATTTATATTTAAAATCTAAACTATTTATTATCTTTATTAATAGGTATTTATTACGATTTCATAAATCACTTTAATTGTAAACTTGTATATTTCAAAAATTCAATACCTTTTGAGAGTTGATATACAACAATTGAAATTAAAAAATAAATATCTAACATAAATAATATCAACAATTTTTGATGTCATTAACAACATACACATGGATGAATATTTTACATGTTCTAGATATTAAAAATTTAAAATTAAAACACAAAGAGTTGGATGGACACATGGGTTGCACTAAATCATAACCCTTATCTAAATTATTTGAAGTACTTTTCCTATATACGTTAAATTAAGTTGTATGAATCTCTTAATTAATATTACTTTTTATCTAGTCAACTAATTTTCAATTTAGATTTTTTCTCATGAAATTTAATTATATTCTAAAATAAATTATAAGTGACATTAAATTTTTACTTCAAAAATTAAAATAATGTAGTGAATTTTAACCTAATGATAATATTACCACATGATGGTATGTTATGCAAAAAGTATCTATCATAGCTTATTAACATCATGCTTAGGAAAACTTTTATTGTAAAATTTTTTATTGGAAAGATAAAGTTGGACCAAACAACTCATAAAAGTACATTGGTATAGTACTATAAGGCGATAAAAAATAGAACAAACTCTTAAGATACATATATTAAAATATTTGAAATGACAAGATATATCAAAATTATCTACAACTATCTTAAAACCATTTATATATCTAGCTGATTAGAATGTTCATGTATACAAAGTTAGAATTACTTTGAATTGTCTTGCAATAGATTATTTTTTAAAATGATCATATTATATGAAAATTATATATGTTAGAATTTTATAAAATGGCTTTAAAATGCATTAGAATGCTAAAAATTATTTAAAAATAATTTTTGAATAGTTAAAAATTGTTAGAATGGTGTGGGATATCTTAGAATGACCAAAAATATTTTTTGAAAATCAAAATAATTTATATTAGATTACAATTTTGTAAAAGAATTTTTACATGAGAAAGATCTGTAACTATTTAAAGAAAATTTATAAACATCTCAAATGTTTTGTAATGATTTAAATTTATTTTAACATGATTCAAAATTAAACAAAATTTTTTAGAATGCATTTGTTGAGTTTCGTTATTGAAGCGTTTGATGTGTATTAGAAAAATGTTAATTTTAATTTATTTCCACTTTGCTACCACCTTGACATCAAACAAAAAAAAAATTAATTTAGATTTTTTGTCATGATTTTTATACTTGAGTGTACCAAAGCTTAGTGTACTTAGGTGTACTAGATAAATCCATGTTTTAATCATATATTAGGGTTGTTCGATAGCATTAAAATGATTTTTTTATTAAAAATCTACCTTTGATTATGTAGGAGCAAGTTTTTTCAAGGGCTTGTCCAGGTATTCCTGAACCTGGCACTAAGTCAAACTCGGTATTAATAGGAAATAGGTGCATTTTTGTAGAACTCAAAATTAGGCTTTTATTAGTACTAGACTAGGCCGAAAAAACCCATTCGACTTTCATCCCTAGCAAAAATTGCAAAATTACATAAAAAGTGTTAAAGAAGTTCCAACATAGTTTAAAGTGTTTCACATGTGAAATCAGTAAAATTTGGAGCAAGAAAACACCACTAGTGGGGAACAGGTTTGAACCATGTTTCTCGTGGACTTTGTGCGCCCATTTTGCGCAGTTTTGCATAATTTTTTAGAGGATACTATTTAAGCGCATGTATCATAGGGAACATTAGACTATCTTTTACTTGAAGGCTAGGGTTTGGAAAAAAGATAGAAGTTAAGAAGAGAAGAATAGGATACGAGTTGATGTAAGAAATTCAGGACATCATTGAAGACTCAAATAATAAGCTTTAATTTTTTGATTTTATTGTCTTTGACTTGATGGATCTTATTAGAGATATTGTCTCATCTTAGGCATTGGTCAATTCTATGTCTAGCTAAACATCTTTTCTAAGATTTAGGAATGTAGCATGTGATACTATGTATGGATGACAAGATTTTGCTTCTTTATGAAATATAATTTGTTTTAATTTAATATCTTCTAACTTTAATAATTGCTTGGCAAATGGGCCTATAGTTTGACTTGATTTCATATATTAAGTGAAGGAACTAAAAGTTTAAAATCTAATATATAATAATCAAGATATTAAATATAAGAGTTTAGACCATGAAAATATGTAAAACACCCTTTACGAATTTTATGAACTACTACAGAACTTAATGAATTTTAATCAATATAATTTTATAAAAATAGGTGATTATGGAGACTATAGTACATCTTTCATGTTTTGAAAGAGGATGTAAGATTAAATTAGAGTGTGTTCTTTTTTAATACAAATTATTTGGATTAACCAGATAAATCAATTATCTATTGAAGAAAAGTCACATGTAAAACTCTAGATCTTAGATCTCTGATTCTCTTGTTTATTAACTTTGTTCACAAGTTTAGAGTAACAGAAGTGTTCTTTTAGCCACTTGTTTGTTTAAATTTCTATTTCATTTATGTTAAAGTACCTATGTCAATAAAGTCTTTAATTTCTGAATTCCTCATGAGATTGATGTTTATATACTGCAGGTGACAACTCATGTATTTGTAGATAGCTTAACAAGCGCTAACAATAGAAAGGATACTTTTTCATAATGTGAAAATACTAGATAGTTGTGAGGGCCCAACCCATGGGAAGCTATCCCCATGAGAAAAAGAAAGAAGTAGGGGCATTATAGTAATTTTCTTGTGTGAGTACATTTGTTTGAAAACGTGAGTATGTATGGTTTTTTGATAAAATTTGTATTATATGTACACAAAATCTCAATCTATTCCATTCATTTGCTAGATCAACTATTGAAACATATGTTGAAATAATTTTTCATTATCACTCTTTAAAAAATATTTGTGTATAAAAATTATTTTTTAATAATATTTCATTATAATTGGTAAAGTTGAAAAATATATTTTATATAAAAAGTTATGTTATATTATTTAAAGTTCAAGTAATTAAGATACTCTCAAAAATAACAATTTCAATATTTATTTCTAATTTTTTGAAAATTTAATAATATTTTTTTATTTTTCAAATATAATAAATTCTAATAGCATCTAATGACATCTAACAACATCTAATAGGATCTAATAGCATTTAATAGCATCTAACGACATCTAACAGTATCTAACAAGATTTAATAGCATTTAACGACATCTAACCAGTTCTAACTTTTGATACTAAGAAGTTAATCATAATTTAACACCTATAATATGATTTTAAGCCCCTTATAAGGTCATTTATACCTTAATTATAAAATTTGAAACCTAGATAATAGGATTTAATGAAATTCACTTAATCTATGACATCTAACAACATCTAATGACATTTAACAGCATCTAACAACATCTAATAGCATCTAAACAGATCTAATAACATCTAACAGCATCTAACGTCATTTAATCGAATCTAACTTTTGATAATAATAAATTAATTCTAATTTAACACCTGTAATGTGATCCTGATCCCCTTAAAAGGTCATTTATACCTTAATTACAAAATTTGAAATCCAAATAATACGATTTAATGAAATCCACCTAAATCTAATGACATCTAACAACATCTAACAGCATATAACCAGATCTAACAACATCTAATAACATCTAACAATATCTAATAACATCTAATTTTAATATTTTTAAAAATATTTTATATAAATTTATGTATTTTGCAAAAGATATATACATAATAATTCATTTTAGAACTACGCAAACCTTTAAATAATTTTAAAACTAAATAAAAATATAAAGCTATAATTTAAAATAATAATTAATTTAAATTAAATGAAATAAAGATTTACATTAATATATAAAATTGTAATAATTATTATATATGACTTTTTAAAAATAAAATTGTAATAAATTATTTTTATTTAAATATATATAATTGTAATTTAAATTTAATAATATAAATATATGTGATTTTTTGGGATTGGTTTAAGAATAATGACATATGCATTTTCATTGTAACATTTTTTTCAAGATAAAGGGTTAAATATTATAAGATCGTAAGTTCAAAATTATAATTTTTTAGCAATATCAATCCACAAATATCTAATTATTTTTTATTACTTAACTTTTATTTATTTATTTTGGGTAACACATATGGATTAAAATGATGGACAGTCAACTCCAAAAGATATATACTTAATAATTCATTTTAGAACTATGCAAACTTTGATTTTTAATTAAATAATTTTAAAACTAAATAAATGCGTAAAGCTATAATTAAAATAATAAACAATTTAAATTAAATGAAATAAAATTTTAAATAACACATAATTGTAATTTATATTTAAAAATGTAAACATATATAACTTATTTTAATTACATTTAAATAAAAATATCTAAATTATTTACTGATAAAAATTATTTTATTTTTTGGTCCTCCATATCTTACAAAACAGGTTGCGTATTATGAGCATTAACTTTTTTTATTTTTGAAAGCACACCGAGTAAGTTCTTGGATGAGTTAATGAATGTGGACCATAGGCCCTGCACATTTTCTATTTTTTTATAGGAATGAAATTAATTTTGAGATCATTTGACGGACCGGCCATGATGGGCAATCTGAATGTCTGAATCCTGCTCAATTCTCTATTCTAGGCCCCTTTAATTGACTAAAGATCCAATGGAGGCACGAAGTCCGCTTGCCCACAATTTCAAAATGTTTTGGCCACATCCGCCCACGAATTAAAAGAATATTAGATTTTTTATTTCAGTATTTAATAAGTATGTTTTGTCTTTAAATTTATTTTATTCAAATTGAGGAAGCAATTTTAATTTATGGGCTTTGAAATTTCACGTTATTTAAAGCAATGTTAAATATTTTTAGATTGGTGAATGATTGTATTTTTAGATTGGCGATTAATTATATTTTTGAAGTACATAAAAATAATTATTTTGATTAACCATCCATGCTTTTTATTGTAAAATTTGTGTAAGTAAAAATATAAGCTAAAAATAATAAAAATTAAACAAAAATAAATATCAATTTATATTAAACAAAATTTGTATTGAGGTGATTTGGGGAAGTATTTTTCATTTATCATTATGTTTGAGGCAGAATTGAAAATATTTTAATGGTTCATATTCCCAAAATTGAAATTGCACGTACATAAAATTTTTGCATACCGCCAGAGTACCGTTATTATGTTCCATCTTCTGTGATCCACTGTCTTCCCCAAATCAAAGACAACCATTGCTGTCAGTTTTCTTGCTCCAAACGAAAGCAGCACGGGCAACAGTAAAATTAGAAATACTAAAATCTGTAATGGCTGGCCTGAGCCATCTTCCCCCAAATCAACGCTATATATTGTCTCTTCTATAGATTTTGCAAAACCACCCGCATCCGACATAATGGCTCCTACAATCTGCTACCCATCAACGCCGGTGAACGAAAACTGAGTTGCATGTAGAAAATCCAGATTTGGTGCGAGCTGCTACCGATTTGCTCATAATGCTAGCACCAATTTCTCTCCAAGAACCGGCAATCGACAACAACATCATCCAGCCTCGTCGCCGATTGCAACAGGGCATTAAACTCGAAACCAATCTGCACATCCTCACAGCTCTAACTAATCCAGTGATCTCAACCCGAAAATTGCAATTTCTACTTTAATTTTTGTGCTATGAGAGAGGAGGAACGGCTACTCTGTCGAACGCGATTAGCACAGCGGTGAGTTTGGCATCAGAGTTCTCCAAACCAGTTATATGGGCATCGGAGCTAATCTACAAAAATCCGTAGGTCACTTGCATCCATCTGGCGACAACAAAGAAATCCCAAAACCAATGGTTGCACATTCGCTACCCTTTGCATGGTTGTAGGAAAGACAAGATCGGAAGTGGAAAGGGCAAAAGGAAAAAAACCCAATTGAACTCCATGATCAACACCACAATAGCCATGATTGTTTGCTAGGGAGGGAGGAAGACAGATGGAGTGGGAGAGGCGCGAGTGAAATGTCGAGAATTCCACACCTCCCTTCGGATTTTCTTAGCTTACCAAAATGCCATAGCCATCCATTGAAAATTGACGGTGAAGATGCAACTTCGCTTGAGAAAAACGAGGGAAGCGCTTCCCATGGTTTGGCTCCCGATAGTTGTGTGGATTTTCAATAAAAAATGAAGGATTCTTTCCATTTACCCCTCAAAATACAAACCTAAAGAACAACAAATTATCAGTGTGTTTGGGAATGAATAAAACTTTTGGTGAAAAGTTTTGAAGAATAAAAGTTGTCAAATGATGTGATATGATAGGGATAATAATGATGAGTAAAGAGGATAAAGTTAAAATAGATAGGTTAGTTGTATAGGTAATTGTGTAGAAATGATTGAAAAGTAGGGTGATTTGTGTTGGAAGATGTAAAAAAATAATTAAAAAATAGAGGAGTTGTAGAGAACGAAAAGTTCTAGATGAAAAGTTTTTGTCATGGCCAAACACCCTATGTTGATGAAAATAAAAAACAATGCACTTTTCAGCAGGCAACATGAGCTCCTCTTTGCACCGACTAACAACGTCAGATCTCCCAGTTGTATACTCTCGCGAGTCAAATTTGTAGCAGTGTTTGCGCGGGAGCCTTCAGTCTCTCTCTCTCTCTCTCTTCGTGCCCCTTCAATCCCATGTGAGATGCCTCTCGGAAAATGCTCCCAAATAGAAAGGGAGAAGAGAATAAAAAATGGAAGAAAATGCAATAGCTTCTCTCTCTCTCTCTCTCCCCACAAAACTGATCACAGAACCTTCTTCTGTTTTTCTCTCACCTTCTTTCTTCCGGTAACTCTCTCTCTCTCTCTCTTCCCCCTTAGAAACTGAAAATAATTAGACATTTCCTTTTCCTTCCACTCATTCGATATGATAATTTCTTTTCCTTGTTCTCTTCTACTCATAAATGTAGATAGATTTCTTTTTTCTTTTTTATTCTTAGATAGATTTCTTATTTGAATTGGGCTAAATCCTTGCGTTGTGTCCAGAATTTGGATCCTTGGAAGGATTCCCCTATCGAATGGTTCGGATTTAGCATTCTCTTGTTAGTACTTGCTATATTCTGTGCATTGTAAAAATGCTTTTTTGTAAAGATGCCATCCTGAACATGCAATGTCAGCATGCTTGCAGAAGATCCATTTTGTTCATTACCTGCACTGTACTAGTAATCCACTCTTATGTTCTTGGTAAGCTGAAAATAATTAGTTAGTAGTTCATTCCAAACGTTCAGTTGACGACCTTTATTCCGGGTTTCTTTCGTCCATCTTGGTGATATCTAATCAATGGCTTCGATCTCACATGCTTTTGGTGGTATTGTCTCATTGGATGCTCCGAGGCAGCGTATTTTTTGGTCAATCCAGAGCATTTCGTACACTCCTCTGCTCTTGTTTCATTCTCAACTTTTGATATATATATATATATATATTTTAATGCGAAATTTGACTTCTCCAATCTAATTCCCAAGGCACTTCGTTTATATTTCGTCAATGCAGGATGCATTTTTCAAAAAATCTATTCGTTAGCCAGGATGGGATGCACTTCTTCCATCTCAAGGAGATACAGCATCGGGCAGAAGAAGAAGGTTCCTATCCCAGAAGTTGTAGTTTTTGTGCCTACAATGAGGATTCCAGCGGACACAGACATCCAACGAACTCTTAGAGGACTCATATCTCGTGATCTTGCTGAAAGGTTGTCTGCATTCCGGAATCAGATCATTTTGTTGGCGGAAGGAACTGGTCTGAACTTATCGCTAGTCTTTGGTTTCTTCTACTTTCTTCGCGTCTTTGTGCAGTTATAATCAGTGTCCAATATCCAGCAATTCGGCATGCCCCAGTGAATGGCTTTCCATGCTCCGAGCCACTTGATGAGTCCAAAATTGGCAAATGCATATAATCATCACTGGTTTGCTACATAAAAGAAGCCTTATACCAAATCCTAATTTCGTTATGCTCAAGCATGAATGCTTTCCACACTTCAATCTTGACTCTGAAAGTCTGTCAGTGACATTCGTTCTTTATTAATGCTATTCTATTACTTGCTAACATTCCATCTCACTTATAATGGCCACACCCAATCGCTCCCCTTCATAAGCGTTCCTATCATACCGATTCCCAGCCATTCCATCCTCACTGAACATCCTTTGTGAGGCTTAACTTGTAGGTGCAGGATGTTAATGAGCATGGCCTTTTTTGAGGTATGGGGCACCAGAATAACATATTGGATTCATTAGTTGGCTGGAAGGTTTGACTTCCAGATGGGCTAGTTGGATGAATTTCAAGATTGATTGTGGAATGCTAATCTGTATGATTGTTTGGAAATTTAATGGTTCTGGATTTTCTAGAGTCACAATCAGGCTGCTAATAGAGCATTCTAAATCAAAGAAATGAGCAGTCCACTCCTCTTCTTGAAAGAGGATGTGTCCTGAGAAGCCGGGGATCATCTTCTGGCATTATAAATCCTTCTTCTGTTGTATCTAATAGTATTGTTGAGAGAGCATTCCACTGTTTCATCCAAACTGACCAACCATGCCTGTTGCCTGAAGGCAGATGGTTCAGAGAGAAAAGGCATGACAATTCACATCAAAACTGAAACTGTGAAGGATCTATTGATTGTATTGTTGAATGGAAGTAAAATTTGATCTGCCTACCCAAAAGTAGCCTTCATTTATGCAGAATGACTTATAGCCTGATCTCACCATGTTGTCACATCTAGTTTTCCACCATTTTGTGATGTGTATAATGTACAAGGTTTTTCATTTTGCAGACGCAACTGCTGTTTCTGAACTCATGCAGTCTCTGAAAGACTACTTACCTCTACTTCTTGGTTTGACAATGAAAGGTTAAAGAAGTTGACAATCTATTTTCTCCCTTTGTCCTTGCATTTTCCTGGCATTGAGTGATTTGCTTCCAATTTTGCAGACCATAGACTTGAAGGCATTGTGGAATTCAAGTGGAAAAGTCTTGGAAAGGACAAGGAGGTGAGGACATAAAACTGTGAATTTTTAAATTTCGTTTGCATTCAAAACTTATGTTTTCCAGTTTATTGTGTCACTGAGACACTGACTTTGCAAGTAGGAGATCTGTATAGCAAGCTCCTGGTATGAATTGTTATCAGTTATCCACATGATGGCAATGCTGACATTGTCTGAGGCAAATGCAATGCTAATTCCAAAAGAATCGCCGGCAATAGGTGAAAGGAAGGCATCTGAAGGTCTGTTTTCTTTCAAATTACCAATGAATACCGAAAACTTGATGGATGATACTTCAATTTAGGAGTCACGATGATGCGTGCAGTTCTTTCGTCTATCTCATTATCGTTACTCTGGAACAGTAGTAGACCTAGCATAGTTGTTTCTTTCTTGTGGAAGCTGTATTTGCTTGTAATAGCATGAGTTATTCTTTTGATGATTGCTGGTCTGATGGTTTATATGTATTACTCCCATAGGCTTATGCAATGATAACTAAAATTAAACAAGTCATGATACATAAGAATGCGATAATTATCTTATGCTTTCTTAGTACCAGAACCATTATTGATCCTTGGCAATTTGTACCAGACTCGAGAACAGCTGCTGTTGATTTGTTGCTGAAAGCATCAGGGTACTTGCAGCATTGTGTACAGCACATATTGGTTAGAATTCCACCGAATGAAAAGTATGTTACCAGAACTGAAATATTCCAATTGCTTTTTTTTGAATAGTCGTTGCATCATCTCTAGCAATTTACACAGTAGGTAACGGCTTTAATGTCACAGAATGTAAATATGCTATCCGAATTTCGGATTTTCTAATCGCTCTCCTGTCGTCTAGACTTTGAATCATTTTTATATTTTTGGTGATTCTTTGCCAAGTCTTGCCCTCATTTTATTTTTTTCTATCTGATTTTGAAATTACACAAAATCAAATTTTCTAGGACAAGGCTGCCAAAAGACTTGCAGGATGGAGTCCTGGAAGCAATTTCTGTTCAGGCATTAGGCTTGGTAATTTCTGAACCTTCCAAAGTCAACATGCCTTAATTCTTCTGCAGTCAGCACATCATTGTACATCTAGTTCATGTTTCCAAGAAACAAACACTAGTTCTGGATCTCTGGTGGTGTATGAAGAGCAAATGATATCTGAATACTATCCTGGGTTCCTTCGTTTTTATTTACAGGAAAACTTTTATACTGTTTGCTGTTTGATTACTTGTGACTTGATTTCCTTTTGAGAAAATGCTGCATTATGCTGATTCTGTGATTCCCAAAGATTTCTTATGATCAGGAGAATAGATCTATTCTGAGACATGTAGATAGGCAATAATATGCCGACAATTTAATTGACCCATTTTTTGTCAATGTTTGTGGTTAAGTTTGGACCATTGCTGCAACTGCTGCAACCCAATTCCCATGGTTTCAGGGAGTCTTATCCATGTAGCAGCTACTGTGGCAACAGCAGGGAGGATTTCTGCAGCAATTGTACCTCTTGGAATTTCCAATTTGGAGATCCTTTCAGATTTTATAGGGACATAATGCATGTGTAGATTTGGTATTATCATGGATTAGGTAAATTCAGGCACAACTCGACATTCTTAATTGCAATTTGAGGATATGCATATCCAATTGCAGTTTCATAACCTTTTAATGATCCAAATTTGGTTGCTGTTTGATTTTTTTTTTTTCTAAATTTGTTAAAAAAGGACATTTTAGACTGTTAAACTTACCTGACATGTATATGCAGGATTTCTTTCAGCTGTATCCTTAGGGGAAGCACTGAGTCATCTGCACTCGGCAAATGCGAAATGGAGATAATTGGTTGGTCTCGGGGATTTGTAAATATGCCCACATAGTTTGACCAATATTGCAATTATGTCCAGTAGTTTCTAAATTTACAAATATAGCCACATGGTTTGACAAAATTTGCTCTTGCTGTTAGGATTCCAACCCATTTCATAAGGAAAAAAATTCTAAATTTTCAAATTACAAATATTCCAATGCTGATGGAACTTCCAAAATCACAACAAATACTTGCATCAGTTACACATATACTGTGGTTAACATCTTCTCTAAGTAGTCAGAACTAACACCTTTCATTATCCTGCAGTCTTGTGGTCAACATATGTAGCAAACTAGCCATCACTAATGTCAGCATTTTGCAATTTGGAAATTTAGAAAAATTTTCATAGCATAGGGGCATATTTGCAACTTGTGTCAAACTATGTTGCTATTTTTTTTCAATTTTAATAGTTGATGGATATAGTTGCAATATTGGTCAAACTATGTGAGCATATTTGCAATTGCCCAGCACATTTGACTGATCAAGACATGGAAAAATTTGTGCAGTCCTATGTCTGAAAGTGTACTGTCAAATTAGAATTCTGACAGAAAGGTGCTTGAGGACTTGAAAGATGCATTCTCTATGAAATGGATATTTCATATTTCTTGCAAGTCACAGCCTAGATAGTGCAACCTCTGAAGGGGACTTTATAAAGCCATTAACGTATATCTGTTAATTCTATGCTCTGAAGAGTTTGCAACAATGATCCAGGCTTCTCTGCTGTAAGAAATGTCTACCACAAAAGATTGTTGGCATGCAAGGGAAGGGCACAGCTACACAGATATCTAAATTTTTGTTCCTCAGTTTCCACTGCCTCTGTGCTTGTTTGTACAGCAAAAAAAAGAAGAATTATTCATATTTCTCGCTGTAAGAATTGCATACCCCAAAAAATTTTTAGTATGGATGGGAAGGGCAAAGCTGCACATGCATATCAAAGATTTTTCTCCCCCATTGGCGCTGTCTTTATGCTTGTTGTACAATAGAAAAAAGAGTTATATGATTAGTATTCTGAAATAAAATATTGACTTATTTTATTTTTATCCGTTTCCATTGTCTTTGAAAACATGTTTAGATTAACTAATGAACTGCTAAGCCTAAAAGTCACTGACTTGCCAGTATTTGTTAGAGTATACCTGCTGCAAGACTAGTATGCTTTACAGGCTCTGTACATGGAATTCAAGATGGGCTTAGCAAACCATTCATTGAGGGATAAATGATGACATAGGAGCTATCATATTTTGCTTGTTCTAATGTGTATATTCTTGATGCTCCTACCTAATGTGTCTCCTGGCCAATTGCTCCAGAACATTGGTACTGTGGACCTCAGTGAATGCGGTTTGAAATGCTGAGTTGTTCAAGATCTTACCCATCATATATTTCTCATGTTAAAAGGCCACTTTTTTTTATATATGATGTATGTATTTTGGCTACATAAAGACAGATCATAAATATCCAGTATCTGTTTCCTTGTCCCCTTTACTTTATTTTCCCTCATGTTTTCTAGTTTGCCATTTGCAATTCGTCTGAAACTGCTTATGTTCATTTAGGCCTTGATCTCAATGCAGGGTACTGAACTGCAGCTTGGGCTGGCTATTGAAAGCCAAAATGCTACTTTGTCAGTAAAGAGGAGGTTGGCATGTGAGCTAGTTAGCTATTTTACTGAGGTCAGTGTTGAACGAATATGCTTCTTTACCTAGTTGAAATAAAACAAGGAAGTCTAGTTTTATATTTTGTTTTGTTCCTGATCAAGGGATCTATTTACTGCTGATGAATCTCGTGTTATTGGAAGGGGGAAAATAGCTAAAGCACTTCTACCATCTGCCTGCACTAGTTTCTAAATCCTCCATTTTTTCAGGTGGTGCTGCCTTGTCTATCCTAAACATGTCAAACATGTCAATCAGTATTGTTGGTCCTGAATAATGGGTTAAACTACAAATGCTAAATAAATATATGAACTCAGCTCAAGTTCGCAGATGAGGAAGGCCACACAAAAGAAATCAGAAAACAAAAATACTTATAGGGGTTCAGCCAACAAGGTTCTATTCTACTCTCTGAGCATATATATAACTTGGGTTCTACTAATCAACTTATCTCGAAGTTACAATGGTACAAATCTCTCTGTTTTTCAAGATTCCCAATCGTTGTACTTCTTGTATCATGATGTCTTTTCTTGGTTTGGATATTCCAACACTGAGATTATATCATTGAACAAACGATGTCAAAATAATTTACAATCAATTCAATATACAGATGCCATACACAAGTTAAATTTATGCAATGTTCGGTAGCCCTCAATGGAATTGATGGAAGCATCTGCAAAACGGAGGACTAGAGATGTCACAATCCTTTTACAATCTTTGCATTAGGTCTGAGATTCTCTTTATCAATCATGTAAAGCTTGAAGTGTAGCCTCATATAGTTTTGGATAATCTTCGCCTCTCAAACTCCAATCTCTCTGATTTGTTGAAGAAGAATTCAAATCCAATCCATGGAAAACAGATCTCAATGTTGATTTCTGCAAATCAGTTAACATCTGTTGGTATATATTATCAAATCCATCAGTGTTTATTTCCAAAACTTCAGCATTTTTGGTGTCTAGAGAGTTCCACAACTCTGGCTTCTCACATCCATTGATGGTCATAGTACATACATTGACGTTTCTTCAATTTGGTGATGCTCAGCATCTCTGTCTGCACATCCAGAGAAGTTTCTAGTCAAAATGTCAAGTTAGTGTTTTTACAAAACCATCAATGATCAGAAAATGAAATGCAAAGACCTCTCTTTACATTATTCCAAACAGTTCAAGTACTCACACATATAATTCACTTAATTTTACATCTGTAACACTTTTAACAACAGTTAAACATAACCTTTTACCAAACTCAATTATTCAAAACATCTTTCATTACCAAAACACACAAAGTCATTATTTAAATGCAATCAAACCAATTACCAACCAATCCAATTTCTATCAAACACAACCAACAAACGATTTCTCAATCTGCATGCATCAACTTAATCTTTTGTTCATCGTTAAAAAAGGAAAACAAGTATGGTTTGACTGAGCGAGATGACTTTGGAGTTAATTAAGGCGAAGATCAACTGAATTTCCAATTTGTTATATTTCCCCACCATGTCGCATTTTTAACTCAGTAGGGCTTGTTTTGATTCCTCTTTCTTTTAAAGCAACAGGTGCGATGTCTGGGATAAATCCAAGTTTACAAACATAGATGAGACATAAAGAGGATACTTATTATAAGCTCATGGACATCTGACAATTGCTAAAATTTCACTTTGCAACTTTGTAATGCAATTCCAGAAAAGTTCGAAAGTTTCTGTCACTGAAACGAGATCTTTTAGTTGTTAGGAAGAATATGGCCATGATGCCCAATCCGTTGGCCCTGTAATGTACCAAGGCTTATGAATTCTTTCGCTTGCCATATGTTCATTCAGGCATGTGGGTGTGCTTCTATGAAATGTGTTCGACTGTGTTTAGCTCTTTTGTCCTTGTTTTGCAGGCTCACTACTGCTTATCAAGGTCCATCAGTGAAGGATACAGAAAGAAGCATCTTTTGTTCATCAAATGGAAGCACTTGGAAGCCAAGGTGCTATAACATTCTATTCTTCATGAGAGTCTTATTAATTTGGATGGTCAGTGTTGGACTTCGGAAACAAAGGAAAAATAAACAAAAGAAAGAAAGAAATAAAGAAACAGTGCATGAAACATATGGGGCACTATGCTTCCAGAACAAGGGTTTTTTGCAAATAAAATTCTCATTTTGAACTCATCAAAAACACAGGTTGATCATGGAGAACAGGTCTGGTGTTTACAAAATGTAGAAACTGAAAAACTCAGTCATGCAAACTATTTCAAGCATTGCTTTATGGCTACGTCTTTCGTATTCCTTTCTATGGTCTCACCATTATGTTACGTCATCAGGCAACTGCATATTATTATCATGGTTTGATCCTTGATAAGGGTAATGAACCAAGTAATCACATCAGTGCCGTGCATTGTCTTCTTGCTGCTGATGAACTTCTGACTAACAGTAAGAAAGCTTGCTTGAGCTTTTGCTTAGAAGCCCCAATTACGAGGTAGCCTTGGAGTTTCTTTACCGAATAACCAGTAACTGTTATTTATTATTACTGCTATTATTTTGAAGACAGGACACAATTTTTATTTTATTTTTATTTTTGATTTAATTTTTGCTAGAGCTCCTCCAATATGTGGTGTAATGAAACACTTACATCAGAAAATTCCTGAAGTTGCATCAAGTAAGTCTCAGATGTATGCATACCTCTTTGAACAAGAAAAGTAAGTCTCGTTAAATATTTCCTCACTTCCCTGATGGCTGTTTTGTTATTCATGCATGGAACATCAATTATATTCATTGTGAAACTTATGATTAGTTAGCTTGGGCCAGTTAATTATTAAGTCTAAACCTCACATTCAATTTCAGAAACAGAGGCTAAACCAAGCCATTGGAGGTTGAACTTGTACTCTGCCCTGTCATTGCAAACAATCTCTGTCCTTAAGAATACCAGTACAATGGTTTTGGAAATTAAAATTCTTGCACATGAACATGAAAACAGATTGGGAACTCAGTTGCACTCTAGAAAATAGATATTATTAATGAACCTTACTGCAGAGATATTAGTTTTGCCCTCATGATCATCACTTGAGCCCTGTCATTGAAAATTTCAGGCTTTTCATTTGAAGTTAAGAATTGAGGTTTCCTAAATTCGATCTTATAGATTAAGAATGCTAACTTGCAATAATTTGAAAGCATCATGAATGAAGATGCATAAATTTGGGGAAGTGGAAGTTTCTAATGCCAAATCTGAAGCTTGTAAAAGCTCCATCTTTCTCGTTAGTACACATCTCGTTTTCAAATATTAACTGAACTGGCCATATACTGCGAGGTATAATTCATGTGTAAAATTCATTCCAATTGAATTGATCTGTGAATCGAACCAAATAACCTGACGAGGATTGAGGGAATATTTGTAGCATAGCACATCCAATCATAAACTACTAGGTACAATTCATCGATGTTCTACTTGTACAGCCTACTATAATTCCAAAATGGCAGTTTGGTTTGCCTCTGAGACACAATTCTGAATTTTCTACGGATTATTAGTGATATACTGATACAGTGACTTGCTTCATAAAGGTACTAGGAATTAACCATTTTTTTAATCAATTCTACTGTGTTACTTCTTATTCCAACTCATATGTTACAACCAAGCTCAAGAGTACTTCCATCATTTTATCTCATTGTTCAACTAACAAATCGCCTCTAAATATCCTTAAATATTTCTTACAATTTTTCTAGGGAGGCCAACTGCTCCTATGGGGGAGACCAACAGCTCCCGCACAATGGGGGCCAAATTTCCCATTGGCAGGGTTCAAACCCCCAACCCACAATCCTGCTGGTAGCGTCGTGTGGGAATTAACCATGTTGATGACTTACGTATACAGAATGTCATACAGAATGTCATTTAATGATTTAGGGATGTCTTAGTATGGTTGGAGAAGTAAGAGAAACCCTTATATCACTTACATATGCAGAATGTCATTTAATGATTTAGGGATGCCTTGGCATGGTTGGAGAAGTAAGAGAAACCCTTATATCTATAATAGAATGTAGTTGGTTAAAGGGAATTCTGAGCCTTGTATGGACAGCTTGAGTTTTTCATACCAGTGATATCATGGTTTGACAACCATGCCTCAAGATGAGGTTTAACTATTGGAGCCACAATGTGAAATGTGGATGATGGTGATAAGTAATACTTCTGTGAAAGATGTGAATGGAGATGATGGGTAGTTCCCCTGTGAATGATGTGAATGGCAGCTCCTTAGACTTACATCGGTGGAAAACCATCATCCAATTTTTTTGGGAAAAAGAATCCACAGGCTAAATGCCGCAGCTATCAGGCAATGATCACGAAAAATGGCAATTATGATAGTGTCCATGATGGAATTATAATCAACAACGGACTGTGTCTTTACCTATGATTTTCTACCATGGTACTACCTTTTCAGTGGGTTTTATCTTTTCAGATTGGCAGTCATCACCCTAGGACTATTGAGTGAGCAATATCTTCCCTTAATCAGGACTTGGAACTCAGCTGTCCAACAAGCATTGTAGTTACAATTGCATTTTTTTTGTACAAAAAATATGAACAAGTAGTCACGTAAAGCTCTTTTGCTATTTAAACCTCAGATAATAATGCAGTCCTCTTGACATCCCACTTGATATTGGTGTCTGTTTCTTGCATGTCTGCTTTGCAAGACTTCTTTTCTTGTCTAAGTTCTCTTTTTTGATGTTTTTTGCAGGGCTCCCCATGAGTTGCCTGATCTTCCAGAATTTCCATTATCTCTTAAACCTGATGACTATGAACTGCCAGACATAGATTCTCTGTGGGAGAGTCAGAAATTGGAGCCTGAGGTCCAAACGCTCAAGGAGCATCTAAAGGATGAAGAAGATGAGGTGGAGAACACATGAACCTGCATGGACTGCTGGCCCGAAGCACTGGGATGAATGTTGTGCTACACTTCTCTCACTGACAATGCTAAACTGCCATCAATTACACTAAGTTTTGCATGACTTTGCTCATACCCACTCAATTATCCAGCATTTCAAGTCTATATGCATTCCAATCATTTTGAGATAAATGTACTTCTAAATATCATATGAGTTATGTGGAGACAAAATACAAATGGGAGAAGAAACATGAACTAGTCTTGGGTTTCGTTCTGATCTTGTGTTTATCCCAAATGATACCATGTTGAAGATGCTAGTTTTGCCCCGAAACAATTAGCCATGAAGCCATTACCATGAATGTTATCAAAATCAAATTGGTTGCCCCACTGGTTCCACCCGGGGGTTCGGGAGGAGTGGTTAAACCGGTGAATTGGTTATGACCGTTTCCTTATCCGACCTGGTTTTTATTACATTGATGAGTTCCCCTTCTATGTAATGAGTTGACATAAAAGCAATTTCATGTAACGTAATACACTTTTCCTACTTTGATGATTGATGTGAAATCTACTTCATTCATTATTTTTAGCATAATTTATTTATTTAGGAGATAAGTTTCACTTGAATCAAAGATACAATAGCTTCATTTGCTTAAAATTGTTCATCTATAAATTATAAAAATTGCTTAAATCCAATAGCATATGCATTATAATACAACAATATTTTATAGATTTTTTTATTCATATAGTAATGATATTTTAGATGTTGAAATACAACTTTAAAATTGATATTTGACATTAAATATTTTAGTTCCATGATTTTACATAGATGTAGATGAGGCTCATGCGCCATGATAGGAGAAATGATAGGGTTTGAGAATATACGGACATGTTTTACAAGAAAGAAGAAAAATACTAACTTTTTCACAGACTTTTCCATACTACCCTTTTAGAATTTTTTTTCGTATTTTTTATACTACTTTTTTTTATCTATCTTAACTTTATTCACTTTGCTCCTAATTATTATCTATATTATATTATATCATATTATTATCATATTTATTTTAAAAAAATTTCCTTTTATTTCGTCATTGTTTGGCAATATTACTTTTCGTGGGATCAGGGAAAGCCATGGTATTTAAGTGAGGAGGTGGCAGCAATAAATGCCTATGTGATGGGGAGATGCAATACATGCATGCAATACATGCAATATAACGCATCACCCCAGCCCATAAAAGCTGAACCAACATCAGGTTCAAGCATTAAATTGACGGCTTGGATGGTGGGGCCCGCAGACACGGCGTGCAATTCAGTGTCTAATACCTACATATGTAGAATTTCAAATATTCATCTATCTATTTATCTTTTTTCATAATTAAAACCAAAATAACATTAGAATTTTTGCAAAGTTTGCTTTGTCGTCGTATCTTAGTAGGCTGAAATGAAAGTTAAAATATGAAAAATGATGTAACTGATCAGTTTTCTTTAATTTTTAATAAACTGCTCCATTTTGAGTACACTAAAAATAATTGGATAAAGGTTTTAATATAACTCCATTTCATTTTCCATACGGCGATAAAATCCTTGGGCTCAATGTCCCACTTTTGCTGTCACAAGGTGATTTTCCGACGCAGAAGTGAGTAGGAACTAGGATTTCTAGAGGGGAAGAGAAATTAGAGTAATGTTTCTGTGCATCATGATATATTAAAATTTCAATTATCAAAGTGCAAAACTCTCATTTTTAAGTATATTTTTTTAACAGTCTTTTTATAAAACTGTTAATCTAAGTGTATTTAATCTATAAACAAAAATTTACCATTTTTGGAGATGTGTATATATATATATTTGATTTTTTTTAAAATAAGAGAGGTTTTACTCATTTTTAAATAACTAAAATACCCCTGTTTTTAAAAAATTTAAAAATTAATTTATACTATCAAAAAAAGTAAAACTTAATATATAAGTTAAATACACCTATGTTAACAATTTTATATTCAAAAAACATTTATAAACATGGAGTTTTATACCCTAATGCATTAAAACATTACTTGAGAAATTAAACACATCCACCTACTCGGGATCATTATGTCTCTCTACACGGTGGAGTTGTTAGGTGCAAAACTTTAAACACTAGCTATTGGAACGGAGATGTGCAGGAAGATTGATTTAGTAGGGAAACCGGCTCTCCTATGCTCAACATGGCCTCATAAGATTACAACAAGGACTTGTTCAAAGTCCACAATGTACAAACTCTGGGTAATGAAAGGTAGAATGGTGATTGCTAATATGGAGGAAAAACTTAATGTGGCCATGTTTGAGTTGGAAGAGAATACAGCGGTGGTGTTAGATGGTCGTGAATGGCTATTTGACTATCGAATGGTAGTCTTCAAAGAGATTATGGAGAGATTAGATGAAATAATGATCGCCAATCTGGATTCATACTATGGATATCCCTTATGTGGTGGAGAGGAGAGCAGTTAGGAAACTTATAGGGAGCTCCTTTGACAAATGTTTGGACATAGTATGAACGAATCACTCTCTCAAGCTGAAGGTTGAGATTGATGTCCGAGAACCCATTCGAAGGATAGTTTTACACAAATTGGCAGATAGGAATGCAAGTGTGTTAACTTCTAAAACGAAAAACTAAAGATTTTCTGTTATGCCTATGGTAGAATCGACACGTTTACAAAGACAGTAAGTTCTCTACATATGGGGAAAAAATTCAAGTGGAGGCTGATCTCGCCCATGGGAGCCATCTTAGAGTCAGTTCTAAAATGGTGGGATTGAAAGAGGATACTAGGAGGAAGAAAAGAGTTAGCCATGATTGATTTTTTACTGTATTTAACTGCTTCTAGACCCGATATGCTATTTACTTGTGTACATATGTTCTAAATTTTAATCCAATCCTAAGGAATCTCAAATGATAGTGGTTGAAAGAATTTTCAAATATTTCATTGACATAACAACTATAGGACTGTGGTATCTAAGGGCTCAACTTTTGATTTGATAGGATACCCAGATGCAGATTTTGTTGATTATGAAATAGATAGAAAAAACAATAGTGACACCGGCCAACTCCTTGAAAGTATGTTGGTATCATAGTTTTTAAGAAAATAAACTAGTGTTAGATAGTTGTTGTGCCCAATTATTATAGACGAAATAATAATTGAGATACTATGGACTAGAGTACAAGGATATCCCAATTAAATATGACAACACAAATGCAATTTGTCTAACTAAAAGTCTAGCACTACACTCTAAGACTAAACATATAGATGTTAAAAATCACTTTATAAGAGAATATGTAGAAAACCATAATACATGTTTGGAGCATGTAAAAATTGAGGGCCAAAATTGTGGTGTGAAACAAACAACAAATCAAACACAATCCATGTTTTGATGATTAACAATCTAAATTTGAGAAAGTTGTGTGTGTTAAGTTGTTACAAGACAGAGAATTTCAAAAACAAGTCATGGCAGATAAAGTTGCAGGTTTAAGTCGGCTCAGACATCAACTTAGGTCAAGTCGATACCCAAGTTGACTCTAATATTGACTCCAACCAGCATCGTTCGGACAACGCTAAAATTATGGACGCGTGAGCAGGCGACGTCGCATTCGAAGTCGACTTCGCATGTGACTTAGGTGAAGTCGCAACCCAAGTCGACTTCACAAATGACTTAGATGAATCTTTGGATTCCAATACCGAACATGAAAAAGTCAAGTTACATCCTAAGCCGACTCCAATGTGCGACTTGGGTGAAGTCTCAAATGAAGTTAACACACTTATTCGACTTGTGTTGAGTGGCAACTCAAGTCGGCCTCAGCATTTGACTTGAGTTCAAGAGAATTCAAAACAAGTTGTTTCAAGCTAAAAGGTCAACCCGAAAAGTTCAAGCAACTCACATCTTGAAAGAGTAAAGATGAATGTCGCGCATTGATAATGGAAGACTTCAAGTACCTTCAAAAGTCCGACTAATGATGAGACAAATAAAGAAGAATTTAAAGACAACATGCATATATGCTAAGACAATCAATCCGTGAAGACTTGAAGTTCCAAAGGGTACATTGAGCAATGAAGTCGTAACCCAAGTCAACTTCACTTGAGACTTGGGTCAAGTCTCAAATCAAGTCAACCTTAAAATGAAACTTGAGGATGGAAGCTAGAAGAAAACTCTTAAGAAGAAAGTACAAAAGACTGAAGCTGCAACTCAACTCGACTCCAGTCTGCAACTTTAGTGAAGTCATACTAAAGTTGACTCCGAGTGTGACTTGGATCGTAATGGCCGAAAAATTCGAACGTTGGCAAATTAAATGCCACACCTACCTCGTAACATTTGAATTTATTTCCTCCCTTTTTAAGACTCGTAAAATGGAGTGAAGGGGATTGGCTAGAGCATTGATTAAGCTTTCACTTCCAACTTATAAGAATTCAAGTAATTATTTAAGTGCTCTATAAGAAGAACTATGCTATTCAACCTGCAAGTGCTAAATCTTACCATCAACCTCAAGCTTTACAAGTTCTTCTCTATGCCAAAACTTTATTTACACAATCTGTAAAGTGTAGAATCTTCTTTTAATTCATTCTTTTATGATACTACTTACTTAGGTGTTGAAGACTAAAGCTAAGTAAAGACAAGTAGTATGTGGTTAGAGTGTGACTCAACGCCTACTTGTGCTATTCTTGTAAAGGGACCCTTAGAGTTAGAAGAGAGCAATGACTCTAATTGTACTCTCGTTGATATAGTGGAACCCAAGACACAAAGGTGTATTATTGGAATAATGGAGTAGGGAAAGTTGTCCCAAACCATTATAATTTCTTGTGTCTGTCATTCTTATTTTTCCTACCCTTTCATTCTTTAAGTTTTCATTCAAGGGGATAGAAAGAAGTTTTAAAAAGAACGCAAATCACCCTTCCCCTCTTAGTTTTTTCCACGAACTCGGGACCAATGAATTACAAATATGTTTACCAAACTATTAAATGTTGAATTAGTTTATAAAATTAGAAAAGAAATAGGAATGATGGACATAGAAGGATGAAATTTGGTTCCTTGATATATGTCTAGTGATGTATCTTATATGTGATTGATGGTTGATTTGATTGAAATATGAAATGTTAATAATAAATAAGATCAACATAATAATTCAGGAAAGGGTTTCACATTAAAGGAGAAATTTAGGCTATGAGAAGGTAGGTTAAGTTGACTTTGAACCTGACTTAGGATTCAAAGTCGACCCCAGTGGCATGCAAATTTTCATCTTATAAGCAACTTCCCTTTGCTTTTCTCTTTCATCTTTCATGCCACTCGAGCTTCTCTACTCTCTCAATCTTTCAAGCTTTTAAATTTGCATCTTTTACTCCCAAATCACTTGCCAAGCACTTGCACTTTCATCTCCACAACCTCATCCATCCATGTCACTCAAAAGAACTGCGAGCATCACTCCGACACTGTGGGAGAGGTCCCTACGAGGCAAAGAATAAAAGAAGCTACAGCCTCACGACCTTCCTTTAGGCGATACAGAAGAAGTAGGAATACTAATGAAGAAGTAGGCGATGAAAAAGATGCATGTGTAATCCATCTTCAACCTAACCTAGGGAAGTTGAACAATGAAATACTAATGAAGAAGTAGGAATACAGAAGAATAAAGGAGTTGTAACACCAACGGCCAAAGTAATAAAGATGCCCATTGAGTATTTTAGGAATCATATGGAACATAAAAGATTCTACAAGCATTTTATGAGAGAGAACATTCCCACCCAAAATCATAGATTTTGGGTTCCTTAGAATTAAGATTTTGGAATAGAAGAATTGCTTGATTATCAAGGATGAATCAATCTCTTGAAATAAGAGGGAAGAATTTACCCAGATCTTACCCGACGGTTTACTATGCTTGGAGCGTAAATAATCTTAACACACATGTTAAAACGGTAGAAATATCTCTAGGAGCAAGCCAGAGAACTTTACTTTATCTTCAATGTCTAATGAGCTGACTCAGAGCAATAAAAACATAGAAGGAATGAAGTTTCTATATTATATGGATTTACCTCCCAAGCTAAGAGTGATTAGACTGTTAGTTGCCCACTGTATCTTTCCCAAAGGAGGAAGAGGAAGAAACACTAGTAACCCAGAAGAGGCTGAAGTTATTTGAAAATTAGTTAACCATAAAAAGATATCATTACCTATGTTAATTTTGAAGGCACTAGTGGTTAAGAAAGATAATCCAAGAGGGATTATTCCCTACGATGTGGATCACAAGAATTTTGGAACATTATGAAGTAGACTTGGAAGGAGAGCCCTTTGAAGTTCTCAAGCCAACAAGTGCCATGAACAAAGCTCTTCTCACTCAAATGAAAATAGACATTGAAAGATTCCGAGTAGAGCAGATTCAAGCTAGAGGTGGAGGAGATCAAGCTCCACAAGCAGTTCCTACACAAGAAGCTCCACAATAAGAGGTACACTCTCAAGGGGAGCATTAAAATCAAAATCAATATTTTCAAACCCTCGAACCTCATATTATCCCTGCCTCATCACCTCAACCTCATGTTCATGCATCTCATTCACATGCATCTTTTTCATCGCATGCATCCCATGAATATGATAGGTTTACAAACCAACCAGTCATTCCCCTATGCATCCAACCATATTAAAATAACATCAAGCCATGGAGAATAGGCTAATCCCTTTACTAATCAAGAGTTTATCATAAGATTTGAAATAATCAAAACCATTCATAACTTAGGTGATGTGCCCTTGACTTTTCATAAAAATTTACATCCTTAAATGATCAATGGCTAAGATATGATCATTTGGAACTAAGGGTATTTCATGAAATTTTAGGTGTTTAACAACTTTCTAATCAAAATACTCATAATCCACTCCATTCAACTTGTAGGGTACCATAACATAGATTTACCCTAAAAATTTCACATCAATATGCCTTACAGATCTCAAGATACAAGCTTATCATTAATTAATCCCAAAATGATACATCAAATGAGTCATTAACGCATGTGCCACCTCAAATTCTTTACAAGTCTTTTATCTTGTAGTGAAGATCTCATTTTTTTGTCATTTAGTGAGACACCTCATCTATTTGTCTTTTAATGAGTTTTGTCTTTTAGTGCTTATCAAAGTGATTAACTTTAACTTTAAACACTTTGCTTAATCAACTTGCTTAATCTCATCCACCTAGATCATAGAGCATGTAGTTTTACACCTCTCATCCATATTTCACCTCAATCGG
Organism: Annona cherimola; assembly: GCA_030490835.1. Lineage (NCBI taxonomy): Eukaryota > Viridiplantae > Streptophyta > Magnoliopsida > Magnoliales > Annonaceae > Annona > Annona cherimola. Next base: position 31,854,745 of record CM059971.1, on the reverse strand, counting down.
AGTTAAACATGCTTAGATCTAATGGAATTAGTCGTGGATGGATATAAACCCTACATTTGGAACCAATCAAGGGTCCAAAATTATCATTTATTTTTATTTTCCCATAAGCTAAGAAATTTCAAACCATTTGAAATAGCGCATCTCAGAATTTGGAAATTCCTTTCCAAATATTTCTAAGAATTCGTTAACACTCTGTTCCTCATACGAACTGCCCATCACACTTCCTAGACTTAAAAGAAAATGAAGTTTCATATTTGCAAACCTACCTTATAGGCAGATTCTTTGAAGAGGTAGGCCACATCAATTCATTTAAATATTTCCAATAGTAGATGTGACTGTGCACCAATATATGTACAAATTGAGGATGTCAAGTTACATCGAGTTTCATTATACTCTTATATTATGTTCACATTTGATTTGCACATTTTCTTATTTTGCTAAATTATCATTACATATTCTTTACATTCTTGTAAATGTCTCTAGTCATATGAATTTATACATTTATTGCTATTCCACTGCATCTTAACATGTGTAATTTCATTTATTTCTTATAGAAGTGCTTTAGCTTTAAATAAATGAAATAGCATCATTCAATGGTAATTTTGAAATTCATAGTGCATACAGATTTAGCTGTTCACATAGACAACTAGCTTTCTTGATGACATTAAACACTTAAAAAATTCATAGAGGTATTTCTTTGAATGCTCATATTAAAAGATAATATGTGTTAATTCGAATAATTGTTTGACTTTTTACTCTAAATTGTATATCCAATTGTCCTATATTTGAATTGCATGTAGGATGCTTCTTGGGGTGCAAATTCTTTAGGAGGGTGGATTAATCAAAGGATTCAAACTCCACTAATAGTATACTTAATAGATTACATAAGCATGAGAGAATAGTGTTTTCCATTTGAGAATTTATTAGTTGGGTTAGTTAGTTGAAAGAAATAATATAATTGAAAATACTCAATCAAAGGAAGCAGTTTTGAAGGTGCACACAAAGATGAAGGTCATGAAGAAAGAGTGGATATGGATCGGAAGATATCGACTAAGATTGTTATTATAAAAGAATATAAGACGGAGATGTTCTTAAAATTTGGTCTCTTAGCCTTTACTTATTTAGGCACTTTTGTAAACTATTGTGTTCCTTATTGATGTTGTCTTTGGAACAATATTTTCTATCCATGCTCATGACGTTTAGGCATTGAATTTGCGATAAATGGACTACTATTTGAATAAAAATATTTTTAGTTATATGATATTACTATGCTTTTTAAATCTAAATATCTAGAAACATCCTGTTGATTTGTATGTTTAGAATGTTGTAACATGTACAAGTTTGATCATAATTTTTTATCATGTTGTTCCTTTGATGACAAGGCAACTGATGAAGGTTAATTCCATAGAACAGGTAAATGAGACAAGTGCTTTTACCTAACTTCAAACCCTATATCTCTCGCCCTACACAACCTTACACACACTCGTGTCAACCACTTGGTGATAGATATGTCTTGTTGGTTTGCATATTAAGAATGTTACAATAGTATGAGTCTGATAATAATCTTATTTTGAGCGCAAGAAAATATGCTTTATAAATTAAGAAAAATTTTAGACATATCTTATTAATTTGCACATCTAGATTATTACAATAAGTATGAATCTTATCATAATTTTGTATTAAGAAGGAAAGAAAATTCTAGATTATCTTATTGGTTTGGGAGTCTAAAATATCGCAATAAGTGTGAATTTGATCATAAATTTTTGCTGAGCATAAGAAATTATATTTTATCAATTAAGAAAACTTTTAGATATGTTTACTTGGTTTGTATCGAATCATTTGGTAACATGCAAAAATGAGAGACCCACTTTTTGTATATCCCTTGTTATAATCATAAAAATGGTAAAAAAAAAGTTTTACCATTTATCTAAGGACCCTACCAGTATGTAGAAGAGATGAGGAAAAGATAATAAAAAAACCAATTGCATAGCGAGGCATGGATGTGCTCAGTCATTAATCACCAGTATGGGTAAGGGATTAGGATAGGAAGCATTGATTCAATGCTAGTCCTTTGAAATAATGTGGAAAGGGAGGAGTAGAAGATTGCATTTTAGAGGAAGAAATTTAGAGGAGAGGGTGGGAACTGTTTGAGCTTGGGTTTTGGAGGAAGACTTGCAATAACTCTTAGTTTCCTTTCGGAAAATCTCTCAGTGGACGTGCTATTAAGGCAAGTGGGTTTTGACGATGATGTTATTGAAGTTGATTAGATAGAATTTGGATTTTTGATGGATGTTGAAATTCACCACAAACCTTGTAGATTCCATGTTTATTTCTTAAAATAAGTCTATCAGTGGAATTATATAAGAAAAAGAGCCTCAACATATATTTAAACTTGAAATGAAGTTAGTCTTAGAGGGGAGAGAAAAGTCATGGCTATCACCCCACCAGATGAACCTAGGGGTGCAACTTATGCCGGGTTCAGCCCGAACCCAGCCTGCCGAACCTGGATGTAAGCAGTGCTGAAACTCCTCATTTTGCAGCTCGAACCCGATTTATCAGCCCAAACTCCGACCGAATTCAAACCATTATGGGGTTCGGGTTCAGGTAAACCCGCACCCCGTAAACCCGAACCCAAATTTCTATTTACAAAATATACATATTTTATTATAATATATCAATATCAAGCAGCTGCCACTGCCATTTCTCCTGCCACTCTGCGAGCCTTTCGGCCCATTTTCCTATGCATTTATGCAGGCTTTTTGCATCTGTAACAATCAACATTTTAAAAGGGGGAAAAATAGGCGTTTTGAAGCATTTTGGGTTCTGCGTTTTTCAATGAAATTAAGCCTAAAATGTAAAAATTTATAAAATGATTAAAAATAGAAAAATACATAGAAAATTCACCGTTGTAATCAAGGAACTGTCCAATAAGAAATAAACAGTGGGAATGGAATAGAATAAAATAAATATTGTAGAAGTAAAATGGGAATACTGTGGGATCAAACTGAATAATTGTACAAAAAATATTATAATATACGAGTGAATTGCATAAAAATAAGATAGCTGGAATTTGATTCCTGCTACAATTTTGACTTCCAAGATAAGTCCTAATTGAAAAGATGAAAACACCAATGAAAATATAGTATAATAATTTGAAAAAGCCGATGTAAGGTGTAAAAGGTATTCACTCCTAGGCCTCTCCATTTTTTGACTAATGCTGCCATTATTGATTTTGCAGAAAATATTTATATTTGAGAACTTTGTTTTTGGATACCACAAAACCTCACTCTAGAAAATTTGAAATTTTTTGTCAACTTTTTAATCTAGTTGTATTTTATCCACATTTCAAATTTTATCATTTTTGAATACATATATATATATATTTTTTTTTTTTTTTGAATTTTTTTGAGACATTAGATTTTTTGAATTTTAAATATAGCAACTGTAGGCATTTTTGAAAATAACTACAATACTTCTAAGTTTAAAATTTAAAAAATTCTACATATATAAAAAATATAATAAAACTGGGTTTTTAAATAAGATACAACTATATTGATAACTAATGAGATTCTGTGGTCCCTCTTGTTTCGGATAGCCGGATATGATTATTATCCTTTGATTTCAATAACATTCTACTGTGAACTTAGATTAAAAATTCCGTAGCCAACTTAATCACCATTTGTAAGAGCCATGCAATGGTGTTCGCCCCACCCCTCTCTTTGGAATTCTGGATGTCTAGCGTGTCATGGATCAAAGCTGAGTGGTTGACTCAACTTGTGTTATAGACTTGGAGTTAACTTGGATGTTGTGATTTAGAGTTGGATGCTTGAATTAATATAATCTTATTCGACATGATATTATTGTGGTTTTTGAATGATTTTATTTTATTGTAATTGATTTCATAAGATTTATCTTACAATTGAATGATAATATTGATGTATATAATTGCGATATTAATGTTAAATTACATAATGGAAAATAGTTGTACTTCTATGTTATCTAAAATACAGCTATTATTCTACTTGATGCAAAGAGAAAGCTCAAAACAGGTTTACTTCTTTCTACTCTTAAGCGATATTTGAATTTTTCTTGCTTTCTTATAATAAATTATTTTTTAACTTTTTTATCCAATAGGCTTGTGATAAAAAATATATAAATAAGATGAGTAACAAAGGCATATTGATAGGAGAATGTCAACCCGAAACTCAACCCGAGCCCGAATTTCAAAAATAGGGTTAGGGTTGAGGTTTACAAATAGGGTTAGGGTTAGAGTTAGGGTTGAAGTTTTATAAATAAGGTTAGGGTTAGGGTTAAAACTTTACAAATAGGGTTAGGGTTAGAGTTGAAGTTTTACAAATAGAGTTAGGGTTAGGGTTGAGATGAACCCGAGTTTCATGAGCTCGAGTTGCACCCCTAGATGAACCAGAGGGGAGAGAAAAGAAGGTCTCAATTTTAACTTTTGGGAGAAATTGTACACCAAACCCCTATGACTTTAATGATTTACAAAAACGTCCATTTTCAAAAAGTTGTAGAAAAATCCAAGTTGGTTGGAAAATTTATGGAGAAAGACTATGAAAGTGTTATGAAAAAACTGTTGATATCTAAACATTTTTTTAGAAGACCCTTCTTTAAAATTTTGCTAAAAGGGCCCCAAAAACTTACGTGTTTGTTTTCCTCTCTTTCCCCTCCCTTATCCTCGCGCTAGGTTGAGCTCACATCAAGGCCTGGCTGACTTACTAGTCAATATAGGTTGAGCCTGTATGTAGGGGTGCAACTTGGTCCGGATACCCGCGGGTCGACCCGCTGGGTACCTTATTTAGGGTTGGTTAGGTTCCGAGTGTTAAATTACCCGTTTAAATTCGGGTAGGATCGGTTCCGATGTTGGGTACCTGAAACCAACCCGGATTATATATATATAAACCTAAAAATCTACCCTCTCGGCCTCAATCCCGCTTCCTCTCCCTCCTCTCCCGCGCCGTTGCCTCTCCCCCTTCTCTCTCGGTCTCTCCGTCGGCGCCTCCTCTCTCTCTCTCTCTCCCTCCCTCCCTCTCCCTCTCCCTCGGCTGCCTGGCACCTACTCCTCTGTCCGACTGTCCCTCTTGGCCTATCCTTTCCCGTCGTTGCGTACTCCAGCGTCGCCTCTCCCTCTCTCTCTTCCTCAGCATCGGCGGCTCCTCCCTTCTCTCTCTCTCTCTCTCTCTCTCCCTCCCTCCCTCCCTCCCTCTCCCTCCCTCCCTCCCTCCATCGACTCACAACTTGCTTGCTCCTCTCTTTCTCTTCCTCCCTCCCTCCCTCAACGCACAGCTCGCTTGCTCCTCTCTCTCTCTCTCTCGCTTTTCTCCTAAACCCTAGCAGCGGTGATTTGCCGGAGAAGAAGATCCTTGCCCGTCACCTATCACTCTCAGCCCCCATCCCAGCCGCACCTCCTCTGTTTCAATCGCAGCCTCGGAGCCTCCTCCATTTCAGTCACTGCTGCCAGAGAAGAAAAGTGTTACCGCACGTTTGTCGCCCCCATCCCATCCATGCTACATTGCTCATTCAGCATCTTCTTCCGTTGTTGTTGCTGTCGTCGACAAGGAAAGTTGCGGAAGTTAAGGTTTTTGGTTTTTTCCCCAAATCAAAAAGGACATGCTTCAATACGGTTAGGTTTTTGCATAACCATGATATTAAAATTGAATCTAAGTCATCTAGCTTAGGATTCGAGTGCAATCCACAACCTGTTTTAAGATTCGAGCATGGACAGTTAGGTAGGCTTAAAATTTTTATTTGCATGTTGTCTAAATGATTTGTTTGTATATTTCAATTAGATCTAAGGTTGAAATGTTGTTAATTGAAGCTTGGATTGAACTAAATGGGGTGGATGAAACAGGAAGTCATGGAAGACTACCCCTTTTTATGTTGCATTGTTAATTTTTAAGTAATTATTAATTCTAATGTTTAAGAATGTTGCTATGATGTTAATCATCTATCATTATGTTATTGGATAATTTTGATGGTTCTACATAACTTGATTGATTTGTTAAGTCTTTATTACTTAGAAATTTATAGTCTTTTCTATGTTAATCTGTTGTTCTTATAATAAGATGATGAGCAGGGATTAATGTTTTCAAAATAGTCATCTAAGATGGTTGTTTCTATTTGAAATTCATGTTCTTGTCTTCAGTTATTAGTTTTGCTTATTGCTATTTAACGTTCTGATGGTTTAAAAAATGAAAACATTTCAGTTATGAAGTTTAAGTTTGGACTTTAGATGTTTGAGATACATTTGTTTATTCCTCTTGTTTAATGTAGTGATGATGATGATGATGATTTAGGAGCAATATCTGTTCAGTTTTTCACTTTTCCTGAACTTATCTTTCCTTTCATTGTTTTTGTTCCTCTAGTGTTTTGTCTTAAAGGATCAGACATGAGTCCTCTAACTCCCTCTGAAATTGCAGGTCCCATTCATGCTGGCCAGACTACAACCTTGCGTAAATTGGAAGAAAGCTGCAATATTCGGTTGGATCCTTCACCCACATGTCTGTATAGTACAACTACTGCTTCACTGATGTCATCAGTTCAATATGTTTGTTATATTTATATACTTATGTAGGTTGATGATTGCAAAAGATCATATGTAATTGATTATTCATTTTGCAATGTCTAGACAGTTAATTGCATGTAACAAGGTTATATATTTTGTAATGATTCATGTGTGGACAGTTTTATTTGATAGAATGTCTGGACAGTTAAGTTGATGGGGGATATATTTTGCATTGATTCGTATAGATGGTTGATTGCATGTAAAAGATTTTTTAGTTTACAAAGATTCATTTCTGGATAGTTAATCATTTAGCGGTGATTTATTTTGCTGTGCTTTATGTATGAGGACAATTGAATTAACAGGTTATTCATTTTGTAGTTCAAGTCTATGGCTGCATATTGCATGATAATATAATTTTTTTAGGAACCGATTTGGAACCGGAACCAACCCGCCCTTAAAAAATAGGGTAGGGTAGGGTAGGCTCCGAACCGACCCGGCCTAAAATAGGATAGGGTAGAGGTTTTCTAAAATAGGGTAAGGGTAGGTTTCACCCCTACCCAGACCTACCTAGACCAAGTTGCACCCCTACTTACATACCATGTTAGTGATAACTCGTAAAAACGTGAGTTATCATGACTCATTTCAGACTATATTTGTGTATTAGTCCAAGAGATTAGGCATGGTTTGCATCCATTTAGCTTAATTTTCACTCGCTTCGTATTTTAAGAGCATTATTTAGTTTTTATGCATTTTTAGCATAAATTAGGTATTTTTAGTCCATTTATTTAGTTTACGTAATTTTTGTAGGAAGGACGGGCAATAAAAAGGCATGCGGGTGAGTGGAATGCAGAACGAAACCAAGTCATGAGGCATGTGGATGGCGCCTAGGTGCCACCCTACGTGCCATTGCCAGAACTCCAGCACAATCCAGCAAACAAATAGCTTCTAGTGAGTTGGCGCCTAGGCGCCAGCTAGGGCCGCCCAGGCGCCACTTCACCATCATGCAAACAAGTACAGAAGGGTTTTGAGGTCATACGACACAATAACTTCCAGGGAGTTGGCGCCTAGGCGCCAATATATGATCACAGGTGTTTTAGGAAAGGTCTCAAGTCATGAAGCATCTAGGGAGTTGGCGCCTAGGTGCCAGCTAGGGGTGCTTAGGCACAAAGGCATGAATTTCTAGGGTTTTCAGACAGGTCTCTAAGTTACCCAGCACACAGGGAGTTGCCGCCTAGGCGCCAGCTAGGCATCTGTATGTGCAGATTTCTGCATGTGTGCTGCGTAATTCAACAATATATAAATAGATCCTAGGAGTTTGCGCGTGGGGACGACCAACAAAGAGCCCAGAGACGGAATTGACAACCAGAGAAGGACGAAAACTCCAACGAAACGCGGATTGAAGAGAAGATTCAACCCCGTTGGTGGAAACCGCCGGAAAACCAGTTTTCTCTTTATCTTTCTATTTTTCTTTCTCTGATTCTCTGGATACTTTCATAATGGATATAAAGGATTTTATGATCATGTCTTTAAACTAAACTTCCTTTAGATGGATAGTTAGGATGAATTGATATCTAATTATATTGTATTATTTCTTTGAAATTCGGGAATGAATATTTAATTTTTCTATATAATTGTGTATGATTTACCTTTATACATGTAGTTTAATATTTTTTACAAGATTAGCTACTTTGTAAGATGATTTAATTACTTGATTTATCCTTGAAAAAGAAAAATCTCTGCTAGATTCGTGTGTATGGCATAGGTTTCCTCTTTATTAAGGGGAGTTGTTAACGGATAGGAATATACCGTTAAACCCTGTGTAGTCAGTAACAGGCTATGAACTTATCAATTTCACTTTATTTAATGACATAAGAACATAACAATTGAATAGGGTGTACTTAGCTTTATATAGTGTTGGAAGACATATATAAAGATTATTGAACTTGGGTTAGTAAATTCATGCACAACCAATGAAAAAGAACCAATGCAATATAATTTAGATTCAATGATTCCGAGCTATCCATCTGCCATCCCCGATTGATAAACCCGTTTCTAGTATTCCAGCGATTTTGTGGACTCTATTGTGATTTATTATTGCATTTGTTACCTTTAGTTTAAATTCAAAAAATTGAAATTTTCTACCTCCCGAAAGCAGTTAAACTAATTAATAATTCTGGTTAAACAATTCCTCGTGAGAACGATACTCTAGTCACTCTTTAGTACTTGATTCGACACGTATACTTGCATTAAAAGTGAGCATTTTAATTGACAAATACGCAACTCGTCAGTTAACTAAGCTAGGCTAAGCATGGCCCAACATCAAGTGCCAGCAATGACATGACAATCAACAACAGGATTGGATTGGCCTTGAAAAGCCCAAAGTCACACACAACACAATAATGGAAGCAGTCCAGGGAGGACGGGCTTGATAGACGCAACCCTTACCATTGGATCAAGCACTCGCTCTAGCTGAGACATGTTAGCAACAAGCCCAACACTAGCGACACATGTCAATTTCTATATTTTTGGATGTTTAAATCCATTAAATTTGTTGGATTAGCATAAGTATCATTGTAAGAGATATTAATGGGAAGATTTTAATGGATGAGATTTCACTTAATTATGACCTATTAAGATGGAAATAGAGACTCCAAAGTATTAAACTCAGTATTTAACATCTGTTCTAGTTGAGGTACTTTTAGAAGATGGTGAAAGAAGATTTTGTTAAAATCCTAGTTGGATATCATTATTAGCTTGTAGATATTTTCTTTAGCATGGTAAAATTGCTAAATGTAGTGGAGATTACTACCTTAATGAAAGTTGGTAAAAACTAAGGATGAATATGTTGTGCTTATTTTGTTTACTATTGGTTTATAAGTAGGTCCTAGGCATTGCTAGGAGGCTACTTGTTATTACGAAATATTTTTTAGTTTGGCCTTAGGTATTGCTGAAAGGCTATTAATATAAATCATACACGTAGAAGTTGAAATGCAAGTGTAGGTGGGACCTAGTATGTTAGTGTTGGTTTTCATATAGGTCCTGATTTAGTTAGATGGTTACCCATTAAGTGGTTTGATGGTAAATTTTAGGCTTTGTTGGAAGGCTACTTCTCAATTGCAAAATTATTTTCATGTAAGTCCTAGGCTTAGTTGGAAGGTTACCTAATGTCTGATTTGAGGTTAGGTCTTAAACATTTTTGGAAGGCTACTTGTTAATTGCAAAATAATTTTTAAGTAGTTCTTAGGCTTTGCTACAAAGCTATCGATTGTATGAACATAGGGTTAGTCCTAGGCTTTGTTGGAAGGTTACTTGGTACAAACCATGCACATCGAATTGGTGAGTTTGTTTCTGTTTTTCATATCTAATGATGCTGCTGTAAAATCATATTTTCTTGCAATACATATGATGATGAGGTTTATCTACATACGTTATTGTTGGATGATTTACAAACTCCTACTCATTGAGTTCTTAGGAACTCACTCTATATTATTTATATATTTTTTTAAGTAATGCGGATTTATCTGGCTTGTAGATGCATGGCGAATGGGTTAGGCATGGATTCTAGGGGCATAACAAAGTAGTTTTATTTTCTTTACTTGAAGATGTTGTACTCACATTATGAAGATTCATTTGTAATAATTAGTATGTAGATCTCAGGGATGAACCCTATCTATCACATTTATGCATGAATTGTGGACTCCTCATCAAATTTTATGCAAGTGTGATTCAAATGTCTTGTTGTAGGCCAACTAGGGGCACCGTCTTCAGTTGGGGTTATGATATCCCTGCACGCTTTTTTCACTTTGATTTAATATTTTAACTATCTACCTATCTTACGTTTCTCATATTATCTTCGTATTTCAAGTGTTGTTCTATATCTTTCCTAATCTAGTGTATCTATTCCCATTTTGGATCCAACATGTCATACAACTTTGTCACTTTCTTGAAAAGCCATTTCCATCACCAATTTCAAAACGCACATAATGTTTAAAATGTTATTACACCCTTTGTTTAAAATGTTACAACAGGTAGGAATCTCATCATAGAAGCTTTTACATTCATCACCATATAGTTTGGGCTATTTTGCAAGTGTTTCAAGATTCTTGACGAAACTGTAAGCATTGGTTTCACTAAAATTAGAGGCATATCAGTTCTAATAGAGCATGCTGATGGCCGTTAAAATTTTTATCAAAATGACAAATTTGTCATATGAATAAAATATTTTTGAAGATATTTTTATCATAATTTAGAAAATTAATTTATATATTATATTTTCATGATTTGACCGATACGAAATTAATCTATTTAATTGAGGAATTTTTTTAAAATAAATTTTTATATTTTAGAAGTTTTTCTTGTAACTTTTATTTTATAAAACATATTCAATTGATTATTTATTTTTTTATTATTTAAATATTTACTGTGTATTTTACGATTTATAAATATTTTTGCCCTAAATTTCCCATGTTCACAAAAAATAATTTTATTTTTCGTTATTTCCTAAAAATTTTAACTTCAATGAACATATCCTCTAAATGAAGTGATACACATTTAGTTTCTTATGTAGGATCATTTTTTGCTACCGAATTTTTATTTTATTGTAGTCGTTATCACATATAGCTAAGCCTTAAACTAATTCTAAAAATTTAATAGTCGCACAGAGTCCTGACCTCATCTACCCATGCTAAGAAAATCACTTCTTAACCTAGGAAAAAAATCTACTTTGCAAGAAACTATTAGTCTAGATGTATTATTTAATTTATAACTCAAGTTGTTCACTTTTAAAGATGAGTATATTTTTTTAGATTTTTAAACATAGTGGTATTTAATTATTTTAATCGTTAAAATAAATAAAATACTTCAGTGTTTAAAAAGTAAAAAAATATATACACATTTACAAAAATTGTAGAACTTAGTTTATAAATTAAATATATCTAGATTAAAAATTTTATAAAAATCCAAAAATTTTTAAAATGGGTTTTTTTTCCTGGACTAATGAGTTTTTCTTTAGATCAGACTAATGGGATGTTTACTTCTTAAAATTTTCTACTTTATCTAAATACTACCACTTTAAAGCAACTAAATATTTGCAGTTAAATAATTAATTGTAGCCAAAATACATTTGATGCAGCCAAATATATAAATTATATGCTACCAAAAAATTAACTACATGTCATGGCGCATTTGTGGTGGTGTTTGACAAAGAATTTGAGAAATCAGGACACTTAAACTCCTCAAGTTCATCTAACATTAGTGGCCCACTACTTAGAATCACGACCACCTAATTTATGACGTTTCTTGTAGATTAACCATTTATTAGTTTTCAACTCCACTATTTTTTTTATGCCCATAAGATATCTTCAAACCATAGATGAGAAAGGCAAACGCATAAGAAATATATAGTCATACGAAAGACGAATATTAATTAAGCAAGAAAGGTACATATATACTACTGCATACATATTTGACACTGATGATCTTGGACCAATTACTACTTCACTGTAATCAGCCGAATGGAGCAGAAATTGGGATGAGTGGCCACTTAATTGGCAGAAGATGATGTTGGCGATGGATGGATTCGTTTTGGCTTGGCCAAGATGGCAGCGAGAATAAAGAAGGGAAAAACGGCAGCAAAAGAACAGATGAGGGAGATTAGAATCCGGTTACAGAACTTGTCGAAACGGTCGCACATAGCGGTCCAGCCCGCGTGAGAATTCCCATACAGCCCAATGTACGCGACGGCAGTACCCGCCGATGCTGCTCCAATCACCATTCCCATCATCACCTGCGCATGGCACGTCAGAATGAACTCTTTTTTTTTTTTTTTTTACAGGATATTATTAAACGCATATGAATGTAACCCGGAAGTATTTAACCCATATTTTTTTAATTTTTTTTTGAAAATTTTCATAAAAAATTATTAATATAAGTGTATTTAACATGTGTACCAATTTTTACTATTTTTGAAAATTTTTAATTTTTTTTAGACTTTTAAAAATCAAATCTAAAATTACTAATTTTTAAAAATCTAAAAAAACTCCAAAATAGTAAAAATTGATATACACGTTAAACACGTTAAATACATTTAGATTAATAGTTGTGTAAAAAATTTTAAAAAATATAAAAAATAGGTATTTACACCTGATGCACCTGATCGGGATCTTTTTTTTATTAGAGTTAACTTATATTATAATAAAGCTCTATTACAATTCTTATAATATTTTTGGAGACCGCGGCATTCAAATATCTTTGAAAAATCACATGTTAATAAATATTAATGGGAAGTCAACTTCCAAACTATTCAAATCTAGCTTTGAAATCGGTAGGCGGCGAACAAAAGCAGCACTTCTGACCACCCGCGCTACTCCCAGGTGACACATCAAAAGAATCCTGATCTTCTAAATTTCCGACCGGTTAAAAAATATATATATTTTTTATTTTTTTTGAAAAATAATTTTATAAACATGTTAATCTAGTTATATTTAATCTATAAACCAAATTTTACCATTTTTGGATATGTATATATATTTATTTTGGATTTTTAAATACAGGGGTATTTAAGTCATTTTAAGAATATTTAAAATGACTTAAATACCCCTGTATTTAAAAATTCAAAATAAATATATATACATATCCAAAAATGGTAAAATTTGGTTTATAGATTAAATATAACTAGATTAACATGTTTATAAAATTATTTTTAAAAAAAAATAAAAAAATATATATTTTTTGACCGGTCGGAAATCACCGGATTTCTGACCGGTCGTAAATGATCAGTCGTCCAAAATGAATACTTAGCGGGGTAGTTTTGGTGGGAACTCACATCGTAATTTACTAGGGTGTTCAAAATATTCACTGTGTAGATTAAAAGGACATTTAAGGCTTTCGTTAATTGAAGCGACTATAACTTCAAATTACCTATTGTGATTGACATTAAAAACAAAAAAAAACCTATTACGAATGTAAAAATTAAAGCGAAACTGTGCAAATTTACATATTTTTGGAACCTATATACAGAAACCTAACCTTAATCATTTTTTCCTTCGAAGATACAAATGGAGATTCATTAGGAGGAAACTGTCACAAAAAACTATAATATAATTTTTGGGGGATATTCACTTATAACCTATTTACATTTAAGCAAATGTCGATCAACAAGTAAAGGGATAATCGGGCGATTTACAGGCATTTATCAACAATCGGACAACTTTAAGAAAAGAATGCATATATACAAGCCCCATTTACACCTTTCACAATGTAAGGTGAGGTAATTTTTTGTATTTAATTGGTATTTATTTTAATTCTTAAAAATAAAAGAATAGAGCATGGATACATATGCTGGGTTCTAACTTGCATCCGGTTTCAAAGGAATTTCTACCAGGCTGGCTCAAAAACATAGTTTCAAAAAAGAATTTTGCTGTTTTCATGAAACTATTATTCTAAGAGTATTTTATTTATATATCATGTTTAATCTTTTTGGAGAGGTGCATTTTGCTAATTTCAAATTAGGGATATTTTTGCCATTCTGAGAGGTTAAAATCACTAAAACATTCTCATGTTTGAAATTCAAAAAATGATAAAACTTAGCATGTAAATTAAATATACTTGAATAACAGTTTATAACAAATTTTAAAAATTAAAAAATATTTTTGGCCAACTACCTGGTTGCTACCATGTGGCCGCATGCTATTAGAACATGTTCAACAATAGGCAATGACTTAAATGCAAGGCTATATACACCATAATGTATTTTAAATTAAAATATAACACTCATTTATTTTATTTTTATTTCATTTTTCTTGATCAATATGTTTTCCTAATTATATTCAATCCATATATCAAGTTTTGCCATTTTACAATACTTTTGCATATTTATTTTTATATTTAAAAAATCATTAATTTCAGGGTCATTTAAGCCATTTTCACCTCTTAAAAATTTGATTTTTAAAAAATCAAAAATAAATATGTAAAATTATTATAAAATAAAAAATTTACATAAAATAAATGCATTTGGAAAAACATTTTTATGAAGAAAAAATAAAAAAATTAGTAATTGTAAAAAAAAATGAATATTGTATTTTAGCATAAAATACATCATGATATATGGAATCAAGTTTCATGACATGTTACAAGAGATATCCATGTAGTCTCTTATTCTGAAATAAAAATAATATTTTTAAATTTAAACTTATCATATTTTCGGTATATATTTAATTATGATTTCAAAGAGCATATGTGTTGCATTTTTTTTACTATGTGTGTTTTTTGTTTCAAATAAAATTTTTCTTTTAAAACTTTTCACTCTCCGTAGTTACCCAATTTTTTAATTATGTATATTTCTGAAAGTTGATTTCATGCACCTAGGTGCAAATACTTATTTTTTAATATTTTAATTTTTTTTTTACATGATTGTTAGTGTAAGTGTATTTAAAATGTGTATCAAATTTTCCTTTTTTTTTGGAGATTTTAGATATTTATTTTTGAATTTTTAAAATCAGTAGCATTTTAGTAATTTAAAATTACTGAAAATGCCATTGATTTTAAAAAATCAAGAACAAATTTCTAAAAATTTCTAAAAATGGTAAAAATTGATACATATGTTAAATACATTTAGATTAACAATCTTGTAAAAAAATTTTAAAAAAGTAAAAAATAGGTTAAATCCACTTGGGTGCATTGAAGTTAAGTACGCCCGGGTGCATGAAATCAGCTTCCTATATTTTTTCACATTTTCATATATAAACTCTTACTTTTTAATCATTTCTATATAACTCTTCCTATAGTTAACCTATTTATTTTAATTTTTCTCTCTTTATTCATTTTCACTACCCCTATTATGTTACATTATTTTCTTTTATTTTAACAACTTTTACACCGAAAATTTTTCATTTAATAATTTTATCATTTCCTGAACACACACTATATATATTATAAATTTAAAAGTAATAGTTTTTTATACACTCAAAAGATGTTATTTTTTCACAAAATGTTAAGTTATAAATGAAAGTGAATTTTGGTAATATGTCAAACAAATAGTGTTAAAAAATAAATAGTTTAAATTTTTTTTAGAAAGGAAAAAGAGCTGACTGTACTGAACTATTGCCCTTTTGAAAATTTAAGTATGATTTATCTCAAAATTTTTAATTAAAAAGCATGTTCTGCCATATGCAAATATAATCGTGTATATTACTCAAAGTACCTTCTGCCACTCTACAATATTAGAAATTTAGAACTGATTAGGTACCACGTACACTAACTTATTCACTTAGCCTAGAATTTGGGCGGATACGACTGCCCTCTCAATTATAAACTGAATCTACCATCAATAAATTTATAAACTGAATCTAATCCGTTTAAGATCCAGAAAATCGAAATAAATGACTCACCAGATCCAAAAGATAGAAGAGATACCAACTGAAAAGATCCGATCCTTGATGATTGAGGATCCAAATGAAAGGCATTGAGAGGAGAGAGTAGGCAGACACAATAGCGTTCCCACCCACGAAAAACCTGAATGCAAAATACAGATATTCTGGACATTAACAAAAAATATATATCCTGTGTAGTTTTTTTTTTATCTAAATATCCTATTTAATCTTTAATATGGACCGGTCCCGTTCGGCTCCCTATAAATTGGTTGGGTGACAAAAAATTACTTTTTATTTTTTTATCTTTTATAAAATTGTGTGCTCCACCTAGATCACACTTTCATAAAATTTGGTAGTTCGACTTTTGTTCTCGAGAATAAAAAATAGATACATACACATGTATGTATTCATGCCTTTTTTATTTTTTAAAACAAAAATTCAAAAAAATTCAAAAAAAAAAATTTCATAAAGGATGCAATTAGGTACCACTACTGGAAATTTCAATTCATGTAGCTACGTATAATGTTTATTTGGCTGCATTACAGATATTTTGACAATAATTAAATATTTAGTAACACCACTTGGTTAAATTATCCCTTTTTAGATCAAATCATGTAACCAAAAAATAACATTTGATGTAAATTTGGTTGCAAATAGTTATAAAACTTCACTGTAATTAATATTCTGAAACTAGGCCGCATTGGATCAATTATAGCTAGAAAAATGATCATTTCATATTGGTCTAAAAATATATAATTTTATTTTTTCAAAATTTTGTTTGTAAAATGGTCAATCTAGTTATGTTTAATTTATAAATCAACTTTTATCAATTTTGGATATGGATATATATTTATTTTGGATTTTTAAATATAGGAATATTTTAGTCATGTTTCGACAAGTTCAAATGACTGAAATACCCCTATGATTAAAAATCCAAAATAAATGTATATATAGACATCCAAAATTAGTTTATAGATTAAACATAACTAGAATAAAAATTTTGTAAAAAAAAGTTGAAAAAAATGTATTTTAGACTGGTCCAATTAGAAAAGATCATGCCTCTTATAGCTATATTAAAATTTTGGCCAAATGACGAATATTTAAAAAACGAAATATAAAATAAATATAATTTTCATCTGTAAATCGGCTAATTGATTGGAAGTAGTATGCTATGGGAACCCATCTTTAATTTTCTAAGTTTTCTCTAGCTGGAAGCCTAGATCATCACCTGAATGCTGGAGAATACGAGTATTTGGCATCCAAGTCGAATCCGAAGATATTGATAGACTGGCTGTTGGTAGCCATGACACAGGTGGCAGCTAATGTAGCTCCAAAGGACACTGTCCTCAGGAATATTTGGGTCAAAACAGATGGTTGCTGGTACAAACGAGAAGAGTTTTTTCCCGGGTTTTCTCCTTGGTTCTCCATGAAAAAATGCTTTTCAAGACTTGTATGAAAAGCTGCAATGGTATGATCTAAAATGAGAACAGGCTTAATAGATTGGTTTAAGGAAATTCCAGGGACTCGGATGAATAACTTGAGCTTTTCATACCAGAAACTTCGTGAATGAGTTTGAGGATCGTGCAGGAGGGAGAGGAAGGAGAAGGTGTGAAGAAAGAGGATGAGAAGAGATAAAAGCTGAACTGTGGAATTTAACGGGAAGAAAGAGAAGAAGAAGAGAAAGATGAAGTTGAACGATGGACTGGGCTTTTTCGTTGGACAAAGTGAGAGAGAACCATGAATTATCATGCAATGGGAAGCAGTTGCGGAGGAGTTTATATAAGAAGAAGAAAATCGCGGTGGTGGGGGTTGGGTTTGTGAGAGAGAGAGGTGTACTTCTCTCTAAGCTGAGGCGTTGAATTGGAAGCCAGACAAAGAGACTTGATATTCCGATTTGATTTTCCGACTTTGCCACTAAGTGCGATGTTTACAGCATCTTCCCCCTTTCTATTTTCAATTTAATTTGCTCGTGTTTATTTTCTAAATTTTTTTATTATTCTGCCAATGCCAGGCCAGCTTTACGTGGTGAGTTTTAGCCACGAATGAAACCAGAAGAAAATGCATTTTATTGGGGAACTCCTCTTCTATGTGACTCATTTCATTTTTAATTTTTGATAATTGAAGAAAAATCCACTCTGTATTTAACATTATTTATGTTACTGTGGAAACTCTTTCATTTGTCTAATATCATTGTTTAAGAATCCTACCTATAAATATGTAAAGTCAATGTAACAAAATGGTTTAAAACTAAATGTCAATTTAGAAATTATACTTTCAACATTTAAACCATCTAACATATTGTTTCTATAAGGATAAATAATTTTACAAAGTATTATTACATTCTAATACACATGTAAATGGATCTAAGTGTTTTTCATAATTTACGTATATTTTTTAAAAAATGTGATTCATATACATACTTGGTTTGGATAAAACTTGATCTTTCCGTTAAACAAATGATGTTAAATATAATAAACAAATTAAATTTTCCATTAAACAACCAAATCTTAAAATTTGAGTGGGTTATATGAAATACATAGAAGCAAATAGCCGAACTACAAATGAAGCCTAATCCATCATTAAAATTATAATCCACTCTACCAATTGTATTTAACATTATTTATTAAGTAATATACCAATTTTCATCAAAAATGGACTTCTGCATGGCCCCCCTAAAAATTGTACAAAACCAGTGTAATAAAATACTTTAATCTAATTATCAATTTTAGAATTATTTTTTTCACATCTAAACCATCTACAATATAATTTATTCATGGATAAATAATTATATAAAATATAAGTACTTGTTAATATATGTGGGTCTATTTTGCAGTGCACTATACTATAATTATAACATAGTTAAATCAATTGTAACATACAATCAGTTATATTTTTTATTTTCCAAATTTTTTGATGTTTTCTTTTAAATTCAAGTCATCCAACATATTTTACTCCATTTATGTTTGCATGACATAAAAAATCATGTTATTTGGATTTGTATATGCTCCACAATAAGTATAAATGTATGAGGTTTTTATAATTATACTATTGATTATAAAAATTTTCAATTCACTTATTTTTTGTGCATAGACTAAATAAATAGTTTTAAACACAATGTACAGATTCGATATTAAAAATATAAAAAAATCAAGTGACTATAACTTACAATCAACTATATTAGATTACTTATCATATATATGTATTTATATATAAGTGAGAACCTTTCAATTGCAGACCATATGCATTATAGTTAGGGTACAAACTGCAAAACAAGCTAAATGCCTATTAGAATACAACAATATTTTATATAATCATTTATCCATATAAATTTAATGTTTTAGGTCATTAGATGTTGAAAAAACAATTTTAAAATTGATATTTATATTAAATAATTTTTTCAATGTTCTATATTAAACTATTTTATTACATTAACTTGGTACTAATTTAAGATGAGGTCGATACACATGTTTGATTTGAATAAAAATTGGCATTCAACCAGAATAAATAATTCTAAATACAATAAGTAGGGTAGATATTAATTTTATAATCAAGTAAGCTTCTTTTGTAGTGGTTTGCACCCTAATTATAGTGCATATCTAATGTCCTATAGTTTTTTCACATATATATGCATATAGAGGCTCCGCTTTTATATAATGGGTTACATAAAAGTGGTTCCATGTAACCCCCTCAAATTCAAGATGTTGATGATTAATATAAAATTTAATCTACTTATTATATTTAACATTACTTTTTTAGCTAGAGATCAAGTTTTATCCGCATCAAGTATGTGCGTGAGGCTCAAAAATAGATATATTTGTGCGTGAATTCGGAAAATAATATATTATATTATATTAGAATATAATAATACTTTATAAATTCATTTATTCACAAATTATTGATATTTCAGATAGTTTAGATGTTGACATTTTAAAATTGAAATTTAGCATTAAACTATTTTATTACATTCATTTTATATAATTGTAGATGGGGTCCGTGCACAACAATACCAAATAAATGAAAAAGTTTCTATAATAATATAATGATGCTAAATAAAATAAATGAAGTAGATTTTTGATCAATTATTAAGATAACAAAAATGAAAACGTTTATGTAGAAGATGGTTTTTATATAAGCATTGCCTTATATATACACTAAACAAAATGAAAGAGCATGAGCATGATTCATTTTAGACCGTCTAAAAACTTGTTTTTAAATTTTTAAATTTTTTTTTATAGAATTGTTAATCTAGGTGCTTAAGTTATAATCTAAACTATACCTCTTGGAAAAAGCGCATATATTTATTTAGATTCTTAATTACAAAAGTATTCTAGACATTTTGAGTAGTTTAAAATGACAAAGATACTCCAATGTTAAAAATTCAAAATAAATATGTATATGTCCAAAGAAATGGTAAAAATTAGTTTGATTAATTACACATATATTAACAATTTTATAAAAAAAATTCAAAAGAATCAAAATTTTTTATTTTTGTTCCAATCCGAAATGAGGCATTTTTATTGGACTGGTTTGAAATGATTAGACCCCATGTAAGAAAATGTTCAAATATAGTGCAGTTGGACCATGCTATAATTTCTATACAACACAATATAATTTCTATACAATACGCTATAAATAGGCCCTAATCTATCATCAAAATTAACTTCTACCATAATCGTTATATTTGGAATTATTAACTTTAGTGGCATACTAATTTCCATCTAACTAAGATAAGTGAACAGTCAACATTTGAAAATGGTACAAAATCAACATAACAAAATAGCATGATGTAAGTTTCAATTTTAGAATTATTTTTTCAATATTTAAGCTGACAAAAATATGATTATACAAGGATAACTAATTATATAAAGTATAGTTTTATTTTAATATAATGTAGGGTCTATTTTATAGTGGATTGCAATTTAACTACTATGCAGTCCAACAACTACATTTATGATGATTGTGCTAGATAAACATTTTTTCTTTGATAGTAATGTTCATGTATCTATAGGGGAAATTAGATTGCATTTGAATCCACCCTAATGAAAGTGAATTTCCCTACAAATGGGGGCTTACTCGATTATGAAATTAACATTTACCCTACTTGTTGTATTTAGAATTATTTGTAAATATGAGATTGTATTTAGTGACAATCTTACTATCTTTTGATGATTAATAAGCTAATTGAAATATAAAAAGGAAATTAATGTGCCTTGTACATATGTGAAGCATAAGTATGTGAATGAAATTAATAAAGAAATGAAGAATGAAGATTGTGAATAAAAAATTGAAGTACTAAGTCAAAGGCAAGAAAGAATCGTTTACAAGTAACGAAGGCTAATGGAAAACATTAATCTTAACAATGTATCTATGATCAAACTCATCCACGAGATTTGATCTCCTAACATCGACCCTAGCAGTCACATTGATCCCAAGTGTACCAGATAGCTAAATTAGAGGGATATCAAGTGTGATATCCTTAAACAATGTGATGATTTTTGGTTGGCGGCTGCTAAAGAATGCTCTCCCAACCTTGTAGAACTTATCCCTAAGGGGTGTAGTGGTTGATGCTGCTTGCATGTTTTGCAAGAGGGTGGTCGAGAATTCCGACCATTTGTTCTTGGGTTGTGCTAGTATTGCGAGGTTCGGTCGAATTGCAGCCAGAATGTGTTCTCCTGTGCCTTCAGTCTTTGAAACGTTGTGTACATTATCCCGTAGAAATAAATCTCATGATCTGGCTTTCTTTATTTTGTTCTGTTGGCGGGTCTGGTATCTAAGGAATAAGTTTAGAGAAGAGGGTGCCCAATCGGCTGTTGATAATATTTTGGCATGGTGCCGCAAGTTTTCTGAGCAGCTTCGGAGGGCAAAACTCCTTGGTCAGGCGAGTGTTCTGGATTCCCCTTTGGTGGTCAGATGGACTAAACCGCCCGAGGGGGCTCTTAAGTTGAACGTTGATGCGCGTGGCCTGGAAGATAGGGGTGTTATGAGGCTTGCGGCTGTTAGCAGGGACTCCAGTGGGTGCTTCGTTGCTGCTAAGGGGTGGAGATGGGTGGGTGTGATGGAGCCGCTCCTCATGGAAGCTCATGCTTTTCTGATGGGAACCAAGTGGGCGATTCAGCTAAGGTTAAGTTATGTCCAGATTGAATCCGACTCTCTTCTACTATGCAACTATCTATCAAGTGATGGCCCCATATCCTCTCTGGTGGGTCATGTTATCTCTGAAATCAGGACTATTCTCGCTGCAAATGCCCACCTCTCTATTCATCATGTTCTAAGACAGGGAAACGCGGTTGCTCATTCACTTGCTGAGGTGGTTTTTTTTTTCTGATGTGAATCACCTTTCTTGGTGGGGAAACCCCCCTCAATATATTATAGGGAAACTTGGTACTGACAATTTTTTGGCAATGAATTGCATTGATTACTCTCCTTCGAACCCATTTCAAAGGGAAAGGGTGTCGGGATAGAGTAACTCTTTTATCAAAAAAAAAAGTGTGATATCAATCTCAAGGCGAGATTGATTTTGCGACATTGATTTTGAGAAAGAGATCAATTCGAGATTACATCAGGTTACTGCATCAAGTTCAAGGGTAAAATCGAGTATCAATCTCACGATATAGATGTGACATGTGAGATAGATTTCAAAAGGAGTTCGACTTTATGACACGTGAGGCTCAAATCGACTTCTACGTTGACATCGATTTAACCAAATTGACCAGAATGATAAAATCTATTTGAAGAGTATTAAGTAGATAAAGTTGAGGGCCACAAGGGCAGTGCTCTGGCGGTGCATTTTGTTGCAATTTATCTTACCATCAGGGGATCGAAGCTTGCTGGTTACAAGCGTAATATTTGCGTTGTTCCTCTTAGAAAAGTGGGAGTTTTACAGATTCCCTCCTAGGAGTGCTCTGGTGGTGCATGCCATTGCAATTTATCTTACCATCATGGGATTGAAGCCTGCTAGTTGCAAGGTTAATATTTGCATTTTCCTTAGAAAAGTGAAAGTTTTACATGTTCCCTCCTATGATAGGGGTATTTTAGAAAAATTTTCTTTAGTGTAAGGGTTGTGAAAGGGTCTAATTATAATATCAATTGTCACAATATATAAAAATACGAAATCAAAAAGTTGACAAAGTTGAGGGAATATAGTTGGAATTTTAAAGTATGGATTGAGTTCGATTTAGGCACTAATCTCAACAATCTTGGTATGATCACAATTGTAATTGTAATTGATCTCCAAAGCAATCTCAATCTCAATGGTTTAATAAATTCAAATATTGGCACATTAAATAGTAGTTGTCTCAAACTTTCTTATAGCAAAAATATCACGAGTTGAGGAGTGAGAAGTGTTAGCTAAAGCACTTTTTGACTTCTCACATTCACTACTTTGAAACATTCAACTCTCATCCTATTTCAATACATCACTCTCAAAATTCAAAGAACATGAATCCAATGTTGTCATACACTTAAATTACGGCCCATATAATTCTACAAATAATAATATCATGATGAAAATAATAAAAAAATGAGGTTGGAATCAAGCTAGCTTAGGGAAAATGATTTTAGGGTTAGAGGTATCTCTTGTATACTTCTTTTAATCAATTATATTAGGGTTTCCTGGATGAGTTCAACAGGTTGTTAAATGAGTTATGAGTTGTAAACATACAACCATAATCCACTCATTTAGGGTGTGTTTGGTTGACAGTAAAACTTTTGGGATAGAAGTTGTCAAATTGATAGAAAATGATGTGATATAATAGGAGTAATGATGAGGAGTAGAAAGAATAAAGTTAAAATAGATATGTTAGTTATATGGGTAGTTGTGTAAAAATGATTGAAAAATATGGTAGTTTGTGTAAAAAAGTGTGGAAAAATAATTAAAAAATAGAATAGTTATGAAGAGTGAAAAGTTTTGGATTAAAAAATTTTGGTTAACATTTTTTTGCCCCAAACAAACACGCCCTTATTTAAATAGTTGAACAAGTTGATGGGTTATAAATCATTTATTCAAAAACTTAACTTCAACTCATTTATAGATGGGTAAGATAAATGGGTTCTATGATTGACATAATCCATTAACAGGCACACCTAGCCCTAACTTGAGGATAAATGGGTGGGTACTTTAATACAATTTTTTAATTTGCTATGCAAAATAGGATTTTGCAGGATTTCTCAGATAGAGTAAAAAGCAAAATTTTTAATAAATACGGAATGGGCAGCAATAGGTGATGAGATCCAACTTATGTCAAAGATTGGGAATGTAAAACAACAAGTTTTAGCTTTGCCTCATTTAGGAATTAAACTCAGGACTTCTAGTAAGAAGCTATAACCTTAACTACTGAGTGCCATGAGTTGTTAAATTAAAAATGTTAATTAAATTATTTTTTTAATTCAATCCACTAGACCTAAGTGGGTTTCTTAGGCCTAGTCTTAGTCTTCGATTTTCTCTTAACTCACTATCCGCTTCATCAAAAGGTTAAGGATCAATAGTAAATAGGTTGCATCAATGAATGCATCATCTATTAACTGGTCAATATATATATTATTCTCAAGTATTACAATAAAATTCAGAAATCATTTAGAACGTTTTGTATAAATATTAGAATAATTGAATGAATATTTTAAATCATTAAATAAGAAATATACTTTAGAAGATATAGATATTCAATCGAAAGATTTAAAATCTATATAAAGCAAACCAATTTAATACATTTGTATTAGCTTTCAAATGATAATGGAGTATGGTTATATATATCATGATGTATTCTAGATTAAAATATAATATTTATTTATTTTCAAATTAGTTATATTTTTTAATTTTTCTTCACAAAAATATTTTTAAGTGTATTCAATCTATATACAAAGTTTTGTCATTTTACATAATTTTACATTTTTATTTTTTATTTTTTAAAAATCATCAATTTCAAGGGCATTTAAGTCATTTTTCACCCATAAAAAAACTTGATTTTAGAAGATAAAATATAAATATCTAAAAGTATTATAAAATGGCAAAACTTCGTATGTAGATTGAATACACTTAGGTAAACATATTTAAGAATAAAAAATAAAAATATAATTATTCGGAAAAATAAATGAATATTGTATTTTAGCCTAAAATACATCCAGATGCATATAATATGACTCCAATAATAATAGCCCATATACACATTTGGTTGAAATGAAATTTGGAGGTCTAAACAAATACATATTCTAATTAATATGAAACGGTCGGATTAGATTTTGGTTGATCATGAAAAGGGGAAAGGTTCTTTCAATTCCTTTTGGTATTGGAAGCAACTGAATGGGAATTCATAATTATATTACTAGTATAGCTACATGCATGCACGGATGGGCTAGCAATGGCATGTTTATAGAGCCCCACACGGCACGTCCCTTGTATTTTTTTTGCAGTTGGGCCGTTACAGAATTGTTAGAGCCTTTTTGGCAATCCAATCAGCCAGCGAGTTGAATAGCCTATCATCATCTTATCCAGGTGAAATGACCAAGATCCATACAATAGTCATGACAAAAGCTGCATACGTGAGAAAGTATCCAACATTGCAGGCTGGCCATAATTAAAGCTGAGGCTTCTTGTGGCACACCAATCACCTGTACGCTTACCAAAGAAATCCTTCCTCAACTGCAAGGATCTAGAAACAAACTAAACAGTTGGAGAGATTTTGCAAAGAGACCCTGATTTCCTCTTAATTATATATAAGTAGACGATTTACAAATGTAGTTTAGGGGTGAAAATAATTGGGTTGGCTTGGCTGTTACCCCGCTTCCACCCAACTTGAGTAGATACTTGGTAACTTGGCAAATCCAAGACTAACGTGAATCAAAAACCCTTTAATTAATGTAAAGTTAAGTAAGATCAGGGTTAAGTCAATCATATCTCAGCTTAGTGTAACCGGATTTAACCAACACGGTATTTTTATACATAAAAATTAAAAAATCCAAACTAATCATGTCGAAAAATTCTAATTTGTTTACAGTTCAAAGATTAAATACTTTTGCAACAAATTCTGTAATTTTTCTTCGTATTGTTCCACCAATAGGCTTTTTTAAGACCTAGTATATCTTTGTACTACTAGAATTCATGCCAAATAGATAGAAATGGGCCTCTTTCAAGATTTGATTTTTCGATTCCACTTAGTTTGGCATACAAATATGAACTTTGTATCTAAACATACCTTAATTATTTACATTATACTCGGTTTGATCCTTTTTCTTCATTTGATCTATAGATTATTTTAAATTTGGATCATTCAACTACCATTTTTTATTTGCTTCAATAATGAAGATTGTAATTGCAATTAAAATAACTTTGCTTATATTCTGGGTGGACATACAATTAATTCTAAATTTTTTCATTTCTTGAAATAATAATTCTTCATTAGTAATCGAACGTTCTACACTAGCCTTTTCACAAACACTATCATCCTCGCGTGACCTGCGATTCATCCACAAAAATTATTTTCCTAAAATACATATATACTAATGACATGCACGACATGATCTGACGTAACTTCATAAATCTAACATTTAAAAACATGTAACTGGCACTGTATAAACTTCAACATAAAAAGTAAGTACAAAACTGAAACCTTTCCACTAATCTGCATCAAAACCATTTAGGGTTCTCCAAACCCTACTTTCAAACTAATTAAAAACAATGACACAACCGTCACAAAAAAAAAAGACTTAAAATTTAATTTTAAAAGTCCTACTTGCCTCATATTTGTAAACTAAAGTTTTCTTTATTGGATTCTTATATCAAAACTCAAACCTCCCATCTTTACTAATCAAAACAGGTATAACACTTTATCAACAACTCTTCTGCAATTAATAATCATGATTTTTCACTTCAAAAATATAAATAAACTGCCCTTCTCTAATTCCCCTCTCCCCGTTAATTAATAAAATAGATTTAAAGTATAAAACTGGAACATCAATATATAACAAAATATACATATTAATATAACCATTCGAGATTAGCACTATCTAATGATATAATACTAAACCATTAATAAGACTGGACCAAAGTTAATCTATTAATATAATAACCATTAACCATACTATTTATATTAGCGTGCTGGTTATATTTATATTGTTATACATATAAAGCATGTTCCATCCATAAACTGAAAAATCCAAGCACCGTCCATGCATACCCAAAATCCAAATAGCACCATTAGTCGAACCCATCCATCACGTGGTTCTGAGCAATCTGTTGGTCCTGAGTTGATGACAATTATCCAAGAGGGGAGGGTGAATTAGGTAATTAAAAAGTTTAAAACTTTAATTAGAGATTTTAACCCGGTTTAATTTAATCCCCTTTTAATAAAACAAATAGAAAGCAGTAAGATAATGAAAGCGGAAATGAAAAATAGTAGACAAGGTTTATAGTGGTTCGAAAAACCTTCCCTACTCCACTCTTCTAAGCTCACACTCCCTTGTGAATTGGGTTCCACTATGTATTCCGCGAATACAACTAGAGTCTCCACTCTCTTCTAGATTCTAGCTCTAGGGGGCATATACAACCAGAGCCTCCGCTCTCTTCTAGATTCTAGCTCTAGGGGGTGTGTACAACAAATAGCACAAGTAGGTGACGAGTTCTACTCCAATCACACCGCTACTTTGTTATAGCTTAGTTTGAAACACCAAAGAATAAACCAAGCACCCGAAACAAAATAATTAGATAAAAATAAATGAAATCTACACTTTACAGATTTGTGTAGCAAGGTTCAGCTCGAGGAAGGGTTTGTTGATGCAGCGAATCGTTCCGTGTTGAAGCGAACCGCAACTTTGGACTTGTTCTTCCTTTGAAATTGTATAGATCACTCAATTTGTAGAAAAAAGTAGATTGAAATTCTTAGTAGCACTTCTTTCCACTTTTTCAACCTTAACTTGTTGCTTTTCTCGTTTTCTTGAGTGTCTATATATAGAGGAGGAAGAATTTTGAACGTTATAAAGTTGGTTGGCGCGTAATAAATGTTCCAACGTTCAAAAATTCGAACGTTATTCCTCCAAGTCGCAGATGGAGTCGACTTCGTGTGCGACTTCACCCAAGTCGCATGCTAGAGTCGACTTCGGGTGCCACTTCAGCTATGCTTCATTTGTTCAAGTTCTTCCTCAGGTCGACTTGGCCTTAAACTTGACCCAAGTCGCAGGTGGAGTCGACTTCGGGTGCGACTTTGGATGCTTCAGTTTCCAAGTCGTCTTCTGGGTCGACTTGGTTTGCGACTTGACTTCTTTTTCTTGCCAAGTGAATTTAGGCTTCTTTGAAACTGCTTTTGCTTGTTTAACTTCTTCATTTTTGATTTTCAATACTTGACATTTTGTATATTCATTTTGTATGAAATTCTTGAAAATTTGAATCTTGGTATGCATGAACAAATTCAATGTTTTATGGATAGATTCAAATGGATGAATTCATGCGTCTCACTTGCTTTGGACTTAGATTAATCTTCATATGTTCCAAGTCGAACATTTAAGTCGACTTGGTCTTCAACTTGACTCAAGTTTGGTATTAAGTCGACTTGGCCTTCGACTTGTCTTCTGAAAATCTGCACTGTGAACCTGAAGTCGATGTTGGAGTCGACTTCGTCTGCGACTTCGGCACATTTTGGTTCCCAATTTCAATGTTGTCCAAATTTTGACACTTGAAGTTGCTAATGGAGTCGACTTGGGGATCGACTTCGCCTAAGTCGATGTCTGAGTCGACTTGGAGATTGACTTGACCTATCATACTTTGTATTTTTTTTTCATTTTTATATCTTTAAACAATACACAAAACACATTAGTAGCTAACACTTACTCAAATTGTGTTGTTAATCATCAAAACATATGCTTTGGCTATTTTGCATTTGATTTTCAACAATTGTTCTCAACACAATCATAGGCAGAATTTTCTTTCATGGCATATTACCGTCCTGAAGATCAATTAATATATAACCGATATTAAAATACGCACCTTAAAAGTTAATGCCGTTTGCATAGAAGCGGGCCCAATTTTGTGTATATCGTCAATATACTATTTAGAATATAGTCTATCCTCTCTAATATGTATACGAGTATATTATATATAGCTGATGTATGAATGTACGCCGTTTAATATATCTACCTTACTGTTGGCCGACCTTATAATATACATATTTTTTATTGGTTTACATATTTACATCCCATATAAGGGAGACATTTTTTATCGTCCAATGTTTCAAAACCCTGCTGTCCTAACGGAGCTAACAAGTTACTACTGTGCCTCAAGAGCTGTGGTAACCTTATAATATTGTAATACCGTTGTTTAAGATAACCAAAATAAACCTACCCTCTTTGTAGTGTTATACATATGTTATGCTATATCATTTAGTACATAGTATAGACGTTATAATCATTGTAAATGAACAACAAATCAAGTACAATCTATGTTTTGATGATTAACAATTCAATTTGAGAAATTTAAGGTACTAACATATATGTTGAGATAATTTAAGGTTTAGGGATTTCAAGATTCAAAACACGACAAGTCAAGTTGCAAGCCAAGTCGACTCAAGCATCAACTTAGGTTAAGTCAATCCCCAAGTCGACTTCGGTATCCACTTCAAACACGCATTTCGACAAAGTGGAATTGTAAATGCATGAGCAGGCGAAGTCACGCCCAAAGTTGACCTCGCATGCGACTTGGGTGAAGTCAATCCCCAAGTCAACTTCGATATTGACTTCAAACGTGCTTTTTTTAACAGAGTGAAATAACGGATGCGTGAGCAAGCGAACTTGCACCTGAAGTTGACTTCACATACGACTTAATGAAGTCGCAACTCAAATTGACTACATCAGTGACTTGAATGATCTTTAAGGGCCTGAAGCTAAGTCTAATGAGTTAAGTCGCAACCCAAGTCAACTCCGACATGCGACTTTGGAGAAGTCGCAGATGAAGTAGACTCAAACAAACAAGTCTAACCTAATCAAGCTAAGATAACAAAAAATGGGTCATATGTAAAGTCTACTTAGTAGAATATAAAATATATCATGTTCAGACATCCAATCGTGGGTCTTCTATTGCACCGCCATTAGACATTCAGACTCCTGCTCTAGGTCATCTTTAAAATTGTTGTACTTCATACATGGACAACTCTAATCTGACAACATGCTAATAAAATAAATAAATGGGTACTCCAGAATTCAATATCATTTTTACCTGATCCATCATTAGAGTCTTGAATCACTATTTTCTTCTCCATCCACTCCTAAGAGAGCTGCTATGAGAGGAAGAGGGGGTGGGTGGCAGTATCAGGGCGAGAGTGTGAGAAGGAGAGGGAGAGAGAGATTCGAGCAAGAGTGTGCAAGGGAGGCGGAGGGAGAGAGAGATTCGAGTGGGAGCGTGTGAAGGAGAGGCAGAGAGAGAGAGAGAAAGAATAGGAGAGAGGAGGAAGGGAGGGAGAGAGAGAGAGAGAGAGAGAGAGAGAGAGCTCGAGTAGACAAGAGAGAACGAGAGAGCGGAAGAATGGAGTTTCAGTGGGATTATCTAGTCAGACCCAAAATACCCAAATCGAATTGAGCAACGACGAATGAATGGTCGAGATGTCACTTGCAGAATTGAACAACGATTAATAGGGTTTCCAACTTCAGGCTCGGTGGAACCAGGTTCTATTGAAGCATTCCCATAAAATTAAATCATTATTCCATTTACCTTTGGATGCCCACATTCTCCTATTCTCCTTGCCTCTTGAGCATGCATCCTTAAACTGCAACTTTTAATTCCTAGGGTTGCTTTAAAACGTTTATGTAGGCTTTCTTGTCACAACTTTATGTAATTCCACCTCCTCTGTTGCTTTTATGCAATTTTCTTACTTCAACCTTACGTAATCCTACCTAAGGTTGTCAATGATCTTGGTCAATCTGTTAACCACTCAGCTAACTTGTTTATAAATGAATTTGGGTTGAAATTTTTGAATAAAAATGTATAATTTGCTAACACATTTATCCGTTTAAATAAATAAATGCATTAAGTTTTAAGATTTTATAACCTCTCAACTTATTCAATAATTTGTTTAAGACTAACAACTTGTCAACCTATTTACAATTGATTAAGATCGGGAATATAAATGTTATCTTAAATTCTAAATTGATTTTTCATTTTGATTTTCTCCCTTCATCTTCCTCATCTTCTTTGTCATGGCATTGTCATTACTCTCCTTCACATGGGCCTTGTCGTTGCCCACTTGTTGGTAAGCTTCTTCCCTCTCTCTCTCTCTCTCTCTCTCTCTCTCTCGCCCCCATTTGACTGTCTCCCCTCTCTTGATCTCTCCCTATTTCCCTTTCTTTCTATCTCACCACATTCTATTTCCTTCTCTTTCTCCCATCTCTCTCCCTCTCTTCCTCTCCTATTCTTACCTTCACCTGCTACATGAATCAAAGAACCTGTTAAAAACCTATCAACTCATCTATTAAATGGTTAATATTGAGATTTGTTAATAGTTAATAAACAGATTAAGGTTGAGATATTTTAAATAGATGAAGATCAGAATTAGGTTCTAACTCATCTAACCCGATCTATTAACACACTTAATCCTACCTTCTTAGTTTGCTTCCTCGAGAATCAATCTTTTGTTTTTACTCTTTCTAAAATTATAACTTTGCCTCTTTTATCTCTACCCTTTTTAAAATTGTAATTTAGTCCTTTTTTGTCTCCGTTCTTGTCAAAATTACAGTTTAACATTCTTCCTTCTAAAATTTCAAATTAACCCCTTTTATAATTTTTTGGTAAATTATAGTATGTCCTATTCTCTTCCAAATTACGAACTAAATCTAGAATTTCAATTTTTTGTAATTGATCTTATTTTTCAAAAGTAAATTTATCTTCTAAGAAAACCTTTCTAGTATAAAGGTAACACTAACATGAAATTCAAAGTTTTACAACATACCCACTTTACAAAAATTTTATCCTTGAAATTTGAAATAACATTTGTAACTGTGAAAAGAAACTATGAAACTTAGGTTTCACAATCTATCTACCTTACAAAAATTTTGTCCTCGAAATTTAAACCAACAGTTGTAACTATGAAACTTAGTCATTGTGTCAATCTTCCTTCTCCTTGTACTCCCTACACCCTATTTAGACAATTTATGGTTATATCCCCTGCTTCATCGCTGATAAACACTTTATCACTTTTGCATTAGCAGTTCCACAATCTTTCACCATATTACAAACTTGACCCCATTTAAAGAACTTATCTAAACCTTTCAAACATTTATCAATTGTGATTTCGACACTTCTTATAAATAGAAGAATTCTTCTTTTTTAGATTTGATTTTTTTATGAGATAATTTTCTTATTTTTCTCTTTATTTGCCTCTTTTTCCTTTTTTCTAAGGGTGGTTTTCTTCTAGAATTGTCATATATTCCTAGGTCTGTAGCTCTTTTTGTCCAATGCTCTTGCCTTTTATACACTCAAAGCAGAGTCCTTTAATAAGAAATGAGCAACGCCTTCTCACAAATGTATCGTTAAACCTTACTGAAACTTTTTAAGCTTTATTTTCTAACACATTGGCAATACAAGGGACATATCATACTACAGCATTAACTTAGTTGCATATTTAGAAACTGTCATTCTACCCTAATAAAGTTGTTTGAACTATAGATTTTAACCTCAAAGACTTGTCGGGAGATATTCCTAATTAATTTCTTCTACAAAAATCTACCAATGCATCTCTTTTGGTTTTTTATATTGATTACTATAGTTTCTCATCACTCGCATTGCCAATTAGTAGATGAGTAGTGAACTGTACTTCTTACTAATAGTGCAAGGCAAAATCCTAAACAATTTCCCATATCCATCAACCATCGTTTAGCTTAAGCAGGATCAGGTGCACTTAAAAATTTTGGAGGGTGTCATGTTAAAAAAGTAGTAATGTACTTTTGATATGCTTCTAGCATGTCTTCCTAAATTTCTATTTATCTTGGTTTTAGGGTGGGTATTGATGCATAATTAAATTTTCTTCTTCTACTTTGCTCTTTTCGACTTTGCTAAATTCTTTCCCAAATATTTTAAATCATGTTCATTGTTTAGGCTACCTATTCCTATGTAGCTCCCTAAATTGCTTCCCTTACAATTGTAACTACCATTGACCAAACTTGCCTAGTGTTATGAGTACCAGTTTCATTTTGACTTAATGTATTATGGTTTACATTGTCTTAACGTTGGCGAGTCCTCTAATTAGGTTCATCTCTTTCCACATGTCATTTAAATCTATTGCTAGGCTCTTTTATTTCTTGTCAACTTACAAGTTCTTCGACTAAGACTCTCTTTCCTTCATTTTTCTTAATGTTAAGTTATTTTTATACTGTGCATTTTGAATGAGAATTTGAGTATTTAAAATATTTTGGATTGATTAATTTAGCTTTACTTAGCACACAACACGCACAATTGATCGGTATGTGCAAATTCAAGTGAAATTGGGGCAAGATGTGTGTAATTCTTAGAAAGTTAAAATATGATGACCAAGACCCACTCAAATTGATGACTTTGAAGAATTAAAAGGTGGCAAAACAGTGATCCAAACAACTTAGAGTGTGTTCCATTTCAGATCTAAATACTTCTTAAGTCTAGTACAAAAATTCATTGCAAAAATGATTAAGCCAGAGGTCAAAACGGCACAGGCCATGTTGGGATGAGTGCAACATGACCCAGGTCATGTTTAGGCTAAGACAACATGGCACAGGCCGTGTTGCACTCTGGTTGTGCAAATTTCAGTCCATTTTTGGACTATGTGCCCAAGTGGTCTCATGAATCCTATATAAACACCTCTCAGGAGCATCCCAAGGCATTTCAGAACATGGCTTGAGCTAGGGTTTGAGGTGTAGGAAAGGAGCAAGAGGCGAGGAGCAGGACGGCTAGCCATTTGAAGTATTCAAGATACCATTAGAGCTTCTAATCAATAAGCTTTTTTTTTTCTTTCCTTTAGTTTTAATTACTAGTTTGAGATGGATTTTATATACAATATTGTTTTATTTTGAGATTTTATTTTGAACATTCTTGGTTAAGCCCATAATTTAGGGGTTTAGGATGTAACATGTGTATAATGCAGTAGGAATTTTGGTTATGATTTATTTTATGATGGATATTATTTATTAATTTAATATCTTATGTTCTTAATGCTTGCTTTGTGCATGGGTCCGTACTATAACATGATTCTATATATATATATATGTAATAGAACCAAAAAGTAAAAATCTAATATACTATAATCAAGATGTTAAATCTGAAAATTTAAGACCATGAAAATAAGCATAATAACTTTGAGAAATTCCATGAACTTCCACAAAACTTAGTTAACTCTAATTAATTTAATCCCGTGAAAATAGATGGTTAAGAAGATTAGGGTATGCCTTGTAGGTTTTGAAAGAATGTGGAAGGATAAAATATGGATAATTCTCCTTTAAAAATTAATATCTAAATTAAATAATCATACCACATATCTGTTACACTTATTGCATGTGAAGCCATAAAACCCTAGATGTTCTTCTCCTGATCTCTACTCTTTACTCTACACTTCTTCTCTTCTCCCTCCCTTTCTTATTTGATATTTTCTCCTTTGTTCTACCACACCCTCTTTAGTTATTAATTAAAGTATTTAGAAAGCAACGTTCTAAGTCTCGGTTTCTCTATGGGAATGATATTTATATACTACAATCTACGACCCGTGTACTTGCGGTGAGAAAATAAATAAGTATTTTGGTGTCTTACCACAGAGTTGAGTGTTACTTTGAATTCACCGCAAGCAAACAAGTATTTTGATGTCGTTACCAGGTAGTTCAATGTTACTTTGAATTTTACTATTAAGTACTTTCTTTTTCTTTTTTTCTTCTGCATCTATTCTCTCGTTCTATCTATCTTATTTGCTTTTTCTTTTTAAATATACAAGTGGTATTAACCTGTACCTGTATGCGCCCACATACTCGGAGTTTTTGCAAAATAACTAGGTGAGAAACTCTTTGCTACTAACATTGAAATTTAATGTTCTTTTAGAAAAAGAATCCGTGAGTACGAAAGTAATGGAGAACCACAACAATCCAGACCCGCCACATAATGAGCATGGGAAAAGTCAAGAGGAGAACAACAATCCTCCGAGGAGGATAACTCTGAGCGATCGAAATCGTCCAAACCTTAGAGGCTTCTGATCATGCATAGAAGAACCCGATATTGGACCTCAAAATTTTGAACTAAAGCCAGGACTTATACAAATGGTCCGGCAGGAGCAATTTGCAGGATTATCCTCTGAGAACCCCAATATACATGATGTGAACCAAATGCTTGTCGTTAAGAGTACTATGATCATCAATTTTAATTAAAATAACTGAAACACATTAAAGCTACCACTACGTGGGTGATAGTGTAGAATAATGGTGAGTTAGGTCGAATCCACAGAGAGGCGATGTAATTTTGAATTGTTTAAAGAGAGAAAGAGGGTATAGAGAAGAGAGAGAAATTAGAGAGAAATGAGAAGAAATTAGAGAGGGAGAGAGATAGGGGAATAGAGAGATAAGAAAGAGGAGAGAGAAAGAGAGGTTAGAGAGAGAAGAAAAGAGAAAAGATTAGAAGAGTTTGAGAAAAAGAAAGGGAGACAAGAAGCTAAAAAGAAAGAAATTAATCAAAACCATTCTAAGAAAGCAATTAAAAGCTATGAAATTCAACTTTGAAAGTAGGAAAGAAAATTATATTAAACTTAATATAAATATTACAAAGCAATAAATAAAGCAATAAATCTAATCTAGGAATTAAAACTACAAATTAAAAATTAACAACTATAAAGAAAAAAATAAAATTTACATTACCAAAATATGAAGAGCAAATCTCCACTTAATGAGAAATTTATTGCTTGGCCCCACCTCCTTACAAAGGGTCCCACAAGAAGGGGTCCCACCCAAAGGAGAGAGAATTGTTGGGTTTCAGGATATGTGGAGGGACCCTCTGTTTCGGCCTCGTGAGAAAAATATATAATTCAAAATTCATTCTTTCTTGGTTGAATGTAAAATTGTTTTCCCTGCGGCTTTGAGAATAAATGCTTAATTAATTTCCCAGCAAAATTTTAAAGCATCCAATTCTTTAACCGAGTCCGAAAAGTACATCACAGAAATATTTTGCATTGTGTTCCACATTCTGATTTTACATCTCTAACGAGAAAACCCTTGATTAAAAGAGCTGAATACAATGGTCCATAAAAAAATACTTAATAATAATGAAGTGCGTAGAAGATCCTTCTACGTCTTTACAAGTGCACGAAAAATCGTGTCTAACAAAAATATAAAGATAAATGAGTACACTTCGCCCCGCGCCGTGACTCGAATGTGAGGTATATGACGCCACGCGCCATATCTTAAATATGAAGTACATGACGCCACGCACCATGACTTAAATATGAGGTACATGACGCCACGCGCCATGACTTAAATGTGATGTACACGACGCCACGCGCCATGACTTGAATATGAGGTACACGACGCCATGCGTCATGACTTAAATGTGAGTTTACGCTTAGCCCGTCGACCAGCGATGACTCGGTTTGGGAACTAGTGAGGGGCCTGTCGGCTACACCAGTGACCCTACACAGCAAACTAAGTGCGCTCTTAGCTTCTGGATTTACACAGCAGACCAGCGTGTCCCGCTTTCAGCTTCTATATAAGAAACCAGCGTCTCCCGCATTCAGTCTCTGGATTGAATAATTGGGTGGTTTTACCAAGAAATGGATTAACCGGTTTTTAAAGTATTTTTGGGTCAACTTTGACCATTTAAGGAGGTTGAGGCCCAACTGGGCTTGTTGAGGGATTTTGGCTCAAGAGGACTTGTTGAAGGATTTTAAGTCATCTTGGGCTTGCTGGAGGTTCTAGGCCTATTAAGGCTCAGGTTGAAGAATTTTGGGGCCAGGTTGGCTTATCGGAGATTTTTGAGCCATCTCGGGCTTTTTTTTTTTTTTCGAGAGTTTGGAGCTATCTTGGGCTCTTTTTTTTTTTTTAGGGCCTTGAGCCCAAATGACTTGTTGAGGAATTTTGGACCTAAGTGGGTTTGTAGGAAGGTTTTTGAGCCGTCTTGGGCTTACTGGAGGTTTTAGGTCTATTAAGGCTCGGATCTGAGCAAAGAGGTCATTCACCCGTGTATCAACTTAGCTCACTTCCCGGAGAGTATTTACTCGGGGAGAAATACATAATTATATATATATATATATATTTGAAAGTCTTCTAAGATGTATATATTTTTTTTTTTGGGCCCGTGGGACAAATATATATATATATATATATATATTTTTGAAGGTCCGCGAGACATATATATTTTTGGAAAATAAAATATTCATTTTTGGAGGCCCGCGGGACATCTATATAATTTTAGAAAACCAAAGTATTAATTTTTAGATGCCCGCGGGGCATATATATATTTTTAGAAATTAAAATCTTAATTTTTGGATGCCCGCGGGTCATCTATATAATTTTAGAAATCAAAATCTTAATTTTTGGATGCCTGCGGGACATCTATATAATTTTAGAAAACAAAATCTTAATTTTTAGATGCCCGCGGGTCATCTATATAATTTCAGAAAACAAAATCTTAATTTTTGGATGCCCGCGAGACATCTATATAATTTTTAGAAATCAAAATTTTAATTTTTAGATGCCCGCGGGACATCTATATAATTTTAGAAATCAAAATCTTAATTTTTGAATGCCCGCGGGACGTATATATAATTTTTAGAAATCAAAATCTTAATTTTTGAACGCCCGCGGGACGTCTATATATTTTTAGAAATCAAAATCTTAATTTTTGGGTGTCCGCGGGACATCTATGTAATTTTAAAAATCAAAATCTTAATTTTTGGATGCCCGCGGGACATCTATGTAATTTTAGAAATCAAAATCTTAATTTTTGAACGCCCGCGGGACATCTATGTATTTTTAGAAATCAAAATCTTAATTTTTGGACGCCCGCGGGACGTCTATGTATTTTTAGAAATCAAAATCTTCATTTTTGAGCGCCCGCGGGACGTGTATGTATTTTTAGAAATCAAAATCTTAATTTTTGGACGCCCGCGGGACGTCTCTATAATTTTAGAAAACAAAATCTTAATTTTTGAACGCCCGCGGGACGTCTATGTATTTTTAGAAATCAAAATCTTAATTTTTGGACACCCGCGGGACGTCTATATATTTTTAGAAATCAAAATCTTAATTTTTAGATGCCCGCGGGACATCTATATAATTTTAGAAATCAAAATCTTAATTTTTGGATGCCCGCGGGACATCTATGTAATTTTAAAAATAAAAATCTTAATTTTTGAACGCCCGCGGGATGTCTATGTAATTTTTAGAAATCAAAATAATGATTTTTGGACGCCCGCGGGACGTATATATAATTTTAGAAATCAAAATCTTAATTTTTGAACGCCCTCGGGACGTCTATGTATTTTTAGAAATCAAAATCTTAATTTTTGGACGCCCGCGGGACGTCTTTATAATTTTAGAAAACAAAATCTTAATTTTTGAACGCCCGCGGGACGTCTATGTATTTTTAGAAATCAAAATCTTCATTTTTGAACGCCCGCGGGACGTCTATGTATTTTTAGAAATCAAAATCTTCATTTTTGAACGCCCGCGGGACGTCTATGTATTTTTAGAAATCAAAATCTTAATTTTTGGACGCCCGCGGGACGTCTCTATAATTTTAGAAAACAAAATCTTAATTTTTGAACGCCCGCGGGACGTCTATATATTTTTAGAAATTAAAATCTTAATTTTTGAACGCCCGCGGGACGTCTATGTAATTTTAAAAATCAAAATCTTAATTTTTGGATGCCCGCGGGACGTCTATGTAATTTTAGAAATGAAAATAATGATTTTTGGACGCCCGCGGGACGTATATATAATTTTAGAAATCAAAATCTCAATTTTTGAACGCCCGCGGGACGTCTATGTATTTTTAGAAATCAAAATCTTAATTTTTGGACGCCCGCGGGACGTCTCTATAATTTTAGAAAACAAAATCTTAATTTTTGAATGTCTTTTAATACATATATATGTATTTTTGGAAGCCTTTTAATATATATGTATAATTTGATATATTTTTATACATAGAAAATACTCATATATTTATTTTTATTTTTGAAGGAGAAAATATACTTAACCCGTGTGTCAATTCAACCCGCCAGTCGGGGAGTATCCACGTTGGGAAAAGTAGTTTTCGAAAATAATATATATGTATATATATATTTATATATATATAATATACACATATATATTTTTATTTTATTTTTAAAAGAGAAAATATACTTAACCCGTGTGTCGATTCAACCCGCCAGTCGGGGAGTATCCACGTTGGGAAAAATAGTTTTTTTTTAAAATAATATACATATGTATATATAGATATAGGAATTAATCGTGTGCATTCCGTCTGCACGGAAACTACCGTGCAGATGGCTCATCCGGCCGTTGATTTCGGCGGAGAAAATCCGTGTCGTCTGTTCGTTTAATGCGTGTTGCGAAGGAGGTGGAGACTCAAAATACACGCGGATGGGTGCTTTCCCGCTCGGAGGCAAAAACCGAAATCAAAATCCCGCTCGGAGACTCCTCTTCCTCGCAAGCTTCCCTCCTCAATCCCTCATAACCTAAATCGCCAGTCCTAAATCGCGTAGCAGGAATGCCTGCAAATCCCGCCCGCGCCTCCTAAATCGCGCAGCGGGCAGGCCAGCAAATCCCGCCCATGCTGCCCCCTCCTCCTTCGTTTTCCTAAATTGCGCAGCAGTTTAGCATCAAGGCGTCAGCTCAATCCGGCAACCGACCGACCGAAATCCCACCCAATCCCGTCCTCCTTCCTAGGCGCCAGCAGCTGTCCGTCCGACGACCAGCAGGCAGCCGCTCCCAGCAACAGCACGCGTCCGTCCGGCGACCAGCGGGCAGCAACACGCAGCAGCAACACGCGTCTGTCCGGCGACCAGCAACAGCAACAGCTTCAGCTCCAAATCATTTCGAGCCTCCGGCAACCGGCAGATCCGGCGATCAGCATCTCCGGCGAGGGTTTGTTGCAATCTTGTTAATGCTTTAATTACTGAATGCAAATAATTTCTGTTTTTGGTGGATAGCTTGCCGAATTAGAATTTAAACTTTTTTTTTATGTCGTCTTCTCCGAAAATCCGCATGCGGATTCAGAATCCGCATGCGGATTATAAATCGCGCAGCAAAATACCTCACATCCGCGTCTATCGGACGCGAAAATTCGCATGCGGATTCTGAATTCGCATGTGGATTTTAACTGCGCAGCAAGAGTATTTCCCATCCGCATCTCTCTGACGCGAAAATCCGCATGCGGATTATAACTGCGCACCAAAAGTACCTCCCATCCGCATCATAAAACTGGAATTGTTAAAACTGCATGTCTATATATCCTATCGAGAGCGAGTATTGTGGTTAGAATTGTGTTGGTATAAAAGGAATGCTTGAATGAATAAAGTGATTGTAGTTAGGAATTTTTAGAAATGCTTACTTAGAATGCAGGTCTTTTTGTTGTTCTCTAATATTATCTAAGAATATGGAATGATGGATTGTTACTAATTATACGTAATGTGGTTCTTTTTATGCTTTTCTTTTTATCCATTAAATGATATATTTAAATATTTTTATGCAGTGAGATGACCACATCAAATAGCATGGCCCAAAATGAATTTGAGATGTCATCTAAAAGAAGCAGACAAAGCTCCACTCCATTAACCACTTTCATCCCTCAAGCATCTCATGAGCTGACCCCAATTATTGGACAAGAGTTCAACAGTGAAGAAGAAGCATATTCGTTTTATAATTCATATGCAAGGTGTTGTGGTTTTAGTATAAGAAAAAGTGATGTCAAGAGATCGAAAGATGGAGAAATAATCTATCGCATGTTGAAAGCCAAATTGTAAAAATATATACTAGGGAGATCTTCTATGAGTTCCAAGCTGAAATGGATGATTCAAGATATTACAAGCCAATAGAAGACGGTGTTGAAGAGGGTCGTATTATCTACAAGGTACACAAATCGGGAGATCCCAATTATCTGCGATTGGTCACCTGGTGCGAACTACAAAAATGTGCAAAATGTTCTTGCCGCTTATTTGATTGGTGTGGGATTCTTTGTCGGCACATATTATCTGTGTTTCATTGGCGTGACATTGTATGTATGCCTGAGGGACATCTACTTCATCGGTGGTCACAACGTCCAAAGGAGAATATTAGAGTATTAAGCTTCATAGACAATTGTGATGCAACTAATTCACCGCTTGTCCGTAGGCACATTGTTTTCCCAAAAATCAATTTCATTCTCAATGAATTATCATCAAGTTGGGGAGCTTTCAAGTTTGCAAACGCGGCTTTGGATGAGATGATAGAGGTTATGTGTCAAAAGAAGCAAGCAGAAATGCTTGCAAGTCCTTCGAATGAGCTACGTTTAGCATTACCATATGCAGGACAGGCCATGACATCAGAAGCTAGCAATCATGTCACCGAAAATAATGCATGCACAAATCATATAAACAGAAGAGATGAAGGCAATATAGTACTAGGGCCAATCACAGTTGATAATGGATCAAGTGCCCCATCTCAAGTGGAGGACTGCGCGAGTAGACGGCGAACGAAAGGGAGGTCAAAGCAACGTCTAAAATCTTCTATTAAAAAAGCCACTGAACGCACAGGAAGATTATGTCGTGGGTGTAAGAAAATCGTGGTTGGTCATGATAGGCGAAATTGTCCAGTATTACATAAAAATGATATTGATTAATCTGGTTTAGGGAATGAACAAGGTATTTATCTTTCCAATGTGCATGTTTATGTGATTTCTTATTATGCTAAATTTGTTATCCTGATTTAATCTTTGTATTGCAGCTTAGCATTATTACAAGGACCATGAAGAGGGATAATTGTTGGAGGGATCGTCGGACTTTAAGCAACATCGAAAAAGAGTTGAAGCATGAAGTAGACACTTCAATTACTCTAATATATGTTTGTTATTGTGAATTTCTGTACTTTGTATAAGAGTTGACTCTGTAAAATTGATGACGGATGACTTAATTTTATAGACTATTTGTT
Organism: Annona cherimola; assembly: GCA_030490835.1. Taxonomy (NCBI): domain Eukaryota; kingdom Viridiplantae; phylum Streptophyta; class Magnoliopsida; order Magnoliales; family Annonaceae; genus Annona; species Annona cherimola. Next base: position 31,812,760 of record CM059971.1, on the reverse strand, counting down.
TGTTGATGTAGTGTTGTGCATGTAAGGTATAAGATACAACTTAATATGCATGTGGTGTTCATAATCGACATGCGGATTTTCGAGTCGGAGAGATCTGAAGGTCTGTATATCCTGTCCATTTTATAATACGCACGCTGTTTTCATAATACGCATGCGGAATTTCGAGTCAGAGAGATCTGAAGGTCTGTATATCCTGTCCATTTTATAATACGCACGCTGTTTTCATAATACGCATGCGGAATTTCGAGTCAGAGAGATCTGAAGGTCTGTATATCCTGTCCATTTTATAATACGCACGCTGTTTTCGTAATACGCATGCGGAATTTCGAGTCAGAGAGATCTGAAGGCTTGTATGTCCTGTATATTTTATAATCCGCATGCTGTTTTCATAATAGGCATGCGGAATTTCAAGTCAGAGAGATCTGAAGGTCTGTATATCCTGTCCATTTTATAATACGCACGCTGTTTTCGTAATACGCATGCGGAATTTCGAGTCAGAGAGATCTGAAGGCTTGTATGTCCTGTATATTTTATAATCCGCATGCTGTTTTCATAATAGGCATGCGGAATTTCGAGTCAGAGAGATCTGAAGGTCTGTATATCCTGTCCATTTTATAATACGCACGCTGTTTTCATAATACGCATGCAGAATTTCGAGTCGGAGAGATCTGAAGGTCTGTATATCCTGTCCATTTTATAATACGCACGCTGTTTTCGTAATACGCATGCGGAATTTCGAGTCAGAGAGATCTGAAGGCTTGTATGTCCTATATATTTTATAATCTGCATGCTGTTTTCATAATACGCATGCGGAATTTCGAGTCAGAGAGATCTGAAGGTCTGTATATCCTGTCCATTTTATAATACGCACGCTGTTTTCGTAATACGCATGCGGAATTTTGAGTCAGAGAGATCTGAAGGTCTGTATATCCTGTCCATTTTATAATGCGCACGCTGTTTTCGTAATACGCATGGAGGCCGCATACTGATTCTCAAGTACGAAAAAAATTAGGGGTACCTGAAGCAACCCATTCAACAACATATATACTCAATTAACATTTCTGTCATTCATTCAATGATTGCATTTGAGTCCAGTAGTTTATAAAATACACTACCATGCTAAAGTTATATATCCACATCAAAATATATAATGTGCCAAAAAAAATTGTAAGCATGCAACAAATATCATAGATCTAAACGCCATGATCTCCAGCACCGTCATTTGCACCATCATTTCCTGAGTGTGTGCATCTCCTCTCCTCTAAGCAAGTCTCTAGAACATCCATGCGTTGTCGCATGTGTTCGACCTCTCTAATCAATCTTTCAATACTACCTGTAAGAAACATGGTATGTCTTGTCATTTGGAGCACATGTTCACCTGTTAGGACATTAGAGGGTGGGGAAGGTGCCGGTAAAGGAGGGAAGGGGAAAACAGTTGGATCATAGAATGGAGCACTAGGTTGGCCAACTTCGGGAAGGAGATCAGCAAAAGATGGAGATGAAGTAGTAGGATGGGCAAACGAGAAAGCTGACTGCGATGCAAGTGGATGCTGACCCATACCACTAGGTGAATGCGAATGTACTGTCGTTGGAGTATCTACCACACCAGTAGGAGTATATGTTGGCATAACGAAATGACTGGAAGATGGTGGGCTTAGAACTGGTGTGGAGATGACAGAAGTGGAAGTGGATGGCTTGATTGATTGTGACATGAATGAAGCAATTTGCTTCAGGATATCTTCCCGAAACTGCAGCAACTGTGAAGACAGATCTGGGTGAGCTTGCGTAGAAGCAGCTTCTTGGCTCTTTCCTTTCATATCTGGAAGTGATTGCTCATGATCTCCTCTATTCCGCACATCTCCTTGTCGCCGTCCCGTATCCTCAGCCTCAGCCTCATCTTCTTTATCTTCGCTTGAAACCTCAACATCATGCCTTGGTTTCCACTCCTGTTCCTGCTCATCAAATAAATAACCCAATCTAGTCAAGATAGATGCATCAATCGTGTCAGCTTCTTTGTACTTTTGGTGCTTCTCTCCACTGAGATCAACGCCATGATATTCTAGGATTCTTGTTATAATCATTCCATATGGCAAAGATCCATTCTTCCTAGCACGACTCTTATTCATATGTTGGAATATGTAGTAGGCGAAGTTGAAACGGTTGCCTCTTGCATGAGCATACAGCAAGTGTGCATCGTGGGCTGTCACCTCTGTATAAGATCCACTCCTCGGGAATAAGTGATACACAGAAACATAATGGAGAAGTTTCAAGTCCACAGATTTCAACTGAGTAGATGACACTCTTTCAGCTCCCACCTTTGGATTTTTGCAAACCTCGGAAAATACTTCCTGTTTCTTCTCTACAAAACCTGTATACATCACAGGATCATAAGGGATCCCAAAAACCTTCTCCAACATCATTGGACTGATTTCTATTTCTACACCCTTTACATGTGTAAAACCATCAGCACCCCAGCTAGAATAAAAGTGTCTCACAAGGACTGGATAAATGTGACACTCAACATTAGCAAATGGAGCAATTCCGTGTCCATGCAACCATTTGGCGAAGGGGAAATCAGCAAACTCATCTATTAGAAATCTTCTTGACTTGACCAAGGGTCGATCTTCAAATTTCCTGAAGTAGATTTCCTCATCCACAGCACGATGAAAATATTTGGATGGGTAGCCATACACTTTGGGTGTTGTCGTTCTTTTTTTCTTAGGTGCTTCCTCTGCCTTTCTTTTTTTTTGGTTGCCCTTTTTAGATGTTGTATATGCTTCATCTCCTTTTTCCTCATCAACTGTAGTGTCTTCCACAGCAGTCTCAATTACTTTTCGTTTCCCCCTTCTGGTAGCTGCCTCATCTACTGCTTTTTCTTTTCCTTTTTTAACGATGGCGACTACCTCACTTGCCACGGTTGCATCCTCAGCCTCTTTAGGTATCGGTTTGCTCTTTGTAGTTGCTGCCTCCTCCTCTAGATCTTCTTCCTCATTTGCTTCATCAACTTTTGTATCTTCCACAACAGTCTCTATTACTTTCCGTTTCCCCCTTCTGGTAGCTGCCTGTCCTGCCGCTTTTTCTTTTCCTTTCTTAACGACGGCCACTACCTCACTTGCTGTGGTTGCATCCTCGGCGTCTTTAGGTTTTTGTTTGCCCTTTCTAGTTTCTGCGTCTTCTTCTCCCTCATTCCCTTCATCAACTATAGTGTGTTCCACGACAGTCTCCATTACTTTCTGTTTCCTCCTTCTGGTAGTTGCTGCCTCTCCTGCTACTTTTTCTTTTCCTTTCTTGACGACGGCCACTGCCTCACTTGCTGTGGTTGCATCCTCATTGATTTTTGTGATTTTCCTTTTTCCTTGTCTGGTTGCTACTTCTTCGGCTACATTTGCTGCTTCTTTCACATTTTTTCCCTTTCCTTTGCCCTTTGTCCCTGCCATTTAACTTCTGAAATGAAAATATCTAAACGTTAAAAAAATGACATTTCGCATATGCATGTGAAGTGGAAACGAGAAATCAAGTGAAGTTGACACATTGCATGTGCATGTTGTAAGCTATAGGCTGTTTTCATGGAATATAGTATTCTGAAACCTACAAAATGATTAATTATGTTGATAGAGAAAGAAAATGTGATTTCTTCTGTTTGTCAAATCCGCATACTGATTTCAGAGGCATATGATTTCTTAAAATGCATACTACCTTAGAATTAGCATGCGAAATATAAATCAGCAAGAATGTAAAGAAGGAATGTCACCAATCAGAAACAGTATGCGGAAAATGAAATTAATATGCAGATTATGTCACACTTGAGACGTGATTTGTGGAATTCAAATTCAATGTGGATAGTGAAAATAGCATGACAAATTTGCTAAAGTCAGTAGATATTTGAAAATAGCATGCAGAATCTATCACAGAACAGGAATGTGAATCTGGGTTGTCATAAACTTAGAGTCCACATGCGGAATATAAAATACGCATGCAGAATCTGTCACAGAGCATGAATGTGAACTACGGTTGTCACTAACTCAGAATTAGCATGCAGATAATTCTATCACAAGGAGTACGAATGTGAATAAGAGTTGTCACTAACTTCAAATCAACATACGGAATACAGAAGTAGCGTGTGGATTCTGGCATAGAGAGCAAGAATGTGAACAAGGATTGTTACTAACTCGAAATCAGAATGAGAAATATGAAATTAGCATGTGGATTATATCATAAAAAGCAATATGTGGATAAGGGTTGCCAGTAACTCAGAATTAGCATGTAGACTCTTAACATTAACATGTGAATTCTGCATTCTGCTACTCTACCTAATTCTGCAGAAGACATGTTTTCAAATTCCAGCATCGTAAAAACAACACCTTTTTCTTCTAGATCAATATTCAAAGTCCTGTAGCTTCTTATTTCATTTTCACTTCCAAGTTTGTTATCTAGAGCTGAGGCATGGCCAATTTGAAGATGAATTATGGCAGAAACAGGTTATATTATCAACAGTGCATCTATCATTATTCCGCATTACCCGCCTTTTGTCAAGATTGTCATGATGAGGAATCCATGAAGTAGGATGATTAGTTCATGCATGTCGCACGACAATCAGCATCTTATGGGAATAAAGTTCATGCCATTTTCTATATACAAATTATGGGGGTAAGAGAAAAAGATGTTGAACGTATCAATGGCAATGCCAATCATTATCTTCATTGCAGCAAGAGACAGACCATACCCACCACAACAATAGGGTAATATCCCACACTGCAACTGTAGTATATCTGTTATTCTTCTAGGAATCATACAACAGAACCTCATTTTGCTAATTCTAGATATGCATGGGATTGATGAATAAAGAAAATGGGAAAAAATTTTACCGGAATTCCACCAGGAAAATGGCTAAAAAAAACAGAGGAAAAACCCAGAAAAAATGCTCAAAACTTGCAGTTTTTTTTTGCAGTTTTTTTTTATGTCAATTGATTTAAGCTTTGATTGATTTTGGAATCAAATCTGTATCTCGTCCCATTAAGCTAGACTCGCAATTTTTAAAATTTTTTTGCGGATTTTTGCGTCAGATACATGCGGATGGGAGGTACACTTGCTGCGCAGTTATAATACGCATGCGGATTCAGAATCCGCATGCGGATTTTCGAGTCCGATGGGAGGTATTTTGCTGCACAGATATAATCCGCATGCGGATTTTCGGAGAAGACGACATAAAAAAAAAGTTTAAATTCTAATTCGGCAAGCTATCCACCAAAAACAGAAATTATTTGCATTCAGTAATTAAAGCATTAACAAGATTGCAACAAACCCTCGCCGGAGATGCTGATCGCCGGATCTGCCGGTTGCCGGAGGCTCGAAATGATTTGGAGCTGAAGCTGTTGCTGTTGCTGGTCGCCGGACAGACGCGTGTTGCTGCTGCGTGTTGCTGCCCGCTGGTCGCCGGACGGACGCGTGCTGTTGCTGGGAGCGGCTGCCTGCTGGTCGTCGGACGGACAGCTGCTGGCGCCTAGGAAGGAGGACGGGATTGGGTGGGATTTCGGTCGGTCGGTTGCCGGATTGAGCTGACGCCTTGATGCTAAACTGCTGCGCAATTTAGGGAAACGAAGGAGGAGGGGGCAGCATGGGCGGGATTTGCTGGCCTGCCCGCTGCGCGATTTAGGAGGCGCGGGCGGGATTTGCAGGCATTCCTGCTACGCGATTTAGGACTGGCGATTTAGGTTATGAGGGATTGAGGAGGGAAGCTTGCGAGGAAGAGGAGTCTCCGAGCGGGATTTTGATTTCGGTTTTTGCCTCCGAGCGGGAAAGCACCCATCCGCGTGTATTTTGAGTCTCCACCTCCTTCGCAACACGCATTAAACGAACAGACGGCACGAATTTTCTCCGCCGAAATCAACGGCCGGATGAGCCGTCTGCACGGTAGTTTCCGTGCAGACGGAATGCACACGATTAATTCCCATAGATATATATATATATATATATATATAATATACACATATATATTTTTATTTTATTTTTAAAAGAGAAAATATACTTAACCCGTGTGTCAATTCAACCCGCCAGTCGGGGAGTATCCACGTTGGGAAAAGTAGTGTTTGAAAATAATATATATGTATATATATATATATATTATATATATATAATATACACATATATATTTTTATTTTATTTTTAAAAGAGAAAATATACTTAACCCGTGTGTCAATTCAACCCGCCAGTCGGGGAGTATCCACGTTGGGAAAAGTAGTTTTTTTGAAAATAATATATATATGTATATATATATTTATATATATAATATACAAGAAAGAAACTCTCCTCTTTTTTTTTCTTTTTTTTTTTTTAGTTAAAAAAAAAAAATGTAGAACTCACGATTCTCTCTTCAGCGCGGGAGATCTCTCTTTCTCGTCTTCGCTGTTTTCGTTGTGCCCCGAATGAAAGGGCAAGGGCCTCTATTTATAGGCGACTCGGAGGTAGTTCAGCTGTGAGCGTTCCCGCGGAACTTCGTCGCCGCGGAACTGCATTGGCAGGGGATTTCACTGCCGCGGAACTACATTTACGCGGAACTCACGTATCCGCGGAACCAGAACTAGTGGCGCAGAGTGCCAAGGACAGAGCCGTATTCTCTGACTCTTTCTTGTTGGGCAAGAAAGCCTCGTTTCTGCAGGCTCTTGCTTGCTCTCATTTTCTCAGCTACTAGCCCGAAACCTTTCCTTCCAAGATCTTCTTCCAGCAAACGCCGGAGCTTCCCCAACATCCCCGTCTGAACAATATATACGGCACCAGCTTGCCGAGCGATAGCTAGAATCTGCCGCCGACCCCGAGTACCTGCAATTGGCACAGATCAATGCCCGCGACAACTCGGCACTGCTTCCAATTTCCGGCAGGCACCACTAGCTAGTAGCTCAATCTTTTCTATGACATAGTATTTTTCTGCTGCATTTTATCCATGTGCACCACCAACCAATCCTTCCCGTCCTCTGTCGAGCAGTACATTGTGCTTGTGGTTCTTCTTCCCATCAATAGCATGAGTGGCTGCTCCATTTAAACGTTCTTCCATCAAATACTTGTCTACCTGGGAAGCTGCTTGCCTACCCTCGGCAATGGCCCACACAACCAGAGACTGTCCACGCCGGCAGTCTCCAGCAGCAAAGACACCATCGACATTGGTGGAGAAACGACCATACTCAGCTTTGAAGTTTGAGCGGTTGTCCCTCTCCACTCCCAGCTTCTCCGCAACAGTCGGCTCTGGACCAAGGAAACCCATTGCTAAGAGCACTAGATCAGCCTCGATGAACTCCTCACTTCCTTCGACTTCCTGAAGCTGAAACTTACCACTGGCATCCTTCTCCCAGTGTACTCGGACGAACTCAAGTCCCTTGACTGTACCATTTTCATCTCCCACAAACCTCTTGGTCAGGACTTCATAAGATCTGGGGTCCTTTCCCATTTTAGCTGCAGCTTCTTGGTGACCATAGTCCACACGGAATATGCGAGGCCACTACGGCCATGGGTTCTCAGGAGCCCTTTTTTCGGGTGGCTTTGGAAGAAGCTCCAGATTAACAAGATTGGTACATCCATGTCGGATAGCTGTCCCTATACAATCAGTTCCTGTGTCTCCGCCTCCAATAACAGCCACCTTCTTTCCCTTGGCGGAAATGTATTTTCCATCCTTTAGATTGCTGTCCAAAAAGCTTTTTGTATTTGCATGTAGAAATTCCATTGCAAAATGGATTCCCGAAAGTTCCCGACCAGGAACAGAAAGATCCCTTGGTTTTGTCTGCAATATTCCAGCTCTTGCTTTTGCAGGGAGCAGCGATTTTGCTGCTGCTTCTTCTTCTTTTTTCTTTTTTTTATAAATATATATATATATATATATCTCTTCTATGTTATAATAATTTCGCAGAATCATTCTAAATTAATAACTCTGAAATTAGATAATTCTGTTCTATTGATTTTATGTGTTCATACTCATTAAATGCGGGTCATATATATTTTAATTTGTTTAAAATTCAATTTTGTAGTTAATAAATAATTCTGAAAGCAATGAATGAAGTGTGTTTGAAATCATCATCATCAGGTGGGTCATGGTTGAACCACCGTCTGTTCGCTGACCTACGGCATTCATTGAGAATACCGTCCCAGCCGGATTGCAAACCGCAACATCTGCTTTTTTTTCACTTTATTATAAATTTGTTAATCTAAATGCATTTAATATATAATTTTAAGATTTTGAAATTTTAACCATTTTTAATGGTTGAAAATGACTAAAGTACTCAGTTTAAAAAAATATATATTTTTTTAAAATAAATATCTCTAAAAGTAATAAAATTTGATTTATATACTAATATTTCGAAATTATCAAGTTTACGATAGAAGAAAAAAAAAATAAAAAAATAAGTTTTTTTTTTTTTAACACGAGCATGGAATTCGATTCCAACTCCTTTTTGACGCAATGCATTTATTGAGGGTACCCGTCCCAATTGGACTTGCAAATTGCAATTACGCTTATTGGTAATTCAATTCCAGCACATACGCTAGCCAGAGAATTTAATAAAACTTGACGGAATCATCCATCTACTAATATTTTAGATGGTCAAATCAATTTTTATTTTATTATATATATATATTTTTAAATATGAAAAATCATATAATTTTATCATGGTTAAAAATATATCTCTTCACCCTCCTTTTATAGATTTGTGGCACCCCATTAGGCCGACTTGGAATCCGATGTGGGATTCCATTTCTTTGCTAGAGTTGCTCTCCACGCTGCCTTCTGTTAGCTGCTTGGAAAATGCACAACCGCTACTAATAGTAGGTTCGATCGTCCATGGGTCTGAACTCTGAACTACCGAAGGAAAGAATGAGAGAGGCGGTTGTAGCAGGTTTTGATTTTAGAGCTTTGGAATGGAGATGCATCGACTACTGCTGCTTTGTTCGATTATTGCTCGATGATGAGCTTGTATTGAGCAGGCGATTAAGAAGGGCTGCCGTGGATTGTAGGTTTGATGAAGGTTCGGGGCTATGGAGCTTTTCTTCTAGACTGCTGAGCTTGGAATTGTGGCTCTTGAAAAATGGCTGCTAGATGCTGCCCAAATACGCCTTGTCTGCTTAGTCGTGATTACTTGTTGGAATCTGCTGATGTCGAGCTCGCTACTTGCCGGATTCAGGGATTAGATTAGAAGGCAGTCGCTAGATTGGGACGATTTTCTGGTGCTGGATACCGCCTTCTGCTATCGGTGGAGGGGAAGGTGGTTCATGCCTATTGCTGTTCAACCGAATGGGTTGTGTAGATTGATGCTCAGATTTCTACTATGGTCAGTGATTTGTGCTGATTTAGGAAGCAGCTGCTGAAATAGATGCGTCAAAATGGAATTCCGATCACTGGGATGCTTGGCATGAGCTATTGTTGAATGGGCTTTTCAGGGTAGGTACTGAAATTGCAGCTGTCAAAATCGGTGGAGGTGGGCAAGGGATGATCCGGTTGCAGTGGAATAGGAGGCAACCTGAGCCGATGCTTGGATTTTCTGATTGGGGCTTCTGAAATTACTTTGGGGAAGAAGGGGGATGACTTGGAGAGAGGGAACGGCTGGAGCAACTGGAAGGCAACCATGGGTTGCGCGAAAATGGAAAATGCAGAGGTGGCAGGTCTGTTTGGTTCTACTGGGCAGTTTGCTTTGCTGCTGCCCGATTTTGACTGGAGAAGATTTCCTTCGATTAGGAAGTTTGCCTAGTTGTGGCTCGTTGGATCGATGATCTGCCGGTGGTGAAACAAAGAGGGGGCAGTGGCTGCTGGCGAACGGCTAAAAGACGGACGGATTTGGAGAAGAAGAGGGCAACCATGGAAATTGATTTAGGGAAGATGGTGGAGCACCAAACTAGTGCTCTGGTGGTGTATGCGAATCGATGTGCTTGCAGTGCTTTTACATACAAATTTAAATATTAATTTCTGGATAAATAATTTCAATGACATCATAAATCATCTTAAATTAATTTTTTAGCTTCTTTTGAATTTACTTTATCAATTACTTTATTTTTTCTAAAAATTATATGATAATCTATTTTGTTACTCATCAAAATATAATTTTAGTCATGTATGATTTTCGTAATTAAATTATTTTATAAATTTACCCAAATTATATTAATAGGATAATACATATTTTAACATTAAAATTTTCTAGGGGGTTGAGTCATAATTTTATATTTTCAAAAATGTTGCAAAATGACCCGTTTTATAGCAAAATTAGAGATTTTACGAAAAATTTAATTTTTATGAAAATTAACATAAAATCTGCATTTAATTAACATTTTATACTCGAAAAGTGTGAATTTAATATGAAATTATATGAAGATTTTTAGACTTATCAATACATATCACTAAATTTCTGCATCTGAGCAACACAATTAAGGTACAAGATATTCCACTAGAGGTAATTCGTCTACAATTCTTCCCATTTTATCTTTGTGACAGGGCAAGCAAGCAGTTCTTTTCCATACCACCTGACACTTCCAACACAAGAAATGAGCTCTTTACTGCTTTCTTAGAGAAATTTTTTTCACCCACCAAAATGAAAAAAATAAAGGACAGTATCAACTAATTTGTCCAAAAAGACAGTGAGACCCTCTACGATGCATGGAAGAGAATGAAAGATTTGCAATGCAAGTTTCCACATCACGACATTTCTCAAGGTGATATTCTTGAAAAAAATTTCAATGGACTTGACAGACTAACTCAGAGTGCTATCAATTTTGCTATTGGTGGTTGATTCATGCGACTTACTAACAAGGAGGTTCTCGAATTCCTTGATTTTGCTCTTTATGAGTTTCAATATAGCAATATTTGAGGACCATTTTGATGAGCTGCGTATATGTCTAATTAAATTACTCGTTCTAACGCAAGTATACGTGTCGTGCAAGTAATAAAGTGCGAATAGAGTATCGATCCCATAAAGACTAGGTCAAACTAATTATATCTTTAATATTCAATTGTCTTTGGTTGGTAGAAAGGGTAAACGATTGATTGAACAAAAATTAAATTTGAACACAAAAATTGAATGAGTAAAGGGCTAACGGCAGTGAGGAGAAAGTTGAATTCGTAGAGTTGATCAAAGCGGATGAGAAACTGGATTTATTGACCCTAAGCTATGTTAGTTGATTTCATTTTACTTAGTTGTGTAAAGAACTGCTAACCTAGGTTCATATGTATTTTTATACATCTTGCAATACATAAAAATCTAATCCTACTCCAACTTATTGCTATGTTCCTATGCAAATAAGTGAAATAGGATTTATTAGCTCATAAACTACACAAGATTACTTAGGATTAACAGATATATTCTTATCCATGTTAACATTCAACACTGCAAGTGTTAAAACCTGTGCTCCATACATAAATCTCATCTAAATTTTGTTGTTCCAAGTATAAATCTAGATATTAGGTCAGTTCACAAGGTAGCTAGGCTTGCAAATGCATTAAACGTGATGTATAGAGGCAATCCCACACAACCCAATCTCTTCAAAAATAGTTAATCATTCATTCCAAAAGAAATCAAACCAAACACAATTTAAGGGTCAAATCCTCAATCTCTCATCATAAAGAGTTTAGCTCAAGAACATAGTAGCAAATCCCATTAAACACCAATTTAAATACATCCCAAAGATGAAGAAATAGAAAAATAGGTGGAGAAAGAGAAAGAGAAGATAAAACTTGCTAGTTTTCACCAAACAAATGAGATCTCCACTTCAACATCTCCTTAAGCTTGAAAATCTTTTCTTTTCTTCTCCTTAACTGCACCCATGAGCTCCCTCTCTCTCCCTTTTGAAAACCCTAAAGGAGGTATTTATAACCCCTAGCATTTGGAGCTCGCACATGTGGATGTTTACACATGCATGCTTTTATGGTCGCGACCTCTATGCTACTGGACAATGGTGGTGCAAAGCTGCTTAAGGCTGTTAAATCTGTGGTGCGGCCTCCCAACTCATGGCTACGGCCTTCATGCTGCTGGAGACAACATTGCACTGTTCGACAACTTCAAGCAATTTTTTCTCATTTCATCCTCTTTTTGGCTTGAAATTATATAGGAATTCCTCTCCGTTTCCTACAACAAAGAGTGAAACAAGTAAATACATTTTTAAATGACCAAATGCAACTAAAATAACTAACATGAGACGAATTTAAGCTAAATGCAACCTAAAATGCACGAAAATCATACAAGATGCAAGAATTGCACAAATAATAAAAACTAATGCAAAACCTATGCAGATTTATATGTTTATCTTAAACTAGCATTCCGAATGAGTGCAAAATAAGCATTGATAACTCTAGTTTCATAGAGTTATCACCTCTTGGTGAGGTAACGTATATAATGTCGAATTCATGCACTCTGTTCATATTAAATTGGACTAATTTTTGCACCAAAGGAAGCAAGATACCACAGACCGATGCTCATCTAATTCTCAACAAATTTTATGTGAAATATATGGAGCATCATACTGCATGTCTAAGTCTAGCTTTGTCATCCAGAACACCACAAGCAAGCAAGTCAATGTAGTCAACAACCAATAAAAGACTCGCACATATGGTAATTCTTACTTAAATACTTATAACCCTAGATGGAGAAACTACCTTAATTTTTCTTGGATAAACCAGTGAAATAGCCAAATTATGCTCAAAATAACAAGCCATCTAGTTTCCCAAGAAAACATCTCAACCCACCTCCATATCAAACACAACCTGCTTTATCTGCACCACTTCAATCACACCTTCTGATTCCTCGCTTGAAAAGCTACTTGAAGAAATAAGCCAAATGAAAATCCACATAAAATTGCTTAAGAACCAAATTGTCCAATAGGCCAAAGCCTCATCCCATGGAGGCCAGGGAAAACTCTATAGTTAGCCCAAAGTAAATCCTAGGGAACAAGTGCAGACAGTCACTCTATAGAGTAAAAAATAGCCTAATCCACCTCAATTACCTCCATTTAATGCTGAAAAGGAGGCCAAGTAGGTACAGAACCAAGAAGAGAATCCACAGTCCAAGCTCGTGGTGGAAAAGTCATACTTCCCACCACCTCCATATTAACCTCCTCTTCCTTTTCCTCAAAGGCAACACTAGGCTAAACTCCAAAAGCGGTTCAAGAAGTTTCTTTCAACAATCAAGAACTTGTCGATTAGCCTGCCTTCCATTGACGTGCTCTTGTAGATGCCAACTTATGCAAAATTCTTAAAGAAGATATTATCCAATAAAAGAAAGCTCGATGAATACATTACCACTACAGTTATAGAGGAGTGTAGCACCATCCTGCAAAATAAGCTTCCTGAAAAGCTAAAGGATCCAAAAGCTTCTCCATTCCCTATGCTCTTGGGAATATGCATATTAGCAAGACGCTATGTGATCTCAAAGTCAGTGTAAGTCTGATCTCTCTCTCCATCTATAAACAGCTAAACATGGATGATCCAAAACCAATCCAAAACAAACTTCTATGTCACTCCAACTTGCCAATTGGTCAATTAAATTCCCAGTCAGCATTCTTGAAGACGTACCCCTGAAAGTCAGGAAACTGTTCATTCTCATTGATTTTATAGTCCTTGATATGCAGGAAGACTACCAAATCTCAATCATTCTTGGACGATCTTTCTTAGCCACTGTTGGAATCATCATAGATGTCAAGAATAGTCAACTCGCTTTGATAGTTGGAGATGAGAAAGTAAAGTTCAACCTCTCTGAAATCACAAGCACCCATCAATAGATAATTCCTACCTACGAGTCGACATCATGGACTCTCTGCTGTTTGAAGAAAAATGTGACCCTATGAAGGTATGTATCATTCAAAGTGTAACAATCGACAATGATAATCCAAAACTTTCTGCTTGTGCATTACTCTTGGATAAAAGCCCTCCTATTTCATCAGCTACCACTTCAAATTGTGAAAAATGGGACATGGAGGCTACTTTACTGAACTCAATGCAACTAAAGGAAGAAAAACCAAAAGTAGAACTCAACCTCTTTCTAAAAATCTCATATATGCATTCCTTGGCCCCAATTCCACTATCCTGTCATAATAAATGTCAATTTGTCTAAATCTCAATTTGAAACTTTTTAAATGAACTGATAAAACATAAGAGGGCAATTAGCTACTGCATTAATAACTTACCTAGTGTAAGCCCTTCCATATGCATGCACAGGATCCTTATGGAAGATGATTGCAAAACCAACATTAAATCCCAAAGGCATCTAAACCTAAACATGAAAGAAGTTGTGAAAAAGAAAATTTTAAAATTACTTGATGCCAGAATCATATCCCCTATCTCAAATAGTAGTTGGGTAAGCCTAGTACATGTGGTATAAAAGAAAGGAGACATGACTGTTGTAAAAAAATGTCAAAAAAGAATTAGTACCAACAACGATAGTCACGGGTTGGCAAATGTCAATAGATTATTGCAAACTGAATACTGCAACTCGAAGGAACTGTTTTCCTTTGCCTTCATTGATCAAATGCTTAAATGACTTATAAATCACTCTTACTTTTGCTATCTAGATGAGTATTCTGGTTATTTTCAAGTTTCTATTTACCCATAAGACCAAGAAAAGCCGACTTTTACCTATCCATACAACACTTTTGCATACCGATGTATGTCATTTGGATTCTGCAATACACCTGCCACTTTTCAATGCTGCACGATGGTCATATTCTCTTATTATATTGAAAATATTATTAAAGTTTTTATGGATGATTTTTTTTTGTTTATGGCTTCACTTTTGAATCATGTTTGTCTAACCTGTCTCGTAAAGGTATGAAGAGACTAATTTGATTTTGAACTGAGAAAAGTGTTATTTTATGGTATAAGAGGACATTATTTGGGACATCTAATTAAAAATAGGGGATTTGAAGTTGACTGGGCAAAAAAGTAAGTCATTGAAAAATTACCACCACGTAATTCAGTCAAGGGAATACGAAGCTTATTTGGATGTGCGGTTTCTACCAATGTTTTATTAAAGATTTATCTAAAATTGCTAAACCCCTCACTAATATTCTTAATTGAGATGTTCCCTTTGATTTTTTCAATGAATGTTTAAAGTCTTTTTGGTGGTTGACAGAAGCACTAACGATACCCCGATCATTCAACCGCCCGATTAGAACTTGACCTTTGAAATCATTTGTGATACAAGTGACCATGCAGTCGAGGCAGTTTTGGGAGAGAGGAGAGAAAATAAACTGGTGGTGATCTATTATGTAAGAAAAACTCTGGATGACACCCAAGTCAACTGCGGCACAACTGAAAAAGAATAGTTAGTTATCATTTTTGCAATTGATAAGTTTCATTCTTACCTTGTAAGTTCGAAGATTATAGTGTACACTGACCATGCTACAATTCGATATCTACTTGCTAAGAAAGATGTCAAATCGAGGTTGATAAGCTAGATCCTCCTGCTGCAAGAATTTGTCCTCAAAATTTGAGATAAGAAAGGCACAAAAAATGTGGTAGTTGATCATCTGTCGAGATCACTCTGGATGACCACCCTTTGTTGATGTCTCTTGATTATTTCAATGGCTTGGATCTTCATTCGGTAACTTGAATCTTGTAGTTTTCATTTCTCATTTGGAGTGGTGCAAATTCCTATCTTTTGATTGGTCTAATGTATCTTTACCGTTCAAAAACCTATGAAATGTTGATTCAAATCATTCACCATATTGCTCTCAACTTATTTGGCTTGAGAAAAAAATTCCTCACTTCACCATGAGTATAAATTGCTCTTGATTGTTGATGTAGGTTTGTGACCATTGCTCTGAAAATGGGCTTGCGACGCTTGTGAACCCGTTTATAAAATGGTTCCTACAAAATCTTAAGTTTCCAAGTGCATGAGTTAGTAATTTTCAAAAGAGGGCCCATTATTTTTTAGGTGGGCTATGTAGAAGCATGTGCATCACTATTTACACCTATGATTGGGAAACCTATTTGAAAATTAAATCTCTCTCTTTTGATCTGTTAAACTTTCATATTTATGTGAGGTGTCTATGGTAGTGTACTTCATTTTTTATCTTCTTTTTCAATATTATTTTTTATTTTGCAGCATTATTCCTGATATAAATTACATCTCAATTGAATAGAAAATAAGTTTTCTCCCTCATGTCCCTGCTCTTTTTTGGGTGTGTTTGGAAAGTTATAAAATTTTTGGATGAAATTTTTTTTGTATAAAAGTTATTAAATTGAAGGAAAATAATATAATATGATGTGGGTAATGATAAGAAATAAAGAGAATGAAGTTAAAATAGATAAGCTAGTTGTGTAGGTAATTGTGTAAAAATAATTAAAAAGTAAATTAATTATATTGGAAGATGTGAATAAATGATTAAAGAATACGGTCATTTTAGAGAGTAAAAAGTTTTAGATAAAAAAATTTTAGCTCAATATTTTCTGTTATTTGCTCACGACTAATGGTGACGCTGTTGCTGTGAGAGAAACAGCGGTTGGCTATCACCGACAGATCTAGTTCATGGCCACCAAATTTGATACAGTTATGATCAGTGATTTGATAGAGAGGATGTCTCCGAAAATTGGTTTTTTGATGTTCGGCATCTGTCAGCTTATTGGATGAATGCAGAGATCGCCAGAACAGGGAACGATGCTAGTCGATGGAGATGGAGTTGTCATGGCTTTATTGTAGGTGTGATTTTATTGCCATATTGTGTCCATCGGCTTCAATGGTAGATTTTTTTTTTTTTGCTAGCAATAGGTGCAGATATGCGGCGTCTTTATCTGACCATCAACCACCTTCATCAGCTGTAACCAAGGTACCCACCTGTTCTTGCTCATCCCAGCCTAATCCCCAAACCTCCTCTGCAGCAGATTTTTGGTGGCGGATACAACAAAAAGAAGGGTGATGGTGGAGAACCGATACAGACTTGAATTATTTGGCTGCCGAAATGGAGCTTCTAATAATCATGGTGGATGAATATGGGGCAATTGTTTCGCCACTGATTTTGCTACTGTTGGAATAGGAACGACGGTAGCTGGGGAGATGGAGGAGCCACGGCTACACCAAAGGTATGATTTATTGCCAAATTATGTCGATCCAGATCAAAGTTGATCTAAATCCAGAGGCTTTTTGGTTTGATAATGAATTCTTCATCCACCGATTTGAATTATTTCAGTCTGCCCTCTGTTCCTAGAGCCAGCATTTGGCGGTCGCAAATCTGCGAATCGAAAGCCATCACCTTCTCGTATGGGATCCCTTCGTGCCGTTTTAGCTTCCTCTCGTTTGTTCCCTTATACATTATCATTTCATCTACCAGTTTTCCAAGCAGATTCGATCATAGTCCCATACGCAGTAGGGAACACGAGAGAGCTTATATCGTGCTCGAGATCCACCTCATTTATTCTTCTTTCCGACTAACGGCCTACTGGGTGAAATGGATCTAATTGATGGCGGCACAAAAGAACTTCGAAATTTACCCATCTCACTGCTGGTTTATCAAGACAGGCTGAATGGCAGCACATCTCCATTTCCACCATTGGCTGCCTAGAAAATTACAGCTTTCAAGCCTACGTGCGCAGGAGCACGCTACCAGCAGTATCTCCCACTTGAGTGCTTGCTTGAATCGCCACCATCCCTGCTTCTCTGAGAACAACAAGAGAACTACGGGATATATGGTAGGGGTAAAATCGTCATTTCCGTGTGCAAATGACGGGAGCTTAGGCTGCATGCGAAAGTATGGGTACAGGAATTAAGCGTGGAAGGTCAAAAGCATCAGAGGAATTATTGAAATATTATAGATAAATATTGTCAGTATACAAAGAATTTTCACTTATTATTCAGGAAGCAAATTAGAGTAAGTTATAAACTATCCAAAGAGTATCTTCAAAAAAACTGCCCCAAAAAGAGAAATTTGAGCCTGCTTCCTTCACATATTGCCCAGCCTAAACAAATGGTGACCACCTTAGTGCGCATGAGCGTACAAGGATTCCAGGGTCCGATTGATTGTTCTGGTCTTATACAACCGGTTGGACTGATGAGGTAGTCTGTAGTCCAACCGGTTGTTTCATTTTTCCTTTTTTTCACTGCAATTTTTTTTTATTTTCTCTTTATTCACTAAACCCTTCGCTGTTAGAAGTGCCAAGCCGACACCAAGTAACCAACAAACGTCATTATATGAGACTGCTAAACATCCGTAAAACTTACATGGCCAGAATAATTTTAAGAAAACGCATAGTTTTTTTTTTGAAAAAATAAAAGGGAAAAAAAAAAACAAACGAAACAACACCAACAACATGGTAATTTCTACAAAGATTAACACCATTCCTAACTGCCACAAGCGAAGAAGTTGCAGCTGAGCTGATCAAGCTGCAGCTGTCAGCGATACCCTCGACTGAGATAAAGCAGATGAAAGGTTGGTACATGCTTTTTCGTAGGTGACAAAACCCATCAACCAGAAATCATGGCCGTCGACAGTGGTCACTTGGATGTACCTCTCTGCTGGGTTCTCCCTCATTGTCACCGGGTTGATGGATGCAACCTTCCCCAATGGTATGAATACCTGTTTTAACATGAATTCAGTACAAAATCAACTTCAAATGCATTGGTTGTCTTTGCTGGTAATACTAAGCCCAACACATTCAGTACTCCCATTTGCATTTTCAAGCAGGTTCAATCCCTTTCTAGTGAAAAAGCTTAAGAGTTGTTATAAATGGTGATTTATGGGGAACAAATGCAAGAATAGACTGTTGGGTATGGAAAAAGTTGTTAAGGCTAAAAGAGATTGTGGCGCCCAACAAACAAGAATTGGAGCGGAGAAAGGAGGAAATTTTCAATCGATAGAATACACCATTTGCTAAAGAGTGCTAAAGAGCAAGCTTGGCACAAAACAATTTGCTATTCCTAGGCAATCATTTATTACTTTGCTTCAATTTAAACTGCCTTAAAACTAGAGAGAAGTTCGCTGAATGGAAGCTTATTACTGATTGTTCTTGCTTGCTATGGGTGACTTCAAGTGAATCTAGAGATCACTTTTTGTTTCAATGTCCTTCCTCTAATGTGGTTTTCAAGCACTTTCTCTAAAAACTGAATTTGAAAACTCCAAAAGGACAATGGAAGAAAGTTCTCAACTAGTTTCAAAAGACCAACAAAGGAAACAGGGAGGGGAGGTACAACCGTGCACACAACTAGAAGAACTCTTGTTTGTGTTGTCATATATCACTTATCAAGAGAAGGAAATGACAAACTTCATGGACAAGTTAATGCAGGATCTAATGCAGTCTTCCATTGAGCTGTTACATATATTAGATACAAAGGCTAAGTAGCGCACTTCTCATTTTCTTTTGCTTTGGTCATTGTAAGCGTTCGTTCATTTGGTGTTTGGTCTATATGACCACTGTGTATGAACTGTGTTCTTGCATTGATTTATTGTGAATAAAATTTACATTTTTTCCCAAAAGAAACTTGAATTGTTTTTCCAAGGTCTAAAAATCCTCTCGAGGCAATCTTTTTAGCCGAGCATTCTAATCTTGGGTCATACAACTTCTCACAAACAACTAGAATAATGGATTTCATGAATGTCTTGGATGGTAAAAATTACTAGAAAGAATTAGGTTTGAATGAAGCAAATGACATTTCCTAAATGTGGATAACGAATAATGAAGTTCTAGGTCCTTTTTTCCATGAATCAAAGCTGATATTATCTTGTAATCAGAAAAGAAAAAAAAAATGATATTATCCAAGTGGGTGAGAATTGAATTGAATTTACCTTGTAGAAGCACCAAGTCTGCTGACCAGATGGAGCAGTGAAGGAGAGGGGCCGATCGCTGCAGAATGCAATGTTCTTATTGGATATGTAGAGAGTACCAGCCACTGGACCGGTTGTTGTTGATAGATAACAAGCGAATGACTTCTTCAGCTTCTCATTGGGTTCTGTTTGGAAGGTCTGCTTGTAAAGGGACTCAAATCCACCTTCAGTGATTGCTTTTGCTGTCAAGTTCAGCTTCCCCCACGCAGCCTCAGAGACAGACGGCCCTGTTTTCACTGCATATGACAATGCAGGAAGTGAGTTACAATATAAAGGAGGATTCAAATAACAAAATCAACATAAAATAGTTGGCCATTCCATTAAAAAGATCATAAAAATTTCTACAGAAAATATCTTCCTCCAAGGCTGATTAGTTCGACAGTTAGTCTCTAACAATAGCCCTATTAGTTGCTTATCATTCCTTATGACTTTCAATCAACCTTTCTACTTTCAACTTCATTCATATAACCATTTCCTGTATTACCCACTTCATTTGTATTCCTTTCGGCCAGCCAATCTATGGAGTGAAAATTAGCTCATCATAATTGGCACACAATGGCAACTAATTAATAGATTATTTGCGTACACCTTCAAAATAATAATAATAATAAATAAATTATTTGCGTAAAATTATTCCAGAAACTTTTAACTGCGCGTGGCAATGGAGGAAGTAAGTCACAGTAGAAAGGAGGATTCAAAAAACAAAAACAAAAGCTGATCGGCTGATTCCGTTAAAAGGGATCATAGACGAATTCAAAAGAAAAATATTTTCCGCCGAGGCGGATTAATTAAATTTGCATTTATCTATAACATAGTCCTATTATTTGCTTGTCGTTATGATTTTCATTCACTCCTCTACTTTCAGCTTTATTCATATAATCATTTCTGTATTACTGACTTCATTTGTATTCTTTTCAACCAGCCAATAACCAGAATTAACTAACCAGAATAGGGAGAGATATAAAAACGAAAAAGGGCTTCTACTTGCTGACTTCTAGAAAACTGGGACACAATGACTACTAACTAATAAATCATTTGCATAGTTAACTAATCGAGAAACATTCAACTGCACAACTCATCAGCATGCTAAATATAAAATTCCTACGTATAAAAACTTTTAATTTAACTTGACTTAGAACATAGAATGGATGATTTAACTAACTAATCAGGTCTTTCAATATTAAGCTGATCGAAGAAAAATAAAAAGCACTTGCCAAACAGTCGTGTTTCAAAAGAGGTTATATGGGTAATCCACCTCAAGCTTTTCAAATCATAGCCGGGAAAGTGAGTTGCAATTGCAACATAGAATAATATCTTTGAAATCAATTAACAATAAAATTTGTGAGTGAATTGAAAGAAAGAATACAGGCAGACGGAGTAATTAAACGAAACGAAACCGAAGAGACATACAATTTTGCCAGATGTTAGCGGCCAACGTCTCGGCCTTCTTCCCCAATGAATTGAAGGTGTCGAGAACCGTCTCGAGAGGGCTCTGATTGTGTCTCTCCGCAGCACTGTGCATCACATAGGGATGCGGTTGCTGTTGCTGCTGGCAGTACTGATCTTCCGCTGCAGCTGCAGGGCCAGGAGCAGTCCATGTTGCAGCTTGCTGGTTGTAGGGGTGTGCTGTTGGGGCTGCCGGTGCTCCCATGTATTTCGTTCCCCATTTCTCAGCTCTACCGCTCTGATCAGCTGTGGGCTGAAATGCCTGCTGCTTCTCTGCTGCGGTGCTCGTTGGACTACTCATGGCTAGCTCAATCCACAAAAGCTACAAAAACAAAAAGAACTTTGATCTGGGTGTGGATGGAAATAACTAGAAATGACAAAAACCAACGAAAATTCTCAGATGCGTACAGCTCAAGCAGAAAAAACCTGGGTGGGAATGGATTTTATAGTAAAAAGTTATGCCAGGCATCTCCAGAAGCTTCAATGAAATTAATTAATCAGTTGCATGTATCTCACGTCACTTGTCAGCTCGCAAATGGACCCAAAATCAACTGGATTAAGGCACTCAAATAATAAGTAATGAGAGGAGATCTTGTCCGTCGACATGATAAGCTCCGTCCAACAGACGGCAGCGTTGACGCGGTTATGACGATGGTAATGGGGTAGATGGAGGTGAGACGTGCTCCTGCTCCTGCTCCTGCTCCGCTGTCTTTTCTTCCATGGATTGATCACAACGTCAAGTGCAAAACGAAGGAACGGGCCACACCTTGTTTTTCCTTAACGGCTAAGACTTAAAGCCCAATAGTCAAATTTACCCGCACGTGTTGTTCAATCAATACGATGAGACTGATCCTTTTCAACTAGATTTCACATGGATTATTTTTTAGTTTTAATATAAAATTATTTTATTATATTAGTTTAACACGTTGTAGATGAAGCCCATATAAAGTAATACTAGATAAACGATAATATAAATAATATTAAATATAATTAATTAAGTAATTTTTTATTAACTATATAAATGTTAAGGATGATCCAAGAGGAATTTCATGAATGTATGGGAAGATAGCATACACTTAAATTAAGTATTTTATTATAAAATATTTTTAAAAAGTAAAAAATAAATTTTCAAAACCAATTGAGATTGGTTGTGAACCAAGTAAGGAAAGAATATGATTTTATGCATCCGGTTGCATTTAGCTTCGGTGCATCTATATTAATTTAAACTTTTTTATTTTTTTTGCAATTTTTTTACACGAATTTTAATCTAACTGTATTATAAAATTACTAAAATACTATTAATTTTAAAAAAAAATTTAAAAATCTAAAAATTTTCAAAAATAATAAAAATTATTACACATATTAAATATACTTAGATTAATATTTTTATAAAAAAAATTTTAAAAATTTTAAAAATAAATATTCAAATACACCAAAGTTAAATGCACGTGGAGTGCATGAAATCATGCTCCCGTAAGAGAGCATCTAAGAGATTCTTTGACGACCGACACGTATTTCCATTCCTTCTACGTGTTGAGAACTGAGACGGGATCTTTCCGTCGCGCTTATCCAAAATGAAATTCTCTTCGTAGGCAGGGAAGCATGCTGCAAGGCGCACATTCACCCGACCACTGCCAATATTGGCAGCCTGACAGTCCGTTCTGCTCAAGTTATCCAACAAACGAAAAAGATTAATTTGTATTTTAATTATATTTTAATAAAACCGAATTTTATAAAAGTAAATTTATAAAAACTCTTTCATTTATAATATATTGATGATTAATGC
The DNA here is from genome assembly GCA_030490835.1 of Annona cherimola. Classification (NCBI taxonomy): domain Eukaryota; kingdom Viridiplantae; phylum Streptophyta; class Magnoliopsida; order Magnoliales; family Annonaceae; genus Annona; species Annona cherimola. Next base: position 31,789,758 of record CM059971.1, on the reverse strand, counting down.
AAAATCTAATTAATTTATTATTTTCAACATTATTTGTTTAGGTAAGAGTTCAAGTTTCATCCAAATCCAATCCATGCATACGTCATATTCACTTAAAAATAGATATGTTCATATGTACATAAAAAATACTTAAATCCATTCATATATATATTTTAATGTAGCAATACTTTATAAAATTATTATTCACATAGTAGTGATATTTTAAATAGTTTAGATGCTAAAATACTACTTAAAAATTAATATTTAGCATTAAATTATTTTGATGTGTTGATTTTACATATTTATAGATAGAACCCATATACAGTGACACTAGATAATTAAAAAGGATTTACGTAATAATACAAATGATACTAAAAATAATAGATTGAGCAAATTTTCCCTCAACCATTTTAATGTTAGAAATGAAGAAGGTTCGATAATAGAGGGGCTTCCCTGCAATATCCCTTAATATATCTATAACCGATTAGTTCAGATAAATCCGTTTTAACACATAATTACCTTGAGTAATTGAAATCATAAATTTAATTAGGCTTTGTTATGGGCCATAGACTAAGGTCGGGTTGTTCAAGTTTTATGAAAATATTTACAAACTATTATAAAGGGCACCATGCTTTTTTCCATAAATATGTTTTTTAAGGTGTATTTTATAATATTTATATATATATATATTTAAAGATCATTAACTTTAGGAGAATTTGATTCATTTTCACCCCTTAAATATTTTGATTTTTTTAAAAAAGAAAATAAATACGTAAAGCATTATAAAATAGTAAAACTTGGTATATAGGTTAAATATAATTAAAACATATTTATGAAAAATGAAAAAATAAAAATAATAAAAAGGGATCATATGAGGGTTGCCATGCAATGCATTGCATATGAGTAAGGGCATAATTCAGTCTAGTACCTGTGGGTTGACCCCATTAGATATCCCAAATCTGATAAATTTTGGTCCTATACCTACCACCCGCTCAGCTTAGTTCTACATATAAAATGCTCATTTGAATTCAAGTAAAGTCAAATTGAATAGAAGAGTACCTGAAATGGACTTGATTTACATATATTACCTATAGAATATATAATAATATTATTATATCATATATTAGCTCCCTTATGACCTTATTGATGAGACGATGACTCAATTTGTCTGTCAATTTGTGATTTCCTTTCATAGCCCCCTAAAAAACTAACAACTACATGTTTCTCCACTCCCATAATCCAACGCCCTTTCGTACTCTAGATCTCATCATTTTCGTCTCAAATCTCCTCTCTACGTCTCATCCTTGGGCCAAATCCCTAACTTATGTTCCTCTCTTGCCCCAATTTTCTTTTTTTTCAACAATTGAACCGCGGAAGCCCTAATTTTAGTTATCCTATCAACAAACTCTTTTAGTCTCTTTGCAATTTCCTCTCTTATTATCTTACAGCCCCTCCCCTCGAAAATCCTAACAATTGCATGGCTCTCCCCTCTTACATTTGAATACCTCGCCTACTCTAGATCTTCTTCGAATTTGCTTCTATTTTAGCTTGGGGTGCAACTAGATTGAAAATTTGCTTTGATTTCAACTTCAAAGCTACCTCTTCTTCAAATCAACCTTTGTCGCAACCTCAAAGCTTCCTCTTTTCCAAGTCTACTTTGGTCAAACGTTCCCATCTACCTCTCTGAGCTTCTTCGAGGTGAGACTATATATGCCTTTGTTTTGATCTATTTTTATCTTTTGGAAATGTAGTCTCTTCAATTAGTTAATTACCACTTCAAAATATCTTGAACCATAATGTTTGTACACCACATGGGCATGGAAAAATTGCAAAATCAAATGTCATCCTATTGACAAAATAGTTGCATTATTATGAGATTAGCATAATTGATAGAGTTATATCTTGATAATATAACTAATTGACCAAGTTGTACCTCTGCCTCATCTATTATTGAAGAGTATATAGGATGGTGATTGATCACATTTTTGTTTTGATTTTTAACTCTCAGATTTATAATATGAATTGAGTTGTATTGATTTAAATTACTATTGTGTCTTGGAGTCTTTGGTGTTAAGGCCTTCTCAAATGAATTGAGTTGTATTGATTTAAATTACTGTTGTGTTGAAATTGGAGTCTTTGGTGTTAAGGGCTTCTAATTTGAGATATCTTCAACTTTGATGTTAGCATTATTATCAGATTACTTATGCGGCTAGATTAGATAGGTTTAGATTTTTTGAATTGTATACCTTTTCGATATTTAGATTTACTCTTATACTCGTGATTGTCAAAAATTGTAAAGGGTGAATTACTAATTTTCTTGTTTAGTATGACTTGATATTTGGACAGTTTCATGCAATTGTTTAGCTACATTTTTTTTATTCTTGCTCATGATTTTTTAACTAATTGGAAAGATATTTGGATAGTTTCTTGTAACTGTTCGAAATTGATTTGGCAACTTGTTTATTCAATTTTTTTAAAGTTTCAAATGTCCAACTATTGCAAATATTAACCTTGATTTTGGTAGCATATTATGACATCTTTTTAGTGAAACTGATTTGGATCTAGAATTGAAACTAACTCCGTCTTAAGAAAATAAGATAAGGTATGGAATCGAACTAACCTGGCCTAAAATAAGATATGGGAGAGGCTTTTTAAAATACGGTAAAGATACCAACTCCAAGTTGCACCCCCACATATGAGTAGCCCCCATCGTATAAATAATAATATTTTAGGATATATTATCACATATAAGTCATTAACATAATCATGCCCTACTTATGATTATCAAATTAATGGTCGGATTTAATCATTAAGGATCGTACCAAGTTGTCCAACAGGTACTAAAAATAAGTCTGCCTTGCATCCCAAAAACAACTCCCTAAACGTCATTATTTTGAAAAGTTTGCAACATGAATGTTGTGGATCTCGTTTTTCTACTTAAATTTGACTATTTACTCATCAAATTCCATTTTAATTTGATGAAAATATTATTAATTTACTGAAATGTCTCTAAAAAGTATTATCTTTAGGATATTTTTACTAAAATAATTAACTCATCATAATCTAACCTTTATAATCATGATCCAAACCATTCATTTCAAAGAAAATTCACCCAAATATGTAGGATAAATAAGAAAAAGTCTAAGATCATTACCTTTTTGCTAATTTCTCTTGTCTATCACTATGACTTTGCTCATTTCTTCTGTTTTTTCTCATTCAGCCACCTTTGCTTGTACATCTGAATTTCTCACCTAAGTACACTATTTATAATCTTAATTTTTCTTTATTTAATGTGTGGGATTTATTCTTGGATAGGCTAGAATAGGCTATATTTAGTTTTTTGATAAGAGCTCTCAAGTTTGCACTAGAGCTCCATGTGCAAATTATTAGAGTTGGTTCCACCCCACATGGCTAGACCTTATCTTGCCACGTGGAAAATCCAATGCATCGATTTTCTCTCTTATTCATCTGGGATTATCTCCAATTGATATGTTGTCTGAATCTAGCTCAAATTTGCTGATTATAGCTGATGATGGCCCAATTGTGACGCTCTCAATTGATGTGCCTAAACTGAAATCTATATTGGCCACTTGATTTCTAATAATTTTTATTTCTGTATTTTTACTATATATGGATTAATTCAAAATTTCATATTCTTTTTAATGATATAATTTTAAAATTTTATCTCATCACTAACTATACTTTAATGAATTAAATCATAATTATTTCTGTTTCCATCATAATGTAGAAATCAGGATATAAGTTTACTTTTTTCATATATCTTTCTCATTTTAAGTTCGATTTAGATGATTCCTTTTTTATTAGAAAGTAGACTTAAAAACTTTCAAATGATACTATTTTCATATTATTTGGACTTATATATAATATTTTGTGATTTTTTAAAGTCAACTATTATGTAGTTTTCTGCTACTTTGCAATTTTACCATAATTCTTGTAAAAATTTTAGAATTATTCTTTTTTAATTTCTAAAATTTTTGAGAATTAAATTTATCTTAATCATCTTTCTTTTATTTAAATTCATTTTTATAAATTTTCATATTTTAATTATTTTAGTAGTTTTTGTTTTGTTTAATATAATTCAAATTGTGAATTTTTCCACCCATTTTTCATATAATATTATTTATTTTTATTAGTTTATTGTCTTATTGATAAAAAATTATATATTTCTTTAATCATATGATAAATAAATTTTAGTCTTCAACTAAATTATATTTTAATATAAAAAAGGTAAATAAGAGATTATCTTACGTGGTTATTACATTCTCTTCGTCTTCGTTCCTTCTCTTCTCCGTCTCTTATTTCTTTTTCCTTCTATCTTTCTTCTCCTCCTCCTCTTTTAGACCACTTAATTGCTATTAATTAAATTAATTAATATACTTTGCTATTATTCCATTGAACAATAGTACTTATTGTTGTTTATTTATTAATTATCTCTTTTCTTACTTTATAATTTTAGGATATTAATAAAATTCAAAATTTTAATATTCTAATGGCCTAAATTTTTATATTGCAAGTTTAGCTTGCAATTTAAAAATTGCAGGTGTTACAAAGCCCATCTCGATTGTGAAAAGGAGTACAAGGGATAACTAATGAGGGCTCGAGGCCACATGTGCTCGAGGCCACATGTGCTCAAGACCACCATGCCCATCTCAACCATGCCGATTAGAGGTGGCATCAATACAACTACAATCAAGGTCAGCAATTATTTCGGCCTCTTTTTAAGTCAACATGTGATTTGCCCATTTGATCTTGTGGTTTTAAGAAATAAATGCTTAATTAATTCTCACAATGAATTTAAAGCATTTAATTTTTTTAATGAATTCTGAAAAGTATATCATAAATTATTTTGCATTGAATTCTACACTCTTATTTTACATAGCTAACGAAAAAAATTCTTGATTGAAAGAGCTGAATATTGTAGTCCATGATAAAAAAAATCATAATTTTATTAAATAATGATAAAATGTGTATAAGATTTTTTACAAATTTACGACTGCACAAAAAATTATATTTGACAAGAATACAAATGAGAGTGAGTACATGTCACCCATGCTATGACTCGAATTGGTTACATATTGACCACGCTGCATGATTAAAAAAGAAATGGAGGTTATTTTTCCACATGTTGTAACAAAAAAGAATGCTACGTACATGACAACATGCTCCATGACATGGGTGGGTTTATGCTTAGATTGTTAACCAGTGACGACTTGGTTTAAAACTAGTGTGCTCATCGGCCACACTAGTGACCCTATATAACAAGTTGAGTGTGCACTTAACTTCTGAATTTACACAAGAGACCAATGAATCCTACATTCGGTTTCGGGATTTACACAAGAAGCCAACGTCTCCCGTATTTAATCTTTGATTTGCATAACAGACCAGCATGTTCCATATATAGCTTTTGAATTGAAGATTGAGTGATTTCATCAGGAAAATTGGATTCTAAAATGTGTATGAGCCAATGTGGGCCAACTAAAAAGATCTTGGGCCCATTAGGCCTAACTTAAGGATTTTGGACTGAACTGGGCTTATTATAAAGTTTCGAACCCCATTGGGCCTAGTTGAATAGTCTTCGAAGGCTTTGGGTCCAAATGGGCTATTTGAGTCCAACTTGAGAGTTGTGGACCCAAATGTGCTTTTGAAAGATTTTAGGGCCAAATGAACTAGCTTTGAGGGTTTTGGGAGCAACTAAGATGTTTTAGACCATCTTTGGAGATTTTGGGGCCAAATGGGCCTATATGAAGGTTCTAAGCTCTATTGAATGGTTTTGGGCCCACACGGGGCTTGCCTTAAGTATTTTATGGTCTAAATAGGCTTATTGTAGACTATTAAGCCTTATTGAATAGTTGTGGGTCTAATTAGGCTTATTGAAGAGTTTTGGGTCTGTTAAGGAGTGTTGGGCCCAACTAGATCAACTGAAAAGTTTTAGACTTGAGTGAAATATTTTGAGCGCAAGTGAGCCTAAAATGGGCTGAAGTAGACCCAAGTGGAGTGTTTTGGGCCCGAATGTGATGGATTGGACTGAACGGAAAGGCATGGGTTGAAATTACCTTCCTAGCTTTCAAATATAAGTTGTGTAAAACATATGCATTTATAGATTTTAATAGATTTAGCATGTTCCTAGACTTGGCCTAAAAAAGAAAGTTTTCATTACTCTTCAACTTCAGCTTCTTTTAAATTTTATACGTCCATAGGTTGCTACCATCTAGCAAGTCCCACAGAACGTGTGTATTCCTCATGTGAGAGTAAAATGCTAGCAATAGATCCACTATAGAAAACTCTTAGTAAAGTGAGAATAGGATCTACTACGTAGATCCATCATGATCTGATTTGTGGCGCCCCGAACCGGAGTGCCTAGAAGCCTTACTCCAGGATCTTATGGATTGGTAAACGTGACTCAGGATTGTTGCCTTAAACACACGGCGGGATTTTTAATTGGATCTCATCCAATATTTTTTTTTTCTTTTTCTTTTCTTTCATCACATAAACATATACTCATCATCATTCATAATGAACTTATCTATATCATCATAAATTATCAACTTCTTATATTATTCATAATTTCATAATTTCATACAACCTATGTCATTTTTCATCGTATCCCATTAGGGCATTTATTCATACAAAAATCTACTAACCTTTGTAGATTTCTCTTTTTCTTTAGCAATAGATGTCCTTTATCTCTTGGCTTTTCCTACACCTGTCTGAGGTTGGGAAAACAAAACATGAGTCGAAACTCAATAAGCAAGCATTTTCTTTCATTTAAATGCATTCCTCTCCATTCAATAGAAGACATTTACCAAGTGACCAACTATCAAATGCATAGAAACCTTTTCATAAAAATCATTTCATAAACATTGGATGTACAAATGCTTCCTTTTCATTCCTGACATAAACCTTCGTGTGTGGGTACGCTAGCCTGAGAAACATCTCACATAGCATGGTCCATTACGCCAGTTGTTAGTAATCTCACCGCAAATGCATGGGTTGTAGATTGTAGTATATAATTTATCGATCCACAGGGAATTCGGGACTATAAATTTTGCTTTTAAACGCTTTCGTGTCGGATATGGAGAAAATAAACTAAATAAAATAAAAAAGTGGGAGAAAATATAGTAAATAAAAGGGAAAGGAAATAAAAAAAATTGGAAGAGAAAATTGCAAATTAAAATGAGTAGAGAAACGAGAGTGCGGGTATCTAGGGTCAGGATTTCACATGCGTCTTTTGCAACGGGTAGTGGTATAATTATTCAATTTGGATATTATTTGTTAAAGGAGAACAAACCCTAATTTATCCTTGCATCTTCTCTTGAAACCTACAAGGTGTACCCTAATTTTCTTAAATTTTCTTAGCCACATATTCTCATGGGATTAAGTTAATTAGAATCCATTAAGTTCTGTGGTTTGTTCATGGAATTTCTCAAGGTTATCATGTCTATTCTCATGGTCCTAGATTTCCAGGTTTAATATCTTAATTATTGTATATTAGGCTTCCACCTCTCGGTTTCATCACCTAATATATGGAATTATGCCAAAGTACGGGTCCATGTACAAAGCAAGCATAAAAATCACAAGATATTAAATTAACAACAATATCTATAATAAATGAATTAAAAATCCACACCACACTATATTATACACATGCAACGCCCTAAACCTTAGATTCAAAGTTTAGCCAAGCATGTTTAAGTCCGAAATAAAATTAAAATTATAATCCATCTTAAACAAGACAATTAAAATTAAAAAGGAAAAAGATAGAAAAGCTTATTGGTTTGAAGCCCCGATGGTGTGTCGGCCGCTCTACGCAACTTGTCGGTCTGCCCTTTTTCCCATGCTCTCCTCCTTGCTCTTTCTCTTTCTATCTCAAATTTCTTCTTGTGAATTTTCTCTGCTCCAGAACTTTCTGATTCGGAACCAACTTCCTGTTGGTCCCGAGTTGATAGCTAAACCCAAGAGGGGAGGGGTGAATTGGGTTCTTAAAAAATCTTCTTTGGTAAATCAAAAACTCTTAACCCCTTGAAAAATTTAATCCCCTTTTAAAGCAAATGGAGAGCAAATAAGATAAAGCAGTAAAAATAAATAGAACACAAGATTTATAGTGGTTCGGGCAAACCTTCCCTACTCCACTCTTCCAAGCTCACACTCCGTTGTGACTTGGGTTCCACTATGTATTCCTCGAATACACTTAGAGTCACCGCTCTCTTCTAGATTCCAGCTCTAGGGGGCATAAACAAACACTTACACAAGTAGGTGATGAATCTCACTCCAATCACACCCTACTTTGCATACACTTGATCTTAGCTACCCAAGCTAAATCAAAATTTATACAACAAGACTTTGAAAAAGAAAAGCTACACTTTACAATGATGTATATACAAGTTTGAGCTCGAGGAAGAATTCAGAAGCAGCTTGGATGATTCTCGATGAAGCAGCTTGCAACCTGAAGCTCTCTTCTTCCTTAGAATGTATATGGACCACTCAAAAATGGAGAAAAGCAAATAGGATTCCTCTCTAGCACTTCTTTTCTCTCTTTGGACTTTGTAGAGTATATAGTAGTGTCTTGTAATGTTCTTGTGTGTATTCACGTTCATTTGAGGGTCCTTATATAGATTGAGGAGAATATGAACGTTGTAGAAGTGGTTGGCGCGCAATAAATGAACTCCAACGTTCAAAAATTCGAACGTTATTTTCCAAGTCGAAGATGGAGTCGACTTGGCCTGCGACTTGGCTTCCAAGTCGCACCTGGAGTCGACCTCGTGTGCGACTCCAGTTCTTCAGATTTCCAAGTTCGAGTCTTGGGTCGACTTGGCCTTCAGTCTTCAACTCAAGTCGATCCTGGAGTCGACTTGGGTTGCGACTTGGCGTGGTCTTTTGCAAAAATGCCTTGATCTTCTTGAATTGGCTTGAACCTTGCAAAATTGGTCTTCATGACTTGGGTATTGCTTCAGTTGGAATAAGCTTGAAGATTAGCTTTGGACTTGATAGACTTGATTTGAACTTTGAACATGAATCTTAGCTTTGATTTTCAAGAAACTTCAGTTGCTTTTTGAGAATGGACTTTGCATCTTATTTGGATTTGATAAAGTCTGAATGGATCCTTGGAATAAGCTTGAAACTTCAATCTTCAAGTCTGAACTCCTCAAGTCGAAGTTGGAGTCGACCTTGTCTGCGACTTCGCCCAAGTCGCACCTGGAGTCGACTTCCCCTGCGACTTCGCCATGTCCGTTTCCACATTTTCAACTCTGGACACTTTTTGACGTTTGAAGTCGATGCTGGAGTTGACTTCGTCTGAGACTTGGCTTCCCAAGTCGCACGTGGAGTTGACTTGGCCTGCGACTTCACTTGCTTGTTTTCTATTTTCAATGCTATCCACCTTTTGCCATTTGAGGTCGCTTGTGAAGTCGACTTAGGTATCGACTTCACCCCAAGTCGACTTGGTAATCGACTTGACTTCCTTTGCTTTCCTTAAACACTTGGCAAACTCATTAGTACACTTTATATACTCAAATTAGTCTTTGTTTAATCATCAAAACTTATGCTTTGGTCAATTTGTTTTGTTTTGAACATTGTTTCCAACAATCTCCCCCTTTTTGATGATTGACAAAACTACATTTCAGTTGATACCTTTCAAAGTATTAAACATGGTTTAAAAACAGAGCACTGTCATAGGTACCTTCAAACATATAGTTTAGAGATTTGAATTCAAACCATTATCATAGAAAGCATTCTCAGAACATTAGTCATAGAGTGCCTTTCAAGCAGTTCATAGCATTCATAACTTTCAATTCATAATATTCATACCTTTCAATCAAACATAACATATTTCATATATATATCAAGTTTCATTTTTTCAGATTACAATGTAAAACAAAAGTAAAACATAAATGAAACCTAGATACAAACTACCCAACCCAAAAGGAAAAATACTCAAAAACCTATCTTCTCAAACCTCAATCTCTCAAAAATTTGTCAACTCGCAAAGATTTTGTGAATTGGAAGTGAGAGATGGGATATGAAGTGGGTTTGATGGGACGAGCATGGGCGGATGAGTAGTATGAGGAACTAGGTGCGGGTGTCGGGTCACGGCGAATTGACCCGGTATCGAATGGATCAAGTTCGGGTATGGGATGGTTTTGGTGACGACCCAATGCAAGGTGATAGCGGATTATACGCATTTCCCGATCGATTTGATCTTGTCGGGAATGCATATTGTTGATTGCCGCCAACACTTCGGTCACAAGACTCGTCATCCGGTCTTCTTGGTGACCCATTTCTTCACGGATGGCAACGATCTCATCTCTAAGATCTTTTAGAGTGACGTCCTCAGATGAGGTTGGAGGCATCCGTTCTGGTGCAGCGGACCCTTGTGGAGAGTAGGATCCGTGCGAGATGGGTGAAGGAGGCTCTGTTGGAGCGGCCGGTGCCTCGGGAGGTTGCTCCCCCTCAGCTTGTGCATTATCTTCATGCTCTTCTTCTGGAGCTTCTGGCCTGAGTTCAAGCACATTGATTTTCATCCTCTGGATCAGTGCTTTGTTGATGGCGTTGGTGGACTTAAGCACTTCAAAAGGCTCGGCTTCAATGTCCACTCCAAAGAATTCGAGGATCTTTGTGATCCAAGTGCCATAAGGGAGGACTCCTCGTGGGTTGTCCTTTCTAGATGCCAAGGCTTCAAGAAACAATCTTGGGAGGCTCACCTTGACTCTATTGGCTACTTTCCATAAAATCCCAGCTTCTTGTGGGTTCAATTGATTTCTCCCACCGCCCTTTGGGTAGATGCAGTGGGCAATGAGAAGTCTTAGGACCCGTAACCTGGGTGATAGATCCATGTACCGAAGAAATTTGATTCCCGGGTGATACTTGTTACTCCGGGTGAGCTGATTGTATATCTGATCCATTGTGAGATCTTCAGGAAAAGGCTCTTCTACATAAGGGACTCCAAGTATTTGTCCTAAATGAATCATTGCTCCAGTCTGACTTGGAGTTATCTCGATTCCAATGTCTATTTCTACTCCTTTGACAAATGTTCCATAATATTCTTCGTCCCATAGATAATAAAATAGTCGGGTAAGATCTGGATAGACTCGTTCATCCTCTTTTAACAATTTGGTCCATCCTTGAAAATCTAATAGGTCTTCTATGTCGGACCCATAATCTTTCAAAAATTTAAAATCTATGATTTTAGGTATGAATACCTTCCGCTCATAGAAATGTTTGTAAAACCTGCTGTGCTCGAGCTCGATTTTGAAGTAGGTCGTGGGCATCTTCAACACTTGGGTTTTCCTGGCCGCAGTGCCCCTTCTGCTTGCCCCAGACTGTGTGCTCTGTGAGGTTTGGGCTTGTTCCTCACGACCCGCAGTGTTGGATGGAGTTCCTTCTTGGAATCGAACTCTTCTGCCCGTTGATGTAGAGGGTTCCTCCCTTGCCCTCTTAGCGGGTGTCCTAGCTTTCCTAGGAACTCCTTTTTCTGTATGAGATGAAGGTTGTGTGGGAACCCGTTTGGGGTATGGTTTTGATACGGCTTTCTTTGGTGCCATTTGGATGAGAGTTTAGAGTATAGGATTTGGGATTTGGGAGTTGAAAATTGAACTTTGAGGTTTTTGAGAGGGAATGAGATAATATTTGAGAGAGAGAGAGAGAGAGATACCAATTACTAAGAGAGAGCTAAGAGACAGATGATGGAATGTAATGGAAACAGGGAGACGGAGAGAGAGGGAGAGAGTTGCCGGAAATGAAGAGGAGCGGGAACGGCAGTTTGCCGGAGACAAGGAAGATCGCCGAACAGGGTCGCCAGAGAGGAGGAGAGAAAGAAAAATCGGGAAAATGAGAAGGAAAGGAAGAGAAGAAAAGAAAGAGAGAAATCGGCCGAATGCGAAACGTCGCGCGCGGAGTCGACTCTGCCCTAGGCGAAGTCGACTTCGGTCCCTCGGAGTCGACTTCGACCATGTGGAGTCGACTTCGCTGTTGAAGCAGAGTCGACTTCACTTTCCCAAGTCGACTTGGCGGAGTCGACTTGGCTCCCATGGAGTCGACTTGACCCATTGACTTGCCTTTTTCAAATTTTAGTTTCTTGGTTAATTTTTCTTAATTTAGCTCTATCATCCCCATATCATTCCTAATTTTATAGAATGATTCTTTGGCTAATGGTTTGGTAAAGATATCAGCAATTTGGTCCTCAGTTTTCACATATTCTAAACATACATCATGATTTTCAACATGTTCACGAATAAAATGATGTCTCACATCAATATGCTTGGTTCTTGAATGCAGTACAGGATTTTTAGTCAGACAAATTGCACTTGTATTATCACATCTAATAGGAATATCAACATAATCAATACCATAATCTTTCAATTGCTATTTCATCCAAAGCAATTGGGCACAACAACTACCGGCGGCTATGTATTCGGCTTCCGCAGTAGATAGAGCAACACTTGTTTGTTTTCTTGAGTACCATGAAACTAACATATGTCCAAGAAACTGACAAGTTCCACTAGTACTCTTTCTATCTACTTTATAGCCGGCAAAATCTGCATCCGAATAGCCGATTAAATCAAAGGTTGACCCCTTTGGATACCATAGTCCAAGATTGGTAGTTTTTATCAAATATTTAAAAATCCTTTTTACAGCAAGTAAATGTGATTCTTTAGGACATGCTTGAAATCTCGAACACATACAAACACTGAATAAAATATCAGGTCTAGAAGCAGTTAAGTATAGCAAAGATCCTATCATGCTTCTATAAAGCTTTTGATCGATGCATTTACCGTTTTCATCTGTGTCGATTTTGATTGTAGAGCTCATTGGAGTATTTGCTCCTTTGCTATTTTGCATTCCAAATTTCTTGAGCATCTCTTTGACGTACTTGGAATGGTTCAAGAATATCCCTTCATTTTGTTGCTTGATTTGCAGTCCAAGGAAGAAATTTAATTCTCCCATCATGCTCATTTCGAATTCGCTCTGCATAATCTTAGAAAATTCTTGACAAAGATTTTCGTCAGTGGCACCGAAAATTATGTCATCTACATAAATCTGTACGATTAAAATATTTTTATTTTTATATTTGATGAACAAAGTAGTATCTACTTTCCCTCTTAGAAACTCATGATCAATCAGAAATTTGTTCAACCTTTCATACCAAGCTCTTGGAGCTTGTTTTAGTCCATATAATGCTTTGGTCAATTTATAAACGTACTTTGATTGATTCTTTTCTTCAAAACCAGGGGGTTGTTCAACATATACTTCTTCATTCAAATAGCCATTCAAAAATGCACTTTTTACATCCATTTGGAACAGTTTGAAATTCATATGAGAAGCAAATGCTAGTAAAATACGTATGACTTCTAATCTAGCCACGGGTGCATATGATTCTTCAAAATCAATTCCTTCTTCTTGGGAATACCCTTTGGCTACTAATCTGGCCTTGTTTCTAATTACAAGTCCGCTTTCATCTAATTTGTTCCTAAATATCCATTTGGTACCAATGATAGTGTGATTATATGGTCTAGGAACTAAATGTCATACATTGTTTCTTTCGAATTGGTTTAACTCTTCTTGCATTGCAATAACCCAATTTTCATCATTGAGAGCTTGTTCAATGGTATTTGGTTCAATTTTAGATACAAAAGCATATTGACCATATACGTTTTGTTTTGATCTTCTAGTTTTCACTCCTTCATATACATTTCCAATAACTTGCTCAATTGGATGGGCATTTTTGAACTTTAAATCAGTTGGAGGTTTGTAGGAATCATTACCTTCACTTACCTCTTCCTCCATGAGATTTTCTGGCTTGAGCTCGAGTTCCTTTGGTTTTTCTTTGCCTTTTGTCTCATCTGCATCACTTAGTTCATCCTCCTTTCTCGGAGTTTGGTTAATTTCATCAAATACAACGTGTATGGATTTTTCAACAACTTGGTTTCGTTTATTGAAAACTCTATATGCTTTGCTATTTGATGAATATCCAAGGAATATAGCCTCATCGCTTTTAGCATCTAACTTTCCCAAGTTAGTTTTTCCATTGTTCAAAACATAACATGTACATCCAAAAGCATGAAAATAAGAAATATTTGGTTTTCTTCCTTTCCATAGTTCATATGGGGTCTTTTTCAAGATTGCTCGAATGGTGACACGGTTCAATACATGACAAGCTGTACTTACAGCTTCACCCCAAAATTTCTTGGATAGATTGCTCTCATTTAGCAAGTTCTAGCCATCTCTTGTATAGTTCTATTTTTTCTTTCTACTACTCCATTTTGTTGTGGAGTTCTTGGTGCAGAAAATGTGTGGTGAATGTTGGCCCTGAGTTAATGGCAAAAACCAAGAGGGGAGGGGTGAATTGGGTTCTTAAAAATTTATAACTTAAACAGAAACTTTACCCCGGATTAATCTAATCCCCTTCAATGAAGAAACAAAATGGAAAGCAATGTAATGTAAAGAACATGAATATAAATCAAGCAGACAAGATTTTTATAGTGGTTCGGGAAACCTCCCTACTCCACTCTTCTAAGCTCACACTCCTTGTGACTTGGGTTCCACTATTGTATTCTTCAAATACAATTAGAGTCACTGCTCTCTTCTAGATTACAGCTCTAGGGGGCTTCAACAATTTCAGCACAAGTAGGTGATGAGTTCCACTCCAATCACACACTACTTTGCTTTCACTTGATCTTAGTTCCTCAAACTAAATCAAGTTCAATATAGACAAATGAAATAACAGAAGAAGTCTACACTTTACAGATGTGTAGAAACAATTTGGCGCAGAGAAGAACTTGTAATGTAGGATTTGAAGATTCGGAAATATAGCTCTTGCAATTTGAAGTGAAGTTCTTCCTCTTTGAATGGCTTGATATCTTTAGAGCTCTTGATTATAGGAGTTAAGCACACTTAATGATTCTCAGCTTCTTCCCTCGTCCACAATGAATGCCTTTTATAATTTTGGTGGGAATCCGAACGTTTGAGGGTAGGTGGCGCGCATTAAATGCGCCAACATTCGAATAAATTTCGACCGTTGCGACCCAAGTCGCAGGCGGAGTCGACTTTGGGTGCGACTTCGCCTTCTGTTCGCGACTTCAAGTTCCAGGTCGGGTCGACTTGGGTATCGACTTGACCCAAGTCGCAAGTGGAGTCGACTTCAGTGTGCGACTTCACTTCGGCAGGAAGCTTGATGACCTTGAATACTTGGAATGCTTGGTTCCTTCATTTTCCTTTGGATCATTATCTTCTTCTTAGCTTGCTTGGCTTCTTTCTTTGATCATTTTATTCTGGAATGGCTTCACATATTTGTAGTCTTCTTGAAGAACTTGTTTTTGATTCATCCTTCTTGCTTTCGATACTAGTCTTCATGTCTTGAGTTTCTTCACCTTAAAATGTACTTGAAGCTTTTGTTTGGACTTGATAAACTTGATTTTGATAATGAGCTTGTATCCTTGATTTGGTCTTGAGAGATCTTAAGTTGATCTTGGAAATGAGCTTGAATCTGCATTTTGGACTATGAAGAACGTCAAGTCGAACTCGGGGTCGACTTCGTCTGCGACTTCGCCCAAGTCGCAACTGGAGTCGACTTCGATTGCGACTTCGGTATACTTCTGTCCCAAATTCAACTCTGGACGGTTTTTTCCGTCTGAAGTCGATGCTGGAGTCGACTTCGTTTGCGACTTGGCTTCCCAAGTCGCAAGTGGAGTCGACTGGACCTGCGACTTCACCTGCTCTTCTTCCGTTTCAACTCTGGACGGATTTGGCTCTTTGAAGTCGATCTTGGAGTCGACTTGGGGAACGACTTTGCCTTCCATGCTTTATTTTCTTCAAATGTATATCCCTTAAACATTTCCACAAACGTGTTAGTAGCTAAGACTTACTCAAATTGATTTGTTAATCATCAAAACATAGATTTAGCTTGTTTTCCACATATTTCCAACAGTGAATTCCTTTTTTATTGCAAAATTCCATGAATCGTTTGTTTTCGAATTCGCCACCATGATCGCTTCTTATGGTCACAATAGTACTTTGTTTTTCATTTTGCACCAAATTTACAAAAGTTGCAAACATAGAGAAGGCTTCGTCTTTACTAGCTAAGAGAATTATCCATGTGAATCTTGAAAAATTATCAACTATGACAAATACATATTTCTTTCCACCAATGGTTAGAATGTCGAATGGCCCGTATAGATCCATGTGTAGCAATTCAAGTGGCTTCGTGGTGGAAATTTCCTTTTTGGTAGAGAAAGGCATCTTAGGTTGTTTTGATAATTGACATGCCTTACAAATCTTGTCCTTGTCATATTTCAATCTTGGTAATCCTTCTACCAAACTCTTTTTCCATAGGGTCTTTGTATTTCCCATGTTTATGTGTCCAAGCCTTTTATGTCAAACCCATGGATCATTATCAATGACCATTAGACATTGACCATTTAATTCATCAAGTGAAACCAAATATACATTTTCATGTCTTTTACCACTAAACATGATATGTTCTCCATCAAATACATTACATACAGATGATTCAAACACAACTTTGTATCCTTTATCACATAATTGGCTAATGCTCATTAAATTGTGTTTGAGTCCTTCAACAAACAAAACATCTTCCATGCATGCATTTGAAATACTATGTATATTTCCTTTACCTTTAATTTTACCTTTTTCATTATTGTCAAAGGCAACCATTCCATCGTTGCAAGGCTTAAGTTTATGAAATAAACTTCTTTCACCAGTCATATGCCTTGAGCAACCGCTATCCATGAACCATTCATTATTTGCCTTTGCCTTAAAACATGTCTCTTCATTACTTGTGCATTTTGTTGAGGTAGTTTGTTCTTCTTGCTCGATTTGTGCCATGCAGCAAATTCTTGCACATTCTTCCACTTCGATTTCATCGGTTGAGGAGTTACTTGTTGTAGATTCCTCGTCATTCACGTACATGCCTCTTCCTTTGTATCTTTGGAATCTTTTATTGTCCCCTCGATCCTTTCTTTGTTCTTTTACCTTGCTTTCTTCGGGAGTTGGACATTGAGCTTGCATATGTCCCGAACCGCCGCATCGGTAGCATTTGGTTGATTCTTTCTTCTTCTCTCTGGGAGTTCTTTCCTTGAAGCTTCTGAAGTTTTTGCCTTTCCTCACAAATTTTCTGAAACGTTTTGTGAGTAAGGCGATTTCGTCGTCGTTTTGAGAAGAAGAGGAGTCATCTGTGTCTTGTGCGGCTTTCAAAGCAATTGCTCTTTTGCCTCTGTGTTGATCCTCATTTCTTTTCTTAATTAGCTCATGTGACATGAGTGAGCTAATTAAGTCTTCAAGTTTTAGCGTGTTAAGGTCCTTGGCTTCTTCTATTGCGGTGATCTTTGGAGTCCGTGATTCGGGTAGAGCTCTTAAAATCTTCATGACCTGCTCAGATTCAGATATAGCATTTCCAAGACCTTTTAGAGCATTAGTAATTTTCGAGAACCTAGCAAACATTTCAGAAATATTTTCTCTTTCTAGCATTCTAAAGTTTTCCAGTTCTCCAATCAAAATATTTCTTCTCGTCCCTTGGACTTGAGAAGTTCCTTCATAGATAGAGGTTAGCGTATCTCATATCTCTTTGGCGGTTAAGTAAGAGGATACTCTATCATATTCAGAAGCAGTAAGAGCATAAAATAAAGAGTTCATAGCTTTGGCGTTGCTCTTTACAATTCTTACTTCCTCATCGGTCCATTTGGAAGCTCTTTCATCGGTAGGCAAGATTACTCCATCTTGGATAGCAATCCAAGAATCCATGTCAGTAGCCATGATGAGTTGCTTCATACGAAGCTTCCAATATCCAAAATTGCTCCCATCAAACAACGGTGGCCTCGTAAAGGATTGGCCTTCAGCAAATGCGGGAACGGAAGTAGATTGGGATGCCATATTAATAAGATCTCTTTGGTAAACTCAAAGACCTGCTCTGATACCACTTGTTGGTCCCGAGTTGATGGCTAAACCCAAGAGGGGAGGGGTGAATTGGGTTCTTAAAAAATCTTCTTTGGTAAATCAAAAACTCTTAACCCCTTGAAAAATTTAATCCCCTTTGAAAGCAAATGGAGAGCAAATAAGATAAAGCAGTAAAAATAAATAGAACACAAGATTTATAGTGGTTCGGGCAAACCTTCCCTACTCCACTCTTCCAAGCTCACACTCCGTTGTGACTTGGGTTCCACTATGTATTCCTCGAATACACTTAGAGTCACCGCTCTCTTCTAGATTCCAGCTCTAGGGGGCATAAACAAACACTTACACAAGTAGGTGATGAATCTCACTCCAATCACACCCTACTTTGCATACACTTGATCTTAGCTACCCAAGCTAAATCAAGATTTATACAACAAGACTTTGAAAAAGAAAAGCTACACTTTACAATGATGTGTAGACAAGTTTGAGCTCGAGGAAGAATTCAGAAGCAGCTTGGATGATTCTCGATGAAGCAGCTTGCAACCTGAAGCTCTCTTCTTCCTTAGAATGTATATGGACCACTCAAAAATGGAGAAAAGCAAATAGGATTCCTCTCTAGCACTTCTTTTCTCTCTTTGGACTTTGTAGAGTATATAGTAGTGTCTTGTAATGTTCTTGTGTGTATTCACGTTCATTTGAGGGTCCTTATATAGATTGAGGAGAATATGAACGTTGTAGAAGTGGTTGGCGCGCAATAAATGAACTCCAACGTTCAAAAATTCGAACGTTATTTTCCAAGTCGAAGATGGAGTCGACTTGGCCTGCGACTTGGCTTCCAAGTCGCACCTGGAGTCGACCTCGTGTGCGACTCCAGTTCTTCAGATTTCCAAGTCCGAGTCTTGGGTCGACTTGGCCTTCAGTCTTCAACTCAAGTCGATCCTGGAGTCGACTTGGGTTGCGACTTGGCGTGGTCTTTTGCAAAAACGCCTTGATCTTCTTGAATTGGCTTGAACCTTGCAAAATTGGTCTTCATGACTTGGGTATTGCTTCAGTTGGAATAAGCTTGAAGATTAGCTTTGGACTTGATAGACTTGATTTGAACTTTGAACATGAATCTTAGCTTTGATTTTCAAGAAACTTCAGTTGCTTTTTGAGAATGGACTTTGCATCTTATTTGGATTTGATAAAGTCTGAATGGATCCTTGGAATAAGCTTGAAACTTCAATCTTCAAGTCTGAACTCCTCAAGTCGAAGTTGGAGTCGACCTTGTCTGCGACTTCGCCCAAGTCGCACCTGGAGTCGACTTCCCCTGCGACTTCGCAATGTCCGTTTCCACATTTTCAACTCTGGACACTTTTTGACGTTTGAAGTCGATGCTGGAGTCGACTTCGTCTGAGACTTGGCTTCCCAAGTCGCACGTGGAGTCGACTTGGCCTGCGACTTCACTTGCTTGTTTTCTATTTTCAATGCTATCCACCTTTTGCCATTTGAGGTCGCTTGTGAAGTCGACTTAGGTATCGACTTCACCCCAAGTCGAAGTCCAAGTCGACTTGGTAATCGACTTGACTTCCTTTGCTTTCCTTAAACACTTGGCAAACTCATTAGTACACTTTATATACTCAAATTAGTCTTTGTTTAATCATCAAAACTTATGCTTTGGTCAATTTGTTTTGTTTTGAACATTGTTTCCAATAATCTCCCCCTTTTTGATGATTGACAAAACTACATTTGAATTGATACCTTTCAAAGTATTAAACATGGTTTAAAAACAGAGCACTGTCATAGGTACCTTCAAACATATAGTTTAGAGATTTGAATTCAAACCATTATCATAGAAAGCATTCTCAGAACATTAGTCATAGAGTGCCTTTCAAGCAGTTCATAGCATTCATAACTTTCAATTCATAATATTCATACCTTTCAATCAAACATAACATATTTCATATATATATCAAGTTTTATTTTTTCAGATTACAATGTAAAACAAAAGTAAAACATAAATGAAACCTAGATACAAACTACCCAACCCAAAAGGAAAAATACTCAAAAACCTATCTTCTCAAACCTCAATCTCTCAAAAATTTGTCAATTCGCAAATATTTTCAACAAGTACATGTTCAAAAATAAATTTAACATCTCATTAAGCTTCAACTTTTCCTAACTCAAAGATATTGAAATTTCGCGTATGGTTTGTTTTCAAGGCATACAAGAGTGAAAAGTAGGGTCTAATATCACCTTTTATGCATGAATTACCCCTTTTTTTAAGACAAAAATATAATCAAGGAAGTGAAAGAAATATTTAGAGAAAATTAATGCAACGCATTCACCCCCACACTTGAAATTTACATTGTCCTCAATGAAAATCATACCATCAAACTAAAGGGAGTAATTGTAAAAATGTGAAATGTTAACTTCCCTGTTTTTGCGAGTTGAACTGAAATTTCATCCCATGGTGCTTCCTTCCAAGTAAGTTCTGAAAATAACCAATAAAGCTTAAAATTAAAAAGTATCAAAATTCTAAAAGAAACTAAAAGAAAAAATAAAACTAAAACTTCCTTGAAAGAAAAAGAAAATTTTTGGGTTGCCTTCCAAGAAGCGCTTAGTTTAAAGTCATCAGCCTGACTGCAGGTTTTCAATTAAGTGGCATGGTTTCGCAAAAGGAGTGGATGACTCCTATTGGAATATGATCCCCTGAGAAGTAGGGTTTGAGGCGCTACCCATTGACTTTGAATGCTCCCGTCTTTTCACTCCAGATTTCAATAGCTCCATGAGGAAACACTTGTAATACTTTGAATGGTCCCGACCACCTTGACTTTAATTTTCCTGAAAATAATTTAAAACGAGAATTAAAAAGCAACACCAGGTCATTAGCTTTGATTACCTTCTGCCGGATGTGTTTGTCATGTCAAAAATTTGTCTTTTCCTTGTACATTTTTGAATTTTCATAGGTGTCGAGTCGAATCTCCTCGAGTTCATCGAATTGTAGTAGGCGCCTTTCTCCTGCAGATTTCATATCAAAATTCAAAAACTTGATTGCCCAGTATGCTTTGTGCTTCATCTCTACAGGTAAGTGGCATGATTTTTCATAGACTAGTCGGAAAGGTGTTGTTCCGATCGGAGTCTTGAATGCAGTGCGGTATGCCCAAAGAGCATCATCGAGTTACCTTGACCAATCTCGCTGTAATCGGGATACCGTATTCTCATGTATTTGTTTAATCTCGCGGTTCGAGATTTCGGCCTGACCACTTGTTTGTGGGTGGTATGGGGTGGCGATTTTATGTGTGACCCCATATTTCTTAAGCAGTTGCTCCATTTGCTTGTTACAGAAGTGGTTTCCTCTATCACTTATGATTGCTCATGGTACACCAAATCTGGTAAAAATGGTGCGTTTTAAGAATTTGGCAACCACTCGTGAGTCATTTGTTGGAGAAGCAATCGCCTCCACCCATCTAGTTACATAATCAACCGCAAGAAGTATGTACTGGTTGTTGAATGAGGATGGGAAAGGTCCCATGAAATCCATGCACCAGACATCGAACGGTTCGACCTCGAGAATGCTTGTGAGTGACATCTCGTTTCGCTTTGAAATATTTCCTGTCCTTTGACACATGTCACAGGTTAGTGTAAAAGATCGAGCATCTTTGAACAAAGTGGGCCAGAAGAAACCTGATTGTAGGACTTTTGCTGCAGTTTTGGTGGGACCCATGTGTCCACCATGTTGGAAATATGTGGAAAATAAGCTAAATCTATGTTTTGATGATTAACAAATCAATTTGAGTAAGTCTTGGCTACTAACATGTTTGTGGAAATATTTAAAGGATATACATTTGAAGAAAATAGAGCATGGAAGGTCAAGTCGATCCCCAAGTCGACTCCAACATCGACTTCAATGCGCCAAATCCTTCCAGAGTTGAAAATGGGAAGTTGAACTGCCGAAGTCGCAAACGAGGTCGACTTCGCATGCGACTTGGGTCGAAGTCGCAGACCAAGTCGACTCCAGTATCGACTTCAACATGACAAAACCTTCCAGAGTTGAAGTCCAGACCCCGAAGTGCCGAAGTCGCACCCCAAGTCGACTCCACTTGCGACTTGAGGTGAAGTCGCAGACGAAGTCGACTCCGGCATCGACTTCGATCAGGCAGAGGGGATATTTCAGAAGACAAGCTGAGATTAACTATTTTCAAGACAAACTTGTATGAAGATGAAGATCAAGGCAACCTAGATGTTCAAACTGAAACATTTGAAGACTAATCCAAGTCCAAGCAAGATGCATAAACTCGACCAAGAAGTTATTCAAGATTATATGATTCAAGACTATATGGGTTCAAAGGCTTGCAAAACATGGAGCTAATGAAAGCAAGCTAAAATGAAGAAAATGATTCAAAAGGAAATGAAAAATGCAAGAGAGCAACAAAAGGCATGAAGGAACCCAAGCAAACTAAAGCATTCCGAGTTTTCAAGTTCATCAAGATAACTGACGAAGTGAAGTCGCACACCGAAGTCGACTCCACCTGCGACTTGGGTCAAGTCGATGCCCAAGTCGACCCAACCTGGAACTTGAAGACACTACGGAAAGGCGAAGTCGCACCCGAAGTCGTCTCCGCCTGCGACTTGGGTCGCAACGGTCTGAAATTATTTGAACGTTGGCGCATTAAATGCGCGCCACCTGCCTTCAAACGTTCGGATTCCCTCCACAATTATAAAAGGCATTCATTGTGGATGAGGGAAGGAGCTGAAAATCATTAAGAGTGCATAACTCTCATCTTCAAGAGCATTAAAGAGATTAAGCCAATCCAAAGAAGAAGAACTTTGCTTCAAACTGTTAGAGCTCAACTTCTGAATCTTCAAAGCCAATTCTACGAGTTCTTCTCTACGTCAAACTGCTTCTACACAACTGTAACGTGTAGATTCCTTTGTTATTTTATTTGATTGTATTAAACTTGATTTAGTTTGAGGAACTAAGATCAAGTGTAAGCAAAGTAGTGTGTGATTGGAGTGGAACTCATCACCTACTTGTGCTGAGATTTGTTGAAGCCCCCTATAGGTGGAATCTAGAAGAGAGCAGTAGCTCTAATTGTATTTGAGGAATACAATAGTGGAACCCAAGTCACAAGGAGTGTGAGCTTGGAAGAGTGGAGTAGGGAGGTTGCCCGAACCACTATAAAAATCTTGTGTGCTTGATTTATATTTCTGCTCTCTACATTATATTGCTTTCCATTTCATTTCATCAATCAAGGGGATTAAACTTTCAAGAGGTTAAGTTTTTAATTTACCAAAGAATTTTTTAAGAACCCAATTCACCCCTCTCCTCTTGAGTTTTGTCATTAACTCGGGACCAACAAGTGGTATCAGAGCAGGTCTTTGAGCTTACCAAAGAGATCTTATTGACATGGCATCCCAATCTACTTCCGTTCCCGCATTTGCTGAAGGCCAATCATTTACTAGGCCACAATTGTTTGATGGGAACAATTTCGGCTATTAGAAGCTTCGTATGAAGCAACTCATTATGGCTATCGACATGGATTCTTGGATTGCAATCCAAGATGGTGTAACCTTGCCTATCGATGAAAGAGCTTCCAAATGGACCGAAGAGGAAGTAAGAACCGTTAAGAGCAATGCTAAGGCCATGAATTCTTTATTTTGCGCTCTTACGGCTTCCGAATATGATAGAGTATCTTCTTGTCTAACCACTAAAGAAATATGGGATACTCTAACATCTATTTATGAAAGAACCTCTCAAGTCCAAGGGACTAGGAGAAATATTTTGATAGGAGAATTGGAAAGCTTTAAAATGTTAGAAACAGAAAATATTTCTGAGATGTTTGCTAGATTTTCTAAAATTACTAACGCTTTGAAAGGTCTTGGAAAGGCTATCTCTGAATCTGAACAGGTTATGAAGATACTAAGAGCTCTACCGGAATCTTGGACTCCAAAGATTACGGAAATTGAAGAAGCCAAAGACCTAAATACACTAAAGCTAGAAGATCTTATTAGCTCATTAATGTCACATGAGCTAATCAAGAGAAGAAATGAAGATCAACACAAAGGCAAAAAAATCATTGCGTTAAAAGTGGCACACAACTCAGAAGAGTCTACCTCCTCATCTCATAACGATGATGAAGATATTTCACTTCTCACTCGCAAATTTCGAAAATTTGTGAGAAATAAAAAGAACTTCAAAGACTTCAAAGAGAGATCACAAAAAGAGAAGAAGAAGGAGGCTACAAAGTGCTATAGATGCGGCGGTACGGGACATATGCAAGCTCAATGTCCTACACCGGAAGAGAGATCAAAAGATCAACAAGAAAGAAAGGAAAGATATGAAAGCCAAAAATTTCAAAGGCCAAAGGGAAGAGGAATGTACGTGAATGAAGAAACTTCATCAACAAGTAGCTCCTCAACCGATGATTTTGAAGCGGCAAATTGTGCAAGAATATGCTGCATGGCGCGGATTGAGCAAGAAGAAGATTTGTTGTGTTTGAACACAATAGAAGTTTTGGAAGAACAAACTACTTCAACAAAGTGCACAAGTAATGAATAGGTAACTTCCAAATTTTGTCATTCTCAATCTACTTATTCTTCTTTTCAAGAATGTCTCAAATGTGCTGAATTAGAAGAATTACAACATGCATATGATTCATTATATGAGAAAATCAAAAAGCTAGGAAATAAGTTATCATTAAAGAGACAACAATGTAACTCCATTATTATTGTAAATGGAAAATTAGCTGAAAGTACATCAAAACTGAAAGATGAAAATGAATTGCTTTTGAAAGAAGTAGAGAAATTGAAAAAGGAGAATGAATCCTTAAATGAATCATTAGCTAAATTCTCTAATTCGGGAGAAAATGTGAGAATGTTTCTGAACATGACCTCTCAAACAAATAAAAGAGGTCTTGGATACTCCACATTTGAGCAAAGAGAAAGTGACAAATCGAATGTGCCAATACTTGGGAAAAATCAAACCAAAACTGCACCTATGTACAAGCCTAAAAGGAAAAATATTATGTGGACTAGAAGGCCAACTTTTGAACCATTACATACTTGGAAGCTTACTCCTAGACTACCAATAGCTTGCAATTTTTGCAATAAGATGGGT
Organism: Annona cherimola; assembly: GCA_030490835.1. Lineage (NCBI taxonomy): Eukaryota > Viridiplantae > Streptophyta > Magnoliopsida > Magnoliales > Annonaceae > Annona > Annona cherimola. The sequence continues at coordinate 31,764,758 of CM059971.1, read as the reverse complement.
CATAAAATCTATAAATATAATTTTAAGAAACTGTATGACCATGGTGCAAAACTAGTTTGGATTCCAAGAAACACAAGATTTGGGCTTTCTAAGTTAGAACAACAAAGATTGAATCGGATTACTAACCCAAATAGACCCATAAAATGGGTACCAAAGAGATAAGATTTATTTGTTCATTTTTCAGATATGTTTTAAGTCAAAGGCAAGCAACGTTTGGTTCATGGATAGCGGTTGCTCAAGGCATATGACCGAAGAAAGAAGTTTATTCCATAAACTTAAGCCTTGCAACGATGGAACTGTTGCCTTTGGTAATAATGAGAAAGGTAAAATTAAAGGTAAAGGAAACATTTATAGTATCTCAAATGCATGTATGGAAGATGTTTTATTTGTTGAAGGACTCAAGCACAATCTAATGAGCATTAGCCAATTATGTGACAAAGGATACAAAGTTGTGTTTGAATCATCTATATGTAATGTATTTGATGGAGAACATATCATGTTTAGCGGAAGAAGATATGGAAATGTATATTTAGTTTCACTTGATGAACTAGATGGTCAATGTCTAATGACCATTGATAATGATCCATGGGTTTGGCATAAGAGGCTTGGGCATATAAACATGATAAATATAAAGACCATATAGAAGAAGAGTTTGATAGAAGGTTTGCCAAAGTTGAAATATGACAAAGATAAAATTTGCAAGGCATGTCAATTATCGAAACAACCTAAAACGCCTTTCTCTACTAAAAAGGAAATTTCCACCACTAGGCCACTCGAATTGCTACACATGGATCTATATGGACCATCCGATATTTCAACCATTGGTGGAAAGAAATATGTGTTTGTAATTGTTGATGATTTTTCAAGATTCACATGGATAATTCTCTTAGCTAGCAAAGATGAAGCCTTCTCTATGTTTGCAACTTTTATAAATTTGGTGCAAAATGAAAAATAAAGTACTATTATGACTATAAGAAGTGATCATGGTGGTGAATTTGAAAACAAACGATTCATAGAATTATGTAATGAAAAAGGGATTCATCATACATTTTCTGCACCAAGAACTCCACAACAAAATGGAGTAATTGAAAGGAAAAACAGAACTATACAAGAGATGGCTAGAACAATGTTAAATGAGAGCAAACTATCCAAGAGATTTTGGGGTGAAGCTGTAAGTACAGCTTGTCATATTTTAAATCGAGTAACCATTAGAGCAATCTTGAAAAAGACCCCATATGAGCTATGGAAAGGAAGAAAACCAAATATCTCTTATTTTCATGCTTTTGGATGCACATGCTATGTTTTGAACAATGGAAAAACTAACTTGAGAAAACTAGATGCTAAAAGTGATGAGACAATATTCATTGGTTACTCATCAAATAGTAAAGCATATAGAGTATTCAATAAACGAAACCAAGTTGTAGAAGAGTCCATACATGTTGTTTTTGATGAAACTAACCCATGCTTCAAAAGAAAAGATGGTTTAAGTGATGCAGATGATGTAGCAAGTAGTCTTGAAAAACTACATGTGGAAAAGCAAGAAGATTCCATGGAGGAAAGGGTGAGTGAAGGTAATAATTTCTACAAACCTCCAACTGATTTGAAATTCAAACATGCCCATCCAATTGAACAAGTTATAGAGAATGTATATGAAGGTGTAAAAACTAGAAGATCAAAACAAAATGTTTGTGGACAATATGCTTTTGTATCTTAAGATTGAACCATTAAATATTGATCAAGCTCTTGATGATGAGAATTGGATTATAGCAATGCAAGAAGAGCTAAATCAATTTGAAAGAAACCAAGTTGGCACCTTATTCCTAGACCAAACGAGTGTACTGTTATTGGCACCAAGTGGGTCTTTAGGAACAAATTAGATGAAAGTGGACTTGTAGTGAGAAACAAAGCTAGACTTGTGGCAAAAGGATACTCACAAGAAGAAGGAATAGATTTTGAAGAATCCTATGCCCCGGTTGCTAGATTGGAAGCAATTCGCATCTTACTAGCTTTTGCATCTCATATGAACTTTAAATTATTTCAAATGGATGTTAAAAGTGCATTTTTGAATGAATATATAAATGAAGAGGTGTATGTTGAACAATCACCTGGATTTGAGGAAAAAGATCAATCTCAATTTGTATACAAATTAACCAAAGCATTATATGGATTAAAACAAGCTCCAAGGGCTTGGTATGATAGATTAAGCAAATTTCTGATTGATCATGACTTTCAAAAGGGAAAGGTAGACACCACTTTGTTTATCAAATACAAAGAAAAGGATATATTGATTATTTAAATTTATGTTGATGATATTATTTTCGGTGCTACTAATGAAATTCTTTGTCATGAATTTTCTGAGCTTATGCAGAAAGAATTTGAGATGAGCATGATGGGAGAGCTGAATTTCTTCCTTGGACTGTAAATCAAGCAACTAAATGAAGGAATTTTCATTAACCAGTCCAAGTATATCAAAGAAATACTGAAGAAGTTTGGCATGGAGAATAGCAAAGGGGCAAACACGCCTATGAGCTCAACAATCAAGATCGACAAAGATGAGAAAGTAAAAACAATTGATTTAAAATTATATAGAAGCATGATAGGTTCTTTATTATATTTAACTGCTTCTAGGCCCGATATACGGTTTAGTGTGTGTATGTGCTCTAGATTTCAGTCATGTCCTAAACAATCACACTTGGTAGCTGTGAAAAGAATTTTCAGATATTTAGTAGACACTACCAACTTAGGACTTTGGTATCCAAAGGGCTCTAATTTTGATCTAATCGGCTACTCGGATGCGGATTTTGCCGATTACAAAGTAGATAGAAAAAGTACTAGTGGAATATGTCAATTTCTTGGAAACATGTTAGTTTCATGGTTTTCAAGAAAATAAACTAGTGTTGCTCTATCTACGGCGGAAGCCGAATACATTGCCGCCGGGAGCTGTTGTGCCCAATTACTTTGGATGAAACAACAACTTAGGGACTATGACATGGATTTTAAAGATATACCTATTAGATGTGATAATACTAGTGCCATGTATTTAACTAAAAATCCAGTATTGCATTCTATGACCAAACATATAGACATTAGACATCATTTTATTAGAGAACATGTAGAAAATCATGATATATGTTTGGAATATGTACGAACTGAAGATCAAATTACAGATATATTCACCAAATCTCTAGCAAAAGAACCATTTTATAAAATTAGAAATGATATGGGAATGCTTGAATTAACCGAGCACAAACTAAGGGGGAGCACCTGTTTAGGGGGAGCAACCCCACCTGTCTCTAACTTTACCCTCTAATTTTTGATATATTGACAAAAAGGGGGAGAAGAGTAGGATTTGAGTCTAAATGATTTAAGTCTAAATGGGCTAAGAGATCGGGATTTTGAGGATAAGTTTTTATGAGTACAAGCTTTTATGATTGTTTTTAAAGTTTTCTGGATAAATGTTTCAACTTGATTGATTGCGTGAATATTAGTATGTTTTTAAGAAATTGAAAGGTATACACTCAAATCGGTTTTGTCAATCATCAAAAAGGGGGAGATTGTTGGAAATATGTGGAAAATAAGCTAAATCTATGTTTTAATGATTAACAAATCAATTTGAGTAAGTCTTGGCTACTAACATGTTTGTGGAAGTATTTAAGGGATATACATTTGAAGAAAATAGAGCATGGAAGGCCAAGTCAATCCCCAAGTCGACTCCAACATCGACTTCAATGCACCAAATCCTTCCAGAGTTGAAAATGGGAAGTTGAACTGCCGAAGTCGCAAACGAGGTCGACTTCGCATGCGACTTGGGTCGAAGTCGCAGACCAAGTCGACTCCAGTATCGACTTCAACATGACAAAACCTTCCAGAGTTGAAGTCCAGACCCCGAAGTGCCGAAGTCGCACCCCAAGTCGACTCCACTTGCGACTTGAGGTGAAGTCGCAGACGAAGTCGACTCCGGCATCGACTTTGATCGGGCAGAGGGGATATTTCAGAAGACAAGCTGAGATTAACTATTTTCAAGACAAACTTGTATGAAGATGAAGATCAAGGCAACCTAGATGCTCAAACTGAAACATTTGAAGACTAATCAAAGTCCAAGCAAGATGCATAAACTCGACCAAGAAGTTATTCAAGATTATATGATTCAAGACTATATGGGTTCAAAGGCTTGCAAAACATGGAGCTAATGAAAGCAAGCTAAAATGAAGAAAATGATTCAAAAGGAAATGAAAAATGCAAGAGAGCAACAAAAGGCATGAAGGAACCCAAGCAAACTAAAGCATTCCGAGTTTTCAAGTTCATCAAGATAACTGACGAAGTGAAGTCGCACACCGAAGTCGACTCCACCTGCGACTTGGGTCAAGTCGATGCCCAAGTCGACCCAACCTGGAACTTGAAGACACTACGGAAAGGCGAAGTCGCACCCGAAGTCGACTCCATCTGTGACTTGGGCGAAGTTGCACCCGAAGTCAATTCCGCCTGCCACTTGGGTCACAACGGTCGGAAATTATTCAAACGTTGGCGCATTAAATGCGCGCCACCTGCCTTCAAACGTTCGGATTCCCTCCACAATTATAAAAGGCATTCATTGTGGATGAGGGAAGGAGCTGAAAATCATTAAGAGTGCATAACTCTCATCTTCAAGAGCATTAAAGAGATTAAGCCAATCCAAAGAAGAAGAACTTTGCTTCAAACTGCTAGAGCTCAATTTCTGAATCTTCAAAGCCAATTCTACGAGTTCTTCTCTACGCCAAACTGCTTCTACACAACTGTAACGTGTAGATTCCTTTGTTATTTTATTTGATTATATTAAACTTGATTTAGTTTGAGGAACTAAGATCAAGTGTAAGCAAAGTAGTGTGTGATTGGAGTGGAACTCATCACTTACTTGTGCTGAGATTTGTTGAAGCCCCTTAGAGCTGGAATCTAGAAGAGAGCAGTAGCTCTAATTGTATTTGAGGAATACAATAGTGGAACCCAAGTCACAAGGAGTGTGAGCTTGGAAGAGTGGAGTAGGAAGGTTGCCCGAACCACTATAAAAATCTTGTGTGCTTGATTTATATTTCTGCTCTCTACATTATATTGCTTTCCATTTCATTTCATCAATCAAGGGGATTAAACTTTCAAGAGGTTAAGTTTTTAATTTACCAAAGAATTTTATAAGAACCCAATTCACCCCTCCCCTCTTGGGTTTTGCCATTAACTCGGGACCAACACACCATATGGTGAAGAATGACAATGATAAAGAATGCTTTGGATTTCCTCGTTTGGTACACATCGGCGAATCAGACCGTCGCCGCATCTCTTGTAAAGGTATGGGTCTTCCCATTTGTAGTATTTCACATCTGCCATAAATCTCTTTTTCTATTGATAGCTGAAATTGGATGGAATTTCTTTACAGACCAAGTAATTAACAATGTCTCCATACCAGGGCATTGACACTTCCTTAAGTGCAAGCAGGGATTCATCGGAAAATTCCTCGTTAATTTGCTCATTTTTATTTAGATTAATCTCCTCAGTTGATGGTAATCTCGACAGATGATCAGCTACCACATTCTCTGTGCCTTTCTTGTCTCGGATTTCAAGATCAAATTCTTGTAATAGCAAAATCCAGCGAATCAACCTTGATTTAGCATCTTTCTTGGCAATTAAATAGCGAATGGTTGCGTGGTCTTTGTAGACAATCACCTTTAACCCTACAAGATAAGAACGAAATTTATCAATAGTGAATACAACAGCTAATAATTCTTTTTCAGTGGTTGTATAGTTGACTTGAGCGTCATCTAGAGTTTTGCTTGCATAATAAATCATCACTGGTTTGTTGTCCTTCCATTGACCCAAAACTGCCCCAACCGCATGGTCACTTGCATCGCACATGATCTCAAATGGTTGGCTCCAGTTAGGCGGCTGTATAATTGGGGCAGTGGTCAAAGCTTCTTTTAACCTGCAAAATGAATTTAGACAGTCATCAAAAAAATTAAATTTTACATCTAGATTTAGCAGGTTAGTCAGCAGCTTAGCAATTTTAGAAAAATCTTTAATGAAACGTCGATAGAAACCAATATGTCCTAGGAAACTCCGAATTCCTTTGACCGAATTGGGTGGCGGTAGTTTTTCAATGACTTCGATTTTCGCCCGGTCAACCTCAATACCTCTGCTTGAGACTAAATGCTCTAATACAATTTCTTTCTGTACCATGAAATGACATTTTTCTCAATTCAAAACCAGGTTAGTTTCTTCACATCTCTGTAAAATCTTAGATAGGTTAGATAAGCATGATTCAAATGTAGTGCCATAAACAGAAAAATCATCCATAAATACCTCCATTATGTATTCAATGTAATCAGAAAATATGGCCATCATGCACGTTGAAAAGTGGCAGGTGCATTATAGAGACTGAAAGGCATGCGTCTGTATGCAAAAGTGCCGTATGGACAGGTGAAAGTGATTTTCTCTTGATCCTGTGGATGAATAGGAATCTAAAAGTAGCCAGAGTAACCATCTAAATAGCAAAAGTAAGAGTGATTGACAAGTCGTTCAAGCATTTGATCAATGAAAGGCAAAGGAAAATGATCTTTTCGGGTGAAAATATTTAATTTGCGATAATCGATGCACATTCGCCAACCTGTGACTGTCCTTGTGGGAATAAGTTCATTTTTATCATTTCTTACGACAGTCATACCGCCTTTCTTTGATACCACATGTACTGGGCTTACCCAACTGCTATCAGAAATAGGGTAGATGATTCCAGCATCAAGAAGTTTTAAAATTTCCTTTTTCACCACTTCTTTCATGTTTGGATTCAGACGCCTTTGAGGTTCAATGCTTGTCTTATAATTTTTCTCCATTAGAATTCTGTGCATGCATAGAGAAGGACTAATACCAGGTAGGTCATTAATGCAATAGTCAATTGCCTTCTTATGTCTTCTTAGTACAGTTATTAGTTCATCAGATTGGGATTCAGAAAGATTTGCGTTGATTATGATTAAACAGGTATCGTTTGGGCCAAGAAATGCATACCTGATATTTTTAGGAAGAGGTTTGAGTTCTACCTTTGGCGCTTCTTCCTTTGTTTTTGTCGAGGAAAAGGAACTTAAGTCTATATCCAGCTTCCCAGGAGATGAGTCGGCAATAGGTGAGATAAAAGGGGTTCCATCCAAGAGAGCAGCACAAGCAGACAGTTCAGGATTATCGTTTTCAACAGTTGCACTCTGAATGATACATACCTCTATCGGGTCGTCCTTTTCTTCGATTGGCAAAGGATTGATGACGTCGACCTGCAGGCAAGAGTTATCGATTGATAGGTGCTTTGTTGCCTCAGAAAGATTAAATTCGACCTTTTCATCTCCAACTGTCAGTGATAGTTGACCATTCTTGGCGTCTATGATGGCTCCAGCAGTGGCTAAGAAAGGTCGTCAGAGAATGATTGAGATTTGGCGATCCTCTTCCATGTCGAGGGCTACAAAGTCGACTAGGATGAACAATTTGCCGACTTTCAAGGGAACGTCTTAAAGGATGCCAACTGGAAATTTAATTGATCGGTCGGCCAGTTAGAGAGACATAGAAGTTGGTTTTGGATCACCCATGTTCAGCTTTTTACAGATGGAGAGTGGGATCAAACTTACACTAACTCCGAGATCACATAGTGCTTTGCTGATTTGGACATTCCCAAGAGCACATGGAATGGAGAAGTATCCAGGGTCTTTTAGCTTCTCAGGTAACTTGTTCTGCAAAATAGCGCTGCACTCCTCAGTGAGTGAGATGGTTCCGTAATCCTCGAGTTTTCTTTTGTTGGATAGCATGTCCTTGAGAAATTTTGCATAAGCCGACATTTGGGAAATCATGTCAATGAAAGGCACGTTTATTGATAAGTTCTTGAGAGTAGAAATAAATTTTTCGAACTGCTTTTGGAGCTTAGCCTGTCTTTGCCTTTGTGGGAAGGGGAGAGGAGGCTGGTAAGGAGGTGGTGGTACATATGGCTTTTCCACCACTGGTTCTGGTTGTGGCTCCTCTTCTTACTTCTTTTCCTGCTCGGTATCCTTTTCTGTGACCATTTGAGGTGGGTTGAGCTGCTTTTCACTCCGCAAGGTAACCGCTTGCACCTGCTCCCTAGGGTTTACTTCAGGTTGGCTAGGGAGTTTGCCCTAGTTTCTTTAGGATGAGGCTGTGGCATTCTGAGCAATTTGATTTTCAAGCAACTTGATGTGGGTTTGCATTTGGTCCATTCTTTCATCATTTTTCTTGATCATTAGAATGATATTTTCGAGCATGGACTCAGTGGGTTGTGCTTGAGGTGGTGTAGGTAAGGCTTGTTGGGTTTGATATGAAGAATAGTTCAATGGTTTTCTAAGGAAACCAGGTGGCTTATTATTTTGAGCAAAATTTTGGGTGTTTGACTAGTTTGCCCAAGAAAAATTGAGGTGGTTTCTCCATCTAGGGTTGTAAGTATTAGAGTAAGGGTTATCATATGCGCGAGTATCATACTGGTTGTTGATTGCATTAGCTTGCTTGCCTGTGGTGTCTTTAATGGCAAAACTATACTCAGTTGTGTAGTGTGAAGCTCCATAGATTTTACATGAGATGTGTCTAGAAGAAGACGCATTCTGGTCCTTGGATTCCTGCTTCTTTTGCTGCAAAATTTTATCAAGTTTATCATGTATAGCATGTATGGATTCGATATCATATACATTTTCTCGCTGAGAGGTTCCTCGAACATCGCCGTACTGAGAATCATAAAGAGCTAAGTCATCGAAGAGTTTGAGAGTCTCCTCGTCAGTGAGTCGCATGAATCGGCCACCAGCGGTTGAATTGACGGCGCTTCGGCTAGGTCGATCGAGTCCATTGAAAAAGTTTTCAATAATATCTTCTTGTGAGATGTCATGATGAGAGCACTTGCGCTGCAGATTTTTCATCCTCTCCCATGCATCATATAGGGTTTTGCCATCTTTTTGGATGAATTGGTTGATCTCGTCTCTGATTTTTCTAGTTTTATTTGGTGGAAAAAAAAATTCCGGGAATGCTGTAGAAAGCTCTTCCCATGTGTTGAAAGTGTCAGGCGACATAGAATAGACCATTCGCTTGCCTTATCACGAAGAGAAAATGGAAAAAGCTGTAGACGGATTACCTCGCATGGGATGTTTTGCACCCTGATTGTGTTGCACAATTGCAGGAACTTAGTGATGTGTACAGTTGGGTTTTCAGAGGGAAGTCCTGCAAATTAGTCCTGTTGAACCATCTGGATGAGACCGGGATTTAGTTCACAATTTCTTCCATCGATCTCTGGTTCAACTATGCATGATCGAAATCCATGAGGGTTCAGGCGGTTCCGATCGCTAAGAGTCATCCTTCTTGGAGGAGCGTTATTCTCAACCTGACCTTCCTCCAGCTCTTGATGTGGCGGGTTTGGATTGTTACGTTCTACCATGGTGTCTTCAGAATATTTTTGCTGCTTGTAGTCACGAATTCTTCTCCTAAGAGAACGTTCAACTTCAGGGTCAGCAACAAAGAGTTTTTTAGCTAGTTGTTTTGCAAAGTTTTGGGTATGTGGGTGCATACAAAGATTAACTAGCTAATTCAAAACAAAAAACTAAGAAAGAAAAAAAATAAAAATATAAAGAAAGTATCTAAAAATAAAATTTAAAATAACGCCAAAGTTCCCCGGCAACAGTGCCAAAATATTTAGTTCGCAATCTCACCGCAAGTGCACGAGTCGTAGATTGTAATATATAATTTATCGATCCACAGGGAATTCGGGACTATAAATTTTTCTTTTAAACGCTTTCGTGTCGGATATGAAGAAAATAAAGCAAATAAAATAGAAAAGTGGGAGAAAATATAGTAAATAAAAGGAAAAGGAAATAAACAAAATCAGAAGAGAAAATTGAGTAGAGAAAACGAGAGTGCGGGTATCTAGGGTCTAGGATTTCACATGCGTCTTTTGCAAAGGGTAGTGGTATAATTATTTAATTTGGATATTGTTTGTTAAAGGAGAACAAACCCTAATTTATCATTGCACCTTCTCTCGAAACCTACAAGGTGTACCCAAATTTCCTTAACCACCTATTCTCATGAGATTAAGTTAATTAGAATATATTAAGTTCTGTGGTTTGTTCATGGAATTCCTCAAGGTTATCATGCCTATTCTCATGGTCTTAGATTTCCAGGTTTAATATCTTGATTATCGTATATTAGGCTTTCCACCTCTCGGTTCATCACCTAATATATGGAATCATGCCAAAGTAGGGGCCCATGTACAAAGCAAGCATAAAAATCACAAGATATTAAATTAACAACAATATCTATCATAAATGAATCAAAAATCCACACCACACTATATTATACGCATGCTACGTCCTAAACCCTAGATTTAAGGTTTAGCCAAAATGTTTAAGTCTGAAATAAAATTAAAATTACAATCTATCTTAAACAAGACAATTAAAATTAAAAAGAGAAAAGATAGAAAAGTTTATTGGTTTGAAGCCCCAATGGTGCATCGGCCGCTCTACGCAACTTGTCGATCTGCCCTTTTTCCCGTGCTCTCCACCTCCTTGCTCTTTCTCTTTCTCTCTCAAATTTCTTCCTGTGAATTTTATCTGCTTCAGAACTTTCTGATTCGGAACCAACTTCGTTGGAATTTTCTGATGGAATTCTTTATTCTGCTCCCATAGAATTTTCTGCTCTTGTCGAAATTCTCTGTGTAAAAAAAAATCTACTCTGGAACGCCCCTGGAATTTTGTCCGCTGGAATCCACACCCCTGCTGCTCGTTGGAATCTCCTCTTTTATAGCTTGGTTCCTCACGTGAATGCATTTGTGGGATTTAATGGGCAGCTGAATAATGCTCACGAGAATGTGCATTGTGTGGGGTCCATGGGCAGCTGGTTTATTCACGTGAATGCATTGTGTGGGCAGCAGCGTTGCTACTGAATTTTTAGTGGGGTCCATAGGAAAATAAATGATGGTTGCAAGCGGTGCATGAATTGATGAAAAATCTGGTGATGATGGCATGGAAATTATTTCTGGAAGCTTAAGCGGTGGAAATAAAATCTAGACGGTGGATTTTTTTTTTGCAGCTGCATGGTTTCTGGATGGATGCTTGAAAATAAATGGACGGCTTGGATTTTCTGAAAATTGGACGGCTGAGATTTTGATTAATTTCTGGACACATTAATTTGCAGAATTTTTAGCCGTTGAAAATATCATTTTGGACAGCTGAAACTTATCATCAGAAATATTAGACGGCTGGATGGTGGATAAAAATCTGGACATGCTGATTTGGATGCTTGATCATGTGATGAATTAATGGGCTGCTGAATAATAAATGGGTATGGACGTTGCTATGGAATTTTTTTGTGGGGTCCACTAATGAGCTTTAGACGGCTGAATTATTTACCGGAAATGGATTGATGCAATTAAATAGATGGACTGATTTAGAGAATCACGTCCAAAAATCATCCAATTAATCTGGGCCCCATAAGATCACGTGATTTTGGTTGAAAATGGACGACCTGGATAATTGCTGATCACGTGATTTTGGTTGAAAATGGACGGCCTGGATGCAGCATTAAACGGTGGTGGATTTTGGATGGATGTGATCTGCATTCAGCTTGAAAATAAATGCAGCATGGACTTTAAATGGGGTGCTGCTTGATCATGTGAAATGGATTGCTGGATGTTGCAATTTTCTGGTCGCATGATGGGCAGCTAGTGGGGTTCGCTTAATTTATGTGCAGCTGCTGGTTCGTTGCTTTAATAGGTGCTGCATTGGACGGCTATTGCTTGGGGTTCACCTCAATAAAAATTGTGCAGCTGTGAGTTATGGAATTCACGTGAATGGCAAAAGGATTAAATGGGCTGCTGATTTGGACAGCTTGTATTCACGTGAATCAGCTATGCAATGTGGACGACTGGTTATTGGGGTTCACTAAATGAATGAGCAGCTGTGAATTTTGCTGGAAAATAAATGTACAATCTGATTTTCTGGTTGGGACGGCTGCTGAATTTGCAAAAAGGGTGGTGCAGATTGTGGATGGAATTTGGACGATCTGGATGTAAATTTTCTGAATGGCAGCAATTCATAGCCGTTGAAATTCCTTGAGGGTTTTGATAGATGGCTTTTGAAAATTTGGACGGTGATGATGGGTTGCTGCATTTTTGGACGTCACATGCCAGAATTAATGGCTTTCAATGGATGGTTCTGAATCATCTGAATTTTGTTGCATGATTTGATTTTCATGTGGGACCCACTTGGTGTAATTTGTTTTCCCTGCATAAAAAATATTTAAATCATTAATTAGTCAAAATCATTAGTGGGTTATTATTATTAAATAATTTCAAACCCATTTAATTTCATGGCAATAAATAAAATGTAATTTCAAGCCAAAAGATTATAAAAATTGTTTAATTTACTTGAAATTAATATTTAATACCCAAATATTGCAAAACCACATTTTAAACCAAATTTCATATTAATATCAATTAATTTCCCACCAAATTGGTATAAAATGTCCACAAAATATGTTACCAAATTCCAATTATCACCAGCTTCTTTGACTTGGCCTCTTCAAGGGGACCTCGCGTCCTTTACCCTGATTAGCCTACCTGGTCTCTTACATGCATGACTTTTGATTCTCCCGACATTATATACCTTCTACACCAGGTGACTTGTCATTCTCATGTAGAGAATTATTTGTACAATCACTTTAAAATATCATTTCAAATTCATGCTTTTCTTTTCAATCCATGTATGAAAATGCAATACATTTATTCACACATAACACTCCTTTGCCTCCACCTCTTGGGAGGACGCCACCGGCACACACCCATATGACTCGGTAATAATAAAGAGGGACCCTCTGATCTGCTTTCTACCTCCACCAAAGTCTCTTCATTACGCATCATACATATGCACATGTCCATGAACATCACATAGTATCAATATACCGGCATAACTTTTCATAAAAACTCATAAATATTCATCATTTCAAAACATTATAGGAATGACCACCCTTAAATACATTTCATAAATACTTGAAAATAAAACATATTTTCAAAAGGGTTTGTTTGCTTACCTTCTCAGTCCGTGTCCTCAACCTTCTCCTTTCCTTTCTTATACAAGGAAATTGGATATTTTATCCATCTATTCCATGTTTTAGATTGCTTTCCATGCATGCTTTATAATCACATATTATCTCATTTTTATAGAGGTTATCCATTTATAAATACTTGGTCATTACCTCCTTATATGGACTTTTATCCATAAATCCTTAAAAATTAAATCCATACATCCTTATAAAAATAAATCTTAAATTTTTCCAAAATCACGCTGTTCACTATTCATAGTTACTGTTCACCTTTACTGTTTACGTTTACTATAACAGGTTACTGTTCATCCAAGGTTACTACTATTCACAGCGTGTTGGTTACTATTCATGGGTTTCAAAAATTGACATTTTTTCCAAAAATAAAAAATACCATGACATAGCTTATGTTTAGTATATCATGAAAAAATTTATGAATTTTGAATTCATCATCATTAACTTTGCTAATTAAATCATTTTCTCCATATACTAAAATTTATCATAATTTCACTTAAGCATAATCCTTAAATGCAAAAATTATGAGATTAATATATCATCATTCCAACATCATAACTATCATAAACATTCATTCCATATCATCATTTAGCAATATTGGAGCATTATTTTCACATTTTAGACATGATTTTCCCGAATGCTCTATCTTCACTCCGAATTTTTGATGTTTAGGCATAATTCCAATTAAGCAGCATAACTATATTTATTTTCTTATGCTTAGGCATTATATAAGCAAGGTTTTACCCCATTTAACACTCAAAAAAAATTTGGGTAGAATCCTCTTACCTTAAGTGAAGATATCCTTCCTCCTCTCTCACTTTCTCTTTCTTTCCTTCTCTCCTTTTCTCTCTCAAGGCTTGGAACGAATTTGGGGTGGGAAGGCTTGAATTTTTCAAGCTTGGAGCTGGTTTGGAGTGCCTTTGGTCATTCGTAGCACCCCGTATTTATATTTTTTATTTTTTATTAAATTATAATTTACCCCCTTGCTTGAGTTACTTAATTCTAAATATTTTTTTCCAATTTCCATGATTTGTCTTTAGCAATGTGCAGCCCCTAGGTACTGTTCACGCCACCCTAGCTAGCCTATTTCATTAATAATTTTTTATTTATTAAAAATCATATTTTTAAGCTAGTTAAATCTCAATCGTTGATTCTTGATGAGGATGATTTTGGGCCATTGATTTTGGCTCCAAATCCCATGCCCTTGCCCTCCTTGAGCCTTGTGCTGATTTTAATTAATTAAAATTAATCAAAAGTCAATCCTAATATAATGATAAAGTAAAGCTACTTTTTGATCTTCAAATGACGTTCTTGACCCTTGATTTATAATTTTTTGTCAATCTTGGACCACGCATGATGTTCATCATAATACTTTGGCCATCTATAAAAAATTTCACCTTGATCCGATGTCCGGATTGCAAAATATGAATTTTTCTATGTTTTCTATACAAAAATTCATAAAAATCCAAAATTTAATATTTTAATCCAAAAAACACTTTTGACCTTTAGTGAAAAGCTTCCTTTTTTGTCTTTTATGATTAAGTTAATCCAAAATTATTAACTTAGCATATTCCTTAATCTCACATTTACTATTCACATGTACTATCATCCGAATTAACATTCCATAATTAGCATTTTAATCATCTAATTCCACATATTGCAAATATATTGATATATTTCATATAAAGATTAATACATTATCTTGGGTTTATAAATCTAGGGTTTCAAACACATTCCTAAAATCAGGGTTTCACAATCCTCCCCCCTTTATAATAAGTTTCGTCTCGGAACCTGTCATTTTCCATCACGCTTCTGCTGCGCAATTTTCATCTTATCATATTATCAATCATCAATCATCTCTAATAAAGAGGTCAGTATCCACTGCTCTCTTTCCATATACACATGACATATATGTGTAAATTTAATTTTATAGCAAAGATTATCAAAACATCATTAATTTTTTTTCAAAAGTTAGAAGAGACTTTTGCTAACTTCGTCTATAGTGTCAAGAACGGACTAAGTCAGTATAAAATATTTCTTTCCTTATCTTTCTTTCCAGTTTTTGTAAACCAAAAAGGGCCTTTATCATCCCTTTCATCATTATCGTGGAGAGATAATCCTCTCGCACCTATCTTCAAATGCATCAAGATTAGAAATTAATCCTAAACAATTTATTTTCTTCCTTGATCTATGTCATTCAAATTCTATATCATGATATTTATATAAATATCATGATTTCTATTTCTTCCATTCCTTTATTCTTTCTACATCAATCCTCCAATCACTATTATGATATAACTTCCTGTGGTATCATACCTTTTCTTTCTTTTCATTTACTCTTTCTATACTCATCTACCATTCCTTGATATGATATCATTCATGTCTCATCACAAAAAGCATTATAGCTTCATAAACATATAGATCTAGACATTATCTTTGTCTATCTATCAATTCATATTCTAATACCAACTTCTGTGGTATCACATCTTTTCTATCATCCATAATTTTTCTCTTTCCATGCCTATTTACGAATCCTTGCTCTGAAACCAATTCCTGTGGCATCAGACATATCCTTTCATCATCATTTATTTTCTCCTTCTCCCGCCTATTTACCAATCCTTGGTCTGATACCAATTCCTGTGGCGCCCCGAACCGGGGTGCCTAGAAGCCTTACTCTAGGATCTTATGGATTGGTAAACGTGACTCAGGATTGTTGCCCTAATCACACGGCGGAATTTTTAATTGGATCTCATCTAATATTTTTTTTTCTTTTCTTTCATCACATAAACACATACTCATCATCATTCATAATGGACTTATCCATATCATCATAAATCATCAACTTCTTATATTATTCATAACTTCATAATTTCATACAACCTATGTCTTTTTTCATCATATCCCATTAGGGCATCTATTCATACAAAAATCTACTAACCTTTGTAGATTTCTCTTTTCCTTTAGCAATACATGCCCTTCATCTCTTGACTTTCCCTACACCTGTCTGAGGTTGGGAAAACAAAACATGAGTCGAAACTCAATAAACAAACATTTTTCTTTCATTTAAATGTATTCATCTCCATTCGATAGAAGACACTTACCAAGTGATCAACTATCAAATGCACAAAAACCTTTTCATAACAATCGTTTCATAAACATTGGATGTGCAAATGCTTCTTTTCCATTCCTGATATAAACCTTCGTGTGTGGGTACGCTAGCCTGGGAAACATCTCACATAACATAGTCCGTTACGCCGGCTTCTCCGACTTGACCTTGTCAAGGGGACCTCGCGTCTTTTACCCTGATTAGCCTACCTGGTCTCTTACATGCATGACTTTTAATTCTCCTGGCATTATATACCTCTTACACTAGGTGACTTGTCATTCTCATGTAGAGAATTATTTGCACCATCTCTTTAAAACATCATTTCAAATCCATACTTTCCTTTTCAATCCATATATGAAAATGCAATGCATTCATTCACACATAACACTCCTTTGCCTCTACCTCTTGGAGGACGCCGATGGCACACAGCTCATACAACTCGGCAATAGTGAAGGGGGACCCTCTGATCCGCTTTCTACCTCCACCAAAGCCTCTTCATTATGCATCGTACATATGCACATGTCCATTAACACACATAATATCAATATGCCAACATGACTTTTTATAACAACTCATAAATATTCATCATTTCAAAATATTATAGGAATGACCACCCTTAAACACATTTCATAAATACTTGAAAATAAAACATATTTTCAAAAGGGTTTGCTTGCTTACCTTCTCAGTCCGTGTCCTCAACCTTCTCCTTTCCTCTCCTATACAAGGAAATTGGATATTTTATCCATCTATTCCATGTCTTAGATTGCTTTCCATGCATGCTGTATAATCACATATTACCTCATTTTTATAGAGGTTATCCATTTATAAATACTTGGTCATTACCTCCTTATATGGATTTTTATCCATAAATCCTTAATAATTAAATCATACATCCTTATAAAAATAAATCTTAATTTTTCTCAAAATCACGTTGTTTACTTTTCATAGTTACTGTTCATGATTACTGTAGTAGGTTACTGTTCATTCGAGGTTACTTGTTCACAGCGTGTTGGTTACTGTTCATGAGTTTCAAAAATTGACATTTTTTTCCAAAAATAAAAAATATCATGATATAGCTTATGTTTATATATCATGGAAAAATTCATAAATTTTGAATTCATCATCATTAACTTGGCTAATTAAATTATTTTCTCCATGTACTAAAATTTATCATAATTTCACTTAAGCATAATCCTTAAATCCAAAAATCATGAGATTAATATATCATCATTCCAATATCATAAATATTATAAACATTCATCCCATATCATCATTTAGCAATATTGGAGCATTATTTTCACGTTTTAGACATGATTTTCCCGAATGCTTTTCTTTGCTCCGAATTTTTGATGTTTAGGCATAATTCCAATTAAGCAGCAAAACTATACTTATTTTCTTATGCTTAGGCATTAGCTAAGCAAGGTTTTACCCCACTTAATAATAATAAAAAATTTGGGTAGAATCCTCTTACCTCAAGTGAAGATATTCTTCCTCCTCTCTTACTTTCTCTCTCTTTCCTTCTCTCCTTCTCTCTCTCAAGGCTTGGAACGAATTTGGGGTGGGAAGGCTTGAATTTTTCAAGCTTGGAGTTGGTTTGGAGTGCCTTTGGTTGTTCATAGCACCCCCGATTTATAGTTTTTCATTTTTCATTAAATTATAATTTACCCCCTTGCTTGAGGTACTTAATTCTAAATATTTTTTTCAATTTTCATGATTTGTCTTGAGCAATGTGCAGCCCCCTAGCTAGACTATTTCATTAATAATTTTTTATTTATTAAAAATCATATTTTTAAGCTAGTTAAATCTCAACCGTTGATCTTGATGAGGATGATTTTGGGCCATTGATTTTGGCTCCAAATCCCATGCCGCTGCCCTCATTGAGCCTTGTGCTGATTTTAATTAATTAAAATTAATCAAAAGTCAATCCTAATATAATGATAAAGTAAAGCTACTTTTTTATCTTCAAATGACGTTTAATCTTGACCCTTGATTTATGATTTTTTATCAATCTTGGACCACTCATTATGTTCATCATAATACTTTGGCCATCTATAAAAAATTTCACCTTGATCCGATGTTTGGATTGCAAAATATGAATTTTTCTATGTTTTTTATACAAAATCCATAAAAATCCGAAAATTAATATTTTAATCCAAAAAACACTTTTGTCCTTTAGTGGGAAGCTTCTTTTTTTGTCTTTTATGATTAAGTTAATCCAAAATGATTAACTTAACATATTCCTTAATCTCATGTTTATTATTCACGTGCATTATTCATCCGAATTAACATTCCATAATTAACAATTTAATCCTCTAATTCCACATATTGGAAAAATATCATCAATATATTTCAAATAAATATTAATATATTAACTAGGGTTTATAACTCTAGGATTTCATACACGTTCTTAAAATTGGGGTTTCACATGATTGCTCAGATCATGAAAACCAGATGGAGTTTAATGATTCGATTATGGCAGTAAATAGCTAGGCACAGTGGCTTTATTTTAGTACAAAGGTTTAGGTTGAGAAAACACAAGGATGAGTGTGAAATGGAAATGATTTTTTTAGAAAACTAAGCAGTCATCTATTAATTAGAAATTATCCATATGAGTTCTTTTTTCATAGAAATGATTTTTATGAAAAACAGAAAAAATACTTAATCCCACATTTTAAGTCATTCACAAATCGAAGATTATCCATATGTAGTAAAGTAGAAATTTTTTAATGAGAATGATTTTTATAAAAATAGGAGGAAAATACTTAACCTCCATTTCGAATCATATGCCAATCAGAGATTATTCATATGACGCAAAGTAAAATTTTTCTATTTTTATTTCAAGCTAGAAGATGGAAGGAGTTTTCATCAATAAAAAGAAGAAGATGAAAGGAGTTTTTTCTTCGACAAAGTTTGAATTTATTTTGGAATGAAGGAAGTTCTAAGACAGAAAGGAATTTTTGGAGAGATCGCAAGCAGCTATGATAGCTTGGGAGGAGTTGTGTTCCAAATGTGTCCAAAGGGGCTCCTTATAAATCTTGGTCAACTTGCACGAATAATTACGTGGATAAAAAAATTCCTTGGCCTCCAGGAAACTGCTCTTGCAGAATTACTATTCAGTAGGTTTGCATGGTTGAGGCGACAAGAAGAGTGGTGCATAGCAGTGTTATTAAAACCGGACCGGACCGGCCGGTCCGACCGGTCCGACCGGGAACCGGTCCCGCGTCCGGTTCGATCCAATACGGTTCGGTTCAATAACCAGAAACCGTCCGAACCGGTGAACCGGCGGTCGAACCGTATTTACCGGTTCAACCGGGTTCGACCGGTCGGTCAATAACCAAAAATGGGAACGCCTGCCTGGCCTGATGCCCTCTTCTTCTTCCCCATTTCAAAACCCTAGCGCTGCCTCGCGCCCGCGCCCACGCCCTCCTGCCTCGGCCCAGTCCTCGTCGGTCGCCCTCATTGCCGGCGCCGACACCCTCTTCTTCTTCCTCTTCGCCGTATGCATCCATAGCACCGGCGCCAGCAGGATCCCGCGTCCCGCCACTCCCGCATCCGGCGCCAGCAGGATCCCGCGCATTCGTCGTCTTCCTCGCCGTCTGCCTGCCTGTGCAGTCCGCCTGCCCACACAGTCCGCCGGCCCTCGTCTTCCTCGCTGGGCAACGCTGCTGCCCACGCACGCCCCTGCCTGCGTTGTCCACCGTCTGCCTTCATCTTCCTCTTTTCGTCGTCGGGCACGCGCTACCTGCCGCCTGCGCCGTCCGTCTCTGGTCGTCCGTCGCCGTCTGCCTCGCCGTCGCCGTCTGCCTCTGTCACAGTCACCGTCTGCCTCGCCGTCCGTCTCTGCCTGCGTACGGTACTACTCATGCGTTAATTAGATATTCAAATTTCAAATTTAGAATTTTAAATTATAACATATTTTAAAATGTTTAGTATTCTTAGTTTTAAAATGTTTAGTATTCTTAGTTTTAAAAAATTAAAAATCAAAAATCAAAATAAAAATATAAAATACCAAATATATTTTAAAAATACCAGATTTTAGTTTTACAACATGAAAATAATCAAATATATTTTAGTTAAATAATTTTATGAAAATAACCTAAGTACATAATTACATATTGCAATCCTAGCTCAAGGTGTAAATTTAATAATATTGCTAACAAATTAACAAATTAACTATAGTTAAAAAAATATTATAATTAATTAAATGATATCGCATCTTGCGTAAATAACTAAATATGCAACCACTATTTCAATTAACTGTATGGTTGATGCACTCTTGCATGATTTGAGGAAAGAAGGTCAAATGACAAATGATAAATATGAATAGTTGATTATAAGGAATATGTAGTTAATTTTTTAAAACTCGTTATTAATTTTTTTCCTGCATATTTTGTTCTTATATTGTGGTCCTTAAAATCCAACATATATATTTAAGATTTATAAAAATATAAGTTTATCAATATATTTAATTATTTATTTAAAATTTAAAAAAAATAATATTTATTACATCATAAATATGTCATGCTGACGTCACCGGTTCGAACCGGTTTGATTAACCGGTCGAACCGGTTCGAACCAGACCAGTTCCTTTACCGGTTCAATCACCGGTTCGGTTCTGACAACATTGGTGCATAGTCCTGCGGTAAATAGCAATTCTGCGTGATTTGCCTTCAAGTATTCAGTGGGTATTTGCATGTTTGCTGGCCAATAGCCATCAGTTGTCTTTCATTAGCCTCGCATTTTTGTGCGTTCACCATTGCTTTTGTAGATAGACTGGAATACTGAGGTTTTTTCAACATCACTAGCAATTGCGATCCCATGACCCTTCTTGTCATCTGACCATATTGACAGTACTTTTGAATTTTCAACATTTGAATGGCTAAAAAGACACAACGTTGTCTTCGTCAAAAAAAGATACTGTGTGTCAAATCCAATTGCCATAGCTTATATTAATGTCCATCATGATCTCTTAATTCAATGGCTAAGATATAGCTCATCATCTGCTGCCACGTCATGTCTTTGATGTTCATGGGTGACAACTACCGTTGAACGAGTAATGCAAAATGCATATGCAACCTCACCCATAATCATTATAATCATGTCCAACCACTTTTCAAGAAAATGTTTCAGGCTTTTCTCGATGCCGAGTTTTTTTTACATGGTCGTCCATTTGTCATCTTAGAAATTAGACGACCCACCCTCGTATTGCACTTTTTTTCATGTATATTAAATGCTCCTACATTTCATTGTCCATTTCTTCTTCTTCTTTTTGTTTTCTTTATGAACGTGGCCATCTAACTATTGCATGCAACAAAAATCTTGGATGTCCATTTTTTGTCTTTTTTATTTTTATGTTCACATTCTTTGTTTTGGATGCACATTTATTGTTTTTGTTTTGGATGCACATTTATTGTTTTTGTTTTGCATGCAATGCACATGAATTTAGATGTCATTCTTTTGTCAAATTTTTTTTTTTTGCATGCTCTACATACTTGGACCACTGCATCCACATTTTTTTGCTTTTATCATGGCACCTCGCTGTTGTTTTTAGGCCATCATGCATAAATGACTTGGCTGCGATCTTAGCATGCTTAGGTGTACACCAGATTTTTGCCCATGCTTCGAAATCCCACTTGCTTGCATCACCATAAAGTAGCATCGAAGCCTTTTCAAAAATTCATCATAGCATTTACTGCTCTCATGCTAGCAGTAGTTGGTTCTCTTTTTCATGCATCACATGCATGTTGATGTGTTCAACAGTTGTTATCCATTTGCCATGGTCGTCCACTTTTTCTCTTCCTTTGCATATACACATTTTTTTTTGGATGTCCATTTTATTATTTTTGCTCAAAATTACTTTGATTTTAATGTAGCCCACAATCTCAAAGTAGCCTTAATCAAATGCCCACTTTCAAAAATTATCTTGTAGCCTCCAAGCATATTTTTTGAATAATATATGTGGATACCACTAGCTTGAAATTTTCCATTTCCATTTAAGCTTTAACGATTATAAAAGTTAGCCATGCATGCTTTTGGTCTCATAATTTGACTTTGCATGAGAAAGGAACTTTCTCATCACATCACCTCACATTTGTAGGAGAAAAAACATTAACCCGGTCACACATAGCTTTTTAGGTTTCATGTTTCCACTTAGTTCCACGTGAAAAAGAATTATTCGCACCTAGCCAGAGTTAATTTTGCATAGGTTTTTCATTCTTTCCATCATCTGACAAGCCAAGATAATAACAGTTAGAATGCATGATTAGTTAGCTTATAAATATGTCCCTTCAACTTTTCATTTTCTCAAGTTCTTGCAGCAAGCTATAACCATTCTTTCTCTAGAGCTTCTTTATTTTCCTTTAGCTTTTTCTTCTCTCATTTGGGCTTGTCATTACTAAAATTCTTTTGTCTTCGCTTGGGCTTTTTACTGCCTTCTTACACCTAAAACTGTTGTGAGTTGCTCATCCTTGGCTTTTATCAAGATTCTTCTATAGAGTTTGAGCCTACCCCATTTTTTTTTAATTTGAGAAGTTATTGTCCATTTCTACTTGTCACAGACTCAAACCTTTTGCTTCATTTTTTAAATTTTTATTTGTTCATGTACCTTTTATTCTTTCTTCTTCTTATTTCTTTGGAGGTGAATTCTTATACCATGTTTAACATAGATTCGTCATACTCCACGTGGGGCCTTGATGGCTTGGCTTTCAAGCCTTGTCATCGGCTATGATTTAGAGTTTTCTAAGCTCCTTTTCGTCATTGGCCATTTGGAAAGATAATCATAAGTTTATGATATCTTAACTAAATATGACAAAAGCTTTGAAACTATTGAATCATGGTTAGTAGGCTCCAAGCATATTGCATCCTTATAAATTTGACATATTTTTTGACTTTTCCATTTTACAGATAATTGCTTCAAGATCTTCAAAGGCTAGCACATTTGCTATAGCATCTAAGATGTCAGCTAGCCTAGCAGCTTCTAGTTGTATGCGAGTGGCTAATTCCAATCATCCCACTCCTAAATTTTTTATTCTTACTCATAAAGTGAGATTGGTTGTTTAAAAACAACAATTTCTTTCCAAGAAGGCAAAAGGCATTGCTACCTCATGTCTTAAGATGACTTCGACTATAGTGCCCCCAACATCACATTCTTGCTTGGATAAGTGTAAAATTTCTGATCAACTTGCTTGTGAGGAGCCCAAAAGGTAAAAATCCACCACAAGGGAGAAAGAGGTCGCTAAAAAAATACTCATAAGTAAAATCTCGCTAGCTAACTAGCATCTAAGAAGAAGTAGAGTGCTCCAAAGAAGAAGAGTCCACACAGTGACAAGAAGCATGATGTTTTCTTTGGTCTTCATTATGGATGTTGTGCTTTGTATTTTAGATGGTATCCAACTTTGGCTGATCATAAGTATCTTCAAAGTTTGCAAGAGTCTTCTTACTATAATCCTATGCGCTGACATAGCATGAAAGATACCTCTAATGATTCCACCTTATTTTTTGTGATCCCGGAGAAAATTTTTATTGAGTGATCGGGTTACCAAGAGGGTTATATTTTCAGCAAAGACATTGCTATGACCAACTCCAACAAAACCTTTACTGATTTTTTTCTTCTTTTGAACTTGAGAATTGGGTAATCTACATAACTACATCGTTTAGATGCCTCGCTAGTTAGAAAAATAATTGGAAGACTATTCTTTCAAGTGTGAATATGGTGCTAATGTCTACTAAGGTCGCCTAAAGAGACATCATGGATTTTGGATCGATGAGGGCAACATTTAGTTTCCCATTATGAGAATGTGTTTATTGCTGCTGGGCTGAAGGAAATAATTTTAGCCACCTGCGAAGGTTTTTGAAAAAATAATAACATCGTTAATGCATTTGTTAGCTTCTGGTTGTCATCAACCAATTTTTTATCTTTTTATTTGGAGAAATGAGAATCATGATGTGGGATCTGAAGGGAATATGTGGCCTTCTCGTGTGCAAGGCTCATTTGGATGAGTGTACCTTATAAATTCTGTCTTTAATGAGAACTAAACAGATTTAAAGGTTTCACATCTTGTGAAGGAAGTTTGTCAGATGACCAAGAAGGATAAACTTACCACTAGAGAGTGAGTGACGATCTTTTCAAGGATCTGCGATCAACAAGCTTCTAATGAAGGCTGGCCCTCGAATGCTGTCGAATTTCATGTAAGGGTGCAAGGTAGCCTGTGGCTTCCTTTTGAGTATCTGCAACAAGTAAAACCCAAATGAGAGCTTGCACTTTTCTTGCAGTTCTAGATCTTTATAGTTATCTATCCTTCCTTTGTAACCTATACCCTTGTGAAGTAACCATGCCTCCACATTGCCTGCTAAATGGCTCATAATAAGCTCTTTGCTTTTGCATCCCAAGTGCTATGTGATATTTGTTGAGATTGTTGATCATATGCTTGCTTTAAGAATGATCAATTTGATTTTGATGATTAACAAATAATTGAAATATCATTAAAAAGGATCTAATACATTTGTCTAAGTTTTCTCAGATATTTTATCTCTAATTATATGTATGAAAATGAAAATGTGAAATAATTTAAGTTTCAAGAGTTCAAGTTCATGAATTGCAAGTTCTGCAAAGTGAAGTCTCAGCCCAAGTCGACTTCACTTGCAACTTGGTGAAGTCTCAGACCCAAGTCGACTTCGCCTGCGACTTCGGAAGTGAAGTCTCAACCCAAGTCGACTTCACTTGCGACTTGGTGAAGTCCCGGACCCAAGTGGACTTCACCTGCAACTTCGAAGGCAAAATTCTGGACAGCAAGTTTTAGCAAGACGAAGTCGCATCCCAAGTCGACTTCACGTATCCGAAGTCGACTCCACTCATCCGAAGTCGACTCCACTTGCGACTTCAACTCGTAACGGTCGAAAATTCTAACGTTGGAGCTCTAGATGCGCATGAACCTCCACTCCAACGGCTAGAATCTTTTTTCCTCTATATATACCATTGATGTATGAACGTTAAGGAAGAGAGAAGGAGGAAAGAAAGAGGAAAACACAAGTTGAGCTTCCATCTTCTAATATTCAAATGTGTTGAAGTTATTTGAATAACTATTGAAGCTTGAAGTGCTACAACTTTCAAGTGCGCTTCCAAGATTATCATCTCTACAAGACAAGGAGCTTTCGGAGCTTATCGAATACACGTTGTAAAGTGTAATCTCTCTTTTATTTATTTGTTTTATGTTGTTGCCTTGGATCGGTATTGGAGACCGAATTCAAGAAGAAACAAAATAGGGGGTTGGTTTGAGTTTGTCTCACTAACGGGTTTTGCTTGATTGGTTGGAGTTTGTCTCACCAATAGATTGGACTTGGTTGGTTGGAGTTGGTCTCACCAACAAGTGATTATTGTATATGCCCCCTAGAGCTAGAATCTAGAAGAGAGCGGGTGCTCT
This sequence comes from Annona cherimola, assembly GCA_030490835.1. Classification (NCBI taxonomy): domain Eukaryota; kingdom Viridiplantae; phylum Streptophyta; class Magnoliopsida; order Magnoliales; family Annonaceae; genus Annona; species Annona cherimola. The sequence continues at coordinate 31,739,138 of CM059971.1, read as the reverse complement.
AGATTGTATTGAAAATACAATAGTGGAACCCAAGACACAAGGGTGTGTGCTTGGAAGAGTGGAGTAGGGAAGGTTGCCCGAACCACTATATATTGTTGTCTCCTATTTGGTTTGATTTTTTACATTTTTATATTCCATTTGCACCCTCTCATTCTATCTCATATCACGTTTCATCAAGGGGATTGAAATTATAAGGGGTTAAGTTTTAATTTACCAAAGAATTTTTCAAGAACCCAATTCACCCCTCCCCTCTTGGGTTTTGCCATAAACTCGGGGCCAACAATATTTACAAGGATTTGAATCAAATTATATACAACCAGAGAGGCCCGGGGCATGCCACTTCGTATTTTTCGGTTCTTTTTCTCTTTGGTTGGCTTAGATTCTATTTTCCTCAAATTTATGAGGTTGAGGAAATTATCTAGTTTCCCTCTTAGGGTTGACTCTGAAGAATTTGCTAGATAGAATTTGCCAATCATATTTTGGAAGAAATGACCGAGTTTATCATCCAGACTAGCTATTTTGAGGAGAGATTCTTGCGAATAGTGGCTCCTTATGAGTGGTAAATAAAATTTTCTTCCAAAGAACTAATGCTTGATGAAAAACATTTCACATTTTAACTTCAACCATGTTTTCTTGCCTATAGAGATTGACACATGCTTTGATATTGAGTTGTATTATCCTCACCCATTTGCTCATTAGTTGGGTTTTGACCTGGATGTTCCTGCATAGGACTTCTATATGGCTTGCTTTTGAAAGGGTCAAATTTTCTTATGAGCTTAAGTTTTCATCATTCGATGAGCTAGTTTGAGCAACCCAAGACTATGTACATTGGTACGATATTTGTGCAATAAAGGTCATTGAACAGGCTACACCCAAATATCCTTTTGGGCTTTTAAACCTTTAGATCTATCTACTGGTTGGAGAGCACTAGGTCTAGTGATGTCATTCAAGGAAAGATGCTTCAAAGAGCATGATGTGGAGGAGATAGAGGCTCAATGTGTCCAATATATCGATTTTTTCATGTCTATGTCGAGATTGTAAAGAGTAGTTTTGCTTGTTATGATTGGATTTTTGAGGGGAAAAAGTACTTCCGCCTTGACATTGAGCCCTCTAAGAAACCTCTTTAGGAGCTAGTTGCCAAGAAAGCTACTTCTTGAAAGGATTATGAACTCGTAGAAACTTGGAGTATGTTTCTATCCTTTTTACTTCATTATTTTATTCATTGGGTTTTGATACTTATCATCTTTCTTTTTTATCTTTACAAAATACAATGTCGAACTTCACAAAGTTGTGTATCCACCAAAACTAATCAACCGTTTTTAGTTTCCAAATTGCTTTACCAATCCAAAAGTCGTGGAATCATTGAAGATATACGATAGTTGTAGTAAAAAGCGAAAGAATCCTCAAACTAAGATTTTATCTCTTAGCACTGGATCTTCCAAGCATGTTGATATTGGTCCTCTTCAGGAATAGAGCCTATTAGAAAAGGGAAAATTTATGAGATGTCTTGAAGTTTTGGAGGATTAGAATATGATTAAAGACCATGATAGGAGAGATCGTATCATTTTCAAGGTCTGATATAGAGTATCTCAACAACATGATCCCTTTATAGGAAATTGTAGTAGAGCTTAACATTGCTAAAAATTCTTTAGAAGAGCACAAGATGGTGTAAGAAGTGTGTGCTATGACTCAGAACAATATTGGCTCTACGAATTTACCGGCATCACTAGCTTTCAACGATTAGGCCTTAAGAGACCTTCTGAGCTTTCATATAAATCTGAATATGGATCAAGCAACCAACCCATGTGATCTATGATAATGGCTCCACATTTTTTGATGACAGATTTATAGGAGACTATCAAAAATGCAAACATCTGAGGCACACAATTCACCTTTTGTTTGTGGCTCAGGGTACCCTTACAAAGGAGGCTTTGCATTTTGATAGTGGAAACATGGGTATATCACATTATCTTGTAAATTATGATTACTTTTGTGATAAATCTGAATTTGGGTGCTTGTTTTTATAGGGTCTAGTTCAAAGGATGTGACTTGCACAAAAGTTCTCAACCCGGGTGTTAGTGACACTACTTCTCTCATTCATTTAAAAGATGAGGATATGAAATTTGAAGGTAGAAATTTTCATTACTTTTCCCTCCTTTTTGTTACTGACCTAGTGCCTAATCAATCATGTCTTTGATAGCCATCTTTGTTGTTGAAATTTCTGGCCAAGGTACTGATGATGAAGAGAATTTAGCACTGCTTAATCTTGATGCCTCAGCTAAAGTGTTACCCATCTCACCCATTTTGCCAGGTATTATCATGTTTCCATGCTCTTGTTTATGTTTGGGAAGTTCATTTAACTTTATGACTTATTAACGTGAATATAATTTATATTGATATACGTTTAACTTTATAAATTGTTTATATAGATAAATTTTTAATTTTTAATTGCATATATGTTATTCAAGTTATCTCATTCACATATTTATCAATGAAATAAAATATATTATTTATGTTGTTTATATCTTGCAAGAATTAATATTATTATCTTGCAATTTAGTAGTTTTAATATAATTCAAAATTTACATTGATGTCTTTTTAAGATTGATATACATATTTATGAAGATTAAGTTGTAAAACAAAATTATTTAAAAATTAAAATTTTAAACTTTTACCTTCTTTTTTAACCCGACCCGAAACCAACTTGAAGTTTGTCTTTAGACATATTAAAGAAAGGTAAGGGCTGAACCGACCTTGTCTTAACCTAGTATGAAAAGGAAGGTCAAACAAGATTTTTAAATGTAGGGTTAGGGTGGGCACACCCTAACTCGCCCCGACCTGCACCGATTTTCACCCCTAGTTTAGGGTATGTTTCCAACTACAAGAACTAGGGAGTCATTATTAACATTGCCTAAAAAGCACTACTTCATTTGTAAGTCTCTTCTCGGACACAGTGGATTTAGTTGAGATGATATGTTGAATAAGTTAAAAGCAGATGGGCGAGCATGGGATGAGTACACAAAAGGTAGGAGCGACATTGCATAAATTTTTTCACTAATGGATGGATATGTAAGGCCTAACTTATACTCTTGACACAAGAACACCCCAATGCAAAGCCTTTTAGGTCGATGAGTTTCCATACTACACACAGTTGGCTTGCTTAATCTAAGGTATTAACACAAAATTGGCTTGCTTATTCCTTATTCCAAGGTATTAAAACCTTGATTTACCAGTTTGGGTATTTTTTTGGTCACCAATCGTACTTTTTTTAGTGTATAGGTACTCATGTGGAATGTTAGTGTTAATCACAGTTTTTAGTGGGGAACAAGCTCAATTTCACTTAATGAGCCCTAAGAAATGTTGGTTGCTCGCGGTCAAATCAACCCAAATAAAGCTGTCGATTGGAAGTCTTATATAAACTTAGAAAAGGAGAACACAAATGAATTTAGATTAAATAAAGAAAATAAATGAGGAGTTATTTTGAACGTTAGAGGGTGGGTAGTGCATATTAAATGCGCAAATGTTTGAATTTTTATGACATTACGATCCAAGTTGCAACTGAAGTCAACTTCAAATGTGACTTCACCCAACTCGCAGATCGAGGTCGACTTCGGTTGCAACTTTGACCCTCATTTCTTTTATGAGAGATTGGTTTCTCATTTTCAGATCTAAGTTCCAATTTCAGGTCAATTTGGTCTGGAACTTGACCCAAGTTACAAGTGAAGTCGATTTAGGTTGCAACTTCACTTTTCGTTATGCACTTTGGAACTTAAATCTTCATAAATTGAATACTTCGACCTTTATGTTCTAGTGTCTTCATGGTTTAACCTTCTTAGACTTAGTTTCTATTTAATCTTCTCAATTTTCCTGAGGTCTCACAAATGTACTCTTCTTTGATTCTAGTCTTGTACTTGAGATTTCAATTCTTTATAGCTTGAGCTTCATCTGTTGGCATTTGTCTTCAGATCTTCAAGATATGTGTTTCTTGAGTTCCATTTGTTGTTCTTTGAGTTCAGTTCTTAAAATTTAAACTCCTTGGTATCCAAGTAGTCGACTTGAGTTTGTAACTTCGGTATTCAGTTGCATACTTGATTATTCAAAATCTTCATTCTAGTGCTTGAGTGATCCAAGTCTCGTCATTGAGTCAACCTCATGTGGGATTTCACCCAAGTTGCACGTTGGAATCGACTTGGGATGCGACTTGACTTCTTCAGATTCTTCATTGGTTGCCTGAAGTCTCCCATGTCACATGCGAAGTTAACTTCGGTTGCAACTTCACCTATTCACACGTCCATAATTTCAGCTTTGCCTCCAAAATGCTATTTGAAGTCGATCTCAAAGTCCACTTAGGTATCGACTTGACTCAAGCCAATGCTTGAGTGAGGTTGACTTTGCAACTTGATCTGTAATAGTTTGTTTTTGAAAAAAATTAACTTAAAACATTGCACCAAACAAGTTAGTACCTTTAATCCCTCAAATTTGGGTTATTAATCATCAAAATATGGATTATACTTGATTTGTTAATTGAGTTCACAACACATAAATCATATTCACATTAATAAGCAATAAAGTTAAACTTATTTATCCAATAAAACAACATTCACATAAGTAACTCATATAATTTACAAAAATAATTTACATCTTGCTGGTCGGGGAGGGTCAAGATTGGTCGGGACATGGTCAACCCGTCCCATCCCTTAGAAGTGAAACATGAGTTTAAAATTCTGACCCCTCCACCCCACCGGGTCAAAATCCTCGCCTCGGCCCTACTCTATTTTCACCCCTATTCCAATACTAGCTCTAGAAGTGTAATTTGGAATTCAAAAGTACGGAACTTTTGCATTTAAGGTAAGACTCTTATGAGTAAAAAAAAAAAAAAGCTGGGCCTTGATATAGTACACCCGGGTGTACTTATCCTTAGTGCACTCCTTAGGTGCTTTAACCCATTTTTTAAATTTTATTTAAGTTTTTTATATAATTATTAATCTAAGTGTATTTAACATGTATATAAGGAACTAGCGGGGATGATTTTTTTTATAAATTTTATTTTTAAAGAACTAAGGAAGGGGTAGGACGATTTCCGGTATTCACAGCAGAAGGAATTTGGCAGTATAAGGAACCAGCGGGGATGAACCCGAGCATGGCAGACCTGCTCGAAGCAGAGCTCCAAACAATGGCTATCACTGGCCCGGCGATTAAGAAGATTTCTCCCGGGGACGAGGCAGTGAGCTTATGTTCAGTTTGGACATCAAAGTCATACAATAGGGAGTTATTTAAGGCCATGATGCGCAGGCTTTGGAGAACGAGCGATGCTTTTCAGTTTGTGGAGATAGAAGAAAACCTCTACAAGATCATCTTCACAAGCCAAGCCGACAAAGAGAGAATTTTAAGTGGGAGACCCTGGTTATTCGACAGACATTTGGTCCTCATGTTGGATCTGAAGGAAGAGATTGATCACGCCCATCTGGTGTTTGCTGAAACGCCAATTTGGATGCACGTGATGGGCATTCCTTACCTGGCCGACAAACAGCAGCTGGGGTGCCGCATTGGTGAAACTTTTGAGAAGGTGGAAGAAATCATAGCGTCGGAATCAGAGCTGAAGATGAAAGTACACATTGACTGTAGAAAGCCTCTACGGAGGGGGCTGTTTACACAAGTGGGGTCACAGAGAAGGACTTGGATCTCGTTCCAATATGAAAAGCTGCCGGTTTTCTGCTATTGGTGTGGAGTAATGGGCCATGCTTATAAGGAGTGCTCAAAATTCACAAACCAAAAAAACCCAAAAACAGAAATTAGTGAAGCTGACATGCCTTTCGGGAGTGCCCTACGGTGGGGCATCCGGCCTTTGCGGGCTCGTGCTGGACAGCAGTTTGGAAATCGTGTGGCTCCAAGGAAGTTTCTGGGCGAGATGTTTTATTATGATGAGGAATTAGAAACCAGAAATAATGTCCAAGAAGAAGTTTTCCATTCCAATGAGGCAGGGGATAAAACCGACCCTGTTTCAACATTGTCTCATGGCAATTTTACTCCCATATCAGCAGCGATGCAGCACTCTGCTGACCAAGCCACTACCAACCCAGCAGCAATGCACGAGCTGGGTGAACACTCCCAACCTTCGATCCAGTTGGATCACCACCTGCAATGGAAACAAAACAGCTATCCTCCACAGCTGCATCTCTCGTCTTCTCCACAGCTGCTGGCCGCAACAAACTTCCGACAGAATTCGAGGAACTCTTTACAGCAGGAAACCCAATCTACTCTCCAGCAGCAGCAAGCCACTACCCAACCAGCAGCAACGCACGAGCTGGGTGAACACTCCCAACCTTCGATCCAGTTGGATCACCACCTGCAATGGAAACAAAACAGCTATCCTCCACAGCTGCATCTCTCGTCTTCTCCACAGCTGCTGCCCGCAACAAACTTCCTGCAGAATTCGAGGGACTCTTTACAGCAGGAAACCCAATCTAATCTCCAGCAGCAACAAGGTCTCCACCAGTCACACCCACAGGAACTTCCCCATCATTCACAGAACAAACTTCTGAATTATCTGAAACAACAGAAGCAGCACGACCCTCAAGCAACACAGCAGCAATTGTGGAAGCCCCCACAGCACGCGTCTGAGGCCAAATCACAGCAGGAGAGTTATCCCCATTTACCATTGCAGATGGCATCTCTTTCCCCTCAACAGAAACTACCCCCCAAACCAGTTCAGCAGCCAACTGAAATGGGGAAAACCCCATCCCATCCTCAATTACAGGAAGCTGTAATGTGGCAATGCTCTCACAACACCCTGATTCCTTCTTCTCCTCAGACTGGGGAAGCTGAACACCAGTTTTCCTATGAAATGATTCCCTCTCCCCCTCAAACCGGGGAAGCTGAACAGCTGGTTTCCTATGCTGGACTGGAGTTGCTGCAGGCTCCCAATTTGATTGCTACCCATCGTGTGCATGAGCCGGCTGAAGGAGATTCTTTTGGAAAGTCAGGGGCAAAATCTGAAGAGCTTAAAACTCCACTGGATGACAGATATATGGACTCTATGATGGGAGACAGCGCAACCATTGGGAGAGGAAAAGGCAGATGGAAACGTTTGGCAAGAGGCATGGATGGCATAAATATGAAATCTGAAACGACAGAAGGAAAGCGAAAGTTGAATGGGGGGCCTGATGAGAAGAGTTTCTCTAACAAACGCCCAAGGACGGTTATTCCAAATGCATCGAGAGAGGTGGAGGTTGAGGGGAATCCTCAACCCCACCTCGAATAACATGGTTTTCTTAGCTTGGAATTGCCGTGGGCTTGGGAACCCACGTGCAATTCGATGTCTTCTCGACTTGGTCAAGAAAAAAGATCCCAAAGTGGTTTTCCTCTGTGAAACGAAGCGGTCGGCAAAAGAAATGGAGGAAATCAAATATAAGCTGAGGTTTGACTCTTGTTTGGCGGTGGAGTCCATTGAGAGAAGGGGGGGCTTGGCACTTCTATGGAACAATGATTTCCCGGCTCATATTAAAAGCTTCTCTCACCACCACATTGACGCTGACTTTCAAGGGTGGCGGTTTACTGGTTTCTATGGCCATCCCGAAATGCAATATAGAGTTCACACGTGGAATCTTTTGAGCATGTTGAGCAACCGGGCGGACACTCCGTGGTTGATTTTGGGGGACTTTAATGAGGTGACGGGTCCTTCGGAATACACAAGCAAAAGGATCCGCTCTCAATTGCAGATGGATCTCTTCTGTAATTTTTTGGATAATTGCAACTTATTGGATCTGGGTTTTGTGGGCCCGCCTATGACATGGAGAAATAATCGCAGGGGCTCTGATCGCGTGGAAGCCAGATTGGACAGGGGGGTCGCAACGCCAACTTGGTTATCCCTCTTCCCACATGCAAAAATTTATCATCTATCTGTTGCCTCCTCTGATCATTGTCCTTTGCTGCTGATTTTGAATACAATGAAATGCAAGAGGAAACCGCCAAAGGAATTCAGATATGAGCTATTTTGGTCAAGAGACAGGGAGGCTCACCGCATTGTAAGCCGGGCATGGGAAATGCATGCTTCTGAGGTCTCTTTTTCTCAGGGCCGTTTGGAAAGCAAGATCAAATCCTGTAGTGTGGAATTATCAAAATGGAATCGTTTGAGGAGAGGAAATCTTAGGAAAGCTATCGAGGTAAAACAACAGGAACTGGAAAACATCATGGGTATGCCCTCCTCCGATCAGCGGGATGAAGCCATCAACAAAACTAAAACCCAAATCAATGTTCTTTTGGAAGATGAGGAACTTCTATGGAGGCAGAGAGCTAAGACACATTGGCTACATGGGGGAGATAGAAATACGGGTTTTTTCCACAGGATGGCGTCTAACCGCAAAAGGTACAACTCCATTGATGCCCTGAAAGATTCTAATGGGCATTGGGTTAGGGATCAAGAAAAACTGATGGATATGGCGGTAAATCACTTTTCATCTCTTTTCTCCTCCGCAGGCCCACATCATGCTGCGTGGGTGAACAATCTCACATCCAGATGTCTCACTGACCACCAGAGGCAATCCCTAACTAGGACCTTAGAGTTTGATGAAGTGGCAAGGGCTGTGAAGGCTATGAGCCCAACAAAGGCCCCGGGCCCCGACGGGATGTCGGCGGGGTTTTTCCAAAAGCATTGGCAAACGGTGGGTAACGACGTTTTTCTATGGTGCAAGAAATTCATGGAACAGCCCGACCGGACCATTCAATGTCAGCAGATGGAGCAACTGAACGCAACCACCATTGTTCTTATCCCCAAGATGAAGGGTGCCCACTCTTTGGCCCATTTCCGCCCCATCAGCCTGTGCAATGTGGCCTACAAGATCTTGGCCAAAGTTTTGGCCAACAGACTCAAGATTTGCCTCCATGATGTCATCAGTGAGAACCAAAGTGCATTTGTTCCGAGCCGACTCATTTCAGATAACATGTTGGTTGCTTATGAAGTGATTCATTCGCTCCGGAGGAGAAGGGGGGGGAGAAAGCATGAGATGGCAATCAAGTTAGACATGTCAAAGGCTTATGATAGAGTTGAATGGGAGTTTCTGAAACAACTTATGGAAGCAATGAACTTCGGAACTGTCTGGATCCAATGGATGATGTGTTGTATCTCAACTGTGAGGTACCGTGTAAATGTCAACGGCTTCAAGACGCGTTTCTTCTGTCCTCAAAGGGGGTTAAGGCAGGGTGATCCGCTCTCCCCTTATCTGTTTCTACTATGTGCTGAGGGACTCTCTACTCTAATTTCAAATGCGGTTGCCTGTGGCAGTATCCATGGCATCAAGGTGAATCCTGGGGGTCCATCCATTACCCACCTCCTTTTTGCCGACGATGCTCTCATCTTTATCCGTGCGGAGGGATGTGAAGTTCGAAACTTAATGGCCATCCTCAAATTATACTCTGAGGCTTCTGGACAGGTGGTTAATGTGGACAAAACAGCTGTTTTTTTCAGCTCAAATGTCAATAGAAACTTGAGAAATGATCTCACCCACTTACTCGGATCTGGGGGCAATGATTTTGACCACTATCTGGGGCTCCCTGCTTGGCTTGGAAGATCAAAAAGAGAAATGTTCAAGGGTTTAAAACAACATATCTGGAACAAAATCCAAGGCTGGAAAGGTAAACTTCTCTCTTGGGGAGGAAAAGAAACCCTTATCAAAGCAGTTGCCCAGGCTATTCCGACCTACACGATGAGCTTGTTTTTGCTTCCAAAAATATTGTGCAATGAAATTGATGGAATGCTTAGTAGATTTTGGTGGGGAGAACAGGATAACAGACGGAAAATGAGTTGGGTTGCCTGGAGAGATATGTGCACACCGAAGCTTGCGGGCGGTCTGGGGTTTCGAGAGCTAAATTCTTTTAATTTTGCTCTTCTTGGAAAACAGGTATGGCGTCTCATTCTACGAACAAACTCCTTATGTCACAAAGTGCTAAAAGCAAAATATTTTCCGCATGGAAATGTCTGGAACTGCAATGCTAAACCCTCTGACTCTTTCACCTGGAAGAGTATCTTGAGGGCCAGAGAGATGATCCGAAATGGTTGTAAATGGTGTATTGGCAATGGAAAGCGGGTAAGATTCTTTGGCGAGGCATGGCTTGATGATCGGTTACTCAAAGTGGGTCCTCTTCCGCGGTCTATTCCTGATGATGCGATGGTTGCTCACTTCATAAACACTTCTGAGAACTCATGGAATAGGGATAGAATTGTGGCGGCCGTGGGAGAGGAGGGATGGGAAAAAATAAACCAAGTTCCTCTGCCCCAATCTGATGTTGAGGACCGTTTGTTCTGGGCGCATGAACCGAATGGCATATACTCAGTGAAATCCGCATACAGGTTTCTGCGTCAGGCTGTGGACATCTCTTTAAACTCTGGCATTTATAGAGCAATATGGAAATCAAAGCTTCCGAGCAAGATCACAATTTTTGGATGGAGACTTTTCAAAGATGCCCTCCCAACACTGAAAAATTTACAATCCAGGGGTATAGAAGTGGACCATTGTTGTTTCTTTTGCAGGACCGAGGTGGAGGACGCTACCCACATCTTCACGGGTTGTCTACACACTAGAGACATTTTTTTGAAAGCTGTTAAAATGGTAAACCTTTGGACATCGATTCAGGATATCTTTCGTATCCTTGTCTCTAAGAACAGAACTGAGGATCTTGCTTTTTTTGTCCTATACTGCTGGCGGGTGTGGCACTTGAGAAACAAACTCAGAGCAGACAAGACCCAACCGATCTTTTCATCGGTGATTGAGTGGTGTGAGAATTATCTCGAACAATTCAGAAGGGCAAAACTACTCATACAGGTGGGGGCGATTGATCGCCCTTTGGTGGTAAGATGGTCAAGACCACCAACTGGTTTTCTCAAGATGAATGTGGACGCCCGGAAACATGGGGGCAATCACTCTTTGGGCTTTGCTGCCATCATTCGGGACTCAAATGGCTCCTTTCTCGCGGCTAAGGGATGGAAACGAAGAGGCACCATGGAACCTTTGTGTATGGAGGCCACAGCTTTTCTCTTTGGTCTAAAATGGGCTCTCCAGCTCAACCTGCAGAGGGTTTTGGTTGAAACTGATTCACTACTCCTTTTCAACTATCTGTTGGCTGACGAACACATCCTCTCACCTGCGGGGGTTCCCATTGATGAGATCAGATCTCTCCTATCATCTAACCGACTCTACTCGGCTCATCATGTCTTAAGACAAGGAAATGCTGTAGCTCACTCTTTAGCTGATCTTGTATGTAATTCTTTTTTGGATAGCCATGTTTGGTGGGGTAACCCCCCCCAAGTTCTTTTTGGAAAACTTTGTACAGACAATTTTTTGGCAATGAATTACTTGGATCACCTTATCCCTTCTTCCCCTCGCAGTGCAAGGGAGCTGGGATAGGGGTTTTTCCTTTTTCCATCAAAAAAAAAAAAAAAAAAAAAAAAACATGTATATCAAGTTTTAATTTTTAGATATTTTAGATATTTTTTATATTTTTAAAAATTAGCGACATTTTAGTAATTTTAATAATGGTAAAACTTAATATACATGTTAATACACTTAGATTAATAGTTGTATAAAATAATTTTAAAATAATAAAAATGAATTAAACGCACTAGATGCACCAAAACTAAGTGCATCTAGGTGCATTTAGCCTATCCTGCAAAAAACCAACCTAACACTATTGCGTAGGGTGCCTACATTTTCGTATACCCACAATATGAGTTGGCATAAAATGCAAGGCAGGTGGTGTTGAGGGTGAACATGACGTGAGATGGTATGAACAACTGCAGATTAGGACAATATTGACCCAGTTGCCACATGAAAATTTTTAATATTAGATAGTATGCTACTTAGTGTAACCATACTCGGATGAGTATGCTAACTAATAGAGCTCAATTCTATGCTCCTGGGAGAATTAAGTCTCAATGCTCCTGGGTGCATATATCCTTTTTAATTTTTTTGAAACCTTTAATCTAAGTGTATTTAACAAGCATATTAATTTTTACTATTTTTGGAGATTTATAGATATATTTTTTGGATTTTTAAAAATCAGCGTGCCACTGAATTTTAAAAATTTGAAAATATATTTAATTTTTTTTAAAAATGGTAAAAATTGATATGTATATTAAATATATTTAAATTAATAGTTGTATAATTTTTTTTTCAAATTTAAATAAAAATGGTAAAAATTGATACGTATATTGAATATATTTAAATTAATAGTTGTATAATTTTTTTTTAAAAAATAAATGTATGCATCAGGAGCATTGAGCGGGAGCATACAACCGACCTTCGTAACTAAGAGGCTATTACTAACGGAGCGTGATCGTATGCTCCCGAGAGCACGGAGCCTCCATGCTCTCGGGAGTGAGATGTTGTTCGCTTGTGCAGGCGATTTTGGAGCCGTTGGATGCGGCAGCAGCGTCGAGGCAGAGACGTTTGCGGACAAGCCCCTCGTCAGATTGTCAATATGGCAGCGGTATTTGCAAAATGGTATCACGCTCCATTTTATTTGGGAGATTTCAATTTTCTAAATGCTATTTCGCACACCCCTCTTTTGCCTTGTCCCCGCTCCTGCATCTCGCTTGCGAGCCCCTCTTCTGCACGTCATCGCTCGCACCGCCCCTCTGCTACCGAGTCGCCGCTCGCCTCTGCTGCTTGTCGCCGCTCGCGAAACTCCTTTGCTATCGCGTTGCAGCTCGCAACGCCCCTCTACTGCCGAGTCGTCGCTCGCCTCTATTGCCGAGGAGCTGCTTGCAGTGCCCCTCTCCTCTTCCGGTCATCATTACCAAACACCACCTCCGCCACCATCGACTTGGGTTTCGCCACCAACTCCCAGCTACTCGGTGCCTCCACCCTACCCCGAAGTTCATCCTCTCGACCATCATTACCAAACACCACCTCCGCCACCTACTTCAACTTCACCCCCAATTTCAAAGCCTCCGCCACCGAATAACTGCAGCATTATGCCTGTTGAACAGTTGGCATTTTAGTTCCAACAATAAAAATCTGTTAGCATGAAGATCAGCAGGAAATCAAAACAGATTTGTTTTCTGTTTTTTTGTTATTTTTTCAAGTTCTAACTGTCCACAAATTTGGAAATTCAAAGGAGGAGAAGGTTGTTATCTTTTATGTATAAATAACTGGTTTTGAATGAAAGAAGTAGATCATTATTCCAAACCTTTCAGTTTACACTTTCATTGCTTTCCTTGTTTTAATCCAACAAGTGGTATCAGAGCCACAGTTGGTCTTAGAGAATCTGTGAGAGAAAAAAAACAGAGAGAAGCCTTATATTTTCAAACCCAATGTCAACCAATAATCACCTTTCCTTGTTAGCTCCACAAACCTTCACTGGCGAGAATTATCAAATCTGGTTAGTGAAGATGCAATCTTTCTTGGAAGCCTTTGATCTTTGGGAGATTGTAGCTGAAGACAAACATGTACCTCCGCTACCAAGAGATCCTACCTTGGCACAAATCAAAGCCAACTCTGAAGAAATTGCAAAAAGGGCCAGAGCCAAGACTGTTATTCAAAATTCTGTGGGAGATTCAATCTTCCCCAGGATTATGGCATGCAAGACTGCAAAAGAAGCTTGGGACAAACTGAAAACAGAGTATCAGGGAAGCGACAAAACCAAGCAAATGAAGATTTTGAATCTCAAAAGAGATTTTGAAGCACTAAGCATGAAAGAAGATGAGTACATCAGCAAATACTCTGACAGAATTTCTTTGATTGTCAACCAAATTCGGTTGCTTGGTGAGAATTTTTCTGACTCAAGGATTGTGGAAAAAATTTTAGTGACGCTTCCTGAGAGGTTTGAATCTAAAATTTCCTCTCTCGAAGAGTCCAAGGATCTCACCAAAATTTCAATGGCCGAACTAATCAGTGCTCTTCAAGCACAGGAGCAAAGGAGGGCTTTGAGGCAAGAAAAAATTATTGAAGGAGCTTTTCATGTACAAAATCAGCAAGGAAACAAAGGCAAGAAGCAAGTTAACAAGAAATTGAAAGACAAAAATGAAGGCTATAATGGTAAGAAAAAATTCTCACCTTGCAGGTATTGTAAAAAGACCACACACGTGGAGAAATACTGCTGGTGGAGGCCTGATGCAATATGTGGCAATTGCAAGCAACTTGGGCACATCGCCAAAGTATGCAAATATAAAAGCAAGGATTTTCAAAGCAACCAACAAGCACAAGCAGCTGAGTCAGAAGTTTAGGAGGAGCAACTATTTGTTTCCTCATGTTTTCACAGCATAGATACCGGCAACACTTGGCTCATTGACAGTGGATGCACAAATCATATGACATTTAATGCAGCAATATTCAAAGATCTTGATAAAAGCTATAAAACTAAAGTGAGAATTGGGAACGGAGACTTCCTTGATGTGAAAGGCAAAGGTACAGCCAAAGTAAAAACTTCTACAGGTATCAAACTTATTACTGATGTGTTATTTGTGCCTGAACTTAGTCAAAATTTACTGAGTGTTGGGCAAATGTTGGAAAAGGGATATTCGCTTGAATTTAAAGACGATAACTGCACTATTTTTGATAATGATGGAAATGAATTATTTTGTGTAAAAATGAAGCAGAAAAGTTTTGTTATGGAATGGAATGAGGATAAAGCTTATGCAGGTGCAAACTTAAGTGACTCAGATTTGTGGCACAAAAGATTTGGTCACTTTAACCACAGGAGTTTAATCGATCTCAAAAGGCAGAAACTTGTTGAAAACATGGTTGAAATCACAAATGAACCTCATGATTGTGATGCTTGTCAGCAAGGAAAACAAGTAAAAGTTTCTTTTCCAAAAGGCCAAGCTTGGAGGGCCTCTCAAAAGCTGCAACTTATACACACTGATGTGTGTGGACCCATGACAGTTACATCAATGAATGGTAATCGATACTTTCTTCTTTTCATTGATGATTTTTCTAGAATGTGTTGGGTCTATTTTCTCAAAGCTAGAAGTGAAGTTTATGCTGTGTTTCAGAAATTCAAAAATTATGTTGAAAACCAAAGCGATTTGAAGATTAAAATGTTGAGATCTGATAATGGCGGTGAGTACAGCTCTAGCAAATTTGATAAATTTTGTAGTGATGAAGGAATTAAACACCAGTTGACTGTCACTTACACACTGCAACAAAATGGTGTAAGTGAGAGAAAAAATAGGACCGTGATGGAGATGGCTAGGTGTCTAATGTTTGAGAAAAATTTACCAAAGCATTTTTGGGCTGAAGCAGTTAACACTTCGATGTATTTATTAAACAGGCTACCTACTAAGGCTCTCAAAAATAAAACTCCATATGAGGCTTGGCATGGTGTGAAACCATCTGTACATCATCTCAAAGTATTTGGGTGCATTTGTTTTTATCAAATTCCTTATCAGAAAAGAGACAAGCTTGATAAAAGAGCAGAAAAGGGAATTTTTGTTGGTTATAGTCTTGTCACAAAGGGATACAGAGTTTATTCCTTGAAGACTCATGAAATTTTGGTCTGCAAAGATATTAAATTTAATGAAATGGCAGCTTGGAATTGGGACAATCTTGAGGATGTGCAACCTGAAATTCTTAATGACAAGCTAAACCAACCACATACTATAACATATGATGAAACTTTTGATGATGAACCAATCAGAGGTACAAGAACTTTGCAAGATATATATCAAGAGTGCAATCTTGTTATCTCAGAACCTAGCAACTTCCTTGAGGCAAAAACTTCACCATCTTGGAGAAAAGCAATGCAAGAAGAGATTGATATGATCAACAAAAATGAAACATGACAATTAGTTGAAAGACCTGGAGTGCAGAAAGTGATTGGAGTTAAATGGGTATTCAAAATCAAACTCAATCCTAATGGCTCAATATGCAAATACAAGGCAAGGCTTGTGGTGAAGGGATATGCACAACAGCAAGGAGTGGATTACCAAGAAACATTCGCACCAGTTGCAAGGTATGATACTATCAGATATATTATTGCCTTTGTTGCATTCAAAAAATGGCAAGTTCATCAACTAGATGTTAAATCAGCATTTTTAAATGGCTTTCTTGATGAAAATATTTATGTTGAGCAGCCTGATGGTTTTGTAATTCCTGGAAAAGAGAATTATGTTTATTTGTTAAAGAAGGCTCTTTATGGTCTTAAACAAGCTCCAAGAGCTTGGTACAGCAGAATTGATAACCATTTATCACAAATTGGTTTCAAGAAAAGTGATAGTGAAGCCACCTTATACATCAAAGGAGAAGGGAGCAACATTCTGGTGGTATCTCTATATGTTGATGACATGTTAATAACAGGGGAAGATTGCGGTCTTATTCAGTCTTTCAAAACAGAAATGAATCAAGTTTTTGAAATGACAGACCTAGGACTGATGCAGTATTTTCTGGGTATGGAAGTGAATCAATTCAGAAATGGTATTTTCATATGTCAGAAAAAATATGCAACAGATATCTTGAAGAAATTTTGCATGGAAGATTGCAAGCCTGTGTACATTCCAATGCCAACAAGTGAAAAACTAAGTAAAGATGATAATTCAAAGAAAGTTGATGAAGGTTTGTTCAGAAGTCTTATAGGGAGCCTATTATATCTTACAGCAACAAGACCAGATATTATGTTTGCTGTAAGTATCTTATCCAGATATATGCATTCTCCATCTGAAAAACATTTTTCAGTAGCAAAAAGAATACTCAGGTACTTAAAAGGTACCATAGATCTTGGTGTTTTGTTTAAAAGTGTAGGAAATGAAGATATGAAGCTGTTGGGATACTCTGACAGTGATTGGGGAGGTTGTCTAGATAATTTCAAAAGCACTTCTGGAAATCTCTTCTCTTTGGGTTTTGGTGTCTTCACATGGAGCTCAAAGAAGCAAGAAACAACAGCACAATCCACAGCTGAAGCTGAATACATTGCCGCTGCTGCTGCTGTGAATCAAGCTATTTGGTTAAGGAAGCTTCTAATGGATCTGGGTTGTCAACAAAAAGATCCAACTGAAATCAGATGTGATAATCTTTCAGCAATATCAATTTCAAAGAACCCAGTATTTCATGGTAGGACAAAACACATAAAAATAAAGTTTCATTTCATTCGAGAAGCTCAACAATCCAATGAAGTGAATCTGGTGCATTGTTCATCTGAAGATCAATTTGCTGATTTACTCACTAAGGCTCTGCCTAAAGAAAGGTTTGAAATTCTCAGGCAAAAGATTGGTGTTTGTCTCAAAAATGCCAAGGAGGAGTGTTGAACAGTTGGCATTTTAGTTCCAACAATAAAAATCTGTTAGCATGAAGATCAGCAGGAAATCAAAACAGATTTGTTTTCTGTTTTTTTGTTATTTTTTCAAGTTCTAACTGTCCACAAATTTGGGAATTCAAAGGAGGAGAAGGTTGTTATCTTTTATGTATAAATAACTGGTTTTGAATGAAAGAAGTAGATCATTATTCCAAACCTTTCGGTTTACACTTTCATTGCTTTCCTTGTTTTAATCCAACAATGCCAACCCCGCCTCCACCATCACCGTCTCCCCCTCCGCATCACTTCCAAAGCCCACCAACATCTCCACCACCCTCTGAGCATTCGCATTCATCACCACCCCCACCTGAGCAACCTGTCTTTCCTCTTCCGTTGAACACAGGCATACCCTATGCATCTCCTCCCCCTCCAGTAATTCCTTATTACTGATTTACTCTTTCCTCTCCACGCTTACATTGATTAACATTCTTCCCACGCAACTGGAATGCATTGCAGCAGAGCGGCACTATTTCCTGTAATTGTTTGCTTCCTCTTTTCCTTTTTTCTATGGTTTCTACATGAATTAATGAGCAGATTAGTAGCAATTTTTGTGGTTATTTGTTACTATATATGAATATGCGATAATAAAAAGTTTTTTTCTTATTAATCTTTTCTTCCATTTTAATTTCCTTTTGCCTCCGCGGAAAGGGTTCTCAACCCATTGCGGAAAAAAAACTGAACATGATGACCTTATCGTGTTCCTGGCTCAACACAATTATTTTCACATTGCAATGATAAACTAAATCTACATAATGTTTGTCCGCTGTGCAAGATCTTTACATAGACAGCTGTAATCATATCACTTATTGAGGGTGATATAGGTCATACTGGGGGGGGGGGGGGGGTGTGTGTGGAATGAGGGGCGCCAGAAGAGGGGCGCGTGAAATAGCATTTCCCAAATAAAATAGAGTATGATACCATTTTGCAAATACCGCTGCTGTGTTGACAATCTGATAGGGAGCCTGTCCGCAAACCTCCCTGCCTCGACGCTGTTGCCGCATCCAACGGCTCCAAAATAGCCTGCGCAAACGAATGGCATCGCGCTACGATCACGCTACATTACCGACGGAGACAACTCTTGTATATTGAATGTGTGAATACTGTATTCATCCTCGGTGCACGTCCACCATTCGGACCAGTGCCTACGCTGTCCGAAGGTGCCATACGCTGGGATTCTCTTTCTCGACGTACGGAAGCAATTGATTTTCTATCGTCCTTCCTGACTCTCTCCTTCTACTCCCGCTGCTTCTTCCCCGTCTTGACTTTCTGTTTTCGCAGATCCGAAAGGAAGGATGAGCTACGACAGGGCCCCTCATGAACCCTACCCTCCTCCAGGCAAATGAAATCCCCCACAGCCAGTTTCTTCTTCAAATGACACACACCTTCTGTCAATTGTCTCTTCCTCTTAATTTCATCATCTTATCTTTCTCAATCATCTCTAAAAGTCTCATTTTTTGGATTTCAATTCAGGGTACTCGCATCCCTACCCTCCGCCACCCGGCTACAGTGGGCCGCCTTATCCTCCGCCCCCAACGGGTAGCTATCCTCCCCCGCAGCCGCCCGGATACCAAGGCTACTTCCAAGACGGCTACCCACCTCCGCCGCCGCCGCACCACCACCACCACCACCACCATTCTCCTCCGCCGCCGCCTCCTCCTCCCTACTATCACTACCAAGAGGACTCTGGATGCTCTTCTTTCCTACGCGGATGGTACGTTTTCGTACTTCATGCGTACCATATCTGTCTCATGATGCTTGTGGATCGTAAATGGTATCAATCCAGATGGGAGTAAAAAAGTAGCCACAACGCGAAGATCGTGCCTTTTTTATTTTTATTTATTTTTAGGTTTCTGTTCTCGTTCCTTAGCTCTTGGGTTTGTTTGCATGTTGGCTGAGAAGAGAAGAGAGAGGATTGATGAGAATACTTATGTGGCGATTGCAGTTTTGTGGGGTCACAGTATGGTTGATAAACTCTTCAAATCCGCTGGGGTAATGGCGTTCAATTTCAATGGAATCTTTATGGTGATGCGTTTATGGGTTATTAGCCACAAAGATTTGTTTTCTGTCTTAAAACTTTTAGGGTTTTGTATCTTTGATACAGCCTTTCTATCGTGGGAGAGAATTGAAAAGAGCAATGAAAAACACAAGGGTATTTTAGGGCTCGATAAGAACACGTGCGGGAAATGTAGTCTTTGAATTTTTTTTGAGGGTCAATTGTACGGAAGAATTATAGTTAACTCTTCTGATTTCAAATCTGCAGGATAAGGGTGTTAGTGCCGTTGGTGCTCAGCCAGGGCAAGTGCCCTGGCTGTCTTGTTATTGAATCCGGGTGGGGAACTTTGTCTCCCATTTTCAGGAGTGTGGCCTCCTGCGTGGAAAATCTCCTGTGTGGAAAATCCATGGAGCCAAAAATTAGAAATATGTACTTTGGGATGATTGGGTTGTAAATATGTAGCTGTCAAATGGAACAGTAAAAAAATGATATTCAATTTTGATAGAATGGTCTCTTATAGAGCTAAGAGTAGAGTAGCAGCCACAAACTAACTCTCTCTCTGTAAGTTCTTCCCTGTAGCTATTCTAAACATTACTCTTCTCCAACTTTTCCTTTCATTTTTCCTAAATTCTTCTCTTTCCTTTTGAGAAGATTCTTGTTTCTAATTTATTCCCATTAGCATTCTCCAATGATTCAAATCGATATATGACAGACTTTGTATTGTTCCTAGTTTCCCACGTGTGTTTAGGCTGTCCTACCAAATTTTCAAAATTAACTGGAAAATAAGATCTAGGTTGGCATAAAATAGGCTCACATAGCATGTAAACAGAAGGGTGTAGTGGTTCTGCCTCTTGACTATCTAAGATACTCGACAAAAGATTTTCTATTTCTAACAAAAATATGAAGAATAATTGTACTGATTGTGTTTACTGAACTGGCATTTGCTTGCTGTGCAATTGCTCTAAAATTGGGAAGTAGGATAAGAATGTGAGAAAATATTCATGATTTGCCAGAAGACACCATGTTTCTAGCTTTTGATATTATTCATTATTAAGCAATGAAAAAGGAAAAAAAAAAATAGTGGTAGCTTGGCTCTGTGAAATTGGAGCCTGCACTCATAGCTACCCCCAGATTCCAAATCTTGAAAGAGCGGCAGAAATGAAATGAATGAAATATATTAAGTACAAGTCAAGAAGATTCAAAGATGGAAACGGCTCAAAGGGAATTAATGCCACTGGTAATATACTGGTCTGAGTGTTTGTATACTGGTAATATACTGGTCTGAGTGTTTGTATCCCTAAATTTCTGAGTAAGTTATCTTTGTCTAGAACTAGAAAGGGACAAGAAAAGTTGATTATCAGCAACCTAAAATGATTTCATGTGAACACTCTACGGTTTTCTGTGGCAGTAGAGAACTCTACCTTGTGTGAGAGAGTGAGCAAGTTGATTTTTCTGTAAATAGGACACTCCAACATAGCAGCAGACACTTTAGTAGATTCATTCAACAATCGGGCAACAATCATCCTGGAGATGAGAAACATGAGAAATGTGCGCATTCAGGTCATTAAAAACTATTTGAACTTTCTGTATTTTAGTTTCTTCATAAGCCCTATTGTCATATTTGAAGGCTGGTAGTGATCAGGCTTTAACCTATCTGTCGCATTCCCCATTAATCTCTTATTGTCTTATATTTTCAGTTTGATGTCTCAATTAACATATCTGCCCTATATTTCGTTGTCTTGATAATGTTTTTTTAAATCTGGTTAATATGTTTTTCTGTTAAAAGGTAAGAAAAGCCTATTATCTGTTGTTGTTATACAAAAGAATGAGCTCCTAACTGGGGTCAAAGTGGGGCAATTGACCATTGCTGCTTGGTCATTAACTTCTTCTTGGTACAATGTTACTTATTTACTTTCCTAAGTACTAACCATGTGCTGATCTAGAGAGATCCAAATTAGCTTTTCTATTTAGTTTTGCTTCATATCTGCTCATTTTTTCGTTTGCGGAATCACAAAACTATTTGGCATAACTTGAGTGGCCAAAATGATGAGGAAACCATGACAATATCTCATACTAGTTAAAAATATATTACACCTATACATTGCCGATTGGTTCCCAAGCTGAACTAAGCAAGATATCCTTCTCAGATATGAATGAGAGGATCACACAAGCAGTTGCATAAGATGGGGATAGTTGAGGAGCAGTGAAGTGTTGGCTGGGCTGGGGATTATTAAATCTTTTAATTGCACTGATTTCTATATCTTTGATGGAATGCCAATCATGCTATACCTATAAGAGTGTCATATAATTCAGCCTCTGTAAAATATTTGGCCAGCAGATGAATGGGAATGCTTTTTCCATGCTTTATGTGAATATTTCGTTATGGTTGGGTTGGGGTAGTGATTAAATTGGGTTAAAAAGTGGGTTGGGTTGGCTATAACCCATGCAACTTGCACCCCTGTAAATAATCATTTTGGGACCGTCTCGCAATCATGGTCTGGAAAATATATGGAGAATCGGAGAACGAATGTGCATGTTGGAAATTCTAGAAGACATTTTGAAATTTCTGTCATTGAAAAGAAGCAAACCCTAGTCAATGCTCTGGTGCATTCAAATGTACCCAATTGTTTGCTATGGATTGCTTGTGTTTGTTTCAATGATGTTGTCCATTCTTTTTGTGTTGCCCATATAACTGGAGCTTAACGCGTGTCTATGTTTCTCTGAAGTTTGGCTGCACTTTGCTGCTGCTGCGTACTGGAGGAGTGCTGCTTCTAATCTGGGCTGCATCTTTTGCTGCTGCAGTAATCAATATCCAGTCCTCATGCTTAAAATGTAGCTCACTTCTTGTGTGCTGGCATTAAGCTGGGTTTGTGTTGATTAAATTCATAGCACAGCTATGCTTTATTCATCGGAAGTTGTCTTCTACTATATCCAGTGTCTTCATATGTAAATCATTTCAAGTTCTTGCTAATGGATCTATTGTTTAGAATGAATTTGTGTTTGTTTTAAATAATGGTTGCTGTGACATTTTTCTTGTGTATCAGATTGATTGTGATTTTCTTGGGAAGAATTTCGGCCTTGACTCAATGCTGCGGGGTCATATAGTTGGACTTGGAGCATTGATGCACAGAAATCGACCAAACTGCTTTGTGTTGGGTTTCCTTAGTAAAGTTTGATCTGGGTTTAAACTATATGTGCTCATAAGTCATACCTAAAGCTTAACGTGTGGATTGTGTTTATGTACTTGTAAAACAGTGGTAAAGGCTCCCTTTTCCGCGTCTTAGCACGCTTATATAACAGTTGAAGTAATTAAACAACCGAAGTGTATTTTGCATGAGAGTAGCGATACGGTATGATTTGTTTGTCAACGGGCTATTTCAGTATTTATCAGCCTCCGTTGAATGCTGGATAATGTTCCAAATTTTTTATTTGAATAAAGCAAGAGAGTACGAGGGTGTGTTTTGAATCATTCTCCACAATTATCCACAATTATCATATTTTTTAATTATTTTTTTCATATTTTACTATATAGCTATCATATTTTTCAATCATTTCTACATAACTATCTACACAACTAACCTATCTATTTTAATTTTATACTCTTTACTAAGTCATCATTACTCTTATTATATCACATCATTTGACAACTTTTACTCTCTAAAACTTTTTCTCAAAAGTTTTATTCATTACCAAACACATCTTGAATTGGAAAATAAAAAGACGTGGGATTGGGAAAGTGAGAATGGAAATTTTTTTTGGAAAAGTGATAGTGATACAATATGACATGAGTAATAATTAGGAGTAAAGGGAACAAGTTAAAACAAATAGTATGAAAAGATGTGAAAAATGATTAAAATAATAATAATAATAATAATAGACAAAATAGGTAGGTTAGGTGGTTAAAATGCTATATCATATAAAAAGTTGTGCGGAAGAAGTGATTTTTTTTTTTAAAGAAAATTTTGCATGTTCTCAGACGGATTCCTTAATGGGAATTTTAAAATGCTTCATCAAAGATTAAGCAAATCAATATAATTCTGTTGTTAAAACTTTAAATTGATGTGCTTGTCGTTGAACTGCTAGCAAATAGATGAGCATGAAAATTAAAGGAAAGAAATGCATTTCTACACAATCTATAAGCTGTCTTTGTTGTAGATGATTAGCCACTGAATGCTATTAGTAATGGCTAAACAGTTGCAATTGATGGTGTCTGTGATATTGCTGTAGACAGAAAAATACATCTCGGGAAATCTGGAAAAAGAGTAAGGGAGCATTGGAATCAAACTTAGCATCCCTTAGCATGATTTGTTCTTCTTAGAATGTATGACGTTGAATTTTTGGCATCTCATTCATTTAAAAGTCTTAAAGATGGCTTAAACTCTGGTTCTGGATCCAAGCCCTGTTATAAGAATATGAATTAGCACTTGTCTCGATTCATCTATGATGTAGAGGACCTTTTGTGAAGCGTCACCAAAGATGCGTATATTCCATCTGCTAACTTCATCAGAGTTTCATGTCTTCCCTTTTCTGCTATCACACCATTCTTCACTACTGCAATCATGTCAGCTCCCTTGATTGTGGTCAAGCGATGAGCTACAACTATAGTAGTTCTGCTCACCATGACTGTGTCTAGTGCTTCTTGAACTACAGCCTCTGATTCCGCATCCAATGCGCTTGTTGCCTCATCAAGCAACAGGATTTTAGGGTCCTTCAATATTGCTCTTGCAACGGCAATTCTCTGCTTTTGGCCTCCTGAAAGTTGGACACCTCTCTCACCAACACTGGTGTTGTATCCTTGAGGAAGTGCTGAAATGAAGCAGTGTGCATTAGCCACTTTTGCAACTGTTATTATCTCTTCCTCCGATACTTCCCCTTGCTTTCCATATGCTATGTTGGCATGAATTGTGTCATTGACTAATATTGGTTCTTGGCTGACCAGTCCCATTTGTTGTCTTAGCCATTGCAGCTTCAACTCCTGTATTTCCACTCCATCGAGCAAAATCTGACCAGAATCTGGATCATAAAATCTTTCCAACAAGGCAATGATGGTCGATTTCCCGCTACCACTCTCACCCACAATGGCAACTGTCTATATAGACAAAACAGAAATCATGAGAATTACAGTTAATGTAGGTTTATAATTCTTTTTTCCAGTCTTATAGCACAAAGAAATGATACCTTTCCTGAATGAATGTTCAAACACAAATCTCTGAAGATTTGTACATCAGGCCTAGTTGGGTACTTGAAACTGACATGTTGGAACTCAATGTCACCATTCAGGTTGGTTAGCATTTTACCATCATCTTTGCGAGCATCAAATTTAGACTTCCTATCAAGAATGGAAAAAATGGAAGCAGCTGATGCCTTGGCTTTGGTGCCATAAGGAGCCATTGCACTGGTTTGTGAAACTGCAAAAGCAGCCATGGTCAAAGCAAAGAAAACCTGCATTTCCAAATTCATCAAACTAATTAAAAAAATATCAATCAGTGAAGAAGGTTATGCCACCATAGCAAGAAAAGGCAAATTGCTACTTACTTTGAAAACCTGAGAGAAGGTTGCCTTGTCATCTTCAATAAAATGAGCTCCTGCATAAAAACTAACAGCGTAGCAACAAAAGAGCACGAAGTTGGAGAATGGGGCATCACATTTCTTTTGGTAAAGATTCATCACCCTTTTTTCTGCACAAAAGGATGCAACTGTGCGAATGCTGTTGACTGCATCATTAGCTACTTGACTTGCCTCCTCATACATTACCTGCAATCAACCTTAGATTGATAAGAATTTTATAAGACTGCGATTAGACCTGCTATGCTTTATGGGGCAGAATGTTGGGCAGTTAAAGAGCAACATATACAAAAAATGAGTGTAGCGGAAATGAGAATGTTAAGGTGGATGAGTGGTAAAAGAAGAAAAGATAAAATTAGGAATGAAGTAACTCGAGAAAACTTAAAAGTGACCAATTTATGATAAAATGAAAGAAAATAGATTAAGATGGTTTGGTCATGTTAAAAGGAGGCCTGAAGTAGCACCGGTTAGGAAAACAGAGTCTATCCAAGTAGAAGGTGGTAGGAGAATGAGAGGAAGACCCAAAAAAACATGGATGAAAGTAATTAAACAAGATTTAAAAATATTATAAATTACAGAAAATTTAGTCTTAAATCTCCAAAAATGGCGTAACAGAATCCATGCAGCCGACCCCACATAGGTGGGAAATGGCTTATGATGATGATGATGATGATTCTTAATCGGTCAACATAGGTACCTGATACTAACCTTAGCATCTGCGCTGAAGCCCTGTAGAAACTTCATTTGGACATAGCCTTGTAGACCCACTAAAGGAAGCAACGATAGAATAATCAGTGCTAATCGCCAATTAGCAATCATGGCTATTAGAAGTCCTGTTACAATGGTTGATGCATTTTGCACTACAAGTGCCAAAGCATCTCCTACAAGGCTTCGCACTATTGAAGCATCAGTTGACAATCTTGCTCCAGTAGCCCCACTGAAAACAAACAAGAATCTTGTATGGTTAGAGAGGCCAAGGTATCAAACAATTGACTTGCGGCGTGTGAACTCACCTCGAATTTGCAGGGTCATCAAACCAGCTTATCTCTTGCTGCACCACCTTCTCAAAGGATAAGGCACGTATGCGCTGGACAAGCTTACCTCCTGCAATTCCAAACAAATAGTGCTGCAGAAATATGCTGATGACTGTAACGATCCCTAGGCCTACGAACATGAGGGCCCAAAACTGAGAATCTTTACGAAGCCGATGAGGGGTCTCAAAGAAGATCTTGACCACACTTGAAAGCAATGTTCCAAATATGGAGAAGATCGTTCCATGAATTATTGCAGCAACTGACCCCACTAACAGTAGTGGAACTTCTGGCTTATTCAGGTAAGCAAGCCTTCTGATAGATACTTTATTATGTCTGTCTTTACTTGGCTCTTTTATTCCTTGACTGTCCTCTTGGAAGCTTAGCCTAGGTTGCAAAATAGAGAAAATTGAAGAGTGACGACTGCTTTCCCTAGATGAAGAACCGTTGCTTATTGATCTCTTTATAGTAGACCTATCACTTCTAGATCGGTCTGCAATATTGCCTATGTCAGAATTAGGTTTAATTTCATTTAGGTCAACAGTGATTACTTCTTCAACCTCCCCTTTGTCCTCCTGTAAATGTATGAGCTGAGAATAAGCACCATCAAGGTCCTCGATCAAATCTGCATGGGAACCTGAATAAATGAAGGAATGAGTAGCTGATTAAACAGAGATTTTGAGTTGCTTTTATTTATTTACCGAAAGAGAGATGATTCTTTCCAAAAAGAGAGAGAAAGAGCATAAATTGAGATTTAGAAAACGCTAGACAATCACCTTGCTCCACAACCCTTCCTTGGCGAACAACTGCTATTTTATCTGCATTTCTCACTGTGCTTAAACGATGGGCAACAACCACTGTTGTTCGGTTCAACATAATCCTTACTAGAGCTTCTTGTACTATTCTCTCTGACGCCATGTCTAACGCACTTGTTGCTTCATCAAGAAGCAATATCTTGGGGTTTTTCAAGATTGCCCTTGCAATAGCAATCCTTTGTTTCTGCCCTCCTGACAACTGGGTTCCATGCTCACCAACCATTGTATCTAATCCCTGTGAAAACGCCAACAATGAACGAAATTAGCTATGTGCTAATCACAATTAGCTCTCTTTAAGAGCAGGAAATCCATGGGAATGTGCACTATATGTTAAAGTGACCTGGGGCAACTTGTCTATGAACTTTGCCGCATTGGCAAGCTTGGTTGCTATCTTGATTTCCTCCAAAGTAGCATCTGCCTTGCCATATTTGATGTTCTCCTTTATTGTTGTCATGAATAAGATTGGCTCTTGGCTAACATGACCAATCTTCTCTCTTATCCAATTGAGATGTAGTTGCTTCAGGTTGACACCATCTATGAGCACTTCTCCACCTTGGGGGTCGTAAAATCGCTCTACTAAGCTGATCACCGTCGACTTTCCACTGCCACTCTCTCCAACAAGAGCTACTGTTGTGCCACTTGAAACATGTAAAGAAAATCCAGAAAAGACCTGAACATTATGCCTTGTGGGGTAGCTAAAGTAAACATCCCTAAGCTCAATATCTCCTTTTATGTCTTCCAATTCAATCCCACTTGTATCATTTGCATCAATCTCTGGTCTCCGGTTTATCGTCTCAAACATCTTGTGGGCAGCGGCTTGGCCTGCTGCAAATGCATTCACAGATGGAGAAGCTTGGCCTAGAGACCTAACACAAAGCAAGATCTCAAGAAACAGAGATGAGAAAGAATGACCATTTATCACTTCTGTTTATATATACGAAAAGGGGGAACTAGTAGCTTACATTCCACCCATCATGGTTGCTACCATGACATTTACCACTTCTCCACCAGTGTACCCTTTGTGAATTATCAGCTTGGCACCATACCACACTGCTAATGCATAGCAAAAGAATATGATAGACAGAACAAAGCCAAGTCCTAATCCTGTACCCAGCCCCTGTTGGACTGTAGAAGTGTATGCAGTTGTCAGAGCCTCGTTATATTTTGCTATTGCATGTTTCTCTCTGGTAAAGGATGCAACCTTTGCATGTACAAAGAAGAAATCAGTATAGGAATGGGGATTTGAAAATTCTATCAACATCTTACGTAAGACAAAAAACATGGAATCATCTAAGCAAGAGGTGCTTACTGTTCTGATGGAACCAATAGTTTGTTCCACAATAGTTCCTGCTGTAGCATACGCTTTTTGTGCACGACTAGACATCTTGGCCATGAAAAATGATAAAACTGCACCGGCAACAACTGTGGGAGGTATAAATGAAACCAGCACCAGGGCAAGAAGCCATCCTTTCATAAATGCCACCACAAAACCACCAAAGAAAGTTGAAACAAGTTGTATGAACTTCCCAACCTGGAAAGAAATCTTCATGTAAATGGATTTGGCTACAAGAATTGGGATATACATAGTTAAACTTGGTCTAAACTCTGAACTTCTTGTTTCATGAATTAGTGTTGTTCCAATATCTTAAACCATTGAAGGATTCAGACAATATATTATAAAGGTCCTGCTGTTCCTTCAAATCTTCATATGATGGAAATCGTCAGGCTAAACAACCAAAAGGCAATTGCAACAATGATCAAATCGTTGGAATCTATGGTGATGAAATTTTTGAATGCTTCAAAAGATGTTTTGAGTTGGAATTGAAGTTGTTAGTCCTATTTTAGTCTGATTATGCTTGATTTCCACCTTTGTAATTGACGTCAAACTAATAGTTCATTCATGCAGAAAAAGGGCTAATGGCAACAAAAGCTGATTGGCCTTTGCAAATAATCTTCAATTTAAGCCAATACAAGACAGCAGAAAATCAAAACAATATCCCCTGTTCAAGTCCCTAAACATAAAAGACAACCTTCTTAGCATGTCTAAGCTTATTTCCAGCATTGCATTGTTGTCATGGGATCTTCTCACAGTATCATTTTTCACCATTTAGATGCACCACCAAGAAATGTAAATTGAAATAAATAATCCTAAATGATGAAGATTGCATCTTGGTATTTCCAAGCATTTGAATGCATATGATGTTATGCTGCTATCTCAAATGCTATAAAGAATACTTGAGTTTTGAGTGATATTGTTAGAAAACATGTTCCTAGTCCTTAAGTTATTCAAGAAATTAAGGCTAAGGCCTTGAAATCATTCACAGGTTGAGCTCATGAGTTTGAGGAAAAATGGTGTGATCTCTTCACAACCAGTTCAATCCCAAATTACAACTTGTTCATTTCCAGTTTCGAATAATTTCACCATTTATAAATTCATTTCAAAAGTACATACAGACAAACAGAGAAAAGCATGGAAAAAGACTGCAACAGATGAGGCCAAATGCTCACCTTCTCTCCCATTGCATCTTGAATGAGGATTGTATCACCTGACATCCTTCCAACAACCTCTCCTGTATTTGTTTCTGTGTCAAAGAATGCAATATCTTGCATCAAAATAGCTTTCAGGTACAAAGCTCGAATACTTGCTGCCTGCCTTTCCCCAGTCACCATCCAGCACGAAACCTCTGCCCATTACATCATAGACACACGACAAGTCAACAATGCTGAAAAGTGGAGAATATGTTTGTGGTGCTCCATCCCAACTCCTCTAGGGTGGCCATGCTACTTAACTACAATAACCCCAGGATTTGCATGTGTTGGGGAAGAAGTGTCCACCTACATCAAGAGTTGGTGGCCAACAAGACAATAGTAATCCCATACTAAGATTAACCCAAGGATTTGCATGTGGTGAGGAATAGGAGTCTACCTACATCAGACTTAATGGCCAACAAGACAATAGTAATCATAAGAATATGCAGTGGAAGTGAAATAAATACAATGAAAAGATAATAATTAAAATTAAAATGACACGAGTAGTCACATTCAGATACAACTTATTCAAAGTAGTAACAATTACGCCTCACAGAGACATCATATCCATCAAATTCATCCGATCAAAATCTCTCAAAAATACATAGCAAAGCTCTTCTAGCCCCAGAAGTCAAACACTCCCTCTCCCTCACAGGGCCAACAACTCCTTATTGCAGACCCTCAATCATCCTATCCTCTTAAAACAATTAAAAATATAATGTGGGACTAAGCAAGCTCATTAAGTCTGGTGAATCAATAACAATAACAAAATGTAGGAAACAGTGATCATGTCACGAAAAACAATGTACATGTCATATATATGACTGCAACTCAGGTGGGTTGGTTTGGGTTGAGGCCAATCCATCCCTAATCCAAATTGGAAAAAACTCTACCCAAACCAAACCATAATCCATTTTCTAAAACCCAAGTCCGAACCAAACCAAATAAAAAGGTTTAAATGTTTTGGTCGATAATTAGGGATAATGCTTTGAATTTTTAAATTTTTATGAATGTTTTACAATATTTTAGAGCAAATTTGTTAAATAATTTCCTGTATTAAGAGATAACTTTGAAGTTTCAAAAAAATATTAAAGGTTTTATTCAATGTTGTTAATCATTAAAAATATTGTTAAACATTGTTAGTAATCATTTAATACAATGAGTTACAATTTAATTGAAAGCAATATGAAAAAACAATAAAAAAACATTTTATATAAGATCTACATTAATAGTTCATTACAATATAATCAATTTAGTTATATATCTAAAGTTAATATAAGATTATATCTAAATATATTGAAATTGCTTGAGTTATTTAATGCAAATCATTTGAATTGAAATATTGAATGATTTAATTTATATAATTTCGTTTGGGTTTCAAGTTAATTAGTTCAAACTACACTTAACCCAAACCAAACTATATTGTTATTCAATTTAAGTAAAATTCGAATCCATTGCTTGAAATCCAAAATATACCCAAGACTACTGATACACCAAAGTTGTGGATAAGTCCCTTATTGTGCCTAAGCGAAAGGTGATTGTTAAACCTAATCCAAAACTGTAAAAGAAGATGCCACCTATAATAGAATCTAGCCTAAACCTTATCCATGCTAAAGAAGAGACTTGTGAAGTACCTTCTCAAGCCACCTGCAAACTAACCTCTATACGGTCAAAGAATTTGATGCATAGCTTAGAATTGAGTATAAGAAAACCTATGCCACGAAGGAATTAAAGAATTTTATAGACGACAACCTATTGTAACTAAATTAACGTATTATTTTTGTGCTACTAATGGGCATAATGTTGAAATATGTTCGTACGGTAACCAAGTTTATTTTATGCATCATTTCTCAAAACACCTCAAGAAAAATTATCCTTTTGGAGAATAAATAAGTTGTAAGCATCCTTTCGTAATAAAAGTAAAACTATTTTTGTTCACTTAGAAATTGCAAATATTAAATTTATATTTTCTTCTTTGTTAGAATGAAAATCAATTTTGATGATCTAAATGTTGAAATCGGTTACCACAAGTCAAATACTGTTAAAAAGCCAATAAAGAAAGAGGTTAAGTACCAATTTGAAGTTGAGCCTAGAAAAAGGCAAGATAGGAAAAAGGATAAGGCTCCAGTTGGAACTCCAACTAGAACTTCCATGCTATAATAGTATCTAAATGAATTAGAATAGACCTTTGCAGTATTTCAAGTAGAGACATTTTTTTAATGAGAATGGATGCAAGCACAAATAAACTAGATTGTTCAACAACAATCACGGATAATGCTAAGAAATCAAGAGATCCATCACTAATGACATGATGAATAGAAGTTGACTACTAATATGCATGAATATGAGAGAAAGGCAACATCAGAACCCACAAGCCTAGGTTCTAATGGAGAAATCGGGAATGATAGGCAAAAAGAAAGAGATCTGCTATTCGAAGCGAATAAGAGGGCTAGTGATAGAGGTCAAGAAACAATTATGAAAAGCAAAAGTGTAGTAGCTACAGGTAGTCGAGATCCATAAAGAAAAATAGATTAGCGAGATACCGATGCATTTCATTTTCATAAACCCCCATCCTCCATGGTAGGGATTGCATAGCCAATGAACATTGGATTGAGGTAATGGAAAATATTTTTTGATTAACTAACTTGCAATGACTACAATAAATTGTTATTTTCTCTGTTCAAACTTGATGGTGAAGCTTACCAGTGGTGAAAGGTATAACAATATATCTTTAGGAGTAGGAAGGAAGTTGTAACCCAAGATGAGTTTAAGAAAGCCTTTTTTGTTAAGATTTTTCATCTTTTGTTAGAATTTCTAAGACCCGTGAGTTTCCTAAATTGAAGAAAAGTAGTATGATCTTAACTAATTTCAACTTTCTACTTTAGTTTGCCCCTACTTCAAAATATGAAGAAGAAAGTTTCATCTGTAAATTCGGAGATTTTTTAGCTGAAAGTATTCGCGATCAAGTAATTCTTTATTGGAATAAAATCTATGGTAATGCCGTAGATAATTCTCTCCTAGTTAGGGGTAATACTACTAAAATTCATAAGTATTATTTAAAGACAAAATGATCACCAGTAGGAGATCAATCGAGGAAGAAGCAAGTTAGATAGTTTTCAAAGGGGCTAGCAAAGGCTAAGGGAGGTTCAAAGAATGGAAGGTTTCAGAAGAAGAAAGGAAGCCTTAAATGCAATAGGTGTAGGAAGTTTCATATTAAACCTTGTAAGTGCTTCAAAGTGTAGACAAACTACTCACATGTCACTGAATTGTGCTATGAGTTTTGTATGCTACCACTATGGGTAACTAAATCATATCCTCAAAGATTGTCTAACCTCCAAATATGATAGACAATCACAACAACGGGTTAGAATCTTCTAGCTAGTAAGCCACCAAGGTGACCACATCGGGGTGGTGAATGATAACCAGCCACATAGTCCTAAGCATAAGTTTGCGCACTAATATCTGAGCAGGCTCAAGCACC
This sequence comes from Annona cherimola, assembly GCA_030490835.1. Taxonomy (NCBI): domain Eukaryota; kingdom Viridiplantae; phylum Streptophyta; class Magnoliopsida; order Magnoliales; family Annonaceae; genus Annona; species Annona cherimola. Next base: position 31,706,444 of record CM059971.1, on the reverse strand, counting down.
AACAAATACAATGGCATGTATTATTCGTCTTTATGAAATTTATGCTTAGGTATTATTTGATACAAGTATAAATAGTTCTTTTACATTGGAAGAGTTTATGCGATAGCATGACTTAAAAGTCAATGGATTGACTTAGGATTGTGAACTCAATTGTGGCAACTTGCAAATCAATGATAGTTTTGACAATTAACAACTCAATTTAAATGAAATAAAGCTACTAACATGAATTGTGTTAAGTGAATGCATGCTAAATTTCAAAAAATCAAAGGTTCAAGAACAAATATTTTGATAAAATTGCAACATAAGTCGACCTCAGCATCGACTTAAGTGAGGTTATACCTAAAGTCGACTTTAAAAAGGAGTCAACTTAAGAAAGTTGCAACTTGAGTCGACTCAATCTGTGACTTGGGTGATGTTACGCCTCAGGACCTTAACTGCAACTTGAGAAATAAAATAGGAGTCAAAGTTTTTAATTTCATTGGAATGTATAGTTATACCCCAAGGCTTGATTTGTGACTTGGGTAAAGTTGCATCCCAGGTTAACCTTGTCTACGACTTCGTGAAGGATCAAGAGAAGAGACTAGTCTCTAAAGTTCACTAGAGTACAAAGTCGCACTCCAAGTCAACCTTAATATGTGAGTTGGGTGAAATCAAAATTCAAGTCGACCTCATATGCAACTTAGTAATAAACCAGAGAAGAAAGAAGTCTTCAAGTTTCATTGGAATGCAAAGTCGCACCTTGAGTTGAAGATATTAGATTTTGCAGTGTACCAAAGTCTAAAGTCGCATCCCAAGTTGACCTTACATGTGACTTAAGCGAAGTCACACCCCAAGTCAACTTCATATATGACTTGGAGAGTATTTAAGAAAATAACATAAGTTCTAAATTCACCAGGGTCTTAAGTCAGATGCAAGTTGATCCAGCATGCGACTTTAGGGTGAAGTTGCATCCCAAATTGACTCCAGCCGCTAGACGTGATATTAGAAAAAATTCAAACATCAATGTATTTATTGCACACACTTATCACCAAATGACTACTATTCCTCCAAGACTTTAAATATCATGTCTTGAATAGTGATAGGGGTTAGCTAAGATATTGAGTAAGTCTTCACCTTCCCACCTTCAAGCATTAAAAAATCCACAAAAAATATGTCATTGCGAAGCTCCCGAGTTTAAGTTTTGAAGCTTCAAAGATCAATTTACTCTCATCTAACATGAGCTTGTTGTGACTCAACTTGCTTATACATACTCTGCAAAAGCCAAATCTTCTTGTGCAATTTAATTTTGTGTTTGCTGTTAGCTTTATATTTGAGACCATGACCAAGGATTTGGTATAAGTTGAGTTTAATTGGACCAGTGCTCACTAACGGCTTATGAGTTGTATAAGAAGCTTTTTAGAGCTAAAATAGAACTCAAAACACAAAGGATGTATGTTTTAAATAATTGGTCCTGAGTTTGTGGCAAAACTCAAAAGGGGAAGGGCGAATTGGATTCTTTTAAAATTTTATAACTTAACCTCTTTCGAATTAAGTCCCTTCGCGTAGAGAGTAATAAAGCAAACAGACTAATAGTAGTAGATATAAGAAATTATAGTGGTTCAAGACAACCTTTCCTACTCCACTCTTCTAAGAGCACATCCTTGTGCTTCGAATTCCTCTATATTCCTTTATAAACACAACACAAGTAGACGGTGAACATTTCTTCAACCGTGCACTACTTGTCTTTACTTAACCTTGGTCTCTAACACTAAGGTAACTAGAATTACAAAAGGAAAGATTACAAAGAAATTTTACATGTTATAGATTGTGTAGAGACGATTCAGAGTAAAGAAAAAGCCCTTAGAAACTTGAGAAGTTGAATAGCTGCAGCTCTTGCAATGAAAGCTTGGTTCTTTCTTAGTAGAGCACTTAATGAAGTCTTGATTGCTTGTAAGTAGGAAGGTGAAGGCTTATTGAATGCTCTAGCTAACCTTCTTCATTCCATTTGTCATGCTTTAAATAAGGAAGGAGTTATTTCGAACGTTATGAGGTAGGTGTGCGCATTAAATGCGCCAACATTTGAATTTTTTTGATCGTTACAGTGCAAGTTGCAGATGGAGTCAACTTTAGCTATGACTTCAACCAAGTCACGCATTAGAGTCGACTTAGGGTGCTACTTCGATCAGGATTTTCTCATTTCTTAAGTCCTTTGAAATGTAGTGCTTCTTAAGTTCTAACTTGGGTTGACTTGGTCCTCGACTTGACCCAATTCGCATGTAGAGTTGACTTTAGGTGTGACTTTGCACATAGTCTGTCCAGTCAGTAGGTATATGCAACCCTTAAGTCGACTTGACTTTGGAACTTCACCCAAGTCATTAATGAAGTTTACTTAGCTATGCGACTTCACTGCTTGTTTGAATCTTTAAAATTGAAGAGATATGCTTCTGTGACTTTAATCTTCCAAGTCCTTGAGTTGAGTCGACTTGATCTTGGACTTCATCCAAGTATCTTAATGGACTTGACTTGGATGTGCAACTTGACTTTGGTACTCAGTGTTTGAGATCTTGCTTAGGTCTTTAATAATATAAGTTGGAGTTTGAGATCGACTTGGTCTTTGACTTTGCCCAAGTCGCAGAGTGAAATCAACTTGGGTGTGATCTTGCCATTGCTGTTTGAGTCAGATTGTTCATGCAACTTGCTAAGTCGACTTGGCTATCGACTTCACACAAGTCGCAATTGGAGTTGACTTAAGTTTGTGACTTGACTTGTCTATTCTTCAGAACTTGAATTCTTTCACCCTAAGTTGCATTTTGAGGTTGACTTAGGTATAGACTGGACCCAAGTTGCATGTTTAAGTCGACTTGGCTATAAGACTTAGTCCGTCATGATTTGATGTTTGAAATTTCTATCTTTAAACACATTTCACCAAATATGTTAGTAGCTTTTAATACTCAAAATTGGATTGTTAATCATCAAAACATAAATTTTTCTTAATTTTTAATTAAATTCACAACAAAATAGGGGTCGCCCAAACTACTATAAATTTTTGTATCTTTTGTTTTGTGCTTATATCTTGTTCATTCACTGTATTACATTAGCTCTCTCATATTCAACAAGTATCATTCAAGGGGAATTATGTTAAAAAGGAATTGACGTTAAACTAAAGAAATTTAATAACCAAATTCACTTATTCCCTTTTAGGTTAAGCCAACTTAATAGGACCAACGAAGATATCTAGGTGGCATCACTTGTTAAGGTAGTTTATTAGTGATGCATGCTTGCATGACATGGATACTAGAAATTGAAATTCTAAACATCTTATTAGACCTTTAATCATGCATATGAAAGATTTAGATGTTATTCTGAGAATGAATTGATTAGTTATATGGGTACATGGAATTTACCCCTCATAAGCATCGTAGTTTAGGAGAGCTTGATGAGGAAAGGGTTGATTTCATAGAAAGTTAATTAATAGTACCACACCTTCCGTCAATTTTGCAGGCTCAAATACTTTCTAGGAAGGGTTAACAAGGGCATTTTATTTTAGTTATACCTATAGAGGATAAAGACACTAGATCAAAAGACATTTCGATCGCTCATGAATTTTTAGATTTATTTACCAAAAAATTGCTAAGAATACCCCATGAAAGAGAAATTGACTTCGTCGTAGAATTGATGTTTAGTATTACTTCAACTTTCAAAGCTCTTTATCAAATGTCTTCCACAGAGTTGAAAGAATTGAAAATGCAACTGCGAGAACTTCTTAATCTAAGCTTAATTCAACCTAGTAAGTCACCTTGAAGAGCACTAGTGCTTTTTGTAAAAAAAAAAATGCTAGTATGAGGTTTTTCATTTAGAGAGTTAAATAATGCGATAATTACGAATAAATACCTATTCCTCAAGTTGACGATCTTTTTAATCAAATACATGGTGCATCTATCTTTTCAAAATAAATTTGTGATCGGAGTATCATTAGTTGAAGGTTTGGAAGGAAGACATGCTACGTACAACTTTTAGAACTTAGTATAGCAATTATAAATTTTTGGTAATGCCATTTGGAATGACTAACACCCCAGCTGCTTTCATGGATTTAATGAATGACCTTATTAATTATTAGACAAGTGCATAGTGTATTCATTGATGATATTCTAATATATTCTAAAAAAGAGACAAAGCATGTCGGTCGTTTAATAGAAATTTTGCAAATCTTAAGAGAATATTAGTTATTTTTTAAAAATAGGGGTATTTTAGTCACTTAAAAATGGCTAAAGTACCCTTATTTTTTAAAAAATTTAAAAAAAATATATACACATATCCAAAAATGGTAAATTTTCGCTTATAGATTAAATACAACTAGATTAATAATCTCATAAAAATATATATTAAACATAGGATTTTGCACACAGGTGCGTTGAAACATTTCTCGGCTAAGAATCCCTTTGGAAAAGAAGGTATTTAAGAACGCTAAGACAACATTATCAAAAAGAGAAAGAACTTAAAGTTATAGCGTTCGATCTCCGAGAATGGAAGATCCACATCAAACAGCTTGCTCCAAAGCCAATAATTCAAATGGACAATAAACGTTTGTCAAGAAGTTTTCCAAGATTCGACCGCACGAAACCAACGCACATATAAAATACATATACGTAATTTCAAAAACCTGCTGGGAAAAATTCAATAAGCTCCGAAGAAATAAGATGAGAATATAATGATGTATATTGGGCATGTAAAAAATTGCATTCGAAATGTAAAGATGTATGTCGAAATTTTTAAAAAATATCTTGAGAATTAAAAAGCTATATTGCGAATATGAATACGCATTCATTCAAAGATCTTGGACACTGTCGACACCCTTAGAGTTAATTTCAAATATGACCGGAAGCTATACTCTTATGTACAAATATATCACACGCTTAGGAAAATGACATACATGACCACAAAATCTATTCATAATTCTAGATATGGCTAATCGTTAGTCTATTAATTAATAAAGGAAAATTTTTCAAAATGACCAAATTGCCATTTACGTTTCTTATAGAAGGGGCATTCGAGCGTATTCTATTATACGAAGCATGGTTTTGAAGCAAGTAATGTGTGGTCATTGATATCATTTGGTATTTATGCACACACAATGTCATTTATATAAAAAAAAGTTAAAGAACGATTTGGTTATTTGGAAAAGAATTCTTATGTTATTAAACAGAAGTAAACCATGTTGGCATATTCGGAATTATAAATATAATTTGTGGTCATTAATGTCACTTTTTAATGGAGGAATAATTCAATACTTATATAAGCATGGAAGCTCCTTATTTACTCTTGATTTTTAAATTTTGAAATACATTTTTAAAATCTAAAACATTCATCATATTTAATAAATCTTGTTTTATCATACCACCAAAAATAATATTTATTGAATACTTATATCTTGTAACAAATAGTATCTTTCGATAGTGAATTTATAACCACTAAATTTTTTTAAAAATATATGGTATAAATGTAGTATTTAAAAGTTTGGAGTTTATGCATATGGATAAAAGTGATAAATAGTTTAAATTTTTAAAAATAAATTTTAAAATTAGAAGATAAAGTGTTAAGTATTACCTCATTCCTCTTTTTAATGTATGATTATATCCATAAAATACGGGTATAATTTGTAGTCGGATGTAGAATTAACCCTTCTTATATACAATTTTGTAGGATCCCCATTAAACATGTTGCAAATGAGTGTGTACGTTCATGATTCAAATCAATTGTAGTCATGGTAAATTTTATTTAACTAAAGTTCATTGTATCTAATTTGGTTCATTTGATTCAATTCAAATTAGTTTAAGTTCGTTCATTCTCATTCGAGCGAATTCAAGTCAACTAAATTGAATTATAGTCAATTCCAATTAATTAAAGTTTATTCTATCTAATTTAATTGATTCAAATGAATTCAAGTTTGTTTGTTCTCATTTGAATTAATTCAAGTTAATTAGAGTGAATCGTTCAAGCTAATCAAAGTTTATATTATCTAATTCAGTTCATTTTAGTTGATTCAAATGAATCAAGTTGACTCATTCTCATTTGAATCAATTCAAATCAATAAGAGTGAATTATAAAATATTCCTATTAATTGAAATTCATTATATCTAATTTAGTTCATTTGAGTTGATTCAAATGAATTTAAGTTTGTTCGTTCTTATTCAAATCAGTTAGAAGAAATTGTAGTAAGTTACTATTAATTAAAATTCCTTATATCAAATTCAGTTTATTTTAGTCAATTTGAATGAGCTCAAGTTCATTTGTTGTCATTTGAATTAATTCAAATCAACTAAACTAAGTTGTAATCAGTTCCTATTAATTGAAGTTCATTTTGTCTTATTTAGTTTATTTGAGCTAATCATATAAGTTTAAGTTCATTAATTTTTATTCGAATCAATTAAAATCAATTAGAGGGAATTGTAATTAGTTTTAATTAATTGAAGTTCATTGTATCTAATTCAACTCTTTTTGATTCAAATGAGTCCAAGTTTGTTCGTTCTCATTTCAATCAATTCAAGTCAACTAAATTGAATTATAGTTAGTACCTAGTAATTAAAATTTGTTCTATCTAAATCAGTTCATTTAAGTTGATTTTAATAAATTTAAGATTCTTCATTCTCATTCAAATCAATTAAAGCCATTTAGAGGGAATTATACTTAATTTCAGGTCATTGAAGTTCATTGCATTTAACATAGTTCAATTAAGCAGACAGAAATGAGTTCAAGTTGGTCAATTGTAATATTAATCAATTCAAGTCAACTAAACGAAATTATATTCAGTTTCAGCTAATGAAAGTTCATTTTATCTAATTCAGTTCATTTGAGTTGACTCATTAATTAAACAACTGCACAAAATTTTTAATATTTTTTACTATTTTCTAATATTTTTCATATGTTTATTACAATATTTTCTTTATTACCATTATATCCCTATCAACCTAACAAACAATTCCAAAATCAGAATATAAAACGTATAATTACAACCCATCCAAAAATAAAATATGTTAAATTGCTTCCTTAATTTCCATGTGCAAACTTTCTGTTTCTTTTTTTCTGCTTGAAACAGAATTTGCAGGGGTTAGGTTGAGAACTTAGAGATTTGAGAGTGAGAGAAATGACGTGAGCACTTACGTAGGAAGGAGGCAACTCCGGATCCTACAGCCAAATACACGAACTTGAGTGCAACCTGAATAAAGAAAGAATATGAACTTCCACAAAATCAAATCAAATCAGAAGCAATTGATCTAATGGTCAATTAAAGAATTCCCAAATATTTGATGTGGACAAGATAATTATTGGAGTAGGTCCACTACTCCAACGGTTCTGATCACCAGATAATCGTAAACGTTGAGCCAATGACGGTTCTGATCGATGACTACCGCTAGAAACAAAGTTATAAATGATTAGGCATGCATTGATTGCAAATCCACCAAACCCAGCTGCGCAATAATTCCATTCTTCCTAGCGTATTAACATAGTGCACCCAAGCTACGGTGCACCTGGGTGCTTTAACCATTTTTTTGTGAAATTTTTTTTATATATTTGTTAATCTCAGTGTATTTAATATGCATATTAAGTTTCACTATTTGACAAGATTTTTAAATATTTTTTATTTTTAAAAATCAGCGGCACTTTTAGTAATTTTACTAAAAATGTCAATGATTTTCGAAAATAGAAAAATATTTAAAAATCTCCAAAAAGTATAAAACTCAATACACGTGTTAAATATACTTAAATTAATAGTTGTATAATTTTCAAAAAAATAAAAAAATGAGTTAAATACACCTGAGTGCACTTATCCTCAACCGTTCCTCATCCAACAACACAAATACATGACGCGCATGGATTAATTGGAAATTAAAAATTAATGCTTCCGGATTATATAGATCTCTGTAAATTCAGGCAAAAGGGGGTGAACCAATTAATGGGTACGTATTTTGTTTCTGTAATCCACTGTATCACGTTAAAAGTTATCCAAATCTGGAATCAATCAAGTGGACCACAATGAATTAAAAGCAATAAATTAATATCTTCCCTTTGAAATTTTGTTATAAAACCCACTTATGTGTGGAAAGTTTAGATCCGATCCTTTGTAATGTAATAATATACGTTCCAAATATTTTCTTAAATAATTTTATTTATCCACATAAGAAAGAAGTTTTTTTTTTTTTTTTTTTTTATTGGTATAAGAAGTTTTAGATTGTTTAAATATTGAAAATATAATTTTTGAATTGATGAATAAATTAAATAGTTTTTTTATTAAATTCATTTTACACAATTTTCAAATGAAGCCATGCATGGTGCATATTATTGATTTGGATGAAATATGATTCTTCTCAAGTAAGGGTATGTTTGAAAAGTGATAAAACTTTTCGATGAAAAGTTTTTTTTATTAATATTTGTATACATCATGTCATCCAAATATTATAATGAAATGCATGCCTACCCTCCTACCATGGAAGAAAATTTTTCCTAAACCCCAACCACAAAGAGAAAATTATAAAATTCCATTACAAAGGGACTAAACTGTAAAAACTCTACTTATTATTCTTGCAGCTAGCAAGCTATGAACTCCTGACTTCATCCATGTGTGGCCGAAGAAGTTATCACGAGGCTGAAAACCATCGTGATAGTGTAAGAGTTTTTAAATTTGTAGAAAATAATATAATGTAATATGGGTAATGATGATAGATAAAGAAAATAAAGTTAAAATAAATAGATTAGTTTTTGAGTAATTGCATAAATAATTAAAAAGTAGGATAACTTTATACATAGATATGAAAAAATAATTAGATAATAAGATAATAATAGAGAGTAAAAAATATTTATATAGAAAAGTTTTAATTTAGAAAGTTTTGGTTGCAAACAAATATATTGTAAATGCAATAAACAAATGAATTTCAAATCATCAACAAGGTGCACTACATCTACCAAGATACATACGAGCACAAACATACATGCATCAAATTCAAATAGTCTCGTTACATGTTTGGCTTATATAATTAGGTAAAAGATGCCAGCATGGTTGATTGGTTGTGTTATTTCACGGTCACATCATGTCAATGGACTGATCGATTAATTTTCTGGCCCACAATATTGGATACCAAGCATGAATTTTCAAGTTTCTGTTTATATATAGCACTTTAATTAAGCAAGATATATTAAGAAAGAAAGAAAAAAAGAATAACAACTTAAATTAGTGGGTCAACAATTCAAAAAAGGCTAAAATTATGTTTTGACAGAAAATCACAGCCTGAAATAAAGTTCAAATATGGATAGTGGGATCCTACAAGTAATTACAACCAGCACGCAGTTCACAGCTAAACCCTACGCATGTCTAGTTTTTACTCTTTCTTTTTATGATCAGTTTTTTATGATACCATTTTTGGGATATCAAAAGAAAATTTTACCATTTTTGAATATTTAAGATATTTTTTATTTTTGAAAATCATTGGCATTTTAATAATTGAAAATTACTAAAAATGCCACAAATTTTAAAAATAAAAATTATTTAAAAACCTCCAAAAATGATAAATACACATGTTAAATATACTTAGATTAACAATTGTATAAAAAAATTTTAAAAAAATAAAAAATCGAATTAAATGCACCTAGGTACACCAAGGCTAAATGTTCATCATCCAACAACCCAAATACATGACACCCGCGTGGATCAATTAGAAATTAAAAATTAATGCTTCCGGATTATACGGATCTCTGTAAATTCAGGTAAAAGTGGGTGAACAATTAATGGGTTCGTATTTTGTTTCTGTAATCCAGCGTATTATGTTAAAAGTTATCCAAATCTGGAATCAATCAAGTGGACCACAATGAATCGAAAGAAATAAATTAATATCTTTCCTTTGAAATTTTGTCATAAAACCCATTTTATGCTTGGAAGGTTTAGATCCTTTAGAATGTAATAATATTTTCTTGAATCATTTTATTTATCTACATAAGAAAGAAGTTTTACATTGTTTAAATATTCAAAATATAATTTTTTGAATTGACGAAAATAGTTTTTATTAAAATCATTTTAGACAATTTTCAAATGAAGCATGCATGTCATTGATTTGGATGAAATTTGATTTTTTTCATGTTTTGAAAGTGATAAAACTTCTGGATGAAAAGTTTTCGGCATAGAAAATTTTAAATTTATAGAAAATAATATGATATGATAGGAGTAATGATGAGAAACAAAGAAAATAAAGTTAAAATAAATAGATTAGTTTTATGAGTATGTGTAGAACTGATTAAAAAGTAGGTAGTTGTATATGAAAATGTATAAAAATAAGTAAAAATTAAGATAATTATAGAGTGAAAAATTTTATATTGAAAAGTTTTAATTTGTAAAATTTTGGTTGCATACAAATATATCCTAAATAAATTATTCTAAATGCAATGAATAAAAGAAATTTCGAATCATCATCAAGGTGCACTAGATCCACCAAGATACATATGAGCACAAACATACATGCATCAAATTCAAATTAGTCTCGTTACATGCTTGGCTTATATAATTAGGTAAAAGATTCCAATATGCTTGCTTGGTTGTGTTATTTCACGGTCACATCATGTTAATTGACTGATCAATTAATTTTCTGGCCCACAACATTGGATACCCACCATGGATTCTCAAGTAGCACTTTAATCAAGCAAGATGTATTAAGAAAGAAAGAAAAGAAAAAGAACAAGAACTTAGTTTAGCCGGTCAATAATTCAAAAAGAGGCTAAAATTATGTTACGACAGAAAATCTCAGCCTGAAATAAAGTTCAAAAAAAAAAAAAAAAAAGGATGGTGGGACCCTACAAGTAGTTGCAATCAGTACGCAGTTCACAGCTAAATCCCTATGCTTGTCTAGTTTTTACTTTCTTTTTTATTTTTTTTTATTTTTTATGATCAGTTTTTACTTTCTTCGTACGTATTACTTTGGGTGAATTATAAGTGTATCCTTTTGTTTAATAAAATTGCAGAATACCTTACAATATTTGCATAAAGTTGAATTAAAGTTTCAATTGACTACGGTAATTTTTTTGATAAAACGACTAAAATGCCCTGTTAGTAATAATATGATCATTAATGTTATTACTTTTGTAATTTTATTATTAATTTTATTTTTTATTATTGAAATGTTTATTTATGGTATTATTATTTTTATAATATTATTTGCAATAGTTTCCACAACAACTGCAACAATAATAATGGTTGCCAATAATAAATTTTATTGTAAAATTATAATGTACTATTGGGGCATTTTAACAAGTTCATCAAAAAATATAATTATCATCTATAAAACCTTAATAGAAAGGACATGCTTGCAATTTCATGTAATTATTGTAGTGTTTTACAGTTTTATAAAACTAAGAAATGTAACTATAATTTTGCCCAAACTACGTGCTTACAATGCAAAATTATTGAATGAAATTTCTTTTTAAAAACTCAGTGGCTATAAACTCATAATTTAATTGAACTTAATTCTATCACAATATCGAACCATATATATGATTTTTTACAGTGCAATAATTTTTAATATTTTGACTAAAATTTTAAAGTTTAGTAAATATGTCCAAGAATCATCCATTATAATATCTGGTAAACATAATTCAAGACACACACTCATTGCTAACATGAATGGGAGGAAGAAAGAAAAAGATCAGGGTGAAGTCTTGTTATAAGGGGAAAAATGTAAAGCCGGATTGCAATAGCAATCACTCCAAAATTATATCTTATTCCTTCACAAAATGTCATTCGCAAACCAGAACCAGGAATTGGCATCGAATGAAGACTCTGAACTGTCTGTTGATGAGGGTGAGATTAGATTTTCCATTCCCAAAAAATTGTTCTCATTTTCAAAAGAAAATAATCTTATTTTTTCGATTTTCAGTATTAGTTTTTTTCCATTCCCTAGTTTAATATCTTAGATTTTTATATTCAACAACATTTTTCGTCCAATTTCATCATCCCATCCTGCTGCATCTTGAGCAGAAATTGAAAAAAGAATTTCTGAGGCTTCGAACAAATTAACAGCTAGTTTTCCGTATAAATGACAAGTTGGAGATTTTCGTATAGTCAAAATAAAATGATATTATTTATATGTGGAGACTTGGTGGATATAGACACACCTTAGAGACTTGATGGACGACGTTGCTCTTGTTGGAATCCCCAAAGGAGTTGATGAGTTCACCAAAGATGATCGTCATGAGAGGCAAGGAAAGGCCATTGGCAATGGCACCCACAGTCCCAGCTAACATCAGCCCCACATCCAAGGGATCAGCGAATGCAAAGAGCTTGTAGAAAGCAACCTTCTCCCCTCCTCCTCCACCCTTCTTCAATTCATCACCTTTCTCTGCTGATGACATCTGCTCCTTGTTTTTGTTTTCTTTTCTATTCATTCTTCTTTCTAGTTAATTTGTTCCCTTGTACCTTCAATTTAAATAAACAAAAAAAGGAATGAATATAAATACGGGAACTATCACCGAAAAGGAAAAGGAAATGACCGTTTTTGGACAGGAAAAAAAGAACGGAAGACACCCACTCAAAGGTACAGGGGTGATTCAATGGTTTCAATGCAAATGTTTGCACCTTTCCTTATTTTTGCACAATAATATATGAGCTCCAGCATGTACTTTTTATATATGTAAATTTCTGACTTCTTGATTTTTCAATTTTTCAATTTTGTATTTTTTAACTTCAATATTCAAAAATAATTTTTTTTGAATTGCCCATGCCAATAATATATTTTTTTTAAAGATTATGCAAACTTTTGCGTTGAATCAGACCCCCTCAAGGGAATGAAAGATTAACGAAATAACATCCAATAAAAGGCGAAAAAGTTCTTGTGCTGATTAACTTGAATAGAAACATATATGTCAAGAGATAAAAAAAAAAAAAAAAAAAAAAAAAAAACCCCTAATAAGGCCTTCCAACAACTCTTAATTCACTGGTAACGAGACATTCTTAATTGTGCTCGCCAGATGACGGTTCATGAGGCACGTCTAGAAAAAGTGGTTGGAAACGTTTACGTATGTCGAACCAAAACAAACAGACGGAAATGGGAAGAACAAAAAGTTGTCTATGTGTCTGTACATGTGATGGCAACCACCATCTCCGGTGTACTAATCAAAATGAATTTTTTATTACTGATTTGTAATAATTTCATAATCCCTACAAGGAATTGCAGCTATGGCCTACAAAGGAAAATGCGATAACAGGAAAAAAGAATGCGAGAACCAAGAGTCGCGAATCAATGCACACGATTGCATTGAAAGTGCAACCAAGTGCAAAATTCACATTTTAATTTTTTAAATTTTTTAAAAAATTATTAATTTAGGTGTATTTAATTTATAAACCAAGTCTTACCATTTTTGAAGATGTGTCTACAAATTTCTATTTAAACAATAACTAAAACTGCTATGTTTTTAAAAATAAAAATATATACATCTTTAAAAATGATATAGACTTAATAAATAAGTTCAATACATTTCGATTAATAATTTTATAAAAAGTCTTAAAAATAAAAAAAAGAGTTCTGCACTCGATTTCACTAAAGTTTAATGCAACTGGGTGTATTGTATCCAGACTCAAGAATGAGAGGAAGGAAAACAAACTCAAAACAATCACCCCCTTTTTTAGTTGTATTTCCATATTATTTAAGCTACTTATTCCATGTAACATATTTCAATTTTAAGATTCTAATACATAATGGAGCCATTCATTGTATTTAACATCTTTTACTTAGTTAAAAAAAAATCTAATTTCATCGAAATCAAATATAAGCATGAGACACATTTTCTAAATATATATTTATGTTTAAATTATGAAAATACTTAGATTCATTTACATATAGTGTGAATATTGTAATATTTTGTAGGCTTAACCATCCACAATGAAACGATATTTTATATTGTTTAGATGTTAGAAATACAACTCTAAAATTAATATGCAATAATAAACTATTTTATTTCATTGATTTTACACATTTGTAGATGAGGTCTATGCTTAGTGATGCTAGACAAATGAAAACATTTACAATATAATATAAATAATGATAAATAAATAGATGAAGTAAATTTTTCATTAAATATTAGGATATTAAAAATGAAAAATGTTCGAAATAAAAAAGTAAAAAAATATATTCATATAGCCTTAATTAACATAACAAAGCCCGTTGACCATAGACCTAGGCCCACTAACACTACTGTCGTGGATGTGAGTGAGACTAAGTTGGCCCCTTGTACATGGATAATGTAAAGTAAGATATAGGTAAAAATTGAAGCAAGATAACTCATTACTGTCATGAGCCGTCTTCGTTCTTTATAGGGGTGGGGCAGGGCAGGGGCAGGGGTGTCAATCAAGTCGACTTAACTTGGGTTGAGATCTTTTCAACGTCTCCTATTTGTAAAATGTTAACATAATTCTATATTCAACCTTATTTTTAAACTCTAATCCAATCCTCAATTAAACTTATATAAATCTGTTTGGTTCGGGTTACAAATCAGATTAATATTTTAAAAAATTACTTAATTAAATCTATTTTAAAAAATAAATCTATAAGAAAGAATAAAAATTAATCCTTTGTATAAGAATACCTTCCAATCGATGACTTAGATAATAATATAAGTGCTAAATAATCTTATTTCAAATCAATAATGTCTAATTAATGCCTATGTAGTATATGATGATGATGAATTTTTAAATAATCTATTATATTTTACACTAACACGTGAAGTCGGGTAGACAACCATCTAACCCAAACAACCCACTTTCAAAATTGGGTAGGTTCAAACTAGGTTATATAATCTATTTTTTTAAATGTCTAACCCAAATTATTTTATAAATCAAGTTAGATTAGTCCGATTTAGCTTGAGACCAACCCTATGTACACTCGGGCAGAAATTTTGACCCAACAGGGGAGAGTGGGTCAGGATTTTAGGCCCGTTCTTCAATTTAGAGGCGAATCAGGAATGTTAATGGATCAAGTTGGACGAGCTAGAGTCTACTTCTATTCTTCACCGTATTAAAAATCTCAACCCTAATCTATTTATTGATCCATTTAAAAAATCTCAATTCTAACTCATTTATAAACTCATTTGATAAACAAGTTGGTGGATTGTTAATGAATTGTGTATATATATTACAAAAAATAACAAAGAGAGCAGGAGAGAGATAGAGGCTATCGAGAGGGTTACCAAAAACATAATAGTTGACAACGTCGTGCGATAGCAAGAGGGTTGGATGACAAGAGGGTTAGATAGTGGCAGTAAGGACAACGATTTACAGTGAAAGAGATGCAGGCACTGTAGAAGATGTTGTAGGCAATAGCGAGACAAAGAAGAGGAAGCACGAAGAGAGATAAAGAGGGGGAGAGAGAGGGAAAGAGAGAGAAAGAGAGACAAAGGGAGGGAGAAAGAGGAAGGCAGTCAGATGTCGAGAGGGAAGAAGATTAGGTAGGTGTCCCATGTTGGATGAGAGAGTTGATGGGTTAACCATAACTATTATTACCCCTAAGAAGGATGGGTTAGTATTGAGACTTTTTCCTAAAATTAGGGGCGAGGTAAGTTGACTATGTTCCAACCTTCCTTGACCCAAACTACTCTTAATAAGTTCAAATTTTTTTTATAAATTATGTGCCTTGTTTATATGAATATGCTTTGGTTTGATATATATTTATCTTTATGACTCAATAATGTGAATATGGTCTAATATGAATGTGTATTTAACTTTATATCTATATGGATATATTTTTATTTCTTGATTGTATAAATGTTGTTCAAGTTATGTCTTTCACATGATTCTTGAATGAACTTAAAAAATATTATCAATGTTGTTTACACTTTTCAATAATGAACATTATCATTTTGCATTTTAGTAGTTTTATTTGTAATTTAAAATTTTATATTTATATTATTTTGTTGAAGGTAAACATACATTCATCAAGGTTGAGTTATAAATGAAATTATCAAAAAAATGTTTTGCTAACTCTTTTGTAGTAATTGTGTTTTATTTTTACTAAATAGTAAATGATAACTCTACAAAAAAGAGTTATCAACGCTTATTTTGCACTCATTTGGAATACTAATTTAAGAGAAATCTGTAAATTTGCATATGTTTTGCATTAATTTTCACCATTTGTGTAACTCTTGCATGTATTGTAGTTTTCATACATTTTAGGTTGCATCTACTTCAAATTTATCTCATTTTGATTGTTTTAATTTTATTTAATCATTTAGGAATGCATTTACTTATTTTTACTCTTTTGTAGTAGGAAAGAAAAATCACTTGAAGATGTTAAAAGAGAAATGATGCCTCCAACCTGTTTGAGGTCGGGCCACGGGTTTGGAGGCAGTGGCCACCATTCCACTTACTTAAGAGCTATGCTAAGGTAATGTTGTCTAGGATCACTAAGGTCGCAACCACAAAGGTAATGCGTGTGAAATCTCACACGTGTGAAGCTCCAAATACTATCGGATATAAATAAACCTTTTAGGGTTTGAAGAACATAACTTAGAGGACTCGTGACTGCTGAGAAAGGAGAAGAAAAACAAGGGCTTTAAGGCAAGAGAGAGAATCAAGTGGAGATTAAGCTGTTGTAGTGTA
This sequence comes from Annona cherimola, assembly GCA_030490835.1. Taxonomy (NCBI): domain Eukaryota; kingdom Viridiplantae; phylum Streptophyta; class Magnoliopsida; order Magnoliales; family Annonaceae; genus Annona; species Annona cherimola. Next base: position 31,689,841 of record CM059971.1, on the reverse strand, counting down.
AAATATAGAGTTTCGTTTCCTCTTTTTCTTCGTTTTCTCGTTTTTGTTATTTTCTTTATTGAGATGATTGTAAACTTGATTTTAATAGGAATTGAAGTCATGTTTATGAGCTAAATCTCCTTATGCTGGGAGATATGGATGATTTGAACTCATATCTATGTTAACTTTGGTTTCCTTGTGCTTGAATGAGAAAATGATTGTATTGTAGCTTATATTGTTTGAGATTACCGTTATATATCATGCTAAATACGTTTACAAGCTTTGCAACCTTGTAAACCGATTAAATATTCAAATTCATGCTTGGAAAAGCGAGATTTAAATAAGATCCATATATAAGGCAAAAATTTTCAGTTCTTGTTTGTGTTAGATGTTAATATGGATAAGAATATGCCTATTAACCCTGTGTAATCTTATTTAGGTTATGTGATTATCAGCCTTGTTTTACTTAGGTGCGTAGGATCATAGTAAATAACTAAAACTTGGTTAGGTTTGTATGTGTTGGAAGATATATATGAATATAAATGAACCTAGATTAGTAATCTCTACAAAACTAACTTGAATGGGACCAAAATGATATAGCTATGAGTCAATGAATTCATATCCCCACCTACTTTAATCATCTTAAAGCAATCTCAGCAATATCCACTCTATTTTGGTTATTTACTGTTTTACTTAGTTTAGTTTGAATTGAGTTCTTAGAAAAATAATTCACTTAAGACAATTGAATTTTAAGGTGCTAATCCATTCAGCATAATCTTTGTGGGAGCGATTCTCTACTCACACTTTATTACTTGATTGACACGTATACTTATTAAAACGAGTTTTTTAATTAGCCATATATGCAACTAGTTAATAAAATGTAAAGTATTCAATTTTTACATTTATGGTAGATGTGACATTATATTGATATGCATATAAATTCTTAAAACTATCACACATTGATCTGCCTTTGCTACTTGGCCCCTTGTCTCAATAATGATATGAAGTTTTTCTGAAAACTTATTAAAGAAATGTGAGGCTCGGACTGACTTTGTCTCAATTCGATATAAAAACAGGGTCCGACATGATTTTTTTAAAATAAAATATTATTAGGGTTGGGACAACCTAACCCTACTAGACATGCTCCGGTTTTTATCCTTAAGTAAAACCTACCCAACTTGTTTAATCTTCTACTTTTTTTTTTATAAAACTTAATAAATAGAAGCATCAAGTTGATATTGTATAGATTAATCAGGCATGTATCTATATCTAAATCAGACACATTACAATAGTTTTAATTTTTGGCAAACAAATTTTTACTTCAAAAGGTTAAAGTTGGTTGTTGAAGAAAAATTTAATTAGGAATAATAGGCCATGATTTTATAAGGCCGGACACACGAGAGAAACCTTACAATCAATCCATTTACATAATTTTTTATTTTCTTATTATCTTATTCTTTTATGTAACTAATATCCCAAGTTTATTTATTTTATATAGTAAAACTTACCATTTTTGAATATTTGTATATATATTTGAATGTCAAACATTAGGGTATTTAGTCATTTTTGAAGTTCAAAACTAGAATCAAAAGTAAATAATAGATATGCACATTTTTAGAATAATAAAACTTCATACATGGATTAAATAACTTAGTATAACAAGTTTATTAAACAATAAAAAGTTAAGGAAGTGGATGGGTTGCATAGTTACTCATGTGCAGTCGACCACATGAGATCAAAATCTATCAATAATTGATCTCATATATCATTAAGAAATTTAGTTACACAATAGAATTTTTAATTGGTGGTATAAAATCACTATCATAGGCAAGAGAGCATTTTATTGGCGAGTTACTAGTGTCAAAGGAGCCATTTGTTGCCAATCCTTTAATGTAACTCAATAGTCATGTGCATGTATATTTTCTTGCTATAAGAACTTTTTAGTTGTTGGAAAGTATTACATTCCTTATGCATGCTAATATTTTATGGGTTAGAGGCATGACCTAATTATAACACATTCAAACTAAGTAAAGCATGTTCCTCTACCAAGAACTGAAGAAGAAGATAGTTTCTTTGGGAACCTAAGGTGGATGGCTGCTATAGGGTTCATGCCATCGAAATGGAAAAAGGAATGTCTCAACCTAAGGAACTGAAAAGCATTGAGGAATGTTTAAAGGCATTATGGAAGACCAAGTTGCTTAGAAAAATCTAGATCTTCGGCCAGTATCTTCTTATAAAACCACTACCAACTAGAGCAAACCTATTAAGGCATGGTATTAGTAAAGATTCTTATTGTCTTTTATATAGGGAAAATTAATCTTGAAGACGAATATCATCTTTCTGGGCATGTGAGATGTTCAAGATAACTATGAAGATACCATGTTTAGGCAGACTGTCAGGAGAAAATTTTGGAGTGAGGGACTCTGTTATGTGGGGTGGAAGGAACCCCCATCCCTCAATGTTATTATCGCACAATGGCTTGGAGGTTTTCTTTTCTAAGGAACAAATTGTTGCTGATGGAAACCTCACTTCCATTTGATCCCTCGCAATGGAAGGAGGTAGGTTCTTGGTGCATGGAATTCTTACACTAACTACAATTAGCTCAACTGTTACAAACAAATACGCAGATATGCCAACTACTTTGGTGAGTTGGATGGCTCCAAGAGAGGGATGGATAAAGATAAATATGGACAATGTATATAGAATAGAATATAGGAAGTGTTGAGACAAGAGATTAAAAAAACTAATATCTAATATATGTGAATCCACCACAAATAGCCACGAGATCTCCTATGAATCACAATCTAATCAAACACAAGATAACAACCAATCCACAATAATGACACAAGGATTTACATGGAAAATCCTTCAAAATGAAGGGAGAAAAACTACAGGGCAAAAGGAATAAAAATTTACTGTGAAAGAAAGAATACAATTACAATCCTAGGATTATATCCAAGCCCTAATAAATATGAAATCAATCAACCCACAATCATCCACATGAAAATAAGAATATCAAATGGACAAACATCACCTTAGAAAGCTCCAAATGATGTGCATTGATTTCTCTTTCTTTCTCCTCTTCTTCCTTTATCTTCTTGTTCTCCTCTTCAAGGATGCCACACAAATTAAAAAAACCTTAATTTGAAGCATTTTCACTTGCTTTTGTTGAAGAGGAAGACACAAAGAAAAAATTCCAAAGAAAAGGCTTAAGAAATTCCCAAGAAAAGCTGGCAACAGCTAAAGGTTAGAAAACCCTTTTTCTCCTCTCTTATGAGAGTAAAAACAGAGGGAAAAAAATGACTGTGGGCCAATTTCCATTTTTTGTTTTATGTGGGGGATATGTGTTGGTCAATAACAACAATCTCCCTTCCCTCCCCTTCCCAAACACTTGGGAGCACTATCTCACCCAATGCTCATCTAACACTAATGTTGACTAAGTTTCTGTAAAGGTCTTGCTTATCCCTTGTAACCACCTTAGTCATCATAGATGCAGGATTCTCATCAATGTGAATCTTTACAATTTTCCTCGTTTCATTCTCAATAATAAATCATATATAGTAATATCTCATATCAATATGCTTAGCTTTGGAGTGATAGGTTTGCATTCTTGCTCAAGTGTATGGAGCTCTAGTTATTGTAAACATATTTCTTCTGCCTCAAACCTAACTCCTTAAGAAACCTCCTTATCCACAAGACTTGCTTCCAACTTCTATAACTACAATTTACTCTGCTTCTATTGTAGATAATGCATCTCATTTCTACAACTTAGACTGCCAAGACATAGCTCACTCTGCAAAATTGAAAACATAACTAGAAGTAGATGACGAGCTATGTATATGTCTAATTAAAATGCTCGTTTTAACACAAGTATACATGTCGATCAAGTAATAGAGAGTGAATAGAGTATCATTTCCACGAGGATTATATTAAACGAATTAGCACCTTAAAATTCAATTGTTTAAATTGAATTGGCATGTTAAATGAGAGTTGTATTAAGAGATTGAATTTAACTTAACTAAACTATGCAGAAATTAACCAAATATGGGGTAGTTACTAGTGAGATTTCCTTAAGATGATTTTAGATGGATGAAAATATGAATTTATTGACTCATAACTATGTCGTATTGGATCCTATTTAAGTTGATTGTGCAGAGATTACTAATCTATGTTCATTTATATTCATATATGTCTTCCAACACATACAAACCTAACCCTATTTAAGTTATTTGCTTTGTTTCTATGCACCTAAGTAAAACAATATTGATAATCACATAACTTAATCATAATTACATAGGGCTAATAAGTATATTCCTATCCATATTAATATCTAACCACCACAAGTAGATGGAAATTTGTGCCTTATATTTTAGTCTCATCAAAAACTCACTCTTCCAAGTATAGATTTGGATATTAAATCAATCTACAATGTTACAAAGCTTATAAACACATTAAACATGATATGTAAGAGTAATCTCAAGCAACACAAGTTACAACACAATCATATAATTATTTAGTATAAAGGAAACTCAAATAACATAGTTTATGAGTTCAAATAATCTATATCTCCCATCATGAGAAGATTCCCATAAACATCATATCAAATCTCTTCAATATCATATTTACAATCATCCCAAGAAACGAGAATAACAAATACGAGAATAGAAAGAAGAAGAAGAGACGAAACTTAAGGATTTGTAGTTGACAGCTTAGTCTCCTCTTGATCTTATCTTCTTGCTTTGAAGCTTAAGTTTTTCTTCCCCTTTATTAGCATCCACGAGCCCTCAAAGTTTTTTTTTTCTTGAAACCCTAAGAGATATATTTATAACTCCCTCATCTTGGAGCCTCACACGTGTAAGAATACACACACATCAACTTCATGGCCGTAGCCACAACGTTCTTGGACAACATGGCAATGCAATTTCTTAAGGCAGTGGATCTGATGGCCATGACCCACAATCTCGTGGCTACGACCATCACCATGCTAGAGCTAGCATTGCTCTTTGACAACTTTGAGTGATTTTTTCTCATTTTATTCTCTTTTTTCCTTCAATTTACATGGGAATTACCCTCCTTTTCCTATAACAAAAAAGTAAAAACAAGTAAATACATTCTTAAATGATCAAATGAAATTAAAATAACCAGAAAGAGATGTATTTAAAATAGATGCAACCTAAAATGATAAAAACCACGCAAGATGCAAGAATTACACAAATGATGAAAACTAATGCAAAACCTATGCAAATTTACATGTTTCTTTTGAACTAGCATTCTAAATGAGTGCAAAATGTGTCTTGATAATTCAATTGCTCAATCTCAAGGTCTTAACTTACAACTAGACCCAAAATAGCTGAAATGGAAGACATCTTCATAACCTGAGCAAAGATCTCATGAAAATTTATGCCTTTCTTCTAACCAAAGCCTTGTACCACTAATCGAGCTTTATATTTGATGTTTCCACAGTTACCCTTTTTCACCTTAATACCCATTTGTTTTGTAGTGTCTTTCTTCCCTTTCGAAGTTCAGTCAACTCATAACTTTTATTTTTTTTGTAAAGAGGACATTTCTTCTTGTATTGCTTGCTGCCATCTTACTCTTTCCTTATGAGCATTTACCCTTCAATGCATTCTAGCTCTCTTGCATCTTATAACAAAAGATATTATGTTAATGGATACTTGTAGAAGGTTAATGTTGGCTCATCATGTTCTTCTATATGTTCCTCTTCTAGAATCACTTGCTCCTCCTGCTCAACACTCTCCTCTAGGATGTTGAAATCATCAACCTACTCTTCATTATCATCATGAATATCCTCAAATCCCTCAATATGCTGCATATGAAAGGGATTAGGAACCAAACTAGGCATTAAGCCTATCTCCTCATGTTGCTCTTGCAATTTGCCCATTTTAAGACCATCCATAATTTGATCTTCATGGAAATCATATCTCTACTTCTTACTCTTCTCTTTTCTAGATCTCAAAGCTTATAACCAAACTCCTTATCTTTATTACCCAAAAAGATGCATGGAATTGCTTTATCGTCAAGCTTGGATCATTGTTCTTTTGGTATATGTACAAATGCCTTGCACTAAACACCCATAAGTGATAATGAGATACATCTCTATCGGTCTAAATCTCTCAGGCACATCCCAATTCAATACCAATGAAGGAGATCTGTTGATTAAGTAGCATGAAATGCGCATAGCCTCCTCCGAAAATTCCTTGGGTAACTTTGCAAATGAAAGAATGCTCTTGACCTCTCAATGATAATCCTATTCATCCTTTCTACTGCACCATTCTATTGAGAATATATTGGAACTGTCTTTTGATGCTCGATACCATTCACCTTGCAATGCATTTCATACATCTTTGATGCGTATTCATCATTATTTATCTATTCAAATGCACTTCAACTTCTTTCTAATTTATCTTTCCATCGTAGCATGAGTGTACTTGAAGATGCAAAACACTTGATCCTTTGACTTCGTGGTGTAAGTCCAAAGCTTCCTTGAAAAATCATTAATGAAAATGACAAAGTACTAAGAACCACCAAGGGATCCATATTTCATAGGTCCACATACATTAGAGTGCACCAATTCAAGAATACATGATTTTCTATTAAAATACTTTTGAAAAGAAGCCTTATGATTTGAGTGTTCCAACCATCATAAGTACCAAGATATATACCTTTAATGTCTGAAAAAAAATTTCTTTATGAAGAATTTGCATACTTTTCACACTCATGTGCCCAAGCATCTTATTCCACAACTTGGATGAAGAAGTTTCGATGGCATTGAGTTCACCCTTGAGAATTTTAGCTTGTATGGTATACAAGATGTAACATGCCTTTCCCCTAGCCACAATGGGAGATCCCTTGACAAGTTTCCATGCATCCTTGCCAAATCTGCTTTCGTATCCCTCATTATCCAATTCTAACTCAGAAATGAGATTTAATCAAATCTGGCACATGCCTCACATTTGTTAAAATCAAAGTACAATCTGTATTGGTTTGTAAATATACATCATCAACTCCCACAATCTATGATTGGCTACTATTGCCATTTTACCACCTCCAAATCTCTAGACTTATAGGTTCTAAAGAAATTTCTCTTGGAAGTCAAATGATATGAGGATCCCATATCCACGACCAACATAGTATCCTGGCAACACTCATGTAAACACGTTGCCCCAACTAAAATGTAAATTAATACATCACCATCTAAAACATCTGAAACAACTGCTGAAGTAGTGTTTTTAGCATCATCATTTTTTTGATAGATGCATCATCATTCTTTGATTTTTGTTATTTCTCTATCTTGGTTGAGCTTCCTACAGTTATTCTTAATATGACCATCCTTTTTATAATACCAACATTGTCTACTTTTACCTCTTTATTTTGATCTTGTATTTGAATGCTTATTTTTTTGTGGCTTCTTATACTCGCTCATTCCCTCTTCTCCATCACCAATGCTTGTGAATGAGAAGAACCTATAGACTTCCTTCTCATTTCTTCATTAAAAATGATGCTTATAACTTGACTCATAGAGAGCTTACCATCTAGAGTTGAGTTACTAACTAAAATTGCCAAAGTCTCCCAAATCTCTAGCATAGAACTCAATATAAAAACATGCATGGAACTCATCATCTAATAACAACTTCATAGTCTTTAGCTGATTTACAATTTTTGCATTGAATTCTAGCGCTCTAACATAGAAGACCCATATTTGTATTTCATATTCATGAGCTTTCTAAATAAGAAAGCCTTATTGCCAGCTATCTTTCTCTCATACAAAGATTCCGACTTTGGTTCACAAACCATATGCACTAGTGTCTATAGATATATGGTGAAATATATTATCATCTAGTCATTGTAGTGCGATAGCCTTTCTGTACATTGTATTTTGCTCCTTGTCAGACATGTCTAATGGTTTGGTCCCTTCATTTCCAAAATGCACACCGAATCATATAGTTCTACCATTTAAACTAACCATCCTCTCTATAGCGTTAGAATTCATTTTTATATTCACAGACAACAACCCCTAACTACTGTCTGATACCATTATTAGGATGAGGTTAAAAAACCAATATCTAATATGAGCGAATCTACCACAAATAATCTCGAGATCTCCTATGAATCACAATCCAAGCAATCCACAATAATAACATAAGGATTTACATGGAGAACTCTTCAAAATGAAAGAAAAAACCATGAAGCAAGAGGATCATAATTTCATTATAAAAGAAAGAATACAATCATAATTCTAGGATTATACCAAAATCCTAAGAATAAGAAATTAATCAACTTACAATCATCCATATTGAAATAACTATATCAAATAGACAAATATTACCTTAGAAATCTATAGATGATATGTAAGTTGATTCCCGTCTCTTTCTCCTCTTCTTCTTTATCTTCTTCTTCTTCTTCTACCTTTCAAGCAAGGAAGCTACTCCAACTAAAAAAATGCTTGATTTGAAGCATTTTTATTACTTTTATTGAAGAAGAAGATACCAAGAAAAAAACTCCAAACAAAACCCTTAAGAAATCCCTAGGAAACACTTATAGCAACTAAGGGTTAAAAAGCTCTTTTTCTCCTCTCTTGTGCGAACAAAAATGGATGGAAAAAAGAAATAAAAAATCATGGGCTAGCTTCCATTTTTTGTTGTAAGTGGGGGTGACAAATGGGTGATCCCTCACATGTTGGTCAATAACAATAGTAAGATAGGTTATGGGGCAATTACCAGAGATAAATGGTACTTAATTCGTGGTAGCAAAGGCCTAGCACAAAACAGGGATAGCGGTTGAAAAGCAGCCATGAAAAGCTGTTGAATGATCATGATCAACTGGTTAACCACTAGTGTTTTCCCTCACACAAGCCTCAAGTTTATGGTTGAAGAAATTAAAGGTTTAGCAAATAAAGTTTAGCAAAATCAAATTCCATCACATTTGTACAGAAGGAAACTAGGTGGTGCACGTGTTAACAAAAGAAATCATAATATACCTGCACTCTCCCTATGGTTGGGGTTAATCAACCTCTCCCTGTATATTAAAAATTCTATACTAAAATAGTTCTACTTTAATTAATTGAGCTATTAGGATTAAAAAATTCAACCTTCCTAATCTTTTATTTGGTAATGTTGCCCAATTGTTAGCCTCAATTTCCATATAGTAATGGTCAAGGTTCAAATCTCCCTGTACGCATGAGCCTAGTTTTTTCCTCGGCAGCGGGGCTGATTTTGCGGAGATTCATCTCTTTCCAGTTTAGGTGGAGCTTTATCTCCAAAAAAGAATTTATGGAGCTTAGTGTGTCTCCCATGTATGAATGTGCTCAATTGTATTATCAAAATGTCATGTTGTACATTACCAATAAAAAAAGGAAAAATATTTTCTCACTTCATCCTTAGCATCTTTTGATTTGGTTTCACCTTATTGCCAAACTACATTTACATCATAATATTTTTTATATTTTTCATAGAATTTCCTTATCTATTTTATAGTTATTTTTATACCCCTAATCATTATCCTTTATAAATATCACCCTCTCACTCTTTAATTTTTACAATAAAATTTTGCCTGCTTTTTTAGCTCTCTTTTTAAAGGTGGCCTTGACATAAACACATTGGGTTACAAGTTACTAATTGGCTAATAAAATAGGTAACTAATAGGTCAAAAATGGATTAAATAATAAATATAATAAATAATTAGTTATTTAAAATATAATCTTAAACAATCAATAAAACTTCTATTGTTGTGATTTACTTTAAATTTAAAAGTTCAATTTTCATATTTATTTTCAACCAAAATATTTTTCTTTTCAATAATTACACAAAACTTTTGAATTAATTAAGTGTGAAGAAAATATTAACTTATCTATTTTATGGATTGTAAATGGTTCATGATAGTTACAAGGTCAAAAAGGATTGTTGAATTGACAGGTTCAAGTTGAACTCATGACTAATCTATTTATTGAGTTATTTATGGAAAATTTGCCTAAGAAAGAAAACAAGTCCAAACACTCAAACAAACAAGAGATTGAATTTGTGGTAATAGTTTGAATAAGGAGAAAAGCATACGAATGTGTGGCTAAATAGAGCCTCAGGGATTGCTTTGCCCTATGCTTTTGAAATAGAAAGTGCTTCTAGTCATCATGGCTTTAACAAAATATTTGGCCTTGCCTGCTTTTATGAAATTCCTCTTTTATCTAACTCTCTCCATTTTTTATATCTTGATGGTTGATGTAAAGTTCACTCCTTCTATTATATTTAACATAGTTTATGTTATTATATAAACCCTCTCATTTGTTTAATAACACTGCATATGAGTCTCATCTATAAATGTATAAAAATCAATGCGATAAAAAGATTTTAATACTAAAAATAAAATTTAAGTATTTTCAATATTTAACTATCTAAATATCACTACTATGTAGATAAATGATTCTATAAAGTATTATTACATTCTTACATATGTGAATGGATCTAAAATTTTTTTCCTAATTTATATATAAATATATCTATTTTTGAGCAAATGTGGCCATAAGCTTATTTGTTTTGGTGAAACTTAATCTCTTAGCTAAAAAAATAATGATAAATACAATGAATTAATTGAATTTTACATCAATCATCAACATCTTAAAAATGCATGGGATTTACATGAAATCACTTCCCCATGTTTGGCAAGCTTCTAACTTGTGGAACTCTTTTGTTATGTTAAAAGTTTAAGTGCCTCGTTAAAAAAATTATTTCCGATATTACCAAATGGGGATGAGAGATTAAAAAAGTATACTTAGCTTTAGTCAATAATAGGATATTATCAATGCATAATTGGACTTTAACACATCTAGTAGATGCTACAACCAAATAAAATTAGACATGAGTTTATCAGATATAAGCCATGCTAATAGATGGGCTATTTTGTTGCCACATAGGAGTTTTATTTAGTCGTAATAACAAGAAAAAGTATAAACATACTAATTTAGTCATTCTTTTGCATAGTTGTGAAATTTTGATAATTACAAAAGGTCTAATCAAAAGTAAAATTTTATGTAAGAGCATGATTATAAAAAATTGTTAGGTATTTGGCCTTGTAATTTTAAAATTCTCATAATAATATTTTTAATGTTTGGAATAAAGTATAAAGATATTATGAAGCTAGGTATTACTCGATTTCATGTCATTGTTTATATGCAAGAGATTGAGGGTTTGAACCCTCTTGGGGAGCAGCTTCTCCCTCCCACATGATGTAATAAAAGATGTTAAAAATAAAATAGAGTATAAAAATGGCTTTAAATAATATAAAAGTACTTTTAAACATATAAATTTACTAAGAAGGAAAGAAATTTTTTGAAATGGGCACCCAATAAACACTCTCTACCATCCTAGCAAGGAAACTGCTAGCCTCTTCAAGTTTTGATTCCATACGAAACCTATTCATAAGAGTGTTGAGAGTCGCAGCACTTGGTTGAATTTAACATTTTTAGAGGCTCCCATAAATAGTTGTACCATGTCGAGTGAAATGCAAGCTGCAGAAGCAATTGAATATGATGTTTTCTTTTTTATGGTTAACTAAGAAGGATGTTGAGTTCCAATCTACAAAAATAAGGGAGATATTCAAAATTGTGCAAACTATCGTGGAATAAAATTAATGAGTCATGCTATGAAATTATGGGAAAGAGTAATTAAACATAGACTAAGAAGAGAAACTAATGTATCTGAAAATCAATTTAGTTTTATGTCAAGAAAATCAACTACTGAAGCTATTTTCTTACTTAGACAACTATTTGAAAAGTATATGGAGAAGAAAAAGAACTTATACATGATTTTTATTGATTTAGAAAAAACTTATGATCGAGTACCAAGAAAGTTAATATGACAAATGATGAGAAAGAAATGAATTAATAATAGATATATTGATATTATTAAAGATATGTACGAGGGGGCTATTACGAATGTGAGGACCATTAGTGGAGATACTAATGTCTTCCTAGTTAAAATAGGTTTACATCAAGGCTCAGCCTTGAGTTCTTACCTTTTTACCTTAGTAATAGATGAAATTACTAGACATCTCCAAGAAAAAGTACCTTGGTGCATGTTACTTGTAGATGACATTATTCTAATAGATGAAACTAAAGAATGACTAAATTTAAAATTGAATAGGTGGGTAGATGCTTTAGAATCTAATGGTTTTAGAATTAGTCGCACAAAAATTGAATATATGGAATGCAATTTTAATAATAGCGAGAACCCGGATGAGGAACCAATTAAGATTTTAGATCAAGTAGTAATAAGAACTAATCACTTTTGGTACTTAGGATCAATAGTTCAAGAGAACGGGGAAATTGAGAAAGACATAATACATAGAATTCAAGCAGGATGGAAGAAATGGAGAAGTGCGTCAGGAATTTTATGTGATCGTCGAGTTCCAATCAAACTAAAAGGAAAATTTTATAAGACTACGATTAGACCTGCTATACTTTATGGGACAGAATGTTGGGCAGTTAAAGAACAACATATACAAAAAATGAGCGTAGCAGAAATGAGAATGTTAAAGTGGATGAGTGGTAAAACAAGAAAAGATAAAATTAGGAATGAAATAATTTAAGAAAACTTAAAAGTGAGATCAATTTGTGATGAAATGAGAGAAAATAGATTAAGATGGTTTGGTCATGTTAAAAGGAGGCCTGAAGTAGCACCGGTTAAGAAAACAGAGTCTATCTAAGTAGAAGGTGATAGAAGAATGAGAGGAAGATCTAAAAAAACATAGATGAAAGTAATTAAACAAGATTTAAAAATATTACAAATTACAGAAAATTTAGTCTTAAATCGCCAAGAATGACGCAACAGAATCCATGCAGCCGATCCCACTTAAGTGGGAAATGACTTATGATGATGATGATGATGATGATGATGAAGTAGAATGTTGAGTGTAAAAATATTAGGTACAATGCCTTTTAAATTTGTTGTCCTGAACATAGAAATTGTAACTGAGTCATGTCTCATCCTCACAAGAATAGACAAAAAGGTCATTGAAAATGGAGTCATAGTTATATACAATATATTATATATACGATTAACTTATAATATTCATTTTTCTTTCTATTTTTATTTCGTTTTTTGATTTTTCTTCATAAATATATTTCCTAAGTGTATTGGATCTACATACCAAGTTTTGTTATTTTACGATACTTTTATATATTTATTATTTTTTTAAAAATAAGTTTTTAAGAGGTAAAAAATGACTTATATGCCCCTAAAATTGATATTTCAAAAATAAAAAATAAATATATAAAATATTGTAAAATGGTAAAACTTGTTATATGAATTAAATACACTTAGGAAAATAAGTTTATGAACGAAAAATCAAAAAATGAAATAAAAATAAAAATAAATATTGTAACTTATACAATATATTGCGTATAATCAGGCCTCTTAAAAGTGCAAATGGAAGGTGGACGTCAACTATAAATCATATTATGAAAGAGGCCCGATTTTATATGAGTAATCATATGTTATTTAAGGTGGGACTTTTGAATAATAGCCTTGGATGAGAGGAATGCATCTCAGCCATTCTTCAAGCATTAAACGCCAGCAGCTGTTTTCAACACCTATTTTCACATATTAAATGCCAGCCATCCTTCTTTCGTAAACACCCTGCAATGCGTTGAATTCATGAGAGAGAAGAGGGAAGAGGAGCTGGGAACTTTGAGAGAAAGAGGAACCAAGAGAGGGAAAATGCTATGGCCGATTGGGATAAGGAAGCCGACGGAAGAAAATGAAGCTGAAATAGAGGAAGCTGCTCCCATCGCTACTGGAAAAAAAATCTGCTGGCACCGGAGGATGCCATTTTTCCTGCATTTTCATTTCTGCTCTAGAAGAAAGAGAGGTTTAAGTTTCGCATGCATTTTCATTTTTTTAACGGAACTGAATCTCCACATTTTAAAACTAGGTGCTATTTTATTATGCATTTTCTTGCATGCTGTTTTGCATGGTCTTTTGTTCATCGTGTCTGTCATTGGGTAAACTCATGCGCTAAAAAAATCATCGAAAGTTTTTTATTTTTACTTGAATTCTAAAGCAGCCCACCCTGTTCCTTGTTTTGGAAATTGTTGGGTTTGGATTAACTTCAAACATTTTGAAATTATTCTTAGCATGCGTTGAGTTTCAAAAAAAATCCGCTCCTAATGTGTTATTACGATTTACCTCAAATAATCAAAATGGGAGATTTTAAATTTGATTTTTATTTATCCATAAATTTTAATTTTTATAGTATTATTTTCATGTTGTATATGAAATGGTTGAGCTAGATTTGTGTTGTTCGATTCTAGCACTCTATGTACTGTACCCATGAAATATAAACATGCAAACTAGTTATATTATTATTTTTAATTAGATAATTATTCAACCAGACGAACAAAATATAAGCTTGTAGTAAAAATATAAGGAGTTTTTTTTATTAGTAAAGAGTTTGTGCTATTGTGAAACTACATTTCTATGCAACAATATTCATGCTAAGCAAAACAATATTGTGGATGGAACCTACGCGTAACGCTATTTGTGAAGCATTGTATTTTATTGGTTATAGTTATTTGCATTGATTGAACTGTACGATCTAAATTTAATTCAGTTACAGGGTGCAATAATGAATTTTTAGTTCCTTAAAATTTGAATTTAGTTATAGGTTCTAAAATTTCAATGGAAAATGGCCAATTGAACACCTCTAGGAAAGTAATTTTTATGCCAATGCATGTCTAATGAATTCCATCTAATATTATAATCTCCTTAGCCATATCCGCCTAAGCTTAAAGACAACTGTTCTATTGGTTTGTGTATCGAAAAATAACTATAAGTTACGAAGGTTGCATGACCCAAAGAGATCAAGATACAAGAGGAAAGATGGATACATGTTGTAATATTTTTATGATGATCTCTTATCTTGTCTTCATAGATGCATGTTATAACATCACTATGATGATCTCTTACCTCATCTTGATAAATACATGTTATAATACCGCTATGATGATCTCTTACCTTGTCTTGATAATTGCGTAATATTATTTTTTTAGTATGAAAGATCATATGCAAGGAAAATGTGGTACGGATGAAGCTGAGGCTACAGTGGGAATCTTTGTCCCAAATGTTGGTCCCGAGTTAATGGCAAAACCCAAGAGGGGAGGGGTGAATTGGGTATTTAAAAATTTATAACTTAAACAGAAACTTTACCCCAGATTAATCTAATCCCCTTAATGAAGAAACAAAATGGAAAGCAATATAATGTAAAGAGCAGAAATATAAATTAAGCAGACAAGATTTTTATAGTGGTTCGGGCAACCTCCCTACTCCACTCTTCCAAGCTCACACTCCTTGTGACTTGGGTTCCACTATTGTATTCTCTCAATACACTTAGAGCCACTACTCTCTTCTAGATTCCAGCTCTAGGGGGCATCAACAAATCACAGCACAAGTAGGTGATGAGTTACACTCCAATCACACACTACTTTGCTTACACTTGATCTTAGTTCCTCAAACTAAATCAAGTTCAATACAAACAAATAAAATAACAAAAGGAGTCTACACTTTACAGATGTGTAGAAGCAATTTGGCGCAGAGAAGAACTCGTAATGTAGGCTTTGAAGATTTAGAAATGTAGCTCTTGCAATCTGAATCAAAGTTCTTCCTCCTTGAATGGCTTGATCTCTTTAAAGCTCTTGTAGATGTGAGTTAAGCACACTTAATGATTCTCAGCTACTTCCCTCGTTCACATTCAATACCTTTTATAATTGTGGAGGGAATCCGAACGTTAGAAGGTGGTTGGCGCGCATTAAATGCGCCAACGTTCGAATAAATTCCGACCGTTGCGACCCAAGTCGCAGGTGGAGTCGACTTCGGATGCGACTTCGCCCAAGTCGCAGATGGAGTCGACTTCGGGTGCGACTTCGCCTCTCCGTCGCAACTTCAAGTTCCAGGTCGGGTCGACTTGGGCATCGACTTGACCCAAGTCGCAGGTGGAGTCGACTTCGGTTGCGACTTCACCTCTTCAAGTTCCGAGTCTTGAGTCTTGGGTCGACTTGGCTTTAGACTTCAACTCAAGTCGATCATGGAGTCGACTTGGGTTGCGACTTGACTCGGTCTTTTGCAAAATATGCTTTGATCTTCATTTGATCTTCCTCTATCTTGCTTGGCTTGTTTCCTTTAATCATTTTCATTCTGAAATAATCCCTCATACTTGTAGATCTTGTTGATCTTGAAGTCTTTGTCTTTGGTTTATCTTGGATATCTTGAACCTTGTGAGTCAGAGAGTTTGATCCTTGCATGATTGATTCATGCACCTTGCTTTGCATTGGACTCATTTGGTCTTCATGATTTGATTATCTCTTCATTTTGAAGCATATTTGAATCTTTGCTTTCAACTTGATAGACTTGATTTGATTTTTAACATGCTTGAAGCTCTTGTGTCTTGGACTTGATAATCTTGATTTTGATAAAGAGCTTGTATCCTTGATTTGGTCTTTGAGAGATCTTTAAGTTGATCTTGAAGATAAGCTTGAAACTGCATCTTTGAGCTTTGAGATCGTCAAGTCGAGCTTGGGGTCGACTTCGTCCGCGACTTCGCCCAAGTCGCAACTGGAGTCGACTTCGAGTGCGACTTCGGCATTCTTCCATCCCAAATTCAGCTCTGGAGTGAATCTCCCGACTGAAGTCGAAGCTGGAGTCGACTTGGCCTGCGACTTCACTTGTTCTTCTCCCATTTCAACTCTGGACAGTTTTGGCACTTTCAAGTCGATCTTGGAGTCGACTTGGGGAACGACTTGGCCTTCCATGCTTTATGTTCTTCAAGTGTATATCCCTTAAACATATTCACAAACATGTTAGTAGCCAAGATTTACTCAAATTGATTTGTTAATCATCAAAACATAGATTTAACTTGTTTTCCACATATTTCCAACAATCTCCCCCTTTTTGATGATTGACAAAACCGATTTGAGTGTATACCTTTCAATAACGTAAAAATAACATGTTTAGCAAACTTTCAATATTCAACAAACATATGCTCATGCAAATTTTAAAGTTGAAAACATTTAAACTCTTCTCCCCAACCATATCCTATTCTTCTCCCCCTTTGTCCTACTCTTCTCCCCCTTTTTGTCAATATATCAAAAAGTTAGAGGGTAAAGAAATAGGTGGATTTGCTCCCCCTAAGTTTATGCTAGGTTAAATCAATCATTCCCATGTCATTTCTAATCTTATAAAATACTTCTTTTGCTAGGGGCTTTGTAAATATGTCTGCAACTTGATCTTTTGTTCTTACATATACCAAACATATGTTATGATTTTTCACATGTTCTCTAATAAAATGATGTCTAAGGTCTATATGTTTGGTCCTAGAATGCAATACAGGATTTTTAGTTAAACATATGACACTAGTATTATCACATTTAATGGGTATATCTTTAAAATCCATGCCATAGTCCCTAAGTTGCTGTTTCATCCAAAGTAGTTGGGCACAACAGCTCCCAGCGGCAATGTATTCGGCTTCTGCCGTAGATAGAGCAACACTAGTTTGTTTTCTTGAAAACCATGAAACAAACATGCTTCCAAGAAATTGACATGTTCCACTAGTGCTTTTTCTATCTGCTTTGTAACCGGCAAAATCCGCATCCGAGTAGCCGATTAGATCAAAATTAGAGCCCTTTGGATACCAAAGTCCTATATTGGTAGTGTCAACTAGGTATCTGAAAATTCTTTTCACAGCTACCAAGTGTGATTCTTTTGGACATGATTGAAATCTAGAGCACATACACACACTAAACAATATATCAGGCCTAGAAGCAGTTAAATACAACAAAGATCCTATCATGCTTCTATACAATTTCAAATCAACCATTTTCCCTTTTTCATCTTTGTCGATTTTGATTGTTGAGCTCATTGGTGTATTTTCTCCTTTGCTATTTTCCATGCCAAACTTCTTCAGCATTTCTTTGATATACTTGGACTGGTTAATGAAGATTCCTTCATTTAATTGCTTGATTTGCAGTCCAAGAAAGAAATTTAGCTCTCCCATTATGCTCATCTCAAATTCTTTCTGCATAAGCTCAGAAAATTCTTGACAAAGAGTCTCATTAGTAGCACCAAAAATGATATCATCAACATAAATTTGAATGATCAAAATATCCTTTTCTTTATACTTGATAAACAAAGTGGTGTCTACCTTTTCTTTTTGAAAATCATGATCAATCAGAAATTTGCTTAGTCTATCATACCAAGCCCTTGGAGCTTGTTTTAATCCATATAATGCTTTGGTTAACTTGTATACAAATTTAGATTGATCTTTCTCCTCAAATCCAGGTGGTTGTTCAACATACACCTCTTCATTTATATATCCATTTAGAAATGCACTTTTAACATCCATTTGAAACAATTTAAAGTTCATGTGAGATGCAAAAGCTAATAAGATGCGAATTGCTTCCAATCTAGCAACCGGGGCATAGGATTCCTCAAAATCTATTCCTTCTTCTTGTGAGTATCCCTTTGTCACAAGTCTAGCTTTGTTTCTCACTACAAGTCCACTTTCATCTAATTTGTTCCTAAAGACCCACTTGGTGCTAATAACAGTACAATCGTTTGGTCTAGGAATGAGGTGCCAAACTTGATTTCTTTCAAATTGATTTAGCTCTTCTTGCATAGCTATAATCCAGTTTTCATCATCAAGAGCTTGATTAATATTAGAAGGTTCAATTTTGGATACAAAGGCATATTGTCCACAAACATTTTGCTTTGACCTTCTAGTTTTTACACCTTCATATACATTCCCTATAACTTGTCCAATTGGATGGGAATGTTTGAATTTCAAATCTGTTGGAGGTTTGTAAGAATTATTACCTTCACTTACCCTTTCCTCCATGGAGTCTTCTTGCTTTTCCACATGCAGTTTTTCAAAATTGCTTGCTATATCATCCGCATCACTTAAATCATCTTTTCTTTTGTAGCATGGGTTAGTCTCATCAAAAACAACATGAATGGACTCTTCTACCACTTGGTTTCGTTTATTGAATACTCTATATGCTTTGCTATTTGATGAATACCCAAGGAATATTGCCTCATCACTTTTAGCATCTAATTTTCCCAAGTTGGTTTTTCCATTGTTTAAAACATAGCATGTGCATCCAAAAGCATGAAAATAAGAGATATTTGGTTTTCTTCCTTTCCATAGCTCATATGGGGTCTTTTTCAATATTGCTCTAATGGTAACTCGATTCAAAACATGACAAGCTGTACTTACAGCTTCACCCCAAAATTTCTTGGATAGTTTGCTCTCATTTAGCATTATTCTAGCCATCTCTTGTATAGTTCTGTTTTTCCTTTCAACTACTCCATTTTGTTGTGGAGTTCTTGGTGCAGAAAATGTGTGATGAATTCCTTTTTCATTATAAAATTCTATGAATCGTTTGTTTTCGAATTCACCACCATGATCGCTTCTTATGGTTACAATTGTACTTTGTTTTTTGTTTCGCACCAAATTTACAAAGGTTGCAAACATAGAGAAGGCTTCATCTTTGCTAGCTAAGAGAATTATCCATGTAAATCTTGAAAAATCATCAACAATCACAAACACGTATCTCTTTCCACCAATGGTTAGAATGTTGGATGGCCCGTATAGATCCATGTGTAGCAATTCAAGTGGCCTAGTAGTGGAAATTTCCTTTTTGGTAGAGAAAGGCATCTTGGGTTGTTTTGATAATTGACATGCCTTGCAAATTTTATCCTTGTCATATTTCAATCTTGGTAATCCTTCTACTAAATTCTTTTTCCATAGGGTCTTTATATTTCCCATGTTTATATGTCCAAGCCTTTTATGCCAAACCCATGGATCATTATCAATGGCCATTAGACATTGACCATCTAGTTCATCAAGTGAAACCAAATATACATTTTCATGTCTTTTTTCACTAAACATGATATGTTCTCCATCAAATACATTACATATAGATGATTCAAACACAACCTTGTATCCTTTGTCACATAATTGACTAATGTTCATTAGATTGTGCTTAAGTCCTTCAACAAACAAAACATCTTCCATGCATGCATTTGAAATACTGTAAATATTTTCTTTACCTTTAATTTTACCTTTCTCATTATTACCAAAGGCAACCGTTCCGTCGTTGCAAGGCTTAAGTTTGTGAAATAGACTTCTTTCTTTGGTCATATGCCTTGAACAACCGCTGTCCATGAACCATACATTGTTTGTCTTTGCCTTGAAACAAATCTGAAAAATAAAAAGGTAAATCTCATCTCTTTGGTACCCATTTTATGGGTCCATTTGGGTTAGTAAAATAATTCAATCTTTGTAGTTTTATCTTAGAAAGCCCAAATCTTGTGTTCCTTGGAACCCAAACTAATTTTGCACCATGATCATACAGTTTCTTAAGATTACATTTATAGATTGTATGACCCATTTTATTGCAAAAATTGCAAGCCATAGGTAATCTTGGAGTAGGCCTCCAAGTATCTAATAGTTCAAACGTTGGCTTTCTAGTCCACATAAAATTTTTCTTTTGTGGCTTATATATAGGTGCAGTTTTTGTTTGATATTTCCCAAGTATTGGCACATTTGACTTGTTACTTTCTTTTTGCTCAAATGTATAGTAACCAAGACCTCTTTTATTTGTTTGAGCAGTCATATTCAAAAACATCTTCACATTTTCTCCGGGATTAGAGAACTTTGCTAATGATTCGTTCTCCTTTTTCAATTTTTCTATCTCTTCCAACAATGATTCATTTTCTTCTTTCAGTTTTGTTGATTTTTCAGCTAGTTTTCCATTTTCAATAATAACAAAGTTACATTGTTGTCTCTTCAATGACAACTTGTTTCCTAGCTTTTTGATTTCCTCATATAGTGAATCATAAGCAATTTGTAGTTCTTCTAATTCAACACATTTGAGGCAATCATGAAAAGAAGAATAAGTAGATTGAGAATGACAAAGTTTGGAAGTTACCTCTTCATTTTCTGTATACTTTGTTGAAGTGGTTTGTTCTTCCAAAACTTCTGTTGTGTTCAAACACAACAAATCTTCTTCTTGCTCAATCCGCGCCATGCAGCATATTCTTACATAATTTGCCGCCTCAAATTCGTCGGTTGAAGAGCTGCTTGTTGATGAAGTCTCTTCATTGACATACATGCCTTTCCCCTTTGGTCTTTGGTATTTTCTACCTTCATGTCCTTCCTTCCTCTCTTCCGGTGTAGGACATTGAGATTGCATATGTCCCACACCTCCGCATCTATAGCACTTTGTTGGTTCCTTCTTCTTCTCTCTTCGTGATCTTTCTCTGAGGTCTTTGAAGTTCCTTTCTTTTCTCACAAATTTTTGGAATTTGCGAGTGAGTAGTGCTATGTCTTCATTGTCGTTGTGAGATGAGGAGGTAGATTCTTCTGAGTTGTGGGTGGCCTTTAGTGCAATAGTTCTCTTTCCTTTGTGTTGATCCTCATTCCTTTTCTTGATTAGCTCATGTGACATTAATGAGCTAATAAGGTCTTCTAGCTTTAAGGTGTTTAGGTCTTTTGCTTCTTCTATTGCTGTAATCTTTGGAGTCCATGAATCTGGTAGAGCTCTTAGGATCTTTATGACCTGTTCAGATTCAGAGATAGCCTTTCCAAGACCTTTCAAAGCGTTAGTAATTTTAAAGAATCTAGCAAACATCTAAGAAATATTTTCTGTTCCTGACATTCTAAAGCTTTCCAATTCTCCTATCAAAATATTTATCCTAGTCCCTTGGACTTGAGAAGTTCCTTCATATATAGATGTTAGAGTATCCCATATTTCTTTAGCGGTTAGACAAGAAGATACTCTATCATATTCGGAAGCTGTAAGAGCACAAAATAGTGAGTTCATAGCTTTAGCATTGCTCTTTACAGTTCTTACTTCCTCTTCGGTCCACTTGGAAGCTCTTTCATCTATAGGCAATGTTACACCATCTTGGATTGCAATCCAAGAATCCATGTCGGTAGCCATGATGAGTTGCTTCATACGAAGCTTCCAATAGCCGAAATTGTTCCCATCAAACAATGATAGCCTTGTAAAGGACTGGCCTTCAGCAAATGCGGGAACAGAAGTACATTGAGATGCCATATCGATAAGATCTCTTTGGTAGACTCAAAGACCTGCTCTGATACCACTTGTTGGTCCCGAGTTAATGGCAAAACCCAAGAGGGGAGGGGTGAATTGGATATTTAAAAATTTATAACTTAAACAAAAACTTTATCCCAGATTAATCTAATCCCCTTAATGAAGAAACAAAATGGAAAGCAATATAATGTAAAGAGCAGAAATATAAATTAAGCAGACAAGATTTTTATAGTGGTTCGGGCAACCTCCCTACTCCACTCTTCCAAGCTCACACTCCTTGTGACTTGGGTTCCACTATTGTATTCTCTCAATACACTTAGAGCCACTACTCTCTTCTAGATTCCAGCTCTAGGGGGCATCAACAAATCACAGCACAAGTAGGTGATGAGTTACACTCCAATCACACACTACTTTGCTTACACTTGATCTTAGTTCCTCAAACTAAATCAAGTTCAATACAAACAAATAAAATAACAAAAGGAGTCTACACTTTACAGATGTATAGAAGCAATTTGGCGCAGAGAAGAACTCGTAATGTAGGCTTTGAAGATTTAGAAATGTAGCTCTTGCAATCTGAATCAAAGTTCTTCCTCCTTGAATGGCTTGATCTCTTTAAAGCTCTTGTAGATGTGAGTTAAGCACACTTAATGATTCTCAGCTACTTCCCTCGTTCACATTCAATACCTTTTATAATTGTGGAGGGAATCCGAACGTTAGAAGGTGGTTGGCGCGCATTAAATGCGCCAACGTTCGAATAAATTCCGACCGTTGCGACCCAAGTCGCAGGTGGAGTCGACTTCGGATGCGACTTCGCCCAAGTCGCAGATGGAGTCGACTTCGGGTGCGACTTCGCCTCTCCGTCGCAACTTCAAGTTCCAGGTCGGGTCGACTTGGGCATCGACTTGACCCAAGTCGCAGGTGGAGTCGACTTCGGGTGCGACTTCACCTCTTCAAGTTTCGAGTCTTGAGTCTTGGGTCGACTTGGCTTTAGACTTCAACTCAAGTCGATCATGGAGTCGACTTGGGTTGCGACTTGACTCGGTCTTTTGCAAAATATGCTTTGATCTTCATTTGATCTTCCTCTATCTTGCTTGGCTTGTTTCCTTTAATCACTTTCATTCTGAAATAATCCCTCATACTTGTAGATCTTGTTGATCTTGAAGTCTTTGTCTTTGGTTTATCTTGGATATCTTGAACCTTCTGAGTTAGAGAGTTTGATCCTTGCATGATTGATTCATGCACCTTGCTTTGCATTGGACTCATTTGGTCTTCATGATTTGATTATCTCTTCATTTTGAAGCATATTTGAATCTTTGCTTTCAACTTGATAGACTTGATTTGATTTTTAACATGCTTGAAGCTCTTGTGTCTTGGACTTGATAATCTTGATTTTGATAAAGAGCTTGTATCCTTGATTTGGTCTTTGAGAGATCTTTAAGTTGATCTTGAAGATAAGCTTGAAACTGCATCTTTGAGCTTTGAGATCGTCAAGTCGAGCTTGGGGTCGACTTCGTCCGCGACTTCGCCCAAGTCGCAACTGGAGTCGACTTCGAGTGCGACTTCGGCATTCTTCCATCCCAAATTCAGCTCTGGAGTGAATCTCCCGACTGAAGTCGAAGCTGGAGTCGACTTCGTTTGCGACTTGGCTTCCCAAGTCGCAAGTGGAGTCGACTTGGCCTGCGATTTCACTTGTTCTTCTCCCATTTCAACTCTCGACAGTTTTGGCACTTTCAAGTCGATCTTGGAGTCGACTTGGGGAACGACTTGGCCTTCCATGCTTTATGTTCTTCAAGTGTATATCCCTTAAACATATCCACAAACATGTTAGTAGCCAAGACTTACTCAAATTGATTTGTTAATCATCAAAACATAGATTTAACTTGTTTTCCACATATTTCCAACACCAAATGTACCGATAGAAGTGAAGCCAAGTATTGGCCAAGAATTTACTACTATTGAAGATGCATACAAGCTTTATAACACCTATGCATTTCATTTTGGGTTCAATGCTAGAAAAGATCAGCAACGGAAATCAAAGTCTGGAGAAGTTTTCAGGCATTTGTTCATGCGTTCAAGGGTTGGTATGAAGAAAACATCACGAGTTGCAGCAACAAAAGGTGGTAAAAGAAAGCCAAGTGAGCACACTCGTTGTGATTGTTCAACCAGGTTCGCTATATTACTTTGGAAGGAAAAAAAAACAACTTTCAAGTAACTCATTTCTAGGAGAGTCATAATCATCCACTGTTTACACTAGCAAAAACTCATTATTTGTATTCTTATAGAAGCGTATCAAAAGATCATTTTAATATAATTACTAGTATGAGAGCTTCTAGCATTCATGTGTCAAGAACATTAATTTCTTATCAGCCGATTTAGAGGAATATCCTGAACTCAAATACACAGAAAGGCAGGAATGCCTTATGGAGGAAGCATTAGGCTATGCATGGAAGTGATTGCCAATGCATTGGTAAGTTTTTTTCATACGAGGTTCAAAGATGATGAGAACTTCACATATGAGATACAAGTAGATGAGAATATGCGGATGTTATCTTGTTTATGGGTGGAAGAAAATAAAAAATGATTACATGGCGTTCAGTGATATCATTTCTATTGACACAACTTACAAGAAAAATAAGTGTGACATCTCGTTCGCACTATTTGTTGGGGTCAACCATCACATGAAGACCGTGTTATTGGGTGCAGGCTTGCTTTGTGGTGAAACAACTAATGATTTCAAGTGGCTATTCAAGATATGTTTAGATGCAAAGGGTGGAGTTCATCCCAAGGCAATCATAATTAACCATGACATAACAATGGGGGTGGCAATTACTAAAGTGGTTCCAAACATGCGCCACTTATTGTGTTTGTGGCGTATTATTAAGAAATTTTCTTAGAAGTTGTCCCATGTATGTAGCAAGCACCTAACATTCAAGACAATGTAGGACCAATGCTTATATCATTTTCAGAATACCATAGAGTTTGAAGGTGCTTGGATGAAGATGATAAACGAATTTGATTTGTATGACAACTCCTGGCTAGAGAACTTGTACAAGGTATGAGAGAAATAGGTTCCCATACTCACTAGATCAATATTCACAGCAAATAGAAGTGAAAGTGTCAATTCGTTATTTGATAAATTTTTTTAGCCATAAATCCAACTTAGTTGATTTCGCAAACAACTATGAAACTGTTTGAAGGCATCATGGAAATAAAAATCGTGCTAATTTTGATATATTGTGTGGAGCCCTAGTTTTGAAGATGTAGTGGAGTATGGAAGCGGATTTGGCAAAAGTATACACATTGAAAACATTCTACAATTTCCAAGAAGAGTTGGTCACTAGCTCTCACTACTAGGCTGAGAAGATCATGAAAATTGAGGATATAGAGCAATGGCAAGTATATGGACTTGAAGAAAAGGATGAAAGTATGTGGAAAGTATCATGGAGCAAGGATGAGGTGAAGGCACATGTTCTTGTGAAAAGCTTGAATTTTTGGGATTTCTATGCAAACATATTTTTATTACATTTGGTTTAAGAAAATTACAAAAATGCTACTGAGGTGCATTTTTCCTAGATTGACACCGGATGCTAAAAGTCAATTCAAGCAACCTTCACAAGTACAATCACAGGATGCAAAAGATAGCCTCATCTTATGTCATCATCTTCTTGCTAAAAACTTGACCTTTCTTAAGCATGAAGCAATGCAAAATTTCTCAATATATAAAATGGTGAAGTCACATTTGGGCTGAGCAATAGTGAAAGTGAATGAATTAACTGAACATAAAACAATTGGGAATTAGCAAGTGACAAATGAGAAAGACGGAGGTGTTGGAATATCCATGGTGGCTGGAGCAAATAACTTTGATGTTGATGTTTATCAAGCAATGATGGTCACGAATACTGTAGATTTAATTTCAAGTGGTCATCTTACAATGCAAGTTCTGAAGTCAGTAGCATGGGTGTCCCTAGCAAGAGCTTATATAAAAGTAGGTCATCTAAATGTTTCAAGAGTCTAATCAAACAGTTATCTTCTAGGAGGAGACATTGTCTTGGATGTGCAAAATAGGTAGTTGATCACAATAAAAGGACATGTCCTGAACTAAGAGGCAATGGGCGAGGCAAAAGAGGTAATTAAAATTTTCTAAAAACCATGAAGAATGAAGCTGTACAAGTTTTATTTTTCTTTTGAATGTTTGGGTTTTAATCCTATCTATTATATTTTTTCATGGGGGTAGTTAAGCTTGAGTGGCATCATACATCTTCATTGTAGGAGTATGATTTGAGGTAGTTCTATTAGCAATGAGTTTTACCTCTTTATCAGTCATTGCCTTTTTTAAGCAATTTCAACCAGTCATCAGTGGATTTATTTGGGTGTATTTGCAAGGTAATGATGTGTCAAGGTTCCAAGAGGCTAATGATATGGCAACAATATTCTACTGATATTCAATTTTGATGATGACTATATCTTTCACTTAGTATTCAATGGATAGTTTATTCAGATATATAGATGCGAAGACATTCGAAGCTAACTTTCTTTAATTTTCTACCTTTTTCGGACTCTAGTTAATGGAAGTTTCAAGGAGAATCGATGTTAGTAAAACCTTCTCATTTTTTGAACTCTAGTTAATGGAAAGCTTCAAGGAGAATCTATATTACTAAAACCTTCTCATTTTTTGATGATAATCTTTACTATGTGAGTGTTCTTAAATTGGAATCATGGCTATTTGGCCATTTCATTTATGTCATGCTCTATAGTCTCTCTAATTTACTTTTATTTTGCAAATTGCATGTTCTATTGGCACAGGATTCAACATATACCATGAATAAATATAACAATCAAAATGATATGTGTCAACATTGTTTGCAATCAGGGAATTGATTGAGCATAATTTTTGGTTGTCACTCACCTAGATTAGACTGCCCAAAGACATGAGCAAAAATTCGGAAATTTTTTTATATGTATTTTTTACAATCATCTCATCTTCTATTATAACCATAATCAAGGACAAAAATTGAGAGAATTTCAAGATTTTTACAAACATAATCAATGGATGGAAAATCTTAATAAAAAGTGGAAATAGCGAACAAAGTGATTTTAGCTGGTGTATCTTCTACAACGTAATTTTAGCCATTACATTAATAGACATTGCCACTCATGTGCACTAGATGAGGGAATGATGTGTTCAATAGAAGATGGTTGTAACCATCGAGAGTAATTTGTTGTTGCTGCTCCATTTGCCATGACAACTGCTAGCTCTAGATTTTTTTTGTTTAAAATTATTTATTTGAATGTACTTGTCAACAAATTTTATGATAGTTATATTGGTTGGACCAACTTAAAAGTGACACAAAATTTGAATTCTGTAATCAACTACTCTCAATATAACATTTGAATTCTATAATCAACTTGACAGAAAAAAAGTCTCATATTGGTAACATATCAAATACATTTACTCTAACTACGACATTTGAATTTTACAATCAACCAAACAAAAAAGAGCCTCATAGGCATATCAAATACATTTACTTTTCCTAAAGATAAGTTCTTGCTTATCTTCTTAGTGATTCATATGCATATTATGAAAGGTTGACACCATTGACTCCAATTCAGTTTTTTGTTTCAATAGTTCATTCTGCCGTCTAGAAAGCTCAAGCTCTCACTTTAGGAGTTCATTTTCTCATTTTTAGAAGTTGGTTCTCGCTCTTCAAACTATTCGGTTCTATTTATAAACCACATTTGCACATTTCTTGCTTTTTCTGCAACTTAGATGAATTCTAGCAGAAGTAATTCAACTTGTGGACCCTTGTCGTTTACAAATTTTCATTCAGCTCATGTATATTGTTAAATGGACTAGAAATTAATAGTAGTGAGATATGGCTAATTTTTATCATTTTTGGACATCAATAAAACCATCTGCCAGGATATTTTGGTGTCTTTGACATAAAAACTTGACATAAGCCTTCACTAGATTGGCATATCACACTTGCATATTGATTAGCTTATGAAGAATTCTCCATATCAACAAATCAAATCTATAATTTCAACAATAGCAAAGGCATCTCTTAAGTGTTGACCAAATTTAGATGCTGAGTCCCACATGGTTCAATTGTGCCATATGCCTTCACCCATGCCGCAACTTTCCCAATTACTTAGGTGCATTGATAAAAAAAATTCATAAATTGATCACAACTGAAATTATGGGTTTTCTCAACTGAAAACATAAATCATTAACAATACCAACTTGGAACCATATTTCCATATAATTAATAGATTTACAATCACATTTTTGGCTGCTTTGCAATCATTTTTGTTTTATTTGATTTGTTCATTTATTCTCTTTTCAATTTCTGAAGAGATCTGTTGAAAAGAAGAAAAAAAGGAGTAGAAATGTATGACTTGGCAACATTGCCAAAAGCAAAAAAAGTCTCGTCGAGATGCCAAAGGAGAAGCTATGGTTTGGTGATAAGGGAATGCATGCACAATACATCTTTGCCTTTTCAACTTTCAATGACTTTGGAATTCAAATAAAAAATTTCATTGATCCTTTTTTTAGCACATGAGTTTACCCAATTCCACATGATATGAACAAAGGACAATGCAAAACAACATGTGTGCAAATGAAAAATAAAAATAGTGCCCAATTTTAAAATGTGGAGGTTCAGTTCCATTGAAAAAAATGAAATGCATACGAAACTTACATTTCTCCTTCTACTAGAGCAAAAATGGAAATGTGAGAAAAAAATAGCATCCTCCGGCATCTAGTGGATTTTTTCGATAGTGATGGGAGCAGCTTCCTCTGTGTTTGCTTCACCTTCTTCCCTAAGTTTCCCTATCACCATCGGCCGACAACATTTTCCCTCTCTTGGTTCCTCTTTCTCTCAAAGTTTGCAGCTCCCATTCTCTCTTCTCTCTCATGCATTCAATACAATAAATGCATTGCAAGGTGTGCACGAGAGAAGGATGGCTGGTTTTTGATGTGTGAAAACAGGTGCTAAAAACAGCAACTGGCATTTAATGCACAAAGAATGGCTGAGATGCATTCCTCTCATCCAACAGCTATTATTCAAAAGTCGCACCTTAAATAATATATGATTGCTTAGATAAAATCAGTCCTGATTATGACATAGGTTTAATGCACTATCTATCTTGAAGGAATCCACACTACCTACTTTGGTTGCTACATATTGGAGATGATAGAGGAGATGGAAGCAAGAAGGAGCTTGCAAGGGCAGAATATCGTTTTGTCTAGTGGGGTTGTAATTGTTGAAAAATAGAAAGGACTAAGAATAGAAATAGTAATAAGAGACGGAATTTGAAAGGGTTTCTTGGAAAAATTTCAAATTTGTTGAGTTGGATTAGATGAACCCCACTCATTAATCATAAGTTTTCCAAAAAGTTTCTTGCACTCTGAGCCTCGTTTGCATTTTATGTGGGTAGATTTTAATTTTGCATCTTAAAATCTGCTAAAATTGTGATCATCATGCCTCTGCTATCACTAGATATCAACAATAAGTTAGCAGACGCTTTAGCAATCTTTAAGTCCCCCAATGACAAAAGTATCCTCTCCACGCCCTTTAGAACTACTTTATATTATAATTTAAGTGTTTTGATTTTCAATATAGTAACCAACTGTTATGGGTCCTGATAAGGGCAGTTGACCCTTCCTGAAGACGTTAGCTAGCACAGTCCTTAGAACTTGGAAGTGACAGATTTAGGCTCAATGCTAAAGCCTTACATTGTAATGATGGTCAAGCTCACTTCTTGTCCAAGGTAGTTAAATCGTTGTAGACTAGATGGAGATACCTAACCATAGATGTAACATTAGCGATGCAGAAGAAGAAGCTAGCTCAATCATAACAAGCTGCACGTGGCCATCCTTGTTAAGCTCTCAACCTACTAGGAGTGGTCAAGTCTTTATGTCAAGAATCCAAAAG
Organism: Annona cherimola; assembly: GCA_030490835.1. Lineage (NCBI taxonomy): Eukaryota > Viridiplantae > Streptophyta > Magnoliopsida > Magnoliales > Annonaceae > Annona > Annona cherimola. The sequence goes on along the minus strand of CM059971.1, from coordinate 31,659,811 downwards.
GATAATAGCATATCTCTCCCTATAATAATGCAAGGACAGCTAGGCTGTTATAGATATCAGAGGCGAGGAGATTCCTTTTGAAGGGGGATCACAACAAGGAAAATCACCCCAATCTTATATTCCACTTCTTATAAATCATAGCTCTAAATAGTGTATCTATGGCCACCATACTTCGTGATTTTTTGACTGATCTTGTATTCACAGATCACTCTCAAAATAAGGAAATTAGAACTACTTTCTTTTTCTTCTAAAGATCATGCCTTACTTATTTGTCTTGTATCTATAAGCTAGATGATTCAAAATTATATGAAAAAATATAATTTGTGTGAAGTGAGTTCAGTAAGTAACAGTTTATACATCATTCAACAATAACACATATGGTTAAATATTAACATCATCATACATACTTGCAGAAATATGCAATCTTACTACATCGTCATTAGATATAGAAATGCAAATGAACTCATTGACCTAGTGAGTATCATTTAAATCAAGTAGCCTTCCAGCAAAGCTTAAGACTTATCCTATAATCAAACACGGAGTAGCCTTCTGGCTACTTAAGATTTGCCTAAAAATTTCTCCATGGTTAAAGTAGCTTTCTGGAAATGTAGAACCTACTCTTAAACCATTAATATGTAACATTCTAGTGAACCTTAGAACTTACCCTCAAACCACACGATATGTAACCTTCCAAGTAATCCAAGACCTACATGAAAACAAACACTAAATAAATTAAGCCACACAACACCCCCCCCCCCCCCCCTTAATATTTTCAACTTCTATGTGTGTAGTTTATGTCAAGTACCTTTTCAACAATGCCTAAGACTTGTTTGGAAACTAATACAAAATACTCTATATCCTAATCACAATTTTCTCCTCAATTGGAATCACCATTCATCAAGGTGAAATAATTTAAACTTGCATATATCCCACCGCGCGTAGTGTATTTAAACATGCTAAATGAAACGTTCATAAGCTAAAAAGGTTAATGTACTTGTGATTTAGTAAAATTCCATTTTCATCAAATTATAAAAGCTTACTTCTAACATGAAAATATTTTAATTATCAAGCTTAGTGCGTAGGAATCATCATTTATTCTTAAACGGACCATAATGAACTAAAAACTAATCACTTGCATGTCTATTTATTAATGCCTCACAATAATGATCTCTGATGGCTAATCGAATTCATCCAATCGATTTAGAATATACAAAATAAAAAAGCAGACAGTTGGATCATCAAAATCAGACAATACGAGAGCAAAGATATTATTAAAACAATTTGAGGGTCCACATATTGCCACATGAGACCAGCAGGCTAGCTTCGTCCACTTGGGCAAAATGACTGATCTGTGTGTTGGGCTTTCTCTATTTGTCTTGTCAGTCCACTCATTCGTCTAAGCTTCTAGTTTTTGGACCTACCCAAGCCCATCCCACCTCTACTATTATCATTCGTCGGGGGTGCGATCTGGGCCGGGTTGAGCCCGAATCCAGCCCGCCGAACCCTATTTCTAACCGTGTTAGAACTCGCTTTTCTACAACCTAAGCTTGAAGAACCTGAACCCAGTGAACCTGATTTATAAATGTGATAGGGTTAGGGTTCAAGTGAACTCGAACCAGAAGAACCCGAGCCCGATTTTATTTTATATTTATTATAAAATATATTTTATATAATATCTAAATAATATTTCTTTATATTTTTTTTGTATTTTATGTTATTTGTATTTATATTTAAATGCGTGTTTGACATATTGTAATTATATTATAAATAAAAGTATATTATTTTCATTTTTATTTATCTTTTATTTCTATAATCTTCTTCATTTATTTTATTTTTTATGTTAAATTTTTTCTAAAGATATTCTTTATAGATGAATGATCCTATTAGCACGGGCTAAGCAAATGCCTCACTTAGCCTACTTCAAAAAACTCATTTACAATAATTTTTTTGTTTTTCCTTCATACACTTATTTATTTAATTGTATTTAATGTATAAAACAAGTTTTATAATTTTTGGAGCATTTAATTGTATAAAACAAGTATTTAATTGTAGTTTTTAATGTTTTGTAGTTGTTAATGTTGCAATTTTAATTCTTAAATTAAATTTACTGTTTTATTTTCTTTTAGATTAAATTTAATGCAATTTTTTTCCTGCTTTCATAGTTAAATTTTGTAGCTTTTAATTGCTTTCTTAGTTTTAATTAAGTCATTAGTTAATTATAATATCTTTCTTTCTAGGTTGTTGTCTCTGTCTCTCTTTTTTTTTCTCTCTAACTCTTCTAATCTATTCTCTCTCTTTCTAATTCCTTTATCTTTCTCTCTCTAATTTTTTCTCCTTTCTCTCTATCTAGTTTCTTACTCTCTTCATTTCTTCTTCTCTCCTCCCTGCCCTCTCTTCCTTCTCTCTTCTAGCCCCTTTTCTCTTTCCTCTCTCTCTCTCTCTCGTTCTCTCTTCCTTCTTTCTCTCTCCTCTCTACCTTCTTTTCTGTTCTCTCTATACCTGTTTCTCTGTCTTCTCTTTAATTTCTTTCTCTCTCTCTATTCTCTATCTCTCTTCTCTTCTTAAACAATTCTTCTTTCTCTCTCCTCTCTACCTTCTTTTCTGTTCTCTCTATACCCGTTTCTCTGTCTTCTCTCTAATTTCTTTCTCTCTCTCCATTCTCTATCTCTCTTCTCTTCTTAAACAATTCAAAAATCTTATCACCTCTCTGTGGATTCGACTCAACTCACCATTATTCTAGACTATCATCCGTATAGTATTAGCTTTAATGTGTTTCGGTTATTTTTAATTAAATTAGTGATCATAGTACTCTTAACGACAAACACTTAGTTCGCATCAGAATGAGTGAGGAAAACTTGTTCTCATATTCTGCGATAGACATACTTTCCTGATGTACGCCAACAAACTCCTTGGCTTTAGCTAGATGAACTTGGGAGAAAGAATTTTCAAAGAAAGCATCCTTAAATTTTTCCCAAGTAATGATTTCTTTCTTTCTTTCAAAATTTCTTTCCTCAGATTCCCACCATCTATAAGCTTCTTCTTCCAATATAAAGATAACAAATTGTTCTATTTGTTATCTTTACGCCAAGAAAGTTCAAGATCGTACTGATACTTTCTATCCAATTTTCTACTGCAATACTATCTCCCCTGCAAAGGAGGGAGGGTTCATGTGGTGAAAATGCATTGAATCTTGTCTTACTCTCTCTTTGTTAGAGAGACACGAAGTATCAATTTTTCTACTGATAATAAGGCAAGATTTTGAAGTTTGTTCTCTTTTCCTATTTGGCCTTTGAGGGATATTTTGTCTATTTTGAGTTGTGTTTTCCTCATTAGTAGTCTCCCTATAAGATTCTTTGTTGTTTGTCTTGAAAAACTGTCATTCTTTTGTTTAGCCACATTTTCAATTTTTTGATTCAACATGTCTAGCTTTTTCAAGATTTCCAACTCAAAAGCACTTATGGCTAACTTATGATGTCCCAACTCAAAAGCACATTTTATGTAGATGTCCCAACTCCAGCCTGTCTTGCCAACCCTCGTTGGCTTGAATTATCTCCGACATGGGGTTTGCTCTCATTAGTAGCTATTTTTCTATTATAATTCAATCATAAACATAAACCAATATAATATTAATCTACAATTTCAAATGAAACAATAACATTTATTGATTAACTTATCTAGTAGTTCAAATAACAATCCAACCATTTTTAAATAATAACCAAATCAAACTCAAATTATTTATTTCATCTAAAAAGAAAAAAAAATCTCTCTTTTCTACTTACTAAGGCACTGTCATTTAGTATAACTCATCCTTTTGCACTTGTAGAAGATAATTTCTTTTACTATACAATCCCATAATAGATTATCTTTCACCTTACAATTAAAGCACATCTGGCGAAACTTGTAAGGTGGAGAATGAACTGTACCGCAAAAAGAGCATTTATTAAGTGCTCCTTCGTCAGTAGAAGTGCCCATATGTTTCATCCCCTTCCTTGGCTTCTTTTCGACTCTCTTGTTGATGGTACTTGTCGAAGGTTTCGTTCCCTTCATCCTTTTATGGATGATTGGTAATTGGTAATTAATAATATATTTTGTAGGCATTTTATACTAATTTGGTGGGTAATTAATTCAGTTTAATTTGAAATTTGCTCTAAAATGTAGTTTTGCAATATTTGGATATTAAATATTAATTTCAAGTTATTTTAATAATTTTTACAATCTTTAGGCTTGAAATTACATTTTATTTGTTAACATAAAATTAAATGGGTTTGAAATAATATTTTTATATTAGTAACCCGTGGATAAAATTTGATGATTTTACGATTTAAATATTTTTTATGCAGATTTGCGGGGCCCACCATTTAAAGCCAAGAAAGTCTAGAAATTTAAAATCCCGCCGTCCACTTTGATTTACAAATCATAGCCGTCAAAAATTCCAGCTGGCCATGATCCAGACCGTCCAGTGTTCAAGCACAAGTCCTTGCATCCCCACCGTCCAAAGTCCATCTAGCTGTCCAGTAGGCTGATTACCAGCGGGGCCCACCAGAAATATGCCAATCTGAACAGTGAAAGCAGCCAAAAACCACCGCTCCAAATTAATCAAGCCATGTCATCCGTCCAAGGCATCCCGAAAGATCTTCACCGTCCATCAAGGCCCACCAGAAATATGCATTGAGTTATTTTAAAGCCGTTATTTTCAATCAGCAATTAATTCAACCATCAGCATCCAGCCATTAAATCCCATCTAGGCTGTTGATTAATTCAAGCTATCCAGAAGTGTCCAGCAAAAAAAAATTTGCAGCCGTCCAAACCCATCAGAAATTTCAGTCACACAAGCAATTAAATCCAAATCATTCAATCAGCGGCCCTTAGCATTAAATCTAAACCGCCCAGAAATTCAAGTGGACCCCACACAAATCAAGCTGATCCAGCCGCCCATTCTTTCAAAGCCCATCATACAACCGTCAAACTGTCCAGATTTTCCAGGAATTGATCCAAGCTTCCAGAATTAATCCCAACCGTCCAAGCATGAGATCAGCTAGAAATTCAATACATGCAAACCATGCAGAAATTCAGATCAATTTGCGGCTGTCCAGATTTTTAAACCACGCATCAATCACGACCAGAAAATAAGCCGTTCAATTTTTTTAATTCAGCCTCAAATAATCTAGCGGTCCAATATTTATGATGTTAAATCAACGGCTTGATTTTTATGCAGCAAAATACCACCATCAAGATAAAACCATCCATCGCCTAGGCTGATTTGAAGCCTTCTAATTAAATCAGAAATCATCATCGCCCATACAAGCTAATTCAACCATCCAGCAACGATCGTCCATCAGATGTATTCCACCGTCCGTTAATCTACCACCGAATTAAACCATCAAAGCCATGCATTAGTCCATCAATTTCAGAATTTAAAAAATTCAGATCATTGATTTGAAAACCACCGCTCAAGCAGCTTCCATGCAGATCATTCTCCAGCCGTGGACCCCACAAGATCAAACCGTCCCTTCAAGCAGCCAGAGGTTTAATTGCGTTATCCTCATCCAACGCAAAATACATGCGTAAACGGCAAATTACGTGACAAATATTTCAGCCTCCAACTCTATAAATAGTTGCACGCCCAAGAGAGAGGAAGGAGGAAGAGAGCAGAATTTTTGGAGAGAGAGAGAGAGAGGAGAGCACGGCGGACGGGCGAGTTGCATGGAGTGACCGACACACCATTGGGGGCTTCAAACTAATAAGCCTTTCTATATCTTTCCTTTTTTTAATTTTAATTGCCTTATTTAAGATGAGTTTGGATTTTAATTTTATTTTGGACTTAAACATGTTTGGCTAAACTCTAAATCGAGTTTAGGATGTAGCATGCGTACAATGTAACGTGGTGTGGAGTTTTAATTTATTTATAATGGATATTGTTGTTAATTTAATATCTTGTAATTTTAATGCTTGCTTTGTACATGGGCTTGTACTTTGACATGATTTCATATATTAGGTGATGAAACTGAGAGGTGAAAATCTAATATACGATAATCAAGATAAAACTAGAAATCTAAGGTCATGAGAATAGACATGATGAGCTTGAAAAATTTCGTGAACAACTACAGAGCTTAATGGATTCTAATTAACTTAATCCCATGAGCATATGTGGTTAAGAAAATTAGGGTACGTCTTCTAGGTTTCGTGAGAAGGTGCAAGGATAAATTAGGATCTGTTCTCCTTTAACAAACAATATTCCGGATTAAATAATGATACCACAATCCGTTGCAAAAGACGCGTGTGAAACCCTAGACCCTAGGTTCTTACAGCCTTATTTGCTACTACTGTTCTAGTTTCAATTTTATTTTCTCTTCTCACTTTTCTATGTTCTATTCCATTTTATTTACTATATTCTTCTCATATCCAACACGAAAGCATTTGAAAGTAAAATTTATAGTCTTGAATTCCCTATGGATCGATAATTTATATACTATAATCTACGACCTGTGCACTTGTGGTGAGATTGCAAACAATGATATTATCTGTTCTTACCACTAACTCCTCAGAGGTCTCCTTAAGAGTGGGATTGTCTACCCTCTCGTTTAGGGCATATCTCTCATCAACTTTGACGCTGGTGTTGATCATATGCTTGCTTTAAGAAAGATTAGTTTAATTTTGATAATTAACAAATAATTAAAATATCATTAAAAAGGTTCTAATTAATTTGTATAAGTGTGCTCTGATATTTTATCTCCAATTATGTGTATGAAAATGAAAATGTGAAATAATTAAGTTTCAAGAGCTGATATCCATATATAGCAATTTCAGCAAAGTGAAGTCTCAGCCCAAGTTGACTTTACTCATGACTTAAGTGAAGTCCCACAGCCAAGTTGATTTCGCTTGCAACTTCAGAAAGATAGCAAAGTGAAGTCCCAACCCAAGTCGACTTCACTTGTGACTTGGGTGAAGTCTCAACCTAAGTCGACTTCGCCAACGACCTCGAAGGAAAAATTTTGGACAACAAGTGGATAACAAGTTTTAACCAGAGCGGAGTCATAACCCAAGTTGACTTCACCCATCTCAAGTCGACTCCACTCATCCTAAGTCGACTCAACTTGCGACTTCAACCTATAACGGTCGAAAATTTGAACGTTGGAGCATTAAACTCACGTCAACCTCTAATCCAACGGCTAGATCTTCTTTTCCTCTATAACTATCATTGAAGTATGAACGTGAAGAGTAGAGCAAAATACAAGATTAGCTTACACCTTCCAATATTCAAGATTTTTAACATCATTTGAACAAATATTGAAGCTTCAAGTGCTACTACTTTAAGTGAACTTACAAGATCATCTTCTTTACACGACAAGGAGTTTCCAGAGCTGATTGATTACACATTGTAAATGTAGATTATCTTTTATCTATTTTGTTTTGTATTGTTGCCTTTGATCAGTGTTAAAAACCGAATTCAAAAAGAAGCAAAATAGGCACTAACGGATTTTGCTTAATTGGTTTGAATTTGTCTCACCAAAAAATCAGACTTGGTTGGTTGGAGTTGGTCTCACCAACACGTGATTATTGTATATGTACCTTAGAGGTAGAATCTAGAAGAGAGTGGGTACTCTAGATTGTATTGAATATACAATAGGCGAACCCAAGACACAAGAGGTGTGTGCTTGGAAAAGTGGAGTAGGAAAAGTTGCCCGAACCACTATATATTGTTGTCTCTTGTGTAGTTCAATTGTCTGCATTTTATATTCCATTTGCACCATCTCATTCTATCTCATAGCACATTTCATCAAGAGGATTAAACTTATAAGAGGTTAAGTTTTAATTTGCCAAAGAATTTTTGAAGAATCCAATTCACCCCTCCCCTCTTGGGTTTTGCCATAAACTCAGGACCAACAACTAGCAAAGGAAATGACACTTGGACCATAGGGCTTGGTGGAATAGCTTGAAGAGGAGTCAACTCTCTTTGAGGTATCAAGACTACCTCAAGTGAATCTCTCGTAGGTAGAGGGAAATCTATCTCAGTATACTTGTTCTGAGACTACTCTTTTGAACTATATTCCAAGCTACCCTTTGTGGTCATGCAGGTCTTTGTTCGCATTTCATATTAAATATCTCTTATCGCTAAGAGCAACATATCCATCTTTTGGTGGAGTAAGAGACTTTCTTCCTTTATCAATGAATCAAATTCGATTCTTCTAGTATAGGTCTTGATACGAGCCATTATCTAAAAAATATGAAGCACACATAAGTTTGATGAATAATGCTTAGCAAAAATTGCAAATTACTTCCTTTATTCATTTTCGTGTGCCCTCCATCTAAACATGATGTTGCTCTGATACCAACTATAACACTCCAACCTCAAAAAAGCATTTTCCACACTGAATTTGGGCCCAAAAGTTATCTCCCAAGATCTATCACATGTTGGGCCAAGTTTAAATCATGATACAAGCAAAAAGGGAAGAACAATCTAATCATTTACATCAAAGTAATAAAAATTTTCTAATATTGGTAAATGTTATCTAAACTTATTACAACCCATAATCAAGTTCAAAATTTAAATAAATAATAAAATGTATGCTACATAAACTTCTAGATAAAGCCATCATGACCACTTGCTGTGTTATTTGTGGGACAATTTAAAATACAAAAATGAGCAAAACTCAATAAGTTGAAAGTAAAATGCATAATGAGTACATTGTGTGTTTTTAAATTATCTAAAATGCATAAATGCCTACATACTCTTCAAATTATCCTAAAATTTAGCTTCATTGTTTTATATACTACATCAATATATGCAAACAGACAAACTTGATCTTAGGTGGATCACAAAGTCGTGATTAATCTCTTATCATAGGACCGCCCACCACAATCTTATCATAGTGACCTCTAATGTGAATCTGATCTATCTAGAAGATCCAAAATGTCCAAAAATATAGAAATCAACTATTGAATCATCCAAATTGAAGTTGGAGATCAAAAGATATAAAAAATAAATTTAATTACTCAAAACGCGCCATGTGGTGTGACCAGGCCTTGGCTTGTGGGCCAGCTCCCAGACAGGCCTTTGACCTGTGAGGACTAGGTATTTTATTTTATTTTATTTTCATTATAACCATTCCCTATTTATGAGGTAATTTACGAACTTGCTACAAGGAATTAATGATGTTAGTGAAATGCATAACATATATGAACATACATCTAGGGGACGTATAGTATTTATATGCACATACTATGATCCTCGCATATTGGTTTGTATGGGACATCATTCATGAACATGTCGGGACATGAGTATGAGTTCTAAACTAGTAGATTTCTATAGTTGTGCAACTTAGTTATGGTATGATTTATCGAGTATAGATTTAGAGGTGTATTATTAACACGCCATTATTGAGTATTGTGACTATCTTCTACCTCATAGAGTAGATATGAGGTTTGACCTGCCCGTTCAGGTCACGAGAGTCAAGGGGGCAACGCCCCTAGAGAAATTTTTAATTTTTAAGTTGTATGGATGAGAAAGAAAATTACAAATTGTGATTGGACTCGGCCCATGCTCCGGCCCACCTATTCGATGAGGGTTAGTTAGAAGGAGGGCCCACGCTAGGGCTTCATTTGCGCCGACTGTCTTTCCCTCTTCTTCTGTTTCTATTTTCTGCTTCTTCTTCTTTCTTTTTTATCTCTTCTTTTTAGTTCAATCTACCCTTAGATCTTTCCAAAAACTCTATTTACTGCTTTGAAGATCATCGATTCACATCAAAAAAGCCCAAAACCTCAGAGATTCAAATCTACGATCGTTGTTTTTAAGAGAAATCACAATCGAGGTATGTTCTCGATTTAGTGATGAAATCTCATGTTAAACATGATATAAGGTTGGTGGGAATGTGTAGCGTCCAATAACTTCGTTGTTTGGGATGTAGGGTTCGAACAGTTTAGGGTTAGTAGGGTTTATGGCGAATCTGCTGTTAATGTGTATTTTTATGAAATAAATGACTTGTTAGTGGTTTTTACATCATTAAAATGTGACGTTACTCGACTAGGCTGAAGCAAGAGTATGAATTAGAGTTTCCCCCTTTTGTACCTACCATGTGTTTGGTGAAATGCTTGTATTACAATTAGTATATTGAATTTAAAGTAAACTTTGTAATTTTGTTGGTGTTGTGTGTGGTTTGTGACATTTATCCTTGTTTGTTGTGTACGATGTGTTATTTAAGATGTGTGGTTGTAAAGGGTTGCTCATGACCATTGATTGACATGAGGAGAGGGTTGTTCATGGCCCTTGATTGACATAAATAGATAATTTTTCTTGTCATTTTCTTTATACATGGTTATATGCATATGTTCTTGGGAGTGGGTATTGGACCCATATGTCTTATATTGATCATGACATGTGCATCCAGAATATTACTTGTTTCCACTTTGTGCTAACTACTATATACTTACTAAGTCTATTTAGACTCACCTAGTTTGTTATTTTGCCTTTAGATCATAGGTCAGGTAAGAAGCCTCAGGGTAGGACAAGTGGAGGACCTAATCTTGGAGACTATTAAATTAACATCTCTGATCACTCTTATTTTGAAATTTATGCTCTTTTTTGATATTAGTATATGTAGACAATTACTTAGTTAGATTCAACTTTAACAAACATATTGTATTTAGTATTTTTAACTTGATTAAAATCTATATGGATGCATATATATGATCCTTTGGTTTGCTTATTGTGTAAGTGTGGTGCCCCAACCCGAGCATCACAACATGAGTCTTACTCCGGGATCGTTTATTGATTGGTAAACGTGAGCAGGATTGTTGCCTATCACACAACGGGTTTATAACATGCACATACATTTATCATTCACTCCATAGGAGTTTATCTCATGGCACTTAATCATTTATACCCCATATTTCCCATTATCGCCATCAATAAGCTCTGATATACATACTCATCATCTTTTTCAACACATCATTTCCATCATATACCATAAAATCCATATCATATTTAAAAACATACATACAATAATCCATCAACTTTCTTTTTCAAGAGAATAACATATCCCATTTCACACCCACATCCAAGATGTTTAATTCCATAAAGATGCAAATAAAGTTTGCAAACATCCTTTCCATAACACTTCACCATTCATATTGATACATATAAAAGAATACAAGAGTCATGTTTCTTCATTTAAACCAGTGCTTTTCTTCTGTAGTCATCTTGTACCTATCTTAAGGTTTGAAAAACGAACCATGAGTATTAACTTAGTAAGTAAGCTGCACAATTTTCAGGCAAAGTTTTCTTTTGTAATAATCTTTTTAAATAGCCAACATCATACCCAACGTGGGTATATCATGAATAACACAAAAGCATTATTATCAACATAATATGAACATCATAATGATGGTACGCTTGCTAGGTGACCATCGCATCATCCTGCTCCTATCTCAGGCAGGGTGCTGCCGGCCTTTAGCTTATTTTAGCGACTTGGTTACACTAGAGGGGAACAATCGGTCCGCTTACACCTCTAAAGTGGACTTAGTTCCTTGTATACCATGAACATAAACATGCTAGCATAATTTTCATGAATAACCATTTGAACCATAATTTCTCAACACAATTTTAATAAAACAATGTTCAAGTCAATTTGCAAGAATTACAGAAATGGTCATCCTTAAATAATTCCAAAAGCAGTTAAACATCAATTTGCAATATATATTTTAAAAGCATTTAAACATCAATTTGCAATATAATATCAATATTTTGAAAAAACAAGTTTTCTAAAGTTTGTTTGCTTGCCTGTAATCACTTTAGTTCCTTTCTTCAACTTTTTCTTTACCTTTATCTAGATATATGAAAATGATATTTCATTCATATATATGAAATTTCATATGTTTGCACATCTTATGATTTTCCAACTCACATAAATTTTCATCAACTTACTTAGTCCACTTGTCTTTCAAGTTAGGTGTCAATAATTCACACATTGATGTGATTTATGATTCCATTTTGACCATCCTTTCCATTTTAATACCCTTATTTAGGGTAAGTTTTCAAGCTCATTATAACCTTTAAGGCTAACTCAACATATGGAAGTTCAACACCTCCCATTTATCATTTAACACACATACTTTACATTTTCACATTGGTACTCATTCAAGGCATTTATTTATGAATTAGGGCTACTAATTCAAATCTCAAATTTTTTGAGATTTTATAATTTTCTCAAAACAGCCATATCTTTTCTTATTTTGCTACATTTTCCTTTCAATTTTTGTACTCTAGTTAATTATACATGATCATTCTCTATCCTTGCCATCCATACCCTTCATGTGCACTCTTATAATCACACATATATTATGTGTTACACAAGTTAACATGAAACAAAAATTTTCTCTCCATTTTAGCTTAGTTTAATCACTTATTTGAACATTAATTAGGGTGTAATTATGAAACAAAAATCCCTCAATTAACTTACTCAGAACAACAACTTTTCCCTTATGAATTTTCACCTTGGATGACCCCATCATCAAGACCATACAAAACAAATTTTTGAATTTTTGTTTTCACCATTTGGACCTCCATTGATGCTCCATAAATAGGGTATTTTACCCATATAATTTTCCACATATCATATTGTTTAAGTCATGTATCATTTTCACCCTAAATGAATGGAAATTGTACCAAATTGCCAATTCAAAGCTCTACCCAACCATGGTCCATTAAACATGATAGGTTTGGCATAAATTAAACATTAAAACAATTCACATAATTAACGCATAACACATGCTCAAAACTGCTACATAAATCTGAAACTAATTTAAATTTTGGTATGGCGCACTTGTTGAAAAGAACTCTAAGTCATACGTATCATTTCCTTAGTGCTTAAATTGAATCTCCCAACTCATTTTTCATTTAATAACCCTATCAAGGCTATGTAATTCATCACTTAATGTTAAAAAATGAATCAATTTATGAATCATTATTTGAGCTAGAAAACTTGGCAATTAACAAAACTAAGACTTGGTTTAAACACCTACTTGGAATTGTTAGAGTTGCTTGCTCCTTGCCTAGCTTGAAATCTCCCTTTCTTCCTTTCTTTTCCTCTTCTTTTTCTTCCTTTCTCCCCTTGCTCGGTTGTCCACCTTACCGGCCCTTCTTTCTATTTTTTTTCTCTTCCTTTTTACTGCCCAAAATAGACGTGCAAGGCTGCCCATTTCCTCTCTTTTATAATGAGGTTTTTAATCCCCATTTTCCACCTCATTTTGAGGCTTAATAAAGTTCATATTTATCCCCAATTGAGTTATCATGTCTATACCCATGTAAATTCCTATTTTTATATATTTTTTAAACACAAAATCTGCCCCATTTTGTTGTCCACTGATCACATCCCTATGCTGCCGCATTTCTGTCAATTTGTGAGCACAAAGGCTTCCATATTTAACGTCCCTGATCAGCAGTCCTTTTGATGCATTTTTTTTGAATTTTTGAAATTATAAAAATTGCTCCAAAAATCCCTCCTTAAAACACCTCAAATGAGTTCACTTATGAAATTGACTTTTCATTAATTAAATCCACTTTTTCAATGGTAAAAAGTCAATAATTTTAACCATAAGTGTTTATCAATTTCTCTTGAGATTTAGCTCAATCAAATTCATTCATATGATAGGCTACCTTGTTTTAGCCATCCATAAAAAAGTTCATCTCAAAATAACCATTCTAGTGCAAGTTATGAGCATTTGAGAATGTCTCATGAAACTTGATAAAATTAAATCAATATCATCATAATTTAATCATGTTTAACATAATCTATACAATTCATAAGGTAGAGTATGCCAACATATGCATACCTTCCAAATTTTACATCAATCCGTCTTATATACTTCAAGTTATGAATTTTTTAAGAAATAACGTAATTTATCCCATAATTATCATCAATTTAACATATTAAATTGAATAACTAACCATGTCACATCATCATTTCCTACACCTTATTTTATCTTTTTGTGTACATTAATCCACATTGAGCTCAGGTGATTAACTTAATTACCTTACTTAGTCATTTGCTCAGTTCTCATTCAACAAATTCAATCATACAATTAATAATGATTAAAATCCTAAATTACAAGTATTGATCTTAAAATGTCCTCGGTATCACAATAAGAATAAATTTCTATAATTTCCCTTCTATGTGAATGTCTTTATTATATGAAGATATAAGTGTATAAATATAGAGTTGAATGTCACATTTTGGAATGAAATTGAAATGTCTATGAATAACAGGTCTTGTATTTCATACCACTCCTTATATATTATGGGTTTTCTTAAGTTATATGGTACCCATTGACTAGTCAGTGAGAATATTTAGGCAATGGGGCATTACATAACCGAACTTCGGGCTTATGGTTGGGCTTGACTCTACTGGGTTCTAGCAAGACCTTTTTGTTGGATTCTACTAGCCCAGCCCACTAGAGCTTCTAATGGGCTCTCTAGACCTAGCCCACTCAACCTGGTTATGATCCAAGATCTAAATGGCCCAATGAATGTTTCCCAGGCCTGGTCAAGTCAAGCCCACTGCCAAGAAAGAGGGCTTTTTGCAATTTACCCTACTTGGACTTTTCTATCATGTAATCTACTGAAGAGATCTTTCTAAAATTTTCAAAAAAACCCAAAAAACCATATGTGCGAGATCCCCTTTTTCATTTTTCTCTGATTGGTTTAGCAATCATGGCTATCATCTTAGCACCTTTTCTTAATGTCCAATATATATTAAAATATTATTTTTAACTTTTTTGACACATCTAATAATTCTAAAAAAATCTTTTTTCTAGTTTCAATAAAATCTGCTTGTTAAAAATATAATCTGGAAGAAAAAATAAAAAAATCTATGCATTTTCTTCTTTAAAAATAAAAGAAAAAAATATGCTTACCTTCTTAGATAGAAAAAATTCGTGTTAAGAAACTCTTCTTTGTCTCCAAGCCCAATTTCCTTTCTCTCTCACGAACAAATTTCTAAGCCAAAATATTCTCCTTTCCCATCATTTTCTCCTTTTTATAGTCTCCTCTATCATAACCCCTCACCAAATGCCAAGCATAACGCATGGCAAATCTAGTAACAATGAGAGTTACAAAAAAAATAATGCATTGAAATGGAAAATTTGAAATGGGGAATCTTTGAGAAATCTTGTGGATTGGTTGGGATGTGGGACCTACTGTTAGAGAAGAATTAAATCTTTTATTTCATGCTACTATAGGAATTTTACATATAAATTTCTATCGGTAAAAAATTCAACGATCAATAAGTCAACTTGCCACCTAAGATGCCAAGTTGGACACACTATTTTAGGAACCATATATTATACTTATTTCAGCAGCACCATCGGGAACATAGTGGCAACCATTCCTGCCTATTTTAATAACTCCTAACACTAGGCCACTAAGGATGTAGGTGTCATTTTAGGCTCCTCCCAAGGCATCTAATGGTGAAAATGCAGCCAGCGGCGCTGTTGAAACAGGGTTGAAAAGGGCTAATGGAGATCTCATTAGATGAAAATAACTGAAGGGAAAGGGTGCTTGCAAAAACAAACACAACAATCGATGACAAGGTGCTTGGTGTCACTACCGGTATCGGAGTCCAACTATATTGTAAAACCAAATGAAGTTGAAGAAGATGAAACTGCCAAAAAGGATGGAGAAAGAAATTTAGCGACCTAGGAATAAGAACTTGGCACCGATAACGAAGTCGTGCTAACGAGTAGAAAGAGACTACTGGCAGACACCACCATGGCAGAAGGCTTCTGACGAGTTACATATATGTCTAATTATTTTATTTGGTTTAACACTAGTATACAAGTTGATCAAATAATAAAGAGTAAACAGAGTATCATTCCCACGATGATTGTATTAAATGGACTAGCACCTTAAACTTCAATTTTCTTGTGTGAATTGGCAAGTTAAATGAGAATTGCATTAACAAAATTAAATTCTAACACTAATTAAAGTAATAAATGATTAAATGTGGGATAGCTACTGCTGAGTTTGCCTTGAGATAATTAAGATAGATGAGAGTATGAATTCATTGACTCATAGCTATGTTAAATTGGCTCCTTTTTAAGTTAGTTGTGTAAAGATTACTAATCTAAGTTCATTTATATTCATATATTCATATATGTATTCCGAAACATACAAACCTAATCCTATTTTAGTTCTTTGTTATGTTCGCATGCACCTAAGTAAAACAAGGCTAATAACCACATAACAACTAAGTTCAAATTGCAACTCCAAACATCATACTATCAAAGTGCTTTTGCAAAATACTAAATCAAATTTCATGGCAACCGAATGGCAATTGAAAGGCAACAAAAACTCTTCCAAAACCTGTTGAACTTATATTGTGATGCAAACTTGAAAAGCTTAGAAATCTTCAGACACATTTGGAAGATTAAATTGCAATGACACAAAGTTCAGTTCTAGCATAATTAAAACCTTTTGTTGATAACATTTTGATACAATAAATAAGTGGAGATGTACTTTAAATTACATTGCTCTTACATAACAAAAGGATTAAATGACATAAATCGCTTATCTCTCCTTACGCTCAAGTTTTGGAATCAATATAATTTCATTAAAACGAAATCAACAATCCTAAAGTTGTTGCACCATCTTCTTGAACCCAATTTAGACTCCAAGTACAAGATCCTTCCTGTTTCCAACATTCAAAGTGGCACATGCTCATAGCCTAGCCCATTTAAATTGGAAACTTGAGGTCAACTAATGCTCATAAAAATGATAATGTAAATTGGTCGTGTGCAAATTTGAGATAATGATAGAGAAATGACCGGCAAGACTACAAATTTCACTAGTTTCCAAAAGAAAATAACATTTTTCTAGTTACATGTAAGATATCCAACACCATAATAGAATTCACAAGCTACACTTGAGCAAGCTAAAAATCAACTTAGCATAGCTTTCTCTTTTGACAAATAATAATTCATCACCTAGCAATAGACTATTAATTGACAAGAACGAATTAGTGAAGAAATTATTAAAATTTTAGCAACTTTATAGGCCAAATGAGAGGCACCATTTTCTCTTACCTGTTACATTGCAATTTATTCAGTTACAAGCTGAAGAAAAATAGTTGAGCCTTTGTTTCATGATTCTTGGGGCCAATTTGGTCAGAACATAGGAATAACGCACCATGCGAAGCACCAATTTGTAGTTTACTTTTCTACTTTTTTGGAGCTTTTTGATGCAAATAGTTTGGGTTGAATAGATATGGCATTTCTTATCCTCACAGTCGACAACACCAAATATGAATATACTAGAGACTCGCGTCATGGCGCCAAAGTTGTTTAAGGAGGTTATGAGCTATCTGTCTGGAGAATTCTGGAATGGCGATTATTAGGGTTAGGGCGCCATAGCGCCAACTTTTTGCCTTGAATATTGATTTGTTCTTGCCTCGTAATTCTCTTCCCATTACTTTAGCATGGAGTCTGTGAGTTAGCCACCATCTTTTCCTATAACAAAAGAAACAAAACAAGTAAATGCTATCTTAAATGATGTAATCAAATTACTAACAAGTTAAAATGACATGATTTGCATTGAAATAAACTAAAAATTCATGAAATGCATACACAATGCATGGAATGCAAAAATGATGAAAACTAAAGCAAAAGCATGCAAATTACTTAGTTCTCATAAACTAGCATTCAAAATGAATACAAAATGATCCTTGATAGCTCTATTTTTATAGAGTTATCAAAGACCTTCCAAGAAGTCATTGAACAATAACATTCAAACAAATTAAATTCATGAAGTTCTTACGGGAAAGAAACTGATGAAGAATGAAAACGAAGTTTGAAAAAAGATGAATCAAAAGTTGCAAAAAAATTAAAGTAAAAAGAAAAAAATTCCCCGTGCATCCATACATTTGAACATTATTCCTCTAACACCCATAATATTTTAAAAAATCTTCTCATACCCATAATATTTCACTCCTAATACCTCCCATGTCAACGTGGACATTGCCACTGTCTTTTCTTCTTCTTTAGCCATGGCTTAGTGACGGTTTTTTAAGCTCAGTGAAAATTTATTTTTGTATTCTATTTTTTTAATGAAGAGCTATGGATTTTTCAGCACTTTTGCATTCAGAGTTAAACTAATGCTCGAGCTTGACCGACTCCACCATGTACATCAACTAGTTCAATGAATGTGTGCGGTAGTGGCAAAATAGCCATTGGGCAGCAATTATGCTTCCATGAAAGGAAGGAAGAATCAAAGAAGGAAAATTTAGAAGAAGAATAAAAGCAACGGAGGAAGGAAAGTATTTTCGAGTAGATTGCTTTGTATGCTAAAGGCCCCAACCACTCAAGTGTCTGTCATAGCATGTCTCAACACTCATCATGCACTACGACCGCAAATGCCAGAACATGCTCCTTAGCTGGCAGATTTCGGCGCTATGAAGAGACTGCATCTGGCATAGCAGCAAATGCAGATTTGAACAACTTTTAATAGTCTTTGTGTGGAACCCTGCTGTGGATAGCTTTGGAAGTGGTGCCAGACTCGAGCTCTCCGAGGCAGGGCAAGTTGCACCTTGAGCGCCATGTCAGCAGTAACACCGCAAACATATGAAAGGTGTGTTTGGTTGAAGGTAAAATTTTTGATAAAAAGTTTTTGGAGTAGAAGTTGTCAAATCAATAGAAAGTGATGTGATATAATAGGAGTAATGATGAGAAGTAAAGAGAATAAAGTTAAAATAGATAGGTTAGTTGTATGGGTAGTTGTATAGAAATGATTGAAAAGTAGGGTAGTTTGTATAGAAAAATGTGAAAAAATAATTAAAAAATAGAATAATTATGGAAAGTGAAAAATTTTAAATTGAAAAGTTTTAATTGACACTTTTTTACCCTAAACAAACACACCCGAAATATGGGTGTATTACCTGTCGGAGTCACGTCCACGGTGGAGAACACTTTACGGAGGAAGGCGTGTGAGCAGACTTTGTTGAGTTCCAACACACCTGCAATGGCAGGTCTGGCAATGGTGGCTTAGGCGAACAGTTCGGACCTGTTCATGCATTCTGACAGGCAGCGTTCACCGGCAGTAGTAAAGACGAGCGAAGTGATCAGTGCATTATTCCGATGGGGTGATGACTTGATTGGGTTCGAAATCCAGTAATTATCTAATTGACTGGTGTGATGTGCAAATAGGAGCAGTAGTTTTGTTGGATTTTAGTTTTGGAAGATGATCTGTTGTATGCATCTATCGTGGAAGATAGAAAGTTTGTTTTGAGCATCAAAGGTAGGCATGAGCATTTTCGAAATTAAGACAAAAAAGGGGCATTACATTTTAACAGAACGTTACCATGTGGGCATGGGACAATTAGGGATAAAATGTCATGTGTGCGTGAAGAATTTTTAAAATGTTTTGAGTATAAGAGGAGTAATGGGCAAAAGCTATGGGTACACAGAGAACTTTTCCAAATGAAAAATGAAAATATCATAAAGAATGGTTGTAGCCTTGCAGGGAGAGTGGAGAAGAGGGATGGGAGAACCTAGGAAATGTTGCAAGCACATGCTTCAATAAGGAATAGACGGGGGAGGAGATGGAGATGTGGATAGTGCAGTAGTATAAGACAAAGACTGATAAAAGAGAAGTCGCAGCTACTATCGAGGGTGGGGACTGAAGTGAAAGAGACTTTATTATTGGCAAAAAAAATATAGTAGATTGAAGAGAATGATACCTATACGAGAGGAGATTGTAATTTGAGGGTCAATATACATATACCTATACCAAATACCTACAATCAAGTGAATTTTGAAGATGAAATAGCATACTCAATTATTGGAATTTGGAGCTATCACTTCATCACACCCACTTAATCTTAGGCCAGTCTTCAGCTCCTCCTATGTCGTATGCCTCCATCAACCCTAGACATTTTTCGACTTCCACTTCTTGGAGAAGGGGAATGTCTCACGGCCATGAAGGTAACAATTCAATTATATGGCAGTCATAAATGACCAAAGTTTTGAGTACCTTGAGCTTCGACATTTTAGCAGGCAGAGATTCTACTTTACAGCAGCCTGCAATATCGAGTAACTCTACAACTTGAGAGAAAAGGTTGGAGGAGTGGTCAGGGAGAGGGAATCAGGTACAAGGATGGTTAAAAAGTTAGAGGTAGAGAAGGAGATGAAATCATCACATTGTTGTGTTCTTAAGCACCTTAAATTGATATGCTTTCTCTGCTCCAACGCACTTCAACTTTCATATAATACTGTGGAATCGGAAGCCCCAACCCATTACTTATACTGAGGATCCTCTGTCACATGCAACATGAGAAGAAATGATGTGTAGAAGCTTCTGGAGTTACTGCTTTGATCAATCTTCTTCTCCGTTCATCCACTGTTGGAAAAGGGAAAAATTGATGGATGCTGCTCTTCCCAAGATGTCGAAAACATGCTTCACCAGCAGGACATTGTCGAATAGCATCCCATACACGTGTGTATAAAATATTAACATTTCCATTTTGTCCCTATTGATCTTAGCTGCATGTTTAAAATTAACGGCAGATATGGCATTTCTATGTTCTGTAACATTTGCACAGAAATCAGTCCCCCTGATTGAATTGGTCAAGCTGGCCTGTTCGGTGCGGTTTTGATAACACTAGAAAAGACCCCATCGACCATCAATTATCATCTCATAATTCCTTTGCAACATTCTCGTTTCCTCAGCCGCCATCTGCGGTTAGAGGACTTCATCTCAAGTTGCATTGAAAGAGAAGTAGAATAGCAAAAGCACGTGACAATGTTTCAATGGCTATCATTTCGTGACGAACAAGCTTGCTACCTAAAATATCACCTAATGAGTCGTTAACGATCAAGACATAGCTGGCATCTAAGATGTGCTAGAAGTTGCTGAAAGGAGTATGAACCATTTAGACGTACAAGTGCTTGAGGAGGAAGTCTTGCGTCCTGTGCAATCTCTTCATGCAATTGAACCCTTGTTATTCTTCTTAGACTTTTTTTTTTTTAAAAATCCACATCACATTTTGTATGAATAAGTGATGCATGATATAGTATGATCTACAGGTATCATTAAGATGTAGGAGGACAACAGCCCCTTTATCATATGAAAAAGTCATTTGTTTATACTTTAGATGGCAACAAATTTTCATATCAGTACCCCACAAGTCTTTGCGATTATTGCTTAAAATATGTGAAAATTACTCCACTAAAATCTATCTGCGGAGTTTATCATGTATTAGATTTATCGGTAACGGCAAGCGGGTTCAATTCTTTAAGGATGCATGGTTGGAGGACCGGCTGGCCAGAGTGGGACCCCTCCCGCGGGGCATCCCGGATGATGTCACTGTTAACTACTTTATCAATGAAGCAGAGCATTCGTGGATTAGAGAGAGGATTGAGGCGGCTATGGGTGCGGTCGGATGGAGTCTTATCTGCCATGTTCCCCTACCCAACACTTCTGAGGAGGACCAGATGTACTGGATTCACGAGCCAAATGGTAGTTATTCTGTCAAGTCTGCATATCGAATGCTGACTGTGGCACCGGCCAACCCCTCATTTCTGCCCGTGTACAAGGCCATTTGGAAGACAAAGCTCCCAAGTAAAATCATGATTTTTGGATGGAGACTTTTCAAAGACGCCCTGCCAACCAAGTCAAACTTACTGTCGAGAAATATTGAGACTGACCCTCGTTGTTTGTTTTGTAGATCGGAGATGGAAGACGCTACTCACTTATTTCTGGAATGTCGCAACATTAGGCCGTCTTTTTTACGAGTAGCCAGATTTACCCATTCCTGGGGGTCCATCCAGGATGTTTTTTGTGGCTTGGTTTCTTCTGGTGGACGGGGAAGACTTGCTCTTTTCCTTACCTTCTACTGGCGTGTGTGGTTCATGCGCAACAAGCTCTGGGAGGAGGGGGTTCTACCATCCTACAACAACATTATCGAGTGGTGCAACGACTACATCGAGCAATCCCGAAGCGCTCCATCTCTTATCCTGGACGGGCTGGTGGATAGACCTCTCGTGGTCAGATGGACTTTGCCACCTGGGGGCTACCTCAAATTGAACGTTGATGCTAGAAGGCGTGATGATATTCAGGCTCTGGGTTTCGCTGCCATTATTCGGGACTCCAACGGACGATTCGTGGGAGCCAAAGGATGGAATCGCAGTGGCACGTTGGGACCCCTTTGCATGGAGGCAACGGCGCTAATCTTGGGTCTTAAATGGGCGGTTCTTTTAAACTTGGAAAGAGTGCAATTCGAAACCGATTCTCTGCTTCTTGTCAAATATGTTGTGCAGGATGAGCCTATCAAGTCACCGGCTGGAGCTATTATTGTGGAAATCAAATCCTTTTTCTCTTCCTTTCCGCATTTCTCTCTTCTTCATGTGCTAAGGCAGGGGAATGCTGTTGCCCATGCTTTAGCTGATTTTGTTTCCTTTTCTGGTGAGGGTTCTCATGTGTGGTGGAACAATCCACCCCGTGTTATTTTGGAAAAACTGTGTACAGATAATTTTTTGGCAATGAATTGCTTGGACTCCGCTATCCCTTCCTCCTCTTCGATTGTAGAGGAGAGGGGATAGGGTGTCCGTTTACATCAAAAAAAAATAGGAAAGCGTTTATGTTTTTTAATGTCTCACAGGAAAATATATTTTGTATATTTTACCAATATTTGCACTTCATTTATGAATGACTATCGCATTGGTTAGAAATGGTATGTATATGACTATTATTTTGTCTATAATTAGCTTGGTGTCTAAAATTTTTTCATTTCTTTTAGTCAAGAAAATATATGGCTGTAATTTTGATTAATATAATTAAAGAGTTTCTGGGGAAAAAATTAGTGGTGGTCATTTTAGTCAGCATCATATTGGAAATTGTGATAAAATAGTGATGAATAAAATAAATTTGCCTGATTATTGCTTCATTAATGAGTTGATACATTTTTATGTAAATGGTATTTCACCTACAACGTGAATAGTTGGAGAGTAGCATTTGAAGGACTCTATGACCCAAAAGGAATTAAATGTGCCACACCCCATCATACATCATAAATTAATAAGGATTTCAATTTCATTGTGCCTAATCATTAACTGAGTCTAATACCTCCATTATTTTGTCTTTCAGCAATTATTTAAACTAATGTGGGTACAAATTCAAAAACTAAGCAATTTGACAAGTTGCACACACAAGAATAGTGTGGATTTATTGTCTCAGCACACGTAACCAAATCCATCTTACAGCATCCCCAAACCCTAGCCCAATCCCAATAGCGCGTTAAATCCTGCATGAAAAATATCCTCAATATTGCATACTCACTGATTGTTTTGATGTCGCTAGGTTACGTGCATGACTTTGTTGCAGACATTCGCCACATTCTTCAAAAGCTTTGCACGACCATATTTCAAATTATTCATAGTATTTTATACTTTAAGTGTGACATGGGACCCTGTGCATGATAAGGACAAGAAAAGGATGCGGAGTTTTTGCATTCACAAGAAGCCAATGAGAATACACGTGTTGTGTTTAATGATGAAGGAATTCATTATTGAATAATGGGTCCCTACACCGGCTGCAAACCCCACAAACTAAAAGTTGTTCGAGTTAGGATTCATGATGGCGACAAGGGCTAAATCCCATTCAATTGAAATTCCATGTAGACATGAGTACCACATTCCTTCATTGCTATTATTTAGTGATAATTTGTCTCTATATTTGCTAACACTTTCTCTGGTCATTAGTTGCTCAATGCTTGCATGTTAGTACTAAATTTTCATCAATGGGAGTTTGAGCACCAAAGACGAAACACTCTTTCATCAAATCACTCACGATATGTGTTGTATCTCAAGATGTGCTTTCAATTTAGTACATTAAAGTCTGCTAGGTACATTAAAATACACGTAATATTCTTAAAATTGCAAAGGCTTTTTATTTTACAGGTCTAAGCACAACCTGGAGCCCAAATTCTTGGTGTCCTCTATGGTATCATTTTCTTGATTGTACATAGATTAGTAATAAGTTATATTCTGGAACTATGCGGATGAGAATTCAGAATGTCTTAATCCGATGAGTATTTGCATGCCTACGCACACTACCTTATATTCATCATATCATTCAAATTGCAATCTCTTTCATGTGATCGCAATAGATGACACTACTATTCAGATACCATATTACCAAGGCAATATTAATAGATAGATACAATATATAAGAAACATGTAGTAAGACAACGAATAATGCTTGGCCCCATGGAGGCCTCACCTAAATGCCATAAACATGTTTTAGATTTTTTTTTTTTTTTTTTTTTTTTTGCAAAGTGGATAGAATGTATGGATATATAACTATGAAAGACAACAATTTATATGATTTTTATAAAATACAAAATAAAATTTAGCCTGTACTCAACTGCGTTGCACAAAATTAGTATCTGACGATGCATGCATCATGATTATCAGATCAAGTGGATCACACCTACATTACTATCATGATTTTTGTAATAGCTAGTTAGTCATTATAATTTTATTTACTAAAATAATGTTAAGAAAATTGCAACTGAGGTGCCGCCGGTATACAACCACCATCCATCGACATATTGCAACCAATGCAAATTGCACATTTGAAATGGTGAAGTATCAAATATCTTCTTCATCTAAAGAATTGAAAAAGATTTGCAAATGGATAAAAGTATCACAGAAACATATTTTTAAAAAATATATACTTGTCCCTGTGGTGCAAAATTGTAATTCCACTAGATAAGCAAGTGTAAGGAAGGAGAAAATAAAAAACAAAAATTACCATATGAACAAAAACATGTACATATTTTTCAATGTAGAGTTGAATATTGTAGGAACATTATGAATTCTTCCTAGCAGGAGACTTTGAGGGGTATCCAAAAACTAACCCTAAAAATCAATGGGACAAAATCTATATGGATAGTTACTTAGATGAGCTTCTTCCTTTGGAAAAAACAATTCAAGTGACACACACTAGCAAAGACAAACTATTATAAAAACTCTTAATGTTGTAGCTTCATATCTGCTTCTCTACACATAGTAGCATGCATTATTATCACCATAGAAATCAGCAATGGCCTTATTATATTATGTTTGCATGCATGCAACTGCATGAAACCGTGGTATGCATGCCACTGTGTTTACCCACCAGGTTTTCCACCATCAAAGTTAGATGCAAAAATTATCAGACTCGTCAACTCATAATTCATGCAAACACATTGATTTTGGAATTTTAAGTCAGCTTTTAATATCAAGATGACAAGATGATTAGATAAGCTTGTTGAGGTAAACAGAAGCATGAGAATTTTGATTGAGGGAACAAATATTTACAATTTAATCAAATAATGAATCTCATTAACTCATCAAAGTAAGTCTTCAAGGAATTATTGAGGAATTTTCTTATAGACAGATATATAGATGCGACAACCACAACGGATATAGTAAACAATTACACCTCTTAATATATTCTCATAAAAGGACAAATGAGAAATATGCATTTGTTGGCATGAAAATTTTGAACCTGCTTCTATATAATTGGGTCATATAGAAGTGGTGCCATGTAACCCCTTCAAAATTTGAATTTTTTATGCTTTATGGAAAAATCCAATTTGTTTATTATAATTAACATCATTTGTTTAGCTAGGAGACCAAGTTCCATCCAAATTTAATATGTGTGTGGGCAACATTTGCTCAAAAATAGGTGTATTCATACTTAAATTGAGAAAATTTTTTAGATCCATTCACATATATTAGAATGTAATAATGCTTTATAAAATCATTTATCCATGTAGAAATGATATTTTAAAAGAGTCAGATATTGAAAATATAACTTTAAAATTGATATTTAATATGAAATTAATTTTTGTACATTTTTAGATGGGACACATACACAGTGCTAATGAGCAAGTGAGCGGGTTTCCAAGATACTATTAATGATATTAAATATATAGATGGAGTAAATTCTTTATTAACCACCAAAATATTCAAAATGGAAGCGCTTACAAGGAAGGGGGGTTTCATAGAAGCATTCCCATGCAAATTTATATTAAACTATAATCCATATCTCAACCTATTGATTAAATATCTACTAATATCCAAGTAAAGAATAACCAATTGAATCCTACATGACTAAAGATGAAGTAAGTTGGTCCACACAAAACATGTCTGAAATGTCAAAGAAAAATAATTGTCCATACAAAATCCAGCACTAATTCATGTTTTTAAATCATGCGCTAAATCTTGTGGACCAACAATGGTTGAAATGGTATGTCATCTACATTGCCTGGTTCCTTACTTTGTTGTGTGGATTGTCTAAGATTCAGTGCAAATTATCTAGCATCTCTTATCGATATCATCCTGCAATAGCAAGAGGTACAATAATAATCAAATGCGCACGAGTAGTATAAGCAATAAGGTTTAATAACGAGATATAAGAAAATTGTTTGTACAGACAATAATTTTTGCCACTATCAAAGGTATCTCGATCAAGATAAGGATAATTCTTAAGGAAATTGAATGAATATAATGCCCTTAACATGAACGGACATTGTGAGACGTTCATAATTTTTATAGAAGTTATATCTTGCTTAGCCATATACTAGAGATCCTAGTCCACTATAATATGTTTTATTGCACATTCGGAACACTCCATAATCAAAAATTGCAAAATAGAATCATGTAATGCACATAACAGCAATAATCATGATCTATGATTCCATAAAAGGAGATTCATTTGAGAAAAATATGGTATTTTACACTCATCATATAACTCGAATAGCAGTTATTCTAAGCATAATTCAAATTAAACTAATGAATTTGAAGACACATAATTTAGCAGATAAATTGTTAATCCTAATAACCAATTCAAAAGAATTCATCAATAACAAACATTTTAGATTTGAGACTCAACATTATATGTAGAACAATTTTTAGCTAGCAAATCCAAATTTCAATCTTAGCAAATCAGCAGTTCCAACAAGTTGTGGCACCCCGAACCCGAGGTGCCTAAACCTTACTCTAGGATTGTTTAGTTAGTAAACTGTGAGCAGGATTGTAGCCCTGTTCACGCGGCGGGGTTTTCAATTCAATTTGATTTCAATTTATAAGCAATCATTTGCTAGCAATTAAAATCATATAATATTTACAAATCACTAAAATTCCTTTACACCATCCATCTTTGTAACCTTATAGTACTGTACTCTCAAAACCTCACAATTCATCAAAATATATGAGAACCATACAACCTTAAGAGTCTCTAAATTGAGACATTTTTTTTTCTTTTTAAACTTTGTTGTACCTGTCGAAGGTTGGGAAAAACAGAATATGAGTACTAGACTCAGTAAGCAAGTATTTTCATTTAAGTAAACATTTTTATTCAAAAATTGAGCATTTCATAAATAATGCACATGCAAATGCATATTCCACATTCATGCCTTAAACCTTCATTAGATGGCACGCTAGCTAGGCGCCCATAAATTAGTCTATCCCCTATTTTAGGGAAGGTGCCACCGGCCTTTGGGTCTATATCAGTGACTCAGTCACATTAGAGGGGGACTTTGGTCCGCTTACACCTCTAAAATGGACTTGTACCTTTGTGCACCATGCATCATATATATGCTAGCATAATTTCAAGAAATAATTGTATTTATCATTTTGCTCTCTTATCAAATTAAAAAAATGACATAATCATTTATAAAACGGATTAACAAATACATTTTTCAAATCACATTATAGGGATAGTCATCCTTAAATAATATTGAAAATGCCAATAAGAAATAAATTGCAAGTCATTCAATCATTTTGAAAATAAATCATTTCAAGACGTTACTTGCTTACCTTAGAATTTCAGCCTACTTCCTTAGCCTTTTCTTTTCCTTTTCCTAAACAAGTGAAAAGGACCATCTTACATTTTTGGCATTGTATAGATATTATATATGTATATAAATCTACTAATTGGTAATTAATTTAGATTATTCATTTTATTCAACACCCATGTCAAGCATATTAAATTTTGCAACCATATTATATAAGGCACCTGTTTATAATCTATAACAAGATAAATTCAAACGAACTTTCTAAAATTAATGTCCATATCTCCTAACAACCTTTTAAATTAATACACGTATATATATATTTCATCCTTGTATTAAATCTGTTGGGATATTAGTGGTAATCCTTAAAATTTCCGGCAGCATGCAATTCACGGTTATCTTGGGCAGAATTTTATGGACGGGAAAATTCCTAATTATTTAGATATTACAACCATATTGCTTACATAATTATACATCCTAAAAATTTTAAAACCTTAATAATAGAAAAACTGATTTAGACGTTTCAAGGGGCTGTGCAGAAGTAAAAAAAAATTTCAAAATCTTTTCTACTCATCATCAGTTGAGCATAGAAAAGGAGAAAGAAGAAAAAAAGAACCTGCTGGGCATCCAGGCGTTCTTCTATTCTCCTTAAATTTCTTTTCCTACTATACTGCTGTTGCTAGGCGTCCAAGCTACCCCATTGTCTGTCTATATATATGCCTTCCATCCTTCTACATTTCATTTGGCAGTTTATCATACATTTCATAAGGTATTGCCGTTTGTTTTTTTTCCATGCACTATCCAACCTCATTTACTGCCAGCATTTTATCATTTTCATCATTTTTTTACTGCTTCCATGTTATTTTCTTTTTTTATTAGATGGAAAACTGCCTTGCACATTAAGTTAGTCGTTGTCGGGAACATAATCTGCATACCTTTGAAAGAAATGCACATATCACATATGGTATCAATTATTAGAATTTAATAATTTTCTAAAAAGGTTCCTTATAATCTAATCTGTTTATATTTTAAAGTATACAAAATTAGCCGTTCATAATGATTTTCATGTCAAAATGATTAAATTTAGTTAAGATATAAGCATTTGAAATAAACTAATACAATTCATTTAAATTTTAATTTTTCTATCCATTTCTAATTATGTTTTGAATAATTTAATCTATTCATTAAGTAAAGCACATTACTTTAGGCTTAACTATGAAATTTCATATAAAATGAAGTTGCATACGTATAAGAATTTAATTGATAATGTATGAGATATATGGTGACATGTATGCATGCAAAGGCAATATCCTCTTTGGACGTACTTGCATCATTCGAATTCATGCACATTTCCCAACGCATCCCTTGAAATTATGTAAATGATTTATTAAATTATTTTTCATAATCCAATCCGTTCATATTATATAACAGATTAATTTAACCGTCCATTTCAAGTTTTACATCAAAATAACTAGCATAGATTAGGATATTAGCATTCAAAGTTAATTCATGAAATCTCATTCAATTTTGGTTGTTTAAAAGTCTTCCAAAGATCAATTTTATGATCTAGTCAATTGACTATGTAGGGCATGTTAAAATAGGCTTGTCCCTAAAATTTCATCTCAAATGGCATTAAATATACCAAGATATTAATTTAACGAACAATTAACTAAAATAAAAAAAATTATGAATGGGAGGTTCTATACATAACGCTTGTATGGGTTTGACGTCTGGGCACGCATTCTGATGCACTTAAGTTAATCATTTTAATCAATTATTTTTCATAATTTAATCCATCTAGATTAAAGAGCACATAATTTAATACTTCATATTAAATTCTCTTATTGATCTAAGTTATACACTTTAAGATGTAATGAAAATAACATAGATGAATATAAGCCCTTAATTAGGACCCCTAATTGGCCCAGATTTTCCTTTTTATTTTTAGTTTTCCATAAGGTCTGCGAATTTGAACAGTTTCAATTGGTATAATTCAGCATTTTGAAATTCCTTCCCGAAAAATTTATAAAAATTCATTTTCCATTTCTAATCTCTACGAAATCATTATTTACCCCATTTTTTAAATTTGTAATTTAATCTCACTTTTCTGAAATTACAATTCAATTTTTTTTAAACATATGCATTTTTGTATAACTTTATAGCAATAATATACACCAGACAAGCTTTCGGTATACCTTACATTCACTAAGTTTCAAATAACATAGGTTTCATAATTCTTCCCTCTTTACAAAAGGTTTCGTCTCAAAACCTATTTCATTTCAAATAATTGGGGATATTTTCTTTCTACTCCTTCACGAAGTTCCCAGGTTGCTTCATTTTCAGAGTATCGGCTCCATTGAACTTTGATATACTCAATCTCCTGATTTCAAAGCTTCTATATCTTATAATCCAGGATTTTGGTAGGTATTTTTTCATAATTTAAATGGTCTAGAATTGGCAAGGCCTCTGCTATGAGGATATGAGTCGAGTCCAATATATATTTTCTAAGTACCGAGATATGAAATACATTATGAACCGCCGATAAGGTTGGAGGTAATGCTACCCTGTAGGCTAAATTGCCAATCTTTTCTAATATTTCAAATGGCCCAATATATCTCGGATTTAATTTACTCTTTTTTTCAAATCTTGTTACTCCTTTGATTGGTGTTATTTCTACAAATACACGATCACCAATATGGATATTTAGATCTCTTCGTTTGCAATTCGTATAACTCTTTTGCCGACTTTGGGCTGTAAGTATACATTGTTGGATCACTTGCACTTTTTTTTGTCATTCTTTTTGATAAATCCGAGGCTAATTTTCTTTCCCCTACTTCATCCCAATTTAATAGAGTTCGACATCTCCGTCCATATAGGGCTTAAAATGGGGTCATCTGTATACTTGCCTAATAACTATTATTATAGGCAAATTCAGTTATTGATAAATATTCATCCCATGATCCTCCAAATTTCAAAGTGCACATTAGAAGCATATTCTTAATAATTTGATTAACTCGCTCTGTTTACCCATTAGTTTGGGGATGAAATGTAGTGCCAAATTTTAATTGCGTCCCTAGGGTCTGATGCAAACATTTTCAAAATCTAGAGGTAAAAATTGTATCCCGATCAGATACTATTGCTTAGGTACCCCATGAAGATGAACAATTTTATTATGATAAATATTGGCTAACCTTTCCGCAGAGAAATTCCTCTTCACAGGTACAAAATAAGCTACCTTAGATAAGCGATCAACTATCACCCATATAGAATTATTTCCTTTCTGTGTCCGAGGTAAATCTTCAATAAAGTCCATAGTAATATCATCCAATTTCCATTCTGGCACTTCAAGCGATTGTAATTTACCTGAAGTTTGCTGATGATTTGCTTTCTCTTTCTGACAAGTTAGACATTTGGCAATAAATTCTGTAATTTCTCTCTTCATGTTGTTCCAACAATAGTCTTTTTTAAGGTCATGGTACATCTTTATACTTCTCGGATGCATAGAAATTGGAGAGAAATGTGCCTCTTTCAGGATCTGATTTATTAGTTCAACTTGATTTGGTACACAAATATGATTTTTATATCGAAATATACCTTGATCATCAATAGTATACTCAATAAAAAAATTTGCCTCATTTGTTCTATATATTTCTTTAGATCTGAATCATTCTATTGTCCACATTTAATTTGCTCAAATAGTGAAGATTATAATTGCATTTGTGATAATCTTACTTACATTCTGGATGGACATATAATTAATTCTACTTGCCTCATTTCTCTAAGTAATCTTTCCTCTTTAGTGATCAGGTATGTCATACTAACATTTCGACTTAAAGCTTCTGCCACAACATTCGCTTTGCCTGGATGATATAAAATACCTAGGTCATAGTACTTAAGTAATTCCAGCCATCTTCTTTGTCTCATATTGATCTCCTTTAGAGTGAAAATATACTTGAGACTTTTATGGTTAGTGTAAATTTCACATTTAGCACCATATAAATAATTTCTCCATATTTTTAATGCAAAGACTACAGCTGCAAGTTTCAAATCATGAGTAGGATAGTTTACCTCGTTAGACTTGAGTTGTCGGGATGCATAAGCTATAACTTTTTCCTTTTGCATAAGTACACATCTCAATCCTTTCTTTGAAGCATCACTATATACTACAAATCCCTCATTCCCCTCGGGTAAGGTTAAAATAGGTACTTCAACCAATTGATGCTTCAATTTTTAAAAACTATATTCACATTTGCCTGACCAAATATATCGAACTCCTTTTCGTGTTAATCGGGTAAGTGGTGCAGATAACTATGAAAATCCTTCCACGAATCTTCTATAATACCTAGCTAATCCCAAGAAACTCCTAATCCCAATAATACTTGTTGGTTTTGGCCATTTAAGAATTGCTTTGATTTTCTAAGGGTCAACCTGAATTTCTTTTCCAGATATAATGTCCTAAAAATGCGACTTGCTTCAGCCAAAATTCTCATTTCTTCAATTTAGCATATAATTTTTCTTTTCTCAGCTTGGCTAAGACCATTCTAAGATGCATTTGGTGTTCTTCCTCTGACTTTGAGTAAATTAAAATATCATCAATGAATACCATAACAAATTGATCCAAGTATTCTCAAAATATTTTATTCATTATGTCCATGAAAACAGCAGGAGCATTTGTAAGTCCAAATTGCATAACTAAAAATTCATAGTGTCCATACCTTGTTCGGAGTGTCATTTTGTGAATATCACAAGGGCTAATTCTCAATTTATGATAACCTCATTGTACATCTATTTTCGAAAAAGTGGATGCTCCTTTAAGTTGATCAAATAAATTATCAATTTGAGGAAGAGGATATTTATTTTTCACAGTGACTCTATTCAATTCCCTGTAATCAATGCACAATCTTAAACTTTCATATTTTTTCTTACAAACAAAACCAAAGCTCCCCATGGTGATACACTGGATCTAATAAATCATTTATCTATCAATTCTTGAATCTGAGTTTTGAGTTCAGCCATTTCTGTTGGAGCCATGCGGTACGGTGCCTTAGATATTGGAAACGTACCTGGATAATGTCAATTACCATGTCTACTTCTCTTTCTTGTGGTAGGTTAGGCAACTCCTTTGGGAAGACATCCATAAATTCATTTACCACTGGAATTTGTTCAATTGGTATTTCTTTTCCCTCTACGGTGATGACTAAAATGAGATAGGCTTGACATTGTTGGCAAACCATCCTCGCCGCTTTCATAGTCGATATCAGTACTGTAGA
Source organism: Annona cherimola (assembly GCA_030490835.1). NCBI lineage: Eukaryota > Viridiplantae > Streptophyta > Magnoliopsida > Magnoliales > Annonaceae > Annona > Annona cherimola. Next base: position 31,626,720 of record CM059971.1, on the reverse strand, counting down.
GTTTTCAAGCTGTTTCAACTCTCCAATAGAGATTTCTTTATGTGGAGCTGTCTCAAACTGTACTTTCTTATATTTACAGTTTATTATAACTCCCCATTGACTCAACCAATCCATGCCTATTATTATATTGAATTCAATTATAGGTAAGAGGATTAGGCTGCTTCTAAAATCATTAAATCTATCCTAATAATGCATGCTTTACAAATTTGATTAGTACATGTCAACCTATACACAAGGGATTCTACGTGTATAGTATTATTTGTTTCTTTTATCGACAGTGCATGAGTGGTTATATATTGACATGCTATAAATGAATGCATAGCACCAGAATCAAATAATGCTACTGCAGAATTTTCCAAAATGTAAACCATACCTATAACTATTTTTCCTTCTTGTTCTTGTGACTCAGTGCGAGTCAATGCATGAATGTGTACTGGATTTGTAGAAGTTTCCTGACGATTGACAGTTGGAGTTATTCTCTGCTGGGCTAGTCTTCCCTATCCTTGTGCTCCCTGTATTCTGTTTGGATAATTTGGAGCAATATGTCCTACTTGACCACAAATAAAGAATTTTATCATCCTTGCCTCAACAGTTCCACAATCTTTTGCCATATGACCTGTTTAACCACATTTGAAGCACTTGTTTGAACCCTTTAAACGTTTACCGTAGTGGCGTTTTTGACAAATTCTTACAAATAGGAGGACTTTTCTTTTCGAAATTTAATTTTTTTCTTTCCACAAATAATCTCTTATTTTTCTCCTTCCTCGCATCATTTTCTTTGATGTTAGGAACAAATTGCCTTTGTCATAATTCTTGAGTTCTCAGTGACTCCATTTCTGATGCTCTTGCTCTTTCTAAGCTTGATGCATAATCTTTTATTAAAAAGGGTGCAAGACTCTCTCGTAAATGTGGTCTTAGCTCTTGTTGAAATCTCTGAGCTTTATTCTCATGCACACTTGCAATCCAAGGTACATATCTTGCTAGGGCATTAAATTTGGTGGCATGTTCTATAACTGTCATTTTACCCTGATAGAGTCGCTCAAACTCAATCACTTTTTGACTTTGAAGACTTTTTAGTATATATTCTTTATTAAATTCTTCCACAAAAGTTTGCCAAGTCACTTTTTTAGGTTCTAGCATAGTGACTAATAAAGCTTCTCACCATTCACTTGCATCTCCAACTAATAAGTGGGTAGCACACAAAACCTTTTGATTATCATTACAATGTGAAATCCTAAATAATTTTCTTATCTCTGTTATCCATTGCTCAGCTTGAGAGGATCTGGTTCACCTGTAAATTTTGAAGGATGTTGAGCTAAAAAGGCATTAATAGCCTTCCAGTCGGCTTCTAATATATCATTCTCAACTTCTACTGGTCTAGGTTGCGGGTTAGGAGTTACTGCTTGAGCAAATCTTTCTCTTTTATTCCTTTCTCGTTGGTTTTGTTGAGTTCTTTCCCAAAAGTTTTGGATTATTTAGCCGTTTGGGTTGCCTATTCTTGGGTTACATGCTACATAGTTTCCCTTACAACTGCAGCTACTTGTTCTTTTATTGGCCTGGCTTGCCTGGTATCATCCGTGGCAATTTCATTTTCAATGGCTAGATCAGGATTTACATTACCTTGGCTTTGACGGGTTCTCTGATTTGGTTGTTCCCTTTCCACTGACCGCTTAGATATATTACTAGGCTCTCCTATTTCATGTTGACTGACGGGTTCTTCATTTGTAGCTACTTTTTCTTTATCTAGCCTAGTCCTTACTCATGTGTTAGGCATGATGTTATCTATACGCATAAAAATTATATTAGTAACATCTCATATTATTTTAAAATAATCACACACAATCATTCATAACAAACACAAATGTCAATAACAACCATTTCTTTTTTCACATACACCAGTATGAACGAGTTTATTTTTACAACAAAAAGTGCTTTAGTATCATAATATATACAACACATATTACACATTCATACATATCATCAACATAAAAAAAATCCACTATATCCATCTATTCTAGTCTCACTAGTAACGCCTACTCCTAGGCTGTGCAAGTGTAGGCTCGTCAGTGATAGTACTGGTATTCGACTAGTCTGATTCATCTTCATTTATAATAGACCCTTCACTGGGGTCTTCATTAACATTCGCACTTATATTACCTACAGGCTCGTTGTCATCACTCTCCAGAATTGTTAGTATATATTCATTTGGTTGTTGTGGAGGGGCTTCCTCTACTACTTCCTCTACTACTTCCTCATCCAGAGCTCGAGCTTCCTCCCTTTCCCTAACAAATTTTCTTTTTTCTTGATCTATTACATTCCAAGTTACCCCATAGAGAAAACGAATATACCCTCCTGCAAAACGGTACTAAGGCCACCGGTTAGGAGGAATAAGGGCGGGTATCTGATCCCAACACATTTGCAACTCTCTATTATGAATTCTATCAGTAACCACAAGGGGAAGTGATCATGTGCTTGCTCGAAGGGGTGGAGTAGCCTCTCGCACTGGAGTTTTACTAATAGATCTCCTAAAGCTGGGTCTTGGTTGCAAGGGGTGATGGTGAGGGCCAGTTGTATCTTCTACTTTCGCAGAGGATATAGGGTTTGAGTTAAAGTACTCCTAAGGTATGGGGGGTCTAAAAGAAATATCTGTTTGTGATGTCCACCATCTATTCAAATTCTCCACTATCCTTTTCCTTTTTTCTGCTTCTTCTGCCTCTCTTCTCATCATGTCTGGGTCCATTATTGTCTTTCCCTTATTTTCCATCTACATTTCAAAATATAATCAATTAGCTATATCTTACAAAAGGGTCATAACATTACATCATAGTTTCACACAACAAAAATGATAATACAAGAAATATAGATATTATAAATTAATTTCATTTCACTCATCATTTTAATATCACTATTATTATTATTATTATTATTTTAACACCTATTTACTAACACCTTGGTCTCTGATAACACTCTTTGTGGCACCCCAAACCCGAGGTGCCTAAACCTTACTTTAGGATCGTTTAGTTAGTAAACTGTGAGCAGGATTGTAGCCCTATTTACGCGGTGGAATTTTCAATTCGATCTGAATTCAATTTACAAGCAAACATTTGCTAGCAATTAAAATCATATAATATTTACAAATCACTAAAATTCTTTTACACCATCCATCTTTGTAACCTTATAATAATGTACTCTCAAAACTTCACCATTCATCAAAATATATGAGAACCATACAACCTTAAGAGTCTCTAAATTGAGACTTTTTTTAAAACTTTATTGTACCTGTCTAAGATTGGGAAAAACAAAATGTGAGTACCAAACTCAGTTAGCAAGTATTTTTATTTAAGTAAACATTTTCATTCCAAAATTGAGCATTTCATAAATAATGCACACGCAAATGCACATTCCACATTCATGCCTTAAACCTTCATTAAATAGTACGCTAGCTAGGCACCTATCAATTTGTCTACCCCTATTTTAGGGAGGGCGCCGCCGGCCTTTGGGCCTATATCAGCTACTCGGTCACATTAGAGAGCGACTTTGGTCTGCTTACACCTCTAGAATGGACGTGTATCTTTGTGCACCATGCATCATACACATGCAAGCATAATTTCGAAAAAATAATCGCATTTATCATTTTGCACTTTTTCAAATTAAGAAAATGACATAATCATTTATAAACGGATTAATAAATACATTTTTCAAATCACATTATGGGAATGGTCATCCTTGAATAATATTGAAAAATACCAACAAGAAATAAATTGCAAGTCATTCAAACATTTGAAAATAAATCATTTCAAGACGTTACTTGCTTACCTTAGAATTTCAGCTTACTTCCTCAGCCTTTTCTTTTCCTTTTCCTAAACAAGTGAAAATGACCATCTTATATTTTTGGCATTGTATAGATATTTTATATCTATATAGATCTATTAATTGGTAATTAATTTAGATTATTCATTTTATTCAACACCCATGTCAAGCATATTAAATTTTGCAACCATATTATATAAGGCACCTGTTTATAATCTATAACAAGATAAATTCAAACGAACTTTCTGAAACTAATGTCCATATCTCCTAACAGCCTTTTAAATTAATACACGTATATATATATATATATATTTCCTACTTGTATTAAATCTCCTGGGATATCAGTGGTAATCCTTAAAATTTCCAGCAGCATGCAATTCACGGTTATCTTGGGCAGAATTTTATGGACGGGAAAATTCCTAATTATTTAGATATTACAACCATATTGCTTACATAATTATACATCCTAAAAATTTTAAAACCTTAATAATAGAAAAACTGATTTAGACGTTTCAAGGGGCTGTGCAGAAGTAAAAAAAAAAATTTTAAAATCTTTTCTACTCATCATCAGTTGAGCATAGAAAAGGATAAAAAAGAAGAAAAGAACCTGCTGGGCGTCCAGGCGTTCTTCTATTCTCCTTCCTTAAATTTTTGTTCCTACTATACTGCTATTGCTGGGCGTCCAAGCTTCCCCATTGTCCGTCTATATATATGTCTTCCATCCTTTTGCATTCATTTGGCAGTTTATCATACATTTCATAAGGTGTTGGCATCTGTTTTTTTCCAATGCATCATCTAGCCTTATTTACCACTAGCATTTTATCACTTTCATCATTTTTTTACTACTGCAACGTTATTTTCTTTTTTTTACTAGGTGGCAAACTGCCTTGCACATTAAGTCGGTCGTTGTCGGGACCGAATCAGCATAATGAAAGAAATGCACATATCACGTGTGGTATTAATTATTAGAATTTAATAATTTTCTAAAAAAGTTCTATTTCATTTATATTTTAAAGTGTACAAAATTAGCCATTCATAATGAGTTTCGTGTCAAAATGATTAAATTTGGTTAAGATATAAGCATTCGAAGTAAACTAATGCAATTCATTCAAATTTTAATTTTTTTTATCTATTTCTAATTATGTTCTGAATAATCTAATCTATTCACTAAGTAAAGCACATTACTTTAGGCTTACCTATGAAATTTCTTATAAAATGAAGTTGCATACATATAAGAATTCAATTGATAATGTATGAGATATATGGTGACATGTATGCATGCAAAGGCAACATGCTCTCTCGACGTACTTGCATGATTCGAATTCATGCACATTTCCCAACGCATCCCTTGAAATTATGTAAATGCTTTATTAAATTATTTTTCATTATCCAATCCGTTCATGTTATAGAACAGATTAATTTAACCGTCCATTTCAAGTTTTACATCAAAATAACTAGCGTAGATTAGGATATTAGCATTCATGATATCTCATTCAATTTTGGTTGTTTAAAAGTCTTCCAAACATCAATTTTATGATCTAGTCAATTGACTATGTAGGGCATGTTAAAATAGGCTTGCCCCTAAAATTTCATCTCAAACGGCCTTAAATATACCAAGATATTAATTTAATGAACAATTAACTAAAATAAAAAAATTATGCATGGGAGGTTCTATACGTGTATGCTTGCATGGGTTTGACTTCTGGGCACGCATTCTGATGCACTGTGGTGCCCTAGCCCGAGTGTCACAACCTTACTCCAAGATCTATCGATTGGCAAACGTAATCAGGATTGCCGCCCTGTCACACGGCGGGCTTATTGGATATTTATCCACTTAATCCTAACTCCTTAGGAGTTTATTTCATTTCATATATTCAATCTCCATCAAATGCATTTTTAGGTCATTAACCCAAGTTGCAATATGCATGTGATATCATAAAATCCATAGTTAGTCATATAATGATCAATCATGCCTTATCATTTGACTATAAACTTTTTCACTATTTATAGTCATAATCACTACATAAATTCTTGTACAACATGAAACCACAATTTAATGTTAACATTCATACAACCATATAATTTATAAATTCATACATGGGTAACCTATAGAAATTCATATTTTCTTGAATCTCCACTTGTGCTTCTTGCATGGTGCTTCCTTTCACCTGTCTTTAGGATTTGAAAAATAAAATCATGAGTTGAAACTCAATAAGCTAGCTATAAAGTTTTCAAGAAATTTATTTTCATTGAAACTAACTTGGAAAGTCACATTATACCCACTCGAGGGTATATCTTAAAACATGCTTCTTTTACCCGTCTAGGTTATATCATAAACAATGCGATATATTATTTAAGACCATAATATTCCTTTGGATAGAAACTAGCTAGGCAACCATCCACTTTCATCCACTCTCCCATTCCAGGGAGGTGCCGCTGGCCCGAGGCCTACCTTAGCGACTTAGCCGCACCAAAGGGGGACATTCGGTCCGTTAACACGTTTGAGGTGGAACTCATGCTTTGTACACATGCTTCCTTTCATAAACATGAACTTTGACATGCTAGCATGATTTTTCATTCATAAATCCATAATTCATCATTTGACATAAGTACTTGAAAAGCAATAAGCAATTCATTTATCTCATTTGAAATATCATTTCAATACACATTTATATAAGGAATGTTCATCCTTAAACAACTTAGAAAGAATTAAAATTAATCATTTGCTAACTCATTTAAACAGTTAGAATATCATTAATAATTATTTGATCACATTTGATAAAACAAAGCATTTAGAAAACTACTTGCTTATCTTGTTTACTTAGCTTTTCGTATCGCTTATCTCTTTGTCTTTGCCTATATATAAACATAGCATTGCATTCATAACAATCCATTTGCTTGTATTTACTTAGTTTTCCAATCCCATAATCCATATCATATATAATCAACTTGAATTTTCAAGTCGATCATACATACACAACATGCACTTGTGCATCATACCATTCATTCCATATATCATTTTGAACCCATATTTAGGGTAAACATAAAATTCATTCATAATTCAACATATGGGGATTTATATCTCCTATTAACCATTTTTCATCTATTTTCTATTTTTCCTACGTCAATGCTTATTCTAAGCATATAAGTAATGTTTTAAGCTTCATAAACAAATCTCAACATTTGAGATAACTAAAATCCATTCATACAGAAACATCCTTATGCATTTCATTATATATTCATGCATATCTTGCATTTTAACAATTCTACATAAGTCATATATCATCCATTCATACATACGTTCAACATACAACACATATATTATGTGCTTCTCAAAATTTCTTAACACAACAACTTAAATCCATTTTCAACATCATTAAACACCTTAATTAACATATACTTTAGGATTTAATTTCATATTTTTAATCCCTTTATCATTGGGTTCCAAAATAACCATATTAGGATCCGTTTTTTCATCCTTTCAACTCCTCTTTCAAGACTTAAATCTTAACAGATTTTTAAGTCATAATTTCCAGCAACTAAACATGATTTTCTTAACCCAAATTTAAGTTATTATCACATATTTACAATCCATAAGTTAGTTTCTTCCAAAACAGCAATTTTTTCAAGCATGTAAGGTACTCCTTTTTGACCCGTTTTAACGTGTCCATACACATATCCTTGAAATTAGATTTAGGGAAAATATTTCCAAGCCCTATTGGACATTCAAAGTACCTTAATTCTAGGGTAATTTACCCTCCATAATATCCATAAATTATTTATTTACAAACAGCAACATAAATCACATGTAAAGTACCCGTTTTGGCCCCCATTTGGGTGTTCCATACTTATATCCTAAAAATCAGATTTAGGGCAAACTCATCCAACCCATTTAGGATGTCCAAAGGGTCCTTAATTTAGGTTACTTTGGCCTACAATTCATCCATAAGCTATTTAAGCACTTCTTTGTATCATTTTTAACTTAAAAATGGAAAAATTGGGTAATACTTGAAACCCTAAGTTCCATTTTTGCTAAAATTATTAACAAATGCTCAAATCAATATATGTAATCCAAAAGAACATGAATTAAATCTTAATATCATGCTTTAATCATACAATAACTTGGTTTAGGGTAGGGGTGTTAACGGATCGGGTTAGACGGTTAGAGCCTAATCCTAATCCTAACCTATTTAAAATATCTCAACCCTAATTTGTTTATTAAATCATTTAAAAAACCTCAACCCTAACCCATTTATAACTCATTTAATAAATGGGTTGGTGGGTTGTTAACGGGTTGTATAGCAAATAACCTGAAAGCATAAACTCTAGTAAATGATGATCTCGCAGGGAGAGACGAGAGGGTGTTTTCGGCATAGGAGAAATGAAAATAGGGCAGTAACGGAAAAATGGAATTAGGATAGCAGTGGAAAAATGAAAATTAAGTGACTTGAGGAAGACTTAGAGAGGAAAAATAACCAAGGGGTTTACATATATATATAGATAATTTTAATGAGTTAAGCAAGTTAAATGGGTTAAATAAATTAAACAGGTTGAACAGGTTATATGGGTTAAATGGGTTACTAAACGGGTTGACGAGTTATAAAATCTCAACCCTGATCCATTTATTTAATTCAATGATTAAACGAGTTGGTGGATCATAACCCATTTATTCAAAATTCCCAACCCAAATCCATTTATAAACGGGTTGGATGAGCGAGTTGACAGGTTGACCTGACCATTAACACCCCTAGTTTAGGTTTTCGAAAAATTTCAAGTTAGATTTCATCGCAAAAATCAACCCTATCATCCCTTTTAACTCTCTTGAACTCTTGATCTCATTTATATCTTTCAAAAATCATTCAATACCCTTATCAAGACATCATAACTCATCCTTTAAGAGTTTTTTATCAACCATATTCATGGCTCATGATTTGAGAGAGGAAATCTTGATTTAAATGATTCAAAACTTAAGTTTCACTTACTTGAATTGAATTCCACTTGAGTTCAACTTCCTTAGCTTGGTTCCTCTTCTCTTTCTTCTCCTTTTTCCTTCTCTTTTTCTCCTCTTTTCTCCTTCTTCCTTGCTGGTTTGGACGTGCCCAAGGTTGCTTCACTTAGAAAATTTTGAGAGATTTTTCTCTCCCCTTTCCTCATGTGCACATTTCCATGGATATGGCCCCCTTTTTATAATTTTTAACCAACCCATGGGACCCACTTTGCCACATGTCATGAGGATAATTTAATTCTAACTTATCTCTTAATGACATGGCAATTTTATATCCAAGTAAAATACTCATTTAATAATTAACAAAAATCATCAAAATCCGTGCATTGATGGAATGCATTGATGTCCACTAGGGTCGTCCCCTCTTAGGCATGCTTTTTGACATTTTTATGCCTTAATTTCTATACATTTAAGTGTTCATTTACTTCCCCTAGGGTCTTAGCTAATTATATAAGCATTTTAGGATTTTTAAAAATCCAATTTTCATGCCACATTTGCCCTTGAACGTCCATGGTCATGCCACATTGGCTAAGCTCCATTTGAGCTACAGGTTAGGTATTAAAACTAAGCATTTAAGCCTTCACTTTTTCCATGAATTTGACACTTAAAAAAATCCATAAAATTCAGCTCCATTCACCTCCATTGAAACCTTGTATAGTATTAAACCAAGTCATTTAACTCACTTGCTTTAACATAAATGTTATGTAGTCTAGGGTGCATAAAGTTAATGTTCGGTACCTTTTTTCAATTAAGAAATTTTTCATAGTAATTAGCTTAATCCAATCCATCCATACCATAGATTTCATTATTTTATTCAATCGTTTCAAATTTCATCTCAAACCTATTTTTCTACGTCAAGTTATGATCCTTTGAAAATAACCATAGAGTGTGAGATTAAAAATAAATAATTATCACCTTAATCTCATCATATTTTCCTTAATTAAATCCAATCATAAGGTTGAACCCAAAATCATGAGCTTACTTTTCAAATTTCATCTCGTTTTGTCTTATAGGCGTCAAGTTATAAATTTTCTACGATTTCCAACATAATTTCATAATTTCTATTTTAATCTCTATTAATTTAAATCATGGAAATTAAAATAAATATTCATGCCACATTAGCATATTCTAATCCTCATTAAGTCCCTTTAGTCATCTTGACTCACATTAGGCTTTGACGATTAATCTTAATCATCATTCTTAATTACAAACCCTAATTGCAAAATTCATCAATTCATGAAAATCATCCATAAATCAATCAATTCATACATAAATCATCATTGCACTTTAAATGCATTTATATGAGTCCTACTTGGGTCTGGGTATTACATGCACTTAAGTTAAATATTTTAGTCAATTCTTTTTCATAATCTAATCCATCTAGATTAAAGAACACATAATTTAATACTTCCTATTAAATTCTCTTGTTGATCTGAATTATACATTTTAAGATATAATGAAAATAAAATAGATGAATATAAGCACTTAATGAGGACCCCTAATTGGCCTAGGTTTTCCTATTTATTTTTATTTTTCTATAAGGTCCGCGAATTTAAACAGTTTCAATTGGTAAAATTCAGAATTTTGAAATTCCTTCCCGAAAAATTTATAAAAATTCATTTTCATTTCTAATCTCTATGAAATCATTATTTACCCCTTTTTTAAATTTGTAATTTAATCTCACTTTTCTGAAATTGCAATTCAATTTTTTTTGTAAACATACGCATTTTTCTATAACTTTATAGCAATAATATACACACCATAAAGCTTTCAGTATATCTTACATTCACTAAGTTTCAAATAACATGGGTTTCACACAAGTCAACAGTTTAGTAAGTTCTATGAACAAATGCTTAGGCTAAATACAAATGTTATTCATCAAAAGAGGATGACAAATCAATAATCCAAAGGCCCACCATCCATGTAGCAAGGTTTAAGTGCAAAAGAAAATATCCTATGCAGATCTAGCAAAACAACAAGTCTAAAAAGCATGGAAAAAATTCAATTAAATAAATTTTCAAACAATCCCACGTGCATCAAACTAGACCATTGCTAGAGTCATTCAGATGAAGGTATGAGATCATGTCCCAAATAATAATTTTTATGGCTATTAATTTAAAAACTCTTAAACTCTATCAATATCGAAATAAACTGACTATTAGTTCTATTGCCAGTGAATTCATGATGGACAATAATATAGTCATTATGAATTAAATTTAGCAGTAAAATAAATAAAAACAAAGTGTCCATCTCTAGACTAAACATGCCGCCTAAGAAAATCGAATGACTACGCAAAAAGCCAATAAGCCAACCTTTACACAAATACAATCACACGATCCATAAATTGAACAAGTATCAGGTATGAAAATCCTATCCCAAATGTTGATTAAAATGTACAAAAATGATTTCAAATTAGATATTCAAATTAATCAATGTGTAGCCTATTTTGCCAACCAAATACCTTTAAATAGAAATTATTAGAGTACTCCTAAATTCTCCTATACTGATAGATCATTGGATTGGACATGTTTGTATTGATATGTCTTCTAAAACATACAAACCTAACCTTATTTTAGTTCTTTGTTATGTTTCCATGTACCTAAGTAAAATAGCTAAGTTCAAATTGCAACTCCAAACATCATACTATCAAAGTGATTTCGCAATTTACTAAATCAAATTTCATGACAACCAAATGGCAATTGAAAGTAACAAAAACTCTTCCAAAAACCTGTTGAACTTATATTGTGGTGCAACTTGAAAAGCTCAATAATCTTCATACACATTTGGAACATTAAATTGCAATGATACAAAGTTTCCTATTCATTTAAACATTTAGCATAGTCACTATCAATCAGTCATCAATTTATACACAATACACATCCTTCAACTCATACTTAAGTGTTGAGGCATAAAATATTAATAAAATACATTACCACATTTGTCAAACAAGACAAGAATTTAGCAAATTTCAAACCAATGAAGAGAAATCAGATTCAACACTTGCAGTCTTAAGGATTAAAAATAGAGGTTGGAGATACACACTTTTAAGAAAATCATCATAATCATTTTCCCAATTTCTCATTCCAAATTGAGAAAGAATAAACAATACACAAATTGAACTTCCAAGATTAAGATCTGAAACACATCAACTTAGGAAGTATTATATCTACTACTTTCATATGCAAATTTTCATTACTTTTCATGAACGATTCCAACTAGAACTTTTTCACTTTTAGCCCAATTCTATATGCAAAACCGTCAACTTGTAAACAACAAAATGAAGGCATCCTATAAACCATGTCAAGCGAATATGTACAAAATCTATAGATATTCATTCAAGCCCAATTTTGAGAAAAGCAACAAATTTTAAAAATTATGCCAAAGCATATATAACCAATCATGGCACGAAGAAGTTATCTCATCTCTAATTGACCTTGGCGAGTCCTTATAATATATATGTCATTGTCTCATGTCTATTACATAAGTAGATTAATGGTTTTCATGACAAATTGGGATGAGGACCTACGAAATAAACAAAAGTATGTTTGAATGACAAGCACACTAATCGCAGATAAGGAAGGCATAATCAAATGTAAAATGATGGTGTTATCCATTATTCATACACCAGGCTAGCAATTGGCAAAAATAATGTATTCACTTCATCTTTTTAAGGTTTTCTCTGTCATTCATACACCAGGCTAACAGTTGGCAAAAGTTATGTATTCACTTCATCTTTTAATATATCAATTGGGACATATTGTCTTGAAGCATATGACTCTAATAAACCAGAGCATTAACATGTATTAGAATTAACATATAGTAAGTGTGAGTTGGAAGATGCTTTGATAATATAAATGCAAATAACTTTTGAAGATTTTGTTGATGTATCATGAATCTTGAGTCCATATAGTATTGTAAAAGTAAACTAGCACTTTTATGTGCTTGTTGTTGCATTAAAAAAGTTGTGTATGTTGTGAACTTAATTAGCAAATCAAGAGGTGTTCATATTTTCATCATTAGCAATCCAAATTTAAGTGTTTAACGGTATTAACATATTTGGTGAAATGATTTTGAATTAGATTTTTCAAATACTAAAGGAAAATAGAAAATAGATCAAGTTGCATAGCCAAGTCAACCAAGGCAATCGACTTGGGTCAAATCTATAATAGAGTCGACCTTAAAAAGTAACTTGGAATAAATAGATGAACATTCAAAGTACAGACAGGTCAAGTCACAGCCCTAAGTCGACTTGAACTACAATTTGGGTGAAGTCCATGGCCAAGTTGACCCCGGCGGTAACATGTTTCTATGACTGGTTCAGCTACAAGTGAAGTCACACCCAAAGTTGACTACACCCTGCTACTTGAGTGAAGCGAAGACTAAGTCAACTCTAAACTCCGATTTGAGTTTCTGAAGCTTTCAAGATGATTTCTTCATTAGGGCTAGAAATGAAGTTGTGCACCTAGAACAACTCCACTCGCGACTTGGCACAAGTTTCAGGCTAAGTTGACTCAACTATAGGACTTGAGGTTTTAATGCCCAAAAGATATATTTATGTGGTTCAAAGATTTAAATGTCTAGTGAAGTCACAAACCCAAGTTGTCTTCACTTGTAACTTGGTTCAAGTTTAAGGATCAAGACAACTTCAGAGAGATAGCAATGTTGTGTAGTTCCACTGATTACTTGGGAGCACATGAAGTCGACTACACTTACGACTTGGTTCAGTCGACCTAAGAAGTAACTTAAAGAGCACAAGACAAGAAGAAAAAATCATAAGAAGGAACAGACCGATCAAAGTCACACCCTAAGTTGACTCTAGTTGCGACTTGTGCTATAACAATCGAAAAAAATTCAAATATTGACACACTAAATGTGTGTCACTTACCCTCGAACATTCAAAATAACTCCAAAACTATTTAATAGACGTCAAGATAAATTATGGAGGCTAGCTAGAGTATTCATTAAGCTTTCATCTTCCTTCCTACAAGCTTTAATTGGGCGTTAAGTGCTTTACAAGGAGAGACTTTAAGTCCTATTGAAAAAGTGTTGCAAGTTTTCATCTTCGTAAACTTCTTAAAGTCTTCTCAAGTGCTTCAATTGTCCTACCTAATTTGTAAAGTATAGATTCATTTCTATTTATACTACTCTTGTTGTATTAATACTTGGCTTGGTGTTGGAGACTAAAGCCAAGTTGAGACAAGTAGTATACAATTAAAGTTGAGCTTGTCATTTACTTATGCTATTGTTGTAAAGGCACCCTAGAGCTATAATCTAGAAGTGATCAAGGGCTCTAGTTGTATTCTCTTTGAGTAGCGAAACTCAAAACACAAGGAAGTGTATTCTTAGAAGAGTGGAACAGGGAAGGTTGTCCCGAACTATTGTAATTCTTTATGTCCTTTGGTTGTGATATTTTCATCTCTCTTTGGCTCCCTCTTTTTTACTCTCCATATTTCATTCAAGGAGACTAAACTCATAAGGAATTAAAGATTTAAAATACCAAAAAATGTTAATGAACCCAATTCATCATTCCCATCTTAGCTTTTGCTATAAACTCGGGATTAACAAGCAGTATCAGATAGGTTTTTGAATTTACTACCAAAGAGATCTATCATAAATGTCATCGTAATCAACTTTCATTCCTGCTTTTGCTGAGAGTCAGTCTTTTACTAGACCACCCTATTTGAAAGAAATAACTTTAGTTACTAGAAGTTCAAAGTGAAGTAATTGATAATGGCCACTAGCATGGATTCTTGGATAGCTACCCAAGATGGGGTTACCCTACATACGAGCAAAAGGGCCTCCAGCTAGATCGAGAAAGAGATAAGACTAGTAAAGAGTAATGCTATGTCTATGAACTCACTATTTTGCACTCTAATAGCTGCTGAGTATGATTGAGTGTCCTATTGCTTGATTGCCAAAGAGCTACAGGACACTCTAACCTCAATTTATGAGCTCTTACTTGATTGCCAAAGAGACATATGATATTCTAACTACAATTTATGAGAATACTTCTCAAGTCCAAGGGACTAGAAGGAATATTCTAATTGAAGAGCAATAAAGTTTTAAAATACTTGAGCTTGAGAATATTTTTGAAATGTTTCCAAGATTTTCTAATAATACTAATACTCTAAAAGCCCTAAAAAAGAAAATCTCTGAATTTAAGAGGTCATGAAGATATTATAGGCACTATGGGAGTCTAGGACACCCAAGATTACTGCAATCAAAGAAGCTAAGGACCTCAATACTTCGACGCTTGAAGATCTAATTACCTCATTAATGTCTCATGAGCTAATAAAGAAAAGAAATGAAGAACATAACAAAGGAAAGAAAACTCTTGTGCTGAAGGCTACACAAAGCTCCAATGAGTCCACATCTTCATCCTAAAATGAAGATGAGAAAATTGCTCTCCTCACAAAAAACTTTAGAAAATTTGTGAGAAAGAAAAAGAACGTAAGCTCTTTTAAGATAATCAAGGAGAATATCAGATGAGAAAAGAAGAAAGATCCTCTTAAATGCTATAAGTGCAATGGAGTAGGACGCATACATGCATAATGTCCCACACCCGATGAAAACAAGACAAATGAGAGGCAAGAAAGAAAAGAAAGAAGCAGCACAAGAAGATATTCAAAGCCCAAAGGTAGAGGCATGTACATCAATGAATATTCTTTCTCAACAGGCAGCTCATCCAGTGAAGATCAAGAAGCTATAATTGCACAAGATTCTGTTATGTGACAAGAATAGAAGAAGAAATTTTATTAACCGCTTCATAGCCATGGAATTGGTTGATGAAATGACTGCATCAGCTAATTATATAAGCGATGAAGAGGTAATCTCTAAACGAGATAACTCTCACTCTAAATCTATTTACTCCTTTGCTGATGAATGTCTTGACAAGCCACGTATATGTCAAATTAAAATGCTCGTTTTAACGCAAGTATACGTGCTGATCAAGTAATAAATAGTGAATAGAGTATCGTTCCCACGAGAATTGTGTTAAACAAGTTAGCACCTTGAATCTTAATTGTCTAAGTGAATTGATAAAATGAATAAGAGTTATTTTTAAAGAATTGAATTAAACTAAACTTAAGAAAGCGGTAAATGACCAAATTGGAGTGGAATACTGCCGAGATTGCCTTGAGATGATTAAGGTAGGTGGGAATATGAATTCATTGAATCATAGCTATGTCATTTACTCTCATTTAAGTTAGTTGTGCAGAGATTACTAATCTAGGTTCATTCATATTTATATATGTCTTCCCACACATACAAACCTAACCAAGTTTTAGTTATGTTTTATGTTCCTATGCACATAAGTAAAGCAAGATTGATAACCGCATAACTTAATCAAGATTACATAGGGTTAATAGGTATATTCCTATCCATATTAACATCCAACACAAACAAGAGCTGAAAAACCTGTGCCTTATACATGGATCTTATTCAAATCCCACTTTTCCAAGCATGAATCTGAATATTCAATCAATCCACAAAGTCGCAAAGCTTATAAACGCATTAAGCATGACATATAAGGGTAATCTCAAGCGACACAAGTCACAGCACAACTGTGTTATCATTTCAAGCATAAGAAAATCAAATAACATAGGCTATGAGTTCAAATCTTACATATCTCCCACCATAGAAAGATTCAGCCCATAAACATGACTTCAATTCCCATTAAAATCAAGTTATAATCATCCCAAGAAAGGAGAATAACAAATAGGAAGAGATAGATGAGAAGAGGAGATGAAACTCAATGGATTTACAATGATAGCTTGGATCTCCACTTGCTTTTCTCTCCTTCCTTAAAGCTTTCGTATTTCTCCCTTTCTCCACAATGGCCACGATCACTCTCTCCGTCCCTTTTTTTCTCAACCGAACCCTTAGTGATAATTTATACCCCCTTGCTTTTAGCCTGAGACACGTGTAAAATTTCACATGTGTGGGGGTCACGCCGTGGTGCCCTTAGCTGGCGCCTAGGCGCCAACTCTCTAGAAGTTTTGCCGACTTAGGGATTCTGGATTGTTCTTGTGAGGTTGTGGGTTGGCGCCTAGGCACCGCTGGTCGACGCCGGGGCGCCAGCCTGCTTGCTTCTTCATTTTGTACATTTCTTAAACCCGACACTCTTACAAGATGATAGTCGCCCGTCCTTCCTGCAAAATCAACTAGAACTGAATAATGCACTTATAAATATCTATTTTATACTAAAAATGCTTAAAAACTACATATTGTTCCTAAAATTCAAAATGAATGAGAACTAAGCTAAATGGGTGCAAACCAACCACATTCTCTTGGACTAACATGCAAAACTAGTCTGAAATGAGCCATAATAACTCGCATTTTCACGAGTTATCACACCCCAAACTTAAATGTTGTTAGTCCTTGAGCAACACATAAAACAAAAATGTATGCAACTATTATATGTTAAAATCAAGCCTACATTTAATCCTTAGTATTGCAATGATATCTCTCATCTTGACAATGCACTAGATAAATATAAATTGAAATAACTCATGAACCCCTGTTAAGATCAAGCGAAGATGTCATTCTCAATATGAAAATCAAACTACATGCAAATGATATCCATAAGTAGTTAAAAGTTATAGTTCAACCTTGTCAACTGTTCTCTTAATCAAAAGGATTTCTCAGGACGGATGTAAGACAAAAAAAATATGCTCAAAGTAAATTTATCATTTTAAAAGGACATAGCATTCATCCGTCTATTTTACTTGGCCTGGACTTACAAAATTATATAGTTAGTTCCCCCAAACTTATTGTTTTGACTCTCCTCACCATATTTCAGGGTATTTGGAGAATTTTTTTTCTTTTTTCATTTATTATTATTATTTTAAACTACCCTCACCATATTTCAGGGTATCTAGGAAGAATTTTCTACGAAACGATATTACTGTGGCTTTCCCTTACCTTTTTACGCGAACCTTAACATTTGTAGATACATAGTCCCGATTACTCAGGTTGGGTTAGTCACCCACTTCATTATTTATTACAAAATCTATTGTAAGGGCTATATTAAGCTGATTTACTGTGTCTGCATTTTTCAACCTTAAGTCTCAAGTAAAAAGATGAATTATACTATGAATCAATGAGACAATATATTTACTTTAAAGCATAAGGTTAAAAAGAATATATATAAGCTCAAAAAGGGGGAATAAAGATTGCAAAAGATATATCATTAAAGCATGATTAGGCACAATCATTTATATTACACAAAAAATTTGCCTTAATCATTTCAATAGAACATATTGGCAAGTACGTAAACTATAAAATTCAACTGCTTAACTGATCATATCATTCATATGTCGTTTGAAAAATTCAAATTTTCTTGAATTTTGATTTCAATTTAGAATTTTCTTGAATATTACGAGTATTCCTTAAGACAGATTGCAACTAACTGATTATCACAGGCAAGATTTTAAATGCAATGTAACCTAACAAACATATATAATATAGCTATCTAAATGCAATGCATGACTACAAACACAATAGAACAAAGCACCCCCCCCCCCAAATTTAAGGAATGCATTGTCCTCAATGCATATAAACTAAAACAAATGCAAATGACAATGATATGGAGATCCACATGCAGATGATATGCAATCAAAATGAAAAACTAAGGAAAAGAAAAGGAACGAAAAGGAACTGGTGACTCCCTTAGTCGTCAGGATGGAAAGGATGTTCATCGTCTCCATCGCTCTCTTCTCCTTCTTCTTCCTCTACTAATCAAAAATGTGCATTGGTTGCCTTCACAATACTTAATACATGATGATAAATGAGGCATCCAACATCAAATAACTTGCCGACAATGATAGTGTAGGATAAGAGAGCTTGGTTGAGAGCGATGTCACAAATAGGAAGAAGGAAGAAATCAAGCAGCACAATATTGAAAAGTGCACTGCAAGCTCAAATGTCAAGGATTCTATACCCCAAATATATTCCATAGAAGCTCTTCTCAGGCAATTCAACTCAAGTTTCAAGCCATATTATTGATACCACAAGTGCAGTCCATAAACTCCTCCTCACCACATTAAACTCTTATCCACAACAAAATAATGGAACATCTTGAACCAAAAAGTTACTCACAAGCAGCACATCCACATGCCCGCAAATATATGAAATTTGCAAGCCACCCATTTGCACACCTTTTACTTAAAGTAATAAAATAGGTAATTCACTAAAAGCAGTAAAACAAATTGCGTAGAACTTCAACGGCACAAGATATGAAAAAATGGAAGATTTTGATATTGAAAATGATAACAACTAAGCAAACCATGGTTTCCATGTCGACGGGCTCAAAAAATTCTTTCCGTTGATATGTGGTAGCTCCTGTAACTCCTTCGGGATCAAAAGTTATGACAGTTGAAGTTGGCATGCTGAAAACTCTTGTTTTGCTATTTTTTATGCTGGCTGGGGGGACGACACTGACTTGTTGCCTCGAAACTTGCAACATGTTGTTTCCTTGAAAAAATGTGGCACCGAGGTGCTAAATCATGGCGCCGAAGCACCACTTCTCTTATCCTAATTTGCTGCAACATGTTCTTCTGCAAAAAACTTAGCGTCGGGGCGCCAAAAATTGAGGCTGAGGCCTCACTCCAACTGCATTGTCTCATCTTGAATGATGAATATAAACTTGAAACTCCTTGATTCCATCATTTATCAACTTGAAAGTGCATTAAAAATCTATATTTTAGCATGATAATCTTGTCCTTCCTTGCCTTGGGAGATAGCTGATTTGTTCTTCCCCAAAAAGAGTGAGATGATTGCTTGACAAAATTCACTTCTTAAATTATGTTGAGCTGCACTTCCCATGATCACAATACATGTATTCATAGAGAATTGACCAAGTAATGAATCAAACTCTCTTTTGCATGTCAATTTTCAAAAAATGGTGATCTTTATTTGGTCGACTTGCTTCAAGATACATATGATGGATCTTCTCACTATGCCTTGGATCAAAAATCAAAAAGTGTAATGGGTTGCCTCCCATTCAGCGCTAAATTTATCGTATTCAACGTTGCGTTTATGATTAACTAATTCCCACTCTATTGAACTTCCTTCCATACAAATTGTACAGTGGAAGTTCAGATCTCTTCCTAGCCTCTTCAAATGGATTAGTTAGCCTCTTTTCTTGAATTTCATAGAGACTATAGAAGAGTTGTTCTTCAGAGTCTTCAATTGTAGGCTTCAAGGAGCTATTTTCTAAGAATGACCATTGACTGATCAATCTTTGTTGCTCTTGGATTCCTGGAAAATAGAGTAAAGGTGTGGAATTGGGATTATTTTCAACCTTTGGCATTGTAACCACATCTATTTCTTCATTACTCTCATCTTCGACTCCCTTGCTTTCTATTGATTCAACCATCTGTTCAAGCACATTTTGAGGTATAGGTTGATAATTGCTCTATCACACCGATTGATATATCTTCATTAGTGCTCGGAGTGACTTCACAGCCCTGTTCCAACTCATCTTCTACTGAAATTTCATCTATATGACCGAAAGACACTTCTTGATACCGATAGTGGATTGCGATAGCCAATTGCACCACCTATTTCTACATGTTCTCATTAAATTGTATTTAGCTCTTCATGAATTACATGAACATGTCCTCCAAATCTGACTTACTTTCAGGTAGTGATGGCTCCCCTGCTTGAAATGCTTAAAATCCTATCGGCATCATATTTTCTGATTGAGAGTCCCCATAATTGTCCCATGCATCATTTAAATAATCAAGATAGCCCATGGATGATGAGTAATACACGCATTGATTTGATAAATGTCCCTCGCCTCCACACAAATCGCAGTAAGTTGAATAAAAATTGTCCAGATCCTGCATTTGATTGTCAAAACCTGCAAATTGAGCTGGAAGTGCACATATATTGTCATACTCATGGAAACTCATTGTGCTTGGCGTTGAAAATTCTGCATTTGGCCAGTGGTAAGCATTTGAAGCCATTGAAAATTTCAATAAAAAGATCCCTGAAATAAACTTTTATCAAAAGCAAAGAAAAAAAAAGAAAAAATCTATGTATAATATATACACATTAACAGAAGACAACTGAAATTATCATGTACTAAGTTTAAAGAACCAATCTCCGACAACGGCGCCAAAACTTGATGAGCTGCTTATATGTCTAATTAAAATGCTCGTTTTAACGCAAGTATACGTGCCGATCAAGTAATAAATAGTTAATAGAATATCGTTCCCACGAGGATTGTGTTAAACAAGTTAGCACCTTGAATCTCAATTGTCTAAATAAATTGATAAAATGAATAAGAGCTGTTTTTAAAGAATTGAATTAAACTAAACTTAGCAATGCGGTAAATGATCAAATTGGAGTGGAATACTGCTGAGATTGCCTTGAGATGATTAAGGTAGGTGGGAATATGAATTCATTGAATCATAGCTATGTCATTTGCTCCCATTTAAGTTAGTTGTGCAGAGATTACTAATTTAGGTTCATTCATATTCATATATGTCTTCCAACACATACAAACCTAACCAAGTTTTAGTTATGTGCTATGTTCCTATGCACACAAGTAAATCAAGATTGATAACCACATAACCTAATCAAGATTACACAGGGTTAATAGGTATATTTCTATCCATATTAACATTCAACACAAACAAGAGCTGAAAAACCTGTGCCTTATACATGGATCTTATTCAAATCTCACTTTTTCAAGCATGAATCTGAATATTCAATCAATCCATAAGGTTGCAAAGGTTATAAACACATTAAGCATGACATATAAGGGTAATCTCAAGCGATACAAGTCACAGCACAACTGTATTATCATTTCAAGCATAAGAAAATCAAATAACATAGGCTATGAGTTCAAATCCTATATATCTCCTACCATAGAAGGTTCAGCCCATAAACATGACTTCAATTCTCATTAAAATCAAGTTACAATTATCCCAAGAAAGGAGAATAACAAATAAGAAGAGATAGATGAGAAAAGGAGATGAAACTCAATGGATTTGCAATGATAGCTTGGATCTCTACTTGCTCTTCTCTCCTTCCTTGAAGCTTTCGTGTTTCTCCCTTCCTCCACAGCGGCCACGACCACTCTCTCCGTCCCTTTTTTTTCAACCGAACCCTAAGTGATAATTTATACCCCCTTGCTTTTAGCCCGAGACACGTGTGAAATTTCACATGTGTGGGGGTCGTGTCGTGTCGCCCTTGGCCGGTGCCTAGGCGCCAACTCTCTAGAAGCTTTGCCGACTTAGGAATTCTGGATTGTTCTTGTGAGGTTGTGGGTTGGCGCCTAGGCACCGCTGGTCAACGTCGGGGTGCTAGCCTGCTCACTTCTTCATTTTGCACATTTCTTAAACCCGACACTCTTACAAGATGATAGTCGCCCGTCCTTCCCGCAAAATCAACTAGAACTGAATAATGCACTTATAAATATCTATTTTATACTAAAAACGTTTAAAAACTATATATTGTTCCTAAAATGCAAAACGAATGAGAACTAAGCCAAATGGGTGCAAACTAACCACATTCTCTTGGACTAACATGCAAAACTAGTCTGAAATGTGTCATAATAACTCGTATTTTTACGAGTTATCATGTCTCAAATGTGTTGAGTTAGAAAAAATTGCAATAAGCCGATAATTCCTTATTTGAAGAAACAAAAAAACTTGATAACAAGTATACCTCAAAGAATGAACAATGTGACTCTATCATTGTTATAAATGAAAAACTAGCAGAAAGAATCTAGTGTTTAGTTGAGAAAACTAAAATCTTAACTGGTGAAATTGAGAAGCTGAAGAAAAAGAATGTAGTATTAAATGATTCATTAGTAAAATTCCCTAACTCAGGAGAAAATGTCAAAATGTTCCTTAATTTAACAACTCAAACAAGTAGAAGAGGACTTAAATATTCTACATTTGAACAAGGAAAATGTAGCAAATTAAGTGCTCTCAAATGGGTTAGACCTCAACCCAAGATGATAGTACCCCAAAGCCAAGTTAGAGCCACAAAAACAGCTTGGGTAAGAAGACCAACTTTGAAACCCATATGTACATGGAGTCCTCCTCAAATAATTCATGGACATGCAATTTCCGTAATGAGTTTGGACATAACATGCTTCATTGTAGAATCAAGAAATTATATCATAAAAGAGCTAAGTTGGTTTGGGTACCATGGGGCATTGGATTTTTCCCTTCTAAACATGAGCAGTACATGCTTCAAATGCTTATAAATTCAAATGGACCTAAAAGATGGATACTAAAGAGATGACATTTATTTAATTGGTTTTTTAAGTATGTTTTAGAGCGAAGGAAAGCAATACACGGTTCATGGATAGTGATTTCTCAAGACAAATAATAGGGGACAAGGCTTTCTTCTACGATCTCAAGTCCTACAATGATAGAAATATTACTTTTAGAAATAACGAGGAAGGTAAGATCAGTGGTAAAAGAAATATTTATGGTATTTCTAATACATGCATAGAGGAAGTTCTTTTTTCGAAGGACTCAAACATAATTTGATGAGCATTAGTCATTTATATGACAAAGGTTACAAAATTATATTTGAATTATCTATATAAAATGTTTTAGATCCCATAGAGTTTTTAGTGGAACAAGATATGAAAATATATATTTGATTTACCTTGATGAACTAAATGAAAAATGCTTAGTGGCAGTTGATAACTATCTATAGGTGTGACACAAAAAACTTGTACACATAAATATGTTAAATATCAAGACTTTATGAAAGAAGGATTTGGTAGAAGGTCTACTAAAATTCAAATATGATAAAGATAAAATATGTAAAGTCTGCCAAATATCTAAGCAATCTAAGATATCTTTTTTACCAAAAAATGAGGTTTCAACCTCTAGGCCACTTGAGTTATTACACATGGATCTTTAAGGAGCATTCGACGTTTTGAGCCTTAGAGGAAAGAACTATGTAATGTTATTATTGATGTTTTTTCAAAGTTTCTTGGATAATGCTATTAGCTAACAAAGATAAAGTCTTCTTTATGTTTATTAGTTTTTTAAAACTTGTGCAAAATGAAAAGAAAAATACAATCATATTTATTAAAAGTGACCAGGGTAGTGAATTTGAAAATAAACACTTATTAGAATTTTATGATGAAAAAAGAATTCACCATACATTTTTTGCACTAAGAACCCCTCAACGAAATGGAGTAGTTGAAAGAAAGAATAGAACTATATAAGAGATGATTGGAACTATGCTAAATGAAAGTAAATTATTCAAGAAATTTTAAGGTGAAGTAGTAAGTACAGTTTGTCATATACTAAACCGAGTTAGCATTAGAGTTATTTTTAAAAAGATCCCATATGAATTATGAAAAGAAGAAAACCAAATATATCATATTTTCATACATTTGGTTATGTATATTATGTGTTAAATAATGGAAAGGATAATCTTGGTAAATTAGATGCCAAAAGTGATGAGATTGTATTTCTTGGCTACTCCTCTAATAGCAAAACATATAGAATATTTAACAAAAGAACTCAATAGTAGAGGAGTCCATACAATGTTATTTTTTATGAGTTTAACTCGACTTGAAAAAAGGATGATGACCTTAGTGATGCAGATAACTTGTCAAAAGATTTTGAGAAGCTTGAAGTGAAAAAGCAATGGAGAGAAGAGCTCAAGCAAGATCAAGTCTCAAATCAAGGGGTAAGTGAATGTGATGTTCCTTATAAATCCCCCAAAGACTTAAAATTTAAAAATGATCATTCAATTGAACAAGATATAGAAGACATATATGATAATGTGAAAACTAGAGGCTTAAGACAAAATGTATGTAGATATTTTACTGTTGTATAAAAAATTAAGCTAAATATAATTAATCAAGCTCTTAATGATGAAAATTTAATAGTTACAATGTAAGAAGAGCTTAATTAATTTAAAAGGAATAAAGTATACCAACTAATTCCTAGGCCTAAGAATCACACAGTGATTTGTACCAAATGGGTATTTACGGACAAACTAGATAAAAGTGGATTAATTGTAAAGAACAAAGCTAAACTTGTAACTAAGGAGTACTCACAAGAATAGGAATTGACTTTGAAGAATCATATGCCCTCGTAGCTAGATTGAAGCCAAATGCATATTACTAGCTTTTGCATCACATATGGGCTTCAAGTTGTTTCAAATGAATGTCAAAAGTACATTTTTGAATGGTTATCTTAATTAAGAAGTATATGTTGAATAAATTTTAGGTTTTGAGGAAGACGACCAATCTAAGTATGTGTACAAGCTAACCAAAACCTTGTATGGGTTGCAATAAGTTCCTAGAACTTGGTATGAAAGGCTTAGCATATTTTGATTGATCATAATTTTAAAAGAGGAGAAGCTGACACTACTTGGTTCATTTAGTATAAAAAAATATACATTCTAATTGTTCAAATTTATGTAGATGACATCGTCTTTAGTGCTACTAATAAATCTTTTTTGCTAAGAATTTTTTAAGTTGATGTAAAATGAATTTAAAATGAGCATGAACGCATTTCTTCCTTAAACTGTAAATCAAGTAACAATGAGAAGAATTATTATAAATCAATCTAAGTATATTAAAGAAATGCTCAAGAAATTTGGAATGCTAAATAGAAAAGGAGCAAGCATACCTATGAGCTCTTCAATCAAAATGGACAAAGATGAATAGGATCATTGCTATATTTGACGGCTTTTAGATCTGACATTTTATTTACTATTTGCATGCGTTCTAAATTTCAATCAAACCCTAAGGAGTCTTATATGACAACTATAAAAAAATTTAAAACATTTGATTGATACAACAAATTTATTTGTCTATGTATCTGAAGGTCTCAACATTTTATTTGATTGGATATTAGGATGCAAATATTGGTTACAAAGTGAATTGAAAAAGCACAAGTAGAACATGTCAGTCCCTTGAAAGTATAACAATTTCATAATTTTCAAGAAAACAAATTAATGTTGCTCTATTTATCACAAAAGCCAAATATATTAACGAAAGTTGTTATGCCCAACTATTATGGATGAGATAACAATTAAGAGATTATGGTTTAGAATATAGGAATATACTGATTATATATGATAATACAAGTGCTATTTATCTAAAAAGAATCCTTTCTTACACTCTAAGACCAAATATATAGATATTAGAAGCCACTTTGTTAGAGAACATGTTAAAAACTATGATCTAAGCTCAAAATATGTTAAGATAGAGGATCAAATTGCGGATATCTTTACTAAACCATTAAATGTTGAATCATTTTATAAAATTTAAAAAGAAATAGGAATGATTGATATTGAAGCTTGAAATTGTTAACAATTTGTTTGATTAATATGAATTGGAATGTGTTGTTTATAGTAAAACATATGCTTTGAAGTGTTTATGAGGTTTATTTGTATGATTTGGTAAAGAGGGATAACATAGAATTGCATTTTCACCTGGGTCGGTGAAGCCAAGTCGACTCTACTCAGACCAAGTCGACTTCGATGAAGTCAACTTCGGCTAAGCAAGCCGACTTCGAACTCAACCTAGGGTTCAAAGTCGACCTCGCTATGGTGATCCGGCTACCTAAATAGGTGTTGAAACCCATTTTCCCTCCATGCTCTATCATTTCTTTTCTCCCAAATGCGCGGAAGCTCTAAAACCTCTCTTTCGAACTTCTAATTTGCTTAAATTTTCAAAACTGGATTAAAATCTTTGAGAACTCTCCTCAATCACCTATCCCACTTCAAATGGCTCCCAAAATTGTAGTGATTAAGCCATCTAAGCTCCCCGTCTCTTAGCCTTTACTTTCCAATACTCGAGAAGAAGTTCTCATGCGTCAAAGAACGCCTTCTAAGCATCCCAGAGATGAGGCAACAACTACCATCGAGTGTAGAGTCTGATTCTAAAAAGGTAACCCCTCTACTTTAATTTCCCAAGAAGAAGCTATTGAATCTAGTGGAGAGAAGAATCGGTAAGAAAGAAGGGCACGCCTATCACATAGGCTCAAGTTAAAAAAATGCCCATTGAATATTTCATGACTCTTCAACAACACACAATATTCTATAGTCACTTTACAAGAGAAAAAATTTTCCCCCAAAGATAATAGATTAAGAGTTTTTAAAAGATTATGAGTTTGACATTGAGAAACTACTAGACTTCTAAGGTTAGACAAGGCTCTTAAAGAAAGAAAATAGGATTTATCCAGATTTGACCAGACAATTCTACTATACTTGGAGTCAAGATAACTTTTTTACATTTGTCATGAGTACTAAGATCAAACTTGGAGATAACAGAGTAGAAGCAACTAATGCACTTGGCCAAATTCTTCAAGTCTTACATGATAGAAACAGGCTCCAGAGGAACTCGCTTTGCCTATGATATATAATGAGCTAACTTAGAGTAATAAATACAAAGAGGGGGCCAAATTTTTGTACTAAACGAATATGGCTCCACAAATCAGAGTTATAAGGCCATTAGTAGCTCATTTCAATTTTCCAAAAGAAGGTGGGAGAAATGCAGTCAACCCAGATGAGACAATTGTCATCTGGTAGCTAGTGAATAGAAATCACATCTCCCTTCCAAGATTGCTTCTTGATGCCCTAATTCTAAGGAAGGTAAATACTAGAGTACTACCCTATGACACCTAGATCACAAAAATACTTAAACATTTTGAAGTTGATCTTAATAACAAACCCTTTGAAGTATTAAAGCCCACCGATGACATAAAAAAGGCTTTAGTGAGAAGAATGAAGATCGATATCGAGGCATTCAGAGCGGCTCAACTGTAAATCTAAATGGGTGGTGGCCCATAAGCAAAACAAGGAGGGAAGATCAGCTTGAGGATGAGTTCCCAGGTCCTCTAACACCTCCCTAAGGACAGCCTTAGTCTTAATTTTTCCATGGCTCCCACTCACCTTAAGCTTCAATAGCATTCCTTAGACATCCCCATGCCCCACATTTTGATGTCTTAAACATCCTTGCATCCTTAGAAGGTCTAGAGTCCATGATTACTTAATATCTAGGAGTTCTCCATTACTCCATGACTCAAATGCATGAAAAGCAAGCTTTCCTTAAGTAAGAGATCACTCAAATCAAATATCATCTAGCATCTAGCTCAAGGAGGTGTAATCTTATTCCTAGTCTTCCCGACTTGGATCCTTATTGGGGAGAGTTTATGGTTGGTCAACCAATTGTCTAAGACAAATCAAATCCACCTTTCACCCCATATGACTCCACCTCTTAATATGACTTAGCCTCTTCTGCTCCATCTTTCTCTCAAGCCCAAGCCTCACATGTATTACTCCTTTCCTTTTTCACAAGTCCTTTACCTCTCTGAAACATTTGCTTTACTATTTTGATATTTGACAAAAAAAAGGAGGAGAGATGATTTGCTATGTTTGAGAATCACAACTTGGGTTAGTTAATGTATATTCTAGGAAATTTTTGAAAATTGTATGAAAGTTTATATGTTTATTGATGACATTAATGTACAGTGAATGAAATGTAATGATTACTTAAATATTTTATCTTCTTTTGTATCATATTCTCTTGAATGAATGATTATTATAATTATTATATGACTGATCTGTAAAACTGCTCGAACTCTTGAACTAGAGCCCTACAAAATGACAAATTGAAACTTAATCATTATGTTTATAGCAAGAGAAAGGTATAACCCAAACTTGGTTTTGTCAATCATCAAAAGGGGGAAATTGTTATGAACTCAATTAGCAAATTAAGAGTTGTTCATGTTTTGATGATTAACAATCCAAATTTGAGTGTTTAAGATACTAACATGTTTGATGAAATGATTTTGAGTTAGAATTTTCAAATACTAAAACAAAATAAATCAAGTTTCATAGCCAAGTTGACCTAGGTAATCGACTTGGGTCAAGTCTACAATGAAGTCAACCTCGAAAAGCAACTTGGAATGAAATAGATGAAAATTCAAACTACAAACAAGTCAAGTCATAGCCCCAAGTTGACTCAGATTATAACTTGGGTAAGTTAATGGCCAAGTCAACCTCGGCGGTTACATGTTTTTGTTGACTAGTTCAACTACGAGTGAAGTCGCACCCAAAGTCAACTTCATCCTGCGACTTAAGTGAAGTCGAAGACCAAGTTGACCCCAAACTCCAACTTGAGTTTCTTAAGCTTTTAAGTTGATTTCTTCATTAAGTGCCAGAAATGAAGTCGCACACCCAGGCTGACTCCACTCGCAACTTAGTACAAGTTTCAAGCTAAGTCAACTCAACTATAGGACTTGAGGTATTAAGCCCAGAAGATATATTTATATAGTTCAAAAATTTAAAAGTCCAGTGAACTCATATACCGAAGTTGACTTCACTTGTGACTTAGATCAAGTTTGATGATCTAGTCAAATTCAGAGGGAGAACAAGGTTGTATATTTCCACTAACTGCTTGGGAGTATGAGAAGTTGATTCAACTCGCGACTTGGGTGAAGTCTGTAACTAAGTCAACCTAAGAAGGAACTAGAATAGCACAAGACAAGAAGGAAAATTTAAAAGAAGAAAAAGATCGATCGAAGTCACACTTGAAATTGACCTTAGTATGCAATTTAGGTAAAGTTGTACTCGGAGTCGACTCCAGTTGTGAATTACACTGTAATGGTTGAAAAAATTTGAATGTCGGTGCATTAAGTGCATGCCACCTACCTTACAACATTGAAAATAACTTCATAACTATTTAAGAAATTTTAACAGAAGTTATGGAGGTTAGCTAGAGCATTCTCTAAATTTTTATCTTCTTTCCTACAAGCTTTAATTGTGCATCAAGTGCTCTACAAGAAGAGACTCTAATTCTTACCAAAAAATACTGCAAGTCTTCATCTTCATCAACTTCTTGGAGTCTTCTTAAGTGCTTCAACTGTCCTACATGATCTATAAAGTATAAATTAATTTATGTTTGTACAATTCCTGTTATATTAATACTTGGCTTGGTGTCATAGACCAAAACCAAATTAAGACAAGTAGTGTAGTTGGAGTTGAGCTTGCCATTTACTTGTGCTATTGTCGTAAAGGTCCCTTAGAGCTATAATCTAGAAGAGAATAATGGGTATAGTTATATTATCTATGAGATAGTAAAACTCAAGACATAAATGAGTGTTCTTAGAAGAGTGGAGTAAGGAAGATTGTCTCAAACTATTATAATTCTTTGTTTACTTTGTATGCGATATTTTCATCTCTCTTTGATTCTCTCTCTTTTACTCTCCACATTTTCGTTCAAGGGAACTAAATTCACAAGGAGTTCAAGATTTAAAAGTACCATAAAATTTTAAAGAACACAATTCACCCCTTCTTTCTTAGGTTTTGCGATAACTCAAGATCAACAGTGTATGCATCAACAATCTTAAATAAAAATTACAAGTTATGATCATTGAAAGAACATTAGCCTGCTGGGATGTACTATATGTAATGAGAAAAATAGGATGTGTCAAAATAACTTACATGAGTGGAAACCTTTTACGATGATGTTAGGTTACTATGAGTAATTAGAAATGCCTCCATATAGAACACATATTCACTGCCCACAAAATTATGTGAGGAAAACCTTTATGCATGTTAAACATCAAATATTAAAGGAATTTTTTAATTTGAATAGAGAATTGGTCCTAACATCACATTATCTTTGAAGTCGAATGTGAAATTCACTAAGTTATTCTCAGCATTAGTTAGATTTCGTATCTATAAGGAAAATTGAACTTGCTCTTCCATAGGTGACTACAAATAGGTGCAGATAAAGCAATAAGATGCAATGTGCCATGTGAGTACAATAGTAATATTGAGGTGCTCATGAAGTGAAATCGAAAATGGATGGAGTGAATTCTCTAGGTTAGGTTAGCTCTTTACTCCTAGTTGACCGATTGGTGTTCATTAGTTAGTGTAAGATAGTGACATGGGCGGGCTCTTAGAGTTCGTGAGTTGTTACTTTGACATATCCTGATATCTCATATATTCTATTTCATTAAAATGGGAATCTACTGGAAGGCCACAACGACCCAGATGCATACTTTTAAGTTATCTGGTGGTCAGCGCTCATATCATTCATTCTTTCAAATGTTTGCACATGAAATCCACTCCTTGTGGGTTTGATATGATCTTTTGGTCCTTTGGGTGGTGATCCTATGTACCTTTGTACCTTGGGGTCTTGTGGTATCCCTATATGAGGTACTACTTTGATGATGAAAATGAAATGAAGTCTGGGGACAATGGTAAATAGGAGGAATGGGATCTCCAAAGGTACCTGCTCTCATAAATCAATTCGCAAGCAAGGGACATGCTGAACACCTACCTTTCCAACTATGTTTAACATGAGAACTTTTAATTGATGATGCATTTCATCTTCAGCAAGCAAAGGTCGAGAAGGCTCTTTTCCTTAAATATCTTGAGAAGCGAAGAGGAGAAGAGAGACTAAATTAGCAAAAGATGTCAAAATAAAAGAGGAGTCACTAGAGAAAGAACAAAAAACAAAGAAAGAGTAAGAAAGAGTAAGAAAGAGGGCCTTGCAAATTCTAGTCAAAGAGTTTTTGGCTTTATTAAAGTCAAATATGTTGTAAAGCAAGCAACTGACGTTCATCAAAAGCTTCTAATTCAGATAACCATTGCCTCAGTATACTAAGAGGATGAAGGAGGAAGATCTGTTGCAATAGATAAAAATGTAATGGGATCTAAGTTTTCCACGACAGCATGCTTGCTCACATTCCCGTTCTATATGATGGAGTTTCAAGCATACTTTGACCTCATATTAGCTTAAGAGGTTTGGCATCTTTCATATGGGAGATAGTCTGTATCCCTAGCTCCATCTTCTTCCATTTGAAGTACCCACCCTAAAGGCATTTACTGCCCATAAATTCAATTTTACTATTTTTGTTGGTCATTCTCCTTACTTGTCTCTCTATCTATTCCTTATTTGCTTTCTTTTCTTTCTTCTCCTAGTGAAACCTCTTCTTTCCTCTATTCAGTCATGGACCTGTACCGAGGTCAACTTCCTTCACTAACTTTATTGCCTTTGCTCTTTTAACCATGACCTTTGACTACCTGCAAATAGAAGATGTCCTTTTCACTCCGAATGTACAAATCAAGCATTCATAAATACACAAAGAGGTTTCCGTGCCATGAAAGTTTTCCTCCTTGTTTCTTTCATTTGGGCCGGTTAGCCTTTCTTTGAAGCAATGTTGGTAAGTATGAAATATAGTTTTGAATGAATGAATGTTCTCAAAAATAACTAAAGTCAATGAGATGACAGATGAGAATGCAACACACACAAGACGCATGATGGTGCATTCAATCATACGGTTCATGAGAAGTTAGAGTAGAACGATAATAGAATGATATTTTCTATTGCTCCCCCAAGCCCCTCTATTGTTCCGTTCCCTATGCATGTGATTGAAATATAATGATAGGTAGACATTGTATCAATGCAAAAATGAGGATCTCGATTGCTCTGTCACTGCATCTAACTACTTGTCCCTAACTTAGTGAGAAAGATAGGTATCCTCCAGCCCTAGTGAGTGAGTCAAGCAAGCTATACATGATATTTAGCAATAAAATGGATTGTGCCACATTTTATTTATATAAATCATGAAAGTTACTGATTGAAATGAGTGGCAAGGCTAAAAAGGAGATTGGCATTCCAGGGACTATGTCAGCATGAGCAATATTGTCCTCCACTCGTCATGACTTCATACATGGTGGAGGGATCCAACATACCTCAAGATTAGATGATCAGGCACGTTATGGAATGGCTCGAGAGAGTGGAGGCCAAAAATATGCAGTTAAGAGGGTCTAGAATAGGAATGAGGTGCCACTAGATGGTGAGGGCACTAGACCATCTATTCTAGTGCACGCATCATCCGTGGTGATGCCCATGCCTCATTTCCAAGCAAATGTGCCACCTCGGCCGACCACCTTATCAAATAGCACCATAGACATCTCTTGAGACAACGCTTGTATCTCTATGAAATACTAATGGAACAAGATATAGATGATGATGCAACCCGGCTTTTGACATTGACATTTTTTCTAGCCATATGTGCTCTTTTGCGTGAATCAATTGATATGTATACAGTGATCAGATTTATCGACTTCTTCTTAATTCATTATCTTGTCCCAATGGTTAGAGCATGAAGCCCTCTTCTTGCATCATTGTCTAGTTCAATTATTTTTTATCATCAATCATGATCATATTTGGCACTATTTGATGTAGTGGAAGGCCTACCTCCTCTTCGGCAGTTCAAATATTTGGCTGCAATCGTGTATCCTTCAGTTGAGATGAGGAGGGATCTTCAAATTTGATAAAATGCTAGTTCGTATGTGTGGGGTCCTTTTTATTCTAGAACCTTGTAGGATAATCTACTGCGCACCAAACAGGCCTCTCTGTAGGTCTAAATAATAAATAATTTTAGCAAAAATAAATATTGTATAAGAAATGGTATACAATAGTTATCATAATTTTAGCATGTGGACACACCCATGGTAAACACCTAAACATTTCATCATAAGTGAATTGAATAATCTCTCCATTCTGATGAACAACTCATTCAATGTTTCCGAGGCACTCAAAAGAGTATCAGTTGTAAGATAATATTCACATAGTATAAATAAATCAATAATAACATATAAGAAAAATATTACGACAAACATATCATGTGAACTTATTGAAAATGTGTTTGTTTTGTTGTCAGACTAAGTACCTTTATAATAGTGTAAAATTGTTGCCAAGATCAGTTACATCCATAGAGGCCTACATCATTTTGCAAATAACTATAGTTAATGTAGAGTAATCGAAATTACAGGTTACTATTTATGTTCACACCATATTTTCATATTTGTCTTGAGGTCAACCTTGCAAGTGGCATTTGTTATAGTAGCCTTTGCAGTGGCATTACTATATTCATCCTCTTTACATGTCATCTTTATTTCTGTTTAGCCATGGAATAAAGTAATTTTTGAACTATTTGGCCCCATAGAATCCCTCTACTGATCCAGAGTTGATGACCTATCAACCCATGGCAACTACATTCCTCATGTCTAAATGCATTCCCCTCAGTTGACATCTTTTTTCAATGACTAGACCGAATTAACAATTTAGTGAAGTTGCTCATCGATGACATGGATAACTACATTGATCATGTTGATAACTCTATAAAAATAGAGTTATCAACGCTCATTTTGCACTTAGTTTGAATGCTAATTTAAGGAAAACATGAAAATTTGTATAAGTTTTGTATTAGTTTTCATCGTTTGTGTAATTCTTGCATTTTGTGTGATTTATATGGATTTTAGGTTGCATCTAGTTTAAATTCATCTTCTTATGGTTGTTTTAATTTTATTTGATCATTTAAGAATGCATTTACTTACCTTTACTCTTGTGTTGTAGGAAAAGAAGGACAATTCTCATACAAATTCAAGGCAAAAAGTGAACGGAATGAGGAAAATCCCTTGAAGCTGTCAAAAGTGCAGTATTATCCCCAGCATGGTGGAGGCCGCGCCCACGAACTTCACTACCTTAAACAACTTTGCACCCCCATTGTCCAGGAGCGTGGAGGTCGCGGCCACAGGTTTGGAGGTCGTGGCCATGAAGGCATGCGTGTAGAATTTTCCACATGTGTGAGCTCCAAATGCCATGGGATATAAATAGCTCTTTTAGGATTTGAAGAACATAACTTGTAGGGATCATGGCTACTGTGTTTGAGTGATAAAAACCAAGAGCTTCAAGAAAGGAGAGAAGAGCAAGTGAGAACAAGCTAATTCCTGTAAATCTATGGAGTTCCATCTCCCCTCCTCATCTCTCTCTTCATTTTTGTAATTCTCCTTACTTAGGACGATAGTAAACTTGATTTTAATGAAAATTGAAGTCATGTTTATGAGATAAATCTTTTTATGGTTAGAGATATATAGGATTTGAAATCATAGACTATGTTACTTGGTTTCCTTGTGTTTGAATGAGAAAATGATTGTGTTGTAGCTTATGTTATTTGAGATTATCCCTATATATCATGCTTAATGTGTTTATAAGCTTTGCAACCTTATAGATGAATTTAATATCCAAATCTATGGTTGGGAAAGTAGGATTTGAATGAGATCCATATATAAGGCAAAGATTTCCCAGCTCTTGTTTATGTTGGATGTTAACATGGATAAAAATATACTTATTAATCCTATGTAATATTGATTAGGTTATGTGATTATCAATTTTGTTTTACTTAGGCGCATGGGAACATAGCAAATAACAAAAACTTGGTTAGGTTTGTATGTATTGGAAGACATATATGAATATAAATGAATATAGCTTAGTAATATCTGCACAAACTAACTTAAACGGGACCAAAACGACATAGCTATGAGTTAACTCATATTCCCACCTATCTTAATTATCTCAAAGCAATCCCTCTAGTGGCCATCCCACCTGTAATCATTTAATGCTTTGATTAGCTTAGTTGAATTTAATTCTTTAAATACAAATTTTATTTAATCTCGAATTCATTTTGGACAATTGAATTTTGAGGGTATAATGCGTTTAACTTAATTCTCATGGGACGATACTTTACTCACACTTTATTATGTAATCGACACATATACTTGCATTAAAAAGAGCATTTAATTAGACATATATGGAGATTATCAAGTTTTTGACATCGTTGTTAGGGATTGGTGCTTTTAAACTTAGTACCTGACAATTTAATTTTTCTTTTGTAAATTTGCATATATTATCCATAATTTTTCTTTTTCTTTCTTTGGTTTTGATATAATTTTATTTGAGGGGTGTTTTTATTACAGTTTTCAATGGCTTCAAATGCTTACCACTGGCTAAATGCAGAATTTTCAACATCAAGCACATCGGGTATCAATGAGTTTAACAACACATGGGCACCTCCAGCTTAATTTGTAAGTTTCGACAATCAAATGCAAGACATGAACAATTCCTATTCAACTTATTGTGATTTGTGCGGAAGTGAGGGACACTTGTCAAATCAATGTGTGTATTACTCAGCATCTGTGGACTATCTTGATCATCCAACTGTTGCAAGAGACAACCCTAAAGACCTGCAATTAGAAAATATGATGCCAAAAGAATTTTAAACAAATCAAGTAGAAGATCCATTGCCACCTGAAAATAAGCCATTTTGAAGGACATGTTTATGCAATTCATGCAAAATTAGATACAGTTTAATGAGAACATACAGAAACATGTAGAGCAATTGGCTACCGCAATCCGATGTTGGCATCAAGAACCTTCTTCTGGTTATATTGTAGAAAATTCAGAAGAAGATGAGTTAGAACAGGGCTATAAAGTCACTTTGAAAATCAATTAAGAGATATCACACAATATGATAGCGCAATTTCCTCCTTAAAACCTACTTGAACAGGTGGTAGAGTCAACGGAAAACAAAGAAATTGAGGAAGAAAGCAATAACGAGATAGAGGTTATTGCGGAAGAGAAAACTGAAGGTTATCATCTCAATATACCTCGAATATGTCTTCCTAAAATCCAAAGCAATAATATTTGATCGATTAATGCATAGTCTTGGAAATCAGCATATTGAAGCCATCATTTATAGAAGACTCTGATCTTCTATAGCTTCTATGAAATTCAAGAGAAGAGGCTAATAACTCCATTTGAGGAAGCTAAGAAGAGATCCAAACTTCCAATGTATAACCTGCATGGAAGGAGTTTTGATCGAGTGGGAATTGATTGATCATCATATGGGTGTCAAGCTGAAGACGCTAAACTTAGCGATGAATAGGAGGCAACCCATTATCCTTTTTTATTTCTATTTCAAGATAGGATTTCTTTCCCAATTATATGTGTCTTAAAGTAGAGAAACCTGAGAAAGATCATCATTTTTTGAAAATTGTCATTTAAAAGAGAGTTTGATTATTACTTGGTCAATCTCTATGAATACATATGTCGTGATCTTAGGAAGTGCAACTCTACATGATTCAATAAGCTAATTTCATCAAGCAATTATTTGTTTCTCCCTTATTGGAAAGAACAAGGAAATGGTAGATCTATGCTTGAAGCATTGATGAGGAAAGATGAAAAGAATGTGTGTTGAAGGTTTTAAATTCATGGAGGAATCCAAAAGTCATTTTCTCTTCAATTGATTTAAATTAATTTCAACATGCTCAATTCAGTAAAATGCAGTCAAGTTGTAGTTTAAATGGATGAAAACACAAGATTTCAAGTTATCATGGTCGTTCAAGCGAGCACAAGCTGAAGGCAATGAATAACAGACTAATTATGTTAAATTTGGGATTTCAATCCAATTTTAAGTTGTTAAATGATAGGATCAAAGGTTTTTAAGTTTCTCATGACCATTCAAGAGGAGAAAAGTGCAGTGTGGTAAAGCCACTGTTGGTCCTGAGTTTATGGCAAAATCCAAGAGATGAGGGGTGAATTGGGTCTTTTAAAATTTTTTTGCAACAGCAGAAACTCAGCCCCTCTATGGTTTTATCCCCTTTAATAGAAAATGTGAAACTTAAAGCAGTAAATGACGAGCTGCGTATATGTCAATTAAAATGCTCACTATTTACGCAAGTATACATGCCGTGTCAAGTAATAAAGAGTGAGTAGAGTATCATTCCCAAGAGGATTGTGTTAAATAGATTAGCACCTTAAATCTCAATTTTCTAAGTGAATTGGTAAAAAGGAATGAGATTTGGTTTCAAAGAATTGAATTAAACTAACTAAACAAAGCAGTAAATTACTAGAGTGGTGTGGATGTTGCTGAGATTGCCTTGAGATGATTAAGATAGGTGAGAATATGAATTCATTGAATCATAGCTATGTTATTTGGTTCCAATTAAGTTAGTTATGCACAGATTACTAATCTAGGTTCATTCATATTCATATATGTCTTCCAACACATACAAACCTAACCAAGTTTTAGTTATGTGCTATGTTCCCATGCATACAAGTAAAACAAGGTTGATAACCATATAACCTAATCAAGATTACATAGGGTTAATAGGTATATTCCTATCCGTATTAACATCTAACACAACATGAGTTAGAATACTTGTGCCTTATATAGATCTCATTCAAATCCCACTTTTCCAAGCATAAATCTGAATATTAGACCAATCCACAAGGTTGCAAAGTTTGTAAACGCATTAAGCATAATATATAAAAGTAATCTCAAGCACCATATGTCACAGCACAACTATATTATTAATTCAAGCATAAGAAAACCAAATATCATAAGCTATGAATTTAAATCCTACATATCTCCCACCATAGGAAGGTTCAGCCCATAAACATGACTTCAATTCCCATTAAAATCGAGTTTACAATCATCCCAAGCTAGGAGAATAACAAACAGGTAGAGATAGATGAGAAGAGGAGATGAAACTTAATGGATATTGCGGTGATGGCTTGGATCTCCACTTGCTCTTCTCTCCTTCCTTGAAGCTTTGGTTTCCTCCTTTTCCCCACAGCAACTACTCCCTATTTTGGTCTCTCTTCTATGGCCTGCGGAACTCCTTTTCACGAAACCCTAGGTTTCTATTTATAATGGGTAGCTTGCGCTGCACATGTGCACAAATTTGTGCGCGTACGGATGCATAGTGATGCCTAGGCGCCCCTAGCTGGCACCTAGGCGCTAACTCCTTGTATGTTGGGTAACTTGGAAACTTTTCTGGAAACCCTAAGACTTCATGCCTTGGCGCCTAGGCGCCCTTAGCTGGCGCCAGGGCGCCAACTCCTGGATGCCTCATGACTTGGAACCTATCCTGGAATACCTGGGTGATCATGTCATGGCACCTAGGCGCCAACTCCCTGGAAGCTACTGGTTGCTGGATTGTATTGGAGTTCTGACAAGGGCAAAAAACTGGGCGCCACTGGTCGGCGCCTAGGCGCCATTCACCTACCTCATGACTTGGTTCTGATTTGCATCCGCTTCGCCCGCATCGCTTGTAATTCGTCCGTCCTTCCTGCAAAAATTACATAAACTAAATAAATGGACTAAAAATGCCTAATTTATGCTAAAAATGCATAAAAACTAGATAATGCTCCTAAAATGCAAAGCAAGTGAAAATTAAGCTAAATGGATGCAAACTATGTCTAATCTCTTGGACTAATGCATAAATATAGTCTAAAATGGGCCATGATAAATTGTATTTTTACGAGTTATCACACCTCCAAACTTAAATGTTGCTAGTCCTCGAGCAACACATGTAAACATAATGAATGAATGTGGATCCAGTTAACTCAACTTGCTTCCTATTATGCTTCAATCAATCAGAATTTCTCTACTCAACAAGATCAAGAACGACCCTAACTTGAAACATTACATAAAAAATTGTCTATTTCTTAACATAGGACAAGCGTTTTCATCGAGTTACGTGTAAATGACGATATTATTAGTCCACAATCATAATTCAATCCTGCTAATCTTCCCCTTGATCAAAAGAAACTGGTTAAAAAAATCAACACAAAACATGTGAACCAAGGCTTAAGCATAACTTATTGCATGACTCTCCTCACCATATTTCAGAATATCTGGAGAGATGTTTTTATCTTTTATTTGATTTTTTTTTGCTCCCCTCACCATATTTCAAGGTATCTGGGGAGAGTTTTCTTTTTAAAGCGTTATTATTGTAACTTTTCTTTGCCTTTTTACGCGAACCTTGACATTTGTTGATGCCAAGTCCCGGTTCCTCAGCTTAGGTCAGTCACCCCCTTTTTATTATTCCGAAAACTTGGTAGGGATACTGAACATTTAAGAAACATTTGTGAAGTATTACCATTTCTGAGATCATTAATTCCCTTAAAGCAGATGGTTAACATTTGTTTAACTCAATTCTTATCATTTCAGTTGAAAAGATTAGCATGGAATTGAATTATAACAGTGTACTATGAGATTTAGTCCAATTCATTCACATGTTACTTGCAAATTTCCTTAACACATAATCCTTAGGCTGAATTTCCGATTTTTCATGAAATCAATTTCAAGTTAAAGTTTTTCTCAACCTTGCACAAATTTCATCAAAATGGATTGAAACAAGATAGTTTTCATAGGCAAAATTTGACATGATATGCAATCTAAACAAAACAGGAAAAACAAACCTACGATCGAGAATTATACACCCTCCAAACTTGAGAGATGCATTGTCCTTAATGCATGCAACTACATGAAACCTACATGATCATAGACTAAGAAATAAATATAAAAGACTATAAAATAGAAAGGACAAGTACTCCCCTAGGTGTCAGATGCGGAGGAGTCGCCGTCGTTGCGCTCACTTTTTTCACCAGGCTGATGTGAAGATTGACCAAAACAGGCTCAGAACTCGGGATGTGTCGATGAGAATGGTAATAAAGCCTTCATATCAATCTGTCGGTCCTCCATAAGTCTTCGAAAGTGTACCTCCATAGCCCGATTGGACAACTGTAGAAACTGGGTTTGGGCTGCCATTAGATTCTCCAAGTTGGTTAGCCTCACATTGGTTAAGAGCGGTTGCGAGCGACGTCACAAATAGGAAGAAGGAAGAATGAGCAGCACAATATTGAAAAGTGTACTCCAAGCTCAACCGTCCAAGTCCTTACACCCCAAGTTTAATTCATACAAGCTCTTCTTAGGCAATCCAACTCAAGTTTCAAGCCATATTATTGATACCACAAGTGCAGTCCATAAACTCCTCCTCCACTACTTTAAACTCTTAGCCACAACAAAATAATGGAACAGCTTGAACCAAAAGGTTACCCACAAGCAATATACCCACATGCCCGCAAATATATGAAAAAAGCAAACCACCCACTTGCACACCTTTTATTTAAAGTAATAAAATAGGTGATTCACTAAAAGCAGTAAAACAAATTGCGTAGAACTTCAACGACCCAAAATATGCAAAGATGGAGGATTTTGATATTGAAAATGATATCAACTAAGCAAACCATGGTTCTCATCTCGACGGGCTCGAAAAATGCTTTCCGTTGATATGTGGTAGCTCCAGTAACTCCTCCGAGATCAAAAGTTATGACCAGTTGAAGTTGGCATGCTTAAAACTCGTGTTCTACTATTTTTTTTATGCTGACAGGGGGCTGGCGCTGGGGCGCCAAAAATCGAAGTTGGGGCGCCAAAAATCTGCAACATGTTATTTCCTTGAAAAATATAGCTCCAGGGGGCTGAAACATGGCGCCAGGGCGCCACTTCTCTGATCCCAACTTGCTGCAACATGTTCTTTTGCAAAAATTTAGTGCCGGGCACCAAATTGAGGCCAAAACCTCACTCCAACTGTATTGTCTTGTCTTGAATGATGAATATAAACTTGAAACTCCTTGCTTCCATCATTTATTGACTTCAAAGTGGATTAAAAATCCATATTTAAGCATGATAATCCTATCGTTCCTTGTCTTGGTAGATGACTACTTTCTTCTTGAATCAAAAATCAAAAAGTGTAATGGGTTGCCTCCCATTCAGCACTAAATTTATCATCTTCAGCCCGACGTTCCACTATGATTAGCTAATTCTCGCTCTATCGAACTTCCTTCCATGCATATTGTGAACTGGAAGTTCAGCTCTCTTCTTAGCCTCTTCAAATGGATCAATTAACCTCTTTTCTTGGATTTCATAGAGACTACAGAAGAGGTTTTTAGGGTCTTGAACAAATGATGACTTCAAGATGTTGCTTTCCAAGACTTTGCATTGATCGATTAAGTCTTGTTGTACCTGAATTTCAAGAAGACAAATTAGAGGAGTGTTGATATGATAATTTCCAACTTTCTCCACTATATCAACTTCTATTTCTTCATCAATTTCTTCTTCCACTTTCTGGCTTTCCATTGGCTCGGCCACTTGCTCAAAAACATGCTGAGATATAGGTTTCTCTATCACATCAATTGATAGCCTTGAGTGACTTCGCAGCCCTGCTCCAACTCGTTTTCTTCTGCAATTTCTTCAATATGACTGGAAGACGGCTCTTGATGCCTACATTGGATTGTGGTAGCCATTACACCACCTGTTTCCGCATGTTCTCATTAAATTGCATCTGGCTCTTCATGAATTGCATGAACATGTCCTCCAAAGATAATTTGCTTTCAGGTAGTGATGGCTCCTCAAACTCCTGTGCTTGACAATCGAAAGACATCATATTCTCTGAGTGTGGGTCTCCATAGTTTTCTCTTGCATCATTTGAATGATCAAGATAGCCCACAGATGCTGAGTAATACACGCATTGATTGAGTAAATGTCCCTTGCCTCCACACGAATTGGAGTAAGTTGTATAAGAATTGTCCATATTCTGCATATGATTGTCAAAACCTGCACATTGAGTTGGAGATGCCCATATATTGTCTTACTGATGGGAACCCATTATGCTTGGTTTTGAAAATGCTGCATTTAACCAGTGGTAAGCATTTAAAGCCATTGAAAATTACAAAATAAAGACTCCTGAAAAAAGAATTTTATCACAAGAAAGAAAGAAAAGAAAAACTATGTATAATATATACACATTCACAGAAGACAACTGAAATTTTTAGGTACTAAGTTTAAATCAATCCCCGGTAACGGCGCCAAAAACTTGATGAGCTGTGTATATGTCAATTAAAATGCTCGCTATTTACGCAAGTATACGTGCCATGTCAAGTAATAAAGAGTGAGTAGAGTATCGTTCCCACGAGGATTGTGTTAAATAGATTAGTACCTTAAATCTCAATTATCTAAGTGAATTGGTAAAAAGGAATGAGATTTGGTTTCGAAGAATTGAATTAAACTAACTAAGCAAAGCAGTAAATGACTAGAGTGGTGTGGATGTTGCTGAGATTGCCTTGAGATGATTAAGATATGTAGGAATATGAATTCATTAAATCATAACTATGTTATTTGGTTCCAATGTCGTGCAGAGATTACTAATCTAGATTCATTCATATTCATATATGTCTTCCAACACATACAAACCTAACCAAGTTTTAGTTATGTGCTATGTTCCCATGCATACAAGTAAAGCAAGGTTGATAACCATATAACATAATCAAGATTACATAGTGTTAATAGGTATATTCCTATCCATATTAACATCTAACACAACATGAGTTAGAATACTTGTGCCTTATATATGGATCTCATTCAAATCCCACTTTTCCAAGCATAAATCTGAATATTAGATCAATCCACAACATTACAAAGCTTGTAAACGCATTAAGCATAATATATAAAAGTAATCTCAAGCAACATATGTCACAGCACAACTATATTATTAATTCAAGCATAAGAAAACCAAATATCATAAGCTATGAATTCAAATCCTACATATCTCCCACCATAGGAAGGTTCAGCCCACAAACATGACTTCAATTCCCATTAAAATCGAGTTTACAATCATCCCAAGCTAGGAGAATAACAAACAGGTAGAGATAGATGAGAAGAGGAGTTGAAACTCAATGGATATTGTGGTGATGGCTTGGATCTCCACTTGCTCTTCTCTCCTTCCTTGAAACTTTGGTTTCCTCCTTTTCTCCATAGCAACTACTCCCTATTTTACTCTCTCCTCTATGGCTTGCGGAACTCCTTTTCACGCAACCTTAGGTTTCTATTTATAGTGGGTAGCTTGCGCAACACATGTGCACAAATCCGTGCACGTACGGATGCGTAGTGGTGCCTGGGCGCCAACTCCCTGTATGCTGGATAACTTAGAAACCTTTTTGGAAACCCTAAGACTTCATGCCTTGGCGCCTAGGCGCCCCTAACTGGCGCCTGGGCGCCAACTCTCTGGATGTCTCAT
Organism: Annona cherimola; assembly: GCA_030490835.1. NCBI lineage: Eukaryota > Viridiplantae > Streptophyta > Magnoliopsida > Magnoliales > Annonaceae > Annona > Annona cherimola. The sequence continues at coordinate 31,583,183 of CM059971.1, read as the reverse complement.
GACTTGGAACCTGTCCTGGAATACCTGGGTGATCATGCCATGGCACCTAGGCGCCAACTCCCTTGAAGCTACTGGTTGCTAGATTGTATTGGAGTTCTAGCAAGGGCAAAAAACTGGGCGCCATTCACCTGCCTCGTGACTTGGTTCTGATTTGCATCTGCTTCGCCCGCATCGCTTGTAATTCGTCCGTCTTTCCTGCAAAAATTACATAAACTAAATAAATGGACTAAAAATGCCTAATTTATGCTAAAAATGCATAAAAACTAAATAATGCTCTTAAAATGCAAAGCAAGTGAAAATTAAGCTAATTGATGTAAACTATGCCTAATCTCTTGGACTAATGCACAAATATAGTCTAAAATGGGCCATGATAACTCGTATTTTTACGAGTTATTAGTAAACAATAAAACGCAAGAAGTTATAGTGGTTCGGGACAACCCTCCCTACTCCACTCCTCCAAGAACACTCCCTAGTGTCTTGGGTTCCACTAAAATAAGTTTACAAATACAACAGAGCCCTCGCTCTCTTCTAGATTTTAACTCTAGGGAGCCTTGTACAATCTCAGCACAAGTAGGTGATGAGTTCTACTCCAATCACCACTACTTTGCCTCTACTTGGTCTTAGTCTCCAAAACTAAATCAAGTGGGAAAAATAAATGAGCAAAGAATAACAAGAGTTCTATACTTTATAGATGTGTAGTCAGTTTTAGGCACACAGAAGAACTTGTAAAAGTAGTTGAAGATGAAGTAGTTCAGTTCTCAGCAGTTCTATGTAATGTTCTTCTTGAAAATCGCTTTTTAGATCACTTGAATGCTAAAGGATGGGAAGGTAGTAAAACACTATAATTTCTCATTATTTCTGCATGTAAGCTTGTAGGAAAACAATACCTAACATATCAGCCCATTTTCCCCTCCCTTTATGTCTATCGATTAATAGTGATAGTTGCTAAATATTGTTACTAAAATATCAAACTATTTGGATGGTTGTATAAAATTGTAAGTAGATAGTAAGTAATATTGACAATTTTTAAAGCATTAACTATATTATGATTTTACTGACTAATTTAAAGAATTATTATTAAAGATATTTTATACTGGCAATTCTTCAACTGTCACAATAAAAACCGTCACTATATGACATTTTTGCTGTAGCATATGCCTTCATTCAATCATACGAATTCAACTTGAAATTCGTACATGCGTGCATAAAGGCAAATAGTTGGCGGGGAGTCAGATTGAAGCATGGTTGCCTTTATGCCTAGTTGGAATTTCATGATTTAAGATGGTGTGATCCATTACATGCTTTTGAATGATAATTGTTATTAGAATAATCATTGGCTTTGATGGACACCTGTAATAACCATTCCTACACATATAATGATTATCAATGTAATTTATGTAATATCCAGACCCAAGTAGGACTCATATAATTGTATTGAAATTGTAATTATGATTTATGTATGAATTGATTGATTTATGGATAATTTTTATGAATTGATGAATTTTGCAATTAGGGTTATGATTAAGAATTGTGATTAAGATTAATCGTCATAGCCCAATAAGAGTTAAGATGACTAAAGGGGCTTAATGAGGATTAGAAAATGCTAATGTGGCATGAATATTTATTTTAATTTTCATAATTTAATTAATAAAAATTATGAAATTATGTTGGAAAATTATAGAAAATTCATAACTTGATGCCTATAAGGCAGATTGAGATGAAATTTGAAAGGTAAGCTCATGTCTTTGGGCTCAACCTTATGAGTGGATGGGATTAAAAAAATGTGATTGGATTAAGATGATAATTATTTATTTTTAATCTCATACTCTAAGGTTATTTTCAAAGTATCATAACTTGACGTAGAAAAGTCGGTTTGAGATGAACTTGAAACGATTGAATAAAAGTATAAAATTTATGTTATGGAAGGATTTGATTAAGCTAATTACTATAAGAATATGCTTAATCGGAAAAAGGTGCATAGCTTTGACTTTGTGCACCCTAGAGTACCTAGCATTTATGTGAAAACAAGTTGTTTAAATGTATTATTTAATAGCCATGAGAGGTGTCAAATGGAGGTGAATGGAGCTGAATTTTTTGGAATTATTTAAGGCTCAAATCCATGAAAAAGTGAGGGCTTAAATGCATGAATTTAAATGCCTAAGTGTAGCTCAAATGGAGCATAGATAAGGTGGCATTGCAAGGGACATCCAAGGGTGGATAATGCTTGAAATTTGAATTTTTAAAAATCCTAAAATATATGTCTAAGAAGCTAAAAACCTAGGTTAAGTAATGAGACATTTAAATGTGTGGAAAAATGGGCACAAAAATATCAAAAAGTAGGGCTACAAGGGGCGTCACCTAGTGGACAGCTTGGGTGTATTGATTTGAATGGATTTTGATGATTTTCATTAAATATGAAATGATTATTTTACTTGGAAATAAAATTGTCATGTCAACAAGGGATAAGTTAGAAATAAATTACCCTCATAAAATGTGGCAAAGTGGATCCCATGAGCTGGTAAAAAAATTATAAAAGCAAGGGGTAGCACATGGGGACGTCCATTTTGCAAGGGGAGAAGAAAATTCTCAAAAAAATCTCTAAGTGGGGAGCAAGCTTTGGACGTCCAAACCAGCAAGGAAAGAAGGGGAAAAGAGGAGAAAAAGAGAAGAAAAAAAGGAAAGAAAGAGAAAAGGAAACAAGCTAAGAAGGTTGGATTCAAGTTTAATCAATTCAAGTAAGTGAAACTTAAGTTTTGAATCATTTAAATCAAATTTCTTCTCTCAAATCATGAGCCTTGAATATGGTTCATAATGAACTCTTAAAGGATGAGTTATGATGCCTTGATGAGGGTATTGAATCATATTTGAATGGTATAAATGAAATCAAGAGTTCAAAAGGGTTAAAAGGGATGTTCGGGTTGATTTTTGAGATGAAATCTATCTTAAAATTTCTTAAAACCCTAAATCAAGTTGTTGTTTGATTTAAGCATGATGATTAGGATGTGATTCATGTTCTTATGGATTACATTTTCGTGTATTACCCAATTTTTCCATTTTTATGTTAAATATGATACTTGAAGTGGCTTAAATGGTTTATGGATGAATTGTAGGGTAAAGTACCCTAAATTAAGGATCCTTTGGACGTCCTAAGTGGGTTGGATAAGATAGTCCGAAATCTGATTTTTTAGGGTACATGTATGGAACGTCCAAATGGGGGCCAAAATGGGTACCTTACATGTAGATTTTGTTACTGTTTATAAATGATTAATTTATGAATATTATGGAGGATAAAATACCCTAGGATTAGGGCACTTTGAATGTTCAAAAATGGCTAGGAAAGATTTGCCCTGAATCTGATTTTTAAGGACATATGTATGGACATGTCAAAACGGGGTAAAAAGGGGTACCCTACATGCTTAAGATGTTACTGTTTTGGAAGCAACCAAATTATGAATTTTAAATATGTGATAATATCCTAAATTTGGATTAAGAAAAGCATGTTTAGTTGCTGAAAATTATGATTTAAAAATCTATTAAGATTTAAGTATTGAAAGAAGCATTGAAATGATGAAAAATGGGTCATAACATGACTGTTTTGGAACCCAATGATAAATGGATTAAAATTCCGAAGTTAGACCCTAAATTATATGTTAATTAAGGGGTTCAATCATGTTGAAATTGGATGTAAGTTGCTGTGTTAAGAAATTTTAAGAAACATACAATATATGTGTTGTAAGTTGAATGTATGTAGATGGATACGTATGAATGGATGATATATGACTTACATGGAATTGCTAAAATGCAAAAATGCATGAATATATAATAAAATGCATAAATATGTTGCTGTATGGATGATTTTTTATTATCTCAAAATTTGAGATTTATTTATGAAGCTTAAGATGTCAACTATATGCTTAAAATGAGCATTGATGTAAGAAAAATGAAAAATGGATGAAAAATATTAAATGGGAGGAATAAACCTCCACATGTTGATTAATGAATGATTACTATGTGTTTACCCTAAATATGGGTTTAAAACACAATATGAATAGATGTTATGATGCACAAGTGAATATTATGTATGTATACAAACTTGGAATTCAAGTTGGTTATGTGTTAAATGGATTACGAGTTGGAAAACTGAATGGATGCAAGCAAATGAATTTGTTGTGAATGCAATGCTATTTTTATATATAGGCAAAGGAAAAGAAAAGGTTGACATGGAAAGCTAAGCAAACAAGGTAAGCAAGTAATTTCTAAATGCTTTCGTGTTATCAAATGTGATCAAATGTTTATCAATGATATTCTAACTGATTGAATGATTTAGCAAATGATTGATTTAAATTTTTTCTAAGTTGTTTAAGGATGATCATTCCTTTATATCAATATGTATTGAAATGATATTTCCAATGGGATAAATAAATTTCTTACTATTTCTTATGTACTTGTGACAAATGATGAATTATGGATTTATAAATAAAAAATCATGCTAACATGTTAAGGTTCATGTTTATGAAATGAATCATGTGCACAAAGCATGAGATCCACCTCAAAGGTGTAAGCGGACCGATTGTCCTCCTTTGGTGTGGCCAAATCGCTAAGATAGGCCTCGGGCCGACGGGGCCTCCCTAGATTGGGAGAAAGGATGAAGATGGATGGTTACCTAGCTAGCTTTCATCCTAAGATGTCATGTTTTAAAATAATGCATCGCATTGTTTATGATATACTCTTGATGAGTATAAGAAGCATGTTTTATGATATACCCTCGAGTGGGTATAATAATGCTTTCCAAATTATTTTAAATGAAAGTGAATTACCTGAAAACTTTATAACTTGCTTATTGAGTTTCGACTCATAATTTTACTTTCCAAACCCTAAAGATAGGTGAAAGGAAGCACTGAACAATGGAGCACAGGTGAAGATTCAAAGGATAAAATGAATTTTATATTACCTGTGTATGAACTTATGGTGAATAGTTGTATGGTGACAATTAAATATTTGTCTTAATGATTGGATAAGAATCCTGTTATGGTTTTATGATTATGTATGGCGAAAAAAATTTATGGTCAAAGGTTAAGGTATGAATTACTATGATTTGATTAAGTATGGATGTTATGATATCAATGTGTATTTCTCAAATGATTTAAAGACCTAAAAAGGCATTTGATGGAAATTGGAATGTATGAAATATTATAAACTCCTGAGGAGTTAGGATTAAGTGGATAAATATCTAATAAAGTCTGTCGTGTGATTGTCAACAATTCTGATCATGTTTACCAATCAATAACGGTCCCGGAGTAAAGCTAAAGTTGTGACGTTCGGGCTGGGGCTCCACAATTTAAATCACGAACACAAAATTTTGTCTACATAATTTTAATAGGTTAATAAATATTCTAAAATAAATCTCCTGCCCATTTAATTTTGTTACAACAGATAATTTTAATTTCAAATCAAATTATCATAAAATTATTTTATTTATTTGAAATAAATAATTCCCAAATGTTGCAAAAAACATATTTTTCAAATGAAACTTCACACAAGCATAAATAAATATCTATTGAATTAGTGCAAAATACCCATATAATCATTTTTCATATTTTTTATACAACTTTCCTATTTTTGAATAATTTCTATACAACTGTTTATATAACAAACTTATTTATTTTAACTTTATTATCTTTATTTCTCATTATTACTCTTATCATATTAAATTATGTTCTTCAATTTTAAAAAAATTTATACTAAAATTTTTTCTTTTAAAACGACTTCCTAAATACAGCCATAATAAAAAAATCTTATTAGAGATGCATAAGATGAGAATGGGATGAGAATTTGTGATAGAAATATATTGAGAATGGGTAAAGATGTATTTTTTTTCTTAGAACTTGTAGAAATTTTATTCATAAGAGAGACCCTGGTCCATCCCCACCTCTCGATGAGAGGAGTACAATAGTTTTTAGAAAAATACAAGTCCCTATACAAAAGGCCATGAATAAATTCTGGGGGTGGCCCCCACCAACAGCCCCGCGAACCCCTGAAAGCATTGCCATCTTTGCTAGTGAATGCGCCACCTAGTTTGCAGTCCTAAACACATGACAAAGCTAATCTTCTCGAAAAAATTGCTGGTGTCCATAATTTCCTGCAAAAGGAACTGAAGGGTTGATTTGTGCTTCTGACCTCCTATACAAACATTGATAAGCATCAGTGAGTTACTTTTCAATACCATATATTTTAGGGTGTGTTTGTTAATAAGTAAAAATTGTCAAGTTAAAATTTTTCAATATAAAACTTTTCACAACTACTCTATTTTTTAATCATTTTTTCATATTTTTCTATACAACTATCCTACTTTTCAATCATTTTTACATAACTACCCACACAACTAACCTATCTATTTTAACTTTATCTTATTTACTCTTCATCATTATCCCTATCATATCACATTATTTGACAACTTCTACTCTCTACAACTTTTCATCAAAAGTTTTATTCATTCACAAACACACCCTTAATACCTACCTCTCTAGCCCACATCAAACCCACAGAACTGCCTTGAATTCCATCCACAGCGGATTAATCAGGCACCTATCCAACCAGCATCTAGCTACAACAAATTCCCCGTGCCAATTTCGTATAACGACCCCATATCCTGGGTCCTAGAATGATCAGACCCACCAGCATCCACATTATCTTTGAAGAAACCAATGTCAGGCCCCTTCCACCTTGTCCTACTTTCCTCAAGAGTCAGCCTTCCGTCCATGAGAACCCCCACAGCCCAGTACTGAAGCAGAAACTCAAGACACTATCTCATAGAATCCTCTACTTAGCTTTGAGTATTAGTAGCCCACCTCTGATTCCTCCTGAACTAGGTTCTCCAGCAAAAAATTAAGAACAGGGGAAATAGCTTATTGTTCTTGTCTGATAGCAGGAGCCAAAGTAGCTTATTCATATTTCCATATTCTTTGTTTCTAAACTTCCCAAAAAATGTGTAGTCCTTTAAAAGAGCCTCGGTTCTTTTGCATTGCTAGAATAAGTGAGAGTTGTCCTCGAAAGAGTTATCCTCCCTGCACAACAAACACACATGGTCAGTTGGGATCCCTCGATGCGTTAGATTTGCCTTATGTGGAAGAGAGTTGGTGATGAGCTGCCATCCAAAATGTTGCACTTTCTTGGGAACCTTGGCCTTCCACACATCTCTCACTAGATCCCCGTTTCCATCCAGTTCGGCCATCCTACATGATTCCCCTCTCTCTGCCCTTATTTCCCTCACCACCCTGTAAGCAGATTTCACAATAAACACCCCAGACGCTTCCCTTTCCCAAAACAAGTTGTCCTCCTTATCTCCTTTTGGTAGGAAGATATCTTTTATTTGTAACCATCCTTCCTCCTTAGCTATAATTTTGATTTCCTGCTCTTTCCACCCCCTCCTTTCTTGATCAATAAAATGTCCCACTATAATATTCTCTTGAAATCCATCAGGTAAAGGACCACATGCTTTAATTTGGCCCTTTGTCCATTTGTCCCAAAAGAATTTAACTTTTGTGCCATTTCCAATCCTTCATCTCGCCCCTCTCTTGATGATGCCCAGAACCTTGACAAAATGCGCCATGTTAGAGAGCTCCCACTTCCTGCCTTCACATCCCAAAGCTTAGACTTTGGGAAGTACTTTGCTTTAAGCGCTCTCGTGCTCAAGCTCTATAGGCCTCTCACAAACCTCCATACTTGTTTTGCTACCATGGCCAGTTTGAAGTCTCTCAGATCCCTGAAACCAATTCCTCCCTCCTCCTTTGCTTGGCAAAGCTTCCTCCGCGCCACCTAGCTGATCCTCCTTTTCCCTTCCTCCCCCCACCCCCCAAAACCTGCTCATCATTGTACACAACTTCTGACATAAACTTACAGGGAGAAGGAAGAGATTCATCAAGCAGCTAGGAGCCGCTGGAGCCACTTGAGCCGCTGCCTTGATGAGTGTCTCCTTGCTCCCCCATGATAGCAACTTACTCTTCCAACTTTAGACAATTTTCCAAACCCTCACCTTTAGACTATGAAAAGCCCTTATCTTGCTTTTTCCCACCCATGCTGGCAACCCCAAGTACACACTGAAGTCACTTCTCGACGTTCACATAGCCTATCTCAATTCCTCTTTGACTTCCCTTCTTGCATTATGGCTGAAGAAGATCGTTGTCTTCTCCTGATTTAATTTCTATTCTGAAGCCTTCTCATACCTGAACATTACTCCCAGCAGATTCCCCACCTTACCTAGCTCAACCCTGACAAATGGGAGCACGACATCTAAGAAGAACGGGTAGGAGAGCACTAGCCCCCCTTTCCTAACCCAGATCGGACCCCATGTAAGCTCTAATCTCGAATAGCTCATTTTAATAAAGCTGCTAAACTCTCTATGCATAGGATAAAGAGAGATGGAGACAGTGGGTCCCCTTGTCTGATTCCGCTGCTTGGTTTGATCTCCTTTGTCTTTCGCCCTTTGAGACATACATGTGGGACTCTGATCCTATGCTCCGGGAGCACTGAGCCTCAATGCTCCCGGGCTCATATATCTATTTTTTTAAATTTTTTTTACAAGATTGTTAATCTAGGTGTATTTAACCTATGTATTAATTTTTACCATTTTTAGAGTATTTTAGATATTTATTTTGGATTTTTGAAAATCGGTGGCATTTTACTGATTTTCAAAAATCCGAAATAAATATCTAAAATACTCCAAAAATGGTAAAAAATTAATACATAGGTTAAATACACCTAGATTAACAAGTTCATGAAAATTTTTTGAAAAAAAAGGTATATGCGTCCGGGAGCATAGGATCAGGGTCCTACAATGTGAGAGACCATGGAAACACAACACCATATCCGGTGGATCCATTTCCCATGGAATCCCACCTTTTCCATAACTGCCGAGAGATAGGTCTACTCAACCCGGTTATAGGTATTTGTCATGTCAAGCTTAACTGTCATTTCCTCCTTTATACCCCTCCTACTTCTCCGACTGTAAATGACCTCGTACGCTACAACCATACTATTTATTATCAACCTCTCCTGCCCGTTCCTCCGATATAATATTGCTAAGGCAGCCCTTTAGCCTATTGGCTATATCATCTTTGATACTATCTTGTATATACCGTTGCATAGGTTAATAGGTCTGTATTTCTCTAATCGTGTTGCCTCCCTACATTTTGGAATGAGGACAATATGGTCCTATTAATTCCTTCCATCCATCTTCTCTGCTCCTCTGAGGATCCGGAATTCATAAAAGCTCTACATGCTTTGAAGATCTCCTCCCTAATCACTGACCAATACTTCTGGAAAAAAACTCAAAGATAGTCCATCCAGACCTAGGGCTTTCATCGGGTTCATCCCCTTAACTGCCCCCCAAACTTCTTCCTTAGTTGGTTGTCTAATTGATGCTGATTATGCACCCTATGGATAAAGATGCAGGAAGAATGAACAAAGTTATATTAAGAATGAATAAAGATGCATTGAAAAACCCCATGGGTAAAGATGTATTGAGAATGAGCAAAATTATATTAAGAATGAATAAAGATATATTGAGAATGAATAAAGATGCATTGAAAAACTTGACATTCTTTTCCATCCAGATCCCACCCCATCTTAGAGCACAGGTAGCCATAGAGGTGCAACTTGGATTGGCTTGAGCCCGAACCCGATTTTGAACGATGTTGAAACTTATTTTTTCATAACCCGAACCCGAGGAACCCGATTTGTAAATATGATAGGGTTAGGGTTCAAGTGAACCTGAAGAATCCGAGCCCGATTTCCCATTTTATATTTATTATAAAATATATTATATACATACTATTTAAACAATTTTTTTATATTCTTCATATTTTATGTTATTATATCTATATTTGAATACATAGTTGGCATATTGTAATTTTATTGTAAATAAAGTATATTATTTTCATTTTTATTTATCTTTTATTTCTATCATTTACTTTTACACTTATTAATTTTCTTTTTTTATCTTAGTTTTGATATTAAATTTTTTCTAGAAATATTCTTTTTATTACTATTTTTTTTAAAAATATGTATTTTGATTATATATTATTATGTTTACTTACATGATTTGTTATTATTATTTATTCCTATGAAATTCTAAACTTATTACTTTTAAATAAAATATAAATTCATCAACATAAATTCCAATCCGAAACTCAACCCGAATTTGATTTTTAAAAATAGGGTTAGAGTTTAAGTTTTACAAATAAAATTAAAATTAAGATTAGGATTAATATTTATAAATAAAGTTAAGATTAGAATCGAGAGAAAACCAGTGTTGTTAGAACCGGACCGGACCGGCCGGTCCGACCGGTCTAACCGGGAACCGGTCAAATGTCCGGTTCGTTTGCCTACGGTTCGGTTTAATTGTATTAAACCGCTCGAACCGTAGAACCGGCGGTCGAATCGGACATTGCGGTTCGACCGTATGCGACCGGTCTGTCGGTTCTACGGATGTTAAAAAAATAAAAATGTTTGTCGTCGTCAGCTCGTCGACGACGACGACCTGACGACAACGACGAGAAGCCCCAAATCGAGAAGAGGAGCTCCACCGGCAACTTCCTACTGCGGTGCTGCCCCCGGCGTCTTCATCTCGTCCGATCGGCATTCGGCAACAGCAAAACAACTACCTCCTTTCCATTTCCGGCAATCGGCAGAGCAGCGACGTCCGATCTGCGTTCGGCGACCAGTAGAGCCACGAGTCTCCATTTACGGCGACGAGCAGCGACCTCGTTTTCATTTCCGGCGACCAGCAGAGGAGGGACGTCCAATCGACCATGAGAAGCCCCAAATCGACAAGAGAAGCCCCAATCGGTGACCTCTTGCTGCGGTGCTGCCATAGCTCACGACGTCTAGGCATCTTCATCTCGTCCGATTAGCATTTGGCGCAGCGAAGCATCAACCTCTCCATTTCCGGCGACGAGCGGCGACGTCCTTTCCATTTTCGGCAACCAGCAGAGCAGCAACGTCCGATCAGGGTTCAGCGACCAGCAGATCCATGATCTATCCATTTCCGGTGATGAGCAGCGATCTCCTTTATTTCCGGTGACAAGCACAGCAGCGGCGTCCATCAGAGTTGCGCCATCTCCATTTTCGGCGATTGCATTCTGGTTCAGGGGAATACGGAGGGGGATATCTACCTGAATGATCTTTAGTTCTTTGTGATTTCAGACTGGTCAAAAAATATTTTTTTCGTTTTTTTGAAAAATATTTTTATAAACATGCCCATCTAGTTATATTTAATTCATAAACCAAGTTTTATCATTTTTGGATATATATATTTATTTTGGATTTTTAAATACATAGGTATGTATTTTTAAAAATTTAAAATAAATATATATCAAAAAATGGTAAAACTTGGTTTATAGATTAAATATAACTACATTAATATATTTATAAAAATATTTTCAAAAAAATAAAAATATATATTTTTTGACCGATCGAAAAGAATCAGTGCTTGGATATCTATTGTCTACATTAAGTAAGGCCTACTACATGTCAAATACAAAATACTAGCTAACAGGTTAAATATACTAAGAAAAGCATGTTTAAAGATTTTTTTTAAATCTTGCTATTAATTTCTTTTTGCATATTTCGTACTTATATTGTGATTTTTAAAATCTAACGTATATATTTAAGATTTATGAAAATATAATTTTATCAGTATATTTATTTAAAATTTAAAATTAATTTAATATTTATGACATCATAAATATGTTATGCTGACGTCACCGGTTCAAACCGGTTTGTTTAACCGGTCGAACCGGTTCAAACCAGACCAGTTCCTTTTCCGATTCAATCACGGTTCGGTTCTGACAACATTGGATAAAACTGAGTTTCATTTGCACACCTCGTAGCCACCCGCCTAGTAACCAGAACCGAGTTCACACATCCGTGGCGCGCGTTACCGGTTGCTGAAAAAGGTGCAGCAGGGCACTGCGGCAGATGTCGGCTGGCTGTTTTAGTCAAACATAAACAGCTACGATGGCTAGAGAACTTCTACAAAACAGAACCCATCCAAAATAAGATTTAAATCTGTCCACCCGTTGCATCAGTGCCTTGATAATATTCATAGGTTTTTGTGCTTGGGTAATAATTTTTGCAACTGGATGAGTTTTATCCTCTAAATTCCATTGATATCGTATTCATTAATTCTTTTATAAGTTTACATATGGTAAAAATTAAAAATATTTGAGGATAAAACTGTATTCAATCTAATTAGTGTCCAAAACAAATATATGCATATATCAATAAATAATTTTATTACTTTTTTATTTAGAGGGTATTTGAGAAGTAATAAAACTTTTGGATGGAAAATTTTTATGTAAAAGTTTTGAAATGTTGGAAAATAACGTGATATGATATAGGTAATGATGAGGAGTAAAGGGAATGAAAATAAAATAGATAAGTTAGTTGTACGGATAGTTGTGCAAAAATGATTGAAAAGTAAAACAATTATATAGGAAAATTTAAATAAATAATTAAAATATAATAGTTATGGAAAGTGAAAAATTTTAAAAATTTTGATTCGAAAACTTTTGTTGTAGCCAAACATGCCCTAAATCTAAAACTTCTCGTTATTCGTAACTATATTTTTTTATTTTCTTAAACAACTGCTATATTTTTCAATTATTTTACATAATTACATATATAAATAACCTGTTTATTTTAACTTTATTATTTTAACTTTTCATTATTTTACTTCTATCATATCGCATCATTTTATACCCTTTCAAAAACTTTTGTATTGAAAACTTATCATCTAAAATTTTTATCACTTCCTAAACACACTTTAAATACTCAATCCAATTAAAAAAAAAGGTCAACTATGATTGGTAATGATTAAAATACCCCTTAAATTTAGGTTTCATTTACTACAAAATTACTAAACAAGAAGAAGATCTAGCCAATGTTAGATTTGGAATAATCAGATTTGAAAAATGCAATTGTTGGTAATGACCTTGCAGGGACAAAATCTAGATCTAAGGAATATTTTGGCCATTTTCAACCATAATTAACAGTTTCTATTATGAACTGGGTATGCTTAAAATTGATGCAAGTTTTCAAGCTTAGCAAATATACTGTTAAGAGTAAAAGCAATGAATATATTTAGAATTAACTCAAAATAATATAGACAGTTAAATTTCGATCTAATAATCAAAGTGATCCTCATCTGAGTGGCTACACCAAAAAGATTTGCCAATCGACATCTAATTTTAGAATATTTTTGCATACATGCCTATATCTCTAAAATGTTTTTGTTGTAGAATAAGTTTCGCAACACTAAATAGCCCATTTATAACTTAAAAATAATAACACGTTAACATTTAAAAAATAACATCTCTATAACATTTAAAATATATTTTTTGATATAAATGATATCTAAAATATTAAGGGTGTGTTTGGTAATAAGGAGAAATTGTCAAGTTAAAACTTTTCAATTTAAAACTTCTCACTCTCTACAACAATTCTATTTTTAATCATTTCTTCACATTTTTTTATACAAATACCCTACTTTTCAATCATTTCTACACAACTACCAACACAACTAACCTATCTATTTCAATTTTATCCTATTTATTCTTCATCATTACCCCTATCATATCACATCACTTGACAACTTCTGCTCTCTACAACTTTTCATCAAAAGTTTTATCCATTCTCAAACACACCCTAAAAGTATAATATGCTAAAACACGTAGACATATTCGCAAATACCTTTTTAATTTATTTAAACCTAGTTAGAGAAAATTTTCTATTAAATTGGCTTTGCTGGCTTGGGAAAATTTCCCATTATTATCTACCGAAAATTCTCTTTCATTTTTTTGAAGTTCATTTTCTTTGTGGGAGTAAAGCGAAGAAAACATAAGTAGGATGTACCCAAAAGCGGATCCGATGTCGCCCCAAATACATTGTGAAATTTGAAGCGCCTTTTCTTCTTCCTGCTCTGCTCGTCAACGGTTTTACTGGCTGTGAGGCGATCGGTGGCAGTTTTCTTCCTTCATCAAATAATCTGAGGTTTGTGGAATGAAAACCCACCTTGTATTGTCCAAAACCCATTTTCTTTTGATCTTTTTCATTGAAAATGCATAACCCATTTACACATATATCTGCAAAGAAAAGAAATTAACTATTGATTTTTTAAAAAATAAAAAATAATGGGAAATCCACTCTACCGCTGCTGATTTGGGAAGAGATGAAGAACAGAAATTCTCGTGGTTGCAGTCAATAATGTGTCGGTGATCATTCTCTTCATCGGAAAAGAAAAATAAAGCCTCAAAAGGGTGACCATTCGCGTCGCTGAAATAGGAAATTCTTGCTGTCACTTTGGGAGAACTTGTTGAAGGTTATTTCAGTTTTCTAATAAAGATTTATTAAATTTGAAATATTTAAATCCTCTGATGTAATATATATTTTTGTATGATAATTTCTGATATCTGATGCATTTCTGGACGGATTTATGGTGAATTTTGGATGTAGTTTTTCCATTTTGATTCAAATTATTGTATTTTGATTGTTTTTTGTATGTTATCATTTGTTTTTAAACTTTTGAATAGAAAATAGTTACATTACGGTTATAGATTGATGGCATCACGGTTCAATCCAGTTTAACCCGCCAACCCACTGGTTTGATCACAGGTCCTGTCCTGATAAGATTGGAGGTAACAGATAGAAACTTATAACTATAATATGTTAAATGGATCAAATAAGTGGAATTTTTTCATCTTTTTTCTCATTACGTAATAAACTCAATAGAGCATTAGAAACACCTTATGCTTTTGTATTTATATTTCCTTCTTATATTTAAAAATTCTGGACATTGACCTTTTACTTTGTTATCCCCTTCTTTGTTTGATTAGCCTATATTGGATTAGGCCAGTTTGATAGTAATTACATGAAGATTGTGGAAATAACTTCTTGCAATGTTATATATTTTTATATAATGTTTAAATTTCATGATATTTGCCTTGGTATCAGTCCATTTGGTTGCAGCGGGGTTTGCTTGCAGCTGTTGAGCAGTTTTTTTTGGTTATAATATTTCATCCTTGATTTATTTTTAAAAATTTTAATTAATGCTTGAGTTTTGATATGTAAGTTGATAGAACTCCATTGCATCTTAACACATACAATCTCTCCGTGTAAGAATGTAGATCCAAATGTTTCTATTTTTACTAGTCATTTCCGTTACTAAGTTTAGCCATAGTATTCAGTTTTAGTTTATGTTCCTTATTTGTTTGTAAATCCAATGACATTAGTACCTTATTGGCTTCTGTTTCCGATGTTTCAGATATTTCAAATGATTTATGTGCACGTCCTTTGGACAGTTAAATACTTGAATTCGAGAGTTTTTATTTTTATGAGAAGGAAAATCTTTCTTATTTATTGGGTTGTTTGCTTATATTGCTAGGCTCTTTAAGATATCTATCTGCTTCCTGATCCTGCAGTTATTACGATAATTTTCAAAGTAGGCCAAGGAAATTTTCAGAGTTCTTATTGCAATGCTCTTCTTCTTGTTCTTTTTTTAACAATTAAAAAATTTTCTTTTGGTCATCGAATCTTCAGAGGTTGGATGTATTTTTTTTCATGAAGTTGCTTCATCTGTCATATTTTCTTTTTTTCTTTTTTCCCCCTGCATATCATTCATATGCATTATTTTTTAACAGCATGTGCCTTCTGAGCTTGGGTAGTTAAGTTGTTTGTAGCATGAGTAGCTGTTGATTATTTTCTGCATGTTTGGGTAAATAATTCTCTAGCAAAGAAGCATAACTGATTGCTCGTTTTTTGATTTCTTAATCTCGTAGTTGCCTTTCATAGCGCCAAATTCGATACTACAAGCTGCTTTTTTATGTTTTGATTTTACCCTTTATGTGCTTAGGTAGCTAAGGGAAGATGTCTAGGGTTCTGAACATTTTGCGGTCTCAGATTCGACATAAACCGGTAACAAAGCCGTTCCGGAGGAAATGCTTGTCTAAATTATTGCTTGGAGGCTGAGGAATTTTTGTCAGCATTATTGTTTTAAGTTGTTAAACAGAATTGTCATACTTTTCTTTCATGTTTCTTTGTTGTTGTAGGAGCTTCAATGTGAAATTCTGTAAATTATTGTTAGATCCAGGCAGCTGATCTATGTTAGTCTGTGTGGCTTTAGATGACAGTGATAAGTTTGGAATTGCTAGTATCAGTGGGTTTAGAAACCCAGTGATACTAAAGCCACTAAAAGTGATAAGAATTTCTATTTTCTTCAAGTTTACTGTTAGTATCAGTGGGTTTCTTCATATAACAAGAAGTCTACCTCATATTTTATGTATGAACTCACCATCTGGGTGACATTTGTTTAAAAAGGAAGTTTTTTTTTTTTTTAATTCTTTTTTCTCCCTTGTGGATATCTTTGCAGACATCATTTGTCCTGAGAGGTTGTTGGCATGCTCGAAGTTATAGTCGTTATGCTTTGCCAGGTAATCTTTTTCACACTTAAAGTTAGCTAGTGTTTGTTACCAATATTGAGGCTGATGCTATACACACTTTCTTCTAGGGGCTCTGGTTCATTCAAGACCCATGAGGTTAGCAATGCAATTTATGTATTATTTTTGGCGGGGTTGTCCCCTACTGAAGCAATTTATTCTGAATAGGACTAATTCTTGTTCCTTATTCATTCTTTTTTTGATGTTAAAATCTGTTGGTAGTTGATCATCAGTATTCTGTGTATTGCTTCATTTACTTTCTCAATTTCATGGGAAATTATGCAGGGAAGTGGTTGGATTCCCTCAGGAGTCACCTTACCGCCTATGGCTTAGATCATTTGCTTCAAATGATGGTGTGGTTCCGTACATGTTTCTTCATTTAATAGAGTTTCTAGTTTCTATTATGTCTCTCACCTTTGAAAAAATTTTCTTCTCTTATAAATGAAGGTGACTTGGTTGATGCGGTTGTCCCATTCATGGGTGAATCTGTCACAGATGGGACTCTAGCAACCTTCTTGAAGAGTATGTAAATTGACAAGTGGTTTTCGTAGTCTCTATCTGTAATAAATTGTTTGAGCATTTATTTTCTTTCACTTGCAAATGTGCAGTTTTTTTTTTTTACAACAGAACTGTGTTATTTTTGTCTTCATGGTTTCTGATATGTGCAATCCATGTCCATCAGAACCTGGTGACCATGTGGCGGTTGATGAGCCAATTGCCCAAATTGAAACTGACAAGGTACTTTCCTGCAATATAGTAGTTATTGTTTGGTCATTCCACTAAATTGTTCAGTGCTACTGGATTTCTTGGATTATTAAAGCAATTGACATAATCTGGCCATTGTTTTTTATTCTGTCAGGTGACAATTGATGTTGCTAGTCCGGAAGCTGGAATTATCCAGAAAGTAAAATATCACTGACACTTGCCTTATTTTTATATTTTGTCATGCTTCCTTCCTCAGAAATGCTTCTAAGATTGACCTTCTTGGCCTTTCGCTACATTATAGTTGATAGCCAGGGAAGGTGATACTGTCACACCGGGGACCAAGGTTGCTATAATTTCAAAGTCTGACGGTGGTTCAGCACAAGTTCCTTCAGAAAAGAAAGTGGACGAGCCCAGTCCTTCTCCACCCACAGAGAAGGAAATGCCCAAAGTGGAAGCAAGCCAGGAGAAACCTAAAGCAACTTTGCCTCCACCTCCTAAAGTAACTACTCCTCCAGCACCTAAAGCCATAGCATCAGAGCCTGTGCTTCCTCCAAAGGAAAGAGAACGGCGAGTGAGTTTCAGTCCATCTTTTGGTTACCAAATTAGTATTTTCAGGTTACTCTTTCCATGTAGTCAGTAGGGGTACAACTTGGGTCGGGTAGGTTCGGGTAAGGGTGGAACCTACCCTTACCCATTTTTTAAAAACATTTACCCTACCCTATTTTAGACCGGGTCGGTCCGGAGCCTACCCTACCCAATTTTCTCAAGAGCGGGTCGGTTCCGGTTCGGTTTCAAATATGTTCCTAAAGAAATCATGCATTCAAATACATCTGTTATATTAATGCTCAATCCAGACACTACCATAATCCATATAATTTATTTCTATGAAATTTGTCAAATAAGTGTAATCCGTTTCCATGTAACCTATTTGTATATAATTTGTAAAACAATATAAATTGTACATACTAGAACACAATCTACAAGAAAATGCAACCTGTGTAAAAAAAAATCAATCTATATATACTAAAACATGAAATTTGTTAAAAAAGTGCAATCTGTAAATAATGAAATCCGTATAAAAGAATCAAATAGCATAAGGAATATTATCTCATTAGAATACCTTTTCCCTGAAAGTAGAAGATATAAAATTTAATAAGAGTCATTTGACTTTTAAATACAAAGATTAAAGAATGAAAAATAAAAATCAACACAACCTTATTAGGAATGATGACAACATTAGCAACATTGGAATGAACACTTGTACTTTCTGCAAAATAATTAGAAAACATATATTAATGATAATTTATCAAACAAGCTATGCTTATGAACTTATTACCTATGAAACATATTCAATATATGTAAAAAAAAAAAAAAAAAGGAAAAATGTAAAATGTTACCTGATGTTGTGTTATTCAAATTGGTACCTGGTACTGCAATTGTAAACTCCCCAAATACTTTTTCAATGTCGGATGGTTTGGGGGTTGTCCTTCGCCAATCTTGACAACATATTAATGACTCAATAGTTCTTGCAGATAAAGAACTTTTATATGTATCAAGAACTCGTCCACCAGTGCTAAAAGCAAATTCAGATGCCACAGTAGAAACAGGAATAACAAATATGTCACGAGCAATCAAAGATAATACTCTAAATCTGGATGCATTAGCTGACCACTAATCTAAAACATTAATTTTGCTAGTTGGCAACAATCCAGGTTCTTGAAGATACAATCAATTTCAAGTTTCGACCATTGCTCATCATTCTCTTCACAAAATTCTAGAAAATCATCAGTTGCGCAAGTCTCAACATTGGTTTGACTATACTCTCTCACCTCATTTGAAGCTTTTCTTGGAGCAGAATGAGATTCATAAAACTTGAACAGTTTATGCAATTCAGAAGTGACCATTTGATTGACTTTAATAGATTTACTTTTATCAAATAACTTAGTATAAAAATAGCTTATAAATCTAAGCTTGTATCGTGGATCCAAAACATTTGTTATCAACAAGATGACATTAATTCTGTCTAGGCTTCCCCAATATTTATTGAATTTGTCTCTCATTCTTTTACTCATGTCTTGAAGAAGATAATTATCTGATGTTGAACTCACGAGTAAAAGTTTTTCCACCTCATATAGTTGGACCAAAAGCATTGAAGAAATAACATAAGATGTGCCAGACAAAACCTTTGTAATCTCATAAAATTTTTGCAAAAATTGACACAAAACTTGTGCATTATCCCAATCAAACGCTGTTGGCAGTCCTTCCCTAGCAACAACTGCATCCTTTTTCTCTAATTTATCAAATACTGCTATAAAATTTAAAGTACTAGCCAACATGAAATATGTAGAATTACATCTAGTAGGAACATCTAAGCACAAGCCACCTTTTTCTTTGATTTCTTCTTTTTGACAATATTTTTCAAATTCATCTTTCCTAGCAGGTGAAGTCCTTACATGTTTAATCAGATTTCTAATTCGATTGATTGAGTCTTGAATCTCATCTATTTCATCATGCACAATTAGGTTAAGAATATTTGCTGCACACCTAATATGAAATGTGGATCCATCCCCAATGAGTAAACCCTTCTCCCTTAAACTTTCTTTCAATTTTCTAGTTGCGACATCATAACTACATGCATTGTCCATGGTTATAGTCTAAATTCCATTAAAGTTCCATTTCATCAAGCAATCAAAAACAACATTAGCAATGCATTTTGTGTGGAGGTGGCACAAACAAAAGGTAATAACTTTCTTATTTAGCTTCCAGTTGTCATCAACAAAATATGTAATGAGGCATAGATAACCTTCATTAGCTATAGATGTCCACATATCTGTTGTTAAACATACTCTATGCACTTGGTCATGTAAAAAACTCATTAGCTTAGTTTTTGTACTTTCATACATGGAAGCCACATCTTGAGCAACTGTTGTTCTAGACACAAATTTCACAAGCAGTTGAATTTTAGTAATATATCTGCGAAAACCCTCACACTCAACCAACTTAAATGAAAGTTTATCGATTATTATCATTTCAGCAAAACCTCTTCTATTTGCAGTTTGATCAAATTGCCACGCAGTCAAACTACCTACTTGGCCACTAGAATTGCATGCTGGAGACGATAGACTCAACAATTTTTGCTTCTTGTCACCCCGCCCACGATCATAATAAGTGCATTTATCTAGATGCTTTTTCATTGAGCTAGTTCCATTCTTACTTGAATAAGCTAAAAGCTTCTCGCAGTAATTATATGTCACTTCCTGTTTCTCCTTTTTCTTACCATGTTTTAAAACTTGCTTAACTTTCTTAGAAGTGCTGCCACACATTAGAAGACAACTTATATTGAGGTTTCAGTTTTGGAGGAACAACATCATTTGTAGTTTTCTCGTCCTTTGAATCCTTCTCACTCACACTCACTTGTCCCATTACATCCCCTTTCACCATATTATCATCTTCATTCTCAACCTCTAAGTCCTCTATTATATTAACTGTGTCATCCATATTTAAATCAACACAGTTGTTCACAACTGTTGCCATCTTTCCATACTTAATATTACAGTCACTTCTAAAATAGTAACTTTACAACATTAATTAAAATATTTAACTAATGATAGGAATTTTTAATGCAATGTTTGAAAATCTGATAACAATTAGGTCTGAAAATCTAAGTTCAGCTTTGTAGTAATTAAAACCAATACAACTCAAATCAAATTTCAAATTCTATTGTCATAAAAAAATTGCAAATCTGATGAATTAAAATGAGAGGGATAAACCAATGCAGATCAAACATCCAGACATGAACTCTATGATTGAAATGTTATTATCATCTTATTATAAGAACAACAAATTAACATAGGAAAGACCAAAAACTTCTATTCAATGAAGGCTTAACAAATCAATACAGAATATGATGATTAACACCTTAGCAACATGAATCTGCATTAGAATTACTAATTATCACTCAAAATTTAACATGCAACGCAAAAGGGGCGATTTTCGATGACTCCCTGTTTCATCCTCCCCATTTAGCTAAATTCGAGTTTCTATCAATAAGATTTTGGCCTTAGATCCATTTGAAAAATACAAATAAAATTATTTAGACAACATGCAAACTAAAACCTCAAGTCTACCTAACTATCCATGCTCGAATCCTAAATGAGGCTAAGAATCAGATGTGAATCCTAAGCTATTTTGCTTAGATTTACTTTGAATATCATAATGATGCATGAATCTATGAATATTGCAGCATGTACATTTGGATTTTTGGAAAAAGCTAAAAACCTTAATAGTTTCTTTGAGTACCTTATTGATGTTCACGACAATAGCGGAAGAAGTGAGGAGAGGGGCAATAGGAGATGACAATAGGTGACGGAGATTGGCGGCAGCGGTGGTAGATCACTTTGTTAGGCGGGTACCCAGCGGGTCGAGAGGCAAGAGGGTGGGAGCACTGAGCAGTCGGCTGTGACCTAGGGCTAATAGGGGAGAGGAGTTAGGGAGACTGGCGACAGAAATGGGGACGCAGCGTCACCGATTGATTTGGAATGGAGACGAGAGGCAGGGACTTGGGAGTGCAGCTGTGCAGGCGAGGAGACGATGAGCGACAAGGGGCAGGTGGTGCATGACGGACTGACGAGCAGACGACGTCGAATGGGTTTGGGAGATCTTCTCCGGCAAATCGGCAAATCTCCGTTGCTAGGGTTTGGGAGAACAGAGTGTGTGTGAGAGAGAGAGGAGCAGGGTATCGAGGGAGAGACAGGAGCAGCGCTGGCGTGTCGAGAGAGAGAGAGAGAGAGAGAGAGAGAGAGGAGCAGCGCGAGTGCGCTTCAAGGGAGAGAGAGAAGAGCGGGTGACACGGTCATGCGGGACGGTGGGAGAGGAGAGGGTTTAGATTTTTAGGGCTCTTAGTCTTAGGTATATATATTATAATTATAATATGTAATCTGGGTCGGTTCTAGGTACCCAGCACTGGAACCGGCCCTACCCGAATTTGAACGAGTAATTTAACCGGCAGAACCGAACTGACCTTATGGGTAGGTTATTTGGAACTGAACCGACCCTAAATAGGGTACCCAGTGGGTCGATTTGCGGGTACCCGGACCAAGTTTCACCCCTAGTAGTCAGCAGGAAGCACTGGTGTTGAATATCCACTTTGTGTAATTCAAATCTCTAGTGTCATTCTGATGCCAATATATTGGGGGACGCTTCTATGAAATCCCCTCCATTTTAAAAATCTTGATGGTTGATAGAAAATTCACTCCATTCATTGTATTTAGAATCATTTATATTATTCTGGAAACCCTTTTATTTTTTTAATTTCACTGGATATGGGTTCCATCTATAAATGTGTAAAATCAACGTAATAAAATGGTTCAATATTAAAATATCAACTTTAAAGTTATTTTTTTTCAACATTTAAACCATCTAAAATATCAATAATATGTAGATAAATGATCCTATGAAGTACTGTTACATTCTAATACACGTGTGAATGGATCTAGGCGTTGTTCATAATTTACACATGAATATACTTATTTTTGAGCAAATGTGACCAATTCACATATTAGGTTGGGTTGAAACATGGTCTTCTAGCTAAACAAATGGTGTTAAATACAATGAATGAATTGGATTTTCATCAAGGATCAACATTTCAAAAATGAAAAGGGTTTAACTAAATCACTTCTATGAAACCCAGTTTCATAGAAGTATTCCTCCGTGTGTGTGTGTGTGTGTGTGTGTAAGAAATATTCAGGAGCAGCGCAACTGCACCGTAATAGCGGTATAGTTGCGCCAAAATGAGCCCCACATGATCATAAAATTATAATATACTCCAATTGTATTTAGAATCATGTATTCTATTATCATGCCAATTTTCATTCCAATCGGATGTGTATGGACCCTATCTGAAAATGATACAAATTCAACGTAATAAAATAGTTTGATATAAATAATAACTTTAAAGTAGTTTTTTCAATATGTGAACCATTTGCTATAAAATTTATATATGGATAAATAATTGTATAAAATTTCATTGCATTCTATTATGTGTGAACTGCACTAGAACAACTCTCTCTCTCTCTCTATTATATATATATGGATGTTGTTCCGGTGCAGTGGGCCCTAAATGGGCCCCACATGATCATGAAATCATGATCTACTCTACCCATTGTATTTAGAATAATGTATTCTATTACCACACCAATTTTCATCCCAATCAGATATGTATATGGGCCCCATCTGAAAATGGTACAAATCTAACGTAATAAAATAGTTTGATGTAAATAACAACTTTAAAGTATCTGATTGAGATGAAAATTGGTATGGTAATAGAATACATTATTCTAAATATAATCGGTGGAGTAGATCATGATCATGTGGGGCCCATTTTGGGCCCACTGCACCGGAACAGCCCTTATATATATATATATGGAAAATATTCAAGCGCAGACGGTTTAACGGTGTAGACCGCCCTAAAATGGACCCCACATCTATTAAAATTAACATCCATCCCATCCATTATATTTAAAATTATTTATTTTGATAGCATATCAATTTTCATCCAAATCTATCATGTGCATATGCCTCATCTTAAAATGGTACAAAATCAACGTAATAACATAGTTTAACTTAAATATCAATTTTAAAGTGGTATTTTCAAGATCTAAACTGTCTAAAATATATTATTGATATGGATAAATGATTATATGAAGTATTTTAACATTGTAATATGTGTGAGATCCATTTTGCAGCGGATTATACCGTAATTATGATGTAGTCCATCTGCACAGGATTGGTTCTCTCTCTCTCTCTCTCTCTCTCTATATATATATATATATATATATATATATATATATCTAGTGTCATCCAGTGCAGAGACATCTCATTTATGGTACTTAGGGGGAAGTTTCCTGTCCTAGGGTATGGGCTTCTTATTCACTATAGAGTATAGAGACATCTCATTTATGCTTCCTTAAGGGGAAATTTCTCCATGTTGGGGTACAGGCTCCTCTCATTTTTATTGTTGTTCCTTCTTTATTTTCCAGAATAGTTTCCTTAAAAAAGGCTGCTATTGTTGTCTAAAAAACATTATTTTTTTTTCTAGGATTTATCTCAAATATACCTAATATATTTGACCAAAACCCAAATACACCCACTCATTTTAGAAAATACTAAATGTGCCCCTTATATTTGACAAATATTTCAGATATACCCATGCTGATACGTTCTGTTAGTTAAAATGTAACAATTTTTAAGCTGAAAATTCTGATCGAGCTGCCTATTTTGGCTTTAAATATTGGGCAATGTCTTAATCTTTTTGGCAATCAAATATAAATTCCTGTAAAGAAACCTCAAAAGTGTTTAATCTTTAAATATTCTAGCCCAAATGACAAGTATAACAGTGAAAATATAAATAGTATAAAAACGAGCCCAAAGTTGTACTTGACCTCACTTCAAGACAATGTTCAGGATGAATATTGTAACCAACTCTTTAACAATAAATATCAAGCAATAAGATCATCTTTTGAGACAATTAAATGATTTTTCTCAAAAATAAATTTCTAAATTGTTTTTTTGATTGGTACTTATACAAGATGACATTTGATATTATAATCATGCTTATTCATACAGGAGATAACAAACTCCCATCTATTCTCAAGGGAGAGAACAAACTTCCCATATTACAATAAAGGGAGACCAACTACTCCCATCCTACACATGGGAGACTTAACTGCTCCCACCCTATATATGGGATGAAATCCCACAGAAGAGGATTTGAACCCACGCACGATGCTGCTAAATATCTCATTTGCTAATCTTGAAATATTCTAGCCCAAATGGTAAATACAAGTGGTATAAAAAATAAGCCCAAAGTTAAGCCCAACTTCACTTTAAGCTATTGTTTATGATGAAAATTATGATAGTAGGCTACTTTAGAATTAAATATTGAGGAATGATCCTGTTAGCTTGGGCTAAGCAAATGCCCCGCTTAGGCTACCTCAAAAAACTTATTTAGAACTGTTTTTGCTTTTTTCTTCATACACTTATTTATCTTAGTATATTTAAGCATGCATTGTAAGAATGTTTTGGACCAACCAAATGAATTTTGTGAAAAGAAAAGCTTAAAAGTACTGAATCTTCAAAATTCTAGCGCTATTTGTAAATGAAAATGATATAAAAAACTCAAAATGGAACTTGACTCGACTTTGGCTGCTAAAGTGAGGTTGTGCTCAATTTTGGGTTCATTTTATACCAGTTAGACTAATCATCTGGGCCAAAATTTTTTGGAGATTAAATAATTTTGAGGCGTCTTTGTGGAAATACTCATTTGGCTATTTAAAAAGATAAATTGCTTAATATTTAAGGCCAAAGTAGCCTTCTCAGTCTGAATTTTCAGAAGTTAACAGACTATTGATGGCATAAGTATATTGGAATATTTATCAAACATAGTAGGTATATTTGCCAATTTTGAAATCAAGTGGGAATGTTTGGATTTTTAGGTGAGTGGGTGTATTCGGGGTAAACCTTTTTTTTATATATAAAGATAATGAGAATTGGTTGGCTAGATGTGCCCACTTGATATTTCTTTCTGCTGTTTACATCTATTTTAGATTTCTGCTCAATTACTGTTTGCTACATCATTGTCGTAATTCCAATGATTGTTGCAGATGAATTTTTTTCTTTGCTAATCTTGTGCAGGTTGAAATGTTTTGCATCTTGTTCATCTCGTAACCCTTAGCAGGCAGTAGCCTGTCTTTTTTTGTTTGTTTGTTTGTTTTTCCTTATCATTGTTATTTTAAATTCTGCTGCAGGTTCCTATGACGAGACTTAGGAAACGTGTAGCTACACGTTTGAAAGACTCCCAAAATACATTTGCAATGTTGTCAACATTCAATGAGGTTGACATGTATGTAACCCTGCTCAATTTTCTTGTTTCCTAAAAAATGTGGTGCAAGCATGCTTTCCTTTCACGAGATAGTTTTAGCAATCATTATCATTGTGTTACTACCATGACCTTCCCATTGCCATAAGTGGGCCTGCTACATCTGTCTTGCTTCTAATTTTGCACTCTTCTAAATTAAAAGAAGAAGATAGTTCTCGAAATTTACACTCCTAGCAGTTGCTACTGTCCATGTGCTTTCCTATTTGGTCTCTAGACAACCTAGGCATCAAATCCCATCACTGGATGTTATGTATGGAGGGTCCAATTTGGTCAGAATGTTTAATGATTTTTCTTCAGGTCTGTTGACCATGGATAGTTGAATATCATTATAAGGAGAGGCATGCATTGAGCACTTAATCTCTATAACTTGTTATATGGAAGGACTCATTTGAATTTTTGAGTGTGTTATTGTTTTAGATTTTCTTTCAAATCTTGGTAAGATAGTAAGAGCTGCAGCTTGAATTTTTCTTAATGGATCAATCATCCTCTGACTCAGGACAAACTTGATGAAGCTCCGATCTGATTACAAAGATGCTTTTGTGGAAAAGCATGGGGTGAAGTTGGGGTTCATGTCTGGGTTTGTGAAGGTACGTGATAAATTCATGAACATAATTCATACTTCACTAACTGCTTTCCTTGTTGATCATTGGATTTTTATGTTGATTCCCTCTTATTACAGGCTGCTGTTAGTGCCTTACAAAATCAGCCGATAGTAAATGCAGTCATTGATGGGGATGACATAATTTACAGAGAATACATTGACATTAGCATTGCAGTTGGGACACCCAAGGTATTTAAATTTCTTTCTGTTGGTTCAATGTTACGGACTGTTTGTATTGGAGTGTGGATTATCCAACTTCGAAATCCACATGGCTTCACATTAAAATCATGCAAAACTATACATTTTTGGTAACTTGGTGAAGCTTAGAGCATGAACTTGCTAGATTGCATTTTTACGTATTCAAATTTTGAGGCTTTTAGTCCAATTTCAACTTGAAGCATACAATCTGGGCATGGCACAAAACAATACTTCAGGCTGAGTGTACCTGGCTTCGCATGGATTCACTTGAAGGTGGCTTATTTATAGGTGTTATTGATGGCTAAGCTGACAATGAAACCTGGTGTACTTGAAGCAAGTAGAGAGAATTTGATCTGGTCTTTCCAGCCCAGGGGTAAGAGCTAATAACAGAAAACCCAGTGCATCTCAGCAAAGTAGCTACCACACCAGTTAAAACTGCCATTAGTTTTCCCTTTGAGAAAGGTTAGCCTTTAATTGGCTAGGTTAGAGGACTAATAGACCATTCTAAAATCTCATAAGGCGCACCAAAAAGGTCAACAGACTTTTTAGGGTCCATAGTGTATGGGCCCCTAATAAGTGGCCTTCTTTATTTAGTGTTTTGAAGCTGAAAACGTACTGGACGAAACACTGATTATATGCTAAATAACAAGCCAACAATCTTGGTTTTCCTCGGCTCTAGTTTGAATTTAGGCTACAAGCTATGTTCAAGCAAAAACCGAAACACTTTCTAGCATTTGGGTCATGTGTATTACTCAGGGCACTACATGAATGGAGGATTTCTTGGTACATTTTTTTGTCAGAAGATCCGATGGGTTGGTAAGACTCCTGATATATGATTATTAATAGCAAAAAAAAGCCTGGAGGTGCTATATCATGCTTGGATAATAGCTGCTATTGGAACTGCAGCCGACGTTGCTCTGCCATGCTTGGATAAGCACCGCACTAGTATGATTTAACCTATTTTAGAGCTTGCCATAGTGTCGGTCATCTATCCAATTTAAATACAGAGAGATGTCAGCAAAATAGTATGAACTGCAGGAAAGTGGTAATGATATCTGTCAGTTGTGTAGAGTATCCTTCCTGGTTGTGCCAGACCCCTCAAAATTGTTAAGAATCATGAAAGTTTTCTGCTACCAGCAGTCTGTACAACATTGAAGAGGGGTTTTCATTTCTTTGTGGCATTGGTCTATAGTGTTCATATAGTTGAGATTGTAACCTACTTGAAATAGTCAACATCCTTCTAAATTCCGATGCACTAATTTGGATTACCTCATAAAACTCCATAATCTTTTCAGGGTCTTGTTGTCCCAGTCATCCGAAATGCAGAAAAAATGAACTTTGCTGAAATAGAGAAGGAAATCAACACACTCGCAAAGAAAGCAAATGATGGTACAATATCAATTGACGAGATGGCTGGGGGCTCATTTACAATATCTAATGGTGGTGTATATGGAAGCCTTTTGAGCACTCCAATCATCAATCCACCACAGGTATGCACATGCATTCCCTCCTTTCTATACACTGAGGAAGATATTGCTAATAGATTTTTTCAAAATTAGCTGTTGCTTTTGGATTTTGAGTATCATGATTGCTCTTCTAGGCAGCATCATAAACTTTGGGAATTTGCTGAAAATGGCAATTCAAATGTCCTGATCATTTGATTTGAATGAGAAGATATGTTCTCATACGTTTCTGTTCAACAGTGCCACTTGTCACAGGAGAGTTGCTTTTATTCTTTTTTTTTTTCCCAAATTTTAAACGAACAAAATCTCATGGTTACAATTTTTTTTATTTTTTATTTTTTCAGTCAGCCATCCTAGGCATGCACTCAATTGTGAGTCGTCCCATGGTTGTGGGTGGACAAGTTGTTCCAAGGCCGATGATGTACATAGCACTCACCTATGATCACAGGCTGATTGATGGCAGAGAAGCCGTCTTCTTCTTGCGCCGTATTAAGGATGTAGTTGAAGATCCACGCAGGCTTCTCCTAGACATCTGATTGCAAGGTGATGCATTTCTGGTTATGCTTTCTGAGGGTAATACTTTCAATTCTTCCCTCTAAGAATAAAATTTGAGGCTCTGAATTAAAATTTTGCAGAATTTTTTCTCCTTAGTGTGTTTTCTCTTCAGTGTTTTTGCGGTTGCAGCCATTGCAATCATCGAAATCCTTTCTCAATTTCATGCATTACAACATTGCATCTGCTTCGAACTATGTTAATTCCTCCCTCTTCATTTGGAATGAGAATATTGGACATGTAATTAAGTTACTTTCGAGATGTTGGGTGCTACTAATCCATGTACGTTTGTGAGAGGCGTAGATACAGTGTACGTTTCTAAATGAAATGAGTGAGCTTTTTACATGATATGTTGGATGACGTACACCTCCTTTATGCTATATAAACTGCCCCAATTTGATTTTGCTATTATCATAGATGAGAATTAACTTGGCTGCATAAGAAAACTTGTGCCAATGGTTTTTAATTTTATGCGTGGCACCTTGAAGTATCAGGAAACATTAACAATCAGCATGCTGCAGTTTCCATGTTTTATTGACAGAAAATATCCGTTGGTGTATGCTCAGCAATGTCGTTATTATGGGCAATCCTTTTCTTGTTACTATTGAATGCAGAATGCAGCAGGCTGCTGCCTGCGTGTTTGGTGCAAATGGGTCCAGTTAAGTTGGGTGGTTCAAGGCTTGTGTTTAGCTTTTCATATGAGAAAATTCCTCTCATGCACATAATATTCTCCCTTAATTCCTTATATACCTATAGTATTTCATAAATTCCTCATATATACACAACATTTCACTGTAAATTTATCTCATGTCCATGCTGTCAATATAATCGTTACCTACCGTATTAAAAAGACAATTTTGTTCTTTCAAATTTTTTAAATTGAGACAATTTAACATTAACATAACTCTATTAATAATTATAAGAGTTATATTAAGGTTGAATTATTTTAATTAGAAAATTTTAAAAGGGTAGAATCATTTTTTCAATTGGATAACGGTTGTAGTGATGACGTAAGTATAATAGGAATTTAGGATGAAATGTTATAGTTATAAGAAGAATTTATAAAACGTTGTGAGTATATTAGGAATTAGGTAAAAACATTATAGGACTAAAGAAATTTTCATTATATATATATATATATGTATATGAGACATGATTATATACAATGTATTGTATATATGTTTAAGTTATACTATTTATTTTTTATTTCATTTTTTGATTTTTTCTTTATAAACTTGTTTTCATAAGCGTTTTAATCCATATATCAAGTTTTTTCATTCTACAATACTTCTACATATTTATTTTTGAGTTTTAAAGATCAAATTTTTTAAGAGGTGAAAATGACCTATATGCCCTTAAAATTGATATTTTCAAAAATAAAAAATAATATGTTAAAGTATTGTAAAATAACAAAACTTGGGATGTGGATTAAATATACTCAGAAAAACATATTTATGAAAAAAATAAAAAATGAAATAAAAATAAAATAAAAATGAATATTGTAATTTAAGCATATATACAATATATTGTATATAATTATGCCTCTCTCTCTCTCTCTCTCTCTCTCTCTCTCTCTCTCTCTTTATATGTATATATAGTCTTGTTTCTATGAAATCTTTTTTTTTGTGTAATCCTCTCTATTTTTAAAATCTTGATGGTTGATGGAAAATTTACTCTATCTTTTGCATTTAGTATCATTTATAGTATCTTAGAAACCTTTGTATTTATTTAATTTCATTGTATATGGAACTCATCTGTAAATGTGTAAAATCAATATAATAAAATGGTTCAATGCTAAAAGATCAATTTAAATTAGTTTTTTAAACATCTAAACCGTCTAAAATATCTCTACTACATGGATAAAAGATTATATAAAGTATTATTACATTCTAATACATGTGTAAATGAATTTAAGCATTTTTCATAATTTACACGCAAATATATATATTTTTGATCAAATGTGACCCATGTATATACATGATTTGCATGAAATTTGGTCTCATAAATAAAGAAGTAATGTTATATACAACGAATGAATTGAATTTTAAATCAATCATCAATATTTATAGTATCATTTAGTGAGATGCTATTCATTTAACTTTAAAGGATCACGTTTGGTAAGCTGCACGGGGGGAGGAAACCCATCTCTTTCCACGCAGTGTCTAAAAAAATAATTCAACATTTTAGTTACATAATTACCTTTTTTCCATTTTTTCTATTCTCGAACAACTAGCTTATTTATTTCTACTCTAATATTTATTATATTATGTCCCTTCCCACTTTACCTATTCTCGAACAACTACTTTGTTTATTTCTACTCTATATCTATTATATTATGTCACTATCATACCTCTCACTTCCTACTTTCCTCAACCAGCAAATGTACCTAAAAGTAAAAAGAAATTTTTAAAACGTAACTAACTGCATCGACAATATGACTGCAACTGAAAAGGCTTGATTGTTCTTTTTAATTAAGTGGAAGGAAAATTAGTGCAAGTAAGAAATTGAAATTGTTAGGGTTGAGATCAAGATGCAAGCATAATTATAAAACATAAGGAATAAGGTAGATAAATTTCAAGCTTACTCCACTAGAGAAAAAAGTAATTAATTAAACGCTAAACAATTACAACTTTACTCCCTAGGCAACAGATTGTCTCTTTCAGAAAATTTCTCACATAGACTCTAATTCTATGTGATCTATAAATCTTACAAACCACATGTTTAAGATATGTAGAATACAAAACACACTTAACAAATCTCTACATTGGTTTGAATTCTACGGACAACAAGCTAATCAGCTTGTAGAGAAACTCATGTTTTCAACTACTCCGCATTCTTCCAACAAAGCTCAAACTTGCACGATCCATCACACCTCTCTTGAGTATCACATACAACTCACCTCTATAGTACAATCTTCAATAACTTCATAGGAACTTCACCTGTCTACACACTTCATACTAGTCCGTAAAGACTTCTAGTCTTCTCTCCTTTCATCACAATCGTAGTTCTCTTTGTTACTGTGAGAATTTTACCTCCAGCGGAAATCTCGAAACTTTAACGTTCCCAATGAAGTCAAATTCATCCTCAAATCAAGAACATATCTCACATCAATCCACGTCTATACAAATCCATCAAACATGCGAATATATATTGTACCAACACCAACAACTTTGCTTTTTTACCTTGTTTGTCATCTTTCTAGTATTATCATCGCACTCTTTGTACGAACTGAACTGTTCTTTGGCTGCACAGATGTGAAAGAAACATTCGGAATTTAAAATTCAATAATTATTGTTAGCACATGCTTTTGCTTTAAGCAACACATATTTGTCTTACTCCACAGTAACTGAGGAATAATTAGATGATTCTACTTCATCTACCTTCTCTCTCTCTCTCTCTCTCTCTCTCTCTCTCTCCTCTTTTTCTTTTCTTTTTCTTTTTGATTTTTTTGATTCTCCTTCCATTTATAATAGACTTTACTTATATGATCCTTCTTACTACATTCCTAGCACTCAATATCTTTATTCTATCTGGATGAACTTCCGAATCCGCTCGGACTATTTGACGATTTTAATCTATATTGCTGACCACTAGTCATAGCCAAAGTGCTCTCACTACTTGACGATTTATCACCTTTGTTCTTTCTACAAGTCTCATTCATCAATACAGAAGCAACAACATCGTCAAGCTTGATAGTTTTAAAAATTTTCACGTAATTTAATGTTAATTTTACACCTTTAAGTATAAAAAGTTAATTAAATATAGGTTTCATGTAAATTTTAATGTAAATTATATTTTCCATAGAATATTTAATTTCGTCGATGTTCCACCCAATTTGCAAATATTTTAAAATAGAGGGTTCCATGCGTCAAGCCGTGGGATCCATTTTTTATTTTTTAATAAACATGTAAAGTTTGGTGTATTTAACCAATAAATTAAGTTTTACTATTTTTGGATGCTTTTAAGTATTTTTTATGTTTAAACACAGTGACAATTTTCATAATTTTTAACATATAAATTAACTTTTACCATTTTTAAATACTTTTAAGTATTTTTTATTTTTAAACATAGTTAAAATTTTCGTAATTTCTAATCAGAAAATTACGAAAATGTCATTGTGTTTAAAAATAAAAATACTTAAAAGCGTTCAAAAATGGTAAAATTTAATTTATATATTAAATATACCTAACTCTACGTGTTTATAAAAAATTTTAAAAATAATTTTTGAGGGCTCCCATGAGGGGTCCCATGCGCCCCAACACATGGGATCACCAATCTTTAAAATATGAAAATGAATTATCTTATACTAATTTTGTTTTAGTAAAACGCTTTTGCAATAAAAAGATGAATAGAATTAAATAGACTGAAAAAAATTTAACTTTGAAAGATGTATTAGCCTATTATTAAAAATTTGGGGAAATTTATAAAATAATTTAATTTGGTAAATCATAAATGTATTTTAAAATATGAGAACGAAGTGAGGCATCAATGATTTTGAGATAAAATGAATGAATTAAGTAAATAAAATAAATTCAAAATGAGTTAAAAATTAACATAGGAATATTTACGATCCTATTAAAATTATTTATCCAAAAATTACATGTTTCTATACTAATTTGAATCCATATTCATAAACTGCATGTATACAAGTGACCATGGACTGCCACCATTTCTGGTGCTCCACCTTCCCCAACTGGACGACAACCCATGGCAGCCGGCTAACACCCCTGCCCTCTTCTCCCTTATCAACGACCATCAACCAAGCTCCAATGATTTCCAGTCTGCCTCTCAACCCAACTCAATCAGCTGCAATTCAAGCATTCAACCGATTGATCACCGCCCCCCACCAAATCGCAGCCGTGAAAATCATCGTCCTCAGCTTCATCCGGCATTAGGGGTGTTAACGGATCGGGTTGAACGGGTTGGAGCCTAATCCTAAACCTAACCCATTTAATATATCTCAACCCTAATCCGTTTATTAACCCATTTAAAAAACTTCAACCCTAACCCATTTACAATCCATTTAATAAACGGGTTAACGGGTTGTTAACGGGTTGTGTTTGTTACTAATTTTCATACTAAAAATCTTTAATAAAGTCTGTAAATTTAAATAAATTAAATAATTCGAACCTAACATACCTGAATTTAATTTATTTTGGCTTGAAAACATCAGCTCCAATCTCAAGGCATCTCTTTAATGCCAATTCCTGTTATAAATATTACATATATATTATATTATATGAGTTATACGGGTTGAACGGGTTAAATAAACGGGTTGGACGGGTTGACGGGTTGCGAAGCCTCAACCCTAATCCGTTTATTTAATTAAATGGTTGAACGTGTTGGCGGATCATAACCCATTTATTCAAAAATCCCAACCCAAACCTATTTATTAACGGGTTGAACGAGCGGGTTAACGGGTTGACCATGACCATTAACACCCCTATCCGGCATCATCCTATCTCCCTAAATCACAGTAGCATCAAATTGCAAGCAATCATCTATTCCAACAGTACCGAACCGAGCATGCCATCCATTTCAAAGCCGTTGTAGATGCAACCATTAATTTCAGTAGAGTTTCTTTTCCATTAAGCCCATCACCGATGGCAACAAGCCTCAAAACCGAGCAACCTCCATGAGAGCAGCAGCTCGTTGATACCAAGCTTGGTTCATAGCCAGAAAAATTCACGCCCCTGGATCTTCCATTTTTTCCTTCCAGCCCTCTTCTTCAGTACCGATCCAGCCGTCCAGCCCCAATCTAAGCACCAAATCTACCAACTGCATGAATTTTTTTCTACCACAAAACCAACAGCAACATCATAGACGTGAAGAAATACAAATGCAAGTGTTACGATCCAAGCCGGAGGCCAGATCCAGTACATTGGTGATCGTCCTCTTCAGAGCTCTCATGGGAAAGGAAATCCCTTACGGAGGGAATTTCCGCCAACTGCATTCAATTGGAAAGAGAAGATTACACATGGTGCCTGGGTCTTCGACCCTGGCCCTTTTATAGGCCTTGATCCCTACATCAAAATACCAAAACACCCCTCCTAAAGCCCACTTGGGCTACCCGCGCACAACACCATACACCATCCGCTATTTACACGGTACCATTAAGTTGCAATTACCAAGGCAGAACCGATCATTCCACCCAGAAATTCCTCAACTAGCTGTGTTCATTTTTCTCAATTTCTGGGCTGGAGCTGCCTCAAATAATGCAGAAAAAAAAATGCTGACCATCTTCCAAATCCGGCAACGGCAAATTTATGCCAAGCGTCTCTATTTCAGAAAACCACCTCCTTCAATTCAGACCATTCAAGAAAGATCGAAGAAATGGATTTTTGCTACGCCCACTCAAGCTGTTGCCACGAACCAGCGTTTGCTTCAAAACAAGCAACTGTCTTCTTTTCTTCACCGCCATCATCTCTGGTCCTCCCATATCTCACAGTAATCGTAAAAGCCGCACCCACCTCTCCAAATTAATTCCGGTAGCAGTCACGGATTTTTTTGCATTTTAAACTTTCTAACTTTGGCCATTTGCATTTTTAACTCCGAACTTTGGCTATTTGCATTTTAAACCCCAGAAACTTTAGTCTGTTACATTTTAAGCCCCTAGTGACGACGTCGTTAAAGAACATGTGAGTTGTGACAATTCACCTGCTGGTTTTTTTTTTAAATGGCGCAGATACCCTTCCAAATACAGTTATAAGTTTTGTGTGCGTAAGATATTTCTGAGCTATTGACCCTACTGTGAATAATGTTTTAAAAACCGAACCGGAACTGAACCGTTTTTATGTCCGGTTCAACCGTGGTTCAAACCGTTTTGAACCGTGACGTCGGCATGACATAATTATGACGTAATAATTATATTTAATTTATTTCAAAATTAAATTAAATATATAAATTTTATATAATATAAAATTTACACTTGGCATCAACAATACATTCAAGTACATCATATTAAAATTATTATGCAAATCAAGAAAAAAATAAGAGTGCACTGACCTGAAGTAGGGTGCAATTCTTTCATCTTTTTTTGTTCCTATATGTTGATCAGAATATCTGCTGAGAATCTACTACTCACATGGGAGCCAAGAATAGAAACAGAGTTGGTTTTGCAAACAACATTTCTCATGATTTTTTTACATCTTATGATGATTTTCTGTTTCTCATCTTACAGATATATTTTATTTTCCTGTCGAGTGTTCGATTAGCGCGCATTCATCCAACCAAAAAAACTGCACCATCGAGTCTGCCATCCAATTACGGTAAAGCAAATAATGACATTTCGTCATTTCCAACGTCATTTCCAACGTCTTGCATTTTTTATTTTAGCCAGCATTAGCTCTGTTTTTATGGCAAGCCTTACTTAAAGAACCAGGGAATCCAACTCACCTACACAATTTTTATTTTAGCCAGCATTTGCAAAGGCTGGAAGCTCCGAATCGATAGTCGCCGGACGGCCCGGACCTTGCTGCCTTGCTGCCGGAAGCTCCGAATCGATAGTCGCCGGACCTTGCTGCCTGGGTGCTAGCTCGGATTCTATGGCCGGAAGCTCGAATGCGACGGAAGATGCCGGTTCTGCTGTGGGAAATTGGTTTCCGCGATGGTCGCCGGAACCGAAGAGGATGACCAGGCGCTGGCGATTGTTGCCGGACGTTGATTCCGGCCAGCTCTACGACCTGGATCCCTTGCCGCAGATGGCGATGGTGGGTCAAACCCTAGCCGCTGCTGCGAAAGGAAGACGATGAACAGGGAGGAGGAACAGGCGAACAGCCGAACGTGCGTTGTTTTTATATTTTATATTTATTAATTTTTTAAAAAAAAATAGTTGCGAACCGAACTGCGGTCAGACCGGTTTTTACGGTCCAACCGCCCGGTTCACGCGGTTCGAACGGTTTTCATCAAAAATGGAAAACCGGTGCTGAACCAAACCGTACCCCTGGCGGTTCACGGTCGGACCGGACGGTCCGGTCCGGCTTTTAAAACACTGACCGTGAAGAAGAGCTTGCGTAGAAGAAGAGCTACTGACCCTACCATGGATGCTAACAGGTATGCTTTTCTATTTTTTTTTTTGAGAATTTTGTTTACAAGTATCTAATGGTAACGGTTTTTGAATATAAGTTTTTTTGAGAATTTTCTGCCCCTTAATATTTATGTGCTGAGTCCGTTCTAATGACCCAATAATGTTATTTTATTTTTAAAAAATTTGTTTGGACTTGAGATCTGCAATGTTCATATTTATTTTATGAAGAATATTTTTTTTAGGTTTGAAATACAAAATCTGTTCAATGCTCCGTATTTTATTTTTTTTTAACAAAATATGTTCAATGCTTTGTATTTTTTTTTTTTTTTATCAAAACCTGTTCAATGCTCTGTATTTTATAAATTTAGTTTGGAAGATTGTTGCCTGAAATCTTTTATGTTTGTGTCACTTTCATGTTTGGAATTTGGAAATAAAATTTCATTCAATATCTTTGTTAGTAATGACGAGCGTTGTTTCATAAAAAAATGGGCTTTGTTAAAATATAATTATTTAACGAGCGTTACAGAATTTTTATTCACTTTGGTCTTTTTTTGCTGCATTCAGATGTATTTTATTATAATTTTATAATGTATTTTGTTAAATTATTGTCACCTATTTTGTGTTTACTAGCGTATGGAAAATTTTTTATCTACTGGCTTTGTTGAAATACAATGCTTTTAATAGGCTTTGAAAATTTTTATTGGTTTTGGTAAATTTTATTTATTTTGGAAGATTTTAGTTTGTCCTAAATGTGTTGAAACAGGAATACCCCTAGCTGGATCAAGCAGATTGAATATCCATGCGGAATTGTAATGTGCAAAGTATTCTTATCGAGGACAAAAAAGAATCCAAATTGGTGGTTTTACCATTGCCCAAAAAGGCAAGAAGAAAATATTAGCTAATAGTAATTAAACTCTTTCATTATGTATAATGATATATTTAATTAACTACCAATTGCTTTGCAGGATACAGAGAATTGCAATGTCTTTCGTTGGTGCGATGAATATGAAACGAATGCAGAAAAGATGATGGAACAGGAAGGTAAAACAGAGTGCACAATTGAATGCAGCAGCAACCTGAGAGTGGAGTTATAGAATGTGAAAAAAGAATTAGCTGAGACGAAAAAAGTAGGTCAAATTGTTGAGATCACCAAAGGAATGAGCAACATGATCATAAATATTAATATCAGTAGTTCCCCTGATTTGAAAGGATGAATTGTCTTTGTTCGATAGTATGTTTTCTTTAGTATAGAATATTTGGATGCATTTAGCTTTATGCAGTTTATGTGTTGGACATGTAGTGCAAAGATTGACATTTTGTGTCTTTAGTTTGACATGTGTGGTTTAAAATATAAGTCATTTTTTTAAAAAATACTGAAATGTTTGTCACGCCCAAATTGAAATCTACGAGATGCAATGCGTAAATATTTTCATTTTATTAACGGCTAAAAAGAAATTTGCAAATAGACAAGTCATTCTTATTAAGGCAGACATTAAAAGGTCTAACATGAAATTCTCGGTACCGAGCAATCAATACTTGAAAGAAAAAATCACGTTTAATCATTTATATAAGATGGGACATATTGCAATTCATCATTTAAAAAAGATGGGTTTCAATGCCCATGAAAGCAGGTGCAATCTATTTCCAATCACAATGTTATCCATTTCAAAACAATTCACAGCTTACATGATTGTCACAAAATAATACGCATATTCAATCAATCACAAAAAATACTACACTGCCAATGGAAGTTGAGATGTTCATTAACTGTCTAATAGATGTTGGCTTATTTTTGTAAAGTAAGTAATCTAACCGAAAATATTACAGTGCTAACAGGAAGCAATTAATATAATAGAGACTAATGCTCTACCCACATCGCAATCTATTTCCAACAAAAACCTATTTCCAATAAGTTTCCAATGACTGTTGTCCACATCAAAATGTGTTACAAGTTACCCAGCTTCAAAAAATGAATCACATTTAATTTCCCAAAAAAGTGTCGTGTAATTTCCAAAAAAGGTATTGTGTAATAATAATCATCATCCAACTGGTACATGATGCAGTATCGTCATTGTGTAGCAGCTGCAAATGTCCTTTTGCGTGCTAGAGTCTTAAGCCTGCGTTGCATTGGTTGTGAAGATGGACCATGAGGTGCTCGAGATGATTCTACATTGTCTTCTAATCGATTTTCAGATTGTGCTATTGCATTTCTCATTGGTAGTGGCGGCCAACTTGTGAAAATTTATTTTGTAGTAGGACAACCTCTTTGATAATGGCCTTCCCCTTTGCAAATGGTACAATGCATTTTTCCACTTGTTCTTTTAGATTGTGTTTGGTTGGAGATAAAACTTTTTGATGAAAAGTTTTCAAGGTAAAAGTTGTCAAGTTGATAGAAAATGATGTGATATGATAGAGTTAATAATTAGTTATAAATAGAATAAAGTTAAAATAGATAGGTTATTTGTATGGGTAGCTATGTGAAAATGATTGAAAAGTGGGTTATTTGTATAGAAAAATGTAAAAAATTAATTAAAAAATATAATAGTTATGGAGAGTGAAAAGTTTTAGATTGAAAATTTTTGGTTGACATTTTTGATGTCCAACCAAACATACCCTTAATATGTTGAGATGGTTCTTCTTCTTGCTCTCTCCTTCTTTCAGTCTGTTTTCTACCCACTGTTTTTTTAATATCTGGTGGGAGCACTACCTTATCTGAGGAACAAAAAAAAATGATCATTAGAATACTTATAGAGTTAGAAAAAATAAGTAGAATAAGCAATTGATTAAGTTCATTGGAAAATATACTGTCTATATCTAGCTCCAAAAACAACTGGCTTGCTATAGCGTGGAACCCATGGTTATAAGTCTTTCGATATGCATCCATAGTATGAAACCAGTTGTAATAAGAAACTGGGTCCTCCCGCCTCCACATCATAACTCTGAATGCATGAAGACATGACATTCCTTCCAACTGTCATTGCTTGCAACTGCATTTCCTTCGTAGGTACTGAACAACATGCGTGTTTTGATCATAAGAGACTTCAAACTCTTCATTCTCACAGTGTATGAAAGTTGCTCTCCTTCTGTGTTGTCCAATTACTTCTAAATCCTTTGAGTATTTCCCTGACAAATGTGAATTAGATGAGTTGCCTTCACTGCTCCTCTTACTAAACCACTCCATTACCTTTGTTCTGAAGCTGTCAAACAACTGAACTATTTGCATGTGTCTTGCATTTTCAATCCAAGCATTGAATGATTCGACAAAGTTGTTGTCAGTGGCTGAACATGGACTATCATCGGGAAAAAATGCCTGTGGCCGATGTCTTGGATCAGTCATTTTTATCCAATCGCATGACTGTGGATTGATTTCTCTTAATTTTGCCATTTGGATCTTGAATTCTGCTTGGGTATATGCTTTACTAGCTATCCAAAATAATTTTTTTACCAAATCACTCTTCCCCCACTCATTTCTAGCCAAATTCCCGCTTAAGTGTCGCATACAGAAGCGATGCTTCGATGTTGGAAACATGTTGGCCACTGCTACCATTAAGCCTTTTTGATGATCTGACATTATGGTATATTCTTTATCTCCAATTGCTTCCTTCAAAAGTGTTAAGAAGTATGTCCAACTACTTTTGTACTCATATTCTACAACTCCAACTGCAATAGGCATGATTTATCCTTCAGCATCCTTGCTTACTGCAGCTAGTAAGCTGCCCTTGAAATCACCCTTAAGAAATGCACCTTCTAATTCAATATATGGCATACAAACAGCTCGAAATGCTTTTTTACTAACATCAATGCATAAGAATGCTCTTTGAAAGTGGTGCCTAACATCAGTCTTAATGTAAGTAATTGTTCTTGGATTTGTCCTTATGATTGATGAAAAGAAAGTGGGGAGGCATACAAATAACTCATATGTAGTACCATTAATGGAACCCATAGCATGCTTCTTACTTCTCTAGATCTTGTGATAGGTTAAAGTGAGCTTGTAATTTGAATGCATTTGATTGTATAACTGCTTCACTGTCAAATTGTTGTTGACTCTAAGGTCTTTCTCAGTAGTGGTGGAAATTAGCTGACTTGTTTCCACTGCCTTTAGCAACTAAGTATGTGTGTTCCACATTGTTATATCTCTTTATCACAAAAGACACCCGATCATTCTTTCTTGATGCATGCAATATCCATGGGCAACCATTAGCTTTACATATGATGGTAAGTCAATAACATTCATTCTTCGTAAACTTTACATCAAACCATTAACAATGGTATGCTGTGGAATTGCCAACTGTAACTGTTTTTGTCTTCAAATTGAAGTCCAACGTGTAAATATGGATCCTTCATATCAAAATATGGATCATATCCACAGTTTGATGTAACATTCCATCATCGTCCTTATGCACTTTCACAAATGAGTCATCGCTATCATCACTATCATCAGCATCTTCTCCCTTGTGTTGCATTGTAGTTTCCTGCGATGCCTTATCTTCTTCATGTTGTGCATCAATGCTATGTTGCTCAACTTCACTTCTCATAACTGCTCGATACCATTCCATCCATTCATCATGCCGATTTTGAGGGAATGTTTCCTCAGGAGCCACCCTGCGCATCACACATCATATTAAATAAATTATAAGGAAGTATTGAAGAAAGAAGAAAGAATCAAAGGAGAAGAGATGACAAGTAGAGAAAACAAAAAAGCTTTGATTGCCCACCAATTTTTTTTTATATGAATTTATAACCAAATTTTGATACCTCTTAAGGCTCTCAAAAGGTGTATTTGTGATTGAAAGAAAGCAAATAAGTAAGACTCGGTTATTGGATCTAGATGTGTACTTTGAATCCCTTGGAGATTACAATCCACTTGTAAAATAGAGATATAAATCCAACATGATCAAACTGGCCAGGGGAAAACCAGGTTCATGAAAATGTATTTTCTAAGTATTTTAAAGTCATTTCCTATCTAGCACATAGGCAACTTGCCTTCTGTTATGAGCTGTGTCAAATAATACCTTGTGAGATGCAGCACATATGTAGAAAATGAACTTTAATATGTTTTTACTTCTTTGTAGGGCGTGATCAGTAGAATATAACTCAATTCCATGGAAAATTCATTTCCCAAATGTTAATTTCACATAATGCTATCTGGTGTATGTCTATGCAATGGCATTATCATCACAAAGAATTCGTGTCCGTGTCCGTGTTGGTTAACAAGGTTGAACAATATGAATTTGTTATGACAACTAGTGAACTTGATTGGTTTGATAAAAGCAACACAAAGAAGAGCCCAAACAGTAATTTAATAGTTGCATGCATGCTCCTTCATTTGTATCTTCACTCATGATTAATAGCATAGTTTTATATTGAAGTTCAACGTGTAAATATAAATCCTTCATCCCAGAAACAACCAAGAGAGGAAGGGGTATGTTCAATTTTGAAAATACACATAGGGCAATTATAAGTCCTTGCTTCTCATATTTTGACAAAATCCCAAAAATCCTTTGGTTTCGAAATGCAATTCTCCACTTGGAGCAAGAAACTATTGAAAAGAATGATGCACCAACTAGAATGCCATGACTTCCAATAATCTCAAGAGTAAAAAGTAAACAAACAACTCAAATCTAACATCTAACAATCTGAAATTCCATTTCAAAAAATTCATATGATTCAAAAGTATACTTTAAAACATCGACATATATACTTTAAACAACAAGTAATTCACTAAATCGCAAAAATCACCATCTAATTATTAATTGTTTCAAAGCAGCAATCAGTCTACCAAATTCCAATCGGCAGCATGTATAATTTAAAAATAGACTAAATTCCAAATTCTAAACATCAACCATTTAACATATATAATTAATGAAGCATCGAAGTCCCCCCCACACACTTTGTGTCAACAACGCTTAATATAATCTGAAAAGACTTTAAAATTATCAACGTCAGTATATTTCAATCAGCAATTCAGTTAGCAACATTAGCATTTTCTAATTCTCACATGGAATTATTTTGATACAATATCTAAGTTCTCATAGTACTGATAGACTCTAAAGGCATTTGGATATATTGTTAAATATCAATTTGGAATGCGCAATAGGCAATCACAAAGCATTGCTCAAAGACAAACAAAGCTTGTTATTTTTTTAATATAGCGGACCATCACCGTACACCACAAACAAACATGCCTGCTATTTTTAATACATGGGACCACTCCTATACCACGACAAATAAAGCAAATATGTCTCATTATGGCTGACATTGCAATCCATCCCAACAGTGACGAGGTAAATATCATTGTTGAAAGCATGATGTGCATAACTAAATAAAAATTGAATATACCTCTCTTGAATGTTTCTATTGTCATCATCCATCTGCTATAGCGTCAACGAGCTAATGAAAAAGAGGGAAAAACCCATCGACGAAGACAGTGCAGAGAAGATGACAAGAACCAGCCACTAATTTAGGATTCCACCGACGAAGAAAATGCACCAACCTC
Source organism: Annona cherimola (assembly GCA_030490835.1). Lineage (NCBI taxonomy): Eukaryota > Viridiplantae > Streptophyta > Magnoliopsida > Magnoliales > Annonaceae > Annona > Annona cherimola. Next base: position 31,539,717 of record CM059971.1, on the reverse strand, counting down.
CGATTTGGGATTCCTTTTCGATCAGGGGGTTTCCAGTTTGGGGGACTTCTCTCTAGTTTCGTTGTTGATTTAGGGTTTCAGTTTCGTTTTTTTTTTTAACATCTAAGGCTATTTGTGACATTTCATATAACTTAATGGTGGTTTTAGATGTCGTTACGATTCGAGGTTTAAAATGCAAAAGACCAAAGTTTCCGGGGTTTGAAATGCAAAATGCTAAAGTTAAGGGTTTAAAATGCAAATGATCAAAGTTAGAAGGTTTAAAATGCAAAGAACCCGCAGTCACACAATAAGCAGCCGCGAATAGGCGAGTGACAGATGATAAGAAGTGGGCAACTGGAAGCTCATAAAACTCAAGTTTGCATTATCAGTAACTTTAACTCTATTTATAAAATATTAATCCTAACTCTTATCATATTTGTAAAATTTAATCTTTAGTCCTATTTTTAAAAATCAAATTTAGGTTGAGTTTCGGTATAGAATTTAGATTGATGAATTTACATTTTATTTAATAGTAATCAGTTTAGAATTTCATATAAATATATAATAATAATAAATCATATGAGTAAACATAATAATATACAATCAAACCACATGTTTTTTAAAAATATAACAATATAAAAATTATTTTTAGAAAAAATTTAACATAAAAAACAACATAAATAATAAGATTAATGAACGTAAAAATAAATGATAGAAATAAAAAATAAATATAAATAAAAATAATATACTTTATTTATAAATAATTACAATATGCCAAAATGTATTTAAATGTAGATAACATAAAATACATAAAATATAAGGAAATATTATTTAAATATTATGTACATAATATACTTTATAATAAATATAAAATGGAAATTGGACTTGGGTTCTTTGAGTTTACATTCACTTGAACATTGACTATATCATATTTACAAATCGGGTTTATTGGATTCGGGTTCTTCAAGCTCGAGTTGTAGAAAAGTAAGTTTTAACACTATTGAAAATCAGGTTTGGCGGGCTAAATTCGGTCTTAACTTGACCCAAGTTGCATCTCTAATGAGAAGCAACAGAAGGCAAAGAGCAAATGATACTTCAAAGAATCCCACAACGAATTCTTACCTTGCTATGGGGTGCTTCACATGCTTACGAATAGAGGGTCCCTCTTTTCTTGTGGAAACACCTCTCTTTACACACATACCAACACACCTTGTCTACACCTCTCACTTGGTGGGACGCAACTCCAAAATCTCTCATCAAGTGGGGTAAGCAATAAATGCCTAATGGTAGAGATTTGCTTTTCACTTTGGATGATGTAAAATTTTATTTTATTGCTTTGTAGTTTATTTTTAATGTTTTATAATTGTTAATTTTAAATTTTTAGTTTTGCTTCTTAGATCATTTTTAGTTTTGCTAGCTGCTTTCTTTACACATTTTAGAAGACTTTAGATGGTTAAAATGTAAATGAATATGTAACTTTCTTGTTTTCAAAAAATGTATAGTATAGATAGGGTATGAAAGTTTTCAATATATGAAATTTTTAGAATAATAAATAAATATATGTGATTTTTGGAACCATAAATAAATGCATTTGTATAAACATGATAAATGGTTTAATTTCAGGAAAATATTCTAAAGTAAAAACAAGGTGACACATGGATTTCTCTTTGGTGGCTTGAGGCTTACCATTTAAAATATTTGAAAGTATTTTTAAATTTTAAATAATTTATCATGTTTATTCATGTGTTTTTATTTATGATTCCAAAATTTATATACATTGCAAACTTTTATACACTATATTTTTTTATTTTTTTGTTTTTTGATTAATTTTATATACTATATTTATATTAATCACTTTTGAAAAATTTTAAGAGTTTTAAATTGACTTTCAAAAGGTGCTACTTTTTACAAGATATAAGTTTTTATGAAATTTATTTTCTCATAGCTTGATAAAACAAAATGTGTTAAACATAATAAATCATTTAGATTTTAAAATAATAATATAAAATTAAAAACTGAGGGTATTCCATGTTTTCGGTAAGTATTAAATAATGTATTATGATATTATATAATAGTTAAATAACATCCTAATGCATTTTGTAATTTTTAATATCCTTTTATTTTTTATTCACTTTTATGTGGGCTTGTAAAAAAAGATATATGCAAGAATTCAAAAGTGATAAAATTTGGTGTATAAAATAAATACATTTAAGCATACATAAAACTGAATAAAAAATAAATAGGTATATTTAAAAAAACAAAGTAAACATGGAATAATAATTATTAAAAAATATATAAAGTGAATATATAATTATTAAAAATATTGAAAAACCAGTTTAAAAATATAGGATAAAAGGTTGAAATATATTTAATTTTTCAGAGTCACAAATAAATACGAATGGATAAACATGATAATTGATTAGATTTTAAAATTAAAAAATTAAGGGTAAGGAGTCTCTAAGCTTAAGCTAAGTATTGAATCATTACCCTAGCTTAATTTGCTTTCTTATTGGTATTGAAAATTTCCACCAAACTAAAATTTTTTGAATGAATGCAAATATTTTACTTTTAAATTGACATAGGTGCAAATAACCTAAATTATATAAAAATTAATTTTCTAAATTTAAACAGAAAATAGAAGAAAATACTTAAAATATATAATTTTTTATTTAAAAGGATTTTATTAAATTAAAATTGATTAATTCTGTTTCTTTCAGATTTTTCAAATGGCTAGCATAAATAGTATCAAAATTAATTTTCTGGGGTGATATTAGAAAAATACAAGAAAATATCCTAAAAATATAAATTTTTTGACTTTTTCAGATGTTTCTTAAATTGAATAGGTTATATCTTGTCTCTGAGGACTTGCTAATTAAATCAAATGATTTCCAAATAACATAGAAGAACTTCTACTCATACAAGGGCATGTTTGGAAGGTAACTTGAAATTTTGAATCCAGAACTTAAGCAGCCCATTTTCTGTTGTTTTTTTTATCCTTTTCATTTTCAGGTTATAAATCTAAACTATAACAATTTCACCGGATATAAACACCGCAAATCTCATAGATAGTTTTACAAAGTGAAATGAAAAATGAAAAAAGTGAAAAGATATAATCAACATTACGGGAGAGAAAACGCAATTTTGCATTGAGAGTCCAATGATAGATTGTTTTACAGAGCCCCATGATAAGGAAGAAGAGGAAGATTCATTAAAGTTTGCTAACGTCAGTCAAGTTATCAGATGAATAGACCCCTCTGGAATTCTTTAGGAACAGGGGATACATCTTCCTGCTGCATGTTTTATTTTGAGAATGTTCATGACTTTCGTACGAACAATCTTAAGTCTTTAATTCTTAAATACAAACTCTCTGAGAAGTTGACAATGTCCTGAATTTTCATCATCCGCAAGCAATCCACTATCATGGCTATGTTTACGCATCTAGTGAAAAATCTTTCTTGCCCATTTTGGTGATAAGATGACTTGCTTCAAGGATCTCCTTCTCTTGCAAGTACCCGCGAACTAATATGTTGTAGGTACCACTATCTACCTGGTGACCCTCCGCCATCTGCAAGAACAACTGTTTAGCTTCAATCAAACTCTTCTCTCTGCAAAGGCCATTTATCAGCATATCATACATTTTAGAATCAGGCTCAAAACTCCACCTGGTTGGGAAGGAAGTGAAAAGTTCCTTTGGAGCATTCAATTCCCCAACTTTACACAACCTATTCATAAGGATCCCAAGATTTTCAATATCTGGTTTACAACCATTGCTTTCCATCTCATTAACAACAGCGACGCCTCCCTAAGACATTTGTTTTTAAATAGACCATCCATAAGGATGCCATATGTAAAATTATCTACACTTAGTGCATGTGCTTGCATCGCATTGAAAAGCTCCGATGCACGTTTAATCTCGCCAATAGCACACAAGCCACCAATCAGAGTGGCGTAAGTAACAATGTTTGGTTTCAACCCTTTGCAAGTTTGTTCATGAAAAAGCTGCATAGCTTCATCTATTTTATGCTTCTTACAGTATCCATTAGGCTCATGATATTGTAAGTCACAACATTAGGTTCATGATCCCCTATCCACCATGTAGTGAAATAAATGCACTGCGGCACCCATTTTTCCTATTAAACAGTATCTATCTATCTATCTATCAATGTACTGAATATGATCACATCAGAGTCTAGACCTCTTTTAATCATCAATTTTAATAATCCCTGAGCTTCAACAACATTTCCTTCTTTGCGCAAGGCATCAACCAATGCATTAAAGGTTATCGCATTTGACACGTATCCTTCATAAAACATTCGTTGGAATAGATGCATTGCTTTTCTCCATCGTCCCAAATTAGAGAGGCCATGAATTAAAGAACTATAGGTAATAGCATCGGTTGAGAATCCTCGATCCACCATTTTGTAAAAATAGCATTGGTTGAGAACCCTCGATCCACCATTTTGTAAAACAGTCTAATAGGTTGAGAATCCTCGATCCACCATTTTGTAAGACAGTCTAATAGCTTCTTTCCACTGTCCAGAATTGCAAAGCCCATGAATTAATGATTTGTTAGTAAAAATGTGGGGCACAATTTTTTTCTCGGGCATTTCCAAGAAAATGTCAACAGCCTCCTTTACAAGCCCATCATTGCAAAAATAAAAACCTGAAAACCTTTACAAGTCCTCCAAATATCATCATCCGTCCCTTTAAAAACCTTTTATATTACAATTTGTATGTAAAAATATATATTTTACTATTAATAATTATAAATTAAAGTTTACTTATGATCAATGCTATAATTAATTTTCATTAAATATCATAAATGAATAGAAATAGTAAAAGGTTTGTTTATGAGGGGAAATTTTAGAGGAAAAAATTCTGAAAAAAAATGAAAGAGTAATGTAATTTAATAATAGTATAATATGAGCAAATAGAATAATGATAAAATAGACAAGATAGTTGTATAAAAAATATGAAATACTACTTGACAATATAAGTAATAAGTGAAAAATAAAACGGTTAGGCAGTGAAGACGTCAAATCATATTTAGAGCAAATAAATAAAGTGGTGTAAAAATTACGTTATATTTTAAAAATAAGCCACATTTTTTTCTTTCAACATGGTAAACTCCTATATAAATGGAGAATACATATGATGTAAATATGACCTCTAGAGGGGTGTTTTGTGCTTTAGAAGGCTTAATAACGGTTTCGGTTTCTAAAGCATTTGCTAACTTCTATTGGTGTACGCTAGGGATATCAGCCTAGCATCAAGAGCATAATATACAAAATTTTAACAAACTTCATGGGCATGCTCGCAAAATAGTCAGTATTAAGGACATGGTGAATAAAATTTTTGCAAAAAATTTTAACAAATTTCAAGGGTATGCCTGCAAAATGTGAGGGTATAATATGTGAAAATTTTGCATATTTTAATTTTAGGGACATGCTCACAAAAGCCGGTAAACTTGTATTGGTTGCAATTAGACCAAACCACATGGGAACTCATTTGAGTAACCTGAGAAATTACAGCAACTTTTTCTTTTCGGAGAGCTTCGAAAACTATAATGAAACTGAAATTTGATCAATGTTAGATCTACATAAGGGTGTAGACCATTAAGGTAATGTGAAGTGTTTTTTTTTTTTTTTTTTTTTTTCAATTTTTAAAAAGGCAGGGCATACAGTTTCCACAAATAGAGGCGACTACTTACAAATTTTTTTTGCATATAGGTCCTTAAGTTTGCAAAATTTGGACTTTTGAATGGACAAGTTTCGTGTTTGCAGCCTGAAGAATTGCGCAATGATACTCCCTCTAGTTAGTTAAAGCTCAATGTATATTTTAACGATCCAATTAGAGTTTAAAGTATTTTTTTCTTATCAGAAATCCAATAAAAGAGTGGTGTACGAATGAATCAAACCAAATAATACAATTGTTGGGTACATCGCTAATGCCAACCTTAAGGGGCTTAACCTGGCCAATTGAGTTGGAACCTGAGGGAAATGAGTATTTAAGATTAAAGTTCAAGTGAACAAAAGCTCATTTTCTTTATATTTAATATAAAATATTTTATATATAAGTTAAACGATATTTTTCATATTAGTGAATATATTATATAAAGCTTATGTTGTATGCAATTGATTTTAAAATACAGTCGCTTGATTTCTGGATTTCTTGGAGGCTAATCTGTAAGAAAAATGCAGATTATCCTCCAATGCGGGAGAAATTCTCAGGCAAATAGAATTTTATTGGAGGGTTGATATATAATTCCAATTAATATTTAAGTTTTATGCTACAATTATTTGGTGCGGGCCATTTTATATGAGAGTTATAATTTTTAGGCTATGAATTTTATACATTTGGCACCATTAATTTTATAATCTTAAGTTTTTTTTTTCACGATATAAAACAACACAAATAAATGTGCCTAAACTTTATGCCAAAATGCATGAGTTGAGATTATTGTGTTTTATTTTGAATTTTATTTTATAAATGCATTTCTATAAATTTATATATAATAATAAGTATATGTAGATGTTGAAATTATATATTGATTGTGTGGGTTTAATATAAGCATGCATCATTGATAATCTTGACTATATAAATATAGGACAGAACTTGTGTTATGAAATAAGTACGCAGACATATTAATATATGTATGATACCACCCATTCTACTCTTCATGCACGTAGAGCATTGACTTTGGGTTGTTATGATGCAACCGATTTTTTGATGTGTTTGGTTATTTTAAAATACGTCCGCAAATGTGACGCCATTATTACCTAAATCTCCTTAATGGTTAGTCAATAGGTGTCATATGACCTAAGAAAAATCCAGTTGTATTTCTCCATAGTTTATAAGGGGGTGGCATGGTGTACAAAACCTGTTATACATGAACATCACAATTTCAATCTAAAATATCAACACTTAGCTTTACATTCACATAGTCACATGCCTATACTATAAAGACATCCATATAAAGAGAAATTCATCATAATCCATCATTACTCTACAAACAATCCAAAATAACATATACATATATTCACATAAATGGTAATCCTGTCCAGAAATACCCAAGCACAATATGTTCTTCATAGTTGGGTTAAAAAGGTAAATGTTTACACTAATTTATATTAAATAGAAGTGTAAATCTCAAAATAGCTAAAAAAAACACAAGGCTTAATCTATTGAGTCTGGTCTCTAGGGTCATGTCCTTCACTAATCCCATGTCAAGGTTTTTCTCTTGGACTATGGTCTAAAAGCAAAATAACAAATCACATGAGTCTAAACAGACTCAATAAGTAGATGACAGTTAGCATAAAAATAAAAGTAGATGAGACTCATAATACACATGTCATGATAATGATGCAGAATGCCAACTCCTAATTGACCATATAAGATTTGGAATCAACATCTATGCCAAAAAAATTTATAGAGTCGCATGTACAATCCTTCCCTCATGTCAATTAAGAGCCAAGAACAACCATTTTCTCATGTTAATCTAGGGTCATAAATAACCCTATACAACCACAACCCATTCACATTTACAGTTGTATACAAATTTAACTAATATAACATATCCATGATAATACTCATGCATTGAACTATTAAACAACTTTCACTTATCCCAGATAGTTCACCATCACATACATACAAGATAAATGTCATAAATCAAACAAATAGCATCGTTGCAATCAATAAATATGTACTTTAATTTAACAAATTAACTATCGCGCAAGCAATTCATCGAATATCTAACAAGCATTAGAGGATAGACCTTTAGTTCTCTATACTAGTTAACCACACTCAAGTCATATCGCATTCTAGTGATGCGAAAGCTACAAATCTATCTTCTATTTCACCTAATCTATATAACAATACCTGATTTCTCATGAACCCATCTAACTACAGGTCGTTTAGTTCTTAAATGCCTTAACCGTGAGTTTTTGGGGCAATACCCACTACCACCAATTCTATAATATGTTCAAGAAGAGAATCCATTATTAACCTGAGAAAATGGAGCATCTACTTACCTCAATGATGGTTTTCCTTAGTAACAGTAACCCTAAATTTATATCTCTGAGATTTCGTGCTCTATTAATACGAATCGGTGATCTTCAATGTAGCTTAGAGAAAGAGGGGAGGAACTGGAGCTCTGTTAATGCGAACATTGTGAAGAAGAGGAACTGGAAGGAGTGGAGGCAAAAATGAGAGGAGAAGAAGAGGGGAGAAGGGCGTCGGTCCAAAAATAGAACCCTAACTCAAACGGGCCTCTCTTTTAATGGTTGTCGAGATGGGCCTAGGCCAAGCCCAATCGTAGTTTGTAACTTGCCTTCTTACACATACAACTTAGTGAATTAAAAATTTCTTTGGGGTGCTGCCCCCTTCACCCCCACGACTTCGCTGCCAGATTGAACCCCGTACATACTCTACGAAGTTTAAGATAGTCTTTGTGCCTAAAATGACGTATCAATCATACACTTCTACATCAATACCCCATAAATCATGTCATAACTAGGTGGTGCAGCTACAAAAACATGCTAATACACAAATTCTTGCTAATGTTAACATTGTTATGAATTGTGTCTCATACAATCCAACATACCAAATTCATAATAAATAAATAAAAATACCTGGTCCTCACAGCAAAGCAATGCCATGTAATCCCTTGAAATTTTAAAATTTTGAAACTTAATGAAAATTCAAATGTATTTAACTTCATTTGTTTAGATAGGAAACCAAGTTTCATCCAAATTCAATATATATAGGCCACATTTATTTAAAAATAAGTACATTTATGTGTTAATTAGGAAAAATGCTTAAATCCATTTACATATATCTTGGAATATAGTAATCCTTTAAAGAATCATTTATCCATATACTAGTGATATTTTAGGTGGTTTAGATGTTGAAAATAATATTTTAAAATTGATATTTAGTATTAAATCATTTTATTACATTGATTTTACATGTTTGTAGATGTGGGCTATATACAGTAATATTAGATAAATGAGAGAGTTTTCATAATAATATAAGTACTGCTAAACTCGACAGATAAAGTGGATTTTTTTTATCAATCATTTAGATATTAAAAATGGAGTGGGTTACATAGAAAGTGAGTTTCATAGAAATATCTTTGATTTTTCAAATGATTCTGATGAGTAGGAGCTCTTTTGGGTTCAAAATTTTTTTTTGACTTAAAACACATTCTCCTCATCAGTTTGGAATTTTTGCAAATTAGCATTTGTTGGAATTTTTATAGAAAATGATTGATCATTATATTAATTATAGAAGCACCTATTAAAGGTAAATTGTACACTGATCACTATATATTTTTTTGGGCTAAGTCCAGCATCAGAAAAAGACCAGTATAAGAAGATGGGCATAAACAGACCAGTGATGATATGACGATCTTTCAACCTTCCAAATTTTTTGTTATAAATTGATCATTTTAACTCTAATTTTTATGATCAAATCGTCAATTTCTATATTTTTTATACTTCTGAACTCAATAGAAGAGTTTGATTTTGCAACTAAAGCCTAACGTTTAAGTTATTAAATTAAATGATTTTTCATCATTTAATTAAGTTTTGACTAGATCATGATCCATTTTCAAATGACTTTTTATATGCTAGTTATGTTGGGACTAATTCATTATTTTTATAGGTGGACTAAATTAAGTTGGACATTAAAGACTAGACTATTAGAGAATTCTCAAAAATGTTAGTTCTAATTTAATTTAACTAAGGGCATGTATTGATGGACATGTAATTTTTTTATGCGATGTAAAAATGGGTGCATCATTAGTGGAAGTAGATTTTGAATTTCTTACAAAGTACTATTAATTGTAATAATTGATATTGTCATAAATGTGTGATTGATATTGAGAATTACATTAATTACACATCCCAAGATCATTTTTTCTAGATGGGTATATTACACTATTCATTTGGGCTACATTTAACAAATCAAATGTGGTGCTCCATTGACTCATCCATCACTATTAGCTCAAGCCAACAAGTGTCATATGGTATACTAAAATTCCCATAGTGCTAGCCCATGCTATGCCAAGTTGATGTTAATGTGATTAATGTAGAGTTGGTTGCACCCTATTCTATGCAAGTCTTGTGGAGTGTGTGCCAAACCTACATTAATAGGATTACTATCAGGTCGGTAGCTTGCTTTATAAGTAGTTTACCTTCATAGTGGTTATCTCTAGTCAAGAGCCTAGGTTTTAGGCAAAAAAAAAATGCTACTTTGCTTTCTTACTTTTTGAAAATGTCATTTAAGTGCCTAGAAAATTAGTAAGCATATAAATTTATTGAATCAAGTTAACTAATACATATCTACATTTGTAAATGTAAGAAGAATGTGATAATTTAAAAAATTTATACAACTATCAAATATAAAACCACATTTATGCGAAATTAAAAGATAAATGCTTCAACATATAACAAAGCATTATTAAACATAAATAGCGTAATAAATTTTTATAGATTTTTAAAATAAATTAATGAAGCATATCACGTTAAAATTCCATTTGCACTTTGAATTAATATTCTAAGTTGAAAATTTGGGTTAATTTTAAATAGTTTGATATTTTAAATACTCATTTAGTCTAAAATCTTATTTAGTTCCAACTCACATATTAATCTAAAAAATTAAATTAAAGTATAGCTAACAATAAATAATGTGAAAATTCTAAAAGAAAATGAGAATAAGATTACAAATATTTTTACATTTTTTACTAAATGAATATACATAGGTGGGTTGGGTCTATTCAAATCAAGAAATGGTCCTATTTTTTGAATTTGAGTCAATATTTTAACCAACTCCAATACCATCTAATAAAAATATTAGTTTTACTTGGTCAAAAAATGAGTCAAAGGAGTCAAGTTATAACCAAAATCAACCTAATTTTCACATGTGGCTTATACTATTAGCAAGGCAAAAGCTTTGAGAAGTTCCCGTCTTTTGACAAGAAAGACATGAACCAACTATGGGTGGTACGGGTACAACTTCCTATCCCAACCAAATGACCCAAGCGATTCAAAAATTAAAGGGAGGATATCTTTAAGGTACCAATCATCATTAGAGAAGACTAGATTCGGAAAATCTTGGTTGTGTCATGGATATAACAAAATTGTAAGCAACCACGATAAGAGAAATTATCCTCAATTGCACGAAGCAACGATGAATTAAGGTAATATAAATTATTACATCACATTTGTAGACTATTTATAATATTTACTAATATTTATATGCAAATCTATTTCACAGGCACAAGTATATAATGGTATGTCATTTACTCAAACATGAAGAAAAGAATTCTAAAGAGCATGAAGACCATACATAATGGCTATTAAGACACTAATACAAAGAGATGTGCCTTCGTCAACTATGCTTATTGTTGCTATTTATGATAATGTCTAAATCTATTTATGCCAATATTTAAGTTTATGTCATTCATTTGTGGTTTGTAAAAGTACAATGTATGTGCTATGCTCAAGAATGTTGTTGAGATGTGTAAGTTAACACTCTGATAGTGTTTGAAAGTTTCTATAATACATATGAGGTTTGTAATGCTGTCATTTTTCATGTATGTTATAAATTGGATGTTGGACGTCTAACATTGGCCTTCCAAGTTTGAACACATTCTCGATGTATGGAACTGAATAATTGATCATCAATTGGACGACCAAACATTGGACATCACGGTGCATGCGTAAAATGTTTGTTATAGTCCATGGATGTAATGGAAATCCATTATCATATTGGACGACCAAGCATTAAACATCCAATTTACAACTAGACGACCAAACATCGAATGTCCCAATGCGTGCTTGATAATGTGAAGATTTAGAACATTCCACTGTTGTGATGGAAATCTATTATTATATTGGACAGCCGAACATTAGGCGTCTAATTTATAATTGAACGATTGAACATTGGACGTCCTAGTGCATGCTCGACAATGTGGATGTTTAGGAATTTCTATGGAAGTGATGGAAATCCATTAACATATTGGACGACTGAGTGTTAGACGTCCAATTTATAACTAGATGACCGAACATTGGATGTCCCAATTCATGCTTTACAATGTGGATGATTAGGACAGTCCACTTCAGTGATGGAAATCCCTTTATCATATTAGACGACTGAGCATCAAACATCAAATTTACAATTGAACGATTGAACATATGACATCCTATTGCATGATTAACAATGTGCACGTCAATTATCCAATGATAACCAGATTGTCTTCACATTCTGGTTGTATCTCTATCGAATTTCTTATAACGTGTCATATAAGAACAATAAAAAAATGTCTACTGGTTGTAACAGAACCACATCATCTATTCCATCATAAATTTGTCATGTTCAACAAACATTAACAACATCCATGAAATAATGCTTTTCACATGTCCAAAAAATAAAGACAACATCTGTTTACAAAAACATAAAAAAGACTAGGGTAACTAATTGAAGCAGCTTTCACTCCTCATCGTCAGACGATTGCCTATTGTTGGAATCTTCAATTCTCTTCAAACGAGCATAAATGGATGTAAGCGTTGGTCCTGAGTTAATGGCAATTACCCAAGAGGGGAGGGGTGAATTGGATATTTAAAATTTTTCAATTTAAACTGGAAACTTTACCCCGGTTTAGTTTAGTCCCCTTTAGTAAAGCAAATGGAAAGCAATAAGATTATGAAAGCGAAAATGAAAAACAATAGACAAGGGGTGTGTTTGGCAAAAAGAAAAAAATGTCAACATAAAACTTTTCACTCTCCATAATTATCATATTTTTTAATTATTTTTTCACATTTTCCCATACAACTACCCTACTTTTTCAATCATTTCTACACAACTACCCATACAATTAACCTATCTATTTTAACTTTATCATCTTTACTCTTCATCATTACCCCTATCATATCACATTATTTGACAACTTTTACTCTCTAAAACTTTTCATCAAAAGTTTTATCCATTCCCAAACACACCCAAGATTTATAGTGGTTCGAGCAACCTTCCCTACTCCACTCTTCCAAGCTCACACCCCTTGTGACTTGGGTTCCACTATATATTCCGTGAATACAACTAGAGCCTCCGCTCTCTTCTAGATTCCAGCTCTAGGGGATATATACAACCAGAGCCTCTACTCTCTTCTAGATTATAGATCTAGGGGACATATACAACACGTAGCACAAGTAGATGACGAGTCCCTACTCCAGTCATAACACTACTTTGCTATCACTCGGTTTGAAACACCAAAATCAAACCAATCATCAAAAGCCGAATAACAAAATGAAATGAAAGAAATCTACACATTACAGATTCGTGTAGGCAAGTTTCAGCTCAAGGAAGAACACGTAGAAGTGACAAGTTCATCGACGTTGGAGTATGCAGCAAGTTGAATCTCGTTCTTCCTTTAAAACATGTATAGATCACTCAAATGTAGAAGAAAGTGTGATATAGAACTTAGTAGCTTCTCTTTCCTCTTTTTCTGCTCAATCTTGTGTGCTTTCATTTGTGCTTGAGTGTCTATATATAATGGGAGGAGAGATTTGAACGTTAGAGAGTTGGTTGGCGCGTAATAAATGCGCCAACATTCAAATTTTCGAACGTTACGATCAAAGTCGCAAGTGGAGTCGACTTCGGGTGCGACTTCAGTTGAAAACAGGTTGCTCAAGTTCTTCCTCAGGTCGACTTGGTCTTGAACTTGACCCAAGTCGTATGTGGAGTCGACTTTGGGTGCGACTTTGGATTCCTCCAGTTTTCGAGTCTATCTTTTAGGTCGACTTGGATTGGGACTTGACCCAAGTCGCTGCTGGAGTCGACTTCAGTGGCGACTTGACTTTTTTAGATTGCCTAGTGAACTTAAATTCCTTTGAAATAATTTTGGTCACTTAGATTTCTTCAAATTACGTGTTCTTCCCTTGATTTGTATCATTTGAAATTCTATATGATTATTTAAGCTTGAAACCTTTTGCCTCCATGTCTTAAATTCTTAAATACTTGAGTCTTAGAGTGCATGAAAGATGTTCAAATATGTGTTCTTGATCCAACATGATGAATTGATGCAACCTTGCTTGCTTTGGACTTGTTTTGATCTTCATTCGATCCAATTTGAATGTTTGGGTCGACTTGGTCTTCAAATTCACTTAAGTCGAATGTCAAGTCGACTTGGTTTGCAACTTTGCTCTTCAAATTCTATACTGTCTGTCTGAAGTCGATGCTAGAGTCGACTTGGTCTGCGACTTTACCCAAGTCGCATGTGGAGTTGATTTTGTTTGCGACTTCGGCAGCTCTTGGTCCCCAATTTCAATGCTGGATAAAAAATGACTTTTGAATTCGATGCTGGAGTCGACTTGGGAATTGACTTGACTTATCATGTTTCATATTTTTTTTATTTTTATATCTTAAACATTGCACAAAACATATTATTAGCCAAAATTTACTCAAATTGCTTGTTAATCATCAAAACATATACTTTGGTTGAATTTCTTTTGATTTCAACACTTGTTTCCAACAATCTTCCCCTTTTTGATGATTGACAAAACCGATTTGAGTATATACCTTTCGATATGTTTAAGACATGCCATTTTATTTTGTTTTGATATTTTTAGAATGATTATAGGTCATTTGTCTTTTGAATTGTCATACATATTCCATTTTCAACATTTGCATATGTTATTTCCAAAAATCTCTTAAATCACAAGTTGAATCCATTCATACAATCATTCAAAACAACCATTTCAATTTCATATAAAAACAGAGCACAAGTAATCAGAGCATAAGTATAAACTTTGCATAAACAGAGCATAAACAAACTTTTTCATTAACTTTTCATATATGATCAAAAATATTTCATACAAGTTTTAAAAGCAACTTAAAACCTATATACAAGCTACCCAATCCAAAAATCCTAAAAATCTAAACACATACTCAACTATTCTCCTCCTTTTTATCAATGGATCAAATAGGGGTCGACTCGCTGAGATTTGGCATATAAGAATGCCGATATGGGATATGGAGTGGATTGGAGAGCAGGGGTAGGTCGGATAGGTCGAACATGGGCCGATGAATAAAATGATGATACGGGGCCCGGAGTCAGACTCTGCGCATTGATCCGGTGTCAAATGGATCCAGTTTAGTTATTGGTTGATTCTTGTGGCTTCCGGATGCCAAATGATATCGAATCATCCTGAGCTCCCGATCTATGCGATCTTGTCGGAAATGCATGTCCATGATGGTAGTAAGGACCCACGGCTATCTGACTAGTTAGGTGATCCTCGATCTACTCTAGGTGCTCTCGGATTGCATTCACCGAGTTGTCCTAAGATGGTGGCTGACGAGTGGGATCTGGGATCTCAGAACCATGGGGTGAGCAGGATCCATCCATGTGATACTGGCGAAGCAGGCTCCTCGGGAGCATCTTGAGGTGGAGCAGGTTGCTCCTCTGGTGGTGGCAGGGGCTGCTCCCCCAGAACATGTGCTTCCCCGGCTTCTTCTGGAGCCGGTACGCCCATTCTTTCTTGGATACGCTCCGCTCTAAATTGCTTCACATTGATTTTCATTCGTTGGAGCAAGGCCTTGCTGATCGCATTCGATGATTTCAAAACCTCGAATGGTTCACCATCTATATCGACTTGGTAATGCTCCAGGATCTTAGTGATCCAAGTCCCGTAAGGTAAAACCCCTCGTGGGTTGTCCTTTCTGGAAGCCAGGGCTTCTAGGAATAATCATGGGAGACTGACTTTGACTTGATTGGAGACTTTCCAGAGGATTTCTGCCTCCTACGGGTTTAGCTGATTTTTGCCTCTGCCTTTTGGGTAGATGTAGTGGGTAATCAATAGCCTTAGGACCCTTAGCCTCGGGGATAAATCCATGTAACAAAAATTTGACCCCGAGATGATATTTGTTGCTCCTGGTGAGCTGATTATACATTTGGGAGATAAATACATCTGTAGATAGCCATTCGTCATCATAAGAGAGCTCTAGGATTCGTCCCACCTTTCTAATAGCTTGATCTAGGCTTGGGGCCCCTCTTGATCCCAAAAATATTTCAACTCCTTTCACACATGTGTCGAAATACTGATCATCCCATAAATAGTAGAAAATCCTAGTCAAGTCGGGATATACCCTGTCATCTACTTTCAACAATCTGGTCCAACCTTGGAAATCCAGTAGCTCCTCAATTTCAAACTCATAGTCTCTTAAGAACTTGAAGTCTATGATCTTGGGAATGAATACCTTATGCTCATAGAAGCTCTTGTAGAAGTGACTGTGTTGTAGCTCTGTCTTGAAATATGTCGTTGGCATTTTCAAGACTTGCCCTTTCATGGTTGGGGTTCCCCTTCTTTTGGCCCCAATTTCCATGCTTTGGGAAGTTTGTGGTTCCTCTTCCCTGGCAGCGGTGGTTGATGGAGTCCTGGCCTAGAATTGGACCTAACTGTGGCGCCCCAGCCCGAGCATCACATCCTTACCTCAGGATCTATCGATTGGTAAATGTGATCAGGATTGTTGCCCTGTCACATGGCGGGATTTATCGGATGTTTATCCTGATAATTGTGGTCATATAGAGTTCATAAAACACTTCATATTCTCATAAATTCATTTTCATACATTTCTAAGTCATTTTGAATCATTCACTTCATACAAACATGCTGTTCAGTGACATTTCATCTTTTGCCAAAATCAGATGTCACTACATGTATAAAACATAGTCATCCATACCAAACATTCGAATAGTTTACATCTATTCAACATAAAACACTGCATATAAATTTACAATCATTTCACATAATTGCATAACATGAATTTCTCCATGGATTCCTTATGCCGGTGCTTGCTCCTTCGCCATATCCTATCCATCACCTGTCTTTGAGTTTGGAAAACGAAAACATGAGTCGAAACTCAATAAGCAAGCTATTTGCATTTTTCAGGCAATTCATTTCAGGCAACATTTTTCATTTCAAATCAACTTGGAAAGCATTTTATACCTTATCCAAAGGTACGTCTTGAAACATGAAATCCTGTACCCATCACGGGTCTCATATGCATAATGCCATATGAAAAACACGAACTTGAACATCATTTCTCCCTTAGGATGGAAGCTAGCTAGGCGACCATCCGTCACATTAACTCCCATTTCAGAGAGGGCGCCGCCGGCCATCGGCCTATTACAAGTGACTTGATCACACCAAGGGGGGACAATCGGTCCGCTTACACCCTTCAAGTGGACCTCGTATCCTGTGCACATGAACTTTTGCATAAATTCATCTTTAACATGCTAGCATGATTTTTCAATCATAAACATCAAACCACATCATTTTTTCATAGCAGTTATAAAAGAAACATTTCATAATAACATTGCATTTGAAATAAACATCATTTCAACATCATTTTGCTAAGGGATGGCCATCCTTAAACTCATTAGAAACAATTCCATAGTTTCATCAAACAAGTTAGAATACAAATTGCATTTATGGAAACAATTTAGAAAAGCAAAAATCCTTTAGAAAATTTGCTTGCTTACCTGAACTTCTTAGCTTTCCTCCGTCACTTTCTCTGTGCCTTTGCCTACATGAAAATGATATGACTTTTCATACATTTCCTTTTCTCATATCTTACTAGTTTTCCAACCCATTCCATATACACACATCATTTATTTGACTTCATAAGTCATCATTCACATATATGGCTTAATTTGCACATATTAGCACCTTTTACACACATTCGGCTATCATACAACATAACATATACACATAACCATAAAATTAGGGTATTCATTTCAATATCATAAAATTCATTCCATAAACATCATTCATAGCTTCATTAAGCTTACTTTGCAATTTTTCTCATTTTTTCTCAAAACACACATACGGGTGTTTCTTTTACATACATAGCATTGCCTTAGCTTCATAAATCAAGTCCAAAATTTTGGATTAATATCATATCATTTCAAACAGATCCATAAACATGGAATTCATCTCATTTTCATGCATTTTTGCATAAAATCAATTTTCAAAAGTCATTCATCACCTGTTTACCGTTATCCCTTCACATAAGCTCATTTAGCACTTAAACACAATGAATTTCATAAAATTTCCTAACTCAGAAATTTAATTCATTTTTCAGCTGGTTAATTACCCTTTAATACCACTTTACTTAAGGTATTTTCATGGGGTTTAAAATCCATTCTTCATAGGTTCCCATAACAGCAAGTTTGGAACCCGTTTTCCACCCGTTTAACGTGTCTTTGGACACATAACTATGGGCAGCCCTAAAATCCGAATTTTTCAGCAATATATCCATTTTTCTCAACCCATTTTCTAGGGTTTAATACATATTCAACATTCATATATTTCCATTTCTCAAAATAGCGGGTAACCCACACGTTTTGAAACCCGTTTCCACTCCATACATGCATTACTTCAAAAATTCATAAAAATCAGATTTAGGGTTTATTTTTCCCAAATATTTTGGGCATCCATACTACCTTAAATCTAGGGTATTTTACCTTACATAGCATACATAAAACATGCAAGTCCATTTCCATACATATTAAGCATATAAACGTAGGAATTAGGTCCAAATCGACACTTTGCATTCCATAACTTTAAAATTTCATCACTTAAGCATAAACCCTCATATTTTTGGCATAATACATGATTTATAGCTTAATCAAAACATCAACCCAAAACAGCAACTTATCTTGGAGATTTAGGGTTTAGTAACTTGGATTTTTCATTTCATATGCATGCATAACTCCATTTCCATTAACTTTAACTTAAAAATTCATGCTTAAAACTTAATACCCAATCCATATTCATGAAAAGGAATGTTAAAACATCATTTTACAGATTCTTTAAGCATGCTTTTCATTTCCAAGTTTTGAGTTTAAGAACTCAAGTTAAACAACCCAAAATCATCACATACTTACTTGAATTTGTAGCAAATCAAATCTTAGCAACTTGAAGTAATTTCTTCTCCAAATTTCCTTCCTTTTTCCCTTTCTTTTCTCCTCTATTTTTCTGGAAAAAATTCATGAGTTGCTGCTGGTTCCCTTGGACGTTTTCAGCACTTAGAATATTTTTCCCAAAAGCCATTTCAACTCAACGTGCACAAGGCATGCATATGGCTGGATTTTTCCCAATTGTGGGACCCACTTGTTCTGCAATTCCACCCCTATTCAATGCTCCATTATCTACCATATGATGTGGGTGAATTTGGGCCAAGTAAAATGCATTTTTACTTTTGACCAAAAATCATAAAATCTGCATCACTTTGACCGTAAACTGCATACCCCTTTCACGCCCAAATCTGTCCAGATTTTTGCATTCCATTTTTCATTTTTATTTAATGTATAAATGTGGATAATTTATGCTCCTAATCACCCTTTAATTCCTCCATAAATTTGGTGTTAAGAAAAAATTAATAAAATGGCTAAAGCCGCCACTTTTTTTGCACACAATTCCACTCACCATGCTATCCACGTTTTCAGCAGCATATTCCTACCTTTTTGCATTTTTTAATTGCTTAAATTCTCCATTATTGCTTGCAAAAATCATGTACTTGCATCTCAACAACATGTGGCATTTTTAAAAAATAAAAAAAATCAATTTGGACAGTCCCAAGGCCCTTGGACGTCCATGTCTTGCCACCCTAGCTATGCTCCCATAGCTTCGTCATTTCATGCTTTAAATGGTTGGATAATTTCCATATTTATTCTTTTTCAATAAATACATAAAATACCGAAGGAATGACCTGAAATTTTCCACCTCAAATTCCTTTTGCATCAAGCATTTATGTATGGTACTCAATCATTAATGCCTTGGTACTTTTGGGGTGCATAAGTCAAACTTGCCCACCTTTTTTAATGCAGGAATTTTCCCAATATGTCATGCTTAATCCATAACCCTAATTTCCATAATTAGCAAAAATTATAAAATACCTTCATAATTCCATAATTCATAAATAATCATCAAATACATGCTCAATGCGTCATATGGGTCCTACTTGGGTTAGGGTTTCACATTGACGACCGATAGAGGTCGATGGTTCTTCCCGGATTGGCTTCGAGGGAGTCCGTTGCCTTCTGGAAACTTCCTCTTCGGCTTGGGAGCCGGATTGTCTAGGATTTGGGAAGGCTTGGATACAACTAGTTTACGGATTTTAGATTTGGGTGCCATTGGATTTGATGGAATGGGATTTTCAAGTTGAACTATGGAAACTTTGAAATGGAGATACCAAGAGTGATGAAAGAGTTTACTAGAGATAGAGAAATGAAGAAAGAAGAGATGGAAACTTGAGAAACTTGACAGGGGGCTCGAATAGGTGGCTGCCTAGTTTGAGAGAGAGAGCAAAGACGGAAGAGATAGAGTCTGGAAATGGAGAAGAAATAGAGAGAGAGATGCCGAAAAGAATATGCCGGAAAGAGAACGGAGGCTGGAGAAGAAAATGAAAAGGGAAAGAGGCTGTTTGCACGGGAGAGAAATGAGGAGGAAGAAGAAAGGAAGGAAGAAAAAGGGAGGAAGCCCGACGATTGCACGCTGAAGTCGACTTCGCCCTGACGTGGAGTCGACTTCGCCTACCTGGAGTCGACTTGGGATTTCCAGAGTCGACTTGGCCTATCGACTTGGACTTTTCTAAGTCCATTTCTCCTATCTAATTATTTCTAATTTAACTTAATCATCTCGATATCATTTCTAATTTTGTAAAAAGATTCTTTTGCTAAAGGTTTGGTAAAAATATTTGCAATCTGATCCTTGATTTTTACATATTCCAAACAAACATCATGATTTTTAACATGTTCACGGATAAAATGATATCTTACATCTATATGTTTGGTTCTTGAATGCAATATAGGATTTTTAGTCAAACAAATTGCACTTGTATTATCACATCGAATTGGAATATTATAATAATCAACACCATAATCTTTTAGTTGTTGCTTCATCCAAAATAGTTGGGCACAACAGCTCCCGGTGGCTATATATTTGGTTTCCGCCGTAGATAGAACAACACTAGTTTGTTTCCTTGAATACCATGAAACTAAAATGTTTCCAAGGAATTGACATGTTCCACTAGTACTTTTTCTATTTACTTTGTATCCGGCAAAATCCGCATCTGAGTAGTTGATTAAATTAAAAGTTGACCCTTTTGGATACCATAGTCCAAGATTAGTGGTATTTATTAAATATTTAAAAATTCTTTTTATAGCCAATAAATGTGATTCTTTAGGACATGATTGAAATTTAGAACACAGCCAAACACTGAAGAGAATATCCAGTCTAGAAGCAGTTAAATACAGCAAAGATCCTATCATACTTCTGTATAGCTTTTGGTCGATACATTTACTGTTTTCATTCGTGTCGATCTTAATTGTTGAACTCATTGGAGTGTTTGCTCCCTTGCTTGTTTGCATTCCAAATTTCTTTAATATTTCTTTGATATACATGGACTGATTTATGAATATCCCTTCGGCTTGTTGCTTGATTTGCAGTCCAAAGAAGAAGTTTAATTCTCCCATCATGCTCATTTCTAATTCGTTCTGCATAATCTTAGAAAATTCTTTAAACAAAGTTTCATCAGTAGCACCAAGTATTATATCATCTACGTAAATTTGAACAATTAAAATATGTTTACTCTTATACTTGATGAATAATGTAGTATCAACCTTTCCTCTTTAAAATTCATGATCAATTAAAAATTTATTCAACCTTTCATACCAAGCTTGTGGAGCTTGTTTTAGTCCGTATAATGCTTTGGTTAATTTATAAACATATTTTGATTGATCCTTTTCTTCAAATCTAGGGAGTTGTTCAACATATACTTCTTCATTCAAGTATCCATTCAAAAATGCGCTTTTCACATCCATTTGAAACAATTTGAAATTTATGTGAGAAGCAGATGCCAGTAAAATACGTATGACTTCTAGTCTAGCCATAGGTGCACAAGATTCTTCAAAATCAATCCCTTCTTCTTGGGAATACCCTTTGGCTACTAGTCTGGCTTTGTTTCTTATCACAAGCCCACTTTCGTCAAATTTGTTCCTAAATACCCATTTGGTATCAATAATAGTGCAATCTTTGGGTCTTGGAACTAAATGTCATACATTGTTTCTTTCAAATTGATTTAGCTCTTCTTGCATTGCAATAACCCAATTTTCATCATTAAGAGCTTGGCCAATAGTTGTTGGTTCAATTTTTGACACAAAAGCATATTGTCCACAAATATTTTGTTTTGACCTTCTAGTCTTTACTCATTCATAGATATCGCCAATGACTTGCTCAATTGGATGAACATTTTTGAATTTCAAATCAATTGGAGGTTTATAGGAATCGTTACCTTCACTTACCCTTTTCTCTATGGAATTTTCTGGCTTGGGCTCGATTTCCTCTTGTTGCTTTTGTTGTTTTGCTTTTGAATTCTTCGATGTATCATTTGCATCACTTAATTCATCCTCCTTTCTCAAAGTTTGGTTAAATTCATCAAAAACAACATGCATTGATTTCTCTACTATTTGATTTATTTTTTTGAAAATTCTATATGCTTTGCTATTTGATGAATAACCAAGGAAAATTGCTTTATCACTTTTGGCATCTAATTTTTTTGAATTTATTTTTTCATTGTTTAACACATAAAAGTATATCCAAAATTATGAAAATATGATATGTTTGGTTTTCTGCCTTTCCAAAATTCATATGGGGTTTTTTTCAATATTTCTCTAATGGTAACTTAGTTTAATATATGACAAGCTGTACTTATAGCTTCACCCTAAAATCTTTTGGACAACTTACTCTCATTTAGCATAGTTCTAGCTATTTCTTGTATTGTCCGATTTTTCCTTTCAACAACTCCATTTTATCGAGGAGTTCTTGGTGCAGAAAATGTATGGTGAATTCCTTTTTCATTGCAAAATCCTATGAACCGTTTATTTTTAAATTCACTACCATGATCACTTCTTTTGGAAATAATTGAACTTTGTTTTTCATTTTGCACCAAATTTTAAAACGTGACAAACATAGAAAATGCCTCATCTTTGCTAGCTAAGAGTATAATTCAAGTAAACCTTGAAAAATTATTAACAATTACATATACATACTTTTTCCTAACAAGAGTTAAAATATCCGATGACCCATAAAGATCCATATGCAATAATTCAAGTGGTCTAGTTGTTGAAATTTTCTTTTTTGTGGAAAATGATATTTTGGGTTGTTTAGATAATTGACAAGCCTTGCAAATCTTATCCTTGTCATATTAAGCTTTGGTAACCCTTGTACTAGACTCTTTTTTCACAATATTTTAATATTTGACATATTTATATGTCCAAGCCTTGTATGTCATATCCATGGATAATTTTCTATGGCTATTAGACATTTTCCCTCAAGTTTATCTAGGCAAACTAAATATACATTTCCATGTCTTTTGTCACTAAATAATATATGATCATCATCAAATATATTACAAATAAAGGATTCAAATACAACTTTATTCTTTTATCACATAATTGACTAATACTCATTAGGTTGTATTTGAGTCCTTCAACAAATAGTACATCCTCAATACATGCATTTGAAATTCCATAAACATTTTCTTTACCTTTTATTTTACTTTTTTCATTATTTCCAAAAACAACTGTTCCTTCGTTGCACGAGTTGATCTTATGGAACAGTCCTTTTTCTCCTGTCATATGTCTTGAGCAGCCTCTATCCATAAACTATATATTATTGGCCTTTGCTCTAAGACAAACCTGCAAAAATAGAGTCAAGTGGAACTCATCCTTTTGGTACCCCTTTTATGGGTCTATTTGGGTTAGTTATCCATTGGAACCTACGTTGATCATCCTTTGAAGCCATAAATCCAATGCTTTTGGGCATCCAAATCAATTTTGCACCAAGGTTTTGTAACTTTCTTAATTTGCATTGAAATGCCTTGTGTCCCATTTTGTTGCAAAAGCTACAAGCTCCCGGGAGTCTAAAAGTGGGAAGCCATTTGGTAATTGGTTCCCCAGTTGGTCTTTTGGTCAAAACTACATGATTTATCTTAGGTTTATCATGAATGGGTTTAGCTTTGTTCCTTGGAGCATTAGATTTCTCTTGCTCAAATGTGCTATACCCAAGTCTTTTCTTACAACATTGGGAGGTCATTTTTAAGAACATTTTGACACTTTCTCCAGGATTAGAAAACTTAGCAACATTAGGAGGTCATTTTTAAGAACATTTTTACACTTTCTCCAGGATTAGAAAACTTAGCAACATTGGGAGGTCATTTAATGATTCGTTTTCCTTTTTGAGTTTTTCTAACTCATTTATCAAGGTATTCTTTTCATTTTTCAATTGATCAACCTTTTCAGCAAGTTTACCTTTCACAATTATTATTGCATTGCATTGTTTTTTCTTTGTCGTGAACTTGTTTCCTAATTTCTTTATTTTCTCATCTAATGAATCATAGGCTTGTTAAAGTTCTTCTAATTCAGCACATTTGGTGAATTTTTTTGTAGAAGAAAATATTGAAAAAGATTTTTATTTGGAGGTTACCTCTTGACTCCTTGTGCATTTTGTTGAAGTATCTTGATCCTCCAAGATTTCTGTTGCTGCAAGACATACGTCAGAATTTGCCAAGCAACAAATTTTTGTGCAATCTGCTTCACATTCTTCACTTGAAGAGCTGCATGTCGTTGGTTCTTCTTTGTTTACGTACATGCCTCTTCCTTTGATTTTTTGGAATTTTCGGTTGTCGCCTCGATCTTTTCTTTGCTCCTTTGCTTTAGTCTCTTCAGGCATTGGGCATTGGGCTTGCATATGCCCCGAACCGCCACACTGGTAACATATTTTTGTTTCTTTTTTTTTCTCTTTAGAATTTCTTTCTTTAAAGTTTCTGAATTTTTTTTCCTTACAAATTTTCTAAATCGTTTTGTGAGTAAGGCGATTTCATCGTCGTTTTGTGATGACGAGGTGGTGTCATCCAAATCTTATGTGGTTTTCAAGGCGATGACTCTCTTGCCTTTGTGGTGATCTTCGTTTCTTTTCTTGATTAGCTCATGTGATATTAATGAGCTAATGAGATCTTCTAACTTCAATGTGTTTAGGTCCTTGCTTCTTCTATTGCAATAATCTTTGGAGTCCAAGATTCTGATAGAACTCTTAGAATCTTCATGACCTGCTCAGATTCAGAAATTGCTTTTCCTAGACCTTTCAAGGCATTAGTAACCTTAGAAAATTTATCAAATATTTCAGAAATATTTTCTGTTTCTAACATTTTAAAACTTTCCAATTCTCCAATCAATATATTTTTTCTTGTCCATTGGACTTGAGAAGTTCCCTCATATATGGATGTCAATGTATCCCATATTTCTTTGATGGTCAAACAAGATGATACTCTATCATATTCAGAGGCAGTAAGAGCACAAAATAATGAATTCATAGCCTTAGCATTGCTCTTAACAATTTTTACTTCCTCATCGGTCCATTTAGAAGCTCTTTTATCAGTGGGTAGGGTCACACCGTCTTGGATTACAATCCAAAAGTCCATATCTGTAGCCATAATGAGTTATTTCATATGTAGATTCCAATAGCCAAAATTGTTCCCATCAAACAAAGGTGGCCTAGTAAAAGATTGACCTTCAGCAAATGCAGGAATGGAAGTAGATTGAGATGCCATGTCAAAAGATCTCTTTGATAAAACCCAAAGACCTGCTCTAATACCACTTGTTGGTCTCGAGTTAATGACAAATATCCAAGAGCGGAGAGGTGCATTGGGTATTTAAAATTTTTCAATTTAAACTGGAAACTTTACCCCAGTTTAGTTTAGTTCCCTTTAGTAAAGCAAATGAAAAGCAACAAGATTATGAAAGCAGAAATGAAAAATAATGGACAATAGTAGTTCGAACAACCTTCCCTACTCCATTCTTCCAAGCTCACACCCCTTGTGACTTGGGTTCCACTATGTATTCCACGAATATAACTAGAGTCTCTGCTCTCTTTTAGATTCCAACTCTAAGGGGCATATACAACCAGAGCCTCCACTCTCCTCTAAATTCTACCTCTTGGGGGCATATACAACATGTAGCACAAGTAGGTGACGAGTCCCTACTTCAGCCACAACACTACTTTGCTATCACTCGGTTTGAAACACCAAAATCAAACCAATCATCAAAAGCCGAATTACAAAATGAAATGCAAGAAATATACACTTTACAGATTTGTGTAGGCAAGTTTTAGCTCGAGGAAGAACACGCAGAGGTGACAAGTTGATCGATGTTGGAGTATGCAGCAAGTTGAAGCTAGTTCTTCCTTCAAAACATGTATAGATCACTCAAATGTAGAAGAAAGTGGGATATAGAACTTAGTAGCTTCTCTTTCCTTTTTTTCTGCTCAATCTTGTGTGCTTTCATGTTTGCTTGAGTGTCTATATATAATGGGAGGAGAGATTTGAACATTAGAGAGTTGGTTGACGCGTAATAAATGGGCCAATGTTCTAATTTTCGAACGTTACAATCCAAGTCGCAGGTGGAGTCGGCTTCGGGTGCGACATCACCCAAGTCGCAGGCTGGAGTCAACTTTGGGTGCCACTTCAGTTGAAAACAGGCTATTCAAGTTGTTCCTCAGGTCGACTTGGTCTTGAACTTGACCCAAGTCATATGTGGAGTCGACTTTGAGTGCGACTTTTGATTCCTCCAGTTTCCAAGTCTATCTTTTAGGTTGACTTGGACTGGGACTTGACCCAAGTCACTGCTGGAGTCAACTTCAGTTGTGACTTGACTTTCTTAGCTTGCCAAGTGAACTTAAATTCCTTTGAAATGATTTCGGTCACTTAGATTTCTTCAAATTAAGTGTTCTTCCCATGATTTGTATCATTTGAAATTCTGTATGATTATTTAAGCTTGAAACCTTTTGACTTCATGTCTTGAATTCTTGAATACTTGAGTCTTAGAGTGCATGAAAGATGTCCAAATATGTGTTCTTGATCCAACGTGATGAATTGATGCAACCTTGCTTGCTTTGGACTTGTTTTGATCTTCATTTGATCCAAGTTGAATGTTTGGGTCGACTTGGTCTTCAACTTCACTCAAGTCAAATGTCAAATTAACTTGGTTTGCGACTTTGCTCTTCAAATTTTGTACTGTCTGTCTGAAGTCGATGCTGGAGTCGACTTGGTCTACGACTTCACCCAAGTCGCATGTGGAGTCGACCTCGTTTGCAACTTTGGCAGCTCTTGGTCCCCAATTTCAACGCTAGACGTCTGAAGTCGATGCTGGAGTTGACTTGGGAAATGACTTGGCCTGAGTCGATGCCTGAGTCGACTTGGGAATCAACTTATCTTTTCATGCTTCATATTTTTTATTTTTATATCCTTAAACATTGCACAAAATATATTAGTAGCCAAAACTTACTCAAATTGCTTGTTAATCATCAAAACATATACTTTGGTTGAATTTTCTTTGATTGCAACACTTGTTTCCAATAGTAAGCCTTTCATTCACAACTGCAAATTATCCTTCTATAAAGGCCATCAAATTGTCAATGCCTTGATTGACTTCATCAGAAGAGTCATCTGTGCCTTCATTCCCAACATTCGCGTTAACATAGTGAGGCTGCGCCACACCAAGCACACGCAATACTCATTGTTCATCTTCATTTTTCCTCCATCCCATCAGCACCAATGTTGTCTTATCAATCATATTATTATGCTTTTAGATTTGTACAAGAAGACCTTCCAAATCAATGCCCAATTTGATGAAGATTTTTGGTTAAGAAACAATTATATGACAATCGTTTCCTCTTCATTCATTGAGCCTCATGCATGTGAGGTATCATGTACTTGAGCAGATTTATCTTCGTCTTATTCTTCAACATCCACGTTATTCTAGCATTAATAGTTGTGATTGCCTCTTGTCTGCCGACCCTTGGAAGTAGACTATAGATGCATATTTGATGTAAGATACTCAACTCCAATGTTAAGGAGGATATCGAGTTACAGTCAGATTTGCTGCACCGTCCACATTGCCAGCTAAATATGCAATCATACTGGATAAGTCTATTTTATTCTCTTCGAATGGGTCCTCCTCATGTAAGATACCTAGACTACTAGCAATCAACTCTTCAGTTAATTTGTTAACCTTTCCTTGGAGATAGAACATTCCATTCAGGTGAAGATTATTGTAAAATGCCTACGCAATATGTGGATCGTAGCCAACATTGTCGTTCAATAATAGCTTATTTCACCCTTGAAATTTTAATATCCACCAATCTTAAATTTCTCTTCCTCGAAAAACTTTAATTTCACTAACTTTCTGTTTAGACAAGAATGATTATGGAAATGTTTAACCATTATTCCCTATCAGCCGCAGTTTGAAATAATTGGTCACAAGGCTCCTATTGTTCCCCATCAATTGGTGTAGCACCACTATTTTTGTGTTCCTCAACATCCAGTGTTTCATCACTAACTCCATGTTCCTCAACAACCGGTGGTGCTTGACTGCTTTCATGTTCCTTAACATTTGGTGCTTCATTAATGCTTTCATGTTCCTCAGCAACAGGTGTTGCTTGGCCACTTGTTCCTCAACAAGTATAATTTGATATTTCTCAATAGTTGTTCTTTTCTCAATTGTAAACAATTTTATCTTGGTACATTTGTATACTTCCGTGTTTGTGGTTGAAAATTGGCTAACTTGGTTTGAGTTAATAACATGTTGCCTCTTCACCCTCCTCTTTGCAATTAGCATTTGTTCATTAGCATCATTAGAAACTCTGGCATCACTACGAGTCCTTACCATCATCTAAGGTCTGCAATATATATGATATGCAAAATTATAATCAAAATGTTATCCTATGAAGTTGCACTGAAGCTTTAAGTTATTGAAACCAATCATAAATAGGTATAAATGGGGAAAGGAAACAAAGAGAAATAAAAATATCCATCAATGAAAGCAAGATTTGAGACGGATTTCACTTATGCCCGTGGAATGTATATGATTTACTAATTATGGTAAATGCTACATACGTTCAATGAATGGCTTTTGCAATCTTTGAAATTGTGTGATTTATTTCATTGGCTAATTTAGTACTTTGGATTATCATGTAATAAAGGCATATGCATTTGTCCTGACAAAATCTTAAGATTATGTATTGTTTGTTTTTCCAACTTAGCAATGTTTTGGTTCTAGATAAGATAAAAAAATCACGTCTCCATCTTAGCATAATCAAGTTTTCTGTATATGATTAAAAATTGTCACATGTTAATACATTGACTCATTGCTATCATTATTTTATTTCCTTGCTATTATGATTTTATTTCATTCTTAATGTTTCTCTTTTAAAAAAAATTTTAAACTCACCATGATTACAGTTTGATTCAATTATTTGATTAGTTGTTCCTTTTTTCCTTATCTAAACCAAGTCATGCTGAATGTATGAGAGTTGTGAAGAAATTCAATTTGCCTCTGCTGGTAATTAGTAATGGAAAGAATTTTAGTTTTAGTATTTTTATAGGGTGGTTGGGTTGAGACTTTGTGTTGTACTGTTTCATGTTTTATAGGTCAAGTCATTTGAATGACTTATGAAGTAATATTACCTTTGTAGAAAGATCCTATTATCTTTCCATGAAATTTTTGAGATTTTCATTCTTTGTGGGTTTATATTGACCATTTTTGAAATTATTCTCAATGTCTAGTATTTATCCACTAGTTAAAGGCTTATGGTTTTCCATTTATGGCTGCCCCTTGTGAATGCAAAGCCATGGAAGCAAAGGGGGGGAGAAAAGGGTACCTGTGACGAGAGTGAGAGAGAGAGAAAAGAAGACAAGCAATGACGAAGAACCCTAGCTCCGCCGAAGGGGGAATAAAGACGATGTGCGACGACGTTGGACTAGAGAGAGAGAGAGGGTTCATTCGATAATAGAGAGAGCAAGAGAGAGAAGATGACGCGTGGCGACAAAGGACCCTAACTCCACCGGAGGAGGAGAGAAGATGATGCATGACGACGCTGAACTAGGGAGAAAGAGGCTTTGTTTGGCAGAAGCAGGAGCTAGGCTTCTTTGCATTTAGGCAAGATTCATAAGAGGGAGAGGAGATGCATGATTTCAGAAGGGTTATATATTCATCGAGTCCAAAAAGCCAAATGAAACCACCCAAGTGTGTCCTGCTGACAAACTGCGTATATTTCTATTAAAATTGTTCACTTTTAATGTAAGTATACTTTCTGAATTAAGTAATAAAGAGTGAGTAGAGTATCGTTCCCACGAGAAAATGGTCTAACTAGGATTATTAGTTAGTTTAGTTGCTTTCGGAGAGTAAAGGATTTGAGTTTCAAACTTAAAACTAAATGTATCAATTGGAATAAGAAAATATAAAAGAGTTCATGGAACAACTGAAATACTAAAAGGAATTATCAATTGGGGATGACAGATGGATAGTTCGGACTCATTGAATCTAAACTATATCGCATTAGTTCCTTTACATTAGATTGTGTAGGGATTTACTAGTCCAAGTTCAATAATCTTAATATATGTTTTCCAACGCATATAAAGCTAATTATACTCTATTGAATTGTTATATTCTCATGCCATTAAATAAAGTGGAATTGAATAATTCATAACTTGTTCATGACTACATAGGGTTTAATAGTATATTCCTATCCATTAAACAACTCCCCTTAGCAAAAAGGAAACCTATGCCCTACACATGGATCTAGCAGAGATTTTTCTTTTCTAAGGATTCATCGTGCAATTAAATCATCTTACAAGGTAGCTAATCTTGTAAAAAATATTAAACTACATATGCAAGCGTAAATCCACAACATAATATATAAAAGTCAAAAATGTTGGTCCCGAGTTAATGGCAAAACTCAAGAGGGGAGGGGTGAATTGGGTTCTTAAAAAATTCTTTGGTAAATCAAAACTTAACCGCTTTAAAGTTTTAATCCCCTTGAATGTAACAGATAGAGAGCAATAATATAATGAAAGCGATAATGAAAAATAGTAGACAAGATTTATAGTGGTTTGGGCAACCTTTCCCTACTCCACTCTTCCAAGCTCACACACCCTTGTGACTTGGGTTCCACTATGTATTCCGCGAATACAACTAGAGTCTCCGCTCTCTTCTAGATTCTAGCTCTAGGGGGCATATACAACCAGAGCCTCTGCTCTCTTCTAGATTCTAGCTCTAGGGGGCATATACAGTCAACACAAGTAGGTGATGAGTTACACTCCAATCACAACTCTACTTGCAATGTCTTGGTTTGAACCACCAAACTCAAACCAAGCACCAAAAACAAACAACAGTACGAGAATAGAAGAAATCTACACTTTACTGATTTGTGTAGCAAGATTTAGCTCGTGGAAGAATCTGTAGAAGCAACAAATCGTATTTTGTTGAAGCAAACCGCAACTTTGAAGCTTGTTCTTCCTTTGAAAGTGAATAGATCACTCAATTGTAGAGAAAAGTAGATAAAAGCTCTTAGTAGCACTTCTTTCCTCTTTTTCAACTCTTTCTTGTATGTATCCACGTTTACTTGAGTGTCTATATATAGAGGAGGGAAAATTTTGAACATTATAGAGTTGGTTGGCGCGTAATAAATGTTCCAACGTTCAAAAAGTCGAACGTTACGTCTCCAAGTCGCAGGTGGAGTTGACTTCTTGTGCGACTTTGCCCAAGTCGCATGCTGGAGTCGACTTCGTGTGCGACTTCGGTTGTTCTTCAGCTTCCAAGTCTGTCTTCTGGGTCGACTTGGCTTGAGACTTGGCCTCAAGTCAATCTTGGAGTCGACTTGGGGTGCGACTTGACCTCAAGTCGATCTTGGCGTCGACTTGGTGTGCGACTTGGCTATTTCCTTGTGCCAAGTCGGTTTGATCTTTGTTGATATATCTCTTGTTTGCGTAACTTCTTCTTCTTCTTATGTCTTTCAATACTTAGAAGCTTATTTGTACAGACTTAGCTTTAAGTCCCGTGAACTTGAGGAGCTTGAATCTTGTATGAACTATTCCAACTTTGATTTGAAATGAATTCATGTTTCTTCCTTGCTTTAAACTTGAATTAGTCTTCATACATTCAAGTTTGAGAAACTTGAGTTGTCTTTATCTTGAAGTGGACTTGTGCTTTGACTTGAACTTGAAAATCTGTTTTATCATGTTGAAGTTGATGCTAGAGTTGACTTTGCCTGTGAGTTCACCCAAGTTGCATGTGGAGTCGATTTCAGTTGCAACTTCAGAAATTTTGCTGCTCAATTTTAACTTTGGAAGGAAGATGCCACCTCAAGTCGATTCTGGGGTCGACTTCATCTGCGACTTAGCCTCAAATCGCAAGTGGAGTCGACTTCATCTGCGACTTCGGTTGTTTTGTCTCCCAAAATCAATGCTGGAGGGAAAATGCTGCTTCAAGTCGATACTGGAGTCGACTTCATCTGCGACTTCAGTTGTTCAACTTCCCAATTTCAACGCTTTCCAAAAATGCCTGTTGAAGTCGCTTGTGGAGTCGACTTTGGGATCGACTTCGCCTAAGTTGAAGTTGGAGTCGACTTGATGATCGACTTGGTCTGATTTTTCATTCCTTAAAGACATTTATAAAACTCATTAGTAATCATATCATACTCAAATTTGTATTTGTTAATCATCAAAACTTGTGCTTAGGTCAATTTGTTTTTGATTTAACTATTGTTTCCAACAATCTCCCCCTTTTTGATGATTGACAAAACTAATTTGAGTTTATACCTTTCAAAAAGTCATATTCATTATACTTTGTTTAAACATCAAATAATTTTCAAAAACAGAGCATGAAACAGTGTAAACAGATATCAGAGCATAAAACATAATTCAAAATTTTCGTATTATCATAATTCATACAGATTACAGTGCAAAGTCAAAAGAAACCTATATACAAGCTACCCAATCCAAAAAACTTGAAAATCTGTTTCCTAAAACTCAACCAAACCTATCCTATCTCCCCCTTTTTGTCAATCAGTTAAAATGAGATTCAATTACCAAAGATTTGGTGAATTGAAACTTGGAAATGGGATATGAATGTTGAGTTGGTCGGACGGGTCGAACATGGGCAGATGAATAAAAGGATGAAATGGGTGCAGGGGTAGGATCTCGATGAACTGATCCGGAATCAAACGGATCCAGTTCGGGTATGGGCTTATTGCGATGATGCCCGGATGCCAGATGATAGCGGATGGTTCGAAGCTCTCGATCAATACGATCTTGGCGTGAATGCATATCATGGATGGCATTTTGGACCCCGACAATATGGCTCGTGAGTCGATCTTCTAGCTGCTCGAGATGGACTTGAATGGCATGCACTGAAGTTTCCCATGATGGAGGATGAGGTGCAAGATCGGGAATTTGCGAGCCATGCGGTGAGCAGGAGCCATGTGATACAGGTGAGGCTGGCTCCTTAGCCTATGGCAGAGCTGGTTGGGCTTCTGGAGATGGCGGGGGCTGCTCCCCCTCAGCCTGTGCATGTCCGGCCTCTTCTGGAGCTGGCTCTTGTTGGAAATATGTGGAAAACAAGCTAAATCTATATTTTGATGATTAACAAATCAATTTGAGTAAGTCTTGGCTACTAACATGTTTGTGGAAATGTTTAAGGTATATACGTTTGAAGAAAATAGAACATGAAAGGCCAAGTCGTTCCCCAAGTCGACCCCAACATCGACTTCAAGAAGCCAAATCTGTCCAGAGTTGAAAATGGGAGAAGAACAAGTGAAGTCGCAGGCCAAGTCGACTCCACTTGCGACTTGGGAAGCCAAGTCGCAAACGAAGTCGACTCCAGCATCGACTTCAGATGCTAAAATCACTCCAGAGTTGAATTTGGGAGAGAAGTATACCGAAGTCGCAGTCGAAGTCGACTCCAGTTGCGACTTGGGCGAAGTCGCAGACGAAGTCGACCCCAAGTTCGACTTGATGTTATCAAAGCTCAAAGATGGATTTTTCAGCTCATTCCCAAGATCAACTTAAGATCTCTCAAGACCAAATCAAGGATACAAGCTCTTTATCAAAATCAAGTTTATCAAGTCCAAGGCAAAGATTCAAGCATGCTCCAAGATGAAGAAATAATCAAGTCATGAAGATCAATATGAATCAAAAGCAAGCAAGGTGCATGAATCTACCATGCAAGATTCAAGTTCTTCAAAGATTCACAAGGTTCAAGCTAATCCAAGAAGAATCAAAGTCAAGCTCTTCAAGAATCACAAGATCTACAAGTATAAGGAGCCATTCTAGAATGAAAGCAACTAAAGGAAGAAAGCCAAACAAGATAGAAGCAAATCAATGAGGATCAAAGCATATTTTGCAAAGACCAAGTCAAGTCGCAACCCAAGTCGACTCCATGATCGACTTGAGTTGAAGTCTGAAGCCAAAGTCGACTCATGACTCAGACTTGGAACCTGACAAGGTGAAGTCGCACCCGAAGTCGACTTCACCTGCGACTTGGGTCAAGTCGATACCCAAGTCGACCCGACCTGGAACTTGAAGTCGCTACAGAAGGCGAAGTCGCACCCGAAGTCGACTCCACTTGCGACTTGGGTCGCAACGGTCGGATATTATTCTAATGTTGGCGCATTTAATGCGCGCCAACCACCTTCTAACGTTCGGATTCCCTCCACAATTATAAAAGGGAGTTATTGTGGACGAGGGAAGTAGCTGAGAATCATTAAGTGTGCTTAACTCCTATATTCAAGAGCTCTAAAGAGATCGAGCCATTCAAAGAGAAAGAACTTTGCTTCAAATTGCAAGAGCTACATTTCTGAATCTTCAAAGCCTACATTACGAGTTCTTCTCTGCGCCAAATTGCTTCTACACATCTGTAAATTTTAGACTCCTTTTGTTATTTCATTTTGTTGTATTGAACTTGATTTAGTTTGAGGAACTAAGTGTTGGAAACAATGCTTCAAAACAAAATAAAATTGACCAAAGATTGAGTTTTGATGATTAACAACAACTAACTTGAGTATATTTGAAGGACTAATGAGTTTGCCATTTGTTTTAAGGAACTTAAGTAGCCAAGTCGATCCCCAAGTCGACTTGGACTTCGACTTAGGGTGAAGTCGATCCCAAAGTTGACTCAACTATCGACTTGAGAAAGAACCTCAAAGGCAAAATCAACTTGCAGGTGAAGTCGCATCCCAAGTCGACTTCACATGCGACTTGGGAAGCCAAGTCCCAAACGAAGTCGACCTCGCTATCGACTTCAATCGTGAAAAACTGTCCAGAGCTGAATTTTGGGGCACGAAGCTGCCCAAGTCGCAGGCCAAGTCGACTCCAGGTGCGACTTGGGTGAAGTCGCAGACAAAGTCGATGTCATCCGCGACTTGAGAAGTTCAGACTTCAAAGATGCAGGTTCAAAGCCTATTCAAAGAATCTCTCACTCAAGTTCAAAGCAAAGATTCAAGATGAAGATCAAATCAAGTCTATCAAGTCTTAAAGAACAACTGAGTCAAATGCAAAGCAAGGCGCATGATTCAACCAAGCAGGACTCAAGCTCTCCTAAGAATCACAAGATTCAAGACAATCCAAGATAAACCAAAGCAAGGACTAAAGGAAGAAAGCCAAGCAAGCTAGAAGAAAAATCAAAAGAGGATCAAGGCATTTTTGGCGAAGACCAAGTCAAGTCGCAACCCAAGTCGACTCCATGATCGACTTGAGTTGAAGTCGGAAGCCAAAGTCGACTCAAGACTCAGACTTGGAAACTGACAAGGTGAAGTCGCACCCAAAGTCGACTTCACCTGCGACTTGGGTCAAGTTAATACCCAAGTCGACCCTGACTGAAACTTGAAGTTGCGACGGAGAAGCGAAGTCGCACCCGAAGTCGACTCCATCTGCGACTTGGGCGAAGTTGCATCCGAAGTCGACTCCACATGCGACTTGGATCGCAACGGTCGGAATTTATTCGAACGTTGGCGCATTAAATGCGCGCCACCTACCTTCTAACGTTTGGATTCCCTCCAAAATTATAAAAGGCATTCATGGTAGATGAGGGAAGTAGCTGAGAATCATTAAGTGTGCATAACTACCATCTACAAGAGCTTTAAAGAGATCAAGCTAATCAAAGAGGAAGAACTTTGCTTCAAACTGCAAGAGCTCAACTACTGATCATTCAAAGCCAATTCAACAGGTTCTTCTCTGCGCCAAACTGCTTCTACACAACTGTAAAGTGTAGTTTTATTATTGTTTCTTTTGTATGTGTTGAACTTGATTTAGTTTGAGGAACTAAGATCAAGTGTAAGCAAAGTAGTGTGTGATTGGAGTGTGACTCATCACCTACTTGTGTTGTGTTTTGTTGATGCCCCCTAGAGCTGGAATCTAGAAGAGAGCAGTGACTCTAATTGTATTGAGAGAATACAATAGTGGAACCCAAGTCACAAGGAGTGTGAGCTTGGAAGAGTGGAGTAGGGAGGTTGCCCGAACCACTATAAAAATCCTGTGTGCTTGATTTATACTTCTGCCATTTACATTACATTGCTTTCCATTTCGTTTCTTCATTAAGGGGACTGGATTAATCCGGGGTTAAGTTTCTGTTTAAGATATAAATTTTTTAAATACCCAATTCACCCCTCCCCTCTTGGGTTTTGCCATCAACTCAGGACCAACAAGTGGTATCAGAGCAGGTCTTTGAGTTTACCAAAGAGATCTTATTAATATGGCATCACAATCTACTTCCGTTCCCGCATTTGCTGAAGGCCAATCCTTTACAAGGCCACCGTTGTTTGATGGGAGCAATTTTGGATATTGGAAGCTTCGTATGAAGCAACTCATCATGGCTACCGACATGGATTCTTGGATTGCTATCCAAGATGGAGTAATCTTGCCTACCGATGAAAGAGCTTCCAAATGGACCGATGAGGAAGTAAGAATTGTTAAGAGCAACGCCAAAGCTATGAACTCTTTATTTTGTGCTCTTACTGCTTCTGAATATGATAGAGTATCCTCTTGCTTGACCGCCAAAGAGATATGGGATACGCTAACTTCTATTTATGAAGGAACTTCTCAAGTCCAAGGGACGAGAAGAAATATTTTGATTGGAGAACTAGAAAATTTTAGAATGCTAGAAACAGAAAATATTTCTGAAATGTTTGCTAGATTCTCAAAAATTACTAATGCTTTAAAAGGTCTTGGAAAGGCTATATCTGAATCTGAGCAGGTTATGAAGATTTTGAGAGCTCTACCCGAATCATGGACTCCAAAGATCACTGCGATAGAAGAAGCCAAAGACCTTAACACACTAAAGCTTGAGAACTTAATTAGCTCACTCATGTCAAATGAGCTAATCAAGAGAAGAAATGAAGATCAACACAGGGGCAAAAGAGCAATTGCCTTGAAAGCCGCACAAGACACGGACGACGCTTCTTCTCAAAACGACGACGAGATTTCCCTACTCACAAAACGTTTCAGAAAATTTGTGAGGAAAGGCAAAAATTTCAGAAGCTTCAAGTAAAGAACTCCCAGAGAGAAGAAGAAAGAATCAACCAAATGCTACCGATGCGGCGGTTCGGGACATATGCAAGCTCAATGTCCAACTCCCGAAGAAAGCAAGGTAAAAGAACAAAGAAAGGATCGAGGGGACAATAAAAGATTCCAAAGATACAAAGGAAGAGGCATGTACGTGAATGACGAGGAATCTACAACGAGTAACTCCTCAACCGATGAAATCGAAGTGGAAGAATGTGCAAGAAATTGCTGCATGGCACAAATCGAGCAAGAAGAACAAACTACCTCAACAAAATGCACAAGTAATGAAGAGGTAAGTTCCAAACTCTCCCATTCTAAATCAAGTTATTCTTCTTTTCAAGAATGCCTCAAATGTACTGAATTAGAAGAACTACAAACTGCATATGATTCATTATATGAAGAAATGAAGAAATTAGGAAGCAAGTTTACAATTAAGAAAAAACAATATGATGCAGTAATAATTGTAAATGGTAAACTTGCAGAGAAATTAGACAAAATGAAAGAAGAAAATGATATGCTGAAAAAGGAGAACGAGTCATTAAATGAATCATTAGCTAAGTTCTCTAATCCAGGAGAAAGTGTTAAAATGTTTATGAATATGACCTCCCAAACACATAAAAGAGGTCTTGGATATCATACATTTGAGCAAGGAGAAAGTAGCAAATCAAATGTGCAAATACTTGAGAAATATCAAACTAAAACTGCATCTATATACAAGCCACAAAAGAAAAATTTTAAGTGGATTAGAAGACCAACGATTGAACCATTGCATACTTGGAGGCCTACTCCAAGATTACCTATGACTTGTAATTTCTGCAATAAATTGGGTCATAAAACTTACAAATGTAATTTTAAGAAATTATATGAACATGGTGCAAAATTAGTTTGGGTTCCAAGGAACACAAGATTTGGGCTTTCCAGGTTAGAACAACAAAGATTGATTTATATTACTAACCCAAATGGACCCATAAAATGGGTACCAAGGAGATAAGATTTACTTGCTTATTTTTTCAGACATGTTTTAAGGCAAAGGCAAATAATGAATGGTTCATGGATAGCGGTTGCTCAAGGCATATGACCGGTGAAAGAAGCTTATTTCATAAACTTAAGCCTTGCAACGATGGAATGGTTTCCTTTGGCAATAATGAAAAAGGTAAAATTAAAGGTAAAGAAAATATACATAGTATTTCAAATGCATGCATGGAAGATGTTTTGTTTGTTGAAGGACTCAAACACAATTTAATGAGCATTAGCCAATTATGTGATAAAGGATACAAAGTTGTGTTTGAATCATCTATATGTAATGTATTTGATGGAAAACATATCATGTTTAGTGGTAAAAGACATGGAAATGTATATTTGGTTTCACTTGATGAATTAAATGGTCAATGTCTAATGGCCATTGATAATGATCCATGGGTTTGGCATAAAAGGCTTGGACATATAAACATGGGAAATATAAAGACCCTATGGAAAAAGAGTTTGGTAGAAGGGTTACCAAGATTGAAATATGACAAGGACAAGATTTGCAAGGCATGTCAATTATCAAAACAACCCAAGATGCCTTTCTCTATCAAAAAGGAGATTTTCACCACTAGGCCACTTGAATTGCTACACATGGATCTATACGGGCCATCCGACATTTTAACCATTGGTGAAAAGAAATATGTATTTGTCATAGTAGATGATTTTTCAAGATTTACATGGATAATTCTCTTAGCTAGTAAAGACGAAGCCTTCTCTATGTTTGCAACTTTTGTGAATTTGGTGCAAAATGAAAAACAAAGTACTATTGTGACCATAAGAAGCGATCATGGTGGCGAATTCGAAAACAAACGATTCATAGAATATTGTAATGAAAAAGGAATTCACCACACATTTTCTGCACCAAGAACTCCACAACAAAATGGAGTAGTTGAAAGGAAAAATAGAACTATACAAGAGATGGCTAGAACTATGCTAAATGAGAGCAATCTATCCAAGAAATTTTGGGGTGAAGCTGTAAGTACAGCTTGTCATGTATTGAACCGTGTTACCATTCGAGAAATCTTGAAAAAGACCCCATATGAACTATGGAAAGGAAGGAAACTAAATATCTCTTAGTTTCATGCTTTTAGATGTACATGTTATGTTTTGAACAATGGAAAAGCCAACTTGAGTAAATTAGATGCTAAAAGCAATGAGGCTATATTCCTTGGTTATTCATCAAATAGCAAAGCATATAGAGTATTCAATAAACGAAACCAAGTTGTAGAAGAATCCATACATGTTGTATTTGATGAAATTAACTAAACTCCGAGAAAGGAGGATGAACTAAGTGATGCAGATGAGACAAAAGGCAAAGAACAACCAAAGGAACTCGAGCTCAAGCCAGAAAATCTCGTGGAGGAAGAGGTAAGTGAAGGTGATGATTCTTACAAACCTCCAACTGATTTAAAGTTCAAAAATGCCCATCTAATTGAGCAAGTTATTGGAAATATATATGAAGGAGTAAAAACTAGAAGATCAAAACAAAACGTTTATGGTCAATATGCTTTTGTATCGAAAATTGAACCAAATACCATTAAACAAGCTCTCAGTGATGAAAATTGGGTTACTGCAATGCAAGAAGAGCTAAACCAATTCGAAAGGAACAATGTATGACATTTAGTTCCTAGACCAAATAATCACACTATCATTGGTACCAAATGGGTATTTAGGAATAAATTAGATGAAAGCGGGCTTGTAATTAGAAACAAGGCCAGATTAGTAGCCAAAGGGTATTCCCAAGAAGAAGGAATTGATTTTGAAGAATCATATGCGCCCGTGGCCAGATTAGAAGTCATACGTATTCTACTAGCATTTGCTTCTCATATGAATTTCAAATTGTTCCAAATGGATGTAAAAAGCGCATTTTTGAATGGTTATTTGAATGAAGAAGTATATGTTGAACAACCCCCTGGTTTTGAAGAAAAGGATCAATCAAAGTATGTTTATAAATTGACCAAAGCGCTATATGGACTAAAACAAGCTCCAAGAGCTTGGTATGAAAGGTTGAACAAATTTTTGATTGATCATGAGTTTCAAAGAGGGAAAGTAGACACTACTTTGTTCATCAAATACAAAAATAAAAATATTTTAATTGTACAGATTTATGTAGATGACATAATATTTGGTGCTACTGACGAAAATCTTTGTCAAGAGTTTTCTAAGATAATGCAGAGCGAATTCGAAATGAGCATGATGGGAGAATTAAATTTCTTCCTTGGACTGCAAATCAAGCAACAAAGTGAAGGAATATTTCTAAATCAGTCCAAATATGTCAAAGAGATGCTCAAGAAATTTGGAATGCAGAATAGCAAAGGGGCAAACACTCCAATGAGCTCTACAATCAAAATCGACACGGATGAAAACGGTAAATGTATCGATCAAAAGCTTTATAGAAGCATGATAGGTTCTTTGTTATATTTAACTGCTTTTAGACCCGATATTCTCTTCAGTGTTTGTATGTGCTCTAGATTTCAAGCATGTCCTAAAGAATCATATCTACTTGCTGTAAAAAGGATTTTTAATATTTGATAAAAACTACCAATCTTGGACTATGGTATCCAAAGGGGTCAACCTTTGATTTAATCGGCTATTCGGATGCAGATTTTGCCGGCTATAAAGTAGATAGAAAGAGTACTAGTGGAACTTGTCAGTTTCTTGGACATATGTTGGTTTCATGGTACTCAAGAAAACAAACAAGCGTTGCCCTATCTACTGCGGAAGCCGAATACATAGCCGCCGGTAGTTGTTGTGCTCAATTACTTTGGATGAAACAGCAATTGAAAGATTATGGTGTTGATTATTTTGATATTCCTATTAGATGTGATAATACAAGTGCAATTTGTCTAACTAAGAATCCTGTACTGCATTCAAGAACTAAGCATATTGATGTAAGACACCATTTCATTAGAGAACATGTTGAAAACCATGATATTTGTTTAGAATATGTGAAAACAGAAGACCAAATTGCTGATATCTTTACCAAACCACTAGCCAAGGAATCATTTTGTAAAATCAGGAATGATATGGGGATGATAGAGCTCAATTAGGAAAAATTAAATAAGAAACTAAAATTTGAAAAGGTCAAGTTGATGAGTCAAGTCGACTCCATGAGAGCCAAGTCGACTCCGCCAAGTCGACTTGGGAAAGTGAAGTCGACTCCGCTTCTATAGCCAAGTCGACTCCACAGGGTCGAAGTCGACTCCGCACTAGGGCGAAGTCGACTCCGAGGGACCGAAGTCGACTTCGCCTAGGGCAAGTCGACTCCGCACGCGCGACCGTCCGACTTCCGCATTTTCCTCCTTTTCTTCTCCTTTTCTCTTTTTTTCTTCCCCATTTCCCCCCTTGCTACTCTGTTTTCTCTCCTCCGGCGACAGAGCTCTCTCCCCGCCGGCGATTCTCCCCGTTTCTCCCTCCTCCGACAGTGCCTTTTTCTGTCCGGCTGCCTCTCAGAGCTTCAATCTCCATTTCTCTCTTTCCCGGCAACCGATTCCTTCTTTCTTCCGGCAATTCCTTTCCCCGTTCCGGCAAGCTTTCTCTTAGTTTCTAAACCAAATCAATGGCCCCAAAACCAAGACTTCCAAAGCTAGCAGTCAAAAAGCCAACCCAAAGGCCTGTGCCCAGACCTTCCCAATCCAACACTGAAGAAGATGTCCCTAGAAGACAGAGGACATCGGCAAAAAGGGCTAGAGAAGAACCCTCTACATCGACGGGTAGACGGGTTCGATTCCAAACCACTACTCAATCAACCGATCGAGCTCCAAGGTTTGAAAGCCAACCTGAAAGCTCATACTCCTCAAGAATTCCGATCAAGAAGGGGCAAGTCTTGAAAATGACCACAAACTACTTCAAGACCGAGCTGCAACATAGCCGCTTCTACAAACACTTCTATGAGCGAAAGGTATTCATTCCTAAGATCATAGACTTCAAATTTCTTAGCGACTATGAGTTCGACATAGAAGAGCTGCTAGACTTCCAAGGTTGGACACAACTGTTCAAATCCGACGAAAGGACCTATCCTGATCTCACAAGACTCTTCTACTATCTATGGGACGACACCAAGTTTTGCGCCTACGTCAAAGGAAGCGAGATGTATCTGGGTTCTATAAATAACCCAGATCAAGATGAAGCTTTAATGAGAATAGGGAGCATTCTTCAAGTACCCTATGAAGAAGAACAACTTCCTAATGACCTAACAATGGACAAAATCTACAATGAGCTGACAAAGAGCAACAAGTACCATGCGGGTACCAAATTCCTGCATTACATGGATCTTCCTCCTAGACTCAGGGTCATCCATCTGCTAATCGCCCATTGTATCTTGCCAAAAGGAGGCGGAAGAAATCAACTCAATCCACAGGAAGCAATGATCTTATGGAAAATGGTCAATAAGGTAAAGATCAGTCTTCCTAGACTCTTCCTCGAAGCCTTGGCATGTAAAAAGGATAACCCACGAGGCGTGCTACCCTACGGTTCCTGGATCACTA
This sequence comes from Annona cherimola, assembly GCA_030490835.1. Taxonomy (NCBI): domain Eukaryota; kingdom Viridiplantae; phylum Streptophyta; class Magnoliopsida; order Magnoliales; family Annonaceae; genus Annona; species Annona cherimola. Next base: position 31,496,776 of record CM059971.1, on the reverse strand, counting down.
AGATCCTTGAACGATTTGAGGTTGATATAGATGGGGAACCATTTGAAGTTCCCAAGACGACAAACGCTATCAACAAGGCTTTGCTCCAACGTATGAAGATCAATCTGGAACAGTTCAGGGATGATCGAATAAGGGAGAAGCTAGGCGAGCCAGTCCGAGAATCAGAGGACGAAGCACAAGCTGAGGGGGAGTAACCTCCAGAAGCATCGCCTGCACGGCACGCATCTCCTGCATCGCACGGATCCTATACACCTCACGGATCCGTTGCACCCGATAGAGCGCCTCCTACTTCATCACAAGAGGCGACGCTCCAGAGCATAAAGGCAGAAATCTCGGCTCTACGGGAAGAAATGGGTCACCAAGAAGACCGAATGACGAGTCTTGTGACCGAGGTGTTGACGGCGATCAACGACATGCATTCCCGACAAGATCGAATCGATCGGGAAATGCGAACCATCCGATATCACCTCGCCTCAGGCCGTCACAAGAAGAGGCCCATGCCTGAACTCGATCCTTACGAATCAGGTTCAGTTCATAAAGCAGCAACTACCGATCATGCTTCTTCTATCTACTCATCTGCCCAAAATCGTCCTATCAAACCTATCATATATCAGATCTCTCAATTTCAATTCACAAAATCATTAAGAATTGATAGATTTTTGATAGATTGACAAAAAGGGGGAGATAGAATAAGAATTGAAGAGTAGAATTTTTTGAATTTTGGGTCGGGTAGTTTGTATTTAGGAGTTTCATGACTGGGTTAATCCGGGGTTAAGTTTCTGTTTAAGATATAAATTTTTTAAATACCCAATTCACCCCTCCCCTCTTGGGTTTTGCCATCAACTCGGGACCAACACTAAGATCAAGTGTAAGCAAAGTAGTGTGTGATTGGAGTGAAATTCATCACCTACTTGTGCTGTGTTGTGTTGAAGTCCCTAGAGCTGGAATTTATAAGAGAGCAGTGACTCTAATTGTATTTGAAGAATACAATAGTGGAACCCAAGTCACAAGGAGTGTGAGCTTGGAAGAGTGGAGTAGGGAGGTTGCCCGAACCACTATAAAAATATTATGTGCTTGATTTATATTTCTGCTCTCTACATTATAATTGCTTTCCATTTCGTTTCTTCATTAAGGGGACAAGATTAATCCGGGGTTAAGTTTCTGTTTAAGTTGAAAATTTTTAAATACCCAATTCACCCCTCCTCTCTTGGGTTTTGCCATTAACTCGGGGCCAACAAGTAGTATCAAAGCAGGTCTTTGAGTTAAACCAAAGAGATCTATTGATATGGCATCCCGATCGATTCCCGTTCCCGCTTTTGCTGAGGGCCAATCATTCACTAGGCCACCATTGTTTGATGGGAACAACTTTGGTTATTGGAAGCTTCGTATGAAGCAACTGATTATGGCTACCGACATGGATTCTTGGATTGCAATCCAAGATGGTGTAACATTGCCTATAGATGAAAGAGCTTCCAAGTGGACCGAAGAGGAAGTAAGAACTGTAAAGAGCAATGCTAAGGCTATGAACTCACTATTTTGTGCTCTTACAGCTTCTGAGTATGATAGAGTATCTTCTTGTCTAACCGCTAAAGAAATATGGGATACTCTAACATCTATTTATGAAGGAACCTCCCAAGTCCAAGGGACTAGGAGAAATATTTTGATAGGAGAATTGGAAAGCTTTAAAATGCTAGATACAGAGAATATTTTTGAAATGTTTGCTAGATTTTCTAAGATTACTAACGCTTTGAAAGGTCTTGGAAAGGCTATCTCTGAATCCGAACAGGTCATGAAGATACTAAGAGCTCTACCGGAATCTTGGATTCCAAATATTACGGCGATTGAAGAAGCCAAAGACCTAAATACACTAAAGCTAGAAGATCTAATTTGCTCATTAATGTCACATGAGCTAATTAAGAGAAGAAACGAAGACAATCACAAAGGGAAGAAAGCTATTGCGTTAAAAGCGGCACACAACTCAGAAGAGTCTACCTCCTCTTCGCATAATGATAATGAAGATATTGCACTTCTCACTCGCAAATTCTGAAAATTTGTGAGAAAAGAAAGGAACTTCAAGGACTTCAAAGAAAGAACACGAAGAGAGAAGAAGAAGGAGCCAACGAAGTGCTACAAATGCGGCGGGATAGGACATATGCAAGCTCAATGTCCTACACCGGAAGAGAAATCAAAAGAGTATCAAGAAAGGAAGGAAGGACATGAAGGTAGAAAATACCAAAGGCCAAAGGGAAGAGGCATGTACGTCAATGAAGAGACTTCATCAACAAGCAGCTCTTCAACCGACGATTACGATGTAGCAAACTGCACAAGAATATGCTGCATGGCGCGAGTCGAACAAGAAGAAAATCTGTTGTGTTTGAACACAACGGAAATTTTGGAAAAACAAACCATTTCAACAAAGTGCACAAGCAATGAAGAGGTAACTTCCAAACCTTGCCATTCTCAATCTAGTTATTCTTCTTTTCATGATTGCCTCAAATGTGCTGAATTAGAAGAACTACAACTTGCATATGATTCATTATATGAGGAAATCAAAAAGCTAGGAAACAAGTTGACATTGAAGAGACAACAATGTAACTTCGTTATTATTGAAAATGGAAAACTAGCTGAAAAATCAACAAAACTGAAAGAAGAAAATAAATCATTGATAAATGAGGTAGAGAAATTGAAAAAGGAGAACGAATCATTAAATGAATCATTAGCAAAGTTCTCTAATCCCGGAGAAAATGTGAAGATGTTTCTGAACATGACTGCTCAAACAAATAAAAGAGGCATTGGATATTATACATTTGAGCAAAAAGAAAGTGAAAAATCGAATGTACCAATACTTGGGAAATATCAAACCAAAACTGCACCTATATACAAGCCACAAAGGAAAAATGTTGTGTGGACTAGAAGGCCAACGTTTGAACCAATGCATACTTGGAGGTCTACTCCAAGATTACCTATGGCTTGCAATTTCTGCAATAAAATGGGTCATAAAGCCTATAAGTGTAACTTTAAGAAATTATATGACCATGGTGCAAAATTAGTTTGGGTTCCAAGGAATACAAGATTTGGGCTTTCAAAGTTAGAGCAACAAAGATTGAATAATATTACTAACCCAAATGGAACCATAAAATGGGTACCAAAGAGATAAGATTTGGTTGTTTATTTTTCAGATATGTTTCAAGGCAAAGTCAAACAACGTATGGTTCATGGACAGCGGTTGTTCAAGGCATATGACCGGAGAAAGAAGTCTATTTCACAAACTTAAGCCTTGCAACGACGGAACGGTTGCCTTTGGTAATAATGAGAAAGATGATTTAAGTGATGCAGATGATATAGCAAGCAATCTTGAAAAACTGCATGTGGAAAAGCAAGAAGATTTCATGGAGGAAAGGGTAAGTGAAGGTAATAATTCCTACAAACCTCTAACTGATTTAAAATTCAAACATGCCCATCCAATTGAACAAGTTATAGGGAATGTATATGAAGGTGTAAAAACTAGAAGGTCAAAGCAAAATGTTTGTGGACAATATGCCTTTGTATCCAAGATTGAGCCATCCAATATTGATCAAGCTCTTAATGATGAAAACTGGATTATAGCAATGCAAGAAGAGCTAAATCAATTTGAAAGAAACCAAGTTTGGCACCTTGTTCCTAGACCAAACGATTGTATCATTATTGGCACCAAATGGGTCTTTAGGAACAAATTAGATGAAAGTGGACTTGTAGTGAGAAACAAAGCTAGACTTGTGGCAAAAGGATACTCACAAGAAGAAGGAATAGATTTTGAGGAATCCTATGACCCGGTTGCTAGATTAGAGGCAATTCGCATCTTACTAGCTTTTGCATCCCACATAAACTTTAAATTGTTTCAAATGGATGTTAAAAGTGCATTTCTGAATGGATATATAAATGAAGAGGTGTATGTAGAACAACCACCTGAATTTGAGGAAAAGGATCAATCTAAATTTGTATACAAGTTAACCAAAGCATTATATGGATTAAAACAAGCTCCAAGGGGTTGGTATGATAGACTAAGCAAATTTCTGATTGATCATGATTTTCAAAAAGGAAAGGTAGACACCACTTTATTTATCAAGTATAAAGAAAAGGACATATTGATCATTCAAATTTATGTTGATGATATCATTTTCGGTGCTACTAATGAGAATCTTTGTCAAGAATTTTCTGACCTTATGCAGAAAGAATTTGAGATGAGCATGATAGGAGAACTAAACTTCTTCCTTGGACTGCAAATCAAGCAATTAAATGAAGGAATCTTCATTAACCAGTCCATGTATATCAAAGAAATGCTGAAGAAGTTGGGCATGGAAAATAGCAAAGGAGCAAACACGCCAATGAGCTCAACAATCAAAATCGACAAAGATGAAAAAGGGAAAATGGTTGATTTGAAATTGTATAGAAGCATGATAGGATCTTTGTTGTATTTAACTGCTTCTAGGCCTGATATATTGTTTAGTATGTGTATGTGCTCTAGATTTCAATCATGTCCAAAAGAATCACACTTGGTAGCTGTGAAAAGAATTTTCAGATACCTAGTAGACACTACCAATATAGGACTTTGGTATCCAAAGGGCTCTAATTTTGATCTAATCGGCTACTCGGATGCGGATTTTGCCGGTTACAAAGTAGATAGAAAAAGCACTAGTGGAACATGTCAATTTCTTGGAAGCATGTTGGTTTCATGGTTTTCAAGAAAATAAACTAGTGTTGCTCTATCTACGGCGGAAGCCGAATACATTGCCGCCGGGAGCTGTTGTGCCCAATTACTTTGGATGAAACAGCAACTTAGGGACTATGGCATGGATTTTAAAGATATACCCATTAAATGTGATAATACTAGTGCCATATGTTTAACTAAAAATCCAGTCTTGCATTCTAGGACCAAACATATAGACCTTAGACATCATTTTATTAGAGAACATGTGGAAAATCATGATATATGTCTAGTATATGTAAAACAGAAGATCAAGTTGCAGACATATTTACAAAGCCCCTAGCAAAAGAAGCATTTTATAAGATTAGAAATGCCATGGGAATGATTGAATTAACTTAGCATAAACTTAGGGGGAGCACCTGTTTAGGGGGAGCAAACCCACCTGTCTCTTTACCCTCTAACTTTTTGATATATTGACAAAAAGGGGGAGAAGAGTAGGATTTGAGGGGGAGAAGAGTAGGATATGTTTGAGGAGAAGAGTAGGATATGTTTGTTGAATGTTTTTATTGAAAGTTTGCATGAGCATATGTATGATAACACTTCAAATACAAACTTATCGTATTTTTTAAACAATTGAATGGTATACACTCAAATCAGTTTTGTCAATCATCAAAAAGGGGGAGATTGTTGGAAATATGTGGAAAACAAGCTAAATCTATGTTTTGATGATTAACAAATCAATTTGAGTAAGTCTTGGCTACTAACATGTTTGTGGAAATGTTTAAGGTATATACGTTTGAAGAAAATAGAACATGAAAGGCCAAGTCGTTCCCCAAGTCGACCCCAACATCGACTTCAAGAAGCCAAATCTGTCCAGAGTTGAAAATGGGAGAAGAACAAGTGAAGTCGCAGGCCAAGTCGACTCCACTTGCGACTTGGGAAGCCAAGTCGCAAACGAAGTCGACTCCAGCATCGACTTCAGATGCTAAAATCACTCCAGAGTTGAATTTGGGAGAGAAGTATACCGAAGTCGCAGTCGAAGTCGACTCCAGTTGCGACTTGGGCGAAGTCGCAGACGAAGTCGACCCCAAGTTCGACTTGATGTTATCAAAGCTCAAAGATGGATTTTTCAGCTCATTCCCAAGATCAACTTAAGATCTCTCAAGACCAAATCAAGGATACAAGCTCTTTATCAAAATCAAGTTTATCAAGTCCAAGGCAAAGATTCAAGCATGCTCCAAGATGAAGAAATAATCAAGTCATGAAGATCAATATGAATCAAAAGCAAGCAAGGTGCATGAATCTACCATGCAAGATTCAAGTTCTTCAAAGATTCACAAGGTTCAAGCTAATCCAAGAAGAATCAAAGTCGAACTCTTCAAGAATCACAAGATCTACAAGTATAAGGAGCCATTCTAGAATGAAAGCAACTAAAGGAAGAAAGCCAAACAAGATAGAAGCAAATCAATGAGGATCAAAGCATATTTTGCAAAGACCAAGTCAAGTCGCAACCCAAGTCGACTCCATGATCGACTTGAGTTGAAGTCTGAAGCCAAAGTCGACTCAAGACTCAGACTTGGAACCTGACAAGGTGAAGTCGCACCCGAAGTCAACTTCACTTGTGACTTGGGTCAAGTCGATACCCAAGTCGACCCGACCTGGAACTTGAAGTCGCTACAGAAGGCGAAGTCGCACCCGAAGTCGACTCCATCTGCAACTTGGGCGAAGTCGCACCCGAAGTCGACTCCGCCTGCGACTTGGGTCGCAACGGTCGGATATTATTCGAACGTTGGCGCATTTAATGCGCGCCAACCACCTTCTAACATTCGGATTCCCTCCACAATTATAAAAGGGAGTTATTATGGACGAGGGAAGTAGCTGAGAATCATTAAGTGTGCTTAACTCCTATATTCAAGAGCTCTAAAGAGATCAAGTCATTCAAAGAGGAAGAACTTTGCTTCAAATTGCAAGAGCTACATTTCTGAATCTTCAAAGCCTACATTACGAGTTCTTCTCTGCGCCAAATTGCTTCTACACATCTGTAAAGTGTAGACTCCTTTTGTTATTTCATTTTGTTGTATTGAACTTGATTTAGTTTGAGGAACTAAGATCAAGTGTAAGCAAAGTAGTGTGTGATTGGAGTGGAACTCATCACCTACTTGTGCTGTGTTGTGTTGAAGCCCCCTAGAGCTGGAATCTAGAAGAGAGCAGTGGCTCTAATTGTATTTGAAGAATACAATAGTGGAACCCAAGTCACAAGGAGTGTGAGCTTGGAAGAGTGGAGTAGGGAGGTTGCCCGAACCACTATAAAAATCTTGTGTGCTTGATTTATATTTCTGCTCTCTACATTATAATTGCTTTCCATTTCGTTTCTTCATTAAGGGGACAGGATTAATCCGGGGTTAAGTTTCTGTTTAAGTTGAAAATTTTTAAATACCCAATTCACCCCTCCCCTCTTGGGTTTTGCCATTAACTCGGGGCCAACAACTCTCCCATCCTTTCCCGAATCCGTTCTGCTCTGAACTGCTCCAAATTGATTTTCATCCTTTGGAGCAATGCCTTATTTATGGCATTTGTGGATTTTGGGACTTCGAAAGGTTCACCGTTAATATCCACTCCATAGTGTTCTAGGATCCTCATGATCCATGTCCCATAAGGTAAAACTCCTCGTGGGTTATCCTTTTGAGATGCCAAGGCTTCTAAAAATAATCTTGGTAAGCTGACCTTGACTTTATTTGCTACTTTCCAAAGGATTCCTGCCTCCTGCGGGTTCAACTGGTTTCTACCACCGCCCTTTAGATAGATGCAGTGGGCGATGAGTAGCCTAAGGACCCTTAGCTGTGGGGGTAGGTCTATGTAATGCAGGAATTTAATTCCTAGATGATACTTGTTGCTTCGTGTCAGCTCATTGTACTTCTGTCTAATGTGAGATCTGCAGGAATTCGCTCGTCTTCAAATGGAACTTCGAGGATTCTAGCGATCTGTTTCTCTGCTTCTGTTTGATCTGGGGCTGCCATTGTCCCCAAAAACATATCGTTGCCTTTTACAAAGGTTAAAAACTTTGCATCATCCCATAAATAGTAGAATATCCTAGTCAGATAAGGATATATTCTTTCATCTGTCTTTAGCAGTCTTGTCCAGCCCTGGTGATCTAGTAGTTCTTCTATGTCGAACTCATAATCACTGAGGAATTTAAAATCGATAATCTTTGGGACAAATACCTTTCTTTCATAAAAATGCTTGTAGAATCTACTTTGCTGAAGCTCGGTTTTGAAGTAGGTTGTGGGCATTTTCAAAACTTGCCCCTTTGTGGCTGGAGTTCTTCTTTCGCCAGTATCTGAGCTTCGAGGTTGACTTTCTGACCTCTGAGCTCGAGCTGAGGATGGGGTGGCAGTCTGAAATCTAACTCTTCGACTTGTTGAAGTTGAAGGTTCTTCCCCGGCCCGTTTTGCAGGAGTTCTCTGCCTCCTAGGAATTTCCTCCTCCGTGGCTGATTTCGAAGGTCTAGGTACAAGCCTCAAAAAAGGTTTAGATATTGCTAGTTTGGGAAGTCTAGATTTAGGAGCCATTGAGTTGGATTTTGAGATGGAGAGATTTTAGATATGACGGGTAGTCTGAGAGAGAGATATAGAGAGAGAAAAGAAAGAGAGAGACAGCGAGAGAGAGAGAGAGAAAATGAGTGGGAGAGAGATAGACACAGCTAGAGAAAGAGAAACAGTGAGAGAGATAGTGAGTGGGAGAGAGAGAGAAAAACACCGAGAGAGAGTGATAGAGAGAGAGAGAGAGAGACAAAGAGAGAGATTGAGCGAGGGAGAGAGAGAACGGAGTGAGATTTAGCGAGGGAGAGAGAATAGAGAGAGCTGGAGTCGGGTGCGGGAAGGAGAATGAGAGAAGGAGAAGATAGGGAAGAAGAAATAGGAGGGAAGACGGACGGTCGCACGCGCGGAGTCGACTTTGCCCTAGGCGAAGTCGACTTCGACCCCTTGGAGTCGACTTCGCCTTAGAGGCGGAGTCGACTTCACTGGAGTCGACTTTGTTCCCACGGAGTTGACTTGACTTATTGATTTTGACCCTTTTAGACTTGATTTTTCTGTATAATTATCCTTAATTTAATTCAATCATCCCCATTTCATTTCTAATTTTGTAAAATGATTCATTTGCTAAGGGCTTGGTAAATATATCGGCAATTGGATCCTCAGTTTTCACATATTCCAAACAAACATCATGATTTTCAACATGTTCACGAATAAAATGATGTCTTACATCTATATGTTTGGTTCTAGAATGCAATACAGGATTTTTTGTTAAACAGATGGCACTTGTGTTATCACATCTGATAGGAATATTATAATAATCAATGTCATAATCTTTTAATTGTTGTTTCATCCAAAGTAGTTGGGCACAACAGCTTCCAGCGGCTATATATTCGGCTTCTGCCGTAGATAGAGCAACACTAGTTTGTTTCCTTGAATACTATGAAACCAACATATTTCCAAGAAATTGACAAGTTCCACTAGTACTTTTTCTATCTACTTTGTAGCTGGCAAAATCCGCATCCGAGTAGCCGATTAAGTCAAATGTTGACCCCTTTGGATACCATAGTCCAAGATTAGTGGTATTTATCAAATATTTAAAAATTCTTTTTACAGCCAATAAATGTGATTCTTTAGGGCATGCTTGGAATCTAGAACACATACAAATACTGAAAAGAATATCTGGTCTAGATGCAGTTAAATACAACAATGATCCTATCATACTTCTATAAAGCTTTTGATCGATACATTTACCGTTTTCGGCCGTGTCGATCTTGATTGTTGAACTCATTAGAGTATTTGCTCCTTTATTAGTTTGCATTCCAAATTTCTTTAACATTTCTTTGACGTACTTGGACTAATTTATGAATATTCCTTCACTTTGTTGCTTGATTTGCAGTCCAAGGAAAAAATTTAGATCTCCCATCATGCTCATTTCAAATTCGCTCTGCATGATCTTAGAAAATTCTTGGCACAGAGTTTTATCAGTAGCACCAAATATTATATTATCTACATAGATTTGCACAATTAAAATATTTTTACTTTTATATTTGATGAATAAAGTAGTATCAACTTTCCCTCTTTGAAATTCATGATCAATCAAGAATCTATTTAACCTTTCATACCAAGCTCTTGGGGCTTGTTTTAGTCCATATAATGCTTTGGTCAGCTTATAAACATATTTTGATTGATCCTTTTCTTCAAATCCAGGGGGTTGTTCAACATATACTTCTTCATTCAAGTATCCATTCAAAAATGCGCTTTTCACATCCATTTGAAACAATTTGAAATTCATGTGAGAAGCAAATGCTAGTAAAATGCGTATGGCTTCTAATCTAGCCACAGGTGCATATGATTCTTCAAAATCAATTTCTTCTTCCTGGGAATACCCTTTGGCTACTAGTCTAGCTTTGTTTCTAATTACAAGTCCGCTTTCGTCCAATTTGTTCCTAAATACCCATTTGGTACCAATAATGGTATAATCATTTGGTCTAGGAACTAAATGTCATACATTATTTCTTTCAAATTGATTTAGCTCTTCTTGCATTGCAATAATCCATTTTTCATCATTAAGAGCTTGTTCAATGGTGGTTGGTTCAATTTTTGACACAAATGCATATTGTCCACAAATATTTTGTTTTGATCTCCTAGTTTTTACTCCTTCATAAATATTTCCAACGACTTGCTCAATTGGATGGACATTTTTGAATTTTAAATCAATTGGAGGTTTGTAGGAATCATTACCTTCACTTACCTCTTCCTCCATGGAGTTTTCTGGCTTGAGCTTGGTTTCCTTTTGTTGTTCTTGTTGTTTTGCTTTTGTATCATCTGCGTCACTTAGTTCATCCTCCTTTCTCGGAATTTGGTTAAATTTATCAAAAACAATATGTATTGATTCTTCTATTGTTTGATTTCTTTTGTTTAAAATTCTATATGCTTTGCTATTTGATGAGTAACCCAAGAAAATAGCTTCATCACTTTTGGCATCTAATTTTCCCAAATTTGTTTTTCCATTATTTAACACATAACAGGTACATCCAAAAGTATGGAAATATGATATGTTTGGTTTCCTGTCTTTCCAAAGTTCATATGGGGTCTTTTTCAATATTGCTCTAATGGTAACTCGGTTTAATACATGACAAGCTGTACTTACAGCTTCACCCCAAAATCTCTTGGACAATTTACTCTCATTTAGCATGGTCCTAGCCATTTCCTGTATTGTCCGGTTTTTCCTTTCAACAACTCCATTTTGTTGAGGAGTTCTTAGTGCAGAAAATGTATGGTGAATTCCTTTTTCATTGCAAAATTCTATGAATCGACTATTTTCAAATTCACCACCATGGTCACTTCTAATGGAAATGATTGAACTTTGTTTTTCATTTTGCACCAAATTTGAAAACGAGACAAACATCGAAAATGCTTCATCTTTGCTAGCTAAGAGTATAATCCAAGTAAATCTAGAAAAATCATCCACAATTACATACACATACTTTTTCCCACCAAGAGTTAAAATGTCTGATGGCCCATAAAGATCCATATGTAGCAACTCAAGTGGTCTAGTTGTTGAAATTTCTTGTTTGGTTGAAAATGACATTTTTGGTTGTTTAGATAGTTGACAGGCTTTACAAATTTTATCTTTGTCATATTTGAGCTTCGGTAAGCCTTGTACCAAGTTCTTTTTCCATAATGTTTTAATATTTGACATATTTGTATGTCCAAGCCTTGTATGCCATTTCCATGGATCATTTTCTATATCTATTAGACATTTTCCTTCTAGGTCATCAAGGCAAACCAAATATACATTTCCATGTCTTTTGCCACTAAATATTATTTGTTCGTCATCATCAATAACATTACATATAGAGGATTCAAACACAACTTTATATCCTTTATCACATAATTGACTAATACTCATTAGGTTGTGTTTGAGTCCTTCAACAAATAGAACATTTTCAATACATGCATTTGAAATACCATAAACATTTACTTTACCTTTTATTTTACCTTTTTCATTATTTCCAAAAGCTACTGTTCCTTCATTGCATGGGTTGATCTTGTGAAATAGTCCTTTTTCTCCTGTTATATGTCTTGAGCAACCACTATCCATAAACCATACATTATTGGCCTTAGCTTTAAGACAAACCTGCAAAAATTAAGTCGAGTGGAGCTCATCCTTTTGGTACCCATTTTATGGGTCCGTTTGGGTTAGTTATCCTTTGGAGTCTATGCTGGTCTACCTTTGAAGCCATAAATCCAATGCTTTTCGGCATCAAAACCAATTTCTCACCAAGGTTTTGCAATTTTCTTAATTTACATTGATAGACCTTGTGCCCTAACTTGTTGCAAAAATTGCAAGCTCCTGGAAGTCTAGAAATAGGGAGCCACTTGGTAATTTGTTCCTTGGTTGGTCTTTTGGTCCAAACTACTTGATTTATCTTAGGATTAGTATGAATAGGTTTGGCGTTGTTTCTTGGAGCATTAGATTTCTTTTGTTCAAATGTATTATACCCAAGTCCTTTCTTGAAAGTTTGGGTTGTCATTTTCAAGAACATTTTCACATTTTCTCCTGGATTAGAAAACTTGGCAAGTGATTCATTTAATGATTCATTTTCGTTTTTGAGTTTCTCTAACTCAACTTCCAAGGTATTCTTTTCATTTTTCAATTTATCTAATTTTTCAGCAAGTTTACCATTCACAATTATTACTGCATCACATTGTCTTTTCTTTATTGTAAACTTGTTTCCTAATTTCTTTATTTCTTCATATAATGAATCATAGGCTTGTTGAAGTTCTTCTAATTCAGCACATTTGAGACATTCATTTGTAGAAAAAATTGAAAAATATTTTTATTTGGAGGTTACCTCTTGACTACTTGTGCAGTTCGTTGAAATAGTTTGATCCTCCAAGATTTCCGTGGTGCAAAGCATATGTCTGAATTTACTATGCAACAAATTCTTGCACAATCTGCTTCACATTCTTCACTTGAAGAGCTACTTGTTGTAGATTCTTCTTCATTCACACACATGCCTCTTCCTTTGTTTCTTTGAAACTTTCTGTTGTCGCCTCGATCTTTTCTTTGCTCCTTTGGTTTATTTTCTTCGGGCGTTGGGCATTGGGCTTGCATGTGCCCCAAACCACCACATCAGTAACATTTTGTTGTTTCTTTCTTTTTCTCTTTAGAATTTCTTTCTGTAAAGTTTCTGAAATTTCTACCTTTCCTTACAAATTTTCTGAATCATTTTGTAAGTAAGGAAATTTTATCGTCATTTTGAGATGATGAGGTGGTGTCGTCCGAGTCTTGTGTGGCTCTCAAGGCAATGACTCTTTTGCCTTTGTGGTGATTTTCGTTTCTTTTCTTGATCAGTTCATGTGACATTAGGGAGCTAATAAGATCTTCCAATTTCAACGTGTTTAGATCCTTGGCTTCTTCTATTGCTGTGATTTTTGGAGTCCATGATTCGGGTAGTGCCCTCAGAATCTTCATGACCTGCCCAAATTCAAAAATTGCTTTTCCTAGCCCTTTCAAGGCGTTAGTAATCTTGGAAAATCTAGCAAACATTTCAGAAATATTTTCAGTTTCTAACATCCTAAAGTTTTCTAATTCTCCAATCAAAATATTTCTCCTTGTCCCTTGGACTTGAGAAGTTCCTTCATAGATAGATGTTAGTGTATCTCATATCTCTTTGGCAGTTAAACAAGAGGATACTCTGTCATATTCGGAAGCCATAAGAGCACAAAATAATGAATTCATAGCCTTCGCATTGCTCTTTACAGTCTTTACTTCCTCGTCGGTCCATTTGGAAGCCTTTTCATCAATAGGCAAAGTCACACCATCTTGAATTGCAATCCAAGAGTCCATATCTATAGCCATGATGAGTTGTTTCATACATAGCTTCCAATATCCAAAATTATTCCCATCAAACAATGGTGACCTAGTAAAGGATTGGCCTTCAGTAAATACGGGAACGGAAGTGGATTGGGATGCCATATCAAAAGAACTCTTTGGTAAAACTCAAAGACCTGCTCTGATACCACTTGTTGGTCCTGAGTTAATGGCAAAACCCAAGAGGGGAGGGGTGAATTGGGTTCTTAAAAAATTCTTTGGTAAATCAAAACTTAACCCTTTTAAAGTTTTAATCCCCTTGAATGTAACAGATAGAGAGCAACAATATAATGAAAGCGATAATGAAAAACAGTAGACAAGATTTATAGTGGTTCGGGCAACCTTTTCCTACTCCACTCTTCCAAGCTCACACACCCTTGTGACTTGGGTTCCACTACGTATTCCGCGAATACAACTAGAGTCTCCGCTCTCTTCTAGATTCTAGCTCTAGGGGGCATATACAACCAGAGCCTCTGCTCTCTTCTAGATTCTAGCTCTAGGGGGCATATACAATCAACATAAGTAGGTGCTGAGTTACACTCCAATCACAATTCTACTTGCAATGTCTTGGTTTGAACCACCAAACTCAAACCAAACAACAATATGAGAATAGAAGAAATCTACACTTTACTGATTTGTGTAGCAAGATTTAGCTCGTGGAAGAATCAGTAGAAGCAACAAATCGTATTTCGTTGAAGCAAACCGCAACTTTGAAGCTTGTTCTTCCTTTGAAAGTGAATAGATCACTCAATTGTAGAGAAAAGTAGATAAAAGCTCTTAGTAGCACTTCTTTCCTCTTTTTCAACTCTTTCTTGTATGTATCCACGTTTGCTTGAGTGTCTATATATAGAGGAGGGAAAATTTTGAATGTTATAGAGTTGGTTGGCGCGTAATAAATGTTCCAACGTTCAAAATTCGAACGTTACGTCTCCAAGTCGCAGGTGGAGTCGACTTCTTGTGCGACTTCGCCCAAGTCGCATGCTGGAGTCGACTTCGTGTGCGACTTCGGTTGTTCTTCAGCTTCCAAGTCTGTCTTCTGGGTCGACTTGGCTTGAGACTTGGCCTCCAGTCGATCTTGGAGTCAACTTGGGATGCGACTTGACCTCAAGTCGATCTTGGCGTCGACTTGGTGTGCGACTTGGCTATTTCCTTATGCCAAGTCGGTTTGATCTTTGTTGATATATCTCTTGTTTGCTTAACTTCTTCTTCTTCTTATGTCTTTCAATACTTAGAAGCTTATTTGTACAGACTTAGCTTTAAGTCCCGTGAACTTGAGGAACTTGAATCTTGTATGAACTATTTCAACTTTGATTTGAAATGAATTCATGTTTCTTCCTTGCTTTAAACTTGAATTAATCTTCATACATTCAAGTTTGAGAAACTTGAGTTGTATTTATCTTGAAGTGGACTTGTGCTTTGACTTGAACTTGAAAATCTGTTTTATCATGTTGAAGTTGATGCTAGAGTCGACTTTGCCTGTGACTTCACCCAAGTTGCATGTGGAGTCGACTTCAGTTGCAACTTCAGAAGTTTTGCTGCTCAATTTTAACTTTGGAAGGAAGACGCCACCTCAAGTCGATTCTGGGGTCGACTTCATCTGCGACTTAGCCTCAAGTCGCAAGTGGAGTCGACTTCATCTGCGACTTCGGTTGTTTTTGTCTCCCAAAATCAATGCTGGAGGGAAAATGCTGCTTCAAGTCGATACTGGAGTCGACTTCATCTGCGACTTGGCCTCAAGTCGCAAGTGGAGTTGACTTCATCTGCGACTTCGGTTGTTCAACTTCCCAATTTCAACGCTTTCCAAAAATGCCTGTTGAAGTCGCTTGTGGAGTCGACTTTGGGATCGACTTCGCCTAAGTCGAAGTTGGAGTCGACTTGATGATCGACTTGGTCTGATTTTTCATTCCTTAAAGACATTTATAAAACTCATTAGTAATCGTATCATACTCAAATTTGTATTTGTTAATCATCAAAACTTGTGCTTAGGTCAATTTGTTTTTGATTTAACTATTGTTACCAACAAAAAATTCATTCTTGAAACTTAAAGAACTAATACAATATAGTTAGATATCAATTCATCCTAACTATCCATCTAAAGGAAGTTTAGTTCACAAACATGATATAAAAATCCTTTACATCCATTATAAAAGTATCCAGAAAAACAGTGAAAGAAAAATAGAATGATGAAGAGAAAACTGATTTTCCGGCAGTTTCCACAAATGGGGTTGAATCTTCTCTTCAATCTGCGCTTCAAAACGAGTTCTTTTCCTTCTCTTGGTGTGTATTTCATCAGGGCTCTCTCTCTCGCCATGACCCCCTAGGTTTCTATTTAAACAAGTTGGTTTGCGCAGGACACGCGTAGAAACCTGTGTGTACGGATGCGTAGTGGCGCCTAGGCGCCAACAATCTGTGTGCTGGGTGACTTTGAAACCTTTCTGAATGCCCTGGGAGTTCATGCCTTGGCGCCTAGGTGCCAACTCCCTGGATTTTTTATGACTTGAAAACTCTTCAAAATACTTGTACGATCATGCCATGGCGCTTAGGCGCAAACTCCCTGAAAGCAATTCTATCTTGTGACCTCAAAACTCTTTTGGACTTGTCTGCATGTTGGTGAAGTGGTGCCTAGGTGTCCCTAGCTGGAAGCCTTCTATTGTGTGAGGTGCTGGAGATTTTGGCTAAGGCATATAGGGTGGCGCCGGGCGCCAACCCCATGCTCCTTCACTTGAGTATGTTCTGCATTTGACTCGCCCGCATGCCTATAATTTGCCCATCCTTCGTGTAAAAAATGAATGAACTAAATAAATGAACTAAAAATGCCTAATTTATATTAAAAATGCATAAAAAATGTATAATGCTCCTAAAATGCAAAGTGTGTAAAAATTAAGCTAAATGGATGCAAACTGAACTTAATCTCTTAGACTAACATGCAAAAATAGTCTGAAATGGGCCATAATAACTTGCATTTTTATGAGTTATCACCTGCGCACGTGTAACAACTGAGATCTCACCTGCGGATATGAGCAACGATTAACAAGGTTCCCACATCAGCCTCAACGGAACGGGTTGCATTAAAGCATTCTCGTAGTACATTTAGCATTATTAATATCATAATGAAAACTGTTTCATATGTCTACTATTGCTGTGCATGACTCCCATCTACAAATATGTAAAATAAAAATAAAAATATGATTTAATGTTAAATATGAAATTTAAAGTTGTATTCTTAACATCCAAATCACATAAAATATCATTAAGGAATGTTCAATACTTATGTAAGCATGGAAGCCTCCATGTTGTTTTTAATTTAAAAATATCAAAACCATTTATCATGTCAATCCATGTGCATTTATTTATGATTTAAAAACTATATAAATTGCAAAATTTTATGTATTATATTTATACTATATATTTTTCAAAAATTTAATTGTTATACATTCACCTTAAAAAGTTATTATCTTTTACAACATACAAGTTTCCAATGAAAATTATTTTTGGGAATATGATAAAACAAGATATATTGAACATGATCAATGGTTTCGATTTAAAAAGATATTTCAAAATTTACAAATCAATAGTAAATATGGAGGTTTCCATGCTTACGTAAGTATCGAATCATTTATCAATATCTTTATTATGTGTATAAATGAATGTATAAAGTAGCCACTAGGGGCGTAGTCTAGCTTGAAGAAATTTGGCCTTTATGCCAGTTGACCCAAGTTCAAACCAAGAGGTGGAGCATTTGTCTCCCATTTATTAAGGAGAGTTTGTGTTTTGCATTTGTACAAAGGGCTTGTTCTCCTACTTTTTGGGTAAAAAATCCATTAACTTGATCCCCCTAATTAAACAAATGTTTTTAAATATAATAAATAGAGTGGACTTTCTATCAAACATCAAGATATTAAAAATGAAAGGAGTTATATAAAACAACTTTTATGTAACTTGGTTACATGGAAGTAGGATCGAATGATTATATATGCTAATAAAATTTTTGTCAAGTGGCCGGTGGTCGAATTGATTTGTCATTAATTAACAAAGCTCATCTCTACGGCCAAACTGCATAAATAGATACTACATATATAAATTAGGGGTGAGAATTGAGACGAGTGGACCCATGACCTACCCTACCCCAACCTTATTTTGTACTAGGGCTAGACTAGTTTATCTCACATTAGATCGGGTTGGGTCTAGAGATTGGGATTTTTTCTAATGCAAGGGGTTGAGGTGGACTGAACAAGGTCCAACTTGCATATATAATGTTTTATACCTCAACAAAAAACCTTAAAGGAAATGCTAGATGTATTTTTTTCAATTAAACAATTCTAGCAAAATTGTGCATAAATAATACTAGATCTTATAAATATTGGGTAATTTACAAATATACCCACATAGTTTGACCATAATTACAAATATATTTACATAATTTCTGAAATTATAAATTATCCCCAAATGTTTGACCATAATTGCATGCATACTTACACCATTATAATACCATTACTACACAAGCATAGATGAATAAATTTTGCAAATATAGATATTTACAAACTATGTAGCTATATTTGCAAAAATTCAATATACCTACTTAATTTTTAAAATATAAATATACTCACATAGTTTACATCCCTTTTCAAATATACCTACGTTGTGATAATTCATTAACAACATGGGTATATTTGCAATTGTAGTTAAATTATGTTAGGGTAATTTGCAATTTCTAAAATTATATGAGTATATTTGCAATTATAGTCAAATTAAGTGGGGTGTATTTGCAAATCATCCTTCAAGATTTTATATTAGAGGTATGAATCAAGGCGGGTCAAGATGAGCCAAGGTTTGCTCAACCTTGTCCCTATCTTTTAAAAATTTTCTTTTATCCTTATTTTTATACCAAACCTAGACAAGGTTAGTTCAACCTTCAGAAATTTTCAAGAGGCCTTGAGATACACTTTGGGGTAATATTTAGTTGGTGTCAAGGTAGAAGGTCACGTTATACTCCTTCAAGATTTATATTAGAGGTGAGAATCAAGGCAGGTCGAAATGGGTCAAGATATGCTTAATCTTGTTCCTATATTTTAAAAATTTTATTTGATCCTTATTTTTATACCCAACTGAGACAGGGTTGATTCAACCTGCAAAATTTTTCAAGAGGTCTTGAGACATACTTTGGGTCAGTATTTGCTCGGTATCAACATAGAAGGTTAAGTTGGGTAATTTTAAGATTTTATATACCTATCAAGTATAAAAACATATTTGTACTAAATTTAAATATTGTACATGTCAAGTTACTAATTAGTAAAAGTAAAACATTATTGTTTAAACAAAATATGAATATTTATTCAACTTTATGAAAAATAAGTTAATGAAACATACTTTATTCAAAATTCTATTCACAATTTGAAAATTCGAACCACTAATTGCTAGAACTTATTGATGTCCTTTGTTGTTTAACTTCAAAATAATATGGATGTCACTGTTGGAGCTAAAATAAGTATCAACCAAATGCGATTCATGAATCACTAGATGCTTTTCATGTCAGGTACCCACCGATGTTCGGGAGACTTGTGCACTGGGTTATACATTTTATTTGTTTTAGCTTGATTTAGAGGATTCGGTGTGGACCTGAGTGGCCTTATGGTTTCTTGGATCGCGTAATTCGTTGCTTCTTTCTGGTTCTTGCATTTATTCTATTAGCATCTCCATATACTTATTGCAAAAATATATCTAGTCTTGTGCATTGTCTAGCTCCAAGCAAATGGATTTGGGAGAATTTTTACAAGAACCTTTGTATTCTGTGCTGAATGTGTTGTTATCATGTGTTTCATTCCAAAATAGCTTTACTAGCATTCCTATATATTTAAGCAATTTTCTTTTTAGCTCCAATTGCAATATCCATATTATTTTCATTGAAGTAAAACAACAAACATTGAATAAATTTTAGCAATTAGTGGTTTGAATGTTCAAGTTGTAAATAGAATTCTGAATAAAGTATGTTTCATTAACTTATTTTTCATAAAGTTGAATAAATATTCACATTTTGTTTAACTAATAATATTTTACTTTTACTAATTAGTAACTTGAAGCATACAATATTTAAATTTAGTTTAGATATGTTTTATACTTTATAGGTGTATAAAATTTTAAAATTATCCTACTTGACCTTCTGCCCTGATACTAACTAAATATTGACCCAAAGTGTGTCTCAAGACCTCTTGAAAAATTCTAAAGGCTAAACCAACCATGTCTCAGTTTAGTACAAAAATAAGGATCAAATAAAAATTTTAAAAGATAGGAAAAGGTTAGGCATACCTTGACCCATCTTGACTTGCGATGATTCACACCCCTAATATAAAATCTTGAAGGGTAATTTGCAGATATAACCCAATTAGTTTGACTATAATTATAAATATAGTCATATAGTTTTAGACATTGCAAATTACTTCAACATAATTTGTCTACAATTGCAAATATACCCACGCTATTAATGCACTATCATGACATGGGTATATTTAAAAAGAGATGCAAACTATATATGTCTATTTATAATTTTAAAAATTAAGTGGGTAGATTTAGTTTTTACAAATTTAGTCACATAGTTTGTAAACATTTGCAAAATATACTCATGTTGTGATGGTGCAGTAATAACATCATAACAGCATAGGTATATTTGCAATTGCGGTCAAACTATATTAGGTAATTTATAATTTTAGAAATTATGTGAGTATATTTGTAATTATGGTCAAACTATGTGCGTATATTTGCAAATTATCCAATCTTAATCCGATCTAGTATTATTTACGCACAATTCCACTAGAATCACTCATAAGCTTACAAACAGAGACGTAAATAGAACACAAATAGAAGCGGTGAGCAATGCACCACTTATATTTTTCTTCATGTAATTCCTTGGCTGTGAACTTGAACAAGAGTCGAAACTTACTTAAGCAAATACGACATATACAAGCTTGAATCACACATGATCAGTATAGAAATAGAAATGAAGCAATAGGTTCTACCGGCGTCCCACCACCATGATGGATCATGAGCAACACAACACCAACATAGTTTTCTTTAGATAATTGTGGGGGATCACAAAAAAGAGGCCCAACCCATTAGAAGCGCTTCTCTCGCTTTTCCCAGGGGAAACGCCATATCTGCCGTCCATATTGCTTTGATGGCTGAGATCGAATGGGGCATTTTTGGTAAGTGAAAAACTGAGACAGGCATCGGTTAGCACTCGGCACTCGCGGCTCGCAGACTCGCGTCTCCTCTCCTTTTTCACATTCAGCACTCGTGAGTCTGTCTCCCTCTAGATTTTCTCTCACCACCCATCTCCCTCTCCTGCCGGAGCTCACTACCCGTCTCCTGATAGGTTTTCTCTCGCTGCCCATCTCCCTCTCCTGTCGGTGCTCACTGCCCGTCTCCCTCTCCTTCCGGTGCTCAGCTAGGGTTTTCTCGCAGCCAGTCTACCTCTCCCGACACTCACGATTGAACGGAGTATTTTTCTTCGATCGGCGGTTGCGGCGTTCTCCTCTTTAGGTAGGGTTTCTCTTCCAGTCTCGTGTCCCTTTCCTGCAGGCTAGGTGTCTCTATTCGAACCATCATCTCATGAGTGTCTGCGGTTCGGACGAATCACAGTACACAAATTCTATATGTGGTTCGTTTGGGCTCATGTGAATTTGGGAGCTTGATTTGTGACAATTGGAATTGAGTTGGTTGCTTCTAGATTTTTTGAAAATATGGAAATGAATTGAAAAATTCACTTTTTTCTCTTCCCCTAATTGCTTGGATGCTTCTAGATTTGTGGAAAATACAAAACTTTGACGATTTAATCTCAGAGGTAATCATAACCTTTCATTGTGTTCCGCAAATACCCTGTAATATGAGTATATGCATGTCCTTTCTTTGGATAACATCTGCTTTTATACTACTGCCCCTTTCTTTTTCCTCCTTCATTGAGAAATTGAAATGTTTTAATAAAAGTTATCAGCATTTACAACATTTAACTCAAGCCCACTGCAGTGCTTTGAACTCTCAGATATTTTTAGAAGGAATATTCTTCTTATTAGAATTTTGAAGATTTACGCTAGTAACTAATCCTGCTCTCATAATTACGCACATCAGTTTGGCAACATATTTTTCTTGTATATGGAGACTCCAAAAAGGATCTTTGATGTAGAGTGATGCAAATCCTATGCAAACATCATACAAACCATAGATGCCTGAATGTCTAGTAGTTTGCATAAGGAACAAGGGCGGCATGATCAACTACACTATTTTTAATATAATGTATAAAAATTTGAAAAATATATATAAGTCAATATAACATATAAATTTTAGTGGAATTTCAAGTATCCAACAATATTGTAACACTAAAAAGCATATTAAGAAAGACATAAGTGGGCTCAAGGCATATGATTGCAGAAGATCATATATTCATAATAGATTAGGGACTAGGAAGGTGAAAAAATAGACGAAGTTACTGAAATCAACAGAAGTAAATGAGAGAATTATTAATTTCCTTTTAATTTCTGTAATATCTACTGCTTTTCCCCCAGAATCATAATTTATCCACAAACATGATATGTTATCCTACCATGCAATACTTAATCAAATGCCATGCAATTCAAGCGGAGATGCAATTAAAGGTAAGGAAGAGTCAACAAAGAAGCTCCCTCACGTTCTAGGGTCCAAGGAGAGGAATCTTGTGCAGCCTTACCACTGTTTTCACAAATTCGTTGTTTCCTGTAGCTCAAGAGAAACTTCCAGTCGCAAAGGTAGCAAATCTTATTGTTTCCATGATATTTTGATAATTCAAAGTCAAAGGCACCTGATTGGGGTTTCTCGACTTCATTTTATAGTTTTACAACTATAAGCAAACTTCATTTCACCCAAATGGGGTCAAATTATTAACATGCACACAATTTGCCCTGGCAAGTGTAGGTCTTAGTGCAACAGTAAAATTTGCTATTCTAAGATTGAAGATCATGGGTTTGAGCTATGGGAAACAACCTCTGTGTATTGAAGGTAGGAAAAGGCCACATACATGGGCATCTCTCCCAAAATATTGTAATGCGCAGAGTTTTATGTATCGAGATGGCCCTTCAAGCAATTATCCTTACTTATAGAGACTTCAATTGTGTTGTCAAGATAATCCTTCTACTTGAACCAATCATGAAGCTGGTTATCACGCATTTATTCTTTACATCTTAATTCCTATTCTTATTCTTATTATTATTATAATTATTACAATCATGCATGCAAATTTAAATCAACTTTGGTTCATCTTAACCATAATTAAAATTGCAAAAAACTCTCAACCAAGTCCATCTGCAAAGACATCAACACAATACATGGTTTTGAACATCCATATCAAGAGGTGTATTGGCCCAAACCTAACCATGAGAAGAATTCAAACTTAACTCTTGGCTATTGATTAAACTCCATTCACTAAAATTTTTTCATTTTTCAGAAGAAAAAGACAAGAATACTATTTGAACCTCCAAGCATTAATAAACACAAAACCATCTTTATCAGTTGAACTAACTAATACAAATTTCAATTGTTCAAGAGAAAGAGAAAAAAACAAAAACAAAATGAGTGGATTTTCGCTCTCTCCTCATCTACATATTCATCAGCCCTATCTCCTTGCCATCTCTCTCACTAGATTGTCAATTTACAACCACCACCAAACATTTGAGCCACCATTTTAGCAGTCACACTCTTGAGTCTCTAGTAACCTCAATTAAAATGATCAAAATTCAGTAATCTTTGAAGCATCACCAAAGCACCGACATTGAAACTTCTTCCTCTTATCTTGACCTTCCAACCACCACATCATAAATTCCACAGGCTGAGAATTATTAACCAACTCACAATCTCAAACTTCTAGAGCTATCAAACCAACTACTCCAATGAATAAAATCAAAACGAGAATTGAAACAAACTTAAACTAAAGCCAATTTGTTTGGTTCAAATATTGCAAAAATCTAGGGTTGGATTAAGACAGAATTGAACTTTATGTACATAAGATTATGGTTTTAAATCAAGGTGAAGCTCTATTGGGTAAGGGCGTAATGAATTGCTACCTAGTAATGGTTCCAAAAAGGGATGAGTTACAATGCATAGGCTCGAAAGGGTGAGGGTCAATCATGGCAGCCTTGAGATAATGATCAGTGGTGGTCAGAAAATTTATAGAACATATGTTAGTGTTTAAGTTAAACGTATTGACCGTATAGTCATGTTTAGTAAAAGAAAGGTCAACCACGATTGGATATAGTTGGTTTTCAAATTTTACAAGTTAGCTAAATTGATTGAGATCCTTTTATATATGCTGAGCAGTTAAAAGTTCAAGTAACTTTCCTTAATTTTTTTCCCAAGTGAAATCTGATGACAAAGGCAGCCATGAACTTAAATCCAAATCAACATTGCTCTGAAATAAATTTTTTTTAAAAAATATATCGATATTGCTCTCTATAAATTGCAGCTTGATCCAACCCAATAACTAGTTGGGTGATCAGGCTACAAGTAAACTAAATCGAAGATACACTACTAGTTATATTGTTATGGTCAAGCTTTGAGCATAGCACTTGTTGCCTGGTGCTCATTCTGATTATATTAGTCACAGTCTATCTCATAGCTATCTTTTAAAACTATCCTGACTTCTTTTAAGATGCAGTAGTTAGGCACACCACCCCTGCACTCCACATTATTTTATGAACAAAAAACTTTTGAATTTTCTTACAATACGTTGTTTGCTCAAAATATCAATGATAGTTTAGCAGCAATAATTAACTAATCAAAACAATCACACTAAGTTCAAAGGCAAGCAATAATGCAAGGTTTTATCAAAGATAAGAGCGCACTCAAATGTTCATCTACCAACTAAAATGACTAGCAGAATGAATTTCCGCAAGATTTCACACCTTTTATCAGAACCATATACAATGCCTATGCTAACAGATATAAGCCATAACAGTCATGAGCAAGCTTGCCCCATCTAAGAACATGTAATGTAACCTATATAAACATCTTTCCTCTGCTCTATTTTCCTAAATGACATTTGTAGCAGCAAATTACTTGAAGGGAAAAATGTTACCATACCATTTACCTGACCACGCTCCACATATCCAATGAATGTTGGTTTTTTGAGTTTGGTAGAAAATTGAAATAGGGAATAGTGAAGCCAAAGAAAACATAAGGGAAAAAGTTTTACTACTTTTTTATTAATAATTATTAAGCTTTCCAAAGGAATGGTTGAAAAATGCTTTACTTTCCATCATGCCTTATGTGTTTCCAATTTAAAATAACTTTTCTCTCAGTCCGATTATATTAACAGTCTGCTTAACTCACTATCCCACTTTTTTAAAAAAAAAAAGAAAAGAGAAAAAAATGCAAGATCACTCTGTTTAATCTTTAGCCATCTTTGACGTCTATAATGGGTGTTTTGGCCTACATATGTACAGTGGCTTTCTACAGGTAAGTTTTCGTCATTTCAATTTGATGTATCAGGAGGGCATATGGGGGTCCCTTTAGCTATTGAAAGGAGAAAATCAATAATAAATAAACACGTAATCGACTCTCTAAATGGTTAAGAAAAAGAATCAGTATTTTTTTTCGAAGAAGTTGCACAATGATGGGAACTAAACACAAAAGCAGTCCAACATCAAAGTTAAAATAGGAATAAAGAAACTATAGCTAGAATGTAATGTGCAACCAGTGTTTTTGGCATCTTTGCTTGATAAACAAGCATATGTCTACAAAATGCTGATAGTGGGGAAACAAACCTTTGTTAATAATTGTACAACTATCCATATTTTTCTCTGCGACCTTTAACTCTTCAGTACCAGTAGTGCAATCAATCAACAGGTGTGTTTTATGGGAATGTGAATTAGCGACTTCTTTCTCCATCTCATGTGGACTGGATGAACATTGTCCTTTTGTAGTGCTTGATAATTGGCCTATACTACTCTTACATGATATTATGATATTTTGCTCATGACTTAAATTCATTAGAAAATGAATTCTGGATAGGGTCTTGGTTGACATTATGCATGTATTCATGCTGCAACATTAGAAAGATTGAATTTCAATTCTTCTAATTGTTTCAATTTCTTTTTCTCATGGCTTCATCTGCTTAGAATTTCCTACCAAAGGAATCAATTTTTCTAGATTTATGTGTTATTCTAGTTTTTTTTGTTTGGGTCTTGGAGAAATTCTTGATTGAGGCAGCCTAGTTATAAGTTGTAATTGGGGTTATGTCTTAAAGATGCTGGTCTTATGGCAAATTAGTCAGCATTTTCAATTTCATTTCAGGTTGTGATTTTCAACCCCAATCACATGAAATACCCATATACTCAAATTACTGAGTGATCAGGCTGCTGAGATCATGAAGTTGACATTTAATATTCAGTATTATCTCTGACAGTATGGTATCCCCTTATCCCCAAGTGTCTTGGATTGGAATTGGACAGAAGAATGCTTTTGTAATTGTTGTTTCTCTCTTGTTGGTTTTGAATTGCTCTTATTTTAATTTTTTTTCTCAGAATCCAGGACAGCTGAAGGTGCATTCATGTGGAATTTTATGGAGGAAATAGGGAGGAATGAATGTTATTGAAGTTGATAAAGGGGACATTGCTGGTGTAACATGGATGAAAGTGCCAAGGTCATACCAACTTGGTTTTTGGATTAAAGATGGACTATTATAAAAATTCATTGGTTTTCAAGAACAGGTGATCTGAAGATGATAATGATTATTATTATATGAATTAAGATTTTGTAAATTCACTGGTTAGACTATTTTGATTGGATATTCCTTTGCAGTGGTTTACAAATTCATAAATTGGTAATTACTAACTATGATAATGATGAAAATGCCCCTGCAAAAAGTAGAAATGATGAGAACTTTAATCTCAGAACTACTTTGGTAATTACCATAGGGAAAATTTTTTTGCTGGAAAATCCCCAAATGCCCATACATGTACAACTCACAAAGGGTAGATTCATTCAGAAGTTGCATAGACAGATCCCAATGGTGATCTGAAATCAATACAGAATTGGATACTGGCTGAACATTTGGTGGCACCAAACCATCAATTGCATGTTTCAAAGTTGAAAAATTGTTGCCCTCAAGGAAAAAAAGGTTAAAAAATCACAAAGAGAATATCTCGTAACATAGTTCATCTAAGAATTATTCATTCTTGACTAGTTCCTTATTAGTAGACCAATCAAATTGATGATGGTCCCTTGAGAGATCAATCTTAATCCTCTAGTCAAAGAGTCAATAGGCTGTGAAAGAAACAACATAGTGCAATGATTGTGGTGTCTACCAACGCAAGGGATGGCTGTTAGCTGAGTTATTTTATTTTATTTTTTTCCAGAGAGTATAATTCTTATGCAAAAATTTCTAGGGCATTTAAGTCATTTTTCACCTCTTAAAAAACTTGACTTAAAAAATCAAAAATAAATATATAAAAGTGTTGTAAATTGCAAAATTTTGTACATGGATTAAATACTCTTAGGAAAACATGTTTATGAAAAAATCAAAAAATAAAACTAATTATAAAAATAAATGAATATTATATCTTAGCCTAAAATACATCCAGTATGTAATCAAGCTCATATATATACATATATATTGAACATCTAAATAGGCTACGTTAGTAAGCTACGTTAAAGATGTTGATGGGGGGATAGATAGGTGGGGCTTACTAGTCTAGTCCCCAGTCCCCATATGAATATTGCACACGCTTATCTAGATTGTGATATATGAATAGATAGTTATAGTCACCATCTACACCATCATCCTTTTATTGGTCAAGCTACTATTAAATGCTGATTACATGAGTCAATAGTTCAATATTTCTAGGTCTTCCTGTTATCACCATCTAAGGTGTACCCTTCATAGGTCAAGCCACTCTTTAAAAAATTAATCAGTATAATATAATGCCGATAGATAAATACATTGATTGATGTTTATAGTCTCTCCATAAGCACCATCTAAAGAGTTATATAAGCTACTTTAGATGCCAATAGACGCTGTGAATGAATCATTCTCGTGTCCTTTGTTGGTGTTCCTCTGGTGAGAAGTTGACGTGGTTGTCAGACGAGGTCCAAATTTCTAGTTTCGTTATGAATAGGATTTAAATTGGTGTTTGTATGCTACTTCTACAGTCTTGCCAAAATTATAAAAGAATTTTTTTAAAACATTGAATCAGTTATCTGTACGGTATTGGATTTTAAAACTAGTAGTTTTAATAAGTTAAAAACTATAGGTCAAACATTGAAAAGAACTTGTTTACAATGCCAATAACATATTTAATTTAAAAATTAAAATTAACTCTACTGGGTGCTTATAATAAGATTTTACCAAAAAAATTAATAAAAAACGAATTAAATATAAAATCTATTGGAGAATTATCAAATATACATGTGAACTTAGAGCTTAATTTCTTATATATTCATTGATTTTCAAAAATTTCTCCCATATCTATGAATGTATTATGAATTAGGATAACCTTGTGATACCCAAAGTAATATATATTTTTTGAAATTTTAATTATAGAGTATTTTAGTCAATTTAAATAGTTTAAAATAATTAAATGATTTTTTGTTTGAAACACAATTAATATGCATCTACAAAAAATGATGAAGCTTAGTTTATAATAGATTTGTATTTTTATTTTTTTAAAAATGGCTTTTTGCTTTTGGCTAACAAGATCACAACTAAAACATGAATTTCATCAATTAAATCATGCATGGCATAAAAATTTTAAAAAATCTCATGAAAACTCACGACTTCCAAACCCAAATTTTCGAAATACGTAAATTTAATACTTTTTTATACTCATCTTATGTGCAATAAATCATTATAAACTAACACAAAATTATTAGAGATGAGAAATCTTAGGGTACTGGCCTCAACCTTAGGAAACTTAGAAGTCTAGCTCCAACAAAGTATAGATGAGAAATGCACCTGCACAACAATATTTATACCATCAAACTAACATTATTATTCTGCTTCTTCTTCCTCCATTCAATGTTTCAGTTTCTATATCCACCAACTATATGCCACAAAATCTTATCCATTTGCTCCAAATTTATTACAGCACTAAATGGATAGAATAGAAAAATAAAGCAAACAAATGAAATAAACATTGCTTACCTATGTCAAATCTTCTTTGGATTTCAATCCATCTAAATGTATAAATTTTGCAGTAAAAGAATTACTCCTCATATATGCTATAAGAAACCTCTAAATCATTCTTCCTTTTTTTCTTTTTATTATTATTATTAAAAAAATTGAACTCCTAGTTTCTTCATGAGCAAAGAGGTAAGAAAGAGAAGGTGGATTAACAATATTACAGACATGTTACTCCTTTTATAACTTTGTATTATTTTATTAGTATTTACTTCTAAGAAGCTTCTATTAACAAGTCGTTTGTTGTGTTATAAACTGGACTATGAGGCAAATTCGGCCACATATTGTGCACCTTGTAAGTTTGAGAATACAAGCCATGGCACCCCGCCAAAGCGGAGTTGGATTTTAAACTTTTTATAAAATTTTCAAATATATTGAAATTTAATTTTCTTACTTTTTTCTAAAATTTTAAAAAAATATCAGGACCATATTCATGCATCAAAACTTCTCACTATGTGAAAACGGTCAAAATTAACTATTCAATCATTTTTGGCCAAAATTTTATGAAATTCGAAAAATATGATTTAAATAGATTTTAAGTATTTCAGGCGATGCCTTTATAAAAGAAATTATTTACTTAATCCATTTCTTGTCAAATTCTTTCAACAAATGTTTGGAAGTATATAATTTAGGAACTCAAGGTGCTACAATATTTCAATTTCTTATATTTTATAATAGAATTTTCTAATATTTTATTAACATCACTTAAGGATTAAAAACTTTTATTTATCATTATATAATATCGATTCAAAATATTTTCGTAATGTGTACTAAAATTTTAAAATATTCTGTGGGACTTCATTTCTTATATAATTTTATCATAAAGTTCTTATGAAAATTTCTTTGCTAGTAACAAAAATGCTGAACTGCAGCTAAGATTCGTAATTGTCCAAAAAATAATTTCCAAAAGGAGCTGAAAAAATCATGGTCTCCATCGGAAACCACGGGAAAAAAACGTAGCCGAATGATGTCACACGAAAAACACTTTCAAGAGCTACTGCGTAAGGATGATACAATTAGGCATACAAAGATAGTCCATCTGCAACCATAAGAGTAGCTGATTTGCCATGCAATAGAGGAAGGCTGTCAGTGAAATCCATTCAGATGCCTTACCATAACAATACATTAGGAGAATGGGTAGCCTGCTACTGTGCAATTGGCTATGGTGTTGGGAAATCCTTCTTAATAAAAACTTTCCTCCTAATCCGGAAGGGTACCATTTCTGGAAAAAAAGTTCTCATTAAAATATTAAAAAATAAATTTTCATATATATATATATGGGATTCCCGTGCAGGCACGCTGCCCGTTTAATCCAGCTCATTGGAGTTGGCGCATCAAATCTTAGCTATTCTCATCCTCCTGCGAGTAGGCCGCAGGTATGTAGTGTGCTGAGTATGCGTGTATGGTAGGGAGGCAGCTTCAGCTGCAGTTTTCGAGACCGATTGGTTTCCAATGCAGGAGAAGACGTGCTCGAGACGTGCGCCTGTGCTGGATTCGGTTGGATTCGAGGGAGAGGGAACCACACAGTAGTCGGGAGACGAATGAGGGAGAGAACGACGACAAAAGAGAGGAAGGGAGATTCGCGGCGGGAATCATACGAACGCTGTCGGATCCTTCCAACGCAGCCAAAGTCG
The DNA here is from genome assembly GCA_030490835.1 of Annona cherimola. Lineage (NCBI taxonomy): Eukaryota > Viridiplantae > Streptophyta > Magnoliopsida > Magnoliales > Annonaceae > Annona > Annona cherimola. Next base: position 31,466,349 of record CM059971.1, on the reverse strand, counting down.
TCATTACTAGGAACGGCGAGTGAAACGGGAGGGAAGGGGAGAGGGGACGGTAAGGGTTTGGCAAAGGCATTTGGAAAACTTCGACCGAGAGGTTGAGAGAACGGCGATCGGAAAGGAGAGGAAGGAAGAACGGTGCCCCCTTGCAAGGACCAACGCTGCCCCCGTAGCGTTGCGGTCGGTACAAACGCTGCCAGCCAGTCGCCGAAGAAGAGGAACACGGAAAAAGAAGTCGCCGGAGCAAAGGAAGGAGAAGGCTATCGGTGGGAAGGACCTCATTGTTTACTATTCGAAATCCCGATTTGACATACTGTAAATCATCAAATCATGCAAATATGCAACTGTTATTTCAAAATTTTCTCTATTAGAGTGTACATTAGTAATTTAAAGCTGAAATTAATGTGGAATTACACTATAGTAGATTTCAAATTAGTTTAGATGCTAATCTGTAATATACTATAGATTAACATAGAGAGGATTGGATTGGAGACATAAATAAACATGTAGAGATTAGAAATTTAAGTAAATTTCCAAAAACAGCTCACTAATTCAAGCTTAATCTCATTTATCCTTTTGAATCTTTTGATAAGAATTCCATTTACAAAAACTGCTCACTAATTCCACCTAAAATAATTCATAGCCAGCGCCATAATTTTGTTTGATAACAATTTTAGTGCTAAATAATGATATCATTAAATTTTTGAATGTTTGGAAAATTTATCAATATTTTTACAATTTAGAAAATAATAGTTGCTGAGCATGCTATGTGCTACTATGAGCATGCTGAATTTCTATCATAACCTCATCAATAGTATGTTAATGCCTAAATGAATTCATAGCCAGTGTCACAATTTTATTTGACAACAATTTTAGTGCTAAATAATGATATTATTAAGTTTTTGAATCTTTGGAAAACCTATCAATATTTTTACAATTAAGAAAATAATAGTTGTTGAGCATGCTATGTGCTACTATGAGCATGCTGAATTTCTATCATAACCTCATAAATAGCGTCTTAATGCCTAAATGAATTCATAGCCAGTGCCACAATTTTGTTTGATAACAATTTTATGGCTAAATAATGATATTATTAAATTTTTAAATCTTTGGAAAACCTATCAATATTTTTACAATTAAGGAAATGATAGTTGCTGAGCATGCTATGAGCTACTATGAGCATGCTGAATTTCTATCATAACCTCATCAATAGCATGTTAATACCTAAATGAATACATAGCCAGTGCCACAATTTTGTTTGATAACAATTTTAGTGCTAGATAATGATATCATTAAGTTTTTTAATCTTTGGAAAACTTATCAATATTTATACAATTAAAGAAATGATAGTTACTGAGCATGCTATGTGCTACTATGAGCATGCTGAATTTCTATCATAACCTCATCAATAGAATGTTAATGCCTAAATGAATTCATAAACAGTGCCACAATTTTGTTTGATAACAATTTTAGTGCTAAATAATGATATCATTAAGTTTTTGAATCTTTGAAAAACCTATCAATATTTTTACAATTAAGGAAATGATAGTTGTTGAGCATGCTATGTGCTACTATGAGCATGCTGAATTTCTATCGTAACCTCGTCAATAGCATGTTAATGCCTAAATGAATACATAGCCAGTGCCACAATTTTGTTTGATAACAATTTTAGTGCTAGATAATGATATCATTAAGTTTTTTAATCTTTGGAAAACTTATCAATATTTATACAATTAAAGAAATGATAGTTACTGAGCATGCTATGTGCTACTATGAGCATGCTGAATTTCTATCATAACCTCATCAATAGAATGTTAATGCCTAAATGAATTCATAGCTAGTGTCATGTTTAGTGTATTCACAAATTTGTCAAGGAACTCCAAACTGGTTCTTCAAGCCATATTTGAGGTATGCTATATGTTGAGTCAGTATGCTATGTTGAGTGACAGGAATTTTCAAGTTCTCCACCGCTTTTACGCTAGTGGCTGCTGTGTAGCCAGTGCCATGTTTATTATTTTCATAAATACCTCAATGAACTCTAAATGAGCCCTTCATACCATATTTGAGGTATGTTATACGTTGAGTTAGCATGCTAATTGGGTGCCTTTAACTACGGATCCGACTTATTTTATAATCAAGCAAGAATTTATTTCGTTTGTATGTATTTTGGTAACCATTTGCACTATTATTTTGTGCGTATTGGCTACTCAACATGCTTATTATCTACTCAACATGAACCAGATCACATGAAGTACATTCTTGCTATTTAGGTCACTTTCTTATCCGTTTTATTGTATGGATAAATTCAAGAATTAAATGATGACATTGAAAGATGGTTGTTGACTATGGATTGTTTCAGGCGATGTGATTTTGTGTTAATATTATTTGATTGATTAATAAGTCAGCATGCTAATGTGAAGTAGGAAGAAATAATAAATAATGTATCACAAGTTTTTAATGATCATTCATTGATTTTTCTTCTAATCTTCAGGATGAAGGTGAAGAGAATAGAATATGTGAGGACACGAAGCAACGCCAGACAGAAAAGAATGCAGTTGCTAAATGTCGAGAAGGAGGGTCGTCATGCTCTAATAAGCCCGAACAGAAACAGAAAACCCAAGTTTATGAGGAAAATAGTAGGGAGCATGGAGTTCCTGAAGTTCCTAAACGTCGAGAAGCAGGGCTGTCAGGTAGAAATCAGCCCAAAAAGAAATAAAAAGCTTAAGTTCATGAGGCAGGTAGTAGTGAGAAGACATTATACTTTCAGGACCTGCGGACATCGTTGATATATAAGAAAAAGTTTCAATCAAGACCAGTAATAAAGGGTCGTCCACTCTGCATTGATGACTTCCACGATTTTCCATTCTGAAAGCAGCTTGTGGATTGTGGATTATTCGAATTTGTGATACTTGAGGAGAATATTTACCCTGATTTGGTAAGGATGTTCTACTGTAACATGAATAAAGAAGCCATTACATATGTCAAGGGAGTGCAGATACTAATGAATGACCAAATGCTGAAGGATGTATTCGACATACCTCTTCGGACAGGTGATGATCCCCCGCAGATCACTAAGGAGGAGTCATTTACCATGTTAAGTGGAGATAAAGAGAAAGGAAAGGAGGCAGCCAGGTTAACTAGTCGAGAGTTGCTCACTTTAAATATGAAATTGTTGCACTACGTGACTGTGAACAACATCTTCCCGAGATCTGGATCTGTATCCGAAGTGTCAATCCATGATGCCTACATCTTATGCGCACATGAAAAGGAGATGCAACTCATTGCCCCCATAGAGATTTTCGACCACATGCTAAAGTGTCAAAAGCGGAAGAATGGGGCTTTTCCGCATGGGATGGCTATAACTAGAATTTTAAAGCATTTTGGGGTAGATTTATCTGGAGAGGATGTGACAAAGCATAATAAATCAGACAAAATTAATGGTAGTTTGATGGGGAGGTTAAGATATGCGCTTAACATGGAGACAAATGAGTGGCTTCCTGTTACACCAAAGGAGGGGAATAATACAAAAGAGGCACAGTTGCGCAGACAGGCAGAGTTGCCGAGTACTAGTAAGCGGGCGACAACACCACCAGAGCAAGACATCAATGATGATAAAGAAGAGCGACATGACCATGCCGGTGTTCATTCATCCCCGAAGGAATCGGCTGCAAGGGAATGTATGCCACCAGTCCTGGAAAGTAGATTCGAGAGGATGTTGAGTGCAAAGATCGAGGAGATGAAGAGAGAAATCAAGTCTCACATTTCCTAGCTTATGTTTTCATACATGATCCCACTCAGAATCACTCTAACAAACTTTACCCTCGCAGTAGATGTCGATTTCACTCCTACATCCGTGGAGGCAACCCTTGCTTCTGGTACTGCCACCCCTACATCTATTATCGCCACCACCATATCTGTTATTGCCACTCCCATTGTCACTCATTCTACCACTCCTCGATTTCCCCCCGCTGTATATACCCCCACCGAATTATTGTTATCAACGTCCATATCTCCGTATAGTGCAGTCGTGTCACGTGCTCGTTCCAATGAGCCACAATCGTCACCCTCCTTTTCGGACCTACCAACTACAGACAATGTCTGCATCGATGCTTCGTATTCTGGAAATATAGCACATCTTGCTAGAGCAGTGGAGCGAGTCCTTGAGCATGTCAATCGCATTAATAAGAGACTTATTGGTGTTGAGAATGTGTTGCAGAGAGATGACAATGAAGGAAAGTGATGACATAAAACTGTGGACCTGCATTACTTATTTTGATCAGTCAATGTTATTTTCTGCATGTTTTTTAAGTTCGGTATATTAGAAGATTTGTAATTAGCTTACTTTCTTAATACTTTTTGTATTCATAACTTTTATGTTGGAGGACATATGTTAGCAAGGAACTTTCTTTCTTTGTGTTTTTGAATGTTTATACTTTGAATTCAAGTCATGCTTAGATCGCAGATTGTGAATGGTGTTGCTTGTCAGGTCAATGGTTGAAATGAATTTACAGGTCATTATGAATGGTGTTGCTTGTCAGGTCAATGGTTAGAATAGATTTACAGATCATTGTGAATGATGTTTCTTATCAGGTCAATGATTAGAATATGTAGCTTTGAGTACTTTACAGGTTGTAAATGATGACATTACATTATGTTATGTGTTAGTACGGAAATTGTAAGTTATTTTTGTGCTTACTTTGATGTGAGGGGTTGCATCAGCATGCTATATGCTTTATACGGTGTTGATTGATATGACAACAGGTTGTGTGTTTGTGAATATCTTCTGTTAAGCGTGCTATAGAAATGCTTGTCAAGTGAGTGTGTGAAATGGAATGTACAGGTGGATATTCTGAAATGGAATGGAATGTGCAGGTCATGTTGAACTGAGAGTCAGCATGCTGACTGGTCAATGAGCGTGTCATATCCTGTAAAGTTGTTGCTTGTGAAAATTGAAGGTGCAAGTCATCTGTTTGTGCATATGCACAATCAAGGATACAATATGCACAGGTGGATATTCTGAAATGGAATGGAATGTGCAGGTCATGTTGAACTGAGAGTCAGCACGCTGACTGGCCAATGAGCGTGTCATGTCCTGTAAAGTTGTTGCCTATGAAAATTGAAGGTGCAAGTCATCTGTTTATGCATATACACAATCAAGGATACAATATGCACAGGTGGATATTCTAAAATAGAATGGAATGTGCAGGTCATGTTGAACTGAGAGTTAGCACGCTGACTGGCCAATGAGCATGCCATGTCCTGTTAAACTGAGAGTCAACACACTAACTGACCAACTAGATTTAAAGACGTCTGTATCCTTGGTATTGTGAATCAAAAACACTTCTATTTCTTTCATTGTGTACATGTGAACACAACATTCTTACAACTCCTTTCCTTTCCATACAAAAAATACACTTCCATTTGAATCATTGTATATATGTAAATACAAAAGAATACAACTCCTTTCCTTTCCATACCAAAAATACACTTCATTTTGAAAATGTTTATTGAAATTACAATGGGTCATAATTTTTATAAATAAATCTCGAACGTAGATCGTGTTGTTGCTTATCTGCCCATGCATATACTCACATGCTTCATTATCATCCTACATTGCCAATAGAATAATGAAAATGCATATGTAGTTCATTGACAACTTCACATACACAACCAATGACAGTGTACAAGAGAGATAGTATCGAACGTACAAAAGCATTGGTGGAGCCCACACCAACCTAAAAGTCATGCATGCACTAATCTGCAGAAAGTAGAAGAATTAGCTTAAGAGAATGAAAGATATAGAAATTATGAAAATAGTATAAGTGTATTAGGTTTTGATTGGTTAAATTAAATATGATATCATCATACCATGTTGATCTCAATTCTTCTTATGTAATTCTGGACAATTTCGTCTATCGTGTCCAACAACAAACTTCTTGCATCCGCGGCACAATCGGCCAATGCGCTCTATAGCCTTTTCAACAGAAGATTTTAATCACTTGCTTGACCGTCCTTTTCGCTGCACAATATTTGGGTAGTCAATTATAGGAGTTGGGACAGGCTGTACATTGTTGCTAGTTGAAGGTTGAATTTCTCCTGTGATGTTATCATCCCCATCATCCCCATCTACATGGCAATTATCTTCAAAATTTGCACATTTGCCTCCACCATTCAGGTTCTTTTGATGCTCATTCAAACATCCAGCTAACTTTTGTAACTGTATATATTCTCGCAAAGTTGATATAAGAGTGTCTAAAGATGTTGTTACTATCTAAAAACTAGCCCAACTGGAAGTCATTTCCTCTAAGATGAAATTTAACTTTGGAAGTGTCAAATGTGACACACCATTGGTGAATTTATAGCATCACATTTCTCTGTAAATAGTGGAGCTTCAACATTCTCTTTTGGACATTGTGACCAACGACGAAGTAAATGACTAACGAGCGAGTGATGATGTCATGCCACTGGAATATGGATAATATATGCCGACAAATAATCTCATGTCAATCAAACAGTCGACATGAACATGTTGCAAATTGCCTATCTTCACACCAGGTAACTATTCTCTTATACGTGGGGTCTTTATACTTGTGTACTTAGTAGATCACACGACTCCCATCCATTGCCTTTGACTTAGGCTTATAATAATGTGACTCCTCTACTTCTGCTTGAAATTCAATAAATATCTTTCTAGTATATAATTTGGCAATTTGATCCTCAATGACAAATTTAGTTCTCAAAACAAGAGTACCATATGTACTTTTACAATTAGCATCCTTCTCATCTTCTCTCCTCTTTATAACAGCAAGTTCATATGCCTCCACAAACCCAAGTAATTGAGTGGTTGGTCCAACAAAATGGTTGAAAAAGGCATTTATGCTTGCAGACCGTTGCGTAGTGCTCATCCCTGCCAAGAAAATACTTTTTGTATAAGCTGGAATCCACTTATCCCTCACACTATACATTTGTTGGAGCCATGCATGGTCACTCAAATCATAATCATCCATTAATTTTGACAAACTAGATTCAAAGACGTCTGTATCCTCAGTATTGTGAATCAACTTGTACAACCTATCTTTAAATTCAAGATATTTTTCATTGGTAGATTGCAATTTCTCGAAAAATGTCTTATGTATATGCCACAAACAAAAAATATGCTTTGTGGTTAGAAAGACTATAGATATGGCCTTTGCAATTGCTGGATCTTGATCTGTGATGATGGCTTTGGGTGGTACACCACTCGTAGTATGAAGCCATGTTTTAATAACCATGTGAAGTCCTCCTCACTCTCACAAAATAAAAGGCCTCCACCAAGTAAAACTTACTGCTTATGGTGATTAACTCCAACAAATGGGCCATAAGGCATGTCATATTTATTTGTTCGATAAGTTGTGTTGAAATAAATAACATCATTGAAAACTTGATAATCCTTTTTGGATTCCCTATCTACCCAAAAACATGATATCAACCGATGGTGCTCATCGACCTGAATTTCATAAAAGTAATCCGCCTTTGTTGCAAATTGCTTCTGAATCCTAGCTGATCTTAAGGCATTATGAAGGTCAACCTCCGTGAATCCTAGCTGATCACGACTCCCAACCTCTTCTGCCATGAATTGCAGTGATCTGGATACTCCAACGCCAACCCTGCAGAGATTTTCGACTATATTGAGTTGTGAAGCCGGCACACTCCGATGGGATCGCAGAGAACGAGACTTTGTGGGGGTCTCTAACCTATGAGAGTGCTCTTTCTTGAAACTCATAACCATGCATTTCAAAGTGTTCGTTACGAGCTTGATGGTTAGTGATGCAAGGCATCCACATCTAGTGATGTCCATCTATTTTCTCTTTTTCCCAGCAATTTTTATATTCCTTCTATGTCCTTCTCTTGAGCATTTAAGAATGCGGTAGCATATCCACTTATCTAATTTAGATCTTCTAACATTGCTTCTTCTTATACTGAAGTCACAACATCTTCCATATAAATTGTAGAAAGAATATGCATCTTCTTTGCTATCAAACTCTTGCCCAATAAAAAGAATTAACTCAGCAGGCGCATTGGGAGTAAAGGTAATCACACCTGATGGGCTTTGTATGCTTTCATCAACTAACATACTATCTTCTGTGAGTTCCACTATAGGCAATGGAGACTTATTTTTGTCCACATCCATAGATGATGTCATTTAATAAAATACGTAGCAAACCACATTTCATAGATAATATAAGTAATTCAACTTGTGAGGAATAGAATATGTCAATAAATGGTGCAGAATTCTGATTTCAGCATACTCATTACGCCATATTATTAGCATGCTAATAATTCTAGATAGCATACCAAATACATTTTCTGGAACATAACAAATTGTATAATGATAGAATAAATATACAACTAGATGTTCATAATTTGCATAATGATACAAAAACTACAAAACTTGCTATACAATGTCCAGATATCTATTAGAATAATATATGATCCAAAAATTAGTATGCTAATGTCATTGTTGGACATATTAATTCGATAACTCTATTTAATTATTTAATATGCACTGCAAAACTAGTGATAAATAAATAATATTTGATCCATTTGTTATTTGATACTAACTTCTAAATAACGAATTTCTATCTGCACATACATTTGTCCAATTGGCATCTCATATAGGAATTAAATTCTATACAAAGTTTATTAAATCACTTTTTTCTGAAATTTTTAGTTGTCAGCATGCTAACTGTAGGATATGTATGGAACAAGCACATGTTAAGATGTAATTTACAGAATTTTAGGTCATCTATTTTTGGTTATCAGTATACTAAAACGTGGATCAGCATGCCGAAGTATGGATTTTGGTATTGAAAGTTATTTGTTTGTGATAACATTAGTTTTTGTCCTCTTGAATAAGCATGCTATACATGCAATGTGTAAAGTTCTGGATCAACTTATTTGTGATTCTCAGTTATACATTAGTCATAAAAACACACTGCAGTAATAGATAAATCACGTAATAGTTATACATCATGTGATTTAACAGATAAATCACATAATAATTATAAATCACATAACAACAGAGATTTAAATCACATAATAATTTTTAATAGCCTTAATGAAATTATGAATAAATTTTTAGGTCCTTTTATTAAATCATTTTAATCATTTTAAATTTCTAAGCTCCAACATTTATTAAATCTATAATGACTAAGCACGAACATTTTTAAAATCTACAATGAACACAAAGACTACCTTCCTACATTTTACACCTGTTGAATTTGTGGTAGAAAATCAGCTTGCTGAATTTTTTCCATTGAGAAATTTGCTAAATCTGTAATTGTTTCTGTTGCATCTCTTTCTCATTCCACTTGTTGTAGCCAGCAGAATTTTTACTCTACCTGAAAACATCTTCGCGTGGGAGAACTCGTCGTCTTCGGGTGGGAGCAAATGGTACAAGATCGCTACCCGAGAACGTCTCCACTGCCCGCATGGCAGCTGCATGAAATGACATGTTAGAGAGAAGCCGTCATTCCACCCACACGTTCATTTCCAACCGCATGGCATCGCACGCCTGAACGCTCCCATGCTGCAGTTTGTACAGTTGCAGGCTTGCATTAATTACCACGCTGCCGTTTTTTCCATAGTTGAAGAGAGGAGGCTTGCTCCACACATGCATGTGCGTAACTTACATGTAGCAGCTGTGGGCTACACGCAGGCTTCACGCACGGCTGAATAAGCGGCCAGGATTTTCCCTGTTGCATCAGATGGCTAGATCGTACCACTGCACGAGAATTCGAGTGCAGCGTTGCTGCACCTAAATATATCTCTATATATATACAGGAGGATGATTTTTTGCGCCTGGGCTAAGTCTCGCAAACTGTGTCCGTAGTCCCGCCTCGCGCCCGCGTGCCGTTGGATTGGGCGGGACGTTGCACAGCCGTGCGATAGAGGATTTTCAAATTACCCCCCACGAGCCAGCTTTCTTGCAGCGAATACCAGAGGGGGACCAAGTCCTATTTTTTTCAGCAGCCCATCTTCCAGTTGTGCGCCCTCTCTCCCATCTTCCATCGCAGCGTCCTCTCTCAAAAGTACGCTCTCTCTCCCATCTCTCTTGTCCCCGCCCTCTCTCCCATTTCCTGCATCAGCCCAATCTCGTCCGTCTCCACCCTCTCTCCCATCAGCCAACTCTCTCGTCCCCGCCAGCTCTCTCGTCCTCGCCCTCTCCCATCTCTGCATCGTATTTCCCTCTCTCTCATCTCTCCCATCCTCACCCTCTCTCCCATTTTCTGCATCCCCACCAGCTCTCTCCCATTTGATTTTGGAATTATCTTTCTCTTGAACTGATATACAAGTTTAACACTTGAGGATGTGATGTGAGCAATCAAATTACAAACATTTATAAAACCAAAACCCAAAAGCAACAGAGTTTTGTTCGCGCCTAGCTGATATGCAAAATTCTATCAAATAAATAGCAGAACACCTGTCACATATGAATCATAATATAATTCAAGAAATCCTACAAAAGAGAGGAGTTTAAACTCAGATCTCCATATATCAGTTTTTATAGAAACATTAACAGTCTGATGCTCCTCAGTCACCTGCAACACAAATAGCTAGCTATTCAGTCAGCTCTGTAAAGTGGACTACTGAAACATAAGCATTAAAGAGAGTGCAAAGGGGAATTGAGTTGTCGAAAAGCAACCGTGCCTCATTAGCTCTACCAACTTCCCATACAAGGAAATGAGTGAATTAGAGACTATTGGAGCAAGTTCCAAGCCATTCCTCAGGACGTAACCATGTATTTCTCTACTGGAAAGTTCCAAATCCTGTTCCAAACCCTATTCCAAACCCTGCTCCTACTGAATCATCTGTGCAAAATTTCCTCATGGAGCTCCTCTACAGGAATGCCACCGTTGAACGGTCCATGGGAAATAGAGGCCAAACCAAGCCATCACGAAGTGTTCCGTGAAGTATGAATGAATTTCTTTAGGCACCCACTTTCCAAAATCAAATTTGTGATCAAGTTTGCGATTGAAAGACGTGGCCCAAAAGACGATTCCAAAATCAAATGGGAGAGAATTGGCGGGGATGTAGAAAATGGGAGAGGGCAGGGACAAGAGAGATGAGAGAGAGAGCGAGGACGAAAGAGCTAGGGAGGACGAGAGGGCTGATGGGAGAGAGGACGGAGACAGGCAAGATCAGGCTGATGCAGGAAATGGGAGAGAGCTGGTGAGAATGCAGAAAATGGGAGAGAGGGTGAGGACGAGAGAGTTGGCAGGGATGCAAAAAATGGGAGAGAGGGTGGGGACGAGAGAGATGGGAGAGAGGATGCCGCGATGATGGGAGAGAGAGCGCGCAACTGGAAGATGGGCTGCAGAAAAAATGGGAATTGGTCCCCCTCTAGTATTCGCTATAAGAAGGTTGGCACATGGGGGGTAATTTAAAAATCCTCTATCGCACGGCTGTGCAGCGCCTGCCCAATCCAACGATGTGCAGGCGCAAGGCGGGACTACGGATGTAGTTTGCGGGACTTAGCCCGACGTAAAAAATATCCTCCATATATATATATATATAGGGAGCTATTCTGGTGCAGTTGTGCAGCACATTTGATAAAAAATGGGCCTCACATATATTAGAATGTAATGAAAATTTATATACTTATTTATCCATATATAAATTTTATAACAAATGGTTTACATGTTGAAAACCACTTTAAAATTATTATTTATATCAAACTATTTTATTACATTGAGTTTGTACCATTTTCAGATGGGGCCCATACACATATCTGATTATGATGAAAATTGGTATAGTAACATAATACATTATTCTAACTATAATCTTCTACCCAAAATTGATTTGAAATACCCCTTGCTTGTAACATGCTTCTTGTCATTTCCATAGTAGTTCGATTTTTTCTGTTCAGCAACATCGTTTTGCTCTGGAGTGTAAGGAGTTGTTAACTCCCTATGGATGTCATGTTCTTAACAAAACAGATTAAATTCTTTGGATACGAACTCTCCACTTCTATTTGTTCGAAGAGCTTTGATGTAGCAGTCACTTTGGTTCTCCACCATAGCCTTAAAAATCTTGAACTTCTCAAAAGTTTCTGACTTGTTTTTCAAAAAATTAACCCAGCTCATGAGACTATAGTCGTCAATAAATAGTAAGAAATAACGACTCCCGCCCAAGGACTCAATTTGCATTAGTCCACATAAATCAGCATGAATTCGTTCTAAATAATATAAGGCTCTAAAAGCTTTTCCAACAGGAAATGACTTCCTAGTTTGCTTGTCATAAATACATCCTTCAAATAAATTAATTAAGCTAATTTTTGGTAATCCAAAAAACCATACCTTTATCGTTGAGTAACTTCAGGCCCTTCATGTTGAGATGCTCATATCTCAAATGCCATAGCGCCGAGTCACCTTTTGCATTTGCAGTAAGAGCAAAATTCTCCATGTTAGACACATCCAATGGAAACATCTTGTTTGAAGTCATGCTGATTTGAACCCTTTTGCTTGATTTCTTATTTATAATAAGACATGTATTGTCATTAAACAAAACGGAATTCCCTCCAGCCATCAACTGTCCAACACTCAATAAATTGTGTCCTAAATCAGGCACAAATTGAACATTATTCAGTAGCTTTACCTTACCATGACTAGTTTCGATTTTCACCGTGCCTTTTCCTTCAACTTGTGTCTCCTTTGTATTGCCAACAAACCACACATCATTGGGTTTCAGGTTAGTATCCATGCAAGCCATAAAAAGCCTTTCTACTTCTTCTTCTTCATTTTCTATTGCAAAATTCATTTGCTGATCCTTATACCAGCAATTAGCCTTTATATGCCCATATCTGTTGCAATGATAGCATTGAACACCACTCCTCATGTTACCTTGCTCATTGTACTGCCTTTGCCCCTTATTTCTTCCTCTACCTCTGCCATTACTACGACCACGACCACCGTGGAATCCTCCTCTTCCTTGACCTCTGTTTGCTAAATGAACATTTTCTCCATGGTTATTGGCTGTCTCCTTCACTTGAAGTGCCTTCTCTTCATTCTTTTTTTACCATCTATTAATTCTTGACTCATGGGCTTGAAGAGAACTCATTAATTCATCAACTAAGAGAACTGATAGATCCTTTACCTCTTCTATAGTAGTGACCATAGGGTCAAATTTTGGAGTTAGCTTCTTAGTATTTTTGCAACAACTGACTCATTTAAAATTTTCTCTCCATAAGTACGCATTTGACTGACTATTGCCATTGCTCTTGACAAGAAATCAGCAATCAATTCACTATTATTCATAAGCAAGGTTTCAACATGTCTTAAAGATTGCAATTTTACCGTTACAACCTTTGAATCGCCTTGAAACTCCTTCTACAAAATTGACCATGCTTTCTTTGATGTGGTTGCTACTGTAATTTGTGAGAAGATGCTCTCATGAACTGCTTGTTGGATAATGAACAGAGCTTTTGCATCCTTCCTTTTTATTTCTTTCATCCTTTCCTCCTCTTCTTAATTGGGTTCTAGCACATCAACAAATCCATACTCCACTAAGTCCCATAGCTCTTGCGATATAAGCAAAGTCTTCACCTTGATGCTCCAAAACTCATATTTCTCACCATTGAAAATTGGTATGAGTGGTGCAGAGGAAGAAAAACCAACTACTGCCATGACTTTCGTACAACTCTTAATAAAAAAATCACTCTTGTGTTTCCCTTTAGTGCCCAGAAGAAATATTTCACTCAATACCCAATGGACCCAAGTCTCACTTTTCACGCAATGGCCTAGTAGACAACTGGAGCTCTGATACCAATTTTGTTGGGAACATAAGCTAGAAGAGAGCAGGAAGAAAAAAGAAGTAAGCTGCTAATTCTTTTATTTCTTCTTCTCTTGGATTCCTATATAAAAACAACTATCATGTGCCTATATATATATGCTTATATTGAAACAGAAATGACATAATTTTAGGAGATTTATTAGCTAACAAAACCTACTAAATAATTAATCATGAAACAAAAACTCGTAATTTTAGGAAACTACTAACAAACTCCACAAATCTCGGTCAATCTTTGAATCACATCTCAACAGTGGAGTTTGCTGCAATGCCGTCGAGCAAAAGTTTGCTGGGAAACCTACAGTTCGTTGCCAAAGGAGAAGAGGATGACCGCAAGCAGGAGAGAAGAGAGGACAACCTAGGCGACTACATGAGAGAGAGAGAAAGGGCAAGCGAGAATTGCGTGTGAGCGGCCTGTGCAAATATTTTGCAAATATTTTATTGCATTAATTGCAGTGCCAGCAGGGATGGAGTTCGAAATTTCAAAAAATACATCCGACTGTTCACATTTGACCTGCCTCATCGAAATTTTTATTGCTATATTGGCAACTGATACATAGTATTTTTTTTTCAATCTTGCTCAACAAATTTTTATCCTAAACATTAAGAGACTTCGCTACTATTGGTCTTGAGTTTATAGCAAAACTAAAGAGAGGAAGGGTGAATTAAGTTCTTTAAAATTCTTTTGAAAAATAAAACTTAATCACTTGTGATTTTAGTCTCCTTAAATGAAGAATGTGGAGAGTAAATAAGATAATAACAATCATACATAGAAGACAATAAATTATAGTGGTTTGAGACAACTCTTCCTATTCCATTCTTTCAAAAATACACCCTTGTGGCTTGGGTTCCACTATTTCATTAGAAATATAACTAGAGTTTTTCCTCTATTCTAGATTTTAGTTTTAAGAGGCCTTTACAATCGTAGGACAAGTAGAAGGTGAGTTTGACTCCAATAGTACATTACTTGTCTTTAATTGGCCTTGGTATCCAACACCAAGCCAAATAGTAATGCAACAAATTAACTTCAAAAAGAAATTCTACAATTTATAGATTGTGTAAAGAAAATTCAGTCCAGAAAAGACTCTTGAAAGCTTGAGAGTGATTATATGTTCCAACATGTGTAGTGAATGAGAGAGTTTTTCCTCTTTGAGCATTTAATGCACACTTGAATGCTTGTCGAAAGGAAAGCAAAGACTTAATGAATACTATAATTAACCCTAATAACTTTCTATGTCATGTTTTAAGTAGAGGAGGAGTTATTTTTAAACACTGTTCGAATTTTTTCCACTGCTATAGTGCAAGTCACTACTAGAGTCGACTTCGAGTGTAACTTTACCAACATAGACTGAAGTCAACTAAGGGTGTGACTTCGATTGGGCCTTTTCCTTCTTCTAAGTCCTTTGGATTTTGTGCTCTTTCAAGTTGCATCTTGGGTCGACTTGGTTATCGCTTGACCTAAGTCACATATGGAGTCAACTTTGGCTGTGAGTTTGTGTAGCTTGACTAGTCAATAGAAACATGCAATGTCGAGGTCTACTTGGTCTTCGGATTTCACGCAAGTTGATGCGCACCAAGTGCTTGTCATTAAGAGCACTGTGATCACCAGTTTAATTAAAATTAACCGAAACACATTAAAGCTACCACTATGCGGGTGATAGTGTAGAATAACGGTGAGTCGGGTCGAATCCACAGAAAGGTATATAATTTTAAATTATTTTAAGGCAAAATAAAAGAAAAAAGTGAAAGAGGGTATAGAGAAGAGAGAGAAATTAGATATAAAGGAAAAAAATTAGAGAGAAAAGAAAAAGAAATTAAAGAGGGAAGAAAAGAGAATTAGAAAGTGAGAGAAAGAAGATTGAGAATGCAGACAAAGAAGAGAGAGAAAGAGACAGAGAAAGGAGAGAAGAAATTACAATTAACTAAAATTAAATCTAAACTACGACAGTAATTAAAAAACTACAAAAGTAAAATTTAATCTACGGAAACAGGAATGAAAATTGCATTAAATTTCATTTGAAAATTACAATGCATAAAACGGTAAATCTATGCTAAACATTACAAATCTAAAATTAACAACCACAAAACATTAAAAAAAACTATAAAAAGAAAATTTATTTACCCCAATCCTTGCTCGAAGATCACTCTTTTGAGCAGCAAGCTGAGCTCTTGAAGCTTTTCCCACTTGGCAAAGGTCCCACCTAAATGGGCCCCACTTTAAGTGATGGGAGGGTGTGTTGTGTGTCTAGTCAAGGTAGGAGGGACCCTCCTTTTATAGTTGTGGGGAACCCCTTCTTAAGCTTTGAGAATCCGATGTGGGATTTCTCCTTTTGCCTTCAACTGTAACTACCTTCTTTGCTTCTCCACTTGCCGCATGAACTAGATGGCCAATGGAAAACTGGAATTTTGTTTATTTTGCCTGATTCTATTGCAACCTGAGAGAAGACTAGAAACTTTGTGTGGCTGAAGTAGATGGAAGGGCTTGATCGATGGTTGAATGGAATGAAAGCTTCAAGACTGACGGGTTTTTTTTTTGCTAGATGCATAAGAAGAGAAAAGCGGCTGCTTGTATTTGGTGATCGAAGGGCAACTGCTCGAAACAGGGGAAGAACGGCCAATGCTGCTAGGTTGTGGGATGCGTTGACTGCTACTGTTTACTGAAATTAAAGGGGGCAGCTAAATTGATTGTTCGATTTCAATGGCTGAATGCAGAGGATTTGAAATAGGGGCGGTGCAGAGGGCTGGAACTTGGTGCGTCTGAAGTAGATGGAAGGCAGGTCCGTTTGGTCTTGTTGGTTCTACTTGCTTGAAGATGCCGGTGGTTCGTGGATTTCTAGAGTGCCGGGTTTAGTGGATGCAGCTAGAAATTGATGGCTTGCTCGGTGAGATGCTACCGTTCGTGATGATAAGTGAACACTGTTGACAAGAAATAGGAAGCAGGAAAATAAAATAGGTGGCTGAAATTGAGAAGGGGAAGCACTGAGCAAGGAGATCCAATGATCGGTGAGCCTTTAGTAGGGAGACGGAGCTTCCATGGCTACAGGTTCTCGGTGCTTCTGTCAATTTCAAATGGTGCTGCCTTCGTATTCGTCGGATTTTTCTGCCGAAACCAAGGTTTGCGGCTGCCAGTGGTGGTTGTGGAAGAGGGTTGCCGGAAAATGGCTGCTGGATGGAGAAGATGGGTTGAAGTGCTGAATCGCAAACAAAGCTGAGTGCTTGAGAAAATGGAAATCGAGTTCTGCGGTTCTCGATGGTGTTTGACTGAATGTAGCTGTTTCGTTATGCTCGGTAGCTGCTGGTTCGTGTGGATGTTAGCTGGATTTTGCGAGGCAGAGCATTGAGCAGTTTATGGCTGAATCGTGGCAGGAAATTTACTGTTGGATTTTCCAGTTGGCCTTGCTACCATGGCTGCCGAATTTGGGGAAGATGGAGCACCAGAATATGGTGCTCCAGCGGTGCTCCAATGGTGCTCCGGCCGTTTGTACTTATGCAGAAAATAAAAATGTAAATTTACATATTTGATTTCTGTTAAAATAATTTTAATAATCCCACATAGACTTTTAATTTACTTTTGAGCCCTTTTTGAATTTATTTTATTTTATCTTAAGATTTTATAACAGTTTACCCATATTTCAAAGTGAGCCTATTTAATCCCTTTCAGCATGTGTAATTATTTTTATAATTTTATATTTTCAAAAAAATATTGCAAAATGCCCCAGTTTATAGCAAAATTAAAGATTTTAAGAAAAAATGTAATTTTTACAAAATTTCACATAAACTGTGCATTTAATTAAAATTTTAATATTTAACAGTGTGAATTTTATATGAAATTAAATGAAAATTTTGAGAATTATCACACCCCCCAACTTAAACATTGCTAGTCCCTTAGCAATGGAAATATTTAATTAATTAATTTTTTTAAAAAAAAATCATAGTGTACTACTAATTTTATAATAATCTAGGTGTATATGTGTATATGTGTAAAATATTTTTCATGATGCATAAAAGAGTATGTAGCACATGTATATGTGTACTAATGAACAAATGGACATTAGATAAATAAATTATTTTCAGCTCATCTAAGCTAAGCAACGTTCATATCAAAATTATAATTTTATCTCTTTTTTTATTTTTTACATTTTCCCCTCGCCATATTTCAAGATATTTAGGAATTTTTTTTATTCTCCCTTCACCATATTTCTGGGTATCTGGGGATCTACAATTTTTTTTTTACTAGTAACTATCAATTGCAATGATATTAAAGGTTACTTACTTGGATAAGAGAAAAAAATTATGTTATCATAGTGCCCACAAGGTTCATTGGCGTGTAAGTGCAGTCAGTGCTAATAAAATTTTAAAAACACTATGAAAATATTTTTACTAATTACAATTTTCTTCTTCACTTACTACTAAGCATAGCAAGTGCACTTTGATTTATCTTTATATTTTTTTAAATAAAATATTATTGAATTTTTTATTATATATTATTTATTATTATTATTATATATATATTTTAGAATTTTTTTAAAAAATAAAGTTAAACAAACCAGACCCCCCAACTTAAATAGTGATCTTTAATAAACATACACAAAATATAAGATAGCAGAGAAAGAGATAACCTGGGGTGTAATGATCTAATTAAATTGCTACAACTTTCACCTACAAAAAGAAAAATAAACTAATGGAAAAGAGATATACAAATATTGAGTTGCCTCCCAACCAGCGCTAAGTTTAACGTCTTCAACCAGACATTGTGAAGTTTTAATCAATGTGGGTCAATCAGTCCAACCTTTTCAATAATTTTATCATCAGAGATGCCTTCAATATATGATTTAAGTCGTTAACCATTCACTGTAAAAATATTTCTACTCTTCGGGTCACGAATTTTCACAGCACCATAAGGAAATACTTCATCCACAATGAAAGGTCCATCCCAACGAGATCTTAATTTTCTAGAAAATAGACGTAATTTTGAATGAAATAACTACACTTTTTGGTTGGGCTCAAAGGTTTTTCTAGATATATGTTTATCATCAAATATTTTCATTTTGTTTTTATAAATTTGAGAATTTTCATATGCTTCTTTGCGTAATTCTTCCAACTCATTTAATTGCAGCTTTCGATGTGCTCCTACATTATTCAAATCCAAATTATATTACTTGATAGCCCAATAAGCCTTATGTTCTAATTCCACAGGAAGATGACAAGCTCTTCCATACACTAACCTGAAAGGAGACATTCCAATAGGAGTTTGAAATGTTGTTCTATAAGCCCATAGTGCATCATCTAATCTATCTGACCAATCTTTACGATCAGGCCTAACAGTCTTTTGCAATATATTTTAAATTTTCCTATTAGAAGCTTCTACTTGACCACTGGTTTGAGAATGGTAAGCTGTGGCTATCTTATGGGTGATTCCATATTTCTTCAGTAGGGCTCTAAACTGGTAATTGGTAAAGTGTGTTCCTCCATCACTAATAATGGCCCTAGGAAAACCAAACCGCGAAAAAATATTTTTTTGGATGAATTTAAAAACTACCTTGTGATCATTAGTCCTAGTTGCGGCAGTCTCAATCCATTTAGATACATAGTCTACTGCCACTAGGATGTATTTATATCCATAAGATGGTGGAAATGGTCCCATAAAATCTATTCCTCATACATTAAATATTTCAACAACAAGAATAGGGTTCAAAGGCATCATATTTCTTTTTATAGGATTCCTATTGCTTGACATTTAATGCAAGATTGGCTAAAATTGTAGGCATCTTTAAAAAGAGTTGGCCAATAAAAACCACATTGCAACACCTTAGCTGCTGTTTTCTTTCCTGAAAAGTGTCCCCCACATTCAAGATTGTGGCAAAGATTCAAAATACTTTGTTGTTCATTTTCCGGAACACATTTGCGAATAATATTATCAGAACAAATTTTAAAAAGTTCTGGATCCTCCCAAATATAATATTTATCTTGAGCAAAGAATCTATCTCTTTCTTGCTTTATCCAATCTTTTGGAATCTGCCCTACTGCTTTATAATTGACGATGTGTGCAAACCATGGAGGTGATGTTTGAGTGATGGCTAAAAGATGTTCATCTGGAAAAGAGTCATTTATAGATGTACTCTCTGGTGTAATAATTCGAGAAAGATGATCAGCTACTACATTTTCAGAACTTTTTTTATCTCTAATTTCAAGATCAAATTCTTGTAATAAGAGAATCCATCTAATAAGTCTTGGTTTTGCCTCTTTTTTAGGTAATAGATATTTCAAGGCTGAATGATCTGAGTAGATAATAACTTTGGCTCCTAGTAGATAAGAATGAAAATTTTCAAGGGCAAATACTATTGCAAGCAGTTCTTTTTCCGTGTTGGTGTAATTGATTTGGGCATCAGTAAGTGTATGACTAGCATAATAAATTACAACAGGCCTCTTATTTATCCTTTGCCCTAAAATAGCCCCAACAGCAAAATCAGAGGCATCACACATAATTTCAAATGGTAGGGACCAATTAGGAGATTAAAGAATCGGAGCTTTAGTTAATGCTTCTTTTAATGGATCGAATGCCTTCAAGCACGATTCATCTAGGTTGAATGGAGAATCTTTACATAGTAAACTTGTTAAGGGTCTAGAGATTTTAGAAAAATCTTGAATAAATCGGCGATAGAAACTAGCATGATCAAGGAATGATCGAACTTGTCTTACTGAGGTTGGAGGAGGTAGATTAGTAATTAAATTGATTTTAGCTTTATCTACTTCTATCCCTTGTTCTGAGACTATATGGCCAAGAACTGTTCTCTAATTAACCATAAAATGACTCTTTTCCCAAATCAGTACTAGATTCTTTTCTATGCACCTTTTTAACACTTTTTCTAAATTTTCCAAACAAATGTCAAATGAATTACCAAAAAGTAAAAAATCATCCATAAAGATCTCAAGAAATTCCCCTACCATATCTGAGAAGATTGCCATCATACACAGGTTAAAGGTTGTTGGTGCATTGCATAGTCCGAATGGCATTCTCCTAAATGCAAATGTGCCATATGGGTAAGTAAAGGTGGTCTTTTCTTGATCTTCTGGATAAATAGCAACCTGATTGTATACCGAATATCTATCTAGGAAACAAAAGTATTTTTGACCTGCTAATTTTTCTAGGATTTGATCAATGAATGGAAGTGGAAAATGATCTTTTTTAGTCGTAGTATTTAATTTTCTATAATCAATACAAACTCTCCATCCTGTGGTCAACCTAGTGGGTAGTGCTTCACATTTTTCATTGTTTATTACTGTGAGTCCAAATTTCTTTGGTACAATTGGGTTGGGCTTACCCATTTACTATCGGAAATTGGATAAATGATTCCTGCATCAAGCCACTTGACAACTTCTTTTTTCACTACCTCTTTCATGATGGGGTTTAACCTTCTTTGCATTTCTCTACTTGGTTTAGCATTTTCCTCTAAGTATATGTGATGCATGCAAATAGATGAACTAATTCCTTTCAAAGCAGCCATTGACCAACCTATAGCACTCTTATGTACTCTAAGAAAATCAACAAGTTGTTTCTCTTGAGTTATGGTGAGATTTGAGGCTATCACTACTTGTAGTGTCTGATTAGGACCCAAAAATGCAAACTTAAGAGAGGTAGGTAGAGATTTAAGCTCAAGTTGTGGTGGTGACTCAATAGATGGAGGTGATGGCTGAGATTGCAAGATTGGTAAAGGTTCAACAGTATTCCAATTGTTAAAAGACTGAGGGCAATCATTTAAAGCATCCACCTCATTTATGGAATTATGTTCAAAATTGAGCGTGAAACTTAACAAATCATTGATAATGTCAACCGTAAGACACCCTTCATCACAGTTTGGGTACTTCGAAGCTTTAAAAACATCAATTCTGAATTTTCCACCCCCAAATGAGATGTCCATTATACCAGTTTCATAATTAATATTAGCTTTTGTTGTGGCCAAGAATGGGCGCCCTAAAATGATTGGTGCATTATTTAACTCTGAATTTGAGGTCATGTCAAGAATAAGAAAATCCATTGGAAAATAACAATCATTAATTTTTATTATAACATCTTCAACAAGTCCTCGTGGAGTTTTTACTGATCTGTCTGCAAGTTGTAGAATGACTAAAGTAGGTTTTAACTCTCCATATTAAATTTTTCATAAATAGAAGTAGGTAAGAGATTAACACTAGCCCCAAGATCTAAAAGTGCTTTATCAAATGTTATTCCGCCTATGTCACAAGAGATAAGTGGAGTACCAGGATCTTTTAATTTTTGTGGAAGTTTGTCCAAAATCGCTGCACTCGCCTCTACTGGGAGCATGATCTTTTGGGAAGCGGAATGAGGTTCTCTCTTTTGAGTGCAAAGGTCTTTTAAAAATTTCGCATAGGCTAGAACATGTTTGATAGCGTCAATAAGAGGAATGTTAATATTAACTTGTTTGAACAATTCCATCATTTCCTCATTTTGTGCAAGCTTTTGTTTAATAGCAGATTTAGCTTTTAAGGCACTTGGGAAAGGGGCTACAGGTTGATATTTACTGGGGTCTTCATTTATTATTTCCTTTCCTTTATCTTCTCCCCCCAACTTGATTTCTACTATTTCTTCTTGATTCAGTTGAGTAGAATTTTCTTGAGATTTATATGGATCTTCTAAGGTTTTCCCACTTCTTAAAGTAGAGATCGCTCTTGCATTTTCAAATTGTGGGTTTTGTAATATGCCTGACTTATTTTGAAAACCTGGAGGATAATTTCTTGGATTGGGTATTGGTTGACTAGGTTGGTATCCTACCTCGCTTCTCCTGTTTGCTTCAGCTATCTGACCTATCCTGTTTTCTAAATTAGATATAGATTGTTGGAAAAATTGTTTTAATTCTTTAAATTTTTCGTTAACATCATTAATTGGCGAAAGGGGTTGGTAGTTTGATGAATAATTGGCATGTGACTCAATTTGTGGTCCTTTTGAGTATGCACTAGTCTGGAAATTAGGTTGCGGTTGTTGAGTTTGATAGTAATTTTGTGTTGGTAGTTTGGAAAAGTGTGAAGTAGAGGGATTTACCACTTGTGTTGAGCTTGATTTTTTCAAGAAAAAATTAGGATGATTTCTCCACCTTGGATTATAGGTGTTCGAGTATGGATCATTATTTGGTTTGGAAAACCCTTGAGCTGCCTGCACTTGCTCTTGGATAAAAGGTGGGAGTTGAGCTGCAGTGGGACATTCACTTACAGTATGTGTTGAGCTTGAACACAAGGCACAAACTTCTTAAGGAGATTGAAAATTAGGATACGGACAAGGTAGAAGTTGATTATTCCACATTTGATTTACTTTTTGTGTTAGTTCATCCATTTTTTCTAATTTTTCTAATTTTTGTGCGCTAAAATTTATATCTAATCTTGAATTAGGTTCCATATAATTTTTAACTTCATATAATCCTGCCTTTTTAGATGAGCCCATATTTCTTTCATATGATGATAATGAAGCATGATTTATGAAATTTTCACTAAGCATTTCAAATAAGTCATATGCTTCATCTTCACTTTTACTCATAAATGCTCCTCCACATGATGCATCTACCATTTGTTTATAATAATCAGCTAATCCCTCATAAAAGGCTTGGACAATCTGCCATTTGGATAACCCATGATGTGGACATTTTCTTAATAATTCTTTTAATCTTTCCCAGGATTCATGAATTTGTTCCCCAGGTGTTTGGGAAAATTAGGTAATTGCTCTTTTCATGGTATTGGTTTGGCCTATAGGATAGAATTTTTTCAAAAACTCTTGTTGCATCATATTCCAAGTGGTGATAGGTCTACTTAGCGTACCTAACCAATATTTAGCCTTATCTTTAAGAGAGAATGAGAAAAGCCTTAATTTGAGAGCGTCATTAGAGAAACCTTGTATTTTCACTGTGGAGCAAATTTCTAAAAATTCATCTAAATGCTTATAAGGATCTTCATTAGTATTTTCATAAAAAGAGGGAAGCATTTGGATGGTTCCTGGTTTGATTTCATATTGATTGGCTTGAGTTTGAGGTAGTTGAATGCAAGAAGAGGGATTATAATTGGTTGGAATGAAATATTCTTTCATTTGTTTAGGAGGATCAGGTTCAACATTATTCATTTCTAACATTTGACTTTGATTCATTATATATTTTTGTGATTTTCTTAGTTGATGTAAGAATATTTCAATTTCAAGGTTTGGTTCTATCAAATCAGGATTTAAAGATCTCCTACCATGCATATATCATTAAATTATTTTTATTTTTATTTTTTTACCGTGGAGTCGTTAAACTGTAACACATAGTTTTTAGCGTGCTACGATGGGCCAGCAAATGGGCCTAAAAAAGGTAAAACAGGCTCAAAAATATATAACTATGAACTGAATCATAAAAAAAAATATGCATATACCAAGAAAAAAAAAGTATGAGATATGAAGTTTTTTATAGAAGGATGTGTAAATGCACAACCAATATGAAATGTGAGTTAGCAGGTTAGCTGGTTAGATATGATACGAGTTAATGACAGAAATTAAACGTGCAAAAGCAAAATGTAAACAGTGTAGAAAAGGGGTTCAAGATCAAAAATAGAAAAATATAAAAAGATGTAGACATGGGGGGTTAAAGAAGGGAGATGCAAATGTTAAGAATTTTAGATGATGCGAGTTTTTTAGAATTTTTTAAATGATACGAGTTAGTCAATCACACGCATGTATCTTAATTAGACGCAATTAGCAGTTAATAACAAATATTGATAAAATTTAATATATCATCATTTTTTTTCAATTTAAAGTAAAGAAAACAGATAGCAAATAAACTGAGTGATCGTCAAAGGAAAGCAATGTTATTAAGCTAACAGCATAATAATTAACATGAAATAAAGCAACACAAGATTAGATTTAATAAAGAAAAATTCAGATAATTAAGGAAAATAATTCAAAATTTCATGCCTCCCCGGCAACGGCGCCAAAACTTGATGCGCACCAAGTGATTGTCGTTAAGAGCACTGTGATCACCAGTTTAATTAAAATTAACCGAAACACATTAAAGCTACCACTATGCGGGTGACAGTGTAGAATAACGGTGAGTCGGGTCGAATCCACAAAGAGGCTATATAATTTTGAATTATTTTAAGGCAAAATAAAAGAGAAAAGTGAAAGAGGGTATAGAGAAGAGAAAGAAAGAAATTAGATATAAAGGGAAAAAAATTAGAGAGAAAAGAAAAAGAAATTAGAGAGGGAAGAAAAGAGAATTAGAAAGAGAGAGAGAAAGAAGATTGAGAAAGCAGACAAAGAAGAGAGAGAAAGAGACAGACAAAGAAGAGAAGAAATTGCAATTAACTAAAATTAAATCTAAACTAGGACAGTAATTACAAAACTACAGAAGTAAAATTTAATCTACGGAAATAGGAATGAAAATTGCATTAAATTTAATTTGAAATTTACAATGCATAAAATGGTAAATCTATGCTAAACATTACAAATCTAAAATTAACAACCACAAAACATTAAAAAAAACTATAAAAAGAAAATTTATTTACCCCAATCCTTGCTTGAAGATCACTTTTTTGAGCGGCAAGCCGAGCTCTTGGAGCTTTTCCCACTTGGCAAAGGTCCCACCTAAATGAGCCCCACTTCAAGTGATAGAAGGGTGTGTTGTGTGTCTAGTCAAGGTAGGAGGGACCCTCCTTTTATAGTTGTGGGGAACCCCTTCTTGAGCTTTGAGAATCCCATGTGGGATTTCTCCTTTGAGCTTTGAGAATCCGATGTGGAATTTCTCCTTTTGCCTTCAACTGTAATTGCCTTAGTTGCTTCTCCACTTGCCGCATGAACTAGATGGTCAATGGAAAACTGGAATTTTGTTTATTTTGCCTGATTCTGTTGCAACCTGAGAGAAGACTAGAAACTTTGTGTGGCTGAAGTAGATGGAAGGGCTTGATCGATGGTTGAATGGAATGAAAGCTTCAAGACTAACAGTTTTTTTTGCTAGATGATAAGAAGAGAAAAGCGGCTGCTTGTATTTGGTGATCGAAGGGCAGCTGATCGAAACAGGGGAAGAACGGCCAATGCTGCTAGGTTGTGGGATGCGTTGACTACTGCTGTTTACTGAAATTAAAGGGGGCAGCTAAATTGATTGTTTGATTTAAATGGCTGAATGCAGAGGATTTGAAATAGGGGCGGTGCAGAGGGCTGGAACTTGGTGCGTCTGAAGTAGATGGAAGGCAGGTCCGTTTGGTCTTGTTGGTTCTACTTGCTTGAAGATGCCGGTGGTTCGTGGATTTCTAGAGTGCCGGGTTTAGTGGATGCAGCTAGAAATTGATGGCTTGCTCGGTGAGATGCTGCCGTTCGTGATGATAAGTGAACACTGTTGACAAGAAATAGGAAGCAGGAAAAAAAATAGGATGCTGAAATTGAGAAGGAGAAGCACTGAGCAAGGAGATCCGATGGTCGGTGAGCCTTTAGTAGGGAGATGGAGCTTCCATGGCTATAGGTTCTCGGTGCTTCTGTCAATTTCAAATGGTGCCGCCTTCGTATTCGTTGGATTTTTCTGCCGAGACCAAGGTTTGCGGCTGCCGGTGGTGGTTGTGGAAGAGGGTTGCCGGAAAATCGCTGTTGGATGGAGAAGATGGGTTGAAGTGCTGAATCGCAGACAAAGCTGAGTGCTTGAGAAAATGGACATCCGGTTCTGCGATTCTGGATGGTGTTTGACCGAATGTAGCTGTTTCGTTGTGCTCGGCAGCTACTGGTTCTTGTGGATGTTAGCTGGATTTTGTGAGGCAGAACATTGAGCAGTTTATGGCTAAATCGTGGCTGGAAATTTGCTGTTGGATTTTCCAGTTGGCCTTACTGCCATGGCTACTGAATTTGGGGAAGATGGAGCACCAGAATATGGTGCTCCAGTAGTGCTCCGGCGGTGCTCCGGCCGTTTGTACTTATTCAGAAAATAAAAATGTGAATTTACATATTTGATTTCTGTTAAAATAACTTTAATAAACCCACATAGACTTTTAATTCACTTTTGAGCCCTTTTTGAATTTATTTTATTTTATCTTAAGATTTTATAATAGTTTACCTATATTTCAAAGTGAGCCTATTTAATCCTTTTCAGCATGTGTAATTATTTTTATAATTTTATATTTTCAAAAAAATATTGCAAAATGCCCCAGTTTATAGCAAAATTAAAGATTTTAAGAAAAAATGTAATTTTTACAAAATTTCACATAAACTGTGCATTTAATTAAAATTTTAATATTTAACAGTGTGAATTTTATATGAAATTAAATGAAAATTTTGAGAATTATCACAAGTCGTTATTGAATTTACTTGGCTGTGTAACTTCACTGCCCTTTTGAAACTTTGAACTTTATAAGACATGCTTTTGTGACTTTGGTCTTCTAAGTCCTTGAATTGAATCGATTTGGTCTTGGATTTTGTTCAAGTTACAAGCGAAGTTGACCTAAATGTGCAACTTCATTTCTAGCACTTGGTGTTGAAATCTTTTTTCTTTCTTCAAAAACTAAAGTTCGAGTCTAATGTCAACTTGGTTTTCAACTTCGCTTAAGTCGCAAGGCGGAGTCGACTTGGGATGCATCTTCATTTGTTCCAAATTGAGTTAGTAAGTTTATGCAACTCTTTGAGTCCATTTGGCTATCGACTTTGCCCAAGTCGTGAGGTGAGATCGACTTGGAGTATGACTTGACCTGTGTGGACTTCAATCCTTGTATTCTTTCAACCTAAGATTGTATTCTAAGGTCAACTTAGGTATAGACTTAACCTAAGTTGAGTATCCGAGTCAACTTAGATATAAGACTTAATCTGCCATCGTTTGATATTTGTAGTTTCCAGCTTTAAAGCATTTCACCAAGTATATTGGTAACCTTTAATACTCAAATTTGGATTTTTAATCATCAAAACATAGATTGCACTTGATTTTTTAGTTGAATTCACAGCAGTTACTAATATAAAACCTCTAAAATTTTAGTTATTAATATAATGCAAGTTTATTAACCAAATAGAGCCAAAAAATAGTTTATAAAATTCTAAATTAAAAAGAAATTCAGAATGTGTACATTAATTTTGAACATATACAGAAAATACACCAGTATCAAATCAATGGCTAAGTTCTGAAATAAGTTATACATTTCATGTTACAACTTTTAAAATATATTTTAATACCTCATTAAAGATATTCAAATCCAATTAACTCCATACGGATTTAAATAATTAGCCAAAATCGAGAACTTTAATGCATTTTACTTTTGTTACAGCATGTCTGCTTATAAGATTCGCATGCTATTAACATTTAATCAATCAAGGCATAAATGGAGGCATAATGTGAATATATTTGTAAATATATGCAAACTATGTGTAACTATTAGCGATTTCTAAAACTTATTAATTATGTTTGCAATTATAGTCAAATAAATATACATATATTTTGGATTTTTATGTAAGGATTATTTTTGTTCAAAATCTAAAATAAATATATACTCATATCCAAAAAATTTAAGATTATTTATAAAAATTAAATACACTGAAATTAGCAATTTTATAAAAAATTTAAAAATATTTTTTGACTCGTCTTAAATGATTATCGGCCATTTTTTTTAGGTACCCGCCGAACCATGATTAATTTAGGATGGACAAATTCCGTACTATGGGTGCCTCGAACTAACATTTAGCAGTTTAATACAAAAAAAAAAAAAAAAAATCAAAACATCAAAAATGTGGCTTTGCTATTTGTAGCATTCAAATTACATGATTTCGACTGGTAAATGACAATGATTAAGTTCGTATCAAAGAATTGGATTAATGAATGGGTGAGCAATCCCCTACTGTCAAGTTTCTTTATCCTCTTTGTTTCTTCGACAGCATGCTAATTCATCTCTGACTGTTGTTTACGATAGGCTTCACCATGAGCATATTAAATACAATATTTCCGTGTTGTTAGATGAGAGAAAAACAAGCAATGTTTGAGGAATATTTCTACGGCGATTAATAATTCTGACTTATTTACGTTTTGTTTGTACTTATGCAGCATACCCCCTCGTTGCCAGAGTATGTCAATCTTGATGATTCTTTTGTATGTATCTTGATAAACAAGGTGTTACAACTTTTTCTTTCTTTTTTTTTTTTTTTTTTTTTTTTTTTTTTTTTTTTTTGAGGATGAGGTGTTACAACTTACTGTATGCTTTTTCTTGTACCAGTAGTCAGATTTGATTTTTTTTTTTTTTTTTTTTAAAAAAAAGATTTTTCGTCTTCTTTGATTGGCAGCTTTAAGAATGAAAAAAGAAAGCTATTCTGTTATTTCAGCATCCAACAACTGACCAATAACATATATAACCTATATGTAGTCTGGAAGCTTGATGGATGAGTCTCGGAGGGTGTGGTTAAAATAAATATGTTAGTTATATATTGTGAGAGTTATAGAAGAACTGATTTGTAATATCAGATGTTACAGCATATATAATATAATACCAACAAAAAAGTAGCTAAAATAGTTATATGAGTAGTTGTGTAAAGATGATTAAAAAATAAGGTAATCACAGTATCATGTATTATCCCAAGTTTTTTAAGTAAGAATCCTTTTCCTTCCCCTGGCATCAACTGGCATCGTCGCATGGGTGGGCTTGCACGTCCACTTTTATTTCTAAAATTTATAATTAGTAATCATTCTAGCGGACAATTTGTTGCGTGCTTATATTTCTAGATTTTTTGTTGCTAGCGGTATTTTTTCAAAACCAAAAAAAGATAATAAAGAGCTAGGTTTTTATTGGCAGAAGCAGCAAGCATGTGTTAGGGTGATTTATAACAACGTGTGCAATGTAAAAAAATGTTGTTGCAACAATTTTAGACTTTATCCAATTACCAAAACAAATATTTTTCTGGAGATGCATTAACCTTTGGATCCTCTTCCAAACTTATAAGCTTTAATTGGTAGTGTAAGACCATTTCTACTTCATTAAGTCCTTTTTTACCCCTTTCTTTCTTCCTTTTCGTTTGGTCATATTTTGCTACGGAGTGATTTCTTGTTTCCCTTGCTATTTGAAATTCATCCTCTTCTTTGCTTTTTCCTCATATCTTATTTCCCATGCTTCTGAACATGTTGAGTACACAAAAAGAAAAAAAGTATAATTTGCAAACATATTTGATCTTAATTGATCTTAATTGCAAATATACCACTTAATTTTGGAAACCAAAAATGAAGAATAGTCCTGTGAGCCCGAGCTAAGCAAATGACTTACTTAATTTATCAAAAAAGTCCGATATAAGCAAATGACTTACTTAGTCCATCAAAAAAATCTGCTTAAAATATTTTATATAACAGATTTATCTAAGTGTATTTAACATATAAACTTAGTTTACCACTTTTAGATATATGTATATATTTTTTTGCAATTTTAAAAATTTATGTATATTTAAAATGACCCTATGTTTAAAAATCTCAGAAAATCTATATGCATATCTAAAAATGGTAAAAATGGTAAAACTGCATATATGTTAAACACGCTTGGATAAACAAGTGTATTAAAACTTGACTTTTTTTAGGTGTGCTAAGCGAGCAATTTGCTTAGCTTAAGCTAACAGGGTCAGTTCTCACAATAAATATATCAACATAGCTTGCATATATTTATAAATATATCAACATCACCATGATACCATCACAATGTTGTTACCACATAATCACAGTGTGAGTAAATTTGCAAATATATATAAATTATATGGCTATGTTTGCAATTTCTCATTACCATGGAGCACATTTGCAATATAATCAAATTTTGCGGTTTGCAAATTATCTTTTTATAATTTTTAGATATATGTATTTTTTTAATTTTAATAATAATAAATTTAAAATTATTTAAGTAATTTTTAAGGATATTACTTAGATAGGGTATCAAACTATTATAGTAATTTGGGTATTATAAATATAAAGAAATTATGTACCTTTTTTATAAATCTTGGATGGAGGTATCTACGTATTGACAAATTACTCTTTGTTTACAAAATTGCCTATTTTTTGTTAGAATAGAAAATTTTTCATAATTTATATATGAATATATTTTTTTAGCAACTGTGGTCACACACATTTAATTTGGATGAAATTTAGAGTTCTAACTAAATAAATAATCTTAAATACAATGAAGGGAGTAGATTTCTCATCCTACATCAAATATTAAGAATGAGGATTATCCTGTTAATTCGGGTTAAACAAATATCTCGCTTAGCCCACCTCAAAAAAATCCATTAACAATATATTTTATTTTCATATACTTGTTTATCTAAGTGTATTTAATATATCAACCAAGTTTTACCATTTTTGGATGTGGTAAAACTTGATTTATATGTTAAATACACTTAGATAAATAAGTGTATGAAGAAAAAAATTGTTATAAATAAATTTTATGAGGTGGGCTAAGTGGAGTATTTGCCTAATCCGGACTAACAGGATCACTTATCATTAAGAATAGAAGGAGTTATATGGAATTACTTCATACTAACCTTATAATATAGAAGTATAAGAAATGATCCTTTATCTAAATTAAGTAATGACTTACTTACCTCACCTTAAAAAAAATTGAAAAGTCTTTGGTTTTGCTTAATTTTTCATATACTTGTTTATCTAAGTGTATTTAATATATAAACTAAATTTACTATTTTTTGATATGTATGTATTTTTAAAAAAAAATTAAATAGAAGGACATTTTAGTCATTTTAACAGTTAAAAGGATAAAAATATCCATATGTTTAAAAATTTTAAAAATACATATAGAAAATAGTAAAATTTGATTTATATGTTAAATACATATATATTAACAAACTTATGGGAAGAAAAAAATTTTAAACGAGTTTTTTGAAGTGACGTAAGTAAGTCGTAACTTAACCCATGTTAACAAAATGATTTCTTTTAGAAAAAAAGTCCTAATACATCTTAATTCCTAGGCCATCATGATGAAACAGTCCCTTCAACATGGGACAAATGCGAAGCCGCAATATCATCAGATGTGGTAATTGGATGATCTAACTTGGCAGCTTTGAACCTGTATACCTACATAGTTCCAACTCAAATAAGTTAATATGAGGTTGCAAACCTTCAAATACCTCTTCTAGGTTCCTAGGAGTACAGAAACCCTCAAGTTCCTTTTCTAGTTTGCCATGACACCACAGACCTTCAAGCATCCTTTCTAGATTCCCATTTTGAAGCTGACCTTCAATGACACTCTTCATTCTCTCATTCTCTGCAGCATCTCCTCCTAACGTCCTCAGAACTAATCTATGAAGGTGTTTCTTATAAAAGAGTTGTGCTTCCTCGGCTGTTAATTTTGTCGACACCCTCTCCAAGTGTTCTATCTCAAGAATTTCTTGAAGAGAGTTGAGTCGTTGGAGTTCATTAATGCCGCATCCTCCTCCTTCGCCTCCACCTACTATAAACTTACATAGGCTTCGGAGGCTATTAAGTTTACCCAATCCTCGAGGCAAATACTCAAGGCTATCTGTGTCTTTAATTTCAGCTGACGACAATGAGTGATGTGTAGGGTGTGCAAATTATGCAGATGACTCACTGCTTCTAGTAACTCCTCTATGTTTCAACCAGACACATCCAAACATCTCAAATGTTTCATTGTCCTAATGACACTTGGCAACTTCATTATCCTTGAATCAGAGGCCCTTAATACTAGTGCTCTTGCAACCGTGCACGGTGGAGGATGTCAAAAATGACATTGCCTAATCCATCAACTCCATTGATCCAGAGAGTCCTCAACTTCTTTACATCACCAAAAACAATTGGAGTGGCATTAAGCTTATCATGATTATCAGTGAAATATATGCATTCATGGCGGGCATTATTACTAAAACTTTGCTCTAACTGCTCGTCTTTATTGGTAATATAGTAGCGTAGATTTCATCCTTGGCGATGAATCTAGCTAAATCATGAAGGAGGTCATGCATTGTGCAACTGATTATCTCAGATCAGCTATTCTTCCCAACTGATTCGAGCATGGACCATTCAACTAACTCATTAAAATACTCATCCCTGATTGCTTCTCTCTCTATTTCCTTCTGGTCGCACAAAACCCTGAGCAATCCACATTCTAACCAGCTCATCCTTACACAAGACTGAACCTTTCTGATATATTGAGCAGTAGACAAAACATGGCTTTAAGTGTGAAGGAAGATTATGATAGCTCAGCCATAATGCTGGTAAAATACCATTTTCAACTTGTGAAAATGACCAAATATTACTATCCAATATGTTTTGCCAATCTTCTATTATCCTCTTTGACCTCATCAAGCTTCCCATCACTTTTATAGAAAGAGGCACTCTGTTGCACTTGCTTGCAATGTCTCTGCCTACACTTTCCAACTGTTAGAATTAAACTGCTATAAGGTGTCCTAATTAAATAAAAAGTCTTTGGATTTAAAGACAGCCCAGCATATCTGAGATACGTACGCAATCCGAGTCCAGGTGGAACTATACTTCTACTAAGAGTCATGATGGGAAGGACTCTATATATAGAGGAGTCTGGGTCCCTCTCTCACACATATACACATCACAAGTGGTTCTCATCTACCGCTAGTATTATAGGGAGAAGTGTTGAGAGAGAAGATCTCGTACTTTACCCGGTCTATAGGTGGAGTATACACACACATGGATTTAGGTACGCTTCCGCATCACATGATTTCCAGCATGTGATATCAGAGCCCACATTTCGATTTTGGGTATAATAGATTTCACCCATGATTATTTAAGAATTCTTGAAATATTCATTATTGTATTAGAATATTCATGTGATTTTTTTTTGGGATGCATGAATCTGAAATATGTGTGAATGCATTATGCCATAATTTTTTTTTAACGATGGAATAAGACCCATGATGCCATACATGAATTATTCATATATATATATTGCCTGTTAAGATATTCTACCTATTAAGAGATTTTTAATTGTTTGGCATGAATTCAAATATACATACATGCTATCATAATTGGATTTGTCATATAATATTATTTTTGATAAGTTATATGCAATTGACGGCATGCTCATGAAAACCCATGT
This sequence comes from Annona cherimola, assembly GCA_030490835.1. NCBI lineage: Eukaryota > Viridiplantae > Streptophyta > Magnoliopsida > Magnoliales > Annonaceae > Annona > Annona cherimola. The sequence goes on along the minus strand of CM059971.1, from coordinate 31,432,473 downwards.
TAAAATCTACTTAATGTGAATTTAATTCTGAGACACAAAAACATGCTGTTAAGATTAACCGGATGATGCTTTGACACATGGATTAAGCATTAACTATTAAATAAAAAAAATCTATGTGTTACTGTCGAAACCCACGCACGCACGCCGGAAGGAAAACGGTGAATGCTGCTGCCGTTCCATCTGGTCTCTGCTCTGCCATCGCCGAAAGCTGCATTCTGGAAACTTGCCAGAGAAGATGCATTTGAAAGGGCGACGGTATTGTGGCTGGACGGCGAACGTGCTTCAGGTCCGGCCGCTCCGGCATCAGCGTGTAGGAAGGTCTCCAGACACACGCTGGCACAACAGAGCACCACCCTTTCCACAAACTCCGGGTAATCCGCGGCGATCTGATACCCCACGAATCCTGACCAGACTCAACGCCGGAATCCCCATCAACTGTATCAGCTTGACCGTGCAATCCGCCTAGAACGACTGGAAGAGGTGCTGCCGGAGATCTGATCGAACGACAAACCGAGGCAGCAACAGCCGGTCTTCCTCTTCGTTTCCTCCGATAGCGGCAGCGAGAGAGATGGTCGGCGCAACAAGAGCAGTGCGGAGGCGGATGCGGCTGGACCAGAACTGCTGGCGTGGACGCAAGCGGACGGGCGTCTGGCAGTGCCCATGCGACAGGCTAGAATCGGAGAAGACGGTGGCAGCGGGCGGCAGCAGCCGGGCATGCAGGCGATGGTGCTGGCGGCAGCAACACGACAATTGCTGAATGGAGCGGGCTGCCGCCGTGACGTGCGGCGACGCCGGGAAGACGATGCTCGAAGCCATGCCGAAGAAGCAGCAGGTAATCGGTTGCCGCTGGTGTAGCTGCTGGATGCCGGGAAGGGAGAGCCGGGAAAACCGGTATAACTGCTGGATGCAGGCGGCTGTCGGAGAAGACCGCAGCAGGCAGCGGACGTTGGGCGGTTGGTGGTGAGCAGCGGACAGCCGAACAAGTGGCAAGGGTGGTGCGGCAGCCTAGCAGCAGCAGGTGGTGGGTTTCGGAGGCAGGTGGTGGGTTTCGGCAAGGGTATGTGCGGCTAGGGTTTTGTTAGGGAAGAAGATGAAGGAATTCTTTTTTGCAAATAAACCCCAGACAGAAATTTGCAAATAAACTCCTGGTTATTTTTTATTACAGACTTAAGCCGGGTCTAGGCTTTTTCAAGACTGCCCACTAGGCCCAGCCCGTATCCTTCAAGCCCAAACTATTTAGGCCTAGGTGGTTGGCCCATTTTAGGAAATCCATTTCAGGAAGCCCATTGCACTTAGATGGGCCAACTTCTCAGGCTTAGCTTACAGGCCCATGCGGGCAGCTTGGTAACTGTCCAGGCCCAAACCCAATAGCCCATTATGACAGAAAGGACACGTGGTTCATTATAGACTGTCAAATTATAAATTAATATAATTTTTTCCTCTTATCCAAATTGGACAATCCAATAGTAGTTTTTTATATTTTTGAACATTTTGGATCTAATGGAAGGGTCTGATTAAGCTAAATAGGTTAATAAATATGATTTTTTTGGATATTTATGCAAACATATGCAAATTTTTGAATTATATGTGCAATTAATTCATGTGATTAGTTTATAAATGTCCAATTAGCAATTTATTTATGATTTATTGCTTTCTATTTAATTTTAAGCATGCAATATACAGTGTTATCAGAACCGGACCGGTCCGACCGGGAACCGGTCCAATTTCCAGTTCGGTTTGTACTGGTTCGGTCTGATTATATAAAACCGTCCGAACCGGTGAACCGGCAGTTGAACCGGAATTTCGGTTGGACCGGATTCGACCGGTCGAACGGCTAACCCTAAGTTAAGGCATGAACTCATAAACTAAAGGAAAAAAAAAAACGGGCGCAGCCGCAACAGAGCTCCGTCTCTGTGTTCGTCGTCCCGCAGCTGCAGCAGAGCTCCATCTCTGTTCATCGTCCCGCAGCCGCAGCAGGCACCGCACGGGCGCACAGCTCCTCTCCTCTCACAATCGCAGGCCGCCGTCGCCCTCGCCGGCCGCCCTCGCCCTCTCCCTCGCCGGCTTGCCCTCGCCTGACGCCCTTGGCCGCAGAGCCCGCAGCCCTTCTCGCCGCGCGCCGTCTTGCCACAACCCGCTGCTCTATGTTGTCTCCTCTCCCGGCGCCGACGATCTGCTGTCTCCTCTCTCTACGCGCTGACAACGACTGTTGTCTCCTCTCCCGGCGCCGACGACGACTGTCTCACTCTCCTCTCCCCGCGCCGACGACTGCGGTCTCCTCTCCTCCCGTGGCCGACTCGCCGGCAGCATCAAACTTCTAAATAGCAAAAAAAAACAGTACTCATTATTTAGCCCTTTTTGATTTAGCCTAATTTTTTTTGGTTGCGTCTCTTATGAATTAGTAATTATCAATGATTCAATTATGCTATTAAACAATCCTATAATATCAATTATGTCATTAAATAAATCTAAAATCTTAGGTAATTATTAAAAAAAATCTCTATAGGAATGATGATTATTAACTCCCATATCTTCAAAATTTTAAGAAATTTTGGACCTTCAAAAATACTTCATATAATCAATCCATTCTAATTAATCATAATTAATGTAGCAAATAAAAATTATAATATAACTAAAAATATATTATAATTAATTAAACGGTATCTCATGTTGCGTAAATATGCAGCTACTATTGCAATTACTTGTAAGGTTTATGTTAGCATTGATTTTCTGTATTTATAAGCTTCACCTATAACACTTATAGCATTGATTTATAAAATTCATTGCATGTTTTGTTCTTATATTGTGGTCCTTAAAATCCAACATATATATTTAGGATTTATAAAAACATAAGTTTATCAATATATTTATTTAAAATTTAAAAAAATTTAATATTTATGATGTCATAAATATGTCATGCTGACGTCACCGATTCGAACCAGACCAGTTCCTTTACCGGTTCGATCACCGGTTCGGTTCTAACAACATTGACAATATACATATAAATAATTATATAAGTTATAATTGTTAAATTTTTATGGTGAGATTATATTCTATGGTATGAATGGAGGTTGGTGTCTAGGCAAGAGGTATTGAAGAGAATTACGTGGTTATTTAATTAGGTCCCTGCTATGCAGGGGGAGCCTCCCACACCCCACCTCACTTTCCTGGCTGACCAAAATAAATAATATAAAATTTAATCACACATAATAAATTTAATAATCATTATTTATGAGAGTCCCACCCTGTAAAAACAATCATCTGGAATAGTTTCCAAGAATCAATAGTTGGTAGACCCTTTAGATGATGGATGTATGCAGCCTGCATAGTTCTTTGTGCCACCTTGTGAAGACGTATTATGACTAAAATTCTGCTTCCTTCAGCACCATTTGCTTTCATCGACATTCCACAAGTTGTCGGGGACAAGCAGGAAACGTTTTCCTCTCGAGGCCCAACCCAGGGGAAGCACTTCCCATGAGAAAAAAAGGAAGTAGGGTATTGTGGTAATTTTACAGCGTGAGTATATTTGTTTAAAAATGTGAGTATGTTTGATTTTTTGATAAAATTTGTATTATATATATACAAAATCTCAATCTATTCCATTCATTTGCTAGATCAAGTATTAAAATGTATGTATACATAATTTTTCATTATTTGACAATTTCTAAAAATATTTGTGTACAAAAAATTATTTTTAATAAGATTTCATTATAATTGGTAAAGTTAGAAAACATAATTTTTATTAGGAGTTATTTTATATTATTTAAAGTTAATGTAATTAAGGTACTCTCAAAAATAGCAACTTCTTTTATTTTTCTTGAATTTTTGAAAATTTATTAATATTTTTCATTTTCTGAATATAATCGGATCTAACTAGATCTAACCGCATCTAATCGGATCTAATCACATCTAACCGCATCTAACCGCATCTAATTTTTGAAATTAATAAGTTAATCCTAATTTAACACCTGTAATATGATCCTAGGCCTCTTATAACGTCATTTAGACCTTAATTATGGAATTTGAAACCAAAATAATACAATTTAATGAATCACCATAATCTAACAGCGTCTAATCGCATCTAACTGCATCTAATCGCATCTAATTTTTGAAATTAGTAAGTTAATCCTAATTTAACACCTGTAATATGATCTTAGGCCCCTTATAAGGTCATTTATACCTTAATTACAGAATTTAAAACTCAGATAATACAATTTAATGAAATCTACCTTAATCTAACAGCATCTAACCGCATCTAACTGCATCTAACCGCATCTAACAGTATCTAACTGGATCTAATAGCATCTAACCGTATCTAATCGCATCTAATTTTTGAAATTAATAAGTTAATCATAATTTAACACCTGTAATATGATCCTAGGCCCCTTATAACGTCTTTTAGACCTTAATTACGGAATTTGAAACTCAAATAATATGATTTAACGAAATCCACCTTAATCTAATAACGTCTAACTGCATCTAACCGTATCTAATAGCATCTAACCGCATCTAATTTTTGAAATAATAAGTTAATCCTAATTTAACACCTATCATATGATCCTAGGCCCCTTATAAGGTCATTTACACCTTAATTACGGAATTTGAAACCTAGATAATACGATTTAATGAAATCCACCTTAATCTAACAGCGTCTAACTGCATTTAACTGCATCTGACCGCATCCAACCACATCTAATAGCATCTAACCGCATCTAATTTTTGAAATTAATAAATTAATCCTAATTTAACACCTATAATATGACCCTAGACCCCTTAAGGTCATTTACACCTTAATTACGGAATTTCAAACCCAGATAATACGATTTAATGAAATCTACCTTAATCTAACAGCGTCTAACCGCATCTAATCGCATCTAATTTTTGAAATTAATAAGTCAATCCTAATTTAACACCTGTAATATAATCCTAGGTCCCTTATAAGGTCATTTACACCTTAATTATGGAGTTTAAATCCCAGATAATATGATTTAATGAAATTCACCTTAATCTAATAGCGTCTAACCGCATCTAGCCGCATTTAATAGCATCTAACCGCATCTAACTGCATCTAACAGCATCTAACTGCATCTAATTTTTGATATTTTATAAATATTTTACCTAATTTGTGTATTTTGCAAAAGATATATAATTAATAATTCATTTAATAACTATGCAAACCTTTAAATAATTTTAAAACTAAATAAATATATGAATTTATAATTAAAAATATTAACTAATTTAAATTAAATAAAATCAAATTTTACGTAAATATATAAAATTTTAAAAATTATTATATATGACGCTATAAAACTAAAATTGAAATAAATTATATATAACTATAATTTATATTTAATATATAAATATATGTTACTTTTTGGAATTGGTTAAATAATCAATTTAGTAAATAACTACATTTAATAGAAATTTTATAATAAAATTTGTTAAAATTATATAATAATATTATTATAGTTTATAATACAAAAATATAATAATTGTAATTTTTTGTTACCATTATTAATTAAATTGAACTAGAAATACAAATTTATTTACTCCAAATGAACTCAATATGGACAAATAATTTAATTAAAATTTACGTTGAATATAAAATTTATAGAAAATTTTATGTTATATAACACATCTAAAAATGTACCCTTGTGTTATATCTCCAGTAAATTTTCTATACAAATTTGTTTATTCTATAATTTGTTAGCAAAAGGTACCTTTCTGCAGAATCTTACATTCATAAGTCCTTTTTGAAAAAGTAGGCATCACCGAAGGCATGTTTCCGTTTCCGAGATGTTAGCAATTGGTCAAATTTGGTCAAAATTGGGCATTTTCGGTCAAAATCGCTACATTATTTTGACCACGGAAATAATTTATGATTTTGACCAAAAATGATTTTTCTATAATTTATGATCTTTTACCTAATCTATGTATTTTGCAAAATATATATATTTAAATATTTATTCGAGGTCTAAATAATTTAGAACTAAATAAATGTATAAAGTTATAATTAAAAATTCAACTCCACTTGATTAAATGAAATAAAAATTTACGTAAAGATATAAAACAGTAAAAAATATTATATATATGACATTGTAGAACCAAAATTAAGATAAATTATATATAACTGTGACTTAGATTTAATATGTAAATATATGTTACTTTTTGGGATTTGTTAAATGATCAATTTTGCATATAACTATATTTAATAGAAATTTTATAACAAAATATCTTAAAATTATAAAATAATATTATTACAGCGATTATTAGATTGTTTATTTAATATATCAATTTTAAAGTTATATTAAAGATTATTTCAAACATCATTTTTAAGTGGACAAATAATCCTATATATTTTAGAAAACAAAATATTTATTTTTTGAGGCCCGCGGGACACATACATATTTTTAGAAAATAAAATATTCATCTTTGGAGGCCCGTGGGACACATATTTATATTTAGAAAATAAAATATTCATTTTTGGAGGCCCATGGGACACATATATATTTAGAAAATAAAATATTCATTTTTGGAGGCCCACGGGACATATATATTTTAGAAAAATAAAATATTCATTTCTTGGATGCCCGCGGGACACATATATATTTTAGAAAAATAAAACATTCATTTTTGGAGGCCCACGGGACATATATATTTTAGAAAATAAAATATTCATTTTTGGATGCTCGCAGGACACATATATTTTAGAAAAATAAAATATTCATTTTTTGGACGCCTGCGAGACACATATATATTTTAGAAAAACAAAACGTTCATTTTTGGAGGCCCGCAGGAGATATATATATATATTTTAGAAAACAAAATATTCATTTTTGGAGGCCCCGCGGGACATATATATATTTTAGAAAATAAAATATTTATTTTTTGGACGCCCGCAGGATACATATATATTTTAGAAAAATAAAATATTCATTTTTGGAGGCCCACGGAACATATATATATTTTAGAAAATAAAATATTTATTTTTGGACGCCCGCGGGACATGTATATATTTTAACAAACAAAATATTCATTTTTGGAGAGAGTGAACCAAGGCCAAACAAGTCGAACCGGATGCAATTATAAAAAAAAAAGTAAACTAGTATTCTTATAGTTTATATAAAAATTTTAAAAATATCAACTCCTAAATTTTAATTTTAAAATAAATTATAATTTTTATTTCAAAAATAAAATAAATATAGATATTAATTTAAATTAAATTAAAAATAAATCAATTGAATATAAAAATGATAACAAAATGCTCAACAAAATTTTCATGATTTAAAAGTAAAATTCATATGCCAACCTACCCTCCCACAATGCACCAGCATAAATTATATTTAGAAAATAAATTATATATTTAAAAATAACGTTATGTAAAATAACATTCTTATAGTTTATAAGAAAACATTAAAACATATAAATTATTAAATTTTATTTTAAAAATAAATAATAAATGATTGTTTCAATTAAATGGATAATCGGTCTTTCTAATTTATACCAACATAACATTTATATATTAGTAAATAATATTTTAGATTTTATATTAGTTTTTTTATATATAATAACGTATAATTTTGAATATTCACATGTTTTCACACATCCAATTATAAAGGATATATACAATAAATTGTGATATATAAGGATTACATATGAACTTTTATATTACAATGAAGCTTAATTATCCATTGGCAAGACAAGAAGTTACGGGTTGGTATTATATATGTATATAATGAACTGAATATTATGAATTATAAATTATTTTTTATGAAAATATCAATTCTTAGGTATTATAAATTATATTTATTAATGAATAAAGACTAAGTATGCAAATTTAAAAATATATGAATAAAATATTTGAAAAAGTATTTTTATAATATTAAACTCCAAATCCATGCTATTGCAAATTAGACAAGTTTTTCGTGTATATAGTTAAACTCTCAAATTTAAAGCCCAATGAAAATTTTTTGATATAAAACTATAATTTAGATTTAATTAAACTATAATTTACGTATTTTGTAAAAGAAATATACATAATAATTCATTTTAGTGAAAATTATACTCATCTGTCTCATTGCTTGTTAAATAAAAATTAAAGAAATTAATTATAAATGTAATAAAAAATTTAAAAACATATTTATGCAAAAATTATAAAAAATTATAAATACTCATATTCCAAATTCTCCTTTCAAATTTATGCATTCAATTTAATTATCAGTTTGTAACTTTATTTTATTCATGCTCAACTAATTTTGACATAAGATTGGTTTTTTTTCTTAATTATCAGTTTGCTACTTCTCATTATTTGTTTATTGCAGCGAGTTTGAATATATTTGGGAAAGAAAAAGACAATGATGGGCATGGAGAGAGCACATTTTCGGTTTTCTGTCCATCCCATTATGTTAAAATATGATTGACATGTATAGCATCCAATTTAGCACACGAAGCACACATATTTTAATTTTTCAAACACAATGTACCTATTCCAAAATTTGCATAACAAAACTTGTAGAAGATTTATTAATGACTAAATTCATTAAATCAAATTTTCATGTAATACATTGTTACATATATTCTGCTACTAACTGAAAAAAATCGTATTTTTATTCAAGACATTACATGTCAACAACCTTATTTGTTTCAAAGCATACAAAGACGTCCAAAAGATCTTGAATTGCACAATTCTTTGATATTAATGTTTGTGATCTTTGATTTTTTGAAAGACTTGTTCTGTAATGACAGCGACATTGCCATCAGCTCTCTTGATCTCCTAGTGGGCCTTTTGGTAGCATGCAGTGCCCCTTAAAGCATCAAACCCATTAGCAATAGCTGCCTCAGCCGTGGCTTCATATGCCAACCTCTACAACACAAGAAAAGTCAGAATGCCTTCCAGAAGCAGACTTTATAGTAATCTGCTGATATATTAGCTAAATGTTAGGGACATTTCCTCTGACACTTATTGAGAAGAAACAAAGTGAAAGTTTTCATTACAACACCTCACAGAGCAGATCTGAAGGAATAAGAAAGGTGATCCATTGACCCTCTGCAAATCTAACAGATAATTCTCATCTGGCGTCTTGTAAAGCTGTAAAAAGATGGGTTGAAAACAGAGGAAACAAAAAAGACTAACTTGATTTTGGAACAGAGCAGTGATAGTTACAGTTTCTCCGATAGGCACTCCACGTCGATACACTACAATCAATATGTTCAGGAATGATGCATTAGGACCTCATACAACTAGATTTTGGAACATGAAGAGAAGGGCTATGATATGATATCTCTTGTTCTTACGTGTTGTAATAACAGCAGCATCAGACCATGCATCCTGTAATACTAACTTCCAAATTCTGCTTCTATCATTCCTCGCATATAATGTGGTGTAATGATTGATGCCGATAAAGTCCAGTGAACCAATCAAGGATCTGGATTCTTCGAGTGTGAACTTGGGCAATCTGCTCCCCACAAGATTCTGAATTGTATAAGGATATCTGCCCAAGAAAATTAGGTCCAAGAACCTGATCCAACTAGCCTGGGTTACCACCTATGTACAATCTTTAATAATGAGACATGCGATGAAAAGTCATTTGCTCATGTCTAATGTCCCATCTGGAGTGTAAGACATTAGATCTAGATCTACTTATCATACGGTGAATTTTATGTTGTATCAGTTAAGGGATATATCATCTTATGACTGCATAAGCTCGATATTGCCAAATAAAATTAAAACTTGAAAGAAAACTAGTATAACACTAGGGGATAATAAGTAAAATCTAGCAGTGAAACTGTATGCACGGATGAAACTGGAATCGAACCGAGTTATTGTGAAAATCATGAGATGAGAGAGATACCATCCAATCCCAAAGTCCATGGCTCTGCCTGCAGCATCCTTGTCTTCATTCGCATCAGTAATTGGTCAATTCAACTGAACATCCAATAATAATGGTCAATTCAACTGAACATCCAACCAAACCCCAATCCTTCTTTCCTGTTTGGGATCCAGTAAGAATTGGGATGGACAAGCACAATAGGCAGACCCACTACACCTGAAATGAAGAATCAAACCATGGATGAACACCATGTTTGGATAAGCAAGAATTGAACTGGGAATAATTCAACTAGGAATCTGATTGCATCTACCATTGGTTAGTCATTCGGCTTTTATAACACAAACATGTAACCATCGTAGTGGCATTTCTATAATATAACCTCCAATTGAGTCTCATCCAACAGTCTCTCACTAACTTATCCTTTTCTAACTAGTGCAAAACAGACTATAGAGTACATTTTATCATTGGTGCAGATTCAACTGCAAATCTCTTTTTTTTTAAAAAATGGTAACAGGGTGTAAAACTTGAGCCAGAGACAAGCAATTAAATGTCTTGACAATCTATACCTAGTTTTCGTGTGCCAAAGAATGTACAAGGGCTCGACAACCAGCCATGTTTTGGAAACACGGGAGAGTAAGAGGCCGGTCTGTTTTATCTTGAGCTGGAAATAACAAATTTTGAATGCAGATAAATGCATTGCAATTTTTTTATACAATAATTTCCTAAATAACAAAGTGGTTGCAGTCTAGTGGTGAGAATTCCACATTGTGGCCATGGAGAGCTGGGCTGAAATCCCAGCAGCCATAGTAATTGTATATATTTTTTTAAAAAAATATCCGCAACCCCAATTGCAATGAGTTTTAGAATACATTCTGGCAAACTACAAATCTCTAGATAAAGCTTTTTTAAAAAAATATATATAATAAAAAATCACTACAAGCCCAACTGTAATGACATACAAATTGATTATAACCTAAATAAAAGAAATTGTTAGAAAACCTAGCCATGAATTAGTTAAATACATCAAATCCCTAAAATATTCCAACTTTTCAAAGAAAATTACCCTAAAAATAAATAAATCTTAAATTAGAAGCAAAGCCTGATCAATCCACATCACTGCATCACTAGCAAACCTAATTAAAGGTGGGAGAGTATACCTTGACTTCCACATATAGCTTCTTTTCCCATTCATATAACCTATCTAATGTTGACCCGTGACTCCTAGTAAACATCCAAGATTCCTCACAGCCATCATGATCATCATTTCTCGAAATGGGAAATAATTGAGATGATGAACGTGATGATGTCTTACGGAACAAAGCAACCGGATTCAAAAGTTTTGCAACTGCAAAAAATGGCGAGTGCATTTCAGATGTAAAGAGATAGTCAAGTCAAGCACGTCCATTCATTTCTATAGAAGGCTCATTGCAGAAGCATACAAGATAAGGATCTTCTAAACCTCTACACCACAAAGTATGTGAATATGACACAACTATCCAAGCTATGTTCTTATTCAAGAGCAATTCTATCAGATAGGAATTATTTGTATCATTCGCATGTCTGTATAGAATGGGGATTTTTCTCTACTACTAAAAACACAGTGGGCAAGCTATGATGGACAATATCATCATTCCTCAATACTTCAAATTGGAAGTTTTTCTTTGTAAAATTTGAAATCCCAACATGTAACCCTTGCATGGGATTTCATTTATTGATTAAAAAGGAGAAAGAAGGGGCAAAAATTGGGTGAAAACTCTTGGAAATATGTAACCACTACATGTCAGCAATCAGCATCCTGGCCTGTGTAGGCTTTAGACCATGCTTCAAATGCTAATCAATGTTGTCAGAACCGAACTGGTGATTGAATCGGTAAAGGAACTGGTCTGGTTCGAACCGGTTCGACCGGTTAATCAAACCGGTTCGAATCGGTGATGTCAGCATAACATATTTATGACATCATAAATATTAATTTTTTAAAATTTTAAAAAAATATATTGATAAACTTATATTTTTATAAATCCTAAATATATATGTTGGATTTTAAGGACCACAATATAAGAACAAAACATGCATGAAAAAAATTAATAGCAAGTTTTAAAAAATTAACTACATTAACTGACCTGAAAGACTTAAACTTATAATAAGCTATGACCGTTGTTGCTTGGTTGTTGGTTCTTGAATTCTTCCTCTTTATCTCGGTACCTTGATGAATTGCTATAAACATACCTGAAAAAATAAGAAATAAAACAAATCAGTAAGTGTTGAAAATTTGAATAATTAAATAACCTATAATAATATGAAAATTAAGAATATCTCTTATGTTTAGCAAAAAATGAAAATTTAGAAGTTTATAAACCATTAAATGCATCATTCTCATCAAACATAGATTTTAAAAGTATATAAATACTTCATTTCAACCAAATATAACATTTTAAAAATCTAACAACACATCATTCCCACCAAACATAAAATTTTAAAAGTCTACAAACATGCAAACACACATTCTTGTCTGAAATATTTAGTTATTTACACAAGATGCGATATCATTTAATTAATTATAATATTTTATTAACTATAGTTAAATTTGTTAATTTGTTAGCAATATTATTAAATTTACAAAGAATAACAAAGTGTAAAATTAATTTAATTTAAAATGTAAATACAAAGAATAAAAAAGTGTAACATTAATTTAATAAAATTATTTAATATGTGTATATATTTATAAGTTATATTTGCAATGTCTAAAACATCATGGATTGTGAAATCTGGTGATTTTTAAAATATATTTGGTATTTTATATTTTTATTTTGATTTTTTGTCTTTTAATTTTTTAAAACTAAGAATACAGAATACTAAATATTTTAAAATTTGTTAAATCAAGATTAAACATTAAAGCATTGAAATTTGAATATGCTGTTTTGCAGTTTCGCTGCTAACCGGAGAGACGGCGACGACGAGACGGCGATTCGGCGACCGGAGCGACCAGAGGTAGAGACGGCGCGGCGGACTGCTCGGTGAGGAAGACGATGGGGATGGCGTGTGCGGCGTGCGGGCGGCAGTGCGTGCCTGACGAGTCGACGAAGAGGGTGGACAATGGCTGACGAGTCGACGACGATGGGGATGGCGTGCGGGCGGTAGTGCTGGCGGCAGCGCATGCAGCCCCGGCGAGGAAGACGATGGCTGATGAGGCGGCGGATGGAAGCACGTGAGGCGCCCGGCAAGGAAGACGATGGCGGACGGGGCGGCGGACGGCAGCGCGTGCAGCGCCCGGCGAGGACGACGATGGCGGACAGGGCGGCGGACGGCAGCCTGTGCAGCGCCCGGTGAGGAAGACGATGGCGGAAGGGGCAGCGGACGGCAGCGCGTGTAGCGCCCGGCGAGGAAGACGATGCTGCGGACGCGGACGGCGACGAGGACAGCCGGTAGGCACACGGGCGAGGCAGCATCGCAGCGGCTAGGGTTTCCAAGCAAGGGGAAGAAAGAGGGCGTTGGGCGTCGGCTGATCGATCGATCCTTCCGTTCATTTTTTTTAAAATATATATATTTATTATTAGTTTATTATCCGACCGGTCGATCCCGGTTGAACCGGTCTTCCGGTTCAACCGCCGGTTTACCGGTTCGGGCGGTTTTTGGCTATTGAACCAAACCGTAGTGAATCGAACCGAACTTGCGACCGGTTCCCGGTTGGACCGGCCGGTCCAGTCCAGTTTTAATAACATTGATGCTAATAGGAAGGTCTGACCACATAGACAACCTCAGAAATTTATGCTAGTCAACTCATATTAGACTGTTATAAACCATCGCACATGTAAATTCAAGTGGAGGAAGCCAATAATGAAATTTATATCATTTTTATTATATATATATATATGCTTTAGACCACTTGAACATTCAAAGGTAGCTAATTACGAATAATTCAGTCAAGGGTACTGACCATGTGTGTGGCGCCCCGAACCAAGGTGCCTAGAAGCCTTACTCCGGGATCGTTTTGATTGGTAAACGTGACTCAGGATTGTTGCCCTGATCACACGGCAGGATTTTTTTTTTCATCAATACATGGAAAATTCCCATCATTCATCCAATTTGAAATATATTTCACATAACACAGTTATGATAAAAAACTATTCCATAAAGATTTTCATTGGAATAAAAATATTCCCTTTTCATCTCAAAATTATCATCGTTGACTTTACATAAAGTTTACATAAACATCATTTATATCAAAAACTACATAACACTTGGCATGCTGCCTTCATCATCATTTCCTGTTTGTTGTTGAAAAAGCATGGGTGAGTAATAATACTCAGTAAGCAAGCTATACATAATTTTTCAATCATTTTCATGCATTTCATAAAATGCAAATGCAATGCATACATAGCATTCATGACATTCCTTTGGATGCAACGCTAGCTAGGCGCCCATCCCATACATGCTCCCATTTCAGGGAGGTCGCCGCCGGCCTGGGCCTATTAAGCGACTTGGCAATAGCGAGGGGGACATCCGGTCCGCTTACTACCTCGACTAAGGCCTATTCCTCGTGCACATGCTCATTCTCATACACATGCCGGCATGATATTTGCAAATCATAAAAAAATTTCATAAAAAGCATTTAATAAACAATTTCACAAACTTCAGTTCGTGTAAAGCAGTTATAGGTATGGCCAACCTTAAATAAATTTCATAAAGCAACTTGCAAACAATTTCAAGCATTTTAGAAATAATTTGCAAAACATATAACTTGCTTACCTTCTTAGGAGGTGTCTTCGACCTTCTCTTTTCCTTTTCCTATTCAAGGACAAAAGAAATTTCATTTCCTTTATTAAAGCTGCTTCCCATGTATGCTTTATAATATTTGGGCATTATTTCTTTACATAGATATTTTTGCCCATAAATTCTTCAAAAATTCCAGACTTATATTCAAATATTAATTTCCAAAATTTCTCCAAAATCACGCTGTTCACTGTAGCAAATTAATGTAGCAGATCACTGTAGCAGATCACTGTTCAAATGTGGTTACTGTTCACAGCGACGTGGTTACTGTTCATGGGTTTCAAAAATTGATATTTTTTTCAAAAATAAAAAATACCATGACATACCTTATGCCTAGTATATCATTGGAAATTTCTTATATTGTGAATTTATCATCATTTACTTGGCCAAAAAAATCATTTTCTCCATATACTAAAAATCATCATAAATTCACTTAAGCATAATCCTTAATTTCAAAAATCATGAAATTAATATATCATTATTACAACATCATATTTATCATAATCATACATCCCCAAATCATCACTTATCAATTTTGGAGCATTATTTTCACATATCATATGCTATTTTGCAGAATACCCTATATTCGCTCCAAATTTTTGATGTTTTGGCATAATTCCATTTAAACATTATATCTATACTTATTTTCTCATGCTTGGGCATTATCTAAGCATGGTTTTACTTCATCTAACATTCAAAACAAGTTTGAGGGGAATCCACTTACCTCAAGCGAAGTTATGCCTCTTCTACTCGCCTTTTCTCAATCCAACCTTCGATTCTCTTCTTTCCTTAAGGCTAAAACGTGTGGGGATGGAAAATGAAGTTGCTTAAGTGATTTTTGAGCTGGGATGGTTGTGAATTTCGTCCATGTCCTGCTCCTCTATTTATAGGGGTCCATTTTTCATGAATTTGCAATTTACCCCCTCTAGCTTAGGGTGTAAAATTGCAAAGGTATTTTTTTCTAATTTCCAAAGGTGCCTTGAGCCAAGAGCAGCCACCCTAGGCCTGCTCCAGCCCCCCTATAGCAGCCCTAATTTTCTACCTATTTTTTGATTTTTTAAAATTAATTAAATTAAGCTAAATTAATCCTAGCCCTTGATTTATGATTTGGATGAATTTTGACCATTGATTTGGTCATGGTACCCCCCTGCACGACCTGACATGTTGCTGCATTGCATTTATTTTTTTTAATTTTTATTTATTAATTTTAATTAAAGTCAAATACATAATTAATGAAAAAGTGAAGTTACTTTTTCACTTTGCATTTGACGTTTCATCTTGACCATTGATTTGTGATTTTCATCACATCTTAGCCCATTCATCATGTCCATCATGAATTTTTAACCATCCATAAAAAATTTCATCGAATTCCGACTTCCGGATTGCAATTTATGAATTTTTTTCTATTTTTCCACAAAAATCCAAATTTGGATTAAAATATCCAAAAGAATTGATATTTTGTCCTGTAGTGATTAAATCTCTATTTTATCTTTTATGATTAAGTTAATCCAAGTGGTTAACTCTTAATCATATATCTTAACCCCTGTTTACTATTCACGTTTACTATTCACGTGCACTATTTACGGGGTTAAATTCCCAATTGCATTATTTCAACCTCAAATACACATGTCCATCAATAAGGTTCATGAATCTTTATTTATTCATAAAATAATCTTCAAAATTACAAGTGTCGAAATGACGCGTATACAGTCGAAATAACGCGTGTACGGTCAGGGTTCCACAATTCTCCCCTCCTTACAATAGGTTTCGTCCCGAAACCTATCTTTCTTTGAATAATTGAGGGTACTTTCTTTCAACTTCTTCCCGTAACTCCCATGTGGCTTCGAATTCTGAATATCGATTCCATTGAACCTTTACATACTCAATTTCTCTGTTCCGAAGCTTCTTGATCTTGAAATCTAGTATCTTGATTGGCCTTTCCTCATAGTTCAAGTGTTCTTGTATTGGCAAATTTTCCGCTATCAACACATGGGTTGGATCTGAAACATACTTCCTGAGCATGGAGATGTGAAACACATTGTGGATGGCACTGAGGGCTGGTGGCAGAGCTATTCTATAGGCTAGATTACCTATCTTTTCCAAAACTTCAAAGGGCCCAATATATCTTGGGTTTAATTTTCCCCTCTTTCCAAACCGGGTGACTCCTTTGAATGGGGTTACCTTAACAAATACGTGATCCCCAACTTGGATATTTAAATCCCTTCTTTTGCAATCGGTGTAACTCTTTTGCGTGCTCTGGGCTGTGAGTATACACTGGCGAATCACTTGAACTTTTTCCGCCATTCTTTTTGAGAGGTCTGGAGCCAATTTTCTTTCTCCCACTTCATCCCAGTTTAGAGGAGTTCTACATTTCCGTCCATATAAAGCTTCAAATGGGGCCATTTGAATACTTTCTTGATAACTGTTGTTATAAGCAAATTCTGCCATAGCCAAATATTCATCCCACGATCCTCCAAATTCTACTGTGCACATCCTCAGCATATCCTCTACTATTTGATTTACCCTTTCTGTTTGCCCATCAGTTTGAGGATGAAATGTTGTACTGAATTTCAGCTGTGTACCTAAGGTTTCATGTAAACTTTTCCAAAATCGAGATGTAAAACTGAAATCTTGATCGGAAACTGTTGACTTAGGTACTCCGTGCAGTCTCACTATCTCCTTATAATAAATTTTAGCCAGTCGCTCAGCAGTAAAATTTTTCTTGATGGCTAGGAAATGAGCTACTTTTGATAATCTATCTACTATAACCCATATAACATCATTTCCATTATGGGTTCTTGGCAACCCTTCAATAAAATCCATAGTAATATCATCCCATTTCCATTCTGGAATTTCTAGCGACTGTAATTTTCCAGGGGTTCTTTGATGATCAGCCTTAACCTTTTGACATGTTAGGCACTTAGCCACATATTCAGCAATCTCTCTCTTCATATTATTCCACCAATACATCTTTTTTATGTCTTGATACATCTTGGTGCTACCTGGATGCATCGAAAATGGAGAGAAATGTGCTTCTTTCAATATCTGTTTCTTTACTTCCTCTTGATTGGGTATACATAGGCGACCCTTATATCTGTACATTCCATGTTCATCTTGTATGTATTCACTGGGATTTTTCTTAATCATTTTCTCCACATAATTCTTGAAATCCCCATTTTCTTGTTGAGCCATTTTAATTTGCTCAAATAAATTTGACTGGATTTGTAATTGAGACAATCTAACTTGTACCCCAGGTGGGATTACAATTAGCTCTAATTGTCTTAATTCTTGTAGTAGCCCTTCTTCCTTTGTGATGAGATGAGCTAAGCTAACATTTCTACTTAGCGCATCGGCTACTACATTGGCTTTGCCTGGATGATATAAAATATCGAGGTCATAATCCTTTAGTAACTCGAGTCATCTTCTCTGCCTCATATTTAACTCTTTTTGAGTAAATATGTACTTGAGGCTTTTATGATCAGTATAGACCTCACATTTAACTCCATATAAATAATGTCTCCAAATTTTCAAGGCAAAGACTACTGCTGCCAATTCTAAATCATGGGTTGGATAGTTTACCTCATTTGGCTTGAGTTGCCGAGATGCGTATGATATAACTTTTCCATTTTGCATCAGTACACATCCTAATCCTTTCTTTGAGGCATCACTATAGATCACAAACCCTTCCTTTTCCGTAGGTAGTGTTAGAATTGGAGCTTTTACCAGTCTTTTCTTTAATTCCTGGAAGCTATTCTCACATTCCTGTGTCCATTCATACCTAACTCCTTTCCTTGTCAGCTTTGTGAGTGGAGCCGACAATTGTGAGAATCCTTCCACAAATCTTCTGTAGTAGCCAGCTAGCCTTAGGAAACTTCTTATTTCCGTGATATTTGTTGGCTGTGGCCACTTTATTATTGCCTCAATCTTTTGAGGATCTACTTGCACTCCCTCCTCGGATATAATGTGGCCGAGAAAGGCTACTTGTTTCAACCAAAACTCACATTTTTTGAATTTAGCATATAATTTCTCCCTTCGAAGAATTTCTAACACTATCCTTAAATGCTTCTCATGTTCTTCTTCTGTCTTTGAATAAATCAATATATCATCAATGAATACCACCACAAATTGATCCAAAAATTCTCAAAAAATTCTGTTCATCATATCCATAAACACAGCTGGGGCATTTGTTAGTCCAAATGGCATGACTAAGAATTCATAATGCCCATATCTTATTCTGAATGCTGTTTTATGGATATCCTTTGGACATATCCTCAACTGGTGGTAACCTGACTGTAAATCAATTTTTGAAAATGTAGAAGCTCCTTTTAACTAATCAAAAAGATCATCTATTCTTGGGAGTGGGTACTTATTTTTTACTGTTACTTTGTTCAATTCTCTGTAATCAATACAGAGTCTCAAACTCCCATCCTTTTTCCTTACAAATAGTACTGGAGCTCCCCAAGGTGATGCACTGGGTCTAATAAACCCCTTATCTAATAAATCCTGAATTTGTACTTTCAACTCAGCCAATTCGGCTGGTGCCATCCTATATGGGGCCTTAGATATTGGGGCTGTCCCTGGAATAATTTCTATTTCCATATCCATCTCCCTCTCCGGTGGTAAATTACATAGCTCCTTTGGAAAAATATCTGGAAATTCGTTTACCACTGGAATTTGATCCATAGGTACCCCATCTCCTTTTATTGCGTTTATAGAGACCAGATAAGCTGTACATTGTTGGCGCATCAGCTTAGCTGCTTTCATAGCTGATACCATCCTTATTGTGTTTTCTGGCTGTCTTATTTTACTGATCTCTATTTCATCTTTTGGTGCTTCAAATTGCACCTTTTTATTTCTACAATCAATTGTCGCACCCCATTGGCTTAGCTAATCCATCCCTAATATGACATCAAACTCTGTCATAGGTAATAGGATGAGATCAGCTTCCAATATTTTTGTTCCTATCCTGATAGGACATGCTTTGCAGATTTGATTTATACTTGCCAATCTATATACTGGGGATTCTACATGTATAGTACTACTGGTTTCCTCTACCCGAAGTGCGTGTGTGATTACAAATTGGTATGATATAAATGAATGCGTAGCTCCAGAATCAAATAAAACTACTGCAGAATTTCCCAAAATGTAAATCATACCTGTAATCACTTTTTCCTCCATATCTTGTGATTCTGTTCGGGTGAGGGCTTGGACACGCACTGGGTTGGCAGCAGTACCGGGTCGATTAGCGATGGCGGGGACTTTTTGCTGGGCCGGCCTCCCTCGAGCTTGTGCTCCTTGTGGCTTATTCGGACAATTGGGCGAAATGTGTCCGACCTGACCACAGTTGAAGCACTTTATTATCTTGACTTCGTCGGTCCCGCAGTCCCGGGCCACATGTCCCGTTTGGCCACATTTGTAGCATTTCCCCGTTCCCTGTAAACATTCGCCTGAGTGGCGCTTGTGGCAAGTTCTGCAAGTCGGGGCGCTCTTTGTCTGGTCACCGATTTTCTTTCTCTCGGCGATTCCCCTTTTTCCTTTATTAGCCTCACCTTCCTTGGAGGCTGAAAAGAATTGTTTTTGAGCTTGCCTAAGCTCTTGAGTCCTCATAGACTCCATCTCCAATGCCCTAGCTCTCTCAATGCTAGAAGCATAGTCTTTTATTAGTAATGGGGCTAACCCCTCTCTTAGATGGGGTCTCAATCCCCTCTGGAACCTTTGTGTCTTATTTTCCGGCACATTGGCGATCCATGGAACATATCTTACCAAGGCATTGAATTTTGTAGCATATTCTGTGACTGTCATCCTGCCTTGGTAAAGCTTTTCAAACTCTATCACCCTCTGGCTTTGTAGCCCTACAGGGAGATATTCTTTGGGTGTGTTTGGGAATAGATAAAACTTTTGATGAAAAGTTTTAGAGATGAAAAGTTGTCAAATGATGTGATATAATAGGGGTAGTGATGAGGAATAAATAGGATAAAGTTGAAATAGATAGGTTTGTTGTGTTGGTATTTGTGTAGAAATGATTAAAAAGTAGGGTAGTTGTATAGAAAAATGTGAAGAAATAATTAAAAAATAGGATAGTTGTGGAGAGTGAAAAGTTTTAGATTGAAAAGTTTTAAATTGACAAGTTTTTGTTGTTAACAAACACACCCTTTATTGAATTCTTCCAAAAACTCATGCCACGAAACTTGCTCTGGATGTGGCATAGTGACCATCAGCGTTTCCCACCATTCATAAGCATCTTTTATCAGTAGGTGAGTAGCGCACAACACTTTCTGCTGATCATTGCAGGGCGATATTCTGAATAATTTCCTAATCTCCATAATCCATTGCTCTGCAATGAGGGGGTCCGGTTCCCTTGCAAACTTAGGCTGACGTTGGGCAAGAAAGGCATTGATAGCCTTTCTGTCGGCCTCAAGGAGACTATCCTCCACTCCCCTTGACGTGCCGAGATTGGCCAAGGGCCCTGGTCTTTCCCCATTTCCTCTTGATGGTGGGGCTTGCTGGTTCCTCATTTCTTGCAATAACCCAGCAGTCTGGGCTATCCATTGCTGCATAGCTTTTTTGATAGCCGCAGCAATTCTTTTTTCTATGTTGACCTCTACTTGAGGTCTTGGGCTTTCCCCTCGCCGTGGGCGGGTCCTAGAGGATTGCTCATTGGATTCAGCCCTATAAGTTCTTTTACTGGCTTCGCCCCTTGTTTGATCAACCGATTTTTCTATTGGGGCCTTTCCTTTGTTAGCTCTGGCTTTAGCTCTAGTGAGCGGCATTTTCAACTTCATAAAACATTTATTAACATAACATCAATATTTATCAATAATAAATAAATCAATCATAATCATGATTTCATGAAATCTAGCTTAGTCATTTCTTTCCTTTTCTGCCTATTTACCAATCCATGCTCTGATACCAACTTCTGTGGTATCAAACTTATCTTTTCAACATCATTTATTTTCTCCTTCTCCCGCCTATTTACCAATCCTTGCTCTGATACCAACTTCTGTGGCGCCCCGAACTAAGGTGCCTAGAAGCCTTACTCCGGGATCGTTTTGATTGGTAAACGTGACTCAGGATTGTTGTCCTGATCACACGGCAGGATTTGTTTTTTCATCAATACATGGAAAATTCCCATCATTCATCCAATTTGAAATATATTTCACATAACACAGTTATGATAAAAAACTATTCCATAAAGATTTTCATTGGAATAAAAATATTCCCTTTTCATCTCAAAATTATCATCGTTGACTTTACATAAAGTTTACATAAACATCATTTATATCAAAAACTACATAACACTTGGCATGCTGCCTTCATCATCATTTCCTGTTTGTTGTTGAAAAAGCATGGGTGAGTAATAATACTCAGTAAGCAAGCTATACATAATTTTTCAATCATTTTCATGCATTTCATAAAATGCAAATGCAATGCATACATAGCATTCATGACATTCCTTTGGATGCAACGCTAGCTAGGCGCCCATCCCATACATGCTCCCATTTCAGGGAGGTCGCCGCCGGCCTGGGCCTATTAAGCGACTTGGCAATAGCGAGGGGGACATCCGGTCCGCTTACTACCTCGACTAAGGCCTATTCCTCGTGCACATGCTCATTCTCATACACATGCCGGCATGATATTTGCAAATCATAAAAAAATTTCATAAAAAGCATTTAATAAACAATTTCACAAACTTCAGTTCGTGTAAAGCAGTTATAGGTATGGCCAACCTTAAATAAATTTCATAAAGCAACTTGCAAACAATTTCAAGCATTTTGGAAATAATTTGCAAAACATATAACTTGCTTACCTTCTTAGGAGGTGTCTTCGACCTTCTCTTTTCCTTTTCCTATTCAAGGACAAAGGAAATTTCATTTCCTTTATTAAAGCTGCTTCCCATGTATGCTTTATAATATTTGGGCATTATTTCTTTACATAGATATTTTTGCCCATAAATTCTTCAAAAATTCCAGACTTATATTCAAATATTAATTTCCAAAATTTCTCCAAAATCACGCTGTTCACTGTAGCAAATTAATGTAGCAGATCACTGTAGCAGATCACTGTTCAAATGTGGTTACTGTTCACAGCGACGTGGTTACTGTTCATGGGTTTCAAAAATTGATATTTTTTTCAAAAATAAAAAATACCATGACATACCTTATGCCTAGTATATCATTGGAAATTTCTTATATTTTGAATTTATCATCATTTACTTGGCCAAAAAAATTATTTTCTCCATATACTAAAAATCATCATAAATTCACTTAAGCATAATCCTTAATTTCAAAAATCATGAAATTAATATATCATTATTCCAACATCATATTTATCATAATCATACATCCCAAATCATCACTTATCAATTTTGGAGCATTATTTTCACATATCATATGCTATTTTGCCGAATACCCTATATTCGCTCCAAATTTTTGATGTTTTGGCATAATTCCATTTAAACATTATATCTATACTTATTTTCTCATGCTTGGCCATTATCTAATCATGGTTTTACTTCATCTAACATTCAAAACAAGTTTGAGGGGAATCCACTTACCTCAAGCGAAGTTATGCCTCTTCTACTCGCCTTTTCTCACTCCAACCTTCGCTTCTCTTCTTTCCTTAAGGCTAAAACGTATGGGGATGGAAAATGAAGTTGCTTAAGTGATTTTTGAGCTGGGATGGTTGTGAATTTCGTCCATGGCCTGCTCCTCTATTTATAGGGGTCCATTTTTCATGAATTTGCAATTTACCCCCTCTAGCTTAGGGTGTAAAATTGCAAAGGTATTTTTTTCTAATTTCCAAAGGTGCCTTGAGCCAAGAGCAGCCACCCTAGGCCTGCTCCAGCCCCCCTATAGCAGCCCTAATTTTCTACCTATTTTTTGATTTTTTAAAATTAATTAAATTAAGCTAAATTAATCCTAGCCCTTGATTTATGATTTGGATGAATTTTGACCATTGATTTGGTCATGGTACCCCCCTGCACGACCTGACATGTTGCTGCATTGCATTTAATTTTTTTAATTTTTATTTATTAATTTTAATTAAAGTCAAATACATAATTAATGAAAAAGTGAAGTTACTTTTTCACTTTGCATTTGACGTTTCATCTTGACCATTGATTTGTGATTTTCATCACATCTTAGCCCATTTATCATGTCCATCATGAATTTTTAACCATCCATAAAAAATTTCATCGAATTCCGACTTCCGGATTGCAATTTATGAATTTTTTTCTATTTTTCCACAAAAATCCAAATTTGGATTAAAATATCCAAAAGAATTGCTATTTTGTCCTGTAGTGATTAAATCTCTATTTTGTCTTTTATGATTAAGTTAATCCAAGTGGTTAACTCTTAATCATATATCTTAACCCCTGTTTACTATTCACGTTTACTATTCACGTGCACTATTTACGGGGTTAAATTCCCAATTGCATTATTTCAACCTCAAATACACATGTCCATCAATAAGGTTCATGAATCTGTTGGAAACATGAGGAAAACTAGCTAAATCTATATTTTGATGATTAACAAATCAATTTGAGTATGTCTTGGCTACTAACAAGTTTGTGAAATGTTTAAGGAATATACATTTGAAGAAAATCAAGTTAGGAAGGCCAAGTCGATCCCCAAGTTGACTCCAAGATCGACTTCAAACATGCAGAACGTCCAGAGCTGAAATGGGAAGAAGACCAAGTGAAGTCGCGGGTCAAGTCGACTCCACATGCGACTTGGATAGCCAAGTCGCAGACGAAGTCGACCTCGCTATCGACTTCAATCGTGCAATTTCTTCCAGAGTTGAAAATTGGGACACGGAGCTGCCAAGTCGCAGCCCAAGTCGACTCCATGTGCAACTTGGGTGAAGTTGCGAACGAAGTCGACCCCGAAGTGCGACTTGAAGAATTCAAGGCTCAAGGATGGGAAAGCTAGCTTCTTTCCATGATCAAAGATGCAAGTTCAAAACTTGGTTTCAAGTTTAAATGCAAACCAAGATCAAATCAAGTTTAGAGAAAATCCAAATAAGTTGCAAAGTTCAAGATGAATCAAAGTCAAAGCTTCCAAAGGTTCCAAATCATTCAAAGGACTTCTTCACTCTAGGCTTAAGAGCTTCAAGCATGATCAAGATCAAAACAAGCCTATCAAAGTTCAAGGATTCAAGATCTAGAACAAATCAAAGGCAAAGACATCAAGCATGCTTCAAACAGTCAAGTCTTCAAGAACAAACTCCAAAGCAAGCAGGCTCTTCAAAGATTCAAGCTAAACTAAGATTAAAGCCAAGCAAGCAGAAGAGAAGACATTAATCCAAAAGGAAAATGAAGAATTCCAAGTTCCAAATTCAGAAAATCAACTGCCGAGGTGAAGTCGCACCCCAAGTCGACTCCACCTGCGACTTGGGTCAAGTCTGAAGCCAAGTCGACCCGACCTGGAACTTGAAGTCGCTACATGAAGTGAAGTCGCGAAGCCAAGTCGACTCCAGACTGCGACTTGGGTGAAGTCGCAAAGCCAAGTCGACTTCATGATCGACTTCAATCGAGGAAAAACTTCCAGCGTTGAAAACTGAAGACCGGAGTCTGCGAAGTCGCACCCGAAGTCGACTCCGTCAGCGACTTGGGTGAAGTCGCATCCGAAGTCGACTCCACATGCGACTTGGGTCGCAACGGTCGGATTATTTTCGAACGTTGGCGCATTAAATACGCACCACCAACCCTCTAACGTTCGGATTCCCTCCAAGATTATAAATAGAACTCATTGTGAACGAAGGAAAAATAAGAGGATCATTAAGTGAGCATAACTCATATCCATAAGAGCTTCAAAGAGATCAAATCACTCAAGGAGGAAGAATTGTGCTTCAAGTTGCAAGAGCTACATTCAGAAACTTCAAAGCCATCATCTACAAGTTCTTCCCTGCGCTAAATCGTTTCTACACACCTGTAAAGTGTAGTTTACTTTTATTGTTTACTTGTTTGTGTTGAACTTGATTTAGCTTGCGTAGCTAAGATCAAGTGGTAGCAAAGTAGTGTGTGATTGGAGTGTGACTCATCACCTACTTGTGCTAGTTGTTGATGCCCCCTAGAGCTGGAATCTAGAAGAGAGCAAGAGGCTCTAGTTGTTGATGCCCCCTAGAGCTGGAATCTAGAAGAGAGCAAGAGGCTCTAGTTGTTGATGCCCCCTAGAGCTAGAATCTAGAAGAGAGCAAGAGGCTCTGGTTGTATATGCCCCCTAGAGCTAGAATCTAGAACAGAGCAAGAGGCTCTAGTTGTATTCGCGGAATACAATAGTGGAACCCAAGTCACAAGGAGTGTGAGCTTGGAAGAGTGGAGTAGGGAGGTTGCCTGAACCACTATAAAATTCTTGTCTACTTGCTTTTATTTCTGCTCTCTTTATTACTTTGCTTTCCATTCAGTTTCTTCATTCAAGGGGATTAATTCTACAAGGGATTAAGTTTTTAAGTTACCAAAGAAATTTTTAAGAACCCAATTCACCCCTCCCCTCTTGGGTTTTGCCATCTATTCGGGACCCAACAAGTGGTATCAGAGCAGGTCTTTGAATTAAACCAAAGAGATCCAACCTTATGGCATCCTAATCCACTTCCGTTCCCGCTTTTGCTGAAGGCCAATCATTCACAAGGCCACCCTTGTTTGATGGGAACAACTTTGGCTATTGGAAGCTTCGTATGAAGCAACTCATCATGGCTACCGATATGGATTCTTGGATTGCTATCCAAGATGGTGTGATTTTGCCTACCGATGACAAAGCTTCCAAATGGACCGAAGAGGAAGTTAGAACCGTCAAGAGCAATGCCAAGTCAATGAATTCTTTATTTTGTGCTCTTACGGCTTCGGAGTATGATAGAGTATCTTCTTGTTTGACTGCAAAAGAGATATGGGATACTCTAACATCTATTTATGAAGGAACCTCCCAAGTCCAAGGGACTAGGAGAAACATTTTGATTGGAGAGTTTGAAAATTTCAGAATGCTAGATACTGAAAATATTTCTGAAATGTTTGCAAGATTTTCTAAAATTACTAATGCTCTAAAGGGTCTTGGAAAAGCTATTTCTGAATCCGAGCAGGTTATGAAGATATTGAGAGCTCTACCGGATTCATGGACTCCAAAGATAACGGCAATTGAAGAAGCCAAAGACCTCAACACATTGAAGCTTGAAAATCTTATTAGCTCACTCATGTCACATGAGCTAATTAAGAAAAGGAATGAGGATCAACACAAAGGCAAAAGAGCAATTGCCTTAAAAGCTACACAAGACACGGATGACACCTCATCCTCTCAAAACGATGACGAGATGGCCCTACTCACAAAACGATTCAGAAAATTTGTGAGAAAAGGCGGAAATTTCAGAAATTTCAAAGACAGAAATTCCAGAGAGAAAAAGGAAGAACCAATCAAATGCTATAGATGCGGGGGCGTAGGACATATGCAAACCCAATGTCCTACACCGGAAGAAAGGTCAAAGGGAAGAGGCATGTACGTCAATGAGGAGACGTCATCAACATGCAGCTCTTCAACCGATGACAACGGTGCGGCCAACTGTGCAAGAATATGCTGCGTAGCACAAATCGAACAAGAAGAAGAACTGCTATGCTTGAACACGACGGAAGTTTTGGAAGATCAATCTACCTCAACAAAATACACAGAAAGTGAAGAGGTAACTTCCAAACCTTATTCTCAATCAAGTTATTCTTCTTTTCATGATTGCCTCAAATGTGCCGAATTAGATGAACTACAAATTGCATATGATTCATTGTATGGGGAAATCAAAAAGCTAGGAAACAAGTTGACATTAAAAAGAAAACAATGTAACATTGTTATCATTGAAAATGGAAAACTAGCTGAAATGTCAACAAAATTGAAAGAAGAAAATGAATTGTTGTTGAAAGAAGTTGAGAAACTGAAAAAGGAGAACGAATCCTTGAATGAATCATTAGCAAAGTTCTCTAATCCCGGTGAAAATGTGAAGATGTTCTTGAATATGACCTCACAAACAGATAGAAGAGGTCTTGAATACAATACATTTGAGCAAAAAGAAAGTGGTAAATCAAATGTGCCAATACATGGAAAATATCAAACAAATACTGCACCTACATTCAAGCCACAAAGGAAAAATGTTGTGTGGACTAAAAGGCCAACATTTGAACCAAAATATACTTGGAGGCCTACTCCTAGATTACCAATGGCTTGCAATTTCTGTAACAAAATGGGTCATAAAGCCTATAAATGTAACTTCAAGAAATTATATGACCATGGTGCAAGATTAGTTTGGGTTCCAAGGAACACGAGATTTGGGCTTTCTAAGGTAGAGCAACGAAGATTGAATCATTTTACTAACCCAAATGGACCCATAAAATGGGTACCAAAAAGATGAGAATTATTTGTCTATTTTTTAGATTTGTTTAAAGGCAAAGGCAAACAATGCATGGTTCATGTATAGCGGTTGTTCAAGGCACATGACTGGAGAAAGAAATTTGTTTCACAAACTTAAGCCTTGCAACGACGGAACGGTTGCCTTTGGTAATAATTAGAAAGGTAAAATCAAAGGTAAAGGAAATATTTACAGTAGCTCAAATGCATGCATGGAGGATGTTTTGTTTGTTGAAGGACTCAAGCATAACTTAATGAGCATTAGCCAATTATGTGATAAAGGATATAAGGTTGTGTTTGAATCATCTGTATGCAATGTATTTGATGGTGAGCATATCATGTTTAGTGGAAAAAGACATAGAAATGTATATTTGGTTTCACTTGATGAACTAGATGGTCAATGTCTAATGGCCATTGAAAATGATCCATGGGTTTGGCATAAAAGAATTGGACATGTGAATATGTCAAACATAAAGACCCTATGGAAAAAGAGTTTGGTAGAAGGCTTGCCTAAGTTGAAATATGACAAAGACAAAATATGTAAGGCATGTCAATTATCTAAACAACCAAAGATGCCTTTCTCTACCAAAAAGGAGATTTCCACCACTAGGCCGCTTGAATTACTACACATGGATCTATATGGGTCATCCGACATTTTAACCATTGGTGGAAAGAAATATGTATTTGTGATTGTTGATGACTTTTCAAGATTTACATGGGTAATTCTCTTAGCTAGCAAAGATGAAGATTTCTCTATGTTTTCAACTTTTGTAAACTTGGTGGAAAATGAAAAACAGAATACCATTTTGTGTATAAGGAGTGACCATGGTGGTGAATTTGAGAACAAACGATTCACAAAATTATGTAATGAAAAAGGAATTCATCACACATTTTCTGCACCAAGGACTCCACAACAAAATGGAGTAGTTGAAAGGAAAAACAGAACTATACAAGAGATGGTTAGAACATTGCTAAATGAGAGCAAATTATCTAAGAAATTTTGGGGTGAAGCTGTAAGCACAGCTTGTCATGTTTTAAATCGAGTTACCATTAGAGCAATCTTGAAAAAGACCCCATATGAGCTATGGAAAGGAAGGAAACCAAACATATCTTATTTTCATGCTTTTGGATGCACATGTTATGTTCTGAACAATGGAAAAACCAACTTGGGAAAACTTGATGCTAAAAGTGATGAAGCAATATTCCTTGGTTATTCATCAAATAGCAAAACATATAGAGTTTTCAATAAACGAAACCAAGTTGTAGAAGAATCCATACATGTTATTTTTGATGAAACTAATACATGCTTTAAAAGAAAAGATGATCTAAGTGATGCAGATGACATAACAAGCAATCTTGAAAAATTGCATATGGAAAAGCAAGAAGAATCCATGGAGGAAAGGGTAAGTGAAGGTAACAATTCCTATAAACCTCCAACTGATTTAAAATTCAATCATGCACATCCAATTGAGCAAGTTATAGGAAATGTGTATGAAGGTGTAAAAACTAGAAGGTCAAAGCAAAATGTGTGTGGACAATATGCTTTTGTATCCAAGATTGAACCTTCTAATATTGAACAAGCTCTTGATGATGAAAACTGGATTATAGCAATGCAAGAAGAGCTAAATCAATTTGAAAGAAATAAAGTTTGGCATCTTGTTCCTAGACCAAATGATTGTACTATTATTGGCACCAAGTGGGTCTTTAGGAACAAATTAGATGAAAGTGGACTTGTAGTGAGGAACAAAGCTAGACTTGTGGCAAAAGGATACTCACAAGAAGAAGGAATAGATTTTGAGGAATCCTATGCACCGATTGCTAGATTAGAAGCAATTCGCATCTTACTAGCTTTTGCATCTCACATGAACTTTAAATTGTTTCAAATGGATGTCAAAAGTGCATTTCTGAATGGTTATATAAATGAAGAGGTGTATGTTGAGCAACCACCTGGATTTGAGGAAAAAGATCAATCTAAATTTGTATACAAGCTAACCAAAGCATTATATGGATTAAAACAAGCTCCAAGGGCTTGGTATGATAGACTAAGCAAATTTCTGATTGATCACGATTTTCAAAAAGGAAAGGTAGACACCACTTTGTTTATCAAATATAAAGAAAAGGATATATTGATCATTCAGATTTATGTAGATGATATTATTTTTGGTGCTACTAATGAAACTCTTTGCCAAGAATTTTCTGAGCTTATGCAGAAAGAGTTTGAGATGAGCATGATGGGAGAGCTAAACTTCTTCCTTGGACTGCAAATCAAGCATAAACTCAGGGGGAGCACCCATTTAGGGGGAGCTAACCCACCTATCTCTTTGATTACCCTCTAATCTTTTTGATATATTGACAAAAAGGGGGAGAGAGATTTAAGGAGAAGAAGAGTATTTGAGTTGAAAAATTGAGTATAAGTCTTAATGATTTAAAAAGGGAGAGAGATGATTAAAGGGGAGAGAGATGTAAGAAGAGAAGAGTAAGAATGGGGAGGAGAGTAGGATATGCTTACATGATATTTATATGTGAATGTTCTGTTTGCATGAGCATAAGCATGATTTTAAAATGCAATATGAGCATATTATTTTTAATGAAAGGTATCCACTCAAATCGGTTTTGTCAATCATCAAAAAGGGGGAGATTGTTGGAAACATGAGGAAAATTAGCTAAATCTATATTTTGATGATTAACAAATCAATTTGAGTATGTCTTGGCTACTAACAAGTTTGTGAAATGTTTAAGGAATATACATTTGAAGAAAATCAAGTTAGGAAGGCCAAGTCGATCCCCAAGTTGACTCCAAGATCGACTTCAAACATGCAGAACGTCCAGAGCTGAAATGGGAAGAAGACCAAGTGAAGTCGCGGGTCAAGTCGACTCCACATGCGACTTGGATAGCCAAGTCGCAGACGAAGTCGACCTCGCTATCGACTTCAATCGTGCAATTTCTTCCAGAGTTGAAAATTGGGACACGGAGCTGCCAAGTCGCAGCCCAAGTCGACTCCATGTGCAACTTGGGTGAAGTTGCGAACGAAGTCGACCCCGAAGTGCGACTTGAAGAATTCAAGGCTCAAGGATGGGAAAGCTAGCTTCTTTCCATGATCAAAGATGCAAGTTCAAAACTTGGTTTCAAGTTTAAATGCAAACCAAGATCAAATCAAGTTTAGAGAAAATCCAAATAAGTTGCAAAGTTCAAGATGAATCAAAGTCAAAGCTTCCAAAGGTTCCAAATCATTCAAAGGACTTCTTCACTCTAGGCTTAAGAGCTTCAAGCATGATCAAGATCAAAACAAGCCTATCAAAGTTCAAGGATTCAAGATCTAGAACAAATCAAAGGCAAAGACATCAAGCATGCTTCAAACAGTCAAGTCTTCAAGAACAAACTCCAAAGCAAGCAGGCTCTTCAAAGATTCAAGCTAAACTAAGATTAAAGCCAAGCAAGCAGAAGAGAAGACATTAATCCAAAAGGAAAATGAAGAATTCCAAGTTCCAAATTCAGAAAATCAACTGCCGAGGTGAAGTCGCACCCCAAGTCGACTCCACCTGCGACTTGGGTCAAGTCTGAAGCCAAGTCGACCCGACCTGGAACTTGAAGTCGCTACATGAAGTGAAGTCGCGAAGCCAAGTCGACTCCAGACTGCGACTTGGGTGAAGTCGCCAAGCCAAGTCGACTTCATGATCGACTTCAATCGAGGAAAAACTTCCAGCGTTGAAAACTGAAGACCGGAGTCTGCGAAGTCGCACCCGAAGTCGACTCCGTCAGCGACTTGGGTGAAGTCGCATCCGAAGTCGACTCCACATGCGACTTGGGTCGCAACGGTCGGATTATTTTCGAACGTTGGCGCATTAAATACGCACCACCAACCCTCTAACGTTCGGATTCCCTCCAAGATTATAAATAGAACTCATTGTGAACGAAGGAAAAATAAGAGGATCATTAAGTGAGCATAACTCATATCCATAAGAGCTTCAAAGAGATCAAATCACTCAAGGAGGAAGAATTGTGCTTCAAGTTGCAAGAGCTACATTCAGAAACTTCAAAGCCATCATCTACAAGTTCTTCCCTGCGCTAAATCGTTTCTACACACCTGTAAAGTGTAGTTTACTTTTATTGTTTACTTGTTTGTGTTGAACTTGATTTAGCTTGCGTAGCTAAGATCAAGTGGTAGCAAAGTAGTGTGTGATTGGAGTGTGACTCATCACCTACTTGTGCTAGTTGTTGATGCCCCCTAGAGCTGGAATCTAGAAGAGAGCAAGAGGCTCTAGTTGTTGATGCCCCCTAGAGCTGGAATCTAGAAGAGAGCAAGAGGCTCTAGTTGTTGATGCCCCCTAGAGCTAGAATCTAGAAGAGAGCAAGAGGCTCTGGTTGTATATGCCCCCTAGAGCTAGAATCTA
Source organism: Annona cherimola (assembly GCA_030490835.1). Classification (NCBI taxonomy): domain Eukaryota; kingdom Viridiplantae; phylum Streptophyta; class Magnoliopsida; order Magnoliales; family Annonaceae; genus Annona; species Annona cherimola. The sequence continues at coordinate 31,400,105 of CM059971.1, read as the reverse complement.
GAAGAGAGCAAGAGGCTCTAGTTGTATTCGCGGAATACAATAGTGGAACCCAAGTCACAAGGAGTGTGAGCTTGGAAGAGTGGAGTAGGGAGGTTGCCTGAACCACTATAAAATCCTTGTCTACTTGCTTTTATTTCTGCTCTCTTTATTACTTTGCTTTCCATTCAGTTTCTTCATTCAAGGGGATTAATTCTACAAGGGATTAAGTTTTTAAGTTACCAAAGAAATTTTTAAGAACCCAATTCACCCCTCCCCTCTTGGGTTTTGCCATCTATTCGGGACCCAACAAGTGGTATCAGAGCAGGTCTTTGAATTAAACCAAAGAGATCCAACCTTATGGCATCCCAATCCACTTCCGTTCCCGCTTTTGCTGAAGGCCAATCATTCACAAGGCCACCCTTGTTTGATGGGAACAACTTTGGCTATTGGAAGCTTCGTATGAAGCAACTCATCATGGCTACCGATATGGATTCTTGGATTGCTATCCAAGATGGTGTGATTTTGCCTACCGATGACAAAGCTTCCAAATGGACCGAAGAGGAAGTTAGAACCGTCAAGAGCAATGCCAAGTCAATGAATTCTTTATTTTGTGCTCTTACGGCTTCGGAGTATGATAGAGTATCTTCTTGTTTGACTGCAAAAGAGATATGGGATACTCTAACATCTATTTATGAAGGAACCTCCCAAGTCCAAGGGACTAGGAGAAACATTTTGATTGGAGAGTTTGAAAATTTCAGAATGCTAGATACTGAAAATATTTCTGAAATGTTTGCAAGATTTTCTAAAATTACTAATGCTCTAAAGGGTCTTGGAAAAGCTATTTCTGAATCCGAGCAGGTTATGAAGATATTGAGAGCTCTACCGGATTCATGGACTCCAAAGATAACGGCAATTGAAGAAGCCAAAGACCTCAACACATTGAAGCTTGAAAATCTTATTAGCTCACTCATGTCACATGAGCTAATTAAGAAAAGGAATGAGGATCAACACAAAGGCAAAAGAGCAATTGCCTTAAAAGCTACACAAGACACGGATGACACCTCATCCTCTCAAAACGATGACGAGATGGCCCTACTCACAAAACGATTCAAAAAATTTGTGAGAAAAGGCGGAAATTTCAGAAATTTCAAAGACAGAAATTCCAGAGAGAAAAAGGAAGAACCAATCAAATGCTATAGATGCGGGGGCGTAGGACATATGCAAACCCAATGTCCTACACCGGAAGAAAGGTCAAAGGGAAGAGGCATGTACGTCAATGAGGAGACGTCATCAACATGCAGCTCTTCAACCGATGACAACGGTGCGGCCAACTGTGCAAGAATATGCTGCGTAGCACAAATCGAACAAGAAGAAGAACTGCTATGCTTGAACACGACGGAAGTTTTGGAAGATCAATCTACCTCAACAAAATACACAGAAAGTGAAGAGGTAACTTCCAAACCTTATTCTCAATCAAGTTATTCTTCTTTTCATGATTGCCTCAAATGTGCCGAATTAGATGAACTACAAATTGCATATGATTCATTGTATGGGGAAATCAAAAAGCTAGGAAACAAGTTGACATTAAAAAGAAAACAATGTAACATTGTTATCATTGAAAATGGAAAACTAGCTGAAATGTCAACAAAATTGAAAGAAGAAAATGAATTGTTGATGAAAGAAGTTGAGAAACTGAAAAAGGAGAACGAATCCTTGAATGAATCATTAGCAAAGTTCTCTAATCCCGGTGAAAATGTGAAGATGTTCTTGAATATGACCTCACAAACAGATAGAAGAGGTCTTGAATACAATACATTTGAGCAAAAAGAAAGTGGTAAATCAAATGTGCCAATACATGGAAAATATCAAACAAATACTGCACCTACATTCAAGCCACAAAGGAAAAATGTTGTGTGGACTAAAAGGCCAACATTTGAACCAAAATATACTTGGAGGCCTACTCCTAGATTACCAATGGCTTGCAATTTCTGTAACAAAATGGGTCATAAAGCCTATAAATGTAACTTCAAGAAATTATATGACCATGGTGCAAGATTAGTTTGGGTTCCAAGGAACACGAGATTTGGGCTTTCTAAGGTAGAGCAACGAAGATTGAATCATTTTACTAACCCAATTGGACCCATAAAATGGGTACCAAAAAGATGAGAATTATTTGTCTATTTTTTAGATTTGTTTAAAGGCAAAGGCAAACAATGCATGGTTCATGTATAGCGGTTGTTCAAGGCACATGACTGGAGAAAGAAATTTGTTTCACAAACTTAAGCCTTGCAACGACGGAACGGTTGCCTTTGGTAATAATTAGAAAGGTAAAATCAAAGGTAAAGGAAATATTTACAGTAGCTCAAATGCATGCATGGAGGATGTTTTGTTTGTTGAAGGACTCAAGCATAACTTAATGAGCATTAGCCAATTATGTGATAAAGGATATAAGGTTGTGTTTGAATCATCTGTATGCAATGTATTTGATGGTGAGCATATCATGTTTAGTGGAAAAAGACATGGAAATGTATATTTGGTTTCACTTGATGAACTAGATGGTCAATGTCTAATGGCCATTGAAAATGATCCATGGGTTTGGCATAAAAGAATTGGACATGTGAATATGTCAAACATAAAGACCCTATGGAAAAAGAGTTTGGTAGAAGGCTTGCCTAAGTTGAAATATGACAAAGACAAAATATGTAAGGCATGTCAATTATCTAAACAACCAAAGATGCCTTTCTCTACCAAAAAGGAGATTTCCACCACTAGGCCGCTTGAATTACTACACATGGATCTATATGGGTCATCCGACATTTTAACCATTGGTGGAAAGAAATATGTATTTGTGATTGTTGATGACTTTTCAAGATTTACATGGGTAATTCTCTTAGCTAGCAAAGATGAAGATTTCTCTATGTTTTCAACTTTTGTAAACTTGGTGGAAAATGAAAAACAGAATACCATTTTGTGTATAAGGAGTGACCATGGTGGTGAATTTGAGAACAAACGATTCACAAAATTATGTAATGAAAAAGGAATTCATCACACATTTTCTGCACCAAGGACTCCACAACAAAATGGAGTAGTTGAAAGGAAAAACAGAACTATACAAGAGATGGTTAGAACATTGCTAAATGAGAGCAAATTATCTAAGAAATTTTGGGGTGAAGCTGTAAGCACAGCTTGTCATGTTTTAAATCGAGTTACCATTAGAGCAATCTTGAAAAAGACCCCATATGAGCTATGGAAAGGAAGGAAACCAAACATATCTTATTTTCATGCTTTTGGATGCACATGTTATGTTCTGAACAATGGAAAAACCAACTTGGGAAAACTTGATGCTAAAAGTGATGAAGCAATATTCCTTGGTTATTCATCAAATAGCAAAACATATAGAGTTTTCAATAAACGAAACCAAGTTGTAGAAGAATCCATACATGTTATTTTTGATGAAACTAATACATGCTTTAAAAGAAAAGATGATCTAAGTGATGCAGATGACATAACAAGCAATCTTGAAAAATTGCATATGGAAAAGCAAGAAGAATCCATGGAGGAAAGGGTAAGTGAAGGTAACAATTCCTATAAACCTCCAACTGATTTAAAATTCAATCATGCACATCCAATTGAGCAAGTTATAGGAAATGTGTATGAAGGTGTAAAAACTAGAAGGTCAAAGCAAAATGTGTGTGGACAATATGCTTTTGTATCCAAGATTGAACCTTCTAATATTGAACAAGCTCTTGATGATGAAAACTGGATTATAGCAATGCAAGAAGAGCTAAATCAATTTGAAAGAAATAAAGTTTGGCATCTTGTTCCTAGACCAAATGATTGTACTATTATTGGCACCAAGTGGGTCTTTAGGAACAAATTAGATGAAAGTGGACTTGTAGTGAGGAACAAAGCTAGACTTGTGGCAAAAGGATACTCACAAGAAGAAGGAATAGATTTTGAGGAATCCTATGCACCGGTTGCTAGATTAGAAGCAATTCGCATCTTACTAGCTTTTGCATCTCACATGAACTTTAAATTGTTTCAAATGGATGTCAAAAGTGCATTTCTGAATGGTTATATAAATGAAGAGGTGTATGTTGAGCAACCACCTGGATTTGAGGAAAAAGATCAATCTAAATTTGTATACAAGCTAACCAAAGCATTATATGGATTAAAACAAGCTCCAAGGGCTTGGTATGATAGACTAAGCAAATTTCTGATTGATCACGATTTTCAAAAAGGAAAGGTAGACACCACTTTGTTTATCAAATATAAAGAAAAGGATATATTGATCATTCAGATTTATGTAGATGATATTATTTTTGGTGCTACTAATGAAACTCTTTGCCAAGAATTTTCTGAGCTTATGCAGAAAGAGTTTGAGATGAGCATGATGGGAGAGCTAAACTTCTTCCTTGGACTGCAAATCAAGCATAAACTCAGGGGGAGCACCCATTTAGGGGGAGCTAACCCACCTATCTCTTTGATTACCCTCTAATCTTTTTGATATATTGACAAAAAGGGGGAGAGAGATTTAAGGAGAAGAAGAGTATTTGAGTTGAAAAATTGAGTATAAGTCTTAATGATTTAAAAAGGGAGAGAGATGATTAAAGGGGAGAGAGATGTAAGAAGAGAAGAGTAAGAATGGGGAGGAGAGTAGGATATGCTTACATGATATTTATATGTGAATGTTCTGTTTGCATGAGCATAAGCATGATTTTAAAATGCAATATGAGCATATTATTTTTAATGAAAGGTATCCACTCAAATCGGTTTTGTCAATCATCAAAAAGGGGGAGATTGTTGGAAACATGAGGAAAATTAGCTAAATCTATATTTTGATGATTAACAAATCAATTTGAGTATGTCTTGGCTACTAACAAGTTTGTGAAATGTTTAAGGAATATACATTTGAAGAAAATCAAGTTAGGAAGGCCAAGTCGATCCCCAAGTTGACTCCAAGATCGACTTCAAACATGCAGAACGTCCAGAGCTGAAATGGGAAGAAGACCAAGTGAAGTCGCGGGTCAAGTCGACTCCACATGCGACTTGGATAGCCAAGTCGCAGACGAAGTCGACCTCGCTATCGACTTCAATCGTGCAATTTCTTCCAGAGTTGAAAATTGGGACACGGAGCTGCCAAGTCGCAGCCCAAGTCGACTCCATGTGCAACTTGGGTGAAGTTGCGAACGAAGTCGACCCCGAAGTGCGACTTGAAGAATTCAAGGCTCAAGGATGGGAAAGCTAGCTTCTTTCCATGATCAAAGATGCAAGTTCAAAACTTGGTTTCAAGTTTAAATGCAAACCAAGATCAAATCAAGTTTAGAGAAAATCCAAATAAGTTGCAAAGTTCAAGATGAATCAAAGTCAAAGCTTCCAAAGGTTCCAAATCATTCAAAGGACTTCTTCACTCTAGGCTTAAGAGCTTCAAGCATGATCAAGATCAAAACAAGCCTATCAAAGTTCAAGGATTCAAGATCTAGAACAAATCAAAGGCAAAGACATCAAGCATGCTTCAAACAGTCAAGTCTTCAAGAACAAACTCCAAAGCAAGCAGGCTCTTCAAAGATTCAAGCTAAACTAAGATTAAAGCCAAGCAAGCAGAAGAGAAGACATTAATCCAAAAGGAAAATGAAGAATTCCAAGTTCCAAATTCAGAAAATCAACTGCCGAGGTGAAGTCGCACCCCAAGTCGACTCCACCTGCGACTTGGGTCAAGTCTGAAGCCAAGTCGACCCGACCTGGAACTTGAAGTCGCTACATGAAGTGAAGTCGCGAAGCCAAGTCGACTCCAGACTGCGACTTGGGTGAAGTCGCAAAGCCAAGTCGACTTCATGATCGACTTCAATCGAGGAAAAACTTTCAGCGTTGAAAACTGAAGACCGGAGTCTGCGAAGTCGCACCCGAAGTCGACTCCGTCAGCGACTTGGGTGAAGTCGCATCCGAAGTCGACTCCACATGCGACTTGGGTCGCAACGGTCGGATTATTTTCGAACGTTGGCGCATTAAATACGCACCACCAACCCTCTAACGTTCGGATTCCCTCCAAGATTATAAATAGAACTCATTGTGAACGAAGGAAAAATAAGAGGATCATTAAGTGAGCATAACTCATATCCATAAGAGCTTCAAAGAGATCAAATCACTCAAGGAGGAAGAATTGTGCTTCAAGTTGCAAGAGCTACATTCAGAAACTTCAAAGCCATCATCTACAAGTTCTTCCCTGCGCTAAATCGTTTCTACACACCTGTAAAGTGTAGTTTACTTTTATTGTTTACTTGTTTGTGTTGAACTTGATTTAGCTTGCGTAGCTAAGATCAAGTGGTAGCAAAGTAGTGTGTGATTGGAGTGTGACTCATCACCTACTTGTGCTAGTTGTTGATGCCCCCTAGAGCTGGAATCTAGAAGAGAGCAAGAGGCTCTAGTTGTTGATGCCCCCTAGAGCTGGAATCTAGAAGAGAGCAAGAGGCTCTAGTTGTTGATGCCCCCTAGAGCTAGAATCTAGAAGAGAGCAAGAGGCTCTGGTTGTATATGCCCCCTAGAGCTAGAATCTAGAAGAGAGCAAGAGGCTCTAGTTGTATTCGCGGAATACAATAGTGGAACCCAAGTCACAAGGAGTGTGAGCTTGGAAGAGTGGAGTAGGGAGGTTGCCTGAACCACTATAAAATCCTTGTCTACTTGCTTTTATTTCTGCTCTCTTTATTACTTTGCTTTCCATTCAGTTTCTTCATTCAAGGGGATTAATTCTACAAGGGATTAAGTTTTTAAGTTACCAAAGAAATTTTTAAGAACCCAATTCACCCCTCCCCTCTTGGGTTTTGCCATCTATTCGGGACCCAACAGAATCTTTATTTATTCATAAAATAATCTTCAAAATTACAAGTGTCGAAATGACGCGTATACAGTCGAAATAACGCGTGTACGGTCAGGGTTCCACAATGTGCAACTAGTTTCGTGGTAAATATCTATCCATATGTTTTCGTTCATGATGCAGAAAAAGCAAAGATATAACTATTAAAATTGTAAAACAAACATTTTACTTATAAAAGTTTCCAGTAAAAGTGAATAAACATATTACTTATAAAAGTTTCCAGCAAAAGTGAATTTTTATGTCATGAATGAACACATACAGGTTAATATTATAAACCGATAGGATTTTATATGAAAATATTTGCTATAAAAATTATTGTTTGCATCTGATCATTGCCATTATACAATAGTATCATCTCTTACACAAGCAATGAGCATGCATGGTGAGGCTGTTTTGGACTGTAACATAGCTCATGTACAATTTGATTGATCATAATCATACCTGTTGCTTCAGTCATGGTTGAGGACAGATTACTTGTAAAATATAATAGATCATACTTGTTAGTTTAGTCATATTCAAGGATTCCAGTGGTCCAGATGCTTCCAAAATTGTTAAAATATCTTTAGAAAATTTACATATTGTATCAAATTGAGTCTGAAGATCTTTGACAACTCTACCATACTTGTTGGTCTCCTGCTTGCATAAAAAACAAAACTATATGCTTCCTCTGGGCCATCCCTACCTTGTGTTACCGTTTCCTTCTCATTGCCCATGTCAACCCCTGATACATTCTCTACTTCAGATACTTCAGTGTTGCCTGTACTCTAAGACTGAAGACCTGACACCCTTTCTCTGTACCTGCCTCAGTACAAGTTGTAAAACCATCCTTTTCTGCATGACGCATGCCAACTATAGGGCTTTCTACCTTCATTTCTTCCTTTTCAGATTTCTCATCTTTTGATACCTCAGGCATTCCTTTTTCATCTTGAGTTTAATTTAGATCCATCTTCTCATTGTCAATAGTTGCCTGGTCAAGGTTGCTCATAGTGCTATACATATATGCATCCAAAGATGGAAAGGGGTCCCAGAAGAAGTCCAAGTGGGAAGTTCTAGCCGGGGATGGCAGCAAAAAACTCTCTTTTCCATTTGAAGAAGAGAAAAATGACGAATTCTTAGGCGGAGGAGATTGAGAGACGAAGTAACCATCACTTCCAAAATGGTCCACGAAGGAGTACGATTCAACTCTCATGATCATTGGTGACTCAGGCCTCTCAATAATAGAAATTGATGAATTTCCACCTGCTCTCAAGTGATGAAAAAAAAATAGAAGATTCCCTGCATGTTTGGGTCGGGATGGCAGATGAAGACTTTAGTGGAATGCCATTAAAATCAGGGATTGTTTTCTTCTTGGGGTAAGAAAGGGGAGTTTCGACATGGATGCTCTCAGCTCCGTCAATGTAATCCCTCGATGCTAGAGACACTCTTCTTAGGAACTCAATGTAAGTAGCATGCCTGGCTGCAAATTGAATTTTGTATTCAACAGCTTGTTTGATAAATTTCCTTCTATCCTTACAAAGCTGAACTGCTTCCTCACCATCGATCTTCGAATTATTAAATCTCATTTTCTCGATGCCTTACAACTTCTCATGTAAGGAATAAAACCCAAGTAAAAGAGATCACGTGTCAAACTAAATTTCTAATGACCTGCACAACAAAAGAAAACATGTTTGAGGCCTCCATTATAACAATTCTAAAAAGTAGTAGCATTTAATACATACATTTTGGGTCTTATACCATGGGATAAGGTCAGACCATCTCTTGATTCAGATAAACCTAACGATTGTGTGCACTCTTAAATGATACATGGTCAAGGGTTACTCAACACAACCAGATTTGATTAAGAGTTGGAAACCTGCTCTTGACAGAGCTTGACCAATGCCAGGAATAAGAAAATGGCAATGGTGCTACTTGTGAGCATTGAGAATGTAGTCAATGAACTATCAGGTGAAGAAGCCATCTTTTCACTAGATGAATATTCGATGAATTATCTGTCACAGCAAATGGAACCCTTAGTCATCAGATATGTGTCATGCAGTTCTGTTAGCAGGAATAGATGGTTATTTGATGCCAAAAATCAATGTCACCTATTTCCTGAATTCCAATTTCTTCCTTGGTAAATGCGCAATTCCATTCACAAAGATAATTCAGAAGTAGATGGAAAAGAATTGCATGAAAGGTATTAAACATTTTGAATTTTTGGAAACCACTAGCAAGAGAAGCTCTACTTGCATTGACGATTGTCCATCTTTATGATAAACATATTTCAGCTCCTTCTCATCAACAGCATCTCGCGAACATGCTCCAACTCCAAGAGCATATATTACTGCATCTTTGTTAACCAGAAATGAGTTCGAGACAGTTGGCCACAAAAACTCAAGGAATAAAAAACCAGACATCAAGAGCTTGTATAGTTCCATGTGAGAAAGCAAATCCAAGAAACCAATAAGAAACTGAAGATTCTGGATACCTCTCAGTATAAGTGTAAGTGCAAGTGCAAGTGCAAGTGCTCTGCAGCAAGCCAAAAACAAAAGGGAAAGGGGAAAATGTAAGAAAAAGTAACGGATCTTCTTTTTTCATATTGCGGGATTCTATCGTCAGATAAACACTGCAAGCCCTCGGTCTCTCTGTACTGATTTATCACTCTCTTGATCACGAAATCCAAAACGAAAAGCCCATATCACAATAACTGAGAGAAAACTAACAAACCTCCTAAAATTCATGGGATATGACAAGCTCTGGAATGATAGCCATGAGAAAGACCACAACTGCAGGAGCAATTTCCACCCCTTCGCCCTCTGATCAGCAATCAATCTTCTGATACTACGAAGCAGAGAAATTAGACCTAAATTGTAGGAGTGGGATAAAATTCCACAACATGGTGCTGACGTCCAGCAAGCAGCAACAGGAATGGGAGAATGGGAGGCAGGGAGGTGCTACTGATTCATAGGGAGCAGATGAGGAAACGGGCGATTGGACAAGGAGAAGAGCACAGGAGCTCGGGCATGGAGGAGGGGAAAGAGAAAAAGTGGCAGTGGGTGGCTGGGGCAAGATGGGGGAGAAAGAAGGTGAAAGACGACTAGGGCATGAAGGAGGAGAAGATGGCCGATTGCATCTGCGATTCTGCCCTCTCACAATTTTCATACTAAAAATGCCCTATCCTTTCTCAACCATCGATTTAATATGGACGGTTCAGATGAGGCTTCCTACGAGAAAAACGTAGGAAGTGCTTCCTATGGGTTGGGCGTCTTCCCTCTCAATGCCGCTACAAGTTCATTTTGTAGTGCTTGAGGTTCAGATAGCGAGGTGCCTTGCCCTTTTACTTGTTCTATAATTGCTTTGATGAGTCTTTCCTCATCAAAATTATTTAAGACATCAACCCAATATAAAGCATTGTTAAAATGATGTTGCACACTGCGATGGTTGTAGATTTTCCGAGCAAGAGTTATTTTTCCCTGTCTCCCAATACCAAGTATAGCAATCACTGGAACAACATTCCACTACTACTGCTGCCACCCATCCTCATTGCCAGGAGGCCCAACCCATGGGAAGCGCTTCTCGCAATTCTCTCATGGGAAGCTCACTATCTACCGTCAATTTCGGCTGAACGGCTACGATGCATTTAGGCATATTTGGAAAGTGCAAAAAATGCAAGGGGATATCGGAATTAGTGCCAGACTCTCGCTTCCTCTCTCTCTTTCCCGACTCCGTGTTTTTCTTTCTCCCTCATTTTTCTTCCTTCTTCCATGGTTGTGAAGAAAATGACTTACCATCTGTCGGTGAAATTATAGTTGTTGCTGGATTCGTTGCAATGCTTTTCCTATTATCAGATTTCATGGAGGTCATTGGAAGATTGGGAATTTCAGTTGGCAGGTGGTGGGTGAGATAAACAAATATAAGATCTCGATTGCTTCAAGATTGCTGCAAGCATATCATCAATCAAAGGTGAGGTTAATGGATTTTGCTAGTGACAATGAAGGCGACATCCAAATCTGCCAAAACCCCCATGAGAAGAATACTGATGGTTGAAAATGTTGGGCCGCCATGGCTGCTGGAGTTGTTACCAGAGAAGAAACCTTTCCCACCGAACTTCAGGGGTTTTTGCTAGCTTTCCATATGATGATTCAGATCGTCGGATTGAGGCTTACAGGCACTAGATCTAGAGAAAACAAGAGACGGTGCTGGAGATTCATGGCTGCCTTCCGCCCTTTGGATGATGGAGTACCAAAGCTTCATTCTCTGGCGGTGAACATCAATCTGTACACGTGCAATAATTTATAAAAAGTAACGACGAATGTCAATCTGATACTCTGGCAATTAAAAAATAAGTGGTATTAAAAAATTAAATATTTTAATATAAAATTAAAATTAAAATTAAGATTTTAAATTTGTTATAAGGTTTTAAATTTTGATTTGCTTTATGGAGTCTGAGAATAAATAAATAAAAGTATTTACATTGACGTAAAATATCAAAATAATTATTACTATTTATTTGAAATAAATAATTTATCATCGATTTATTTATTTTGCAAGTTATTTATTTTAATTAATACTTTTCATATTTGTTTAAATTAAATTTCAATTTTATTTAAATTTGATTAAACTTTATTTTGTTATAATTTTGGGACATATAATTAAACCATTGTTTACTTAATTACTAATTTTGAGACACATAATTAAATAATGATTTAAATTAAATTTTTTTACCAATCTAAGTTTTGACATAGTTTAAATTACAGTTTTAGAACATATAATTAAACCATAATATAGAATTCATAGATGTAGTAGGTAACGCTTGTATAAGAAATGAATTTATAACTTTATATGCATTTAAATTATACATTTACATGATATAATAATTGTTATTAATTTTTAAAAAATAAGTTTTAATCATTAATATTTTTCAAATTTTATTTAATAAAAATAAAGAATATATTATTTAAGATAATTTTAATATTTTATAATTTATAATATAAAAATGTGACAACTTATTCACTGGAAAGGATAAGAAATTAGCTAATTCAAAGTGCATTCAGAGCTCAATATAATTAATGTCCTTAGACTTTACAGAATAGCTTAATATAAATTGAAGCATTCTTTTTTGTAAAAATGGGTATAACTTATTTCAAACTTATTTAATTTTAACAATTTTCCTCCCAATCGTTCCATATATCTATATTTGAGTAATACCAATGCACTCACCACCAAATTATTTTATAATGAATAGTGAGCATGCTTAATTTAAAATACTTAACATTTTAGTGCTTCTATAATCTTCGTTTCAAATTAGTGGACAAAATTTTTATTTAAGGTATTTTTCACATTAAAAATAATTTTTAAGATTATTTTTATTGGGCTTAATTATTGGCCATCAGTAGTGTTGACGCAGGCATCCATAGAAGATGGTTTGGGGCTGACAGATAAACATAACTGGTGCTCCAACTATGAGTTAAAAAGTATTTTAAAATTTTATAAGTATTTAATCATGCAAAAATGATTTTTTTATATATAATAATTTTTGTTTTTTATTTTAATTCAATTCAAAATAATTTGAACGAAATACGAGAATTCAACATTTTAATTCTAATTAAAATTGGTATATATTCTAAACTTTTTTTTATTAAATCTACTTTCAACTTTGAGGTACGTAGATATTACAATTAAAAAGCAAAGATGGTGTACTAGTAGATGACAACGTGATAACGCACCCTTATGTATGAGCGTTAACATGAAATTATATCCCATGGGAGTTCTTTCTTAATTGTAATCATATAATTAAAAAAGCACATGTAGCATAAAATTGATATTATTAAAATAATCTGTATATATATTTTAAAAATTTTAACATCTTTTAAGGGCAAACATATAACTATTAAATTTTTTTGATAATAAATAACTATTAAATTTTGATAAAATATATAAGGCATATTAATATCCTATCTATTTTAATTTTATTCTCTTTTCTCCTCAGTATTAATCTTATTTTAATTTTCTATTTAAAAAAGTTTTATACCAGAAGTTTTTCTCTAAAATTTTTTATTAAATTTCAAACATATCATTAGGTGAAAATGTTGAAACATACAATTAGAGAAATATATTTTGAAAATTTTACCATCTTTGAGGGGAACATATAACTATTAAATTTTGATAAAACATATGTTAATATCCTATTTATTTCAACTTTATTCTCTTTTCTCCTCATCATTAATTTTAAATTATCGATGTAATTTTTCCTATTTTAAAAAGCTTTATACGAAAAGCTTTTCTCTCAAAAATTTTATCAAATTTTATTATAAATTTCTATTAAATATAATTATTTACTAAATTGATTTTTTAACCAATCCCAAAAAGTAACATATATTTGTGTATTAAATTTAAATTACAGTTGTATATAATTTATTACACTTTTAGTTTTAAAGCATCATATATATAATAATTATTACCGTCCTGCGGGCCTCCAAAAATGAATATTTTATTTTTCTAAAATATATATGCGTCCCGCGGGCGACCAAAAAATGAATATTTTATTTTTTAAAAATATGTATGTATCTCGCGGGCATCCAAAAATGAATATTTTATTTTCTAAAATATATATATGTTTCCTGCAGGCCTCTGAAAATGAATATTTTTTTCTAAAATATATACATGTCCCGTGAGCCTCCAAAAATAAATATTTTGTTTTCTAAAATGTATATATATGTCCCTGCGGGCCTCCAAAAATGTATATTTTAATTTCTAAAAATATATATGTGTCCCGTGGGCCTCCGAAAATGAATATTTTTTTTAAAAAATATATATGTGTCCCGCGGGCCTCCAAAAATGAATATTTTATTTTCTAAAATACATACATGTTCCGTGGGCCTCCGAAAATGAATGTTTTGTTTTTCTAAAATATATATATGTCCCGCGGGCCTCCAAAAATAAATATTTTATTTTCTAAAAATATTTATGTGTCCCACGGACATTCAAAAATGAATATTTTGTTTTCTAAAATATATACATGTCCCGCGGGCATCCAAAAATGAAAATTTTATTTTCTAAAATATATATGTTCCGCGGGCCTCCAAAAATGAATATTTTATTTTTCTAAAATATATATGTGTCTCGCTGGCGTCCAAAAAATGAATATTTTATTTTTCTAAAATATATATGTATCCCGCGGGCCTCTAAAAATAAATGTTTTGTTTTTTTAAAATATATACATGTTCCGTGGGCCTCCAAAAATGAATATTTTATTTTCTAAAATATATGTGTCCTGCGGACCTCCAAAAATGAATATTTTATTTTTCTAAAAATATATGTGTCCCGCGGGCCTCCAAAAATGAATGTTTTGTTTTTTCTAAGCGAGACTCTAAAAATGAATATTTTGCTTTCTAAAAATATATATGTGTCCCGCGGACCTCCAAAAATGAATATTTTGTTTTCTAAATATACATATGTGCCCCGGGGGGCCTCCAAAAATAATTTTTTTGTTTTTCTAAAATATAAATATGTCTTGCGGGCCTCAAAAAAATGAATATTTGGTTTTCTAAAATATATATGTGTCCCGCGGGCCTCTAAAAATGAATAATTTGTTTTCTAAAATGTATATATATGTCCCTATGGGCCTCTAAAAATGAATATTTTATTTTCTAAAAATATATATCTGTCCCGCGGGCCTCCAAAAATGAAATTTTGTTTTCTAAAATATGTATATGTGTCTCGCGGGCCTCCAAAAATGAAAATTTTATTTTTCTAAAATATATGCATGTCCCGTGGGCCTAAAAAAGTGAATATTTTGTTTTCTAAAAGATATATGTGTGTCCCGCGGGCTTCAAAAAATGAATTTTTTGTTTTCTAAAAATATATATGTGTCCCGCGAGCCTCCAAAAATGAATATTTTATTTTCTAAAAATATATATGTGTCTCACAGACATCCAAAAGTGAATATTTTATTTTCTAAAATATATAAATGTCCCGCGGGCTTCCAAAAATGAATATTTTACTTTCTAAAATATATATATGTGTCCCGCGGGCCTCCAAAAATGAGTATTTTATTTTTTAAAATATATATGTCCTGCGGGCTTCCAAAAATAAATATTTTATTTTCTGAATATATATATATGTGTCCCGCGGGCCACCAAAAATGAATGTTTCATTTTTCTAAAATATATATACGTTCCGCAGGCGTCAAAAAATAAATATTTTATTTTCTAAAATATATATTTGTGTCCCGCGGGCCTCTGAAAATGAATTTTTTTTCTAAAATATATACATGCCCCGCGGGCCTCCAAAAATGAATATTTAGTTTTTTAAAATGTATATATGTCCCTACGGGCCTCTAAAAATGAATATTTATTTTCTAAAAATATATATGTGTCCCGCGGGCCTCCAAAAGTGAAATTTTATTTTCTAAAATGTATATATGTGTCTCATGGGCCTTCAAAAATAAATGTTTTGTTTTTCTAAAAATATATATGTGTCCTGCGGGCCTCCAAAAATGAATGTTTTGTTTTTCTAAAATATATACATGTCCAGCAAGCCTCCAAAAATAAATATTTTATTTTCTAAAAATATATATGTGTCCCGCAACCTCCAAAAATGAATATTTTGTTTTCTAAAAATATATACGTGTCCCGTGGGCCTCCAGAAATGAATGTTTTGTTTTTCTAAAATCTATACATATCCCACGGGCCTAAAAAAGTGAATATTTTGTTTTCTAAAATATATATATGTGTCCCGCGGGCCTCCAAAAATGAATGTTTTATTTTTCTAAAATATATGCATATCCCGCGGGCCTAAAAAAGTGAATATTTTGTTTTCTCAAATATATATATGTGTCCCGCGGGCCTCAAAAAATAAATGTTTTATTTTTTAAAAAATATATTTGTGTCCCGCGGGCCTCCAAAAATGAATGTTTTATTTTTCTAAAATATATACATGTCCCGCAGGCCTCCAAAAATAAATATTTTATTTTCTAAAAATATATATGTGTCCCGCGG
Source organism: Annona cherimola (assembly GCA_030490835.1). NCBI lineage: Eukaryota > Viridiplantae > Streptophyta > Magnoliopsida > Magnoliales > Annonaceae > Annona > Annona cherimola. The sequence goes on along the minus strand of CM059971.1, from coordinate 31,384,277 downwards.
GCCTCCAAAAATGAATATTTTATTTTCTAAATATATATATGTCCTACGGGCCTTCAAAAATGAATATTTTATTTTCTAAAAATATATATGTGTCTCGCGGGCCTCCGAAATGAATGTTTTGTTTTTCTAAAATACATACATGTTCCGCGGGCCTCAAAAAATGAATATTTTATTTTTTAAAAATATATATGTGTCCCGTGGGCCTCCAAAAATGAATATTTTGTTTTCTAAAAATATGTGTCCTACGGACATCCAAAAATGAATATTTTATTTTTAAAAATATATACATATCCCGCGGGCGTCCAAAAATGAATATTTTATTTTCTAAAAAATATATATGTCCCGTGGGCCTCCAAAAATGAATATTTTATTTTTCTAAAATATATAAGATTATTATCCACATAAAAATGATGTTTAAAATAATCTTTAATATAACTTTAAAATTGATATATTAAATAAACATCTAATAATTGCTGTAATAATATTATTTTATAATTTTAAGAAGTTTTGTTATAAAATTTCTATTAAATATAGTTATATGCAAAATTGATCATTTAACCAATCTCAAAAAGTAACATATATTTACATATTAAATCTAAGTCACAGTTATATATAATTTATCTAAATTTTGGTTCCACAACGTCATATATATAATAGTTTTACTGTTTTATATCTTTAGGTAAATTTTTATTTCATTTAATCAAGTGGAGTTAAATTTTTAATTATAACTTTATACATTTATTTAGTTCTAAAATTATTTAGACCTCAAATAAATATTTAAATATAAATATTTTGCAAAATACATAGAGTAGGTAAAAAATCATAAATTATAGAAAAATTAGATGCTGTTAGACGCTGTTAGACGTAGTTAGACACGGTCAGACGCGGTTAGACATGGTTAGACGCAGTTAGAAACGGTTAGACATGGTTAGACACGGTTAGACGTGGTTAGATGTGGTTAGATGCAATTAGACGCAATTAGATTAATTTGATTTTATTAAATCGTATTATTTGAATTTCAAATTTGGTTGTTAAGATATAAATGGCCTTATAAGAGCCCTAAGATCATATTACAGGCGTTAAATTAGGATTAAATTATTAATTTCAAAAATTAGACACGGTTAGACGCGGTTAAATGTGGTTAGACGCGGTTAGACACAGTTATATTATGGTGATTTTATTAAATCGTATTATTTGGATTTCAAATTTGGTTGTTAAGATATAAATGGCCTTATAAGGGCCCTAGTATCATGTTACAGGTGTTAAATTAGAATTAAATTATTAATTTCAAAAATTAGACATGGTTAGATACGGTTAGATGCGGTTAGACACGGTTAGACACGTTTAGCCGCAGTTAGACACAGTTAGATTATGATTATTTTGCTAAATTATATTATTTGGGTTTCAAATTTGATTGTTAAGATATAAATGACCTTATAAGGGCCCTAGGATCATATTACAGGTGTTAAATTATGATTAAATTATTAATTTCAAAAATTAGACTCGGTTAAACATGGTTAGAGATGATTAGACGTGGTTAGACACGGTTAGACACAGTTAGATTATTGTGATTTTATTAAATCGTATTGTTTGGATTTCAAATTTGGTTGTTAAGATATAAATGACTTTATAAGAGTCCTAGGATCATATTACAGGTGTTAAATTAAGATTAAATTATTAATTTCAAAAATTAAACACGGTTAGACGCGGTTAGACGCGGTTAGATAATAATTATTTTATTAAATCATATTATTTGGGTTTCAAATTTGATTGTTAATATATAAATGACCTTATAAGAGCCCTAGGATCATATTACAGGTGTTAAATTAAGATTAAATTATTAATTTAAAAAATTAGACACGGTTAAACACAGTTAGACGCGGTTAGACTTGGTTAGATGTGGTTAGACTCAGTTAGACATGGTTAGACACGGTTAGACATAATTAGATTATGGTGATTAATTAAATCATATTATTTTGATTTTAAATTTGGTTGTTAAGATATAAATGGCCTTATAAGGGCCCTAAGATCATATTACAGGTGTTACATTAGGATTAAATTATTAAATTCAAAAATTTGACACGGTTAGACACGGTTAGACACGATTATACTCGGTTAGACACGGTTAGACGCTGTTAGACACGGTTATATTCTATTATATTCAGAAAAAAATATTAATAAACTTTTAAAAAATCAAGAAAAATATAAGAAATTGTTATTATTGAGAGTACCTTAATTACATTAACTTTAAATAATATAACATAACTCCTAATAAAAATTATATTTTCCAACTTTACCAATTATAATGAAATCTTATTAAAAAATTATTTTTTGTACACTAATATTTTTTAAAAATTGTCAAATAATGAAAAATTATATTTGCATACATTTTACTAATTGATCTATCAAATGAATGGAATAGATTGAGATTTTGTATGTATATAATACAAAATTTATCAAAAAACCAAATATACTCACGTTTTTTAAAAAATATACTCACGATGTAAAATTACCATATTGCCCATGCTTCCTTTTTTTTCTCATGGGAAGTGCTTCCCATGGGTTGGCCCTCTTGCCAGTAATAGTGCCTGCACCCACCAACTGCTGCTATTGATTCCCATTCTTATTCCCAGTGATACTGCTGCTTGCCCCCATCAACTGTTTCTGTTGCCAATCCTCCTTCCAAAGACTACTGCTTTCACCCACGAACTATAGTCGTGTGTCCTCTCCCCCACAGCCACTACTTGCACTCGCCAACTGTTGCTGCTGCTTACTGCTATTTTAGTCCACCAACTGCTGCTGTTGCAGCCCATCAAAATCACCTGTACTGCTAATTCCACCCAACAACCTACTCGATGTTTCATCATCATCCCTTTAAACATTAAGTAGCCTCCTACTTAACAACATAGCTTTTTCGTCCTCATCCCTGTCAGCATAATGCAGAAACCTTCTTAATAGTGCTTTTTCGTCCTCATCCCTGCCAATCATCTTTTCTTCCATAACCTCAAAGCTTATTGGCCTTCTGCTATGATTGAAATTGCGAAAATAAAATGAAATGCTTGTATAGCTCATCTGGCTCATTTTGAACTGCTTTTTATTTTTAGCTATCTGATCTAACCTCTCCCTAATTTCTCGTAAGCTTCTCCCAAACTGATAACAAGAGACACGACGATGGAAGCAAGTGAAAAGTGAAGGTAAGCAAGCAACATCACATCCCCGAATTTCAGAGCGACCATCGCTTGCATCATTTTCATGGTGCTCATCAATCAAATCCTCGATATCGCGAGCACTTGTCTTCGTTCTGACAACCAGAGTCGAACTCTTTCTTCGGTGACTTGCTTGCTCTTGGCTTCATCGAGAACGGCTTTGATATGTTTCAATGACTGCTGGATTTTTTGGAGCTCATTCATTACTTATGCAAATAGTGCTACCCGCTGCACGAGCTTGTCGAGAGCAACTATGACGAGTGCATCCGCCATGTGCACAAGAAGGAGAGAGAGAGAGAGGCTCTTTCTTTTCCTTCTCTGTCCACGGCTGCACTTTGACCAGGCAAACTGCAAAAGTCCATTTTTCGAACACTATTATACAAAATTCACTAATTCCTCACCGATTCATTACCAATAATGTCTAATAATCAAATAAATGCTCCTTTTTCCAAAAAAAAAAAAATTCACTTCGATCCATTTGCATGGACATTAAAATGTAATAAAATTTAGAATGAACATTTCAAGAGGTTTTAATGCTTAAAAAAGTATTCGAATCGCCTGAACGATAAAAAGTTTTTTATGGCTTAGCAAACATTTTAAGTCGTTCAATTTTTATAGCCCGCATCAGTCTTTGATTAATACCAAAGGTATGCTGTTGGATCTGCTGTAGACCTAGCCCCCTGCAAAATCCAATAAGCAAACGCCCTTCTTCTACACTAGTAGCGTCCTCCAAATTCCAATCCGGTCCGCACTTGCATAAAGCTGTTGCTTGGCTGTTGTAAAATCGACCACATGAATCAGATCCCACCATCACAAGACAATCCGCTGCCATTTTCATCGGATCGTATCACTTCCTGCATGAAATCCACCACGTCGTTGTATCTGGTCCAAGCTTGAAGTTCCAGCATCGTTTAGGTCCCCCGAAAGAAGAGAGGAACGAAATCACAGCTTCCTTGATAAGCCACTGAAAATTAACTACACGCGAATAGGCCTTTTGTGCATTCTCCTTTGAGGCCCAACCCATGGGAAGGGCTTCCTATGATTCTCTCGTAGGAAGCTCATCATCCACCGTTCATTTTTATTTGACCGTCTGGATTCAAAAGGATAATCTCGGTATTTCGAATAATCGCCAGCTGGTGTCGAAATCGCTCTCTCACACGCACAGTTTACCCCTCTGCCCTAGTCGGTTCCATCCTCCCGTCTCTTCTACGCCACCTCTCTCCCCCTCTTCGTTGACGGCCTCATCTCCCCCCTTTTTCTCTTTAGGTTTTTTCTCCCACCTCTCCTGCACCTCCTCCTACGGAGAGATTCTAAGAAAGCAGCGTCAATTCAACACACAACACCTCCTCATACATCTCATCGATCCTAACAAATCATTCACAGTGAGCGGAGGAAGTAACGGTTATGGTGTCTATCGAATATAGGGGATTTGCACTTGCTTTTGATTGACCAGATTTGATCAGCAATCTAACGGCTCATATGGCTGGATCTGAAAAGATATGGGTCGCCGAAGATGAATTTTTCATGGCTGCTTGCTACCTAGAATTGAAGGAGATGAATGTAATCAGAAAAATCTGTCTACTGTGTTCTCTTTTCACTCGATTTAGGTGACTTTGAAGGAGGGGAAACTGACGATGGGTTTTCTTCCATGGAAGCCGACAGACATGAGCGAGCTACGGAGGAGATGAGTAAAATTTTCTGGCGGTCCAGCGGACCACCTGAATGTATGCACATGCAGATTGTTATTTGCAATATAGAGCATTCCAAATAATTTTAGAAAAAATTTTCAATAATCTAATAGAATCCACCAAATTATATAAATATAAATTTTGTGTAAAAAATATAAATATCACTAATTATTGCATCAAAACCTTAATTTCAATGTAATTTCTCTTAAAATGGTTTGAAAATTATATAAAATAACTACAAAATGATGTATTTTTATAAAGTTTTTATTTAAATCTTTATAAAATGAATTTGTAAAAATAAATCTTTTATATGACTGGAATTTGTTAGATTGTATAGATGTCCAATTATTCAATTGACAAATGTATTCATTTGAAAGGTTTTATATAAAATATAATTATAAAAAAGTTTTCATACAAAACCTTCATAAGATGAAAATTTTAAAATTAAATGGGTGAAATAATTAGCTTAATGAAATTGAGGTTTAAATTTTAGTAATTTGACCCTTAAGTTTACGAAGGTTTACAAATCTAACACGGAGGGTTATTACTGTGAAATATATTAGTATAAATTTTTAAAATAAAGAAATTGATCCCATTCTAAAATGAAAAAAATCAAATTCATTTCACTTCCCCTATTTTCATAGATTATTTTTGAATACTCTCACTCCTCTTTGCTTAAAATCAAAGTTTTTTTTTTTTTTTAAAAAAAAAGTAACCCTCCAACATGCATTCTTCATATTGGAAAAACCTAACCATATACTTGTATATCTTAGGTTAAAGAAATCTAATTATACAGATCCATTTGTAATCAATTTTTATAAATCTAATTTGATCTTTTTATTCTCATTTAACTTAAATCAATATTTATTTTAAAATTTAAATTATAACTTATTTCAAACCTAATTAATGTTATCATTTTTCCTCCTAACATTCCATGTCTATATTTGAGTAATACCAAAGCACCCACAACCAAAGTGCTTTGAAATGAATAATGAGAATACTTAATTTAAAATACTTAATATTTTTGTATTTTTATAATCTTCATTTCAAATTAATTGATAAATTTTTATTTATTTTTCATATTAAAAATTATTTTTTGAATTATTTATCTTAGGCTTCATTATTGGCCATTGTTGGTGTTGAAATATATATTTGTCAAATATTTGTACCATAACTTTGTTCTAAAAAGTAAGTTGGATTATTTGATTAATTTATTTTTCATGGAGATTCAATTCAAATTAATTTAATTCAACAAAATTAGCGATAATATTGGGTGAATTTTTGTAAAGTTTTTATTTAACAAAAATGACAATAATTGATAGCTTTTTTGTGACTACCCATCATTTCAATTCACACTTATTATACTAAAATGAATAAATAAAAGTTAAGTAATAAAAATAATAATGGAATAGTTCATTTTATATTTTGCATTTCTTCATTTTTCAAAAAACCAATTATTTTATTTTATATTATTTATTTTTATGTTTGAATGCATGTTTATATGTTGAAATTATATTACAGATAATGCACATAAAAAGCTTATTAGCTTAAAAGTCTCAAAAAGTCAAATATATTTATTCAGGACATTTAAAAATACTTAATTATTAAACCAGTAACAAAAAGTCATATATATTTTATATTATCAAATGTTAATTATAGTAATATAATTTAAATAAATATAATTTATACAATTTTATTTTTAAAAGTCAATATAATAATTATAATTTTATATATTTATTTAAATTTTATTTTATTCAATTTAAATTAATTACATATTTAATTGAAATAATAATTAAATTATAAATAGGAATAATTATGTGGACGGTTAAAATAGTGCAGATATTTTTATTTAAATGTGAATAAAAATAATATAATAATAATTATTATTTATTAAATCTATCCCAAAAAGGTACATATATTTATTTAGATTATCTAAATATAAATTATAATTTCTGGACATATAATTAAACCTTTATTATACTTAATTATTGAATTTAGGACATATAATTAAAGAATCATTTAAATTAAGTATTTTCTACCAATCTAAGTTTCAGGACAGTTTAAATCACAATTTTGGACGTATAATTGAACCATTTCTAAAAGGTCATATATATTTATTTTATTTAAACCATTATTTTGTTAATTAAACATTTAAAAATACTTAATTATTAAACCAGTACCAAAAAGTCATATATATTTATATTATTGAATGTTAATTATAGTTATATATAATTTAAATAAATATAATTTGAACAATTTTATTTTTAAAAGTCAATATAATAATTATAGTTTTATATATTTATTAAAATTTTATTTTATTCAATTTAAATTAATTGAACATTTCATTGAAATAATAATTTATTATTAATTTGTAAAATAAAATTCAATGGTTGGTATGTTTTAAATTAACATAATAAATTTATTACATACATAATTTAAAGTTTAAAGTATAACGAGCAATGGAAAAGATGAGTGAACTCTTAGAGCTTTAGAAGACTTAGCTTACTAGGTTAACAAAATAAATCAAAATAATAAATTTATTACATTTATAATTAATTAATTGATTTAATTTTTATTTTAATTATAAATAATTTATTTTAATTATTATACTTAATTATTAATTTTGGTACATATGAGTAAATAATCATTTCAAATAAATATTTTGTACCAACCTAAGTTTTGGACAATTTAAATTATAATTTTGAGATTACTCTGAAAAATACATAAAGTTTACAATTAGATATAACTATTAATATAGTAATGCGAATATGAGAGCGGGTTAGAGCATTAATTTATTTTTTCTATGCTTGAGCAATGTGGGTTTCTTAGTAGCTATATAAATGCGACAATTTATGTATAATTTGAAATTTTATTTTAATATTTTATTTATTTTATAAAATTTGAATGCCCTTAAAATTTTTTCTTGGTAAAATTTGGTAATTTTTAAATTAGTATTTTTTTACTCATGATATATGTCCGGATTCATTTTTCTCCAAATGCCCATTTTAAAAATTTCAAAATGAAGTAAATATCAAAAAAATATCAAATTGGATGCGTGAATATACGTTTTAAATTATACATTTACATAATATAATCATTGAATCTATGATTGTACATACATTTTAAATTATATGTTTACATAATATAATCATTGTTACTAATTTTTAAAAATAAATTTTAATCATTAATATATTTTCAAAGTTTTTAATATGAAATATAAAAATATATTATTTAAGATAATTTTAATATTTGCTAATTTATAATATAGAAATGTGACAACTTATTCACTTGGAAGGATAGAAAATTAGCTAACTCTAATTTCATTCAGCTAACTCTAATTTCATTCAAAGTTCAATATAATTAACGTCGTTAGATTTTTGAAAATAGCTCAATATAAAATTAAGCATTTTTGTTTGTAAAAATGAGAACAACTTATTTCAAACCTAGTTAATTTTATCATTTTTCCTCCTAACATTCCATGTATATATTTGAGTAATACCAAAGCACCCACAACCAGAGTGCTCTGAAATGAATAATGAGCATATTTAGTTTAAAATATTTGATATTTTTGCATTTTTATAATCTTTATTTCAAATTAATTGATAAATTTTTATTTATTTTTCACTTTAAAAATAATTTTTGGAATTATTTTTCTTGGGCTTCATTATTGGCCATTGTTGGTGTTGAAATACGTATTTGTCAAATATTTGTACCATAACTTTGTTCTAAAAAGTAAGTTGGATTATTTGATTAATTCATTTTTCATGGAGCTTCAATTCAAATTAATTTAATTCAACAAAATTAGAGATAATATTGGGTGAATTTTTGTAAAGTTTTTATTTAACAGAAATGACAATAATTGATAGCTTTTTGTGAGTACCTATCATTTCAATTCACACTTGTTATACTAAAATGAATAAATAAAAGTTAAGTAATAAAAATATTAATGGAATAGTTCATTTTATATTTTGCATTTCTTCATTTTTCAAAAAACCAATTATTTTATTTTATATTATTTATTTTTATGTTTGAATGCATGTTTATATGTTGAAATTATATTACAGATAATGCACATAAAAAGCTTATTAGCTTAAAAGTCTCAAAAAGTCAAATATATTTATTCAGGACATTTAAAAATACTTAATTATTAAACCAGTAACAAAAAGTCATATATATTTTATATTATCAAATGTTAATTATAGTAATATAATTTAAATAAATATAATTTATACAATTTTGTTTTTATAAGTCAATATAATAATTATAGTTTTATATATTTATTTAAAATTTATTTTATTCGATTTAAATAATTACATATTTAATTGAATAATAATTTATTATTAATTTGTAAAATACGTAGATTAGGTAAAAATTCATAAATTATAAAAAAATTAAATAAAGAACCCAGATGTGTATACAGATGTTAATTTCGAGTTCATTTGGTCAGTTATCGAAGGTGACAAACCATTACACTAAAACATGTGAACGGACGGAAAAGCTGAAAAAAAATTAATCAATTTCGTTTCTGATGCAGATTTGACGAATTCAAATGTTTTTTTTTCTCAAAATTATGATATACATACATTTCTCATATTTGTTCCAGTAAATCCCTCCGTGGGGACCCCATTTAATTTCTATAAAATTCTAATGCTTTTTGGTTAAAGATTTGACAATAATTATGAGCTTATACTAATTCGTCCATTTTTTTGCACAAACTTCATAGATTCGCGAGATTTTAAAAAAAAAGTGTTGGGAGGATCTATAGTAAATAATGAACCCGATGTATGGCTAGAAGCGAATTTAAGAATTATTTAAGCATTTGCCGCAACATGATAAACCACACAGAACAAACATGTAAGCGGACGCAGTTAAATTGCTGCTTCATCTAATTTTGACCGGTTGCATTTTGAACAACCGAAATGCCTTTTTCGGTTGCTTTTTCCGTTCGAAATGGAAGCAGTTCCGTTGCTTTTTCCATTCTAATGTTCGACCGACTATTTCATCTACAAATTTCAGTTGCTTCTTCATTTTTACTATTTTCGGTTGACTTTTCATATTTGACCATTCAACTGCAGCAATTTCCGGATGCAGCATTTTACAAAAAACTCCCATGAATGCAAGCTTTCGCAAAAAGGTATATATTACTAAGCAATTATAGAAAATTATAAATATATAGAAAATATGCAGGAGATATAACACAAGGGTACATATTTAGAGATGTTCTATATGATGAAATTTTCTATATATTTTTTGTTCAATATAAATATTTATGAAATTGTATGTTTACGTTGATTTCGCTTGAAGTCAGCAAATTTGTAATTTTAGTTTAAACTAATTAAGTGGGTTACATGTCCTTTTAAAAAAAAAAAAACTATTCTCATGTAAAATATAAAAAGTTCTTAGATTCATATGCATTAGAATTTAATAATATTATACGATTATTTATCCACATAAAAATGATGTTTGAAATATTCTTCAATATCACTTTAAAATTGATATAATCGCTGCAAAAATATTATGTGTCCCGCGAGCCTCCAAAAATGAATATTTTATTTTTATAAAAATATATATGTGTCCCGCGGGCGTCCAAAAATGAATATTTTATTTTATAAAAATATATATGTGTCCCGCGGGCCTCCAAAAAGGAATGTTTGTTTTTTTAAAATATATAAATGTGCCACGGGCCTCAAAAAATAAATATTTTATTTTTATAAAAATATATACGTGTCCCGCGGGCCTCCAAAAATGAATGTTTTATTTTTTTAAAATATATAAATGTCCCATGGGCCTCAAAAAATGAATATTTTATTTTTATAAAAATATATATGTGTCCCGCGGGCGTCCAAATATGAATGTTTTATTTTTTAAAATATATAAATGTCCCACGGGCCTCAAAAAATGAATATTTTATTTTTATAAAAATATATATGTGTCCCGCGGGCGTCCAAAAATGAATATTTTATTTTTCAAAAATATATATGTGTCCCGCGGGCCTCCAAAAATGAATGTTTTGTTTTTTAAAAATATATAAATGTCCCACGGGCCTAAAAAAATAAATATTTTGTTTTTATAAAAATATATACGTGTCTCGCGGGCCTCCAAAAATGAATGTTTTGTTTTTTTAAATATATAAATGTCCCATGGGCCTCAAAAAATGAATATTTTGTTTTTATAAAAATATGTACGTGTCCCGCGGGCGTCCAGAAATGAATATTTTGTTTTCTAAAAATATATATGTGTCCCGCGGGCCTCCAAAAATGAATGTTTTGTTTCTTAAAATATATAAATGTTCCACGGGCCTCAAAAAATGAATATTTTATTTTAATAAAAATATATGTGTCCCGCGGGCATCCAAAAATGAATATTTTATTTTTAAAAATATATACGTGTCCCGGGGGCCTCGAAAAATAAATGTTTTATTTTTCTAAAATATATACATGTGGAGTTAATATTTTTCTAAAATATATACGTGTCCCGTGTCCAAAAATGAATGTTTTAAAAATATATATAATATTTTTTACTATTTTATTTCTTTATATAAATTTTATTTCATTTAATCAAGTGGAGTTAATATTTTTAATTATAACTTTATATATTTATTTAGTTCTAAAATTATTTAGTCTTCGAATAAATATTAAAGTATATACATTTTGCAAAATACATAGATTAGGTAAAACATTCATAAATTATAAAAAAAATTAGATTCAGTCAGACACGGTTAGACACGGTTAGACGCGGTTAGACACGGTTAGACACGGTTAGACACGGTTAGATTATGGTGATTTTATTAAATCATATTATTTGGGTTCCAAATTTGGTTGTTAAGATATAAATGGCCTTATAAGGGCCCTAAGATCATATTATAGGTGTTAAATTAGGATTAAATTATTAATTTCAAAAATTAGACACGGTTAGACACGGTTAGACGCGGTTAGATAGGGTTAGACACAGTTAGACGCGCTTAGACAGGGTTAGACACGGCTAGACATAGTTAGACACGGTTAGACACGGTTAGCCACAGTTAGATTATGGTGATTTTATTAAATCATATTATTTGGGTTCCAAATTTGGTTGTTAAGATATAAATGGCCTTATAAGGGCATTAGGATCATATTACGGGTGTTAAATTAAGATTAAATTATTAATTTCAAAAATTAGACACGGTTAGACACGGTTAGACACGGTTAGACACGGTTAGACGCGGTTAGACGCGGTTAGACGTGGTTAGACACGGTTAGACACGGTTAGACTCAGTTAGACACGGTTAGACACAGTTAGATTATGGTGATTTTATTAAATTATATTATTTGGGTTTCAAATTTGGTTGTTAATATATAAATGACCATATAAGGGCCCTAGGATCATATTACAAGTGTTAAATTAGGATTAAATTATTAATTTAACAAATTAGACACGGTTATACTCAGTTAGACACGGTTAGACACTGTTAGATTATGGTGATTTTATTAAATCATATTATTTTGGTTTCAAATTTGGTTGTTAAGATATAAATGGCCTTATAAGGGCCCTAAGATCATATTACACGTGTTAAATTAGGATTAAATTATTAATTTTAAAAATTAGACATGGTTAGATACGGTTAGACGCGGTTAGACAGGGTTAGACGCGGTTAAACACGGTTAGATGCGGTTAGACAGGGTTAGACACGGTTAGACATAGTTAGATTATGGTGATTTTATTAAATCATATTATTTAGGTTCCAAATTTGGTTGTTAAGATATAAATGGTCTTATAAGGGCCCTAGGATCATATTACAGGTGTTAAATTATGATTAAATTATTAATTTAAAAAATTAGACACGGTTAGACTCGATTAGACACGGTTAGATTCTATTATATTCAGAAAATAAAAAAATATTAATAAATTTTCAAAAATTCAAGAAAAATATAAGAAATTGTTATTCTTCAGAGTACCTTAATTACATTAACTTTAAATAATCTAAAATAACTTCTAATAAAATTTATATTTTCCAATTTTACCAATTATAATGAAATCTTATTAAAAAATTATTTTTTGTACACTAATATTTTTAAAAATTGTCAAATAATAAAAAATTATGTTTACATATGTTTTACTAATTGATCTATCAAATGAATGGAATAGATTGAGATTTTGTATGTATATAATACAAAATTTATCAAAAAACAAACATACTCACGTTTTTAATCAAACATACTCACGATGGAAAATTACCACAATGCCCAGCTTCATTTTTTTTTCTCATGGGAAGTGCTTCCCATGGGTTGGCCCTCTTCTCCTTTAGCCCTTTAAACAGTTATTGCATCCCAGCTGTGCGAATAGGCCTTTTGTGCATTCCCGTTTTGCCCTTTAGACAGTTATTGCATCCCAGTTGTGCATTTCAAATCAACGGCAGATGGAGCATGTGTACATTCAGCCACGGATAAAAACGTTTGCACAGAAACCGGTCTCATAAAATTTAAAATGTACATTTCAAAAGGTTTTAATGCTTAAAAAAGTATTCAATTCGCCTTAACGATAAAACGTTTTTTATGGCTTAGCATCCACTTTTAAGTCGTTCAATTTTTATAACCCGCATCAATCTTTGATTAAAACCAAAGGTATCCTGTTTGGTATCAAATGGGCAATGCAACTCACTCTTAAGGTGGTTATTCTGAAGAGACTGACCCCCTTTTTCTATCGAGGTTTCCTCAATGCGCAGTGGGTGGTCGGATCATCCGTCGGCAGAATTTTGGTGGAAATTAAAGAAGCTAGCACGACTTTCAGAAGTATATTTTCACATCTTGCTGGATCTGGCAACACTATGGCTTATTTGCTGGTGGATTATGCTATGATGCAGGGTTTTACCAATTGCTCTTGGTTAGATATATCTCCTACATTAGAAATAATGAAAATCATGAAATAGTATTCGTACATCATGGTCAATCTCATCAAATACCGTCACATTTGCTTAAAACTATATATTTATGTATGAAGTAGTAAAAATGCTTAAAACTTATTCATATATGTAACAATCAAGTTTCTATAACTAAATAATCAATTATACCCAAAGTAAAACTAATACAATCATATAAATATGAACTAATACAGTCAAATAAATATGACATTCGACTAAAAAATTATAAACTGTATAAAATTAAATTTGTTGTCATTCATAGAATTGTGATTTCAAAACAAGCAAAACTTTTTTGCAAAATATACGTTTTGAATAAGAACTAGTTTTAATGGTAATAAAACAAGATATGTTAAACATAACAAATGATTTAAATTTTAAAAAATATTTTTAAATGCAAACTCCAAGAATAAGGATGGAGCCTTCCAGCTTACAACAAATATTGAATCATTAGAATCTAAAATGCAACCAATGAAAGCATACTAATCATTGTATGTCCTCCAGATTCGGAAACTTTAATAATAGATATTATTAAAAATTAATTTTCCTTTATTATAAAGTACAAAAAAATTAGTTTTCTAAAATATCCCTCAAATAAATAAATCAATTTGATGGATTTAAGAGCTTCTAAATTTCCACAATAAATAATAAAAGAAAAAAATGCACTAAAAGTATCAAAACTTTTAAAACAAAGTCCACAACACTTAAATAAATAAGTTTTGCGGCGTAGTTAGTAACAAAAGAAAAGAAAAAGCTTCACTTTCTACGTCCTTCCGATGTCACCCGAAGTTTTAACTACTTAAATAACTTTTTTCTGCTATTAATTTTATATTCTAATTATTTTTGTAACTTTTCATACAACTCCTCTTTACTATCTTATCACATCATTCTCTCACTTATTAAAAATTTTCTCATATAACTTTCACTATTTTCCTTCATTATTAAATGGACCCTTATGTGTATTTTAGTTTTTATGCACATTCTTTAGACAAATATATTGAAAATTAAATCTCTTATACTATAAACGAAATATATAAGAAAATTACTATGCAATATCAAATTCTTGTTTTAAAAAATTTAACCCGTTAAATGAAACAGTTTGTTGTAATTAAGATTCCTTAAATTTTCAAAACAAATGACGTTAAAATGCACGAGTAATTTGCAAATATACTCATATTGTTTGACCATAAATGTAAATATATTCATTTAGTTTAGAAATTATAAATAATCTCATATAGTTTGATTATACTTATAAATATATTTACACCATCATGATACTGTCATCGCATATATTTACAAATACCCACATAATTTACATATATTTGCGCCATTACAAGAGGGTATAATTTCGTTATGGTCAGACTATGCAGGATTATTTATAATTTTTAAAACTTAATAAGTATATCTATAATTATAGTTAAATTATATGGATATATTTGCAAATATCCAAAATAAATTTTCTTTCATTAAAAAAGAAAATACTCATAGAATATTATGATATTTTCTTGCATTTTTGTAATATTAGAAAAATTAATTTTTCGTATTAGTTATCGTTACACTTTATGTATGTGAAAGATACCAAATTACTTTATTTAATTTTTCAACTGCTTAAAAAATTATTTTACATTTTATAATGTTTTGTCTTTTTATTTTTCAATACTAATTTAATATTATTTATTATGAAAATTTGTGACATCGATGAGGAGGCAATTTATTTAATTTCGTGATGATTTGAAATTTAATTTTTTTGATATTTAAAAAGTAATTTTTTGTTTTTTTAATTATATTATATGGATTTTTCTACACTAAGACCCTATATTTAGGTGGACGTTGGTCGTGTGCTCCCTGGAGCATACATCGCTCAATGCTCTAGGGTGCATACACCCATTTTTTTAATTTTTTTTGAAAACATTTTTACAAGATTGTTAATCTAGGTGCATTTAATATGTGTATAAATTTGACCATTTTTGAAGTTTTTTAGATATTTATTTTTTATTTTTGAAAATCAATGGCATTTTAGGTAATTTAAAATTATTAAAATGTTATGGATTTTCAAAAATAAAAAATAAATATCTAAAATACTCCAAAAATGGTAAAAATTTATACGAATGTTAAATATACTTAAATTAACAGTTTTATAAAAAAATTCAAAAAAATTAAAAAATAGGTGTATTCGCCCGGGAGCATTAAGTGTTGTATGCTCCTGGGAGCATACAACCAGAACCCATATTTAGGTATGATTCAAAACAATAATATATTTTGGTATAAATAAAGCTCAGTTTGGGCACAGGACTTGGATTAATAAATGGAGTTTACTTGCTAATGGGGGTTCAAATTTTAAAATAGGAAATGGTTGTCTCACATCCGCATTAAGCATTATTTTTTTGATTGGTATATATTTACATCATATCTTGACTAATATTACAATCAAGTTTTGAAATAGTTCTCACAATTTTTCAAAAAGAGACCACAAGTTCGAAAAATCAAATTTGTATTATAATTAAGTTATGAGATAGTTCTTACCATTTTTTAAAAGAGACCATAAGATTCAAAAATTAATAGAGGAGGCCACCAACTCCCCCATATTAAAAAGAGATAAAGATTCTGAGATAGTTCTTACCATTTTTTAAAAAAAGACCATAAGCTTCAAAAGTTAATAGAGGAGACCACAAACTCACAAATATTAAAAAAGAGATAAAGCTCACAAATCGTAAGAACTGGTATTTGACACCTAGATTACTTTTAACAAAGGTGAAGCTCACAAATCGTAAGAACTGGTATTTGACACCTAGATTACTTTTAACAAAGGTGTTGCCCCTGACCACCTGCGCTAGCCATGGGTGATCCATATTAAGCATTATTAAGAGAGTGCAAAGCTTTAGTTCGCAGAAATTGACATACGAACTTCACTATATAGCGAAAGTAATCGAGAGGCAAACAACTTAGTAAATTTTGCTTGTCTTAGGGTGTCATAGACTTTTACAAACTTCGCTGGATATTCATGACATTTTATTTTATGATAGAAGATACATTCGCTAGCATAGACTTATATTTGTATAGTTTTGATTTTCTTTAAATAAAACCATTATGAGTTAGCCTTCTTTTAAATAAAATCAAAATTGTTAGGTCATGATAATCAAAATAAATACTCTTTACAAATAGGGTTAAATTCTGTTTAAATTCACTCAACCAATACTATTGGTTGTAAAATCATTTTCTTAGCAAGAAGACCAAATTTTATCCTATTGAAATCAAAGATGCATTTGGACTACATTTGAAAATTTTTTAAATGAATATAATAAATTTGTTTAATTTTACATTAATTTGGAAGCAATATCATCAACATCTAAGCAATCTAAAATATATTTTCTATGAATATAAATAATTCAATAAGTATTATTTCATTATTATGCATATGTAATTGATATAAGCATTTTCATAATCCACATATGAATATAATTTAAACAAATGTGACCACAATGTGGTTTTTATTTTGTGACGAACCAATGATGTTAAACAATATGAACCACTGATTTCTTATTTGATCATTAAAAGAGCCTCAATCACTAAAACAGGCAGCATCAACAATATATGAAATTCAAGAACACATAAACCCAACTCTATCTAAAATCATACCTTTAAAGAAAGCGAATTTCATGTATACTCATGTATTTTACTCATAATTCTATTTATAACCATGAACTTTCAAAATACCTCTTATACTCATAAATTTTTATGTTAATTTCACATATAACCATAGAGATCCATTGAATAGGTTGCTAGCTACGTGAAATGACAAATATGCCAAAGCTTTAATTTGATTGAAATGCGAACGATGCCGCTATTGAAAATAATATCATTATCTACAAATATCAAAAAATTCTGAGAGGTTAACAA
Source organism: Annona cherimola (assembly GCA_030490835.1). Classification (NCBI taxonomy): domain Eukaryota; kingdom Viridiplantae; phylum Streptophyta; class Magnoliopsida; order Magnoliales; family Annonaceae; genus Annona; species Annona cherimola. Next base: position 31,366,593 of record CM059971.1, on the reverse strand, counting down.
CATGTGGGCAATTGCGCAGTCAACCGCACGAACCTCACATCTATTTTTAAAATTTTTTTGCTTGTTTATGGATCTCATGTACACAATTTTTTTCAGATTTTTTATACTTATCAAAATGTACTTCTTTTCATTCTAAAAAATAATAATAAAAAAGACATTTTGATAACTTCAAAAAAATTGAGAAAAATAGTGTGAACATATCCAAATGAAGCCCACAGATCAATAACAAAGTGTCCCACAAATCTATGTCGATCATATTTACCTACACCATTTTAGCGGAAGTGCTGAAATAATTTACACGTGACTCGGTTGTTTGTACATCGTTTCGATCTGTGGTTCTCCTCCCCTGTTCATAGCCCCATAGCTAGGGGTGCAACTCGGGTCGGGTTATACCGGGTTGGAGTGAACCCAAACCCTAAGCCAACTGGGTTGGAGTAAACCCAAACCCAAACCCTAAGAATTTAATTCGGGTTCGGACCGGGTTCGCATTGGTTTTGGTTTGGTTTCGGGTTAGAATTCGAGTTACCAATAAACTGTTTTTTTTTCCAAATTTAATTGTAATCTAAAAGAAAATTATTGGAATATATATACTTGTGTTTATGAAGTCAAGTCTCACGCTGAATTCCGCAACATCCTTTCAAAGAATTTTGCAATATCATGTTGAATTTTGCAATATTCTTTGAATGAACTCTGCGAGCAATTTTTCAGCACCCTATAGACACAAATAAATGATAAATTAGTTAGTTTTATGACTAGTTGGTCATTTCTATTTAATAGTTAATGGAAATGACTCAAATGTAGCAAATAAAAAATGAACATATCATACCAACTATTGTAGTTGAAACTAAACACTATCATACAAATTACTGAAATTGAATTCAAACTGAATATTTATCATACAAATTGCTAAAATAAAAATTGACCACTTGTCATACCAATAAACTTAAAATATAAATCAAATTTATACTATAATATGAAATTCAAATTAATAGATTTCTCATACTAACAGAAAGTATAATATGAAATAGATTTATCATGCCAACTCAAATTTAAACATAATCCACATAACAGTTATTCAAAACAACTAAATCAAAATACACTAAGAATAATGGTTCAACATTCCAATCTAATTTAAGTGCAATCCAAATTTAAAATGACAATATAAACAAATATCAAGTTTAAATAAGTTTACATCTACTTTTAAACAAATTCAAAATTCAAATGAATTTATGTCTTCAAAGTTTCCAAAAAAATTTAAAACATGTATAATTTATGAAAAAATTATATATAAATTACATCGGGTTCGGACCGGGTTGGGTTTTGGTACCGGGTTTGTGTGAACCCAGGTTTGATCTCGGGTTTCTACGGGTCGGGTTGAAACCGGGTCTATTTTGGAAAAAATCTTAAAAATAAAACCCATTTTTTGGTTTTTGTACCGGGTCGGGTCGGGCGGGTTCGGACCGACCCGGGTACCAAGTTGCACCCCTACCCATAGCACCCAACCCTTTGAAACTAAGGGTCCGGTTTCACTGCAAATGTTTTCACGTTTGCTTAAAGTGCAAATGCCATAACTGCCGTCTATTTAAAATCAGTGGTTGAGATTCATTGGAGCAAAATTGGAAAGATAAAAAAGCATAGTCATGTGTATACTCGTGTGGAATTGATGGGAGCCCGTTAGCTTCCTCCAAAAGCTGCTTGTTTAAATGGGAGAGAGACTGACCGAGAGGAGGAGACCGACCGACCAAGAGCGGTGGGTCTGTGCTCGGTTGATTGCAACAGATTGTTGCAAGAAATGGTGTTGGGTGGCTAAAAAATGGAAGCTTTGGGTTTGGGTGAAATTGATGGTGGCAATTTTGGTGGGTTTAGGAGGGAAAATTGACGGCTAAATTTGTGGTTAAGACTGGCCGAAAGAAAGATGCAGGTCAGCAAGAGCAGTGGCATTTTGATTGGTGCTCTATAGCCGGATTTGTGGAGATTAACAATTGGATGGAGAAAAAAATGGAAGATGCATGGTCGAAGGTGAATTTCGCCATTGGTTTGTAGCTGTCGGCGATTTGAAGAGGAGAAGAATGGGTTGTAGGATTATCTGATACTAAATTTTGTACTACCCTTGTTAAGAAATAATATTACTTTAGCAACATAATCCAAATTACATGTAAAATATTGTTCTTGCATGTACGTTGCACTATTTTCTTCTCAATCATAATTATTTTTGGGTCAACCATTTGGGCTATCGACTAAAGTTTCTATAGTTAATTTATTCGGTATTTAAAAATTTTGATACCATTACTATTAAAAAAATATAATTACATTTAAGACAAATAATTTAAATTATCTGCCAAATAATATTCTCGTGTGAAGATTACTTTATTTTTTTCAATTATAATTATCTTTGGGTCAATGATTCTAGACGCCAATTAAAATTTATACAATATTTTTTTTGGTATCTAATAATTTCGATATCACTCCTATTGGAAGTAACACTACTTACTTGATGAGTACTTAAAATTACTCACTAATTAATGGTCTCATGTGGCCAATATATAAATTTTTTTAATAATTCTGATGGAGTTCTTTTCCTCTTCGTGGCTGAAAGCTAAGGCTAATTAATTCGGTGCTTTAAAATTTTGAGACCAACTATATTTAAATGTAAAAATAATAGAAGGAGATGACTATCGGCAACCGGTGGTTGCTCCATGCACTTTATCATATTGACTCACTCCTCATAATTAATAGGTATTTTATAAAATCTGCTTTTGACTTTATCATAATTTTTTGTGCATTTTAAAATAAATTATCATTATTGAGTATTTTTTGACAAATAATATTGAATTATGTATGGAATAAGCTTTATTATTTTAAAAAATAAACTATGAGAGTTTAACATGCAAAACTGTAGTGTATAGAGACTATTTTGTAATTATTTAATAGGTGTTCATATAAATTAAAATTATTGAATTCATTAAATATATTAACTAAATTATATGTTCAATGCAAGAATTAATAAAATTTTAAAAAGCTTCCAGAATTTCTTATTTAATATTTTTTATAATTTTCAATTCACACCTGCGGATGATATGTTCAAGATAGAATATATGAATAATATGTAAAATTCATCAAACTAGTACTTTAGAATTTGAATAATCGTAAAAGTTATAAAACATGTATATATGAGTTTATGATTTTCTAATATTATCGTAAAATCTATGGTGCCCATATAATTTGCAAAAATAAAACGTTACCAATCTTATATCAGGTGTCAAAACTATATAACTTGTTTACGTCATTAAACAATTGTATAACAAAATAATATATTTTGTAAAATTCGTAAAACATCCAAAAACTATCAATTACATGCGCACATTTTTTTGTTGTACTCAAATAACTTGTAAAATACATTTAATAGGAAAAAAGAAAATTAATAACTTATACAATTTATCATCCCCATGAATTGCATATAAACCGTAAAATCCATAAAATATCTAAAATTCATAAAATCTGTAAAATCTGTAAAATGGGCTAAACTACTTGTTCGCTTATTTATATTTTTGGATAAATCTTATTTATTGTTCCAAATTTTAAGCATATATTTTCTATTATCATTTATGATGATTATGTTACATATTTAACGTCTCAGATCATTCATCATCTATATTATTTTATTAAAAAATATGATATACCATAAAAAAAACTTGCACCATTATTTACCATAACCAAGTCCACCTACCCCTACTCACACCTAAGCTACAAAGATACTCTCAATGTGTGAATTTACCATAATGCCCCGTTTTTATTTTAACAAAAAATGAAAATGTTTTCATTGCATTCTTTCCCATGAAACTAGATAATCAAACACATTTCTTCATATCCCACTAGTTATTGAAAATTTTGAGTGCTTTTCCTAAATATATTTATTATATTTGACCATAATTATAAATATATTTATATGTTTTCAAAATCTCAGATATATTAGTGTATTCGTAATAATTTCATGTGTGCCTGTTTCGTTATAGACATAAGAAAACTACGTCAGAAAACAGGAAAAGTTAGTAAGATGCTAATGAAAATAGGGCTGAATTAATAGAGAATCCATGAAATTAATAATTTTTCTTGTATCGAATTTATTTTATGTAGTAGTTTATATTTTTCTTCTTTATTTTAATGGTGCTCATACTAATTAATAATTTGCAAATTCATACATATATTTATAGAATAGTTTCTTACTTTGAATAATAAATGTGTCATTTAAATAAGAATTTTATGTAAAAATTATTGAAAAATTATATTTTCACAAAAATCTTATTTATTAAATTTTATAGCTCAATGCATGTCATTGATCGTTTATTCAAGTATACAAATAATTAAATATTTTATTCGACTTGAAATTAAATAAATAATCATACAAATCAAACAAGCATAAAATAAATTGAAATATTTTGTGGCCTGTTCAATTTATATGTGCAAAATTATAAATTATTTTTAACCAGATCTGATTGCTTACAGTCATAAATCACAAGGTCAGGGCGGCCAATTGATTATTTGCAAAAAAAAAAAAACCGTCACCGTTGCTATTCTCTATCTCTCCTCTTGCAACATCTATTCTTCTTCAAGAATGGAAAAATCAAACCACCATGTTCATCAACCGTTCTTTCTAATTCGAGGTCGAAAGCCATGAAAATCAAGAAATCTAAGCCAAATAATCAGTTTGTGAATTGAAAATCACACAAGATCAACGTCCATAGCTCCCATCTTCACCATCTCTAACCACAATTGCTGCCCTTATTCATCCATCTCATACATCTCCATTAAGGTCGGCAGTTTTAATGTTGCCACTAGCTTCTGCAGCTGAAATCTATGACTAGCAACCAATTAAATGGAACTAGCAGCAATGCTCCTCAGTCAGAATCAAGCTTCCATAGAAATCGAATCCAGCAAATTCACTTGGATTTGATCCTAGCAACCATGAACTTCGAATCGAGGACAATCACACCAGATCAATGTCTAGCTTCTCTGATTGAAATCCATGGCCAACAACCAGTAAAATAGAACCACTAATAGCGCTCTTCAGTCAAAAACAAGCTTCCGTGCTCGACTTTGTTCTTAGCAGATGATCTTCAAATTGACAGCTAGATTTGCCCTTAGCACTCCTCCAGCAAAGGCATTGCACAATCAAATCAAGTTTCCATACTGCTTACTGATTCACACCAGGGGTATTCCATGTATTTATGAAAATTTGACAAGCAAAGCACAACGCCTCTTTAAATTACCCTAATTGTAGGTAACGGAGTTAGCATATCTAGAAAATTCACCTAGATTTGATCCTAGCAACCATGATCTTCAAATTGAGGGCAACTGCACCAGATCAATGTCTATAGAACTGATCTTTGTGATCTCCGACCACGATCACCACACCTATTCATCCATCTCCATTAATTTGGCAGCTTTGACACTACCACTAGCTTCTCTAATTGAAATCTATGGCCAGCAACTAGTAAAATACAACCAATAATAGCGCTTCTCACTCAAAAACAAGCTTCCATGCTCATCCATCTCCATTAATTCGGCAGCTTTGACACTACCACTAGCTTCTCTAATTGAAATCTATGGCCAACAACTAGTAAAATACAACCAATAATAGCGCTTCTCACTCAAAAGCAAGTTTCCATGCTCGACTTTGTTTTTAGCAAATGATCTTTAAATTGATGACTAGATTTGGCCCTAGTACTCCTCCACCAAAAGGGTTGCACAATCAAATCAAGTTTCCATATTGCTGACAGATTCACACTAGGGGTATTCAGGGTATTTATGAAAATTTGACAAGCAAAGCACAACCCCTCTGTGAATTACCCTAATTGTAAGTAACGGAATTGGCACATATGGAATTGTGTACAAATATAATGGGTATATTTAAGATTTTGGAAATATAGTTGGTATATTTAAGATAATGGTTGAACGTAATAGGCATATTTGAGAAAAGCATGAAATTTAACAATTACATTTTCTAATATTCATTATTTTAGTAGAAGTAAATTTCAATTAGCTAAAAGATCGACAAATGTGTGCTTATACCTTTGATTTTTCATAAAATTTACGCCTATAACTATAGGCATGTTTGGCAATAATAAAAATGTCAAGATAAAATTTTTCACTATCCATAACTATCCTCTTTTTAATAATTCTTTCACATCTTTCTTTATAACTACTTTACTTTCTAATTAGTCTTACACAAATACCCATGAAACTAGCATATCTATTTTAACTTTATTTTTTTTATTCTTCATCATTACCCTATAATATTGAATCATTTTCTTCAAATTGAAAAAATTTTTCACAAAATTTTTCAAACACAAATAGCATTGACTTGACTTGGTTTCAATCATATAGACCTGACAAGAAAAACCGAGCATAGTATTAAAAAATATAAGTATTTTTAAACTTGCATATTTTTTTCCAATTATCTTTTCATTATTCTAAATATTGTTCATTAAAAATAAAATCAGAATTTTGGATGTTCTTGTTTTCTTAGCGTGCATCACTTCAACGCTTTTGTTATCTCATAAAGCCTATTTCCATACATGCATTTAGCTTTTTGCGAAAAATTTGCGTCATAAACCCTAAAACTTTGTGTTTTAGTAATTGGACTTCGAAATTTTTTTAATAGCATAATAGATCCTGCAAAATTTTGATGGTTGCATTTTAAACTCTCACTCCTAACAACATTAAAAAACAACATTGATCTCACGTGTAATGTTGAAAATACTCTTACATCTGTACGAAAAGCAAGACGGTCATGGCTAAAAACTAACATCATCTGCTCAACAGAACCTCACAATTCTGAGGAGGTGATGATATTCAAGAAGATGATGTTAACTTTTAGCCAAAACTATCTTGCTTTTTCTTATAAATTGCAAGGATATTTGCAATATTACACATGAGATTAACGGTACTTTTTTTTTTTAACATTATTAGAAGTGAGGGTTTAAAATGCAAAGATCAATACTTTGCAGTGTCTAATTTGCTAATACGTAAATTTCAGAGTCTAAAATACTAATACAAAAGTTAGAGGATTTGTGGTGCAAAATTTCCATTTTTTTGCACCTGTTAATTTGAATCATATTTCTGAATTATTTTAGAATGATATCCATTGACGACGCCCATACATTCCATCTTCCAGATCATCTTAAAACATTCACTCCCATGCTTTAATTTTTGGTGAAATCGTCACGCGGAGATGATTTCGGAGATGCCCAGTGATCCCGATGAAGCACAGTCAATGGCGTTCGATCCATGCCATGTGGGATCAGTCCATCATCTTAATCATAGACTCCTTTGAACCATTTATCATCTTGCACCTTAAAAATGCATTAATATGATAAGGTTGGGTTTATAAGCTATGGGTTTATGTTTTTCAGATATAGCTTCTCCTTTCATTTTTTGTTGTCTTGAACCTTGAAAATGTATTAAGATGGAAAGGTTGAAGTTTGGGCGTAGGATGGACATACAAGATAAACATTAATTAGCTTTCCCCTTTTTAATTTGCTTGTTTTATCTTAAGTACATATTGATTAACCCGGTTATTAGGGGTCAATTAATTATAATCATTTCATCCCAAAATTATTTGATATCTCTTTTTAACTGGGCTAACCTCAAATGTTTCCTTCAATGACATCTAACTCTTCTGGGCTTTTGTTTTTCGCTTTTTTTTTTATTTTTTATTTTCTCTTAGTTGCAAGTCCACTTAGGGTTTTTATATTTCAGTGTCTTATTGTACACAGATTAACAACTGTTTATTAGTCAGTGGTGACTCCTATAAATATTATTACTCGGGGTCATGGATTTTATTTTTTTATTTTATTTGCATCTTTACATTTTTCATACCATAAAAGTAACTAATAACTAATTTAATAACTTGCGAATTCTGCTTCGCTGTTATCTTCAATACTAGCATTATGTTTTTTTATTATGCATATATTGCATGTTTATTTGCTGCTGTTTGCATCTTTTTATCTTTTATTTTATTTTTCATAAGTGTATTAGATAAACTTAGAGCAATGCTGTCAAAACTAAATCGATGACTAACTCGGTGTAGTGTGGTTCGAATTAATTTAAATAGTTTAGTAAATTGGTTGAACTGATGACATTAGCATTACGTATTTATAATGTTATAAAGATTTAATTTTTAATTAATTATTTTAAATATTTTTATACATAACTCCTAAAAATATGTGTGAAACCTAAAGTCTATCATTTTAATTATCAAAATATGTAAAAGTCAATAAAATATTTTAAAGATACATTAATTAAACATGAATATAATATATTAAATAAAAATTAATAATAATGTATAAATTTATAAATTATAATAATTAAATCATAAGAATGTAATTAATTGAATAAAAAGAAATTCACAGTTACCAGCTTATGAATATTTACCAAGCTATGAGCCCGACACGAGCATGTGGCGTTCTCATGGGAAACAAGCAAATCTGACTTACGTCTTTGTAATTTTTTCTTTTTTATTTGTTGAGTTATAGTATTTGGATGATAGAAAGGTTATGTAACACCCCACCATTGAGTTACAAATAAAGTTTATTATGTTCAAGTTGAGAATAAAATTTTCTAAGATGGAAATAGATATTAAGATGCAAAATCATAAAACTTTTAACTATTATATCTCAAGTTTGTTCATATGGAGTTATTATACATTCAGCGTCTATCATCAAAATAAGTAAGCATTATAAGATAATTTCAATAACATTCTTAACTTCTTTGTCTCTTGCTCTGCTAGATTCATGTTTTTTCCATGTTGATAGAGACTCTAGTTTAGCATTATATCTATGTGTTTCCACTGAAAATAAAACTATGTGAGCTGAAAGTTTAGTAAATAAAAATATATGTTTACTATATTTTTCAACGACCAACACAATATCGATATTATCTTTTATGCACAATAAACTTTAATTAACGAAAATTAAAATATGTTGGTATATATGCACACATATGTCAATTTTAAATCATGAATTCAAACTGTAGGTATTATCATCTACTCGTGCTCATGTACAACCATGTTATACATTCGTTAGCTAATTTATGTTCATTAATAGTCCTGAGGTCGTTACCTAGGTACTACCATACTACTTTATGTTGATCATATGCTTGCTTTAAGAATGATTAATTTGATTTTGATGATTAACAAATAATTAAAATATCATTAAAAATGATCTAATAAATTTGTCTAAGTGTTCTCAGATATTTTGTCTCTAATTATGTGTATGAAAATGAAAATATGAAATAATTTAAGTTTCAAGAGCTCAAGTTCATGAATTGCAAGATCAGCAAAGTGAAGTCTCAGCCCAAGTCGACTTCACTTGTGACTTGGGTGAAGTCCTAGACCCAAGTTGACTTCTCCTGCGACTTCAGACATACAGCAAAGTGAAGTCTCAACCCAAGTCAACTTCACTTGCGACTTGGTTGAAGTCTCAACCCAAGTAGACGTCACCTGCAACTTCGAAGGCAAAATTCTGGATAGCAAGTTTTAACAAGACGAAGTCGCATCCCAAGTCAACTTCACTGATCAAAAATTGACTCCACTCATCCGAAGTCGACTCCACTTGCGACTTCAACTAGTAACGGTCAAAAATTCGAATGATGGAGCTCTAGATGCATGTGAACCTCCACTCCAAACGGCTAGATCATTTTAAAGAAAGAGGAAAACACAAGTTGAGCTTTCATCTTCTAATATTCAAGTGTGTTGAAGTTATTTGAACAATTATTGAAGCTTCAAGTGCTACAACTTCCAAGTGTGCTTCCAAGATTATCATCTCCACATGACAAGAAGCTTATTGAATACACGTTGTAAAGTGTAATTTCTCTTTTATCTATTTTATGTTGTATTGTTGCCTTGAATCGGTGTTGGAGACCGAATTCAAGAAGAAGCAAAACGGAGGTTGGTTTGAGTTTGTCTCACTAACAGGTTTTGCTTGTTTGGTTTGAGTTTATCTCACCAACATATTAAACTTGGTTGGTTGGAGTTGGTCTCACCATTAAGCGATTGTTGCATATGCCCCCTAGAGCTAGAATCTAGAAGAGAGCGGGTGCTCTAGATTGTATTAAATATACAATAGTAAAACCTAAGACACAATGGGTGTGTGCTTGGAAGAGTGGAGTAGGGAAGGTTTCCTTAACCACTATATATTGTTGTCTCTTGTGTGGATTGATTGTTTACATTTTTATATTCCATTTGCACCCTCTCATTCTATCTCATATCATGTTTCATCAAGGGGATTGAAATTATAAGGGGTTAAGTTTTAATTTACCAAAGAATTTTTCAAGAACCCAATTCACCCCTCTCCTTTTGGGTTTTGCCATAAACTCGGGACCAACACTTTACTCCTTGGCGACAAACCTAATCTGCTATTATGCATCATGCTCATGCACTGTGATTATCGCACCACTTAAATTTACTACTTAACATGATTTTGAAATAATAATGCTCATATTTGAATAAACGAACTTGAAAGAAAATTTTGAATTAAATAAATAATCACATTTCATAGCAAATCACAATATTCGCATAATATTTTCAATGTCATGCTTTGGTAAAAGTTTACTTGTCTCCAAGTAAACTTTAAAACTCCTCTTTTTCCAATTTCTTGTAGTAGCCTCAAGTCTCTTTTCCTAATTTTTATCACAATATGTTCATTATTTCACCTTGGTTTTCATAAATATTATTTAAATTTTTATTTATGACTTTTTCAATATTTTTCATAATTTTAATTGGTCGAAATTCTATTTTCTCCTATTTATTCTTATATTTTCCACTTTTAAACAACGTTATTTCTTATTTTTATCCAAAAAAAAATCTGGACTCCTTTATATTTTTAAATACTCAATTTAATTTTCTACAATTTTTCATAATTTTTCTATAATTTAAAATTTTCTGTAGTTTTTTAAAAATTTCATTTTTTCTGCTTGTAGTTGGCCACTGGTGGGCTGTTTCGCTAGACCTATGTTGGGCCGACATAGGTGGGTTGGATCATTGCTTAGAAGTTGGGCTAGTTTGTGTATGTGGGCTAAGCTTAATTTTTGTGAGCTTTGGATACATGGGCTTGAATTAGTAGGATTAGATATGGGCTCTATAGGTTACCAGGCTCTTGCTGTATGGGCTTAGCCCACCAGTCTAGAAGCTTTTGTTATTTATTTGTTTATTTTCAACGGTTCTTATTCTTTGATTAAAATAGTTTACATCTCTCAATATATATATCTGTTTGATTTGAAATTTTAGCATTAATCTTATACAATTATGTTTTATAATATGGATGATCCATTTCTCGAAATAACATCTATATCATCAAATTTAACATAAGTGGTTTAATAATGGGTTAAAATTAAATATCATCTCCAACAACTATCTAAATTAATTTTTAACAAAATTAATTCATCATATATACTATGAAATATCTTAAATAATGTTTGTAATGAGTCAGATTATTATTTTTGCATCTGTATTTTTCCGTAATTATTTTTTTTGTGTTTTATCCTTAAAATACATATTCACCACTCCAAATCTTCATAGAAATTACTATATCTAAAAATTTATAAGTCTAATCAAGTTCAAATTTTGCAGACAAACTAAACACATAATTATCTTATTATTGTATGGTCACAATTCTTTGGTTGGACCCAAAAGTATGTTTATTTCATCATATAACATTTTCTACCCTTTATTTGCCACTTCTCATTGAAATAAGTAAAATTTGAACATCAAATATTTCAATAATACTCCTGTGACTAATTAGCCATTCTAGTAATATTATGAATAGATTAGATCTGAGAAAGGACTTGCATATAATATAAAATGAATTAGCTCAACAGACAAATTGTTCTACGCAACTTGCCTTCAAAAACTCTTTCTTGTTCCTTCATCTCTATTGTTGTCTCCTGCGCGAGCTCTCTTGTTCTAAACAATGGCAAACTCACCTCATGTATCACCCATTTTATACTAATGGCTCACTAAACGGTTGAGATTAATGTCATTAAACAAAATCACATGAACAAAAAGTTTTGTTTAAGTGCTAGCCGTTACATTCTCCCATCCTTACAAAAAATTTCGTCCTCAAAACTTAATTAAACAAATACGATATTTCTATGCGGTATTTTCTTCAAGCTCCCATATGGCCTCCGATTCTTCATGATTACTCCATTGCACTTTAACATACGTTATTACCTTTCTTCATAAATGTTTATCTTTAGAATCTTGTATCTTGATTGGGTTTTCCTCATATATTAACTTATTCTAGATTAGTAACTGATCTACTGTAAGCACACGAAAAAGATCCAACACATATTTTTCAACATTGAAATATGAAACACATTATGTATTACAGCCAATGAGGGTAGTCATGCTATTCGATAAGCCACTGCTTTAACTTTCTCTAGAATTTCATATAGTCCAATAAAATGAAGACTGAGCTTTCTCTTTTTGCCAAATCTCATAACTCCTTTCATAGGTGATATTTTTACAAACATCTTATCATCTATGAAAAATTCTAACTCTCCACTTTAGATCTGCATAACTTTTCTGTCTACTTTGGGCAACAACTAATCTTTTTTCTGATTAGTTTCACTTTATTTGTAGGTTTTTGCATAATTTTGACCCAATTATCCCTCTTTTTTCAACTTCATCCCAATTCAATGGTATTCTGTAAGGCTTCCCATACGAAGCTTCATAAGGGAACATTTTAATGCTAGCCCAATGACTGTTATTATATGCAAACTCCACCAAAGTTATATATTTATCCCAACCATTTCTAAAATCTATAAACATCCTTAGCATATCCTCATAGTCTGACCATCGATTTGCAGATGAAATGTTGTACTAAATTTCAATCTTATCCCAATTGTTTGATGTAAACTGTGCCAAAATTTTGAAGTAAATGTAGTACCTCGGTCAGAAATATTTGTCTTAGGAATTCCATACAACCAAACTATCTCTTTACAATACAGGTTGGCTAATTTTTCTACAAAATAACTGGTCTTGATTGATAAGAAACGTGCAACCTTTGTTAGCCTATCCACAAGCACCCAAAAAGAATTAGTTCCTACAACAGTCCTGAGTAACCCCTCAATAAAATCTATAGTGATTTCATCTTACTTCCATTCTAGTATTTTCATTCGATGTAATAATCCTGCTGGCTTTGATGTTTCGGCTTTGACCTATTGGCATGTTAGACATTATGCTACAAACTCTGCTATCATTTTCTTTATACCCATCGACTAAAAATTTCTTTTAAGATCATTATACATCTTTGTACTCCCTGGGTGTATTGTGTAGGGTGAATAATGAGCTTCTTCTAAAATTTATCTTCTTAGTTCTGCTGCATCAAGTACGCATAGCCTTCCTTTATATCTGATAGTGTCATCATCATCAATTGTAAATCTTTCCATAGTCCCTTCTGTCACTTTCTGCTTTATCCTTATAATTTGTCCATTTGTTCTTTGTTCTTCTTTGATTTTCTCAAATAGAGAAGGTTTCATTTGTATTTGATATAACCGATATACTGACTATTGGGACAAACTTCTAATGACAATTTACACATGTCATTAATTAACTTCTCTTGATCTATAATTAAAGTAGCTAAATTGCTATTTCACTTCCTGCTTAAAGCATCAACTACAAATTTGCTTTCCCTAGGTGATACTAGATATCTAAATCATAATCTTTTAATAATTCCAACTATCTCCTTTGCCTCATATAGGGGTGCGACTTGGGCCGAGTTCAGCCCGAACCCGTCAGAGAGCAGTGTTGAAATTCTAAAATTTTTTACCCGAACTTGGACCGAATTCAAACAGATATCGGTCTTGAGTTTAGGTAAGCCCGAACCCTATAAACCCGAACCCAAGGTAAAATTTAAAAATATTATTATTTTATAACACACATCAACATCATAGCAGCTTCGCTAGACCTACTTTGTCAGTGTACAGAACTGCAGCATGCTCTTTCCTTTTCGCGACTAGAGTCCAGGACACCATTTTTGCGCTCGCACTTTCAAGTTTCAAGTTTCAGCTTTTTCTTCTCCGCTTTCAGCATTTTCTTCGCAGGCCGCAACTTTCATTTGCCCGCCGGTCCGTCCATCCGCCCGCTTCTCACCAAACTGCCGAAGTCACCGCCTAGTCCGTCTTGCTCGCTGAACTACTGACCTAGTTATGTCATCTTCGCCTACGTCTCACTCGCCTATGTCATCGATGTCGCCACCTGGTCCGTCCTGCGCCGGCACAGCAGCACCCATCCCTACCCCTGTCCTGGTGCTACCTGCCCGTCCCTGTCCCTGCATCCCTGCGGCGGCAGCGGCTTGCATCCCTCCGCTGGCCATCTACTTCGATGCTTCCAGTCTAAACACGCCATCGGACAACAGCGGAATCGGGCATCGGTAAATTTTTTGTTCTTGATATTTTTTTAGAAAAAAATCCATAGAGAAATATCATTTTAGTTTCTTATCATTTACAATCTGCTAATTTTTTTTAACATAATTGTTTTAGTCGTAAAGTTATTTTAACTCTTTTTCGTTTGACATCTTCTGATTTTGTTTAATTTCAGCTGCTTTATCGTGTTATCAGAAATTACCTTAGTCATTCCTTCAAAAAAAAAGGAAACCTCAATCGGAGTCATCTATGGGAGCCTGATTAATTTTTTACTATCTTGCGTAGAATTTGAATATCCTTGTTTGAATTAGCGAAAATCCATTGAGAAATATCATTTTAGTTTCTTATCGTTTACAATCTGCTAATTTTTTAAACATCATTATTTTAGTCGTAATGTTGTTTTAACTCCTTTTCATTTGACATCTTCTGATTTTGTTTAATTTCAGTTGCTTTATCGAGTTATCAAAAATTACCTTAATCATTCCTTTGAAAAAAAAAGAACCTCAATCGGAGTCGTCTGTGGGTGGCTGATTAATTTTTTACTATCTTGCGTAGAATATGAATATCACTTAATTTTGGGAATTATTTTCCAACTAATATTCATCTTTCAGAAGAAGCTGATGAAACATCGACATGTGCTTCTTTACCTCCTCTTCTATCAAACAATTAATTTAAAAGAGGTATTAGTTATATCTTTGAATATATATACATATATATACTTTTTAAGTTCAATTATACAATATAACATTGAATTTTTGCTTTTTCTTTTAGGAAAGAAGAATTTGGCTTGACGTATGGTAATAATTCAAGACAAGGGCAATGAACACAACAGTGGAAGATAAAAATATTTATTTTTATTGTGCTGTAATGTATGTTGTAATTTGGTTATTCAAATTTAAGACTTGTGTTGTCGACTTGGAGTTAACTTGGATGTTGTGATTTGGAGTTTGATACGTGAATTAATATAATCTTATTCAACTTGATCTTTTGTGTTTTTTGGATAATTTTATTTTATTGTAATTGATATGATAAGGTTTATCTTACAATTGGATGGTAATATTGATATATATAGTTGTGATATTGGTGTTAAATTGTAGAATAGAAAACGGTTGTACTTCTAAGTTCTCCGAAATACAGCTATTATTCTACTTGTTGCAAAGAGAAGGCTCAAAATAGGTTTCTTTCTTTCTACTCTTAAGCGATATTTGAATTTTTCTTACTTTCGTATAATAAATTATTTTTTAAACTTTTTTATACAATAGGTTTATGATAAAATTTCAACTCGAAACTCAACCCAAACCCGAATTTCAAAAATAGGGTTAGGGTTGAGGTGAACCTGAGTTTCATAAACCCGAGTTGCACCCCTAGCCTCATATTCAATTTTTTTTTCAGTAAAAATATATTTTAAACTATCATGATCTCTATATACATCACATTGTTCCCCATATAGATAATGTCTTTAAATTTTTAAAGCAAATACTACTACGGCTATTTCCAAATCATGAGTAAGATAATTCTTTTCGTAAGGTTTCAACCTTCCCATTCTGCATTAATACACAACCAAGACTCTTTTGAGAAACATCGCTATAAATAACAAATCCTTCACCACTTGTAGAAGTAGTTAAAACTGGTGCATTCACTAATCTCTGCTTAAATTCTTGAAAACTATTTTCACAATCATCGGTCTATTGAAATTTTATCCCCTTTAAAATTAACTTTGTGAGAGGAGTACACATTCTAGAGAAACCTTCCACGAATCTGTGCTAATACCCTGCAAGACCAAGAAAGCTTTATATCTACATGACATTTATCGGCCTTAGCTAATTCACCACTGCCTCTACCTTAGCAGGATCCACCATAATACCTTCTGCTGTAATAATATGCCCCAAAAATGGGACACTATGCATCCAAAACTCACACTTCTTTAATTTTTCACATAATTTATTCACCATCAATATTTGTAATACCATTGTAAGGTGTTTAACAGGATCGTCTTTTATTTTTGAATAAATAAAAATGTCATCTATAAATATGACCAGAAATTTATTCAAATAGGGTCTGAATACTCTTTGCATTTAATCCATAAAGACAGCTGGTGCATTAGTTAAACCGAATGATATTACCAAAAATTCATAATGTCTATACCGAGTTTGAAAAGCAGTTTTCTATATATCTTCCTCTTTAATCATCAATTGATGATATCCTGTCTAAAAATCAACTTTTGAAAAGATAGTCATCCCCTGTAATTGATCAAATAAATCATCTATTCGAGGTGAAGGGTATTTATTTTTTATAATCACCTTTTTCAGTTCTATATAATCAATGCATAAACTCAAACTATCATCTTTCTTTTTCATAGATAGAACTGGTGTTCCCCAAGGTGATACACTTGGCCGTATAAAATTCTTATCGAATAATTCTTACAGCTGTATTTTTAATTATGTCATTTCTCTTGGGGAAATTTTGTAAGATTATTTAGAAATTAGAAGTACCTCAAGTAATATATGATGCGCACCAAGTGCTTGTCGTTAAGAGCACTGTGATCACCAGTTTAATTAAAATTAATTGAAACACTATAAAGCTACCACTATGCGGGTGATAGTGTAGAATAACGGTGAGTCGGGTCGAATCCGCAGAGAGGTTATATAATTTTTGAATTATTTCAAAATAATAAAAGAGAAAAGTAAGAGAGGGTGTATAGAAGAGAAAGAAATTGGATAGAGAGAAGAAAGGAGAATTAGAGAGAGAGAGAAAGCAGATAAATAAGAGAGAGAAAGAAACAGAAAAAGGAGAGGAGAAATTGCAATTAACTAAAATTAAATCTAAATTAGGACAATAATTAAAAGACTACAAAAGTAAAATTTAATCTACATAAACAGGAATGAAAATTGCATTAAACTTAACTTGAAAATTACAATGCATAAAGCGGTAAATCTATGCTAAATATTACAAATCTAAAATTAACAACTACAAAGCATTAAAGAAAAACTATAATTAACAAAAAATTTATTTACCCTCACTCCTGCTTGAAAACCACTCTCTTTGAAGATTATTCCAAGCCCTTGGAGTTTTTCCACTTGGTAAAGGTCCCACCTAAATGGACCCTACTTCAAGTGATGGGAGAGTGTCACAGTCTTGGGATGAGTGGAAGACCCCTTTTATAGATGTGTGAGGGACCCAATGACCAAGTTTGAATCCGATGTGGGATTATCATTTTGGATGTAACTGTAGCTGCTCGTTGCTTTGGTTTACCGAAAAAATGGCTGCTGGTTTTGGAGCATGGTTCCTTCTACTATTAGATTTTTTTTGTTCGTCCAGTTTTATTGGAAATGGCTTAAATCGACGGCTTGGGTATGCTGAAATTGAAATTTTGAAAGGGCAAAATTTTGGTGGGATTGATTGCTGTCGGCAATTTAAATGAGGTAGTTCTGCTTGCTGGAGTGCTGGACAGTTTCTTAGTTGGTTTGATGAGAAAAATAGTTGGAATCGATGGGTTGCTGCAAATAGGAGAGACGTCACTGAAAATAGTAATTTGTTGTTGGTAGAAAGTAGGTTCATGGGCTGCTTTGATTTGGGAAAGATGGTCGCAATGCTTAATAGCTGCTTTGCTTCTGTTCGATTGGTTTTTGGGTTACCGATTATTTATTAAAATCGAATTGGGGCTTTGAATTTGGGTGACTTGATGGAGGACGAGCTGTAGAATTTGTTGATGCTGAAATATAAGCTTGCTGCTGCCGTGCTTTAATCTGGTTTGGCCGAAAATCGAAGATGCAGAGGCAGGTTTTCTGCCATCGTCGTAGCTGGAGGGGTTGCGGTCAACTTGGGTGGAAGACTGGCAGTGACGAAGGGCTGCTGTCGGTGATGAAGGCTACTTTGGTTTATCGAAAAATGGCTACTTGATAGAGAAGATGGGTAGCTGTCGATTTTTCGGTGATGGGTTTCTGCTACTGTCGGATTTTCTGGTTGGGGCTGAGAGGGGGAAAATTGACAGCTTAAAATTTGTAGTGAGGGCTGTCGTTTTCATATTACTAGCAGATTTATGGTGCAGAAATTGAGGCTTCTTGGTCGTAGAAATAGCTAGAGAAATCTCGCCAGACAGGGACTTATCGATGAGCAGAACCTCCTTTAAGATACCCCCGACGCACAGACTCGACGGAATTTCACCCTTAAATAGATTCGAAGAAAGATCAAGAGTGGGGAGACGCGAATTCACCCCAAGCTTCGGCGGAAGCCTACCGCTCAAACGGTTGCCGTCGGGTTGCCCTGCTGTCTCTAGTGGTCAACAATGGCTGCTCATCGATTTGGGAAGATGGTGGAGTACCGAATTTGTGCTCCAGTGGTGTACGGTTACTTGGTGTGCCTACAATGATTAAATGTGAATTTAAATATTGAATAACTTAATTTTATAATAATTCATTCTTTGATGGCTTGGTTTGTACTCATATGTTAAAATATATTTATAATTATATATATAATTGGCCCAACTTAATTTAGTAGGCTAAATATCGTAAAATAATTTGTCAGCCTATTTAATTTCATTTTGATATGCGTAATTTCATTTTATTATTATTAATTTTTTATGTTCTCAAACTAGTGTAAAATAACCCATTTTATAGTAAAATTAAATATTTTACGAAAAACATGATTTTCATGAAATTCCTCTTAAAATTTGTATTTAATTAATATTGTAATATCTAATGGTGTTAATTTAATATGAAATTAAATGGAAATTTTTAGAATTATCACACCCCCAACTTAAACATTGCTAGTCCCTTAGCAATGGAAATAGTTTAATATATAATTTTTTTTTAAATCATAATGTACTACTAATTTTTATAAAAATCTTGGCGCACTGCTACTAATGATAGTAAGCTTAGAAGTAAATTTTTATTAGGTGACATAAGTAAAAATTTCTCATGACGCATATAAAAGATTATAGCACGTGTATACGTGTACTAATGAACAAATGGCATTAAATAAGTAAGTTGTTTTCAGCTCATCCAATCTAAGCAACATTCATATCAAAATTATGATAGTGGCATTTTTTTAAAAATTTTATCTTCAATTTTTTTCTTCCCCTCATCATATTTCAGGATATCTGAAGTTTTCCTCTTTTTTTTTTTTCATTTTCCCCTCATCGTATTTCAGGATATCTAGGGATTTTCCTTTTTTTTCTCTCCCCTCACCATATTTCAGGATATCTGGGGATCTACAATTTTTTAAAACTAACAACTGTCAATTGCAATGATATTAAAGGTTACTTACTTGGATGAGAGAGAAAAATTATGTTATCATAGTACCCGCAAGGTTCATTAGCGTGTAAATACAATCAGTGCTAACAAAATTTTAAAAACATCATGAAAATATTTTACAAATATCACTAATTACAGTTTTCTTCTTCACTTACTACCAAGCATAGCAAGCGCACTTTGATTTATCTCCATATATTTATTTCTTTATCATTAAATTTTTTTTAAATCAAGTTAAGCAAACCAGACTGCCTACTTAAATATCGCTATCTTTAATAAACATGTACAAAATATAATTTTAAGAAAATAAGATAGTAGGGAAGGAGACAACCTGGCGTGTAAGTTTGTAATTGAACAATGCAATCGTTGATTTATCAACAATATTCTCCTGCAACAAAATATTCTTTTCCTGCAATAAGAAAAGAAAACAAACATGGAAAATATTGGGTTGCCTCCCAATCAGCACTAAGTTTAACATCTTCAGCCAGACATTGTGAAGTTTCGATTAATGTGGGTCAATCAGTCCAACCTTGTCAATAACCTTATTATCAGAGATGTTGTCAATATATGGTTTAAGTCGTTGACCATTTGCTGTAAAAATCTTTCTACTCTTCGGGTCACGAATTTTCACAGCACCATAAGGAAATACTTTATCCACAATGAAAGGTCCATCCCAACGAGATCTTAATTTTCCAGGAAATAAACGTAACTTTGAATTAAATAACCATACTTTTTGGTTAGGCTCAAAGGTTTTTCTAGATATATGTTTATCATGAAGTGTTTTCATTTTGCTTTTATATATTTGAGAATTTTCATACGCTTCTTTGCGTAATTCTTCCAACTAATTTAATTGCAGCTTTCGATGTGATCCTGCAGTATTTAAATCCAAATTGTATTGCTTGATAGCCTAGTAAGCCTTATGTTCTAATTCCACAGAAAGATGATAAGCTTTTCCATACACTAATCTGAAGGGAGATATTCCAATAGGTGTTTTAAATGCTGTTCTATAGGCCCATAATGCATCATCTAATCTATCCGACCAATCTTTACGATCGGGCCTAACAGTCTTTTGCAATATATTTTTAATCTCTCTATTAGAAACTTCTACTTGACCACTGGTCTGAGGATGATAAGTTGTGGCTATCTTATGAGTGATTCCATATTTCTTTAGTAGGGCTCTAAACTGATAATTGGTAAAGTGTGTTCCTCCATCGCTAATGATGGCCCTGGGAAAATCAAATTGAGAAAAAATATTTTTTTGGATGAATTTTAAAACTACCTTGTGATCATTAGTCCTAGTTGTGGTAGCCTCAATCCATTTAGATACATAGTCTACTGCTACTAAGATGTATTCATATCCATACGATGGTGGAAATGGTCCCATAAAATCTATTCCCTATACATCAAATATTTCAACGATAAGAATAGGGTTTAAAGGCATCATATTTCTTTTTGTAATATTTCCTATTGCTTGACATTTAATGCAAGTTTGGCTAAAGTTGTAGGCATCTTTAAAAAGAGTTGGCCAATAAAAACTACATTGCAACACCTTAGCTGCTGTATTCTTTCCTGAAAAGTGTTCCCCACATTCAAGATTGTGGAAAAAATTCAAAATACTTTGTTGTTCACTTTCCGGAACACATCTACGAATAATATTATCAGAACAAATTTTAAAAAGTTCTGGATCCTCCCAAATATAATATTTTTCTTGAGAAAAGAATCTATCTCTTTCTTGCTTCGTCCAATCTTTTAGAATCTGCCCTACTGCTTTATAATTGACGATGTGTGCAAACCATGGAGGTGATGTTTGAGTGATGGCTAAAAGATGCTCATATGGGAAAGAGTCATTTATAGATGTGCTCTCTGGTGCATTGATTCGAGAAAGATGATCAGCTACTACATTTTTAGAACCTTTTTTATCTCGAATTTCAAGATCAAATTCCTGTAATAAGAGAATCCATCTAATAAGTCTTGGTTTTGCCTCTTTTTTAGATAATAGATATTTTAAGGCTGAATGATCTGAGAGATAATAATTTTGGCTCCTAGTAGATAAGAACAAAAATTTTCAAGGGCAAATACTACTACTGTAAGCAGTTCTTTTTTTGTGGTGGTGTGGTTGATTTGGGCATCAGTAAGGGTATGACTTGCATAATAAATTACAATAGGCCTCTTATTTACCCTTTGCCTTAAAATAGCCCCAATAGCAAAATCAGAGGCATCACACATAATTTCAAATGGTAGGGACCAATTAGGGGATTGAAGAATTGGAGCTTTAGTTAATGTTTCTTTTAATAGCTCAAATGCCTTCAAGCACGATTCATCTAGGTTGAATGGAGAATCTTTACATAGTAAACTTCTTAATGGTCTAGAGATTTTAGAAAAATCTTGAATAAACCGGCGATAGAAACCAGCATGACTAAGGAATGATCTAACTTGTCTCACTGAGGTTGGAGGAGATAGATTAGTAATTAAATCGATTTTAGCTTTATCTACTTCTATCCCTTGTTCTGAGACTATATGGCCAAGAACTATTCCCTCATTAACCATAAAATGCCTCTTTTCCCAACTCAGTACTAGATTCTTTTCTATACATCTTTCCAGCACTTTTTCTAAATTTTCCAAACAAATGTCAAATGACTCACTAAAAAGTGAAAAATCATCCATAAAGATTTTAAGAAATTCCCCTACCATATCTGAGAAGATTGCCATCATACACCGTTGAAAGGTTGCTAGTGCATTGCATAGCCCAAATGACATTCTCCTAAATGCAAATGTGCCGTATGGGAAAGTAAAGGTGGTCTTTTCTTGATCTTCTGGATAAATGGCAACCTGATTGTATCCTGAATATCCATCTAGGAAACAAAAGTATTTTTTACCTGCTAATTTTTCTAGGATTTGATCAATGAATGGGAGTGGAAAATGATCTTTCTTAATCATAGCATTTAATTTTCTATAATCAATACAAACTCTCCATCTTGTGGTCAATCTAGTAGGTACTGCTTCACCTTTTTCATTATTTATTACTGTGAGTCCAGATTTCCTTGGTATGACTTGGGTTGGGCTTAGCCATTTACTATCAGAAATTGGATAAATGATTCCTGCATCAAGCCATTTGACAACTTCTTTTTTCACTACCTCTTTCATGATGGGGTTTAGTCTTCTTTGCATTTCTCTACTTGGTTTAGCATTTTCCTCTAAGTATATGTGATGCATGCAAATAGATGGACTAATTCCTTTCAAATCAGCCACTGACCAACCTATAGCACTTTTATGCATTCTAAGAATATGAACAAGTTGTTTTTCTTGAGTTATAGTTAGATTTGAGGCTATCACTACTGGTAGTGTTTGATTAGGACCCAAAAATGCATACTTAAGAGAGGTAGGTAGGGATTTAAGCTCAAGTTGTGGTGGTGACTCAATAGATATAGGTGATGGCTGAGATTGCAAAATTGGTAAAGGTTCAACATTATTCCAATTTTTAAAAGACTGAGGGCAATCATTTAAAGCATCTACCTCGTTTATGGAATCATGTTTAAAATCGATTGTGAAACTTGACAAATCATTGATAATGTCAACCGTGAGACACCCTTCATCACAGTTTGGGTACTTAGTGTTGGTCCCGAGTTAATGGCGATTACCCAAGAGGGGAGGGGTGAATTGGGTATTTAAAAATTTATAACTTAAACAGAAACTTTACCCCAGATTAATCTAATCCCCTTAATGAAGAAACAAAATGGAAAGCAATATAATGTAAAGAGCAGAAATATAAATCAAGCAGACAAGATTTTTATAGTGGTTCGGGCAACCTCCCTACTCCACTCTTCCAAGCTCACACTCCTTGTGACTTGGGTTCCACTATTGTATTCTTCAAATACAATTAGAGCCACTGCTCTCTTCTAGATTCCAGCTCTAGGGGGCTTCAACAAAACACAGCACAAGTAGGTGACGAGTTCCACTCCAATCACACACTACTTTGCTTACACTTGATCTTAGTTCCTCAAACTAAATCAAGTTCAATACAGACAAATAAAATAACAGAAGAAGTCTACACTTACAGATGTGTAGAAACAATTTGGCGTAGAGAAGAACTTGTAATGTAGGCTTTGAAGATTCAGAAGTTGAGCTCTTGCAATTTGAAGCGGAGTTCTTCCTCTTTGAATGACTTGATCTCTTTAAAGCTCTTGTAGATGTGAGTTAAGCACACTTAATGATTCTCAGCTACTTCCCTCGTTCACATTCAATGCCTTTTATAATTGTGGATGGAATCCGAACGTTAGAAGGTGGTTGGCGCGCATTAAATGCGCCAACGTTTGAATAAATTCCGACCGTTGCGACCCAAGTCATAGGTGGAGTCGACTTCGGGTGCGACTTCGCTTCTCCGTCGCAACTTCAAGTTCCAGATTATGTCGACTTGGGCATTGACTTGACCCAAGTCGCAGGTGAAGTCGACTTCAGGTGCGACTTCACCTCTTCAGGTTGCTTGATGAACTTGAAATCTTGGAAATTGCTTTGTTTTGCTTAGGCTTCTCCATTCCTTCAATTCCTTTGCATTTTTCATATCTTGGATCATTGAGTCTTCTTGCTTTCATTTGCTCCGAGTTTTGCAATCCTTGAATCCATGAGATTTGAATCTTTTTGGTATCTTGAACTTGGATTGGTTGCTATATCATGACTTTCTTCATCTTGAGATAAGCTTGGAGCTTTGCCTTGAACTTGAGAGACTTTAGTTGATCTTGCACCTTTGATTAGGTATTGAAAACACTCAAGTTGATTCTTGGAATGAGCTTGAAACTGCATCTTTGAGCTTTGAGAACGTCAAGTCGAACTTGGGGTCGAATTCGTCTGCGACTTCGCCCAAGTCGCAACTGGAGTCGACTTCGTTTGCGACTTCGGCATTCTTCTATCCCAAATTCAGCTCTGGAGTGAATTTCTCGTCTGAAGTCGATGCTGGAGTCGACTTGGCCTACGACTTCACTTGTTCTTCTCCCATTTTCAACTCTGGATAGATTTGGCTCTTTGAAGTCGAACTTGGAGTCGACTTGGGGAACGACTTGGCCTTCCATGCTTTATGTTCTTCAAACGTATATCCCTTAAACATATCCACAGACATGTTAGTAGCCAAGACTTACTCAAATTGATTTGTTAATCATCAAAACATAGATTTAACTTGTTTTCCACATATTTCCAACACTTAGAAGCCTTAAAAGTATCAATTTTGAATTTTTCACCCCCAAATGAGATGTCCATTATACCAGTTTCACAGTTAATATTAGCTTTTGCTGTGGCCAAGAATGGGCGCCCTAAAATGATTGGTGCATTGTTTAGCTCTGAATTTGAGGTCATGTCAAGAATAAGAAAATTCACTGAAAAATAGCAATCATTAATTTTTATTATAACATCTTTGACAAGTCCTCGTGGAGTTTTTACTAATCTGTCTGCAAGTTGTAGAATGACTGAAGTAGGTTTTAACTCTCCCATATTAAATTTTTCATAAACAGAAGTGGGTAAGAGATTAACACTAGCCTCAAGATCTAAAAGTGCTTTATCAAATGTTATTCCGCTTATGTCACAAGAAATGAGTGGGGCACCAGGATCTTTTAATTTTTGTGGAAGTTTGTCCAAAATTGCTGCACTCGCCTCTACTGGGAGCATGATCTTTTGGGGAGCCGACCGAGGTTCTCTCTTTTGAGTGCAAAAGCCTTTTAAAAATTTCGCATAGGCTGGAATATGTTTGATAGCATCAATAAGAGGAATGTTAATATTAACTTGTTTGAACAATTCCATCATTTTCTCATTTTGTGCAAGTTTTTGTTTACTAGTAGATTTAGCTTTTAAGGCACTTGGGAAAGGGGCTATAGGTTGATATTTACTGGGGTCTTCATTTATTATTTCCTTCCCTTTATCTTCGCCCCCCAACTTGATTTCTACTAATTCTTCGTCATCCTCTAAAATTTCTTCTTGTTTCATTTGACTAGAATTTTCATTAATAACTCTAGATTTATATGGGTCTTCTAAGATTTTACCACTTCTTAACGTAGAAATCGCTCTTGCATTTTCAAATTATGGGTTTTTTAATATACCTGGTTTATTTTGAAAACCTAGAGGATAATTTCTTGAATTGGGCATTGGTTGACTAGATAGATGTCCTACCTCTCTTTTTCTGTTTGCTTCAGCTATCTGACCTATCTGGTTTTCAAAATTAGATATCGATTGACCCACATGACTTTCCAACTTAGATATAGATTGTTGGAAAAACTATTTTAGTTTTGCAAATTTCTCGTTAACATCATTAGCTGGCGAAGGGGGTTGGTAGCTTGATGAATAATTGGCTTGTGACTCAATTTGCGGTCCTTTTGAGTACGCATTGGTTTGAAAGCTAGGTTGTGGTTGTTGATTTTGGTAATAATTTTGTGTTGGTAGCTTAGAAAAGTGTGAAGTAGGAGGATTTGCAACTTGGTGTTGAGCTTGATTTTTCTAAGAAAAATGAGGATGATTTCTCCAACCTGGATTATAGATGTTGGAGTATGGATCATTATTTGGTTTGGAAAATCCTTGAGTTGCCTGCACTTGCTCTTGGATGAAAGGTGGAAGTTGAGATGCAGTGGGACATTCACTTACAAGATGTGTTGGGCTTGAACACAAGGCACAAACTCCTTGAGGTGATTGAAAATTAGGATATGGGCAAGGCGGAAGTTGATTATTCCACATTTGATTTACTTTTTGGATTAGTTCATCCATTTTTTCTAATTTTTCTAATTTTTGTGCAATAAAATTTATATCTAATCTTGAATTAGGTTCCATATAATTTTTAACTTCATATAATTCTGCCTTTTTAGATGAACCTATATTTCTTTCATATGATGATAATGAAACATGGTTTATGGAATTTTCACTAAGCATTTCAAATAAGTCATATGCTTCATCTTCACTTTTACTCATAAATGCTCCTTCGCATGATGCATCTACCATTTGTTTATAATGATCAACTAATCCCTCATAAAAGGCTTGGACAATCTGCCATTTGGATAACCCGTGATGTGGACATTTTCTTAACAATTCTTTTAATCTTTCCCAAGATTCATGGATTTGCTCCTCAGGTGTTTGGGAAAATTGGGTAATTGCTCTTCTCATGGTATTGGTTCGGCCTATAGGATAGAATTTTTTTTAGAAATTCTTGTTGCATCATATTCCAAGTAGTGATAGGTCTACTTAGAGTACCTAACTAATATTTAGCCTTATCTTTAAGAGAAAATGGAAAAAGCCTTAATTTGAGAGCGTCATCAGAGAAACCTTGTATTTTTACTGTAGAGCAAATTTCTAAAAATTCATCTAAATGCTTATAAGGATCTTTATTAGTATTTCCATAAAAGAGAGAAGCATTTGGATGGTTCCTAGTTTGATTTCATATTGATTGGCTTGCGTTTGAGGTAGTTGAATGCAAGAACAGGGATTATAATTGGTTGGAATGAAATATTCTTTCATTTGTTTAGGAGGATCAGGTTCAGGATTATTAATTTCTAACATTTGATTTTGATCCATTATATACTTTTGTGATTTTCTTAGTTGATGTAGGAATCTTTCAATTTCAAGGTTTGGTTTTATTAACTCAGGATTTAAAGATCTCCTACCATGCATATATCATTAATTTTTTTTTAGAAAAATGTGTAAATGCACAACCAAATATGAAATGCGAATTAGTGGGTTAGCTGGTTAGATATGATGCGAGTTAATGGCAGAAATTAAACGTGCAAAAGTAAAATGTAAACAGTGTAGAAAAGGGGTTCAAGATCAGAAATGAAAAAAATATAAAAAGGTGTAGACATGGGGGTTAAAGAAAAGAGATGGAAATGTTAAGGCTTTTAGATGATGTGAGTTTTTCAGAACTTTTTAAATGATGCGAGTTAGTCATACACACACATGTATCTTAATTAGACGCAATTAGCAGTTGTAACATATGTCCAAATATTGATAAATTTTTTTTTGAAGGGATTAAGTTTTATATTTCTTTGCAATCTAAAGTTCCTTAAAGTGCGTAAAGAAAGCAGATAAGAAATTCAAAGGGAAACAATGTATTAAACTAACGGCATAATAGGTAACATGAACTGAAGCAACAGAAGATGAGATTTAATAAAGAAAATTTAATTCAAAATTTCATGCCTCCCCGGCAATGGCGCCAAAAACTTGATGCGCATCAAGTGCTTGTCGTTAAGAGCATTGTGATCACCAGTTTAATTAAAATTAACCGAAACACAATAAAGCTACCACTATGCGGATGATAGTGTAGAATAATGGTGAGTCGAGTCGAATCCACAGAGAGACTATATAATTTTTGAATTATTTCAAAACAACATAAGAGAAAAGTAAGAGAGGGTGTCTAGAAGAGAGAAATTAGAAATACACAAGAAGAAATTGGATAGAGAGAAGAAAGGAGAATTAGAGAGAGAGAGAAAGAAACAGAAAAAGGAGAGGAGAAATTGCAATTAACTAAAATTAAATCTCAATTAGGACAGTAATTAAAAGACTACAAAAGTAAAATTTAATCTACATAAACAGGAATGAAAATTGCATTAAACTTAACTTGAAAATTACAATGCATAAAACGGTAAATCTACGCTAAATATTAAAAATCTAAAATTAACAACTACAAAGCATTAAAGAAAAACTATAATTAACAGAAAATTTATTTACCCTCATTCCTGCTTGAAAACCACTCTCTTTGAAGATTATTCCAAGCCCTTGGAGTTTTTCCGCTTGGCATTTACACCTAAATGGGCCCCACTTCAAGTGATGGGAGAGTGTGTTGTGTGTCTTGGGATGAGTGGAAGACCCCTTTTATAGATGTGTGAGGGACCCAATGACCAAGCTTGAATCCCATGTGGGATTATCATTTTGGATGTAACTGTAGCTGCTTGTTGCTTTGGTTTACCGAAAAAATGGCTGCTGGTTTTGGAGCATGGTTCCTTTTGCTATTAGATTTTTTTTGTTCGTCCAGTTCTATTGGAAATGGCTTAAATCGACGGCTTGGATATGCTGAAATTGAAATTTTGAAAGGGCAAAATTTTGATGGGATTGATTGCTGTTGGCGATTTAAAGGAGCTAGTTCTGCTTGCTGGAGTGCTGGACAGTTGCTTAGTTGGTTTGATGAGAAAAATAGTTGGAATCGATGGGCTGCTGCAAATAGGAGAGACATTACTGAAAATAGTAATTTGTTGCTGGTAGAAAGCAGGTTCACGGGCTACTTTGATTTGGGAAAGATGGTCGCAATGCTTAATAGCTGCTTTGCTTCTGTTCGATTGGTTTTTGGGTTGCCGATTATTTATTAAAATCGAATTGGGGCTTTGAATTTGGGTGACTTGGTGGAGGATGAGCTGTAGAATTTGTTACTGCTGAAACATAAGCTTGCTGCTGCCGTGCTTTAATCTGGTTTGGCCGAAAATCGAAGATGCAAAGGCAGGTTTTCTGCCATTGCCGTAGCTAGAGGGGTTGCGGTCAACTTGGGTGGAAGACTGGCAGTGACGAAGGGCTGCTGTCGATGAAGAAGGCTACATTGGTTTACAAAAAAATGGCTACTGGACAGAGAAGATGGGTAGTCGTCGATTTTCCGGTGATGGGTTTCTGCTGCTATCGGATTTTCTGGTTGGGGCTGAAAGGGGGAAAATTGACGGCTTGGGATTTGTAGCAATGGCTGTCATTTTCATATTATTGGCGGATTTATGGTGCAAAAATTGAGGCTTCTTGGTCGTAGAAATAGCTGGAGAAATCTCGCCAGACAGGGTATTATCGATGAGCAGAACCTCCTCTAAGATACCCCCGACATAGAGACAAGGCAGAATTTCACCCTTGAACAGATTCGAAGAAAGATCAAGAGTGGGGAGACACGAATTCACCCCAAGCTTCGGCGGAAGCCTGCCGCTCAAACGGTTGTCGTCGGGTTGCCCTGCTATCTCTAGTGGTCAACAATGGCTGCTCATCGATTTGGGAAGATGGTGGAGTACCGAATTTGTGCTCCAGTGGTGTACGGTTACTTGGTGTGCCTACAATGATTAAATGTGAATTTAAATATTGAATAACTTAATTTTATAATAATTCATTCTTTGATGGCTTGGTTTGTACTCATATGTTAAAATATATTTATAATTATATATATAATTTTCCCAACTTAATTCATTCTTTGATGGCTTGGTTTCATTTTGATATGAGTAATTTCATTTTTTTATTATTAATTTTTTATGTTCTCAAACTAGTGTAAAATAACCCATTTTATAGTAAAGTTAAAGATTTTATGAAAAACATGATTTTCATGAAATTCCTCTTAAAATTTGTATTTAATTAATGTTTTAATATTTAATGGTGTGAATTTAATATGAAATTAAATGGAAATTTTTAGAATTATCAATATATCTATTGCAAATTCTATCTCTAAGGGGGTAATCTTGGTAAATCGACAGAAAAAATATCAGTAAATTCTTTTACTATCATTATCTCTTCAATAGATAAAGTTTTTTTTGTTTATATCAATTAATAAAGCTAAATATGCCCGACATTCTTTGTTTATCGACTTTATAACTTTCATGGAAGAAATAATTTTCACCTTCTGAGATTTATCTGCAACCACCTATATCGACTTGGTCATTTTAAAAATAAATTTTCAATCACCACAATCTATTATTGCTTTTCACTTAGATAACCGGTCCATTTCCAATTTCACATCAAAATCATGCATAGGCAACAATATCAAGTCTGGTTCTAAATTCATTTCTCCTATTTTGATTGGGCAGGATTTGCAAATTCTATCTATACTTGCTAGTCGATATAATTGGGATTCCACATTCACAATCATATCCATGCTTTCATGCTCTATTGCATATTTTGTAGTAAATGCATAAGAAATAAAGGAATGTGTAGCACCGGAATCAAATAATACTTTGGTATGATAAGAGTGAATAAGCAATGTACCAATAAGAACATCTTTATGTGCAGTCTGGGCTTCTGCATTCGTCATAGCATCTATCTTAGCATTCATCCTCTGTCTTTGTTGTTCTGGGTTACGAAATAGTAGTGCTGGTGGCCTTATTTGTAATGTTTGATGCTCCCTAGTTTGTTTGCTTTCAACTTTTTGTATGCGGTCTTTTGCTCGATGCCTAGGTTGTCTATATTTATAACACGTGATCTCACTTGTGCACTCCTGAATTGAATTACCAGTTTTTCCATGCTTCCAATACTTCGCCAGTGCTTTCCAACATTCTCCTCGATGATTTTTACCTCAAGTAGAGCATGAGGGAATTGACTGTTCATTCCATTTTTTTATCACACTGTATCTTGCCCTTCTTATGTGGCTTTTTCCCATTATCTGATGTATAGTCTCCACGCCTTTTCCCTTAGCAGAAAGTTTGAATTGCATTATCCTCCATTTCCACCATTTTTGCCTGATTCACTATATCATAATATTGGTGAAAATGGTGACTGGCTAGTTGTTGTCGTATAAAAAGGGGTAACCCCATTCTGAACTTTCAAAATTTAAGGGTAGGGTTTATCAACACCCATGGATCAAATCTGGATAGGGCAATGAATTTTGCTGCATACTCTACCACTTATGATTTTCCTTAGTATAATTGCTTAAACTCCAACAACTTGTCCTATCCAGATTGTTCTCCCTTGAAGCTTCATTATATTAGTCATTTGTGTGTGCCGAAGAAGAATTCTCACTGACCAACATGCTTCCCACCAATTTATAAGTCTTTTTTCTTACTAATCAAGATAATGATTCATCCATCACCACTTGCATTCCCTTATCATTCTTAGGCGACATTTTTTTTCTACATCATACTATTAATTTTAAGCATTATGACATGACTGATATAACAACATTTAAGTTTTCAAAAGATATGTTTACGTAACTTTTGAATAATTTTTTATTCATACGATGAATTAAAAGAGAATCTAAAACATCAAATTATTATAATATTCTTAGAAAATAAAAACTTTAAGCTAATCAGTTAAGTTTACATCATCATCGCTAGAAGAGTTGTAAAACTTAAAACCACGAAGTTTCATTTCTATTGATTTATGCTCAATTTCTAAGAGTTCAATCTCATCATCATCATCTTCATCGTCTGCAGTGATTTGAATCTCCAGCTCATGATTTCTATTATTTTCTTGACTTTCTTGTGAGTCATCCCTTGAATTTTCTTCAAAATCTGTTGTAAGTTCTTTTTCATGTTCTTTATCAGAATATTCTATCGGTTCTTCCTCTATATGCTTCTCTTGATTCATCTGAAATCCCCACATTCCTCGATAAGCATTTGTTCTTACTTTTGCTTTAGCACTAGTTGCACATCCGTCTTCGTACTTACATTTGGGTGGCATTGTAGCTCCTATATCATTAAATAATTATCATTTATAATTATTTAGTATTACTTATCTTACTTTAGTTTTGCACTTAATAAGTCCAATATCATGATTTTTCCCTTGGGATATATTTCAACCTTGGCTCTGATACCATTTGTAACACCCCTCCCTTGAGGTATTATGAATAAAGTCTACTATGTTCAAGCTGAAAATAAAATCTTTCAAGATAAAAATAGATATCGATATGAAAAATTATAAAACTTTTAACTATTACATCTCAAGCTTGCTCATTATAGAGTTATTATATATATTCGGTGTCTATAATCAAAACAAGTAAGCATTAAAATATAATTTCAATAATATTCTAAACTTCTTTGTCTTTTGCTCTATTAGATTCGTCTCTTTCCCGTATTGATAGAGGCTCTAGTTTAGCATTGTATTCCTTTATTTCTACTGAAAATAAAAATTATGTGAGCTGAAAGCTCAGTAAGTAAAAATATATTTTTACTAAATTTATTTTGCAATCATTTTTGATTTTTGACGACCAAATCTATATTATCTTTTATGTACAACAAACTCTAATTAACGAAAATTAAAACATGTTGATACATGTGCACAGATATGTCATTTTAAATCATGCATTCATACTGTAGTATTGACATCTACTTGTGCTCGCGTGTAGCCATGCTACACATTCGTGAGGTAATTCATCTTCTTTGGTAGTCCTGAGATCACTACCTAGTTACTACCACACTATACTCCTTGGTGGCAAACCCAATATGCAATTATGTATCATGCTCATGCACCGTGATTAATGCACCATTTTAATTTAATACTTAACATGATTTTGAAATAATAATGCTCATATTTAAATAAACCAAGTGGAAAGAAAATTTCAAATTAAATATAGCAAATAATAATATTCACATAATGTTTTCAAAGTTGTGCTTTAGTAAAAGTTTACTTACCTTTAAGTAGACTTTAAAACTCCTCTTTTTTCAATTTCTTGTAGTAGTCTTAAGTCTCTTTTCCTAATTTTTATCATAATATGTTCATTATTTAACCTCATTTTTCGTAAATATTATTTAAATTTTCATTTATAAATTTTCCAAAATTTTTATAGTTTTAATTGGTCAAAATTCTATTTTCTCCTATTTATTCTTATATTATTCCACTTTTAAAAAAATTTATTTCTTTTTATCTAAGAAAAACAAATCTGGACTCCTTTATATTTTTAAATACTCAATTTAATTTTCTAGAATTTTTTATAATTTTTTTGTATTTTTTTGAAAATTTAATTTTTTTTCATCAGTCAGTCGCCGACGCCGACAATTAGCCGTCGATGTGCTATTTCTAGTGGGCCAGACCAGTGCTGGGATGACACAGGTGGGCTAGATGCTTGTTAGAAGTTGGGCCAGTTTGTGTATGTGGGTTAAGCTTAGTTTCTGTGGGTTTTGGATACGTAGGCTTGAATTAGTAGGATTAGATATGGGCTATGTAGGTTATTGGGCTCTTGCTGGATGGGCTTAGCCCACCAGTTCAGAAGCTTTTGTTATTTATTTATTTATTTTCAATGGTTTGTATTCTCCTATTAAAATAGTTTATATCTCTTAATATATATATATATATATCTGTTTGATCTGAAATTTTAGCGTTAAGCTTATAAAATTATGTTTTATAATTTGGATGGTCAATTTCTAAAAATAACATCTCTATAATTAGATTTAACATAAGAAGTTTAATAAAGGGTTAAAATTAAATATCACCTCAAATAGCTATCTAAATTAATTTTTAACAGAATTAATTCATCATATATACTGTAAAATATCTCAAATAATGTTTGTAACAGGTCAGATTATTATTTTTGCATCTGTATCTTCCTGTAATTATTTTTTTGCATTTTTATCCTTAAAATACATATTCACCACTCTAAATCTTCATAAAATTACTATATCTAAAAATTTATAAGTCTAATCAAGTTCAAATTTTGCAAGCAATCTAAACATATAATTATTCTATTATTGTATGGTCACAATTCTCTAATTGTGCCCAGAAGTATGTTTATTTCATCATATAGCATTTTCTATCCTTTATTTGCTACTTCTCATTAAAATAAGTAAAATTTTAACATTGAATATTTTAATAATACTCCTGTGACTAATTAGCCATGCTAGTAATATTATGAATAGATTAGATCTGAGAAACGACTTGCGTATAATATAAAATGAACGAGATTAACATACAAATTCTTCTATGCAACTTACCTTCAAAAAGTTTTTATTCTTCCTTTGTCTCGGTTGTTGTCTTTTACGTGACCTCTCTTGTTCTAAACAACCGCAAACCTACCTCATGTATCACCCATTTTATACTAATGGCTTGCTAAATGGCTGATATTAATGCCATTAATCTCCTCCATTTTCTTTTAAAAAAACGGCTCTCTTCTCCTTCAAGTGTTGGCCGTTATAGGTTAAAAATTTAATGCTTGAAATGTGTTTAATTGTATTTAATTTGAGATGAATGATTGTAACAAATTTGCATGGAATTATGTGTTGTGAGTCTGTTGAATTTTTCTATAAATCTTTCACTATTTTGGTTAACGGTTTTAGTTTGAAACTTGAATAGTTTTGTTTCAAACTTCAACTAATTTGGTTTCTAACTTCAACTGTTTTGGGTTTGAAACTTCTATAGATTTGGCTGAAACTCTAGCAGCTTTTTAAAGCGATCCATGGATAAATAATTGGATGATGACGTGCCAAATCGGTAATTTGTTATAATGAATTATCTTGATTTTTTAAGTTGTTACATGTTATTCTGAAAAATCCAATTAGGTTGCGGATCTGGTGGAGAAAATCTCTCTTGACAATTTTAGTTTGTTAAGTTGTTACAGGTTGTTGAGAAAATTTTGATTTGTTGAGGATTTGGTGGAGAAATCTCTTAGCAGTTTTGGGAGTTCAAAGCTACAAATAGAGAATGAATTCCAACTAAAAATTCAATTAAGAGAAAATCATTTCAAAAGTACAGATCTGTCGTAAGGCATTCTCTATGATCCTCTATCGATCTGTTAGAAGCAGGATATTGAAGACCGTCTTAACCATCCCACTAAAGCTTCATCTCTGTGCTTCTGTACTATCCAACTAGCTGTAAGCTTTATTTTATTTTTATTTATTTTACCTTGAATTAGAGGTTGTCTAATTCAAGAGAAAAGCTTTTATTGTGATTCGTGAAAAGCTTCACATGCCACCAGGAGTCATTTGTATAATCTAGAAAACGATTGAGACTGTACCACTATAGCTTGATATTCTAAGTTGATTAGTGAAAACCCGATTCAAAGCGTTGACTTCGAGAGTGGAGTAGGTGCATTAACTGAACTACTATAATTTGTGATCTCTTCTTTGGATTTTTTTTATAATGTGTGGAATTTATACTTTTCTATTATTGGTTTCATACATGCCTAACATTATTATGACTTGTCGTACTTTGAAAGGTCTCCTCGGCAAAAATAAAAAATAATGTTTGTGAAAATAAGCTACCAGTTTACAAGTTTGTTGGTTTAGCGGAGCATAATGTATAATTAGGAATAAAGAGAAATTAGAGAGGGGTTGTGTCACACCCCGTTGATTGAGGCAACACTTTCTACCAATTCATTTCCAATGGACCGTCTTTAAGTCCATCTTCATCATTCGTCAAATCTAATCTATTCATTATATTTAGCATTACTTGTTTTAGTTAGATATCAAAAATCATCTTAATTTATAACTTCTATTCTTTTACAAAATTAAGAATTAGTTAAGAATCATTTTAAATTCATTTAAAATAATTTTTATTATAAAAGCCCATAAATATAGATTAATTACACCCGGGGTGCAAATACCCATTTTTTTATATGTTTTTTTGAAATTTTTTACACAATTGTTACTCTAGGCGTATTTAACATGTGTACCAATTTTTACCATTTTTATAGATTTTTAGATATTTATTTTGGACTTTTAAAAATTAGTGTCATTTTAGTAAATTTAAATTACTAAAAATGGCACTAAATTTTTTTAAATCCAAAATAAATATCTAAAAAATTTTAAAAAAGTAAAAATTGATATACATGTTAAATACACCTAGATTAACAGTTGTTTCAAAAAAATTTCAAAACATAATATTAAAAAATAGGTATTTGCACCCGGGTGCACTCGGGTTCATAGAATCAAAATCCACCCAATTATGCACATCATAATGTATTTTAAGCTAAAATACATAATTTATCTATTTTATTTTATTTTTAAAATTTTTGATTTTTCTGAGTATATTTAATCATATGCTAAGTTTTACCCACATATTTTTTTAAAAAAATATATCAATTTTAAGTCATTTTTCACAATTTAAAAAGTTTATATTTAAAAATAGAAAATAATTATGTAGAAATATTATAAAGTGGGAAAACTTAGTATATAGATAAATACAATTCAAATTATATTTATAAAGAAAAAACTAAACAATGTAACGAATTATAAAAATAAATAAATAACACCTTTTAGCTTAAAATACAACATGACGTATATAATCCAACTCCTACATAAATCAAAACACTTCATAGAGTTTTATAATGTGCAAGCCTAATAGAAACTTCATGAAATTGCCAAACAAGTGGCCTAATTTGTTGTTAGAAAATTTAAAAGTCTAATTGATAAAAATAATATATAAGTTTGTACGTAGTAGAGAAATTGTTTATATATATATATATAAGGAATTACTTATATATACCCAATGATTAAAAAAAAAATTTGTAAGGAATTATTTAAAAATATATACACGAGGATTGAAAACAAACTTTTGTGTACCAAGGGCATTATGGAAATTGGTTTCTTCCATTTCCTGAAAGATTTTTTTAATACATAGACCATTTGTAAATTATGGTATTCAAGGATATATATTTTATTATGATAGCAAAATTAAACATCTTGAAATCTCTTATATACTTTATAATTATTTTAAAATTTTTAGCAATTTCATATTCACTCTCAAATCATATTAAATTTTTAATATTCTTTGTTATTGTGATGCTACATCCTAAGATGTTGTTTGTTTCAATCTTCATACTATGTTTCATGCAAATCGCATAAAATCATTTGTCGCATATCATTTGCTGTTATACACTTATCAGAAATAGATATGCGAAAGTATTATAAAATAAATGTAAAAAGACTTAGTATATGAATTAAATACTCTTTAGAAAACATGTTCACAAAGAAAAATGAAAATAAAATAAAATAAATGAATAATGTATTTAGCCAAAAATATATCATGATGCATATAATTGAGTGTCTTTTAAGAATTTATATGTTTATGACACCTATGCCAAATTTAAAGATTGAATGCTTGAACATTTTACCAGTCATTGAAAGCAAAACATAGAATATATAGGATGCAGGCGGCGTTAGCGTCTTAAAGCTAAGAAACAATGATATTCTGATAAAACATGTGGTATTGTGGGATTAAGTGGGAAATAAAAAATAAAAATTTTGAAAATTGTATGATTAATAGGAAATAATATGGGTAGAGTCAGAATAAATAGGATTGATAGAGGCAGTTGTAAAAAATGATTGAAATGTAGGGATAAAAGTGGAAAAAAATATAGTTATTGATGGAGAAATCATTGGCCTTGGGAAATCAAATCCCACATTCTTCTAATCCCTCCCACTTACACATGTTACCAAACTTACCCTTAACCTAAATCCAAACTAAAAAAAACCTAATTTAAGCTCAAGATGAAGAAAAAATAAAATTGCGACTAGGGTTCATGTAAACCCAAATGGGAGAAAATTTTATCCAAACCTAGTATCAATCTAATTCAAGATTATTTTATATATACTTCTAATGAAGGAAATAATTCTATATGATTGACTGTATCAATGAAGTCATGCAATGAGCCATTTTGACCATCAATTTGTACAGGATTCATCAAAAGTTTTTGGATATTCAGAAAGGCCGAAATAAATATCTTAGCATCTTTTTATTAAAACAACCCACCCAAATTATTGTTAAATTGTTGAACTGCCCTTTGCTCAATCGTTCTAATCGACCCCTGAAAATTTGTTAGAATGTCTTGAGACTTAAATGTAATTAAAATTGAGGTAATTATAAATACATACATAAAAAAATACGCTAGTTGTCCTCCAACAATGACTTCCCATATCTTTCCTAGCCATTACCATCATCTTCGTCTCTTTGATCTTGCCAACCTTTATAAAGCTCTACACGTAGGTCCCTCCCAATGCCTCCATCCAACTCACCTCTCTCCAATCCTATGATGAACCTCATAAAGAGTGAATTTGAAGGAGCCTAGGCGATAAATGCTCATTGTGCGTTTTTAATGAAATCCATCATATGAGTTAATAAGCATATAATCCATTATGATGTTACTAAAGTTACAGCATTCCCATACGTATGCATTTCTCTTGCCCTTACTAACATCATCACCAAGGAAATCCACTATCGAAAGGGGAAACCTGAATGCATCTAGATGCTATATCTTTGCCAAGCAAGGGTAATAGGATTTTTTTTTAGATGAAATGCATTTGGGCGGGGTAGGAAATGAGAGCGAACAATCGCTTGGACAGCACTTTCGAGTGAAAATTTTCTTAAGCTACCAACAAAGGATTTCTGCTATAATTTTTTTCTAAGGCCACATGCAAGTATAATATGTGTTTTATGAAGGGTAACTAACAAAGTAAGGGCGACATGGAAAAGGGAGAGTTTAAGTCTTGGCAAGAGGTGAACAACATAGAACTGTGAATTGATTAGACTGGATCTATTCGATTCCAAACATATTTGAAAAAGATTTTTTAATTCAAATAAGTTTTCTAAAATTTATATACATGGGTGTTAGTCCCAAAAATAAATCAAACGGACCAAGTGATGAATTCTTTCATCCTATTCACTCATTTTTTTCACTCACTCTAGCTAGACCAACATCCTTTCAATTATCTACTCTCATGAATCTATCATCTAAAATAGAAAAAAGATAAAGTGAGTTTGAACAAACTCAATAAATAGAGCATATAATTATAAACTGAGAAAACTTATTATTCAATAAATTCAGTACATTATAAATCACCACGTAAGTCCTAATCGAGCTAAAATTCATTTAAAATAAATGCAAATTGACAAGCACATATTAATGCATCAAACATATGGGGCTCCATGGTGCAAACTAACAAAGTCTCAAATCCAATAAGAGGTAGATATCTTGCCCCAAAGTCCAATCTTTTGTACAATCAAATGGCCACAACTATACAATATAGTTATTAACTCTGCTTAGCACAAATGACATACCTAGCACAACATGGATAAACCGAAAAATACCGTTATCCAAATTAAATATATAACTGATATCCTATTGCACTCATCACACAACTGCAGTCCTACCATACTACATTATGTGAATGGCTCTGGGGACCCCAGTTATTCTATTAAGGACCATCGGTCCCATGTGCTAGTTCATAATGTCAATCAACTAACTCATAAGGCTAAACAAGTTAAGTATGAACTAGTGTAACCGAAGCTATCAACCTTGATTACTTGCAGTGATGCACCAATGCTCGTCATCGGTAGTCCACACAATAATAAAATATCCATCAATGGTCATGGCTTATGAGTAAAGCAACATAAGCCAATGCTACTGTGGACAAAGCTAGTGTGGCGCCCCGACCCGGGTGCCTAGAAGCCTTACTCCGGGATTTTTATCGATTGGTAAACGTGACTCAGGATTGTTGCCCTGATCACACGACGGGATTTTTAATTGGATCTCGTCCAAAATTTTTTTTCTTTCATCACATAACAAACACTTGTCATCAATTTTACACATGATACTCATAATATCTCTTTACATAACATCATATCATCACATATGAACACATTCTTGACATCAATTTCACGTATATTATTCATATCATAATAACTGACTTATCTACATCACAAGTTCTTTCAATCTAAACATTTCATACATATATATTTCAAAAATTCCATATAATCATTCATACCATATACAGACCAGGTTGTTGAAGAGTTTTCTTCATACTCTTTTCCTTTCTTGCGTGGCTTGTGCTATACTTGTCTATGGTTGGGGAAAACAAAACATGAGTCAAAACTCAATAAGCAAGCATTTTTATTTTAAATGCATTTCTCACCTTTCAGTAGTAGATGCTTAACAAGCGTTCGACTAACAATTAGAGGAAACTTTTTCATAAATACCTTTCATAAACATTTCATAATCCCAATTCATGGCAAACATCTGCTTGTAAAACTTGACATATAAATTCTTTTTCCATAGACATATTTACGTTCTAAAATATTTTTCATTGAATCTCCTTTTCTCATTGGACATTCTCATGTCCTAAAATACTTTTCATAAAACCCTTTTTAAGCATATGCAACATGCAATACGTCTCTGTCCATCTGGTAAGTGACACTTATCAAGTGATCATCCTTCCTTAGGAGAGAAACCTTTCCAGGTGATAGCCCACGAGCTAGGCGACTATCTGTGTCCATTTCCCATTTCAGGAAGGGCGTCGCCGACATTTAGCATTATTCAAGAGACTTGACCTATGCAAAGGGAGCCCAATTTGTAACCGCGTCCGACTTGCATATCCTTTACAGTAAACCTAGTACATAATCCTTGTGCATACTTTTCCTTCACATTCACATGCTTGCATGCTTTTATAAAACACCATAAACCCAAGTCTGTGTCTTTTTTTAAAAACTTGATGTCAGCATGTCATTTCAAAATAGTACAAACCTCGGTCTGTATTTCCTTTTCCAAATCTTGAAAACTGGGCTTAACCCATGTTAGCGAGTTCTATAATCAAAACGTTTTGTAAGGATGACCAACCTTAAAACATTTATATTTCATAAATCATTTGAAGTATTCAAGGAAATTATTTGAAATAACAATATTTTCTAACCACTTTGTAAATAATTTTTGAACAATAAAACGTCTTGAAAAATATTTGAAACCAAAAGATTTTTCTAACAAATATTTTTCCCATTTATGGGTTTTTATGATCAAAGGACATGCAAGTACATGCTTTCATCTAATATCATATACTTTTGTCCACTTATCTTATTATTCATTTCTATATGGAATAGTCTTGTATAATCCTTTGAACATTACTCAAATTATTTTTGAAATTAATTTATCGTGTTGGCCTTCCTTAAATTCTTCTCGAAATAATAGATTTTGGAAACTCCAAAATAATCTAATATTTAAATATCCTTTGAAACATATCATTAAAATACTTCAAAACCTTGTAATAAAACTATTCTAAAATATTTATTTCAAATATCATTTTAAAATCTCATTTTCCTTTCAACACAACTTTTTCAACATTGTATTTCAATATTTTCAACATTAGAAGGATTTGCTTCTAATGAAGCAATTTTCAAAACAATTTAAGATTACAGAGTAAGGTCATATAAAATTGTATTTTCAAAAGGTTTGCTTGCTTACCTGCGTAGTCAACTTGTATCTTTCACTTGTACCCGTTTCAACAGTAACCTCGGATGAACAGTAACTTGCTACAGTAAATGTAAATAGTAATCATGAACAGTGAACAGTGTGATTTTGAGAAAAATTAAGATTTATTTTTTATAAGAATATATGGATTTAATTTTTG
The DNA here is from genome assembly GCA_030490835.1 of Annona cherimola. NCBI lineage: Eukaryota > Viridiplantae > Streptophyta > Magnoliopsida > Magnoliales > Annonaceae > Annona > Annona cherimola. Next base: position 31,324,913 of record CM059971.1, on the reverse strand, counting down.
AGGATTTATGGATAAAAATTCATATAATGAGGTAATGACCAAGTATTTATATAGAGATAACCTCTATAAAAATGAGGTAATATGTGATCATAAAGCGTGCATGGAAAGCAATCTAAGACATGAAATAGATAGATAAAATATCAAATTTTCTTGTATAGGAAGAGGAAAGGAGAAGGCTGAGGACACGGATTGAGAGGGTAAGCAAGCAAACCCTTTTGAAAATATACTTTATTCTCAAGTATTTATAAAATGTGTTTAAGGGTGGTCATTCCTATAATGTTTTGAAATGATGCATGTTTATGAATTTTTATGAAAAGTCATGCCGGCAAATTGATATCATGTGATGTTCATGAACATGTGCAATGTATGATGCATAATGAAGAGGCTTTAGTGGAGGTAAAAAGCGGATCAGAGGGTCCCCCTTCACTATTATCGAGTCGTATAGGCTGTGTGCTAATGAAGGGGGAGGCAATGGAATGTTATGTGCGAATGAATGCATTGCATTTTCATACATGGATTGAAAAGGAAAGTATGGATTTGAAATCATGTTTTTAAGGGATGGTGCAAATAATTCTCTACATGAGAATGACAAGTCACCTGGTGTAAGAGGTATATAATGCCGGGAAAATCAAAAGTCATGCATGTAGGAAACCATGTAGGTGTTAAGAGGAAGAAAGGTTCCCCTTGATGAGGCCAAGTTGGAGAAAGCCGGCGTATTGGACCATGCTATGTGAGATGTTCCCTGGGTTAGCGTACCCGCACACGAAGGTTTATGTCAGGAATGGAAAGGAAGCATTTGCACATCCAACGTTTATGAAATGATTTTTATGAAAGGTTTTATGAAAAGGTTTCCAAGAATGGTTTACGAAAAGTTTTCTATGCATTTGATATTTGATCACTTGGTAAGTGTCTTCTATCAAATGGAGAGGAATGCATTTAAAATGAAAAATTTTTACTTATTGAGTTTCGACTCATGTTTTGTTTTCTCAACCTCAGACAGATGTAGGGAAAGCCAAGAAATGAAGGGTATGTGTTACTAAAGGAAAAAAGAAATCTACAAAGGTTAGTAGATTTTTTTATGAATAGATGTCCTAATGAGATATGATGAAAAAGGACATAGGTTGTATGAAATTATGAAGTTATGAATAATATGAGAAGTTGATGATTTATGATGATATGGATAAGTCCATTATGAATGATGATGAGTATATGTTTATGTGATGAAATAAAAGAAAAAGAAAGAAATGAAAAAAATTTTGAACGAGATCTAATTAAGAACCCACCACGTGATCAGGGCAACAATCTTGAGTCACGTTTACCAATCCAAAATAGTCCCGGAGTAACGCTTCTAGGCACCTCGGTTCGGGGCATTACAGAAATCCATAATTATGTTGTCTCACTTCCATTCAGGAACTTCCAAAGACTGTAGTTTTCCAGGCATCCGTTGGTGATCTTTCTTCACCCTTTGACATGTTAAGCACTTAGACACGTGTTCAGCGATCTCTCTTTTCTTGTTAGTCCATCAATATCCTTTCTTGAGATCCTAATACATCTTAGTGCTTCTTGGATGCATAGAAAATGGTGAGAAGTGCGCTTCCTTGATAATCTGTTATTTCAATTCTCCTAAATTAGGTATGCATAGGTGACCCTTGTACTGATACATACCTTGTCCATCAATAACAAATTCATTTAACCCTTTTTTTCATCTTTTTCACATATGAATGTAGGTCTGTATCCTCTTCCTACGTAGTCTTGATCTGTTCTAATAAGGAAGATTGTATGTGCATTTGTGATAATCTCGCTTGAACTCCAGGGGGACATACAATCTGTTCCAATTGCCTTATTTTTCAAAGCAATCCTTTCTCCTTTGTGATAAGGTGCGCTACGCTAGCATTTCTGCTCAATGCATCAGCTACCATATTTGCCTTACCTGGATGGTATAAAATTTTCAAATTGTAATCCTTTGACAATTCGAGCCATCTCCATTGTCTCACGTTCAACTCCTTTTGAGTGAAAATATACTTAAGGCTCTTGTGATCGATATAAATCTCATATCTAGCACCATACAGGTAGTGCCTCTAAATTTTCAAGGCAAACACCACTGCGGCTAATTCTAAGTCGTGAGTGGGGTAGCTTACCTCATCGGGCTTCAATTATCATGATGCATAAGCTATCACCTTGCCTTTCTGCATTAGCACGCATTCCAGTCCCTTTCTTGAAGCATCACTATAAACCATAAATCCCTCATTTCCTTCGGGTAGGGTTAGGATAGGCGGTTTTACTAACCATTACTTTAATTCTTGAAAACTGTGCTCGTATTCTTCAGACCATATACACTTGACTTCTTTATGAGTCAACCTTGTTAATAGGGTTGATAATTGCGAAAAACCTTCAACGAACCTTCTGTAGTAGCTTGTCAATCCCAGAAAACTTCTAATTTCTATAACAGTCATTAGTCTTGACCACTTTAATACTGCCTCAATCTTCTGAGGGTCGACTTTGACTCCTTTTTCTGAGATTATATGCCCAAAAAATGCCACTTATTTTAACTAGAATTCACATTTCTTCAGCTGGGCATATAATTTTTCCTTCCTTAATTTTTCCGGTACCCTTCTTAAGTGAACTTCATGCTCCTCTTTCGACTAGGAGTAGATCAGGATATTATTGATAAATACAACCACAAATTGGTCTAGATAATCCCGAAATACTCTATTCATCATATCCATAAATACAACAGGGGCATTGGTGAGCTTGAAAGGCATCACTAAAAAGTCATAGTGTCCATACCTAGTTCAAAAAGTTGTCTTGTGAATATCGTCAGGGTTTATCCTTAGCTGATGGTACCCTGACTGTAAATCTATTTTGGAAAATATTGTAGCTCCTTTGAATTGATCAAGTAAATCGTCAATTATGGGTACTTCTTTATTATAACCCTGTTCAACTTCCTATAATCAATACATAATCTGAGACTCCTATCATTCTTTCTTACAAACAGCACCAGAGCTCCCTAAGATGATACACTAGGTCTAATAAAACCTTTATCCAGTAGCTCCTGTATTTGAGTTCTTAATTCGTTCATTTCAGCTTGTGTCATTCGGTATGAAGGCTTAGATATTGGGGTTGTGCATTTTCCTTTCTGGAGGTAATGTGGTTAATTTCTTTGGAAAAATGTCAGGAAATTCCTTAATCATTGGAATCCGATTTATTTCCACCTCATTTTCTTTCCTTACATTTACTGATACCGAATATGCTTGGCATTTTTATGGACCATTTTAGCTGATCTCATGGAAGATATCAGTATGTTGAATTCTTAGGCTGCCTTAGCCTTTCAATGGCCATATCCTTTTCTAGAGCTGCTTCAAATTGCACTTTCTTACTTCCGCAATCAATTGTAGCTCCCCATTGGCTTAACCAATCCATGCCTAGTATCACGTCGAATTCAGTCATGGGTAGTAGGATTAGGTTGGCTTCTAAAATCATCGACCCTATCTTAATTAGACACGCTTTACATACTTGGCTAGAGTTGGCTAACCTATTAATAAGGGATTCTACATAAATTATCTTGTTGATGTCCTCTACAGATAGGGCATGCGTTGTTACATACTGGCAAGCTATGAATGAATTGCTAGCACCCGAATCAAACAAAGCTATAGTTGAATTTCTTAAAATATGAACCATACTTGTAACCACTTTCTCTTCTTGCTCTTGCGACTCGGTTCGGGTCAGGGCATGCACTTGAACCGAATTTGTAGAGGTTCCCCGTTTGTTAGCTGCTCCAGCTATCCTTGGCTGTGCAGTCCTTTCTCGCCCTTGCAATGTTTGTGCTCTATTTGGACAGTTTGGGGCAATGTGCCGACTTGGTCAGAAACGTAGCATTTAATGACCTTTGCCTCTCCCTTACCACATTCCTTGGCTATATGCCCCATTTGCCCACATTTGAAACACTGATTTGACCCTTTTAACTTCTTTTCCTCTCCTCACGCCTCCCTTCTTGACCATTTCCTTTCCCGTTTCGGTTTCCTTCACACCCAGGCTAAACGTTCTTGACCCTAGCCTTAGCTCTTGAGTTCTCATTGCCTCAATTTCCAAAGCCTTTGCCTTTTCTATGCTTGACACATAATCCTTTATTAGAAGAGGGGTCAAGCTTTCTTTGAGGTATGACCTCAATCCCTGCTAAAATCTTTGTACCTTGTTTTTTGGCACATTAGCTATCCAGGGCAAATACCTCACCAAGGCATTGAACTTGGTGGCGTATTCTATAATAGACATTCTCCCTTGGTAGAGCCTTTCAAACTCAATCACTTTTTGGCTTTGTAGTCTGACCAGGAGATACTCTTTGTTGAACTCCACAAAAAATGTCTGCAAAGACACCTCTCCAGGTGTGGCATAGTGATCAGCATCGTTTTCCACCACTCATGGGCATCCTTTGCCAATAAATGAGTGTCACATAATAGTTTCTGCCTGTCATTACATGGAGATATTTTGAACAACTTTCGAATCTCTATCATCCATTGTTCAGCTTGCACGGGGTCGGGTTCTCCAATGAACTTGGGAGGTCTCTGAGCAAGAAATGCATTTATAGCCCTCCTATCGGCTTCCATCAATTGGTTTTCATCTCCAGTGGGTGCCATCAAGGGTATCGAGTTAGCCGTCAAAATTAATCCTTCTTTTTCAGTACTTTCTATTTAGCCTTGCTGGGTTCTTTCCCATAAGCCTTGAATAATATCTGCGGCTTGAGCTGCCCAGTCTCGATTAACTTTGTGCATGGCTTCCTTTACTACTAAAGCTACCCTTTCCTCAATTATACGGGCTTGCCTTGATTCTTGTTCCTCTTCCCTATTTGGTCTTGGTCTTACATCTTCTCATCTTTGACGAGTCCTTAGGTTTTACCCACGTGACTCTGGTCTACCCCTTTTGGGTCTACTACTAGTTTCTCCAACCTCATACTGGTTGGAAACTTCTTCAATAGCAATTTCTTATCCTTTATTCTTTCTTATCTTTACCTTGTATCTACCATGATGCTTATTTCTAAATATATAAAAGCACATAACTTTCATTCATGGTTAGGGTTAGTTCATCACATATCATCTCATTATCATACAGTTAATTTAACATAACCAGGTCTCACAATCATAACCATGTCATATTCCAGTATTCCTCAATCATAAACATTCATACCCATTCATTCATTTCATGCATTTAAAACCCTTAAATATAGTTATATCATCATAACTATTTACATCATTCATATCATCAAACATTCCATCCATGAACCAAAATCTCGACATATTATGGCATAGCACACATATATACATACATGGCAAATACCAAACCATTATCAACCAAAGTGTCATCAAACCATAATTATACATACAAATTTTCATAAAAGTCATGAAAATCCATCATCTCCTACCGGGACCCTTCCTTAGATAACGCCTATGACTAAGCGGGACTTTTGTGGGTTCCTCAGTAATCGTACTTGTATTAGACCATCATCACTATCATCATTATCATCGTCGTCCTCTTCCTTCTCCTCCTCGGGTTCAAGGTATTCCATAGGGTCCTCATTATCGTTATCATTGTCATTATTATTTTCATTGTCAAATTGGATGGGTTCACCATCCCTTCCTGCAATATAAATAATGACTTCATCGAGGCCTAGTGGAATGGGTGTTTCTAAGATTCCCTGAGCATGATGCTGCTCTACGACAATAGCTACCTCCTTTTCCCTCTGACGTATCCTTTCCCAACTTACCTCGTGTCAAAATTGTACATGTCCATTAGCAAACCTATACCACGGACCTACGTTTGGGGGTATAAGTGCTGGGGCCTGATCCCAAAAATTTTTGAGATCCTGTGCATGTATATAATCAAAAGGGACCCGTGGGTTTATCGGGAGGTCAGAACGTTATGTTGTAGAATTCTTCGCTTTAGGAGCCTGACTCATGGACTCCTCTAAGCTTTGCCTTTGTGGATGGGGGTTGACATGATAACCTTCTTGAGCGTGTGATGAAGGGTGCCTGGTTGAAAACCTGGAGGAACTGGTGGAAAATAAGCTGCATTTTGTTGTGATCTCCCCCAACTATTCATATTCTCCTCTAACCTTCGTTTTTGTTCCTCCTCCTCCCTTTCCTTTCTAAGCTCTTCAACACTCATAACTCTCTTTCCTTTGTCTATCATCTACAATTTAAACATAGCATGTCAACTATATTCAAAACATTATAATGTAAATCATCATAATCATAGATAACTCGTCATATAATCACATATCTAGCATCTAATGCTATTAATTTTCATACTTAGTAATTTTCCATGCCTATATACCAATCCATGCTATGATACAAACTTCTATGACGCCCCAGCCCGACCGTCACAACATTAGCCTTACTCTATGACCATTAATGATTGGTAAATGTGATCAGGATTGTTTCTCTGTCACATGGCAAGATTTATTGGATATTTATCCACTTAATCTTAACTCCTTAGGAGTTTATATCATTTAACACATTCCGATTTCTATTAAATGCCCTTTTTGGCCATTATAACATCTAAATATACACATGATAGATCATAAAATTCATATTCAATCATAATATAATAAATCATACCTTAGCATTTGTCCATAAAATTTTTCGCCATCCATAGTCACATAACATAAAATTATTCTGATACAACATCAAGACAATCACTTAGGGTCATCATACAACCATTCATTCATAAATTGCTATACAAGTATTCATAAAAATTCATTATTCTTTGAAGCTCCACATGTGCTTCTTGCTTTGTGCTTCCCTTCACCTGTCTTTGGGTTTGGAAAACAAATCATGAGTCAAAACTCAATAAGCAAGCTATAAGGTTTTCAGGCAATTCATTTTGTAGGCAATACATTTTTATTTAAAATATCTTGGAAAGCAACATTATACCCCCTCGAGGGTATATTATAAAAGCATGATTCTTTATACCCGTGAAGGGTATATCATAAACAATACAATGCATTATTTTTAAACATGACATCGTAGGATAGTGGCTAGCTAGGCAACCATCCGTCTCCAACATCTCTCCCAATCCAAGGAGGCGACGCCGGCCCGAGGCATATCTTAGGTACTTGGTCGTACCAAATGGGGACGATAGGTCCGCTTACACCATTGAGGTGGACCTCATGCTTTGTGCACATGAACCCTTCATAAACATCCTTTTTGACATGCTAGCATGATTTTACATCCATAAATTCATGTTTCAACACTTGTCATAAGTAATTGAGAAAGCATTGAACAATTCATTTAACATATTGGAAATATCATTTCAATATACAATAAGATAAAGGAATGGTCATCCTTAAACATCTTCGAAAGAATTTAAAACATTCATTTGCTAAACTATACAAACAGTTAGAACATCATTAGCAAACATTTTATCATATTTTGATAAAACAAGGAGCATTTAGAAAATCTCTTGCTTACCTCTTTCGCCTTAGCTTTTCGAGTCATCTTTCTCTTTGCCTTTGCCTATACATAAGAATGACATTGCATTCATAAAACTTTCATTTGCTTGCATACACATAGTTTTCCAATCCATAATTCATTTCATACACAACCAACTTAAATTTCAAGTCGGGTACACATACTTGTGCATTATACCATTCAATCATTATCACATTTTAAACCCATATGTAGGGTAAACACATAATAACCACTCATTTATCATCATATGGGGGTTTATATCACCCATTTATCATTTTCATCTTTTTTTTACTTTTCATACATCGATGCTCATTTTAAGCACATAGTTAATGTCTTAGGCTTCATACATTAATCTTAAAATTTAAGATTATCATTAATCATTAAAACAACAACATAATAATGCATTTTACCATTATTTCATGCATTTTTTCATTTTATCAAATCACATAAGTCATTCATCACTTATCCATGCTTAACCTTCTATATACACTCAACTTACAATACATATCTTATGTGTTTCTTAAAATTTTTCAAAACAGAAACTTGTATCTTATTTCTGCATGATTAAACCCCTTAATTAATATCTAATTTAGGTAATTATGGAATTTTAATCCATTCATCATTGGGTTCCAAAATAGTAACATTATGACCCATTTTTCATCCTTTCAATGCCTCTTTCAATACTTAAATTAAAATAGGTTTTTACTCCATAAATTCCAACAACTAATCATGATTTTCTTAACCCAAATTTAGGATAATATCACATATTTAAATTTCGTACAGTGATTGCTTCCAAAACAGCAAGTTCTACACATGTTTTGAATACCTTTTGCACCCCTCTTTGGACACCCCTTTGCATACCCTTAAAAATCAAATTTAGGGCATACCTTCCAAACTTATTTTGGGTGTCCAAAGTACCCTAATCTTATGGTATTTTACCCTCTAAAATATCCATAACTTAATTATTTTACAAAACAGCAACATGATATACATGTAGGGTATCTGTTTTACACCATTTGGAAGTTCCTATGCATGTGCGCCAAAAATCAGGTTTAGGGCTATCTCTTCCACCCCATGTAGGACATCCAAATGGTCCTTAATTTAGGGTAGTTTACCCTACAATTCACCCATAAATCATTTAGGCTACTCATTACATCATATTTAACATAAAAAGTGGAAAATCGGGTAATACATGAAACCCTAAGTTCCATCATTGCTAAAGCTTTTAGCATATGCCCAAATCAACACGTATAATCCATAAGAACATGAATCATGTCCTAATCATGATTCTTAAACAAAACACCAACTTATCTTAGGGTTTTAAGAAAATTCAAGATAAGTTCACAACCCAAAATCAACCCTAACTTCCATTTTCTCCCTCTTGAACCTTTAATTTTATCCATATCATTCAATCCTCATTTAATACCCTAATTAAGGGCATCATCAATCATCCTTGAAAGGTTCTTTATGAATCATATTCATGACCCATAATTAGAGGTAGAAAACTTAGTTTAAATGATTCAAAACTCAAAATATACTTACTTGAATCAAATCAAACTTGAATCAAAACTTCCCTAGCTTGAATCCCTTTTTGTCTTCTCCCTTTCCCTTCTCTTTTTCTCCTTTTTTCCTGCACTTTCCTTGCTGAATTTGGGATGTGCAAGGCTGCCTTAGCTTTGCGATTTTTCCTTCTTGAACTTTCTCTCTCCAACCTTCATAGCATATGGATGTCCACACCTTATATAGCTTGAATTTTTTTTCAGCTTTTTGGGCCCCCTTGCCACATCATTTGAGGGTAAATTAAAGCAGGTTTATCCTTTGTTGACATGGCACATCCACCTCTAAGTAAAATATGTAATTATCACATGTAAAAATTCATCAAAATCCATTGCATTGATGGGCCACCAAGCTGTCCATGGAGAGCACGTCCCATGCAGCTCCCTTTTTTTGCATTTTGTGGCACAATTTCCACTTAATTTAATTGTTCATTACTTACCCTAGGTGCCTAGGTAACTTAGATGCTCATTTGGCATCTTAAAAAATCAAAAGATCTCACCTTGGACATCCACACCATGCCACCTTCCAAGCCTCTTCAAGCTAGCCTTTTTAGCCCCTTATCCATGCATTTAACGAAGGGATTTACCATGGATTTTTGTGATTTAAGATAATTCACAAAATCAAGTCTGACACCTCATATGAGACATTAATTAAAGTCATTAAACCACTTGCTTTTTCATAAATGCTTGTTGGAAAAATCAAAACCACTTTGTTCTTTTGTGATTAAGCATATTTTTATGATAATTAGCTTAATCCAACTATTCCATAATATTCACCATATAGTTGTATCCGTTCATCTCAAATTTCGTCTCAATACGACTTTTCTATCTCAAGTTATAATCATTTGAAATTAACTTTTAGATTTTGGATGAAAATAAATAATTATCATCCTAATCTCATCAAATTTTTCTTGATCCAATCCATCCATAAGATCGGGCACAAAATCATATGCTCATCTTTGAAATTGCATCTCAATCCGCCTTATAGGTGTCAAGTTATGAATTTTCTAGCATTTTTAACCTAATTCCATGATTATCATTCTAATTTTCATTAATCAAGTCATGAAAATTAAAATAATTATTCATGGCACATTAGAATTTTCTAATCCTTATTAAGTCAGTTTAGTTATATTGCCTCACAATGGGCTATAGCGATTAATCTTAACCACCATTATTAATCACAAACCTAATTGCAAAATATCACTAAATTATAAAAAGCATCCATAAATCAACCAATTCATACATGAATCATAATTACAAATCAAATGCACTTATATAAGCCCTACTTGGGTTTGGTATTGTTGGAAACAATGTTTAAAACAAAACAAAATTGACCAAAGCATGAGTTTTTATGATTAACAAAGACTAATTTGAGTATATCAAGTATACTAATGAGTTTGCCAAATGTTTTAAGGAACTGAAATAGTCAAGTCGATCCCCAAGTCGACTTGGACTTCGACTTAGGGTGAAGTCGATCCCAAAGTCGACTCCATTATCGACTTGAAACAGAACTTCAAAGGCAAAATCAAAACTAGAAGAATAGCAGGTGAAGTCGCAGGCTAAGTCGACTCCACTTGCGACTTGGGAAGCCAAGTCGCAAACGAAGTCGACCTCACTATCGACTTCAGTCGAGAAAAACTGTCCAGACCTGATTTGGGGCACAAAGATGCCCAAGTCGCAGACGAAGTCGACTCCAGGTGCGACTTGGGCGCAGTCGCAAACAAGGTCGACTCCATCCTCGACTTGAGAAGTTCAAACTTCAAAAATGCAGTTCCAAGCTTATTCCAAGAATCTATTTGAACTTTCTCAAATCCAAAGTAAGGTGCAAAGACTATTCTCAAGATTAACTTGGGTTTTTCAAGTTCAAAGCAAGGATTCATGTTTAAGATCAAATCAAGTCTATCAAGTCCAAGGCAAAGATACAAGTATGTTTCAAATATTCAAGTCTTAAAGATCAAATGAGTCAGATGCAAAGCAAGGTGCATGAATCAATCATGCAAGAATCAAAATCTCCTCAGAATCACAAGATTCAAGCCAATCCAAGATGAATCAAGTACAAGCTCTTCAAGAATCACAAGATCTACAAGTATGAGGAGCCATTCAAGAATCAAAAGGACTAAAGGAAGAAAGCCAAGCAAGATAGAAGCAAATCAAATGAGGATCAAAGCATTTTTAGCAAAGGCCGAGCCAAGTCGCAACCCAAGTCGACTCCAGGATCGACTTGAGTTGAAGTCTGAGGCCAAGTCGACCCAAGACTCAGACTTGGAAATCTGAAGAACTGGAGTCGCACACGAGGTCGACTCCAGGTGCGACTTGGAAGCCAAGTCGCAGGCCAAGTCGACTCCATCTTCGACTTGGAAAATAACGTTCGAATTTTTGAACATTGGAGATTATTTATTGCGCGCCAACCACCTCTACAACGTTCAAATCTTCCTCACTCTATAAAAGGACACTCAAATGAACGTGAAAGAAGACACAAGACTCTCATATACACTACTTTACACATTACAAAGTCCAAAGAGAGAAAAGAAGTGCAAGAAAGAGTTTCTATTTCCTTTCTCCATATTTGAGTGGTCCATATACATTCAAAGGAAGAAAGAGCCTCAAGTTGCAAGCTGCTTCATCGATACTCATCCAAGCTGCTTCTACAATTTCTTCCTCGAGCTAAACTTGCCTACACATCTCTGTAAAGTGTAGTTTTTCTTATTTCAAGTCTTGTTGTATTAAACTTGATTTAGCTTGGGTAGCTAAGATCAAGTATATGCAAAGTAGTGTGTGATTGGAGTGAAACTCATCACCTACTTGTGTTGTGTTGTACATGCCCCCTAGAGCTGGAATCTAGAAGAGAGCATAGGCTCTAGGTTATTTATGCCCCCCTAGAGCTGGAATCTAGAAGAGAGAGGAGACTCTAAGTGTATTCGAGGAATACATAGTGGAACCCAAGTCACAACGAAGTGTGAGCTTGGAAGAGTGGAGTAGGGAAGGATTGCCCGAACTACTATAAATCTTGTCGTTTGCTTTCTTTTACTGCTTTATCCTATTGTTCTCTATTTGCTTTCAAAAAGGTGATTAATTTTTCAAGGGGTTAAGCTTTTTAATTTACCAAAGAAATTTTTAAAGAACCCAATTCACCCTTCCCCTCTTGGGTTTAGCCATCAACTCGGGACCAACTAGTGGTATCATAGCAGGTCTTTGAGTCTACCAAAGAGATCTTATCGATATGGCATCCCAATCTACTTCCGTTCCCGCATTTCCTGAAGGCCAATCCTTTACAAGGCCACCATTGTTTGATGGAAACAATTTTGGATATTGGAAGCTTCGTATGAAGCAACTTATTATGGCTACCGACATGGATTCTTGAATTGCAATCCAAGATGGAGTAACCTTACCTACCAATAAAAGAGCTTCCAAATGGACTGATGAGGAAGTAAGAATTGTAAAGAGCAATGCTAAAGCTATGAACTCATTATTTTGTGCTCTTACAGCTTCTGAGTATGATAGAGTATCCTCTTGTTTAACCGCCAAAGAGATATGGGATACGTTAACCTCCATTTATGAAGGAACTTCTCAAGTCCAAGGGACGAGAAGAAATATTTTGATTGGAGAACTAGAAAACTTTAGAATGCTAGAAACAGAAAATATTTCTGAAATGTTTGCTAGATTCTCAAAAATTACTAATGCTTTAAAGGGTCTTGGAAATGCTATATCTGAATCTGAGCAGGTTATGAAGATTTTGAGAGCTCTACCGGAATCTTGGACTCCAAAGATTACTGCGATAGAAGAAGCCAAGGACCTCAACACATTGAAACTAGAAAACCTAATTAGCTCATTAATGTCACATGAGCTAATTAAGAAAAGAAATGAAGATCATCACAAAGGCAAAAGAGCAATTGCCTTGAAAGCCGCACAAGATACAGACGACACCTCATCCTCTCAAAATGACGATGAGATTGCCCTACTCACAAAATGATTCAGAAAATTTATGAGGAAAGGCAGAAATTTTAGAAGTTTCAAAGATAGAAACTCTAGAGAGAAAAAGAAAGAACCAACCAAATGTTACCGATGCGGTGGTTCGGGTCACATGCAAGCTCAATGTCCAACTCCCGAAGAAAGCAACGCAAAAGAACAAAGAAAAGATCGAGGGGACAACAAAAGATTCCAAAGAAATAAAGGAAGAGGCATGTATGTGAATGACGAGGAATCTACAACGAGTAGCTCTTCAACAGACGAAATCGAGGCGGAAGATTGTGCGAGAATATGTTGCATGGCGCAAATCGAACAAGAAGAACAAACCATCTCAACAAAGTGCACAAGCAATGGAGAGGTAAGTTCCAAACCTTGCCATTCTCAATCAAGTTATTCTTCTTTTCAAGAATGCCTCAAATGTGCTGAATTAGAAGAACTACAAATTGCATATGATTCATTATATGAAGAAATGAAAAAATTAGGAAGCAAGTTTACAATTAAGAAAAGACAATGTGATGCAGTAATAATTATAAATAGGAAACTTGAAGAAAAATTAGAAAAATTGAAAGATGAAAATGATTTGCTAAAAAAGGAGAACGGATCATTAAATGAATCATTAGCTAAGTTCTCTAATCCAGGAGAGAATGTAAAGATGTTTCTAAATATGACCTCTCAAACAAATAAAAGAGGTCTTGGTTACTATACATTTGAGCAAAAAGAAAGTAACAAATCAAATGTGCCAATACTTGGGAAATATCAAACAAAAACTGCACCTGTATATAAGCCACTAAAGAAAAAATTTATGTGGACTAGAAGGCCAACGTTTGAACCATTAGATACTTGGAGGCCTACTCCAAGATTACTTATGGCTTGCAATTTTTGCAATAAAATGGGTCATACAATCTATAAATGTAACCTTAAGAAACTGTATGATCATGGTGCAAAATTAGTTTGGGTTCCAAGGAACACAAGATTTGGGCTTTCAAAGTTAGAACTACAAAGATTGAATTATTTTAATAACCCAAATGGACCCATAAAATGGGTACCAAAGAGATAAGATTTACTTATTTATTTTTCAGACATGTTTTAAGGCAAAGGAAAATAATGTATGGTTCATGGATAGCGGTTGTTCAAGGCATATGACCGGAGGAAGAAGTTTATTTCATAAACTTATGCCTTGCAATGATGGAACAGTTGCCTTTGGTAATAATGAAAAAGGTAAAATTAAAGGTAAAGGAAAAATACATAGTATTTCAAATGCATGCATGGAAGATGTTTTGTTTATTGAAGGACTCAAGCATAATCTAATGACCATTAGCCAATTATGTGACAAAGGATATAAGGTTGTGTTTGAATCATCTATATGTAATGTATTGGATGGAGAACATATCATGTTTAGTGGAAAAAGACATGGAAATGTATATTTGGTTTCACTTGATGAACTAGATGGTCAATGTCTAATGACCATTGATAATGATCCATGGGTTTGGCATAAAAGGCTTGGACATATAAATATGGAAAATATAAAGACCCTATGGAAAAAGAGTTTGGTAGAAGGCTTGCCAAAGTTGAAATATGACAAAGACAAAATCTGCAAGGCATGTCAATTATCTAAACAACCTAAAATGCCTTTCTCTACCAAAAAGGAAATTTCCACCACTAGGCCACTTGAATTGCTACACATGGATCTATACGGGCCATCCGACATTTTAACCATTGGTGGAAAGAGATATGTGTTTGTGATTGTTGATGATTTTTCAAGGTTTACATGGATAATTCTCTTAGCTAGCAAAGATGAAGCCTTCTCTATGTTTGCAACCTTTGTAAATTTGGTGCAAAATGAAAAACAAAGTACAATTGTAACTATAAGAAGCGATCATGGTGGTGAATTCGAAAACAAACGATTCATAGAATTTTGTAATGAAAAAGGAATTCATCACACATTTTCTGCACCAAGAACTCCACAACAAAATGGAGTAGTTGAAAGGAAAAACAGAACTATACAAGAGATGGCTAGAACAATGCTAAATGAGAGCAAACTATCCAAGAAATTTTGGGGTGAAGCTGTAAGTACAGCTTGTCATGTTTTGAATCGAGTTACCATTCGAGCAATCTTGAAAAAGACCCCATATGAACTATGGAAAGGAAGGAAACCAAATATCTCCTATTTTCATGCTTTTGGATGCACATGCTATGTTTTGAACAATGAAAAAACCAACTTGGGAAAACTAGATGCTAAAAGTGATGAGGCAATATTCCTTGGTTACTCATCAAATAGAAAAGCATATAGAGTATTCAATAAATGAAACCAAGTTGTAGAAGAGTCCATACATGTTATCTTTGATGAATTTAACCAAACTCCTAGAAAGGAGGATGAATTAAGTGATACAGATGAAACAAAAAGAAAAGAACAACCAAAGGAAAGCGAGCTCAAGACAGAAAATCTCATGGAGGAAGAGGTAAGTGAAGGTAATGATTCTTACAAACCTCCAACTGATTTAAAGTTCAAAAATGCCCATCCAATTGAGCAAGTCATTGGAAATGTATATGAAGGAGTGAAAACTAGGAGATCAAAATAAAACATTTGTGGTCAATATTCTTTTGTATCAAAAATTGAACCAAATACCATTGAACAAGCTCTAAATGATGAAAACTGGGTTATTGCAATGCAAGAAGAGCTAAACCAATTTGAAAGGAACAATGTATGGCATTTAGTTCCTAGACCAAATAATCATACAATCATTGGTACCAAATGGGTATTTAGGAACAAATTAGATGAAAGCGGACTTATAATTAGAAACAAGGCCAGATTAGTAGCCAAAGGGTATTCCCAAGAAGAAAGAATTGATTTCGAAGAATCATATGCACTCGTTGGCTAAATTAGAAGTCATACGTATTTTACTAGCATTTGCTTCTCATATGAACTTCAAATTGTTCCAAATGGATGTAAAAAGCGCATTTTTGAACGGTTATCTGAATGAAGAAGTATATGTTGAACAACCCCCTGGATTTGAAGAAAAGGATCAATCAAAGTATGTTTATAAATTGACCAAAGCATTATATGGACTAAAACAAGCTCCAAGAGCTTGGTATGAAAGGTTAAATAGATTTTTGATTGATCATGAGTTTCAAAGAGGGAAAGTTGATACTACTTTGTTCATTAAGTATAAAAATAAAAACATTCTAATTGTACAAATTTATATAGACGATATAATATTTGGTGCTACTGACGAAAATCTTTGTCAAGAATTTTCTAAGATTATGCAGAGCGAATTCGAAATGAGCATGATGGGAGAATTAAATTTCTTCCTTGGACTGCAAATCAAGCAACAAAGTGAAGGGATATTCTTAAACCAGTCCAAGTATGTCAAAGAGATGCTCAAGAAATTTGGAATGCAAAATAGCAAAGGGGCAAATACTCCAATGAGCTCTACAATCAAGATCGACACAGATGAAAACGGTAAATGTATCGATCAAAAGCTTTATAGAAGCATGATAGGATCTTTTCTATATTTAACTGCTTCTAGACCTGATATTTTATTCAGTGTTTGTATGTGTTCTAGATTTCAAGCATGTCCTAAAGAATCACATTTACTTGCTGTAAAAAGGATTTTTAAATATTTGATAAAAACTACCAATCTTGGACTATGGTATCCAAAGGGGTCAACCTTTGATTTAATCGGCTATTCGGATGCGGATTTTTCCGGCTATAAAGTAGATAGAAAGAGTACTAGTGGAACTTGTCAGTTTCTTGGACATATGTTAGTTTCATGGTACTCAAGAAAACAAACAAGTGTTGCTCTATCCACTGCAGAAGCCGAATACATAGCCGCCGGTAGTTGTTGTGCCCAATTACTTTGGATGAAACAGCAATTGAAAGATTATTGTATTGATTATTTTGATATTCCTATTAGATGTGATAATACAAGTGCAATTTGTCTGACTAAGAATCCCGTACTGCATTCAAGAACCAAGCATATTGATGTAAGACACCATTTCATTAGAGAACATGTTGAAAACCATGATATTTGTTTAGAATATGTGAAAACAGAAGACCAAATTGCTGATATCTTTACCAAACCACTAGCCAAGGAATCATTTTGTAAGATTAGGAATGATATGGGAATGATAGAGCTAAATTAGGAAAATTAAACAAGAAACTAAAAATTTGAAAAGGTCAAGTCGATGAGTCAAGTCGACTCCATGGGAGCCAAGTCAACTCTGCCAAGTCAACTTGGGAAAGTGAAGTCGACTCCGCTTCTATAGCGAAGTCGACTCCACAGGGTCGAAGTCGACTTCGCCTAGGGCAAGTCGACTCTGTACGCGCGACCGTTCCTCTTCCTTCCCTTCCTCTCTTTTCTTCTTTCTCCCTCTTTCTTCTTCCTCATTTTCTCTTCCTCTCATTTCCTCCCGGCGATTTGTATCCTTCGTAAAACCTCGGCAACCAGCTGTCTCTTCTCTCTCCGGCAGATCTCTGCTTTCGCCATTGCCTCCCTTCTCTTTTCGACAGATCCCTCTCTCCGGCCAACCATCTCTCTCTCTCTCTCTCTCTCTCTCTCTGTTTCTCCCCGTTTTCGGCAAGCTCTCTGTTCCAGCAAATCTCCGGCGAACAGCCGTTCCAAACTCTTCTTCCTCCATTCCGACAAACCCACTGACAACCTGCCTCTCCATTCCGAACTCCCAACATCTCCTTTCCTTCTCAAATCACTCTATTTCTCCAGCCTATTAAGTTTTCAATTCTCAAACCAAAATGGCTCCAAAATCTAGACTCCCAAAGCTAGCAGTCTCAAAGCCTTCACTCAAACCTGTTTCTAGACCTTCAAGGTCAACTACAGAGGAAGAAGTTCCCAGAAGGCCAAGAACTTCTGGAAAAAGATCCAGAGAGGAACCATCAACATCGACGGGCAGAAGGGTCAGGTTTCAAACCGCTACCCAATCTTCAGATCGAGCTCCGAGGTCGGAAAGTCAACCTCAAAGCTCAAACTCAGCAAAAATTCCAATCACAAAAGGGCAAGTCTTGAAAATGCCCACAACATACTTCAAAACCGAGCTCCAACATAGTCGCTTCTACAAGGTTTTCTACGAGAGAAAGGTATTCATCCCGAAAAAAATCGATTTCAAATTTCTCAGCGATTATGAATTCGATATAGAAGAGTTGCTAGACTTTCAAGGATGGACATAGTTGTTGAAGTTAGAAGAAAGGGTCTATCCCGACTTAACCAGGCTGTTCTACTACCTATGGGATGACACCAAGTTCTCGACTTATGTCAAAGGATCAGAAATGTATTTTGGAACTATGGCTAATCCAGATCAGAATGAAGCCATAAAGAGAATCGGGAGAATTCTCGGAGTTCCATTTGAAGAAGAAAGGCTACCCAAAGATCTTACAATGGAGAAGATCTATAATGAGCTGACAAAGAGCAACAAGTACCATGCAGGCACCAAATTCCTGCACTATATGGACCTTTCTCCTCGGCTGCGAGTCCTTCGTCTGCTCATTGCGCACTGCATCTATCCAAAAGGAGGCGGAAGGAATCAACTCAATCCACAGGAAGCAATGATCTTATGGAAATTGGTCAATAAAGTAAAGAT
The DNA here is from genome assembly GCA_030490835.1 of Annona cherimola. Lineage (NCBI taxonomy): Eukaryota > Viridiplantae > Streptophyta > Magnoliopsida > Magnoliales > Annonaceae > Annona > Annona cherimola. Next base: position 31,306,339 of record CM059971.1, on the reverse strand, counting down.
CAGTCTTCCTAGACTCTTTCTCGAAGCCTTGGCATGCAAAAAGGATAACCCGAGAGGAGTACTACCCTACGGGAGTTGGATCACGAAGATCCTAGAACGCCTAGAGGTGGATATTGAAGGGAAACCCTTTAAAGTTCCCAAAACGACGAATGCCATCAACAAGGCACTGCTCCAATGCATGAAGATCAACCTGGAGCAATTCAGAGAAGACAGGATACGGGAGAAGCTAGGCGAGCCAGCTCGAGAGCAAGAGGATAATGCACAAGCTGAGGGGGAGCAACTCCCGAGGCACCGCCTGCTCCAGAAGAGCCAGTATCTCCCGCAACGCACGGATCCTACTCACCTCAAGGATCTGCTGCACCCGAACGAGTGCCTCCTACATCATCTCAAGAGATCACACTCTTAAGTATCAAAGAAGAGATTTCGGCTCTTCGGGAAGAAATGGGTCATCAAGAGGATAGGATGACTAGTCTTGTGACTGAGGTCTTGAATGCTATCAATGATATGCATTCCCGACAAGATCGAATCGATCGAAAAATGCGTACCATTCGATACCAACTCGCCTCAGGCCGTCACAAGAAGCGACCCATGCCTGAACTTGATCCCTTCGAATAGGGTTCGGTTCATCGAGAACCCACTCCCGCTCAAGCTTTCTCCTTCTACTCATCCGCCCATAACCGTCCCATCAAACCTATCTCATATCCCATATCTCAATTTTAATTCACAAAATCTTTGAGAATTGACAAATTTTTGATAGATTGACAAAAAGGGGGAGATAGAATAGGAATTGAGTAGAGAATTGAGTAGAGTTTTTTGAGTTTTGGGTCAGGTAGTTTGTATCTAGGTTTCATTTTTGCTTTACATTGTAAATTGAAAACATGAATGATATATGAAACTTGTTTATGCTCAAATATGTGTTTTATGATTGATATGTTTGTTATATTGAAAATTATGAATGTTTGAAAGTTATGTTCTGAATGTTTGTTTTGTTGAAAGCTATGACAATTATGTTCTATTTTTTAAAATGCAATTATCTTGAAAGGAACAAGCTCAATTTAGTTTTGTCAATCATCAAAAAGGGGAAGATTGTTGGAAACAATGTTTAAAACAAAACAAAATTGACCAAAGCATGAGTTTTGATGATTAACAAAGACTAATTTGAGTATATCAAGTATACTAATGAGTTTGCCAAATATTTTAAGGAACTGAAATAGTCAAGTCGATCCCCAAGTCGACTTGGACTTCGACTTAGGGTGAAGTCGATCCCAAAGTCGACTCCATTATCGACTTGAAACAGAACTTCAAAGGCAAAATCAAAACTAGAAGAATAGCAGGTGAAGTCGCAGGCTAAGTCGACTCCACTTGCGACTTGGGAAGCCAAGTCGCAAACGAAGTCGACCTCACTATCGACTTCAGTCGAGAAAAACTGTCCAGACCTGATTTTGGGGCACAAAGATGCCCAAGTCGCAGACGAAGTCGACTCCAGGTGCGACTTGGGCGCAGTCGCAAACAAGGTCGACTCCATCCTCGACTTGAGAAGTTCAAACTTCAAAAATGCAGTTCCAAGCTTATTCCAAGAATCTATTTGAACTTTCTCAAATCCAAAGTAAGGTGCAAAGACTATTCTCAAGATTAACTTGGGTTTTTCAAGTTCAAAGCAAGGATTCATGTTTAAGATCAAATCAAGTCTATCAAGTCCAAGGCAAAGATACAAGTATGTTTCAAATATTCAAGTCTTAAAGATCAAATGAGTCAGATGCAAAGCAAGGTGCATGAATCAATCATGCAAGAATCAAACTCTCCTCAGAATCACAAGATTCAAGCCAATCCAAGATGAATCAAGTACAAGCTCTTCAAGAATCACAAGATCTACAAGTATGAGGAGCCATTCAAGAATCAAAAGGACTAAAGGAAGAAAGCCAAGCAAGATAGAAGCAAATCAAATGAGGATCAAAGCATTTTTAGCAAAGGCCGAGCCAAGTCGCAACCCAAGTCGACTCCAGGATCGACTTGAGTTGAAGTCTGAGGCCAAGTCGACCCAAGACTCAGACTTGGAAATCTGAAGAACTGGAGTCGCACACGAGGTCGACTCCAGGTGCGACTTGGAAGCCAAGTCGCAGGCCAAGTCGACTCCATCTTCGACTTGGAAAATAACGTTCGAATTTTTGAACATTGGAGATCATTTATTGCGCGCCAACCACCTCTACAACGTTCAAATCTTCCTCACTCTATAAAAGGACACTCAAATGAACGTGAAAGAAGACACAAGACTCTCATATACACTACTTTACACATTACAAAGTCCAAAGAGAGAAAAGAAGTGCAAGAAAGAGTTTCTATTTCCTTTCTCCATATTTGAGTGGTCCATATACATTCAAAGGAAGAAAGAGCCTCAAGTTGCAAGCTGCTTCATCGATACTCATCCAAGCTGCTTCTACAATTTCTTCCTCGAGCTAAACTTGCCTACACATCTCTGTAAAGTGTAGTTTTTCTTATTTCAAGTCTTGTTGTATTAAACTTGATTTAGCTTGGGTAGCTAAGATCAAGTATATGCAAAGTAGTGTGTGATTGGAGTGAAACTCATCACCTACTTGTGTTGTGTTGTGCATGCCCCCTAGAGCTGGAATCTAGAAGAGAGCATAGGCTCTAGGTTATTTATGCCCCCCTAGAGCTGGAATCTAGAAGAGAGCGGAGACTCTAAGTGTATTCGAGGAATACATAGTGGAACCCAAGTCACAACGAAGTGTGAGCTTGGAAGAGTGGAGTAGGGAAGGATTGCCCGAACTACTATAAATCTTGTCGTTTGCTTTCTTTTACTGCTTTATCCTATTGTTCTCTATTTGCTTTCAAAAAGGGGATTAATTTTTCAAGGGGTTAAGCTTTTTAATTTACCAAAGAATTTTTTAAAGAACCCAATTCACCCCTCCCCTCTTGGGTTTAGCCATCAACTCGGGACCAACTAGTGGTATCATAGCAGGTCTTTGAGTCTACCAAAGAGATCTTATCGATATGGCATCCCAATCTACTTCCGTTCCCGCATTTCCTGAAGGCCAATCCTTTACAAGGCCACCATTGTTTGATGGAAACAATTTTGGATATTGGAAGCTTCGTATGAAGCAACTTATTATGGCTACCGACATGGATTCTTGAATTGCAATCCAAGATGGAGTAACCTTGCCTACCGATAAAAGAGCTTCCAAATGGACTGATGAGGAAGTAAGAATTGTAAAGAGCAATGCTAAAGCTATGAACTCATTATTTTGTGCTCTTACAGCTTCTGAGTATGATAGAGTATCCTCTTGTTTAACCGCCAAAGAGATATGGGATACGTTAACCTCCATTTATGAAGGAACTTCTCAAGTCCAAGGGATGAGAAGAAATATTTTGATTGGAGAACTAGAAAACTTTAGAATGCTAGAAACAGAAAATATTTCTGAAATGTTTGCTAGATTCTCAAAAATTACTAATGCTTTAAAGGTAATGATTCTTACAAACCCCCAATAGATTTAAAGTTCCAAAATGACCATCCAATTGACTAAGTTATTGGAAATGTATATGAAGGAATAAGAATAAGGAGGTCTAGACATAATATTTGTAGAGATTTTGCATTTGTGTCTAAAATAGAACTAAATTTAATTGACTAAGCTCTTAATGATGAAAATTGGATTTTGGCAATGCAAGAAGAGCTAAATCGGTTTGAAAGAAGTCAAGTATTACACCTAGTTCCTAGACCTAAGAATTACACTATTATTGGTACCAAATGGGTTTTTAGGAGCAAACTAGATGAAAGTGGACTTATGGTGAGAAACTAGGCCAGACTTTTAGCCAAAGGATATTCCCAAGAAGAAGGAATCGATTTTGAGGAATCATAAGCTCCGGTGGCTAGATTGGAAGTCATACGTATTCTACTAACTTTTGCCTCTTACATGGAGTTTAAATTGTAATGAATGGATGTCAAAAATACATTTTTGAATGAATTTCTAAATGAGGAAGTATATATTGAACAACCTCCCAGTTTTGAAGAGAAAGATCAATCAAAATTTATTTTTAAATTAATCAAAGCATTGCATGGACTTAAATAAGCTCCAAGAGCTTGGTATGAGAGGTTAATCAAATTTTTGATTGATCATGATTTTCAGAGAGAAAAAGTTGATACAACATTGTTTATCAAATATAAGGATAAAAGTATATTAATTATTCAAATTTATATAGATGATATTATATTTTGTGCTACTAATGAAACTCTATGTTAAAAAATTTCTAAGATTATGCAGAGTGAATTTGAAATGAGCATGATGGGCGAGCTAAACTTCTTTTTTGGATTGCAAATCAAGCAACTAGCCAAAAAAATCTTCATAAATTAGTCCAAATACGTCAAAGAAATGCTCAAGAAGTTTGGAATGCAAAATAGAAAAGGCGCAAACACACTGTAACACCGAGACCCAAGTAGGACTCATATAAGTGCATTTAAGTTGCAATTATGATTTATGTATGAATTGATTGATTTATGGATGATTTTCATGAATTGATGAATTTTTGCAATTAGGGTATGCTTAAAAATGATGATAAAAACTAATCGTCATAACCCAATGTGAGGATTAGAAAATGCGAATGTGGCATGAATAATTATTTTAATTTTCATAATTTTATTAATAAAAATTAGAATGAAAATTATGGAATTATGTTGGAAAATGTAGAAAATTCATAACTTGACGCCTATAAGGTAGATTGAGATGAAATTTGAAAAGTAAGCTCATGAATTTGGGCTCAACATTATGGGTGGATTGGATTAAGGAAAATATGATGGGATTAAGATGATAATTATTGTTTCAATCTCACACCCAAAGGATGATTTTAAATGATCATAACTTGACGTAGAAAAGTCGCATTGAAACGAAACTTGACACAGTTAAATAAAATTATGAAATCAACGCTATGAAAGGATTAAATTAAGCTAATTTCCATAAGAATATTCTTAATTGGAAAAAGGTGAGTAGCATTGATTTTGTGCACCCAAAAATACCATAGTGTTTATTAAAAAGCAACTGATTTAATGACTTAGTTTAATGCTCATGAGAGGTGTCAAATGGAGGTGATTTGAGCTAGATTTTTTGAAATTATTTAAGGCTAAAATCCATGAAAAAGCAAGGGTTTAAATGCCTAAGTTGAGGTATAGATATGGTGTCAATGCAAGGGGATGCCCAAGGGGATAAATGCATGAGTTTTGGATTTTTTAAAATCCCCAAATATGTATCTAAGTAGCTAAGCACCTAGGGTAAGTAATGGGACATTAAAACAAGTGGAAAAATGGGCACGAAATGTCAAAAGGCAGCAGCTACGTGGGGACGTCCCAAGTGGACAGCAAGGTTGCATTGAATTGAGCTTGATTTGATTATTTTTGATAAATAGAAAATGTGTATTTTACTTGGGTAAGAAATTGTCATGTTAACAAGGGATAAGAAATAAATAAATTACCCTAAAGACATGTGGCAAAGTGGGGTCATAGAACTGGAAAAAAATCCAAGATACATAAGATTGGACGTCCATGTGCAAGAGGGTTAGAGAGAGAGAAATTCTCAAAAAAATCTCAAGTAAGGAGCAGCCCTTGCACTTCTAAACTCAACAAGGAAAGAGGAGAAAAAGAGAAGGAAAAAATGAAAGAAAGAGAAGAGGATTCAAGCTAACGTAAAATACCCTAAGATTAGGTTACTTTGAATGTCCAAAAGGGTTTGAAAAGATTTGCCCTAAATCTGACTTTTAAGGACATATGTATGGAAACATCAAAACAAGGTAAAAGGGGTACCCCACATGTTTAAGATGTTGCTATTTTGGAAGCAACTAAATTATGGATTTTAAATATGTGATAATGCCCTAAATTTAGGTTAAGAAAAGCATAATTAGTTGCTGGAAATTGTGGTTAAAAAATCTGTTAAGATTTAAGTATTGAAAGGATAAAAAATGGGTCTTAACGTTGCTGTTTTGGAAGCCAATGATAAATGGATTAAAATTATGAAATTAGAACCTAAATTATATTTTAATTAAGGGGTTTAATTATGCAGAAATTGGATATAAGTTGCTGTTTAAGAAATTTTTAAGAAACTTATAAGATATGTGTTATAAGTTGGATGTATGTAGAAGGATGTGTGTGAATAGATGATACATGACTTATATGAAATTGCTAAAATGCAAAAATGCATGAATATGTGATGAAATGCATGATTATATTGTCGTATTGATGATTATTGATTATCTCTAAATTTGATATTTAATTATGAAGCCTAGGACGTCAATTATATGCTTAAAATGAGCATTGACGTATGAAAAATGAAAAATAGATAAATAAATGATAAATGGGAGGTATGAACCCCACATGTTGATTAATGAATGATTATTATGTATTTACCCATATATGAGTTTAAAATGAAATATGAAATGGATGGTATAATACACAAGCGAATGTCATGTATGTATGCCGACTTGAAATTAAAATTGATTATGTGTGAAATGGATTATAGGATTGGAAAACTAAATGAATGCAAGCAAATGAATTTGTTATAAATGTAATGCCATTTTTATGTATGGGCAAAGGCAAAGAGAAAGTTGACATGGAAAGCTAAGGCAATGAGGTAAGCAAGCAATTTTCTAAATGCTTTTTGTTTTATCAAAATGTGATGAAATATTTGCTAATGTTGTTTTAACTATTTGGTTGGTTTAGCAAATGAATGTTTTAAATTCTTCTTAAGATGTTTAAGGATGTCCATTCTTTTATCTCAATATGTATTGAAATGATATTTTCAATGTGATAAATGAATTGTTCAATATTTCTCAATTATTTATTACAAGGGTAAAACATGGATTTATAAATGCAAAATCATGCTAGCATATCAAAAAGAATGTTTATGAAAGAATGCATGTGCACAAAGCATGAGGTCCACCTCAAAGGTGAAAGCGGACCGATTGTCCCCCTTTGGTGCGGCCAAGTCGCTAAGATAGGCCTCAGGTTGTGACGAGCTGCGTATATATCTATTAAAATGCTCGTTTTAACGCAAGTGTATGTGCCGATCAAGTAATAAAGAGTGAGTAAAGTATCGTTCCCATGAGGATTGTGTTAAACGGATTAGCACCTTAAATCTCAATTGTCTGAGTGAATTGGTAAAATAAATGAGAGTTTGCTTTTAAAAAATTAAATTAAACTAAACTAAAAAAAGAAGTAAATGACCAGAGTGAGGTGGATATTGCTGAGATTGCCTTGAGATGATTAAGATAGGTGGGAATATGAAGTCATTGAATCATAGCTATGTCAATTGGTCCTAATTAAGTTAGTTGTGCAGAGATTACTAATCTAGGTTCATTCATATTTATATATGTCTTCTAACACATACAAATCTAGCCAAGTTTTAGTTATGTACTATGTTCCCATAAATATAAGTAAAACAAGGTTGATAACGATATAACCTAATCATGATTACATAGGGTTAATAGGTATATTCCTATCCATATTAACATTTAACACAACATGAGCTAGAATACCTGTGCCTTATATATGGATCTCATTCAAATCTCACTTTTCCAAGCATGAATCTGAATATTAGATTAATCCACAAGGTTGCAAAGCTTTGTAAACGCATTAAGCATAATATATAAAGGTAATCTAAATTAAACATATGTCACAACACAACTATATTATTAATTCAAACATAAAAAAACCAAATATCATGAGCTATGAATTCAAATCTTACATATCTCCCACCATAGGAAGGTTCAGCCCATAAACATGACTTCAATTCTCATTAAAATTGAGTTTACAATCATCCCAAGCAAGAAGAATAACAAATAGGTGGAGACAGATGAGAAGAGGAGATGAAACTTAATGGATTTTGTGGTGATGGCTTAGATCTCCACTTGCTCTTCTCTCCTTCCTTGAAGCTTTGGTTTCCCCCTTTTCTCCATAGCAGCTATTCCCTATTTTGGTCTCTCTTCTATGGTCTGCAGAACTCCCCTTGCACGCAGTCCTAGATTTTTATTTATAATGGATAGCTTACACAGCACATGTGCAAAAAACCGCGCACGTACGGATGCGTAGTGGAGCCTAGGCGCCAACTCTCTGTGTGCTGTGCAACTTAGAAACCTTTCTAGAAACCCTAGGATTTCATGCCTAGGCGCCTAGGCACCAACTCCCTGGAACTAATTTGCTGCTTTGACCTCAAAACTCTCCTGGAACTTATCTATATGTTAGTAAGGTGGTGCCTAGGTGCTAACTCACTGGAAGCAATTTGCTACTGGATGTGCTGGAGATTCTGGCTAAGGCGCCACTGGATGGCGCCTAAGCGGCATCCCGCTGCTCCTTGACTTGGTTTCGTTCTGCATTTAACTCGTTTGCATGCCTTTATATTGCCCATCCTTCCAGCAAAAAATGAATAAACTAAATAAATGAGCTAAAAATGCCTAATTTATGCAAAAAATACATAAAAATGTAATAATAATCCTAAAATGCAAAGTGAGTGAAAATTTAGCTTAAAAAATGCAAATTAAGCGTAATCCCTCATACTAGCATACAAAGATGAACTGAAATGAGTCATGATAACTTGTATTTTTACGAGTTATCAGGCCGGCAGCGCCTCCCTGGATTGGGAGAGACGATGAAGACAGATGGTTGCCTAGCTAGTTACTATCCTATGATGTCATATTTTGTAATAATGCATTGCATTGTTTATGATATACCCTCAACGAGTATAAGAAACATGTTTTTATGATATACTCTCGAGTGGGTGTAACATTGCTTTTCAAGATATTTTAAATGAAAATTAATTGCTTGAAAACCTAATATCTTACTTATTGAGTTTCGACTCACAATTTTATTTTTCAAACCCTAAAGACAAGTGAAAGGAAGCACCAAGCATGGAGCACAGGTGGAGCTTCAAGGATAAATGAATTTTTATGAATTACCTGTGTATGAACTTATGGTGGAATGGTTGTATTATGACATTAAATATCTGTCTTAATGTTGTATAAAAATCATGTTATGTTTTGTGACTATGGATGGAAAAATTTTTTTATGGACAAATGCTAAGGTATGAATTATCATATTGTGAATGAGTATGAATTTTATGAGATAATATGTATATTCTGAATTGGTATAATGACATAAAAGGGCATTTGATGGAAATTAGAATGTGTGGAATGTTATAAACTCCTAAGGAGTCAGGATTTAGTGGATAAATATCCAATAAAACCCGTTATGTGACAGGGCAACAATCCTGATTATGTTTACCAATCAATAATGGTCCTGGAGTAAGGCTAATGTTGTGACGCTCGGGCTGGGGCGCCACACACGCCCACGAGTTCAATCATCAAAATTGACAAGAATGAAAAAGTTAAATCAGTTGAACAAAAGTTGTAAGAAGCATAATAGGATCTTTATTGTATTCGACTGCAACTAGATCGAATATTCTGTTTAGTATTTGTATGTGTTTAAGATTTCAATCATGTTCCAAAGAATCACATTTAATAGCTGTAAAAAGAATTTTTAGATAGTTAATCAACACTACTAATCTAGGTATACGGTATCCAAAGGGTTCAACATTTGATCTAATCGGTTACTCGGATGCAGATTTTTTCGGTTACAAAGTAGATAGAAAAAGTACTAGAGGAACATGTCAGTTTCTTGGAAACATGATGGTCTCATGGTTTTCAAGAAAATAAACTAGTGTTGCTCCGTCTACTGTGAAAGCCGAATATATTTCCGTCAGGAGCTGTTGTACCCACAACTACTTTGGATGAAATAACAACTTCGAGATTACGGCATTGAGTATAAAGATATACGAATTAGATGTGATAATACAAGTGCAATATGTTTAACCAAAAATTCAATACTGCATTCAAGAACTAAACATATAGATGTGAGACATTATTTCATTAGGGAGCATGTTGAAAACCATGATATTTGCTTAGAATATGTTAAAACTGATGATCAAATTGCAGATATTTTCACGAAGCCATTAGTAAAAGAATTATTTTACAAGGTTAGAAATGATATGGGTATGATTAATATTGATTAGACACATGAAATTTTGAAATTAAATAGAAGGAGTAAAAATTAGAGAACATATTGAACCTAAGTCGGAGAAGCCAAGTTGACTCCACTCATCCCAAGTTGACTTCGCCGAAGTCGACTCTAAATGAGCGAAGTCCACTTCGATTAGGATTCAAAGTTGACTTCGGGGCATCGTTTCGGCTGTCCTGCGCCTATAAGAGGCAGGGGCATCCCCTTCTCTTCCCATTTCTCTCTCACTCTCTCTCAAAAATCACTCTCCCATTCCCATCTTCCATTCTTGAATTCCCTTGAGAAATTATTCCATTTCCATTTGCACCATCGAGATCCCATTACCTTAAAACCATGGCACCTAAGGCCATATCCAAACCCAACATGCTACCCATTTCAAGACCATCCCAATCTCGAACTGGGGAAGACGTGCCACGTAAGCAACGGACGCCATCCAAGAGAGTGTGGGAAGAAGCCGCAGCGTCCACAGGCTGACGAGTCCAGTTCCATCAAGGTAACCCATCCACTTTATCTTCTAGAGAAGAGGAGAATGCAGAATTAAGTAGTAGCTCTAAGATGGGTGTAAAAAGAAAAGGGACTCATACTCAACGGGCCAAGTTCTTAAAATGCCTATAGATTATTTCAGAATCGAATGCCAACATGGCAGGTTCTATAAGAATTTCTATGAGAGAGATTTTTGTGCCTAAAATCATAAATTTTAAGTTCCTACAAGAGTATGAATTTGGAATAAAGAAGTTATTGAATTTTCAAGGGTGAACAAGGTTGCTGAAAGAGGATGATAAGATATATCCCGACCTGACCAAACTATTTTACTATTTATGGGATCAGGAATATCTTAACACATATGTCAAAGGGGTTGAGATAACTTTAGGACTTGCACATGGAATCTGCAGAAGGAATGTCATTAATCAAATCGCCAACATTCTAGGAGTGCCAAATGAAAATCAACCTATTCCTGAATGATTGACCCTCATGCAGATGTACAATTAGCTCACCAACAGCAACAAATATCATCCCGAGATCAAGTTCCTACACTACATGGACCTATCCCTGAGACTTAGGGTCATGCGGCTGTTAATCACCCATTGCATTTACCCCAAGGGAGGCGGTCGGAATCAACTTGATCCACAGGAAGTTGAAATCCTGTGGAAAGTTACCAACAGGGTCAAAGTAAGTCTTCCCAAACTATTTTTAGAGGCCCTTGAGCTCAAAAAGGAAAATCCACGAGGAATTATGCCATATGGAACGTGGATCACAAAAATCATGGCCAATTACAATGTTGACTTGGATGGTGAACCTTTTGAAATATTAAACCCAACAAACGCCATCAACTGGGCCTTCCTGACCCGTATGAAGATTAATATGGAGGAGTTTCAAGCTAATTGGCTAAGGGAACAGATGGAAAATGAATTTCAAGATCTTCCAGCTCAGCCAGAAGCCGAAGGTGCTCATCTTGAGGGGGAGGATTTGCCCCGACATGAACCCATTCCATCTCCACTCCAGCACCTGCCACTCCCTCATCTTATGGATCCTGCTCTCCCCATGGATCGAGGGCTACAGACCACTTTGCCCGCTCCCCAGACTAACCATCCACATCCAAGGCCATTTTGGACTATTTACAACAAATGGAAAGTCAGATATCACAGGAATTGGAAAATATCAACATTAACCTGATGGAAATGCATCGCCGACCGGACAAACCGGATCAAGAGTTAACGACCATCAAGTATCACCTTGCCTCGGGCAGTCGCCATAGCTAACCCATTCCTAGCCTTCTCAATTTCGATCCATATTGGGCCGAGTCAGTCAAAGTTCAACCCACCGTTCAGGCTTCATCGGCTTGCGCCCGACCTATTCCTCCATCCTATCCTGTATCCTATCCCATCACGGCCTTCCAATTTCATAATTCCCGGTTTCCTTATCTCCCATTTTGATGCCTTACTAAAAAAGGGGAAGAGAGAGTAGGACTTAGAATTTTATTTAGGTTGGGTAGTATGTATTTTGGATTTTTGAATCATTTTGTATATATGACATTACTTGAATGCAAATTCCTATTTTTTAGTGCAAATTGTGATTTGGAATGACTATGTTATGCAATGTATGTTAATTTAATGAAATACGCCACTTATATAAAATTTTGTGTAATCAACATAATATGATAATGGAATTTAATGCAAAATTTTAAAATAGAACATGACATATCTCTTATACAACAAAATAAAATGTTTATCTCAAATTAGTTTTGTCAATCATCAAAAATGGAGAGATTGTTGAAATTTAAGGAAAATTAAGCACAATCCATGTTTTGATGATTAACAACTCACTTTCGAGAAGTATTTTAGTACTAATGAGGTTGCTAAGTGATGCCAAGGTGTGTAAAATCAAAGATCAAAAGATAGCAGGTCAAGTCGCAACCTCAAGTCAACTCAAGCATTGACTTAGGTCAAGTTGATACCCAAGTTAACTCTAGGATAGACTTCGAATGCCCAAAAATCGACAGAGTTGAAATTGGGACTCGGAGACAGACGAAGTCGCAATTGAAGTCGACTCTGTATGCGACTTAAGTGAAGTTGCATCTCAAATCGACCCAAGTATGCGACTTGGGTGAAGTTGTAATCCAAGTATACTCGAGCCTGCGACTTAAGTACAAAGCAATCTTATATTGTTTCAGAGACTCCTTGAGATGGTAATTAAAATCAAGAAGAAATGTCAATCATGAATCAAGGCCACTAAAAAGGATTTCTTTCAAGAGACTAATGTATTGTACAATTCAACCATCATAATACATATCAAGAATAACCAGTGAAGATCCAAGTACTTGAAAAGAGAAGAAAAGAAGGTCATCCACAACATGCAGATCACAAGCAAAGCATTGAAGTTCCAATAATACATATGGCTGGTGAAGTCGCATCCGAAGTCGACTCCACTTGCCACTTGGGTCAAGTCCGAGACCAAGTCGACATGAGCATGGAATTTGAGTTGGAAGCTAAAGGTCAAAGTCGCTCCCGAAGTCGACTCTAGTGTGCAACTTGAGTGAAGTCGCACCTGCAGTCGACTCCACCCTGTGACTTGAACGAAGTTTCATACTAAGTCAACTCCAAATGTGACTTGGCTCGCAACAGTTAGAAAAATTCAAACGTTGACGCATTAAATGTGTGCCACCTACCACTAAAAGTTCGAATTTACTTGTCATTATTTAAGGAGCATCAAGTGAACGTGAATGCAGTTGAAAAAATATTGAATGAGTTCACCTTCCACTCTCTCTAGCAATTAAGTGATCTACAAGAAGTTTCAAGAAGAACTTTGCATTTAAACTGCGGAAAGTTGTACTGCTCCATCCACAACTACTTCTACAAGTTCTTCTATGCACTCAAATCTGCCTACATAATTTGTAACGTGTAGATCTTTGTTATTTATTGTTTACTTATTTTTCCCACTTGGTTTAGTATTTGAGACTAAAACCAAGTGAAAGCAAAGTAACTTGTGATTGGAGTGGAAGTCGTTACCTACTTGTACTGAGATTATATAAGCCCCCAAGAGCTAGAATCTAGAAGAAAGCGGGCACTCTAAATTGTATTGATAATTCAATAGTGGAACCGAAGATACAATGGGTGTGTGCTTGGAAGAGCGGAGTAAGGAAGGTTGCCCGACCGCTATATATTATTGTCTATTTGCGTGGTTTGATTGGTTGTGTTTTATCTTTCTACTACAACCTCTCATTCTAACTCGTTGGACGTTTCATCAAGGGGACTAAATTTACAAGGATGAAAGTTTCTAATTATGCAAAGAATTTTTAATTACCCAATTCACCCCTTCCCTCTTGGGTATTGTCATAAACTAATTAAATAATTATCAATCTAATTAAATCATGATTAATATAATCCACACCATTCATGAGGTAAAGTACGTCAACATGTGCTTACCTTTCAAATTTCACGTCAATCCGCCTAATAGGCGTCAAGTTATGAATTTTTCAAATAATACTCTAACTTATCCCATCATTATCATCAACTAAATCATAATTAAAGGGATTAAAAATCATGCCAAATCATCATTTCCATACTTTATTTTGTTCTTTTTAAGCACATTAAACCACATTGGGCTAAGGTGATTAAATTAACCACCTCACTTAGTCATTTACCCTAATCTCATTTATCCATTTCAATGCACACATTAATAACTCTTGAATATTTAGGTTATATTTAGTAATCTCAAATGTTCTAGGTATCACAATTGTACACTTAGTAACCAAGTTCACTGTGTCCTCCACCAATTTAGGACCAACTACTTGATGTTCACCTACTTCATCTGAACATAATGAGGATCTACATCTCCTCCCATATAAAGTTTCAAATTGAGCCATCTAAAAGCAAAATTAATTATCGACAAATGGTCACTCCAAGATTTGTCAAAATCAAACACACGCATCCATAACATGTCTTCTAATTTTTTATTTACCCTCTTTGTTTGTCCATCAGTTTGTGGGCGAAATGTTGTATTGAATTTAAGATGGGTTCCGAATGCTCTATGCAAACTCTTCCAAAATTTAGAGGTGAAAATACTATCTCGAACTGAGATAATAGACTTTGGCACTCCATGAAGTCGCACTACTTACTTGTCATACAACTGGTAGAAAGTGAGCTACTTTTGTTAATTGATTTACAATCACCCAAATGGAGTCATATCTTGTTGTTGTCTTAGGTAGGCCCTCAACAAAATCCATAGTCACCTCATCCCCACTTCCACTAAGGAGATTTTCATCTATTGTAATAAACCTCCTGGCCTCTTATGCACTACTTTGACTTGTTGACATGTTAAACAACGGGCCACATACTCCCCAATATCCTTCTTCATGCCCCTCCACCAAAACCGCTTCTTCAAATCATGGTACATCTTTGTGCCTCCAAGATGCACTGCATAGGGTGAATAATGTGCCTCCTCTAGTACCACCTGCTTAACCGAAGTTTGCATAAGAATCACCATCCGACCCTTATATATCATCCACCATCATCAACTGCAAAATCTGGGGACTAATTTTTCAATGTTATCACTCTCTGCTTCTGGATCTCCTCATCATTATTTCATACTTCTCTAATTTGTTCCTTGAGACTTGGTTGTAAGCTTAACCGACTCATATGTGCCACTACCCCCTATACACATACATGGAGGTCCAACCTCCTCATATCTTCAAAGTTGACCACTTGAATAGTGATCAATGTTGTCATGCTACATCCAACCTTCCAGCTCAGTGCATTCACTATTATATTTGCTTTCTAGGATGATAATGAATCTCTAAGTTATAGTCCTTTAGCAATTCTAGCCACTGTCTTTATCTCATATTTAACTTGTTTAGAGTAAAAATATATTTAAGGTTCTTATGATCTATGTAAATATCACACTTCTTTCCATATAAATAATGTCTCCAAATCTTCAGGGAAAAAACTATCGTAGCCAACTCCAAGTCATGAGTGGGGTAGTTTTTCTCATGTGACCTTAACTGTCAAGATGCATATGCAATCACCTTATCATGTTACATAAAAACACATCTCAGTCCATACTTATAAGCATCACTATATACAACGAATCCACCCTGACTAGAAGGAATTGCTAGAATTTGAGCATTCACTAACCTTCTCTTCAACTCCAAGAAAGTTGCCTTACACTTATCATTCCAAATATATTGAACTCCTTTTGTATCAATCTAGTTAAGGGGCTACAATGATAGAAAAGCCCTCCACAAATCTTCTGTAGTAAATTGCTTATCCCAAGAAACTTCAAATTTCAATAACACTAGTGGGTCAGGGCCAATCAATAATTGCCTCAATTTTAGTTGGGTCAACTGATACACCATTGGCTGAAATTACATGACTAAGAAATGCAATACTACTCAACCAAAAGTCACACTTCTTCAGTTTAGCATATAGCTTTTCCTTCCTTAATATACGTAAAGCAATGTGTAAGTGCTGAGCATACTCTATCTCACTCCTCGAATAGATCAGGATATCATTAATAAATACTAAGATAAAATGACGAGTTTGTTGGAAACAATGTTTAAAACAATAAAAATTGACCAAATCTTAAGTTTCGATGATTAACAAGAACTAATTTGAGTATATAAAAGGTACTAATGTGTTTGATAAATGTTTAAGGAAAGCAAAGAGGTCAAGTCGATCTTCAAGTCGACTTGGACTTCGACTTGGGTGAAGTCGATCCCAAAGTCGACTCAAATATCGACTTGAGAATGAATCCCAAAAGCGCAACAGGTGAAGTCGCAGGTCAAGTCGACTCCACTTGCGACTTGGGAAGTCAAGTCGCAGACGAAGTCGACTCCAGCATCGACTTCAAACAAAAGAAAATGTCCAGCGTTGATTTTGGGGGCACGAAGCTGCCCAAGTCGCAAACGAAGTCGACTCCAGGTGCGACTTGGGTCAAGTCGCAGACAAGGTCGACTCCAACTTCGACTTGAGGATTTTAGATTTGAAGATTGAAGTTTCAAGTTTATTCCAAGGATCATATTGAACTTGTTCAAACCCAAATGAGATGAAAAGTTCATTCACAAGGAAACAAATTAAGATTCTTGAAGATCAAAGCTAAGATTCATATTCAATGTTCAAATCAAGTCTATCAAGCCAAGGCAAATGTTCAAGCTTATTCAAATAAGGCAACACCCAAGTTATGGAGACCAAGTGAGTCCAAGACTAAGCGAGGAACAAGCATATATCATGCAAGGACTCTAACAGCTCAAAAGCTTTGCAAGGATCAAGCCGAATCTTGAAGAACAAAGCAGCTTCAGCAAAACCCGAGCCAAGTCGCAGGCTAAGTCGACTTCAGATTCGACTTGAGTCGAAGTCTGGAACCAAGTCGACTAAAACTCAGACTTGGGAAATTGGAGGAACTGGAGTCGCAGACGAAGTCGACTCCAGATGCGACTTGGGTTGCCAAGTCGCAAGCCAAGTCGACTCCATCTTCGACTTGGGTATAACGTTCAAATTTTCGAACGTTGGAGTTCATTTATTGCGCGCCAACAACTTCCACAACGTTCCAATCCTTCTTACTCTATAAAAGGACAATCAAATGAACATGAGAGTAAGCAATACACACTACTCTAAGGATCATAGAGAGAAAAGAAGTTCAAGAAAGATTTTCAAATCCTTTTCTCCATATTTGAGATTTTTCAAAAGGAAGAAAGAGCTTCAAACTGCAAGTTGCCTCAACAATCATCATCCAAGCTGCCTTTGATTTCTTCCTCGAGTTCAAACTGCCTACACAAATCTGTAAAGTGTAGTTTTTACTTATTTTCATCATCTTGTTGTATTGAACTTGATTTAGCTTGAGTTGCTAAGATCAAGTGTATGCAAAGTAGAGTGTGATTGGAGTGAGACTCGTCACCTACTTGTGCATTGAGTTGTTACGCCCCCTAGAGCTAGAATCTAGAAGAGAGCAAGTGGCTCTAGTTGTATATGCCCCCTAGAGCTTTGAATCTAGAAGAGAGCGGTGACTCTAAGTGTATTCAAGGAATACATAGTGGAACCCAAGTCACAACGGAGTGTGAGCTTGGAAGAGTGGAGTAGGGAAGGTTTGCCCGAACCACTATAAATCTTGTGTTTGTTTTTTCTATTACTACTTTATTTTTAATTGCCCTCCATTAGCCTTCATAAGGGGATTAATTTTCAGAAAAGGGTTAAGTTTTGATTTACCAAAGATTTTTTAAAGAACCCAATTCACCCCTCCCCTCTTGGGTTTAGCCATCAACTAGGGACCAACAAGTGGTATCAGAGCAGGTCTTTGAGTTTACCAAAGAGATCTTATCAATATGGCATCCCAATCTACTTCCGTTCTCGCTTTTGCTGAAGGCCAATCCTTTACAAGGCCACCATTGTTTGATGGGAACAATTTTGGATATTGGAAGCTTCGTATGAAGCAACTCATCATGGCTACCGACATGGATTCTTGGATTGCTATCCAAGATGGTGTAACTTTGCCTACCGATGAACGAGCTTCCAAATGGACCGATGAGGAAGTAAGAATAGTGAAGAGCAACGCCAAAGCTATGAACTCCTTATTTTGTGCTCTCACTGCTTCTGAATATGATAGAGTATCCTCTTGTTTAACCGCCAAAGAGATTTGGGATACGCTAACCTCTATCTATGAAGGAACTTCTCAAGTCCAAGGGACGAGAAGAAATATTTTGATTGGAGATCTAGAGAATTTTAGAATGCTAGAAACAGAAAATATTTCTGAAATGTTTGCTAGGTTCTCAAAGATTACTAATGCTCTAAAAGGTCTTGGAAAGGCTATTTCTGAATCTGAGCAGGTTATGAAAATTCTAAGAGCTCTACCCGAATCATGGACCCCAAAAATCACTGCAATAGAAGAAGCCAAGGACCTTAACACACTAAAACTTGAAGACTTAATTAGCTCTCTCATGTCACATGAGCTAATCAAAAGAAGAAATGAAGATCAGCACAAGGGCAAAAGAGCAATTGCCTTAAAAGCCGCACAAGACACCGATGACACATCTTCTTCTCAAGATGACGATGAAATTGCTCTACTCACAAAACGGTTCAGAAAAGTTGTGAGAAAAGGCAAAAATTTCAGAAGCTTCAAAGAAAGAACTCCCAGAGAGAAGAAGAGAGAATCAACCAAGTGTTACCAATGCGGCGGTTCGGGACATATGCAAGCTCAATGTCCAACTCCCGAAGAAAACAAGGCAAAAGAACAAAGAAAAGATCGAGGGGACAACAAAAGATTCCAAAAATATAAAGGAAGAGGCATGTACGTGAATGATGAGGAATCTACGACAAGTAGCTCCTCAACTGATGAAATAGAGGCGGAAGAATGTGCAAGAATTTGCTGCATGGCACAAATCGAGCAAGGAGAACAATTCACCTCAACAAAAAACATAAGCAATGAAGAGGTAAGCTCTAAACTTTCCCTTTCTGAATCAAGTTACTCTTCCTTTCAAGAATGCCTCAAATGTACTGAATTAGATGAACTACAAACTGCATATGATTCATTATATGAAGAAATGAAGAAATTAGGAAGCAAGTTTACAATTAAGAAAAGACAATGTGATGCAACAATAATTGTAAATAGTAAACTTGCAGAAAGATTAGACAAATTGAAAGATGAAAATGATTTGCTGAAAAAGGAGAACAAATCATTAAATGAATCATTAGCTAAGTTCTCTAATCCAGGAGAAAGTGTCAAAATGTTTCTGAATATGACCTCCCAAACACATAAAAGAGGTCTCGGGTATCATACATTTGAGCATGGAGAAAGTAGCAAATCAAATGTGGAAACACTTGAGAAACATCAAGCTAAAGTTGCATCTTTTTACAAGCCACAAAAGAAAAACTTTAAGTGGACTAGTAGACCAACGTTTGAACCATTGTATACTTGGAGGCCTACTCCAAGATTACCTATGGCTTGTAATTTCTGCAATAAAATGGGTCATAAAACTTACAAATGCAATTTTAAGAAATTATATGACCATGGTGCAAAGTTAGTTTGGGTTCCAAGAAACACAAGATTTGGGCTTTCCAAGTTAGAACAACAAAGGTTGATGTATATTACTAACCCAAATGGACCCATAAAATGGGTACCAAGGAGATAAGAATTATTTGTTTATTTTTCAGACATGTTTTAAGGCAAAGGCAAATAATGAATGGTTCATGGATAGCGGTTGCTCAAGGCATATGACCGGTGAAAGAAATTTGTTTCATAAACTTAAGCCTTGCAATGAAGGAATAGTTGCCTTTGGCAATAATGAAAAAGGTAAGATTAAAGGTAAAGGAAATATACGTAGTATCTCAAATGCTTGCATGGAAGATGTTTTGTTTGTTGAAGGACTCAAACACAATTTAATGAGTATTAGCCAATTATGTGATAAGGGATACAAAGTTGTGTTTGAATCATCTATATGTAATGTATTTGATGGAGAACATATCATGTTTAGTGGCAAAAGACATGGAAATGTTTATTTGGTTTCACTTGATGAATTAGATGGTCAATGTCTAATGGCCATTGATAACGATCCATGGGTTTGGCACAAGAGGCTTGGACATATAAACATGGGCAACATAAAGACCCTATGGAAAAAGAGTTTGGTAGAAGGATTACCAAAATTAAAATATGACAAAGACAAGATTTGCAAGGCATGTCAATTATCTAAACAACCAAAGATGCCTTTCTCTACCAAAAAGGAAATTTCCACCACTAAGCCACTTGAACTACTACACATGGATCTATACGGACCATCCGACATTCTAACCATTGGTGGAAAGAAATATGTATTTGTCATAGTTGATGATTTTTCAAGATTCACATGGATAATTCTCTTAGCTAGTAAGGATGAAGCCTTCTCTATGTTTGCAACTTTTGTGAATTTGGTGCAAAATGAAAAATAAAGTACTATTGTGACCATAAGAAGTGATCATGGTGGCGAATTCGAAAACAAACGATTCATGGAACTTTGTAATGAGAAAGGAATTCACCACACATTTTCTGCACCAAGAACTCCACAACAAAATGGAGTAGTTGAAAGGAAAAATAGAACTATACAAGAGATGGCTAGAACTATGCTAAATGAGAGCAATCTATCCAAGAAATTTTGGGGTGAAGCTGTGAGTACAGCTTGTCATGTTTTAAACCGAGTTACCATTCGAGCAATCTTGAAAAAGACCCCATATGAACTGTGGAAAGGAAGGAAACCAAATATCTCATATTTTCATGCTTTTGGATGTACATGTTATGTTTTGAACAATGGAAAAGCCAACTTGGGTAAATTAGATGCCAAAAGCGATGAAGCTATATTCCTTGGTTATTCATCAAGTAGCAAAGCATATAGAGTATTCAATAAACGAAACCAAGTTGTAGAAGAATCCATACATGTTGTATTTGATGAAATTAACCAAACTCCGAGAAAGGAGAATGCACTAAGTGATGCAGATGAGACAAAAGGCAAAGAACAATCAAAGGAACTCGAGCTCAAGCCAGAAAATCTAGTGGAGGAAGAAGTAAGTGAAAGTAATGACTCTTACAAACCTCCAACTGATTTAAAGTTCAAAAATGCCCATCCAATTGAACAAGTTATTGGAAATATATATGAAGGAGTAAAAACTAGAAGATCAAAACAAAACGTTTATGGCCAATATGCGTTTGTATCGAAAATTGAACCAAATACCATTGAACAAGCTCTTAATGATGAAAATTGGGTTATTGCAATGCAAGAAGAGCTAAATCAATTCGAAAGAAACAATGTATGGCATCTAGTTCCTAGACCAAACACTCATACCGTCATTGGTACCAAATGGGTATTTAGGAACAAATTAGACGAAAGCGGTCTTGTAATAAGAAACAAGGCAAGATTAGTAGCCAAAGGGTATTCTCAAGAAGAAGGAATTGATTTTGAAGAATCATATGCACCCGTGGCTAGATTAGAAGCCATACGCATCCTACTAGCATTTGCTTCTCATATGAACTTCAAATTGTTTCAAATGGATGTAAAAAACGCATTTTTGAATGGTTATTTGAATGAAGAAGTATATGTTGAACAACCCCCTGGTTTTGAAGAAAAGGATCAATCAAAGTTTGTTTATAAATTAACCAAAGCATTATATGGACTAAAACAAGCACCAAGAGCTTGGTATGAAAGGTTAAATACATTCTTGATTGATCATAAGTTTCAAAGAGGGAAAGTAGGCACTACTTTATTCATCAAGTACAAAAATAAAAATATTTTGATTGTACAGATTTATGTTGATGACATAATATTCGGTGCTACTGACGAAAATCTTTGTCAAGAATTTTCTAAGATAATGCAGAGCGAGTTTGAGATGAGCATGATGGGAGAATTAAATTTCTTCCTTGGACTTCAAATCAAGCAACAAAATGAAGGAATATTTCTAAACCAGTCCAAATATGTCAAAGAAATGCTCAAGAAATTTGGAATGCAGAATAGCAAAGAAGCAAACACTCCAATGAGTTCGACAATCAAGATCGACACGGACGAAAACAGTAAAAGTATCAATCAAAAGCTTTTATAGAAGCATGATAGGATCCTTGTTATATTTAACTGCTTCTAGACCCGATATCTTGTTCAGTGTTTGTATGTGTTCTAGATTTCAAGCATGTCCTAAAGAATCTCATCTACTTGCTGTAAAAAGAATTTTTAAGTATTTGATAAAAACTGCCAATCTTGGACTATGGTATCCAAAGGGTACAACCTTTGATCTAATCGGCTATTCGGATGCAGATTTTGCCGGCTATAAAGTAGATAGAAAGAGTACTAGTGGAACTTGTCAGTTTCTTGGACATATGTTGGTTTCATGGTATTCAAGAAAACAAACAAGTGTTGCCCTATCTACTGCAGAAGCCGAATATATAGCCGCCGGTAGTTGTTGTGCCCAATTACTTTGGATGAAACAACAGTTGAAAGATTATGGTATTGATTATGTTGATATTCCTATTAGATGTGATAATACAAGTGCAATTTGTTTAACTAAGAATCCTGTACTGCATTCAAGAACCAAGCATATTGAAGTGAGACATCACTTTATTCATGAGCATGTTGAGAATCATGATGTATGCTTAGAATATGTGAAAACAGAAGACCAAATTGCTGATATCTTTACCAAACCATTAGCCAAAGAATCATTTTATAAAATTAGGAATGATATGGGGATGATAGAGCTAAATTAGGAAAAATAAAACAAGAAACCAAAATTTGAAAAGGCAAAACTGATGGGTCAAGTCGACTCCATGGGAGCCAAGTCGACTCCGCCAAGTCGACTTGGGAAAGTGAAGTCGACTCCGCTTCAGGAGCGAAGTCGACTCCACAGGAGCGAAGTCGACTCCGCTTCAATAACGAAGTCGACTCCGAGGGACCGAAGTCGACTTCGCCTAGGGCAAAGTCGACTCCGCGCGCGACCGTCCGACTTCCGCGAACTTCTCCCTTTTCTTCTCTTTCTTCTTCCTTTCCTCCCATTTTTCCTCCGAATCCTCTGTTTTTTTTTTCTCTCTCTCTCTCTCTCGGCGACAGTTTTCTCCCCCTCCGGCGATCCGCTGTCACTCCCGGCAAGCCGCTGTCTCTCCATCTTCAACGATTTCACACCCTTGGCTCTCACTCTCTCTCTTTAAGCTCTCCCTCTCACAGCTCTAAAGCATTCTCTATTTCATATTCTTCAGTCACTAAAATTCCAATTTCAATGGCTCCAAAAGCTAAAACTCCTAAACTAGCAGTCAAAAAGCCAAGCCAACGGCCAGTGCCTAGGCCATCCCAATCCTCCACAGAGGAAGATATTCCTAGAAGAGCAAGGACTCCATCCAAACGAGTTAGAGAGGAACCATCAACCTCGACGGGTAGACGGGTTCGATTCCAGACAACAACCCAGTCAACTGATAGAGCCCCACGATCAGAAAACCAACCTGAAAGCTCGTATTCTTCAAGGATTCCTATCAAGAAGGGGCAAGTTCTAAAAATGCCCACTACTTATTTCAGGACAGAGCTACAGCATAGTCGCTTCTACAGAAACTTCTATGAACGAAAGGTATTCATTCCTAAGATCATAGATTTCAAGTTCCTCAACGACTATGAGTTCGACATAGAAGAGTTGTTGGATTTCCAAGGATGGATACAACTATTCAAATCCGATGAACGGATCTATCCTGATCTCACAAGACAGTTTTATTATTTATGGGACAACACCAAGTTTTGCACTTATGTCAAAGGCACTGAAATAAATTTTGGGAGTAGCAACTATCCAGATCAAGATGAAGCCTTGAGAAGAATTGGAAATATTCTTCAAGTACCTTTTGATGAAGAGAGGCTTCCCAAGGATCTGACTATGGACAAGATCTACAATGAGTTAACCAAAAGCAAAAAGTACCATGCAGGCACCAAATTCCTACATTACATGGATCTTTCTCCCAGACTCAGGGTTATCCGTCTATTGATCGCCCACTGTATTTTGCCAAAAGGAGGCGGAAGGAATCAATTGAATCCACAAGAAGCAATGATCTTGTGGAAATTAGTGAACAAAGTCAAGATCAGTCTTCCCAGACTATTCCTAGAAGCCTTAGCATCCAGGAAAGACAATCCGAGAGGCGTGTTACCTTATGGATCTTGGATCACCAAGATTTTTGAGCGGGTTGAGCTCGACATTGACGGGGAACCATTTGAAGTCCCCAAGACGACCAACGCTATCAACAAGGCTTTGCTCCAACGCATGAAAATCAATTTGGAGCAGTTTAGGGATGATCGCATCCGAGAGAAGCTTGGCGAGCCAGTCCGAGAACAAGAGGACAATGCACAAGCTGAGGGGGAGCAAGCTCCCGAGGCATCGCCTGAACGGCCTGCATCTCCTCTGTCACACGGATCACATTCTCCTCAAGGATCCGTTGCACCCGAACGCGTGCCGCCTACTTCAGATCAAATGGCTACACTTCAAAGCCTCAAAAACGAGATCTTGGAAGCTATGGGTCATCAAGAAGATAGGATGACTAGCCTAGTGACCGGTGTGCTGAATGCTATCACTGATATGCATTCCCGACAAGATCACATGGATCGGGAACTGCGTACCATCAAATATCACCTCGCCTCCGGACGTCACAAGAAGAGGCCTGTGCCCGAACTCGATCCATACGAATCGGGTTCAGTTCATAAAGCAGCATCTCCCGATCATGATATCTCCATCTACTCATCTGCCCAAAATCGTCCCATCAAACCAATCTTATATCCGATCTCTCAATTTCAATTCACAAAATCATTAAAAGTTGATCGATTTTTGATAGTTTGACAAAAAGGGGGAGATAGAATAGGTGAGTTGAGTAAAATTTTCTTTTGGGTTGGGTAGTTTTGTATCTAGGTTTCATTTTTGTTTTGTGTTGCATGAAACTTGATACATATATATGCTATTGATGAATGTTATGTTTGCTTAATATGTTATAAAGTATTCAACATGATTTGCTTGAAAATGATTTGCTTGAAAGGTATCCAATATGCCAAAATGATATAATAGTTGAAATTTCAAAAAGCTCTGACCTATATGACAAATGCTTTGTTTTTCAAAAAGACATATGAACATGATTAATGCTTGAAAGGTATCAACTCAAATGAAGTTTTGCCAATCATCAAAAAGGGGGAGATTGTTGGAAACAATGTTTAAAACAATAAAAATTGACAAAATCTTAAGTTTCGATGATTAACAAGAACTAATTTGAGTATATAAAAGGTACTAATGTGTTTGATAAATGTTTAAGGAAAGCAAAGAGGTCAAGTCGATCTTCAAGTCGACTTGGACTTCGACTTGGGTGAAGTCGATCCCAAAGTCGACTCAAATATCGACTTGAGAATGAATCCCAAAAGCGCAACAGGTGAAGTCGCAGGTCAAGTCGACTCCACTTGCGACTTGGGAAGTCAAGTCGCAGACGAAGTCGACTCCAGCATCGACTTCAAACAAAAGAAAATGTCCAGCGTTGATTTTGGGGGCACGAAGCTGCCCAAGTCGCAAACGAAGTCGACTCCAGGTGCGACTTGGGTCAAGTCGCAGACAAGGTCGACTCCAACTTCGACTTGAGGATTTTAGACTTGAAGATTGAAGTTTCAAGTTTATTCCAAGGATCATATTGAACTTGTTCAAACCCAAATGAGATGAAAAGTTCATTCACAAGGAAACAAATTAAGATTCTTGAAGATCAAAGCTAAGATTCATATTCAATGTTCAAATCAAGTCTATCAAGCCAAGGCAAATGTTCAAGCTTATTCAAATAAGGCAACACCCAAGTTATGGAGACCAAGTGAGTCCAAGACTAAGCGAGGAACAAGCATATATCATGCAAGGACTCTAACAGCTCAAAAGCTTTGCAAGGATCAAGCCGAATCTTGAAGAACAAAGCAGCTTCAGCAAAACCCGAGCCAAGTCGCAGGCTAAGTCGACTTCAGATTCGACTTGAGTCGAAGTCTGGAACCAAGTCGACTAAAACTCAGACTTGGGAAATTGGAGGAACTGGAGTCGCAGACGAAGTCGACTCCAGATGCGACTTGGGTTGCCAAGTCGCAAGCCAAGTCGACTCCATCTTCGACTTGGGTATAACGTTCAAATTTTCGAACGTTGGAGTTCATTTATTGCGCGCCAACAACTTCCACAACGTTCCAATCCTTCTTACTCTATAAAAGGACAATCAAATGAACATGAGAGTAAGCAATACACACTACTCTAAGGATCATAGAGAGAAAAGAAGTTCAAGAAAGATTTTCAAATCCTTTTCTCCATATTTGAGATTTTTCAAAAGGAAGAAAGAGCTTCAAACTGCAAGTTGCCTCAACAATCATCATCCAAGCTGCCTTTGATTTCTTCCTCGAGTTCAAACTGCCTACACAAATCTGTAAAGTGTAGTTTTTACTTATTTTCATCATCTTGTTGTATTGAACTTGATTTAGCTTGAGTTGCTAAGATCAAGTGTATGCAAAGTAGAGTGTGATTGGAGTGAGACTCGTCACCTACTTGTGCATTGAGTTGTTACGCCCCCTAGAGCTAGAATCTAGAAGAGAGCAAGTGGCTCTAGTTGTATATGCCCCCTAGAGCTTTGAATCTAGAAGAGAGCGGTGACTCTAAGTGTATTCAAGGAATACATAGTGGAACCCAAGTCACAACGGAGTGTGAGCTTGGAAGAGTGGAGTAGGGAAGGTTTGCCCGAACCACTATAAATCTTGTGTTTGTTTTTTCTATTACTACTTTATTTTTAATTGCCCTCCATTAGCCTTCATAAGGGGATTAATTTTCAGAAAAGGGTTAAGTTTTGATTTACCAAAGATTTTTTAAAGAACCCAATTCACCCCTCCCCTCTTGGGTTTAGCCATCAACTAGGGACCAACAGAGTTATGTATATGTCTAATTAAATGCTTATTTTAAAGCAGGTATACGTGCCGATTAAGTAAAAAAGAGTGAGTGGAGTATCGTTCCCACGAGGATTATGTTAAATGGATTATATCCTCAAAATTCAACTATCTAAAGTGAATTGGAGATTAAATGGAATTTGTATTTAAAGAACTAAATTCCTCTAAACTAAATAAAGCAGAAAATAACCAAAATGGAGTGAATACTATTAAGATCGCCTTGAGACGATTAAGATAGGTGGAAGTATGAATTCATTAACTCATATCTATGTTATTTTGGTTCCATTTAAGTTAGTTGTACAGAGATTACTAATCTAGGTTTATTTATATTCATATATGTCTTCCAAACCATACAAACCTATCCCTGTTTTAATTATTTGCTATGTTCTCATGCAACTAAGTAAAACAATATTGATAATCACATAACCTAATCAAGATTACACATTATTAATATGTATATTAACATCCAACACAAAAACTTGTGTCTTATATATGGATTTCATCCAAAACTCACTCTTCCAAACATAGATGTAGATATTAAATCAATCTACAAGGTTGCAAAGCTTATAAATGCATTAAGCATGATATATAAGGGTAATCTCATGCGGCACAAAGTTACAGCACAACTATACACTCATTTCAACATAAGGAAACCAAGTTAAAATAGATATGAGTCCAAATCATTCATATCTCTCCCCACAAGGAAATTATATCAAAAATATTATATCAAATCCATCAACATCAAGTTTGCAATCATCTCAAGCAAGGAGAATAATAAATATAAAAAGAGAGATGAAGAGAGGAGATGAAACTCTAGGTTGTGAGTGAATGGCATGAATCTCAACTTGATTCACCCCCTAACCTTGAAACTTGAGTTCTCTCCTTCTCCGCAGCAGCCACAAGCTCTAGGGATTGTCTTTTGCAAATCCTAATCTAAGTATTTATACTCCCTTCGTTTAGCACGAAACTCGTGTGATTCATGCAGAATTGGCGTCGTGACGCCAGGAAATGAGACCATGGCACCCGTCTTTCTGGAAAGCTAGCTTGTGAATAGAATTCTAAAAAATTCCTGTTTATGGTGAAGTGAGGCCAAGGCACCGAAATTGTGGTCGAGGCACCGACCTGGCTGAACTAAAAACCTTCAATGCTTACAATGCAATTTTTTCTTTTTATTCCATCCACTTAAGTATATGTTCCAAGAGCGAAATCACCTCATTTTGCCTGCAACAAAAGCTAAAACAAGTGAATACCTTCCTAAAAGATGTAATGAAATGACAAACATCCTAAGATACCATGATTTGCATGAATTTCAACTCAAAATTCATGAAATCTACACTTAATAGATGAAATGTAAAAATGATGAAAACTAATGCAAAACCTATATAAATTCACATGATTTTCTTAAACTAGCATAGAAAATGAATATAAAATTAGCCTTGACAATACCTTCTGAAAACTCTATTCATCAAGTTCATAAATGTTGTCGGGGCATTTGTTAACCCAAATGGCATAATCAAGAACTCAAAGTGACCATATCGAGTACTAAATTTCGTTTTTTGAACATCCGCATCTCGCACCTTCATTTGATGATAATATGATTGTAGATCAATCTTGGAGAACACTAGAACTCCTAATTGATTCAATAAATCATCAATTCTTGGCAATTGATATTTGTTCTTTACCATCATCCTATTCAATTCAGGGTAGTCAATGCAGTCTTCATCCTTCTTCTTCACAAATAGCACTGATGCCCTCCAAAGTGACACACTAAGTCTAATGAAGCCCTTGTCCAATAGTTCTTATAATTGCTACTTAAGTTCTATTACTTCCATAGGTATCATTCTATACGATGTTTTCAAAAGCGCTGAATAGGGCTATAGCTCAATTGGAAACTCTACTTCTCTCCTTGGTGGTAGATCTAGTAACTCATTTGGAAACACATCTGGATATTCCCTCACTATTAGAATATCTTCTAGTCTCTTAGGTGTATCATTAGATTCCAAATTGAAGCTAAAAAGGTCACACCTCCTTGCCTTAACAACTTTACGGCCTTCATAGCCGACACCATCTTGGGAACCTTGGCTTTTCAAATTCCTAATGGTGTCAAATGGCTCTTCTGATGATGTTTCAAATTCTGATTATGCTTTCAGTTGGCTCTTCTAATGATGTTTCAAATTCTGTTTTGGACATGTATAATATCATGAATTTTGTTGATTCACTAGGGGTTCTAACTGATCCTTCTCTTTGTTCAATGATTATTCTTCCTATTTTTGAGCTTTCAGGTATTTCAAGATAATTTTAGTTCTTCATTTATTTTGTCTATAAATTCACTATTTTCTCTTACTTCTTTCAATTCTGCTTTAGGAATTTCATATAGAATAAAAAGTAATTTATCTATTTGTTCATTTTTTGGTTTTGGAGTAACAGCAAGTATTATTTTATTTTCTATGGTGGTGTGAAGTTTATCTAATTATTTTCCTATAGTGATTAGAGATTGATTTGTATAATTATTTTGTTCATAAATTTTTTTTAATATTACTTCCATTAAGAGGTGTTTCAGTGTCCATTTTAACTTTATATGGGGAATACATTATTTGTTTATTTTAAATTCTATTACACTTTCGATTTTTTGTAGATTATTTGGGGGTTTTTGTTTTCCAGTGGAATCTTTTCATATAAGTTCTATGGTTTCAAGGTAATTAGTTTGTTTTTCAGGGGAATGAAAAGTTTCAAACCATTCAAAAAAGAACATATGAACTTTATATATTTTCATAAATTCATAATATTCATCCTGAATAAGTTTGCTTTCTCCTTTGTCATAGTTTTTATAAAACTATTTTCTTTTTTCTTCATTGAATTTATTATAAAAAAATTTTATTAATCTCTCTTTATCTAGTTAAAAGTCTTTTTATATAACATTTATTGATGGGTCAAAATCTCTCATTCTGTTTTAGTAGGTGACATTTTTGGGCTTGAGATCTCTTTATTTGATTCTATAGAGTAAATTGGTTGAGGAATTAGATGATTAATATTTATTCATTTCATTTTTTTCTACTTTATTGTTCGTAGGTATTGAAGAACATAATGCTCTTAACTAGGTTATTTTAAAGGATTTTTCTGAAGTTTCATCTACAGATTTTCTAGGGTTAAAAGAAGATAATTTTCTAAATAAGTTCATAGCTATAGTTACGTTTCCTTCTTCATTTCACTTATTTCTATAATTTTTTAGTTTCTTATTTGCGAAGATGGTACTTCTATTTGAATTCCTAGTGAGAAGGAAGAGTTATTTGGTCCTATTTTATTGTTTTGGTACTATCACGTTTGCTTTTCTTTTATCAATTTAAAGTAATATATATTATTCTTTTAAAGATTGTTTAATAACTTTTGTATTAAAGGTTGCAGTCATGGCTTTATAGTGGATCCTATATACTAAAGTTATGGATAAAGATCCTTATTTTATTTTGTAATTATGTACCTTTAAGTTTAAGGTTAGGGCATCTAAAATATTTTAATCTTGTAGAGAAATAGTATAATTTAGATAACAGTCAAAATAAATAGGTCCACTATATAGACTTGTCTTTACCATTCTTAACAGTGAGTCTTGAAATTTATTAAACCTAATCTCTTAGGCATAAAAACATTGAAGTGTCTAAGCCTTCTTTCATTAATGGTTTGATAACTACTTACACAAGTCCCAAATGGATGAAATTATATTTTTATCGGTGTTGTTCAATTAGTCTCCTAGTTAAAAGGGAAATAGTTTCATGTTGATTAAACAAAGAGATATTTTGTTCAACTATTTTAATTATGTTGTTTGGTAAAAGTTGGAATGATCCTTTGTTATATATTTAACTGTTTGAAATATCAGGTATTTTTCAATCGTTTAAATCTTTTCTAATTTATTTATGCTAATTTCTTTTGTTTTGAAAACATTATATCGGCTACTAATTGATTTAGAGCTAAAGATTTTAAATGATGCATTCATGATTGAATTATAATATATTTTGCGTCTCTAATCACTGTCAAAGATATTACTTCATAGGGCCAAATACAACATCAAATGCCTTCAAAATCCCTTCTAGGAAACGTGACTCATAATTTTTCTATACATAAAAGGTTGCACAAGACCAAGTGATTATGATGGGCTAATTAATTTTTTGTCTAGTAAATCTTTTATTTCTGCTTTACAATATTCTAATATTTCTCTATTTATTTGAATTGGTCTAGCTTTTGTAGGAATTTTATTTTCATCAAAATTATGTTCATGGGAAAGACTTACTTTGTGTTGTTTTCTTTCTTAGAATGCATTTAGGAATTCCGCACATAGTTCGGTCTTTAATCTTTTTTAAAATCTCTTATTCTTTTTTGTATTTTAAGATTTTTTTAACTGTTCTTTTGTTCTTTTAAATTTTAAATTTTTTAGAAAATTATATATATATATATGAGAACTCATTTTATGTAGACAGACTGCACCGTAATTACGATACAATCCACTTTAACCTGGTTACATAGAAATGAACCCATGTAATCACTTCAAAATCTAATTCATTCATTGTATCTAACATCATTTATTTATTTAAAAAACTAAGTTTCATCCCAATCAAGTATGTTTATCAGTCACATTTGTTCAAAAATATATATACATTCATTTGTAAATTATAAAAAACGCTTAAATCTATTTACACATGCATTAGAATGTAATAATACTTTATAGAATCATTTATTCACATTAAAATGATATTTTGGATAGTTTAAATATCGAAAATACTACTTTAAAATTGATATTTTAGCATCTTTCATAATTTACACATAAATATATACATTTTTTAACAAATGTGACCCATAAACATACTTGATTGGGATGAAATTTGATTTCACTAGATAAATAAATAATGTTAAATATAATGTATGAATTAGATTTTCCATTAAGGGTAAAAAACTTTGATTTTGAAGGGGTTACATAGATATATATAGAGAAATATTCAGATGCAGCACAACTGCATGGTAATGGCGGTGCAGTTGTGCCAAAATGGGCCCCACATGATCATAAAATTGTAATCTACTCCACCCATTGTATTTAGAATAATATATTCTATTATCATACTAATTTCATCCCAATCGAATATATGTATGAACCTTATTTGAAAATAGTACAAATTCAACAATAAAATAGTTTGATGCAAAAAACAACTTTAAAGTTATTTTTTCAACATGTAAATCATTTGCTATGAAATCTATATATAGATAATGATTGTATAAAGTTTCATTGCATTTTAATATGTGTAAACCTATTTTTGGGCAAATGTACTGCTATTCCGGTACAGTTGTGTTGTACCAGAACACAACTCTAATATATATATAGGGCTCCACTTCTATATAACCATGTTACATAGAAGCAGTCTCATGTAACCTCTTCAAGATCTAAATTTTTTTTATCATTGATGAAAAATCTTATTCATTCATTGTATTTAACATCATTTGTTTATCTAGGGGATCAAGTTTTATCCCAATTAAGTATGTTTATAGGTCACATTTGTTAAAAAATGTATATATTCAAGTGTAAATAATGAAAAATGTTATAATATCAATTTTAAAGTAGTATTTTTGAAATCTAAAACATCCAAAATATCATTTCTATGTGAATAAATGATTCTATAAACTCTATTACATTCTAATACATGTGTAAATAGATTTAAGCGTTCTCGTAATTTACACATGAATATTTATATATATATTTTAGCAAATGTGGCCTATATCTTATTTGATTGGGATGAAACTTAATCTCCTAAATAAACAAATAATGTCAAATACAATGAATGAATTAAATTTTCTATTAAGAATCAAAATCTTAGATTTTGAAGTTACATGGGTCCACTTCTACGTAACTTGGTTATATAGAAGTGGAACCGATAAATATAGGATTATATTTAGGTGCAGCGCTACTGCACAGTAATTACGGTGTAGTGGCATCAAAATAGGTCCTACATGATGATAAAATTATAATCTACTTCACCCATTATATTTAGAATAATGTACTCTATTACTATATCAATTATCATCCCAATCGGATATGTGTATGGACCCCATCTGAAAATTGTACAAATTCAATATAATAAAATAGTTTGATGTAAATAACAACATTAAATTGATTTTTTCGACATTTAAACCATTTGCTATGAAATTTATATATGGATAAATTATTGTATAAAGTTTCATTATATTCTAATATGTGCAAGGCCCATTTTTGGGTACATGTACCATTGTTCCAATGCAATGGCGCTACACAAGAACAACGCTTATATATATATATAGATAGAGAGAGAGAGAGAGAGAAATTTTCAAGTGTAGCGAGCGTTAAAATAGACCCTACATGATGATAAAATTATAATATACTCCATTTATTGTATTTAGAATAATATATTCTATAATCATATCAATTTTCATTCAAATTGGATGTGTATAGACCCTATTTGAAAATGGTACAAATTCAACATAATAAATATTTTAATGTAAATAATAATATTCAAGTGGTTTTTTAACGTGTAAACCATTCACTATAAAATTTATATATGAATAAATGATTTTATAAAGTTTCATTGAATTCTAATATGTGTATGACCCAAAAAATGGGCAAATGTACTGCTATTCCTGTAGTGGGGTTGCACTAGAACAGCTCTCATATATATATAAGAATTTTTTTTGTGCAGTGAAGTTGCACCATAATTAACGATGCATTTGGCCCCAAATAGGCCTCACATTGTACTTAAATGTATTGATATTTTATAAAATTATTTATCCATATATAAATTTTATTGCAAATGATTTACGTGTTGAAAAAAAAATAACTTTAAAGTTATTATTTACATCGAACTATTTTATTATGTTGAATTTGTATCATTTTCAGATGGAGTCCATACACATTCAATCGCGATGAAAATTGATACGACAATAGAATACAAAATTTCAAATATAATAAGTAGAGTAGATTATAATTTTATGATCATGTGGGGCCCATTTTAAGGTAACTGCACCGTAATTGTGGTACAGTGAAGCTGCACTTGATTATTTCTCATATATATATAGAGAAAAAAAAATATTGGCCCCATATGATCATGAAATTATAATCT
Organism: Annona cherimola; assembly: GCA_030490835.1. Classification (NCBI taxonomy): domain Eukaryota; kingdom Viridiplantae; phylum Streptophyta; class Magnoliopsida; order Magnoliales; family Annonaceae; genus Annona; species Annona cherimola. The sequence goes on along the minus strand of CM059971.1, from coordinate 31,272,252 downwards.
ACTCCAACATTGTATTTAAAGTAATGTATTCTATTACCATACTAATTTTCATTCCAATTGGATATATGTATAGACCACATCTGAAAATGGTATAAATTTAATGTAATAAAATAATTTAATGTAAATAACAACTTTAAAATGATTTTTTCAAACATGTAAACCATTTTCTATAAAATTTATATGTAAATAAATGATTATATAAATTTTTATTATATTATAATATGTGTGGGGACCATTTTTGGACAACTGCACCGAAACAAGTCTCACACGTATATATATAAGATATATTCAAGTGCATCGCAACTACACCATATAAGCGGTGCAGCTGCACCAAAATGAGTATCACATGATTATAAAATTATAATCTATTCTACTCATTATATTTAGAATCATATATCCTGTTACCATACAAATTTTCATCTCAATCAAATATGTCTATGGACCTCATCTGAAAATGGTATAAATTCAACGTAATAAAATAGTTTAATATAAATAACAATCTTAAAGTGATTTTTTCAACATGTAAACCATTTGTTATAATATTTATATATGGATAATGATTATATAAAATTTCATTACATTCTAATATGTATGGAGCCCATTTTTGGGCAAATACACTGTTGTTCCGATACAATTGTACTGCACCGGAACAACTCTCTCTCTCTCTAACCTTCCTGTGCAGTGAAGTTTCACCATAATTAGCGGTGCATTTTGCCCAAAATGGGACTCTACGTGCACTTAAATATATTAATACTTTATACAATCATTTATCCATATATAAATTTTATAGCAAATGGTTTATATATTGAAAAACAACTTCAAAGTTATTATTTACATCAAACTATTTTATTACGTTGAATTTATATCATTTTTAAATAGGATCCATACACATAATCCAAATGGGATGAAAATTAATTTGGTAATGGAATACATAATTTTCAATATAATTAGTGAAATAGATTATAATTTGATGATCATGTGGGACGCATTTTAAGGTAACTGCACCGTAATTGTAGTGCAATTTTTGAATATTTCTCATATATATATATATGGGACCCATTCCTGTGCAGAATACAATGCAATCCGCTGTAAAATAGACCTCTCACATATTAGATTGCAATGAAACTTTATACAATCATTTATCCATATAAAAATCATACTTTAAACGGTTACCAGTTCAAGCTTGATATTTATATTAAACTACTTTATTACGTTGATTTTACACCATTTTAATATGGAGATCACACATATTAGATTTAGATAAAAATTAGTATGCTAATAAAGTGGACAATTCTAAATACAATGGTAAGGTGAATTTCTCATTCATGATCATGTGGGGCCTATAGTGCATGGACTGCACTCGCACGCACTAGATCATATATATATATATATATATATAAGAGAGACAGAGAGAGAGCTATTTCAATGCAGTGGCGAACTGTTTTGATACAACGCCACGGCACCAGAAATACACTTGTATTTGCTCAAAATGAACCCCACACATATTAGAATACAACGAAATTTTATACAATCATTTATCCATATATAAATTTTATAGTAATTGATTTATATGTTGAAAAAATCACTTTAAAGTTGTTATTTACATCAAATTATTTTATTACGTTAAAATTGTATCATTTTTATGTCTATACACATATCCAATTGGAATGAAAATTGATATAGTAATAAAACATATTATTCTAAATACAATTAGTAGAATAAATTATAATTTTATAATAATGTAAAGCTCATTTTGGCGTAACTGCACCACTGTTACAGTGTAGTTGCTTTGCACATATAGGACTCCGCTTCTATGTAATAACCCCTTCAAAATCTAAAATTTCGATCCTTGATAAAAAAATTTAATCCATTCATTATATTTAAAATCATTTGTTTATTTATGGAATCAAATTTCATCTCAATCAAGTATATTTATGAGCTACATTTATTAGAAAATATATATACTCATTTATAAATTACGAAAGATACTAAAATATCAATTTTAAAGTAATATTTTCGATATCTAAACCGTCCAAAATATCATTTCTAAGTGAATAAATGATTTTATAAAGTATTATTACATTCTAATATATGTATAAATAGATCTAAATATTCTTCATAATTTACGCATAAATATATATATTTAAACAAATATAACCCATAAATATACTTGATTAAAATGAAACTTTTTCTCCTAAATAAAAAAATGATGTTAAATATAATAAATGAATTGAATTTTCTATCGATGATCAAAATCTTAGATTTTGAATGAATTACATGAGTTCACTTCTAACCAAGTTACATAGAAGCGGAATATATATATATATATATATATATCATAAATATTCACGTGCAGCATTGCTAAAGTGGGCCCTACATGATCATCAAATTATAATCTACTCCACCCCTTGTATTTAAAATAATATATTTTATTATCATACCAATTTTCATCCCAATCGGATATTTATATGGGCCACATCTGAAAATTGTACAAATTCACCATAATAAAATAGTTTGATGTAAATAACTTTAAAGTGATTTTTTCAACATGTAAATCATTTACTATAAAATTTATATATGAATAAATGATTGTATAAAATCTCATTGCATTCTAATATGTATGGGCCCACTTTTAATCAAATGTACCATTGTTCCGGTACATCTACGCTACACTGAAACAACAACATATATATATATATGAGCCCTAATCTTTTGTTTGTGTGTGTGTATAAATATATATGATCTTTTGCGGCCGGATGCATTTTTTTAATTTTTTTTTCAATTTTTTTCATGGTCAAGTACATCTAGGTGTATTAAATCTATAAACCAAGTTTTACCATATTGGATCTCAAAAAATTACGAAAATGCCACTGTTTAAAAATAAAAAAATACTTCAAAACATCCAAAATGGTAAAATTTGATTTATAAATTTAATCCACCTAAATTTACTTACCCATGACAAAAAATATAAATAAATATGTCTTTGGGCCAGACGCACGAAGGTAGCCGTGCGTCCAGCCGCAAATGATCTGTCGGCAAGTGAACTTATGCATGATCATTCACGACCTAACTACTGGTTGGTCCTGTACAATTTTCAAGACATTGATCTAGACGTGTATTTGGTTAGTGGATGATTTGGATAATATTTTATTAAAGACTTCTATTTTCCACCAATAGGATTACATTATCATTATTATTATTTTCTACATAAAAATGAGGGATGGCATCAGCTTTAGTGTGGTTTAGGCCAGACAGCATAATCCATATCATACAAATCCATTTCAAGCATGATTATGTGTGCAATCCTACGTTCTGTGATGTGACTGATTCACCTTTCTATATCCAAGTGGATCGTCAAGTTGCACCACTTTCCATTCCCTCCCTCCCTCCCTTCCCACCCCACCCCACCCCACCCCACCAAATCCTTTGTCATGGAAGTGCTGCCTTTAAGGATTTGGTAAAGGCTTCCAGATCCTTCAAACCTTCCTCAGGAGACTCTGCTTCACTTAATATCTTCACTATAGCACTTCCAACAATCACTCCGTCAGCTCCCCATCCTGATACCTGCATTTCACAGGAAATGAAATCCTATGTAATGATCAATGGTTAACATATAGCGTATAAGATGGAAGCATGCCCTGTTCCTACTTACCAGTTTCACATGTTCTGGTTTTGATATACCAAAACCTACAGCCACAGGTTTGGTTGTCACCTGCAAGGGATGTAAGATTATTAAGCACTAATGCAACATAGAATACAAAGTGAACAACCTAAAATAGATCATAAGGATCATGAAGTAAACTCATGAACCAACCAACAAACAACGGTTCCATAGTGTGATGAGGAAAATTATCTACACTTGGGATCCAATGACTTAGATGCCATGACTTGAAATAACAGAATAATGTGAGGGACAACTTGAATGCCCATTGAAGTCCTAGTTTCTCTTGGGATTTCTTGACGCTTCTCCAGGTCATTTTCTAACATGAAAAATCCCAGGAATAAGTATACAAGCAGCAAAGTGAGAGTTTGTTAACAGGAAGTGATGAGGGATTATGAATTTTGAATCCCAATTAAAGAAATGCTAAGAAGACAAGGACGCCCCTCCCTGGAGCATGCAATGTGCAGAAGCCAGGAACTATACGCACTGGATCCGCACTTCTATTAAATTTCAATCTGTTACGGGTTCGAAGACATGGATGCCCCTCCCCAGACCCTGCTATGTGCAGGAGCTCGGAGCTCAATGCAACGGATTGGCACTTTTGTTAAAGAACTTTTAACACAAAGGTAGATTAATATTTTTTGGCGTAGAGTCAATCCAAAATTACATTTCAAATTCATGAAACAGATCTGTAACATTGGTTCTAAATCCACATATTGCTTCATCTGCATGAACCACTAGTTAGTCACTTGTATGCCTCTTAACAAAATCCCAATCACACAGTTTCCAAAAAATATTTCTCAGTTTCTGACACAACAACCAAGTTACAAAAGGAATAACTGTAGGACAACAAACATAACCCAAGTTCTTAGCCAAGTCATTATATATATTGATGACAAACTGCATAATTAGTACAAAACTATTCACAAAATTGTGGCAATATTGTACTGGACTCGAGATGAGTATATCATGCCTGCAATATTCAAAATTTCACTAAAAGAAACTACCACAATCAAGATGATTTTGCTTTGTTTTTAGTAGTTTACACGGGTCAACAGAAAAAATATTATGCCCCAACATGAGAAGTGAGAACTTAAATAAACTGAAATTTTTTTTTTAAATTTCTACCATTTATGTGGAAAAAAAACATCCTCCTATATCATCAAAAGAAAAAATGTAAAACAAAGAAACAGAGTATAAGTCTAGTAACAAAATTCAATACGAATTCTGGGAACTAGTGTTTTCATCATAATGTCACTTGCATCAACTAATGCACTCTAGACTCAGCCAATATATATATTGAATCACAGCCTGGGGCATCCATAGTAGGCCAACCAAGGCTCAAGGACAGGCATAAACCACAAACAAGCACAATAATGTCCTTCGAAACATCATCCCATATCATAAATATTTAAAGACTTACACCAAATAGAAACATGAAATCATTTTAGCTCAACACAAGTGATACTGAAGCCAATAAGTTGGATAGTGAGGCAAACCTCCTTAATTTCCAGGAGAAGAGATTGAACTTTGTCACTTACAGATGCACGAGCACCTGTAACTCCAACAGAGCTGACCTACATATGCAGGTACAAACTATCACTATAAAGATAAAATCATGGATCTGATATCAGTATCAGATGCCTGAAAACCAAACATGATAAAGAGTACTAGTACCAAGGCCATATCAGGAACCATTCATGCAGGGCCTAAAAAATTATGATACAATATTCAAACAAAAACATATAAAAAAATTGGCATAAAAATATAGTTATTTTCTATTTTACATATGTAAAAAACAGTATGTTGGTCCATTCTAAGACAGTTGTCCATCATGCTGGCTTTTGTTAACTATTGTTAACTGCTAACTGCTACATTGAATTTGTAAGCGTACAAATATCACATGCTTTGATCATTTTGGCATATTGTTATTCTGATTATATACTGTCTAATATGTAAGTATATTTTTGAACACGTCAACTGTTCATTTGATCTAACTACAACTCATTTGTTTCGCAAATTTTAAACTTGATATTCCATTTACTTTTCCAAATTTTAAGTAATATTGTTATTGATCTTAAATATATGTGCCCTTCGAAGTAGATGGAATATATAAAATATAGCTATTTTTATATTTTTATTGAATTCCAACCCCACCATCAACCACAGATTCAATACCAAAATATGTAGTTTCAGGCCCTATTCAAATCCTCCACTCAGGTTATTCTCAATAATCATAATGATGACGACAATGATAATGATGATGATGAATCCTCATCCTCCCCTAAGGGTTGAAATGGCTTCTTTTGCCCCTATTGAACTCAAATCAAAGGGGGGTTACATTCAATTTAAAACACCAATTTCTCCCCTCTAAATCTTGAAAGAGTCTTTGAAAACACCCACCAAAACAACTTGTTTCAGTTGGTGTAGACTAGTCTAAACTGCTCCAATGATGCGAACAATGAAATGTCAGGGGATTGAATGCTGCTGGGAGTGGGGCAAGTGAAGATTTTTCTTTAGATAATATTCATTTAGGGCGTGTTTGGGAAGTGATAAAACTTTTAGATGAAAAGTTCTTAATTTGAAAGTTTTAAAAATGAGAAAAAATCATATGATATGATAGGGTAATTATGAGTAGTAAGGAGAATAAAGTTAAAACAAATAAGTTAGTTACATGGGTAATTGTATAGAAATAATTGAAATGTAAAACAGTTTTATAGGAAGATGTGAAGAAATAATTAAAAAATAGGGTAGTTGTAGAAAGTTAAAAGTTTTAAGTTGAAAAGTTTTGTAGTTAAGCAAATAAACACTTATCATATTAGGAAAGTGAAGGCGGTACAGGGCTATATGAGATATCATCCAAGATAGGCTCATAGTGGTTCATAGATTCCACATCTTTTCTATCCCAGCTACAGCCACATATTGTACATCAGATTATGCTGCTACTAATAGAATATGGTTGTACCAACCATATTGCATCACATATGAAATCATGGACTAAGTAACAAACAAGAAAGCAGTGGTTGCTGCTTAAGTGGGCTCAACTATATAGATCCTACTTCAACATTTTCGGTATCCTATTTAATTAGTTCGATCTATATTTTTTTATATCTTCCTCTCATTCTCTCATCGTCTTTCTATTAGAATGAACTCAGCTCTCCTAATTTATATGTCAGGCTTCCATTTAACATGTCCAAACCACCTCAGTCTGTTCTCCCTTATTTTATTATCTATTGACTTCACCTTTAGATTCTTTTCGGTTACCTCATTTCTAATTTTACCTTTTCTTATTTAATCACTCATTTACCTTAACGTTTTCATTTCTGCTGCACTCATTACATGCATATAATGTTCAACTGCTAAACGTTCCGCCTGCATAGTTGGTTTTTCCTTTTAATTTAATTGAAAATTGACTATCACATTAAATTCCTAAAGCACTTCGCTACCTCTTTTGTCTTTCTTGGATTCTATTTATAATGTCTTTCTCAATTTCCTCATTTTACTGAACTACTGATCCTAAAAACCAAAATAATCAATTCTTTGTACTGCTTAAATATGAAACCTTAATTGGTTCTTTATCTAGGTGCTCACTATTATTAAAGTTACCTTTCAAAAAAGTTCAATTTTTTGTGCAACTAATTCTAAAACCATTAGATTGTAGAACATTTTTCCACTTATTCAATTTCAAGTTTACTCCTTTTCTTGCTTCATTTATTAAAACTTTTATGTTCATCACCTTAGTCTTTGTTCAATTGCCTTTTCCCATAGTTTCATAGTATAAACCATTAGTTGTATTCAGTGATAATTTCCACGATTTTAAATCTCTCCCCTATTGTTATAAATCAGTAGTACAATATTTTTTCTTTTATTTGGTATTAACTTTATTATTGTAATCTTATTAAAGGGGTTTGTTAACCAATTTACACCCACCCCCCACGTACTTTCACGCCTCAATTGTAAGGGTGTTCATGGTCATGGTCAACCCATCAACCTGCCTATCCAACCCATTTATAAATGGCTTTGGGTTGAGATTTTTGAATAAATAATTTATAATCTGCTGACCCATTTAACCATTAAAATAAATAAATGGATTAGAGTTGAAATTTTACAACCCGTTAATCTGTTTAACCCATTTAACCTGTTTACAACTCATTTCCTTTATCTACAACTCTACGTCGTCTTCCCTGCAGCCGTGTTGTTGTGTTACCAGTGTTATCTCTGCCGCCACCAAATAATGTCGCCAGTAAGCTTCTTCTTCCCTCTCTCTCTCTCTCTCGCCCCCCTTCCATCTCTCCCTCTCTATCTCCGATTTTTTCCCTCTCCATCTCTATTATTGTTCCCCCCCTTCACCCTTTTTTTGTCTCCCCGAATTGTTGTCTTTCTTTGTGCTAGCATGTCGAACATACACTCCTCTCCCAATGAAGATTTGGCCATGCCATGTATCCTGTTGATATAGATCAATTCACCATGATAATTACAAACAACACACATTCAACTTTAAATTAGTTTGGTTTTAACTTGTTTTCAATATATATATATATATATACACACACACACACACACAATACTTTAACAACTCACCAACCCATTTATTAAATGAGTTGTAAATGAGTTAGGATTAGGTTTTTAAATGAATAAATAAACAGATTGGGGTTGAGATTTTTTAAATAGGTTATGATTAGGTTTAAAATCCAACCCGATCTATTAACGCCCCTACTCAATTAGAATATTATTTGGACTTATGTTTTTCCTATTCTCATTTTTTAAGCACATCCTTTATTTCAAAGACTTGAATTTTTAGAAATATGTTGTCTTTGTAATGGAGTAACATTAATAAAATATAGATATAGAAATAAGATTTCCAACTTTCTCTAATTTCATCACCTCTAACTAAACTCTTTGATCCTTACTTCTAATGTATTTAGCATGTTAAGTTTTACCTTTATTATCACTACTTAATGCCCAAGCGGCTGATGTGGGTGTTTACAAAGTGATATGAGAGGGAGGTCCAGGTTTCAAGGTAGTGGCCTTGTTACCCCATCCATGGAGTACACCTTCACCAAACGTGTGGTCATCAAAGATGGGTGAAACAATAAAAAAAAGTCCTTACCTGTAATTTTTTTCTTAATTTAGTTGACTTAAATATATTATTTTCTCCTTGTCTAGTTTCTAATTTGTCATATAAATCATCAGAAGCCTGATGTTTAGCTTCACTAGTAATTTTTTAGGGCTTTTTCCAAATATACTTACAATGATTTCAAAATTCCAAATATACCCACTACATTTGCATTAACGCCTATTTCGTGAAGTAATGTCATTAGCAAACATGTGAAATTACTAATATGCCCTTCAATTTTCGTACGAAATTGAAAAATTTTAAACGTCATAACTGATTGATACCCTAATTTCGCATGAATTCTAAATTAAGATAGCTCTAATTTCATTTCCTTTCTATTTCATTTCACCATTTATTATTTTACAATAGGAGTATTTTGGGTATTTACAAAAATCTAACTATGGTTTTTAATGAAATGAGCTTTTTTGGGATTAAATGCAAAGTTAGTAGGGCATATTTGGGATTTTGAAAACGCTATGAATATACATGGGATTAAAGACAAAAGTAATGAGTATATTTGGAAAAAGCTCTCTTTTCTTATAAATGATAAAATCAGAAATCAAGCATTCAAAACAAATTACTTTGAGCGCTTCATTTCTAATTTTATCATTTATGGTTTTAATGCTCATGAACTCAAAATCATTGTTTCAGCTAGACTCGTATTACGCATATGTTATTCTTTAACCGCCCAGAACTACACCCCTACCCTATAAAGCACAACAAGCCTCATAGCTACTTTATAAAATTCTACTTTTAATTTAATTTGCACTCATCAATTGCATAAGATTTTTGCGAGTACAGCTTCGCTTAGTCCACTTAACTAAGATTCTGTAAAATAGAATTATCAGGTGTCACCTTATCAATTTGCCCGCTTTTCTGGAATTATTGCTCTGAAATACCTAAACTGGTCATTATTGTATGACTTAAGCCACAATCTTAATGGACTCTTTATCTTCCATGCATCATTGTGAAAAACATTAGTTCAAACAAACTGACAATTAATTAATTGTTGAGTAACATAACTTCTGGTTAACTAACTGTGGAGAAACATAGCAGGTAGCAACAGTCTATATTGAGCTTGAAAATGCCAATACATCATGGATTCAAACATCGGCCAATATAGGGGTGTATCGGCTGTACCGTATCCACATCGGCCATGTCCGTACGGGACATGGGAGCGTTTCAGCTAGGGTTTTAAGAAATTGAGTGTATCGGCCGATATTTGTTTTGGTGCAGGGGGCACATCGGCCAATATGCAGCGTGTATCAGCCAAGGTATATCAGCCAAATAAATAAAATTATAAAAAAAAATTCTATTTTCACTCTTTTGCACATGTTTTCTATTCCAAAACTCTCCCCTTCCTTTAAACTCATTTTTACAGTAATATTTATTTTTTCTCGCAACTATATGAATTTTTATTTTATTTTTATACCTTTTAATTTTCAGAAATCTAAAAATTTTAAAACTTATTCTAAAAATCTAAAGGTGTGGTTGGGAAGAGATAAAATTTTTAAATGAAAATTTTTGGTGTAAAAGTTTTTGAAATGTAAGAAAATAACATGATATGATAATGATAATGATGATAAATAAAGAGAATAAAGTTAAAATAGATAGGTTATTTGTATAGATAATTGTACAAAAATGATTGAAAAGTACGGTAGTTGTATCGGAAGATGCGAAAGAATAATTAAAAAGTATAGTAATTGTGAATAGTAAAAGGTGTTAATTTGAAAAGTTCTATAGGTAAACAAACACCCCCCCCCCCCTTTAAAAAAGAATTTTTTATTAGTTACACACATTTGTTTACAGTAATATAATTGATTTTTCTGTTGCAATTTAAGTAAAATTTGATGTTTTTTCAATCTATAAAAATTTAAAAAATCTAGAAGTAAACTTGAATACCTCAAAAATAAAAAGTTATCAACTTTTTATGGGTTTTTTATCTTGTGTTTATGCAATTATATTTTAGTCATATTCTAGTCAAACATATCGTGTTATCAACTTTAGTCATATTTGATGTTGCTATGTATCATGTATATTGAATTGTTAATGAGTTTACGTCTTGTCTATGCTTTTTTTATTTAAAATTCATACTATATGTTTTACTGTAGACAACTATGTATAAGCTAAAATGGACCGATACTCTATCCTATATATAGGCAAAATGCTAAGTATTTATATATTCTTGCATTTCCTAATTTTCTGATTTTTAACATATTTTTTATGGTAAACATAAATTCCATACGATACGATCCGATATAGTCCAATACCGATAAAATAAGGCCGCGTCATATCGTTTTTAGATGGGACTGATGCGCCGTCCGATACCAACATTTTGAACCATGTCATACACAGAGGCCATGACTCCTATAAACGAAGCATCAAAACAAATCAAAGGCTCAAATCATTGAATTGAATCCAGTACAGTTGCCACTTGTACCTGGGGGAAAAAATAAAAGGGAAGGATAGACAACCACCAAAAATGTGTCCTACTCCAGAACTTACTATGAAGGTTATCCTACAAGGGACTGCAAAGCAATCACATTACGATCAGCTCCCAAAAGGAGGCAGCTAATTCAACAAGCAAAACACTCAACTGGATGCTGTGGGGTCAATGGATGATCAAAGCCTAACCATACAGGTGATGGCCCAACATAATAAGCATCATAATAAAAGATTATATTTTCCTCCAAAAAGTGTTGCATGGCCAACCTGAATAGTATGCTAATCTGATCTAAATAACTTAATCTCCAAAGGATGGATGAGCTAGAACATTAACAAAGGATGGATGAGCTAGAACATTAATCATTCCGCAAACAGCAAAATTGTACATTGTAAGAAAATTAACGAAAAAAAAGTAACAAAGAAGCATGTAATCATGAAATGCTGCAAAATGGATAACAATATATCGTGTTCTCAGTAAACTCCAAAAGATCTTCCAAGTATGGAAGCACTAAATATAAAATCTCATTATATTAATAACACATTCTGAGAAAACAGTTAGCTGAGAGGACTTTAACTTAAAGACAGCCACTGCCTACAACAGGTCAAGGAAGGGAATGCATAAAAGAACTAAGGAATTATGCTCAATATCTGGATGACCAGGTGGTTAACACCTCTGTGTGTGCGCGCCCGTGCATAAAAGGTCTATGGGTTTGGGGTTCAAAATCAGACTAGGGCACAAGGAAAATGATGAAAAAGGTAACAAGGAAAATCGTGTAATCATGAAATGCTGCAACATGCACAACAATGTATCATGCTCTCGGTAAACTACAGAAGACCTTCCGAGTATGGAAGCACTAAGGGTGTGTTTGGAAAGTTGTAAAACTTTTGATGAAAAGTTTTTTATGTAAAAGTTGTCAAATGAGTAGAAAATGATATGATATTGTAGGGGTAATGATGAGGAGTAAAGAGAATAAATTTAAAATAAATAGGCTAGTTGTATTGGTAGTTATGTAGAAATTATTGAAAAGTAGGGTTGTTGTATAGAAAGATGTGTAAAAAATAATTTAAAAAAGAGTAGTTATGGAGAGTGAAAAGTTTTAGATTGAAAAATTTTAACATGACAACTTTTGTAAATTACCAAACATACCCTAAATATAAAATCTAATTATATTAACAACACATTCTGAAAAACAGTTAGCTGAGGGGACTTTAACTAAAGACAGCCGCAGCCTACAACAGGTCAAGGAAGGGAATGCATACGAGAACCAAGTAAGGAATTTATGCTCAATATCTGAATGAGCAGGTGGTTGACACGTGTGTGCGCGCACGCGCGTGCCTGTGCATAAGAGGTCTATGGATAGGGCATAGCCTCCATCATCCATCCCTCCCCCACCCCCCGCCCCCAATCAAAAAAAAAAAAAAAAAAAAAAGAGAGAGTTGGAATTCATGGGATACCATTAGTGGATTAAGGAAAGGAACTCACAAGATACACAAATCCTTCTGCAGCCTTGACAATGGCTTTCATTCTATTTGTTGGGGTTGTTGGTGTTGTAAACAATACCTACAGTCACAGCACAAAATAAATTGGTGAATAAAGATAGAAATTTGAAGTAAATTATTGAAAAGTAAACTACAAAATAAGGAACAGTAACCAAAATCACCAATGAGATTGTTTCAAGTTGCAGGTGATACATACTCCAAACTTAACAAAACAATCAAGCTGACCTGTGTTTCAAATGGACGATGAATCAAGACAATTGGATCAGCTCTGTCTATTTTTACCTTTACATTGAAAATTTTCCATACAAATACTTATTCTTCGGTGACATGTGGTTGCATGTGATTTATGTTCATCTCAAAATGCTTGCAACAGCAACTCTAAAGAGTAGCCTTAGAGTCATGGCTCATTGAATCTCCAAAGTGTTGAGTTCAGGTGAGGAGAGGTTTGATCAACACGAGCATATGGGTTACTAACGGGTAGATTGCAACTTAGAAATGGCAAGCATGTACAACGACCAAGACAAGCAAGGCTGACTGACAACAATAGGGACAGATATATCTACAGTCAAGGGCAATGATTCTCCAGGTAAATTAATTCCTACAGTGGATGTGTTGCTAGCCTGTCTGTCAGGGCATTCAGATCTAGATGCTAGCAACATGTGATGGCCTAGATGGCCCACTCATTATGGATAATAATAAACGAAAGTCATATTCAATGTACATGAATTGCATTCAAAATCGAAATGCCTCAAAGTCATTTGAATAAAAAAAATGAATTTTAGTTTTATCTCATCCCATTTAAAGGGGCTGAAAGTGAAGATGCAACAAAGTGCAAGCAGGAAGAAGAAAAGGTGAGCATGTGGTTTCCTTATAGTTGCCAATTTTCAGTCCTGAAACTAGAGATGATTTTGCAAATCCTCTCTGATTGCATCTCAGAATTGCAAGGGTTTGAGTGTATAGAATCTTTCTAGATGGATTTTGAATACAGTCGAAATGTGGGGAAAATCTCTTGGGTGTTAATATTCTCTTGCTGTAAGAATGCATGTTTTCCATTCCTTTCTTATGGCATAGTGAGGAATGCCAGTTAATGTTGCTGACCTTGGAGTAGGTGAAACACCAAACTACAAGTGGGAATTGGGGCAGGTGGACCCATGATCTGCTCTTGATCCGATCCATTTTTGACAGGGTCAAACCAACACTTTTATGACCTGATACAAGTATGGGCCATAAATTTTAACCCATCAAAAATAGTGTCAAGGTAGGTTGAGATTATGTCCCAACCCACCCCACATATATTCGTTTATTAAAAAATATAAGCATATTTTTCACTCTTATCCTCATTTTTTCAAGATTCTTAAATTATTTATGAATAGCTATATTCTATTGTAATTTTTAAAGTTATGTTTTATAGTAATTAAAATGTATTTCAATCAATTTGTTACACAGTTAGACTATGTTTCATAATGTTTTTTGCTACAGCTAAAAGTGCTTTACTATCAATATGACTTTATATTTAATAGGTATCTATTATACTTTACCCTCATTTTATCTCGAACCTGGCACGCCGATTCCAATCCAAAATTTATCTCAAGATCTATTAAAGAAAAGTGATGATCAAACCACCCTTGTCCTAACCTACTATAAAAAATAGGGTCAGACAAGATTTATAAAAAGACCCAAACCTGACCCAATACAACCCGCCCCATTCCCACCCGTACACCAATCCATATGTAAATATGTCTCCCTAGTCCCATCTCTTTGATGGACTCTTTCCTTTATTAGTATTTGCAAACATCAATTTCATACGCTGCAAAAATTGACATTATGGTTCAGTAAGAGGTAAAAATTTTGTGGGAAAAATTTTTAAAAACAGGTTAATGATTAGGAGTAAAGAGAATAAAGATAAAATAGATAACATAGGTATATGAAAAGATTTTTTAAAAAAAAGATCAGAGCATAGAGTTAATAATAGAAAAAGTATAGTTATTGGGTAGTTAAGACATCAAATTATATCAAAACGTGTGTTGAAAGGGGAAAAAAATTTTATTTATTTTTACATTTTACCAACTGGACCCTTAAAGATTAACGTTGTGTAAGTTTGCTAATGTGATAGTAGAATGATTTATATGGCAATAATAACCCTCATAAATTGCGACAATTGAAAACATCCACTATGTTTGATGGTGTTACACATGCAACAAGGTGTGAGAGATGTCTACAACCTTTAGAAGTGCTCCTATCATAGGGGAACTTTGATCGATGCAGATATAAGTTTTCAGGTGAAAAATGTTGATTGAAAATTATTGAAGGAGACATAGTAGTGGAAAACGAGAACCAATAGCCATCTTCACCATCCAATCAGAGATACTATGGTTGGTAATGCTATTGTTTGCAACACTTTGACAAACTTGACAACTATCTAAAAACAGATAGTTGGGCCATGTGAGCAAGCAAGTACTGGCTGATTGAAATCTCCTTCAGGCCTAAACTCTATTAATTTAGATTTCTAACACCAGTGCTTATATGGAAAGCAGACTATCAAGATACTTTCTCCTCATCCACTCACAGCGCAAACAGAAATGATATGTTAGATTTCATCCATCATGACAAATTGAGCCTCCTGTTATAGGTGGCTCGATAGACTTTGATCTCATTTATTAATGACTACCTTAGAAAAGTGTAGGTGTATATACTAAAGAAAAAATGTGAAACTTTTGCTTCTTTTAAGGATTTTAAGGTATTGGTGGAGAATTACAAATAGACATAAAAAAAGTGATCATTATTGTAGCAGTATAGCGTAAGATTCCTGAGGTATGGTCTAAAAAACCTAAGCACTCATACCTCCATAGATCTTGTTGTGATATTATGGATTCCAAAGGAACAGAAGACAGCTTCATTTGAAATCCAGAAAATGTATTTTCTCGCCTACACTGATGGAACAAAGGGGTATGGATTGTCTGATCCCACTGCTTGCAGGGTGGTGGCTAGCTGAGAATTTGTCTTCAATGAATCTCTTGCAGAAAGATAAAAGAACTACAAAGCATAGCTACCAAAGAGTATTGAATTATTCATTCAAAAAAGTGCAATATCAGCATCCAATGTAGAAAATTTGGATGCTGAATCTAGTGACAGTCATGCTGCTGATACACCAAGTGAAAAAGCTCAATGCAATCAAGGCAGAGTATGGCATTGCTTTGCATGTACACATGATCCAGTGGGTATGATTGTCCAAAGGCATGTAACCATTGCATTTGGATAATGGACCAAGCAGTCAGGTGGTTTAGGTGCATTTGGAGGACTATCATAAACTATGACTTGTAAGAATTTGTAAAATGCTACCACAAGGCCAAATGAATGAAATTGTGAGTACAGATGAATTGTATAGTGAAGTGTCAGTTCGCTAGACAATTCCTTAGTGTAATGCTAGATCCTAAACTTTCTTTCTCTCTTCTCTCAAAATCAAGAACTAGGTTTTTGTTTTTGTTTTTTTTTGTTTTTTTGTTTTTTTTTTTTTTTGCTTTACCATATCTCTTGGGTAGGGAATAGGTGGTTTATAAAGGCTCTGGAAACTCAAGAAGACAAATAAGATACAAAGTGAGAGTGATCTTCTTGGCCTCTTGGTATGGCCATCGATCTCTTTGAGCATGGCCAAAATGGAAGAGATCATATCATAAGATGCATAGTTTTAGACTACGTGGAGATCTCAGTTACAGATGCAGGCCATATCAGTTCGTGCAGTAGATAACCCAGTTCTACACAGCTGGGTAACTTGTTGAACGGATGACAACACTCATTCATCTCTTGGATTGAACTGTGGCTTACATAATCCAACCAAGATGAAGATCATAAAGTTTACTGTCTTTTGTCTGCAAGGCACACAGGACCAATGCAAGTTGATGGCCCATTGCTGCACAAGCTCGTTGGATGATATAAATTAGAAGCTTTGATTTCAATTGGCTCTAGGGTTCACTGAGATGGAAAAAACAATGACAGATGCCAGATTTTCCCCAAAGCAAAATTTTCTCCTTCTTTCTATTATAGATCTCAAACCTGACAAGTAAAATTACGGGGTGAGAAAGTGCAGTTCTAGATTGAGAAAAGAGGGGAGACATTTTCAATATAAATTTCTTGGTGTAATCTCATGTGATCATGATGGAGATATTTCTTCTTTACGGTGAGATTTTGATTCATGATAGAGGGGTCTTCAATACAAATCCTTGTGCTGCTATGATACACAACTGCATACGATCTGAATGAACTTACGATAGCAACCCTAACATAAATGATATTTGAAGCCTTGGAAGTTCTCCCAAAACAACCACAGCTTGATGCAAATGTGCGCATGTGATGAGCTCATCACCATGGTTTTTACGAGACCAATTTTCTGGTAACCTGTTAGGGAGAATGATAAGTGATGAGATAAACGAATTCTCTGCAGACATCAGCACTGGACTTCACATCTTTACATCCTAGAACCTAATATAGCTACTCTTTGGATCTAGTTTCTCACAATGAATGACAAAGAAAGGACTATCCTTTGGATTTTTCTGATTCATTAGATTTGTAGATGCAAATCAGTACAACAAACCTGGATGCATTTATTTAGCATTTCAGCAATGGATTTGTATGCTGTCATGCTAAGCAAAAAGCATAATTATGATATTAGGCATTTTGTTGTCAAGTTGGCATTCAAGTTAATTTCTTTCTGGCATGTTAATTCAAACTACTTAGTATAAACCAACTGGACAGCAAGACAGAATTGAGACACGGAAGACGAACAACGAGGCATTTACCAATTCGATATTGCTTTTAGCAGCCTCCATCCTCAGAATTTCAGTCTCCTCCAGTGGAACATCCGGCACCACTAAGCCTGCAGACTGCCAACTGTCAGAAACTAGTTCACATGTGTTCATATTAAAAAAAGCTTTCCGCACAAGAAATATCATACTATCTTTAAAAACTCATTTTAAAACTTAGAAATCTTAGAGAAATGAAGTATAGGTACAAAAGGGAATGCCAATAACACAATATATCAAACATGTCATACTGATGTAGGAAAATATGACTCATACAAAATTGATCTAATAGAAGGGGAGACGACTTCGGAAAAAAATATAGATCCTCCAAATAAGGGACTAAGAAAAAGAAAGGATTAAATGAAAAGAAGAGAAATAGAGAGGGATGCAGAGAAGAAAAAAGCCAAAACCCCTATAAAATTTCAATCCATCAGCGAGTTCTTTGAAAAGCCTAATGCATGATACTGTACTTATATAGAGTTGGGAACTAACCCAAATTTAACTTCATAGATACAAATTACATCAATCAAGTTAGGCCCGAAAAATTCTTCAAAAATTGCTCAGGGTGTATATACCAAGTAGATTCATTGGGCCAAGTTATAGATTCATTTGATTATCAAGTCAGCAATTCATTAGGTCAACTGGACATGTCTGGAGAAAGTTAGGCCCAAAATGGTAAGGGTGTGTCCAAGGCTAGAATTCAGAAACATAGCCAGTTGTTTGAACTTTAAAACTCAGACATTCAGCCATTTTCAGTAGACAAAGAGTTAAGAAATGTATCATTTATAAATTTATATGTATTGACGTCAAGAATCCAACAAAAACAAAAGAAAACCTCAATCTGATTTGAAACAAGGAAGACATCATCAAAGTGGAAAATGCTGAAAAACAGGTCACTGAATTCTGATTTCAAAAAAATTCTTACTATTGAGGAAATAAATGAAATGGACAATAAAAATCATATAGATTTGTAGAGAATTAAGGACAGATACCATACAGGCTTCAGGCAGAAAAGATTAAAGCCTCATTTGGCCAAGCATTAACACAGAAAGCCCATTTACAAATTTTTTGATGCGTTTGGTAATTCACAAATTGATAGTAGCTTCTAAAAATCAGAAGAAAGAATTGGAATATTCACAAACCAGCTTCCTGCAAATGAGAGGTACATTTGGCAGGAAGGAAGCTCAGCTAAATAAAGCCTAGATAGGACCCAATTATCAAGATCAAATAGTACAATTGTATAGCTGGCCAGTGAGGTTGACCAAAGGGATCAACTAGTGGTCCAGATGTAGGACCCACCAACATGACCTAAAGCTGACATGGCATTTGTTAAGCCAATGCAGAAGTGGCATGCAAGCTCCATATGGCATGGACTTTTGATCATGTGGCCTTGACATGGCCATGTGGAAGCAATGTAACATGGCTTCAATGGAAACTTGAGATGTTCCTCCTATGCAATCTCATAACAAGTAATGACTCCACTCCTCCCTCAGTTGCCGGATGTCAGGAGAGAAGAAAAAGAGAAAAAAGGAATGAGGAGAGGAGAGGAGAGGAGAAGGAGAGTTGGGAAATAGCATACAATAATGATGATCACGTGATTGTCTCAAACTGCATTACCATGTATTCCAATGTCTTTTATGGTCGTCATGAAATTCTGAACACCCTGCTTAAGTATTGGGTTATAATATGAAAATAATGCAATGGGAGCAGATAATTGAGGAACCACCTGAAACAGGAAGCTTGAATTCAGAATTCTAATACATTGCTTTCTAATTGCAAAACTACCCAGCCAACTATCAGATAACAGAACTATATTTAACAATAATAAGAATGATATCATGTACCACTATGGAGTCAAAATAAACTTCTGAGATATAATTACAAAGCACCAGACTTAAATTTTGTTCCATAAAATATTAACTGAATACAAGAACAAGCATACGGGTTACCCACCAAAATCATTTTGATGGAGAATAGATCTTGCATGTGTTTGTAAGAAGCCTTCATAGCATTTTTTAGAATTTTAGGAGCTTTTTATTGCAAGTAAAAATAAGGTATGTAATCATTAACCAAGAAGAATCCGGAAAAGAGGGCAAGGGAAACAAATACATAACCAATTGACATGCAGATTTGCTGATTTTAGTTTATGTTTGCTCAAACTAGGCATGTAGATTTGCTGATCTGGTGCATGTGCTTGTGTCCTTCCTAATGAGTGAATCAGCTTGTTTTCATACCATTACCAGGTAATCTTTACTATGCCATATGCATGCCATAGGCACGGTAAAAGCTTTACTATGGGACAGGATGCATTGCATGTCAAGCTCAGTTAATAAATCTGTCAGACACTCCAAATCACATATTTCAAACCCTGAAGTCATAAGATTAATGTAATTTATTGCCCAGAGTTGTTTCGGAGAGAGAGTTTTCCAGCATTTTCCACACCTTTTAATGTGACTTGAAAACCAAACAACCTAACCAGCTTAATTTTTCGTTTACAATGTATATTTCCAATTGTTTTTCCCATCTTTTATTAGAAACCCAAATTATTTTACCCTTATTCACTTCCCTCCTAATCATTACCTCCTGTTACATCACATCACTCTCTTTCCTTTTCTCTCACTTTTCCATACTCCTTTTATGCCCACTTTGTTCCTCATTACAAAATGATCCTGCATATAAAAATCTTAATAAAAATAACCATAAAAAATTTTTAAATATTACTTAAATAGTGCATGATATAGCCCCTAAAGCTCACAGAACCATAATTCAAGGTCCACACCAAAATGGCTGATTAAAAAAAAGGTTCACACCAGAATCCATCTACCAAGTATCAACTACCATTCAATAACACCGTTAACTTGGCAGTTATAAGTTGCCACTGAGTCATGCTAGCTTCATTAAAATGTAACAAAATGGGAGGAGTTGTGATTTCATGCACCCAGGTGCACTTAGCTTTGGTGCACCCAGGGTGCAAATTCCTTTTTTCTTTATTTTTTTCGAAATTTTTTCACAACTGTTAATTTAAGTATATTTAACATGTGTATCTATTTTTACCATTTTTCAATTTTTTCGATTTTCTGTATTTTTAAAAATCAGTGGCATTTTTAGGCATTTTTGTAATTTTAAATTAATAAAAATGCCACTGATTTTAAAAAAAATTTAAAAATCTAAAAATCTCAAAAAGGGTAAAAATTGATACACATGTTAAATACACTTAGATTAACAGTTATATAAAAAAAAAAGTTTTTAAAAAAATTTTAAAAATAAGTAAAATGAACCCGAGTGCACTGAGCCTGACAGAAGTAGTTCACCACCTAACTGCCTCAAAAAGCAAGTATAATAACATAACATGGGAAAAGAACAGTATGTAAAGCTTTTGCATGGTAAAACTTTTTCGCGACAAATATACAAGTTCCACAAACCTGAAATGCAATTGTTTTTGGTTCTTTTTCTAGCCCGACAATGCATATAGAAATCCTAGAAGAAATTTTTTTCCATTTTTTGCATATGCAATTCTGTTATTTGAAAACATGCTGCAGAAAATTTGTTAGTATTAGGATACATAAAATTTTATTCGTGTAGTTCCCATTTTATTATAAAAAGATAAGTTACACCACATTTGCAGTGGAAGGAAACAGTCAACTTTCGTTGTTTGCAGCACCCATTTTCTCCTTAAAAGACATGTTCCAGTATATTCACAATATTTCTGTGCCCTGTTTTAAGTCGATGCCTCATGCTAAAAACCCCATTTTCAACAACAATTATCAGTGGCTTGTAGAAAGAAAGTTTGGGAGGCACCGCAACTGCTTAAATCGATGCCAAAAGTTTAATTATATTTATAAAAAGGATACATCACTAAGTACGATTTCAATTTCATTCTAGAATACACATTATTTATGATGCTCAAAATAAAATATCCTTCCATCTTTATCTTTTCATTATAATTTTTCCTTCCTACTGATCCTCCAAAAATTATAGCTGTTTCCCATCCAGAAAAACTCAAACAATGATAACATGGGGGAGGAGAGAGAGAGAGAGAGAGAGAGAGAGAGAGGGAACAATCTTGGAGACGTTGCTCACATCCTTCAGCATGGAAATAATGGCATTAAAGTTGGCACCTTTGGCAAGAGCACGAGTGGCAGCAGCCTGTAAATGTTTTCAAACCCAACATGATTAACATGATTCAAAAAAAAAAAAAAAAAAAAAAAAACAGTGAGAATAAAATACTGACTAGAGATAGAGACCTGTATAACTGGACCATCTGCCAAAGGATCAGAATAGGGCATGCCCAATTCAATTATATCTGAGCCACAAGAATCAAGAACTTTCAGTGCTGCTGCTGTTGTTGATAAATCAGGATCTCCAGCAGTAATATATGGTATAAAAGCAACCTACTCACATGAGAGAATGACCATTAGAAGTTGTATCAGAAAATCGGTCTAGATAGCATTGATGATGGTAGGAATGTGCATTGAAAATAGAAATAAGAAGAGGAAAGGAAGATTGTGTTTTTCACAGCAATCTATGCTTGCAAAGAACCTCAACCTAAAGCCACAATGAAAGCAGCAAGAGGGGAAAAATTAGCAAATATATCCAAGCAGTCCAGTAGACAAGCACCAAATCAAATGTGGTCTAAGGCAGCCTTCATCTTGGTAATGGTTGGTCTCAGGTAATGCTAGGTTTTAATGAAGACACTCTAGAATCAACAGCATCAACTATTTAAACACTCATTATCAATATATGTATGATGAAACAAAAGGTTTCTCTCAATGCAGTCAAAATAATTCCCTTATTTCAGTGTCTCACACAAACACAAACACACACAAAAATCTTGATCTCCTGAAGAAAGCAAAATGTATAGGTCAAGCTTATTTCTTCACCTGCAACTACAGGTCCCAAAATCTCTTTATGCTTGTGATCCGTAACTCAACCTTGGTGCATGTTCTTATGATTCGATCTTTTTCTCATAAAATTCTCAAAAACAATGGATGGTGCTACGATCTCTGGATTAAATCCCTTCAGAAATTTGAATTTCATCTCTTGCACACCATACTGCAAGATTCTCTGCATTCAATCCCTCATTCAAGGATTTGTAGTCCACATCCCACAAGCCAATGTTATGATGTGATAATCTTTCAGCAATGGATCTAAAACCTTATCCAATCTTACAACCGCATATGGAGTATAGTGAAGTCAATTGGGAGAGAACTAGTTGCTCATCCAAAACCTAAGAAAATATTCCTCCATTAGTTAAAGAGAAGTGATCCTGTTAGCCCAGGCTAAGAAAATGGCTCACTTAGCCCACCTAAAAAAACTCATTTAAAACTTTTTTTTTTTGTTTTTTCTTCATATACTTGTTTATCTAAGTGTATTTAACATATAAACTAAGTTTTAACATTTTTGGATACTTTAGCAATCATCTTGTCTAGACTTCTAGCTTCAGGTTTCCTAAAACAAACTTCTATCCATTTACTTCTCACCCCACCCCCACCCCCTCCCCCTCCGCCTCCCCTAATCTCTAGCAGCCAATGCCTTTTTAAGAAATTATTAACTCCAGTAATGTCATCATAGGCTGTCACCACAAGCAACTATTGCAGCTGACTTCTTTCTTGAGTGCAATATCTGCCATTGAGATGTCCATCTTCCCTTCCCTCAAGTGGAACCTCTATGCAGTTCTTACACATTTATTTCTTCTCCCTGTTCATATCTCCAGCAACTAACCCCTTATTAAGACATTATTAACTCCAGCTCTGTCATTACATGGCCTTCATCAGATGCAACTATTGTATCTGACTTCTTTCTTGTGTGCAATATCTGCCATAGAGATCTTGTATGCCCATGTTCCCTTCCCTCAAGCAGAACCTCTATGTAGTTGTTGGCACTTGATCTTGTTCTCCCTTGTCCAGCTTATAATGCTGAAACAACTTACAACTCGGAATGTGTATATTGCATTCCAGGCTTGTTATCCCTCTTCCATGAGCTTTAAAGGAGCATTAACCAAGACACTCCAGAATCAATGGCCTCAACTGTTTAACCATCAACTGCCTGTGTACATTTTTCGATAAAGAACTAATAGCTTCAGTTCTGCAACTTCTAATACTTTGTCAAATATAAAATCCTCTCAAGTCCTCATGATGTAGTTTCTGTCAAACTTTTTCTTTGTCAACCAAATTCTCAGTTTTGCATATATTTGATGGACAACCCAACCAAGAAGCAACCTTCATTTATTTTTATTTTCCTCTTTGCAATAGTGTTCGAAATGTGTGATTAGTTCTGCTATTACAGCTACACAATGAGCACATTGAGATGGCACTCAGCACACAGACAGATTGATCATTAGCGAGGGCACTAAACATACTAAAATATGAACGGAAAAGGAGCATAGATGCCAAATTTACTCAATTCATGGCACATCATGTGCAGCTGATAACAAAAAACTACTTCTGTTAAAGGAAGTCAACGAGATGATATCACAACCTTTTGTCAGAAATATTCACACATGTGTTATGCCAACAAAAACAAACAGAATGGTAATCAGATTTCAATGGAATCGGGGCAGATGTCAGCTTAGTTATCAAGATGAAGTATTCTCATAGCAATTTGAAAAGTCTACAACTCTTTCGAGAACATATTCCGCAATCTATCAGGAATTTCTGCCACCAATATGCATTGAACTCACAACAATATGGTTCAAGTTTTGGCAAGGAACAGTCGGAACGCAAAGACAGCAAACATCCACGATTACAAAACAAAACCAAACAAAAAAAAACTCAGTAGCAATCAAGTTGGAGAGAGACTGAATTGCCAAAGTGCCTACTTTTCCATCATTTCTCAATATAGAGAAGGTTTCTGAGATTCCAGCGGTATGAGTGGAACTAAGGGCGGCCATTGGAAGGAGAGTTTTGGAAGTTCCAACGGATCTCGAGATTTTAGAGGTTGAGGCCAGAAAGCGGGATTGAGAGTTGCTGGAAGGCAAGAAGAGGGAATTCTTGAAGGCAAAAGCCATCTCTGTCAAAGGGAGAGGAGAAAATCGCTATCGAAATGTAGGCAGCAGACAAATAGGTTTTGAGCCGGAGGAAGTACACGATCAGGTTTGATGCTCTGGCGTTGGCTCGGATTAATAAGCTGGCGGCTGGAGGAGCGAGAGATTAGTACATGATTATATGGCCCACTTCAAAAGATTTTGCCAAAAATAGGTTGTTCTCATAAGTTTGGAAGATCCTCAAAATCCCCCTTGATCATTTTGTAGTCGTCTTCATCCTGTGCCAGCGTGCACTCCGCGCGTCCAGGAAGACTCGTGCAGTGACAAGGACGACTCGTGAATAGTGATATTGACACCGGGAAGAGCAGGAATTGAGCTGGGTCAACTTAGTGACTCACCCCGTATCTAACCTGCTTTCGATTAGGTAAAATTAATATTTTTTTAACTAGTTATATAGATGAGTTAGAATTTTTTTTATCTGAATTCAAAAATAGGGTTCGAATGTGTCAACTATGTCCCAACCTACCCTATATATATTGATTTATTAAAAATCATATGTTTATATTTAAATCTTATAATATAATATTGTCTTTCAAAATTCCCACATTTGTTATAATTAACCATATCAACAGTAAAAAATAATTTATCTAGAAAATAATATGAGAATTAATAAGAAAAATTTGCATATATACATATAACTCTTACATATAATTGTATATCAACCTACTTTAATAAAGTTATACTATATTTTCTTATTTTAGTAATAGTGTGTCATTTAATAATTAGTAAAATATTAAAATATGTAACATTTAAATTTAGTATAAATGTATTTTTATGTTTGACAGGATTGTTAAAATCATCTAATTTGACCCATATTTTTTACTTGACCCAATGTCCAGAAATCGAGCCGATATCAATCCAAAATTTGTCTCAAGATCTATTTAAAAAAAAATGAGGATCAACCCAACCTTGTCCTAATCTGATATAAAAATATAGTGTAATAAAATTTTTAAAAAGTAGGGTCAGCGTTGAACAAACCCTGACCCGATACGACTTGCCCCATTCCCACTCCTAGATACTAAGGATGCGTTTAGTTTAGGTTGTGTGTGCAACGAGGAAAATAATGTCAAACAAAAACTTTTTAATCGAAAGTTTTTTACTCTTTATAATTATTCTATTTTTTAATCATTTCTTCACATCTTTTTACACAAATTACCTTACTTTTCAATCATTTCTATACAACTATTCATACTATTATACAACTAAACTATCTATTTTAACTTTTTTCTCTTTATTCATCATTATTATCCCTATCTTATCATATCATTTTACAACTTTCACTTCTAAAAATTTTTTACCAAAAATTTTATCACTTCCCAAATATATCCTTGAAGTGAAACTTTTTACCTGAAATTTTTCTATCTAAAACTTTTCTCTCTATAACTACTTTATTTTTTAATTATTTCTTCACATCTTCTAATACAAATTATCTTATTTTTTAATTATTTTTACACAACTATTCATACAACTAACCTATCTATTTTAATTTTTTCTCTTTATTACTTATAATTATCGTTATCATATCATATCATTTTTTCTCTTTTCAAAAATTTTTACATTATAAACTTTTCATTCAAAAGTTTTATAACTTTCCAAACACGCAATTTAATAATAAATTTTGGAGTAATTTGCAAATCTAACTACATAGTTTGACCAGAACTGTAGATATATCTAATATTTTCACGAATTTCAGATAAGTGCAAAAATAGGGTTGGGTCTACCATACCCTGCTCACTCCAATTTTACTAAGGGTCGGGATAAGGATTTTGATCAAGTAGAGCCGGGTGGGGTGGGTCAGGATTTTAGACTAGCGTTTCAATTCGAAGGGGCTATGGGGGTTAACCATGTCCCGACCTTCCTCAACCGACAATGTTTAAATTATTTTTATAAATTATATTACTTATGAAAACGTTGTTTGTTAGATAAATATATTTAACTTTATGACTTATTAATATGAATATGGTTTATATTTATGTACGTTTAACTTTATAACTTATTTATATGGATAAATTTTTATTTCTTAATTAGATATATGTTGTTTAAGTTATTTCATTCAAATATTTATCAATGAAATAAAATATATAATCTATGTTTTTTATATATTATAAGAACAAATATTATTATTTTGTAATTTAGCAATTTTAATTGTCATTCGAAATGTATATCAATGTCTTTTTTAAGGTCGATACATATATTTATCAAGATTAAGTTGTAAACAAAATTATTTAAAAATTTTTACTAATTCTTTGTTACAATAATTGTCTTGTATTAACTAAATAATAAAATATTGAATCACTTAATTTTTAAATTTATCATAGATATGAGTTTATATTGATATGTATATAAAATTTTAAACTTCAACATACTTTTTTCAATTCGACCTGTTACCCAACTATCGACTCGAAGCCAATGTAAAGTTTGTCTTAAGACCTATTAAAAATAGTGATGGTCAGAACAACCTAGTATAAAAAAATATCAAACAAAAATTTCTAAATGTAAAGTTAGGATTGAGCATACCTCAACCCGCCTCGACTTTCACACTTAATTTCAGACACCCTCTATATAGTTTCATCAAAATTGCAAATAACCCAATAAACCTACTTTCCCGTCACCAATCATTAACATAGAGTGAAATTTTGAAAAATAACAAAAATAATCCTATTTGAATAATATTAGAATCCTTCAACTGCTACACACCAATTGCATGCAAGGAACTCAAAAGTTTATTTTGGTTGACGATGGGAGATTACAAGGCCTTTGAGAAATGGTGTCCGCTTCATGAACTGCAGGAAGAAGCGAACTGCAATGGCAAGGAACATCGTAGCAATGAGGCCACTAAGGCATTCAAAGAGGATTCTGAGGATGATTCTTCGCAAGTAGCTCTTGAATTTAGGGATTTGATTGAGAGACTACTGCAAGGGAGCGACAAACATGTTAAGACAGCATGAAAGAAGCCGATACGATGCTTCTTGACATTCAATAGATTCAAATAAATAGAAAGAAAAAATGATTCAAAGCAAAAAACCAGTTTCTCAATTCCAATGCTACTTCAACCTTTGGCCTTCCATGGAACAGTTCAAAAGCTACAGCTAAAATTCAAATTTTGAGGTGGCTTGCTACATTTTTTGAATAAAATTTTCTAGGCATTCTTCTTCTAGAAAGAAGATTCGCAAATGAAGTTGAAGGAGGAAAGAAGACAAATTTGGCAAAGAATATCCAAACATATTATCCAAAAGGTAGCATTTTGGCTACGAAACTTAAGAGTTTTCAAGTTGAAGGGGGAGAGTTTTCATGCTACTTCTTGCACGAAAACGCATCAAAACCCAAGACCCAAAACTTACTTCCTAAAACATTAAGAAAAACAAAGGGGTTGAAATACGAATTGAAAGCAAAAGTGAAAAGTGAACTAATTTGAACTGTTGAAATCCAAATAAAAAATTAGTTAAAAACACCTTTAGCATGAAAAAAAAATTTAAATAAAAAAGAGTAGACGCTTGTTTTTTTTTATCTCTCTGAAAATGTCTCCAAAGCTTAAACCATTAAGCTCTTCATGTTTTAGATGACATTACTAAAATCTAAACTGAAACTTCACTTCGATCGTTTTCTGCTTGAAGAAAGAAATCCAATTTCCTTACTATGACTTGGCCAAAATTTGATGATCAACACACAATAGCTCAAAATTTTAGGAAACAAATATGGAGATTGGATTTTTGGCATGGATTTCTGGAGTTGCAAGAACTCCCAAAGCAGATGACCCTTTTTTTTCAATTTGCATCACAAATTCCCAAAATGGTTGGTACAAACAATTGGTGTCTACTAGTTGGTGCATTCTAATGTATACTTGAATAGGTTATTTTTATTATTTTTCAAAATTCCAAACCCTATGTTAACTATTGCTAATAGAAAAGTCAGTTCACAAGGATTATCTACAATTTTGTTCCAATTATATGAAGTTATCTAAATTTTATGAAATTAAGTGAGTATATCTACAGTTTGGATTAGGGTATATTTGCAAATTACTCTAAATTTTTATCCTATTTTATATAAGCACTTCCATATTAACTTGTCCATGTTTTAGCACGTCAATCCATTTATTAATTTAATATTATTTGTTTGGTTAGGAGTCTATGTTTTATACAAATCAAATATGTATATGGATCACATTTGCTCAAAATAGATATATTTATATATAAATTGAGAAAATGCTGAAATCCATTCACATATATATTAAAAATGTAATAGTACTTTATAAAAGTAAGGTGTATTTGGGAATGGATAAAACTTTTAATGAAAAATTGTAGAGAGTAGAAGTTGTCAAATGATGTAATATGATAAGGGTAATGATGAGGAATAAATAAGATAAAGTTGAAATATATAGGTTAATTGTGTTGGTAGTTATGTAGAAATGATTGAAAAGTAGAGTAGTTGTGGAGAGTGAAAAGTTTTAGATTAAAAAGTTTTAACTTGATGACTTTTACTTATTACCAAATACACCCTTAGTTATTCATATGATGACTTAGATGTCGAAAACACTACTTCGAATTAATATTTAATATTAAATTATTTTATTTTGTTAGTTTTACACATTTATAAATGAGGCCTATATTAAATAATATTAAGCAAATGAAAAGGTTTTCATAATAATATAAATGATATTAAATATAATAGGTAAAGTAAATTTTTCATCAACCATTAACATATTAAAAATGGAAGCCAATCTATAAATATGCTATAAAAAATAAAAAATAAAAAGTTAAAATTATTTTTTCAATGCATGTGCTCAATTTTCTTTGTTATTGGATAAATTCATGAATTTAATTTTCTCTCCTTGGTAGTTTGTTTTGATAGCATTGTTTATCTAAATTTTTTTTGGATAATTATTTAACTTATTAAATTTGGGTTATAACTAGAGTTGCAGCTTCTGCAGGATACTCACAAAAGTAGCCTTAATTTAGACAAGATCGAATAGAAAAAAATGCCCATAAATATGGGTAAGTATAAATAAGATAAAAAGAATACTTGTCTTTTAAAATAAGAGAAGGTAAGTTTCATATTTAGAATACTTCCAATCGTCTTATTAAGTATCTAAGTGGATAATAAAGATTCCCACCTCTAGTGCGGGAAATTGGGGCTTTAAGTCATGATAGAATTTATCTTTCGTTTTTAGAGTAAGGTCTCCATAGCTACCTTGTTGACAATATTTGTTAGCTTTACACCCCCCCTTGAAGTAAAAAAGATTGGAAAATATGTATTTGGGTTAAAGTAGCATTAATGCTGTTTTTTTTGGATTCTTTGCTAAGTCATGTGGACACAGAGAAGGTAGTAAATAAGCATGCTGGCCTTCTTGCCACAATTAATTTTAACATTTTGTAGCTTGCATACGATTTGAATTATACCTTATTTTTCTTTGAATATATGGTTGTGGTAATTGTAATGATGAGTGATGTTTATGTTAAGAAATAATTCTAGAAACAATAAAATAATATGGAAAATGAGAGAGAAACAAGCACACACAAATTTATGTAAAAAAAATTTTAATGTGAAAGGAAAAATACAAGTGAAGAAGAAGTAAATCTATTATAATAAAGAAGTTACAAAAGATGGAGAATTAAAAAAGACTTAAATCCAATAAACCCAACAAGAAATTCTTAGAAAATTTGAACCTCACAAAAGATTATGCAAGAAAATTTTATAAAATCATAAAATCACCAAACCCTAAAAGAAAATCCTCCACGCTTAAAATGAAAAAGACTTGTTTAAATTAAGAAAGTCGAAGTGGGATATAGTTTATTGACTTTTCTTTAAAGGGCTATGTAAACTTAAATTGGTTTGCAACTAACTTGGTCTACAAAAGAGTTTTACAAAATCACAAACTCTTCAAACCCTAAAAGACAACTCTTTATTTAAAAATAAAATTAAAGGGCCTTAGGTTTACATTAGGCAAATCCATGTGGGATACAATTTACTACTTTGTCTATAAAACCTACATAAAATTAACTTACTTTGCGAACAAGTAGCTTGGTGTATAAGTCGCCATAAAATCTAAGTTGCATCCAAAAAATTTATAAAATTTAAATAAGTGTAATTGCAACTCAAGTAATTAGTAATTACATCATTTGTATAAGTTAGTTTAATAAAGAATTATGTGGTAGAAAAATGCAATAAATGATTATTGTAAAAAAGAATAAGTTTTGTTTTGTTGTTGTAGCTCTCCATCGACCACCGCCCTGGACCGGTGGTCGCTATGGTAGAGATCCGGCAGCATCTTCCCCGGATCTATCATAATTTCAAAAACAAATGACCACATTTGTATGAAAATCCACCTGTGGCAACCCTAGATATCCACAACTAATTATCAATTACTCATATAATAATAAAGATTAATTGAATTATAATTATTTTCACCATTCACATTTCAACAGAAGTAAAATACACATTCACAATTTCCAAATACATTAAGAAGACCTCAATAAGTCATACTTCTATGACTCATTTCCAATATACAAATACCTCTCACAACTAATCATATGGTATATATCATATCTCGCAGATACATGAGCCTCAAATAACTATAACACAAAGCTAACATGACTTATGCCTGTAACATTTCACATCAGCTTGAGAACATAGCTTATAGCTAAGTGCTTGTAGTATTAGTCCTGCTAAAAATATAAAAAAATAAACAATGAATTGGGCAAACTCAGTAAGTAGGTGCGTTTGGTAAAAACAATGACAAATTTATGCCAAATTTGTTATATGCCATGCCATCACATGCAATGCTATGATACCAAGAACAATTGAGATCTATGCATGTAATTTCGGCATTTAATTATTGTTAATTATATGATTCAATTGAATGACTGAGATTAAAGTCATTAATTAAGTTGGGTGATTAAATTAATCATCAAGCTCAATGTGGTGTAATGTGTACAAAGAGACCAAATGAGGTATAGAAAATGATGACATGACATGGTTAATTACTTCATTAATTATGATTAAATTGATAATAAGTATGGGATTAATGAGATTATTGTTTGAAAATTCATAACTTGACGCACATAAGGCGGATTGACGTGAAATTTGAAAAGTAAATATATGTTGACATGCTTTACCACATGAATGGAAGGGATTATGCTAATCGTGATTTAGTTAGTATGATAATTATTTAATTTCATCAAGATTTAAGAGGCATTTTCAAATGCTTATATCTTATACTAGAAAGGTCATTTTGAGATGAAATTTTTTATTGATGGATTTGATTAAGCTAAATCCCATGAGAAAATGTTTAATCACTTAGGGTTAAAATCGTTTGACTTTTGCTCCAAAAAGTGAATTTTCATTTAATGAAAAGTCAATGTGTTTAATGCCTTCTTTGAGGTGTCATAAGAGGGGATTTTTAGGGGCAAATTTTTTTGATTTTAAAATAAAAAATGCATGAAAAGGTGCTTAATGGCGGGGACATTTAGTGCATGAATTTTGGGCAGATTTCATTGCCACGAAATGCCAAAAATGATGGGCCACATGAAATGTGATCAATGGACAACATTTTTGGGCAGTTTTTGTATTTTAAAAATTATGAAAAATGATATTTATATGAGATAAATATGATTGCTCAAAGGGGATAAATATGAACCTTATTAAACCTGAAAAATGAGGTGAAAATTAGGGTTGTAAAAGGCAGCAATATAAAAGAGAGGAGATGAGGCTATTGCACATTCTTTGCGAACAACTTTGAAGAAAAAAAAAACTTAAGTGTCCAGCAAGGTGGACGTCCCAAGCAAGGGAGAAAGGAAGAAAAATAAGAAAAGAAAAAGAGGAGAAACGGAAGGGAAGAAATATAAGAAAATAAGTAGGCAAGGTGAGAGCAAAACCACACAAGTAGGTATTAAACCAAGTTTGGTTTGATAAATTCTAAGTTTTCTAGTTCAATCAATAGGTCATAAGTTTGATCCATTATGAACATTAAGTAATGATTTATGAAGCCTTTGATAGGATTATTGAATGATAAATGAATGAGGAAATTTAATTAAAGCATTCAAGAAAGTTACGTGTGAATTTGTGTTGTTTATACTAAGTGCACCATGCTGAAATTTTTATTAATTCCTATTTAATACTGCTATTTTGAGCATATGTCATGTATAGATTATGTGAATAATTTTCATATTTAATATATGTTAAACCAAGTATGTTTGATAGACCTTAGAAGGGTGAAACTTAGGATTGACAACTTGATGCAAATTCTACTCATTTAGGGTCGAATTGGTGCATGATTTAAACAACGATATATATAGAAAATTATGAGGGTAAAATACCCTAAATATGGAGGAAAAGGGGATGTCCAAAGTGTGGAATTGAAAATGTTAAAAAATATGTTTTATAAGGCATATGTAATGGGGATGTCCAAGGTGAAAAGTATGAAGGAAAAGTTGTTGTTTTAAACCATGTAATTAAGGGATCTTAGTTGCATGATTATACCCTAATTTAGGTACAAATAAGTGCTTAAACTAAGCCAAAAGAAGAGAAAAAATTTTGTTTCGTATAAACTTCATCAACACATAATGTATGCGTGACTAAGAGAGTACACGTAAAGGGTATGAATAGCAATAATGGAAAATGACCAAGTATGATTAACTAAAATGCAAAAATGAAAGGAAAAAGTGGTAAAATAAGAAAAGAGAGGGCTGTTTTGAGAAAATTATAAAATCTCAAAAATTTGGGATTAAAATTAGTAACCCTAACTCATAAGTAAGTGTCTCGAATGAGTGCCAATGTGAAAAATTTAAAGAATTGATGTTAAACGATAAATCAGAGCTAATAAACTTCCATATGTTGGATTAACCTTAATTGTTATAATGAATGTGAAAATTTACCATAAATAAGGGTACTGAAATGAAAAGAATGGTTACTATAGAAGAATAAGTCATACCAATGTGTAAATTGGTAAAATGGACACCTAACTTGAAAGAAAAGTAGATTAAGTAAGTTGATGTAAATTTAAGTAGGTTGGAAAACTATAAAATGTGTAAGCATATGAAATTTTATGTATATGTATGAAATGTTATTCTCATGCATATAGGCAAAGACAAGGAAAAAGTTGAGGAAATGGACTGAAGTGAATTTAGGTAAGCAAGCGAACTTTTGAAAAACTTGCTTTCTTAAAATGTTGACAATATGTTGCAAATTGATATTTAAATTATTTGAAATATATCTTGCAAATGGATGTTTAAATGCTTTTAAAATTATTGAAGGATGGTCATCCCTATAACTCTTGCAAATGGACTTGAACAATATTTTCTTAAAGTTGTGTTGAGAAATTATGATACAAATGCTTATTCATGAAAATCATGCTAGTATATCTATGTTCATGGTGCATAAAGTACTACGTCCACTTTAGAGATGTAAGCAGACCGATTGTCCCCCTCTAGTATGACCAAGTCGCTAAAATAGGCCAAAGGCCGATAGCACTCTCCCTGAAATGGGAGCAGGATGATGGGATGGTCGCCTTGCTAGCGTACCATCATATGATGTTTATATTATATTGATAATAATGCATTGCATTATTTATGATAAACTTACGAGTGGGTATGATGTTGGCTATTCCAAAATTTTAATCCAAAAGAAAACTTTGCTTGAAAATTATTGCCTGAAAACTATACAGCTTGCTTATTGAGTAATACTCATGATTTGTTTTTCAAATCCTAAAATAAGTACATTATGGCTACAGAGGAGAAGCGTAGATTTAATGAAGAAAAATAAGTTTTGTATTCCTTTGTATGCATCTACATGAAGGGTAATGTACTATGGAATGAATGTTTGCAAACTTGTTGCATCTATATGGGATTATACACTGTTGATGTGTGATATAGATTGGAATATGTCAAATTGTTGAAAAAATGACAATAGGCAATGTATGCATATTTTAACATGGTATGAATGTTATGAAGTTTGAAGTTTTACGATGGAAATGATGCGTAGGAAATAAATGTTGAATGTGTAGATAAGAGCTTGATGATGGCTAAGATGGATAAATTGGTGTAAAAATGACTAAGTGCCATGAGATAAACTCCTATAAAGTAAATTAGAAATTTATATTCATGTTATAATCCCACCGTGATAAGGCAACAATTCTGGTCATGTTTTTCAATCAATAAATGATCTTAAAGTAAGACTCATGTTGTGATGCTCGGGTTGGGGTGCCACAAATGCAAACACTAGGCTCTCACTAGCTCCACACAAACATGTCATGCTACAAACACATATATGAAATAAATTAACCTCATGTCTATCAAAGGCCATGAACAACCCTATTATCATGTCAATAAAGGTCATGAACAACCCTACGTAAATCATACATATACTCCACTCATGCCATATGCAATTATGTTCATACTAAAATTATGTCTCATGCTCATTTCAAACTATGCACCATCAATTTATTAAAATCATACATAAACATATAGTCAACATATGAATGCATTTTTAAAGGGCTAAGCCCCAAATCAACAATTGAGGCGAAATTCAAAATTCAAGTCATCTTAGTACCCGTCCATACAAAGGAACCTAGCTAATAGATCACCCATCCATTAACATCTCATTCGTCATTCAAACCAAACCCCTATTCATATTTCAAATAAGAATTACATAATTTTATCATTGATATAATTATCTTCAAGCACAAGTGCAAACCTTATTTCAATTCATATAGCCTATGTTTACCATGCCCATCACAAGTTTCATATCAAATAAACATCTCATATGCCTCCAATTATTTGCAACACATTATTTTCATCATTAAGGTTGTATGCATTTATTTTTATATAGTTTCTAGGCGTTAAGTCTCATTTGGCCATTTCAACACACATTTTATAGGCAACATTTGAAAATTAAGATAAACTCACTCAAAATTCATGGGATTCCACCCAACACATAATAATATCATACAAAATCACTTCTAAACACTTTCATTTTGTCCTTTACATGTATCTCCCTTAAATTCCAACAAACATCCAACGATATCCTCAAGCACAAAGCTCAAGTCTCATATCAATTCATATGACCCATATTCATCAAGCTCTTCACAACTTACATTCCTAATAATTTCAACATCACATATGCCCTCAAACATTTAAAAGACATTATTTACATCACTAAGGTTCTACACATTCATTTATACATGATTTCTATGCATTAAGTCTCACTTAGGCATTTCAACAAATACCTTATAGGCAACATATGAAAATCAAGCTAAACTTACTTAAAATTCATGAGATTCTACCCAACACATAATAATATCATACAAAACCACTTCTAAACACTTCCATTTTGTCCCTTACATGTATCTCTCTTAAAGTTCAACAAACATCCAACAATATCCTCAAACACAAAGCTCAAGTCCCATATTAATTTATACGACTCATATTCATCAAGCCCGTCACGACTTACATTTCAAATAATTTCAACATCACATATGCCCCTAAGTATTTAAAACACATTATTTACGTTATTAAGATTCTACACATTCATTTATATATGGTTTCTAGGTATTAAGCCTCACTTAGGCATTTCAACAAATACCTTATAAGCTTCTAATACATATAAAATATCATAAAAAAAATCTAGTGAAACTCATTTAAATTCATAGAATTCCACTCAACACATAGTAATATCATAAAAAAAATCACTTCTAAACACTTCCATTTTGTCCCTTACTTGTATCTCTTTCAAATTCAAACAAACATTCAATAAAATCCTCAAACACAAAGTTCAAGTCCCAGTTCAATTCATACAAACTATATTCATCAACCCATCACAAGTTCCAATCTAAATAATTCAGCATCACATATGCTCTCAAGCATTTGCAACACATTTGTTAGGCTCGTATGAAACTGATTAAAGAAAGAAATAATAGCACGAAGAGTGATCCAACGAAAGTATAAGATAAATTTTACACACCATAAAAATAATTTAAAGAAGACACCACAAATTGTAGCGGTTCGGTTAACGCACTTACTCCACTCTCCAAGTCAACGCCTTGACTCGGGTTTTCTCTAGTCAACTTAGAACTCACGTTACAGTGGTATGATCTTAATCGTCTTCTAGATTATATAAATGGTTCCTGGTGGCACATGAAACTTTCTACAAATCATAATGAAATCTTTCCTCATGAATTAGATAATCTCTAATTCAAGGTAAAATAAATAAAAATAAAAAAAATCTTACAACCAATTTAACAGCACAGAAGCACGAGGATGAAGCTTTTAATAGGATGGTCATGACGATCTTCAATTTATTGCTTTTGATAAATGGACAGAGGATCACAGAGAACACATTGAGACAGATCTGCACTATTGAAATTATTCTCTCTGAATTGAATATCCAGTTGAAATTCATTGTCTATTTATAGCTTTTAACGTCTAAAATCGCCAAGAGAGATTTTCTTAGCCAAATCCGCAACTAATCGGATTTTTTTCAACAACATATAACAACTTAATAAGTCAAAACTACTAAAAGAGATTTTCTCCACCAAATCCGCAACCAATTAGATTTTTTTCAAAAACCTGTAACAACTTAACAACCCAAGACAGCTCCTCAAACTAACCGATTTGTCAAGTCATCATCCAATCATCTATCCATTGATCTTGCTAAAAAAACTGTCAAAGTTTCAATCCAAAAATTGTTGAAGTTTCAAACCAAAACAGTTGAAGTTAGAAACTAAATTGGTTGAAGTTCAAACAAAAAACTGTTGAAGTTGCAAACCAAAACTGCTGAAATTTTACAGCAAAACCTCGACAAATTCACAACACAATTCAATGCTAACTTGTTACAACCATTCATCACGAACCAAATACAAGCAACATATTTCAAGCATTAAATTCTTAACTTGTCTACTATCAAAACACTATAACTTAACAATTTTCTCCCTTTTGATGATGACAAACCACAAGTGATATGTTAAGAATATAATAAATTCTCCAACCAAAATTCACCGTGTTTTAATACTCCTAATCATTCATGTCATTTTCTCCCCCTTTATAATTAACAAAAAACAACAAGGAAGAAATATCAGATGGCCAAATTGAAAAATCAAACTAAAATACAAAACTTGAGAATAAATCTAACTTAAATGCAACAATAAACATGATATCATGTTTATGATAAAAATAAACCATATAAATGTCTGCTAATATTATTTGTTTGCTAACAAAAACTAGAATTTTTTTTTTGAAGTTTACCAAAGCACCATAAAAAACACTCTGCATGTCTATCATCATATGAATCAGAATCACCTGCATAAAACTTAAGCCTTACTCATCATCAAAATCAAATAAATGAATATGAGATGATGAATAGTTGGAGGATTTGGATAATTGACCCTTGGTTTTGCTGGATGTAGAAGGTCTGGATCTTCGAAAATGGGGTGGAACTTGAAACTCATAAGGCTCTTTTCTAGGAGGATGCGGTCTAGATGGTGGTTCAGGGGGCAAACCCATAACACGACGACAGTTTTTGTTGACAATCTCTTGAAGAAGATCATTCAGTTTAGGTAATCCAGTAGTCAAATATATTCTGTCAGTGATATCTCTTAAATCTCTCATAGTAGCACCCAATCGTCTACTATCCTCACGCAAGCTGCCAATAACTAATTCAAGTTATTGCATCATTGTTGAAATTGAATTTCTCACTATTGGTGTGACAGTGTAATAGTGGATGCAATAACGATGATACTTTCTTATGTATGAGAAAAGAAGTGATAGTTTCATGCTTGAACTCATGAAAATCATGAGTTAAAGTGTCTAGTCTAGTTTTAATGGTTCTCATTATAGAATTTAATTGTTGAAAATTAGATTCTAGAAAGGACTGGTGTGGCGCCCTCAACCCGAGGCGTCACAATCCTGAGCCTTACTCTAAGATCATTATCAATTGGTAAACACGGCGAGTTCTTAATTGGATCTTGTCCATTTTTTTGTTTCATTCCTTTATCCATCATCATTTCATTTATTTGTATTTTACTTCATTTGTCTTGTAAGCAACGATACACTTGCAATTCGTTGCACATAACATTCTAGAATACTACTTGGTTCCCTTCCTTATATACTTTTTCATAAACTCATCATGTGGCAGTTGTCATCAACTGTACATATCATTCATAAAATTTTCATCTTGTTCTCTTATATCCTTGGTTTTATTAACCTAGCCATATTATAGCCATATAAAATTCATTCATTATCAAATATTCCACACCTATACTTATATACATACATTCAATCATCGGTTCACATAGAACTTAGAACTTTCAATAAGTTCACATACATTGTCATACCATAAAAATTCTAGTCATACCATTCCATACACATGACTAATTATTTAGCACACACATGAATATCGTTTCATAACTTTCCTCAAATGCTCAAGTTCTCTACCTCTTGAGTTTCTCTGTACTTGTCTAAGGTTTGGAAAAACAAATTGTGAGTGATAATTCAGTAAATAAGCATTTTGTATTTTCTTATAAATGTGTTTCTCGCTGTTCAGTAGGAGACACTTATAAGTGATCAACTACCAACAAGAAGAAACCTTTAATGAAAATCTTTCATAAAATCCTTCATAAAATCTTTTTT
The DNA here is from genome assembly GCA_030490835.1 of Annona cherimola. Taxonomy (NCBI): domain Eukaryota; kingdom Viridiplantae; phylum Streptophyta; class Magnoliopsida; order Magnoliales; family Annonaceae; genus Annona; species Annona cherimola. The sequence continues at coordinate 31,233,077 of CM059971.1, read as the reverse complement.
CATGAGGACATTTATCTCCTAAAACGTTATCATATAAACATTTAATCACGAGGACAAGTGTATGTGCTAAAAATTTTTCACATAAACCTTTTATATGAGAACAATTATATGTCCTAAAATATTTTTATATAAACCTTTATTCATGAGTACAATTTTATGTCCTAAAATATTGTCATATAAACATTTGTTCATAAGGACAATCTTATATCCTAAAATATTTTCGTATAAACCTCTTTATTCATAAGGACAATTTTATGTTCTAAACCATTTACATATAAACCTCTTTATATGAGGACATTTGTATGTCCTCAAATAATTTCGTATAAATCCTTTTTCATATTCCAATTTTTTGGCTTTTAAAAAACAACACATATGCATATAAACCTTTTTATCTATGTGGACATTTTATTCCTAAAATATGTTCATGTAAATCTTATTTGTTGTAGACATAATCATGTCCTAAAATATTTGAGTAAATATTATTTTCTATGGACATTGTTATGTCCTGAAATATCCTTAAATAAATATTATTTTTTGTGGACATCATCATGTCAAAAAAATTCTCATGTCCCCATTTTGGGGATTTTAAAGCAAAACATATGCATATACGTCTCTAATATTCTGGTAGGTGATACTTACCAAGTGATCATCCCTTCATAGGAAAGAAACCATCCGGTGATAACACCTCTAGCTAGGCAGTCGTCCATGATCTTGCTCCCATTTCAGAGAGGGCGCTGCCGGCCATCGGCCTTCCCTTAGCGACTTGGCCACAGGTAGAGGTGCCTTGGTATTTAATTGTCTTGGTCTGCAACCGCCTCCACCATGGACCTAGTACATGATTCTCGTGCACACTCGTTTGTATTCGCATTGTCATGCTAGCATGATTTCATAAAATCATTACAGTCCTCAGACTGTGCCATTTTTCAAGTCGAAACTTGAAAGAACATAATCAAAATCAGTCCGTAGACTATGCCCTTTTCAAATTGAGAACTGAGCATAATCACTTTAAAAATAAAATATTTTCATAAACTATCCTTAAATAATAATGTTAGGAGGATCACCCTTAAAGACTTTTAGAAATATTTTAGCAAAATCAATTTTACAAAATATTTATAATACTTGAGAAAACAATATTTTCAAGAGTATTTCTTGTTTGTTGGTAAACAATTTTAGAATCACCTCTATAAACCAATTTTGAAATATTTCAATAATTGAAAAGAACAAGCTTTTCTTGTAAATATTTTTATTCCCATTTTTGCGCTTTTTATGAGCAAAGGATAGAAAAATACATTTGCTTCCATTTTATTGGCATTATATGCCTTGCCCACACATCATCTTTGCCACTCTTATGCAGAGAAACATTTGCATTATCTTTTGAACATCATTTAAACAAAGCAGTCATCAAATTAATCTATCGAGTTGGTCATCCTTAAAAATCTTTTGAAAACATGAATACCAAACATTTTGAAAGTATATCAGTCTTCAATGAGACTGTAAATATTTCAATAGACTATTTCAAAACATCTAAAGACATTCAATTAAACTATTTCAAAAACCCTATTTATTTACAAATATCATTATATGAAGAATCATATTTTTTTCCTCAAAACTCCTTAGAAATAAAATTCCCAAAATTCAAATATCATCTTGTAAGAAAATCACAATTCTCTCATCATAAAATGCTTTTGAAATAGCAATTCAAAGAACTTGCTTAACATGAAACCATCTTGAAATATATCATTAGTAAGGAGTAAAATCATACCTTAAAAAATTGAGCATGCTTACAATGAAGCAATGCTGAGACTTTTCATTAAAACCATATTTTCAAGAATTGAATTTGCTTACTCTGTAAGTAATTCTAAAATCATCAATATAGATACTTGAAATAAAATCAACATTCGTGAAGGTTCGCTTGCTTACCTTGTAAGCAATCTTGCAAACATCTTGATAAAGCAAGTTTAAATCATTTCAATATTTGTCAAAAAAATAACATTTGGAAATGCTTAACAAAGTATCATTGTACAGCACTTGTAATCATTTCAACATTTGAAATGAAATCAATATTTTGAAGAGGTTGCTTGCTTACCTGAATTCACTTTCGTTTCCTTCGTCAATCTTGTCTTTGCCCTTGCCTATATACATAAGAATGACATTACATTCATAATCATAATTTTATATGTTTGCACACCACATAGTTTTTCAACCTACATGGTTTCTATCAACTTACTTAACCCACTTGCCTTTCAAGTTTGGTGTCTATTTTCCAATTTCCACATTGGTATAACTTGTGCTTCTATAGCACCCATTCCTTTCAAATCCACCTCTAATAGGTTAAACCTTCATAATCACTTATGATACTTGTTTATATCCCATTTTAAGTTAAATTTCATTCCAAAAATCTAGAATTTAATATTTATTTTGATTTATTCCTCAATCTGTCCATAATGCTAAAATCAGACACACTGATTTCTCAAAATTTTGAATTATAATTAAATCAAGGAATTTAAATCAATTTCTATCATACTTTAATAACTACATTAATTAACCAAAATAAATATTTTCAGCACAAAATATTAAGTATTTATATTTATTTTGGTATTTTTTCTTTGTTGGATAGCAGTATCTATTTTCAAATAGTTCAAATCATATTAATTATGAAGTATATTTATACCATTCGAAAATCAATTTTTATTTTTTGAGTGATATTAAAGATTTCTTATATATTATATAAAATTTTCAGCTCAAAATTCCTAGTATAAAAATTCTTAAAAATCATTTGGTGCAGCTGATCCTGACACCCATTCAACTCTGTTCAGGTTGATCTTCCCAGATTTTTAATTTGTAATATTCTTAACCTTTTAAGATGAAAATTCGATTATTCCTTAATCATTATATCATGAGTTCTCACATAAATTTTCAAGCTAAAAACAATTCATTTACTATTTCTTCCATATTTTGGATTTCTGTCTCATTTCTACTAATTTTGCTCCCATATTTGTTTCGAAATTCAACATACATGCAAAACCCTTACTCCTTTGTTCTTAATTCTTATATCCAACATACATCCTCTCTTAAAATTAAGATTTTTTAGTTCAATACTTATGAAATATTAAAGATAACTACATGCCTATTTTTGAAGATTTTCTTCCCTTTTGATGAAGCTATAAATGCCCAGGGCATCCCTTCTCTTCCTCTCCAAGTTGCAGCTGTGTTTGGACGTCCCATGTTGCCTTCCATTTCCTCTAATTTTTTTGTTGAAAATTGTCCCCACGTTGTCCCTTTTTCCCTTTTCATTTTGTTGAATTTTTGGGACATTTCTCTCTCTCTCTCTCTCTCTCTCTCTCTCTCTCTCTCTCTCTTTCTTATTGGACGTTCTAGTTGCCTTGCTACCCATTTTCTTCTTCTTTTTCTTCCTTTCTTACTACCCAAGAAATTCCTTTATATATTTTTGAAAATTTACCCTTGGTTAGCCATCATTTAACCATAGTTAGAGGCACTTAATTATCTAAACCATCCATTTGTCCCATTCTTAGTCACCCTTTTGGCTTCCTTCCTCCCCAAGAAATGTCCCTCTCATGCAGCCATATTTCCATGCGTTTTTTGAATTTTTGAAATTGCAAAAATTTGCTAAAAAATCCCTCCTTTTGACACCTCAATTGCACCTTTAATTGCATTCATTTTTGCATTAATTCAAAACCACTTTTTGATGCAAAAGTCAAAGAGTTTTGTCAATATGTGATTAAGAATTTTTTTCATGTAATTTATCTTAATCAAATCCATCCATATGATAGAGTATTTTGTTCTAGCCGTTCATAACAATTTTCATCCCAAACTGACTGTTCTAATATAAGATATGATCATTTGAAATTATCTCATAAAAAGTCATGAAATTAAATTATTATCACCATAATCCAATCATGATTATCATAATCCATACCATTCATGAGGTAGAGCACATCAACATGTGCTTACCTTTCAAATTTCACGTTAATCCACCTTATGAGCGTCAAGTTATGAATTTTCCAAATAATACCGTAATTTGTTCCACCACTATCATCAACTTAATTATGATTAATGAAATTAAAAACATGTCGCATTATCATTTTCATACTTTATTTTGCCTCTTTGTGCACATTAAGCCATATTGGGTTAAGGTAATTAACTTAACCATCTTTCTTAGTCATTCGCCCTAATCTCATTCATCAATTTCAGTTATATAATTAACAGTAATTACATGCCTAGATTGCATGTATGAGTCACATTTGTTCTGGGTATCACAATTGGAGAGAAAAGAAATCAACATTAACTGAATATGGTTGAAGGGGTATATCTGTTGAAGATTGAGGTGTACAATCGGGTTTAGTAGAAGCAGTGTCCACTTGAGGAGTTGGATTGGTAGGTAAAGTATGAGATGAGTTTATAGGCTTTTCAGTAGAAGAATTGACTTCTACTATAGCACTATCATGAAAAGGCGAAGGTGGGATCGACTCATTTTCAGAATTAGCATTTCTAGAAGAACCACCTTGATGTCCATGATGTCCATCACCACCTAAGTAACTATCTTGTCCATCTTGTTTTTGACCAAGTCCAATATCCCAATCATCGATTTGAACAAAAACTCTTTGTTGTTGTTGAGGAGACTAATGACCTGCTGCCTGGAAGTCTAAATTCACAACCCATTCACCATCATCAATACGAGTATACTGCATACGCTTGAGTGTAGATTCATTTATCACATCATAGTTTGTTAGTTTGATGGGTGCTTTTCTTTTCAAATCAATGTTGAAATTTTGAAATAGTCTTGTTAAATACATAGCATAGGGCAAACTTCTATTTGCTTTCCTTTTCTGTAACAGCATAGAAGATAACATCAAACTAACAACATTATAGGACTTGTTTTTCACAATTGCTCATATTAATTCTAAATCATCAAGTATAACAATATCATATCCTTCCTTTTTAGGTAGAAAAAATGTGCAATAATCAAATATAACAATTTGTAATCTAGTTTGAAAAATTCCTTGTTTGTAAAATTACAGTGCTGTTGACTTAACAACTCATTCTGTGTAAAATCGAAAATAACCTCCTTAAAATCAATGTCTTCATATGAACCAGTGGTATGAAATGGTAAAAGCATACACCCAACAAACTCTTGTTCTGTGAAACTAACTTCAATTCTTCTAAAAAAGGATGTGTAAGTAGTGCATTCCAGTGCTAAGTTGAAATAAAAGTATTTCATAAGATCCGAATAGATATAAAAAAAATTCTTCAAAAATTCAAGAAGTTCATATTCTTTCAACCAATGCACAAATCCATATCTCTTTGTCAAAAAATAAAAAATCCACTTTTTACCTTTGGTAAATATTCGATGCAAAAATTTACCCACAAAAGTATCTTCATCAGACAGGTGGCAAAATTTTGAAACTTTTAATGAGGCTGCAGCATTTTTTGTAGAGTATGACATTCGAGTTGCTTGATGAGACCGATATCTAGAACCCGAGTATTACTTTGCATGAAGCTTTGTGGGGTAGACATGAGAGATGTAGCACGAGGAGAAGGGTTTGCATTCTCATTAATGTAGATGCCAAAAATTGACATCGAAGAGTGGATGGAGGATCCAAGGGTGTCGAATCCGCCTTCCGCTTTTTCTTTTTTCATAAGAGTGCTTTTCCCCAGTCTTTGCACTAAGTTTCCGTGCCATGACAGTGAATATAAAATTGAATGGAATGGATTTGTGAGATGAATTTTTTTTTGTGGAATGGAGCATATAGTGGAAAGAGATAGAGAATTTGATTTTCAAAAATCAAATATAAGAACAATAGGTGAGGTAGAAGATTTGTAAAGATGGTGCAGAGAGATTTTTTATTTTGTGGCTGTAAAAAAATTTCAAATGGGTGGGGACGAGAGAAAAACTTAGGTTTATTGGTGAGAAATGAAGGTTTTAATGTAGCTGGAAGAGACGGATAAAAAAGATGCGGACAAAAAAAGAACTTCGGTAGGATACAAACATGTCAAGCGTCCAACTAGAAGCTAAGATTCAGGTAATTCCAATCATTACATAACAAACAATACAACTGAAAAAAATTTAAGTTGCATGCATATTTACGATGTTTACATGGCATTTATCATGTTGCTTGAAAAGTCAATGCATTTAATGCACGTTGCAGGTGGCATGCATGATGGATCAGTGATTTTTTTAAACTTCTATTTTAACCTTTTGTTTTAAACGGTTTTTATTTTACATTTTTTTAAATTCTTATTAAACAGTTTAAATGTTGTTTTTTCGTTTACAGTTGGTTTCAGTTTTTTAATGTTTTTTTAAAACCATTATTTTGGTTTGTTTTTGCGTGTTTTTGGTTTTTGTTTTTTTAATGGTTTTGGGTTTTTAATGTTTTCTATTTTTTAATGTTTTTTTGAAAACTATTTTATTGAAACGTTGTCTTACCTTGGTTTATTTTGGTACATTACCACTGTTTTTTTATTTAGCTATTACTTTTTTCGTTATATTTTTTAAAGGTTCCATGCATTCGTTATTTTAACCTTTTGTTTTTTGTAAAATGTTTTTTTTTAACCTTTTTTGGTTTGCTGTTGCCTTTTGTTTTTACCGGTTTTGAGTTTTGTGTTTTCTTAATTTTATTTTAGTTCTAAAGTTTAGGACTTTTACTTTTTGTTTATTAAAACTATTTTTATTTAAACAAAACAGTTTATTATATTTAAAAATTTATTCAACAAAACCAACCGTAAATTTTTTTTTTAAAATATTTTAAACATGTAATAAAAAATTGACAGATGTATACAATCTAAATTCGTTGATCACATTATATAATATTTACATAAATGTATATCATGAAAAAATCGATTACACTCGATTCCCTTTTATGTGAAATTTTTTCAGAAGGAAGAGGTTTTGTAAAAATATCTACCAGTTGATTTTCCGTGAGAATAAATTTAATAGAAATTTCTTTTCATGACACGTAATCTCTTAAAAATATAATATCTTCTCTCAATATGATTAGTGCGTGAATGTTGTACAGGATTTTTAGACAAATTTATTACACTTGTATTGTTTCATCTAATTGAAATTTTTGCATATGACAACACATTATCACACAATTGTTGTTTCATCCATAAAATTTGGTCACAACAACTAGCACTTGCAATATATTCAGCCTCTGCAGTTGATAATGCAACTGAGCTTTGTTTCCTAGAGTACTATGATATAATCATACTACTCAGAAATTGACAAGTGCTTCTTGTACTTTTTCTATCCACTTTATAACTTACAAAATCAGCATTTAAATATCCAATTAAGGTACAAGTGGATTCTCTAGAATACCAAATGCCCAAGGTGGGTGTATTAACAAGGTATTTAAATATACATTTAACAACATTCATGTGTGATTCCTTTGGATTTGACTGAAAATGTGCACACATACAAACACTAAACAAAATATCAGGTCGACTGGTAGTTAAATACAAAAGTGCACCAATCATGCTCCTATATAACTTTTGATCTACTAGTTTACCTGATTCATCCGTATCCATTTTTATACTTGCAATGGGGTTGACACATGCTTTACATTTTTCATCTCGAACTTTTTCAACATTTCCTTGACATATTTTGTTTGAGAGATAAAAATACCTTCTTTTGTTTGTCTTGCTTGAAGTCCCAGAAAGAAAGTAAGATCACCCATCATGTTCATTTCAAACTCACTCTGTATCAATTTTTCAAAATCCTTGCAATACACTTCATTAGTAGACCCACAAATAATATCATCTACATAAATTTGAATAATCAAAATGTCTTTGTGAATATTTTTTATAAATAAAGTAGTATCAACCTTGCCTCTTTTGAATTTTTCTCTTGCAAAAACCCACTAAGTCCACATACCAAACTCTTGGAGCTTGTCTTAATCCATAGAGAGCTTTTGATATTTGAACACATAATCAGGGTGTTCATGGTCTTCAAAACTTGGTAGTTGTGTGATGTAAACTTCTTCATTTATCAAACCATTCAAGAATGCACTTTTTACATCCATTTGAAAAAGTTTAAACTTTCTAAATGATGCAAATGTAAGTAACATTCTAATGACTTTAAGTCTAGCTACAAGTGCAAAAGTCTCATCAAAATCAATACCCTCTTCTTGAGAGTAACCTTGTGCGACTAGACATGCTTTATTTCTAACAATGATCCTGAACTCATCAAGTTTGTTTCTAAAAATTCATTTTGTACCAATAACTGGATGAATATCAGGTTTAGCCACAAATATCCAAACATTATTTCTTTTAAATTTATCTAGTTCTTCTTGCATAGCAATTATCCAATTTCCATCAGATATTGCTTCATCAACTTTTTTAGGTTCAATGTAAGAAATAAAACATAATGACCCAAGACATTTTGAAGTGAATTTAAAGTTTTGACTTTGTCATAAACAACGCCAATAACCTGATTAAGTGGATGATTCTTATGTACTTGCAAATTTAGAGGTTTTTCAAGCACATCACATGCACTTACCATTTCTTTATCTCTCAATGTTTTCTGCACATCAAAAATGTTTTCTTCTTCATCTAAAAAATCAACCTTTCTTGGCCTAGCATTAGATTCATCAAAGGGGACATATATTGACTCTTTAATTATGCAAATTCACTTATTATAGACTCGGTATGCTTTGCTGGAAGAAGAATAACTAAGAAAAATACCTTCTTCACCTTTATAATCAAATTTACTAAGGTCATATTTTCATTATTTAGTATAAAATATTTACAACAAAAAGTATAAAAATATGCAATGTTTGGCTTTCGACCTTTCCACAATTCATATGTAGTTTTCTTTAATATTGGACAAATATAAAACGATTTATGATAACACATGTAGTGTTTACTGCTTCAGCCCAATAACTATGTGACAAATTAACATCAATCAACATTGTTCTAGCCATTTCAATCAATGTTCTATTCTTTTGCTCAACAACACCATTTTGTTGGATGTTCTAGGAGTTGAGGAATTATAATTTATTTCAAAACTATTACGAAATTTTGTAAAATAATGATTGTCAAATTCTTTTCCATGATCACTTCAAATTGTAAATATTTTCAATCCACGTTCATTTTGAATTTTGCGGTAAATTTTTTGAAATAAATTAAAACATTCATCCTTACTTCCTAAGAATAATACTCATGTATATCTTGAAAAATCATCGACAATAACATAGGCATAATATTTTCCAGCCAAACTTCTAGTTCATGTAGGTTAAATAAGTTCATATGTAGTAACTGCAGAGGTTTTATTGTTGACATAATATCTTTTGATTTAAAAGAAACTTTCTTTTGTTTACCAAATTGACAAATATCACAAATATATTTTAAATTAATTTTTGAGTTTGGTAAATCATCAATAAGATTAAACTTTTGCAGTTTCTTTAATGTATGAAGGTTTGCATGTCCTAATCTTCTATGCCAAATCAAAATCTCATCATCTACTACAGATAAATACTTTATATGGTTTACACTAAGATCTAGAATATACACATTTTCATTCTTTTTTCCACAGCGAATATTATTGCTCATATTATAATGAACCATACACATATCAGACTTAAACACAACTTCAAGGTCTTTATCACATAATTGACTAATACTTAAAAGATTATGTTTAAGCCCTTCTACATAAAATACATCATTTATTTCAATGTCTCCGCAACTTACTGTAATGTTATCTTTATTTTGCATTTCTAAAAACTTGAATGCATTTTTAATTCCTGTTATATGATGTGAATAACCACTATCCATATATCATTTTATTTGACAAGTTGACTTTATGCATTCCTGCAAAATTTTTTTTACTATTTTGGTACCCATTTCATGGGTCTAAACTAGTTAGTATTGTTATTATGTATATTAAGTTTTCAAACCAGTTTTGCTCCAAACATCTGCAGTTGTCTAACTAGGCAAATATATAAAAAATGTCTAAAATTACAACAAAAATTGCAAATTCCATTTTGATTTCTAAAAATTTTATTTGACTTTCTATTATTTATTATTTATTTTCTTTTGTTTGATGTTTTAAATTTTCATTTTCCTCAACAAGAGATTTTATTTGCATTTGTAACTTCATATTTTTTCTTTTTCACATCTGAGATCAATTTTTAATTTTATATATTTATCTGATGAGGTAGTAAATTCTACAACTAGTTTAGCATATTCTTGTTCTAATTGATCAACTATATAACTTACCTAAGAATGTTCATATTCATATTTATGATCTACCATAAATCCTAAATGTGATGCAAGATTCGCTTGATCATCATCAGATCCTGAAGTGACTGATAGTGAAGTATCACTATTACACCATGCCCTATAGCTTTAATTTTTTCTTTTGTTGAAATCTTTCTTTTCAATAGGAGATTGACATGTGTTCTTAAGAGTTTAAAACCTTGACAATTATAACAACTTACTTTGTTTCCTTCTCTTTTCTCAAAATCTTTTCTCTGGTCCTTCCGTTCTCTTTTCTTTTCAGGTTGTCACTGTATCCTTTTAGCAGCTGCATTCCTGTTGTTATTTTCTCAATTTCGAATAATGAAACATCTTATCTTTTTTGTTAATATAGCAATGTCTTCATCTTCATCACCCACATTATCATTAGAATGATCAGAGCAAACTTTGAGACCAATTACCTTCTTACCTTTTGGATCATTATCATCAATTTTCTTCATAATGATCTCATGTGTCATAAGAGAGCCTATTAATTGATCTACAGACATGGTTGTTAAATCTTTGGTCTCCTCTATAGCTATAACCTTTACAGTCTAAGAAGAAAGAAGTGATCTTAATATCTTCTTTACCTATTCCTTTGCCTCAATAGACTTACCAACTGCTTTCAAGGCATTAATTATGTTGGTGAATCTGCAAAATATCTTAGTAATAGATTCATTAGATTTCATCATAAAAAGTTCATAATCATGCATCAACATATTTATCTTGGACTTCTTAACTTAAGAAGTACCCTCATGTGTTTCCACAAGTGTATCCCAAACTTCTCTGGCCGTAGCACAAGCAGATACCTTATTAAATTCAGATGGGCAAAGTGCATAATATAAAACATTTAGAGCTCTGGCATTTAAATGCACTTGTTCATTTTGTTGTTTATTAGGTTCAGTTATATCATCTAGAGATAAAATAACACCTTTATGAACAACATTCCAAAGTTTTAAATCCTTGCACATGAAAAAGATCTACATTCGACATTTCCAATATCTATAATTTGTGCATTCAAAATACGGTGGTCTGGTTATGGATGACCTTCACCATATCCAATCTCTACTTTCTTCTCAGTTGTCATGATCTCTTTGGAGTAATCCTGTGAAAACTCAACTATAAGCTTAATAAAAGTAGTTTAGAGCTTGTATAAGAATAAAATTTTAAAAATTTCATAAAATGAAGGGTATTAGTGTAACCCACATGGGGAATGAAAAATTAATAGGAAACAATTAGAATTATAAGCTCTTTAATTTAGATAGATAAAATTAGGATGAATGACTAAGTAAGGTGATTAAGTTAATCATCCTTACTTGATGTGGATTAATGTGCACAAAAAGACAAAGTAAGGTATAGGAAAGATGAGTTAGCATGTTCAGTAAATGTAAATATTCATGTTATTTTAAAGTCAAGGTATAAGTTAGGTTATTATTTGATAAATTCCTAACTTGAAGTGTATAGGGTGGATTGATATGAAATTTGGAAGGTAAACACATGTTGACGTACTCTACTTAATGAATGGTTTGAATTTTAATAATCATGATTAAATCATTTCCTACACTTAATTTTGTCTTTTAGTGAAAACTTCCTTTTTTGTCACTTAGTGGCACACCTTTCCAAGTTAATGAAAAGTGATTATCTAACACTTTGCTTAATTGATTGCTCTAATCCCATTCATTTAAATCAAAGAACGTATAGTTTTAATCACTTCCACTAATTTTCCATTCCCCATGTGAGTTACACCTATCTCCTTCATTTTATGAAATTTCTAAAATCTCATTCTTATACAAGCTCTAAACTATCTTCATTGAACTTATAGTCAGGGTTTCACATTAACCTAGACAGATTAAATTATGAAAAAATAATTGAATAAAGTGCTTAAATTAATTTGTTTATTTTGCTTCAAAAGACATGCCCAAATATCAAGCATGCATGGCATTCACATCCAGCAAGCATTGAGGTCCTTTTTCTTATATTTTTAATTAATTGTTTATTAAACTTATATCTTAACATATATAAGACTATTTTACAGAATTTAATGGGTGAGCCTATTTTAGTATACCCTATATAGAAAATGGACTAGATCATAAAAATTATGTTTAGAAAATTCTTAAAATAAGCAAAATTAAATGAGATTTTGTGAATTAATTTTGAATGTTTTTATCTTCACTCGTACTAATTATTTTGATATGAAACTTGTTATGGATGGCTAAATTGAGCTGTTCTAAAATATGGGTGAATTAGATTATGAAAATTTATTCAGTAAAGATAAAAAAAATTATTTATATTGAGCAGGCTAGTAAAGTGTGCAATGGAAGCTTTCACGTCCAGAGAGAAAAAAAACCATTTATGCATGCTACGAAGCACATATATACTATACATTTCATTTAATTAATTATTATATACAACTTCGTTTTATATGAGATTTCATGGGTAAGCCTAAATTAATGTATACTACTTGGTGAACAAATTAGATTATACAAAATATAATTACAAATGGGTAAAAAATTTAAAACTTGAATGAATTGCATTAGTTAATTACAAATGGTTTTATGTTAACCAATTCTAATAATTTTGACATAAAAGTTGATACAAACAGCTAATTTGGTATGCTTTAAAATATAGACAGGTTAGATTACAAAGAACATCATTAGAATGTTATTCAATAATTAGCAAATGCATGAAATAATTATTGATTAGAAGGGATTGAGTTAACCGGACAAATATTTGCCCTACACATATATTTAAAATAATGCGAAATTAGAAGAAGAGACGGTTAACAATGAAATAATAATAAAAATAAAAAATGAATAAAAGAGTAGCTGTCATTAAAGGATGGCTAGTGATAAGTAAGTTCGACACGTCTACTTTTCAGTTTGCATAGCATAGGATTGCTGGACTTAAGTCTAACTGAAGGTAAGCTAGTATGGGTAGCTGGAAATGCGAGCCGACAGTAGGGTCTTCATGCACCTTAAGCATGGTTAAATTTTTTTTTAACTCTAGTAATCACTTGGAAAGGAGGATATAAGGAGGGGTTCAACACATTGGATCATTATTAAGAGAACAGGGAGAAAATTCTCAAAGGTAATTGATGAAGAAAGGAGAGCAAGCAAACACTGGACGATCGAACATGTTTTAGCAATTTTTTTTCCTTTTTTTTTTCTCCTTCTAATAAATTTCATGCCATGCATAGCTTCACATCATTTTTAAATTTATATAACTGATCACTAACTTCTATATGGTACGTACATCCCTTTAATTAATATGGAAAAAGAAATATATGTATATGTATAATGGGAGCTGTTCCGGTGCAGCACAACTGCACCGGAATAGCGGTACATTTGATCAAAAATGGGCCTCACACATATTAGAATGAAATGAAACTTTACATAATCATTTATTCATATATAAATTTTATAGCGAATGATTTACATGTTGAAAAAACTACTTTAAAGTTGTTATTTACATCAAACTATTTTATTATTTGAATTTGTACCATTTTCAGATAGGGCCCATATACATATTTTTTTGGGATGAAAATTGGTATGGTAATAGAATACATTATTCTATACAATGGATGGAGTAGATTATGATTTTATAATCATGTGGAGCCCATTTCAGCGTCACTGCACCAAAATATTTATGATATATAATAGTAGGAACAGTTTGCTATTAGGAATTAGGGGTGTCTAAATATGTTTAAAAATTCCATTTGGCTCGATCGATCCTACAAATAAATAATAATTAATAATATACTTATATTTATAATAAAATTTTAATTTATTAAAAGAAACCTCCACATTGGAGGTTGTCATTATAATATATATATATAAATAACCGGCTTTGTTTGAATTCTATAAAGTCTTGGTTAGTAAGATTTTAAAATAAAAGCTGTGTAAATTTTTATGGTTGAAAGCACGTTCTCCTGGTAAATTTCTGTGGTTAGATGAGAATATACATATATATAGGTATAAAAAATATGTATATAATGCCAAAAGTGTAAGATAGTCCTTTTCACTTATTTAGGAAAAGGAAAAAAAAAGATCAAGGAGACAAGTTGGCATTTTAAGGTAAGTAAGCAATGCTTTAAAAAAATTTATTTTTAAAATATTAGAATGTGTTGCAAATTCTTTTGTTGTGATGTTTATAAATTTATTTAATGATGACCATCCCCATAATAAAATATAGAAAATATGTTTATTAATTTTTTTAAAGATGATTGTGCAAAATTTTCTCAACTTGAAAAGGATATAGAATTATGAATGTGGTTATTCCCTAAAAGCGACTATAACATGTGCATGATGCATTTTGCACAAAGGTACAAGTCTATTTTAGAGGCATAAGCGGACCAAAACTTTCCTCGAATATGACCAAGTTGCTAATATAGACCCAAAAGTCGGCAACGCACTTTCTAAAATAGAGATTAGACGTACTGATGGTCGCCGAGCTAGCATACTATCCAATGAAGGTATAAAGTATAAATGTGGAATATGGATTTACATATGCATTTACTATGAAATGCAAAATTGTTGGTTGAAAATGTTTACTTAAATAAAAATTCTTGTTTATTTAGTTTAGAACTCACGTTTTGTTTTCCCAATCTTAGATAGGTAAAGTTCAAGAAAGATGTCTTAATTTAGAAACTTTTGAGGTTATACTATTCTTATGTATTATGTATCTGTAAATACACCATAAGGGTTCAATATTGTACAAGAATAGAGTGCCAAGAACTGATGATGTAAATATATATTTTAATGTTTTAAAAATATTATGTGATTTCGATTATAAGTGTGTGAATGCTTGTAAATTGAATAAGATTAAATTTTAGACTTCGCTAAGTGAAAAAGGCCACAATCCTAATCATAATTTACCAACGAAATGATTTCAAAGCAAGGTTAGGTGCTTCAGTTTCGTGGTGCCGCAACAATTATGCACTAAAATAATTTTCAGGGTGTTTGGGAAATGATAAAATTAATATAGATAAGTTAGTTGCATAGCTAGTTGTGTTGAAATGATCGAAAAGTGGAATAGTTGTATAGAAAGATGTAAAAAATAATTAAAAAATATGGTAGTTGCTGAAAATAAAAAGTTTTAGATTAAAAAATTTTGATTTAAAAAGTTTTTACATACCCAAAGTTGCCCTTAATGTTATTAAACTATAATTAATTGGTAATCATATTTCTTTCATTTTATTCGGATTTAAATTCACAATTACTTATTCTTGCAACATCGCTTTACTTATAATAAGATATCTTTTTATGTTTATCCCACATGAGTTGGTTATGCACTTGCCACTTTATTTAATCACAAATTTTACTTTTCAAATGATATTTCCTTTCAACTCATGTTGACAATTGCTATCATAAGAGCAAAAATTTGTTTTTTAAAAAGAAATTGTTAAACTTTTATGGCATCCACTTAAATAAATTCATATAAAAATATGACTGCATGGGTAGCTAATAGTTCTCAAAATTTTCATATAATTGCATGTTAATTTCACGCCTTTAATTATAAAAAGAGCTATCTAAATATGGATTTTATATAAAATTTTAGAAAAAGTATATTTTTCATAAAAATATCTATATACGCTATAAATAGGTCCTTTTGTAGATATGTTAAAAGCAATTAAATGGGCTAAAATTGACTAAAAAATATTTATGTGCCTATTTGAGATAAATCACACATGAGAATCTTTAATAAGAAGTACAAAATGACCATGTTGTATTAACTTCAGTTGAGAAGTCAGAAAAAATAAATTATTACTTGGAATATTTGCTAATTATCTAAATGATTGATGGGTAGAATTACAAATGCTAATATGTAATATTTTATGAAAACTCAACGTAAAACATAAAAAATGAAAGTATAAATAAACATTAAGAAAAAAAGTTTAAAAATCAAATAACAACTTAAAAATATTTATTAACCTATTAACATGAGTTGGGCAAATTAATTATTTGATGAGTTAATATATATGCATCGCTGATAGTAAAACATGATATGAAGTATTTTTAGTGTTTAAAAATAAATTTTTAAGGTTTAAAATGATGTCGGTGAAGTTATTAGATATTTTAATGGTGCAGACTATCAAAGAAAGGGGCCTGCATGAGCACAGACATTCGATGCACTGTTGGAGCAGGGAAGTGGTATGTGCTCCATCATCCTCTTCCCTAATTCGAAGAAATTCATGGCTCCACTGATTTCATTCAACACCGAATCCAGCTAACTGCGACCGTAGCCATATAAAAAATAAATAAAATAGTATCTTCGGCTGCCTATGCTGCTCAAACTAGCAGCATTAAACTTGTAGTGGCAATGAAATTAGTGATTCCATCTCCCCTAATCCGCCTAACAACAACACCAGCAACTACCATTTGAACAAGGCAGCCCCTCTTCCACAAATCTAGGCATGATCGTAGCAACTTGAAATTAATCTCATTAGACCACCTCCTTGAAATTTAGTTAGCCTGTAGCTATTATGTCGTCGAATTTGCCAGCCCCTACCAAACTAGAGATCCAACAACAGCCTATCATTGACAACAGAAAAAACTAAGCAGAGCATGTTAAATCTTGTAAAATTTATTAGATCAATCTTATAAGGTGGCCTAATATAATATAATCCTAAGATTTTGCATAAAAGTGGCAGCTTAGCACATTTTGAAATACAACAATTTCTTCAATGGTTGATTCTCTTATTATTTAAACATGATGGGATGGCTGTATTAAGCACATGGGAGTATGTGTCCCTCCTATACATAATTTGAAAGTGTTGTGGGAGAAGACTCTGCATTCAGTAAGATTGTTCTTGTTATTCTATATAAAATCTATGACATCAATGGATTCAAGTACACTTTCGCATTATCTAAATCTAACATGTGGTATTAGAGCCTACGTTACAATTTTTTAGGCATAATAGATTCATAATTGTTAATTATTAAATGTTATTTTTTGTGTAATTAATATATGTAAAAATTAATGATTGCATGTATTAGATTATTTTCAGCTGAATAATATATGTTGACATATAATGTTTTCTGTCAACATGCTCACAAATAGGATTTCATATTTTTTTATGATTTTATGTCCTATTTTCCATGAATTTGAATACAAAATAAAACAAATATGAATTTTTATGATGCCTTTTGTGAACGTACATACAAAGTTTATGGAAAATTTCATGATTTGCCTATGGATTGGGCAGCATGTTTTATGGAACAAAACTTGTGTGCAAATTGTGAAATTTTAAGCATTAAATTCCATTCGTTTAAATATGGGTTGTGATGGATTTATGTGAACTAAATGGAAGCATGTTGCTGGACTACAAATGTTATTAGCCCTATTTGTTTCCCTCAGTCATGCTTCTTCATCATGCAATAATTTTAATTTCCAACCATTCCATATAATTTCATATTTTGCATGCCAGCCTTTATTATATTTTTTTGATTAATTTATGACATGTTTAGTGGAAAATTTATTTTCACCCAAATGAACTAATTGGATTAGCTATGACCATATATTGCCTTTGAACTAAAGAGTTAGCATGCTTATGGAAATTAATAATAATAATATCGAAGCTTTGAGATTCAAATAAATATATATTACTTTTTAATTTGTGTGTGAAATCATATTGATGTATGACTTATTATAGGAACTTTTGATTTATTCATTAGTGTTACATAATAACGATCAACATATTATTATTATGATTATGAAATACATGGTATGGGCAACAATGTTTTGGGTAGCCATTAGGGATTTTAAATAAATCATAGGTAATGGGCTGCCATTCAGATTACTGCAATTCAATTTTTTTCCTTACCTTTTAATTGAACTTTCGATAGCTGGCCCATAATAATTAAGATTGAAAAAAGGAGGAGACAACCATGAAGGTGTGGCTAACAAAGGGTCTTCCAAATGGGTTTATTGCTTCTACCCACTATAACTAATATCTACAGAATAAAATAATAATAATAATAATAATAATAATAATAATAATAATAATAATAATAGCCCCTTGAGCATGCAACATATGAGTAATTATATAACTTATGATTATATTTTAAATTTTCTTGTTATGAGATTTTATTTTATAGTATGATTGGAGGTTGGTGTCTAGACAAGAGGCCTTGAAGTGGATCACGTGGTTATTTAATTAAGTCTTTGCTATGAAGGGGGAGCTTTCTACGTTCCACCTTACTTATTTAGTTGACCAAAAGAAGTACTAATGAATTTAATCGCATATATAATTTTAATAATAATAATTATTAAATTACTCTTAATATTTTATACTCCATAATTTGAGTGGGAGTTCATATGGATGGTTAATTTTTTATATTAAAAAGCTAATAATTTAGTGCTTTCTATTAAATTTAAATTAACCTATTATTTTAAAAATTTTATCAACATTCATAAACAAATATATTATTGTTATTGTTTCTAATTCATGTGTATAGAATGTTGATTTTGTAAAATTATTAAGCAAGCCTCCATGCTCCCTAGTGTATACACCCATTTTGTTTGTTTTTTTTTTAAAATTTCTTCATGAGAGTGTTCACCTAGGTGTATTTAATATGTGTTTAAAGTTTTTACCATTTTTGGAGTATTTTAGATATTTATTTTTATTTTTTAAAAATCAATGGCATTTTAGGTAATTTAAAATTAATAAAATGCCATTGGTTTTCAAAAATAAAAAGTAAATATCTAAAATACTTCAAAAATGGTAAACATTTATATACATGTTAAATACAGCTAGATTAACAGTGTTATAAAAAAATTTCAAAAAAATAAAAAAGTAAGTGTATGCACCTGAGAGCATACGATTGGAATCCATAAAGGAGCATACTATTATGGTCTCTCTTATAACAAAAATTGCATTATAGTAATTCCATCAAGGATTTTATATTTGATGAATATTTAATTTCATTATATTTTAGTAGCCCTAAAGGGCCTAAACATGCAATATTAAAAAACTATTAAATAATAAAAGATAATATCATTGTTGTTTTATCTCATAATAGAAATTGCATTAACAATCATTATAAATAATTGTTAACATTCAGAATAGTGAATATGCTCTTATATAATTAGTTATCATGTAAATGCATCGAATGTTAGTTAAATTTGTAAATATAATTAAGAAATTTATTATTTGGTGAATTTTGTTCATCCTCGTATTTTAGTTGCCTCAAAGGATCTAGAATATGTACTTAATCAAAATTTCATTGAATAAAAGAGAAAATATTTTTGCAATTTTATCTCATAATAGAAATTACATTAGAGAATATTGGATTGTAATTGTACCCAAAGGTGTTTATGATTCAATATTTGGTTAATAATTAACTAGAACTAAATACAGATAATCTTCTGCCCAAAGGTGGGGATATCATTGACTTTATGTATTATTAGTTAATTATCGAAAATTATTATTTATCATGGCATTAATGTATATATAATCATGCATTATTATTTGTATGATATTTAGAAATTTATCTATGATTAGAATTGCATATAATGATGATCTAAATTGTTATGGTAATGTGAGCTTAATGACGGTTGCTAAAATTATGACTCAATTTATTTATACTCATTTATCTCATTTTTTGAGTTAAATGGACCAAATTATAGTAATTGACATGAGGAACTTTTTATTATATTAGAAAGTCCAGATCTAAATTTAGCTCTTTATATTAAAAGGTTTAACTTCACAACTGATGAAAATATCAATAAATTGAAGTTTAATTTAAAATGTCAGAGCACTATAATAAATTATCTCTAATTATTATTTAGAGTACAATTATAAAAAATACCAAGAATTTTGTTCTTGATAATAAAAGTGTTGAAATATTTCTTGACCTAATTAAGAAGCAATTTGATAGGTCGATATTAGAAGATCTTACCAATAAGGGTGTGTTTGGGAAGTGATAAAACTTTTGGATGAAAAGTTTTTTTGTGTAAAAGTTGTTAAATTGATAAAAAATGATGTGATATGATAGGATAATGATGAAGAGTAAAGAGAATAAAGTTAAAATAGATATGTTAGTTGTATAGGTAATTGTGTAGAAATGATTGAAAAGTAGGGTGGTTTGTATAGGAAGATGTAAAAAAAAAATTACAAAATAGAGAAGTTGTAGAGAATGAAAGGTCTTAAATTGAAAAGTTTTAGGTGAAAAATTTTCATTATTTCCAAACACCCCCTAAATTGACTTCTGAATAATATAATGATACTAGTGGAGTGTAAAATTACATTATGAAAATATGAAATTCTACACATCGCCATCACACCTTACGTTATCAAGTATTACAAAATATACAGTTATATGGGGATCAAATGACAATCAACAGTAATTTACATTTACGATGACTGCAGTCCACATCAGATGACTTGGATCATCCAACGACCATAAAAATATGCGAGTAAAATATATTGTCGCACGATAACCGTACACCACAAGCTACTTGACATTTTTCCAACTACCCTTACTGAGCACCACAAGCTACTTGACTTTTTTCCAACAAACCTTACTGACACATCAGGTTAATCCTACTTTGATAAATTACCACAATCTCCCATGCCTATTTTTGACTAAGGTTGTTTTTGGCAAATAGCAAAAAATATCAAGTTAAACTTTTTCACTGTCCGTAATTACTCAGTCGTTTAATCATTTATTCACATCTTTGATACAATTATTTTACTTTTCAATTATTTTTACATAACTACTTATACAACTAACTAATTTATTTTAACTTTATTTTCTTTACTTCTGATCATTATCACTACTGTATCACGTCATTTTCTTTCAATTTAACAACTTTTAATCAAAAAAATTTTCATCCAAAAGTTTTATAACTTCCCAAACACACCCAAGGAGTGTATTTGGAAAGTCATAAACTTTTAAATGTATTTTTTTAAAATTATTAAAAAATAATATGATATAATAGGGCTAAGGATAAGAAGTAAAGGGAATAAAGTTAAAATAGATATGTTAGTCACATGCATAATTATATAAAAATGATTCAAGAGTAGAGCAGTTGAATAGAAATATGTGAAAATAATTAAAAATAAAATAAATATAAATAGTTAAAAGTTTTAGATTAAAATATTTTAGTCAAAACACTTTTTGTTCCAAACAAATATGGCCTAAGTAATATTTCTACAATCACCTTGATTAAAACCCCCTTTGATTTCTCCTATTGCCCATGTTATATCATGGATTTAGTCACGCCCGGAATGCCGATCAATGCACTCCAACATCCGTCACAACATGTGTAGAATTGCATCCTCATGGCAAGACCACATGGCAGCATAATTAGGGTCATATCCAACACGATAGTTTCACTAGAAACAGTGGCTTCTTCTCACATGAATTGACGTGGGTACCATGAAAGGACTACATCCCTCATCCCTTTTGAGGATTCTAATTTGAGAATGAAATATTGAGACTTACAATCTATGAGAGGCGAATGATTAGGATCAGACATGAGGTTGGATTCGACATGATTTGTTTTTGCCAAAAAAAACCCAACTTTGCCAGAATTTAATAGCCCCTATAAACTGGTAGCCATAGAAATAATGGATGGCATGCACTGGTTGTAGAAAAATGCAGTAAAAAAAAGCGATGGGCTTTTCCCCCATCAGATTTGCTGGCGGCCCAAGGCAACTATAAAAGACATCCATTAAAGCTTGCTGTAGGAGATGGGTTCTTTGATTTGGAAAGAAGTAACCCTCGACTAATGTCGTTGGTGTCGAGATGATAAACCAAAATTTAAGATCGGCTCCAATCTCACTATTAGAATCACCGACGGAACAATGAAGTCGTGGCTTTCACGTTTGTGTTTTGGGGAGGAAGATGTCTTTCCTTCCCATGTGTTGGTGGGGCACGGAGACCTAAACTTTTGCGCTCTAGCGATGCATAGAAATTCATCGACAAGCAACTAGTTTCCGTGGTCTTACAGTTTACACATTTGTGAACATACGCATCCATATTCTCTTTAATCTAAACCATTCATGCTACCGATCATAAATGATCAATTAAATATTAGTTATTTGCTAATATTTAGAGAAAATGCATGAAATAATATTCTTAAGTGGTTGATTAATATTATTTCAAATTGTTAACTTTATTTTAGTCTTAGAAAACTATTTGGAAAAACCTTCATACAATAATGATTTTACTGCTTTTTATTAAGTTTAACTTAATTAATTTTCATACAAATAAAACATTTTAGAATTCATATATAATTGTCAACATTCATAATTGTATAATTCTCTTATTGATTATTATTTATTATTTATGTATATTGAATGTTGATATAATCTATTGAATATCATTGAGTAATTGATTTTTAATAATTTTAATTATCTTTGAATTTTTAGTTACCAAGAGAGCCTAAAATACACCTTTAAAATCATCCAATAGAAAAGTGAATATTATAGTTTATTCTATCTCATAACAAAAATTTTATTATAAACTATTAATTTTATAAGTAATTTCTTTGGTTTTTACTATATCTTAGTTGCCCTAAAATGTCTAAAATATTTAGTGTTCGAAATCATCAAAAAAAGAAAATATTATTATAATCTTCCTTTAATAATAGAAATTGTGTTATAAATTATTTAATTAAGTAATTTATGTTTAGATATTTCTCATTATTTTCATATTTTATTTGCTCGTAAGCTTTAAATATGTAATGTTCAAAATCATTAATAGTAGAGAGAATATCATTTTTCTCTTATAAAAGAAATTGCATTATGGAATATTACTAGTAATTATTAACACTTAAAATAATATATATGATCTTATAGTATTGTTTATTATTTAATTGCATTAAATTTATAAAGAAATTCAATCAAACAATTTGTAAAGAAATTTATTTTTATTGAATTTTTATTCATCTTTATATTTTAGTTGTCCCGTAGAGTCTAGAATATGTAGTTGATTAGAATTTATTAAATAATGAAGAGAATATTATTATAATTTTCTCTCACACTTGAAATATTGGATTGTAATCCTACCTATAGGTGCTATAATTCAATATTTTTTATTAGTAATTAATAAGAGTTATATAAATGTGGTGAATTTTTTATCCATACGTGGCCGTCATGGGCCGAACTATATATAATGTGGTCTTGTTTCTTCTTTCTATAATATCATTTTGTTGCAAAGTATCAGAAATAATTAATTATCTAATTATATCAATTTCGTCATAAATTTTTTTGAATAAATTAAATAAATACTTGTTCCCATGGTTAGTTCTTAAAGTTTTGATTTTGCAATCAATTGATTCTCAATCATATTTGTATAATGTTTGAAATATTTAAACACTTCTGACTTATAGGAGATCAAGAATACATGACCAAATTGTGTATAATCATAGATGAATCATGTATCTTTATCAAATTTATATGATGAAAACTTTGCTATAGTATCTTTATCAAATGATTTACTTATTGCTTTTCTAGTTGGACAATGTTGTGGCACCCCCAACCCGAGGCGTTACATCTTAAGCCTTACTCTAAGATATTATTGCTTGGTAAATGTGAATCGGGATTGTTACCCTGATCACGCGGCGGGTTCTTAATTGGATCTCGTCCAAAATTTTTTTTCATTTCATTTTTTTTCCTTCATCAATTCATTTCTTTAAATTTCACTTTATTCATATCATAAGAAACGATACATTTGTGAATCGTCATACTTAGTATCTCAAAAATACTCTTTGGCTTATTTCTATTCATAATCTTACAACTTGGTAGTTGTCATCAACTACTCATATCATTCATAAACTTCTATTTTGTTCTCTTGCATCCTTGGTTTTATCAACCTGGCCATGCCATAGCCATATAAAATTCACTCATTATCAACTATTAAACCTCCATACTTGCATACATACATGTAATCAGTTCACATAAAACTTAAAACTTTCAACAAGTTTATATACGTTAACATACGTTAAAACTTTCAATCATTCCATTCATATCATTTGTGATACCTAAACCCAAGTAGGTCTATAAATACGATACATGTATTATTTAAATAAATTATAAATGATTTATGATTTTTATAATTTAATGGTATTTTGCAATTAGGGTTTGCAAGTAAGAATGGTAATTAAGATTAATCGTCATAGCCCAAAGTAAGTCAAGATGACTAAAGGGGCTTAATGAGGATTAGAATATGCTAATGTGACATGAATATTTATTTTAATTTTCATGATTTAATTAATGAAGATTAAAAGGAAAATTATGAATTATGTTGGAAAATCGTAGAAAATTTATAACTTGACGCCTATACGGCAAAATAAGATGAAATTTGAAAGGTAAGCTCATGAATTTGGGCTCAAGCTTATGAGTGAATTGGATTAAAGAAAAAGTGATGAGATTAAAGTTATAATTATTTGATTTTAATCGCACACTCTAAGGTTATTTTCAAAGGTTCATAACTTGACGGAAAAACGTCGGTTTGAGATGAAATTTGAAATGATTGAATAAAATTATGAAATATATGATATGATTATATTGGATTAAGATAATTACTATGGAAAAGTTATTAATTGGAAAAAGATACCTAGCATTGACTTTGTGTACCCTAGACTATCATAGTATTTATGTTAAAGCAAGTGAGTTAAATGACTTGATTTAATGCTATGCAAGGTGTCAAATGGAGGTGAATGGAGTTGAATTTTATGGATTTGTTTAAGGGTCAAATTCAAGGAATATTTTAATGCTTAAATGCATTGGTTTAATGCTTAATATGTAGCTCAAATGAGGCATAGATTATATGGCAACAAAGGGGACGTCCAAGGGAAAGTTGGGCATGAAAATTGGTTTTTTAAAAATCCTCAAATGCATGTCTAAGTAGCCTAACACCTAGGGGAACTAATGTGGCATTAAATCAAGTGGAAAATTGGGCACGAAAATGCCAAAGTCAGCAGCTACAAAGGGTGTCCCCTAGTGGACAACAATATGGTCCATAAATGCATGGATTTTTATGATTTTTGTTAAATAGAAAATGGGTATTTTACTTGGATATAAATTAGCCAAGTCATCAAGGGATAAGATGACATTAAAATACCCTATCTATGATGTGTCAAAATGGGCCTCACAAGATGGAAAAAAATCAGTAAGTATAAAAGGGGGGAGCATCAGATGAACATCCATTTTGAGAGAGAATTCTCAAAGGGAAGAAATATCTCCAAAGGAGCAGCAGCCTTGAGCACGGCCAAGGGGGAGGAAAAGGAAGAAAAAAAAGAAAAAAAAGAGGAAAAGAAGGAAGGAAAGAGAAGAAACCAATTTAGGAAAGCTTGGATTCAAAGTTTCCTAGAATCAAGTAAGTATGGATTAAGTTTTGGATTCTTGAAACCTAAGTTTCTTCTTTCAAATTATGGATCATGAATTTGATTCATAATGAAACCTTAAAGGATGATTCATAATGCTCTTGATTTGGGTATTGAATGAGGATTGAATGGTATGAATGAAATTAAGGGTTTGAAGAGGTTAAGATGGATGATAGGGTTGAATATTGAGAAGAAATCTAACTTGGATTTTCTTAAAACCCTAAACCAACCTGTTGTATGATTAAAGCATGATGATTAGGATGTAATTCATGTTCTTTTGGATTACATATGTTGATTTGATTTGTTAATGATTTTAGCAAAAATGGATCTTAGGGTTTTAAGTAATACCTGATTTTTTCATTTTTGAGTTAAAAATGATACAAAGAAGTGCTTAAATGATTTATGGATAAATTATAGGGTAAATTATCCTAAATTAAGGACCCTTTGGATGACCTAAGTGGGTTGGATGAGTTTGCCCTAAATCAGATTTTTTAGGATATGTGTATGGAACATCTAAATGGGGGCCAAAATGGGTACTTTTCATGTGATTTTTTTTTCTGTTTGTAAAAAAATAATTTATGGATGTTATGAAGTGTAAATTACCCTAGGATTATAGTACTTTGAGTGTCCAAAAATTCTTTAAAATATTTGCCCTAAATCTGATTTTATGGACATGTGTACGGACACATTAAAACGGGTTAAAATGGATGCCCTATATGCTTGAAAGTGTTGCTGTTTTGGAAGTAAATAAATTATGAATTTTAAATATGCGATAATACCCTAAATTTGGTTTAAGAAAAGCATGTTTAGTTGCTGAAAATTATGACTTAAAAATATGTTATGATTTAAGTCTTGAAAGAGGCGTTGAAAGGATGAAAAATGGGTCATAACATGGATGTTTTAGAACCCAGTGATAAATGGATTTAAAATTAAAAATTAGACCCTAAATCATGTGCTAATTAAGGGGTTTAATGATATAGAAATTGGGTGTAAGTTGCTGTGTTAAGAAATTTTAAGAAACATATAATATATGTGTTGTATGATGAACGTATGTGGAACGTATGCATGAATGGATGATATATGATTAATGTGAAGTTGCTAAAATGCAAAATATGCATGAATATATGATGAAATGCATAAGGATGTTGCTGTATGAATGGTGTTTGATTATTTCAATTTTTGAGATTTATTTATGAAGCTTAAAATTCACTTATATGCTTAGAATGAGAATTGACGTAGGAAAAATGAAAAATAGATGAAAAATGAAAAATGAGAAATATAAATCCCCATATGTTGATTTATGAATGATAATTATGTGTTTACCTTAAATATGGGTTTAAAACACAATATGGAATGGATGGTATGATGCACAAGTGAGTGCAATGTATGTATACTCGACTTGGAATTCAAATGGGTTATGTATGTTAATGGATTATGGGTTGGAAAACTAAGCAAGCAAATGAAAATGTTATGAATGCAATGCCATTCTTATATGTATAGGCAAAAGCAAAGGAAAAATTGATGCGGAAAGCTAAGGCAAAGCTGGTAAGCAAGCAATTTTCTAAATGCTTTTATTTTATCAAAATGTGATAAAATGATTGCAAATGATGTTCTAAATGTTTCAAATCATTTGTAATTGATTGATGAATTATTTCCCAGTTATTTGAGGACGATCATTCCTTTACTTCAATATGTGTTAAAATGTTGTTTTAATTATGATCAATAAATTGGTTACTGCTTCGCAATTATTTATAAAAAGTGATGTAGCATGGATTTAAACGATGTTTATTTGAAACGATGTTTAAATGGGGATGGTGTAAAGAATTTTCTACATGAGAATGACAAGTTGCGTATATAATGCCGGGGTGACTAAAAGTTAAGTAGTCTAGTCAAGGTAGAAGCAGGACAAGAGATCTGCCCTTGATGTTACTAAGTTGAAAGGTTCGATGCTAAGGATGGAAAGGATCATGTTATGAAAGTATCTTCTCCAAGCTAGCGTACCTTCACATGAAGGATTATGTCATGAATGAAAATGATGCATTTGCACAACCAGTATTTATGAAATGCTCAAAAATTGGAACTAAACTGGTTTACATGAATGGTTTATGAAAAGGTTTCTGTTCCGTAAATAGTTGATCACTTGTTAAGTGTCTTTTATTGAATGGAGAGAAATTCTTTTAAACAGTGTTGCCTTCAAAATGAATTTCCTAAAAATGCTATAGCTTGCTTATTGAGTTTCAACTCATGTTTTGTTTTCCAAACCCAAAGAAAGGTGAAAGGAAGGAGGCAAGGAGCACAGGTGGAGATTTAAGAATGAATGAATCCTTATGAACACCTGTATATGATTTTATGTATGAATGATTGTATTATGTTCCTAAAGGATTATTTGGATGATGTATATGAAACATGTTATGTTTTATGCCTATGGATTGGCAAAATTTTTTTATGGATAAATGCTAAGGCATGAAGTATTATGTTATGATTAAGTATGGAATTTATGAGATCATATGTGTATGTCTCAAATATTATAATGACCTAAAAAGGCATTTGATGGAAATTAACAAGTATGAAATGGTATAAACTCCTAAGGAGTTAAGTTTAAGTGGATAAATATCCAATAAAGACTATCGTGTGACAAGGCAACAATCCTGATCGCATTTACCAATCGATAGATCTTGAAGTAAGGTTATGACGCTCGGGTGGGGCACCACATCATCTGATATATCATGGATAATCATTATAGTACACATAAATGTTATCTCATACATATCATGGCTTTCCTAAATTGCTTAGGTTCTCAACCTCTTGAGCTTCCCGGTACCTGTCTAAGGTTTGGAAAAACAAAACGTGAGTGATAACTCAGTAAGCAAGCTTTTATCTTTTAGCAAACACTTTCCTTTAAAATATTTTCATAAACATCTTTTCATATAAACTCTTTTTCATGAGGACATTTGTATGTTCTAAAATATTTTCATATAGACATTTAATCATGAGGACAATTATATGTCCTAAAACATTTTTACATGAACCTTTTATATGAGGACAATTATATGTCCTAAAATATTTTCATATAAACTTAGTTCATGAGGACAATCTTATGTCCTAAAACATTTTCCCACATGAACCCTTTTGGAAACGGACACTTTTACATCCAAAACATTTTTCTTAAGTCCTTTTGTCAGTGGACATTTTTACGTCCTAAAACATTTTTCACGTAAGCCCTTTTTGGCAGCAGACATTTATATGTCCAAAACTTTTTAACATAAATCCCTTTGGCAATGGACATTTTTATGTCTAAAATATTTTTCCATATAAATCCTCTTTCGTAATCCCCATTTTGGGGCTTGTTTATAGCATATAAGACATATGCACATAATCCCTTTTTCATGAAAGCATTTGCATAGAAAACATTTTATCTCATCATTGATATTTACACCTTCTTGTGTAAAACATCCTATTTTTAGGGTAAGCTTTTTGTATAGGCTCATAAAATTCCATTTAGGATAACTTTTCATATAAATTCTTTTACATCTCAATTTTTCTGGATTTTTCAAAAGCAAAACATATGCAAATGCATTTCTTCCCATCTAGTAGTGACACTTAGCAAGTGATCAATCTATCTTTTGGAAGAGAATTTATCATATACAGCATGCTAACCAAGCAGCTATTTCTTAATCCTTCTCCCATCTCAGGGAGGGTGCCGTTGGCCTCCTGCCATCCCTTAGCGACTTGGCCATATGTAGAGTGGGCCTCGGTCCATCTCCGACCGTCCCTATAACTGACCTATTCATTGTTCTGGTGCACCATACATTATCATCATAGATGTCCATATGCTATCATGATCTCATAAAACATCATAGACCGCAGTCCGTGTCTTTGTAAATCATCTTGAAAAAGCGGGCGCACCCACTTTAACATATTTGAAAGTTAATTTTAGGATAACCATCCTTAAATACTTTTAGAAACTTTTAAGTAAAATATTTTAATAAGTGTTTGAAATGTTTAAGTAAACAATCTTTTCGAAAAATATTGCTTTAATAAATCTTAAAATTATCATGATAAAAAAACTTTTAAGTTTTTAAATTTTCAAGAATAAATAATGTATTTTATTCACATTTTCTTGGTTTCCATTTCAGGGCTTTTGTCCCACAAAATTTATGCAATTGTATCATTCCTTTTTATCTACCCCGACATCATATCTTTGTCCACATATCTTTCTTGTCATTTTTATATAAAGATATAATCTTTTGTATGCTATTTTAGCAATCCGAAATCAATTCATTTTATGAAATCAACTTATCGGGTTGGTCATCCTTAAACTCCTTTTAAACACCTGTGTAAACATTTTTCAAAGCATTTTCAAAATATTTTTCTATTTAAAGGAAATCAAAACTTTTCTAAATCATTTCAAACAGATGGACCATGTCTAAATCATCGTTTATGTTTAAGTATTATGACATTGAAAAATCAATCTTTTTCTATAAATCAAATCCTTTTATCTTTTTCTTTAATAAACACACATGATTTTCACAAAATCCTGTAGAAATAACCTCAAAACTTGTTTGCAAATATTTCTTTGTGAAACAGTCAAAACTCTTTTTTTCTTTATAAAATCGCTTTGAAAATAGTATCATGAAGAACTTGCTTACTTGTAAGCAAATTCTTAAACTTATCAACATAAAACATTTTCAATTATTGCAACACTTGAAATAAAATAATTATTTCAAGAAGTGTTGCTTGTTTTCAATAAAGCAATCCCTGATGCCTTCCATTAAAGCCATCATTTTCAAAACTTGTGCTTGTCCACTTGTAAGAAATTCATAAAAAATCATTATAAACATTTTTAATCATTTCAACGTATAAGAGAAAATCAATATTTTGGAAAGTTCGCATGCTTATCTGGGATAGCCTTAATCCCCTTCTTCCATACTTTTCCTTGCCTTTACCTAAATAAAAGAAAATGACATTTTATTTATATGCATAAATTTCAAATGTTTGCCTCCCTTAGGGTTTTCCAATTTACATGAATCCACATCAACTTACCTCAACTAACTTAACTTACTAGTCTTTCGAGTTGGGTGTTAATCTTCTAATTTACACATCGGTGTGACATGACTTAATTGTGACCATTCTTTTTATTTTAACCATTCCTTCATTTTGGATACCCTTAGTTAGGGTAATTTTTCAATCTTATTATAACTTCTAAGGTTAACTCAACATTTGGAAGTTTAATACTTCCCATTTATCATTTAACACCCATTATTTATATTTTTCACATTGGTGCTCATAAAAGGCACCTATTTATGAGTTAGGGCTATTAGTTTCAATCTTGAATTTTTAAGATTTTATAATTTTCTCCAAATAGCCCTATATTTCCTCATTTTACCATGTTTTCCTTTCATTTTTACGCTAATCATACATGGT
The DNA here is from genome assembly GCA_030490835.1 of Annona cherimola. Lineage (NCBI taxonomy): Eukaryota > Viridiplantae > Streptophyta > Magnoliopsida > Magnoliales > Annonaceae > Annona > Annona cherimola. Next base: position 31,202,069 of record CM059971.1, on the reverse strand, counting down.
CATTCTCCCTTATTGCCATCCATACTTTCCATGTTCACCCCTTTAAACACTCATAGATTAGGTGTAATTAAAGCTTATATAAAACAGCACCTTGCCCTTCATTTTTGCCTAATTTAGACACTTATTTTACACAAAATTTAGGGCTTATTCAAGGAATTAAAACCCATAAATAAAGTTGCTCCAAAATAGCAACTTTCTCACTCTTTTCTCCACCTTGGATGTGCATATTAGCATGTCCATACAAAACAAATTTTTATTTTTTCATTTCCACCATTTGGACATCCCATCTTGCTCCATATTTAGGGTATTTTAACCTTATGATTATCCATAGAACTTATTGTTCAAGTCATGCATTTTTTCTACCCCATTTGAATGGAAAATTTCACCTAGTTGTTAAACCAAAGTTTCACCCATCTAAGGTCCATTCAAACATGCTTGGTTTAAAATATATTAATCATGGAAATTATTCACATAATCAACATATAATAAAGGGTTAAAATAGCAACTTAAATATGTAATTAATCAAAATTTCAGCATGGTTATCTCTTACATATCAACCCTAAATCGCACATGTCCATCTTTGAAAGCTTGAAGTAAATCTCCTAGTTCATTTATCCTTTAATAACCCTATCAAGGGCTTCTTCAATCATCATTTAGGGTTCATAATAAATCAATTTTGTGAACCATTCATTAAGCTAGAAAACTTAGAGTTTATCAAACCAAAACTTTGTTCAAACAGTTACTTGATGAGCTAGGTTTGCTTGGTCCTTGCTCAAGTTGGTTGCTTCTCTTCTTCCCTTCCTTCTTCTCCTCTTTTCTTCTTCTTTTCTCCTCCCCTTGGATGTCCCATGTTACTGCCCCTTTTTCTTTTTTTTTCCTAAGTTTTTCTCTCTCTAACCAAGCTAAGGATGTCCCCAAGGGCTGCCCATTTCCTTTTATACTTTGCTGATTTTAAACACACGTTGACACCTCATAAATCATGATTTAACATGTTTCATTTATCAATTTATTGCAGTTTTAATCTCAACCATTCATCTTGCTTTATTGCTACTCAATTCGAGCCATACATGTGTCCAATTCTCATCCATATTATCATCATCATTATCGCATGAATTTTGCACTTTTTGCAATTAAAAATCTGCCCATATTCATCCCATGATTGCCACATGTCCAATGTAGCTTCAAAAGATCAACTGGCATTAACTTAGTTGACCTTCACTTTTTCCAAATGCATCCTACAATAACACATGCCTAAGGGTTGCTACATTATCCATGCAGTTTTGCATTTTCTAAAAATCACAAAATTGCTCAAAATTCTCATCCCATGACACCTCAAGCAACGCATTAAACACATAGACTTTTCATTCCTCTCACTGAATCCTTGTTTGACACATGCTTCATTTGCTTTTCAAAAGTCAACTTTCCATTTATTTGGTTGACTTTAAATCTTGCTTAACGAATCCCTTGTTGACACATGTCACTTATCACTTTTGGTTCATTAATGACATGTCACTTTTCATGAGTAAAAAGTCAAACGCTTTTGTCCCTATGTGATTAAGCAATTTTCCAAGATATTTAACTTGATCAAATCCATTCATATGATAGAACACCTTGTTTTAACCGTTTATGAAAATTTTCATCTTAAAATGATCATCCTAGATCAAGATATGAGCATCTAAAAATATCACATGAAACTTGATAAAATTAAATCATTATCATCATAATTCAATGATGATTAACTTAATCTATACCACTCATGAGGTAGAGCATGTCAACTTGTGCTTATCTTTCAAATTTCACGTCAATCCGCCTTATGGACGTTAAGTTATGAATTTTATAACAATAGTCGCATTTATCCCATAATTATCATCAACTTAATCATAATTAATGGAATTAAAGATCATGCCAAATCATCATTTCCATACCTCATTTTATCCTTTTTGAGCACATTAACTCATATTGGACTAAGGTGATTAACTTAACCACCTTACTTAGTCATTAGCCCTAATCTCATCTATCTACTTTAATTATATAATTAATACTAATTACATGCCTAAATTGCAGGTATGAGTCATATTTGTTCTGGATATCACAAATGTTCACAAATAGGCATTAGTGAGTGAGCCTAATAGATCTTCTTGAGTTAATCTTGTATTTGTTGTTGCCTAGTATGACCTAATCTAGATGCCATATGTTTGCATCGACATCCATATTACTAATTGATGCAACTAAAGAAAGAATGAATATGTGATATGAACTTATCTTAATCAATGTCAAGAAACATAAAATCATTTGACACAAAGCCAAAACATAAAATCATTTGACACAAAGACAAATCCATAAAAAGTTGTTCTAAGAAACACTTTTATATAATTGTTACAAAATTTTAATGAAAACCCTAGGAAGAAAGGTTGAAATTGAAACTAAGTTTCATTGAATATTTAGTGTGTAAAACATGTCATGTAGGAATACTGTTCATCCACCACGTAACTCTGTTTTGAATGTACTAATCCTTTTCACATCTATTCTAGAGTTATTTCTTATATAGATCTAACTTGCTCTAGCTAGAATTTGATAATACTCCATAAATGCTTCTATATCTTTTAGTTATATGATTTGTTACTCCTGAATCTATAATCCAAAAAAGATTGTATTCACTTGGTATTACCAAGCTACAAATATAAATAGGAGTAGAATCATGAGCAAATTTAAGCAATACCTTCTTCAACTTAGTGCATTCATGAGCAAAGTTACCCAACTTCTTACTTATTATAGGAGTAACATTTCAACTTAGTCTTGTATTTCTTTCCAATGCTCTTTCCTCTCTTATGTTGGTCGTCTATAATTTCTTTGTTTCCTTCTTGAGTCTTTTCTCCTTCTAAATGAATATTTTATTCTTATTTCACTTAAATCTCAGAGAATTGCTGCAGCTAAGATCAACTACATAAGCTTGACTAGAAGATCTAGCTACCTCAAGGTGCCGATCTTCTAGTTTCAAATGATGTGTGATATCATCAAACATTGTTCTCATTACGTGTCATATTCACTTTCATACTACCCTAGCTATCAAGAAGGGATCAAATCATAGCCTACCTATTACTCGCTAGTGGGAGTATGTTCAACTGACTTAAGCTTTCTGATCACATTTGACATTTTTCTAAGATGCTATCTCATGGTGTGATTTTTACACTTCTTGTAAGTGTTGGACTTAATGGTAAGCCATTTCACCTTTAGAGTAAAAGTATTACTGTATTTCTCTTTTATGGTTTTCCGTATTGCTTGGGTAGTGGTAAACTCCTTGAGTTAACATATGAGACCATTTGAGATGATGCCCAATAATATAATGTGAGTAATGTTGTATGCAACTTCTCAAAAAGGAAGCTATTACCGCTGCAGCCTATTAGTCTCATTGTATGGTTAGGTGCTTAAGAATGGGGATGAATTAAGCACTATTTTAGCTTTATAAAAGTTGTTGACGAGCTGCGTATATGTCTAATTAAAATGTTCGTTCTAACATAAGTAATAAAAAGTGAGTAGAGTATCTTTCCCACAAGGACTAGACTAAACTAATTATGTCTTTTAAATTTGATCGCCTTAGAGAGATAGAGAATTAAATAATTGTTTACGTAAAAGAAATAAAATGAGTTGGGGTCTAATGGATAAGTAGAGTTGGTTAGGGATTCTTAAGGTTTGTTATGATAGATGGGGTAGTTGGGAATCCTTGACTCTAACCATATTAAATTGGTTCTTATTTGTTTAATGATGCAGAGATTTACTAATCGAAGCTCATAAATCTTTATATCTGTCTTTCAACATAAATAAAGCTAATCTCACAACACTCTATTGCTATGTTCTCATGCAATCGAGTATGGTGGGATTGGATTGCTTATAACTTGCTTATGATTACATAGAGTTAAATGGTATATTCTTATCCATTTCAACATTCCTCCTCATCAAAGTTAAAAACCTATGCTTTACATATGAATCTTACCTAGAATCATTTCTTCAAAGCATGAATCTAGCAGTAGATCATTTTACGAGATAGCTAGGCTTGTAAAAAGTATTAAACACCACATGCGAGGATAAATCCACACACGCATGTCCACAACGTCTAGATATTTACATTTAAGTCATCAAAAACCAATTTAATAAAGTTAAGAGTCAATTCATCTCAACATCTCATTGCTTGAAGTTTAGCTTATGAACATTAAATCAAATCCCATTCAGCAATAGAGGAAAAAAATATATAGAGAATAAGAAAGAAGAGATGGAACTTGCTGGTTTCCACCAAACAAAGCTTGATCTTCATTTCTAGTCTCCTTAGGCTTGAGTTCCCTTCTTTTTCTTCACTTGTGGTTGCCTCCACGAGTCTCTCTCTCTCTCTCTCTCTCTCTCTCTCTATTTCGAATCCTAAGTGTTCTATTTATATCCACCTTTAAAATAGCACGAGACATGTGAGAACATTCACATGTGTGGGTGTTGGTGCCGTGCGCATTGACTGACCAGTGCCTTGGTGCCAACCTCTCTGGACAATTGTCGACTTAACATTTCTCAAACTTTCTTCAAAGGCAGTGATCTTGCGCCTAAACACCGAAAATCAAGGCCGGAGCGCCAATATATCTGACTCCAAGTTGTGGCGTTACTTCGCACTGCTTGTTTTCTTCTGCATCCCATCATACGCCCAAATATTTGGTTACCCTCCTTTGCCTGCAGAAGCAACTAAACACATAATTGTACTCCTAAATGATGAGGTGAAATTATGGTGTTGCTAATTAGTTGTACCTTCTTACTTTCTCTCTCTTCTCTCTTTCTCTTCTCTTTAGTTTCTCTCTCCATCCCTCCCTTCTTTTTCTACTTCCATCTCTTCCTCCTCTCTCTTCTCTCTTCTCTCTCTCTCTCTACCCCCTTCTCTTCTCTCTCCACTTCTCTCTTATCTCTCTTTCTCTCTCTCCACTTTCCTCTCTCTCTTCTTACTCTACTTTCTCTCTCTTTCTTCTCACTCTAGCTTCTCTTTTCTCTCTCCATCTCTCCTTTCCCTTCTCTAGTAGAGTAACCTTAATGTATTTTGGTTAATTTAATTAAATTGATAATTATGGTGCTCTTAACAATAAGCACTTTTTTCGGTTAATTTTTAGATTATATTTACTACTTTGTAATTTTTATATTAAATTTAATGAATTTATTGCTTTCATACATTAAATTTTATTTTTGCAATCCTTTAGCTGTTTTCCTAAGTTAAATTTAATTTATGTTGTTGCTAATTAGTTGTACTTTCCTACTTTCTCTCTCTTCCCTCTCTTTCTCTCTCTATTCCTCCCTTCCTTTTTTACTCCCTGTCTTCCTCTCTCTTCCCTCCTTTCTCTTTCCTCTCTCTCTCTCCCCCCCTCTCTCCTTTCTTCTTTCCTCTCTCTCTCTCTCTCTCTCTCTCTCTCTCTCCCTCCTCCCCTTGCTCTTTCTCTCTTCTTGCTCTGCTTTATCTCTAGCTTTTCTCTTTTCTCTCTCCATCTCTTCTCTCCCTTCTCTAGTAGAGTAAATATCAAACAATCAAAAACCTTATTATCCCCCTGTGGATTCAACTCGACTCATAATTATTTTACACTATCTTCCATATAGTATTAACTTTAATGTGTTTTGCTTAATTTGATTAAATTAGTGATCATGGTGCTCTTAACAACAAGCACTTGGTTCGCATTAGTAGCTCGGTCTAATGTGGTTAATTGTAACGTGTGAAAGTCCTTTCAATAATCATTTTCAGTAGTTAAGACTTGTTGAAATTATTGTTTAATAAAAGGAACATGACATTTGTAATTTTTTGTGAATTTTATTATAATTTCATGGTACTCATTATTTTTTGGCATGTTTACTAATTATTCATTACTATTGGTATGAGGTATAATACAAAATCCATATAACTAATCAATTATTACAAATTGTTAATTTGGTTACTAGCATTTATTATTTTTACCCTAAAAAAGGAATATCTTAAATAATGATTGCTAGTCACATTAAATGAATTAAAATTGAAAAATAATATAACTAATCATTTATTAACAATTGCTAGTTAGGAACTAACATAGGCTTATTCTACTACAATGGAAATTATGCATTCCTTACAAGTTTCAGTAAGAGCTTATTCTAGTTTTAATTAAATTAATTCTTATTTTTTGACTTATTTGGCTCAGTAATATTATATAATTTATGAAACATGTTCTGCAAGTGTAATCTAGTTAACCTGTTGAATCCGTAAATACATTTTTCGTATTGTGTATTTTCTGTAAAACAACAAACATCTAGTGAATTATTATGCAAACATAAAATCAGAAGCCTATATAAAAAACTTTAAATGTGTATTATCCCAAATGCCTATATCGTGTGAATTCCATAAAATGTAGAAAAACCATAAAAAACACAAGTGTTATATGCATTCTTCAACTTGTAAAATTTACGAAAACAATATAATTCCATGATAGATAAGTATTAGACATCTAACATGAATAAGTCATGAAATCTATAGTCCTCATATATTCTGACAAACTTATATATATATTTTTTATGAAACTTACATAATTAAGTGAACAAATAAGAAATTCTACACATCATCATCATACTTTACGTTGTAAAGTATTACAAAATATAAATTTATATGGGGATCGAACAACAATCAATAGTAATTTACATTTACGATGACTGCAATCCACATCAAACGACTTGGATCATCCAACGACTATAAAAATATGTGAGTAAAATATATTGTCTCACGATAACAGTACACCACAAGCTACTTGACTTTTTTCCAACTACCCTTACTGAGCACCACAAGCTACTTGACTTTTTTCCAACAAACCTTACTGACACATTAGGTTAATCCTACTTTGATAAATTACCACAATCTCCCATGCCTATTTTTGACTAAGGTTGTTTTTGGCAAATAGCAAAAAATATCAAGTTAAAATTTTTCACTGTCCATAATTACTCTGTCGTTTAATCATTTATTCACATCTTCCATATAATTACTTTACTTTTTAATTATTTTTAGATAACTACTTATACAACTAATCAATTTATTTTAACTTTATTTTCTTTACTTCTGATCATTATCACTACTATATCACGTCATTTTCTTTCAATTTAACAACTTTTAAGCAAAAAACTTTTCATCTAAAAGTTTTATAACTTCCCAAATACAAACACACTCCAAGAGTGTATTTGGAAAGTCATAAACTTTTAAATGTATTTTTAAAATTATTAAAAAATAATATGATATAATAGGGTTAAAGATGATAAATAAAGGGAATAAAGTTAAAATAGATAAGTTAGTCACATGCATAATTATATAAAAATGATTCAAGTGTAGAGCAGTTCAATAAAAATATGTGAAAATAATTAAAAAATAAAATAAATATAAATAGTTAAAAGTTTTAGATTAAAATATTTTAATCAGAACACTTTTTGTTGTAAACAAATATGGCCTAAGTAATATTTCTACAATCACCTTGATTAAAAGCCCCTTTGATTTCTCTTATTGCCCATGTGATATCGTGGATTTAGTCACGCCCGGAATGCCGATCAATGCACTCCAACATCCATGACAACATGTGTAGAATTGCATCAGCATGGCAAGACCACATGGCAGCATAGTTAGGGTCATATCCAACATGATGGTTTCACTAGAAACAGTGGCTTCTTCTCACATGAATTGACATGGGTACCATGAAAGGACTACATTGCTCATCCCTTTTGAGGATTATAATTTGAGAATGAAATATTGAGACTTAGAATCTATGAGAGGCGAATGATTGGGATTAGACATGAGGTTGGATTTGACATGATTTGTTTTTGCCAAAAACAAACCCAACTTTGCCAGAATTTAATAGCCCCTATAAGCTGGTAGCCATAGAAATAATGGATGGCATGCACTGGTTGTAAAAAAATTATTGGAAATATGTGGAAAATAAGCTAAATCTATGTTTTGATGATTAACAAATCAATTTGAGTAAGTCTTGGCTAATAACATATTTGTGGAAGTGTTTAAGGCATATACATTTAAAGAAAATAGAGCATGGAAGGCCAAGTCGTTCCCCAAGTCGACTCCAACATCGACTTCAAGGAGCCAAATCACTCCAGAGTTGAAAATAGGAGAAGAGCAGGTGAAGTCGCTGGCCAGGTCGACTCCACTTGCGACTTGGGAAGCCAAGTCGCAAACGAAGTCGACTCCAGCATCGACTTCAGACGGCAAAAACACTCCAGAGATGAATTCGGGGCAGAAGAATACCGAAGTCGCAGACGAAGTCGACTCGGTTTGCGACTTGGGTGAAGTCGCAGACGAAGTCGACCCCAAGTTCGACTTGTGGTTTTCAAAGTTCAAAGATGCAGATTCAAGCCCATTTTCAAGATCAACTTGAGATCCAAACCAAGGATACAAGCTCACTGTCAACTTAAGTTTCTCAAGTCCAAGGCACAGCTTCGAACATATTTGAAGATGAAGAAACTCAAGACTAGTATCGAAAGCAAGAAAGATAAACCATACAAGTTTTCAAGCTTCATAAGGTCTACAAAATATGAGTAAAGGAAAGAAGCCAAGCAAGTTAAAGGGAAGACAAAATGATCCAAGAAGATATGAAAAATGCAAATTTTTTTTATAGGAATGGAGAAGTCTAAGAAAAACAAAGCATCTCCAAGTTTTCAAGTTCATCAAGCCAACTGACGAAGTGAAGTCGCACACCGAAGTCGACTCCACTTGCGACTTGGGTCAAGTCGATACCCAAGTCGACCCGACCTGGAACTTGAAGTCGCTACGGAAGGCGAAGTCGCACCCGAAGTCGACTCCATCTGTGACTTGGGCGAAGTCGCATCCGAAGTCGACTCCACCTGCGACTTGGGTCGCAACGGTCGGAAAATATTCGAACGTTGGCGCATTAAAGCGCGCCACCTACCTTCAAATGTTTGGATTCCCTCCACAATTATAAAAGGAATTCATTGTGGACGAGGGAAGTAGCTGAAAATCATTAAGTGAGCATAACTACCATCTTCATGAGCATTAAGTGATCAAGCCAATCATTAGAAGAAGAACTTTGCTTCAAACTGCAAGAGCTCAACTGCTGATCCTTCAAAGCCAACTCAATAAGTTCTTCTCTGCGCCAAACTGCATCTACACAACTGTAACGTGTAGATTCCTCTGTTATTTCATTTGTTTGTATTAAACTTGATTTAGTTTGAGGAACTAAGATCAAGTGTAAGAAAAGTAGTGTGTGATTGGAGTGGAACTCATCACCTACTTGTGCTGTGATTTGTTGATGCCCCCTAGAGCTGGAATCTAGAAGAGAGCAGTGGCTCTAGTTGTATTTGTGGAATACAATAGTGGAACCCAAGTCACAAGGAGTGTAGCTTGGAAGAGTGGAGTAGGGAGGTTGCCCGAACCACTATAAAAATCTTGTGTGCTTGATTTACATTTCTGCTCTCTACATTATATTGCTTTCCATTTCATTTCATAAAGGGGAATAGATTAATCCGGGGTAAAGTTTTTGTTTAAGTTATAAATTTTTAAATACCCAATTCACCCCTCCCCTCTTGGGTTTTGCCATTAACTCGGGACCAACAAGTGGTATCAAAGCAGGTCTTTGAGTTAAACCAAAGAGATCTATTGATATGGCATCCCAATCGACTCCCGTTCTCGCATTTGTCGAGGGCCAATCATTCACTAGGCCACCATTATTTGATGGGAACAATTTCGGCTATTAGAAGCTTCGTATGAAGCAACTTATTATGGCTACCGATATGGACTCTTGGATTGCAATCCAAGATGGTGTAAATTTGCCTATAGATGAAAGAGCTTCCAAGTGGACCGAAGAGGAAGTAATAACTGTAAAGAGCAATGCTAAAGCTATGAACTCACTATTTTGTGCTATTACAGCTTCTGAATATGATAGAGTATCTTCTTGTCTAACCGCTAAAGAAATACGAGATACTCTAACATCTATTTATGAAAGAACTTCTCAAGTCCAAGGGACTAGGAGAAATATTTTGATAGGAGAATTGGAAAGCTTCAAAATGTTAGAAACAGAAAATATTTCTGAGATGTTTGCAAAATTTTCTAAAATTACTAACGCATTGAAAGGTCTTGGAAGGGCTATTTCTGAATCAGAACAGGTCATGAAGATACTAAGGGCGCTACCTGAATCATGAACTCCAAAGATTACGGCAATTGAAGAAGCAAAAGACCTAAATACTTTGAAACTAGAAGATCTTATTAGCTCATTAATGTCACATGAGCTAATTAAGAAAAGAAATGAAGATAATCACAAAGGGAAGAAAGTCATTGCATTAAAAGCGGCACATAACTCAGAAGAGTCCACCTCCTCATCTCACAACGATGATGAGGACATAGCACTGCTCACTCACAAATTTCGAAAGTTTGTGAGAAAAGAAAGAAACTTCAAAGAATTCAAAGAAAGACCACGAAGAGAGAAGAAGAAGGAGCCAACAAAGTGCTATAGATGCGGCGGGATGGGACATATACAAGCTCAATGTCCTACGCCGGAAGAGAAATCAAAAGATCAACAAGAAAGGAGGGAAAGACATGAAGGCAGAAAATACCAAAGGCCAAAGGGAAGAGGCATGTATGTCAATGAAGAGACTTCATCAACAAGCAGCTCTTCAACCGATGAATTTGAGGCAGCAAATTGCGCAAGAATATGCTGCATGGCACAAATTGAACAAGAGGAAAATCTGCTGTGTTTGAACACGACTGAAGTTTTAGAAGAACAAACCATCTCAACAAAGTGCACAAGCAATGAAGAGGTAACTCCCAAACTTTGCCATTCTCAATCTACTTATTCTTCTTTTCAAGAATGCCTCAAATGTGCTGAATTAGAAGAACTGCAAATTGCATATGATTCATTATATGAAGAAATCAAAAAGCTAGGAAACAAGTTGTCATTAAAGAGATAACAATGTAACTCAGTTATTATTGTAAATGGAAAACTAGCTGAAAGATCAACAAAACAGAAAGAGGAAAATGAATCATTGTTGAAAGAGGTAGAGAAATTGAAAGAGGAGAACGGATCATTAAATGAATCATTAGCAAAGTTCTCTAATCCCGAAGAAAATATGAAGATGTTTCTGAACATGACTGCTCAAACAAATAAAAGAGGCCTTGGATATTATACATTTGAGCAAAAAGAAAGTGGCAAATCGAATGTGCCAATACTTGAGAAATATCAAACCAAAACTGCACCAATATACAAGCCAAGAAGGAAAAATGTCATGTGGACTAGCAGGCCAACGTTTGAACCATTACATACTTGGAGGCCTACTCCAAGATTACCAATGGCTTGCAATTTCTGCAACAAAATGGGTCATAAAGCCTACAAGTGTAACTTTAAGAAATTATATGACCATGGTGCAAAACTAGTTTGGGTTCCAAGAAACACAAGATTTGGGCTTTCTAAGTTAGAGCAACAAAGATTGAATCATATTACTAACCCAAATGGACCCATAAAATAGGTACCAAAGAGATAAGATTTACTTGTTCATTTTTCAGATATGTTTCAAGGCAAAGGCAAACAACGTATGGTTCATGGACAGCGGTTGTTCAAGGCATATGACCGGAGAAGGAAGTTTATTTCATAAACTTAAGCCTTGCAACGATGGAACAGTTGCCTTTGGTAATAATGAGAAAGGTAAAATTAAAGGTAAAGGAAACATATATAGTATTTCAAACGCATGCATGGAAGATGTTTTGTTTGTTGAAGGACTCAAGCACAATCTAATGAGTATTAGTCAATTATGTGACAAAGGATACAAGGTTGTGTTTGAATCATCTATATGTAATGTATTTGATGGAGAACATATCATGTTTAGTGGAAAAAGACATGGAAATGTATATTTGGTTTCACTTGATGAACTAGATGGTCAATGTCTAATAGCCATTGATAATGATCCATGGGTATAGCATAAAAGGCTTGGACATATAAACATGGAAAATATAAAGACCCTATGGAAGAAGAGTTTGGTAGAAGGCTTGCCAAAGTTGAAATATGACAAAGACAAAATTTGCAAGGCATGTCAATTATCGAAGCAACCCAAAATGCTTTTCTCTACCAAAAAGGAAATTTCCACCACTAGGCCACTAGAATTGCTACACATGGATCTATATAGGCCATCCGATATTTTAACCATTGGTGGAAAGAAATATGTATTTGTAATTATTGATGATTTTTCAAGATTCACATGGATAATTCTCTTAGCTAGCAAAGATGAAGCCTTCTCCATGTTTGCAACCTTTGTAAATTTGGTGCAAAATGAAAAACAAAATACTATTATGACTATAAGAAGTGATCATGGCGGTGAATTTGAAAATAAACGATTCATAGAATTATGCAATGAAAAAGGAATTCATCACACGTTTTCTGCACCAAGGACTCCACAACAAAATGAAGTAGTTGAAAGGAAAAACAGAACTATACAAGAGATGGCTAGACAATGCTAAATGAGAGTAAATTATCCAAAAAATTTTGGGGTGAAGCTGTAAGTACAACTTGTCATGTTTTAAATCGAGTAACCATTAGAGCAATCTTGAAAAAGACCCCATATGAGCTATGAAAAGGAAGAAAACCAAATATCTCTTATTTTCATGCTTTTGGATGCACATGCTATGTTTTGAACAATGGAAAAACCAACTTGGAAAAACTAGATGCTAAAAGTGATGAGGCAATATTCCTTGGTTACTCATCAAATAGCAAAGCATATAGAGTCTTCAACAAAAGAAACCAAGTTGTAGAAGAGTCAATACATGTTGTTTTTGATGAATATAACCCATGTTTCAAAAGAAAAGATGATTTAAGTGATGCAGATGATGTAACAAGTAGTCTTGAGAAACTGCATGTGAAAAAGCAAGAAGACTCCATGGAGGAAAGGGTAAGTGAAGGTAATAATTCTTACAAACCTCCAACTGATTTAAAATTCAAACATGCCCATCCAATTGAACAAGTTATAGAAAATGTGTATAAGGTGTAAAAACTAGAAGATCAAAGCAAAATGTTTGTGGACAATACGCCTTTGTATCTAAGATTGAACCATCAAATATTGATCAAGCTCTTGATGATGAAAACTGGATTATAGCAATGCAAGAAGAGCTAAATCAATTTGAAAGAAACCAAGTTTGACACTTTGTTCCTAGACCAAACGATTGTACAGTTATTGGCACCAAGTGGGTCTTTATGAATAAATTAGATGAAAGTGGACTTGTAGTGAGAAACAAAACTAGACTTGTGGCAAAAGGATACTCACAAGAAGAAGGAATAGATTTTGAGGAATCCTATGCCCCGGTTGCTAGATTGGAAGCAATTCGCATCTTACTAGCTTTTGCATCTCACATGAACTTTAAATTGTTTCAAATGGATGTTAAAAGTGCATTTCTGAATGGATATATAAATGAAGAGGTGTATGTAGAACAACCACCTGGATTTGAGGAAAAAGATCAATCTAAATTTGTGTACAAATTAACCAAAGTATTATATGGATTAAAACAAGATCCAAGGGCTTGGTATGATAGATTAAACAAATTTTTGATTGATCATGATTTTCAAAAAGGAAAGGTAGACACCACGTTGTTTATCAAGTATAAAGAAGAGGATATATTGATCATTCAAATTTATGTTGATGATATTATTTTCGGTGCTACTAATGAGACTCTTTGTCAAGAATTTTCTGAGCTTATGCAGAAAGAATTTGAGATGAGCATGATAGGAGAGCTGAATTTCTTCCTTGGGCTGCAAATCAAGCAACTAAATGAAGGAATTTTCATTAACCAGTCCAAGTATATCAAAGAAATGCTGAAGAAGTTTGGCATGGAGAATAGCAAGGGAGCAAACACGCCTATGAGCTCAACAATCAAAATCGACAAAGATGAGAAAGGAAAAACAATTGATTTAAAATTGTATAGAAGCATGATAGGTTCTTTATTATATTTAACTGCTTCTAGGCCTGATATATTGTTTAGTGTGTGTATGTGCTCTAGATTTCAGTCATGTCCAAAAGAATCACACTTGGTAGCTGTGAAAAGAGTTTTCAGATATTTAGTGGACACTACCAATATAGGACTTTGGTATCCAAAGGGCTCTAATTTTGATCTAATCGGCTACTCGGATGCGGATTTTGCCGGTTACAAAGTAGATAGAAAAAGCACTAGTGGAACATGTCAATTTCTTGGAAGCATGTTGGTTTCATGGTTTTCAAGAAAACAAACTAGTGTTGCTCTATTTACGGCGGAAGCCGAATACATTGCCGCCGGGAGCTGTTGTGCCCAATTACTTTGGACGAAACAGCAACTTAGGGACTATGGCATGGATTTTAAAGATATACCCATTAGATGTGATAATACTAGTGCCATATGTCTAACTAAAAATCCAGTATTGCATTCTAGGACCAAACATATAGACTTTAGACACCATTTTATTAGAGAACATGTACAAAATCATGACATATGTTTGGTATATGTAAGAACAGATGATCAAGTTGCTGATATATTCACAAAGCCTCTAGCAAAAGATGCATTTTATAAGATTAGAAATGACATGGGAATGATTGAATTAAACTAGCACAAACTGAGGGGGAGCACCTGTTTAGGGAGAGCAAACCCACCTGTCTCTTTCTTTACCCTCTAACTTTTTGATATATTGACAAAAAGGGGGAGAAGAGTAGGATTTGAGTTCAAATGATTTAAGTCTAAATAGGCTAAGAGGATAAGTCTTTAGTCTTTATGATTGTGTTTAAGTTGAATGTTTGTTGAATGATTTCAACTTGAATGATTTGCATGAGCATATGTATGATAACACCTCAAAAATACAAACTTATCATGTTTTTAAGTAAATGAAAGGTATACACTCAAATCGGTTTAGTCAATCATCAAAAAGGGGGAGATTGTTGGAAATAAGTGGAAAACAAGCTAAATCTATGTTTTGATGATTAACAAATCAATTTGAGTAAGTCTTGGCTAATAACATATTTGTGGAAGTGTTTAAGACATATACATTTAAAGAAAATAGAGCATGGAAGGCCAAGTCGTTCCCCAAGTCAACTCCAACATCGACTTCAAGGAGCCAAATCACTCCAGAGTTGAAAATAGGAGAAGAGCAGGTGAAGTCGCAAGCCAAGTCGACTCCACTTGCGACTTGGGAAGCCAAGTCGCAAACGAAGTCGACTCCAGCATCGACTTCAGCGGCAAAAACACTCCAGAGATTAATTCGGGGCAGAAGAATACCGAAGTCGCAGACGAAGTCGACTCGGTTTGCGACTTGGGTGAAGTCGCAGACGAAGTCAACCCCAAGTTCGACTTGTGGTTTTCAAAGTTCAAAGATGCAGATTCAAGCCCATTTTCAAGATCAACTTGAGATCCAAACCAAGGATACAAGCTCACTGTCAACTTAAGTTTCTCAAGTCCAAGGCACAGCTTCGAACATATTTGAAGATGAAGAAACTCAAGACTAGTATCGAAAGCAAGAAAGATAAACCATACAAGTTTTCAAGCTTCATAAGGTCTACAAAATATGAGTAAAGGAAAGAAGCCAAGCAAGTTAAAGGGAAGACAAAATGATCCAAGAAGATATGAAAAGTGCAAATTTTTTTTATAGGAATGGAGAAGTCTAAGCAAAACAAAGCATCTCCAAGTTTTCAAGTTCATCAAGCCAACTGACGAAGTGAAGTCGCACACCGAAGTCGACTCCACTTGCGACTTGAGTCAAGTCGATACCCAAGTCGACCCGACCTGGAACTTGAAGTCGCTACGGAAGGCGAAGTCGCACCCGAAGTCGACTCCATCGGCGACTTGGGCGAAGTCGCATCCGAAGTCGACTCCACCTGCGACTTGGGTCGCAACAGTCGGAAAATATTCGAACGTTGGCGCATTAAAGCGCGCCACCTACCTTCAAATGTTTGGATTCCCTCCACAATTATAAAAGACATTCATTGTGGACGAGGGAAGTAGCTGAAAATCATTAAGTGAGTATAACTACCATCTTCATGAGCATTAAGTGATCAAGCCAATCATTAGAAGAAGAACTTTGCTTCAAACTGCAAGAGCTCAACTGCTGATCCTTCAAAGCCAACTCAATAAGTTCTTCTCTGCGCCAAACTGCTTCTACACAACTATAACGTGTAGATTCCTCTGTTATTTCATTTGTTTGTATTAAACTTGATTTAGTTTGAGAAACTAAGATCAAGTGTAAGCAAAGTAGTGTGTGATTGGAGTGGAACTCATCACCTACTTGTGCTGTGATTTGTTGATGCCCTCTAGAGCTGGAATCTAGAAGAGAGCAGTGGCTCTAGTTGTATTTGTGGAATACAATAGTGGAACCCAAGTCACAAGGAGTGTGAGCTTGGAAGAGTGGAGTAGGGAGGTTGCCCGAACCACTATAAAAATCTTGTGTGCTTGATTTACATTTCTGCTCTCTACATTATATTGCTTTCCATTTCATTTCATAAAGGGGAATAGATTAATCCGGGATAAAGTTTTTGTTTAAGTTATAAATTTTTAAATACCCAATTCACCCCTCCCCTCTTGGGTTTTTCCATTAACTCGGGACCAACAAAAATGCAGTCATAAAAAGCGATGGGTTTTTCCCCCCATCAGATTTGCTGGTGGCCTAAGGCAACTATAAAATACAACCATTAAAGCTCACTGTAGGAGATGGGCTCTTCGATTCGGAAAGTAGTAACCCTCGACTAATGTCGTTGGTGTCGAGATGATACGCCAAAATTTAAGATCGACTCCAATCTCACTATTAGAATCACCGACGGAACAATGAAGTCGTGGCTTTCACGTTTGTGTTTTGGGGAGGAAGATGTCTTTCCTTCCCATGTGTTGGTGGGGCACGGAGACCTAAACTTTTGCGCTCTAGCGATGCATAGAAATTCATCGACAAGCAACTAGTTTCCATGGTCTTACAGTTTACACATTTGTGAACATACGCATCCATATTCTCTTTAATCTAAACCATTCATGCTACCGATCATAAATGATCAATTAAATATTAGTTATTTGCTAATATTTAGAGAAAATGCATGAAATAATATTCTTAAGTGGTTGATTAATATTATTTCAAATTGTTAACTTTATTTTAGTCTTAGAAAACTATTTGGAAAAACCTTCATACATTAATGATTTTACTACTTTTTATTAAGTTTAACTTAATTAATTTTCATACAAATAAAACATTTTAGAATTCATATATAATTGTCAACATTCATAATTGTATAATGCTCTTATTGATTATTATTTATTATTTATGTGTATTGAATGTTGATATAATCTTGTGAATATCATTGAGTAATTGATTTTTAATAATTTTAATTATCTTTGAATTTTTAGTTACCTAGAGAGCCTAAAATACGCCTTTAAAATCATCCAATAGAAAAGAGAATATTATAGTTTATTCTATCTCATAACAAAAGTTTCATTATGAACTATTAATTTTATAAGTAATTTCATTGGTTTTTACTATATCTTAGTTGCCCTAAAGCATCTAAAAGATTTTGTGTTCAAAATCATAAAAAAAGAGAATATTATTATAATCTTCCTCTAATAATAGAAATTGTGTTATAAACTTTTTAATTAAGTAATTTATGTTTAGATATTTCTCATTATTTTCATATTTTAGTTGCTCACAAGATTTAAATATGTAACGTTCAAAATCAATAAATAGTATAGAGAATATCATTTATATTTTTCTCTTATAAAAGAAATTGCATTATGGAACATTACTAGTAATTATTAACACTTAAAATAATATATATGCTCTTATACTATTGTTTATTATTTAATTTTATTAAATTTATAAAGAAATTCAATCAAAAAAATTTGTAAAGAAATTTATGTTCAGTGAATTTTTATTCATCTTTATATTTTAGTGTTCCCGTAGAGTCTAGAATATGTAGTTAATTAGAATTTATTAAATAATGAAGAGAATATTATTATAATTTTCTCCTACACTTGAAATATTGGATTGTAATCCTTCCTATAGGTGCTATAATTCAATATTTTTATTAGTAATGAATGAAGGTTATATAAATGTGGTGAATTTTCTATCCATCCATGGCCGTCATGGGCCCCACTATATATAATGTGGTCTTGTTTCTTCTTTCTATAATATCATTTCGTTGCAAAGTATTAGAAATAATTAGTTTTTTAATTATATCAATCTCATCATAAAATATTTTGAATAAATTAAATAAATACTTGTTCCCATGGTTAGTTCTTAAATTTTTCATTTTGCAATCAATTGATTCTCAATCATATTTGTATAATGTTTGAAATATTTCAACACTTCTGACTTATAGGAGATCAAGAATACATGATCAAGTCGTGTGTAATCATCAATAAATATGATAAAATATGAGACTTCGTGTCATGCCCTCACATTTATTGAATCATAGATATCATAATATATGAATTACAATGAAAACTTTGTTGTAATAGCTTTATCAAGTGATTTACTTATTGTTTTTCTAGTTGAGCTATGTTGTGGCGCCTCCAACCCGAGGCGTCACATCCTAAGCTTTACTCGAAGATCTTATTGATTGATAAATGTGAATCAGGATTGTTATCCTGATCACGATGCGGCTTCTTAATTGGATCTCGTCCAATTTTTTTTCGTTTCATTCTTTTTCTTTCATTAATTCATTTCTTTATATTTCACTTCATTCATATCATAAGCAACAATACATTTGTGAATCGTCACACTTAGTATTTTAAAAAATACCTTTTGGCTCCTATTTCATCCTTATTCCTATTCATAATCTTATAACCTGGCAGTTGTCATCGACTATATATATCATTTTTAAACTTCTATCTTGTTGTCTTACATCCTTGATTTTATCGACCTGACAATGCCATAGCCATATCAAATTCACTCATCATCAAGTGTTCGACCTCCATACTTGTGTGCATACATGCAATCATCAGTTCACATAGAACTTAGAACTTTCAATAAGTTCACATATATTAACATACCTTAAAACTTTCAATCATTTGAATCATATCATCCCATATATCATGGCTAATCATTTTAGCATACATAAATACTATCTCATACATATCTACCTTTCTGCAATTGCTCAAGTTCTCAATCTCTTAAACTTCCCGGTACCTATCTAAGGTTTGATAAAACAAAACATGAGTGATAACTCAGTAAGTAAGCATTTTATCTTTTAGCAAACACTTTCCTTTAAAACATTTTCATAAACATCTTTTCATATAATCCCTTTTTCACGATGACAATTATATGTCCTAAAAAGTTGTCATATAGACATTTAATCATGAGGACAAGTGTATGTCCTAAAACATTTTTACATGAACCTTTTATATGAGGACAATTATATGTCTTAAAATATTTTCATATAAACCTTTATTCATGAGGACAATCTTATGCCCTAGAATATTTTTTCATATAAACCTTTTTGGAAACAGATATTTTTATGTCAAAAATATTTTTCTCATATGCCCTTTTTAGTAGTTGATATTTTTATATCTTAAAACATTTTTCACATAAGCCCTTTTTGGCAGCGAACATTTATATGTCCAAAAAATATTTTTCACATAAATCTTTTTGGCAATGGACATTTTTATACCTAAAATAATTTTCTATATAAATCCTTTTTCGTAATCCCCATTTGGGTCTTGTTTATAGCATAAAAGACATATCAACATAATCCCTTTTCCATGAAAACATTTGCATAGAAAACATTTCATCTCATCCTTGATATTTACACATTTTGTGTAAGACACCCTATTTTTAAGGTAAGTTTTTTGCATAGGCTCATAAAATCCCATTTAGGATAACTTCTTGTATAAATGCTTTTCAGTTTTTCTGAGTTGTTCAAAATCAAAACATATGCAAATGCATTTCTCCCCGTCCAATAGTGACACTTAGCAAGTGATCATTTTACCTTTTGGAAGAGAATCCATCATATATAACACGCTAGCCAGGTGACTGTTCTTTAATCCTTTTTCTATCTCAGAGAGGTTGTCATTGACCTCCTTCCATCCCTTAGCGACTTGGCCATATGTAGAGTAGCCCCCGGTTCATCTCCAACCATCCCTACAACTGGCCTATTCATTGTTTTGGTGCACAATATATCATCATCATAGATGTCCATATGCTTGCGTGATCTCATAAAATATCACAGACCGCAATCCATGTCCTCGTAAACTATTTTGAAAAAGTGAGCACACCCACTTTAACATATTTGAAAGTTAATTTTAGGATGACCACCCTTAAATATTTTTAAAAACATTTGAGTAAAACATTTTACTAAGCGTTTGAAATGTTTGAGAAAATAATCTTTTCTAAAAATGTTGCTTGTAATAAATCTTGAAATTATCATGATAAAGAAACTTCAAAGTTTTTAAATTTTCAAGAATAAATGACGTATTTCACAAACATTTTCTTAGTTTTCATTTCGGGACTTTTTGCCCACAAAATTTATGTACTTGTATCATTCCCTTTTATCTACCCTGATATCATAACCTTATCTATATATCCTTCTTGTCATTTTTACATAAAGAGAGGCTTGCATAGCCTTTTGTATGCTATTGTAGCAATCCAAAATCAATTCATTTTATGAAATCAACTTATCGGTTTGGCCATCTTTAAACCCCTTTAAAACGCCCGTGTAAACATTTTTCAAAGCATTTTCAAAATATTTTCCTATTTAAAGGAAATTAAAACTTTTCTAAACCATTTCAAATAGATGGACATGTACAAATCATTGTTTATGTTTAAGTATCATGGCATGGAGAAATCAATCTTTTTCTATAAATCAAATCTGTTTTTTCTTTTCTTTAATAAACGCATATGCTTTTCACAAAATCCTGTGGAAATAACCTCAAAACTTGATTGCAAATATTTCTTTGTGAAACAGTCAAAACTCTTTTTTTCTTTATAAAATCTCTTTTGAAAGTAGCATCATGAAGAACTTGCTCACTTATAAGCAAATTCTTAAACTCATCAACGTAAAAAATTTTCAATCATTGCAACATTTGAAATAAAATAATTATTTCAAGAAGTGTTGTTTGTGTTGTTGGTCCCGAGTTAATGGAAAAAACCCAAGAGGGGAGGGGTGAATTGGGTATTTAAAAATTTATAACTTAAACAGAAACTTAACCCCGGATTAATCCAGTCCCCTTAATGAAGAATCGAAATGGAAAGCAATATAATGTAGAGAGCAGATAAATAAATTAAACACACAAGATTTTTATAGTGGTTCGGGCAACCTCCCTACTCCACTCTTCCAAGCTCACACTCCTTGTGACTTGGGTTCCACTATTGTATTCTCTCAATACAATTAGAGCCACTGCTCTCTTCTAGATTCTAGCTCTAGGGGGCATATAACACACTGCTCAAGTAGATGATGAGTCTCACTCCAATCACACACTACTTAGCATACACTTGATCCTAGTTCCTCAAACTAGATCAAGTTCAATCACAAATAAATGAAACAACAAAGAAATCTACACTTTACAGATGTGTAGCAACAATTAGGCGCAGAGAAGAACTTGAAGAGTTGGCTTTGAAGATTCTGAAATGAAGCTCTTGCTGTTTGAAGTAGAGTTCTTCTTCTTTGAGTGGCTTGATCTCTTTTGAGCTCTTGAATGTAGTAGTTAAGCACACTTAATGATTCTCAGCTACTTCCCTCATCCACCATGAATGCTATTTATAATTTTGGAGGGAATCCGAAAGTTAGAGGGTAGGTGGCGCGCATTTAATGCGCCAACGTTCGAATAAATTCCGACCGTTGCGACCCAAGTCGCATGTGGAGTCGACTTGGCCTGCGACATGGCTTCCAAGTCGCACCTGGAGTCGACCTTGTGTGCGACTCCAGTTCTTCAGATTTCCAAGTCCGAGTCTGGGTCAACTTGGCCTTCAGTCTTCAACTCAAGTCGATCCTGGAGTCGACTTGGGTTGCGACTTGGCTTGGTCTTTTGCAAAAACACCTTGATCTTCTTGAACTGGTTTGAACTTTGTAAAATTGGTCTTTATGACTTGGGTATTGCTTCATTTGGAATAAGCTTGAAGATTAGCTTTGAACTTGATAGACTTGATTTGAGCTTTGAATATGAATCTTAGCTTTTGATCTTCAAGAAACTTCTATTGCTTTTTGAGAATGAACTTTGTATATTTGGATTTGATAAAGTCCAAATGGATCCTTGAAATAAGCTTGAAACTTCAATCTTCAAGTTTGAACTCCTCAAGTCGAAGTTGGAGTCGACCTCGTCTGCGACTTCGCCCAAGTCGCACCTGGAGTCGACTTCGCCTGCGACTTCGTCATGTCCGTTTCCACTTTTTCAACTCTGGATGCTTGAAGTCGATGCTGGAGTCGACTTCGTCTGCGACTTGGTTTCCTAAGTCGCAACTGGATTCGACTTGGCCTGCGACTTTTCCTGCTTGTTTTCTATTTTCAATGCTATCCACCTTTTGCCATTTGAAGTCGCTTGTGAAGTCGACTTAGGTATCGACTTCACCCCAAGTCGAAGTCCAAGTCGACTTAGGTATCGACTTCACCCCAAGTCGAAGTCCAAGTCGACTTGGTAATCGACTTGACTTCTTTGTTTTCCTTAAATACTTGGCAAAGTCATTAGTACACTCTATATACTCAAATTAGTCTTTGTTTAATCATCAAAACTTATGCTTTGGTCAATTTGTTTTGTTTGGAACATTGTTTCCAACAATCTCCCCCTTTTTGATGATTGACAAAACTACATTTGAGTTGATACCTTTCAAAACATTAATCATGTTCATATATATTTGTTTGAAAAACAGAGCATTGTCCTAGGTACTTTCAACCATATAGTTCAGAGCTTTTCAAACCATTATCATAGAAAAATATATTCATGACAGAGCATTACTTTCATATCATTCATATCATTCAAACATATTAATCATTGCAAGCATAACACAACTTTCATATATGTATCAAGTTTCAAAATACAATGTAAAACAAAAATGAAACCTATACAAATTACCCAACCCAAACAAAAAGAAAACTCTCAAAACCTATATTTTCTCCCCCTTTTTGTCAATCACTCAAAAAATTTGTCAATTACCAAAGACTTGGTAAATTGAAATTGGGAAATGGGATAGATAGACTGAGTTTGTTTGATGGGACGGACATGAGCGGAAGAGTAGAAGGAGGAAACGGGTGCAGGAGAAGGCTCGCGATGAACTGAACCCGATTCGAAGGGATCAAGTTCAGGCATGGGTCGCTTCTTGTGACGGCCGGAGGCGAGATGATATCGGATGGTACGCAATTCCCGATCGATTCGATCTTGTCGGGAATGCATATTATTGATTGCCGCCAACACTTCGGTCACAAGACTCGTCATCCGGTCTTCTTGGTGACCCATTTCTTCACGGACGGCAACGATTTCATCTCTCAAATCTTTTAGAGTGACCTCCTCAGATGAGGTTGGAGGCACCCGTTCACGTGCAGCAGATCCTTGTGGAGAATAGGATCCGTGCGATATGGGAGTTGCTGGTTCCTCTTGAGCAGGTGGTGCCGTGGGAGGTTGCTCCCCCTCAGTCTGTGCTCGCTCTTCTTCCGGAGCTTCAGCCCTTAGTTCAAGCAGATTGATCTTCATTCTTTGGATTAGTGCTTTATTTATGACATTTGTGGATTTGAGCACTTCGAAAGGCTCGCCTTCAATATCCACTTTGAAGAATTCAAGGATCTTTGTGATCCACGTGCCATAAGGGAGGACTCCTCGTGGGTTATCCTTTCTAGATGCCAAGGCTTCAAGAAATAATTTTGGTAAGCTCACCTTGACCCTGTTAGCCACTTTCCATAGTATCCCTGCTTCTTGTGGGTTTAATTGGTTTCTTCCACCGCCCTTTGGGTAGATGCAGTGGGCAATGAGAAGTCTGAGCACTCGTAGCCTGGGTGAGAGATCCATGTACCGAAGGAATTTGATTCCCGGATGATACTTGTTGCTCCGGGTGAGCTGATTATACATTTGATCCAATGTGAGGTCTTCTGGAATAGGCTCATCCTCATACGGGACTCCAAGTATGTGTCCTAAATGACTCATTACTTCAGTCGGACCTGCAATTATCCCGATTCCAAGATCTATTTCTACTTCTTTGACGAAGGTTCCATAGTATTCTTCATCCCATAGATAATAAAAAATTCGAGTAAGATCTGGATAGACCCTTTCGTCCTCCTTTAGCAAATTGGTTCATCCTTGAAAATCTAATAGATCTTCTATGTCGGATCCATATTCTTTCAAGAAATTAAAATCTATAATCTTGGGTATGAATACCTTCCGTTCGTAGAATTTTTTGTAAAAATGGCTATGTTGGAGCTCGGTTTTGAAGTAGGTAGTGGGCATCTTCAATACTTGGGCTTTCCCAGCCGCAGTGCCCCTTCTGCTTGTCCCGGATTGTGTGCTCTGTGAGGTTTGGGTTTGTTGTTGACTTTCCGACCTGGGTGCTTGATCAGATGATTGAGTAGTGGTTTGGAATCGAACCCGTCTACCCGTCGAAGTTGATGGTTCCTCTCTAGCTCTTTTTGATGGAGTCCTAGTTCTTCTAGGAACTTCTTTTGTGTGAGATGAAGGTTGTGTGGGAACCCGTTTGGGGTATGGTTTTGATACGGCTTTCTTCGGTGCCATTTGGAGCTTGGAGTTTAGGGATTTTGAGAGCTTTGGGAATCTGAGAGGGAATGACAGTGAGAGAGAAGAGGAGCTGTGAGACAGAGAGACAGAGAGAGATAGAGTGAGAGAGGGAGAGAGTGAGAGAGAGAGAGTGAGAGAGGGAGTGAGAGAGAGAGTGAGAGAGGGAGTGAGAGAGGGAGTGAGAGAGAGGGAACGACGGTTTGCCGGAGACAAGGGAGATCGAAATCGCCGGAGATAGGAGGAGAGAAAGAAAAAACGGGAAAATGAGAAGGAAAGAGGAAGGAAAGAAAAGAAGAAGAAAAAATCGGCCGAATGCGAAACGTCGCGTGCGGAGTCGACTCTGCCCTAGGCGAAGTCGACTTCGGTCCCTCGGAGTCGACTTCGCCTGGGGGAGGAGTCGACTTCGACTCTGGCGGAGTCGACTTCGCTTCTGAAGTGGAGTCGACTTGACGCCCTTGGAGTCGACTTGACTCATCGACTTGACATTTTTCAATTTTAATTTTATTATTTAATTTTCCCTAATTTAGCTCTATCATTCCCATATCATTCCTAATTTTATAAAATGATTCTTTGGCTAATGGTTTGGTAAGGATATCAGCTATTTGGTCCTCAGTTTTCACATATTCTAAACATACATCATGATTTTCAACATGTTCACGAATAAAATGGTGTCTCACATCAATATGCTTGGTTCTTGAATGCAGTACAGGATTTTTAGTCAAACAAATTGCACTTGTATTATCACATCTAATTGGAATATCAACATAATCAATACCATAATCTTTCAATTGTTGTTTCATCCAAAGTAATTGGGCACAACAACTACCGGCGGCTATGTATTCGGCTTCCGCAGTAGATAGAGCCACACTTGTTTATTTTCTTGAGTACCATGAAACTAACATATGTCTAAGAAACTTACAGGTTCCACTGGTACTTTTTCTATCTACCTTATATCCGGCAAAATCTGCATCCGAATAGCCGATTAGATCAAAGGTTGACCCCTTTGGATACCATAGTCCAAGATTGGTAGTTTTTATCAAATATTTAAAAATTCTTTTTACAGCAAGGAGATGTGATTCTTTTGGACATGCTTGAAATCTAGAGCACATACAAACACTGAATAGGATATCGGGTCTAGAAGCAGTTAAATATAGCAAGGATCCTATCATGCTTCTATAAAGCTTTTGATCGATATTTTTACCATTTTCGTCCGTGTCGATCTTGATTGTAGAGCTCATTGGAGTGTTTGCCCCTTTGCTATTCTGCAATCCAAATTTCTTGAGCATTTCCTTGACGTACTTGGACTGGTTCAAGAATATCCCTTCACTTTGTTGCTTAATTTGCAGTCCAAGGAAGAAATTTAATTCTCCCATCATGCTCATTTCGAATTCGCTCTGCATAATCTTAGAAAATTCTTGACAAAGATTTTCATTAGTAGCACCGAAAATTATGTCATCTACATAAATCTGTACAATTAAAATATCTTTGTTTTTGTATTTGATGAACAAAGTAGTATCTACTTTCCCTCTTAGAAACTCATGATCAATCAAAAATTTGTTCAACCTTTCATACCAAGCTCTTGGAGCTTGCTTTAATCCATATAGCGCTTTGGTCAATTTATAAACATACTTTGATTGATTCATTTCTTCAAAACCAGGGGGTTGTTCAACATATACTTCTTCATTCAAATAGCCAATTAAAAATGCGCTTTTTACATTCATTTGGAACAATTTGAAATTCATATAAGAAGCGAATGCTAGTAGAATACGTATGGCTTCTAATCTAGCCACGGGTGCATATGATTCTTCAAAATCGATTCCTTCTTCTTGAGAATACCCTTTGGCTACTAATCTGGCCTTGTTTCTAATTACAAGTCCGCTTTCATCTAATTTGTTCCTAAATACCCATTTGGTACCAATGATAGTGTGATTATTTGGTCTAGGAACTAAGTGCCATACATTGTTCATTTCGAATTGGTTTAGCTCTTCTTGCATTGCAATAACCCAATTTTCATCATTGAGAGCTTGTTCAATGGTATTAGGTTCAATTTTAGATACAAAGGCATATTGACCATAAACGTTTTGTTTTGATCTTCTAGTTTTCACTCCTTCATATACATTTCCAATAACTTGCTCAATTGGATGGGCATTTTTCAACTTTAAATCAGTTGGAGGTTTATAAGAATCATTACCTTCACTTACCTCTTCCTCCATGAGATTTTTTGGCTTGAGCTCGAGTTCCTTTGGTTGTTCTTTGCCTTTTGTCTCATCTGCATCACTTAGTTCATCCTCCTTTCTCGGAGTTTGGTTAATTTCATCAAATACAACGTGTATGGATTCTTCAACAACTTGGTTTCGTTTACTGAAAACTCTATATGCTTTGCTATTTGATGAATATCCAAGGAATATAGCCTCATCACTTTTAGCATCTAACTTTCCCAAGTTAGTTTTTCCATTGTTCAAAACATAACATGTACATCCCAAAGCATGAAAATAAGAAATATTTGGTTTTTTTCCTTTCCATAGTTCGTATGGGGTCTTTCTCAAGATTGCTCGAATGGTGACACGGTTCAATACATGACAAGCTGTACTTACAGCTTCACCCCAAAATTTCTTGGATAGATTGCTCTCATTTAGCATAGTTCTAGCCATCTCTTGTATAGTTCTATTTTTCCTTTCTACTACTCCATTTTGTTGTGGAGTTCTTGGTGCAGAAAATGTGTGGTAAATTCCTTTTTCATTGCAAAATTCCATGAATCGTTTGTTTTCGAATTCGCCACCATGATCGCTTCTTATGGTCACAATAGTACTTTGTTTTTCATTTTGCACCAAATTTACAAAAGTTGCAAACATAGAGAAGGCTTCATCTTTACTAGCTAAGAGAATTATCCATGTGAATCTTGAAAAATCATCAACTATGACAAATACATATTTCTTTCCACCAATGGTTAGAATGTCGGATGGCCCATATAGATCCATGTGTAGCAATTCAAGTGGCTTGGTGGTGCAAATTTCCTTTTTGATAGAGAAAGGCATCTTGGGTTGTTTTGATAATTGACATGCCTTACAAATCTTGTCCTTGTCATATTTCAATCTTGGTAATCCTTCTACCAAACTCTTTTTCATAGTGTCTTTATGTTTCCCATGTTTATATGTCCAAGCCTTTTATACCAAACCCATGGATCATTATCAATGGCCATTAGACATTGACCATTCAATTCATCAAGTGAAACCAAATATACATTTCCATGTCTTTTACCACTAAACATGATATGCTCTCCATCAAATACATTACATATAGATGATTCAAACACAACTTTGTATCCTTTATCACATAATTGGCTAATGCTCATTAAATTGTGTTTGAGTCCTTCAACAAACAAAACATCTTCCATGCATGCTTTTGAAATACTATGTATATTTCCTTTACCTTTAATTTTACCTTTTTCATTATTACCAAAGGCAACCATTCCATCGTTGCAAGGCTTAAGTTTATGAAATAAGCTTCTTTCACCGGTCATATGCCTTGAGAAACCGCTATCCATGAACCATTCATTATTTGCCTTTGCCTTAAAACATGTCTGAAAAAATAAGCAAGTAAATCTTATCTCCTTGGTACCCATTTTATGGGTCCATTTGGGTTAGTAATATATATTAATCTTTGTTGTTCTAACATGGAAAGCTCAAATCTTGTGTTCCTTGGAACCCAAACTAATTTTTCACCACGGTCATATAATTTCTTAAAATTACATTTGTAAGTTTTATGACCTAATTTATTGCAGAAATTACAAGCCATAGGTAATCTTGGAGTAGGCCTCCAAGTATGCAATGGTTCAATAGTTGGTCTTCTAATCCACTTAAAATTTTTCTTTTGTGGCTTGTATATAGATGCAGTTTTAGTTTGATATTTCTCAAGTATTTGCACATTTGATTTGCTACTTTCTCCTTGCTCAAATGTATGATATCCAAGACCTCTTTTATGTGTTTGGGAGGTCATATTCAGAAATATTTTAACATTTTCTCCTGGATTAGAGAAATTAGCTAATGATTCATTTAATGATTCGTTCTCCTTTTTCAGCATATCATTTTCTTCTTTTATTTTGTCTAATTTCTCTGCAAGTTTACCATTTGCAATTATTACTGCATCACATTGTTTCTTCTTAATTGTAAACTTGCTTCCTAATTTCTTCATTTCTTCATACAATGAATCATATGCAGTTTGAAGTTCTTCTAATTCAGTACATTTGAGGCAATCTTGAAAAGAAGAATAACTTGACTTAGAATAGGAGAGTTTGGAACTTACCTCTTCATTACTTGTGCATTTTGTTGAGGTAGTTTGTTCTTCTTGCTCGATTTGTGCCATGCAGCAGATTTTTGCACATTCTTCTACTTCGATTTCATCGGTTGAGGAGTTACTTGTTGTAGATTCCTCGTCATTCACGTACATGCCTCTTCCTTTGTATCTTTGGAATCTCTTATTGTCCCCTCGATCTTTTCTTTGTTCTTTTACTTTGCTTTCTTCGGGAGTTGGACATTGAGCTTGCGTATGTCCCGAACCGCCGCATCGATAGCATTTGGTTGATTCTTTCTTCTTTTCTCTGGGAGTTCTATCCTTGAAGCTTCTGAAATTTTTGCCTTTCCTCACAAATTTTCTGAAACATTTTGTGAGTAGGGCGATTTCGTTGTCGTTTTGAGAAGAAGAGGAGTCTTCTGTGTCTTGCGCGGCTTTCAAAGCAATTGCTCTTTTGCCCCTGTGTTGATCTTCATTTCTTCTCTTGATTAGCTCATGTGACATGAGTGAGCTAATTAAGTCTTCAAGCTTTAGAGTGTTAAGGTCCTTGGCTTCTTCTATTGCAGTGATCTTTGGAGTCCATGATTCGGGTAGAGCTCTTAAGATCTTCATGACCTGCTCAGATTCAGATATAGCCTTTCCGAGACCTTTTAGAGCATTAGTTATTTTAGAGAATCTAGCAAACATTTCAGAGATGTTTTCTCTATCTAGCATTCTAAAGTTTTCCAGTTCTCCAATCAAAAATTTCTTCTCGTCCCTTGGACTTGAGAAGTTCCTTCATAGATAGAGGTTAGCGTATCCCATATTTCTTTGGCGGTTAAGCAAGAGGATACTCTATCATATTCAGAAGCAGTAAGAGCACAAAATAAAGAGTTCATAGCTTTGGCGTTGCTCTTAACAATTCTTACTTCCTCATCGGTCCATTTGGAAGCTCTTTCATCGGTAGGCAAGGTTACTCCATCTTGGATAGCAATCCAAAAATCCATGTCGGTAGCCATGATGAGTTGCTTCATACGAAGCTTCCAATATCCAAAATTGCTCCCATCAAACAACGGTGGCCTTGTAAAGGATTGGCGTTCAGCAGATGCGGGAACGGAAGTAGATTGGGATGCCATATTAATAAGATCTCTTTGGTAAACTCAAAGAACCGCTCTGATACCACTCGTTGGTCCCGAGTTAATGGTAAAAACCCAAGAGAGGAGGGGTGAATTGGGTATTTAAAAATTTATAACTTAAACAGAAACTTAACCCCGGATTAATCCAGTCCCCTTAATGAAGAATCGAAATGGAAAGCAATATAATGTAGAGAGCAGATAAATAAATCAAACACACAAGATTTTTATAGTGGTTCGGGCAACCTCCCTACTCCACTCTTCCAAGCTCACACTCCTTGTGACTTGGGTTCCACTATTGTATTCTCTTAATACAATTAGAGCCACTGCTCTCTTCTAGATTCTAGCTCTAGGGGGCATATAACACACTGCTCAAGTAGATGATGAGTCTCACTCCAATCACACACTACTTAGCATACACTTGATCCTAGTTCCTCAAACTAGATCAAGTTCAATCACAAATAAATGAAACAACAAAGAAATCTACACTTTACAGATGTGTAGCAACAATTAGGCGCAGAGAAGAACTTGAAGAGTTGGCTTTGAAGATTCTGAAATGAAGCTCTTGCTGTTTGAAGTAGAGTTCTTCTTCTTTGAGTGGCTTGATCTCTTTTGAGCTCTTGAATGTAGTATTAAGCACACTTAATGATTCTCAGCTACTTCCCTCGTCCACCATGAATGCTATTTATAATTTTGGAGGGAATCCGAACGTTAGAGGGTAGGTGGCGCGCATTTAATGTGCCAACATTCGAATAAATTCCGACCGTTGCGACCCAAGTCGCATGTGGAGTCGACTTGGCCTGCGACTTGGCTTCCAAGTCGCACCTGGAGTCGACCTTGTGTGCGACTCCAGTTCTTCAGATTTCCAAGTCCGAGTCTGGGTCAACTTGGCCTTAAGTCTTCAACTCAAGTCGATCCTGGAGTCGACTTGGGTTGCGACTTGGCTTGGTCTTTTGCAAAAACACCTTGATCTTCTTGAACTGGTTTGAACTTTGTAAAATTGGTCTTTATGACTTGGGTATTGCTTCATTTGGAATAAGCTTGAAGATTAGCTTTGAACTTGATAGACTTGATTTGAGCTTTGAATATGAATCTTAGCTTTTGATCTTCAAGAAACTTCTGTTGCTTTTTGAGAATGAACTTTGTATATTTGGATTTGATAAAGTCCAAATGGATCCTTGAAATAAGCTTGAAACTTCAATCTTCAAGTCTGAACTCCTCAAGTCGAAGTTGGAGTCGACCTCGTCTGCGACTTCGCCCAAGTCGCACCTGGAGTCGACTTCGCCTGCGACTTCGTCATGTCCGTTTCCACTTTTTCGACTCTGGATGCTTGAAGTCGATGCTGGAGTCGACTTCGTCTGCGACTTGGTTTCCTAAATCGCACCTGGAGTCGACTTGGCCTGCGACTTTTCCTACTTGTTTTCTATTTTCAATGCTATCCACCTTTTGCCATTTGAAGTCGCTTGTGAAGTCGACTTAGGTATCGACTTCACCCCAAGTCGAAGTCCAAGTCGACTTGGTAATCGACTTGACTTCTTTGTTTTCCTTAAATACTTGGCAAACTCATTAGTACACTCTATATACTCAAATTAGTCTTTGTTTAATCATCAAAACTTATGCTTTGGTCAATTTGTTTTGTTTGGAACATTGTTTCCAACATGTGTAACGCCCCGAACTAATACATCACTTCCTTACCTCAAGATCCTATCGACTGGTAAATGTAAAACAAGATTGTTGCCCTGATCACGCGGCGGGTTCTTAATTGGAATATGTCCAAATTTGTTTCGTTTATTCATCTGTCATCATTCATAACTTGACATGACAATCATCACACCTTGTGACATTTCACTTGTAATAAAATTTATTATTTCATTCATAGCATATTTACATGCTTGTCATTATACACTCAATCATTGTATGTATCATACTTGCATACATTCAGTCATTAATTCACATGGAACTTAGAACTCTAACTAAGTTCAAATATACATAAACATGTAGCATCTTTTCATGCCTTTCTACAATGAAAGTTTCCTTGACTTAAATATCACATTTTACATCCATACATCCATACATCCATACATTCAACCATTGAATCATATATAGAGCTTAAAATTCTAATTAAGTTTGCATATACATTAGCTTACCTTAGCACATTCATGCTTTTCCATTCCTCATAGCCTTCAAGGCTATCATCACGTACCTTTCTTCACGTCTTAGGTTCGTAACCATCTCAGTTTCCCCGATACATGTCTAAGGGTTGGAAAAACAACACGTGAGTGACAACTTAGTAAGAAAACATTTTATCTTTAGGGCAAGGCTTCATTGAAAACCTTTTTTATAAACATCGGGAATACCTTTTTTCCTGAGGACATGTATATGTCCTGAAATATCATCATGAAATCTTTTTCATTAAATATACATTCATAAAACCAGTTACAAGCCACGTGTAGGCCTGTTAAGGAAAAACATACACGTTTTACCTTATTTGATGGAATCCCTTTAATTCTTATATAGACATTACATGAAATCATCGTTTCCCAGTGGACGTTTTACGTTCAATACAACATAAATCCTTAGGCAAAGGAGACATCTCATGTCTTAAAACATCATTAACATAAACTATCATAAAATCCTTTAGCCGAGAAACATTTTATGTCTCAAAACATCATTAACATAAGCTATCATAAAATCCTTTAGCCAATCGACATTTTATGTCTCAAAACATCATTAACATAAGCCGTCATAAAATTCTTTTTATAATCCCCATCTCGGGGCTTGTTTATAGCAAACAAGGCAAACAAAATACGTAAACCATTTTCATAAATGCATTTGCATAAACACATTTCCTTTAATTCTTGTTATTTACACTTTTGTGTAAAATACCCTTTCTTTGAGAGTAACTTATGCATATTTGCTCATAAGAATTCAATTTAGGATAACTTGTTGTATAAATGCTTTTTAACTCAATCTTTGGGCCTTTGAAAAGCCAAACGTATGCAAATGTATTTCTCCCCATCCAGTAATGACACTTAGCAAGTGATCATGCTACCTTTTGGAAGAGATTCCTTAACAACACACTAGCCCAGCGGCTGTTTATATATTCTACTCCAATCTCAAGGAGAGCGCCGCTAGCACTCCTACCATCCCTTAGTGACTTGGCCTTATGTAGAGTGGGCCTCGGTTATCCCAACCATTCTCTACAACTTGCCTATTACTTGTATTGGTGCATCGTACGTTATTATGACGGACCACAGCCCATTTTGGTTTGAAGAACCACAGACCGCAGCCTATGTCCTTTTAAACTGGGATCACAGACCATAGCCTGCATCTATATGCACAAAAATCTTAGACCGAAGTCTATATTTAAAAATTATTTTCAAAAACACATCACAGACCGCAATTCGTGTCAACTTGTAAGTGAGCGCACCCACTTTAACAAGTTGTTATTTGAAATCTAGTTTTAGGATGACCTTCCTTAAGTTCCTTTAGAAACGTTTTGAGTAAAATATTTTGATAAACATTTGAAATGTTTGAAAATAATATATCTTAAAATTATTTTAATAAAAGAATTTCAAATCCTTTGGATTTCCATAAATAAATCATATTTTTCTCTAATATTTTCTTGGTTTCCATTTCAGGACCTTTTGTTTAGAGAAGTTATGCAATTAAGCTATCCCTTGTCCATAACCTAAAAAAATTAATAATTGTCTATATATCAATCATTTTTACATCAAGGAAAATTGCACAGTCTTTTGCATGCCATTAAGCAATCTGAAATCAAACCATTTTATGAAATCAATCATAGGAAGTTGGTCATCCATAAATCCCTTTTTAACATATCTATATAAACATTTTTAACATACTTTTCAAACATCATTTCAATACATATGGACTATGTCCAAAACATCATATATTATTTAATTATCTTGACTTAGCAAAACAAATATTTTTCATCATTGTTTATCACGAGTTATTGTAGAAATAACTCCAAACTCATTTACAAATAATATTTTGTGAAAAAGGATAAAATTTCCTTTTTCTTATAAAATGTTGTTGAAACAATATCTTACGAAACTTGCTTGCTTAAAAGCAAATTCTTAAAACTATCAGTATCAAACAAGTAATCCTTAGAAAACATTAGCATGAAGAACTTGTTTATTCATAAGCAAAATTTTCTCAATTCCAATAACATAAAGCATTCACATCCTAGGCAACACTTTGGATAAGTTATTTATTTTAAGAAGTGTCGCTTGCTTCCCATGAAGCAAACCTTAAGACTTTTCATTAAAGTCATCATTTTTCAAAACTTATGGCTTTGCATTAAAGCCATCATATTTAAAACTTGTGCTTGCCCATTCAATAAAACATAAACATAAACATTTCAAACACAAACATAAACATTTCAATTATATCAATCCCATAGAAAGAAAATGGCATTTTAGAAAATTCGCTTGTTTACCTGAGATCGCCATAATCCCTTTTCCTTCCATTCTTTTCCTTGCCTATACGCATAAACACGACATTGCATTTATACATACAAATCTCATATGCTTGCACATAACTTAGTTTTTTAACCCATATATTTTTCATTAACGTTTTTCCTTCATCTATGATTTACTTATCCATTTTTCACATTTCTTTCATTAGTGCTTACTTTAAGCTCATGTTCATGAGTTTAAGCTTCATATATCAATTCTAAATTTTGATATTAACAAAGATTATCAAAACAGCACCTTGTTTACAAGTTTCAATATATTTCCATCCATTTTGCATTTTAGCAAATCTCATTAACTCATTACCCCTTTCCATCATTCATATCTTGCGCTTAAACCCTCTTAATGACACATATAATGTGTTATGGACAATTTTCATAAAAAAAAATATATTTCTAAAATATATCATATTTTCATGCATTTTTTCACAAAACCATATTCTATATGTCATTTATCACTTATGCAAGTCTATTGCTTCACGTATGCCCATTTAGCAACATATACATAAGAAGTTTCATAAAATTTTCTAAGGTAGAGGTTTAATCCATATTTTAGTGGGTTAATTACCCTTAGTTATGACTGCATTTAGGGTATTTTTATAGGTTTTACATCCACTTGTCATAGGTTTCCAAAACAGCTAGTTTGGAATCCAATTTTTACCCGTTTAACGTGTCTTTTGACACATAACCTTAGACAATTATATAAATCTGAAATTTCAGCATATAATGACACTTTTATTAATATATATTTAAGTATTTAACACATATATCAATTTGGATCATTTCTATGTAGTTTTCATATTTCTTTTTGATTTTTTCTCAAACTATTCACATATGCTGAAATCAGGCATACTGAAATCTCAAAATCTTGAATTAATATCAAATCAAGTATTTTTTATCTGAAATTTCTATAATACCTTAATAAATAAATTAATTAACCAAAATAAATATTTCAGGATAAAAAATTAAGAATTTATATTTATTTTGGCTTTTTTACCTTGCTGGACAGCGGCATTTATTTTCAGTCAGCCTTAATCACATAAATTATTGGATATATTTATACCCATCCAAACATAATTTTTAATTTTTTAGTGTGATAATAAATAGGTATTACATATCTTGAAAACTTTTTATCCCAAAATATCTTGTATAAAAATGATTAAAAATCCTTTTCTACTGCTGATCCTGTGACCCGTTTTACCCTGTTTAGGTGAATATTCTCAGATTTTTAACTTATGAAGTACTTATCCTTTTAAGCTGAAACTTTGGTCGTTCCTTAATTACCACAGAATAATTATTTAAAAAAATTTTCATGCCAAAATTAATACATTACTATTTCGTTCATAATTTAATTTATAATATCATATATCATTCAAAACTTCACTTTTCATCATCTAAATCATGGAATTTCATACGTGCAAGCTAATAACCATTCCATATTGATTAAAAATCATGTTGAATCATCACTTTAAAGCATGTTTAAGCATCCATTTCATATTCAAAATTTTAGGGTTTAAAACCCAAAATGAAAAGCTCAATCAACCCATATACTTAGTTAATAGAGATCAAACCCTCATAACTTGGAGATGATTTTCCTCCTCAAATTCTCCTTCTTTTCCCTTGATTTTCTCTTCCTCTTGCTTGGCAGATATGGGAACGTGAGCTGCTGGTTGCATGGGATAAAATCCAGCACTTGGAATTTTCCAAGTCTCAACCATGTGAACGTGCATGCCTCATGTGGAGCTGGATTTTCCAGCAGTGGGCCCCACTTGCTGGGGCATTTTCCATAGCCATAAATGCATCCCTATGCCCCTTATGTGCTGGTGAACTCACAGCCATATAAATTAGCATTTTACCATTTTTGAAAAATCCAGAAAATCAGCTCATCTCAACCGTCCACTTGCCCCTCGTATTCACGTCCAACTGCTGCCCAATTTTCTAGCAATATTTCTATTTTTAAAAAATCCCAAAATGTGGGTAATTTATACACCTAATTATGCCTTAATTAATATATTAACTTGGTGTTAAAATAATTAATAAAACTAATTACAGTAGCATCAAACATGGGGCGTCATTTGCATACACAAGCTATCTATTTTTCCACCTTTCGTGGTAGCTGCAAATCACGAATTTGCTTGGATTTTTTTACATAATTAAATGCTTATTTATATATCCCAACATGTCAGCTATATATGTGCATTATTTATAAAATAAAAATTACAAAAAAATCCAACAATTACACCCTCTTGACATCCATGCATTGCCACCCTTGTCTATGTTCATTTGAGCTCTCCTTAGCCCTTTAAATGTGGACAATAATGCTTGGATAATTCTCATATTTTTGTATTTCAAATAATTACATAAAATGCACTAGAAATGGCCTGCAATTGCCACCTCAAATCTCATTCACATCATGCATTTATATTTGGTACTCTAGCATTAAATGCTATATACTCATGTGGAACATTAGTCAAACATGCTCACTTTTTTCAATGCAAGTATTTTCTCTATATTTCATGCTTAATCCAAGCCATTTGAAATAAATATCTCATAATTTCATTCAACCATTTCAAATTTCATCTCAATCTGAGTTTCCTAGCTCCCGTTATAGCCGTTTAAAGTTAACGGTTGAAATTGAGATATAATTAATAAATCATTAATCTAATTTCATCAAGGATTTTCATAACCCAATAATCTCATGGCATCAAGCCCAACATCATCAACTTTCTTTTTAAATTTCACTTGAATTCGTATTACAGGCGTTGAGTTATGAATTTTCTAGTATTTTCCAACATAATTTCATAATTTTTTTTTTAATTTTCATTAATTAAATCATGGAAATTAACTAAACATTCATGCCACATTAGCATGTTTTAATTCTCATTATTCTCCTTTAGTTACCTTGACTCATAATGGGCTCCGACGATTAAATTTTTAATCATCTTTCTTAATTAAACCCTAGTTGCAAAATATCATAAATCCTAAAATCATCCATACGTTACTTAATTCACATATAAATCACTTGTATATGTCCAATGTATATGTTGGACTCTACTTAGGATGGGGTTTCATAATTTTCTTCAAATGAAGCAATCCTTGAGGCCTTCCATTAAAACAATTATTTTCAAAACTTGTGCTTGCTCACTTATAAAAAATTCATAAAAACATCGACATAAATATTTTTAATCATTTTAACACATAGGAAGAAATCAATATTTTGAAAAATTTGCATGCTTACCTCGGATAGCCTTAATCCCCTTCTTCCATACTTTTCCTTGTCTTTGCCTAAATAAATGAAAATGATATTTCATTTATATACATAACTTTCAAATTCTTTCCTCCCTTAGGGTTTTCCAATTTACTTGAATCCACATCAACTTACCTCAACTAATTTAAATCACTTGTCTTTCGAGTTGGGTATAAATCTTCCAATTCACACATCGGTGTGACAAGTGACTTAATTGTGACCATTCTTTTCATTTTGACCATTCCTTCATTTTGGATATCTTTAATTAGGGTAATTTTTCAAACTTATTATAACTTCTAAGGTTAAATCAACATATGGAAGTTTAATACTTCCCATTTATCATTTAACACCCATTCTTTACATTTTTCACATTGGTGCTCATCTAAGGTGCCTATTTATGAGTTAGGGATATTAGTTTCAATCTCAAAATTTTGAGATTTTATAATTTTCTCAAAATAGCCCTATATTTCCTCATTTTACCATATTTTCTTTACATTTTTTCACCTTAGCTAATCATACATAATCATTCTCCCTTCTTTCCATCCATACTTTCCATGTTCACCCCTTTAAACACTCATAAATTATGTGTAATTCAAGTTTATATAAAACAGCAACTTGCCTTCATTTTTGCCTAATTTAGACACTTATTTTACACATAATTTGGGGTTTATTTATGGAATTAAAACCCATAAATAAAGTTGCTGCAAAACAGCAACTTTCTCACTCTTTTCTCCACCTTGCATGTGCATATCAACATGTTCATACAAAACAGATTTTTATCTTTTCATTTCCACCATTTGGACGTTCCATCTTGCTCCATATTTAGGGTATTTTACCCTTATGATTATCCATATAACTTGTTATTCAAGTCATGCATTTTTTCCACCCTATTTGAATGAAAATTTTCACCTAGTTGTTAAACCAAAGTTTCACCCATTTAAGGTCCATTCAAACATGTTTGGTTTAACATATATTAATCATGGAAATTATTCACATAATCAACATATAATAAAGGGTTAAAACAGAAACTTAAATATGAAATTAATCAAAATTTCAGCATGGTGTGATTTTGACACGTCTTATAAGTGTTGGACTTAATGGTGAGCCATTTCACCTTTAGAGTAGAAGTATTACTATATTTCTCTTTTACGATTTTTCATATTGCTTGGGTAGTGGTAAACTCCTTGAATTAACATATGAGACCATTTGAGATGATGCCCAATAATATAATGTGAGTAATGTTGTCTACGACTTCTCAAAAAGGAAGCCATTAGCGCCGCAGCCTATTAGTCCCGTCGTATGGTTAGGTGCTTAAGAGTGGGGATGAATTAAGCTCTATTTTGGCTTATAAAAGTTGTTGAAGAGCTACGTTTATGTCTAATTAAAATGTTCGTTCTAACG
This sequence comes from Annona cherimola, assembly GCA_030490835.1. Classification (NCBI taxonomy): domain Eukaryota; kingdom Viridiplantae; phylum Streptophyta; class Magnoliopsida; order Magnoliales; family Annonaceae; genus Annona; species Annona cherimola. The sequence continues at coordinate 31,162,860 of CM059971.1, read as the reverse complement.
CAAGTAATAAAGAGTGAGTAGAGTATCATTCCCACAAGACTAGACTAAACTAATTATGTCTTTTAAATTTGATTGCCTTAGAGAGATAGAGAATTGAATAATTGTTTGCATAAAAGTAAATAGAATGAGTTAGGGTCTAATGGATAAGTAGAGTTGGTTAGGGATTTTTAAGGTTTGTTATGCTAGATCGGGTAGTTGGGAATCCTTGATTCTAACCATATTAAATTGGTTCTTATTTGCTTAATGATGCAGAGATTTACTAATCGAAGCTCATAAATCTTTATATCTGTCTTCCAACATAAATAAAGCTAATCTCACAACACTTTATTGCTATGTTCTCATGCAGTCGAGTATGGTGGGATTGAATTGCTTATAACTTGCTTATGATTATATAGAGTTAAATGGTATATTCCTATCTATTTCAACATTCCTCCTTATCAAAGTTAAAAACCTATGCTTTAAATATGAATCTTACCTAGAATCATTTCTTCAAAGCATGAATCTTGCAGTAGATCATTTTACAAGATAGCTAGGCTTGTAAAAAGTATTAAACACCACTTGCAAGGGTAAATCCACACACACATGTCCACAACATCTAGATATTTACATTCAAGTCATCAAAAACCAATTTAATAGAGTTAGAGTCAATTCATCTCAACATCCCATCGCTTGAAGTTTAGCCTATGAACATTAAATCAAATCCCATTCAGTAAAGAGGAAAAGAAAAATATGTAGAGAATAAGAAAGAAGAGATGACACTTGCTGGTTTCCACCAAACAAAGCTCGATCTTCACTTCTAGTCACCTTAGGCTTGAGTTCCCTTCTTTTTCTTCACTTGTGGCTGCCTCCACTAGTCTCTCTCTCTCTCTCTCTCTCTATTTTTGAACCCTAAGTGTTCTATTTATACCCATCTTTAAAATAACATAAGACACGTGAGAACATTAACATGTGTGGGCGTTGGCACTGCGGCGTCGACTGACCGGCGCATTGGTGTCAACCTCTCTGAACAGTTGCCAACTTAAGGTTTCTCGAACTTTCTTCAAAGGTGGTGATCTATCTGACTCCAAGTTGTGGCATTACTTCACACTGCTTGTTTTCTTCTACATCACACCATACTCCCAAGTATTTGGTTACCCTCCTTTGCCTACAAAAGCAACCAAACACATAATTGTACTCCTAAATCATGAGATGAAATTATGAGAAAACTAAAACCGCAAAATTTACCTTGAATTATACTAAAAATACTTAAAATTTAAATGTAGTGCATGAAATGCAATATGGATGAATGATCAGCCAAACTAATGTAAATTCACCAAATTCTCTCATTCAAAACTAATCTAAAATGAGCAGTGATAACTCACATTTTATCAAGTTATCAGTTGTACGATAGAAAATATATTAATAGAAAGAAAGTTAATCACACAAATCAAATAATACACAAACACTCATAGTGGTTCGGTCCAAAAGTTTTCATAGTGCCTCTCCACTCTCTATGATGACAACCACGAGTTTCACTATCTTATCATACAATCTCCATTTAGTTTCATGAGTTCATCAACTAACTCTTACAACACCTTCCATTGACCTAATAAAAGGTACAAAATTACTATATGAAAATAAAAAATTTTGTAGGTAATAGTGCTTATGAGAAAGTAAATATACAATGAAGTCATATAAAGATTATACGAGTTAAGCTCTAATAGCGTGTAATAACTTCAAAATGAATAAAATAAGAAAATATTTCAAGTATTTGAGTTTTGAGTGCTAGATTAAAGACACTTGTAGTCTACTATCGAATATTTCAATTCAATCTGCCACCTGGAGAGTATCTACATGGAGAAAAGTAATTTTTCACAAAAAAAAATTTCTTTTAAAAAATAATAAAGGAGAAGTAGTTAACCCTAAAGTTTAAATCATTTGGCACTAAGAGATTTTAAATTGTTTAAAGTAAAATTTTCTACTTTTGAATCTAAGTTGGGAAGATGGAAAAGATATTTTATTTTATTTTTGTATTTTGAAAAATTTTTGTGGAGCAGGCTCAAAAAAGAAAAGCAAAGAAATCTTTTGGAGATGTTTTGGAACTTAAAATGGCCGGTTGTGTGTGGCTGGGAGTTGTGCCAAGAAATGAGGCCAAGGAAGCCTATTTATAAAGTTTGAATGGCCAAGGTGAATAGCTCCACGATTTGCAAACTTGAACTCCAAGACATCATTGTCGCAAAACTGCTTTCACGCAGAATTCAGTAGGTTTGCATGGTTTGCAACTCAGATAACCATGTTGTTGGTCCCGAATTAATGACAATTACCCAAGAGGGGAGGGGTGAATTGGGTATTTTGAAAATTTAAAACTTAAACAGAATTTTTTTTTGAATTAATCTAGTCCCCTTTATGAATGAACAAAATGGAAAGCAATATAGTGTAGAGAGCATAAATAAATATCAACACTCAAGATTTTATAGTGGTTCGGGCAACCTCCCTACTCCACTCGTCCAAGCTCACACCTCTTGTAACTTGGGTTCCACTATTGCGTTTCACAAATACAACTAGAGCCACTGCTCTCTTCTAGATTCCAGCTCTAGGGGGCATTAACAATCCACAGCACAAGTAGGTGACAAGTTCCACTCTAATCACACACTACTTTGCTTACACTTGATCTTAGTTACCCAAACTAAATCAAGTTCAATACAACGAATAAAAGAAAAAAGAGTTTCTACACGTTACTGTTGTGTAGAAGAAGATTTAGCGCAGAGAAGAACTTGTAAGGTAGACTTAATGATTCAGCAGTCAGCTCTCGGCAGTTTGAAAGCGGAGTTCTTCTTCTAAATATTGGCTTGATCACTTAAAGCTCTTAGAGATGGAAGTTATGCACATTCAATGAATTCTCAGCTACCCTCCTCGTTCATATTGAATGTCTTATATAACTGTTGAGGGAATCCGAACGTTTGGAGGTAGATGGCGCGCATTTAATGCGCCAACGTTCGAAATTTTTTTCAGACCGTTGCGACCCAAGTCTCAAGTGGAGTCGACTTCGGGTGCGACTTCGTCCAAGTCGCAGATGGAGTCGACTTCGGGTGTGACTTCGCCTGTTCGCAACTTCTTTCATTTGCTAATTTTGTTGAAGCGTTTTTTGCTTGCTTAACTTCTTCTTATTTTCTTGTTTTCTGAATTCTTGGAGCTTCTTTGTGAACAATATTACTTCATTTTAGGTTTAGAAACCCTTTTTGATGATCTTGAACTTTGCAATCGCCTTATAGCTTTGATTTGAGATCATTGTCTTCATGTGTCTTGATTTTCTCTTAAAATGATCTTCTTATTCATATGTCTTAAGAAGTCTAGGTTGTCTATCATATTCATCTTATCTCAATTTTGTCTTAAACTTGATTTTACCCTTCGCTTTGACAAAATCTGTTTTCTTCAAGTTGAAGTTGGAGTCGACTTTGCCAGCGACTTCACCCAAGTCGCATGTGGAGTCGACTTCGGCTACGACTTCACGTTTGTTCTAACCTAAATTCAGCGTTGGAAAGAAAACGCTGCTTGAAGTCGATACTGTAGTCGACTTCTTCTGCGACTTCACCCAAGTCGCAAGTGGAGTCAACTTCCTTTGCGACTTTGGTATGCTCAAGCCCCCAATTTCGACGCTGTCAAAAAATTGACTGTTGAAGTTGCTTGTGGAGTCAACTTCGGGATCGACTTCACCTAAGTCGAAGTTGGAGTCGACTTGGAGATCGACTTGGTCTGCTATACTTGTATATTTGATTTCTCATTCCTTAAAGATATTCACAAAACTCATTAGTAATCATAATGTACTCAAATTTGTATTTGTTAATCATCAAAACTTGTGCTTTGGTCAATTTGTGTTTGGGTTCAACAATTATTTTCAACAATCTCCCCCTTTTTGATGATTGACAAAACTAATTTGAGTTTTATACCTTTCATCATATTATTTTCATGACAATTGTGCTATCATGTTGTTTCAAATGTTCTCAAGTCATTTCATTCAAGTTATTCATGTTTTATAATCATATTCCTTTGTTCATAATCACAAGTCATTCATTGCATTTTCATATGTCAATCAAACATTCAATTGTCATTTTCATAAGAGAAGTCATAGTATTGAGATTGAAACTTGTAAACTTCTATATATAATCAAAATTTTCATACACAGTACAATTGAAAATCAAAACCTAATACAAACTACCGATCCCAAAATTTGCCTATTCACTCACAGTTTATCCTACCTTTCTCCTAAATCCTATGATTTTCTCCCCCTTTTTGTCAATCATGAAAAGGGAGTCCAAGTATCAAAGACTTGGTGAATTGAAATTGAGAAATGGGATAAGATTGATGGCTAGGCTTAATTGGGCGAACATGTGCTGATGAGTAGAAGGATGAGATTGGTGCAGGAGTGGGATCTCGGGGAACCAATCCGGTGTCAAATGGATCAAGTTCAGGGATCGGTTGGTTCTTATGATGTCCCGATGCCAGATGATAACGGATGGTGTGTAGTTCCCAATCCATTCTGTCTTGGCGGGAATGCATATCCATCATGGCATTCATTACCCCTGTGATATGGCTGATGACCTAATCCTTGAGTTGTTACAAGTGTTCTCCGACAGCATTGATGGTTGTCTCCAAGGATGGAGGCCTCGGGGCTGGGTCTGGGATCTCGGATCCTTGTGGTGAGTAGGATCCATGAGAAATAGGTGACGCCGGTTTTGCAGGAACCGGTTGCTCCCTAGGTGATGACGGGGGTTGTTCCCCCTGACTCCGTGCATTTTCGGCCTCTTCTGGAGCCGGCTCTCCCATCCGTTCCCTAATCCTGTCTTCTCTGAACTGCTCCACATTTATTTTCATCCTTTGGAACAATGCCTTATTGATGGCATTTGTTGATTTTAGGACTTCAAAGGGTTCACCATCGATATCCACCTCATAGTATTCCAGGATCCTTGTGATCCATGTCCCATATGGAAGAACCCCTCGTGGGTTATCTTTTCGAGATGCCAAGGCTTCTAAAAACAATCTTGGTAAGCTGACCTTGACTTTATTCTCTACTTTCCACAAAATCCCAGCTCTTGTAGATTTAGCTGATTTCTCCCTCCGCCTTTAGGGTATATGCAATGTGCAATGAGTAATCTTAGCACCCTAAGTCTTGGAGATAAATCCATATAATGTAAAAACTTAACTCCCGGATGATATTTGTTGCTTCTAGTCAGCTCATTATACATCTGATCTAATGTGAGATCTGCAAGGATCGGCTCATCTTCAAATGGAACTTTTAGAATTCTTCCTATCCTTCTTAACGCATCTGTTTGATCTGGGGCTGCCATTGTCCCCAAGAATATCTCAATTCCTTTGACAAAGGTAGAAAAATATTCTTCATTCCATAGATAATAGAATATCCTAGTCAGGTCAGGATATATTCTATCGTCTGATTTCAGCAAATTTTTCCAGCCTTGATAATCTAGCAGTTCTTCTATGTCAAACTCATAATCACTTAGGAACTTGAAATCTATAATCTTTAGAACAAATACCTTTCTTTCGTAAAAGGTCTTGTAAAACTTGCTATGTTGAAGCTCGGTTCTGAAATAAGTTGTGGGCATCTTCAGAACTTGCCCTTTTGTGGCTGGAGTTCTTCTTTCTCCAGTATCTGAGCTTCGAGTTCGATTTTCTGAGCCTTGAGCTCGAGCTGTGGATGAGGTAGCGGTTTGGAATCTAACTCATCGACTTGTAGAAGTCGAAGGTTCCTCCCTAGCCCGTTTCGCAGGAGTTCTTCACCTCCTTGGGATTTCTTCTTCTATAAGGGAGTCCGATGGTCTGGATACAGCCTTAAAGATGGTTTTGAGACCACGAGCTTAGGCAATCTTGATTTTAGAGCCATTGGGATGGATTTTTGTAAAAGGAACTTTGAAATGAGGCTAGATATTGCACCGAAAGGAGTAGGAAAGAAAGGATTTGCAAAAAGCAGGTCTTTCTAAGTGATTTCAACGGAACTTTTTGAAGAGGAGAACGAGAAAATGGGTTTGCAGGGTTTCCGGCGGGAGAAGATGAAGAAAAATAGGAGAGAAGATGTTTAAAATGGGAGGGAAGCCCGACGGTCGCGTGCGGAGTAGACTTTGCCCTAGGCGAAGTCGACTTCGACCTAGTGGAGTCGACTTCACCTTAGAGGTGGAGTCGACTTCGTATTCCCTAAGTCGACTTTAGCGGAGTCGACTTGACTTTCTCGGAGTCGACTTGGCCTTTCCTAATTCTATTTTTCATCTTATTTCTCTAACTTAGCTCAATCATCCCCATGTCATTTCTAATTTTGTAAAATAAATCCTTTGCTAAAGGTTTGGTGAATATATCAGCAATTTGATCCTCAGTTTTCACATATTCTAAACATACATCATGATTTTCCACATGTTCACGAATAAAATGATGCCTTACATCTATGTATTTAGTTTTTGAATGTAATATTGGATTTTTAGTCAAATAGATTGCACTAGTATTATCATATCTGATAGGAATATTACAATAATCAATACCATAGTCTTTTAATTGTTGTTTCATCCAAAGTAATTGGGCACAACAACTTCCGACGGCTATATATTTGGCTTCCGCTGTAGATAGAGCAACACTGGTTTGTTTCCTTGAATACCATGAAACTAATATATTTCCAAGGAATTGATATGTTTCACTAGTACTTTTTCTATCTACTTTGTAGCCGGCGAAATCTACATCTGAGTAGCCGATTAGATCAAACGTTGACCCTTTTGGATACCATAATCCAAGATTAGTGGTGTTAATCAAATACTTAAATATTCTTTTCACAGCAAATAGATGAGATTCTTTAGGATATGCTTGAAATCTTGAAAACATAAAAACACTAAAGAGAATATCTGGTCTAGAAGCAGTTAAGTATAGTAATGATCCTATCATACTTCTATAAAGTTTTTGATTAGTACATTTACCGTTTTCTTCCGTGTCAATCTTGATTGTCGAACTCATTGGAGTATTTGCTCCTTTGCTAGTTTGCATTCTAAATTTCTTTAGTATTTCTTTAATATACTTGGACTGGTTTATGAAAATTCCTTCTGCTTGTTGCTTGATTTGTAATCCAAGGAAAAAATTTAATTCTCCCATCATGCTCATTTCAAATTCGCTCTGCATTATCTTGGAAAATTATTGACATAAAGTTTCATCAGTAGCACCAAATATTATGTCATCTACATAAATTTGCACAATTAAAATATTTTTATTTTTATACTTGATGAATAAAGTAGTATCCACTTTTCCTCTTTGAAAATCATGATCAATCAAAAATCTATTTAACTTTTCATACCAAGCTCGTGGAGCTTGTTTTAGTCCATATAATGCTTTGGTTAATTTGTAAACATATTTTGATTGATCCTTTTCTTCAAATCCAGGGGGTTGTTCAACATATACTTCTTCATTCAAGTATCCATTCAAAAATGCACTTTTCACATCCATTTGAAACAATTTGAAATCCATATAGGAAGCAAATGCTAGTAAAATGCGTATGGCTTCTAATCTAGCCACAGGTGCATATGATTCTTCAAAATCAATTCCTTCTTCTTAGGAGTACCCTTTGGCTACTAACCTAGCTTTGTTTCTTACTACTAGTCCACTTTCGTCCAATTTGTTCCTAAATACTCATTTTGTACCAATAATAGTGCAATCATTGGGTCTAGGAACTAAATGTCATACATTGTTCCTTTCAAATTGATTTAACTCTTCTTGCATTGCAATAACCCAATTTTCATCATTGAGAGCTTGATCAATAGTAGTTGGTTCAATTTTTGATACAAAAGAATATTGACCACAAATATTTTGTCTTGATCTTCTCGTTTTTACTCCTTCATAAATATTTCCAATGACTTGTTCAATTGGATGAGCATTTTTGAACTTTAAATCAATTGGAGGATTATAGGAATCATTACCTTCACTTACCTTTTCCTCCATGGAACTTTCTAGTTTAGGCTCGGTTTCCTCTTGTTGCTCTTGTTGTTTTGTTTTTGAATTATCTGTATCACTTAGTTCATCCTCCTTTCTAGGAGTTTGGTTAAATTCATCAAAAACAACATGTATCGATTCTTCTACAACTTGGTTCCGTTTATTGAATACTCTATATGCTTTGCTATTTGATGAGTAACCAAGAAATATGGCCTCATCACTCTTAGTATCCAGTTTTCCCAAGTTGATTTTTCCATTGTTCAAAACATAACATGTGCAACCAAAAGCATGAAAATATGAAATATTTGGTTTTCTACCTTTCCATAGCTCATATGGGATCTTTTTCAAGATTGCTCTAATGGTAACTCGGTTCAACACATGACAAGCTGTACTTATAGCTTCACCTCAAAATTTCTTGGATAATTTACTCTCATTTAGCATTGTTCTAGCCATCGCTTGTATGGTTTTATTTTTCCTTTCAACCACTCCATTTTGTTGTGGTGTTCTTGGTGCAAAAAATGTGTAATGAATTCCTTTTTCATTACATAATTCTATGAATTATTTATTTTCAAACTCACCACCATGATCACTTCTAATGGTCATAATAGAACTTTTTTTTTCATTTTCCACCAAGTTTAAAAAGTTACAAATATAGAAAAAGCTTCATCTTTGCTAGCTAAGAGAATTATCCATGTGAATCTTGAAAAATCATCAACTATTACAAACACATATTTCTTTCCACCAATGGTTAAAATGTTGGATGGCCCATATAGATCCATGTGTAGCAATTCAAGTGGCCTAGTGGTGGAAATCTCCTTCTTAGTAGAGAAAGATATTTTAAGCTGTTTTGACAATTGACATGCCTTGCAAACTTTATCTTTGTCATATTTCAACTTTGGCAATCCTTCTACCAAATTCTTTTTCCATAGGGTCTTGATATTTGACATGTTTACATGCCCAAGCTTCTTATGCCAAACCCATGGATCATTGTTAATGGCCATTAGACATTGACCATCTAGTTCATCAAGTGAAACTAAATATACATTTCCATGTCTTTTTCCAATAAACATGATATGCTCTCCATCAAACACATTGCATATAGATGATTCAAACACAACTTTGTATCCTTTATCACATAATTGACTAATACTCATTAAATTGTGCTTGAGTCCTTCAACAAATAAAATATCTTCCATACATGCATTTGAAATACTATAAATGTTTCATTTACCTTTGATTTTACCTTTCTCATTATTTCCAAAAGCAATAGTTCCATCGTTGCAAGACTTGAGTTTATGAAATAAACTTTTTTCTCTAGTAATATGCCTTGAGCAACCATTATCCATGAACCAAACGTTTCTTTCTTTAGCCTTGAAACAAATTTGAAAAATAAACAAATAATTCTTATCTCATTGGTACCCATTTTATGGGTCCATTTGGGTTAGTAAACTGATTTAATCTTTGTTGTTCTAACTTTGAAAGCCCAAATCTTGTGTTTCTTGGAACCCAAACTAATTTTGCACCATGGTCATATAATTTCTTAAAGTTGCATCTATGAATCTTGTGACCCATCTTGTTGCAAAAATTGCAAGCCATTAGTAATCTAGGAGTAGGCCTCCAAGTATGTTGTGGTTCAAAAATTGGCCTTTTGGTCCACATAGTATGTTTCCCTTTGGGTTTGTAAATATGTGCAGTTTTAGCTTGATTTTTCCCAAGTTTTGGCATATTTGATTTGCTACTTTCTCCTTGCTCAAATGTGGAGTATCCAAGACCTCTTTTATTGTTTTGAGAGGTCATGTTTAGAAAATTTTTTACATTTTCTCCTAGATTAGAGAATTTAGCTAATGATTCATTCTCCTTTTTCAATTTTTCTACTTCCTTCAATAGTAGTCCATTTTATTCTTTCAATTTTAATGTACTTTCAGCTAGTTTTCCATTTACAATAATGGAATTGCATTGTTATCTCTTTAGTGATAACTTGTTTCCTAGTTTTTTAATTTCCTCATATAATGAATCATATGCATGTTGTAATTCTTCTAATTCAGCACATTTGAGACATTCTTGAATAGAAGAGTGAATAGATTGAGAATAGCAACATTTTGAAGTTACCTTTTCATTACTTGTGCACTTTGTTGAGGTGGTTTGCTATTCCAAAACTTCCGTTGTGTTTAAGCACAACAAATTTTTTTCTTGCTCAATCCGCGCCATGCAGCATATCCTTGCACAATTTGCCGCTTCAAAATCATTGGTTGAAGAGCTACTTGTTGATGAAGTTTCTTCGTTCACGTACATTCCTCTTCCTTTCGGCCTTTGGAATTTTCTTCTTTCATATTTTTCTTTCCTCTCTTAAAAATCCTTTGATTTTTCTTCCGGTGTAGGACATTGAGCTTGCATATGTCCCATACCGCCGCATCTATAGCACTTTGTGACCTCCTTTTTCTTCTCTCTTCGTGGTCTTTCTTTGAAATCTTTGAAATTCTTTCCTTTTCTCACAAACTTTCGAAATTTGCGAGTAAGTAGAGCAATGTCTTCATCGTCATTGTGAGATAAGGAGGTGGACTCATCCGAATTATGGGTGACTCTTAGTGCAATTACTCTCTTTCCTTTGTGGTGTTCTTCATTTCTTTTCTTGATTAGCTCATGTGACATTAACGAGCTAATAAGGTCTTCTAATTTTAATATATTGAGGTTCTTGACTTCTTCTATCGCAGTAATCTTTGGAGTCCAAGATTTCGGTAGAGCTCTTAGGATCTTCATGACCTGTTCAGATTTGGAGATAGCTTTTCCAAAACCTTTTAAAGCATTAGTAATTTTAGAGAATCTAGCAAATATTTCAGAGATATTTTCTGTTTCTAGCATTTTAAAGCTTTCCAATTCTTCTATCAAAATATTTCTCCTTGTCCCTTGGACTTGAGAAGTTCCTTCATAGATAGATGTTAGTGTATCCCATATTTCTTTGGCAGTTAAACAAGAGGATACTCTATCATATTCGTAAGCCGTAAGAGCACAAAACAGTGAGTTCATAGCTTTAGCATTGCTCTTAACAGTTCTTACTTCCTCTTCGGTCTATTTGGAAGCTCTTTCATCAATAGGCAAAGTTACAGCATCTTGGATTGGAATCCAAGAGTCCATATCTGTAGCCATGATGAGTTATTTTATACGTAGCTTCCAATAACCGAAATTGTTTCCATCAAACAATAGTGGCCTAGTAAAAGATTGACCTTCAGCAAATGCGAGAACGGAAGTCGATTGAGATGCCATATCAAAAGATCTCTTTGGTATAACTCAAAGACCTGCTCTGATACCACTTGTTGGTCCCGAGTTAATGGCAATTACCCAAGAGGGGAGGGGTGAATTGGGTATTTTGAAAATTTAAAACTTAAACAGAAACTTTTCCTGAATTAATCTTGACCCCTTTATGAAGGAACAAAATGGAAAGCAATATAGTGTAGAGAGCATAAATAAATATCAACACTCAAGATTTTATAATGGTTCGGGCAACCTTCCTACTCCACTCTTCCAAGCTCACACTTCTTGTGACTTGGGTTCCATTATTGTGTTTCACAAATACAACTAGAGCCACTGCTCTCTTCTAGATTCCAGCTCTAGGGGGCATTAACAATCCACAGCAGAAGTAGGTGACGAGTTCCACTCCAATCACACACTACTTTGCTTACACTTGATCTTAGTTACTCAAACTAAATCAAGTTCAATACAACAAATAAAAGAAAAGAGAGTTTCTACACATTACTGTTGTGTAGAAGCAGATTTGGCGCAGAAAAGAACTTGTAAGGCAGACTTAATGATTCAGCAGTTAGCTCTCGGCAGTTTGAAAGCGGAGTTCTTCTTCTAAATGTTGGCTTGATCACTTAAAGCTCTTAGTGATGGAAGTTATGCACATTCAATGAATTCTCAGCTACCCTCCTCCTTCATATTGAATGCCTTATATAACTGTTGAGAGAATCCTAACTTTTGGAGGTAGGTGGCACGCATTTAATGTGCCAACGTTCGAAATTTTTTTTCTGACCGTTGCGACCCAAGTAGCAAGTGGAGTCGACTTTGGGTGCGACTTCGTCCAAGTCGCAGATGGAGTCGACTTCGGGTGCGACTTCGCCTGTTCACAACTTCTTCCATGTGCCAATTTTGTTGAAGTGTCGTTTGCTTGCTTAACTTCTTCTTATTTTCTTATTTTCTGAATTCTTGGAGCTTCTTTATGAACAATATTCCTTCATTTTAGGTTTAGAAACCCTTTTTGATGATCTTGAACTTTGCAATCGCCTTATAGCTTTGATTTGAGATCATTATCTTCATGTGTCTTGCTTTTCTCTTAAAACGATCTTCTTATTCATATGTCTTGAGAAGTCTAGATTGTCTTTCATATTCATCTTATCTCAATTTTGTCTTAAACTTGATTTTTCCCTTCGCTTTGACAAAATCTGTTTTCTTCAAGTTGAAGTTGAAGTTGGAGTCGATTTTACCTGCAACTTCACCCAAGTCGCATGTGGAGTCGACTTCGGTTGCGACTTCACCTTTGTTCCAACCTAAATTTAGCGCTTGAAAGAAAACGCTGCTTGAAGTCGATACTGGAGTCGACTTCGTTTGCGACTTCACCCAAGTCGCAAGTGGAGTCGACTTCGTTTGCGACTTCGGTATGCTCAAGCCCCCAATTTCAACGTTGTCATAAAATCGACTGTTGAAGTTGCTTGTGGAGTCGACTTCGGGATCGACTTCACCTAAGTCGAAGTTGGAGTCGAATTGGAGATTGACTTGGTCTGCTATACTTGTATATTTGATTTCTCATTCCTTAAAGATATTCACAAAACTCATTAGTAATCATAATGTACTCAAATTTGTACTTGTTAATCATCAAAACTTGTGCTTTGGTCAATTTGTATTTGGGTTCAACAATTGTTTTCAACACATGTTGTTGGCCATGCGTCGTCCTTCCATTGGCTTATCTCTTCACATTTCAAAATATGTGGCTTACACCATTTTGTAGGTAACGTTGAATGACAAGATTATTGCCATGTCACCGGCTGTTTGCTTGTGCTCTTCTCATATTATTGTTAATTGATGATTAATCTCCCATCTCCATTCATCCTTCTCCTTTTCTTCTCATGAAATTATTGTTTGGAGCTCCCGATCCTCTCACAAACTCCGTTTTCTATACCAGATTCTTGGATGTCTATGCTTGCTGTCGTCTCCATAGTCGCCTTAATTTAGGACCCTAAATATGAATGGTTTAAAGCCTGCATCACCGGCTTCCATGAGCGGTTGTATAGAATCACACCAGACTAGAAATAATGACAACCGCCCCTTTTAGTGACCACTGGTACCTCTTGCCCTCTTCACAATCGGGAGATGGAAGAAAGTTCAAGAAATGGTGGGATGATCTACCACAGGGTCGAAGAGCCGAAGCTCAGTGTTGTGCATTGCGTCAACACCATCTTACTAAGTCCATTTTCCTTTCGATTAGATTTTGCTGCTCTAGCTTCCAATCTCGATTGTAAGGATCAACAAATGTTACTGGAAGGTTGGGTCATTAGTGTTCACAAAGGCATCGTGCTTGGGGGATTGGATTTGGGATAGAGGTTGCAAGGCTTAGATAGCGGCTTCTTTGTGCTTGTGGATTTTGGAGAGGGCGATGCTAATAGCAGGGTCAATGGAAAGCTACCTGATGGGCTGCATATGTCTCATTAATTTGCTCTTTTAAACACAAGCATGCATGCTATAGAAGTAATAAAGTGTGTGTGGCACCCCAAACTGAGCGACACATCCTGAGCCTTACTCTGAGACTATTATTGATTGGTAAACATGACTAAGATTGTTGTCCTGTTACATGGTGAGATTTATTAGATATTTATCCTTTTATCATTCACTCCATAGGAGTTAAACTCATCATTCATATTCAATTTCATATCAATTTGCCTATCCAGGCCATTATCAAGTCCTGATATATTCATTATATATCATAAATTCTATATCATTCATAGCATAGCATAATCATACATTGAACATTCATCCTTAAAAATTTTTTCTTCAATTCATCATACACAGAATATTTTTTCTATCACATAGCAATTATTCAATTCATAGTTCATTTTCCACACATCATACCATATACAGGCATCCATAGAATTATCATTCCTCATCATTTAATCGGTGCTCTTTGTTAAATTTGTCATTGCACCTGTCTTAGGGTTTGGAAAATAAAATGTGAGTTGAAACTCAATAAGAAAGCTGCATAGGTTTTCAGGAAATTTAGTTTGTAGGAAATTCTTTTCATTTAAATATCATCTTGGAAAGCATCATTATACATACTCGTGGGTATATCATAAAAAATATGAATACTCATACCTATCATGGGTATATCATACATAATGCAATGCATTATCATAAAACATAAACATCATAGGACGGTATGCTAGCTAAACGACCATCCGTCTCCATCTTCTCCCATCTCAAGGAGGGCACCGCAGACCTTTGGCTTATGTTAGCAACTTAGTCACACTAAAGGGGGACAATCAGTCCGTTTACACCTTTAAAGTGGACTTCATACCTTGTGCACCATGAACTTATCATAAACATGAACTTGGACATGTTAGCATGATTTTCGTAAATAACATGTGAACCATAGGTTCTCAACCCTTTTGATAAATCGTTAGCAAATCATTTGTCATAGTTAAACAACATTGCAATAATATGTTGAGATAAAGAATGAACATCCTTAAACAATTTTAGAAATAATTGAAACAATCATTTGCTAAATAATTCAAAGCATTTGGATATAATTTGCAATCATTTTATCACAATTTGAGAAAGCAAAACTTTTAGAAAGTTTCTTGCTTACCGGAATCACGTCAGCTTTCCGTATCAACTTTTTCTTTACCTTTTCTTATACACATAAGAATGACATTGCATTCATACATATAACCTCATATGCTTGCATATAACTTAGTTTTCCAACCCTTACGCTTTTAATTAGCATACATAACCCACTTGTATTCCAAGTCGGGTATTCGTACATAGCAACATAACATATCGTATCATTCATTCCATTTTATTTTTAATACCCTTATGTAGGGTAAACCTTTAAACACATCATATCCTTCCATTTACTCTACATATGGAAGCTCATTGCTTCCACACACATCGGTGCTCACTTTAGGCACATACTTAATAGATTAGACATCATATATTAATCTCAAATTTTGAGATTACTAGTCATTAACAAAATAACACCTTATTGTGACATTTTATTACATTTCCATTCATCTTGGCACTGTAGCAAATCACATTAGTCATTTTCCATCTTAGCCATACATACCCTTTACGTGCACCCTTCTTACTACACATATATTATGTGTTTTCTAATTTCTTTCAAAGAAAAAACTTTTTATTTATTTGAAATAATTAAATCACTTAATTAGCACATAATTTAGGATATTTTCATAGAATTTTAATCCCTTAATTGTAGGGTTCCAAAACAGTAACTTTGTTACCATTTTTTCCCACTTTCAATGTTCATCTTGACATATGTTTCATAACAGATCTTTAAACCTTTAATTCCAACCCTTAATCATATTTTCTTGTCCCATATTTAGGGTATTTTCATGCATTTAAAGTCCATAAATTTTGTTTCTCAAAACAATAACTTTTCATGCACATCTTGCCCACCCTTGGACGTCCACATCATGTGTCCCATAAAAATCAGATTTTGTGCAATTTTTTCCATCTCATATTGGATGTCCCATGTGCCATATGTTTAGGATATTTTACCCTTAAATTCACCCATGTATTAGTTGGGTTAATTCATGCATCATAATTATTACGAAAGAGTGGAATTTGTCCATATCGTTAACCCTAGGTTTAACCCTTCCTAAGGTTCTTAAATCTTGCCCAAATCAACAAATATTAATCATAGAAATATAAATCATAATCCAAACATGATACATGCTTAAAACAGCAACATTAATTGAAATTTAAGAAAAATTTCAGCTAGGTATATGGGTTATAATCAACCCTAACATCAAACTTAGCTCCCTTAAACCCTTGATTCAATCCCTTTCATTCATTCCTCATTTAGTACCTTAATTAAGGGCTTCATAACTCATCACTTAGGGTTCATTATGGATCTAATTTATAACCCATGAATGAAGCTAGAAAACTTAGAATTTATTGATTCAAGCTTAATTTAACACTTACTTCAATTGGAGAGGTTTTGCTCTAACTTTCCTATCTTAGTTTCTTTCCACTTTTCCTTCTTTTCTTCTTCCTTTTCTTCCTCCTCTTTTCTTCTCTTTTTCTTCCTCTTTTTCTTCCTTTCCTTCCTTGCTTGGGACGCCCCTACTGCTGCCTTTTTTTTTCTCTATCAAGCTGCCGCTATGGACGTCCAAGCTGCCCATTCCTTTCCGTTTATATTTTTGAAATTTTTTCTTATAATTTTGCACTTCATTTGGCGGGTAAGTTAATGTATACTTATCCCTTAATGTGTTGTCAAAATTTTACCCAAGTAAAACACCTTTTAAATAAAATGTTCAATTATCAAAATCTGCTCAAGATTGGCCCATCTTGTTGTGCACCCCATCACGTCCACATGTGGCTTGATTTTTGGCATTTTATGCCATCTAAAAGTGGCCAAATTTAATGTCATTTACCACCCTAGTCATGTAGGCTAATTACATGTGATTTTTAGCATTTGAAAAATAAAAAAGAATCAAGCCAAACAGCCCCTTGGACGTCCCATGCATGTCACCTCCTTGACCCTCTTGTGGCTAAACATTCTAGCCTTTGAACCATGCATTTATGCCCCATAAATTCCAGCTCCTTTTTCATACATTTTGTATTTTCAATAAATCACATAATATGCTCAAAAATCTCCTCTTTGAACACCTCACTTGAGCCATTAATAACCTCATTAACTAGCTTGACTTTTCATTAATGGGTATGTCACTTTATGAGAGCAAAAGTCAACGGCTTTTGTCCTTTTGTGATTAAGCATTTTTTCATGATAATGAGCCTAATCAAACCCATCCATATGATTCACCTTATCATTTTAACCATTTATGACAAATTTCATCTCTAAACGACCTTTCTAGCATAAGTTATGGTCATTTGAAATTATTTTTTTGATTTGGATGAAAAAAATAATGATCACCTTAATCTCATCATAATTTTCATAATACAATCTATTCATATGGTTAAGCATATCATCATGTGCTTAGCTTTCAAATTTTACCTTATTCCGCCTTGTGGGCGTCAAATTATGAATTTTCTAACATCTATCACCTCAAATTCATAATTATCATTATAATCTCTATTAATTAAATCATAATGTATGAGATAATTATACATAACACATTCGCATTTTCTAACCCTCATTAGGTCTCTTTAGCCACATTGACCCTTATTGAGCTATGGTGATTAATTTAATCACCTCTCTTAATTAATAGTCTTAAAATCAATAAATTAATTGAATCATACATGAATCATATTTACCTGTCTAACTTACATGTAAGGGTTCTACTTAGGTCTAAGTATCACAATCCTCCCCCCCGTGAAAGGTTTTGTCCTGAAATTGTTTACTTTTCAAACGGTTGGGGGTACTTTCTCTCAACTTCTTATTTTAGTTCCCATGTAGCTTCGCTTTCGGAATATCGGTTCCATTGAACCTTAACATATTCAATTTTTTGATTCCGAAGCTTTCGTACCTTATGATCTAAGATCCTAATTGGTCGTTCCTCATAATTCAAGTGATCTTGAATCAGTAAGTTCTCTGCTATCAATACATGGGTCGGGTCTAAAATATATTTCCTAAGCATAGAAATATGAAAAATATTATGTACTAAGGCTACAGCTGGGGGTAAGACTATCCTATATGCCAACTTCTCAATCCTTTTAAGTACTTCAAATGGCCCAATAAACCTGGGATTTAGTTTACTTCTTTTCTCAAATCTTATGACTTCTTTGAATAGCATAACCTTTATAAACATGTGTTCCCCAACATGGATATTCAAATCCTTTCTCTTGCAATATGTGTAACGCTTTTACCGATTATGGGCTTTGAGTATACACTGGCGAATAATTTGTACATCGTCTGCCATTTGTCGGGACAAGTCTGGGGTTAACTTTTTCTCTCTAACATCATCCTAGTTGAATGAGAGTTCGGTATCGTCGTCTATATAGTGTTTCAAATGGAGCCATTTGAATACTAGCTTGGTAGTTGTTGTTGTTGTAGGCAAACTCAACTATCGGTACGTATTCATCCCACGATCCTCCAAATTCTAAAGTACACATACGAAGCATATCCTCAATAATCTGATTCACTCACTCCGTCTATATATCTTTTGGGGATGAAATGCTATACTAAACTTAAGTTGGGTGCCTAGGGTTTCATGCAAACTTTTCCAGAATCGAAACGTAAATGTCGTATCTCGATCAGATACTATAGACTTAGGCACTCAATGAAGTCGTACTATCTCTTTATAATACACTTTGGCCAATCTTTCTGCCGAAAAGTTCTCTTTATAGGTATGAAATGTGCAACCTTTGACAACCAATCCACTATTACCCATATAGAGTCATTTTCCATCTGCGTTTTATGCTGTCCTTTAATAAAGTCCATTGTAACGTCATCCCATTTCCACTCAGAAACTTCCAGGGACTGTAGCTTTCCAGGGATTCTGTGGCGACCCGAACCAGGGTGCCTAGAAGCCTTACTCCGAGATCTTATGGATTGGTAAACGTGACTCACGATTGTTGCCCTGATCATACGATAGGATTTTAATTGGATCTCGTCTAAATTTTTTTCATTTCTTTCTTTTTCTTTCATCACATAAACATATACTCATCATCATTCATAATGGACTTATCCATATCATCATAAATCATCAGCTTCTTATATTATTCATAACTTCATAATTTTCATACGACCTATGTCTTTTTTTTATCATATCCCATTAGGGCATTTATTCATACAAAAATCTATTAACCTTTGTAGATTTCTCTTTTCCTTTAGCAACACATGCCCTTCATCTCTTGGCTTTTCTTACACCTATCTGAGGTTGGAAAAAGAAAACATGAGTCGAAACTCAATAAGCAAGTATTTTTCTTTCATTTAAATGCATTCCTCTTCATTCGATAGAAGACACTTACCAAGTGATCAACTATCAAATGCACAGAAATCTTTTCATAAAAATCATTTCATAAACATTGGATGCGCAAATGCTTCCTTTTCATTCCTGACATAAACCTTCGTGTGTGGGTACGCTAGCCTCAGAAACATCTCACATAACATGGTCCATTATGCTGGCTTCTCCAACTTGGCCTCATCAAGGGGACCTCGCGTCCTTTGCCCTGATTAGCCTAATTGGTCTCCTACATGCATAACTTTTGATTTTTTCGGCATTATATACCTCCTACACCAGGTGACTTATCATTCTCATGTAGAGAATTATTTGCACCATCCCTTTAAAACATCATTTCAAATCCATACTTTCCTTTTCAATTCATGTATGAAAATACAATGCATTCATTCACACAGAGCATTCCCTTGCCTCCATCTCTTGAGATGACACTGCCGGCCCACAGCTCATATGACTCGGCAATAGTGAAGGGGGACCCTCTGATCTGCTTTCTATTTCCACCAAAGCCTCTTCATTATGCATCATACATGTGCACATGTCCATGAGCATCACATGATATCAATATGACTATTCACAAAAACTCATAAACATTCATCGTTTCAAAACATTATAGGAATGACCACCCTTAAACACATTTCATAAATACTTGAGAACAAAATATATTTTCAAAAGGGTTTGCTTGCTTACCTTCTCAGTTGGTGTCCTCAACCTTCTCTTTTATTTTTCCCTATATAAGAAAAATGAATATTTTATCCATCCATTCTATGTCTTAGGTTGCTTTTCATTCTTGCTTTATAACCATTCATTACCTTATTCCCATAGAGGTTAATCTTATAAAGATACTTGGTCATTACTCATTTATATGAATTTTAATCAATAAATCATTTAAAAATTTCATCCATATATCCTCATAAAAATAAATCTCAATTTTTTCCAAAATCATGTCGTTCACTGTTCATAGTTACTATTCACTTTTATTGTAACAGGTTACTGTTCATCTGAGGTTACTGTTCACATTGTGTTGGTTACTGTTCATGGGTTCCAAAAATAAAAAATACCATGACATAGCTCTTGGTTAGTATGTCATGGAAAAATTCTTGAATTTTGAATTCATCATCATTAACTTGGCTAAAGAAATTATTTTCTCCATATACTAAAAATTAACATAATTTCACTTAAGCATAATCCTTAAATCAAAAAATCATGAGATTAATATATCATCATTTCAACATCATAACAATCATAAAAATTAATCCCGAATTATCATTTAGCAATTTTGGAATATTATTTGCACATTTCATACATGATTTTCCGAATGCTCTATCTTTGCTTCAAAATTTTGATGTTTTGGCATAATTCCAACTCGGCATTATAAATTTACTTATTTTCTCATGATTAGGCATTATCTAAGCATGATTTTACCCTACTTAACTTTCAAAAGAAATTTGGGGCGAATCCCCTTACCTTAAGTGGAGAACTTCCCTCCTACCCAACTCTTTATCTCTATTTCCTTCTCTTTCTCTTTTTCTTTCTCTTCTCTCCTCCTCAAGCTAAAACGTGTTGGGGGTAGAAAAATGCCCAAATTTGGAGCTGGGTGGTGTGCTTTGGTTGTTCACCCTATGCTACCCTTTTATAGGGTGACATTTTTTACATATTTGCAATTTACCCCTAGCTCCATGGGTTAAATTATAAATAATTTTCTTCAAAATCCATGAGATTTCTTGAGCCATGTGCAGCCTCCCCTACTACTGTTCATGCCCTCCTAGTTACCTATTTTAATTATTTTTATTTTATTAAAAATGTATATTTTAAGCTTAATTCATCCAAACCGTTGATCTTAAGATAAGATTGATTTTGGACTGTTGATTTTGGCTCCAAAATCCATACATGTCAACATCCCAGCTACTCCTTGTAGATATGCATTTAATTTTTTGATTTTAATTAATTCAAAATAACCCAAAAGTCAAATTATAATTAATGAAAAAGTGGGCTACTTTTGATCTCCAAAAGATGTTTCATCTTGACCTTTGATTCATGATTTTTGTCAAATCCTAAACCATTCATCATGATCATCATAATATTTTAGCCATTCCTAAAAAATTTCATCTTAATCCGATGTCCGGATTACAAGATATGAATTTTTCTTCATTTTTTCTTCAAAATCACCCTTAAATCCAAAAATTAATATTTTAATCCAAAAAGTACTTTTTTCCTTTAGTGGGAAGCTTCCTTTTTTATCTTTTATGATTAAGTTAATCAAAAGTGATTAACTCATCACTTCAATTTAACTACATGGTTACTATTTATATTTCCGAATTTCATTTCATGAATAATTATTTAATCCTTCGATTCTACATATTGCAAAACATCATCACTATTTTTCATATAATTATTAATACATTATTTAGGGTTTCCAACCCTAGGGTTTGATACACATGTCTAAGATCGGGGTTTCACACATTCGTTGGTGATCCGCCTTCACCCTTTAACATGTTAAGCACTTTGCTACATATTCAGTGATCTCCTTATTTATATTATTCCACCAATAACCTTTCTTGAGATCCTCATATATCTTAGTGCTTCCTGGACTCATAGCAAATGGTGAAAAATGCATCTCCTTGAGTATCTCTTCCTTTAATATAACCGAATTAGGTATGCAAAGGTGACCCTTGTACCGATACATAAATTGTTCATCAATAACAAATTTGTTCAACCCCTTTTTCTTCATCTTTTCTGCATGAGTATGTAAGTCTGACTCCTGTTACTGAGTAGTTTTAATTTGTTCAAATAAAGAGGATTGTATGTGCATTTATGATAACCTTGCTTGTATTTTAGGTGGACATACAATCAACTCCAGCTATCTTTTCTCTCAAAGCAACCCTTCTTCCTTTGTGATAAGGTGTGGTATGTTGGCATTTCTGCTTAATGCATCGGCTGCCACATTTGCCTTATCTGGATGGTATAATATATCTATATCATAATCCTTTAATAATTTGAGTCATCTCCTTTGTCTCATGTTCAACTCTTTTTGAGTAAAAATATACTTAAGGCTCTTGTGATTAGTGTAGACCTCACATTTTGCATCATATACGTATTGTCTTCAAATTTTCAAGGCAAACACTATTGCTACTAACTCTAAGTCGTAAGTGGGGTAGCTTACCTCATTGGTCTTCAACTGCTGAGATGCATAAGCAATCAACTTTCCTCTTTGCATCAATACGCATCACAATCCCTTCATTGAGGCATAGCTATAAACCACAAATCTTTCATTTCCTTAAGGTAGGGTTAGGATAGGCGCCTCTATCAACCGTTGCTTCAATTTTTGAAAACTACATTTACATTCTCCAGACCATACATACTTCCTTTTCGAGTCAATTGTGTTAATCAAGCCGATAACTGTGAGAAGCCCTCAACAAATCTTTGGTAATAGCCAACCGACCCTAGAAAACTCTTGATCTTCATAATGGTTGTTGGTCTTAGCCATTTCAGTACCGCTTCAATCTTTTGAGGAAAAACTTGAATCCTTTTTTTTGATATTATATGCCCAAGAAATACTACTCACTTCAACTAGAACTTGCATTTCTTCAATTTGGCATATAATGTTTCCTTCCTTAGACTTTCTAGTACCATTCGAAGATGGATTTCATGTTCCTCCTTCGACCTTAAGTAAATCAGGATATCATCGATGAATACCACAATAAATTGATCCAGATAATCCCAAAATACTCCATTCATCATGTCTATAAATACGATAGGGGCATTTGTGAGGCCAAAAGGCATTATAAAAATTTCGTAATATCCATACCTAGTTCAAAATTCCATCTTGTGAACATCGGTAGGACTTATCCTCAACTGATAGTACCCTGACTGTAAGTCTATCTTGGAGAAGGTCGTTGCTCCTTTTAATTGATCAAGTAGATCATCAATCCTTGGCAAAGGGTATTTGTTCTTCATTGTAACTCTATTTAATTTCTTGTAGTCTATACATAACCTTAGACTTTCATCCTTCTTCCTTACAAATAGCATCGGAGCTCCCCAGGGTGATACACTTGGTTTAATGAAACATTTGTTGGAAACAAGTGTTGAAATCAAAGGCAAAATAACCAAAGTATATGTTTTGATGATTAACAATTCAATTTGAGTAAGTTTTGGCTACTAACATGTTTGTGAAATGTTTAAGGATATAAAAATGAAAAATATGAAGCATGACAGGTCAAGTTGATTCCCAAGTTGGCTCAGGCATCGACTTAGGCCAAGTCGATCCCCAAGTCGACTCCAGCATCGACTTCAAAGGCCATTTTTTGTCCAGCACTGAAATTGAGGAGCAAGAGCTGCCGAAGTTGCACACGAAGTCGACTTCGTATGCGACTTGGGTGAAGTCGCAAACCAAGTCGACTCCAACATTGACTTCAATTGACCACCACAAAATTTGAAGAGCAAAGTCGCAGATTGATAATTCATAAAAACGCGAGTTATCATGACCCGTTTCAGACTTTATTTGTATGGTAGTTCGAGAGATTAGGCTTAGTTTACATTCATTTAGCTTAATTTTCATTCGCTTTGCATTTTAGGAGCATTATTTAGTTTTAAAGCATTTTTACCATTATTTAGACATTTTTAGTTCATTTATTCAGTTTTTTCATCTTTTGCAGGAAGGACGGGACATATGAAGGCACGCAAGTGAGTTGAATGCAGATTGAAACAAGTCATGAGGCAGTGAGTTAGCGCCTAAGTGCCACCTAAGGGCGCCCAGGCGCCAGGATGATCAAACATAATGTGTCAAGGAGAAGCTCCAAGCCATGAAAGTCTAGAGAGTTGGCGCCTAGGAGCCAAACGGGGGGCCTAGGCGCTAAAACATAGACTCCTAGGATTTACAAAATGTGTCTAAGTTGCCCAGCACACAAAGAGTTGGCGCCTAGGCGCAAATACGCATCCATAAGTGCAAATTTCAGTACGTAAGCTGCGAAAAAGGGACTCTATAAATAATTCCTAGGGGTTCGCGCGCGAGCTGGAGGGAAGGAGAGAGCCAAGAAATGAATTGCCAAGCAAGAGAAAGAGGAAATCAAGATCAAAGCTCGGATAGAAGAGAGGATTCAACTCCGTTGGTGGAAACCGCCTGAAAACATTTTTCTCTATTTTTTTCCACTTTTCTTTCTCTACTTTCATGGATACTTTTTATATGGATGTAATGGATGTTAAGATTATGTCTTTGAACTAAACCTCCATTTGATGGATAGTTAAGATGATTTGAATTCTAAACTATATTGTTTGTGGTTCTTTGAATATTTAGGAATGAATATTTGATTTTATATATGATTGTGTATGATTTACCTTTGTATGTGTGGATTTAATGTTTTTTACAAGATTAGCTACCTTGTAAGATGAGTTAATTGCTTGATTTATCCTTAGAAGAGGAAAATATCTACCACATCCATGTGCAAGGCATAGGTTTTTACCTTCATGTAAGGGGAGTTGTTTAACGGATAGGAATATACCGTTAAATCTTGTATAGTCATTATACAAGTTATGAACTTATCAGTTTCACTTTATTTAATGGCATGAGAACATAGCAATTAAATAGGGTGTAATTAGCTTTATATAATGTTGGAAGACATGTATAGAGATACATAAACTTGGGCTAGTAAATCCATATGGAATCCAATTAAAAAGAACCAAAGCAATATGTTTAGATTCTAGGATTCCGAGCTATCCATCTGCCATCCCTAATCAGTAACTTGTTTCTAGTATCCAGTAGTTTCACTACTCTACTCTAATTTCTCATTGCAGTCATTAGTTCCAGTTAAATCATAAACTCAGAATTTTCAACCATCGAAAGCAGTCAAACTAATTAATAATTAATTAAAAATTTCTCGTGGGAACGATACTTTACTCACTCTTTATTACTTGACATGGTACGTATACTTGCGTAAATAGTGAGCATTTTAATTAACATATACGCAGCTCGTCACAGATCAAGTCGACTTGACTTACGACTTGAGTGAAGTTGAAGACCAAGTCGACCCAAACGATCAACTTGGATCAAATGAAGATAGATCAAGACTAAACAAGCCAAGTTGCATGAATTCATCAATTTTAGATCAAGAACTATCATTTGGACATCCTCAAGAACTCCAACATTCAAGAATATTAGATTTCAAGATGTGGAGCGTAAAATTTTCAAGCTAGGATGAATATATTGAGTTTCAAGTAATGTAAAACATTAGAAAAATAATTAATATGAAGAAACTCAAGCAAGCAAAGTCATTTCGAAGGAATGCAAGTTTACTTAGCAAGCTAAAGAAGTAAAGTCTCACTGAAGTCGACTCCAGTAGTGACTTAGGTCAAGTTCAAGTCCAAGTCGACCTGAAGTAGGGACTTGAAAAATTGCTGAAAACCGAAGTCGCACCCAAAGTCGACTCCACATGCAACTTGGGTCAAGTTCAAGAATGAGTCGACCTGAGAAGGAACTTGAGGAGACTGCTGAAAACTGAAGTCGAATTCGAATTCGACTCCGTTATGCAACTTGGGTGAAGTCACACTCGAAGTCAACTCCGTTATGCAACTTGGGTGAAGTCGCACCTGAAGTCAACTTCACTTACGACTTGGGTCTCGACGGTCAGAAATTTTTTGAATGTTGCTGCATTAAATGCACATCATCTACTTCCAAATGTTCGAATACCCTCGTCACTTATATAAGGCATTTAATATAGATGTGAGGCTAGCTAAAACTTCATTGATTGAGCATAACTCCCATCTCTAAGAACATTAAGTGATCAAGCCAACATCCAAAAGAAGAACTTTGCATTCAACCTGCTAAGAGCTACTTGCTGAACCATTCAGTCTTCTTCATAAGTTCTTCTCAGCGCTAAATTTGCCTCTACACAACATTAACGTGTAGAAATTTTCTTTATTATTTCTCTTATTGTATTGAACTTGATTTAATATTGGTGACTAAGATCAAGTGTAAGCAAGGTAGCGTTGTGACTGGAGTGAGACTCATCACCTACTTGTGCTGTGAGTTGTTAATGCCCCTAAGAGCTGAAATTTAGAAGAGAGCAGTAACTCTAGTTGTATTTATGAAATACATAGTAGAACCCAAGTCACAAGGGTGTGAGCTTGAAAGAGTGGAGTAGAGAAGGTTTCCCAAACCACTATAAAATCTTACATATTGTTGTGATTTATATTTCTACTTTGATTATCTTATTACTCATCATATTTTCCATTTGTTTCATTAAGGGGACTGAACTAAACCGAGTTAAATTTTCTATTTAAGTGAAAAATTTTAAATATCCAATTCACCCCTTTCCTCTTGGGTAATTGCCATAAACTCAGGACCAACAAGTGGTATCAGAGCAGGTCTTTGAGTTTAAACCAAAGAGATCTTTTGAAATGACTCTCAATCAACTTCCACCCTTGCTTTTGCCAAGGGCCAATCTTTCACTAGACCACCTCTATTTAATGGGACTAACTTCGGTTATTGGAAGTTGAGAATGAAACAATTGATCATGGCTACGGACATTAATTCTTGGATTGCTACCAAAGATGGCGTTGTGTTACCTGCCAATGAAAGAGCCTCCACATGGTCCGAGGAGGAATTAAGAGTTGTTAAAAGCAACGCGAAAGCCATGAACTCCCTCTTTTGTGTGTTAACGGCATCGGAATATTATAGAGTATCATCATACCAAACTACCAAAGAAATATGGGATACATTGACATCTATTTATGAGGGAACTTCTCAAGTCCAAGGGATGAGAAGAAATATTCTAATTCGAGAATTGGAAAGTTTCAAAATGCTAGAAATAGAAAATATTTCTGAAATGTTTGTTAGATTTTCTAAATTACTAACGCCTTAAAAAGTCTAGAAAAAGTGATTTCTGAATTTGAGCAGGTAATAAAAATTCTAAGGTTGCTACCCGAATCATAGACTCCAAAGATTACAGCTATTGAGGAAGCAAAAGACCTCAATATACTACGGCTCGAAGACCTTATAAGTTCACTTATGTCACATGAGTTGATAAAAAGGAGAAATGAGGAGCAACATAAAGGCAAAAGAGCTATTGCCTTAAAAGCCGCACAAGATTCAGACGACTCCACCTCGTTATCACAAAACAACGATGAGAAAATCGCCTTACTTACAAAACGATTCAGAAAATTTGTAAGGAAAGGAAGGAATTTCAAAAATTTTAAAGAAAGAAATTCTAAGGAAAAAAAGAAAGAGGCAATAAAATATTTTCGGTGTGGCGGTATGGGGCATATGCAAGCTCAATGCCTAACGCCCGAGGAAACCAAAGCAAAGGAGCGAAGAGAAAAGAAAGATCGAGGCGATAACAGAAGATTTCAAAAGATCAAAGGAAGAGGCATGTATGTAAACGAGGAAGTATCTATAATGTGCAGTTCCTCAAGTGAAGAAAATGAAGTAGCAAATTGCGCAAGAATATACTGCATGGCGCAGATTGAACAAGAAGAAATCTTGTTATGTTTAAACACAATAGAAGTTTTGGAAGAGCAAACCACCTCAACAAAATGTACAAGTAATGAAGAGATATGTTTCAAGGCAAAGGCAAACAACGTTTGTTTCATGGATAGTGGTTGCTCAAGGCATATGACTGGAAAAAGAAGTTTGTTTCATAAACTCAAGCCTTGCAACGATGGAACTGTTGCTTTTAAAAATAATGAGAAAGGTAAAATCAAAGGTAAAGAAAACATTTATAGTATTTCAAATGCATATATGGAAGATGTATTATTTGTTGAAGGACTCAAGCACAATCTAATGAGTATTAGCCAATTATGTAACAAAGGGTACAAGGTTGTGTTTGAATCATCTATATGCAATGTATTTGATGGAGAACATATCATGTTTAGTGGAAAAAGAAATGGAAATATATATTTGGTTTCACTTTACGAGCTAGATGGTCAATATCTAATGGCCATTGACAATGATCCATGGGTTTGGCATAAGAGGCTTGGGCATATAAACATGTCAAACATCAAGACCTTATGGAAAAAGAGTTTAGTAGAAGGGTTGCTAAAATTGAAATATGACAAAGACAAAATTTGTAAAGCATGTCAACTGTCAAAACAACCTAAAATGCCTTTTTCCTCCAAAAAGGAAATTTCCACCACTAGGCCACTTGAATTGCTACACATGGATCTATATGGGCCATCTGATATCTTAATCATTGGTGGAAAGAAGTATGTATTTGTAATAGTTGATGATTTTTCAAGATTCACATGGGTAATTCTCTTAGCTAGCAAAGATGAAGCTTTCTATATGTTTTCAACTTTTGTAAACTTGGTGCAAAATGAAAAACAAAGTACTATTATGACAATTAGAAGTGATCATGGTGGTGAGTTTGAAAATAAACGATTCATAAAATTATGTAATGAAAAAGGAATTCACTACACATTTTCTGTACAAAGAACTCCACAACAAAATGGAGTAGTTGAAATAAAAAATAGGACCATACAAGAGATGGCTAGAACTATGCTAAATGAGAGTAAATTATCCAAATAATTTTGGGGCGAAGCTATAAGTACAACATGTCATGTCCTAAACCATGTAACTTTTAGAGGAATCTTGAAAAAGACCCCATATGAGCTATGGAAAGGTAGAAAACTAAATATTTTATACTCTCATACTTTTGGTTGCGCATGTTATGTTTTGAACAATGGTAAAACCAACTTAGGAAAACTGGATGCCAAGAGTGATGAGGCAATATTCCTGTGGCGCCCTAGCCCGAGCGTCACAACCTTACCTCAAGATCTATCGATTGGTAAATGTGAATCAGGATTGTTGCCCTGATCACGCGGCGGGTTCTTAATTGGAATATGTCCAAATTTTTTTTGTTTATTCATCTATCATCATTCATAACTTGACGTGACAATCATCACACATTGTGACATTTAGCTTGTAATAAAATTCATCATTTCATTCATAGCATCTTTACATGCCTGCCATTACACACTCAATCATTATATATATCATACTTGCACACATTCAGTCATTAATTCACATGGAACTTAGAACTCTAACTAAGTTCAAATATATATAATCACGTAGCATCTTTTCATGCCTTTCTACAGCGAAAGTTTCCTTGACTTAAACATCACATTTTACATTCATACGTCCATACATTCAACCATTGAATCATATATAGAACTTAAAATTCTAATTAAGTTCACATCCTCCTTAGCTTACCTTAGCACATGAAACTTATAATATCTTAGCTTACCTTAGCATATTCATGCTTTTCCATTCCTCATAGCCTTCAAGGTTATCATCACGTACCTTTCTCCAAGTCTTAGGTTCGCAACCTTCTAAGTTTCCTCGGTACCTGTCTAAGGGTTGGGAAAATAAAACGTGAGTGACAACTCAGTAGAAGACAATACATATCGTATATGCCTTATAATCTCAATATATTTCTTGCATCATTTTCCTTTTTTGTTCTATATCTGTCCATCAATCCTTGCTGAAATAACATCTTTGTGATATCATGCCTTTGCTTTCCATGCCTATTTATCAATTCATATTCTGATACCAACTTCTGTGGCATCAGACCTATCCTCTCATCATACTTGATTTTCTCCTTCTCCCACCTGTTTACCAATCCTTGCTTTGATACTAACAACTTTAACACCCTGAACCTAGACGTCACTTCTTTACCTCGATATTCTATCGATTGGTAAATGTAAATCAGAATTGTTACCCTGATCATGCGGCGGGTTCTTAATTGGAAAACGTCCAAAAAAAATTTCGTTTATTCATCTGTCATCATTCATAACTTGACATGACAATCATCACACATTGTGACATTTCACTTGTAATGAAATTCATCATGTTCATTCATAATATCTTTTCATGTTTGTCATTATACAATCAATCATTGTACACATCATATTTGCATACATTCAGTCATTAATTCCCATGGAACTTAGAACTCTAACTAAGCTCAAATATACATAAACACGTAGCATCTTTTCATGCCTTTCTAAAGCGAAAGTTTCCTTGACTTAAACATCACATTTTACATCCATACATTCAACCATTGAATCATATATAGAACTTAAAATTCTAATTAAGTTCATATACTCATTAGCTTACGTTAGCACATGAAACTTATAATATCTTTCCATTTCTTCCATGGATGGCTCTTGTTCCTTTGCTAGGTCTCCTCTTTCACCTGTCTATGGGTTTGGAAAATAAAACCAAATTACATAGGTTATTTATCACTCATGCATGTCTATCCGTTAACATATATACATTTAACAACACATATATGAGGCATTTCATAAAATTTCCTAAGTCAGCAATTTAATCCACATTTCAGCATGATAATTATCCTTAATTAACACTGTACTTAGGGTTTTTTTATGGAATTTAAATCCACTAATCATAGGTTTCCAAAACAGCAACTTTGGAATCCATCTTTCACACATTTAACGCGTCTTTTAACACATAACCTAAGCAGATTTATAAATCCGAATTTTCAGCAAATAATCTCACTTTTCTTAATCCAAATTTAGGGTATTAACATATTCATTAATTTGGATTATTTATGCATAGGTTTCATATTTATTTTTGATTTTTTTCTCCAACTATCCACATATGCTGAAATTAGGCGTTATAAATTCTCAAAAACTTGAATTAATATCAAATCAAGTAGTTTTGATCTAAAATTTCTAAAATACCTTAATAACTACATGAATTAACCAAAATAAATATTTTCAGCATTAAAAATTCAGTATTCATATTTATTTTGGTATATTTACCTTGCTGGATAGTAGCATCTATTTTCAGACAGCTTGAATCACGTTAATTATGGGATGTATTTATACCAATAAAAACCAAATTTTTATTTTAGTCATGTGATTCTAAATATGTCTTATATTTCCTATAAAATTTTCAGCCTAAAATTTCTTGTATAAAAATTAGTAAAAATCCTTTGCTACAGCTGATCCTGTCACCTGTTTTACCCTATTTAGGTAGATATTCTCGGATTTTTAATTTGCAAAGTACTTATCTTTTTTAGCTGATCTAAATTATGGAATTTCATGCATGCAAGCTAATACCCATTCCATATTTATTCAAAAGCATGTTGAATCATCACTTTAAAGATTATTTAAGCATGCATTTCATCTTTTGAATTTTGAAGTTCAAGAACTCAAGATAAACCAATCAAAATAACACATCTACTTACTTGGATTGATGCTCTTCGAACCCTAATCACTTGGAAGAGTTTTCCTCCACAAATTCTCTTCTTCTCCTCTTGCTTTTCCCTTGCTTTTTCTCTTCTTCTTGGATGGGCATGGCTGGATGTGAGGCTGCCTTGGGGAAGATGGAATTTCTACGCTTAGTTAAATGCCCCACACCATGTGAACGTGCAATGCTTTGTGGAGCTGGATTTCCAGATATGGGCCCCACTTTTGGAGCATTTTCAACATCATTGAATGCAGGTTTATCCCCCCTATGTGCTGGTGAACTCACAACCATATAAATTATTTTTTTCATATTTTCTTAATTGCAAAAATTAGCATGCATCAAGATCGTCCAAATCTATCCAGCCCTTGCACGTCACTTGCTGCCCATTTTCATCATTTTCTCCCATTTTTAATAACCCAATTTTAAGGGTAAATTATACACTTAATTAATCCTTAATTCATGTATTAATTTGGTGTAAATAATTTTAACAAAAACTGCAGCAACTTAGCATATCATTGCACGTCATTTGCATAAGACCAAGTTGTCCATTTTTGCATCCTTCAATGAGCAGCTAATAATCACGAATTTTCAAGGGTTTTTTCCACATAATTAATGGCCCATTACTTACCTTAGGTGTTTAGGTATTTTAGATACATATTTGAGATTTTTAAAAAATCCAAAAACCATACTTTATCACCCATGGGCGTCCCTCGTGTTGATACACATACATGCCTATTGAAGCTACTCCCTTGGCAATTTAAAATACTGCATTTAAGCTACTGATTTTCCATAGATTTTAGCATTTTTGTTAATTCCTAAAATCTACTTTTAGTCATTAATTTCCATGGAACTTATAACTCTAACTAAGCTCAAATATACATAAACAAGTAGCATCTTTTCATGCCTTTCTACAGTGAAAGTTTCCTTGACTTAAACATCACATTTTACATCCATACATCCATACATTCAACCATTGAATCATATATAGAACTTAAAATTCTAATTAAGTTCACATACTCATTAGCTTACCTTAGCACATGAAACTTATAATATCTTTCCATTTCTTCCATGGATGGCTCCTGTTCCTTTGCTAGGTCTCCTCTTTCACCTGTGTATGGGTTTGGAAAACAAAAATGTGAATGACAACTCAGTAAGCAAGCATTTTATCTTTAGGGCAAGGCTTCTTGAAAACCTTTTGTATAAACATCGGAAATACCTTTTTCTTGAGGACATATATATGTCCTGAAATATCATCATGAAATCTTTTTCATTAAACCTTCATTCATAAAACCAGTTACAAGCCACGTATAGGCCTGTTAAGGCAAAACATACACGTTTTACCTTCTCTGATGGAATCCCTTTAATTCTTATACAAACATGAAATCATCGTTTGCCAATGAACGTTTTACATCCAAAATAATATAAATCCTTAGGCAAAGGAGACATCTCACATCCAAAACATCATTAACATAAACCATCATAAAATCTTTTAGCCAAGAGACATTTTATGTCTCAAAACATCATTAACATAAGCCATCATAAAATCCTTTAGCCAAGAGATATTTTATGTCTCAAAACATTTTTTTCATATAGCTTTATTTGGCAATGGACATTCATATATCCTAAAACACTTTTTATTTCAACACCTTAACATTAGACATTCTCATGTCCATAAACCCTTATTATTTAGGCTCTTTAAAAATGGACATTCTTATGTCTAATCCACGTTTCACATAAATCTTTTTCATAATTCCCGTCTTGGGGCTTGTTCATAGCAAACAAGGCAAACAAAATATGTAAACCATTTTCATAAATGCATTTGCATAAACACATTTCCTTTTGATTCTTGTTATTTACACTTTTGTGTAAAATACCCTTTCTTTTATAGTAACTTATTCATATTAGCTCACAAGGATCCAATTTAGGATAACTTGTTTTATAAATGCTTTTATAACCCAATCTTTGGGCTTTTGAAAAGTCAAACGTATGCAAATGCATTTCTCCCCATCTAGTAATGACACTTAGTAAGTGATCATGTTACCTTTTGGAAGAAAATCCTTAACAGCACGCTAGCCAGGCGGCTGTTCAATTATCCTGCTCCCATCTCAGGGAGGGCGCCGTTGGCACTCCTGTCATCATTTAGCGACTTGTTCATGTATAGAGTGGGCCCCGGTCATCCCAACTGTGCTCTACAACCAGCCTGTTTCTTTTACTAGTGCACCATACGTTATTATGATGGACCGCAATCCGTTTTGGTTTGAAGAACCACAGACCGCAGCCCATGTCCTTTTAAACCGGGATCACAGATCGCAGCCTGCATCCATATGCACAAAAATCTTAGACCGAAGTTTATATTTAAGAATAATTTTCAAAAATACATCACAGACCGCAGTCCATGTCAACTTGTAAGCGAGCGCACCCACTTTAACAAGTTGTTATTTGAAATCTAGTTTTAGGATGACCTTCCTTAAATTTCTTTAGAAACGTTTTGAGTAAAATATTTTAATAAATATTTGAAATATTCGAGAAACAATACATCTTGGAACTCTTTTAATAAAAGAATTTCAAAACTTTTGGATTTTCATAAATAAATCATATTTTTCTCTAATATTTTCTTAGTTTCCATTTCAAGACCTTTTGTTTATAAAAGTTATACAATTATGCTATTCCCTTGTCCATAACCTAAAAATTTAATAATTGTCCACATATCAATCATTTTTACATAAAGGGAAATTGCACAGTCTTTTGCATGCCATTAAGCATCCTGAAATCAAACTATTTTATGAAATCAATCATAGGAGGTTGGTCATCTATAAATCCTTTTTTAACACATCCGTATAAACATTTTTTCAACATTTTTAACATAGATTTCCTTATCTAAAGAAAATTAAAACTTTTTGAACGTTATTTCAAAACATATAGACTATGTCCAAACCATCATTTACTATTTAGTTATCTTGACCTAACAAAATAAATCTTTGTCATCATTGTTTATCGCGAATTATTGTAAAAATAACAATATTTTGTGAAAAAGGGTAAAATTTCCTTTTTCTTATAAAATGCTGTTGAAACAATATCATATAGAACTTGCTTGCTTAAAAGAAAATCCTTAAAACCATCAATATCAAACATGAAATCCTTAAAAAAATTAGCATGGAGAACTTGCTTACTCATAAGCAAAATTTCTCAATTTCATTAGCATGAAGCATTCCCATCCTTGGCAAGACTTAAGATAAATTATTTATCTTAAGAAGTTTCGCTTGCTTCCCATGAAGTAAACCTTAAGACTTTTCATTAAAGTCATCATTTTTCCAAAACTTATGGTTTTGCATTAAAGCCGACATATTCAAAACTTGTGCTTGCCCATTCAATAAAACATAAGCATAAACATTTCAAACATAAATATAAACATTTCAATCATATCAATCCCATAGAAAGAAAATGACATTTTAGAAAGTTCGCTTGCTTACTTGAGATCGCCATAATCCCTTTTCCTTCCATTCTTTTCCTTGCTTATACGCATAAACACGACATTGCATTCATACATACAAATCTCATATGCTTGCACATAACTTATTTTTCCAATCCATATATTTTTCATTAACATATATCCTTCATATATCCTTCATATATCATTTACTTATCCATTTTTCACATTTCTTTCATTAGTGCTTACTTTAAGCTCATGTTCATGAGTTTAAGCTTCATATATCAATTTCAAAATTTTAGATTAACAAAGATTATCAAAATAGCACCTTGTTTACAAGTTTCAACATATTTCCATTCATTTTGCATTTTAGCAAATCATATTAACTCATTACCCCTTTCCATCATTCATATCTTGCACTTAAACCCTCTAAATGACACATATAATATGTGTTATGAAAAATTTTCCTAAACAGAAATATATTCATAAAATATATCATATTTTCATGCATTTTTTCACAAAATCATATTCTATATGTCATTCATCACTTATGCAAGTCTATTATTTCACGTATGCCCATTTAGTGACATGTACTTAAGATGTTTCATAAAATTTTCTAAGGCAGACGTTTAATCCATAATTCAGAGGGTTAATTATCCTTAATTACCACTGCATTTAGGGTATTTTCATGGGATTTAAATCCACTTGCCATAGGTTTCCCAAAACAGCAAATTTGGAACCTATTTTCACCCTTTTAATGTGTCTTTTGACACCTAACCTTAGGCAGTTATATAAATCCAAAATTTCAGCATATAATCTCACTTTTCTTAATCCATATTTAAGGATTTAACACATATATTAATTTGGATAATTTCTACATAAATATATTTCTTTTTGATTTTTTCTCAAACTATCCACATATGCTGAAATTAGGCGTATTGAAATCTCAAAAACTTGAATTAATATCAAATCAAGTAGTTTTGTCTAAAATTTCTACCATACCTTAATAAATACATGAATTAACCAAAATAAATATTTTTAACATAAAAAATTAAGCATTTATATTTATTTTGGCATTTTTATCTTGCTGGATAGCGGCATCCATTTTTAGTTAGCTTTAATCAGGTAAATATTGGGTATATTTATACCCATCAAGACCTAATTTTTAATTTTTTAAATATGTATTACATATCCTATAAAATTTTCAGTCCAAAATTCCTTGTAGAGAAATTATTAAAAATCATTTTCTACAGCTGATCCTGTCACCCGTTTTACCCTCTTTGGGTTAATCTTCTCAGATTTTTAATTTGCAAAGTACTTATCCTTTTAAGTTGAAAATTGGGTCATTCCTTAATCACCCCATAATTATTCTTCTCAAAAATTTTCATGCTAAAATTCATCCGTTTACGATTCCGTCCATAATTTAATTTATAACATCATATATCATTCAAAACTTCACTTTTCATCATCTAAATTATGAATTTTCATACATGCAAGCTAATACCCATTCCATATTCATTTAAAAGCATGTAGAATCATCACTGTAAAGCATGTTTAAACATCCATTTTATTTTTTTCTTTTTGGAGTTCAAGAACTCAAGATAAACAAATCAAAATAACACATCTACTTACTTGGATTGATGCTCTCCAAACCCTAATCACATGAGCTACTCTTCTCGTCCAATTTCCCTTTATTTTTTCCTTCTTTTTCTTCTATTTTCCTTCCTCCTTGCTTGCCAAGTTGGGGACGTGAGTTGCTGGTTACATGGGATAAAAATTCAGCACTTGAAATTTTCCAAAGGCCCTCTCTCTCTCATGTGAACGTGCATGCCTCATGTCGAGCTGGATTTTAGAGCAGTGGGCCCCACTTGTTGCTGCATTTCCACAACTTAAATGCACCCTTATCTACCTTACGTTTTGGCACAATTACAGCCAAGTAAAATGAAGTTTTACTATTTTAAAAAAATCCAAAGTCTGCCCTCATCTTGACCGTCGATCTGCTTCCACCATAACGTCCGGCTGATGCCCTTTTTCCAGCCATTTTTCTCCATTTTTAAAATTCCAATATGTGGGTAATTTATACACCTAATTATCCCTTAACACTTGGCATGATTATCCAAGCATTTTCATATTTTTCAAATTTTTTAAATCAATTTCTAGCTCTCATGGAGCCATGGACGTCCAAGCTAGCTAGGGTAGGATTTTTGGATTTTTGTGGCTAGCGAAATCCTCCTTAAATCCATACATTTAATTTTTAAGATCATTATATATCTTTTATCCTCATTTTCTTATTTTTTTTATTTCCAAAAATTGCTCAAAAATCCACATAATCAAAGTTGTAACAAACTTTAACTTTGTATTAAAGTCATGTCCCCTCTCTTGAGATAAGTCAATCCACTTGCTCTTCAAGAAAGTCATTTCTATAAATGAAAATAACATTTCATTTATTTTCATTTATTTGCATCATCTTCAAATACTTATATTCCTTAGGTTTTTCCACTTATATAAATCCATTTGGACTTACATTACACTAGCTTAGCCCATTTGTTTTTCAAGTTGGGTGTTCATACTTATCTCTTCATATACGTCCAATTCTCAACACATAAATCATGTGTTTCTTGAATTTTTTTCAAAACAGCAACTTGTTCCAGCATGATTAAACCCCTTAATTACCACTATACTTAGGTTATTTTTATGAAATTTAAATCCACTAATCATAAATTTCCAAAACAACAACTTTTGAACCCATTTTTCACCCGTTTGACGTGTTTTTTGACACATAATCCTAAGCAGATTTATAAATCCGAATTTTCAACAATTAATCCAACTTTTCCTAACCCAAATTTAGGGTATTAACATATATATCAATTTATATCATTTATACATAGGTTTCATATTTCCTTTTGATTTTTTCTCCAACCATCCATATATGCTGAAATCTCAAAATCTTGAATTAATATCAAATCAAGCAGTTTTGATCTGAAATTTCTACCATACCTTAATAACTATATTAATTAATCAAAATAAATATTTCCAACATGAAATATTTAGTATTTCTATTTATTTTGGTATTTTTACACTGTTGGATAGTAGAATCCATTTTCAGATAGCCTGAATTACGTTAATTATGGGGTATATTTATACCCATAAAATCTTAATTTTTATTTTATTTGTATGATCCTTAATATATCTTATATATCCTGTAAAATTTTTAGTCTAAAATTCCTTGTATAAAAATTATTAAAAATCCTTTGGTGCAGCTGATCCTGCCACCCGTTTAATCCTGTTCAGGTTGATCTTATCGGATTTTTAATCTGCAACTGGCTTATCCTTTTAAGCTAAAAATTGAGTCGTTCCTTAATCGCACATCATGATTCTTTCCAAAAAATTTATGCTAAAATTCATTCATTTACTGTTCCTTTCATATTTTAATTTACAACATCATATAATTTCCAAATTTGAGGCATAAAATAAAGATTAACATATACTTACTTGATTAAGTGATAATTCCTCCATTGTGCACTTGAAATTCTCTTCTTTTTCTCTCCTCCTTATTGTGTTTGACGTGCCCTAGCTGCTGCCCTTGGAAATAATTTTCATTTTCTCCATTTTTCCTCTCTTTTCTCTCTTCTCTCTCTCTCTCTCTCTCTCTCTCTCTCTCTCTCTTCTTCTCTCTCTTTCTCCCCCTTGTTGGAACATGTAGCAGCCCTTGTTCCTCCTTTTTTTCTTCTTATAAACCACTTTACTTGGTGCTCAAGCAACCCCCTAGGGCATTTTTATAAATTCCATTTTCACTTTCCACAATTGTCCTTCTTTACTTAGCTCTTAAGCAACTTGTTACTTGATCTCCAAGAAACCAAATTTCCATGATAATTATCTTAATCCATTCCATTCATCTCATAGATTTTATAATTTTATTCCATCATTTCAAATTTCATCTCAATTAGACGTTTCTACATCAAGTTATGACTGCTTGAATTTATCTTTTGGATTTGGGAATAAAAATAATTAATTATCACCCTAATCCCATCATGATTTCCTTAATCCAATCCATTCAAAATATTGGGCCCACCGTCATGAGCTTACATTTCAAATTTCATCAAAATCCACCTTGTAGGCGTCAAGTTATGAATTTTCTATAATTTTTCATCTTATTTTCATAATTACACTTTAATCTCCATAAATTAAATCATGGTAATACATGATTATTCATGACACCTTGTCACCCTTAAGTCCTCATTAAGCCCCTCGGGTCATACCGACTCACTTTAGGCTTCGACGATTAAATTTTTAATCACCATTTCTAACAGAAACCCTAATTTCAAAATATTATTAAATCATAAAATCATCCAAAATTCATTTAAATCACACATGTGTCATATTTAAAGACTTACTTAGGTCCGAGTATCACATGAAGATTAGCAGAATCCTTGAAGTACCTTATGATGATGAACAGCTACCTGCAGACCTTTCCCTCACCCAAATGTACAACCTACTCACCAAGAGCAACAAAGATCATCACAAGATCAAGTTTTTACATCACATGGACCTATCCCCTGGATTGAGGGTCCTAAGGCTATTAATCGCCTACTGCATCTACCCAAAGGGCGGAGGAAGAAATCAAGTGAACCCTCAAGAGGCAGAAATCCTTTGGAAAGTAGCCAATAGAATCAAAGTCAGCCTCCCCTGACTCTTCCTAGAAGCCCTTGCCTCTAGAAAGGACAACCCACAAGGGGTTTTGCCTTATGGAACATGGATCACTAAGATCCTGGACCATTTCCAAGTGGATATTGAAGAAGAGCAATTCGAGGTATTGAAGCCGACGAATGCAATCAACAAGGTTTAGCTCCAAAGAATGAAATTAAACTTGGATCAGTTCAGGGCAGAGCGGATCAGAGAAAGGATGGATGTACCAGCTTTAGAAGAAGCCGGAGGAGCACAGGTTTAGGGGAAGCAGCCCTTGCCATCACCGAAACCTCAACCTACTCCATCTCCACCACACGGCGCTCCTGAGGAGCCTGCGTCGCCACATTCACATGGGTCGTGTTCACCACAAGGATCCGAGATCCCAGACCCAGCTCCATGGCTACTATCTTGGGATAACTCGGTGAAAGCAATTCAGGAGCACTTGGAACAAATCGAGGATCGCTTGACGTCTCAGATTGTCGGGGTCCTGAACGCTGTTATGGATATGCAATCGAGACAAGACCGCATGGATCGGGAACTAAGAACGATACGGTATCACTTGGCATCCAGAAGCAACAGGAATCAACCAATACTCGAATTGGATTCATTTAACACTAGGTCAGCGTGCCGTGATCCGACTCCTAACCTAGTATCATCTTTCTATTCCTCGGCCCACATTAGACCCATCTGACCCACTCCTCCTCTCCAATCAACTCCATATCCTATATCAGCATTTCTATATGCCAAATCTCAGCAAGTCAACCCCTATTTTATCTATTGACAAAAATGGGGAGAATAAATAGTTGAGTTTTCTTTTAGTTTTTAGGATTTTGAGTTGGGTAGTTTATATATAGGTTTTACTTTGCTTTTGAAACTTGAATGACATGTTTCTGTTCATATATGAAATAATTTAGTTTGCTTATGTTTTGTTTACCTATAAAAAGTTTGTTATATGCTCCGTTTATGTTCTGTTATGAAATTAAAATGGCTGATTGAATGCTTATG
Source organism: Annona cherimola (assembly GCA_030490835.1). NCBI lineage: Eukaryota > Viridiplantae > Streptophyta > Magnoliopsida > Magnoliales > Annonaceae > Annona > Annona cherimola. Next base: position 31,122,449 of record CM059971.1, on the reverse strand, counting down.
TGCAATGTTTAACTTGTGATTTCATTGGAAATGAAATATGAAAATGTCGAATATGTATGTCAATTTCACTAAGTTCAAAAGGCAAATGATCTATGATTATCCTAAAAATGTCAAAACAGGATAAAATAGTATGTTTTAAAGTTATTATAAGGTATATACTCAAATCGATTTTGTCAATCATCAAAAAGGGGGAGATTGTTGAAATCAAAGGCAAAATAACCAAAGTATATGTTTTGATGATTAACAACTCAATTTGAGTAAGTTTTAGCTACTAACATATTTGTGAAATGCTTAAGGATATAAAAATGAAAAATATGAAGCATGACAGGTCAAGTCGATTCCCAAGTCGACTCAGGCATCAACTTAGGCTAAGTTGATCCCCAAGTTGACTTCAGCATCGACTTCAAAGCCCATTTTTTGTCCAACGCTGAAATTAAGGAGCAAGAGCTGCCGAAGTCGCACACGAAGTCGACTTCGCATGCGACTTGGGTGAAGTCGCAGACCAAGTCGACTCCAGCATCGACTTCAATTGATCAGCACAAAATTTGAAGAGCAAAGTCACAGATCAAGTCTACTTGACTTATGACTTGAATGAAGTCGAAGATCAAGTCTACTTGACTTACGACTTGAATGAAGTTGAAGACCAAGTCGACCCAAACAATCAATTGGGATCAAATGAAGATAGATCAAGACTAAAACAAGCTAAGTTGCATGAATTCATCAATTTTGGATCAAGAACTATCATTTGGACATCTTCAAGAACTCTAAGATTCAAGAATTTTAGATTTCAAGACATGGAGGGTAAAGTTTTCAAGCTAGGATGAATATACTGAGTTTCAAGTAATGTAAAACATTAGAAGAACAATTAATATGAAGAAACTCAAGCAAGCAAAGTCATTTTAAAGGAATGCAAGTTTACTTAGCAAGCTAAAGAAGTGAAGTCACACCGAAGTCGACTCCAGCAACGACTTGGGTCAACTTCAAGTCCAAGTCGACCTAAAGTAGGGACTTGAAAAATTACTGAAAATCGAAGTCGCACCCGAAGTCGACTCCATATGCGACTTGGGTCAAGTTCAAGACCAAGTCGACCTGAGAAGGAACTTGAGGAGACTGCTGCACTCGAAATCGACTCCACCTGCGACTTGGGTCTCAACGGTCGAAATTTTTCAGAATGTTGGTACATTAAATACATGCCACCTACTTCTAAACTTTCGAATACCCTCGTCATTTATATAAGGCATTCAATACATAAGTGAGGGAAGCTAAAACTTCATTGATTGAGCATAAGTGATCAAGCTAACATCCAAAAGAAGAACTTTGCATTCAACCTGTCAAGAGCTACTTGTTAAGCCATTCAGTCTTCTTGACAAGTTCTTTTTCGTGCTAAATCTGCCTCTACACAACAGTAACGTATAGAAACTTTCTTTATTATTTTTCTTATTGTATTGAACTTGATTTAGTATTTGTGACTAAGATCAAGTATAAGCAAAGTAGCGTTATGACTAGAGTGGGATTCATCACCTACTTGTGCTGTGAGTTGTTAATGTCACTTAGAGCTAGAATCTAGAAAAGAGCAGTGACTCTAGTTGTATTTGTGAAATACATAGTAGAACCCAAGTCACAAGGGGTGTGAGCTTGGAAGAGTAGATTAGGGAAGGTTGCCCGAACCACTATAAAATCTTTTCCATTATTGTGACTTATATTTTTGCTTTGATTATCCTATTACTCATCATATTTTCCATTTGTTTCATTAAGGGGACAGAACTAAACTGGGGTAAATTTTCTGTTTAAGTTAAAAAATTTTAATACCCAATTCACCCCTCCCCTCTTGGGTAATTGTCATAAATTCGAGACCAACAACATTTGTCTAAAAGCTGTATTTGAGTTCTCAATTCAATTATCTCCACTGGTGCCATTCGATAGGGGGTCTTAGATATCGGGATTGTTCCCGACATGATATCAATTGTCATATCCATCTCCCTTTCCGGAGGTAGCTTGGTTAATTCCTTTAAAAAAATATTTAGAACCTCCTTAACCATCGGAATTTGATCTATCTCCACATCCTTTCTTTCCCTTACACTAATTGATATCAAGTAAGCTTGACATTGTTGGTGGATCATCTTGGTCGCTTTCATAGATGATATCAGTATAATTGAATCTTCTAGCTGCCTTAGCTTGCTAATGACCACATCTTTACCTGGAGCCGTTTCAAATTGTACCTTTTTGTTCTTGCAATTAATGGTGGCTCCCCATTGGCTTAGCCAATCCATTCTCAAATCATGTCGAATTCGATCATAAGCAATAGGATTAGGTTGGCTTCTAAGATCATAAACCATATCCTAATCGTGCATGCTTTACATACTTGGCTAGAGTTAGCTAATCTATAAACAGGGGATTCTATGTGAATGATGTTGTCTGTTTTCTCTACAGGCAGTGCATGATGGTTACATATTGGCAGACTATAAATGAATGGGTAGCACCAGAATCAAATAATGCTGTTGTCGAATTTCCTAAATGTAAATCATACCAGTAACCACCTTCTCCTCTTGCTCCTGTGACTCCGTCCGAGTCAAGGCGCACCTTGTTGGTTAGCTACTTCGATTATCCTTGCCTAGGCTGGTCTTCCATGCCTTTGCAACATTTGTGCATTGTTTGGACAATTTGGGTCAATGTGCCCTACCTGGTCACAAACATAACACTTGATAACCTTAGCCTCTTCCGTTCTGCATTCCTTGGTTATGTGACTCGTCTGCCCACATTTATAGCACCTGTTTGATCCCTTCAAACACTCGCCTAGATGGCACCATTGGCACTTCTTGCATACTGGAGGGCTTTTCTTCCTAAGGATTCCTTTCCCCTTTCTCATGCCTCCCTTCTTAGTCTTTTTCTTCCTTGTTTCGGCTTCTTTTACACCCGGGCTAAATAATTTCTGCCCTTGCCTCAACTCTTGCGCCCTCAATGCCCTTTCAAGACTCAATGCATAATCCTTAATCAATAAAGGTGCAAGGCTTTCCATTAGATATGACCTTAATCCCTGTTTGAACTTTTGTGCCTTATTTTCTAGTACATTAGCAATTCATAACACACATATAACCAAGGCATTGAACTTGGTGACATACTCTGCGACAGACATCCTTCCTTGATATAATCTCTCAAATTCAGTTACCTTTTGAGTCTGTAGTCCCACTGGAAGTTATTCTTTGTGGAACTCCTGAACAAAAGTCTGCCATGTCACTTCCTCTGGGTGCGGCATAGTGATCGGCATAATCTCCCACCACTCATGGGCATCCTTAGCCAATAGATGAGCGGTGTACAACATCCTCTGCCTATCATTGCATGAAGATATCCTAAACAACTTTTTAATCTTCATCAACCACTATTCAGCTTGCATGGGGTCAGGTTTTCTTAAGAACTTGGGAGGTCATTGAGCTAAAAATGCGTTGATTGCTTTCTTATCTGCCTCCATCAATTGATCTTCACCTCTGAATGGTGCTAGTGTGGGGGTAGGGTTAGCCATTCGAGCGGGTCCTCCTCTATCATCGCCACCCAACTGGGCTTGCTGGGTCCTTTCCCACAAGCCTTGAATTATGTCTGTAGTTTGGGTTGCCCAATTGCGTGTAGCCTACTGCATAGCCTACTGCATAGCCTACTTTATAGCTGCAACTACTCTTTCCTCAATCAATCTAGCTTGTCTGGATTCATGTTCTCCTTCCACATTTGGTTCCGAGCTTAGGTCTTCTCGTCATTGACGAGTCCTCAGGTTTTGCTCGCTTACTCTTAATTCAGGTCATTTAGGCCTATTACTCATTTCCCCAGCTTCATGCTCGCTTGGAATTTCCTTGTTAGCTGGCCTTTTTCCTTTATTCTGTCTAACTCTTAACCTGGTGTCAACCATGGTGCCTTTCTGAATATAGAAAAAGCACATCACATAAGCTTCATCAATGGTTAGCATTAGGTCATATCATACTTATATCATTATCATACGGTTAATTCATCATAACCACATTATTTCATATAAAACACATTAACCATGTCACATTCATTCATTTATGAACATGATACTAGATCTGTTTAAACCACAATATCTTTGCAAGGAGATATTCATTTGGCAAGTGCAATTGGTCATCTTTAGTGGATATTTTGAGGCTTTCTACTAGCATTACAACTATGGCGATGTTGCTGTATTGTTAAAAATATTATTGCATATGAGTATTCCAATTTATTCTTGCTAATTCTTTCCTCTATCGCGTAGGATGCTGCTAGCCTGAATAATTTCCTTTAAAGCTCAATCGGGGTAATACCAGAGGAGAAGTAACTTTCCATTAGTGGGCACAACTGGGGAGAAGTTGATTTGAATGTTAAGGAGTCACTAAGCAACCTCATATTTGAAAAATAACTAATACTGTTGATGATTCTTTTAGTTGACAAACCTCAATCATCTAAGTTATTTTTGTTCTTATATTCTTTAGACTTTTAATTTTAAATAGTGATTGATGGTATTATTTCTGATTTATGTTATCCCTACTATTTGGTGTGGGGTGGCTATTTTTATTCTTTACATCTTCTGTCATCCAATTCATTTTTTCATATTAGTCATGGATAAGTAGTCCATGACTTGTGTGCTGCATTGAATCTTGAAAATATATTTGTATGTGAGGAAACTTCTTGTTGTGCATTTACTAGCCCTTTCTTTTTCACTTTACAACAATTTGTTGTTGTCAAAATAACGTGGAGACCTTGTCCAACTAACCGCTAAATATAGCTCAGACCTCCCGTTATGGTTGCAAAATGAATGCATAAATTGAATGTCAAGGATAAGATGAATTATATTGATATAAGCTAGCAAAATGCAAAGATTACCTAATTGCTTAATTGCTGCAAATACAATGTATGTTTTCTTTCTTTGATCTTCTTTTGGATGCATCTTGTTATAGGCTTTCTCAGTTGTTTATTTGTTACACGTAGTATTGTCTTTTTTTCCAAATTACAAGAACAAACTAGATTAGCTAAAGATGGATTTTCATTTTCACCTTCTGTTCTTTTCTTTCTATTGGATTTTTTCATGCTAACAGAGGATTTTCAAATTGTTTTTCCTATTTCTTGTTAATCAATTTTTATATCTAAGCATTGATGCATTTATAGACAATTGATGTGGTTTATGTTGAAATTGAAATGAGGTGGAGCCTCAGCAGCATAATTTTTTCTTTGCAGGTGATTTATCATTTGTGTTTGTTCCTGAAATGCCTTATTGTACATTGAAGCAAACAAATGACTCTAGCCACTTTCAATCAATGGATATGAACTGGAAGCCATTGGTGGCTTATTTGATTATGAAAATCGTTGTCATATGATGATGGATGGCCTCAGTTCATGTAGTCGCTGAAAGCATTTATCATGAAAATACATAATGGGGGAGTGATGCGTGTACATTGTGTATAGGGTGTTAACAATGATAGTTTTAGATTTAGTCTTTAAATTTGTGTCATAAATTATTTTGTTCTAATATACAAAGAATTTTCTTGTCACTCATCTGTCAATGGGAATTTTTAAAGGAGAACATTTTGAATTTTCCTTCATTGTTGTCCTGCTGAAATGTTGATTGTTTGGAAATATGGTTTAGATATGTAATTGATTTCATCCAATTTTCAATCGTATTAATAATAGTTTCAATGAGACTTGTGAACTAGTCTGGATGAGATTCAATAATTTTTAAGCCGGAAGTCCAAGTGAGATTCAATCAAATAGTCCTGAAAATTACCACGGTAAATGCAATTTTACTTCATACTCATTTGAAATGAAGTTTTACTTTTAAGATCTTCGTTCTGTTTCAAGAATAATATAATTGAGAATTAGGCAATAGCGCAAATTTTTCATTGACCAATTGTACTACAGTAGTTGACTGTCCTTTTTGTCAATCTATGAAAATTTCTACAATTGTTATAGTTTCTATCATAAAGTCACCACATTGAGTGGTCCATGAGTGGGATCAATAGGATGTAGCTGCCTATCGTAACTTTAATGCTTTTAAAGATATTCATGTCTAAGTCGTATTTAATTACTAATATTAACTAAGTTGATGCCAATTAATTATAAGAAGCAACCAAGCATATGGTCCACCAATAGCTGTGTAGCTTAATAATGAAGATAAATAAGCTAAATATCTAAAATTTATATAGGAACAAGCTATCCATTCAAATCATTAAAGTTCATAATGTATAACTTGTATATTCTCATAATCTTTGGATTTTTACTATGATCATATGTTCCACCAGGCCCTGTAGAGTGGATTAATGAAATCTCAATAACAATAGTAAACCCAGATCTATTTTAGTTGAATCTTTGATAGGTAGCATCTATTATTGGGATCTTTGTTAGTTGTTCACCAAGTGAAACAGAAAAATAAAAAAATCAGCCTGTTGTCAAACAACTTTCTGAGAAGAATGTATCAGCATAAAATTTCCATGTAACACAACAAGATCAAACATAGTATACGGTAATGGTTTAATTTTTTTAAGGGATAACTAACAGGGTGTAGATCTCATTATTTGAAATTATTCTTTTTTAAATGTGTCTTCTATAGATTGAATTACATTTTATGCAACTGAAGCAACTTCTAGCTTGTTTAACTCTTAGAGATAAGAGTACTTTTTGGGTGATGTGACTGAATGGCTACTTTATTGGATATCAGTTTTTATTAGACTGGATGGCTACTTCGTGTTGTTTACGATTATGCGTTAATGGTTTATATCATTTGACATATGTTGGCCCAATTTTATGATGCTTCATTTACTTGGCTGTTTAGGCTTCTAAGCAACAAGTGCATCTGTAGCTCTATCGAGGAACCTATGAGGTGAAGATATATCCACACGAGACCTAAAGGCACTTGGACTTTCTAACAATACATTTTTATGTGTTCATACGTGTTGGCCCATTTTTATGATGCTTCCCTAACATGTTGATGCTTCAGCTTCCAAATCAATGAACCTTGAACAGTTAAAAATGGAAATGGAGGCACCTCACAACATATTTGTGGAAGAAGTTGCAAGTACTCAGCCCATATGCCATTTGGGCAGTAACGTGGAGCAACCGTTTGTTGGACAAGAATTTAAACGAACTTGAAGCTTGTGAATTCTACAAAGCCTATGCAAAGTCCGCTGGGTTTAGCGTTAAACTCAAACAGGTTCGTAGACTATGCTCTACTGCGGAGATTACATGGAGGCATATGACATGCTCTTGTAAATGCATGCATACACCAACTACAAATGACGAAGATAGTGCTTGTATCGCAAAGAAAATTAGACGAAAAAGAGTTTCCATTCGGTGCAACTGCATGGCTCGATTGGAGATTTCAAGGAAGCAAGAAGGGCAATGGGTGGTTACCAATTTTGGAACAACCACAATCATCAACTTGTAGATAAAGTAGAGGCATAACACTTGAAATTGCATCGCAAAATTAACGACGAATCTGCTTCAATTTTGAAAGCATGTAACGAGGTTGGCATTGGTCCTTCAACAACCTATAATCTTGTCAGAGAGTTAGGCATTGAGTCTGAGATCTGCTTCACTCGCTAGGATGTTCAAAATTTCAAATCAAGATCCCGTAGTCATCTACTGGCCCGAAATGCAGACCTTGTAATTAAATCAATACTTGGAATCTTCTAAGTTCACAGCTTCACCGAAGCACCGATAGGATGACCTTCTAGCCATATGGAATTCAATCAATGCTACCACGTTGTCACATCTTCGTCTCTTGTATCATGCAATAGAAGGGATGTTAACTCTATCGCGTGAACTAAATGAACTAAAGAAGATCTTTCCTGCTGAAGATGGATACCCAAAAGCGTCATCGCCAATACAGAATCAAGAATATGACAAAGAAATTATCATAGGCAACCTGCATGTGTCATCCAATCGTGGACGTCCTAAGCGGGGTAGAAAATGGCAGAGAAAGGGGAAGAATCGCCCGACCCTGTAATTCGACGAGTTTTATCTATAGATGTATGAAGATTCGCATTCGCATATGAATTGTGTGTTTTATTATGTGTGCTTGTTTTACTACCAAGAATGTCATGTTGGTTTGTTATGTGAGCATTATGTATAACGGCCGCTAGACCGTACAGTGGTTCTAACGGCATGTGATTCACGTAATTTTAAATGTTTTCTAATGTGTACATTTTCCCTAAACAATTTTTTACCTCCCATATGAAATATTGTTAATCATATGATTTTTTTCCTTTCAATTCTTGTGGTACTTTTACAATTTTTGCCCCTCTATATTTCATCTGGTGTGTACATTCAGTAACCGACCAACTTTGTCATGCTAATTTTTGGTTTGCAGTTGAGTTCGATGGACATGGATGACATGGATAAGATGTTGGAGCCTCAAAGCTATTCATTCCCCCCATGCCGATACTCCTAGCACATTAAGGAAAAGAAAATTCCCAGGAAACCCTACGAAGAGAATAAAAGAGCAATCAATGTGCGTTGTGCGAAAGTTTGTGGACTATTGCAGTACACTGAGTGTAGACCAATGAGAGGTCATATTTGATATGGGTTTTGGAGGTTTGCTATCAATGAGAGTATATTGTATACAACTTGGGCTGATTAAGTGGCTAGCACAACAATGGGATGAGGGTCATGGAGCCTTCCACATTGCAAGCAAGTGATTAGAGTTTACAGCGCGCGATGCTAATCTCATATTGGGACTTTCGCTTGGAGGCCAAAACGTCCTCCCAATGATGGGAGAGCGTAGCACAGATCAGTTGCGTATACAATTGAAATTGAGAAAAGTAAACACTCTACTGACTGCTGAGATTTACAAAAACCTAGCTGTAGATGGACAAGACGTGAAATGGCTCTAATCATTCGCTCTGTATGCGCTCTCCACTATGTTGTGTTCAACGTCGATGGGGAAAATGGAGGATGTCTACCTACATCATATACTTGACATTCAGAGGATAAGAGATTTTGATTGGGCAATGCATGTGGTGAACATGTGTAAGAAGTCATTTTCATTGTATCATTCACAAAGATAAAAGTTAATCGGAGTATGCACGGTCTTAGTATAGGTAATGATATCGTGTATTGTAGTTCACATCAATTGTACTCTTCTTTGTAACGAATATCTTGCTTTGTACAGATATGGTTCCTGGAGCTCCTGCAGAGTAGTGTTGCAGACCTCTCCAATATGCATCTTAGTGTATTGCTCATTAAGAACTGGACCTCTCAAGCCTGCTTGAGATTGGATGGACTATGGGATAAGGCAGACTTCGACCAAATGTTAGTAATTATCCTTATTAGTACTTGCTTTCAAAATGACCTTAACAACGTGTGTAATGTATTCCTCATTTCTTTGTAGGTCCAAGAGACAATCTATGGTGATGTTGGGTAGATCCGCGGTGGGCCTATATGGGAAGTTGTACTACGTGACTCACGCGATCACACTTCCTCTTCTAGTCCTCCAAAACCGGACTATGCGGACACTAATGTGCAAGCTGGCCCACGTGCTCGGGAAGAAGGTATTGCACCCACTGAGGTAGAGAGCTAACCAAGGAGAACGAAAGGGTAACAAAGGAGAATGAAACCCTACATGCCGAATTGAGGGTAAGTTGCCATGTTCTACTCCTTTGATGTGGAAAATTTCCTGTGCTGACTAAAATCACTGGCAACCTATTGTACATGTCAATCATGCAGTCTAATAATTATGGTTTTGTGCCTTTTTTAGGTTTTAAGACAAATGCTAGAAGAGTCACAATTTATGAATAAATCATTAGAATCACAAATCCAGGTACATCAATCTCTGATGTACATTTGAATTTGTCTTTGAATGAACCACGTTATTGAATGATAACAGATTTGACGGTAATTGATAGTAGTATTCCTGATTTAAATAGCTATATCTTCATGTTTTGTAAGTACAACCCTTACTTGGAATTCCAAAATCCAATATTAGGTTGGTGCAGAAGGACTTGAGTTGGTTTTGGTGAATACACAAGGGAGCTTTGAACCTGCGAAATCGAGTGGATGTATTCAGGAAGATGTCATGGCTCCCATTGATGCAGCGCAAGTGTCGAAACCCGCAGACATTGCCACTATGATCAAGAGAGGAAGCCAGAATATAAAGACCTCTATAGTGCTGAGTTACCTTACGAAACAACATCTAAGAGAGGGAAGCCAATTGCACTTAGACAGCATACTCGACAATCGGTGGCTGCTTCTGAAGCTAGAGCAGTTGGGAATAAGATTTTCTAGCTTATGATTACTTTATGATTTTCATGACTGCACCATGTACTTACATGCTATTTATTATCCTTATGCTCAATTACTGTATCCATGGACAAGTTGTTCAGTGAATATACACTTGTGGAATTTCTCTTGCATATTATAGAATTTAAGAAAATCTTGGAATCAATAAGATGTGAACTTTGAGTTGAGGCGATTAACAGACATGGAAGACAAAATTGTCACATTTGCATTTTCTAAATCCCTGCCAAAAGAGTGAGTCAGCCTACTCCCTATTGCGTTAAAGACTAAATGTTTTTTACTCTACACAGCTATACATTAATGGTGTATTAGATTTAATTAGGTGTTCCATGACTTGAATGTTTATCTGTACAGTGAGATTCTATTCCAATGTGAAGGCATGACATTGACGAAAGAGTTGTTCCTGTCGCTTGCTCCAGATGAGAAAGTGCAAGCTCCCTTACGTTGAATTATGGATGTGTCGGTTCCTAGTTCATACTCAATACAATAGTATTTAACTTGTCATCTTCTGTTTGTGGGTGCAGATTGTAGGCACACTTACAATGTTGTACAACATGCAACAGCTACAAGAAAGTTCAGGTGTGATTAGATTTTACTTTGATTCAATATTTTCAGTCAGTCATTTTTGCTCATGTCATTATTTTGGAATAACTTCTCACTGACTGCCAATCTACATATTTTTATCGGCGTATTTTGTGGTATGTAGCTATATCTCATGCACGACCCGGTTGCTCCAAACTGTATATATGATCCCGAGCAGATTAAATGTCATGTGGGTGATGCAGGCTGGGTAAAAAATTGCCAAAAATCTAGGTGTATGTTTCTACGTTTATATTATCTCTTGTATGACTTGAAAGTTTCTCTAATGATGGACGTTGCCACATTTATGCAAATTTTTGTACCAATATGCAGGGGCAATCATTGGTTTGCATGTGCGATTGACATAGTCTGCAAAGAAATTTATTTGTTACACTTAATGTCAACGGGCAGAGATTATGGGATAAAGGTTATTAAGAATGAAGTTGTAGGAATAGACATTGGTTTGCTTATGCCATTGATACGGTTTTCAGCCATTATAACTATGTGTATTATGTGTAAATGCATTCAGGCATCTTCATGGGTTGTTAAGTTGGCAAATGGATTGCCGCACCAAACTAATGGGTATGATGATCTTAAACTATGTCGCACATAGTAGTGTTCGATATTTCTAGCTGCTCATAACATATATATGATTGGATTACATGACAGGGTCGACTGTGATGTGCATATGTTGTGCAATATGTTCTCATTTATTCCTGAAAAGACTCCAAAATATAGATCGATACGTTTGTAAATTTTTTAATATGTAAGTAATAATTAGTTTATGGCGGAAATTGATGTAAACACCATTTGCATTGCAAGACAGATTACTGAATGGCGATGACAATTTGCATCGTTTATACTTAACAATAGTATGAACGATAATTTCAAGACTATACACCGCAAAACATTCAAGGACACATATATTCTACAAAACTGATTGGGTTGCAATGTGTAGGACTAAGTTAATGGGTTGCACCTGAAATTTCTATTGAAATCAACTCTTTTTGGTTAGTTCCATTGTAACATTTTTGTATAGTTGATTCCTATATGGTGGTCCTCATTTTTTGCTCAATACCACACAGATGTACATCCCATGAATATTATGTATTTAAGCACCTAAAATGGATTTGAAATTAAGATTCGAGATTGTTGAACATTCATGTTCATCATATATTGTCCGTATAATGATGAAAAAAGCTTAATCATTTAACGTAGCAGGTCCTTCCCTAAATACGGATGTTGAAAAAAAGTAGAAGCAAAGGGGTAAAGATCATTTTCATCTAAGCATACCAATCACAGATTAACATGAGCATTCAAAAAAATAACATCATATTTTTTCTACATCAAGGGGGAAACTTACTCATTTCTTCAATTGTAGCTCTCTGTTAAACCAATGGGTCGCGTGATGATAATTGTCTTGAGCCAACATATTAAACCTATCAGTGAGGATTTTGCATCCAATATTCTTCTTATAGCTCCCGGTGATTATCTATGCAACAAAACGTCACGAATGATATGTGTGGGCCATAATAAAATGTTTATGAGGCTATGAATGTACAATTTTATAGTTCAACAGAGATGAGTACATATACGTTATTGAATTGCACTGAGTGTGACCCAGTGTAATGCTCTATAATATTGATAATATCTACTCCGGACTCCTCTTTGTAATAAACAAACACATAAGCCACATTAGCCGACCAATGTTGACTCCAAAATTTGCAATACCTGTACTTATAAGTTCAACAGTGTCGTGCACGATGTCGAAGGCATATGCATCTCGAACCTCATTATCCACATCAAACATCTTCTTTAACATACTAAGCCGGATATCAACTCGGAAAATGACAAACATATGTTCACTAATGTTTAAATTGTAAATGTAGCAATCCATTCAAAAGACTTACCACTCGCTGGTAAGTTGCCATAAACCTGCTTGACTTATCCTCTTCTACGACGTCGATATAGTGTATTTTGCAAAGTATCATATCAACCGCATATGCAAACCAGGTATCATCATGGTATTGAATTGGTATAAACATCTGGGCACAAGGCATTAGAACAGTTAGTGCACGTAGTTGTTTCAGAAACATCATCTAATTAGGCAATAGCGTGAGTATTTAATTACCCATTCTGCATCAAGGGCGCAATATTGAAGCATGTCGACCGACCATTCCACTTCAATATCGTCTAACTTTCCTAATAACAGTCTCCTCTGCATGGGACGGAAATGAAATAGTCGCGTTATTGAATAGCCTTAACTAATATATATGCTTAGGGAACATTCCAGGTTGAAGATCTAACCCCGACAAACGATAAGAAGTAATGACACCTCACACTAGATATTCCCTCTCGCTGATGGAAATTTAGAATTATAATATATGCATCAATAGTCTGTCACTATGCCATGGACAATAGATATAAATTAATAAAAAGAATGATAAATAACACGTAATTAATAAACTACAAAATTGTCATGCTATCAAGCGCAGACTCATGAGTTACTTACACTATGATTGATGTTACTGTAACTGGCAAAACATTCCTTGTCCTTTTTGGTCACATGAGTCATTTGTAGCTTAAAGACCCTTGCCCTGTATATTAAAATTGGCCAAAAACAAGATGAAGACAACATTTCTAACAAAATCAAAGTTGAAATAATTGAATTTAAGGTTGCAAGTGCATTTGAAGCAGAATACGTACTCAGCATGCAGTCTCGAGTCTCCCAATACCCACTCAAGCCATAGCATCTTCTCTACCGTGACATAGGTTGGGTTCATCTTTATCAGGGAGCGATGTCTAAATTAGCTCGGGTCCTACAAAAAAGACAATCGATTTTTTCTAAATTTTTTTTAGAAATTTGAACATGTCATAAACTATTAAAAAAGACATGCCTCTCTTATATGCATCTTCGACCCTCACCATGATCACTTCCGATAAAACCAAGCATATATCATTGGAGGCTTCTACCAACAATCATTCAAGCCCCACTCATAGACAATTTCAAACGAATCATCCAAATGAATGACGAGACAATGGGTTCCTCCTTCACTATTGCCAGAAGTGGGGAGTTTGCTATCAGGTACACGACATGCGTTTGAATGTTGCAAAAATTTCACCTGATCCTCGAGTTCCTATTCTATGACTCAAAGTTAGATACATTATAGCTTATTTAGCAGAAAAGAAATTGAAGAAAACTTTCTCTCACCGCAACTCAATAGACATTCCGTTGGACATGCTTAACATGTTCTTGCACCATTTTCTCAAAGTCCTAACATAGAATCCCATGTGGTGAGATAATTTTATAAGGATTTTCATTACGAATAAAAATAGTAAAAAATAAAATAAATAGAGTAATTGTTCTTACAATAGATTTACTTCAAATTGTGAGTTTGTCGTTCTCATCGGAGTTTAATGGAATTTTCCTATGCATGGGATGATAATTAAGATCATTTGTACGAACATTATGATTGTTGTGGTTATTAAGAAAATGTTTTCAAGAGAAATATATATTTTCAACTTTTTAAAATATTACCAACAACAATAAATAAAAAGTAGGGAAGGTTTGAAGTACGTTAAATTTTGCATTGCCTTATATTCGTTGTTTTGCTTCATTAATTTACCAACAACAACAATAATAATAATAATTTCATTTCAATTATTTTTCTACATTTAAATTATTTTATTTTTTGTGATCCGCATCGTATATACACCATTAATATTATATACTCTATTTCATACATTTTATCAAAATAATTTTAAATTTTCATATACGGTAAAAATATAAATTTGAAAGAAAGATTATACACATCTTAATGGTTTATCCTTAGTCACTTTTCGCAACCCATTTTAAATAAAAAAATTTATTTTGATCATGTATGGTTAGTTTAATTATAAATTTAATATCTGTATGATTAGTTTTATTAACATCATATTATTTTTAAATTGAAAATACTTGTGCAATACTATAATTAGAAAAATTTTAGTTTTATTGGATAGTTTTACACATATCTATAAATAAGCAAAATCCAATACAGATATTATATTTAATGTTATGTAGCACAAAACTAAGTTTCATCTAAATTAATTATTTATATGGGCCTCAATTCATAAAAGTATTGTTGCTTAAACTTAATATTATAAGTTTTTGTTACTTATTTTAACATTAATCATTTTCTTAAACTAATTATTTTAAATAGAGTAATTAGTTAGAAATCAAATTTCACCATTCCATAAATGATCTGTAGGGCTCCATTTGATAGAAGTGGTAAAACATTTACATTAATATAATAAAATATTTAAATTTATATATTTATTGTCAAGTAGTAGTTAAACATATATGTCACCGAAAATAATTTATAAATGATCTTCTAAACCTATAAATGTATGCAAGAAATTTCATATTTTTCAAAATTACATTAAAGCGGGTTTCGTTTACAAATTTTTTATCAAAAAATTTTTGGAATGCCACCAAGCAATAAATTATTTCTGACAAAAATGGGTGCATAGAGTTTTAATTTAGTCATCATAATAGGCTAAAATGAAGAGTAATATCTTATATAATTCTCTTTGTAAATAATAAATTAGAAATAGTTGATTAGAAATGATAACTAAATTTTATTTTATAAGTACAATTTTCATTTTTTGTATCTTAAAATTTAATTTGTCATTTATTTATTTTTTCACGGAAAAGAACTTGCATCAGAAAAGTATATAAAATGATTGCGCAAAAGATAAACTAAATGTCAGAGTCATACTTCTACGTTTCCAAATGGATTTAATTTTCACCGCACTTGGATAGAAAACTCTTTTAAAATTATTTTTAAACACTATTAAATTATATATTATATTTAAGCTATAAATAACATTTGCCATTATTGGATATGGGTATATGTTTTCAATTTTTAATAATAAGAGTAATTCTGTTATTTGTGCAAATGGTTTAAATATTGTTATTTTGAAAATAAAAAATGTAAACATATCTTTAAATTAGTAAAATTTAATACTTAAGTTTAATACATGTAGATTAATAGTATTATAAACAATTAAAAAAATTAAAAATAAAAATTTTACCCACGTGCATTTAAATTTCAATCCATCTAGATGTATGTAAATATACATTGAAAATATTACTAAGCATATGAAATGTCAGTAGATGAATTAAAAATAAAATAGATAAATCTTATAAGGAAATGACTATTTTAATGGTAAAAATATAGATTTAAAATGTGTGGAAAAATAAAATTTCCATAAATAATGGAAATAAATCATCTAACAACCATATGATACCTAAGGATGTTTTATACACATATAATTGAGGATGTGGTGGGTTCAAGATGCCCCTCAAATGCGTCATGTTGTAGAACCATTTTTTATTTTTAGTTATTCCGAAATTATTAATCTGAATATATTATCTACAAATCTTGTTTTGTTATTTTTAAAGATGTATATACATTTAAATAAACTGGATTTCCTTAAATAAATAATCTGGTGATTTTTAATCATCGACAATATCATCCCCGTAGGTTTCCAAGTATCTGGTTAGTTCCAATCATTCACAAATAATGAAATCCAACATAATATACATTTGTGGAGCTCATCCAAGATAAACTAAATCCAGACAAATATTTACAATTATAATCTACAAATCAAACATATTTTTACTGGTATAATAAATAGGAAAAAAATGACTATTATCTACTGTGTTCATGAAAAGTGAAATTCATACCTTATCTGGAAAATCCATCAGAGCTTGGCTTGATGTAACGTTTCACGTGCCGGATGTGAAACTGTATCTGCTACTGGGAAGAAATAGATTATGTGAGGTGGAAATCAGCCGGAAGGAAGAAGAAGAAACTGTCGTGATGGTGGTCGTTCGGGAAAACACTGAAAGGAAGAAGAAGACAATGCAGAGTAATGGTGGTGTACTCGTGTATGATTTTCCAGAGCTCCTACCGACGCACTATAAAGCCATCAATCTTGTCGTCAATAGCAGCTAATCAGCTCGGTTGTAAATATGACGCACCATTTATGTTTGGCGGCAAAGTTGGTGAACTCTCGGCGGTAGCACGTCACACCGTCCAATCATGCATTTATTATATTTTGTTTAGATTTAATATCCGTTCTCTAAACGAAATTTAATATTTTTTGTTAAAAATCATGGTATACATACATTTCTTAGATCTGTTCCAGAGAATCCCTTTGTGGGTACACCAATGAAGTTTTTGTAAATTTTCATGCAATTCTTTTTAAAGATTCAATAAGAATTTTAAACTTTTATAATTCATCCATTTTTGCCAAAACTCCATTGATTCACTAGATTAACAAAAAGAAAAGTAATGGGCAAATCTATATTAAATAAGGAACCCAGATGTGTGTCCAATTGTAAATTTGGAGTTCATTTGGGCAGTTGCTACAAGTGACGAACCCTTACACTAAAACATGTGAACGGATGGAAAAAAAAAAAAAAAAAACTGCGGCAATTTCGTTTCGGTTATACATTTGACAGTATGTGAAATTCAATATCTTTTGTTCAAAATTATGGTATACGTACATTTCTCAGATTTGTTCCAGTAAATCCCTCCATGGGGACGCCAATTAAGTTTTACAAAATTCTCATGCTTTTTGATTAAGGATTTAATAATAATTATAAGATTTTATTAATTTGTCCACTTTTTGCCCAAACTCCGTAGATTTGCTAGATTTATAAAAAAGAAAAAAAAGTATTGGGAAAATCTATAGTAAATAATGAACCCAGATGTGTGCCCAGAAGTGAATTTGGAGATTATTTAAGCATTTGCCACAACATATTAAACTATACAAAAAAACATGTAAACGGACGCAATTCTATTGTAGCAATTTCAACAGCTTTATCTAATTTTGACTTTGTTTGCCCAATTTTGACTGACGATTTGACTACTTCTACTATTGTAGCAATGTTTTTTTTTTTTGATAAAAAAGAAGAACCCGCTATCCCTACTACCTCACAGCATTAGAAGGGATAGAGATAGAAGGATCTTCGCAATTCATTGCCAAAAAATTATCTGTACAAATGTTCCCAACAATAGCACTAGGAGGATTTCCCTGCCAACACTGATGGTCATTACCAGAACAAGAAATCAATTCGGCTAAGGAGTGCGCTACAGTGTTACCTTGCCGAAGAACATGGTGAATCGAAAAGGAAGCATGGTTAGAGATAATGGAAACAATCTCATCTACAATATAGCCCACATCAGAGAAGATAGGAACCGAGTTAGAGATATAGTCAAATAGGATGAGAGAATCGGTTTCCACATGAACCTGGCTAAAACTCAACTGAATCGCCCATCTCAGACCAAGGAGGATAGCAGTAGCTTCCATGAAGATTGCCTACCTCGTACCCGTCCGTTTCCACCCACTGGCAGCGACAAATTCACCACAGGAGTTTCTGATGACAGCTGCACAACCGAAATTGCCCAGATTGACATTGCTTCGTGCGTCCACATTGATTTTAAAAAACCCCGGTGGGGGTCTAGACCAGCGAGCAACCAGGGGCCTATCTAGCAAGCCCGAATTAGAAAGCCTTGTCGCCGATTTGTTCTGATTCAGGAACTCCAGACACCACGGCAAGACAATCGAAAAGTTAGGTGGAACATTCTCCATTTTGAGCTTATTACGCAGATACCATACCCTCCAACTGCATAGAATGAAAAGAACCAGGTCATCGGTTCGATGCCTTTGCATCAGGAAGTCCATAAGTTCTCGGACTGTCATGTTCTGGGATACCACCCGAGCCGCCTTCCAACACAAACCCAAAGTAGAGGCACATCTCAGAAAAATATGATCAGCATCTTCATGGTCAGATATGCACAAGACGCACCGCATATCGTCCCCAATACCTCTCAACCAGAGATTCCGTAAGGTAGGGAGGGCATTTGAGTAGATACGCCATCCGAAAATAATTACCTTGCTCGGTAGTCTCAGCCGCCAGATGGCCTTAAAGAAGCCCGAGTGATCCACCGTCGAATTCTCCGAGCACAAAAAACGATAAGCCGACTTAACCGAGTAGGTTCCATGCGGTTCATGCTTCCAAAACATACAATCATTCTCGCCCGAACGAGGAAGGGGAACCGATTGGACCAACTCCCAAGTAGCCTCTCCCGCCGCCACCAGAAGGCGGTCCTTCCTCCACGAGTGAGTATCTTGATCAATGAAGTGGCAAACCCGCACCCCCTCCGGCATAGAAAGAGGGAGAGGTCCCGCCTTAGCAATCCTGGACTCCAACCAGTCGTCATCAAAGAAGCAGACCCGTTGTCCGTTACCTATACGCCATTTGCATCCCCTTTGAATAACATCCCTCGCCTTCAAAATACTCTTCCAAGTAAAGGAATCGGTTAACCTCGCCTTGCACGACCATATGTCCGTGTTTTTGAAGTACCTCGCCTTGAGAACTTTGTGGCAAAGCGACGAAGTACAAGAGACGAGCCTCCACACTTGCTTGGCAAGAAGGGCAACATTAAACTTGTGAAAATCTCTGAAACCCAATCCCCCTGCCCTCTTGGGTTTGCATAAATCCTTCCAGGCTACCCAACTCACCTTCCTCTTTCCGTCCGTTTCCCCCCACCAGAACCTACTCAACATTCCGTTGATGTCGTTGCAGAAAGATTTCGGCAATAAAAATATGCTCATTGAGTACGTGGGAATCGCTTGGGCAACTGCCTTGATGAGCACCTCCTTTCCTCCCCATGAAAGCAATTTACCCTTCCACCCATGGATGCGGTTTCTGATGCGATCCTTGAGGCTTTTAAAGATACCCACTTTAGATCTGCCAAGCCAAGCAGGAAGCCCCAAGTATTGGTGGAAGTCACTCCCCACAGAACCAAGAATATGAATCAGCTCCCGCTTTGCATCTTGATTCACATTGGTACTGAAGAAGATGGTCGTCTTGTCGATATTGACCACTTGGCTTGATGCGGCAGCATATAGCTTGAGCATATCCAACAATATCCTTAAGTACACCTTATCCGCCCTGAGGAATATGATCGCGTCGTCGGCAAACAGAAGATGAGAGATCATCGGGCCGTGGGGTTGCAGCCTGATACCGTGGAAAGCACCCCTGCTAGTCTCATAGGAAATCAATGCAGATAACCCCTCAACACAAAGCAAGAATAGATAAGGACACAGGGGATCACCTTGACTGAGGCCTCTCCCCGGCTGGAAGAAAGATGATTTGAAGCCGTTGACGTTTACTCGGTAGCTGACAGTAGAAACACAACTCATAATCCACTCAATCCAAGCCTCATCGAAGTTCATGGCTTTCATTACGCATCTCATGAAGCTCCATTCCACTCTGTCATAAGCCTTTGACATATCAAGCTTTATGGCCATCTCATGTTTCCTTCCTGACTTTCGTCTCCGAAGCGAATGAATGGCTTCATAAATAATTAACATTTATCCGTGATGAGCCGACCCGAGATAAATGCACTCTGCTCGTCAACAATGACCTCGTGAAGAACAAGCTTTAATCTGTTAGCCAAGATCTTTGCTAAGATCTTATAAACCACATTGCAAAGGCTGATCGGTCTGAATTGTGATAACATGTGCGCTCCCGACACTTTTGGGATCAAAACAATAGTGGTCTTGTTTAGATCCTTGATAAGCTTACATAACTGGTCAGGATTACGCTCGTTCATAAAATCCCTACACCAATCAATAATCTCGGGTCCCACCGTGTTCCAATATCTTTGATAGAATCCTGCTGACAAACCATCCGGGCCCGGGGCCTTAGAAGGACTCATCCCTTTTACAGCGATGCGGACTTCATGATCTTGTAGCGGGAGAGACAAAGATCTTCTATGCTCATCTGAAAGCTTCCTAGTGATAACATTTTCAATCCATGGCGCCTCCCTCGGCAAGCCAGAGGAAAAAACCTCCTGAAAGTGAAGTACCGCCAAGTTCATCATCATATCCTGATCCGTGATCCTATTCCCGTTCCGGTCACATAGAGCTTCAATATGATTAGAACGGTGCCTGTTAGAAGCAACCCGATGGAAAAACTTAGTATTTCTGTCACCCTCCACTAGCCAGTGCGTTTTGGCCCTCAGTCTCCACAATTGCTCCTCATCTTCTAGGAGAATATTGATTTGATGCTTAAGGCTTCGCACAGCATCGTCCCTTTCATCATCCTGCCTCCTGTTCAGAAGGATACCCAACAACCTCTGCTTCTGCTCTCCTCCTTTGGTTCCACTTATCTAGCTCAGAACCGCAGTAACTCAGCTTCTGTCTAAGCACATTAGATGTCCGATCGGCCCCCCGAGGTTGGAAGGACCATGAACTATCAATGATCCTGGACGCCTCAGGATCACGGGCCCAGAAAAGCTCGTATCTGAACTCCCGGGGCGGTTTCCTCTTCCTTCCACTAGAGCAGAGAGACAACAGAATGGGGCAATGATCCAAAGTGGGAGCCACCAAGTGAAGAATCTTAGCATGAGGGTAAAGATTCATCCAAGGAGGAGACGCCAGTCCCCTATCCAATCTCGCCTCCACCCTTTGCCTCCCCCGCCTGTTGTTTGACCACGTCATCTTAGACCCACTGAATCCAAGGTCTTGAAGATTACATCTATCAGCTACCTCACAAAAAAGGTCCAATTGGACCTGCGGGCGGTTCCTACCGCTTGCATATTCGTTATGGTCCATCACTTCATTAAAATCTCCCATCACAAGCCATGGTTCCTCAAAATCGGGACTCAACAGGTTAAGAGTCTCCCAGCTATGATGTCTGTTGTGTGTTTCTGGATGACCATAGAAGCCCGTGAACCTCCAACCCAAAAAGCTCGCATCAATATGGTGAGAGGAGTAACTCTTGATACATGCCGGTTTACTGTTTGACCACATGAGGGCCAACCCCCCTCTTCTCCCATCCGGGTCCACTGCGAAGCAAGAATCAAAATTGAGACGCCTTCTGATATTGTCCATCTCTTTAGAATTGCACTTCATCTCGGAAAGGAAAAGCAAACAGGGACCTTGTATCCTGACCAGGTCAAGAAGGCTACGAATCGCTCGTGGGTTCCCAAGCCCACGGCAATTCCATGCTATTATAGCCATTCTAGTGGAGGCGGGCCTGGGGACCCTCCCCAGCCACCTCAATCGAAATACCTCCATCTTGACCCCTTGTCCTTTTTGCCGCCTCAAGCCGCTCGTCCTCCTTGCTATTCCGACCCCTTTTTCCCCCGCCCATAATTTGAACTGTCACTGGGACGAGCCCATCTGATTCCCTCCCCCTTCTCGCCCTCCTCTTCCATTTGCCATTATTGGCACGGGAAATCTCCCCTCCGTCCGAGAACCCTGCTCCCATACTACCATAGTCGTGCCCCTCCACCCCCTTCAACGAACTCTCCCTTAGAGCTCCACCCGCCGACGGTAAGACAGCCCCCCCCTCGCTGCCCTCCCTCTCCTCCTCCAGTGCCTCCACTTGCACCTCCTGCAAGACCATCTCCGTACCACTCCCACAATCCCCTTGGCCATGCCCCGCCTCATGCATCCCCATGTACGTGTCCCTCCCATCCAACTGCACTGAATAACCTTCTAGTGGTTGTCCCACCATCTGTCCATCTTGCCCCGTAGACTGCCCGCTTGGAGCCATCGCCAAGGTCCCCCTCCGTGACACGCCAGCAGCCATGGGACCCTCCATGGAGCCGCCTGGATAGGAACTATCTGCTCCCGCCCCCACCCCTTGCTGCCAAGACTGTAATGAAGAGACTCCACACGACAGCTTCCAGCGAGGAAGCTTACCCCCCCCCACCTGGCCAGCCTCGTCCATCGCCTCCTCTCCACCCTGAGCCAATACCTGCGTAGAATCAGCAGAATCACCTCCACCCCTTGAGCTGTCCTCCATATCGCTGCCATCCCTTGCCTTCCTGAGTCCCAGAGAATGTGCATGGAGCTGCCCGTCACTACTGGTATTCATCCCCAGGTACTTCATTGGCACCACCCTACCATTCTTCATGGGCCCGTCGTGAAACAACACTGGTTTCACTCTAGTCCTTAACCAGCTCCCATACGGCATGGCTTCCTCCGATTCTGGTTTATGTGAGCCTGGGTTCTCACCACATTCGCGATGAGCATGGCCTAGACGTCCACACAGGTAGCAGAATACAGGGAACTTGTCGTATTGAAATGAAATCCATCTTCTTTGCTGGCCACCAATCTGAATGAAGAGTCCTCTCCTTAATGGCTCTCGGCAGTCAAGCACCACATTCAGCTTCAATTCATTTCGACTAGCTACAATTTCGTATACCTCTTCGAACGAGTTACCAATGCAGCGACCCAGGTAGTCCTTGTCGACAATATGCGGGATCCCAATCACGTGCACCCATAGTGGCGTTTTAACGAGCACCAGGTGGTCAATATCTGTTTCCTCTTTTAAATCATGAACGAGCACCAGATTTCGCTCATACAGCCATGGCCGCCCAGTTAGGATGCGCTCCTTGTCGTCCTGCTTCGAGAGAGATACTTGGAAGAGATTCACCCCGATCTCCATGAATAAGCACGTACCTCTCGTTCGCCATAGCCTTCGCAATATAGCTTTAAACACCTCTCTGTTGTACGATTTCGTCGACCACATGGAGCAGAGAATGGAGCCACCGTCGCCCGGATGTATCTTCTTGATAGCTTCGCCGGAAATTACTAAGGTCTGCAATTCCACTCCCAGCAGGTCCCCGACATTCAGATTCATCTCTCTGCTTGAAACTCTCTGTCTGTTCCCCCCGTTCGCCAATCTTTCTTTCCCCCAATCGACACTCACTGTTCGTACTACCACCCAGTCGTCTATCGCTGATCACGTTCATCCCTCTATCTCTGATCACCTCTACTCAATCCCGAGTGCGAAGGAGTCACCAGTCGGGGCTACGGAGAGAGGATAAGTAACGGCATACTATTGTAGCAATGTTGATTGCTTTTTCAGATTCCGATTTTGACTCATTTGCCTCTTTTGACCGACGATTCAACTATAGCAATTTTCGGATGCAATATTTTACAAAAAACCAATGAATGCAAGATTTCGCAAAAAGTTATTTATTACTAAGAAATTAAAGAAAAATAAAATTATGATAGAAAATTTACAGGAGATATAACATGAGGGTACATATTTAGAGGTGTTCTATAACATGAAATTTTCTATATATTTTTAGTTCAATATAAATATTTATTAAATTGTTTGTTTACATTGATTTCACTTGAAGTCAATAAATTTGTATTTTTAGTTTAAATTAATTAATTACAGTAACAATCAATTAAAATTATTATATTAATACTTTAAATTTATAATATAAACTGTAATAATATTATTTTATAATTTTAAGAAATTTTGTTATAAAATTTTTATTAAATATAGTTATTTGCAAAATTGATCATTTAACCAATCCCGAAAAGTAACATATATTTACATATTAAATCTAAGTCACAGTTATATATAATTTATCAAAATTTTGGTTCTACAACGTCATATATATAATATTTTTTATTATTTTATATCTTTCTGGAAATTTCTATTTCATTTAATCAATTGGAGTTAATATTTTTAATTATAAATTTATATATTTATTTATTTCTAAAATTATTTAGACCTTGAATAAATATTTAAGAATATATATTTTGTAAAATACATAGATTAGGTAAAAAATTCATAAATTATAACAAAATTAGATGCTGTTAGACGCAATTAGACACGGTTAGATGCGGTTAGATGCGGTTAGACGCGGTTAGACACAGTTAGATTAGGGTAATTTTGTTAAATCGTATTATTTGGATTTAAAATTTGGTTGTTAAGATATAAATGACCTTATAAGGGACCTAGGATCATATTACAGGTGTTAAATTAGGATTAAATTATTAATTTAAAAAATTAAAAACGGTTAGACACGGTTAGATGCGGTTAGACGCAATTAGATTAGGGTGATTTCGTTAAATCGTATTATTTGGGTTTCAAATTTGGTTGTTAAGATATAAATGGCCTTATAAGGGCCCTAAGATCATATTACAGGTGTTACATTAGGATTAAATTATTCATTTTAAAAATTAGACACGGTTAGACACGCGTAGACCCGGTTAGACACGGTTAAACCCGGTTAGACACGGTTAGACCCGGTTAGACACGGTTAGATTATAGTGATTTCATTAAATCATATTATTTGAGTTTTAAAATTGGTTATTAAGATATAAATAGCCTTAGAAGGGCCCTGACATCATATTATAGGTGTTAAATTAGGATTAAATTATTAATTTCAAAAATTAGACACATTAAACACGGTTAGACACGGTTAGACATGGTTAGACGTGGTTAGACACGGTTAGACGTAGTTAGATTAGGGTGATTTCATTAAATCATATTATCTGGGTTTCAAATTCTATTGTTAAGATATAAATGACCTTATAAGGGGCCTAGGATCATATTACAAATATTAAACTAGGATTAACTTATTAATTTAAAAAATTAGACATTGTTAGACACGATTAGACGCAGTTAGAACGGTTAGACGCAATTAGATTAAGATGATTTCATTAATTCGTATTATCTGAGTTTCAAATTCCATTTTTAAGGTATAAATGGTCTTATAAGGGGCCTAGGATCATATTACAAGTGTTAAATTAGGATTAACTTATTAATTTCAAAAATTAGATGTGGTTAGACACGGCTAGATGCAGTTAGACACGGTTAGACGCGGTTAGACATTGTTAGATTCTATTATATTCAGAAAATAAAAAAATATTAATAAATTTTCAAAAAATCAAGAAAAATAAAAGAAATTGTTATTCTTGAGAGTACCTTAATTACATTAACTTTAAATAATATAACATAACTCTTAATAAAAATTATATTTTTCAACTTTACCAATCATAATGAAATTTTATTAAAAAATTATTTTTTGTATACTAATATTTTTAAAAATTATTAAATAATGAAAAATTATGTTTACATACGTTTTCGTAATTGATCTATCAAATGAATGGAATAGATTAAGATTTTGTATGTATATAATACAAAATTTATCAAAAAACCAAACATACTCACATTTTTTAACAAATATACTCATGATGGAAAATTACCAACTTGCCCCTGCTTACTTCCACAAAAAAATGACATAACATAATTTTTTTGATCCGTATTATAACATTACATCGTAACTCATATTGAAAATCAAGCCCAAGAATTCTCCCAACTTATCTCATTTTGCATTACATATGAAGCCCGAGAATTCTTCTAACTTATCTCATTGTATATTACATGTAATAACACTTTGGATTGTATAAATCGCATCATATGTATTATTTATATCTAAAACTACATCTACCGTTGAAATTCTTCAATTACATATATATATATATTAATTAATATAATCTGATTTTTATTATCAACAGTCTATATTATATTTAAAATTTATTTTACAATTTAATTTTAAGAAACAATAAGAAACAATATTATTTGAAAGAGCTTCCACAAAGAATTCCAATGGGCGAGTTCCATTGAAGCTACTCCTGTGGGAGCCCCAACCCATGGGAAGCATTTCCACCATTTTTTCCAGGGGAAGTTGCATCTCTGCCGTTCGTTTGAGCTAGACGGCTACGATTTGTTTGGGTATTTTGGGTAGTCAAAAAATCGAAGGGAACGCACGGACTCTTGCTGTTTACTCGCACCTGTCCTCTCATTCCATTCTTCTTCCTCCCTCTTCACGCTAGGTCTCCTCCCTATTCAAATTACATTTTCTTCCGCCGTTCAGATTACTTCCTACCATCTTATGATTAAGGTCATCCGATTTTTGCTTGGCTGTCCATATGGATTATCATGGATTTTTTATTTTTTCAGTACTGAAATTTTAGTTTCCATTTTTTTTTGCAACTAGTTGAATATGATGGCATGATTTAGCTTGATTCAGATGGGTATTTCAAACCCGGCTTTCGAATTTGGTATGGATTGCTAATGGTTGCAGGGGTTGGCAGTTCGAGACTTCACGTCGATGGCTTGATGCAAGTTGATCGATGTAGAGGCTGAGAACAGAGAGTCCATGAATGGGTGGTCGGAGGCAAGGACAAGAGAATCAACAACAGTAGTTGTCATTGGCAAAGAGAAGGAAGAAGGGAGTTGGAGGTAGCGGAGAAAGGAGACGGATTGACAGACCCGAAGAGGAGAAGGGGAGATGATATCGGTGTAGTTGTGGAAAAGGCTTTGAAGAGGGTGAGGATGACCAATGATGAGGAAGGAGACTAGAGAGATTATTTTTTCAGCACTGCAGTTTTAATTTCCATTTTTTTCAATTCGATGAATACGATGGCATGATTTACATTGATTCGGATGGGTTTTTCAAACCCGATTTCGTATGGGGCATGGATGGCTGCTGCCATTGTCGTGACCATGGCTGTCGGTGACGGTTTGGATGTCGTATATGGACCCATGATGTCGGCCGTGCAAAGGCTGGCGGGTGGTGATGGGTCACGGTGGTTGGCAGCAAGGGTTTCGCAGGTTTGGGGGAAGAAGATGGACTTTAGTGAAATTTACAGAAAACCCCATGGCCGAAGACATTTCGCAAATGGGGTCAGGTTAGAAAATTTTGCAAAGTAGCCCCCAGCCTGCATCTCTTCTCCACCGGGTTTAGGCCTATGTCCAAAGCCTGGCAAGCTCCAGCACTGTACAGTCCGGGCCATCAGGCCCAAGTGACGCCCATCTTGGCCTGAATTTTATTATATGTTTATTTTATTTAAAGTAAAATTTATTTTTATTTAAATTTTATTATTTTAGCTTGGATTTTGATCAAAAATAAAATTTAATATTTTTTATCATTAAATGAAATTTAATGTTGACATAAAATTCATTAACAAAAATTCTTTTTGTCTAATGAAATTGTTCTAATTCTCTATTTGTAATTTTAACTGAGTAAATTTTGATGCAATTGACACCTCAATCTTTCTTCTCATCCTATTCTAAGTAAATTTTGATTCAAAATATTATTATTTATATTAATAGCAACAAATTATGTAAAATATTATAAGCAATATATCTTTTAAATTTAATAAATTAAAAATGATATATATATATATATAATTATAACAAACTTTGCCAAAGTTCACTACGGTTTGAACAAACAGTTAGGCTAGCTAAACCTGAACAAGAGTTAGCAACGGTTCAATTTATAAGTTAGTTTTGATAGCATTGCTTAAAATAATGTGAAGTTTCAAGCAACCCAAAAATTAAAATTGCTTCCTCAATTTGAATAAAATAAATTTAAAGATAAAATATACTTATTAAATTATAGAACCAAAAATCTAATATTCTTTTATCCGTGGGCGGGCATTGCCAAAATATTTTAAAACTATGGGCCGACAGACTTCATGCCTCCATTTGGTCTTTAATCAACTAAACGGGCCAAGAGACTTCATCCACTCGTGTAAGCATTGAATTTATGACTTTATATACATTTTAATTATACATTTACATGATATAATAATTGTTATTAATTTTTAAAAAATAAGTTTTAATCATTAATATATTTTCGAATTTTATTTAATAAAAATATATAATAAATTATTTAAGATAATTTTAATATTTTCTAATTTATAATATAGAAATGTGACAACTTATTCACCAGAAAGGATAAGAAATTAGCTAATTCAAAGTACATTTGGAGCACAATATAATTAATGTCCTTGGACTCTACAAAATAGCTTAATATAAATTGAAGCATTTTTTTGTAAAAATGGGTATAACTTATTTCAAACTTATTTAATTTTATCAATTTTCCTCCCAATCGTTCCATATATGTATATTTAAGTAATACCAATGCACCTACCACCAAATTACTCTATAATGAATAGTGAGCATACTTAATTTAAAATACTTAAACATTTTAGTACTTTTATAATCTTCATTTCAAATTAGTTTACAAAATTTTTATTTAATGTATTTTTCAGATTAAAAATAATTTTTAGGATTATTTTTATTGGCTTAATTATTGGCCATAAGTGGTGTTGACATAGGCAACCATAGGAGATGATTTGGGGCTGACAAATAACCAAAATTGGTGCTCCAACTATGAGTTAAAAAGTATTTTAAAATTTTTGAAGTATTTAATCATGCAAAAATGATTTTTTTGATATATAATAATTTTTTTTATTTTAATTCAATTCAAAATAATTTGAACGATATACGAGAATTCAACATTTTAATTTTAATTAAAATTGGTATATGTCTTTTAGTTAAAATTGGTATATGTTTTTAACTTATTTTTACTAAATTTACCTTCAACTTTAAGGTACATAGATGTTAGAACTAAAAAGCAAAGATTGTGTACTAGTAGATGGTAACGTGATAACGCACCCTTATGTATGAGCATTAACATGAAATTATATCCCATGTGAGCTCTTTCTTAATTGTAATCATATAATTAAAAAAGCACAAGTAGTATAAATTTGATATTATTAAAATAATTTGAATATTTTTTATTTATATACAATTTCAATGTAATTTCACTTAAACACTGTGTGAAAAATGATACAAAATAACTACATGTGTTGCAATTTTTATAAAGTTTCTATTCAATACAAATTTTTGTTAAATTAATAATTGAATATTGATTTAATTTGTTTAAATTAATACCTATTGTTGTTTAAAATTTATTATTTTAACTTGAATTATAATCAAAGATAAAAAAAATTAATGTTGATATAAACTTTATTTTGATTTGCAAAAATTTTACAACAAAAGAGGATGAGCGATATAATTTTTACTATTAAAAATGTAAATATCTTTTGTTTAAATTTAACACCTACAGGTAAGAAATTTAAAATATTATTAACTAATATATATATATAATATTTAATTATAAACTCAAACACTATATGATTTTTCTGTAAAAATGTTCTAGTATTAATTCATAAGGTCTAAATTATTTGATTGAATCCGGTGAACCAAATTATTTCGTACTTTTGTGATAAGTGGACTACATTGTAGTGATCTTCATTTCAAATTAATTTATAAGATTTCTATTTAATACAAATATTAATTTAATACATAATTTTATCTTGATTTAATGCAATTATAATTAATATGTATTTTTTAAAATTTATTAATTTCAAATTGAAATCAGCAACTGAAGAGATGAGTGAATCCTAAGGGTTACCGCATATTTAACTCTTTATCTTGAAAAAATATTACAATTAAAATTATTTAGACATCAAATAAATTATTAAGTATATATATTTTGCAAAATACACAGATTAAGTAAAATATTCAAAAATTATAAAAAATTAGATGCTATTTGATTATAAAAAATTATAAAAAATTATTTAAAATAAATAATTTAAAATAAATAATTTATCATCATTAAAAAATATTTATTTTGCAAGATATATATTTTAATTAATACTTTTCATATGGATTTAAATTAATTTTTAATTTTATTTAAATGAATGTTTTGTTTCTCTAAAATATATATGTGTCCCGCGGGCCTCCAAAAATGAATATTTTATTTTTCTAAAATATATATGTGTCCCGCGGGCGTCCAAAAATGAATATTTTGTTTTCTAAAATATATATATGTGTCCCGCGGGTCTTCAAAAATGAATATTTAGTTTTCTAAAATATATATATATATATGTCCCGCGGGCCTCCAAAAATGAATATATTATTTTCTAAAAATATATAAATGTCCCACGGGCCTCAAAAAATGAGTATTTTATTTTTATAAAAATATATACGTGTCCCGCGGGCGTCCAAAATTGAATATAATGTTTTATAAAAATTTAAATGTGTCCCACGGGCCTCAAAAAATAAATGTATTATTTTTTAAAAATATATAAATGTCCCACGGGCCTCAAAAAATGAGTATTTTGTTTTTATAAAAATATATATGTGTCCCGCGGGCGTCCAAAATTGAATATAATGTTTTATAAAAATTTAAATGTGTCCCACGGGCCTCCAAAAATAAATGTATTGATTTTTAAAAATATATAAATGTCCTACGAGCCTTAACAAATGAATATTTTTTTAACAAAAAGAATCATGTGTCCCGCGGGCATCCAAAATATATATAATATTTTTTACTATTTTATTTCTTTATATAAATTTTTATTTCATTAAATCAAGTGGAGTTAATATTTTTAATTATAATTTAATATATTTATTTGGGTTCCAAATTTGGTTTTGAAGACATATATGATCTTATAAGGGCCTTAAGATTATATTAGAGGTGTTAAATTACGATTAACTTATTAATTTCAAAAATTAGATGCTGTTAGATGCTGTTAGATGATGTTAGATGCGGTTAGATGCTGTTAGATGCGGTTAGATGCTGTTAGATTCCGTTAGATGCTGTTAGATGCCGTTAGATGTCGTTAGACGCTGTTAGATTAAGTTGGATTTCTTTAAATCATATTAACTGGGTTTCAAATTCAGAAATTAAGGTCTAAATGACCTTATAAGGGGCCTAGGATCATATTACAGGTGTTAAATTAAGATTAACTTATTAATTTCAAAAATTAGATGCTGTTAGATGCTGTTAGATTCCGTTAGATGCTGTTAGATGCTGTTAGATTCCGTTAGATGTTGTTAGATGCCGTTAGATGCCGTTAGACGCTGTTAGATTAAGTTGGATTTCTTTAAATCATATTAACTGGGTTTCAAATTCAGAAATTAAGGTCTAAATGACCTTATAAGGGGCCTAGGATCATATTACAGGTGTTAAATTAGGATTAACTTATTAATTTCAAAAATTAGATGTTGTTAGATGCTGTTAGATGCCGTTAGATGCTGTTAGATGCCGTTAGATGCCGTTAGACGCTGTTAGATTAAGTTGGATTTCTTTAAATCATATTATATGGGTTTAACATTCTGTAATTAAGGTCTAAATGACCTTATAAGGGGCCTAGAATCATATTACAGGTGTTAAATTAGGATTAACTTATTAATTTCAAAAATTAGATGTTGTTAGATGCTGTTAGATGCTGTTAGATTCCGTTAGATGCTGTTAGATGCTGTTAGATGCCGTTAGATGCCGTTAGACGCTGTTAGATTAAGTTGGATTTCTTTAAATCATATTAACTAGGTTTCAAATTCCGTAATTAAGATCTAAATGACCTTATAAGGGGCCTAGGATCATATTACAGGTGTTAAATTAGGATTAACTTATTAATTTCAAAAATTAGATGTTGTTAGATGCTGTTAGATGCTATTAGATTTCGTTAGATGCTGTTAGATGCTGTTAGATGTCGTTAGATGCCGTTAGACGCTGTTAGATTAAGTTGGATTTCTTTAAATCATATTAACTGGGTTTCAAATTCAGAAATTAAGGTCTAAATGACCTTATAAGGGGCCTAGGATCATATTACAGGTGTTAAATTATGATTAACTTATTAATTTCAAAAATTAGATGCTGTTAGATGCTGTTAGATGCTGTTAGACGCTGTTAGATGTTGTTAGACGCTGTTAGACGCTGTTAGATTATGATGATTTTATTAAATCATATAATATGAGTTTCAAATTCTGAATTTATGGTCTAAATGACATTATAAGGGACCTAGGATTATATTACAGGTGTTAAATTATGATTAACTTATTAATTTTAAAAATTAGATGCTGTTAGATGCTGTTAGATGCTGTTAGATGCTATTAGATGCTGTTAGATGCTGTTAGATGCCGTTAGATACGATTTTATTCAGAAAATAATAAAATATTAATAAATTTTCAAAAATTCGAGAAAAATAAAAGAACTTGTTATTTTTGAGAGTACCATGATTACATTAACTTTAAATAATATGAAATAACTTCTAATAAAATTTATATTTTCTAACTTTACTAATTATAATGAAATCTTTTTAAAAAATAATTTTTTGTACAAAAAAATTTTTAGAAATTTTCAAATGATGAGAAATATGTCCACATACATTTTAATATTTCATCTAGCAAATGAATGGAATAGATTGAGATTTTGTATATATATAATACAAATTTTATCAAAAAACCAAACATACTCACGTTTTTAAGTTATTATACTCTCGCTGTAAAATTACCAAAATGCCCAGCTTCCTTTTTTTTACCCAAGGGAAGTGCTTCCTATGGGTTGGGACTCCTCCTGTGGTGGGGTGGGGGGTTTTTTCGGACCAGTTGAAAAGCCCGGAGGAAACTGCCGTGCTTGCGGATGAAACGTGCCAGGATAAAGAAAGCGACGAGTGCTTCCCAGAAACGTTCCCGGGAGACCTCCACTTGATCCAGTGGGATCAGTGCCCTCTAGACTTGCCACTTGCCTCTGGAACTGGAACCACACAGACAATGTGAAAAATAAATACCACTCGGACCATTTCTTTTATTTTTGAAATTTTTTTAATAAAATAATATGATATTATAGGGATAATGACCAAGAGTAAAACGAACAAAATTAAAATAAATAGATTAGTCGTAACTGTAGTCATATAAAAATATAGAAAAAATAATGTAATTGTATAGCAAGATATGAAAAATACAATTAAAAATAAGATAATTATAGATAGTAAAAAGTTTTAGATCGAATAATTTCAAAAACTTTTATGTGAAGTTAAACATGCCCCTAGAGTGTGTTTAGAAGTAATAAATTTTTAGGTGAAAAGTTGTTTAAAAGAAAAATAATGATACGATATTAAAGGATAATGATGAGGAATAAATAGAATAAAGTTTAAATAAATAGGTTAATTTTATATGTAGTTGTGTACAAATAATTTAAAAGTAGAACGGTTGTAGATGAAGATGTGAAAAAATATGATAATTATAGAAAGTGAAAAAGTGTATAGTTAAAAAATGCTCCAAATATAACTCATTTAATATCAATAAAGATTCTACTTTAGGGTGTGTTTGGCAATACATAAAGTTTTTCAATTTAAAACATTTCACTCGTCAAAACTTCCTTATTTTTTTTATTTTTTTTCAAATCTTCTTATATATACAACTTTCTTATTTTTTAATTACTTTTACATCATGACCCATACAATTAATGTATCTATTTTAACTTTATTCTCTTTTACTCTTTCTCATTATCCTTTTTATGTCACATTATTTTCTTCTAAATTTTTATACTAGAATCTTTTCTTGTGTGTGTGTTTTGAAAGTTGTAAACTTTTGATGAAATTTTTTAAAATGTAAAAGTTTTTTAAATATGAGAAAATAATGTGATATGATATGAGTAATGATTAGGATCAAAGAGAGTAAAGTTAAAATAGATAGGTTAAATGTACGAGTAATTATTTAAAAATGATTAAAAAGTAAGGTAGTCATATAAAAAGAATTGAAAAATAATTTAAAAATAAGGTAGTTGTGGAAAGTAAAAAGTTTTAGTTGAAAAATTTTAGATATTAACAAATACCCTTTAAAAGTTTTATTACTTCCCAAACACATCATTAATGCTTAGGTGAACATCGAGCATTAATATTTATACAGACTTTTCTTTTTAAATTTTTGAAAAAATTCCTATTATACCTAATTTGTATATATTTGAAAAGTGATAAAACTTTTAGATAAAAAAATTTTAGTGTAAAAATTGTTAAATTAATAAAAAAATGATGTGATATGATATGAGTAATGATAAGATGTAAAGAGAATAAAGTTAAAATAAATAGATTAGTTGTATGAGTGGTTGTATTAAAATAATTAAAAAGTATGATAGTTTGTATAGGAAAATGTTAAAAAAATAAAAATATAATAACTACTGAGAACGATATTTTTTTATATTAAAAGTCGTGGAAAAGTTTTATGCTCAACCGGGCTAACAAAGTTTTTGATAATTCTGTTATACCCGTAGCATTTGCTTCCAAATTTCTTAAATGCCATGCTCATAAACAGCTGCCAATTGCAGCTTGGAAAGATGAAATGTCATGTCATGCCATGGGGCTTAGATGCTTGCAGGAAAGCACGGCCGCTAACGCAAGCGACTGCAATGACCCCTACGAGATCGGGAAGTTGTTATCCTTGGGAAGATCCGTGTAGCAATTGACCAACGCGACGAATCAGAAATTTATTAGGGTGCAAGTGGCTAGATCCGTGGCTGACATGTTCAGTACCGAGAGTATGTTTATATTTTTATAACTAATACATTAGATAAGTTTCTAGTAAAAAGAAATATGTAGTTCAATTAGGCTAAGATAAGTTTAAGTAAAAAGAAATGTCTAGTTCAATTAGGGTAAAATAGGTAAACAATCCAAATTACTGATATATTTTCAACATATTTTTTATGAAATATCTTTTATATTGAAAGATATAATATATTATTTAAATATGTAAAAATTTATTTAATTTATCTATTATTTATTAGATTTAATAAATGTATTTTAAAATTATATTATTATCATCTTTATTATAGGTTTTAAATAAGATCTATAATAAAATCATAGTTTTCAAATATAATATAAAACTATTTTTAAATAACCAAGTCATAACCAAAATTAGAAGCGACCTTAAAAAATGAAGGAAACTTAGTTGCATCCACTCGGATACACTTACCCTAGTTGCACCAAGTTTAAATGCCCTTTTTCATTTTTGTTGAAATTTTTTTACACAACTATTAATCTAAGTGTATTTAATGTGTGTATCAAATTTTATCATTTTTAGAAATTTTAAAATATTTTTTTAAAAATTAGTGGCATTTTTGTCATTTTAAATTACTAAAAATGCTACTAATTTTGAAAAATCCAAAAAAATCTAAAAATGGTAAAAATTGATACATATTATAATACACTTAGATTAATAATTTTATAAAAAAAATTGAAGAAAATAAAAAAAATAAGTTAAATGCACCTGGGGTGCACTGAGTCTAAGTGCACACGAGTGCATTCAATTGAACCCCAAAATGAAGTACTATAGGCATAGAATTGACCTAACTCAAAGTAGAATATAATACGAGTTTTTAAAAATATGATAAAGGTAGAGTCAATCCCAAATTGAACCAGACCTATCTAACCCAGGTTGCACCCTTTAATATTTACATTTTAAGTCCATTTTGATTTTTTCCATCGCTGGTCAATTCGGGAATAAAAAAATGCTTAAGAAAATTAGACCATTAAATTTTTTTTTGAAATAGTTCAAACCATTAAACTTAAATGATTGAATATAACGATTTAAGGATTTTGGATTAAATGTCAAGGGAGGAATTATTAAAACATTATTGATATATAAGAAATTAGAAATAAATGTTATAGGTATAAAAGAAATTTTCTCAAAAAACTTTTACATGAATACCTGAGCTTAAGCAAATTATTTTACTACTCAAATTTTATTTTTTAAAAATATTTTTGATTTTAAATTAAAATAGCATTTTAAGGGTGCGTTTGATAAGTTGTGAAAAATTGTTGTAGAAAAATTTGAAAAGATAAGTGCACTGATTATAAGTAGAGGGTAATTATATAGAAAAATATGTAGAAATGACTAAAAAATGTGATAGTTGTACTGTAAGATGTATTAAAATAATTGAAAAGTAGAATAGTTATACAAAAAAAGTGTTTTCGAAGGAATTTTTTTTCAACATTTATCAAATGCACCCTAAATTTTTATTTAAAGTTAAAAGATATAAAAATTGGAAAGAAATTTTTTTAATTCATGAAAATGATCATATATGGAAAATACTAAGATGAAAATAGAGCCAGCATCGTTCTAAAAATCAGAATCCAACTGGTTGTCTGACTTAACATCATTTATTACCATGACACTGAAAATCATCCAAACCATAGTCTGAATAGATTTAGATTTTCTTTAAAATGTATATATTTACGTCTAAAAAATGAAAATGCTTGAATTTATTCACCGATGTATTAACATGTAAAAATAATTTATATAATTATTTATTCATATAAGAGTTACGATTTAGGCAATTTAGATGTTGAAAATACAACTTTAAAATAATTGTTTTCTTGATCCTTGAGAATACAAGTTTAAAATTGATATTTAAATCTATCCACTTTATTATGTTAATTTTCCAAGCCCTTTTAAAATTTTTAGAATTCAAAAAATACCCAGAAAGAAAAATTATAAAAATTGGACAGGGGTGTGATCTCAATTGGGCCCACATGTAAATTTTTTTTAAAAAAAAATTAGAAAACAGGGCATTCAGCCATGACTTAAATTTTGGCTAGCCACATTATGTCAGTGGCCACACAATACGGTGTGTACGTAAAGTGATAAAATTTTTAGATAAAAAGTGTTTGGTGTAAAATTTTTTGAAATGAGAAAAAAATGATGTGATATAATGGGAGTAATGATGACAACTAAAGAAATTAAAATAAAAAAGTTAGTAATATAAATAGTTGTGTAAAAACAATTTAAAAATAGAGTAGTCAAGTAGAAAAATATGAAGAAATAATTATAAAATAATATAATTATGGAGAACGAATAATTTTAAATTAAAAAGTTTTGGTTCGAAAAGTTTCATTGATAACTAAATATGCTCCATTTCTAAATGGAGCCTAATCAATAGCGAAGCTGAATTATAATCAATTAATTTTATTTAATTATTTCAGTAGCATATTAATTTTATTCAAATTAGACATGTGCATGACCCCATATGAAATTGGTAAAAAACCAATATAATAAAATAATTTAATTTTAATTTTAATTTTGAAGTCTATCTTCAACATCTAGACTATATAAAAATTAATAAATGGTTGTAAAAGTGTTATTATAATACATGTGAACACCACTTTACATGGATTTACAAAGAAATGAAAAGAAAACAAAAGAAAATTGAAAAATAAAAGGAGATGGAACCAAACATGCCCGCACGTGAAAACATATGCCTAAGTTCACTATCTTATTCATATATTTCGTAAAATCCTATCCTATACCACCTACAGGGTGGTTGGTTCCTAGTCTAGGCTATTCATATTCATCCGAAGGTCGGGTGGATTTCATATCAGTTCCAAGTTAATTCTTCTAAAATTAGAAATTTAACAATAAAATAATTAAGTGATTTATCCATCGAAATTAAAAATTACATGTCGAGGAAAGAGTAGAATGTAATGACACTTTAGAGAATCATTCATGCACATAAAAATGATATTTTAACTAGTTTAGATGATTAAAAACTTTAAAGTCAATATGTAGAACAAAGTAGTATAAAAAAATGTAGAACAAGGAATTTTATTACATTGATTCCATAATTTATTAAATGGTGACCACAAATAACTTTAATTAGATGAAACTTCAATTCTTAATCAAACAAATAATTCTACATATAATGAAAGTAGATTTTGATTTAATTATGAAATGATCTAAAAATGAGGTAACACCGTTCAAATATTACAATGTGTGGACACCATAAATGAAACCATAGTACATTTATTTTTAGAAAAACTTCTCTTGTACTAAGAATATTTCGAAATTTTTTTTTATACCCATATCATTTCACTCTAAGTTTGTATCATACTTATGAAGTCAAAAGAATAGTTGACTACCTATTGAAAAGACATTTTTGCCCCTCCATAATCTTTGAATTGAAACAATTCAACCCTAATTTCACTTAATCAATATTGATAAACCAGTAATTTATGACATCAAAGATTGAATTATTATACTAGGGTTAAATTATTTCAATTAGGAAAAATTTAAAGAAGCAAAATCAACTTTTCAATAGGGTAATGAACAGTTGTTTTGACTGCGTGAGTATAATAGAAATTTAGGATAAAACTTTATGGGTAGAAGAAAAAATTTTAAAATAGGAACTAAGGGCAAAATTTATGAGTTTAAAAGAAATTTTCCTATTTATTTTTCAAAAAAAACTTTTCTTCCTAAAACTTTTCCATTAAAACTTTTTTATTTTTATAACTTATTTTTTAAACTTTTTTTCATATTTTCTTATAAAACAATCTATTTTTCAAATCATTTCTTTGTAATTTTCTTGCAACCATCCTATCTATTTAACTTTTTTCTTTACTCATCATCATTACACTTGACATATTATATAATTTCTCTTATTTTAAAAAAATTTTCATCAAAAACTTTTCATTCAAAAAGTTTTACCAAATATTAAACACACCTCATACGGTAACATATATAATCAATGTAAGTTATTTCCTATTGTGGAACCCCACCTATCTTAAAGCATAGCAAATATAGGTTAGAGTTTGTATGGATGAAATTAGGGCAACTAACTAAGCAAGGTGATTAAGTTAATTACCCAAGATTATCATGATAAATGTGCACTAAAAGACGAAAATGGTGTAGAGAATGCTTAGGCAGCATGCTAATTAATGCCACATTTGTATTTTATTATTGATTTGTTATTTGATTAATTCATATCTTATGATATAAAAGGTGGAATGATATGAAATTTTAAGGGAAAGCCTAAGTTGGCATACCCTACATGATCAATAGTTTGGATCATGAAAATTATGAATGGAAATGGGTGAAACGATTAGATTTATATGATATTTTATGAATTAAATTCATTTCACTAATATCTTAGCATACATGCATCATTTTTAGATGAAAATTTTTGTGCATGGCTAAGTTTAGGAGCTCTAAATTATGAATGGATGAGATGATGTTAAACTTTGTTAGCAAGCCCTAAAAGTGAGATTAAATATGAATGATGAGGGTGTAATTATATCATTGACTTTTGATCACCAAAAGTCAATTGCCATAAATGAGATGCAAAAGCTAAAGTTGACTTGTGTAACAAGCTTGGACATGTGACATTGTAGGGTGCATTTGGACAATATTAAAGTCAACTAAATAAATGGGGAGTTGACAATTATACCAAGATAGGGACACATGGCAAGCAAGGGTGCAAATGAAAGAGATAAAAGCAAATATGCATTAATGAGTCTCATCACATAGGGTGCATTAAATGAGAGGTGGCAAGATAAGCTGAGAGGTGGCAAGTGTAATTAATGAAAGAAATGCAAGGTGGCAATAGCCATTAAATGCAAGTGACAATGCAGATGATAAGGAGTCAAGATAGGACACTTGTATGGCTCAAATTTCAGCAGTAATTAATGGCAATAAATGTGGTTTTAACCATGGTTAATAGATGGCAAGCCAAGGGTAAAACCAAGCATTATAAATAGGTGAAAGAGGGAAGCCCTTCGACATTTTTAGCAAGTTTACAAAGGAGAAAAAATTTCAGCAAGAAGACAGCCCCTTGGACGTCCAAAACAGGTTATTATATGGGTATTTCGTTGATTAATTATTAGCTTATACTATACTCAAATCGACGTCCAAACAATAGGTTAAATTATGAGTTTGATGTTTGATTTATCCCATGCTTAAGAGACGTTCACGTATGTGTTAATTGAAAAGAATTTTTTGTTTTAGTTGTTCTTAATTATCATATGATATGTGAATTAGTAAAGAGTGTAATTAAGAGTGTTGGTGGCAAATATAAGTGCTAAGTTGTGATCTGACATGCATATTGGATTAATATGCTAGTATGGAAAGGAAACTTAGCAAAACGTGACTGTTTTGGAAATGATAGATTATTAAAAAAATTCTGATGCAAAAAATGGTTGCTATCAACTATGAATAAGTGCCTTGAAAGATCACAAGAGTTATGGAATGATTGCATTTAATATATACATCATTAAGGTGCAATTGTACAAGGGGAATTTAACTAAAAATGAGACAAAACATGGCTATTTTGGAATGATGATTTAATCTAAAAATTTTAAGTGAATTTATATTGTTAAAGTGTATGAACAAACACCTAATAAGACCACAAGAGTGGTTGTTTGACAAATTTTCATGTGGATATCATTAAGGTGCAATTGAGAAAGAAAAACTTAGTGAAAATATGCATTCACATGACTGTTTCGTTAATGGTAGAAATTTTCAGAAATTTGACAAAGAAATGACTTGATATAAGTCATAGATAATTGCCTTGAATGACTACAAAAGTTAGTGTTCAAAGCAATTAACTACTAGGTCACATAGGTGTGTGAAAAGAGAGTATTAGAAGGGAAAATATGAAATTGAGAAACCTTACTTGAACTTAGTTTGCTATAATTTCAAGTAAGTGTATTGAATGATTGAAAAAGGATTAAATACCCTAGATGAGGGTATTGAGTCAAATGAGTGACTCACTGTTGAAAAATGTTCATATATGTGACATATTAGGTGATGGTGTTCATCTCAATGGAAGAAATGATTAAAGAAAACATGCTATGAGTCACATATCAATTGAGATCATGTAAGGGTTGGGGACAAGTGATATATGAGCATGAATTAAATAAAAGGCAAGGCATGCAAGTATATGATAATATGCAAGCATATAAGATGATCATTTTTCACTTGTCTAGGTGAAGGTAAGGAAAAGATTCAAGAGACGAGTGAACTTCCCACAAGTAAGCAAGCAAACTTTTGAAAATGTTGGTTTCATTTCAAGTATTGAAATGTTTGAACGGCTTTATATTGATGATTTTTTCTTGTAAGCAAGCAAACTTTTGAAAATGTTGATTTCACTTCAAGTGTTGAAATATTTGAAAGGGTTTTATACTGATGATTTTAAGATTTGCTTGTAAGCAAGCAACATTTATGAAAATGGTGGTTATTCTCATTTGTTGAAATACATAGTGAATTGCTCTATTGAAATGATATGTGTGGATAAGCCCTTAAAAATCCTATTTCAAAAAAGATTTTTATGATAAGGAAATTGATTTCCTTTATGAAATGATGTTTGAAAGCAAGTAAAACTGTTTGAAAATGTTATCTTTCGAATATGGATATGTTGTAAGCATGCCCTTTTTAAATGTTGAAGAGTTTAGAAATTGTTTTCATTTGAATATTTCAAAAGAGTTTGTGAAAAAAAGTTTGATTCTTTTACAAAAATGTTATTTGCAAGCAAAGCATTTGAAAAAGGATGTTCTTGAAATGTGTTGAGTCTTTTTTAATAGTAAAACGGTTTTAAAATGCTTTATGCTGATGTTTCTAAAAGAATTTAAGGATGACCAACACGATAAGTTGATTGTATTAGATGATTTGATATTTATTTGTTAATGACATTCAAAAAGTATGCATGCTTTTCTTTTCATATATATAAGAATGACAGGGATGTTGTATAAATGAAAATATGTTGCCGAAGTGGACTAATGGAAAAGATGTGTTGCATATGCTTTGCAAAGCCCAAAAATGGGAATAAAAATATTTGCAAGAAAAAATTTTGAAAATATTACTTTCTTTTCAAATATTGAAGGATTTCGGAATTGCTTTATTGTATTAATTTTAAAACTTGTTTACAAGTAAACAAGTAAAAACTTTTGAAACTATAGATTTTTCTTAAAAGTTGACATGTTTTGAAATTTCTTGAATTTTGAAGTGAAAGCTCTTCTCTATATGAGCATGACCAATATATCATGTTATTGAGATATATAATACCGAGGTGAATGAAAGTCATGCACAGAAAGTTAGGATGCTAGTTAAAGTAAGAAAAGTCATGTTTTCATTGGTAGTTGT
Organism: Annona cherimola; assembly: GCA_030490835.1. NCBI lineage: Eukaryota > Viridiplantae > Streptophyta > Magnoliopsida > Magnoliales > Annonaceae > Annona > Annona cherimola. The sequence goes on along the minus strand of CM059971.1, from coordinate 31,080,181 downwards.
GCCCTTGAAATTCCCACGTCGATGTGGCCAGCATCTTTTAGTAGAATGGTCATGTTTTCATGGGTAGTTAATCACTTGGTAAGTATCTTCTACCATGTGGCAAGGATTTCATCGGGCTAGCGTACCATCATATGAAGAATTATGATACAAAAGAAAATGATGTGTTTGTATATTCATTGTTTATGAAATGACCTTGGCACAGAGTTGCCAAGTTTTCAGTTTTGAAAAATGGCATAGAGTTAGCCAACCTTCAGTTTTGAATAAGGGCACAAAGTTGCCAAGCTTTGGGTTTTGAAAAAGGCATAGAGTTGCCCAACTTTCAATTTCGAAAAAGGCACAGAGTTGCCAAGTTTTCAATTTTGAGAAAAAAAACACAGATAGATGTTTGTGAGATTTCAAGAGGACACGGACCGAGTTCTGTATGGTTTTATGAAATCATGCTAGCAAGTCGATGTGGATAAAAATGATATATGATGCACCAGAATGATAAATAGGTCCATTACAGAGGTGGTCATAGATGGATCGGGGCCTCCCTCTACATGTGGCCAAGTCGCTAATGAAAGGCGAGAGGTCGACGACACCCTTCCTGAAATGGGAGAAGGCTTAAGGATAGTCGCAGAGCTCGTATGCTATCATATGACAGGTTTCTTTCCTATAAAAAGACAATCACTTGACAAGTATCACCTACCAAAGGGATAGAGGCGTATTTGCATATGCTTTTTAAAAAGCTCTAAAATTGGCACATGGAAATATTTTAGGACACGAGAATGTCCGCATGGAAAAAGTTTTTCATGAAAATATTTTAAGAAAGGTTTTTATAAAAATATTTTAGGACATGAGAATGCCCCTATGAAAAAAAGCTTTTATAAAAAGGTTTACATGCATATGCTTCACCTTTGAAAAGCTCAAAATTAGGGACATGAAATATTTACAGAAAAAAAAGTTTTGAAAAAAGTTTAAAATGAAAATGCTTGTTTACTGAGTTTATCACTCACATTTTGTTTTCCCCAAGCCCTAAGCAGGTTGTGGATGAATGAATGTGTTGATAATGAAGTCTCAGGTTGTGAATACCTCTAATGTGATGTGAATAGATAAGTAGAATTCTGTTTGAGTTTAGCTCATGAATATATGATTATTTGTAATATGAAAGTAAGATTGTTTGTGTATCAATTATATGATATACATATGTTAAGGCTAGATGATGAAAGTTTATAATATACATGCTTAGATAGTTTGAGTCACGAATATTCATGAATGACTTGTATTGATACGATATAACTGAGACAGAAGAAAGGTTAATTGAAAATGCTACTATGCTGAGAATAGATGGATACTTTATACCGATATGAATGAATTGATGATTTGAGAAGAATAAGTATAGCTAATCTTAAGGAGATATTACTTGAGAATAGATGAAGGAAATGGAATGAAATTTTTTTTTCTACTAAACAAAATAGATTTAAAAATTCCGTCATGTAATCAGGGCAACAATCCTGTTTCACATTTACCAATAAAAAAAAATCCTGGAGTAAGGTTTCGGTGCCTTGGGTCGGGGGCGCCACACCCACCTAGATGGAGTCGATTATTATTATTATTATATATATATATATTTTCTATACAACTACATATATGGCCTCTCTTTTGAACAAACAACAGTACTTGTGTGCTTTTTTGAACCAACAGTTGTTGTAATAAACTATAAAAGTTTGAAAAAAATTAAATAACTTACATATAAATTGTGTATCCATAATTTTCTTAAGCAAAGGCTACCCATTCATAACCTAGTGCCAAAGGAAGCTATTTGGGTTCCACATTTGACATACAACTACCAGTTGATCTCGAAGAACCTTGTTTTTATAGTTAAAAAATAATTTAAATACAATGAAAGGATTGGATTTTATATCAACCATTAACATTTTTAAAAATAAAAAGAGTTAGTGATGAAATTGTTTCTATATAACCTAACTATAGAGAGGCAAAGTCTCTATACAATCATGTGAAGAAGTTTGCAATTTTTCATTTATTCATTAGAGAAGTATGCTAAAAAATGGGTAGGCATGAATATTTACATTTTTTATAGGATGGTATCACATATGAGATTTTTTGCATTTTAAACTCTCTAACTTTGTTTAATTGAATTTTAAGCCTCGAAGTTTTGCTGTTTATATTTTAAAATTTGAAAACTTTGATTCTTTTTTATTTCAAACCCTGACTTGTAACTACATGACAAATTGCCATTAATTTGTGCAAAATAACTTAAATTGGCAATTTATAGGCGGCTAAAAAGTATGTTTTATTTTTTATTTTTCAAATTTATTTGGTATTTATTTTGAATTTTTAAAAATAAAAGGGCATGAGTATTGTTTCTAATTAAGGTATATTGTTAAGGATTCTCTACTTACCTTGACTGTGGATGGGATTGCCTCTTTTGAGTCGATAGTAGCCAACACAAATGAAGAGATTAGCAGATGCATAAGGACGACCATGAGCAAGTAAGATTTGCAAGAAAGCATTTTTCAATTTGCTGCACAATTTTGAACCAAATTTTGTTGTTAGAGACATGAACACAATATGAATTATTAAGAAATATTAGTTTCTTAATTGATTGCTTAGTTGTGGATATGGAGAATGTAAGAGGTGGAATTTTTGTATGTGGAGAATACGCATTTAGTGATAAGTAAACCAATATTTTCCACAAACATAGAATACATTACATATTTAGTGATAATTGAAAAGTGTTTTCTGCAAATATAGAAAACATATAAAATGATTAACGGAATAAATAAATTAAACAAAAAAATTGTTAAATAGGTATTTTTTGGAAGTAATTTAAATAGGTATTTTTAATCACTTTGAGGAAATTCTATTCTCAGCACAAAAACTGAAACAAATTTTGTTATGACGGTTGTGATACATATACTTCTTTGGGCCAATGAGAAAGAAAATTTTGATTATCCAAGGTGAAATGTGATGTGGCAAGTGTGACAAAAATAGACAAAAACTTAGCTAATTTCATTGCCGAAACAAAAATTTTTTGTGGCAAATTAAAGACAGTTTGAATAACTATAGAAATTAATATATATATATATAGAGAAAAAAATCGTAGTTAGTTGTTCTTAAAACAAATAAAGATAATGGTATTTTTTTTCTGTTTATTACAAAGAAATGAGAGAGATAATTATTCTCCTCCTTATTGCAAAGAGATAAGTTAGGGAATCTCTACTTCCTAATTACAGAGACACAAGACAGATCAAGAGAGGTTTAAGTGATTGACTTACTTTGTGAGTAGCTCTGGTATGGCTGAGTTCAAAGAAGGATGATATCGCGGAAAGTGGATAACAAGGGATGCGCAGCTGAAAATGTAAAACGGGAACAAGAGAGACGTACTTATAATGCGGATTGGGCTGCTAATTTCGTTGCTATTGCTCTGTGCCTTCTCTGCTTCTTCCAAGCTACCAACTACGTAAGGGAAAAAGACTTCCAATGGAATACAATATAATGGCGTGATATGATTTGCCGTTGAAAGTGTCAAATCGAGATTTCTACGTTGGTTCCCAATATTCCAAAGTCGCTTGCACATTCAAGGAGATTCTACATAGGCTGATGCCATAAATAATTTTCATGTGCAGAGGACTGTAAGATAGGTAAGATTTTTTATTTTTAGAAATTTTTAAAAATATATAAAATGAAAAAAATTAGTAAATTTTGATACATGAAATAAATGCACTTGGATACACCTGAAAATGAAAAGAAAATTACAGAAAAATATTAAAAATGAAAAATACACGGGCCTCTTGCTTAACAACCATATGTATATGGTATCTTTATCCTTTTCTTTACTAATAGTTTTCATCGTTGCCAGGTGCCTGTGAAGAACAATATACAAGGGACAACATGCATTTTTTCTTTGCCAATTTTTTGCCGTTTTGGTGCTTGCTACCGATGGTTCTCGTTAAAACAATATTAAAAAATAATTTTTGAGATCTGATTTTATTATGTTACCCATGTTTGCTGCGATGTTTCTATTGTTGTCTAAATGGACAGGAGATGTTTTTTTATTCCTTTTTCATTTTCTACAAGCGGAAGCCGAATGAAGTGCATAGCTGCTAGACACGATCGGCTCAGTTTTTTTAACCAAACTTATGGCGCTGTCTGTAAAGATACATTTGCAACAGTTGTTAAATAAATACAGTCAAAATTCTAATGTCCGTAGCTGTAAATGTCCGTATCTGTAAGTTGTGGATGATCGTAGAGAGTAAAGAGATAGGTTTTGATTTGGACAGTTGCATGAGACATGTGAGACTCCTTATATGGGCCAAAGTCAGGAAGGCTAGGAATTGGTTGGGTGTGTTTGGAGCCGAAGCAAGATGATATTTGATATATTTGAGCTCTTGCTATAATTTATCTTGCCTCCCTTGGACTTCCATGAGAGATAAATTGATAGATCCTAGTTCTTGAGAAATTCTACTCTTCGACAACATTGGATGTGGATGGATGAGAAGGTGATTGTGCAAAATGATTAGTAGCCCTAGATCCTTGGGGAGAAATGAGGCATGGGAGGCAGAGGACACAGGGGCTAGCGGAATGGGAGAGGTATGTGGTTGTGGATGGGGAGAAACACGGTGTGAGTTGGCCTCCCCCTCAACAGGGGCATCTTCCAAAGTTGGGATTGCATGATTGTCCTGCCTGTCTTAGTCTTGCGGAGAATCTCCTCTCATTCTTGAATGAATTTGGGCAACTCTAAATGCTTCAATGTCTATCTTCATTCTTGTTTGTAAAGATACGTTGATAGCATCGGTGGGTTTCAACACTTCAAATGACTCCCCGTCTAAATTTACATGGTAGCTCTCAAGGATTTTAGTAATCCATATTCCATATAGTAGTATTCCTATAGGATTCTCCTTTTTGAGCTCCAGAGCTTCCAAAATTAAGTGAGGCAAACTAATCCTGTGCCTGTTTGCAATTTTCATAAAATTTTTACCTCTTGAGCATTAACTTGATTCCTTCCTCTACCCTTAGGATAGATACATTTGGCAATTAGGACTCTTAAAGCTCTCAGTCGAGGTAGCAAATCCATGTAATGCAAAAATTTGATGCCTGGATGGTATTTGTCACTCCTAGTCAAATGGTTGTAAATTCTAATAAGAGTAAGATCTTCTAGAAAAGATCTTCATGGCATGGAACTTCAAGTATGTTTCCTATTCTTAGTAAGGCATTGGACTTGCATACTCCATGACTTTGTCCAAGGTCAATTTCAACACCTTTGACAAATGTATTTAGTTCTTCTTGATTCCATAAGTAATAAAATTGTCTTGTCAAATTTGTATATATCCTACATCCTCTTTTAAGAGTGTAGTCCAACCTTGAAAATCTAGCAGTTCCTCTCTATCAAACTCATATTCCTTCAAGAATTTAAAGTCAATAATCTTGAGAGGAAATATCTTTCTCTCGTAGAAATGCTTATAAAACTTATTGTGTTGTCTCTTATTTCGAAAATATTCAATAGGCATTTTTAACACTTGATCTCTTGGGGTAGGGTTTCCTCTCCTTTTGCCAACCACTTCCATTTCTTTACTATTTTCATTATTTTGAGTTATAGGCATTGAAGTGGATTCATTACCTTCATGAAATCAAGGTAGTTGCCTTGTCCCTAGCTCGCTTGGATGGTCCATTGCCTTCTAGGAACCTCCTCCCGAGTATTGGACTTGGAGGGGCGAGATATAGGTAACTTGGAAGGTTTGGATATGACTTTGGGTGCCATAGGTAGTGTAAGAGAGAGTTAACTAGGAGATTAGAGGAGACAACGATCTAGAAATTTTGAAGCTAGGGAATTTGGAGATGGGATTTTCGAATTTGAGAGAATAAGAAGAATAGATGATAAGAGAAATGGGAAGAGAGGCAATTTCGAGCCCAATGATAGGTAGGTGATTCATCGCCGCTTCGCAAGATCGACTCTGATAAGTCCAATCTGAAGTTGACTTCACTCAGCTGAAGTCGACTTCAGTGAAGTTGACTTGGGCTGAGTGGAGTCAACTTGGCTCCATTGACCCAAGTGTGAATACACCCTACTTGTTGCCCATTTTTCCCTAATCAACCCAACAAATCATTTACTATTTGTTGTTGTCTTTTGTAGTTTTTATTTTATTTTTTTGCAAATTCAAGCTTCAATGTCTAACATGCCCATCTCATTCCTTATCATATAGAATGAATTATTTCCTAGCGGTTTGGTGAAGATAGATCTGCCTCATCATTTCCACATAGAAATTCAACCCATCATCCAAGCAAAAAAAATGATAGCTAGAGTAACAAGCAAATCCGATTTCCGACATCGATGGGTTTACAAGCATCTTCACCATTGAAGATGAGCCCTCCCTTGAAATGGGATACCTTTTCCTACCAAAAATATAAGTAATAAAGGCCCTATGGTGGAGATCTGCTCTTCACTTCAGCTGATATCAAATTTTATTTTATAGCTTATAGTTTTTTTAATGTTTTGTAATTTTTTAATTTTCAATTTGTAATTTTAATTCTTAGATTAGATTTACTACTTGTAATTTTTAGATTAAATTTAATGCATTTTCTTTTCCTGCTTTCTTAAATTAAATTTTATTTCTGCAATCCTTTGATTATTTTGTTAGTTTAGATTTAATTTATGTTGTTGTTAATTAGTTACATTTTCCTTTTTTCTCTATCTAATTTCTCTTCTCTCTTCTTTCTTTCCCTAACATCTCCTTTTTTGTCTCGCTATCCTCTCTTGTTTCTCTTTTCTCTCTATATTCTCTCCTGTTTCTTCTCTCTCTAATTTCTCTTCTCTCCTCTCTCTAGCTTCTCTATTTTATTTCTCTATCTGTCTTCTCTTCCTTCTCTGATAAAGTATATTAATCTCAAACGATTTGACTGAACTAACCATACTCTATGTTATCTTTCGTATAATGTTAGTTTTAACGTATTTTGATTAATTTAATTAAATTAATGATCATAATACTCTTACGACAAGAAATTGATTTGAATTAGTGTCCAATACTCTGATTGAGGGCATTAGTAGTGAAGATGTCATAACAAAAAATACCACAACACAATACTTGGAGAGGATGAGATGAGGTGAGGAAGATGGTGCCTTTTTGGATGCACCAACAATGCAACTAAACTTATTCTCATGCAACCATGATTGAATTTGAAATAATGGCTAATCGATTCATCCATGGGCTATCTAGATATTTAAGAAATATTTAATATTAAAAATACATTACAAAGCTTGACCATAGGGATTCTATTTCATCTTTTTATTCAGTAATATCCTAGGAGCAAAATTGTAAATTCCTCATATAGTTAATGGTCGTTTAGGTTGTTGTTGATGATATGGAAATATGAGAAATTAAGGGTAAAATACTATGGCTATCGGAGAAATTATTTAAATGTTGAAGGTATGAAAGAAATTATGGTGTGCATAAGCAAAAAATTTCCTTTTATATTATCATGAAAATCTGATTTGCCTAGTATCACTATATATAGGCCTCATCTAGAAATGTGCAAAATCAACATAATAAAATAATTTAATATTAAAAAATAATTTTAAATAGTCTTTTCAACATCTAAACCATTTAAAACATCACTATTATGTGGATAAATAATTCTTTAAGTATTTTTATATTCTAATTTCTATGTCAATGAAGCTGAACATTTTTCAAATTTACACATGAATATTTCTATTTTTGAAAAAAATGTGATTTTCATGAAAAATAGGTATATTTGCAATTATATGCAGATTAATTATGCAGAAATTATTTTATACCATCTTATAATGTATACATTTGCAAATATACCCACATTGTAATGACATAGTGATAGAAGTGTGAAGGTGTGAAGGTGTGAAGGTGCCGTATTTACAATTTCTAAAACTTTATGATTATATTTGCAATTATGGTTAAATTATATGAATATATTTGCAAATTACTTTATTATCTCAAATGATATAATCGACATTCATAACCACCTATCAAAACAAGTCAAACAAAAGCACACTTAAAATAACCATGTTATAGAAAGATAGTCTATTATCAAATATATCTCGTAAGATTGTAACTTGACAATAATCTAAATTTTACATTTTATCAGAAATTGATCATGAATCCAGTATAATGCAATGCCTTGCTCCAAGTTCTTGTCCAACCAAATATTTCTGAGCACTTCCATTTTGAAAATTTTGCTTCAGTTGGATGTAATTTAATTCAATACCAACATTGAAAAATATGAGACCATTATGCAGATATAATAAGGAACAAATATGTTGACTAATTCTTATTAAATCTTTTCATGCATTTCAATGTGTTACTTTGCAAATTCAAGAACAATTATTAACTCCATTCACGTATTTATTTGGAATCGACAAGCTTGAGCCTGCATCTTTATATAGATTAAAAAAAAGTACAAAAAAAGCCCTTCAAAAGTGGGAGAATGGAAGCTTGATGCTTCTGGGAGCATTGGATCGAGCTTATTAGTCTGATAATCGTTGTGAATAAATCATTCAATTGCGAAGACAATAATTATAATATATAAAATTAATTGATTGCAGTTGCTTTTTAGTCCATTTTTCCCTTTTTGCGACATGAGTGTGTGATTCGCACATTTAACTTAGATATAATAAAAAATACTAATTTAAATATTACATATATTAGTATTAGATAGAATAACAATAATAATGAGTATTTATTATTTATCTAGCATATAATAATAGGATGAACTCGCCACGGAGGCAACGCCTCAGCGGTGCTCACAAGCGGCAGGTGGGCCACCCGGGTTCAAACGGTGACTACAGCGTTTTCATAGCATTTGACGTGCGACAACAAGACAATGGTGGCATAAATTCTACTCAAGGTGTCTGTGGAACACCCACTAGTTGAAATAATTAGGAAATATTGTTGCAGAAATTGAAATATTCGATAGGATGCTTGTAGAATATTATTAGGAAATTATAAGAATGTTTCATTGTCTGATTATAATACCAGTTGAGAAGATGTAATAGATATCAAAAAAATAATTGGATGAACTTATTACGTAATAATTACAGCAATGAAATCTATCGTTATTAAATATTTTCCACTTCCATTAGTCTATTTGTAATCATTATAAATAAATCATTCAACTACAAATAATGTTTTTTTTAAAATAATTGCAATTACTTTCCTATCACTTCGATGCATTTCCTACCATTCTTAAAGGGGACTTTTGTAAATATGCCTACAATGTTTTACTGATATTGCATGTGTGTCCCTAAGTTTGTCAAAATTGCAAATGCAACCACAAGGTTTGCATAAATTTGCAACTATATTCCTTCTGTTAGGACACAATTAAATTTTTTATAAAATAAAGGAACGGCCTTTTAAAACAAGAAATACACTTGTAATATTTCCAACTATTGTAGACATATTGCTATTTCATTATTTTATATATTTTACCTATATTATTATTTTTAGATTATTTTACATATATGCTTACAATATTTGTAAAAATTGTAAGTGAAATACTTGGCTTAAAGGACATTATCATCATTTTTGAGCAAATGTGACCTATCTACGTATTAGATTGAGATGAAATTTGGTCTTGTAGCTAAACAAATAGTGTTAAATACAATGAATGGATTGAATTTTCCATCAATGATCAACATTTCAAAAATAAAAAGAGTTTCACAAAATTACTCCTATGAAACCCGATTTCATAGAAGTGTTACTGGATGCAAATTAGGTCATTCTGGTTTAGATGGAGGGTAATCCTAGTTCTTTTTTTTTTCGAAAGTAGGTTAATCCAAACTCTAACCTAAGGTTACTAATTATGTAAACCCTAAACCTAACTGAACCCTATTTCTAAAACATTACCCTTGATCATACCTTAACAAATCGGATTAATTTAATATTTAAAATTTCTGAATGAAGATTAAGCAATAATATATAATTAATTAACTTTTCAAATTAGTAGTAGCAAGAAAAAATATTGTAATTAGAAATGTAAATATGGAATTGAAAATTTATAGTTTTTTATTAGCATAACTATCACCTCAACAAATGTTATTTCAGGCATTAAAGGTTATAAATTAATTATCCTTGAGCTAAAAGTTATCTCCCACCAATCTTGGGATGCTAATTTTGTTGCTTTTGTTTATCATTGCCTTGATTTTTTTTTTTTTTAACCATATCACTCACCTTAGATAACCGACAGAGGTGAAGTATTTTGATAGCAGGGTAACGAGCTACTACCTCTACTCAACATTTGAACTCTCTAGGGTCCCACTTACGCTATTCTACACGCACCCTCATCTAGTGCTCCAGCATACGGGTTACCTTTCTTGGCTTCTTTGATGTTACAAATATATAAGAAAAAGAAACGTCTTGCCTATATAAATATAATAGAATGACGTAAATTTGATTGGACGCTGAAAACGTCAAATCGAAGTTCTTAGATAGGTCGGTGCCAAGTAAAACTTAAAATTACAAATTCTTAAACTATAATCATAAGTAAAAAAAATAAAGAAATGCTTGTATACGAATGAATTATATATCGATTGAATTTGAAAGACTAATATTCAACTTTTATTTGAAATATTGTTGATTTCTTTATAAAGAATTTTTCATTGACTTATAATATCAACACCAGTATTCTTTAACGGTTGGTTCCAAGTGACATGGTAGGTTATATCATATATGGTTCAAATAATCGGTTTACGGCTTGAAAAATCTGAACTCGTGACGAATTCATTTATCTCAACAAATCAGAAAGGACAGATAAATGATTTGGTAGATACATGAACAATCTTAAAATGTGAAAAGATCAAATTAGGTTTAGCTAGGTCAAAGAATTGACCAGGCCTTCTTGCGCTTACTTGCGCAACACCCATTCACGTTTTGCTTGAGTTTTACCCCAATTCTCTTTTTTTTTTTTTTTTTTTGAAAATGAGTTTTACCCCAATTCTAACTCACGGATTATTGTGCAAAACCCTAGTCCTAATTGATCGTTATTTGTAAAACCTTAACCTTAACCATTTAATACTAAACCACAATAATTTAGTATGTAAAATTTTTGAATGAAGATTAATCCATAATATCTAATTAATTAACATTTCACATTAGTAAATTTTTGAATGAAGATTAATCCATAATATCTAATTAATTACAATGATACTAGACAAATGAAAATGTTTTCACAACAATATAAATTATGCAAAATATAATGAATGAAGTAAATTTTTCATCATTAACAAAGATAGTAAAAATGGACGGGGGTGAAGCTTGTGCTCACACTCTATTGGACTTTGCTGTTATGAAACTTTTTCTATATATGTAATTTCATTCATTTTTACATCTTTGATGACTTATGGAAAATCTACTTTATATAGAAATCTTTTTTAGTTTTCAAGAATCACTGTGCATGTGCCCCATTTGAAAATATGTAAAATCAGTTTAGTAAAATGATTTGATGTTAACAATTTTAAATTTGTATTTTCAACAACTAGCTAAATATCATTAATATATAGATAAACAATTTTATAAAATATTATTATATTTTAATGTATATGTGAATGCATGTAAACATTTTCATAATTTGCATATAAATATATATTTTTTAGCTAACGTGGCTGAATTCACATTTTTTATTTCAATAAAACTTGATCTCTTAGTGAAACAAATGATGCTATGTATATCAATATTTTTCTTTGATAATTTGGATGTTAAAAATAAGTGGACTTGTTCCGTGCCTTCTAAGCTTCTTCTATGTTACAAAATACATAAATGCAACTTGCCAGTAGAATAGAATACAAAGACGTCTTTTTCGGAAAAAAAAAAAAAAAAAAAAGGACGACGTGAATATGTTTGGACGCTGAAAACGTCAAATGGGGATTTTCACGTTGGTGCCAAAATTTCCAAGTCATCTGGTCACCGGTAATCTGATTTGTAAAGTTCTACACTTCCACAGTAAAATATCATTTAAAAATATAAATTTCAAAAGTACACGGGTCAAAAGAAAAAATTTTCTCATCTCTTGGATGAGAAATGCTATTATAAAAGCTTTTGGGCCCAATCCATGGGAAATCCGTCCAATGAGAAAGAAAGAAGGGAATTGTGGTAATTTTATAGAAAGAGCGAGTGCATTTGTTTGAAAATATGAGTATGTTTTGTATTTAATAAAATTTATATTATATATATGAGAAATCTCAATCTATTCCATTCATTTGGTAGATCAGCCATTAAAACATATATAAAAATAATTTTTTATTATTCGATATTTTAAAAAATATAGAGAAAATATTATTTTTTAATAAGATTCCATTATAATAGGTAAATTTCAAAAATATATTTTATGTTAAATATTTGAAGTTCATATAAATAAAGTACTCTTGGGGATAATAATTTTAATATTTATTTTTGAAAATTTGAAATTTATTTTTTTATTTTTGGAATATAATGGTATATAACATCATCTAAATATATTTAACAGCATTTAACGACATCTAGCAATATTAGACAACACTAATAAAATCTAACTTTCATCATATATGTTAATTATGATTTAACACTTGTACTCTTTATAATGTCATTTATGCCTTTTGAACATATTTTAAAGCATAATTAATTGAATTTAATGGATGTAGCTAAATTTAACAGTATCTAATGGCATCTAATAATATCTAACGATATTTAATAACATTTAATGATATCTAACTAGATTTAACATTGATATTAATAAGTTAATCCTAATTTAATACCTGTAATATGATTTTAAACTCCTTATAAGGTTATTTATATCTTATGTACAAAACTTAAAATTCAAATAATATTTTTAATAAAATTCGTCCAAATCTAATGGCATTATTTAAACACATCTAACGACATCTAACCATATCTAACTTTTTATGTTAATAATTTAATTCTAATTTAACACCCATAATATGATCCTAGGCTTCTTATAAGGTCATTTATACCTTAAATATAATAATTAAAACTTTGATAATAAGATTTAATGAAATCCACCTGAGTTTCATGACATTAACATCATCTAGAAACGCCTAGCGGAATCTAATAGCATTTAACGACATGTAACTGGATCTACCTTTTAATATTAATAAGATAATCCTAATTTAATATCTATAATATGATCCTGAACTCCTTATAATGCTATTTATACCTTAAGTATAAAAAATTAAAACTCAGATAATAGAACTTAATGATATCCATCTAAATCTAACAGCATCTAATAATATTTACCGATATATAATAACATCTAACAGTATCTAACACAATCTAACTACTTTTGATATTAATAAGTAAATCCTGATTTAATACTCGTAATATGTTAAAGTCATATATATCTTAGTTATAGTAATTAAAACTGAGAAAATATGATTTAATATAGTCCAGTTAAATATAATAGTATTTAATAACATCTAATGACATCTAACAACATTTAATTGGATCTAACTTTTAATTTTAATAAGTTAATCCTAATTTAAAATTTGTAATATGATCCTAAGCTTCTTATAAGACCATTTATACCTTTAGTACATAAATTATAACTTAGATAATAAGACTTAATGAAATCTATCCAAATCTAATGGCATATAATGGCATGTAGTGACATCTAACCATGTTTAACTGCATTAACATTATTTAACAGTATCTAACAATATCTAATAACGTCTAATATAATCTAATAGCATTTAACAAAATTTAATTTTTATTCTTAATATATTAATCATGATTTATCTTCACTTAAAATTAATAAACTTTAAATAAAATAAATATTTATTTAAATTAAATTAAATCCATATAAAATTATCGATTTGATAAATATTTATATTAAAGGAAAAAACCATAAAAATCCTTTAAAATTATGTCAATTTTTTTATGATTCTAATAACCTTTTTTATTGTAAATTTGTGTGAATTAAAATATAAGCTATTAAATCAAAATATAAATTAAATTAAATATCGAATCAATTAATTATATTGAGTTAATTTGCAAAGTTAGTGGGATAAATTTGCAAAAACCCATGGGATTACTCATTTCTCCTGTAGGGTCAAATGAGCCCGGTCATTGCAATGTTTTAGAATATAATTTATATCTTTAACATTTGCACAATTTATATAAAAATAAAAACATGTTAATTATTTGAATTTTATTTTAAAAATAAATGATAAATTATTATTTTATTTCTTAATTTAAATAAATATACAAATATGTAACTACAAAAATATAACTTGTGAAATATATACAAATTTTTAAGTTGATTTAATAATTAAATATTTTTAGATTAATGAAAATTACTTATGTGAAGTAGATGATAAATAAGAAAATAAAAATAAAATTTTCAATTATGTATAAATCAAGTAATGTCCACCATGACAATAGGTTTTTCATGTCTTTCTACCACAAAGGTATCTAATTTAAGCTTATTTCCTGCAACAAAAAAAAAAAGTTTGGTGCCTTTGAACAATCTATGTGAGGGGCAAAAAATTTAAAAAGTTTGAAAACTGGGTAATGCTCAAATATGTGCTAAAGAGCATGACTCTGTATGTATGCTTGTATATATATATATATATGCTTGTATATATATATATATATACTTGCAATATACAATCAGTTGTATTTTTTATTTTTTTCTTCTTTTAAATTCAAATCATCCACTATATTTTGCTCCATTTACTTTCATTACAAGTGTAAATGTGTGAGACTGTTTATAATTATATATTTTAAGACTATCGAGTAATATTTTCAATTTAATTATTTTTTTATATAAGATAAGTAATTATTTTAAATAGTGTGAATCAATTGGATGTGAAATTTTTTGAAAATAAAGTTGTTATAAAATACAATAGGTTATATTGCATCATTTATGTATATATAGCTAACAACTTTGATCTAATTAGCCAGGCTAAAAAGTATATTTTTTTCTAAATTCTGACTATTTATTCATCAAATTCCATTTTAGTTCGAGGAAGACATTACAATTTTAAAGAAACATTTTCAAAAATATTATCTTTAGGACACTTCTATTAAAATAATTAAATTATCATAATCTTACCTTTATAATCATCATCCAATTCATTCATTTGAAAGAAAACTAGCCCAAATATATATATGAATGAAAAAAAAAAAGTTTAGATTGATTCCTTATTTTGCTAATCACACTTGTCTTTTACTACTAACTTGCCTTACTTTTATTCAATCCTTTCACCCAACCTCTCTTCTTCCTACATTTGTTGTACTTAAGTATATTCCTTATCTTCTCATTTTTTTAATTTAGTGTATATGAGATATGAGATACTCTTAGATACGCTAGGATCATTTCAGATGTGGGTGCTTAAATTAGCACCAATGTGCGAGTTCCATGTGGAAGTTGCTTGGATATACTTCACCCTATCGGATGGACCCTAAATTTCCATGCGGAAGATACATGAATCAATTTTTTCCTCCCTTATCCATCAAAGCTTATCCCCAATTGATGAGGCTGATAATTATAACATTAATTTACTTATTAAAGCTGATTATGGCTAACTTTTGATGTCTCCAAATGAAGTACTAAAATTGAAAGTTATAGATCTAGTTTTTGTGCTTAGTTTTGACTATTTATTTATCAAATTCCCTTTTAATTCGAGGAAGACATTACTGATTTACTAAAACATACTAAAAATATTATCTTTAGTACACTTATGTTAAAATAATTAAATAATCACAATCTAACTTTTATAAACATGATCCATGTCATTAATTTGAAAGTAACTAGCCCAAATATACAGAAAAATAAACAAAAGCCAAGATTGATTCTTATTTTACTAATCACACTCATCTTTTACTGTCATCTCAACCATAAGTTAGTACCTTAAAACTTCTCAAATTGAGTTGTTAATCATAAAAGCATAGATTGAGCTTGATTTGTTATTTATTTTACCACAAAGTATACTATTTATTTTCTCATTTTTTTTTAAATTTAAAGTGTTGGAATTATTCCTAGATAGGCAATTATCATTTTTAGATAATGACTTTAAATTAGCACCAATGGGAGAGTTTAACGTGTAAAGTATAGTCATATACAATTGGACGATATTTTTTCCATATGGTGGATTCATGGATAAATTTTTTCCAACCTTATTTGTTGGTGCATCGAGGTGGCAGATAATTTTTACTCAAATTTGCTTAGTAGACTTGATGATGGCCCACTTGTGATTCTCTCAAATAATGTACTAATTCTAAAAGTTATAAATTCATTTTTCGACTCAATTTTTAGTTTTTACTCATCAAATTCCATTTTAAGTCGAGGAAGACGTTAATGATTTACTGAAATATCTCCAAAAATATTATCTTTAATACACTTATGCAAAAGTAATGAAATCGTCATAATCTAACCTTTATAATCACGATCCAATTCATTCATTTAAAAGAAAGCTAGCCCAAATATATGTGTGAAAAATAAAGTAAGTTTAGTTTATTTACTTGTTTTGCTAATCACACTTGTCTTACATTGCAAACTTGTCATTACCTTTTTCTTCTATCATTTCACCTAACCTCTCTTCTTCCAATGTATTTTCTACTTAAGTATACTATTTATATTCTTACTTTTTCAATTTATTGTGCAGGAAACACTCTTGGATATGCTAGGATCATTTTCATATAAGAGTCCTTAAATCAGCACCGATAGGTGACTTCTAAGTACATGTCACTTGGACATAGTTCACTCTTTTGGATGGATTGTAAATTTTCATGTGGCAGATTCATGAATCGATTTTTTCTCCCTTATCCATTAGTGCTTATGCCTAATTGAGGAGGCTGATAATTTTAGAAATAATTTGCTTATTAGAATTGATGATGATCCACTTGGGATGCCACCGAATGATGTACGAAATTTGAAAGTTGTATTTCCCTTTTTTTACTCAATTCTAACAATTTATTCATAAAATTTCCTTTTAATTCGAGGAAGACATTATAGTTTTAGTGAAATTTTTTTAAAAATATTACTTTTAGGATACTTTAATTAAAATAATTAAATAATTAAATAATCATAATCTAACCTTTATAGTCATCATCTAATTTATTCATTCGAATGAAAACTAACCCAAATATATATGAATGAAAAAAAATAAAAGTTTATTGGTCCCGAGTTAATGGAAAATACCCAAGAGGGGAGGGATAAATTGGGTAATTAAAATTTTTCGCTTTAAATAAAAACTTTACCCCGATTTAGTTCAATCTCCTTCAATGAAACAAAAGGAAAGCAATAAGATAATAAGAGCAGAAATATAAATTAATGGATAGAGTTTTATAGTGGTTTGGGCAACCTTCCTTACTCCACTCTTCTAAGCTCAAATCTCTTATGACTTGGGTTCCACTATGTATTTCACAAATACAACTAGAGCCTTTGCTCTCTTCTAGATTCCAACTCTAGGAGGCGTATACAACACACAACACAAGTAGGTGACATGTTCCACTCCAGTCACATACTACTTTGCTTACACTTGATCTTAGTTACCGAAACTAAATCAAGTTCAATACAACAAGAAAGAATTAAAGAAGGTTTATACACGTTACTAATGTGTAGAGGCAGATTTAACGCGGAGAAGAACTTGTGAAGCAGTCTAAATGTTTCAGCTAGCAACTCTTGACAGTTTGAATGCAATATTCTTCTTTTAGATGTTAGCTTGATCACTTAATGCTCTTAGGAATGGAAGTTGTGCTCAATCAATGAATTCTCAGCTATACTCCACGTTCATCTTGAATGCCTTATATATATGGCGAGGGTATTCGAACGTTTGGAAGTAAGTGGCGCACATTTAATGCGTCAACGTTCGAAAAATTTTCGACCGTTATGACCCAAGTCGCAGGTGGAGTCGACTTTGGTGCGACTTCACCTAAGTCGCATACTAGAGTCGACTTCGGGTGCGACTTCAGCCTTCAGCAAATACTTCAAGTTCCATTTCGGGTTAACTTGGTCTTGGACTTGACCTGAGTCACAGATGAAGTCTACTTCGGGTGCGACTTCACTTCCTTAGCTTACTAGTTGAACTTGAAATTCTTGGAGATGGCTTTGGTCACTTAAATTTCTTAAAATTAAATGTTCTTCCCTTGATTTACATTATTTGAAACTTAGTATAATCATCCTAACTTGATGTCCTTTAGCTTTGTGTCTTAAAATCTTGAAACTCGGAGTTCATATAAATGTCCAACTGTGTGTTCTTGATCCAAAATGATGAATTCATGCTACTTTGTTTGTTTTGGACTCTATTCGTTCTTCATTTGATCCAAGTTGAATGTTTAGGTCGACTTGGTCTTCAACTATATTCAAGTTGAGCATCAAGTCGACTTGGTTTGCAACTTTGCTCTTCAAAATATGTGCTGATTAGTTGAAGTCGATGCTGGAGTCGACTTGGTATGCGACTTCGGCAGCTCTCATCTCCAATTTCAATGCTGGACAAAAATTCACGTTTGAAGTCGATGCTGGGGTCGACTTGGTCTGCGACTTTACCCAAGTCGCGTGCGAAGTCGACTTCGTGTGTGACTGCAGCAGCTCGTGCTCTTAATTTCAACGCTGGACATAAAAATGTGTTTGAAGGTGATGCTGGAGTCGACTTGAGGATCAACTTGCCCTAAGTCGATGCCTGAGTTGACTTGGAAATTGACTTGACCAGTCATGCTTCATTTTCTTCATTTTATATCCTTCAATCATCTCACAAATATGTTAGTAACCAAAACTTACTTAAATTGATTTGTTAATCATCAAAACAAGACTTGGCTTATTTTGCCATTGATTTCAACACATGTTTCCAACAAAGTCTAGGTTGATTCCTTCTTTTGCTAATCATAGTCGTCCTTAACTAGTAACTTGCTCTATTTTTTTCTTCTATACTTTCACCCAACCTCTTTTCTTCCTTCATTTTTTGTACTACTTATATTCTCATTTTTTTAAATTTAGCATATACAACGTGCTCTTGGATAAGTTGGGATCATTTCAGATATGGGTCTTAAATTAGAACTAATTGGTGAGTTCCATGTGGAAGCCAATTGGATATACTTGACCCTATTAGGGGTGTTAACGGATCGGGTTGAACGGGTTGGAGCCTAATCCTAATCCTAATCCATTTAATATATCTCAATCCTAATCCGTTTATTAACCCATTTAAAAAACTTCAACCCTAACCCATTTACAACCCATTTAATAAACGGGTTAACGGGTTGTTAACAGGTTGTGTTTGTTACTAATTTTCATGCTAAAAATCTTCAATAAAATCTGTAAATTTAAATAAATTAAATAATTCGAAGTTAACATACCTGAATTTAATTTATTTTAGCTTGAAAACATCAGCGCCAATCTCAAGTCATCTCTTTAATGTCAATTTCTGTTATAAATATTATATATATATATTATAATATATTATATTAAATGAGTTATACGGGTTGAACGGGTTGGACGAGTTAAATAAACGGGTTGGACGGGTTGACGGGTTGCGAAGCCTCAACCCTAATCCGTTTATTTAATTAAATGGTTGAACGGGTTGACGGATCATAACTCATTTATTCAAAAATCCCAACCCAAACCCATTTATTAACGGGTTGAACGAGCGGGTTAACGGGTTGACCATGACCATTAACACCCCTAGACCCTATTAGACGGACCCTAAATTTTCATGTGGCAAATATATGAATCAATTTTTTCCTCCATTATCCATCAGAGCTCATCCCCAATTGATTAGGCTAATAATTTTAGCATAAATTTACTTATTAAAGCTGATTATGGCTAACTTTTGATGCTTCCGAATGAAGTACCAAATTTGAAAGTTATAGATCTAGTTTTTCTACTTAGTTTTGACTATTTATTTATCAAATTCCCTTTTAATTCAAAGAAGACATTACTGATTTACTGAAACATTAACAAAAACATTATCTTTAGTAAAATTTTGCTTAAATAATTAAATAATCATAATCTAACCTTTATGAATATGATCTAAGTCATTCATTTGAAAGAAAACTAGTCTAAATACATAGAACAAATAAATGAAAGCCTAGATTGATTCCTTGTTTTGCTAATCACACTCATCTTTCACTATTAATTAGCCCTTACTGTTTTCTTCTATCCTTTCACTCAACCTCTCTTCATCCTACGTTTATCCTACTTTACTATACTCTTTGTATTCTCAATTTTCATTAATTAGTGTGTAGGAGTTACTCCTGGACATGCTAGGATCAATTTCAGATAAGGACCATTAACTTGGCACCAATAAAAGAGTTCTATGTGCAAACCAACTGGATATACTTAATTCTCATGGATGGACCATATTTTGCTATGGAGCAAATATATTAATCAATTTTTTTCCTCACTTATCCATCTGAGCTTATCCCTAATGAAGGTGACAAATAATTTCAACATAAATTTTCTTATTAGGGCTTGCTTTGCTATTCAAATAATTGATGATGGCCCAATTGTGATGCCCCAAATAATGTACTAAATCTGAAAGTTCTAAATCTAGTTTTTTTTGCTTAGTTTTGACTATTTATTCATCAAATTCTGTTTTAATTCGAGAAAAATATTGCTAATTTATTAAAACATCTTTAAAAAGATTATTGTTAGTACATGCCTACTGAAATAATTAAATCATCATAATCTAACTTTTATGATCATGATCAAAGCCATTTATTTCAAAGAAAACAGGCCCAAATATATAAAAAATTAAAAACAATCTAGGTTGATTACCTATTTTGTTAATCATACTCGTCTTTCATTGTTAATTATTACTTACCTTTTCCTTCTATCCTTTCACCCAACCTTTCTTCTTCTTACATTTTTCTTACTTAAGTATACTATTTATTTTCTTAGTTTTTTTTAATTTAGTGTGTAGGAATTACTCCTTGGTAGGTTAGGGTCATTTTTAGATAATGACTCTTAAATTAGAACCAAAAGAAGAGTTTAATATTTAAGCTACATGTATAGACTTCAACCACATGGATGAACAATATTTTTTCATATGGAGGATTTGTGGATAAATTTTTTCCACCCTTATCCGTTGGTGCATTAAGGTGGCAGATAGTTTATTTTGAAATTTATTTATTAGACTTGATGATGGCCCACTTGTGATTCTTCCAAATGATATACCAATTCTGAAAGTTGTAAATCTCATTTTCTTACTCAATTTTTAGTATTTACTCATCAAATTCCATTCTAATTCGAGGAAGACATTACAGTTTGATTGAAACATATCCAAAAATATTATCTTTAATACACTTATATCAAATAATTAATTATCATAATCTAACCTTTATAATCATGATCCAAGCCATTCGTATGAAAGAACATTAGCCCAAGTATATGTGCAAGATAAAGTAAATCTAGTTTAATTACTTGTTTTGCTAATCACACTCGTATTTCATTCCAAACTTACTCTTACTTTTTTCTTCTATCATTTCACCTAAACTCTTCCTCCAATATTTTCCTACTTAAGTATACTATTTATATTCTTATTTTTTTCAATTTACTATGCAAGAATGACTCTTGGATATGCTAGAATCATTTTCAGATGAGGGTCCTTAAATTAGCACCAATGGGTGAGTTACATGTTCAAGTGACTTAGATATAGTTCACTCTTTTGGATGAGCAATATATTTTCATGTGGTAGATTCATGAATCAATTTTTTCTCACTTATCCACTAGAGCTTATGCTTAATTGAGGAGGCTAATAATTCTAGCAATAATTTGCTTATTAGAGCTAATGATGATCCACTTGGGATGCTACTAAATGATGTACCAAATTTGAAAGTTGTAGTTCTCCTTTTTCTGCTCAATTTTGACTATTTATTCATTAAATTTTGGTTAGATTCAAAGAAGACATTACTGATTTGCAGAAACATCTCCAAAAACATTATCTTTAAGACATTTCTGCTAAAATAATTAAGTCATCATAATTTAACTTTTATTATCATGATCAAAGTCATTCATTTAAAAGAAAACTAGCCCAAATATATAAGAATAATAAATAAACGTCCAGATCGATTACTTGTTTTGCTAATCACACTGTTCTTTCACTGTTAACTTGTGCTTACTTTTTTCTATCTTTTTATCTAACCTCTCTTCTTTCTACATTTTTCTACTTGAGTAAACTACTTATATCCTAATTTTTTTCTTAATTAGTTCGTAGGAATTACTCCTGGATAGGCCAAGATCGTTTTTAGATATGGGCTCTTAAATTAGTAGCAATGGGAGATTTCCATGTGCAAGTTAGTTGGAAATACTTAACCCTCATGGATGGACCATATTTTTCCATGTGGAAAATTGATAAATTAGTTTTTTCCACCCTTATCTATTTGAGCTTATCCCTAATTAAGGTGATAGATAATTTTAGCACAAATTTTCTTATTAGTGTTCATGATGGCTTGCTTCTAATGCCCCCAAATGATGTACCAAATTCGAAAGTTATAGATCTAGTTTTTTTGCATAGTTTTGAATATTTATTCATGAAATTCTATTTTATTTTGAGGAAGACATTACTCATTTAATGAAACACCCCAAAAATTATCTCTAGTACACTTCTGTTCAAAATAATTAAATCATCATAATCTAACCTTTAAAATCATGATCCAAGCCATTCATTTGAAAGAAAACTAGCCCAAATACATAAAAAAGAAAAAAGTCTTGATATATTACTATTTTTGCAAATCACACTTGTCCTTCATTGCCAATGTGCCTTTACTTTTTTTCTTCTATCACTTCATCCAACCTCTCTTTTTCCTATGTTTTTCCTACTTGAATATACTACTTATAATATTATTTTTTCCAATTTAGTGTGTAGAAATTACTCTCCATATAGTCTAGGATCATTTTGAGATAAAGGTCCTATGTAATGAGGGAGTTCCATGTGCAAACTACTTGGATATATTTCACCTTAATGGATGAAGCATAAATTTCCATGGATCAAATTCGTGAATCAATTTTTTCCTCTCTTATTCTTCTAAGTTTGTCCCTTATTGAGGTGGTGGAAATTTTCATCACAAATTTGCTTATTAGAGGAGATGATGGCCCACTGGTGATGCACCAAAATAAAGTTCCAAATCTGAAAGTCGTAGATGTCCTTTTTCTACTTAATTTGGACTATTTATTCATCAAATTCTATTTTAATTCGAGAAAGATACTACTGATTTACTGAAACATATCTAAAAATATTATTTTTACGACACTTCTACTAAAATAATTAAGTCATCATAATCTAGTCTTTATAATCATGATGCAACCAATTCATTTGAAAGAAAATGAGCCCAGTTATGTAAGAAAAATAAACAAAGATTAATTACTTGTTTTGTTAGTTACACTTATCTTTCAATGTTAACTTGCCCTTGCTTTTCTTTTCCTTTTACCCAACCTCTCTTCTTCCTACTTTTTCCTACTTGAGTATACAATTTATATTCCCTTTTTTCTTGATTAGTGTGTAGGAATTGCGCTAATATAGGCTGACCCTTAATTAGCACCAATTATAGAGTTCTATGTGTAAGCCACTAGAATATACTGAACTTTCATGGATAGACCATATTTTGTCATGTGGCAAATTCATGAATCAATTAACTCCTATCTTATACATCTGATCTTATCCCAAATTGAGGTGATAGACACTTTTAACACAAATTTGTATAATAGAGCTGATGATGGCCTAATTTTGATGCCCCAAACGATGTACCAAATCTAAAAGTTGTAGATCTAATTTTTTCTTCTTAGTTTTGATTCTTTATGCATCGAATTTCATTTTAATTCGAGAAAGACATTATTGATTTACTAAATCATTTGAAAAAATATTATCTTTAGTACACTTCAGCTAAAAATAAGTAAATCAGTATAATCTAACATTTATAATTATGATTCAAGCCATTACTTTGAAAGAAAACAAGCCCAAATGTATAGGAAAAATTAAAAAGTCTAGATTGATTACCTTATTTAATAATCATACTTTTTTTATTTTTAACTTGCCCTTACTTTTTTCTTCTATTCTTTCGCCCAACCACTCTACTTTCTACATTTTTTTACTTAAGTATATTATTTATATTCTTGTTTTGTTTTTAATTTAGTATGTAGGAATAATTCCTTGATAGGCTAAGATTATTTTTAGTTAAGGGCTATTAAAGTAGGACCAATGGGAGAGTTTCTTATGCAAGCCACTTGGATGTACTTCACCCTCATGGACGAATGATATTTTTCCAATGGAAAATTCCTGAATTAAATTTTTTCACCCTTATCCATCTCCACATAGCTCTAATTGAGGTCACAAATAATTTCAGAATCAATTTATTTATTACAGCTGATGATGGTCCACTTATGATGCCCCCAAATGATATACCAAATTAAAAACTTGTAGATCTCATTTTTCTACCCAAATTTGACTGTTTACTCAGCGAATTCCGTTTTAATTTGAGGAAAATATTACTAATTTACTAAAATGTCTCTAAAAATATTATCTTTAGGGTAGTTCTGCAAAAATAATTAAATCATCATAATTTAACATTTATAATCATTATCGAGGTTGTTCATTTGAAAAAAAAAACTAGCCCAAATGTATGAGAGAAATAAAGAAATTCTAGCTTATTTACCTATTTTGCTAATCACATTTGTCCTTCATTTTTAACTTATCTTTACTTTTTCTTCTATCATTTTACCAAACTCTCTTTTTTCTACTTTTTTACACTTAAGTATACCATTTACATTCTCATTTTCATTAATATAGTGTGTAGGAAATACTCTTAGATTTGCTACGATGATTTTTAGGTAAGGGTCTTCAAATTAGTACCAATGGGTGAGGTCCATATGCAAGCCACTTGGATATAATTTACCCTATTGGATGGATTGTAAATTTCAATGTGGCAGATTCATGAATTAAAATTTTCCTCCCTCATTTATCAGAGATTATCCTTAATTAAAGAGGCAACTAATTCCAACACAAATTTGTTTGTTTGAGCTGATAATGGCCTACTTTTAATGCCCTCAAATGATGTGTCAAATCTGAAAGTTGTAGATCTCATTCTTCTACTCAATTTTGACTATCTACTCATTGAATTCGGTTTTAATTCGAGGAAGACTTTACAGATTTACTAAAACATCTCTAAAAATATTGCCTTTAGGACACTTCTACTAAGATAATTAAGTCATTTACTCTAACATTTATAATCATCATCCAGTTCATTTATTTAAACAGAAACTAGCCCAAATATATATGAAAATAAACAAAAGTTTATATTGATTCCTTGTTTTGCAAATCACACTCATCTTTCACTGTTAACTTACCCTTACTTTTTTCTTCTATCCTTTCGCCCAACGTCTCTTCTTCTTACATTTTATGCACGTATGTATTTTAATTATATTTTCATTTTTTATTTAGTGTGTAGAAAATACTCTTGGGTAAAGTAGAATCATTTCAGATAAGAGTCCTTAAGTTAAAACCAATGGATGAGTTCCATGTGCAAGCCACTTGGATATACTTCACCCTATTGGATAGACCATAAATTTCCATGTGGCAGTTTCATGAATCATTTTTTTCCTCCCTTATCCATTAGAGCATATCCCTAATTAACGCGATTGATAATTTCAACACAAAATTTACTTATTAAAGCTAATTATGGTCGACTTGTGATGCCTCCAAATGATGTACCAAATTTGAAAGTTGTAAATCTAGTTTTTTTGCTTAGTTTTGACTATTTATTCATCAAATTCCGTTTTAATGCAATGAAGACATAATTAATTTATTGAAACATTACCAAAAATATTATCTTTAGTATGCTTTCACTAAAATAAGTCAATAATCATAATCTAACTTTCGTAAACATGATTCGAGTCATTCTTTGAAAGAAAACTAGGTCAAATATATTGAAAAATAAACAAAAGCCTAGATTGGTTCCTTGTTTTGCTAATTACACTCATCTTTCACTGTTAATTAAGTCTTACCTTTTTCTGCTATCATTTTAACCAACCTGTCTTCTTCCAACATTTATCCTACTTTAGTATACTCTTTGTATTCTCATTTTTCTTTAATTAGGGTGTAGGAGTTACAGTTGGATAAGTTAGGATTATATTTAGATAAGAACCCTTAAATTAGTACTAATGATAGAGTTTCAAATGCAAAGTAATTGGATATACTTAACTCTAATGGATGGACCATATTTTTTAGTGGAGAAAATTCATGAATTAATTTTTCACCCTTATCCATATGTGGTTATTCCTAATTGATGTGATAGATAATTTCAATACAAATTTGCTTGTTAGAGTTGATGACACCCTAATTATGATTTATGATGCCACAAGTGATGTACCAAATCTGTAAGTTGTAGATCTCATTCTTCTGCTTAGTTTTGACTATTTATACATCAAATTCCATTTTAATTCAAGGAAAATATTATTGATTTGTTGAAACATCTCTAAAAATATTATCTTGAGTTTACATCTGCTAAAATAATTAAATCATCATAATCTAACCTTTATAATCATGATCCAAGCCATTCACTTGAAAGAAAACACGCCTAAATATATAGAAAAATTGAAAAAGTCTATGTTGAGTACCTATTTTGCTAATCATACTCATGTTTCACTGTTAACTATTTCTTACTTTTTTCTTCTATCCTTTCACCTAATCTCTTTTCCTCCTACATTTTTCCTACTTAAGTATATTTATTTTCTAATTTTTTTAAAATTTAGTGTGTAGGAATTATATCCTTGATAGGCTAGGATCATTTTTAGACAATGACCCTTTAAATTAGCACTAATGGGAGAGTTCAATGTGCAAGCTACATGTATCTACTTCACCCTCACGGATGAACGATATTTTTCTATATGGCAAATTCATGAATAAATTTTTTCCACCTTTATCTGTTGGTGCATTGAGGTGGCAAATAATTTATGCTCAAATTAGTTTATTAGACTTCAAAATGGCCCACTTGTGATGCTCCGAATGATGTACTAATTTTGAATGTTGTAAATCTCATTTTTTTACTCAATTTTTAGTGTTTATTCATCAAATTCCATTTTAATTCGAGGAAGATGTTACTGATTCACTGAAACATCTCCAAAAATATTATCTTTAATACACTTATGCCAAAATAATTAAATTATCAAAATCTTATATTTATAATCATCATCCAAGTCATTCGTTCGAAAGAAAACTAACTCCAATATATGTGAAAAATAAAATAAATGTAGGTTATTTACTTGTTTTGCTAATCATACTCGTTTTTCGTTGCGAACTTGCCCTTACTTTTTTCTATTATTTCACCTAATCTCTCTTCTTCCAATATTTTTTCTACTTAAGTATACTATTTATATTCTCATTTTTTCAATTTACTATGTAGGAAACACTCTTGGATATGCTAGGATTATTTTTAGATAAAGGTCCTTAAGTTAGCACTAATGGGTGAGTTCTATGTGCATGCCACTAGGGATATAGTTCACTCTTTTAGATAGAATGTAAATTTGCATATGGTAGATTCATGAATCAGTTTTTTCTCCCTTTTCCATCAAAGATTATGCTTAATTGAGTAGGCTAATAATTCTAGCAATAATTTGCTTATTAGAGTTGATGATGGCCCACTTGAGATGCCATCAAATGATATACCAAAATTTGAAAGTTGTAGTTATCCTTTTTTTGCTCAATTTTGATTATTTATTATTCTAATTCTATTTATATTCAAGGAAGACATTATGAATTTGTTGAAACATCTCCAAAAATATTATCTTTAAGATATTTCTACTAAATAATTGAGTCATCATAATTTAACCATTATTATCATGATTGAAGTCATTCATTTAAAAGAAAAATAGCCTAAATATATAAGAAAAATAAACAAAAGTCTAGATTGATTACTTATTTTGTTAATTACACTCATCTTTCGCTCGTAACTTGTGCCTACTTTTTTCCGTATCCTTTCACCCAACCTCTCTTCTTCCTACGTTTTACCTACTTAAGTATACTATTTATATTCTCATTTTTTCTTCATTTGTTTGTAGGAATTACCCCTGCATAGGCTAGGATCATTTTTAGATAAGGACCCTTAAATTAGCACCAATGGTAGAGTTCTATTTGTAACCATTTTGATATACTCAGCCCTTATGGACGGACCATATTTGGTCATATGGAAGATTCATGAATAAATTAATTCATCCCTTGTACATTTGAGCTTATCCCTAATTGCGGTGACATATACTTTCAACACAAATTTTCATATTAGAGCTAATGTTAGCCTAATTATGATGCCTCCAAATGATGTACAAAATCTGGAAGCTATAGATCTAGTTTTTTTCTGCTTAGTTTTGACTATTTATTCATCAAATTTTGTTTTTATTTGATGAAGACATTACTGATTTACTAAATCATCTCAAAAAAATATCTTTTGTGCACTTCAGTTAAAAATAAGTAATTCATCATAATCTAACCTTTATGCAATGCCCCATTTCTAGATATACTCTATAACTAGTCAATGGGTAGTATACAACCTAAGAAAAATTCGACAGCATCTTCCCATAATATATAAGGGTTGGTATGGAATACATGACTTGATATTCATAAATATTTCAATTTCATTTCAAAATGTGACATTCAATTCTATATTTATAGACTTTCATCTTCATATAATAAGGACATTCATATAGAAGGAAAATCATTGAATTTTATCCTTACACAACAATCAAACCAAATGATTATACATATATGCATCCACAGAGATTATAATCCAATTCAAAATACCAAATACAATATGTTTGTCAAAGTGAATCTGACTCAGTAATTGTCTACATATACTAATACCAAAAGAGCATAAATTCTAAAATAATTATAATTAAAGATATTGTGCTAATAGCTTCCAAAATTTGTTCTTCCACTTGTCCCATCTTGAGGTTGCCCACCTGGCCTGTGATCTCAAGGTAAAATAACAAACCATATAAGTCTAAATAGACTCGGTAGTAGATAGTGGTTATCATAAAATGGAAATAAGTAAAGTTCTAGATGCACATGTTATGATCAAGATAAGACATATGGGTCCAATACCCACTCCCAAGATTGTATGCATATAACCACGTATAAATAGAAAGACGCAAATAATCCTCTACTCATGTCTATCAAGGGCTATGAACAACCCTCTCCTCATGTCAATCAGGGGCCATGAACAACCCTTTTACAACCAAAATTTTAAATAACACATTATATATAACAGACAAGGATAAATGTCACAAACCCACATATAACATCAACAAGGTTTATTTTAAATTCAATATATAAAACTGTTACACAAGCATTTTACAAATACATGATAGGTGCAAAAAAAGGAACCTTCAGTTCATACTCTCATTTGAGCCAAATCGACTAACGTCACATTTTAATAATATAAAAATTACTAACGAGTCCTTTACTGCATAAAATTGCACATTTATAGCTAATTCCCCGTGAACCTTGCTTACCCTAATTGTTACGAACCCTACGCCCCATACCATGAAGTTGTGGGGTGCTATGCATTCCCACCAGTCTTATATCATGTTTAACATGAAATTTCATCACTGGGTGACATTTACTTACCTTGATCGTAATTTCTCCCCAAAATAGTGACCCTAGACTTGACTTGCCGAGATTTGGAGCTTCCTTGATGGAAATCGATGATCTTCAAGGCAGTTGATAGAGTTTTTTTTGAAGAAATCCATGGGTAGATCAAACTAAACAGAAGAGAGAAAAAAAAAGAAGAAGCAGAGAACGGGAAGAGGAGAAGAGGGAAAGGTAGTCGGGCGCAACTGAAGCCCTAGCACGCGGACTCCCCTTTTAACTAAATCCCCATCGAATCGGGTTGGGCCGGAGCATGGGTCGGGTCTAATCGCAATTAGTAATTTATTTTCCTACTCCTACGACTTAATTATTAAAAATTTCCCCAGGGCGCTGCGTCCTTGACCCTGCGACCTGACAAGGCTGGTCGAACTCTGTACCTACTTTACGATGTGGAAAATAGTCATAGCGCTCAACAACGACACGCTAATCATACACATTTAAATTTAGACCCAATGTGCTAAGATCATAATACATGTATATATGCACTCTATGTCCCCTAGATGCCACGTCCATATATGTTATCCATTCATTATTATCATAAATTTCTAATAGCATATTCGTAAATTACCTCATAAATAGAGAAGGGTTATAATGAAAATAAAATAAAATACCTAGTCCTCACACTTTATAATCATGATCCAAGTCATTCCTTTGCAAAAAAGCCTAAATATATAGAAAAAAAAAAAATCTAGACCTATTTTGCTTATCATACTCATCTTTCACTTTTAACTTGCCCTTGTTTTTTTCTTCTATCCTCTCACCACTCTACTTTCTATACTTTTCTACTTAAGTATAATATTTGCATTCTCATTTTATTTTTAATCTAGTGTATAAGAATAACTCATGGATAAGCTAGGATCATTTTTATATAGAGGAGTGATCCTGTTAGCCCAGACTAAGTAAATACCCCACTTAGGACTCTTTAAAAAACCTATTTACAACAACTTTTTTTTTATTTTTTCTTTGTGCACTTGTTTATCTAAGTGTATTTAACATATAGACCAAGTTTTACTATTTTTGAATATATTTATATATATTTTTTAGATTTTTAAACATCTATGTGTATATATGTATTTAAAATACCCTTATTTTTAAAAATCTAAAAAAATATATATACACATCCAAAAATGGTAAAACTCAATTTATATATTAAAGACACTCAGATAAACAAGTGTATGAAGAAAAAAGCAACAAAAAAAGTTGTTTTTAATAAGATTTTTAAGGTGGGCTAAGTGAGACATTTATTTACCCTGGGCTAACAGGATCATTTCTCTTTTATATAAGAGTCATTAAATTAGCATAAATGAGAGAGTTCCATGTGTTATCCACTTGGATGTACTTCACCCTCATGGATGAACTATATATTTTCAAGTGGAAAATTCCTAGATTAATTTTTTCACCCTTATCCATCTGCGCATATCCCTAATTGAGCTGGCGGATAATTTCATCATGAATTTGTTTATTAGAGTTAATGATGGTCCACTTGTGATTCACTCAAATAATGAACCAAATTTGAAGGTTGTAAATCTCATTCTTCTACTCAATTTTATTTATTTACTCATTGAATTCCATTTTAATTCGAGGAAGATATTATTGATTTATTGAAACATCTTCAAAAATATTATATTTAGGATACTTATCCAAAACTAATTAAATCATCATAATATAGCATTTATAATCATGATCCAAACTGTTCGTTTGAAAGAAAACTAGCTAAAATATATGAGAAAAATAAAGAAAGTCTAGCTTGTTTACTTATTTTGCTAATTACACTCGTCTTTCATTGTTAATGTGCCCTTAATTTTTTCTTCTGTCATTTCACCCAACTGCACTTTTTCCTATGTTTTTCACACTTAAGTATGCCATTTATATTCTCATTTTTATTAATTTAGTGTGTAGGAAATATTCTTAGATACGCGAGGATGATTTTCGGATGAGGGTCTTGAAATTAGTACCAACGAGTGAGTTCCATATGAAAGCGACTTGGATATACTTCACCCTATTGGATGGACCTTAAATTTCTATGTGGCAGATTCATGAATCAATTTCTTCCTCCCTCATCTATTAGGACTTATCCTTAACTAAAGAGGTGACTAATTCTAGCACTAATTTGTTTATTTGAGCTGATAATGGTCTACTTGTGATGCTCCTAAATGATTTACCAAATCTGAAAGTTGTAGTTCTCGTTCTTCTATTCAATTTTGACTATTTACTCATTGAATTCAGTTTTAATTTGAAAAAGACATTATTGATTTACTAAAACATCTCAAAAACATTATCTTTAGGAATTTTTTGCTAAAATAATTAAATCATCATCATCTACCCTTTATAATCCTTGTCTAAATCATTCATCTGAAAAAAAAACTAGCCAAAATATATATGAAAAAAATAGAAGTCTTGATTGATTCTTTGTTTTGCTAATCAGACTCGTCTTTTACTGTTAACTTGCCCTTAATTTTTTTCATTCTTTCACTCAACCTCTCTTCTTCCTATGTTTTTCTTACTTAACTATACTACTTATATTCCCATTTTTAAATTTAGAACATGGAAAATACTCTTTGATACGCTAGGACCATTTTAGATAACGGTCCATAAATTAGCACTAATGGATGAGTTCCATGTGCAAGCTACTTGGATATAATTCACCCTATTGGATGGACCGTAAATTTCTAGATGTTAGATTCATGAATCAATTTTTTCTTGCTTATCCATTGGAGCTTATCTCTAATTGACGAGGCTGATGATTTTAGCACAATTTTGTTTATTAAAGCTGATTATGGCCAACTTCTGATGCCTCCAAATAATGTAGTAAATTTGAAAGTTGTAGATCTAGTTTTTTTTGCTTAGTTTTAACTTTCTATTTATCAAATTTTATTTTAATTCGAGGAAGACATTACTGATTTACTGAAGTATCTTCAAAAGCATTATCTTTGGTACACTTCTGCTAAAATAATTGAATAATCTAATCTAACTTTTGTAATCATGATTCAAGTCATTCATTTGAAAGAAAATTAGGCAAATATATAGAAAAATAAACAAAATTTTAAATTGATTTCTTGTTTTGCTAATCACACTCATCTTTCATTGTTAATTAGCCGTTATATTTTTCTTTTATCCTTTCACCCATCCTCTCTTGTTCCTATGTTTATCCTACTTAAGTATATTCTTTGTATTTTAATTTTTTTCACCCAACCTCTCTTGCTCCTACGTTTATCCTAGTTTTCTCTATTTAGTTTTGACTATATTTTCCTCAAATTTCATTTTAATTCAAAGAAGACATTACTGATTTACTGAATCATTTCCAAAGATATCATCTTTATACACTTTTGTTAAAAATAAGTAAATTATCATAATCTAACCTTTATAATCATGATCTAGGCCATTACTTTGAAAGAAAACAAGCCCAAATGCATAGGAAATTTTAAAAAAAGTCTAGACTGATAACATATTCGCTAATAATACTCGTCTTTCACTTTTAACTTGTCCTTATTTTTTCTTATATCTTTTCACACAACCACTCTACTTTTACATTTTTCTACTTAAGTATACTATTTACATTCTCATTTTATTTTAATTTAGCGTGTAGGATAACTCCTGGATAGGCTAGATTCATTTTTGGACAAGGGTTGATAAATTAGTACCAATGGGAGAGTTTCATCTGCAAGCCACTTAGATGTACTTCATCATCATGGATGGGCTATATTTTTCTATATGGCAGATTCCTTAATCAATTTTTTCTACCCTTATCCATCTGCACATATTCTTAATTGAGGTGGCAGATAATTTAATCATAAATTTATTTATTGGAGCTAATGATGGTCCACTTGTGATGGCCCCAAATGATGTAGCAAATTTGAAAGTTGTAGATCTTTTTCTACCTAATTTTGGCAATGTACTAATCAAATTTCATTTTAATTCGAGGAAGAAATTAATAATTTACTAAAACATCTCAAAAAATATTATCTTTAAGATACTTCTGCAAAAATAATTAAACCATCATAATTTAACATTTATAATCATGATCCAAGTCATTTATTTGAAAGAAAATAAGCCCAAATATATAAAAAAAAATAAAGAAAGTATTGTTTATTTACTTGTTTTAGTAATCACATTTGTCTGTTGCTGTAATTTAGCTTTAGTTTTTCTTCTATAATTTCACCCAACCTTTCTTCTTCGTACGTAATATACTATTTATATTCTCATTTTTTAATTTAATGTGTAAGAATTATTCTTGGAAAGGTTGGGATGTTTTTTAGATAAGGGCCACCGATGGGTGAGTTCCATATGCAAGTTACTTGCACCCTAAGGGATGGTTCCTAAATTTTCATGTGGTTGCTTCATGAATCAAACTTTTCCTCATTTATCCTTCTAGGCTTATCTCTAATTGAGGTGACAAATAATTCTAGCATAAATTTATTTATTAGAGCTAATGATAGCCTACTTATGATGCCACTAAATGATATACCAAATCTAAAAGTGTTAGATCTCATTTCCTTACTCAATTTTGACTAATTTATCACATTCCATTTTAATTCTAGGAAGACATTACTAATTTAGTGAAACTTTTTCAAAAATATTATCTTTAAGACACTTCTGCTAAAATAATGAAATCGTCATAATCTAACCTTTATAATCATGATCTCGGTCATTCATTTGTAAGAAAACCATCCCAAATATATTAGAAAACTAAATAAATGTCTAGATTGATTACTTGTTTTGCTAGTACACTTGTCTTCCATTGTTACATTTCGATTACTTTTTCTTCTTTCTTTTAACCCAACCTCTGTTCTTCCTACGTTTTTCCTACTTAACTATACAATTTATATTATCAATTTTTTTAAAATTTGTGTGTAGGAATTACTCCTATATAGACTATGATTATTATTAACTAAGGTCCCTTAAATTAGCACTAATTGAAGAGTTCCATGCGCAAGGCTCTTGGATATACTTCACCTTCATGGATGGATAATATTTTCCATGTGCCAAATTCATGAATCAATTTTTTCACCCTTATCCATCTGAGCTTATCTCTAATTGAGGTGGAAGATAATTGCAGAACATTTTTTTACTGGAGCTATGACGGCCCATTTTTTATGCTCGTAAATGATGTACAAAATCTGAAATTTATTTTGACCACTTGACTTCCAATAAGTTTATTTCTAAATTTTCCTCCCTACACCCATCATATTATAAATTTCGAAAGTCATCTGTTGTGTAGTTTTCTCCGACCTTGTAACTTTACCGTAATTCTTGTAGAAATTTCATAATTCTATTTTCTTAATTTCTAAAAAATTTTACAATTTCAAGGAAATTTTTCTAATAATTTTTCTATCATTTAAACTTATTTTTATAATTTTTTCATAATTTCATTATTTAGACAATTTCTATTTTTCTTTTTATTTTATTTTAATGTAATTCATTGTGTTTTGTTCCATCAATTTTTCTTACAGTATTATTCATTCTTATTAGTCTTATGATAAAAATCATGCATTTCTTTAATCATATGTTAAATAAAATTTAGTCTTTAACTAAATCATTTTTTATAGTACTTGATGTAAAAATTAAAATAAGTAAGAGATTAATTTATGTGACAATTACATTCTCTTCATGTTAAATAGGTTTTGTCTACAACCTAAGTGTTTCTAGTTAAACAAATGTGGGTATTTTTTTATTTTTTTGCATTGCTTCCTTAAGTTCTCATGTTACTTCTTCTTCAGAATATTAATTTCATTAAACCTTGACATATTCAATGGTTTCATTTCATAGATGTTACCCTCTATAATCTAAAATCTTTACAAGAATTTCTTCGTAGTTTAAGGTATCTCTAATTGGGAGCATTTTTGGCATCAATATGTAGCTGGGGTCTGGAACATTGCCTTTGAGTAGTGAGATATAAAAAGCATTATAGATTGCAGCTAAAGTTGGATACAATGTAACTCTATATGCTACCTTTTCTACTCTTTCCAAAATTTCAAATGGCCAAACATACCTTGAATTTGATTTTTCCCTTTTCCCAAATTGAGTTATTCCTTTGGTTGGAGAAACCTTAATAAATACATGTTCTTGAATTCAAAATTCTTTTTCCTACATTTTTTCATCTGTGTACATCTTTTAATGGCTTTGAGCTCTTAATATAGAGTATTTAATTACTTTGACTTCATCTGCCATACTTTGAGCCAAATTGGGTGCAATTTTCCTTTTAACCACTTCATCCCAATTGAATGGAGTTTTGTATTTTCCTCCACACAATGCTGCGAATAGGATCATCTGAATACTTTCTTGATTGCTATTATTATATACAAATTTAGGCATAGATAAATATTCATCCCAAAATCTATCAAGATCTACTATACGCATTTGCAATATATTTTCCACTATTCTATTAATTCTTTATTTTCCTATCAGTTTTTGGATGATATGATGTACTAAAGCAAAGTTCTGTACTCATAGCTTGATGTAAACTCTTCCAAAATGAGATATGAGATGGATCCCAATCAGACATAATAGTCTTCCGTACTCCATGTAATTTAACAATATCGTTCTAATAGATTTTTACCAGTTTAATTATCGAAAATGTATATTTTGGTAGTAAGAAATGTGCTATTTTAGATAACTTGTCAACAATTACCCATATAGAGTTATATCATTTTTGAGTTACGAAGCAATGCTTCAATGAATTTGTACTAATATTCTCCCATTTTCATTCTAAAATTTTCAATGGCTACAAGGTTCTTGCTAGCTTTTGATGATTTGCCTTAACCCATTGACATACAAGACATATGCTCACAAATTCAACAATCTCCCTCTTCATTATTCCACTAGTACCTTTTTTCACATCCTAATGCATTTTTGTACTTCCTAAATAAATGGTAAATGGTGAGTAACATGCTTTTTTAAAATTTATTCTTTAATTTCTGACTTATCAAGAACACACAATAGATTTTGATATTGATATATTCCATTATCACCAATATTGAATCCATTACTCCCTCTTTGCATCATTATTTGGACTATAATTTGCAATTTTGCATCTTTCAATAGTTCTTGTTTGATTTCTTCAAATAATGATGCCTTCTTGTTTGATTTCTTCAAATAATGATGCCTTCAATTCAACTGCATTTCTACCTCTTTTAAACATATTTCTAGTTCTAATTGTCTCATTTTCCAATAGCCTTTCCTGTTGTGTAACCAAAGCTATTAAACTTAATTTTCTACTTAATGCATTGACAATCACATTAGCTTTTTGTGAAACCCCATATATATTCATTTATAATAATTTTTTTAAACATAAGGACTATTTTAGTGATTCATTAAAACTAGGAACTAAATTGAAAATATCGAAACTCTTCATTTGCCCCAAATTGTCCAGTGATGTTTCCAAGAAGAAAAAAAGGCAGACGACGCAAAGAAAAAAGACAGAAGGAAAAAATCCGGTAAAAGAAAAATGGAGGAGAGAGAGAGAGAGAGAGGAGAGGAGGACAAGGAGAGAGAGGAGAAATTTCTAGGGTAGATTTTGTTGGGTAGGGTTTGATGTTAGAGAACTTGAGAAAAAGTGAATGTAAATTGACATAAGCAATTTATTTTCAATCTTTCATTATTTTTCTTGTTTATTGCATTTATTTAAAATATTATGTTGGTATGAAAGAGAGTTAGTATGAAATTAAGATGTCAGGGTTAGAAATTTTAAACTCTGATAAGGCAGAGGAAAGGAATTTTTCCATGGAGATGAAATTAGAGTGTGAAACCAAGATGAATGATTTTAGAATTATATTTTAATATGAAAGACAGTAGTTATTTTAGAAAATTTGAGGTGATGTCAGGGATAAGTATCTCTAAATAGATGTTTGGAATTTGAGAATGATGAAAATATGGTTTGGAATTAAAGAATATTATTTATGAATATTCTTATTATTTAGAAGTAGATTAAAGTGAAAAGATATTGAGATCTTATAAAGCTTAGAGTTGGAGATTAGAAAATTTTATGTAAAAGGTAAGTAAGAGATTTTAGATTTTATTTGGATGTCGATGGACGATGATAAGTGTTTATTTTTCGAGCATGGATGTTTTATGATGAGTTGGATGTTTTATTTAAGATTTTTATGAAAAGTTCTTTCTTGAGATGTATGTTTTTCTTGGTTTAATTATTTAATTCAGTTGAGGAGTACTTAAAATTTATTTGAGTTGATGGTGGATTTATAATTTTTTGTCAAGTAAATTATTTGAGTTCGATGGATATGTTTAAAATGATCATATGAGCACAATCATGATGTATGAGTGTGTTGTTGCATATTGAGCATGACATATGATGATTCTCTGGCAAATCGGAGAATAAG
Organism: Annona cherimola; assembly: GCA_030490835.1. Classification (NCBI taxonomy): domain Eukaryota; kingdom Viridiplantae; phylum Streptophyta; class Magnoliopsida; order Magnoliales; family Annonaceae; genus Annona; species Annona cherimola. The sequence continues at coordinate 31,042,267 of CM059971.1, read as the reverse complement.
AGGAGTTGCGGTACATTGCAGTATGATCGCGTGAGATTTTTGATGATGATGAGTCTACCTGGTGTGCAGAGTGACATGGACTTAGTGTTGAGGATGAGCATTTACATTGCATGATCATTTAGAGCACAAGCATATGAATTTTAAAGATTTTAATGTTTGAGTTATTTTATGAAATTGATGTTTGTTTGATCCAATATTTGAGTTTTGTCTTTATCCTATTTCCCGAGTTGGCTTGGACTCATATTTTCTTACGTTGATGTTTTTAGATGGCAGGGTTAAGATCAAAGAACATTTTATGTGATACAAGGTAAGGACTACTTTTGGAAAATTTTAATTTTTATAGAGTTGATGCATGTTAACAAAGATGGTGATGTTGAGGATAATGTGAACAATTTATTTTATTTATGCAGAGCAGTAACAACCGTTAAAGAATTTCTAATGCATGCTAGGTAGGTTGATGTAAGTTTTCATTATTATCTGAGAGATGTAATTATTAGTTTACTAATTTCCCCTTAGTGTAAGTGAGTTACAGGGTGAGGACTTCTTGCAAAACTTATTTTATTATGAAGTACATATGTGGTTGCTTATATCGATGAATTAGAGAAGGTTTGGATAAATTAATTTTCTTTATCTTTTATATTTTTATATATGTAATTACATGGATAGTATAATGTGAGAATGCTTGTACATGGTGATTCCATCTAATCCCTCAACCTTATGATTCTATGGAGATATTGCTGAATTTTCGGTGAGATCTAACAACCATTGGCCATGTGTGGAGGTCAGTTGGTGGGGTGTTACATTTTTCCAAGATGATAGTAAATGGTAATATCATATTCTTTTAATAATTTCAACCATTTTCTTTATCACATATTTAGTTCTTTTTGAGTAAATATATACTTTAAGCTTTTATAATATGTATATATTTCACGCTCAACACTATATAAGTAATGTCAACATATCTTCTAAGCAAATACCACCATAGCTAATTTCAAGTCATGAGTAGGATAATTCAGCTCATTCAGCTTTAGTTATCAAGATGCATAAGCTATTACCTTCCTATTTTGCATCAATACACATTCCAATAAGATGCATCACTATAGGTTACTTATCTTTTATTACCTTTAGGTAATTTTAGAACTGGTGCTTCGATTAACCTTTTCTTGAGCTCTTGAAAAGTGTGTGCATAATATGCATTCCACTCATATTTCACGGCTTTTCTAATTAATCTAATGAATGGTGCAGATGGTTGTGAAAATCCCTCTACAAACTTCTAATAATAGCTAGTTAAACTTGAAAAACTTCTGATTTTAGTAATATTTGTTGGCCTTATCCAGTTTACTATTTTATATGGATATATTATCCAGTTTACTATTTTCTATGGATATATTTTACTCCCTCTACTGAAGTTGTATGCCCTAAGAAATTTTCATGCCTTTAATTTGACATACAATTTCTTTTCTCTCAATTTTCTTAGTACTAGCTGCAGGTGTTTCTAACATTCTTCTTTTGGTTAGGACTATACTAAAATATCATCAATGGACACAACTACAAATTCAACTATATATTATTATATATTCTATTGGAAAATTTAATTTTTCAATAAACTTCTGAGATATAAAAGAATGTGTGGCACCATTATCAAATAAAGTAATAGTCAGACATTTCTTGAAACAAGCCACATCCGTTACATTGTCTTCCGATTGTCCTTGTTGCTCCTTTTGGGTTAGCATGTATAACTGGATGATTTGTGCTTAACGGGTTGCCCCTACCTTCGCCTGAGATGTCCTACCCTTCTTGTAGCCTTTTATGGGACATTCATTAGCCTTATGTCCTATTTGAACACAAATAAAGCATTTGATAGTGAGAGCATTTTTCTTCTCTTCCCCCCATTTCCAGGGAACATGATTAGGTTTCTTGCACTTAAAACACCTACTAGTTCCTTTTAGGCATTCTCTAACATATTTTTTCTAACATGTGGGATAAACAAAAGTTTCTTTAACTTCTTACTTTGAGGAGTCATGCTTTATTGTCTACTTCTATTTCGTGATTCTTCTTTCTCAAACAAAACATTCATCTATTTCATTTTATGAAATAATTCTTGATTTCAATTTTCTTCTGAATCTGCTATTCTGGCCTTTTTTACTACTATATTATAAGTGGTTAGGGCAAAAATGGCTACAAACTATTGGATATGTGGTCATAAATGTTCCTATAAGTGATAGGCTTTAGTGATAAGATCATTGGTAACCCAAGGTCAATATTATACCAATTCATTGAAATAACTGACATACTCAGTCACGGTAATCTTATCGTAATATAAATGTTCAAATTCAATTACTTTTTTATTTTTAAACCTAATTGGATTGTATTCTCGATTAAATTCTTTTAAAAATCTTCTTTAAGTAATTTCTTGCCCTTCTAGAATCATAGCTTTTAGTGTTCTCCATTATTCATTGGCATGACTAATGAATAAATAGGTGGTGCATCAAACCTTTTGTTACTCTTTGCATGGGAAAATCTCAAACAACTTCTCTATTTCTTGAATTCAGATTTTTGCTATGTATGGATTAGGGCTTATTGTAAATCTAAGACGTTGCTTTGCAAGAAAAGAACTAATTAGTTCTCGTTCTATTGTAAGACCATCCACAAGTCCACTGTCCACCCTTGTCTTGAATGGTTAACTTGTTGACTCAGGATTCTATTCAATATTTTGTGCATGTTCCATAGTAAGTACTAGCGCAACCATTGTTGCAATATGTTCTTCCATTGAAAGAGATTATCAATTATTTTGCTTTGGTTGCATATTATTTCTATGGCTAGATTCTCAATGTTCTCCTCTAGTTGATGACTCTCGGACCATATGTTTTCCTCTTATTTGGTTTGAAGAACAAGTGTCTATCATCTATGTGATTCACAAATTAAGATTTAATAGAAACACAACTTATCTATTTATATAGTAAGTAATATTTTTAAAAACTATACATTACAAGACCATTGATTAGGAACTTTTATTTGTTTTTCTTTTTAATATGATGAATCACCGATATCATAAGCTTCTATTTTATTATCTTCTTCCTCAAATGAGTCGCTAATATCATAGATTTCTTATACTATAAGATCATTATCCTCATTAGTTTCATCTTCTGGATATTTGAAAGGCCTTTCTAATTTTTTCTCCCTCCTACATTCTCATTTCTAGGCAATCTTTGCTTCATGCTATTTTATAGTAGCAAGACTATTACTAGAATGGAACCAATAAGTGTTGGTCTTCAGTTTGTGGTAAAAACCTAAGAGGAGAGGGGAGAATTGAGTTCTTTTAAAATTCTTTCAATGTATTGAATGTAGCCCCTTGTAAACTAGATCCCCTTGAATAAAGATGTGGAGAATGGAAATGGATCTAGATTAAAAATATTATATACAACAGTATAGTGATTCAGAACAACCTTTCCTACTCCAATCTTCTAAGGACACACTTTTGTATCTTGGGTTCCACTATATCTATGGAATTACAACTAGAACTTTTGCTCTCTTTTTGATTCTAGCTCTAGAGGGCCTTTATAATTTTTACACAAATGGGTGGTGAGTCACACTCCAACCACACACTACTTGCCTTCACTTGGTCTTAGTCTCCAACACCAAACCAAGTAGAATCACAAAAAAATGAATAAAAATGAATGTCTACACTTTACAGATGTTTAGAAGAAGTTTCTAACATGGAGAAGAACGTGTAAAGTAAGTTGATGAGAGATTGCTTCAGCTCTTGCAATCATTATCACAGTTCTTCTTATAAATCACTTTAATGAGCATTTCAATGTTTGTAAGTTAGAAGGTGGAGGCTTAATCAATGCTCTAGTTAACCCTCTCCAATCAATTTAATGTGTATTAAATAGAGAGGGAGTAAATTTGAACGTTAGATGATAGGTGGCACGCATTTTAATGCGTTCAAAAATTTTCAACCATTATGACCCAGGTCGCACTCGAAGTCGACTTTGGATGCAACTTCGTCCAAGTGGCAAACTAGAGTCAACTTGGGTTGAGACTTCTTCTTTCAGCACTTTGGTATTTAAGCTTCAAGTTTCATTTGGGGTTGACTTGGTCATAGACTTAACCCAAGTCGCAGGTGAAGTCGACTTGGGTTGGACTTCACACTTCATTTTGCTCATTAGAACTTAAATACTTCACAAGCTTGATGCCTTATCATGTGCCCTTCATTTCTTCAAATAGTAACTTCAAATGCTTTTATTGACCTTGGTTCCTCTTCATCATTGTACATGTTCATCGTCCATTTGAAGCTCTACTTATAAACTTGTGACTTGGATCTTGAATTGTAGCAATGTGAGGATGTTTGAGTCATTCATGTCATTCTTGATCTTGAATATTCTTATTTATACTTCCTTGTGCTCAAATTGAATGTTGGGTCGACTTGGAATACAACTTCACTGAAGTGATTTGGCTAAGTCGAGTTTAGGTGGGACCTCGCCTAAGTCTTGTGTCAGAGTCGACTTGGGTTGCAACTTAACTCGATCAACTTAGCATTGGAATCCTTAAGTTCACTCAAGTTGCTAACATAGTCGATTTGGGTTGCGACTTGACCCAAGTCTCATACGAAATCAACTTTGGATGCAACTTTGCCTGACCACTTGTCCCTATTTTCAGTGTTGTCAAAAAAATGCCTGTTAAAGTCGATACTAAAGTTAATTTGGGTATCGACTTACCTAAATTGATGCCTAAGTTGACTTGGCTTGTGACTTGACCTGTCATGCTTTAAACTTAAGAATTTTCAACCTTAAAACATCTCATACACATGTTAGTACCTTAAAACTTCTCAAATTGTTGTTAATCATCAAAACATGAATTGTGCTTGATTTGCTATTCCTTTTATAAGAATCTCCCCCTTTTTGATGATTAAAAAACCAATTTGAGATGAACCTTTCTTTAAAAAATGAATTGCTACAACTTGTGCACTCATGTGATTCTTTGTAATTTACATTAATCTAAGTCAATAACTCATTCACAATATTTCATTTAACATGGTATTAAAACTAAGCCATCTATGTCATTCATTTGTCCATTTTCAAATCATTCATGTCATTTTGAAATCAATTTGCTGGACGTTCATAGTAGATCATTCAAGACATATCACTCATTTCACCAAAATGTCATTTCATTCACAATATTCATTGTAATTTATTTTGTCCATAAAACACTTATATTTTTCCCTAAATACAGCCTACCTAAAAGCCAAAACAAATTATCCCAATCCCAATAATTCAAACTAACCCAAAAATGACCTAATTTTCTCTCCCCCTTTTTGTAATTATCAAAAATAGGGGAAAGGAGGTTTATGGTGAGTTGGGACTTGTGAAAGAGAAATAGAAAGATGGTATAAGGTAGTTGCGCTTGAGGGTTGTAATAAAAGTATAGTGAGTCATAGGAGCGAGTGGGTGAAGATGGAGGAGACGATCAATCTTGAATGGTAGGGTTGACATGTACTGACTATCCCCAATATGGATCAAGTCAGGCAAGCTTGGGATAGGATGACCCCTCTTACTACCGGAGGCAAGATGATATTGATATTTGTGAGTTCTTGCTCCAGTTTATCTTGCCTCTCATGGACTTCCATGAGAGATATATTTATAAACCCTAGTTCTTGAGAAATTCTACGCTCATGGCTTGAAGATATTCTAGAAAGCATTAGAAGCAAGTGGGTGAGATGGGAAAGTTGCAAAGTGGTTAGTAGTCGGAGATCCTCAGGGTGAAAATGAAGCATGGGATGCAGGCGCTTTACGAATAGAAGATCGATGTAGTTGTGGAGAGAGGTGAGCATGTGGTGAATGGGGATCCCTCTCAACAAGAGCATCATCTTGAGCAGGTGCTACCTAATGTTCCACCTTGTCCTGCCCTTATGGAGGATTGCCTCCCATTCTTGCCTGAAGCTAGGCTGCTCCGAACACCTCATGGTCTATCTTCATTCTTGTCAATAGAGTTCTATTGATGTCATTTGTTGGCTTGAAGACCTTGTAAGGTTCCCCTTCTAGATCAACATGAAAATATTCAAGGATCTTGGTAATCTAGGTACCATATGGCAAAACTCCACGTGAATTTTTCCTTTTTGAGTTCAAGTGCCTCCAAAAACAGTCGAGTCAAATTGATCTTAACCTTATTTGCTACTTTCCACAAGATCTACACCTCTTGAGGGTTAACCTGGTTTCTTCCTTTGCCCTTAGGATAAATGCAATGGGCAATTAGGAGTCTTAAAACTCTCAACTAAGGTAGCAAATCCATATAATGCAAGAATTTAATACCAGGATGGTATTTGTCGCTTCCAGTCAAATGATTGTACATCTGGGTGACTGTGAGACCTTCAAGAGGTGGATCTTCAAAAATGGGAACACCGAGAATTCGGCCCACCCACCTATGTGCATTAGCCTCACTGACACCATGTCCTAGTCTTAAATTGATTCTACACCTTTGACATATGTATTTATATCTTCTTGATTCCATAGATAGTAGAATAATCTAGTTAGATCTATTTAAATTTTTCCATCATCCTTGAATAGGGTAGTTAAACCTTGAAATTCTAACAAATCCTCTATTCCAAACTCATATTCATGTAGGAACTTGAAATCAATGATTTTGGGTGGAAAGGTTTTTCTCTCATAGAAATGCTTGTAGAACCGGCTTGTTGCTGCTTATTTCTAAAATATAATACAGGCATTTTCAACAGCTGGCTCCATAGAGCTAGAGTGTCTCTCCTCTTACCAATTATTTCCATTTCTTCACGACTTTCTACATTTGTCTCCTCTCTAAGAATTGAACTGGAGGGATTACCTTCCCGGAATTAGACCCTTCTGCCTGTGGAGGTGGTTGCCTCATCCAAAACCCGCTCGAATGGCGTTCGTTGTTGCCTAGGTACTTCCACTCAGGTAGTGGATTTAGAGGGATGTGAAACAGGTTGCTTTGATGGCTTGGAAAAGGATTTGGGCACCATGAAGGTATAAGGAAGAGTGAGCTTAGAGATTTGATGAGTTGGGGAGTTAGGAACTTGAAAATCAGAAAGCTTAAGAGGGATTTTATGAGATTTCAAGCTTAGAGGGATAGAAGAAATGAGAGTCGGATCAAATGGAGAAAAAAAGGAGAGAATGGGAGCTCAAGTTGATTTTGCACCTAATTTGGGAAAACAAATCGATGCCCACGGAGTTGACTTAGAACCCTATGTCAGGTTAGAAGTTGACTTTGCTCATCCAAAGCCGACTTGGCTCCACTGACCCGAGTATGAACATATCCTATGCGTTACCCACTTTGCCCATATCAAACCAACATATCGTTTATCAAATATAATAATCACAAACAACACACATGCAATAAGTTTTGTACTTTTGCACAAATTTCAGGCTTCAATATCAATCATACTCATGTAATTTTTTAATCTTATAAAATGATTCATTGCTCAATCATTTGGTGAAGATATTTGCAATTTGATCTTCAGTTTTGACATATTCTAGACAAATATTATGCTTTTCAACATATTCTCTAATAAAGTGATGGCTAATATCTATGTGTTCGATTTTAGAATGCAACATGAGATTCTTAGTTAAGCATATAGCACTTGTATTATCACATCTAATTGATATGTTCTTATAATCTATCCCATTATCCCTCAGTTGTTATCTCATCCATAATAATTAGGCACAACAACTTCCAACAACTATGTATTCGGTTTCTACAATAGATAAAGCAACACTAGTTTGTTTCCTTGAAAACTAAGAAACCATCATGTTTTCAAGGAATTGATAAGTTCTACTAGTATTAGTTTTATCTACTTTATAGCCGGCAAAGTCCGCATCCAAGTAGTCAATTAGATCAAACCTTGAACCCTTGGGATACCATAGGCTAAGATTGCTAGTATCAATCAAATATCTAAAATTCTTTTTACAATTGTCATATGGGAATCTTTGAGATTTCATTAGAATCTAGAACACATAAAAATACTAAATAATATGTTTAGTCTAGATGAAGTCAAGTATAATAGTGACCCTATCATGCTTCTTTACAATCTTTGATCAACTTGTTTATCTTTTTTTTCCTTGTCAATTTTGGTTGTTGAACTTATGGGGGTGTTTGCTCCTTTGCTGTGTTGTATTCTAAATTTCTTGAGCATTTCCTTGATATATTTGGACTGACTTATAAAAATTTCTTCGATTAGTTGCTTGATTCGCAGTCTGAGAAAGAAGTTGAGTTCACCCATCATGCTCATTTCAAATTTATTTTGCATAATCTTGGAAAATTCTTGACATAGATGTTCATTAATAGCACCAAATACTATATCATATCTACATAAATTTAAACAATTAATATATCTTTATCTTTGTATTTAATGAATAGGATAATATTTATTTTTCATTTTTGAAATTCAAGATCAATCAAAAATTTACTTAGCCTTTCATATCAAGCTCTCAAAGTTTATTTTAATCCATACAGGGTCGTGGTCAACTTGTAACTGAATTTTACGTGATCATTTTCTTCAAAACAAGAAGGTTGTTTGACATACACCTCTTCATTAACATGTCCATTCAAGAACATACTTTTAACATCCATTTGAAACAATCTGAAGCCCAATTGAGATGTAAAAGCTAGTAAAATGCATATGGCTCCTAATTTAGCCATGAGGCATTTGATCCCTCAAAATCAATTCATTCCTCTTGTGAATATCCCTTAGCTACTAATCTGGCTTTGTTTCTTATGACAAGTCTGCTTTCATCTAGTTTGTTTCTAAAAACTCACTTAGTATACTAATAACAGTGCACTCCTTAGACCTAGGAACTAGGTACCATACTTAGTTCCTTTCAAATTAATTTAGCTCTTCTTACATGACAATAATTCAATTTTCATCATTAAGAGTTTGATCAATTGAGTTTGACTCTATCTTAGTTACAAATGCAAATTGTCCACATATATTTTTCCTATAGCCTCTAATTTTCACAGATTCACGTATGTCTCCTATCGCTTATTTAATTGGATGATCATTTTTGAATTTCAAATCCTTGTGTGGTTTGTAGGAAATATTACCTTCATTTACCTCTGTATCTAAGCTTTGGCCTTGCTTGTGTCTTTCTCCCCCTTGCTTTTTCACTTGTAGTCTTTTAAAATTCTTTGATAGATCATTTACATCACTAAGTTCATCCTCCTTCTTAGGAGTTTGGTTAAATTCATCAAATATAATATGAATGGATACTTCAACAACTTGGTTTCTTTTATTGAAAATTCTATATGTTTTGCTATTTGAGAAATATCCAAGAAATATTGCTTTATCACTTTTGACATCTAGTATGCCTAGGTTAACTTTTCTATTGTTTAATACATATCAAGTGCAACCAAAGGCATGAAAGTATGAAATATTTGGTTTTTTGCCTTTTCAAAATTCTTAAGGGATCTTTTTCAAGATAGCACGAATGCTATCTCGATTTAGAACATGACAGGCTATACTTACAGCTTCACTTCAAAATTTCTTGGATAATTTACTTTCATTTAGCATGGCCCTAGCTATCGCTTGTATTGTTCTATTTTTCCTTTCAACTACCCTATTTTGTCAAGAAGTTTTAGGTGCAAAAAATATATGGTGAATTCATTTTTCATCGTAAAATTCTATAAAATGTTTGTTTTCAAATTCATCATTATGATCACTTCTAATTGATATAATTATATTCTGCTTTTCATTTTGCACCCATCTTTAAAAACTAACAAATATGGAGTAGGCTTCATCTTTACTACCCAATAGCATTATCCAAGTGAACATTGAAAAATCATCTACAATAATAAAAATCTATTTCTTTCCTCCAAGGCTTAAAATGTCAAATGGTCCATAAAAATCCATGTGTAATAAATCAAGTAGCCTTGAAGTTGAAACTTCACTTTTAGGTGAAAATGACACTTTTGATTGTTTGGACACTTGACAAGCTTTTCAAAATTTGTCCTTATCATATTTGAGCTTTGGTAATCCTTCTACCAAACTCTTTTTCCATAGGATCTTAATGCTTAACATGTTTATATGACTAAGTCTCTTGTGCCATACCCATGGATCGTTATCAACTGCCACAAGACATTTTTCATCTAATTCATAAAGGGAAACCAAATATATATTTTCATGACTTGTTCCACTAAAGACTATGTGATCTCCATAAAAAATATTACATTTAGATGATTCAAACATGAATTTATAACCTTTGTCACATACTTGACTAATGCTCATTAAGTGGTGTTTGAGCCCTTCAATAAACAATACTTTATTCATGCATTTGACATACCATAAGTATTTTCCTTATTACTTGTTTAACCTTTTTCATTGTTCCCAAACACAATAGTTCTGCCATTATAAGGTATGAGTTCATGAAACAAAGCTTTATCCCTTGTCATGTGTCTTGAGTAACCACAATCTATAAAATCATGTGTTGTTTGTTTTTGCACTAAGACCAACTTGCAAACAAATAATCAAATAAAGTTCATCTCTTTGGTACCCATTTTATAGGTCTATTTGTGTTAGTAAGCATTTGGAGTCTATGTTATTCTACTTTAGAAGACACAAATCTAGTACTCTTTAGCACCCAAATCAATTTAGCTCATTGGTTGTATAATTTCTTAATTTGGCATTGGTATACCTTATGACCAAACTTGTTGCAGAAATTGCTTGCTCCATAAATTCTTTTGGGATGGTTCCCAAGTTGGTCTTATAACCCAAGCAACTCCAGTTGTTTTTGCTTTGTGCTAAGATGTAGTTACCTTAGTTTGGGTTTAAACCACTTTGGAGCATGTGATTTACTGTATTCTTCTTCCTCAAATGTGGAATATCCAAGTCATCTTCTACTAGTTTGAGTAGTCATATTCAAGAATATATTTTAACACTTTCTCCTGGGTTAGAGAATTTTGCTAAAGATTCATTAAATGCCTCATTTTCTTTCTTGATCCTTTCAATTTCAATGGTCAAGGCTTTGGTTTCATCTATTGGGCATATGACTCTTTTGGCTAGTTTTTCATTCACAGTAACAGTCGAGTCACATTGCTTTTTCTTCAATCTGTATTTACTGTCTAATTTTTGGTCTCATCTTACAATGAATGATAGACTTGTTGTAATTCCTCTAACTGAGCACATTTAAGGCAATCATGAGTGGAAGAATAAATACATTTGGAAGAATGAGATTAAGTTTAGAGGTTACCTCATCACTACTTAAGCAATCAGTTAAAGCAATTAAACCTTTTACTAGTTCGATTGATGTGAGGTAGTTTAAAGTATTTTCTTCCTCAATTCTTGATACATGGCATATCCTGGCACAGTTAGTGGCTTCATGTTCTTCATTTGAGGAGCTGCTGGTTGTAAATGAATCCTCATTTACATATAATTTTCTGCCCTCGGACTTTGAAAATCTTCTAGAACTACTTCTATCTTTCTTCTCTTGCCTTTCTTTTCATTTATTTTCTTCAAGTGTAGGATATTGAGCTTGTATATGTCCCACTCCACCGCATCTGAAATATTTGGTTACTTCTTTCTTCCTTTCTCTTCTACTTTTCTCCTTAATCCTTTGGATCCAAAATTCTTTCCTTTTCATCCAAACATTCTAAATTTCCATGTGAGGAGTGTGAGGAGTGCAATCTCTTCATCTTCATTTTGAGAAGAAGAAGTGGATTTGTCTAAGCTCTGTGTGGCTTTCAACGCAATGTCTTTCTTTCCTTTGTGATGTTCCTCATTCCTCTTCTTTATTAGCTCATAGGACATTAGTGAAGTAATGAAATCTTCCAACTTTAGCGTATTTAGGTCTTTTACTTCCTCAGTTACAGTAATCATGGGGTCTAAGTTTTAGGTAGAGCTCTTAGAATCTTCATGACCTGCTCAGATTCAGAATAGCCTTTCCAAGACCTTTCAATGCATTAGTACTTTTTGAAAATCTAATAAACATTTCAAAAATATTTTCAATATCTAACATTTTGAAGTTTTCGAATTCTTCAATCAAAATTCTCCTTCTTGTCCCCCAGACCTGAGAAGTACCCTCATATATTGAGATTAAAGTATCTTGTATCCCTTTAGCAATCAAACAAGAGGATACCCTATCATACTCAACTGTAGTTAAGGCATAAATGATAGAGTTCATTACCTTAGCATTACTTTTTACTATTCTTACTTCCTCAATCCATTCGAAAGTTTTTTCACCTCCAGGTATCGTAACACCATTTTGGATGACAATCCAAAAATCCATATCTGCTGCCATGATGAGTGATGAGTTGTTTCATTTTCAACTTCCAGTAATCAAAGTTGCAACCGTCAAATAAAGGTGGCCTAGTGAAAGATTGGCCCTTAACAAAAGCAAGGTAGTTCCTTGAGATGCCACTTAAAAAGATCTCTTTGGTGTAGAGTGAAAGACTTACTTTTATACCACTTATTGGTCCCAAGTTTATGGCAAAACCCAAGATGGGAGCGGTGAATTGGGTTCTTTTGAAATTCTTTCGGTGTATTGAATGTAACCTCTTACAAACTAGATCCCCTTGAATGAAGACGTAGAGAATGAAAATAAAACTAGAGTAAAAATATCAGATACAAGATTATAATAGTTCGGGACAACCCTCCCTACTCCACTCCTCCAAGGACACACCCTTGTGTCTAGAGTCCACTATATCAATGAAATTACAACTAGAGTCCTTGCACTCTTCCAGATTCTAGCTCTAGGAGGCCTTTACAATTTTCACATAAATAGGTGGTGAGTTACACTCCAACCTCATACTATTTGCTTTCACTTGGTCTTAGTTTCTGATACCAAACTAAGTGAAATCACAAAGAAATGAATAAAAATGAGAAAATCTGCACTTTATAGATGTGGAAAAGAATTTTTTAGCATAGAGAAGAACACGTAGACTGAGTTGATGATAGATTGCTTCAGCTCTTACAATCAATATCATAGTTCTTGTAAACCACATTAACGATCACTTGAATGTTTGTAAGTTGGAAGGTGGAGGCTTAATCAATGCTCTAGCTAACTCTCTCAACTCTATTTGATAAGTATTAAATAGAGAGGGAGAAATTCGAATGCTAGGCGGTAGGTGGTGTGCATTTAATGCACTAATATTTGAAATTTTTCGACTGTTACAACCCAAGTTACACTTTGAGTTGACTTCGGATGCGATTTCGTCTAAGTCGCAAACTGGAGTCGACTAGGGTTGCGACTTCTTCCTTTAGCATTTCAATCTTCAAGCTTCAAGTTTCATTTGGGGTTGACTTGGTCTCAGACTTGACCTAAGTTGTAGGTGAAGTCGACTTGGGTTATGACATCACACTTCATTTTTCTCATTGGAATTTAAATACTTCACAAGCTTGATTCCTTATCATATATGCTCTTCATTTCTTCAAATAATACTTCAAATGATTTTATGGACCTCAGTTCCTCTTCATCATTGTACATGGTCATTGTCCATTGGAAAATTGATTTATAAACTTATGCCTTAGATCTTGAACCATAACAACGTGAGGATGTTTGAGTCATTCATGTCATTCTTGATCTTGAATCTTCTTATTTGTACCTCCTTGTGCTCAAATTGAATGTCGGGTCGACTTGGGATGTAACTTCATTGAAGCTGCATGGCGGAGTTGACTTCATATGGGACTTTGCCCAAGTCGCATATTGGAGTCAACTTGGGTTGCAACTTAACTTATCAACTTAGCATCGGAATCCTAAAGTTCACTTAAGTCACTGAAAAGGTCAACTTGGATTGCGACTTAATCCAAGTCGCATGTGAAGTCAACTTCAGGTGCGACTTCACCTACCCACTCATTCCCATTTTTAGCGCTATCAAAAATTGCCTACTGAAGTTGACTTGGGTATCAACTTGATCTAAGTCGATGTCTGAGTCAACTTGGCTTCTGACTTGATTTGTCATGCTTTGAACCTTGAAACAGCTCATACACATATTAGTATCTTAAAAATTTTCAAATTGAGTTGTTAATCATTAAAACATGAAGTGCGTTTGATTTGTTATTCATTTTACAACAACAAGTTCCATTATGCATCTGATACTAAGTATGTTTATAGGATGTTAGGCGAGGATCAACTTCTAGAGATTTTAAGATTTTTTTATTCAACTTTAGCTTTTTGGATTGAGCTAAAGTAATAACAAAGCACCTCCAATGATAGTTGTTAGTCCTGATTTTATGGCAAAACCCAAGAGGGGACGGGTGATTTGAGTTCTTTTGAAATTTTTCGATGTATTAAATGTGACCCCTTGTAAACTAGATCTCCTTGAATGAAACCTATGGATAATGGAAATGCAAATAGGCAATAATATCATATACATAAGATTATAGTAGTTTGGGACAACCCTCCCTACTCCACTCCTCTTAGAGCACGCCTTTGTGTCTTGGATTTCACTATCTCAATAGAATTACAACTAGAGCTCTTGCTTTCTTCTAGATTCTAGCTATAAGGTGCCTCTACAATAATTATACAAGTAAATGGTAGTTGCGCTCCCACCACACATTACTTATCATTACTTGATTTTGATCTCCAATACCAAACCAAGTGGAATCACAAATGAATGAATAGAAAAGAGAAGTACACTTTACAGATGGTGCAGAACCAGTTTTCGGCTCAAGAAAGAACGTATTAAGTGAACTTAGAGAAGTTCACTTCAATAAATAGCATGGTTTTTCCTAAGAGCACTTAATAATTACTTGAATTCTTATGAGTTAGAAGGTGGAAGCTTAATTAATATTCTAGCTAACTCTCTCTACTTCATTTGATGAGTCTTAAATAGAGAGAGAGAGAGTAAATTTGAACATTAAGAAGTAGGCGGAGCACATTTAATGTGCCAACATTCAAAATTTTTTGACCTTATGATCCAAGTTGCACTTGGAGCCAACTTTAGATGCGACTTCACCTAAGTCGCAAATTGGAGTCGACTTCGGTTGTGACTTCATTTTTCAGCACTTTGGTCTTCAGTTTTCAAGTTTCCTTTGAGGTCAACTTAGTCACAGATTTGACCCAAGTCGTAGGTGAAGTCGACTTAGGTTGCGACTTCACCTATCATTTTGCTCATTGGAACTTTTAACACTTCCCAAGCTTAATCCCCTGACATCTGTCCCTTGTTTCTTCATTTCATAGCTTAAAAAACTTTCATTTTTTAAATAAACTTTTGTTCTTCTTATTCTTGTACTCGATCATCGTCCATTGAAGATTTCATCAATAACCATGTGACTTGGATTCTTAGATCATAGTAAGGTAAGGATGTTTGAGCCATTCTATTTGTTCTTGATCTTGACTCTTTTTTTGAACTACCTTATGCTCAAGTTGAATGCTAGATTCGACTTGGGTTTCATTCTAACTTAGTTTCATAACTTAGTCAACTTCAAATGAGACTTCACCTAAGTCGCATGTTGAAGTTGACTTGAGTTGCAATATGACTATATGATACTTAGTGTTGGAACCCCAAAATCTATCCTGGTCATTAACGGAGTTGACTTGGGTTGTAAATTGACTTAAGTCGCACGAGACTTCGCCTGCTTACGCATACACAATTTTGACACTATCGAAAAATAGCCTGTTGAAGTTAATGTTAGAGTCGACTTAGGTATTGACTTAACCTAAGTTAATGTCTAAGTTAACTTGGCTTGCGAATTGACCTATCATACTTTGAGCTTGAATTTTCTAATCTTAAAATAATCTCACATACTTGTTAATAACTTAAAAAATTCTCGAATTGAGTTGTTAATAATCTAAACATGAATTATGCATGATTTGCTATTTGTTTCACAACGATAGTATCTTATAAATGATGTGGGTTTCCTCTAATGTGAATGATGATTCAAATTATATATTGAAAGCCGAAAGGGTAAACCAGCCATATACAGGTCAAGAATTCTTGGAAGAACTTCATGCCTGCGAATATTACAAGGCTCACGCAAAGGTCGTGGGATTTCGTGTCAAACTAAAGCAAGTACAAAGATTAGCCTCATTTTGGGAGCTTACATGGAGCCAAATGACGTGTTCATGTGAAGGCAAGCATGTTGCGTGCATGCCCAATAATGAAAGTGCTAATAATGCATAGAAGATTAAGAGGAACTGAGTGTTCACACGGTGTAATTATATGGCGCGACTAGAGATTTCACATTGAAAGATAGGGCTATGGGTTGTTACACATTTTGTGGAGGAACACAACCGTAAACTTGTCGATTAACCCTAATCACAGCTTCTCGAATCTCATCGAAAAATTTATGATAGTCTGCTACAATATTAAAAGCCTACAATGAAGTTAGTATTGACCTTTCATCTGCTTATAATCTTGTTAGAGAGTTAAGTAATGGTGTGGATGTTTGCAACTCCATTGTTAAATCTCGTAATCAAAATTTGCATCGCCATGAAGATATTGTAGTAGACCATCTCTAAAAATGCACAATTCCAATGTCAACATGTACTTTGCAGTGCGTAAGGACTAGAAGGGCTTTTTGAAATCCTTATTTTGAGCAGATGGTTAGTCAAGGTTGAATTTCAAAGCATTTGGTGATGTTCTATGCTTTAACATGAACTATAAAATCAGCAAGTACAACATGCCTTTTGCACCGTTTGTTGGGATAAACAACCATAAGCAAATTATGATTTCTAGGTGTGGTTGGGTTGGAGATGAAACCATTGACTCCTTTATATGGCTTTTTAAATAGTTTAAAGATGCCACGTCTAGACACATGCCAACAACCATGATAACTAACGTAGATGCAGCAATCGAAGCAGCTATGGAGATTGTGTTTTCTACTACTATTTATGAATACTACTTGTAGCACATTATGAGGAAAATACTTGAGAAATTTGGTAGAAGGTCTAACCAAAAAGACAATTTCAAGTGGCTTTCAATCACTTGGTGTACAATGATGTTAGGCTATAAGATTTTGAAGCTCAATGGAGTGACGTCTTGAAGGAATATGACTTCTTGAACCATGAGTGATTGCAACTATTATACAGCAAGTGCGAAGTGGGTACCTAGTATCTACAAATGTTACAAATTTCATGAAATGTACACTAACCAGCGCAGTGAAGGTTTTCATTCCTTTTTAGATCAATATGGTAGCTATATGATATCTTTGCTAGAATTTATAAACCTTGAGCGAGCGATAAGTCGAAAATGTGAAGATGAAATTAATGCTAATAGACATAGTCAGCTGGCTATTTTGCAAAGGAAGACATCTTTCTATTTTGATTAAGTTTATTTTGAACTTTATATCCATTGCAACTTTTTGGACATCTAGTAACAAATATGGGAGGGTAACGCATACGAAGTTGAAAAATTGATGTTGTTGGCAAACATGCTATATTTCATATTAAGAAAATGAATAAGGAGCATGCATCTCAAGTGGTCTAATTCAACTGTGTTAAGTTGTATAGAAAATGTAGTTACATGTAATTCAAATCTGTTAGATAGTTTGTAGACATTTGTCTGTTATGTTCTCAAAGTTAAAAGTTACAGAAATACTTGAATAATTCTTGTTAAAGCATCTATCATGACATCCTCAAACTGGGCTCCAACTAGATGATTTAAAGACAAATCTATGCCAACACATGGTTAGATGACCTACTTGCCATATGGAAGTATGACTTGCAAGGAGGTGGTGGGACGTACGGCTTCTCCACCACTAGTTCAAGTTATGGCTCATCTTCTTGCTTTTGTTCTTTCTTAGCCTCCTTTTTAATGTCAATTTGAGGTGGTTGAGGTGGGTCAAGCTGCTTTTCACTCCACAAAGTAACTGCCTGCACTTGTTCCCTAGGGTTTACTTCAAGTTGGCTATGAAGTTTGCCTTGGTCTCTATGGGATGAGGTAATGGCATGTTGGGCAATTTGGCTTTCAAGCAGTTTAATATGAGTTTTCATTCGGCTTATTTCTTCAAGTAGTTTGTCAATCAAGGGATCAGAGGATTGTACTTGAAGCGGTGCAGGTAACGCGAGCTGAGTTTGGTATGAGGGAGGGTTCCGTGGTCTTCTTTGGAAATCGGGTGATTTATTGTCTTGGTCATAGTTTTAGGTATTTGACTGGTTTGTCCAAGAGAAATTAGGGTGGTTCCTCCATCCAGTGTTGTAAGATTTAAGTAAGGGTTACCATAAGTACGAGTATCATACCAGTTGTTGAATGCATTGGTCTACTCGCTTCTAGTGTCCTGGATGGCAAAACTACACTCAGACGTGTAGTGTGAAGCTCTAAAGATCTCATATGAAATTTATTGAAAAGAAGATGCATTTCGGTCTGTGGGTTCCTGCTTCTTTTGCTCCAAAAATTGATCAAGTTTAGCATAAAGAGAATTTATGTACTCAATATCACATACATTACCTCGTCAGCCAAGTTATCAAGGAGTTTGAGAGCCTCCTCGTCAAGGAGTCGCATAAATCGGCCACTGTCGATTGAGTTAACGGCGCTTCGGCTAGGTCGGTCGATTCCATTGAAAATTTTTTCAATAATATCAACCTACGATATGTCATGATGAGGACACTTGCGTTGCAGATCTTTCATTCTCTCCCACGCATCATATAGAGTTTCGCCATCTTTTTTGACATACTAATTGATTTCGTCCCTCACTTTCTTGGTTTTAGTGGGTGGAAAGAATTTCTTCGGGAAGGCAATAGAGAGCTCATCTCATGTATTAAAGGTGTCGGGTGGCATAGAATAGAACCACTCACTTGCCCTGTCATGAAGAGAAAATGAAAAAAGCTGAAGGTGGATTACCTCACGTAAGATATTTTGTACCCTGATTGTGTTGCACAACGGAAGGAATTTAATGATGTGTACGGTCAGGTTTTCAAAAGGTAGTCCTGCAAATTGGTCCTGTTGAACCATTCGGATGAGCTCAGGATTGAGTTGAAAGCTTCTTGCATCAATTTCTGGTTCAACTATGCATGATCAAAATCCTCGAGAGTTCGGCCGATTCCGATAGCTAAGAGTTACCCTTCTTGGAGGAGCGTTGTTCTCAACCTGGCCTTCCTCCTGCTCTTGATGTGGCAGGTTTGGATTGTTGCATTCCACCATGGTGTCTTGAGAAGATTGTTGCTGCTTGTATTCACGACTTCTTTTCCTAAAAGAACGTTCAATCTCAAGATCAGCAACAAAGATTTTTTCAGTTAGTTGTTTTGCAAAGTTTCGAGTATGTGGGTGCATATAAAGATTAACTACCTAGTTCAAAAAAAATAAAAACAAATAAGAACGAGAGATGGAAAGGAAGAAAAGATAAAATAAAATAATAAAATAATAAAAATAGATAGAGACAAAAGACAAAAAGTAGAAAAAAATAAAGAAAAAAATAATAGAGAAAGGAAAAAAAGAAAGTACCTAAAAATAAAATTTAAAGTAACGCCAAATTCCCCGGCAACGGTGCCAAAAATACTTGTTCGCAATCTCACCGCAAGTGCACGGGTCATAGATTGTAGTGTATAAATTATTGATCCACCGAAAATTCAGGACTATAAACTTTGCTTTTAAACACTTTTGTGTCGGATATGAAGAGAATACAGTAAATAAAATGGAAAAGAAATAGAAAAATTGGAAACTAGAACTGAGTAGAGAACAATAGTGAGAGTACCTAGGTCTAGGATTTCACATGCGTCTTTTGCAACGGGTAGTGGTATAATTATTTAATCTGGATATTGTTTGTTAAAAGAAAAAAATCCTAATTTATCCTTACACCTTCTCTCAAAATTACAAGGCGTACCCTAATTTTCTTAACTACCTATTCTCTGAGATTAAGTTAATTAGAATCCATTAAGTCTTGTGGTTTATTCATGGAATTCTTCAAGGTCATCATGCCTATTCTCATGGTCATAGATTTCTAGATTTAATATCTTGATTATCGTATATTAGATTTTCATCCCTCAGTTCCATCACCTAATATATAGAATCATGCCAAAGTACAGGCCCATGTACTAAGCAAGCCTAAAATTCACAAGATATTAAATTAACAACAATATCCATCATAAATAAATTAAAAACCAATACTACGCTACATCCTAAACCATAGATTTAGGGTTTAGCCAAGTATGTTTAAGTCCAAAATAAAATTAGCATAAAAATCCATCTTAAACAAGATAATTAAAATTAAAAAGGAAAAAGATAGAAAAGCTTATTGGTTTGGAGCCCCCCAATGGTGTGTCAGCCGCTCCACGCAACTCGCCGCTCCAACTCTTGCCCGCACTCTCTACCTCCTTGCTCTCTCTCTCTCTCTCTAAATCTCTCTCCTCCAAATTTTGCTTTGAATTCTCCATCGCTGCTGTTGGAAAATCTCCCCTCTAGAATATCTACCATCCATCCCTTTTATATGCGCAGATTCAATAACGTAATCCAAATTTGCGTTGGATTTGGTTGATGTGCTTAAGCTAGTAGACCTCACATTCACTTGCGCTGAATGTGGATGTGATAGACGGTGGCTGTTATATATTACATGGATCATGGAGTGGAATGCTTAATAGATGGACGGCTCTGATCAGCAAATTATGGGTGATGCAAAAATCTGGATCGTTGGACGGTTTGGATTTTCTAAACAACTGAGATCTGAAGAGCTGGAATTTTGCAGCCTTGAATGGATGGCTAGGATTAAAATCTAGACCATTAGAATTTTCTTGGATAAAAGAAATCCAAGCCCTTAATTTTCTAAATAGATGGCGGACCCACTATTTGGGCGTCATCTACATTGTTGGGCGATGAAGATCGGCTGTATTTTTTTGATGGATAGTAAGATGGGTCCCACTTGATATTCAAAGAAATTTGAATTGCGTTATGAAGAAGGCTGGATGGCATAAACATTTAGACAGTTGATTTTGGGAAGTTTGATTGCGCATAGATTTGATGGTTGGGATTTAAATTGCTAGATTGAGCTTGGGCAGCTGAAATTAAGAATACAATTAAGCTACTGATTTGAACAGATGGATGGCTAAGATGCATGAATTTCTACTGGCCCAATTCTGGATGTTGATGAAGACACATAAACATGAACATCGTTGATTTTTCAATTCCTTTGGATGGCTTGGATGTGATGGCTTGATCGCATTTTTTGGCACTGGAATTCTGGACGGTCTTGATTTATTGCTAAATATCTAGTGGGCCCTACTTGTTGAAATTTATTTTCCTACATAGAAAAGTATCATACTCATCAAATTTATTAATGGGTTTCAATATAGAAAATTATTCAAACTCATTTAATTTTATTCCAACAAGTAAAAAAATCTAATTTGAAGCCAAAAAATCATAAAATTATTTAAATTGCTTGAAATTAATATTTAATACCCAAATATTACAAAAACATGTTTTATACCAAATTTCACATTAAACCTAATTAATTACCCACCAAATTGGAATAAAATGCCCAAAAAATATATTATTAATTTACAATTATCACATTGCATTCAAATTGCTAAAAGCTGAACTGTTTCACCTGCAACTGCTTCTATAAGTTCTTCTACGGACTTGAATCTGCCTACACATTTATAATGTTTAGATCTCTTGTTATTCATTGATTATTTGTATTTTCCACTTGTTTTGGTATTAGAGATTGAGACCAGGTGATGGAAAAGTAGCATGTGATTGAAGTGGAACTCGTCACCTACTTGTGCTGAGATTGTACATGCCCCTAGAGCTAAAATCTAGAAAAGAACAAGTGCTCTAAACTATATTGATAATACAATAGTGGAACCCAAGACACGATAGGTATATGCTTAGAAGAGTAGAGTAGGGAAGGTTGTCCGAACCACTATATATTACTGTCTGTTTACGTGGTTTGATTATTTGTATTTTATATTTCAACTGCATCCACTCATTCTAACTCACTGGACGTTTCATCAAGGGGATTAGATTTACAAGGGGCTAAGTTTCTGATTACGCAAAGAATTTTTAAGTACTCAGTTCACCCCTCCCCTCTTGAGTATTGCCATAAACTTGGGACCAGCACATATATGTCTAATTAAAATGCTCATTTTAACGCAAGTATACATGTAGATTAAGTAATAAAAAGTTAGTAGAATATTGTTCCTATGAGGATTGTGTTAAACAAATCAATACCTTAAATTTCAATTGTCTAAGGTGGATTGGTAAATTGAATGAGAATTTGATTTCAAAGAACTGAATTAAACTAAACTAAGCAAAGCAGTAAATGACCAAAGTGGAGTGGATATTGCTGAGATTGCTTTGAGATGATTAAGATAGGTGGAGATATGAATTCATTGAATCATAGTTATGTCATTTGATCCCATTTAAGTTAGTTGTGCAGATATTACTAATCTAAGTTCATTCATATTCATATATGTCTTCAACATATACAAACCTAACTAAGTTTTAATTATTTGCTATATTCCCATGCACCCAAGTAAAATAAGATTGATAATCACATAACCTAATCAAGATTACATATGGTTAATAGGTATATTCCTATTCATATTAACATTCGACACAAAGAAGAGCTAGAATACCTGTGCTTTATATATGAATCATACTCAAATCCTATTTCTTCATGCATGAATCTGAATATTTAATCAATCTACAAGGTTGCAAAGCTTATAAACGCATTAAGCATCATATATAAGGGTAATCTCAAGCAACTCAAGTCACAGCACAATTGTGTTATCATTTCAAGCATAAGAAAATCAAACAACATAGGCTATGAGTTCAAATCCTAAATATCTCCTACCATAGGAAGATTCAGCCCATAAACATTACATCAATTCCCATTAAAATCAAGTTTACAATCATCCTAAATAAGGAGAATAAGAAAAATGAAGAGAGAGATAAGAAGTGGAGATGAAACTCAATAGATTTTCAATGACAGCTTGTATCTCCACTTGCTCTTTTCTCCCCTAGCTTGAAGCCTTGGTTTTTCTCCTACTTTCTCAGCAGCAACCACGAGCTCTCTATGTTCTCCTTGAAATCTTAAGAGATATATTTATATCTCCCTAAACATAGAACAAGACACATGCTAAAATTCACTTATGTGGGGGTTGGCGCCGTGACGCCGAATGACCAACACATAGGCATCGCTTCTCTGGAAGCCTGCCTGAAGCTCTTATTTATGAAATTTTCTGCTATAGCAGTGCCTGAGGCCGAGAGGTCAGATTTTGGCGCTGGGGCACCAACTTTCTACCTTACATTCTTAGTGTGTGATTGCAATGCAACTCTTTTCCCATCACTTTGGCATGAAGTTTATAAGTTAGCCATCATCTTTTCTTATAATAAAAGATACAAAACAAGTAATGTTATCCTAATTGACGCAATAAAATTATTAACAAGTTAAATTAACATGATTTGCATTAAATTAACTAAAAAATGCATGCAATCTACACATGTTTCTCTTGAACTAGCATTCCAAATGAATGCAAAATGAGCATCAATAACTCTAATTTTATAGTGTTATCGGATGCCAATGGAATTTCAAGCACCTAAAGCATGGGAACAATAACCATCTGAGAGCAAGTCATCTTTGGATGACATGTTCTTGCAATTCATGCAAAGTCAGATGCAGTTTAATAAGAACATGCAAAAACAGAAGCAGCAATTGGCTACCGCAATCCAAAGTCGACATCAAGTACCTTCTTCTAGTCGTATTGAAGAAAATTCAAAAGAAGATGAGTTGGAACAGGGTTGTGAAGTCGCTTTGAGCATTAATGAAGATTTATCAATCGACGTGACAGAGTAACCTGCGCCTTAAAATGTGCTTGAACAGATGGTTGAACCAATAGAAAGCAAAGGAGTTGAAGAAGAAAGCAATGAAGAAATAGAGGTGGTTATAGTGCTAAAAGTTGAAAATGATCACATTTCCATACCTCTATTATGTTTTCTAAGAATCCAAGAGCAACAAGAATTGATCGATCAATCGTCATTCTTGGAAAACAGCTCCTTGAAGCATACAACTAAAGACCCTGAAGAACAACTCTTCTTTAGCTTCTATAAATTTCAAGAAAAGAGGCTAACAAATCCATTTGAGGAGGCTAAGAAAAAATTTGAAGTTCCAATTTGTAACTCACATGGAAGGAAATCCAATTGAGCGGGAATTGGTTGATTATCAAATGGGCATCAGCCTGGACGCAAAACTTAGTGCTAAAAGGGAGGCAACCCATTACACTTTTGATTTTTGAATCCAAGGGATGAGTTCATGATCTGTCATATGTGTCCTAAAGCAGACAAACTTTAGAAGATCATTCCTTTTGAGAGCATAAAGATTAACAGGAGTTCGATTCTGTACTTAGTCAATTCTCATTCATTTGGTTTGGTGATATTCAAAATTTTAGTGCAATTATAAATCCCATCGGTTTGGAGTTAGCTAGAGACTTCTATAATCCCAATTCAATCATTCCAAGGAGCATCCAAATTAGGTAATCAAGTTACATATTCCCATACATGAAGTGAAAAGAGAAGTTTGGCATCAAAGTAGGTTGCAGCACATCTATGTTAAGGGGGTTATCATCATGCTTGATATGATTTCAATTTAGGAATTTGAACTAGCCAGAGATTGGCCAAAGTCAGCTACCTTGCAATTTTTTGAGTCTAGTATTAACATGTTCAAATTCAGGGGTTTGCGATTCCAAATGTAGTTTTGGAAAGAATCTCAAGTCCTTTATGACCTTCGATGGAAAACCTATGCAACAGTAATTCAATCTTGGCATGCCTGAATTGGAACTAAGATTCTTACCGATGTGTTAATTGAAGGATTTTGTGAGTGACATGCTTGTTTATCTTGTTCAAGGCAAAATCAAGGCCAAAGTCATTTTCATTGCAAGTTGTAAATTCAGCTCAATATGCTTGTGTAGGAATGATAATTCAAAGTGCAGAATTTTGAAGAGCAAAAAGGCAAAATTTCAGCCCCTCCTATGAATCCTCTTAGAAATGGTAGTTTTGAATGTAGAAATGAATTTATAAGTCGTTCTTCTATCCAATTGGTGAAGCTCAATTCTAATATGTGTAATTTATGGCAAGACATTTCAAGGTGTGATTAATTGATGTAGGATGGCAAGATGGGAAGTGGTATTGATTTTTAGGCAAGTTAAAGCTCAAATAAGCTAATTTGCCTATATTATGATAAGGGTGGAATTCAAACTCAGTTTCAATTGCCAAATGATCAATTCAAGGAGTTTTAAGGTAGTGAATATGAAGCCCCAACTCAAAATTTAGAGATCAACCACAAAAAAATCCCATAGAGGTGAAGCAAGCCACAAATCTAGTTAGTAGCATGGTGGTTGCTGTCCCCACATATGAAAAAAATGAAATTCATGCAATTTGTGACCAACAATATGGGGGCCGCGACCATAGGTAAAAAATAGACAAAATTAAGAAAATTGTATGTCAACTTTAACAGACCATAACTTTTCATCCCGTAGGAGTTACGGGAGCTACCACATATCAGCAAAAAGCATTTTTCGAGCCTATCAATGTGGCAACCCAAGCTTGCCCAATTAAGCTCATTTTTAATGCCAAAATCCTCCATCTCTGCATATTTTGGGGTTGTTGCATTTCAACGCAATTTTTTACTATTTTTAGTAAATCACCCATTTTATTACTTTTGGCAAAACTCGTGCAAGTGGGTGGTTTGTTTTTTTCATATATTTGGAACCATGTGGATGTGTTACTAGTGGGTAATTTTTTTATTTGAGCTACTCCATTATTTTATTGCGGCTAAGAGTTTAAAGTAGTGGATGAGGAGTTTATGGATTGCACTTGAGATATTAATGATATAACTTGACACTTGACTTGAATTGCCTAAGAAGAACTTTGTATTGAGCATATTTAGGGTATAGAGTCATGGGCATTTGAGCTTTCAGGGCCCCTTTGAATTTGTGCTGCTTGATTGCTTCCTTCTTCACATTTGCGATGTTGCTCTCGCCATGTTATCTTGTCATATACTATCCTTGCTCACAAGTTATTTGATGTCGGATGCCTCATTTATCATCATATATTAAGTATTGCAAAGGCGACCTGATACACATTTTTAGCCAATAGAGGGAGACAAAGAAGAAGAGACCAATGGAGACAAGGAGCACTCTTTCCATCCCAACAACTAGGGCAGTCATTAGTTCCTTTTTGTTCATTCTCTTTTCGTTAGTTTTTCATTTTTATCTGCATATCATTTGCATTTGCATCTCTACATCATTGTCATTTGCATTTTCTTAGTTTTTATGCATTGAGGACAATGCATTCCTCAAGTTTGGGGGGCGTGCTTTGTCCTATTGTGTTTTCATTCATTATTGCATTTAGATAGCTAGATTAATGTGTTAGGCTGCATTGAATTCAAAATCTTGCTTGTGATAATCAATTAGTTGCAGTCTATCTAAATTAATACTTATAATGTTCAAGAAAATTTTAAATTAAACTTAATCCTGAAATTTTTGAAAAAAAATCCATGATGATGCATTAATTGGGGTTTAATGTATTAATTTTTCAAAGTTTTCAAGTGACACATGAATGATATGATTGATTAAGTAGTTGAATTTTATAGTTCATATTTGATGTTGGACACCTCATTTATCATCGTATATTGAGTATTGCAAAAGCAACCTGATACACATTTTTAGCCAGTAGAGGGAGACGAAGAAGAAGAGAGCGACGAAGACGAGGAACACTCTTTCCATCCTGACAACTAAGGCAATCATCAGTTCTTTTTTATTCATTCTCCTTTCCTCAACTTTTCATTTTTATCTGCATATCATTTGCATTTGCATCTCTACATCACTGTCATTTGCATTTTCTTGGTTTTTATGCATTGAGGACAATGCATTCCTCAAGTTTAGGGGGGGTGCTTTGTCCTATTGTGTTTTCATTCATGTATTGCATTTAGATAGCTATATTATATGTGTTAGGCTGCATTAGGGGTGTTAATGGTCATGGTCAACCCGTTAACCCGTTCGTTCAACCCGTTAATAAATGGGTTTGGGTTGGGATTTTTGAATAAATGGGTTATGTCCGCCAACCCGTTCAACCATTTAATTAAATAAACGGATTAGGGTTGAGGCTTCGCAACCCGTCCAATCCGTTTATTTAACCCATTCAACCCATATAACTCATTTAATATAATATATTATAATATATATGTAATATTTATAACAGGAATTGGCATTAAAGAGATGACTTGAGATTGGAGCTGATGTTTTCAAGCCAAAATAAATTAAATTCAGGTATGTTAGCTTCGAATTATTTAATTTATTTAAATTTACATACTTTATTAAAGATTTTTAGCATGAAAATTAGTAACAAACACAACCCGTTAACAATCCGTTAACCCGTTTATTAAATGGGTTGTAAATGGGTTAGGGTTGAAGTTTTTTAAATGGGTTAATAAACGGATTAGGGTTGAGATATATTAAATGGGTTAGGTTTAGGATTAGGCTCCAACCCGTTCAACTCGATCCGTTAACACCCCTAGGCTGCATTACATTCAAATGTTTGCCTGTGATAATCGATTAGTTGCAATCTATCTTAATGAATATTTACAATGCTCAAGAAAATTTTAAATTAAACTTAATCATGAAAATTTTGAAAAAAATTTCCATGATGATGCAAATTAATTGGACTTTAATGTATTAATTTTTCAAAGTTTTCAAGTGACATGTAAATGATATGATTGATCAAGTAGTTGAATTTTATAGTTTATATTCATGCTAACTTGTTTAATTAAGATGATTAAGGCAATTTCTGTGTAATATGAATGCTTGTGCATAATTATGTCTTATTGTCATATCTTTTTGCAATCTTTGTCTTCTATTTTGACCCTACATATAGTTGCTTCTTTGCAACTCTGTGCTTTAAAGTAAATACATTGTCTCGGTGATTCATAACATAATTCATTGTTTTACTTCAGACTTAGGGTTAGATAGCATGTGTATATAGTATGTCGGCATATATCTATTATCCTAGTAAAATTTTGTATAAATAATGAAGGAGGTGGCTAACTCAAACTGAGTAACCGAGACTTGACATCTACAAATGATAAGGTTCATATAAAAGATAAGGTAAAACTATAGTAATACTGCTTTGTAGAAAAATTCTCCTCAGATACCCTGAAATCTGGTAAGAGGAGTTAAATAAAAATAATGAAAGAAAAGAAAACTCTCTAGATACCCTAAAAAATGGTAAAGAAAGTTAAAGTAATAAGTTTGGGGAACTAAGTAGGCAATTTGTGTAAGTCTAAACAAAGTAGAATAGAGGGATTAATGTTATACTTTCTTAAGATGATAGATTTATTTTGAGCATATTCATCTTTATTACACCTATTCTACAAAGACCTTTTGATTAGGAGAATTGCTAATAAAGTTGAATTATAACCTTTGACTATTTGCGATCAATTTTTCATATAGTTTAATTTTTATATTAGAAATGCATATCTTGGCTTGAATTTAACAATGTTTCATAAGTTATTTCAATTTATTGTTATATTTTGCATTATTAAGCTGAGAGATGTGATTGCATGTCTAAGGATTAGAAACAGGCTTATTTTGACATGTAGTAGTTTCATTTGTATTTCTATGTGTTTCTCGACGACTAGCAATGTTTAAATTCTGAAGTGTGATAACTCCATGAAAATAGAGTTATCAACGCTTATTTTGTACTCATTCGAAATGCTAGTTTAAGATAAACATATAAATCTGCATAGATTTTGCATTGATTTTCATCGTTTGAGTAATTCTTGTATCTAATGTGATTTTCATTCATTTTAGGTTGCATCTACTTTAAATTCATCTCATTTTAGCTGTTTTAATTTCATTTGATCATTTAAGAATGTATTTACTTGTTTCACTCCTTTGTTGTAGGAAACAGAGAGCAATTCTCATGTAATTTCGAGCCAAAAAGAGGATAGAATGGGGAAAACTGCCTGATGTTGTTAAACTGTGCAATGTTATCTCCAACAGCATGTAGGCTGCAGCCACGGATTTAACGGAGCCCAATTCAGTGCACCCGGGTGCATTCAGCCTCAACGCACCCGGGTGCACTGCACCTATTTTTTTTATTTTTTTTTGAAAATTTTTTCATGAAGCTATTAATATAGGTTTATTTAACATATATATCAATTTTTACTATTTTTGAAGATTTTTAGATATTTTTTTTAGATTTTTTAAAATTAGTGGCATTTTTCGTAATTTTAAATTACCGAAAATGCCACTGATTTTTAAAAATCTAAAAAAATATCTAAAAGTCTCCAAAAATAGTAAAAATTGATAGATATGTTAAATAAACCTAGATTAACCATTGTATACAAAAATTTTCAAAAAAAAATAAAAAAAAATAGGTGCAGTGCACCCGGGTGCGTTGAGGCTGAATGCACCCGGGTGCACTGAATTGCGCTCCGGATTTAACTACCTTAAGTAGCTTTGCACCGCCATTGTCTAGCAACATGGAGGCCGCAACCATGGGTTTGTAGGCTGCGGCCACGAAGGCAAGCATGTGTAGATTTCTACATGTGTGAGCTCCGAATGAAATGAAGTATCAATACATCTCTTAAGGTTTCTTAAGCATAATTTGTAGAGCTCGTGACTACTGAGAAAGGGAGAGAAACAAATGAGCTTCAAGGTAAGAGGATGATTCAAGTGGAGAATCAAGCTATTTCATTGCAATACATAGAGTTTAATCTCCTCTTTTCATCTCTCTTCTTCTTTTTGTTATTCTCCTTGCTTAGAATGATTGTAAACTTGATTTTTAATAAGAATTGAAGTTATGTTTATGGGCTAAATCTTCTTGTAGTGGGAGTTATGGAATGTTAGTTTGATTTTCTTATTCTTGAATGATATTATAGTTGTGCCGTGACTTGTGTTGTATGAGATTAATTACCTTTATATATCATACTTAATGCATTTACAAGCCTTGCAACCATGTAAATTGATTTAATATCCGAATTTATGCTTGGAAGAGTGAGTTTTGAATGAGATCCATATATAAGGTATAGGTTTTCCAACTGCTATTTATGTTGGATACTAATATGGATAGGAATATACCTATTAATCCTATGAAATCTTGATTAGAATATATGGGTATCAACCTTGTTTTACGTGGCTGCATGGGAGCATAACAATTAACTAAAACTTAGTTAGACTTGTATATGTTAGAAGACACATGAATATAAATGAATATAGATTAGTAATCTCTGCACAATTAACTTAAATGGGACTAAAATAGCAGTCTATGAATTCATATCCTCACTTATCTTAATCATCTCAAAGCAATCTCAGCAGTATCCACTCCATTTTGGTTATTTAATATTTTATTTAGTTTAGTTTAATTCAGTTCTTTAAAAATAAATTTTCATTCAATTTACCAATTCACTTTAATCAATTGAATTTTAAAGTGCTAATCCGTTTAACACAATGCTCGTGGTAACGATACTCTACTCACCCTTTATTACTTTAATTAGACATATACGCGGCTCATCAATGGTGTGCTTATGTGTCTTATAGATCAAACAGTTCTTATTGTAGAATGAAAAGGATGAAGCTTGAAGGTTCCAGAGTAGAAGGGTATTTCAATGACGCAGGAATTTCTACTAGTGATTACATACAATTTCCAGTGCTGGGTGCAAACGCCATTGGTGGCTAAGTAGGATCCTGCGTCCTTAAATATT
Organism: Annona cherimola; assembly: GCA_030490835.1. Lineage (NCBI taxonomy): Eukaryota > Viridiplantae > Streptophyta > Magnoliopsida > Magnoliales > Annonaceae > Annona > Annona cherimola. The sequence goes on along the minus strand of CM059971.1, from coordinate 31,011,678 downwards.
TAAATTTGTTTGGGCGATTTAGGTAAGCAGTCATCCCATTCTCTCTCCAAACATAAACCAGCATTAAAAGAATGTTACAACTACATTAAATTGAGTAAAAATGTGATAATTGTTTCATCTATTGAAAACAGAAACTTTAATAACACCCTCAACAATAATCTAGAAGACTTTCCTTTTCGTCCATCTAAAATCCGAACAACCCTTTCTTCTCGACAACCGACAATAACCTTCCAAATCCCCTTGTCTTCTCTCCTCCTCATGTTTTGTAGAAGGCAAACGCTCCTATTATTGTTGTAAAATCCCATCTAACTTGCAACCACCTTTAGTTGCTTCCTAGGACAGGCCAAGCGACAAAAAAAGGAACCACCTTTAGCTGCTAGCACTAAAAGATTGAAAAATGCTCGAAGAGACCAACAGAGAAAAAACAAGAACCACCCTTGTTCTAGTGCTGCTGCTATTAAGATTTGGCACCAACAACAAATAGAGCAAGGAAGAGAGAGTTGCGATTTATAATCATTTGCAAAGATTACTAGTATAAAGAGATGAGGAAAATGAAAGAATAAGGACCCGCACAGGAAGAGTTGAAAATAAGAGGTGAAAGAGAGACATATTTTGGTGTCCTTTTTATATACACAAAAAAAAAAAGCCCCACGTAGAGAGCTGCAGTGAAAAACGTAAATTCAACAATTGCGAATTGCGAATCAAATTTTGAATTTTGATGATTAACAACTAATTTGATATGTCTTAAGATTAATCTAATTTAAGGTATGCACATGAAAAAGAAGTCCAAAATTCAAGAGCAAATTAAAGTCACGTGTTCCAAGTTGACTTCAGAAGCTACTTGGGTAAATTTGTAACCCAAGTTTACTCCAAGATTAACTTCAGATAAAATTTTCAAGACAAATTTTTAAAAGAAGTCGCACTCTAAGTCCACCTCACTCATGATTTAAGTGAAGTCAAAATCGAAGTCAACTTCAACCACAACTTGAATAATAAACTAAAATTTTCTATCCAAAAAATGTCACTTGAAATTGTAATTCCAGTTGACTCCAATTGCTACTTGAGTGAAGTCAAAGTCGAAATTGATCCCAACAAGTGACTTTGAGGAAGAAGTTGACCCTCAAAGTTTCTGTTTAAAAAATGATGACTGAGCACATTCTAAGTTGACTTGGGTGAAGAAGTGTGAAGGCCTACTAAAAATTAACCCAAAAAAGAGGCCTAGAAAAGGAGAATGAAGGCCAATGATCAGAAGATTTAAAAAAGGTAAAATACCACCTAAAGTCAACACTCCATTCAATCTTGAAAGCCAAAGACTTGAAGGATTTCTCACTCAGAAAATGTGTCAAGCCAAAGTTGATACCCAGATCAACTTTATATACAACTTAGGAAAAGTCGTAGGCTAAGTTGACCTCATCCACGATTTCTATCATAATGGATAGAAATTTTTCAAATGCTAGAATATTGAAAGCTAAAACAAATTACAAAGTTTTCAAGCATACGATTCACACTTACTCATATAAACAACTACAAGAACCTCTTAGGTTTCAAAATAAAAAGTTTTCTTCATAATTTCACTTATACACACAATTTTCCAAAAATTCCAAATACACTAATATTTTTTACCCAAAATTTCATTTTATATCCACACTCCTTGGTGAAATGACAAATACACCCAAAGCCTAATTATGACTTTATAAAAAAAAAATTCACATTCAAATGATACATGATTATATAATAGTAAAAGTATGACTATATAGTTATAAAAGTAATAAAAATTCATTTTAATGTGAATTTTTAGCTTAAAATTAAAATTAGGACTAAAGCATATTCATCATTTCACAAAAGGCCATGGGTATGAATTGAATTTTAGACAAAATACATAGATATAAGTGGAATTAGAGATAAAATTTGTAGGAACATATGAAATTTGCCATAAAATTCTTAGTAAAACATAATGCATTCGACAGGTGAGCAGAATTCCCAAGTAGCTACAGAGTTGACAGGAAAAACTTGACAGCACTCTTCTACCCTATATAACTTATACTCCATTCAGGGTGACCACAATTTTGCGCGTAGAAGGGTAATCACGATGCTCACAAAGCCAAATTCCCTGTGACGCAAAAATAACTTATATTAGAAGAAAGCAAATTAAACGAACAAAAGGGAGAAAGTCCAAGATGAAGGAAGAAGAGAATTTAATTTTTTTAAAAAAAAAAAAGAAAAAAGCAATCAAAGGAAAGTCCAAAAATGAGAGGGAAAAGCCACAACGACGTATTTTCCCGTAGGCAATTTCATTCATATATGAAAGCCTGAAGCGAGACTTCAATTAAAACCCATAATACTTTTAAACCTGATCTAGGATTCATTATGTCCTCATGCAAATTATGATGACAAATCTTTTATAATGAACAATGTTATATGAAATTAATTAAAATTAATTACTTTACAATTAGTACTTGGAATCTTGTATGTGTTGAAATGGAAGCAACGACATATCTTCCTGTAGGCAATTCATTCATATATGAAAGCCTGTAACGAGACCTTAATTAAAGCCCATAACATTTTTAAACCTGATCTACTACTAATTATGGCTTGATGCAAATTATGATGAAGCCTTTATAATGAACAATGTTAATATGAAACTAATTAAAATCAAATTATTTTGCAATTAGTATTTGGAATCATGTATTCTTGAAATGGAAGCAATTTGGAAATTTTTCTCAAAAATAAAAGAAAACACTGTAAAAATCATCATGTTCATAATAATTGAGTTACAAGGTGTGTAACATTAAGTTGAGGATCCGAAGTTTAGAATATTGTGCAAAAACAAAATTTGAAATAATGCAAGAGGAAAAAGATGTAGGCACCACATTGTATACCCTTTTTGTTTTTGAAGTGTATTGCATAACAAATTAAAACTTAATTTTTATGCATTTGACCTAACTTTGAAAAATCATCAAAAATTATAGAAAAATCATTTAGAGGTGTACAATATACCAAATCGAAGATACTGAAGTAAGGAATCCCACACAAAATAATCACAACAATTGGAACAAAACAAGAGAGACATCAACAAGATAAGTGGTCATATATCTTAAATTCGCAAAAATAACAAAAATTAAAGAAAAATAAAAAAAATGAATCTCTGATATTAATGAATTTGATGAGGAAACTTGGAATTAAGTAAATCTTCTTATTTGGAATCCGACCATAGATAACATGATATAGATAATTTAGAGAAATCTATCCAGAAAATCTAAGTTTCCATGAAAAAAGAAGAAAAAAAACAAAAAAAAATGAAGATGCACCATCCCACGATGCACATGTAAGAAAGCTTATTCAGCCACTACACATGTCATCAATGGCTGACTTCAGGCAGGAAAGGAGTGTTTCTATTTTCCCACACGTATATGACACAGGAACTGCAGCTAGAATCAGGGCAGTTTCTAGTCTGCAGCAGTGTTGTGCGACTGACCCTTATCACCCCTGTATAAGAATTAAGTTAATGCTAGTCCCCTAGTCACAGATGAATGAGATTTCACATGCGTGCGAAACATAGGGAATAAGGGGAGAGGAAATGGAATCCAGGGAGGTTCATTGCATGAAATTGGCTCCAATCTAGAAAACTAGCTGGTTAGATCAATTAAGATATTTCTTTTTAAAAAAAATGACAGGATAGATGGAATAGATCCATCTAAAAGTGAATATAACTTGAAGATTTCAGCAAATTCTAGCAGAGCAATAAATAGGGTTTTATGACGGAAACAAATTTCTGTTTGAATCTTGTCTCCTTCAAATCACGATGAAATCAATTCAAATAAAAAGAAAATTTTCCATCCACCACCTCAGCTACAATTTTTACGTCGAAAGGTTTTTACACTGTTTGAACCAGGTAGTTGGATTGGTGGAACTGCGAACCACCCATGTCACAGTTCACTAGTTTCCCAGTTCAACTGCCGGTTCACAGAGGTTGAACCAGAAAATCCAGGAACTGGTCATGAAAATGGTTCATGGCCTGGTTCAGTTTTCAAACATCGGTTTTTAAAAGATGTCCTTAAATGGATTAAAACCAGGATGCATAACCATCCTGTCTTGATAGTTTTCTGTCAGTATTGTTGCTAGGACGAAAATCTGATTGAAACATATATATTCATGCATAAATCAATTAAATCCATGAAGGAAATGGCTAACAAATTATTAGAAAATTATTATACATCAAGCATATGGGTCATATATATGTATGTCCATAGAAATCGAGAATTTCACATTCAGCAATCGCATACAAGCATGTATTGTTGGAACTCCGTGAAGTTCATAGAATTTTGGTGAAATTCACGAAATTTTATTTATAAACATCATGAAATTTTATTCATAAGCATCGTGAGTATAATAAAAAATGTAATAAACTTCAAAAATATGGTTCGAATTTAAATGTTAAGAAATGAAAGTATAAAATATTAATTTCACCATGTATATATTACTACACAGTTGCTGAGACAGATTTTTGTTGATTGGTTTCAAATTTTTGATAAACTTAATATAGAATCTTGTTGATAAATGAATGGAAATTGATGTACATGATAAGATTTCATTAATACAATAGTAATTTAGATTAGACTGTAACATTAACAGATTTAAAAATGAAAGCTGCAGCTTTCATGGCTAACAGTAGAGGTGGAAATGTAACATGATGATATACATCAATCTTTCATGATTTAAAACTAAGCCTAGGTGATGAAAATAGAAAGAAATTTTGCAAATCTGTCTATTCTAGGCACAAGAATTTTGTAAAAGAGAAATAATCCTAAGATATTTTAGAAAGATTTTATTTTGCTATTTTTGAAAGATATTAGAAGATACCTAGGATATTTTAGAATCTGTTTAAAATAAACAAGTATCTATTTTAAGTTTACTTCCTTAAGAAGTTTACTTCAAATATACAACTTCCTTTTCTAGAAGGATTTTCCTAGGATATTTTAGAATCTATTTAAAATAAGCAAGTATCTATTTTAAATTTACTTCCTTAAGAAGTTTACTTAAAATATATATTTCTTTTTCTAGAAGAATTTTATTTGCTAAGATTAGGTGGTATGTTCACCTATAAATACAGCTCTTGTAAGCTCTAAAAGGGCATCAGTTTTGAGATTTATAAAAGTGTTCTCTAGTTCTTCTTCTACTTGTTCTTGCTCTTCTCTCCTTATTCATCTGTTCTTTCTACCTTCTTTCTTCACTTCTCATCTCTAGAGGTTCCTTCCTCTTTCTTCTATTTTTTTCTCTACTCATCCTATATCAATTGGTATCAGAGCCAAACCTGGTACTACTTTCACCCAATTTCTATTACCGTTTGCTATCCAAAAAAAAAAAACTGCTGCTGTCCACAAATCACTGTTGTCTATTCTATTGTCATTTTGCTGTCCACGAACTACTGCCGTCTACAAAACACTGTTGTCCATTCTATGGGAGTTTGCTGTCCACGAACTGGTGCTATCATTGCTGTCCGTTCTGTAACTATTTGATGCTGCCTACTGCTGCCATTACAATAACCTGTTGGTCGTCGCGAAGATACTGCTAAACTTGGCAAGATTGGACCTCAACAGGTACATTTTCTTTAATTGAAAGTGCTTAATTCATGTCTGTTTCAATCAAGTTCTTTGCTTTTGAACCTTTAAAAGAGAGAGAGAGAGAGCAAAAAAAAAATCATTCTTAGTAGTAAGTCTTTCCTATATCAGCATAAGTTGAATTTTGAGTCACCATGCCTACTAATGCTGAATTAAATGCCGAACTCAAAGCTTTATCCAATTCTATTGATAATCGATTTGAATCTTTAACAACCCTTTGTGATACCTTTGCCCAAAAGCAAGAAGATTTCCAAAAAGAAACCACCTCTTTCATTCAATCTCTCATTTCCTCAGTAAACAGTTTGACTGAAATTGTTGGAAAACGTCCTATGATTGAGACTGGACAATCATTTTGAAATGGTCAATCACAAAATACTCATGCTTCTAGTAGCTCTCCTATCATAACTGGTCTTCTCTAAAATCCAAACATACATGCTAAAGGTCATCATAACCCAGAGCATTCACATATTCCAGAAATGCATACAAACTTGAAAAATCATGAAGACAATAATAATTTTTATGAAATTGGTTTTGCAAACAATCTTAGACATGGGAACTATCAGAGAAATTATAATATACCTTTTCCACAATAGCAACGGTGTGTAACTGATAATTCTTGGGTGGCAAAATAAGTCAAGGTAGATGCTCCTAGTTATGACGGTCGTCTAGACCCTAATGCTTTCTTAGATTGGTTGGCAGACATGGAAGATTTTTTTTTTGTATGATATGGATGATGCCCAACGATTGAGATTTACAAAAATGAAACTTGTTGGGTCTGCCAAACGCTATTGGCAAGGGATTCTAGATGAAAGTCAACGCATAGGAGTACCTATCACAACATGGGCTGAAATGAAAGCTAAATTGAAAGAGAAATATCTTCCTGAATATCATCACACTCAACTATTGGAACAACTGGTTAACTTGAGACAAGGATCATTAAGTGTAACTGACTATCTTAATAAGTTTGAAGATTTAAAAATGAAATGTGGAATACAGGAAGATCCTTGGGTTACACGAACAAAGTTTATCAATGGCCTGAAATCAGAAATCAAAACTTTGTTAAAATTGCATTCAGTTGTTTCTGTGGAAGACGCATATTATAAAGCTCTAGAATTGGAAAATTTTCAAAAATCTTTCACTAACAAACGTTTGATTCCACAAACTGGAGAGACAAGGGTATCCAAATTAAATTCTAATCTAACGTCTTTTCAAGGAACAACTAAACCATTGCCTGAACAATACACAAGTAGGAAAAAGAGTAATCCAATTTCTCGATTTGATGCCACTAGTAAACGGGTTAATGGTCCATGTTTTCGTTGTGGGGGTAAAGGTCATATTGCATCACAATGCCCTCGGCACACACTCACAATTAACCATGTAGAGGATCATGAAGATGTGACCATTGATCAAATTGCAGAAACTTTTGAGGAACCATTAGATTGTGAACTTGATGGAGACTATAGCTATAATGAGGACTTGCAATTAAATGTTGTGCGTTGCATTTTGACTACTTTTTCAAATAGTGATTAGAGACGTACAAATATATTTCATCAATTTTTTAAATGTGGGAATACAGTATGGAAGATTGTTATAGATGGAGGTAGTTCCATGAATGTGATTGCCAAATCAGCTATAGCCAGATTGAATTTGAAAACTGAACCACATCCTCATCCATATCGTGTAGCATAGGTAGACAAAACTACACTTCCTGTTAATGAAAGATGCTTGGTTCCTATATCGATGGGTGATTATTCTGATCATATTTGGTGTGATGTGCTACCCATGGATGTGGCTCATATTCTTCTTGGTCGACCATGGCTATATGACTTAAAAGTAATCCATTATGGGCAACCCAACACCTATATTATTAAGCATAATGGAAAATCTATCCTTTTGAAGCCTGCTAAACCTAAAGAAAGTGATAGATCCCACAAAGAGTCTCCAGTTGATTCATCTGAAAAACGACCTCTGCATATTCTTACAAGAAAGCAATTTGAAAAAGAAGGACAAGATTCAGGACTCATTTTAGCTATAGTAACCAAAGATAAAACAAATACTGTTCTTCATGAGACTAATGTAGCATTACCTGAAATCCAAGCATTAATGAAAGAATACAAAGATGTGATTCCTGATGAATTACCAAATGAGCTTCCACCTATGAGAGATATTCAATACGCTATTGATCTTATACCAGGATCTCAATTACCAAATTTACCTCATTTTCGTATGAATCCTAATGAGCGTGCCGAATTAAAAAGGCAGGTAACTGAACTGCTTGATAAGGGGTTTATTCGTGAAAGCCTTAGCCCATGTGCTATACCAGCTCTATTAACCCCTAAAAAAGATGGATCTTGGAGAATGTGTGTTGACAGTCGTGCGATCAACAAAATTACCATAAAGTATAGATTTCCTATACCAAGACTTGATGATATGTTAGATCTTTTGACTAGCGCACAATGGTTCTCTAAGATAGATCTTAGAAGCGGATACCATCAAATTCGAATTAGAACGGGGGATGAATGGAAAACTGCCTTTAAAACTCAAGATGGATTGTTTGAATGGTTGGTTATGCCTTTTGGATTATCAAATGCCCCAAGTACATTTATGAGAATTATGAACCAAGTATTTCAACCTTTCATTGGAAAGTTTGTGGTAGTCTATTTTGATCATATTCTCATTTATAGCCGTTCTAAGGAAGAACACTTGCAACATTTAAAATTTGTTCTTGAGACGCTTCGATCTGAAAAGTTCTTTGTAAACCTCGAGAAATGTTATTTTTTGACAAATCAAGTGATTTTCTTAGGATTTGTGGTATTAGCTAATGGAATTTCTATGGATCCCTCAAAGGTAAAAGCCATTAGGGAATGGCCAGAACCCACATCAATTTCTGAGGTGCGAAGTTTTCATGGTTTAGCTGCATTTTATAGGCGCTTCATTAAAGAGTTTAGCACAATCATGACTCCTATCACAGATTTCTTGAAAAAAAAAAGAATTTCAATGGTCAACTTCTGCATCTAGAGCATTTAAGGAGATTAAAAAGAAAATGACTGAGTCACCTATATTGCAACTTCCTGATTTTATTAAAGTTTTGAAATTACTTGTGATGCATCAAGAGTTGGGATTGGGGATGTTTTGAGTCAGAAAGGTCATCTAATTGCATACTTTTCTCAAAAACTCAATGAAGCTAAACAAAAATATTCAACATATGATCGAGAATTTTATGCTGTCGTGCAAGAATTGAGTCAGAAAGGTCATCTAATTGCATACTTTGCTACCTCATGAATTTATATTGTATTCAGATCATATGGCTTTGAGGTATTTGCAATCACAAAAACGATTAAGTGCTAGACATGCAAAGTGGATTGAGTTTTTGCAAGAGTACACATTTGTTCTCAAACATCAAGTAGGAATTTAGAACAAACCTGCAGATGCTCTCAGTCGTGTCTCACTCATTCTTCATACTATATATGTTAAAGTTGTTAGATTTGATAGGTTGAAAAGTGAATATCCACCATGCACTGATTTTGGAATTATTTTTCATGAAACACAAAATGGAAGTCGTAATGATTATGTGATTCATGATGGATATTTATTTAAAGGAATAAAGCTATATATTCCCAATACATCACTTCGAGACTTTAATTTGGGAATTACATGTTGGGGTTATTGTTGGTCATTTTGGTAGGGATAAAACCATTTCATTAGTTGAGGATAGATTTTATTGGCCTACATAGAAAAGAGAAGTGTCAAGAATTGTTTCACAATGTCGCACATGTCAACTTGCGAAAGCTCAAAAGAGAAACACTGGATTATACTCCTCTGCCTGTACCACATATTCCTTGGCAAGACATAAGTATGGACTTTATTCTTGGATTGCCTAAAATCTCTCAAGAATTTGATTCAATTCTTGTGGTAGTAGATAGATTTTCGAAAATGACTCATTTTATCCCATGTACTAAATCTGTTGATGCTTCATAAATTGCAAAATTATTCTTCAAAGAAATTGTTAAGCTTCACAGTTTATCAACTTCCATCGTTTCTGATCGGGATGTTAAATTTGTAAGCTATTTTTGAAAGACATTGTAGAAACTCTCGGGTACCAAATTGAAATTTTCATCTGCTTTTCATCCACAAACTGATGGCCAAACTGAGGTAGTCAATCGGAGTTTGGGAAATCTGCTTAGGACTTTGGTGGGAGAACATATTGGAACTTGGGATTCTGTATTGGCTATTGCCGAATTTGCATACAACAATTCAGTCAATCGTTCTACTGGGAAATCTCCTTTTGAAATTGTCTATGGTTATATTCCTCGAGCTCCCATTGATTTAATTCCTTTACCTATTGATACCCGTTCATCTGCTACTGCTGAATCTTTTGCTCAAAACATTCGAGATGTCCATGCTGATATTAGAAGAAAGATTACTCTAAGCAATGAAAATTATAAGCTTGTTGCAGATGTTCATAGAAGAAAACATGAATTTGATGTTGGGGATTATGTCATGGCTCATATACGACCAGAAAGATATCCTAAAAATTCTTTTAAGAAATTACATGCACGAGCCAATGGCCCCTTTCGTGGTTTAAGAAAATTGAGATCTAATGCATATGAACTTGATTTGCCTTCAGATATAGGAATTAGTTCTACTTTCAATATAGATGATTTGTTTACTTACTGAGGTACTTTTGAGCCTCCAAATTTGTCTGTAGGAATTTCAACAGATAACAGTTCAACATCACCACATGTGCCTATACTTCCACGAGTACCATTTACTTTTTCAGATCAGATAGAGGATATCCTACAAGATGAACTTGTCACTACTGGATCAGGTATTATGCAAAGATTTCTTGTCAAGTGGAAAAACAAGTTTGATTCTGATGCTACATGGGTTACTGAAGATGACCTACGCCACTTGGATCCAAATATTCTTGAGCAGTATCAAAGTTAAAACTCTCCAGTGGCGAGTTTTTCGAAGCCAGAGAGAATTGATGAAAAGAGAGAAATTTTTCAAATCTGTCTATTCTAGGCGCAAGAATTTTGTAAAAGGGAAATAATCCTAGGATATTTTAAAAAGATTTTATTTTGTTATTTTTGAAAAATATTAGAAGATTCCTAGGATATTTTAGAATCTGTTTAAAATAAGCATGCATCTATTTTAAGTTTACTTCAATAAGAAGTTTACTTCAAATATACAACTTCCTTTTCTAGAAGGATTTTCCTAGGATATTTTAGAATCTATTTAAAATAAGCAAGTACCTATTTTAAGTTTACTTCCTTAAGAAGTTTACTTAAAATATATATTTCTTTTTCTAGAAGGATTTTATTTGCTAAGGTTAGGTGGTATGTTTACCTATAAATACAGCTCTTGTAAGCTCCAAAGGGGCATCAATTTTGAAATTTATAAAAGTGTTCTCTAGTTCTTCTTCTACTTCTTCTTGCTCTTCTCTCCTTATTCATCTGTTCTTTCAACATTCTTTCTTCACTTCTCATCTCTAGAGGTTCCTTCCTCTTTTTTATATCTTCTTCTCTACCCATCCTACATCACTAGGCTTCATGGAAAAAAAAAAGAAAGAAAGAAAAAGAAAAAACAACAGCATAAGCGTTATGTAAAGTATGTTTAATAATTTTCTATCAAGATATAAAAGAATAAACCTCTCAGCTGTGGGCTTCGGGTAATAAAATCATCTAAAAATCCCTTAGCTGCCAGAGTGCTGGATGTGTTTATAACTGAACAGTTTTAAAACATAAAAACCTGATGCTTAAATGGATATTATTTACATTGAGGAAATGACAATTAATAACAAAATATAAAATGACAAAAAGGGAAGGCAGCTTGTTGTTCACTGGGGCCTTTATCGAATACGTGGTAGGAATTATTAAATTCATTGAACTAAAAGAAAACATTAAATGAAGTATCTTACAGATACTAGACTGAATTGAGTCCATAAATTTAGCCAAGTTAATGATAAGCGAACAAAATAATAGAAAATACCGCAGGAAGCCTTCCAATCATAGGCTAATAAAAGTGAAAATCACTATTTAATGATAAAAATAACTTTGGCAATATGTTACTGAAGAATAATCCTATTAGTCTGGCCAAACAAATGTTGCTCTTAGCCCACCTCAAAAAAACTCATTTAAAACACCTTTTTTTTTTTTGCTTTTTTCTTTATACACTTATTTATTTAAGTGCATTTAACATATAGACCAAGTTTTAACATCTTAGGATATTGTATATACCTTTTTGAGTTTTTTTAAACATTTATGTGTATATATGTATTCAAAATACCCTTATGTTTAAAAGCTCAAAAAAATATATACAAATATCCAAACATGATAAAACTTGGTTTATATGTTAAGTACACTTAGATAAACAAATGTACGAAGAAAAAAAATTTAAATGTTGTAAATGGGTTTTTTAAAGTTATTTATACTAACATCTCCGGGAAGCGTAACAGTTAAGAAAAGTATCAAATTCCAAAAGCACAAATACAAACAGTCCGTCAAGGAAGTTCACTATGTTATCTAGCACATCAAAGTTTTGGGGAGATATATTTGAAACCTATGTGAAATGACTTGAAAAGTGACATGGATAGAGTGAAATATATGTACTAAGGTTCAAATTTTATGTTGATGAAAAAAAATGCATCAATAAGGATTACATCTGAACTGTCAAGGAATAATTAGCATTTAAGATATTTGAAGTCTTCAATTTTCATGAAAGAAAATGAGATTTGGTAGAAGTCATGCATAGCATGTGTATTTTAAGTTTTAATAATTATTTAGAAACAATAGCATCAATTAAAAATCAAAAATGCTAAAAGGAAAACAGCTTTGACAGCATCTTGTACATACAAGTAACTTGTAATTGTGGATTTGATGTTGTTGGGTCGATTGAGGTCCAATCTCTATGAGATACGGACTGAAAGCAAGGTAAATATACAGGCTTTAGAAGGAATTAACAACAAATATAAAAAGAATTAAGGATTAGAGGGAATCAAAAATGACAAAGGACTGCTAAACGCCAACAGTAAGATGTAATAGCAAATGGAGTCAAAGACTCGAAGTCTAGCAGACAAATTCACTTATGTATAGACTACGAATGACGTAGACTCTACAACCATTGAGATTAGAAAAATATTCCAAACAGACTTACGAAAACCAAGGCAGAAACATGTATGTTGACTCCAAATTTTTAAAAGTTGGTTAGAATAAAGGCTGTTTTGATGATTTATGGTTGAAGAAAGATCATCAAAGAAAGGGTATTCGGCCATTTTCTCAAACTTTGTTATGGTATCAGAGCCTGCCTTTGAAATTCATAGCTGAATCTTTGAATCTGTCAGTTTCTTTTTGCTTCTATCTTCCAAAGGTTTCTGATTTGCTTTCATTTTTTTTGGGTTGATTAATTTCTGATCAACAACTTTGGCTTTGAGATTTCATTTTTTTTGGAAGAATGTTTGCTGAGAATTTTCTTGGAAGAATGTCTACAGAGACTTTGGCTATCAAATTTACAGGAAAGAATTATGCAGCATGGGAATTTCAGTTTAAAATGTTTCTGAAAGGGAAGGAGCTTTGGAATCACATTGACGGGTCTGCTACTACTCCTAAAGAAGGTACAGAACTTAGTCAATAGGAGGCAAAGAATGCTCGAATCATCTCTTGAATTTTATGTTCTATTGAAGCTCATATGGTGAACAATTTACGTTCCTTTAGTACAACTAAGGAGATGTGGGATTATTTGCAACGCATATATTATCAAGATAACACTGCAAAACGATTTCAACTAGAACTTGAGATTAGTAACTTCAGTCAAGGTAATCTCTCTATTGAGCAGTATTATTCTGAATTTATTAATCTATGGAGTGAATATTCTGGTATTATTTATTCAAAGGTACCTAATGAGGCCTTAGCCAGCCTTCAAGCGGTTCATGAAGATAGTAGGCGTGATCAGTTTTTGATGAAACTGAGGCCAGAATTTGAAGTTGCACAGGCTGGATTACTGAATAGAAATCCTGTCCCTTCCTTAGGTATATGTCTTGGTGAATTGTTGCGTGAAGAACAAAGAATGGCTACACAAGCTGTTCTCGGTTCGTCCAAGGAGACATCTGAGGTTGTTAATGTTGCTTATGCTGCTCAATGGAAGAACCGAGGAAATGGACAAATGCAGTGCTATAGTTGCAAGGAGTTCGGGCATATTGCCCGCAATTGTGGTAAGAAATTCTGCAATTATTGTAAACAGAATGGACACATTATCAAGCAATGTCCTACACGCCCAGAAAACAGTGAAGGCCAAGCTTTTCAGGCTGCTATCTCAGAACCTACCAATATCAGATCGACAACCACAATTGCTAGCACAAATTAGTCTTTTGTTACTCCAGAAATGGTCCAACAGATGATTATGACAGCATTCTCTACTCTTGGACTTCATGGTCAAAGTAAGATTGTTTCTTCTCCTTGGTTTGTTGATTCTAAGGCATCAAATCATATGACTAGATCACCTAATTGGCTGCATAATCTTCGAAAGTATACTGGTAAACAAAATATTCAGATTGCTAATGGAAGTAATCTTCCAATTACAGCCATTGGTGATATTGGACCTTCCTTTCGTCCTGTATTTGTCTCTCCTGGATTGTCTACTAGTTTAATTTCAGTTGGGCAGTTGGTGGATAATAACTGTAATGTAAATTTCTCTCGTCGTGGTTGTCTTGTACAGGATCAGGGGTCGGGGAAGGTGATCGGGAGGGGACCTAAAGTAGGCAGATTATTTCCATTGCAATTTATTATTCCTAAAACTTTGTCTTTGGCTTCTATTATTATTGAAAATAAGACTGATGTTTGGCATAAACGATTGGGCCATCCAAATAATGTAATATTGTCTCATTTAATGAAGCATAGTTTTCTTGGCAATCAGTGTTCTTCTAACAGTTTATCTTTTGATTGCTCTGTTTGTAAACTAGGAAAGAGTAAAGTGTTACCTTTTCCTACTTATGGTACTCGTGCTAATACATATTTTGAGATTATACATAGTGATGTTTGGGGTGTTACTCCTATCATTTTCCATGCGCAGTATAAATATTTTGTAATATTCATTGATGACTATAGTCGTTTCACATGGATATATTTTCTGTGTACTAAAGCTGAAGTGTTAATTGTTTTTAGAAGTTTTGTGGCTTATATTGAAACTCAATTTTCCACCTCCATTAAGGTTTTACAGTCTGATAATGGAGGTGAGTATATGTCACATGATTTCCAAGCTTTCTTACAACAAAAAGGCATTATACCTCAACGATCATGCCCTTATACCCCTCAACAGAATGGGGTGGCTGAACGGAAAAACCGTCACTTGTCGGATATGGTTCGCACTTTACTCTTAGAGGCCTCAGTTCCGCCTAGATTTTGGGTGGAAGCTCTATTAACTGCAGTTTATCTAATTAATCGGCTACCTTCTCAACAATTGAATTTTGATTCTCCTTATGTCTTTTTGGCATGCAGCCTGATTATCATATGCTACACACTTTTGGATGTGTTTGCTTTATCCACTTGCCTTCACATGAACGTCATAAGCTTACAGCTCAATCCATAAGGTGTGCATTTATGGGATATAGCACTACTCACAAAGGATTTCTGTGTTATGATGTTGCCACTAATCAACTGCATGTTTCTAGAAATGTGGTTTTCTTTGAACATGAGTACTATTTTCAGCAGCAGGATCTCCCTTCACATGGTGTTTTTCTTCTTAGCTTTGACGATATATCTCCCTCCTTTGAGCGTTTTAAACTTGGTTTTGTCTATCAGCGATGACAGCCCTCATCATTGCAAATCCTTCCCGACCCTGATCCAGTGCCCACTTCAGTGGCTCTTCGACGATCTAATCGTATCAGTCGTCTTGCTGATAGGTATGGTTTTTCTGCTATTTTAGCTGATATTACAGTTCCTACCTCTTATTCTTAGGCCACTAAACATGTATGTTGGGAGAAAGCTATGCAAGAAGAACTTCAAGCTCTTCAAGAGAACCATACTTCAAGCTCTTCAAGAGAACCATACTTGGGATATTGTTCCTTGTCCTACTAGTGTTAAACCTATTGGTTGTAAATGGGTATATTCCATTAAGCTGAGATTTGATGGGTCACTTGACTGATACAAAGCAAGGTTTGTGACACTCGGAAATCGACAAGAGTATGGAGTTGATTATGAGGAGACATTTGTACCGGTGGCCAAAATGATGACAGTGCGACTTGTTCTAGCTATTGCTGCTTCCAAGGGCTGGTCATTATGACAGATGGATGTTAAGAATGCCTTTTTACATTGGGATCTTAAGGAAGCAATTTATATGACTCCACCACCAGGGTTATTTTCTACACCCTCTTCTGATGTTTGTAAACTAAAAAAGTCACTCTATGGTTTAAAACAAGCTCCGCGTGCTTGGTTTGATAAGTTTCAATCCACGCTTATTAGCTTCGCTTTTGTCCAGAGTCAATATGATTCCTCTTTGTTTCTTTGCAAGACTCCTAAAGGAATTGTTTTGCTCCTAGTATATGTTGATGATATCATTATTACGGGGACCGACTCTGAATTGATTTCTCAGCTTCAACAGCGCCTTCAAAGCTCTTTTCATATGAAGGACCTAGGTCCTCTACACAATTTTTTAGGCCTTGAAGTGAACTCTGCAGCGGCTGGTCTTTTCTTAAATCAGCATAAATACAATCAAGAGATAATTACATTAGCTAGTCTTCACGATGGTCGATCTGTTGATACTCCCTTAGAAGTGAATGTTAAATATCGTCATGATGAGGGTATTTTTTGTCTGATCCCTCATTATAGAGACGTTTAGTGAGGAGCTTGAATTATCTAACTATTACTCGGCCTGACATTTCTTTTGCTGTCCAACAAGTTAGTCAATTTATGCAGGCCCCTCGGCACCTTTACTTGGCTGTTGTTCGTTGCATTGTTCGCTATTTGCAAGGCACTTCTACTCGCGGTCTTTTCTTTCCTGTGGATTCTCCTATTCACTTGGTTGCATATAGTGATGCTGACTGGGCTGGTTGTTCTGATACTCGACGTTCCATTACTGGCTGGTGATGAAAATAGCAAGAAATTTTTCAAATCTGTCTATTCTAGGCGCAAGAATTTGTAAAAGGGAAATAATCATAGGATATTTAGAAAGATTTTATTTTTCTATTTTTGAAAGATATTAGAAGATTCCTAGGATATTTTAGGATCTGTTTAAAATAAACATGTATCTATTTTAAGTTTACTTCCTTAAGAAGTTTACTTAAAATATACAACTTCCTTTTCTAGAAAGATTTTCCTAGGATATTTTAGAATCTGTTTAAAATAAGCATGTATCTATTTTAAGTTTACATTTTTAAGAAGTTTACTTTCTTAAGAAATTTACTTAAAATATATATTGCTTTTTCTAGAAGGATTTCATTTGCTAAGATTGGGTGGTATGTTCACCTATAAATACAGCCATTGTAAGTTCTAAAGGGAGATTAGTTCTGAGATTTATAAAAGTACTCTCTACTTCTTCTACTTATTCTTGTTCTTCTCTACTTATTCATCTGTTCTTTCTACCTTCTTTTTTCACTTCTCATCTCTAGAGGTTCCTTCCTCTTTCTTCTATTTTCTTCTCTACCTGTCCTACATCAATTGGTATCAAAGCCAAACCTGGTACTACTTTCACCCAATTTCTATTACTGTTTGCAATCCAAAAAAAAAACAAACTGCTGCTGTCCACAAATCGTTGCTGTCCATTCAATTGCCATATTGCTGTCCACGAACTGCTGCCATCTACAAAACACTGCTGTCCATTTTATTGGAGTTTGCTGTCCACAAGCTGGTACTATCATTGCTGTCCATTCTATTGGAGATTGCTGTCCACAAGCTGGTGCTATCATTGCTGCCCATTCCGTCGCTGTTTTATGCTGTCTACTGCTGCCATCATAACAACTTATTGGTCATCGCGAAAATACTGCTAAGAAGTTGCTGAAATTACTTTCAAGCTGTCTCTCGCTAAACTTGGTAATATTGGACCTCAACAGGTACATTTTCTCTAGTTGAAAGTACTTAATTCATATCTGTTTCAATCAAGTGCTTTGCTTTTGAACCTTTTAAAAAAAAAGGAGAAAAAAAAAATTCATTCTTAGTAGTAAGTCTTTCCTATATCAGCATAAGTTGAATTTTAAGTCACCAAGCCTACTAATGCTGAATTAAATGTTGAACTCGAAGCTTTATCCAATTCTATTGATAATCGATTTGAATCTTTAACAACCCTTTGCGATACCTTGGCCCAAAAGCAAGAAGATTTCCAAAAAGAAACCACCTCTTCCATTCAATCTCTCATTACCTCAGTAAATAGGTTGACTGAAATTGTTGGAAAACGTCCTATGATTGAGACTGGACAATCGTTTCGAAATGGTCAATCACACAATACTCATGCTTCTAGTAGCTCTCCTATCATAATTGGCCTTCTCCAAAATCCAAACATACATGCTAAAGGTCATCATAACCCAGAGCATTCACATATTCCAGAAATGCATACAAATTTGGAAAATCATGAAAACGACAATAATTTTTATGAAATTGATTTTGCAAACAATCTTAGACATGGGAACTATCAGAGAAATTATAATATACATTTTCCACAACAACAACGGCGTGTAACTGATAATTCTTGGGTGGCAAAACAAGTCAAGGTAGATGCTCCTAGTTATGACGGTCGGCTAGACCCTAATGCTTTCTTAGATTGGTTGGCAAACATGGAAGATATTTTTATTTTTTTTTGTATGATATGGATGATGCCCAACGATTGAGATTTACAAAAATGAAACTTGTTGGGTCTGCCAAACGCTATTGGCAAGGGATTCTAGATGAAAGTCAACGCATAGGAGTACCTATCACAACATGGGCTGAAATGAAAGCTAAATTGAAAGAGAAATATCTTCCTGAATATCATCAAACTCAACTATTGGAACAACTGGTTAACTTGAGACAAGGATCATTAAGTGTAACTGACTATCTTAATAAGTTTGAAGATTTAAAAATGAAATGTGGAATACAGGAAGATCCTTGGGTTACACGAACAAAGTTTATCAATGGCCTGAAATCAGAAATCAAAACTTTGTTAAAATTGCATTCAGTTGTTTCTGTGGAAGACGCATATTATAAAGCTCTAGAATTGGAAAATTTTCAAAAATCTTTCACTAACAAACGTTTGATTCCACAAACTGGAGAGACAAGGGTATCCAAATTAAATTCTAATCTAACGTCTTTTCAAGGAACAACTAAACCATTGCCTGAACAATACACAAGTAGGAAAAAGAGTAATCCAATTTCTCGATTTGATGCCACTAGTAAACGGGTTAATGGTCCATGTTTTCGTTGTGGGGGTAAAGGTCATATTGCATCACAATGCCCTCGGCACACACTCACAATTAACCATGTAGAGGATCATGAAGATGTGACCATTGATCAAGTTGCAGAAACTTTTGAGGAACCATTAGATTGTGAACTTGATGGAGACTATAGCTATAATGAGGACTTGCAATTAAATGTTGTGCGTTGCATTTTGACTACTTTTTCAAATAGTGATTAGAGACGTACAAATATATTTCATCAATTTTTTAAATGTGGGAATACAGTATGGAAGATTGTTATAGATGGAGGTAGTTCCATGAATGTGATTGCCAAATCAGCTATAGCCAGATTGAATTTGAAAACTGAACCACATCCTCATCCATATCGTGTAGCATAGGTAGACAAAACTACACTTCCTGTTAATGAAAGATGCTTGGTTCCTATATCGATGGGTGATTATTCTGATCATATTTGGTGTGATGTGCTACCCATGGATGTGGCTCATATTCTTCTTGGTCGACCATGGCTATATGACTTAAAAGTAATCCATTATGGGCAACCCAACACCTATATTATTAAGCATAATGGAAAATCTATCCTTTTGAAGCCTGCTAAACCTAAAGAAAGTGATAGATCCCACAAAGAGTCTCCAGTTGATTCATCTGAAAAACGACCTCTGCATATTCTTACAAGAAAGCAATTTGAAAAAGAAGGACAAGATTCAGGACTCATTTTAGCTATAGTAACCAAAGATAAAACAAATACTGTTCTTCATGAGACTAATGTAGCATTACCTGAAATCCAAGCATTAATGAAAGAATACAAAGATGTGATTCCTGATGAATTACCAAATGAGCTTCCACCTATGAGAGATATTCAACACGCTATTGATCTTATACCAGGATCTCAATTACCAAATTTACCTCATTTTCGTATGAATCCTAATGAGCGTGCCGAATTAAAAAGGCAGGTAACTGAACTGCTTGATAATATTAACCCCTAAAAAAGATGGATCTTGGAGAATGTGTGTTGACAGTCGTGCGATCAACAAAATTACCATAAAGTATAGATTTCCTATACCAAGACTTGATGATATGTTAGATCTTTTGACTAGCGCACAATGGTTCTCTAAGATAGATCTTAGAAGCGGATACCATCAAATTCGAATTAGAACGGGGGATGAATGGAAAACTGCCTTTAAAACTCAAGATGGATTGTTTGAATGGTTGGTTATGCCTTTTGGACTATCAAATGCCCCAAGTACATTTATGAGAATTATGAACCAAGTATTTCAACCTTTCATTGGAAAGTTTGTGGTAGTCTATTTTGATCATATTCTCATTTATAGCCGTTCTAAGGAAGAACACTTGCAACATTTAAAATTTGTTCTTGAGACGCTTCGATCTGAAAAGTTCTTTGTAAACCTCGAGAAATGTTATTTTTTGACAAATCAAGTGATTTTCTTAGGATTTGTGGTATTAGCTAATGGAATTTCTATGGATCCCTCAAAGGTAAAAGCCATTAGGGAATGGCCAGAACCCACATCAATTTCTGAGGTGCGAAGTTTTCATGGTTTAGCTGCATTTTATAGGCGCTTCATTAAAGAGTTTAGCACAATCATGACTCCTATCACAGATTGCTTGAAAAAAAAAAAAAATTCAATGGTCAACTTCTGCATCTAGAGCATTTAAGGAGATTAAAAAGAAAATGACTGAGTCACCTATATTGCAACTTCCTGATTTTACTAAAGTTTTTGAAATTGCTTGTGATGCATCAGGAGTTGGGATTGGGGGTGTTTTGAGCCAGGAAGGTCATCCAATTGCGTACTTTTCTCAAAAACTCAATGAAGCTAAACAAAAATATTCAATATATGATCTAGAATTTTATGCTGTCGTGCAAGCACTTAAATTTTGGATGCATTATTTGCTACCTCATGAATTTGTATTGTATTCAGATCATATGGCTTTGAGGTATTTGTAATCACAAAAACGATTAAGTGCTAGACATGCAAAGTGGATTGAGTTTTTGCAAGAGTACACATTTGTTCTCAAACATCAGGCAGGAATTGAAAACAAACCTGCAGATGCTCTCAGTCGTGTCTCACTCATTCTTCATAGTATGGATGTTAAAGTTGTCGGATTTGATAGGTTCAAAAGTGAATATCCATCATGCACTGATTTTGGAATTATTTTTCATGAAACACAAACTGAAAATCGTAATGATTATGTGATTCATGATGGATATTTATTTAAAGGAATAAAGCTATGTATTCCCAATACATCGCTTCGAGATTTTTTAATTTGGGAATTACATGCTGGGGGTATTGCTGGTCATTTTGGTAGGGATAAAATCATTTCATTAGTTGATGATAGATTTTATTGGCCTACATTGAAAAGAGACATGTCAAGAATTGTTTCACAGTGTCGCACATGTCAACTTGCTAAAGCTCAAAAAAGAAACACTGGATTATACACTCCTCTGCCTGTACCACATATTCCTTGGCAAGACATAAGTATGGACTTTATTCTTGGATTGCCTAAAACCTCTTGAGGATTTGATTCAATTCTTGTGGTAGTAGATAGATTTTCGAAAATAGCTCACTTTATCCCATGTACTAAATCTGCTGATGCTTCATATATTGCAAAATTATTTTTCAGAGAAATTGTTAAGCTTCACGGTTTACCAACTTCCATCGTTTCTGATCGGGATGTTAAATTTGTAAGCTATTTTTGGAAGACGTTGTGGAAACTCTCGGGTACCAAATTGAAATTTTCATCTGCTTTTCATCCACAAACTGATGGCCAAACTGAGGTAGTCAATCGGAGTTTGGGAAATCTGCTTAGGACTTTGGTGGGAGAACATATTGGAACTTGGGATTCTGTATTGGCTATTGCCGAATTTGCATACAACAATTCAGTCAATCGTTCTACTGGGAAATCTCCTTTTGAAATTGTCTATGGTTATATTCCTCGAGCTCCCATTGATTTAATTCCTTTACTTATTGATACCCGTTCATCTGCTACTGCTGAATCTTTTGCTCAAAACATTCGAGATGTCCATGTTGATATTAGAAGAAAGATTACTCTAAGTAATGAAAATTATAAGCTTGCTGCAGATGTTCATAGAAGAAAACATGAATTTGATGTTGGGGATTATGTCATGGCTCGTGTACGTCCAGAAAGATATCCTAAAAACTCATTTAAGAAATTGCATGCACGAGCCAATGCATATGATATAGGAATTAGTTCCTTTCGTGTTTTAAGAAAATTGGGATCTAATGCATATGAACTTGATTTGCCTTCAGATATAGGAATTAGTTCTACTTTCAATATAGAGGATTTGTTTCCTTACCGAGGTACTTTTGAGCCTCCAAGTTTGTCTGCAGGAATTTCAACAGATAACAGTTCAACATCACCACATGTGTCTATACTTCCACGAGTATCGTCTACTTTTTCAGATCAGATAGAGGATATCCTACAATATGAACTTGTCACTACTGGATCAGGCATTATGCAAAGATTTCTTGTCAAGTGGAAAAACAAGTTTGATTCTGATGCTACATGGGTTACTAAAGATGACTTACGCCACTTGGATCCAAATATTCTTGAGCAGTATTAAAGTCAGAACTCTCCAGTGGCGAGTTTTTCGAAGCCAGGGAGAATTGATGAAAACAGCAAGAAATTTTTCAAATCTGTCTATTCTAGGCGCAAGAATTTTGTAAAAGGGAAATAATCATAGGATATTTAGAAAGATTTTATTTTACTATTTTTGAAAGATATTAGAAGATTCCTAAGATATTTTAGGATTTGTTTAAAATAAGCATGTATCTATTTTAAGTTTACTTCCTTAAGAAGTTTACTTAAAATATACAACTTCCTTTTCTAAAAATATTTTCCTAGGATATTTTAGAATCTGTTTAAAATAAGCATGTATCTATTTTAAGTTTACCTTTTTAAGAAGTTTACTTTCTTAAGAAGTTTACTTAAAATATATATTGCTTTTTCTAGAAGGATTTCATTTGCTAAGATTGGGTGGTATGTTCACCTATAAATACAGCCATTGTAAGTTCTAAAGGGAGATTAGTTCTGAGATTTATAAAAGTATTCTCTACTTCTTTTACTTATTCTTGTTCTTCTCTCCTTATTCATCTGTTCTTTCTACCTTCTTTTTTCACTTCTCATCTCTAGAGGTTCCTTCCTCTTTCTTCTATTTTCTTCTCTACCTGTCTTACATCAGCTGGTGCATGTTCCTTGGCAACTCTCTTGTCTCTTGGACAAGCAAGAAGCAAGATCGGGTATCGAAATCCTCCACTGAGTCTGAGTATCATGCTATGTCCTCTGCATGTTCTGAGATTGTTTGGCTTCGAGGACTGTTGGGTGAGCTTGGGTTTCCTCAAATGGAACCTACTCCGCTTCATGCAGATAATACTAGTGCTATCCAAATTACAGCTAACCCAGTGTTTCACGAGCGCACCAAGCACATAGAAGTGGATTGTCACTCTATTCGTCAAGCATATGATGCCCATGTCATTTCTCTACCTCACATCACCACTGATCAACAGACTGTTGATGTATTTACTAAAGCCCTCTCACGACAACAACATCATTTTATGACAACAACATCATTTTATGGTTATCAAATTGATGCTTTATGATCATCTAGCATCAATTTGAGGGGGGATATCAATAGCAGAGGTTGTGGGTGGTCAATTGCTAAGATTATGGCAGAAATCATGGCTGAGATTTGAAGATCTAATTTATCATGACTTGTTTATTAGCTGTATATATTCTTACCTAAAATAGATTAGCAGTAATTAGTGCAATTGCTGTAAATATTTTCTTGCCTAAAATAGGTTGTACAACAATTCTTATTTAAAGGAAAGATCATCAAAGAAAGGGTATTCAGCCATTTTCTCAAACTTTGTTAAAGTATAACGCTGAAAAGTAGATCTATTATCATAATTTTCAGTAGATGATGGTTTTCTAAAACAAATTATTAAAATACAAATCGCAAAAAAAAAAGTATTCAACTTAGACCCTTGAATCACTCAAATCAGAATTATATACTTCAAGTTCAGGTTAAATCAATTTTAACCATAAAAAAAGTGGAAATGCAATACAGAAATATGCATATAAGCATGAAAAAAAATTTAATTTTCATGCAAATAAGTGAAATTTCTTTTTTCACATGTTCAAAGAGGTGGTGGAAAAATAAATCTAGTTATTGATGTAAGCAAACAATATTTCTATAATTATTTGTTCTAAAATTAAATAATTTGCAATTTTCTTTTAAATGTGATGCTTTTAAATATTATTTCAAATGCAATGTTTTAGGGGTGGCCATCCACACAATACTTTATCTTTATTATGCAAACAGATGTTCAAATTGCAAAAGAAAATATGTTTTATTTTTTGAAAATCAAGTTATCTACCCCCCCTCCCACAACAACAAACCAAAAAAAACAGAGGTACAAGTGGACCCCTTTTAATGTGGCCAAGTCGTTGATATACACCCTCTAGCCGTCAGCCCCTTTTTTAATTAAGGAAAGAAGACATGACAATGGTCTTTAATTAAGGAAAGCAGACATGACAATGGTCACTTAGCTAGCATTACATCCAAAGTAATTATCAATCATATATGTATCGAATATGAATTGTCACATGCATATATTTTATAAAATGTTTAAATTGACAGTCTATTAAAAATGGATTTTTTAATTAAGTGCTTGCTTATTGAGTATATCAATCATGTTTTGTTTTCTCAACCTTAGCCATGCAACCTGAAGCAAATGATGGAGCTTCCCAATCTCGGGAAACCGCAAGCCTATGTTTCGCTTATGGTCAGGTTCATTTGTTTCATATGCCTAAACATAAGGAAGATGATTTTATTTCAGCCTGGTTATAGGGATAATCCTATGTGGATAAAATGTTTACCATGAAATGTCATGCTTATGCAATGTTATAAGTGATATAGTACTATGTGTGCACTTCCTTCAACATTAGTGCTAATAGAAGTTAACAAGATATGCCATGTTGTAATAATTCTAATGCTGTAGCACTACGTGTAAGTTTCTTCAACTGCGTAAGCTGGAAAAATTATGCACAGGCCAAGATAACGCTTTCATGAATGTAAAGTTGAAAAAAAAAAAAAAAAAAAAAAAAAATCCCAACATAAAAGTTAAAGATTAACTACAAGTGGGATTTTTTCCACATAAAAATGGCTACAATCTTAATCATAGTTTATCAACTAAACTATTCTGGAGTAAGGTTACTAATATAATGCTACCTTGAGTTGAGAATAGTACAATTGAAGGCCTTTTATATTTTATTTATTTACTATTTCAAACATGGAAGGATCATTGGGTTTAATTTTTTTTTATTTTTTTTTTATTTTTTTATTTTTTTTTGTCTTGGTGACTACTTGAGTTGATTCCACATATGATTTCCTCTCTAGTTTCTTCATTATAAAGTCTTACCTCCATCTTCAATTAAAAATACGGCATAAAGTAGGCCCCCAATGTCTTGTATCCTCAACCCAAAAAAAATAATATTAATAAAAATTACAGTACCTGCCAAGTTCCCATGTTGAGCCGTCCATCAGTAATTGGGATCCTATTAGAAAGAAGTGTTTGAGACATTATGTGGAACAATGTAGGATTTAAACAGGGATGTGTTCAGAATAAATTCATACGTGAGGGAGGAACCAAACATTGATGATTTGATATGTGCTGGCATGTCATCCGGACCTGTCAGAATGATATCAACAAATCATTCAGTTACCAAGAGATGCAAACACCACATAATTTTAACAAAGTAAAAGACTAATCACATAGTATCAGCAGAAACAACAGCCAGATCTGCTAGAGCAGCCTTTTTTACTATGACATAAGGACAAGAAGCTGGTTTTGCCAAGACATGAGCTACTGATAATTTGATTCTCCTGAACATAGCCTGACGCTTTAGTATGTGGAGCTAGTTGACCTTAGGGAAGTGCTGTATGCTGAAAATTTTTAAAATGTGCAGCCAAAAACACTTCTCAATACACATTTATCAACATTATGTTTTCCTTGTTTGGGAAACTCAAGTTGAAAATTGGATCACTTGTTTTCTTATTCCATCTTTCTTGTACTTGGAAGAGCTAAGTATAATCTCTTTTATTCATCCATTGACAAATAAACAGAACAATAAATACTTTCAGGTTGTTCTTGTGCAATTGGCTTTCTTTTTACACTGATATTCAAGAGATTAGGCCTTCAATAACAAGCTATTGAGATTTTAAATGTTTTACTAAATCATTTGAGGTTTAAAATTTGGTCTAGCTATTGGAACTATTTCAATGGTTCCATTAATTTCATTTTTTTGGCATGGAGTCTCCCTTTTTATTACATCTAGTGTCATCTTTCAATAAAAATTACGGCTTCCTAGCATTTACCTCTCCATCATCTCACCTGATCTTGATAGCTAAAGGGCGAACGTTTTACTAGGATATTGCTCAAATTTTGACTTTGTTAAAAACCTTAATGACTGCTAATGGGAGGAGCATTTCTTTAACGTCAAAAAGTAGTATTGCTTTTGGTTTTTGCAAATCATTAAAGGGTAAAATTGCAAAATATCAAGAGGAAGGCAGATTTACCACCCTAAAACTTATAATATGCCTATACACAAATTTGTCATGAGTAATTGTCTAATTAAAACCATCGTTTGCCATTTTGATTTGATCACTGATAATATCACTGATAAAATTGATGGTGGGATCCAACGAAAAAATGGTAAAGGTAAAAACCATATTTAATACTTTACTTATTTTTTATTTTTATCGGCCAATAATCTAAGATAAAATTCACTTTATAGAGAAAGAACAATTTAAAAAACTTGAAGTTATCTTAAAAAAAGAATAAACATAGTTCTGCTAAAGCAATTAAACAGAACAAAGTTCCTTTTTTAAAAAAAAGATATGTTGTGGACTTATACTTTTTAAAAAATTAAAAAAAAAAAAAAAAAGCGATCAATCAATACAATTTTTCTCAACATTGAATCTTTATAATTAGTGCAAAACATAGTATTTTTAATAAGCAAAAAGTTTGATAACAAAGATTTAACGTTGTGCCAATTGATTTAGATAAATTTTAAGAATGTTTATTAATTCATTAATATACATATCTGTATAAATTAAAGGGTTATTTCCAAATATACCCACTACATTTGACCTTAATTCCAAATATACTCACTTTTTCAAAATTCCAAATATACCCACTACGTTTGCACTTGATCCCAAAAATGCCCATTCTATCAAAAACCGTTAGTTAAAATTTTTTAAATACCCAAAATACCCTTGTTGTAAAATAATAAATGATGAAAAGAATAAAAAAATGAAATTAAGCTTTGCTTTAAATTTAGAATTAATGTGCAATTACAGCATTAATGAGTTATAACATTCAATTTTTCCAATTGTATCCTAAATTTGAGGAGTATATTAGTAATTTTACATATTTTCTAACACCGTTAACTCACAGAATGGACATTTTTGGAATTAAATACAAACGTAGTGGGTATATTTGGGATTTTGAAAACATAGTAAGTATATTTGGAATTATGGTCAAACGTAGTGGGTATATTTGGGAATAACCCTAAATTAAATGAAACATAATAACTTTTAAAATAAAGATTTATCATGGTGTGGATTGAATTGGATAATTTTTAAGCATGTTTATTAATTCATTAATACACATATCTACATATCACTCAAGCTTTGCCATGTATTTATCAAAAATTTGTGTTGTATTTATTTTTATTTGTTATGCATTAATTTAAATCTTATTTTCATTTTCTCTATTTTACTAACAAATTTCTCAATAAAAAGATATAATCTCTGAGAAATGTGATTTTATCTTTTTTCTTTTCAAATGCCCAATAAATTAAAATTTACCAATAATACGAACACTTGTTGTGATTGGAATCTAGAATGCCACTATTATGAAAAAACCAAAGTGTTGGACACCAATGTCGTCCATAGGTCTGTCTTACATAAAGCAAAATCATGAGGTAGACCCCATCCTAATTTATGAAGCCCATTCAACGCTGAATGTTAGATACTAGCAAATGTTACATATAAGTATTGCCTTCATAATGAACACCATTTATAGAAAATCTAAACTGATGTAGGACAAGGGTGTAAGGCCTGCAATTTTTTGGAAAAGGTCATGCATAGTTACAGTGTGTAACATACATGTGCTAAATTGACATTTTGAAAGGCTATTGATATATGTATTTGAGAAATATAGTATTTATGGGAAAATATTTTTATCATTAAGGCCATTTAAAATGCCATGTATTTATTAGGGCCATTAATTCGAAAAAAAAAACCTAAAATTGGAAAAAACATTAAAAGAATCACACAGATTGTAACAGATGAGTTAGAGGATGCATAATATATCAAGTCGAAACTGATGAAGCCTAGAAAATTGTGGGGGGAAAAGAATTATTTTATTTTGATGTGAAATTTGGAAGATAAAATTCTTGAATCAAAATCATATGGAGATTCTGTTGACATTTTATGCACATGATTCCACTTTCAAAAATTATTTTGGTCAGTAGAAGTGAAATAAGAAGGCAAATAATATGTTGTTTCGAAGATTCTAAATTCTAGAATCAACTCAATCCGATATCGTATATTCAAGATCTCATCAAAAGAATAGACCACTGTCTTGCCCATAAAATTAATTATGAAAATTAAATATAAATCTTCTAAATTTGATATCTTTTTTCATATGATGCAGTTAATGAGAATTTATTAGGTAGAACACGTGTCCCTCTTCATGATTAGCGGATTGGATCACAAATTTAATGCATGATCAAGCTGTTATTTAAGTCATACAAGTGTCAATGTCGGATGGTTTCTTGATAACGTGGGCAGCAAGTCTTGAAGTATTAATGGGATGATGATCATCACCATGAATGCTAGTGGGACACATGGGGCCTCCTATATGGGTCACTAACCAAGAACCAATCATAATTTGACATGTGGCAGTTTTGGATTGGATGCATATAGATGCATTAGTTAGCGAATGGAGGAAATTGAAACACATGGCAACTGTTAAGATCAGGGAGGTTACTTGTAAGGACAGGCTGTGATGAATCATGATTAATCGAGACATAAATGGATGGCTGGATTGAGTACCAAGCTTGCTAAATTTGAAATGTCCAAAACCAGTTATTGCAAAATAAAACAGGGACAACAACTGGTAAGGCGGTGGTGGCAGCAGTTAGGGGTGAAGAAGAGGAAGTTGGCTGCATTAAAATCTGCGAATGCAAATTCAAGTAAGATATTTATGGTTCTAAAATGTTTATTAGCAAGCACATAGAAGCATGATTTGCATTGTTTGCAATAAGAAATTTCAACTGTAAGTAAATTCCAGCAAGGTGCAGTTCATGACAGTTAATGTGTGTTAATAAAAATGTTTAACTTAACAAAGTTTATGATTCCGACATGTTGTAGAACTTGCTTCCATTATGTTTAAGTGAGTTTTAAGTTAAGGGCATGTTTGTTTAACACCAAAACTTTTCAAATTATATTTTTCAATCTAAACTTTTCACTCACCACAACTATCCTATTTTTAATTATTTTTTCACGTATTCCTGTAAAACCACCTTACCTACCTTTCGATTATTTCTATACAACTACGCATGCAACTAACATATCTATTTTAGTTTTATTCTCTTCACCCCTTATCATTACCCCTATTATATCACATTATTTTCTCCCAATTCTAAAAACTTTTACACCAAAAATTTTTCATCTAAAAGTTTTGTCACTTCCCAAACACACCCTCAGATTATTGAAAACAATTCATATTAATAATAGCATCCAAGTCAGCAACATGTACATACAATCTGTCAGTTGGACAGTAGTTTATTGAAGCTTACATTAAACTGGAAATGCTTCTACAGAGCCCTTATTCTATGTGAACCCCTTCATTCTTAATATCTAGATAATTGATGGAAAATCCACCCCATCTATTGTATTTAGCACCATTTATATTATAATCAAAAACCTTTCATTTTTCTAGTATCACTGTGCACAGCCTAGCTATGACCACATAGAATCAACATAATAAAAAGGTTTAATGCTACATATCAATTTTAAATTAGTATTTTCAACATCTAAACCATCTAAAATATCACTTCTATGTGGATAAATGATTCTATAAAGTACTATTACATTCTAACTGTGAATGGATCGAAGCGTTTTTTCCTAATTTACACATAAATATACTTATTTTTTAGCAAATGCGACTCATATACATATTTAATTTGGATGAAACTTAGCCTCCTAGTTAAATAGATGATGCTAAATACAATAAATTGATTGAATTTTGCATCAACCACCAACCTATCAAAAATGGAGGATTTGCGCAGAATTGCTTCTGAGTAATCTAATTACAAAGAAATGGAGCTCCACATTAAACAGTTACTATACATATACAAGGTATAGCTTATGGAAATTTATTATGGGGACAAGTTTCTTATTATGAATAAAGGGCATTTAAGTAAGTTTCAAAAAGAAATTTCCTCAAATAGATAAATTGGAAGTTGAGTTTCAAAACAGCAACTTAAGGATAGACAGTTTTAGAAATTCATTGAAGCCCACCTCAAACAATTTGTGAAAAAGAAACTTCTAAGCATAATTAATCAAAATTTTGAACATAAAACATGTTTGAAATCATTATTTATTAAAGCATTTGAAGTTTCCAGGGATTAAATTATTCAGAAATGTGCATCAAAAACAATTATTCAGAAATGAATTTAGGCCATGAGTTGCAGAATATCAACTTAGGTTGAGAACCACTTTTCTTCCAGATTGAGAAGTTGAGTTGGGATTGGGGGTGGGTCAAATGACATCAAAAAATTCTGAAAGTTTGCATGATTGTAGTTCAACATATATACTCCAAGTTTCCATAATTAGTTTTAGCAAACTCAAGTGTATAGGAGTTTGAAGCCCTCATATTGCTGCCATAGCTGAGTCAAAATGGCAGATTTGAGTTGAAGTATGAATTCATAGAATTGAATTAGTTGATACAATTTAACAATTTCTCCAAGACATGTACATCAAATGGGATGTGCTGGTAGTGGAGATTGGTGAGAAGTAACTTGAGTTTCAAAAGCCCAACTTTAAATCCTTTGGAAATGCAAATTATTATCATCCAAGGCCCATTTTGAGAAATGGTGTAAATTAATGTCAAGTCAGTCTTAACATATGTTAGATATAATTAATGAAAGTTGTGTGAAGTGTTAAATTGAAGAAATTGAATGATTCACAAAAATTCACCTTTCATAGCCTTGAAAATAATGAAGAAGTGAGATTTTAGGGTCAAAGCTAAAAATAATGACATCCAATGCAAAGTAATTATCTCTACATGTTGTTTATGCTAAATAAGATGTGTATCATTTTGAAATATATATATATATATAATTTCATTTGTAATAGCCATGAAAATGCTTTTTTTTTTAGTCACTTCGATCCATGAATTTGAATCGCCGAATGAAGTTCAAATAATATCAAATTTGAAACAAAGTAACATGCAAATATGTACTTTAAGAAGGGAATGATAGCTGGTCAAAACAGCAATGCAAAACCATTAGAAATTGCCTCTGAATCAGTAAATCAGTAAGTGCATAGTAGAAATTTCAAATTCTATTCCCATATTCAGCAATGCGTTTGAACCCTTTAATGAACTCGAAAAATTATGAAACTCAGCATGATTAAAGTCCTATACATAGGTAAGAAATGCTCCAAGTTTCAAATTAGTCTTAGTTGAGAAGCCCTTTCAAACAAGCAAATCAAGATAGGTCCAAAACCTGGTACACAATCTATGTATAAACTGAATTTTGGACTTGTGAACTATTTTTATGCATTGTTTTCACTGTTTATGAATCGGAACATGCTTAATTACGTATATGCACATATGATGATTCTCCAAAGTTTTAGGCAATTTGGAACTCATTTATGAAAATTTCTCAAGTGACTAACAATTTCGTTTATATAAGGCAAAAAAGGATTTTTTATAAAATCTCTATGGAATGGGATAAAAGCAATGGAAGCATGTGTAATTATGCATATTATAAATGTTTAAGATGTTAGGAAGCTTTACTTGATGTATTGCAATTTGAATATGAAACCCAGTAGTTGGAGTAATATGACTAAAGGGCCTATAAGCTATTTTAACTCAAACTTGCAATGTGAAAATGGTAATGTACATGACAAGAATATTCTCAATTGATGATGGAGATGAAAAGTTCATATGAAATTATTGAAATTTAGGCTTTTAAATCAGTTAAAAAGTGTTTTATACATCAAGTTATGCTAACTTGAAGAAATGCCCAAAATTAAGCAATTCAATTGGTTGAAGAGTGAAATTCTACAAATAAAAACTTTATGAAACACCAAGCTTTCCTGCATGTGTAATAAGTGATTATAGATATGTAGGGAACTATAACTCATTGAAACTAGGTCAAGTGCAAATTTTGACTAGGTGATGAAAATTGGGCAAATAGCTAAAGTAAGAAAAAAGTATGCATACATCTAGGCATGAAAAATAAATAAATGACATGACAAATGCTTAGGCAGGCTTTTTACCTGAATAGGTGAAGGAAAAGGTGGAAAAAGAACCTTAAGAATCTAAATCTAAGGTAAGCAAGCTTTCTTTTTCTAAATTTTTTCCTTCCAATGCTTTTAATGTTATTAATGTCGTGTTTAGAGAATGGTCGTGCCCTACATTTTTTTACTTCTTTAGAAATGGGTGATTTCCTTGCAAATGAATATGCTCATTTCCATGACTAAAATTACTTACGTAAACTATGATTTTGCCCAAATGATGTTGTGTACATTTAAAATACTTATGAATCATGTTTATTTATGATATTCATGCTGGCACGTGTATGGATCATGATGCATATAGAAAAGGAGGTCGAGTTAGAGGTATAAATGGATCGACATCCTCCTCTAATGTGGCCAAGTCACAAAAAATGATCTACAAGGTCAGCCGCACTTCCCAAATAGGGGTGGTTCAAGGTGTTAGGCACTTGGCTGGTGTCATGCCCATCAAAGGAAATCATGGATGCTTGTGTTGCATAGATTGAATTCATGTCTGATGCAAATGTGTTAAAAATAAATTGCACTGAGTTCTCAAAATTCATGTTTTGTTTTTAAAAACTCTTAGATATGCAAAAGCTGGAGCAGAACATGCTAGGACCATCTAATGTGAGAAAGATATGATATTATTAGATAGAATGAGAATATAAAAAGTACTTTCTGTAATTAGATAAATGCTTGTGTATGAAACTTATGAACACACTTTGCTTGATGTGTTGTGATGAATGATGCAATAGATTTACTAGATAATGTATGCTATGTAGGGGTGTTAATGATCATGGTTAACACGTCAACCCGCTCATCCAACCCATTTATAAATGGGTTCGGGTTGGAATTTTTAAATAAATGGGTCCGGGTTGGAATTTTTAAATAAATGGGTCATGATCCACCAACCCGTTTAACAATTTAATTAAATAAACGGATTAGGGTTGAGATTTTATAACCCGTCAACTCGTTTAATAACCCGCTTAATTGCTTAATCCATATAACCCATTCAAGCCATTTAACTTATTTAACTCGTTTAACCCATTAAAATTGTATATATATAAATTGAAACTCAATGGTTATTTTTCTTCGCTAAGTCTTCCTCTTGTTACCTAATTTGCATTTTTCCATTGCTGCCCCAATTCCGTTTTCTTGTTACTGTCTTATTTCTATTTTCGCCTTACCGAAAAACATCATCTTGCCTATCTTGCGAAAAACATCATCTTGCCTATCTTGCGAGATCATCGTCTACAGAGTCTACGCCTTCAGGTCGTCTACTATACAACCGGTTAACAACCCGTCAACCCGTTTATTAAATGAGTTGTAAATGAGCTAGGATTGAGGTTTTTTAATTGGTTAATAAACGGATTACGGTTGGAATATTTTAAATGGGTTAAGATTAGGATTAAGCACCAACCCGATCCGTTAACGCCCCTAGTTATATGAATAAGTAGTCAATCATGTTATAGACTTTACACGACAAACATGTTCAGATAAATTCTACTATACTATATGTCACACTGAGACAGAGAAGAATTTAGGAAGAAAAACAACCTAAACTAGCATACACAGGTACTAGTATACCTCCACAAAAAAAAATTATGTAACGCCCAAACCTAGAAAAACAATCCTGGACCCATAGCTTATGGGACTCACTATGTGACATTGTTCACGCTAGCTTGATAATTCAACCGCACAGTTTTAAAACACATCACGTCATATTTCACCCGAGACCCACTTATAAACTCTGAAAAACTCTCTCCGTTTCGATGCAGGATTCAATTTTGAGCCATTACAGGCCCACTAGCTTCCGCTTTGTTCACCTCCAAACCACAACTCAACTCAACTCAACTCAATGCCTTTGACTATAGCCCTTGCTTTTAGTGGATCACCTCTTCCAACCACATCTACTAAAAGGAAGTCCCCTCTGATATCACTTGTAACACACAGATCCAAAAAATGATCCTGGACCGACGATCTATGGCCTCACTATATGATATTGTCTCCTCAGGCCTACTAACTCAGCCTTACAGTTTTAAAACATGTCATACCATATTTAACCTAAAACCAATTTATAAAACCCCATGAATTCTCTCCCCCTTTTTGATGTAAGATACGATTCTCGGTCATTACAAATTCAAACATAATTTTAAATAAGATGAGATAAAGACTTCCACGTGTGTGATTAGGACAATAACCCCAACCTCAAGCCACCACTAAGTTCGATTGCCTAGAATAAAGATCACAATGTTACGTGTCCATAGTATGGGGGCATTACAAATTGCTGCGTACAGAGTCAAATGATTTGACAAGCATACACGGGAACAAAATACAAACATATCTGGAAAGTGTCAAGAAAGATGTAGCCATCACAGGCTAAACCAGAAACTAATAAGGGACCAAATTCACTATGTGATGGAAAATCTCTCATTAGGAAAGAGCACAAACAACATTTATGATTCAAAAGAATTCAAGGGCTTCTTTACCTTCAAGTGTATGTCTCCAAGGTGCAGATGGTCCCTGGAATTGGCAAACAAAAAAGAAACCTCATCAGTTCAATAAGCAACAAAGTGTTTTTCTGCGAAATGATACATAATGATATGGATTGTGACTAGCATTCTCCCTCTGTAAATCAGTATCACATCAGGTTGCTAGATAGAACCAATTCTGAGAGTCAACCATTTCAAGTGCTCATATGGAATGAAATGGCATAGCAAAAATTTTCTTGCAAAACAATCTAAATTTGTTGTAGTAATGATTCTTAATAATAGAAATGAAGTTGTTCAATGCAGAACAAGAAAGGACATTAACCTCTGGAACTATACTATTGAGGAATGTCTCAGTATCTGCCCGAACATCTGAATCATAGTTCTCATTTATGGTAAGGGATGCACTTGTATGTTGAACTGAAAAAGAAAGAAAGAAGAAAAAGAATTTCAGAAGCCTAAATAACACTGATATTCTAGGGAAAATTCACAATAATCAACAGACCACTTACTGAATAGATGTGCAAGACCACACTTAAAACATGACAAGTCTTGTTCGATTTCCTTCAAAATCTGACAGTCAACACCATTGGAAAATGAATTAGCCAAAAAATAGTTGCCAGTACTACGACAATCATGGTGAAAAGCTGGATAAGCCAAATGAAATTCAGTGCTCGAGACTGGTTTTAGTAATTGCAAGATTCCAAAAAAAAGTTACATGTACCCAGGATTGGTTTGACATATATTTACAAAAATATCTACTTTCTAGGTATTTCCTGTGGTTTCGACTTCCAATAATTACCCTCTTTATCTATTTCCATTCATTTCTAATCCTTCCCATCCAACCAATGACATCAAGTTTCAACCCGATGTCAGACTTTGCAGGCTACATGAAGGGGTGATTAAAGTGTAATAATGCAAGTTCATCCACCCATAACTCATCCATGACGAAGATTAACCATGCCCGGCTGAAAAACTGTATTATACAGGTGCAATTTTCACTAGTTCATTCACATATAGACTCGCCTGAAACAAACCAATGCCCAGCTGCAATTAGGTTTTGAAGAAATGATAGAATTGTGTAATTCTGGTGTGTATCTTTACACTAACATTGTTAATATTTATATACAATGACATCTATATCTAGTGATATACAAATAAGTTATAACCATAATCGAAAGTAGAACAGAGGAATTGGAAGACATATTCGGATATACATTAAGTGCTTGGTCATCGGCCAACATCGATTTTGGCATAATCATCTCCTTGTCAACTGGGGTTCAATTTCTTGCAATCTCCATCACATGCGCAGCTGCGATTGGGTCTCAAGTTCTTACTCTCTCCGTTAACTTAACACCGTTATTATTCGTATCGATAAGTAAATCCCACCTCAATCATAGCTATCTCTTTCCCATATTCCGCCAGTTGATGCCAAAGAGAAAAGATTCGTAAATTTGTGGCGAAGGAAAAGCGAGTTAAAGAAGAACCTTGGGGGTGATAAGGTGGCAGCCTCTTTTCTGAGGGGAGATGACAACAGTCTTCTGAGCCCACTTAGCAGCCATGGAATCAGATGTCTTAAGAGGATCGGTGGAGGTCTTATACTGAGATTTCACGCGGAGGACTGGCCGGGAGAGACGGAGGGGCTTGGCTGTGCAGAAAGCGGATGCCGCCTGCATCGTGTTCCACAGCCAGATGTATGGTATTGGTACTGGCACTGGTGCAAACGGTAGCAATAATGCTACCAACGGGCCCGCGACGGCTGCCACCGCCAATTTCCTCATTTTCTTTCAAGCCCCCCGTTTTCTTTCCCGTGGTTTAATTCTAAAATTTAGATTCTAGTTTTTAGTTCTAGATTTATAGATAATTCTTTTAATTCTAAAATTTGAATTTTAGTTTTTAGTTCTGTAATTTCTTTTTTCATTTCTTTAATCTCTTGTGATAATTCATAAGTAGAGGTTGGCTTTGGCATATCTTTAATATATCTTCTTTGATTTTTAATAATGTGTAGTATTGATGAAGTTTCGGGTAGAATGAATGACTCAGTTGTTTTTGACATTTTTAAATATTTATTTAACAACTCAACCTTTTGATTTGAATCCTCAATTTGATTTATAAGATCAAGAAGCATTTGATTTGAATTGTTTAACATATTTAACGAGTAGTAGCCTGAATCAGATGAGGTTTGGTATTCAGGATGGCTAAATGAGCACTAGCAATGGTGATCTTCTGATTCTTTATTATGGATTTCATTTACCTCAAATTCACTTTCACTATCTGATGAATCTTCTTATTCACTCTAAGAAGTAACAGTTAATTGATTTAATTTTTTAGATAATTCCTCAGCACTTAAGGTTTTATCTGCAATTAATTCCTTTACCTGATTTTTATAACACTTAGAAGCATAGTGACCAAGTTTTCCGCATTTATAACATTTAATTTCTTTTACATTTTTCCTTTGTGATGGTTTGGACTTGTATTTTTTAAATTTCTTTTTAGTATAATATTGTTTTGGGATCTTTTCTTTAAACGGTTTTTCTTTATATTTCTTTTGATATTTTTTAGCTTTAAGAAATTTAGATCTTTTCATTATTCTTTGTACAGGAGTTTGTTCTATACCGTAATTTGAACAGAATATGGATAAGTCTTGGGATCTTAAAAACTTAGATTCATCCATATGTTTTTGATTACATAATTCTATACCAACTTGTTTGATTTTAGTAAATAATAATCCCCATGTATAGTTTGCATATTTTAGTTTTCCATCATTCTCTTGTTTTATTAATGTTTTAACTTTGGATTCAAAGACTGATGGAAGACCTTGTAGAAATTTCTCCTTATATATATCTTGATTTCTGTCTTTTAACATTAGTGGATCTGTCAAATAAACATCCTTATACCATCTATACTTAGTCATATTTTTACATCTTAATTTTAATAATCTTTCTCTTATAACAAATTGATAATCTTCGACTGTTCCTAAAAATTGATAAATTATAGTGCTAATTAATGTGTTAACTGGATCTGAGATAAAACTTTTAAATAAAAAAATTTTGTGTAAAAATTCTTCAAATAAGAAAAAATAATGTATAATATGGATAATAATGAAAAGTAAAGAAAATAAAATTAAAATAAATAGGCTAGTTCTATAAGTAATTATATAGAAATAATTGAAGAGTACAGCAGTTATATAGTTAAACATGCGCTAAGAAGTCATTAATTAATTTATAGGTAGTTATCTAATAATTATCATAATCATAGAGGTTACTACTTAACCTCAGCTTTTTTTAGTTTAAAATATTCTTTTAAAAATCTAAACTATTTATTATGTTTGTTTATGTATATTTATTAATATGATGACTAATTTTTTTTAGGGCGTGTTCGGCAATTGATAGAAAATGTCAAGTTAAAACTTTTTAATCTAAAATTTTTCACTCTCCACAACTATCATATTTTTTAATCGTTTTTTGCACTTTCGTATACAACAATCCTATTTTTTAATCATTTCTATACAACTATCCACATAACGAACCAATCTATTTTAACTTTATTATCTTTACTACTCATAATTATCCCTATCATATCACATCATTTGACAAATACATCCTAAATTACAACATTTCCCTCTACATGAGGTAATTTATGAATATGTTGCCAAAAATAAATAATGTTAATGTAGTGCATAACGTATATAAAAATGGCATATAAGGAACATGTAGTACATACATGCATGTATTAAACCTCGGCACATAAGTTGTATGGGATACCATTAATAAGCATGTTAGATATGAGTACGAGTTGTGCATTAGCATATTTTTGTAGTTGTGACACCTAGTTATGATATGATCTATTGGGTACTGTTTGAGGACCAAGTATTTTTTAAAAATTTATAATATTTTCATATCCACAAAGTAATTGATGAATATGCTGCTGGAATTAATGATTTTAGTATGGTACATAACATATATAGATATGGCATCTAGGGGACGTTTAATGTATACATGTATGTTTTATAACCCTAGTATGTAGGGTTGTATGGGACACAATTCACAGCATATTGGACATGAGTTATGCACTTGTATATTTTTGTAGTTGCGACCCCTGGTTATAATGTGATATATTGAGTATTGATTTAGAGGTATATAATTGACACGTCATTTGGGGCTGTGGCACCCCCGACTAAAGCGTCACATCCTGAGTCTTGCTCTAAGATCTTATTAATCGGTAAATGTAAATCAGAATTGTTGCCCTAATCATGCGGTAGGTTCTTAATTAGATCTCGTCCAAATTTTTTTCATTTCATTCTTTTTCCTTTATCATTTCATTTCTTTATATTTCACTTCATTCATATCATAAGCAACGATACATTTGTTGATCGTCACGCTTAGTATTTCAAAAATACCCTTTGGCTTCCCTTTCATCCTTATTCATGTTCATAATCTTATAATCTAGCAGTTGTCATCAACTACGCATATCATTCATAAACTTCTATCATGTTCTCTTACATTATTGATTTTATCAACCTAGTCATGTCGTAATCATATAAAATACATTCATCTTCAAATATTTGACATACATAGTTGGATACATACATCCAATCATCAATTCACATAGCCTTAGAACTATCATCAAGTTCACATATATTAACCGACCTTAAAACTTTCGATCATACCATCACATATATCATGGCAAATCATTTTAGCACACACGTGAATACCATCTCATATATTTCTTCAATGCTCGGGTTCTTGACCTCATGAGCTTCCCTCCATCTGTCTAAGGTTTAGAAAAAAATTCGTGAGTGATAACTCAGTAAACAAGCATTTTATCTTTTAGACAAGCATTGTTCTATAAAATATTTTCATAAAAATCTCATCGTAAAGACCCCATGTCTGGGTTTTGCAAAGGCATTGCATACTCTTATAAACCTTTTTAGATAATCCCTCTTTCTTCTTGTTTGAACATTTTTTTAATGTTCCAAGATATTTTATATAAATCCTTTTTTGCTAGTAGACATTTTTATGTCCCCAAAACATTTTTCATATAAACCCTTTTAGCCAATGGACATTTTATGTCTTAAAATATTTTTCACATAAATCCTTTTTGACCGGAGGCAGTTTTATGTCCTAAAATATTTTTCACATAAACCTTCTTCGGCAGTGAACATTTTTATGTCCTAAAATATTTTTCTTATAAATCCTTCTTCGTAATCCCCATTTTGGAGCTTGTTTATAACAAACAAGACATCTATACATAATCTTTTTTTATGAAAGCATTTGCATAGAAAATATTTCATCTCAACCTTAATATTTACACTTTTTCATGTAAAACACCTATTTTAAGGTAACCTTTTTTGTATAGGCTCATAAAATCCCATTTATGGCAACTTTTCATATAAATGCTTTTGTATCCCAGTTTTTAAGTTTTTCAAAAGCAAAAATACATGTAAATACATTTCTTCATATATAGTAGTGATACTTAATAAGTGATCATTCTACCTTTTGAAAAAGAATCAATCATATAACAGCACGCGAGCTAGATGACTGTTCCTTAATCCTTCTCCCATCTCAGGGAGGGTACCGCTGGCCTTCTGCGATCCCTTAACGACTTTGCCATATGTAGAGTGGGCCCGGTCCATCTCTGACCGTCTCTACAATTGACCTATTTATTGTTCTGGTGCACCATACATCATCATCATAGATGTCCATATGCTAGTATGATTTCATAAAACATCACGGGCCGCAGTCCGTGTCCTTTTAAACCATCTTGAAAAAATGGGTGCACCCACTTTAACATATTTAAGATTTAATTTTAAGGTGACCACCTTAAATACTTTTAGAAATATTTTAGGTAAAATATTTTGATAAGTGTTTGAAATGTCTGAGAAAATAATTTTTTCTAAAAATGTTGCTTGTAATAAATCTTAAAGTTATCATGATAAAAAAATACTTCAAAGCTTTTAAATTTTCAAGATTAAACAACGTATTGCACTAACATTCTCTTGGTTTCTATTTTGGAGTTTTTTGTTTACAAAAGTTATGCAATTGCATTATTCTCTTTTATCCACCTGGTATTATATCATTGTCCATATATCTTTTTTGTCATTTTTACATAAAGAATGACTTGCATAGCCTTTTGGATGCTACTTTAGTAATCCAAAATCAATTCATTTTATGAAATCAACTTATCGGGTTGGTCATCCTTAAACCTCTTTTAACAACATCCGTATAAATATTTTTCAAGTCATTTTCAAAATATTTCCATATTTAAGGAAAAATAAAACTTTTCTAGTAAATCATTTCAAACAATTGGATCATTTTCCAATCATTGTTTATTTTCAAATGTCATGTCAAGTCGTAAATAATTTCTCTTTATAAATCAAATATTTTTTTCTTTTCTTTCATAAATATACTTGTTTTTCACAAAATCCCGTGGGAGTAAACTTAAAACTTATTTGCAAGTATTACTTTGTGAAAAGGTCTAAACTCCCTTTTTCTTTATAAAATCTCTTTTAAAATAGCATCATGAAGAACTTGCTTACTTGTAAGCAAATTCTTAAAACTATCAACGTAAAACATTTTCAATATTTACAACACTTGTGATAAAATAATTATTTTAGACAGTGTTGCTTGCTTTCAATGAAGCAATACTTGAGACATTTCATTAAAGTCATCATTTTCAAAACTTATGCTTGCTCACTTGTAAGAAATTCATAAAACCATCAATATAAATATTTTTAATCATTTCAACATATAAGAGGAAATCAATATTTTGTAAAGTTCACTTGCTTACCTTAGATATCGTTAACCCCCTTTTTCCATACTTTTCCTTGCCTTTACTTAGATATCCACATTAACTTACCTTAACTAGCTAAGGTTAAGCAAGCGAATGGTTTATGAAAAGGTTTTTGTTCCGTAGGTAGTTGATCACTTGCTAAGTGTCTCCTACCGAATAAAGAGAAATACTTTTAAATAGTGTTGCCTTCAAAATGAATTATCTGAAAACCTTATAACTTGCTTATTGAGTTTCGACTTATATTTCATTTTCCAAACCCAAAGATAGGTGAAAGGAAAAAGGCAAAGAGCACAATTGGAGATTCAAGAATGAATAAATTTTTATGAGTTACCTGTGTATAAACCTATGGGTTGAATGGTTGTATGAATGATGACATTAAATAGTTGTTTAATTATGTTATGGTTTTGTAACCATAAAAGGCGAAAAAAATTTATAGTCAAATGTTAAGATATGAATTATCATGATACAATTAAGTATGAAGGTTATGAGATGACATGTGTAATTCTCAAATGGTATAATACCTAAAAAGGCTTTTGATGGAAATTAGCAAGTTTGAAATGGTATAAATTCCTAAGGAGTTAAGATTAAGGGTGTGTTTGTTTAGGGCAAAAAAGTGTCAACTAAAACTTTTAAATCTAAAACTTTTCACTCTCCATAACTACTTTATTTTTTAATTATTTTTTCACATTTTTCTATACAAACTAACCTACTTTTCAATCATTTCTACACATCTACCCATACAACTAACCTATCTATTTTAACTTTATTCTCTTTACTCCTCATCATTACTCCTACAATATCACATCATTTTCTATTGATTTGACAACTTTTACATACAAAACTTTTCATCAAAAGTTTTACAACTTCCCAAACACACCCTAAGTGAATAAATATCCATTAAGTCCGCTGTGTGACAGAGCAACGATCCTGATAATATTTACCAATCGATAGATCTTTGAGTAAGGTTGTGACGCTTGGGCAGGGGCGCCACAGAAGTTAGTATCAGGGCATGGATTGGTAAATAGGTGTGAAAAAATTTCTAAGTATAAAAATTGATAGCATATGATGCTAGATATATGATATATGATGAGTTATATATGATTCTGATGAAAGAAATAGATCGAAATTACATGACATATACAATATGTATTGTCTTTTATTGTGTCTAATTATGATGAAATAATATGATTATTTAAGAAAATATAGCTGGGTTGCTATGTTTCACAATGTAGATGATGTATGAAGGAAGAATGACAAGAAGATCAAATGAGATGAAAAAGGTGGTAAGGGGAAGCTGAGAAAAGATAAAAGATAGAAGAGAATATGAATACATATTAGGTTAAATAATTGCACCCTACATCTATACCTCCCATACTTGAGGTTTACCACACCTCACTTATTATAGCACAAAATTGTGTTAGATTTTATCTGTGTTTAAGGTGCAATGTTACGGTGCCATGTTACGACGCCATATGGGCGGCACCTAGGTATCGACTTTCTAATGATTGTTGTTTAGAGTTTATGATTATGATAAAATGATAGGTTATGTAAATTTAATCTGTATGTGTAAGGAAAAGCAACCTTACACCATAAAAAATGAAGATAAAAATGAGAAAGGTAGAAAAAATCCTCTTTCTTAAGATAGCAAATGAATGTATGATGTTTCATAATGATATTATGAACATAGAAGTGCATTTGATTTTATTTAGACGCTAAGTACTTATGAAAAATGAAAACTCATTGACCTTTCGAGATTATACAATTGATTATGTATGACATGAATTGTTTTATGATAAGAAATGATATTGATATGATTTTACATATTCTACAACATGCTTATGACCAAAGCAAGAGCTAAGGTGATCAAGGGAAAGACAATTATGAATGATAAATCTATGAGTCAACAGGGAATAGGAGAAGCCGATAGTAGATCTAAGTGACCAGGGCAGAGAGGATAAGGAAGTCTAAAAACTCGTCAATAACGGGCAAGTATAAACCCTGAGTTAAGATTTTAACATACTGCTGGTATAGGTGATAACTCCTACCCTAGTACCCAAACCTTTAAGGATTGATGATACTATGATAGAAGCAAATGGGAAGGTTACCAATGCCTTTCTAACTAAGCATCCACCTAAGTACTTAAGTGAATTAGACCATATTCAGGCTAAGCAGTGGACGACTGAAATCAAGAAGTTTTTTAAAGTTTTTCTATGTAGTGATGATCAGGAAGTTTTATGTATTACCCAATTGTTGATTTAAGAATGCTTATGAATGGTAGGAAACCCTAATGACTACTATATCATAACCAAGGAAGGTAATGTGACTAATTTTTATGGAAGAATTTAACACGAAATATCTTCCAGTAAGATACCAGGATATAACACATGTTGAAAGTGAACATGTACAATCAGGGCAAGGACAACTTGACCCTAGAACTAAGGAACTTGATGAAAGGAAAGAAATGAGTAAGAATGGTTAGCTCGACCAAAGCTAATCATAGCTAC
The DNA here is from genome assembly GCA_030490835.1 of Annona cherimola. Taxonomy (NCBI): domain Eukaryota; kingdom Viridiplantae; phylum Streptophyta; class Magnoliopsida; order Magnoliales; family Annonaceae; genus Annona; species Annona cherimola. The sequence goes on along the minus strand of CM059971.1, from coordinate 30,967,291 downwards.
TAGTTAATACAATTCTCTACAAAATTATTGTAGACAAATATAAATAAACCATGTTGGGTTAGCATGGATGGAAGGAAAATGATGATGATGACAGTGGTAACGTTAATGTTGATCCCCCTGCATGGTTCAATTCTAGTACTATTACCGAGGAACCCACAGAAGTCTCGCCTAGTAGAAAGCATGATATAAGAAGGGGTCCCGGTAGATGATGAGTTTTTCTATATTTTTATGAATGTACATGTAAGTATAAATGCATGTATCAAGTGTGGCTGATGATGCTATGGTTTGCTATGATGTTTTGGCATGTACATAAGTGTGATCTATATAAATGTGTTATGCCATGATTATTGGAATCTAGTTTCATGATGGAATGCTTGAATTATGTGAAATGTGTTAATACATGAATGATGGATTATAAATAGTTATGATAACATAACTACGCATGAGGTAAGTAACTATGAATGACTATAATTCTGGATATTCATGAATGACCATGAAAGTCTATGGATGTTTATGCTGATGAATAATGGAATATGACATGATTAAGATTATGCGATCTAGTTATGTTAAAATTAATCATATGATGATGAGATGCATATGTTATGACCTAACCCTAACCATGAATGAAGGTTATATGCTTTTGATATTTTCAGAAAAAGCATCATGGTTGATACAAGGTCAAGAATAAGAAAGAACAAGGGAAAGAAAATGGCTATAGAAGTTCTCGGCCAACATGAGGTTAGAGAAACTAGTAGACCCAAGAGGGGTAGACTAGAAACAAGTGGGCAAAACCTAAGGACTCGTCAAAGGCGAAGAAATTTAAGCCCAAAAAGAAATATGGAAGAGGAACTTGAGCCAAGACAGGCTAGGTTGATTAAAGAAAAGTGGTTGCGATAGTAAAAGAAGTCATACAGCAAGCTACTCAAGATTGGGCAGGCCAAGACACATATATTATCCAAGGCTTGTGAGAAAGGACCCAACAAGGGTAGGTTGGAAGCACTGAAAGAGAAGGACTCGCTCTGATGGCTAACCCGACCCCCACAATGGCACTTGCAAGAGATAGGGATCAGTTTGTGGAGGCAAATGGAAGAGCTATCAATGCATCCCTCACTCAACGACCTCCTAAGTTTTCTAGAAAACTTGACCTCATATAAGCTGAACAATAGTTGATAGAGATTCAAAAATTATTCAGGATATCTCCGTGTAATAACAAGAGAAAGTATTATACGTCACTCACTTATTGGTAAAGGATGCTCATGAGTGGTGAGAAACTATACTGATCACCATGCCACACCCGTAGGAGGTGACATGACAGACATTTATTGAAGAATTCAATAAGGAGTACCTTCCAGTGGGATTACAAAGCCAAAAGTTGATTAAATTTGAAAGGCTGTACTAAGGAAGAATGTCTATTACGGAGTATGCTACCAAATTTAATGCTTTGGTAAGATATGTACCTTGGATTGCTAATGTGCCAGAAAATATGGTACAAAGATTTCAATAGGGATTGAGGTCATACCTAAGTGAGAGCCTTGCGCCTTTATTGATTAAGGACTATAAATCAAGCTTAGAAAGGGTAAGAGCATTGGAGATAGAGAGAAATTTGGAGAGAGAGAGAGAGAGAGAGCAAGGTAGTAGAGAGCACGGGTGTTCGAGCCTAAAAAATTTTTCTCCGATTTTTTTGGAAGTCAAGCTTAATTAATTCCCCAGCAAAATTTTAAAGCATATAATTCTTTAACCGAGTCCGAAAAGTATATCACAGAAATATTTTGCATTGTGTTTCACATTCTGATTTTACATCTCCAACGAGAAAATCCTTGATTAAAAGAGTTGAATACAATAGTCTAAAAAACTGATGATTTTATTGAAATGATGATGAAATGCATAGAAGATTTTTCTACAACTTTACAAGTGCACGAGAAATCGTGTCTCACAAAAACACAAAGATAAATGAGTACACTTCGTCCCACGCTGTGACTCGAATATGTAGTACATGACGCCACGCACCATGACTTAAATGTGAGTTTACGCTTAGCCCGTTGACCAGCGATGACTTGGTTTGGGAATAGTGAGAGGCCCGTCGGCTACACAGTGACCCTACACAGCAAGCTAAACATGCTCTTAGCTTCTGAATTTTCACAGCAGACTAGCGTCTCCTGCTTTCAACTTAATAAGCCAGCGTGTCCCGCATTCAGTCTCTAGATTGAATAATTGGGTGGTTTTATCAAGAAGTGGATTTAACCATATTTTGAAAATATGTTTAGGTTAACTTGGATTAACAAAAGAGGTTTGGGCCCAACTGAGCTTGTCAAAAAGAGTTTAGGCCTAACTGGGCTTGACTCAACCAATTTGGGCTCAACTGTGCTCATTGGAGGATTTTGGGCCCAAGTGGGCCTGTTGAAGAGTTTTGGGCCTAACTAGGCTTGTTGGAGGATTTTGGGCCCCAGTGGGCCCGTTGAAGAGTTTTGGGCCCTAGTGGGCTTGTTGAAGAGTTTTGGGGCCTAACTGGGCCTGTTGAAAAGTTTTGGGCCCAAGTGGGCTTGTTGAAGAGTTTTTGGCCTAACTGGCCTTGTTGGAGGATTTTGGACCCAACTGGGCTTGTTAAAGAGTTTTAGGTCCAAGTGGACTTGTTGAAGAATTCTGAGCCAATCCGGGGCTTACTAGAGGATTTTGGGTCAAACTAGGATATTTTAAGCCACCCTGGAAAATTTTAGACTCAAATAAGTTTTTTTGAAGAATTTTGGGCAAGCCAGCAGGCTGAAGGAAAATTGGCAGTGGTTGCTGGGTTGTAGAAATGGAACTTTACATGACTCTTGCTGCTTGGGTAAGGAGGGTGGAACTCACCGTTGGAAGAACACGAGAACTACCACTTTCTGGAGGAGATTGTCCAGTTTGAGAAGGCAAAACACCAATGTTTCCACTGTACTTCGAGCTAGTGCCAGGTGCAAGAAAGGGAGAGAAACGACCATCGCCGTCAGCACTGGGTCGGAAAAATTAGGTATAATAATTTGTAGAGGAATCAAATGGCTGCTGGACAATAATATATATATTTAGAAAATAATATATATATTTTTAGAGGCCTTTTGATATATATATATATATGTATTTTAGAAAATAATATATATATTTTTAAAGGCCTTGAATATATATAGTGTAATATATATATTTTTTTGAAGGCCTTTAATATATATATATATATATTATATTTTCGGAGGCCTCTAATATATATATGTATTTTAAAAATAATATATATATTTTAGAAACTTTTAAATATATACATAGCACGCCCAGTGAGACCCTAGGATCCCGGGCCTCTATATATTATTATTATCATTTTTTATCATAAAAAGCATTTCGCAATTTAATATATATATATATATGACAAGCCCGGTGGGACCCCAGACCTCTATATATATTATTATATATTATTATTATTTTATCATAAAAAAGGTACTTAGCCTTTTAATATATATATGGCACGCCCGGTGGTATCCTGGGATCCCGGGCCTCTATATATATTATTATTATTATTATCATTTTTTATCATAAAAAGTACTTAGCCTTTTAATATATATATATGGCACGCCCGATGGGACCCTAGGACTCCTGGCCTCTATATATATTATTATATTTTTTATTTTTTTATCATAAAAAAGGTATTTAACCTTTTAATATTTGGTACGCCCGGTGGGTCCCAGGACCCCAGGCCTCTTTCTATATATATTATTATATTTTTTATCATAAAAAAGTACTTAACCTATATATATATATATTTGAAGGCCTCTTAATATATATATGCATTTTAGAAAATAATATATATATTTTGAAAATTTTTAGTATATATACATGCCTGGTGGGATCCCCGGCCTCTATATATATTATTATCATTTTTTATCATAAAAAAGTACTTAACTCCGTGTATCGACTTAACCCACCACCTGAGGAGTATTTACTTGGGGAGTATGTAAAATAATATATATATATATATATTCTTTGAAAGCCCTTTAATATATACATATAATTATTATTATTTTTTAATCATAAAAAAGGATTTAGCCCCGTGTATCGACTCAACCCACCACCTGGTGAGTATTTACTTTGGGAGTATGTAAAATAATATATATATTTTTTGAAAGACCTTTAATATATATATATGTATTTTAGAAAATAATATATATATTTTTGGAGACCTTTAATATATATTTTTTTGAGGTCTTTTAATATATATATGTATTCTAGAAAACAATATATATATTTTTGAAGGTCTCTTAATATATATATGCATTTTAGAAAATAATATATATATTTTGAAATTTTTTAATATATATTATTCTTTTTTTATTATAAAAAAAGAAAATATTTAACCCCGCATATTGACTCAACCCATCACCTGGGGAGTATTTACTTGGGGAGAAGTATATGTATATATTTATATATATACATATATTTTTTTGGAAGTCCTTAATATATATATATATATATATATATATATATTTAAGAGCCCTTGAATATATATATATGGGATATATTCAGGTGCAGCAACGCTGCACCCGAATTCCCCGTGCAGGTGCGCTATCGCACCATCCATTCCAGCGCGTGAGATCCTGGCCGCTCGTTCGGCCCTGCGTGAGACTGTGTTTAGCTCGCAGCTGCTGCGTGTAGGTTAGTGTGGGGAGCTGGCATACCGATTTTTGTGCTGACTCCTGTCCCGTCGTGAAAACGTGGGGAAGCGAGAAGGTGGCGCGTGGGGAAGAGAGGGGGAGAGTGTTGGGAAGCGGGAAGGTTGAAGCGGGAAGAAAGGAAGAGAGGGGAAGAGGAGGCTGGAAGCTGGAAAAAGAGAGAGGAAGAGCGCAAGGAAGAGGAGGCTGGCAGCTGGGAAGTAAGAGAGAGCGGGTGGAAGAGAGAGGGAGAGCGCGGGGAAGAGCAGGAACCCAGTGCGAGAGGGAGATGGTGGGGAAGAGAAGGCGGCCACAGAACGTACTACAAAAAGCTGTTGCGCATTCAATGCTCATACAACAGTTAGTATGCTGATATGGACGAACAAAAATCTTCAATTCTAAAATAAACACTTAGCATGCTGATGCAACACTTAGCATTATGATAACCAGAGGTGAAATAGATGTCCTGCAATTTCACTTTACACAATGCAGGTATAGCATGCTCATTCAACACGACAAGAAACTAATAGTCACAAACAGATGACCTTCAGTAGCAGAATACACACTGACTTTTGTATATAGCATGCTGATACATCATTTAGCATGCGGATAGCCAGAAATAGATGACGTGGAATCTCAAATATGATACTGCACTCAGCACGTCTTCCGGCACACTCAAAACGTCTTCTCCTGCATTGAAAACTGCTCGGTCTCGAAAACCGTAGCTACAATTGCCTCCCTACCATACTCGCATACTCAGCATGCTACATACCTACGGCCTACTCGCGGGAGGATGAGAACGGCCACGATTTGATGTGCCAACTCCAACGGGCTGGATTAAATGGGCAGCGCGCCTGCACGGGAATTCGGGCGCAGCGTTGCTGCACCTGAATATATCCCTATATATATATAAGAAAAAAATACTTGAAAAGAATTAAAATTCAGAAGGGTTGAGAACTTACGTTTTCTAAATTTTTTTTTATGTGAGAGGGCTCATCCCGGGATTTCCACCATCTCCTCTCTATCCTGTGTCTTCTCTTTTTTTTTTTTGAGAGGCAAGTGCGGTATTTATAGGCCTTGGGTGCAGTAGTCCCGCAGGTACAATGGGTGCAGTTCCACGCGACCCGGTTATTTTTAAAGTGATTTCGCGGAAACATCTCGCGGAACCTTTTTAGATGCCTCATTTCTGGTTCCAGCTAGGGGTGGGAATTGGGGCAGGTCGACCCGTGACCCGGTATTGACCCGACCCGTTTTTTGCCGGGTAAAACCAATATATTTTTTACCCGGTATAGGGATGGGTCAGAAATTTTGACCCGAATTCAAAAATAGGGTTGGGGTGGGTCAACTATGTCTTGACCCGAAGAGTCCGACCCGCCCCGCATATATAAATTTATTAAAAATTATAAGACTATATTGAAATATTATTATTATTTTCTTTCAAATTTCTCACTTTTTTATAATCAACTTTATCAACAATAGAAGAATCAATTTATTCAAAATGCAATATAAGAATAAATAAAAAATTTGTATGATATAACCCTCATGTGTAATTGTATATTAACCTATTTTAATAAATGTATACTATATTTTCAAATGTTTTGTTTTCTTAATTATGTGTTTTTTAATAATTAGTGAAATATTGAAACATATAATATTTAAATTTAGTATAAATGTATACTTATGTTTGATAGATATATAAATTTTAAAAATTATCTTATTTGATCCGTATTTTTGACCCGACCCACTATCCCGAAACCGGTCCGATACCGACCCGAATTTTGTCCCTAGACCTGGTAGAACAAAGTAAGGGTCAAACCGACCTTGTCCCGACCCGGTATAAAATAAGGGTCAAACAAGATTTTTGAAAAGTAGGGTCAGGGTTGGGCAAACCCCGACCCGTCCCGACCCGCCCCGATTCCCACCCCTAGTTCCAGCGGAACCTTGCAGTGAGATATGGGCGCAAGTTATTATTCCTGGGGAACACTTGGCTCAACGCTTTTTTTTTTTTTATTTTTTTATGCGACACGTCCCATCTTCAGAGCAGCTATTCTTTCATCAAAGGAGTTGTACTGCCATTTTGAAACGAGTTTCATGTCTGTCACCGAACTCTCTTCATCCTCTGCCGCTATTTTTCACAGGCTTCCTCAGTGATGAGGTGTATTTCGAACCATAGGTCCACTATAATTTATAATTAATTTTATTCCATGAAATTATGTCATTTTTCATGTGTCAAAAAAAAGAGGGAGAGAAAAGAAGAAGTTCTCAAGCAAGAAGATAAATTGCGAGCCAAGGATAGATTAATCCAACGTATCTGGCTTATCTAGACGAGTATAAAAATTAAAGATATACATGTATATATATTATATATATAAAGGAAGTTTGCCTGCTACAATTCAAAGTTTTGGGCTGCGGTTGGCGAGGACCGATCTTTTCAGACCGGTCGGAAATCCGGTGATTTCCGACCGGTCCAAAAATTTATTTTTTTATTTTTTTTTGAAAAATAATTTTATAAACTTGTTAATCTAGTTATATTTAATTTATAAACCAAGTTTTATCATTTTTAGATATGTATATATATTTATTTTGGATTTTTAAAAACAGGGGTATTTAAGTCATTTTAAATATTCTTAAAATGACTTAAATACCCCTGTTTTTAAAAATCCAAAATAAATATATAGATATATCCAAAAATGATAAAACTTAGTTTATAAAATAAATATAACTAGATTAACAAGTTTATAAAATTATTTTTCAAAAAAAAAATTTTAAAAATATATTTTTGGACCGGTCGGAAATCACCGGATTTCCGACCGGTCTGAAAAGATCATGCGTCGCGGTTGGCAGCATTAAAGATGGTTGGTTTAAAGTCTCCACTGAGGGAGCGACCGACGATGAGAAAACCAGGGTCGCAACGCATTCTGAGTTGAAGGTTAGTGATGAGAAGTTTCAGCGTTGGGAGGTGTTTCTCGATTTGCCTTATGCAATAAAAAAAAGGAAAGAAAAAAAATGAATGCAGTTGGGCTTGCGTTTCACGAGCGAGCAACAAAGAATGGATGCACAAAGCTGCATTTGCACCTTCGTGGACGGTGGGAGCATGGAGAGCCCCCACTACTTCTTAGCCCGCCACACATACATTCTGGAGATGTGGAGAGACCGAGGCTACATGGTCGCTCCCGCCAATGCCCAACTCAACCTGAGTTCCGCTTAATCCACGACCGCCGGCGCTTACACCGGGGCCCACTTCTATTATAACTGCCTAGATGGGAACTACGTCGAATATGAAGCATTCGCCATTAACTGTAGAAATTTTTTTTATAAGAATGTCTTAGAACTTCAATGTAATATGTATTAAGATATATGTAAATATAACCATAAAAAAAAATTATTCCTTAGATAATTAAGTCTTGGCTAGTCAATTAGCCCTCAGATAATTAAAGTCTTGGCTAGTCTCTAGATAACAACGGGTATGGCCTGTCACGGTGCCTCGCCGGGGCCAACTGAAAACCTCGGTGCTCCCGTCGTCGGCATCATGCCAGAGAGAACACGTTGGAGAGACCTCCGGGCAGCACGATGAGATGTTCTCGAGTGACCTCCTTTCGATCTAAAATGAAGATTAGCTTCTGGACCTGCTAGTTGCTCCGGGAACTAGAAGAAGAAAAACAAGAGCGCAAATGATGGAATGTAAATAATCATCTACACATCGGTCATGATTCATTTGAACATATTGTAAGAAAATTTATGTAATGTTGTATGCTTATATGCGGTCAAATAGTTGGCCGTCCTTACTAGCCCGAGTAAGAAAGAGGTCATATTATTTCAAACCGTTCTCCAATGGTTACATTTCAAATTGTTCTAAAATATTTTTTTTTTGTTTTTTCAAAATTTTTTTATAAAAATGTTAGTCTAGATATATTTAATCTACAAACAAAGTTTTACTAATTTGTAAATATATATTTTTATTTCATATTTTTAAATACAAGTGTATTTTAGTCATTTTAAATTGATGAAATATGAATAAAATATCCTTACATTTTAAAAATTCAAAATAAATATATACGCTTCTTCAAAATAGTAAAACTTAGTTTATAGATTAAATGTGTCTAGAATAAAAATTTTATAAAAGAATTTTAAAAACAAAAAATCATATTTTTGAACTAATCTGAAATAAGGCTGTTTTAGATCAATTTGAGATGATCATTTGTGGACAAAAAAGCCTATATATATATATACTTTTTAAAATTTTAATGAAACTATTCACTTGTGTATAGAATTTATAAACCAAGTTTTAATATTTTAAAAATTTGTATATATTTTTTTAAATTTTTAATATTGATACTTTGTTCATTTTTACCATTGAAAATGACTAAAATACTATTATGTTTAAACAAGGATGCATCCATGAAACTCTTTTCATTTTTAGGGTGTGTTTGGCAAATAGCAAAAAATGTTCAGCTAAAACTTTTCACTTTTCATAATTACCTTATTAACTAATCATTTCTTCACATTTTTGTATACAACTATCCTACTTTTTAATTATTTTTACACAATTATCCATACAACTAATCTATTTATTCTAACTTTATTCTTTTTATTCTTCATTATTACCCTTACAATATAACATTATTTTTTTTAATTTAACAACTTTTATACTAAAAAATATTCATACAAAAATTTTATATCTTCCCAAACATGCCCTTAATATTTTAATTGTTAATAAAATCTATTTTCTGTATTATATTTAACATCATTTGTATTATTATAAAAATCCTTTGACTTTTTAAATATCACTGTGTATATGTCCTATATATAACTGTGTAAAATCAACATAATAAAATAATTTAATATTGAATATCAATTTCTAATAATATTTTAAACATTTAAATTATCTTGAAAATTACTAATATGTAGATAAATGATTTTATAAAATATTATTATATTCTAATAGATATATGAAAGGATCTAAGTCGTTTTCCTAATTTACGTATGAATATACTTACTTTAGAACAAATTTGCCCCATATACATATTTAATTTAGATGAAACTTGATCTTCTAAATAAATAAATGATGTTGAATGAAATTTTTATTAAAAATCAAAATATTAAATTTTGAAAAGATTACATGGAACCACTTAATGCAATACAATTAAATAGAAGCGGCCCTAATGTTTAAAAACCAAAAAAAAATATATTCGAAAAAATAAAACCTTTTATGTAACAAAATAGTAAAACTTAATTTATAGATTAAATACACATAAATTAACTATTTTATTAAAAAATTTCAAAAAGATATAAGAAATAAATTTTTTAGGCTAAATACCGGTTTGGTTAGATGGGATCACTACTCAATCAAATAATGCATTTGTGCGCAATGACGTATATGCCATACAATCAGCTAATATGCAGCCGGTTAATTTCAGAGATACTTATTTGCAGTCAAAACTCAAATAAAATTAAACTAGCCACATTCAAGTTGTATAGAGTCAAATTAATTACCACATTCAAGAAAATTTATTGCAATTACATTGAATGAAATCAAATCTGATGTGCGTTTGCCACCATGGGCATAGCCCTGGATGGCACCCCGGCCTTTGTGAAAGTTAAACCGATTTCGAACCTTGGTGGGAAGCTTTTGTCTCTTATTATTTGTTTAAGGGAGCTTGTCTCTCTCATTTATATTAGGAGTGTGACTAGGACTGTTTGAGAAAAAATGGTAAATGTATTTTTGGATGAATTGTAAATATAACAACAAAAAATCTAAGGTGGGTTTAATATCATCTAATCCAATAGGACGCATGATAATTTTTTAATATGAAAATTTATTATTTCGAACTAAATATAATTAACAGTTTGAATGTTATTAAAAGAGAGTTGTTCCGGTGCAGCGTAACTGCACCGGAACAGCAGTGCAGTGGCCCAAAAATGGGCCCCACATGATCATGAAATCATGATCTACTTTACCCATTGTATTTAGAATAATGTATTCTATTATCATACCAATTTTTATCTCAATCAGATACTTTAAAGTTGTTATTTATATCAAACTATTTTATTACGTTGGATTTATACCATTTTCAGATGAGGGCCATATACATATCTAATTGGGATGAAAATTAGTATGGTAATAGAATACATTATTCTAAATACAATGGGTGAAATAGATCATGATTTCATGATCATGTGGGGCCCATTTCAGCATGCTGCACCAGAATATATCTCTTATTAAAATATTAAGGTTGTGCTTTATATTTCCAAAAACTTGTTTATTTAAAGCTTTTCAATAAAAATTTTCACTATCAACAACTACTGTTTATACTCTTCTTTCTAATCATTTCTTTGCATCTACCTCTATAACTATCAAAATTTTCAATTATTATCCCCAACTTTAAATATGATCATGATATTTATTTTAAATTTATTCTGTTTACTCATCATAATTATTCCAATCATATCATATTATTTCTTTTATTTCAAAAATTTTATCAAATACCTAACACACCCAAACTTCATCATAAATCGTTTTTTGGTTATAATTGTTTTTTTTGTTATAATTGTTATGAATCATGGGAAACCAAGCAGCGAATCATGTAAACGTTACCTATTTACCTTAAAAATAAAAAAAATTGATTTGGAGTACAGTAATGTGATTTTATGATATCTAAACCATTCATCTTGTTTAAAATAATATTTTACATAATGATCATTTCAAAGTTATATATGCATGCATCACACTTGATTAGAAGGTTCGATAAGTTTATATATATTTTAAAATAAATTTAATTTTATTTAGGATCATTAATGATCTTGTGTACTCGGTTGTTGCGTAGTTAAGCGACAACATCATGTTTTAACTAATTTGTCTCAAACCGAGTATAGCCAATCAGGTGGCAAATTAACGCTAATCCCATTACACCTTTGTATGTGAATTAAATACGCTGTGAGTCATATGTTCATAAAAAAAATAGTATGCGCTTGCCCATGTAACAGGATCATAAGTATACGCTGTGAGTCCCATTTTTCTTGTGCGTGGGAGTGCGAGAATGGTGAAAAATTTGTAAAAAAATATATAAATTAAAAATAATAAATTTTAGTATATAAACTAAATATATGTGGGCTAACATAAACGAAAATTATAAGATTTATAAAATATACGAGATTATTATTCAGCTAAAGAACAATCAAGTGTACAAGATAATTATTTATAGATACGAGTCCCGTCACTAAGCAATCAGGTTACGTTGACACACAATAATGTGAAGGGGGTAACTAGGGAGATGAAGCAATTAGCTGAAAGAAGGGGAGGTATACACTATCTGCATGTGCTAAGAAATTGAAACCAGAGAAGGTAATTAGGAAAAAAAGAGAAAATAAGGCTAGCCCCACGCAATGGGAACCTATAAATATGTATATATGAACTTGTCTCCCATGCAATCAGCTGTGTTTTATAACTCCTATTTAAAATTCCACTGTGTTTAAAATTCTCGATTTAGCTTATAAATTAGAAATCAAGGAAATTGAAAATCTTTAAAAATAATAATGTTTAAAGATATAATTATAAACAATCTGATACGTTTACAGTTGTTATGACTTATATATAAAACCAAATAACATGATTTTTCATATCATATATATATATATATGTATAAATGAAGTAAAATATGATAAAAGGGTTGGATATAAGATTTGATTTTGAAAAATCAAAAAATAAAAAGCGACTGATTTCAGATGCAATCAATTGTACATGAGAATCTCTCTATATATATGAGCATTTCAATTGTACATAATGTATCAAAGTGAATTAACATATTTGTTTTTTTTAGCTTTATCATGATGATTATACAAAATCTGATTCTTTGTTTTGATTGGTATAATAAAATCTAATTCTTATTCATTCATTATTTTTTAATTTTTGAATATAACTAAAAACAAGAAAAATTATTACAATAAAAAACCGTCAAGTCTTGGTTTGGAGAGGTTGTCTCCTATTTTAGAAGCAACATCTTTTGATGAAACCTCTTGCAGAAAAATATGTATTTGGAATACTTTTTTTTGATGGAATGTATTTGGAATACTTGAGTTGTAAATATAAGACATAAAAGAAGACTTCTTTGGTCAAGAAATAAAAAAAAAATAATTTGAGAGTGAATCTTATCTGTTAGAATTATTTTATTTGTTAAAAACACTCACGATTTATAATTTAAACTTCTAAAGATGGCCCCACATGATCATAGAATATACATCTATTTCGCTCATTGTATTTAGAATTACTTTTTTAGTAGCGTACTAATTTTTATTCAAATTAGATTTATATATAGGCCTCATTTGAAAATGGTACAAAATCAACATAATAAATAATTTGACGTAAATATCAATTTTAGAGTAGCTTTTTCATCATGCAGACTATCTAAAATATAATTTATATATGAATAAATGATCGTATAAAGTTTTAATACACTTAAATACATATAAGGCCCATTTCGAGCAAAATGCACCGCAACTTATGGTGCATGTAAATACACATGATAGCTTCTCATATATATGTCTATATAAAAAATATTTCAGTGCAGGTAAATCCACTATAACTTATGGTACATTTTCCTCATAATGGGGCCTATATGATCATAAAATGTACATCTAGTTCATCCACTGTATTTAGAATTGTTTTTTTTACTAGCATATCAATTTTCCTTCAAATTGGATATGTTTATAAGCCTCATTTACACATGGTACAAAATTAATGTAATAAAATAGTTTAATATAAATGACAATTTCAAAGTTGTTTTCAATATGCAAATGATCTAAGACATAATTTATACATTGATAAATAATGTTATAAAGTATTAATACATTCAAATGTATATGGGCCCATTTTGAGTCAAATGCACCATAAGTTACAATGCAAGTAAGTGCATAGGAGCATGTCTTATATATATTTATGTGAAAAATATTCAAGTGCAGATGGACTGCATTGTAATTACAATGCAATCTGCCCCAAAATAGGCCCCATATGCACTAAAATTAACATCTACTATACTCATGATACTTAGAATTATTTATTTTGATAACATACTAATTTTCATCCAAACCGGGCATATGTATATGCTTTACCTTAAAATGGTACAAAATCAACGTAATAAAATAGTTTAACATAAATATCAATTTTAAAGTAGCATTTTTAAGATCTAAAACATCCAAAGTATGTTATTTATATAAATAAATTATTGTGTGAAATATTTTAACATTCTAATATGTATAAGACCTATTTTGTAACGGATTGCACCTTAATTATGGTATAATCAGACTATACTAGATATGTTCAATATGATCCAATGCAGACGGATTACATCATAATTACGGTGCATCCACCGCAAAATATACCCCATGTGTATTAAAATATAATGATGTTTTATATAATCATTAAATATATAAAAATAAAATTTTAGCAATTTACGTGTTAAAGATATAACACTAAAATTGATATCTACATTAAACTTTTTTATTAGATTGATTTTGTACCATTTCAAGATGAGCTTATATATGTTTGATTTAGATGAAAATTTGTATGCTACCAAAATAAATAATTCTAAATACAATGGGTGAGATAGACATAGATTTAATGATTAAATAGGGCTTATCCATAGAGGATTGTTAATGGGCCTCATGTGATCATGAAGTTAACATTCACCCAACCCATTGTATTTAGAATTATTTACTTTAATAGCATTTAAATTTTCATTCAAATCAAATGTACATATGGATCTTATCTTAAAATGGTGCAAAATAAATGTAATAAAATAGTTTGATATAAGTATCAATATTAAAGTTGTACTTTCAATATCTAAACCATCAAAAATATTTTTATATAAATAAATAATTTTATAAGGTATTATTATATTTTAATACATGTAGGGCCCATTTTGTAGTGGCCTGCATAATAATTATGGTGTAGTCCATCTACACCGGATAGGTTCTCCCTACATATATGTAGATGTCTAGCCTCTCTTCTAAACAATTATCTCCATACTTATTGTTCTTGTGTGCAGAATATTTGTTAGCCCTTCTTTAAGATTCTCAATCTTGAAAGTGCATAAGTGGCACGAAGATTTGCAAATCTAGACCTAGGATATTGGATTTATTCCATATGGCAAATATGGAATAAACAACATTTTTTAAAATAACATATCAAATGCGATCAAAGCAATTGTTCAGAGCGCATCGTTGGGAAACCTTATTGACTAAATCCATAATCACCCTAGGATTCCCCATACTAAATCACTAAGAAAATGAACCCATAAGCGGAAGTGTACCTGAATCCATAGAAGCAGTAGTTTTTGAATCTTATGGTCTCTGGATCTTCCAAGTTAATGCTCTAGGATTTTCTGTAGAATGCAGCTCCTCTTTTCCAATGATAGGATGTTAGAAAAGAAACCTTAATAGGTGCATAACTTGGGGACCACAACCGTTTATATAGGAAGCCTATCTTTTATATTTCTAATTTAGCCCATCATAAAAATAGAAATTAGAAATTAGACTGTAGGATTTTTACACATAGTAGATTCATACTTTATTAGAAGATTGAGGCCCATAAAACCTTATAATATTACCTTTTAAAATTGGGGCGCTATTTTTTATAACTTATATATAATTAATATATATGTGTGTCTAAAATTTCAACAATTTCCCACTTGGACTATATATATTTTATAATTATATATATAATCTTATGAGCTCAAAACCATTTGCTATCATACCAAACATCATCTTTGAACAATCTTGTCCATTAGTTATGCCAACATAGGACCAAAGCGACCTTTGTCACATTCATTGTGACTAAACCCATTCATGATCATATATATCAAACATAACCAAATGACATAGACCAAGTATGGATGCATAGCATGAAAATTACATGTAATGTGATCTAACATGCCTATTTTCAACTGGTCTAAGTTATTTGGTGAGATCAAACCAAAACCAAAATATTGAATAACCAAAATACTGAATACTTTATTTTTGTAGAAAATATCCATAACTATAGTAAAGTGTCAAAACCAGAAAAGTAAATAAATACAAACTCTCACTTAACTAGCATATCATTAAATAATACAACACCGATATGAGCAGTACGCTCATGAAAGACCTTGAGGTATTACCCTTAGTAAGCCGATCCGCAACCGTAGAGTTTATTACAATATGCTTTATAGACAATTTATTTTCCTAAATCCTTCCCTTAACACCCAAGAACATCGTTGAACTCCTATTGTTCTTGGAATATTAGATTACTAATTTATTGTCACAAAATAACTTAAGTGGTCTTTCAATGATATCTATATTTTGCATTCTTGCGACAAAATTCTGTAGTCATATTTCATAATTGGATGTCTCATAATATGCTATAAACTTTGTTGTCATGGTTGAAAGCTATGAGTGTCTACTTAGCACCTTTTTCCTGATATAGCTTTTCCAACAAGCAGATAAATATAGCCCGAAGTGGATTTGAAATTATATTTGCATCCAATAAAGTCCAAATCTGAATATCAAATGATCTCTAACTTACCTAACTTTCTGTAAGTGAACATGTAATGTTTTGTCTCTAAAAATATTTTAAAAACTGTTTGGCTACTTCTTAAAGATCCATTCCTAAATTACTTAAAGATCCATTCCTAAATTACTTAAATATCTGCCTAACATCCTAATAATGTACACAGTGACCGAATGCATACAAGCCTAAGATTCAAAATCTGAGCATATATCAAACTTCCTACTGCTAAAGCATAGGGATTTTTGTTTGCATTTCCTTAAATTTAAAATCATTCTTGGGGTACTGATGTAGACAAAATTAAATTTGTCTCCTTTACAAAGAAGGTATTATATAATTTGCAATCCTGCATACCAAGTATCTTAAGTATTTTCTTAATATAAGTATTTTGTGATAATTCAAGAATACATCAAGAATAATCCTGATATATCTGAATTCTTAATACAAAAGACATATTTTCAAGATTTTTTTCGTTTCAAATTTCTTTGAAAAAAATATCTTAATTTTATGCAATAAACTTATATTGATGTTGGGAAACAGTATATCTGTGTGCTACTCTCACTGAACCTATGATTACTCCCATTGAACCTATGATTACTCGCGCTGAACTTATAGTATATGCAATCATCAACTGAATTCATTTCAAAACTGAATAAAATGATAATTTGATAAAATTTTCAATTCCATTATTAGAAAACTTGCTTTAGCTCGTAGATGGATTTTTATTTTAAAAATTAAAAGTCTATTATGAATGTTATCCTTACATCCATTTACTATAGCTCAAGGTCAAAACTTATTACTAAAACTATTTATCTTGAAAAAAACTTTCAATAAAATTGGAGAGAAAATTTCTCTGTAATCTATGCCTTCCTTTTGAGTAAAGTTCATTGCGACAAGTCAAGCCTTATGCCTTTCCATATTACCCTCCTTGGTTTTAAATATCTATTTATAATCAATCAGTTTTATACTTTTAGCTAATGGAACATGCTATCAAATCGTCATTGTCTTTCACAAACTTAATCACGTATTTACGACATCAATCTACTTTTGAGAGTTTTTACTTTATATTGTTTGGTAGAATCACCTTCCACCAATTTAATGTCATCTTGATGTATTAGAGAAATCTGATATAACTATTAGAAACCATATTCTCCTTTCTCTAGTAGATCACTTCAATAGAATCCATTCTTGACGGTGTTGAGCTTGATCATCTGGAATAACTTGTTTATCAACGATGTCTTAAAGATTTTTCTTTAAAAACATAGTCCCTAACTTTATCTCCCCCAAGCTCAATATCCTCAAAGAACTAACATTTTTTGTCTTAAAAAAACTGAATGTGGGATCATAGGATTTATATCTTGAGATTGTTCAGCATATCCAATAATATTCAAATTCAAAAAAAAGAAACTAAATTGACTATTTCCAAATGAATAAGAATAACCAAAATTATTCAATACAGATATAGAAACTAATTCCATTTAAAAATGGTACCATATGTCTCTTTCGAATTCAAATAAATTGACTTTTTAATAATAATAACTTAAATGTCTATATAGTCTCAATAGTATCTGATTTGTTATTGCCTTTATCGATGAATCTTTCATCATCATTTGACCTTTTAGCAACTCAAGCAACCCCGCATGGATACCCTTACATTAATAGTAATATCAAATCTATTTATAAAAATGTATCTAGGGTCTAAGGCTAAATTAATCACTGAACAAACGAAAGTAAAAAATGTACCCTTATTGGTACAATTCTCCTCTATTTGTCCAAGAGTCTATCAAAAGTAATAACTAAATTTCTTTTGTGTTAGACAATCCATAGTTTCCTTATCATTTTCCATATCTTTTATAAGTACTTACCAAGTGAGTACTTTTAGTCTTTTC
This sequence comes from Annona cherimola, assembly GCA_030490835.1. Taxonomy (NCBI): domain Eukaryota; kingdom Viridiplantae; phylum Streptophyta; class Magnoliopsida; order Magnoliales; family Annonaceae; genus Annona; species Annona cherimola. The sequence goes on along the minus strand of CM059971.1, from coordinate 30,949,208 downwards.
TTGCTTCAACTTATTCTTCTTTTACACATAATAAAAATAAGCTCATTAAGAGACCATTTATCCTTTTATCAGTCATAATTAACTTTAAACTAACCAAATTGTGTTTAGGAGAATCAAAACTAAATGCACAAGTAAATCCGCTTTAACCTTAGTACCTTTAGTTTCAAAATAAGAAGAGACAAGTACTTCCTTATATTTTCTTTAACTTTATACCTTATTGAAGTTAAATTCGATCGAATTGTACTCGTTTCAGCTTTATTATTTTTAGCTTATCATTTTACTATTTTTTAATATAAATTTTGGCATTAGTTACCTTTTTGGACATGATAGCCCCTTGAAAGTTTCCAAAATTTTATATTTTGCAATCATAAAACTCATGCAATTTGAACAATCTTGCTTCTCAAAGTTTTCATTTTTCTTTATTGGAACTTTTAACCACAAGAGTAGTGAATTGTTCAATTCTTAGTGCAAGATTTAGATTCATAGCGTATAAAATGATCATAATATTTTATTTTCATTACTTTAACATGAAAATAGAAGAAATATTAGCAGATATAACACAAGCAGATAAATTAACTAAAATAATATGTTCACATAAGTTTTAGATAGAACTTTAGTAATTCAAATAATGGTAGGGCCTATCACAAGATAACTAGTACAACATTAATACTTAGTCTTTGAATAAAAGTATTAATTTGTAAGTGGTACTCTTTGCGAAGTAATCAAATATTGATAATAAAGTCTTGTCAAACAATAAGTCTTTCTTTGGATTGACTATTGTTCACATAAAATACCTAATAATTATCACATATTTATCACCACAGGTGTCTATGTAATCCGACCAAATATTAACCTTCATTTGAGCCAATCAATATCCACATTAATTACAAATCCACAACATTTTGATATAGTAATCAAATATTAACAATAAAATCCTGTCAAACAACAAGTCTTTCTTTAGACCGACTTACTATTCACATGGAGTATCAAATAATTGTTACATATTTATTACCACAAGTGTGTAAACAATTCGGCCACATATTAATCTTCATTCGGGCCAATGAATATTCGCTTGAATTACATACACACAATTATCTTAATTTCTTAAAAATAAATTAACCTATACAAGAGAGGCTACTTTGGTAGCATGTTGTTTTAATCAATTTATTTTAAAACATTAGAAATCCATAAAAATACTTGCACAATTACTTAAATTTAATAAAAAGTCCAAAATATTGAACTTATTTCTGAATTCCAAACATAAAACTTTTGCATGATAATGAGTCAATTTCAATTTAAACATTCAAAGATCCAAAATTGAATTTTACACAACAATAGGTTAATATGAATTTTAATAGAAAACAACGACTCATAGAAGCATGAAAATTATTCACAAATTGCTTTCTAAATTCTTATAAATTAACCATATAAATTAATTGCACATATAATTCAAAATTGTATTAATTTACATAAAATTCACAAAAATTAATATTTCTAGACCTAATTGGCTTAATCAGACCCTTCCATTTGATCTAGAATGTCCACAAATATAGAAAACTACTATTAGATCATCCAATTTGGATACCGAAAACATAAAATGTAACCAATTCAATTTGGACAGTTATAAGCATGTCATGTGTCCACTGGTGGGTGGGCCAGAACTCGGACAGGCTGGGCAGTTGAACTGGATAAAATACTAGGCTATTGGGTACTTAGTGGGAAGACTTAAGGAGAGCCCAAGCCCAGGCGAGCCTAAGCCCATAGTCTGCCTGGGCCTGAATTTCGTATGGGCTAAATGAACTGGGCTGCCTAGGTTGCTTCCACCTGAGCCTGTGAAACGAGCCCACCCAGGTAAAAAGAGGCTGGCTGGATTTGATTGTTGGGCTTAAGCAAGCCCTGGCCTAGAGCAAAGAGAGGAGACCATAGACCTGGACTTACTTGTGACAGTTAGAACTGGGCCTTCTGGGCGTGCGAACCATATGAAATTTTGGGCTTATGGCTTTGTTAAGGCCTAAAACAAAAATGCCCATGGGACCAAATTGCAAAATGTTCAGATATGACTTTTATGCTAATTTTATAAACTGAAACTTAAGTTTATGGACAGGTGTTTTAAGCAAATGTCCTATCTTCTTTCCCAAAACCTAACCCTAATCCTACGTCGCCGTGCCATCCAGTCAGCGCCCCCTATTGCCCATCTACTACTGCTTCCTACCAGCATTGTCACACCATTGCTGGTGTTCTCCTCCTAGTGTCCAAATCCTTGCTAGCAGCCTTTATCACCTACTAGATGAGTTCTCATAACAAAAAAAAACCAACATGACTGCCAAGAGGGAAGGCTTGAACCCATGGGCACAAGCAGTGCACCATAAAGTATATATGTCATGGCAATCCAAATGGGCATTGGTGGAAAAGGGTTTAAAAAAATCATATCTTGATATACACATCCACATTCTTGGATTCATACGGCCAACACCTTTTTTTAATTTAATAAAAATTGGCTTAAATTGATAAGCCCTAAAGCTAAATCTGTGAAAATAGAGATTCCCAATCATATGACGGTCAAGCATGAAATTCCATACAACCAACACCCTTTTTTAATTATTCGATTAAAAAAAACTAAAAAGAATTAGTTCGTCATCATGCCAATAATAGAGACAGCATCACCATTACGGCTTGAATCCATATAACACATATATATGTATATTAATTAATGGAAAAAGTCGCACGATGAAAAAACATATGTAGGTCATTGCAGAGATTCAACTGCTAAAGATTTTAAAATTTCTATATAAATAAATGTGACAAAATAACTCTCAATGATTGAACATAAAGATTGCTCTAATACAAATTGTTCGGAAACCTTATTGATTAAATCCATAATCACTCCAGGAATCTCCATGTTAAATCATTAAGAAAACAAATCCATAAGCGAAAGCGTACCCGAATCCATAAAAGCAGTTGTTCTTGAATATTGTGGTCTCTGGGTTTTTCAAGTTAATGCCCTAGGGTTTTCTAGATAAGGTGGCTATAGAACCCGGTCCATTTTTTTTAAAAAAAGTAATATATGTTGTTGCATGTGCACATTTTTGATACACATATAGAGCACCATATAATATAAGGGGTGTAAGAGAGTTCGAGCAGGTGCTCAAACAGACTAGAAAAAAAGAAAAAATGGAAGGGAAGGAGAGAAGAAGGAGAATAAGGAAAGAGGAGGGGAAGGAAGAAGAAGTAGAGGGAAGAGAGGAGAGGACCGCCGTCGCCATTACCCACACTACCGTCAACGCAGTCACCGCCCGAGTTGCCGAAGGTAAGAAAGGAATAGTTTTCTTTAGTTGGACTTTTATAATTTTTGCCCAAATTATGCAATAAATGTAGGGGTTTTGCTAAAATACATTAGATAAACATGTATTGAAGTAAATTACACTAATTTGAGTAGTAGATTTGGTCATTTAGGGATCCAAGAGTTGAAATGAATAAGATTTTGATTTTTATCACCAAAAATAGCGAAAAAATCATTGAGCTTTTGATAAATTCGTGAATAAGAGGATCTTTGAAATCCAAATCATAAAAATAGAAGACTAAAATCAAGCCAAGTATGAAATCAAAAATTCAAGAGTGGTGCTATCAAATTTTCTTGTTTCAAATCATGATATAATAGTTCCAAATGCTATTAAGATGTATTAATTATAAATTAATATGCTCAATTTAGGGTAAAAAAGAAAAAAATTAGAATTTTTCATAACCCGTGGAAATTGGGTAGCCCCAAGAACATGGGTTAAACATGGCGCTTTTGGAGTATTTGATTTAAACATTATTTATGGATAAATTTTAAGATGTTTGGAGTGTTAAAAATATAAAAGAAAAATTTATGGAGGTGTTATGCTAAGTTGTAGGTAAGATACAGGTGTCGAAAATTTATGTGAAATTAGTGGGTAGCAAATTCACACAGTTAAGAATGATTGATAGATTTTAATATGCCTAATATATGTATCTTAAGTAGGCACTTAATAGATGAAAAAAATTGTTATTAGTTTCAAATTAATACATCCGTAGATATTAAAATTAGAATGCAATACATGGTGATCTAAGTCAATGCTTAGCAAAAATTGCTAATTTTGACAGGAAAAGGAAAAGAGAAAATGCAAAACACAACCTGAGACTTTAAGGTAAGTAAGTTTTTCAAATTCAATGATGTATTGTGATAAAATTTCTATTTTGTTACTTATTTTGAGAAATGTTGTTACAACAAATGTTCATGTTATGCTATTATGTGTTTCCTTAGAAATATGTGCAAATCAAGTTGATTTTCTTAGATATGCTAATTAAATTTTATGAAAATATTAAAAAAAATCCTTGAGAATAGTCATTACCCTATTTTTTATTTATTTATGTATATATATTCATGTTGTTAAGACAATGCTTTTGAACTTGACTTTTGAAAACGAACCTTTTCTTTATGATTAGCTAAATAAACTCCTTTTATGACATAAATGCACTTGACCATTTTTGTGAATGTAATTCATGCATGAAAATGAATGTAAGGTTTCGCCAAGGTTGTAATTGGATGGGTTGTCCGTCTTTGACATTGCCTAGTCGGTGCATACAACATATAAGAGTGGGTGATCACTTGATAAGTGTCATCTGTCATAGAGGAAATTATGTCATTGAATGCTGCCTGTTGTGGTTGCATTTCATCTTCACGCATATATCATGATCCATGGAGGTTTTCATGTTCTTCCCTGTTAACAATGCTTGCTTACTGGGTTTTTTGAACTCACCGATTTTATTAAACAGTTGTAGAGTATTCTGATTTTAAGAGTGATGGAGACTTCACTAGGTAGAAAGGCAATGAGGTGAAAAGCCATATGAGGCTCTTATGTATGTTTGAGTGTGATTTGTAATAAAAGAAGCTTTAGAAGTGCTAGAATTTCTTTTAATTTTAAGATGTGTATATAATATATATAATTTGTATGTATGGTGTGAAAGATATTTCCAGTATTAATTTGTTTACATTGTGTGAATTGTATGGATGAATGTATGATGTAGGATGAAGAATATTGGAGTATTGGTGTTTGATGCGGCCATAATGAATTTGGGAAGAAAAGGGGGTGTTTGTGGTTATGATGAAGTGTTACAGGTTATTTCTCGATGTAAAAAATTATATGGTGAATATTTGTGTGTAGGAAACGTCCTAGTTACAGATGGGATGCTGCCGAAATTTATATATATATAAATTTAGATCACTTTATTCTTATTTGGTGTATAAATGTAAGTTAGATTATAGAGTTCAGCACTTTTTAAAAGATTCCTGAAATGAAATCCTATGAAAAACTTATGTATAAATATATCATAGGACGGGGCGCTACAGTAGCTCCTCTTCTCCGATGATAGGATGTTAGAAAAGAAACCATAATAGGTGCATGACATGAGGACCATAACCGTTTATATGAGAAACATATCTTTCATATTTCTAATTTAGCCCATCATAAAAATAGAAATCATAAATTAGGCTGAAGGATTTCAATGCATAGGAGACCTATACTTTATTAAATGATTGAGGTCCATAAAACTTTATAGGATCACCTGTTAAAATTGGACCTCTATTTATGATAGCGTGTATATAATTAATATATGTGTGTGTCCAAAATTCCAACACACATTTGGTGCTTATCATAGAAAGATTCAAATATACCTTAGGTCATTGGATTGATTAGGAAAATCAAAAGTTCAAGTGTTCCAATCTATCACATAAAAGATGTGGAAGAAGATCCAAGGTTGCCAGGCTAAATGTCTTTTGTGTAGAGGTAAGAGCGTTCTGATTAAGGTGGTGACTTGAGCAATTCCAAATTATGTCATGAGTTTATTCCTTTTGGCTAGAGACTCTGTGCAGATATAAACTATAAGATCAGAAAGCTGTAGTGGGGAGGCAGGGAAGGAAAAAAGAGGAATCAATTAGGCTTCTTTGATGAAAACGTACACTTCTAAAGTCGGAGGGTTGGGTTTTAGGGATTTGCAGAACCTTAATGTTTCATTTCTCACTAAACAAACATGGAGATTTTTGGAACTGTAAAACTGTTAAATCTGTGTCCTATACTTGGAAGAGCATCCTACCGACAAAGAACCTTTTAATGAAAAGTTGTTTTTGGTGAATTGGTAGGGGGCGCAGAGTCCATTTTCTTCAAGATAGATGGACAGGGCCAAGACTGAAGAAAGTTAAGCCCCTTCCATGACGTATCTGTAAAGATACTACGGTATCACACTTCATAAGTTGGGAAGAAAAGTGCTGTAAAGAGGACGTGGTTAAAGCTCTGGTGGGGCAAGCTGGGAGGGATGTCATTAAACCTATTCTGATTCCTCTAATTGAATCAGAAGATATCGTATTTTGGAATGGTGAAGCGGATGGCAAATTCAGAGTCAAATCAGTATATAGGCTACTATAAACTGTTGGATAGCGAAATTGGGAACAAAATTAAGACTGCAGAAGGTATAGGCATCATTCGATTCATTTGGAAGATGAAACTGCCGCCGAAGATTCTGATTTTTGGTTGGAGTCTGATTTGGGATCTGCTACCAGTTAAAACAAATTTATAAAAGAGGGGATTTCAAGTGGATGAATCATGTGCTCTCTATCAACAGGGGAGAACCGATCCTGCACCTATTTTGGACGTGCCCTATGATAAAAGTGTTTTATTGATGTTCAGCAGCTGAGAAAAATCCAAAATCCGAAATCCTAACGTTAACAATATTAATGGTATCTTTCAGTAACTCGCTTATCCAGATCTAAAACAGTTTTTTGCTCTTTTCTTACTTTCTGGAGGATATAGCAATGTAGGAACAGATTCTTCAGGCAGGGTGAGACCCCAAATTTTTCTACTATTCCAAGATGGTGTAGAGGCTGCATGCTCAGCTACCAGTTTGCCCAACTACTTATGAAGTGTGATCATTTCCTTTAAGGCGAGCAAACGAGTTGGAGACCACACTTAATGGAAAATCAAGTGAAATGCAAATGCAGGGATTAAGGAGATGTTCAGTAACTGAAATTTTGTAAGGCTTGTGTGATGGGGTGGGGAGTGAAAAATGAAATATTTTGAGGATTGTGTGATTGTAAAAAAGTGTAGAGGTAAAGTTGGAATAAATAGATTTTATGGAGATAATTGATAGAAAAAATGATTGAAATATAAAAATAAAAATGAAAAATATAATTATTAATTAAATGAGTGATTTGCTTGGAAAACTGTGTCCCCACAGTTTCCCATCCCATACCTACCATAACCACAGCAAAACAAACTTCCCCTAGGAGTGATGCTAATATGTGTGGTGCTGCCGCAATTCTTAGGGACTGAAGGAAAAAATCGTAGTAACCAAGTGAAGGACATGAAGAGGACAATATGATCCATTATGGTTGGAAGCGTATGCAACGTGGCTGAAATTCTCTACGTTAAGGAGCTCAGCTACGTGGATATTATATGCGAAAGCGACTTCTCAATCCTCATCAACTGGCTTATAAGCAAAGCATGTTTGAGATTAATCCAGAAAATTTTGGACTTCTCATGCAAGTCGGTAGCAAAGGAATAGTTGGAAATGTGAAGAAAAATCGTGCATGTCAGTATTTTCATGTCTAGAAATTTCAGGCTATATAAGTTAGCAAAAACGGCAAGATGTAGCTGAAATTTTCAGCAACAACGGCCGGATATTATGCTTTAAACCGACCTAACACAAGTATAAAAGGAGCATAGCTCCTTGAGAATGCGTGTAATGGCCACCTCATGTATTATACAGCAACTGGTTAAATTTTAGTTTCTCCACATTAGTACATTCCTCTCGTCCCTGCTACTTTAAAAATTCCCAGCAACCTATATATTTCTGTCATTTAATTTCCACCAATGCGCAGGTATTATCTACAGTTGGCCGTCTAGTTGACAGTATAAGAGAAACTAGTAAGGTATTCAGACGCTGCGACTTTACTCATTCACACACACCACAGTTAAATATGCTTCGGAAGAAGGAAAAGGTGGACACAAATGGAGGCATGAACTTCCCAATTATATTTTAGAAGCATCTTATAAAGACAATCATCATGTTTTGGTTAATTGATTTTTTGGGTCTTCTCCCTCTTTACTTCCAGCAAATTGCTGGTTGTAGGGAGGAAGAACCCTTAGCCTTCTAATAAAAAACAGTGCTTGCATGCTTCTCTTAGACCAACTAGTGTCATAGTAGATTGAAAAACATGTGTGGATTAACAATCACCACATCCTAGCTTACTGTTGATCCAAAATTTCCATGGGCCCCAACCCATGGGAAGCTATTCCCACGAGAAAAATAGGAAAGACATTGTGATAATTTTACAGTTTAAGTACATTTGGTTGAAAATGTGAGTGTGTTTGTTTTTTGATTAAATTTGTATTATATGTACACAAAATTCCAATCTATTCTATTCATTTGGTGGATCAACCATTAAAAAAATGTCGATATAATTTTTCATTATAATTTTAAGACTATTTATGTAGAAAATATTATTTTCAAATAAGACTTCATTATAATTGATAAAGTTCAAAAATATATTTTATATAAAAAATTGTGTTGTATTATTTAAAGTTCATATAAATAGGGTACTCTCAAGGATAAAAATTTTAAGATTTATTTCTGAATTTTTGATAATTTAATATTATTTTTTATTTTTCGAATATGATAGAATCGAATAGCATCTAATGTCATCTAACAACATCTAATGTCATGTAACAATATCTAACAGTATTTAATGACATCTAACAACATATAACAATATCTAATAGAATCTAACTTTCATTGTATATATATATGTGTGTGCTAATTGTAATCGAATGCTTGTAATGTGATCTTGTACTCTTTATATGATCATTTATGCCTATGATACATAATTTAAAGCATAATTAATAGAATATAATGGATCTACTTAAATCGAACTATATATAATGATATCTAATAGTATTTAACAAAATTTAATGATATCTAATAACTTCTAATGGTATCAAACAACATCTAACAGTATTTAACAATTGTTGGAATTCAAGACAAATTAAGCACAATCTATGTTTTGATGATTAACAACTCAATTTGAGAGATAAGTACTAATCAAATTGCCAAGTGTTTTACAGGCTTAAAATTCAAGTTTCAAAGGATAGCAGGTCAAGTAGCAGTCCTAAGTCAACTCAGCCATCGACTTAGGTCACGTCGCAGTCCCAAGTTGACTCAGTCATCGACTTTGGTCAAGTCGATTCCCAAGTCGACCTCAGAATCAACATCAAGTGTATTAAATTCGCCAGAGCTGAAATTGGGACTCGAAGACAGGTGAAGTCGCAATCAAAGTCGAAATAGACTCTGCTTGCAACTTAGGTGAAGTCACAAACCCAAGTCGACTCTAGATGCGTCTTGGGTATAGTTTTGCTAAAGACTTTGAATTCTCAGAATCAAGTCGCTTTCCAAGTCGACTCTAGCATGCGACTTTGGTGAAGCCGAGTCTCAAGTCGACCTGAGTGTACAACTTGGGTCAAGTCAAAGTCTAAGTTGACCAAGCAAGCGACTCAAGTACATGGTTGCTTCAGACAACTTCAAAAATGTATTATTATTGAATAAACAACATTATATTGAAGTTTGGACAACAAGATCAAGAAGGACAATCATCATAAATCAATGCCACAAGGAAGAACTTCTCAAGAGTAGAGCATATTGCTTAGTTTTTGAGCAAAACAATACATACCAAGTACATTTAATGAAGAATAAGAGAAGAAAAGGAAATACAAAAGATTAAGAACACTTTCAAGACCTCAAAATTCTAAGAAAATCAAATGGTTGGTGAAGTCGCATCCCAAGTCAACTTCACCTGCGACTTGGGTCAAGACTGAGACCAAGTCGACCTGAAGCTGGAACTTGGAAGTGGAAGCCGAAGACCGAAATCACACCCAAAGTCGACTCCAGTCTGCGACTTGGATGAAGTTGCACCCGAAGTCGACTCCACCACGTGACTTGAATGAAGTCGCATGCCAAGTTGACTCCATACACGACTTGGTTCGCAACGGTTGGAAAAATTCGAATGTTGGCGCATTAAATGTGTGCCACCTATCACTAAACATTCGAATTTACCTCCCATTATTTAAGGAGCTTCAAGGGGACGTGAATGTGGTTAGAGAAATATTGTTGAGCTCACATTCCGCTCTCTCTTGCATTTTAGTTGGTCTACAAAAAGATTGAAGAAGAACTTTGCTATAAATCTGCTGAAAGCTGCATTGCTGTATTTACTACTGCATCTACAAGTTCTTCCAAGTGCTGCAAACTATCTGCACGAATGTGTAAAGTGTAGATCTTTCTTTTATTGATTACTTGTTTCTTCCACTTGGTTTGATATTGAAAATCGAAACCAAGTGAAGGCAAAGTGGTGTTGTGCTGGAGTGAGACTCGTTACCTACTTGTGTTATATTTGTATAAGCCCCCTAAAGCTGGAATCTAGAAGAGAGTTGTTGCTCTAGTTGTATTGAATATATAATAGTGGAACCCAAGACACAATCGGTGTGTGCTTGAAAGAGTGGAGTAGGGAAGGTTGCCCAAGCCACTATAAATCTTTATCTCTTGGTGTGACTTGATTATTTGTGTTTTATTATTTTATTTCTCTCCATATCACTATCTATTTCATTGTGGGGATTAATTTTAAAAAGGAGAAATTTCTGTCTAAGCAAAGAATTTTAAAATATCCAATTCACCCTCCTCTCTTGGGTAATTGCCATAAACTTGGGATCAACAATAATATATAACCAGATCTAATTTTTATATTAATAATTTAATCATAATTTAACACATATACTAGATCTTAAGCTCCTTATAAGGTTATTTATACTTTAATTACAGCAATTAAAAGTTAAATAATAGGATTTAATAAAATTCACCTAAATCTAATGACATCTAGTGAAATCCAAGTTTCTAATGGTATCTAATAACATTTAATAGAATCTAAAGTATCTAACAACATCTAATGACATTTAATCATATTTAACTTTTGATATTAATAAGTTAATCATAATTTAACACTTATAATATGATCTTAGGCTCTTTATAAGGTCCTTTATACCCTAATTACAAAAATTAAAAGTCAGATAATAGAATTTAATAAATTCCACCTAAATCTAACTGCATCTAACAATATCTAACAACATCCAGTGACATCTAACAAGATCTAACTTTTGATATTAATAAGTTATTTTTAATTTAACACTCGTAATATAATCCTAGGCTCATTATAAGGCCTTTTATACCTTAATTATGTAAATTAAAAGTCAAATAATAGAATTTAACGAAGTTCACCTAAATCTAACAACATCTAACCGGATCTAACTTTTGATATTAATAAACTAATCCTAATTTAACACTCATAATATGATCTCATACTCATTATAAGATCATTTATACCTTAATTATAGAAATTAAAACTTAGATAATACAATTTAATAAAATTCACGTAAATTAATGGTATCTAGCAACATTTAATAGAATTTAGTAGAAGCTAAAGCTATCTAGCAAATTTTAACAGCATCTAATGATATCTAACCAGATATAATTTCTAATATTAATAAGCCGATCCTAATTTAATATCCGCAATACGAACCCATGCTCTTTATAAGATCATTTATACTTTAAATATAGAAATTAAAACTCAGATAATTAAATTTAATGAAATTCACTTAAATCTAATAATATCTAATAGCATCTAACGACATTTAATAATATCTAATTTTAATAATTTTTCTAATAAAAAGATCTTAATATTTTCAAAAATGTTTTACACAAAGTTGGGAATTTTACAAAAAATATATACTTTATAATTCATTTTAGAACTATGCAAACTTTGATTTTGTATTAAATAATTCAAAAAATAAACAAATATATAAATCTATAATTAAATATAATAACTAATTTAAATTAAATGAAACAGAAATTTAAATAAATGTATAAAATGTAATTATTTTATATGAATTTTAAAAAATAAAATTGCTATAAATTTTATAAAACTATAAACTATAATTTAGATTTAATAATATAAATATATGTGACTTTTTGGAATTGGTTTAATAATGATTAAATTGTAGTTTAGATTTAAATAAACTAAAGAAATATATGTGTCTTTTTTAGATTGGTTTAATAATTAAGTACTTTTAGATGTTTCAGTCACAAAATAATGGTTTAATTATACGTCCCAAAAATATATTTAAACTATCTCAAAACTTAAATTGGTAGAAAATATTTAATTCAAATGATTATCTAACCATATGTCCCAAAATTAATAATTAAGTATACTAATGGTTTGCTTATATGTCCCATAATTATAAAATAGATTTAAATAAACTAAATAAATGTATATGACTTTATGGGTCTGGTTTAATAATTAAGAATATTTATATTGATAGAAAATTATTTATTTGAAGTTGTTAGAAATAATTTTTTGATTCATTTAGTTTATGTCTGCTTGAATCTTTATTATAAAAATTAATATAAACGATCAATAAAATAAAAAATGAGTATTTTTAATTAAGTTTACGTTGATAGTAATTATATTCGTTTTTACATTTAAATAAAAGAGTATCTAAACTATTTTAACCGTCCAAATGATAATTTTTGTTTTCAATTTAAAAGCTGAATTTGCGAAATCTGAATTATCCACGTGATTCAGAGCTCCTGAAAACACTAAAAAAAAAAAAACGACTTTTGAATCGCCTAAATTATACATCGGGATCGCTAGATTTAAATGAAACAAAATCTGTCTAAATATAAGTCAAATTTCTGTACTCGCCTGAGATAAACACGATGTGTCACCTTCGACAGGTTTCCAATTGAGCCTTAGCCGCCGCCGTAGTTGCCTTAAAACCCATCGGCTGCTGGCTGCTGAACTGCTGATCAAAACTCGCCAATGACTCATCATTGGATTTCTGACTCGGATGTCTAGTTAATCTCTTATCTTTTTTTTGATAAAAGAATTACTCTAGCCCGACCTTTCGAAATGAAATGGGTTCTCTTATCTGGTTGCCTGAATCCGGCACCGAAACTTGTTTAAGAAGAAGCATCCAGAGGCTAGAGAAGCAGGAGAGCAAAGTGCTAGAGAAGCAGCAACCATATTCAAACAAACTAGCTTTTTCTTTCTACCGAAGAGATTCGAAGATTGGGGTGGTTTTTTGAAATGGAGTGCAGGGAATAACGAAAACTTAGATTTTTCAAGTTTTCAACTCAGCAACTTTAGTTGCCGATGCCTACATGGAATTCCTGAAAAATTTACCTGAGGAATAGAGAAAAATGGAAAAGGAAGCCGTGCTAGGGCAACAGGGAGAAAGGGGCAGAGAGGTGAAGGGAACATGTGAAGCATGCAAGAGCCTTCCGAAACTGACACTCCCTTCGAATTTTCTAGATACTAAAAATGCCCACAGCAATCCAAGCCATCCATCGAAAATGAATGGTGGATAGCTGGCTTCCCACAAAAAAAAATCATAGGAAGGGCTTGTCATGGGTTGACTTCCAATTTCTTAAGCAAAAGCCGCCCACACATATCCCAACAGTATGAAAAGAAGCTATTTAGGTTCCGCATTCACGTACAAGCACCCAGCAGTATGAAAAGAAGCTATTTAGGTTCAGCATTTACGTATAAGGACCCAACAGTATGAAAAAGGAGCTATTTAGGTTCCCCATTTGATGAATAAGGACTAGTTGAGGATTATTAATGAGGATGATAATACCACAAGCTACTAAAGCAATGCTTTTGAAAGTTAAAACCAACAAATTAATCAAGACATTAATTTGTAGCAATTTTATTATTGTACTACTTTGACAGACACAAAATTCTAATAAATATTTTTTTTTGATTGGTCAAAATTTTAAGAATGAGTAAAAAATCATGCGTAAAATCATGTGAAGATGAATACTCCAAATAACATCCCTTGTCATATCAAAAGCTTCAAAATTAATTAAGGTATATCGTTAAAGATACGCTTCTGCTTACCTATAGGTGTAACCAAGTTAGAGTCAACCTACAACCTGGTCAGCTCGAACCACTTTTTAGCGAATATGACTTCATAATTTTCAACTAGCCAACTTGTTTACATGACCATATAGTCAATTTAATTAAATAGGTTGGTCATTGGTTAAGTATGTTTAACCCATCAACCAGACACTTCAAGCTATTTGTAACCCATACAGAGTTAAATTATTCTTCGTGTATATTTTACAAGTTATATTGAATCAATATTTTAGTGAATAATACATATGAAAGTTAATTTTAAAATTCAATTAAATGATTAATATTAAAACTCATTACTGATTATGTAACGTTATGTGATAGCCACTTTATTTATTTATTTTTTATTCAGCCCGTTAATAACCTGTTTCACCAACCCACAATATGATCCATTTGTGTTAAATGGATTAGGGTTAGGGATGATAATTTTAATAAATGAGATGTGAATGAATTAAGATTAAATTTTTTAGAATAAGTTTGGGTTAGAGTTAGCTTCCAACCTGAATAGCCCGACATGTTGACCTTGAGTCTGAATGTGATTGAGCTTCTTCTTACCTTGAGTTTGAATGGAATTGCTTCTTCTAAGTTCGCAGCAGTTAGCACCAGCGAAAAGATTAGCAAATGCATGAAGACTACCAATACCATGAGGCACCGATAAGGTTTGCAAGAAAGCATGTTTCCAATCTGTTACACAATTTAATTTCAACGAAAATTTATAGTTAGAGACATGAAAAATATGAAATGAAGAAGCATTAGTGGCTTAACTGGTGTTTAGTTGTGAATCTGGAGAGAATGAGAAGCGGAATTTCTATATGTGGAGAATATCCATTCAATTTCTCCAATGATAAAGTTCAATTAAGAGTCCTTAACATTAAGCTGTGCATCTCATGATTATTGAATAGGATGATGGGCCCTACCATGGGTGATTTTATACATATGGCAGGTGACCTCGACAAACATTATATATTTATATTTAGTGATAATTAAAAATAAAAGTAATGTTCTTTCCAACTATAGATCACATATTTCTATATATAAAAAAAATATAAAACACATATAAAATGATGGTCTTTGCTTCTGTGTAACCCACGAAGCTATGTAACCCTCTTCAAAATCAAGATTTTGATTCTCCATTAATTATATTTAACATCCTTTGTTTATCTAGAAAACTAAGTTTTATTCTAATCAAGTATGTTTGCGGATCACATTTGTTGAGAAATATATATTCATGTGAAAATTTTGAAAAATGATAAAATATTAATTTTAAAGTAATATTTTTAACATTTAAACCGTCCAAAATATCATTTCTATATGAGTAAATGATTTTGTGCATTCTAATATATGTATAAATGGATTTAAGTTTTTTTCATAATTTACACATGAATATATATATATTTAACAAATATAACCCATAAACATATTTAATTTGGAAATAATTTGGCCTCCTAGACAAATAAATGATGTTAAATGTACTAAATAAATTGAATTTTCCTTCAATGATCAAAATGTTAAATTTTGAAGGGATTTCATGGCTTTGGGGACCCTAAAATGATATAATAGAATAAGACTTTTAAAAAAAGAATTTGTTAAACAGGTATTTTTAATCGCTACAATAAATTCTATTTTGAGTACGAAAAATTAAGACAAATTTTGTTATCTTTGTTGTGTTGCATGTCCTTTTAGGCAACGAATTATTGCAATATTTTTATTTGGCCAATGAGGCAGGGATTGACAACGTGGCAACGGAAAAGAAAATTTTCATTCTCCAAGAGTAAATGCATAGCAATACGACACAGATGATCAGTTAGTTGACACTAACGTAAATATGTGTGTGAAGTCGAGGCGGATGATCAAATAGTTGACACTAATGTAAGTATGTGTGTGAAGTCGAGGTAGTTGACGCTAATGTTCGCATGTGTGCGTGGAGTCGAGGTTCTGATGCGGATTGGGGTTATAGCCTCCATTTAAGAGAAAAAAGGAGCATAGCAATAAAATTTTGCTAATCTCATTACCGACTGAAACAAAATTTTTTAGTAAATTAAAATTAAGCAGGATCAACTATAGAATTTTTTATATATTACGAAAAACTGTTTAGTTATTGTTACAATAAATAAAGATGATGGAATTATTTCTCTCTTTATTACAAAGAATGAGGGAGATTATTATGCTTCTGCTTATCGTAGAGAAATAAGTGAGGGAATCCTTTCTAATTACAGAGACACCAGAAAGGAAGAAAAATGAAGAGAGGATTGAGTGGTTGACCTTGTGCGCAGCGCTCGTATGGTGGAGTCCAGAGGAGGATGAGAGCTGATTCCTGCAGAAAGTGGAGGACAATTGCTCAGCCGCCGATGTAATAAAACGGGAACAACAGAGACGAATTTATAGGCAAAGGGTCTGTAACCGGCAGGGCAATATGGGTTGGAAGCTAATCTTAATTCTAGCTGATTATAAAAGTCTAAATACTGGATAGGATTGCAAGTTGACCCATATTACTAATTTTGTGTCAGTAAAATTAATTGTTGAGTAATAAATACTTCAAATAATTAATATTTTATTGGGAATAATTAAAATAGTTGTAAGTTAGTTATATGGGTTGATGGGTGATATGATTTAAATAATCGAATTGACAAGTACAACAATCTCGACTCTTGATAAATCCATTTATCTTAATAGATCATATCGGTTACATAAATGAGTTTGCATGTTGAATATTGGCAACCTTAACATACGAAAAATCAAATTAGGCTCCCCAGGTCATCAATTGACCCAAGTTTTATTGCACCTCGTGCGGTTGGCATTCAGATTGATGTTAATCTTATCATAACTTTATCTTAAGGTTTATGGAGTAATGTTTCAATGTATACTTGTGCATTGCATCAAGGTGCAAAATTCTGTTTTTTAAAAATCTTTTTATAAAATTGTTAATTTATGTATATTTAATCTATAAACCAAAATTTACCATTTTTGGAAATATATATATATATATTCTATTCAATTTTTGTTATGCAAACCCTAATCTTAATTCTAAAATCTTAACCCTAATTAACCATACTTCAATAAATTGAATTAGTTTAACACAAATTTTTTGAAAAGTTAAGCAACAACATGTAATTAAATTAACACTTCAAATTAGTAATAACTAGATGAATGTTGTAATTGTGACCAAGGGTAGAGGTTCGGTTGTTCACCTTCATGTTAACACTCACTGCAAAAAATGTTTTTTGAGGGTGTGTTTGACCATGTGTAAAAAATGTCAAGTTAAAAAATTTTAATTTAAAACTTTTCACTCTCCATAACTACTTTATTTTTTAATTAGTTTTTTACATTTTCCTATATAACTACCGTAGTGTTCAATCATTTTTACACAATTATCCTACTTTTCATTTATTTCTACACAACTAACCTATCTATTTTAATTTTATTTTCTTTACTTTTCATCATTACTTTTATCATATCACATTATCTTCTTTTAATTCAACAACTTTTATATAAATTTTTTTCATCCAAATGCATAATAATAATTAAATAAAAAAACATGACAATAGAATAGAATGACATTGGACTCCGGAGGGTTTGATTACCGCTAAATATTGGACTTGGAAGGGCACAGTGGAACCATTATGGTGGAATTATTTGCCATGTTGTGGGCAGTTGAATGGCTGAATTTATTAAATTTCAGGGAAGTAATATTTGAATGTAATTGTCTCATTTTGTATAGCATGCTAGCTGATGACATTAAAATCCTATCTCTGCAGGGTCATCTAATCGACCGAACCGAGGAGCAAAAACTTTAAAGCAAAAACTTTTTAATGTAAAATTTTTCACGTGCCATAATTATCATATTTTTTAATTCTTTTTTTACATTTTTCTATACAACTATATGTTTTTCAATAATTTATGCACACTACTCTTATAATTAACATTTCTATTTTAATTTTATTCTTTACTCCTTATCACAATCATTATCATATCACATTGTTTTTTACCCATTTAAAATTTTCTACGCTAAAATTTTTTCATCTAAGAGCTTTATTACTTTTTAAACACACATAAAAATATATAATGGATGATGTAAATAAAAAATCGGTATTAACAAATATGGGAGGAAAAAATCACGAAATGCCAAAATCACGTTGAAATAAAAGTGCGTTGGTATTTCATAATTTTTTTTTTTTTTTAAAAAAAAGTGGGTTGGTCTAACATCCGAAATAAATAATAAAAAAAAAAAGTGGGCTGGTCCATTTTCGGCGGCTTCAATTTAAATCATTCAACTAAAACCTGGGGTTAGAGTGAAAGTGGGTTGGGTCAGGTTGTGCTGAAACTAACCCACTAGTTAATAAAGTATTTGTCCGTAAATATATAGTAAAATGAGGCGGGCAGGAAGAGAGAGGATCACTAGATATTTCATTCAAAACAGCGGAGTCAAAATACAATGATTCAGCTATACAGGACGGTGGGTTCTCCCACCAAACTTCTTAAGATGTATCCCCAATAGTAGCTAATTGTGCTCATATGCGAGCTGCAGTATTTCCTATAAGCAAAACATGGACAAAAGAAACATTATGTACATCAGCTACAAGGCTCTTAACCTTATCAATCGGATAATGCAGATAGTAATGAATGGCTCCATTTGTATTCAACAAGGGAATAAAAGTAATTTATCGCTTTGCGCTTGGATATTCTAGTAGTGGAGTTCATGCATCCATTCAAGTCCCTTTAAAATTGTCTGCACCTCCATCAAGATTGAGTCCGTAATACCTTGCTTTATCCAAGTCTTCGCAGCAATAAAAGTACCATTTTAATCTCGTAGTACAGCTTTGAAGCCCATTCTGTTGTTATTCAAATTAAACCAACGTCAACTTTCAGTTTCATCATCCCATGAAGTGGTCTATGCCATCTTACCGCATTTTCCTGGATAGTTTTATTGCAGATTTTGAGCTGTCTAGAAGAATTTACCATCTGCAAGTAATTAGTGGTCCATCTTGGAATATCCAAAACTGGCAAATCCCTCTACACAAGGCTTCTTCCCCAAATGCCATAATCTCCAGCAGGTACACAAAAAAAAGAGAAAGAAATAGACTCTGCTCTATGCCTAAAGCTGTTGGAATAATTTCCACATATTATGGAAGACCATGCTAGAAAATAGATTTATAAGATGGGGATGGAGATCACACCTTGTTGCTGAACAAAACCAAAATAGATGGTTTAGTATTCTTAATCATTGTTGCAAAAAGCAGACCATATGGGCAGAAATTTCCCTTCTAACAAGATTCACTCGTCAACAAAGGTCCCATAATCTATGTCCATCCAAAAATGATAATTTTCCAAGGAAGTCAGCTTCTATAGAGTTTTGAGGACAGCCGGATCTAATGATGGCAATCGTTTTCATCCATTCTAATCAGGATATATATAAAAAAGAAAAAGAAAAGAAAAGCAAGATTGTATGCAAATTTGACCCTTTACACTCCACGTTCTACAGCCCAAAATTTGGAGTCCTCTTCATCAGCTTCAGGTATAGGAATTGAGTTGAAAGTTCCCCATCCCTTTACACCCCACTGCTCTAACCACCGACATCTCCTTCCAATTTCTGTTCTATAATCAATGAAATCTACAACTTTGTCACTTCATGGATCGCACTAGGCAAAGGCCCTACTTTCCTTAACTTGAAAGGATCCCAATTATCCCAAAAGAAATGGAGACTCTGGCCATTACCCAATCTCCATTTGTACCTAACTTTCATCAATAGGAAAGCCTTGAAAATGTTCCTCCATGTGAAAGAATCAATAGGTTTAACAGTGCAATTCCACGTTTCTCTTGTTGGGGAGTATTTAGCCTTCATAATTTTGTAGAGAAGGGTGTTCCAATTTGTCATGATTCACCATGCCTATTTTGTTAAGAAAGCCATTTGAATACATGTAGATACCTAAATCCCATACCTCCCTCTACCATGACTATACACATCTTCCTCCACACTACCTAGCTGATCTTTTTGTTGCCATTCCTTTACCTTGACCAAAATTGGCTCATTACAACTTCAATATCTTCACAAAGCTTTTTTGGCAAACAAAATAGACTTATAGCATAGTTTGAAATAGTTTGTACCATTGCTTTCAGTAGGACTTCCTTACCTCTCCATGATTGAAACCTTCTTTCCAGCTTTGGCGGTTTTACTCACACTTTTTTTCGATATACTTGAAAATCTAGGTTCTTGATCGTCCAATCCAAGTGGAAAGTCCCAAGTAATTTGTGAATTTATTTTTCCCTTAAGCCTAGTAAATTTTCCATCTCTTCTTCAACTGCTAAGGCAATATTATTGTTGAAGCATACTGCCATTTTGTTAATATTGAATTTTTGCCTTGAACATTCCTCAGAGATTTTGATCATTTCTCTCAAAATAGTAACTTTTCTCCCATTCAATTTAAGGAAGAGAAGAACGTCGTCAGTAAAAAATAAACGGGAGATGATAGGTCCACATTCATATATCTTAACCCCATGCAAGAATATGATGTTTATTCAAATGGTAAATAAACTCTCAAAACACAAAAAAAATAGATAAAGTGAGAGCAAATCTCCTTGATGAATACCTCTACTTGCCTTAATGGCTTTAGTCTTGAAACCATTAACATAGACCCTCATAAGATAATATAGAAATGTAGTTATGGATCCATCCAATCCATTTCCTGCTAAAACTCAGTTGACGCATAATTTGACCTAAGTAATTTCAATCAACCTGATCATAAACTTTTCTCATATCACGTTTGACTGCCATTTCCTTACGTCTACCCCTCTTCATCTTCCGCATCTATTATAATACTACATAAAGTATGAGTAAGTTATCAATTATCAATAAATCTAGCATGAGAGCACTTTAGTTTGCTACCATAATTCTTCCCAATCACCCCTTTAGTTTGTTTGTCAAGAACTTAGCCAAAATTTTGTATAAAACATTATATAGACTAATAGGATGTAAATCTGACAACCTAGTTATCCCATTCTTTCTGGGGATTAGAACAATATTAGTTTGATTAACTTGTGAAAGCATATGCTTCTAGTGAATAGGAAAAGTCATTTCCGCGAAGCTTCAGTATGCCTAAAAAATCTCTTGACCAACAACATGCAAGTGATGTTGAAGAAATCTGCCATCATACCATTGGGGCTTGGCACTTTCGTAGGATCTGTAATTTTTATTACTTTTGTGACCTCTTCCATTGAGAGGGGAGCTATTAGCATTTGGTTATCTGCATCGCTCGTTCTTGTTATGATCAATCTAGTAACTCTTTGCTACTCTTCAATGATTTCAATCATAAATAATCATGAAAAATACTGTTCCACTAAACATTCCATTTGCTTTTGGTCTCACACAACTTGAACATTTTCATCTTCCAAAAAGTAACATAGTTTCTTCTTCTCTCTGAAGCACACTCAAGAAAGAATCATGTATTCTATCTCCATGTTTTAATTAATTGACTTTTGCCCTCTATTTCCATACAATTTCCTCATCCTCTAGCAACATATTAATTTTCAGTTATTGGCATTTTATTTGGACATCCCTTTCATTTGATGACGACATAGATATCATTCTATTAGGGATCTGCTAATGTTTACTTCACTGATCTTTGAATGCTTCTGCTAGCCACGCGATTTCATGTCGTCAATTTTTCTACACCTTTTATTTTTCCTGCAAACTAAACCAAAGATAATCCATCCATCTATTTCCTCTAATTCTTATGCTCTTTCAACCACTTGATTAGTTTCTTTATCTCTACCATAATTACTCATATTTAAATTCATAGTTTGGTTTCTTTATTTTTTGAAACTCCAAAAGTATAGGATAATGATCCAAAAAAATTTTGCTAATGGATACATAAATAACCAATGCACTATCGAGTCTAGCTTCAACATATGCTTCTCCCTTTCTTTTATTCAACCATGCATAATAAAATTCAGCAATATTAGGGGGTCGGTCTTGTTGGACACTTGGTGATTAGAGATCCTTGAAAATAGCACTATCCATTCTTTGGCAGTGAATTTATCCTTCTTAGTTATATGATAAACTTCATCCAAAAGATTGACAATGTTTAAAGCTTTGGTTCTTATTAAAGACAGAATTTGGAGGGGGTGCACTTGTCAAAAGCAGCCCCGCACATAGGAAGCTGGCATATTCCCTTCAAATCCCGTAAGGTAATGCCCATTTCCCCAAATGGAAAGATAAAAGAATGTGATTGTCAATAACAAGAAGTTGACAAGTGCATTGATGATATTGTTATTCTTCCAAAAACCTTCACCAGTGGTTATGATTACATCCTTCACTCCAGCAGTTATGAGCACATTCTCATGATGAGAAACCAAATGCTACCCCCATCAACCAAAACTCGGGATATCACCTAAGCGACCTATATAGACATCAACACCCTCTTTGCACTTAAAAGAGTTAATCTTCCAGTTCATTTTGCAACCAATGTGGTATCTCAATGATTTAGTTATGAGGTTCACCCAATTCTCTGGTTAGAAGAAGGAAACACCAAGTAAAAGTTTCATTTGGGTCAGTCAGAGCAATGCATTTACCAAAAATATAACCTTCTTGGTAGCTAATTGCTCAAAAAAAAATCTTCTCCAAGATTACAAACATTTGAGCAGAGCAACCAATGATATCTTCTATGAGGTGACAACGTATGGGGTTAACATGAGAAGGCCTCAGTGAAACTTAGAGATATTTGCAATTAGCCAAAGTTGGATACCACTCAAAATATAGGGTACAATCTCCGTAAGGGTGACCAAAGAAAAGTTCATGCTTTTTGTCACTTTGTGGACTTTTCTTCTTTGGAGCATGCTGCTTTTTATTAAATTCTATTTCGCCAATAGGATTTTCCTTGGGAGTATTTTTTCTAATAACATATTCCTTATTGCATGTTTCTACCTTTTGGATCCTCCTGGGATGCCAATCAAAAATTTTATGCTTCTTTGAGAGAGAATGTGACATTAGGGGTACTACTATTGAAATGGCTTCAAGATGAGGAACTATGTTATTTCCTGACTTCTTGAAAATAGATTGTTCCTTTCACACGACTAATCTCTCTTTAAGTAGAAGAGAAGAAAATTCACGAGTGGGATGATCAGATTTATTAATTCACGATGTTGTAGTGGAGATACCAGCCTTCGTAGATTTTGTGGCCATCGTCCACACAATGAAATACCACACTGGGGGCACTCTAACCGTAATTAAGAGTTTCAAATCCTTTGTCATAATTGGCTAAGATATCACAAATCCACCATTATATTTTTGAATGGGTAATTTCATGATGAAGAGGGACTTGAAAAAAATTTTAAATCATGTCTGACATCAAGACTTGAAAGCAAAGCCATCAAGGCTCCTAGTAGGGTTTGATGAATTCTTATTAAAGGTGGTATACTAATATACACATATACACTCGCCCTCAAAGAAGCTTGATAAAAATCTAGAAAATAGAGGAAAGAACAAAACCTAGAAGGTTATAAAATGGTCTCCCATGTCACAATGGGCAGGATGGTGGGCCAAGTACTTTGTCCTAAAAAATGAAAAAAGTAGAAGGCAAAAAAACTAGGTACTAGTGAAAACTTGGAAGAACGAAATAGAAAGATTGTAACAAGGTAGGAGACTAAGCCCACCTTCTCTTACAAATGATAGGAGAATGGGAGATGGTGATGATGCCAACTAAAAATTATTATAAACAAATGGCAAATCAAGCATAATCTATGTTTTGATGATTAACAATTCAATTTGAGAGGTGTCAAGGAACTAACATGTGTGTTGAGATGTTTTAAGGATTAGATATTTTAAGATTCAAAGCTTGGTAGGTTAAGTCATATGCCAAGTCGACTCAGGCATCGACTTTGGTCAAGTCGATCCCGAAGTTGACTCCAACATCAACTTCAAAGGGTCATTTTTTGATAGCCCTGACAATGTAGACGTGTGAGCAAGCAAAGTCTCAATCAAAGTCAACTTCTCATGCGACTTGGGTGAAGTTGCAACCGAAGTTGACTCCATCAACAACTTAAGGATCTTTAGTGGTCTGAAGCTGAATCTGACGGAGTCAAGTCACAACTGCAGTCGACTCTGACATGCGACTTAGATAAAATTGCACATGAAGTAGACTCAGAAATACAACTTGGATGAAGCTGCAAACCAAATTTACCTCGGTATTAGACTTGAGTACAAGAAGACTAAATCACAATGGATCGAGCTCAAACACATTCATCTTAACATGATTCAAAGTCTAAGACACAAGTCCAACCAAGACTTCTCTCAATGGGTATGATTAAGCTCAATATACAAGATGAACAATGGCCTACATATAAAAATAAAGTCTATCGAGGCTAAACTGACAAGATATAAGGATATACAAGCTAAGAGACAAAAATCATAAAGCATCAAGTTCAAATGAGCTAAGAGGAGAGTGAAGTCACAACCTAAGTCAACTTTACTCATGACTTGGGCCAAGTTTGAGATCAAGTAGGCCTGAAATAGAACCTGACTGAAGAGGTGAAGACCAAATTCGTAACTTAAGTCTACTCCAGTTTGCGACTTGGGCAAAGTCTCATCCAAGGTCAACTTTGAGTGCAACTTGAATCATAACAGTCGAAAAAATTCGAATGTTAGCACATTAAATGCGCTCCACCTACTTACTCCTAAGTATGCTTCACCTTCTAATTTCCTAGCATTAAGTGTTTATTAAAGAGATCTACAAGAATAACTTTGCTCTCTGACTGAAAGTGCTCGAGTGTACATCCATTCGTTCATTCTACAAGTTCTTCTATGAGTTAAAAATCTACTTACACAACTGTAAAGTGTAAACTGCCATTTTCATTCTTCTTGTTTATGATTCTATTTGGTTTGGTAGGGAGACCAAGACTAAGTGAAGGCAATGTAGCATGTGGTTGGAGTATGACTCGTCATCTACTTGTGCAAAACTTATAAAGGCCCCCTAGAGCTGGAATTTAGAAGAGAGTAAGTGCTCTAACTGCATTTCCATTGGCATAGTAGAACCCAAGGCACGAAGGTGTGTTCTTACCCTCTCTCTCCACTATAATCTCTTGTGTTTGTTTTGCTTGCTCTAATTATTATCTTCTTCTCCACATTTTTCATTCTAGGGGACTTAGTTCACAAAGGGGGGTACAACTAATATATTGAAATTTTTTAACCCAATTCACCCCTCCTCTGTTGAGTTTTACCATAAACTCGGGGCTAACAAAAATGAGTGGAAAAAGCAAGAGATTAGGAAATTCACAGTGGTAGTAAGAGAGAAAAATCAGATGCAATGTTATATATAGTTGTTGTGAGCAACTACGCTTCATGTGGAACTGCATAAGGATTTTCAGACTACCGTGGGCAACTTTTCTTCCTGAAAAATTGTAAAATATTGAAAAGTAATAATAATAATTTAAGTTGATTAGTCAAAATCCACATAGAGCACCTACATTGCAAGGGTAGACTTTTTGACCAACTGAGCCAGATGAGTAATAATGGGCCTTACCTAATAATTGTTTAAATATACCGTGGGTTATATTTATATTTTCGTTTTTGAATATTATTTCAGAAACTCGTGTAACTCTGTTGGTATATAGGTAGTCCAGTGGTCTTAGAGGTCTAGGGTTCGAATAGGGGTTTCATAGAAAAATATTAATTTTTTATATTTTTACCTCACAGGCATATGTCTTCACGGGATAAGATAGGATAAGATAAGAACTCTCCTAGTTAAGATTGGTTTGGAATAGATCTAGATTAACACAGGCAGTTGGATTGAGTAAATAAGGCCCATTTCGATCAAGATGATGTGGTGAATTTTAATTTGCCCATTTTGAAATAATTATAAATTAAGCATTTTAACTCTGATTTATATAATTAAATAGTCCATTTCTATATTTTTG
This sequence comes from Annona cherimola, assembly GCA_030490835.1. Taxonomy (NCBI): domain Eukaryota; kingdom Viridiplantae; phylum Streptophyta; class Magnoliopsida; order Magnoliales; family Annonaceae; genus Annona; species Annona cherimola. The sequence continues at coordinate 30,923,278 of CM059971.1, read as the reverse complement.
ATATTTTTGGACTCAATGTAAGGGTTTGATTTTTCATTTGAGATTAATTTTTGAGATATTAAATTAAATAATTATTTTTATCATTTAATTAAGTTTTAATTGGGGCATTATCCATTTTCAAATAATTTTCTACTTGTTAGTCATGTTGGGACTAACCCATTATTTTTGCAGGTGTACCAAATCAAGTGAGACATTAGAGATTGACTTGCTTGAAGATTTTTCAAGAACAATGTTTTAATCTATTCAAAATTATTTAAAGTCATGTATTGCAAATAGTGGACAAGTATTTTTATTATTTTTTTGTGTGTCTTGGATGTAATAATGGGAACATGACTAGTGCAAGTAGAATTTTGAATTTTTATGCAATTATAATAAGTAATTTTTCCATAAACGTGTGATTGATCTTGGAGAAATTGCATTAAATATACGACGAGGATCACTTTTTGGAACCGGTACATTACAAAAACTATGGAAACATGCAAGAGATATGCAGAAGTAGGAGTATTTAATGCTCATTTTAAAGTAATGCAATGCAAGAACCATGAATAGCTAGAGAAGTGCAAAAAGAAAGCATGACAAGCCCTTTAGAGAGAATTAAATATATGTTACTTCTCTCCTTATCAAATAAATATTACGTCGTTGACAATAATCTTAATTTTAGAATCAAAATATGGAAATTGTGGAGGGGATGAACATAATATTCCAAAAATTATACTTCTCTAGTATTTAGTGTAAATTTTGAAAGGGAGCATTTGATGAGAATTATTTTATGCCCACTACAATCAATTTTGGTGTGTGACATAGCATGATTTTTAGTAAAATCGTATACAACAAAAGAAAAAATTATAGATTGCCAACATTACAAAAGAAAAAAGGGAAAGAGAAAAAATTATAGATGGCTAAGAATTAAAACAAGAGTAAAAATTACAGTGGGCAAAAAATATTACGACAAAAGAAAATATTATCAAAAATAATAACTTAGAAAAACAAAAAAGAAAGAAAGAAAGAAGAGTGCCAGTCGTCATACTAAGGATTTTGGTGGAGTAAGTTTGGTTGCTTGGTTAAAGAAAAAAATATTTAAAATAAAAAAAGAAGAGTTTGAATGGAGCCCATCAATAAAAAAGTCTTGATTGGCTAGATGGAAGACCTCAACAACCTGTTAAAAATCCAAAAAATAAAATGAAACCTGACAAATTAATGGTGGGTGCAACAAGGAGTTTTGAAGAAGCTGCTACAGACCATGAAGTGGTGATTTCAGTAAAGTGACTACCACTCTCCCCTTTTGATTGTGATGTGACCAAACGAGAAGTTGAATATGAAAGCATAGCTTGGAAACAACTTAATATTGCTCCAAGGATTGCTGAAGGCAAAAAAAAAAAAGAAAAGAAAAGAAATGTAGCATGCAAGAGTTGACACCACATGTATGGAGATAGAAGTTAATGGATAGCGGGTATTTACATCAAAATCACATAAGACGCTAGTTGCAATTTTACTACTAATTAAAGTGACTGAGCATGTAAAATGGACATACAAAAAGAAGAAGAAGAAAAAATGTTACATCCATTCAAAAAAAATGAATGATTGCAAATCATTGTTGAAGCAAGTAAAATGGAAAAAAAAGAAAAAAATTGTGTTGCAGCCATTTTTAAAAGAAGACGACAAAAAATGCAGTGTGCAGGATGCGCCAACTGCCTAAAGAAGTACTTTACAAAAGCAACAATGACTAGCTATGATTTAAAACAAAATAAGACATGTAGACAAGCTAGTCGGCCACAACAAACCTGTCAAGTTGGCCACATGTACTATTATGATGAACATGATCAAATCAATCCAATAAATTGTCGAGTGACCTATCTCTTAGGAGATTACACCAGAAGGACTATGGAAGTGGAATCGATGTTGTGCCTCAAGCTTTACATCGTCAGGCTAGATTAGAATTAGAAATCAGAGGCCAATTAAAATTTTCACTGCCTAAAGCCTATAGTTTTATGAATGAGAGCTCAAGGATATTTTCATGTCAAAAGTAGGTGCTCGATGGTTCTTTTATAACAAAGGGGAGCATAGAGTCCTAAGGAATCCTTGTACAAAAGATTCCTCCCATTAGCTACCGAAAAAGATAACTCCCCATTATAATAGTCATTACAATTCAAATTGGGAATTTATCCAAAGGGATAACTCCTCGTTAGGATAGCCACCCCAATTCAAGTTGGGAACCTATCTTTCTCGATTGAGATAAACCTCATCCTTAAGAAGCCCAATCTCCCACTTGCACATGCTAGGCGGCTTCACCGTTCTCCACTTTATAACTGTCCATGTAGGCAAGTAGGTCGTTTAACTAGTAACTATAACTTGCAATTTAGGAGCTTAATCCTATAAACTTGTTAGGGATATGTAGTAGTTACACTTTGGAATAAAATAATATCTCTTTATGCCCAGACTCATTTCATTACATTAGTCCAAGTATACCTAGTGTTATCATAACTGGACCAGATCGGTCAATTCTACCGAAAACCGGTTCAAACCTGGTTCAATTAAAGTCGGTCCGGTTGAAAGTCATTAAATTGCTCAAATCGTCCGAAACGCGGTTGGACTTGAACCGGAAATGGTGGTTGAACTTGGTTTGGCCAAATCATCCAAAAACAAACAAAAAATACCACTAGCAAGTGCCAAGCTGCCCTTTTCTCCCCCAAAATTGCATCTTCCAGCCTCGCTCATTTTTGAAGAATAGAAAAATCCTAGCTATCCCTTTGCTGCCATTTCACTTGCATCATCACCCCTCCGACAGCCTCCATGCTTTCGGCACCGATTATCATCACTGTCTTAACCTCTCACGACTCTCCAATCTCCTTGTCTCCTAATATCCTACTCTCCTTGTTTGTCTTCGAACCTATCAATTTGCCACTACCATTCCTTTTTCTCATTATTTCCGTCAGCGACATTCAAAGAAAAACATATATAGGTTTCCTTCTTCCTCTCTCAAGCAACACAAGCTTTCTTCCATGTCAAGATGCTGATATGTCCAGCGAATATGAAAGAGCAACAACTCTTCTCTACTTTAGATGGTGCGAAGAAAAAGAAGAGGTGAAGAGGTAGGTAGTTATCTCTTTTGCTTCTTCAAGTGTCGATGGTTTCATGTTTTCTTATGTTTGACTTGAATTGGATTGGAGTTAGCCTTGCCTTCAAAATTATAGAGATAAGTAGGGAGAATATTTTGTTATAGATTGGATATTTTAAGTGTCCCTTTTAAGTTATAGATGGAGAAAAGTTTTGTTCATGACCTAATATTATTGATGATGAATCGATTAGATCTTATAAATACATCTTAAAGAGGCCTCAAACTAAGCATTCAAACTATCATTGCAGTGAAAAAATTATAGAAGACTTGGAGGCCCAAAATCTCATTCCATTTTGATTTCTTTCAATTTGGCTTTTATAAATTAGTGATGGGTTTGTGCAACAAAGAGATGGGATTGGTTATTCTTGTATAATAAATTGTAGGAAATAGAGAGAATTATTTTTAACCATATTGTTCTTATTTTAGCCTTGCTATATTGTCGTACCTTCTCCACATTGTCCTTTAGATGCCTAAGTGATGACATTTGGATTTCTTTATAAATGCTACATCCATGTGAAAACGGCTGATATATCTTATGGATTGTTCTATATTCTCTATCTTTAATTATGGATTTGGAAATTGACATAAATTTTTTATGGTGGGCACCATTACTTGAATGGTTCTAAATCTTCTGATTAGCATTAGATGTAAGCAAATGCGATGTAGTCTGATTGGAAGACTATCATGGCAAAGTGGTTGGCCTTCAAGTGGAAATTGAAGTTGATGACCTAAACATGGCACAAATCGAGGAAACGATTTAAATGATTGCATGCAAAACCCCGCTTGTTCAGCCATCATTAATTTATTTTATTTTTACTGTGTTAGATACTTTTTCATAAACATATCGAGATAAATATGGATGGTTCATTAGTAAAGCACCAAGAGTTAAAGCTCATTACACATTTCAAGTAGGTTAATTTAGTTGTTTTTTGTAATTTAATATGTTATATTTTTGCTTACTTAATAAATTTTTTAAAAAAATTTGCACATTAGGCTGTGATAATTAGAGTCTAACTTATAAATTTAAGAGTTATGAATATGTAATTATATCAATATAATTAATTAAAAATAATTAAATATTTACGACATCATAAATATGTCATGCTGGCATTATCGGTTCAATCACCAATTCCATTTTGACAACACTGAGTATATCTAATCTCTTATGAGGGATACACTTGATTTTTCCTCTATTACATTGCAACACAATTATGTCTGAGCACATAACACAGTCATATAAATAGACATAACCGGTCAACCAGTCAATACAAGCAAGTGATGTAAAAACAAAGTAGTCTTCCCTTCGCACATATTTTCCTAGACATGTCCCGCAAAGCTGCATTACTAATGACTTATAGGCAACATGCTAAAGTAGCAATATTCGATTGAGATCTTAAAATATAGTCGAAAGTCACATAGGTCATAAAAATGAAACACTTGTTGCTTCAAGGGCTTTCATAGTGAAGAGACAAGGATTATCTAAAAAAGGAACTCTACTCACTTCCCTTAAAATTCATTAAGCACACATGGTATGAAACACGTGTTATAGTGTTATAGTGGAAAAATTCTTAACCAATAAGGAGCGTATGTCATTAACTCTTTGATACTATATAGACCTTAGTTCAATTGTTGTCAAGAGCCTAAACTGAGTCCCCAAAGTGCCTGCCATCTTTGGGCACCAACTAAAGTCTCGTGCTTGGCTTTAATAAGGTCTAATACATAGGGCTCCGCTGTGGTCAAGATCTTGTGAACTCATCTTGATTCTATCATCAAGGTGACAAATGTCTTCAGACTTATGCTCACATAGACCATTTATTCAACTTAAGTTGCCTCATCTCTATATGTTCTCAAAAAAACATTAGAGATGACTACCCATGAGAGAGGGCCAATCTTTGAACTTGTTGACATACTTCTAATTAATCACTTCATATTCATCGTCTATCCATGCTATCATTTTCATAAATAATAAACGCATATGAATTGTTTAAAATGAATTACAAGTATTCCAATATATACATCATATTCTACACAATCCTAAAAATTTTATCTGTTATAAAAATACATATCTAGCAATTAGTATTGTGACATTGGAATTACTTATTTTCGTGCTATGATATCCCTTACAAAATTATACTTGACATCCATGTGCTTTGTTCTGCAATGATATTTGGGATCTTTTGTATATGCAACCACTTGACTATCATAGTGTATGATTATAGGTCTAGTTACATTCTTTATAACTCCCAAATGATATAAGAACCTTGTGAGCCAAACCACATCTTTTACTGCTGTTGAACATGCTATAAGTTCAGATTGCATAGTTGATAACGCTCCATAAGTTTGTTTCTTGCTGCTCTAGGAGATGACATCATTTATTCTGCAAGAAATCATAGCTTGATGTTGAATTTTTCTCATCTAGGTCTCCACCTTAATCAGCATCTGAGTAGCCCACTAAGTGCAAATCACATCCTCAATAGCAAATTGAGTTGTCTATAGTGCTTTTAAGATATCTAAAAACCCTATTGATAACTAGCCAATGTGCACTTCTAGGATTTAATTAATATCGACTTAGGAGATCAACATCATAATAAATGTCAGAGTTAGTACACATCATAACATACATCAAGGTCTCAACTACAATAACATAAGGAACATTTTTCATTTCTCTCTTTTGAACTAGAGTCTTAGGACACATTTCAGGGTTTAATGACTCACCACTTGCAAATAGGGTTGTCTATGGGTTTGTAACTCTACATATAAAGTCATTCAAAAACTTTGTTAATGCATATTTCTTGAGAAAGACTTAGAAGTCTTCTTAAACAATCTCTTTTGATTCTAACTCCAAGTATATAATTTGCTTCACCTATGTCATTCATCTCAAAATTGGAGGATAGTCATTCTTTAAGGGTAATAAGAAATGCAAGGTCACTTCATACAAGTAGGATATCATCAACGTAGAGGGATAAATTTGCAAAATCATCCCTGGATCATTTTATGCAGACACAGTCATCTTCATTGATCATCGTAAATCCATAAGATATTATAGCTTGATGGAATCTCAAGTACCACTATCTAGATGATTGTTTGAGGCCATAGATTGATCACTGGAACTTGTGAACTTACATTTTGGCCTTCCTTTATAAAACTTACAAGTTGTTCCATGTCATCTTATAAAGCTATTTCAATGTCAATTTGGTAATGTTCTAAATCTAAACTTGCAACATTTGCAAGAATGAGGCATATATGCTTTAGCCACTAAGTGAGTCTTGTATCTTTCAATCTATCTATCATCTTTGCATTCAATCTTGAAAACCCATTTGTTCCCAATTGGTTTTTGTCCAGATGGAAGATCAACCAAGTGTCAGACCTAATTAGTCCTCATAGATTTAAACTCTTCTTCCATTGTCTGTTTCCATTTTTTCTTCGTCAGGCTTGAGAGAGCTTCGTGAGCTTATCTAGGTTCTTCATCATCTTGAGAAGTACTCATCAGGAAGGATTCTTTGGGCTCATCATCATCATCTTGAGATGCAACCGTAAAAGTTTTGTCCACAATCGCAAAACGACAACATGAGACACTTTTAGAAGTACTTCTCTAAAGATATTGTTCTTTAGATCCATTACCCCCACTCAACTCAAAATATTGATTTACGACTTCAGTTTCTTCAACTATTAGTCTTGAGCACCAATTTCTTTAGGATCTTCCATCTCATAGAGAGAAGCATCCTTGTTAGTCCAACCTGACTTGTTAGAGAGAAGCATCTCAAGATGTTGTTCTCAGAATGTGGCATTTCATAATTCAATCTCAGTTGTGCTTCCATCCTTATGATCACCTATGGACACATACCTTTAGGAGTGTTTAAAGTATCAAATGAAGATGTGTTTCTTTCCTCTTGGGCCTTATTTGTCATATTTGTGAGAGGGATTATGGATAAAAGTTGCCGACCCCATGGTCATAAGTTGATTAAATTAGGCTTTTGACTTGTCACAAGTCATAAGGAGTGGAAGTGACTTATTTTGAGGGCATAAGGTTAAGTATATGTGTGACTATCATCAATGTGTCTCCCTAATAAGATATTGAAAGATTTAATTGTGTCATCGTAAACCTAACCATTCTAGCACTGTACTGTTTCTTCTTTCAGCAACACCATTTGTTGCGGAGTTCTACAAGCTTTTCATCACAAAAACTTTTGAATCCACTATCAGTTCTCAATGCTTTGATCTTTTAACTAGTTGGCTCTTAACCATACTTGTGTAGCATCTAAAGCATGCCTCGCCCTTATATTCATTTGACCATAGATGTCCGAATTGACCAACTGCAATGGAAACACAACTCTGGTTATTTTATCAAATGATTTCCTTATTACTTTTCCTACTAGACAATTTTCACAAGTAGACAAATTGATTTTAGTGAGTAGACTAAGAAGGCCTTCTCTAGCTAACCCATCCATTCTCTCTTATCTAATGTTTACTAATATAGCATGTCATATGTTTTCATCAATATTTGCATTTGAAGATGAAATAAATGAAAAACAACTATCATGAGATATAAAAATATCATAATCAATTTCTAATATCATTAATCCATCTTTAATAAAACCAAAGCATCAAAAGTTATTTTCAAACAATCATCATTAAATTTTTTTTTATTTAAAAAAACTCAAATGTAGAAGAGATAAAACAAAGGCTGAGTTGTGCCAGATCTTTGAAGTGTAAAGGTTGTTATGCAGGACTAAGGTTCGTCCACCACGTAACTCAACCTTGCAGGTTTCTATCCCTTTAACTTTAGCTCTGGAGTTATTCCCTGCATAGATCCACCTCGTTCCTATTAGCACTTGGCGCTACTCCACAAATGCTTGTTCATCGCTCCTAAGTCTGCAATCCATAAATATACTTGATTCGGTTAGCATAACTGAGCTATAAATGTAAATGGAAGTGGGAGCAGGGGTAAGGTTAGGTAATACCTTCTTTGGCTTAGTACAATCATAAGCGAAGTGTCCTAACTTGCTACAATTTTAGCATTTGACTTCGTCCATGTTCCTCTTTCCTTTGCACTTGCGTCGGGCCTTCTTAGCATCTTATGGGCATTGATCATCCTTCCCCTTTTATTAAAGAACCTCTAATTTCTCCTTCACTTGAAACTTGAAATTTTATGCGGCCTGGAACCAACAACATATGCTTGTCTAGAGGAAGATTTTGCAGCCTCTATGCACTCATCCTCTAGTTCCAAATGACGTGCAATAATATCAAAGATCTTGATGTTGTTGTTATGCATCATTTTAACCTTCATATGTTCCTAATTATCAGAGAGGGACCTAATCATTGCCTGCACTTGCTGCTCATCAGTGAGAGCATACCTTGCGACTAAAGTTCTCATATTATGTTTAACATTTCTCAAAAATGTTGCCTCATAGTGTGGTTATGATGCTTCTTATAAATGTCAAATTTGATGGTAAGTCTCCTCACCTTCATAGCAGAAGTAACTCCAAAATTTTCATTCAGGGCAATCCACATATCCTAAGTCATGATGTACTATTCGAATTCACACATTAGGTCATCTTGCATACTACTTAGAAATGTCATGCAAGCGATGCTATTCTTCCTTTTATAAGATTGGTAAGCCTCATGATCTCTTTTGTGTTGAGCTGTGTTTCTATGCTTGAGTTTACTCATGATGTTGGTCAACACTTCCAGCGCCTCCTACTCTTCTAGGAGGTATCGGACCTTATAATGTCAGATATCGTAATTGTCGTTACTAAGTTTTTTTTTCTTTGTTAAGTCATTTATAATTATTTTTTATCCTATTGACAATTACTTGGCTACAAGGAATATTAGCACATAATTGATAATAGCATGGATATTATTTCTCATAAAAGGCTGACCAAGTTAATGGTAAAATAACACAAGGAACAAATTCGAAAATTCACTGTGTTGTCAATCATCATTCGTTTCTCAAGTATTGGGCTATTATTAATTCAGTTTGATCACACCAAATTTTAGTTCTAAATGAGAATTTCTTTGATTCCTACTAACTTAGGAACCCCAATCAAAAGAAATTTTCTATTTTAAAATTATTTCTAAGATGAAGATTCTATCTATTTACCCACATGTTGTTAAATTCTACGCACACTTCCTTTGATTAGCTAGGTTACAGGTTGGGTTGTGGTAGACTCCCCACGTTTCTCAAGATCATATTTAAGTGACCATGAGTTCACTTAGTACCGCAGTAATCTTTAGCCTAGGCACCAACTACTAGTCATGTCATAGAATTTTAATTCACACCACAAGTGAATACTAAAAAGATAAGAGTCCAATAAAAGGTCTAATAGGTTAAAAAAATTTACGTAACCCCTTTTTTACACACAAAGGGCATAATATTCCAGATTTCCTTTTGCAAAATGTAGTCTAATGCCCCCACACGCACTTTAGCGGCATTAGTCCAAGTAGCGAACTTGTCTGTACTTTAGGCTCTATTTGCAACTCTTTCTAACCAAAAAGAATTCTTTCCCATGCTAGATTTTGCAAATTTTGCCTCGTGTAAATTGGAATAAATAGATAAAATGACTAATCTTTTGATCCCTGAAGTGATCCTGCACTATTTCATTTTTCTAATGAATAAAAAGCATCAAAAATAGTTTTAAATGTCTCACTTCTCACTCTAGATATTATCTTTTCTATTCCCATTATTTTTGGTAAGGAGTTAATGAACCCATAGAACTTTTGTTTTAGGAATGGTTTTATACTTGTTAAATAAAATCATTCTATAAACATTTTCATGAACCAAGTATGTTCATAAAGGGTATGTCTTAGACTCATCTTATATTCAATGTAAGCTTTAATGGTGGGTATTTAGATGCTTTTAAGCTCAGCCTTAAATTTTTCAGATAAGGACTTACCATGATCTATTTTCGTATTTATCTCATATAATGAAATAAGTATTAAGTATAAAATGTGTGCACAAACAAGCAAGGCATATGATATGGCACACACATATATTTTATATAAATAACGCAATTGAGTCTTAAAACAGAAAACATAACTATACCATTGCGTCTAAAATGTCCAAATTAGTAGGAATTGATATTGAATCACCAAAAGTGAACTTAAAATGGTTAAATCCATCAAAAACAAAAAAAATTTGAGTCTCGAACTGAAAAATCTAATCGTACCTTGTGTTTAGAATGTCCAAATTAATTAGTAAGAATTAAGTATTAGATCATCAAAATCAAACTTAAAACGGTTAAAGATCCATCCAAAGCAAAATGGACGGCCCACATTGCACCACATCAACATTGGCCCACATCTGAATGACCCTTCTATTGTTGGGCCTACTAGTCTAGACTCTTTTTGGGCCTAAACCCAGGAGCTGTGGAATCTTTGGTCTAGGTAATTTTTGCAATTTTTTTTTGTCTATTTTCCATTTTTTCAAAATAATTACATGTAGGGGTCTTTTACAAAAATTTACCTTTAATTTCAAGGTTTGTTTGGTACATCTGCTACAAATGGATATATGGTACATCTCATGCGATTTGAATTAATTTTGAATATGATTTTCATTATTTTTAAAATCAATCCATTTGAAAAATTTTGGAATTATGTAATTAACATATAAAAGTAACGATTTGCATAATTAAATCAAATAAACATCTAATCATAATTATCATTATAATAAAATACAATAATTCACTTACCTTTTTTGCAAAGCCAAATTCTATGCATGAGCATGTATGGGCTTTAAAAAAATTAAAGAAGTGCATATCTATCATTAATATATATATATATATATGTGCACATATGCATCTCAATTTCATTAAAACCAAAGAGGAGAAGGGATTTGTTCGTACTTTCTCAAGAGAGTTTGTTCTCCTAAAAATATTCTAATGATCAAAGGCATCCTCGAGTGGAAATCCAATCCATTCATTTTGTTAAAAAAATTCCAATGATCAAAACAAGATTTGACATGTTCATAAGTGAAAAAAGAAAAATAGCCTATTGAAGTCAAATTGTAGTTTATGTGGTGTGCATTTTTTTGTTTGGAAATTTTCTCCTCTAATGCATTAATGTATTTGTGCATATCACATAAAATGATCAATATTAAAAAAATCATGCCATCATAAATGTATATTTTAAATCATTCCAACATGCATATTAATACACATGTGTTTGTCAATATATATGGCTCAAAAATTAATACACATGATTGGAAAGCCAAGGCACAGTTTAATGCCTCTAGTACTTATGTTGGGATAAATATTATCAAATCAATCCAATAAATCATTGGGCAGCCTACCTCTTAAGAAATCACACCGGAAGGGCTGCTAAAGTGGTATTGATGCTGTGCCTCAAGCTTTACATCACCTGGCTAGATTGGAATCACAAATCAAAAAACAACCACAATTTCACCTCCTACATGCCTACTATTTTGGGGACCAGAGCTCAAGGATTTTTTTGGTTGTGTCAAAAGTGGGTCCTTGACGGTTCTTTTATAACAAAGGGGAGCGGAGAATCCTGAGGAATCCTTATTTGCAATCTCTTAGCAAGTCCACGAGTCGTAGATTGTAGTATATAAAATATCGATTCCACATAAATTTAGTAATTAAAATGTTGGATTTAACACTTTATAACCAAAAAATAAGAGAATAAGATAAAAGAAGAAAATAAACAAAAAAGTTGATCTTAAGAACATAAAATAGATATTAGAATCAAAGAATGAGAGTATCTAGAGTATAGGGTTTCATATACGTCTTCTACAACGAATACATGAAGTGCTTACTTAATTCAAATATAATGTGTTAAAGGAGAACTAACCCTAAATTATTCTTGCACCTTTTCTCTAAACCTCCAAGGCGTAACCTAATATATTCTTAACCACCTATTCTTAATTAGGATTTATTAAGTTTTATGGCCGTTTGTGCAATTTTTCAAGGTCATCACACCGATTCTCATGGTCTTAGATTTTTAGGTTGAATATCTTAATTGTCGTATATTAGACTTCCTCATCGCAATTATATTAACTAATACATGAGAATCATTACTAATGTGGGAACTCAAATATTAATCAAACATTAAATCACAAGATATTAAATTTATAACTAATATTCTTTATAAATCAAGCAAAATCATAATATCCACAATATTGTATGCATGTTACATTCGAAATCCTAAGTAACGGATTTAGCCTAGCATGTTTATGATTAAATCCAACTATAAAATAAAAGCGTATCTCAAACCTATCATAAAAAAACAATATAATCAAAAGAAAAGAAGAAAAGGAAAGTTTATTAGTTGGAAGCTGCAATGATATCTTGATAACTCCAATTAACTTACTGTCTCAGTCCTTGCCTTGTACTCTACATCTTCTCTCGCTCTTCGAACCTTAAATCAAGCTCAAAGGATATTCTAGAATGCATTGGGACATTCCCAAGAAGTGTTTATATAGAGATCTCAAAGCCCCTTGTGCACACACTTCGAATTGCACACCAATTCACTTAATTAGGGTCCCACATGATTTGAACTGTGTGGTACCCAGATCCACACATCGCGTCAAATAAGTGTATCATCTTCAACTGCTCATAACTTTTGATCCAAGAGTAGTTACAAGAGCCACAATATATCAATTGAAAACATTTTTCAAGCCTGTCAACATAACAACTAGGGTAAGCTTAGTTGAGCTTGTTTTCAATGTCAAAAGTTGTTGTTTCTATAAGATTCATGGTCTTAAATTTGTATATACTTTCCTACGCAATTATGAGTGTTTAGCGCTAAGTAAAGCTAAATCAATTAAAATATCTTAAACACTCAAATTCTTGTCAATTAATATTCGAAATAGATAATATAAAAGTGACACAACAATCCTTCCACGGAAGATACCTCCCATTAGCGATTTCAAAAAATAACGCCTTGTTTGGATAGCCATCCCAATTCAAATTGGAAATTTATACAAAGGGATAACTCCCTGGTATGATAGTCATCCCAATTCCAGTTGGAAACTTATACTTCCTGATTGGGACAAACGTTGTCCTTAAGAAGCTCATATGGGAATAAATTCTAATATGCATGAGAACCGATCAAAAGCTAGTTGATTCGTGAATATGAAAAAAACATCATGCAATGACAAGCGCGGGAGGAGTGGCCATGAATGGCTAGTAGGGGCAGCAGCCGCAGATAGCAAACGGAAAAAGGAAGAAGAAAGTCTAAAGAACAAAGAAAGAGGCTTACACACTAAACCAGAAGTCGACAGATCGGTTGCCAGGCATGCCATCATTCCTTGTCATCCACGCCACAATAATTTTTTTATATCGTGTTTTAAAAAAGTCATAGAATTTCTAGCTGCCTAGACGTGTTGGTGACTTGATTTGGAGGAAACAACTCCAAACGATGAAAGCAGTAATGAAGATGAAGTCCATGATGGCATCAAAATCACCTGTGGTGATCACTAATATAGGTATTTAAACAAGAGGCCCAACCCATAGGAAGTGCTTCCTACGTTTTTGTCGTAGGAAGCCTCATCTAAACCGTCCAGATTGAATCGACGGCTTTGATTTCACAGGGAATTTTCGGTAGTTGAAAATGTGTTTCCCCTTTGTTTCCATGCTCTGCTTCTCCCTTGCTTCTCCATGCTTCTCCCTTGCCTTCGTTTCCATCCCCATGCTTCTCCCTTCCCTTGCGTTTCCATGCTCTGCTTCTCCCTTCCCTTGCGACTCGCTGTAGAGCTTAGCCGGATTTGCTTGGAAGCTGGTGGGACGGAGAAGGTGGAGACGACACGGTGAGATCTGAGATGATGGGTTCCTCCTAGGAGACGACACTGTTGGAAATATAGCTAAATCCATATTTTGATGATTAACAAATCAATTTGAGAAAGTCTTGGCTACTAACAAGTTTGTGAAATGTCTTAAGGAATATACATTTGAAGAAAATCAAGTTGGAAGGCCAAGTCGTTCCCCAAGTCGACTCCAAGATCGACTTCAATGTGCCTAAAACGTCCAGAGTTGAAATGGGAGAAAGAGCAAGTGAAGTCGCAGGTCAAGTCGACTCCACATGCGACTTGGGTAGCCAAGTCGCAGACGAAGTCGACCTCGCTATCGACTTCAGTCGTGCAATTTTCTCCAGAGTTGAAAGTTGGGACACGGAGCTGCCAAGTCGCAGGCCAAGTCGACTCCAGTTGCGACTTGGGTGAAGTCGCGAACGAAGTCGACCCCGAAGTGCGACTTGAGGTTTTGGAGATTCAAAGATACTGATTCAAGCTTCTTTCAAAGATCAAAGATGCAGTTTCAAGATTAAATGATTTCAAACATCAACTCAAAGCCTCTCAAATCCAAGACAAAAAGTTTCAAGGTGTTCAAGATCAAATCAAGTCTATCAAGTCAAAGGTTTGGAGATCATGGAGCTAATGAAAGCAAGACTCAATGATTCAAGACATGAAAAATACAAAAGAAGCAGAAGAGAAGACTAATATCCAAAAGGAAAATGAAGAACCAAGTTCCAAAGTTCAGAAAATCAACTGACGAGGTGAAGTCGCACACGAAGTCGACTCCACCTGCGACTTGAGTCAAGTCTGAAGCCAAGTCGACCCAACCTGGAACTTGAAGACGCTACAGGAAGTGAAGTCGCGAAGCCAAGTCGACTCCAGACTGCGACTTGGGTGAAGTCGCAAAACCAAGTCGACTTCATGATCGATTTCAATCGAGGAAAAACTTCCAGCGTTGAAAACTGAAGATCGGAGTCTGCGAAGTCGCACCCGAAGTCGACTCCGTCAGCGACTTGGGTGAAGTCGCACCCGAAGTCGACTCCACCTGCGACTTGGGTCGCAACGGTCGGATTTATTTTCGAACGTTGGCGCATTAAATGCACGCCACCAACCTTCTAACGTTCGGATTCCCTCCAAACTTATAAATACAACCCATTGTGAACGAAGGAGATATAAGAGGATCATTAAGTGAGCTTAACTCATATCCATAAGAGCTTCAAAGAGATCAAATCACTCAAGGAGGAAGAATTGTGTTTCAAGTTGCAAGAGCTACATTCAGAAACTTCAAAGCCATCATCTACAAGTTCTTCCCTGCGCTAAATCGTTTCTACACACCTGTAAAGTGTAGTTTACTTTTATTGTTTACTTGTTTGTGTTGAACTTGATTTAGCTTGCGTAGCTAAGATCAAGTGGTAGCAAAGTAGTGTGTGATTGGAGTGTGACTCATCACCTACTTGTGCTAAGTGATTGATGCCCCCTAGAGCTGGAATCTAGAAGAGAGCAAGAGGCTCTAGTTGTTGATGCCCCCTAGAGCTGGAATCTAGAAGAGAGCAAGAGGCTCTGGTTGTATATGCCCCCTAGAGCTAGAATCTAGAAGAGAGCAAGAGGCTCTAGTTGTATTCGCGGAATACAATAGTGGAACCCAAGTCACAAGGAGTGTGAGCTTGGAAGAGTGGAGTAGGGAGGTTGCCCGAACCACTATAAAATCCTTGTCTACTTGCTTTTATTTCTGCTCTCTTTATTACTTTGCTTTCCATTCAGTTTCTTCATTCAAGGGGATTAATTCTACAAGGGGTTAAGTTTTTAAGTTACCAAAGAAATTTTTAAGAACCCAATTCACCCCTCCCCTCTTGGGTTTTGCCATCTATTCGGGACCCAACAAGTGGTATCAGAGCAGGTCTTTGAGTTAAATCAAAGAGATCTATTGATATGGCATCCCAATCGATTCCCGTTCCCGCTTTTGCTGAGGGCCAATCATTCACTAGGCCACCATTGTTTGATGGGAACAACTTTGGTTATTGGAAGCTTCGTATGAAGCAACTCATCATGGCTACCGATATGGATTCTTGGATTGCTATCCAAGACGGTGTAACTTTGCCAATTAATGAAAGAGCTTCCAAATGGACCGAAGAGGAAGTAAGAACCGTCAAGAGCAATGCTAAGGCTATGAACTCTTTATTTTGTGCTCTTACGGCTTCGGAGTATGATAGAGTATCTTCTTGTTTGACTGCAAAAGAGATATGGGATACTCTAACATCCATTTATGAAGGAACCTCCCAAGTCCAAGGGACTAGGAGAAATATTTTGATAGGAGAGTTGGAAAGTTTTAGAATGCTAGACACTGAAAATATTTCTGAAATGTTTGCAAGATTTTCTAAGATTACTAATGCTCTCAAAGGTCTTGGAAAAGCTATCTCTGAATCCGAACAGGTGATGAAGATACTAAGAGCTCTACCGGATTCATGGACTCCAAAGATTACAGCTATTGAAGAAGCGAAAGACCTCAACACCCTAAAGCTAGAAGATCTAATTAGCTCACTAATGTCACATGAGCTAATTAAGAGAAGAAACGAAGAGAATCATAAAGGGAAGAAAATCATTGCATTAAAAGCGGCACGCAACTCAGATGAGTCTACCTCCTCGTCTAACAATGGTGATGAAGATATTGCACTTCTTACTCACAAGTTTCGAAAATTTGTGAGAAAAGAAAAGAAGAAGGAGGTTACAAAATGCTACCGATGCGGGGGCGTAGAACATATGCAAGCTCAATGTCCTACACCAGAAGAAAGGCCAAAGGAGAGTCATGAAAGAAGAAAATACCAAAGGCCAAGAGGAAGAGGCATGTTCGTCAACGAGGAGACTTCATCAACATGCAGCTCTTCAACCGACGAAAATGATGCAGCCAACTGTGCAAGAATATGTTGCATGGCACGAATCGAGCAAGAAGAGGACTTGCTATGCTTAAACACGACTGAAGTTTTGGAAGAACAATCCACCTCAACCAAATGTACAAGCAATGATGAGAATTGTTTAAAGGCAAAGGCAAATAATGTATGGTTCATGGATAGCGGTTGTTCAAGGCACATGACTGGAGAAAGAAATTTGTTTCACAAACTTAAGCCTTGCAACGACGGAACGGTTGCCTTTGGTAATAATGAGAAAGGTAAAATCAAAGGTAAAGGAAATATTTACAGTAGCTCAAATGCATGTATGGAGGATGTTTTGTTTGTTGAAGGACTCAAGCATAACTTAATGAGCATTAGCCAATTATGTGATAAAGGATATAAGGTTGTGTTTGAATCATCTATATGCAATGTATTTGATGGTGAGCATATCATGTTTAGTGGAAAAAGACATGGAAATATATATTTGGTTTCACTTGATGAACTAGATGGTCAATGTCTAATGGCCATTGATAATGATCCATGGGTTTGGCATAAAAGGCTTGGACACATAAACATGAGAAACATAAAAATCCTATGGAAAAAGAGTTTGGTAGAAGGCTTGCCTAAGTTGAAATATGACAAAGATAAAATATGTAAGGCATGTCAATTATCTAAACAACCAAAGATGCCTTTCTCTACCAAAAAGGAGATTTCCACCACTAGGCCGCTTGAATTGCTACACATGGATCTATATGGGCCATCCGACATTTTAACCATTGGTGGAAAGAAATATGTATTTGTAATTGTTGATGACTTTTCAAGATTCACATGGATAATTCTTTTAGCTAGCAAAGATGAAGCCTTCTCTATGTTTGCAACGTTTGTAAACTTGGTGGAAAATGAAAAACAAAGTACTATTATGACTATAAGAAGTGACCATGGTGGTGAATTTGAGAACAAACGATTCATAGAATTATGTAATGAAAAAGGAATTCATCACACATTTTCTGCACCAAGGACTCCACAACAAAATGGAGTAGTGGAGAGGAAAAATAGAACTCTACAAGAGATGGCTAGAACTATGCTAAATGAGAGCAAATTATCTAAGAAGTTTTGGGGTGAAGCTGTAAGTACAGCTTGTCATGTATTGAATCGAGTTACCATTAGAGCAATCTTGAAAAAGACCCCATATGAGCTATGGAAAGGAAAGAAACCAAACATATCTTACTTTCATACTTTTGGATGCACATGTTATGTTCTGAACAATGGAAAAACCAACTTGGGAAAACTTGATGCTAAAAGTGATGAAGCAATATTCCTTGGTTATTCATCAAATAGCAAAGCATATAGAGTTTTCAATAAACGAAACCAAGTTGTAGAAGAATCCATACATGTTGTTTTTGATGAAACTAACCCAAGCTTTAAAAGAAAGGATGATTTAAGTGATGCAGATGAGATTGTAAGCAACTTTGAAAAGCTGCATGTGGAAAAGCAAGAAGATTCCATGGAGGAAAGGGTAAGTGAAGGTAACAATTCCTATAAACCTCCAACTGATTTAAAATTCAATCATGCACATCCAATTGAGCAAGTTATAGGAAATGTGTATGAAGGTGTAAAAACTAGAAGGTCAAAGCAAAATGTGTGTGGACAATATGCTTTTGTATCCAAGATTGAACCTTCTAATATTGAACAAGCTCTTGATGATGAAAACTGGATTATAGCAATGCAAGAAGAGCTAAATCAATTTGAAAGAAATCAAGTTTGGCAACTTGTTCCTAGACCAAATGACTGTATTGTTATTGGCACCAAGTGGGTCTTTAGGAACAAATTAGATGAAAGTGGACTAGTAGTGAGAAACAAAGCTAGACTTGTGGCAAAGGGGTACTCACAAGAAGAAGGAATAGATTTTGAAGAATCCTATGCCCCGGTTGCTAGATTGGAAGCAATTCGCATATTACTAGCTTTTGCATCTCACATGAACTTTAAATTGTTTCAAATGGATGTCAAAAGTGCATTTTTGAATGGTTATATAAGTGAAGAGGTGTATGTTGAGCAACCACCTGGATTTGAGGAGAAAGATCAATCTAAATTTGTGTACAAGTTGACCAAAGCACTATATGGATTGAAACAAGCCCCAAGAGCTTGGTATGATAGACTAAGCACATTTCTGATTGATCACAATTTTCAAAAGGGAAAGGTAGACACCACTTTGTTTATCAAGAACAATGGAAAAGATATATTGATCATTCAAATTTATGTTGATGATATTATTTTTGGTGCTACTAATGAATCTCTTTGTCAAGAATTTTCTGAGCTTATGCAGAAAGAATTTGAGATGAGCATGATGGGAGAGTTAAACTTCTTCCTTGGATTGCAAATCAAGAAATTAAATGAAGGAACTTTCATTAATCAGTCCAAGTACATCAAGGAAATGCTCAAGAAATTTGGCATGGAGCATAGCAAAGGAGCAAACACACCCATGAGCTCAACAATCAAGCTTGACAAAGATGAAAAGGGCAAAGTAGTTGATTTAAAATTATATAGAAGCATGATAGGTTCATTATTGTATTTAACTGCTTCTAGGCCAGATATTTTGTTTAGTGTGTGTATGTGCTCTAGATTTCAATCATGCCCAAAAGAATCACACTTGGTAGCTGTGAAAAGAATTTTTAGATATCTAGTAGACACTACCAATTTAGGACTATGGTATCCAAAGGGCTCAAATTTTGATCTAATCGGCTACTCGGATGCGGATTTTGCTGGTTACAAAGTAGATAGAAAAAGCACTAGTGGAACATGTCAGTTTCTTGGAAGCATGTTGGTTTCATGGTTTTCAAGAAAACAAACTAGTGTTGCTCTATCTACGGCGGAAGCCGAATATATTGCCGCCGGGAGCTGTTGTGCTCAATTACTTTGGATGAAACAGCAACTTAGGGACTATGGCATGGATTTTAAAGATATACCTATCAAATGTGACAATACCAGTGCCATATGTCTAACCAAGAATCCAGTCTTGCATTCTAGGACCAAACATATAGACCTTAGACATCATTTCATTAGAGAACATGTAGAAAATCATGATATATGTTTGGTATATGTAAGAACAGAGGATCAAGTTGCAGATATATTCACTAAGCCCCTAGCAAAAGAAGCATTTTATAAGATTAGAAATGACATGGGAATGCTTGAACTCACTTAAAGCATAAACTTAGGGGGAGCACCTGTTTAGGGGGAGCAATCCCACCTATCTATTTCTTTACCCTCTAATCTTTTTGATATATTGACAAAAAGGGGGAGAGAGATTTAAGGAGAAGAAGAGTATTTGAGTTGAAAAATTGAGTATAAGTCTTAATGATTAAAAGGGAGAGAGATGATTAAAAAAGGGAGAGAGATGTAAGAAGAGAAGAGTAAGAATGGGGAGGAGAGTTGGATATGCTTACATGATATTTATATGTGAATGTTCTGTTTGCATGAGCATAAGCATGATTTTAAAATGCAATATGAGCATATTATTTTTAATGAAAGGTATCCACTCAAATCGGTTTTGTCAATCATCAAAAAGGGGGAGATTGTTGGAAATATAGCTAAATCCATATTTTGATGATTAACAAATCAATTTGAGAAAGTCTTGGCTACTAACAAGTTTGTGAAATGTCTTAAGGAATATACATTTGAAGAAAATCAAGTTGGAAGGCCAAGTCGTTCCCCAAGTCGACTCCAAGATCGACTTCAATGTGCCTAAAACGTCCAGAGTTGAAATGGGAGAAAGAGCAAGTGAAGTCGCAGGTCAAGTCGACTCCACATGCGACTTGGGTAGCCAAGTCGCAGACGAAGTCGACCTCGCTATCGACTTCAGTCGTGCAATTTTCTCCAGAGTTGAAAGTTGGGACACGGAGCTGCCAAGTCGCAGGCCAAGTCGACTCCAGTTGCGACTTGGGTGAAGTCGCGAACGAAGTCGACCCCGAAGTGCGACTTGAGGTTTTGGAGATTCAAAGATACTGATTCAAGCTTCTTTCAAAGATCAAAGATGCAGTTTCAAGATTAAATGATTTCAAACATCAACTCAAAGCCTCTCAAATCCAAGACAAAAAGTTTCAAGGTGTTCAAGATCAAATCAAGTCTATCAAGTCAAAGGTTTGGAGATCATGGAGCTAATGAAAGCAAGACTCAATGATTCAAGACATGAAAAATACAAAAGAAGCAGAAGAGAAGACTAATATCCAAAAGGAAAATGAAGAACCAAGTTCCAAAGTTCAGAAAATCAACTGACGAGGTGAAGTCGCACACGAAGTCGACTCCACCTGCGACTTGAGTCAAGTCTGAAGCCAAGTCGACCCAACCTGGAACTTGAAGACGCTACAGGAAGTGAAGTCGCGAAGCCAAGTCGACTCCAGACTGCGACTTGGGTGAAGTCGCAAAACCAAGTCGACTTCATGATCGATTTCAATCGAGGAAAAACTTCCAGCGTTGAAAACTGAAGATCGGAGTCTGCGAAGTCGCACCCGAAGTCGACTCCGTCAGCGACTTGGGTGAAGTCGCACCCGAAGTCGACTCCACCTGCGACTTGGGTCGCAACGGTCGGATTTATTTTCGAACGTTGGCGCATTAAATGCACGCCACCAACCTTCTAACGTTCGGATTCCCTCCAAACTTATAAATACAACCCATTGTGAACGAAGGAGATATAAGAGGATCATTAAGTGAGCTTAACTCATATCCATAAGAGCTTCAAAGAGATCAAATCACTCAAGGAGGAAGAATTGTGTTTCAAGTTGCAAGAGCTACATTCAGAAACTTCAAAGCCATCATCTACAAGTTCTTCCCTGCGCTAAATCGTTTCTACACACCTGTAAAGTGTAGTTTACTTTTATTGTTTACTTGTTTGTGTTGAACTTGATTTAGCTTGCGTAGCTAAGATCAAGTGGTAGCAAAGTAGTGTGTGATTGGAGTGTGACTCATCACCTACTTGTGCTAAGTGATTGATGCCCCCTAGAGCTGGAATCTAGAAGAGAGCAAGAGGCTCTAGTTGTTGATGCCCCCTAGAGCTGGAATCTAGAAGAGAGCAAGAGGCTCTGGTTGTATATGCCCCCTAGAGCTAGAATCTAGAAGAGAGCAAGAGGCTCTAGTTGTATTCGCGGAATACAATAGTGGAACCCAAGTCACAAGGAGTGTGAGCTTGGAAGAGTGGAGTAGGGAGGTTGCCCGAACCACTATAAAATCCTTGTCTACTTGCTTTTATTTCTGCTCTCTTTATTACTTTGCTTTCCATTCAGTTTCTTCATTCAAGGGGATTAATTCTACAAGGGGTTAAGTTTTTAAGTTACCAAAGAAATTTTTAAGAACCCAATTCACCCCTCCCCTCTTGGGTTTTGCCATCTATTCGGGACCCAACAGACACGCTACCGACAAACTGCTGCTACCGACGACGTTCCTTTGCAGCAATGAAGCGGGTGGGTTTGAGCGGCAATGGCAGCATCCACCGGCAGAAGAGAAGAAAACTCGCAGCGTTAGTTTTTTTTTTAGATTCAGGCGATTGGAGAACAGATCTGTCCGGCGAGTTAGGCATCACAGTTAGCAAGCCCTTGGCGAGTCATCGGTCTGTTCCGATCGGCGATCCAACGGCCGACGACTGGTGGGTTTTGAGGCAGGGGCGCGACTGCCGGCTAGGTTCGGCTGCGATTCGTGGAGGGTGATGCACCGTGTCCCATTTGTCGCGACGGACCCGTAGAGGCTGATGCACGGTGCGTTATTTGTCGCGACGGACAGAAATTAGAGAGCTAGTGGTCTAGCGGACCACCTGAATTCGTGCACATGCAGATTGTTATTTTTCAAAATAATTTTACAAAATTTTTTTAATAATCTAATAGAATCCCCAAATTATATAAATATAATATTTGTATAAAAAAATATAAATATCATACTTATTGCATCAAAACCTCATTTTCAATGTAATTTCTCTTAACATTTTGCGAAAATGATATAAAACAACTACAAAAAAATGTAATTTTTTTATAAAGTTTCTATTTATATATTTTAAATAAACTTGTAAAAATAATTCTTTTATGTAGTTGGAATTTTTTAGATTTGTATAGATGTCGATTATTCAATTCACAAACGTAGTCAATTGAAAGATTTTATATAAAATATAATTATCAAAAAAATTTCATATAAAATCTTCTTAAGTTGAAAATTTTTAAAAATTAGAAGGATGAAATAATTAGTTTAATGAAATTGAGCTTTAAATTTTAGAAAATTTGACCCTTAAATTTATGAAAGTTTACAAATCTAACACAAATGATGATTGTTGTGAAATAGATTAGTATAAATTTTTGAAATAAAGAAATTGTTACCATTGTAAAATGAAAAAAAAATCTAATTCACTTCACTTCCTTGTTTTCATAGGTTATTTTTGAATACTCTCGCTACTTTTCAATCATATGCGTACATTGCTAATAAATTTTTGTAAATTTAATTTGATCTTTTTATTTTAATTTGACTTAAATAAATATTTATTTTAAATTATAACAAGCAATGAGACAGATGAGTAAACTCTAGAGCTTTAGAAATTTAGCTTACTAAGTTCGCAAAATAAATCAACATAATAAATTTATTAAATTGATTAAATTGATAGTTTTACATTGATTTCACTTGAAAAAATAAATTTTTATTTTTATTTTAAATAAATTAATTCTAGTAATAATAAATCACAATTAGTATATTAGTACGTTAAACTTGTAATATAAACCGTAATAATATTACATTATAATTTTAATAAAATTTTATTATAAAATTTGTATTAAATATAATTATTTACTAAATTGATTATTGAACTAATCCCATGAATTACTTAGAATCACAAAAATAAAAGGAGCTTACGTGAACATTAAAAATTGTAGATATATTATAATTGAAGATATTATCTACTATTATTTTTAATTATACATTTATATTTCTTTTGTACATGTGTCCCGTGGGCCTCATAAAATGTGTCCCGCGGGCCTCATAAAATGAATGTTTTGTTTTTCTAAAACATATACCTTTTTCGCGGACTTCCAAAAATGAATATTTTATTTTTGTAAAAATATATATATGTGTCCTGTGGGCCTCCAAAAATGAATGTTTTGTTTTTCTAAAATATACATGTGTCTCGTGGGTGTCCAAAAATGAATATTTTCTTTTTCTAAAATATATACATGTCCGATGGGCCTCCAAAAATTAATTATTATATTTAATTATAGCTTTATATATTTATTTAATTCTAAAATTCTACTTATATTCTTGCTTTCATGGACGATCTCGAAGATAGAATGATGAATATTGACATGAAATAATGAAAAAGACTTGATTTAGCCGACTATTTGGCATTTATAAATCTTGAAAAAAATTTAACTTTTTGATTAGAGACTTCGCTTCTTATCAAGTTGAACCTGATTAAAATGAAACTTAACTTCGGTTTAATAAAAATAATAGTAAAATAAATTTTAAATAAAAAAATGTTAATAGCAAAGAACAAAACTAAAATAACGGTCAACAAAAAAAAATTAAAAAGAAACAGTAAAGTAACAAAATCAAAAACGGTAAAACAAGATTAAAGATATTTTTTGAAAAAATATTAAAACAGAAAAGCTGAAAACATTAAAAATAAAAACCGTTTTAAAAAAAAAGTGCAAAAGGAAAAACGTTAAAACCAAAAAAAGAAGAAGAAGCATTGAAAAGCGACTAAAAAAAAAAGAAAATAACCTCCGGGAGAAAAAAAAGGGAAGTTCAAAAGAAATAAAAAGAAAAAGCTAAAATTAAAATTTAGATCTAAATCAAGAAGAACAAAAGGTTCAACAATTAAAAAAATTTATAATAATGGCAAAACGAAAAAAAGGTTAAAAAAGAAAAGTCGAAAACTTAAAAATAAGTTAATTCAAGAACGTTAATGAAAACAGTTTAGAAAAATAAAAATTAACTATAAAAACTGTTTAAAAAATAGAAGTAATTTCATCGGGCCTCTAAAAATGAATATTTTGTTTCCAAAAAATATGTGTCTCTCACGAGTCCAAAAAATGAATACGTTGATTTCTAAAATATATATATGTGTCCCGCGGGCGTCCAAAAATGAATATTTTGTTTTATAAAAAGATATATGTGTCCCACGGGCCTCCAAATATGAATGTTTTGCTTTTTAAAATATATAAATGTCTCACGGGCCTCAAAGAATGAATATTTTATTTTTATAAAAATATATATGTGTCCCGCGGGCGTCCAAAAATGAATATTTTATTTTTTAAAAAATTTAAATGTGTCCCACGGGCCTCAAAAAATGAATATTTTGTTTTTATAAAAATAATCATGTGTCCCTCGGGCATCAAAAATGAATATTTTATTTTTATAAAAATAATCATGTGTCCCACGGGCATCCAAAAATGAATATTTTGTTTTCTAAAAATATATATGTGTCCCGCGGGCCTCCAAAAATGAATGTTTTGTTAATTTAAAATATATATGTGTCCCACGGGCCTCAAAAAATGAATATTTTATTTTTATAAAAATATATATGTGTCCCGCGAGCGTAAAAAAAATATATAATATTTTTACTATTTTATTTCTTTATATAAATTTTTATTTCATTTAATCAAGTGGTGTTAATATTTTTAATTATAACTTTATATATTTATTTAGTTCCAAAATTATTTAGTCGTTGAATGAATATTAAAGTATATACATTTTGCAAAATACATAGATTAGGTAAAATATTCATAAATTATTAAAAAATTAGATTCAGTTAGACACGGTTAGACACGGTTAGACGCGGTTAGACGTGGTTAGACAGGGTTAGACGCGGTTAGACAGGGTTAGACAGAGTTAGACACGGTTAGATTATGGTGATTTTAATAAATCATATTATTTGGGTTCCAAATTTGGTTTTTAAGATATATATGACCTTATAAGGGCCCTAGGATCATATTACAGGTGTTAAATTAGGATTAAATTATTAATTTCAAAAATTAGACATGGTTAGACAGGGTTAGACAGGGTTAGACGCAGTTAGACACGATTAGACACGGTTAGACACGGTTAGATTATGGTGATTTCTATAAATCATATTATTTGGGTTCCAAATTTGGTTTTTAAGATATATATGACCTTATAAGGGCCCTAGGATCATTACAGGTGTTAAATTATGATTAAATTATTAATTTCAAAAATTAGACACGGTTAGACGCGGTTAGACACGGTTAGACGCGGTTAGACGCGGTTAGACAGGGTTAGACGCGGTTAGATTATGGTGATTTTTATAAATCATATTATTTGGGTTCCAAATTTGGTTTTTAAGATATAAATGACCTTATAAAGGCCCTAGGATCATATTATAGGTGTTAAATTAGGATTAAATTATTAATTTCAAAAATTAGACACGGTTAGATTCTATTATATTCAGAAAATAAAAAAATATTAAATTTTCAAAAATTCAAGAAAAATATAAGAAATTGTTATTCTTGAGAGTACCTTAATTACATTAACTTTAAATAATATAACATAATTTCTAATAAAAATTATATTTTTCAACTTTACCAATTATGATGAAATCTTATTAAAAAATCATTTTTTGTACACTAATATTTTTAAAAATTGTCAAATAATGAAAAAGTATGTTTACGTACGTTTTACTAATTGATCTATCAAATGAATGGAATAGATTGAGATTTTGTATGTATATAATATAAAATTTATCAAAAAACCAAACATACTTACGTTTTTAATCTAACATGCTCACGATGAAAAATTACCAAATTGCCCCTGCTTCCTTTTTTTTCTCATGGGAAGTGCTTCCCATGGGTTGACCCTCTTTAAACAATCGGTGCTAGTCAATAGTAGAGAAAAGTAGAAAAAACACCATAGTTGCATGTTGCATTTCAGTATAAAAAATCCCGTAACCTAAAAGAAAAAGAAAATAATGGCAACAAATTGCTACAACTTGAGCAGCAATGGCACAAAAGAAAGGATGAGATGCCATTTTTGTAAACAACCATCAAACATGATGCGACAACTTTTGAGTTTTAGGTGTGTTTGTTTAGGATAAAAAAGTGTCAACTAAAACTTTTCACTCTCCATAATTACTAGATTTTTTAATTATTTTTTCACATTTTTTTTATACAAACTACCCTACTTTTCAATCATTTCTACACAACTACCCATACAACTAACCTATCTATTTTAACTTTATTCTCTTTACTCCTCATCATTACTCCTATTATATCCCATCACTTTCTATTGATTTGACAACTTTTACTCCAAAAACTTTTCATCAAAAATTTTATCTCCAGCCAAACACACCCTTGATCTTTTTACGACCGGTTGGTCGATCCCGCAGCGTCCGATCAGCGTCGAGAGCCGTTGGATGCTGCGGGATCGGGAGGCATTTAATGCGGGAATTGTTTCCGACCAGCTTCGCTAACACGCAAAATTTTCAAACGGCCCCCCTCGCTCATGCTCGGCATTTTCGGCCTACGCGCATATGACACTGTCCAAACCCTGGCAATGGCGATAGATTGAGTTGGGGAGATGGAGTCGGGCTTCTAGAAGCCGAATAATACCAATCAAAACTCGGAGGATTTAAGAAGCTTGGGCGTCTTTCAACCTGGCACGAAACTGCTCGAAGCCATCTCGAAGACCACATTCATGGGTCTCAGCGATGAATTCCGTCTTGTGGATGGGGAACTACAACCATTTGCCTTTTAGATAATCAACGTTGTTGGACGGGGAGGGAGAGAAATTGGGTTTTGGATGCCGGTTTCTGGGCTTGCACACTTGCTGAGGAAGACTAATCAGGTGAGAATGTACTCCGCGTCGGCGGGGAATCTTAAGCCGATCATCTGGCTAGGAGACTCGAAGAACGTTCCAAGGGGTTGGGTAATACTGACTACTGGGAACAAATTACAAATCGACGTACCGATAAAACGTGGTTTTAATGAATTTGTGAATGTCGTTAGAAATTCCACCACAAATGCAACGGAAGTCACTGGATTCTGCATAGACGTGTTCAACGCAATAAGGAAAAAACAACCTTATGCCATCCCCCACAAGTTTGTGCCATTCAAGGATGCAAATGGGAAGCCCGGGAATTATAACGATCTTATTTATCAGGTCTACCTTCAGGTCCGTAGCTTCCAAGTCTCTGAGCCGGCAGGGAATGACAGTTTTTTTTGTTACAAATCAAATATTGGGTGTTAATTATTTCTTTTGTTGATGATGATCAAAAGCTATACATGGTGGTGGGGGACATGACGATCGTAGCCAATCGATCTCTGTACATGAATTTCACATTGCCGTACTCGCAGTTGGGCGTTTCTATGGTGGTGCTGGCCAAGGACGACCCGAGCAAGAACGTGTGGATCTTCTTGAAGCCTCTAAGCAGGAATCTATGGTTGACAAGCTGCGCTGGCTTCGCATTCACGGGCTTCGTTGTGTGGATGCTCGAGCACCACATCAACGAGGAATTTATGGGCTCGCCCGAACAACAACTCGGTGTTATGTTCTGGTTCTCCTTTTCGACGCTCATCTTCGCTCACAGTTGTGTTTTGGCAACTCATCTTTTTCTTCTCTGTCACTTCAAATTTCCATTGAATTCTATGTACGTTTGCCTCAAGTCCTCAACATATTGGGATGACAGAGGAAGAGGGCGGGTGGAGAGAGAGAGGGAGAGGGCGGTAGGGAGGGCTGATCGGGAGAGAGAGAGAGAGAGGGAGCGGGAGTAGGGGTGTTAACGGATCGGGTTGAACGGGTTGGAGCCTAATCCTAATCCTAACCCATTTAATATATCTCAACCCTAATCCGTTTATTAACCCATTTAAAAAACTTCAACCCTAACCCATTTACAACCCATTTAATAAACGGGCTAACGGGTTGTTAACGGGTTGTGTTTGTTACTAATTTTCATTCTAAAAATCTTCAATAAAGTCTGTAAATTTAAATAAATTAAATAATTTGAAGCTAACATACCTGGATTTAATTTATTTTGGCTTGAAAACATCAAATCCAATCTCAAATCATCTCTTTAATGACAATTCCTGTTATAAATATTATATATATATACTATAATATATTATATTAAATGAATTATACGAGTTGAACGGGTTGGACGAGTTAAATAAACGGGTTGGACGGGTTGACGGGTTGTGAAACCTCAACCCTAATCTGTTTATTTAATTAAATGGTTGAACGGGTTGGCAGATCATAACCCATTTATTCAAAAATCTCAACCCAAACTCATTTATTAACGGGTTGAACAAGCGGGTTAACGGGTTGACCATGACCATTAACACCCCTAAGCGGGAGGAGGCGGGAGGGAGCAGCGGTAGATGGCGGGCAGAGAGAGGTGAGGGAGAGGGAAAGAGATCGCGAGAGGGCGGCAGGGAGGTGAGGGTTCCGGCGGTCGGAGAGAGAGAGAGGGAGAGAGCGGCAGGGCGGGCAGGCAGATCGGGAGAGAGAGAGAGGGAGGGAGAGAGTCTACAGGGGGTGTGGGATCGCGAGGGAGAGATGAGCGAGGGGGGGCCGTTTGAAAATTGTCGTGTGTCAGTGGGGCTGGTCGGAAACAACTCCCACATTAAATTCCTCCTGATCCCGCAGCCTTTCTCCCGCAACATCCAACGACCAACAATTCACCCGCAGCATCCAACGGCTTTAGGTGCTGGTCGGATGCTGCGGTATCGACCGACCAATCGTAAAGTTTATTAAAATTACGAGTGTGTTTAGGGATGAATAAAATTTTTGCTGAAAAGTTTTGGAGAGTAAAAATTGTTAAATGATGTAATATAATAGGGGTAATAATGAGAAGAAAGATGATAAAGGTAAAATAGATATGTTAACTGTATGGGCAGTTGTGTAAAAATGATTGAAAAGTAGGGTTGTTGTATGGGAAAATGTGAAAAAATAATTAAACAATATAATAATTATAGAGAGTGAAAAGTTTTAGATCGAAAAATTTTAAGTTGACATGTTTTCTGATTGCCAAACACACCCTGAAATAAGAAAAAGAAAATTTGAAAGAAAAAAAAAAAAGAAGAACCGAGAAGACTATAAAAAAGGACTCTGAGAAGGCATGGAAGTTGCAGCTTTAGAACAAAAGAAATCCCGCCACAATTTTAAGGAAAACCGAGGTAATTCAGGCCATGCATAATCAAATTTGAAATCCAGCCACTCAGATTTGACTGCCACTTAGAACCACTACCACCCAAAAATTCAGCACTCACAGGGCTCGGAGAAGATGGATTTGGAAAAAAAGAAGAAGAAAAGATTGGCAAGAAAAAAATAGAAGAAGTTCTTGCTTGGCCAAAACTAAGGTGGCCATGAAAGCTTGAAGATCTAGTTAAAGGAGATATATCGAAACGGTAAGGCAGGATTTTGAAGATCTTTAAAAAAAAGTAAGGAGATCTGGCCATGGAACCCATGAAATCAATAGAGCTTTGGACGAAGCAGCATTGGAGGTTGCATTAGTAGCCTAGCTTGTTCGTCACCTTGGGCCAAATGGTTGCTTGGCATGATCTTCAAGGTGCCAACTGAGAGCAGGCATTTGCTGTAATTGCGGCAGACTATGGAGACATGCTTGGAAAAATCCCAACGAGCGTTGATTCGGATTAGCACCCCTTACAAAACGGTGGAAGAAGCGTGCTTGAAATGTGCAAAAAATGCACCAACCCAAAGTAGGCACGTGTAGGACAGCTAATAATAATTAAACAAAAATCTATCGAGCCCCCATTCTCCAGGTTAATTACTTGATTGCCAAGATTTTTTTACGCGGAATTGCCATTTCGTGGGAACCGTTTTTGAGCGCCCAAGCAATTATTCATACCAAGATTCCCATCAAACACTATAAATAGCTCGTTTAGGCTTCCGTTTTCGCACGCACAACCGAACAACTCCATCCTCAAAGACTTTCAAGAGTTCTCCATGCTCTCTCAAACTCCCTTAGCCCACTTTAAGATCACTTCAATTATAAAAAATAAAAAATAAAAATTCAGAGTCCTTAAAAGTATATATCCCAAAATCCTTTAAAAAAATCCATTCCACCTTTATAGTTTGGATTCAAAGGTAAAAATTTTTACCTTGCGTCATATAAAAATCTCTAGGTGACTGATTTTTTAAAATTTGTGATTAAGTATTTCTCTTTTGTTTTCAAAGAAAATCATATTCATTTCGTACCCACTAGGAAATTCTGCTTTGTCCCATATAAATAATCTCTAGGAGGCAAATAATTTAAATTTTGGAGTTAAGTATTTTCCTTTTGTCTTTTTTTAAAAATTCATTAAAAAATTTCCACTTACCCCATATGAATAATCTCCCACTAGCGGATGACTTGAAATGTAGGGTAAATACTTCTCCCTATTTTTCATAAAAATTATTTCAAAAACAGACAGATCTTTTTAACAAACAAGTTTCTTGGTTTCTTCGAAAAAATTATTTTCATTTTACACCCATCCTCACATTTTTTAAACCTAAATCCATGTGTCCCAAAACACTCTATTTGGGCCCATTTCAATTCATTTATGTCCACGACATCTCAATCAAGTTTAGAAACGTTCTAGTTAGCCAAATTAAGCCCAAAAGCCTTCAATAGGCCCAAGCTCAAGATTCTACAAGATGGCCCAAATTGGTCCAATACTACCCCTCGACTTCAACATTCTCTAATAAGCCCAATAAGCCCCAGAAGTCTCCGATGAGCCCATTCGGACCCCAAAACACTTCAGGCAAACCCCATTTGAGCATAAAATCTCCAACGATGGTCTAAAACATCCTAACTAGGCCCAAAACTTTAAAAGCTAATTCATTTTGACCCAAAGCCTTTCAACAAGCACAGTTGGGCATCACACCTCCTAAGCTGAACTCAAATCCCTTAAGCCAACCAAGTTGGGCCCAAAGCCATTGAAGACTAGTCAAGTTGGTCCCATTGGGCCCAAACTTCTTTCAACATGCCTAATTAGACCCAAATCCTTGAGCTAGCCTTAATAGGCCCAAGCTCTTTTTAGTTAGCCACTGTTGGCCCAAACAGATTTCAAAACCTAGTTTTCTTAGCAAAACTACTTTATTTACAATTCAGGTGTGAGGACCAGATTTTTTTATTATGGCTCTTTCTTGAACATAAGGTAATTTACGAAAATGTTACTAGAAATTGATAATATTAGTATGGTGTATAGTATATAGATACGGTATCTAGGGGATGTGTGCTTCGCCGACAAAGTCAACGGTCGCTACTAAAACATAGGATCGATGATCATGGGAGAAAATACATAGGTGCAATACATAATTCCTTAAACCATTATGAATAAGATATTTTGCTATATTCAAATTAAACTAAATTCAAATGATTAAATTTATAAAATACATACTTCACTTTTCTAATAATCACTCTTTAAAAAATAAATCAAAATAGATCATTTTAGATTTAGATTTATCAAATGTTAGCTTCATCTAGTACACCAACCCTATCTTAGTTTTTATTCACATACTTATTATTTAAAAAAAACGATAAAATAAGATGAGTCTGGGGAAATTTGATGAGCAGATAATATAAATATAAACTAGCAAAACTTGTTTAAACAATATGCATAAGGGTTGATAATACATAGATTAAATCACAATCCAAATTAATTTTAAATCCATATGGAATATATGTTGATGGCCGCATGTCACTCCTCCAATCCATCCAACAATGTCTCAAATTCAATGGGGAGGTTTGGTATCTCTCTTCATAATCCAACTCACTACACAACCTAAGTTGCTATCACTACATTTCAGCACAAGTGGCCAACCTTGCATAATACAAATAAATTAGAAAACACCTTTATCCAAACCAAAGGTGTAACTCGTACCATATTGCGCCTTACCACACGGCCACAGCCACGTTGCACCATATTATACAAACAGCTCTGGCCTCAGCCACTATGTTGAGGACCATTAATCCCACAAACTAGGTCGTAATATACATTATCCAAATCACAAAGGCCAGATAAAAGAATATGCAACCCACCAAATCCACAATGTTCAGACAAATAGGTGTGAACCGATGTCAACCAGGCTACTACATCCCAATCCCTGATCAGGATGTGACAATAATTATCACGATAATCCAACAACAACACTTTATAAATTCTCAACTATAGCCATGACTCATGAATATGCAAGCGGCCTAAGCAATATATGTCAATGCCATAATGCATAACCATAACATGAGTAAAAAGCCAAACTCAGCATCATAATAAATCATCATAACCGATCATATTTATTCACTCAAAAATTAGAAAATAACGACATCCAAAACATTCATGCTTGTAACCATAAATTACAATACAACATCAAAAATAAAAGAAAAGAGTTCTACTTACATTGTGTAAATCTCGAATTCATGCTTATACCATATTTCGCTACAATGCTCAAACCATCACACTGAAAAATAACACTTTTCTTTCACTAATATTTTAACTCAAATTAAATTTTCTAATCATGATTTATAATGATACTAAAATGTACAGATACCTCTATGTATCTTAACTTTATAATTTTGTCAACATATGGTTTCTTGTATGAATTATATTATTTCCAAAATTATTGTTTATAATAAATTTTATTAATACTAGAATATTACTTTATCCAAGTTGATAAAGTAATTAGTTTAAGTTAAAGCTCATTTCAGAGGATTACCAACTTACTTCTTTAGCCTACGATTTGTACTTCTAGTATCATATTTAATCATATTTTATAAATAATCAATTTAAATTACTAAATGTCATTCTCATATTATTAATTACTAATTACTAATTATTTTATCTAGAAAAATTAATATGATCACAAGTAAGCATCCCTTGAGCACATTAAATTTCAACAATATATTTTATCCAATTTAATTCCCAATAATTTCCAAATATTAAATAAAAATTTTCCATATGAATCAACTAAATAATTACATATTTCAACTAACCATATCATTATGGATAATTATTATTTGAATTTAAAATTTTCTTTTGATTGTTCCTCAATCTACCCGTACTTGCTGAAATAAGATACACTGAATTCCCTTGATTTTTGTTTATAACCAAATCAAGGAGTTTAAGTCTAAAATTTTTATTATACATCAATAACTACATGAATTAACTAAATTAAACAATTCTAGTAAAAAATTAATTATTTATATTTATTTACGTATTTTTATTCATACGAACAGGGATATTAGTATAGAGATAGTTCAAATCAAGTTAATTTTTGCCCATATTTATATCATCTAAAATTCTTTTTTATTTTTGCTAAATTTTATTCAGAATATATTCTATATCATATAAAATTTACAGCCTCAATTTCACTATATAAAAAAATTATGAAAAATCAATTAATACAGCTAGATCTCAGAGTCATGCCTTGTTGAAGCTAATTTTTTAGGATTTTTAATTTACAATTGTCTAAAAATTTTAAGCTGAAAATTTAATCATTCCTTAATGATAATATCATGAGTTGCTATAAAGCATTTCATACCAAAAATCATTTGTTTATTAGTTCTTATATATTTTTCTTTTCAGTTCGAGATTTACTACATAGGTGGTGTAAATTAAGTTACAAATAATTATAAGTGTTAGTCTAAACCACTAATCATAGCTCTAATAATAAATTTGAGACATATATCATATAAAATAACTTATGCAGTCTTAATCTAACGATTTAGATCATGAAATTAGATTTTTAATTAAACTTTAACAGTTTTGATCAACTAGTTACACTTTCCACTAATACAAAGATAATTGAGACAAAGTTAAAAAATTCCCAAACCTAATATGCATCAAGGTGTCCACATATGATATAATATTATATCATTATGTAAAACTAAATTTCACACACATTTGAAGGTCTGGATCATCTAGATCATACATGGAATCATAGATTCAATGGTTGAGATCATTCCCTTGTTGTCCAATAGTATATAATCTATTTGGGCTCGCTTTGATCACAATTTTGGGCAGAATTTTTTCAAAAAATAGCCCTTGATCATAGCCATGTCCAAGTGCCAAAAAACCCAATTCATAAATTAAAATTGACCTCTATCGGATTTAACGAATTTAGTTTTTAAGAACAACAGTTTCCTCCATTCAAATTTGTAATTTTTCTCCTAATTCTACGGTCTAAGTCGATCTCTACGCTTGATCTTTGCTTAATTTAGAAAGGAAGGCCAAATTAATCTCTACTCTTCATCTTTGCTTAATTTAGAAAGGAAGGCATAAAATAAATAATAATTATTGAGCTATTATAGTGTTTTGATGATAGATGGTCAACAATTTAATGCTTGAAATATGTTTGATTATATTTTTGGTTTGAGATAAATAATTGTAACAAGTTAGAACAGAATAGTGTATTATGAATTTGTTGAGGTTTTCTGTAAAACTTCAACAGTTTTAGTTTGAAACTTCAACAATTTTAGATTAAAACTTCAACGATTTTTTAGAGCAATCTATAGATAGATGATTGGATGATGACGTGGCAAATTAGTTAGTCTGTTATGATGAGTTGTCTTAGTTTGTTAAGTTGTGGAAGACATAAAATATATAATAATTGTTGAGTTTTAGTGTTTTGATTATAGACAGATTAAGAATTTAATGCATGAAATATGTTTGATTATATTTTTGGCATAAGATCAATGATTGTAACATGTTAGCACGAAATTGTGTATTGTGAATTTGTTGAGGTTTTCTGTAAAACTTCAACAGTTTTGGTTTGAAACTTCAACAATTTTGGGTTAAAACTTCGAAAATCTTTTAGAGTGATTTATGGATAAATAATTAAATGATGACTTGGCAAATCAGCTAGTATATTATAATGAGTTGTCTTGGTTTGTCAAGTTGTTACAGATTGTTGAGAAAAATCTGAATGATTGAGAATTTGGTGGAAAAAATCTCTCTTGGCGGTTTTTCAAAGCTATAAATAAATAATGAATTTCAACTGAAAATTCAATTCGAATAGAATCGTTTCAAAAGTGTAGATTTGTCTCAAGGTATTCTTCGTGATCCTTTGTCCATTTGTTAGAAATAGCATATTGAAGATTGTCATGACCATTCTCCTATGCTTCTGTGTTATTCAATTGGTTGTAAGCTTTATTTTACTTTTATTTATCTTAACTAGAATAAGAAGTTGTCTAATTCAAGAAGAAAACTTTCATTATAATTTATGGAAAGCTTCGCCTGCTACTTGGAACCATTTGTGTAATTCAGAAGGCGATTGAGATCGTACTACTATGACTTGGGGTTCTAAGTCCACTAGTGGAAACCCGAGTGAAAGCGTTGGCTTGGAGAGTGGAGTAGGTGCATTAATGGCAAAATATATTTTATGGTGTCTTCTTTGGATTATTTTTTATGGTGTGTGCAATATATCTTGTTCTTTCTTAGATCTCTCTTAGTGCTTTTGTCCCTTTCTTTTATCAATTCCTTACAGCCTTAACAATAAATAACCTAGTTAATGATGATTCATTGTAAGCTCCACCTTCTCTTTCTCCCTCTCTTTCTCTCTACTCTCTACTCTCCACTCTTCACTCTCCATTTTCATCTATGATGGGCCACACCCCTTATTTATAAGTTCTAGAGATTTTTCAGCAAAAGGGGTAGATAACTAGCTACCTCATTTATCTAATTTCTATTTTTAATTAATTATTTTGGCTAATAAGAAGCCATTTACCTCCATCTAGAAAATCAAATTTGACTTTTGGCATGATTAACTCCACATGGCTTGGGCATTACTAGATATTTTTCATTTTATAGTTTATACCACTTTCTTGTTATTTATTATATACACCTAAGTTGTTGAAATTTACAATTCACACGCAATTTATCATAAAAGTTTAAAATATCCCTTTTGTGCACCAAACCTTCCCAAATTGATAATAATGACAACTTGAATGTATTCTACATATTAATAGCAAACTTCAAATATTTAAAATATGTATTATCATACAAAAAATTTTAAAAATGTTTATTATGTACATATATTTGCAAAAATATAAATTTTCTTCGAAATTTAAAACTAAGAGTTTACAGGATGTTTAGTGTATGCATGCATAAATTATGATCTTGGCATGTTGGGTTGTATAGGACACCATTCATGAGCATGTTAGACATGAGTACGAGTATGTCCTCTAGCATGTTTCGGTGGCTACATAACTTGATTATGATACGATTTATTCGGTATTGATTTAGAGGTGTATGATTGATACGTCGTTTAAGGCACCACTTGGCCCATGCTTGGGCTCAACCCGTCTCAACAATGGCTATTAAAAGAAAGGCTCGTTTGGGCTAAGTTTTCATCTTAGCTTGTCATCCTTCTCCCCTCTTCTTCTCCTCTCATTTTTGCCTCTTCTCCTTCCATTTCCTCTTCTTCCAGCATTTGATCCTATCCTAAATCTTCTAAAAAATTATCCAAACTACCTTGAAGATCACCAATTCATATTAACGAAGCTCAAAATCTCAAAGATAAGTGCTTAGGATTGTTGTTCCTACCGAAAACCACAATCGAGGTTAGATGTTCCATTTTCATGAGTTAATGATGGATTCTCTTCATAAACATATTATAGAATTGGTGGGAGTGGGTATTATCAAAGAAATTCCATAGTTAAGGCATTTTAAGATTTAGATGAGTTAGGGATAGATGGGTTCATAGGAAATCAGATATTGCGATGTAGGTTTAGTGAAATAGATGACATATTTGTAGCTCTCGCATCACTAGAAAGTGATGTAGTTTGAGTGTAATTAACTGGTATGGAGAACTAGAGGTCTACCCCCTAATGCCTATTCGGCGTTTGATGGATTGTTTGTGTGACAATTGATTTGCTAAAATAAAGTATATGTTTATTGATTTTATTGATATTATATGCATGATTTAGGACATTCATTTTGTGTAACTGGGATGATGCACCATTCGAGATAAGTGATAGTAGTTTGGTAGTTCAATGCACGAGTATTATCATGGGTAGTTTTATCAATTAAATTTTGGATACAATTGTAAACATTAATGGGTTGCGTGGTTGTATGCAATTGTTCATGGTCATTGGTTAACATAAGAAAGAGGTTATTCATGGCCCTTAATTGACATGGGGGGTGTTGTGCAAGGCCTGTTAAAGACATGTGACTATATACATGTTTTCTTTAACATGGGTATTGATTCTATATCTTATATGGTTATCTAGGAGTTGACGTTCTACATCATTGTCATGACATGCATATCATGAGTCTCATCTGCTTCTATTTTCATGCTAACTTTATCTACTTACTGAGTCTATTTAAACTCACGTAATTTATTATTTTGCTTATAGGCCACAACCAACAGAAGAACCTTGAGATGAGACTGGTAGAGAAAATAACGCTGAAGACCAAACTCATTAGATTAAGCCTTATGTTTTTAGCTAATTTGAGTTTTATGCTTCTATTTGACACTATTTTGTGTAAACATTTACCTACCTTGACCCAACTATGAAGAATATATTGTACTTGGGTATTTTTGAACTTCATTACAATTTTGTGAACACATGTATGTTTTGTAGAGTAATGATGGATTATGATGATTTTCTTTCTATATGGATGTCTTTATAGTATGTTCATGCGAATACGTGAATGTAAAGCTGCATGGTTATATTTTAGAATGAAATTGTGATGTTAATGTATAACAGGATATGTATACCATACCATCCCCTTATAAGTTATAGGGAGATGCTCCCGAATTTTCTTTAGATCATATAATACCCATTAACTATCAATTGAAGATGCCTAGGTAACGAGGCGTCACAACAGAGGTGTATATGGAATACACTACCCTGCTATGTGAATCTAGAAATTGAATGCAGGACATGTTGGCTTGTTAATTTGAATGCGGGAGACATTAGTCTATCATGTAAATCTAAAAGTTGAGAGCACACTTAACTTGTTGTGTAGGATCGCTAGTGTCACCGACGAGTCCCTTAATTATTTCAAATGGAGTCATCGTCGTTTGGGCTAAGTGTAACTCATTACAAGTCATGGCATGTGAAGTCATGTACTTTCTTCTTTTGAGTCATGGCACATGGCGTAGTATACTCACCCCTTGAGTCATGGCACATGCGTAGTATACTCACCCCTCAAGTCATAGCACGTCACAAAGTGATCTAAATTTATTTTGGTAAGTCATGTCGCATGGTCGATATGCAACCCTCAACTCATGGTGTGTGGAGACATACACAAATCCTTTTCTTGAGCCACGATGCTGGGTGAAGTGTGCTCATCCACGTTTGTATTCTTGTCAAACATGATTTTTTGTTCACTTGTAAAGTTGTAGAAAGACCTTATATTCAGTTTATCATTATTCCAATAAGATTATATTTTTTGGATAATTGTATTTAGTTCTTTTAATCAAGGACATTAGAGATGTAAAATCAGAGTGTAGAACAAAATGTAAAATACTTCTATGATATACTTTTTGAACTTGATTAAGAGAATTAAATGCCTTAAAAAATCATTGCGGGAATTAATTAAGAATTTATTTCTCAAAACCACCAACAAAAATGGGACAATCTAACCTGACCCAAAAAGAGACCAAAACAATAATGTGATAAATTTACAATAACCTCCCACTGATATCAAATAGGCAAGTCCTTCCATTTCAATAGCATATTGATTATTAACAAAAAATAATACAAAATAGAGGAAATCCAATAACAATAATTAGTCACATAGAGATGTCAAAATATTGATGACAGATTAAATTGTCCTACATGACAAAACTCATTTTTTATATGTCCTAAGAGAGCCTTAGGTACCAAAAAGCTTCAATCATGGGATCATTAATCTTGTCAACATTATCGACAAAACAAGTCAATATGAGATATTATTGATCCTTTTTTACTCCGATAGATACATAATAATGTTGTACTTTATGAAACTAGAATTTTTTTTCTATAATTAGAAAAGCAAACCTTCCAAGAATTATTATAATAAAATATTAAAGATATACTTTAAGCCTTAAGACAAATTTCATCCACCACAACGCAGGTAAGAATGATAATTAATACCAGAAAAAGTCTAAATTTATATAATTTACCCGTCATGTGATCGATAGTGTCTTATGCAAGCTTATAATCTTTAAATCCATGTAGATATCACATTACTTATTTTATTGCATCCTAATATTCTATTCTTGGATTGTAATATCTTACAAGTAATCACATTTCGTAACTAATATCAAGACTAGTACACATTTTAGCATGTATCATACTTCCAAGTGTAAAATCATATAGGATGGATATAATTTCTTACTTCTTAATCTAATGTTGTGGATACTTATGTAGATAAAATTATAATCTTTAAATATTGATACTTCACACGATGGCCAACTTGACATGCTAAACTTTTATAAAACCTTACTAATATAAGCCATTTTTTGACAAACAAGCAGTATCATAGATTTATCTCGATGAACCATAATTACTAAAACACATTATGCATGACTCATATCTTTTAACATTAAATGGATCGTAAAAGAAAATCTTATTTATTTAAGAGGCCCGAATTATTAGTAGCAAGCAAACTATTATTTGCACATAGAATCAACAGTATAAAGTTGTTGTCACTCAAATTTAGATATATATGTTGATCAATAATATTTACTATAAATCTTAACGAGCTAATAACCTTGTTAAGCTTTGATTACCACTAATAAGAAGCTTATTTAAGTCCATATTTGGTGTTTCTTTAATTTTCATACTAATATTTCTTTTTTGTTTTAAATTTATTGGTTGCATCATAATAAACCTTTTATTCTAGATCTACATTTGCGAAAAGTATCATTATATTCTTCTAATGTAACTCTAAGTCGAAATGAGTCATTAATTTCATAATAAATATGAATTGGTCCATTCCGAAAATTAAAAAATGTGTCTCCTTGTAGTCAATATTTGCTATATGAATGAATTCTTTAGCAACATGTTTGCACTTATACCTTTCCACCTTGCTCTTAGGGTCTTATTTGGTTCTAAAATCTATTTATTACTAATTGCATGTGCTTATCAAGTAACATAATAAGATCTTAGGCTCTATTATAATATAAAGATTCCATCTCATCTTTTATGCTGTTTAACTACAATTCAAATTTTTTTATTTTTAATGACTTCTCTGAATAATAATAGATCATTTTTATTACTAGCACTAATATTAAACTTTTCTACACAAACAATGTAATCATCTAAAGTGACATGTCTCCTAACTCACTGAGGCCTTTTCAATTCATTAGCATAATCCACATTACTATCATAATGAGTGTCACTTAAATTAATGCAAGTTCATTATCAATCTCTTCAATTGGTAGCTCTACATTTCCTTATTATTGATCTATCATGTTATAACTAATAGATTTAGTTCTTGTATATGTTAGTAAAGTACTACGAAAAAAATTTCTAATTTCCTCGAATTTTAAATTACATAGAGTTATGTTTGTGCTATTCTAACCATTACTCTAAAAAATTTGAAGGTAATTAAAGATTTAATAATAGGAAAATAAATCTATAATGTGAGAAGTAATCATAAATGTGATAATATTTTTCACGTTAAATATAATGTGAAAAGTAACTACAAATTTGATATGGATTAATCATTCCGCATTTAATACCAATGGACACATTCATGATAGACCAATTATGAGCAATATGTTTTTATTAGAACATCATATAATGTTTTAGTAGCAACAAACATGGAATTATTAAGTAAATTTAACTTTGAAGTGCCAAAATTAAATGAAAAACATAATATAATTAATTTCAGTGAAGAGATAAATTCTAAGATGCTAATAGAACATAAAAGGCATAATGTAGATCTAAATAGTGTTAAAATAAGGTCTATAAGCCCCAAAGTCAATTGCCAAAATTGATAACTCGATGCGGTGTATACCCTCAATAAGTTGATAATATGATAATAGCACCAAATTCAATATTAGTTAAGCCTTACGATAGTTTTATCTAGATATCTTTTCTTACAACAAAAGTGGCATCTGTCATCCCCATTACTTGTTTATAAAGGAAATTTTTTCCTTTCCTTTTTTGCTACTTGCACATCAATATAAAATTGATAGCTTATGAATTTTCCTACTACGATTTCTCTTCTGTTTGCATATACAAAGATATTAATATATTAAATATCCATTTTTCCTATTGTGTGTCATTACT
The DNA here is from genome assembly GCA_030490835.1 of Annona cherimola. NCBI lineage: Eukaryota > Viridiplantae > Streptophyta > Magnoliopsida > Magnoliales > Annonaceae > Annona > Annona cherimola. Next base: position 30,881,339 of record CM059971.1, on the reverse strand, counting down.
CAAGGTGGTGTATGCTCTGAACTCCACTAACAAAACCAAGACAATATATGTTTTGATGATTAACAACCCAATTTTGAATTTAAAAGGTTACTAACATAGCTGGTGAAGTAGTTTCAAGTTGGAAGATTAAATTATTGAAGCATAGCAAACCAAGTTTCAAAGTCAAGTTGAATCAGACAAGCGACTTGGATCAAGTCTATACCCAAGTCGACCTCAAGCTGCGACATAGGATGAAGGAATGCAAGTCTTAAAATATAGAAAGTTGAGTTTCACAATCAAGTCGACTCCACCAGCGACTTGAGCAAAGTCGATAATCAAGTCGACTTAGGTGGCTGCATAGATCACCTGACTGAAAGTTGAACATGCGAAGTTGCACTCGAAGTTGACTCCACCCTGCAACTAGAGTCAAGCTGAAGACCAAGTTAACTCATGATTTTAATCTGCATTCATGAAAAGTCAAGCAATATTTCAAATGCTAAGTTCTAAATGTCAAGTCGCATACCCAAGTCGACTCAAATCAAGGACTTGAAAGAATGAAGACAAAGAAACGCAAGTCACGGAGTTTTAAGTTTCAAGCAAGAAATTAAGTCGCATAGCCAAGTTGACTTTACAAGCGACTTAGGCAAAGTGCCACAGCCAAATCGACTTAAGGGTTACAAAAACTCCCTGACTGAAAATTGAACGTGTGTAGTCGCACTCCAAGTCAACTTCACATTTGTAAGGCTTAGGATTTCATATTCTAGTTATAAATGGTATACAAAGAATTTTAGGCCATTTAATTCAAGAAATAAAATATTACATCAAAGGCCTAAAATTATTGAAAGGAATATAAAATAAAATGCAAGAAAATTTAAAGAATTTGCAATTAATTTGCAAAATACAAGGTTATCATGCTTAATTATGGAATATTAATTGCAATATAAAATGGTATTAAATAAGTTTAAGACAATTAAACTATTTAATACATTCATGTGTCCTTCAAGAGGTATTAAGATAGGAAAAATGTTTAAATCATATTATAATATGCAAATATTACGTATATGTATATTACTATTTTTTTTAAAAATATTACAATCGGGAAAATGACAATAAACCATGAATGTGGTGTTTTTAAATTTAATGAAATATTTTAGGCCATTTGATACATGAGTTTTAAATAATTATTTAATAGCCCAAAATACATGTAGACAAGTGTATTAAATAATTTTAAATGATTTATTTAATACAAGCAAGTGGTTATGACTAAATGAGGTAACGGGAGGGAAGGTTTGTGTATAATTTTTTTCAGTTATATACATATGTCTTATATGTATATAAATATATAAAAGAGGGACTCCACACATGATGGTGCACATGTGGACTACCAAATGAAATGTAAAAAAAGGGATTTACCCCTTTTGCTTTCCTCATCGATAAATGCAGAGAGAAAAGAGAGGGAACGAATGAGGGGAGAGAGAAGAAGAAAGAGGGGAGGGAGAGAGATGGGTTGCCGATGGTAGCCATTATTAGAGAGGACCGACGAGTCGCTAGAATCATCGTCCAAAGTCGAAAATGAAAGGGAAGCTATTCTCATCACCAATAGTAGGGAGAGAGAGATTTCTTCTCCATTCTTAGGGGTTTCGATTATGCATGCTGGGTGGTTTATCCAAATTTAGAATTTCTACATGTTTTGGGATGAACCTAAGCTTAATTCAAGCTTTAACCCATAAAACCATTTTTGGGAGTTGCATTTGGAGAAGAAAATGGGTTTGCAGATTTGAGATTTTCTCAGTTTCAAGCATGCAAGTAAATCTAGCATAAGATCTAGGCAATCTAACCAAGAATCAAATTATAAAGTTTAAATTTGAATTATCTAAACTTAAATAGAGAGACAACTATGAACAGTGGATGCATGATAGGGTTTTTAAAACTTATCAGATTTGACTAAGAATGCCTTAGTCTTCAAGGGGATTATATATTTTGTGATTTTCCCACACTATACAAGTTTATCCAAGTTTAAATGGGAAAAATAATTGAATGAATCAAACCTCAAAATGCGAGAATTCGTGCCCACAACTATGTACAAAGATGAATTCAAGCTAGAGGTGGAGTTTCGTATCGTACTAGAAACATGTATTTTAATGATAATTATGCAATATGTAAAGGCTAAATTTCCAACTCTAATGGCAGAAACAACCATTAATAAGGTCATGGATATAGATTTTTAGGAAATTTTGTAAATATAAGTCTGTTGTGTCACTAAATTCACAAGGTCTATATGGTTCATGATCTTCCTATGTTACTCTAAGCTCTAATACTCATAGGGCTTTTGCATTTCATGAATTTTTCTATATGACACAACTAATTTATATTTAAAGAAAAGGAAAATTTGAATTTATTAAACTTTAATGGGTGAAACATAGCCACCAATCATATAGGCTTGAGTCTGGATGGCATGGTCTAATTTTAAAAGCTAGTGCATCCTATGATTTTTTAAGCACTATTTAAGTTTATTTATACCTAACTAATGATGTTTTAAATTAATCTGGCCCCTAATCCATGAACCTATATCAGACGATCTTGTAGGAGCTTGAATCTAAATCGTATTCTAATTAGCATACTTGGTTCAAATGTGTAGATGTTGCATGAGTAAGAATCCAAGATGATATATGTTTTTAACTCCATAATAGAAGCATAGAAAATACATGTTTTATGACAAAGTAAAATTTTAATTAGCTTTAATGATGAAAACAACTCAAAATGAAATGGAGTCCATGCATAAATTATTTTAAAATATAATTAATACAAATCTTACATGATATCTATTTCTTTAGATATGAGTAGTTTTTATTCTTGTGCATCCCCATGAATTGTAAATGTAGGATAAAACATGTTGAATGAGTTAAATTTTAGCCTATGGGAATATGACTACTAGCAATGTAAAATGCATTTCAAGTTGCATGTTTCAAATTAAATTGATATTCCAACCTAGTTATGTCGGGCAAGCATGGCACAGCAGTAGGGGAATTTAGAAATATTGTGTTACTTGCTTAGATATGATATGCAAGTTTGTTTGAATAATATTCTTTGAGACGCAAATGATTTTAGTTAACATTTAGCAGACATGGAGTTTTTTTAATGCTCCTCTTGATGAATGAGAAAGGAAAATGGTTGACTTGATTTTTAGCACATGGGGCTATCTATGAACTCAAAAAAAATGATATGGATTTTCAATCAAAGCAAGCCCTCAACTCATGTATTTCTAGCCTTCAACTATGTAGTAGCTTTTATTTATATTTTGCAATGGAAAATAAGAATTTCAACCAAATGTAAATGATTCTGATGTTGAATAAATGGGCATCCGCATTTATCATGTGTCTTAATGATTTTTAAATGAGGCTTAGTGGAATTCAAATTTGTATGTAAGTGAAGGGAACGAGCTTAGGGTGTTGATAATGAATATATGCAAAGGGATTAAAATAAGTGGCTAGTACGCCTGTAGTTTAATTCAACTATACTTCCAAAAGAATAATATGAGTTTGAATTGAACATGTGTGATAGTTGTATTAATATTTCAAGTTTTGTTTTTCAAGTATTGGATATTTTCATGTGGGTTGAGGAGGAGTGATCTTTGGATGAAATGATTGACTCATTGTTCAAGAACTTCAATGTTACAAACATGTTTAAAAGCTAAAGAATTGATTTCCTATGGATAACCTTAAGATGAGGACCCCAAAGTAACAACTAACCTATAAAGGAAGTATAAACAGGTCGAACTCCACATTTAGGAGTCCATTAAAAGATTAGAAGCTTATGCACATATGCAAGAGTATAAAAACTTGTAAAAGTACAATGTAAGCCTAATAGGGTTGAGTACCATACCCAAATCAAGTAAAAAAAAATGCAGTTCAGGTATAATAGAAATAGTTAAAGAGTATGCAAAAATGTACTAGGATGTACTTAGAAGCATTCTTTTTTGCATGATAAGGAAAAGAGAAAGCTAAGGAGGACTAAAGTGAACTCGGTAAGCAGGTTACAAGTTCTAAGCAATTGGTGTATGAATCCTTGAGGTAACCAAGGTTTTCCCATGTTGTAATGTTTCTTTTGAATGGTGTTATTCATATACTATGAGTGTTTTAAGTATAAAGATAAATTGCACCAATTGATTTTTGTTTATATGCATGGAATCTCAATGTATATATGTATATCTATTTGTGACTGAATTATGTTGAAATAATAACCATTCAATTGCTATAATGAGCATTTTTTCAAAAAGGGTAATTGGATTCTCTTTTATGCATAAAACTTATTATCTTCATGTGAAAGATGATTTTATATCATGCCATGAAATTATTACATTCATGAACCCATAAGTCATGCATTATCGAGTCAAGAATCCATGTAGGTGTCTATCGAGGTTGTCAAATAGGATTGTTGTCCTTCCTCAAGGATGTCGATTTGTTAAAGAATAAAATTGATTCAACGGCGCCTTTCTTCGGAAAGGTTAGGCATGATGATCCCTTAATAAGTGTCATCCAACCCTCAAGCTATAAGTTACAAGTTACAAGCCCCAATTCATGTACATAACATGCAAATCATGCACGACAAGTCTGAAACAGGCGCAAATGTATGAAAGTAGATTTTATTATTTATTTCTATATTTGCTTATTGAGTATAATATACTCGCTATTTTTCAACTAACCAGCGGTTGTAGGTTAATCAAATGAGTCTGAAGAATCTGCACTGCTGATAAGACGGTGAAGATATATTCCTTGAGTTTTGATATTTTGATCAAATTTACATTTATAGTTCGTAGTCATTTAAGTTTTAGGAGTATGTATTAATCTTGAAAGTTTTATTAAGGTAATGGGTGAATTAATGAGGTGCATGATTGTATAACTAAGAGATGAATGAACTTAGAAATATGTGTTATGATTTATATCGAGTTGGATTAGATCTACAGGCAAATACCAAGATAATATAGGTTATATGATGCTTATCAGGTCTATAAAGAAAGGGGTCTACCATCAAATAGTAGCTCAGCCCTCACCCTAATGTCATGTATACAGACAAAATACCATCGAATTTTATACAGGAAGAATGAAACTAAGGTTATAAAAAAAATTAGACTAGTTTTAGACACATTAGAAAAGCTTTTATTTTTGTAAAGGTGAAACTTTAGTTTCATCCACAAGTTTCACGACTCAAAGGATCAATGGAGTAAGGTTTTACATTATGACACACTCATAAGTCAAGGCATTACAACTTGCGACTTAGGTCAAGTCGAAGACCAATCGACTCAAGATAAAACTCCACGACCACTGCATTATAAAGAAGAACTCGAGAAGTTGAAAAGCCCCAATTGAAGTCACCCCCAAATTGACTCCCATGTACGACTAGGGTGAAGTCATAAACGAAGTTGACTCGAGTCATGACCTACACTGTAATGGTCAGAAAAATTTAAATGTTAGTGCATTTAATGTGCACCACTTACCTCATAACATTCAAATCTATTCTTGCATTATTTAAGGCTCATCAAATGAAGTGAAGAAGGTTAGCAAGAACATTCATTAAGTCTCCACCTTCTTACTTATAAGCTTTAAAGTGATCATTAAATGCTATAGAAGAATAATTGTACTATCCATTGGAAGTGCTATAGCTCTCCATCAATCTTAAGCTCTACAAGTTCTTCCTTGTGCTAAAATTGCATCTACACCATTTGTAAAGTGTATAATTCTCTATTAAATTATTTCTCTTGTTATTTTATTTAACTTGGTGTTGAAGACTAAGGCTAAGTAAAGACAAGTAGTGCACAGTTAGCACCGTCTACTTGTAGTGTGTTTGTAATAGCCCCCTAGAACTAGAGTTTAGAAGAGAGCAAAAGTTCTAATTGTATAATTAATTAATATAGTAGAACCCAAGACACAAGTGTGTGTTCTTAGAAAAATGGAGTTGGGAAGATTATCTCAAACCACTATAATTTCTTGTGTCTATTATCCCTTTTTGCTTACTCTATTATTCTTCGCGTTCTTATTTAAGGGGACTTAATTTACAATGGATTAAGTCTAAGATACTAAAAGAAATTTAAGGAACTTGATTCACCCTTTCCCTTTTATGTTTTACTACAATCTCGGGACGAATAGTATATACCCTCAATAAATTTATAATATGATAGTAACACCAAATATATTAGTCAAGATTTATGATAATTTTACTGAAAATGACCCTTCTTACAAAAAAATGGCATCTATCATCCCCATTACTTATCTTTAAGGTAGAATTTCTTTCCTTCCCTTTTTTTTATTGTACTTCTTGAGCATCAATATAAAATTGATAACTCGTTAACTTTCATATTTCAATTTCTCTTTCTTTTGCATTCATGTAGAAATTAATACATTCGATATCCATATTTCTTTTTTATGTGTTATTAGTTATTGATAAAATTCAAAAACTGCAATGGAAAAGAATTAAGCACAAATATAAAAAGCAAAAAGTATAGATTATCATACTCAATGCTTTGAACTCTTTGATTATATCAAATATTTTCAAAATATACTTTCGCACTTCACTAGTATTATCATACTACATAGCAATGTTGTCATAACCGAACTGGTTAACGAACCGGTCAACAAACTGGTTCTGGTTAAACTATTTCAACCGTTTTTGTGAACTGGCCTATTAGCATTTTTATGTAAAATATATATTGAATTCATAAGTTAAAGAATATTATACTTACCTTTGTGTTGTATATTATATTTGTCTTATAAAGTTATGATTTTGATCCTTCAACATCAATATATTTGCAAAAGAAAAATGAAAACAAAACAAAATTAGAATAATCTTATTATATAATTAATCAATTAACTAAAAGAAATTTTGAATGAATCATATAAATTGTAACACCCAAGCACAAGTCTACACAAGTATAAGAGTAAATAAGCACAAGAAATAACATCCTCAAGTTCTAAATAATATCAAATATAAATATGTCCACGACAAGTCCAAAGTTAATAATATCTTTAAAACAAGTTTTTAAAAGTCTTCAAACAAAACAAACAAAAATACATCATTCCAAATAATCTTCAATCTAAAATAGAAGTTTCTTTAAGCTCCAAGAGCTCATCCTTTGTCACTTCAGCGTTCTTCAATTTTCCTCTTGCATCATAAAAGATCTGAAAATATATGAAGTAAAGAGAAATAAATAGTAGTTAATAATTAAAAATAATTTATAAAGCAATACAAGTGAAAATATCCTTAAACTTTAAATGAATACCAAAATCTACACTTTCTCTTATCAATGTTATTGATTGTGGTTTTTCTATCTGATTCCAAGTATCAATATCATCTTCATTAACCAAAAGTTCTTCTTCTACCACCCAATCCTCTAATACATCTATGTCATCCAAAGATATTGGATCATAGTAAAGTTTTCTAGTTTTCTTCCTACAAAACAAGAGGATATACATCAAATATAGTCGGAACATGTAATTCAATCATTGGTACATGAAACATATAAAGTATAAAGAATAAATATTAATTTACCTATCCATTAAACATAGGTTGTAATATACATATACCAAATAACATAACCTTCCATGCTTAAGCTTATTCCTTTTTTGTGTGAATACGCTCAAATACCCTCCGATTGTGCTCACATCCAAATGAACTACAAGTCTAGCTTAAAAGTTTTACTATAATAGTTTACAAGTTGGGAATACAAATTCCATAAATTTGCCAACACACAGCTACAAATAGATTAAAATATATTAAATTCAATCATGTTAGAAAATAAAAATATAATAGACACATTCCTTATGACATAGATAAATACTAGGAGCCATAGAATAACATGAGGCTTTAGCTGCTTCCCTCCCAAAATCATCTGAAGCTGCAACATATACATCTATTTCTTTGTAGATTATGACAAGCAATTCTGTATCGCCTTTCACCATTCTATCAATTGTATCATAAACTCCTTTTTGAGTTATGATCTTTGTCTCTTTATCCATGTGATAGAAGTACATTGGATTAAATCAATGACTCACTAAATAAAGTGGGCAACTAAGTTGATTCTCCCAACGAGTGTTTATGATTGAAAGAACAGCTTTAGGATTAATATCATTTTTGTTGAATGTCTTAACTATTGCAATTTAGCTTTTTCATAGCTTCATAAACATATCCTATTGCAAGTCTCTCAAAACTATCCACCATTCTTAGAACGCGAACAAGAGGCTCAAATGCCTTTACAATTATAAAACAACTATTCCAAAATGATGAACAAATAAGTAAATCCGTCATAGTCATTCCTTTCTTATCTTTTTGCCATTTACTCTCAATCCATTCTTTGCTTGTAACCATAGCTCGTAGTTGATCTTTACACTTACATAGACTTTGAAGTGTAAGAAAATGAATTACAAACCTAGTAATTGCAGGACAGACAATCTCGTTTCCTTCTGTAAACTTTCTCATTAACAATAAAATAAAACTGTGATTATATATGAAACAACTAATAGAACGAGCTTTGTCAATCACATCTTTGACATCATCTTTCTTTCCAATATCTTCCAACATTAAATCAATACAATGCATTGCACATGGCATCCAGACAATATGTGGAAACCTTGAGTTTAAAATTTGACCAGCAATCTTATAATTGGAAGCATTATCTGTTACAATTTGAACTACATGTTTATCTCCAACTTCCTCCACAACTTCACATAGTAAATTAGCAAGCATTGAACCATTCTTGACCTCATTAGATGAATCCACTGATTCAAAAATATGGTTCCCTTTGAGTAATTACTAAAAAATTTATCAAAGTTCTACCCTTTCTATTTGTCCACCCATTTGCCATAATTGTACAACCACGTTCGCTCTATTTGACTTTATAATATTCAATAAGTAACTTTAGTTGATCAATATTTTTTAGTAAAAAACCACGCATATCATGATAAGTTGGAGCTTTGATTCCAAGACCAATAGGCAAGACAGCATCAAACATAGATTTCCAATATGAAGAATCGTGTGCATTGAAAGGAATACAATTATCAAAAAAACCATTTTGCAATTGCAATATGGGTAAAATACTTGTTCACAATCTCACTACAAGTGCACAGGTTGTAGATTTTAATATATAAATTATCTATCCATAGGGAATTCAGGGACTATAAACTTTGCTTTTAAATGCTTTCGGGTCAAATATAAAGAGAACAATGTGAATAAAATGGAATATAAAGTAGAGAAGTGGGAAAAGAAAATAAAATTAAAAACTAGAACGAATATTAGAAAACAAGAATACGAGTACCCAGGGTCTAAGGTTTCACATACGTCTTTTGCAACAAGTAGTGGTATAATTATTTAATCTGAATATTATTTTTTAAATGAGAATAAATCCTAATTTATCCTTGTACCTTCTCTTGAAACCTACAAGGTATACCTTAATTTTCTTAACCACCTATTCTTATAGAATTAAGTTAATTAGAATCCATTAAGTTCTGTAACTTATTCATGAAATTCCTCAAGGTCATCAAGCTTTTGATTATCATATATTAGATTTTCACATCTTGGTTTCATCATCTAATATATGGAATTATGCCAAAGTACAAGCTCCTATAAAAAGAAAGCATTAAAAACATAAGATATTAAATTAGCATGTTTAAGTCCAAAATAAAATTAAAATTCAAACTCATCTTAAACGAGGCAATTAAAAAGGAAAAGAGATAGAAAAGCTTATTGTTTTGAAGTCCCGTTAGTGTGTGGGCTGCTCCACACAACTCACTGGTCCGCCTCTTACTCGTGCTCTCCACCTCATCTCCACCTCTTTCTCTCTCTCTCTCTCTCGTGATTTCTCTGTGTGAAATTCTACTGTCAAAATTCTTCTCATTTTCTATGTGCTAAGTCTCTTATTTATACAATCTAAAAATAGAGGATGATGGATTGCACAATTAATCTGCCCTATATATTACTTTTGTTTTGACAGCTGTGATTGAATTTGCGTATATAGAATTTTGCATTAATTTCCATTAGAGAGAACTACGTAGACTAATCTAGGCATCGTGCAAGCTTTATGGAGATTGGACGGCTGAGAATTATTTAATAGGCGATGCATTGCCTTGAAAGCTTGAGACTTGATTTGGTGAAATTTTAATTCTACAAAAATTATTAGATTGCTGATTTTCTTGGCTTTTAGGCTTGGACCTGTTGGTCCCGAGTTAATGACAATTACCCAAGAGGGGAGGGGTGAATTAGGTATTTAAAATTTTTTAACTTAAACTAAAACTTTACCCTTGATTAATTCAGTCCCTTTAATATAACAAATCGAAAGCAATAAGATAATGAAAGTTGAAATAAAAATCAATGGACAAGATTTATAGTAGTTCGGGCAACCTTCCTACTCCACTCTTCCAAGCTCACACCCCTTGTGACTTGTGTTCCACTATGTATTCCGCAAATACAACTAGAGCCTCCGCTCTCTTCTAGATTCCAGCTCTAGGGAGCATATACAACACGCATCATAAGTAGGTGAGGAGTCCCTACTTCAGTCACAATACTACTTTGCTATCACTTGATTTGAAACACTAAAATCAAACCAAGTATCAAAAACTGAATAACAAAATGAAATGAAAGAAATCTACGCTTTATAGATTTGTATAGGCAAGTTTCAGCTCGAGGAATAACTCTTAGAACTAACAAGTTGATCGACGTTGGAGTATGCAGCAAATTGAAGCTCGTTCTTCCTTCAAAACATGTGTAGATCACTCAAAGGTAGAAGAAAGTGGAATATAGACCTTAGTAGCTTTTCTTTCTTTTTTTCTGCTTAATCTTGTATGCTTTCACATTCACTTGAGTGTCTATTTATAATGGAAGAGTAGATTTGAATGTTAGAGAGTTAGTTGGCGCTTAATAAATGTGCCAACGTTCAAATTTTCGAACGTTGCAACCCAAGTCGCAGGTAGAGTCAATTTCGGGTGCGACTTCTGTTGTATGCAGGTTGCTCAAGTTCCTCCTCAAGTCAATTTGGTCTTGGACTTGACCCAAGTCGCATGTGGAGTCAACTTCGGGTGCATCTTCGGTTTTCGGCAATTTCTCAAGTCTTTGCTTTAGGTTGACTTGGACTTGGACTTGACCCAAGTCGCTGCTGGAGTTGTCTTCGGTGTGATTTCACCTCCTTTATTTGCTATATGAACTTGAATTTCTTGGAGATGGCTTTGGTCACTCAAATTTCTTTAAATTAAATGTTCTTTCACTGATTTATATTATTCGGAACTTTGTATGATCATTCAAGCTTGAAAACTTTAGGCTCCGCATCTTGAATTCTTGAATGCTTGAGTCTTAGAGTGCATGAAAATGTTCAAATGTTATTCTTGATCTAATTTGATGAATTCATGTAACTTTGCTTGCTTTAGTCTTGATTTGATTTTCATTTAATCCAAGCCAATTGTTTGGGTCGACTTGGTCTTCAACTTCACTCAAGTCGAACGTCAAGTCGACTTGGTCTGCGACTTTACTCTTCAAAATTTGTGCTGGTCAGTTAAAGTCGAAGATGGAGTCGACTTGGTCTGCGACTTCACCCAAGTCGCATGTGGAGTCGACTTTGTTTGCGACTTCGGTAGCCCTTGGTTCCCAAATTCAACGTTGGACAAAAAAACACGTTCGAAGTCGATGCTGAAGTCGACTTGGGGATCGACTTGACCTGTCATGCTTCATATTTTTCATTTTTATATCCTTAAACATTGCACAAAATATATTAGTAGCTAAAACTTACTTAAATTGAGTTGTTAATCATCAAAACACATACTTTGGGTATTTTGCCTTTGATTTCAACACTCGTTTCCAACAATCTCTCTCTTTTTGATGATTGACAAAACCGATTTGAGTATATACCTTTCAATAACCTTAAAACATATCATTTTATCTTGTTTTGACGTTTTTAGGATAATCATAGGTCATTTGCCTTTTGAACTTAGTGAAATTGATATTTGCATGTTTCATTTCCAATAAAATCCATTCATACAAGCATTTCATTCATTCAAACAACCATTTCAAATTCATATAAAAACAGAACACAAGCATAAGTATAAACTTTGCATAAGTAAACAGAGCATAAACCACTTTTTCATAAACTTTTCATATATTATCAAAGCATTATATACAAGTTTCAAAAGCAAATGCAAAATGCAAACCTATATACAAACTACCCAACCCAAAATCCTAAAAACAAAACAAACTCAACTATTCTCCCCGTAAAAACTAAAAGCAGACTCAACTATTCTCCCTCTTTTTGTCAATAGATAAAATAGGAGTCGACTTGCTGAGATTTGGCATATAGAAATGTCGATATAGGATATGGAGTGGATTGGAGAGGAGGAGTGGGTCGAATGGGTCTAACATGGCCGATGAGTAAAAAAATGATACAGGGCCTTGAGTCAGATCTCGGCGCACTGACCCGGTGTCAAATGGGTCCAACTCAGGTATGGGTTGATTTTGGTTGCTTCCGGATGCCAAATGATACTGAATCGTCCTAAGCTCCCGATCCATGCGGTCCTGTCGTGAGTGCATATCCATGATAGCGGTTAGGACCCCGACAATCTGAGATGTGAATCGGTCCTCTAACTGCTCCAAGTGTTCTTGGATGTCATTCACCGAGTTATCTCATGATGGTGGTCGAGGAGTGAGGTCTGGGATCTCAGAACCACGAGGTGAGCAAGATCCATGCGATTGTGGTGACGCGAGCTCCTCGGGAGCGTCCTGAGGTGGAGCGGGTTGCTCTTCTGGTGATGGCGGGGGATGCTCCCCCTGAGCCTGTGCACCCTCGACTTCTTATGGAGCCGGTACGTCCATTCTTTCTTTGATACGCTCTGCCCTAAATTGCTCCACATTGATCTTCATTCTTTGGAGCAAGGCTTTATTGATTGCATTCGTCGACTTCAACACCTCGAATGGCTCTCCTTCAATGTCGACCTCAAAATGTTTCAGGATCTTGGTAGTCCATGTTCCATAGGGCAAAACCCCTCGTGGGTTGTCCTTTCTGGAGGCCAAGGCTTCTAGGAATAGTCGTGGGAGACTAACTTTGACTTTATTGGTGACTTTCCAAAGAATTTTTACCTCCTGCGGGTTCACCTGATTTTTGCCTCCGCCCTTGGGATAGATGCAGTGGGTGATTAGTAACCTCAGAACCCTTAGCCTTAGGTATAAATCCATGTAATGTAAAAATTTAACCCCAGGATGATATTTATCGCTCCTTATGAGCTGATCGTACATTAGAGTAAGAGATAGATCTGCAGGTAGCCGTTCATCATCATAAGGGACCTCTAGGATTCGTCCCATCTACATAATGGCATGATCTAGACTTGATTCCCCCATAGTACCCAAAAACATTTTGACTCCTTTAACAAAAGTACTGAAGTTGTAATCATCCCATAAGTAATAGAAAATCCTAGTCAAGTCAGGATATACTCTGTCATCTGATTTCAAAAGCCTTGTCCATCCTTGAAAATCCAAAAGCTCCTCGATTTCAAACTCATAATCGCTTAGAAATTTGAAATCTATGATCTTGGGAATGAATATCTTATGCTTATAGAAGCTTTTGTAGAAGCGACTGTGCTGTAACTCGGTCTTGAAATATGTCGTTGGCATTTTCAAGACCTGCCCTTTAGTAGCTGGGGTTCCCCTTCTTCTGGCCCCTATATCTAAACTTCCAGATGTCTGAGTTTCTTCTCCCCTTCGGGCTGTTGTAGATGGAGTCCCGGCCTGAAATCGGACTTGACGGTCGATGGAAGTGGATGGTTCCTCCCGGGCACTCTTTGAGAGAGTCCGTTGTCTCCTAGGGATTTCCTCCTCATTTTGGGAGCCGGATGGTCTAGGAATAGGCCTTTGGTTTGGTTTGGCCATAACCAATTTAGGCAATCTAGACTTGGGTGCCATTTGAGATGGGTCTTTAGAAATGGAATTTTCAATGTGAGATTTCGAGAGGCAGCTAACTAAGATGAGAAATGTAGACTAAAAGCTGAGAATAGAGAAAGAGAGATGAATTGAGAGGGAAGGATGAACTGACAAAGCTCAAGATTGAGAGAGAAGAGATAGAGAGAATGAGAAAGAGAGAGAGGAAGCTAGAGATAAAAAGGGACACTGAGAGGGAGAGTGAGCCGGAGCGTGAGGGAGATAAAGAGAGAAAGACAGGGGGCTCGAGCGGGAAGAGAGAAGAGAGATAGCTAGTGTGGCACGCCGAACCGAGGCGTCACATTTTTTCCTTACTCCGAGATCTTGTCAATTGGTAACTGTGAATCAGGATTGTTGTCTTGATCACGCGGAGGGTACTTAATTTGACCTCGTTCAATTTTTTTCTTTCTTTTTCTTTTCTTTCATCACATAAAGACACATACTTATCATCAAATCTCAATTATCATTGATAACATTCATACTTGTTTTTGTACAATACAGGTTATTTAACCTGATCATTTCATATATACATAATTCAGTCATACCATATACACATCAACATAGCATAAAATTTTCTTCATACCTTCTTTTTCCTTTCGTTCTTGGCCTGTATTTTACCTGTCTATAGTTAAAAACAAAACGTGAGTCGAAACTCAGTAAGTAAGCATTTTTCCATTTAAATGCATTTCTCCCGTCCAATAGTAGACACTTATCAAGTGATCTATTATCAACCAGTGGAAACCTTTTCAAAAAACCTTTCATAAAACATATGCTTGCAATCTTAACATGTAAACATCTTTTCCATGAACATAAAAATGTTTTTCATAAAACTTCCTTTTTCCAAGGACATTCTCATGTCCTTAAAACATTTTCGGTAAAACCTTTTTAAAACAAGCACATGCATCATGCAATACGTTTCTGTCCATCTGGTAGGTGATACTTACTAAGTGATCACCCTTTCCTCCTTAGGAGAGAAACCATTTCATTTGATAACTCGCGAGCACAACTCACTGGTCCGCCTCTTACTCGTGCTCTCCACCTCATCTCCACACAAATCACTAATCTAGGCATCGTGCAAGCTTTATGGAGATTGGACGGCTGAGAATTATTTAATAGATGATGCATTGCCTTGAAAGCTTGAGACTTGATTTGGTGAAATTTTAATGCTATAAAAATTATTAGATTGCTGATTTTCTTGGATTTTTGGCTTGGACTTGTTGGTCCTGAGTTGATGACAATTACCTAAAAGGGGAGAGGTGAATTGGGTATTTAAAATTTTTCAACTTAAACTGAAACTTTACCCCGAATTAATTCAGTCCCCTTTAATAAAACAAATGGAAAGCAATAAGATAATGAAAGCGAAAATAAAAATCAATGGACAAGATTTATAGTGGTTCGGGCAACCTCCAAGCTCACACCCCTTGTGACTTGTGTTCCATTGTGTATTCCTCGAATACAACTAGAGCCTCCACTCTTTTCTAGATTCAAGCTCTAGGGGACATATACAACACGCAGCACAAGTAGGTGACAAGTCCCTACTTCAGTCACAACACTACTTTGCTATTACTTGGTTTGAAAAACCAAAATCAAACAAGTTATCAAAAACCGAATAATAAAATGAAATGAAAAAATCTATACTTTACAGATTTGAGTAGGCAAGTTTCAGCTCGAGGAAGAACTCGTAGAAGTAACAAGTTGATCGACATTGGAGTATGCAGCAAGTTGAAGCTCGTTCTTCTTTCAAACGTGTATAGATCACTCAAAGGTAGAAGAAAGTAGAATATAAACCTTATTATCTTCTCTTTCCTTTTTTTCTATTTAATCATGTATGCTTTCACATTCACTTGAGTGTCTATTCATAATGGAAGAGGAGATTTGAACGTTAGAGAGTTAGTTGGCGCGTAATAAATGAGCCAACGTTCAAATTTTCGAACATTGTGACCCAAGTCGCAGGTGGAATCGACTTCGGGTGCGACTTCGCCCAAGTCGCATGCTGGAGTCGACTTCGGGTGCAACTTCGGTTGTACGCTGGCTGCTCAAGTTTCTCCTCAAGTCGATTTGGTCTTGGACTTGACCTAAGTCTCATATGGGGTGGACTTCGGGTGCGACTTCGATTTTCGGCAATTTTCCAAGTCTTTGCTTCATGTCTACTTGGACTCAGACTTGACCCAAGTCGTTGCTGGAGTTGACTTCGGTGCGACTTCACCTCCTTTGTTTGCTATATGAACTTGAATTTCTTGGAGATGGCTTTGGTCGCTCAAATTTCTTCAAATTAAATATTCTTTCACTGATTTATATTATTTGGAACTTTGTATGATCATTCAAGCTTGAAAACTTTAGGCTCTGCATCTTGAATTCTTGAATGCTTGAGTCTTGGAATGCATGTTCAAATGTTATTTCTTGATCTAATTTGATGAATTCATGTAAATTTGATTGCTTTAGTATTGATTTGATCTTCATTTAATCCAAGTCGATTGTTTGGGTCGGCTTGGTCTTCAATTTCACTCAAGTCGAATGTCAAGTCGGCTTGGTCTGCGACTTTGCTCTTCAAAATCTGAGCTGGTCAGTTGAAGTCGAAGCTAGAGTCGACTTGGTTTGCGACTTCACCCAAGTCGCATGTGGAATTGACTTCATTTGCGACTTCGGCAGCTTTTGGTCCCCAAATTCAACGTCGGACAAAAAATCACATTTGAAGTCAATGCTGAAGTTGACTATTTGGCCTAAGTCGATGCCTGAGTCGACTTGGGGATCGACTTGACCTGTTGTGCTTCATATTTTTCATTTTTATATCCTTAAACATTGCACAAAATATATTAGTAGCTAAAATTTACTCAAATTGAGTTGTTAATCATAAAAACACATACTTCGTGTATTTTTCCTTTAGTTTCAACACTTGTTTCCAACAGGACCAAGTAAAATTTTCTGAATATAAAATATAGGACATTGCGTTAATGTTGCTTGCTGGTTGTTCATCTTTGGATTGAATAAATGGATGGTATGATTTTCTTCCAAGGATGACTGCTGATTTGGCATTATGTGGATGGCTTATTGCAGGGGCTAAAAAATCTGTACGAATTTACACGTGGAGCCCACAGATTGGACGACTCTGATTATTTCATGTGGTTTGCTAGATACTAGGATATTGCTTAGGCAGCAGAAAAAAATTAATGAATGGCTTAGATGGACTTAAAGGACGGCTGGCTGAGGTGGGATTTTTCTGTATGGTTGAGATTACTTGGTGGACTGTGATTTAATGCATCCAGTTTGAGATACTCAAGAGGCTCAAATCTCATGCGTGGAATGGATGACCTCAAGCTGCTGATTATGGATTGTGATGATGTTGAACTGCTGCACTTGATATGAATGGTGGGCCCCACCGCTTGGATTTGTAAATCTGCATAAAAATATAATTAACATTAATTCATCAAATCCTTTAATGGGTTATTACTATAAAAAAATTACTTGAAGCCCATTTAATTTCATGACAACAAATAAAATGTAATTTCAAGCCAAAAGATTACGAAAATTATTTAAATAATTTGAAATTAATATTTAATACCCAATTGTTGCAAACACATATTTTAAAATAATTTCACATTAAACTAAAATAATTACCGACCAAATTGGTATAAAATATCCCCAAAATATTTTATTAATTTTTCAATTATCAAATGCCCCCACACTTGAACTTTTGCTTGTCCTGAAGTAAATACGGTAGAACTCAAGATTGAATTGCAAAATTTCAAATTGATCTTTCAAAAAATTCAAGCAATAAAGCAAATGTGATTGAGTAATTAATGAGGATGTTAAGTCAAAAATTATAAACATGGCACTTATTAAAAACCTTGGTCAAAAATTCCTTCTTACTCAATTCATTCTACATACACTATCACTTGCTTTGTCTTTAATCACTAGGAGTTCAAAAACTCTAGCAATAAATTCCTAATTATCGGGTGTTCTTCCTTTTTATCTAGTTATTCAATACACGCATTAAATAATTCAAGTTATGGAAGTAATGCAGAAAAATATCAAGCAAATTACCTCATATACATCCATCAAATTTGTATATAAGGACTTTGGTAGGATAATTGTTAACTTTAGCACAAGAAATAAAATTTCAAAAAATTTTAAAAAATTGAACCGTCTCAACATGATTTGAGCCTCATTTTGCAACAAGAAATAATGTCACCCTCACACTTAGTGCTTCTATTATTTTTTCAAAAAGCATATTCTTACTCTTGGTTTAACAGTTTTTTATTTATAATTTTTTTAAAACCACGTCCGGCAATAGTTCTCCTTACCATATTTTAGGGTATCTGGGAATTCTCTTTTTTTTTTATAAATAATTCTCATCACCATATTTCAAGGTATCTAGGAAGTCATTTCGATTATTTGCACAAGCCAGGAGGTCAAAGCTTATTTTTGTTTTACTTTTCAGCTCAAAATTCAATTTTAATGTTGGTTCAATTAAGTGGGAATTAGGGTTTAGAAAAAGAAAATTTAAGTCTGTGCTCAATAGGGGTAAACAACTATTATACTCTCAAAGATAAGATTATTAGAAAAAAATGTCTTCATCATATCTATGAACAGGTCAAATTGAGCTTTAACTTTGAAAATTCTTCATCCAGAATAAGTTTTTTCATGTATATAGAAAAACTAACTTTCAAAATAACAAATTGTGTGTATTAAAAATAATCTTTAACAAATTAGAGAAGATTACTCTAATTTGGAAAAAAAAAACAGAATTGGTTCCTTGGTATATCACTTTTATCAAGTGATTCACAACAAAAATCTATGTATTCTCTATGAGTACATGTTCAAAAATAAATTAAAATCTCATTAGGGTTCAGTTCTTTTCCTATCTCAAATATTTTGAAATTCAAAGTATGGTTTGCTTATGAGACTTACAAGAGTTTAAAGTGGGGTCTCAATCAATCTAATATCAAATTTATGAAAGAATTACCAAGAGTTTTCAAAATTTGACAAACATTTAGTGCAACCGAAAAGATAAATCAAGATTAAGAGAATGGTTTTAAGGAGTATGAGATGTTGACTTTCTTGTTTTTGCGAGTTGAACCAACTCTTTATCTCGTGGTGCTTCCTATTCTTGTAGGCTCTAAAAAGTAACCAATAAAACTTCAAATTAAAAAGTATCAAAATTCTAAAATAAAAGAAATTAAAAGAAAACCTAAAACTCTCCTGAAAGAAAAAGAAAATTCTTGAGTTGTCTCCCAAGAAGCGCTTGGTTTAATGTCATCAACTTGACTTCAGATTCTCGGTTTGGTGGTGCAATTTCAGAGGAGTAGATGACTCCTATTGGAAATTGATCCCTTGGAAAGTAGGGCTTGACACACTGCCCATTGACTTTGAATGTTCCAGTTTTCTTGCTCCAGATTTCGACAGCTCCATGAGAAAACATTTGTAGTACCTTGAAAGGTCCCGACCATCACGACTTCAATTTACCTAGAAACAATTTAAAACAAGAGTTAAATAGAAAAATCATGTCATTTTCCTTGATTACCTTCTGTTGGATGTGTTTGTCGTTCCAAATTTTGTCTTTTTCTTGTACATCCTTAAATTCTCATAGGCATCGAGTCGAATCTGCTCGAGTTCATTAAGTTGTAGCAGATGCTTTTCTCCTACAGATTTCATATCAAATTTTAAAAATTTAATTACCCAATATGCTTTGTGCTCCAGTTCAACAGGCAAGTGGTGGGATTTTTCATGGACAAGTCGGAAAGGTGTTGTTCCAATTGATGTTTTGAATGTCGTGTAGTATACCCAAATAGCATCGTCAAGTTTCCTTGATCAATCTCATCGTGACCGGGGCACCGTCTTTTCAAGTATGTGTTTAATCTTGTGGTTCGAGATCTCAGCCTGACCACTCATTTGTAGGTGGTATGGGTGGCTATTTTGTGTGTGATCCTATATTTCCTGAGCAATTTCTCTATTTTCTTATTGCAGAAGTGGCTTCCTTTGTCACTTATAATTGCTTGTGGTACACCAAATCTGGTAAAGATGTTGAATTTTAAGAATTTAGGGTGTGTTTGGAAATAGATAAAACTTTTGATGAAAAGTTTGGAAAGTAAAAGTTGTCAAATGATGTGATATGATAGAGGTAATGATGAAGAGTAAAGATAATAAAGTTAAAATAGATAGGTTAATTGTATGGGTAGTTGTGTAGAAATGATTGAAAAGTAGGGTAGTTGTATGTGAAAATGTGAAAAAATAATTAAAAAATATGATAATTATAGAAAGCGAAAAGTTTTAGATTGAAAAGTTTTAAGTTGACATTTTTTCTTCATTGCCAAACACACCCTTAGTAACCACCCATGAGTCATTTGTCAGAGAAGCATCGCCTCCACCCATCTAATTACACAGTCGATCATAAGGAGTATGTACTAGTTGTTGAATGACGATAGAAATGGTCTCATGAAATCTATTCCCCGGACATCAAACAGTTCGACCTCAAGAATGTTTATTAGTGGCATCTCATTTTGCTTTGAGATATTTCCTATTCTTTGTCATCTGTCATAGGTTAATGTAAAAGATTGAGCATCTTCAAACAAAGTGGGCCAGAAAAATCCTAATTGCAAGACTTTTGCTGTAGTTTTGGTTAGACCCATGTTTCCACCGTAAGGCGAATAGTGGCAATGGTAAAGAATGCTTTGGATTTCCTCGTTTAGCACACATAGGCGAATCAAACCATCGTTACATCTCTTGTAAAGGTAAGGGTCTTCCCAGATGTAGTATTTCACATCTGCCACGAATCTCTTCTTCTTTTGATAGCTGAAATTGGGTGGAATGGCTTTATAAACTAAGTAATTGATAATATCTTCATACTAGGGCATTAGCGCTTCCTTGAGTGCAAGCAGACACTTAACGAAAAAGTTCTCGTTGATCTGCTCATCTTTCGTTAGCTCAGTTTTTTCAGTCAGTGGCAGTCTAGATAGATTATCAGCTACCATATGCTCCATGACTTTCTTGTTTTGAATTTCAAGGTCGAATTCTTGTAGTAACGGAATCCAGCAGAACAACCTTGGCTTGTCATCTTTCTTGGTGAGCAAATAACGAATGGTCGCATGGTTCATATAAACAATTAGCGTGGCCTATAAAATATGAACGAAATTTATCAATAACAAACACAACAGCTAACAATTCTTTCTCAATGGTTGCATAGTTGACTTGAGCAATTCTTGCTCAGTGGTTGCATAGTTGACTCGAGCATCATCTAGGGTTTTACTCGCATAATAGATCAACACCGGTTTGTTGTCTTTCCTTTGTCCTAGAACAATCTCGATTGCATGGTCACTTGCATTACACATGATTTTAAATGGTAAACTCCAGTTAGGTGGTTGTATAATTGGGGCAGTGGTCAAGGCCTCTTTCAACCTACAAAACGACTCTAAACAGTAGTCAAAAAAATCAAAGGGGACATCTTGGTTAAGCAAATTGGTAAAAGGTATAGCAATTTTAGAGAAATCCTTAATAAAATGTTGATAAAAACCAACATGTCCAAGAAAGCTTCTGATTTCCTTTACCGAATTAGGTGGCGACAGTTTTCCAGTGACTTCAATTTTCACTCGGTCAACTTCTATGCCCCTGTTTGAAACTAAATGTCCCAAAACAATTCCCTCTTGTATCATAAAATGATATTTTTTCTAGTTCAAAATCAGATTAATCTATTCGCACATCTGTAAACCCTTAGACATGTTAGATAAGCATGATACAAAATTAGTTCTATAGACAAAAAAATCATTCATGAAAACTTCCATAATATTTTCAATATAATCAGAGAATATTAACGTCATGCATCATTGAAAAGTGGTAGGTGCATTGTAAAGTCCGAATGGCATACATTGATATGCAAAAGTGCCATATGGGCAGATAAAGGTCGTTTCTCTTAGTCCTGTGGGTGAATGAGAATTTTAAAATAACCAGAATACACATCTAAATAGAAAAAATAAGAGTGGTTTGCGAGTTATTCTAGCATTTGATCAATGAAAGGTAGGGAAAAGTGATCCTTTTGAGTGGCCATGTTCAGTTTATAGTAATTACAGTACATTTGCCAACCCGTGACTGTCCTAGTTAGTGTCAGTTCATTTTTGTCATTTTTCACAATAGGCATACCTCCTTTCTTTGGTACCACATGTACTGGGCCCACCAAGCTACTATCTAAGAAAGGGTATATAATTCTGGCATCAAGCAGTTTTAAGATTTCCTTTTCCATCACTTCTTTCATATTTGGGTTTAGACGCCTTTGGAGTTCAATGCTCATTTTGCAATTTTCTTCCATGAATATTCTATGCATACATAAAGAATGGCTTATGTCAAGTAAATCATTAATGCGGTAACCAATGGCCTTCCTATGTTATCTCAATTCAGTTAAAAGAGCCTCAGATTAGGATCAGAGAGATTAGCATTGATTGTGATTGGATAGTAAAATCGGGCCAAGAAACGCATACTTGAGGTTTTTAAGAAGATGTTTGAGTTCTGCCTTTGGTGCTTCTTCCTTTGGCTACATTAATGCCAATACGATGGCTTTCGCATCCAGATTTTCACAATTAGTGGTGGCAGATGAAATAAGGGGCTTTTGTCCACGAGAGCTACACAAGCAGAAAGTTTAGAATTTCATTTGTTGCACCTTGAATGATGCATACCTCCATTGCGTTGTCTTTTTCTACAATTGGCATAGGATCTATGATGTTAACTCGTAGGCAAGAATTGTCGGTTGACGGATGCTTTATGGTTTCAGAAAGGTTAAACTCCACTTTTTCATCTCCAACTATCAAAGAAAGTTGACTATTGTTGACGTCTATAATGGCTTTGGCAGTGGCTAGGAAAAGTTGTCCAAGAATGATGAGGATTTGGCGATCTTCCTCCATATCAAGGACTACAAAGTTGACAGGAATGAATGGTTTGCCGACTTTCAAAGGTACATCTTCAAGAATACCGACTGAAAATTTAATTGATCGATTGGAAGTTGGAGTGACATAGAGGTGGGTTTTAGATCTCCAATATGTAACTTTTTACAGATGGAGAGAGGGATTAGACATACACTGGCTCCGAGATCACATAACACCTTGTTAATTTGAACATTTCTAAGAGTATAAGTAATGGAGAAACTCCCGAGATCTTTAAGCTTTTCATGTAGCCTGTTTTGTAAGTTGGTGTTGTACTCCTCAGTGAGTGCAATGGTTCCGTGCGCCTTGAGCTTTCTTTTGTTTGACAACATCTCTTTTAGAAATTTTGCATAAGTTGGTATCTGAGAGATCATGTCAATGAATGACATGCTGATTGATAGGTTCTTGAGTGTTGAAATAAATTTCTCAAACTGCTTTGAAGTTTAGCTTGTCTTTGCCTTTAAGGGAAGAGAAGAGGAGGTTGATAAGGTGGTGGTGGGATATAGGGCTTCTCCACCACTGGCTCAAGTTGTGGCTCCTCTTCTTACTCTTGTATCTGTTCGGCATCATTTCTAATGTCAATTTGAGATGGTTGAGGTGGTTTGAGCTATTTTCCACTTCGCAAAGTGACTGCTTGCACTTATTCTTTAAGGTTTACTTTAGGCTGGCTAGGGAGTTTTTCCTGTTCTCTATGGGATGAGGCGGTGGCTTGTTGGGCAATTTAGTTTTGAAGCAAATTATTGTGGGTTTGCATTTGGTCCTATCATTCAACTAATTTCTCAATCAAAGGATCAGAGAATTATGTTGACGGTCGTGTAGGTAAAGTAGGCTGAGTTTGATGTGATGGTAGGTTGAGAGGTTTTCTTAGGAAATTAGATGACTTGTAATTTTGAGCATAGTTTTAGGTCTTTGACTAGTTTGTCCAAGAGAAATTATGGTGGTTTCTACATCTAGGGTTGTAAGTATTTAAATAAGAGTTACCATAAGTGCAAGTATCATACTGGTTGTTGATTGCATTGGTCTACTCACTTGTGGTGTCCTGGATGGAAAAACTATACTCAGACGTGTAGTGTGAAGCTTCACAGATCTCACATGAAATTTGTCGAGAAGAGGATGCACTTTGATCTGTGGATTCCTGCTTCTTTTGCTGGAATAATTGGTCAAGTTTAGCATGAAGAAAATTCATGGATTCGATATCATATACATTATCTCGCCAAGAAGGTCCTTGATTATTGTCGTATTAAGAGTCACAAAGAGCCAAATCATCAAGGAGTTTAAGAGCCTCCTCATCAGTGAGTCTCATGAATCGGCTACCAGCAGCTGAATTAACAACGCTCCGAGTTGGTCTGTCGAGTCTGTTGAAGAAATTTTCTATGATATCACCTTGAGGTATGCTGTGATGTGAACACTTGCACTATAGGTCTTTCATTCTTTCCCATGCATCAAAGAGGGTCTCATCGTCTTTTTGGATGAACTAATTAACTTCATCCCTAACCTTTCTGGTCTTATTAGGTGGAAAGAATTTCTTCAAGAAGGTTATAGAGAGCTCATCCCATATATGGAAGGTGTTGGGTGGCATAGAAAAGAACCAGTCACTAGCCCTATCATGAAGAGAAAATGGAAAGAGTTGGAGACGGATTACCTCACATGGAATTCCTTGGACCTTTATTGTGTTGCTTAATTATAGGAACTTAGTGACGTGTACGTTGGGGCTTTCAGATAGTAATCCTACAAGTTGATCTTGTTGGACCATTTGGATAAGTCCTGGTTTGAGTTCAAAGTTTCTTGCATCATTTTTTAGTTCTACTATGCATGATCGAAATCCTTGAGGGTTTGGGTGATTCCGATTACTGAGAATTTTCCTTCTTGGAGGAGTGTTGTTCTCAGTGTGGCCTTCCTCCTACTCTTGTTGTGGCCAGTTTGGATTGTTGCGTTTCGCCATGGTTTCTTGAAAAGATTACTACTTTTTATACTAACAAACTCTTTTCATAAAAGAATGTTTGATCTCAGCATCAGTAACAAAAAGTTTTTCAGATAGTTGTTTTGTAAAGATTCGAGTATATGGGTGCATACAAGGATTAATTAGATAGTTTAGAAAAGATAAAACAAACAAAATGGGAGATGAAAAAAAAAAAGAGAACAGATAAGACAAGAGAAAGAAAGTAGAAAGATAATAGGGAGAATAGAAAAGAAAAGAACAAAAAAAGTATCAACAAACAAATTTTAAAGCAATGCCGAATTCCCCGGCAAGTGCGCCAAAATGCTTATTCACAATCTCAACTAAAGTACACGAGTCTTAGATTGTAATGTGTAAATTATTGATCCATAGAGAATTCGAGACTATAAACTTTAGTTTTAGATGCTTTCATGTCAAATATAAAGAGAATAAACAAAATGGAATAAAAAGTAGAGAAGTGGGAAAAGAAAATAAAATTAAAAACTAGAACAAGTATTAGAAAACAATGATGCAAGTACCTAAGATCTAAGGTTTCACATGCGTCTTTTGCAATGGGTAATAATAATAATTATTTAATATAGACATTGTTTGTTAAAGGAGAGCAAACCCTATTCTATCCTTGCATCTTCTCTCGAAACCTACAATGCATACCTTAATTTTCTTAACCACATATTCTCATGAGATTAAGTTAATTAAAATTCATTAAATTTTGTTGCTTATTCATGAAATTCCTCGAGATCATCAAGCTTATTCTCAACCTTAGATTTTCAAGTTTAATATCTTGATTATCGCATATTAGATTTTCATCTCTTGGTTTCATCGCCTAATATATGGAATCATGCCAAAGTACAAACCCTCTATTTTCATAGTCTTAGATTTTCAAATTTTATATCTTGATCATCGTATATTAAATTTCCACCTTTCGGTTTCATCACCTAATATATGGAATTATGCCAAAGTACGGGCCCGTGTACAAAGCAAGCATTAAAAACACAATATATTAAATTAACAACAATATCCACCATAAATAAATTAAAACCATACAACACGCTATATTGTATACGTGCTACATCCTAAACCCTAGATTTAGGGCTTAACCAAGCATGTTTAAGTTCAAAATAAAATTAAAATTCAAACTCATCTTAAACAAGGCAATTAAAAAGAAAAAAAGATAGAAAAGCTTATTAGTTTAAAGCCCCGATGGTGTATCAGTCGCTCTACGCAACTTGTCGGTCCGCCTTTTGCCCGTGCTCTCCTCCTTGTCTCCGCCTCTTTTTTCTCTCTCTCTCTGGTGATTTCTGTGTGTCAAATTCTGCTGTCGAAATTCTTCTCCTTTTCCGTGTGCTGAGTCTCTTATGTAAACAAGCTGAAAATTGCGGATGATGGATTACGCAATTAATCCGCCCTATAGATTATTTTGGTTTGACGGCTGTGATTGAATTCGCGTATATGGAATTTTGCATTAATTTCCATTGGAGAGAACTGCGTTGATCTGTGCATCGTGTTAGCTTTATGGAGATTAGACGGCTGAGATTTATTTAATAGGCGGCGCATTGTCTTAAAAGCTTGAGACTTGATTTGGTGAAATTTTAATGCTACAAAAATTATTAGATTGCTGATTTTCTTGGCTTTTTGGCTTGGACCAAGCAAAATTTTCTAAATATAAAATATGGGACATTGCATTAGTGTTGCTTGTTGGTCGTTCATCTTTGGATGGGATAAATGGATGGTTTGATTTTCTTCCAAGGATGGCTACTGATTTGGCATTAAGTGGACGGCTTATTGCAGGGACTGAAAAATCTGTATGAATTTACACGTGGGGCCCACGGATTGGACAGCTCTGATTATTTCATGTGGTTTGCTAGATGCTAGGATATTGCTTAGGCGGTGGGGAAAAAAATAATGAATGACTTAGATGGACTTAACGGACAGCTAGCTGAGGTGGGATTTTTCTAGACGGTTGAGATGACTTGGTGGACAGTGATTTAATGCATCCAATTTGAGATACTCAAGCAGCTAAAATCTCATGCATGGAATGGACGGCTTCAAGCTGCTGATTATAGATGGTGATGATGGTGAACTGCTGCACTTGATATGAATGGTGGGCCCCACCGCTTGAATTTGTAAATCTGCATAAAAATATAATTAACATTAATTCATCAAATCTTTTAATGGGTTATTACTATAAAAAAATTATTTCAAGCCCATTTAATTTCATGGCAACAAATAAAATATAATTTCAAGCCAAAAGATTACAAAAATTATTTAAATAACTTAAAATTAATATTTAATACTCGATTGTTACAAACACATATTTTAAAATAATTTTCATATTAAACTCAAATAATTACCTACCAAATTGGCATAAAATGCCTACAAAATATTTTATTAATTGTCCAATTATTAGGCATTCTCAATAGCATTTTAATAACATGATTCCATGCTACATCTATCCTTCCTCTAGTAGTGCAAGATTCATTATTGTTTTAGGTCAAAGAAGGAGTGGAATAGAAGGAGTGGAGTTTGAAGCTGCATCAGCACTAGACTAACTACATGACATTTTTTAGACCTACAAACATATAAATTTTAAATTCGTTGTAGGTCACATATCATGAAGAGATTATATTAATTAGCCATCTAATATGCAATCTCCTGAACAAAGCATAACATTTATCATTAATTTTTCAGCAATGGGAGAATCAAATAATTTCTATAAACCAATGCACATAATTGAAAATTAAAACAATGAATAGTTTTCAGCATTGGCACAATTAATATAATTTCAACAAACTAATAAACATAATTGAAATTTGAACCAATGAATATTTGTCAGTTTTCAATTTCCGCAGCATTGATTACATGAACTAAGCTGACTAACATAGCAGTAGTGGCATCGGAACGTTGACATTTTTTATCAATCACGGGCTAAATATGTAGCATCAGAAAAGGACCACTTGTCAAGTTGGTATTTTGACTAATTTCCAGTGTACCCCAAGTGTGAAATACATCCTATTCATTCTTCCAAAATACTAAGAAGCTGCAAAAACTCTTAGAAAAAAAAGTGCCACTTAGGAGGAGAATTCCCAATCAGCAGGACAGGGAAATTCAAAGTACAAGGCAATATACATAAATGAATTATTTATAGCTTTCTGATGAAGATGGTGATAACTCGTATTTTTACGAGTTATCATGGCTCATTTCAGATTTGATTTGTGCGTTAGTTCGAGAGACTAGGCTTAGTTTGCATCCATTTAGCTTAATTTTCACTCGCTTTGCATTTTAGGAGTATTATTTAGTTTTTAGGCATTTTTAACATTATTTAGGTATTTTTTAGTTCATTTACTTAGTTTTTCATCTTTTGCAAAAAGGACGGGACGTGTGAAGGCAAAATGGATGAGTTAAATGCAAGTTGAGGCAACCAGAGGTAGATGGATGGTGCCTAGGCGCCAACCTACGTGCCTTGGCCATTTTCGGCACACACAACTGACAGCATGGCTTCTAGGGAGTTAGCGCCTAGGCGCCAAACATGATCACCACAAGATGTAAAGGAGAAGCTCCAAGCCAGGAATGTCCAGAGAGTTGGCGCCTAGGCACCAGCGCATGAATTTTTAGGGTATTGCAGAATGTGTCCAAGTTGCTTAGCACACAGGAGTTGGCGCCTAAGTGCCAATATGCATCCGTACGCGAATATTCTAGTGCGTAAGCTACGCAAAAGGAACTATATTAATAGCTCCTATGGGTTCGCGCGCGCAGAGAAAGAGGAGAGAGAGCCAGAGTCCGAACTAAAGTGCAAAAGAAAGCGAAAATCAAGATAAAAGCCCGAATTGAAGAAAGGATCAAGTCCCGTTTGTGGAAACCGCCGAAAAACGGTTTTTCTTATTCTTTCCAATTTTCTTTCTCTGCCTTTATGGATACTTTTTATATAGATGTGTTGAATGTTAAGATCATATCTTTGAACTAAACCTCCATTAGATGGATAGTTAGGATGATTTGAATTTTAAACTATATTGTTTCTTGGTTCTTAGAATATTCAGGAATGAATAGTTGATTTTATGTATGATTGTGTATGATTTACCTTTGCATGTGTGGATTAAATGCTTTTTACAAGATTAGCTATCTTGTAAGATGATTTAATTGCTTGATTTATCCTTAGAAAAGGAAAATCTCTGCCAGATCCATGTGCAAGGCAAAGGTTTCGACCTTTGTGTAAGGAGAGTTGTTTAATAGATAGGAATATACCGTTAAACCCTGTGTAGTCATTATATAAGTTATAAACTTATCAATTTTACTTTATTTATTGACATGGGAATATAGCAATTAAATAGGGTGTAATTAGCTTTATATAATGTTGGAAGACATATATAAAGATATATGAACTTGGGCTAGTAAATCTTTATGTAATCCAATTAGAAAGAACCAAAGCAATATAGTTTAGATTCAAGGATTTCAAGCTATTCATCTACCATCCCTATTCAGAAAACCTGTTCAAAGTATCCAGTAGTCTCAAACTTTCACTCTAATTTCTCATTACAATCGTTAGTCTAGTTAAATCACAAAACCAGAATTTTCCATCCTTCGAAAGCAGTTTAACTAATTAATAATTCAGTTAACAATTCCTCGTGGGAACGATACTCTACTCACTCTTTATTACTTGACATGGCACGTATACTTGCGTAAATAGCGAGCACTTTAATAGACATATACACAGCTTGTCAAGTTTTTGGCACTGTTGTCGGGGAATCGTTAGCTAATTATTTTTAGTTTTATTGTTTTCTTGTATAATTTTGTAGAATAGTTTATTTTCATAATTTCTTTTAGTTTAGAATTTCTTTTTCTGCTAGTTCAATCTCATTGGTTTTTGCAGAGTCATCGCAAATTGCATGCGTCGAGGCAGAGCCGGAAAGGAGATTGTTATTCTTTTTTATCCAGAACTCGAACGAACTTATTTGAGAAGGCGTCGCAAGAGCAGGGAGGCTAGGAACAGATAGCATACTATGGAGCACATTGAGAATCAGGACAAGAATGTTCAAGCAAACCAACAGGGAAACCCAAGGATTGAGATCCCGAATCATCCACCTCAAGATGATTTGGACCAACCCATTTGGGACCTAATTGCGCTTGGTCAGAATGCAGTTCAAACTAGCATTGCACCTCCTCTGATCGACACCAACAATTTTGAAATCGAACCGGTGATTTTCCAGATGCTCCAGTCTATCGGGCAGTTCGAAGGTCAGCATCCGAAGACCCGCACCGCCATCCACGGAATTTTCTGCAGATTATGAACACATTCAAGCATAATGGAGTCTCCGACGAGGCAATGCGGCTTCAAACATTTCCATTTTCTCTATGAGATCGAGCTTCGAAGTGGCGAGACTCTTTACCACTGAACTCCGTCAACACATGGAATGACTTGGCTCAGAAATTCCTAGAGAAATATTTTTCGTCTGCCAAGTTAGCCAAGCTGAGAATGGTTATAGTCTTGTTCAAGCAGCACGGAGAGGAGAACTTATCAGAGGCGTGGGACCGTTTCAAAGACCTACTTCAAAAATGCCTGCATCATGGAATTTAGCTGTAGGTCCAAATTCAGATTTTCTATAACAGTCTCCAGGATTCCACCTAGCACATGGTGGATCCTTCGTCGAACGGTTCTCTACTACGGAAAAGCTATCGGGAATCATACGCCCTACTCGAAAACATGGTGGCCAATACTTACCAACTGTCATCTGACAGGAGCCAAGGTGGAGGTCTACTTCAACTGGACGCGGTTTCATCGATAAAGGCCCACATCGACGCTTTATCTCTGCAAATCTAGAACTTGTCCAGGCCAGCCAACGTCAGTGCATTAGGGGCATCTACACCACAGCAGTCAATAGCAACAGACATTTGCACGTGGTGTAGCGAATTCGGCCATCCCAGTGATGAATGTACCTCCAACCCGGAGTCCATTAATTACGTGAAAAATTTCCAGAGAAACCCAGCAAATTAGTATAAAAACAACTACAACCCAGGCTGGAGGAATCATCCTAACTTCTCATGGAACAACTAGACAAGGCCGAATCAGCCGCTTGGATTCTCACAACAACCGCCACAGCAACAGCCTGCAAGACCAACGCAGTTCAATCCACCACCGCGAGAAGAGAAGAAATCTGATCTGGAAAATCTCTTCATGCAGTTTATGCAATCCCAAATCATGACAAACAGGAACCTGGAAGCTCAGATAGGTCAGCTGGCCTCAGCCCTAAACAACCGACCTCAAGGTTCATTGCTGAGTGACACCGAGCAAAACCCGAAAGGAAAAGGCAAAGAACAGGTCCAAGCAGTCATATTGCGCAGTGGAAAACAGTTACCCGATGCAATTCCATCGGAATCGGTAACTGAACCTACTAATCCTCTGAGTCAGCAGTCGCAGGAGCCAGAAGAACCAGTGGCAACCTAGACGCAACCAGATGCTAAAATCGCCATGAATCCAAGGCCGCCTCCTCCATTTCTTTAGCGATTTGAAAAGCCTAAAAAGGAGGGTCAGTTCAAGAAATTTCTTGAGGTATTGAAGCAGCTACACATTAATATACGTCTCGTTGAAGCCTTAGAACAAATGACGAGCTACACCAAATTTATGAAAGACGTGCTATCAAAGAAAAGGCAATTGATGGAATTCGAGATGGTGGCACTAACAGAGGAAACCAGTGCAAGGGTGTAGAGGAAGCTGCCTCCTAAACTCAAGGACCCAAGAAGTTTCACCATTCCATGCACAATTGGAGACCAGTACTTTAGAAGAGCCTTATGTGACTTGGGAGCCAGCATTAATCTCATGCCCAAGTCCATTTTCAGAAAATTGGATTTAAGAGAAGCCCGACCTACCATAATGATGCTGCAACTGGCGGATTGATCCATCACGTATCCAGACAGTATCATCAAAGATGTCCTTGTCAAGGTAGACAAGTTCATTTTTCCTGCAGATTTTATTATCCTGGATTATGAAGAAGATCGAGATGTGCCAATCATTCTAGATCAACCTTTCCTCGTAACGGGCAACGCAATAATCAATGTACAAGCCGGAGAATTAACCATGCAGGTGCAAAATAAAAAGATTACATTCAACGTGCTCAAGTCTATACAGAGCCCAACTGATCCAGATGATTGTTTAAGGATTGATATGGACAATTCGACAGTTCAAGAGCCTTCCCAGACGGGTATTAAAACAGACAAAGAGGAGATTGCAACTGGGAGCTGCAAGTTTTCTGCCTATGCTAAAGACCGACTCGTTGGTCACATTGGGCTCGAACGACTGATTGAGCCAGGGGAGAGCCAGGACAGGGAAATTAAAGCCAACAAGGGAATAGAAGGGGTTACAGTTGATAAAGATGGACATTTTCATGTCAAAATGCCCCTACCTCATCTGCAAGAAGGACAAATCTAGCATTACTTTATGGACCGATGGGCTAAAATCAGATCGGAACTTCCAGGTTGCATTCTGAATGGCCGGGAGTTTGAGGTGATGAAATTGAAAAAGGACTGAACAGCAAGAACGTCAGGCTGAGGATGTTAAGCTTAGCGCTAAATGGAAGGCAACCCATTGATTAGTTTTAGTTTGATTTCTATTTTTGTTTTTATTCCTGGTTTTTGGTTTTTATTTTTATGCAAAAAAAAAAAATTGGCGCCCGAGGGGGAGCCCCGCCGCCATGAAGAACATCTCAAAGAACACGGGCGCCCTGATGCCGGGTCATGGATAGCACGACTCGTACGGCACTATAAAGCTCGGGTTAGGGTTTTAAACCCTAACCCAAGCCCCGACGCCGACCCCTCTTCCTCCTTTTTCATTTCCTACCATTTCATCTTTGATTTCAAGCCATTGTGGAAATGGCTTCCAGGGAGTTGGTGCCTAGACGCCAGGCATGATCAACCACAAGATGTAAAAGAGAAGCTCCAAGCCAGGAATGTCCAGAGAGTTGGCGCTTAGGCGCCAGTGCATGAATTTTTAGGGTATTACAGAATGTGTCCAAGTTACTTAGCACATAGGGAGTTGGCGCCTAGGCGTCAATACGCATCTGTACGCGAATATTCTAGTACATAAGCTGCACAAAAGAAACTATAAAAATAGCTCCTATGGGTTCGCTCGCACGGAGAGAGAGGAGAGAGAGCCGGAGTACGAACTAAAGTGCAAAAGAAAGCGAAAATCAAGATAAAAGCCCGGATTGAAGAAAGGATTCAAGTCCCGTTGGTGGAAACCACCGAAAAACAGTTTTTCTTATTCTTTCTAATTTTCTTTCTCTGCTTTTATGAATACTTTTTATATGGATGTATTGGATGTTAAGATTATGTCTTTGAACTAAACTTCCATTAGATGGATAGTTAGAATGATTTGAATTCTAAACTATATTGTTTCTTGGTTCTTAGAATATTCAGGAATGAATAGTTGATTTTATGCATGATTGTGTATGATTTACCTTTGCATGTATGGATTGAATGCTTTTTACAAGATTAGCTACCTTGTAAGATTATTTAATTGTTTGATTTATCCTTGGAAGAGGAAAATCTCTGCCAGATCCATGTGCAAGACATAGGTTTCGACCTTTGTGTAAGGAGAGTTGTTTAACGGATAGAAATATACCGTTAAACCTTGTGTAATCATTATACAAGTTATGAACTTATCAATTTCACTTTATTTATTGGCATGGGAACATAGCAATTCAATATTGTGTAATTAGCTTTATATAATGTTGAAAGACATACATAAAGATATATGAACTTGGGCTAGTAAATCCATATGCAATCCAATTAGAAAGAACCAAAGCAATATAGTTTAGATTCAAGGATTCCAAGCTATCCATCTGTCATCCCTATTCAGAAAACCCGTTCAAAGTATCCAGTAGTCTCAAACTTTCACTCTAATTTCTCATTGCAATCATTAGCTTAGTTAAATCACAAAACTAGAATTTTTCATCCGTCGAAAGCAGTTTAACTAATTAATAATTCAGCTAACAATTCCTCGTGGGAACGATATTTTACTCACTCTTTATTACTTGACACAACACGTGTACTTGCGTAAATAGCGAGCACTTTAATAGACATATACGCAGCTCGTCACATGGGAATGTCGAGTTGTAGTTATCCCCTAAATTTCAGCATGAAAGTCACAACTAGATTGGCAACCAAATGTTTTCTATGAATTCGAACGATCTAATTAAAAACTGCCAGCTCCCATTTTGATTCACCCGATGTGCGCAAATCAGTGAGCAGAGAACGTTGAACAGCGATCAAACTATAGCAAGCTGTTCAGAGTCTTCAGACGACGACGCTCGAACCGAAAACAGCACATATGGCGACGATCGGAGAGGAGCTACTGTTAGCAATGAGCATAGCAGCTCAATTAGGATGCAAGCAGCGATCAGGGAGAATGCAAAGAAATTCAGGGGAAAGCAAAAAAATGAAAGGACGATTTGGGGCTTCAGGTGGCAGACTAGCTGCTGCCGGAGCTGAAAGAAGAAAAGAGCTAGAACCTGTGAGGCTGCGATGATGGAAACTGGCCGATCACAAATGCTGTTGGCGAGTCAAAAATGGAGATGCAGCCGATTAGAAATGGCAGAAACAGAGATTGGCGAGTGCCAAAAGCTGCCAGCGATGCAGTCGAAAGTTTTGCGAATCAAGGAAGAATCGAATGGAAGCGAGATTAACGTTGGGAGGATGAAAACCTAAGTCGGCAGTGGCAGCTGCGCGGGAGGCAGATACGGGGTGAAAATTTTCAGGCAGGTTTTTTTTATTGGCAGTCCATTCGTGAACCAGTCTAACCTGGGTATAGAGAAACCAAATGCACCTGTGGTCAAATCGGTTTGCACCGGCTAGATTAGGCCAGACCGAAACCGGCTGAATCGAACCATTCAAAGCTCCGGCTACCGGCCGAATTGGCCAGTTGGTCCGATTTTAACAACACTACTACATAAAAGTTAATACATTAGTGAGTATTTTTAACATTGACTCATGAAATGGTTCCATACCCATTAAATCAAGAACTGTTTTAACACTTCTATTTTCGAGAACAAAATTTTTAATATTTTTATTATTGTATTCTGAACAACAACCAGAGATAATCTATTCAAATGCTGTCATTTTTCAAATTGAATCTTTTATTCATCTGTTATGGAGTTTGGTCATTTAAAAGGAATGGCTGATTTCAGGTCTCGGTCTCTAATGCAGTAAAGTTGCTGAAGTCAATCAGTATAATTTGATCAACTTAACATAGAAATATGAGATATGTAAGAATTCAAAGAAGCAAGAATCATAACTTTAGCAACCCTTATTAAGCTCATATTGCTATTATGATTCAGATAACTATTATGTGTAATTACAATCATTGCAAAATTCATAAATATCACAAAAATAATAATGCATGATTTAATCAAAAATATTCTAATAAATAATAATGCTCAACAATGAATTAATAACACATAAAATTAAAGATATCTCCACTTGCGACAAAAGAGTTTCCCCATTTATGCACTTTTTATGTAATTATTGACAAAATATTAAATTATTGTCATCTTTGAGCAGAACTATAATTTAATATTTTTACTGCAATTTTTATTATAAGAGAAAATAATGATAATACTTTCTATTATTTAAAGAAATTTTTGATTAACTACATATTCTAAACCCTATAAGGCAACTAAAACGTGAATATGAGCAAAATTTACCAAACGTATATTGTTTAATTAAAATTACTATAATGCAATTTTTATCATGAAAGAAAAATAACAACAATATTCTCTATATCATAGAATGATTTTAAAGATTACATATTTTATATGATGATAATAAAAAATTACTATATAGGAATTAATTTAATGCGATTTCTTTCATGAGAGAAACCATGGTAATATTCTCTATTGAAGGTTTTGAAAATTACATATTCTAGACCTTTGCGATAACTAGAAATACGAAAACAATAAAATTCATCAAGGCCATATTTTGTTACTTCCAAAACTTTTCACTTTTTACTATTATTATATTTTTAAATCATTTCTTCATATCATCCTATACAATTAACTTTCTTTTCAAATATTTTATATAACTATTAATTCTATCATATCATATAATTTCTCTCATTTTTGTAACTTACACTAAATACTTTTTATCCACAAATTTTTATCACTTCTCAAACATACCCAGGATATAAATTGTTTAAGAAACAATATGTAATGCAATTTCTATTATGAGAGAAAGATCACAATAATATTTTCTCTTTTGCTTAATAACTTTGAAGACTAAGTACTCTAGAACTTAAACAAATAAA
This sequence comes from Annona cherimola, assembly GCA_030490835.1. Lineage (NCBI taxonomy): Eukaryota > Viridiplantae > Streptophyta > Magnoliopsida > Magnoliales > Annonaceae > Annona > Annona cherimola. The sequence continues at coordinate 30,845,275 of CM059971.1, read as the reverse complement.
TAAGTGCATTTATGCAATTATAAATGTTGGTAATTTCTTTGTAAATTTCAAACATTAATTTGCAAGCAATTGGTTAATTTATATTTAATAGAAAGTAGTAACATTATTAATAATGTTCATGCGAATAGCTTTCTTAAATAAAATTAAATACTTAACACTATTACATGCATAGGTAAAAAATAGCATTAACTAACATATTATTCTTGCAATTTTAATGCTAAATAAGTTAATGGAAAATAAAAAGCCACTAGAATGCAGAAAAATTTTGCAAATAGCTTTTTAAAAAATTAACTATTAAATTAAATTTCATTCAATAATATTAATCAACCATTCAATATTATTATTTTGTAGATTGTATAAGAATAATTAATATTTTGAATTAGCAGCAACATGAACGATTTAGAATAAAAAATGGTTGACTACTGAATAGGCACCATATCATGCACTGCCAAATCAGAACCACCACATGTACACAATGTCAGACACATAAGGTCCTGAAGCTGCTCATTGTTGCCTGCGTGGCTTGCATCGATGACCCCAATCGGAAGATTAGAGCCAATAATTAGCTCCAGGTTGCCGCTTTTTGTCAAGAGATGAAGATGAGGCAACAAAGTATAAGTTGATTATTTTTTTTTCTTCTTCCATACTGACGTAGATACTATGGTAGAAGACTGTTTGGGGTGGGCAAATTGTTGCAAAAGGGACCGGAAGTGATAAAGAAGCACACCAACTTTAATTAGTCATAACTTTTAATCTAGGAAGAACTGTAAGAGTTACAGAGGCTATAATATATCAATAGATGACATTTTTTCAAGTTTGTCAATATAACAACTAGGGTAAAACCTTAATGAACATGTTTCCTATGTCAAAATCTATTATTTTTGCATGAATTTGGCCCCATTGAAGTTTTGCATGATTTTATTTACTATTGATAATAAATTTTGCATTTTACCATTTTAAATAAGAGGCATGATCCCATGTGGGGTGCCCCATGTGTTCAGTCGTGGAACACATTTTTTATTCTTTTGATTTTTTGATGAACATGTACAATTAAGTGTATTTAATATATAAATTAAGTTTTGTCATTTTTGGATTTTTTAAGGATTTTTTATTTTTAAATACTGTAGCATTTTCATCATTTTCTGCCTCAAAAAATTACAAAAATGCCACTATTGTTAAAAATAAAAAATACATAAAAGTATCCAAAATTGATAAAACTTAGTTTGTAGATTAAATACACTTTACTTTATATGTTTATCAAAAGATCAAAAAATAAAAAAAAAGGGGTCTCACAGCCAGACGCTTGGGGCACCTCATACGGTCGGCTGCATGGAATCATGCCTCTTTTAGAAAAAGGTTCGCAGTATGGGCAGTTAACATTTCACGTGCTTATGATGGTTAGCATAAGGTTTTGTTTTCTTTCTTTATGAATTTATAGATATTATTGTTATAGAGGATAGTCATCTTGAATAATGTTCTTGAGATTTTTTTTGTATATCATGTTTGAATTTTTGTGTAAAACTCGATCATCTATCCTGAATGCATAGTATTGTGTTAGTCTTTTTCTCGTTATTCTATCTATGTCTAGGGGTGAGAATTGATGCGGGTCGACCTGTGACTTGGTCTTGACCGGATCCGTTTTTGGCTTAGTAAAATCAATATATTTTTTACCCGGTATAGGGATAGGTCAGTAATTTTGACCCGAATTCAAAAATAAGGTCAAGGTGGGTCGACCATGTCCTGACCCGAAGAGTCCGACCTGCCCCACATATATTAATTTATTAAAAATTACAAACCTATGTTTAAATATTATTATTATTTTCTTTCAAAATTCTCGCTTTTTTATATTAAACTCTATCAACAATAGAATAATCAATTTATTCAGAAAGCAATATAAGAACTAATAAAAAAATTTTGTACATAAATAACCCTTATGTGTAATTGTATATTAACCTATTTTAATAAACTTATTCTATATTTTCAAATGTTTTATTTTCTTAATTATGTGTTTTGTAATAATTAGTAAAATATTGAAGCATATAATATTTAAATTTAGTATAGATGTATACTTATGTTTGATAGGTATATAAATTCTTAAAATTATCTTATTTGACCCGTATTTTTGACCTGACCCGCTATCTTGAAACTGGTCTGATACCAACTCGAAGTTTGTCTTGGAACTTATTAAAAAAAAAGTGAGGGTCAAGCCGACTTTGTCCCAACCCGATATAAAAATAGAGTCAAACTCAATTTTTAAAAAGTAAGGTCACGGTTGGGCAAACCTTGACCCGGTACGGCCCACCCTGATTTCTGCCCCTACCTACGTCACATAGTGGTAGCGGCAATTCTACCTACTTTCATAGCTGTAGTAGATGATAGTCTTTCCACTCTTTAACAATAATGGAAACGAAAGAATGGAAACCCAGCAGTTCATTCGAATCAGATCCTGAGGGTCCCTAAATTGAAGAAAAATCATCTAAACGGGGGCAGCTGTAAACCCCTTATATTTAAAACTTTAATACAGTACTTATAACATGTAATTATGGAATCCCAAAAAATAATTATACTGTATGGAGAATTTGTATTAAATGAAAATTTTAAAATATATAATAAGTAAAGCTATACTATGAATATCTTGAACCGATATCTAGATGGTTAAAGCAAATGACTTAAAAATAAAAATTCGAGATTCAAAACTCCTTGGCTGAAAACATTGATATATTTGATTTAATTATTTTCCTTAAACTAACATTAAATAACTATTTTTAATTTTCAAAATAAGTATAAATTACAAATTATGTGCATGGCTATTATAGGACAAGGTGGCAGATAGTATAAAAATTTTAAAAATCAACTTACAGCATTATGTTTACAAATTTTAATATTTATATTATTTGGATCTATGCTATTTATATGTTGGACCACTATGAGGATGGTAACAGAAAGTAACTTGAAATTTGAGATTCCATATTCGAATTTCTCCTGGATCACAATGTTTATTCAACTAATAGTATTAGTTATTTTAATCTTCAAAATAATATATAAAAAAATTATAAATTATATTGCCTGAATATTAATTAAGGAGGCTAACGTGGCAAGACATGTTTGCAGAAGTCAAAGTCTGGTACCTGGCTTTTTACATGGCAAGCTATTAACAAAGATTTTAAAAAATCAAATATTTTAATTAAAAAATCTGCTATAAAGAAACAATCTCATGATTAAAGGAAGGAAGCAAGAAGAGTGGAGAGCCGAGAGAGAAAGAGAATGTGGGATTTGATCAAGTTAATTTCAATCATCAATCATTACTATCCAAGTCAGTTATTATTTATTTTATGTCTTCCTTTCTAAATTAAACAAGGATTGAGGGAAGAAATTAATCTGGACCATTGAATTTAGAAACTAAATTTCAGTTTTATAGGATGCAGTATGCTGTCCGTAAATATCGAATTTATTAACTCTGATTGTGATTAATTTTAATTCGATGATTAGGAGATTTTGATACTTAGGGATGGGCTACGACTAGGAGCTTTTACTTGAGAAAATTTTGCCTAGAATTTTCTCAAAAGTGTCCCAAACATATCTTGTTTCAATTGACAGCTAAAGGATGATCTCAACCATTTAGTCCATAATTTTTTGCACAATGGTTCAAATTGTTAAATGTGTGTAAATTTTAATTTTACATAAAAAATAATGTTAGATCATGTGTGTATATTCTAATAGATGATTGGATTTCAGAATTTTCAATCCTATAACTTTAATAGACATATTATTAGAAATTGTGATAGGTTGATCTAGATCATTAAAAATTTGAGGCAAAATAGATTTTGATGATCCAAATCATTAAACTAGAGATAAATAAGTCATATCTATATATTATAGCTATAATTAAAACCCCTATTAGTTAATTTTTTTGAGAAGGTTTTTTTAGAAGGAAAACCCCTATTAGTTAATTAGATTAGCATTTAAAACAACTTGTGGATTTAACTATCTAAACCATTTGACAAATTTGGAAGCAAAAAATATATTTAAAATGGTAATAAATGATTTTTAGCAAGAAATTTTTTATGAGAACTCATGTTATAATCATCAATTAACTACCAAAATTTTGTGCTAAAATGATATGTAATTTGTAAATTACAAAATACTAGAATATTAGCAAGAATAGTGTAAAATGACTGTCAAAACCAGTTGTCGTAATTGATTTTTTATAATTTTTATACAATGTGATGTGGCTAAAAATTTTATATGATATAACTAACTTCATTATTACTCATAAAATATAAATATAAATATATAGTTTAAATAAATGTGAGTTAAAAATAACATGATCCCCATTTCAACAGAATTATAAATATAAATAAATATAAATAATAATTATTCTATAATAAATTATTTTATTTAGTCAATCATGTAGTTATTGATTTATAATAGAAATTTCAAACTTAAACTCCTTGACTTGATTATAAAGAAAAATCAAGAGACTCAATGCGTCTGATTTTAGTAAGTATAGCCGCATTGAGGAATAATTAAAATAAAATTTTAAACTCAAATAATAATTGCTAAAAATGATGTGGTTAGTTAAAATATGTAATTATTTACTTAATTGATGCGAAAATATTTCATAAAATATTTGAAGAATTTTGAAAATTAAATTAGATAAAAATATACTTTTGAAATTTATTACAACGAAGGAAAGACTCACCTTTGATCACATTAAGTTTTAGATATCAAATAATTATTAACTAGTAATTAATCATATGAAAATAACTTTTAATAGGAAAATTGAATATTTATAAAATAGGGTTGTATGTAACACTGCAAAATACAAATTAAAAGTGAAAGGGAAATTTAGGTAATTCCATAAAGATGAGCTTCGATTTAAATTAATTTTTATCAACTTATAAATAATAATTTTGAAATAATTTAATCTGTAGAAAGAATTGTATTTTGACTAAATTATGAAATTATGATACAAAAGAGTATCCGCACATCTTGGGATAAAATATCATGTTAAATTATAATTAGAAAAGTTAATTTAAATTTAAAATATTGATTAAAGAAAGCATTCCTTTCCAGTGGGATGATTTGGGCATTATAGCAAAAAACGATACAACGATAGATCTGATATTTACACAAGGTAAAGAGCTCCATTTTTTTGATTTTGTGTTGCAATGTATAGTTACGGACATCTAGGTTTTGAACACCATTGTTTTTGAATTTTGTGTGAGGAAATATTATCATATATGATTATTTATTGTGATGTCGAGTTTAGCCTTTATTCATGTTAACATTATGCATTATAACATTGGCATGTATTACTTAGATGCTAGTTGTGGATTTATGAAGTGTTATTGTTGGACCATCGGTGACAACTATTGGCAAATCCTGACTGGGGATCGGATTATGATAGCTTGAGTGGCATCGGTTATGACCTACCTGTCAGAACATTGTGGATTTGGTAGGTTGCGGACTTAATTTGTCTAGCCCTTGTGATTTGGTTAATGTTTACTGTGAATAGGTTAGTGGGACTAGTGGTTCCCGACGTAATGGTTAAGACTGAATCCGTTCGCATAATGTAGTGTGGCGAGGTTGTGGCTATGTGGTAAGCGCAACAAGATATTAGTTACACCTCCTATATTGATATAAGTATTTTCTGATCTACCCGTGTTGTGCGAGGTTAGTCACTCATGCTGGGGCACAGTGATGGCAACCTAGATTGTAAAGCGAATAGGATTATGGTGCAAGATACTAAATCTTCCTATTGAATTTGAAACCTTTGCTAAATTGATTTGAGAAGTGACACGCGTATAATACATTGATGCATGTTTAGGTATAAACATATGCTTCATATGGATTTAAACTTAATTTGGATTTGTAATATAACTTCTATTTTATCAACCTTTATGCATACTGTTTACTTAAGTTTTACCGGTTTATGTTTATATGCTCTACTTAATGAGTTTGCTCAAACTCATTATGTTTTATCATTTTTTTCAGATATCAGGCGTGCATGCAGAGATCAACATGGGGCTGGTTTACCATTTGAGGCTAAGACTTGATGAACCCATATCTACAACTGTCTATTTTGCTTTTTAAAAAGTGATTAAGAAATATACGTGAAGTATGTATTATATGAATTTAATAATTTAAATTGTTTAATTTAAGTTTAATGAGATACCTAATTTATTATGATAACCTAATGAATTGTGTATTTCACTTATATATATTCTCTCATTATCATTGATCATACACTTTAGTAGCGACCTTTTAACTTCGTGGGCGGTCAAACCCACCTTGCCGCCGTCCATGGCCACCTTTACAGCTATCCCGTCGTTTGGTTTAGATGGGTGGAAAGCATGGTTTCTGGCAAAACCGATTGCGTCCAATACCATGGGCAGAAAATATGTCGCCATTCAGTTTCTCATACCTTGCTGACCTAATGCGTCGCGACTAACGTTGGAGGCTTCCGCAGATGTCCAATGACATCAAAATAGAACAGAGCCACTTGCGTAATCAGAGATGGAAGACAATCTAAATCTGGCTTTGTTCGCAAATGAAAATTAAGCACAAAACTCATGCCCTTGTCAGCCCAATGCATGTACTTCCATGACAAATAAAAACATTTAACAATTACTGAAACCAAATTAAAATATTAAACAAGAAGTGGTTATCCCCATTACAAAACTATTGTTACTCCATCTAGAGAATATATTAAATTAAATACTTAGTAAGATGCCTTTACATGCCTTTAACAAACATTAGATTCCATCACGTAATCCAATATTTCTATGTTGGAGCACTAATACAAGTGATTTCTTATAACCCTTCATTTTGTAAATGTTGATGTGGAACAAAATCTAACTCATTCATTATATTTAACATCATTTGCTTAGCTAGGAGACTAGATTTCATCAAAATGTAGTACGTATATAGGTCACATTTACTCGAAAATAGATAAATTCATGTAAAAATTAAGAAAAAAGCTTAAACCCATTTTAGAAATCATTTGTCCACTTAGTAATAATATTTTAGATAATTTAGACGTTAAAAATATTACTTAAAACTTGATATTTAATATTAAATTATTTATTCTGTTAATTTTGCACATTAATAGATGAAGCACCCATATATAGTGATATTAAGCAAATAAAAAAGTTTCTATAATAATAGTAATTGTGCAAAATACAATAAATGGAGTAGATTTTTCATCTACCATTAAAAAATTAAAAATGAAAGGAGTTACAAGAAAAATAAGCTTCATACCAGCAGCCCCGTTTTATGTTAGGCATCAACGTCATATAATTTGCCACCCATTGCAAGCAAGATTTATAGTTGTGTAAATCCATTATGTCGTTGGTGAACCATTACCAACAACGTCGAAATTCATTATGGACATCATGAGGGAATTGTAGTTTACAACCCATTGACAGGCCAAAGAAAAATATTAATATCAATTCAGCATTAATTCATTACACAAACAATTATGTAATTTATTATGCTCAAAAAATCGTAAGTTCAGGCTCTCATACTCATATGTTGGAGATCATGTGATGCGGAAACATAATTGTTGCTAAAGTACTCTTGTTTTTAAATATATATATATATATATATATATATCAAAAATAGTAAAATTTGGCTTATGAATTAAATAAACCTAGATAAAAAATCTTATAAAAAAAATTTTCGAAAAAATATATTAAAAAATGAGGTTGTGCACGAGGGTGCATTAAACCATTCTCCAAATAAACTGACAACATATGGGAACCCTCTGTACGTTGAGGAATAAGCAGCGGCGCCCTAACTACCCAAAAGAAAGCTTCATCAGAAACTTCTTATGCTGATCTATTCAAATTTCCTAGTAGTTTTATGGATCTCCCAAAATGCATCTGCAAAAATGATAATCTCTCCATGTCATTGTTTTCTTCCAAAATATCGTAAACACTAGCAGCATATTCAAATTTCTCATCGTACAGGTGGGATGCACATGCCGCCTTGAAAGTCAGGAGTTGCCAGTCACCTGTTGCAAGCAGCTTTAATCAACATGAAGGCTCTACTACAAGGTAAAACGATCATAAAATCTAGTCATGCAAACCGAAATTATGCTCCGAACTCAGCTCAATCAAGCGGCCTCAAAAGCAATAACCATTGGTAAGACTTAGGAAGCAATGAGACCAACCTGCTTGTTTTTCCAAGAGAAAGGTGTTCTTGCTGAAGTGACGTGTTGCCCACCACCTGCATCGGAGCCTCCACGCTTTTCTTTCTTGAGCTTCAGCAAATACTTTTGGAATTCTATTGGAAGCAAAGCGCATTTGCATGCTATTGTCATCATCTTCCATCTCTCTATTCGTCGACATCTGATCATCTTCGTATGAAAATCTGGTCATTACCTCGAGCTCAAGGAAGCACGAAGCAAACTCACCCCAGATGTCGCATGTTGCATAAGTAGCATCCAGATGCAAACCTATCATTCCTACTAGCAGCTCAACATTGTAAATTCCTAGAGAAAAATTCAAGAAAAAAGAAGTTACAGAATGTTAAAGAACGAGAAAAATGCCAATTACAGCTATGAAAAAGGGCAGGTTCAGTGTCCCAAAAGATCTTTAACATGTTTCCTACTTTTCTTCCTAGATCTCCACGGTTAACATATACACACCCCGAAATTAACCCAAGTGAAAGGTGCTGAATAGGAACCTGTTTGTCAAATCTAAACTGAAGGAGTTCAGGATCAAAAAGATAAACAACTCAAAAATCCTAACGGATTATTATAGCCTAAATGTCACAGAAAAAAGCAGCAAAGTCATTCCATGATGAAGGGAATTCAGATATGTCTTAGGAACATCTATTCAACACGTATGGCCACCGGCTAATCAATAACATTGCAGGTAATATCAGTATCATTGACACAGAGATAAAACAAACAATACATATGCTGCGCTCAAACAGAAGATTTTCATTAAATGCTAAAAAATAAAAATTTTATGGTCTAGTATGGATTTTGATATTTTTGTTGTTAACAAGATTTTCTAGAGATCCTATTTAGAATTGAAACCAAAAAAAATGAGGAGAATTAATAGTTCATTATGAATGAAAAGTATCTGGTTAAGCAGGAAATCCAAAAACATTTATCGAGAAAATCTTTTGGTGGATGTAACCCATTTAAATAAGTATTTAACATTCGAAGACATGGATATAGACAGAATTATAAAATGCTTCAATTTCCAAGTAGAGTCAAACATTTAACTAAGAAATGAAAACTGACAAGCAGCACATGCTTATTGTGTCATTGACTAGAAGTGTCGAGGATAAACAAACTAGTGCTAAAGCCAAAAAAAAATGAAATGCAACTAAAGGACAAATTTGAATCCTAATTTTGAATCTGTACAACCAAAGAATATTTTGATATCACAGCCATATAGCCAGGTATGAGACCAATCAATCAGGATTATGTCCACACGTATCATTCAAACTCAGAATGCAACACAAAACTATACGTCTAAAGTTCGCTAGTTACCAACCAATTTTATACAATCTGATGAGGCCAGACAGGGAGGAGATGCATCTCGGATCCTTTTTCAATGTATCCTCATAAGAGGTAGGAAGCATTGCATGATATTTCGCACCAAAGCGCTCCATTATTTTAGCCCTTAATCTGCAGAAAAATGAATAGTAAATTATGCTTGGAACAATCAAAACCTCAGAATGTTAACAGTCCGAAAGGAAGAAACAATGCTCAAGGACATAATGGATCCACCATATCATATAACAGAAGGCATAAAATAACAATATATTGATAAATGTGCACATCAAAGGCATCTAAACTGTAAATCTATCCAAGGAAGATGGCTAGAAATTAGTCTTTGGAGCTTTATTGTACACACTCTTCACACAATGTTTAGATGTTTTCGCACTCAGCCTGATTCATTTGTATAACACATAATGAACAGGTTCAGTGAGCACTCTAAGCAACCACCACCACATTATCCTTCTTAAAACTGAGAATTTCAACATGGTTTACTTTTATTTAAGTTTTTTACAAAACTGCAACTAGAACCAATTAGCATCAACTAAAATTTTCAAGAAATGAGAATGATGCCATTCAGAATTAACAATTACAATCCAACTATATTGAGCATAGAGTGCAGCAAAATTAACACTACTACTTTATGCAAGTAAAAGGTAACACGTATTCAAACATGCATGCAGAAATGATGATGGCTATATCAAGGAATAATAGCCAGCTTCAATTACCTAAAAGGCAACACTGCATTTGATTTATCACAGTAACTGTTGAGCACCTCCAGTGCCTCTTCAGCTTGATCATTAAGCAGTAACAGCTACCAAAAAAAAAAAAAAAGCACCTGAGAAGAAGATTCACCGAGTAAAAGCACAATGAAAATATCAATATACATAACAGTAACGTAGATAACAATCCTGAATATCATGAAGCATCAGAAAATGTGCTCGATCAACTTTCAATCAAATTATTCTTCTATTACTTCTTTTCTTTTTCACTTTCTTTTTTTCCTTCTATTTCATACTCTCTTTTTTACTTTTACTTTTTGGTTGTAACACATGCTGAGAAATAAATCCAGCAGACCAGACAATAAAAACCCTCAACAAGCACACCATGATCCCAATGGGAAGCAGATCAAAAAGGAAACCTTGGTGTTTCATAAGAACAGAAATGAACCTGCAATAGCTCCCCAAAAATTTTGGATAGCAAACTTTGTTAAACTCTTTTTACTGGATAGCAAACTCCTTTTAAACTCTTTTTCACAAATAGAAAATTGATCTTGAGAATAAAATGGCGTGATCATCTCCGACCAGTCGGAGACAGGTGCTGTCTTCGACCACCTCTACGAGTCGTCCGATGGTGCAGCTTATTCCTAGCCGTTCGATTATTTTTGAAAAGGAAGGGAGAGATGGGAGTAATTAGTGCCTTGAATATTTGCCAGCAGGCCCCTGTCAGTCGGCCATCGTTCCCTTTCCCTCCCTCCTTCCTTTTGCTTCATCGTTCCCTCTCTTTGATCCTCTCCTCCCTCTCTCTCTGCCCCTCTCCTCCCTCCCATCTCTCTACCTCTCCCTACTCTTATTTTTTTGGCCTTTGTGGTTGATGATTGAATAGAGGTTTAACAATACATTTACATGAAACAAATTATATCCCTGGTCACAAATCCACATGAGTTTATGTTGGAGGAATCAATTGTTGCAGCTGGCATTGATGAAACTTCTCCTGTTTTGAGTTGCCTCCAAACATGAGTCTGAAAATGGTTGCGTTTTTTGTTAAGTTTGAAGAGAGAATCATGGAAGTTGACAACAGATTGAGATTGGACTGAGTTCGAGGCGGGCACCATTTTCTGCTATATTGGTCTTCTCATCTTCATCTATAAGGGAATACGTGTCTTGCAGCACATATGAACATCCCAATCAAAATTTGTGATTCACCATTCAACAGTTCAACAGAAATATTCACGTTTGAATGAAAACCACTGCTTTTGCATAGAAATTGCTGAAATATAGAGATTAACAATTTAAAAATCAAGGGAAAAGGTGGGAGGAGGGAGAACAAGAGAGAGGGGGGGGGGGGGGGGGGGGGGAGGAAGAAGACATTCGGCAGCAATGGCGCCGCAGTAGCGGCAAAAGCGCAGAAACAGAGAAGAAATTGGGGACCAACAAGGAGAAGCAGACACAGAGACAGACAGACAGAGAGAGAGGGAACAATGAGGGAGAGTGAACGATGGCCGACTGACAGGGATCTGCAGACAAATATCCAAGGCATTAATTGCTCCCATATCTCCCTTCCTTTTTGAAGATAATCGAACAACTAGGAATAAGCCTGCATGATCAGACGGCTCGCGGTGGTAGTCGAAGACAACACCCGTCTCCGACCGATCAGAGATGATCGCATTTCGATAATAAAATATTACAGATTATTTTCTGTATATTTAAATCTTGTAAAGCATGCAAAATTTTCTATTATAAATTTTTAAAAAGTACATGAAAATAAAATAAAATTGTTATTTAAATTCAAATTATTGTATAAATTTTAAAAATATATGAAATTAATATAAAAATGTTGTCAAAATTCAAATTATTATATAAATTTAACAATATCAAATTAATATAAAATTTTTATTTAAACTCAAATTATAATAAAAAAAATTTATTTAGATATAAAGACTTAGTAATAATATTCTAGATAAATATAAAAATTAAGAAAATCCATACATTTCTGAATTTTCTTATTATTAATTTTACATTTATTAAATTTAAGCACACATATTAACTTATATATCATTTACAAAATTAAATCTTAGATACTTTGTGGTTTTTTAAAGACAATATTCGATGCAATCAAAATAAAGAATTATAAATATTAACTTTTATATACTTTATAAAGCCTAATTACCACAAAACATGTATACTTTTCACATTAACATATTAATAATAGCAACACACAACCTTGAAAGTCATCATGTCAAAGGACTTAAAAAATGAGAAAACATAAAATATTAAAACTCGAAGAAAAAGATTGATAGGAGTTAATCATTAAAAACAAAATTATCTATAGATGAGTAATCCTACCTTATATATATAGTATATAAATAAGGGTTCCACTTTAGGCAAACCAGATCTCAAAATTATATTTGTATGAACTGGTCCAAACATGGCTTACCATGATGATGATGTGAAATTCACTCCACCCACTGCATTTAAAATCACATTCTTAGGAAAATAAGCTCCATCCAAATCAAAGATGTGCATGACTCCCAATTTATAAATATGTAAGATCAATGTAATAAAACCCTTTGATTTATATATCCATTTTACATTGATAATTCCTACCATCTAAAATTTTTTTCCTTTTATAGATGAATCATTACAATATTTTAATGCATTAGTGAATGCATCCAAGTGCTTTTCATGATTAACACATAACTATATATTTTTAATCAGGTAGAGCCACACCATATTGATTTTCGGTACTATAATACAATAAATGATTTTAAACATTGCGAACAGGTGAATTTTGATTTCATCAACAAGGTAGGCTCAATCTAAGAAGTTCCATCAAAAATTATCTGAGAACCTCAGATCCCTTGAAGCATAATCCTATTAAGGGTGTGTTGGGGAAGTGATAAAACTTTTAATGAAAAATTTTAATGTAGAAGTTCTTAAAATTGAAAAAAATGATCTGATATAATAGAGGTAATGATGAAGAATAAAGAAAATAAAGTTCATATAGATAGGTTAGTTGCATAGATAGTTGTATAGAAATGATTAAAAAGTATGGTAGTTGTATAGGAACATGTAAAAAAATAATTAAAAAATAGGGTAGTTAAGAAAGGTGAAAAGTGTTATGTTGAAAAGTTTTGTGGGTTGCCAAGCATGTCCTAAATAAAATATTATAATTTCATTTCTAAAAGCTTTAGAATTTAACCACTATAAGATAGTTATATAATGGGTCTTGCTTCTATGAAGCTTCTATAGTAGAAATGAATTCATGAAACCTTGTCATTTGTGCCCCTCCCCCTCAATGACTATATGGAAATTCACTCTATCCATTGCGTTTAAAATTATTCATCAACTAGGAGGACAACTTTCATCCAAATCAAGTCTTTTTCATGGGTCCCATCTGATAAAAATGTAAAATCAACACAATAAAATTTAAATTCATGCTTCCTATGTAGATAAAAGATTCTATAAATCATATAACATTCTAATGCATTTGTTAATAGATCCAAGATATTTTCATATTATATATTCTCAAGCAGGTATGACTCACCCAAAACTAATTAAAATGACTTTCATACCATAATAAACAAACAAACTGCCTTAAGCAAAATGACCACATTACATATTGACTTCATCAAGGTGGGCCTAATTGAAGAGGTTTCATAAATTCACTTCTATGGAACCGATATCCTTTATATGCATTAAAGTAGTAATAAAAATAAAGTTTGGCAGCCTTATATTACGTAAAACAGTATTTTAAAAATTAATACACAAATCAGTTAATATATACGAAGTCATAAAAATTATCTAAGTACTGACTTTCTTAATTTTATATTTATCTACAAGACTACAATGTTGTCTTGTCATTAAATTTGAAATATAATTTGAAATATAATTTAAGTTCAAATAATGTTTTGTGCTATTTTGTCTTTGGGCACTAATTCTGTTAGCTCATCCTAATATGAGCTCTTGTTAGGCCAGCTGATTTACATGTTTTTCTTTTCTTTTTTCTCTGTGAAAAATGTTATCTTAAGTGTATTTAATTCATATACTAAAATTTACAATTTTTAGAAATCTGTAAATATTCTTATTGAATTTCAAAAACCAACAACTTTTTGAAGTTGAAACTTACATAAATACTCCTAAAAGCAGTTCGTTTTCTAAAATTAAATAAAAAAGTTATACACATACCAAAAATTTTAAATTTTTTTTTTTTTTTTTTTTTTTATGAACAAAAATTTTAAAATTTAACCTAACAGGATCAGTGCAATTTTTCTTTTTATTTTTTTTAATACATAATATTTTATTTTTTGAATTTTTTATATGATTTCAAAGTGGGGGAAATCTAAATTCTTTGTTGTTAAGACTTTTTTTTATTGCTATCCAAATTTTAACAAAGAGTTCAACTAAGTTTGCTATCCAAATTTTTAGTAAGACACATGACATGATTCATTATTGTCATTGTGACACAGTAAAATTTTTTTCCTAATCACCTCCAAATGCCAGGGATCTATGGTCAAAATGCCAACTGTTTTAGTTAATCATGTGCATTCCAGTCCTCTGGTCGCTGAAGTGCCCATGAAAGCAGCAAGAGGCAGATAGCTTTGATATAAGTATCTGCCACAAATCGATATCCTAAGCAAAATTATGGCAGGAATGATGAGCATCTCTATTCTTGTCGATTTGATACAAAAGGACTGACCCCATAGAAGACAAGTCATAGGATACTCTTGCAAGGAAATATCACTCTCATTCTCTGTTATTGAACTAATAATAAACTGATGAATAAAAAATCTATCCAAAATTACTTTAACTGGAAATATGATAATGGCAACATCAAAATGGAAATAGAAAATTGCCTATGCGAGTTAATTCAGTTTCATCTTAAGTACTTCAGTCCACGTGATCGCATGCATAAGATCCTTATGGAAGCATACAAGTGCGTAAACTTGGTTATGAAGCCCACAATCACGTGGTACCGCTTCTATGGGTCGTACTGAAGAAAATGTTGGAGTGAAAAGCTCTACCAAATTTGATTGTCTCAGGAAGCAAGAAAAATTGTGAAAAAAGAAACTGGAAAATTGGAAGGAATTAATAATACCTCATGTAATAAAGAGAAAAGGGCTGACTGTGTGCATAAAGGTTCAGAACATTTAGAGGGAGAGGCAACCACATATGCAACCTTAACCTCACTTTATGTTATATGATGGGGTATACTCATTAAAAGTAAAGTGAATATACACAAAATTAAGTTGTATAAAAAGATGAGAATAATGATTCAAAATACAAGTACTCATGACAAGAAATAGAATGGTGATGTTATTATGATTTCCAATCACAGCAAACAGGGAGAAAAGAAAGAAAGAAGAGAGAGCAAAAAAAAAAAAAAAAAAAAAGAGCGGAACCCCTTTCCACATTCTCAGACAAAGCTCTAAGAATTTGTTTGAGAATCAGGGAGAAGGAAGGAGAAGATGACAAAAAAGTAAATTCTAAAAAAAATAAAACAAAAGAAACACACGAAAATGACAAGAGAGTGGCCAATAATTGGAAATGAAGTGATTGAAGACATAATTGATGAGCCTTTTGGGTAGAGAATTTGGGATTGATGATAGAACATGTACATAATGATGAGGAAAAAGTAGCATTATTGGGGTGGTCAGGATGAAACAATGTTATATCAATTAAACAGAGGCGGGGAAAAAAGGAAAGTGATTTCAATCTCATTTCTTTTTCAATGACACAACCTATGCTCTTATCAGATTTTCTAATGAATTTGAACTCAGGGCGTAGTTGAGTGAACCATGATGTTATGTCACAATGACTAAAATCAGCTTGGCATTGGAGGCTGTCCATCAAGTCCAAAAGTCTGCTCACGCGAATTATGAATATTTTTTGTGAAAGAGCAGATAAAACTCATTTCAGGAAAGTGAATTTCTATCAGAAAAATATATCTCAACATTTTTAGAAACACATACAATGGGCTCAAATTACCTGTATCAATGGAAGCAAAGCTGCCATCGATGCTGGAGTTGAATAAAGAACATCTTTTAGATGCCTCACTGCATCAGCATAATTGCCTCTAGATGTGCTCTTATCCAAATAGTCATAGTAACTGTCAGCATCTTCAGTTGATTGCGGCCAGCAAATGGGTAACAAACTAACATCTAATCCTGGCATCCAAATGCAAATCAAAAGCAAATATGTAACTCAAAATGATAATAGGAATGTAAAGCACCTGAAATTGTTCACACGACTGCTTGGTACATGCCAGAAAACTGAGACATCTCATTTCAGTTCCAAAATTTTCTAGTGATCATGCTGGGGAGGGCCCAATGACAGAGGACAATGCTAGTCATCATTAAGATAGTCCAATCTTTAATGCATAATCTTGTATTCATGCTAAATAAGACTATGTTGCCGTTAAGAGTAATTAGATACAGGAAAAAAAGCCATCAAACTGTAATTATAAGCAAATCATTTATACAAAAAGTAAGCAGCTTTAAACAAGGATATTATGGGTGTCAGATGATTATCTGAGCATCAAACTGACGACCAGCCTGATCTAATCATGTACTGCAGCCCGTTTTACATTCATAATAAAAACACATGGGACAACAAAATTCATCAAGAGCTAATGTCAAGATAAACTGTAACGGGAACCAAGAATACTGAAACTTCGGATAATGGATAGACAAAAGCTGAGACTCACCATACGGAAAAGACATATCACCATCAATTATTAAGTTGTTCTGGTCATGAGAGGCTTGCGGATGACTATTTTCATGAGACGCTCTTTGGTAAAATTTTGATTTGGGAGAAACTTCTCGGGACTGTTTTGATAGCACATCACCATCGATACCCATGAGGCTCTTTCCTTTGTTACCAATGGATTCTTCTGAATCATGCTGAAGGGGAACTTTCATATCTTGGAATTGAATAGATTTATGGTCATTGGTGAAATTAAATGACTCATCTTGTGGACAGAAACCATCCCCTTTATTCACACCAAAAGTTTCTAACGACAATGGTGTCAGAGAGTTCAACTGCATCACTTTTGGGACACCTGAATACCACAGCTGGAAGCACATCAATCCCGCCATCAGTTTTACAATGGGGTCCGATCCAGAACCAGAGTCTTGGATTAGGCTGAAAGAAACATTATGTGATTGATTATGTGATGTCTTCTTTGATAAAATGTACAACACTACAAAATCAACAGGTTAATCAGGCTGGAAGAAACATTGCAACATGGATTATTGCAATGTCTTCTTTGATAAAACTCACAACAAATACTACCAAATCAACATCTATTGCTCAACAAAGAAAAAAATAAAAAAAAGATGCAACAGGAATGTGAAGGAAAAATTGATAAGCGTTTCCAATTCTCTGAAAAAAGAAATTTTTAATACATAAACAAGATTATTAAATACAGAAGGGACCAAGGGTTAATATTTGGCATTAGAGTAAACCCTTGACACAAAGAACTGAATCAAGAACTAAATATCATCAGTACCATCAACACCATCATATGCTATTGAACACCTAACAGGGACCAGTCACATGAATCTTGTTGTATCACTCCCAGCTATCTTGAATTGCGCCCACTGTAAGCTCAAGTGTTACCTAGATCTACTTCCCCATCTCATCACTTATTAATTAAACTCTCAGTATCTCTAAGTTATTTCATTTTGGAATTTTTTGTAGTTTATCACATACGCACTTCAGCATCCTCATTTTGGATACATTACATTATATGGCAACTAAAGAATAATATTTTTTTAGCGGTCAAAAAAAAAAAAAAAAAAGAATAATACTTTTTTCTTCACTAACTTGAATTCCAAGTAATAGCCTTAGTAATCTCCACACTTGAGCCTACAGGTCAGAAACGGTCATTTTACACATTGGATGACCTGCAATCTTAACCAACCTCATTTGTATTCTTGTCGTCGTTGGCATTTCACTCTATATAATTCATTTTTTTATGTGGTACATACTTCATTTGAATTCAATTGAATTCTCAAACTTTTAGGTTCTATCGTGCCCTACCATTTATCGAGCTCCAGGTTTATACATCTTTTCTCTCACCCATTAAAAGATTAAATCATCTGCAAAAATAACACTAATGCACATCTCATCTTATAATGTCAAGTAAGCCTATTATCACCAAAATAATATACATATGAGTTTTATGCCAACCTTAAACATAAACCAACACCAATTGAAGAGCCACTTATTTCTCTATTTATGGTCCTACATTCATGACAACTATGTCATGCATATCTCCAATAATATCAATTTTATGAGTTAATTACAAATATGGCTACAACCATATCCATATTTACAAATATGATCACACATTTACGAAAATGACATAGATGACTACATATTTTACCCAAAATTCCAAATATGACAACATCATTAAAAATGACATTAAAACTGATGTAACATTACAAAATTAACCCTAGTAAAAGCAAAGAAGAAGATGTTCCAATTAAATATTACAAAAAAAAATTAATGAAATGACATACAAAACGTAAAACCGACTCAACTGCTCCAATGCGCACAAACTGCCTCTTTAAAAAGAAATGATAAGGACAAGTATGTCATTTTCAAAAACTTTACCACATTATCTAATAGAATCTAATGGTATTGTAATATTTGGAATTAAGCATAAATATGTGATCATCTATACCATTTTTATAAAGGTATGATCATATCTAGGTATAAGTTGCAGTCATGTTGGGAGTAAACCTATATTTATTAGTAACTATTGATTTTCATCCCTTTCTATATTGGTTTCCAAGGACACCATCATGTCTTCTCTATGTCAATAATATATATATATATATATATATATATATATATATATATATATCAGTCTTGCTTGTATATGACCGGTTTACATAGAAGCGGACCCATATAATCCCTTCAAAATCTAAAATTTTAATCCTTAATGGAAAATCCAATCCATTCATTATATTTAACATCATTTGTTTATCTAAGAGACTAAGTTTCATCCCAATCAAGTATGTTTAAAGTCACATTTTTCAAAAATACATATATTCATGTATAAATTGTGAAAAACGCCTAAATCTATTTACACGTGTATTAGAATGTAATAATACTTAATAGAATCATTTATTCATATGGAAATGCTATTTTGGACGGTTTAGATGCCGAAAATACTACTTTAAAATTGATCTTTTAGCATTTTTTATAATTTACGCATGAATATATACATTTTCTAACAAATGTGGCCCATAAATTGGGATGAAACTTGATCCCTTAGATAAACAAATGATGTTAAATAAAATGAATGGATTAGATTTTCCATCAAAGATCAAAATTATAAATTTTCAAGGGGTTACATGAGTCCACTTCTATGTAACCTGGGTTACATAAAAGTGGAGCCTTATATAATATATATATATATAGAGAGAGAGAGAGAGAGAGTTATATTCAAGTGCAGCGCCGCTGCACTATAATTACAATGCGGTGGCGCTGAAATGGACCCCACATGATGATCAAATTACAATCTACTCCACTCATTGTATTTAGAATAATGTATTCTATTACCATATCAATTTTCATCATAATCGGATATATGTATGGACCCCATCTAAAAATGGTACAAACTCAACGTAATAAAATAGTTTGATGTAAATAGCAACTTTAAAGTGATTTTTTTAACATGTAAACCATTTGCTATAAAATTTATATATAGATAAATGATTGTATAAAGTTTCATTGCATTTTAATATGTGTGGGGCTCATTTTTGGGTAAATGTACTGTTGTTCCGGTGTAGTTGCACTTCACTGGAACAGCCCTCATATATATATATATATACACACACACACACGTAGCCCTCATATATATATATATATATATATATATACACACACACACACACACACGTATATATATATATAAATATATCGTTGAACTAGACAACTAAAATATAGCCAAATAAACCATAGAGTATTTTCTTGCAATGAATTTTCTAAAGGTTGTTGAATGAAGATTATTTAGTGTCAAAAGAGTCAGAATCAATCATTCATAAATTAGCATTAACATTAGCCAAGATTACATAGATCCAACTCCATTTAAGAAAAAATCAGCCTAACTAAGCAAGGCTCACCACTCACATGAAATTGCAAATAGCAATTATAAAGCATCTTCTCATCTTCCATAAATCCTTCAAAATGTCAAATGGCAAAGAAAGTAACCAAAGAGATTTCTGCATTTACTCTCAAAGGAGGTGATGATGCTCCAACCTCAATGTGGCTCCCAAGAAAATTTTGTTCCCTCTATCCTTGTTTTGTTTCTCTTCTTCTTATTCTTTTTGGTCTCCTTGAAACCCTTTTTTTCCGGTGCCATTTGAATTTCAGCACAAGAAATAATCTCCATAAGAAATTCTTCTTTCCTACTATAACGGAGTTTTCCAATCAAACTAGTCTTAACTTTGGAGATTCTTTTGAAATATTGAATTACACTTCTTTTGTGTAAACTCTTTGATTCTCGAATGCTTTTTATTATTCACATCATCGATCTTGTAATTTAATTCTACACTCAGATTTAGCATGCTAAAGCATTTTATTGTATTTTAAACGTCATCCAATTTTTCTTGCATCATAAAGTAATATTAAATTTTATTGAGGTTGTATATGGACTATGTAGCAAGTCTTATATGTATTTTCAATGGCATTAGCTATTAATATTGAAGCCATATTCTTGGTTTATTAATTTTGTAATAAAGTTTTATTAGAAATTTCTTTTTCCATTTTTGACACAATTTTCTTAAATAAAAAAAAGAACTTGTACAAGTAAAGAAGCAGATCTTCATGACTCAAATTCATATCAATAGTTTAAACTTCAAAGAAGAAAATAGATTTCAGATAGGCCCTTGCTGCTTGTATCTTATTTGTGATTTAGGAAGGTAATTACCAGCTTTGTTGATGTGGATCATGCTCTAAACCTGGAGAAAATCAGAAGGTAAAGCCCTACCACCAAGACTGGCAGTATTACATCCTTCAGCAAACAACTAACGATTATACAAACAAGCTGCAGTAATGACATCCCAAAAGAATCATAGCCTTCCTCAAATCTAGAACATACCATTTGACATTGTTGTGAGCATCTAGAATGTCCCCTCTCATACAACAGAAAACTATGTACTCGAGCTGAATCATGTGGTTTTTCTGCACAAAATTATCAAATGTTTAGAAGCATATAATGACAGATGAATTTCATACTCACAGACGTCAGTACATTTACATGCAGTTTATCTAAGTAAAGAAATAATTAATCCTTCCTTGAAAAGGTAAACACGGTGCAAAAGGACTAATATCTTGGCACATTTAAAAAGATAAGTGGATAATTCTGTCCATCAGCACCTCATCTGTTGCAACTTTGTTATCTACTGTAAGGATGTATCAAACTCGCTGACAGACAGGAACCAGTTGAGATGTGAAAAATAAGTGTCAACAGTATGGTATGAAAAGGCTAATTCCTACAGTTCCTCAGCCTTCACTCTTCACATCACAATTCTCAAGAGAGATTCATAATCAAATGTAACCACAACCATCATTCTTCAAGGATATCCTTGTTGATTTAGTCGCTCTCATAATCATAAACTTTTACCATTGATTAGGTAGATCAATACTTTATTACAACAAGAACAATAAAAATTAGTGCCAGTGAAAATTGATGAGTCTTGAGTAGCCTTGGGAAGCGCTCTCTTCCCATTGGCAGTAAAGACACCCATAGAGAATATTACCAATGCAAAAACTAACCAATTCCTACAACATAAAAAACGTACACTATCAACCAATATGGTTAAGTGTAAAGGAGCTTGTAAACTAGTAAAAATCAAAATACAAGCCAATGATGTATGTAAATGTTGAACAGAAAAATAACAAAGCAACAAGACGAAAACAAGTTTCTTATCTTTTAAAATGATTCCATTAACAGGCTAGCCAACTTTTAAAAAAGATGTGACCATAAATGCAAAGGAACAAATTAAAACTACCTTCAAACACTTGGATCCACGCTTACTCATCCAACTCTCATAGAGACTCTTAATCTTCCTCTCATTGTTAGCCAAGCCCTTCATCCGGCTAAGAGCCTCCATAGTTGCCTAAACAAAGCAAGATGTAAATAATGACATGCAGAATCACCATGAATGATAAGAACTGATTAAAAGGGAAAACAACTGATATCTCTGATTCAAATCCATATTGTGATTGTCCAAGATGTTGATCCCTAAATAAATTCACATAGAATCCTTCAGCAACAAAAAGTAGTCCTTTCCAAGCCTACATTAGTTTGAGCTTGTACAGTTTCAGAAGGGTTTTTACAAGGACCAATGCTATGAGCTTCCAAAATCTAGTGGGATCTTCATACAGCTGATTACAGGTGTAATCAAACTGCAATTAAGGATACGAATGAAGAAAAAAAGAGTAAACCAGCTCCAGCAGCAAATCACATCAAAACAATTCACATTGTACATAGACATTTGTGCAAATTCTTTATGATCAAGAAGCAATAGCCTCTTGTTTACTACTAGAAATTTTTGGTTTTTTCCAGATAACGAAGAACAAGTTTCTGAAATTTTTTCCGAGTGTAACTAATCATTTTAGGGTGTATTTGAGAAATAAAACTTTTGATGAAAAATTTTTTATGTAAAAGCTTTTGAAATGAGAGAAAAAAATAAGTTCTACGATAGGGGTAATAATGATGAGTAAAGAAAATAAATTTAAAATACATATGTTAAGTGTATGTGTGTGATTGAAAAGTAAGGTAGTTGTATAGGAAGAAGTGAAAAAATAATTAAAAAATAGGGTAGCTATGGAGAGTAAAAAGTTTTAGTTTGAAATGTTTTTTGTGTAAACAAACACCCTCTTAATGTTAATAAATAAACAGTTTGAAATTTCGAAATTTTTCTAAGTGGAACTAGTAATTTAGTGTCAATAAAATGACTAGCACATCAAAAGATGCAATTGCATTTATTTTTATTTTAATATTTGTAATGAGAAGTCACAAATAACCACCAGCATGCATATCATGTCAAACTCATCTCCCTGCTTCTATTTGCTTAGATAACCAAAAGAAAACATGCTTGCAACTTGCTGCCTAACGCAACCTGCAAAAATAGGGTATTTGATGATGGCACTCAAGCATAAATTCCTGAACTGTGAGTTGCCTGCCCCAATCATTTTTTTTTTTTTCACATAAAAAAAATTCTGTACCTTTGCACTTCATTTCATAACATCTACCCTATCTTGTCACATAATTTCCTCTTTTCCCTTTCACTTTTCTATATTATACTTTCTTCTTTTGCACATCTCTTCTAAACCCTGGCCTCAATCATGGAAGGGGTGGGGCTTACAGTTCTGAATTTCAAAGTTCAACAAAAGACAAACCCATTCTCCTCCCCACTCCCTTACACAGGCCAATTTTGGAAAGCACGAGTAAAGAAAGTCCATAATTGAAACTCAACTTGGTGATGTTGGGGCATTTTGTTTATGACAAGAGAAGGTAACTGAACATGCAAAAAACCTAATTTGACAAAGATATAGGGAGATTACTCTAGGATGAGGATGTTGCAGAGAATACAAGATTAGTTGTATGTCAGGAATTTTATACAACTGCCTAGAGCCAATAAAAATTATAATTTTATAAAACAAGTATAAGAACAACCACGCTTATAAGACCAACTATAACTTATAGGATAGCACGCAATAAAAATTTTATATAGACATGTATGAGTGTTCTTGAAATGAGAATACTGAAGTACATAAGCAATACAATAAAAAAATAACAAAATTAAAAAATTAATCTGAGATAATCCAAACTCAAATCAACAACAATAAAATGAGGGAAAGTAAAACTCTCAGTTTGTGTGCGATGAAGACTACAAATTATATCAGTTAGGAATGGTGAATTTATCAACATAAAAGGCCACAAAAGATCCAGAAAAGGCCAAAAATAACATAGAAAGAGGTCATAACAGTTGATATGAAATTGCTCTGACTTACCAAGCACATAATTAAAGGTTAACAAGTGTTGCTATATGATCCATGTAGCTACCTCAACCAAGGGAGAAACGACTTATAATGATGATAATTATAAAAGAAATTTCTCATGGAGATGAGACTGAGAATCCTCCTTAAACAGAGGAAGTTCCCACAGCCAAAATTCTAGCTAAACAAAATGCAATGATTAGTTTCGATCTAAGACCAAAAAATTATAACTTGCGACAATAGATCCAAAAACCAAAAGCAAATGTTTCATTCCAAACAGTGTCCTCTGTTCAGACATTACTCAAATGTTGGCATTGCCATTTACGTGATGGACGTATTATTGTAAGCATTCACGTCCAATTAGCTTGCTACGTGTAGAAGAGAATTAGCTATGTCGAATATAGCTATTGAACCTTTAGAAGTTAAATCAAACTAGCATATAAAAACAGGATACCTGTCAATGAGATTACTATCATAATGGTTAATCAAACAGTAAGCTATGCACATGGCTAAGGTCCTTTCTGAAAGGCTTAAGAATACCATGCAATGGCTCAAACATCATAACTAAGCTCCTATAATTAATAATGTCCATACCCAATATTTTCTCCGCTGCACAAGTGGTGGACCCTTTTCAGTTCCTTTCAACAATGCACTCAAAACCCCACTGGCTTGCTTCCAATTGTGCTCTCTCACCAATTGACGAAGAAGACGAATTAGTCGGCGCTTATGTTCACTTAAGACTAAGTCCTCATTCTGATCTTTTGATGGCCTCGTTGAGGGAAGAAGACACATCCTCATTCTCTTGGCAGGTTTCTCAAATAAAGCATTGCAATTGTCGCTGTCTCCTTTCTCCACCTTCATATTGTCATCAAGGACAACATACTTACTATCGCTGTTAACCTGTTCAGCAAACTTGCCCTTCTGATCAGCACCACTGGAATGAATGCCATTGTCTAATCGTGCAAAATTTCCCTCATGATCATTGCCATTTGCAGTTTTAGCCACTCCAGCTATTCCTTTGTAATCCCAACTAGCACCATCTTTGTCGTTGGATTCCATTTTACCCAAGCAGTTGAGCTGTAAAAATGTCCGTGTTTCTGCAATTCTAAATACCTACTGTCCTGCATGTATCGAGAATCAGTTCATAAGTCGAAATTCACCTTGCATTAGAACTAAGTATTGACACAATAATCTTCACAGTCAGTAAATATGCAAGCCCAAAAATTAGGAAAGCATAATAATAGGTCACACAAAAGAAAAAGGAATTGATTGCTGGAATGTCACAGGGATTTCAATGTGGTAATGAATTCTTGTTGATATTCAAGCAGTAATGATATTTTAGCTGCATATTTGCCCCCCCCCCCCCCCCCCCCCACGCGCACAAAAGAAAAAAAAAAAAAAAAAAAAAAAAAACACCAAAGGGAGTTGCATCTGGTTGATGAAGAGGAGCCAATCAAATCTGCACAAAGGGGAACAATGTGTTATAAGAACCAGATTGTTGGACTGGTTCAGCCTGGAAATGGTTGCCTCTCCGGTCTGACTAAGTATGGTCTTAGACTCAATGAAAAAATAGTAATCAACTGGAACAACTAGAGGCATTGTCTGGAGAAACGAGTTTTTAATCAGAACTTCCGTCATAGTTTCTTCTTCTCACCAATCCCATTTTCAACTCCCTCCATCTCCATTTTTACATCCCTTTCTAGTTTCGACACCTGAATATTGAAATGGATAAAATAAATCAGCAATCCTATGTTGATCCTAAAACACACTGAACAAAGAAATCAACCGGCTGCAGAGCCTTTTTTAATAATCTTCTTCGTCCACTGGTTCCTTCATACCCGTCTCATCATCTTCTCAGTCAACTGGGGAGGAAAGTTGCATAGAAAAACAAGCCTTCACAGCTTAATCCAGTTTGCAAGCTTTTGGTAGACACTGATGAACCAAAAGTATGTGCTATGCTCTCCTCATTGCATTTGCATTACAGAATTAGATAACTTTTAATGAGCCAAACTATTCATTTATATCTTTCTTATATGAATATGTGTTATTACTTAAATATAGATCTTTTTCCTCTTTAAATTTAGCATGTATTATATTTTTCACTCTGTAGGTTAAAGACTTGAACTTACAAGGCAGATTGGATTGTTTCCAAGCTATCCAGTATTTTTCTATATATTTAGACATTTAATTCATGTTGGCAGATCCATACATAGTTGTCAAAGGTGCAAGGTGCACTAAGGTGCATGGGGGTCCTGCGGCCAAGGTGCAAGGCACACTGTTAAGGCATGGGCCTCAGCCTGATTTAAGCAAGGCGCACATTATATAAAATTTATCAAAAACATAATAGTGCTTAAAACTAATGAGTAAAAAATACGATTAACATTCAAAAGGCAAGTACATCATGTAAGGCATAACCACAGTTATCAAAAGTAAAATACGATTTGGCTTGTGCAGATATCAAACTTGTTCCCAGCATATCGTCGGTGAATTCAATTGCCTCATTCAAAACAGCAGCACATATGTCATTCCGAACACCAGCAGAGTCCGATTTTAAACAGTAGCATGTATAATTTTAAATAAATTCAATTTATTTGACGAATCGGCAGTGCTGCAGTAGCGAAGGTTAATTTAAAATTTATCAAAACAACAGCATTCTCATTAAATTCCAAAAAACTGATCTACAGCCTAACGTGCAACAGGGGGCATTGACTGACGATCAAACAAAGAAGGGGAAACAATCCCATGTGGTTTGCAAACAAGGGGCAGTGACTAACGACCACAGAAGGAAGAAAAAAAATTCCATGTGATTCGGCAACAGGGGCAGCGACTGACAACCAAAGCAAGAAAGGTAAGGAGGAGGGAAGAGCAGAGAAAAATAAAAGGATGAAGAAGAAGAGAAGACGCAGAGCCCAACAGAGAAGAAGAAGAAAGAAAAACAAGAAGATAAAATACCGTCGGAAGTAGCCAGAAGAAGCCGGATATGAAAATTGGAAGCTTGTTTTCTCAGCAGCTGGAGCTTGACAGCCGCGCGGGAGACGGACGAAAAGAGAGGATTGAAGCCGTGGTAACAAAGTGTGTGTTGTGCAATAACAAAAAAGAGAAGTCCTGTCTTTTTTCATTGTTAGCGTGGCTATTTCAAAAAATTCATTTATAATATATTTTTTTTATTTACACTTATTTATCTAAATATATTTAATATATAAATTAAAGTTTACTTTTTTTAAATATATGTAAATATTTTTTGAGATTTTTAAAAATAGAGGGTATTTTAAATATATATATACATACATAAGTATTTTAAAATCTCAAAAAATATATATACACATGTCCAAAAATGATAAACTTATTGAAAATTATGTAATGCAGAAGTGTACCTAAATCTATGTGTATAGATTCCACCTGTAGAACGTGTAGAGTACAAGGTCTTCTCTCTTAGCACTTCTCCCTAAAATACTTCTAGTAGATGGAAACCGCTTGTGTTCGTGTGCATGTAAGAGAGGGACCTAGACTCCTCTGTATAAACAGAGTCATTCTCATCATAACTCATAGTAGAAGTACAATACCACTGGACAAGATTGCGTACGTATCTTGTATACGTTAGACTACCTTTAGCTTAAACCCAAATACTACTATTTTAATTAGAATACCTTTACGTGGGTTAATTCTAACATTCTCTCGCTTTGCCTAATTTAAAATAATAATGAAAGGAAAAAAGTTATACACAAAATACAATATTTGAATTTAACATTTGAAAAAAAAATTACCGGACAAGTGCACTCATTTGAAAAACATGCTCAGTCGTTACATATGCAATTCTATTTTAATACTTAAGTTAGAAAATTTGTCAATATGGATCATAATGGTTATATGCAATATGCAACATACTTTCTTTCATGCATCACGATATTAACAAACTTACTTAACTAAATTCTTAATAGCAAATTTACAATTATGTGATTTCATTAATGTCCTGCACTAATATCGAATAGACAAAATCTTCTGTTTCCAATCACATATTAATTGTCAACAAGATGTCATAATGAAACAAAAGAAAATAATCATCTAATATGAGATCTCAAAATTTATCGATTACATCAATAATTATCCCACATAACAAGACCCATATTTCTTATGTATCCAAAGAAAATCTTAGGCGTTAAAGCCTTAGTCATGAGATCAGCAATTTTGTCAGTAGTATCAACAAAACTAATCTATATCAAATGATTATTAATCATTTCTTGTACCGATATAAACTCAGCATCAATATGCTTGTTGGCACTAGTAATTCTTCTCTAATTAGAAAAACTAATCGCTGATGAATTGTCGCAATTGATTCTCAGAGACCTAGAGATAAAATATATAATTTTAAGCTCTGAGATAAATTTCCTCAACACAGTGCATGTGAGGATGCTTCATGACAGCCAACAAATTCAGCTTTCATGGTAGAGTCAACTACACGATTTCATCTCCTACTCTTCCATGAAATTGCTCTCCCAGCTAGTAAGAAAATATAACATGATGTGAGAGCATAATCTGAATCTGTGTAACCGATCACTTCTAATTAATCAGTTTTTACATACGTGAGTTTATAATCTTTAGCTCCTTAGAGATATTGCATCCCTTTCTTTACTGATTTCCAATGTTCCATTCCTGGATTGCTTTGATATCTTCCAAATAATTTCATTGCATAACTGATATCAGGACATATACAAACTTGAGCATACATCATACTCACAAGAGCAAAATTATATGGGATAGACCTCATTTCCTATTTCTCAATCTCATTCTATGGACACTGATGCAAACCATATTTTTGACTCCTTAAAAATTGGCACTTTACATAATGAGTAGTTGGACATTTCAAATCTTTCTAAAACCTTAATAATATTAGCCCTCTATGATAACCCTAAAAGTCTCTTTGGTCTATTTTGATGGACCTCAGTTCCTATGACACATGATGCCCCACCCATATTTTTCATATGGAAATATTCAGAAATGAAACTTTTAGTGTTATGTAAAAAACCTAAATTATTAGTAGCAAGAAAAATATCATCTGCATATAGAATCAAAAATATAAATTTGATCCCATTCAACTTCAGATCTATACATTGGTCACCAATGTTTTTTGTAAATCTAAAGGAAGTGATAACTTTGCTTAATTTTAAATACCACTGTTGGGAAGCTTGTTTAAGTCTATATATAGATTTATTTAATTTGCATACTAATATGTCCTTTCCTTTCATTTTAAATCTTTCAAGTTGCATCATGTACATCTCTTCTTCTAGATCCCTATTCAAGAATGTTGTCTTTACATCCATTTGGTGTAACTCTAAGTCAAAGTAAGCTACTAATGTCATAATTATTCTGAATGAGTTTTTTCTGGAGACTAGTAAAAAGGTCTTCTTATAATCAATGTCTTCTATTTGAGTGAATCCTTTGGCAATAAGTCTGGTCTTATACCTTTCTACATAACTCTTAAAGTCTCATTTGGTTTTTGAATATCCATTTACAACTAATAATTTTGCCCCTTCAGGCAATGTAACAAAATCTCAAACTTTATTTTTATGCATGATTCATATTTTATAACATTGATCCATAATTCAGATCTTTCACTATTAATGGTTTCTTTGAATATCAATAGATCATTTTCAATGCAAGGATCATCAATGCATTCTTTTAAATATATAATGTAGTCATTTAAAATATTAGGTCTCCTTACTCCATGAGACTTTCTTGGCTCATTAATATGTTCTATATTATCGTCTTAATGA
Source organism: Annona cherimola (assembly GCA_030490835.1). NCBI lineage: Eukaryota > Viridiplantae > Streptophyta > Magnoliopsida > Magnoliales > Annonaceae > Annona > Annona cherimola. The sequence goes on along the minus strand of CM059971.1, from coordinate 30,815,246 downwards.
ATGTCATTTGAAATTAAAGTTGATTTATTATTAGTCTCTTCCGTGGGCTGCACAGTAATTTTTGGTTGTTAATCTGTCATGTTATGATCAACGATCCCAATTCTTGCATTGTCAGTAATGTACTAGAGAAGAAATCTTTGATCTCCTCAAATTCCACATTTTGTGGAGTTGTGCTCCCATTATTTTCACTATTTTCAATGAACCGAGCTGTTCTGATCTCAATGATCCTAGTATTATGAGATAGACTATAAAATCGGTACTCTTTAGACCATTTTGGATACCTAATAAAGAAACAACTAATAGTCTTTGGACCCAATTTCTTTTTTTGTGAGTTGAGTATCATTGCTTCTGCTTGATAGCCCCAAATATACATATGTCTCAAACTGAGTTTCCTACCTGACCATAACTCAAATGGAATTTTAGAAACAGCTTTACCGGGAACTTCGTTGAAGATATACATAACAGTTTTTAAGGCTTTACTCCATAAGAATAAGGGTAAGAATGAATTACTAATCATATTTCTCACCATATCCATAAGAGTACGATTTCTCCTTTCAACAACACCATTTTATTAAAGAGTTCCTAGCATCGTATATTGAGGCTCAATACCATTCTCTTCTAAAAATTTAGCAAATGGATCAAGAATTCGACCTAATCGACCATGTTTACCATAATATTCACTGCCTCTATCAGATCTTCTAACTTTAATTTTCATATCCAATTTCTTTTCTACTAACTTTTTGAATATTTTAAAAGCGTTCAAAGAATCAGACTTTTCATGCAATAGAAAAATAGAATTATAATGTGAGAAATCATCAATAAACGTGATAAAGTACTTTTCATCTCCAATACATGATGAGAATGGACCATAAATATTAGTATGAATCAATTCTAAAAGTCCATTGCTTCTTGTGACATTTTTTTATGAGTTTTTATTAGTTTTCCTTTAATACAATCGATGCATATGCATACTCCATCTTTTACTGATCTTAACATCCTTTCTTTTGATATGTGACCTAATCTTTTATGTCATAACAGGGAGGAATTTTCATCAATCATACCGCGTTTAGTACCAACACATACATTTAAAGTAGATGAATAATTAATAAATGAGCAATTTGCACTTATTTGATATAAACCATTAAGCAATATTCCAGTACTAACTAACATAGAATATTTAAACAAAGAAAACTTTGATTTTACAAAATTGAAAGAATAACTTATTACATTGAGTTTTGGCAAAGAAATTAAATTTCTAAAAATAAACGGAACATAGAAAACATTATAATTCTAAAAAATGTCTTTTGTTAAGGTGAAGACTACAATTTCTAACTGCTTTAATTTTAGACTTTGTCAGATTGCCTATTAAGTTGATGACTCATGCGGTTATAGGTTGTGGATTGAATGGAATGCTTGCAAAGAATTTGAAACATGAATAGCAGCACCAGAGTCAATACCCCATAAATTAGAGGATACATTTATGAAATTGGTTTCAAGGCGAACATGTACATAATTGTTACCTTTCTTTTCAAACTAATTCTTTCGCTTGAGATATTTTTTCTTAAAATGTCTTTTTCTTTTACAAAAATGACACTTTTCAATGGACTTTTTCGATTTATCCTCCATGCCTTTCTTTAATGGGAATTTATTCTTTCTCTTTCCTTTCTTCGACTTGTACTGCTTAGAAGTCAATGTGAAATCGATAGTCATTAATCCATGCTGCTTTAATCTCTCTTCCTTTTGCACACACATGGATATCATTCATTTAAAGACTATTTCTCATTTTGTGTGTTATAGGAGATCTTGAATTGTGAAAACTGATATGGAAGAGAGTTTAAGACAAATATAACTAGGAAAGAGTTAGAGATTTTCATTCCCAATCCATTAAATTTTTCAGCTATATTTGACATTTCCGTTATGTGCTTTCGCACTCCATAAATGTCATCATATTTTATTGAGGTCAATATAATATTCTTTAATAATACAATTTCCCTAATGAGAGAGACAAAAATTATATTATTCTTTCTTTATTTAATAAGTTTGATTAACTAAATATCTTAGACCCTTCTGAGGCGACAAAAGATATAAAGATGAACAATATTTATTAAACATAAATTGCATAACGACAATAAGTTGCAATTTCTATTATGAGAAAAATAAACAATAATATTCTCTCCCTTATTTAATAATTTTGAAAATTATGTATTTTAGGCCCTTTGGGGCAACTAGAAAGACGTAATTAAAATTATTAATATAAATTGCTAAAAAAATTTATAAAATTAAATCAACATTCTATGCATTTAAATCATAAATAACAATAATAATAGTATGTATTCAGTTATGAATGTTGATAAAATTTGCACGATAATGGGTTAATTTCAATTTAGTAGAAAGCAAAAAAAATTAACCATTTAATTTCATTGGATGCATTGTTACTGTTAAAATGATTTATATATAATAAAGTTATATCATTATGGATGTTGCATGTGTACCATGGTTCGTGCACTGATAGGCTAGTAAAATGGTTGTACATGCATGCGTGTATGTTTGTTGCCTGAGCATGACATGGGATATTTTCTTCCTAAGCAAAACCTAAAATTGTCCCAGACGCAACACCCCTTTCACAACTGCCATAACAAATCAATGGGTAAAATTCATCGTTTCATTAGTTTTAATGGCCACCCTTCAAAACAGCGACAACCGCCACCACTAAATCCATGAAGGGGCATGAGAGCAGTGACGACAATGTGGGATAATCCTAACCATAGTCGCCATTTAATGCAACCAAGTCTCGATAAGCGATAAATAGGGGTAAAGCACAATCGGATGTCGTAGTTAAATTTTCATGGTTGCCTAAATCCAATTGTAAATATTCCAATACAAAATTGCAGATTTGTGGCAATACACCAATATAATACATACCTAGTCTAATGCCCTAGCCCAACTGTCGCAGGTATTGTCTACTTCAGGCCTTCGCCCGCACGGTTTTATCCTTCTGAGTACCCTGAATGTACTCCAAAAGGCGTCTCGATAAAGTTATCAATGACCTCCACTTATAGCCCAGGCTCCCTCCATCTAAACCGATATGAGATATTATATCCACCCCCTTGGGGCTCCAACATCCGTGCTAGATGAGTTTCGCTAGACACACCAGCAGGATATCGGGAGTCAGCTCTATTACCATTTCTAATGCCTCGACCCAACTATCGCAGGTATTGTCGGCTTTGGGTCTTAGCCCGCACAGTTTTGTCCTTTTGGGTACCCTAAATATACCCCAAAAGGTGCCTCGATAGAGTTACCAACGGCCTCTACTTATAGCCCAGGCTCCCTCATTCATTCTAATCAATGTGGGATGTTATAAGTACATTCAGGGTACCTAAAAGGACAAAACCGTGTGGGCTAAGGCCTAAAGCGGATAATACCTGTGATAGTTGGGCCGGGGCGTTACACCTATCATGATTTCTAGTTTATTAACTAGAAGTGTATGGATGGAATCTACATCCATGCCTACGAAGTTGAATTCGACCAAAAGTACATAAAGGCACAACTAATTTTGAACATTGCATGCCTATGAATAGGGGTGCAACTTGGTACCCGGGTCGGTCCGAACCCGCCCGACCCGACCCGGTACCAAAACCAAAAATGAGTTTCATTTTTAAGATTTTTTCCAAAATAGACCCGGTTTCAACCCGACCCGTAGAAACCCAAAACCAAACCTGGGTTCGCACCAACCCGGTACCAAAACCCGACCCAGTCCGAACCCGATGTAATATATATATAATTTTTTCATAAATTATACATGTTTTAAAGTTTTTTGGAAACTTTGGAGACATAAATTCATTTGAATTTTGAATTTGTTTAAAAGTAGATGTAAACTTATTTAAACTTGATATTTGTTTATATTGTCATTTTAAATTTGGATTGCACTTAAATTAGATTGGAATGTTGAACTATTATTCTTAGTGTATTTAGATTTAGTTGTTTTGAATAACTGTTATGTGGATTATGTTTAAATTTGAGTTGGCATGATAAATCTATTTCATATTATACTTTCTGTTAGTATGAGAAATCTATTAGTTTGAATTTCATATTATAGTATAAATTTGATTTATATTTTAAGTTTATTGGTATGACAAGTGGTCAATTTTTATTTTAGCAATTTGTATGATAAATATTCAGTTTGAATTCAATTTCAGTAATTTGTATGATAGTGTTTAGTTTCAACTACAATAGTTGGTATGATATGTTCATTTTTTATTTGCTACATTTGAGTCATTTCCATTAGCTATTAAATAGAAATGACCAACTAGTAATAAAACTAACTAATTTATCGTTTATTTGTGTCTATAGGGTGCTGAAAAATTGCTCGCAGAGTTCATTCAAAGAATATTGCAAAATTCAACATGATATTGCAAAATTCTTTGAAAGGATGTTGCGGAATTCAGCGTGAGACTTGACTTCATAAACACAAGTATATATATTCCAATAATTTTCTTTTAGATTACAATTAAATTTGGAAAAAAACAGTTTATTGGTAACCCGAATTCTAACCCGAAACCAAACCAAAACCAATGCGAACCCTGTCCTAACCCGGTCCGAACCCGGATTAAATTCTTAGGGTTTGGGTTTGGGTTTACTCCAACCCGGTTGGCTTAGGGTTTGGGTTCGCTCCAACCCGGTATAACCCGACCCGAGTTGCATCCCTACCTATGAAATTGAAAAAATAATAAATTCCATATGGGCGTGAAACACATTAATATAATATTCTATAAAATCTAATATAACTCCATTAAAATAGAATACGAGTTAATGTGAAATAAAATATGAACGACACAACCAGAAACGTTTTCTTCATTGGAATTTGCCATTGTATGCATGTAAGAGAGGAACCTAAACTCCTCTGTATAAATAGAGTCCTTTTCATCATGACTCATAGTTGAAGTACAATACCACCTGAATAAGATTGCGCTTGTATCTTGTATACGTTGGGCTACCTTTAGCTTAAACTCAAATACTACTATTTTAATTAGGACACCTTTATGTGGGTTAATTCTAACAAAAACTTGATTAGTGTATTAAATAATCTTAGATAAATAATTATATGAAGAAAAAGTTTTTTTTAAAAAGCGTTGTAAATAGGTCTTTTGAAGTGGGCTAAGCGAGACATTTACTTAGTCCGGGTTAACAAGATCATTTCTCAACAAAAATGTCTGACTAAAATTCTTCAATTTAAAACTTTTTACTCTCCATAACTATCTTTTTTTCAATTAATTTTTCATATATATATATAACTACTCTACTTTTTCATCATTTCTACACAGCTATCTATACATCTAATATATCGATTTTAACTTTATTATCTTTAATCCTCATCATTATTCATATCATATCACATTATTTTCTCCAAATTCAAAAACTTTTACACCAAAAAAATTTTTCATTCAAAAGTTTTATTACTTCCCAAACATACCCCAAAAAGCTAAATTTCATATACTTGTACTTGTAAACTTCTAAAATTTTTGATATTTTTACCATGTAGAAATAGGCCAAAAATGTTGACCTAGATTCAAAAAATAAGGTTGTGATGTGGCAACCACAGTTGTCAAAAGTACAAGGGCATGATGGGATTCTAGGGCGTAAGTACGAGGCGCGCATTAAAGGCATAGGTCTGGCCTTACATAAATTTTATCTAAAAAATGATAATGCCTAAAACTAGTAAATAAAAAAATAATATTAACATTTTAAGAGTTAAACAAATGCTTACCCACAATTATCAAGAAAATAAGAATAAAGAATGATTTAAACCCATCATATAACAGTCATAAATCTCATTCAACATATTAATGTGATTCAAAATAAATTAGACAAAAAAGATATTTTAATAGTAACAAGTAAAAACACACAATTAATAAGTAGCTGACACGCTTCTATATAACCGGGTTATATAGAAGTGATTTCGTGTAAGCCCCTTCATTTTCGAGATTTTGATGTTTGATGAAAAATTCTATTCATTCATTGTATTTAATATTGTTTGTTTAACTAAGAGACAAAGTTTCATCTAAATTCAATATGTGCATAGGCCACATTTTATTTAAAATAGATATATTTATGTGAAAATTAGGAAAAATGCTTAAATCAATTTATATATGTATTAGAATATAATAATATTTTATAGAATTATTTATGCCCATATTTATGATATTTTAGATGGTTTAGATGTTGAAAATACTACTTTAAATTGATATTTTAGTATTAAACTATTTTATTACACTATTTTAGACATTATGGATGAGACTCATATTCAGTAAAATTAAACAAATGAAAGAGTTTCCGTGATAATATAAATGATGCTAAATATAATAGATAGAGTGAATTTTTCTTCAATCATCTAAATGTTAAAAATAAAGGAGATTACATAGAGAGAGGATTTCACAGAAGCGCTCCTGACTAAGTAAAAGGTCATAAAATAACAAGATTTCTTTTGATATTTTATATATCAAATATTCTAATATCCTAATATTACAAAGGAGCACATTCACACTCTCACACTATGGAGGAAAAATTTTCCAATAAACCCCGTCCCAAGAAGGAAATTTTATAAAAACCTCGCATCAAGGGGTTGTAAAACCCCCGTATCAGGAGGACTAACCAATAAAATCTCCTTCGTAGGAAAGGAGATTTAAACACTCATCCATCTTGGGGCCCTGGTGTTACCACTGTACCAAAGTAACAATGGTAGAACTCTTTAATACGAGATAGATATAATATAAGATACAACATTTTAATACGATATTTTAATGACTACAACTTTTTAATGAAGTTACAACTTAAAATAAAAAGATATAATTCCATTTCAATAGGCATATAGCAGCAACAACAACAACAACAGTTAATGAAATTTAAAGTTGAAACAGCAAGTTCATTCCCAACAAGCACAATGGCAGATAACAGCATACTAGCAAGGAATTAACTTAAATTAAAAACATCATAAATGCATAATAATGTCAAATAAAAAATAACAATAAATGGTTGCATAAACGCAGTAACATTACCAGAAGAAGCATAAAAATTAAATTAAAAAATCTGCATCATGGGTCAAGCAACAACTACATAGTCAAACTTAAGCACCAACATAAATCGAAGACTGTACGTGGATTGGACGATTGGATGAGAAAAAAAGGAAGAAATAAGAGGGGGAAAAGCTGTGGCAGGGTACTCAAGTAGGAAGCAAAAAAGGGAAGAAGAAACAACATAATGGTTTGAGATTTCCCAACGGAAGGACTAGGAGGAGGAGGAGGAGGAGATCTCTTAAGCTTCCAATCGGCAGACCCAAATTTCCAATCAGCAGTAGTAGATTTTCGTTTTCTCTTTTTATTTTTGGTTTCCCTCTTTTTCCCTTTCTTTCATTTTCGATAGTGCACATGTAACGCCCCATTCCTAGATATATTCAATAACTAGTTAAAAGGTACTATACAACCCAAGAAAAATTCGGCAGCATCTCCCTATAATATATAAGGGGTGGTATGGATTACATGACTTGATATTCATAAGCATTTCAATTTCATTTCAAAATGTAACATTCAATCCCATATTTATACACTTGTATCCTTATATAATAAGGACATTCATATAGAAGGAAAATCATTGAATGTTATCCTTATATATCAAGAAAACCTAATGATTATGCATATACGCATCCACAGAGATTATAATTCAATCCAAAATACTAAATACAATATGTTTGTCAAAGTGAATCTGTCTCAATAAAAGTGTACATGTACAGATATCAAAAGAGCACAAATTCAAAAGAACTGAAATTAAAGATATTGTGCTAATGGTCTTCAAGATTTAATCTTCAACTTGTCCCATCTTGAGGTTCCCCACCTGGCCTATGATCTAAAGGCAAAATAATAAACCACATGAATCTAAGTAGACTCGGCAAGTAGATAGTGGTTGGCACAAAATGGAAATAAGTAAAATTCTAGATACACATATTATGATCAAAATAAGACATATAGGTCAAAATACCCAATCCCAAGATCGTATACGTATAACCACGTATAAATAGAAGGACACGGACAACCCTCTACTCATGATTATCAAGGGCCATGAATGTGGCGCCCCAGCCCGAGTGTCACATCCTTACCTCAGGATCTATCAATTGGTAAATATGAGTCAGGATTGTTGCCCTAATCACGCGGTAGGATTTTTAATTGGATCTCATCAAAAAAAAATTTTCTTTCATCACACAAACATATACTCATCATAATTCATAATGGACTTATCCATATCATCATAAATCATCAACTTTTCATATTATTCATAACTTCCTAATTTCATACAACCTATGTCTTTTTCGTTATATCCCATTAGGGCATTTATTCATACAAAAATCTAATAACCTTTGCAGATTCTTCTTTTCCTTTAGCAATACATCCCTTTTATCTCTTGGCTTTCCCTATGCCTGTTTGAGGCTCGGAAAACAAAACATGAGTCGAAACTCAATAAGCAAACATTTTTCTTTTATTTAAATGCATTTCTCTCAATTCGATAGAAGACACTTACCAAGTGATCAACTATCATTTAGAGGAAACCTTTTCATAAAATCTTTCATAAAACATATGCTTGCAAACATAACATGTAAACCTCTTTTTCATGGACATAAAAACATTTTTCATAAAACTTCCTTTCTCCAAGGACCTTTTCATGTCCTTAAACATTTTTCATAAAACCTTTTCAAAACAAGCACATGCATCATGCATTACATTTCTATCCGTCTGGTAGGTGATACTTACTAAGCGATCACCCTTTCCTTCTTAGGAGAGAAATCCTTTCATTAGATAGCCCGCTAGCTGGGCGGCTATCCATTCCTTCTCCCATTTCAGGGAGTGCACCGCCGGCATTTCGCCTTTTGAAGCGACTTCGCTTATGTAGAGGGGGCCCATCTTGCAACCGCGTCTGGTCTGCATATCCTCTAAGTAGACCTAGTACATAACTCATGTGCACATTCCTTTCTTTACATTCTTATGTTAGCATGCTTTTATAAAACTCCGCAGACCCTAGTCTGTGATTTTTCATTTTCAAAACTTAATGCTAGCATGTCATTCCAACATAGTACAGACCTTGGCCTGTATTGACTTTTTATAACTTGAAAACTTAGCATAGCCCAAGTTAACAAGTTAAAAAAAATATTTTGTAAGGATATCAACCTTAAATAATTTTATAAACATTTAAATAACACGTTTCTAAATCATTTGAAATATTTGAAGGAAACGTTTGGGAAATAGTAAATTCGAAACACTGCTAAAATGTTTATAAATAATTTTTGATCGGTAAATAATTTTGAAAAGCATTTTAATATTTGAAAATAAAAGACTTTGTACACATTTTCTTTCCATTTCAGGGTTTTCCATGAACAAAGGATATACAAACACATAATTCATTTTTCATATGATATCATATTCTTTATCCACATGCCACATGGGTTATTTCTATATGAAGGTAAGCTCTTATGATCTTTTGGTCATTACTTTTTAAAAAAGTCATCATTCAAATCAATTATCGGTTGGCCTTCCTTAAATCCCTTTCAAAACATTTTAATAAATCATTTCAAATTCGTTTAATAAAACAAAATATTATTTTGAAAGTCAAAATTTTTCTTTATCATAATGCTGCAATTTCTACATTTCTCCTCATTTTCATAAGAATTTGCTTATGATAAAGCAGTTCCGACATATTTCATGGTTGCAATATAAAAACATATAAAATCATTTTCAAAAAGTTTGCTTGCTTACCTTTCTTGCTTAGCTTTCCGTCTCACTTAACTCTTTGTCTTTACCTATACATATAAGAATGACATAATATTCATATACTTTCTTTTGCTTGCATTCAACTTAGTTTTTCAACCCATTTTCGTTAACATTCACAACCTATATGAATTCCAAGTCGGGTGTACATGCATATAATAACTTATGCATTATACAATTCGTTTCACCATATTTTAACACCCATTTTTAAGGTATCAATCCAATCTACCATAACACATTCATTAGTCATTCATTTGACATCATATGAAAGTTTATTACTTCAACTTATCATTTTTCACATATTTTTCACATTTTGCACATTGTTCTCATTCTTAGGTACTTAGTTGATGTCTTAATCCTCAAATATTAATCTCAAATTTTCTTCAAAATCACGTTGTTCACTGTTCATAGTTATTGTTCAGAATCACTGTTCATGATTACTGTATTAGATTACTGTTCACGTTACTGTAGTAGATAACTATAGCAGGTTACTGTTCACAACATTGAAAGTTACGGTTCATGGGTTCCAAAAATTGAATTTTTTTTCAAAAATAAAAAATACTATGACATAGCTTATGTTTAGTATATTATAGAAAAATTCATGAATTTTGAATTTATCATCATTAACTTAGTCAATTAAATCTTTTTTCATATACTAAAATTTATCATAATTTCACTTAAGCATAATCCTTAAATCCAAAAATCATGAGATCAATATATCATCATTCCAATATCATAACTATCATAAAAATTCATCCCAAATTATCATGTAGCAATTTTGGAGCATTATTTACCCATATCATATGTTATTTTTCCAAATGCTCTATCTTCGCTCCAAATTTTCGATGTTTACGCATAATTCCAATTTGACATAGTAACTATACTTATTTAAGCAAACTTAGGCATTATCTAAGCATAGTTTTACCCTACTTATCTTCCACAAGAAATTTGGAAAGAATCTCCTTACCTTAAGTGGAGAATTCTCCTCCTACTTCTCTTCTTCTCTCGCTTTCTTTCTTTTTCTCTTTCTTTCCTCTCCTCCTCAATCTAAAACGTGGTGAAGGTGGAAAAATGCCCAAATTTGGAGCTGAGTGGTGTGCCTTGGTTGTTCACCCCATTGACTTATTTATAGGATTTGATTTTTCATCAAATTGCATTTTACCCCCTCTTGCTCCATAGGTTAAATTCCAATTATTTTTCTTCAAAATCCATGAATATTTTTTTCAGCCAAGTGCAGCCTCCTTGCTTCCCCATCACTTCCACTATAGCTACCCCTTCTTAATTATTTTTGTTTTATTTAAAAATTCATATTTTATGCTAAATTCATCTCATCCATTCCTTGTTTGATAAGGATCATTTTGGGCCATTGATTTTGGCTAAAAAATCCATGCATGTCCACATACCAACTGCTCCTTGTAGATATGCATTTAATTTTTTGATTTTTAATTAATTAAAAATAACCCAAAAGTCAAATTATAATTAATGAAAAAGTGAAGCTACTTTTTGATCTCCAAATGACGTTTAATATTGACCTTTAATTCATGATTTTTATCATTTTCTAATCATGTTCATCATAAGTTTTTGGTCATCCATAAAAAATTTCACCTCGATCCGATGTCCGGATTGCAAAATATAAATTTTTCTATATTTTCTATACAAAAATCCATAAAAATCCAAAAATTAATACTTTAATCCAAAAAGCACTTTTGTCCTTTAGTGGGAAGCTTCCTTTTTTGTCTTTTATGATTAAGTTAATCCAAAGTGATTAACTTAACATATTCCTTAATCCCACATTTACTATTCACATGCATTATTCATCCTAATTAACATTCTATAATTAGCAATTTAATTCTCTAATTCCAAATATCGCGAACTATCATCACTATATTTTATATAAAGATTAATACATTACCTAGGGTTTATAACCCTAGGGTTTCGTACATGGTTTTAAAATCGGAGTTTCACAATGAACAACTCTTTCCTCATGTTAATCAGAGGTCATGATCAACCCTTTTACAACCAACCATTTTAGATAACATATCATACATAACAGACAAAGATGAATGCCACAAACCATACATACAACATCAACAAGGTTTACTTTAAATTTAACAGACAAAACTGCCATACAAGCATTTTACCAAACACATGATAGGTGTAAAATAAGAGAACCTTCAATTCGTACTCTCGTTTGACCCAAATTGATTAACGTCACATTTTAAAAATTATAGAAACTGCTAACAAATCCTTTACCTCAAAGAAATCGCACGTTCATAGCAAATTTCCCATGAACTTTGCTTACCTTAACTGTTACAAACCTTATGCCCCATACCACGAAGTTGTTAGACGCTATACACTCCCACTAGTCTTATATCACATTTAGTATGAAATTTCATCAGTAAATCAAGAAGGGGCGACATCTACTTATCTTGATTGTGATTTTCCCCCAAAACAACGACCCTAGACTTGGATTGCAGAGATTCAGAGCTTCCTTGATTGGAATCAATGACCTTCAAGGCAATCGATAGAGTTTTCTTGAAGAGATCTACAGCCAGATTGAACTGAATAGAAGGAAAAGAAAAGAAGAAGTAGAGAACAGGAAGAGAAGAAGAGGGAAACGTAGTCGGGCACAAATGAAAGATGAAACCCTAACTCACGGGCTCCTCTTGATAACCAAACCTCATCAAGTCGGGCCGGAGCATGGGTCAGGTATAATCACAATTAGTAATTTACTTTTCCACTCCTACGACTTAATAGTTAAAAATTTCTCCATAAAGGGCGTTGCCCCCTTGACCCCCGTGACCTGACCAGGCGGTCGAATCTCGTCCATACTCTGCGATGTGGAAAATAGTCATAGTACTCAACAATGTCCATATATATTATGCATCTATTAACATCATAAATTCCTAGTAGCATGTTCATAAATTACCTCATAAATAGAGAAGGATTATAATGAAAATAAAATAAAATACTTGGTCCTCACAGCACCCTAAATCCCTATTCTTGCCCCTGTTGTATTTTCAATTTTAGCTACTTGTCGGCCGCTTATTAAAGCCTAATAGGCACATGACTTGGGCCTTGGGTCTAAGTGCGCTCCAAAGGGCACCTTGTTGAAGCTATGTATCCTGTGCCTAATCGTGCTAGCGTGCGCCTGAAGGCCACCTTACCAAGTTGTCCACCTTACAACATCTGTAGGCACACACTCTACGCTCGAGCCTGTCTGTGCACCTTTCACAACTATGGGTGCAACCAAGTCCCGACCTAAAATAGACCGAATCCATTACGCATACAATCATTTAAGGTATTTGGAAAGTGATAAAACTTTCGTATAAAAAGTTTATGTGTGGTGCCCCCAACTCGAGACATCACATCCTGAGCCTTAGTCCAAGAACTTATTGATTGGTAAATGCGAATCAAGAATGTTGCCCTGATCATGTGGCGGGTTCTTAATTGGATCTCGTCCAATTTTTTTCATTTTATTTCTTTTCCTTCATCATATCATTTCTTTACATTTTATTTCATTCATATCATAAGCAATGATACATTTGTAAATCATCGTACTTGGTATTTTAAAAATACATTTTGACTTCCCTTTCATTATATTCCTATTCATGATCTTACAACCTAGCAGTTGTCATCAACTACACATATTATTCATAACATCTCAACTTGTTCTTCTACATTAAAGGTTCTCTTGATCTAATCATGATATTTTCATTCCATACTTGTATATATATATATTTAATCATTAGTTCACATAGAACTTAGAAGTTCACATAAGTAAACATACCTTAAAATTTTAAAGCATACCATCTCATTCATCATGACTAATCATTTTAGCCCACATGAATACCATCTCATACATTTCTTTAATTCTCAAGTTGTCGACCTCTTGAGCTTTCTTGCACCCATCTAAGGTTTGGAAAAATAAAACATGAGTGATTACTCAGTAAGTAAGCATTTTATCTTTTAGATGTAAGACTTTCTTTAAAACTATTTTCATAAATATCTTCCAAATCTTTCGAATGCCACGTATGATCTTTCAAAGCTAAACCATATGCGTTTTACCCTTTTTAGGTAATTCTCGCCAGTCTTGTGTGAACATTTTTAATGTTCCAAGATATTTTACATAAAACATTCTTTTGCCAATGGACGTTTTATATCCAAAACATTTTTCTCATAAATCTTTTTTTAGAAAAGGACATTTTTATGTTCCAAATCATCTTTCGTATAAACCATCTTTGGCAATGGATATTTTTATGTCCAAAAATATTTTTCCACATAAATCCTTTTGGAAACGGACATTCATTTGTCCTAAAACATTATTCCATATAAATCCTTTTGGCAACGGATATTTTTATGTCCAGAAGTATTATTTCATATAAATCCTTTTGGCAATAGACATTTTTATATCCAAAATTTTTTTCCACACAAACTCTTTTTCATAATCTCTATCTTAGGGCTTGTTTATAGCAAACAAGATATACAAAAGCATTTTCCATATAAACCTTTCTTCATAATCCCTATCCTGAGGCTTGTTTATAGCAAACAAGACATAAAACTTTTTTCATAATTCCCATTTTGGGACTTGTTCATAGCAAACAAGATGAAAACACATAATCTTTTTTATAAAAGCATTTGTATAAAAATATTTTATCTCATCATTGATATTTACACTTTTGTGTAAATTACTCTATTTTTAGGGTAATCTTTTTACATAGGCTCATAAAATCTCGTTTAGGATAATTTTTCATATAAACGCTTTTATGTCCCAATCTGTGAGATTTTCAAAAGCAAAACATATGCGAATGCATTTCTCCCCATTAAGTAGTAACACTTAGTAAGTGATTATTCTACATTTTAAAAGAGAATCTTTAATAGCATGCTAGCTAGGCGGCTGTTCCTTAATCCTTCTCTCATCTTAGGGAGGGCACCACTGGTCTCCTGCTATTTCTTTATGATTTGGCTATATATAGAGTGGGCATCAGTCCATCTTCGACCATGTTTTACAACCGACCTATTCCTTGTATTGGTACACTATACATCATCATCATAGATGTCCATATGCTAGCACGATCTCTTGAAACATCACAGACCGTAGTCCGTGTGGTTTAAAGCGTCAGAGGCCGCAGGCCGTGTCCTTTTAAATCGTCTTGAAAAACAGGATCACAGACCGCAGTTCGTATCCATCTTGAAAAATATCATAGACCCTAATCTGTGTTCTTTTAAATCATTTTGAAAAACATTATAGATTGTAGTCGGTGTCGACTTGTAAAGTGAGTGCACTTAGTTTAAACAAGTTATCATTTGAAATTTAGTTGTTGGATGACCACCCTTAAATACTTTTAGAAATATTTTAATAAGCATTTGAGATGTTTGAGAAAATAATCTTTTCTAAATAAAAGTTCTTGACATAAACCTTGAGGTTATCAAGATAAAGAAACTTCAAAGCTTTGAATTTTCAAGAATAAACAACGTATTTCACAATCATTTTCTTTGTTTCAATTTTTGGGCTTTTTGCCCACAAAGGTTATGCAATTGCATTATTCCATTTTATCCATCCTGATATCATATCCTTGTCTACATATCCTTCTTGTCATTTTTACATCAAGAAGGTCTTGCATAGCCTTTTGTATACTATTTTAGCAACACGAAATCAAATGATTTTATAAAAACAACTTATCGGGTTGGCCACCCTTAAATTCTCTTTAGAAACATCCATGTAAATATTTTCGATGCATTTTCAAAATATTTTCCTCTTTAAGAAAATCAAGACATTCTAACACCATTTTAAACATATGGACTATGTCCATGTCATCGTTTATGTATTAGTATCATGATATAGAAAAAACTCATCTTTTTTTATAAATCAAATCCCTTTTCATTTTCTTTCATAAACATAGTTGTTTTTCCCAAAATCCTATAAAAATGAACTCAGAATTTGTTTGCAAATATCACTTTGTGAAAAAGGGTAAAACTCCTTTTTTCTTATAAAATCCTTTTGAAAACAATATCATAAAGAACTTGCTTACTTGTAAGCAAATTCTTAAAACCATCATCATAAATCATTCCTAATATTGCAACACTTATGATAAAATAATTATCTTTAAAAAGTGTTGTTTGCTTCCCGTGAAGCAAATCTTGAGGCTTTTCATTAAAGCTATCATTTTCAAAACTCGTGCTTGTCCATTTGTAAGAAATTCAGAAAACATCAACATAAACGTATTCAACCATTTCAACACATAAGAGAAAATCAATATTTTGGAAAGTTCGCTTGCTTACCTAAGATAGCCTTAATCTCTTTCTTATATACTTCTCCTTGTCTTTGCTAGATAAAATGAAAATAAGATTTCATTTATACGCATCAATTTTAATTACTTGCATCCCTTAGGATTATCTAATCCTATATGAATCCCTTTGGATTCATATTAAACTAGCTTAACCTACTTGTCTTTCAAGTTGGGTATTCATACATAACAATATAACTTGTTCGTCACATCATTCATTCATTCCATTTTTAATATCCTTATGTTGGTTAAACTTTCAGACATATAATAATCTTTCATTTATACAATATATGGAAGCTCATTGCTTCCCGTTTGTCATTTAATATCCATTTTTCACATTTCTCATTTAGGTGCTTACTTTAGGCACATAGTTAATAGTCTAGGCCTTGTTGGAATTAATGAAAAATTAAACACAATCCATATTTTAATAATTAACAACTCAATTTGAGATTGTTTTAGGTACTAACGGGGTTTGTTAAAATTAGTTAAAGGCTAAAAACTTAGATTTTAGAACCTGATAGACCAAGTTGCAAAGCCAAGTCGACTTAGTTATCGACTTGAGTAAAGTCGATACCCAAGTCGACCTCAAGATTGACTTCAAGTGAGCAAAATCTTCCGGCATTGAATTTGGAAACTAAGACAGGTGAAGTCGCAGTCCAAGTACTTGCGACTTGGGTGAAGTCGTAGACCCAAGTCGACTCCACTATAGACTTCAGATGTTCAATTCCTTCCAGCGTTGAAATTGGAGTAGGAGACAAGTGAAGTTACAGCCGAAATCGACTCCATATGCAACTTGGGAGAAGTCGCATTCCCAGGTCGACTCCACATGCGACTTGAGTGAAGTCGCATTCCCATATCTACTTTTATTGTTTTATTTCTCTCCATATTCTTCATTTATTTCATTAAGGAGATTAAAATAAACAGAGAAAAAGTTTCTGTTTAAGTGATAATTTTTTAAAATACATAATTCACCCCTCCCCTATTGGATAATAGTCATAAACTCGGGACCAACAAGTGGTATCGAAGTAGGTTTTTGAGTTTAAACCAAAGAGATCTTATATATGACATCCCAACAAAATCTCACCCCTGTATTTGCTGAGGGCTAATCATTCACAAAGGCACCTCTATTTGATGGGAGTAACTTCAGTTATTGGAAGTTAAGAATGAAATAATTAATCATGGTTACGATACAGATTCTTGGATTGCTATTCAAGATAGTGTTGTGTTGTCCATTGATGAAGGAGCCTCTACATGGTCCGAGGAGGAAGTTAGAACCGTTAAAAACAACTCAAAAGCCTTGAACTCCCTTTTTTATGCACTAACAACATCTGAATATGATAGAGTATCCTCATGCCAAACCGTTAAAGAAATATAGAACACTCTTATATCTATTTATGAGGGAACTTCTCAAGTCCAAAGGATGAGAAAAAATATTTTGATTGGAGAGCTAGAAAACTTTAAAATTATTGAGACTGAAAATATTTTTGAAATATTTGCTAGATTTTCTAAAATTACTAATGCCTTGAAAGGTCTCGGGAAAGCTATTTCTGAATTTGAGCAGGTAATGAAAATTCTAAGAGTGCTACCCGAATCACGGACTCCCAAGATCATGACCATTGAGAAAGCAAAGGACCTTAACACTCTACGGCTTGAAGATCTCATAAGCTCACTCGTGTCACATGAGTTGATAAAGAGGAGAAATGAGGAGCAAAATGAAGGCAAAAGAGCTATTACCTTAAAAGTTGCACAAGTTTCAGACGACTTCACCTCATCCTCTCAAAATGATGATGAGGAGATAACACTACTCACAAGACGATTCAAAAAATTCGTGAGGAAAGGAAAGAACTTTAAGAGCTTTAAAGAAAGAAATTTAAAGGAGAAAATAAATAGGCTACAAAGTGCTTCCAGTGAAGTGGAATGGGGCACATGCAAGCCCAATGCCCAACACCCGAAGAAAACAAGACAAAGGAACGAAGGGAAAAGAAGGATCAAGGTGGAAACAGAAAATTTGAAAAAGCTGAAAGAAGAGGCATGTACGTCAACGAGGAGACGTTCACAACATATAGCTCCTCAAATGAAGAAAATGAGGCTGTAAATTATGCAAGAATCTGTTGCGTGGCTTCAATGAAGGAAGATTTCTACCTATGCTTTGTAGCAATAGAAATCTTGGAGGTCAAATCACTTTAACAAATTGCATGAGTAGTGAAGAGGTAACCTCTAAGCCAAAATCTCTTTCTATTTTCTCTTCAACAAATGAATGTTTCAAATGTGCTGAATTGGAAGAACTACAACAAGCTTATGATTCATTATATGAGGAAATAAAGAAGTTGGGAACAAGTTCACAATGAAGAAAACATAATGTGATGCAGTAATTATTATGAATGAAAAACATACAGAAAAAGTTGACCATTTAATGAATGAAAAGAACACTTTGACAAGTGACATGGAAAAACTTAAAAAGAAAAATGAATCATTGAATGAATCACTTGCTAAGTTTTCTAATCTTGGGGAAAGCGTCAAAATATTTTTGAATATGACTGCCAAAAATAATAAGAGAGGACTTGGGTATTCCACATTTGAGAAGGGAGAAAATGGCAAGTCTAATGCTTCAAAGACATAAAAACCAAGCAAAATTTATCCATGCTAAACCAAAAATGAACCATGTTGCTTAGGCCAAAAGACCAACTTGGGAACCTACTAGTACATGGATTCTCACTCCAAGACTCCTAGTAGCTTGTAATTTTTACAACAAGATGGGGCACAAGGTATATCAATATAAAATAAGAAAATTACATGACCTTGGTGTAAAATTGGTTTGGGTACCTAAGAGCATTGGATTTATGCCTTCAAGGATAGATCAACGTAGATTCCAATGATTAATTAACCCAAATGGACCTGTAAATTGGGTACCAAAAAGATAAGCTCTACTTGACCTTATTGTTGTAGGTTTGTCTTAAAGCAAAGGCCAACAATATGTGGTTTATGGATAGTGGCTGCTCAAAACACATGATGGGAAAAAAAGGATTGTTCCATAAGATCAAACCGTGTAACAAAGGAATGATTGCTTTTGGGAACAATGAAAAAGGTATAATCAAAGGTAAAGGAAATGTTTATGGAAATTCGAATGCATGTATTGAGGATGTATTATTTGTCGAAAGACTCAAACACAACTTAATAAGTATTAGTCAATTAGGTGATAAAGGTTATAAAGTTGTATTTGAATATTCTATATGC
Organism: Annona cherimola; assembly: GCA_030490835.1. Taxonomy (NCBI): domain Eukaryota; kingdom Viridiplantae; phylum Streptophyta; class Magnoliopsida; order Magnoliales; family Annonaceae; genus Annona; species Annona cherimola. Next base: position 30,795,919 of record CM059971.1, on the reverse strand, counting down.
AATGTATTTGATGATGATCATATAGTTTTTAGTGGTAAAAGATATAGAAATGTATATTTGGTTTGTCTAGATGAACTTGATGGAAAATGTCTAATAACAATAGAAAATGATCAATGGATATGGCATAAAAGACTTGGGCATATTAATATATCAAATATTAAAACCTTATGGCAAAAAAGCCTAGTGGAAGGGTTACCAAAGCTTAAATATGACAAGAGCAAAATTTGTATGACTTGTCAATTATCCAAGCAACCCAAGATGCCATTTTCCACCAAAAAATAAATTAACGACTAGGCCATTTGAATTATTGCATATGAATCTTTATGGGACATCAGACATTTTAACCCTTGGTGAGAAAAAGTACATATTTATAATTTTTAATGATTTTTCAAGATTCACATGGATAGTACTCTTAGCTAGCAAAGATGAAACATTTTCAATGTTTGTCACATTTTTAAATTTGGTATAAAATGAAAAACAAAATACAATTATCTCCATTAGAAGCAATCAGGGTGGTGAATTTAAAAATAAATGATTCATAGAATTTTGTAATGAAAAAAGAATTTATCATATATTTTCTACACCAAGAACCCCCCAACAAAATGGGGTAGTTGAAAGGAAAAACAGAACGATACAAGAAATAGCTAGAACTATGCTAAATGAGAGTAAATTGTCTAAAAGATTTTGGGGTGAATTTGTAAGTACAGCTTGTCATGTATTAAACAGAGTTACCATTAGAGCAATCTTGAAAAAGATCTCATATCAACTATGAAAAGGAAGAAAACCAAACATATCATATATCCATGCTTTTGGACGTACTTGCTATGTGTTAAACAATGGAAAAACCAACTTGGGTAAATTAGATGTCAAAAGTGATTAGACAATTTTTCTTAATTATTCATCAAATAGCAAAGCATATAGAGTCTCATAGCCTATTTTAGACTATTTTTGCGTGTTAGTTCAAGAGATTAGGTTTAGTTTGCATCCATTTAGCTAAATTTTCACTCACTTTGCATTTTAGGAGCATTATGTAGTTTTTTTTATGCATTTTTAATATAAATTAGGTATTTTTAGTTCATTTATTTTGTTTCATTCATTTTTACAGGAAGGACGAAGAATTGCAAGCATACGAGCGAATCGAAGGATTAACAGAGCCAAGTGAAGAAGCAGGTAGGCTGGTGCTCAGGCGCCGACCAGTGGCGCCTAGGTGCCACCCTACATGCCTAGCAAGAAGTTCTAGCACCTTACAAGGCAGAAGGCTTCCAGAGAGTTGGCGCCTAGTCGCCAAAGCATGAACTTCCATAGCATTCAGAAAGTTTTTAAATCACCTAACACACAGAGAGTTGGTGCCTAGGCGCCACTACGCATCTGTACGCGCGGGTTTCTGCATGCGTGCTGCGCAAACCGACTTATTTAAATAGAAACCTAGGGCTGCGTGCCAGGGAGTTCCGTTGAGCCATAGGGGAGAAACAGAGAGGGTCGTGGCTGCTATGGAGAAAAGGGAGGAAACCAAAGCTTCGAGGAAGGAGAGAAGAGCAAGTGGAGATCCAAGCTATTATTGCAAATCCATTGAGTTTTATCTCCTCTTCTCCTCTATCTCTTCCTTTTTGTTATTCTTCTTGTGTGAGATGCTTGTAACTTTATTTTAATGGGAATCGAAGTCATGTTTAAGGGCTGAACCATTCTATGGTGGGAGATATGTAAGATTTGAACTTATAGCTCATGACATTTGGTTTTCTTATACTTGAACTGATAATACTATTATGTTGTGACTTGTGTTACTTAAGATTACCCTTATATATCATTCTTAATGCGTTTACAAGCTTTGCAATCTTGTGGATTGATTGAATCTTCAGATTTATGCTTGGAAAAGTGGAATTTGAATAAGATTCATATATAAGGCACAGGTATTCTGGCTCTTGTTTGTGTTGGATGTTAATATGGATAGGAATATACCTATTAATCCTATGTAATCTTGATTAGGTTATGTGGTTATCAATCTTATTTTACTTGTGTACATGGGAACATAGCACATAGCTAAAATTGGTTAGGTTTGTATGTATTAGAAGACATATATGAATACGAATGAACCTAGATTAGTAATCTCTGCACAACTAACTTATTTGGAACCAAATAACATAGCCATGATTCAATTAATTCATATTCCCACCTGTTTTAATCATCTCGAGACGATCTCAGTAATATCCATCCCACTCTGGTCATTTATTACTTAGTTTAGTTTAGTTTAGTTTAATTCAATCTTTAAAATCAAATCTCATTCCTTTTACTAATTCACTTAGACAGTTGATATTTAAAGTACTAATTCATTTAACACAATCCTCGTGGGAATGATATTCTATTCACTTTTTATTACTTGATCGGCACGTATACTTGCATTAAAATGAGCATTTTAATAGACATATACGCAGCTCGTCAAGTTTTTGGTGTCGTTACCGAGGATTGGTGCTTTAAACTTAGTACCTGACAATTTTAGTTGTCTTTTGTGAATGTGTATATATTATTGATGAGGTATAATTTAGTCTATAAAATCATATGATTTTGCATGTAAAAAAAAAAAGAAGAAGAAAATGGAGACAAGTGCGGCGGAGTTCGATGGCGCAGCGGCGGTTTGAAGTTGCGTCGAGTCCATCGAATGCAAATGCCTGCAATCCTCCACTGGGTGCTTCTGCCGCGAGTTTTCCACTTGCTGATTTCAGAGGCTCTTGCTTTGCGGGCAGCAAAAACCCGGGCAATCCTCTCCATCTCAGCGTCTCTCCTGGAGATGCCAGCCTTGCTATCAATCCTTTAGGCGCATTTTATGATCAGCAGCTTGAGCCCATCAATGAAAAGCTGCAGATTTTCAACACCCAGCAGCTAGCGGCTCGCTTGAATTCCGCGTCTGCAGCTGGACCAAAGCTCGTCGGTGATCCGCAGCATCTTGCCGGAGCAGCCGCTCAGTGGTGCGGCCGCTTCGGATGCCAAGGACGAGAGAGAACCTTGAGCGAAAAAAAAAAATACGGGGAATGAGAGCCGTTGACTTGAAGAAGGATTTGAACGAGGGTGAGCCAGGGAGGAGGTTCATGGCTGCAGCCATCTCCATGGCAGAAGCAGCGAATGCAGCAGATCAAAGGGAGGCAGACGGCAGAGCCCATGGAAGATCGATGCCCTAACTACGTTTCTCATTAATCACCGGCGTTTCAGAGATTTCAATCTTAGCAGATCGTCGAAATCAATCCCTCCCGTAGTGGAATTTGTCCGCACATGAGCCATCATCGGTGAATTTGGAGCTGTCTGTCGATCGGACGGCAAGGGACTCTGCTACGCGTCTGAGAGCTCCGGCTTCTTCAGCTGCGAGTAGGCGCCTCGCTCTCGGTGGTTCAGCCGCAAACTCGGATGATTCTGAGTCGGGGACTCGAGAGTTGAATTCGCGAGTGTTTAGTTGTGAACTTGAGAGAAACGGACTGCGGCGAAAGTCGGCAGCTTTTGCTGTCGCCGGACTCGTTTCGGAAGGTGTGGCTGCTGGTCGTTGGGGATACGAGGGCAGTTATATCACAGCTTACTTTGTAGACTCCGTCGTTGGGGATACGAGGGCAGTTATATCACAGCTTACTTTGTAGACTCCGTCCACTCAGGGTTCGCTAGAAGGAATCGATGTCTTTCAAGAGTATTATCCAGGACATGAAAGGCGAGATTTGTAGCATTTCGAGGAAAAGATTTGATGTGAAGATTGGGTATGGATTGAGGTCGAGGTCACAGCGAGCGGTGCAAGATATTTCGGCCCCGCCGGACGATGCCTTCAAGCAGAGCTGTGGGCAAACATGCCTCCGAAGCTGCTCAGGGATGTGCTGATGAGGTTAGAAGCTGCAGAGAGCTCATGGCCGCTGAGGAAGGATGTAGTTGCATGCTCCGGGGTCTGCAGGAGTTGGCGGGAAATCACGAGGGAGATCGTGAAGACGCCTGAGATGTCGGGGAAGTTGACTTTTCTGATCTCGTTGAAACAGCCTGTGCCGAGGGATTCACTTCTCCAGTGTTTTATAAAAAGAAATAGAAACGCGCAAACTTACCATCTTTATCTGGGACTCACTCAAGCACTTACTGATAATGGCAAATTCCTGTTTGCTGCACTTGCACCAGGCGGAAGGTCGAGAAGGAAAAGACCCAGCTGAGAAACTCGACGTGAGCCGTTGCTGACTTCTCAAGAGGAGCAGCCAAAGGCCTCGGCGCCATTAAACAGACTAAATGAGGAAATGAGAAAGCTACCCGTTGAATACTATGTCATAGCTCATCTGCGGCACATCGCTGATGGCTAAAGCCGCAGTTGGTTCCCTCGCCCCGGCTCTCTACTCTCTCGGTGTTCAATGGCAGCGGCGGCTCCAAGAACGACAAAGACCTCCGCGCCGGCGTCGCCCTCTGTGCTCGCGCTGCTTTTCACGGCCACGTCGATGCACTCCGAGAACTCGGTCACTGCCTCCAGGACGGGTACGGCATCCGACAGAACATCGCAGAGGACTGCCGGTTCCTTGTCCAGGCCAACGCCCGGGAGCTCGCCTCAGTTCTGTCGTCGTCCGCGCAGCCACTAACGTGGCACCACCACCACCATCAGAGCCAGGGTCAGAGCCTCCATCACCGGCATGCCATCGGGTCAGGACACCCCTTGCTAAGCGATTTCAGCTGAAACGTGCCGCCGCTGGAAGCGCACCCGGCTAGCCGGGTTTTAGTGGAAATGGTATGAAATTTATCGAGTTGGGTTGAAGTTGCGGACGCTTGTGCGTACGGGGACAGTTGGATACGGATGACGCGTGTTTGAAATGGTTTGGGGTGATTCGAACGGCTAGGGGGAGAAGCAGACATGGCGCCCGGCAATGGCGGTGGCTGGCTCTCGTTCTCCGTCTCGCTGCTTGAAATGCTGCCTACTTGCCACCAGTCCCAGCTGTGGCCGGGGAAGGCGATGATGCTGTACGGATCCTCTTATCCCCACTTATCATCAACATCTTCCTCTTAGAAACGCTTCTCCGACGCCTTCCGTGGAGATCAATGGCTGACTGCCGGAGCTTCTATCCCTTGCAAGGAAGCAAATGCAGCAGAAACCGACCACCCACTGCCGAAGGTGGAAGATTTTCTGACCAACCATATCCCTTCCATGGCCCAGTATCCCCGTACTATAGCCGACACTGCAGCTGCAACTACAAGTGAGCCGTTGCTGTGCTCCATGTACGGTCGGACGTGATGATGATTACTGCAGCTGCGAGGACGGAGGTCAGCTTCGCCGAGTTCCCGGCTGGCTCTAGTTCGGAGGGCGACGACTCTACGTCAGCGACCGGAAACAGACCACAGGGACACAGTTTCTCAGCTGCTCTCCCGAGTTCGGAACCGAGCCGGCATTCTCCGATGCTGCCCGTGGTTTAACTTTGATTGCATCTCAGGCGTTTGAGAAAACCAGCGAGGTTACGCTCAAGAAGGTGGCAGCCGATGGGTCTATAACAGAGAAGACGGTGTAGACGAGGACGAAGGTCATGCCGCCGAAGGCCCAGGCAATGCTGAGGAGGCCGACGCCGTCCTTGGACTTGATGACGGATTCGTCGAGGCCCGGCGTCGTCACATACCAGATGTAGTGGATGAAGCTTTGCCCCTCATCGCGATCTTCGTGATGGACGGTATTGATTTGACCTGTGAGGGCCCGCGCGCCTGCAGCCCGGCGACGCCAGTAGCGCCTGATGACGGCGTGGATCTTGAGTGATGGGGAAGGAAGAGAAGGGAAAACTGCTCCAATCTCCTTGTTGGGCCGTGCGGAAAGAAAAAAAAAAACACATCTTCGAGAGGTTCCTCCCGTCTCTGTTTGTGAGGGGAGATTGTGGAGGTACAAGGCGGCCACACTATGAGATCGACGGGAAGAAAAGACCGGCACAGCAAGGTCTGCACTGCCAAAGGCCCCAGAGACCTCCGCATCCGCCTCTCCGCGCACATTGCTATGATGTTCAGGACTGCCTCGGCTTCGACCGCCCCAGCAAGGCCGTCGACTGGCTAATTAAGGCCATCAAAGCCGCCATCGACGAGCTCGCCGAGCTCCCCGCCTGGCAGCCCATCGCTTCTAATGCAGCCGCCGCCTCCTCCCTTGCGCAGCAGTCTGACCAAGGCGAGAACGGGCAGACATCGACCGCAATCTTCAGAACGAGAGGAAGATGCGGAACATACCCAGAGCTGCGGAGTCGAACGAGAGCAGCAGTAGCAGCGCCAAGAATCCGAGTTCGCTGGCTCGTAGAAGAGCTACGAACGCCGCCGGCATTTCCCCGAACAAGAAAGCCAAAGTCTTCTAGTCTAATTCCCTGAGGATTGGCGTGAAGAAGATCGGATCGGATGCGAGCAAATCTCCTAGGAACGAAAAACAGACGGCTGAATTTTCTCCGAGAGAGCGGTTCTCGCATGCTCGATGAATACTCAACGATTTCTGAAGGCAATCAGCTCTAGGAAAGAAGGTTCTGCGGAGAAGTGCTCTACGTAAAAGCAGTTCCGCAGGAAAGCGTTTCCGGTGCAGTTCCGCGGGAGTGTGGTTCTGGTTCCGCGTGGACGCAGTTCCGCGGCAACGAAATCCCATGTGAATGCAGTTCCGCTTGGACGCAGTTCCGCGGCAACGAAATTCCGCGTAGAGGTAATGGAGTTCCGCGGGAACAACGGCAGCCGCGGAACCCATCCCAGACCCGGCAAAAATCTATTAATAGCCGCATTCGGCTACTCATTTGAACAACGAAAAAACACACGAGAAGGCAGCGAGGACGGGTGAGAACTCCTTCGAGGACTCAACCGGGATAGAGTTCTCTCACGCTCAAGGAGAAGAGAATGTGAGTTCTCCAGATATTTTCTTTTAGTTAAAAAAAAAGAAAAAAAAAGGAGAGAACGAAGACGGGAAAGGGAGCTCTCCCGCGCTCAAAGAAGAGAACGTGAGTTCTCCATATATATATATTTTTTATTTTTTCTTTTAGTTAAAAAAAAAAGAAAAGAAAGAGGAGGAGAGTTTCTTTCTTATATTATATATATATAAATATATATATATACACATATATATTATTTTTAAAAACTACTTTTCCCAATGTGGATACTCCCCGATTGGCGGGTTGAATTGACACACGGGTTAAGTATATTTTCTCTTTTAAAAATAAAATAAAAATATATATGTGTATATTATATATATATCTATATATACATATATATTATTTTCAAAAAACTACTTTTCCCAACGTGGATACTCCCGACTGGCGGGTTGAATTGACACACGGGTTAAGTATATTTTCTCTTTTAAAAATAAAATAAAAATATATATGTGTATATTATATATATATATATATATCTATATATACATATATATTATTTTCAAAAACTACTTTTCCCAACGTGGATACTCCCCGATTGGCGGGTTGAATTGACACACGGGTTAAGTACATTTTCTCTTTTAAAAATAAAATAAAAATATATATGTGTATATTATATATATATACATATATATTATTTTCAAAAACTACTTTTCCCAACGTGGATACTCCCCGACTGGCGGGTTGAATTGACACACGGGTTAAGTATATTTTCTCTTTTAAAAATAAAATAAAAATATATATGTGTATATTATATATATATCTATATATACATATATATATTATTTTCAAAAACTACTTTTCCCAACGTGGATACTCCCCGATTGGCGGGTTGAATTGACACACGGGTTAAGTACATTTTCTCTTTTAAAAATAAAATAAAAATATATATGTGTATATTATATATATATATCTATATATACATATATATTATTTTCAAAAACTACTTTTCCCAACGTGGATACTCCCCGACTGGCGGGTTGAATTGACACACGGGTTAAGTATATTTTCTCTTTTAAAAATAAAATAAAAATATATATGTGTATATTATATATATATCTATATATACATATATATATATTATTTTCAAAAACTACTTTTTCCAACGTGGATACTCCCCGACTGGCGGGTTGAATTGACACACGGGTTAAGTATATTTTCTCCTTTAAAAATAAACTAAAAATAGATATGTATATACATATATATTATTTTCAAAAACTACTTTTCCCAATGTGGATACTCCCCGACTGGCGGGTTGAATTGACACACGGGTTAAGTATATTTTCTCATTTAAAAATAAAAATAGATATATGAGTATTTTCTATAGCAATATATCAAATATATACATATATATTCAAAGGCATCCAAAAATTAAGATTTTGATTTTTAAAATTACATAGATGTCCCGCGGGCATCCAAAAATTAAGATTTTGTTTTCTAAAATTATATAGATGACCCGTGGGCATCCAAAAATTGATATTTTACCCGCGGGCATCCAAAAATCAAAGATTTTGATTTCCAAAATTATATAGATGTCCCGTGGGCGTCCTAAAATTAATATTTTGATTTCTAAAATTATATAGATGACCCATGGGCATCCAAAAATTAATATTTCTAAAATCACCCCACGGGCATCCAAAAATTAATACTTTGATTTCTAAAATTACCCGCGGGCATCCAAAAATTAAGATTTTGATTTCTAAAATTATATAGATGTCCCGCGGGCATCCAAAAATATATATATTTTAAATATACATACATCTTGGAAGACTTTCAAATACATATATATAATTATGTACTTCTCCCCGAGTAAATACTCTCCGGGAAGTGAGCTAAGTTGATACACGGGTGAATGACCTCTTTGCTCAAACCGAGCCTCAATAGGTCCCAAAATTCTTCAACCTGAGCCTTAATAGGCCTAGAACTTCTAGCAAGCCCAAGATGGCCCAAAACCCTCTAAAAAGCTCAAAATGGCTCAAAACCCTCCAAAAAGCCCAAGATGGCCCAAAACTCTCCAAAAAGCCCGATGTGGCCCAAAATCTCCAAAAAGCCCAAGACGGCCCAAACTCTTTTCAACAAGCCCAGTTGGGCCCAAACCTTTTTAATTGGTCAAAAATGACCCAAACATACTTTTAAATCCGGTTGAATCCATTTCTTGGTAAAACTACCCAATTGTTCAATCCATAGGCTGAATGCGGGAGACGCTGGTTTCTTGTACAAGTACAGAAGCTGAAAGCGGGACACGCTGGTCTGCTGTGTAAATCCAGAAGCTAAGAACGCACTTAGTTTGCTGTGTAGAGTTACTAGTGTAGCCGACGGGCCCCTCACTAGTTCCCAAACTGAGTCATCGCTGGTCGACGGGCTAAGCGTAAACTCATATTCAAGTCATGGCGCGTGGCGTCATGTACCTTATATTCAAGTCATGGCGCGTGGCGTCATGTACCTCAGATTCAAGTCATGGCGCGTGGCGTCATGAACCTCACATTTAAGACATGGCGCGTGGCGTCATGAACCTAACATTTAAGACATGGCGCGTGGCGTCATGTACCTCATATTTAAGTCATGGCGCGCGGCGTCATGTACTTCATATTTAAGATATGGCGCGTGGCGTCATATACTTCACATTCGAGTCACGGCGCGGGGCGAAGTGTACTCATTTATCTTTATATTTTTGTTAGACACGATTTTTCGTGCACTTGTAAAGACGTAGAAGGATCTTCTACGCACTTCATTATTGTTAAGCATTTTTTTATGGACCATTGTATTCAGCTCTTTTAATCAAGGGTTTTCTCGTTAGAGATGTAAAATCAGAATGTGGAACACAATGCAAAATATTTCTGTGATGTATTTTTCGGACTCGGTTAAAGAATTGAATGCTTTAAAATTTTGCTGGGAAATTAATTAAGCATTTATTCTCATAGCCGCAGGGAAAACAATTTTACATTCAACCAAAAATCAACAGAATGAAATTATGAAATATATTTTATTTTTCTCACGAGGCCGGAACAAATGGTGAACCCGACGTGAAACATTCTCCCTTCATCTTTAAGAGTTGAAAACTATGGTCTTTATATGCTTATTTTCTCGAACCTAACACTTTGAAATGCTCCTTTGCAGATTTCATGGCACATTCGATGGCTTTTGGATTTTTGCCTAATGGTGGTTTTGTCATTTCTGAGCCAGATCACATGGATGCGGCTATCCCGCATCATTTTATTCGTGTACCAGAGAAGCCGGAGCACCGTGTCTATCGACACGTTGACTACTCTCCTGCAGCGATCAAGCAAAGAAGAGACCGATCTGCACTACTCAAGGAGCCTCTTATTGTTCAAGGCTCGAAGACCACTCCTATTTAACCAACAAAGTCTCTGCAGGCGCCCATCCGAATGGGCCCGCCTGCTCGACAGTCAGATTATGCCAAGAAATCCGCCCACCGGCTTGCTGCACCAGCCCAACCAGCAGCACAACAGCCTGCAGGACAACCTGTTTTGCAGTCTCATTCCATAAAAAGGTCTGCGAGACAATCTACTGCAACTGGCTAGCGCCAACTAGCCACCCAGAAGCCAATGTTCCCCGAAAAGGGGGCAAAACTGTGCCGAATCCTGTTCGATGCACCATCACTCGCCAATTTGGTCGGGCTGCCTCAAGGGTTGTTGACCTAGCCCCCCGACTTAACCAAAGTGACACCCAAGAGCGGAAGAAGTCAAGAAGACAAACCAAGTTTTCTCAGCTGGATGCTTCATTGGCCGATGGAGGGGATGACCAATTCAAGCCACAAGGACCTATTGTTGTCCGATCCGGTTTAGGCACCTTGCAATTTGTCATCCCTGACCCGACGCATTCGCTCCATCAGTCAACCGATGCTCCATCTAGCTCACAAGCTAGAGTCAAATCTCCAGGTCACTATGAGACTGCCAACATATTGACGGTTCCTCATCATGCATCAAGGAAACCAAGGAGAAAAGCGCAGCAGAAAAAGCATTTCGGGAAAACAACTTCCCATTTAAACTTGAAGGCTTCACCACCACTACCACCAGGGCCAAGATATAGGCTGTTCTCGCACCCCCAACAAAGGGGTAGGCCGCAAAAGAAGCCACTGCAGAGCGCTCACAAATTAAGAGCGCCTCAAAAGCCAAGACGCTTTAGTGGGTGGCAGTATCCCCAGAGGCGTCATACGACGTATCCACGTTCGGTGCTTAGGCTGATCCCTGATTTCATACACAAAAATCAATTTGCCTCATTGATCAGACTGAGGGAGGATATGACTTATGCGCCTGTTGTGGCCCCGTTCCGAGGAGAGCACCGGATGCCGCACCCCAAGAGAGAAGCCAAAAGAAGGAGACATCTCCTCCAGATGACAGAAGTCAACATGGTGGACCTCACCCAGCCAAGCACTTCCAAAGCGTCGGAGATGTTGACCCGGTCAAGGGCAGCCGCAATGCCCATTACACCGCCATTCTGTAGCCTCTCTCATCATGAAGGGATCAGGGCCGCCCTCCCAAGAGGTCAATTTGAAGCCTCTTACATGGTGGGCGAAGAAGAAGAGGTTCTTACACCCAAGTCTCAGCTCATTCATGACCTCCGGGAGGAGATTAAGAGTATGAAACGGGCTATGGAAACTCAAGGCAACAAGACATCAGGTTCCCATCAACCACCATCACCAAGGAACCGTCAATCAGTCCATCAGCCCGAGAAACTAATTAGGCAGCAGACCGAGGAAGATGAAAATACAGAATTGGAGCAAGGCTTTCTGCAGTTCAATAACCTACGTATCAATACCCCTCGAATGCAAGACGCACGGGTAAACACACCCATGGGGTCTCCACCCAGGTTTATTGCATAGAAGGAGATGGTACATCAGCTTGTGGCCGAATGCCTTCGTCGACAGGCACCTCAACTCACTAGGGTCCCTACAACGACAATCAACAGGCCTTATCCCCCAGAGGTTGAAGCAGAGCTGCTACCTAGAGATTTGAAGCCACCAAAGATCCAATTCGATGGGACTGGGAGCGCGTTAAAGCACCTGGCATCATTCCACTATGCCATGGGCAATTGGGCGCACCATTCGAATTTTTATCTCCGAATGTTTCCCAATACTCTTTCTGGTGATGCTTTCCAATGGTACATATCTCTCCCAACCGACTCAGTTCGAACATGGGAAGAGATGAAAGAAATGTTCACCTCCCGATTCGTTGATACTACACGAGAAGTACAACTATCGGAATTATCTACCTTGTCCCAAAAGAAGGATGAGCCGGTTGAAGACTACATCACTAGATGGCAAAGGGCCGCTAACCGATGTCAAGCACCCCTATCTCAAGCAACGAAGGTCAATCTTTGCCGAAATGACATCAAGACAGAAATCTCGTTGCTGATGAATGAACAGCTAAGTACATTTTAGGCCCTAGCTACAGAAGCTTGTCGAAAAGAGTATTTTCTGTCTCAACAAAAAGCTTGGAAGAAGGAGTCATCCACAACCACTACATTTAAGAAGAAGAAAACTGGAGAGACCTCTGCGAACACCACGGAGGTTAAGAAGCAGCTAGATAAAGCAAAGCCGCCTGTAAAAGAGCAGCCTGCAAGACCCTTCCGAAGGGAGGAAATCCAATATGCCTTTGGGGAAGATGACGTGGAGACGCTATTCCAGCACCTCATATCGACTGGGCTATTCGAGTTGCCCGCCCCAAAAAGGCCAGAAGAAGTTGGACGCACTTCTCACCAGCGATATTGCAGTTACCACCGATATGTCGGTCACCCCACTAAGAAGTGTTGGGATCTCCAAGCAATATTGCAAGATTACATCGACAAGGGGGTTATAAAACTCAGTCCTCCAGCGCAAACTTCATCAAATGTTGTGACAATTGAGATAGCAGAAAAGGGTGATTGGGAAGTGGTTCGAAAACCACTAAGCCTAAGACGGACAAGAAGTGTCTCAAAAATTTATACAGAGAAGACAAGAGAATAAGGGATAAGGCCATTCTCCCTTTCTTCTCAAGGCACTTGAGGCAATCCTCACGGGTGCAACCATTCCTGATCATGGACTTTCTGCAGCCTGAGTTGCTACTCTCATTCTATCAGCGGCTTGCTGGTAGATCACCTCGATCAGCAAAAGAAAGGTATATTCTCGAGGAATTACGAAACATTACTCCATGTGAGTTCCCCGAGGATGGTCCGTTTTGGGACCTACATAGCAACAAAGGAGAAACCGAAACTTGCTATCATATAAATGCGTCTGCATCCAAGCCTGCAAAGCTGCGAAGAACAGCCTCGATGCTTATCCCTAACTACACCAAGTTTGAAGTTGGGATGTCATCGGTAAACCACATCATCACGTATTTGCGAGAATCTCGACCACTGCCAGCATCCTGGGAGATCAGAGTGGAATACTTCCGGTACTCACTGGGGGAGTCAGTGATGTCTTGGTACCAAGATAATCATATCGAAGAAATTACCGAGTGGGTCATCTTGATAGACGCGTTCTTGGTCCGCTTCCTGTCAAGACAAAGAGAGCAGTTCCCTAGTAATTACTTAAGGGAAATACAATACAGTCAAGAATCCACTGCTCATTATGTAAATTATCTCAGAGACAGTACATGGAGTGATCCCCTGGCTATATGGTTGTCTGAACCTGAAATGGTCACGAAGTATCTTTTGGATGCAGTATGCCCTCCGACTGACAACGGGTACAAGACCTTCGGAGCCAAAACTTTCATAAAGGCAATCCGATGGGTCAGCAACGAAGGCTTCAAACAAGAGGCAATTTTTAGCGATGCTGAAAGTTTTGGGAGGACAAATCAACTCCAAGTTCTGCACATGCTACAATTAAACGATGCGGCCATCCTTCGAGTGTTCCCTTTCTTAACCAGGGAGTTAAGCTATGATTGGCCACATATTCAGTTATTCCATGAGAATCATAAGTATGCGTTGCCACACTTATTTGATTATTCGTTGGCAGTCTGCCAAATGGGGCAAACAGAAGAGTTCGCACTCGAGCACTTTGTTTTGAGCTTGGCCCATGACAGTTGTGCTCTTCTCTGGATCTCCTCGCTCCCTGAAGAAGCATTTGGTTCTTGGGAAGAGTTCGTTGATATGTTTATCCTAAGGTTCAACGAATATGAAACAGAGTTCCCTCCAGAGATGATCGAAGTCATGCACCCCCTATCAGGAGAGTCTCAATATGACTACATCTTGAGATGGATAAACTGCAGAATAATCAACCAAAAATTCGATAAAGAAGGAATCATGGTTCAACAGTGCATCAAGTCAATGAGTGGGTATTTTCCTGAAATCCCAAAAATACAGCCATTTTTCTCAGATGTACTACGAACATTGGCTACAAACATTCAGGACTCTGCCTCTTCCAATATGGTGCAAGTTGAAGAGGATGTTCTGACAATTCTTCGATCTGGTCGAATTACACCAGAAAACAAGGGTAAAGCCCCGACACAAGAAAATCGTACTCAGCCAGAACAGCACATACTAGCCAATCAAGAGAAATCCTCAGTAAACTATAATGTGCTTGAACACTAGAAGCGACTCCCTGCTCGACTCAGTATTTACGATGCCTTGCAGTTATCGCAAGAAGCCAGGGATGCACTGGTTAGTGCCCTAACAGATGAAAATGTCCGTCTTGCTTACCTGGTCGACGCCGCTGAATGTGATGAAGTCATTTCATTCACTGATGAGGATATGTTGCTTGGAGACATTAATCACAATCGACCTTTATATGTTACGGGCAACCTGGGCGGTGAACTGGTCAACAGAATCATGATCGATGCCGGGTCTGCAATTAATATCTTGCCCCTTCGAACACTCAGAAGGATCGAAATTTCTCCATCAGCGTTAAAAAACACTAGTGTGGTGATTCACGGGTTTAATCAAGGGACTCAAAAGGCCATGGGCCTGATTGGGTTGGAACTAAGCATAGAAGATTTCTGCACCGAAATCCCATGCTTTGTGATTAATGCTCCGACCTCATATAACTTGCTGCTGGGAAGGCCTTGGCTCCACAGTAATAAGATAATCGCATCAACGGTGCATCAATGCTTCAAGTACTGCAAGGATGGAGTCAAAAAAGGATTTTTGCTGACCATAAACCTTTCACAACGGCGGAATCATTTTACTCTGATGCTAAGTATTATGACTTGGCATCTGCTGTCAACACATCAATGAAAGCAATGAAATCAACCACACTAGAAGGACAGCAGGAGGTATCTCAGGCTCCCCCCGCCCCAGTAAGGACAGACATATTCTCAAAAGGTGAGAAGATAGAAGGTCAAGGTCGTGGTCGAGGGCGCGGTCATGGACGAGGAATGACAGAATCAAGGGCTCAGTTTCAAACCAAATTTGAAAATATGAGCCTCGATCCAGTACAATCACTACCGCGGCAACGACAGGGAGCGACCATACCACCTCCTACCAGCTATAGCAACACTGCTGCAGGATCACGGTTCTACTTAGACCTCATAGTCCTGAAAAAGGTTGCTAAACCACCTCGAGCTAATTCCCCTAGGTTTGAGGTGGATCTGGAAGCTCTTCGGAGATTCCAGAATTAGGCCAATGAGGAAGCCAAGTCACTTTGCTGTGAGAGTGACGGAATGGCCACTGAGGCCGCTCACCAAAATCAAAAACCTAAGGAAACTCTCGATGAGGTTTTAGCAATGCTCGTGGGGTTTAATGTATCTGCTCCAAGTGTGCAGGAACCTCAAGATGAAAAATTTTCCCAAAAACATTTCATAAAGCAATATGGCAAGGTTTACGGTAGCCCTAACAAATCCTCTTGTTTGCCTACGGCCAAGCTCAAGAAATGGGATTTCCATCGCTATAGCAGAGAAAGTAAGAAAATTATGGATTTGATGGGGTTCTATCCCGATGAACCACATTTATCAGGCCTCGGAAGTGACATCCCTATCCTGTTATCTGAAAGACCCCCTGGATATCAAAAGGGAAACAAACGACTTGGCCTTGGGTATAAAGAAGAAGAAGACGGCAACTTCGCCACCACCTACTGCGTCTCCACAAGTGATGACTCCAACAATGATGAAGAGGCATTAATGGAACCAGAGGATGCTCCACCTGCGATTGAGGATGGAGGGCAGCCTACTATTGACGTACTTGAGGAATTCAATCTCGGGACTGAGGAGAACCCGAGACCCATCTTTATTGCCAAAAACCTGGTCGAAAAAGAAAAGGCAGCATTGAGGCAGCTTTTAAGTGAATTCAAAGATGTTTTTGCTTGGGGGTATTCCGAAATGCCGGGACTCAACCCCGCGATTGCAATGCACCATCTGCATATTTCGCGGGATAAAAAGCCAGTCAAGCAAGCTCCGAGAAGATTTCGACCAGAGCTCGAAGAACAAATCATCAAGGAAGTTGAAAAACTCATTGATGCTGAATTCATTCAGGAAATCAAATTTCCAAAATGGATTTCTAGCATTGTTCCTGTCAAAAACAAAAACGGGCAGATCCGCATCTGCGTAGATTTTTGAGATTTAAACGAAGCATGCCCTAAAGATGAATTTCCTCTTCCTTTTACTGATTTGCTAATTGACAGCACAGCTCTGTACGACACATTCTCCTTTATGGACGGATATTCGGGATATAATCAAATCAAGATGGCTCCAGCAGATGAAGCTGTAACAGCATTTCGAACACCGATGGGTGTCTTTTGCTACAAAGTCATACCTTTTGGTCTTAAGAATGCTGGCGCAACTTATCAAAGGGCCATGCAAAATATATTTCATGATATGTTACACAAACATGTTGAGTGCTATGTCGATGACCTGGTTGTAAGATCTGAAGGTCACGATAAGCATAAAGAAGATTTGAGATCGGTATTCTTGCGCCTGAGAAAGTATGATCTCAAGATGAATCCTCTCAAATGTGCATTTGGAGTATCATCTGGGAAATTTTTCGGGTTCATAATCCGCCAAAGGGGAATCGAGGTCGACCCACTCAAGACAGAAGCAATTCAAAACATGCCGCCTCCACGAAACCTCCGAGAACTAAGGAGTCTCCAAGGCCAATTGTCATATATCCGACGTTTCATCTCCAACTTATCCGGCCGGTGCCAGCCTTTTCACAAGTTGATGAAAAAATATACGACTTTCCAGTGGGACGCAAAATGCCAACAGGCCTTTGGAGCCATCAAAGAATTGCTGCAAAATCCTCCTGTTTTGACAACTCCAGTAAAAGGAAAGCCGCTCATTCTCTATATCGCTGCCAGCCCACAATCACTGGGGGCATTGCTCGCACAAGAAAATGCCCAAGGCAAAGAACAAGCCGCCTATTATCTCAGTCGACGATTATTGCAAGCTGAATGCAATTATTCCTCGATCGAGAAGATTTGTCTAGCATTGGTTTTTGTGGCACAAAAGCTAAGACATTACTTCCTCGCGCATCAGATTATACTTATATCGAAGGCTGATCCCCTCAAGTTCCTGATCACTAGACCAATGCTTTCAGGACGCCTAGCAAAATGGTTACTTCTGCTATCTGAGTTTGATATCAAATATGTGCCACGAAAGGCAGTGAAAGGGCAAGTATTGGCAGATTTCCTAGCAGCCCATCCTCTTGAAGAAGAATTTCCCATCTTAGAAAACCTACCTGATGAGAAGGTTTTCTACGCAAATGATGATCCATTGTGGCAAATGTATTTCGATGGCGCTTCCAAGCCATCCGGAGCTGGTGTTGGAATTGTCGTAGTCTCCCCTCATAAAGACTTATTCCCGCACTCATATTTTCTTGGAAGAAGCACAACAAATAATGAAGCTGAGTACGAGGCCTTACTCATCGGCATGGAACTTCTTCTGCAATCAGATATTTTATTTGTGCGAATATTTGGGGACTCTGAATTGGTTATCAAATAGTTAAATAATCAATACGAAGTACATCAGCCCCATTTACGAAAATATTATGACAAAGCTCAAACTTTATTGGCAAAATTCGAAATGGTTTCGGTTGAGCATGTTCCTCGGTCAGAAAATGTAGTTGATGATGCATTATCAAAGTTAGCCAGTATCCTTGCTTTCAATGAGCTTGATGACATGACAATTCGAGTACAAAGACTAGAAGATGACGAAGAGCTCCAAGTAAATCAAATTGGACGGTGCGATCCGAGGTAACTACAAACAATGATGATTGGCGCATCCCTATCATCAATTACCTCAAATACGGTATTGAACCAGATGATCCAAATGCAAGGAAGTCATTAAGAAAGGCTGTTCTACAGTATACTGTGTTTCGAGACAATTTGTATCGGATTGCTTTTGATGGGCTTTGGCTTTGCTGTATTAACGGGAATGATATCTGTCAAGTTCTTCAAGAGACGCACTCCAGCGAATGCGGCGCCCACCAATCTGGACATCGTCTTTATCATAGGATCAAAACGTTGGGCTATTATTGGCCCACAATGCTTCAAGACTCCATCAATTTTGTGAAATCCTGTGAAGCCTGCCAAATGCATGGAGATATTTATCATATTCCTGCTTCAGTAATGTCTCCAGCACCTATCTCATGGCCCTTCTCTTGGTGGGGTTTTGATATTGTTGGTCCGATAAACCCGTCGTCATCTAAAGGACACCTATATATTTTAGCCGCTACAGATTATTTCTCCAAATGGGCAGAAGCTAAAGCTTACAAGAGAGTCCGAGCGCAAGAGGTGGTTGAATTTATCAAGCACAAAATCATCTACCGTTATGGTGTTCCCTATCAAATTACCTCAGATAATGGCACGCCATTCAAAAATGACAAAGTAAATCAGTTATGCCAAAAGTTTAGAATCAAGCAAGTGTTCTCATCGCCTTATTACCCACAAGGGAATGGTCAAGCAGAGGCATTTAACAAAAATATTATTCGAATCCTCAAAAGGACCACTGTGAAAAATAAGCGTGATTGGCATGAGAGGTTACCCGAAGCATTGTGGGCCTACAAAACCACATATCGAACTGCAACGGGAGCAACACCATATTCGCTACTTTTTGGCGTGGAGGCAGTTTTACCAGTGAAAATTCAGTTAGCATCCTTAAGGGTTGCCATCCATTCTGGGTTAACTACTGAACAACAAGCCAAACTTCGCTTCGACGAGCTCGAGGCACTAGACGAAAAACGAGTTCAAGCACGGCAACGGATCGAACTCTATCAAGCTCGAATGGTCGAAGCATACAATAAATTCGTGAGGCATCACTCATTCAAAAGAGGAGATTTGGTGCTAAAGCTACGCACAGAGCTTATGGCCGGGGGCAAACTTACCGGCAAATTCGAGCCTAAATGGGAAGGGCCTTACATCATTGAGAGGGTCCATGGCAATGGAACATATGAAGTTGTTAATTGCGGAAATCAAATGAAAGCAACCGTGAATGGGAATTACTTAAAAAGATACTATCCATGAAATTACAAAGAAAGTCATATATCAGAAGAATCTCTACAGCCTCCCTTGTAGAAGGAAGGGACTCCTTCAAAACTCGAATGGAGTTCACTACATCAGCAGGAGAAACAGGTAACGGCTCTATCGATGTCAAATTCTCCCCGCCATGAGCATCATCATCAGATATTTCGACAACTAAGGCAGTTGTCAAAAAAAAAAGGGTGGGGATTTTCCCATTATCGGCTTCTTGTGGAGATGGGGGAGACGGAGGCTGAGGAGAAAGCTTTGCCGCCACCCCCACCTGTCATACCCCCAAGCGCGAAAAAAGTCTCAATGAATCGAGTTCCAGTGGCAAGGTCTGGCACTGGGCGGAAATGTTTCTCTGTCTTATGAAGATGGTAAACCTATTGATAGGCAAAGGCGTTCGTATCAGACCAAGACTTTCAAAGTTGAGGTACATTTTGCTGCTACAATTCCAATGAAAGCTATTGCAAATGCTCTGCGAGGACACGATTCCTAGAGTCCTCAAGAAGCCTTAAGGGTTCTAGATATAATCCTAAGGCAGCATGCTGCAAAGCAGGGTTGCCTTCTGGTTCGGCAGTCATTTTTTCACAATGATCCTAGTAACTTTGTTGACATCGGAGGTGGAGTTCTGGGTTGTCGTGGATTTCATTCTAGATTCTGAACCAGTCAAGGGGGGCTTGCCTCTAAATATTGATGTGTCTACTACAATGATTATAAGGCCTGGCCCTGTTGATGAATTTCTGATGGCTAATCAAAATGTTAGAAATCATGGTGAAATTGATTGAGGAAAGGCAAAGAGAACTCTGAAGAATCTGAGGATGAAAACAAGACCCTCAAATATGGAATTTAAAATTGTAGGGGTAAGTGAGCTCCCAAGCAACCAGGAAATGTTTACTTTGAAACAGAAAAAAGGAAGAAACGATAGCCCGTCTCAAACCATTGAGATTACAGTTTTCGATTATTTTGTTGGAAAGACAAAACGCCCCACTTACTATCCTGTCGAGCTCTGCCTCTGTCAACTTTGCAAAGATCATCACCGGTTGAAAAATCACGACAGAAACCACAAGAAGGGATGCAAACTTTAAGAAATGCATTAAGAAGCAGCAACTATGGTGCTAATGAAATGTCGAAGGCATGCGGTGTTTCGATCAATGGTAACTTCACTCAAGAAGAAGGCCGTGTCTTGAATACACCAAAGTTAAAAGTTGGCGATGATGAATTCTTTCCTAGAAATGGTCGATGGAAGAAACTTATGGGCCCTCAAAAAAAAAAAAAAAAAAGAGATGGGCTATTCTACTCGCTGCGATGTTGGTCTCTTGCTCGTGATCTGCACAAATGTGGGGCGATGAAAGGCATTGTCATTGCAGAACCATTTGATTACTTTGAAGAGAATCCTCAATTTAGGCGTGCTCCACCTACTGTTAGGGTCGACAAGATGTTCGAAATCATTCAGTCAAAGCTTCCAGGAGCCCCTCAGTTTCTTCTATGTGTTTTGCCTAGAAAAAGAATTGTGATATGTATGGCCCAAAAAAAAAAAAATCCTCATTACGCCATGAGACAAAGAAGCCTGCCAAACAACATGTCAGGAATCACGCCTTTACAAGTGGCCCATGGCGGCATAATTCCTGAGGGGGCATTTGATGAGGTATAATTTAGTCTATAAAATCATATGATTTTGCATGTAAAAAAAAAAAAGAAGAAGAAAATGGAGACAAGTGCGGCGGAGTTCGATGGCGCAGCGGCGGTTTGAAGTTGCGTCGAGTCCATCGAATGCAAATGCCTGCAATCCTCCACTGGGTGCTTCTGCCGCGAGTTTTCCACTTGCTGATTTCAGAGGCTCTTGCTTTGCGAGCAGCAAAAACCCGGGCAATCCTCTCCATCTCAGCGTCTCTCCTGGAGATGCCAGCCTAGCTATCAATCCTTTAGGCGCATTTTATGATCCGCAGCTTGAGCCCATCAATGAAAAGCCGCAGATTTTCAACACCCAGCAGCTAGCGGCTCGCTTGAATTCCGCGTCTGCAGTTGGACCAAAGCTCGTCGGTGATCCGTAGCATCTTGCCGGAGCAGCCGCTCGGTGGTGCGGCCGCTTCGGATGCCAAGGACGAGAGAGAACCTTGAGCGAAAAAAAATACAGGGAATGAGAGCCGTTGACTTGAAGAAGGATTTGAACGAGGGTGAGCCAGGGAGGAGGTTCATGGCTGCAGCCATCTCCATGGCAGAAGCAGCGAATGCAGCAGATCGAAGGGAGGCGGACGGCAGAGCCCATGGAAGATCGATGCCCTAACTACGTTTCTCATTAATCACCGGCGTTTCAGAGATTTCAATCTCAGCAGATCGTCGAAATCAATCCCTCCCGCGGTAGAATTTGTCCGCACATGAGCCATCATCAGTGAATTTGGAGCTGTCTGTCGATCGGACGGCAGGGGACTCTGCTACGCGTCTGAGCGCTCCGGCTTCTTCAGCTGCGAGTAGGCGCCTCGCTCTCGGTGGTTCAGCCGCAAACTCGGATGATTCTGAGTCGGGGACTCGAGAGTTGAATCCGCGAGTGTTTAGTTGTGAACTTGAGAGAAACGGACTGCGGCGAAAGTCGGTAGCTTTTGCTGTCGCCGGACTCGTTTCGGAAGGTGTGGCTGCCCATTTGCCCCTTTTATAAGGTTGCAATTCAACCTTGGTTTGCACAATTTTAACCATGGTTAGAGGCATTAACTTGGCCTTAATTTGGTGTCACAATATAAACTGTCCAAGTGTTCCTTCCTCTTACTTTTTGACTATTCAATTTGAGCCATACACGTGTCCACTTTTCATCCATACGATCACCATCATTATCCATGCATTTTTTCATTTTCTAAAATCACAAAATTGGTCTAACCAACCCCATCTTGACACCTCAAAAGTGGGTCCTCAAAGTCAACTACGCATTAATCCAAATGCATCCTACGATGACACATGTCCTCATTCTCCATGCATTTTTGCAATTTTTGAAATTAAAAATCTACTCATTTCACCCTACGCTGACATGTGTCTACTTGAATTAAATTCATCAACTTTAACATTAATTGAGTTGATTCCAAATGAATCCTACAATGACATGTGTCTGTTTCGTTTTTCAAAAATTAATTTTTCATTTAATTAGTTGACTTTAAATCTTGCTCGACGAAACCCATGGTAACACATGTCACTTGTCACTTTCGGTTTATTAATTACATGTCAATTTTCATGAGCAAAAGTCAAATGCTCTTGTCCTTTTGTGATTAAGCAATTTTTCATGATAATTAACTTAATCAAACACATCCATTAGATTCAACATATCGTTTTAACCATTCATGTTAAATTCCATCTTAAAATGACCTTCTATGATAAGTTATGACCATTTGAGTTCAATTTTTAGATTTGGATAAAAATAAATAATTATTATCCTAATCTTATCATAATTTTCATAATCTAATCTCTTCATAAGGTTGGGTACATCATCATGTGCTTACCTTTCAAATATTACCTCATTCCATTTTGTAGGCGTCAAGTTATAAATTTTCTATCATTTATCACATCAATTTCATAATTATCAACATAATCTCTATTAATTAAATCATAATATATGAGGTAATTATCCACAATATATTCACATTCTCTAATCCTCATTAGGCCTCTTTAGTCGCATTGACCCACCTCGAGCTATGTTGATTAATTTAATCACTTTTCTTAATCAATAACATTAAAATCAATCAATCAATTGAATCATGCATAAATCACATATACATGCCTAATGTATATGTAAGAGTCCTACTTGAGTCTGAGTATCACATTCTAATATAAAGTTTTTTTGACTTTGTAGAAGATGACATGATATGATAGGGATAATGATAATGAGTAAAAAGAATAGAATTAAAATAAATAGGTTAATTATATGGGTAGTAGTGTAGAAATGATTGAAAAGTAGGATAGTTTTATGGGAAGATATAAAAAAATAATTAAGAAATAGGGTAGTTGTGTAAATTAAAAAGTTTTTGTGTTTGCCAAACATACCTTTAGTAAAAATATGTGGAAAATTTTTCATGTACCCACAACATTTATTATTCTTATTATCCCATAATATTTTAAAAATTTCTTGGATATCCACAATATTTTGTCCCTAATTCCTTTAATGTCCACACCATCATAAACTGCATAAAGATCACAAGCGAAATGGACAATTTTGTCCTTTGACGTTAATTGTCATTTCCCCCTTCCCTGAAGTCCTCTTACTGCAAACCTTAGTTTCTGCAACCCCTTAATTTCTACTACAATCCTTGTGGGCATCCCAAATTTTTGCTATTTTGAATTTGTAGCAATCGGAATATCTAATCTTTTGCTTCCCCTTGCTACTCTTGTTGAAATCTTTTTGGCCCTACTCACTCTAGTGGTCATCGTGCAAAAATGTGAGGTTATCTAAGTTTCTCCTTCATCGTTCAGAGTTGCAAACTGTAGTTTATCATTAGAACCTATTCTAGTAGTAAAATTGATGAGTTTGGTGGATTTTCTCCCTTCATACTTGACGAGCTGCGTATATATCAATTAAAATGCTTGCTATTTAGGCAAGTATACGTGCTGTGTCAAGTGATGAAGAGTGAGTAGAGTATCGTTTTCACGAAGAATTTTAACTGAAATTATTAATTAGTTTAATTGCTTTCGGTGGGTAGAAAATTCTGAGTTTATGGATTTAAGCTACAGTTAACAACTACAATAAAAAATCAGAGTAGAGTTCACAGAACTGCTGGATACTAGAAACGGGGTTACTAATCGGGGATGGCAGATGGATAGCTTGGAATCCTTGAATCTAAACTATAATGCATTGGTTCTTTTAATTGGATTGTGTATGAATTTACTAGCCCAAGTTCAATAATCTCTATATATGTCTTCCAACACTATATAAAGCTAATTACACTCTATTTAATTGCTATGTTCCGATGCCATTAAATAAAGTGAAATTGATAAATGCATAACTTATTTAGTGACTACACAGGGTTTAAGGGTATATTCCTATCTGTTAAACAACTTCCCTTACAAATAGGAAACCTATGTCCTGCATATGGATCTAGCAGAGATTTTCCTCTTACAAGGATAAATCAAGCAATTAAATCATCTTACAAGGTAGCTAATACTGTAAAAAGCATTAAAATCGCACATGCAAAGGTAAATCACACACAATCACATATAATATCGAATATTCATTCCTAAATTTCAAAGAACCAAGCCAATATAGTTTAGAGTTCAATTCATCTTAACTATCCATCTAATGGAGGTTTAATTCAAAGATATGATCATAACATCCATTACATTCATATTGAAAGTATCCATAAAAACAGAGAAAGAAAAGTAGAAAGAATAAGAGGGACAGATCCATAGGATCTTTCCTCTCATTACTTCTTAGTTGAGACATATAAGTAACATAGACATCAATCATTCATAACATGTCTCAAACCTCAAACTACATCAAAGTTGTGAATCTACCATCCATCTTACTACCAATCATGAGAAGAACGCTAGGTCGACTCTAATAGAAGAGAACGGAAAGTGCAGGAGAAGAGTGGATACATGGAAAAAGAAGCCGACAGAACTTAAAACCATTGGATGTCTTATATGTGGGAAATTGGATAATAACAAATTGACCTATAGATCTGAAGAAATTCTTCCATGTTATAATCTAAGTGGAACTAACGTAGGAAGTATGAATATGGGTACAAATGAGTTGTTAAGCTATAGTACTTTTGTTTGTGTACTGCATAGACCAAAATTCTGTCTCATTTGGCTAGTCATATTGTCCGTCTTTGAAATGTTTCTTACATGCAATTTCAATTCCTTCAACAAGCAGTCCAAGTGGAAGGACCATAGGAGTCATTAATGTGGATATAAATGAGTTACTAATGTATATACATCCTCATCCTTTGCATTCAAAGACATATATCAAATCTATATCTTACATATCTACAACTAGAATCCCTTTGTTGAACATCTTCTTATATGTAGGTATAATTGAACAAAATGTCATCCATAGGCCCAAGTTACCCACAATAAGAAGAGGGAAAACTATTGACTTCTCATCATCAAGCCGACTAACAATCTAAGAATCACAAGAAAGCAATGGTAAGTTATTTTATATTGGGCACAAATTTGATTAATTTCTAACAAGAGATGAGAATAAATTTTATAAGGACCTAAATAGATATTAGCTATGATAAGGCAACAATGAAAATATTAAGAAAAGTTCATGCTAGTAATCCAAAGCATTGTCAAAACTAAATCGGTCTTGGTATCAATTCAATTAATCCAGTGCTAGTTGCCTTAATTAAACCGCTTGAACTGGAATAACTGCGGTCAAACCAGTAATCATGGTTTGGCAGGGTTTAGCTAGTTTAGCTAAAACAAAGCATCAAAAATCAAAAAATGTATGCTCTTCCTAAAATCCTAAATTTTCCTCCCACCTGAAAGGTCAAAACCAAAATAGCCCAGCTCCCGCTGTCCCTCCTCGATTTCTTAATTTCTTCCCCATCCATGACTTGTTGCGAAGTTGGCAACTGCTTTAACCATCAGCAGTGTCCTCTTCGTTTGACATCCTCACTCCGTTGCAGTTCATCCTCTTTCAAGTGGGAGGTTGTGAAGCCATCAATAGTTGACTACGAAGCCCAAGCCATCAACTACTTCGGTGATAGTTCTTCTCCCTTTCTGGTAGCTGCCGCAAACCTTAGAACCCTTGCTCCAGTGCTGCTCACAGCCCAAACTCTTCTCACTCTCTAGCGCCGCACATAGTCCCTGCTCCTATGCTTTATGCTGCTCATAATCCCTACTCTTATCCCTCTCTGACAGCCACCAACAGGCTATATCTCTTAGAGCTCTTGCTAATCGATTTCATGTTTTCCTTTTCTCATAGACTCACAGCCGTTCATTACTTCATTAGCCTCCCAACCTCTCCATTCGACAACCATTGCTCCTCTTTGTCCCAGCCTCTCAGCCTCAAGTTGTCTACTACTTGCAAGTTTGCATCAATAAATTTTTGCATGCGTTTAGAAAAAAATGCATCTTTGCAACTTCGTAATATGCATGAGTTTAAAAAATGCATGTTTATGACTTTGCAATTTGCATGCATTTAAAAAAAATGCAAGTCTAGGACTATGGAATTTGCATGCATTTAAAAAATACAAGTCTTCTAAATGCAAGTTTACATGTGTTTTAAAAAATTAGTGCATCATATCTATCGCATACTTTATTTATCCGATGCATGTGTTTTTTTATTGTGGATTTGAGAAAACTCTGTTAATTGCATACTTCTAATGATGAACTTGTGGACTTTTAAATTTTTATATTTGTTGAGCACATGAGTTATTCTTATATTAATAAGAATGATGTGATTGTTTAATAGTTAACACTTCAACCGTTATTAATTTTTTTAAAATCTTATTGTGTGAGATATGTTTAGAAAAATACAATTCATAAACGCAACATGATAAACTAAACATAACATGATAAAAAAGGAGAATTCAAGAGTTAATTATCAAGAGTCAAAGCTTATTACACATTTTAGGTTAGTTAATTTAGTTAATTTTTCTAATTTAATATATTATATTTGTTCTTAGTTAATGAATTTTTGAAAATTATTTATTTATTTTTTCTTGTATAATTTATTGTGATGGTTAAAATCTAACCTATAGATTGAAAAGGTATAAATATATAATTTTATCAATATATAGTAATTAAAAATAATTAAACATTTATGACATCATAAACATGTCATGTTGACATTACTGGTTCAAATTGGTTTGTTTAACCAGTCAAATCGGTTCAAACCTGACCACATTTTCTTTACCGCTTCAATCACCAGTTCAGTTCTGACAAGATTGATCAAAAATTGGGTACATCACATTATCATATGTAAGTAGTTAAGTATCTTACTATATCAGAATTGTCTTAACTGTCATCTTTCTAACTCTCATAATGAATGTCATCTATCTAACAATTCTCAATATTAATTTTAATATTAGACTTTTTGTATTTCTTATTGTAAAGATTTTTTTGTCAATGACAAGGGAGCTATTGGTGAAATGGAGTTGGATGTATTAGTGGACATGTTTTTTATATTAGATGGTTCATGTATTTTGATAACTATGACAATTGCCAAATTATTTTGTAAAATCGACATGATGTAAACATCTTAACAAACTTGATATACATTTTTGATATATACAACACCTAGTTCCTATCTATATTCAAATTGAAATGGAAAAATAATTGATGTATGCAACACCTAATTATTATTTATATTCAAATTGAAATGGAAAAAACAATAGGATGAAGAAGGTTTGGGTATTTCTTGTGTTTCTATTTCTAATTTTATTTCTTTTTGGTTTGGATGAGTATTTCTATTTCCAACTTTATTTCTTTCTCATTTGCTTTGTATGAATATATTTTGATTGTATTGAACTATAGCGAACTACCACAGAAATATTTTGATTTAGGATGGTTGATAGGTCAGGAATCTTAATTTCATAATCATTCAAGAATTTTGACTTCTACTTGTATCAACTCTCTCAAATTCATGTTTAATGATGATAATTTTGAGGTTAACAAAATGATTAAGAATTAAAATGAGGACTAGGAACTCGACTACATTAGAATGTGTGGTAGGCTCCAAATACTCCAATTTGGCTAAAAATTAAGCATCACGTATCCTCTTTATTTAAAATTCAGCATTTTAGCACTTTTTGTTTTTGTAGTCTGTAAAAATTCAGCATTCGGTATTCTTGTAACTTCAGTATCAATTGCTGATTAATGTTCACGAGGAGAAATAAACACTCAAATTTTGATAAGAACAATAATTTGAAGACAAAGATAGCATATTAAATACAATTTGATTATAAACTTTTGGCATAAGTAATCTGGTTTTATTCTGGAGTCCATAATTAAGACTCCTTTATTTAACTTTTGGCATAAGTAATCTAGTTTTTCAGAATTGTATTTTGCTATAGTTTTGGAATAAGCAATCTGATTTTTCAAATTAGCATTTTTCTATAGTTTGTATCACATGCATATGAAATATGAATGACATCTTGGTCTATCCTAACTGCTTAAAATCAGTAAACTCGACATTGAAATTCACCCATTTTAAATACCTACACTCAACATAGTAAATTAAGTTAGAAAGTTGAGGTCCAGTTGCCTTGCATTCCTAGCCTCCTTATATATGACCATCATGTTTTTTTTCTCAAGTTATATATCTAGTGATAAACAAGTATTTAACCTATTACGAATCCTCCCATCCAATCAGTAACAAGTGTACGAAAGGCAAATATACCACTTGTAACTTAAAATAGCAATGAATGACAAATGTATAACAAAAATATTAAATTATATAATTCAAACACCCACTTATCTTTGTATACAATATTGAAATCTAGTCCTACCAAATGTAGCTACCACATGAACATAAAAGAAGTACACTGTTGGTCATGAGTTTATGACTATTACCCAAGAGGGGAGGGGTGAATTGGGTACCTTAAAATTTTTACTTAAACAAAAATTTTCTCCTTTTTAATTTAATCTCCTTAATGAAAGAAATAAATAGTATGGAAAGTAATAAAGCAATAAAATCATAAATGCAAACCACAATAGTAGCCAAGGGTTTTATAGTGGTTCCTTGTGACTTGGGTTCCACTATGTACTATCAAATACAACTAGAGCAACAACTCCTTTCTAGATTTCAGCTCTAGGGGGCATGTACAAATCACAGCACAAGTAGGTGATGAGTCCCACTCAAGTCATAACACTACTTTGCTATTACTTGGTTCAAAACACCAATATTAAACCAAGTATCAAATACAAATAATGAATCAAATAAAGAAATCTATACTTTACAGATTGTGTAGGCAAGTTTCAACTTGTGGAAGAACTTGTAGAAGAGATGATTTGATCAGCTTTAAAGTATGCAGCAAGTTGGAAAGTAGTTCTTCGCTTGAAACTTGTGTTGATCATTTAATGCTTGGAGAGGACGGTAGTTGAATATCAGTTAATGCTTTTTCTAACCTATAGCACGTTCAATTGATTGCATGTTTATAATGGTGGAGTAAATTCGAATGTTTGGAGGTAAGTGGCGTACATTTAATGCGCCAACGTTCGAATTTTTCCGACTATTGCGACCCAAGTTGCATGTGAAGTCGACTTTGGGTGCGACTTCACCCAAGTCGCATACTGAAGTCGACTTGGGGTGCGACTTTGGTTCCCAGCAAATACTTATAGTTCCACATCAAGTTGACTTGCTCCTGGACACACAGGTGAAGTTGACTTTGGGTGCGACTTGAATTTCTTTTGAAATTTGCTTGCTTGTCATTTATCTTGATTTGTTCTTCCACTGAATACTCAATCTTGAAGCTTTGTTATGTTCAATTACTCTTGGAAATTTTGTCTTCATGCCTTGGATTTAGGATGCTTTGACATTCTTGATTTCGTAATCCATAGAAATAGCCAAATGATTTTTCCTTGAATAGAATATAGTGTTGAATAATTTTATCATGTAGAATTGCTTGTCTAGACTATATTCATCTTCAATCTGACTCAAGTCGGATATCTAGGTTGACTTGGGGATCAACTTCACTTCAAGTCGCATGTGGAGTCGACCTGAGGGTGCGACTTCACTCAAGTCATACATGGAGTCGACTCCGGGTGAGACTTCACCAGTCTTGGATTCAACTTTTAACGCTGAAAGGTTTCAGTACTTGATGTCAATGGTAGAGTTGACTAGGGTCTACGACTTCACCTAAGTCGCAGATGGAATCTGATGCGTACCAAGTGCTTGTCGTTAAGAGCACTGTGATCACCAGTTTAGTTTAAATTAACCGAAACACATTAAAGCTGCCACTAAACGAGTGATAGTGTAGAATAATGGTGAGTCGGGTCGAATCCACAGAGAGGCTATATAATTTTGAATTATTTTAAGACAAAAATAAAAGAGGGAAGTGAAAGAGGGTATAGAGAAGAGTGAGAAAGAAGTTAGAGAGAAAGGTGAAGAAATGAGAGAAATAAGAAGGAAGAGAGAAGAGACGTTAGAGAGACAAGAAGAGAGAAAACGAAAGAAATTAGGAAGAAAAAGGAGAAAGAGAAAGAGACATTAGAGGGAGAGGAAAAGATAAAATAGGAGAAATTAGAAAGGAAAAAAAAAAGAAATTAGAAAGAGAGAAGAAAGGAGAATTGGAAAGAAAGAAAAAAAAAGAGAGAGAGAGAAAGCAGATAAATAAGAAAGAGAAAGAGAGAGAGAAAGAAAAGAGAAAAAATTGCAATTAACTAAAAATTAAATCTAAACTAGGACAGTAATTAAAAGACTACAAAAGTAACATTTAATCTACGAAAGCAGGAATGAAAATTGCATTAAACTTAATAAAAAAAATACAATGCATAAAACGGTAAATCTACACTAAACATCACAACTACAAAGCATTTAAAGAGAAAATTTATTACCCCATTTCTTGCTTGAAAACCACTCTTTTTGATGAGCAATACAAGCTCTTAAATTTTTCCCACTTGGCAAGGGTCCCACCTTAATGGGTCCCACTTCAAGTGATGGGAGAGAGAGTTGTGTCCTTCAAGGCAAGGGGGACCCTCATTTTATAGTTGAGGGAGGGGGGCAGCTGGAAAGGGGAAAATGGATGGGGACGATGGTGGAGCACTTGGGAGAGGATCGTCCGCTGAATTTCTGGTGCTGTCGGATTTTGTCAAGAGCTGCTGGTTCTTCCGGTTTCAGGTTAAAAGGTGGGTTTCATAGCTGCTGAAATTGGGTTCTCTACTTTGGGGCTAATTATAGATTGATCCAATGGAATTGAAGCAGACAACAAAATTGCTAGATTGGTTGCAAAATTATGGATTGGGTTGGAGGGATTTCGATCAACTTGGGTGGAAAACTGGATTTATCTTGGGCAGCCGGTTTTGCGGAAACAGAGATGCTGGACGAAATTGATTTTCGAATTGCTTTGAATTTTCCATGGCTACTTGTCGGAAAAATGGGTTTCCAGCTTGGAGCCCGATTTTCATTGCTACCGGTTTTGAGTTGCTGGAATCCATGGCTGCCGGAGAAAAGGTTGGCTGAAACGGTCGGTCTCGCTGCTGCTCCGTGAAGCCATGGCTGGAATTGGGGAAGATGGAGCTGCTCGCTGCCATAGCTGCCGGTTGGTTGTAGTCGTGGGTGCCGGATTCGGACAAAATGGATGGTTCGTCCATTGCTGAAGATCGGGCTGCTGAATCGGGACTGCCAATGGCCGGTCGTTTTGGGGAAGGTTGCAGCGGCTGCTACCGGACAGATGGGTGAAGATGGGGCCGGCTGCTGCTCGGTGGAGAAGCAAGGTGGCTTTAATGGCTGCCGGAACGTGGCTGCGGAATTTAGGGAAGATGGAATTGGTTGCTGCCGGCCATTTGAGGGAGCTGGATTTTCTTTGCTGCGAAACAGTTGCCGGAAAATGCACGGCTGCTTGAGTCGGTGGCTGCAATTTGGGTCGAAGCTGCACAAATTTTCATGGCCGTGCTTCCATTCTACCGATTTGGGGAAGATGGAGTACCGAAAATGGTAGTCCGGTGGTGTTTTGTAGTAACCGTGCACATGCAGCGTAAATACGAGTTTACATATTATATATATATATTTTTTTTATTTGTTAATAATTTCAATATTGACACATATCATCTTAGTTTAATCTTCTAATTTATTTTATATAATATTTTACTTTGTTTAAAATATAATTATAGCTATATATTTATGATTTTTCCAATTAGATAGTCTTATAATTTTGCCCAAATTATATTAATAAGCTAATACATATTTTAACTTTAAAATTTTCTAGGGGATTAAGTCAGAATATTGCAAAATGACCCGTTTTATAGCAAAATTAAAGATTCAGTCCAAAATATGATTTTCATGAAATTCCACTTAAAACATGTATTTAATTAACGTTTTAATATTTAATTGTGCGAATTTAACATGGAATTAAATGAAAATTTTTAGACTTATCACACCCCCCAACTTAAACATTGCTAGTCCCTTAGCAATGAAAATAGTTTAATATATAATTCCTCTTCTTCTTTTTATCATAGTGTACTACTAATTTTATAAAAATCTAGGTGCACTGCTAATAATAATAGTAAGCTTTTAGAATAAATTTCTTTAGTGTATATGTGTAAAATATTTTTCATGATGCATATAAAAAGATTATCGCACGTGTGTATGTGTACTAATGAACAAATGGGCATTTGATAAATAATTTATTTTCAGCTTATCCAAGCTAAGCAACAGTCATATCAAAATTATGATAGTGACAGTTAATATATATATATATATATTTTTTTCTCCCCTCACCATATTTCAGGATATCTAGGGAATATTTTTTTTTCTTTTTACTTATTATTATATTTTTTTAAATTTTATTTTCAACATTTTTTTCTTCTTCCCCTCACCATATTTAGGGATATCTAGGGTTTTACATTTTTTTTTCTATTTTTTTTATTCTCCCCTCACCATATTTCAGGGTATCTAGGGATTTTTTTTTTTTATAACTAACAGCTATCAATTATATTAAAGATTACTTGCTTGGATGAGAGAGAAAAATTATATTATCAGGATGCCCACAAAGTTCATTGGCGTGTAGGTACAATCAGTGCTAATAAAAATTTCAAAAACATCATGAAAATATTTTTACAAATATAACTAATTACAGTTTTCTTCTTTACTTACTACCAAGCATAGCAAGTGCACTTTAATTTATCTTCCTATATATATTTTAATTATTATCATTATTTTAATATTTTTGTATATATATATTTATCAAGTTAAACTAACCAGACCCCCCCACTTACATATTGATATATTTTATGAAAATAAGATAGCAGGGAAGGAGACAACCTGGGGTGTCATTTTGTAATTGAATAATGCAACAGTATTCTCCTGCAAAATGTTCTTTTCCTGCAAAAAGAAACAAACATATATGGAAAATATTGGGTTGCCTCCCAATCAGCGCTAAGTTTAACGTCTTCATCCAGACATTGTGAAGTTTAGTTCAATAAGGGTCAATTAGTCCAACCTTTTCAATAATCTGATCATTCGAAATGTCCTCAATATATGGCTTAAGTCGTTGACCATTTACTGTAAAAGTATTTCCACTCTTTGGATCATGAATTTTTACAGCACCATAAGGAAATACTTTATCTATAATGAAAGGTCCATCCCAACGAGATCTTAATTTTCCAGGAAATAAGCGTAACTTTGAATTAAATAACCATACTTTTTGATTGGGTTCAAAAGTTTTTCTAGATATATGTTTGTCATGAAATGTTTTCATTTTGCTTTTATAAATTTGAGAATTTTCATACGCTTCTTTGCGTAATTCTTCTAACTCATTTAATTGCAATTTTCGATGTGATCCTGCAGTATTTAAATCCAAATTGTATTGCTTGATAGCCCAGTAAGCCTTATGTTCTAATTCCACTGGGAGATGACAAGCTTTTCCATATACTAACCTGAAAGGAGACATTCCAATAGGAGTTTTAAATGCTGTTCTATAAGCCCATAGTGCATCATCTAATTTATCTGACCAATCTTTACGATCGGGCCTAACAGTCTTTTGCAATATATTCTTAATTTCCCTATTAGAAACCTCTACTTGACCACTGGTTTGAGGATGGTAAGCTGTGATAATTTTATGGGTGATTCCATATTTCTTTAGTAAGGCTCTAAACTGGTAGTTGGTAAAATGTGTTCCGCCGTCGCTAATGATAGCTCTAGGAAAACCAAATCGAGAAAAAATATTTTTCTGAATGAATTTTAAAACTACCTTGTGATCATTAGTTCTAGTTGCGGCAGCCTCAATCCATTTAGATACATAGTCTACTGCTACTAAGATGTATTCATATCCATAAGATGGTAGAAATGGCCCCATAAAGTCTATTCCCCATACATCAAATATTTCCACGATAAGAATAGGGTTCAAAGGCATCATATTTCTTTTTGTGGTATTTCCTATTGCTTGACATTTAATGCAAGATTGGCTAAAATTGTAGGCATCTTTGAAAAGAGTCGGCCAATAAAAACCACATTGCAATACCTTAGCTGCCGTTTTCTTTCCTGAAAAGTGTCCTCCACATTCAAGATTGTGGCAAAAATTTAAAATACTTTGTTGCTCATTTTCTGGAACACATCTGCGAATAATATTATCAGAACAAATTTTAAAAAGTTCTGGATCTTCCCAAATATAATATTTATCTTGAGCAAAGAATCTATCTCTTTCTTGCTTTGTCCAATCTTTTGGAATCTGCCCTACTGCTTTATAATTGACAATGTGTGCAAACCATGGAGGCGATGTTTGAGTAATAGCTAAAAGATACTCATCTGGAAAAGAGTCATTTATAGATGTGCTTTTTGGTGTAATAATTCGAGAAAGATGATCAGCAACTACATTTTCAGAACCTTTTTTATCTCGAATTTCAAGATCAAATTCTTGTAATAAGAGAATCCATCTAATAAGTCTTGGTTTTGCCTCTTTTTTAGATAATAGATATTTCAACGCTGAATGATCGGAGTAGATGATAACTTTGGCTCCTAGTAAATAAGAACGAAATTTCTCAAGGGCAAATACTACTGCAAGCAGTTCTTTTTCTGTAGTGGTATAATTGATTTGGGCATCAGTAAGTGTATGACTTGCATAGTAAATTACAACAGACTTCTTATTTACCCTTTGCCCTAAAATAGCCCCAACAGCAAAATCAGAGGCATCACACATGATTTCAAATGGGAGGGACCACTCAGGGGATTGAAGAATTGGAGCTTTAGTTAAGGCTTCTTTTAGTAGCTCAAATGCTTTTAGGCATGATTCATCTAGATTGAATGGAGAATCTTTACATAGTAAACTTGTTAATGGTCTGGAGATTTTAGAAAAGTCTTGAATAAATCGTCGATAGAAACCAGCATGACCTAGGAATGATCGAACTTGTCTCACTGAGGTTGGAGGAGGTAGATTAGAAATTAAATCGATTTTAGCTTTATCTACTTCTATCCCCCGTTCTGAGACTATATGGCCAAGAACTATTCCTTCATTTACCATGAAATGGCTCTTTTCCCAACTCAGTACTAGATTCTTTTCTATACATCTTTTTAGCACTTTTTCTAAATTTTCCAAACAAGTGTCAAATGACTCCCCAAAAAGTGAAAAATCATCCATAAAAATTTCAAGAAATTCTCCTACCATATCAGAAAAGATTGCCATCATACATCTTTGAAAGGTTGCTGGTGCGTTACATAGCCCGAAAGGCATTCTCCTAAATGCAAATGTGCCGTATGGGCAAGTAAAGGTGGTCTTTTCTTGATCTTCTGGGTAAATAGCAACCTGATTGTATCCCGAATATCCATCTAGGAAGCAAAAATATTTTTGACCAGCTAATTTTTCTAGGATTTGATCAATGAATGGGAGTGGAAAATGATCTTTCTTAGTCATAGCATTTAATTTTCTATAATCAATGCAAACTCTCCATCCTGTGGTCAATCTAGTAGGTACTGTTTCACCTTTTTCATTGGTTACTACGGTGAGTCCAGATTTCTTTGGTACGACTTGGGTGGGGCTTACCCATTTACTATCAGAGATTGGATAAATGATTCCTGCATCAAGCCATTTGACAACTTCCTTTTTCACTACCTCTTTCATAATAGGGTTTAGTCTTCTTTGCATTTCTCTACTTGGTTTAGCATTTTCCTCTAAGTATATGTGATGCATGCAAATAGATGGACTTATTCTTTTTAGATCAGACATTGACCAACCTATAGCGCTTTTATGCATTCTAAGAATATTAACAAGTTGTTTTTCTTGAGTTGTAGTTAGATTTGAGGCTATCACTACTGGTAGTGTTTGATTAGAACCCAAAAATGCATATTTAAGAGAGGTAGGTAGAGATTTAAGCTCAAGTTGTGGTGGTAACTCAATAGATGGAGGTGAGGGCTGAGATTGCAAGATTGGTAAGGGTTCGACAGTATTCCAATTGTTAACGGACTGAGGGCAATCATTTAAAGCATTTATCTCGTTTATGGAATCATGTTCAAAATCGAGCGTGAAGCTTGACAAATCATTGATAATATCAACCGCAAAACACCCGTCATCACCGTTTGGGTACTTAGAAGCTTTAAAAATATCAATTTTGAATTTTTCACCCCCAAATGAGATGTCCATTATACCAGTTTCACAATTAATATTAGCTTTTGCAGTGGCTAAGAACGGGCGCCCTAAAATGATAGGTGCATTGTTTAGCTCTGAATTCGAGGTCATGTCAAGAATAAGAAAATC
The DNA here is from genome assembly GCA_030490835.1 of Annona cherimola. Classification (NCBI taxonomy): domain Eukaryota; kingdom Viridiplantae; phylum Streptophyta; class Magnoliopsida; order Magnoliales; family Annonaceae; genus Annona; species Annona cherimola. The sequence continues at coordinate 30,759,341 of CM059971.1, read as the reverse complement.
CACTGGAAAATAACAATCATTAATTTTGATTATAACATCTTCAATAAGTCCTCGTGGAGTTTTCACCGATTTGTCTGCAAGTTGTAGAATGACTGAAGTGGGTTTTAATTCTCCCATGTTAAATTTTTCATAAACAGAAGTGGGTAAGAGATTAACACTAGCCCCAAGGTCTAAAAGTGCTTTATCAAATGTTATTCCGCCTATGTCACAAGAAATAAGTGGAGTACCAGGATCTTGTAATTTTTGTGGAAGTTTATCCAAAATTGCTGCACTCGCCTCTGTTAGGAGCATGATCTTTTGAGGAGTGGACCGAGGTTCTCTCTTTTGAGTGCAAAGGTCTTTCAAGAATTTTGCATAGGCTGGAACATGTTTGATAGTGTCAATAAGAGGAATGTTAATATTAACTTGTTTGAACAACTCCATCATTTCCTCGTTTTGTGCAAGTTTTTGTTTATTAGCAGATTTAGCTTTTAAGGCACTCGGAAAGGGAGCTATAGGTTGATATTGATTGGGGTCTTCATCTATTGTTTCTTTTCCTTTATCTTCTCCCCCCAACTTGGTTTCTACTAATTCTTCGTCATCCTCTAAAATTTCTTTTTGTTCTGTTTGACTAGAATTTTCATTAATATTTTTAGATTTATATGGGTCTTCTAAAATTTTACCACTTCTTAGCGTAGAAATCGCTCTTGCATTTTCAAATTGTGGGTTTTTTATTATACCTGGTTTATTTTGAAAACCTGGAGGGTAATTTCTTGGATTGGGTATTGGTTGACTGGGTAGATGTCCTACCTCTCTTTTTCTGTTTTCTTCAGCTACCTGACCTATCTGGTTTGCTAAGTTCTATATCGATTGACCCATTTGACTTTCCAACTTAGATATAGATTGTTGGAGAAGTTGTTCTAATTTTTCAACTCTTTCATTAACATCATTAGCTGGCGAAGGGGGTTGGTAGCTTGATGAATAATTGGCTTGCGACTCAATTTGCGGTCCTTTTGAGTATGCATTGGTTTGAAAATTATATTGCGGTTGTTGATTTTGGTAATAATTTTGTGTTGAAGGTTTGGAAAAATGTGAAGTAGAAGGATTTGCAACTTTGTATTGAGTTTGATTTTTCCAAGAAAAATTAGGATGATTTCTCCAACCTGGATTATAGGTATTTGAGTATGGATCATTGTTTGGTTTGGAAAATCCTTGAGCTGCCTGCACTTGCTCTTGGATGAAAGGTGGGAGTTGAGCTGCAGTAGGGCATTCACTTATAGCATGCGTTGGGCTTGAACACAAAGTACAAATTTCTTGAGGTGATTGAAAATTAGGATATGGACAAGGTGGAGGTTGATTATTCCACATTTTTTCTAATTTTTCTAATTTTTGTGCAATAAAATTTATATCTATTCTTGAATTAGGTTCCATGTAATTTTTAACTTCATATAATCCTGCCTTTTTAGATGAGCCCATATTTCTTTCATATGATGATAATGAAGCATGATTTATGGAATTTTCACTAAGCATTTCAAATAGGTCGTATGCTTCATCTTCACTTTTACTCATAAATGCTCCTCCACATGATGCGTCTACCATTTGTTTATAATGATCGGCTAATCCTTCATAAAAGGCTTGGACAATTTGCCATTTAGATAATCTGTGATGCGGACATTTTCTTAATAATTCTTTTAATCTTTCCTAGGATTCATGGATTTGTTCCCCAGGTGTTTGGGAAAATTGGGTAATTGCTCTTCTCATGGTATTGGTTCGGCCAATGGGATAGAATTTTTTTAAAAATTCTTGTTGCATCATATTCCAAGTAGTAATAGGTTTACTTAGCGTACCTAACCAATATTTAGCCTTATCTTTGAGGGAAAATGGAAAAAGCCTCAATTTGAGAGCGTCGTCAGAAAAACCTTGTATTTTCACTGTGGAGCGAATTTCTAAAAATTCATCCAGATGCCTATAAGGATCTTCATTAGTATTTCCATAAAAAGATGGAAGCATTTGGATGGTTCCTGGTTTGATTTCATATTGATTGGCTTGCGTTTGAGGTAGTTGAATGCAAGAAGAAGGATTATAATTGGTTGGAATGAAATATTCTTTCATTTGTTTAGGAGGATTGGGTTCAGGATTATTAATTTCTAATATTTGATTTTGATCCATTATATATTTTTGTGATTTTCTTAATTGATGTAGGAATCTTTCAATTTCAAGGTTTGGTTCTATCAAATCAGGATTTAAAGATTTCCTACCATGCATATATCATTAGAGGATTTTTTTTTTCTTTTTTAATTAGCGTGCTATGATAAGCTGCTAAATGGACATAAAAAGGTAAGGCGAGCTCAAAAATATATAACTATGAATTGAACGAGAGAATAAAATATGCAAGCACCAAGAAGAAAAGTAATAACAATAATAAATATGAGATATGAATTTTTTTTTTTTCAGAATAAATGTGTAAATGCGCAACCAAATATAAAATGCAAGTTAGCGGGTTAGCTAGTTAGAATTTTTTTAAATGATGCAAGTTAGTCAATCACACCCATGTATCTTAATTAGACGCAATTAGTAGTTAGTAGCATAAAGAAAGCAGATAAGAAATTTAAAAGGAAGCATAACAGGTAACATGAAATAAAGCAACACCAGATGAGATTTAAGAAGATTTAAGGAGAATAATTCAAAATATCATGCCTCCCCGGCAACGGCGCCAAAAACTTGATGCTTACCAAGTGCTTGTCGTTAAGAGCACTGTGATCACCAGTTTAATTTAAATTAACCGAAACACATTAAAGCTGCCACTATACGAGTGATAGTGTAAAATAATGGTGAGTCGGGTCGAATCCACAGAGAGGCTATATAATTTTGAATTATTTTAAGACAAAAATAAAAGAGGGAAGTGAAAGAGGGTATAGAGAAGAGTGAGAAAGAAGTTAGAGAGAAAGGTGAAGAAATGAGAGAAATAAGAAGGAAGAGAGAAGAGACGTTAGAGAGACAAGAAGAGAGAAAATGGAAGAAATTAGGAAGAAAAAGGAGAAAGAGAAAGAGACATTAGAGGGAGAGGAAAAGAGAAAATAGGAGAAATTAGAAAGGAAAAAAAAAAGAAATTAGAAAGAGAGAAGAAAGGAGAATTGGAAAGAAAGAAAAAAAAAAGAGAGAGAGAAAGCAGATAAATAAGAAAGAGAAAGAGAGAGAGAAAGAAAAGAGAAAAAATTGCAATTAACTAAAAATTAAATCTAAACTAGGACAGTAATTAAAAGACTACAAAAGTAACATTTAATCTACGAAAGCAGGAATGAAAATTGCATTAAACTTAATAAAAAAATACAATGCATAAAACGGTAAATCTACACTAAACATCACAACTACAAAGCATTTAAAGAGAAAATTTATTACCCCATTTCTTGCTTGAAAACCACTCTTTTTGATGAGCAATACGAGCTCTTAAATTTTTCCCACTTGGCAAGGGTCCCACCTCAATGGGTCCCACTTCAAGTGATGGGAGAGAGAGTTGTGTCCTTCAAGGCAAGGGGGACCCTCATTTTATAGTTGAGGGAGGGGGGCAGCTGGAAAGGGGAAAATGGATGGGGACGATGGTGGAGCACTTGGGAGAGGATCGTCCGCTGAATTTCTGGTGCTGTCGGATTTTGTCAAGAGCTGCTGGTTCTTCCGGTTTCAGGTTAAAAGGTGGGTTTCATAGCTGCTGAAATTGGGTTCTCTACTTTGGGGCGAATTATAGATTGATCCAATGGAATTGAAGCAGACAACGAAATTGCTAGATGGGTTGCAAAATTGTGGATTGGGTTGGAGGGATTTCGATCAACTTGGGTGGAAAACTGGATTTATCTTGGGCAGCCGATTTCGCGGAAACAGAGATGCTGGACGAAATTGATTTTCGAATTGCTTTGAATTTTCCATGGCTGCTTGTCGAAAAAATGGGTTTCCAGCTTGGAGCCCGATTTTCATTGCTGCCGATTTTGAGTTGCTGGAATCCATGGCTGCCGGAGAAAAGGTTGGCTGAAACGGTCGGTCTCGCTGCTGCTCCGTGAAGCCATGGCTGGAATTGGGGAAGATGGAGCTGCTCGCTGCCATAGCTGCCGGTTGGTTGTAGTCGTGGGTGCCGGATTCGGACAAAATGGATGGTTCGTCCATTGCTGAAGATCGGGCTGCTGAATCGGGACTGCCAATGGCCGGTCGTTTTGGGGAAGGTTGCAGCGGCTGCTACCGGACAGATGGGTGAAGATGGGGCCGGCCGCTGCTCGGTGGAGAAGCAAGGTGGCTTTAATGGCTGCCGGAACGTGGCTGCGGAATTTAGGGAAGATGGAATTGGTTGCTGCCGGCCATTTGAGGGAGCTGGATTTTCTTTGCTGCGAAACAGTTGCTGAAAAATGCACGGCTGCTTGAGTCGGTGGCTGCAATTTGGGTCGAAGCTGCACAAATTTTCATGGCCGTGCTTCCATTCTACCGATTTGGGGAAGATGGAGTACCGAAAATGGTAGTCCGGCGGTGTTTTGTAGTAACAGTGCACATGCAGCGTAAATACGAGTTTACATATTATATATATATATATATTTCTTTTATTTGTTAATAATTTCAATATTGACACATATCATCTTAGTTTAATCTTCTAATTTATTTTATATAATATTTTACTTTGTTTAAAATATAATTATAGCTATATATTTATGATTTTTCCAATTAGATAGTCTTATAATTTTGCCCAAATTATATTAATAAGCTAATACATATTTTAACTTTAAAATGTTCTAGGGGATTAAGTCAGAATATTGCAAAATGACCTGTTTTATAGTAAAATTAAAGATTCAGTCAAAAATATGATTTTCATGAAATTCCACTTAAAACATGTATTTAATTAACGTTTTAATATTTAATTGTGCGAATTTAACATGGAATTAAATGAAAATTTTTAGACTTATCAGAATCGACTGGCCTTACGACTTCACCTGTGTTGGATCAAAATTCAACACTAGAAAGTTCTGCTTCTTTCCAAGTCGATCCTGAGGTTGACTTGGGTATCGACTTGACTCAAGTCAATAGTTGAGTCAACTTGGTTTTGCAACTCGATCTGTTAGATTCTGATTTTTAATTTTCTATCCTTTAAATAGTTTCCACAAAACATATTAGTACCAAAAACTTACTCAAATTGAGTTGTTAATCATCAAAACATAGATTGTGCTTAATTTGCCATTGATTCCAACAATGTCCCCATTTTTTATGATTGACAAAACCAATTTGAATTTATACCTTTCATTTACGTAGAACATACCATTTTATCTTGTTTGGATATCTTAGGGCATATATAAGTAATTAGTATTTGCATTTCAAACTTAGTGAAATAAAAATACATATTTCATTTTCAACCACTGCATATATATACCATTCGGAGCATAAGTTAAACTCATTCAACCATTTCAATTCATTCAAAAATGGAACATTTTCATATATAATCAAACATTTTATACAATATGAAAAATTAAAATGCAAACCTATGTGAGTACAAACTACCCGTCCCAATGAAAGTAAACTACTCTAAAAACAAAACTCAACTCCTATCCTAGAAAACTCAACTCAACTCTCTCCCTTTTTGTCAAGAAATCAAAAATAGAGATCTAGAAATTGAGATTTGGCAAATTGAAAGGCTAAAATTGGATAAGGTGATTGATTTGCATGTGGAGTAGGCCTGATATGGGTAGATGAGTAAAATGATGATAATGGCTAAGCTGTGGGCGCAACTCGCACTAACTCATTGACAAACGGATCTAGATAAGGAATAGGACGTACTCGACTACTCCCTGATGCAAGCCAATACTTAATTGTCTGTAGTTCTTGACCCATACAATTTTGAAGGGAGTGCATATCCATGATCGCTGTGTGGATCCCGTCTATCTGGGAGGTAAGTCTATTCTCCATCTGCTCCAAATGCTCCCTAATGACATTTACTGAGTTGTCTCTTACATGCGGAGTGGATGGAGATCAGGAATCTCTGAGCCTTGAGGCGTGCATGACCCATGGGAATGGGGTGATGCAGGCTCAGCTGGGACTACAAGTGGTAGAGATGGAGCTGCCTATGGCTGTGGTGATGGCGGGGTCTGCTCCCCCTCAAGATGTGCTCCTCCTTCTTCCTTTTGGACCGGTTGTCCCATTCTTTCTCTAATTCTTTTAGCCTTGAATTCTTCCATATTAATCTTCATCCTTTGCAGTAATGCCTTGTTTATTGCTTTTGTGGGCTTCAGCACTTCAAACGGCTTACCATCGAGATCTATACCCATGTAATGCATGATCCTGGTGATGCATGTCCCATATGGTAGTACACCTTGGGGGTTATCCTTCTTTGAAGCTAATGCTTCCAAAAGCAGAGTAGGCAAGCTGACTTTTACTTTATTTTCCACTTTTCATAAGATTTCTGTCTCCTATGGGTTCAACTGATTTCGGCCTCCTCCTTTTCGATATATGCAATGAGCAATTAATAGCCTTAGAACCCTAAGTTTGGGAGATAAGTCCATGTAATGTAGGAATTTGATTCCCGGGTGATACTTGTTGCTCTTTGTCAGCTGGTTATACATTTGGGTGAGCGATAACCCTTCTGGAATTGGTTCCTCCTCTTCAGGAACATCCAACATGTGTGCAATTCTGTGAATTGCATTGTTCCTATGGTTTCCATCTCCAAATCCCAAATTTATTTCCTTTCCCTTGACCAAGGTAATGTAATACTCCTAATCTCATAAGTAGTAAAATATGTGGGTCAGATCAAGGTATACCCTGTCATCGGCTTTCAAAAGCCCTGTCCATCCTTGAAATTCCAGTAATTCTTCTTTACTAAATTCATAATCATGCAGGAATTTGAAATTTATAATTTTGGGCACAAATATCTTATGCTCGTAGAAGTGCCTATAGAACCTGCTATGATGCCACTTTGTTTTGAAATTGGTGGTCGGCATCTTCAACACCTGTGCCTTTTAAGTCAGGGTGCCCTGTCTATTTGCAGCAGATAATATCTCACTGCTAGACCCATTATCCGAACTGTCACATTGAGGCACTGAGGAGGATGGGTTGGCCTCGCGAAAACGCACACGGCGTCCCGTAGATGCGGAGGCCTCCTCCCGAACCGGTTTGGATAGGGTTTGTTGCCGACGGGGTACCCCCTTGCCTGTATTTGATTTCAATGGCCTAGATACAACTTGTTTCTTGGTAACAACTTTTGGGGCCATTTGATTGATTTAAAATAGGCTTATAAACGGGAATGGGTTTCAAATTATAATTTTGACAATGGGAAGTTTGGAGAGCTAATATGAGCAAGGTATTTTGGGAGCTTTAGAAAGTGAGCGGACAAGAGAGAGCTGGGAGTGGTGATGGCTGTCAGCGGACAGTAGTCGGGCAGTGAGAAAGAGACGAGTTCAGAGAGAGAAAATGAGAGAGAGACTAGCTCAGAGAGAAAACGAGAGAGAGAGAGAGAGATACGATCTCAGAGAGAGAAAATGAGAGAGAGAAATGAGCTCAGAGAGAGATAAATCTATGCTGAAATGAGAGAAATGAAGAGAAAACAGTGCCAGAAGGAGAAAGGAATAGCGTCGCAAGAGGAAGGAAGAAAGACAAGAAAAGAAAAGAGAAGAAGAAAATGCCGGCCGTGCGAGAAAGATGAAGCGTCGCGCATTGGAGTCGACTTGCCCTACCTGAAGTCGACTTCACCCATGTGAAGTATACGAAGTCGACTTCGACTTCCTAAGTTGACTTGGTATGACTGGAGTCGACTTGGATTTTTCGACTTGGTTTTTCTAAAACACTCTCCCTGTCATATTATGCCTCTAATCAAACTCAATCATACCCATATCATTCCTAATTTGACAAAATGACTCTTTTGCTAATGGTTTGGTAAAGATATCTGTAATTTGGTCCTCAGTTTTAACATATTCCAAACAAATATCATGATTTTCAACATGCTCACGAATGAAATGGTGTCTCACATCTATATGCTTTGTTCTAGAATGAAACATAGGATTTTTGGTCAAGCATATTGCACTTGTATTATCACATCTAATTGGAATATCATGATAATTAACACCATAATCCTTAAGTTGTTGTTTCATCCAAAGTAATTGTGCACAATAGCTCCCGACGTCTATATATTCGGCTTCCGCGGTAGATAGAGAAATACTAGTTTGTTTTCTTGAAAACTATGAAACCAACATATTTTTAAGGAATTAACATGTTTCACTAGTACTTTTTCTATCTACTTTGTAACCGGAAAAATCCGCATCCGAGTAGCCGATTAGATCAAAGGTTGACCCATTTGGATACCATAGTCCTAGATTAGTGGTATTTATCAAATATCTAAAATTTTTTTACTGCTATTAAATGTGATTTTTTAGGATATGATTGAAATCTAGAACACATGCAAACACTGAATAAAATATCTAGTCTAGAAGTAGTTAAATATAGTAAAGACCCTATCATGCTTGTATATAATCTTTGTTCGACAGTTTTACCCTTCTCATCTTTGTCGATCTTGATGGTTGAACTCATTGGTGTGTTTGCGCCTTTTGCTATTCTGCATTCCGAACTTCTTTAACATTTTCTTGACATACTTAGACTGATTTATGAATATCCCTTCTGTTTGTTGCTTAACATCATACTCATTTCAAATTCACTCTGCATAATCTCAAAAACTTCTTAGCACAAAATTTCATTAATAACACCAAATATAATATCATCAACATAAATTTCAACAAGTAAGATATCATTATTTTTATACTTGATGAATAATATTGTGTCAACCTTTCCTCTTTGAAAGTCATGATTAATCAGAAATTTGCTCAACCTTTCATAACAAACTCGTGGAGCTTGTTTTAGTCCATATAAAGCTTTGGTTAATTTATAAACATATTTTAGTTGATCCTTTTCTTCAAAACTCAGAGGTTTCAACATACACTTCCTCATTCAAGTATCCATTAAAAAATGCACGTTTTACATCCATTTGAAACAATTTAAAGTCCAAGTGAGAAGCAAAAGCTAATAAGATACGTATCACTTCTAATATAGTCACATGAGCATATGATTCTTCAAAGTCTATTCCCTCTTCTTGGGAATAACCTTTGGCTACTAATCTGACTTTGTTTCTCACTACAAGTCCACTTTCATCTAGTTTATTCATAAATACCCATTTGTAAATAATAACTGTGCAATCCTTGAGTTTAGGAATAAGATGCCATATATTATTTCTTTCAAATTGATTTAGCTCTTCTTGCATTGTGGTAATCCAATTTTCATCACTAAGAGCTTGATCTATGGTTGTTGGTTCAATTTTTGACGCAAAAGTGAATTCTCCACAGATATTGTGTCTTAATCTTCTAGTTTTTACTCCTTAATAGATATTACCAATTACTTGCTCAATTGAATGGTCATTTTTGAATTTTAAATCAGCTGGAGGTTTGTAAGAATTATTACCTTCACTTACCCTCTCCTCCATGGAATTGTCTTGTTTTGCCTCGGCTTCTCCTTGTTGTTCTTGTAGTTCCACTTTTGGGTTCTTTGATGCTTCATCTGCATCACTTATTGGTTAAATTCATTAATGACAACATGTATTGATTCTTCTACTATTTGATTTTTCTTATTGAAGACTCTATATACTTTGCTATTTGATAATGACTAAGAAAAATTGCTTCATCACTTTTAGCATTTAATTTACCCAAGTTAGTTTTTTCATTATTTAATACATAACATGTGCAACCAAAAGCATGAAAATATGATATGTTTGGTTTTCTACATTTCCAAAGTTCATCTGGGGTCTTTTTCAAAATTGCTCTAATAGTAACTTGGTTTAATACATGGCAAGTTGTACTTACAGTTTCACCCTAAAATCGTTTGGACAATTTACTCTCATTTAGCATAGTTCTAGCAATTTCTTGTATTGTTCCATTTTTCCTTTCAATAACCCCCTTTTTTTGGGGGGTTCTTGGTGCAAAAAATGTATGGTGAATTCCTTTATCATTGCAAAACTCAATGAATCGTTTATTTTCAAATTCACCACCATGATCACTTCTTATGAAAATAATTATATTTTATTTTTCATTTTGCATCAAATTTGAAAACGTGACAAACATAGAAAATATTTCATCTTTGCTAGCTAAGAGTATTATCCATGTGAATCTTGAAAAATCATCAACAATTACAAACACATACTTTTTTCCACCAAGGGTTGAAACGTCTAAAGACCCATAAAGATCCATATGCAACAATTCAAATGATCTAGTCGTTGAAATTTTCTTTTTGGTGGAAAATAGCATCTTGGGTTGCTTGGATAGTTGACAAGCCTTACAAATTTTATCCTTGTCATACTTGAGTTCCGGTAACCCTTCTACTAGGCTCTTTTTCCACAAGGTTTTAATGTTTGATATATTGATATGCCAAAGCCTCTTATGCCATATCTATGGATCATTTTCTATGGCTATTAGACATTTTTCATCAAGTTCATCTAGGCAAACCAAATATACATTTCCATGTCTTTTGCCACTAAAAACTATGTGATCATCATCTGTTGGGTCCCGAATAGATGGCAAAATCCAAGAGGGGAGGGGTGAATTGGGTTCTTAAAAATTTCTTTGGTAACTTAAAAAAGTTAACCCCTTGTAGAATTATTCCCCTTGAATGAAGAAACTGAATGGAAAGCAAAGTAATAAAGAGAGCAGAAATAAAAGTAAGTAGACAAGGATTTTATAGTGGTTCGGGCAACCTCCCTACTCCACTCTTCCAAGCTCACACTCCTTGTGACTTGGGTTCCACTATTGTATTCCGCGAATACAACTAGAGCCTCTTGCTCTCTTCTAGATTCTAGCTCTAGGGGGCATCAAACACTTAGCACAAGTAGGTGATGAGTCACACTCCAATCACACACTACTTTGCTACCTCTTGATCTTAGCTACGCAAGCTAAATCAAGTTCAACATAAACAAGTAAACAATAAAAGTAAACTACACTTTACAAGTGTGTAGAAACGATTTAGCGCAGGGAAGAACTTGTAGATGATGGCTTTGAAGTTTCTGAATGTAGCTCTTGCAACTTGAAGCACAATTCTTCCTCTCTTGATTGGCTTGATCACTTTAATGCTCTTGTAGATAGGAGTTATGCTCACTTAATGTTTTCCAACTACTTCCCTCGTCCACCATGAATGCTATTTATAATTTTGGAGGGAATCCGAACGTTAGTGATAAGTCTAAAAATTTTCATTTAATTCCATGTTAAATTCGCACAATTAAATATTAAAACGTTAATTAAATGCATGTTTTAAGTGGAATTTCATGAAAATCATATTTTTAATAGAATATTTGATTTTGCTATAAAAATGGGTCATTTTGCAACATTCTTGAAAATATAAAATTATGACTCAATTTTAATGTTGAAATGTGTATTAGCTTATTAATATAATTTGGGCAAATTTATAAAATCATTTAATTGGAAAAATCATAAATATATAACTATAATTATATTTTAAACAAAGTAAAATATTTAGACAAAATAAATTAGAAGATTAAACTAAGAAGATACGTGTCATCATTGAAATTATTTACTAAAAAAATTATATTTAAACTCGTATTTTACGCTGCATAAGCACACGCAATTGTGCGCCACCGGAGCACCATATTCTGGTGCTCCATCACGCCCAAATCCGGCAGCCATGGCAGCGAGCAGCTCCATTCCCCAAATTGACCAGCAGCTATGGAGCAATGGCCGATCACTCTCTTTCTCTTCCCAGGCAAAGCAGATCCATCACTGGGCCAAAGAACTCGAGCAGCCATTAATCAAAATCAAGCTGCCGTCCACCACGAACCAGCAGACCGCCATCAAATCACGCAGCAGCTCGTCTTCTCCGGCCAAAGCAGCCATTACCAGAGCTCGGTTTCCTTCTCCTGCACCGATAATTACAGCAGCTTCTTTATTTCCGGCAATCCCGTCTCTCCCTAATTCAAGTAATAGGACAGCCATGAAAGATTTCATCAAGCCCAAATCCAAACGGAGAAGCTACAATCCGGCAGCACGTCATCACGGCATAAAGATCCAGCCGATCGATCACAACAGCAGCCATCGCCCATCTCATTCTCGGCAGATTTCTTCAACCCATCCCTCATGACCTCCAATATCTCGTCAATCTCGCCGTCCACAACCCACCACTGCCTAAAACCAGAAAAATCCAAAACGCCTCTTCCTTGCTAGATTCCAAGCTTCCGATTAAACCTGCATCCATTTTTCCGGTAGCAGTTGCTGCAATCAAATCCAAACGACCACCCATCTGCAGTCCAAAATCCAAACCCACCGAAATCAACGAAATCCAGCTGCCAGAAAAATACCCAACTTTTCTCCACCGAGCAGCAGCTATCTCCATTAAAAATTTGCGATTAAATTTGAAGCCCCAAAATCCAAATGACCGAACTCCATTAGAGCTCCAAACTAGCAGTAGCTGCCCAAGCCCGAATCAAGCTTCCAACCTTGCAATTTTGAATGCCAAGTTACGGCACTCCAAATCTTCTCCTTGCAGCCAAACCCAATCCAAACATTAGCACGGAAATCCAGGGTCCGGCATTCCAATGGCCAAACTCAGCTTCCTTCTCAGAAACGGCAACCAATAGCACCCCTGCAGCTTCGGCCAGATATGGATCATGGTTTCTTCGGTCATCCTCCAAGCAGGCAGCAGCTTAAACGATCACCGCTTCTTCATTTCATTGCCAAAGCCCGAACCAAACAGCAACAAGAGCCAATGAAGAATTCGCAATCCCACATCGAAAGCCACAAGGGAGGGAGGGCCCCTCCCTCAACTATAAAAGGACCCCTTCACTCATCCCAAAAACACACCCCATACCCCACATACCCCTTGGGTGGGACCCATTTGGTGGGACCCCGTAGCAAGTGGGTGGGACCCATTTTGTGGGACCCGTAGCAAGGAGGTGGGGCCAAGCAATAAAAGTTAGTTTCCATTACGTGGAGATTCGCCGTTTACGGGTGATGTAAATTTTATTTTCTGCTTTATGCTTTGTAGTGTTTCGTAGTAGTTTGTAGTTTTAATTTTTAGATTAGATTTACTGCTTTATTTTATGCTTTGTAATTTTTAGATTAAATTTAATGTAATTCTCTTTTCTGCTTTAATAGTTAAATTTCATAATTTTTATTGCTTTCTTAGAATAGTTTTAATTCAGTTGTTAGTTAATTTCTTTTAGCTTCTTGTCCCCCTTTCTTTTTATTTCTCTAGCTCTTTTAATCTTTTCCCTCTTCTTTCTCTCTCCTCTCTCTTCTCTCTTCTCTCTCTTCTTTCTCTCTCTTCTATCTTCTCTCTTTCTCTCTCCTCTCTCTTCTCTCTTCTCTCTCTTCTTTCTCTCTCTTCTATCTTCTCTCTTTCTCTTTCTCTCTCCCCTCTATACCCTCTCTTTCTTCTAAAATAATTCAAAATATATAGCCTCTCTGTGGATTCGACCCGACTCCCCATTATTCTACACTATCACTCGTATAGTGGTAGCTTTAATGTGTTTCGGTTAATTTAAATTAAACTGGTGATCACAGTGCTCTTAACGACAAGCACTTGGTTTGCATCAGTTAGTGAGTAGGTGGCGCGCATTTAATGCGCCAACGTTCGAATTAATTCCGACCGTTGCGACCCAAGTCGCATGTGGAGTCGACTTGGCCTGCGACTTGGCTTCCAAGTCGCACCTGGAGTCGACTTCTTGTGCGACTCCAGTTCTTCAGATTTCCAAGTCCGAGTCTGGGTCAACTTGGCCTTCAGTCCTCAACTCAAGTCGATCCTGGAGTCGACTTGGGTTGCGACTTGGCGTGGTCTTTTGCAAGAACACCTTGATCTTCTTGAACTGGCTTGTACTTTGTTAAATTGGTCTTCATGACTTGGATATTTCTTCATTTAGAATAAGCTTGAAGATTAGCTTTGGACTTGATAGACTTGATTTGAACTTTGAATATAAATCTTAGCTTTTGATCTTCAAGAAACTTCAGTTGCTTTTTGAACTTTGCATCTTATTTGGATTTGATAAATTCCAAATGGATCCTTGGAATAAGATTGAAACTTCAATCTTCAAGTCTGAACTCCTCAAGTCGAAGTTGGAGTCGACCTCGTCTGCGACTTCGCCCAAGTCGCACCTGGAGTCGACTTCGTCTGCGACTTGGTTTCCTAAGTCGCACCTGGAGTCGACTTGGCCTGCGACTTCACTTGTTCTTCTCCCCTTTTCAGCTCTTGACAGATTTGACTTCTTGAAGTCGATCTTGGAGTCGACTTGGTATACGACTTGGCTTCCATACTTGATTTTCTTCAAATGAATATTCCTTAAACATTTCCACAAACTTGTTAGTAGCCAAGACTTACTCAAATTTAGTTTGTTAATCATCAAAACATAGATTTAGCTAGTTTTCCACATATTTCCAACAATCTCCCCCTTTTTGATGATTGACAAAATCGATTTGAGTGTATACCTTTCAATTGCTTAAAATATCATGTTCATTATGCATTTTGAAATCATACTTAAACTCATGCAATCATTTAACATATGCTCATGCAATCAGAACTTTCAAATATCATGTAAGCATATCCTACTCTCCTCCCCATTCTTACTCTTCTCTTCTTACATCTCTCTCCCCTTTAATCATCTCTCTCCCTTTTAATCATTAAGACTTCTACTCAATTTTTCAACTCAAATACTCTTCTTCTCCTTAAATCTCTCTCCCCCTTTTTGTCAATATATCAAAAAGATTAGAGGGTAATCAAAGAGATAGGTGGGTTAGCTCCCCCTAAATGGGTGCTCCCCCTCAATTTATGCTTTAAGTGAGTTCAAGCATTCCCATGTCATTTCTAATCTTATAAAATGCTTCTTTTGCTAGGGGCTTAGTGAATATATCTGCAACTTGATCCTCTGTTCTTACATATACCAAACATATGTCATGATTTTCTACATGTTCTCTAATGAAATGATGTCTAAGGTCTATATGTTTGGTCCTAGAATGCAGGACTGGATTCTTGGTTAGACATATGGCACTTGTATTATCACATTTGATAGGTATATCTTTGAAATCCATGCCATAGTCCCTAAGTTGCTGTTTCA
Organism: Annona cherimola; assembly: GCA_030490835.1. Lineage (NCBI taxonomy): Eukaryota > Viridiplantae > Streptophyta > Magnoliopsida > Magnoliales > Annonaceae > Annona > Annona cherimola. Next base: position 30,744,253 of record CM059971.1, on the reverse strand, counting down.
TCCAAAGTAATTGGGCACAACAGCTCCCGGCGGCAATGTATTCGGCTTCCGCCGTAGATAGAGCAACACTAGTTTGTTTTCTTGAAAACCATGAAACCAACATGCTTCCAAGAAACTGACATGTTCCACTAGTACTTTTTCTATCTACTTTGTAACCAGCAAAATCCGCATCCGAGTAGCCGATTAGATCAAAATTAGAGCCCTTTGGATACCATAATCCTAAATTGGTAGTGTCTACTAGGTATCTAAAAATTCTTTTCACAGCTACCAAGTGTGATTCTTTTGGGCATGACTGAAATCTAGAGCACATACACACACTAAACAAAATATCTGGCCTAGAAGCAGTTAAATACAATAAGGAACCTATCATGCTTCTATACACTTTCATATCAACTAATTTTCCCTTTTCATCTTTGTCCATTTTGATTGTGGAGCTCATGGGCGTGTTTGCTCCTTTGCTGTTCTCCATGCCAAACTTCTTGAGCATCTCCTTGATGTATTTGGACTGGTTTATGAAGATTCCTTCATTTAGTTGCTTGATTTGCAGTCCAAGGAAGAAGTTTAGCTCTCCCATCATGCTCATCTCAAACTCTTTCTGCATAAGCTCAGAAAATTCTTGGCAAAGAGTTTCATTAGTAGCACCAAAAATGATATCATCAACATAAATTTGAATGATCAATATGTCCTTTTCTTTATACTTGATAAACAAAGTGGTGTCTACCTTTCCTTTTTGAAAATCGTGATCAATCAGAAATTTGCTTAGCCTATCATACCAAGCCCTTGGAGCTTGTTTTAATCCATATAATGCTTTGGTTAGCTTGTATACAAATTTAGATTGATCTTTTTCCTCAAATCCAGGTGGTTGTTCTACATACACCTCTTCATTTATATAACCATTCAGAAATGCACTTTTGACATCCATTTGAAACAATTTAAAGTTCATGTGAGATGCAAAAGCTAGTAAGATGCGAATTGCCTCTAATCTAGCAACCGGGGCATAGGATTCTTCAAAATCTATTCCTTCTTCTTGTGAGTATCCTTTTGCCACAAGTCTAGCTTTGTTCCTCACTACAAGTCCACTTTCATCTAATTTGTTCCTAAAGACCCACTTGGTGCCAATAATAGTACAATCATTTGGTCTAGGAACAAGGTGCCAAACTTGATTTCTTTCAAATTGATTTAGCTCTTCTTGCATTGCTATAATCCAGTTTTCATCATCAAGAGCTTGTTCAATATTAGAAGGTTCAATCTTGGATACAAAAGCATATTGTCCACACACATTTTGCTTTGACCTTCTAGTTTTTACACCTTCATACACATTTCCTATAACTTGCTCAATTGGATGTGCATGATTGAATTTTAAATCAGTTGGCGGTTTATAGGAGTCATTACCTTCACTTACCCTTTCCTCCAAGAATTCCTCTTGCTTTTCCATATGCAATTTTTCAAGATTGCTTGTTATGTCATCTGCATCACTTGAATCATCCTTTCTTTTAAAGCATGGGTTAGTTTCATCAAAAACAACATGTATGGATTCTTCTACAACTTGGTTTCGTTTATTGAAAACTCTATATGCTTTGCTATTTGATGAATAACCAAGGAATATTGCTTCATCACTTTTAGCATCAAGTTTTCCCAAGTTGGTTTTTCCATTGTTCAGAACATAACATGTGCATCCAAAAGTATGAAAATAAGATATGTTTGGTTTCTTTCCTTTCCATAGCTCATATGGGGTCTTTTTCAAGATTGCTCTAATGGTAACTCGATTCAATACATGACAAGCTGTACTTACAGCTTCACCCCAAAACTTCTTAGATAATTTGCTCTCATTTAGCATAGTTCTAGCCATCTCTTGTATAGTTCTATTTTTCCTCTCCACTACTCCATTTTGTTGTGGAGTCCTTGGTGCAGAAAATGTGTGATGAATTCCTTTTTCATTACATAATTCTATGAATCGTTTGTTCTCAAATTCACCACCATGGTCACTTCTTATAGTCATAATAGTACTTTGTCTTTCATTTTCCACCAAGTTTACAAACGTTGCAAACATAGAGAAGGCTTCATTTTTGCTAGCTAAAAGAATTATCCATGTGAATCTTGTAAAGTCATCTACAATTACAAATACATATTTCTTTCCACCAATGGTTAAAATGTCGGATGGCCCATATAGATCCATGTGTAGCAATTCAAGCGGCCTAGTGGTGGAAATCTCCTTTTTGGTAGAGAAAGACATCTTTGGTTGTTTAGTTAATTGACATGCCTTACATATTTTGTCTTTGTCATATTTCAACTTAGGCAAGCCTTCTACCAAACTCTTTTTCCATAGGGTTTTTATATTTCTCATGTTTATGTGTCCAAGCCTTTTATGCCAAACCCATGGATCATTATCAATGGCCATTAGACATTGACCATCTAGTTCATCAAGTGAAACCAAATATATATTTCCATGTCTTCTTCCACTAAACATGATATGCTCACCATCAAATACATTACATATAGATGATTCAAACACAACCTTATATCCTTTATCACATAATTGGCTAATGCTCATTAAGTTATGCTTGAGTCCTTCAACAAACAAAACATCCTCCATGCATGCATTTGAGCTACTGTAAATATTTCCTTTACCTTTTATTTTACCTTTCTCATTATTTCCAAAGGCAACCGTTCCATCGTTGCAAGGCTTAAGTTTATGGAATAAACTCCTTTCTCCGGTCATGTGCCTTGAACAACCGCTATCCATGAACCATACATTGTTTGCCTTTGCCTTTAAACAAATCTGAAAAATAATCAAATAATTCTTATCTCTTTGGTACCCATTTTATGGGTCCATTTGGGTTAGTAATATTATTCAACCTTTGTTGCTCTATCTTAGAAAGCCCAAATCTTGTGTTTCTTGGAACCCAAACTAGTCTTGCACCATGGTCATACAAATTCTTAAAATTACATTTGTAGGCTTTATGACCCATCTTGTTGCAGAAATTGCAAGCCATTGGTAATCTAGGAGTAGGCCTCCAAGTATATTTTGGTTCAAATGTTGGCCTTTTAGTCCACATAACATTTCTCCTTTGTGGCTTGTATATAGGTGCAATTTTGGTTTGATATTTCTCAAGTGTAGGCACATTTGATTTGCCACTTTCTCCTTGCTCAAATGTATTGTATCCAAGACCTCTTTTGTTTGTTTGAGCAGTCATGTTCAGAAACATCTTTACACTTTCTCCTGGATTAGAGAACTTTGCTAATGATTCATTTAAGGATTTGTTATCCTTTTTCAGTTTCTCTACTTCTTTCAATAACAATTCATTTTCTTCTTTCATTTTTGTTGTTCTTTCAGCTAGATTTCCATTTTCAATAATAACAAAGTTACATTGTTGTTTCTTTGAGGACAGCTTGTTTCCTAGCTTTTTGATTTCCTCATATAATGAATCATAGGCAGTTTGTAGTTCTTCTAATTCAGCACATTTGATGCAATTTTGAAAAGAAGAATAACTTGATTGAGAATAGCAAGGTTTAGAAGTTACCTCATCATTGCTTGTACATTTGGTTGAGGTGGATTGTTCTTCCAAAACTTCAGTCGTGTTTAAGCATAGCAAGTCCTCTTCTTGCTCGATTCGTGCCATGCAACATATTCTTGCACAGTTGGCTGCATCATTGTCGTCGGTTGAAGAGCTGCATGTTGATGAAGTTTCCTCGTTGACCAACATGCCTCTTCCTCTTGGCCTTTGGTATTTTCTTCTTTCATGATTCTCCTTTGGCCTTTCTTCCGGTGTAGGACATTGAGCTTGCATATGTCCTACGCCCCCGCATCGGTAGCATTTTGTGACCTCCTTCTTCTTTTCTTTTTGTGGTCTTTCTTTGAAGTCTTTAAGGTTCTTTTCTTTTCTCACAAATTTTCGAAACTTGTGAGTAAGAAGTGCAATATCTTCATCACCATTGTTAGACGAGGAGGTAGACTCATCTGAGTTGCGTGCCGCTTTTAATGCAATGATTTTCTTCCCTTTATGATTCTCTTCGTTTCTTCTCTTAATTAGCTCATGTGACATTAGTGAGCTAATAAGATCTTCTAGCTTCAAAGTGTTTAGGTCTTTGGCTTCTTCAATAGCTGTAATCTTTGGAGTCCATGAATCCGGTAGAGCTCTTAGTATCTTCATCACCTGTTCGGATTCAGAGATAGCTTTTCCAAGACCTTTGAGAGCATTAGTAATCTTAGAAAATCTTGCAAACATTTCAGAAATATTTTCAGTGTCTAGCATTCTAAAACTTTCCAACTCTCCTATCAAAATATTTCTCCTAGTCCCTTGGACTTGAGAGGTTCCTTCATAAATGGATGTTAGAGTATTCCATATCTCCTTGGCAGTTAGGCAAGATGATACTCTATCATATTCCGAAGCCGTAAGAGCACAAAATAAAGAGTTCATAGCCTTAGCATTGCTCTTGACGGTTCTTACTTCCTCTTCGGTCAATTTGGAAGCTCTTTCATCAATTGGCAAAGTTACACCGTCTTGGATAGCAATCCAAGAATCCATATCGGTAGCCATGATGAGTTGCTTCATACGAAGCTTCCAATAACCAAAGTTGTTCCCATCAAACAATGGTGGCCTAGTGAATGATTGGCCCTCAGCAAAAGCGGGAACGGGAATCGATTGGGATGTCATATCAATAGATCTCTTTGGTTTAACTCAAAGACCTGCTCTGATACCACTTGTTGGGTCCCGAATAGATGGCAAAACCCAAGAGGGGAGGGGTGAATTGGGTTCTTAAAAATTTCTTTGGTAACTTAAAAAACTTAACCCCTTGTAGAATTATTCCCCTTGAATGAAGAAACTGAATGGAAAGCAAAGTAATAAAGAGAGCAGAAATAAAAGTAAGTAGACAAGGATTTTATAGTGGTTCGGGCAACCTCCCTACTCCACTCTTCCATGCTCACACTCCTTGTGACTTGGGTTCCACTATTGTATTCCGCGAATACAACTAGAGCCTCTTGCTCTCTTCTAGATTCTAGCTCTAGGGGGCATATACAACCAGAGCCTCTTGCTCTCTTCTAGATTCTAGCTCTAGGGGGCATCAAACACTTAGCACAAGTAGGTGATGAGTCACACTCCAATCACACACTACTTTGCTACCTCTTGATCTTAGCTACGCAAGCTAAATCAAGTTCAACATAAACAAGTAAACAATAAAAGTAAACTACACTTTACAGGTGTGTAGAAACGATTTAGCGCAGGGAAGAACTTGTAGATGATGGCTTTGAAGTTTCTGAATGTAGCTCTTGCAACTTGAAGCACAATTCTTCCTCTCTTGATTGGCTTGATCACTTTAATGCTCTTGTAGATAGGAGTTATGCTCACTTAATGTTTTCCAACTACTTTTCTCGTCCACCATGAATGCTATTTATAATTTTGAAGAGAATCCGAACGTTAGTGAGTAGGTGGCGCGCATTTAATGCGCCAACGTTCGAATTAATTCCGACCGTTGCGACCCAAGTCGCATGTGGAGTCGACTTGGCCTGCGACTTGGCTTCCAAGTCGCACCTGGAGTCGACTTCGTGTGCGACTCCAGTTCTTCAGATTTCCAAGTCCGAGTCTGGGTCAACTTGGCCTTCAGTCCTCAACTCAAGTCGATCCTGGAGTCGACTTGGGTTGCGACTTGGCGTGGTCTTTTGCAAGAACACCTTGATCTTCTTGAACTGGCTTGTACTTTGTTAAATTGGTCTTCATGACTTGGATATTTCTTCATTTAGAATAAGCTTGAAGATTAGCTTTGGACTTGATAGACTTGATTTGAACTTTGAATATAAATCTTAGCTTTTGATCTTCAAGAAACTTCAGTTGCTTTTTGAACTTTGCATCTTATTTGGATTTGATAAATTCCAAATGGATCATTGGAATAAGATTGAAACTTCAATCTTCAAGTCTGAACTCCTCAAGTCGAAGTTGGAGTCGACCTCGTCTGCGACTTCGCCCAAGTCGCACCTGGAGTCGACTTCGTCTGCGACTTGGTTTCCTAAGTCGCACCTGGAGTCGACTTGGCCTGCGACTTCACTTGTTCTTCTCCCCTTTTCAGCTCTTGACAGATTTGACTTCTTGAAGTCGATCTTGGAGTCGACTTGGTATACGACTTGGCTTCCATACTTGATTTTCTTCAAATGAATATTCCTTAAACATTTCCACAAACTTGTTAGTAGCCAAGACTTACTCAAATTTAGTTTGTTAATCATCAAAACATAGATTTAGCTAGTTTTCCACATATTTCCAACATCATCAAATATATTGTATTAGAAGATTCAAATACAACTTTATAACCTTTATCACATAATTGACTAATACTCATTAAGTTATGTTTGAGTCCTTCGACAAATAGTACATCCTCAATACATGCATTTAAAATTCCATAAACATTTCCTTTACCTTTGATTATACCTTTTTCATTGTTCCTAAAAGCAATCGTTCATTCGTTACACAGTTTAATTCTATGGAACAATCATTTTTCTCCCGTCATGTGTCTTGAGCAGCCACTATCTATAAACCACATATTGTTGGCCTTTACTCTAAGATTGATGAGGTAAAATTTTAACTATGGGACTACTACGAGTATATGATTGATATAATTTTTCATCTGTAAAATAAATGGAAAAAAAAAAGAAAAAAAGGAGAAAAGAAAAAAATAAAAGAAAGAAAAAATTACAAAAGGAAAATTGATAAAAAAAAAAGAAAGAAGAGAAAGAAAAAATTGCAAATGACTAAAAAATTATTACGAAATCACATATAGCCAAGATTTTTATTAAGATTAAAGAAAAAGAAATTTGCTTATAAACCAGCAAATTTAAGAAAAAGGTTGCAAATATATATATATAAAAGAAAACGAGCAAAAAAAATGGTTAAAGCGGGATGCAACTAGGAGGACCTCTAGGAAGCAATGGAAAGCAATGATCGGGCGCTGTGTGACAAAGTGATGGAAGATGAGGAAACATTAGGGTCCTGCCCGAGAAGAAGAAGAAGAAATGGGAAGAAAGTCCGTAAAGGTCTCCAAGTATTGAGAAGGAGTGTGGGGTGAATATCGAGAAGGCCTTACATGAGATGCGTGTTGAAACTGCTAAAATAAAGGTTGCTTTTGAGAGTGAACTGGCAGAAGCACGCATCATGAAGAAGGATGCTGAAAAGAAATCTCTGGATGTGAAGGCAAAGCTCCATGTAGCAAAATTGCTGGAAGCAGAGGCAAAGCAGTATCGTAGCACTAGTGAAAGAAAGTTACGAGAAGTTGAAGCTTGGGAAGACGAACTTTAAAGACAATCTTCACATTTCAAGTCCGAATGCGAAAAAAAGATCAGCCTTGAGCGAGAAAGCCTATTTATGCGTCAACAATCTCTACAGCAAAGTCAAGAAAGATTACTTAAAGGGCGGGCATTGCTAAACCAGCCGGTGGAAGACATCTTGGGAAAAATCTCAAAATTTAAGTCGTCTAAAAAAAATCGAGGCTAATCAAAAATCAAGGAGTTTCTAGCTGTAAAAGAGGAGGAATCCAAAGTAGATGTAAAAATAGTTTCCTTTTCATCTAGAAAGGAGGATGTCATCAGAAGGGAGACACTTCTTGATAGGAGGGAATAGGAGTTGGGTGTTACAAGAAAAGATTGGCAGCAAGACACATGATGAAATCTAAAAGCTTACAGGAGAACAATGAGTTGCTCGGGAAAAGGAGTTCCAAAGAAGCTACAGGAATAAATATGACGTTGATGTAGGAGGAAAGGGAGAATCTTTAGAAAAGAAGCTCAGCGTGAAGCCGGAGAGGAGAAGTGGAGGGAGAGAAGAAAGAGAGACTTTCATTGCATGGCAAAGGACAGTAATCTCAACGGCACCGGCGTCGGTGTCGACGTCGGCGTCGCAGCTAATTTTCTGCATTGCACCGGCGGAAGATGGGTAGATGAAAGGAATATTTTTGGATTTGGAGAACTACCCTATTGAACCTCGATGAAAAATGGGCTTGCTACACTTGATAGAGTTGAGGAGTTGGTTGGCATTATGTGGACAACAGAATATGACACGAAGAATTTAGTGTTAGAGTTATACTCCTATTAGGTGTCCTAATTAGATGGTAAGTCTTAGATGATAAGTCTTGGATTTAAAGATAGCCCAATCATATCTGAATTACGTACGCAATCTGAGTTCAGGTAGAACTACACTTCTAGTTGAGTCATGATGGGAAGGGCTCTATAAATATAGGAGTCTAGGTCCCTCTCTCACACGGTTTACATCACGAGTGGTTCCCATCTACCGCTAGTATTATAGGGAGAAGTGTTGAGGGAGAAGACCTCGTACTCTACTCGGTCTACAGGTGGAATCTACGCTCACATGGATTCAGGTACGCTTCCGCATCACATGATTTCCAACATGTGGTATCAGAGCACACGTTTCGATTTTGGGTATAATAGATTCCACCCATAATATTTAATGATGCTTGAAATATTCATTATTATATTAGAATATTCATTATTGATTATTATTTTATTTTATACTCTATAATTTATATTAATAATTTTGATTGTATATTTTTAGTTGCCCCAAAGGGTTTAAAATATATTTTCAAAATTATTAATTAATGGAGAAAATATTATTGTTTATTTTTTCTCATAATAGAAATTGCAATTAATTATCATTATGCAATTTATGTTTAATAAATATTGTTCATCTTTATGTCTTATGTTGCCCTGAAGGGTCTAAGATGTTTAGTTAATCAAATTTATTAAACAAAGAGAGAATAACATGATTTTTCCTCTCATAATAGAAATTGCATTATTCAAGAATATTATATTATAGTTCTACCCGAAGGTAGCTATAATTTAATATTTATCAATAATTAACTAGAACTGCATAAACGCGGGAAATTTTCTACCCGAAGGTGGGGATTTCTTGACTTTATGTATTCATAATTAATTATTGAATATGATTGTTTATCATAGCATTATTAAATATAATCATGCATTATTGCTTGTGTGGTTAAGTTTTATAATTTTAGCTATGATTAATTAATGTTAATGGAATTGTTACATAATATTTTATCTGAATCATAATGATAACGTGAGCTTAATCATTATTTTACAGCTATGGCTCCTGTTCCTCAATCTCATCTGTCTAATATCCCGACACTGAATGGATCAAATTATTCTGATTGGCATGAGCAATTACTTATCACATTAGGATGTTTGGACCTGGATTTAGCCCTTCGTGTTGCAAAACCTAATGAAATAATGCCTGAAAGTACTGATAGTCAAAAGATTCAATTTGATAAATGGGAGCGTTCCAACAGGTTGTCTCTTATGATTATAAAGAGTACAATAGAAAGGAATATCAGGGGTTCTATTTCTGACCCTGAAAATGAAAGTGTCAAAACTTATCTAGACTCAATTAAGGAAAAATTCAGTGGGTCAGATAAAGCATTGGCTGGAATGCTCACTAACAAATTGACTTCAATGAAATATGATGGCATTTGTGGAGTGCGAAAACACATAATGGAAATGTCAAATATAGCTGGGAAACTTAATGAACTAGGGATGAAAATCTCTGACTCTTTCCTAGTCATATTTGTCTTAAACTCTCTTCCATCTCAGTTTTCTCAATTCAAAATTTCCTATAACACACAAAAGGATAAATGGACTTTAAATGAATTAATATCCATGTGTGTACAAGAGGAAGAAAGATTAAAGCAAGATGGATCAATGCCTATCTATTTCACATCAACTACTAAGCAGTACAAGTCAAAGAAAGGAAAAGGGAAGAATAAATTCCCATTAAAGAAAGGCTTAGAGGATGGATTGAAAAAGACCGCTGAGAAGTGTCATTTCTGTAAAAAGAAAGGACATTTTAAGAAAGATTGTCTCAAGTGGAAAAGTTGGTTCGAAGAGAAAGGTAACAATTATGTACATGTTTGCCTTGAAACCAATTTCATAAACGTATCCTCTAATTTATGGTGTATTGACTCTGGTGCTGCTATTCATGTTTCAAACTCTTTACAGGCATTCCATTCAACCCGCAACCCAAAAACCGCATGAGTCATCTATCTTAATGGGCAATCTGACCAAGTCTAAAGTTAAAGCAGTAGGAAATTGCAGGCTTCGCCTTGACACTGGGCATTTTTTAGAACTGCATGAAATTTTCTATGTTCCGTCCATTTCTAGAAATTTAATTTCTTTGCCAAAACTTGATGTAATGGGTTATTCTTTCAGTTTTTCAAACTCAAAGTTTTCTTTATTTAAAGATTCTATTTTAGTTGGAACTGGAACATTATTTAATGGTTTATATCAAATAAGTACAGATTGCTCATTTGTTAATTGTTCATCTATCCTAAATGTATGTGCTGGTAATAAACGTGGTATGATTGATGAAAATTTCTCCATATTATGGCATAAAAGGTTGGGACACATATCGAAAGAAAGGATACAAAGATTAGTAAAAGACGGGGTATTACCTACTCTAGATTTTACTGATTTTAGCATATGTATCGATTGTATTAAAGGAAAACAAACCAAAACTCAGAAAAAGAGTGCCATGAGAAGCAATGGACTTTTAGAACTGATCCATACCGATATTTGTGGTCCATTCTCATCATGTATTGGAGGTGAAAAGTACTTCATCACGTTTATTGATGATTTCTCACGTTATGGTTTTATTTTCCTATTACATGAAAAATTTGATTCTTTGAATACTTTTAAAATATTCAAAGAATTAGTAGAAAAGAAATTGGATAGGAAAATTAAAGTTGTGAGATCTGACAGGGGTGGTGAATATTATGGTAAACATGGTCAATTAGGTCGAATCCCTGGTCAATGTATATATCTAAAGTTGAGTGGGAGCAAGTTTATATTTTTGATCCTATATGTAGATGATATTTTTCTTACTACTAATGATTTAGGTCTTTTACATAACACTGAAAGTTTCTTTTCTGAACATTTTGATATGAAAGATATGGGTGAGGCATCATGTGTCATAGGAATTGAGGTTCATCAAAATAGGCCTAAAAGACTTTTAGGGTTATCACAGAGGACGTATATTAATAAAATTTTAGAAAGGTTCTAAATGTCAAATTGCTCATCATGTGAAGTGCTAATCTTTAAAGGTCAAAAATATAGTCTACATCAGTGTCCACAGAATGAGATTGAGAAACAGAAAATGAGGTCCATCTCATATGCTTCTGCTCTTGGGAGCATGATGTATGCTCAGGTTTGCACACGTCCTGACATCAGTTATGCTATGGGATTACTTGAAAGATATCAAAGCAATCCAGGAATGGAATATTGGAAAGCAGTAAAGAAAGTAATGCGATATCTCCAAGGAACTAAAAATTATGAGCTCACATATGCGAAAACTAATCAATTAGAAATGATCGGTTACACAGATTCAGATTATGCTGGTTGTACAGACAGCAGAAGATCCACGTCAGGCTATGTTTTCCTATTAGCCGGTGGAGCAGTTTCATGGAAGAGTGGGAGACAAAATTGTGTAGTCGACTCTACCATGGAAGCTGAATTTGTCGGCTGTCATGAAGCATCCTCACATGCACTTTGGTTGAGGAAATTTATCTCAGAGCTTAAAATTATAGATTCTATCTCCAGGCTCTGAGAATCAGTTGTGACAATTCATTAGCGATTAGCTTCTCCAATTATATAAGAATTACTGGCGCTAACAAGCATATTAATGCTAAGTTTATGTCAGTACAAGAAAGGATTAATGATCATCTGATATCGATTAATTTTGTTGGTACTGCTGACATGATTGCTGACCCCATGACTAAGGCCTTGGCGCCTAAGGTCTTCTCTAGACATGTAAGAAATATGGGTCTTGTTATGTGGGACAATTATTGATATAATCGATACATTTTGAGATCTCTTGTTGGATGATTATTTTCTTTTGTTTCATTATGGTATTTTGTTGACAATTTTATGTGATTTGGAAACAAAAGATTTTATCTATTTGATATTAATGTGGGACATTAAAATCACATAATTGTAAATCTACCATTAAGAACTTAGTCAAGTAAATTTGTTAATATCGTGATGCATGGAAGGAAGTATGTTATATTTGCATATAACCGCCATGATCCATGTTAACAAATTTTTTCTTAACTTAAGTATTAAAGTTGGATTGCGTATGTAATGACTAGGCATGTTTTTTCAAATGAGTACACTCGTCCGGTAATTTTAAAATATTAAATCCAAGGATTATATTTTAATATAATTTTCTTTTCTTTCTTAATTTTATTTTAATTAGGACAAGTGGGAGAATGTTAGAGTTATACTCCTATTAGGTGTCCTAATTAGATGGTAAGTCTTAGATGATAAGTCTTGGATTTAAAGATAGCCCAATCATATCTGGATTACGTACGCAATCTGAGTTCAGGTAGAACTACACTTCTAGTTGAGTCATGATGGGAAGGGCTCTATAAATATAGGAGTCTAGGTCCCTCTCTCACACGGTTTACATCACGAGTGGTTCCCATCTACCGCTAGTATTATAGGGAGAAGTGTTGAGGGAGAAGACCTCGTACTCTACTCGGTCTACAGGTGGAATCTACGCTCACATGGATTCAGGTACGCTTCCGCATCACATGATTTCCAACATTTAGTTGATGCTGCCATGCAGTGGTCAACTGTTGTAAGTGTTTTAGCAGCCACAGATAGTGAAGATTGTCTTGATCATTTTATTCAATTAGGAGGCCTTCAGTTTCTCGATCAGTGGCTTCAGGTACCTCAAGAATTTGGTGGGGACATATGCAATGGCTCATTGGATGAATTTATAAGTGTGTTACTCAGAGCTCTTCACAAGCTTCCTGCAGAAGTGGGCAATTATTTTCGTTACAAATTGGGAAAATCCTTAAGCATCTTTTTGGTCACAAGAGCTCCAAAATCTAGGAAGTGGCAATGGCTCTTTTTGATAGTTGGAAGCAGATGAGCATTGAAGGTGTGGATGTTAATGATATTCAGAAAGGAGAGGACTCTAATGATACTGGACTTACATCTGATGCAGAACCAAGAGCTCTAAACTATTGGTTGTTGATGACTTGCCTTCCACAAATGATGATGGGAAGCCTGCTGATAATGAGTTGCCGGAGTCAAATGGCAATCGAATTTCTGATTCTTCCCTCGCAGAGCCTTTGAAGGAACCAAAAACCACCACATTAAGTCAAGAAGAATCATCAACACCTTTGAACCACTCCGATGATAATCATTTTCAGGAAGATATAAAACTAGCGGTGTGCTCTCCTGAATCCAAAACCTATTTAGAAAGGTTGACCAAGCTGCGTGAAGAAGAGGAAGCTCGAAAGAGTGAGGCTGAAAAGTGAAAAAAAAAAAAGGATGAGGCAGAGCACAGGACAAAATTGGATGAAAATGCTAGAAGATGGGACAGCTCATGGAAAGCTGTTCACGTGTTCAGTGAAAATGGGAGTTACAGTAAGTAGCATGTTCGCATGCACAAGATATGTCTGGAGACCGACTGCCAGCTTCTACCACTGAACAACTATTTCGTGGAAGCAAATACCGACACCAACAAGCCGCAGAATTCTTCACCAAATGTAAAAAGCAACACATGGCTAACAATACTAAGTTCCGCGCACTTGAGTTTCCTCGGCCATACTTTTACCGACATAGTTCCGCGCCTAAACTATACTCTTCCGCCCGTTCCGCGGAGATAAGCCCCAGTAAGATGCGGAATCGAAAGGCCACCTAGCTACACTGGCGGAACCTATGCGCCAAGGCTTATAAATAGCCCAGCTTGGCTTCTCATTTGAGGACACGACGGGAAAAAGAGACGGAGCTCTTGAAAGAACAAGCATTCCCAGCTTTCTCCTCCAATAGAGAACGTAAGTTCTTTAGATTTTTTTTTCTTTTAGGTGAAAAAAAATTTCTTTCTTGTTAAAAAAAATATATACATATATATGAATTAGTTTCTAAAAAAAATAATATTTTTCCCAACGTGGATACACCCCGACTGGCGGATTGAATTGACACACAGGTTAAGCATATATATATATTTTAAATATATATATGTGTTACTAAAAGTATATATATACATATATACATATATATTATTTTCAAAAACTACTTTTCCCAACATGGATACTCGATTGGCGGGTTGAGTTGACACGCGGATTAAGTATTTTTCTCTTTAAAAAAAAATATATACTTTCTATATATAAAAATATATATACACATATACATATATATTACTTTCAAAAAAACCAATTTTCCTGCGCATGGTGGGTCATATATAATATATATATATAAAGCTAAGTATTTTTTATGATAAAAAATATAATAATATATATATAAAGGCCCGGGGTCCCGGGATCTCACAGGCCTATATATATATATATATATAAAGCTAAGTATTTTTATGATAACATATATATATATATAAAGGCCCGGGATCCCGGCATCCCACCGGGCGCACCGTATATATATATAGAGCTAAGTATTTTTTATTATAAAAAAATATACTAATATATATATATAAAAGGCCCGGGGTCCCGAGATTTTACGGGCCGCCATACATATATATAAAGCTAAGTATTTTTATGATAAAAATATATAATAATATATGTAAAGGCTCGACATCCTACCGGGTGCGCCATATATATATAGCTAAGTATTTTTTTTATGATAAAAAATATAATAATATATATATATATATAAAGGCCCGGGGTTTCGGGATCTCATGGGCCACCATATATATACATACATATATATATATAAAGCTAAGTATTTTTATGATAAAAATATATAATAATATATAAAGGCCCAGCATCTCGGCATCCCACCGGGCGCGCTATATATATAAAGCTAAGTACAGCTAAGTACTTTTTATGATATATAAAAGATAATAATATATATATATATGAAGGCCCGGGGTCCTGGAATCCCACCGGGCTCGCCATATATATATGTATATCAAGCTAAATACTTTTTATGATATATAAAAGAAAGAGATAATATATATATATATGAAGGCCCGGGATCCCGACATCCCACCGGGCATGCCATATATATATATATATAAAGTGAAGTACTTTTTTATAATATAAAAAAAGAAAAGATAATATATATATATGAAGGTCTGGGGTCCCGAGATCCCACTAGGCGTGCCACATATATATAGGCTAAATACTTTTTCTTTATAATTAATATATATAAAAGGCCTGAGATCCCGAGATAAATAAATTCTCGGATTTCATGCTCATTGCACAAATAAGATAAAAGAACGGGAGACCGGACTCTCCTTTCTCTTAAAAAAAAAGATCGTAGCCGATGTCCTCTTCAAAAAAAAAATAGAAAAAAAAAGAAGAGAAAAGAGAACAGGGAACGTAAGGAAAATAAAAATGGAGAGGCCGGGGGATCCCGAGATAATATATTTATATATTTTAAAAAAGGGAAGCCTAACAAAATATATATTATTAACGACTTCCAAAAATATATATATACATGTTCCGCGAGCCTCCAAAAATAAATATTTTGTTTTTCTAAAATATATATGTGTCCCGCAGGCGTCCAAAAAAATCTATATTTTAAAAATATATATACATATCCCGTGGGCGTCAAAAATGAATATTTTGTTTTCTAAAATATATATGTGTCCCGCGGGCATCTAAAAAAAATATTTTATTTTCTAAAAATATATATACATGTCCCGCGGGCGTCCAAAATGAATATTTTATTTTCTAAAATATATATATGTATCCCGCGGGCATCCGAAAAAAATATATATATATGTCTCGCGGGTGTCCAAAATGAATATTTTTTTTTCTAAAAAATATATATATGTGTCCCACCGGCCTCCAAAAAATATTTTATTTTCTAAAAATATATGTGTCCCGCGAGCATCCAAAAAAATATTTTATTTTCTAAAAATATATATGTGTCCAGCGGGCCTCAAAAAAAATATTTTGTTTTCTAAAAATATATATACATGTCCCGCGGGCCTCCAAAAATAAATATTTTATTTTCTAAAAATATATATATGTATCTCGCAGGCCTCAAAAAAATATTTTATTTTCTAAAAATATATATACATGTCCCGCAGGCGTCCAAAAATGAATATTTTGCTTTCTAAAATATATATGTATCCTGCAGGTCTTAAAAAATATTTTGTCCCGTGGGCCCCCCAAAAAAATATTTATTTTAAAATATACACATATATCTTAGAGACCTTCAATATATATATATGTATATTATAAAAAAAAATTTATTTATGCTTCTCCCCCGAGTAAATACTCACCAGGTAATGAGTTAAGTTGATACACGGGGCTAAGTACCTTTCTATTATATACATATATATATATATACAACCTATTTGCTCAACTCGAGCCTTAATGTCCAAACAAGCCCTCTTGGGCCCAAGACCCTCTAACAAACCAGCTTAGGCCCAACACTCCCAGCAAGCCCAAGACGGCCCAAAACTCTTCACAAGCTCACTTGGGCCGAAAATTCTTCAACAAGCCCATTCGAGCTCAAAATTCTTCAACAAGCCCACTAGGGCCCCATAACTCTTCAATAGGCCCAAGATGGCCCAAAACTCTTCAACAGGCCTAGTTGGGCCCAAAATCCCCCAATAAGCCTAATTGAGCCCAAATTAATTAAGTCAAGCCCAGTTAGGCCCAAACTCTTTTCAACATGCCCAGTTGGGCTTAAACCCCTTTAGATGGTCCACATCGACCCAAGCATATTTTTCAAAATTCGGTTAAATTCATTTCTTGATAAAACCACCCAATTATCCAATCCAAAGACTGAAGGCGGGATACGCTGGCTTATTAAGCTGAAAGCAGGACATGCTGGTCTGTTGTGAAAATCTAGAAGCTGAGAGCACACTTAGCTTGCTGTGTAGGATCACTAGTGTAGCCGACGGGCCTCTCACTATGCCCAAACTGAGTCATCACTGGTCGACGGGTTAAACGTAAACTCACATTTAAATCATGGTGCGTGGCGTCATGTACCTCATATTTAAGTCATAGCGCGTGACGTCATGTACCACACATTCGAGTCACGGTAGGAGGCGAAGTGTACTCTTTATCTTTGTATTTTCGTGAGACATGATCTTTCGTGCACTTGTAAAGTCGTAGAAAAATTTTCTACGTATTTCATCATCATTTCAATAAAATAATCATTTTTTTAGACTATTGTATTCAGCTCTTTTAATCAAGGGTTTTCTCGTTGGAGATGTAAAATTAGAATGTGGAACACAATGCAAAATAATTCTGTAATATACTTTTCGAACTCAGTTAAAGAAATAAATGCTTTAAAATTTTGCTAGGGAATTAATTAAGCATTTATTTTTAAAACCAGAGGAATACAATTTTTCACAAGGGCGAAACAAAGACAAACCTACAACAATAAAATCAAGTAGAGTTTATCTTTTTGGTACCCATTTTATGGGTCTATTTACGTTAGTTAGCCATTGAAATCTACGTTGATCTACCCTTGAAGGCATAAATCCAATGTTCTTAAGTACCCAAACCAATTTGCACCAAGGTCATGTAGTTTTCTCATTTTGCATTGATATACCTTGTGCCCCATCTTATTGCAAAAATTACAAGCTCCCGGGAGTCTTGGAGTGGGAAGTCATGTAGTAGTTGGTTCCCAAGTTGGCCTTTTGGTCCAAGCAACATGATACATTTTTGGTTTAGCATGGATGGATTTTGCTTGGTTTCTATGAGTCCTTGGAGCATTTGACTTACTACTTTCTCCCTTCTCAAATGTGAAATACCCAAGTCCTCTCTTGTTACTTTGGGCAGTCATATTCAAAAATATTTTGACGCTTTCCCCTGGATTGGAGAACTTAGCAAGTGATTTATTTAACGATTCATTTTCCTTTTTAAAATTTTCCATCTCTCTTATCAAGGTGTTCTTTTTATTTGTTAAGTGATTAACTTTTTTGGAAAGTTTCCTGTTCACAATAATTACTGCATCACATTATCTTTTCTTCATTGTGAACTTGTTTCCTAATTTCTTTATTTTCTCATATAATGAATCATAGGTTTGTTGTAGTTCTTCCAATTCAATATATTTGAGGCAATCATTTGTGGAAGAAAAAATAAAAAATGACTTTGGCTTAGAGGTTGTCTCTTCACTACTTGTGTAGTTTGTTGAAGTGGTTTGACCCTCCAAGATTTCTGTTGCTGTGAGGCATAAGTTAAGATCTTCTTCCATTGTGGCTATGCAACAAATCCTTGCGTAATTTGCGGCCTCGTTTTCTTCATTTGAAGAGTTACATGTTGTGGATGTCTCCTCGTTGACGTACGTGCCCCTTCCTTTAACCTTTTGAAATCTCCTGTTTTCTCCTCAATCTTTCTTATCACTTCGCTCTTTTGTTTTGGTCTCTTCAGGCATTGGGCATTAGGCTTGTATGTGCCCCATACTGCCACACCAAAAGCACTTTGTAGCCTCCTTTTTCTCCTTTGGATTCTTTCTTTGAAGATTTTGAAATTCTTCTCTTTTCTTACAAATTTTCTGAACTGTCTTGTAAGTAGGGCAATCTCCTCATTGTCATTTTGAGAGGATGAGCTGGAGTCATCTGAAGCTTGTGCGGCTTTTAAGACAATAGCTCTTTTGCCTTTGTGTTACTCCTCATTTATTCTCTTTATTAACTCATGTGACATGAGCAAGTTTATAAGATTTTCTAGCCATAGTGTGTTGAGGTCCTTTGCTTTCTTAATGGCTATGATCTCTGGAGTCCAAGATTTGGGTAGCGCTCTTAAGATTTTCATTACTTGCTCGGATTCAGAAATTATTTTTCCAAGAACTTTCAAGGCTTTAGTAATCTTAGAGAATCTAGCAAACATTTCAAAAATATTTTCAGTTTCAAGCATTTTAAAGCTTTCTAACTCTTTAATCAAAATATTTCTTCTAGTCCCTTGGACTTGCGAAGTTCTCTCATAGATAGATGTAAGAGTGTCTCATATTTCGTTAGCGGTTTGGCATGAGAATACTCTATCATATTTCTGATGTCGTTAATGCACAAAAGGAGTTCATGGCTTTTGCATTGCTTTTAACTATTTTAACTTCCTCCTTGGACCATGTGGAGGCTCTTTCATCAATAGGCAATACAACCCCATCTTAGATAGCAATCTAAGAATCTATATCCATGGCCATGATTAGTTGTTTTATTCTCAACTTCCAATAACCGAAGTTAATCCCATCACATAGAGACGGTCTTGTGAAAGATTAGCCCTCCACAAATGTAGGGGTGAAAGTTGATTGAGATGCCATTTCAAAAGTTCTCTTTCATTTAAACTCAAAGACTTGCTCTGATACCACTGGTTGGTCTGGAGTTTATGGCTATTACCCAAGAGGGGAGGGGTGAATTGGGTACTTTGAAATTTTTACTTAAACAGAAATTTTCTCCTTTTTAATTTAATCCCCTTAATGAAGTAAATGAATAATATGGAGAGTAATAAAGCAATAAAATCATAAATGCAAACCACAATAGTAGGCAAGGGTTTTATAGTGGTTCAGGCAACCTCCTCTACTCCACTCTCTTAAGCTCACACCCTTTGTGGCTTAGGTTCCACTATGTATTATCAAATACAATTAGAGCAACAGCTCTCTTCTAGATTCCAACTCTAGGGGGTGTGTACAAATCACAATACAAGTAGGTGACGAGTCCCACTCAAGTCACAACGCTACTTTGCTATCACTTTGTTCAAAACACCAATATTAAACCAAGTATCAAATACAAATAATGAATCAAATAAAAAAATCTAGATTGTGTAGGTAGGTTTTAGCTCATGGAAGAACTTGTGGAAGAGATGATTTGATCAGCTTTAAAGTATGCAGCAAGTTGGGGCGTAGTTCTTCACTTGAAACTTGTGTTAATCACTTAACGCTTGGAGAGGATGGTAGTTGAATCTCAGTTAATTCTTTCTCTAACCTCTAGCATGTTCACTTGAATGCATATTTATAATGGCGTAATAAATTCGAACGTTTGGAGGTAGATGGCGCGCATTTAATGCGCCAACGTTCGAATTTTTCCGACCGTTGCGACCCAAGTCACTTATGAAGTCGACTTCGGTGCGACTTCACCCAAGTCGTATACTGGAGTCAACTTAGGGTGCGACTTCGATTTGCAGAAATACTTCAAGTTCCACATTAGGTCGACTTGGTCCAGGACTTGACTAAAGTCACAGGTGAAGTCGACTTCGGTTGCGACTTCACTTTCTGTATTCACTTGATGAACTTGCATTTCTTTTGAAACTTGCTTGCTTGTCATTTATCTTGTATTTGTTCTTCCACTAAATACTCAATCTTGAAGCTTTGTTATGTTCAATTACTCTTGAAAACTTTGTCTTCATGCATTGGATTTAGGATGCTTTGATATTCTTGATTTTGCAATCCATAGAAATAGCCTAATGATTTTTTCTTGAGTAGAATATAGTCTTGAATGATTTTATCATGTAGAATTGCTTGTTTGGACTATATTCATCTTCAATCTGACTCAAGTCGGATATTTGGGTCGACTTTGGGATCAACTTCACTTCAAGTCGAATGTAGAGTCGACCTGAGGGTGTTACTTCACTCAAGTCATACATGGAGTCGACTTCGGGTGCGACTTCACCAGTCTTGGATTCAACTTTCAATGCTAGAAGGTTTGAGTACTTGAAGTCGATGGTGGAGTCGACTTGGGTTTGCGACTTCACCTAAGTTGCAGATGGAGTCGACTTGTCCTTGCGACTTCACCTATCTTGGATCTGTTGATCATATGCTTACTTTAAGAATGATTAATTTGATTTTGATGATTAACAAATAATTGAAATATCATTAAAAAGGATCTAATAAATTTGTCTAAGTGTTTTCAGATATTTTGTCTCTAATTATGTGTATAAAAATGAAAATGTGAAATAATTTAAGTTTCAAGAGTTCAAGTTCATGAATTGCAAGTTCAGAAAAGTGAAGTCTCAGCCCAAGTCAACTTCACTTGCTACTTGGGTGAAGTCCCAAACCCAAGTCGACGTCGCCTGCGACTTCGGACAGACAGCAAAGTGAAGTCTCAACCCAAGTTGACTTTACTTGCAACTTGGGTGAAGTCCCAGACCCAAGTGGACTTCACTTGGAACTTCGAAGGCAAAATTCTGGACAGCAAGTTTTAACAAGACGAAGTCGCATCCCAAGTCGACTTCACTCATCCAAAGTCGACTTCACTCATCCGAAGTCGACTCCACTTGCGACTTCAACTCGTAATGATTGAAAATTCGAACGTTGGAGCTCTAGATGCACATGAACCTCCAATCCAACGGCTAGAACCTTTTTTCCTCTATATATACCATTGATGTATGAACTTGAAGTAAGAGAGAATGAGGAAAGAAAGAGGAAAACACAAGTTGAGTTTTCATCTTCTAATATTCAAGTGTGTTGAAGTTATTTAAACAACTTTTGAAGCTTCAAGTGTTACAACTTCCAAGTGTGCTTCCAAGATTATCATCTTCACATGACAAGGAGCTTCCGAAGCTTATCGAATACACGTTGTAAAGTGTAATTTCTCTTTTATCTATTTGCTTTGTATTGTTGCCTTGAACTGCTGTTAGAGACCAAATTCAAGAAGAAGTAAAATAGGGGATTGGTTTGAGTTTGTCTCACTAATAGGTTTTGCTTGATTGGTTTGAGTTTGTCTCACCAATAGATTGGACTTGGTTGGTTGGAGTTGGTCTCACCAACAAGTGATTATTGCATATGCCCCCTAGAGCTAAAATCTAAAAGAGAGCGGGTGCTCTAGATTGTATTGAATATACAATAGTGGAACCCAAGACACAACGAGTGTGTGCTTGGAAGAGTGGAGTAGGGAAGGTTGCCCGAACCACTATATGTTGTTGTCTCTTATATGGATTGATTGTTTACATTTTGATATTTCATTTACACTCTCTCATTCTATCTCATATCACGTTTCATCAATGGAAAATTAGAAGGGATTAAGTTTTATATTACCAAAGAATTTTTTAAGAACCCAATTCACCCCTCCCCTCTTGGGTTTTGCCATTAACTCGAGACCAACAGGATCAAAATTCAGCACTAGAAAGTCCTGCTTCTTTCCAAGTCGATCCTGATGTCGATTTGGGTATCGACTTGGTTTTGCAACTCGATATTTCATATTCTAATTTTTAATTTTCTATCCTTTAAACAGTTTCCACAAACATATTAGTACCCAAAACTTACTTAAATTGAGTTGTTAATCATCAAAACACAGATTGTACTTAATTTACCATTGATTCCAACATACACAACTTACTTATAAATCTTAAGTTTTCTTAAAGCTTCCTCGCACTTGATACTTGTCTTTCAAGAATCAACTCTTTCTTACTTCAAAAGCATAATTTCCTTCTGTACTAGTTTCAAGTTCTTCTCAACATACTTCAAGTCTCTCTTAATATCCTACAAATTTTGTCTTAGTAATGCAACTTCTTTTGCAAATGTACTATTACATGGGTGTAACCTTGTGTCTCCTCTATCATAGCTATCATATTTATCATACCATGTGAAAAACCTCTAATCTTTTGTGCCCTAAACTAGCATATCCAAATAAGTCTCTCGTGGGCTTATCTTAACAAATATTATAAAAAATTTACAAATAGCATATGTAATGACTTACAAATCTAGGACATTTGTAGAACCATTTTTGTGGATTATTCTCTATGTTCAAAAGCATGATTTTGCATTTGTCTCTACCATAATTGTTGGATACTCCATTTTCTTCAATTCCTTTGACATATCTACACTAAGGAAAACAATATTAACAACTAGCCAAATTCATATTACAATATGGCTGAACCCAAATAAATATTTAGATCTAATTACTATCAGTTCCAAATTCATATACTTTCTAATGGCAATATTTATTATAACACCATTTCTGCAATTTCTCTTATAAGAAGTTGTAAAATGAATACCAAATGCACTTAATGGAAAAAATAGACAAATTTCATGATGTGGGTGTTTTATTTGTTTTTTTGTTTACAAAAATCATTCACAGGTCCAAATGTGGAGGTAGTTACTAAATTTGTCTTCCATTCCTCAATCCACTTTGATGATTTTTCAATTTCTTCACCAAATTTCATAGAAAATTCTTGCAAATTATACATCACCAGATAATATATTATCATAACATGTACACATCAATTCAGAAAGCAAATGATCTCCTTAGGTTTCAAGAAACAACATGAAACAGAGCAATTAACGATGTTGAGTCCATTTGGGTATTCTTTCAAAAAAGGGAATGAAAAAGATGATCAAAGAACAAGCAATTTCCTATAATATAAAAATTATAAGGATAAAATCCTGAAGGAATGGTTAGAAATTATGCCTAACTATAGTGGGTTTTCCTCTACACTTCTAGATTGCTGATTTGTGTAATTGGACAAAAGGGAAGAAGAGACAGTAGTGAGGAGTGTCGAAACAGGCGATTTATGAGTTTCGACAAACTGAAAGAAGGCATGCACTAGCCATTGGCGATCGATGAGTGCGGCTGAGTGGAAAAAGAGGAGTTGCAAACATAGCAAGGAAGAAGAGGAGAAAAGGACAAAGAATTGGGGGTTTAGGTTTAGGGGTTTGGATGCTTTTGTATTTTAACCTGTTTCACAATAAGAAAGAAAGACGCATGCATCCATTGGGTCCATTAGCCCTAACTAATAAAATGTGATAGTGTGGGCATCGAAGGAATTGAGAGTGTTATGAGGTGTCTAGAAAATTTTTGAAATATTATGGATATAAGAGGAACAATAATCAAATGTTGTTGGTACTCGGAGAATTTTTTCAAACATATAAGCATATTTTAAAATTTTATTATTATTTTCTTTCATATTTTTCACATTATTTATAGTTTCTATACAAAAATTTAATTTTTAAAATTTTATCTTATAATAAATTAATGTGTAAGTTAGACACAAATGAGATTTTAAACTAAATGAGTATATCAAAAATATAAAATTAACTCAAAATTTCAATTTAGATTATTGATTAAATTGCAAACAGAATTTTAATGTGATGTGCTTCATTAACTTATTTTAATAATTTGCTACACTCTCAATGTTTAGTAATGGTTTGTTATAGGTTTAAACATTTAAATTATAATTTAACACAATATAGTTTTACATTTGATAGATGTACAATTTTTTAAAATTATCATGCTTTTCTTACATTTGCAAATAGAAATATCAAAAACACATTTTCATTAACTTTATCAATAAATTTGCATGTTTACTAATAGTTTCTATGCAATTGAATGTCACTTCCACAAAGTATAAAGCAAAAATGCATTTTGCAGCCTTAAAACCTGATTTATTGATTAAAGATAACTATTGTGTGGATAAACCACTTATAAAACAAGTTACAAAACTGATAATAATTCTTTAATATAGGTTTTTGGCATACACTTTGTGGAAACTTACTCAAAATAGTTCAACATTAATCACATGAACTTAAGATTGGTGTTAGCGCTACTAGAATTTTGACCATGTGACATTCGCTGGCTTAAGCTAGTAGTGATAGGTGAGTTAACAGAGTTTTCATAATACTCCAAGTAATAGAAACTATATAAAGCGACAATAGCGTATATAATGTAGCCTAAACAGTGACGTGATAGTAGGATTTTGGAAATCAATGGGTTGATATGTGAAAGATTATGTGAATTATGATGCATGTGAAAATTCCATTTATTGAGAATTGGATGAATGAATTTTTCAAATGGCTCAGTAAAAGCTTGGGATGGATTCTCAAGTGCTTGTTAGATGTTTTAGATGTGTAGCAATTTTAGATTTGGTTAAATGATGGGTATTTGAAACTTGACTATTATATGTGAATTTTGAACTAGGAAAGAGCATAACTTGGGTTGACTAGATTTGAAATGTATTTAGGCATGAGTGAGATGCCTCGCATGTTTGAAATACATATAAATGACTGTGGGTAAGATTTGAATGGTAGATTTTGATACATGATGGAAACGAACCTAATTGTGTAATTAAGCTACGATAATGAAAATGATTGAGGATCATTCTTAGAAGCCATGGTTTGTATAATAAGCATTCTATAATGATTGAAATGTATTCATGATGCTTGACAATAAAATTGACATGAAACTTTTGAAAATTGAACTGTTTAGGAGTTAACTGTTGTTAAACTCAAAATCGTTGACTGGTTAGTTAGCTATGAATTTTTATGGCAGTGAGATGCAAAAGAATAGCTCAATCCAGCTTCTCCTATTGAATTTGTCCTCTTGCTAGCTTAAACCAAGCTATGTAGAAGATCAAGAATTTCAACAAGTAATGGGATCTTGATTAAGGATAAAGTCAGTAGTTATGCACTCGTCCACTAGGGCTTTGCATACTAGCAGCTTGCAGATCTCCTTCAAGTCTCATAAGGTGATTCCCATCTCGCTGAAGGGGAATAAAAATGAGTTGGTTGTCCATGACCAAAAACTCAAAAATCCATGGATTACATTAGTTAATTGTAGGTCTCACTTATCACTACAATTGCATCATCAATGTTAGCAGTTGCTAGCATATCAAGATGCTACCCTATTATGTGTTAGCCCCACTCAATGAAGCTAGGGATATCACTCAAGCACCCTCTTAAGGCATAAGCTCCTTTGATACACTTAAAAGAATACCTTTACATGACGAACTTAACTCAACAAGAGGTCTCAATGAAGAAGTTATATTGCTAACCTAGCGGGCTAACCCATGATAAAACCCTTGAAGATGTCATTGGGATAAAAGAAAATCACACCCTTAGCTTATAACAAAGCCACTAGTATAACCTTCTTGCTCCATTATCTGGCATGTAACCGATTCTCCATAATAACCCTTTGATGCCTTCTATTTAAAGAGTTTGTGTCAGTGTGTGCCAGAGAGCTAGTTGGGAAGTTTTCACAATATCTCATGTTGGATTCCAACTAAAGTATGAGAGCTCGCAATAAGGATTCTCATAATATAGGTCATGCTTTGGTTTAACCTTCTTCCTAGAGTGCTTCTCTAGTGTATATTTCTTCGTGTGAGACCTTTGCCTTTCGTGCAAAGTTCCCTCTTTTGTTGAAGTAGTCACTGACCTCTTTGATTGAGTTCTCTCCCTTACATTAGGGTTACAGTTAGCAGGTGGCTTTGCTTGTTGCTCACCCATTGGTGACCCTATCTTTTGCTTGATAGCTTCATCTTCTAGTGCCACAACTTGTATCAGATTCCTTATAATAATTCTAACATATTTGTTGTAGACCACTTCATAGGAAGAGGAATGGAAGATAAAGAAGTATCACTTTTTTTTAGTGGGATATTGATTGCAAGATGAAGACATTTTTGTAAATCAAACAAGACGAAGTTACCAAAAAAGTTCAAAGCAATTTGCCACCATACATTGGAGCCCCTTTAAAGTTATGTCCTATCCCCAAAGAATGCTAGCATAGTAGTTAGAAAAAACCATTAAAATTGCATAAGTACTAATAGAGGCACTTAGGCTCGATACCTTAGATACAACGGCTAAGTGAATTTGCTACGGTACCCTGGTTGTCTTCCTCAACCAGTGAGACATTGACAAGAAATAAATTTTTCACCCATTAAGAAAAAGTCATGGATAACAACCTAGCTCGAAAACTAGGCTATTTAGGCCTCAAATGGAAGTTAGCAAGCATAATTCTAACAAGTCTTGAAGCTCTAATATGAGGGAAAATGCAATCCAAAAGAGAAAATCCACCTCAAGAAAATGAAAAATAAAGAAAAGAGAAGCTCAATAAAGTCCAAGAAAGCTTAAAAGCAAGAAGGAAGGAGGACTAGAAGCTCAAAGAAGCAACAGGAAGCTTGGTTCCTCTCTTCCTCTCTTAAGTAAGCTCACGGAAGAAATGAACTAACTCAAAACTCAAAACTCTATTTATGCAGGCAACGGCCCCTTCCTTGCTTAACAAATAGATAGTCCAATGAAAATTCTTCAAAGTAGTTCAACTTCAAGTCTTTCCTTTCATAAATGTCATATATTTATCTTCACCTTCATCTTTCATACCTTTAAATACACTAAACATCTATAAGGAGACAATATAAATCACAAAAAATTAACCAACATACCATGTTAATAGCATTTAACTTGGACAACTTCTGTTCAAAAAATAACAAAATTCAATAGTAAAATTTTTAGTGTTTCTCATCAATTTTGATAGTTATATGCAAACAGAATCAATGTTCAGTTTTTTTGAAAACTCCAAAAACGAACCTTATTTATTTATGATAGTTATGATAGTTATGTGCAACATAATTACTTTAATATCAACATTCAAACTTTATTATAATAATATAAAAATTAAATTTAATAAATAAAAATATAACTGAATTTTATTTCCATACTTTAACACAACTCTAAATGATCAAAATAAAAATTTCAAGCAAAATGATGCAAAAACTCATAATGTTCTAGCATCCCATAACACATCAACATTATTCAAATTCAAATTAAGATAGATCTCATCAATGAATGACACCTAGCATTATTCAAATTTGAACAAACAACTCCAAAATTCTCTTAAAGAAAATCCATATAAGCACATTTCAAATTTCAGCATTTGCATTAAAAATCCAACAGTAAAATAAAATCCTCATGCATTAACACATAGCAAAAATCGAATTCCACCAATTGTTGTCTTCGTTCTCCATAACATACATGAAAGTTAACTTGCCACCTCATTGGATGTGAATTCAACTGATTTTCTATATCGTTCTTTTAAATTTAAAGAATGCCGCGTCATGCAACGGTTCCCAAATTGTGATTCAATAAACATGTAATAAATGATAGAAATTATATAAAATTGCAAGATTACTAATTTGACTAAACACCTATTCAAACTATATTTATACAACAACCTGCCTTCCTGAAAATTTCTTAAATAAAAAAAAGTACATAAATTTGCACATGCAAAAACCTAAAAAACTAAGCCACATTGGTTACAACAATATAATTTAAATGAAATTATTCATACACCAAATATGTGTTGGAAACATGTGGAAAATAAGCCAAGCCTATGTTTTGATGATTAACAAATCAATTTGAGTAAGTTTTGGTTACTAACGTGTTTGTGGAAATGATTAAAGGTTATAAATTTGAAGAATACGAAGCATGACAAGTCAAGCCAAGTCGATCCCCAAGTCGACTCCAGCAGCGACTTCAAGACGTCATTTCCTTCCAGAGTGGAAATCAAGAATGAGAGGTGTCGAAGTCGCATCCCAAGTCGACTCCGCTTGCGACTTAAGGTGAAGTCGCAAACCAAGTCGACTTCGGTAGCGACTTGGAGGTGTCATTTCTGTTCAGAGTTGAAACCGAGAACGAGAGCTGCCGAAGTCGCATCCCAAGTCGACTCCGCATGCGACTTGGGTGAAGTCGCAAACCAAGTCGACTCCAGCTTCGACTTCGGTATGGAAATTGCTGAACTAGTTAACTCAATGACAGATTCAAGTGAAGATGAAGGTCAAGACAACTCAGACACTCAAATGAAAATCAAATGAAGATCAAAGCAAGAAGGGTTGCATGAATCCATCATGATTGGATTATGAACATATATTTGGACATCATTAGACACTTTAAGATCCAAGTATTCAAGATTTCAAGATATGAAGATAAAGGACTTCAAGCAAGAATAAATATACTGAAGTTGAAATGATGAAAAATATGGAAGGACAACTAACATGAAGAAACTGAAGCAAGAAAAGCATTCCAAGGATTTCAAGTTCATCAAGCAAGCTGACGAGGTGAAGTCGCACCCGAAGTCGACTCCACCTATGACTTGGGTCAAATCGAGGACCAAGTCAACCCAGACTGGAGCTTGAAGAAGTTGCGAACAGAAGAAGTCGCACCCGAAGTCGACTCCATCTGCGACTTGGGCGAAGTCGCACCCGAAGTCGACTTCACCTGCGACTTGGGTCGCAACGGTCGAAAAAATTTTGAACGTTGGCACATTAAATGCACACCACCTACCTCTAAACGTTCGGATTCCCTCCACAATTATAAAAGGCATTCAATATGAACGAGGAGGGTAGCTGAGAAATCATTGAATTAGCATAACTCCCATCTCTAAGAGCATTAAATGATCAAGCCATCATTTAGAAGAAGAACTCCGCTTCCAAACTACCAAGAGCTACTTGCTGAATCATTATCATTGTTGTACAAGTTCTTCTCTGTGCCAAATCTGCATCTACACAATAGTAATGTATAGAAACTTTCTTTTTGTTATTTGTTGTTGTATTGAACTTGATTTAGTTTGGATAACTAAGATCAAGTGTAAGTAAAGTAGTGTGTGATTGGAGTGGAACTTGTCACCTACTTGTGCTGTGAATTGTTGATGCCCCCTAGAGCTGGAATCTAGAAGAGAGCAATGGCTCTAGTTGTATTTTGTGAAATACGTAGTGGAACTCAAGTCACAAGAGGTGTGAGCTTGGAAGAGTGGAGTAGGGAAGGTTGCCCGAACCACTATAAAATCTTGTGTGTTGATATTTATTTCTGCTCTCTACACTATATTGCTTTTCATTTTGTTTCTTCATAAAGGGGACTAGATTAATCCGGGGTAAAGTTTCTGTTAAAGTTTAAAATTTTTAAATACCCAATTCACCCCTCCCCTCTTGGGTAATTGTCATTAACTCGGGACTAACAAGTGGTATCAGAGCAGGTCTTTGAGTTATACCAAAGAGATCTTTTGATATGGCATCCCAATCGATTTCCATTCCCGCATTTGCCGAAGGCCAGTCTTTTACTAGGCCACCATTGTTTGATTGGAATAATTTCGGCTATTAGAAGCTACGTATGAAACAACTCATCATGGCTACAAATATGGACTCTTGGATTACAATCCAAGATGGTGTAACCTTGCCTATTGATGAAAGAGCTTCCAAGTGGACCGATGAGGAAGTAAAAACTGTTAAGAGCAATGCTAAAGCTATGAACTCACTGTTTTGTGCTCTTACCGCTTCCGAATATGATAGAGTATCCTTTTGTTTAACCGCAAAAGAAATATGGGATACTTTAACATCTATCTATGAAGGAACTTTTCAAGTCCAAAGGACAAGGAGAAATATTTTGATTAAAGAGTTGGAAAGCTTTAGATTGCTAGAAGCAGAAAATATTTCTGAAATGTTTGCTAGATTCTCAAAAATTACTAATGCTTTGAAAGGTCTTGGAAAGACAATTTCTGAATCTGAACAGGTCATGAAGATTCTGAGGGCACTACCCGAATCATGGACTCCAAAAATTACTGCAATAGAAGAAGCCAAAGACCTTAACACATTGAAGCTAGAAGACCTTATTAGCTCATTAATGTCACATGAGCTAATCAAGAAAAGAAATGAAGATCACCACAAAGGAAAGAGAGCAATTGCATTGAAAGCAGCACATAACTCAAATGAGTCCACCTCCTCATCTCACAATGACAATGAAGACATTACTCAACTTACACGCAGATTTCGAAAGTTTGTGAGAAAGGAAAAGAACTTCAAATATTTCAAAGAGAGACCACGAAAGGAGAAGAAAAAGGAGGCTACAAAGTGCTATAGATGAGGCGTTATGGGACATATGCAAGCTCAATGTTCTACACCGGAAAAAAGATCAAATGATCAACAAGAAAGGAAGGAAATATATGAAAGCAAAAAATTCCAAAGACCGAAGGGAAGAGGTATATACGTGAATGAAGAAACTTCATCAACAAGTAGTTCCTCAACCGATGATTTTGAAGCGGCAAATTGTGCAAGAATATGCTGCATGGCACAGATTGAGCAAGAAGAAAATTTATTGTGTTTGAACATAACGGAAGTTTTGAAAGATCAAACCATTTCAACAAAGTACATAAGTAATGAAGAGGTAACTTCCAAATTTTACTATTCTCAATCTACTCACTCTTCTATTCAAGAATGTCTCAAATGTACTGAATTAGAAGAATTACAACATGCATATGATTCATTATATGAGGAAATTAAAAAACTAGGAAACAAGTTATCACTAAAGAGACAATAATGCAATTTCATTATTATTGTAAATGGAAAACTAGCTTAAAGTACATCAAAACTGAAAAAAGAAAATGAACTACTATTGAAGGAAGTGGAAAATTTGAAAAAGGTGAATGAATCCGTAAATGAATCATTAGCTAAATTCTCTAATCCAGGAGAAAATGTGAAAATGTTTCTGAACATGACCTCTCAAAACAATAAAAGAGGTCTTGGATACTCCACATTTGAGCAAAGAGAAAGTGACAAATCGAATATACCAATACTTGGGAAAAATCAAACTAAAATTGCATCTATTTACATACCTAAAGGGAAATGAATTGTTTAGACCAAAAGGCCAATCTTTGAACCACAACATACTTGGAGGTTTACTCCTAGATTACCAATGGCTTGCAATTTTTGCAACAAGATGGGTCACAAGATTCATAGATGCAACTTTAAGAAATTATATGACCATGGTGCGAAATTTGTTTGGGTTCCAAGAAACACAAAATTTGAACTTTCAAAGATAGAACAACAAAGATTAAATCAGTTTACTAACCCAAAATGGACCCATAAAATGGGTACCAAAGAGATAAGATTTACTTGCTTATTTTTCAGATATATTTCAAAGCAAAGGTAAGCAACGTTTGGTTCATGGATAGTGGTTGCTCAAGGCATATGACCGGTGAAAGAAGTTTATTTCATAAACTCAAGTCTTGCAACAATGGAACTGTTGCCTTTGGAAACAACGGGAAAGGTAAAATCAAAGGTAAAGGAAACATTTACCGTATTTCAAATGCATGTATGAAAGATGTTTTATTTGTTGAAGGACTCAAGCACAATTTAATTAGTATTAGCCAATTATGTAACAAAGGATACAAGGTTGTGTTTGAATCATCTATATGTAATGTATTTGATGGAGAACATATCATGTTTAGCGGAAAAAGACATGAAAATGTATATTTGGTTTCACTTGATGAACTAGATGGTCAATGTCTAATAGCCATTGACAATGATCCATGAGTTTGGCATAAGAGGCTTGGGCATATAAACATGACAAATATATAGACTCTATGGAAGAAGAGTTTGGTAGAAGAATTGCCTAAATTGAAATATGAGAAAGATAAAATTTGCAAGGCATGTCAATTGTCAAAACAACCTAAAATGCCTTTCTCTACAAAAAAGGAAATTTTCACTAATAGGCCACTTGAATTGCTACACATGGATCTATATGGGTCATCCGACGTTTTAACCATTGGTGGAAAGAAATATATGTTTGTGATAGTTGATGCTTTTTCAAAATTCACATGGGTAATTCTCTTAGCTAGCAAAAATGAAGTCTTCTCTATGTTTGCAACGTTTGTAAACTTGGTGCAAAATGAAAAATAAAGCACTATTATGACCATTAAAAGTGATCATGGTGGTGAGTTTGAAAATAAACGATTCACAGAGTTATATAATGAAAAAGGAATTCACCACACATTTTTTGCACCAAGAACTCTACAACAAAATGGAGTGGTTGAAATGAAAAATAGAACCATACAAGAGATGGCTAGAACAATGCTAAATGAGAGTAAATTATCCAAGAAATTTTAGGGTGAAGCCGTAAGTACAACTTGTCATGTGTTGAACCGAGTTACCATTAGAGCAATCTTGAAAAAGACCCCATATGAGCTGTGAAAAGGTAGAAAACCAAATATTTCATATTTTCATGCTTTTAGTTGCACATGTTATGTTTTGAACAATGAAAAAACCAACTTGGGAAAACTGGATGCTAAGAGTGATGATGCAATATTCATTGGTTACTCATCAAATAGCAAAACATATAAAGTATTCAATAAACAGAACCAAGTTGTAGAAGAATCGATTCATGTTGTTTTTGATGAAACTAACCCTTGCTTCAAAAGAAAAGATGATTTAAGTGATGCAAATGATGTCACAAGTGATCTTAAAAAAACTGCATGTGGAAAAGCAAGAAGAATCCATAGAGGAAAGGGTAAGTGAAGATAATAATTCCTATAAACCTCCAACTAAGTTAAAGTTCAAAAATGCCCATCCAATTGAGCAAGTTATAGGGAATGTCTACGAAGGTGTAAAGACTAGAAGGTCAAAACAAAATATTTGTGGACAATACGCCTTTGTATCCAAAATTGAACCATCCCCTAGAGCTGGAATCTAGAAGAGAGCAGTGACTCTAGTTATATTTTGTGAAATACATAGTAGAACCCAAGTCATAAGAGGTGTGAGCTTTGAAGAGTGGAGTAGGGAAGGTTGCCCGAACTACTATAAAATCTTGTGTGTTGATATTTATTTCTGCTCTCTACACTATATTGCTTTCCATTTTGTTTCTTCATAAAGGGGACTAGATTAATCCGGGGTAAAGTTTCTGTTAAAGTTTAAATTTTTTAAATACCCAATTCACCTCTACCCTCTTGGGTACTTGCCATTAACTCGGGACTAACAATATGAACAAGTATCAAATCAATAAATTCCTTTTTCTAAAAATATTTTATTCAAAATTCCAGATCAATCTAAGATTCTATCAATACTTTCCTAACCTACCACGTTGGGTTTGGATTTGGTGCTTTCTTATCCCACTAAAGTGGGTATGGATTCATCCAAAAGAGTTCCAACCATCCATAACCTTTTTTAAAAAATCATAACCTTCATGAAACCTAATAAGATCTCTAAAGCGAGTCAAAACTATAAAATTTGTAATATGTAGCAGGTTCCATAAATCCATAAGGCGTATTTAATCAAAATTTCAACCATTCATTTACATTCAATAAACTATAAATATTCACCCATCATTGCCATAAAACTTCATCTCCACCATTGAAATTGATATAATTCATCACAAAAATCATCACCACTAGTTTTGCTATCAGCATCAATTTGTCACCTTTAAAACCATGACAAAAAACTTGTAGTGCCATTAGAGGCATTCGAAGGGCTATGATCAATCATAAGAAGCACAAAAAAGTATTAAAAGGCTCACGTCAAGTAACCATCGCAAGTGGGCCCCACATGAAGGAGAAGATGAACAATTATATTCAGTAAGGTACCGCAGTCAGAGGTACCCTCTTCTTTGCATGGTTGCCACATGTTCAAAAGACAAAAGAGAAAAGGCGGTGGAAAAGTAAGGTATCATGGCAAATGGATTTAATCGAGGTACCCTCTCCATCAGAAGACTCATCATATGTCTACTACAATCCAAAAATAAAAGTGATGGACGAGGGTACCGCGACTAAGTGACTTAGCCACAATATCCTATGTACTCTCATAAATAGCATCACAGGGCTGCTTATTTGCATGTTAAAGTAAGGGTTAAGTTTTTCCCTTTATTCCTTATTCAGATCATCTCCTCTTCCTCACTTTTATTTCTTTTAAACTGTTATGCTATCCATTTTTAGTTCTCATGCTGTTCGTACTTAAGTTGTTATGCTGGCAAACTTAAGCTGTAATGTTGCTCAACATAAGTCTCAACTTGGGATGACTCTAGTCATTCTACTATCTAACCTAAGCCACCATCTTGACTAACTTAATTCTTATGTTTGTCTAAAACCCCATTATGTTGTCCGAATAAAGCGGTTATGCTATTTAAAGTCAAATTGTCATGATTTCGAATCAGAGTTGATAATTTCCATATGGTTTCCATGACTGATCATGGTGGATCGAAATGTTAGATCCTACACTTGCTTCAGTACGAAGCTAATGTAGTTAATTATGTGCCAACATTTTTCTTTTATATAGGAGCGCGCATAATTCGAAGGACCTACTAATTGATAGCGGCTTATGGATGTGTGCAATCCAAATGTTCTTTAGTTGGCCCAGTCAAGCATAAGTTTCCAAGTTAGCCCAAGTTAGTTTAAGTCTCTTAATTAGCTTGATTCAACCTGAGATTTATCATGTAAAACCTTTGGTTAGACTCAATTTTTTAGTAGAACACCCAAAACAATCCAGAAGTCATATAAAAAATGCATCGGTTTGTTGAATATCTGTAAGAACCACACTATTTTACCATGTATATGTAAGAATCTTATGCGAAATACATTGGTTTGCTATGCATGTACAGGAATTGTATGTGAAACATGCTAGTCTATTTTGCATCTTTGGAAGTTCTGTAAATTATGTATGAAATTGATCAACTTGCTATATAGGATCATTAGCATAGCAAATAGCCCATCACTAATTCCATACTGAATCATCGCTAGTGGACAAGCAAAACATAAACTCACTTAAGTCATGGCACATAGGGACATGTGCACTTTCTTTTTCAAGTTACAGCACATAGCCACATGTGCTTTGCTCTCGATGTACAATTCATTTAAATTACAGCAAGTGGTGATATATACTTTCCTCTTTTTCAGTCATAGTGAGTGACGACATATATTCTGTGACTATATCTTCTGTTAGACAAATTTTCCCTTTGCACTCGTAAAGTCATAGAAAAATATTTTCTCGTATTTTATTATTATATCAATAAAAAATATCGTAACAACAGACTTTAGAACTTAAGTCTTTTAATCAAAGATTTTCTCTTAAAAAATAAAATCAAAGTATGTAACACACCGCAACATACTTCTATGATATTTTTTCAAACTTGGTTAAAAGATTAAAATGCTTCACTTTAACAAAATTTATAAATAAAAAAAATTCAATAATCAAGCATTTGCTTCTCAAAACTGCTAAATAAAATTGACCCCGAAAGAGCATGAAACGACAAGTTTATGGGACAGAAAATAGAAAGAAGTGTGACAACCTTTTTTTTTTTCGGGATGAATAGGATGGCAATTTGATTTATTAACTTTAGCATCTCCACTTGCTCTTGAACTGTATCAGCGTTTAAACTGGATTCTGATCTTATGCTCCCGGGAGCATGCAGTGCTGCCTGCTTCATGGCGCATATATCTATTTTTTTTATGTGTTTTTGAAAATTTTTTCGTAAACTTGTTAGCCCAAGTGTATTTAATCTGCGTATAATTTTTTACATTTTTGGAGTATTTTAGATATTTATTTTTTATTTTTAAAAATCAATGATATTTTAGATAATTTTAAATTACTAAAATGCCACTTATTTTCAAAATAAAAAAATTTAAAAATCTATAAAAATGATAAAAATTGATATATACGTTAAATATACTTTGGCTAATAAGTTTATGAAAAAAATTTCAAAAAAAATAAAAAAATAGGTATATACGCGCCGGAGCATGCATCACTGCAAGGCGCATGCACCTGAGGTCCGTTTAAACTTTGCTGCCGGCCACTGGATTAAAGAACTCTGCTCCAAACTTGAAAAGGTCTAATCTCCCACTGTGTGTTGGATTTCTGGTAGGCCGCATAGGATCGTATGGCGTTGTACTTTGCCCGTCAAATTTGTACGGTTACCTAGCTATCCACAGGCAGTGTGGGTGTTCTGTGTACATGGTGGATGTGTGTCTCTACAGTTATTTGATGAGTGCATGTTATCTCCCTTTAAATAATAAATGGATGCTCTGTCTTTTTTGGGCTTAATTGTAATATTTTCTAACATATACTTTGATAGAAGAGAAAAAATATTTTTTTATATAAATATACAAGCCTTACCTAAATCTTCTTTCATGCGAAATTCGACAATTCCTTTTTTTTTTTTTTTTATTTCGATTTTGAAAATCGAGAAAATGGGCGTTGACACGTCTTCATGCTCTTCTTTGTGATACTTGGGTTGGCGATTTACGGGTGATAAAATGTTTTATTTGTATTTGGTGATTTACGGGTGATGAAATGTTTTATTTTTTTGACATTTTTATATATATTCATGCTCTTGCTCTTTTTTAACCTATGATTTTTGGTAATTCATTAAGTATTTTATTATAATTTAAAATTTTCAAGATTTCATTGGTTGATTATCCATGTCAGGCCCTTACGTGACTCAAAGATGTTGAAAATTAAAAAATAAAATTTTGGGTCATCCATAAATCGCCAAATTTATGAAGTAGCCGCACAGAAGCCCATAATATAATATTATAAGGGTGTTTTTTTAACTAAAAATTTTTCAACTTAAAACTTTTTATTCTCTACAATTATCTTATTTATTTCTTCACCTTTTTTTATACGACTATCTTATTTTCGATTATTCTACACAAATACCCATATAACTAACCTACTTAATTTAACTTTATTCTTTTTACTCTTCGTTATTACTCCTATTATCTCATATCGTTTTCTCCCATTTTGTAAACCTTTTAGGCTAAAAAATTTTCATTAAAAATTTTATCACATCCCAAGCATACTCATAATTTGCCAGTTTGTGTTGCGAGGCAATAAAAAAATCCAAAAATTTAATTTTTAATTTTTAATTTATTTTATAAGTATTCAGAATCCATCTATTTCTTTATCCATGTAAAATTTAGCAATTTTTAATTTATTTATCATTTTAATTAGCTTTCTAAAAATTAAGAAAATAGTCACAGAACAATTTTTTTAATTTATTGGATATGTTATTTTGATTCTAAAAATCAAGAAACGAACACGAATCCGCACCCATTTTCTTTCTCTTATTACAAGAAATCAAAATAAAATGTCAAATAAACTCAAAAGATTATCGAATTTCATAAAAATAAAGATTTAAGTCATGTTCACATATTTATTAAAAATTTAATAATAATAAAATACTTTTTTAGCCTACCCTATTGCGCCAAAGCAGACAACTATATAAGACAACGCCCCTCGCACTTTTGCAGTATAAGAAGTCACACGATTTTATGTGAACACTTCTAAAATCGAACCTTTTAGAAGTGGCCCAAAGTTGTCGTTTACTTCCTTTGATTTTTATACATATGCATGTCTTACCTAGATTTTTCTTACCATGGAATGTAGCAATTTTATGATATTTAGATTGTAAAAATAGATAACGGATACGCGCAACAAATCAGAGGGGAAAGATCGAGGTGGGACATTCATAAGTATAAAAATTCAAAAAATTTTGAAGTATTTTTCGGAGTTACCCATAAATCGTAAGATTTACATGCGTTTTAATTTGTCTCAAAATACTTGTATGTGAGCCTATTAAAAGTGGAGATGGATCCTAGTCCCCTCAATTGCTTCAAAAAATCTATTTAATTTTAAAAATTTTTATGACTACACTAACTATATTTAGATCTTTCACCTTATGAAATTTAACACTTTTTAAAATTTATTTGATATTTTATCAACCCAAATTTGATTAAATAAGAAAGCCTTGTGATCCAGTGTGGTAGAATGCATATTGGGTGATATACAAGCAGCCCAAAAATATTTTTTACATTTTCATTAATATATAAGCCTTACCTAGATTGCTTCCCAAATCCAATTTTACATTCTTTAATGTTTATTTTTTTTTTACTTTTGAAAAAACATAGATACCCTTTTCTTATCATGCCATTTTATTTTCAAAAATAAAAGATATTTTCAAAAAGTACAGAATTTGAAATGAAACCAATTGCCAACACATCTATGGAAAAATAAAAACTTATAAATATATTTCTGGCTGCATATATATCAGGAGTGACACGTTGAATATTTTTCTAAATTTTCAAAATTATAAAGTTTTGCGTAAATATTTTCTAATTATTATATATTTATCTTAAACAATTTTATTTAAAAAATATGGGGATTTTAAAAAAATTCTTATATCAAATAATAGACTTTTCAAACCCCCTATTGAAAAAAGGGATGATGTATATAGATATCATAACCAAAGTGGTTAACAAACCGGTTAAAAGAGTGACTCTGGTCCAACCGGTTCAAAAATTTATTAAAAAAATGATTAAACCGGTATGGTTACAATTTATGTACAATATATTTGAATACAGCATATATATTAAATTGATAAAATAAAAATGTAAAAAGTTTATATATAAATAATACAATTATTGGAATTAATTGGACATCACTGTAGGTAGAGCATTGCCTGATTACCCAAATCATCTCCTTTTATTTTTCTTTTAACTTTTAAATATTTAATTTTTTTAATAACCAAACTGAAAATGTAAAATGTGAATTTTGTGCTGTGTGCAACCCCACCGACTATTCGCCCCTTGAAACTTGCAAAGGCATGCCAAAAAAAGGCAGAACGAATGGATGATGATGCATGAATCATGATAGCTATCAAAATAAAAAAAAATTGAAATTAAACCCTTCCCTATCTCTATTTCAGCGATCTAAATGAAGTCTGAAAATAAAAACATGCTAATCGACAACATGGTGGAATTATTTCAGGGAAGAAAAACGACATGGCGGGGATGAAAATAGATGAGAAGATGGCTTGAATTCGCTGCTCTTCGTTTTCGAAAATGGAAAGGGAAATAGGGAGGAACGAAGGTTAGCAACTACATAAGATTATTTATTTTTCAAAGGTTGCATTTGCTGCCGGAAGTGGGAAGAAACAAGGTGGGTGGGAGAACCAAGGCGGAGATAGCAGGAAAGATGAGGTCGCTGGCCAGGGTGAAAAACTTTACAAATTCCGAATACCAAACCGGTTAAACCGGTCGACTCCCTAACTAATTCAACCGGTGGTTTAACCAAGTTACAGCGGCTTAGTTAGGCCAACCGGTGAACCGGACAGGTTTCCAGTGCAACCGGTCGGAATGGCCGGTCCTATCCGGTTTTAACAACATTTACAGATTTCATGTGCCTAGGTTCAGCATTTATAATACTAACCTAGAAGTATTAATTTTTTCCTAAATAACTCTCAAAACTAACAATGTTAAGATCGGGTGCACTTAGCTTTGATGCACATGCGCACAAATGCCTTTTATTTTTTAAAATTTTTTATACAATTGTTAATGTAAATATATTTAACATGTGTATTAATTTTTACCATTTTTGAAATTTTAAATTTTTTTAAAAATCAGTGGCATTTTAGTAATTGAAAATTAGTAAAATGCTATTGATTTTTAAAATTTTAAAAAATTAAAAATCTTCAAAATTGGTAAAAATTGATACACATGCTAAATACAATTAGATTAATAATTGTATAAAAAAAGTTTTAAAATTTTTTAAAATGAATTAAATGCACTTAGGTGTGTTGGAAACATTTGGAAAATAAGTCGAGTTTATGTTTTGATGATTAACAAACCAATTTGAGTAAG
Organism: Annona cherimola; assembly: GCA_030490835.1. Classification (NCBI taxonomy): domain Eukaryota; kingdom Viridiplantae; phylum Streptophyta; class Magnoliopsida; order Magnoliales; family Annonaceae; genus Annona; species Annona cherimola. Next base: position 30,704,180 of record CM059971.1, on the reverse strand, counting down.
TTTTGGTTACTAACATGTTTGTGAAAATGATTAAAGAATATACAAATGAAGAAAATGAAGCATGACAGGTTAAGTCGATTTTCAAGTCGACTCAGGCTTCAACTTAGGTCAAGTCGATCCCTAAGTCGACTCAAGAAGCGACTTCAAAGCGTCGTTTTCGTCCAGAGTTGAAATTGAGAAGCAAAGCTGCCAAAGTCGCAAATGAAGTCGACTCCGCATGCGACTTGGGTGAAGTCGCAAAAGAAGTCGACTCCGCATGCGACTTGGGTGAAGTCGCAGACCAAGTCGACTCCAGCATTGACTTCGAAACGACATTTCCTTCCAGAGTTGAAATCGAGAACGAGAGCTGCTGAAGTCGCATCCCAAGTAGACTTCGCATGCAACTTGGGTGAAGTCGCAGACCAAGTCGACTCCATCTTCGACTTCAATGCGAAACTTACAGATCAAGACGATTCAATGCTAGATTCAAGAGAAGATGAAGGCCAAAACGACTCAAATATTCAAATAAAGATCAAATGAAGTCTAGAGCAAGCAAAGTTGCATATTGTCATGGATAATCGAGATCATACATTTGGACCTCTCTTATCCACTCCAATACTCAAAGACTCAAGACATGGAGTCAAATGTGTTTAAGATAAAAGAATTATAAAGAGTCTTAAGTATAATCAAAGGAAGAATAACCAAATATGAAGAAATTCAAGCAAACATATATTCTAAGATTCAAGTACTCAAGAACTCAAGAAAATGATTCCAAAGATTAAAGTACTCAAGAACTCAAGAAAAGGATTCCAAAGATTCAAGTACTCAAGAACTCAAGAAAAGGATTCCAAAGATTCAAGTACTCAAGAACTCAAGAAAAGGGATCCAAGGTTCTCTATATAAATGATCATATAGTGTTCCAAAGAGATATAAATCAATGGAGAACAATCAATATGAAGAAAATCAAGAGATCAAAGTCATCTCTGAAGATTTCAAGTTCAACTAGCAAGCTGAAGAAGTGAAGTTGCACCCGAAGTCGACTTCACCTGCGACTTTGGTCAAGACGAGGACCAAGTTGACCCAGACTGGAACTTGAAGAAGCAGCGGATAGGCAAAGTTGCACCCAAAGTCGACTCCATCTTCTACTTGGGTGAAGTCGCACCCGAAGTCGACTCCAATTGTGACTTGGGTCGCAACGGTCGAAAAAATTTCGAACGTTAGCGCATTAAATGCGCGCCACCTACTTCCAAACGTTCGAATTCCCTTAACAATTATAAAAGGCATTCAATATGAACATGGAGGGCAGCTGAGAATTCATTAAATGTGCATAACTCCCATCTTCAATAGCATTAAGTGATCAAGCCAACATTTAGAAGAAGAACTTTGCTTCAAAACTGCAAGAACTGCTTACTGAATCTCTAAGCCTATACTACAAGTCCTTCTCTGCACCAAAACTGCATCTATACAACAGTAATGTGTAGAAACTTTCTTTTATTCTTATTGTTGTATTGAACTTGATTTAGTTTGGGTAGCTAAGATCAAGTGTAAGCAAAGCAGTGTGTGATTGGAGTGGAACTCGTCACCAACTTGTACTGTGTATTGTTGATGCCCCCTAGAGCTAGAATCTAAAAGAGAGCGGAGGCTCTGGTTGTATATGCTCCCTAGAGCTAGAATTTAGAAGAGTGTGGAGACTCTAGTTGTATTCGCGGAATACATAGTGAAACCCAAGTCGCAAGAGTTAGAATCTAGAAGAGAGTGGAGACTCTAGTTGTATTCGCGGAATACATAGTGAAACCCAAGTCACAAGAGGTGTGAGCTTGAAAGAGTAAAGTAGAAAGGTTGCTCGAACCACTATAAAAACCTTGCTTGTTGATTTTTATTTCTGCTCTCTGCACTATATTGCTTTCCATTTTGCTTCTTCATAAAGGGGATTAAATTAATCCGGGGTAAAATTTTTGTTTAAGTTGAAAATTTTTAATTACCCAATTCACCCCTCCCATCTTGGGTATTTGCCATTAATTCGGGACCAACAAGGTGCACTTAGCATAAATCTACCCGAGTGTACTTAGGCATTCTCTGTTAAGAACCATAACACCTTTGCATTGAGAAGCATACTGATTTTGTTTTTTGTTCGTATTTTACCCTTTAATTGCATTGATATTGTGTATGCACCTGAGATGAGATGGAAGAAAGGAAAAGTGTTGGATGAGCATAAATTAATACTACTGATTTTTTTTAATGTTTAAGTGATAGTAATATAGATTCCAAATAAACCTTTCCAAAGTCCTTTCAACCCAATACACCCCTTTTAAGGTGTGTTTGACAATGGGTATAAAATGTTAAGTTAAAATTTTGCAATTTATTCACTCTCCATAACTACTGTATTTTTTAATTATTTTTTTTACATTTTCAACTACAACTACCCTAGTTTTCAATCATTTCTACACAATTATTCATACAACTAACCTGTCTATTTTAACTTTATCCTCTTTACTCTACATTACTCTTATCATATCACATTATTTGATAACTTATATTTTCAAAAATTTTTTACCAAAAATTTTATCCATTCCCGAACACACATTTAATGACAACTAGACATAGCCAGTAGTATTGCATTCGGTGTGTGTGCATGGAATCTCATCATCGAGTTTGGTGGAAAAAAATCATACTTTTTAAGTGAAACAAAATAAATTTATTTTTGAAATATTCTATCTATTAAAATTTTGAATAAGCCGGAATGTAACTTGGATTGGGTTAGGCTCAAAATACCCAATGAAAAATAACGATAGAATTTACATTTTTAGACAATCCAAACGTATCCACTGTTCCGACTGTAACCACCGCATCTCATAAATCCCTCCGCAGTCTGTACCCACTATGTTTACGCGGTCTAGAAGCAAAGCCACGTAACTCACTGTTTACATGGTCCACTTCTAGAAATAAAGCAACACAACCTTTTTAAATTTAAGATTTTGATTACTGATGTAAAATCTAATTTATTGATTGCAGTTAGTATCATTTGTTTGTTTATGAGACTAAGTTTCATTCTGATCAAATATGTTTATGGGTTATATTTGTTAAAAAAAATGTGTAAATTATAAAAAAATACTTAGATCTATTTACAAATTTACACATTTGTCAGAATGTAATAATACTTTATAAAATTATTTACTCATATAGAAATAATATTTTGTATGGTTCAGATGTCGAAAATATTACATTAAATTTAATATTTTAGCAATTTTCGTAACTTACACATAGATATATATATATATATATGTCAATAAATGTGACTCATAAATATACTTTATTGAAATGAAACTTAAGGTGTATTTGGCAAGTGACAAAAAATGTCAAGTCAATCTAAAACTTTTAACTCTCTACAATTATTATATTTTTAATTATTTTTTCACATTTTCCTATACAACTTTCTTACTTTTCAATCATTTCTACACAACTATCCATACAACTAACCTATCTATTTTAACTTTATCATCTTTACTACTTATCATTAACCCTATCATATCATATTATTTGACAATTTTTACTTTACAAAACTTTTCATCAAAAATTTTATTCATTACCAAACACACCCTTAATTAGTCTCTTAGATAAATAACTAATGTTAAATATGATAAATGGATTGAAATTTCCATCCAAATTAAAATCTGGAATTCGAAGAGGTACGGCTCCTCTTGGACGCAGTCTATGTTTACATGTCCCATCAGTGATCTGCACAGTTAATTTATTAATTTGCCCATGCAATTCAAAGGCCTCACCTTCTTCTAGCGATTTTTCGGACACCGCTGCGCTCGAATACTGGAGATGCTGAGAAGGTGGTAGCTGATTCAAGTTGATTATATCACCGGGTAGAAATTGCTATCAAAATTTCAATCGGAGGGTCGGCCATGGATTCGGTGATGCACGGAAGATGCAAGTCACATGGCTTCGGGATTTTTGGGACAAATGCTTCACGGTCGAAGGAGAACAAGGCAGTGGCTATTGTTGTTGTCGACAAGATACTTCTTACAGGCGTTAAGAATAACAGTCCGTTCGCTGGACTTTTTATGGGCTGCAGTGGAAGTTCGGGCATCAGCTCCATGATGGAGAAGATGATGGCACGGAGGCTAGATGCAGTTTGGATTTGTTGGCGGATTTCCATCAGTTTCTCTTAGCTTTTGCCGGAGAGGATGCAGTGGGGCGTGCAGTCCTGAGGAAGGCGATTATGGGAGGCTAGTCATTGGCGACGTTGCTCGCCTGGGGAAAGAGCAGTCGTGGATTCGGCCATAGCAATGGAAGGTTGTTGACTTCTGTCGGAGAAGAGAAGACAACAGGCAGTCTTGTCCTGCTAGCAGATATCGACGTCGTTGGTGATGACGGATTTGGAGGATGATGAAGCCGGTGCGTGCTTGTTAATGGCGGCGATTGGATGGGACGTTGTTGCTGATGGGGGCACCGTCGTGTGGCTGGATCTGAGGAGGATGACTCGGGCTGAGTGGTCGACGATTGGCTCGCCAGATTTGAATAGATAAGCCACCGGTTCAAGGAGTCATGGATGGTAACATGTTGAAGATGATGGGGCGGTGAGCAACCGGTGATGTAGATGATGAGAATATTATGATAAAGAGGGTGTACTTGGAAAGTGATAAAATTTTTAGACAAAGGGTGTGTTTGTTTGGAACATAAACATGTCAACCAAAACTTTTCAATCTAAAACTTTTCACTCTCCATAACTACTCTATTTTTTAATTATTTTTTCACATTTTTCTATACAAACTAACCTATTTTTCAATCATTTCTACACAACTATCCAAACAACTAACCTATCTATTTTAACTTTATTCTCTCTACTCCTCATCATTACTCCTATTATATCATATCATATTCTATCAATGTGACAACTTCTACTTCAAAAACTTTTCATCAAAAGTTTTACCCCTAACCAAACACACCCAAAGTAATAAAATTTTGATTTTGATGAAAGGTTTTTGGTGTAAAAGTTTTTTAAACGAGAGAAAATGATATAATGTAATGAGAGTAATGATGAGGAGTAAAAAGAATAAAATTAAAACAGGAAAAAATTCTCTTCATACCCAGAACATTCGACCATTACTTCTTTCATACCCACACATTTCATAAATTTCCTTGATGCCCATAACGTTTCACTATGAATTCTCTAAATGCCCATGTGATCGATTTTTTCCAATCGAAAGTCAAATGCATGCAGAACTGTCAATTTTGTCCTTACACCATTTGTAAATAAAGATTCTAAATGAAATCTCTACTATATTTTTTGTAAAACAAATTTGATGTATCTTTCATTTAAATTATAATGAAAGTAGAGTAGCAATTTATTTCATCTTTGTTTACATAATTGTGTGCAGGCAAAATCAACATTTCTATATGCACTTGATGTCTGTGTAGGCTAAAATTGACAATATGGGTGTTTGGGGAATTAGGCGTGTTGAAGAAATATCTGAAATATTATAGGTATAAATGAATAATGACCAAATGTTGTGGGTACGAGAAAAATTTTCTTTTAAAATAAATAGGTTAGATATATGAGAAGTCATGTCAAATGCTTCAAAAATATGATAGTTGTATAAAAAGAAGTAAAGAAATAATTAAGAAATATAGTTATGAAAGTGAAAAGTTTTAGATTAAAAATTTTTAAAGTAAACAAACACCCCTAAAAAGTTTTTAGTATAAAAATTTTTAAAATTGAAGAAATAATAATAAGTAGTAAAGAGAACAAAGTTAAAATATATAGATTTGTTATAGATAGTTACGTAAAAATGATTAAAAAGTAAGACAGTTATATAAAAAATATAAATAATAAAATAGTTGTGAAGAATGAAAAATTATAAATTGAAAAGTTTTAATTTACAAAGTTTTCTAGGGTAAACAAATACACTCTAATTCAAAAAAGAAATCGTATTGCAAATTTAACGAATGAAGGAGGCAGAATGGGTATTTTTTGGAATAAAATGCAATACTACTATCTTTCTTCTATTGACAATTGATCTTTTTAAATTTATTTAATATTTCATTTTAATTTTTTGAAATAAAAATCAGCATGAATCCATATTCATTTTTTATTTTTTAAAAATAGAAGTAAAATACCAAAAACAATTATCAAATTTCATAGAGAGAGATATAGGTGATGCTCGTATATATCTAAAAATAAAAAAAATTCAAAAAATATATTTTTTGATGGTGGCCTCATTTGATATTATTCATATATATGTCAGATTACATATTTGTCATTTTGAAATTATATTCTAAGTAAAATATATTATTATTATTACTATTTACATTTTTATTTATGTTTATATTATTTCTGATCAAATTTATCTTTTCTATCATTTTCTTACTTAAAAAATTTTCTCCTAAAAGTAATAATTTATTACTATATTTATTAAAGATTTAATTTGTCTATGAATTAAATTCTAAAAATTGTAACATTTCACATGGTGGAATATTTAGATGCGGGCTATATATGTAAAAAAATCAAAGAAAATAAAATGAATATTATTGATTTGCATAAGAAAATTATTTATTACATATAGCAATAACACACAGCCTAAATAAAATTTCAATGAATATACTAATAAGTTGTGTACTTCTAGAAGAATTTTTAAGTAATAAAACGGAAAAAATAACAAATTTAATCATAATGCCATGAAAAGGGGATGCAGATGGTGCAATCTCAACTTCATAAAACTTAAGCTTGTCTAAATCCTAATTTTAATTCAATCGTTAAAGTTTAAACTTTAATTTTATTTGTAAAACTTAAATTTTAATTATATTTATGTAAATTGGATTCGGAATAAAATTCAAAATGGAATTTGAATTCATAGGTTTTTATTTAATAATGATAAATTTAGATTATCATATAAGGATGTCGATCATGTGCGTCGATGCATGAATTAGTGCTCATATTATCTACTTTCAAAAATTAAATTAAAATGTTATGTAAAATTTAAAAATTACTAAACTTCACAAGGTGGGATATCTAGGTTCGGCCTATATATATAAAAATCAAAGAAAATAAAAATATATTCTTACATTTGTATGGCCGACCTCATATGATCAGAGTCCTTCATGTAATAGCCTAATTAAATTTGTAATAAATATGTAAGAAATTAAAATATTACTTTTAGAAGAATTTTTTTAGTAAAACCGGAAATTTTGTAAATTTAATCATAAATAATATAAATACGAATAGAAATGTGAATAGTAATAATAACATAAGTTCCCTAAAATATAATTTTGACATAACAAATATGCGGTGAAACATAAATACGAATGATTTAAAATGGTGCTACCATCCAAAATTTTTAAATATTTTTAATTTCTTTTTATATTGCGAACCTCATTTGTATCTTTCTCTCTGTGAAAATTTGATAAACTTAAAAAAAAATTTGGTATTTTATTTTATTTTTAAAATAAAAATGGACAAGGATTCTGTCCTTCTATTTTAAAATTTCAAATTAAATACTAACGTTATTTTTCATTAGGTATCTTAACCTAAATTCATTCTAACGTAACCAAGTTACATCCTTGTCCATTTCAAATTTTAATAGATAGATTATGTAAATGATGCATTTATTTTATTCATTTTAAAGTATGAAATTTTAGCCGAGATAAAAATATATGCATCGTTTTCCATGAAGAGAGATGTATTGGATTGACAGTATTTAGAAAGGTTTATTTGGAATTTACATTAATATCAACAGCAGGGACAAAATACTACACTAAAAAGTGTATTCTCAGTCTCACTAAACTTTTTTTTAAGTCCTAATCTGGTGCACCAGAGCGCAAAAATTTATTTATTTTTGAAAAAGTTTTTATACAATTGTTAATTTAAGTTGTAATCACAAGGAGTAAATCAAGCATAACCTATATTTTGATGACTAACAATCCAAATTTGAGAATTCTAGGATACTAACAAGTGTGTCAAATTGTTTTAAGTTAGAAATTTTCAAAAGCAAGACATAGCAGATCAAGTTACAGAGTCAAGTCGACTCAAGCATTGACTTAGGTCAAGTCAATACCTAAGTCAACTTTAGGATCAACTTCAACTGACATTTTTTTGACAGCGCTGTAATTATGAATGCGTGAGCAGGCGAAGTCCACTTCACAAGCGACTTGGTTGGATCTCAGGACTCTGATGCTGAGTCTGAAGAAGTAAAGTCACATCTCAAGTTGACTTTGCCATGCAACTTGGGTGAAGTTCTAGATGAAGTCGACTCGGTTATGCAACTTGCGGTGAAATTGCAACTCAAGTAAACCCCAACATTTGACTTGAACACAAAGGGATTCAAAACAAGAAGTATCAAGCTCAAAAATCAACCGAAAAAGTTCAAGCAACTCACCGCATGTTAGATCAAAGACAAGTGTCATATATTGTTAAGCAAAATATCCATGCACATGGCTCAGATTGAAAAAGAGTACATCTGAGAGCAAGGCTTTCAATTTATGAAGCATTGAAGTTCCAAAGAGCGTATTGAATAGTGAAGTCGCAACCCAAGTTAACTTCACTTGTGACTTAGGTCAAATCCCAAACTAAGTAGACCCCAAAATAAAACTTAAAGCTAGAAGCAAGGAGCAATATCTTGAGAAGAAAGTCCGGAGTGTTGGAAATAATAGTTAAATCAAAAAAATAAATTGACCAAAGCACAAGTTTTGATAATTAACAAATACAAATTTGAGTATGATATGATTACTAATAAATTTTCTGAATATCTTTAAGGAATGAAAAATCAGACCAAGTCGATCACCAAGTCGACTTCAACTTCGACTTAGGCGAAGTCGATCCCAAAGTCGACTCCACAAGCGACTTCAACAGGTATTTTTTAGACAGCGTTGAAATTGGGGAGTTGAACAACCGAAGTCGCAAATGAAGTCGACTCCACTTGCGACTTGAAGCCAAGTCGCAGATGAAGTCGACTCCACTTGCGACTTGAGGCTAAGTAGCAGATGAAGTCGACTCCATAATCGACTTGAAGCAGCTGTTTCCCTCAAGCGTTGATTTTGGAAGGCAAAACAACCGAAGTCGCAGATGAAGTCGACTCCACTTGCAACTTGAGGCCAAGTTGTAGATGAAGTTGACCCCAGAATCGACTTGAAGAAGCATATTCCTTTCAGAGTTAAAATTGGGCAGCAAAACTTTTGAAGTCGCAACCGAAGTCGACTCCACATGCGACTTGAGTGAAGTCGCAGGCAAAGTCAACTCTAGCATCAACTTCAACATGATAAGACAAATTTTCAAGCACAAGTCAAAGCACAAGTCCACTTCAATATGAAGAAAACTCAAGTTTCTCAAACTTGAATATATGAAGACTAATTCAAGTTTAAAGCAAGCAAGATACATGGATTCATTCATTCTAAATACAAGACTCAAGTTCCTTAAGCTCACGGGACTTAAAGCTAATTCTGTACAAATAAGCTTCTAGTATTGAAAGACAAAGGAAGAAGAAGAAGTTAAACAAACAAGAGATATATCAACAAAGATCAAACTGACTTGGCACAAGGAAATAGCCAAGTCGCACACCAAGTCGACTCCAAGATCGACTTGAGGTCAAGTCGCACCCCAAGTCAACTCCAAGATCGACTTGAAGCCAAGTCTTAAACCAAGTCGACCCAAAAGATAGACTTGGAAGCTGAAGAACAGCCGAAGTCGCACACGAAGTCGACTCTAGCATGCGACTTGAGTGAAGTCGCACATGAAGTCGACTCCACCTGCGACTTGGAGACGTAACGTTTGAATTTTTTAACATTGAAACATTTATTACGCGCAAACCAATTCTATAACGTTCAAAATTTTCCCTCCTCTATATATAGACACTCAAGCAAACGTGGATACACACAAGAAAGAGCTGAAAAAGAGGAAAGAAGTGCTATTAAGAGTTTTTTTTATTTACTTTTCTCTACAATTGAATAATCTATACACTTTCAAAGGAAGAACAAGCTTCAAAGTTGCGGTTTGCTTCAACGCAACACGATTGGTTGCTTCTGCAGATTCTTCCTCGAGCTAAAACTTGTTACACAAATCTGTAAAGTGTAGATTTCTCCTATTTTCATTTTGTTGTTTGTTTTTGGTGCTTGGTTTGAGTTTGGTGGTTCAAACCAAGACATCGCAAGTAGAGTTATGATTGGAGTGTAACTCATCACCTACTTGTGTTGATTGTATATGCACCCTTGAGCTAGAATCTAGAAGAGAGTGGAGGCTCTGGTTGTATATGCCCCATAGAGCTAGAATCTAGAAGAGAGCAGAGACTCTAGTTATATTCACGGAATACATAGTGGAACCCAAGTCACACGGGTGTGTGAGCTTAGAAGAGTGGAGTAGGGAAAGGTTGCCCGAACCACTATAAATCTTGTTTACTGTTTTTCATTTTTGCTTTCATTATCTTATTGCTTTCTATCACGTTTCATCAAGGGAATTGAAATTATAAGGGGTTAAGTTTTAATTTACCAAAGAATTTTTCAAGAACCCAATTCACCTCTCCCCTCTTGGGTTTTGCCATAAACTCGGGACCAACACGGAGGACCGAAGTTGCAACCTAAGTCAACTTTCGACTGCGACTTGAGTCACAATAGTCGAAAAATTCGAACGTTGGTGCATTAAATGTGTGCCACCTATCTTGTAATGTTTGAATTAACACCTCTATTATTTAAAGCACAATAAGTAGAGTAAAGAGGGTTAGCAAGAGCATTTCTTGAACCCTTATCTTCCAATTTACAAATTAAGAGATTAAGAACTGTAATATTCACTGAAAGCGTCTCATCAATATCAAGTTTTACAAGTTCTTCTTCATGCTGAAATCTTCTCTATGTAATTTGTAAAGTGTAGAACTTTCTTTTAATCTATTCTCTTGTAATCCTACTTGGCTTGGTATTGGAGACTAGGCCAAGTAAAGACAAGTAGTGTGCGGTTGGAGTGTCACTACTTACTTGTGTTATATTTGCAAAGGCCTCATATAGCTAAAATTTAGAAAAGAACAAAGGCTCTAGCTATATATCTAATTAATATATTGGAACCTAAGACACAAGGGCGTGCTCTTGGAAGAGTGGAGTAGAGAAGTTTATCCTGAACCACTATAATTTCTTGTGTTGACTACTATTACTTTGCTTGTTTTATTATTCTCCATGTTTTCATTCAAGAGAACTAAATTCATCAAGGGTTAAGTTTAAGATACTGAAAGAAATTAAAAAAAAAACCTAATTCATTCTTTCCCTCTTTGATTTTTGTCACAAACTCGAGACCAACATATTTAACCTGTATATCAAGTTTTATCAATTTTAGAGATTTGTAGATTTTTTTCTGATTTTTTAAAATCAGTAGAATTTTAGTAATTTTAAATTATGAAAAATGCCGTTGATTTTAAAAAGAAATTATTAATTTTTATAAAATGGTAAAGCTTAATGTACATGTTAAATACATTTATATTAATAATTTTTTAAAAATAAAAAAAATAAAAAAGAGTTAAATACACCCGAGTGTATTCAGTCATGTCTACTTTTTTTCTCTTAATGTATGTATCTTAGTTGCAGACAAGATATGAGTACAATTGAAGGATAAAATAGTAAATAAAAATTTGGTTTAGGTTCCACCTAGGAATGAAAATTGGGGAGGGTTAGAGCAAGTTAGGGTGTGCCTATCCCTAAATTTACATTAAAAAAACTTCGTTTGACTCTATTTTTTTACACTGGGATTGGACAAGGTCGGTTTGACCCTCACATTTCTTTAACAGGTACCAGCACAAACTTGAGGTTGATTTTGGGTGATTATCAACACAATGAGATGAGTTTAAAAGCAGGTTAAAGTTGAAGAATTTATATGCATATTTTTAATAAAGCATTAGTAAAATATTTTTAATAATTTCATTTTCAACTTGACCTTAATAAATATGTGTCAACTTTTTAAAAAAAACATAGTGGTAAATTTTAAATTAGAATTAATACTGCTTAATTGCAAAATAATAATATTAATTCTTGAAAGGTATGTATAATATAGATAATGTATTTTATTTCATTAATAAATTATGTGAAGAACATAACTTAAACGACATATATGCAATTAAGAAATAAAAATTTATTCACATAAACAACTAATAAAGTTAAATGTACATCCACGTAAACCATATTCACATTAGTAAGTCATAAAATTAAATATATTTATCCAACAAAATCAGATTCATATAAGTCATATAGCTTATAAAAAAAATTTTACAAGTGCAGGGCAGGGAGGGTCAAGGCGAGTAAGGACATGGTTGACTGGTCTCGCCCTTGGAATTAAAGCACAAGCCTCAAATCCTTACCTGCCCTGTCCCACTAGGTGAAAATTCTGACCTCGACCATCTTTAAAATTGAGATGGGGTAGGGTGAGTCACAGGTTGACTTGACCCTATTTTAATCCCGGTTCCAAGTTCTCATTGCAAACTCTGTGTAGTTTTTAACCACAGTAACTATGAGAGTATTTTTGTAAAAAATCAAAACTTCAAAGGTTATCTTGCAAATACTGGATAATTAGGCAAACTCACTTACAAGGTGATTTCTGCGAATAACCCGTTATTTCTCTTACATGTATTTTTATTTTAGTGTGGAGATCTATGCATGATTTACATGCACATAATCTGATGATATGATGTATGTTTATATCTTTCTTTGGTTGTCCATTCTATTTGAGATTTACGATTTCTCTCTCAATATGTGTGTGTGTGTATATATATATATATATATATGGAATCCGATCTTGTGCACCCAGGTGCATTTAACTCATTTTAACCCATTTTTTTATTTTCTTTAAAATTTTTCATACAATTGTTAATATAAGTGTATTTAACATATGTATCAATTTTTACCATTTTTGGAGTATTTTAGATATTTATTTTTGATCTTTGAAACTCAGTGACATTTTAGTACTTTTAAACTACCTAAAATGCCATTGATTTTCAAAAATAAAAAATAAATATCTAAAATACTTTAAAAATAGTAAAAATTGATAGACATGTTAAATATATTTAGATTAACAGTTTTATAAAAAAAAATTAAAAAATGGGTTAAAATGAGTTAATGCACCCGGGTGCACTAAAGCTAAGTGAGCTCAGGTGCACAGGATTGAGTTCTTATATATATATGAGGAATAATCAAGTGAAACGCAGTGGCACTGAAATGAGCTCCACGTGATGATCAAATTATGATATACTTCACTCATTGTATTTAGAATAATGTATTTTATTATCATATCAATTTTCATCTCAATCGAATATGTGTATGGACCCCATCTGACAATGGTATAAATTCAACGTAATAAAATAATTTGATATAAATAACAACTTTAAAATGATTTTTTCAACATCTAAACTATCTAAAGTATGATTTATATGTGGATAAATGATTGTATAAAGTTTTATTGCATTTTAATATATGTGGAGCTCATTTTTTTGGTAACTACATTGCTATTCCGGTGCAGTGACGCTGTATTAGAATAGCCCTCTATATATATATATAAAGGGCTCTGCTTCCATGTAACTAATTTAAAATCTATGATTTCAATATTTTATGAAAAATCTAATTCATTCATTGTATTTAACATCATTTATTTATCTAAGGGATTAAGTTCATCCCAATCAAGTATGTTTACGGGTCACATTTGTTAGAAAATATATATACATATATTTATATATAAATTATAAAAAATGTTAAAATATCAATTTGAAAATAGTATTTTCGACATCTAAACCATCCAAAATATCATTTTTATGTGAATAAATGATTCTATAAAGTATTATTACATTCTAATACATGTGTAAATAGATCTAAGCATTTTTCATAATTTACACATGAATATATATATTTTTGAACAAATGTGACCGGTAAACATACTTGATTGGGATAAAACTTGGTCTCCTAGATAAACAAATGATGTTAAATATAATGAATGAATTATATTTTCCATTAAGGATCAAATTCTTAGATTTTGTAGGGGTTTATAGGTGTGTGTGTGTGTGTATATATATAACTTATGGCATGGGTGTAATCGTATGAAGGTGCATACTTCAGTATTAAAAGGCAGATTGCTAAAAAAATTTATAAAATTTCTATAGTTCAATATTTTAAATTTAGGGTGTGCTTGATATTTAATAAAACTTTTAAGAATTTTTTTTAGTATAAAACCTTTTAAAATAAGAGAAGTGGTATAATATAATAAGGTTAATGATGATGCACAAAGAGAATAAAGTTAAAAAGAAATAATCTTGTTAATCTAGGCTAAGCAAATTTGTCACTTAGCTCACCTCAAAAACCCATTTATAACACTTTTATTTTTTACTTTTTTCTTTACGCACTTGTTTATCTTAGAGTATTTAATATATAAACGAAGTTTTACCATTTTTGGATATGTTTATATATTTTTTTGAGATTTTTTAGCATCTATGTATAAATATATAAATATATCCAAAAATGGTAAAAAATACTCAAGGTCATATGAGACTATTATCCATCTACATAGGTTATTTAACCAAGATGCAAGTTACTGAAACCCTTTTTTTATTTTTCCATAAAATGTGGGCCCCAACGGCATCAGTTGCCCAAATTTTATATTAAAATTTTTTTTGTTGTTTATTTCAAAAATTAAAAAAATCCATACTTTTTTATTTTCGAAATTCGAATATGCAAAGTATTAGAAAATTGAAAATTTTGGGAAGGCAACCAATACAATTGGGCTCATATGTTTATTAAAAATCTTTAAAATTTTTAACAATTAGTATGACAAATTGACAACTAGCCACAACTTGCTGATTATGATCGGAACCCCTGCGTACACATTTGCGGTGATCTCACTTGATTGCCCGTAAGTCAGGTAATTTACAAGCGGTGTGAAAATTATTTTTTAATAAATGTATGGGCTTTACCACAATTTTCACTTTCGTGAAATTTGAAAATCAACCGGCTTCCCCAGAAGAGATGGTGGTTTGTGTCCTGATCACAGCACTAAATGCATCCAAAACTCTGGAGTTAGGAAAGTCAATGCTCTACAAACCCAGTAAAAGCTTGTAAGCGCACATTATGCAGCTTGGAAACCAACTAATTTTCAAGTGGACATAATGTGAGGACCAGGTATTTTTATTCTATTTTTATTATAACTTTTCTCTATTTATAAGGTAACTTATGAACATGCTAGTAAGAATTTTACGATATTAATGGATACATAACATACATGGACACGACATTTAGGAGATGTATAGTGCATATGTGCATGTATGATTAGCGTTCCATTGATGGGCACTACGACTATTGTTTCCTTCGCAGAGTAGGTACGGGGTTCGACCTGCCCGGTCAGGTCGCGGGGGTCAAGGGGGAGACGCCCCTTGCGGGGGTGCAGGGGGCAGCGCCCCTGAAGAAAATTTTAATTATTTAAGTCGTAGGAGTGGAAGAGTAAATTACCAAATGCGATTAGACCCGACTCATGCTCCGACCCGTCCTGGACCCGATCCCGACCCGATGGGGGTTCGATATGAAGCGAAGCCCGCGCGTTAGACTCCATTTTCTCACCTCACGCCCGACTGTTTTTCTTCTTCTTCTCTTCCCGATCTCTGCGTCTTCTCTTCTTTCTCTTCTACTCAGTACGATCTAGCAATAGATCTCTTCGAGAAAACCCTACTGACTGCCTCGAAGGTGATCGATTTGAATCAAGGAAGCTCCAAATCTCTGCAAGCTAAGCCTAGGGTCGCTGTTTTGGGGAAAATCACGATCGAGGTAAGTAGATGTCGCCCTTTCTCGATTTAGTGATGAAATTTTATGTTGAACACGACATGAGGCTAGAGGAAATATGTAGAGCTTTACGACTCTATGGTATTAGGAAATGGGTTCGTAACAGTTAGGGTTTATGGGAAATTTACTTTGAATGTGCGATTTTTATGATGTGAAAGATTTCCTAGAAGTTCTTATATTGTTGAAATGTGACGTGAATTGATTTGCCCCAAAAGAGAATACGAATCGAAGGTTATTTCATTTCGCGCCTATCATGTGTTTGATAAAATGCTTGTGTGACAGATCTATGTATTGTATCTGAATTGTGTTGATGTTGTATGTGTGGTTTGCGATGTGTTTCATTGTCTGTTATGTATGATGCGTTATCTCAAATAGTTGGTTGTAAGGGTTGTTCATGGTCCCTGATTGACATGAGGAGAGGGTTGTTCATGGCCCTTGATGGACATGAGTAGATGATTGGTTGTGTTGGTCAATTTGTGTGTATGGTTATATGTATACGATCTTGGGAGTGGGTATTGGACCCATGTGTATTAGCTTCATCACTGTATGAGTATCCATCATTATGCTTATTTGCACTTTGTGCTAACCACTATCTACTTACTGGGTCTATTTAGACTCATATCATTGTTATTGTGGTTTTAGATCGCAGGCCAGAAGGAGAACTTAAGGATGGGACAAGTTGAAGATCAAACATGAGAGACCCTAGCACAATATGTTGATTCCAGTTCTTTTAGACTTGTGCTCTTTTGATAATCATATATGTAGACAATTACTTAGGCGGATTCGTTTTGACAACTTTAATGTATTTTGTATTTCAGATTGGATTATAATCCTTGTTGATGCACATATGCATGGCTATTATATCTGTTTGTTGTGTAAGGAAAATATGTAATGATTTCCTTCTATAAAAATGTTCTTATTATATGAAGATGCAAGTATATAAATAGGATTGAATGTTACAGATGGAAATATAATGATTATCAGGTCATGTATTCCATATGATCCCTTGTATGTTATGGGGAGATGCTGCCGAATTTTTCTATGATTGTGTAGCGCCGTTGATTAGTTATTGAGTATTTTTATGAATGGGGCGTTACACATAATGTTCTTGATCAAATTACCCAGAGTTTGTAAGATATTTGTAGAATATTAGTACGGAAATTGTATGTTTGTATGAATATAATATAAGTTGAGATAATGTAATATATAAGAATACTCATACAAAAAAGTACCTAGAGTTTGCGTCCAGCCTTTGGGGACCAACTGTTTTCACAGGCTAATTTACAAATATACCTATTTAGTTTAATCAAAATTGCAATATACTCATATAATTTCAGAAATTATAAATAATCTCTCATATAGTTTAACCGTAATTGCAAATAACTTCCATGTTGTTATCATACCATCATGGCGTGGTTGTATTTGTAAAAATGTGTAAACTATGTGGGTATATTTATAATTTCAGAAATTAAGTGATATATTTAATTATTGCAAATAACTCATACATAGTTTAACCATAATTGCATATAACTCTCATGTCATGACGATAGAGTAAATAACCCCCGCTCTGTTATAAAGTCATTACTGTATCGTCATGGCATGAGAGTTATATGCAATTATGGTTAAACTATGTATGAGTTATTTGTAATTTTTAAAACTATATGAGTAAATTTACAATTTAAATTAAACTAAGTGAATATATTTACAAATTATCTGGTTTTCAGGATGAAGGAATCAAGTTGCATTAATGGCATTTTCAGTAAATTTTTTTAATAGTTGTACAAATTAAATTTCATCTGAAATTATAATCAAGCTTGAAAATCCTTATATAGGAGATAATAATAAGCTACTAAAATTTACATTTGAGACAACGAGCTCATTATCTATCCCAACGTGACACACACACTTCGTCATTTGTCCGGATAAACCAGACAAGGTATCGACCGCGAGTACGAGATCCGAACCTGTCTCCACCGCACTTGCCAGCTCCTCTTACTGGATGGGCGGGCGGCCGACGAAGTGCATATTCAATATAAGTTAGTGTAAGGCTGTGTAGGTGCAATGATGGTTATGTAATCTGTACAAAGAATTTGCGTCAATCCGTTAAAATATTATATGCCACAAGTAAATATTTGAGAAGTAATGGGATAGCTTCTTAGCACAGGCCAAAAAACTTATTATTCTTTTTATAAAGCTGTTAATTTAAATAAATTTAATTTATGTACTAAATTTTATTATTTTAAAAATATATATATTTTAAATTTTAAATAGGAGAGTATTTTAGTCATTTTCAAATAAAATAACTAGGATACTCTATACTTAAAAATCCAAAAAAATAAATACGTATATTTAAAAATTATAAAACTTGGTATATAAGTTAATTTTAAATACAAGAATATTTCAGACATTTTCAAATAAAAATAACCAGGATACTCTACACTTAAAAATCCAAAAAAATAAATACATATATTTAAAAATTATAAAACTTGGTATATAACTTAAATTTAAATATGAGAATACTTTAGTCATTTTCAAATAAAAATAACTAGGACACGCTATACTTAAAAATCCAAAAAAATAAATACATATATTTAAAAATCATAAAACTTGGTATATAAGTTAAATACACTTAAATAAATTAATATTTTTATAAAAAAAACAACAAAATAAAAGAATTATTTTGACTCAGGTTGACAAGCATCCTCGTGACTTTTACTTGCATCCATTTGATTCAGATTTAATGGGAGAAAGCAATGGCAGTCTAGCTTTGCATTTTCTACGTGGAAACTTCAGCTCGTCTTTTTAAAAGGTATGGGGAACACTATTGGGCACACAATTAATTATTGCCAACTCATGGATCAAAATTAAAGCAAGTCTAAACATTCAATATATATAGATATAGATATATTCCTGTGTAGTGAAGTTGCACAATAATTAACGGTGCATTTGGTCAAAAATGGGCCTCATATGTATTTAAATATATTGATATTTTATATAATTATTTATCTATGTATAAATTTTATAACAAATGGTCTACATGTTAAAAAAATCATTTTAAAGCTGTTATTTACATACACATGTCGATGAAAATTGGTATAATAATAGAATACATAATTCTAAATATAATAGATGAAGTAAATTATGATTTTATAATCATGTGGGGCTCATTTTGGGCAACTACACCATAATTTTGGTACAGTGAAATTGTACTTGAAAATATCTTATGTATATAAATATTCAAGTGCAGTTGCGCTAAAATGGGCCGACATGATCATAATATTATTATCTACTCTATCTATTGTATTTAAAATCATGTATTCTATTATCAAACCAATTTTCATCGCAATCAGATATGTATATGGATCTTATCTAAAAATGGTACAAATTCAAAGTAATAAAATAGTTTGATATAAATAACAATTTTAAATGATTTTTCAACATGTAAACCATTTTTTATAAAATTTATATATGGATAAATGATTGTATAAAGTTTCATTGCATTCTAATGTAAAGCCTATATTGTTTGAAACTTAATGAATGTGATATGTACTGAAAGCTTGTACATTGTGTCCATTATTGCTCTAATGTTATAAAAAAATGCGTATTATAATTTTAGAAAAATAAAATTAAATTACAAATTTAGAAAATGGGTAAATAATAATTTCATAAAGATTAGATATGAAAATGAATTTTTATAAATTTTTTGGGAAGGAATTTCAAAATTTTGAATTGTATCAATTGAGACTGTTTAAATTTACGGACCTCATGGAAAAATAAAAATAAATGAAAAATTTTGGACTAATTAGGGGTAGTAATTAAGGGCTTATATTCATCTATGCTATTTTTATTATATCTTAGAATGTATAAATCGGAATAACGAGAGAATTTAATAGAAGGTATTGAATTATGTGCTCTTTAATCTAGATGGATTAGATTATGAAAAATAATTAAGTAAAGTATTTAACTTAATTGCATTAAAAAACGTGCCAAAAAAATAAAAACAAAAAACAAAAACTACTGTCGCACAGGTACGTCCAGTCCAGAGCCAACTTTGTCGCTTTTTTTATTTTTTATTTTACAGAAGTTTTTATTTAATTCATGTATTGAGGTATATAAGGCGGTTTTATCTGAAATTTCAGGTTTAAGCTTATTTTAACCTATTCTATATAGTGAATGATTTAGATCATGAAAATTACATTTAGAAAATTTTTAAACAACAAAAATTGGATGAGATTTCATGAATTGATTTTTGAATGCTAATATCTTAACCTAAACTAATTAATTTAATACGAAACTTAAAATGGACGGTTAAATTAATCTGTTCTATAGTATGAACAGATTGGATTATGAAAAAAAATAAAGTTAATAATGCATTTACATAATTCCAAATTTGCATTGGGAAACGTGCATGAACTAAATCATATTCGCACGTCTAGAGATAATGAAACATGCATATATGCTTACGTTCAATATATTTTGCATCTATTATTGATTAAATTTTTATAAATATAAAATTCTATCTTATATGAAATTCCATGGGTAAGTTTAAATTAATATACCCTACCTGATGAAAGGAGTGGATTATACAAAATATAACTACAAATGGGCAAAAAAATTAAAATTTGAATGAATTTCATTAATTAATTAAAAATGCGTATATTTTAGCCAATTTTAATTACTTTAACACAAAACTTGATACGAATAGTTAAATTAATTTGTTGTATAATATAGATGGTATGGATTATAAAGAACACCTTTAGAAAATTTTAAATTAGTTTTGAATTATATAAAGCAATATATACACATATTCTTTTAGTTAGGCGGTACCTACGGCCATAAAAAAAGTTATTAATTAAATACATAAAAATGCAGATTTTACAGCTGCCGTCAAAGGACAGTAAATAGGGAACGTGTAAGTCTTATAACCATCCACCGAAACTTAAGTAAGAAAGAAGAAAATTTACCGTGGACAGCTGCAGCTGGATCTGTCGCCATTGGATTTGCGGACGTGTTTATGGTTAAAATTCAACATAAAATGCAGAGTATAAATAGACGTGCAGTGAAAGAAAAAAAAGGTGTAAATAATAAACACCAACGAACGAGCCTTGCACGTCCAGTAGCAGCAACATCATCAGGAGAAAAAAAAACCGGAAAAAGAGGCTGAGCAGAAGAACACCAGATGTCCCATACCTGTGATCATTATTTAATACACTAGGTACGAATGAATTCCTTTTGATATTTTATGCAGGTTCAATATTTACAGCCATATTAAAATTTTTCTTCTACCAAATTTACCTTCAAATAATTTCACGTATTATCTGTTCTTTTAATTCATGCAATTATATATATATACACACACATATACATAAATAAATAAATAAATAATGCTGACAGCGTTTAAAATAGTAGAAAGTGAAACGATCTCCTGGGATATTATATGCATCCAAATAAGATAATATTTAAATTTTTTTATTATTAATTATCCAGCTCAACGTCCAAAATAGGTATGGGTGTTGAGAAGAAAATTTTCCCATATCTTCCATCTGCTATGCATGGCTCTATAGTTAGATGAGTACAGAAACATTATTTAATTTTTTATATAGTTGTGGCTCATATTATGTATACTTCTTAATTAACGTAGCTAGATTACACCAGTTAACACTAATGAATAATATATTCAAACAGAAAATTAAATTTATATAGATGAGGACAATATTATGTTAATAACATGATTAAATAAAATAAAATATACCATTTCCTTAATACCCAAAATCCAAAATCGATCAAAATGGATGGCTGCTACTTACGCTCAAAACAGAGTTATGTTTTTTTTTCTGTCTTATTTTATTTTGATTAATAGCAATTTTGTAGGCTATATCCGATTCACACTTAGGCTAATGGGTAATTCATAGGAGTTGTGACGATTACAAAAAAAAATAATAATAAAAAATAAATAAAAATATTTAACTGTTAAATGAATGAATAAAAAAAGGAGAAAGAGAGAAAAAAATTTTCATTTTATTTTCCACCACTATTACCTGTGTGAATAATACGACATGAGTTGAAATCATACCGCATTAATGGTATATATGGTGTAATAAAGGAATAGGCATGCAAGTATTAAAATATGTTGCAAATTTATGAGGAAACCCTTTTTTAATTGTTTAGGAAAAGGAAAAGAAAAAGTTGAGAAGGCAAACTGATAGTCTAAGGTAAGCAAGTAACACTTCAAAATGATTGAATGACTTGCAATTATTTCTCGAAGTTATGCTAGCATGTGTATGATGCATGGTGCACAAAGGTACAGGTCCATTCCAGAGGTGTAAGTGGACCAAAGTCCCCCTCTAATGCGACCGAGTCGCTGATATAGGCCCAACGGCCGGCGGTGCCCTCCCTAAAATAGGGGGTAGACGAATTGATGATCGCCTAGTTAGCGTACCATCTAATGAAAGTTTAAAGCATGATTGTATAATGTGCATTGCATATGCATTATTTATGAAATGCCAAATTGTGAAACAAAAAAAAATATTTATTTAAATGAGAATACTTGCTTACTGAGTCTAGTACTCACATTTTGTTTTTCTCAACCTTAGACAGGTACAGCAAGGTTTAAGAAGAAAAAAAATATCGCAATTTAAAGACTCGTAAGGTTATATGGTTTTTATATATTTTGATGAATGATGAGGTTGTAAAGATACAATGCTATCAGGTTACAAAGATTGACGGTCCATGAATTTCAATGTTTTATAAACATTATGTGATTTTAATTATTAGTGAGTGTTTGCTTGAAAATTAATATGAGATTGAATTGCAAACTGTGCCGCGTGAACAGGGCCACAATCCTACTCATAATTTACTAACTGGACGATCCTGGAGTGAGGCTCCGATGCCCCGGGTTCGGGTCGCCACATCTAATATGTGTGGGGTCCATTTTTTGGCAAATGTACTGCTGTTCCGGTGAAGTGCAGTTGCATTGAGACAACTCTCTCTCTCTATATATATATATTGTTCCTGCTTCTATGAAACCTCATTCCTAGATAATCCCCTCCATTTTTAAATTTTTGATGGTTGATGAAAAATCTACTTAATCCATTGTGTTTAACATTATTTCTAATATCCTGAAAATCTTTTTATTTTTTTAATTTCACTATATATGGGTTCTATTTATAAATTTGTAAAATCAACTTAATAAAATAGTTCGATATTAAAATATCAACTTTAAAGTAGTTTTTTCAATATCTAAACTATCTAAAATATCAATAACATGTAAATAAATGATCCTATAAAATATTGTTACATTCTAATACACGTGTGAATGGATCTAAACGTTTTTCATAATTTACGCATGAATATGCATATTTTTGAGCAAATATGGCCCATGCACATATTTGATTTGGATGAAACTTGGTCTTCTAGCTAAACAAATGGTGTTAAATACAATGAATGAATTAGATTTTCAAACAAGGATCACTATTTTTAAATTTGAGAGGGTTACAAGTTACATAGAAGCGGAGCCCTATCTATTTCTATATATATGTATTTATATATGAGAAATATTCAGGTGTAACATAATGCAGTTGTATCAAAATGGGCCTCACATGATTATAAAATTATAACCCACTCCACCTATTGTATTTAGAATGATATATTCTATTACTATACAAATTTTCATCCCAATTGGATATGTGTATGGACCTCATCTGAAAATAGTGTAAATTCAATGTAATAAAATAGTTTGATGTAAATAACAACTTTAAAGTAATTTTTGCAACAAGTAAACCATTTCTTATAAAATTTATATATGGATAAATGATTGTATAAATTTTTATTGCATTATAAAGGCCTATTTTTGGGCAACTGCACCACTGTTCTGGTGCTTCTATGTAACGTAAACCATTTCTTATAAAATTTATATATGAATAAGCGATTGTATAAATTTTTATTGTATTATAATGTGTGGGGCCTATTTTTGGGCAACTGCACAACTCTTCTGGTGTTTCTGTGTAATCGGGTTATATAGAAGCGAACTCATATAACCCTTCAAAATCTAAGATTTCGATCCTTAATATAAAATTTAATCCATTTATTGTATTTAACATTATTTGTTTATCTAGGAGACCAAGTTTTATCCCAATCAAGTATATTTATGGGTCACATTTGTTTAAATATATATATATTCATGTGTAAATTATGAAAAGTGTTTAAATTAATTTAGTCATGTATTAGAATGTAATAATACTTTATAGAATCATTCATTCACATAGAAATAATAGTTTGGATGGTTTAGATGTCAAAAATACTACTTCAAAATTGACATTTTAGCATTTTTCGTAATTTACACATAAATATATATATTCTAACAAATGTGGCCCATAAATATACTTGATTGGGATAAAACTTTATCCCCTAGATAAACAAATGATGTTAAATATAATAAGTGGATTAGATTTTCTAATAAAGATCAAAATCTTAGATTTTAAAGGGATTACTTGGGTCCGCTATGGAGCCCCTCTCTATATAGAGGATAATATTCAAGTGCAACTCCACTACATTGTAATTGCGTTAAAATGAGCCCCACGTGATGATAAATCATAATCTACTCCATCCATTATATTTAAGATAATGTATTCTATTACCATATCAATTTTTATCCCAATCAGATATGTAGATGGACCCCATCTGAAAATGGTACAAATTCAATGTAATAAAATAGTTTGACGTAAATAATAACTTTAAAGTAATTTTTTCAACATGTAAACGATTTGCTATGAAATTTATATATAGATAAATGATTGTATAAAGTTTTATTATATTCTAATATGTATGAGGCTCATTTTTGGGCAAATGTACCGTTGTTTCAATGGAGTAACGCTGCACTAAAACGGCTCTCATATATATATATATGAGAATTTTTCTTGTGCAGTGAAGCTGCACCATAATTAATGGTGCATTCAGCTCAAAATGGACTCCACATGTATTTAAATGTATTGATACTTTATAAAATTATTTATCTATATATAAATTTATAGCAAATGATTTATATAATGAAAAAATAACTTTAAAGTTGTTGTTTATATCGAACTATTTTATTACGTTAATTTTTTACCATTTTCAAATGGGACATATTCAATTGGGATAAAAATTAGTATGGTAATAGAATACATAATTCTAAATAAAATAGGTAGAGTAAATTATAATTTTATGATCATGTGGAGCCCATCTTGAGGTTGTTGCACTGAAATTGTGGTGCACTGAAGCTACGCCTGAATATTTCTATATATATAGGATTATATTCAGGTTCAACGCTCTATATGATGATAAAATTATAATCTACTCTACCAATTGTATTTAGAATAATGTATTCTATTACCATATCAATTTTTATCTCAACTAGATATGTATATGAACCCCATCTGAAAATGATACAAATTTAATACAATAAAATAGTTTGATGTAAATAGAAACTTTAAAGTGGTTTCTTCAACATATAAACCATTTGTTAGAAAATTTATATATGGATAAATGATTGTATAAAGTTTCATTGCATTCTAATATGTGCGGGGTCCATTTTTAGGCAAATGTATGTTGTTCTGGTGCAACCATATACATATCCGATTGAAATGAAAATTGATATGGTAATAAAATACATTATTCTAAATATAATGGGTGGAGTAGATTATAATTTTATCATTATGTGGCACTACACCTGAATATACCTATGTATGTTTGGCGCCCTGAACCGAGGCATCCACATAGTCCTTATTCCGGGATCTTGTCGATTGGTAAATATGATTTAGAATTGTTGTCCTGATCACGCAGCGGGTTCTTAATTGGAACTCGTCCAATTTTTTTTTCTTTCATCACATAAACATATACTCATCGTTATTCATAATGGACTTATCTATATCATCATAAATCATCAACTTTTCATATTATTCATGACTTCATAATTTCATACAACCTATGTCCTTTCTCATCATATCCCATTAGGGCATCTATTCATCCAAAAATCTACTAATCTTTGTAGATTTTTCTTTTCATTTAGCAACACATGCCCTTCATCTCCTGGCTTTTCCTCCACCTGTCTAAGGTTGGGAAAACAAAACATGAGCCGAAACTCAATAAGCAAACATTTTTCATTTTAAATGCATTCCTCTCCATTCGATGGAAGACACTTATCAAGTGATCAACTACCAATGGAATAAAAACCTTTTCATAAACCATTTTTGGAAATCATTCATGTAAACCATTTGTAAATGCATTTCTCTCCATTCGATAGACAACACTTAGCAAGTGATCAACTACCAATGGATTAGAAACCTTTTCATAAAAATCGTTTCATAAACATTGGATGTGCAAATATTTCATTTCCATTCATGACATAAACCTTCGTGTGCGGGTATGCTAGCCCAGGGAACATCTCACATAGAATGGTCCAATACGCCAGCTGTCTTCGACTTGGCCTCATCAAGGGGAACCTCTCTTCCTCTTGATGCCTACATGGTCTCCTACATGCATGACTTTTGATCTCCCCGACATTATGTGTCTCTTATACCAGGTGACTTGTCATTCTCATGTAGATAATTATTTGTACCATCCCTTAAAAATATCATTTCAAATCCATGCTTTCCTTTTCAATCCGCGTATGAAAATGCAATGCGTTCATTCACACATAACATTCCTTTGCCTCCACCTCTGGGGAGGACACCGTCGGCACACAGCCCATAGGACTCGGCAATAGTGAAGGGGGACCATCTGATCCTATTTCTACCTCCACTAAAGCCTCTTCATTATACATCATATATGTGCACATGTCCATGAAAATCACATGATAATAATATGCTGACATGACTTTTCATAAAAATTCATAAATATTCATCATTTCAAAACATTATAGGAATGACCACCCTTAAACACATTTCATAAATAATTATGAATAAAATCACATTTTCAAAGTTGTGCTTGCTTACCTTCTCAGTCCATGTTCTCAACCTTCTCCTTTTCTCTTCCTATATAAGGAAATTAAATATTTTATTCATCTATTCCATGTCTTAGATTGCTTTCCATGCATGCTTTATGATCATATATTACCTCGCTTATCCTTTTATAAACACTTGGTCATTACCTTCTTATATGGATTTTTATCCATAAATCTTTTAAAAATTCCATCCATATATCCTCATAAAATATAAAAATAAATCTATATTTTTTCCTAAAATCACGTGTTCACTGTTCATAGCTACTGTAGCATTTTACTGTAGTAGATTAATGTTCATCATCACTGTTTACGATCACTGTTCATGGGTACTGTTCACAGCGACGTGGGTTACTGTTCATGGGTTCTAAAAAGTGACATTTTTTTCAAAAATAAAAAATATCATGATATAGCTTATGTTTAGTATATCATAGGAAAATTCATGAATTATAAATTTATCGCCATTAACTTAGCAAAATAAATCATTTTCTCCATATACTAAAAATCAACATAAATTCACTTAAGCATAATCCTTAATTCCAAAAATCATGAAATTAATATATCATCATTACAACATCATATTCATTCATCCCAAATCATCATTTATCAATTTTTGAGCATTATTTACATATATCATAAGCTATCTTCCCGAATGTTCTATCTTCGCTCCAAATTTTTTATGTTTTGGCATAATTCCAATTAGGTATTATAACTTTACTTATTTTTTTTATGTTGAGGCATTATCTAAGCATGATTTTACCCTACTTAACATCCAAAATAAATTTGAGTAAAATTCTCTTACCTTAAGTAGAAAACTCTCCTCATACTTGCCTTTTCTTTCTCTAACCTTTTCTTTCTCTCTTCTCTCTTGGCTAGAACATGTGGGGGATGGGAAATGAAGTTTATAAAGTGATTTTTGAGCTTGGGATGAATGTGAATTTGTTCAAGGCATGACCCCCTATTTATAGTGTTCCAAATTTCATGAATTTGCAATTTACCCTCTCTTGCTTGAGGTATTAAATTGTAAATGTATTTTTTTCTAATTTCCAAAAGGTGTATGGAGCCATGTGCAGCCACCCTACAGCAGCTCCAGCCCCCCTATGATGGCCCTATTTTCCTTGATTTTTTTATTTTTAAAATTAATTAATTTAAGCTAATTTAATCCTAGCCCTTGATTTATGATGATGATGAATATGGACCATTGATTTTGGTCAAAATCTCAACCACCCCTGTTGTAGCTCTGATTTTCATTAATTATTTTTATTTTTTAATTATTTAAATTTAAATAAAAGTCAAAGGTAATTAATTGAAAAGATGAGCTTCCTTTTTCATCTCCATTTGATGTTCCATCTTGACCCTTGATTCATGATTTTCATCACATCTTACACCACTTATCATGTCCATCATAATATTTTGGTCATCCATAAAAATTTTTATCTCAATCCGACGTCCGGACTGTAAGTTATGAATTTTTCTTTAATTTTTCACTAAAATCAAAAATTCTATTAAAATATCAAAAAATATTGCTATTTCGTCTTGTAGTAATTAAATATCCATTTTTGTCATTTTTTGATTAGGTTAATCTATGTGATTAACTCTTAATCCCTTAGTTACTATTCATGTTACTATTCACGTGGTTTAGTCCCACAATTGCATTTCTTTACCTCTAATACACATATTTTCATACTCATGAATATATATTTTATTAATACATTGCCTAGGGTTTACAACCCTAGGATTTTATACACGTGTCTACGATTGAGGTTTCACAGTATGTGTGTAAATATATATATATAGGGAGCTGAACAGCTGTACATTTTCAGATGGGGCCCATATACATATCTGATCGGGATGAAAATTGGTATAGTAATAGAATATATTATTCTAAATACAATGGGTGGAGTAGATTATGATTTGATGATCATGTGGGGCCCATTTCAGCGATGCTGCATCTGAATATTTCTGATATATAACCTTTCTTGTGCAGTGAAGCTACACCATAATTAACGATGTATTTGGTCCATAATGGGCCTCGCGTATACTTAAATATATTGATACTTTATACTATTATTTATCTATATATAAATTTTGTAGAAAATGATTTACATGTTGAAAAAATAACTTTAAAGTTGTTATTTACATTAAACTATTTTATTACGTTAAATTTGTACCATTTCAGATGGAGTTTATACACATATTTAATTGGGATGAAAATTAGTATAGAAATAAAATATATAATTTAAATATAATGGGTGAAGTAGATCATAATTTTATGATCATATGGGGCCTATTTTGAGATAATTGCACCATAATTGTGGTGCAGTGAAACTGCACTTGAATATATATGAGAACTTTTAGTGTACAGTGAAGCTGCACCATAATTAACAGTACGTTTAGCTCAAAATGGGCCCCATATGTCTTAAATATATTGATACTTTATACAATCATTTATCTATATGTAAATTTTATAGTAAATGATTTACATGTTGAAAAAATAACTTTAAAGTTATTATTTACATCAAACTATTTTATTACGTTTAATTTATACTATCTTCAGATGAAGTCCATACTCATATCCAAATGGGATGAAAATTGACATAGTAGTAGAATACATAATTCTAAGTATAATGGATGAAGCAAATTATAATTATATGATATGTGGGGCTTATTTTGAGGTAACTGTACCATAATTGAAGTGCAGTGAAGCTACATTTGAATATTTCTTATATATATGTATGTATCTTATATATATAGAGCTGATTCTTTACGGTCGGGCTAAGTCGTCGTAACTGCGTTCGCTGCCCGTACGCTCGCATACACGCTGTTGGATTGGGCGAGACGAGTCTGCGCTGTCAAATGGAAAAATTGCACGTGGGTCCTTGCGGGCTTAGCGCTGTAGGGTGGAAAAATTGCAGGCACCTCCTTATGGGTGCAACCTTTTCGTCAATGCAAAAATTCAAACACCCAACCTCACACCCGACGGTGCTTACTTTCTGCTTTCTTTCTTCCTCTCTCCCATTCTCTCCTGAATCCCTCTCTAGAGCTCTCTGTCAAGTATCTCTTTCTCCCTCTCTCATTTTCGGCCGCAACACCACCTATTGCCAGTACCACTAGATCTCTTTCCTTCTCCCTTTCGGCTATGACATTGGAAGGTCACCACCACTCGATCCCTCTCCCTTTCGGCCACGACATCAGCGGTAGGCGGCACACCGATCACCAAATCATAGCAAGGATTAAATCAGGATGGTAATGTAATCATCGAGAAACTAAAACATGATATGAAGAAGTACTGGGTGATGGTTGTTACCAGTAGCCCTCAGTATGTTCTTGGGCGCTCGGCCATGTTTACCACATCGGGAGCTCTCTATCTCCTTGCTGCTCTAATTTTGTTGGAGGCCGATGTTCGATCACTTGTCACTGGATCTTTTTGGTTCTGGAGTGGAGAATCTGAGCATAAGTGGTCAAGCTCATTGATCTTGGTTTCTCAGGCAGTCGGAATACAGGTGGGGACAATTGCTCTTACTTTCAAGTGGTTTAATGTTGTTCACTTGGCCAACTTTCGAAAAGGAGCGGGGATCTTCAAAAAGGACCTACGAGTGGAGAGGTGGTGGATTCTAGGATTCTTGGAAACTAAGGAGAAGCAGTTACCATTTGGGTTTCACAGGATTCACAGCAGGCGCATTAGGAATGCTACGTGCATTACTAAAAACAAAATTCTTGAGGTTCTTATATTTCTAGAACTTCAGATTCTGAGACAAGCTTATCTGGTCCAACCCTCATCAATTATGCCCTGCATCTTGACGGGAGAAAAAATTGGTTCGGTTGATGGCGAAAGATGGATGTGCAAGAATGGATAAATGGATAGAACATGCAAGAAAAAATGCACTAACTACCTCGCTGAATCTTCTTAGGAAGTCGAGTGTATCACAAGGCTTCAAGGGAGTGGTTGAGTTTAACAGCAACCAAGTGCCCTCCATAGCCTTGTCAGAACCATCTAATTGCTGGGATCTTCTTGTTGGTACCCTCACAACCCTTGCTGTTGCGATTCATTATAATAATAAGTATGCAATTGAAGGTCCAATTAATATGAAGGAAGCTGCAGATTGCATTTAATTGGATGTTGATGTTTATAATCATTGGCTAGGTGTGAAGCTTTGTAAATTTGCCTGTGAAGGAAAATGTTCTGAGGAGGTACTTGAAGAACTTGCAGATGCTGGAAAGAAACATGTCTTAGAGTATCTACAACGGGTGGGGAAAAATAAAACCCCCATCATTAACCACCCAAAGTTTTAGCAACCAATTCCATGTATAGAATCTGCCAAATGCTTTTGCTGGACTATGAGAAGTTGGACATAGATGTAAAGTTGTTTGAATGGCTAAAAAGAGTGATAGCCAGGGTGTGTTTGGGAAGTTGTAAAACTTTTGACGAAAAGTTTTTTTATGTAAAAGTTGTCAAATTAGTAGAAAATGATGTGATATTGTAGGGGTAATGATGAGGAATAAAGAGAATAAATTTAAAATAAATAGGTTAGTTGTATTGGTAGTTGTGTAGAAATGATGGAAAAGTAGAGTTATTGTATAGAAAGATGTGTAAAAAATAATTTTAAAAAGAGTAGTTATAGAGATTGACAAGTTTTAAATTGAAAAATTTTAACTTGACAACTTTTACAAATTGCCAAACACACCCCTGATATATTTGTTGCTTGTTTAACCAACTTACCACGTTTAATAACCACAAAGTGCCTATCCACTGCCATTGAAGTGAGACTACGAAATGTTGGTGAAGCAGTGCATCTTCTTGGTGAAGTTGAAAATATTCTACTCATGGTTGGGCTGAAAGCACGTTCCAATGTAGATCCAAATCGAATGGCATACATTGATGAATGGCAGTTGGCTAAGCAAAAGAATTTGTCATCTATTGCTTCTCATGCTTGATGATGAAAGTGACCCTTATTTCAGTTTAGAGGAGTTATCTTTGATCATTGAATAACTTCCAGGAGCTGTCATTGTGCATCGAATGGGAAGCTGAATAGTAAAGCAGAGATGTAGCCAAGCTAAGCACACAGTCATCTAGTTGTAGTTAGATAGATTTTTTGTGGATCTTTTAGCTCTTGTTATATGTATGTCTTTCTACACCATCCATAGTGCAATTAGCCTTCTTGAAGAAGTGTTTGCATATTTTTGAGATGCCAGAAATAATTAACAGGTACATGAAGGAAAATACGCTATACATAGCTTCACTTAGAATGGAAGCGAAGAAAAAACATGACAAGTAACAATAATTTCTTTAGTCCTTCATATTTTCATTTTATGATGGAAGAAACTCCTGAGAGTATCACCATACCATTTATTTTGGACTAATAATGACAAAGGGGTGTGATATTGAGCACTGGTGTATGATATATGAAGCTATAAACTTTAGTATGGAGAACTAACTTATGATATGAGATTATGGACTATCTAACAACCAAATAGAAATTGCCAATCAGAACTTAAAATTTCTATTTTACTTCTTTTTCTTTTCTTTGTTCTAGAGATTCAGTAGAAGAAAGAACCCTTAAATAATTTATTTGGCGTATCATTATAAAATATTTGTGAAAAACTATGTGAAGACCAAAAAGGTCAGATTTGAAACAATGGTGCTCTCGTACAAGAGGTTTCAGCTTCAAAATTATACCAAAAAAATGATGGATTTTTTCTTTTTAGTCACCCAAGTCATAACCCATTTCTCACCGCCAACTGATTCCCCAAAGTTTCCTTTTGCTATAAGTAAAAAACCACAGAAAAATTTCCTATGGCGATTAAAATTGCCATTGAAGCTGGCGATTCTCTCCTTACCATCTTTGCAGTTCTCACCATTTCTTTCTTGTATAAGAAATAAAGAGATAAGGATCGACAGAGTAGTAATGAGAAAAATAAGAAGTGTGTCATGCCAGATGTTCTTCTTGATGCATTGTCAAACATGCAAGTAACCTATTGCATTCAACAAGCAATTTCATTCCATTGATATCAAACTACAAGTAACCTTGAACAATTACAGTACCATAAAATTAAAGTAGTCTTTAACATTTAAATTCAAGCAACATGTCACATTTGATATTTGATTCCATTCCATTAATCTCAAGCAACACGTAAGAAAAGACTTTCCATTTTATTCAAACAAGTTCAAACCTAATATATTCCATTACAAAAGACTTCACTGAAATAGAAGTTCTGCAATTTGCTTTCACAAACAAAAGAACTCCTCACATTGCTAAATAAATAACAACGACAAGAAAAAGACCACGTAGAGTAATGAGTAAAACTTCATTTCTCTTGATAATCTTAACCAGCTCCATCTCTGTCTTATCCCTCCTTTCATTTGCTTCTCTCATCTCCAAGGTTCTCATATCTACTGTTTGTTTCAATTGACGCATTTTCATCATATGACGCTCTCTTATATCATCAACACAACGTGCCAAGTCTCCCATATTCACCACTATTTACTCTGGATTGAACGTGGAGACTGGGTCTTGGGATTGGATATTAAGCGGAACATTATCCTTTGAAACAAGTTTAGTTTTTGGCCAGACATCTTCATCAACCCATCTAAAAAACTTACAAGCAAGGGAAGCATCCGACAAAACACAAGAAAACATAAGCAAAATCATTGATAATGAAATACTTGCCTTTAAGACAATATTAAATGGCAACGAGTAAGAGAGGAATGGCAAAGAGTAAGAGCAGAGTGTACACATAATGAATATATTTGACTTACTTGATGTTGTGGGCATCGAAGAAATCGCCGACCTGGATTTTTTGCGATATGGGAGGTCAGCACTACAACTGGTAAACCACACAAATAAACACAAGTCCTACCTCTACATGATCTAGTTCTTGAACCTGAAGATGCCATTTCACATATGCCCACCTTATGTTTAAAAAACCAGAAAATGGTTAATTCAATACATAATTGTATTTATTATTTGGAGGTAACATGCAGTCAAAGAAAGAAACTATAATGTAAGATGGAGAACTAAAATATACCATGGCCTCGGCCTTGACCACGGCCGATGGAAGTGACAAAATCATTACCAACTGCAATTGACACATCAGTTGAACTTGGGACCTTCAAAGCAGGGCAATTCCTTTTGTCATGGCCCACAATAAATTTTTTACACCCACGACAAAATTTTGTTCCACTGCGTGTGACTTCTAAATATCCTTTCATGCATTTAGAAGATCTTCCTTTTGTGAGTGAAACATGTGTAGGCAAGATGTCACATGCCTGAGAACTTTGTGAAGCCATTGTGCCATAAGAAACACGTACATCACTACCAATGCTTGCACTTTGACCCTGGGCCATAAGGTTAAAGTTATCACTTGATACCACGATAGGACACCCCCTTCCATAACTCCATCCCTACTAACAATCTCTGGCCATGGGGCCTTAGGCATTGCAAAAAATGCAACAATCGTCTTCTCCATATTTTCTCTAATAACTTCGTATGCAGCTGGGTTATGCAAGGCTTCATTTCTAACGTAAGACCACCACCTTGATAATGTATGACTATGAATAGTAAGAGACTGTGTTTCTCTCTTGTCCGTAGTTATGGTTTGTCATTTGAACTGAGATTTAGCATCTTGTGTCCACTGTGGTAGTATATGATATGGAAGAATGATTTTCATCTTTAAGAAATGGAACAATGTGATAATATGCCAACAGACAATACCAGATGACTCAAATTTCAAGCATGGGCATGAGACAATCATTTTTTCTGTATTCCATGTTAAGATCTTCCGCTTGCTCTCATCTTCCCCTTCTAAGAAGAACACTTGCCACTGTTAAATCGCCCCTTCACCTGCGGCCTTCTTTGTAATATAATACATACATTCGACAACTTCTTTTAGAAATTCTAAGAAGATATTTTGGACATACACCTTTGCCATATGGCCTTCAATGATACATTTAGCTCTTAACTCAGGATTGACATAGAAAGTCTTGAAATCGGCATCAACCTTCGCCTCACGCCTCCGTTCAAGTGCTTTGTCATAACCATTAGAAAAATCAATTAAATTTGAATTTCGCAACACAAACCCATCAAAAAAAGTATTAATACTCTCACTTCATTGAGTGGTTCTTATGCTAGCTGAAAATATTTTTCTTGTGTACGTAGGAATCCACATTTGGCGAATCTCATACATATGTCGCAACCACGAATTCTCCTACAATTCAAACTCTTCTATCATTGCTTGCCAAGTGCTCTCAAATTCTTCCTTACTATTGGTACCGACCAAACAGTAGTTCCATTTTGTCTTGAATGTAGGATGTTAGTGGATGATATGAGATAGTTTCTCTAACAATTTTTTATGAATATGCCACAAACATAATAGATGCTTAGTATTTGAAAATACTTTTGCTATTGTTGCTCCTATTACTGCATCTTGATCTATAAAAATTATCTTAGGATGAACTCCACCCACTACATCTAACCAAGTTTGAAACAACCACTTGAAGTTTTTAATTCTCCCTAAAAAGTAAGCCTGCACCAAATAAGCATGTTTGTTTGTGGTGATTGATGCCAACAAATGGACCAAATGGCATAATATTATACTCATTCGTTTTGTATGTAGTGTCGAAACATACAACATCACCAAATACCAATAGTCTTCTTTTGATTTTTCATCTATCCAAAAACATGAGGTGACTCTCATATTCTCATAAACTTAGATTTCATAGGAGAAATGACTATCATCATGGCTCTTTATTTGAAACTGTTGGAAATATGTGGAAAACAAGCTAAATCTATGTTTTGATAATTAACAAATCAATTTGAGTAAGTCTTGGCTACTAACATATTTGTGGAAATGTTTAAGGCATATACATTTGAAGAATATAAAGCATGGAAGGCCAAGTCGTTGTCCAAGTCGACCCTAAGATCGACTTCAAGAAGCCAAATCTGTCCAGTGTTGAAAATGGGAGAAGAACAAGTGAAGTCGCAGGCCAAGTCGACTCCACTTGCCACTTGGGAAGCCAAATCACAAACGAAGTCGACTCCAGCATCGACTTCAGTCGGGAGATTCACTCCAGAGTTGAACTTGGGACGGAAGAATGCCGAAGTCGTAAACGAAGTCGACTCCAGTTGCTACTTGGGCGAAGTCGCGGACGAAGTCGACCCCAAGTGCGACTTGAGGTTTTCAAAGTTCAAGGATGCAGATTCAAGCTTCTTTCAAAAATCAAAGATGCAGTTTCAAGCTTATCTTCAAGATCAACTTAAAGATCTCTCAAAGACCAAATCAAGGATACAAGCTCTTTATCAAAATCAAGTTTATCAAGTCCAAGACACAAAAGCTTCAAGCATGTTAAAAATCAAATCAAGTCTATCAAGTCGAAAGCAAAGATTCAAATATGCTTCAAAATGAAGAGATAATCAAATCATGAAGACCAAACGAGTCCAATGCAAAGCAAGGTGCATGAATCAATCATGCAAGGATCAAACTCTCTTCAAAGACTCACAAGGTTCAAGCTATCCAAGATAAACCAAAGACAAAGACTTCAAGATCAACAAGATCTACAAGTATGAGGGATTATTTCAGAATGAAAATGATTAAAGGAAACAAGCCAAGCAAGATAGAGGAAGATCAAATAAAGATCAAAGCATATTTTGCAAAAGACCGAGTCAAGTCACAACCTAAGCCGACTCCATGATCGACTTGAGTTGAAGGCTAAAGCCAAGTCGACCCAAGACTCAAGACTCGGAACTTGAAGAGGTGAAGTCGCACCCGAAGACGACTCCACCTGCGACTTGGGTCAAGTTGATACCCAAGTCGACCCGACCTGGAACTTGAAGTCGCGAGCAGAAGGCGAAGTCGCACCCGAAGTCGACTCCATCTGCAACTTGGGCGAAGTCGCATCCGAAGTCGACTCCGACTACGACTTGGGTCGCAACGGTCGGATTCTATTCGAACGTTGGCGCATTTAATGCGCGCCAACCACCTTCAAACGTTCGGATTCCCTCCACAATTATAAAAGGGAGTCATTGTGGACGAGGGAAGCAAGAAGAAATCATTAAGTAAGCATAACTCCTATCTACAAGAGCTTCAAAGAGATCAAGCCATTCAAAGAAGGAAGAACTTTGCTTCTAACTGCAAGAGCTCCATTTCAGATTCTTCAAAGCCTACAATACAAGTTCTTCTCTGAGCTAAATCGTTTCTACACATCTGTAAAGTGTAGATTTCTTGTGTTATTTCGTTTGTTTGTGTTGTACTTGATTTAGCTCGGGTAGCTAAGATCAAGTGTATGCAAAGTAGTGTGTGATTGGAGTGAGACTCATCACCTACTTGTGCAGTGTGTTGTTTAAGCCCCCTAGAGCTGGAATCTAGAAGAGAGCAGTGGCTCTAATTGTATTAGAAGAATACAATAGTGGAACCCAAGTCACAAGGAGTGTGAGCTTGGAAGAGTGGAGTAGGGAGGTTGCCCGAACCACTATAAAAATTCTTGTCTGCTTGATTTTATTTCTGCTCTCTACATTACTTTGCTTTCCATTTTGTTTCTCCATTCAAGGGGATTGAACTTACAAGGGGTTAAGTTTTTAAGTTACCAAAGAAATTTTTAAGAACCCAATTCACCCCTCCCCTCTTGGGTTTTGCCATCAATTCGGGACCAACAGAAACATGTGCAGTAAAGTATTCACATCATTCCCGTACATAATTTGACGCTTTCTTCGTAGAACATTCCTAGCGTCCCTTACTGAATACTGGAGGTGAGAAGAACCACCTACTTCGTTCATCATAAAATCAATGGACCTTGTAACACCAACTCCAGATTTTTTTAGAGATGAGATTATACTTAGGTCATCCTCAGTCAATTTCTTATCTAATCATAATTTTCGAGTCTTTGTAGGGGTACAAAGTGTTGGAATCAAAGGCAAATTAAGTATAATCTATGTTTTGATGATTAACAACTCGATTTGAGAATGTTTTGGGTATTAATGTGGTTTGTTAAACTTGGTTAAAGGCTAAAAACTTAGAATTTAAAACTTAGCAGACCAAGTCGCAAAGCTAAGTCGACTTAGCCATCGACTTGAGTGAAGTCGGTACCCAAGTCGACCTCAAGATCGACTTCAAGTCGGAAAAATCTTTTAGGGTTGAATTTGGGAACCAAGACAGGCGAAGTCGCAGTCGAAGTTGACTCCACCTGCTACTTGGGTGAAGTCGCAAACCCAATTCGACTTCATTATCAACTTCGGATGATCAATTCCTTCTAGTGTTGAAATTGGGGTAAGAGACAAGTGAAGTCGTAACCCAAGTCGACTCCACATGCGACTTAAGTAAAGTTGGACCTCAAGTTGACCCAGGCATCCAACTTGAATCAAGCTGAAGACAAATATAGTCCAGACAAGCAAATATTCACAAAATAATCATTCAAGATGCTATATCATTTAAGAGAAAATCATTAACTATATCTATGGACTGCAAACTCAAGAAAAGCAAATCATTCTAAGATCAAGATCTTGAAGATAAAGCTCT
Organism: Annona cherimola; assembly: GCA_030490835.1. Classification (NCBI taxonomy): domain Eukaryota; kingdom Viridiplantae; phylum Streptophyta; class Magnoliopsida; order Magnoliales; family Annonaceae; genus Annona; species Annona cherimola. Next base: position 30,665,935 of record CM059971.1, on the reverse strand, counting down.
CAAAAGAAGACAAACATGCCAAGTTCCAAAACTAAGCATTTAAGATCAAGGGTATTATTGGAAGAATAAGATACGAAATGAATAACAAGCAACCATGATCACTTTCAAAGAAATCCAAGTTCCATCGTATGCATACAGAAAGTGAAGTCGCACCCAAAGTTGACTTCGCCTACGATGGGGTCAGGTCTAAGACCAAGTCGACTTGAAATGGAACTTGAAGCCAAGCTGAAGACCGAAGTCGTGACCGAAGTTGACTCCAGTTCTGACTTGGATGAAGTCGCACCCGAAGTCGACTTCACATGCGACTTGGCTGGCAACGGTTGAAAAAATTTGAACATTGGCGAATTAAATACGCGCCACCTACCTCCAAACATTCGAATTTACTCCACCATTATAAAAGAGCATTCAAGAGGACATGCTAGAAGTTAGTGAAAGCATTCGTTGTGTTTACCTTCCACCCTCTAAGCATTAAGTGATCTACACCAAATTTCAAGTGAAGAACTTTGCTCCAACTTTTTAAAAGCTACATCGCTGATCAAATCATTCTCTCAACAAATTCTTCCACGAGCTGAAATCTGCTGTGGAACCTCGATCTTTGAGACGTGTACAAAACTTTAGGGTTGTAAACCCTAGGTAATATATTTGAGAAATATATATTGATGGATATGAAATATATGGAAATGAAGGTTAAAATAATTATGCATGAAATTCGGATGAATAGTGCACGTGAATAGTGAAACGTGAATAGTAAATGTGGAATTAAGGAATATATTAAGTTAATCACTTTGGATTAACTTAATCATAAAAGACAAAAAAGGAAGCTTCCCAAAAAAGGACAAAATAGCCACTTTTGGAATTTTTATTATTTTCGGATTTTTAATTGATTTTTGGAAGAAAATGAAGAAAAATTCATATCTTGCAATCCGGACATCGGATTGAGATGAAATTTTTTATGGGTGGCTAAGATGTGATGATGGACATGATGAATGGTCCAAGATGTGATGAAAATCACAAATCAAGGGTCAAGATTCAACGTCATTTGAAAATGAAAAAGTAGCTTTACTTTTTCATTAATGAGAATTGACTTTTGATTAATTTTAATTAATTAAAGAGATGAGTAATTAATGAAAAGCTGCTGGAGCTTGGACTTTTGGGACCAAATCCAATGGCCCGAATCCATCCTCATCAAAGATCAATGGATGAGACTGAATTAGCCTAAATTAAATAATTTTAATAAATTAAAAAAGCTACAAAAATAGGGCTGCCATAGGGGAGGCGTGAACAGTAGCTAGGGTGGCTGCACATGGCTCAAAGCACCTTTTGGAAATTAGAAAAAAATACATTTATAATTTAATACCTCAAGCAAGGGGGTAAATTCCAATTTGATGAAAAATTAAAAAGTATAAATAGGGGGCAGGGGTGAACGTCCAAGGCACTTCATCCCAGCTCCATTTGAGCATTTTTTCACCCCCACAACGTTTTAGCCTTGAGGAGAAAGAAAATGAGGAAGTTAGAGAGAGAAAGTGCGTAGAAAAAGTGGGATATCTTCACTTCGGGTAAGTGATTTCTTTTCAAATTTATTTTGGATGTTAATTAGGGTAAAATCATGCTTATATAATGCATAAGCATGAGAAAATAAGTAAAGTTATAATGCTTAATTGGAATCATACCGAAACATCGAAAATTTAGAGCAAAGATAGAGCATTCGGGGAAATCATGTATGATATATGAAAATAATGCTCCAAATTTGATAAATGATAATTTAGGATGTATGATTATGATAAATATGATGTTGTAATGATGATATATTAATTCCATGATTTTTGGAATTAAGGATTATGCTTAAGTGAATTTATAATGATTTTTAGTACATGGAGAAAATGATTTATTTAGCCAAGTTAATGATGATAAATTCATAATTCATGAATTTCCCATGATATACTAAGCATAAGCTATGTCATGGTATTTTTTATTTTTGGGAAAAATGTCAATTTTTGGAACCCATGAACAGTAACCCACGTTGCTGTGAACAGTAACCACGGTGAACAGTGATGGTGAACAGTAATCTGCTACAGTGACATGAACAGTAATTATGAACAGTGAACAGCGTATTTTGGGAAAAAATTGAGATTTATTTTTATATTTTATGAAGATATATGGATGGAATTTTTAAAGGATTTATGGATAAAAATCCATATAAATGAGTAATGACTAAGTATCTTTATACGATTAACCTCTATGGGAATGAGGTAATGAAAGGTTATAAAGCAAGCATGGAAAGTAAACATAGAATGGATGGATAAAATATCCATTTTCCTTGTATAGGAAAAAAAGGAAAGGAAAAGGTGGAGGACACGGACTGAGGAGGTAAGCAAGCAAGCTTTCTAAAATGTGATTTTATTGTTTCATTGTAAGCAAGCAATCCTTTTGAAAATGATGATTTGTAAGCAAGCAAGCTTTTTAAAATGTGATTTTATTGTTTCATTGTAAGCAAGCACAACTTTGAAAATGTGATTTTATTGCTTCATTGAAAATGATGATTTGTAAGCAAGCAAACCCTTTTGAAAATGTGATTTTATTCCCAAGTATTTATGAAATGTGTTTAAGGGTGGTCATTCCTATAATGTTTTGAAATGATGAATGTTTATAAGTTTTTATGGAAAGTCATGCCGGCATATTGATATCATGTGATGTTCATGGACATGTGCACATGTATGATGTATAAGGAAGAGGCTTTGGTGAAGGTAGAAAGCGGATCAGAGAGTCCCCCTTCATTATTGCCGAGTCGTATGGGCTGTGTGCCGACGGCGTCCTCCCCAGAGGTGGAGGCAAAGGAATGTTATGTTTGAATGAATGCATTGCATTTTTCATACATGGATTGAAAAGGAAAGCATGAATTTGAAATTATGTTTTTAAGGGATGGTGCAAATAATTCTCTACATGAGAATGACAAGTTACCTAGTGTAAGAGGTATATAACGCTGGGAAAATCAAAAGTCATGCATGTAGGAACCATGTAGGCGTCAAGAGGAAGAGAGGTTCCTCTTGATGAGGCCAAGTCGGAGACAGCCGGCGTATTGGACCATGTTATGTGAGATGTTCCCTGAGCTAGCGTACCCGCACACGAAGGTTTATGTCAGGAGTGGAAAGGAAGCATTTGCACATCCAATGTTTATGAAAAGTTTTCTATTCCATTGATAGTTGATCACTTGCTAAGTGTCTCCTATCGAATGGAGAGAAATGCATTTACGAATGATTTACATGAATGGTTTATGAAAGGTTTCGAAATATGGTTTACGAAAAGGTTTCTATTCCGTTGGTAGTTGATCACTTGGTAAGTGTCTTCTATCTAATGGAGAGGAATGCATTTAAAATGAAAAATGCTTGCTTATTGAGTTTCGACTCATGTTTTGTTTTCCCAACCTCAGACAGGTGTAGGGAAAGACAAGAAATGAAGGGCACGAGTTTCTAAAAGAAAAGAAGAATCTACAAAGGTTAGTAGATTTTTGTATGAACAGATTCCCTAATGGGATATGATGAAAATGGCATAGGTTGTATGAAATTATGAAGTGATGAATAATATGAGAAGTTGATGATTTATGATGTTATGAATAAGTCCATTATGAATGATGATGAGTATATGTTTATATGATGAAAGAAAAAGAAATGAAAAAAAAAATTGGACGAGATCCAATTAAGAACCCGCCGCGTGATCAGGGCAACAATCCTGATTCACACTTACCAATCAACAAGATCTTGGAGTAAGGACTATGTGGACGCCTGGGTTCGGGGCGCCACATCTGCCTACACAACTTGTAAAGTGTAGTTTCCTTTATTTGATTCATTATCTGTATTTGATACTTAGTTTGATATTGGTGATTGGAACCAAGTGAAAGCAAAGTAGCGTCGTGACTTGAGTGTGACTCATCACCTACTTGTGTTTTGTTTTGTGCAAGCCCCCTAAAGCTAGAATCTAAAAGAGAGCTGCTACTCTAGTTGTATTTGACAATATATTAGTGGAACCCAAGTCACAACGGGTGTGAGCTTGGAAGAATAGAGTAGGAAAGGTTGCCCGAACCATTATAAAAACTGTGTCTACCATTGTGGCTTGCTTATTTGTTTTTATTGCTTTATTTCTCTCCATATTCTCGGCTTGTTTCATTAAGGAGATTAAACTAAGCAAAGAAAAAGTTTCTGTTTAAGTGAAAATTTTAAAAATATTCAATTCACCCCTCCTCTCTTTGGTAATAAATATAAACTCTAGACCAACAAGTGGTATTAGACCAGGTCTTTGAGTTTAAACTAAAGAGATCTTATAAATGGCATTCCAATAAACTTCCACCCCTGCATTTACCGAAGGCCAATCATTCACGAGGCCACCTCTATTTGTTGGAAGTAACTTCGATTACTGGAAGTTGAGAATGAAACAATTAATCATGGCTACGAATATAGATTCTTGGATTGCTATCCAAGATGGTGTTGTATTGTCTATTGATGAGAGAGCCTCCATATGGTCCAAGGAGGAAGTTAGAACCATTAAAAGCAATGCAAAAGTCATGAACTCTCTCTTTTATGCATTAATGACATCCGAATATGATAGGGTATCCTCATGCCAAACCGCCAAAGAAATATGAAATATACTTACATCTACTTATGAGGGAACTTCTCAAGTCCAAGGGGCAAGAAGAAATATTTTGATTGGAGAGTTAAAAAGCTTTAAAATGCTTGAGACCGAAAATATTTTTAAAATATTTACTAAATTTTCTAAAATTACTAATGCTGTAAAAGGTCTTGGAAAAGCTATTTCTAAATCTGAGCAGGTTATAAAGATACTAAGAGTGTTACCCGAATCATGGACTCCCAAGATCACGGCCATTGAGGAAGCAAAGGACCTCAACATGCTACAGTTTAAAGATCTTATAAGCTTATTTATGTCACATGAGTTGATAAAGAGGAGAAACAAGGAGCAACATAAAGGCAAAAGAGCTATTGCTTTAAAAGATGCACAAATTTCAGATGACACCTCATCTTCTCAAAACGACGATGAGGAGATAGCGCTACTCACAAGACGATTTAGAAAATTTGTAAGGAAAGAAAAGAACTTTGAGAGCTTTAAAGAAAAGAACTTTAAAGAAAAAAATTCAAAGGAGAAAAAGAATGAGACTACAAAGTGCTTTCGGTGTGGTGGAATGGAGCATATGCAAGCCCAATGTCCAACACTTGAAGAAAACAAAACAAGGGAATGAAGGGAAAAGAAGGATTGAGGCCAAAACAGAGAGTTTCAAAAAGCTAAAGGAAGAGGCATGTACATCAACGAGGAGACGTCCACAACTTACACTTCCTCAAATGAAGAAAACAAGGCTGCAAATTGCATAAGGATCTACTGCATGGCTACAATGGAGGAGGATTCCAACCTATGCTTTACAACAACAGAAATCTTGGAGGATCAAACCACTTCAATAAATTGCATGAGTAGTGGAGAGGATAAAAGAAACGTTTATGAAAATTCCAATGCATGTATTGAGGATGTACTATTTGTTGAATGACTCAAACACAACTTAACAAGTATTAGCCAATTATGTGATAAGGGTTATAAAGTTGTATTTGAATTTTCTATATGTAATGTATTTGATGATTATTACATAGTTTTTAGTAGCAAAAGACATAAAAAATGTATATTTGGTTTGTCTAGATAAACTTGATGGAAAATGTCTAATAGCCATAGAAAATGATTCATGGCATAAAAGGTTTATACTTATAAATATGTCAAATATTAAAACATTGTAGAAAAAGAGCCTAGTGGAAGGGTTACCAAAGCTCGAATATGACAAGGACAAGATTTGTAAAGTTTATCAACTATTTAAGCAACCTAAGATGTTATTTTCCACCAAAAGGAAATTTCAATGACTAGGTCACTTGAACTATTGCATATGGATCTTTATGAGCCATCAGACATTTTAACCCTTTATGGAAAAAGTATGTATTTGTGATTGTTGATAATTTTTTTAGATTCACATAGATAATACTCTTAGCTAGCAAAGAGGAAATATTTTTTTTATGTTTCTCACATTTTTTTAATTTGGTGCAAAATGAAAAATAAAACACAATTATTTCTATTAGTAGTGATCATGGTGGTGAATTTGAAAATAGACGATTCATAGAATTTTTCAATGAAAAAGGAATTCACCATACATTTTCTGCACTAAGAACGCCCCCAACAAAATGGGGTACTTGAAAGGAAAAACAGGACAATACAAGAAATGGCCAGAACTATACTAAATGAGATTAAATTGTCCAAAAGATTTTGGGGTTAAGCTATAAGTACAACATGTCATATATTAAACCGAGTTATCATTAGAGCAATCTTAAAAAAGACCTCATATGAATTATGGAAAAGAAGAAAACCAAACATATCAATTTCCATTCTTTTGGATGCACTTACCAACTTAGGTAAATTAGATGCTAAAAGTGATGGAATAATTTTTCTTGGTTATTCATCAAATAGCAAAGCATATAGAGTCTTTAACAAGAAAAATTAAATAGTAGAAGAATCAATACATGTTGTCTTTAATGAATTTAACCAAAATTCAAGAAAGGAGGATGAGTTGAGTGATACAGATGAGACATCAAGGAACTCAAAGGTGGAACAACAAGAGCAATAAGCAGAGGCCGAAACAAAATATAAAATTTTAAGGAATAAAGGGTAAGTGAAGGTAACAATTTTTATAAATCTCCAACTAATTTAAATTTCAAAAATGACCATCCAATTGAGCAAGTTATTGGTAATATCTATGAAGGAGTAAAAATTAAAAGGTCAAGACAATATTCGTGGAGAATTCGCTTTTGTGTTGAAAATTGAACCAACATCCATTGATCAAGCTTTTAATGATGAAAATTGGATCACCGTAATACAAAAAAAGCTAAATCAATTTGAAAGAAACAATGTATGACACCTAGTTCCTAGACTCAAAGATCGCACAGTTATTAGTACTAAATGGGTCTTTAGGAATAAGTTAGATGAAAGTGGACTTGTTGCGAGAAACAAAGCCAAATTGGTAGCCAAAGGATATTCCTAAGAAGAGGGAATTGATTTTGAAGAATCTTATGCTCTTGTTGCTATATTAGAAGCCATACGTACCTACTACCATTTGCTTCTCACATAGACTTTAAATTGTTTCGAATGGATGTGAAAAGCGCATTTTTTAATTGATACTTGAATGAAGAAGTTTATATTGAACAACCTCCAGAACTTGAAGAAAAGGATCACTCAAAATATATTTTCAAATTAACCAAAATATTATATGGACCAAAACAAGCTCCAAGAGCTTGGTATGAAAGGTTAAGTAAATTCATGATTGATCATGACTTTCAAAGAGGAAAGGTTGATACAACATTATTCATCAAGTATAAGGACAAAAATATTTTAATTGTTCAAATTTATGTTGATGATATAATATTTGGTGCTACTAATGAAACTCTATGCCAAGAATTTTTTAAGATTATGCAGAGTGAATTTGAAATAAGCATGATGAGAGAATTGAACTTCTTCCTTGGGCTGCAAATTAAGCAACTAGCGGAAGGGATCTTCATAAATCAGTCCAAGTATGTCAAAGAAATGTTAAAGAAGTTCGGAATGCAAAATAGCAAAGGCACAAACACACCGATGAGCTCAACTATCAAGATCGACAATGATGAAAAGGGTAAATCTATTGAACAAAAATTGTATAGAAGAATGATAGGTTCTTTATTATATTTTACTGTTTCTAGACTGGATATTTTGTTTAGTGTTTGCATGTGTTCTAGATTCCAATCATGTCCTAAAGAATCACATTTAATAGTTGTAATTTTTTTTTTTAGATTTTTAATAAATACCACTAATCTAAGACTATGGTATCCAAATGGGTCAACATTTGATCTAATCGGCTACTCGGATGCAGATTTTGCCAGTTATAAAGTAGATAGAAAAAATACTAGTGGAACATGTCAATTTCTTAGAAATATGTTAGTTTCATAGTTTTCACGAAAATAGACTAGTGTTGCTCTATCTACCGCGGAAGTCGAATATATAGCCGCCGAGAACTGTTGTGCTCAATTACTTTGGATGCAACAACAACTTTAGAACTATAGTATTGATTATCATGATATTCCAATTAGATGTGATAACATAAGTGCTATTTGTTTAACCAAAAATCCTGTGTTGCATTCTAAAACAAAGCATATAGATGTAAGACATTATTTTATTCGTGAACATGTTAAAAATAATGACATTTGTTTAGAATATGTTAAAACTGAGGACCAAATTGCTGACATTTTTACCAAATCATTAGCAAAGGAACTATTTTATAAAATTAGAAATGATATGATATGATTGAGTTTGATTAAAAGCATAATATGATGAGGGGAGTATATTGGAAAAACCAAGTCTGAAGATCCAAGTCAACTTCGGTCAGCCCAAGTTGACTTAGCCGAAATTGACTCCACAAAATCCAAGTTGACTTCTAACAGGGTGAAGTCGACTCCGCGAGGGGCAAATGTTGGAAACATGTATAAAATAAGTCAAGTCTATGTTTTGATGATTAACAAATTAATTTGAGTAAGTCTTGGTTACTAATATGTTTGTGAAAATGATTAAAGGATATACAAATAAAGAAAATGAAGCATGATAGGTTAAGTCAATTTCTAAGTCGACTCAGGCATCGACTTAGGTCGAGTCGATCCCCAGATCAACTCCAGCAGCGACTTCAAGTGACATTTTTCGTCCAGAGTTGAAATAGAGAACAAGAGCTACTGAAGTCGTAAATGAAGTCGACTTCGCATGCGACTTGGGTGAAGTTGCAGACCAAGTTGACTCCGGCATCAACTTCAAAACTTCATTTGCGTCCAGCGTTAAAATCGAGGAGCAAAGCTGCCGAAGTCACAAACGAAGTTGACTCCGCATGCGACTTGGGTGAAGTCGCAGACCAAGTCGACTCCAGCATCGACTTCAACCATGATTTTCTGTCCAGAGTTGAAATCAAGAATTAGAGCTGCCGAAGTCGCATCCCAAGTCGACTCCGCATACGACTTGGGTGAAGTCGCAGACCAAGTCGACTCCAAAATTCAAGGATTCAAAGTTTGCAAAATACGGAGCTAAAAGACATCAAGCTAGGATGATTATACTGAGTTCCAAGAGATATAATCAAGGGAAGAACATTAATTTGATGAAAGTCAAGAGATCAAAGTCATCTCTAAGGATTTCAAGTTCATCAAGCAAGCTGAGGAAGTGAAGTCGCATCCAAAGTCGACTTCACCTATGACTTGGGTCAAATCGAGGACCAAGTCGACCTAGACTGGAACTTGAAGAAGTTACTGACAGCCAAAGTCGCACCCAAAGTCGACTCCACCTGCGACTTGGGTCACAACGGTCGGAAATTTTTCAAACGTTGGCGTATTAAATGCGCGCCACCTACTTCTAAATGTTCAAATTCCCTCAACAATTATATAAGACATTCAATATGAACATGGAGGGTAGCTGAGAATCCATTGAATGAGCATAACTCCCATCTCTAAGAGCATTAAGTGATCAAGCCAATATCTAGAAGAAGAACCTTGCTTTCAAACTGCCAAGAGCTACTCGTTGAATCTTTCAGACTGCTTTACAAGTTTTTCTCTATGCCAAATCTACCGCTACACACCAGTAACGTGCAGAAACTTTCTTTACTTTTTCTTATTGTATTGAACTTGATTTAGTTTGGGTAACTAAGATCAAGTGTAAGCAAAGTAGTGTGTGATCGGAGTGGAACTCGTCACCTACTTGTGCTATGAATTGTTGATGCCCCTAGAGTTGGAATCTAGAAGAGAGCAGTGGCTCTAGTTGTATTTGTGAAATAATAGTGAAACCCAAGTCACAAGAGGTGTAAGCTTAGAAGAGTGGAGTAGGGAAGGTTGCCCGAACCACTATAAAATCTTGCTTGTTGATTTTTTATTTCTGCTCTCAGTACTATATTGCTTTCCATTTGTTTCTTTATAAAGGAGATTAGATTAATTCGGGGTAAAATTTCTGTTTAAGTTGAAAAATTTTAAATGCCCAATTCACCTCTCCCCTATTGGGTAATTGCCATTAACTCGGGACCAACAGCAAAGTCGACTTCGGTTAGGGTAAGCTGACCCAGTGAGGCACCGCTTGGGCTTCCCGTGCGATCTTCTGTCCTTCTTCTCTCTTCCTACTTCCTCTTCTTTCTTCATTTTTCCTTCTCCTCCAGTGTCGGACCTCTCTTTCCAGGCCTTTCTTGCTCCTGGCTCTCTCTCTCCATTATTTCTCTCCGAATCTATCGCTCTCTCTGTTTGCCTCATTCCAACAATTCTTTCTCCCTCATCTCACCTTCCTCTCTCTGTCTTCTTCATCTCGTTTCTTCCTCATCTCTCTTTATCTGTCAGTCGCTCCCCGCCACTTCCGGAAGCTACCTCCTGCCACCATCTGTGATCACAACTATTCCTAGCCCTCTCTCTCTCTGTTTCCTCTCGAAAGCTACTACCCTTGCTCCCTTTGGTTCTCTCAGCTACCCTTTCTCAAGTTCCATTTCAAAAACAACTTCAAATTGAACATATGTCTCCAAAAGCTGTTGCTAAGCCCTCCAAATTAGCCGTATCCAGAGCATCCCGATCCAACACTGGAGAAGGGGTGAGATTCCGTGAGGCTAATCCGTCGTCGTTCGCACCTCAACAATCAAATTCAGAATCTGGATCCAACAACGAGACATTGTCAGCTACAAATAGACAGGGTACACCTACGCAGAAGGGATAAGTGTTAAAGATGCCAACAATATACTTCAGAACCGAGTAGGAACACAACAGGTTCTACAAAGGTTTCTATGAGCATAAGAATTTTGTCCCAAAAATTATTGATTTCAAGTTTCTGCGTGACTATGAATTTGAAATTGAGGAGTAATTGGACTTTCAAGGATGGACACGGCTATTAAAAATCGATGATAGAGTATACCCTGATTTAACCAAAATCTTCTACCATTTATGGGATCAGGAGTATTACCTCACTTTTGTGAAAGGAAAGGAATTGAATTTGGGAATAGGGAGTTCAAACTACAAAGAAAGTGCAATCCACCAAATTGCACACATATTAGATGTTCCCGAGGCAGATGAAAACATTTTCGAAAGGTTGACACTTCCATAAATGTACAACCAATTGACGAATAGCAACAAATATTATTTGGGAATCAAATTCCTACATTACATAGATTTATCTCCTAGACTAAGGGTTTTACGGCTTTTGATTATGAATTGTATTTATCCAAAAGGAGGAGACCGAAACTAACTGAACCCACAAGAGGCTGAAATCTTATGGAAGGTGGATAATCGGGTAAAGGTCATCTTGCCCACTTTGCTATTTGAAGCCTTGGCTTTGAAAAAGGAGAATCAACAAGGTGTGCTACCCTACGGGACGTGGATCACCATGATCATGCATTATCTTGGTGTTGACTTGGATGGGGAGCTGTTTGAAGTTTTGAAGCCCACAAATGCCATTAGCAAGGCTCTTTTGACTCAGATGAAAGTCAACTTAGAAGAATTCAGAGCAAACGAATTAGGGAAAGGATGGGACACGCAGCTCCACCTGTAGTGGAGGGTGATCATCCTGAGGGAGAGCAGCCACCTCAGTCCCCATAGCAGGAGGTAGCTCCGTCTCCACCACCAGCACCAACTGAGCCCATATCGCTGCAATCCCATGGCTCGTGCTCTCCGAGAGGATCACAGATTCTTGACCCGCATCTACGTCCGTTCATGCAATCCACGACCACCTTGAGCAAATGGAAGATCGTTTTCAAAGCAGCTGGTCGGGATTCACACGGTGATGATGGAGATGCACTCTCGTAGGATAAAATGGATCAGGAACTACAGACCATTAAGTACAAGCTTGCGTCGGGGAGTAGTCGAGGTCGCCCGGTGCCGAGTTTGCATGATATGGATCCGTACTTTGGCGAATTTATGAGAGTTGAACCCACCATTCAGCCTCTCTCATCTTTCCAATCATCCGCTCATATTCGACCTATCCCACTTATTTGTACTCCATCCTACCCAATCTCAGCCTTTCAATTTGCTAAATCTTGATTTTCTTGTCTCATTTTTTATTCCTTGACAAAAAGGGGGAGAGAGATTTGAGTGTTAGGATTAGTTTGCTTTCATGTCTTAGGTAGCATGTACATTTAGGTCTCATTTTGCATTTTCTTGCTTCACGTTGTATAAAACTGCTTGTATATATGTATATGAACTGTTTTTAATTGAATTGCAATGGTTGAATGTATATGACATGTGTTCTGTATGCATTTGCAATTATGTGTTGCTTCTTTTAACTTTGGAACACAATGAAAATGAAATCTGTATGTTCTAAGTGCCAAAACAAGGTTGAAATGTTATTTTTTAAGTAAATGAAAAGTATAACTCAAATTGATTTTATCAATCATCAAAATAGGGAGATTGTTAGAATCAAAGGCAAATTAAGCACTGTTGGAAATATGTGGAAAACAAGTCAAGTCTATGTTTTGATGATTAACAAATCAATTTGAGTAAGTTTTGGTTACTAACATGTTTGTGGAAATAATTAAAGGTTATAAATTTGAAGAATATGAAGCATGGAAAGTCAAGTCGATTTCCAAGTCGACTTAGGCATCGACTTAGGCCAAGTCGATCCCCAAGTCGACTCCAGCAGCGACTTCAACGCGCCATTTTCGTCCAGAGTTGAAATTGAGAAGCACAGATGCCGAAGTCGCAAACGAAGTCGACTCCACATGTGACTTAGGTGAAGTCGCAGACCAAGTCAACTCCAGCATCAACTTCGAAACGTCATTTCTGTCCAGAGTTGAAATCGAGAACGAAAAACTGCCGAAGTCGCAAACGAAGTTGACTCTGCATACGACTTGGGTGAAGTCGCAGACCAAGTCGACTCTAGCATCGACTTCAATAGGACAGGGCAGAAACTTCAAAAGTCAAATCGGGGATTAGATCGATTTCAAGATTCAAGACTCAAGGATTCAAAGTTTGCAAGTCATGGAGCTAAAGGACATCAAAGCTAGCATGATCATACAATGTTCCTAGAAACATAAATCAAGAGAAAAACAACCAAACATGAAGAAATTCAAGCAAGCAAGGCATTCCAAGGATTTCAAGTTCATTAAGCAAGCTGACAAAGTGAAGTCGCACCCGAAGTCGACTTCACCTGCAACTTGGGTCAAGTCGAGGACCAAGTTGACCCAGAATGGAACTTGAAGAAGCAACGGACAGGTGAAGTCGCACCCGAAGTCGACTCCATCTGCGACTTAGGTGAAGTCGCACCCGAAGTTGACTCCACGTGCGACTTGGGTCGCAACGGTCAGAAAATTTTCGAATGTTGGCGCATTAAATGCGCGCCACCTACCTCAAAACGTTTGGATTCCCTCCACAATTATGAAAGGCATTCAATATGAATGAGGAGGGTAGCTGAGAATTCATTGATTGATCATAACTCTCATCTTTAAGAACTTAAAGTGATCAAGCCAACATCTAGAAGAAGAACTTTACTTCCAAACTGCCAAGAGCTACTTGTTGAATCATTATCGTTGTTGTACAAGTTCTTCTCTGCGCCAAATCTGTGTCTACACAACAGTAACATGTAAAGACTTTCTTTTGTTATTTCTTATTGTATTGAACTTGATTTAGTTTGGGTAATTAACATCAAGTGTAAGCAAAGTAGTCTGTGACTGGAGTGGAACTCGTCACCTACTTGTGCTATGTATGGTTGATGCCCCATAGAGCTGGAATCTAGAAGAGAGTGGAGACTGTAGTTGTATTTGTGAAATACAATAGTGGAACCTGTTGGTCCCGAGTTAATGGCAAAACCCAAGAGGGGAGGGGTGAATTGGGTTCTTAAAAAATTCTTCGATAAATTAAAACTTAACCCCTTGAGAGTTTAATCCCCTTGAATAAAACTGATAGAGAGTAATGAAGTAAAGAAAACAATGAAGTAAAACAACAGGTAAGGTTTATAGTGGTTCTGGCAACCTCTCCCTACTCCACTCTTCCAAGCTCACACACCGTTGTGACTTGGGTTCCACTATGTATTCCACGAATACACTTAGAGACTCCGCTCTCTTCTAGATTCCAGCTCTAGGGGGCATACACAAACAGAGCCTATGCTCTCTTCTAGATTCTAGCTCTAGGGGGCTTGTACACTTGATACAAGTAGGTGATGAGTTCAACTCCAATCACACCTCTACTTGTAACGTCTTGGTTTGTTATAACAATCTCAAACCAAGACCAAATCAAGGAATAATGAAAATAAGGAGAATCTACACTTTACAGAGTTGTGTAGGTAATTTTGAGCTTGAGGAAGAACTTGGAGAAGCAACCGAATGAATGTCGTTGAGGCTACTTGCAACTTGACGCTCTTTCTTCCTTTGAATATGTTTAGATCACTCAAATTTAGAGAGAAGCAAATGAAAGCTCTTGTTTGCACTTCTTTTCTCTCCTTAGATAATGTAGTGTATATATTTTCGTTTGTTTGAGTGTCTATTTATAGAATGGGGAAGTTTAGAACGTTTATAGAAGTAGTTGGCGCATAATAAATGTTCCAACGTTCAAAAATTCGAACGTTGGTTCCCCAAGTCGCAGGTGGAGTCGACTTCGTTTGCGACTTGGCTTCCCAAGTCGCAATTGGAGTCGACTTCGTGTGCGACTTCAGTTTCCGTATTTTTCCAAGTCTGAGACAGGGTCGACTTGGTTTTAGACTTGACCTCAAGTCGATCTTGGAGTCGACTTGGGTTGCGACTTGACTTGATCTTTTGCCAAAAGTGCTTTGATCCTTGTTTGATTCTCTTCTATCTTGCTTGGCTTCCTTCTTTTAATTACTTTCATTCTAGAATGGCTCCTCATACTTGTAGATCTTGTCAATCTTGAAGAGCTTGACTTTGATTTAGCTTGAACTTTGTGAATCTTTGGAGAACTTGAGTCTTGCATGGTAAATTCATGCACCTTGCTTACTTTTGATTCATATTGATCTTCGTGACTTGATTATTTCTTCATCTTGAAACATGCTTGAAGCTTTTGCCTTGGACTTGAGAGACTTGGGTTGATAATGAGCTTGTACCCTTGTTTTGGACTTGAGAAGTCCGAAGTTGATCTTCAAAAAATGAACTTGAATCTGCATTTTCAGCTTCGAAGAACTCAAGTCGAACATGGGGTCGACTTCATCTGCGACTTCACCCAAGTCGCACCTGGAGTCGACTTCGTCTGCGACTTGGGCATCTTTGTGCCCCAAAATCAAGTCTGGAGGGTTTTTCCCGTCTGAAGTCGATGGTGAGGTCGACTTCGTTTGCGACTTGGCTTCCCAAGTCGCAAGTGGAGTCGACTTGGCCTGCGACTTCACTTGCTATTCTTCCATTTTTGATTTAGCCTGTGAGGTTCTGTTTCAAGTCGATCATGGAGTCGACTTTGGGATCGACTTCACCCTAAGTCGAAGTCCAAGTCGACTTGGATATCGACTTGGCTATTTCAGTTCCTTAAATCATTTGGCAAACTCATTAGTACACTTGATATACTCAAGATAGTCTTTGTTAATCATCAAAACTCATGCTTTGGTCAATTTCGTTTTGTTTTAAACATTGTTTCCAACAATCTCCCCCTTTTTGATGATTGACAAAACTAAATTGAGCTTATACCTTTCAAAATAATCGCATTCATATATTCTTCAAGAACATAACTTTCAAACATTCAAAACAGAACATATCAAACATATATCAATCATGAGAAACATATTTGAGCATAACCAACTTTCATATATCATTCATTTTTACAATGTAAAGCAAAAATAAAACCTAGATACAAACTACCCGACCCAAAATGCACTAAAACTTTCAAAAATCTACTCTATTCCTATTCTATCTCCCCCTTTTTATCAATCTATCAAAAATTTGTCAATTCTCAAAGATTTTGTGAATTGAAATTGAGAGATGGGATATGAGATAGGTTTGATAGGACGGTCATGGACAGATGAGTAGAAGGAAGAAATAGGAGCTGGAGTTTGTTCTCGATGAACTGAACCTAAGTCAAAGGGATCAAGTTCAGGCATGGGTTGATTTTTGTGATGGCCCAATGCGAGGTGGTATCGAATGGTACGCATTTCCCGATCGATTCGATCTTGTCGGGAATGCATATCATTGATAGCTGTTAGGACCTCTGTCACAAGACTGGTCATTCTATCCTCTTGATGACCCATTTCATCCCGAAGAGTAGATATTTCTTCTTTAATGCTCTGAAGCGTGACCTCTTGAGATGATTGTGGAGGCGCTCGTTCAGGTGTAGCAGATCCTTGAGGAGAGTAGGATCCGTGCGTTACGGGAGATGCGGGCTCCTCTTGAGCAGGCGGTGCTTTGGGAGGTTGCTCCCCCTCAGCCTGTGCATGGTCCTCTTGCGCACGAGCTAGTTCGCCCAGCTTTTCTCTTAGCCTGTCATCTCTGAACTGCTCCAGGTTTATCTTCATCCGTTGAAGCAGTGCCTTGTTAATGGCATTTGTAGTTTTGGGAACTTCAAATGGTTCCCCGTCAATATCCACGTCGAAGCGTTCTAGGATCCTCGTGATCCAAGTCCCGTAGGGTAGTACTCCTCTCGGGTTGTCCTTTTTGCATGCCAGAGCTTCGAGAAACAATCTTGGAAGACTGATCTTGACTTTGTTTACCAGTTTCCATAAGATCATGGCTTCCTGTGGATTTAATTGATTCCTTCCGCCTCCTTTGGGATAAATACAATGTGCAATGAGCAGGCGAAGGACTCTCAGCCGAGGAGAAAGGTCCATGTAGTGCAGGAATTTGGTTCCTGCATGGTACTTGTTGCTCTTGGTCAGCTCATTGTAGATCTTTTCCACTATGAGATCTTTGGGTAGTCTCTCTTCTTCATATGGTACTTCAAGAATTCTCCCTATTCTTTTTATGGCTTCATTCAGATCTGGATTAGCCATAGTGCCAAAATACATCTCTGTTCCTTTAACATAAGTTGAGAACTTATTGTCATCCCATAAATAGTAAAACAGCCTGGTTAAGTCGGGATAGACCCTTTCATCTGACTTCAACAGCTGTGTCCAACCTTGAAAATCTAGCAACGCTTCTATATCGAATTCATAATCGCTGAGAAATTTGAAATCGATTATCTTCGGGATGAATACCTTTCTCTCGTAGAAATGCTTGTAGAAGCGACTATGTTGGAGCTTGGTTTTGAAGTATGTTGTGGGCATTTTCAAGACTTGCCCTTTTGTGATTGGAATTCTTGCTGAGTTTAAGCTTTGAGGTTGACTTTTCGACCTCGGAGCTCGATCTGTCGTTTTGGTAGCGGTTTGGAACCTAACCCTTCTACTCGTCGATGTCGATGGTTCCTCTCTTGCCCTTTTAGCCGGTGTCCTCTGTCTCCTAGGAATATCTTCCTCTGTAGTTGACCTTGAAGGTCTAGACACAGGTCTTTGTGTTGGTTTGGAAACTGCTAGCTTTGGTAGTCTTGGTTTTGGAGCCATTGATTTGAATTTAAGAGAAGAAAAGTGACTAAGGCAAATGAGAGAGAGAGGAAATGTAGGAAAGTTTAGGCAGAGAGAGGGCTGATGGAGTTGAGTGATTTGAGAGAGAGAAAAGGAAATATTGGGAATCTGTGAAATAAAGAGGGAGAAAAGGAAGACCGGGCAATGTAAAAGAGAGAGAAAACAGAGAGGCTATCGAAAAGGAGAGAGAGAGAGAGCGTTGGCCGGGGATTCAGAGAGGAAAAGAGAAATCGCCGGGAGAGAAGAGAAGGAAAAAGAATGCTGGAAATGGCGAGAGAAAGAGGAGGAAGAAGAAAAAGGAGAAGGGGGAAGGCGAGCCGTCGCGCGCGCGGAGTCGACTTTGCCCTAGGCGAAGTCGACTTCGGTCCTTTGGAGTCGACTTCGCCTTAGGGCGGAGTCGACTTCGCCTTAGGGCGGAGTCGACTTCGATCCTGTGGAGTCGACTTCGCTATAGAAGCGGAGTCGCCCTCACTTTCCCAAGTCGACTTGACTGAAGTCGACTTGGCTCCCATGGAGTCGACTTGACCCATCGACTTGACCTTTTCAAATTTGAGTTTCTTATTTAATTTTTCCTAATTTAGCTCTATCATCCCCATATCATTCCTAATTTTACAAAATGATTCCTTGGCTAGTGGTTTGATAAAAATATCAGCAATTTGATCTTCTGTTTTCACATATTCTAAACAAATATCATGATTTTCAACATGTTCTTTAATAAAATGGTGTCTTACATCAATATGCTTGGTTCTTGAATGCAGTACAGGATTCTTAGTCAGACATATTGCACTTGTATTATCACATCTAATAGGAATATCAAAATAATTAATACCATAATCTTTCAATTGCTGTTTCATCCAAAGTAATTGGGCACAACAACTACCGGCGGCTATATATTCGGCTTCCGCAGTGGATAGAGCAACGCTTGTTTGTTTTCTTGAGCACCATGAAACTAACATATGTCCAAGAAACTGACAAGTTCCACTAGTACTCTTTCTATCTACTTTGTAGCCGGAAAAATCCGCATCCGAATAGCCGATTAAATCAAAGGTTGACCCCTTTGGATACCATAGTCCAAGGTTGGTAGTTTTCATCAAATATTTAAAAATCCTTTTTACAGCAAGTAGATGTGATTCTTTAGGACACGCTTGAAATCTAGAGCACATACAAACACTGAATAAGATATCAGGTCTAGAAGCAGTTAAATATAGCAAAGATCCTATCATGCTTCTATAAAGCTTTTGATCGATACATTTACCATTTTCATCTGTGTCGATTTTGATTGTAGAGCTCATTGGAGTATTTGCCCCTTTGCTATTTTGCATTCCAAATTTCTTGAGCATCTCTTTGACATACTTGGACTGATTTAAGAATATCCCTTCACTTTGTTGCTTGATTTGCAGTCCAAGGAAGAAATTTAATTCTCCCATCATGCTCATTTCGAATTCGCTATGCATAATCTTAGAAAATTCTTGGCATAGATTTTCATTAGTAGCACCAAATATTATATTGTCTACATAAATTTGTACAATTAGAATGTTTTTATTTTTATACTTAATGAACAAAGTAGTGTCTACTTTCCCTCTTTGAAACTCATGGTCAATCAAAAATTTATTCAGCCTTTCATACCAAGCTCTTGGAGCTTGTTTTAGTCCATATAATGCTTTGGTCAATTTGTAAACATACTTTGGTTGATCCTTTTCTTCAAATCCAGGGGGTTGTTCAACATATACTTCTTCATTCAAATAACCGTTCAGAAATGCGCTTTTTACATCCATTTGGAACAATTTGAAATTCATATGAGAAGCAAATGCTAGTAAAATACGTATGGCTTCTAATCTAGCCACGGGTGCATATGATTCTTCGAAATCAATTCCTTCTTCTTGGGAATACCCTTTGGCTACTAATCTGGCCTTGTTTCTAATCACAAGTCCGCTTTCATCTAATTTATTCCTAAATACCCATTTGGTACCAATGATTGTATGATTATTTGGTCTAGGAACTAAATGTCATACATTGTTCCTTTCAAATTGGTTTAGCTCTTCTTGCATTGCAATAATCCAGTTTTCATCATTGAGAGCTTGTTCAATGGTATTTGGTTCAATTTTTGATACAAAAGCATATTGACCACAAATGTTTTGTTTTGATCTTCTAGTTTTCACTCCTTCATATACATTTCCAATGACTTGCTCAATTAGATGGGCATTTTTGAACTTTAAATCAGTTGGAGGTTTGTAAGAATCATTACCTTCACTTACCTCTTCCTCCATGAGATTTTCTGGCTTGAGCTCGATTTCCTTTGGTTGTTCTTTTCCTTTTGTCTCACCTGTATCACTTAATTCATCCTCCTTTCTAGGAGTTTGGTTAAACTCATCAAAGACAACATGTATGGACTCTTCTACCACTTGGTTTCGTTTATTGAATACTCTATATGCTTTGCTATTTGATGAGTATCCAAGGAATATTGCCTCATCACTTTTAGCATCTAGTTTTCCCAAGTTGGTTTTTTCATTGTTCAAAACATAGCATGTGCATCCAAAAGCATGAAAATAAGAAATATTTGGTTTCCTTCCTTTCCATAGTTCATATGGAGTCTTTTTCAAGATTTCTCGAATGGTAACTCGATTCAAAATATGACAAGCTGTACTTACAGCTTCACCCCAAAATTTCTTGGATAGTTTGCTCTCATTTAGCATTGTTCTAGCCATCTCTTGTATAGTTCTGTTTTTCCTTTGAACTACTCCATTTTGTTGTGGAGTTCTTGGTGCAGAAAATGTGTGATGAATTCCTTTTTCATTACAAAATTTTATAAATCGTTTGTTTTCAAATTCACCACCATGATCACTTCTTATTGTTACAATAATACTTTATTTTTCATTTTGCACCAAATTTACAAAGGTTGTAAACATAGAGAAGGCTTCATCTTTGCTAGCTAAAAGAATTATCCATGTAAATCTTGAAAAATCATCAACAATTACAAACACATATCTCTTTCCACCAATGGTTAAAATGTCGGATGGCCCGTATAGATCCATGTGTAGCAATTCAAGTGGCCTAGTGGTGGAAATTTCCTTTTTGGTAAAGAAAGGCATCTTGGGTTGTTTTGATAATTGACATGCCTTGCAAATTTTATCCTTGTCATATTTCAATCTTGGTAATCCTTTTACCAAACTCTTTTTCCATAGGGTCTTTATATTTCTCATGTTTATATGTTCAAGCCTTTTACGCCAAACCCATGGATCATTATCAATGGCCATTAGACATTGACCATCTAGTTCATCTAGTGAAACCAAATATACATTTCCATATCTTTTTCCACTAAATATGATATGTTCTCCATCAAATACATTACATATAGATGATTCAAACACAACCTTATATCCTTTGTCACATAATTGACTAATGCTCATTAGATTGTGCTTGAGCCTTTCAACAAACAAAACGTCTTCCATGCATGCATTTGAAATACTATGTATATTTCCTTTACCTTTAATTTTACCTTTTTCATTATTACCAAAGGCAACTGTTCCATCGTTGCAAGGCGTAAGTTTATGAAATAAACTTCTTTCTCCGGTCATATGCCTTGAACAACCGCTATCCATGAACCATACATTGTTTGCCTTTGCCTTAAAACATGTCTGAATAATAAACAAGTAAATCTTATCTCTTTGGTACCCATTTTATGGGTCCATTTGGGTTAGTAAAATGATTCAATCTTTGTAATTCTAACTTAGAAAGCCCAAATCTTGTGTTCCTTGGAACCCAAACTAATTTTGCACCATAATCATATAGTTTCTTAAAGTTACATTTATAAATTTTATGACCCATTTTGTTACAAAAATTGCAAGCCATAGGTAATCTTGGAGTAGGCCTCCAAGCATGTAATGATTCAAGCATTGGCCTTTTAGTCCACATAAAATTTTTCTTTTGTGGCTTGTACATAGGTGCGGTTTTGGTTTGATATTTCTCAAGTATTGGCACATTCGATTTGCCACTTTCTTTTTGCTCAAATGTATAGTAACCAAGACCTCTTTTATTTGTTTGAGAGGTCATGTTTAAAAACATCTTTACATTTTCTCCTGGATTAGAGAATTTAGCTAATGATTCATTTAATGATCCGTTCTCCTTTTTCAGCAAGTTATTTTCATCTTTCAATTTGTCTAGTTTCTCTGCAAGTTTACCATTTGCAATTATTACTGCATCACATTGTCTTTTCTTAATTGTAAACTTGCTTCCTAATTTCTTCATTTCTTCATATAGTGAATCATAAGAAATTTGCAGTTCTTCTAATTCAGCACATTTGAGGCATTCTTAAAAAGAAGAATAACTTGACTGAGAATGGTGAGACTTGGAAGTTACTTCTTCATTGCTTGTGCTCTTTGTTGAGATGTTTTGTTCCTCTTGTTCAATTTGCGCCATGCAGCATATTCTAGCACAATCTTCCATCTCAATTTCGTCGGTTGAGGAGCTACTTGTTGTAGATTCTTCGTCATTCACGTACATGCCCCTTCCTTTATTTCTTTGAAATCTTTTATTGTCTCCTCGATCTTTTCTTTGCTCCTTTGCCTTGCTTTCTTCGGACGTTGGACATTGAGCCTGCATGTGTCCCGAACCTCCGCATCGGTAACATTTGGTTGGTTCTTTCTTTTTCTCTCTGGAGCTTCTTTCTTTGAAATTCCAGAAATTTCTGCCTTTCCTCACAAATTTTCTGAAACGTTTTGTGAGTAGGGCAATCTCATCGTCATTTTGAGAGGATGAGGTGTCGTTTGTGTCTTGTGCAGCTTTCAAGGCAATTGTTCTTTTGCCTCTGTGTTGATCTTCATTTCTTTTCTTGATTAACTCATGTGACATTAATGAGCTAATTAAGTCTTCTAGCTTCTATGTGTTGAGGTCCTTGGCTTCTTCTATCGCAGTAATCTTTGGAGTCCAAGATTCCGGTAGAGCTCTCAAAATCTTCATAACCTGTTCAGATTCAGAGATAGTCTTTCCAAGACCTTTCAATGAGTTAGTAATTTTAGAGAATCTGGCAAACATTTCAGAAATATTTTCTGTATCTAACATTTTAAAGCTTTCCAACTCTCCTATCAGAATATTTCTCCTAGTCCCTTGGACTTGAGAGGTTCCTTCATAAATAGATGTTAGAGTATCCCATATTTCTTTAGCGGTTAAACAAGATGATACTCTATCATACTCAGAAGCCGTAAGAGCACAAAATAGAGAATTCATGGCCTTAGCATTTCTCTTTACGGTTCTTACTTCCTCTTCGGTCCACTTGGAAGCTCTTTCATCGGTAGGCAAAGTTACTCCATCTTGGATTGCAATCCAAGAATCCATGACGGTAGCCATGATGAGTTGCTTCATACGAAGCTTCCAATAACCGAAATTGTTCCCATCAAACAATGGTGGCCTAGTAAATGATTGGCCTTTGGCAAATGCAGGAACGGAAGTAGGTTGGGATGCCATGTCAATAAGATCTCTTTGGTAAGCTCAAGGACCTGCTCTGATACCACTTGTTGGTCCCGAGTTAATGGCAAAACCCAAGAGGGGAGGGGTGAATTGGGTTCTCAAAAAATTCTTCGGTAAATTAAAACTTAACCCCTTGAGAGTTTAATCCCCTTGAATAAAACTGATAGAGAGTAATGAAGTAAAGAAAACAATGAAGTAAAACAACAAGTAAGGTTTATAGTGGTTCTGGCAACCTCTCCCTACTCCACTCTTCCAAGCTCACACACCGTTGTAACTTGGGTTCCACTATGTATTCCACGAATACACTTAGAGACTCCGCTCTCTTCTAGATTCCAGCTCTAGGGGGCATACACAAACAGAGCCTATGCTCTCTTCTAGATTCTAGCTCTAGGGGGCTTGTACACTTGATACAAGTAGGTGATGAGTTCAACTCCAATCACACCTCTACTTATAACGTCTTGGTTTGTTATAACAATCTCAAACCAAGACCAAATCAAGGAATAATGAAAATAAGGAGAATCTACACTTTACAGAGTTGTGTAGGCAATTTTGAGCTTGAGGAAGAACTTGGAGAAGCAACCGAATGAATGTCGTTGAGGCTACTTGCAACTTGACGCTCTTTCTTCCTTTGAATATGTTTAGATCACTCAAATTTAGAGAGAAGCAAATGAAAGCTCTTGTTTGCACTTCTTTTCTCTCCTTAGATAATGTAGTGTATATATTTTCATTTGTTTGAGTGTCTATTTATAGAATGGGGAAGTTTAGAACGTTTATAGAAGTAGTTGGCGCATAATAAATGTTCCAACGTTCAAAAATTTGAACGTTGGTTCCCCAAGTCGCAGGTGGAGTCGACTTCGTTTGCGACTTGGCTTCCCAAGTCGCAATTGGAGTCGACTTCGTGTGAGACTTCAGTTTCCGTATTTTTCCAAGTCTGAGACAGGGTCGACTTGGTTTTAGACTTGACCTCAAGTCAATCTTGGAGTCGACTTGGGTTGCGACTTGACTTGATCTTTTGTCAAAAGTGCTTTGATCCTTGTTTGATTCTCTTCTATCTTGCTTGGCTTCCTTCCTTTAATTACTTTCATTCTAGAATGGCTCCTCATACTTGTAGATCTTGTCAATCTTGAAGAGCTTGACTTTAATTTAGCTTGAACTTTGTGAATCTTTGGAGAACTTGAGTCTTGCATGGTAAATTCATGCACCTTGCTTGCTTTTGATTCATATTGATCTTCATGACTTGATTATTTCTTCATCTTGAAACATGCTTGAAGCTTTTGCCTTGGACTTGAGAGACTTGGGTTGATAATGAGCTTGTACCCTTGTTTTGGACTTGAGAAATCCCAAGTTGATCTTCAAAAAATGAACTTGAATCTGCATTTTCAGCTTCGAAGAACTCAAGTCGAACATGGGGTCGACTTCATCTGCGACTTCACCCAAGTCGCACCTGGAGTCGACTTCGTCTGCGACTTGGGCATCTTTGTGCCCCAAAATCAGGTCTGGAGGGTTTTTCCCGTCTGAAGTCGATGGTGAGGTCGACTTCGTTTGCGACTTGGCTTCCCAAGTCTCAAGTGGAGTCGACTTGGCCTGCCTGCGACTTCACTTGTTATTCTTCCATTTTTGATTTAGCCTGTGAGGTTCTGTTTCATGTCGATCATGGAGTCGACTTTGGGATCGACTTCACCCTAAGTCGAAGTCCAAATCGACTTGGATATCGACTTGGCTATTTCAGTTCCTTAAATCATTTGGCAAACTCATTAGTACACTTGATATACTCAAGATAGTCTTTGTTAATCATCAAAACTCACGCTTTGGTCAATTTCATTTTCTTTTAAACATTGTTTCCAACAGAACCCAAGTCACAAGAGGTTTGAGCTTAGAAGAGTGGAGTAGGAAGGTTGCCCGAACCACTATAAAAATCTTGCTTGTTGATTTTTATTTCTGCTCTCTACACTATATTGCTTTCCATTTTGTTTCTTCATAAAGGGGACTAGATTAATCCGGGTAAAGTTTCTGTTTAAGTTGAAAAATTTTAAATACCCAATTCACCCCTCCCCTCTTGGGTAATTGCTATTAACTTGGGACCAACAAGCACAATTGATGTTTTTATTATTAACAACTCAATTTGAGAATGCTTTGGGTATTCATGTGGTTTGTTAAACTTGGTTAAAGGCTAAAAACTTAGAATTCAAAACTTAGCAGGCCAAGTTGCAAAGCCAAGTCGACTTAGCCATCGACTTGAGTGAAGTTGATACCCAAGTTGACCTCAAGATCGACTTCAAGTGTTGAATTTGGGAACCAAAATAAGCGAAGTCATAGTTGAAGTTGACTCTACCAGCGACTTTGGTGAAATCGCAGACCCAAGTCGACTCCACTATGGACTTCGGATGATCAATTCTTTCCAGCGTTGAAATTGGGGTAAGAGACAGGTGAAGTCGCAACCCAAGTTGACTCCACATGCGACTTGAGTGAAGTCACATTCCTAAGTCAACTACGCATGCAACTTAAGTGAAGTTCGACCCCAAGTTCGACCCCAAGTTGACCTAAGCATCCGACTTAAGTCAAGATGAAGACAAATATAGTCCAAACAAGCAAATATTTACGAAATAATCATTCAAGATGGTATATCATTCAAGGAAAAATCATTAACTACATCTATGGACTGCAAACTCAAGAAAAGCAAATCATTCTAAGATCAAGGTCTTGAAGATAAAGCTCTCAAAAGAAGACGAACATGCTAAGTTCCAAGAGTAAGCATTTAAGATCAAGGGTATTATTGGAAAAACAAGATATGAGATGAATAACAAGCAACCAGGATCACTTTCAAAGAAATCCAAGTTTCATCGTATGCATACAAAAAGTGAAGTCGCACCCAAAGTCGACTTTACCTGCGACTTGGGTCAAGTCCAAGACCAAGTCGATCTGAAGTGGAACTTGAAGCCAAGCTAAAGACCGAAGCCGCAACCGAAGTCAACTCCAATCGGCGACTTGGATGAAGTCACACCCGAAGTCGACTCCCATGCGACTTGGCTCGCAACAGTCAAAAAAATTCGAACGTTAGCACATTCAATACGCGCCACCTACCTCCAAACGTTCGAATTTACTCCACCATTATAAAAGAGCATTCAAGAGTGTTGGGTCCCGAGTTAATGGCAAAATCCAAGAGGGGAGGGGTGAATTGGGTTCTTCAAAATTTACAACTTAAACAGAAACTTAACCCCAGATTAATCTAGTCCCCTTAATGAAGAAACAAAATGGAAAGCAATATAATGTAGAGAGCAGAAATAAAATCAAGCAGACAAAATTTTTTATAGTGGTTCGGGCAACCTCTCTACTCCACTCTTCCAAGCTCACACACCTTGTGACTTGGGTTCCACTATTGTATTCTTCCAATACAATTAGAGCCACTGCTCTCTTCTAGATTCCAAGCTCTAGGGGGCTTCAACAAAACACAGCACAAGTAGGTGATGAGTTCCACTCCAATCGCACACTACTTTGCTTGCACTTGATCTTAGTTCCTTAAACTAAATCAAGTTCTACATAAACAAATGAAATAACAAAGAAGTCTACACTTTACAGATGTGTAGAAACAGTTTTGGCGTAGAGAAGAACTTGTTGAGTCGGTTTTGAAGGATCAGCAGTTGAGCTCTTGCAGTATGAAGCAAAGTTCTTCTTCTTGGATTGGCTTGATCTCTTTAATGCTCTTGAAGATGGGAGTTATGCACACTTAATGATTCTCAGCTACTTCCCTCGTTCATCATGAATGCTATTTATAATTTTGGAGGGAATCCGAACGTTAGAAGGTAGGTGGCGCGCATTTAATGCGCCAACGTTCGAATAAATTCCGACCGTTGCGACCCAAGTCGCAGGCGGAGTCGACTTCGGATGCGACTTCGCCCAAGTCGCAGATGGAGTCAACTTCGGGTGCGACTTCGCCTTCTGTTCGCAACTTCAAGTTCTAGTCAGGGTCGACTTGGGCATCGACTTGACCCAAGTCGCAGGTGAAGTCGACTTCGGGTACGACTTCACTTCAGCAGCTTGCTCGATGAACTTGAAAACTTGGAATGCTTGGTTCTTGTGCTTAGTCTTCTCCATGCCTTTAGTTCTTTTGCATTTTGTATTACTTTTTGGATCATTGTGTCTTGCTTTCATTAGCTCCATGATTTTTAAACCTTGAACTCATGAGTCTTGAACTCGAACAATCTTCTTGGTTTATGCATCTTGCTTGAACTTGGATTGTTTGATCTTTAAGACTTGATTTGAAGCATACTTGTATTTTTGATAAGTTTGAATCCTTGCTTTGAAATTGAGATAAATCAAGTTGTTCTCTGAAAGTGTGTTTTGCTTCTTGAGCTTGTATTCTTGATTTGGTCTTTGAGAGATCTTTAAGTTTATGCTTGAAACTGCATCCTAGATTTTTGAAAGAAGCTTGAATCTGCATCCTTGAACCTTGAATTCCTCAAGTCACACTTTGGGGTCGACTTCGTCCGCAACTTCGCCCAAGTCGCAAATGGAGTCAACTTGGCCCGCGACTTCGGCATTCTTCCATCTCAAATTTAGCGCTGGAACAATTTTCCCGACTGAAGTCGATGCTGGAGTCGACTTCGTTTGCGACTTGGCTTCCCAAGTCGCAAGTGGAGTCGACTTGGCCTGCGACTTCACTTGTTCGTCTTCCATTTTCAGCTCTGGAAAGATTTGGCTTCTTGAAGTCGATCTTGGGGTCGACTTGGACTACGACTTGGCCTTCCATGCTTTATTTTCTTCAAGTGTATATGCCTTAAACATTTCCACACATATGTTAGTAGCCAAGACTTACTCAAATTGATTTGTTAATCATCGAAACATGGATTTAACTTGTTTTCCACATGTTTCCAACAAAGAGGACATGCTAGAAGTTAGTGAAAGCATTCATTGTGTTCACCTTCTACCCTCTAAGCATTAAGTGATCCACACTAAACTTCAAGTGAAGAACTTTGCTCCAACTTGTTGAAAGCTACATCGCTGATCAAATCACTCTCTCAACAAGTTCTTCCACGAGCTGAAATCTGCCTACACAACTTGTGAAGTGTAGTTTCTTTTATTTGATTCATTATCTGTATTTGATACTTGGTTTGATATTGGTGATTGGAACCAAGTGAAAGCAAAGTAGCGTTGAGACTTGAGTGTGACTCGTCATCTACTTGTGTTGTGTTTTGTGTAAGCCCCTTAGAGCTGAAATCTAGAAGAGAGCTGCTGCTCTAGTTGTATTTGACAATACATTAGTGGAACCTAAGTCACAACGGGTGTGAGCTTAGAAGGGTGGAGTAAGAAAGGTTGTCCAAACCACTATAAAAACTATGTCTACTGCTGTAACTTGCTTATCTGTTTTTATTACTTCATTTCTCTCCATATTCTCTGCTTGTTTTATTAAGGAGATTAAACTAAGCAGGGGGAAAGTTTCTGTTTAAGCAAAAAATTTAAAAATACCCAATTCGCCCCTCCCCTATTGGGTAATAGCCATAAACTCGGGACCAACACAAAGTGCATGATTATGTATCGCTACAAATTGAGACACATAATATACATTTTTTCCCATTTTTAAATTCATATATAGCTTTGCAGGGCATGAGCAACGACTGATAAATGTAATCTTCTGTTTGCTTGGATCTTCATTTCTTGCTTTTTTTTCAGTCCAACAAGCCTTCGAACATCTTAAAACACGCTTTGCAATTGCCCCATACTTTAACTTACGAGTGTTGTCCTTTCTAATACTAAACCCACAATGTCAAGCATAAGTGTTATAAAAATTAAAAGTTTCTTCTAGAGACACAAATTCCATGCCAACTTTTGGTTTCAGTTCACTTGCAACATCAACCATAAATAACCCATCTATATTTTGAATACCATATATGTTGACTTCTTCAATAGATACTTCCTCCCCATCCGAGACATTCACTAAACCACCTATAAAGGCTATCTCATCCTCGTGTACGTGTACTACAGATGTGACGCCTATAAAAGTTTCTACTTCCTCATTCATTAGATCAGATATCATTGTGTGGAAGTCATTTTCTATCAAACCTTGGTTATTTTCATCTGTTCTCATATATTCTTCCAAACTAGTAAGGATAAATACTCTGGTAACAACTAGAATTTCAAATGAAAGATAAGTTTTCAATGATATACTCAAACTACAATACATGATAAAGAAAGCATTCCTTGCGTCGTGTGATTGAAAAAGGAGAAAAAAAAGACTATCAGAAAAGCATACACTGCAAGTTAAATAAGTTATTCCCTCGAAAAAAAATTAATTTATGCAAATGACTCCTGTATTTTGGAAATGGCAGCTGCAAGTTAATTACTCATCCAATGGCTTGAAGTATCTAGGCGGTTCTACCGTATATATTTTGGCTAAAATATTTTTCAAATTTTGATCTTTTTGGTTATAATATTTTGGTTTCTTACATTTTTTCTCTTTTTTCTGTTAGAATAATTGGATTTCAAATTTTTGGTCTGACTATAGTTCTAGGTAATAAAATTGGTCCCCTTAAGAAAGGTAAACGTCAGAATTTTTGGCTTTATCCTTTTAAGTTTGGGACCTATTAGGATTCTGTGATCCTATCCTAACCATCAATTATATTTTAAATTATTTATTCAAGAAATGAGAAACATCTTGACTTAAAACCCATGTGCAAATGGCCATTTAAAAAAAATACTATATCATGCATAAAAAATGCAAAAAAATGTCTAAGTTGTTAATGCAAGTACTTAAATAATCTAAGTTATAACAAAATTCAGGCAGATAAATATGATGATTGATTTAGTTTTGGATAATCATGGTGGTTGGGCAGAAGCAAATCTCGGTGCTACGACCCGCTTGGATCATTGCATACGTAAAATTTTAGTTGTTGAACTGGTGGCTTTGGTTATTTGTATGAGGATAGTTGCTCTCATCCAATGCTGACAAGCATAAACTTTGGCTTCTCAAGAGATCTCAATATAATTATTACCGAAGTTCATTTAAGGATACAAAAATGAATTTTCAGTTTTGATGTTTGTTACCATGGCTCATAATCAAGCCTCATACTATTTTTTAGAAAATACCATTACTTACATTATTGTTATCAAAGCTAGAAAATCAAATTGCATAACAATAGTTTTTTATGCCAAATGCATATTCAGTTGTTGAATAATCATATGCTTTGAAGATAATTAAATTTTTAGCAAATCTAAGTAGTGGAATTTTATTCTTTCTTTCTTTCTCAAAGGTTTGTTCTCTAATTCAAGGTCATGATGACAATGTTGCTTTTTTATGTAGGGATGGCCTTAGTGAGGATGGTTTTCATGGCCGAGAGGGATCTTGGCTTGATCAAGTTATGTCTTATGTATACATATATGAAAATCTTATTTGGACAATGAAATCTTCTCTCATTTTCATTACTTTGAGATGTAGGGACTTTGCCTTCTAGATTGGGGCAAGGGGATGGACCTAACCCTCTTTCCGAATGGAACAGAGTTCAAGGGAGACTGTAGGACTTCTTGCTTTTGTTGTGTTGAGATGCTGGAAAACAGGCCATGGAAATTTCAGGTCAGTACTAATATTCTATCAATCTTGATTTAGACAAGTGTTGTGTTCAAATCCATCAGATTCAAATTACGAAAGGAGAGCAGCAGAAGAGGGAGCCATATGAAACACACTTGAATCCAGGTAGCCGAACTCCACGATTGCTGGCGCAAAGAGACCGGAGAGGAAAGGGGAGAAAAATGTGGAGCCATCGACGGAAGGGGGAGAGAGAGAGAGAGAGGGAGGGAGGTATTGTCGGCGAAAGGTGTGCCGACTACCACCAGTGTCGTGGCCAAAAGGGAGAGGGAGAGGGAGAGAGATCGGGTGGCATCAGGCACCGTCTGAGAGAGGGAGAAATGCAGCAGGTGCCGTTGGATAGAGGGAGAAATGCAATAGTCACCGTCAGTGAGAGGGAGAGAGATTCGGAGGCGAGAATGGGAGAGAGGGAGAAATGTAGCAAGTGCTGTCAGAGAGAGGGAGAGAGCATGGGAGGCGAGAATGGGAGAGAGGGAGAAATGCAGCCACCGCCGTCAGAGAGAGGGAGAGAGATCGGGAGGCGAGAATGGGAGAGAGGGAGATAGCCCGCAGGTGCTATCTGCAATTTTTTCGTCGGGTTGCTTTTTTGAATTTTTGCGCCCGCAAGGACCCACGTGCAATTTTTCCATTCGATGGCACATACTCGTCCCACCCCAATCCAACGGCGTGTATGCGGGCATATGGGTAGCGGACGCGGTTACAACGACTTAGCCTGGACGTAAAGAATCAGCTCTCATATGTATGCATGCATGTATGTATGTATGTATATGGGCACTTATCATGTGCAGACGGATTATACCATAATTACAGTGCAGTCCACTACAAAATGGGTCCAATATATTAAAATATAATCATTTATCTATATAAAAATCATACTTTAGATGGTTTAGACGTTAAAAATACTACTTTAAACTTGATATTTACATTATTTTAAGATGAAACACATACACATGTTGGATTTGGATAAAGTTAGTATCTAATAAAGTGAATAATTCTAAATAGAAGAAGTGGAGTAGATTTCTTATTCATGATCAAGTAGGCTCCACAGTGCATGAACTGCACTTGATTATTTTCCTATGTATATTTAAATGGACTTTGTATGTTAGAAATAGACACCGAGATGGACACAAGGACAAGTACCATTTGGTTAACAAAATAAATAAAGTAATGAAGAAAAAATGGATGCGATGGAGAATTGGAGATAAATGGACTTTTTCTGTCAGAGTCTCATAAATAGACAGCGGGACGGATAAAAGAACAAGTAACATTTCGTAAATAAATAAAGACAAAATGGACATTCTTGTATGAGTTATTTCGTGTTGTGGGTTACGTATGAGAGTCGGTAATCAATATGTAAAAGAGTTCACATTGATTTTGCTTAAATACTTATGAGAGTCATATTTTTAAGCATATTAATTAGAGATTTAATAGAACCTGTGAAGTGTTCCAATAGAGTGTGAAATATAAGATTATTAGAGTTTTTTCTTTGGAATATGTGTGAGATATTTAAAGAATAAGTATGTATTTCTATAATTTATTTATCATTGTAAATTTTATCTTTCTCTAATAATTTTTCCTTCTAGATTGAAGGATTTTATATGTAAATTTTGATATTTTTTGTGAGACCTTGTTGTTGTTTATTTAGTCTCACTTTATTGTGTATGCTTTCATAATAATCCATATTAAATCAACTCACATTTCTTAATAATTTTAATAATAAAATATAATTTCAGCGTTCACATTATCAAACATTATTTTTTTAATCATCTAACCTAAAGTCATCTTAACAGGAGTTCGGGGTGGTTCATATTTACTTAAAAATATATTCATATATAAATTATAAAAAATACTTAAATTTATGCACTAATATATTAGAATGCATGATATTTTATAAAAAAAAAATTTGCAGATAAAAATCATGTTTTAATTAATGGTTTAGATGTTAAAAATGAAACTTTAAAATTGATATATAAATCAAATTATTTTATCCTACAAATCAAAGACAATGAATAATTTGGTTTATATATCAATTTTCATTCGAAATTTACATATAAAAAAACTGAATTTGCAAGAGCTTTGCCTACTAAATAATGAGTCATGCAATTAAGTCTTCATCTTATCATGGACTATAGTTTATGCTTATAATTTGGGTCTACCTCCTTGTTCGTGGTGTTGCCATGACACTTTATCTTATTTTTTCTCATCATTTTTTATGAGTGTATTTGGAAAGTAATAAAACTTTCAGATAAAAAAATTTTTGTGTAAAAACTTAAAAATATTGTAAAACGATGTGATAAAGAGAATAAAATTAAATAGATAGATTAGTTGTATGGATAGTTATATAAAAATAATTGAAAAATAAGATAATTGTACAACAAGATATAAAGTAGTAATTAAAAAT
Source organism: Annona cherimola (assembly GCA_030490835.1). Taxonomy (NCBI): domain Eukaryota; kingdom Viridiplantae; phylum Streptophyta; class Magnoliopsida; order Magnoliales; family Annonaceae; genus Annona; species Annona cherimola. The sequence continues at coordinate 30,632,954 of CM059971.1, read as the reverse complement.
AGTATAATTATGAAAAAATGAAATATTTTTATTTTATCGAAACATATCTTATTACTTATTCATTTCTTTTTATATTTTTAATAAGATATTTGGCTGACATTATTTTCTGGTTTACAGACATAAGCATGCATTTAAAAAACCTTTTTCTAGAACACTAGTTCTCAATCATCATTCATTATTGTCCCTACATACATTAAACATTGGGTATGTTTGACAATGGATAAAAAATCTCAAGTTAAAACTTTTCGATCTAAAATTTTTTACTTTCTACAACTATTATATATTTTAATCATTTTTTCACATTTTCCTATACAACTATCCTACTTTTCAATCATTTCTACACAACTATCCACATAGCTAACCTATCTATTTTAACTTTATCCTCTTTACTACTCGTCATTACCCCTATCATATCCCATCATTTGATAACTTTTACTATTTAAAACTTTTCATCAAAAGTTTTATACATTACCAAACACACCCACTGAAAATAACACATAATCCCAATTGAGAACACTTCATGACAACTGGCAGGGCTCCTGCTGAATTTCACAATTTCCTGTGGAATTCACTTATTGATAATACCAAACGGGCCCTCCAATTTTGGTTTTTCTAAGATTTAATGAATCTTATTTACCAAGGGTGCATTTGGTTAACACCAAAAGTTTTCAAACTATAATTTTTCAATAAAATCTTTTTTACTTTCTATAGTTATTTTATTTTTAATTAGTTTTCACTTCTTTTTATATAACTACCTGACTTGGTAATCATTTTACACAACTATCCATATATTTAACCTATTTATTTTAATTTTATTTTTTTAAAAAGAACTATTTTCTCCTTCCTCCTCAACGTTACTCCTCTCGTGTCATATTATTTTATCTCATTTTAAAAAATTTTGCACCAAAATTTTTTCATCAAAATTTTTATCATTTTTATCGTCTCACGTACACCAATAATTGGTATACACAAGTGGCTGTACCATCTTACGCGGCATGTCGAAAAGAGGCTAGTGATCACATCCGAGTGGTAGACACAACTGCGGGGATGATAATCACTTTTTAATAATAATAATAATAATAATAATAATAATAATAATAATAATAATAATATCTTTTTACGCAGAGTCAACGTAGACGCCTTTATTATGCCATCAAAGTGTCCGGGAAATCCCGAACTTCTTCCCTTCGTCTGCCCTGCCGAATAATTATGTTGAAGTTAAGATGACGTTTAGTGATGCCTAGTTTTGTGTTGATTTTGAAGTCGAACAGGGAATGAAAAATAGAATATCTACATAATTGCATGATGAATGTAAAACAATAAAGATAAAAATAAAATAAATAAAGCAGCTAGAGTGTTGAAAAGAAAAATATTTAAAATATAAAGATAAAATTTAAAAATGGTGATAAGTTGAAAATTAAAGTAGGCGTGGCATCTCCTTTTTTTTGTCTCCACCATTCTCCTGTTCATGACATCACGTTACAAGCGCCTTTTAAAAGCTAATGGGTGCTTTTGTTACAAGCGCCTCGTTACAAGCGCCTTTTAAAAGCTAATGGGTGCTTTTGTTACAAGCGCCTCTTAAAAGCTAATGGGTGCTTTTCTTCCGTGAGGTTAGTTAAATGCACCGCGGTATACTTTGCCTATTTTTTTTATTGTTTTTTGAAAAGTTTTTTACACGGCTATTAATATAAGTGTATTTAACATGTATATAAATTTGTATCATTTTTTAAGATTTTTAGATATTTTTTTCGAATTTTTTAAAATCAATGACATTTTTAGTAATTTTATACACATGTTCAATACGATTAACATTTTCATAAAAAAAATTTCAAAAAAAATAAAAATAAAAAGATAAAGTACACTCGGGTGTTTTGAACCAGCATCCTTTCTTTGGAGGTGCCGATCTAGCATGTGAATGGTAATGAAGTTAATGTCCATGGGTACTTCTCTCCTCTAGCGTTCGTTGGAAAAGTGAATTTTAGGATGGTGTGAATGCCAACTTTTTAAAAAAAGTTTATATAAATAATAAAATACGATATAAATAAATTTAAATGAAGGTGTATTTGAAAGTAATAAAACTTTTGAAAGAAAAGTTTTTAGTATAAATTTTTTTAAAATAAATGAAAATAATGTGTTATAATTGAGATAATAATTGAAAAATATGGCCATGGAATAAAAAAGATAAAGAAATGATTGAAAAATAAAATAATTATATAGAAAACTATGATAAAATGATTGAAAAATAAGATACTTATAAAGAAAGAAAAATTATAATTTGAAAAGTTATGTGTAAATAAATATACTCTAAGTAGGCCAACAATTCTTAACTTTGCTCACAACCACAACACTAGTTAAGGTTCCAACATTGGTGGCGTTAGCTCCGCCACATTTAGTGGGAGCATGCACCTAAGAGAAAAATCCGAAATGTTGATAGAATATTTATTAGAATATCAAAGAAATATTGCACAAATTCTTAGGACACGATTGTAATACATAGCGATATGATTTTAAAAATATATTATAAGTAGGGTAGGTATAAAAATGATTGAAATATGCAAGTAAAATTGAAAAAGTATGATGTTGAATAGTTAAATTATTTATGAAATAATATATAAGAGAGACAATTCATAATTTTCCATTGATGTTAATTATCAAAACATGCCCTACGTTATTATTGAAGCGTCTTGCCCACCTTGCTCATATGCATTTGCCTAGGGGGTTGTTTGTTAAGATCTAATACTTTTTACTCTCTAAAACTGTTTTATTTTTAATTATTTTTTTACTTTTTCTAATACAACTATCTTATTTTTCAATTATTCATATACAACTATCTATATATCAATATATCTATTGTAACTTTATTTTCTTTATTTCTTCTCATTACTCCTATCATATCATATCGTATTTTTACATTTCAAAATATTTTATACTAAAAATTTTTCATCAAAAGTATTTCCGCTTCCTAAACACACCGGAAATATGTTCACTAATCAACGACATATTCAAAATATCTTCGGATCCACTCCGATGCCTATAAAAAAATTCACCATTTTCTTGCCCTTTTAACATAATTTGACATTTTAATTACTTGAAAACCTACTTTATTTTATATGCTTCGTATAATGATGTTATCTATTTTATCTTTGTTTTGTTTGTTCGTAATAATTATGTATATCACATCTTATTATTCTTCTGCTATTTAAAATTTTTTTGATGTTACTAAATGAACCCTTAATTCTTGCCTTATTTGTCCTTTACGTTCCGAGGGAACCTGGAACTAAATAGATGGTCACTTGATTAACAATCCCAATCCCTGCAGTGGTATCTCCATCTATTCATTTTTATTGAACCATTAATTTGAGTAGGAGTCTTCTTAGATATACATGGAAATAAACTACAGTGGCTCAAGAACTTTCTACAAGGGTTAATTTCAAATATTACTTAAAAATTTATCCTTATTTTCAAATGTAACTATATCTTATAAAAATAACAAATAGGATTGCATATCCATGTTGTCATTATATTTCCAAATATGAAAGAACAGCAATTGCGCCCATATGCTTTTACCGATTTATACTTAGCTAAAACCTAAATCTCTCTCACCATTCCTCATGTATTAATATATAAATTAAATATATCTAAATTAAAGTTTTATAAAAAAAAATTAAAATTAAAATATGTTTTATACAGGGTCCACTAAATCGGAACTCAACCCAAAAAAAAAAAAAAAAAAGAAAGACAAAAGAAAAAAGTTTTCCTTTTGGTAGTTTTGTCCAGAGTAAAGGATTTCTTTGTCACCGGACTCACGATTGATTCCTATGTTTGGCAAGTAGAGCTCCAACGCCGTCACACCATCACTGACGTGTTTGGCATGAGCTTAAGATTGAAAGCGTTGTGCCTTGGATCCTGACCATGACCTTTAGATTCATCGATTGCCAAGAACTTCAGCACAGGTAAGTAGGCGTCTCCCCTGCTCCGCTCGCATGCATGTCTCCATCTTTCTTAGTCGCTAGCAATCGACAAGGAGAGATGAGGCGACTGCATGAGCACAGGCTGCACAGCATGCTTTTCTCCGCTTTCTGTTTCTTCCTAGTTGTGAGCTCTCCTTTCTGGGCTGCCTCTGCTGCTCTGAAATCATACGAGAAGCTCGATCTACTGAAGAAGGACAGTCAGACATGGTACAACAATGATTCCATAGCTGACACCATCCCCTACGCTGACGGCTCCTTGGCCAGGTTGATCCTGATGAAAGAAGGCGACGATTCATCCTCGCTTCCAAGCTTCGGATGCGGATTCATGCGCCCTGGAAACCAAACCCCTTATTTCTTCTTCGGTGTTCTGATTCTCGGAGGACTCAACACCTGTTTGGCCAACCAGCTAGTATGGTTGGCCAGAGACGGACCCATAAGAGAAAACGGAACACTGGAGTTCTCAGCCTTTGCAGGTTTGACGTTGCGGGACTCGAATTACGATGGCCGAGAAGTGTGGTCTACGGATAGTAGTTCCGACGATCCTTTTTTGCTGATTGAGCTGAGTGAAGATGGAAACCTTCGGCTTCACAAGAACACGTCGGTGGGTTGGCAATCATTTGATAACCCCAGTGACACGTTACTCCCTCGGCAAAAGTTGATTCAGAACAAAAAGATTGTGGGCAGTGTCTCAACTCATAATTGGAGCAGCGGGCAGTACTACGTTGAGATGGAATCTGTTGGTCTCTCTGCATTTTTTCGGGCAGATGTAGACGGTGAACCAATGAAATATTTTCAATTGCAGCCTGGGAAACTATGCTACGGCTGTAGAGAAGAACCTATACAAAGTCTCCCCCAAACCAATGCTCCCCAAATCTATGCAGAGCATGATGGCAAAGTCCTTAGCATTTACACTGGAAAGAACAACATGAGCAGACACAATTTATCACTCGAATCGGCCGCTGGATCTTATCGCTACCTGAGGGTGGACAGCGATGGCCATTTAACAACTTATCGGTGGCAGAAAAACAAATCCGTGGAACCGGTTTATGATTTTGTGACCCAGCTAATCGATGGGTGCCAATATCCTCATGCATGCGGTGACTTTGGGGTTTGTGGCACAGGAGGCAACTGCAGCTGTCCCAAGACAGAGGATGGAAGGAACTATTTCGAAAAGATACCAGCCCCTGGAAGATTTTCAGGGTGCTCTGAAAATGTTACCCTGTCTTGCTATAGTCCATTGGATCGGCAGCGCCTGGAGAATTTCGGAAATCTGTCCCTGTTCAGTTTTTTTGATAGCACAGCGGCTGCCCGTAATGTGAAAAGTCTGGAGAGATGCAAGGATGACTGTTTGAATAATTGCACTTGCAGAGCTGCATTCTTTAAGGCAGTCAAAGATTATGAAGGGGACTGTTACCTGCTGCATGGCAGCATCCTGTCCTTCCGAGCAAACCCAATTCCAAACATCCGTCGTTACAACTCCTCCGCATTCATAAAGCTTCAGCTCCCCTATTCGGTGCCAAACCCTTATCCGTCTCCACCTCATAATTCCAAGAAGAAAATCTCTTTGGCTGCAGTTGTATCTGGATCTGTCGCCATGGGCATTGTTTTATTTCTGATTGCAATTGGGATTTTGATTTTAAAAAAAAGGAAGAATAAGAAGATGGAGGAGGAGAAGGACAAAGAAGAACATGAAGAACACATAGAACAAGTATTAACAATGCCCAGAAGATTCTCCTATGAAGAACTGTCTGTTGCAACAGGAAATTTCGAGGATCGGATTGGAGGAGGAGGGTTTGGAACCGTGTTCAAAGGCGAACTGAAAGATGGCAGAATAATTGCAGTGAAACGGCTGGACAACAAAGGGCAAGGAATGAGGGAATTCCTGGCTGAGGTTGAAACAATAGGGAATGTCAACCACGTCAACCTCGTTCGTTTGATTGGCTTTTGTGCGGATAGATCTTATCGGCTTCTTGTTTACGAATACATGAGCAATGGGTCCTTGGACAACTGGATCTTCAACAGCCAGAGGAACAAGGATATCAATTGGGAGACAAGGAAGAAGATTATACTAGATATTGCAAGAGGGCTGGCTTATCTCCATGAACAATGTCGGCAGCGCATCGCCCATTTGGATATCAAGCCCCAAAACATTCTCTTGGATGATGACTTCAATGCCAAAGTCTCGGATTTTGGGTTGTCCAGGCTGATGGCTAAAGATCAAAGCCAGGTACAGACCACCATGAGAGGCACTCCCGGGTATCTTGCTCCAGAATGGCAGCAGCTGAGGATTACGCTGAAAGTCGACGTCTATAGTTTTGGGATTGTTGTTCTTGAGATTATCTGCGGAAGGAGGAACTTGGACAGTTCCCAGCCTGAGGCAAGCATGCATCTTCTCAGGCTGTTGCAAGAGAAGGCTCAGGCAAACCATCTGATTGACATCGTCCAGAACTCGAGCATGGACACCCAATTTTATAAAGATGAGGTCCTGAAGATGATTGAGCTCGCTGCCTGGTGCTTGCAGGATGATCACACAAGAAGGCCGCAAATGTCTGTTGTGGTGAAGGTATTGGAGGGAGCTATGGAGATTGAGCCAAGCATCAGTTACAGATTTTGCAATGCCATGGCACGTTCTCCTACCATAAATGTTGCAGCTGCTGATTCAGAACCACTGCCGGCATCTGCTCTGTCGGGGCCCAGATGATTCCCTCTCTGCCTGGTTTTAAGATTTGGGATTGGAAAGTCCAGGTGCTTTGGTTATCCTCTTATTGCTGTTTGCTATTTTTTTTCTTATTTGGTTGAAGATAAAATTTGTCCTTGTAAAAGTTATCAAGCTGACTGAGAATGATGTGATATGATAGAAGTAATGATGGGATGTAAATAAAATAAAATTATAATAGATAAGTTAGTTGTACGGATAGTTGTGTGGAAATAGTTGAAAAGTAGAATTGTTTGTATAAAAAAATGTGAAAAAAATAATTAAATAATAGAGTAGTCATGGAGAGTGAAAAGTTTTAAATTGAAATGTTTTGGTTGACATTTTTGTGTTCCACCAAACGCACAATCTGATTGCTGTTTGCTATTGAACTTACTTTAAACTACCTAAAAATAATGAAATCATTGTATTTAATTGGATTTGTGAATTAGATTATATCATATTATTAGTTATAGCCCATCAAACTATATTTCCATTTATTTAAGGTGAAAATTGATTTCGACTACTTAAAGTTCAAGGAATATTAAACCAAGCCTTCTTTTTTTTTTTTTTTTTTTCCTTCTTTTGGCAAAAAACCAAGCGATTTAAATTTTGGCTTCTTCGGTCGGTTTCATGTTAACCTGAACCGAGTTGTGCCGTTTTTCTGTCAGCAGAAAGGGATAAAAAAGGTTGTTCCGTCTCCTAGTATTTATACTGAGCTATAAAATTCAAAATTGTGGGTGCATTATTTCCTAATGGAGTGTAGTTTGGTAACGTCCATGTGAGGGAAATCAAAATTTTCCATGGGAATTGTATGGATGCATGTTGTTCAAAGGCATGATTTTGCCATCAAAATTTTCTATTTTTCCACTTTTTTTTTTGATGAAAAGAACACCCTATCCTCCCACCTCTCCGTTCGGAGGGGGGGGGGGTGGGATAGCGGAGTCCAAGCACTTCATTGCCAAAAAATTGTCTGTACAAAGTTTACCCAAAATAATCTGGGGTGGGTTACCCCACCACATAAGACCACCCGTACCAGAAATAGATACAAAATCAGCTAGGGTATGGGCAACAGTATTACCAATCCTTAGCACATGAAGTAGAGAATAGAAAGGAGATGAAGAGAAAAAAGATTTAATTTCCTCAATGGTCGCCCCAACTGGTGAGAAGATTTGCTCGTCCTTCTGTATGTAATTGACAAGGAGAAGAGAATCAGTCTCGAACTGCACTTTCTCCAACCCAAGTCGAATCGCCCATTTAATTCCCAGTATGAGCGCCTTCGCCTCCATGCAGAGGGGACTCATAGCACCCATGAGCCTCCAACCTTTAGCTCCCGCAAAGCTGCCGTTAGAATCTCGAATGATAGCAGCACACCCCATCACCTGAGTATCAGCATGTCGCCTCGCATCAACATTCAACTTGAGAAAGCCGTCCGGAGGTTTTGCCCATCTGACCACCAAGGGTCTATCCATCAACCCATCCGGATAAGGATTTTAGCTCTCTTTGTTTGCTCGAGGAAGTCGGTGCACCACTCAATGATGTTTCCAAAAGATGGCGGTACTCCCTCCTCCCTGAATTTGTTGCGCATAAACCAAACCCGCCAGCAAAATGTGATGAGAAAGGCGAGACGACCCTGTCTAATGGATGATACCATGCCACAGAACATATCCTGGATGGTTCCCGAAGAAACAGAAAATGTGGCAGCTTTCACAAACGCCGCCTTGATGTGGCGACAATTCATGAATAAATAAGTGGTGTCTTCAGTCTCCGATATGCAAAACAGGCAAAAAGTGTCAACATCTATGTTTCTCAGCGATAAATTAAACCTGGTTGGGAGAGCATCTTTGAATAGTCTCCATCCAAATATCATGATTTTGCTCGGGAGCCTCGTCTTCCAAATGGCCTTGAACACAGTAAGATCATATTGGTTTGTCGTAGTCCCGTTCAGCATTCTGTAGGCGGATCTGACAGAAAAACACCCATTGGGTTCAAGTTTCCAAAACAACCTATCCTCCACGGATCGGGTAGGAAGGGGAACCAGACACACCCTTCTCCAGCCCTCCTCACCCGCAGCCGCCACAACTCTCTCTCTCTAATCCATCTGTTCCCAGCATCGTTTATGAAAAACTTCACTTTCACATCATAAAAAATTTAACCCGCTCACCATTACCAATTCGCCACTGGAAACCGTCCCGGATCAACTCCATAGCCTTCGTGATGCTCTTCCAGGTGAAGGAGTCAGAGGCTCTAGGAATTGAACTCCAGATATCGCCTCTAGGAAAATATCTAGCCTTGAGAACCCTGTAGCAGAGAGAATCAGTATGTGACATGAGGCGCCATGCTTGCTTGCCAAGAAGAGCAATATTAAACAGGTGTAACTCCCTAAATCTCAGGCCGCCCGATAGCTTTGATGTGCACATATCCCTCCAGGCGACCCAACACATCTTCCGTTTGTTCTCCGTTTCCCCCCACAAGAATTTGCTTATCATCCTATTAATTTCGTTGCAGAAAACCTTTGGGAGCAAAAAGATGTTCATCGAGTATGTCGGAATAGCCTGGGCGACAGCTTTGATAAGAACCTCCTTCCCACCCCATGAGAGGAGCTTGCCCTTCCACCCCTGAATTTTGTTCCATATGCGTTGCTTTAGACCATTGAACATGTGATTTTTGGCTCTGCCAAGCCAAGCCGGGAGTCCCAGATAGCGGTCCAAACCCTGGCCCGTAGCTCCCAACAGGTGAGTTAGATCATCTCTCACAACACTGCTAACATTTGGGCTGAAAAAAATTGCAGTCTTATCGACATTTACCACTTGGCCCGACGCCTCCGCATATTGATGAAGAATAGCCATGAGATTTTGGACATTCCGCCTTGTCGCCCTGATAAATATAATTGCATCATCCGCAAAGAGAAGGTGGGTGATAGGCGGGTCCCTTGGATTTAGTTTAATGCCAGTGATTTTCCTTCCACTTGCCTCTCCAGTGATAAGAGCGGAAAGCCCCTCAGCACATAAGATGAAAAGATAGGGAGATAACGGATCACCTTGCCGTAGATCTCGCTGTGGTGTGAAGTATCTTGACTTAAAGCCGTTAACATTGACCCTATATCTCACCGTAGAAATGCAGCTCATAATCCATCCGATCCACACCGGCCCAAAATTCATTGCTTCCATAATGTGTTTTAAGAAGTCCCACTCCACCCGGTCATACGCCTTGGACATATCAAGTTTGATAGTCATTTCCTGCTTCATACCAACCCTTCGCCTCCTCAAGGAGTGAATGACCTCGTAGGCCACTAACATGTTATCAGAAATTTGCCGCTTTCACTGATGATGTCATTGAGGCACAACTTGACTATGTTGGCCAGAACTTTTATTTTTTCCACTTTTACTTTCACTTTCCAATCAATTTTTTTTTTCAACAATCCTGTTTATTCTAATTCTACTCTTATCATTTCCTATTAATCACATCATTTCCAAAATATTCCATCTCACACCATTTTTCACATTCCCACGCTTTTTCACCTAAAAAGGACTAATAAAAAAATCCCCATGGTACATTGCTCCAGAATGGCGGCAGCTGAGGGTTTCAGTGAAATTTGACATCCATAGTTTTGACAACTCTCCTTCCGAATCAAGTCAGCATCTTCTCAGGCTGCTGCAAGAGAAGGCTGAGGCAAACCGTCTACTGGACATCGTTGAAGGCCCGAGTACGGATATGCAACTGCTTGGAGATGATGTCCTGAAGATGATCCAGCTTGCAAGTTGGTGTTTGCAGGATGTTCGCACAAGACGGCCACAAATGTCTATGGGGATGAAAGTATTAGAGGGAGCAAAGGAAGTGGAGCCCAACGTCACTTACGGATTTTGCAACGCCATGGTCTAGTTCGGAAGCATCACCGGCTTCTGTGCTCTCAGGACCTAGATGGTGTTAACTCATTATTATAAAAGGAATTGGGATTTGCAAAGGCAATTAGGTTGCACTCCAGCAGTTTTAGAGCCAGGTTCAATGCACCTAGGTATACTATGCCTATTTTTTAAATTTTTAAAAAACTTTTTTTATATGACCGTTAATCTAAGTGTATTTAATATGTGTATGAATTTTTATTAATTTTTTATATTTTTAGATTTTTTTAGCTTTTTAAAAATCATTGGCATTTTTAGTAATTTTAAATTACTAAAAATGTTAATGATTTTTAAAAATCCTAAAAAATATCTAAAAATATCCGAAAATGATAAAATTGATGCACATACTAAATATATTTAGATTAATAGTTGCATAAAAAAAATTAAAAAAAAATCTAAAAAATAAGTGACGTACACGGGTGCCCGTGTCTCACTAGTCTTCCCGTTGTAGTCCCCTAGATACTAAAGTATTTTCACTTCACAATCGTTTACTTTTTTTCTTTTTAATTACAAGATTTATCTTATCAGAATGCTGTGGTGGATACCCATGCTGCAAGTTTGATCGCTCGTATTGAAAACTCATCTGATTCCCTTACTGTTAGCCTGCTGCCATCCCTGTAAGACTATTCGTGTTAATTTTGCCGTTCTTATGTCTCCAAATCTTTTCTGTTTGATTCGAACTCTTTGGGAGCTTGCTTATCAACTGGAAATACTTTCAGTTAATTATAGAAGATAAGAACAAATACATGGATCATTCCGTTTAAGGAAAATAAAAAAAAATTATTGTAAATGAATTTTTTAAGGTGGCCAAAGCTAGACATTTACTTAATTTGGGCTAACGGGATAACTAAGTGGATAGAGGAATGATCTTGTTAGCCTAAGCTAAGTAAATGCATCATTTAGTCCACCTCAAAACACCCATTTATAAAACTTTTTTCTTTTACTTGTTTATCTAAGTGTATTTAACATATAAACTAAGTTTTACCATTTTTGGATATGTGTATATATTTTTTTTGAGATTTAAAAAAAAACGTAAACTAAGTTTTACTATTTTTGGATATGTGTATATAATTTTTTGAGAGTTTTAAACATTTATATATACATATGTATTGAAAATATCCATGTTTTTAAAAATCTCAAAAAATATATACATATATCCAAAAAAAACTTAATTTATATGTTAAATATACTTAGATAAACAAGTGCATAAAGAAAAAATGTGATGTAAATTGATTTTTTGATGCGGCCTAAGTAAGACATTTGCTTAGTCCGGAGAATAGAATCATTAAGTGGAGGGAGCAATGATGTTGTTATCTTGAGATAAGCAAAACGTGTCGCTTAATTCACTTTAAAAAATTCGTTTATAACATTTTGTCCGTACACTTGTTTATCTAAGTTTGTTTAATATATAAACCAAGTTTTACCATTTTTAGATATGTGTATATATGTTTTTGAGATTTTTAAATATGTCTATATATCTGTATATTGAAAATACCCTTGTATTTTAAAAATCTCAAATATATATATATACACATCTAAAAATGATAAAACTTAGTTTATTTGTTAAATAAATTTTGTTAAAAGAGCGTATGAAAAAAATGTTGTAAATGGATAGCCCGGGCAAAGCAAATAAGTTGCTTAGGCAACATCAAAAACTCATTTACGATACTCTTTTTTTTGACTTTTTCTTCGTGCATTTACTTATCTAAGTGTATTTAATATATAAACCAAATTTTATCATTTTTGATTATATGTATGTATTTTTTTTGAGATTTTTAAACATCTACGTATATACGTATTGAAAATATCTATATTTTTTAAAAATCTAAAAAAAATGCATACACATATCCAAAATAGTAAAAGTTGATTTACATGTTAAATACACTTAGATAAACAAGCTTATGAAGAAAAAAATAAAAAAAATTGTAAATAAGTTTTTTGAGGTGGGCTAAGCAAAACATTTACTCCATCCGGATAAACAGGATCACTAGGTGGAGAGAGGAATGATCTTATTAGCTCGAGTTAAGCAAATATATTGCTTGGTCCACATCAAAAAACCCTTTTATAACACTTTTCTTTAACTTTTTTATTTGTGCATTTTTATCTAAGTATATTTACTATATAAATCAAGTTTTATCATTTTTGGATGTATATATATTTATTTTTAAAAAATCTACACATATTCTAAAATGATAAAACTTAGTTTGTATATTAAATACACTTGGATAGACGAGTGTATGACGAAAAAAATTTTAAAAAAATTGTAAATGAGGTTTTTGATGTGAGATAAATTATACATTTGCTTAGCCTGGGTTAATAGGATCACCAGGTAGAGTAGTTAAAATAGTTAAGAGTAGTTGTATGAGAATTCACTAACAGTAAAATGGAATACAACTCATCCCCACTGAATCTCCCTTCACACACATTTCTCTTAATCACCACGTACCTTATGCGATGCATGCGTACCTGCACCCACCACCATCTGTTCATGCCTCTAATCTCATCATCATTAACTATATTCCTTTCCCATCGCCTCAGCTCATGCTCCCATTCTCTTGTGTTCTTGATTGCTCAACCTCAAATTTTGCAAACACTGTTGAGGATGACCTTCGACTGAAATTCCCATGGATGGACAGAATTTGCAGTTTTGTCATTGGTGACGACCCCTCTGCCTCATTATCCAGCTGTCTCAATGAGATCAATTGTGCGTCTCTATGGCATAAACTTTGGCAGAACAAACGCATTTAGGTTGAATTCAGAGCAGTCATGGTTATGCTATCTGGAGAATAATAATTGTGGACAGTGACTTGGATCACACGTCTAAAAGAAAGATTGGATCAATTGCAATGGTTTGGGTTAGATTTGGGGATGGCCAGGTCACTTAGGGCATGAGTCACCATGTGGCCGAGCTCAAGGACGATTAGTGGAGTTGTTCCCTTTTGAAGGCAACATAAAAACAATCAATTAAAGATAGGTAGTTGGTTCTTATCAAAAAAAGAAAAAAAGGAAAAAAAAAAAAAAAAAAGAAAGAAAGAAAGAAAGAAAGAAAGAAAGGTAGTTGGCATTCAAGCCTCACATGTCAAATTCTAGCATTTTTTTTTATCAAAAGAAACAAGGGTGGACGTATCCTTAGTAGATGCTAAAAAATAGTGTTCGTTTTCAATTTATAGAACAGTCATGTGGTTTGCAAGTCACTTGTTTTACTGCAGTAATAAACATTATGATGTATGAGCTGTATTTACCCGCAGCATAACTCAATTACAGACACCAATCACTTGCGTGTGTGCATCCAGCCTCCGGATTCCATTGAATTCCAGAAAAATAACGACAAAATAAAAAGAAAATTGAGAAAAAGAAACACTACAAAAGAAGATTATAATACATCGGCTGGCAAACCTTATGTTAATCAGACAAAGTAAGCTTCATAATTAATCATAGGAGGTTCCAGACATTGAATACTGGAAGGTCCATTGAAAAACAAAAAATATGTCAAACATCTAGAAATTATCATTTTATTCAAAGTAATTTAGCTCCACCCCCATCATGAAATATTCATATGCACAGAAAGACTTCCAACCACAGAGTTTGCACCAGGTATAATGCAAACAACCGAAAATTAGATGGAAACTCGATATATAGCAGATATGTAAGATATGGAGTTCTTAAACTTCCAAAAATCATTTGTTATGGAGTGATTTTGTTTTCTCCACTAATACAATTTCAAGAAATATCAAAATTATCAATGCATGAAATAACCTGGGTGAATTGCATAGGGAAGCCGGTCAAAATTTTTGGTGAATTTTGAATCTTTTTAATCAGAGACTTCTCATCCAAATGAATATGAAATCTGTCGTCAAGGTGTCAAGTAGCCCTCTCACCATGGTGCGTAGGCAACATTTCCTATTTTACGAAGTAGATAAAAGCTGTCAATGCCACCATTTGTAAAACAGTCCTATAGGGACAATGGTGTTTATTCAACTGTTGGATGCCAAATTGCCAACTAAAATTGTGCTATGATTCTATTTGACAGCAAACACAAAATTTAATCTTTGGACCAATATCAAAGAACATGTGGTACTACATAAGAACACATAAATTCCTTCAGTACCTCCATGGGCAACCATGGAAAACTCTTGGTGCGATTTTGAATCAGCAGGCAAAATTTTAATTTTTGGAACAACATCAAAGAACATGCAGTATCATAATAGAAAAAAAAAAAAAAAAAAAAAAAATCTTAACAAAGTAGTGCACATAAGAATGCATGAACTCCTTCAGCACTTCAATAGGCAGCAATGGAAAACACTTGGTGCGATATTGAATCAGAAACCATCAACAATCTTCCAACCTTCTTAACATGCGATCAGTAACAACATTCATTGTCAATATGCAGTTGGTATACTGAACATAATATCTATCTTAGCTCCTTATGTGAAAATCTTAGTAGTTCTCTAGGCACACAAACCATTTTAAAGCACATGGGCTCATGTTGACTTAGTGCTCAACAAACCAACTATGGCCATGGTTTAAATTCTTATGCAAGGACTTTCTGAAGTTGACAATGCTCTTGACTGTCATCCTTTATGAGCAAATGCACTATCATCTCTAGAGTGAATGCATCCAAAGGAAAATCTCTCTTGATCATTTCTTGCAGTATCTGTTGATCAAGTATTGTAAATCATTCATCTGCTTCTACTATCAGACAGTAGCCATCTATCAATGTATTGAATGTGATCACATCAAGCTTTAGACCTCTTTCAATTATAAATTTTAATGGTTGGTGAACTTCCATAATTCTCCCTTCTTTGCAAAAGGCATCCACCAATATGTCGAAGGTTATCACATTTGGCAAGTACCTTCGTAGGCCATTTGTTTTAATAGACTCATTGCTTCTCTCCATCACCCCAAACTAGATAGGCCATGAACTAAAGCAGTATAGACAACAATGTTTCACGAGATTCCTTGACACACCATTTTGTAAAACAGTTCAATGGCTTCTTTCCACCGCCCAAAATTGCAAGGATCATGAATTAATGAACAGTAAGTAAAACATTCAGCACAACCCCTTTCTCAAGCATTTTCAAGAAAATGTCAATGGCCTCCTTTGAAAGTCTATCTTTGTAAAGACCATCAATAATTGCAGTATACATTACAATATCAGGCATGCAACTTACACCAAGCTCTCCATTTTCTTAAGCAATCGAACTGCTTTTGTAGTCCATTAACAAGAATCCCAAGAGCCACTGCATCACTAAGGGCACCTCCACCATCTTGGCAAGGAAAGTGCCAGCTTCTTCTAGCTTCGTTTCCGCACAAAATCCATTTACAACAGTGCCTAGGGTCGCAGCATTGGCTGAATCCCACATTCTGTAAGCTCCCAAAAATTGTCATAGCACAGTGAATGTCCTCCAAGCGGCAGACGGCAATAGGAACTGAGAATGATAGCAAGTGTATAAATATTAGTTATCATGCCTACCAAATTCATTTTCCTACACATAGAAAGTGTCCTATTCTTGCAAGAGTAGACATGAGGCCATTGATGGTGAAGATGGAAGGTAGATGATGACTACAAATCATAGCAAGCACTATTCATCAATGATATTTACATGACATTAGTACAATTAAATTCCATAGTGCATCTGAATGGATATGCATTGTGGCGCATGTACTAATGGAACAGCTTAAGAAAGAGGCAGTGAAGAAGAAAAGGAAGTTATAAATTCATAATTCGATTCAGATGTACAGATTATGCAATGTGCTTGGAAAAACAGTTTATAGAATCTGGTAATCCTTGGAATGTTTTTGGTGTCACCTTGTTTTGCCTTCAGTGGATCTCAATGCTCAATTGAAAGAACAGGGTTGTAATGCTCCTGTAAAGACCAAAACAAGCAACATGCATCAGTGTCTTTCCTGAATATTTTTGAACTGCAAATGAAAAAACAGCAGCAGTGATTGTATCAGCACAACGTAATGTATATGTTGTATTTATGCTCAAAGTTCTAAGAAATTTCAGAATACAGTGCTGAATTTCACTTGATGATACACCTCCCCAACAATACAACGGCTCAAGTTTTGCCAGATGGATAGCCTGTACAGGCCACCTTATAGGATCTTCCATTTCTATAGTTTCAGCACGTCAATGACAAGTTCAGGGCATATGAGAGGACTGAAAGTGTATATTTTTATAAACTTAATTAAGGATCAAAAAATTGCCAATTCGGCGAATTTGAGCTATTAATTTGCAAATCCTCCTTATTCTATTTTTACTTCACTTGCTTATCTACTAAAGTCAATTGTGCACTTTATATTTAACATCAACTAGGGAATCGTAGAGAAAAACGTTAAAATAGTCCAACAGCTTCCATTGTGTTTATTTTGATTGTCGGATTCCAAATTCCCAACCACAGCTATGCTACAATTCTACTTGACAGAGCACAAAATTCAATCTTGGGAACAATATTACAGAATATGCGGTACCATAATAGGAAAAAAAAAAAATCTTAACAAAATGGTGTACACAAGAACACGCGGACTACTTCAGCACTTCCAAAGGCAGCCAAGGAAATAAACCTTTTGCAATATTAAATTAGAAGCCATCAACAATCTTCCAAGTTCCAACCCTCTTAACATCCCCTCAGTGACAGCATTCATTGCCAATTCAGGGTTAGCATACCCAACATAATATCTATCTTAGCTCCTTAGCAAAAACTTTGAGAGAAGTTGGAAGCCTTGAGGGCACAAAACCAGTAACAACATTCGCTGTGGAGCACAAGCTGGGTTGATATTAAGTTGGCACTGAACAAACCAACTACAGTCATAATTTTAATTCCTATGCAAGAACTTTCTTAAAATTTGAAAATGCTCTATACTATCACCCTTTGCAAGTAAATCCACTACCATCTTTAGAGTGGATGCGTCCAGAGGAAAATGTCTCCTGTCCATTTCATCCAGAAGATGAATCGCCTCAAGGATCTCACTCTTTTGCAAGTACCCACGGCTCAATATGTTGTAGGTATCAATTCCTGGCTTGAACCCATCATGTTCCATCTGCAAGAACAATTGTTTAGCTCCATTTAAATGCTCCGCTCTACAAAGGCCATTTATCAGTATGTTGAACATTTTAACATTAGGCTCCAAGCCCCACCTGGTTGGGAGGGAACAAAATAGTTCCTTTGCAACATTCAGTTCTCCAGCTTTACACCACCCATCTCTAAGGATGCCGAAGAGTACAACATTTACTGTACTCTCACTATTTTCCATCTCCTTCAACAACTGCAATGCCTCCCCAAGATATTGGTTTTTGCATAGGCCGTCTATCAAGATGCCATATGTAAAATTATCCACATTTAGTCCATGTGCATGCATCTCATTGAAAAGTTCCAATGCAGTTTTAAACCTCCCCACAGCACAAAATCCACTAATAAGAGTGTTGTACATAACAACATTTGGCTTCAATCCTTTGCAAGTCTGTTCACGAAAAAGCTTCAAAGCTTTCTCTATCTTATGCTTCTTACAATATCCATTGATTAACGTATTGTAAGTCACAACATTAGGCTCATGGCCCCTATCCACCATGTAGTCCAATAAATGCACTGCAGCATCTATGTCTCCTACCAAACAGTATCCATCTATCAAAGCACCGAAAGTGACCACATCAGGTTCTAGACTTCTTTCAATCATCAATCTTAATAGTTGTTGAGCTTCAGTAATCTTTCCTTCTTTGCAAAAGGCATTCACCAGTACGTTGAAGGTTATCACGTCTGGCAAGCATTCTTCATAGAGAATTTGTTGTAATAGATTCATTGCTTCTCTCCATTGCCCCAAACTAGACACGCCATGAATTAAAGCACTATAGGTAACAACACTTGGCAAGATTCCTAGATCCACCATTTTGTAAAAAAGTCTAATAGCTTTTTTCCACTGTCCAAAATTGCAAAGCCCACAGATTAATGAATTGTAACCAACAACATCTGTGGAAACCCCTTTCTTAGGCATTTCCAAGAAAATGCCAACAGCCTCATTTACAAGCCCATCATTGCAAAGACCATGAATAATTGTGTTGTACACTACAACATCAGGTGTACAACTTCCACCGAGCTTCTCCATTTTCTGAAGCAATCAAGTACCTGATTGCTATTTTTTGCCTTGCAAAGCCCATTAACAAGAGTCCCAAGCACCACTACATTACAAGGGCACCCAGCCTCCACCATCTTTGCAAGGAAAGTGCCAGCTTCTTCGAGCTTTAATTCCATACAAAATCCATTTAGAAGAGTGGCTAGGGCACAACATCTGGCTGAATTCCATGTTTCTGGAAGCTCCCAAAAATAGACATAGCACAACTAATGTTCCGCAAGCGGCAGGAGGAATTGATTAGGATGTTGAGTGTATGAATAGTAGATGCAATACTCAGTGAATTCATTTTCCGGTAGGTGGAAATTACAATTGAGTGGTATCCCATTCTCGCAAGAGTAGACAAAAGGCCATTAAAAGTGCGAATGGAAGGCCGATGGTGACTATGAATCATACTCTCAAACAGGTTCAGTGCATCGTCTAACCTAAAGGAATCCGCATCCGCATGGCCTACTTTTGCCACTGCGTCCTGCAGACGGTCAAGCTATGAAGGAAGTGGGCATGATGTCCTGGAGGTGGAATATTGTTTTGGTCTTTCGGTGGCGTTGTAATTGTAGTAAAATGGGTAGGACTGGCAATAGGAATAGAAATAGGAGGAGGAATTCGATAAGGGAATTGAGAGTTTGGAAATGGAGGCGGAGGAGGAAGCAGAGATCTACCCTTCGCAATTGCAAGTGTACCTGCCAATGATGCCGCCATCTAATTCAAAAGCAAAAATCGCAGCACGAGAATTGTTTACTTTCGATGGCTATCAATTGGCAATAACAGCCGCCAGCAACATCATCATGACATCATCATCTTTGCCATTGGGAGTTGCTACAGCCGATTGATTCTTGGATGAATTTCTTTTTAATTTCCCAGAGTTGTGATGGGAGCAGGACATATCCAACGGATATATTCAGGTGCAGCAATTCCCGTGCAGGTGTGAAATCTCACCGTTCAGTTAAAGCGGAAGCAATCCAAGTCGTTGAAAATAAGATATGCGTGTAGGTCTTTAGTGCGTGTACACATCGTGTAGAAGGGGAGAGAGGCATATCAAAAAATTTGAAAAAACTGCAGCCATCGCTTCCTTTTGGTCCAGATAGTGAGAGAGGTAAAGACTGAAGTCGATCTCGCAGGAGGAATTACAAAGGAAAATTTAGGGGAGGAGAAGAGAAGTCTGCCATTCCTTGATTCACCATCGCCGCTGGGCGCCGAAAATAGAGCAGGAATTTTTCTGCTTGATTTGCCGTCCTTTGCTACTTGATTTTTCATTACTTGATTTGCCATCACCGCTACCATTACCACCATTTCCTTCTCCAACAGCTAGGTAAGGATGAATCCTGCTGAATATTTTTGGGATTTCCATGAATCGCCATTTCCCCTTCCTATTTTTGTAGCTGCGACCAAGCCCTCTTCCTTCCCCCTTCCATTTTATGCAGCAACAATGAGATCCCTTTTCAATTTAGTTTTTGCATTAGTGAAGGAAATCCTCATTTCAAGTAAGCTCTTGCAAGTTTTCCCTACGCGATAAATCTATAATGCAGAGGTATTCATCGCCCCTCTCTTTTTTTGCAGCACCTTACGTTTTGTGTGTTGAAAAGCACTCATCTTAAGATTAGCATTTCCACTCTGGTAGCAGTAGTAGGAAGATGTTGAGATCATTTGTCGGTTCAAAGAAGTAGCTCGGAGTGCTACCCAAGTCCAGACAGAGATGCCCAGATGGATAATCCACTTTCATATGAGTGGTTAATTGAAGGTAACATACTACGGATTAATCTCAATACAGTTCGTGACATAGACAATAAGAAAAGAATCTTTCAAACAAGCCAAAAACATGATTTAGCTGTTTATTTTTTTGAAATAATTTTGGAAGTAAATAAATATTTGTTACTAACCTTATACTAATTTCTCTTTACAAATTTACACCTAAGAAATTTGTAGCAGAAAATCAACCTTCTTTTTTGGGTGGAGAATCAATCAAAATTTGCAATTATTTTTTCTTCAATTATATTTTTGTCCACTGACCATTTATTGCACCTTTCATTTTTTTGTCTTCCAGAATTGTTGGATGGAGAATTAATCTGAATGTGCCTATTTGCAAATTTCTATTATAAATTAATTAAAAATAATCAACAATCACTATTAAATTAAATAATAAAAGATTAAAAAATATTTTTAGCAAAACGTACTTAACCTTATCTATAATTAAAAATTGTAGAGTACTCTAGCCTTGTTTTTGCCTCTTTGGTTCATGAATATTTGGATATAGTAATGTGCTCATGTTTCTAAGAGAATGCGGTAATTTTTACAATTGTTACACAAGAACTATTTGACACTCAAGTTTAACTTTATTTTTTCGTCAAGTGTACAGATATTTGTGTACCTTAAAAAGACTATGGATCATATTTCCTTGTTTTCCTCTTTTGAAGTTTTTATAATTCTCTAAGTTTCTTTATCAAAGTTTTCATTTTGCACCAATTGAATTTATCTTTTAGCCTCATTTGCAAAATTTGGTAATGAGCATGCTAATATCAACAAAATAGATTCCAAATAATGGCAGAGTTTTTTAAGATATTAACATGCTAATTTTTGCATTTAGCTTGTTGATTCATGTTATACACATTTGGAGCATATGGTGCTTGGTTCCTTTAATTCTTGAATCATAGAGAGAAGATGCACATGTATGCTTTTACATGATTGCTTGGACAACTGAATTCTATCTCTTTTTTATTCTGTGATTAGCTGATTGTTCTATTATTGTTCTTTAATATTAGTTTTACTTTATTATTTGAATTTTCTAATGAAATTGAAATATTTTCTAATCTAGTATGTTAGGAATTTTGTGTTTTGTTTTGTCTATAATCAGCATAAATGAAGACATTGCACGTCTTGCTAAAGCAGTTTAGCATGTGAATAAGATTGACAAGTGGCTTGAAATTGTTGAGAACGTGTTACAACAAGACTACCATGAGGAAAAGTAAAGACGTGAAGCTATCGATGTAGAGAGTTTATAATAGTACTTTTGTTCATCAAGTTGTGTTCTTGTTATAGAAAACCTACTATTTCAGACTTGTTATTTATTTGTTATGTAATATTGCAGCTTCTTATATTGAAAGAGCTATAACCAACTTTGTTATATTTGTATAATATGTATGTGCGAGCATGCTATGTTGAAAGAGAATTGTTAATAAGGAACTTTAATTTTTATTTGTCAATGTTAGTATGTTGACTATTGAATAAGGATGCTATATTGATGGACTGTTTAGGAAAATTTGAGATTCTGTTTGTGAATATCATATTATATTGAAAGTTAGTGTGTCTAAAAAAATTGCAAGTTATTTGTTTGTGAATATCAACAAGCTATATTAAAAGTCAGTGTGTACAAGGAAATTTTAGGCTATCTATTTGTGAAATTAGCATGCTTACATTTCAATTAGCATGCTATATTGAAAAAAAATATGTCCGAGAAAATTCAAAGTATCTGTTTGTCAATATTAGCGTGCTTATTGATCAATTAGCATGCTATATTGAATAACAGTGTATATAGAAAATTTTTTGCTATTAGTTCACAAATATCAACATGCTGACTAATAAATGATAATGTCATCTCGACAGACAACTTTGAATATCGATCAGCATTAGAATGGTGGTTGGTGATATTAATAGTACGCTTATAAAATATGGAGCAGCTATAAAATGCACTAATCAGCATGTTATATTCATCCATTTGCAATTTACGAATAGTTTTTAAAATTTTAATACAATCAACATGCAATTCAGTTATGTGCTCATTCATATCAACATACTGACTGTCCAATTAGCATACTATACTGAAATATTGTTATTAAGAAAATTTTTGGTTATCCGCTCCTGGATATCAGCACGCTAAGTATTAAATGAGCATGCTATGATGTTTCAACTGATATAATAGTAAATTACTTTTAGTAAATTATCAATCACTATAGGTGGGAGCAAATGGTGTGCATGGTAATATTAACCTATAAAGGATGTCGATTTATGAATATATATATATACAATAATAATTACTTTAGAACAACGTTTTAAATAAAATTTACAAATAATTCTAAACAAGACATCACGTAGGAAGCAGAGTTTGTAATTTTTTTAGGAAATGGTTCAATAAACAAGTCAAGATTGTTTTACATTATTTGACTTCTCAAAAATTATTATTTGATCATTTAATTTAAAATTTTAAAATTTTTTAATTTCAGGTCCTTTAGATCATTTAATAAATTTTTAAAATTTTTTAATTTGCAAGTGGGTATGAACATTGCATTTCTTCTTTTATGCTTAAAAAATTTACAGCAGATATACAACTTTAGATATGAGGCTTGATTTTTTTGAGCGGATAATCAATCAAAATTCCCTCTTTTGAGCCATGATTTTTTTTCATGAAGTTTGAGTCGTGATTTTTGCTCCCATTGACTTTTTGGGCACCATCTTCAGCATTTGATCTTTTTCCCATCAAATTTGTTAGCGCCACGGTTTAGGCGGGACAACATTCTGTGGGCCTTTGGAGAGAAATGTGTAGACTTCTCATTAACAAACGCACAGGCATTTTGAATAGCTCTTCCCTACACGCATATGCGATTGAAAGGCCTAGATTGAAGCTACAGGATCGGATGGATGGCGTGCCTGCACGAAAATTATTATGCACTCATTGTCCTCCAATATAGCATGTTGACTAGATACTAATCATGCTAATTTTTCGTTAAAAGATCACCGAAATTTTCCTTATGTACGTTGTCTGTCAATATAGCATACCAGGTGGATGGTAAGCATGCTAATTTTCAAAAACATAACTAAAAATTTCCCTATACACACACTCGTTTCCAATATAGCATGCTAATTGGATAGTAAGCATACTAATTTTTAGAAACAGATAGCTAGTAATTTCTCTATACACACACACACACACTTACTTTCAATATAACAAGCTGATTAGACAGTAAACATGCTAATTTTTAGAAAGAAATAGCTAAAAATTTTCCTGTACACACTTACTTCCAATAACAAGGTATTGACTGGACAGTAATCATTCTGATTTTCAGAAACAGATAACCTGCAATTTTTATAAACACACTGACTCTCAATATAGAAAGTTGATTGAATAGTAAACATGCTACTATTTAGAATTGTATAACTTGCAATTTCCCTATACGCACTAACTCTCAATATAACATCTTCATTCACAACTCAAAGTACTAATATTCATAAACAAAAAAGATTTCTTTGTTAACATTTTCCTATCAACAAAGCTAGCTCATACATAAAAATAACAAATAAAATAAGTATAAAATAACAAGTTTTTTTATGACAAGAACACATCCTAATAAACAACAAGTATTATTATAAACTCTCTACGTCCATAGCACGATGTCTTCACTTTTCCCCATGGCGGTCTTCACTTTTGAAGCTAGCTAGTACATGTTGCATATAAAACAGAATCATCATGGAATCTCATTAGTACACATACATCACACTAATTAAAAATGTTGACTTCTATGATTGAAAATCATAAAGGATCAACAACAACTTATAATGCATTTTAGATTATTTATTCTTGGTTCATAGTTAGATTACACAAGCTAATGTATTGCATTCATACAAAATATTTATAGGTCTTCAACTACCATATTTCTTGTCTTCTCGATAATGTCTTATGTGTTTGAAATGAAAACAAGCAATGCACTAAAAAGACTAAGACTCTAACATCGATAACAACCAAATTAACTAAATAGTGTAATATTCGTGTTTGTTATTTAATGTAGCATATTCATTCAACATGTTGCAAACTGATATTCACAAGTGTAAAAGTTGTGAAGTCGTTGAACATATTTATCATTTAACACAATATGCTCATTCAACATATAGTATATTGATACTTACATGTACAAATGGCGTAAAATTCCTAGATAAATTTGTAAATAAACCGAACATGTTTATTCTGTATATAGCATGTTGATATTCACATGCACAAAAAATATAAAGTTTTTATAATATTTGTTATGCAATATAGCATGCTCATTTAACAAATAGTATGTTGATATTCACATGCACAAAAGTTGTAGAGTCCTTAAATAATTTTTCGACTTAACACAACATGTTAATTCAACATATAGGGTGTGTTTGGGAATGGATAAAACTTTTGATGAAAAGTTGTAGAGATGAAAAGTTGTCAAATAATGTGATATGATAGGGGTAATGATAAGGAATAAATATGATAAAGTTGAAATAGATAGGTTTGTTGTGTTGGTAGTTGTGTAGAAATGATTGAAAAGTAGGGTATTTGTATAGAAAAATGTGAAGAAATGATTAAAAAATAGGGTAGTTGTGGAGAGTGAAAAGTTTTAAATTGAAAAGTTTTAACTTGACAACTTTTTGTTGTTAACAAACACACCCATAATATATTGATGTACCAAAGCTTAAAAAGTTTAAATAATCTTTCATAATAGCATGTTGTGCAGATAGTAAGCATGCTGAAATTCAGAAATAGATAGCTAGAACTTTTCCTACAAACTTTGTCTTTCAAAATAGCATGCTGTCTGAATGCTAAGCATGCTGATTTCTAAATTATTTATACTTACGATTTTTTTTTTGTATTTGAAGTTTTCAAATCAGATACGTTTATAATTCTTTTTCTTACCTACAACACTCATTATCTTCCACAATTAACCAAAATGCTCAATTCCTGAACGAGCATGTATTAATTTTATTTTTTATTGTTTGATTTTCCCGAATTTATTGATTATCTTTGTGTGATTATGGATGTGAATCTAAAATTTCATGCATCTTTACTATAATCTTAGATCTGAAAATTTTCATTTGTTTTTTATTCTCAACATCAAAGGCAGGACTGTAGGAGGATGTCAAGGATCCCAGTTTGGGTTGAAGCTTACTAGGAATCGAAAAATAAAATGAATCCGTAATATATAGGCAACAAAATTCCAAAAATATTCAGCAAGATTCTTCTTTACATTGATATTGGAGAAGGCAATGGTGGAAATTGTAGAAGTAAAGGCAAATCAAGTAATGGCATAACCAGGAAGACAAATCAAGCAGTAAGAAGCGGCAAATCAAGCAGCAAAATCCCTCCTCTATTTTCGGCATCCAGCGACGATGGTGAATCAAGAAATCGCAGACATCCAAAAAAATCGCCTCTCTTTTTTTTACCAAACGCGAGGGACACGAAATAAAAATTTGAAAATAATCTGCATTTTATAGTAAAGCTACCTGAAATCTAAGCAATTTTCTTCAACTGTGATTTGTAGTAGAAAAATCGAAGCAGTTGATTTCAACCATGATCTTCTTCTATCCGGGTGGATTTTGTTGGCCAGGGATGCTTCACCCATTTTGGGCGCCAACTTTGGGCAGGACTGAATGCAATTTGAGATTGACTGGCTTGTCAAACGTCATTGGGTGAAGCTTTGATGGGAATGCATTTTTTGACGTCATCTTCTCCCTACACGCATTTTCGCATCCCATTGCACGTCAGAAATAAATGCTACTGCTGGTTTTTCTCTCCTTTTCTGTCGCCGTTTGGTATGGGACGGCTGGATCCATATCCTTTGCGTGCCTAAGTACACGCTGCCTTGAAAACTGGGATTCAACTCTCTCAACATTCCTACACGCCATCCCTCACTGTCGTGGAACAGTACACACATCTCATATATTCAACGGCCTGGATTGTAAGCGCAAAAATGGACTATGGGATGGCGCACCTGCACGGGAATTCGGGTGCAGCTTTGCTGCACCCGAATATATCCCCATATCCAACTAGGGTCGGTTTTTCTTTCTTTTTTTTTTCACCTTGCAGTTAAATACTAATTTTTTTTTTTTATTTTTATACATATGCGGCTTCACTGAGGTGTATTATTCCATAAATTTGTGAATTTATCTAGATATTTTATTTTGATTTTAAAAAAATCCCATGAATATAAAATAATGGGAGGCCAAAAAGAAAGGCTTGCAGATTTTATGTGAGGACCCATATTGGGACTTCGGTTGTATGCTCCAGGGAGCATGCAACCTATTTTTTTATTTTTTTGAAATTTTTTTATAACAGTGTTAGCCCAAGTGTATTTAATCTTTGGGTAAATTTTTACCATTTTTGGAGTATTTTAGATATTTATTTTTTATTTTTGAAAATCAGTGACATTTTAGGTAATTTTAAATTACTAAAATGCCACTGATTTTCAAAAATAAAAATAAATATCTAAAAATCTCCAAAAATGGTAAAAATTGATACATATGTTAAATAAACTTGGGCTAACAATTTCAAAAAAAAAATTTCAAAAAAAATTTCAAAAAGTAGGTGTATGCGCCCAGGAGCATGCAGCGCATGCTCCCGGGAGCATATAACCGAAGTCCCCCGTATTGTGGGCATAGCAAGGATGGTAGAAATTTTTTATAGTTTTCCTTTTATAAATAAGCGGGGCCTTATTTAGCTCTTAACAAAATTTAAAAACATATTTTCAAATTGTTTATAAAACTCGCATGCATATATTGTTGCATTGCTGTATTATGTGGTGGCTTCATATACGGTGATATCATTTCTCTCTAATTTGTTAAATCGTCTACCATTGTCTACTACTTGAGATATTTATAAGAGTGTTATTAGAAAAATTGTAAGAATATCTTGTTATGCATTTATGATGCTATTCTAATTTAATTACTTGCTGTTACTATGTGCCTGTTAGAAATGGAATTGTTGTTTTAACTTTCAACTTTAATAAATGTTGCTGTTGCTATGTGCCTATTGAATATAATTGAATCATATTAACAAGTTGAAATGAGATTTATGATCGTTGTATGGTAAGTATAAATTGAATTTTGTTCTCAATAATTGGAAGGATGCATTTATTTGACTCTTAGAATGTTATATTATTTTTTTACTCACAAGTTTTAGGCACTACTATTTTTTAGATAAATTTTATATAAGATGCACCTTGCTTCAGGCCCGCACCTTGAAAGTGCGCCTTGCGCCTAGGCAAGTGCACCTTGCTCTTTTGACAACTATGATTTTAACATTAGGCTCCAAGCCCCACTTGGTTGGGAGGGAATAAAATAGTTCCTTTGCAACATTCAGTTCCCCAGCTTTACATGAGGCCCAACCCATAGGAAGCGCTTTCCATGCTTTTTCCAGGGGAAGTGCCATATCTGCCGTTCATTTTGCGTTGATGGCTGAGATCGAACGGGGCATTTTCGGTAAGTGAAAATGTGAGACAGACATCGACCGGCACTCGGCACTCGCGACTCGCATCTCCTTTCCCTTTTTCTCGTTCGACAGTCGTGTCTCCCTCTAGGGTTTCTCTAGCCCGTCTCCCTCTCCTCCCTCCTCTTTTGCTTCTGCAAACACGCCAAGGCGTGTGCGTTGGGAGAGGCAGGCTTAGAAGGAGCGGGAGCATGCCTCTTCCTCACCGTCCTCTCCACACCCTTCTCTCCAGCAACCGCTTTCTCATGAGCTCCAAAAACCTGCTGAAATGCTTCCCCACCACGCCTCCCTTCCTCTTTCCCCACGTCCTCCTTATCCGTACCTACCTTCACTTCCTTCCCACCACTCACCGAAGACATTTCTCCAAATTCCAGTTGTGCGCCATGAAAAAATCGCGGTTTAACTCCGTAGGACCTCCAGTGCTTTCACAAACGGGTTCGTTCCTCGTTGACTATTCTAATATGTTCTCTGCTTCGTTTGCCTTGTATCCAGACCAGCATATTCCCGCCCCTCTGACAAGCTTGTGGCTTTCTTTCGCAGTTGATTCATCGAGTGCGGAAGCTCTGGCGACGTTTGGAGAGCGGCTAGCAGCGTTGAAAATGAAACTGGAGAAAGAAGGCGCTGCGTGCGGTTCGTGCGTGCTGGAGCAGTACACCAGACTGTTATGCCCAGTCGTAATCTTCTTGCGCACTTCTTTTTCTGCTCTGTTATACTTCTTTTCCATGTTTTATGATGTGAGCCTTTCCACTGCAGACGCTGGTAAGCTGCTTCTTTCATTTTCTATTTTCTCCCACCATTTTGAAATTGGTAGCAACTTAGTTATGTCATTTTACCGGCTTTTTGCGTGTTTGATTGTCTGTAGCACTATCACTTTCAGTTGTTTTCCATTTTTTGTACATGGGCTTTCCATCACAGATGCAGGCAGGCTATTCCTTTCATGTTTGTTGCCATTTTTGAAATGGAAAGTAGCTATGTCATATTACCACCTACTTGGGTTTCTTAACCAATGTCGGAAAGTACAGTCTTTGGCGCACAATCGGCGAAGGAAGCTTTGCTAAGTTGAAGTTGGCATTGAACACCGAGACAGGACAATTTGTAGCCATAAAGATTATTGACAAACAGATGGTGATGAACAAAAAGCTCATGGATCAGGTCGCTCTCTTGCTCTTTTTTTTGTTTTGATTTCTAGAATTTGGGTATGTTTGTGTTGAATTAGACAGTTCCCTGAAGAATTGGGGCTTGGGTTTTAGGTGAAAAGAGAAATCAGCACAATGAAGCTTTTGCATCATCCGAGCATTGTCCGAATTTATGAGGTGCGGTGTCATTGTTTTACCCATTTAGGATCTGAAAGGGTGTTTGGGTCTTGTTTAATTGATCTTTTCTATTGATTTTTATGTGAAGGTGATTGCGACAAAGACAAAGATCTATATTGTAATGGAATACGTCTCTGGTGGGCAGCTCTCTGATAAGATGGTGAGTTCAATAGTCTACATAGGGCAAGAAATGATGAAGAACAGAGTTATCTGTTTGCCGCTGTGACATCTGCTTCCAATCGTTTGTCATGTTTCTTGCAGGCATACACCAAGAGATTGAGTGAAGATGAAGCAAGAAAATATTTCCAGCAGTTGATCGATGCTGTTGACTATTGCCATTGCCGAGGAGTCTATCATAGAGATCTAAAGGTAGGGACCCGTTTTTCCCTCAATGCTTGCAATCCCCCCACTGTGATTAAATATTTCCCCACTGTGGGTCTTGTCTGCTTCTCAAAAACAGCTTGAGAATTTGCTCTTAGACTACAAAGGAAATTTGAAGGTTTCTGACTTCGGGCTTAGTGTCCTAAAGAAGGTGAGGTAGATCAGAGGTTTTCTAACTGTTCCAGTCAAATATGAATCTTTTTGCCATAAAGAAATGCTCATCAGTTTCTCAATGTGCAGCAGCCTGGGGACTTGCTATCTACATCATGTGGATCTCCCAGTTATGTAGCTCCTGAGGTATCACATACTTTGTCCTTTGCATTCGATCTTCAATTTTTTTTAAAATTGGATATTTGTATACAATGTGACATTTTGATGTTATGCTGAAAGTGCATTCACGCCCTCACACCGTGGAGAGAAAATTTTCTTTAAACCTCCACCTTGGGAGGAAATTGTAAAACCCATATTTCAGGAGAACTATCATATAAAACTCCTCACCAAAGGAGGAGACTCGAACAGACAACTAAAAAGTGCCACCGATGTTACCACTACGCCTCAGGCATTGTGGCTTGATCTTCAATGTTTATATTTATATTTGATACATTGTGTTTTTTTAAATATTTGATCTCACGTAATTTTTATCTCAAGGATGAGATTGAATACCAATATGAAATATGAACACAAATACCAAAAGAGAATTGATTGAATCGTCATAACAAATAAAATCCTTAAAAATGATGAGTATATGAAGAAGGAATGAGGTAAACATTGAATAATTACTCAATTCAATGCTTCCGTGACCCATGGGCGGATGACCCTACCTATGGACAATAAAAATGGAACCTGCCCAACCCCAATGGTTAGGAAATGTGAGACCCATGCTACCCAAAAGCAGGTTCGCAAGTACCCAAGTTCCTAGCTAGTCATCATTAAGTTGATCACATTTAGTTGGGACTTGGGAATTGGATTAAGGTTGATGATGATGATAATGGTTGCATATATTTTTTTGTATTATGCTATCAATATATTAGGCATGCCTGAGCACATTTTCGGTGAGAATATAATTTCAACTGTTTGTTTATACTAGCACTAGCTTTTAAATCGTTTTCAGTATACATGAGAGGTTGCATTATCCGTTTGACAGGTAATCACCGATAAGAGATACGAAGGATCAGCAGCAGATATTTGGTCTTGCGGAGTTATTCTCTTTGAATTACTCTCAGGTTTTTTGCCATTCGATGATTGAAATCTGACAAGCCTATATAGAAAGGTAAGACGTCTGACAAACATGCATGTCCAACTTCTCAAGTCGAGGATTCTCATTGCCACTCTTTCTGTTTTACTAATATTTTTCCCCTTCTTTTTTCCTTTTGTTTAAGATATCAATAGCCGAATATACATGTCCTGAATGGTTTACAAGCAAACAGAGAAAACTGCTACGCAAAATACTCAATCCCTCTCCAAGATGGGTACTCCCTTTATCTCCTGAAACCACATGCTTTGACTGCACATGCTTGCAAGATATGGTGCTACATGTGGCTATACGGTAAATACACTAGCTAATCACCCGGCACAAATTCACCTGATGACTTGCCTCAATATCGAAGATGCCTGCCAATTTCGTGTGTGAATTGACCCATCTCAAGCACCATTATTCTTCCAAGAATCAAAATTTCTTTCACAGATAAATTAGAAATGGAATTTCTCAAGCAATCAAGCTTGGCCCTTTGAATACAGAGAATAACAATAGCAGGGATTCTAGAAGATGAATGGTTTAAAATTGACTACAAGCCTTCGATTGGAATTGATCATGAAGAAAGCATAATTTTGGCCGACTTCAACATGGCATCTGTGGGAGTAAGGATTCTAATCCCTGCAAGTTCAAATTCTGTCGATGTCAATTTTATGAGATCTGGAGTTTTGAAGATTTCTTCTAAATTGAATACAGGAGAGCATCACCGAGACACATAAAGTCAAGTCACCAGGTTTCATCCATGCTTTCCAACTGATAGCAATGTCAAATGACCTCAATTTGTCAGGCCTGTTTGAAGAAGAGGTAACCTTTGAACATTTTGAAGCTTGCATTTGGATTCAATTGGTCAATTAAGCTCGAGCAAAATATGGTTTTATGTATCTCACAGTAATAGTAAGGAGAAAGCTATTCCTTAAATTGCATTAGAAATCTAAATTTCTATTTAATATTATGGTTGCTGGAATTTGGAGAATAGATAATAAATCCTACAGAGGAAAAAAAATATTACATCATTTTAATTGGGTGAGTTTGATAGGACCTGATAGCATGAAGTATCATAACTGAACAGCTTTACTTGGAACTGGAAAATATATTTTTCTTTACTTTTCTTCTGTTCTGAAGGATAATGAAAAATTAAAAATAAGGCTTGGCTCAGGACACCCCATCCATGAGACCATTGAAAAGATCAAAGTTGCAGCAAAGGATACACTACTATCTGTTGCAAAATTGAACAGTTGTAAGGTAATGGTTGCTAGTTTTTCTTAGAACTGAATGCGGGAAAGCAAAATCCTCATTATGGTTGGATGGTCTATTATTGTTGCAGGTTAAACTCCATAACACAAAAACCTTGCTAAGATGTAGATCAAATTGCACCTTATCGGCAGAGGTAACAGAATAATAGCACCAACCTGGAAATCCAATTGATCATCACATGGCAAAAATTTCTATGTTGCATTTACAAAATCATCCTCACTTTCTTCTCTGCAAGCCTGACTGTCCTTTGTATTCAGATAATAGAGGTTACACCTACGAACTGTGTGGTTGAAATAGCTCAGTCTTCAGCGGAATTGACGGTGTACAAAGAGTTATAAATAATTATCTTCTCTTTGGAAGCATATCGTCGTTACAAACAACTGATGAGATGTTGGTTTCACTGAGCATTGATCTGATCACCAGTTCTGCAGAAGCTTATCGAGCATTCTTGGAGAAAAATCTGGCACTTCGTCTGAATTTCAAAGGTCTGCTCCAGCAATCAATATTGGTGAAACGGATAACCAAACAAAAGAATGGTAGTGACAGGTTCACGTTGCAATAAAGTTGATACAAAGATTATCACGGTCTGCTCAAGTTCTTCAAAATTTATGCAGCTCAGAATCAGAACATATAAGTGGAGGATGTAAAGATCTCAAATGAAGCTATTCATCAACTTGACATCTCTCTTTCCATGTTATCTGCCAAGGAGGCTCTCTTTCCATTGAAGATCGGGAGGTGGTTAAGCTCTGTCTTTGATGGTCGATGGTTCTCCTATTTTCTTACAAGCGTAGATCTTTTTATTTCTTTTGGCTAGCTTTCATTTATTAATGTTCCAATAACATTTCTTCTTTCTTGTCCCTAATAATATTTTGTGTGAAAATTAGTGCACAATTTGTTGTTGAATTCCTCTCTTTTATTCTCTCTTTTTCATAAAATTTTACACTCACGGGATGTTTTCTTCACGTTCTATGTACAACTTATTTATAATTCTATGTAATACTTGTAGACTTTCGACAGATTACACGTATAGTGCATGCTTAGTATGTTCATGTTCACCTTGTCAAATTCAGCATGACAATTTCAATGCATGTACCACCAGATTTCTGGCAATTCACGAACAAAGGTAGAAAATCAGTGAAAGAATCTGTTTTCGGCAAAGCCAGAGGCAAAAAATCAATTGAAATGCAACATTTGTAAGAATTAATTGACATTAAATGTTGAATTCATTTCCGTGATTGAAGGCAGAGAATCAACTATAAGAAACTATTTTTGTTATAAAATCCAAGGCAAAGAATCAGGTAAAATGTAACAATTTATTTTCAGTCGTTAACGGTAAAATTCACGAATTTTGTGTTGTATGGTGGGTTATAAACTTGTATTATTTTCAAATTAATTTCAAAAAAATTCTAATTTCAAATTAATACTTATTATAATAATTGAAGAAACATCCAAGAATTTTGTTACAAACTTTCTATTTAACAAAATGTTTGTTAAATTCATAATTTTATATTCACATAAATTAATTTAAATTAATCTTTGTTTTATTTAAATTTAGGAGTTGATATTTATAAAATTTTTATATAAACTATAAGAATATATGTCCCGCGGGGGTCTAAAAATAAATATTTTATTTTCTAAAATATATGTCCTGCGGGCCTCCAAAAATGAATGTTTTGTTTTTCTAAAATATATACATGTCCCGCGGGCGTCCAAAAATGAATATTCTATTTTCTAAAATATATATGTGTGTCACGCGGGTTTCCAAAAATAAATATTTTGTTTTCTAAAATATATATATGTGTCCCGCGGGCCTCCAAAAATGAATATTTATTTTTCTAAAATATATACATGTCCCGCGGGCGTCCAAAAATGAATATTTTATTTTTAAAAATATATATGTGTCACGTGGGCCTCCAAAAATGAATATTTTATTTTCTAAAATATATGTGTCCCGCGGGCCTCCAAAAATGAATATTTTATTTTCTAAAAATATATATGTGTCTCGCGGGCCTCTAAAAATGAATGTTTTATTTTTCTAAAATATATACATGTCCCGTGGGCGTCCAAAAATGAATATTTTATTTTCTAAAATATATATATGTGTCACGCGGGCCTCCAAAAATGAACATTTTGTTTTCTAAAAATATATGTGTCCCGCGTGCCTCCAAAAATGAATATTTTATTTTTCTAAAATATATACATGTCCCGCGGGTGTCTAAAAATGAATATTTTATTTTCTAAAAATATATGTCTGTCCCGCGGGCATCCAAAAATGAATATTTTATTTTTTAGAAATAAATATGTGTCCCGTGGGCCTCCAAAAATAAATATGTCCCATGGGCCTCCAAAAATAAATATTTTATTTTCTAAAATATATATGTCCCGCAGGCGTTCAAAAATGAATATTTTATTTTCTAAAAATATATATGTGTCCCACGGGCCTCAAAAAATGAATATTTTACTTTTATAAAAATATATACGTGTCCCGTGGGCGTCTAAAAATAAATATAATGTTTTATAAAAATATATACGTATCCCGCGGGCGTCCAAAAATGAATATATTGTTTTTTTAAAATATATAAATGTCCCACGGGCCTAAAAAAATGAATATTTTGTTTTTATAAAAAAATATACGTGTCCCGCAGGCGTCCAAAAATGAATATATTGTTTTTTAAAAATATATAAATGTCCCACGGGCCTCAAAAAATGAGTATTTTTTTTTTTATAAAAATATATACGTGTCCCGTGGGCGTCGAAAAATGAATATATTGTTTTTATAAAATATATAAATGTCCCACGGGTCTCAAAAAATGAATATTTTGTTTTTATAAAAAAACATACGTGTCCCGCAGGTGTCCAAAAATGAATATATTATTTTTTAAAAATATATAAATGTCAATCGAAAATTTATGTTGAGGTATAACACAAGGGTACATTTTTAGAGGTGTTATATAACATAAAATTTTGTATCAATTTTATATTCAACGAAAATTTTAATTAGATTATTTGTCCACATTGAGTTCATTTGGAGTAAATAAATTTGTATTACTAGTTTAATTTAATAGATAATGGTAACCGAAAATTACAATTATTATATTCTTTGTAATATAAACTGTAATAACATTATTATATAATTTGGACAAATTTTATTATTATATGTGTCCCGCGGGCCATAAAAAATCTCATATTTTATTTTCTAAAATATGTATATGCCTCCCGCGGGCATTAAAAAATGACAATTTTAATTTCTATATGTGCCCGCGGGGTCCAAACAATCAATATTTTGTTTTTCTGAAATATATATGTCCCACGGGCCTTAAAAAATGAATGTTTTGCTTTATAAAAATATATATGTGTGTCCCGCGAGCCTCAAAAAATGAATATTATATTTTTATAAAAATATATATGTGTCCGGCGGGCTTCCAAAAAAGAACGTTTTGTTTTTTTAGAATATATAAATGTTCCACGCACCTAAAAAAATTAACGTTTTATTTTATAAAAATATTTATGTGTCCCGCAGGCCTCAAAAAAAAATATTTTATTTTTAAAAAAAGATATATGTGTCCCACAGGCCTCAAAAAATATATATATATTTTTTATAAAAATATATATGTGTCCCCCGGGCTTCTAAAAATGAATATTTTATTTTCTTAAAATATATATGTATCCCACGGGCCACCAAAAATGAACGTTTTATTTTTTTAGAATATATAAATGTTCCACAGGCCTAAAAAAATGAATGTTTTATTTTTAAAAAATATATATGTGTCCCGCAGGTCTCAAAAAATAAATATTTTTTTTATAAAAATATATATGTGTCCCGCGGGCTTCCAAAAATGAATATTTTGTTTTCTTAAAATATATATGTATCCCACGGGCTACCCGAAAATAAATGTTTTATATTTTTATAAATGAATATTTTGTTTTTATAAAAATATATACGTGTCCTGTGGGCGTCCAAAAATGAATATAATGTTTTATAAAAATTTCAATGTGTCCCACGGGCCTCAAAAAATGAATATTTTGTTTTTATAAAAATATATATATGTCCGCGGGCATCCAAAAATGAATATAATGTTTTATAAAAATATCTACGTATCCCGCGGGCGTCCAAAAATGAATATATTATTTTTTTAAAATGTATAAATGTCCCACGGGCCTCAAAAAATGAGTATTTTGTTTTTATAAAAATATATACGTGTCCCGTGGGCGTCCAAAAATGAATATAATGTTTTATAAAAAATGAATGTATAGTTTTTATAAAATTTATAAATGTCCCACGGGTCTAAAAAAATGAATATTTTATTTTTATTAAAATGTATACGTGTCCCGTGGGCGTCCAAAAATGAATATAATGCTTTATAAAAATATCTACGTGTCCCGCGGGCGTCCAAAAATGAATATATTATTTTTTTAAAATGTATAAATGTCCCACGGGCCTCAAAAAATGAGTATTTTGTTTTTATAAAAATATATACGTGTCCCGTGGGCGTCCAAAAATGAGTATAATATTTTATAAAAATATCTATGTGTCCCGCGGGCGTCCAAAAATGAATATATTATTTTTTTAAAATGTATAAATGTCCCACGGGCCTCAAAAAATGAGTATTTTATTTTTATAAAAATATATACGTGTCCCGTGGGCGTCCAAAAATGAATATAATGTTTTATAAAAAATGAATGTATTGTTTTTATAAAATTTATAAATGTCCCACGGGTCTAAAAAAATGAATATTTTATTTTTATTAAAATGTATACGTGTCCCGTGGGCGTCCAAAAATGAATATAATGTTTTATAAAAATATCTACGTGTCCCGCGGGCGTCCAAAAATGAATATATTATTTTTTTAAAATGTATAAATGTCCCACGGGCCTCAAAAAATGAGTATTTTGTTTTTATAAAAATATATACGTGTCCCGTGGGCGTCCAAAAATGAATATAATGTTTTATAAAAATATCTACGTGTCCCGCGGGCGTCCAAAAATGAATATATTATTTTTTAAAAATGTATAAATGTCCCACGGGCCTCAAAAAATGAGTATTTTGTTTTTATAAAAATATATACGTGTACCGCGGGCCTCCAAAAATGAATGTAATGTTTTTATAAAATATATAAATGTCTCACGGCCCTCCAAAAATAAATATTTTATTTTTATAAAAATATATACGTGTCCCGCGGGCGTCCAAAATTCAATATAATATTTTATAAAAATATAAATGTGTCCCACGGGCCTCCAAAAATAAATGTATTATTTTTTTAAAATATATAAATGTCCTACGGGCCTTAACAAATGAATATTTTTTTTTACAAAAATAATCATGTGTCCTGCGGGCATCCAAAATATATATAATATTTATTACTATTTTATTTCTTTATATAAATTTTTATTTCATTAAATCAAGTGGAGTTAATATTTTTAATTAAAATTTAATATATTTATTTGGGTTCCAAATTTGGTTTTGAAGACATATATGATCTTATAAGGGCCTTAAGATTATATTAGAGGTGTTAAATTACGATTAACTTATTAATTTCAAAAATTAGATGATGTTAGATGCTGTTAGATGATGTTAGATGCGGTTAGATGCTGTTAGATGCCGTTAGATGCTGTTAGATGCGGTTAGATGCTGTTAGATGCGGTTAGATGTTGTTAGATTCCGTTAGATGCTGTTAGATGCTGTTAGATGCCGTTAGATGCCGTTAGACGCTGTTAGATTAAGTTGGATTTCTTTAAATCATATTAACTGGGTTTCAAATTCAGAAATTAAGGTCTAAATGACCTTATAAAGGGCCTACGATCATATTACAGGTGTTAAATTAGGATTAACTTATTAATTTCAAAAATTAGATACTGTTAGATGCTGTTAGATGCAGTTAGATGCTGTTAGATGCTGTTAGATGCCATTAGATTCCGTTAGATGCTGTTAGATGCTGTTAGATGCCATTAGATGCCGTTAGACGCTGTTAGATTAAGTTGGATTTCTTTAAATCATATTAACTGGGTTTCAAATTCAGAAATTAAGGTCTAAATGACCTTATAAGGGGCCTACGATCATATTACAGGTGTTAAATTAGGATTAACTTATTAATTTCAAAAATTAGATGCTGTTAGATGCTGTTAGATGTCGTTAGATGCTGTTAGATGTTGTTAGATGCCATTAGATGCTGTTAGATGCTGTTAGATGTCATTAGACGCTGTTAGATTAAGTTGGATTTCTTTAAATCATATTATATGGGTTTAAAATTCCGTAATTAAGGTCTAAATGACCTTATAAGGGGCCTAGAATCATATTACAGGTGTTAAATTAGGATTAACTTATTAATTTCAAAAATTAGATGCTGTTAGATGCGGTTAGATGCTGTTAGATTCCGTTAGATGCTGTTAGATGCTGTTAGATGCGTTAGATGCTGTTAGATTCCGTTAGATGCTGTTAGATGCGGTTAGATGCCGTTAGATGCCGTTAGACGCTGTTAGATTAAGTTGGATTTCTTTAAATCATATTAACTGGGTTTCAAATTCCGTAATTAAGATCTAAATGACCTTATAAGGGGCCTAGGATCATCTTACAGGTGTTTAATTAGGATTAACTTATTAATTTCAAAAATTAGATGCTGTTAGATGCTGTTAGATGCCGTTAGATGCTGTTAGATTCCGTTAGATGCTGTTAGATGCTGTTAGATGCCGTTAGATGCCGTTAGATGCCGTTAGACGCTGTTAGATTAAGTTGGATTTCTTTAAATCATATTAACTGGGTTTCAAATTCAGAAATTAAGGTCTAAATGACCTTATAAGGGGCCTAGGATCATATTACAGGTGTTAAATTATGATTAACTTATTAATTTCAAAAATTAGATGCTGTTAGATGCTGTTAGACGCTGTTAGATGCTGTTAGACGCTGTTAGACGCTGTTAGATTATGATGATTTTATTAAATCATATAATATGAGTTTCAAATTCTGAATTTATGGTCTAAATGACATTATAAGGGACCTAGGATTATATTACAGGTGTTAAATTAGGATTAACTTATTAATTTTAAAAATTAGATGCTGTTAGATGCTGTTAGATGCTGTTAGATGCTGTTAGATGCTGTTAGATGCCGTTAGATGCTGTTAGATGCCGTTAGATCCGATTTTATTCAGAAAATAATAAAATATTAATAAATTTTCAAAAATTCGAGAAAAATAAAAGAACTTGTTATTTTTGAGAGTACCATGATTACATTAACTTTAAATAATATGAAATAACTTCTAATAAAATTTATATTTTCTAACTTTACTAATTATAATGAAATCTTTTTAAAAAATAATTTTTTGTACAAAAAAATTTTTAGAAATTTTCAAATGATGAGAAATTATGTCCACATACATTTTAATATTTCATCTAGCAAATGAATGGAATAGATTGAGATTTTGTATATATATAATACAAATTTTATCAAAAAACCAAACATACTCACGTTTTTAAGTTATTATACTCTCGCTGTAAAATTACCAAAATGCCCAGCTTC
Organism: Annona cherimola; assembly: GCA_030490835.1. Classification (NCBI taxonomy): domain Eukaryota; kingdom Viridiplantae; phylum Streptophyta; class Magnoliopsida; order Magnoliales; family Annonaceae; genus Annona; species Annona cherimola. Next base: position 30,593,333 of record CM059971.1, on the reverse strand, counting down.
CTTTTTTTTACCCAAGGGAAGTGCTTCCTATGGGTTGGGACTCGCTTTACATAAGGATACCAAAGTGCACGACATTTACTATACCCTCACTATTTTTGATCTCCTTCGACGGTTGCAATGCCTCCCCAAAATATTGGTTTTTGCATAGGCCATCTATCAAGATGCCATATGTAAAATTATTAGCACTTAGTCCATGTTCTCGCATCTCATTGAAAAGTTCCAATGCAGTTTTAACCCTCCCCACAGCACAGAATCCACTAATAAGAGTGCTGTATGTAACAACATCTGGCTTCAATCCTCTGCAAGCCTGTTGGTGAAAAAGCTCCAAAGCTTCCTCTATCTTATGCTTCTTACAATATCCATTGATTAATGTATTGTAAGTCACAACATCAGGCTCATGGCCCCTATCTACCATGTATTCTAATAAATGTACTGCAGCATCTATTTCTCCTGCCAAACAGTATCCATCTATCAACGCACTGAATGTGACCACATCGGGCTCTACACCTCTTTCAATCATCAGTCTTAATAGTTGTTGAGCTTCGGTAACCTTTCCTTCTTTGTAAAAGGCATTCACCAATATGTTGAAGGTTATCACATTTGGCAAGCATTCTTCATAGAGCATTTGTTGTAATAGATCCATTGCTTCTCTCCGTTGCCCCAAACTAGACATGCCATGAATTAAAGCATTATAGTTAACAACGTTTGGCAAGATTCCTAGATCCACCATTTTGTAAAAAATTCTAATAGCTTCTTTCCACTGCCCAAATTGCAAAGCCCACAGATTAATGAATTGTAACTAACAATATCTGCGAAAACCCCTTTCTTAGGCATTTCCAAGAAAATGTAAACAACCTCATTTACAAGCCCATCATTGCAAAGACCATGAATAGATAGTTTAATTGCATGGGTAGTTGCATAGGAATAATTGAAAAGTAAGTTATTTGCATAAGAAAATGTGAAGAAATAATTAAAAAATAAAGTAGCTGTAGAAGGAAAATTTTAAATTGAAAAGTTTTAGCGCAAGTTTGTTTAATGGTAAAAATGTTCAAACCAAAACTTTTCAATTTAAAACTTGTCACTCTCCATGAATACTTTATTTTTTAATTATTTTTTCAGATATTCTTATACAACTATCTTATATTTTAATCATTCATATATAACTAACCTATCTATTTTGGAGCTTTTGGGGATGCTTCCGTGGAACCTCATTTCTATATAACCCTCTACATTTTCAACTTCTAAATAGTTGATGAAAAATTCACTTTATCTATTGCGTTTAACATCATTTATATTATTATAGAAACTCTTTCATTCACAAACATGTAAATCGACATAATAACATAATTTAATGCTAAATATCAGTTTTTAAGTGTTATTTTTAACATCTAAACCATCTAAAATATCATTACTACATGGATAAATGATTCTACAAAGTATTACTACATTCCAATATATATATGAATGAATTTAAGGATTTTCCCTAATTTACATATGAATGTACCTATTTTTGAGCAAATGTACCTATACACATATTGTATTTGGATGAAACTCAGTCTCTTAACTAAACAAATGATGTTAAATACAATAAATGGATTAAATTTTCTATCAAGTATCAAAATCTTGAATTTTGAGGAGGTTATATGGAACCACTTCTATATAACCCGGTTACATAGAAGCGGGCCCATTTAACTTTATTCTCTTTACTCTCCATCATTACTCGTATCATATATTCAAATCACATCATTTTCTCTCAATTTAAAAATTTTTCATCCAAAAGTTTTATCATTTCCCAAACACACCTTAGATTTTTATTTTTTTTAAGATAAAAAATTTACTGCAAGAGGGACAGACGAAACATTCATTGGGTGTGTTTGGTTGGAGGTAAAACTTTTGATGAAAAGTTTTAGAAGTAGAAGTTGTCAAATTGATAGAAAATGATGTGATATAATAGGGGTAATGATGAGGAGTAAAGAGAATAAAGTTAAAATAAATAGGTTAGTTGTATGGGTAGTTGTGTAGAAATGATTGAAAAGTAGGGTAGTTTGTATAGAAAAATGTGAAAAAATAATTAAAAATAGAGTAGTTATGAAGAGTGAAAAGTTTTGGGTTGAAAAGTTTTAATTGACAAGTTTTGGCCCCAAACAAACACACTCATTATATTCCAGAGGTAAAAGTAAGCATGTCCCTGCAAGTTTTACAAAATATTTGGCCAATTATAATTTGTGGAGAACACAGTAATGTGAAATGGGGAAAAAGGTATTATTGTGTAATGAAATTATCAAAAAAATGAAAGAAAAATGAGAAAAATTGATCAATATATTATGAGAATAAAGAAATTGTGTTTGATAAATGTAAGATTTCATCCCATCGTCAAGTTTTGTAGTTAAACAAATACACGTTGAATACATAAAGGTTTTAAATTTTATATGGAAGATTTAGACATGACCCATATATTTTTCATAGGTAATAAATAATAAAATTTTTTAGGTTGCCGGTATTACGCTTGTGATAAATGCCAGCAGTATGGGATCACTGATGAATTTCAAAAGCACAATATTGGCGGCGCTAATGAGTAGGACGTGCCATGCATCATGACAAGTTGAGAGGAAAAGGAAATTGTTTAGATGATGCAGCTCATAAAGTGAAGTTAACACAATAAAAGATAATTATTGAAAAGACAGCCAATAATAAGGAAAAAATAAGATTGTCATGGAAAGTATATCGATCATAGTAAAGTGAACTATTTGTTGACATACAGTTAACATAATTGTTTCATATCATCTCAGACTTTAAGTGACCATGATATTTGAGTGTTGATGTCGCATTTTCCAACAAAACAGAAACATCTATTTTGTCACAATTTGTCATGAGTTTACAGGAAGCACCAATTGATTCCAAACCATTTTGCATATCAACCAAGCGTTGTTAACAGTCTTATAGAAGCTTAGACTCATCTGAAGAACCCATGCAGACCCAATACTTACCTGCAGTACCAGACACGTCATAACCTTCAATCTTTGTTTGGATCCATTCATTCACTACAAATGGCCTAGTTGCATGAATCATTATGCTTGAGAGGAAGTTTGTGAGTATCTGCACATAGCAAGCACTATCAATCGATGATATTTACATGATATTACATTAATTCCATAGTGCAACTCAGTGGATATGAATTGTGGCACATTTACTAATGGAACAGCTTAAGAAAGAACAGTGAAGAAGAGGAAGTTATGAATTCATAATTCAATTCAGACATATAGATTATGCAATGTGCTGGGAAAAACAGTTTACAGAATTTGGTAATCCATCGAATGTTTTGAGTGTCACCTTCTGTTGTCTTCAGTGGATCCCAATGCTCAATTGAAACAACGGGGTTGTATGGTTCCAGGAATGACCAAAACAAGCAGCATGTATCAGTGTATTTCCTGATTATTTATGAACTGCACATGAAACAACAACAGCGGTGATTGTATCAGCACAACAGAATGTATGTGTTGTATTTATGCTTGAAGCTCTAAGAAATTTCAGAATATAGTGCTGAATCAAACCATACTCAGTTGGAAAGAAATGCAAAGCAGACCCAGTCATGGATAACAAACATAACAGAATTGATGGCATTGACATGTTGGCACCTCACTATATGAACCGTATTTTTTAACCGCTTTGCAATACAAATTTTTCATGCGACTATCCCCCAACAATACAACAGCGCAAGTTTTGCACAACGGATAGCCTGTAAGGGCGACCATATAGGATCTTCCATTTCTATAGTTTCAGAACTTAAATGACAGGTTTAGGGCTTCAATGGTGTTTATTTCATTGCCAGATGCCAAATTGCCAACTACAGTTGTGCTACAAGTCTACTTGACAGAAAAAAACAAAATTCAATTTTGCTAACAGTATTGCAGACTGTCGTACCATACTAGAAAAGACAATCTTTAACAAAATGGCTTACACAAGAACATGTGGACTACTTCAGCACATCCATACGCAGCCAAGGAAATAACCTCGTGCAATATTAAGTCAGAAGCCATCAACAATCTTCCAACCTCTTAACATCCAATAAGCGATAGCATTCATTGTTGATTCCGAGTCAGTGTACTCAACAAAATATCTATCTTTGCTCCTTACACAAAAACCATGGGAAAATTTGGAAGCCTCAAGGGCACAAAAACCAGTAACAATATTCACTATCAAGCACAACATGGGTTGATGTTAGCTTAGAAGTCAACAAACCAACTGTAGCCATAGTTAATTCTTATGCAAGAAGTTTCTCAAAATATGAAAAGGCTCTTTACTATCATCCTTCGCGAGCAAATCCACTACCATCTTCATAGTGGATGCATCCAGAGAAAAATCTCTGTTCTCCATTTTATCCATAAGATGAATTGCCTCAAGGATCTCACTCTTTTGCAAGTACCCACGGGTCAATATGTCGTAGGTATCAATTCTTGGCTTGAACCAATCATGTTCCATTTGCAAGAACAATTGATTAGCTTCATTTAAATGCTCCGCTCTGCAAAGCCTATTTATTAGCATGTTGAGCATTTTAACATTAGGCTTCAAGCCCACTTGGTTGGGAGGGGATAAAATCGTTCCTTTGCAACATTCAGTTCCACAGCTTTACACAACCCGTCTATAAGTATACCAAAGTGCACAACATTTACTGTACCCTCACTATTTTTGATCTCCTTCAACAATTGCAATGCCTCCCTAAGATTGGTTTTTGCATAGGCCATCTATCAAGATGCTATTTAAAAAATTCAAAAAAATATCTAAAAATCTCCAAAAATAATAAAAATTTATACACATGTGAAATACACTTATATTAACATTTTGATAAAAAAAAATTCAAAAAAAAATAAAAAAAAGGTGAAGTACACCCGGGTGCATTGAACCAGCATTCCTTCTTTTCCATCGTCAGAGAGACCATGTAATTAGACATTAGAAAATACTAAAGTACCTTTCCACCAACCTATCCTTAAGAACCAAAATTATCTTCGCTCTTTTTCCTGTTCATCGTTCATCAGCTGTGGATCTAATGCAAAGTGCTCTTCTTTTTTCTTTTTTTTTTTTGGGAAATTCTAACATCCTTACTAACTTTATCTTCTATAAAATGTATAATTTTTAAAATAAGTATATGGAGAATGTTTCTATAGTAAATTTTAAAATAATTATATAGAGAATAGTTTTACGATAAATTTAGAACTTTAAAATTTAAAATTTAAAATTATTATATGGAAAATGTTTCTGCAATAAATTTTAAATGTAAATTTTAAAATAACTATATTAAGAATATTTATAAAATAAATTTAAAAATAATTATATGGTGAATAGTTATACAATAAAATTTAAAATAGTTGTATGGAGAATGCTTTTACAATAAATTTTAAAATAATTTAATGGTCATTAAATTATCCTAAAATTTATATTTTAAAATTTATTGCAAAAATATTCTACATATAATTATTTTAAAATTTATATTTTAAATTTATTGCATAAACATTCTTCATATAATTATTTTAAAATTTATATTTTTATATGTATTGCAGAAACATTCTTCATTTAAATATTTTAAATTTTAAATTTTTAAATTTATTGCAGAATCATTCTCCATATAACTATTTTAAATTTTACATTTTAAATTTATTGTAGAAACATTCTTCACATAATTATGTTAAAATTTATTGTAGAAATTTTCTTCATGTAATTATTTTAAAATTTTTTATAGAAATGTTCTTCATATAATTATTTTAAATTTTTTTATAGAAATGTTCTTCATATAATTATTTTAAAATTTACATTTTAAATTTATTGCAGAAATGTTTTCCACAATTATTTTAAATTTTAAAATTTTAAATTTATTGCAAAACTATTCTCTATATAGTTATTTTAAAATTTATTGCAAAAATGATCTCTACATAATTATTTTAAAATTTTGATATTTTATGGAAGACATATTTAGTAAGGACATTAGAATTTTTCTAAAAAATAAAACAAAAAGAATGGGTTAGTTCCACATTTGACGACCGGTGGAGAGGAAACAGAGCTCGGGCAGGAAAATAAAATAAAAGTGAAAACGATTTTCGTTCTTAAGGATGAGTTGGTAGAAAGGCATTTTAGTATTTTTTTAATGTTTGAGAGGGATGTTACTGACTTACCGGGCTCTCTCACGGTAGAAAAGTACAAGTTGAAAAAGCAAAAGAATGACACTTATCGGATGTTTGGGAATAGGAAAGTGGGGAAATGTGGTATTTGGTGGGAATAAAAAATGGAATATTTTGAAAATTGGGTGATTGATATGAAATAATATGGGTAAAGTTGGAATAAATAGGTTTGCTAGAAGGTAGTTAATGGGGAAAATAATTAGAATATAGGAGTAAAAGTGGAAAAATATAATAATTAGTTGTGAAATGATGGATCTCAAAATCCGTGCCACTACATTTTCCCTCCCACGTTTTCCACGGCCAATTCACAAACGTCCCCTTAAAGAATTTAAAAAGCAATTATGTAAACCTCAAGGTTTAAAAAACAAATGTGCAAATTTAAAGAGTTCAAAATGCAAAAAATCCGCAGTGTACTATCTCAACCATTTTTTATGTTGGGTGTTTAGAGATGAGAATTGCGGCGGGTTGACCTGTGACCCGCCCTGTCCCAACACTATTTAACATCAGGGCGGGGCAAGTTAAAAATTTAAAATTATTTGAAATTACCGGTCGAGGCGGACCTATCGTTTTTCAGATTTTTTAATACCATTTTGACCCACCCAACTTGATTCTTCTAGTTTTGAATACAATTTTGGATGATATATGTTTTATTAACTTATTCTAATATTCATGTTTTATTTAAATAATGATGTTTTAATATTCATATTTTATTTAAATAGTGATGTTTTACCTTGACTGATTATTAATAAGTTGAAGTATACGATATTTATATTTAGTATATATATTTTTATACTTAATAGGTTTATAAAACCATGTTACTTGACCCATAATTTGGCCCAACCCGTTGTTTGATACTGAACCGAAATTTGCCGTAAGACTTACTGAAAAAAAATAAGTGTGAAACCAACTTTTTCCTAACTTTGGTATAAAAATAAGGGCAACCAGTCAGGGTAACACACCTTACCCGTCCTACCTCTAATTTCCCGGCAGCATCAGGAAATTGGCAGCCCGATTTGATCGACAAATCTGCAACCAACGAATCAACTACCAACCCCTGCTCCGGCACCGGTCTCCGGTCGTCTTCAATTCCAACCCACCCCGGAAGCAGCTTCCAGCACTAGCAACAACATTTAGCACTGGCAAGCTCACCTCAGCACCTCCATTAAATCGAGCAGCCTACCATCTCTTGTTCTTCACTGGCTAACAACAGTAAAATCTGAAATTGCAACACCACCCCCAAGCTGCTACCAACCGAACCCATCACAAGGGCCCTTGTACAAGTTCCAATTTTAGCATTGGAAATCTACATGAGGATTTCAATCCACAGCATTGTACGGATTGTAGCCAAAACAAAAATCCACTCGCAACAACCCTCTTTCATGAATACCTGCATCCTCGCAGTCGATTGTAGCGACGAAACAATGTCAGCATCCAGCCATTGACCTCCATCGCCTCCTTCTTCTTCCTCACCTTATAATGATGGAGGCTGAACCCCTTTTAATTAGCAGCCCCACCTGCATTGCGTCATTGCGGTCACTTACAATGCTCTGTCATCCACCGGTTTGGATCATGCGATATCTCCGCAGTTGGAGTTCTCCGCCTCACTTCTTACTCTCGACCTCAGCTGGAATCATCTCTCCGATTGTCTCCCCACGAAGATGCGATGACGCCGTATAAGCTGGAGCTGATCCTCCTCGATCTCTCTCACAATTGATTCTCCGGCGAAATATCGACAAGAATTACAGAAATCAAGTTCTTGCAAACTCTGTTTCTATCCCACAATCAACTCTCTAGTGAAATTCGGCGACGATAGAAAGCCTGAACTATCTTTGAGCGGTCGGTCTATCCTACACCTTGCTGTTGGGCTCCATCCCTCTGGGTGAGCTTCGTTGGATGCTTCCAGCTGCTGGAATTGAACCTTGGGAACAACAATCTAAATTCATGAAATTTCAGGGGTAATCTGGACATTTAATAATATTTACCCTGCGAAACTCACTCCGTTTTGGGCTTCTCTCAAGGACAGTTAGCAGCGCTAGGCCAGGGGTGGGAATCAACCCGCCCCACCCCGACCCTATTTAATACCGAGGCAGGTCGGATCTTTGATGTTTTTTAAGAAAGGCGGGTCGGTGCGGATCTTTGATGTTTTTAAGAAAAGCAAGCCGGGGCGGACCTACCTACTGACCAGTTTTCTTATCTCTCACATTAAAAAAAAACTCATTCAATGCTAATATTTATGTTTTATTTAAGAATTTATATTTTACTTTGACTAATTAGTAATAAATTCAAGCATACAGTAGTTAAATTTAATATAAATTAGTCTTTGTACCTAATAGGTTCATAAATTTTTAAAAATTTCTTACTTAACCCACAGTTTTTACCCGACCCGTTGACCCAATATCAACCTGAATTTTTGTTGGTCCCGAGTTTATGACAATTACCGAAGAGGAGAGAGGTGAATTGGGTATTTAAAATTTTTCACTTAAACAGAGATTTACCCCGGTTTAGTTCAGTCCCCTTAATGAAACAAATGGAAGATATGGAGAGTAATAATACAATAAAAACAGAAATGCAAATCACAGCAACAGGCAAGTTTTTATAGTGGGTCGGGCAACCTTATCTACTTCACTCTTCCAAGCTTACACCCCTTGTGACTTGGGTTCCACTATGTATTTCACAAATATAAGTAGAGCCTCAATTCTCTTCTAGATCCAGCTCTAGAGGGCATACACAAATCACAGCACAAATAGGTGACAAGTCTCACTCGATTCACAATGCTACTTTGTTATCACTTGGTTCGAAACACAAATATCAAATCAAGTATCATATACACACAATGAATCAAATAAAGGATTCTACACTTTACAGATTGTGTAGGAAGATTCAGCTCGTGGAAGAACTTGTAGAAGAAAAGCTTTGAATGGCGTTAAGCATGCAGCAAGTTTGAGCTTCGTTCTTCCCTTGAAATCTTGTGTTAATCACTTAATGCTTGGAGATGATGGTAGTTGAATCACAGTTAATGCTCTATCTCTTATTTTGTCTGTTCACTTGAATGCATATTTATAATGGTGGAGTAAATTCGAATGTTTGGATGTAGGTGGCGCGCATTTAATGCGCCAACGTTCGAATTTTTTTGACCGTTGCGACCCAAGTCGCAGATGAAGTTGACTTCGGGTGCGACTTCACCCAAGTCGTATACTGAAGTCGACTTGGGGTGCGACTTTGGTTCTTAACAAAAATCTCAAGTTCTTTGTTAGGTCAACTTGGTCCTGGACTTGACTCAAGTCGCAGGTGAAATCGACTTCGGGTGCGACTTCACTTTCTGTATACACTTGTTGGAACTTGGATTTCTTAAAAGTGATCTTCATAGCTTGATATTCATCACATCTTGTTCTTCCACTGTTATTTTTAATCTTGAAAGTTTGATCTTGGAACTCAACGTGTTCATCTTTTCTTGGAGGCTTGTCTTCATGTCTTGAACTTAGAGTAATTTCGATATTGTAGTTCATAGAGGTAGCCCAAAGATTTTCCCTTGAGTAATATACTATCTTGAATGATTAGATTTGACACGTTTGCTTGTCAGGACTTCATATTTCTTCATTTTGACTCAAGTCGGATTTCTGGGTCGACTTGAGGTCCAACTTCACTCAAGTCGCATGTGAAGTCGACTTGGGTATGAAACTTCACTTTTTGAAATTTCGATTTCAGCGCTGGAGCTTCTGGGTCTTTCGAAGTTTATACTGGAGTCGACTTAAGTCTGCAACTTCACTTAAGTCGCAGATGGACTCGACTTGGAGTGCAACTTCGGCAACTCTTATTCTTCAGTTTCAGCGCTGGCCATAAAATTGCATTTAAAGTGGTATCTGGAGTCGACTTGATTTGCAACTTCACCTAAGTCGCATGCAAAGTCGACTTTGAGTACGACTTCGGCAGCTCTTACTCTTCAGTTTCAGTGCTAGCTATAAAATCCCATTTGAAGTCATATCTGGAGTCGACTTGGGGATCGACTTGACCTAAATTGATGGCTGAGTCGACTTGGGAATCGACTTGACCTATCAGACTTCATATTTTTCATTTTTATATCCTTTAAACATTTCCACAAAATACGTTAGTAACCATAACTTACTCAAATTGAATTGTTAATCATCAAAACATAGACTTTGCTTATTTTATCATTGATTCCAACAATTTTGTTCCAAGACCTAATAGAAAAAGTAAGGGTCAAATCGACCTTGTCCCGATTCGGTATAAAAATAAGAGGTAAGCAAGATTTTTGAAAAGTAGGGTCAGGGTTGGGTACACCCTGACCCGTCCCGACCCACCCCAATTCCCACCCCTAGCTAGGGCACGTATGATATTTAGAGCCTACTTAGTTGATATACATTAAAAGTTTCATACTTGATGAGTATATTTTTAATTAAAAACAAAGGTTGTAAGTATACTTAAAATTAACTTCCTTTTATAAATAAATGGGTCTTATTTAACTGTTAACCAAATTCAAAAAGATTTAAATTTTTTTACAAAATTCTCAATCTAATTATATCTAATATATAAATAAATAAGGGAGTATTTCTTTACATCCAAAACTTTTCAATTTAAAATTTTTCACTCTTCATAATTATACCATTTTTTTACTTCTTCATATATAATTACTCAACTTTTTAATCATTTATATACAATTATCCATATATCTAACCTAACTTTTATTTTTTTTACTCTCGTTGTTACCTTTATCATATCAAATCATTTTCTCATATCTTAAAAACTTTTACAAAAAAAAAATTTCATAAAATTTTTTATCACTTCTCAAACGCATTCTAAGTTTTAACATTTTTAGATGTGTTTGGTTGGAAATAAAACTTTTCGATGAAAAGTATGCAGGGTAAAAGTTGCAAGTTGATAGAAAATGATGTGATATGATAGGGGTAACGATAAAGTGTAAAGAAAATAAAGTTAAAATAAATAAGTTAGTTATGTGGAAATGATTGAAAAGTAAGATTGTTGGTATAGTAAAATGTGAAAAAAGATTAAAAAATAGAGTAGATATGGAAAGTAAAAAGTTTTAGTTGATATGTTTATATACTTATTTTGGATTTTTTGTACATATGTATTGAAAATAGTAAAACTTGAGTTATAGATTAAACATACTCAGATTAATAATTTTATAAAACATTTAAAAAGTAAAAATACTTTTTTGGACCGTCTAAAATTATCGTGGGCCAACAAAAAAGTAAAGAATATCTAAGCACGTTTTCTTTATTTTTTAAAAAATTAAAAATTAAATAAAATTCAAAAAATTGTAAAATTGAATAGGAAGGAAGATCTAAACTGGGCTTGCATATATTACAAAAAATAATAATTTTTCTATCACCCGAATCGCGCTTACAATATGAATAATGGACAGCCGCATAACATAGTTTTAGAAGTCGCAAGATTCTGTGTGACTACGAATAGTTTGTGCCATTTATGGCAACCAATATTTTTTTCATTTTTTAGTTTTTCATTTTTTATACTTAGATTTTTTGCTGCGAAGATTGACAATTTTTAAATTTTATTTTGTATGTTATTTACATTTTTTAAAAAATGATAAGATGATTATAGGTGCATGCACCAATTTCACAATGAAAGATCTAAATGGGGCATGTACATAAAAAATAAAAAAAATAAAAATAATTTTAGGCCATCTCACGATTTGGGTTATTTTCATCTGTCTCATACTCTTATACGGGCCTCTTAAAAGTGGTTGTCAATCCCATATATCCGCCTGTATTGCACCAAAATAATATTTTTTATTTAAATTTTTTTTAATAAATGTACAAACACGGCGTAGATCTTTCATCCCGTGAAATATGACATTTTTAAAATCTCTATGGTATTATTTTCATTGCTGAAAACAAAAAGGGTATGACTACATGTATTTATGCTTTTTACTCTAAAAAATATAAATAAAAACCGAATAAATTTTAAAAATTACCAAATTTCAGAGAAGATGCAGGAAAGCCTATATATTTTAATTAAATTTTTTTTTTTTTCTCTCGCCCTAGCATAAGATCGCCGGCGTAATTACGAAGGGTTGCAATCCAGTGTGATCACCGCACCGGCCACCGACATACATTTAAAAGATACAAAATTTTGCGAAGTTTTAAATAGGGCTCAAATTTTCCATAAAAAAGGGCTCATAATTTATTAAAAGTAAAAATAATATATTAAATATACAAAAAATTTTAAATTCCATATGGAAGATTTGGGTGAGAGTGAGACCCATCCGTTTTTTACAAAATAATAAACAACAAAAGTAATTATCAGGTTGCTCGTATTACCCCTGCTTTACGCAGGCAGTATGGGACCGCTGCAATGAGCAATTGAGCATGACTGCATGACATGCCATTCATGATAATGAGTTGACAGGAAAAGAAATTGTTTAGATGATATGGCTCATAAAGTCAACAAAATTAACACAAGATAATTATTGAAAAGCTAGGTAATAATAAGAAAAAATAAGGTTTTCATGGTATTATGTTTCCTTTTCATAGAAACGTTCCTCAATGGGGATTAATGGAAGCATGTTGTTGGTGTCTTCTTCTAGGGAAAAAAAATAGGAAAAATGTGTAAGAATGTTTAGGAAAGTTTGTAAGGATATCTTTAAGGCTTGATTATAATAAAAATTGAGATGAATGAAAATATGACTACCAGGACACTTTATTGCAGTGTGTGAAATACAGAAATTGATTTTTGTGTAGTTAGATGAAGATAAAAAAAAAAAAAGTAGAGATAGAATGATCTTAAAGGTATTTGCATTAGTCACTCTAGAATCAGTAAAAGAAGCCACCTCAACATATCAATATATAGCATCAATGAGCTACCGGTAGGCATCCTGTATATAACATTTGTTGTAATAGATGCATTGTTTTTTTTTATTGCCCCAAACTAGATAGGCTATCAATTAAAACAGTATATACAACAATGTTTGGCAAAGGGGTGAAAATAGGGTTAGGTTGACCTGCGATCCGTCCCATCTTGCGCTGCCTTGATTTTATAAAGGGTTGGGGTAAGGATTTTGACCTGACAAGGCAGATTGAGATTTTAGAGTTATGTTTCAATTTTGAAGGGTGGGGGCGGATCAACCATGTTCCTACTCACCCAGACCCACCTCGTCTCGCTATATGTAAATTATTTTTTATAAATCATATAACTTATGTGAATATTGTTTTATTAGATAAATATATTTAACTTTATGACTTGTTGATATGAATATAATTTATGTTGATCTATATTTAGCTTTATAACTTGTTTATATAGATAAATTTTTATTTCTTAGTCGCAGATATGTTGTTCAAGTTATCTCATTCATATGATTTATCAATGAGTAAAATATATTAACTACGTTATTTATATCTTATAAGAATGAATATTATTATTTTACAATTTAACGATTTTAATTATAATTAAAAATTTACACCAATATCTTTTTTAATGTTGATATATATTTATCAAGGTTAAGTTGTAAGCGAAATTATTTAAATTTTTTTTACAAATGCTTTGTTATGGCAATTGTATTTTACTCACTTAATAGTAAAATATTGAAGTATTTAACATTTAAATTTAGCATAGATATGAGTTTATATTAATATATATACAAAATTTTAAGCTTTGGCCTGCTTTTTAAACTCAACCTGTTGTCCCAAAAGCAACCTAAAATTTGTTTTGTGACTTGTTAAAGAAAAGTAAAAGTCAGACCGACTTTATCCTAACTCAATATAAAAAATAGGGTCAAATAGTATTTTTTAAATGTAGGACATCATAACCTGCCCTGATTTTTTCAGCCTTAGTTTGGGAAGATCCCTTGATTTAACATTTCGTAAAATAGTCTAATGGCTTATTTCCATTGTCTAAAATTGCAAATATTGAAACTGGTAGGAAGGGGAGATTGATCCCCTTGCTATTGGGCCGAGAAAATGTTGGTGGCAAGGATGGAAATATGTTGGAAGAAGACCTCTATTATGGACTACAGGAGAGATCCAACAAGCCAAGGGGCTAAACACCTCTCATCGTGCCCTAATTCAAGGGGTAATTTGGGAATGCATATTTTTACTTAATATTATACATCTTGCCGTTTGCTGTCAGCCGTCAATATGGGTACGTAAACAATTTGGGTAAAATTATATGGGTTATATGCAAATCATGAAAATATATGGATATATCTGCAATTTTAGTAAATTTTATGGGAAATAAGGTAATGGTAGAGCCTGCGCATGTAGATAAGTGAATTGTGCCCGGCCGCGAAGGATCACCTGGCTTATATAATAACACCCAATTATTTTTGTTGCCACTTGTAATCAATGGAGAAGTTTTTACGTTATGGTGGAGGAGAATCATTTTCAACGATTTTTTTCTATGCAATATACAGATCTTTGCAATGACTTCATTTCATTGCAAAAAATTATGTATTTGCAATTATGAGCAAGAAATTATTTGGTTGCTAATAATTTGTAATCAAGTCAAACAATTTGCTCCACTCTCTACTTTATTTACTATTTGCAACGATTTTATCATTGCTAAATGGACATATGCGGCATGATATCAATAACGAATGACAATTTAATTTTCCAACACCTGTTAAAAAAAAAGACTTAGACATAAGTCATTACCATAATTTCCTTGGAAAGACACACGATTACTACATAATAACGCTCACAACCAAGTAATAAATACAATTCTCCAATTTGCGTATTCAACATGAATTACATAAAAAGTACAATCATTTACAGATTTGTTTTATTAAACAATCATAATAGTACATATAAGTTTTCTAAAAAAAAAAAAAAATCTAAAAGTCTCCGAAAACAGTAAAAATTGATACATATGTTAAATATACCTAGATTAATAGATTCATGAAATTTTTTTCAAAAATAATAAAAAAATAGGTGTAGTACACCCTTGCATACCATCGTAGCCCCGTTAAAACAATCAGTAACATATGTCCTTCATAGTTTGGATGTGATTGGTCCTTTCTTAGGAGTGCCTGGTATGCCTCCACATCCCAGTCCAAAATTGACCACCGCCTATCACTTCACTTCAAATTGAAACACTAATTTTGTTTAGTACAATCGAATGGATATCATAAATCAAATAACGAACCAATTATCATGATGAGTGATCCTGTTAGCCCGAGCTAAGTAAATGCCCCACTTAGCCCACCTTAAAAATCCTATTTACAATATTTTTTTTAACTTTTTTTCGTGCACTTATTTATCTGAGTGTATTTAACATATAGACTAAATTTTACCATTTTTGAATATATTTATCTATTTTTTGAGAATTTTAAATATCTATGTATGTATACGTATTTAAAATACCTTTATTTTTAAAAATCTAAAAATATATATATACACATATCCAAAAATAGTAAAACTTGATTTATATATTAAATATACTTAGATAAACAAGTGTATGAAGAAAAAAATAAAAAAAATTGTTTTAAATAGGATTTTTGAGGTGGGCTAAGTAAGGCATTTACTTAGCCCAGGCTAACAGGATCACTCCTCATGATGATTGGTTCGTTATTTTATTTATGATATCCATTCGATTGTACTAACAAAAATTGGTGTTGCAATTCGAAGTGAAGTGATAAGTGGTGGTCAATTTTAGATTGGGATGTGGAGGCATACCAGGCACTCCTAAAAAAGGACCAATCACATAAAAAATGTGAAGGACATATGTTACTGATTGTTTTAACGGGGCTACAATCGTATGCATGGGTGTACTACACTTTTTTTTATTAATTTTTTTTAAATTTTTTTTCATGAAGTTGTTAATTTATGTATATTTAATATATGTATCAATTTTTACCATTTTTAGAGACTTTTACACTACCTGTCGACATACAGAACTGTTTCATATCATCTCAGACTTTCAGTGACCATGATATTTGAATGTTGACGTCTCATTTTCCAACAAAACAGAAACATCTATTTTGTCACAATTTGTCATGAGTTTACACGAAGCACTAAGTGATTTCAAACCATTTCATACATCAACCTAGCATTGTTAACAGTCATACAGAAGCTTAGACTCATCTGAACAACCCCTGCAGACCCAATACTTACCTGCAGTACCAGACACGTCATAACCTTTAATCTTTTTTTGGATTCATTCATTCACTACAAATGGCCTAGTTGCATGAATCATTATGCCTGAGAGGAAGTTTGTATCTGCACATAGCAAGCGCTATTCATTGATGATATTTACATGACATTATACTAATTGCAATTAAAGAAGCCGTGGATATGCATTGTGGCACATTTACTAATGGAACAGCTTAAGAAAGAAGCAGTGAAGAAGAAGAGGAAGTTATGAATTCTAATTCAATTCAGACGTACAGATTATGCAATGTGCTTGGAAAAAAAGTTTACAGAATCTTGTAATGCTTGGAATCTTTTGGGTGTCACCTTCTGTTGTCTTCAGTGGATCCCAATGCTCAATTGAAACAACAGGGTTGCAACGTTCCTGCAAAGACCAAAACAAGCCGCATGTATCAGTGTCTTTCCTGATTATTTATGAACTGCACATGAAACAGCAGCAGCAGTGATTGTGTCAGCGCAACATAATGCATGTGTTGTATTTAAGCTTGAAGCTCTAAGAAATTTCAGAATATAGTGCTGAATTTCAATTGAAATCCAAACCCATCAAACCATACTAAGTTGGAAAGAAATGCAAAGCAGACCCAATCATGGATAACATACATAACAGAATTGATGGCATCAACATGGTGGCACCTCACTACACGAACCGTATTTTTAAACCGCTCTGCAATACAAATTTTTCGTGCGACTAACCCCCAACAATACAACAGCTCAAGTTTTGCCCAAGGGGCAGCCTGTCAGGGCCACCATATAGGATCTGTGATTTCTATAGTTTCAGAACTCTAATGACAGGTTTAGGGCATATGAGAAGGCAAAGTATATATTTTATAAACTTAAAAAATTGTCAATTTGGAGAATTTGAGCAATTAATCTACAAATCCTCCAAATTCTATCCTAACTTCATTTGCTTATCTAGGGTGTGTTTGGCAATTTGCAAGTTAAAATTTTCAATTTAAAAATTTTCATTCTCCATAATTACCATATTTTTCAATTATTTTTTACACATCTTTCTATGCGACAACCCTACTTTTCAATCATTTCTACACAACTACCAATACAACTAACCTATTTATTTTAAATTTATTCTCTTTATTCCTCATCATTAACCCTACAATATCACATCATTTTCTACTAATTTAACAACTTTTATATAAAAAAAATTTCATCAAAAGCTTTACAACTTCCCAAACACACCCCCGGTAAAGTCGATTTTGCATTTTATATTTAACATCATCTAGAGAAATAGTGGTTAAATACGTTTGAGGAAATTCCTTGATCCACTGTTTGTAAAATAGTCCAACAGTTTCAACGGTGTTTATTTCACTGCTGGATGCCAAATTGCCAACTACAGTTGTGCTACAAGTCTACTTGACAGGAAAAAAAAAAAAAAAAAAACAAAATTCAATTATGTGAACAATATTACAGACTATGTGGTACCATTCTAGAAAAAACAATCTAAACAAAATGGCTTACACAAGAACACATGGACTACTTTAGCACATCCATAGGCAGCGAAGAAAATACACCTTGTGCAATGTTAAGTCAGAAGCGATCAACAATCTTCCAGCCCTCTTGACATCCAATCAGTGACAGCATTAATTGTCAATTCGGAGTTAGTATACTCAACAAAATATCTATCTTAGCTCCTTACACAAAAACCTTGGGAGAATTTGGAAGCCTCGAGGGCACAAAAACCAGTAACAACATTCTCTATCAAGCACAACATGGGTTGATGTTAACTTAGTACTCAACAAACCAACTATAGCCATAAAACCATAGTTTTAATTCTTATGCAAGAACTTCCTCAAAAGATGAAAATGATCTTTACTATCATCCTTCGCAAGCAAATCCACTACCATCTTCATAGTGGATGCATCCAGAGGAAAATCTCTCTTCTCCATTTCATCCATAAGATGGATTGCCTCAACGATCTCCCTCTTTTGCAAGTACCCACGGGTCAATATGTTGTAGATATCACTTCTTGGCTTGAACCCACCATGTTCCATCTGCAAGAACAATTGTTTAGCTTCATTTAAATGCTCCGCTCTGCAAAGGCCATTTATCAGCATGTTGAACATTTTAACATTAGGCTCCAAGCCCCACCTGGATGGGAGGGAATAAAATAGTTCCTTTGCAACGTTCAGTTCCCCAGCTTTACACAACCCATCTATAAGGATGCCAAAGTGTACAACATTTACTGTACCCTCAATATTTTTGATCTCCTCCAACAATTGCAATGCCTCGCCAAGATATTTGTTTTTGCATAGGCCATCCATTAAGATGCCATATGTAACATTATTAGCACTTAGTCCATGTGCTCGCATCTCATTGAAAAGTTCCAGTGCAGTTTTAACTCTCCCCACAGCACAGAAGCCACTAATAAGAGTGCTGTATGTAACAACATCTGGCTTCAATCCTCTGCAAGTCTGTTCATGAAAAAGCACCAAAGCTTCCTCTATCTTATGCTTCTTACAATATCCATTGATTAATGTATTGTAAGTCACAACATTAGGCTCATGGCCCCTGTCCATCATGGATTCTAATAAATGTACTGCAGCATCTATTTCTCCTACCAAACAATATCCATCTATCAACGCATTGAATGTGACCACATTAGGCTTTAGACCTCTCTCGATCATCAATTTTAATAGCTGTTGAGCTTCCGTAATCCTTCCTTCTTTGCAAAAGGCATTCAGCAATACATTGAAGGTTATTACATCCGGCAAGCATCCTTCGTAGAGCATTTGTTGTAATAGATTCATTGCTTCTTTCCATTGCCCCAAACTAGACATGCCATCAAGTAGAGCATTATAGGTAACAACATTTGGAAAGATTCCTAGATCCACCATTTGGTAAAAAAGTCTAATGGCTTCTTTCCACTGTCCAAAATTGCAAAGCCCATAGATTAATGAATTGTAACTAAAGACATCTGCAGAAACCCCTTTCTTAGGCATTTTCAAAAAAATATCAACAGCCTCATTTACAAGCCCATCATTGCAAAGACCATGAATAATTGTGTTGTACACTACAACATCAGGTGTACAACTTCCACCGAGCTTCTCCATTTTCTGAAGCAACTGAAGTGCTTGACTGCTATTTTTTGCCTTGCAAAGCCCATTAACAAGAGTCCCAAGCACCACAACATTACAAGGGCACCCAGTCTCCACCATCTTTGCAAGGAATGTGCCAGCTTCTTCGAGCTTTGATTCCATACAAAATCCATTCAGAAGAGTGCCTAGGGTCACGACATCTGGCCGAATACCATTTTTATGGAAGCTCCCAAAAATAGACATAGCACAGCGAATGTGCCGCAAGCGGCAGTAGGAATTGATTAGGATATTGAGCGTACAAATAGAAGATGTAATGCTCAGTGAATTCATTTTCCTGTACATAGAAATTACAACCGAATGGTGTCCCATTCTCGCAAGAGTAGACAAATGGCCATTAAGGGTGCGAATGGAAGGCCGATGGCGACTATGAACCATACTATCAAATAGGTTCAATGCATCGTCTAAGTTTAATGAATCCGCATCCGCACTGCCTACTTTTGCCGATGCGTCCTGGAGACGGTTGAGCGGATGAACGATGTGGGCATGATGTCGTGAAGGTGGAATATTGTTTTCGTCTTCTGGTGGGGTTGCAATTGTAGTAAAATGGGTATGACTGGTAATAGGAATAGTAATAGGGGGAGGAATTTGAAAAGAAAATTGAGAGATTGGAAATGACGGAGGAGGAGGAAGCATAGATCTACCCTTTGCAGTTGCGAGTCTACCTGCCAATGCCGCCGACATCCAATTCAGGAGCAAAAATGACACGCAAGATAATTTCTTACTTTGGATGGCTGTCAATTGGCAATAGCAGCCTTGAGCAACATCATCGTCGTCGTTGCCATCGGAGCTGTTCCAAGCCGGTCGATCCTTGAATTTCTTTTTCTTTTCGCAAATCGCTGGGGTTGTTCGAAGCAATCCAGCTTTTATGGAAGAGTGAAGAGTGGTGGTGACGGGAGGTGGGATGGGAGCATGAGATAGGGTCTGTTCGGTAATGAATAAAATTTCTGACGTGCGTTTGGCATTTGCAAAAACTCATGTGACAGTTTTTCGTTGTGTAAAACCTGTCACACCATGGATCCCGCATACGACATATCGAAATGTCGCCGCTACTCCCGTGGGGTCGAAGTGCTAATGCCAATTAATGCAGTGTTACGAATTGTCCACGCTGGCGCCCGGGGCATACACTGGACGACGATTGCATGGTTGAGAAGCTGGACTCAGCAGTCGAAAATGATTACCGGACAATAGTCAAAATCGTGAAACGACGGGTTTTTCCAATGCAGCTTTGGGTACGAAAAGTTTTACGATTTTTCGATGAAAAATTTTCAGAGTAAAAGTTGTCACGTTGATAGAAAATGATGTGATATAATCGAGGTAATAATGAAGTGTAAAGAGAATAAAGTTAAAATAGATAGGGTAGTTATATGGATATTTGTGTGGAAATGATGGAAAAGTAGGGTTGTTTATATAGGAAAATGTGAAAAAATAATTAAAAAATAAGATAGTTATGGGGAGTGAAAAGTTTTTAATTGAAAAGTTTTTATTGACATATTTTGTGTGTAACCAAACACACCCTTTATATGTTTTTGCATATACCAAACATTCCCGAAAAGTTTTGGAGAGTAAAAGTTGTCAAATGATGTGATATGATAGGGGTAATGATGAGTAGTAAAGAAGATAAAATTAAAATAGATAGGTTAGTTGTGTGAATAGTTGTGTAGAAATGATTGAAAAGTAGGATAGTTGTATAGGAAAATGTGAAAAAATGATTAAAAAATATGATAGTTATGGAAAGTGAAAAGTTTTAGATCGAAAAGTTTTAATTTGACATTTTTTGTGGATTGTCAAACACACCCATAAACTTCGGTCAGACTTCCATCTTTTTTCTCCCGGGAAAAGATAAAACTTTTCGCTTTTTCTATAATTATTTTATTTTTAATTAATTATTCACATTTTTTATACAACATTATCCGACTTTTTAATCATTTATACACAATTATATATACACTTAATCTATATATTTTAAACATATTCTTTGTATTCCTTATGATTACTTCATTTATATTACATTATTTTTTTATTTTAAAAATGTTTTTGCCTAAACTTTTTTCATTTAAAAATTTTATCACTTTCCAAATAGTTTACTTTCTGGCGGTCAAACAATAACTTTTTATATTTGTTGTTTTTATACATGAGCCATCACGGCTAGCGGCATGGGGGGCCCATACGTCCAACCAAAAAATCTATTTTTAAAATTTTTGATTTTTTTATAAGCATGTACAACTAAGTTTATTTAACTTGTTTTATAAAAAAAAAAAGTTTATTTAACTTGTAAACTAATTCTTACCATTTTTAGATGCTTTTAAATATTTTTTATATTTAAACACAGTGACATTTTTTGTAATTTCTAAGTCAAAAAATTACGAAATACTACTGTATTTAAAAATAAAAATACTTAAAGCATCTAAAAATGGTAAAAATTGGTTTATGAGTACCTAGTTTTACATGTTTATAAAAAAATGAGTTTTTTTGGCCTCTTTATACATATGTGGCTCACTTAGATTTGTTACTCTTTACAATTGTAAAAATTTACCCGTCTTTTATTTTGGTTTTAAAAAATAAAAAAGGACATGAATATAATATCTTTGGAGTCCACGAAGAATGGCTTGTGGATATTAATGGGTGTGTTTGGTAATGAGTAAAACTTTTGATGAAAACTTTTGAAGAATAAAAGTTGTCAAATGATGTGATATTGTAGGGGTAATGATGAGGAGTAAAGAGAATGAATTTAAAATAAATAGGTTAGTTGTATTGGTAGTTGTGTAGAAATGATTGAAAAGTAGGGTTGTTGTATAGAAAAATGTGTAAAAAATAATTAAAAAAGAGTAATTATGGAGAGTGAAAAGTTTTAGATTGAAAAGTTTTAACTTGACAACTTTTACAAATTGCCAAACACACCCTATTATATGGTTCATCCAAATCGCACTTGCAATATGAATAATGGAGCCACATAGGGTAATGCCCTTTGTGCTTTTCTAGTTTAGAAGTTGCACGATTCTATACCACTGTCCCTAGAGGGGGCCATGAACAAATTTTTAAAAAAATTTTATACTGGTGTGTTTGGGAATGACAAAAAAATTTCAATGTAAAATTTTTCAATCTAAAATGTTTTATTCTCATAATTATTCTATTCTTTAATTACTTTTTATATTTTTTATACAATTATCCTACTTTTCAATCATTTCTATACAGCTATTCACATGACTAACATATTTATGGAGTATGACTATATACATCATGATGTATTTTAGGTTAAAATACAATATTTATTTATTTATTTCATTTATATATATTTTTTATTTTTCTTCCTAAACATGTTTCCTGAGTGTATTTAATCTATATACCAAGGTATGCTATTTTAGAACACTTTTGCATATTTATTTTTTATTTTTAAAATAAAGTTTTTTTAAGAGGTGAAAAAGAACTTAAATGCCCCTAAAATTATTTATTTTTTAAAATAAAATAGATATGTAAATATATTTTAAAATGGCAAAATTTGGTATTAAGTATACTTGGAAAACATGTTTATGAAAAATTAAATAAAAATAAAAAAATAAAAAAATGAATGTTGTGTTTTAACTAAAAATACGTTATGATGTATATAATCATGCTCCCATATATATTTTAATTTTATTTTATTTACTCATTATCATTATCCCAATCATATCATATTATTTTCTTTCCTATTCAAAAACTTTTTATGCGAAAAACTTTTCATCCAAAAATCTTACAACTTCCCAAACTCATCCCTAGGAATTTTTTTGAGAAGTTGATAATTTTACAAATTTATTTGGTATTACATTTTTTAAAATGGATAAGATAATTATTGGTGCATGCACCAAATTTCACAACGAAAGATCTAAATGGGGCATGTATATGCATGATTTAAAATATTTTCAGGCCATTGCACAATTTGCGTTAATTTCATTGGTCTCCTACTCTTACATGAAGGTTTTAAAATTGATGGTCAATTCTAGATTTTTTGCATTTTGTTCCCTTTAATTTAGCATATTTGTTTTATAGTCTACGAGTTTCACGTATTTGCTTTTTAGGCCAGTGTAAGTTCGCCCTATTTGCATTTTAGATATTGTCGTTAAAACTTTGCATTAACTGCATAATGAACATGAGTTGACTAACCTTACCGTTTACTACATACATGAGTCGACTCATGAATATAAGTTGAACACGAGTTGAAGAACCTTATCGTTTACTATATATATAAGTCAACTCATACTCATGAGTCGACTCAAGAATATGAGAACAAGTATCAACTCATGTTCGTGAGTCGACTCATGAACATGAGTCAACTTATATATGCGGTTAACGGCAGAAATTAAAATGCAAATAGGGCAAACTTACAAGATCTAAAAAGCAAATACATAAAACTCGTGGGCTAGAAAACAAATATGCTAAATTAGAAAGACTAAAATGCAAAAATCTCGGTCAATCCCATATATCCGCCTGTATTGCTTCTAAATAATATTTTTATTTTAATTTTTTTATAAACATACAAACCCTGTTTAGATCTTCATTCCCGTGAAGTCTGACAATTTTTAAAATCTATATGGTATTGTTTTCATTTTTGAAAATAAAAGGGTATGACAAGATGTATTTGCCTTTTCACTCTAAAAAATGAAAGTCGAAAATCGAATAAATTTTAAAAAATGTACCAAATTTTACTGAAGATCCAGGAGAACATATTTTAATTTAATTTATTTTTCGCCGCCCTAGCATAAGATGGCCGGTGTAAGTATCAAGGGTTGCGATCCGGTGTGAACACTAACTTTGCGCAACCGTAGGACACTGATATAAATTTAAAATATTCAAAGGGTGCCTTTGGGAAACAACAAAATAAATTTTTTTTGCCAAAAACTTATTTCTCTCTAACTTTATTATATTTTTCAATCATTTTTTGGCTTTTTTCTACACCGCTGTCATATTTTAATTTTTTTTTACATATTTTTTATATAATTACTTTATCTTTTTAATTTTATTATCTTTACTCTATATCATTATTTTTATTATATTATATCACTTTTTCCTATTTTGAAAATTTTTCAATCAAGAGAACGTTCGGCTATATTAAAAGCTTTTTAAATCTAAAATTTTTTCTCTACAATTAATCTATTTTAAGTTATTCTGCGCATTTTTCTATATAATTATTTTACTTTTCAATCATTTTGGCGCAACTACTAATACATCTAAGTGACTAATTTATTTATTTTAATTTTATTCTCTTCACTTCTCATTATTACTTCTATCATATCATATCATTTTTTCAAATTTTAAAACTTTTTTCATCCAATATAAGGTAGAACTATAGAAAATTTAAATGGTGCCCATACATTTATTAAAAGTAAAAATAAATACTAAATATAAAAAAAATCTTAAATCTCATATGGAGATTTAGGCGAGACCCATGCATTTTTAAAAATAACAAATAATAAATAATTATTAGGTGGCGCGTATTACATGGGACCGCTGCAATGAGTAGAACATGCCTTGTATCATGATGAGTTGAGACGAAAGGAAATTGTTCAGATGATGTTGCTTATAAAGTGAATAAAATTAACACAAATACAAGATGACTATTGAAAAGCCAGGTAATAATAAGAAAAAATAAGATTGTCATGCAAAGTATATATCAAATCAACCTTGGCAAATCAATTCTCCATGGGACCAATTGTGTTATGAGTGGACTAAGGAGTAGTGCTTCATGCTTTTGAGTACATTGAAATTGTTGACAGTTACCATTTTGAACTGTGTTAGGTGTGTTTTGTATTATACGTATTTTAGTTATTTGAGTTTGGAATTGCTTGTTGATTTTACGTAAGAGCCCACAAGAGTTTTATTTATAAGTGTACTCGTTAGGGATTCAGTGGAACCTTAAGAATGGTCTCGTGGGGACGTAAGACGAGGTTATCAAATTGTTCTTATTTAGGGTATGTGTGAGGCATCCAGAGAATATGTATGGTGTATTCTGTTGGTCCCGAGTTAGTGGCAAAACCCAAGAGGGGAGGGGTGAATTGGGTTCTTTAAAAAATATTTGGTAAATAAAGTCTTAACCCCTTGAGTAATTAATCCCCTTTTGAAAAGAGCTAGAGAGCAATAAAGATAAAGTAGTAAAAAGAAATATAACACAAGATTTATAGTGGTTCGGGCAAACCTTCCCTACTCCACTCTTCCAAGCTCACACTCTGTTGTGACTTGGGTTCCACTATGTATTCCACGAATACACTTAGAGTCACCGCTCTCTTCTAGATTCCAGCTCTAGGGGACATATACAACTAGAGCCACTTGCTCTCTTCTAGATTCTAGCTCTAGGAGGCATAAACAACTAGAGCCACTTGCTCTCTTCTAGATTCTAGCTCTAGGAGGCATAAACAACTAGAGCCACTTGCTCTCTTCTAGATTCTAGCTCTAGGGGGCATAAACAACTCACATGCAAAAGTAGGTGATGAGTCTCACTCCAATCACACCCTACTTTGCATATACTTGATCTTAGCTACCCAAGCTAAATCAAGATTTATACAACAAGACAATGAAATAAATGAAACTACACTTTACAGATTTGTGTAGGCAGATTTAGCTCGAGGAAGAAGTTGTGGAAGCAGCTGTGGATGAATATTGTTGAAGGCGCTAGCAACTTGAAGCTTTCTTCTTCCTTAGAATTTATACGGACCACTCAATAATGGAGAAAAGCAAATAGGAAACCTTTCTTGTACTTCTTTTCTCTCTTTGAACTTTAACGTAGTGTCTTGTGTTCTCTTGTTGTTTTTCTCACGTTCATTTGAGGGTCCTTTTATAGAGGGAAGAAAATATGAACGTTATGGAGGTGGTTGGTGCGCAATAAATGAACTCCAACGTTCGAAAATTTGACCGTTATACTCTAAGTCGAAGATGAAGTCGACTTGGCCTGCGACTTGGCTTCCAAGTCGTACATGGAGTCGACTTGGCCTGCGACTTGGGTTCTTCAGAAACTCAAGTCTGAGACTTGGGTCGACTTGGCTTTCAGACTTTAACTCAAGTCGATCCTGAAGTCGACTTGGGTTGCGACTTGGCTTGGTCTATTGCAAAAATGCCTTGATCTTCTTGAAATGTCTTGAATCTTGCAAACCAATTGAAAGCTTTGAGTCCTTGCACAATATATGTAAGTTCCTTGCTTTGCTTTGGACTCACTTGGTCTTTATGACTTGGGTATTACTCCATTTGGAAGCTAGCTTGAAGATTTGCTTTGAGCTTGATAGACTTGATTTGAATGTAGAACATGATTCTTGACTTTGAAATTGACTCATTTGTTTTTCATCTTGATTCCTTGGACTTGAGTGATAAATCCTCTTGAATATCTTGAAAACTGCATCTTTGAAAGTTTGAACATCTCAAGTCGTGGATGGAGTCGACCTGGCCTGCGACTTCACCCAAGTCGCACCTGGAGTCGACTTCGTTTGCGACTTCGTTATGTTCGTTTCCACTTTTCAGCTCTGGATACTCCAAGTCGATGCTGGAGTCGACTTCGTCTGCGACTTGACTTCCCAAGTCGCAAGTGGAGTCGACTTGACCTGCGACTTCACCTGTTGCCTTTTGGGATTCATTCTCAAGTCGATATTTGAGTCGACTTTGGGATCGACTTCACCCAAGTCGAAGTCCAAGTCGACTTGGAGATCGACTTGACCTCTTTGCTTTCCTTAAACATTTAGCAAACATATTAGTACCTTTTATATACTCAAAATTAGTTCTTGTTAATCATCAAAACTCAAGATTTGGTCAATTTTTATTGTTTTAAACATTGTTTCCAACAATCTCCCCCTTTTTGATGATTGACAAAACTTCATTTGAGTTGATACCTTTCAAGCATTAATCATGTTCATATGTCTTTTGAAAAACAGAGCATTTGTCTTATAGGTCAGAGCTTTTTGAAATTCCAACCATTATATCATTTTGGCATATTGGATACCTTTCAAGCAAATCATGTTGAATACTTTATTAATCAAGCATAACATATTAAGTAAACATAACATTCATCAAAAGCATTTATATATATATCAAGTTTCATTTTTACAAAATGCAATACAAAACAAAAATGAAACCTAGATACCAAACTACCCAACCCATAATAAAATTTTACTCAACTCACCTATTCTATCTCCCCCTTTTTGTGAAACTATCAAAAATTTATCAAAAATCGATCAACTCTTAATGATTTTGTGAATTGAAATTGAGAGATCGGATATAAGATTGGTTCGATAGGACAATGATGGGCCGATGAGTAAACAAGAGAAGCGTGATCTGGAGTTGCTTCTTTATGAACTGATCCTGATTCGTAAGGATCGAGTTCAGGCATGGGTTTCTTCTTATGTCGGCCTGAGGCAAGATGATAGCGGATAGTCCGCATTTCCCGCTCAATTCTGTCTTGCCGGGAGTGCATATCCTCGAGGGCGTTGTGAACGCCGGTGATAAGACTTGTCATCCGGTCTTCTTGATGACCCATTTCTGCCCTCATAGCAACAATTTCATCTTTTAAATCCTTTAGGGTGACCTCCTCAGAAGAGGTTGGAGGCACCCGTTCTCTTGCAACGGATCCTTGTGGGGAGTAGGAGCCGTGGGATTGAGGTGATGGTGGCTCTTCTGGAGCAGCCGGTGCCTCGGGAGGTTGCTCCCCCTCAGCTTGTGCTTGGTCCTCTTGATGCTCTTCTTCTGGAGCATCGGGCCGGAGTTCAAGTACATTGATTTTCATCCTCTGAATTAGTGCCTTGTTGATTGCATTTGTGGACTTGAGCACCTCATACGGCTCGCCTTCAATGTCCACCCCAAAATGTTCAAGGATCTTTGTGATCCAAGTGCCGTAAGGAAGGACGCCCCTTGGATTATCCTTTCGACTTGCCAAGGCTTCTAGAAATAATTTAGGTAGACTCACTTTGACTTTGTTTGCTACCTTCCATAAGATCCCAGCTTCTTGTGGGTTTAACTGATTTCTACCACCACTTTTGGGGTAGATGCAGTGGGCAATGAGAAGCCTTAGTACCCGAAGTCTGGGTGACAAATCCATGTATCGAAGAAACTTGATCCCCGGGTGATACTTGTTACTCCGGGTGAGCTGATTATATATCTGATCCATGGTAAGATCTTCCGGAAAAGGCTCTTCGATGTAAGGGACTCCAAGTATCTGTCCTAAATGACTCATTGCTCTGGTTTGGCTTGGAGTTATTCCGATTCCAAAATCTATATCTACTTCTTTGACATGTGTGCCAAAATTTTCTTCATCCCATTCATAGTAAAATATTCTGGTAAGATCTGGATAGACCTTGTCATCCTCCTTGAGCAATTTGGTCCATCCTTGAAAATCTAATAGGTCTTCTATGTCGGACCCATAATCTTTCAAAAATTTGAAATCTATGATTTTCGGTATGAATACCTTTCGTTCATAGAAGTTCTTGTAGAATCGGCCGTGATTGATTTCGGTTCTGAAGTATGTAGTGGGCATCTTCAAAACTTGAGTTTTGCCCGTTGCCGCAGTACCCCTTCTGCTTGCTCCGGAGTGTGTGCTCTGTGAAGCTTGGGCATGAGGTTGGCTTTCCGACCTTGTAGCTTGTTCCGATGTGTGAGTAGAAGCTTGGAACCGAACCCTTCTACCCGTAGAAGTTGAGGGTTCTTCTCGAACCCGTTTTGCAGGTGTCCTAGCTCTCCTAGGGACTTCTTCCTCAGTGTGAGATGTGGGAGGTCTAGGCACAGGCCTTTTTGATGGTTTGGAGACGGCTTTCCTCGGGGCCATTGAGATGGGAGTTTTGGTGTTTGGAATAGGAAAATGAACTTAGATTGAGAGAGGACTTGAGAGAGTTGAAAAGAAGAGTTAGAGAGAAAGAGAATGATGAGATGGATTTTGAGAATGGAACTTTGAGAATGGGACTTGAAAGAACTTGAGAGATTTTGAGAATGGGAGGAGAAATGAGAGAGTAGTTGAGGGAGAGAGATAGAACTGAGATGGAGGAGACGGATTGAGAGAGTTGGGAGAAGAAATGAGAGAATGCCGGAGAGATGGAAATAGCCGGAGAAGAGAGAGATAAGGAAGAAGCAGGGAAGCCGGAAAGAAATGAGGAAGAAAAGAAAGAGAAGAGAAGAAAAAGGAAGAGAAGTCGGCCGAATGCGAAACGTCGCGCGCGGAGTCGACTTCGGTCCTTCTGGAGTCGACTTCGCCTGCGGCGGAGTCGACTTCGACCCTAGTGGAGTCGACTTCGCTTCTGAAGCGGAGTCGACCTGGCGTCCCTGGAGTCGACTTGACTCATCGACTTGACATTTTCAAATTTAATTTTCTTATGTATTTTTCCTAGTTAAGCTCTATCATCCCCATATCATTCCTAATCTTATAAAATGAATCTTTGGCTAGAGGTTTGGTAAAGATATCAGCAATTTGGTCTTCTATTTTCACATATTCTAAGCACACATCATGATTTTCAACATGTTCTCTAATAAAATGGTGTCTTACATCAATATGTTTAGTTCTTGAATGCAGTACAGGATTTTTAGTTAAACATATTGCACTTGTATTATCACATCTAATTGGAATATCAACATATTCAATACCATAATCCTTTAATTGTTGTTTCATCCAAAGTAGTTGGGCACAACAACTACCGGCGGCTATGTATTCGGCTTCCGCAGTAGATAGAGCAACACTTGTTTGTTTTCTTGAATACCATGAAACCAACATATGTCCAAGAAATTGACAAGTTCCACTAGTACTCTTTCTATCTACTTTGTATCCGGCAAAATCTGCATCCGAATAGCCGATTAGATCAAAGGTTGACCCCTTTGGATACCATAGTCCAAGGTTTGTAGTTTTTATCAAATATTTAAAAATTCTTTTTACAGCAAGTAGATGTGATTCTTTGGGACATGCTTGAAATCTAGAGCACATACAAACACTAAATAAGATATCGGGTCTAGAAGCAGTTAAATAAAGCAAAGATCCTATCATGCTCCTATAAAGCTTTTGATCGATACTTTTACCGTTTTCATCCGTGTCGATTTTGATTGTTGAGTTCATTGGAGTGTTTGCCCCTTTGCTATTCTGCATTCCAAATTTCTTGAGCATCTCTTTGACATACTTGGACTGGTTCAGAAATATTCCTTCACTTTGTTGCTTGATTTGTAGTCCAAGGAAGAAATTTAATTCTCTCATCATGCTCATTTAGAATTCATTCTGCATAATCTTAGAAAATTCTTGGCATAGATTTTCGTCAGTAGCACCGAAGATTATGTCTACATAAATTTGTACAATTAAAATATTACTATTTTTATATTTGATGAACAAAGTAGTGTCTACTTTCCCTCTTTGAAATTCATGATCAATCAAGAATTTGTTCAACCTTTCATACCAAGCTCTTGGAGCTTGTTTTAATCCATATAGTGCTTTGGTCAATTTATAGACATACTTTGATTGATTCTTTTCTTCAAAGCCAGGGGGTTGTTCAACATATACTTCTTCATTCAAATAGCCATTCAAAAAAGCACTTTTTACATCCATTTGAAACAATTTGAAATTCATATGAGAAGCAAATGCTAGTAAAATACGTATGGCTTCTAATCTAGCCACGGGTGCATATGATTCTTCAAAATCAATTCCTTCTTCTTGGGAATACCCTTTGGCTACTAATCTTGCCTTGTTTCTAATTACGAGTCCGCTTTCATCTAATTTGTTCCTAAATATCCATTTAGTACCTATGATAGTGTGATTATTTGGTCTAGGAACTAAATGTCATACATTGTTTCTTTCGAATTGGTTTAGCTCTTCTTGCATTGCAATAAACCAATGTTCATCATTGAGAGCTTGTTCAATGGTATTTGGTTCAATTTTAGATACAAAGGCATATTGACTATAAACGTTTTGTTTTGATCTTCTAGTTTTCACTCCTTCATATATATTTTCAATAACTTGTTCAATTGGATGGGCATTTTTGAACTTCAAATCAGTTGGAGGTTTGTAAGAATCATTACCTTCACTTACCTCTTCCTCCACGAGATTTTCTGTCTTGAGCTCAAGTTCCTTTGATTGTTCTTTGCCTTTTGTTTCATCTGCATCACTCAGTTCATCCTCCTTTCTCAGAGTTTGATTAATTTCATCAAATACAACATGTATGGGTTCTTCAACAACTTGGTTTCGTTTATTGAAGACTCTATATGCTTTGCTATTTGATGAATAACCAAGGAATATAGCCTCATCGCTTTTAGCATCTAACTTTCCCAAGTTAGTTTTTCCATTGTTCAAAACATAACATGTACATCCAAAAGCATGAAAATAAGAAATATTTGATTTCCTTCCTTTCCATAGTTCATATGGGGTCTTTTTCAAGATTGCTCGAATGGTAACACGGTTCAATACATGACAAGCTGTACTTACAGCGTCACCCCAAAATTTCTTGGATAGATTGCTCTCATTTAGCATAGTTCTAGCCATCTCTTGTATAGTTCTATTTTTCCTTTCAACTACTCCATTTTGTTGTGGAGTTCTTGGTGCAGAAAATGTGTGGTGAATTCCTTTTTCATTGCAAAATTCTATGAATCGTTTGTTTTCGAATTCGCCACCATGATCGCTTCTTATGGTTACAATAGTACTTTGTTTTTCATTTTGCACCAAATTTACAAAAGTTGCGAACATAGAGAAGGCTTCATCTTTACTAGCTAAGAGAATTATCCATGTGAATCTTGAAAAATCATCAACTATGACAAATACATATTTCTTTCCACCAATGGTTAGAATGTCGGATGGCCCGTATAGATCCATATGTAGCAATTCAAGTGGCTTAGTGGTGGAAATTTCCTTTTTGGTAGAGAAAGGCATCTTGGGTTGTTTTGATAATTGACATGCCTTGCAAATCTTGTCTTTGTCATATTTCAATCTTGGTAATCCTTCTACCAAACTCTTTTTCCATAGGGTTTTTATGTTTCCCATGTTTATATGTCCAAGCCTTTTATGCCAAACCCATGGATCATTATCAATGGCCATTAGACATTGACCATTCAATTCATCAAGTGAGACCAAATATACATTTTCATGTCTTTTACCACTAAACATGATATGTTCTCCATTAAATACATTACATATAGATGATTCAAACACAACTTTGTATCCTTTATCACATAATTGGCTAATGCTCATTAAATTGTGTTTGAGTCCTTCAACAAACAAAACATCTTCCATGCATGCATTTGAAATGCTATGTATATTTCCTTTACCTTTAATTTTACCTTTTTCATTATTGTCAAAGGCAACCATTCCATCATTACAAGGCTTAAGTTTATGAAACAAACTTCTTTCACCGGTCATATGCCTTGAGCAACCGCTATCCATGAACCATTCATTGTTTGCCTTTGCCTTAAAACATGTCTGAAAAATAAGGAAATAAATCTTATCTTTTTGGTACCCATTTTATGGGTCCATTTGGGTTAGTAATAGAATCTAATCTAAGTTGATCTAACTTTGAAAGCCCAAATCTTGTGTTTCTTGGAACCCAAACTAATTTAGCATCATGGTCATATAGTTTCTTAAAATTACATTCGTAAGTTTTATGACCCATCTTATTGCAGAAATTACAAGCCAAAGGTAATCTTGGAGTAGGTCTCCAAGCATGCAAAGGTTCAATAATTGGTCTTCTAGTCCACTTAAAATTTTTCTTTTGTGGCTTGTATATAGATGCAGTTTTAGTTTGATATTTCTCAAGTAATTTCACATTTGATTTGCTACTTTCTTCTTGCTCAAATGTATTGTATCCAAGACCTCTTTTATGTGTTTGGGAGGTCATGTTTAGAAACATTTTGACACTTTCTCCTGGATTAGAGAACTTAGCTAATGATTCATTCAATGATTTGTTCTCCTTTTTTAGCAAATCATTTTCTTCTGCAAGTTTACCATTTATAATTATTACTGCATCACATTGTTTTTTCTTAATTGTAAACTTGCTTCCTAATTTCTTCATTTCTTCATATAAAGAATCATATGCCATTTGTAGCTCATCTAATTCAGCACATTTGAGGCATTCATGAGAGGAAGAATAACTTGAATTAGAAAGGGAGAGTTTGGAACTTACCTCTTCATTGCTTGTGCATTTTGTTGAGGTAGTTTGTTCTCCTTGCTCGATTTGTGCCATACAGCAAATTCTCGCACATTCTTCTGCTTCGATTTCGTCGGTTGAGGAGCTACTCGTTGTAGATTCCTCGTCATTCACGTACATGCCTCTTCCTTTATATTTCTGAAATCTTCTATTGTCCCCTCGATCCTTTCTTTGTTCTTTTGCCTTGTTTTCTTCGGAAGTTGGACATTGGGCTTGCATATGTCCCGAACCGCCGCATCGGTAGCACTTGGTTGATTCTTTCTTTTTCTCTCGGGGAGTTCTTTCTTTGAAGCTTCTGAAATTTTTGCCTTTCCTCACAAATTTTCTGAATCGTTTTGTGAGTAGAGCAATCTCATCGTCATTTTGAGAAGAAGATGTGTCATCGGTGTCTTGTGCGGCTTTTAAGGCAATTGCTCTTTTGCCCCTATGTTGATCTTCATTCCTTTTCTTAATTAGCTCATGTGACATAAGTGAGCTAATTAAGTCTTCAAGCTTCAGCGTGTTGAGGTCTTTGGCTTCTTCGATTGCAGTGATCTTTGGAGTCCATGATTCGGGTAGAGCTCTTAAAATCTTCATGACCTGCTCAGATTCAGATATTGCTTTTCCAAGACCTTTTAAAGCATTAGTAATCTTAGAGAATCTAGCAAACATTTCAGAAATATTTTCTGTTTCTAGCATTCTAAAGTTCTCTAGTTCTCCAATCAAAATATTCCTTCTCGTCCCTTGGACTTGAGAAGTTCCTTCATAGATAGAGGTTAGCATATCCCATATTTCTTTGGCGGTCAAGCAAGAGGATACTCTATCATATTCAGAAGCATTAAGAGCACAAAATAAAGAGTTCATAGCTTTGGCGTTGCTCTTAACAATTCTTACTTCCTCATCGGTCCATTTGGAAGCTCTTTCATCGGTAGGCAAGGTTACTCCATCTTGGATAGCAATCCAAGAGTCCATGTCGGTAGCCATGATGAGTTGCTTCATACGAAGCTTCCAATATCCAAAATTGTTCCCGTCAAACAACGGTGGCCTTGTAAAGGATTGGCCTTCAGCAAAAGCGGGAACAGAAGTAGATTGGGATGCCATTTTGATAAGATCTCTTTGGTAAACTCAAAGACCTGCTCTGATACCACTTGTTGGTCCCGAGTTAGTGGCAAAACCCAAGAGGGGAGGGGTGAATTGGGTTCTTTAAAAAATGTTTGGTAAATAAAGTCTTAACCCCTTGAGTAATTAATCCCCTTTTGAAAAGAGCTAGAGAGCAATAAAGATAAAGTAGTAAAAAGAAATATAACACAAGATTTATAGTGGTTCGGGCAAACCTTCCCTACTCCACTCTTCCAAGCTCACACTCTGTTGTGACTTGGGTTCCACTATGTATTCCACGAATACACTTAGAGTCACCGCTCTCTTCTAGATTCCAGCTCTAGGGGACATATACAACTAGAGCCACTTGCTCTCTTCTAGATTCTAGCTCTAGGAGGCATAAACAACTAGAGCCACTTGCTCTCTTCTAGATTCTAGCTCTAGGAGGCATAAACAACTAGAGCCACTTGCTCTCTTCTAGATTCTAGCTCTAGGGGGCATAAACAACTCACATGCAAAAGTAGGTGATGAGTCTCACTCCAATCACACCCTACTTTGCATATACTTGATCTTAGCTACCCAAGCTAAATCAAGATTTATACAACAAGACAATGAAATAAATGAAACTACACTTTACAGATTTGTGTAGGCAGATTTAGCTCGAGGAAGAAGTTGTGGAAGCAGCTGTGGATGAATATTGTTGAAGGCGCTAGCAACTTGAAGCTTTCTTCTTCCTTAGAATTTATACGGACCACTCAATAATGGAGAAAAGCAAATAGGAAACCTTTCTTGTACTTCTTTTCTCTCTTTGAACTTTAACGTAGTGTCTTGTGTTCTCTTGTTGTTTTTCTCACGTTCATTTGAGGGTCCTTTTATAGAGGGAAGAAAATATGAACGTTATGGAGGTGGTTGGTGCGCAATAAATGAACTCCAACGTTCGAAAATTTGACCGTTATACTCTAAGTCGAAGATGAAGTCGACTTGGCCTGCGACTTGGCTTCCAAGTCGTACATGGAGTCGACTTGGCCTGCGACTTGGGTTCTTCAGAAACTCAAGTCTGAGACTTGGGTCGACTTGGCTTTCAGACTTTAACTCAAGTCGATCCTGAAGTCGACTTGGGTTGCGACTTGGCTTGGTCTATTGCAAAAATGCCTTGATCTTCTTGAAATGTCTTGAATCTTGCAAACCAATTGAAAGCTTTGAGTCCTTGCACAATATATGTAAGTTCCTTGCTTTGCTTTGGACTCACTTGGTCTTTATGACTTGGGTATTACTCCATTTGGAAGCTAGCTTGAAGATTTGCTTTGAGCTTGATAGACTTGATTTGAATGTAGAACATGATTCTTGACTTTGAAATTGACTCATTTGTTTTTCATCTTGATTCCTTGGACTTGAGTGATAAATCCTCTTGAATATCTTGAAAACTGCATCTTTGAAAGTTTGAACATCTCAAGTCGTGGATGGAGTCGACCTGGCCTGCGACTTCACCCAAGTCGCACCTGGAGTCGACTTCGTTTGCGACTTCGTTATGTTCGTTTCCACTTTTCAGCTCTGGATACTCCAAGTCGATGCTGGAGTCGACTTCGTCTGCGACTTGACTTCCCAAGTCGCAAGTGGAGTCGACTTGACCTGCGACTTCACCTGTTGCCTTTTGGGATTCATTCTCAAGTCGATATTTGAGTCGACTTTGGGATCGACTTCACCCAAGTCGAAGTCCAAGTCGACTTGGAGATCGACTTGACCTCTTTGCTTTCCTTAAACATTTAGCAAACATATTAGTACCTTTTATATACTCAAAATTAGTTCTTGTTAATCATCAAAACTCAAGATTTGGTCAATTTTTATTGTTTTAAACATTGTTTCCAACATATTCTTATGTGTATCTCTATAACTTGTTTATCATAATGGACTATTATCTCTCTTGTGGGCTTTCTCTTCTTTGTTTGAAAGATTTTCTACATAAATCTTAATTCTTCTTGTGTTAGATCTGTTTCTTTGATCTTTTTTTATTTTGTTTGTTCTTCTGTTGTGATCCATATCAATCTAAATTGTATCTCCTAACAAACAGTATCAGAGCTGTAGGGATATTTCTCCACTGTACATGTGCCATGACATGTGTACAATTATAATTGACTAACAAATAAATGTAGTAATGTACAAACCAGTTATAATATTACTAATAACAGCCCCGAAAACGTCTCCCCTAAAATTAAGTAGCAGTAACCTAAAATATCTCCTAAAAATAAGAAGCATTAACTATATTACGGAAATGTTTCTTCCAAAACGAAAATGCTACACAACTATATATAGGAGATCATTTCTCCCACCTAAAGGGGAGCTCTATGGGGCCCAGACTCTCACTCATTCTACACCTCTCATTTATCTATCTAATTTTCCTCAAAACTTCAACCCCTTTGAAGAAACCTTTTAAGTTCATCTCACTTCTCTTTTTGATTCATCTCATCCTCTCTGAAATTTGTCCTGCACCCTCTAAAAGTCACTCATATGTAATGGGTTTTTTTCCAAACCCTCTTAGAACCCATTTATACATTTATGAATCTTCGCAAGCCCTCTAAGAACCTTCCTAGACCCTTTGGGAATCTAATTAAACCCTCTGGAATCCTTCTAGACCTTCTGTCAGAACTTTACTGAGCCCGACTCAACCCTTTAACAGACTCTCTGTAAGATTTGCCCTCCTACATTTGGTGCTGTCAATGGGAACAATATCATTCTCTTATTTTTTCACACCCTCAGTTTCTTTCTGACAAATCCTTGAAATGGCAATTCCTCCTTGCAACTCTCCACTCCATGAGGGTCTATCTGGAATTCTAGGTCATAATCAAGATGCTCTCATCTCATATAGAAAATTCAAAATACTCGTGGAATATTCTTTCGATTTTGGACACATGCCCCCTTTGGAAGTCATCATCCCAAACAATGGTAATAGAGACAATAATGTAAGTGCTCTTATATGGGTAATGCTTCTTTTGAAGACATTACTTTATTATATTATTCAAGTATTGAATGACATTGAAATTAAATTTTCTACATTCAAAAAAATCTACTTACCTTATTATTGGCTTCAAAGAAACTTTGTTCTTATTCTCAATTTCATGTTATTATTGTCTACACTAACATGTGTCTTCAAAATTTGCTTCAAAGGCAAAATACTTCTGGTTTCTATCTGAAATGGGCAATAAATTTATCTCAATTCTAAATTAGCCTTTGCAAACCATAAAAGGCTAAGTTCTTGATTTATATTTTAGTAGATTTTACAAAAAATAGAAACCCGACAAACAACAAAAACTCTTCTATTTACAATTTTCATATGGAAGCTTTCCAAATACAATCCTTGAATACTTTCAGGTAAAATATGTGATTGTATCTTTTGATTCTGATTTGGTTATCAATCAAATGTTAGGTTCTTATAATGCCAAAGACAAGGATATGATTAACTACTTAGTCCTTTTGCAAACTTCTAACTTCCCAACTTCTATTTTTCATTAGTAAAAAAATCTTAAGAATAGAAAACATTGAGGATGATACCTCCACCAAACTGGCATTTAGCCTCTATTCTAATGAATTAATGTATAAATGGCCTAATAGAAGCCTAAGAACATATTATCGATATTAAATTAGGATTATCATATTAATTATAAAATTAAATATTGTTAGATATCATTAAATTCTGTTAGATATTGTTAGACGTTGTTAGATTTAGGGAGATCTATAAAATCTTATTAATCAAGCTCTAAAACATGTAACAAAGGCATAAATAACTTTATAAAGAGTAAAAATATATATTATGATTGTTAAGTTACAATTAGCATATGTATAATGAAAGTTAGACGTTGTTAGATGTCGTTAGGTTCCTTAGATACTGTTAGATTCTATTAAATTGCGTTAGGTGTTGTTAAATATTGTTAGATGTTGTTAGATGTTATTAGATTTGGTACTATTCCAGAATTTTAATAAAATTAATAAGCTTTCAAAATTTTAAAAATAAATATGGGAACGATTATTCTCGAGGGTACCTTATCAATATAAACTTTAAATAACATAATATATATTTGATATATAAAATATTTTCTCAATTTTAAATAGATTGAGATAAATAATAGAATAACATAATAGAATAGAATAGATTGAGATTTTGTATGTATTTACCATAAATTTCATCAAAAAATCAAACATACTCACATTTTGAAGCAAATATGCTCGCAACTTTAAATGATCATAATGCCCTTGCTTCCTTTTTTCTAATTACAAGTGCTTCCCATGAGTTGGGCACTAGACCAATTATATTCAAGTTGAAATTGTCACTTGCAACCCCAGTAGATTGAGCTCTATTAGCTTCCTCTCTATCCGTTACAGTAGTCTCTATTAGTGGCGGCTGCCTTGGCAATGCATCAAGCGTGGCAATCATGTTGTCCATATTGCCTTTAACAATTTCAAATATGTCCAAGCTATTCAAGGCTTCATGTCTTACATAAGACCACCATTTTGACAAGGCATGGTTACGAATAGCAAGCAATTGCCTGGACTTATTATCATTTGAGGTGGATCCATGTTCGAATTGAGACTTTACCTTTTGTGTCCAACATGACATCAAATGAAAGGCTGGCATAGTCTTTACCTTAAGAAATTGAAGCATCGTGATGATGTGTTTGCAAATAATACCAAAAAACTCGAATTTCATGCATAACTCTTCAACATAATGGTGCACTCGCCACTATTGTGTTATCCCATCACCTTTTACTCTATTTGTAATGTATGTTAGACTTCACTCCAGCTCTTTTTGAAACATAAAAAGCATTCAGTGTATAAAAATTTTTATTTGAGCTTTAATAGCACATATGATTTTATTACAAGTACACCATGCAAGGTATGAAAATTTGCTTCAGCTTCAGCTTCATCTCTTCGTTCAAGTACTTTATCATAGTCATGTATAAAATCAATTAGGTTTGATTTGTGATTTACAAACCCATAAAAAATTTATTTATACTCTCACTTCTAAATATTATTCTCATATCAGTCAAAAAGATTCTCTTTGTACTTGTAAGAATCCATTTTTAGTGTATTTCATGCATTTGCTGTAACTAGGAGTTCTCGTGCAAATTAAATTCCTCCATCATTGCATGCCAACACTCCTCAAAATCATCCTCAATTTCTATTACCATACATATAATGCTTCCATTGTGCTTTGAAAATAGGATGCTCATGAATCACATGTGACAACTTCTCTGGCAACTTTCTACATATGTGTCATAGGCATAGGAGATGACTAAAATTTGGAAAAATGGCTGCTATTATTTCTCCAATGGCTGCATCTTGATATGTGATTATAGTTTTTGAGTAGACACCACCCATTGCATCTAGCTATATCTCACATAGCCATTTAAAGTCTTCAATAGTCTCACCGAAAAGCAAGCTTGCACCCAACAACATAGACTGATTGTGGTGATTAACACCAACAAATGGCCCAAATGCCATGTCGTACTTATTTGCCTTGTATGTGGTATCAAAGCATACGACATCACCAAATGCCAAATTGACTTCTTTCAATTTTCCACTTGCCCAAAAATAAGAGGTCAACTTCATCTCCTTATCAATTTGAATTTCATAAGAAAAACTGAGAATCCTCTTGACTCTTTGTTTGAAAACAACACACTAAAGTTTTCATATCACCTCCAAACATTATTTGTCGCTTTCTCCTAAGTGCATTTCGGGCATCTCTTTCAGAAAAGTAAAGATAGGAATGACCTCCA
The DNA here is from genome assembly GCA_030490835.1 of Annona cherimola. Classification (NCBI taxonomy): domain Eukaryota; kingdom Viridiplantae; phylum Streptophyta; class Magnoliopsida; order Magnoliales; family Annonaceae; genus Annona; species Annona cherimola. The sequence continues at coordinate 30,552,964 of CM059971.1, read as the reverse complement.
ACTTCATGCCTCATGAAATTGATAGACTGTGTTGCACTAATATTAGATGACTTCATTGATGCAGTTAGATTCAAATCATTTTTTGTGAACTTCTTATGCGATCGTAGCTTGTGAGTCTTTGTTGAAGTACACAATGCACGGTTGTGGCCCTCCACGAACTAAGACACGAGGTAAGCATTGTCTTCTTGATTTGAGTTTACATATAGTTTAGTAGAACGCAAGCATTGTATTATAAAACCACTTTTACTAATTCATTTTTCTTGCCCAAGTCCAGCGCTAAAGCACATTAGGATACACTTTGAAATTTGACATGATTTTAAGAGTGTTGTCCTCCTGATGCTAAATCCATAATGTCATTCATATGTGTTGTAAAACTCATAGGCTGCATCTGTGGACACAAATGTCATGCTAATTCTTGGCTTCATCTCAATTGGAGCATAAGGTATGAACATCCCATCTATATGCATATCATCCACATCATTGTCGCACCCTCAATCAAAGCATCTTCCACCTCATTCAGTTGTGAACTTTGATTTATTGTATATAATTCCATATGTTCATCCGTGTTAAAAAAGAAAATAATCTGCAAACATCTCTCAATTCAAGATAATTCAAAGCTTACTCAGTCAGTCCATATCAACTTTAATGCATGCTAAGAAAATAAAAAAACGATGAAATCCTGATCTCTTTCAAGAATGCAATTACCTTCATAGTCTAAATTATTCCTCAGTAGTGTTGTAAGTAGATCAGTTGTCTTAAAGCTTAGCTAGCCATAGCTAATGAAACTAAAATGTTTATCCCAAGGCATTCGTGTGCAATGGAATTTTGTGCAAACATACTAGTAGTGCATACCACTCTCCAATTTCATTGACGATTAAAATTTTGTATGTTAGGTGATTCATAAAATCTCTAGATCAGTTGGAGTTGCAACACCTCTATGACATTTTTAATTCAAGTGAAACACGTTATGGAATTTTCACATGGATGTTGTTTTACATGAAGATGCATTTAGCTTCAAAGGGACTAGCCGATTAGAGTTGATGAAGAAGGAGATTCGGAAAAACATCCTGAGCCATTCCATAAGTGGGCCTGGGGATCTATGGCTCAGCATTTCGAACTATGTATTGCAAGTTCTGTATTCAAATTACCCCAGATCTGCAGTCGCATTTATATATATTTTTTAGATTCTGGTGGTGGGTCGTACCCTGAAGTCATCTCTAGTGCTCAAGTCAAATGGTTCCAGGAACAATCACAAGATTTTTTCAATAAAAGATTTTAGTTTGCTGTTTTGCAATTATAGAAGCATGGATCCCATGTGGCCCAAAAACTGCCTGGACATTTTGTCCGCAGCGCAACATAGATCCCATTTTACTGAATGTAACAAAAATTGCTACTGCCTAATCAAGATTACCAACATTCATAGGCAAGTAGCAACACATCATGGATTGATGGGTGTTTTCCTCTTTTGTCGATTTTAGGATCCTTGAGATGATATTTTGGCATATACCAAGCCAGGCTTATGAGGAAGTTGCGTCACGGCTGGAAGAAAAAGAGAAAGAGGCAGAGAAAAAGAAGAAAAAAAATAATAAAAAAATACCATTGCCGAAGACGCAGGCAACAGCGGACGCAATGCCAGATAAGCAGCGTATGCAAGCGGGCAGGCTGGTCCTCTTTTTTTTCTTCCTTTCCGTTGTCCCGACAGCTTCTTTGGCCCTTCTTCTTTCCTTCTGTGGCCGGATGCATCTTGTCATTTTTGTTTCTGACAGAGACCTGGATGTTTGTTTTACAAATCTTCATCCAACGACCAACGTTTTTTCTGCCTCTCGCTTAAGCATCGGACAGGTAAGAGGGCTGGTTGGAAATACCAACCTGAAAAGATCAAAATTCAATAGGTAAACACTAATTAAAATTAGGAATGAATTCAGGTTTATATTTTGGCAACCTAAAGTTTTCTATAACAAGTAAAGGAATTAATTATCAAATAAACTAAGTAACGCTTAAAGTAAAGCAATTAAAACTAAGCTACCAAAGTGAAGGCAATAATTAATATGAAACAAAGCAATATAAGATAAAATTTATACTAAGTTACCAAAGAGAGATTCAAATAATCAAAAGAAAATAATTGAACTTTGCACGTCTCCTTGGCAATGGTGTCAAAAATTAATGCACACTAAGTGCTTATTGTTATGAGAGCTATGATCAACAATCTAATTTTATTAACTAATCAATTAAAAAATAATAATTTTACAGATAATAGCGTAGAATAATAGTAAATTTGGCCGAATCTACAGAAAGGTAATGTAAAAATTTAAAATGTTGCAAGAACTTGAATTAAAGATAACAAAAATTAAATAGTACTTGTAATGAAATAACTACTAATTTAAGAAAAAATTACAAAGCAAATATTCACTGAAAATCAATCTATGACTAACAAATGAAAATAGACTAAATCCAAGAATTATAGTGTAAAGGAAAACAAACTAAATCCTTGTATCTTAATTTTCTCTAATAATCACGGAACCGGAAAAATGATATTTTTCTTATCAATATATATTTTTCTTCTAAATATTATTTTATATTATTAATTAATATTTATTTCATTCCTAAAACTCAATATGATCACAGTTGGGTCCTCCTCTAATTACATTACATTTCAACAATCTAATTCTTAACCAATTAAAATTTTCAATTTTTTTTATCTATTTAATGAAAATTTCCATGTAAATTAAGTGAATATTTATGTACTTTAATTAACATGTCATTCTTGTGTATTATTTTTAGAATATCAAATTTTCTTTCGATTTTTCTTCAATCTACCATAGTTATTGAAATCTCATTGATTTTTCTTTATGATGAAATGATGAATTTAAGTTTAAAATTGTTAACATAATTCAGTAATCATATGAATTTGTCAAATAAAATATTTTTAGTACAAAATACTTATTGTTTATATTTTTATATATTTTACTTTTGCTAAAGAAAGATGAGTAATTAGGAGTTGTCCAAATCATATGAATTTTAAATAAATACACCTATTTATTTTATTAAAAAATTTATTTTTATATTTTCTAAGTGATATTCAAGATGTTATTATATCATGTAAAATTTTCAGCCTCAAATTCCATGAAAAATCAGTTAAGAAAGTTAATTTTCATAGTCGTGTACATTGTTTGGGCTAAATTTCTAGGATTTATAATTCAAAATTACATAATATTTTGATAACAGATTATGGTCATTGATTAATGGATATATCGTGAGTTCTTAGGAAAATGTTCCTGTTAAAAAATCTTTATTTACTATTTATCATATATTTTTCTTTTTAGTTCCAAATTTATTACATGGTTTAGGTAGTTTTTAGTTCTAAAGCTTGGCTATGAATTTTGTATTGTGCCATCTTTTTATTTATTTATTATATATATTCATATTTTCGAAATTTATAAATTCACTCCCGATTTATCGTAAAATGTCAAAATACATATATTTTCCTTCCCAAATTTCCCAAAATAATAATAGTAATGGTACATTTGAATGTGTTGTACATAATAATATTAAAGTTTAGGTACTTGAAGCACAGAGTATCATACAAAAATTTTAGAAAATTATTTATTCTACTATTAAATTTTTTTATTATTTTCTTTTAACTTTTTTTTATTAAAGAGGAGGAACAAAGCTCCTCACATGTCCACGGGGATCAAAACACATACAAGAAGCGAAGTGGAGACGAAACCTTGACTTGGGGTTTGTTGCCGAACTGGCCTAGCTAGCCAAGCTATCACTTGGTTGTCATTTTATTTTAATTTTTGAAAATCTAGAAAATGAGCTTATTGAATCAACATGCTAAGCTTCTTTCTTTCCAAAAATTAAAATAAAATATCAAGTAAATTTTAAAAATTGGCAAAAAAAAGTAGGCTTTGGCCTTTGTATGTATTGGTGCTCTAATAATTCAATTTCAAAATCAAAATAAAATATAATATACATTCTAAAATTGTTGAATTAGAGTAATAAATCTAATGCGGCATTACATATGTATAAAGAAGGCAAATTACACATATTTTCAAGAATTTTATCTTCAATTTCACTTATACTTATGAATTTTTGAAAATTCTTAATATAGACATATTTTGCCTAAAATTCCACGTATACCCACATTGTTAGGGTCTATTCCAGTCCATACAATATTCTTGAATTAAATTTATATTATCATTCCCAAGAAAATTTCTTAATTCTCAATATAATTTTTTTAATTTTCAACACAACTTTACACATTTCTAATACAACTTTACTCATTTTCAACACACATCATTATATTCTTATCCCATATATAAATTTGATCGAAAAATTTTGTATAGTTTGGAACAAGCAGGGATCCGTTAAAGTGGCTGTTAGTATTTTTGTAAAATGACGAAAATATTCATCCTTAATTATGATTTTATAATTAAAAATTCTCATTCAAATGAATTTTTGGTATTTTTACTGTTATAAAATCATATATTATTTAAACGTAAATTTTTAGCTTTTGAGCAAACCAACCTCAGTCTTTATTAGGGCTTTAGCATATTCTTCATTAGAGTGTTAATAGCTTTTTTAATGGATCCATAGCAACATATGTATAAGTGAAATTGCCGGTAAAAACATGAACATATTAGAAATTTTTAAAAATTTGTACATATAAATTAAATTAAGGGTTAAATTATTAGGCATATATAAAAATTTGCCCATAAAAAATAGAAATTTTTTTTTTTTGCTCCACGTAAAAAAACCGAACCAAGTATAATACTGAGGGTGTATTTGGCAATTTGCAAAACTTATCAAGTTAAAACTTTTCAATCTAAAACTTTTCACTCTCCATAACTACTCATTTTTTTAATTATTTTTTACACATCTTTCTATACAACAACCCTACTTTTCAATCATTTCTACACAACTACCAATACAACTAACCTATTTATTTTAAATTTATTCTCTTTACTCCTTATTATTACTCATACAATATCATATCATTTTCTACTGATTTAATAACTTTTACATAAAAAAAATTTTCATCAAAAGTTTTACAACTTCCCAACCACACGTGAATTTTTAAGGCCCCGTTCCCAACTCCTGCTGTCCGCGCCGTTGCATTAAGCTTTGTTGTTTCCAACGACCCCTGCGATTTAGGAAATGAAAAGGAAATTCATCCAACGAGTCGTTCGGCTGGAGCAACTACTGATGATAGCAACGAAGATGTTGGTGTAAGATGCTATTGGCGATTGGCAGCCATACGAAGTCAAAAATTCCATTACTACTTCCTCAACCTCAATCGCTGCTGCTCCTCGTGATGTTTGCGGCTGAATTAGATGGCGGCGGCGGCGTTGGGAGGTATATGTGCAACTGCAAAGGTTAAATCTCCGCTTCCTCCTCCTCCGTCATTTCTGATCTCTCAATACTCCTTTCAAATTCCTCAAGTCCTACTCATTTTACTACAATTACAACCTCACCAGAAGACGAAAACAATATTCCACCTAAAAATCTCCTGCCCGCTTCCTCCATCTGCTCAATCGTCTGCAGGATGCAGCGGCCAAAGTAGGCGGTGCGGGCTCCTTCAAGATAGATGATGCATTGAACCTGTTTGATAGTATGATTCATCGTCTCCATCTGCCTTCCATTCGCAGTTTCAATATCCTTTTGTCTACTATTGGAAGAATGGGACACCACTCAGTTGTAATTTCTATGTACAGGAAAATGAATTTACTAAGCATTATATCCGATATTTATACACTCAATATCCTACTCAATTCTTGCTGTCGCCTGCGGGACATTCGTTATGCTATGTCTATTTTTGGGAGCTTCCATAAACGTAGGATTTAGGCAGATGCTGTAACACTGGGCACTCTTCTGAATGGATTTTGTTTGGAATCAAAGCTTGAAGAAGCTTACACTTTCCATGCAAAGATGGTGGAGACTGGATGCAGTTGTGATGTAGTGGCTCTTGGGGCGCTGGTTAATGGGCTTTGCAAGGCAAAGATAGCAGAAAAGCACTGCGGTTGCTTTGGAAAATGGAGAAGCTGGTGGAAGTTGTGTGCCTGGTGTTGTAGTGTATAATGCAATTATTCATGGTCTTTGCAATGATGGGCTTGTAAAGGAGGCTATTGATATTTTATTGGAAATGCCTAAAAAGGGGGTTTTGCCAAATGTCGTTAGTTACAATTCATTAATTTGTGGTCTTTGCAATGTTGGGCTTGTAAATGGGGCCGTTGACATTTTCTTGGAAATGCCGAAGAAAGGGGTTTGCCAAATGTAATTAGTTACAATTCATTAATTTATGGGCTTGGCAATTTTGGACATTGGAAACAAGCCCTTGGCCTGTTTTACAAAATGGTGGATAGAGGGATCTTGCCAGACATCGTTGTCTACAATGCTTTAATGGACGGCCTATCTAGTTTTAGGCAACAGAGAGAAGCAATGAATCCATTGCAACAAATGTTCATTGAAGGATGTTTGCCGAATGTGATAACCTTCACGATATTGGTTAATGCCTTTTGCAAAGAAGGAAGGATTATGGAGGCTCGACAACTATTAAAATTAATTATTGAAAGGGGTATAGAGCCTAATGTGATCACTTTCAGTACATTGATAGATGGATACTGTTTAGTAGGAAAAATGGACAACGCAATACATTTACTTGACTATATGGTGGATAAGGGCTATGAGCCCAATGTTGTGACTTACAATACATTGATCAACGGATATTGCAAGAAGCATAAGATAGATGAAGCTATGGAGCTTTTTCATGAACAAATTCGTAAAGGATTGAAGCGAAATGTTGTGACTTACACCACTCTAATTGGTGGTTTGTGTGATATAAACCTGCATTGGAGCTTTTCAATGAGATGCAAGGATGTAGCCTAAATGCGAACAATTATACATATGGCATCCTAATGGATGGCCTATGCAAAAACAACTATCTTGAGGAGGCATCATAGTCGTTAAAAGAGATGGAAAGCAGTGGATATACACTAAATGTTGTACATTTTGACATCCTTATAAATGGGTTGTGCAAAGTTGGGGAACTAAATGCTGCAAAGGAGCTATTTCTTTCCCTGCCAACCAAGAAGGGCTTGGAAGCTAATGCTAAAATGTACAACATGCTAATAAATGGCCTTTGTAGAGCGGAGTGTTTGACTGATGCTAAACAGTTATTCTTGCAGATGGAACATGATTGTTTCAAGCTAAGAAGTGATAACTACAACATATTAACCCGTGGCTACTTGCGAAATAATGAGATCCTTGAGGCAATTCATTTTATAGATCATCATCATCATAAGCCATTTCGCACCTAGGTGGGGTCGGCTGCATGGATTCTATTGCGCCATTTTTAACGATTTAAGACTAAATTTTCTATAATTTATAATATTTTTAAATCTTGTTTAATTACTTTCATCCATATTTTTTTAAGTTTTTCTCTCATTCTTCTACCACTTTTTACTTGGATAAACTTTGTTCTCCTAACCGGTGCTCTACTTCAGGCCTCCTTTTAACATGACTGAATCATCTTAATCTATTTTCTCTTATTTTATAACAAATTGGTCTCAATTTTAAGTTTTCTCGAATTATTTCATTCCTAATTTAATCTTTTCTTGTTTTACCACTCATTCATCTTAACATTCTCATTTCTACTACGCTCATTTTTTGTATATGTTGTTCTTTAACTACCCAACATTCTGCCCCATAAAGCATAGCTGGCCTAATCGCAGTCTTATAAAATTTTCCTTTTAGTTTGATTGGAACTCGATGGTCACATAAAATTCCTAATGTAGTTCGTCATTTCTTCCATCCTGCTTGAATTCTTTGTATTATATCTTTCTCAATTTCCCCGTTCTCTTGAACTATTGATCATAGGCACTGAAAGTGATTAGTTCTTGTTACTACTTGGTTTAAAATCTTAATTGCTTCCTCATCCGAGTTCTCACTATTGTTAAAATTGCATTTCATATATTCAATTTTTGTGCAACTAATTCTAAAACCATTAGATTCTCAAGCATCTACATACCTATTCAATTTTAAATTTAGTCCTTTTTTAGTTTCATCTATTAGAACAATGTTATTTGCAAATAACATACACCAAGGTACTTCTTCTTGGAGATGTCTAGTAATTTCATCTATTACTAAGGTAAAAAGGTAAGGACTTAAGGCTAAGCCTTGATGTAAACCTATTTTAACTGGAAAAATATTAGTATCTCCACTAATCGTCCTCACATTTGTAACAACTTTCTTGTACATATCTTTAATAATATCAATGTATCTTTTATTAATTCATTTCTTTTTCATCACTTGTCATATTAACTTTCTTGGTACTTGATTATATGCTTTTTCAAAATCAATAAAAATCATGTATAAGTTTTTTTTTTTCTTCTTATATTTTTCAAATAGTTGTCTAAGTAAGAAAATAGCTTCGGTGGTTGATCTTCTTAACATAAAACTAAATTGATTTTCAGATACATTAGTTTTCTGTCTTAGTCTACGTTCAATTACTCTTTCCCATAATTTCATAGTACGACTCATGAGTTTTATTCCACGATAATTTGCACAATTTTGATTATCTCTCTTATTTTTATAGATTATAACTATAATTTTTTCCTTCATTCAATTGGCATTAATTTTGTTTTTATAATCTTATTAAAGAAATTTATTGACTATGTTGCACCTAGATCTCCCATGCACTTTCATGTCTCAATTCGTATATTATCTGAGCCTAAGGCCTATCCTGTTTTCATTTTCCTTAGAGCCTCCTTTACTTCAGATATTCAAATTTTTAAAAAATAACAAATATTGCTCTAGATGCATCAACTCTTGCGATGATAGTGGATTTGCTCGCAAAAGATGTTAGTCAAGAGCATTGTCAACTTCTCATAACATTCTTGTCTAAGAATTAAAGCTATGGCCATAGTTGGTTAATTGAGTACTAAGTCCGTATCACCCCATGTTGTGCTTGACTATGAATGTTGTTAGTCATTTGTGTGCCCTCTAGACTCTAACTTCTCCGAAGGTTTTTTCGCAAAGAGCTATGATAGATATTTGTGTTGAGTGTGCTAACTCCAGATTGAAAATGTATGTTGTTATTGATGGGATGTTAAAGAGGGTTGTAAGATTGTCAATGGCTTCTAACTCAATCGTAACTAGGGGTGTAAATAGCGTCAGGCTCGAGTTGTAAACAGGGTTGGTCCTAACCTGGGAGCCCAATCCAGTGCACCCGGGTGCATTCAACCTCAATGCACCCGGGTGCACTGCACCTATTTTTTTTTATTTTTTTTTCAAATTTTTTTTATAAAATGGTTAATCTAGGTTTATTTAACATATGTATCAATTTTTACTATTTTTGAAGGCTTTTAGATATTTTTTTTAGATTTTTAAAAAACAGTGGCATTTTCGGTAATTTAAAATTACGAAAAATGCCACTGATTTTAAAAAATCTAAAAAAAATATCTAAAAATCTCCAAAAATAGTAAAAATTGATACATATGTTAAATAAATCTATATTAACAGTTTCATGAAAAAATTTTAAAAAAAAAATAAAAAAAATAAGTGCACTGGATTGGGCTCCCCTAACCTGAGCCTACATCAATCCGATCCAATTTACATAGTGGTTGAGTTGAGGATTTCATAAATCGGATTTTGAAAATTGGGTTCAACTCGACCCGATTTCTAAAATCGGGTTGGTCCGGGTGGGGGAGTCAGTCAACCCGACCCGACATAAACCACCCTTTTGCTTTTATCATATAATATATATGCCTTAAACCTTAGCTTTTCCTCCATCTTGCTGCCGCCTGCGAAAAGGGTTGCATCTTTTTCCCCGTTTGATTTTGCCACCCCAAACAGGGTTCCCATCTTCTCCCATTTGATTTTGCCGCCTAAAATAGGGTTCCCATCTTCTTCCTCGTTCGATCGCATTGCCGCAAGCAGCGCTACGGGACTGCCCATTGCACAGCCTCCCTCTCCATCGTCAGTCGTTGTCATCTTCTTCCTCCCTCTCACACGACTCTCTGCTCTCTCCCTCCCTCCCACCTGCCCGCCTGCACAGCTTTCTCTTCTCCCTTCCTCCTTCCCATTGCCCCGCACATCTCATCTCCCTTAGTCCCTCCCTCTTCCCACTTTCGCTGCTACTGTGCCTAGTTGTCCCATCCCAATGGCGCTCGCCTATGGTTCCGTTCTTCTCTTCCACAGCCACTGCAGCATCTTCTTACCTTCTTCATCGGCTTCGGCTATCTCGTTGGCGGGTGAGTTTATTGGATTGAAGCCCTTTGGTTCCAAAAATTGAACTACGTGCCTGGTGTTAAGTAGTATTGTGGCACAATTTAGTTGGCAATGTGGCATCTGACAGTTAAATAAACACCATTTGAGCGCTCCACTATTTGACAAATGATGGATCCAGGAATCTCAACAAACTTATCTTTTCCTACGATGCTTTAATTTGTGGACTATACAGTTAAGGAAAATGGGGAGAAACAATGAATCGATTGTGGCAATCTTTTGTGAAGGATGCCAGTGATGAATCTTTTGCACCGCATCTTGTAGTAGATCTATTATTTGCTCCAAGATAAAATTTACTGCTAAGAGAAAGACTAATGGGTGTTGTTGGAGCATTCCATTCATTGGTTTCTCATAAGCATCCAACATGGTTGCACTTAAAGGATTGAAAAAAGAAAGGAAAGGTTTCTGTTTCAGTTTTCCCTAAATGACATCATATATAAAGTCCACAATTGACTTTACAAGATAAGCAATTGGAGAGGATTTGCATATTAAATCCTGAAGTTTGCCTAAATTGACACTTTTTGAGCTTTAAGTTTGATATCCTCAAGTTCGCCAAATTGACACTTTTTACCTTTAAATATCATATTTGTAGCACTTGGCCGTTAGTTTGAAAAATAAACTTTCAATTTTCTCACTACTGAATGGCCTAACCAATTGTTAAAGAGCTAAAATGACTAAAATGCCCTCAATTATTTATATGACTTTTCTTCCCTCACCCACCAACTAGCTTTCATTGTTTTCAAGCCTCAATCTCAATTCTGCTATTATTTCTAACAGATTCAATAAAGTTATGTGCCTTGTTAATTTGTCAAAAGACCACATGATCTGAGGCTTTTAAATTAAGTTCTCTTGGTCATTTCTGTATGCATTGATTTTCATTCACTTCTAAGGCAACACTGTTGGTTGTCCATCTGAACTGTGACTGTCTGATTAGGATGCAGAATTTTTGTGGAAATCATAAAAGCACATTGCTAAATTCGTCTACCTGCTTTTTCTATTAGAAGAATGCTTTTCTTTCTTGTGTTCTAGGGAAGGTATGATGATTGGGATGGCGAGGATTTCGAGAGCTACTTCTCTTTAGCCTGCCATAGGTCAAGATGGTAAAGATATCTTCATGTTGAGCAGAGGATGGAACTAGTGAAACTTTTGCTCCAGTATGGAACAGAGTTGGAAGAGACTCACATTTAGTGGAGATTATAGCTATCAATTTTTTAAGGAACTCTATGAAGGATTTTTCAATTTCCCAAGATCTTCAAAGCATGTAAAATTATTCACTGGGAATGTAGAAATTATCCCTTCCTTGCACACCTCCCTGATATCTCTAATCAGACTTCTCCCTTTATCTTTTCTGTCATTTTCTTTGTTTCTTTCTTTCTTTCTCTTCTATTTTCTTTTCTTTTCTTTTCTTTTTTTTTATCTGAAAAAGTGATCATTTGGGCTTACTACCGTAACTATGAACTATAGGGCATTGATCTCTGGATGAGAAGTTCTGAATGTCTATATTTCTCTGTAAACCAGCAGTCATCCGGCCTGTTTATTTTTGAATGTTATAAGAAGTTTTTAGAGCAGCTGAAACTTTGTTAGTTTTTATGTGTGCATGTGTGTGTGTGCGTGTGGCATGCCTTACATTTATATCTCCATGGTAATGAATCATGTTTGTTAATCACCGAAGTTGTAACAAACCATCAAACAAATCTTGTTTTCCCCTGCATGGGGCATTTTAATGTTTTCCAGATGCATATTGTCACTTCGATCAAGTATCATATCTTTTCTGCATCAATATCTTTTATCGGCGTGCTTGAATATGATTTATAGCTCAAGTAGTTCTATTGTCGTGCTTGAATATGTTTATGGGATCAAGCAGTTCTATTGGCATGCTTTAATATGTTCTCTTGCAGAATTTTGAGGATTCAGTTTTTTACGCGAAGGTGCAGGAAGAAATGCTTTTGCCATAAGTTTTATGCATTTATGTCAGCTCAATGTCTAAAAAAAGGTTCGTATTTGAATACCATTGAAATAGTTAAGAAATGATTTCATGGAGTAATATACAAACACCTGCAACATACTTATAAGATACAAGTTGTGTTTGACTTTGTGCGAAAGGACTCATATATATATAAATGTATTAATACTTTATACAATTATTTTTAACATATTTCTAAAATTCATATGAGATACGGCAATGATTTTTAATAGCATTGGCTACCATTCTAACATGCCAATCCTTACTTTTTATCTAGGCTTGGAACTAGTAGTAATATGGAAACTCTTATTGGAATTCAAGCAAGATGGGAGAAATGGAAAAATGTGTTAGGAATTTTATGTGATCGTTGAGTCCTAATTAAATTCAAATAAATTTTTTATAAAATCGCAATTAGACCCCCTATGCATTATGAGGCAGAATGTTGAGTAGTTAAATAACAACATCTACGTAAAATGAGTATAACGAAAATGAGAATGTTAAGGTGAATAAGCAGTAAAATAAAAAAAAGTTAAAATTAGAAATGAAATAACCCGAGAACATATAAAAGTGATGCAAATAGGTGATAAAATGAGGAAAAACAGATTAAGATGGTTGAGTCATGTTAAACGGAGGTTTGAAATGACATTGGTTAGGAGTGTAGAGTTTATCTAAATATAAGATGGTAGAAGAATTAGGGAAAAATCCCAAAAAAATGAATTGAAGTAATTAAACAGGATTTGAAAATATTATAGATTATTAAAATTTAGTCTATAATCGTCGAGAATGACGCAATAGAATTCATGCAACTGACTCCACCTAAGTAGGAAATGGTTTATGATAATGACAATGATAACTATGACTTTATATAATCATTTATCCATGTATAAATTATATCTTAGATATCTTATATGTTGGAAAATAATTTTAAAATTGTTATGTACATCAAACTATTTTATTACATTGATTTTATACCATTTTTAGATAGGACCCACATGCATATCAAATTTGGTATGCTAATAAATAAATAATTATAAATACAATGGGTAGAATGGATTACTATTTTATGATTACGTCCGACCTATTTTGAGCCAATTGTACTATAACTTACAGTACAATGAACTGCACTTGATTAAAACTCTCTTTCTCTTTCTCCATGTGTATCTATACATACATACTCAAATGCTATTAGCTGTAAGTTACAACTACTTAATTTTTTTATATTTTTTTCAACATCCTATCTGTGTTGTTTTTAGACAAATGCTCTATATTAATAGTATTATTCGTTTTTATGAAAACTTTTGTGTGGCACAAGAGCTTTAGTCAGGTTTTGGATAATTTTGATGATGTAGGATGGATAGAGAAGAAGATAGAAGAAAGAAGAAGGAATCTCTAGAGATGAGAAGAGAAGAAAAAGGTAGAAAGAATAGATAGATAAGGAGAGAAGAATATGAACACGTAGAAGAAGAACTAATGAACATTTTTATAAATCTTAAAACAGATACTCCTTAGAGCTTAGGAGCGCAATCCAGTGCACCCGGGTGCATTCAGCCTCAATGCACCCGGGTGCACTGCACCTATTTTTTTTATTTTTTTTAAATTTTTTTTCATGAAGCTGTTAATATAGGTTTATTTAACATATGTATTAATTTTTACTATTTTTGGAGATTTTTAGATATTTTTTTTAGATTTTTTAAAATCAGTGGCATTTTTCGTAATTTTAAATTACCGAAAATGCTACTTATTTTTAAAAATCTAAAAAAAATATCTAAAAGTCTCCAAAAATAGTAAAAATTGATACATATGTTAAATAAACCTAGATTAACCATTGTATAAAAAAATTTAAAAATAAAAAATAAAAAAATAGGTGCAGTGCACCCGGGTGCATTGAGGCTGAATGCACCCGGGTGCACTGGATCGGGCTCCTAGAGCTTATGAGGGTTGTATTTATAGGTGGACATAACACCTAATCTTAGTAAAATTATTAAGATGAAATCTTTTTAGAAAAGAAAATTGTCTATTTTAAGTGAATTTCTTAAGGAAATAAACTTAAAATAGATACAAGCTAACCTCAAAAAAATATATGCAAGCTTATTTTAAACAGACTATAAAATATCTTAGAAAATCTTCTAATATCTTCTAAATATAGAACAAAATATTGCAATAAATTTTTTCTAAATATCATATGATTATTTCCATTTTACAAGATTCTTGCATTTAGAATAGACCGATTTGAAATATTGTCTTCTATTTTCATCACTTTGAGTTCTTTTGAGATGGAGATAATGTTTTCTAGTTTGGATTTTCCTTTTGCATATTTTTCTCTAATGGGAAGAAGGTAGTGTTCTGGCCTCGAAAATTTTCCTCCGGTTTGAAAATAAATGCTTAAATAATTTCCTAGTAAAATTTTAAAGTATTTAATTCTTTAACCAAGTCCGAAAAGTATATCACAGAAATATTTTGCATTGTGTTCCACATTCTGATTTTACATCTCCAACGAGAAAATCCTTGATTAAAAGAGCTGAATACAATAGTTTAAGAAATTGATTATTTTATTGAAATGATGATGAAATGCGTAGAAGATTTTTCTACGACTTTACAAGTGCACGAAAAATTGTGTCTCACAAAAATACAAAGATAAATGAGTACTCTTCGCCCCACGCCGTGACTCGAATGTGTGGTACATGATGCCACGTGCCATGACTTAAATGTGAGTTTACGCTTAGCTCATCGACCAGCGATGACTCGGTTTGGGAATAGTGAGAGGCCCGTCGGCTACACTAGTGACCTTACACAACAAGCTAAGTATGCTCTCAGCTTCTGGATTTTCACCGCAGACTAGTGTCTCCCGTTTTCAGCTTAATAAGCCAGTGTGTCCCACATTCAGTCTCTGGATTGAATAATTGGGTGGTTTTACCAAGAAATGGATTTAACAAAATTTTAAAAATATGTTTGGGTCAACTTGGACCAACTAAAGATGTTTGGGTCCAACTGGACTTGTTAAAAAGAATTTTGGCCTAACTGGGCTTGACTCAACCAATTTGGGCTCAACTGGGCTTATTGGAGGATTTTGAGCCCAAGTGAGCTTGTTGAAGAGTTTTAGGCCCAAGTGGGCTTGTTGAAGAGTTCGGGGCCCATTTGAGCCTAAATAAATGGACACAGGTGGAAGTTGCTCGTTTAGCTTTCAAGCGTGAGGGGTGTAGAATCTACACGTATACATATTGCAACGGATCTATAAATTCCTAACCATGGCTTAAGAAAAGAGTTTTCATAATTTTTTAATGCAAAGCGACTTCCCCTACTATTTGAATTTTCGTATCCATAGGTCGGTATCACTTAAAGGGTCCTATGGATCACGCATATTCCTCAAGTAAGGGTAAAGTCCCCGCAATAAGTGTTTTATAAAAACTTGCTTGCTATAGCAATAGTAGGATCTATTTAGATCCATCACGATTTGATTGCTCAAATTATGAAAACTAAGGAGGTTTGACGATTCCGTTCCAGCAGCACAGCAGGTTCACATAGTGGCCTTACTCGGACATTAAAGCTCGGGTTGAACAAAAAGGTTTGTTTTTTTATATAATAAAAAAAGGTACTTAGCCCCGTGTATCAACTCAACCCACAACTTGGGGAGTATTTACTCGGGAAGAATAATATATATATTTTTGAAGGCCTTTAAGATATCTATGTATTTTAGAAAATAAAATTATATATATTCATTTGTAAATTAGAAAAAAAATTAGATTCATTCGCACATGCATTAAATATAATAATAATTTATAAAATCATTTATCCACATAGCAATGCTATTTTAGATAGCTAAGATATTAAAAATACTAATTTAAAATTAATACATATTATTAAACTATTTTATTATATAATTTTACATATTTATAGACGTGACTGCGCACAAAGATATTAGACAAATGAAAGGTTTTCTAGAAGATATTAATAAGAAATAGGTCAGATAAGGGTCTTTCTCAAATGATACAAGATTTTAAAGAATCTAATTATGTATATTAAGAATGGAAATAGTTATATTAGAAATATTAAAAATTGTTAATTGAAAAAATAGTCTCAAGATTTGAAAAATTATCTTGAAAGTGAGACACATATTGAATTTAGGTATCTTGTATGACATGAAATATGCCCAAAATTTTGTACTAAATAAAATAAGGCCTAAATAAAAGATTTCATGTAAGCATAGCTTGGGACATGTGATGAACGAAGGGTGCAAAGTTTGGTGGTCCTATCATGAGTCCATGACCAACAACACTAGACATTGACCAGATTCTCTGCTCCTACGTATCAGGGTGATGTGTTCCTATTACATGGCTGGATGGGCATCTCCATGTAGCTGATGTAATGGATTATTGCCTTTGTTTATGAATTAATTAATGATATTTAGATAGTTGATTATGTTCAAAAGTATTCCTTGGGAAAACTACAGTTACTAATATACAACAATGAAGGACTTGTTTTTAAGATCTTCATTGGATGAAAGAATGAAAATTTTCTATTTCTAAAAGATTTTCTCATTTTTAATTGAGAAACATTCCTATTAGCCTAGGCTAAGCAAATAACTCGCTTAGCCCACTTCAAAAATCTCATTTAAAATATATATTTTTTTCTTTTTTCTTCGTACAATTGTTTATTTAAGTATATTTAATATATAAACCAAGTTTTGTTATTTTTGGATATGTGTATATATTTTTTTGAGATTTTTAAACATCTATGTGTATATATATATTTAAAATACCTATATGTTTAAAAATCTCTAAAAAATATATACGCATATAAAAAATTTATAACACTTAATTTATATGTTAAATACACTTAGATAAACAAATATATAAAAAAATATTTTAAACGAGTTTTTTGACATAGACTAAGGTAGCCATTTGATTAGTCCGGACTAACAAGAAAATTCCTTTTTTAATATTATTTAACTTATTTCCTATTAAGTCTTTCTTCTTTGATAAATAACAACTTTATCTTTTTCATTTTTAGTATTACTTTTCACATTAACAATATAATTTCTTATTTTTAGCACACAATAACTCTTCCTTATTCAACATTTAATAAAATTCACATGCAATTTCATGATATGATGCCAATTGCTCCAAAAACTTTTGATGCACACAAAATGAAATTTTTTTCCTAGCGCTTGGATTTAGTAAGGCTGACCGCATGAGGGAAGTTGTGTGTCAACTGCATAAGGCCACCACATCTTTTTTAAAAAATTTTAGGATAATTTACAAATATACCTATATAATTTGACGTTAATTGCGAATATACTCATATAGTTTCACGAATTATTGATTACTCGCATATAGTTTAACCAAATGGCATGCATGCCCAGAAGTGCAGCTGGCTTCAAAATAAACCGTTAAATTATCTTTTTACCAAAATTACCCTCAACTTAGGTACATTTCCAAAGCATGAAAATGTATTGTGCCCAGGCTCATATACACCGTTGGAGCATTGCATTAATTAACCAGTGCTCCGTCTTCCCCATTCAAGCGGCAGCTATGATTCAACTCCAAGCCGCCACAGCTACCCGTGTTCTCTCCATTCGCACTCTAGCTACAACTCTGATAGCCATGGAAGTTATTAGCACCATCCATCCGGCCATCTTCACAATCCAATCGGCAGATCGCTTCTGCTCATTTGACTACGTAGCCAACTCAAAACCCATGGACCACGGTGCGACATGTCTATCAGGGTCTCATAGGAAAATTTGAAATAGGCAGCCAACATTGTTGGGGAAATCATCGAGCGACGCCGCTTCAACCAAAAATCTACAGTTAAAAAGCCCTTGTTTCTCAATCCTCAGCAGCTCCACTTTTTTGGGCATGCGTTTTTACTTGTTTTATATAAATTTTATAATTTTAAGCCACACAGACCAAGCTAAGAGCAGAAAGGGAGAGAGACCCGAGAAAACATGCCTTCAGCTTCTTCATCATCAACACCTTCGAATGATGGCTTTGATGAATCCTAGACCATATTGTCCTTCTCATTTACAGCCACGTACCCTCGCGTGCTGCTGCTCTGTCTCCAATTCCGCCACCCTCCTTCGCGTCAGGGAGTGCTTCCTTGTCCCCCATTCCGCCACCCTCCTCCGCATCGACTCCCTGATATCTTACTCAGTCTAAGGGGCGATAAATTTTTCGGGTGCAACAACGAAAACAGAAGGTTCCAAGCATTCGGAGGAGACCATGTGTGCATCATCATCGTTGTTGAGGTTGAATGCCTGTGCGTGTTGGCCAGAAGGCAGAGGGCAATTTCGATATAAAATATTTACTTATCAGTGCCCACTTGTCGTTTCTAAGATAGCCGTTAACATGGGTATCAATGGAGCCCAATTCAGTGCACCCGGGTGCATTCAGCCTCAACGCACCCGGGTGCACTGCACCTATTTTTTTTTATTTTTTTTTTGAAAATTTCTGTATACAATGGTTAATCTAGGTTTATTTAACATATGTATCAATTTTTACTATTTTTGGAGACTTTTAGATATTTTTTTTAGATTTTTAAAAATCAGTGGCATTTTCGGTAATTTAAAATTACGAAAAATGTCACTGATTTTAAAAAATCTAAAAAAAATATCTAAAAATCTCCAAAAATAGTAAAAATTGATACATATGTTAAATAAACCTATATTAATAGCTTCATGAAAAAATTTTCAAAAAAAAATAAAAAAAAATAGGTGCAGTGCACCCGGGTGCGTTGAGGCTGAATGCACCCGGGTGCACTGAATTGCGCTCCGGTATCAATACTATTTTCCCTAAACATGAGGATAGTTTGTCGTTAGTGAAACTATACAGATATATCTACAATTATCATAAAACTATGTAGGTATATCTACAAATTACCCAATTTTTATACATTTGTGAATCCTTTTAGATAGATACCTACAAATCTTTTGGAAAATTTCTGTGCTATCTAGAAAATCTTTTCAGATATTTTTAAAGTGTTATTTGCATTTTTTATTTCAGTTTTATTTGCGTTTATGTCAACCTAAAACTAAATTATTTGTAACTATATCAACTCATTTTATTTATTACGTAAATACTATCAAATATGAGAAATGATCCTGTTGGTCTGGGCTAATTTAATACCTTACTTAGACCACCTTGTACAACTTATTAAAATACTTTTTTATTTTTCTTCGTACACTTATTTATCTAAGTGTATTTAATATATAAATCAAGATTTATTATTTTTGGATATATGTATATATTTTTTAAACACATATATATATATATATGTATATATGTATATAAAATCCCTATGTTTCAAAATTTCAAAAAATATATATTCAAAAATGGTAAAATTTAGTTTATAGGGTAAATACACGTGGATAAATAAGCTATGAAGAAAAAGGTTACGGAAAAAATGTTTTAAATGAGTTTTTTGAAGTGAGTTAAGCAAGACATTTATTTGACCCGGGCTAATAGCATTACTTCTCATTAAATATTTCCTCGAAGAGTTGAGTCAAGAGTTAAGTCAACTTCATGTTTAACAAAATCCACTAGAGTTGACCCGAATGAAAAGAAATGAGTTAGCATCAATGCAAATTATTTAGTTTTAGATTAGGATGAATGCAAATAATATTTTTTAAAATTTAAAAATATGTATGTCTCATTTTGCATGAAAAATGTAAATTTTTCATTTTGAAAAATTATAAAAATGCTTGTAGATGGCATAAAAATTTTGTATACACTCATCTTGATGGGTCTGCAAGCATTTAAAATAATTTTAGAAAATATACATAGGAGGCACCATGCCACTCGCATGGAACCGGGTCAAGTTTTAAAAGACAAAATATTTACCTTTTTTTTTTATGAACAATATTTACCTTTTAAGTGCAAATTTTTTAAACTAAACAATCTAGCTAAACTTAATATTTTTAACCTTCTGAAGCTTTGGAATTTGGATAACAAGGACGATAGAAAAGAGGAAGCGGACTGAAAATATATGGATGAAATGCTAAGAAAAAAGATATTTATATGAGAAAATACAAAAATATAATAAAAATATAAAAGTAAAAATAAAATAAATTGTGTAATTGGAAACTTTGGCATTCATCGTTTCCCGTTCACCGTTGCATCCTTCTCTTCAAATTCAACCAATCAGCCTTGAACTTTCAAAAAAATAATAATAATAATAATAAAATATAAAAATCAGCCATCGGAATCGATTCCTAATTTTTGGTTCTGGAAGCGGCTGAAAGCCTGCGATTTTGGCACGTTTTCATTGCAGCTGCGACGCGAATATCTTTTTCTTTTTCTTTTTCTTTTTTTTTAATCAGAGCGACGTCGAATATCTTTAATCGTCCGTTTCGGCGGCAAATCCGGACCAAAAATCAGCGTCTCCGGCCCCATCTCCGCTTTTCCTCCCTCCCTGGGCTTTATTTTGGGAAGCCATTTGGCAGAGCACCGTGCCCTCCTCCGCGTGAAACTAATCTAAGGTGCAACTTGGGGTCACGAAAATTGTCGATGTCAATCCCAACCTTATCACTATTTATAAAATATTAATCTTAACTTTAACTGTAATTGTATTTATAAAACATAAATTCTAACCCGATTTTTAACTCTAACCGTAACTATATTTATAAACACAAATCCTAACTTTATTTTTTAAAAATCGGGTTTAGACTGAGTTTTAAATTAGAATGTAAGTTGATGAATTTATATTTTATTTAAAAGTAATAAGTTTAGAATTTCATATGAATATATAATAACAATAAATCATTTAAGTAAACCTCATAATACACAATCAAAACAGATTTTTAAAAACTATAACAATATAAAGAATATTTCTAGAAAATACACGATCAAAACAAATTTTTAAAAACTATAATAATATAAAGAATATTTCTAGAAAAAATTTAACATTGCAAACATGATAAAAGAAAATTAATTGCGATAAAAGTAAATGATAGAAATATAAAAAAAAATTTTAGCATAAAAATTATCAAATGGTGTGATATGATAGGGGCAATAATGAGGAGTAAAGATAATAAAGTTAAAATATATAGGTTAGTTGTGTAGGTAGTTGTGTAGAAATGATTGAAAAGTAGAGTAGTTGTATAGGAAAATATGAACAAATAATTAAAAAAATATGAAAGTTGTGGAGAATGAAAAACCTTAGATTTAAAAGTTTTACCTGACAATTTTTACCCATCATCAAACACACCCAATATAAAATATATAAATATAAAAAAATATTGTTGAGATATTATGTATATAATGAATATAAACTAAGAAATCAGGCTCAGGTTTAGATTTACTTGAATCTAAACCTTATCATATTTACAAATCAGGTTCTTCGGGCTCGGGTTGCAAAAAATAAGTTTTGAC
This sequence comes from Annona cherimola, assembly GCA_030490835.1. Taxonomy (NCBI): domain Eukaryota; kingdom Viridiplantae; phylum Streptophyta; class Magnoliopsida; order Magnoliales; family Annonaceae; genus Annona; species Annona cherimola. Next base: position 30,531,352 of record CM059971.1, on the reverse strand, counting down.
ATTGTTAGAAATTAGGTTTAGCGGGCTAGGTTTGGGTTGCTTATTAGGGTTTTTGAGGATGGCTTGAGTTGCAGCAAATGTAAATGCTCTACAGAACCCTAAAAAGAGCCATTGGTTTTGAGAATGTTAGTTCACATGTTAAAAGAGTCATAACTCCAACTGTATCCATCATCTGGCTGGGGTAGATCTCCATCCAAGCTTTTATTTTCCTTTATTGCTTTCATATTTTACTGTTTTTCTCTTCCTTTCTTCCTTACATTCCTATGATTCTTAGCGCCAGTGGCTTGTAAAGTAGTTGAGTAGAGGCTAGTGATTGAGTGTGGCCATCTCTTCTTTAGTTCTTTTGAGCCATATAAAATGGCAAGTGTTTGCAAATCTCATAAGGTTGGGGAATCGAAGAAGGCTAATCGGCTAACTGCCATCTCTCCACCACCCATGTCTCCACCCTCAACCTTGTCAATGATTACATTGTCTACCTCTCCTTACCCATCCAATGTTGTGAGCTGTTAGTAAGTGCGCAGGTTGTAACATGTAATATATAAAAAAGGACATTCCCACGAGGATCAGGTTGAAATCTGGATTAGAGCAAATCCACTTATCTAGACAATAAGAGCGAATATATATAAAAAGTCTATAACTAAAGAGAAATTACTACCAATCTATTGACGTGAGCAAGATCAAAACAAGGGATATTAGAAATCTGGGATTTAAGGTTTCATATGTAACATTTCTTGGATGGATGATTGGCTCATTTGTTTAATCCGGATAAATTGTATTAAAGGAGAAAAAACCCTAAGGTGATTTTGCATTCTCTCTCGAGACATGAAAGGCGTATCCTAGTCTTTATAACTACCTATTCTTATGACGTTATGTTGATTAGAATCCATTAAATTCGGTGATAATTCATGAAATTCTTCAAGGTCATCATGTCTATTCTCATAGTTTAGACTTTCAAGTTTAATATCTTGATTATCATAATACCAAGTATGCATTAAATCTACAAGATATCAAATTAATGCAAGTATCCTTCATAAACAAGTAGAAATCAATCACTAAAGTATAGTATCACATGCTACATCCTACATTCTAGAATATAAACTTAGCAACACATGATTTGAATTAATCCAAACAATAATACAAAATTGAAAGAATCCATCAAGTATAATATTTGGCTTCTTAGATCTAATAAAAGAATCATGGTGTCTAAAAAAGAAGAGGTTTTCGTTAAAAATTTTAAATGAAATTGGTTCCATAAAATCAATATTTTTTTCTATACCAATATTTGAATAGTTTGGTAAATTAATTGCATTGCCAGTTTCACTCATATGACCAAGACAATCAGAAAAAAAGTCTAATGTTTACCATACAAGTCAAGTAATTAATGCAGTAAACAGATCATGCGAATTAGCTTGTACCACCAAGATTTATCTCATTAGCTAGGTAATAATATCCATATAAAAGGACTATGTTTCTTGATCCTATTAGATTACTATTCCCAAAGAAAAAACCTCTATGGAATTTTGCACAACACATGCTTCTAGATAAATAAAAATCCACAACAGATGCATTTTAAATTGGCACATAGCTTTTGCACCCATGGCCTCTATGGCATGGATATCAACTACTTGTTCATTCAACTAGATCTGAGTTTCATAGCGAGAACCAGTTGTTTTCATTGACAGGATATCAGAGTTGCACCAACCATTTCCTCATTTCATATTCAGATGAATATGGTAGATCAGGGCAAGTCCATCCAGGGCACCTAAATTCAAATCTAAGCCCAAAATTGCACATTTCCGCTCTGATATTTGAGAGATGCAAGTAAATTTTGCAAGCATGTGGCTGTCACTGGTTCTTCTTTTCCTTCCATATGCTAACTGCTTGGATGATCCGCACTAAGTTACTCTATTTTGAGATGGTGTGAAGGAGTGGATCAGATGTCTGGCTGATGTTTATTGGTGAAGCTAAACATGTATAGTGTGTTTAGAGCGAAATCACTGTTAGGACTGCAAATGAAGCTTCAAGGAATATTAGATCTTGTTTTATACTTCAAAGGAATCTACTCTGTCCAATTACAAACCCCAAAAATCCAATCAAACATGAGTTTTTTGGTGCTCCATTTTGAAACCTGGGATGAGATGTGGCTGGTCTGGTTAGGTGCTAAACAACATTGTAAGTTGGTCTCTCAACCTAGTTTTCCCCACAAACATCCCCACACAAAAAACGAAAAATCTTACTTTTCAATTTGTAAACAATGGCATACAGGTAGCAATCAAATCAAAATTCTATCAAGAGTCCTTTCCTTTTGGTCCACATGGTGATTGATACTTAAATGAATAGCCTTGATATGCCATCTTCAATTTGTGGGGAAGCTCTAATGACTAGAACTACTAGTCATCAAGTAGAATTTCAGGGCACGTCAAGTGTGGAAAACCATGAGATTTGGTTTTCTAAGACAAATTACTGCTCTATCAATTATTCTATTTTTCCACTTTTACCCTACATTTCAATTATTTTCCCTATAAACTTATTTATTTTAACTATACCCCTTATCATTTCCTATCAATCACATATTTTCTAAAATATTCTCTTTTTCATTTTTCATAATTTTCTACGATCTCACAATTTTACATATTACCAAACGTACCCAAAAACTTATCTTGAAAATGAAGAAGAAAATTGAATTTAAGAATCTTGTATGACATTAAATAGGCCCTAAATAAAAGATTTCATGTAAGCATAGCCCGGGACATGCGAAGAATGTAGGGTGCAAAGCTTGGTGGTCCTGTCATGAGTCCATGACCTACGATACCAGGCATTGACCGGATTTTCCGCTCCTACGTATGACGTATCTAGGTGACGTGATCCCACTACATGGCTGGATGGGCATCTCTCCATGTAGCTGATTTAATGGATTATTGCCTTTGTTTATGAATTAATTAATTATATTTAAATAGTTGATTGTGTTCAAAGTATTTCTAGGAAAAATTACAGTTAATATACAATAATAAAGGACTTGTTTTTAAGATCATTTCATTGGATGAATGAACGAGATTTTTCTGTTTCTAAAAGATTTTCTCATTTTTAATATTACTTATAAATCTTATTTCCTATTAAGTCTTTCATTTTTGATATATAACAACTTTGTTTTTTCTATTTTTAATATTACTTTTCACATTAACAATATAAGTTCTTATTTTCTAACACACGATAACTCTTCCTTATTTGCACATTAAATAAAATTCATATTCAACTTCATGAGACGATTTCTTCATAAAAAAAATCATGAGATGATTCTAATTGTTCCAAAATCTTCTGATGCACACAAAATGAAAAAAAAAATTAGTAAAAATTTAAAACACTTGGATTTAGTGAAGCTAACCGCAGAGGGAAGTTGTGTGGTCAATTGCATAACGGCGCCACATTTTTTTTAAAATATTTTTTATACACTTGTGAATCCATTTAGATAAGTACCTACAAATTTGTTGGGAAACTTTCATGTTGTCTAGAAAAATTTTTGAGATTTTTTTAAAGTGATATTTGCATGTATGTCAACCTAAACTAAATTATTTGTAACTATATCAACCCATTTTATTTTTTTGCATTCATGCCAATTCTGATAAATTATACCTAAATGCTATTAAATACGAGAAACGATCATGTTAGTGTAAACTAAGCTAATACCTCACTTTATAAAACTCATTTAAAATATTTTTTTTGTTTTTTCTTCAAACGCTTGTTTAACTAAATCTATTGAACATATAAACCAAATTTTTCTATTTTTTAATATACGTATATATTTTTTTAAAGATTTTTAAATATTTGTGTATGTATGAAATTCTTATGTTTAAAATTTTTAAAAATATATATATATATATATTCAAAAATGGTAAAACTCGGTGTGTATATTAAATACATTTAGATAAATAAGTATATGGAGAAAAAATATAAAAATTATTTTAAATAAGTTTTTTTATGTGAACTAAGCGAGATATTTGCTTGACCCAAGTTAACAGAATCACTTCTCATTAAATATTTTCTTGAGGAGTCGATCTAAGAATTAATTAAACTTTATATTTAGCAGAAATTAGGTGAAATCTACTAGAGCTGACCCGAATGCAAAGAAACAAGTTGGCATCAATATAAATAATTTAATTTTAGATTAGCATGAATACATATAATCTTTTTAAAAAATTAAAGGTGTGTATGTCTCATTTGCATGAAAAATGTAAATTTTTTATTTTGAAAAATTATAAAAATACTTTTAGATGGCATAAAAATTTTGAAAACTTTTTTATAAGCTCATCTCGATGGGTCTGCAAGAGCATTTAAAATAATTTTAGAAAAAATACATATAAGGCATCATGCCACTCGCATTGAACCAGGTCAAGTTTTAAAAGACAAAATATTTACCTTTTAAGTGCAAATTTTTTAAACTAAACAATCTAGCTTAACTTAATATTTTTAACCTTCTAAAGCGCTTGGAATTTGGATAACAAGGAGGATAGAAACGAGGAAGCGGACTGAAAATGATAGGGACGAAATGCTAAGAAATAAGATATTTATATGAAAAAAATATAAAAGTAAATAAATAAATAAATTGTGTAATTGGAGACTTTTGCATTCCTCGTTCCCCGTTCACCGTTCACCGTTCACCGTTCCATCCTTCTCTTCACATTCAGTCAGTCAGCATTCCAAATCGATTCCCAATATTTGGTTCCGGAAGCGGCTGAAAGTAGGACGTGATCTGAGCGAGGTGGCACCGATTTTGGCACGTTTTCATTGCAGTCGTGACGCGAATATCTTTTATTTATTTCTTTATTTCTTTTAGATCAGAGGGACGCGAATATCTTTAATCGTCAGTTTCGTCGGCAGATCCGGACCAAAAATCAGCGTGCCGTGCGCCGTCTCTGCTTTTCTACACCCTTTCGGCTTTTCTTTTGGGAAGCCATTTGGCAGAGCACCGTGCTCTTCCCCATGTGAACCTAATCTTTCTCCGGTGCCACGTGAGTTTATAAAACTCGGATCATCTCAACCTTGATCTTAATTTTATTTATAAAATATTAACTTTAATTTTAACCATAACTATATTTGTAAAGTCCGAACCTTAATCTTATTTTTGAAAAATCAAGTTGGGATTGAGTATCAGATTAAAATTTAGGTTGATGAATTTATATTTTATTTCAAAACAATAAGTTTAGAATTTTATATGAATATACAACAAATCATGTAAGTAAACCTCATGATATACGGTCAAAATAGATTTTTAAAAAATATAACAATATAAAGAAATTTAATTGATATAGAAGTAAATAATAGCAATATAAAGATAAATAAAAATAATATAATTTATTTATAAATAATTACAATATGTCAAATAGGCATTGAAACATAAATATAAATAATATAAAATATAAAATATAAAGAAATATTGCCAAGATATTATTTATATAATAGATATAAAATGAGAAATTGGGTTTGAGTTTGAGTTCACTTGAACCCAAACCTTATCATATTTACAAGTCTTTTTGGACTGACGCTGAAAAAAATAAGTTTTGACATTGTTGAAAATCAGGTTTGGCGGGTCGGGTTCAGGTTGTTGATTAGAGTTTTTGAGGATAGTTCGAGTTGTAGAAAATGTAAATGCTCTACAGAACCCTAAAAAGAGTCACTAATTTTGAGGATGGTAATCCACATGTTAAAAAGAGTTATAAATCTATTAGTATCCATCATCTGGTTGTGGCAAATCTCCATCCGAGCTTTTCTCTTCCTTTCTTGCTTTTATATTTTATTGCATTTCCCTTCCTTTCTTCTCTACATTCCCATGATTCTTAGCACCCATGGCTTGCAGAGTAGTCGAGTAGAGGCAAGTGGTGAGCGACGAGTGTGGTCATCTCTTCTTTACTTCTTTTGAGTTGTATAAAATGGCAAGTATTTGCAAATCGCGTAAGTCTAATAGGCTAAACACTCTACTACAACCGCCATCTCTTTGCCCTCAAACTTGCCAATGGCTACATCGTCGACCTCTCCTTACACCCCCCCTCGATGTTGTGAGCTCTCTGCAAATGCACAGGTCATAACCTGTAGTATATAAAAGAACATTACCATGAGGATTAGGTTAAAATCTAGATTATAACAAATCCAATTATCTAGATAATAAGAACGAAAAGATCTAACAAAGTCTATAACTAAAGAGAAGTTACTACCAATCTAGAGATATGAGCGAGATTAGAAATAAAAGATATTAGAAATCTATGATCTAAAGTTTCATGTACGACATTTCTGTGATGAATAATTGACTCGTTTGTTTAGTTTGGATAATTTGTATTAAAGGAGAACAAACCCTAAGGTGATATTGCATCCTCTCTCGAGGTATGAAAGACGTATCCTAATCTTCATAGTTACCTATTCTCATGGGATTATGTTGATTAAAATTCATTGACTTCTATGATAGTTCACGAAATTCATTAAGTCGTCATGCCTATTCTCATTATTTAAACTTTCAGATTTAACATCTTCATTATCATTTATTAGACATTCACCTCTCAGTTCCTTTGCCTAATATATAAAATCATGTCAAAGTGCAAACTTTGATGCCAAACGAACATTAAATGCATAATATATCAAATTAATGCAAGTATCCTTTACAAACAAGTAGAAACTAATCACTTAAGTATTGTGAAATAAATATCAAATAAAACACAATCTATGTTTTGATAATTAACAACTCAATTTGAGAAGTTTTTAAGGTACCAACAAGTGTGTGAGATGTTTCAAGATTGAGAATTTTCAAGCTCAAGGAATGATAGGTCAAGTCGCAAGCTAAGTTGACTCGGGTCAAGTTGATACAGACTCTAGCATCAACTTCGACAAGCTATTTGTAGATAACGTTGAAATTGTTGATGTGTGAGCAGACAAAATTGCACCCGAAGTCGACTTTGCATGAGACTTAGGTCAAGTGACAACCCAAGTTGACTCCGTCAGCGATTGGATGGACTTCAGGATTCTAACATTGAGTATCATATAGTTAAGTCGCAACTCAAGTCGACTTCGATAAACAACTTAGGTGAAGTCCTATCTGAAGTCAACTCAACCATGCGATTTCAATAAAATTACATCCCAAGTCAGCCCCAGCATTGGACTCAAGCACAAGGAGGATAAAAATATGAAGTTTCAAGTCCAAGAATGACAAGAAAGGCTCACACATCCTCACCTCACAATAATCCAAGATCCAAGCTACAAGATTAAGGACGATGCTTCAAATGGACCAATACTGGATATATGATTAAGAAGGTAAAAGATCTATTTGCATAAATGAAAGCATTTAAAGCAATGAAATGATGAAAGAAGGGATATATATCATGAGATCAAGCTTGTGAAGCATCAAAAGTTCTAATGAGGAAAATGAACAGTGAAGTCACAACCCAAGTTGACTTCACCTGAGACTTGGGTCAAGTTTTAGACCAAGTCAACCTCAAAGAGGAACTTGAGAATTGAAGATTGATGTGCTGAAGACCAAAGTCATAACCCAAGTCGACTCCAGTTTGTGACTTGGGTGAAGTTGCACTTGAAGTTGACTTTGAGTGCGACTTAGATCGTAACATCAGAATGAAATCATGACAACTGATATGGACTTTTGGATAGCCATCCAAGAAGGTGTTATGCTACCTAAAGGTAAAAAGCCTTCCGAATGGACTAAAGAGGAAGTCAGAATAGAAAAGAGTAATGCCAAGGCAATAAACTCATTATTTTGTGTCTTAACTTAGCTAAGTATGATAAGGTATTCTCTTGTTTAACTGCTAAAAAGATATGAGATACTCTAACCTCAATATATGAGGGCGCTTCTCAGGTCCAAGGGTTGAGAAGAAATATTTTGATTGGAGAATTGAAAATTTTCGAAATGCTAGATGTTGAAAATATTTTTAAAATATTTGCTAGATTTTCAAAAATTACTTACGCATTGAAAGATTTCAGAAAGGCAATATCTGAATTTGAACAGGTCATGAAGATTCTAAGAGCTCTACCTAAATCTTGGGCCCCCAAGTTCATAACTATTGAAGAGGCAACGAACTTAGACACACTAAAGCTAGAAGATCTTATTAGCTCACTTATATCCCATGAGCTCATAAAGAAGAAGAATAACGAACATCACAAAGGGAAGAAAGATATTGCATTAAAAACCACACAAAATTTAGACGAGTCCAATTCTTCCTATCAAAATGAAGATGAGGATATTACACTTCTCACAAGAAAGTTACAAAAATTGTGAGAAAAAAGAAAAGCTTCAGCTTTGAAGGATTTAAGGAGAAAAGTAGAAGAGAAAAGAAGAAAGAAATAATCAAGCGTTTCGGATGGGGAGGAATAGGATATATGCAAGCTTAATGTCCTACACCTAAAGAAAACAAATCAAAAGAAAAACAAGAGAAGAAAGAAAGAAGCAGCCCAAGAAGGTTTTCAAAGACTAAGGGTAGAGGAATGTATGTAAATGAGGATTCTTCTACAACCAACAACTCTTCAAATGAAGAATATGAAGCTACAAACTGTGCTAGGATATGTTGTGCAGTAAGAATTGAGGAAGAAAACACTTTAAACTGCCTCACAACAACCAAACTAGTTGAAGGCCTAACTGCTTTAACTGATTACACAAGTAATGAGAAGGTAACTTCTAAATTTGATCCTTCTATTTTAAAATTTATTTATTCCTCTACTCATGATTGCCTAAAATGTGTTGAGTTAGAGGAGCCATAATAAGCCTATGATTAATTATATAATGAGACAAAAAACTACGCAACAAATATACATTAAAGAAAAAATAATGTGATTCAAATGTTATTGTGAATGAAAAATTAGCCAAAATAGTCAAATACCTAGTTGATAAAACTAAAGCCTTGACAACTGAAATTGAAAGGCTTAAGAAAAAATGCGAAGTTGAATAAATCATTAGCAAAATTCTCTAACCCAGAAGAAAGTATTAAAATATTTTTGAACATGATTACCAAACTAGTAGAAAAGGATTTAGGTATTCCACATTTGAGAAAGGAGAATACAGCAAATTGAATACTCCAAAATGGGTTAAACTCCAAGCTAAGGTAACTACGTCTTAGCACAAATAAAAAACAACTATAGTTGCTTTGGTGAGAGGACCAATTTGGAACCAAAGTATGCATGAAATTTACCCCAAAGAATTCATAGGTATGCAATTTTTGCAACAAGTTTGGTCATAAAAATATATCAATGCAAGATCAAAAAATTACACAACCAAGGAGCCAAATTGGTGTGAGTACCAAACAACATTGGATTTGTGCTTTCTAGAATAGAACAACGTAGAATTCAATTGCTCACTAGCTCAAATGGACCCACAAAGCAGGTAATAAAGAGATAAGCATTATTTGATTATTTTTGCAGATTTGTCTTAGAGTTAAAACTAATAATACATGGTTATGGATAGTGGCTGCTCAAGACATATGACCGGAGATAAAGCTTTGTTCCATGGACTCAAACCTTACAATGGTAGAATTGTTGGATTTAGGAATAATGAAAAAGGCTAAATAAGTTGTAATGAAATTATTTATGGTATCACAAATGTATGCATAGGGGAGGTGTTATTTGCTGAAAGACTCAAACATAACTTAATGAATATTAGCCAATTATATAACAAAGGTTATAAAGTCGTGTTTAAATCATCTATATTCAATATTTTTATGGAGACTACATAGTGGAAAAAGACACGGAAATTTGATGAATTGGATGAAAGACATTTAGTGGTTGTAGATAATGATCTCTGCGTATAACACAAAAGACTTAGACATATAAACATGTCAAATATTAAGACCCTATGGAAAAAGAGTTTGGTAGAAGGTTTACCAAAGCTCAAATATGAGAAAGACAAAATTTATAAAACTTGTTTAAAGTCCAAACAATCAAAAGTATCCTTCTCACCTAAAAATGAAATTTTTACTTCAAGGACACTTGAGTTATTACACATGAATCTTTATGGATCATTCGAATTTTTGAGCTTTGTAGGAAAGAAGTACGTTTTTGTTATTGTAGATGGTTTTTAAGGTTCACTTGGATAATGCTATTGGCTAGCAAAAATGAAGCCTTCTCCCTGTTCGTCAATTTTTCAAGATTAGTGCGAAATGAAAAATAAAATACAATTATATCTATTAAAAGTGATTATGATAGTGAATTTGAAAACAAACGCTTTATAGAATTTTTACAATGAAAAAGAAATTCATCATACATTTTTTGCACCTAGAATTCCTCAACAAAATGGAGTAGTTGAAAAAAAAAACAGAACAATATAAGAGATGACTAGAACCATGCTAAATGAAAGCAAACTATCTAAAAAATTCTAGGGTGAAGTTCTAAGTATAACTCGTCATGTTTTAAATTGTCTCACCATTAGAGCTATCTTGAAAAAGACCCCTCATAAGCTATGGACAGAAAATCAAATATTTCATATTTTCATGTATTTGACTGCACTTGCTGTGTTAAATAATGAAAAATATAATCTTGGCAAACTAGATGTCAAAAGTGACGAAGCTATATTTCTTGGATATTCCTCAATAGAAAACCATATAGAATTTTCAATTAACGAAACCAAGTTGTTGAAGAGTCCATTCACATTACATTTGATGAATTTAACTCAACTCCTAAGAAGGAAAATGAGCTTAGTGTTGCAGATGATCTATTAAAAATTTTGGAAAGCTACAAGTGGAAAAGCAAGGGGGAGGAAAACCTAATCAAGATCAAAGCTTAGACAAAGAGGTAAGTGAAGGTAATATTCCCTACAAACTTTTCAAGGATTTGAAATTCAAAAATAACCATCCAATTGAACAAGTTATAGGAGTTATATATGAAGGTGTGAAAACTAGAGGTTCTGGGCAAAATATATGTGGACATTTTGCATTTATATCCAAGATAGAGCCAAACTCAATCGATTAAGCTCTTAATGATGAAAACTAGATTATTATTTTGCAAGAAGAACTCAATCAGTTTGAAAGAAACTAAGTATAACACCTAGTTTTCAGGCTTAAGGACTGCACTATTATTGGTACTAAATGGGTTTTTAAAATAAACTAGATGAAAGTAGACTTGTCATAAGGAATAAAGCCAGATTAGAAGTCATACATATTTTACTAGGTTTTGCATCTCATATGGGCTTCAAATTATTTTAAATGGATATTAAAAGTGCATTTTTGAATGAATATATTAACGAAGAGGTGTATGTTGAACAACCTCCTAGTTTTAAAGAAAATGATCAATCAAGATTTATTTACAAGTTGACCAAAGCCTTGTATCGACTGAAACAAGTTCCAAGAGTTTGATATGAAAGGCTAAGTAAATTTTTGATCAATCACAAATTTCAAAGAGGGAAAGTAAATACTATTTTGTTTATCAAGTATAAAGGAAAAGATTTATTAATTATGCAAATTTATGTAGACGATATTCTATTTAGTACTACTAATGAATCTCTATGCTAAGAATTTTCTAAGCTTATACTGAATGAATTTAAAATGAGCATAATAGGTGAACTCAACTTCTTCCTTGGACTGTAAATTAAGCAACTAAGTAAAGACATTTTCATAAATCAATCGAAATATATCAAGAAAATTCTTAAGAAGTTTAGAATGCAAAACAACAAAAGCACAAATACCCCTATGAGCTCAGCAATTAAAATTGACAATTATGAAAAAGGTAAATAGGTTGACCAAAGATTATATAGAAGCATGGTAAAATCTTTGTTATACTTAACTGCATCTAGACCAGACATATTATTTCATATTTATATGTGTTTTAGATTCCAATCAAACTTCAAAGAATCCTATAGGACAATTATAAAGAGAATTTTTAGATATTTAATTGACATTACTAATTTAGGCCTATAGTATCCCTTTTTCTACAAAAGCACCCATTTCAAAGTTTTCTATCTTCAAATCCCCATCTCCCAATGTCATTGAATCATCGAGTTACCTTCTCCCTGTTCTACAATGGCACCAAATGCAGTCTCCAAACCATGTAAACTCCCCACATCTTGTCCCTCCAAGTTGACCACTCGTGAGGAAATCCCAAGACGTCCGCAAACGACGTCCAAGTGAGTTAGGGATGAAGCCACTACATGAACAAGTCATCGAGTTTGGTTTCATGAAGGTAACCCATCCACTTCACTTCCTAGAGAGGCAACACATGATGAAAGTAGTAAAGAGAGAGAAATATTTGGAAGGAGGAGAGGTGTCTCAGCTCCAAGGGGACAGGTTTTGAAAATAGCATAGCCGATTTTACAAACATTTCTTTGAAAGGAAGACATTTACTCTAAGGTAATCAATTTTGAATTTCTACAAGAATATAAATTTGGCATAGAAGAGCTACTTGACTTTCAGGGTACTACTCAAAGAAAAAGGAAAGATTTAAACAAACCTAACCAAACTATTCTATTATCTTTAGAATCAAGTGGAGTTGAATACATTTGTCAAAAAAATAGAAATTGACCTTAGTCAAGGTCATGGAGTTTGCAGGTCTAATGAATACTTTGGGTGGACAACATTCTAGGGGTTCCATGCCATGACGATCCAATCTCAGAGGACCTAAACCTTACTAGAATATATAATCAATTGACTGAGAGTGACAAATACCATTAAGGTATCAAATTTTTATATTACATGGATTTGACAACACAACTGAGGGTTTTGAGACTCCTAATCAACATTGCATCTATATTAAGGGCGGAGGTTGGAACCAAGTCAACCCTAAGAGGTGAAAATTATACGGAGAGTTGCCAATAGGCACCGGGTCAATTTTCTTAGATTGTTTTTGGAAGCCTTGGAGTTAAAAAGGAACAATCCAAGAGAGATTCTACTATACGACACATGGATTATTAAAATCCTAGAGTGTTACCATGTTAACCTAGACTAGGAACCTTATTTGGTATTGAAACCAACCAACACCATCAACAAAGCTTTGTTGATAAGGATGAAAATAGACCTCGAGGCATTCAAAGTTGCACAACTCCATGATTGAATGGGAGGAAGTCCACCGCAAGCTCAAGATAGGCAAGAACATTAGGCAGACGAGGCTCCATTTAATGGGGAGGGCTATTTTCATCATGACATCCGTCAATCACAACCACCTCCACCTTCTGTCCAAAATATCGTTGCATCTCCTGCATCTCATGCATCCTTTTTGCTTAAAGGATCTTGGGTCACTAACCACTTTGCACATTCTCCCTCTGACCCATCTACCTCCAATGCTATTCTAGAATATTTTCAAACCATGGAAAGTAAAAATTCTCAAGAACTAGAGTCTATTAACATATCTCTCGTGGAAGTCCAAGGGGGGCAAGATAAACTAGAGCAAGAACTAAAGCAAATCAAATGTCATCTTACCTCAACAGCAGGAGTCATCATCCTATTCCTAGTTTGCCGAAATTTGATCCATATTTAGGAGAGTCAGTTCATGTAGAACCTACTGTCCAAAATCACTCTACTCCTCCACCAACACCCATTACCTCCTCCTTTGACTCTAATTCCAAATATGCCATTTTACTCTAACAACTTAACCCCTCATGGTTCCCTTATTCTTTTTCTCTATTTCTCTTTTACAAACCCAACTCATCATACAACCTCCTTTGCCCTATTTTTGGTGATTGACAAAAAAGAGGAGAGAGATTGAATTTTTAGGAGTTTTTAGGTCATTTTAAACCATTTTTGGACCTTTGGGATTGGGATAGTTCTTTTTGGTTGTTGGGTAGGCTGTACCTAGAAAAAATGCAAGTGTTTTGCAGAAAAGGATGATTTAGTATGAATATTTTAAATGTAATGACATTTCTAAAATGATTTGAATAAACTTTCATGAATATCTTGCTAAGTGAAATGATATGAATATTCTGATATGAACAAATGAATACAATTCTATAAGAAATCTAGTTTGAATGTCCTATTAAATGAAATAACTTGGATGAATTATTGATTTGGATGAATACCAACTGCAAAAGTTTGATTCCTCAAGTTGCAAAAAATTCCAAATAAAAGAAGGTTTAATCTCAAATAGGTTTTGTCAATCATCAAAAAGGGAGAGATTGTTGTGAAATAGATAGCAAAAGCACAATTCATGTTTCGATAATTAGCAACTCAATTTGAGAAGTTTTTAAGACACTAACAGGTGTGTGACATGTTTTGAGATTGAGAATTTTCAAGCTCAAGGCATGACATGTCATGTCACAAGCCGACTCCAATATCGACTTCAATAGGCTATTTTTGGCTAGTGTTGAAATTGTGGACGCATGAGTAGGCGAAGTTGCACCCAAAGTCGACTTCGCATGCCACTTGAGTTAAGTCGCAATCCAAGTTGACTTCATCAGCGACTTAGATGGACTTCAGGGTTCCTACACTGAGTATCATATAGTCAAGTCGCACCCCAAGTTGACTTCGACATACGGCTTGAGTGAAGTCCTATCTGAAGTTGACTCAGCCATGCAACTTCAGTAAAGTTGCATCCCAAGTCAACCCTAGCATTCGACTTGAGCACAAGGAGGATAAAACATGAAGTTTCAAGTCCAAGAATGATAAGAAATTCTCACACCTCCTCACCTCACCATAATTCAAGATCCAAGTTACAAGCTTAAGGACAATGTTTCAAATGGACCATGACCGGATATATGATTAATATGGACAAAGGTCTATTTGCATAAACAAAAGCATTTGGAGTAATGAAATGCAAAAAACAAGGGATATATATCATGAGACCAAACTTATGAAGCATCAAAAGTTCCAATGAGGAAAATGGACAATGAAGTTACAACCCAAGTAACCCAAATTGACTTCACCTGTGGATTAGGTCAAGTCTAAGACCAAGTTGATCTCAAAGAGAAACTTGAGAATTGAAGACTGATGTGCTGAAGACCGAAGTCACAACCAAAGTCGACTCTAATTTATAACTTGGGTGAAGTCGCACCTGAAGTCAACTCCGAGTGTAATTTGGATCGTAACGGTAGGAAAATTTTGAATATTGGCGCATTAAATGCGTGTCACCTATCTTGTAATGTTAGAATTTATTCCCTCTCTATTTAAGATACATCAAATGAAGAGGAGAGGGTTAGCTAGAGCATTGATTAAGCTTTCACCTTCCGCCTTGCAAGCATTCAAGTGATCATTTAAGTGCTTTATAAGAAGAACGGTGCTACTCATTGCAAGTGTTGAAGCGATTCTTTCTCAAATTTACTCTACACATTCTTCCCATGTTGAAACTTCTTCTACACCATCTGTAAAGTGTAGACTCTTTATTTATCAATTCTTTTGTGATTTCATTTGATTTGGTATTAGAAACCAAGATCAAGTGAAGGCAAGTAGTGTATAGTTGGAGTATGACTCACTACTTACTTGTGTAAAAATTAAAATAGTCTCCTAGACCTAGAATCTAGAAGAGAGCAAGGACTCTAACTATAATCTCATTAATATAGTAGAACATAAGACACAAAGGTGTGTTTTTGAAGGAGTGGAGTTGGGAGGATTGTCCCAAACAACTATAATCTTGTGTGTCTAGTATTGTTGCCTTATTTACATCTCTATTCTGTTGGAAACAATGTTTAAAGCAAAACAAAATTGACCAAAGCATGAGTTTTGATGATTAAAAAAGTTAAAATTGAGTATAAGGTGATTACTGATGACTTTGCTTAATGATTTAAGGAATGAATTAACCAAGTCGATATCCAAGTCGACTTGGACTTCGACTTAGGGTGAAGTCGATCCCAAAGTCGACTCCATATTCGACTCCAAAATAGACCACACAGCAAAATTCAAAATGGAAAGAAAAGTAGGTGAAGTCGCAGGCCAAGTCGACTCCACTTGCGACTTGGGAAGCCAAGTCGCAAACGAAGTCGACTCCAGCATCGACTTCAGACGGCAAAAACACTCCAGAGCAGATTTTGGGGTACAAAAATGCCGAAGTCGCAGACGAAGTCGACTCCAGGTGCGACTTAGGTGAAGTCGCAGATGAAGTCGACCCCAAGTTCGACTTGAGTTCTTCAAAGTCCAAAATACAGACTCAAGCTCATTTTCAAGATCAACTTGGGATTTTTTCAAGGGTACAAGCTCATTATCAATTCTCAAGTCCAAGGCACAGCTTCGAACATAGTTGAAGATGAAGAAGTTCAAGTCATGAAGACTACTATGGAAAGCAATCTAAGACAAGTCCTTCAAGAAGATTTACAAATATAAGAAGCCATTTTAGAAGTAAGAAGACTCAAGAAAGAAAGCTAAGCAAGCTAGAGGAAATCAAACAAGGACCAAGCAAATTTCAGCACAAAGACAGGTCAAGTCGCAACCCAAGTCGACTCCGAGATCGACTTGAGGTCAAGTCTGAAACCAAGTCGACCCAGACTCAGACTTGAGAAACGCGGAACTGAAGTCGCACACGAAGTCGACTCCAGTTGCGACTTGGGAAGCCAAGTCGCAGACGAAGTCGACTCCACCTGCGACTTGGGGAGCCAACGTTCGAATTTTTGAACGTTGGAACATTTATTGCGCGCCAACCACTTCTACAACGTTCAAAACTTCCCCATTCTATAAATAGACACTCAAGCAAACGAGAAAAAATACACTACATTGTCTAAAGAGAGAAAAGAAGTGCAAACAAGAGCTCCCATTTGCTTTTCTCTAAATTTGAGTGATCTATACATTTTCAAAGGAAGAAAGAGCTTCAAGTTGCAAGTAGCTTCAACGACATACAACCGGTTGCTTCTACAAGTTCTTCCTCAAGCTAAATCTTGCCTACACAACTCTGTAAAGTGTAGATCTTCCTTATTTTCATTACTCTTTGTTATTGGTCTTGGTTTGAGTGTATTGTAACAAACCAAGACGTTGCAAGTCGAGTTGTGATTGGAGTTGAACTCATCACCTACTTGTATCAAGTGTACAAGCCCCCTAGAGCTAGAATCTAGAAGAGAGCATAGGCTCTGTTTGTGTATGCCCCCTAGAGCTGGAATCTAGAAGAGAGCGGAGTCTCTAAGTGTATTCGCGGAATACATAGTGGAACCCAAGTCACAACGGTGTGTGAGCTTGGAAGAGTGGAGTAGGGAGAGGTTGCCCGAACCACTATAAATCTTGCCTACTGTTTACCTTATTGCCTTCACTATTTCATTGCTCTCTATTTATTTCAATCAAGGGGATTAAGCTTTCAAGGGGTTAATTTTTAATTTAACGAAGAATTTTATAAGAACCCAATTCACCCCTCCCCTCTTGTGTTTTGTCATTAACTCGGGACCAACATATTCTACACATTTTCATTCAAGGGGACCAAATTTAGAAGGGGTTAAAATTAATACATCGAAAGAATTTCAAAAAAATCTAATTCACCCCTCCCCTTTTAGATTTTTCCATAAACTCGGGACCAACACAAAGTATAGTGTCATATACTACACATTACACCTTAGAATATAAACTTAACCACACATAGTGTGAATTAATCCAAACAACAATGCAAAATTATTAAAAGAATCCATCAAATCCAAGATATTAAGAACAAAGAAAATAAGAAAAGAAAGCTTATAGGATGAGTCTTTAATGGTGTCTTGAATATCTCTTGCCAAGGTGCCTCTTCCTTCTTCTCTCCTTGGCTCTCTTCTGTTTCCCAATCCCTAGCCACTAAACCTAGCTCAAAACCACATCCTTAGATGCCTTAATTTATGCCTTTGTAGTCTTTAAATAGTTTCTCTTCATAAATCTAAAAAGAGTTTAGGTCTTGTGCAAATTTATGCAAAATGGGTACACTAAATCCGTGGCCAGTTGGAACATGGCATGGGCCATGTTTCCCTCTAAAATCTTTGGTTATTGCTCATTTCTGCTAGTTTTATGCCCGAATTTCTTCAACATGTTTTAACTTGTATTGAATGTTATTTTTACTTCATTGTGCTCCTCAAATCTTTCTTGTTGAGTTCCTATATCTTCTAGCTATCAAATCTACAACACTTTACGCTCGTCCTATGCTCGATCGACTAATTTCATAAGCAACTCCAAAATATTAGTACTTGGTGTTAGTTTGAGCAAATTTCGGCATTAAATATCTCAAAATCATAATTTAATCACTATATTAGAGCATGAAAACACTTGATATGCATAAATTTGATACAACACCTGACTGCTTCATCCCTTCTCTCATCACCTTCTCCCTTGCCAACTCCTTCTGTAGCACCAAGATGACCATCAACAACCTCATCAACGGTGGTGAAGTTGGAGGTGAATGAGGATGGTGGGGCTGATTTTGTCTATGCCTCGGGTTAGCAATTGGGCACTGGATATCAATCAATGGGTCTACTACTAGTAAGGCATGTTGTGCAAGAGATTGATATCTGCATCTCTCTAGAGCAACCATATGCCCACCTTGCCAACTCTTTCTCTATCCGTTGCTAACAAAAATGAAATTGCAGTTGTGCCATAGTTTTATCCAACTGCTAGCTTGCATTGGCCTTCATTATCTCAGGTACCTTTAGATGACTTACTTGTGATTGAACCTAGAGCTTTGTCCAAAAGCTTCTCTGCTACTGTCCGAAGCTTAAATATTGAGTCTGGGGGTTGAGATCTTGAAACTGCTAATGCTTTTGATGTCCATGTCTTGAGAGTTTGAACCTAAAAGGTAGTAGGCTAGTCGATGTGAAGACAATTAACATCTCTACTATGAAGCTAAAGAGCTTGACCATAAAGAAGTCCATAGCTTCTTGAGATTGTACCTTGAAAAGTTTAGTTTTAGGCATGAGGGTCTTTATGATATTTCACAAGGGTTGACGATAGCTTTAAACACAGTTACAAGCCAGGGTTTAAAATGAAAAGAAACAAAGCTTGTAAGATTTAAAATGTAAACAACTAAAGTTCAAGGTTTAAAATGCAAATAGGCAAAGTTAAAGAATTTAAAATGAAAAAACCTATATTATTCACATCAAAGTTATTTTAAAATAATTTTTGATATCAATGTAACCAATTGTCATAAGAAAATTTTAAAATGTTAATACATATAAATTGTATTTTTATACCAACTTTGCTTCAATGAAAATTTTCTTTTATGTAAGTCCTTTTATTTTTGATATTTTAATATTTATTAAAAATTCACTTTGTTTATTATGTATAGAGCTATTTATATTATCATGAATATACATTCATTTATCTTGTATTACTATGGATGTGCCCCCATTTATAAATGCATAAAATCAACATATTGAAATCTTTTATTGTTAAATATCTATTTTAAAATTGTATTTTCAGCATCTAAACTACTGAATGTCATTATTGTATAGATAAACATTTCTATAAAGTATTAATATATTTTAATAATATATAAATAGATCTAAGCATAATTTAGATATAATCATATATATTTTTAAGCAAAGGTAGCCTAAGCATCTTTGATTTGAATGAAATTTGGTTTCCTAATTAAACCGATGATGTTAAATATTATAAATGAAGTATATTTCACAATAAACATCAAGATATTAAAGAAAAAAACATTACATAGAACTAAGGGTATAATTAGGGTGGGTACCCATGAATATCCAATTGCCTAATCCTATGTTGGGTGGATTAGTAAAAATTACTTATGAATATGAGTAGAGTAGAAAATAATACTCACCTTCTCAATAGTGTATAAGTAGTTTATATATCATAGTACACAAAACGAACCCGAAACCAACATGTATATGTATCCAAGTGGGTAATTACCTAAGTATTTTATATATTACTGTATATTATATGTTGTAAGAGTTTATGTGGGTGTTTGTGGGATGTATGTGTCATGTGATTTGTTTGTAAGAACAATGTGCCAAAAATTATGGGTGTGTTTGGCAATGAGGAAAAAATGTCAATTTAAAACTTTTCAATCTAAAACTTTTCACTCTTTATAATTATCATATTTTTAATTATTTTTTTACATTTTCCCATACAACTACCCTACTTTTCAATCATTTCTACACAACTACTCATACAATTAATATATCTATTTTAACTTTATCATCTTTACTCCTCATCATTACCCCTATCATATTACATCATTTGACAACTTTTACTCTCCAAAAATTTTCATCAAAAATTTTATCCATTCCCAAACACACCCTGTATCTAATGTCTACTATCGCCCACGTTTGGAATATTCTATGTCAAACCTATAATTTCATCTAGTTTCTCCCACTGCCTATGCCTTGGAAGATTTTATCCCAAATGCAAAACCTACAGCAATTTGACCTCTAGTTTCTTTCATCTCTGTTTCATGGCACCAAATACAAAACCTCTAAACATATTACTACTACAGTTGCTTCCCTCAAAGGCATCACTGTACCAACCCACAACCTCTTCTTACCGTATTAGAACATCTGTAACCCCGCTTCATCCTAATATAACCACAACCACTTCCTTCCTCCCTTAGCCACGCCTCTATTTTTGGTCCTTGTTTCTCTCTCAAATCTTCATTCTCAAACCCATAATCTTTGATATTAAAGAGTATGATTTAACTTCTTCTTCTATTTCATGTTTTTGTTCTTTTTATGAATTTTTTTACTAATATGATAGATGCCAGATAAATTGTATGTACATATATTAAATAAGGAGTGTATGGAAATATAATTCTGGTTGAAATTGATTATAGATAAAACATAAATAATAAAATAGGATCAAATAAAGAACAACAACAACAACAAGAGCACATAAATAAGACATTAAGATTTATAATAAAAATTCTTCAACAAAGAAGAGAAAGACCATGGAAGAGAGATAATGATTCACTATAATAAACACGTTACAGAGATACACATAAAATGACTTAACACTTTTTCTTTAAACATCTCACACAAGAACGCTCTAATAACCCCTTCTCTCACACCTTGTTAAGACATCTCACAAGGTTTCATTAAATCTCTAAATGATACACTTATAAAATAGAACTCCTATGAATACTTACACAAAACCATATACAGGATACAAGGCACAACCCTAATAATTTCCACCTTAGATTGGATTTTACACATACTAATTCAACTTGTAGTGTAACACCCCAACCCCAAAAATAACATTATTATGCTGAACTTGGGCTTGAGGGTTATTTGCCAGGATCTATCTCATGTTGGGCTCAAACTCTCTTGCATAAAAGATAATGAAACTTGGCAATTTATCATTAACCGAATTAAACCAAATCAAATAACAACGGAATGTCTGTTCAACCAAGCCATCACATAATATTGTTATAATACCATCATAGAAATGTAATAAAATGAATCAAATCTAGTCATGCTTTTGCTTTAACTTCAAGGAATCACCCTAAGCGCTAGCTGTTGGAGTATCTGTAGGACAATAATGACATATATATGGAATAAGTATACTCAATAAATAGAATAAGTGATCTTATGCATTTTATAGTCTCAAAATGCAAATCTCTATATGTCCCGCTCTTTAATTTAATATCTAGCTTAGTGGATCCATCTACTAAGCTTAATCTACACAATGCTGAACACTTTCATCTTAGGCGAGCCTTAGATCATGATCCGATCGTAAATAACACATCTGACCTACCTAACTCTATGATCCTAGCCTCAAATGAAGAACTTGATCCCTCCATTTTATTCAGAAGGTCCAAAAACCTGTAAATCAAATCCTAGATGGCCCAAATCGGAGTTCAGGGTCCCTTTTTATGAAAGATCATGCATGGACGGCTCTAGGCGTGCCACGTGGCATGCCAGAATCGGCCACTGCTGTCGACACTAGTGCACAAGCCTAGTGTAGTGGGCCGCTGCCTTGGCCTGAGTGCGAAGCCCCCATGCTGTCCACGGGCCGCTCTTCCTTGGGTCTGTTCTTCACAAGCTTCCTCTGCTAGGCTTGGCCTAGTTGGACTTTGCCGGAGAAAGCCATCATTGTTGCCAGAGTCATCACCTTTGGTCGCCATTCTGCTGGGCTCCGTTTGGCCGGCTCATCGCTTAATCTATTGGGCCCTGCCTTGGCCCAGTCAACAACTCAGCGAGCCAACGCCAAGTTGGGCTCGCTGAGTCGGCTTGCCAGGCCTGGGCGCAAGCCCAAGGCCTAGGTGGAAGCAAGAAATGGTCCAAGGGGTTTTTCTAAAATATTTTTGGCATGATTACTTGGAAATTTTTTTGGTTATGAAGGGGTTTTTAGCAAAAATCCCCCTGCCATAAAAAAAAGCCAGTGTCTACTCCCTCTGTTTGTCCGGGTTAAGGTACCCATGTCTGCTACCTAAATCTTTAAAACTTGCTCTTTTACTTGTCTAAATAATTTTTGGACTAATAATTAATATAATTACAAACCCATTGGCACAAGTTTAATTTTTTTTATTAATGATTTATGCCTCCAGTATTAAGATTGCAAATCTAAAGTGGGGTTTCCTTCTAAAATGTGGTAAATGGTTTCTAAGCCGCCATTAATGCCCCAAATCATAAATGACGAACATCAAGCTAATTCAGCTCTAATTAAAATTCCTCATGAAGGTGCTTTAACCTCAACCAAAAGGACATACGCACTTACCTTGATTGAAGGGATGAACCACCGAACTTGAAAGAAAAACTGAACATAGATCTTTTAGTAATAACCCAGCATCAATCTCGTCTCTCTTCCCCTTCATATTTCATCACCTCCTCACCTTCTAATTCGACCTTTAAGTAGGAATTTTCCCCTAACGGGGTGCGAAGTCTAATTTGGGGAAGTGGCTAAACTGTTATTGCCATGTACCGATTTTGATCAAGTTTCTTGGATCTATGTTGACGTGGTAAAAAATAAAATCTTAGAAAATAAATAAAAATAAAAATAAAATATTGCTTCCATGGTTACTCAAACTCATGTTTGTTCTGAGCCAAACCTTCTGCTTACCACGTAGATAACTGACTTTTTAGATTAACACCTAAATTAATATTTTCTAAGCCCAATTTATCATAGTCAATTTTCAACAGTCAAAGGTCCAACTGACACGTAGGCTTTCACATGCTAAAAATACACTTTTGAAAAGAGTATATTACATTAGGTACCTCTTTTTAAAAGTTTCGTTCTTCAAACATCCTTAATCTAAGGGTTGATTTCAAAAATAGCCGAGTTCAACCTCATCATTTCTTCTTCAAGTTTCCATGTGGCTTCATTCTCACTATGGTGATTCCATTGAACTAATACTTGCTTGATATATCTCTTTTTAAGTTGCTTGTCCCGACAATCAAGCACCTTTATTGGTATCTCGAGATGGGTCAGATTTTCCTCTATCTTATATTGATCTGCTTGCAAAATGTGATGAATCTACCACATTTTTTAAATTGATATATGTGAAAAACATTATGGACGTTGGACATTGATAGTGGCAATGCTAAACGGTATGCGATAGCACCAATGACCTCTAACATCTCAAAGGGTCCAATATATCTAGGGCTTAGCTTCCCTTTTATGCCAAAAAGGACTACTCTTGTCGACGAAATTTTTAGAAACACATACTCCCCGACTACAAATTGCAAGTCTCTTCTCTTGCTGTTTGCATATTTCTTCTGTCGGTCTTGTGCTATCAACAATCACTTTTTGATGATTTTAACTGCCTTAGGGGTTTGTTTAACCAATTATGGAGTTTCAATTTTCTAGACTCCAATTTCTTCCTAGTAAATTAGGGTGTGACATTTCTTTCAGTATAGTGCTTCAACCGGAGCCATGCTTAAATTGTCTTGGTAACTACTATTATAAGCAAATTCAGCCACAACCAGGTGATTTTACCAAGAACCTTCAAAATCTATTGCACATGAGCGCAATAAGTCTTCTAAAATTTGGATCGTTCTCTCAGATTGGCCATCTGTTTGAATATGATACATCATGCTTAGATGTAACTTAGTACCCATTGTGGCTTACAACTTTCACTAAAAGTCAAAAAATAAATCTAAGATCTCTATCTGACACTATAGAAACTAACACTCCATGTAACCTAACTATTTCTCTCAGGTACAATTCTACCATTTCATCCATTCTGTAAGTCATTCTATACAGTAAAAAATTAGTAGATTTCGTTAAGCTATCTACTACAACCTAAACTGCATCACACTTACTTAGTGTTCTTGGTAAGGCTGTCACAAAATCCATTGTAATATGTTCCCATTTCCACTCTAGGATGTCTAAAGGTCACAACAAACCCACAGTCTTTTGATGCTCAGATTTCACCTATTGGCAAACTAAGCATTGGGCTACAAACTTAGCCACTTCTATTCTCATTTCCTTCCACTAAAAACTCTGTCTAAGATCTCTATACATCTTAATGCAACCGAGGTGTATAGAAAATCTCATTTGGTGGGCTTCCCTTAGTAGTTCTTGTCTTGATTCTTTAATTCTCAGAACCACTATTCTTTTCTGGAACCATAATGTTCCTTCTATTTCTAGAAAAAACTGATATGTCTCTCTCTTCTTTAGTTTTTCTAACACTTGATGTACCAGCTTATCCTTCTTTTGTGCTTTTTTTATCTGATCAATCAATGTTGGTTGAACTTCATTGTGTGGAGATGACTGGTTTGTGGTGGGGTCAGCACTTCTAATCTTAAATTCTCAAACTCTTTAATCAACCTTGCCTATCTAGTGATCAACGTCACGTTGATACATGTCTTGCGACTTAGCGCATTTACTACTACATTGGCCTTGTACAGGTGGTAATTAATTGAAATTCGTAGTCTTTTATTAGTTCTGGCCACTTCTTTGTCAAAGATTTAATTCTTTTTAAGTAAATATATATTTTAAACTCTTATGATCGGTGAAGATCTCTGTTTTCTCTCCATACAGATAATGCCACCATATTTTTAAGTGTAAAGATAATAGTAGCTAACTCTAGATCATGGGTTGGGTAATTCTGCTCATATGGCTTCAATTGTCTAGAAGTGTAGGCTATAACTCTGTCTTGTTGCATAAGAACACAACCTAGACCTTTGTGAGATGCATAATTCTAAACCCCATAACCTTCCTCACTGCTCGATCTGGCCAAAATAGGTGCAGAGACCAAACGACTTTTCAAATCTTGAAAATTTCTCTCATACTCATCAATCCATATAAACTTGGTCTTTTTCTATGTGAGTTTGGTTAAAGGCACGTCAACAGAAGAAAGGTTTTCTACAAATCGTTTGTAGTATTCGGCCATGCCTAGGAAACTACGCACTTCAATCACAGTAGTTGGTCTTTCCCATCTAACCACTGCTTCCACTTTTTATAGGTCTACCAAGACTCCTTTTCCACTTATTACATGCCAAAACTCAGATTTCTTTAGCTTAGCATATAGCCTATTATCTCTTAGGATTTATAATACATCTCTGAGTTGCTGCTTGTGTTCTTCATTATTTTTGGAGTATACCAAGATGCCATCGATGAAGACTACTGCACACTTATTTAGGTATTGATGAAATACCCTATTCATTAAATCCATAAAAGTTGCGAGTGCAATTGTTAACCCAAATGGCATCACTAAAAATTCATAAAGACCACACCAAGTTTGAAATATTGTTCGGTATGTCTTCTTCTCGAATTCTCAATTGATGATGCTCAGAGTGTAAATCTATCTTTGAAAAGATGGTTGCACCTTGCAATTGATCAAACAAGTTATCTATATGCGGTAATGGATATTTATTTTTAACTGTCACCTTGTTCAATTCTCTGTAGTTGATGCATAGCACCATGCTGCCATCCTTCTTTCTTACAAAGAGAACTGGTGCTCCCCAGGTGGCACACTAGGGTGTATGAAACCCAAATCTAGCAACTCTTGTAATTGTGTTTTTAACTCTAATAATTCAGCTGGAGCCATCCAGTATAGAGCTTTAGAGATGGGACTTGGTTGGTCAACTACAAAGTCATTTTCTCTACCGGGTGGTAATCCCAGCAATTTTCTAGGAGAACATCTGAAAATTCACACACGATTGACATATCTTCTAATTTGGTCTCTTTCGATTCTACTGACATTACAGAAATCAAAATCCTAGCAATCCTTCTCACATCACTCTAACTGCCCCAAGTGTGGTTATTAAATGAGGCTTTTTTTATTATTGCCCTTGAATATTATTTCCTTTTGATCAGAGGTCTTGATCGTGATAGATTCATTTTGCTAGTTTATGCTATTAACCAATCTTTTTAACCAATCCACATTTTAAAAAATATCTAGATCTTTCTTAGGCATTATAATTACATCTGTGGGTAAGGTTGCATCTTCTATTATCACAGGGCTAGAACGACAAACTCTACTTACCAACATACTTCCCCTTGTGGGTGATACTATCTCTAGTTCACGATCTAAGGGGTTATGCGGCAAGTTATGTTCACATACAAAGTCTGATGATATAAAAGATCTAATAGCACCTGTGTCAAATAAAGTACGTGCATAAACATCAAAAACATGAGTAATACTAGTAACCATACCTTCGGGGAGTTTATCTTAGCTTGGGTGGAGTGCATGCACTTGTGCTCGTGGTCTCTGATGCTGCTGTGGACCACCTTGTGGTTGTTGTGCTGTTGGCCTGCCTAGTGGTTGAATCTGAGGATGGTTCTGTTGTGGTTTGTTCTGCATAATATTTGTGTGAGGATAGTGCTTTACGATATATTCTGCCTCACTGCACTTGTAACACACGATGGTACGGGTGCAATCCCAAAAAGAGTGCCCTATCTGACCGCACTTAAAGCACACACACGATGTAAAGTGACATTCCCCTAAGTGAAACGTATGACAATTGTCACATTTCTTATTTTTTCTTAGAATAGGTTTCTTAGTTGGTCGTGTTATTCCCTTTAGTCTAGGCGTAAACCTAAGTCCCGAAAGCTAATTTCCATATTTCTTTGAGGAAGGTTCTCCTCCTTCCATCACACCCTTGTGCTTTTCAAAGAGTCAACATAGTTCCTTAGCAGTGTCTTCTACCCACAGAGCTTGCTTGACAGACTCCCCATAGGTCACGCACTAGAAGGATATAACCCTTTCTCTGATGCCTTCAGCTAGGTCATCCTCAAATTTACATTTTTTTGCTGCATCATCAACAACTGCTATGGGAGCAAATCGTAGGAGTGAGTAGAACTTAGTCTCATATTCTAAGACTATCATGTTGCCTTGATGTAGCTCAGCAAATTCTTTAGCCTTTGTTAGGTGGACCAATGGGGAAGAGAATTCTCAAAGAAAGCCTCTTGGAATTTTTCCTAAGTAATTTTCTCATTTTTGCTTTCAAAAATTCATTGTTCACTTTTCCACCACCAATAGGTGTCTCCTTCCAGTTTAAAGACAACAAATTATACTCTTTACTTGTCTTTACAACTAAGAAAGTCAAATAACTTACCAATACTTTCCATCCAATTCTCAGCCATTATGTCATCTCCTCCTTCAAAAGAAAGAGGGTTCATCTAATGAAAAGACAAAGTATTTTTATTATCCTTTCTGGATGAATGTGTGACATCGGTTCTCATACTATTAGGGAGGTGAGACTCCAAGACTTGTTCCCCCTACTGGTCTTAACACATGTGTGTTCGTCAGGGTTCGTTCTTTCCTCCTGGGTAGTCTCTTGGTTAGACTCCCTATTATCTGGTCTTAAGGAGCCGCCATTGCTTTGTTGCGCTACTTCCTTAATCCTTTGGGTTAGAAATTCTAATCGCTCTAGGATTTCTAGTTGGATTGGGTCTCCAACTAGGTTCATTTTATTAGCTGGCGCTTTCAGCGCATCCAATTCCACTCCAACTTGGCTGGTGCCTTCTCCAGTGGGAGACTTGTTCTCGTTAGTTATTGTTTCAACCTTTTTTGTCATAAAACATAACAAACATAGATAAGAAGACATAAATCTTTACTTAAAAGAATAGTTGTTGTAATCAACACTTATTAACATCATCTAATAAGTTGGATAATATAAAAATTTATTACATCAAAGGACTTTCTCAATCTATTAACTAGGGCACTAAAATTTCGTGTGGATTTTTCCTCCACACTTATGGCAAATGGGAGCTCGTTAGAGGCATTCTGGCAGTAGATGATCCTGCAGGATGTCGGAATTTGCAAGGTGGGACATGTAGTCTTCCACAGAAAATGCATTTCTTGGATAGTGCTCTCGTGAAGAACTACCCATGTTTCCCTTTCCCTTTGCCTTTTTATTGACCTCTCCTCAATGGTTCCTACTAGTTTCTATGGCTCTTTCATCTCTTGCAAAATAACATTAGTACATCTCACCACCAGTGGAAGGGTCTATTACAAAGTAGGATCATTTACCCTTTCATTCTAAGCGTGCCTTTTGCCAGCTTTGACTCAACAGTCTTGAAATGGCAAAGAACTTAAGGACCTTTGTCGTGGGAGAATATGCAAATGGATCTGCTCAGTTATAGGTGTATCTGTAGCCTCAATGTGAGCTAGTTGAAGGGAGGCTGCCTAAGTTTTATTTTCTTAAGATTCTCCCTCCAAGTCTATGTCCCACACTACCCATCTCGATGGAGCGGGTTTCTGCCATGCAGCTTGAATTGAACTACTCTTATTGCCAATAGCAATAAGTTCATCTTTCAATGTAATGAAGCAAGTCTATTGTCCGACTTTGAATCATAGTCTATTCTCCTTGTTGTGGTCATAGCGCGGGCCATTATCTGAAATAACAAAGCATGACATGAGTCCTTATGATGGCATTAGTATGCAATTTAAGCCCTTATCTACACATAATTTGCTCTGATACTACCAGTAACACCTCAACCCTAAAAATAACACTTTTATGCTAAACTTGGGCCTGGGGTTATCTACCAGGATCTATCACATGTTGGGCTCAAACTCTCTTGCATAAAAGAAAATGAAAGTTGGCAATTTATTATTAAATGAATTAAACCAAATCAAATAACAGCAGAATGTCTGTTCAACCAACCCATCACATAATGTTATTACAATGTCATCACAAAAATGAAATAAAATAAATCAAATCTAGTCATGCTTTTGCTTTAACTTCAAGAAATCACCCTAAGTGCCATCTGTTGGAGTATTTACAGGACAATAATGACATATATGGAATGAGTAAACTCAATAAATAGAATAAGTGAATCTTATGCATTTTATAGTCTCAAAATGCAACATGTCTCTATATGTCCCTCTCTTTAATTTAATATCGAGCTTAGTGGATCCATCTACTAAGCTTAATCTACACAATATTGTGCATTTTCATCTTAGGCGAGCCTCAGATCATGATTCGATTGTAAATAACATATCTGGCCTACCTAACTCTATGATCCAAGCCTCGAATAGAGAATCAGATTCCTCCATTTGATTTAAAAGGTCCAAAAACCTATAAATTGACTCATAGATCACCCTGATCGGAGTTCAAGGTCCCCTTTTTTGAAAGATCATGCATGAACGGCTCTGGACGTGCCACGTAGCACACTAGAACGGGCCACTGTCGTTGGCATTGGATCATCGACACTGTACTATAGAAAGTGAATCTAAAATCTTGCTCTTCAAAAGCATTGATTTCGAGATCCATTCCATTAAATGGAACAAAATGTTGTTCTCTTTTAGTATACATGCTTCGGCATAAGCCGATGAACTATTTGACCATCTCACTTGATGTAATGGCTATATGTGAATATTTCATGGCAAGAAAATTTGAACTCTAATCTCATAAATCTCTCGTTGCCTGCCAGAAACAACAGTGAGCAAAGGAATGGGATTTTGGCGCAACACTCATTCTTCATATTTTACCTACATTTACCTTTTTCTTCTTCTTTTTTTGCAGTTTTGCAGTAGCTAGCTATCTTCCTCATCTTTACCTCTGTTCTTTTACACATTTGGCATGTGTTTTGTGTACAAATCCAACAACATCAACGGATTTACTTTTTGTTTTGGTTTGGGATTTTGACATAGCTAATCATCCATCACATGGGGGTTGGATGAGCCCACAAATGGAATTCTGGATATTAGCAAATGAGCAGGTGAACTATTTTCAGACAATTTGGTTATTACATATTTGCATAAAAATTGTAAATATTGCTTGTATGGTAAATTTCATTTAATTGTTATTTTGACATTTTCCTTATATTATGTTTGTTGTAGGAAATACAGATATGATTGATGATTACACCTATAATTGAGAATGGAATCTTCAAACACATATATTTTACTAATACTTTATTATGATATTTGTGTTTTACTTCTATTAAATTGTAAAAAGTTAAAGTATTTAATATTTAAAATGATCATATATGCGATTTAATATTGAAAAGCATATAAATTCTTAAAAGTAATATCCCTTGACCCGCATTTTCGACTCGCCCCATTGACCCGACACTGATCTAAATTTTGTCTTGAGACTCATTTAAGAAAGAAGAGGTTGAACCAACCATATTCCAACCCAGTACAAAATAGAGGGTTAAATAGGATTTCTAAAATGTAAGGTCAAGGTTGGGTAACCCCTTACCCTCTCGAATTTTCACCCCTAGTCTCCGTACAACATTAACCATGTGATAATACAAGATCTACTCACGAACTATTACTTAAAACTAAATCAAACTTGTCTTATCCCGATTAACTTTGGGCTCCATGATCCTACTTGAATACACCCAAAGATGCAGCATCCTCTTAATTTGTCAATTAACATAAAGCACAACACCTCATCCCATCTAGATCTATGCATTATAATTTCTCTAATCATTGCATCACTGTTGATTTGTACACCCATCAAATCTTTACCACTGAAATAAAATCTGCCAAAATTTATACCACCATTATATTTAAAGCACCCAAAAATATAAAAATCCATACTTAGAACAGTAAAATCTGAGTCTAGGATCATCTAACATGGACAGCATGCACACACTACTTTAATAAACCATAATGCACAATAGTCACACAGTTTCTTCCCAAAATAGGAAGAGCCAGATGCAGCCCTAACCACTACAAACAATAAGCCTTCGCCATACATATCTACATATTGCAACATCTTGCAACTACCAAAATGTTGTCTTTGCAAATGTCAATCTATGCTGCCTACCACTGGCAAACATCCACCAACATATCGCCACCACAAGATCGCTTGTTGGCAACCATCATTAGCAAAGTCACCTATTGCCACTCACCATTTTACACCGACGATCCACCTAAATTTAACAACTTCTGCTACCTATCTCATTGAACACCACTAAAATCACCATTAGTAACCCCTATTGCCTCTTTTTCCTTGTCTCCAACACATGATGCTGCTATCTTCATCTTGTTGCCAATCATCTTCTCTCTTTATCTCCAAGGTAGATGGGAAACCCATCTTTGCTTTACTATTGTTTATCCACCAAAATCCCATCATCAACTAATCCACCATGGTCATTATGCCTCTCCAATATGCAACCTCTTCCATGTTTCCAGCTAGTAACATTGACTGCTATAGTTAGAACAAATTGATTTGTATCATGATGCTCAAAATAGCAACTTTTGATAATCTATCTGTTCTGCCTTTGCTCATTGAGCTCCATGGTAATCACACCATGCCTAGATGCCCAAATCCATCAAATTCATCCAATGCTACCAATAATTAGAAATAATCTGGCCATCTAAACACTATGAATAAATCTTGTGTCCTCATAATTTATCCATCATTATCTTACCTACTAAAATCATTGATTTTTTAACATATTTGCTTTCCATGTCATAGTATGCGATCATAACTCTGATACCACTTGTTATGAAATATGATTAAGGTTAAAACAAATCGTAGTGAAAGCATAGATAAATTGGATCAAATAAACAACAACAAGATTATATATATAAGATACCAAGATTTATGTGAAATGCCCTTCAACAAAGAAAGGAAAAGTCAAGGGAGACACATAATGATTTACTATCATAAACAAGTTACAAAGATACACATAGAATGACTCAAATTTGTTCTTTAGATACCTTACATACACCTTAAATAGGAACACTATAATAACCTCCTCTCTTACACTCGTTAAGATACATTACAAGGTTCTACTGAATCCCTAATTAATACACCTATAAATAGAACTTCTATAGGTCTTTACGCAAAATCATATGCAGAATACAAGATATAATCCTAATAAGAAGAATACTAGTTCTTATAAATTTGTCCGACATTACTATATTCAATGCATGTGTGAAGAAAGCAATTACTTGATGCATATTAATGCTCTTAGTTAACTTTTTTTATATTTTATTGTTAAATGGTAATGTGTCATTGGTAATGTTATTGGAGCCAAATTAGAGATCGAATAGGCAAAAGAGTTAGTTCAATTTGAACAGTTAAACCATTTAATTAAATTGGTTTGAACCATATTACAAATATAATATAATTAAAGATCATAAGTCTATAATATTTTTTAATTTAAATATTTAAAATTATAAATCATACTTGTTGTATGTAATTTAAAGTCTAGGAGAAGTAAATACAAAATAAATTATAATTACAATTATAGAAATTAAAAGAAAACAAATCAAATGCAAAATATAAGTAAACATATAATTTACTCTTTTAATTGCATCAAAGCTAAATAGATAGTAATATATAAACTAAAAATGCTAAATAAAATGTTAATAATATATTGTATATTAAATAATTTTAATTGTAAATTATCTCATGTTTAGATAATATAGTTGCATGTGAAATACATTTTCACATTACACTTTATTGGACTCTTGCAAAACCTCATTTAGAGGTTCAGGCTATTTATTTATTAATGAGGTATACATCATTTGAAACATTACTCTAAGGCTTCAATAAATGTGTATCGGTTTTACCCGAAAGGCCAACAGAATTCACTCTATTCTTCTGGTTTGTTGGTGTTGAACTTGGGGTACAATTTAGGCCGAGTAGGTCTGAGTAGGAGTCAACCCTAGCCTTACGCTATTTGAAAAGCCCTCATACCCTATTTTTGGTTAGGTTAGTTTGAGGCATAGCCAGCTTATTTTCTTAAGGTCGATTTTTTATTCTATTTCCAAATTGATTCCACTAAAAAATGTCAAAACATGTTGTCACTCCATCATCAAGACTTTCTAAGCATCTTACATCAACTAACCCTTTTGTCTCAAACATGGCAATCATTCGCACCATACTCTCTCCCAAGTTTGGTGCCAGTAAAATTGTTGGTTATCTTTCTAGAAGGTGCAGGTGGCTTCACGGAGGGAATAGAGGTGAGGATATTGGATGATGTAGCATAATTTAGTGTGCAAGTGAAGGAATAGAAGATTGAAGGAGGGGAGAGGCATTGGAGTGAAAAGGAGCAACAGAGTGGAGAATGGCTAAAAGAGTGAGGAACACCAAAGGGGAGAAGAGTTAGAGAGGAGAGGAGTGTTAAAGGAGAGAGGGGTTAGAAGAAAGAAGAATGCCAAAGGATAGAGGCACTTGAGGGAAGAGGATTGCTAGAGATGTGCGGGAAAGATGGTGGCAACTGAGGCTAAGATTTTTGGTAGAAAATGAAAGTCAAGCGAGAGGGGGAAAGCAGACAATTATGGGTTAGATAGGTTATTAAAATATTATGAGATATATAATATAATATGCGATAATATAATATTGCATATTATATTAGTTTTTATGTAATCCGAGTTGGCTCTGGGTACCTAACCCTATCTAAATTTCAACATGTATTTTATATCGATAGTCTAATTGACCTTATGGGTAAATACATGGGAATTGAACTTACTCAATTTAGTTTCCTAGCGGGTTGGCCCTAGCGTATTCAAATTGAGTTACATCCCTATGTTGAACTGGATTAGGTTAATCAAATTGGTAAATTAACTAATTGTTGGTCAAACTGGTCCAATTTTAATAACCCATGTCATTGGAGATCGTACCATCTTCATTTGATGTTGTAATATCATTGTTGGTATTTTGCTGTTGTTTTATTATTAAGTTTTGATGCCTAATTATATAAATATTTGATAATGTTCTAATATAATTTTATTATTTTTATTAGTTAAAGAACTAACTTAGAACTAGAACCAGAATTGACCCGGCCTTAAAATGGGCAAGGTATGATATACTAGCAACCAAATATACTAATGGGTAGAGTAGTATAGACTTTTTACAAATAGAGCATGAGTAAGATAAATCACTATCTAAACTGAACTTAACCAACTTGGCATATTTAATAAATAAATATTTATTTTATGTCTTGATTAGAAATATTAATATCGTTGTTATAATTCGTAAACAATTAATTTTTCAATTGTTATATAAAAATTTTACTTTGTGTACCTGATATTTTGGTTTGTATATTTATATATTTATCATAATTAATTTTATATGCCAATGGAGTTACATGAATTTAAAATTATGATGAAAATCATGCTTGAATTTTTATGCTTAAATACACGTTCATTATCATTTGGTTTTAATGTGCATTCTTTTATGTATTAAATCAAATGCATTAATATATGTGGCAATCTATATGTAATAATGATATACTAATCACGAAATGTATAATGACTTGGGTTAAGTGATGCTTTGGTATCAGAGAGTGTTAGTTTATACATTTATACATATAACAAAATATTTTTATATGAATATATAAATGTCGCATTTATAATTGCTAGCAACATGGACGTTATAGTCTTTTGTTTCATTTGGGTGCATTTATGACAATAATGGAATGGTTGCTTTTGAATTAAATAACGAAGAAAGCAAAAGGATGTCTGACATTTTTTGCTAGTGATAGGATTGGAAGTTTTGCATAATAGTCCTTGTAGGGAATTTTTCAAGAGAAGGATGGAATTCAAAATATGTTGCAGGAAGGCCATTCATAGAAAGTTGCCGCTTAATTTCAGGGTATTTGGGCACAACCCAAAACTAGGCACAATCTAGCACAGGCAGTTTGGTAGGCTATGCATAGGTGAGAGCAGCAAGAAGAGGCATTCTATTTTGGTAAGTTTTGATTCATCCAATCTATTTTATTATAAATCGAATATTTTCACTGCAAATTTTATAATTAAGTAGTTATTTCCAACATTTGTGGATGTTTTAACTCAATAAAAAGGTTAAATTTTGCATTTGAAGTATAATTTTGAAGTTATTAAAGTAAATGATTATTTTATATCATTTAATTAAGTTTAAATGGGCCATTATCTCTTCTTAAATGATTTGTTTATTTTCTAGTCATGAGGGGACTAATCTAATATTTTTCAGGTAGATCAAATAAGCGGAGTGCTAGAGATTGGGTCATAAGGAGACTTCTCAAGAGATGCTAGAATTTTTATTGAATTATTTAAATATATTTATTTAATGTCGAATATTTATTTATTTGTTTTTATGCATTGATTGTAATAATGGAAACATGAGTAGAAGAATTTTTGTATTTTTCAAAGATTATTTACTTAGAATATAATTAGTTATGCCATAAATGTGTAATTGATATTGGGATTTACATTTAAGAAATAACCTAAGATAACTTTATGAGTCTATATGTTACAACTTTTGTAAACAACAATGTAATAACAAATTATGAGTATGTTTGGAAAGTGATAACACTTTATTTTTTATGTAAAAGTTTTTAAAAAATAATAAAATGAGGAATAAAAAGAATAAAGTTAAAATAGATAGGCTAATTATATTAGTAGTAGTGTAGAAATGATTGAAAAATAGGGTTGTTATATAGAAAGATGTGAAGAAATGATTAAAAAATAAGATAGTTATGAATAGTGAAAAAATTTTAATTGAAAATTTTTTAGTTGAGAATTTTTTTATAGTTATCCAAAAGCACCCTATATTTTGAGCTTGAGAGAAGACAACAGTTGCACCCTAGTATTAACTTGTGAGTAAGGTGCAACACAAATAAAGTTTGTGAACCATTATGCATGATTAAGGAACAATCATAATGAATCAAATGTGGGAAATGGTTATGAACATAATAGAATTAAAATTGGGTAGATAGGCCAGTACGTATTTTATTTTGGCCTGCAAGAAGCCTTATTTTGATGATATTTAATAAAATATCTTAATAGAAGTTTCACTTTTTAGTTTTTCACTAACCATTGTCTTATTTAGTAAGTTTGTCCAAACTCAATGTTTATTGTCGACATTTTTAATTGGACTTGTGACTATAGATACCAAGATATGGGTTGGGTGTTTTAATTTCAAGTTGAGGTGGATTGTAATAGGCAAATTAATAATGTACTTCAAAAAAGAATGTAAATGTATGTATTATGTACTTTAGGTCATCGATGTATAGCCTATGAGGCTTTATTATTTATGTCTGGTTAGCAAATGTATGTATTTACTTTTGATGTGGTTTATAGTAGCACCCGCAATTTTTAAATTGCAATGCTAAATATGCAATATATATAAAAGGATATTTTGGGCCATTAAGATATTAAAAAATTAGAATTTTATCAATGGTCTATAATTATAAAGTAAGGAAAGAGGGAATTAATAAATAAATAGTAACAAGCAATTATAAAGTAAGGAAAGAGAGAATTAACAAATAAATAGTAATAAGTACTATTATCGAATGGAATAATGGCAAAGTATATTAAGTTTACATTAATTAATAGCGATTAAATAGTCTTATTTAAATTATCAATTGAATTAAATTATTTAAATTAATGAATGGTTATGATTAAATGATCTTAAATACACATCACGAGTTTAAATCATAAAATTTAAATTTTATGATTCATGACATGTGAATGTACACATATATAAAAATAAAAAAAGTAGCATAAAGTGGAAGCCACATGTGTGTACATGTAGACTACTAAAAAAGGGGGCAGAAACAAAAAGGGTGAGCAAAAAAAAGGGAGAAAGAGGAAAAAAGAAAAGAGAGAAGGAAGAAGAAAGAGGTGGAGAAGACACAAGCCCTAGCCACCATCCACGCCATTGCTAGTAGGAGTTAAGAGAAAGATGGGTTTATGGATAAAAAATTTTCTTTCAAATCATGCTCTAAGCATGGGGGTTTCTTTATATTTATATAGATTTATCTGTATGGAAAGGAAATCATCAAAGATGAGAAAGGGATTCAGTTCCATAGTGGGAGGGGGTGGACAGAGTTTCGAAATTTCTTCCTAATATGGGTAGGAATCATTGGAGTTTTTTCAGATTCTTGTAGATATAGATTTTGGGAACCAAATCATGCAAATGAAATGTGGGAATTGAACCCTATGCATTAATCCAAATACATTTAGTGTTTATTCTTTTTATATGCTTAAAATGTTCAATTTTTGCATGATTAATTAAACGAAGTATGTAGTTATGGTTAATGGGTATTTACACATGCAATTTTAAAGGGAATTTAGATTTCTACCTAACCCTAAATATAGGGTAGTTATGAAAAATGAATTTAGGCATGGGATTTTTCTATAAAAACATGTATGATGGATTTAATAATGATTTTTAGGCAGCTTAAGTGAGAAATTTGAATTGGTTACGGTGACCGTGATAGTGAAATAATGCAAACAGCCCTTAGACATGTGGTTTGATGTAAAAGATGTTTGATTTAGCTGTTTTTTGTAATATAGAAATAATATGGAATGGGATTTAAAATTTTAAAATCTTAAAAATAGTCATATATGATGAATGAAATTACATAGTTATGAATTTGCATAGAGGTATGGGACTTTTTGTTATAAATGCATATGGGATGAATTTTATATAACTTTGGTGTTAAATAGATGTAAAAAAAGGAAAGAATGGGTGGCTGTTGTATGACATGTGTATGGATGGTTGGAGGATTATTCGAATGGGTTTAAAATATTAAACTTGTTGGATTTAAATCATATGAAAATGAAAACATCTAACAGGCCATAGTTAGACAATATATGGATGATGAATTTCGGCTTGAAGGTGGCTTCTAAATGATTGATTTGAATTTTAAAAGCTTTATAAATAATATATCCATAACAGACAGGTCGTTAAGAAGAGTTGAAATCATATAAAAAAGGAATTTGAAGGAAGCCTAAACAAATGTTAAAATTGGGCAAGTATGCACATGTCAAATTTATTTATGATGAATGTGTCATAATTATTATATCATAAAAGTATTATGCATATAAATGATGATGGAAGGATAAATTGTATATTTTGATTAATGAAAATAAAGAAAAGTTGGGAAAACCAAACTATTCAATTGAGTTATGGTTGCGTATATTAATTATGGTACTTAGACTTTGTATTTATAAAAGTTATGATTATTGTAATTATTAGATGATGAGATTTATGTGTTAAGCTAGAGGTGTAGAGATTCAAGTGTAGTAGCCAAGCTGAATTGGCTGTTTGCCCATGTGATTTAGATAAAAATAGGTGGATCGCAAATTCTAAATGTAAATGTTAGTGAATTGAAGTGGAATGCTAAGTTTTAGCAATTTAAATGAAGGAAATAAAGTAAAATAGTCATGTTATATGGTTCCTTTACTAAGTAACTAATTTTAAAGTATAAACGACGAATACTAAAATTATTGCAAGTATCATAATGAAAATCCTACGGTATGATGTTAAATTAAATAAAAATAAAAGAGAGTTTAGCCAAGCAACCATGTGGATAAGCTGTGCTGATTATGAATTTTTGCGTTTAGGTTCAAGTGTTATGATCACACAAATATAAGAAGTAATATATGTGATATGAAATTTGAATCATTCCAATTTCTGGTAGAAATGAATTTCTATGTCATGAAGAAGGTATTTTGTATATGTGATGGATATATGATTTCTAGTTAGCTATCTTAAATGGGTTAATATTATGTACGGATTAGTTTATGTGTGATGAGGTTTTGTAGTAGGCTTGTTTTATATTTGTGAGAAGATTCTATGCCCATTATATGAGTTGTAAAGGCTATATTAAGTTGAAATAATCTTATAATATATATAAAGGTCATCGATATATCGTGTGTAAGGTCTATTTTGCAATATGTGTTAATTCATGTGTTAAATACAAAGTATATACATATATAAATTTATATAAATGTATTTTTGAGTAAAAAAGGATGAAAAGGCTTTAATAGCCTATACTACATAAAATTAGGAGGTGCAACTTGATTTTTAATCAGTTTAAACCCACCCAACCTAACCAGATTTCAAAACCAAGTTTGGGTTTTAATTTTGAAAATTCTTTAGACTTAGACTTGATTTCTACCCGACCCAAGAAAACTCAAATTAGTACAGGGTTTACATTGACCCGATACAAAAACTGGACCCAGTCTTAACCTGATATCCCTCCTAATTTGTTAAAAAAATATTTTGGTTCATACATTACACATTTTAACTATAATTATAATAAAAGTTCTTCCATATAATCATAATTTAATTAAACTATAAAACTTTTATTCTAAAACTTAAATGTCAATCTACATTTGTCTATAAAAAGTTGAATCTATTGCATCTAAGTCAACTCAATTTGTAAATGATTACAAATATATCAACTCTTTAAAATTATTGCATATATACCAATTCACAATAAATCTCGCTTTTATTAAACTTATTTAGATAATAATTTCGTGTAGTCCATTTATTTTTCTTACCTTGATTATTGATGGTAAATTCATTATATTCATTGTACTTGGCACTATCTTTTAATTAGAAAATCAACTTTCATCAAAACTAAAGATATCATGAGTCATATGAATATACTCATATGTAAATTAAAAATAAATAAGTTATTGTAATTTCCATCAAAAAAAAAGTTATCATAACCAAAAGTAATATTTTAGAATTAGTTTGTGCGAATGTAATAATATTCAAAGAGTTCATTATTTATATAGGCAAATTTTAACTTTTGTTAGCTGAGAGTAACCAAAATTCCAACCTAAAACCAATCAAAACTTGGGTCGAACCAAACTTGAACCAGAATTCTAATGTTAGAATTAAGGTTTGGGTTCACATAAACCCGATAGGGTTAGGGCTAGTATGTTGGACCCCTACATGAAATGGAGATATAAGTTAGATTGAAATTTATATATTCTAAGTATCTAAGATATATACTACTGAGATTAACTTAATTTTACAATCTCATTAGGTTGAATTTTATATATGAAAGTTCTAAATGAGAATAAGAGGTTTGTTCAAGTGTAGGAAAATCATATTTAAATGACAATTTCAAGCAAAGAAATGCTTAAATTTCTTATTTAAAGGTCAATCAGAAATGGGCATGTAGGAAGGAAAAGTAGCCATGCAGTTTGGCTTGGATGATATGAATGATATGCTTAAATATATCCTTTGTTGGCTATGATAAGAAAGTGTAAAGAATAGATGGAGGAAAGCTAAAAGAAAAAATAAGCAAGTCCTTCAAAATTTTATTTCAAAAAGAATTTTACAGCAAGAAAATTCATTTTTGTCTTTTCATTTTAAGAAAGGATATTTGCCAATGAATAATTATTTTATTTTTCATTATGTGTTTATTGGCAAAGAAGTGTAAAATGAATTGTTTTATTTTAATGTCTCTTTAAATCAATATGCATTATAAATATATTTAAGGATGACCATTATCTTATAAATACATTCAAAAAAATACTTTTAAATATGTTTTACAAATTGTCTTTTATGCACAAACCTTGTTATCATGTTGAGCTGGAAAAACTCATTTCATATCATAAAATGCATATGATACATGTGTGAATGACATTCATTTATGGAAAGTGAAGTCAGGAAGTCATCAAGTTGTAAGATGGACATTTTGTCTGTACTTGATGTAGCCTAGTTGGTGCGTCTGATGCCTTTCAA
Source organism: Annona cherimola (assembly GCA_030490835.1). NCBI lineage: Eukaryota > Viridiplantae > Streptophyta > Magnoliopsida > Magnoliales > Annonaceae > Annona > Annona cherimola. Next base: position 30,490,737 of record CM059971.1, on the reverse strand, counting down.
TAAAAAGGCTTTTATTGGTGGATGATTACTTAGTAAGTGTCATCTATTGAATCAGAAATAAGTTATGATACATGTGTGCACTCATTTCATTATGATACATACATAAAGAAAATTTAAGAATTTTATGTTTTCAACTAATGAAATGGATTATGGAAATTCATCTATTTCTAAATGCTTGCTTTCCGAGTATTTTATACTCATTATTTTTAAATAACCAGGGAATGCAAATGATGCAGACATGATAGAAGAGTCTTCACTACTAATAAAGCAATGAAGATATGACTCGTAATGCTTTTAAGGTATTTGAAGCCTTGTGATGGAATATTAAAATTATATATATTAAGTTTAAATTTGTTGATATTATATGATGCAGAAGTTAGCTTTCCATGTAAAGTATAATTGCATAAGAGATGTACTAGATGAGCTGAAGCAGATGTGAATGAATTTAGTAGAAAATTCTAGAGTATATAATGATTATCAGGTTTTGTCTTTCACAAACATTCTAAATATAGATGATGTGCTGCCGAATTTAGTTAAGAAATGGAATCAAAACAAGTTTTGAATGCAACTAATGTGGGTTCTAAAACTAAAAAGATTTAGACTGATTTTCAAACACATTAAAGAGGCTTTTGCTTGTATAAGAATCAAACTTTAGTTTCATTCACAAGTTTTATCGCTTAAAAAGATTCATAAAGAAAGGTTTCACATTGTGACGTGCTTGTGGATTGGGCCGTTAGAGTAGCCTTGCATTAATTGTAGATATTTTAGCTTTTACAAGTATATTCTTATTACAAGTGGTCATTTGTCTCTTAAATTGTCATAGATTCTAGGAAAATACTATTAAATTTCCATCATGGAAATCTCTGATGTAGAGACTCGGCTAGCAAGGCGCCACATGTAGGTTTTTACAAGTGCGCATAATTTTGCAAGCAATATTGAAAGTTTAACAACTTTAAATATATAGATGGTGTAGGAAGAATTTTAGTTGAAGAAGTGACTAATACTAAATTTAATGAAAATAGAAATTTAAATGAATTACAATATGAAGGTATAAAAGCAGTAGATAAGAAAAGTCTTGGGTTTAGTGGTTTCGCACATGAATTTTTTGTAAAGGATACATAACTTTGTTTATTTATTCCAAATAATTTATTTTAAAGAAGGATCACCCTAATTTAGTCTAACACCCTTTCAAGGCATGCCAATATGTTGTTATCAAATTAAATCCTATTCTCATAGTATTTAATTTAATAGCATCCAATTAAGTTTTGTTGTATTTTGTATAAGTTCTGATAAGATTTTTGCCTATTTCTAAGTGGGGATTCTTATGTTTAATACATTATTTTTCCTATATCAAATTTCTATCTTTAAATTCATTCACTTTGTATATGATATTATGCCAAACTATGGGCTAATACACCAACCAAGCAATTAAAAGTATAAGATATTAAATAGAAACAAACTGCTATTTTTAAATAAAAATCAAAATATCCTAACAAGTTGTTCATGTGCTATATCCCCAAACCCTTTTGATGAATTCCAAAAATATACAGAGGCCCAATTTATGCAACTAATTGTATCATAGCAAAGATGCGGCTTTAGAATCCTCACCGTATGATTCGTATTTATAGGTGGATCATGGCCACTATGTGTACAATTCATATTGTAGTCATGTATAATTTACACACAGCAAAACCATCCACACCATTCATCCACATTGATAATATGACAAATTGTTGTCTTCAATTACACAACATCCTTGTGCTTAGGAGTGTTAATGGTTATGGTAAACCTATCAACTTGCCGATCTAACCTATTTATAAATAAGGTTAGGTTGGTATTTTTGAATAAATGGTTTATGATTTGCCCAATTCAAAAAAAGGATTAGGATTGAGATTTTTACGACCTTTTGACGAGTTGTGTATATGTCTATTAAAATACTTGCTTTTAACGTAAATATACGTACCGAATCAAGTAATAAAGAGTGAGTAGAATATTGTTCCCACGAGAAATTGTTTAACCAGAATTATTAATTAGTTTAATTGCTTTCGGTGGGTAGAAAATTCTGAGTTTTTGAATTTAAACTAAAGCTAACAAATGCAATAAGAAATCAAAATAGAGTCCATGAAATCGCTGGAATACTAGAAACGAGTTTAACAATCAAGGATGACAGATGGATAGCTCGGAATCCTTAAATCTAATTTATATTGCATTGGTTCTTTTTCATTAGATTGTGCATGGATTTACTAACCCAAGTTCAATAATCTTTATATATGTCTTCCAACACTATATAAAGCTACTTATACCCTATTCAATTGCTATGTTCTCATTTCATTAAATAAAATGAAATTGATAAGTTCATAATCTGTTTAGTGACTACATAGGGTTTAACGGTATATTCCTATCCGTTAAACAACTCTCCTTAACAAATAGGAAACCTATACCCTACACACGGATCTAGCAGAGATTTTCCTTTTTCAAGGATAAATCAAGTAATTAAATCATCTTACAAGGTAGCTAATCTTGTAAAAACATTAAACCACATGTATAAAGGTAAATCATACACAATCATATAGAAAAATCAAATATTCATTTCTGAATTTCAAAGAACCAATACAACATAATTAGATATCAATTCATCCTAACTATCCATCTAAAGGAAGTTTAGTTCAAAAACATGATCATAAAATCCTTTACATCCATTATTGTAGTATCCAGAAAAACTGAGAAAGAAAAATAGAAAGATAAAGAGAAAACTGGTTTTCCGGTAGTTTCCACCAACAGAGTCGTATCCTCTCTTCAATCCGTGCTTTGATCGCGTTTTCGTCTTTCTCTAACTGTGTAATCCCGTTCTAGGCTCTCTCTGGGTCGTCTCCTGATGTACAAACCTTTAGATCTTATTTATAAGTCGAGTTACGTAACACACGCACAGAAGTCTACACGTATGGATGCGTATTGGCGCCTAGGCACCAACTCTCTGTGTTCTGGATAACTTAGAGCCTTCCTGGAAACCCCAGGGGCGCCTAGGCGCCAACTCTCTGAATGCTTCATGACTTGAGAGCTCTCCTGGAGCATCTGTGATCATGTATTGGCACTTGGGCGCCCCAAGCTAGCGCCTAGGCGCCAACTCACTAGAAGTTGTTTGCTTGTTGGGTTGTGCTGGAGTTCTGGCAGGTGCACGTAGGGTGGCGCCTGGGCACCATCCACATGCCTTGTAAGTTAGTTTCGATCTGTATTCCACTCAACCGCTGGCCTTCGTATTGCTCGTCCTTCTTGCAAAAAATGAATAAACCAAATAAATGGACTAAAAATGCCTAATTTATGTTTAAAATGCATAAAAATCAAATAATGCTCCTAAAATGTAAAGCGAGTGAAAATTAAGCGAAATTGATGCAAACCATGCCTAATCTCTTGGACTAACGCACAAATATCGTCTGAAATGAATCATGATAACTCGCATTTTTACGAGTTACCACATGTTAACTCATTTAGTAATTTGTTTGACCTGTCAACCTATTTACAACCTTTTAATATAAGGTATATAAATGTTACACTGATCCCTAAATTGATTCCCTATTTTGATTTCCTCTCTCCATTTCTTTTGTCTTCCTTACTGCGGCATCACCATTGTTCACCTTTACATCACCCCCACCATCAATAAGCTTCTCCCCTCTTTCCCTCTCTCTCTGTCTCCCTCTACATCTCCAATCGTCTCTCTCCCCCCTCTCTCTCATCACTCTTCTAGTCTTCCCTATTTTCCTATGTGAAATCCCAAATTTTTAAATGATTTTGTAAATTCATATAATAGAAATAAGTGGAGTAAGATATGATAATTATGAACATGTAGAAGTTTTTATATTTACAAATTAGTAACGGGTAATGTTTGATATATGCAAGAACTAGGGTATTTTTTAATTTATATGAAAGTGCAAGTTTGGATTGAATGATGTGAAAATTTCATGCTGATGGAAGAGTTATACTATTTATTTTGTGTGTCTAAATTATTAGCGCAATTATGAGCTTGAAATACCCAAAGTTAGATATTAAATGGTGTGAAATGGATTTACATATTTTATTAACCTAATTTAAAACAAGTAATTGTGGTTATTTTATAAGCACTAAGGTTACAATTAAAAAGTTCATAGAGAGTTTAGAAAAGTATTTATGAGAAAGGCATAATTTTTTTATGCTCAATCCCAGTGCATTAAGACCTAGAAAGAGATAAATCTCAATTTTAAATTGAAACTATATCCGTTAGAGAGATATGGATGTTTCAAGATATTTGCATGGACATTGGGGATTGCAAAAAATTGAATGAGGTAGATGTGGACGATAATTAAGGAGACAATTAACATAGCTAAGAATAACAATGAGAGGTTACATTATTGATAAATGTAATGGATAGGGTTGCTTGGAAAGAAGGCAGATGGAGCGACACCTATAACTATGGAAATGTGCTTAGGCCATTATTTGAAGGATTTTATGGAGGCTTGAAGAGAAGTACGTCAAAAGCATCATTTATCTAAATGATGGAGAGGTGTCTCAGCTAGCAATACATATTGGATGATTAAAAACGTGAGTAAATACTTTTCTTCCTTCATATTCAACGTATGAATGATCATATATATATATACATATATACACACACGTATATATATAAATTCACATTTTAGATTTATCATTTTAGGGGACCATTAGAAGCACTTTTCATTTTCAACCAAGTGAGATTTTGAGAAATTCTATTTGAAGAGGGATTTCGAATCCTTGGATGATTGAACATCTAGGTAGGTGCCGTGATTTCATGTATATTAATATGTTTGAGTGTTGATTTCATTGCAATGCGCATGGTGCTCAAAAGAAAAGTTTTTCTTAAATGTGATCAATTGAAAAGGCCAACATTGGCATTTGAATTAGAGGGCTCTAAGAATATTTTGTCTAGGGTATTCAGTATGGTTAAATCTTGAGTAATTAATAATATATAAAATTTAATGGGCATCCAATGAAAATGGTCATGGGTTAGATTATAATATATTCAACCATAGATGGGAAATATAGAAAGCATCTGAAGTAATGAGTTTATATACATAATATAGAAACGACATTTTATTAGAAATATGAAGCAAGGGCAATAATTATGAGAGTAATTTTTGTAAAAAATAATAAAAAGGGGATTTGATTCTCTGCCAAAAAATGAGACTTGATGAATAAATATTTATTAGCATGTAATTGGGATAAAGTAGAGTTCTATCAAGTAATACTAAACTTTGATAGTTTTGAGACAAAGTGTATTTAGATGTATTTTGGTTGGAAAAGTCTAAGAACTAGTATTTGGTAGGGGTGCAAGTCGGTCCGGGTACCCACGGGTCGACTCGCTGGGTACCCGAATTCGGGTCGGTTCGGTTCCACGGGTAAAATACCCGTTGAAATTCGGTTAGGGGTCGATTCCGGTGCTGGGTACCCGGAACCGACCCGGATTTCCTATTAGTATATATATTATTTATGATAAAATGTAAAAAACTCCCCCAGCCGGCCAGCCCTAAATCCCCAATTGAATCCCTGATCCCGTATTCCCGTCCCGACGAAGACGATCTGCATCTGCCCTGTAATCTCTGCGCCGTCTTCTCGCCGGCACTGTCTTCTCTGGCGGTCTTGGACGTCTTGGTTCTCGCCGACTTGCACCCCTACCGATCCCGTATTCCCGTCCCGACGAAGACGATCTGCCCTGTAACCTCTGCGTCGTCTTCTCGCCGGCGCTGTCTTCTCTGGCGGTCTTGGACGTCTTGGTTCTCGCCGACTTGCACCCCTACCGATCCCGTATTCCCGTCCCAACGAAGACGAACAGCCCTGTAACCTCTGCGCCGTCTTCTCGCCGGCGCTGTCTTCTCTGCGCCGTCTTCTCTAGTTCTCTCCTCTGCGCCGTCTTCTCTCCTCTGTTTGCGGCCATTCTTCTCGCCGGCGCAGCTTCAGTCCTTCCGACCCTCTCCTCTGCTTCTATCCGTGCACAGTGGCTTAGATCTGTCCATGCACAGTGGCTGTTTTGAATTCATTCATTCGTCGGGTAAGCAGGTTGCAATTTTTCAAGCAAATGCTGATATCTCCAACTTGATATGTTGCAGTTTTTCAAGCAGGTTGCAGTTTTCTTATCTGGCGGTCTTGGACGTCTTGGTTTGCCTTAAGGTTTGCTGTATCTTGTTCTTTCTTTAATGAGTTTGGATTCATTTTTCATCCTCCTTGTAATTGGAGACAATTTTCTATGCTTTGATATGAAATGGACCATAGTGCATGATCATGTGAGGTATAGGTATTCACTAATGTCCATATCAACTGTCAACTCCCAAATGTGGCACATCCAACATAAATGCCCTTTAACTGATTGTACATGCTTCAAGTTGTTAACACTGAATTGTTAAATGCCCTAAATGCATAGAATTTGCTGTATAAATCTTCAAAGTTTAAATGTGTCTGTCGAGCTGTGCCTTTAAAACATTGTCTTTTCTAATTCTTCTGCACTGCAGGTGCTTGGAAATTGAAATCGAATAGTTAATCTTTGATATCTGACCCTAGATAGTGTTTAGGGTCATTTGCACTGGTTTAGCCTTTTTAGTATTGGACTACCCTTTACGCACTTTGTTGCACATTTTATAATAAAATTATAATTATTTATTTACTATTGATGTGAAAAATAGGTCCAGAAACATTATTTTTATGAAATTTACATATATGCTTGCAATTTTTGAATTATATATGCAATTAATTCATGTGGTTAGTTTATGAATATTTAAAAAGAAAATTGTCTAATATCACATGTTCATGATTTGTAGGAGTAACTATAATATTAATTATGGAAGATGGTAGCAGTGTGAATGATTGTGTTGATTTAAATATGGATGATACAGTTAACATAATGGAGGTCTTAAAGGTTGAGAATGTGAATGAGAACATGATGAAAGATAATGTAATGGGTGTGAGTGAGAAGGTTCTAGAGGATGAGAAAACTACAAATGAGGGTATTCCTCCAAAACCGAAATTGCAATATAAAGTTAATTCTAGTGTGTGGTAGCATTTCACAAAGAAAGTTAAGCACATTTCAAAGAATGGTAAGAAAGAAGATAAACAGGAAGTAACATGTAATTACTGCAAGAAGGTTTTAGCTTATTCAAGCAAGAATGGGACTAGCTCAATGAGGAAACATTTAGATAGATGCACTTATTATGATCATGGGCAGGGTGACAAGAGGTAGAAATTGTTAAGTTTATCATCTCCAACAAGCAATTCTAGTAGCCAAGTAGGTAGCTTGACTGCATGGCAATTTGATCAAACTACAAGTAGAAGATCTTTTGCTGAAATGATAATAATTGATGAACTTCCATTTAAGTTGGTTGAGTGTGAGGGGTTTCGAAGATATATTACTAAAATTCAACCACTTGTGAAATTTGTGTCCAGAACAACAGTTGCTAAAGATGTTGCTTTGGTGTATGAAAGTGAAAAGACTAAACTAATGAGTTTTTTCCATGACCAAGTGCATAGTGTATGTTTAACAACAGATATGTGGACATCTATAGCTAATGAAGGTTATCTATGCCTCACTGCACATTATATAGATGATGAATGGAAGCTAAATAAGAAAATTATTAACTTCCGTTTGTGCCCACCTCCACACACTGGTGAATGCATTGCTAATGTTGTTCTTGATTGCTTGATGAAATGGAACTTCAATAGAATTTGTTCTATAACTATGGACAATGCATCTAGCAATGACGTTGCAGCCAGAAAATTAAAAGAATCATTAATGGGGAAAGGTTTACTCATTGGGGATGGTTCCACATTTCATATTAGATGTGCAGCACATATTCTTAATTTAATTGTGCGGGATGGAGTAGATGAAATTCAAGACTCAATCAGTCGAATTAGAAATGTGATTAAACATGTGAGGGCTTCACCTGCTAGGAAAGATAAATTTGAGAAATATTGTCAGAAAGCAGAGATCAAAGAAAAGGGTGGCTTGTGCTTAGATGTTCCAACTAGATGGAATTCTACATATTTTATGTTGGAAAGCGCTTTAAAGTTTAGAGCAACATTTGATAAATTAGGGGAAAAGGATGCAGTTGTTGCTAGGGAAGGACCTCCATCAGTGTTTGATTGGGATAATGCACAGGTTTTGTGTCTATTTTTGAAAAAGTTTTTTGAGATTACAAAGGCTTTGTCCGGCACATCTTATGTTACTTCTTCAATGCTTTTAATCCAACTATATGAGGTTGAAAAACTTTTACTCGTGAGTTCAGTATCAGATAATTATCTTCTTCAAGACATGAGTAAAAGAATGAGAGACAAATTCAATAAATATTGGGGAAGCCTAGACAAAATCAATATCATCTTGTTGATAGCAAATGCATTGGATCCACGATATAAGCTTAGATTTATAAGCTATTTTTATGCTAAGCTATTTGATAAAAGCAAATCTGTTGAAGCCACTCAAATGGTCACGTCTGAATTGCATAAGTTGTTCAAGTTTTATGAATGTCATTCTATTCCAAGAAAAGCTTCAAATGAGGTGGGAGAGTACAGTGAAAGCAATGTTGAGGCTTGCACAGCTGATGATTTTCTATAATTTTGTGAAGAGAATGATGAGCAATGGTCGAAAACAGAAATTGATATGTATCTTCAAGAACCAGGATTGTTGCAAACTAGCAAGATTAATGTTTTAGAATGGTGGTCAGCTAATGCATCAAGATTTAAAGTATTATCTTTGATTGCTCGTGATATATTTGTTATTCCTGTTTCTACCGTGGCGTCTGAATCTTCTTTTAGTACTGGTGGACGAGTTCTTGATGCATATAGAAGTTCTTTATCTGCAAATACTGTGGAATCATTAATATGTTGTCAAGATTGGTTAAGGACAACTCCCAAGCCATCCGATATTGAAGAGGTATTTGGAGAGTTTTCCATTGCAATGCCAGGTACCAATTTGAATTGTTCAACATCAGGTAACATTTTATGTCTTTATTTTCTTTTTTACATATATTAAATATATGTCATAGGTAATAAGTTCAGAAACATAACTTGTATGATAAGCCTTAGCTCATTTATATATGTTTTCTAATTGTTTTGCAGAAAGTGCAAGTGTTCATTCCAGTGCTGCTACCGTTGCCAACATTCCTAATAAGGTTGTGTTAAATAAGAGTTTTCATTATTTAGTCTTTGATTTTAAATTTCAGATGATTATTACTAAATCTTATATTTTCTACTTTCAGGGAAAAGATATTCTAAATGAAGGGTGAGATTTGAAAGATATGTTTGATTTATGTTGTGTTTATGTTATATTCATTGTGATGTATATGACTTTCAAACAAATTTTGTAGTGGATTGAATGAACTTGATATTGTTTCAAGAAAACACATGGAACAGGTGTAATGCATTGAAGTGTTAAGGCAAGGACTTAAGCATTTGCAACTTTTACTTTAACTTGTTTTGATATTATTTGTCTTTGTTTTAGATATTCAAAATGTTAAACAGGTTGTTCATTTTAGCAATTGAAACAGGTTATTTGGAGCTTGTTACTGTATTTGTTAAAAATTTCTCAATTTAGAAGGTTGCGCAGATGTTTGATGGGTTGTTTGGATATTAATTTTGTGCTTGGTTGTGAAATTTTATCAAGCGAAACAAGTTATTTGCATATCAATTGCTATTTGATTGTGAAAATTTCTACATGTATTAATGTCTCCAACTTGATATGTTGATATTTCTGTTTCATTGGAAAATTCTTTTCAGAATATAGTATTTCTGTATTTGGAGCCAAGTTGGATGCATGACGTTTTTAGGAACCGATTTGGAACCGAACCGGAACCGACCCACACTTGAAAAAATTGGGTAGGGTAACCTCCGGCCCGACCCGGTCTAAAATAGGGTAGGGTAGACATTTTTAAAAAATGGGTAAGGGTAGGTTCCACCCCTACCCGGGGGTACCCAAACCGACTTGCACCCCTAGTATTTGGCCATAAATTCTTTATATGGTTGTGAATTTCAATAAAAATATGTATATAAAATAGAGAAATTCTATTAATGAATTTTTATATGTCTTTTAAGGGTAAAGGATTTAAAGGTTGAGTTTAAATGTTAAATATAAGGAGAAAAGGTTTTGGTTCACAAATATGAGGTAAGTAGGATTTTGAATTGATCTTTGTTAATTTTATACTTTCCTATTTATGTGACAGGTTCTGCCAATGGATTTGTATGTGAATTCGATGGATTTTAGGTTTAGCAATTTGTTCATGCGGTATTTATGATGTTGAATTGTTAGCAAAGCAGCTTGAGTTTGTAACTTTGATTAGTATTTGAGAAAGTGTAATTTAGCATATCATAGCATAATGTTTGATTGCATAAGCACGACAAGAGAAAGATGGCTTAAAGTTATTGTGTTGGTTAAGGGCTTGCACAAATGCAATGAGAGTTAAAGAGGAAGTAAAGTTAAATGGTTAAGTGCATGAACATGAGTAGTTACATAACTGTATGAGCATGAGCATTGATATATTAAATGTTTATGAAAATTTAACATTTTAATTGGTCGTTTTGAGCTGATCTTTAATACTAAGCAAATTTTCATTCGATTTCTTACTTACTGAGTTTGCCTGGACTTATTCCAATTTTTTTTCTTTTTCTTTTGTAGTTAACATGAAAAGCAAATGACGCAAAATATTACAGATCTCAGCAGGATATGGAAATCGGGTTAAATATTTATTTAATTCAAGTTCTTGGAATTTATAATATTGAAGTAGTGAGATTACAAAAAGATTTTTGATTGACATTGAGAAAGTTAATGTAATTTTTTATAATTATCAAAGAAATGTAATTAATGATTTGACGATTTTCCCTTAGCTTGACCCATCCTGGCAGTTGTTATGTAGCAACCGCCAGTCGTGGGAGGCATGGCCAATGGGGCATTACATCCTATTCTTTTTCTCTCCTTCCCCGCTCCTTGTTTTTCTTTCTCTTTGTCCCGTCTTTCTTCCTTCCTCTTTTCCTCTCATCTTTTTTCTTTCACCTACCGCACGGCCTCGCAGAACCCGTTAATAATCTATCAACCTGTTTACTAAATAGATTGTAAATAAGTTAGGATAAAAGTTTTTTAAATAGGTTAATAAATGAATTAGAGTTGAGATTTTTAAAATAAATTAAGATTAAAATCAATCTTTAATCCTTCCAATCCAATCCCTTAACACCGGTGCTTGTGATCCAGCTAGAAGTATAAATTGCCTTACGTGTTTGCTGCTTTGCATATAATTTCTTGGACGCTGCCACGTATACGCAGTTGGTGAAAGTGCTGAATTGATTAATACAGATGGACAATCAGAATTTAGGTGGGCCACAATTTCCACCGCTGTCCAGATCATATAGTGAGTTTCCGACCATGTGGAAAGTGCGGATCTTGGATCGCATGTGCTGCTGCATTGAACTGATGGTAGGCCCCACTGGATCTGTTTGAACGGCTTGATTTCGCATGCGGGCTCGGCTGCTGTTCACGGCCAAGATCTGATGGAAGGAATTATATTGATAATGGCTGCTAAAGGCAGTGATTTCATACTTGGACAGCCAGGATCACTTGATGGGAAACTATGGACGGCTGGCGTGTGGCCTCTATTTTGCTGACTTGAACGTGTTGGATGGGCGGATGCACGCCCCCTTCGTGTTCGGAGATTGAGCATGATGCATTCGTCCACCCTGCTAGCTAACTTTAGAAATTTCCACACCATGATTATGGACGGCATGGAATATTTCCAATTTTGGCAATTATTTCTGCCTTTGTGGTGGACGTTTCCACTTTTGCCTTGTTGGAATTTCGTGGTTTTAAACGGTGTGGCCCACTTTTGATTAGTCGGCACAATTTGTGATTTTTACCGTGAACTAATATTTGTATTTAAATTAATACAAGTTTTTTAATTTCATTTCGCGAAATCGAATAATTATTTATTTTATTTTAAATGTAAAAATTATAAAATTATTCTGTTTACTTGAAATAAACAAATAATCAATAATAAATGCCCAATATTACATAAACACAATTTTAAAGTAAAATTTTCAAATAATCAAATAACCTTTCACGTGAAATAAACAAATAATCAGTAATAAATGCCCAATATTACATAAACACAATTTTAAAATAAATTTTTCAAAATAATCAACTAACCATCCATGAAATTAGTACAAATTACCCTCGAAATATTTGTTATCTATCAACGTATTACTTGAATTCATATGGACAAAATGACGCATATAGAAATCCAAAGCACACATATTGCAGGAAGTGTTCATTGGTTTGATACCAAGTATCATATGATACTAAGCCTACCTATTATATTTGTGACCGGGTAATAAGCACACATATTGCATGAAGTGTTCATTGGTTTGATACCAAGTATCATATGATGCTAAGCTACCTATTATATTTGTGAACGGGTAATTTTATAGTACTTTTTTCAAATACACTCACTACGTTAAACTCTAATTCTAAATATATTTATAACATTTTCAAATTTTAAAATATGTCCACTATGTTTTCTTTTAATCCCAAAGATACTCATTTTATAAAAAATCGTTAGTTTTTTATAAATACTCAAAATACTTCTATTATAAAATAACAAATGATAAAATAAAATTAGCACTCTCTAAATTTAAAGTTCACATGCAATTAGGGCATTAGTGAGTTGTGGTATTTGATTTTTTCTAATCTCGTTCTAAATTTGAAGGGTTTTTTAGTAATTTCACATATTAATTAACAATGTTAACTCATGCAATGAACATTTTTTAGATTAAATGTAAAAGTAGCAGGTATATTTAGAATTTTGAAAATATTATCGGTATATTGGAATTAGAGTAAAATCATAGTAGATATATTTAAGAAAAGTTCAATTTTTTATGCCATACAATCCTACAAGTAATTCCGTAACTTGCATTGCAAAAGCTGATAAATTCAATGTACCTACAAGTAACTTATTTAAGTTGTGCCCCAGGTAAGGGTGTTAACGGATCGGGTTGAACGGGTTGGAGCCTAATCCTAATCCTAACCCATTTAATATATCTCAACCCTAATCCGTTTATTAACCCATTTAAAAAACTTCAACCCTAACCCATTTACAACCCATTTAATAAATGGATTAACGGGTTGTTAACGGGTTGTTAACGGGTTGTGTTTGTTACTAATTTTAATGCTAAAACCTTCAATAAATCTGTAAAATTAAATAAATTCAATAACTAGAAGTTAACATACTTGATCTGCCGAGTCTTCGTGCGTGCGGCACCGCAGATTTAAAAGTCACAGCGTGCCGACGTTTGCGGAGTCTTCGTGCGTGCGGCGGCAGGTCGAAGGTCGTAGTGGGTGTCGACTCCCGACATATGCCGAATGCCGAATGTCAAATATGACGCCCGTTCTTTTGCAGTTTGCAGGCAAGCCCTTCGACGACTCAAAAGATCGGAGAGGTACACAATTGCGGAGGAGGAAGCGAGCTAGCCTTTCTAGTGGCGAGTAAGAGAAGAGATAAGAGAAGAGAGAAAGGGCGATGAAGAGAGCCAGCACAGTCCACAAATCGATACCGGAGCTAGCAGGAGAGAAAAGAGAGAAAACGAGTGGGCGAGGGAGACACTCTATGCCCTTGAAGAATGATCTGGTTGATGTAACTGCAACATTAAATGCGATTCATTTATTTGTATGTGGCTTTGTTAACAGCGCAGTGCAGCGTAGTTATCATGGGTCGTTGAGTGGGGGAGTCAAAAGCAATTGGTGCTTTTGTAGAAGGGGTCCCAGCTCTGAAATATTGTTGTGCGTGCGGCAGCAAATCTAAGAGAACTTCAAATCTCAGTCTCGGCTACAACTGCAGAAGTTAACATCATGCGCAGGCGCTGGGCGGAATAGAGTGCCGAAAGCGGGAAGCTAATAACTTACTAAATTTATATATATAATTATATATAATATATTATAAATGGGTTATACGGGTTGGACGGGTTATATAAACGGGTTGGACGGGTTGCAAAGTCTCAACCCTAATCCGTTTATTTAATTAAATGGTTAAACGGATTGGCGGATCATAACCCATTTATTCAAAAATCCCAACCCAAACCCATTTATTAACGGGTTGGACAAGCGGGTTGACGGGTTGACCATGACCATTAACACCCCTAGCCCCAGGCCACTGAGGGTTCACCTCAGTCAATCACCGTATTGAGGCGGGTTCGATTCTCGTTGGCAGTAGCATTGTAGCGTTTCTCCTCATCGCGTGGGAGCGTAATATAAATATTAATGAAAAAAAAGTTGTGCCCTCAGTGACAAACCGTTATAAGTTTACTACTAAAGCTTCATTAAAATATTTATTTTTGAAATAGGAATAAAAAAAATTTTGTTGGAGGGCTAAGTTTACTCATTATTGGCAAATAGGTATAATTTCTTCCTAATAGTCAAATTTTAGCAAGGAATTAAAATTTTCTTGTAATATTAAAAAGAATCAAGTTCCTCGCTAATTTCAAAGTCCTTTCTGGTATAAACGATAATTAGACTCTTTGCTAATTCAAATTTTCTTGTAGTATTAGCTATATTTTTCTTTTAAGTTTTTGATGCAAATAAACTTCTTACAACCTTTCTTATCATTAGAAATTTACTTTTCACAACTCCTATTGAGTTATGGTTATTAAAAGCTAACTTTTAGAGAAAATAATTATCCATTTTGCTGTAATTATTTATTTTATTAGTTAGTATTTTTTAAAAAATTCTAAATATCGCTTGAAAACACGTTGTAAAAATGCTGATTTTCTTGCAGTGTCTCAACACGTGACTAGCTACATGTTGCTCCAATTTCTGCGAACCTTCATGTTGCTAGTACCCGGGTTTAATTTGTTTAATTTCTCTTAATGGATTAACCCGTAGAAATCATTTTTCTGATTTTGTTGACACCTCACCATTGGGCCCTCAAAAATGGAAAAATGGACACAAGATTCAAGCCCAAGCAAATCCAAGACAAAAAGAAGTTTAAGCAAGCTAAACGGGCCCTCTGCACTCAGCCCACGGGAGCGAAGCTCCACCAAGCCTCGAAGCAGGCTTTTCAACAAACCAGGTCCGACCCACAAAGAGCGAAGCTCCTACAGGCCACCTCAACGAGCTCCATAATGCAGCCCAGACGCAACAAATGGGCTTAGCCAAGCTTTAGCCCACCAGATCCAGCCCACCAAGCCTCAGAAGCAGGCTTCTCTACAACTCTGGGCCTCTACAACGGCCCACCTAAAACAACAGGCTTAGCCAAGCTCTAGCCCACTAAGCTCAAAACCCATGGACCAAGTCCAACACCTCAAGTGACCCAAGGCCCATGCTCTCACTCCAAGCTCAAGCTCATGGACCAAGTCCAACACCTCAAGTGGCCCAAGGCCCATGCTCTCACTCCAAGCTCAAGCCCATGGACCAAGTCCAACCCTTCAAGTGGCCCAAGGCCCATGATCTCACCTCAAGCTCAAGCCCATGGACCAAGTCCATGACCCCAAGTGGCCCAAAGCCCACTCCTACATCTATAAAAGGAGGAGCACCCCCCTCACTCAAGACACACTTGGAGAGGCATCCCAAAGGGGAGGACGGGAGTCTGCAGCAAAGCCCCGGCGACCCGCTTTTCACGCTCTCCAAGCTACGAGCTTCTCTTCCGTGCCCCCTTTTTCCATCTCTCTCATTCTCTGAAGTCTTTCATTTTCCCCCTTTCACGACGTGTAAACCGCCTCGGGTTGGCAGATTTTACTATATTTGCTTCAACCCGAAGGCCGGAACCCAAACTTTGTACGACTAGTGCCTTATTTCGTTAAACAGGGGCTGATCTCCCTTTAAAGATCAGTGGTGACTCCGTTTTTTCTTTATTTTTGCGTGCGTGTTTAAGTTAACGCCCCGGCAAGGCGGGTGCACGCGGGTCCATGGATTCTAGTCACACTTCCAGAAACGCTTCAAGCGAACTGGTCATTCTTCCAGAAACGCTTCAAGCGAACTGGTCATTCTTCCAGAAACGCTTCAAAAGAACTGGTCCTTTTTCCAGAAACGTTTCAAGCAAACTGGTCACTTTTCCAGAGACGCCTCAGGCAAACAGAACCCGTGGACCTCGAACATTCTCACACGCAGAACTTAAAACAAATAAAATCTGAAAAAACACACAAAAGGACTCGGACCTCTAAGCATTCATCCAAAGGTTGATCTCCTTATTATCTGTTTACAAGTGCTAACCATTTTCATTGATTGCTAAGGTTTTCACCATAGCTTGAAGGCAGAACAGGTCAGCCACAGATCGAAGCCCCATTGTTACCAGATCGAGAGCAGCTAGGATGGAGTCCGAGCAATCCTCACTGCATGAAGAATGGGATCACCAGCTCGAACAGTCCATTGAAGCTTATATGGCGACCATGGACAAGAGGATGCAAAAGTTGGAAGAAGCCCTGTCAAACATGAGACAACCTCTAATGGGTGGCCAAAATACGGCTACACTACCATTCTATTCTCAAAACCCGAACATGAAACAAGGCGGAGGACCTCAACAATCTTCCCACAGATCAAGGAACGATCACTATAAAGAAGAGGAGTTGGTCTTAGAACAAGGCCGTAATGAAATCCAAGACCTCAAGAACCAACTTCAAAATCAACTAAAAGAAATGGATGAGTGAATCCGACAACATCAAGGGGAGGGCCTACCCTCGGCCAAAATAGAAGATCTATGCCCATTCCCCGACATCAAGCTACCCAAGAAGTTTGAGATACCGACTCTACCCGCATATGAAGGAGACTCATGTCCAAGAGCTCATCTCAAGGCCTTTTGCGGCATCTTATACCCCTTGGTGAAAAGAGAAAAAGTCTTGATAAGGCTATTCCAACATAGCTTAAAGAAAGACGCCTTGGAGTGGTACACATCACTTGATTGCCGGTTAATTAAAACATGGGAACAACTCTCCTTGACCTTCATAGACCGCTTTTCATATATGCTAAACACGGCTCCCAAAAGGGCCGATCTAGAAGCACTAAAGCAAAAAAGGGATGAAACATTCTCAGAGTATGTGGCTAGATGGCGTGCCTTGGCGACGAAGATGAAAAGCCCATTGCCGTTGGATGAGCGAATCTCCATCATCATCAACTCAACACACCCGAGCATCTCAGGCTACCTCATCTCTCACTCATATGTCAACTTTACTCAACTCCTCCAAGCCGGGGACCAAGTGGAGGCGGGAATCAGACATGGCACCATCTCCCCATGGCCACAACAGGAGAATGCTATTTATACTGAACAAGCAAGTCAGACATCTCAAATAGCGAACATCGACATGGAAATCAATTTTGTGAGGGATAATGCCAAAACCTTTGACCTTTCTATTTTCATAACAAAAGTCCAACCCCAAAATGCTTCTATCATTTTACAAGGCCGAAATTCCAATTCTATTGTCCTTCAAAGAAAAAATGTTGAGCCGGTCATTTTATTGGGAAAACCTGTCAAGCCTATGCAAGAGAATCATATGTTGCATAAATCTTCTATTGTCCAAAGAACATCCTCAAATACTTTTCCTACAAATCCGGAAACTCCTCCCAAGATAGGAAGTCAACCCACTTTGCCTCACTTCTCCCCAGAAAATGTCTTCATTCCAATCAACCAACCAACATGCCCGTAGTCTAAAAACGCAGAAGAGAACCTAAAAGCCCCTCACATCTCTACTCCTAGCATCCCTCCAAAGCAGTCATTGTCATCATCTTCTACACAACCATGCCCGACCACAGAAGGTGAAATATTAATCTTATCAACAAAACGGACAAACACCTCAGAAAAGGAGGTGCTAGCCAAAGAGCACAAATTTCAAGAAATTCCTGCACAAGAAAAGCTAAATGGAAGAGACCATCTACAAGTCACAAATGAATTCATCCCCCACACAAACAATCAAGCAGAGGCATCTAAACAGCCTCAACAAACCATCATCAACACAGGCAATGTCGACGAAGTCGAATAGCCAACAAGGTTAGCCCTGGAAGCCGCAGAATGCGCGGGGCACACAACCATCATATATCAACCTACAGTCACAAATACATCTTCATCAACACATCCACAAGGGATAGTTCAAAATGGCTACCAGATAGTCTTTCCATCAAGCTTGACAGGAAAAATGCCAACAACCAATGAAAACAATATTTCACAGGGGGCAAAAAGCGCACAAAAAGCAAAAGGCTGGGGCATGACAGAGAAGCATGGGGGCAGCCTATCAAAGCCGCATCCCAAAGAAGCATTAAATTCAAGCTACAAGGAAAAAATTACAAACGAAGGCTAAAGAGCAAAAGGTGGAGAAAAAGGCATTTATATCATCCCAAAGCATCGGGGCAAATAGTTTTGAAGAAAAAAGACACAAATTACTTTTATATCATGTTTCATCCTACATCAAACAAAGTTTGGGACCCGGGAGGCAAAGCTACATGAGGAAAGGGACGACATCCGCCTTTCTGCGCTCTCTATGAAAATGGGGGCAATCCATAACTGCTGAACTACTGTTGCTGGAAGCAAGCCTCGACGACCTACATCAGGGTTCCACAGCGCCAATAGCAAAGCAAACTTCCAGACACCCGTAGCAACCCCGATCCTTGAAGGGCAAGTGCAGAAAGCATGATGAAGAGATTTTGAGCCAGACGGACGAGAAAATCGCGCAAAATCGCACGAAATTTGGGAAGTACGGCACGCACACGGAAAATCCGAATTTCAGCAGCGCGGATCGTGGAAAAATCGCACAAAATTCAGGAAGTACGGAAATCCACCCATAAAATCCAGATTTCAGTAGGCGGATCGCGGAAATCAAGGAGGACGCTGACAGACCTGGAAAGTTTTTAGGTCTATAAATATATAGCAGTGCGGATCACGGAAAAATCGCGCAAAATTCGGGAAGTACAGAAATCTACCCGTAAAATCTGGATTTCAACAGGCAGATTGCGGAAATCAAGGAGGACGCTGACAAACCTGGAAAGTTTTTAGGTCTATATATATAATGGTACACGATGACCCTGCGTAGAATTCTCAATGGCCTACGGCCTACAAAGGATTAAAACATCCCAAGATACATCAAAGACAAGAGCCTTACAAGATCAATGCCCTGCAGAAGCAACATATCACATACATGCATCCAAAGCACGAGACAGGAAGGTCATCCAAAAAAATTAGCCGGTATTCACACGGCTTTACATCCAAAAAGAGACACTCAAGCATTTGGATTTACAAAAAATACAATTTGACCAAAAAAAAAGAAAAAAAAGAGGAATAGCGGCTCCGGCAACGAGAAAGGCCACCGCTGCGAGTGCCGCCACCGCCGAAGACCGGCCACCTCGAGAAAGCTGCTACCGCCGCATCAACGCCGGCAAAGAAACAAAGCAAGCGACGGCGCTGGAAGACCGTCTCGCACCACCACAGCCACAAGATGCCTCAACTCCGTCAACCAGGGAGTCAAAAAAATCACCACCAAATGCTCCTCCCGGCCACCTGAGCTTGATCCCTGGCAATGACAACAGCATGCTGAACGAGTCCCGACCACCATTAACCAACAGGAAAATGGAATGAACAAAAAAAAGGAACCTACCACCGATCTCCCACAAAGAGCCTCCGATGGTCAATGATAGCAGCACCACTAGCAGCCTCAGTGACAGCAGCGACGACCAGCTAGCCTGGTTAACGCTCCCGAACCGTACTCGCATCACGGCTATCACTACCACTGCCACATTGACGCTGACAGCAAAACCCACCACTGCCACCACCGGCAACAAGGAAGGTTGGTCGCGGAAAGCCTCAAAAAAAAAGAAAAAAAACAACACTGGCAGTGATGCTGCCTTCGATCCGCTTGACCACCCCAACGACGGCAGCAACGGCTCGCCGAAAATCGTCGCCGCCATTGACGATGAAGGGAAGGCCACAAAAAAAAGGAGGAAAAATATATATAAAAGGGGAACGCAAGAGAGAATACCACTTAACCAACCGCCGAGACTGTCACTGCCGACTAAACAAGGGAGGATGGTGGTCGGGAACAAGACAGATGGTGACCCTAGAAGCTCCGGAATGGCGGACGAACAACAACCACTATTACCTTGCCCGACCAAATGCCCGGAGGAGCTAGCGAAGGCCCAAAGCTGCCGCTACTGTGATCGCAAAAGAAAGGGAGAAGAAAAAATGAGAGGAAAAGAAAAACCCACCCGGCATCGTCAGCAAAGAAGAAAGAAAAAGAAAGAGAGGCGCGGTACCTGCCGATCTCTCGCCTGGAGCTCTGATGGTCAACTACGGCAACCGCAAGGCCATCAAACTGCTGCTGCCAACGATGACGAAGAGGACAGTAGCTGGAACGAAAAAAAGCAAACCATAATCAACGATAAGAAGGGGGCCGCACATGCACCTGCCAGGATGAAATTCAGAAAATACACCCATCTCTTATTTTGAAAAAAAATCGGTAGCGATAGCAGCAGCCCAAGCGAATCACCTGCTGCCATTAACAAAAAGAGAAAAGCTAGAAATCATAGGAAAATGCAGAAAATACCTACCCACATAGGAACCACGGCAAAGACAGCAGCACCCTTTCATGACCCCGACAATGGCGGCAGCAACAAGTAGCGCAATCCAATCGTCGCCGAAGACAAAGAAACCGGCAACAACAGCAGCGCCCACCGTTGCTAAGAAAGAAGCAACAGTAGGCTAACGGCACGACAACAGGCGGCGAAATGAGCCTCCGTCAGCGGCAGTGACGACGACGAGGATTTCAGCCGCGGTTGCCAGAAGCAAGGAGGACAAACCAATGATGATGGTCCACGGCAGCAGCGGCGACTTCATCAATCGTCGCCGGAGAAAGAGGAGAAGAAGCCAAAGGCGGCAGCAGCCGGCGACAACGGCAGTAACCACACTAGCCGGAGAAGACAAAAACGCAGTGATGCCGGGGAAGAAGAAGGTAGGCACGGTAGAAAGACGACAGCAGCAGCACGGAAGAATGACGTCCGGGCAACAGCAGCGACCGAACGACGGCAGCACCTCGCCGGCGGACGAAGGGAAGACGACTCAGGCGATGGCGGTAGCAACAGGCAAGAAAATAGAAAAGGGAAATCAAAGAATCGGGCCCCCGTCAGAGACCCTAAAATTGGTTTAAATGGCAGAAAGCTCCCCGCCATCTACAGAAATTGCGAAATCATTCGGATTCAAGGCTAGTGCAAAACAAGCCAGCAAGTCCACAATTTTTCAAAAAGGACCACTCTCCCAGAAGAAACATTATTAGTTCGCAGAAATTGCGAAGTGACCCAAAAAAAAAACAAAAACAAAAAAACAAAAAATTAAAAAATTAAAAAACAAAAACAAAAAAAGAGAGAGAAGAAGAAGAAAACGAGAAAAAAGAAAAGATTGTTTAGGTCAACAGGGGTGTCCGACGCTTTGCCATTCACCGTCAAGACGCCTCTGGCAAAGGGGGGCAACTGTTGACACCTCACCATTGGGCCCTCAAAAATGGAAAAATGGACACAAGATTCAAGCCCAAGCAAATTCAAGACAAAAAGAAGTTTAAGCAAGCTAAAGGGGCCCTCTGCACTCAGCCTACGGGAGCGAAGCTCTACCAAGCCTCGAAGCAGGCTTTTTAACAAACCAGGTCCAGCCCACAAAGAGCGAAGCTCCTACAGGCCACCTTAATGGGCTCCATAATGCAGCCCAGACGCAGCAAATGGGCTTAGCCAAGCTTTAGCCCACCAGATCCAGCCCACTAAGCCTCAGAAGCAGGCTTCTCTACAACTCTGGGCCTCTACAACGGCCCACCAAAAACAAGAGGCTTAGCCAAGCTATAGCTCACTAAGCTCAAAACCCATAGACCAAGTCCAACACCTCAAGTAACCCAAGGCCCATGCTCTCACTCCAAGCTCAAGCCCATGGACCAAGTCCAACACCTCAAGTGGCCAAGGCCCATGCTCTCACTCCAAGCTTAAGCCCATGGACCAAGTCCAACCCTTCAAGTAGCCCAAGGCCCATGATCCCACCTCAAACTTAAGCCCATGGACCAAGTCCATGACCCCAAGTGGCCCAAAGCCCACTCCTACATCTATAAAAGGAGGAGCACCCCCCCTCACTCAAGACACACTTGGAGAGGCATCCCAAAGGGGATAACGGGAGTCTGCAGCAAAGCCCCGGCGTCCCGCTTTTCCTTCGCTCTCCAAGCTACGAGCTTCTCTTCCACGCCCTCCTTTTCCATCTCTCCCATTCTCTTAAGTCTTTCATTTCCCCCCTTTCACGTCATGTAAACAGCCTCGGGTTAGTAGATTTTTCCATATTTGCTTCAACCCGAAGGCCGGAACCCGAACTCTGTACGACTAGTGCCTTATTTCGTTAAACAGGGGCTGATCTCCCTTTAAAGATCAGTGGCGACTCCGTTTTTTCTTTATTTTTTGCGTGCGTGTTTAAATTAACGCCCCGGCAAGGCGGGTGCACGTGGGTCCACGGATTCCAGCATAATACGCTGCCGTTATGCTGCTAGATTTGTAACTTGATCCGTGTACGGAAAGCCCCGTCTTAGCCATTATGCTGCCGAAATCACGAGAAAACGCCCATATGCCAGATTTATCTAAAAACCGTGAATCCTAACACGTTTTACCCCATGTGGATGCAGGAAAACTAAGCCCACGTTGCTGTCTTGGAGGCGTTGAAAACCCATCCAACACGATCCAGATTTTCAAAGCGAGGAAAACCATTCCGAGCCCATCGTAGCGCTCGCGGCGGGTGCTACAGATTCCTAACAAATACGACCTACTAATATTTTAGATATGTTTACTTTTCTTTTAATTGAGGTTTTTTCTTATCACTGACTGATCTTGGATACAAAGGGATAGTCAGAATAATTGATTTATTAAAATTTTCTATACACATGCATTACCAAGATTTTTAAATAGTTTTTTATTTTTAAAAAGGTAGAATTTCTTTTGTTCTCGCAAGATATGCACTTAATTCATAATATACTCACAACGTTTTACAAATTTATTTTGTATTCATAACATTTTATCCTAAAATCTTATTGTACTCACGCCTTAACACAACCTTTATATGTCTCATTGAAAAGACGATTTTATCCCTTTAAATTTTTTATAATTAAAATAATTCGCCTTAATATAACTCTTAAATTATTTAATATCATATGTTAATTATTTACTATTTTTCTCTTGCATTTATAATATTTTACCCTAAAATCTTACTGTACTCACGCCTTAATACAACCATTATATGCCTCATTGAAAAGACGATTCTACCCCTTTAAATTTTTTATAATTAAAATAATTATCCTTAATATAACTCTTAAATTATTTAATATCATATGTTAATTTTTTACTATTTTCTCTTGTATTTATAACATTTTACTCTAAAATCTTATTGTATTCACTCCTTAATACAACTGTTATATGCCTCATTGAAAAGACAATTCTACTCCTTTAAATTTTTATAATTAAAATAATTCTCCTTAATATAAATCTTAAATTATTTAATATCATATGTTAATTATTTACTATAATTAATTGGGTCATGTTAAGGTTAAGTTGTCAAATTAGGAAATTTTGAATGAGCAAAATTATCTTTTTAGTGGAGTAAATAATAGTTGAATTGATAACGTGAGCGTGAGAGAAATTTAAGGCTAAATGTTATAAGTATAAGAGAAATTTGTAAAACGCTGCGGATATATGAAAAATTAGGCATAAATGTTAGGGGCAGGACATAAATTTTCCTTTTTAGAAACCAAAATAAAATATCAAATAAATTCGGAAATTTGTCTGCACATTTAATTAAAAAATAGAAAGGTTAAAAATTTTGAATGCGTCAGGCTTATTGAATGGTGAAGACCCATAATTGAGTATATGTTGAACAGAGCCTCAAAAAAATAATTTTCAAACTTGCATGCGATAGACGGGGCAAAAAGACAAGGAAACCGCGTGGACAGCGACGTTGGAACTTGGACGTACAACGCACCGCAGTGTCTAGCGCCATGGAAAGTGGAAACACGTTGCGCACGCAGGAGCGACCCGGGAATTCGGTGCGTTACATTCGCACAAACGCGTTCCACACGTGAAACTTTTTTTACGTTCAGCAGTGCAAAAAAAAGGTTTGAAAAAAAATTTGTAAATAAATAGTTTATTGAAGCTTTCAATCAATGATCGAAAATACAGCAACTTTTAAAAATTCATTGTTTTCAAAATTCGCAAGGGTTTTTTCATTCGTGTCAACAAGATTTGAACAACATTGCAGCCTGTCGTGGCTTTTGCAAATTTTGGATACGTAGCTGTAAGGTATGCGTATCACTTACGGTTTAAAATAAAAAAATTCTCTTGTAAACAAAAAAAATATATATTATATTATATTAATTATTTTTTATAAAGATATTTGGATAATTTGGAAATATATCAACATAATTTAACCTAACTACCAGTATACTGATATGGTTTCAAAAATTGTAAATAACTTCTACACAGTTTGATTATAATTCCAAATATATCTATATTATTATAATATTATGTGTGGACATATTTGCAAATATATATGAATTATATGAATATATTTACAGTTGTAGAAATTAAATTAATTTTTGCCAATATATCCACAATTTACATATCTTTACGAATATACTTACACTGTAATTATGATAAAACAATCTATATTTATAATTATAATTAAAATATCTAAGTATATTTGTAAGTTAACCAACATGTTTTTGTCATTTGCAAATTAAGGAAAGATACGCTACAATTTCAAAAATTTGCAAAAGCCATACTACGGCCGTAAATTCAGCCCAACGATATAGAATTCAATGCATAAATTTCAAACTTTTAAAATAAAATTTGAGCGGCAACAACACCGTTAGCACCATTTTAAATAAATGTGCCCTGTACACATATTAAATTTGTGCAAGACTCGCTAAAGAAATTATGTTAAATATGATGAATGAATTAAATTTTTATAAATCATTAATATTTAAAAATAAAGAATATTATATAAAATCACTTCGATGTAATTTTTTTTTGGAAGACACTTCTATGCAGCTTGGTTACATAGAAGCATGTTCCATTGTTATATATATATGAATACAACTTTGTTGATTATTATTTTCATATACATTACGTTAATCAATACAGAAAATTTATATTCCTTAAGATAAATAAACTTACTTTAGAAACATTCCGCTCGAATTTAAGGACAATCCTAACGATTGTCTAATTAAGCTGGACTTGATTGTGTCGGATTTCCTTAAAATCTGTAACAAATGTTAGTAAATTGTTTAAAGGGGAAATCGCAGAAATTCAGCCCATTCTGGAAATCCTTTTTTTAAAGAATTTTTATTCATATGTAGACTATTCCTTTTGTGAAATTTGGCTATATGCAGAATGTATTCAATATTTTACTTTGAATTTTAAAAATACAGAAAAAGGACATAGACATGCGCCATACTCATAAATCATATATTAAATTATTAATATAAAAATGAAAATATTTTTAACCTAAAAAGATTTAATATGTGATAACATGCTCCCCACCATGTTTTAGCACATTTTATTGTTCTTTGTAATATATAACATGGTGGGAATAATTCATTCGTAACTCTTTTCCATTGAAAATTATGACTATAACTTAGTAAATAGGTCCCATTTGTAATGGACCCTACTTTTATCCTATTTTTAAAACTTTTATCCTACTCTATTCTTAATTTGAATCTGTTCAAAACTTACCTTACTCTATTTTTTAATGTAAGATTGATTTTGATTTTAGTTTTAAATTGGTTATTTTAATAATTTTATATTATTTAAAAACTATAATTCCATTATAAATCTTACTTAAAACCTACAGTTAAGATTATAATAATATATTCATCAAAAAAGATTATAATAATATAATTTTTGAAATATATTTATTAAATCTACTAAATAATAGATAATTAAACAAGTTTCTATATATTTAAATAATAAATTTTATGTCTTTCAATATAAAATATATTTTATAAACGATATATTGAAAGTATATTAATAATTTAGGTTGAGTTGGAGTATCTAGATTTTGAAAGTTACCCTATCGTATTTAAACCAGGTACTTTTATTTTTACTTAGAACACATCATATCCTGTGATTAAAAAAAATAAAAACCTTACTTGCTTATTTTTTATATTTATACATGGGCCCCTATTAGGTTCACACGGGTGCACTTAGTTTTTGATGCACCCGGGGGAAAATACTGATTTTTTTTATTTTCTAAATTTTTTTACACAATTGTTAATTAAAATTACTAAAAATGTAACCGATTTTAAAAATAAAAAATATTCAAAAATCTCCAAAATTGATAAAAATTGATACACATGTTAAATATATTTAGATTAACAGTTATGTAAAAAATATTTTAAAAAATAAAAATTAGTATTTGCACCCGAGTGCACCGAAAACTAAGTGCACCCAGGTGCATTTGAAAAATCTCATTCATACATTATAATATCTTTATATTACAATAGAGCATATTCATATCCTTCACACTATGGAGGAAAATTTTCTACATACACCCCAATACTAGGAAAATTTTTGTAAAACTCCCATTTTGGGGGAAATTATAGAACCTCCACTACTTATTTAGTGCTAATCTGGTGTACCTAGGAGCACTTAGCTTCATTGCACTGGGGTATAAAAACTCTTTTTTTAAAATTTTTATATAACTATTAAACTTTACTATTTTTAAAGATTTGTGGTTTTTTGAATTTTTAAAATCAATGACATTTTCGTAATTTGTGAATTGACAAGCTTATAAAATTAGCATTGATTTTGCCCGTCGCCACCGCAATAGTAAAGAGGGTATTTTCCGCAATGAAGATCTCTAAGAATCGATTTCGCAAATAAATAGCAGATAATTGGATGAATGACGTTCTTATTATTTACATTGAAAAGGATATATTTGAATGTATTGACAACCAATTGATTATAGATAAATTTTAAAATACGAGAACTCACCGAGGACAACTGTAAATTTTTATGTATTTATTTTTAAATTCATAATAGTATAAATTAACTTTTTCCACTTTTTATTTAAGTGTTATAATTTTATTTACCTAATTCCAGATTGAGGATGATGTTTAAAATATATATTTCAATAATTTTATGATAAAAATTATTATTATTATTTTTTTTTTTTGGATTGGTATGTAATTACATATATCTCAACACATTTCATACTTTTTTTTGAAGATCTGAGACATTCTTACAAATCTGGGGACACACATAACATCCCAAAGAAATCTGGAGACACAGCTCCACGAAAGAATCTGGAAGACACAGCTTCCAACAGGCCACCGAGAGACTACTTGCTCTCACACCTCCTCCACCCAGGAGACTACCTGCTCCCACACTTTTTTTTTTTTTTTTTGGGCCGAAAATCCCATCCGGGATTCGAACCCGCACCGACAATACGAAGCAGTATTTGCGTTGCTGTCGGTGACCAACCGAGCTAGCCTCGGTTGGTGATAAAAATTATTCTTATACTTATGAAAATTTTAAAACCAATTGCGAGTTTTGCCCCCACTAACCTGAGGTCCTGCATCCGCCGCCACTGGACTAATTATTCTAAGATGGGTTAACGTAATTTTGAAAAATCTCATCTATCATCTCGAAATTCAATTTTCAGTCGTTTTCAATCACCCGATGAGGTGGCGAAGCCTAGTAAATTTAATTACTGGGCCGCTATCTCGGTATACGGCTCAGGTGGTCAGGCTATCCTAATTCCCTTATGTCTCGTTTCTCTGATCGGGCTCTTTTCAAGGCAGGCGACAAACACGTCACGCTGCTGGGACTAGTAAGCGATGTGAATCTCTATACTGTACAGGGAAATGCGAGGAGCCAAGCTAATAAACGCCACGACACTTCGGTCGTCGGCTAAGTCAGGCTGCCCGCAAACGGGTTAATATTGTATCTTGTCCGGTGCAGGTAATGTCCCATTTGTGTACGGATTTTACATAATTTTCTTTGTATATGGGGGTCTTTGCAGAAATATTTCTTCATGATTTGAGTCTTTGCAGAAATATTTCTTCATGATTTGAGGATTGTAAATTTACTTGATTCGTAAATCTATTATCACATTGTATAAAAATATCAATCAAAAAAAAAATTCAAGATGCTGCTGGCTATGAATCTACACCCCACGTTGATGATAAAATTAGAATTTCATCTACTCATTGTAAGTAGAATCAATTATTTCAATAGCACGTTGTAAAAATGAGATAACATTTGCAAATGTGTAAAATCATGGTAATAAAATTATTTAATTAATATTTAAATTTTAAAGTTGTTTTTGAACATTTAAACTATCTAAAACATAATTATTATATGAATAAATAATTATATTTATAAAGGTGTGATGATTCCATATGGCTAGTTGCATGAGAGATCCCTTGCAGCCATTTGATTTACACTTTCTATTTTTTTATAAAATTATTAGGGTAATTTGCAAATATATCTAGTTACTTTGATTAAAAATGCAAATATACCAACATAATTTTAAAAATTATAAATAATCCCACGTAATTTAACTATAATTACAAATAATCTCATGCTGTTATACCACCATTATGGCATGAGTATATTTGTAAAAATATGTAAACTATATAGGTGTATTTGCAGTTTCACATACTAAGTGATATATTTAATTTTTGAAAATAATCCATATATAGTTTAACTATAATTGCAAATAACCCTCATGTCATGACGATGCAATAACGACATCATAACAACATGGGGTTATTTGTGAAAATGGTTAAACTATATGGAGTTATTTGCAATTTTTAAAACTACATGGATGTATTTGCAATTTTGATCAAACTAAGTGGGTATATTTGTAAATTATCCAAACTTTATATATTAAGTTTTATTATTTATTCATTTTTCTCTTGAATTTCTAATATCAATAATATTTTTGTCATTTTGAACCTCAAAAAATAACTAAAATACCAAAATTTTAAAAAATTATGATAAAACTTGTATATGAATTAAATGCATTTAAGTTTATAATTTTATGAAAAAATATAATAAAAATAAGAAGGTAACCCACGTGGGAGCTCCGATACGGCCTTATAGAATGAGGCCTCCATAAAAAGTATTACCACATTATATAATACATAATGGATAAGCATTTTTAATAATCTACAAACGAATATAAATGTTTTTAAGAAAATGTGTAGCCGAGAAAAATAAATAACGTTAAATCACATAACGGATAAGATTTTAATTTTATCATGCAGGTGAGCTCCATTTGCAGCCGGTTGAATCCTAATATTTCCCACATATGTTGAAATCATGAACAGTTAAACTATTATCTTAGAAGTTATAAAGAACGATTGAATCATGTGCATTATATATGATTTATTCTTCTTCTTTTTAATGATTCTAGAACGCTGCGGTAGCTGGCCAGATAAATGAAATAGTAACATTCTTCTACCAATACGAATGCTTTGCGGCTCTCGAGAAAAACGTTGCTGCATGCATGCACATTCAACACATGCGCGAATGTATCTTGCCCGCTCCAGGGAACCAGAGATGACGAAGACTAATGCTAATGTCCTCTCAACCATCATTCGCTAATTTTTTAATCATTTTTCTACAATACTTTTTTTTATAATTCATACGAAATCATCTTACAATTTTAAACTCATATTTTTACCCAATTCATAATAATCTATATGATCAACACTCCTTAAGCTGGAGACGGAAAGCTCCTTTAGGGACAATAGAAACTCCGACTACCTAAATATAAAGCTAATTTATTCGAGTAATGTTTCAATGCAATAGGGTGTTAAATTTCATTTTTTATATTTTTGAAAATTTTTTATAAGATTGTTAACTTATATTTAATAATATATTAAGTTTTACTATTTTTGGAGACATATAAATATATTTTTTTGATTTTTTTAAAAAACAAGAATATTTTAGTCGCTTAAAAATGGCAAAGTACTCTTATTTTTAAAAAATTAATAAAATATATATACACATATCCAAAAATAGTAAATTTTGGCTTATAGATTAAATACACATAGATTAACAATTTTAGAAAAAAATTTCAACAAAAATATAAAAAATGAGATTTTGCCCCCTAATTCATTGAAACATTCTCTTATACTTACTATTTATAAATATTAAAAAAATGGATATGAAGGTTGACAATAAATGATGGCGCTTCCTGAAAATCTACCTTTCTCAACATGTTTTTCACTATTATTTTTTTTCTTTCCTACTTTCCAAAAGACAACATGATCAAGATATGGTTTCTTTGTGTTATAAAAAAAAACTATATATAAAAAAAACTATGGTTTATTTGAAATTCAAAGAGAATATGTCGATTGTATAACTCAATGCCTTAATTAATTTATGATATTCAAACGGTTAGTTTACTGTGTTTAAAAATGGATTTTTTTACTAAGAAATTATTATCTGCAAACACTTGCATGAAATGGTTTGTATAAAAGGGGTTGATCCAGTTTAGTCAACCACATGAATAGCATAAGAGCAGCCATGTGGCTTTTTATTATTTTTTAAAAATTCTTTTACATATTTTGGTGCCCTAGATATTTTCTAATTTTTTAAAAAAATCTAAAAATGTAAAAGGGGCTAATGCAATAGTAAAACACATGACTGTTGGCAT
Organism: Annona cherimola; assembly: GCA_030490835.1. NCBI lineage: Eukaryota > Viridiplantae > Streptophyta > Magnoliopsida > Magnoliales > Annonaceae > Annona > Annona cherimola. The sequence goes on along the minus strand of CM059971.1, from coordinate 30,460,066 downwards.
AAGATCAACCGAGAAATGTTAATGACTATAACCAACCTGTCAATCCACCCACTCTACCTGTTTATAAATGGGGTTTGCATTATAAATTTTGAATTAGTTTATGATTCATGTTGTGGGCTATCCGTAAGTACACGAGCTGTGACCTGTAGTATACAAAAGATTGTTCTCATAAGGATCGGGTTGAAACCTAGACTATTATGAACTCAAGAAGAAAGTTAAGTACAATTCATTTTTGATGATTAACAACCCAAATTTGAGAACTTAAGGGCACTAACTTGTTTGGTGCATTGTTTTAAGTTAAAATTTTTCGAAAGCAAGTCATGACAGTTCAAGTCGACTCAAGTTAAATCGATACCCAAGTCGACTCTGGGTTTGACTTCAAAGGCCATTTTTTCCTTCAGAATCAAAATTGTGGATGCGTGAGCAGGAGAAGTCACAATCGAAATCGACTTCACATGCAACTTAAGTCAAGTCACAACGCAAGTTGACTTAGCATACAACTTGGGAGACTTTAGGCCTCCGATAAAGAATCCGAAGAAATCAAGTTGCATACCGAAGTCGACTCTGATATGCAACTTAGATGAAGCGTTACATGAAAACGACTCAACAATAAGACTTGGAACACTCAAGCACTGGAATAAAGATTTTGAAAAATTAAGTGTGCAACGGATACCGAAGTCGCACACCCAAGTTGACTCCACTTGCGACTTGGGTCACGTTGCATACCTAAGTCAATTCAAGTACTCAACTTGACGCCAAGGAATTCAAAACTTGAAGAAACAAACTTAAACTTCAACAAATGAAATTCAAGACCTGAATATTTGAATTCAAGACCTAAATATTTGAATTCAAATGACAACAGATGGATTTCAAATCATGAAGAATTAAAGTCTCAAGTACAAGACTTGAATCAAAGAGGGTTATATGTCAAAGACCACATGAAAATTGAGAAGACGAAATAGAAACTAAGTCTAAGAAGGTTAAACCATGAAGACACAAGAGTTCAAAGACAAAGGAACATGAAATATGAAGATTCGAAGTTCCAAAGTGCACATTGCAAAGTAAAGTTGCAACTTAAGTCTACTTCACTTACGACTTGGATCAAGTTTCAAACCAAGTCAACCTGAACATGGAACTTGAAAAAGAAAATTAAGAGCAAAACTCTCAAGAAGGAAAAAAGAAGACTAAAGCGCTCCAAGTTGACTTCAGTCTGCGACTTAAGCGAAGTCGCATATGAAGTCAACTCCAAATGCAACTTGACTCATAACAGACATAAAAGTTCAAATATTGGTGCATTCAATGGTCGCCACATACCATTCAATGTTCAAAATAACTCCGCATCTATTTAAGGAACATCAATAAGAGTTATGGAGGTTAACTAAAGTATTCATTAAACTTACACCTTCCCTCATACAAGTATTCAAGTGTGCTCTACAAGAAGAGACTCGCATGCTCACTACAAAGAGTTGCATACTTTCATCCTCTTCAATCTTTCTGAGTCTACTCAAGTGTTGAATCTGCTCTATGTGATCTGTAACGTATAGATTTCTTTTTTTGAATCTTTTTGTTGTATTTTTACTTGACTTAGTATTGGAGACTAAGGCCAAGTAAAGACAAGTAGTATATGATTGGAGTGGAACTCATCATCTGTTTGTGTTGCTGTTGTAAAAGGTCTCATAAAGCTATGATATAGAAGAGAATAAAAGCTCTAGTGATACTATTATTAAAATAGTGGAACTCAAGATACAATGGTGCATTTTTGAAAGAGTAGAGTATGAAGGGTTGTCTCGAATCACTATAACTTTGCATGTGATTTTTTCTATTTCCTTTTTGCTCTCTATCTTACTCTCTACATTTTCATTCAAGAAGATTAAATTCACAAAAGATTAAAACATTAAGCACCAAAGAAACTTTAAAGAACTCTATCAACTCATTTCTTTTTAGGTTTTGCCATAAACTTGGAACTAACATAGATTACAGCGAATTTTATTATTTTAGATAAGAGCAATTAAGGAGATAAAACCTATGACTAGTCTAAGAAAAGAGAAAATAATACTCATCTAAAAATGTGAATAAGATTTAGGAATACGGTATATTGGAGATCTAGGAATTTAGGATTTCACATGTGATGTTTTCTGTGATAAATAATTGGCTCACTTATTTAATCTAGATAATTCATATTAAAGGAGAATAAACCCTAAGATAGTCTTATATTCTCTCTTAAGGCATGAAAGACATCCTAATTTTCATAACCATATATTCTCATGGGGTTATGTTGATCAGAATTCATTAATTTTTGTAGTAGTTTATGGAATTTTTCAAGGTCATCATGTATAGTCTCATGATTTAGACTTCTAGATTTAATATCTTGATTATCATATATTAGACTTCTACCTATCAGTTTCTTCATCTAATATATGAAGGGCTCCGCTTCTATGTAATCGGATTTTATCGAAGTGGACCCATGTAGCCCCTTTAAAATCTAAGATTTTGATCTTTCATGAAAATCTAATACATTCATTGTATTTAACATCATTTGTTTATATAGGGGATCAAGTTTCATTCTAATCAAGTATGTTTATAGGCCACATTTGTTAGAAAATTATATATTCATGTGTAAATTATGAAAAATGCTAAAATATCAATTTTATAGTGGTATTTTTGACATCTGAACCCTCCAAAATATCATTTCTATGTTAATAAATAATTCTATAAAGTATTATTATATTCTAATACATGTGTAAATAGATCTAAGAATTTTTCATAATTTACACATAAATATATATTTATGAACAAATTGTTGGTCCCGAGTTGATGGCTAAACCCAAGAGGGGAGGGGTGAATTGGGTTCTTTAAAATTTCTTTTGTAAACTCAAAGATCTTAACCCCTTGAAAAAGTTAATCCCCTTTTTAAGCGAATGGAGAGCAAATAAAATAAAGCAGTAATAATAAGTAGAACACAAGATTTATAGTGGTTCGGGCAAACCTTCCCTACTCCACTCTTCCAAGCTCACACTCCGTTGTGACTTGGGTTCCACTATGTATTCCAAGAATACACTTAGAGTCACCGCTCTCTTCTAGATTCAAAGCTCTAGGGGGCATACACAACTTAGAGCCACTTGCTCTCTTCTAGATTCAAAGCTCTAGGGGGCATACACAACTAGAGCCACTTGCTCTCTTCTAGATTCAAAGCTCTAGGGGGCATACACAACTAGAGCCACTTGCTCTCTTCTAGATTCAAAGCTCTAGGGGGCATATACAATCACTTGCACAAGTAGGTGATGAGTCACACTCCAATCACACCCTACTTTGCATACACTTGATCTTAGCTACTCAAGCTAAATCAAGATTTATACAACCAAATAAAGAAATGAATAAAAACTACACTTTACAGATTTGTGTAGGCAGTTTTGAGCTCGAGGAAGAAATCAAAAGTAGCTTGAATGATGATTGTTGAAACAACTTGCAGTTTGAAGCTCTTTCTTCCCTTGAAACACTCAAATATGGAGAAAAGGTATTTGACAGTCTTTCTTGCACTTCTTTTCTTTCTTTGATCTTTAGAGTAGTGTCTCTTCCTATCTTCTCACGTTCATTTGAATGTCCTTTTATAGATTGAGGAAAATATGAACGTTGTAGAAGTGGTTGGCGTGCAATAAATGAACTCCAACGGTCAAAAATTTGACCGTTATACTCCAAGTCGAAGATGAAGTCGACTTGGCCTGCGACTTGGCTTCCAAGTCGTACATGGAGTCGACTTGGCCTGCGACTTGGGTTCTTCAGAAACTCAAGTCTGAGACTTGGGTCGACTTGGCTTTCAGACTTCAACTCAAGTCGATCCTGAAGTCGACTTGGGTTGCGACTTGGCTTGGTCTATTGCAGAAACGCCTTGATCTTCTTGAAATGTCTTGAGTCTTGCAAACCATTTGAAAGCTTTGAGTTCTTGCTAAATATATGTATGTTCCTTGCTTTGCTTTGGACTCACTTGGTCTTCATGACTTGGATTTTACTCCATTTGGAAGCTAGCTTGAAGATTTGCTTTGAGCTTGATAGACTTGATTTGAATGTAGAACATGATTCTTAACTTTGAAGTTGACTCATTTGTTTTTCATCTTGATTCCTTGGACTTGAGTGATAAATCCTCTTGAATATCTTGAAAACAGCATCTTTGAAAGTTTGAACTTCTCAAGTCGTGGATGGAGTCGACCTGGCCTGCGACTTCACCCAAGTCGCACCTGGAGTCGACTTCGTTTGCGACTTCGTTATGTTTGTTTCCACTTTTCAGCTCTGGATACTCCAAGTCGATGCTGGAGTCGACTTCGTCTGCGACTTGACTTCCCAAGTCGCAAGTGGAGTCGACTTGACTTGCGACTTCACCTGTTGCCTTTTAGGATTCATTCTCAAGTCGATATTTGAGTCGACTTTGGGATCGACTTCACCCAAGTCGAAGTCCAAGTCGACTTGGAGATCGACTTGACTTCTTTGCTTTCCTTAAACATTTGTCAAACATGTTAGTACTCTTTATATACTCAAATAAGTTCTTGTTAATCATCAAAACTCAGGCTTTGGTCAATTTAGATTATTTTGAACATTGTTTCCAACAATCTCCCCCTTTTTGATGATTGACAAAACTTCATTTGAGTTGATACCTTTCAAAAATTTCAAACATATTCATTTGAGAAAACAGAGCATATAGGTATCGTTGAACATATAATTTAGAGTTTTGAGAACATTTAATCATTTTGGCATAGAGTATGCTTGAATATCTTACAAGCCATATATTAAGTATTAATCATTAAGAGTACTTTGTATTGTAATCATTGATCAAATATATCATTCATTCAACTCTGTATCAATCATATATAAACCAATTATCATATCAAACATCATTACATATATATATGAAGTTTCATTACAGAATACAATGAAGCATAAATGAAACTATCCTAGATACAAACTACCCAACCCAAAAATAAAAACACTCAAATCTAACCTGTCTTCCTCCCCCTTTTTGTCAATCATTCAAAAAGTACTAAAGACTTGGTAAATTGAAATTGAGAGATGGGATAGAGAATAGGTTTGATGGGACAATGATGGGCCGAGGAGTAAACAAGAGAAGCGTGATCGGGAGTTGCCTCTCTATGAACTGAACCCGACTCGTAGGGATCGAGTTCAGGCATGGGTCTCTTTTTATGATGGCCTGAGGCAAGATGATAGCGGATATGTCGCATTTCCCGCTCGATTCTATCTTGTCGGGAATGCATATCTTCAAGTGCATTAAGGACACCGGTGACAAGACTTGTCATCCGGTTTTCTTGTTGTCCCATTTCAGCCCTCATGGCTATGATTTCATCTTTCAAATCCTTTAGGGTGACCTCCTCAGAAGAGGTTGGAGGCACCCGTTCTCTTGCAGCGGACCCTTGTGGAGAATAGGATCCGTGCGATATGGGAGATGCTGGCTCCTCTTGAGCAGGTGGTGCCGTGGGAGGTTGCTCCCCCTCAGCTTGTGCATTGTCTGCTTGCTCTTCTTCTGTAGTTTCATGCCTTAGTTCAAGCAGATTGATCTTCATTCTCTGGATTAGTGCTTTATTTATGGCATTTGTGGATTTGAGCACTTCGAAAGGCTCGCCTTCAATATCCACTTTGAAGAATTCCAAAATCTTTGTGATCCATGTGCCATAGGGAAGGACTCCTCGTGGGTTGTCCTTTCTATTTCCCAAGGCTTCTAGAAATAATTTGGGTATGGTCACTTTGACCCTGTTGGCCACTTTCCATAATATCCCAGCTTCCTGTGGATTCAATTGATTTCTTCCACCGTCCTTTGGGTAGATGCAGTGTGCAATGAGAAGCCTTAGTACCCGAAGTCTGGGTGACAAATCCATGTACCGAAGGAATTTGATTCCCGGATGGTACTTGTTGCTCCGGGTGAGCTGATTATACATTTGATCCATTGTGAGGTCTTCTGGAATAGGCTCATCCTCATACGGGACTCCAAGTATGTGTCCTAAATGACTCATTACTTCAGTCGGTCCTGCAACTATTCCGATTCCAAGATCCATTTCGACTCCTTTGACGAATGTTCCAAAGTATTCTTCATCCCAAAGATAATAAAACATTCGAGTAAGATCTGGATAGACCCTTTCGTCTTCCTTTAGCAAATTAGTCCATCCTTGAAAATCCAATAGATCTTCTATGTCGGATCCATATTCTTTCAGGAAATTAAAATCTATAATCTTGGGTATGAATACCTTCCGTTCGTAGAACTTTTTGTAGAATCGGCTATGTTGGAGCTCGGTTTTGAAGTAGGTAGTGGGCATCTTCAATACTTGGGCTTTCCCAGCTGCAGTGCCCCTTCTGCTTGTTCCGGATTGTGTGCTTTGTGAGGTTTGTTGATTTTCTGACCTGGGTGCTTGATCAGATGATTGAGTGGAGGTTTGGAATCGAACCCGTTTACCCGTCGAAGTTGAGGGTTCTTCTCGAACCCGTTTTGCAGGTGTCCTAGCTCTCCTAGGGACTTCTTCCTCAGTGTGAGATGTGGGAGGTCTAGGCACAGGCTTTTTTGATGGTTTGGAGACGGCTTTCTTCGGGGCCATTGAGATGGGATTTATGGAATCTGAGAGGGAATGCTAGTGAAAGAGAGAAAGTTTGAGAGATAGTGTGAGAGAGAGCAAAAGAAGAGAGTTGAGAGAGAGAGACTAGGAGAGAGGCAGTGAGAGAGTAGGAGTCGCCGGAGAGGGAGAGGATTCCCGGAGAGAAAAAGGGAATCGATGGAGAAATGGAAATAGCCGGAGAAGAGAGAGATAAGAAAGAAACAGGGAAGCCGGAAAGAAATGAGGAAGAAAAGAAAGAGAAGAAGAAGAAATAGGCACGGAAGTCGGACGGTCGCGCTCGCGGAGTCGACTTGCCCTAGGCGAAGTCGACTTCGGTCCTTCCGGAGTCGACTTCGCCTGGAGGCGGAGTCGACTTCGACCCTAGCGGAGTCGACTTCGCTTCTGGAGGCGGAGTCGACTTGGCGTCCTTGGAGTCGACTTGACTTATCGACTTGACATTTTCCAATTTAATTTTCTTATTTATTTTTCCTAGTTTAGCTCTATCATTCCCATATCATTCCTAATCTTATAAAATGAGTCCTTGGCTAGAGGTTTGGTAAAAATATCAGCAATTTGGTCTTCTGTTTTTACATATTCTAAGCACACATCATGATTTTCAACATGTTCACGAATAAAATGATGTCTCACATCAATATGTTTGGTTCTAGAATGCAATACAGGATTTTTAGTCAAACAAATTGCACTTGTATTATCACATCTAATAGGAATATCAACATAATCAATACCATAATCCTTTAATTGCTGTTTCATCCAAAGTAATTGGGCACAACAACTACCGGTGGCTATGTATTCGGCTTCCGCAGTAGATAGTGCAACACTTGTTTGTTTTCTTGAATGCCATGAAACTAGCATATGTCCAAGAAATTGACAAGTTCCACTGGTACTTTTTCTATCTACTTTATATCCGGCAAAGTCTGCATCCGAATAGCCGATTAGATCAAAGGTTGACCCCTTTGGATACCATAGTCCAAGGTTTGTAGTTTTCATCAAATATTTAAAAATTCTTTTTACAGCAAGTAGATGTGATTCTTTGGGACATGCTTGAAATCTAGAGCACATACAAACACTAAATAAGATATCGGGTCTAGAAGCAGTTAAATAAAGCAAAGATCCTATCATGCTCCTATAAAGCTTTTGATCGATACTTTTACCGTTTTCATCCGTGTCGATTTTGATTGTTGAGCTCATTGGAGTGTTTGCCCCTTTGCTATTCTGCATTCCAAATTTCTTGAGCATCTCTTTGACATACTTGGACTGGTTCAGAAATATTCCTTCACTTTGTTGCTTGATTTGTAGTCCAAGGAAGAAATTTAATTCTCCCATCATGCTCATTTCGAACTCGCTCTGCATTATCTTAGAAAATTCTTGACAAAGATTTTCATCAGTAGCACCGAATATTATGTCATCCACATAAATCTGTACAATCAAAATATTTTTATTTTTGTACTTGATGAATAAAGTAGTGTCTACTTTCCCTCTTTGAAACTCATGATCAATCAAGAATCTATTTAACCTTTCATACCAAGCTCTTGGTGCTTGTTTTAGTCCATATAATGCTTTGGTTAATTTATAAACAAACTTTGATTGATTCTTTTCTTCAAAACCAGGGGGTTGTTCAACATATACTTCTTCATTCAAATAACCATTCAAAAATGCGCTTTTTACATCCATTTGAAACAATTTGAAGTTCATATGAGAAGCAAATGCTAGTAGGATGCGTATGGCTTCTAATCTAGCCACGGGTGCATATGATTCTTCAAAATCAATTCCTTCTTCTTGGGAATACCCTTTGGCTACTAATCTTGCCTTGTTTCTAATTACAAGACCGCTTTCGTCTAATTTGTTCCTAAATACCCATTTTGTACCAATGACTGTATGATTGTTTGGTCTAGGAACTAAATGCCATACATTGTTTCTTTCGAATTGATTTAGCTCTTCTTGCATTGAAATAACCCAATTTTCATCATTAAGAGCTTGTTCAATGGTATTTGGTTCAATTTTCGATACAAACGCATATTGGCCATAAACGTTTTGTTTTGATCTTCTAGTTTTTACTCCTTCATATATGTTTCCAATAACTTGTTCAATTGGATGGGCATTTTTGAACTTTAAATCAGTTGGAGGTTTGTAAGAGTCATTACCTTCACTTACCTCTTCCTCCTCTGGATTTTCTGGCTTGAACTCGAGTTCCTTTGGTTGTTCTTTGCTTTTTGTCTCATCTGCATCACTTAGTTCATCCTCCTTTCTCGGACTTTGGTTAATTTCATCAAATACAACATGTATGGATTCTTCTACAACTTGGTTTCGTTTGTTGAATACTCTATATGCTTTGCTATTTGATGAATAACCAAGGAATATAGCCTCATCGCTTTTTTCATCTAATTTGCCCAAATTGGTTTTTCCATTATTTAAAACATAGCATGTACATCCAAAAGCATGAAAATATGAGATATTTGGTTTTCTTCCTTTCCATAGTTCATATGGGGTCTTTTTCAAGATTGCTCGAATGGTAACTCGGTTCAAAACATGACAAGCTGTACTCACAGCTTCACCCCAAAATTTCTTGGATAGATTGCTCTCATTTAGCATAGTTCTAGTCATCTCTTGTATAGTTCTATTTTTCCTTTCTACTACTCCATTTTGTTGTGGAGTTCTTGGTGCAGAAAATGTGTGGTGAATTCCTTTTTCATTGCAAAATTCCATGAATCGTTTGTTTTCGAATTCGCCACCATGATCGCTTCTTATGGTCAGAAATAGTACTTTGTTTTTCATTTTGCACCAAATTTACAAAAGTTGCAAACATAGAGAAGGCTTCATCTTTACTAGCTAAGAGAATTATCCATGTGAATCTTGAAAAATCATCAACTATGACAAATACATATTTCTTTCCACCAATGGTTAGAATGTCGGATGGCCCGTATAGATCCATGCGTAGCAATTCCAGTGGCTTAGTGGTGGAAATTTCCTTTTTGGTAGAGAAAGGCATCTTTGGTTGTTTTGATAATTGACATGCCTTGCAAATCTTGTCTTTGTCATATTTCAATTTTGGTAATCCTTCTACCAAATTCTTTTTCCATAGGGTCTTTATATTTCCCATGTTTACATGTCCAAGCCTTTTATGCCAAACCCATGGATCATTATCAATGGCCATAAGACATTGACCATTCAATTCATCAAGTGAAACCAAATAAACATTTCCATGTCTTTTACCACTAAACATGATATGTTCTCCATCAAATACATTACATATAGATGATTTAAACACAACTTTATATCCTTTATCACATAATTGGCTAATACTCATTAAATTGTGTTTGAGTCCTTCAACAAATAAAACATCTTCCATGCATGCATTTGAGGTACTAAGTATATTTCCTTTACCTTTAATTTTACCTTTTTCATTATTTCCAAAGGCAACCATTCCATCGTTGCAAGGCTTAAGATTATGAAACAAACTTCTTTCACCGGTCATATGCCTTGAACATCCGCTATCCATGAACCATTCATTGTTTGCCTTTGCCTTAAAACATGTCTGAAAAATAAGGAAATAAATCTTATCTTTTTGGTACCCATTTTATGGGTCCATTTGGGTTAGTAATAGAATCTAATCTAAGTTGATCTAACTTTGAAAGCCCAAATCTTGTGTTTCTTGGAACCCAAACTAATTTAGCACCATGGTCATATAGTTTCTTAAAATTACATTTGTAAGTTTTATGACCCATCTTATTACAGAAATTACAAGCCAAAGGTAATCTTGGAGTAGGTCTCCAAGCATACAAAGGTTCAATCATTGGTCTTCTAGTCCACTTAAAATTTTTCTTTTGTGGCTTGTATATAGATGCAGTTTTAGTTTGATATTTCTCAAGTAATTTCACATTTGATTTGCTACTTTCTCCTTGCTCAAATGTATGATACCCAAGACCTCTTTTATGTGTTTGGGAGGTCATATTCAAAAATATTTTGACGCTTTCTCCTGGATTAGAGAACTTGGCTAATGATTCATTTAATGATTTGTTCTCCTTTTTTAGCAAATCATTTTCTTCTGCAAGTTTACCATTTATAATTATTACTGCATCACATTGTTTTTTCTTGATTGTAAACTTGCTTCCTAATTTCTTCATTTCTTCATATAAAGAATCATATGCCATTTGTAGCTCATCTAATTCAGCACATTTGAGGCATTCATGAGAGGAAGAATAACTTGAATTAGGAAGGGAGAATTTGGAACTTACCTCTTCATTGCTTGTGCATTTTGTTGAGGTATTTTGTTCTCCTTGCTCGATTTGTGCCATACAGCAAATTCTCGCACATTCTTCCGCTTCGATTTTGTCGGTTGAGGAGCTACTCGTTGTAGATTCCTCGTCATTCACGTACATGCCTCTTTCTTTATATTTCTGAAATCTTCTATTGTCCCCTCGATCCTTTCTTTGTTCTTTTGCCTTGATTTCTTCGGGAGTTGGACATTGGGCTTGCATATGTCCCGAACTACCGCATCGGTAGCACTTGGTTGATTCTTTCTTCTTCTCTTGGGGAGTTCTTTCTTTGAAGCTTCTGAAATTTTTGCCTTTCCTCACAAATTTTCTGAATCGTTTTGTGAGTAGAGCAATCTCGTCGTCATTTTGAGAAGAAGATGTGTCATCGGTGTCTTGTGCGGCTTTTAAGGCAATTACTCTTTTGCCCCTGTGTTGATCTTCATTCCTTTTCTTAATTAGCTCATGTGACATAAGTGAGCTAATTAAGTTTTCAAGCTTCAGCGTGTTGAGGTCTTTGGCTTCTTCAATTGCAGTGATCTTTGGAGTCCATGATTCGGGTAGAGCTCTTAAAATCTTCATGACCTGCTCAGATTCAGATATTGCTTTTCCAAGACCTTTTAAAGCATTAGTAATCTTAGAGAATCTAGCAAACATTTCAGAAATATTTTCTGTTTCTAGCATTCTAAAGTTCTCTAGTTCTCCAATCAAAATATTCCTTCTCGTCCCTTGGACTTGAGAAGTTCCTTCGTAGATAGAGGTTAGTGTATCCCATATCTCTTTGGCGGTTAAGCAAGAGGATACTCTATCATACTCGGAGGCAGTGAGAGCACAAAATAAGGAGTTCATAGCTTTGGCATTGCTCTTCACTATTCTTACTTCCTCATCGGTCCATTTGGAAGCTCGTTCATCGGTAGGCAATATTACTCCATCTTGGATAGCAATCCAAGAGTCCATATCGGTAGCCATGATGAGTTGCTTCATACGAAGCTTCCAATATCCAAAATTATTCCCATCAAACAATGGTGGCCTTGTAAAGGATTGGCCTTCAGCAAATGCGGGAACGGAAGTAGATTGGGATGCCATTTCAATAAGATCTCTTTGATAAACTCAAAGACCTGCTCTGATACCACTTGTTGGTCCCGAGTTGATGGCTAAACCCAAGAGGGGAGGGGTGAATTGGGTTCTTTAAAATTTCTTTGGTAAACTCAAAGATCTTAACCCCTTGAAAAAGTTAATCCCCTTTTTAAGCGAATGGAGAGCAAATAAAATAAAGCAGTAATAATAAGTAGAACACAAGATTTATAGTGGTTCGGGCAAACCTTCCCTACTCCACTCTTCCAAGCTCACACTCCGTTGTGACTTGGGTTCCACTATGTATTCCAAGAATACACTTAGAGTCACCGCTCTCTTCTAGATTCAAAGCTCTAGGGGGCATACACAACTTAGAGCCACTTGCTCTCTTCTAGATTCAAAGCTCTAGGGGGCATACACAACTAGAGCCACTTGCTCTCTTCTAGATTCAAAGCTCTAGGGGGCATACACAACTAGAGCCACTTGCTCTCTTCTAGATTCAAAGCTCTAGGGGGCATATACAATCACTTGCACAAGTAGGTGATGAGTCACACTCCAATCACACCCTACTTTGCATACACTTGATCTTAGCTACTCAAGCTAAATCAAGATTTATACAACCAAATAAAGAAATGAATAAAAACTACACTTTACAGATTTGTGTAGGCAGTTTTGAGCTCGAGGAAGAAATCAAAAGTAGCTTGAATGATGATTGTTGAAGCAACTTGCAGTTTGAAGCTCTTTCTTCCCTTGAAACACTCAAATATGGAGAAAAGGTATTTGACAGTCTTTCTTGCACTTCTTTTCTTTCTTTGATCTTTAGAGTAGTGTCTCTTCCTATCTTCTCACGTTCATTTGAATGTCCTTTTATAGATTGAGGAAAATATGAACGTTGTAGAAGTGGTTGGCGTGCAATAAATGAACTCCAACGGTCAAAAATTTGACCGTTATACTCCAAGTCGAAGATGAAGTCGACTTGGCCTGCGACTTGGCTTCCAAGTCGTACATGGAGTCGACTTGGCCTGCGACTTGGGTTCTTCAGAAACTCAAGTCTGAGACTTGGGTCGACTTGGCTTTCAGACTTCAACTCAAGTCGATCCTGAAGTCGACTTGGGTTGCGACTTGGCTTGGTCTATTGCAGAAACGCCTTGATCTTCTTGAAATGTCTTGAGTCTTGCAAACCATTTGAAAGCTTTGAGTTCTTGCTAAATATATGTATGTTCCTTGCTTTGCTTTGGACTCACTTGGTCTTCATGACTTGGATTTTACTCCATTTGGAAGCTAGCTTGAAGATTTGCTTTGAGCTTGATAGACTTGATTTGAATGTAGAACATGATTCTTAACTTTGAAGTTGACTCATTTATTTTTCATCTTGATTCCTTGGACTTGAGTGATAAATCCTCTTGAATATCTTGAAAACAGCATCTTTGAAAGTTTGAACTTCTCAAGTCGTGGATGGAGTCGACCTGGCCTGCGACTTCACCCAAGTCGCACCTGGAGTCGACTTCGTTTGCGACTTCGTTATATTTGTTTCCACTTTTCAGCTCTGGATACTCCAAGTCGATGCTGGAGTCGACTTCGTCTGCGACTTGACTTCCCAAGTCGCAAGTGGAGTCGACTTGACTTGCGACTTCACCTGTTGCCTTTTGGGATTCATTCTCAAGTCGATATTTGAGTCGACTTTGGGATCGACTTCACCCAAGTCGAAGTCCAAGTCGACTTGGAGATCGACTTGACTTCTTTGCTTTCCTTAAACATTTGTCAAACATGTTAGTACTCTTTATATACTCAAATAAGTTCTTGTTAATCATCAAAACTCAGGCTTTGGTCAATTTAGATTATTTTGAACATTGTTTCCAACACAAATGTGGCCCATAAACATACTTAATTGGGATGAAACTTGATCTTTTAGATAAACAAATAATGTTAAGTACAATGAATGGATTAGATTTCCATTAAGGATTAAAATCATAGATTCTGAATGGGTTACATAGGCTTCTTCTATGTAACCCAGTTACATAGAAGCGGGACCGATATATGAAATCATGCCAAAGTGCAATCTTTAACACCAAGAAAGCATTAAATTCACAACATATCAAATAACACAAACATCCTTCATAAACAAGTAGAAACCATTTGCTAAAGCATAATGTCATATGATACATCTTGAACCTTAGAATATAAATTTAGCCAAATATAGTTTTAGCAAATCCAAACAGGAATATAAAATTATTGAAAGAATCCATTAATCTTAAGACTATATAATAAAGAAAATAAATGAAGAAATTTTATTGGTATAGTTTTTAATGGTGTTTTGAATATCTCTAGCCAATGTGTCTCTTCGTTCTTCTCTAATTGGCTCACCTCTTTCTCCCAACCCTTGCCTCCAAACATTATCTCCCAAAACATCTCAAAAGATCAAAATTTAACTCTCTAAGGTGCTCAATTTGTGTCCAAAACATGCTTAAATACGTTTCCCTTGAAACTACACAAAACTCCACCAAAATAGCATACAAATTAATGCAAATCGAAGAGTCTAGATGGGGACAAGATCTACATAGTTTAAACTGTGTGCCTTGCTAGACATGAGTTTTATAACTTCATTTCTTCCTGAATTTTGGCCCAACATAGCCTAAAATTTATTGGAAATATGTGGAAAATAAGCTAAATCTATGTTTTGATGATTAACAAATCAATTTGAGCAAGTCTTGACTACTAACATATTTGTGCAAGTGATTAAAGGCTATACATTTGAAGAAAATGAAGCATGGCAGGTTAAGTCGATTTTCAAGTCGACTCAGGCATCGACTTAGGCCAAGTCGATCCCCAAGTCAACTCCAGCATTGACTTCGAGGCGTCAATTCCTTCCAGAGTTGAAAACAAGGAGCAAAGCTGCCGAAGTCGCAAATGAAGTCGACTCCGCATGCGACTTGGGCGAAGTCGCAGACCAAGTCGACTCCAGCATCGACTTCAAAATGACATTTCCTTCCAGAGTTGAAGTCAAGACTCCGAAGTGCCGAAGTCGCATCCCAAGTCGACTCCACTTGCGACTTGAGGTGAAGTCGCATGCCAAGTTGACTCCAGTAGCGACTTGGAGGTGTCGTTTTCTTATCAGAGTTGAAACCGAGAACTGGGGGCACTGAAGTCGCAGACCAAGTCGACTCAGCATGCGACTTGGGCGAAGTCGCAGACCAAGTCGACTCCGGCATCGACTTCGATCGGACAGAAGAAAAACGTCAGAAGACAAATGGGGAATAAAATGACTTCAAGGCAGACTTAAGTAAAGTTGGAGATCAAGACAACTTAGATGTTCAAATTGGAACATATGAAGACTAATCCAAGTCCAAAGAAAGCAAGTTGCATAAACTCAACTGTTCTAATCAAGAACTTGGTCAAGAAAACAAGATTCAAGACTCAAGGACTCAAGGCTTGCAAATCATGGAGCTAAAGGAAACAAGTTAAAGTAAAGACAATGACTCAAGGAAGAACTGAATCAGGGAAGGACAAAAGGCATGAAGAAACCTAGGCAAAACAAAAACATCCCAAAGTTTTTCAAGTTCGTCAAGCTAACTGACGAGGTGAAGTCGCATACCGAAGTCGACTCCACCTGCGACTTGGGTCAAGTCGAGGACCAAGTCGACCCAGTCTGGAACTTGAAGTTGCTGCGGACAGGCGAAGTCGCACCCGAAGTCGATTCCACCTGCGAATTGGGTCGCAACGGTCGGAAAATATTCGAACGTTGGCGCATTAAATGCGCGCCACCTACCTTCAAACGTTCGGATTCCCTCCACAATTATAAAAGACATTCAATGTGAACGAGGGAGGTAGCTGAGATTCATTAACTGCTCATAACTCCTATCTCTAAAGAGCTTCAAGTGATCAAGTCAATCCTTAGAAGAAGAACTTTGCTTCAAATTGCTAAAGCTCAACTGCTGATTCTTGAAAGCCAACATTACAAGTTTTTCTCTGCGCCAAAACTGTATCTACACAACAGTAACGTGTAGAATCTTTCTGTTTTTCTTATTGTTGTATTGAACTTGATTTAGTTTGAGGAACTAAGATCAAGTGTAAGCAAAGTAGTGTGTGATTGGAGTGGAACTCATCACCTACTTGTGCTGTGGTTTGTTGATGCCTCCTAGAGCTGGAATCTAGAAGAAAGCAGTGGCTCTAGTTGTATTTGTGAAATACAATAGTGGAACCCAAGTCACAAGGGGTGTGAGCTTGGAAGAGTGGAGTAGGGAGGTTGCCCGAACCACTATAAAATCTTGTGTGTTGATTTATATTTCTGCTCTCTACATTATATTGCTTTTCATTTTGTTTCTTCATAAAGGGGACTAGATCAATTCGGGGTAAAGCCTCTGTTTAAGTTGTAAATTTTTAAATACCGAATTCACCCCTCCCCTCTTGGGTAATCGCCATTAACTCGGGACCAACAAGTGGTATCAGAGCAGGTCTTTGAGTTATACCAAAGAGATCTTTTGATATGGCATCCCAATCGACTTCCGTTCCCGCATTTGCCGAAGGCCAATCTTTTATTAGGCCACCATTGTTTGATGGGAACAATTTCGGCTATTAGAAGCTTCGTATGAAACAACTCATCATGGCTACAGATATGGACTCTTGGATTGCAATCCAAGATGGTGTGATTTTGTCTATTGATGAAAGAGCTTCCAAGTGGACCGATGAGGAAGTGAAAACTGTTAAGAGCAATGCTAAGGCTATGAATTCTCTATTTTGTGCTCTTACGACTTCCGAATATGATAGAGTATCTTCTTGTTTAACCGCAAAAGAAATATGGGATACTTTAACATCTATATATGAAGGAACTTCTCAAGTCCAAGGGACAAGGAGAAATATTTTGATTGGAGAGTTGGAAAGCTTTAGAATGCTAGATACAAAAAATATTTCTGAAATGTTTGCTAGATTCTCTAAAATTATTAATGCTTTGAAAGGTCTTGGAAAAGCAATTTCTGAATCGGAGCAGGTCATAAAGATTCTAAGGGCGCTACCCGAATCATGGACTCCGAAAATTACTGCAATAGAAGAAGCAAAGGACTTGAACACATTGAAGCTAGAAGACCTTATTAGCTCACTAATGTCACATGAGCTAATCAAGAAAAGAAATGAAGATCACCACAAAGGAAAAAGAGCAATTGCACTAAAAGTCACCCATAACTCGGATGAATCCACCTCATCATCTCACAATGATGATGAAGACATTGCTCTACTCACACGCAGATTTCGAAAGTTTGTGAGAAATGAAAAAAATTTCAAAGTCTTCAAAGAGAGATCAAGAAAAGAGAAGAAGAAGGAGGCTACAAAGTGCTATAGATGCGGTGGTACGGGACATATGCAAGCTCAATGTCCTACACCGGAAGAGAGATCAAAGGATCAACAAGAAAGAAAGGAAAGATATGAAAGCCAAAAATTTCAAAGGCAAAAGGGAAGAGGAATGTACGTGAATGAAGAAACTTCATCAACAAGTAGCTCCTCAACCGATGACTTTGAAGCGGCAAATTATGCAAGAATATGCTGCATGGCGCGGATTGAGCAAGAAGAAGATTTGTTCTGTTTGAACACAACGGAAGTTCTGGAAGAACAAACTACTTCAACAAAGTGCACAAGTAATGAAGAGGTAACTTCCAAATTTTTCCATTCTCAATCTACTTATTCTTCTTTTCAAGAATGTCTCAAATGTACTGAATTAGAAGAATTACAACATGCATATGATTCATTATATGAGGAAATCAAAAAGCTAGGAAATAAGTTATCATTAAAGAGACAACAATGTAACTTCATTATTATTGTAAATGGAAAACTAGCTGAAAGTACATCAAAACTGAAAAATAAAAATGAATTGCTTTTGAAAGAAGTAGAGAAATTGAAAAAGGAGAATGAATCTTTAAATGAATCATTAGCTAAATTCTCTAATCTGGGAGAAAATGTGAAAATATTTCTGAACATGACCTCTCAAACAAATAAAAGAGGTCTTGGATACTCCACATTTGAGCAAAGAGAAAGTGACAAATCGAATGTGCCAATACTTGGGAAAAATCAAACCAAAACTGCACCTATCTACAAGCATAAAAGGAAAAATGTTATGTGGACTAGAAGGCCAACTTTTGAATTATTACATACTTTGAGGCCTACTCCTAGACTACCAATGACTTGCAATTTTTGCAATAAGATGGGTCATAAAATCTATAAATGTAATTTTAAGAAACTGTATGACCATGGTGCAAAACTAGTTTGGGTTCCAAGAAACACAAGATTTGGGCTTTCTAAGTTAGAACAACAAATATTGAATCGGATTACTAACCCAAATGGACCCATAAAATGGGTACCAAAGAGATAAGATTTATTTGTTCATTTTTCAGATATGTTTCAAGTGAAAGGCAAACAACGTTTGGTTCAGGGATAGCGGTTGCTCAAGATATATGACCGGAGAAAGAAGTTTATTCCATAAACTTAAGTCTTGCAACGATGGAACTGTTGCCTTTGGTAATAATGAGAAAGGTAAAATTAAAGGTAAAGGAAACATTTATAGTATTTCAAATGCATGTATGGAAGATGTGTTATTTGTTGAAGGACTCAAGCACAATCTAATGAGCATTAGCCAATTATGTGACAAAGGATACAAAGTTGTGTTTGAATCATCTATATGTAATGTATTTGTTGGAGAACATATCATGTTTAGCGGAAGAAGACATAGAAATGTATATTTGGTTTCACTTGATGAACTAGATGGTCAATGTCTAATGGTCATTGATAATGATCCATGGGTTTGGCATAAAAGGCTTGGGCATATAAACATGGCAAATATAAAGACCCTATGGAAGAAGAGTTTGGTAGAAGGTTTGCCAAAGTTGAAATATGACAAAGATAAAATTTGCAAGGCATGTCAATTGTCAAAACAACCTAAAATGCCTTTCTCTACCAAAAAGGAAATCTCCACCACGAGGCCACTTAAATTGCTACACATGAATCTATATAGGTCATCCGACATTCTAACCATTGGTGGAAAGAAATATGTGTTTGTAATAGTTGATGATTTTTCAAGATTCACATGGGTAATTCTCTTAGCTAGCAAAGATGAAGCCTTCTCTATGTTTGCAACTTTTGTCAATTTGGTGCAAAATGAAAAACAAAGTACTATTATGACTATAAGAAGTGGTCATGGTGGTGAATTTAAAAATAAACGATTCATAAAATTATGCAACGAAAAAGGAATTCATCACACATTTTCTGCACCAAGAACTCCACAACAAAATGGAGTGATTGAAAGGAAAAACAGAACCATACAAGAGATGGCTAGAACAATGCTAAATGAGAGTAAATTATCCAAGAAATTTTGGGGTGAAGTTGTAAGTACAGTTTGTCATGTGTTGAACCGTGTTACCATTAGAGCAATCTTGAAAAAGACCCCATATGAGCTATGGAAAGGTAGAAAACTAAGTATTTCATATTTTCATGTCTTTGGTTGCACATGCTATGTTTTGAACAATGGAAAAATCAACTTGGGAAAATTGGATGCTAAAAGTGATGAGGTAATATTTCTTAGTTACTCATCAAATAGCAAAGCATATAGAGTCTTCAACAAAAGAAACCAAGTTGTAGAAGAGTCAATACATGTTGTTTTTGATGAATGTAACTCATGCTCCAAAAGAAAAGATGATTTAAGTGATGCAGATGATATAACAAGTAGCCTTGGAAAACTGCATATGGAAAAGCAAGAAGACTCCATGGAGGAAAGAGTAAGTGAAGGTAATAACTCCTATAAACCTCCAACTGATTTAAAGTTCAAACATGTCCATCCAATTGAGCAAGTTATAGGGAATGTGTATGAAGGTGTAAAAACTAGAAGGTCAAAACAAAACATTTGTGGACAATACGCCTTTGTATCTAAAATTGAACCATCCACTATTGATCAAGCTCTTGATGATGAAAACTGGATTATAGCAATGCAAGAAGAGCTAAATCAATTTGAAAGAAACCAAGTTTGGCATCTTGTTCCAAGACCAAAAGATTGTACTGTTATTGGCACCAAATGGGTCTTTAAGAACAAATTAGATGAAAGTGGACTTGTAGTGAGAAACAACGCTAGACTTGTGGCAAAAGGATACTCACAAGAAGAAGGAATAGATTTTGAAGAATCCTATGCCCCGGTTGCTAGATTAGAAGCTATTCGCATCTTATTAGCTTTTGCATCTTACATGAACTTTAAATTGTTTCAAATGGATGTTAAAAGTGCATTTTTGAACGGATATATAAATGAAGAGGTGTATGTTGAACAACCACCTGGATTTTAGGAAAAAGATCAATCTAAATTTGTATATAAATTAACCAAAGCATTATATGGATTAAAACAAGCTCCAAGGGCTTGGTATGATAGATTAAGCAAATTTCTGATTGATCATGATTTTCAAAAAGGAAAGGTAGACACCACTTTGTTTATCAAATACAAAGAAAAAGATATCTTGATTATTCAAATTTATGTTGATGACATTATTTTTGGTGCTACTAATGAGATTCTTTGTCAAGAATTTTCTGAGCTTATGCAGAAGGAATTTGAGATGAGTATGATGGGGGAGCTGAATTTCTTCCTTGGACTGCAAATCAAGCAACTAAATGAAGGAATTTTCATCAGCCAGTCCAAGTATATCAAAGAAATGTTGAAGAAGTTTGGCATGGAGAATAGCAAAGGGGCAAACACGCCTATGAGCTCAACAATCAAAATCGACAAAGATGAAAAAGGAAAAAGATTTGATTTAAAATTGTATAGAAGCATGATAGGTTCTTTATTGTATTTAACTGCTTCTAGGCCAGATATACTGTTTAGTGTGTGTATGTGCTCAAGATTTCAGTCATGTCCAAAAGAATCACACTTGGTAGCTGTGAAAAGAATTTTTAGATATTTAGTAGACACTACCAATTTAGGACTTTGGTATCCAAAGGGCTCTAATTTTGATCTAATCGGCTACTCGGATGCGGATTTTGCCGGTTACAAAGTAGATAGAAAAAACACTAGTGGAACATGTCAATTTCTTGGGAACATGTTGGTTTCATGGTTTTCAAGAAAACAAACTAGTGTTGCTCTATCTACGACGGAAGCCGAATACATTGCCGTCAGGAGCTGTTGTGCCTAATTGCTTTGGATGAAACAACAACTTAGGGACTATGACATGGATTTTAAAGATATACCTATTAGATGTGATAATACTAGTGCCATATGTTTAACTAAAAATCCAGTATTGCATTCTAGGACCAAACATATAGACCTTAGACATCATTTTATTAGAGAACATATAGAAAATCATGACATATGTTTGGAATATGTAAGAACTGAAGATCGAATTGTAAATATATTCACCAAACCTCTAGCTAAAGAACCATTTTATAAAATTAGAAATGACATGGGAATGCTTAAATTAACTTAGCACAAACTAAGGGGGAGCACCTGTTTAGGGGGAGCACACCCACCTGTCTCTTACTTTACTCTCTAATTTTTGATATATTGACAAAAAGGGGGAGAAGAGATCGGGATTTGAGTCGGGAATTGAGTCTAAATAGTTTGGAGAAGAGATCAGAATGAGAGTTTAAGTCTTTATGATAGTTTTTGGTTGAATGTTTTAACTTGATTGTTTGCATGAGTATGATAAAATTTTAAAATACAAAATTAGCATATTTTTAAGCAATTGGAAGGTATACACTCAAATCGGTTTTGTCAATCATCAAAAAAAGGGAGATTGTTGGAAATATGTGGAAAATAAGCTAAATCTCAGTTTTGATGATTAACAAATCAATTTGAGCAAGTCTTGACTACTAACATGCTTGTGCAAGTGATTAAAGGCTATACATTTGAAGAAAATGAAGCATGACAGGTTAAGTCGATTTCCAAGTCGACTCAGGCATCGACTTAGGCCAAGTCAATCCCCAAGTCGACTCCAGCATCGATTTTGAGGCATCAATTCCTTCCAGAGTTGAAAACGAAGAGCAAAGCTGCCGAAGTCGCAAACGAAGTCGACTCCGCATGCGACTTGGGCGAAGTCGCAAACCAAGTCGACTCCAGCATCAACTTCAAAATGGCATTTCCTTCCAGAGTTGAAGTCAAGACTCCGAAGTGCCGAAGTCGCATCCCAAGTCGACTCCACTTGCGACTTGGGGTGAAATCGCATGCCAAGTCGACTCCAATAGCGACTTGGAGGTGTCGTTTTCTGACCAGAGTTGAAACCGAGAACTGGGGGCACTGAAGTCGCAGACCAAGTCGACTCCGGCATCGACTTCGATCGGACAGAAGAAAAATGTCAGAAGACAAATGGAGAATAAAATGACTTCAAGGCAGACTTAAGTAAAGTTGGAGATCAAGACAACTTAGATGTTCAAATTGGAACATATGAAGACTAATCCAAGTCCAAAGAAAGCAAGTTGCATAAACTCAACTGTTTTAATCAAGAACTTGGTCAAGAAAACAAGATTCAAGACTCAAGGACTCAAGGCTTGCAAATCATGGAGCTAAAGGAAACAAGATAAAGTAAAGACAATGACTCAAGGAAGAACTGAATCAAGGAAGGACAAAAGGCATGAAGAAACCTAGGCAAAACAAAAGCATCCCAAAGTTTTTCAAGTTCGTCAAGCTAACTGACGAGGTGAAGTCGCATACCGAAGTCGACTCCACCTGCGACTTTGGTTAAGTCGAGGACCAAGTCGAGGACCAAGTCGACCCAGTCTGGAACTTGAAGTTGCTGCGGACAGGCGAAGTCGCACCCGAAGTCGACTCCATCTGCGACTTGGGCGAAGTCGTACCCGAAGTCGACTCCACCTGCGACTTGGGTCGCAACGGTCGGAAAATATTCGAACGTTGGCGCATTAAATGCGCGCCACCTACCTTCAAACGTTCGGATTCCCTCCACAATTATAAAAGGCATTCAATGTGAACGAGGGAGGTAGCTGAGATTCATTAACTGCTCATAACTCCTATCTCTAAAGAGCTTCAAGTGATCAAGTCAATCCTTAGAAGAAGAACTTTGCTTCAAATTGCTAAAGCTCAACTGCTGATTCTTGAAAGCCAACATTACAAGTTTTTCTCTGCGCCAAAACTATATCTACATAACAGTAACATGTAGAATCTTTCTGTTTTTCTTATTGTTGTATTGAACTTGATTTAGTTTGAAGAACTAAGATCAAGTGTAAGCAAAGTAGTGTGTGATTGGAGTGGAACTCATCACCTACTTGTGCTATGGTTTGTTGATGCCCCCTAAAGCTGAAATCTAGAAGAGAGCAGTGGCTCTAGTTGTATTTGTGAAATACAATAGTGGAACCCAAGTCACAAGGGGTGTGAGCTTGGAAGAGTGGAGTAGGGAGGTTGCCCGAACCACTATAAAATCTTGTGTGTTGATTTATATTTCTGCTCTCTACATTATATTGCTTTCCATTTTGTTTCTTCATAAAGGGGACTAGATCAATCCGGGGTAAAGCCTCTGTTTAAGTTGTAAATTTTTAAATACCCAATTCACACCTCCCCTCTTGGGTAATCGCCATTAACTCGGGACCAACAAAATTATGTCGAAACTTCTTCTACACACCTTGCACCTTGTTGATCACTATTTTTACTCCTTTAAAGTCTTCAAAGCATCATCTTTACATGCCTTATTTCCTTCGCTTCCTAATTGTCAATTATCTTGTATCAGCGTATAACACCAAAACATGAGCACTTATTCCAAATTGAACTAATTTTGGCATTAAATCTCTAAAAAAAATAATCTAATAATTATTTAGAGTATAAAAATGCTTGATATGTGAGGTATAAAATTGACACAAAATTCACCAACTTGTTTAACCATTTAAATAAATAAATGGGTGAAGGTTGAAATTTTAAAACCCATTAACCCATTTAGTAACTCATTTAACTCGTTTAACTCATCAACTCATTTTTAACTTGTTAAAAAGAGTATATATTTTTTAAACTATAAATCTATTTCTTCCACTTCAGTTTCTTATTTCTCCCATTCGTTTAGGACTCTACAAAGTCTATCTTATTGTCATGTTGTGGCATTGATATCGTCATTCCTGTCGTTGCAAGCAAGTTTTACCTGTAAAATTCTTCTTCTCTTTTTAACTCACTCCTTCCTTCTTTCCTTCCCATTCCATCTTCGATTATCTCCCTTCATCTATCTCCATGTTTCCACCTCTCTCTTCTTCCCTCCTCTTCGTCTCTATCTTTGATCATTCTCTTCTTCATCTCTATTACGCTTTATCCCTCTCTGTCCTTTCTTTCTCTCTCTGTCTCATTCAATCGTTGTCCTTCTTTGTGCTAACATGTTAAATATACAACCCTTTCCCAATGAAAATCTAAATATATTATGTATCATGTCAATGTAGATTAATTCACCATTACAATTATAAACAACACACACTCAAATTTAAATTATTTTGATTTGACTTGTTTATAACATATATACAACCTATTAACAACTTGCCAACTCATTTATTAAATATATTGTAAATAAGTTAGAGTCATGGGTTTTTTAAATGGGTTGATAAATAAATTAAGGTTAAAATTTTTTAAATGAGTTAAGATTAAGATTAGGCTCTGACCTAGCCAACCTGATTCGTTAACACCCATGAATTATCCCCTTTATACAAACTCATATTTTTCATAGTTCCCTATGGATTTTAATTTAAATATTTTAAGCAACATTAGAGCTCCAAAAACTAGGTGATATGCTTCCATTTGAAACCAGGACTACGAGTTTTGGTGACATTTAAAACTAAGTTTATCAAAGGATGATCTAAAATTCTTTTAATTATGAAGTAAAATATTTTTCATAAAATAATCAGAATTAACCATACATTTAAAATTTACTAGAGAATAAATTAAAAATTTTAACCTAAGTTTTTTAATATTTAGAGTTATTTACATTCACGTTAACTTAATTTTTTTAATAAGTTAGAATTAAGATTAGGTTGTAACTCATCCAACTTGATCTGTTAATACCCTCTAGATTAGCCCTCTTGTACAAAGTGATTTTTTTTATAGTTCCTTATATTTTTTAATTTAAAAATTTTAAGCAACATCAGAGCTTCAAAAATAGGGTGATATACTCTTTGAGTATTGTTGACATTTAAAGCTAAGTTTATCAAAGGATGATCTAAAACTCTGTTAATTATAAAGTAAAATATTTTTCATAATTAATCACACATTAAAATTTACTAGAGAATAAATTAAAAATTTTAACCTAATTTTTTATTTAGAATTATTTACTTTTACATTTACTTAAAATGAAATATTCATGTAAACAATTTTAAACTTATTGCATTCGTATCAATTATCTTTTAAAAAATTTGAATTTATATGAATAATGTTATGTGTATCAATATATCTTTCTCATTAAATATCCCTTGGATGGTAGTCTCTACTAGAGGTGAAACTAGGGTCGATTCTAGCCATAACTTACTCTACTCTGTCCCAATTTTATATAGGATCGAGACAAAAATTTTGATCTGGTAGGGCTGAGTAGATCATGATTTAGGTCTCATTCTTCAATTCAGGAATTAGGGTATCCCAATTTTATATAGGATCGAGACAAAAATTTTGATCTGGTAGGGTAGAGTAGATCATGATTTGGGTCTCATTCTTCAATTCTAGAATTAGGGTAGGTCGATCATCCTAACCCAGCTTGACCTGCTCTACTCCGTAAGTTGTAAGTTATTTTTATAACTCATAACTTACTTATATGAATGCAATTTTGTTGAATAGATGTGTTTAGGTTTATGATTTATGTGGATGTGTGATTAACTATATGATTTATTTATGTGGATAAATTTTTATTTCTTAATTATATATATGTTGTTTAAGTTATGTTCTCCAATTGATTTATCAATGAAATAAAAGTATTATCAATGTTATTTAAATCTTTCAAGAATGATTATTATTTTTCAACTTATCCATTTTATTTGTAATTCAAAATTTTATATTTATGTTATTTTTATTGAATGTTGATACGCATATCTTTCAAAGTTACGTTACAAATGAAATTATTAAAAAATTCCAAATGTTTTGTTCTGGTAATTGTATTTTATTCCACTAAATAGTAAAATATGAAAGCATTTAATTTTTAAATTTGTCATTGATGTAACTTTATATTGATATGTATATAAATATTTAAAATTTTTACACTTTTACCTACCTTTTCAATTCAATCCGTTATCATAATACTAATCCAAAGTCAACCAAAAGTTAGTTTTGAGATTACTAGAAAAAACAAGGGTTGAACCGACGTTGTCTTGACTCGATATTAAAAAAAATTAAATAGAATTTTTTAAAAATTGGGTCAAAGATAGACACACCCTAACCATCCCTAACTCATCCCGATTTTCACCCCTAGTTTCTATAAGAAGGTCAACAATTTAAAAAGAGCAGCGACTGCTCTTAAAGAGTGCACTATCTATGTATTATTTTAATTATAATTTAAATTTACTAAAAAATAAAAGTAATATAATTTTTATTGCAAATAAAAATATAAAAATATATTTGAAATATTGAAAATTTTAAAAATTTCTTTAAAAATATATTTTAATTTTATTTTCTAAAAAATTCATAGTCTACAATAAACATACACGTAAGAAATTTTATAAATTATAGTTTTCGTATTTTAAATTATTTTCTTATATTTTATATTAAAATAAATGACCAACAAATTATTTTGAGAATGTTCCTTATATTAAATAAATTAAAAATTTTCTTTTAGATTTTTATAAACATAGCTAATAATAAATTCTTTGATATTTTATGCATTTTCTTAGATTTTGGAAGAAATTTTAGATACTTTTAAAATATATGTATATATATTTTCTTTGATAATAATAGAAAATTAAACTTTCTTTTATTTTATAAAATTTTAAATATAAAAAATACCAAAAAATTTATATTTGAAGGTAGTTTTCTTATTTTTTATTATTTTCTATTAATATGATTACATGCAAATATGTTTTATTATTTTTTATATTACTCGCATATTGTATAAGAATTTTCACTTTTTTTGACATAAAGAATTTTTACTTTTATTTTAGGATATAATATCTTTAAAAAATATGCATAAGTATCAGAATTTGTTGTCCTATAATTTGATATTAACTTTTTGAAGCTATGTAAAATCTTATATCTATCTAATTTGCGACATAAGTAAATGTATAAATATTACAATTGTTATCTTATAATTTTATATGTAGCTTGTTTTAAGCTACATAAGATTTGTATATCTAATATGTAATATTAGTTGGTTTTAACTTAATGTATTAAAACTCATTGTTACATACATACATTTAAAAGTAGCTTTAGTTGTAAATTAAAAAATAGTTATGATTGCATGCATCTTTATATTCACAAAAATTGGCTACATATAATTCATATATAGTCATTTTCTTTGTCATTTATAATTATCTATACGCATATAAAATGTACTATATTTAGACTACATATTGACTAATATTCAATAGATTTCTACTTTATAAGTAATGAGAATTCGCATTTGCATTTGGTATATTCAGCAAATTTTATGTGCTTATAATATATTAAGATATGCAATCATATTTAATTCCTTATAATGGCTATTTAATTACATTTACCTAAATTATTACGCCCATCATAAATTTGCTACTTATAATATTATATAATATTACTAAATGGTAATTTGTAGTATCCTCACACAATTGACCATAATTGAAGTTTTAAGTCCCAAGTCGATTCCGCATAGAACTTAAAGACAAAAGTTTAAAGGATTTATCTTGGAAGGCATATGGAGCACTAAAGTTGATACCGAAGTGGACTTTAGTTGTGATTTAGGTGAATTCGCAAGTCAAGTCGACTCCAGATATGACTTCGATCGCAAAGGTCATAAATTGTTTGAATGTTGGTGTATTAAATGTGCATCATCTACAATCCAACATTTAAAATTTCTCTCAAGCTATTTAAGATATGTGGATTAGCAATAAAGGGTTAGCTAAGACATTCATTAAGCTTTGATCTTCCCATCACGAGCATTTAAATTTCGTTAATTAGTTTTCAAAGGAAGTCTCTCAAAATCACTTCAAGAGCTTCAAGATTCTACATCTTCTTTAACTTAAAGAGCTTACTGTTGTGCTTCATTGTTCTACTTGCATTTATAACATATAGTCTCACTTTTATTTTTAATCTTTTATTGTATTTGGCTACTTGGCTTGGTGTTGGAGACCAATGCCAAAGTAAGCATCAAGTAGTGATCAGTTGTAGTGCTACTCACTAACTATTTGTGAGATTATTGTAAAGATCCTCTATAGCTAGAATCTATAAGAGAACTGAGGCTCTAGTTGTATTATTGATAAAATAGTAGAACCAAAACACAACATATATGTACTTGGAAGAGTGGAGTAAGGGTGCTGCTCAAACCACTATAATTCTTTGTGTTCTCTTATTTGATTATCATGATTATTTTGTTCTCTTGCTCTAGCTCTTCTTGTTACATTTAAGAAGACTTGATTAATCTGAGGTTAAGTCTTAAAATAGCAAAGCAATTATTAATAACTCAATTCACTTTTTCCCTCCTAGGTTAAGCTAATAACTCAGGATCAACAAGTGGTATCAAAGCAGACTTCAATTTATTTTACTAAAAAGATTTTATAAACTATGGCTACCTGATCAACTTTGATTCCTACTTTTGCTGAAGGTCAATATTTCACTAGACTACCTCTATTTGATGGGAACAACTTCAATTATTGAAAGTTGAGAATGAAACAGTTGATCATGGTCATAGACATGGACTCTTGGATTACTATCCAACATGGTATTATTCTTTCTAAGAGCGAGAAAGCCTCTAAATGGATTGATGGAGGAAGTACAAGTAGTAAAGATAATGTCAAGGCCATGAATTCTTTATTCCGTGCAATTACAGAACTAAATATGATAGAGATTCTTCATGCCAAACTGCCAAAGAAATTTTAAGCACTGTAACATCTATTCATGAGGGTACTTCTCAAGTCCAAGGAAAAGAAAATGTATTTTTATTGGAGAGCTAGAGATTTTCAAGATACTTGGAACTAAAAATATTTCAAAAATATTTACTAGATTATCATAAATTACTAATGCTCTCATTGGAAATATTATATCTTAATCCGAACAGGACATAAAGATTTTACAAGCACTACCCGAGTCATGGGCTTCAAAAGATCACAACCATTGAGGAATCAAAGGACTTGAATGCTCTGAAGCTTGAAAATCTAATTAGCTCTTTGATGTACAATGAGCTGATAAAGAAAAAGAATGAAGAACATAGCAAAAGGAAGTAGACTCTTGTATTGAAAGCCACTCAACAAAGTTCAAATCAGTTTTCTTCAATATCACCAAATAAAGATGAAGAGATCACACTTTCTACAAGAAAATTTAGAAAGTTTATAAAAGAAGAAAAGAAATTAGGCACCTTTAAAGCTTACAATGACAAGAACAAGTAGGAGAGAAGAAAAGACACTCTCAAGTGCTACAAGTGTGGAGTAGGATATATGCGGACTCAATATCCTACACTAGATGAAAACAAACCAAAAGTAAGTAAGAGATGAAAGAGAAGAGCAGCATTAGAAAACTCACTAAGTAATGATCTAGAGAAATGTATTTGAACGAAGATCTATCCATCTGCAGTAGCTCATCAAATAATGATTAATACATAATAAACTATGCCAGAATATGATGGGTAGCACAAATAGAGAAAGATAATTCTCTCAATTGCCTCATAACCACTAAGATGGTAAACACAGGCTACATGCAAAGTGAAGAGGCATCATCTAAATTATGACATTCAATTTCTCAATCTATTTTCTCCTCTACAAATGAATGCCTCTAGTGTGAAATGTTAGAAGAACTGTAATAAATTTATGATTTATTACATGATGAAATAAAAAAACTTGACGTCAATATGTTGAAGAGAAAAAATAATATGATGTCAAAGTTATTGTGAATGACAAATTGACCAAAAGAGTTAAATCTCTAGTGGAATAAGTTAAAAGTTTGACTAATGAACTAGAGAAGTCCATAAAAGAGAATCAAATACTTAATTAATCATTGGCTAGATTCTCCAACCTAAGAAAAAATTTCCAAAATGTTCCTTAAAATAACAACTCAAAACAATAGAAAATGACTTGGACACTCAACTTGTGAATGTGGAGAGTGCAATAACTCCAAAGAACTCAAATGGATAAAATCTCAAACCAAAACAATCACACTAATGGGCCGAGTAAAACTACCAATGACCACATGGGCGAGAAGGCCTATTTGGCAACGTGCAAGCACTTGGAGTGTCTCTTATAGAATCCATAATGCATGTAATTTCTGTAATAAATTTGGCTACAAAAAATTTTCAATGCAAGATTAAAAAAATTACATGAGAAAAGAGTTTAAGATATGCACCTCTTAGACAACTTCAAGTAGTTTTAAATTCACATACTAACCTAATTGGACCCAAAAAATGGATATTGAAGAAGATAAGCACAAATTAATTTGTTTTACAGATGTGTCTTAGAGTTAAAATAAAACAACACATGGTTAATGGATAGTGAATGCACATGATAGGAGACAAGGCACTCTTCATTGAACTTAAGTCGTATAGTGGTGGAACAGTTGCATTTGGTAATAACGAGAAGGATAAGATGTGTGGTAAGGAAAATATTTATGGTATTGCAAATGCATGCATTAAAGAAGTGTTGTTTGTTAAAGGATTCAAATACAATTTAATGAGCATTAGTCAATTATATGATAAAGGATATAAAATTTGTGTTTAAATCTTCTTTATGCAATATGTTGGATGGAGAACATGTGTTGTTTAGTAGCAAAAGGCATGAAAATATATATTTGGTTTTCTTTGATGATTTGAATGGAAAATGTCTATCAATGGTTAATAATGATCCATGGGTGTGACATGAAAAACTTGAACACATAAATATGTCAAACATAAAGACCTTGTCGAAAAAGAGTCTAGCTGAAGGATGATTAAAACTCAAATATGACAAAAACAAGATATGAAAATCTTGTCAAACATTTAAACAATCAAAAATAATATTTTCACTCAAACATGAAATTCCCACTTCAAATTCACTTAAATTATTACGTATGGATCTTTATGGACCATCCTACATGTTGAGCCCTGGAGGAAAATGATATGTATTTATAATTGTTAATAGCTATTCAAGGTGTACTCGGATAATGCTTTTAGTTTGTAAAGATGAGATATTCTCTATGTTTTTTAACTTTTTAAAATTTGTGTAAAATGAAAAATAATCTTTAATTGTATCAATTGACCATGGTGGTGAGTTTAAAAATAAATGATTTATTGAATTTTGCATTGAGAAAAGCATACACCACAAATTTTTTGCACCAAGAATTCCACAGCAAAATGGAGTTGTTGAAAGAAAGAATAAAATCATACAAGAAATAGCTAGGATTATGCTAAATAAAAGAAAGTTATCTAAAAAATTTTGGGGTGAAGAACTTAGCACAACTTGCCATGTAGTCAATCGTGCTACCATAAAGAGAGATATTGAAGAAGACCCCATATGAATTATAGAAAAGTAAAAAATCAAATATTGTATATTTTTATGCTTTTAGTTACATTTATTATGTATTGAATAATTAAAAAGATAACCTTGGAAAACTTGATGCAAAAAATGATGAAGTTATTTTCCTTGGTTATTTCTCTTATAACAAAATATATAGAGTATTCAACAAAAGAACTCAAGCAATAGTGGAGCCAATTTATGTTACTTTTGATGAGTTTAGCCTAACTAAAAAAAAGAAAGAAGATGAACTTAGCGATGCAGAAATTTTGAAAAAAGTTTTGAAAATCTACAAATGAAAAAAAAGGAGAAGAATTCAAATAAGATGAGGATGAATATAAGTCAACTTAAGAGGTACGTGAGGGTAATGTTCTCTATAAACCCCCTACTGATCTTAAGTTTAAAAATGATCATCCAATTCAATAAGTTATTAGAAACGTATATGATGGTATAAGAGGCTCAAAGCAAAATATATGTAGAAATTTTGCTTTTGTTTCAAAAATTGAGCCTAATATAATTGATTAAGCTCTAAATGATAAAATGGATAATAATAATGCAAGAAGAGTTAAATCAATTTGAAAAGAATAAAGTATAGGAATTAGCTCCTAGATCTAAGAATCATTTGATCATTGGAATAAAATGGGTGTCTAAGACAAATTAGAAAAAGTGGACTTGTTGTAAAAGATAAAGCAAGACTACTAGCTAAGGGGTGGACTTGGGTGAAATCTTAAATCCTAAGTCAATTTCACATAGAACTTGAATTGAAAGAGTTTGTTATTATGCTTCATTATTCCATACACACTTGTAACGTATAGTCTCACTTTTAGTTTTAATCTTTGATTATATTTGACTACTTGTCTTGGTGTTGGAGATCAAGACTAAAGTAAGCATTAGATAATGATCAATTGGAGTAGTACTCACCGACTACTTATAAGATTATTGTAAAGATTCTTAAGAGCTAGAATCTAAAATAAAGCTAAGGCCCTAATTATACCGTTAATGAGATAGTGGAACCAAAGACACATGAGGTGTGTACTTAGAAAAGTGTTGTAGGAGTATTGTCCAAACCACTATAATTCTTTGTGTTCTCTTGTGTGATCGTCTTGATTATTTTGCTCTCTTGCTTTAGCTCTTTTTGTTACATTCAAGGGGACTTGATTAATCTAGAGTTTAATTCTTAAAATGGCAAAAAAGAATTTTAATAACTCAATTCACTCCTTCTCTCTTGGGTTAAGCCAATAACTCAGGACCAATGTCTACATAGTTTGAGAACTTACAAAAAATTCCTACACAATTTGCATATATTTATAAATATACTCACACCATCATGACTTTATCATGGTGTGTATATTTTTAATCGGAGATTGATTATATATTTCATAATGTATTTTAAGTTAAAATATATTATGATTTTTACAATTAATTATATTTTTTATTTTTTGCATACATATGTTTTCCTAAGCTTATTAAATTCATATAGAATGTATTTTGTTGCGCTAAAAAAATATCAACCAAAACTTTTCAATCAAAAATATTTCGCTCTTCATAATTACATATTTTAAATTATTTTCATATTATTTTAGATGTTAAAAATATAACTTTAAAATTGATATTCGATATTAAATTATTTTGTTATATTAATTTTACACATTTATAGATGAGACCCATACATAGTGATACCAGATCAGTGAACTGATTTTCAAGATACTATAAATGATGTTAAATACAATAAATAGAGTAAATTTTCATTAACCATTAAAATATTAAAAAAGAAAGGGTTACATAAAAAGGGATTTGATGGAAGCATTCTCATTTTAAAATTTAGAGAAATATATGCATATATTCAAACTATGAAAAGGACAATTTGCAAATATACTACAAAGATACTTTATAGTTTGTTCGTATTGCAAATATACCTACTTAGTCTCCAAAATTATATGTTCTCTCATATAATTTGCATATATTTGCATTTATGCCTACACCATGATATGCAGTGGTGGGGCCTTAGGAAGTTAGATAACACGAGTATATACCCAAAGTCCAAAATATATTAGAGTTATTTGTAATTTTAATATAGTTTTTTGTAATTTCTGAAATTATATGAATACGTCTCAAATTATGGTCAAGTTAACCGGGTATATTATAAATTACCTATAGCTAAATATGATTAGAAAATAGGGCAGTTATATAAGAAAATATGAAAAAATAATTTTAAAATAGAATAATTACATTGAGTGAAATTTTAACATAATATTTTACTCTCCTTGTAAAACACACACGTCTCAAAGTCACTAACATGGTACTTTTTTTTTTTATAAGCGATGGCAATCCTATTTTTCGGTACTGAAATGACATCGGATTACAGCTGAAAAGCCCATTAACGCACTTTTACCGTGTGGAATGTGACGAGGATTGAACAAGGATATTTATAATTCTCAAAGAACTTTTCACATTTCTTAATATGCTTTTTTTCATTTTCCATGTTACTTATTTTTCCTTCTTTCCTAATAAAGAAAATCACGTGAAAGGCGTGTGAAAGTAGTTCGCGAGCTCAACTCCCTTTCTTTTGCCTCGTGTTTTTGGCCAGGCGGCAGCAGAAACGACAAGCAGCACCGCAGCGGCTGAAGCAGCAGCGTCTTCTCCTTCTTCTTAGTTCTCCCGGAAGTCCAAACGCCCTTAAAAACCACACTCACCCACCCACTCCCTCCTCTGCAAAGCCAAAATGACGAAATCGCCCCTCGAGCTCGATTTCTTCGGCACCCATAGAGAAAAGAAGCCTCTCGACCGGAGATGCTCTTCCTCCTTCAAAGGCAATTTTATTTATTTATTATTTTATTTTATTTTATTTTCTGTTCAATTCCTTTCTCTAATCTATCCCGACAAATTAACAAATATTTGCGCCTATTAATCTTGCGCAGGGATTCAGAACGCAATCTCCAAGATCGATCCGCAGGTACTCAAGTCCGTCATCGGATCCGGGCCTCCTAGTTATCGGTAGGTGGATGGACGGACGGTTGTGATTTCGCCGCACGCGGCGGATGAATGGACAGATGGTACGTTTTCTGACGCGGTTGCGGTGGCGTTGCAGGGATGCTGCTGCTGCGGACGAAGCTGCGTCCGCAACTGCTCCGCTGACGATTTTCTACAACGGGAGAGTTGCCGTATACGACGTTCCTCGCGACACAGTACGTATGCGTTTTTCTTTTTCTTTTCTTTTCTTGTGGGGGAGTTTTTTGGAAAATTCTTCAATGGAACTGATTGCAAGATGGACCTCTTAGCTTCTTTACATTTTGATGTTTTAGTCAGGTTCGTATTATTTACTATATATTTATATTTGATTTTTTCATTAATTTGATGACAAACCAAATAGGATAAGAATAATATGGAATTTTACATCTCAGAAAATATTTTTCTATCTAAAGATAACTTATTTTTCCATTTTGTAAAACTTTTTTTAAAATTTTCATGCAACTTTTCTCATTTTCAAATTTCAATATAAAATAATAATTTTTTTTAAAATCTCATCCCACATCCCTTTCTACATCTAAGCGCTTGCGGTTCCCATTTTTAATTTTGTTTTAACATTTTCAATATAGGTGAGCCTAAGCCAAAATCAGTTGATTTTTCAAATTTTATATTTTTGATTTTCTAACTTTTTAAATTTTTGCTTTTTCTTTGTTTCTTTCTTTCAGGCCGAGAAGATCATACAGCATGCTGTAGAGGAAAACACAGCAGCAGTTTCAGCCTCGTCGTCGACTTCCAGCAGCGCAGGGCAACTTCTTGAGGAGGAAACAAATGGAGGTAGATGAGTTACTTTTTCTAGTTATTTGGGGTTTTCGCAAAATAGACCATTTAAGTATGCGAAATTGTGTTTCATTTTGCAAATTAGACTTCGTGACGAGAACCCATTTTGAAGTTGTTTGAATCAATAAACACTAGAATTTTCTCAAATGCCTGATGTTAAAGCGTTAAATTTGCAAAATTGCAAAACATCATACCAAAGTACAATTATGCAAACTTCTTAGGCCCAGTTTGAAAGGAACCTCATTTTCTAAGTGGGTTTCGCATTAGGTAAAAAAAAAGCAAGAAAAACTTTTTAAGGGTGCGTTTGTTTGGGGCAAAAAAATGTCAACTAAAACTTTTCAATTCAAAACTTTTCACTCTCCATAACTACTCTATTTTTTAATTATTTTTTTACATTTTCCTATACAGACTACCCTACTTTTCAATCATTTCTACACAACTACCCATACAACTAACCTATCTATTTTAACTTTATTCTCTTTACTCCTCGTCATTACTCCTATTATATCACATCATTTTCTGTCAATTTGACAACTTATACTTCAAAAACTTTTCATCAAAAGTTTTACCTCTAACCAAACACACCCTAAATAAGAAAATGATGAAATATAGAAGGAGTAATGGTTAGGATTAAAGAAAATAAAATTAAAATTAACTGCGTAATTACATAAAAATGAGGAAAATATGAAAATATTTAAAAACAAAACATTTAGGTAGTTAAAATATTACATCATGTCATATAAACAAGTATACAGATAAATAGGAAAAATCATTTTTTAATATCTACTTAAATAAGGGTGCAACCAGGAGTTGAGCCTAAATCTGAATTCAAATGGTGTTTGAATTTTCTTTTTTTATAACCAAGTCCGAAGAACCCGAAGAACCTAATTTGTAAATATGATAAGGTTAAAACCTGATTTGTAAATATGATAAGGTTAGAGTTCAAATAAATCCAAATCTGAAGAACCCAAGCTCGATTTTCCATTTTATGTTTATGATAAAAAGGCTCAACTTTTATGTCACCAGGTTCAGAGTCATGTAGCAATCATAATTTTTAAGATTTTGATGATTGGTAGAAAATTCAATCTATTCATTGATTTAACATCATTTGTTTATTTAAGAAACTAAGTTTCATCTCGATCAAATAGGTTTGTTGGTCACATTTGTTGAAAAATATATATTTATGTGTAAATTATGAAAAATACTTAGATATATTTATACATGTATTATAACGTAATAATATTTTATAAAATCATTTATCCACATAGAAATGATATTTTAGATTGCTTAGATGTTGAAAATATAATTATAAAATTGATATTTAGCGTTAAACTATTTTATTACGTTGATTTTCAATAAGACCCATGCACAATGATATTAGACAAATAGAAGGGTTTTCAAAATAACATAAATAATACTAAATATAATAGATAAAGTAGATTTTCCATCAACAGTCAAAACTTTAAATATATTAGGGTTTTATGAAAATAAGATTTCGTAAAAGCAAGACTCATCATAAAATATATTATATGCATAATATTTAAACAATATTTCTTTATTTTTTGTATATCTTACGATTATTTATATTTATGTTGAATATATATATTTGACATATTATAATTATATTATTTTCACTTATATCTATCATTTACTTTTACATTCATTAATTTTTATTTTGTTTTTTATGTTAAAATTTCTTTTAGAAGTATTTTTTATATTGTTATATTTTTAAAAATATGTAGTTTGATTATATATTATTACATTTACTTATATAATTTATTATTATTATATATTTATATGAAATTCTAAATTTGTTACTCTTAAATAAATGTAAATTTTTAATCTAAATTCTAT
This sequence comes from Annona cherimola, assembly GCA_030490835.1. Lineage (NCBI taxonomy): Eukaryota > Viridiplantae > Streptophyta > Magnoliopsida > Magnoliales > Annonaceae > Annona > Annona cherimola. The sequence continues at coordinate 30,422,904 of CM059971.1, read as the reverse complement.
CTTGAAACTCAATCTGAACATAATTTTCTAAAATAAGGTTAGGGTTTAAATTTTATAAATAAGGTTAGGGTTAATATTTTATGAATAAGGTTAGGATTAGGGTTGAGGTAAACCCTAATTTCATAGGCTCGAATTGCACTCCTATACTTAGATGACAATTCAGATGGGATAAAGATGGAATAAAATATCTTATTTTTTGAAATATATTTTTTTAAAATTAAAAATATATATTTTTTATTTTTCATACAGGGTGTGCTTGGCAATGATAAAAATATGTCAAGGTAAAATTTTTCAATCTCTATTACTGTTCTATTTTAAAATTATTTTTTCACATTTTCTTATAAAACTAACTTATTTTTTAATCGTTTTTATGTAACTACCATATACAACTAATCTATCCATTTTAAGAATTATTTAGAAGGTTGTAGGTATTGGGTGAGATAGGAAACTGTGGGGGCATGGTTTCCCAAGCCAATAACTACCCAATTAATAATTATACTTTCTATTTTTATCCCTATATTCGAATTATTTTTCCTACCAACTACATTCATCAAACCTATTTATTTTAATTTTACCCTTATCATTTTCTGTCAGTCACGAAAATTTTAAAATACTTTATTTTCTACTCCCACTTCGTCTCGCAATTCCACAAAAATATCAATGACAAAACATCCCCTAAACCTTATTCTCTTTACAGCTCTTCATTATCCATATCATATCACATCATTTTTTACCAAAGATGTGTTTGAGAAGTTATAAAACTTTTCGATGAAAAGTTTTTGATATAAAATTTGTTAAGTTGAAAGAAAATGAAGTGAAATGATGATGAATAAAAAGAATAAAGTTAAAATTGATAAATTGATTATATAAAAATGAAAGAAAAGTAAGGTAGAACTGTATAGAAAGATATGAAAAGACGATTAAAAAATATAGTAATTATGGAAAGTAAAAAGTTTAAGGGCATGTTTAGAAAGTGATAGCACCTTTGAGCGTAAAGTTTTTGAAATAAGAGAAAATGATTTAATATGATCTAGATAATGTCAAAACCTTTGAGTGTAAAGTTTTTGAAATAAGAGAAAATGACGTGATATGATCTAGATAATGTCAATGACTAAAGAGAATAAAGTTAAAATAAATAGATTATTTGTATGGATAATTATATAAAAATAATTGAAAAATAGAATAGTTTGTATAGAAAAATATGAAGAAATAATTAAAAATATAATAGTTGCATAGAGTAAAAAATTTAAAATGGTAAAGTTTTGATTGATAATTTTATTATAAAACAAACAAACCTTTAAATATTGAAAAGTTTTAAATTTAGCAAACAGTGATTCCCCCTCTTACAGCACGTCTTCTTGTCGGACTCTCTTCGTTGAAACAGGGTGCACTGTGCACCCCGCAGCGACACGCGTCTATCCATCCCACCCTCCTTTCTTTGATTTTCATATCGTGTATAGGTGTCATCATATGGAGTCCGAACTGTTCCAGTCCGGACGCTGCAGTTACTTTCTCCGTCTTTTTTCAAAATGGAAATAAAAACTAGAATGAATAGATGTGGACGTGTTTTGTACTTTTTGCAGACATGCGGATGGCAAGAAAGCATTCATTGCAGCGCTTCCTGGAAAAGCGAAAGGACAGGTTGGTGCACGTGATTTATTTGTTGGCCATTATTTTCGTTCGGATCGAATACGTGCGTATAAATACTTCCCCATTGTTATAATCAAATGTCAACATTAATCCCTCAACAAATAATAAAAAAATAATCAAACTTCTTTCAGGTCTCGTTCACACTTCCTCAACCTGCATTTTCTAGAATAAAATACATTAAAAAATATATGAATCTCTCGTAAAAAAATATACATGAACCATACAATCAAAAAAATATGAGTCACCAAATCCAAATTCGGTGAACACAAGAAGATGATATTATATTAAAATAAATATATGGCAACCAAATGAACGTGGCATAGTGGGTTAGTTTTAGAGATAGATTATAACAGTTCATGAACTATCCCTATAGTATAATTTTCATTGTAAAATAGCATGCTACCTAATCCTTACAAATTGACACTTCCAAATTGTTATGCTAGCTCATGAACTCTCCTAATTTGCGTTTGCTGCTTTCCTTCCAACATTATCCTAGAATTTCAGGATACAAACCTTGCTGGGGAGTAATTGTCTTCCCTCCTCTGCTCCTTGCTATGATAAAAATATTCAACACAATTAAAAATAGCTCTGTCATATGTTAGTCGTACCACAATCATTAAAATAAATAAATAAATCCACAACTAACAAAAATGAAATGATCAAAATATCATAACTTTTTGTTTTAGTCATGAAATTGGCCTCAAATGAGTAATTTAACTCGTACATCAAATTCTTGGAGGCTAAAAAATGGAAATGGATTATAACAATTCGTAGGTTATTCCTAAGAGATAGTCTGTGGATTGTGTTGCGCCACGAGTCTCCCCGGGTGCACATAATATTTCACTTAAAATTCTTATTATATTCACGCTATTAATATAACCGTTGTCTATACTATGGAAAAGATGATTATACCATTTAAAATTTTTTTTAATTAAAATAATTCAATCCTAACATAACTCTTAAATTATTTCATATAACAAATTAATGGTTTACTATCACTAATTAAGTCGTGTTAAGATTAAATTATTTTAATTAGAAAATTTTGAATGAGCAAAATTGCTATAATAGATAGCACTTGTATTGGCAGCCCGAGCACGAGAAGAATTTGGGATAAATGTTATATAATGGATATATAAAACATTATGTGTAATTATTATGCGTATAAGAGTAACATTCCCTTAAAAAAAGACATCCAAAATAAAAAGGATGCTCCAAATTACACCACGTGGAGAATCGCCGCAGGCCTCCGAGGCTCATTGATGGTGCTGCAGCTAGGCTTGGCTACTAGGCCGTAGCCTTGGATGTCGGTTGGTGTACTAGCTCGTCCAACATGCTATTACACCGCTCTTTAATCCCACCACCCATGTGAGCCCAAGTTCGGTGGACTTAATCGAACCACCCGGTGCCCTTCATGAATGCCGTAGTCCTCGGACTCTGCTGACTCCACATTGCCAACTGACACCCATACATCTGGGTGTTTTAGCAGGGATATGATTTGTTACGCTTAGTGCATTTACTTCATTTTTTAATTTTTTTGAATTTTCTTTTATAAAAGTGTTAATGTAAATGTATTTAACATGTATATTAATTTTTATCATTTTGAAAGATTTTTAGATTTTTAAATTTTTTTAAAAATCATTAGTATTTTAGCAATTTTAAATTATTAAGAATGCTGCTGACTTTTAAAAATCCAAAGAAATAGTTAAAAATATCTAAACATGGTAAAAATTAATACATATGTTAAATGTATTTAGATTAATAATTATGTAAATTTTTTTTAAAAACAATAAAAAGAAAGTATTTACGCCCAAGTGTACCGAAACTAAGTTCACCAATGCATACAATCACTTTCCATTTTAGCACGAGTCCACTGACTTGTGGCACCACCAGCTCCAAGAACTACTCCTTTGAGACAGTCCTCAGACTATTCTACTTTTTATTTTTGGAATCCATCGCCGTAATGGTTAGGGGCCGCTTGCAAATATCTCATGGCCACTGACCAGTTTACAAATTCTCCTGACCCAACTAATTGGCTTTTTTTTTTTTAAGATAAAAACTCCAAAAAGACCAATTAGCGTGTGAAATTATTATTATGGCTTAGTTATTTAACAAATAACTTCACATTTATATGTTATCAATGTGCCATATTTACATACAACACCAAAGCAATCAATTCCAGATTAATTTTGTCGGCCACATAAATAAATATAGATTAATGTATCTTGCGTGCATGTGAAACATTAAATATCAGCATATTAATTTCCCAAAATCAACATAGCAATTCTTTCAAAAATCAAAACATTAGTTCCAAAAAATTCACCTATTTTCCTTGTGGAGGAAAAGTAAATAAATTTTCAACATAAAATACAGATAGCTAAATTAAGTTGGCTTGCAAAAATGTTTTCCTCGTACATACAAGAGTTTGGCTTCTATGAAATTACATTTTTATAATTCTATTCATTTTTCTAGCTTGATGATTAACAAAAAATCTACTCCATTCATTCTATCCAATATCATTTATTGTCATTGAAATCTTATTATTTGTCTAGCATCATTGTACGTCGGTCTCACTACAAATATATAAAATAGTTTCAAGCTAAATATTAATTTTAAAATTTTATTTTCAACATCTAAACTGCCTAATATATCATTGCTATGTGTGTAAATGTTTTTATAAAATATTGTTTCATTTAATGCATGTGTAAATGAATCTATCCATTTGCAAATGGATGTATATTTGTAAACAAATGTGGCCTTTTCATAGCTTAAATTTGATGGAACTCGATCCCTTAACTAAATAAATGGTGCTAAATGAAATGGATGGAATGAATTTTTTATTAATCATCAATGTGTGATAAATGAAAGGAATTATCAATATGTGATAAATGAAAGGAATTATGTGAAACCGCTTTTATGTATCCTTGTTATGTACAATGTAACAATACAACTGGGATACATTTTTTCCAACTTGTTAGATTAGGCTTTCTAATTTAATTTGCAATGAAGTGACCTGAATTCCTTGTGTGTAATTTCTATGTGCTTAGGTATCAAGCGGCGTAGCTCGAGTATCACTTGAAGAAGTCATCACAACTTGGATTGGAAGGATGAAAGTACTTATCGTGAATCTAATTATCATGTTAGAGCGGCCACATGTTTGGGACCCCATTGGTTAATTAGGGCCAGCTGCAATTAACACTCTGATCTTGTTGTCCTTTTTGTTTCTTGTAGTTTGGACCCACATGAGTGGGACCCCACTGCTTAATTAGGGCTAGCTGCAATTAACTCTAATATTGTGTTTTTTTTTTTCTTTGATAGGGATCTTGGTATCCATCTTGTTTCTTGTATTTTGAGCCTTTTGGTGTCTGTGGTGTACAAATTTGTTTTGAATGGTTAAATGCCATTTCTACAACCAATGTGAGATAAGTCGATAGTCATCTCCTCATAAATGAGGCCCTGGGATTTCGAGCCTTGAGAGGATGCTTATGAGCCTATTTTCCTATTAACTTATGCTTGGTGGTTTCTTTTTCTTTTTTTTTTTCTTGAGGTGTAATATACCAATGTATAAAACAAAAGCCAAGATACAAAAAGGAATCATCGTCCTGCCTCACAAACAAAAAACAGAGAGGTTTGAGGTAGGAGCGGATTCCCTTGATCTTTATTACAAAAAGAATCAGCAAAAGAATTATCAATATACAAAAGGTTAATAACATTTTGTGGTGGAGTTTCCCACCAGCATTGGTTTTGCCCTGAGTCCATTGATTTAGCTTTCGTTAAAGTATGGGTTACTTGATTTGTTGTTCTCAAAATATGCTTGAATGATACTTGATCTAACTGCTCATTTATGATATAAAATTCTTCAATGGGGAGTCGAGATGTCCCTCCACTGATAAACTATTAATGAGGATAAATGAATCACTTTTCAGCTCAACTTTCCTCCGCCTAGCATACACTACCCAAAAAAGACCCTATCTGCCCAGCACCTAACAGTGATGAAACGACCTTCCCAGTTACTACGTATGGCTGCATAACCTTTCATCTCATGTAGACTTGTTCCAGCACCTACATTAATTTTAAGAAACCCATTTGCTGGACGAGACCATCTCGAAGAGCTCTCATCAACACATAATTTGACTTCATTTAGAGAGTTTATGGATGAATAAAAATGTCAATAACTTACACACCAATTATACACCTCATCCAATATTACAGCACCCCAAATCTTCTGTCATAATAAGATATAAAGTGTGAAGTTTTGGCTGTCTTTGTGCTCAGAAGTAGTTTCAGAATCTCTCAAGGACCATTGATTGTAAAAGCTCTAATATTCACAAAGGCTGCATTTCTGAAAACTGTATTCAAACTTCTGCAATTTCAAAACACATGAGTTACATTTTTTGTTGATTCTTCCTCTCTACACAACATGCACCTCAAATCAACCTGAACTCCTCTTCTAACCAAATTAGCTTTAGTAAGGATGACATTCATAACATACTCTAACCAAACAATTTAACTTTCCTTTGGATTTTTAGTTTCCACACTTGCTGAAGAACATCTTGAAAATCTGACTGGACTAGTCTCATGGCTTCATGTGTCACTGTATCCATTTTCCTCACCATTTCATAAGCGAATCTTACTAAAAACAAACCATTTGGTTCCCCTTTCCAATATAGTCTATCCTCTAGATCCTCACTTGGAATTGGGATGTCTTTAATCTTTTGCCATCCATCATCGCCAACAGCTCTTCTTATTTTGATTTCATCCCAAAGTCTATGTTGATAATCAATAAAAGCTTCAACCTTTACATTTTCTTTGATGTCTTTCGGAAGAGGTCCTACTAGCCCACTTGTCTCCAAAAAAAATTAACCATATTGCTCTTATCAATACATAATTTATTGCCGGTCTTCACTATTTTTAATAATTTCAACAAACGTTTATATGTATATGAGTTGTTCTGCTTAGCTTTTTCCTGCCACATACTTACGTAGGGAAATACTGACCTTTAAAGACACGATGGCAAAGAGATGAAGTAACCGAGATAATACTCCAAGCCTGTTTAGCTAATAATGCCAAATTAAAAGCCACCAAATCTTTGAAACCTAGCCTGCCATCAGATTTTGATAAACGAATATCTTTCCATGCCATCTAGCTTATTTTTTGTTTTCCATCCTTATCTCCCCACTAGAATTTACTCACTAAAGATTGTAATTCTTTGCAAAAACTAAGAGAGAGAACAAAGAGACTTGTAGAATAAGTTAGAATAGCCTGCGCAACAACCTTGATTAAAATTTCTTCCCCTTCACAGTAATTTACCTTTGCACCCATGTATTTTATTCCATACCTTCTCTTTTATGGAAAACCTTCTTCTATTCTTTCCTAACAAGGCTGACAACCCTAAATAAGTAGTAAACTGTTTGCCTTGAGATCCCAATAGGGCTTCAATATTACTCCTTTCGAAGTTGATATTTGGTTATAAAATATAGTTGTTTCCCAGAGTTTATGATTTGCCTTTACGCCCTTTCATATTTATGTAAAATATATTTTAAAACTTCCCCTTCTGCTTGAGTTTCTCTAATAAACAAGAGGGTGTCATCCACAAACAGAAGGTATGATAGAATTGGACAATTTCTAGCCATTTTTACCCCATGCAGTTGTCCATCCTTTTGGCAACCTTCAATAAACTAGATGGATCTTTTGCATATATTAGAAAAGGATAGGGTGAAAGGAGATCCTCTTGTCTTAAGCCTATTGTTGGATAAATTCTTTAGTTTCATAACCATTCGTTATAACTTTGTAAGACACAGAAAAGATGTAACTTTTAACCCATTAGATCCATTTTGAAGGAAAACCCATCCTTTGCATGACTAGGAATAGATGTTGCCACTCGACATGATCATACATTTTTGACATGTCCAACTTTATTGCCATTTCAACCCGATCATACACTTTTGACATGTCCAACTTTATTTCCATTTCACCAAGTTCCCTTTTTTCTTGTTTTCAACACATGGACTGCTTCATGAGCCAGTAACATATTGTTTGAAATTTGTCTTTTGGGCACAAAAGCACTTTGCTCTTCAGAGATAACTTCTGCAAGGCACCTCTTGAGTCTATTAGCCAACACCTTTGAAATAATCTTGTAGAATACATTACATAAGTTAATAGGTCTATAATGAGTTATCTTTAATGCTCCTTGAACCTTGGGAATCAAAACAAGCAAAGTTTTGTTTATTTTCTTCATCAATTTCAATTGATCCATCTCACATGTTTGATACAAAAGGCCTTGCATGAATTGATGACATCCACCCCCATAATTGTCCAATACTTCTAAAAAACCCTTCTTATAATCAATATAAACTTGGTGCTTTCATTGGATTCAACGCTTTTACTGCCTTCCAGACCTCTTCTGAAGACATATCACTTGTTAAAAATTGATTAATTTCCACAGAAATTCTATTTAAGATATGAGGGGTTATTAGTTTTGTACCTCGTGGATTTGATAAAGAAAAGAGGCTGCTACAATAATGTTCCACATATGCTTCAATCTCTGTTTGATTATCCAACACCTGTCCATTCTCAGTTTGTAACCTATCAATCCTATTTCTTTGCCTCCTTTTTGATGCTACTCGATGGAAGAAATCAGTATTTATGTTACCATTCTGCAACTAGTTAACCTTTGCCTTCAATTTTATTTCTTTGTCCTCTAGAAGTGCATTGATGCGAATCTCATGCTGTCTGATAAGCTCGTCTTTGCTATTTGAAGGTATAGAGACTTTAAGAATCCTAATGGCATTCAAATGAGATTAAATTTCTTTTTGCACTGCCTTTGACTTTGGAATGCCATATGTGTAATTCAAAGATGCATCTGTTAAGCTTCCAATTGACTTGTCCAATAGGGGATGTATCTTGCCCAACATTTTCCTCCCAAATCTTATTGATGATTTTCCTTCATTATGTTTCGTTCAATAAAGCTCAAATCCACACCTTCTTTGTTTTTTCTTGCTCCTTTAGCTTGAATCCAAAATCAGCATAATGGGGTCATGATCAGAGACCGCAAGCACCAAATGATGTATCTTACCAAACAGGAATAGATCAAACCAATTGATGCTGGCTAAAGCTTGATCCGGTCTTACTTCAATGCTATCCAGCCCTTTCCTATTGTTACACCAAGTCATTAGATGCCCAGTAAAGCTTGTGTCAATAAGTTCACACTAGTCAATTGCTTCTCTAAAATTTTCCATTTGGAATTTTGCCCTAATATGAGAGCTGGTATATTTTGAGCTGGTAAATTTGATTGTCGTTTAAGAAGCTTCAACAAATTCCAGCTCGACACTCTTCTTAACACTTCAGAATGTCCATAAAAATCAGTTATTCTCCACATTTTCCCTCTTGGGTACTCAATATATGTATCAACATGGTTCTATGAGAAGGACAAGACATTTAAATTAATCTCCTTGTGCCATAACAGAGCAAGGCCGCCTCTCTGATCAATGTTATCAATCGTAAAACAATAACCTATGGCGCCCCCAACCCGAGTGTCATACCCTGAGCCTTACTCTGGGATTGTTATTGACTGGTAAACGTGATCAGGATTGTTGCCCCGTCATACGACGAGATTTAGTAGATATTTATCCATTTAACCATTATTCCTTAGGAGTTAGTTTTATATTATTTTCCATCAAGTGCCCATTTAGGCCATGTTTGTCCTGGTATACACATATTATATCATAGATAATCATAGTTATTCATGACATGTTCAACATCTCGAGATACTTGTCCATAAAGCACATGTTATAGCATAAATCGTGTATGAACATCAAGATAGTAATATCAAGTCATTTTACAACCATTCGCAGTAAGTGACACATAAAAGTAATCATAAAGTTTTACATTCCTCAATGCCCAATTTATGCTTCTTTGCCACCTTCGTTCTTTCACCTGTCTATGGGTTTGAAAAATAAAATGTGAGTTGAAACTCAATAAGAAAGCTATATATTTTTCAGGCAACTCATTTTGCAGGCAACATATTTTACTTAAAATATCTTGGAAAGGAAAATTATACCCAATTATAGGTATATCATGAAAACATGTTCCTTATACCCCGTTGGTCCCGAGTTAATGGCAAAACCCAAGAGGGGAGGGGTGAATTGGGTTCTTATAAAATTCTTCGGTAAATTAAAACTTAACCCCTTGAAAGCTTAATCCCCTTGATTGAAACAAATAGAGAGCAATGAAATAGTGAAAGCAATAAGGTAAACAGTAGGCAAGATTTATAGTGGTTCGGGCAACCTCTCCCTACTCCACTCTTCCAAGCTCACACACCGTTGTGACTTGGGTTCCACTATGTATTCCGCGAATACACTTAGAGTCTCCGCTCTCTTCTAGATTCTAGCTCTAGGGGGCATACACAATCAGAGCCTATGCTCTCTTCTAGATTCTAGCTCTAGGGGGCTTATACACTTGATACAAGTAGGTGATGAGTTCAACTCCAATCACAACTCTACTTGCAACGTCTTGGTTTGTTACAACAAACTCAAACCAAGACCAATAACAAAGAGTAATGAAGATAAGGAAGATCTACACTTTACAGAGTTGTGTAGGCAAGATTGAGCATGATGAAGAATTCGTAGAAGCAATTGGTTGTATGTCGTTGAAGCAATTTGCAAGTTGAGGCTCGTTCTTCCTTTGGAAGTGTATAGATCACTCAAATTTAGAGAAAAGCAAATGGGAGCTCTTGTTTGCACTTCCTTTCTCTCTTTAGACAATGTAGTGTATATATTCTCGTTTGCTTGAGTGTCTATTTATAGAATGGGGAAGATTTGAATGTTATAGAAGTGGTTGGCGCGCAATAAATGTTCCAACGTTCAAAAATTCGAACGTTGGTTCCCCAAGTCGCAGGTGGAGTCGACTTCGTCTGCGACTTGGCTTCCCAAGTCGCAACTGGAGTCGACTTCGTGTGCGACTTCAGTTCCGCATTTATCAAGTCTGAGTCTGGGTCGACTTCATTTCAGACTTGACCTCAAGTCGATATTGGAGTCGACTTGGGCTGCGACTTGACCTGTCTTTGTGCTGAAATTTGCTTGGTCCTTGTTTGATTTCCTCTAGCTTGCTTAGCTTTCTTTCTTGAATCTTCTTACTTCTGAAATGGCTTCTTATATTTGTAAATCTTCTTGAAGGACTTGTCTTAGATTGCTTTCCATAGTAGTCTTCATGACTTGAACTTCTTCATCTTCAACTATGTTCGAAGCTGTGCCTTGGACTTGAGAATTGATAATGAGCTTGTACCCTTGATTTGGATTTGAAAAATCCCAAGTTGATCTTGAAAATGAGCTTGAGTCTGTATTTTGGACATTGAAGAACTCAAGCCGATATCGGGGTCGACTTCATCTGCGACTTCACCCAAGTCGCACCTGGAGTCGACTTCGTCTGCGACTTCAGCATTTTTGTGCCCCAAAATCAGCTCTAGAGTGTTTTTCCCGTCTCAAGTCGATGTTGGAGTCGACTTCGTTTGCGACTTGGCTACCCAAGTCGCAAGTGGAGTCGACTTGGCCTGCGACTTCACCTGCTTTTCCTTCTAATTTGAATTTGGCTGTGTGGTCTGTTTTGGAGTCGAATATGGAGTCGACTTTGGGATCGACTTCACCCTAAGTCGAAGTCCAAGTCGACTTGGATATGGACTTGGCTAATTTATTCCTTAAATCATTAAGCAAAATCATCAGTAATCACCTTATACTCAATTTTAACTTTGTTAATCATCAAAACTCATGCTTTGGTCAATTTTATTTTGTTTTAAACATTGTTTCCAACAATCTCCCCCTTTTTTATGATTGACAAAACTAAATTGAGCTTGTACCTTTCAAGATAATCACATTCATATAGTTTTCAAAACAGATCACATCTTTCAAACAGAGTATAGTAAATATGAAACACATAGCAAGCATGAAACACATAGCAAGCATGAAACACATATATGAGCATAATCAATCATTTTTACAGATTACAATGTAAAGCAAAAAAAATGAAACCTAGATACAAACTACCCGACCCAAAATGCTCTAAAAACTCTCAAAAACAACTCTATTCCTATTCTATCTCCCCCTTTTTGTCAATCTTTCAAAAATGGTTCAATCACCAAGGATTTGGTAAATTGAAATTGGGAAATGGGATATGAAGATTGAATGGGTTTGATAGGACGAACATGAGCAGAGGAATAGAAGGAAGAAACTGGAGCGGGAGTCGGATCTCGATGAACTGATCTTGAATTGAAAGAATCAAGCTCCGGTATGGGTCGATTTTTGTGTCACCCTGATGCAAGATGGTATCTAATGGTACGCATTTCCCGATCGATTCGATCTTGTCGGGAATGCATATCATTAATGGCAGTAAGAACTTCGATCACTAGACTGGTCATTCGATCATCTTGATGACCCATTTCCTCTCGTAGAGCAGATATCTCATCTTTAATGCTCTGTAATGTGACCTCTTGAGATGACGGTGGAGGCGCCCGATCAGGTGCAGCAGATCCCTGTGGAGAGTAGGAACCGTGCGTCATAGGAGATACTGGCTCCTCGGGAACGTCTCGGGGTGGAGCAGATGGTGCCTCAAGAGGCTGCTCCCCCTCAGTCTGTGCATGGCCTTCTTGCTCACGAGCTGGTTCGCCCAACTTTTCTTGAATCCTATCATCCCTGAACTGCTCCAAATTGATCTTCATTCGTTGGAGCAATGCCTTATTGATGACATTTGTGATCTTAGGGACTTCAAATGGTTCACCGTCAATGTCTACCTCATAATATTCGAGGATCCTCGTGATCCATGTCCCGTAGGGTAGAACTCCTCTCGGATTGTCCTTTCGACATGCCAAGGCTTCTAGGAATAGTCTTGGGAGGCTAATCTTGACTTTGTTGATTAATTTCCATAGAATCATGGCTTCCTGCGGGTTGAGCTGATTCCTTCCTCCGCCTTTCGGATAGATGCAGTGAGCAATGAGTAATCGGAGGACTCTCAGCCGTGGAGAAAGATCCATGTAATGTAGGAACTTGGTTCCTGTATGATACTTGTTACTCTTGGTTAGCTCATTGTAGATTTTCTCCATTGTAAGATCCTGGGGAAGTCACTCTTCTTCGAATGGGACTTCGAGAATACTGGCTATTTTCTCTATTGCTTCTTCTTGATCTGGGTTAGCCATTGTTCCAAAAAATATTTCTGTGCCTTTGACAAAGGTTGAAAAATTGTTATCATCCCATAGATAGTAAAACATCCTTGTCAGATCAGGATATACTCTTTCATCTGTCTTCAGCAATCTTATCCATCCCTGATAATCCAGTAGCTCTTCTATGTCGAACTCATAATCATTGAGAAATTTAAAATCAATGATCTTTGGGATGAATACCTTTCTTTCGTAGAAATGTTTGTAGAATCTACTATGCTGAAGCTCTGTTTTGAAGTAGGTTGTGGGCATTTTCAGAACTTGCCCCTTTTTGATTGGGATCCTTCCAGTGTTTGAGCTTTGAGGTTGACTTTCTGACCTCTGAGCTCGATCTGAGGATTGGGTAGCAGTTTGAAATCTGACCCTTCGACCTGTTGAGGTTGAAGGTTCTTCTCTGGCTCGTTTCGCAGGAGTCCTCTGTCTCCTAGGAATTTCTTCCTCTGTATTTGACCTTGAAGGTCTGGGTATAGGTTTAAGTGAGGGCTTGGAGACAGCTAGTTTGGGAAGTCTGGGTTTTGGAGCCATTTGAGTGGGAATTTAGAAAGCTTAGAAAGACTGTGAAATAGAATGGGAGAAAAGGAAGACTGGGCAGTGTAAAAGAGAGAGAGAGAGAGAGAGAGAGAGAGAGAGAGAGAGAAAGAGAAGGAGAAGCAGAACTGAAAACTGGCCAGAGTTGTGAAAACAAAGAGATGAAGAAACTAATGCCCGATTGGCCGGAAAATTACTGAAGAATCAGTGAGAAGAGGAGACTGAGTTTGGACTGCCGGAGTTTGGAGAGAAACAGATATTGCCGGAATGACGGTTGCCGGAGAGAATTAAAACGGGAGGAGGCTGCCGGACAGAGAGAGATGGCCGGAGAGGATGAGAATCTGTGGAGAAACTGGAGAGAAAAAAAATCGCCGGACAGGGAAATAGGCGGGAAATGAAGAAGAAAGAGGAAGAAATAGGAAGAGAAAGAGAGAAAAGAGGAAGACGGACGGTCGCTCGCGCGGAGTCGACTTTGCCCTAGGCGAAGTCGACTTCGGTCCCTCGGAGTCGACTTCGCCTTAGGGCAGAGTCGACTTCGACCCTGTGGAGTCGACTTCGCTACAGAAGCGGAGTCGACTTCATTTTCCCAAGTCGACTTGGCTCCTATGGAGTCGACTAGACTTATGATTTTTCAGATTTTGATTTTTCTTTTTAATTTTTCTTAATTTAATTCTATCATCCCCATGTCATTTCTAATTTTATAAAATGATTCCTTAGCTAGAGGTTTGGTAAAGATATCAGCAATTTGATCTTCTGTTTTCACATACTCTAGACAAATATCATGATTCTCAACATGTTCTCTAATAAAATGATGTCTTACATTTATATGTTTGGTTCTTGAATGCAGTACAGGATTCTTAGTCAAACATATTGCACTTGTATTATCACATCTAATAGGAATATTGAAATAATCAATGCCATAATTTTTTAATTGTTGTTTCATCCAAAGTAGTTGGGCACAACAGCTTCCGGCGGCTATATATTCGGCTTCCGCAGTAGATAGGGCAACACTGGTTTGTTTCCTTGAGTACCACGAAACCAACATATTTCTAAGAAATTGACAAGTTCCACTGGTACTTTTTCTATCTACTTTGTAACCGGCAAAATCCGCATCCGAATAGCCGATTAAATCAAACGTTGACCCCTTTGGATACCATAGTCCAAGATTGATAGTATTTATCAAATATTTAAAAATTCTTTTTACAGCCAATAGATGTGATTCTTTACGACATGCTTGAAATCTAGAGCACGTACAAACATTGAATAAAATATCTGGTCTAGAAGCAGTTAAATATAACAATGATCCTATCATGCTTCTATAGAGCTTTTGATCGATATATTTACAGTTTTCATCTGTGTCGATCTTGATCGTAGAACTCATTGGTGTATTTGCTCCTTTACCATTTTGCATTCCAAATTTCTCGAGCATTTTTTTGACATATTTGGACTGATTTAAGAATATTCCTTCTGTTTGCTGCTTGATTTGTAGTCCAAGAAAGAAATTTAATTCTCCCATCATGCTCATTTCAAATTCGCTCTGCATGATCTTAGAAAATTCTTGGCATAAAGTTTCATCAGTAGCTCCAAAATTATATCATCTACATAAATTTGTACAATTAAAATATTTTTATTTTTATATTTAATGAACAAAGTAGTATCAACTGTCCCTCTTTGAAACTCATGATCGATCAAAAATCTATTTAACCTTTCATACTAAGCTCTTGGAGCTTGTTTTAGTTCATATAACGCTTTGGTCAATTTATAAACATATTTTGATTGATCATTTTCTTCAAATCCTGGGGGTTGTTCAACATATACTTCTTCGTTCAAATATCCGTTCAGAAATGCGCTTTTTACATCCATTTGAAACAATTTGAAATTCATATGAGAAGCAAATGCTAGTAAGATACGTATGGCTTCTAATCTAGCCACAGGTGCATATGATTCTTCAAAATCAATCCCTTCTTCCTGGGAATACCCTTTGGCTACTAATCTAGCCTTGTTTCTAATTACAAGTCCGCTTTCGTCCAATTTGTTTCTAAATATCCATTTGGTACTAATAATGGTATGACCATTTGGTCTAGGAACTAAATGCCATACATCATTTCTTTCAAATTGATTTAGCTCTTCTTGCATTGCAATAACCCAGCTTTCATCATTAAGAGCTTGTTCAATGGTAGTTGGTTCGATCTTGGACACAAAAGCATATTGTCCACAAATGTTTTGCTTTGATCTTCTAGTTTTTACTCCTTCATACACATTTCCAATGACTTGCTCAATTGGATGGGCATTTTTGAACTTTAGATCAGTTGGAGGTTTGTAAGAGTCATTACCTTCACTTACCTCTTCCTCCATGGAGTTTTCTGGCTTGAGCTCGATTTTCTTTGGTTGTTCTTTTCCTTTTGTTTCATCTGCATCACTTAATTCATCCTCCTTTCTCGGAGTTTGGTTAAATTCATCAAAGACAACATGTATTGATTCTTCTATTGTTTGATGTCTTTTGTTGAAAATTCTATATGCTTTGCTATTTGATGAATAACCCAAGAAAATAGCTTCATCGCTTTTGGCATCTAATTTTTCCAGATTTGTTTTTCCATTATTTAGCACATAACAAATACATCCAAAAGTATGGAAATATGATATGTTTGGTTTTCTGCCCTTCCAAAGTTCATATGGGGTCTTTTTCAATATGGCTCTAATGGTAACTCGGTTCAATACATGACAAGCTGTACTTACAGCTTCACCCCAAAATCCTTTGGATAGTTTACTCTCATTTAGCATGGTTCTAGCCATTTCTTGTATTGTCCGGTTTTTCCTTTCAACAACTCCATTTTGTTGAGGAGTTCTTGGTGCAGAGAATGTATGGTGAATTCCCTTTTCATTGCAAAATTCTATGAATCGGTTATTTTCAAATTCACCACCATGGTCACTTCTAATGGAAATAATTGAGCTTTGTTTTTCATTTTGCACCAAATTTGAAAACGAGACAAACATTGAAAATGCTTCATCTTTGCTAGCTAAGAGTATGATCCAAGTAAATCTAGAAAAGTCATCCACAATTACATATACATACTTTTTCCCACCAAGAGTTAAAATGTCTGACGGCCCATAAAGATCCATATGTAGTAATTCAAGTGGTCTAGTTGTTGAGATTTCTTGTTTGGTGGAAAATGGCATTTTCGGTTGTTTAGATAGTTGTCAGGCTTTACAAATCTTATCTTTGTCATATTTGAGCTTTGGTAAGCCTTATACCAAATTCTTTTTTCATAAGGTTTTGATATTTGACATGTTTATATGTCCAAGCCTTGCATGTCATTTCCATGGATCATTTTCTATGGCTATTAGACATTTTCCTTCTAAGTCATCAAGGCAAACCAAATATACATTTTCATGTCTTTTGCCACTAAAAATTATGCGCTCATCATCATCAATGACATTACATATAGAGGATTCAAATACAACTTTATATCCTTTATCACACAATTGACTAATACTCATTAGATTGTGTTTGAGTCCTTCAACAAATAGAACATTTTCAATACATGCATTTGAAATACCATAGATGTTTCCTTTACCTTTTATTTTACCTTTTTCGTTATTTCCGAAAGCTACTGTTCCTTCATTACATGGGTTGATCTTATGAAATAGTCCTTTTTCTCCTGTCATGTGTCTTGCGCAACCGCTATCCATAAACCATACATTATTGGCTTTAGCTTTAAGGCAAATCTGCAAAAATTGAGTTGAGTAGAGCTCATCCTTTTGGTACCCATTTTATGGGTCCGTTTGGGTTAGTTAACCTTTGAAGTTTGAGTTGATCCATCTTTGATCCCATAAAACCAATGCATTTTGGCATCCAAACCAATTTAGCACCTCGGTTTTGCAGTTTTCTTAGTTTACATTGATATATCTTATGTCCAAACTTGTTGCAGAAGTTACAAGCTCCCGGAAGTCTAGAAATAGGGAGCCATTTGGTAATTTGTTCATTAGTTGGTCTTTTTGTCCAAACTGTTCGATTTATTTTAGTAAAATTGGTTTTGATATTATTTCTTGGAGCGTTAGTTTCAGTTTGTTCAAGTACATTGTACCCAAGTCCTTTCTTGCAAGTTTGAGTTGTCATTTTCAAGAACATTTTTACATTTTCTCCTGGATTAGAGAACTTGGCAAGAGATTCATTTAATGATTTATTCTCGTTTTTAAGTTTTTCTAATTCATTTTCTAAGGTATTCTTTTTATCTTTTAACTTGTCTAATTTTTCAGCAAGTTTACCATTTACAATTATTACTGCGTCACATTGTCTTTTCTTAATTGTAAACTTGTTTCCTAATTTCTTTATTTCTTCATATAGTGAATCATAAGCTTGTTGAAGTTCCTCTAATTTAGCATATTTAAGACATTCATTTGTAGAGAAATTTGAAAAGGATTTCTGTTTGGAGGTTACCTCTTGACTACTCGTGCAGTCCGTTGAAGTGGCTTGATCCTCCAAGGTTTCCATTGCTGCAAAGCATATGTCGGTGTTTGCTATGCAACAGATTCTTGCACAATCTACTTCACATTCTTCACTTGAGGAGCTATTCGTTGTAGATTCTTCTTCATTTACGTACATGCCTCTTCCTTTGTTTCTTTGAAATCTTTTATTGTCGCCTCGATCTTTTCTTTGTTCCTTTGCCTTGTTTTCTTCGGGCGTTGGACATTGGGTTTGCATGTGTCCCGAACCGCCGCATCGGTAACATTTTGTTGTTTCTTTCTTTTTCTCTTTGGAACTTCTTTCTTTAAAATTTCTGAAATTTCTGCCTTTCCTCACAAATTTTCTGAATCGTTTTGTGAGTAGGGAAATCTCATCATCATTTTGTGAAGATGAAGTATCGTCTGAATCTTGTGCGGCTTTTAAGACAATTGCTCTTTTGCCTTTGTGATGATCTTCATTTCTTTTCTTAATTAGTTCATGTGACATTAATGAGCTAATTAGGTTTTCTAGTTTCAATGTGTTGAGGTCTTTAGCTTCTTCTATCGCAGTAATCTTTGGAGTCCAAGATTCCGGTAGAGCCCTTAAAATCTTCATAACCTGTTCAGATTCAGATATAGCGTTTCCAAGACCTTTCAAAGCATTAGTAATTTTTGAGAATCTAGCAAACATTTCAGAAATATTTTCTGTTTCTAATATTCTAAAATTTTCTAATTCTCCAATCAAAATATTTCTTCTCGTCCCTTGGACTTGAGAAGTTCCTTCATAGATGGAGGTTAATGTATCCCATATCTCTTTGGCGGTTAAACAAGAGAATACTCTATCATATTCAGATGCCATGAGAGCACAAAATAGAGAATTCATGGCCTTAGCATTGCTCTTGACGGTTCTTACTTCCTCTTCGGTTCACTTGGAAGCTCTTTCATCGGTAGGCAAAATTACACCATCTTGGATTGCAATCAAAGAATCCATGTCGGTAGCCATAATGAGTTGCTTCATACGAAGCTTCCAATAGCCGGAATTGTTCCCATCAAACAATGGTGGCCTAGTAAATGATTGGCCTTCGGCAAATGCGGTAACGGAAGTAGATTGGGATGTCATGTCAATAAGATCTCTTTGGTAAACTCAAAGACCTGCTCTGATACCACTTGTTGGTCCCGAGTTAATGGCAAAACCCAAGAGGGGAGGGGTGAATTGGGTTCTTATAAAATTCTTCGGTAAATTAAAACTTAACCCCTTGAAAGCTTAATCCCCTTGATTGAAACAAATAGAGAGCAATGAAATAGTGAAAGCCCTACTCCACTCTTCCAAGCTCACACACCGTTGTGACTTGGGTTCCACTATGTATTCCGCGAATACACTTAGAGTCTCCGCTCTCTTCTAGATTCTAGCTCTAGGGGGCATACACAATCAGAGCCTATGCTCTCTTCTAGATTCTAGCTCTAGGGGGCTTATACACTTGATACAAGTAGGTGATGAGTTCAACTCCAATCACAACTCTACTTGCAACGTCTTGGTTTGTTACAACAAACTCAAACCAAGACCAATAACAAAGAGTAATGAAGATAAGGAAGATCTACACTTTACAGAGTTGTGTAGGCAAGATTGAGCATGAGGAAGAATTCGTAGAAGCAATCGGTTGTATGTCGTTGAAGCAATTTGCAAGTTGAGGCTCGTTCTTCCTTTGGAAGTGTATAGATCACTCAAATTTAGAGAAAAGCAAATGGGAGCTCTTGTTTGCACTTCCTTTCTCTCTTTAGACAATGTAGTGTATATATTCTCGTTTGCTTGAGTGTCTATTTATAGAATGGGGAAGATTTGAACGTTATAGAAGTGGTTGGCGCGCAATAAATGTTCCAACGTTCAAAAATTCGAACGTTGGTTCCCCAAGTCGCAGGTGGAGTCGACTTCGTCTGCGACTTGGCTTCCCAATTCGCAACTAGAGTCGACTTCGTGTGCGACTTCAGTTCCGCATTTATTAAGTCTGAGTCTGGGTCGACTTCGTTTCAGACTTGACCTCAAGTCGATATTGGAGTCGACTTGGGCTGCGACTTGACCTGTCTTTGTGCTGAAATTTGCTTGGTCCTTGTTTGATTTCCTCTAGCTTGCTTAGCTTTCTTTCTTGAATCTTCTTACTTCTGAAATGGCTTCTTATATTTGTAAATCTTCTTGAAGGACTTGTCTTAGATTGCTTTCCATAGTAGTCTTCATGACTTGAACTTCTTCATCTTCAACTATGTTCGAAGCTGTGCCTTGGACTTGAGAATTGATAATGAGCTTGTACCCTTGATTTGGATTTGAAAAATCCCAAGTTGATCTTGAAAATGAGCTTGAGTCTGTATTTTGGACATTGAAGAACTCAAGCCGATATCGGGGTCGACTTCATCTGCGACTTCACCCAAGTCGCACCTGGAGTCGACTTCGTCTGCGACTTCAGCATTTTTGTGCCCCAAAATCAGCTCTAGAGTGTTTTTCCCGTCTCAAGTCGATGTTGGAGTCGACTTCGTTTGCGACTTGGCTACCCAAGTCGCAAGTGGAGTCGACTTGGCCTGCGACTTCACCTACTTTTCCTTCCAATTTGAATTTGGCTGTGTGGTCTGTTTTGGAGTCGAATATGGAGTCGACTTTGGGATTAACTTCACCCTAAGTCGAAGTCCAAGTCGACTTGGATATCGACTTGGCTAATTTATTCCTTAAATCATTAAGCAAAATCATCAGTAATCACCTTATACTCAATTTTAACTTTGTTAATCATCAAAACTCATGCTTTGGTCAATTTTGTTTTGTTTTAAACATTGTTTCCAACATACCCATCACAGGTACATCATGAATAATGTGATGCTAGATCGTAAAACATGTCTGTCATAGGATAGAAGCTAGCTAGGCAACCATTCGTCTCCATCTTCTCCCATCTCAGGGAGGGCGCCGCCGGCTTTTAGCTTATTTAGCAACTTGGTCACACCAAAGGGGGGTGATCGGTCCACTTACACCTTTAAGGTGGACCTAATGCTTTGTGCACATGAACCGTTCATAAAATTCATCTTTGACATGTTAGCATGATCCTTCATGTATGAATTTATAAATCATTATTTTTTTATAAACATTTAATAAAGCAGTTATGCAAATCAGATCATAAATAAAATGATCATTTTATCATATATTAAACTAAGGAATGACCATCCTTAAATACCATAGAAATAAATTCAAATATAACTTACTAAATAAATCAAAGCAGTTATAACATCATTTGCAACCCTTTTAGAATAAGTTTAGAAACAAAAATGATTTAGAAAATTGCTTGCTTTCCTTGATCACGTCAGCTTTCCTGATCGACGTTTTCTTTGCCTTTTCCTATACTGCTTGCATTCAACTTAGTTTTCTATCCCATTTTCATTAACATACACAACCCACTTGAATTCCAAATCGGATGCAAATACATAGTACAAACTTATGCATCATATCGTCCAGTACACCACGTGTTCAATACTCATATATAGGGTAACATTCATATATATCATAATACATTCATTAATCACCATATGGAGGTTCATTACTCCCATTTATCATTTTTCACATATTTTTCATAATTCACATGTCGTGCTCATTTTAAGCACTTAGTTGACGTCCTAAACCTCATATATTAATCCTAAAATTTGAGATTATCATTATTTATCAAAGCAAAAACATAATCCTGCATTTCATCATATTTTCATGTATTTTTTCATTTTAACAACCCACATAAGTCATTTATCATTTATTCATGTCTATCTCTCCATTCATGTCTATCTCTCCATACATGCCCATTTTACAACACAGATTATGTGTTTCTTAAAATTTTTCAAATTGGCAACTTGCTTCCTAATTTAGCATAATTAAACTCCTTAATTAACACTTCATTTAGAGTATTTTTATGGAATTTTAATCCATTAATCATAGGGTTCCAAAATAGCAACTTTGGGACTTGTTTTACATACTTTCAACGTCCTTTTCGGTACTTAAATCAAATAGATTTTTAATCTCTTAATTCCAGAAACTAATCATGCTTTTCTTAACCTAAATTTAGGGTAACATCATATGTTTAAAATCTATATATTTGTTGCTTCCAAAATAGCAACTTTTACACACATTTTGAATACCTTTTTGCACTCTTCTTTGGACACCCTTTTGCATACTCCTAAAAAATCAGATTTAGGGCATACCTTTCAAACTTATTTTGGACATCCGAAGTACCTTAGATTTAGAGTATTTTACCCTCTAAATCATCCATAAATCATTTAATCTAATTCATGTATCATATTTATCATAAAACATGAAAATTGGGTCATATACGTAACCCTAATTTCCATCTTTTCTAAAATTCATAACTTATGCCCAAATCAATATATATATCATTAAATCATGATTTATAATCTAATCATGATATTATTTCAAAACAGCAACCTCTTGTTGGAATCAATGACAAATTAAGCACAATCTGTGTTTTGATAATTAACAACTCAATTTGAGTAAGTTTTGGGTAATAATATGTTTTGTAGAAACTGTTTAAAGGATAGAAAATTAAAAATCAGAATCTGACAGATCAAGTTGCAAAATCAAGTCGACTCTGCTATCGACTTGAGTCAAGTCGATACCCAAGTCGACCTCAGAATTGACTTGAAAAGAAGCAGAACTTTCTAGTGTTGAATTTTCATCCAAGACTGGTGAGTCGCAAGGTCAAGTCGACTCCATCTGTGACTTAAGTGAAGTCGCAGAACCAAGTCGACTCCACCATCGACTTCAGATGCTCAAAAATTCTAGTGCTGAAATACGAATTTGAGACTGGTGAAGTTGCACCCGAAGTCGACTCCATGTGCGACTTGAGTGAAGTCGCATCCTCAGGTCAACTCCACATGCGACTTGAATTGAATTTGATCCCCAAGTCGACCCAGATATCCGACTTGAGTCAGATTGAAGATGAATATAGTCCAGACAAGCAATTCTACATGATAAAATTATTCAAGGCTATATTCTACTCAAGGAAAAATCATTCGGCTATTTCTATGAATTACAAAATCAAGAATATCAAAGCATCCGAAACCAAGGCATGAAGACAAAGTTTCCAATTGTATTTGAACATAACAAAGTTTCAAGTTTGAGTATTCAGTGGAAGAACAAATACAAGATAAATGACAAGCAAGCAAGTTCCAACAGAAATTCAAGTTCATCAAGTGAATACAGAAAGTGAAGTCGCACCCGAAGTCGACTTCACTTGCGACTTGGGTCAAGTCTAGGACCAAGTCGACCTGAAATGGAACTTGAGGTATGTGCTGGGAACCAAAGTCGTACCCCAAGTCGACTACAGTATATGACTTGGGTGAAGTCGTACCCGAGGTTGACATCATCTGTGACTTGGGTCGCAACGGTCGGAAAAATTCAAGCGTAGGCACATTAAATGCGCGCCACCTGCCTCCAAACGTTCGAATTTACTCCACCATTTTCAATATGCATTCAAGAGAACGTGCTAGAGGTTAGAAAGAGCATCAACTAAGATTCAACTACCATCCTCTCAAGCATTAAGTGATTGTCACAAGTTTCAAGTGAAAAATTATTCCCCAACTTGCTGTATTCTTTAAAGCTGATCAAATCATCTCTTCTACCAGTTCTTCCACGAGCTGAAACCTACCTACACAATCTGTAAAGTGTAGATTTCTTTACTTGATTCATTATTTATATTTGATAGTTGATTTAATATTGATGTTTTAAACCAAGTGATAGCAAAGTAGCGTTGCGACTTGAGTAGGATTCATCACCTACTTGTACTGTGATTTGTATATGCCCCCTAGAGTTGGAATCTAGAAGAGAGCTGTTGCTCTAGTTGTATTTGATAATACATAGTGGAACCCAAGTCACAAATGGTGTGAGCTTAAAAGAGTGGAGTAGGGAAGGTTGCCCGAACCACTATAAAACCCTTGTCTATTGCTATGGTTTGCATTTCTGATTGTATTGCTTTATTACTCTCCATATTAGTCATTTGTTTCATTAAGGGGATTAAATAAAAAAGGAAAAAAAATTTGTTTAAGTAAAAATTTCAAAGTACTCAATTCACCCCTCCCCTCTTGGGTAATTGCCATAAACTCGGGACCAACAAATGGTATCAGAGCAAGTCTTTGAGTTTAAACCAAAGAGAACTTTTAAAATGACATCTCAATCAACTTCCATCCTTGCATTTGCCGAGGGCCAATCTTCACAAGACCGCCCCTATTTGATGGGACAAATTCCGGTTATTGGAAGTTAAGAATGAAACAATTGATTATGGCTACGGATATTGATTCTTGGATTGCTATCCAAGATAGTTTTGTGTTGCCTATTGATGAAAGAGCATCCACATGGTCCGAGGAGAAAGTAAGAACTGTTAAAAGTAATGCGAAGGCCATGAACTCCCTTTTTTGTCCATTAACGACATCAGAGTATGATAGAGTATCCTCATGCCAAACCGCTAAAGAAATATGAGACACTCTTACATCTATCTATGAGGGAACTTCTCAAGTCCAAGGGACTAGGAGAAATATTTTGATTAGAGAGTTGAAAAGTTTTAAAATGCTTGAAACTGAAAATATTTCTGAAATATTTGCTAGATTTTCTATGATTACTAACGCCTTGAAATGTCTTGGAAAAGCAATTTCTGAATCCGAGCAGTTAATGAAAATCTTAAGAGCGCTACCCGAATCTTGGACTCCAAAGATAACGGCCATTGAGGAAGCAAAGGATCTCAACACACTACGGCTAGAAGATCTAATAAGCTCACTTATGTCTCATGAGCTAATAAAGAAGAGAAATGAAGAGCAACACAAAGGCAAAAGAGTTATTGCCTTAAAAGCTGCACAAGCTTCAGACGACTCCACCTCATCCTCTCAAAATGATGACGAGGAGATTGCCTTACTTACGAAAAGGTTTAGAAAATTCATAAGAAAAGGGAGGAACTTCAAGAGCTTCAAACAAAGAAATCCAAAGGAGAAAAAGAAGGAAGCTACATAGTGTTCCGGTGTGGTGGTATGGGGCATATGCAAGCCCAATGCCCAATGCCCGAAGAGACCAAAACTAAGGAGCGAAGAGAAAGGAAATATCAAGGTGAAAACAGAAGATTTCAAAAGGTCAAAGAAAGAGGCATGTATGTCAACAGGGAAACATCTACAACATGCATCTCTTCAAATGAAGAAAACGAGGCCGCAAATTGCGTAAGGATATGTGGTTTATGGATAGCGGCTGCTCAAGACACGTGACGGGAGAAAAAGGATTGTTTCATAAGATCAAACCGTGTAATGAAGGAACAGTTGCTTTTGGGAATAATGAAAAAGGTATAATCAAAGGTGAAGGAAATGTTTATGGAATTTCAAATGCATGTATTGAGGATGTACTATTTGTTGAAGGACTCAAACACAACTTAATGAGTATTAGTCAATTATGTGATAAAAGTTATAAAGTTGTATTTGAATCCTCTATATGCAATGTATTTGATGATGAGCACATAGTTTTTAGTGGCAAAAGATATGAAAATGTATATTTGGTTTGCCTAGATGAACTTGATGGAAAATGTCTAATAGCAATAGAAAATGATCTATGGATATGGCATAAGAGGCTTGGACACATTAACATGTCAAATATCAAAACTTTGTGGAAAAAGAGCCTAGTTGAAGGGTTACCAAGCTCAAATATAACAAGGATAAGATTTGTAAGGCTTGTCAATTATCTAAGCAACCCAAAATGTCATTCTCCACCAAAAAAGAAATTTCAATGACTAGGCCACTTGAATTATTAAATATGGATCTTTATGGGCCATCATACATTTTAACTCTTGGTGGAAAAAAGTATGTATTTGTAATTGTTGATGATTTTTCAAGATTCACTTAGATTATACTCTTAACTAACAAAGATGAAACATTTTCTATGTTTGTCACGTTTTCAAATTTGGTGAAAAATAAAAAATAAAAAATAATTATTTCTATTAGAAGTGATCATGGTGGTGAATTTGAAAATAAACATTTCATAGAATTTTGCAATGATAAAGGAATTCACCATACATTTTCAGCACCCCCAACAAAATGGGATTGTTGAAAGGAAAAACCGGACAATACAAGAAATGACTAGAACTATGCTAAATAAGAGTAAATTGTCCAAAAGATTTTGGGGTGAAGCTGTAAGTACAGCTTGTCATTTATTAAACGAGTTATCATTAGAGCAATCTTGAAAAAGACCCCATATGAACTTTGGAAAGGTAGAAAACCAAACATATCATATTTCCATGCCTTTGGATGTACTTGCTATGTGCTAAACAATAGAAAGACAAATTTAGAAAAAATAGATGCTAAAAGTAATGAAATAATTTTTCTTAGTTATTCATCAAATAGCAAAGCATATAGAGTCTTTAACAAGTTAAATAGTAGAAGAATCAATACATGTTATTTTTGATGAATTTAACCAAACTCCGAGAAAGGTAGATGAATTAAGTGATGCAGATAAAGCATCAAAGAATCCAAAGGCGGAACAACTAGAGCAATAAGGAGAAGCCGAGACAAAACAAGAAAATTCCAGGGAGGAAAGGGTAAGTGAAGGTAATAATTCTTATAAACCTCCAACTGACTTAAAATTAAAAAATAACCATCTAATTGAGCAAGTCATCAGTAATATCTATGAAGGAGTGAAAACTAGAAGATCAAGACACAATATTTGTGGAGAATTTGCTTTTGTGTCAAAATTGAACCGACAACTATTGATCAAGCTCTTAGTGATAAAAATTGGATTACCTCAATGTAAGAAGAGCTAAATTAATTTGAAAAAAATAATGTATGACATTTAGTTCCTAGACCCAAAATTGCACAGTTATTGGTACCAAATGGGTATTTAGGTACCAGTTATATGAAAGTGGACTTGTGGTGAGAAACAAAGCCAGATTAGTAGCCAAAGGTTATTTCCAAGAAGAGGAAATAGATTTTTAAAAATCATATGCACTTGTGGCTAGATTAGAAGTCATACGTATCTTACTAGCATTTGTTTCTCATATGAATTCTAAACTATTTCAAATGGATGTAAAAAGTGCATTTTTGAATAGATACTTGAATGAGGAAGTTTATGTTGAACAACCTCCGGGTTTTGAAGAAAAGAATCAATCAAAATATGTTTACAAATTAACTAAAGCTTCATATGGACTAAAGCAAGCTCCACGAGCTTGGTATGAAAGATTAAGCAAGTTTTTGATTGATTATGACTTTCAAAGAGGAAAGGTTGATACAACATTATTCATCAAATATAAAAACAATGATATCTTAATTGTTCAAATTTATATTGATGATATTATATTCGGTGCTATTAATGAAACTCTGTGCCAAGAATTTTCTGAGATTATGTAGAGTGAATTTGAAATGAGCATGATGAGAGACTTGAACTTCTTTCTTGGACTGCAAATTAAGCAACAAGTAGAAGGGATATTCATAAATCACTCCAAGTACGTCAAGGAGATGTTAAAGAAGTTTGGAATGCGGAATAGCAAAGGGGCAAACACACCAATGAGTTCAATCATCAAGATCGACAAGGATGAAAAAGATAAATCTGTCAAATAAAAACTATATAGAAGCATGATAGAGTCTTTACTATATTTGACTGCTTCTAGACCTGATATTCTATTCAATGTTTGCATATGTTCTAGATTTCAATCATGTCCTAAAGAATCAGACTTAATAGTTGTGAAAAGAATTTTCAGATACTTGATAAATACTATTAATCTAGGACTATGGTATCCAAAGGGGTCAACTTTTGATTTAATCGGCTACTCATATGCGAATTTTGCTGGTTACAAAGTAGATAGAAAAAGTACTAGTAAAACATGTCAAGTTCTTAAAAATATGTTGGTTTCATGATTTTCAAGAAAATAATCTAGTGTTGCTCTATCTACTGCAGAAGCCGAGTATATAGCCGCCAGGAGCTGTTTTGCCTAATTACTTTGGATGAAACAACAACTTAGAAATTATGGTGTTGATTATCATGATATTCCAATTAGATGTGATAATACAAGTGCAATATGTTTAACCAAAAATCCTGTGTTGCATTCTAGATCTAAGCATATAGACGTCAGACACCATTTCATTCGTGAACATGTTAAAAATCATGACATTTGTTTGGAATATGTTAAGATTGAGGACCAAATTGTCGATATCTTTACCAAACCATTAACAAAAGAGTCATTTTATAAAATTAGGAATGATATGGGTATGATTAAATTAGATTAAAAAACATAATATGATAGGGGGAGCATTTTAGAAAAATCAAATCTGGAAGAGCCAAGTCGACTTCAGTTAGTCCAAGTCAACTTCGGAAGGGGCAAAGTCGACTCTACCTGGGGCGAAGTCGACTCCAACACGCGTCGATTGGGCTTCCCGCACATCCTTTTCTTCTTCCTTCTTCTCTTCTTTCTCCATTTCTTTTTCTTCCCAGCACCATTTTCTGTCTACTCTCTCTCTCTCTCTCAGCTCGAACTTCTCTCTCTTTGTTTGTTCTCTCTCTCTTTGAACTCAACTCTGTCTCTCTTCATTTTCTCTCTCTCTCTCCATATCTTTCATTCATCTCTAAGTTCCCAAGCTCACATTTTTGCTCTCCAAAATTTCCATTCTCAAATTAAATCTAGAAATCCATTCTCATTTCTTAACTAATCTCAAAACTCATCCTAATTGATCCCATGACACCCAAAGCTGTAGCTAAGCCTTCAAAACTACCCATATCCAAACAATCAAGATCGAACACAGGCAAGGGGGTACCCCGCTGGCAACGAACCACATCCAAACGAGTTCAGGAGGAGGCCTCCGCATCTGTAGGATGTCGTGTGCATTTCCGCGAGGCTAATCCATCTTCATCCGCGCCTCGACATGACAATTCAAACACCGGGTCTACCAGCGAGACATTATCTGCTGCCAACAAACAGGGGACACCAACCCAGAAGGCACAAGTGCTGAAAATGCCGACTACCTACTTCAGAACAAAGCATCAGCATAGCAGGTTCTACCGGCACTTCTACGAGAGTAAGATATTTGTGCCAAAGATCATAGATTTTAAATTCCTGCATGATTATGAATTTGGTAGAGAAGAATTGTTGGAGTTTTAAGGATGGACAGGGCTTTTGAAAGCCGATGACAGGGCATATCCTGATTTGACCCGAGTATTTTACTATCTTTGGGATCAGGAGTATTACCTGACCTTTGTAAAGGAAAAAGATATCAATTTGCAAATTGGAACTGGAAGTCACAAGGAAAATGCAATCCGAAGAATTGCACACATGTTGGATGTTCCTGAGGAAGAGGAAGCGATTTCAGAAGGGTTATCACTCACCCAAATATACAACCAGCTGACACAGAGCAACAAGTATCACCCAGGAATCAAATTCCTTCACTACATGGACCTATCTTCTAGGCTTAGGGTTCTAAGGCTGTTGATTACTCACTGCATATACCCTAAAAGAGGAGGTCGAAATCAATTGAATCCACAGTAAGCAGAAATCTTATGGAAAGTGGAAAATAAAGTAAAAGTCAGTCTGCCTACCCTGTTTTTGGAAGCATTGGCTTCAAAGAAGGACAATCCCCGAGGTGTACTACCATATGGGACATGGATCACCAGGATCATGCATTACATGGGTACAGATCTCAACGGTGAGCCATTTGAAGTGCTGAAGCCAACAAATGCAATAAACAAAGCATTATTGCAAAGAATGAAGATAAATGTGGACCAATTTAGGCCTGAAAGAATACGAGAAAGAATGGGACAATCGACCTAAGAGGAAGCTGGGGAAGCACATGTTGAGGGGGAGCAGCCCCCGCCATCACCTCAACCACAGGCAGTCCCATCTCCACCATCTGCAGACCCAGTTGAGCCTGCATCGCCCCATTCACATGGGTCATGTTCCCCTCGAGGCTCTGAGATTCTTGATCTCCATCCACGTCCTCATATAAGGGACAATTCAGTAAATGCTATTCGGGAGCATTTAGAGCAGATGGAGGACAGACTTACCTCCCAAATAGCCATGATTCATACAACGATTATGGATATGCATACTCGACAAGACCGCATGGATCAAGAACTTCAAACCATTAAATATCGGCTTGCATCAAGGAGCAGTCGAGTTCGGCCCATACCCGATATGGATCTGTTTGTCAGCGAGTCCGTGTGGGGTGCACTTACAGCTCAGCTACTATCCTCATTCTACTCATCTGCCCATATCAGGCCTATTCCACCTGCCATCCAATCACCCTATCCAATTTCATCCTTTCGATATGCCAAATCTCAATTTCTAGATCTCCATTTTTGATTTATTGACAAAAAGGGGGAGAGTTAAGTTGAGTTTCTAGGATAGGAGTTAAGTTTGAGTTGAGTTTTATGATAGTTTACTTTCTTTCATGGGATGGGTAGCTTGTACTCATGTAGGACATTATGCATATTGTATAAAATGTTTTGATTATATATGAACAAGGTCTGTTTATGTTTTATTTGTTGAATAAATTGAAAAGGTTGAATGAATGACTTTAACTTGTGCTCTGAATGATATATGTAATTGCTGAAAATGAAATATGTATGATAATTTCATTAAATTTGAAATGCAATACAAATGACTCATGAATGCCTTAAGATATTCAAACAAGATAAAATGGTATGTTCTAAGTAAATGAAAGGTATAAACTCAAATTTGTTTTGTCAATTGTCAAAAAGGGAGAGATTGTTGGAATCAATGGAAAATTAAGTACAATCTGTGTTTTAATGATTAACAACTCAATTTGAGTAAGTTTTGGGACTAATATATTTTGTGGAAACTGTTTAAAGGATAGAAAATTAAAAATCAGAATCTGACAGATCAAGTTGCAAAATCAAGTCGACTCTGCTATCGACTTGAGTCAAGTCGATACCCAAGTCGACCTCAGAATCGACTTGAAAAGAAGAAGAACTTTCCAGTGATGAATGTTGATCCAAGACAGGTGAAGTCGCAAGGTCAAGTCGACTCCATCTGCGACTTAGGTGAAGTTGTAGACCCAAGTCGACTCCACCATCGACTTCAAATGCTCAAAAGTTCCAGTGTTGAAATACGAATATGAGACTGGTGATGTAGCACTCGAAGTCGACTCTATGTGCGACTTGAGTGAAGTTGCATCCTCAGGTCGACTCCACATTCGTCTTGAATCGAAGTTGATCCCCAAGTCGACCCAGATATCTGACTTGAGTCAGATTGAAGATGAATATAGTTCAGACAAGCAATTCTACATGATAAAATTATTCAAGACTATATTCTACTCAAGGAAAAATCATTTGGCTATTTCTATGGATTGCAAAATTAAGAATATCAAAGCATCCGAAATCCAAGGCATGAAGACAAAGTTTCCAAGAGTATTTGAACATAACAAAGTTTCAAGTTTGAGTATTCAGTGGAAGAATAAATACAAGATAAATGACAAGTAAGCAAGTTCCAAAAGAAATTCAAGTTCATAAAGTGAATATAGAAAGTGAAGTCGCACCCGAAGTCGACTTCACCTGCTACTTGGGTCAAGTTTGATTGAAAAATCATGAATATCAAAGAATCCGAAATCCAAGGCATAAAGACAAAGTTTCCAAGAGTATTTGAACATAAAAAAGTTTCAAGTTTGAGTATTCAGTGGAAGAACAAATACAAGATAAATGAAAAGAAAGCAAGTTCCAAAAGAAATTCAAGTTCATAAAGTGAATACAGAAAGTGAAGTCGCACTCGAAGTCAACTTCACCTGCGACTTGGGTCAAGTCTAGGACCAAGTCGACCTGAAATGGAATTTCAGGTATGTGCTGAGAATCAAAGTCGCACCCCAAGTCGACTCCAGTATACGACTTGGGTGAAGTCGCACCCGAGGTTGACTTCATCTACGACTTGGGTCACAACGATCGAAAAAATTCGAAGGTTGGCGCATTAAATGCGCACCACCTACCTCCAAATGATTGAATTTACTTCACCATTATAAATATGCATTGAAGAGAACGTGCTAGAGGTTAAAAAGAGTATTAACTGAGATTCAACTACCATCCTCTCAAGCATTAAGTGATCATCACAAGTTTCAAGTGAAGAACTACGCCCCAACTTGCTGTATTCTTTAAAGCTGACCAAATCATCTCTTCTATGAGTTCTTCCACAAGCTACAACTTGCCTGCACAATCTATAAAGTGTAGATTTCTTTACTTGATTCATTATTTGTATTTGATACTTGGTTTAATATTGGTGTTTTAAACCAAGTGATAGCAAAGTAGCGTTGCGACTTGAGTGGGACTCGTCGCCTACTTGTGCTGTGATTTGTATACGCCCCCTAAAGCTGTAATTTAGAAGAGAGCTATTGCTCTAGTTGTATTTGATAATACATAGTGGAACCCAAGTCACAAAGGGTATGAGTTTGGAATAGTGGAGTAGGGGGGGTTGCCCGAACCACTATAAAACTCTTGTCTACTGCAGTAGTTTGCATTTCTGATTTTATTGCTTTATTACTATCCATATTATTCATTTGCTTCATTCAGGGGATTAAATTAAAAAGAAGAAATTTTTGTTTAAGTAAAAATTTCAAAGTACCCAATTCACCCCTCCTCTCTTGGGTAATTGCTATAAACTCGGGACCAACGCCTCTCACATGGATTTAAGAAGATTCAAGATAGGTTATCAACCCAAAATCAACCCTAACTTCCATTTTCTCCCTCTTGAACCCTTGATTTCATACATAACATTCAATCCTCATTCAATACCCTAATCAAGAGCATCATAAATCATTCTTGAAAGTTTCTTTATAAATCATATTCATGACCCATAATTAGAGGTAGAAAACTTAGGTTTAAATGATTCAAAACTCAAGGTAAACTTACTTGAATTGAATCAAACTTGAACCCAACTTCCCTAGCTTGAATCCCTTTTATTTCTTTTCCTTTTTTCTTTCTCTTTTTCTCCTTTTTTCCTGCTCCTTCCTTGCTGAATTTGGGACGTGCAAGGATACTTTGGTTTGGGGGTTTTTCATCCTTGAACTTTCTCTCTCCAACCTTCATAGCATATGGACATCCATACCTTATATGACTTGGATTTTTTTCCAGCTTTTTAGGCCCACTTGCCGCATCATTTGAGGGTGAATTAAGGCATGTTTATCCCTTGTTGACATGGCACATCCATCTCCAAGTAAATTAGAAAATTATCCCATGTAAAAATACATCAAAATCCATTGCATTATTGGGTCACCAAGTTGTCTACCTTGGAATGTCCCTTGTAGCTACCCTTTTGCAATTTTTTTCCACAAAATTTAGCTTTAATTTATGGTCATTTATTTACCCTAGCTAGTAGCTCACTTAGATGCCCATTTAGCTTCTTAAAAAAATCAAAAAAATCAAGCAACAGCCCTTGGACGTCCACCTCATGAAGCCTATTATTCATCATGTCCACATGGCTTTAATTTTGACATCTTTTTGCCACAATTTTCCACTCTAATTTATGGCCATTTACTCACCTTGTCTCCCTAGATATCTTAGGTATAAATTTTATATATAAAAAATCACAAAAATCCACATTTTAGGGCCCTTGGACGTCCATGGAGTGCCACATACATATGCCTCCATTGAGCTAGTCCATTATCTCTTTAAATCCAGCATTTATGCATGGGATTTTTCATGGCTTTTGCCATTTTAGAAAATTCACAAAATTCCCTTGAAATTACCTCCTTTGACACCTCTTTTATGTTATTAATTATGTAATTAATCTCTTTAACTTTTACATAAATGCAAAGCTACTTTATGGTGCATAAAGTCAAAGCTACACGCCTTGTTTCCTTTAGGCATATTTTCACAATAATTAGCTTAATCAAATCCTTCCATAATGTTGATTATATAATTTAAACTGATCATTTCAAATTTCATCTCAATCTGACTTTTCTATCTCAAGTTATAATCATTTGAAATTAACTCTTGAATTTTGGATAAAAATAAGTAATTATCACCCTAATTCCATCAAAATTTTCATAATCCAACCTATCCATAAGATTGGGCACAAAATTATGCGCTTACCCTTTCAAATTTTATCTCAATCCGCCTTATAGGCGTCAAGTTATGAATTTTCTAGCATTTTCTAACTTAATTATACAATTTTTATTCTAATTCTCATTAATCAAATCATGAAAATTAAATTAATTATTCATGACACACTGATATTTTTCAATCCTCATTAAGCCGCTTTAATCATATTGACTCATATCGGCTTATAATGATTAATTTAATCATCATTCATAACCATTGGCCCTAATTGCAATAAATCATCAAAATTGCAAAGAAAATCATTCATAATTCAATTAAATCATACATGAGTCATATTTATATGTCCAATGCATATAAATGAGCCCTATGTGGGTCAGGGTATCACATAACCAAAGGCTGTCTTTCTTCTAATGCATTTCATTTCTTGCTTCTTTTTCTTTGTATCTGAAATAAAAATAACCATGGGTCTTGCTTTTTGATGATCTCAAGAAGATTTCAAATTGTCCATGTGTTGGAATTATGATAGGACTAGGATCCCTATACGCCCATAATGGTTTCTTACTCCTACTCGTACTGGGATACATAGTCCTACTTGGATACATTGCGTATAGAAACATACTTATAGTGGAAGAGCTCTTGCATAGCTACTGGGTATCCCTCCCAGATCAGTTATAAATATATGTAAGGTTTCTGAGAGAAAAACACATCAACGCATACGGGAGAAATTCCTAGAGAGTTCTCCTAAACCCTTTCAGAGATTAGTGACATTTAGGTTGTGGTAATGCGGTTGGTTTTCCAATCTTGTGATTCCAATTCGGCCAAGCGACGAAGTTTGAAACACAGCCTTCCAATCTTTCCGCTAAGTAAGGTATGTGGTAAATATTTAATTTTTCAACATTGGTATCAAAGCAACATTTGTGTCTTGGCTTAAGCATTGGTTGTGGTTGTATTCATGCACACATATTTTTTTTGAAATGTATTCGTTGAATTTTATCAAAGTGTGTGCATCTGTATCTTACGCATATAAACATGCATAACTAGTCTGAAACTTGACTTCAAGGTATCTAGAGTGCGAGCAATTTTTTTGGCGTTGCTTGATTTTTTAAATCAATGAATCTTGTTAGATAACATTAATTATAATATCCAAAATATAGGCAAGTGAGAAAACCAACTCAAATAATCACTATGATTAATTTAACATAACATGTCCATTGTTATTTCTCCTTCCGTACCATATTGATGGTGTAGTTGGATTTGTTTTTTTACTTAAGACAAGCAACTTTCATGTTTTTTCATGTATTATAATCATGTTATATGATTACTGGAATATTTATCACATTGAAATTTATCTGTAATGGGAAATTAGAAAAAATATAACATGGCTATATATTTTTTCGACTTGATATAAGATGATAATCATATGATAGTGCATTTAATTATCATTTTAGTGATAATTAATTAATTATGCAAATCACATACTCCAATATGCTAATAACGTGATTATAAATTTTCGGGATGGATTGGATCATTAAAATTTTATTTATTGAATTTAAAATTAAATAAAACATGAGAAGATGCACTAAACACCCACAGTGGGTATACCACTAATTTCCACATTGACTTTTGCTATGGAAGAGGTTTTTCAGAAAACCCCCTAAGTTGTGGTAATTTTACAAACCACAAAAAATTCGCTTATTGACTCCAACACGCCCAGTGAATGCATTATGGGCTTAGCTCCAAGGAAAGTCATGGGCCAAGCACATAGGCTCACGGGCCAAATATAGCCCATCAAAAAGGGCACTGACAGCCCAAGGCAACAACTGAGCTGAACCATGAGTTAGGCCCACATGGGGCCGCTCTATGATACTTAACTCCAATGGGCTGGCACAATGCCAGGCCTAGGCGGTGTAGAAGACCAGAGCCTAGCGGTTAGGCGGGGACCAACCAAGATGGCCCAGATGACATTCACCGACCGACGTCGGATGGCGACGGCAGCAACGATGATGCTAGTAGCTACCAACGTGAGCTTAGCCCACTTGATCAACGTAGACAGAGCCCAAATAAGACAAGGGATTCAGCGGCCCAGTGCAGATAGGCCTAGGCATGGCCTACTAGATGCCAATCGGTGGTAGTAATCTGCCAACGATGACGTGGCATTATCTCATCCGTCCATTTTAATTTCGATATATTTTGGCCATCTTAAATCCAATTTTAATGATCCAATAGTCGATTCTTACTAATTCTGATGATTTGAATGTAATGGTATGGTTAGATTTCTGATTTGTGATTCAGAATTAATATTTTATGCAACATGCATATTTATGTCATGATTAATCATATTTATGCCATAAAATTATGAAATATAATCCTTTGAGCAGACGACATGTGTAATTAAATAAGTTATGATGTATTACTCTATGTTATGGTTATATTTTAAATTAAATCTTCTTATGATGAGATTGAATTCTATAGTATAACTAGAGGTTAGTGCTTAGGCAAGAGGTCTTAAAGTGGATCACGTGGTTATTTAATTAGGTCTCTACTATACAGGAGGAGCCTCCTACGTCCCACCTTACTTACCTGGCCAACCAAAAGAATTACTATAGAATTTACTCATAATAATGAATTTAATAATATTATTGAATTAGATTCTCTATAGTTATGTTTTGGTGCTTGTGCTTATCATCTATTTTGGTATTTATAGAATTCCCTTTCCCATAGGAATCATGAGAATCTCAAAAGAATTGGAAACAGAATTAATGTAAATAAAAACAAATACAGTCTCAAATTATATGAACTTTAAAATGAATCTGAAATACACTCTTCATGAGGATTTTCAGTCCATGAGAAAGTTCATAATTTGTATTTACAACAAATGCATAAGACTATTTCTGAGACAGAAGGTGCGAGACTTTATTAATTTCCTACCAGAATCAATGGAAAAGGAGAAACTTGCTCCGAAGGAGAATGTTGCATCTTATAAATCTTTATCTAATGTGTTTGAGTTTGAGTTAATGGAAGAGTACAGAATTGTTTCTACGATTAAGTCATCCGCTACACTATCCATATGCCTTAATCTTCACCAAGCTAGATTTGCGAGAGCCAATGCGAAGAAGGAATTCTTGTTAGAAAGGGTAGTGACTAGAGCCTTGGTGGAAGAGCAAAGCACTGCTACGAGTGATGAGTTCAACTATAAACCTAAAATGAGATTGTGTAATGACACTTATGACTCTATAAATGAGCAAATAGAAAGTACAATTAATTTTTCTTTGCATAAAAGATTTGTAGTTGCAAATAAATGCTTATACTATGCAAATTATGATTAAATAAATGTTGTTATTCATGTTTTTAATATTTTTTGAGTGGGAGTTCTCAAGCTGGTAGGATTCAAAGGAGTTCTCACTTAGAACTAATAGTTCTCAAGTTTGTAGGATTTAGAGAAATTCTCACTTTGAACTAAAATTTTGCACAATTGAGCTAACTTAATGGTAATCCAACATTTGGGAACATAGTGAACGTTCGAATTTGTTCCTTATGTTGGTTTATCATTAATTTAGTCGGTCTTTTGCAAAAAAAAATTATGCTAGTATTGACCATATACTTATGCTATTTATAAAAAATCAATTAACAATAATGACATTTACAAATAATTTTTGTTAATTTAAACCATGATAACATTTTAAATAGCGATAATTATAAAATGTGGCATCCAAAATTTCAGTATCTCTTGAAAGAATGGGAGGCATTGGAAACATTGAACAATATCATGAATAAGCCTGAGAAAACAGTATACATAATTTAAGAAACTCGCTTGTTTTGTACCGTTGAGCATTGTATATAATTTGAACTATGCATTGCTGTTTAGATCATGTGGCTAGCCCTAAAAGAAAAATATGGTAGTATCTTAGCTACTGAGGTAAAAAGCCTCATGACTAAATTTGATAGCAATAAGGAGCGCCAAGATTACACTATGAGGCAGCATCTTAAGAAGATGTCAATATAATCTGACAGCCTAAACAAATTAGATATGCTTTTATAGATTAGCAAAAGATACTGAATATGATAAGATCTCGCCTTATAACTGGAAATATATCACGAATAACAGAAAATAAAGTCTATTGAGGATATTTCATGTCAGAGGTTGAGTGCCTAGAGGCCGAAAAATCCTCTTTAAACCAAGTAAATGTAGTTAACTCCGATTTACGTGGAACTTTGAGTTTAAAATGCAAGAGAAACAAAGTGTTCCTTGAAGGGAAGAAATAATGATCAAGGCCCACATGAGGCTAAGGAGTCCGACGCAAACAAGATATGTGTGGAGAAAAGAAAGATATGATTAAGATCAAGTGCTACAATTATAGCAAAATAAAGCTATTTTGCTTGTGTTTGCACTAAGTTGAAGAAGGCATAACCTATTTTTACTTCTGCTTCTGCATTTCTAAGTAGCTTAGTAATAGTCAAAGAAGTTCATCCTTTATGGATTGTAGACTCAGAATTTTCTACAAAACTTAATCTCTGTTCTGTCTTTATTTGGACTAAATTTTTTCATGATAATTGTGTTGGGAATAATTTATTTTATTACTAGATTGATGGTTTCATTGTATTAATTGTAATATATGATGATTGCTTTTCTTATGTCATGATACTTCTATAAATGCAAATGTGTTATGTAAAACCCAGGATTTTAAGCTTAATGACTATAGTTGAAATTTGTTTAAGTAGTAAATTGAAAGTTTTAGGAAATGAAAATGATTAAATTATATGCCTTTGATTAAAATGAATGGGATTAGGGTAACCAATTAAACAAGGTGATTAAGTTAATCACTTTTGCTTAAGTGTGCACAAGAGGACAAAAACCACTAGAAGACAAAAAAGGAAGCTTCAAGTGGAGTAGAGAATGGTGAGGTGGCATGCTAATTAATGCCCCATTTTCATTTTAATTAATGATTAATTATTTGATTAATTCATATCTTATGATACATAAGTTGGATTGGGATGAAATTTGAAGGAAAAGCCGAAGTTGACATGCTCTACATGATGAATGGAGTGGATTATGAAAAATATGATTGAAAATGTGTTAAACAATTAGAGATTTCATGAGATTTCAAAAATTAAATTGAATGGCTAATACCTTAGCCTATGGTTATCATCTTGAGATGAAAATTTTAATGAAAGGGTAAATTTATGTGCCCTAAATTATGAATGGATTTGATCATAACAAGTCTCATTAGAAAATACTAAACCTCACATGGTTAATTATTATTGACTTTTAGTTTTCA
Source organism: Annona cherimola (assembly GCA_030490835.1). Taxonomy (NCBI): domain Eukaryota; kingdom Viridiplantae; phylum Streptophyta; class Magnoliopsida; order Magnoliales; family Annonaceae; genus Annona; species Annona cherimola. Next base: position 30,383,762 of record CM059971.1, on the reverse strand, counting down.
AAAATAATTTTCATTTAATGCAAAACTAAGGTAATTAATGAAAAATTAAAATAACCCTTGACTTCCTTCAAAGGCCAACATGAGGTGTCAAGATGGGATTGGTTGGAGCAAGATTAGGTCAATCAAAGTAAAAGTGAAAAATTAATTAAAGGAGCAGCCCTTAAACGTGTCCAAGCATAGGAATTTAGGGTATTTCGATTAAATTAAAAAATACAAAATGCGTGATAAATATGGCTAAGAATGGGACACATGGATGGCTCAAAGTGGGAAGCAATAAAGCATAATCAATGGCTAGGATGAATGCAGCAATTAATTAGGATAAAAAGTATTTTAAATCATGAATAATGAGGTGGCATCAAGAGGGTTAGAATAGCACCTTATAAATAAGAAATGGACAGCCACTAGATGGACTTTCTTTTAGCATTAAGAGAGAGAGAGAGAGAACTTAGAAAAAAGAAGAAGAGAAGAAAAAAGGCAGCAGTGGTGGATTCCCCAAGCAAGTAAGGAAGAAAGGAAGATATAAAGGGAGAAAGAAAAGAAAAGAAATCTTGCAAGGAGGTGGAGAAGCTAGACGTTCAAACCGGTTAGTTCATAAAATTTTATGTTGTTAATCATTAGCTTACTCTATGCTCAAGTGAGGTTTTATATTAAGAGGGTTTATGAATGTTTAAGTTATGATTTAATAACCCTTGAATGCTCCATGAATGCTTAAGTAAGTATCTTAAAAGATTGAAGAAAATAAATACCCTAAATTGGGATATTAAATGAAATAAAATGAATATATGTGACTTAAAGAGAGGAGAGCGTTCATCTCCAAGGAAAAATGGAATAAAGTTGAAATATTAAGAGTTATATATAAAATGAGACTATAAAAACGGTTAGGATTAAGTAAGGTATGCATATGAGTTAATAAAAGGAAAAATATGCAAATATATGATTTTATACAGGTGTATATAAGATGATCATTTTCACTTGTCTAGGAAAAGACAAGGAAAAGATCAAAGGTGCCCAAATTGATTGCCTCAGGTAAGCAAGAAAAACTTTCCAAAATGTTATTTTATTGGCAAATATTGAAATGATATGAACTTGCTTTATCAAGATGATTTCAAGATCGCTTACAAGGTAAGCAAGCAAACTTTCAAGAATGTTGATTTTGTTTCAAATATTGAAATAATTTGATAATGTTGATATTGATGATTTTAGAATTGCTTACAGAGTAAGCAAGCTCAATTCTTGAAAGTATGATTTTATTCTTTACTATTGACATGCTTCAAGATGGTTTTATTATAAGCAAGTTCTTAAAAATGCTATTTTTAAGAGAATTTTAGGAGGAGAGTTTCGACTTTTCTACAAAATAATATTTGAAAACAAGACTTGGAAATTCTATTCCTAAGGGTTTTTGTGAATAAAAACAATGTGATTCTTCATAAAATAGTATTTGAAGTAAATAAGGCTTTTGAAATGGTTTATTTAAATGTTTTAAAATGGTTTATTTAGATACTTTGAAATGGTCTATTGAAATGTTTTAAGTCTCTTTGAATATTGAAATACTTTGAAATGTCTTATACTGTAGTTTTCAAAAGGGTTTTAAGGATGACCAACTCAATAAATTGATGATATAAAATGATTTGATAACAGTTTGGTTTAAATGATGTTCAAAAGATTACGCAAACTCTTTTCTACATAAATGTTAGTAAGAGAAGTTTTGTCTCCGCAGGTTTTCAATTGCTTCAGAATTTCTTTATAGTGAGAATTCTAAAATTGTTTATCAACAAACAAGCAATATTTTTTGAAAATATTGTTTTCTCAACTACTGCAAATGTTTTGTAAAATTGATCTACTAAAATTCTTTCAAAATTCTTTAAGGATGGTCATCCTAACATTATGATTTGAAAATGGTTTATGAAAATATTTTATTCTAAAATAATTATGCCCAGTTCTCAATTTGAGAAGGGTATAGTCTGCGGACTGAGTTGGATTATGATATATCAAGTTTTGATTTGAAAATAGCATGGTTTGATGACTGTGTTGAATTTATGAAATCATGCTAGCATGACAATGCGAGTATAAACAAGTGTGCACGAGGATCATGTACTAGGTCCAAGGTAGAGACGGTTGCAGACTAGGTCCCCCCCACTAAATGTGGTCAAGTCACTAAGGGAAGGCCGGCGGCCGGCGGCACCCTCCCTGAAATGGGAGCAGGATCATACACAGCCACCTAGCTAGCAGTGCTGTCATATGAAATAATTTTTTTCCTATGGAAGGATGATCACTTGGTAAGTATCACCTACTAGAGGTTAGAGACATGAAATAATTTTTTCTATGCATATGCTTTGTTTTAAAAGCCCCAAAACGGGGACATGAAAATATTTTAGGACCTGATAATGTCCACAAAAAATAATGTTTATATAAAAATATTTTAGGACATGACAATGTCTACAGGAAACAATGTTTACATGAAAATATTTTAGAACATGACAATGTCCATAGAAAATAATATTTACATGAAAATGTCCACGCAGATAAAAGGTTTATATGCATATGTCCTACTTTTGAAAATCACAGAATTTGGGAATAAAAAAGTATACATAAAAAAACGTTTATATGAAAACGTTTTAGGACATACAATTGTCCTCATGAAAAAGTTTTATGTGCATATGCTTCGCCTTTGAAAAACCTAGAAATGGGGACAAGAAAATTTTTTTATGAAAGGTTTCTTCTTGTTGGTAGTTGATTAATTGATAAGTGTCTCCTACTGAGCAGTGAGAAATGCATTTACATGAAAATGAAAAAAATGCTTGCTTATTAAGTTTATCACTCACGTTTTGTTTTTCTAACCCCAGACAGGTTCAAGGAAGCTCAAAAGAAAAAAAGACCTGATAAATTGAATGGAAGTATGAACTTGTATTCTTTAATGTGTTAACAAACTATTAGCTATCATGTAAGAACAGATATGTTTAGAGAATGATTGAATGCTTGTGTTGATCATGAAAATATTAGGTAATGAATGTTCATGATGGAAGTAAACAAGTTGGTATGTTACAAGTATATAATTATTTGTAAATTGAATGAAATAAAAAAATTTCTGCTAAACAGAATGTATACAAAAATCCCGCTAAGAATCCTGTGTCGTATTTACCAATCGAAAACGATCTTAGAGTAGGGCTTAGGCTGTGGTGCCTTGGGTTGGGAGCACTACATGTTATATGCTAGATTACATCACATTTGATAGATAAAGATGAATTGGGTAGTTAGAAAAAGCCATCGTGGCCCATTCCCTAAAATCAATTTATCTTTCTGTGAAAATTATGTAGCTCGAAAAACAACAAGGGAAGCTATTTGATAAAGCAACTTGAACTAATTTTTTATTGTTATTTGGTATATTTTCACATCCGTGATTTAATTTGAGGGCGTGGCATGAACCTTATATTTCATTACATTTAGTGATAATTACACGCAATTTCATCATTTTTTATTGATCTCTCATAAGTCAGAAGTATTAGATTGCTTCAGACATTACATGAGTATGGTTGAGAACCAATCAAATCAAAAGACCGAAGCATTGAGAACTGATTATGGATGCGAGTACCCTTGTGATGAAAATTGTATAGTTGGGACATTGACTATTCTTGGTACTCCGCAACAAAATGGTGTTGCAGAAAGAAGAAATCGGACCCTATTAGATAAGGTTAGGTCTACGATGGCACAGACGAATCTTTTAATATTTGATTAGGAAGATACAATGCTGGTTGCTACTCATTTACCTAATCTTATGCCATCCAAAATTAATTACTTCCATTCCTTATGATTTTTGGATAAGCTTGAAGCTTGATATGAGAAAACTGCGACCATCGGGTCAGCAACTTTCGTCCACAAAATTCTTCTTAAGAACACAGCCAATTAGGGCAAAGAGACAAGAAACATATTTTTGTCAAATACTCAAAATACTCCAAAGGGTATATGTTCATTGATGAATATAAGGATTAAAGGACGATTGAAATTGATTCACGAGATGCTATATTCTTACAGAATGACTTTCTAAGTCAGGATGAGGTTAATAACGATGCTTCTTTCTATGAGTGAGAAGACCCTGAAGGTAATAACGCTCACAACTAATCAATTAAGAAAATTGAACCCTTTGGTCAACATCTTGAGCCGAGTGAGAGCGACACACCTCAAGAGATCAACCTTGTCAACCTTGTAGCTGAAAAATAACGATGCTTCTTTCTATGAGTGAGAAGACCTTGAAGGTAGTAACGCTCACAACTAATCAATTAAGAAAATTGAACCCTTTGGTCAACATCTTGAGCCGAGTGAGAGCGACACACTTCAAGAGTATCAACCTTGTCAACCTTGTAGCTGAAAATAGAGTATCCTAGGTCGTCTTTTATGATGGAGGAGGAAACTCTTTTAGATCTGTCTCAAGACGATGAGGTATCTAAGACCTCTCATGACCCGACTAAGAAAATGAAAAAACAATAGAAAGGAATTGGAGTCTATGTGGACAAATCAAGTGTGGGACTTGGATGCAAAGTAATTGGGAACAAATGGGTTCTCATAAATAAGTGCAAAATAGATGGATCAATCAAGAGGTATGAGGCTCACCTAGTGGCTACATGCTATATCCAATGAGAGGGTATAAACTATGAGAAAATTTCAATTTTAGTTGTGAGGTTATCTTAATTTGTCTTTTGCAACATGATCATCCTAAATTTTTTTGTCGCTTTTAAAGAGTGGGTGTCCTTCAATTTAAAATTTAGGACATAGGTGAAATAACTTTTCATATTTGGAATGAAAGGATTAATTATATTATACTAATCAATTTGAATAAAATTATTTTTGAATGATTGAATATGCAAAGTTATTAACCTATTGACAACCACATTTACTGAGTCATGAAGCATGTCTTGATACTCCAGCAATGTTCCTCATGCCAGTAAGGTGTGGAGCTTGATATATGTTATGATAACTACTCACTCTAACACATGTTATGTCATTGATTGGGTAAACAAGCATCAGTTAAAGTCTATTGAGAACTTTTGACTCATATTGGCTTTTGCACTGCAACTTATTTTCTAAAATAATGATTGCGCCTTATAGGTTATATCAATATTGATTGATGTGGAAACTTGTGGGTGCGAAAATCAATATTAAGTCATATACCCTTGCTAAGAAAATGATGTCATAGTATAGAGAGCAAGAGATAACCTAATTTAAAAGCTGGATTTGTGATACATCTAGCAACAGTAAAATATATATTTACAATGTGTAAATAACCTTATTTTTTGATTTATGAAGCTAATACTAGCATGATTGAATAAATTAGAAACATTCAATTAAAAGTATGTCAACAAAGTCAGAGATTGACCCTCTCTCATTGGCAATCGCCTTTGATGTTTTGAAAACATGCAAAGATGAGACAAACTAGGAAAAATATGTGTTCTATGTGAACATGAGACCTAAGATAATTGTCGCCTTCATAAACGATCAAGATGAGGTCATATTTTATTGGATCTTGACCACAGTAGGATCCCACATCCTATCGGACTTTGTTAAAGCCAGACATGAGTCTCAGTCGACACCTAAGAAGGGCAAGCACTTTGATAACTCAAGTTAGTCGCTTGGTAGCAACTGAACTAAGGTCTTTATGGTGTTGAAAAGTTAGTGACATATGCTCCTTGTGAGTTAGACGTTTGTCCACCATAGCACGTGTTTAATGCCATGTGTGCTTAGCGACCAATAAAGGAAGCGAGTTGAGTTTCTTTGTTTTTGATAATCCCTATCTCCTGACTGTAGGAGTCCTTGAAGCTATAATAGCTTCAATATTATGCCCTATGTGACTTTTGACTATATTTTGAGGTTGTAGTCTAATGTTGCTACCTTAGCATGTTGCGTACAAGTCGTAGGTGATGCGACTTTGCAGGACATGTCGAGGAAAGCAGTTAATCTATAATTAAGAGATATATGTGCGAGAGGAAGACTATCTTGTTTACATCACTTGCTTGTATTCACCAGTTGACCAGTTATGTCCTTTTATATGATTAGTTCATGTGATTAGACGTAATTGTGATTACAATATAATGAGAGAGAAAGTCAAGTATAGCCTTATGAGGGATTAGGTATATTTGTACTGATGTAATGAAATGAGTTTAGGGCATAGCGAGACATATATATGTATATGTATACACAATTTTGTTTTGGGTTGTAGTTAATATGTATCCCTAACAGGTGCATGGCCTTTAGCTCCCAAGTACTCGTAGGTCGCACAACCTATTTGCTAGTATGAATAATCTTGAAAGGGAGATTAGTTGAGAAACTCATCATTTGCGAGTGGAAGATGTTGGAATTATGATAGGACTAGGATCCTTATAAGCCCATAAATGGTTTTTTATTGCTTCTTGTACTAGGATACACAATCTCACTTGGATACACTATATATGGAACATACTTGTGGTGGGATAGCTCTTGCGTAGCTACTAAGTATCTCTCCCATACTAATTATAAATATGTGTAAGGTCTCTGGGAGAAATACACATCAGAGCCTACGGGAGAAATACACATCAGAGCTTACGAGAGAGAAATCCGTATAGAGTTCTCCTAAACCCTTTCATAGATTAGTGGTGTTTAGGTTATGGTAGTGTGGTTAGTTTCTAATTCGGCCAAGTGACGAAGTTTGAGACACAGCCTTTCAATCTTTCCACTAAATAAAGTATATCGTAAATCTTTAATTTTTCGTCACCATACGTTCCCAAGCCCACGACAATTTCAAGAAATTATTGACATTATTCCTAACAGTGTTGAGAATCCCTCTCAATCATCACCTATTCACCATTAAGACCTTCAGATTCTCCTTCCCTTTTGCTCCTTTTATTACTTGTACCCTTATTCTCCTCTCCCTCACTCATGTCCTACTTGTGCTTTCTATCTTTGCCTCCAATCCATTGATATTCATTAAAACCCTTCTCTTCCATTTCCTTCCCTGACTGTCTATTAGAACTAACCTCGAAGTTGTCACCCATAATTTTCCCCCCTTCTCCGAATAAGGCCATTTTTTCTTTAACCCCTTCTCCCTCTTGAGTTTGAACCAATGTTTCCAACAATGTCATCCTATCCCTAGCTTCCTTTTTGTTCTCAATCTCACCATAAGTGCATGGGTCGTAGATTGTAGCATATAAATTATCGATCCACAGGGAATTTAAGACTATAAATTTTTCTTTTAAACACTTTCGTGTTGGATATGGAGAGAATATAACAAATAAAATAGAAAAGTGGGAAGAAAATAAATAAAATGGAAAAGAAATAAAAAAATGGGAAGAAAAAATTGCAAATTAGGACGAGTAGAGAAAACGAGAGTGCGAGTACCTAGGGTCTAGGATTTCACATGCGTCTTTTGCAACGAGTAGTGGTATAATGATTTAATCTGGATATTGTTTGTTAAAGGAGAATAAACCCTAATTTATCCTTGCACCTTTTCTTGAAACCTACAAGGCATACCATAATTTTCTTAACTACCTATTCTCATTGGATTAAGTTAATTAAAATTCATTAAATTCTGTGGTTTGTTTATAGAATTCCTCAAGGTCATCATGCCTATTCTCATGGTCTTAGATTTTCAGGTTTAATATCTTGATTATTGTATATTAGGTTTCCACCTCTCGGTTCTATCACCTAATATATGAAATTATGCCAAAGTACGGGCCCATGTACAAAACAAACATTAAAATCACAAGATATTCAATTAACAATAATATCCATAAAAAATAAATTAAAAACTCACACCACGCTATATTGTACGCATGCTACATCCTAAACCTTAGATTTAGGGTTTAGCCAAGTATGTTTAAGTTCAAAATAAAATTAAAATTCAAATCCAAATCCATCTTAAACAAGACGATAAAAATTAAAAAGGTAAAAGATAGGAAGGCTTATTGGTTTGAAGCTCCTGATGGTGTGTCGGCCGCTCTACGTAACTTGCCGGTCCGCCTCTTGCCCGTGCTCTCCACTTCCTCTCTCTCTCTCTTATTTTCTACTTTAAATTCTCTGTTGCTCTTGAATTTCTGCTCTCCCTGGAATTTTCTCTGGAATTTTCTGCCCACTGGATTTCTCTCAAATTTTCTGCCCATCCGCTATCCGGCCTCCACTATTTATAATAGTGATTTTACGCTATTTGAGAATTGTGCATCTTGCTGCTATAGGAGTTTAATCGCGTATTGATGAACGACCAGAAATTCCAGCTAGCTTAGAAAGGCTTACGCTAATTGCATTGTGTAATTTTGAATGATCTGCATCATCTGCATGAATGGCTGGAGTTCATTAATAGCTTGGATGGTTCTAATTTTTTTTAGAAGCTTGGATCTGAATAACATTGCATGGCTGATTAAATGATGGGCCGTGAGGATTATTTGAGAGAGAACAAATCAACGGCTAATTGGCGGATCGTTGAGATTAATTGGATGCTGAATTTTTTGCAAAAAATATTGCAACATCAGCTTAGGCGGTTGGATGCATGATTGGACATGATCTTGTGGGATCCACTGAAATGGGTGGCTGTGATTTTTGTGCTACTGGATTTTCAGGTCGTGGGATAAATGGACGGGTTGATTGGTCCAGATTTGAGCTGGTCGGTGTGGACAGCTTGTGGGGCCCATGTAAATTTTTGGACGCCTGGAATTAATTGAGAAATATTTGGACGTTGCTGATCATGGAGAAAAAAATGAACGACCAGATTTTTTTTATATTTTCTGACGGTAGTTATTCAACTTGGAATTTGGACGGCTTGGATTAATTTGAGGCTTGCATTTGGATGCGCTGAAATGCTTGGACGTGATCTTGATTTCTGGAGTGCTAAAAATCTGGTGGGCCCCACTGAAATGAACGGTTTGATGGTTTGCACGCTAACCTGCATAAAACAAAGATTTAAATTATTAACTCATCTAATAAATAGATAATAAATTGAAATTATTTGAAGCTCAAAATAATTATTTTTAATGTTAAACATATTTGATTTTGTAGCAACAAATAAAAGTATAATTTCAAGCCAAAAGATTACAAAAAGTATTTAAATAACTTGAAATTAATATTTAATACCCTAATGTTACAAAAACATGTTTTAAATCAAATTTCATATTAAACCTAATTAATTACCCACCAAATTGGTATAAAATGCCCACAAAATATGTTATTAATTTCCACTTATCACTTTTCATTGTCCATTGCTCCAACATCCAGTCGATATCCGTCCATAATCTTGTTTAGAGAGTCAAACAACAAAATTAGTTCTCCTAATGAATTGGTTTCCTCTTTCTCCTTTCCTTTCATCCAGCCCAGATTAATATGATATCTTATGCCCCCTGCTTCATCCCTGTCATCTTTCTACTATCCCCCCTTTCTTCCTCTTCCATCTCCTTTCTACTTACATCACCTGTCGACTCCCCCGCCTTGCCAACCAGCCTACCTGAGGTCTTTCCCCTTGCATTTGTGATCAATTTTCTATTCTTTCTACCCTTGCAAATACTTTTAAAGTTCTACCTCTTCTTATCCCCTGAGAACCTATTCACCCCATTGTTTTAAAACCCACTCTCAGTTGATTCCCATATGGCAAGTCACCCTCCCACCTCTTTTCCCTTTATTCTATAATATCTTTATAGTCTCTATAGCTATGCCCCATTTTCCCACATTAATAACAAAAAACTTATAACTTCTCGTATTAAAAATCAACCCATTTCTTTCCCAACATTATATCCTTGATGAAAATGCCTCTCCGTAAAGGCTTTCTCATATCTACTATGAATTTGATCATGAGGTTTTGGTTGTTACTTCCATCTCCGCATTACACCCAAAAGATTTAGCAATTAGCTTTCCCAAGGTAGCTTTCTTTATTAGAGTGAGAATATTCTTTATATACATTTAGATTGGCGTTTCAAACAAAGCAAGGTTGTTCTTTATATACATCTAGTGAGGTAGCAATAGTTTCTCCAAATCTGAGAAAATAACCATGTGCCTATCATAGAACCAAGGTTGTTCTTTCAAAATATCTAGTTTATCTTGCTCCAGCTCGAAGTGTAGAATATATAGATTTTCTCCTAGCTCTTCGAACTAGATTTTACCTTTCACCTTCCAAATCCTCTAGAGTTTGAAGTTCATTCGCTAGCAGTTCCACCTCCATCAATGGCAAACTACACTGCTAATCCTGTTTCCTTGTCCACTTGTAGCTTCCTCCTAAGAAAAATCCAAGGAGGAACCCACCTTAGCTTGCAAAGCTTTCACCCTCTTCAGCTCCTTAGGGAAACCTAATTTGGGATTTTTTTGTCACTGAAGGGAAGCATACATGTAATTGGTGAAGGATTTGGAAGTTTTTACTTACGCTGGGTGTTTATAAAACTTTTCAACCCTAATAGCTGGCTCACTTTTTTTACTTGTAACTAAACATCGAGCTCCTTTCACAATTGATATAAAACAACTCTAAAAAATCCTTTGAAATATTAAAATTGCACCTAATTAGTTTTAAAATAAAATAAGGATTTGAAAAGATAAAAAATGTTTGTCTAAGACGATTTTATTACTTATTTTCTATCATATTAACATTTATAAAACAGATTATTAACCATATATGTGTAAATCCATATCATTCAAACTCTTACCTCTTTTACCTAACAAATAGATGTTAATAATCTACAAATAAAAGCTCATATTTATCCTCCACAAGAAAGGTATGGAAATGGCAAAATCGTACAAGCCAATTTTGAAGATATCATCAACGTAAGCTCAATCGTCATTATTTCTTCCCAAAAGTAATAAGGTTGTTATCTAATGCACCTGAATGCAAAAATACATTTGTTTATTTTTTTCAAAATTTTTTATAAAACTATTAATCTACAAGTATTTAACATACATATTAAGTTTTCCCATATTTGGAGATTTGTGTATATTTTTTATTTTTTTAAAACCTAAGTGTTTTAAACATTTTAAATGACTAAATAGTCTTATTTTTAAAAAATCAAAAAATATGTACAAATCTCCAAAATGGTAAAACTTAATACATATTTTAAACATATTTAGACTAATAGTTTTATTACAAAATTATAAAAATATGTTTTTGTACGTGGATGCATCGAAGTTTAGTACACATGAGTGCATTGAATCAAATGCCAAACTAATACAAGTGAAATACTTTGGTGCATGATATACTGAAATGAGGTAATACATTTGTCATATTCGAGGCTCATTTAAGTGATTATAAGAAATCCAACTCATTACTAGGCCTATGGCTTCCTGGTATGACCAAATGATGCAAAAATGTCGGTCTCAGTGGTCGGGTTTTTGAACCCCCAGTCCTCACAGTTGTGAGATATTTATTAATTCTCCATGGGTGGGGTTGTTTCACTTATTCATCCATCATGTGAAGGTACTATAGAAAAATGCCTCATTATGTGAGGGTTTAATATGCTTGAATATAATATTAGATGTCATAGTATATGTATACCAATAAAAAAAGAAATTCAACCCATTTATTCATTTCATCATTATGTACATTTTGAGAGACATAAATGTTTCAGCCTCCCTGGAAAAAGGGGAAAAGCAAGATTCCCCTCTCGTCGTTTGTTAAGTTTTGAAAAATAAATGCTTAATTAATTTCCTAGCAAAATTTTAAAGCATTTAATCCTTTAACTGAGTCCGAAAAATATATCGCAGAAATATTTTGCATTGTGTTCCACACTCTGATTTTACGTCTCTACAAGAAAACCCTTGATTAAAAGAGTTGAAATACAATAGTCCATAAAAAAAATGCTTATTTTTATTGAAATAATGATGAAATGCATAGAAGATCTTTCTATGACTTTATAAGTGCACGAAAAATTGTGTCTGACAAAAATATAAAGATAAGTGAGTACACTTTGCCCTACGCCGTGACTCAAAAGTGGATAATATATGATGTCACGCGCCATGACTCACATGTTGGTCGTACATGATGCCACGTGCCACGACTCAAATGTGAGTTTATGCTTAGCCCGTCGACCAGCGATGACTCGTTTTGAGAACTAGTGAGGGGCCCGTCGGCTACACTAGTGACCTTACACAGCAAACTAAGTGCGCTCTTAGCATCTAAATTTACACAGCAGACCAGCGTGTCTCGCTTTCATCTTCTGTACTTGTGCAAGAAACTATCGTCTCCAGCATTCAGTCTTTGGATTGAAATTTAGGTGGTTTTAACCAAAATTGGATTTAACCAAATTTTTAAAATATGTTTGGGTCAACCTGGACTATCTAAAGGGGTTTGGACCCAACTTAAAGCTTGTTGAGAAAAGTTTTGGGCCTAACTGGGCTCTCTCTCTTTTTTTTGGACCTCTTTGAAGGGTTTTGGACCCAAACGGTTTGGTTGAGAGGTTTTTGAGAGTTTTGGGCTTTTCTGGGCCTGTTAAAGAATTTTGGGCCCAGATGGGTTTGTTGGAAAGTTTTGGGCCTTTTCTGGGTCTGTTGAAGGCTTTTGGGCCCAAGTGGGCTTATCGGAATGTTTTGGGCCTCTCTGGGCCTGTTGAGGGGTTTTGGGCCTAGGTGGGCCTGTTGGAATGGTTTTAGGCCCAAATATGGGGTGTTAGACCCAATGAAAAGGTGTGAGTGGAAATTTCCCACCTTAGTTTTTGTATGTGAGCTATGTAAAATTTACACTTGTGCAAATCACAATGGATCTATAGATTCCCAATCTTGAGTAAAGAAGAGAATTTTCATAGTTCCCTAATGCAAAACAACCTCTTCCTCTTTTTGAATTTGCATGTCCGCAGGTAGCTACCATTTAGCAAACCCAACGGGTCACATTCCCCAGATGAGGGTAAAGTGCCAGCAATAGGTCCACCACGAAAAATGTCTCTTACTATAGCAAGAGTACGATCTATATAGATCCATAATGATTTGATTGCTAAAATCACGAAAACCAGGTGGGATTTGACGACTCCGTTTCGGTGGCGCGGTAAGTTGGCACAGTGGCTTTACTAGATTCAAAAGTGACTTTTCTTTTCCTTTTTTTTATTTAAGAGGAAAAGCACTTAACCCTTGTGTCAATTCAACCCGCCAACCGAGGAGTATCTACGTGGGGAAAAGTAGTTTTTTTTTATAATAATGATAATAATATCTTTACATATATATTTTTTAAAGAGGAGAAAAATACTTAACCCCGTGTTTCTATTCAACCCGCCAATCGGGGAGTATCCACATGGAGAAAAGTAGTAGTTTTTTTAAAATAATAATAATAATATATTTTTTTTGAAAGAGGATAAAAATACTTAACCCCGTGTTTCTATTCAACCCGCGAAGCGGGGAGGATCCACTTGGGGAAAAGTAGTTTTTTTTCTTTTTAAATAATGATAATAATATCTTTACATATATATATATATATTTTAAAGAGGAGAAAAATACTTAACCCCGTATTTCTATTCAAGCCGCAAATCGGGGAGTATCCACATGGGGAAAAGTAGTATTTTTTATAATAATAATAATAATAATAATAATAATAATATATTTTTTAAAAGAGGATAAAAATACTTAACCCCATGTTTCTATTCAACCTGCCAATCGGGGAGTATCCACGTGGGGAAAAGTATCTTTTTTTCTTTTTTTAAATAATGATAATAATATCTTTACATATATATTTTTTTAAAGAGGAAAAAAAATATTTAACCCCGTGTTTCTATTCAACCCGCCAATCGGGAAGTATTCACATGGGGAAGTAGTAGTTTTTTTAATAATAATAATTATATATATTTTTTTGAAAGAGGATAAAAATACTTAACCCCGTGTTTCTATTCAACCCGCCAATCGGGGAGTATCAACGTGGGGAAAAGTATATAAGCGTTTTTCTAATAATATATATATTTGAAGGTCTCTAAGATATATATGTATTTTGAAAAATAAAAAATATATTTTTTTGGAGACCGGCGGGACATATATATTTTAGAAAATAAAATATATCTTGAATGCCCTTTAAGATATATATAAATATACAATTATATTTTATATATAAAAAAAATTAAGGAAAACTAAAAACAATTGAGAACTTACATTCTCTCTCTTTTTTTTCTTTTGGGATGAGAGAGCTTGCTCCCATTGTTTTTGTTGTTTTTCAAATGAAAGACTAAGTCGGCTATTTATAGACCTTGGGTGTCCAAGTTCCATGGGTGGAACAACTTAGGCGCCAATATTCATTTGTGCAAAATGACAAGTGAGTGTTGCTGCGAAATTAGCGGCTACCTTCCACGTGTCTTTGGCTATTTTGACTCGTTGGAATTATAAACTGTTCGGCGGGTGCAGCGGGTTGGTAGTGCGGTTCCGCATCGTGCCGTTGTAGATTATCTCCGCGAAACACTAATTAGGAGGAAGGCGGAAGAATGCAGTGGGCGCGGAACCACAATTCCGCTGGTTCAAACGGCACCTATCACGTCACGTGGCAAACGGCAGCTTTTTAGGTGTTATGCAAGCTTCATCAAATAACTCTTTCTCGCGCCTACCTTGTCCAGCTTTTTTCCTTTTTTTTGCCTAGCCCAAGCCTTCTCTCTTTCTGCCCGTTTTTATCTTCTTTCCCTGTTTCTACAGCTGCAACTCCCCTAAGATGCAGTTTTGGATTCTGAATGTATTGGATGGATATTGTGCCTGCACGGCCATTGAAAATTCTTTGTAGTCTCCCTTCACCGACATTAAACCAGCTTATCGCAAAACTCATCGCCGCCAGTCCCCTGTCCAAAGTTCTGCCATCGAAAAGGAAAGCTCCTTTCCATGCTGAAATTTTCTATCGGGAGCTCATAACTTCTCCCTGGAACAGCATATGGTCTCGTCCAACTCCAAAAATCCTCTTGTTACGTGAGTCCTCATCCATTCATTAATTTTCGATGCCGTTTCCATGAGGCCGAAACCGAGCCTTGGAGACCAGTTAATTTTGAACCTCTCAGCTTGAACGGATGGCAAGTAAACCTTTGCCATCAACGAGCTCATCCTCCATCCAAATTTCTGCTACACTTCTTCCCTTGCTATATATTTAATTAATTTTTTTTGAAAAAAATCTACCTGGTCGAATTGGAACTCGATGTTGTCTGGGATGAAGTTGGAGTTTAAGACCTTCAAAAATCACGTCATGTAGCTTTGGTTTGATTATTATTTATTTTATTTTATTTTATTTTATTTATTATTTTTTTAACACCGTGCTCGGTCACCTAGAGCAGCATCTTGGATAGGGGACGAGGCGAAAGCCCTTGCTCGTCCTCTCTCTCTCTCTCTTTTTTAATCCCCATTCAGGTTTTTGGCTTCGGAGTTTTCTTAACCCCATATGGACGGTAAAAATTCTTTCTTTATTTTCTTTTTGTCATAATTATTTTTTTTTGTGCTATGTCGTTTCCATTGACTCCAGGATGGACCAGTAATGGGCCCGACACCCTCTTGGTGGTCCCAAAACAAACTGTGGCTTCTCTCTTTTTTTTTCATTATTTAGTCAAAGATGACCAGGGATTTATGGTGTCTTAACTAAATGCAGTGTAATGTTTCAAACTTAGGGATCATGGATTTTTCTTCTTCCTTTTCTTTTTTTTTTCTTTTCTTCTTCTCTTTTTTTTGTACCTTTTGCTAGTCTATAAACAAACTTCTTTTTTTCTCACAAAAAAATCATATAAATTGAAATTTAATCATGTAACGGTAGTGGACCCGTGGTTCAAAATGTACCTCATCAAATGGCCCCTCAGGAATTGTGTTGTCATGAGCTACTTGTAAAGGCATGATTCCTGACATGTTGTGTAGCGCGCTCAATTTTCTTCTCTCTCTCTTTTTTTTGGTGCTTCCCATGGCTTTTCTTTTAAAGGAGTTGTAGGATGCTTGGAGTAGACTGCCCGCACTTGTTGTATTCCATCAAAAGACTAATCGGTCCATCTCTTAGTTGCTCTTTGTTGCGTTCCAGTCTCAAGCTTCTGTGCGCTGGAACTTGTACTCCCATTTTCCATCTTCTTTTCTTTTAACCATCTCAGGCCCTTCCATAGCTTTTTTTCACATTTATCTCTTTTTTTAACTCAACACGGAAAAATGCTTTAAAACCCATGAATCATGATATTTATCGCTTTTTTTTTGCAATTCTGATAAGTTTGTGTGTGTGTGTGTGTGTGTGTGTGTGTGCGCAGATAATGACTTCGAAGTTACAAGAGGCTAAATCTGACCTTTCTTCTCTCAATTTTTCTGCTCTTTCACCTAGAGAGAGATATGTGGTGAAAAAGCAGTGTTCTCCGTTTGAGAAGTCAAAAGATAACATGACTCCAACTATAGTGTCTCCAATGTTGCCTTCTCATGTGAAGAAACATAAGAATTCTGATCGACCTGCTTGTGAGATTTCTAAAAGGCAAAAATCCCCCTCAAAGAAGAATGAGTCTGCCAAGAAATGCTTTTTTAAAGAGATGACAACGTCTAAGGAAAAGCAACGTGTTCCAAAGAAGAGAACTCCGCAGGGTGCCAAGAAGTGTGATCTTTTCTTTGGTCGCCCTTGCTGGGGCTACGCTTCTTACTTTGGATGGTACCCTTCCCTGGTCAGTCAAAGATGTTTCCAATGTTCACATGGGCCTTCTCACTTTAGCCTTATGCGCTGTCATCTTATGGAAGACATTACTGGTCATTCTACTCGAGTTTTTGTGATCCCAGAGAAGATTTTTACTGAGTGCTTGAACTGCCAAGAAGGTTATATCTTTGGGAAAGGGGTTGCAGCTACCGACCCCCTCTAGACTTTTTCGAGCTATTTTCTTTATCCTACCTGCACGCTGGGTAACCCTAATGATTTTATCATGGAGACTCCTCGCTAGTTGCAAAAGAAACTAGAAGACTATTCTTTTATCTGCAAAGAGGGTGCAAATGTCTACCGTGGCTGTTTGGGCAACATTCCGAGCTTTGATCAATGGGGGCAACACCTGCTTTCTTGTCATGAGGCGGTGCTTACGGCCGCTAGTGTGAAAGATGCGATCTTAGCCACTAGAGAGGGTTTTTGAAAAGATGACAACATCATTAATGCCTTTGTTAGTTTCTGGTCATCGGCTACTAACTCCTTTATATTTCCATTTGGAGAGATGAGCATTACTTTGTGGGATCTGAAGGGGATATGTGGTCTCCCTGTATGTGGATTGCCTTTTTGACGAGTGTACCCCTCCAAACTCTACCTTCAACAAGAACCCGATTGCTTTAAAGGTCATAGTTCTTTTTGATGAGTTATATCAAATGACAAAGAAGGAAAAGTTCACAGCGAGAGACTGAGTGTCATTATTCTCAAGGATTTCTGACCAACGAGTATCTAACGACAACTGACCTTCTAATATTGTTGAGTTTCATGCTAGTGGGCGAGGCAGCCTGTGGCTTCCCCTTGAGCGCCTACAACAAGTACAGCCTAAGGTCGAGCTTATTCTTTTTTTGTGGCTTTGGATTTCTGTGGTCATCTATCCTTCCTCTTCGGCCTACGGTCTTATAAAATGGTCATGTCTTTATGTTGCTTGCGAGATGACTCAAGGAAAGCGCTTTGCTTTGGCACCACGAGTATTGTGTGATATTTATAAGGGTTTGAATTAGATTATATATAACGAGAAAGTCCTAGGGCACGCCATTTTTTATTTCCAAGCTCATTTTCTCCTTCTCTAGCTTGGATTTTATTTTTCAAAGATTTATGGAGTCAAGGAAGTTACCCAATTTCCTTCTCAGGGTTTGATATTGAAGAAATTTGTCGGGCGTAACCTAGCCAGCTATAGTTTTGAAGACATGACCAGGCTTCTTATCCAGGCCGGTTATTTTGAAGAGAGGTTATTCCGTATGGTTGCCCCCTGCGAGTGGTCGATAAAATCTTCCTCTGAGGGATTGACCCTTGATGAGAAGGACCTTGCATTGTCGCTTCAACCAGGTCTCTTGGCTTACAGGGATGGTCCTCGTTTTGAAGTTGAGTCGTACTATCCACATAGGTTTGCCCGTCAGTTCGACTTTGATCAAGACGTTCTTGCATATCTTCCCCTCATCCCAAGATATCAAAGGAAAGATGAGGTCGAACCTCTTCACTGGCTCGCAATATGCTCACGCTTTGAGGGAGTTAAGTTCTTCTGTGAGCTGAAATTTCCTTCATTTGACCGTCGAGTCCGGGCAACTCAAGATTATATTCATTGGTATGGCATCTGTGCGGTAAAGGTTGTCGAGCAAGTTGCGCCTAAATCCCGCTTTGGGGCTTTTAAACTCCTTGACTTGACCACCAGCTGGGGTGAATTGGGCTTGGTGATGCCCTTTGAGATTAGACGCTTCAAGGAACCAGACGTGGAGGAGACTGAGGCTCATTGTGTCCAACACATCGATTCCTTCAAGGCCTACCCTGGGATCGTCGTTTGTAGCTTTTACTATACTGACTGGGTTGCGGAAGGAAAAGAGTATATTCGTCGCGACACCGAGCTAGCCAAGAAGACCTTATGGGAATTAGCTGCTGAAAATGCAGCTTTTCAAAAGGACCAGAAACCCATGAAGACTTGGATTATGTTTCTTCTCTCTCTTTTTTTTACTTTCCTTTTCCTTTTTGCATGTTTTTATCCTTATCTATTCCCCCCTCTTTGTTTTTAGAATACAATGTCAAGCTTCCTGAGATTATATATCCGCCAAGCCAAGCAGTCGCTTTTGGTTTTCCAATTGTCCCACCAACTCAAGGGCCACGAAGTTACTAACAACGCATGACACATAGCAAGAAGCGAAAAGCTTGTAAAACAAGGGACTTATCTCTGATTGCTGGACTTTCTAATCCTTCTCCGAGGAAAGATTCCTCCAAGCAAGGGGAAGGTAAGAAAAATCCTGAAGATGATACGATGGAGGATCTTAGTAGGAGATCGTGTCCTCAGCAACCCGAGCCTTCTGAGGAAGGGGAGATCGTAGTAGAGCCGAATGGTGCTCGGGATGCTTATATCAACCATAGAGTGGGAAGAGGAGTGCATGCTGAAGCGCCGGACAGTTCTCCTGCATTACCAGCTTCTAGCGATCATGCCATGAGTGACCTCTTGGGTTTCCATATAGATCTAAATATGGATAAAATGGACCAACCCCTGAGGTCCTATGACAGCGGGCCCATATTTTTTGATAATGCCTTTATGAGAGATTTTGTGGGGGTCTGGACTCCTGAGGCCTGCCCATCTCCGCCATTAATAGCCCAAGATACCCCCGTGAAAGCGACTCATTCTGATGATAGGACCATAGGTATGCTACATTACCTGGTCAATTATATCTGTTTCTTGCGATTATTCTTATCTTGATCACTTATTTGGCAGGATTTGGTTCGAGAGAGGAAATCCACATGGAAGTTCCATGTAATCACCCAGAAAGCATGGGTATGGATTTTGAAGGTAAACCCCCTCTTTCCTTCTTTTTTTTTCTTTCTTCTTTTACATCTCATTTTTTTCTTTTAATAGTCGCCTTGGTTGTCGAAGTGTCTGATGATGATCCTCATGGCGGGGAGAATTCGACACCATTTGATAAGTTGATAGAACTATTGCCCGTTTCTCCTACGTCACCAGGTATTTATATTTTGGCTTTTTGCCTAGTTAACTTGCTGTTATGACATCTTGACTTGTACTTTTCAGCCTTAGGACCTGGTCGCTCAGGTGGTCCTTACTTTAGTTCAACTGATCCTAGTACTAGCGCAAGCTCGAGTGGGGCTCGTTAGCTTCATGATGTCAAAGATCGCTTATTGGATCCTTTGCATCATTTCTTTTCAACTTTCAAGGTGATCGGAGCGGAGCGGGATCTCAAGCGTCTAAGGCGTGCAATAGCACAATTCATGGGATGCATCGTTTCTTCTTTGAGGGACATGGATTCTCCTGATGATGTCACCGAAGCATTGGATATTTGTGAAGACTTTTCCATGGTCCTGGATAGGCTCCAACTTTGTGTTTCTAGTTTTGGTGACGTCATACTCTCACTGGAGAAGTTGCGTGCCCATTGGCAAGAGCTCGAGGCTGCTGCACGACCCTTGGTTTCTACAGAAGATCTAACGTCCGCAGAAGCCGACCTCGCCAAATATAGAGATAGCCTTGCTCAACTTAAGGAACGTAACCTCCAAGTCGCAAAGGAGGTGGAAGGTGAAAAATATGATTGCCAAGGAGATTCGAGCATACATAGCAGTCAAACAGGCTGAGGTTCGTCGCATTATCACTTCTATCTTTGTGGATAGAAATAGACTAAATTCGTTGACCTCTACCTCCAACGAACTTCAAGCCGAAGTTGACCTCCACAAAGTGAGAATTGATTTAGAGAGTCAGGATATTTCTACTATGATGGCTAAGGTCGAAGAGCTACGGGCGTATACAGTTCATCCTGCTGATGTAGTGAACTCTATCCGAGTTTTGAAGGAGTCCCTTCCTTCTACAAGGGAGACTGTGGAGACTCTCTTGCAAAATTTTGACGTATGACTTCCTTTGTAACTTCTACGGATAGTATCTTTTTAAGTAATTTCCATTTATAGTCGCTTTAACTTGGTTCTCGCAACTAATGATTTCATATGTTGCATTGCCATAAGCCTTTTTAACAATGCATAGTCCTTCACATTTAAGCTGGAATTTACCTATAAATTTGCCCCCGGCCATAAGCTCTATGCATAACTTTAGCACCAAGTCGCCTCTCTTGAATAATCGATGCCTTACAACCTTGTTATACGCTTCGACCATCCGAAACTTGATAAAGTTCGATCCGTTATTGTGCTTGGACTCGTCTCTCATCTAGTGCTTCGAGCTCATCAAAACAAAACTTGGTTTGTTGTTCAGTAGTCAACTCAGAATGGATACTAACCCTTAAGGATTCTAGCTAAGCTTCTATCGGTAAAACTGCTTCAGTACTGAAAAGTAGTGAATATGAGGTGGCGCCCGTCGCAGTTCGATGTGTAGTTCTGTAGGCCCATAACGCCTCGGGCAGCCTCTCGTGCCAATCACGCTTATTTTTTACAATGGTCCTTTTGAGGATTCGAATGATATTTTTGTTAAATGCCTCTGCTTAACCATTTCCTTGTGGGTAATAGAGCGATCAGAATACTTGTATTATTCTGAATTTTGAACATAACTGATCTACTTTGTCATTTTTGAATGGTGTGCCATTATTCAAGGTGATCTGGTAAGGGACACCATAGCGAAAAATGATTTTGTGTTTGATAAATTCAACCACCTCTTGTGCTCACACTCTCTTATACGCTTTAGATTCTGCCAACTTGGAAAAATAATTCGTGGCCACTAAAATGTATAAGTGCCCTTTGGATGATGATGGGTTGATTTGACCGACAATGTCAAAGCCCCACCAAGAGAAAGGCCATGAGATAGGTGCTGGCAACATGTTAGAAGCGAGAACGTGATAAATGTCCCCATGCATCTGACAGGCTGCCCAGGATTTTCCAAAATTAATTGAGTCTTAGACCATTGTCGGCTAATAATAGCCCAACATTCTGATCCTATGATAAAGGTGTCGCCCTGATTGGTGGGCGCCACATTCGCTGGAGTGTGTCTCTTGAAGAACTTGACATATCTCATTCCCATCAATGCAGCGGAGCCAAAGACCATTGACAGTGATTTGATATAACTTGCTTTGAAACACGGTATATCGTAAAATAGTCTTTGTAAGTGACTTTCTTGCATTATGGTCCTTCGGTAAAATACCGTATTGGAGGTAGTTGATGATGGGGATGCGCCAATCATCATTGCTTGCAAGCGCCTCGGATATACACCTTCCAACCTGGTTCACTTGGGGTTCTTCGTCATCTTCGAGTCTTTGTACTCGAATCATCATGTCATCAAGCTCCTTTAAAGCGAGAATCCTGGCTAATTTTGATAGTGCGTCAGCAACTATATTTTCTGACCGAGGAACATGTTCGACAAAAACAATTTCAAATGTTGCTAGTAAAGTTTGAGCCTTGTCATAATACTTTTGCAAATGAGGCTGATGTACTAAATATTGGTCATTTAACTATTTAAATGACAAATTCCGAATCTCCAAATATCCGTACAAATGTATCCTTTTTCATCAACTTGTGAAAGGGCTGGCACTGGCCGGACAAGTTGGAGATGAAACACCGGATATAAGACAATTGGCCTTGCAGGCTCCTAAGTTCTCTAAGGTTTCGTGGAGGCGGCATATTTTGAATTGCTTCCGTCTTGAGTGGATCAACTTCGATTCCCCTTTGGCAGATTATGAACCCGAGGAATTTCTTGGATGATACTCCGAATGCACATTTGAGAGGATTCATCTTGAGATCATACTTTCTTAGATGCAGAAACGCCGACCTCAAATCTTCTTTATGCCTATCATGACCTTTAGATCTTACAACCAAGTCATCAACATAACACTCAACATGTTTGTGTAACATATCATGGAATATTTTTTGCATAGCCCTTTGATAAGTTGTGCCAGCATTCTTAAGACCAAAAGGCATGACTTTGTAGTAAAAGACACCCATCAATGTTCGAAATGCTGTTGCGGCTTCATCTGCTGGAGCCATCTTGATTTGATTGTATCCTGAATATCCATCCATAAAGGAGAATGTGTCGTACAGGGCCGTGCTGTCGATTAGCAAATCAGTGAAAGGAAGAGGAAATTCATCCTTAGGGTATGTTTCGTTTAGATCTCGAAAATCTACGCAAATGCGGATCTACCCATTTTTCTTTTTGACAGGAACAACGCTAGAAATCCATCTTGAAAATTTGATTTCCCGAATGAATTCAGCATCAATGAGTTTTTCAACGTCCTTGATGATTTGTTCTTCAAGCTTCGGTCGAAACCTTCTCGGAGCTTGCTTGACTGGCTTTTTATCTCGCGTAATATGCAGATGGTGCATTGCAACCGTAGGGTTGAGCCCTGGCATCTCGGAATACCCCCAAGCAAAAATATCTTTGAATTCACTCAAAAGCTGCCTCAACGCCGCCTTTTCTTTTTCGGCCAGGTTTTTGGCAATAAAAATGGGTCTCGTGTTCTCCTCAGTTCCGAGATTGAATTCCTCGAGTACATCAATAGTAGGTTACCCTCCATCCTCGATCGCAGGTCGGGCGTCCTCTGGTTCCATTAATGCCTCTTCATCGTTGCTGGAGTCCTCGCTTGCAGAGATGCAGTAGATGGTAGCGAAGTCAACATCTTCTTCTTTGTACCCGAGGCCGAGTCTTTTGTTACCCTTTTGATAACCAGGAGGTCTTTCAGATAACGGGATAGGGATGTCACTTCCAAGGCCTGATAGATGTGGTTCGTCGGGGTAGAATCCCATCAAATCTATGATTTTCTTGCTTTCTTTTCTATAGCGATGGAAATCTCATTTCTTGAGCTTAGCGATGGGCAAGAAGGAGGATTTGTTAGGGCTACCGTAAACTTTTTCATATTTCTTTATAAAATACTTTTTGGTAAATTTTTCATCTTGAGGTCCCCACGTACTTGGTTTTGGTGAGCGACCTCAGTGGTCATTCCGTCACTCTCATAGTAAAGTAACTTGGCTTCCTCACTGGCCTGGTTCCAAAATCTCCGAAGAGCTTCCAAATCCACCTCGAATCTACGGGAATAGGCTCGAGGCAGTTTAGCAACCTTTTTTAGGACTTCTAGGTCCAAGTAGAACTGTGAGCCTGCATAAATGTTGCTATAGCTGGTAGGAGGTGGTATGACTGCCCCCTGTCGTTGTCATGGTAGTGGCTGCACTGGATCGAAGCTCATATTTTCAAATTTATTTTGAAATTGAACCCTTGGTTCTGCCGCCCCTCATCCATGACCACGTCCTTGGCCATGACCTCGACCTTCCATCTTCTCAACCCTTAGGAATATGTCTGTGCTTACTGGGAAGGGGAGCATGAGATACCTCCTAGTGATCTTCTAATGAGGTCGCTTCGATTGCTTTCATTGAAGTGTTGACAGCAGATGCCAAGTCATAATACTTAGCATTGGAGTAAAACGATTCTGCTGTTGTGAATAGCTTATGGTTAGTAAAAATCCTTTTTTCGACTCCATCCTTGCCGTATTTGAAGCATTGATGCATCGTTGATGCGATGATCTTATTATTGTCGAGCCAAGGCCTCCCTAGTAGCAAGTTATATGAGGTCAGAGCATTAATCACAAAGCATGGAATTTCGGTGCAGAAATCTTTTATGCTTAGTTTTAACTCAATTAGGCCCATGGCCTTTTGAGTCCCTTGATTAAACCCATGAATCACCACACTAGTGTCTTTTAATGCTAATGGAGAAATCCCGATCCTTCTGAGTGTTCGAAGGGGCAGGATATTAATCCCAACCCGGCATCGATCATGATTATGTTAACCAATTCACCGGCCAAGTGCCCGTAACATATAAAGGTCGATTATGATTAATGTCTCCAAGCAACATATCCTCATCAGAGCACTAACTAGTGCATCCCTGGCTTCTTGCGACAACTGCAAGGCATCGTAAATACTGAGTCAAGCAAGGAGTCGCTTCAAGTTCTCAAGCACATCATAGCTTATTGAGGACTTCCTATGATTTGCTGGTATGTGATGTTCTGGCTGAGTACGAATTTGTTGCACCGGGGCTTTACCCTTGTTTTCTGGTGTGATTCGACTAGATCGAAGAATTGCAAGAACGTCCTCTTCAACTTGCACCATGTTGCAAGAGGCAGAGTCCTGAATATTCGTAGCCAATGTTCGTAGTACATCTGAGAAATATGACTGTACTTTTGGGATTTCAGGGAAATACTCACTCATTGACTTGATGCACTGGTGAATCATGATTTCTTCTTTATCGAATTGTTGGTTGATTATTCTGTAGTTTATCCATCTCAAGATGTAGTCATACTAAGATTCTCCTGATAGGGGGTGCATGACCTCTATCATCTCTGGAGGGAACTCTGTGTCATATTCGTGAAATCTTAGGATAAACATATCAACGAACTCTTCCCATGAACCAAATGCTTCTTCGGGGAGCAAGGAGATCCAGAGAAGAGCGCAACTGTCATAGGTCAAGCTCAAGACAAAGTGTCCAAGTGCGAACTCTTCTGTCTGCCCCATTTGACAGACCACCAGTGAATAATCATACAAGTGCAGCAATGCATACTTATGATTCTCATGAAATAACTGAATATGCGGCCAATCATAGCTTAACTCCCTAGTTAAGAAAGGGAACACTCGAAGGATGGGTGCATCGTTTAATTGTAGTATGTGCAGAACTTGGAGTTGATTTGTCCTCCCAAAACCTTCAGCATCGCTAAAAATTGCCTCTTGTTTGAAGCCTTCGCTGCCGACCTACCGGATTGCCTTTATAAAAGTTTTAGCTCCAAAGGTCTTGTACCCGTTGTTAGTCGGTCTGAAAGGTACTTCGTAACCACTTCAAGTTCAGGCAACCATACGGCTAAGGGATCGCTCTATGTACTATCTCTGAGATAATTTACGTAATCAACAGTGGATTCTTGACTGTATTGTATTTCTCTCAAGTAATTAGTAGGGAACTGCTCTCTTTGCCTTGACAAGAAGCGAACTAAGAACGCTTCTATCAAGATGATCCACTCGATAATTTCTTCAATATGATTATCTCGGTTCCAAGACATCACTGATTCCCCCAGTGAGTACCAGAAGTATTCCACTCTGGTTACCTAGGTGCTGGCAGTAGTCGAGATTCTCGCAAATATGTGATGATGTGGTTTACTAGTGACATCCCAACTTCAAACTTGGTATAGTTAGGGATGAGCACTAAGGCAGTTCTTTGCCGCTTTGCAAGTTTGGACGCGGAAACATTTACATGATAAAAAGTTTTAGTCTCTCCTTTGTTGCTATCTAGGTCCCAAAACGGATCATCATTAGGGAACTTACATGGAGTAATGCTATGCAATTCCTCGAGAATGTATCTTTCTTTTGCTGGTCGAAGTGATCTACCAGCAAGCCGTTGATAGAATGGGAGTAGCGACTCGGGCTGAAGAAAGTCGATGATGAGGAATGGTTGCACCCATGAGGATTTCCTCAAATGCCTTGAGAAGAAAGGGAGAATGATCTTATCCCTGCTTCTTTTGTCTTCTCTGTATAGATTTTTGAGACATCTTTTCGTCCGTCTTAGGTTTGGTGGTTTTCGAACCGCTTCCGAAGCACCTCTTTCTACCATCTCAATTGTCACAACTTTCGATGAAGCCTGCGCTGGAGGACTGAGTTTTATAATCCCCTTTTCATTATAGTCTTGCAATATTGCTTGAAGATCCCAACACTTCTTGATGGGGTGACTGACATATCGGTGATAACTGCAAATCACTGATGAGAAGTACGTCAAACTTCTTCCGGCCTTATTGGGGAGGGCAGCTAGAACAGCCCGGTTGACATGAGATGTTGGAATAATGTCTCCACGTCATCCTCCCCGAAGGCATATTGGATTTTCTCTCTTCAGAAAGGCTTTGCAGGCTGCTCTTTCGCGGGCGGATTTACTTTCTCTGGTTATTTCTTAACCTTCGTGGTGTTCGCAGAGGTCTCTCCAGCTTTCTTCTTCTTAAATGTAGTGGTTGTTGATGACTCCTTCTTTCAGGCTTTTTGCTCAGACAACAAATACTCTTTTCGACAAGCTTCTGTGGCTAGGGCCTGAAATGTACTTAGTTGTTCATTCATTAGCAAGAAAAATTTCCGTCTTGATGTCATTCCGACAAAGATTGATCTTCATTGCCTGAGAGAGGGGTGCTTGACACTGGTTAGCGGTCCTCTGCCATTTGGTGATGTAGTCTTCAACCGGCTCATCCTTCTTTTGGGACAAGGTTGATAATTTCGATAATTGTACTTCTCGTGTAGTATCAACGAATCGGGAGGTGAACATTTCCTTCATCTCTTCCCATGTTCGCATCGAGCCGGTCGGGAGAGATAGGTACCACTGGAAACATCACTAGAAAGGGTATTGGGGAACATTTGAAGATAAAAATTCGAATGGTACGCCCAGTTGCCCATGGCATAGTAGAATGATGTCAGGTGCTTTAACGCACTCCCGGTCCCATCTAATTGGATCTTCGGTGGCTTCAAATCCCTAGGTAGCAACTTTGCTTCAACCTCTGGAGGATAAGGTCTGTTGATTATCGTTGTAGGGGCCCCAGTAAGTTGAGGTGCCTGGCGACGAAGGCATTTAGCCACAAGCTGATGCACCATCTCCTTCTGCGCGACAAATACGGGTGGAGACCTCATGGGTGTGTTTACCCGTGCGTCTTGAGTTCAAGGGTTATTGATACGCAGATTATTGAATTGCGGAAAGCCTTATTCCAATTCTACATTTTCATCTTCCGCGGTCCGCTGCCTGATTGGTTTATCGGGTTGATGGACTGATTAACGGTTCCTTGGTGATGGCGGCTGATGAGAACTTGTTGTCTTGTCGCCTGGAGTTTCCATTGCCCATTTCATACGCTTAATTTCCTCCTCGAGATCATGAATGAGCTGGGACTTGGGTGTAAAACCTCTTCTTCTTCGCCCACCATGTAAGAGGCTTCAAACTGGCCTCTCGAGAGAGAAACCCTGATACCTTTTGGATGAGAGAGGCTACAGAAGGGGGGCGTGATGGGCATTGCGGTTGCCCTTGACCGAGTCAACATTTCAGAGACTTTTGAAGTACTTGGTTGGGTGAGGTTCACCATTTGACTTTTGCCATTTGGAGGAGGCGCCTCCTCCTTTTAGCTTCTCTCTTAGGATGTGGCATTCGATGTTTTCCCTGTGACGGGGCCACGATAAGCGTATATGTCAAATCCTCCCTTAGTCTGATCAATGAGGCGAATTGATTTCTGTGTGTAAAGTTTGGAATCAAGCTACGCACCGAACGTGGGTACATTGCATGGCACTTTTGAGGGTACCGCCACCCGTTAGAGAGCTTTAGCTTTTCAGACGCTCTTAATTTGTGATCATTCTGCATTAACTTCTTTTGCAGCCTACCTCTTTGTCGGGGGTGTGAGAACAGCCTGTTCCTTGGCCCTAGTGGCAGTGGTGGTGAAGCTTTCAAGTTTAAATGGGAAGCTGTTTTCTCGAATTTCTTTTTCTGTTGTATTTTCTTCCTCTGTTTCCTTGATGCATGATGAGGAACTCTCATTATGTTGGCAGCATCATGGTGACCTAGAGACTTAGCTCTAGCTTGTAAGCTAGACAGAGAAGCAGTCGGCTGATGAGGCGCATATGTTGGATCAGGAATGACGAATTGTAAGGTGCCCAAATTGGATCGAACAATAATAGCATCAGATCGAGAAACCTTGGCCGATTTCCTTGACTTTTCCTGCCCCTGGGTGTCATCCTTGTCAGGTCAAGAAGCTAGGTTGACAACCCTTGAGGCAGATCGACCGAACTGGCGGGTAATAGTACAGTGGACAGGATTTGATGTAGCTTTGTTCCCGTCCTGGGAAGCATTGGCTGGTAAGACACCCTTTTGCTGACATGTTGGTGCAAGCCGAGCTGCAGTAGATCGTCTTGCAAACCTGATAACTCGAGTTATCATGGCCTATTTCAGACTATTTTTGTGTGTTAGTCCAAGATATTAGGTTTAGTTTGCATCCATTTAGTTAAATTTTTACTCGCTTTGCATTTTAGGAGCATTATGTAGTTTTTATGCATTTTTACTATAAATTAGACATTTTTAGTTCATTTATTTAGTTTCATTCATTTTTATAAGAAGGACGGAGAATTACAGGCATGTGAGTGAGTCGACTGCAGAATAGAGCCAAATGAAAGAGCACAGGGTTGGTGCCTAGGCACAGCCCAGTGGCACCCAAGCGCCATTCTACAGGCTTTTGCTAGAATCTACAACACCTCACACAATATATTGCATTCCAGGGAGTTGACGCCTAGGCGCCACTTCAT
This sequence comes from Annona cherimola, assembly GCA_030490835.1. Lineage (NCBI taxonomy): Eukaryota > Viridiplantae > Streptophyta > Magnoliopsida > Magnoliales > Annonaceae > Annona > Annona cherimola. Next base: position 30,354,967 of record CM059971.1, on the reverse strand, counting down.
TAACATACAGACACGCCCAGAAGAGTTTTTAGGTCAAAAGCTTCCAGAGAGTTTGCACCTAGGCGTCATCTTGGGGCGCCTAGGCGCCAAGGCATGAACTCCCAGGGCATTCAGAGAGGTTTCAAAGTCACCCAGCACACAGAGAGTTGGCGCTTAGGCGCCACTACGAATCCGTACGTGTGGGTTTCTGCTCTTATGTTGCACAAGCTACCAATATAAATAGATCTCTTAGGGCTGCGTGAAGGAAGAGTTATAGAGAGGAGACCAGAACAAGGAGAGGAATGGAGAGAGCTGCTCGAGCAGCCGTACAGAGAAGGAAAAAGATCTGTTTTCCATTGCAAGCAGAAGAAGGAGATTTGATCTCGCTGGTGGAAGCTTCTGGGACTAAGTTTTTTTTCTCATTCTCTTTCTTTTCTCTTTCCTTTCCTTTGTGTTCTTAGAGATGATTGTAACTTGATTTTAATGAGAATTGAAGTCATGTTTATAAGCTAAACCTTCTTATGGTGGGAGATATATAGGATTCGAACCCATAGTTTATGATATTTAGTTTTCTTATGCTTGAATTGATAATATTGTTGTGCTGTGACATATGTTGCTTGAGATTACCCTTATATATCATGCTTAATGCGTTTACAAGCTTTGCAACCTTGTGGATTGATCGAATATTCAGATTCATGCTTGAAAAAGTGAAATTTGAATAAGATCCATATATAAGGCACATGTATTCTAGCTCATGTTGTGTTAGATGTTAATATGTATAAGAATATACCTATTAACCCTGTGTAATCTTGATTAGGTTATATGGTTATCAATCTTGTTTTACTTGTATGCATGAGAACATAGCACATAACTAAAACTTGGTTAGGTTTGTATGTGTTGGAAGACATATATGAATATGAATGAACCTAGATTAGTAATCTCTGCACAACTAACTTAATCGGAACCAAATAGCATAGTTATGATTCAATGAATTCATATTCCCACCTATCTTTATCATCTCAAGGCAATCTCAGCAATATCCACCCACTCTGGTCATTTACTGCTTTATTAATTTATTTTAATTCAATTCTTTAAAAACAAACTCTCTTCACTATACCAATTCACTTAGACAATTGAGATTTAAAGTGCTAACCCGTTTAACACAATCCTCGTGGGAATGATACTCTACTCACTCTTTATTACTTGATTGACACGTATACTTGCGTTAAAACGAGCATTTTAATATACATATACGCGCTCGTCAAGACCTTCCTGTGCAGTTAGGCTGCAAGATGGACAGTCTAGCAGGTTGTTGTGCTGCTGGTCGGGCCGACACGGTGAACCAATGGGCGGGCTTCTTAGCATAGTCCGACCGCAGAGCAGGTGAGCCCATTCGGGTTGGCGCTTGTGAAAACTTTGTCGGTCGGATAGAAGTGGTCCTAGAAGCGGCGGCAGTAGGAGTGCAAGTCGGTCCGGGTACCCACGGGTTGACCCGCTGGGTAAACGAATTAGGGTCGGTTTGGTTTCACGGGTGAAATACTCGGTTAGGGGTCGGTTCCAGTGCTGGGTACCCGGAACCGACCCGGATTTCCTATACTATATAATATTTATAACATTATATTAAAAATACCCTAATTCATTCCCAATTTCGAATTCCCGTCCCAACGCCGACCCTAGCTTCCACTTTCCTCTTTGCCTCTGCGATTGCCGGCCATTCTCCTCTCTAGAAAACAACAGTTCACCGGCATAGCCCATCATCATCCCGAGGAAAAGCAGGAGGAGGTACACCTTGCGAATACTTCCGATGGGTGTATCACATGGGCGTGAATTCGGTCGGCCACGAGTACTGCCATCTCCGATTCCTCTGCTTGAAGGGGAAGCACGTCCAGATGTATAAGCGAGACCCGCACAAGGACTGAAGGACCCCTCTGCCGTAAGCTCTGTTTCCTTTCTGTAACCGATCTACTTACTTGATTTTGGTGGTCCTTATAGCTTCAATCACTTGGCTTTTGCAACAATTTCCATAGCAGTATATTTGGTCTTTTCAAAACCTGACATTTCCCCCCAAAAAATGACAATAATCAAAATAAAACAGCTGTACATCCTTCACATTTTTGTTACCTATGCAAGGTTTCTTTGTATTGAAATGGCAATGCATGTCAGCTGATAGGGAACCTCTTCTTTTACGGAACTAGTCAGGAATCCAATCGATCTAGAAGATTTCAAGCCTCCACTTGAGCTTCTTCGAATTCTTCCTGCAAAGTCAACAATTAGAGGATCAGATGTTGGTTCCCAAATTGGACCAAATAACCCAAAGTTTACATTGGTATCCATTCTGATTTCTCTCTTTGCTCAAATTCATATTGTGGTTTTCATGAATAACCCAAAGTTTACACTTGCAAGTAGATCAGGATATTCATGCTTTCCTTTTCTTTTGTACAGGGAATGAAAGCTTTGTTGGATCTGATTTATGCTATTGATGGTTCTGTATCAGATGTAGCGAAACTATTGGGGTATGTGAAACAGTGATGCTTGAAATTTGTTTCCTATTTAACATTTCAAGAAACTATTGTTGCTACATTCTTTCCAAAAGAAATGTGTTTCGAATATGAATTTGATGCTTGCCTCTTGTTTTGTAGGTTAAGCACAGGTGCCCTTTCACGGTTAATATTATCAGATGATTCACTTCGAAAGAAAGTTAATTAGCTGAGAGCTTCTAAGGTAGAAATGACCAAGATAGTTGAATCCATGATAGTATTACCTGTTTCTGTGTAAACCATGTTTCAAAATAGTAATTTTACCTGAGATATAAAACTTTTAATCGCCCAATTATTTTAAAAATGCAGCATTCTTATAAGATTCCAATGTCTGCAAATATATTTTCATGTCCTTTTTGTGTGAATCATAGAAGAAATGAATTATTTCCTATTGGCAATATGTGTATTCCTTCTGCGCAATCTGTCATTATTCAGAGCTCATGTTCAAGGCCTCAGAATAGTCACATTATCAATGTGGGTTTTTTTTAATGCAGTTTCGCCTGTTCTTCTTCAGAGCTTATCTTGTGTATTTGCACCATTCTCCACTGCTTCCTTTTGTTTACCTTTCTTACTGCTGTCACAACATAGAATGCACCCATTCTTAGCATCGTTGATTTTTTGAAACATGTCTTGACAACTGTTGATTTTTTGATATGTTTTTTAGATATTCAAGTTTACAGATTGTGTGTTGTGTGTAAGTCTTATCGACATTTCTGTTTCATTGGAAAATTCTATTCATAATATAGTGTTTCTGTATTTGGAGCCAATTTGGATGCATGACGTTTTTAGGAACCGATTTGGTACCGAACCGGAACCGACCCACACCTGAAAAAATTGGGTAGGGTAGACTCCGGACCGACCTGGTCTAAAATAGGGTAGGGTAGACGTTTTTAAAAAATAGGTAAGGGTAGGTTCCACTCCTACCCGGGGGTACCCGGACCGACTTGCACCCCTAGGCGGCAGCATGAGGGCCCTAGACAATAAGAGGCTTCTTGAGTGGTGCAGTTCAATCTCTCCTTTGCTTAATTGCGGTTGGAGAGTAATCAACGTGTCGATAGACACGATGCTCTGGTTTTTCTGGTACACGAATGAAGTGATGAGGGATAGCCATATCCATATCCTCTGCTTCGGTAATAGCAAAGCCACCATTGGGCAAGAATCTGAAAGCCATCGATCGCGTTATGAAATCCGCAAAAGAGCACTCAAGAGTGTCAATAGTAAAAGATTAAGTAAACATACAAAGACTATGGTTTTCAGCTCTTAAAGGTGAAGGGAGAATGTTTCACGTCAGGTTCACCATTTGTTTCGGCCTCCCTGGGAAAAGGGAAAAAGGAAGATTCCCCTCTCGTCGTTTGTTAAGTTTCGGAAAATAAATGCTTAATTAATTCCCCAGCAAAATTTTAAAGCATTTAATCCTTTAACTGAGTCTGAAAAATATATCTCAGAAATATTTTGCGTTGTGTTCCACACTCTGATTTTCCATCTCTACAAGAAAACTCTTGATTAAAAGAGCGAAATATAATAGTCCATAAAAATGCTTATTTTTATTGAAGTAATGATGAAATGCGCAGAAGATCTTTCTACGACTTTACAAGTGCACGAAAAATCATGTTTGACAAAAATATAAAGATAAGTGAGTACACTTTGCCCTGCGTCGTGACTCAAAAGTGGGTAGTACATGACGCCACACGCCATGACTCAAATGTTGGTAGTACATGACGCCACGCGTCATGACTCAAATGTTGGTAGTACATAACGCCATGGCTCAAATGTTGGTAGTACATAACGCCATGGATCAAATGTTGGTAGTACATGACGCCATGCGCCATGACTCAAATGTGAGTTTACGCTTAGCCCGTTGACCAGCAATGACTCGTTTTGGGAACTAGTGAGGGGCCCGTCAACTACACTAGTGACCCTTACACAGCAAACTAAGTGCGCTCTTAGCTTTTAGATTTACACAGCAGACCAGCGTGTCCCACTTTCAACTTCTGTACTTGTACAAGAAACCAGTGTCTCCCGCATTCAGTCTCTGGATTGAAATTTAGGTGGTTTTGCCCAGAATTGGATTTAACCGAATTTTGAAAATATCTTTGGGTCAACCTGGACCATCTAAAGGGGTTTGGGCCCAACTTGGCTTGTTGAGAAAAGTTTTGGGCCTAACTGGGCTCTCTCTCTTTTTTTTGGCCACTTTGAAGGGTTTTGAACCCAAACAGGTTGGTTGAGATGTTTTTGAGAGTTTTGGGCTTTTTTGGGCTGTTAAAAAATTTTGGGCCCATGTGGGTTTGTTGGAAAGTTTTGGGCCTTTTCTGGGCATGCTGAAGACTTTTGGGCCCAAGTGGGCTTAAAGGAAAGTTTTTGGCATTTTCTAGGCCTGTTGAAAAGTTTTGGGCCCAAGTGGGCTTATTGGAATGTTTTGGGCCTCTCTGGGCCTGTTGACGGGTTTTGGGTCTAGGTAAGCCTGTTGGAATGGTTTTAGGCCTAAATATGGGGTGTTAGACCCAATGAAAAGGTGCGAGTGGAAATTTTCCACCTTAGTTTTCGTATGTAAGCTGTGTAAAATTTACACTTGTGCAAATCGCAATAGATCTATAGATTCCCAATCTTGAGTAAAGAACAGAATTTTCATAGTTCCCTAATGCAAAACAACCTCTTTCTCTTTTTGAATTTGCATGTCCGCAGGTAGCTACCATTTAGCGAACCCAGCGGGTCACACGCATTCTCCGGATGACGGTGAAGTGCCAGCAATAGGTCCACCACGAAAAATGTCTCTTACTATAGCAAGAGTACGATCTATATAGATCCATAATGATTTGATTGCTCAAATCACAAAAACCAGGTAGGATTTGACGACTCCGTTTCGGCGGCGCAGTAAGTTGGCACAATGGCTTTACAAGATTCAAAAGTGACTTTTCTTTTCCTTTTTTTAGGAGGAAAAGCACTTAACCCTTTGTGTCAATTCAACCCACCACCGGGGAGTATCCACGTAGGGAAAAGTAGTTTTTTTTATAATAATGATAATAATATCTTTACATATATTTTTTTTAAAGAGGAGAAAAATACTTAACCCCGTGTTTTTACTCAACCCGCCAATCGAGGAGTATCCACATGGGGAAAAGTAGTAGTTTTTTATAATAATAATAATAATAATAATAATAATAATATATTTTTTTTGAAAGAGGATAAAAATACTTAACCCTATGTTTCTATTCAACTAGCCAATCGGGGAGTATCCACGTGGAGAAAAGTATATATGCATTTGTTTAATTATATATATATATATTGAAGGTCTCTAAGATATATACGTATTTTGAAAAACAAAATATATATTTTTTGGAGACCGGCGGGACATATATATTTTAGAAAATAAAATATATCTTGGAGGCCCTTTAAGATATATTTAAATATACAAATATATTTTATATAAAAAAATTTAAGGAAAACTAAAAATAATTGAGAACTTATGTTCTCTCTTTTTTTTCTTTTGGGATGAGAGAGCTTGCTCCCGTCGTTCTTGTTGTTTTTCAAATGAAAGGCTAAGTGGGCTATTTATAGACCTTGAGTGTGCAAGTTCCGCGGGTGGAACAGCTTAGGCGCCAATATTCATTTGCGCAAAACGACAAGTGAGTGTTGCTGCGGAATTAGCGGCTACCTTCCACGTGTCTTTGGCTATTTTGACTCGCTGGAATTGTAAACTGTTCGGCGGGTGCAGCGGGTTGGTATTGCGGTTCCACATCGTGCTGTTGTAGATTATCTCCATGGAACACTAAGATTATCCCTGCGGAACACTAATTAGGCGGAAGGCGGAAGAATGCAGTGGGCGCAGAATCACAGTTCTGCTGGTTCAAATGGCACCTGTCACGTCCGCAAGCTTCATCAATAACTCTTTCTTGTGCCTACCTTGTCCAGCTTTTTTCCTTTTTTTTTTGCTTAGCCCAAGCCTTCTCTCTTTCTGCCCGTTTTTATCTTGTTTCCCTGTTTCTGCAGCTACAACTCCCCTAAGATGCAGTTTTGGATTCTGAATGTATTGGATGGATATTGTGCCTACACGGCCATTGAAAATCCTTTGTAGTCTCCCTTCACCGACATTAAACCAGCTTATCCCAAAACTCATCGCCGCCAGTCCCCTGTCTGAAGTTCTGCCACCGAAAAGGAGAGCTCCTTTCCATGCTGAAATTTTCTACTGGGAGCTCATAACTTCTCCCTGGAACGGCGTCTGGTCTCATCCAACTCCAAAACTCCTCTTGTTACGTGAGTCCTCATCCATTCGTTAATTTTCGGTGCCGTTTCCATGAGGCCGAAACCGAGCCTTGGAGACCAGCTCATTTTGAACCTCTCAGCTTGAACAGATGGCAAGTAAACCTTTGCCATCAACGAGCTCGTCCTCTGTCCAAACTTCTGCTACACTTCTTCCCTTGCTATATATTTAATTAATTTTTTTTTAAAAAAAATCTACTTGCTCGAACTAAAACTCGACGTTGTCTGGGACGAAGTTGGAGTTTAAGACCTTCAAAGATCACGTCATGTATCTTTGGTTTGATTATTATTTATTATATTATATTATTTTATTTTATTTTATTTTATTTATTGTTTTTTCAACACCGTGCTCGGTCACCTAGAGCAGCATCTTGGATAGGGGACGAGGCGAAAGCCATCCTTTTGTTGCCCGCATGCACTTGCTCGTCCTCTCTCTTTTTTTTTAATCCCCATTCGGGTTTTTGGCTTTGGAGTTTTTTTAACCCCATTGGTGCCCATTTCATATTCTATATCATGACCACATATGGACGGTAAAAATTCTTTCTTTGTTTTCTTTTTGTCATAATTAAATTTTTTTTTGTGCTATGCCGTTTCCATTGACTCCGGGACGGACTAGTAATGGGCTCGACACCCTCTTGGTGGTCCCAAAACAAACTGTGGCTTCTCTCTTTTTTTTCATTATTTAGTCAAAGACGACCAGGGATTTATGGTGTCTTGACTAAATGCAGTATAATGTTTTAAACACGGCATTATGCCATTTTTTTGTCTCTTTTTTTCTTTTTTTGTCTTCTTTTTGTTTTCTTTTTCCTTTCTTCTTTTTCTTTTCTTCTTCTCTTTTTTTTGTACCTTTTGCTAGTCTATAAACAAACTTCTTCTTTTTTCCTCACAAAAAAAATCATATAAATTGAAATTAATCATGTAACGGTAGTGGACCCCTGGTTCAAAATGTACCTCATCAATAAAATCATCATAATAAAAGATTTTTTTGTTGTTAACTTGCATGCCAAGCTAAGCATGCGTAAGTCAAATTCATCCAGCCTTTATGGAAAAGTAATAAAGTGCATCCCATATAGATTTGTTTAATATAAACCTAGAGTCCTATGTTATAAGTGGAAGATTTGTTCTAAGGTTTGTGAGATATGTGATTTTGTGGAGTTTTCTTCTATACTTCTTTATGAGGTTTTGAGATTTTCTTGTTAGATTCATTAAGTTTATGGGCTTTTTCCAAAAATTTCAAATATTCACACTATGTTTGCATCTAATACCAAAAACGCCCACTCAGTTATAGGCATCAGTAAACACCATTAGCCCATTTGGGAAATTACCAATATGCCCATCAAATTTAGTGTTTAATTTTGAAAATTAAATATCATAACTTACCTCTACACTAATTGAACAAAAGTCTTAAATTTAGAAAGCTATAATTTCGTTCTCATTTCATTCATTTTATATTGGGTAATTTGCATATATACCCATATAGTTTGACCGAAATTGCAGATATAGCCAGATAGTTTTATGAATTACATGTTACCCAATGTAGTTTCACAAAAATTGCAAATAACCTCCATGAGCCCTCTTTCCCATCAGTTATTATTAATGTATGGTCTAAAATTTTTAAAATGACCAAAATAACCTTGTTATTACGTCAGCAAATGCATCATGCCTTCATGTTACATATGTCAATCTCAATCATTAACGAGACATTCTTCGTTTACGCCGTGACTATGCGTCAATGATGGAATCCCAAGCAACCAGAAAACTCACGGTCATAATGTTGGAAAGTCACGAAGTTTCTCCCTCGCCTGCCTCTATTCTGCCCACCACTCTTCTGCTCACCTTGACATCATATGGCTGTGGGCCCCATCACCCTCCTTTGCAAACTGAAGTGCTCACTCTCCCTCGCACTCAAGACATACTACCCATTCGCTGAAAGTCGCACCCATAACTTTGAAATCGACCACTATTGGATCTCTTCACCAAAGGTGACCTCGTTTAACTCACCATAGCACGGTCCGACTCCGACTTAGATCATCTCATGCCTAAGATACCCCAGTAGGCCTCCTCTCATCCCTCGTTCTTGCTCTATAGGTGACTTTCTGAGCTGGGTTATGAGCCGCCGCTTGGGAGATTCACGCTTCTTGTCATTTGTGTTGACAAACACATATGTGTGAGTTTTCATGGTGAAGCCACAGATGGAGAACATACAACTCACTTCGTGATGGCAGTGGACCTATAGGCTCGATTGAGCTCACCTCTCCCACCCATGTATTTTGATTACTACATTAATGAGTGCTTCGCGCATGCACCGGTGAAGGTGTAATCAAGAGGACAACTTGGCTGTGGTGGCAGAGTTAATTCAGAGGGTGATAAAAGGGATGGAAGGCAATGGCGTGTTGAGAGGAGCATCAACAACAGTCGCTACCCCACTTCTTCGTTGACAAATGGTGGCCCCACCCAAGAATAGAGCCTCATGGTTGAATTTGGAGGTGGACACATTACCAGCTCTCCATTTTTATCCCCACTACCATCTCATCTCCCCACTTCTTACTTAGATGAAAGATTTTTAGAGATGGCATGGATGATATCCTAGTTTTCTTAAAACCAGTTTGGCCTTTGGATTGAATTGAGAGTTCCATTTGAAATTCTTCTTTATTTTTCGAGTTCCATTCAATTTGGATGTGTATGCTTTGGCTTTGTTTGCCTTCTGGTCTTGTCCTGCCTCCAGTAATAAAGAACAATGTCAGATCCAGAACCGTGTTTGAACAAAATTAATGAAATTCTAGTTAAAGGACTCAATCGCGAAGACCTTGAAATGGTGAATAGTCTTCTTTAGAAAATTAGAAGATGGCTGGAAATCTGCATTGAGGATAGATACGAATTCATGGTCCTTCGTTTAACTACAATTCATTGCTCATTTGAGATTCCTTGCGTTGTACCCATCTCTAATGACTTGATGTCCATAGACGATATTTGCCCCAGTCTACTGCCACTTTTCAACCTCTTCCTTGAACAGAATTTGCATAATGGGTCATCAGAGTCATTTATAACTTGAATCAGCAAGTTCGACCTAGGCCAATCTAGACTGTAAAGTAATTGACTGCTAATAAATTCGAGAAATCCCACAGAAATGAACCATAGGAAAAAAAATTGCTTCTAAAATCGAATAACATAGAACTCTCGTATAAAATTGAGATTCAGTGAATGCAAGTACCTCTTTATGATTGTACCAAATAAAAATGTACCTCTTTCTCACTGTACGTGGGGATCTAGATAAGAACCATGGGAAAGTCTCCACCTCCTAGGCCTGATCTGAGATCCTTAATCACGTGTTTTGTGATAGTCTTTATCCTCCTTACACGAACCCAAAAGCAGACCAAGCACAAAACTAGATGGTCAAGGCTCTATATTGAGAACAGCACCGTTCAAATGTCGACAAGCAGTTGCCACTGATATGTTTGTCATGCAATAAATGTCTAACATCAACGATTTCCAAGTCAGTGCCGTCAAAGGTGCTAGTCAATGTCATTAAAGGTACAACAAAATGTTCATTGAGGAAGCTAGTACGATCCTACGGACTTCCTCCATCGAGGTATAATGTGCTAGTGGCCTCTATGACCAGCAAACAGTTTCTTAGCAGGGCAAAGTGAAGGCCAGTGATGTGTGCATGGAGGACGTGATGAGGGCATCGGACATGGGTGGAGTTGGACGAGTGGGGAGTGGAGAAGGGTACTTTTAGAAATTAAATAATTTGCTAATGAGCCGCTCACTTCCATTTGAAGGATGGGGGTTATATGTAATTTGAGCAAAATTATGTGGGGGTAATATGCAATTCATGAAACTATGGGGTATATATACAATTTCGGTCAAACTATGTGGGTATATATGCAAATTACCCTTTTATTTTTTTATTATTTTACATCATGTGTATTTTGGGCTTTTATGAAAATATAACCAGCATTTAAATGGATGATCGTTAACTTACTTAACAATCTTTAACGGAATGCACACTTTTAGGATTAGATGCAAACGTAGTGGATATATCTAGAATTTCTGAAATATAATAGATAATTTAGGATTAGGATAAATTATAATGAACATATTAGAGAAAAGCTTTAGATTTCTTTTTTAGAGTTCTCCATCTCTTGTGATATCTTTCTAATTGTAAATTTTCTTCTCTTTCATCTATAATTTTTCATTTCACATTACATGATTTTTATGTAAATCTATTTGCTTTATTTTTCATTCTCTCATTTTTCTGAATTATTTTATTATTTTGTAAAATAATTCCTAATAAACTAATATCAAACCCTGATTTTCTTAGGTATTAAGATGTTGAGAATGAAGTTTGAGATTGAGAAGTTGGATAATAGAACTTGCCTTTGAGGCTAGGGTTGCTAAAAGTTCTTTCAAAAATAGAACCAAAAGAGAAGTTTCATCTCTTTATTGTTGATTATCCTTTTTGTACATTAATGAAGCCCCTTTTAGTATCAAATTTAACGCTTTTAGCTATCAAATTTAAGTATTGTTAGAGCTTCGTTGAGGCTTTTGCTACTTTAATTAAGTTTCCTTTTGTTATTAAGGCAAAGTATTATTGAAGTTTGATAGAAACTTCTAGAATATTATTGATTTTTTTTTTTAGGGTTTTTCCCAAATATACCCATTACGTTTGACCATAATTCCAAATGTACCCACTATGTTTTTAAAATCCTAGATATACCCACTACGTTTGTACATAATATCAAATATGCCTACTCCGTCAATGTCTGTCAGTTAACTTACGGACAACATGCTGTATTCCAGGTTTAATTTTCTTAAATTCTTAAAATACCCTTGGTCTATAAACACAAATGCACCATCAGAACATTGAATACGAATGTATGGTGCTCTGCCATCACTGATCCCACTGATGCATCTATTGGTGACGATGACAAGTTCGGTAGCCACCCTTCTCCCATTAAAATCCATTTCTACCACCCTCATCAATTATCATCATCTATTGTTCTATTGTCGCACAAAATCCTTCCTCTCCCACCACCGCAACACCAGGGACTCCTTGACGACGACACCCACCACCTTCTAAGCTTCGACCCTCGGCTTCTCCATGTTGGTCCCGAGTTGATGGCTAAACCCAAGAGGGGAGGGGTGAATTGGGTTCTTTAAAATTTCTTTGATAATCTCAAAGATCTTAGCCCCTTGAAAAAGTTAATCCCCTTTTTTAAGCGAATGGAGAGCAAATAAGATAAATCAGTGAAAACAAGTAGAACACAAGATTTATAGTGGTTCGGGCAAACCTTCCCTACTCCACTCTTCCAAGCTCACACTCAGTTGTGACTTGGGTTCCACTATGTATTCCAAGAATACACTTAGAGTCACCGCTCTCTTCTAGATTCAAAGCTCTAGGGGGCATACACAACTAGAGCCACTTGCTCTCTTCTAGATTCAAAGCTCTAGGGGGCATATACAATCACTTGCACAAGTAGGTGATGAGTCTCACTCCAATCACACCCTACTTTGCATATACTTGATCTTAGCTACCCAAGCTAAATCAAGTTTTATATAACCAAATAAAGAAATGAATAAGAACTACACTTTACAGATTTGTGTAGGCAGTTTTGAGCTCGTGGAAGAAATCAAAAGTGGCTTGAATGATGATTGTTGAAGCAACTTGCAGTTTGAAGCTCTTTCTTCCTTTGAAACACTTAAGTATGGAGAAAAGGTATTTGAAAATCTTTCTTGCACTTCTTTTCTCTCTTTGATCTTTTGAGTAGTGTCACTTGTTTTTTCTCACGTTCATTTGAATGTCCTTTTATAGATTGAGGAAAATATGAACGTTGTAGAAGTGGTTGGCGTGCAATAAATGAACTTCAACGTTCAAAAATTTGACCGTTATTCTCCAAGTCTAAGATGAAGTCGACTTGGCCTGCGACTTGGCTTCCAAGTCGCACATGGAGTCGACTTGGCCTGCGACTTGGGTTCTTCAGAAACTCAAGTCTGAGACTTGGGTCGACTTGGCTTTCAGACTTCAACTCAAGTCGATCCTGAAGTCGACTTGGGTTGCGACTTGGCTTGGTCTATTGCAGAAACGCCTTGATCTTCTTGAACTGTCTTGAATCTTGCAAACCATTTGAAAGCTTTGAGTTCTTGCACAATATATGTATGTTCCTTGCTTTGCTTTGGACTCACTTGATCTTCATGACTTGGATTTTACTCCATTTGGAAGCTAGCTTGAAGATTTGCTTTGAGCTTGATAGACTTGATTTGAATGTAGAACATGATTCTTAACTTTGAAGTTGACTCATTTGTTTTTCATCTTGATTCCTTGGACTTGAATGATAAATCCTCTTGAATATCTTTAAAACTGTATCTTTAAAAGTTTGAACATCTCAAGTCGTGGATGGAGTCGACCTGGCCTGCGACTTCACCCAAGTCGCACCTGGAGTTGACTTCGTTTGCGACTTCGTTATGTTCGTTTCCGCTTTTCAACTCTGGATACTCCAAGTCGATGCTGGAGTCGACTTCGTCTGCGACTTGACTTCCCAAGTCGCAAGTGGAGTCGACTTGACCTGCGACTTCACCTGTTGCCTTTTGGGATTCATTCTCAAGTCGATATTTGAGTCGACTTTGGGATCGACTTCACCCAAGTTGAAGTCCAAGTCGACTTGGAGATCGACTTGACTTCTTTGCTTTCCTTAAACATTTGTCAAACATGTTAGTACTCCTTATATACTCAAATAAGTCCTTGTTAATCATCAAAACTCAGGCTTTGGTCAATTTAAATTATTTTGAACATTGTTTCCAACACTCCAAACTCTACGTTGCCATGTAGCAATCGTGCCATCTCTTCCTTGCCCAGGCAAATCCAAGCTTCCATCCCATGCCCCAATGACATTTCTAAAAGAAGAACGGAATGCCGAAAAGGGCTAATCCTTGGCTCATCCAAGGTGGTTTTCCACACCCAAAATCTGCCTCACAAAAAGGAAATCGGCACCAGCTAGTGACGATGAAGATATCCATCCCGCCTTCACCATACTTTGCTTAACTTTCAAGCTCTTGAGATACTACTGGGCTCTATTTTATCCATATAGTTTTAGATCAGATCATGATCTGGCTCCCTTATTGCTTACCTTATTTTAGCTTCTAGCAATTGTTTCAAGTCACCGTCATCATCTGCATTCCACTCTTTATGCTCAAGCATCACAATGGTAGTTTTTACAATATTCCCAAATGAGTGGTTTTCACTGCCTATGACATCACCGAAGTCCTTTCTAAACTTGCGTCGCCTCGCGCCCTCATCATGCACCACCACATGAGCACCGACAACACTTCTAAGCGAGTTTGGGAGGAGGTTGCTGCAGCGGCTCTGTTTCGTAGAGCTGAAATCTTGGATGCACTGAACACAAACCTCCTCGTCTCTACATTGCCACCGAACTGGAATTCATTCTTGGAATCCCATCACGAAATCTTGGATGCTTCAAAAAATTTGCTGCTACATTGAAGCTAGGCCGGAGGATTTCTTTCTAGGCTTGATGTGCTATCGTCACCTACACCGTTGAGGAAGTCGTAAAAGTAAGCCGCAATGGCTGCCTTGTGATAAATGACTACACCCAACGTCATCTCACCGTAGTTGAAGAAGGTGACTTGAGTGGGTAGAAACACATCCCTATCAGAGGAAGATGGTGAAGATGCACAGAATTGGCAGGTATGATGGTGGTGGTGGAACAGAGGAGATAGAGTTTTCGAATTTCTGCATTAAGGGTTAGCGCTGAACATGGATGATGATACCATTGATTTGGGATCTCTGAGATTTCTTCGTGCTGCCATGCTCGGATTGTTCATTGAAATTTGAAGAGGGGAGTTCCATTGATACCGTTGATGTAGAGACTTGCCGACGCTAAACGCGGTTCAGTGATTCGCCCCTTTCAGTTTAGCTTTTGATCACGGGCGTTTTAGTAATTTTACATATTTTTTAACGCCGTTTTCTCACATCCGTGACGGAGTAGGCATATTTGAGATTATGTACAAACGTAGTGGGTATATCTAGGATTTTAAAAACGTAGTGGGTACATTTGGAATTATGGTCAAACGTAATGGGTATATGTGGGAAAAACCCTTTTTTTTACTTCCAACTCTAGTTATTATGTTAACTTGATTGATACTTTCGAATATTGAGTAGTAGTTTATGGAGAAGGTAGAGAGTTTATATCTTGGAGGTTTATTATATTACTTGAATTATAGTCAAGATTGAGATTTTTTAAGATGTGACTTGGATTTTACACTATTAGTCTAGTTCACATGGCTCTTTATAGAAAAGTAGTATGTCATATCCATTTAATGTGAACCTAGTTCCCTTCTATGTAATAAATAGGGAATTTATTTTAGAGTTTAGTGAGATGTGTGATTTTGTTGAGCTCTCTTGTACAATTCTTAGTAAGGTATGATCTTTTTGAGAGTTCTCTAGCTCTTGTACCCTCTTTCTAATAATGAATTTTTTTCTCTTTTTTCCATGGTTTTTCCTTTTATATTGAAAGGTTTTCCCATAAATTTGTACTGAATTTGTCATTTTTCTCTCATTTTTTGCATTACTTTGTTGTTTAATGCAATTATTCCTTATAGAAAGTGATATTTCTGGTCTCGATATGTACGCAAGTGGCTCAACAAGGAGAATGAATTAAGTCACACAAACGTTTGCTAGAAATGTGTAACTTGCATTGTAGAAAGAAAAATACAATGCACATTAACACCAAACGTATAAGTGGTTTAATCCAACATGACACCTATTCTACTTTCTAAGACCATAATATTAGTTTTTATTATATACTAAATTTCTTACAAGTTGTTGATTTCACTGAACTCATTAAAAAACTTAAAATTACATTAGTTTTATCGAATGAACTAATAACTCAATATAATATCACCCCTTTGTTAGCCTGGCGTTAATAAAAGAGCAAAACCAAGGTTTCCAAAAATGAAAAACTAGGGAATGTATAGAGGATATATCTAATCAAGCTGAAAAATACACAAATGAACTAAAACTAAAATACATGAGTTGGCAGCTATGTACCTCAATGTTTCAAAGATTGACTAAAATGTGAATCTTAAAAGTTTTATGTGAATAAAGTTGGAGTAAAGCTTTAATACATAAGATTTAAGTTATTTTGAGTTTTTGATCAGTTGAGGATTTGAGTTGTAGCACTTAGTGTCTCTCTTTTACATTTGTACTTGTTATCAGGAGTGGATCCATGGATTGACCCCACTAAAATTAGAAAATATTAATATAGGTATTATAAATTATATTCTCTTTCTTAGAATGTCCCCATTGGCTAGAATTTATTGTCTCCACTCTTATTGAAAACTTACAATTTAATGCAATTATATACATTTGTTGTCATGGCCGTTTTGTTTAAGGTTCTATTAATATTCTATTCTGATATTGGTTCTAATAATATTCTTCTTGGATTTAGTTTTTTAGTAAATCCACCGATCAAATTCTCTTTATAATATGCATCCTTTTACTTCCTATAATTAATTTGTAGAACTTACCAATTTTATTTAATAGTGCTTTAGGATGAATTATTACCATTCTTGACTTTTCTTCTCAAGTAAGACTTTTCCCTTTTCCTACTTCCTCTCTTTTATAGTTCCACTTCACCTTTTTCTTATACAATTTGAAAATAGGCTCTTGGCATATCGACATTAAAAATATGCTATTTTTTTTAGTTTAAATTTAAACTTTTAAAGATGATGGATATAGATGGATAGCATGTAATATTAACCCTGCTTTCTAAGATTGTAAGACGCCCTAAAAATATGCACTAATCACGATTAAAATTATATAACGAAGTAAATAAAATAAATTAATTAAGCTATTGACCTAAAATGTTACAATACAAGTAATTTATATTTAGAAAAATAATTATTAGAAGAAATGTATCAGTGCCATGGTAAAATAGATGGTAAAAGATTATTAATATATGGATTTACCAAATTAATACCATCGCCATTCATCTCTATATATATATTTCTCATATTAATATTGTCATTAATAATTCAAATAATTATTAGGACAAATTTCATATATACCCATGAATTTTCAAAAATTCTATACGTACCCATGTATTTTGCCTAAAATTTCAATTATACTTATGCTGTTAGGAATCCATTAAAGGGGCCGTTAATTACCCTATAAACTGATAAATATGCCCAAATCCTAATTTGAGATTAGTTTGCTCAAAACTAAAAATTTACATTCAAATAATATATAATTTTATAGCTATAAAATTGCTAAAAATTTATTTGAATATAAACTTTTAGCAATAAAATCATAAATCAAGTTGGGCATTTTGGTCATTTTATAGGGCAATTAACAACCCCTTTAATAGATTCTTAATAGCATGGGTGTAAATGGAGTTTAGGCAAAATACAAGAGTATAGTGGAGCTTTTGAAAATTCATGAGTATAAGTGGAATTAATGTTAAAATTCATGGGTATATACGGGATTTACCCAAATTATTGAAAGAAATGTCTTTATTTTTATACCTATATTGCATATTTTTAGAAACACTTGAATACTATTTAAAAGTAACCATCAAATGGAGAAATTCGATAAATTTGAATTTATTGAACTAATTCCATAAGATTGAGATAATTTTTTATTTTAACATCATAACTTACTCACATCCCCTCAATCACATTTGCAAATGATGTTCCAATTTTAGCCATCAATGGCTCATCAATTAACTCCATAAGATGTTGAATCAATTTCCATCCATTATTTAGTTTTCCAAGACTAGAAAGTAAGGAAAAGATTTAAAGTAGATGGAATGATATATTTTGCATAAGTGTAGCACTTGACACCTATTAGCCATTCGACATTATATTATAATTATTTTTAGTGATTATAATTTTTATTATTTTCAATATCTTTAATAACTTTTACTTTCTTGTAAGAAATTTTCACACTCTTCCACGTAAGGTCAAATTATGGTATTACAACATTAGATAAAAATTTGTTCCCCTTTGGTTTTCTTTTTCTTTAATTTTTTAAAAAATCTAAATCACGGATCATATTCTTCTAGATGAATGTTTGTATGCTAAAAGTTATTATAATTAGATATGTATAGAATCCATAGTAGGTTCAAATGTATGAGATTATTAGATTTTTAAAATATTATATGTTAAAGTTTTCAATCAAATTAATTTTTCTATGTAGACAAATAATTAAAAACATAATGCATCATTTAGATAAAAAAATTCAAAATTTTCTATTTTTAAATAAAGGCAATACAAACTAACTTTTTGTACTTTTGTATTTAAGTGTTATAATCTCATTTACCTAGTTTAGGATTGAAGACGATGTTTAAAAAATATATTTTAAATTTTTTATATGATAAAATGTGATGAAAACTATTCTTTTATTCAAGTAAAGATAAAAAAATTATTCTTAAATATCAATAGGGTGATAATGCTTTTAAACGACCTACACCTAGAAATAAAGCAGGTCTTTCATACAAATGGGTGATGAAACACCCTCACCTGGCTTTGAACATAGGACCTCTCAAGAATGAGACACCAACCTCCACCACTATGAAGATACTTACTTGTTCTGTAGAGACGCTTGCTCACACAGCTTTAAAAATTGACTTTCAAACGTTCAAATTGGCTGAAATTTGGTTTATATTTTTATCTTGTTAATTAAATATTTCATATCTTTTTTTGATGAAAACATCATGTTAAGACCATGATTTGATGAGTCGTTATGAATTTCATCACCGTTCTTTCTATAATATGGTATGCTTCTATGAAGATGAATAACTCCTACAACTTCAAAAGATGTTGTAGCTAATATTTTTCCCGAGTTTCTTGATTTGGCATATCTTATAATATCTCCTAAAATGCAGGAGTTGTAATTAATATCTTGAATAACCTTCAGATTATCCATTTTCCTTTTATACGTCGTTACAACATTTCACTTTCTACGTGCTTACATGATTATATGTGCTCGTGCGCCTTCCAAACAGCCCCCCTGTAATTGCCTAACAACCCATCTATCACTAATGTGATCCACTCGTGCTCATGTGCCCCTTGCTCCATGCTTATAAATTGAGCAGTTCATTATATGGTCTACTAACATGACCTTAAAGCCCTTCTTGGTTGTCGGATTCTAATCTTATGCCCCCGGGCACATACACTTTTTTTTTTTTTTTTTTTTGAAATTTTTTTTATAAACTTGTTAGCCCAAGAGTATTTAATCTGTGTATAAATTTTTACCATTTTTTGGAGTATTTTAGATATTTATTTTTTATTTTTAAAAATTAGTGATATTTTAGGTAATTTTAAATTACTAAAATGCTATTGATTTTCAAAAATAAAAAATAAATATCTAAAAATCTCCAAAAATGGTAAAAATTGATACATACGTTAAATACACTTGGGCTAACAAGTTTATGAAAAAAATAAAAAAAAATAAAAAAAAATAGGTGTATGCATCCGGGTGCATGCTCCCAGGCGCATGCAACTGAGGTCCCTTGGTTGTCACCCAGGGCGCAACTTAGGAAAATGATGTAACAGGGGTGTAAATAGGGTTGGTCTTAATATGAACCCGACTAACTCAACCTGATTTATGATAGAGTTGGGTTAGACATTTTAGAAAAAAATGAGTTATATAACCCAACTTAAACTAACTCGATTTCAAAAGTGGGTTGATTTAGATTAGAAGATTGTTAACTTGACCCGACCCGATTTCATATATTAATGTAAAATATAATAAATCATTAAAAATAGCGATATATTAGCATATAATACACAAAAATTAACTAGACATTATTGTTTTGAAATAAGATTATTTATTAATTATATTATTGTGTAAGTCATAAATTAGAAAGTATTCCAATATAAAGGATTAATTTTTATTCTTTCATCTAAATTTATATTTTAAAATAGATTTAATTAAGTAAATTTTTTTTAAAATATTTTATATTTATTAGCCTAATTTTTAACTCAAAGCCAAATCAATTTATATAGAGTTAAAATAGGGTTGGATTAAGGTGTGAAAAATAGGATTGAAAGTAGGATTGAGTTGAGGTTTTACAACGCAGGTTAGGGTTGTGTTTGTGTTAATTCGAGTCAATATGATTCGATTTACACCCCTACTATATATGTGTAAGTAAGATTTCAGCTTTGAAGGAAGAGAGCAATATCCATGTAACAAAAAAGCCCTTCTTGGCCAATATGGCTACTGACATAGTTGGTGGATAGTCCTCCTAACACTTGCTTTTATTTATTGTATGAATTGCTTCTTGGTGCCAAGTAAGTGCTTGTCGTTAAGAGCACTATGATTACTAATTTAATTTAATTAAATAATTCACATTAAATCTAATATTATGCGAAAAATAGTGCAAAATAATGATGAGTCAAGTTGAATCCACAAAGAAGTAATGCATGTTTGAATTGTGTAAGATTATCGTGTATTAAAAGAAAAGAGAGAAAGAGAAACCTGAGAGAGAAAGACGAGAGGATAGAGGAGGAGAAGAGATATTAAAGAGTAGAGAGAAAAAACAAATAGAGGTAAAGAGAAGAGAAAAAAAATACAATTAATTATAACAACTTAAATAAATCTAAACTAATGAAGCAATTAAAAGACTACGAAATAAAAATTTTACCTAACAAAGTAGTAAAAAAATGCATTAAATTTAATTTAAACATTAAAAAGTAAAAAAAAAAGACAATAAATCTAATCTATGAATTACAAATAAGAAAGAAGTAAATTTAACTTAAGAACAAGAAAATAAATCAACAACTATAAGAATAATTACAATACTTTTTACCACCTCGAGATGATGAAAATCATCTCCTTGGAAACATCTCAAAGGCATGGCGAAGCAATTTCCGCACTTTCAAGAGGTGCCTTTTTATTGCTTGGGTTTTTGCGTTGTTGTGTGTCTTTCCCAAGACATGAGACCCTGTATTTGTAGTTGTTGGAAGATGATGCTAGTTTCTAATCATATCCATGCGGGATTCCTTCCACTGCCGTGGCTTTAGTTTAATTTCGCTCGCTGTCTTCTACTGTTGCCTTTCATTCCTTAGCCATGATCATCTCATCTACATTGCCTCGCTCTCGTACCTTCATGCCATTTGGTGATGTAACTGATGCCCGGCAAACTTGCTACTTAGCAATTAATGAAAATTGGGTGAAGAGGATTTAGAAGCTATGGTTATGTTGCTGCAAGATTAAAGGGACCCAATTCATAGGAAGTGCTTCCCAATTTATATGAATGGAAGCTTGCTATTCACCGTCCATTTCAGTTTGATAGATAAGATGTATCTGGGTATTTTTCATAATTGAAAATTTGGCAAAGGTGCATAAAAATGGTGCTTCCACGAAACTCGACTGAGTGCTAGATTAGAGATCAATGAAAGAGATGATTGGCTGACTAGATCTTGCTTGACTTCACAGTTGCCGAAGTCAGACAAGTTTGCATGGTCACTGGCTTTGAAGAATGAGGCATTACCGGCAATGAAGTGCTTGGAATTGTTATTGGGTTTGGGCCAAAAGCTGATTTGTTGTTGTGTGGACAAAGGCTAGTGATAAGATGGTTTTGCGACTTCTGTAGATGCTTCATTTTGGGATGATGTAGATGTTGACCTTGTGCAGGTAACTCTAATAGAAGATGCTCTAGCTTTCCTAATTAGAAGTCCCCAAAATCCATGCTTTTGCTGAAGCTAATTGTCGACAGATTCCAAGAGGAAAGTTGAGCTCTGGCTTTGATGACTGATGGGTTTTATGCACTATTGAGATGCTAGATTTGGGACATGTGTTGCTGATAAATGCCAGAGAATATGCAGGTGGGTTCGGCTTTTGATCCATGTTGCTTGCTAACCGGAGAAGAGATCTCTTGCTGTCACCGGCAAGCCAGTCAAGAACGATAATGTGTCCGTCGAAGATGATGGAGTACTATATCAAGTGCTCTTGTAGTTTATTTGAAATCATCAGTGTCTATTTATATATCGTCAATTAGTTTTTTAATTTTACTCCAAATCTTTTTAAGGGTAAAAAGGGTAAGATCCACGTTGTGTAAGGTTGGTGGGTCACCCTCTATATTTTTAAAAATTATTATACTTTTATTGGCCTCGTTTACATAAAATCATATCAAATTTCAAAGATTTTTTGGATATTTCTAGATTAGATTACTTAATTTTTTAAAATAAAAAAGGTAAAGTTTTTTATTTGTATTTTATATTTGACTACACGTTTATTTATCAAAATTATATTATAGATAAATCATATAATTTTTATATACATCTATGTTACATTTATATTTATAAATTTTCTTCTTTTATATTATTTCAACAAGTTAATTTCTTCTAAAAATATATCATGCATACAAATACATTGAAAAAATTTAAAAATATTAGCAAGTTATATTTTAATAAATTTAAAAGTTTGTTTGAAAAATTAACACAAAAAATTGGATACTAAACGTAATTATAATATTACTTCAATTTTTTAAAAAATATATTAACAAAATGCTTACTTTCTAGTTTTTGTAATTTTTCATATTACCTATTGACTTTATAAAAAACGCTTCTTTTGTTATAGGATATAAAAAACACCTTTAACTTATGAACTTTGTACAAAAATATACCTCAATTGTGGTATGGGGAATTTATCTATCAATTAGATATCGTATACAACAAGTTATTGATCAAAATAAATATTTGGTGTGTTTAGAAAGTAATAAAATTTTTGGATGAAAAACTTTTGATGTAAAAGTTGCTAAATTGATAAAAATGATATGATATGATATGGGTAATGATGAGGAGTAAAGAGAATACAGTTAAAATAGATAAGTTAGTTGTATATGTAATTATATAGAAATGATTGAAAAGTACTGTAGTTTGTACAGGAAGATATGAAGAAATAATTTTAAAAGAGTAATTATAGAGAGTGAAAAGTTTTAGATTAAAAAGTTTTAATTATTGCCGGACAACCTTGTTGTTTAAATTTATCCAAGATAACTCCTGACCCCATTATTTAATGGAAAAATTAATTTTTTTTTATTTTCAAGGTAAAATATCAAAATAATTATTTTTATATTTGTTTAATTTGATTTTTAATCTATTTAAATTAATATTTATTTTATAAATCTTTTTTTTAATTATATCTAGAATTTTATGAATTTTTGCAAATATGCCTGCAAAGCTTGACCTATATTACATTAATATCTCTAAATTTAAAAATACGTCTACAAGGTTTCACAAAATTTGCATATATATCCCTTCCATTCGTTTTTCATCCTTTATGTTTAAAAATTTTTAGAAAATAACTAAAATGTCATTCATCTTCGTTAGAGGCCGAATTGTTGTTAGCAGATGGATCTAGTTTATTTGACATAGATTTGTGGTTGTAGATTTTGGTGTAGATTGATCTATGAGGCAACTAACAAGATCTATTCAGCTTGATTCAAATTGAAGCATGGGAGGAATTAGGATTTATATGTTGAATTTTGGGGCAGGGACTTGAAAATAGAAAAAGAAAATTTAAGGAAAGTGAGAAAATATTTAAACCAAAAAATAGGTTTCTCCTCCAAACATGTTACAAATGTCACTTTCCTTAAGACAACATTTGCACCCTCATAGCTGTTTAAGGTTATAGCAATTTGCCCCTAGGATACAAGGAGAGAACCTAATCTAGAATGGAAAACATTCTCCCTTCTAGATTCCAAACACTTGATATTAAAATAACAAGCTTTGAATGGAGTTAGAAAATAAGGAGGAAATTCACAAAATTTTCTTTGAGAACACTAGAGGGCAAGAGAATGTTGGAGAGAAAATTGTGATTGGCTATTTTCAAGCAAAACAGGCTCATATATATAGGCCTATATAATAACATAAAATAAATGGTTGAAGAGCGTTATGCATCTAACATTTCATTGGGAGCGTTAACGTTTCAAAATTCCATTAAAGAAATGCTCAAAATGGATGCTTGCAAAAAGAAACGCTCAGAAAATAATATTTTAATTATGAAAATTCTAACATTCCCCCGCCATTTTCAAAATAAAAATCAATTCCATTCAAGCTAAGGAAATCTTATACATAATTCAAGGTGTCAAATAGACTTAAACCTTCATTTAGTGAAAATACATCAAGGTTTACCAAGGTGTATAGTAGCTGAGGCTTTGAACTATCAACCCTATTTGATAAATCGAATATATTTCACATACAAGATTTCAAAATTGCATCAAGTGTTTATAAAGGTGACACGTTATGGCCATGTGTTAGTATCCCAGTTTTATGAGCTCCTCAGAGTGAACCCATATACTCCGGTAACAAAAGTGGCCTTACTTCCAATACTCATATAGGTGGATCTATTTAGAGTACCCTGTAATTAAATACTCCAATACAATAGTTTTAGATCCATTAAGAGTATAATACACTCATCTTCATAAATACCTTACAGGAACCAGCACTGCCTGAGAGATGTAAAATTAAATAAATAAATATAACCAGTGCTTGCCAGCTGCAAAATAACATACTTTGTTCATTGAATTCTACACCTGGGCTACCAAGTTAGAGTTGAGTTTTAGTCATTGCAACTCATTACACGTGGATTTAAGTCTCATCTCTCTTGTTGTTTTCCAGACCACATTCCGCGTAAGGCCTTTTCTAAGTGGGTCTGCCAAGTTTTCACTTGATCTTACGAAATCAATATTTACCACTCCATCTTAGAGCAATTTTCTTACATAGTTGTGTCTTAATGCAATATGCCTTGATTTACCATTATAAGTCTTATTGTATGCTCTTGATAAAGTTGTTTCGCTGTCACAATGTACATAAATAGGAGGTATAGGCTTAGGCCAAATAGGGATTTCAAGTAGTAAATTTTTAAGCCATTCTGCTTCTTTTTCTGATACAGCCAATGTAAGGAATTCGAATTCCATGGTAGATTGTGTAATGCAGATTTGCTTTTTGAAAGTCCAAGAAATAGCAGCTCCAATCCAACCACTAGTAGACATGGATTCCTTGGTGTCGGACATCCAACTTGCATAATTGTGCCCTTCTAATACAGCAGGTTCACCACTAAAATGCAATCCATAAGCAATGGTCTTTTTCAAATATTTTGATATCCTATAAATTACATTCTAATGTATATATCCCGGATTACTAGTGAACCTACTAAGTACACCCACGGCATAAGCAATATCTGGTCTAGTACAATACATGGCATACATCAAACTTCCAATCACTTTGGCATACTCAAGCTGAGCTACACATCTTTCTTCATTTTTACATAATTTAATGCTGGGATCAAAGGGAGTTGAGGCTATTCCCGCATCCAAATGGTTAAACCGTTTGAGTATCTTTTCAATATAATGCGATTGGAAAAGAGAAAATACATTACCATTTCTGATAATCTTAATTCCATGAATAACATCAGCTTTGCCCATGACTTTCATATCAAAATTAATTGACAGAAAGTTTTTAATTTCTTCAATAATATCAATATCAGTTCTAAAAATAAGCATATCATCCACATATAGATAAATAATAACACCTCTATTTGCAATAAATTTACTACAAATACATTTATCTGATTGGTTTAATTTATACTCATTTGATAACACATCTTGACCAAATTTTTCATGTCATTGCTTAGGTGCTTGTTTTAAACCATATAATAATTTTATTAGTCTGCAAACTTTTTTTCTTGTCCAGGCATTATGAATCCTTCAGGTTGTTCCATATAAATTTCTTCATCTAAATCTCCATTTAGAAATGCAATTTTTACATCCATTTGGTGAATTTCAAGGTGATAGATGGAAGCTAGGGCCATTAATAATCTAATGGTTGAAATTTTAGCTATCGAGGCATAAGTGTCAAAGAAATTTATACCTTCCTTTTGCTTAAACCCCTTAACTACTAATCTAGCTTTAAATTTATCAATTGAGTCATCAACTTTTAATTTCTTTTTAAAAATCCATTTACAACCTATAGGATTAGATCCTAGTGGTAAATAACTAATGTCCAAGTTCCATTTTCTATTATTGAATCAATTTCATCTTGGATTGCTTCTTTCCAGTATGATACATCTGGAGATTTCATAGCCTCTTCATATACAGTTGGATCCCGTTCAGTATGTAAAACAATCATGTGTTCCTCATTTATATTATCTCTGGATTCTTCTACTAGGTATAATTGAAAATTAGGCCCAAAGCGATTATAATTATCTTTCCTAGCTCTTTTACTTCTTCTCTTATTTTCATTTTCATCATCTATAAGTTTATCTGCAGATGCAGAATCATTACTTATAGACTTATCTAATAATTGAGAAGAAGAAGAAGCTTCATTATTATTATGAAGCTTAGGAATAGCTTTATAAATATTTTCATAAAAATCAGCATCTCTAGATTCAATAATGGTATTTTGTTGAATTGGACTGTTAGGCCCTACCACTACAAATCTATAAGCTTTACTATTTATTGCATACTCTAAAAATATGCATTCTATTCCTCTTTGTCCTAATTTTGGTATTTTAGGATTAGGTAGTCTTACTAAGGCTCTACAACCCCAAACTCTTAAATATTTAAGATTAGGTGCCTTATTTTTTCATAATTCAGAAGGAGTGACTTTAGTTTCCTTATGTGGAATTCTATTAAGAATGTGACGAGCTGTTAATAAAGCTTCACCCCACCAACCTTTACTTAGGTCTACATTTATTAACATTGAATTTACCATCTCGACCAATGTTTTATTTTTTCTTTCTGCAGTTCCGTTCTGTTGAGGTGTATATGGGGTTGTTACTTGGTGAATTATGCCAGCATTTTCACAAAAATTATTATAGTCATTTGATAAATATTCACCACCTCTATTTGATTTTAAAGATTTAATGGTTTTACCAAGTTGATTTTCAGCTTCAACTTTATAAGATTTCAATTTTTCTAAGGCTTCATCTTTAATTCTTAGCAAATAAACATATGTATATTTACTAAAAACATCTATAAATCTTATAAAATATCTTTTACCACCCTTCGTTAGGTTATTTTCCATATCACATATATCAGAATGAATTAAACCCAATAATTCTGAATTTCTTTCTACCTTTTGAAATGACTTTTTAGTAATTTTAGTTTGAACACATACTTTACATTTATCAGTTGATTCATTAGGTGATCTAGGAATTAATCCTAATTTCATCATAGTGTTCATACTTCTAAAATTAACATGACCTAGTCTATCATGTCATAAAGAAAATAAATCAACAATATAAGCAGAAGAAGATGATCCATTATTCACATTCAGGCGAAACATGTCATCTACAACGATAACCCTTTCCAACAAAATTACCTCCTTTGGTAACGATAATTTGGTCTGACTCAAATACCAATTTAAAACCATATTTGCTACGAAGGCTAACTGAGACCAGGTTTTTGTGAATTTTTGGTACATGAAGTACATTTGTAAGGGTGAGTGATTTCCCAGAAGTCAGTTTCTAGATAATAGTTTCTGACCCTATCACTTTGGCAGTAGATGAATTACCCATGAAAAGACTATTTCCATTATTACCAGATTCATAAGTTTTAAACTGACTCCTATTTTGCATACATGTCTAGTAGCCTCAAAATCAAGCCACCAGGCCTGATCATCACTCACAGTACAAATTTCAGAAAATCATGGCAATAAAATTTTATTCAGTCAAATATGCCTCAGGACCCTTTTGAGTGTTATTCTTCTTTTTAAGAAGCCTACACTCCCTTTTTAAATGTCCTATCTTTTTGCAATAATAATAAGGTCCCTTTCTCTTCTTAGCAATAGTTTTATTGGTATTTAAGTTAAATTTCCTAGAGGGCTGATTATTGCTAATTGTCACCAGGTTTTGAGTTTCAACCGCGGAAGCCTTAGATTGAATTTGCTCTTCTTTCTTTTCATTTTTTCTTGATTTTCCTTCAGTACGAAGATTAAGAGCAAGGTCATCTAAACTCAATGATCCTTTTATTTGTTTCAGATTTTTACGGTGGTTGTTTCAACTAGGTGACAATTTCTCAATAATCGCACCAACAAGAACAGACTCATCCATCTTACTGCCCTGTGTCCCAAGTTGATTGACGATAAATTCAATTTCATTAACTTGATCAATAATTGGTTTATCGTCAGTCATAGTATAATTAAGGAAATCGCTTACTAGAAACCGTTTGACGCTTGCATCATCAGTACTGTATTTGTGTAGAAGTGAATCCCAGATTTCTTTGGTCGTATTTGCATCTTGGTATACCTCAAATAACAAGTCGAATAGTGCTTCAATGATGTGCCCTTTGCAAATGTAATTGTCTATATCCCACTTCGCTCTTCGGTGTTAATCTTGCAGTGTTTCATCTTCTTTTTCTTCAGGTCTCAACATGGTGAGGACATAAACAACTCCGATTCGAGTTAGAAAAAGATGAAGTTGTTATTTTCATCTTTTGAAATTTGTACTGACACAGCAGTCCAATCTTGGGATATCAAGTTTTGTGGATAAAATGGATGATTGGGGGGTCATTTATAAATAACAGTAAAGAATAAGAAAATATAAAAAAACGTTGTCTTGAGAATGTTGAAATTTTGGGCAGGGACTTGAAAATAGAAAGAGAAAATTTAAGAAAAGTGAGAAAATATTTAAACCAGAAAATAGGTTTCTCCTCTAGGCGTGTTACAAATGTCACTTTACTTAAGACAACATTTGCACTCTCACAGCTGTTTAGGGTTATAACAATTTGCCCCCAGGATACAATGAGAGAACCTAATCTAGAATGTAAAATAGCCTCCCTTCTAGATTCCAAACACTTGATATTAAAATAACAGCCTTTGAATGGAGTTAGAAAATAAGGAGAAAATTCACAAAAATTTCTTTGAGAACAAGAGGGCAGGAGAATGTTGGAGAGAAAATTATGATTGACTATTTTCAAGTAAAACAGGCTCATATATATAGGCCTATCTAATAACGTAAAAATAAATGGCCGAAGAGCATTATGCATCTAACGTTTCATTGGGAGAGTTTTTATTTATGAAAATTCTAACATTATAGGCGATGAGTGCCGTTGAGTTTCTCCTCTATGACGCTGGTTGTGGAAATGGTCGGAGGAAAGGGTCGTCGATTTTGCCAATCTGAGTTGACCACATGATTAACAGTAAAAACCCCTCTACCATACCGGCTTCTGTTTCTTCTTCGTTAGTCATGGCAACAACAGCAGATCTGTGCATCCGAGCTTCTTTTTGAATTTCATGGAGATGAACCACAATATGATTTGCTATAATGGAGGTGTGTCTTCTCCTATAGCAGCATAGATTTCTACGGGGAGGAAGATTGAAGGCAAGCGGCAATGATCGGTGGCATTCTTGTTGCCGGAGACAACGAGGGTAACCATGTAGCAACTACTTTTCATGTTTCGGGCATTGACTAGCAAGATTTTGATATGCTTCATCACCCTAAGCATTGAAATAACGAATCATACCTGATGATCAAATCAGATAATCTGATAAGACATTAGCCATGCGTGCATGAAATTTGTTTTGAAATTTCGGTGCTCTACTGATGCTTTTTTATTCATGCTCGTGTGTTCCTAAAGAATATTTTTGTCATTTCACATGAAAATTAATTATGGAAGATGAAAAATCAATGAAAGGGATGCATATGCAAATTTGTAGAAACTTTGTAGCCATATTTTCAATATTTGTAAATTTAGGGCCACGGATGCAATATTTGTCAAACTTCGTGGGCATATTTGTAAAAATCCTAAATTTTAATATTGGTGAATTTTAAAATAAAAAACAAAGGAAATGTAATTTTTTATTAAATTATGTAGACACTTCGGCAGGAATTGAGCTATTATGTATGATGATGAGGAGCCGAGCTAATTTATAGATTTTGATTTGTTAATCTTCAATTTAGATCAAATTTTAAAATAAAAATTAGAAACCATATTTAGAGAATTTTGTTATAAAATTTATATTTAATATAAGTATTTATTAGCTTCATTAATCTGTATTTAATTAATTTCAATTTTAATTTCATTGAACCTATTATTTTTTTTGATGAAAATTGAACCTATTATTTATGGTTATTTTAATTACATTAATTTTAGCTTCTCACATAAAGAATAAGGAAAATATGCTTACTGTATGGTTGTTGTAGATATAACCCATTAAATTCTCAAAACAGCACAATATAATAAACTAATTGAGTTTATAATTAGTTAATTAATTAATTAGATATTTAATTCAACTTAATATTCATTTGTATTTTACTTTTCTTATTTTTAGCTTGTATTCAGATTCATACAAATTTTATAATAAAAGAGAATGAGCAGTATAATTTTTATTATTATAATTTAGAAATTTTTATTTAAATGCAATTAAAAATAACATAACGAATGTAAATATAAACTTAATTTAAAAGATAATAATTTTCTGTAGAGCTTCAATTCAAATTAATTTGATTCATAAAAATTAAAGACAACATGGAACATTTTTTTAAAATTTTTTTTTTAATATAAATATTCATTAGATTCATAATTTTATTTTTTATTAGTTTTTAATTGAAATGAGCAACTAAAAAGTAAACCATACAAGTTTTTTCAGATTTAACCAACTAAAATTATAAAATAGCTCAATATAATAAATTAATATTTATAATTAATTGATTTGATACTTAATTTAATTCAAATGAATATTTATTTTTATTTAATTTATTATTTTTAGTTTGCATTTTGATTCACAAAAATTTACAATAAAAGAGTATGGTTGGTATAACTTTTTTGTTATTAATATTAAAACTATTTACATATTTTTATTTAAATGAAATTTAAAAATAACATGACTAATTTAGATATGAGCTTAATTTAAAAAATAACTCATTTTTTGTAGTGCTTCAATTTAAAATAATTTGATTTATAAAAATTGGTGACAATGTTGAAGATTTTTTATTTTTAATAAAAATAATTATTAAATTGATAAATTTATATTTATATTTATTTAAATTTTTATATTTATTGGAATTGATTTTTATTTTTATTTAGATTAACATACATTTTTATTAGATTCAGTTAGATGTTGTAAAATACTACTAGATTATTTTAGATGTTGTTAGATATTGTTAGAAGTTGTTAAACATTGTTACATTTATAAAAATTTCATTAAATCCTATTAACTAAATTTTAATTATGTATTTAAGATATAAATAACCTTATAAAGAACCTAAACAGGTGTTAAATTGAAATTAATATATTAATAATGAAAGTTAAATTCTGTTAGATGTAGTTAGATTCCATTAATAACCTTATAAGGAACCTAAACAGGTGTTAAATTAGCATTAACATATTAATAACGAAAGTTAGATTGTATTAGATGTAGTTAGATTTCATTAATAACTTTATAAGGGGTCTAAATGGGTATTACATTAGGATTAACATATTAATAAGGAAAGTTAGATTATGTTAAATGCAGTAAGATTTTATTAAATGTTCTTAGATGCAAATAGATGTCTTTAGACACTTTTAAACATTGTTTGACTTAGGTAGATTTTATTAAATTCTACTAACTAAGTTTTAATTATTTATTAGGGTATAAGTAACCTTATAAGAAGCTAGGAACACATTTTTTAGGTATTAAATTAAGATTAACATATTAATAATAAAAATTAGATTTTATTAGATGTCATCAAATGTATAAAAGTTAGATTTTGTTAGATGTCATCAAATTTCATTAGGCTTAATTAGATTTCATTAAATTTTATTAACTAAGGGTATTTCGACAAATAGAAAAAATGTCAAAATAAAACTTTTTCAATTTAAAACTTTTCACTTTAGAAACTATCATATTTTCTTATCGTTTCTTTGCAACTACTTATACAGTTACCTTACTTTTTAATCATTTTTACATTACTATTTACACAACTAATCTATTTATTTTTACTTTATTCTCTTCACTCCCGATCGTTACCCCCATCATATTACATTATTTTTTTTTATCAATTTATGAGAAGTAATAAAAACTTTTGATAAAAAAAATTTAGTGTAAAAGTTGTTAAATTGATAGAAATAATGTGATACGATAAAGATAATGATGAGGAGTAAAGAAAATAAAGTTAAAATAGATAGGTTAGTTGTATATGTAATTGTGTAAAAATGATTGAAAAGTAAGGTAGTTATACAAATATATATAAAGAAATAATTAAAAAAATAAGGTATTATAAAGAATGAAAAGTTTTAAATTAAAAAGTTTTAGATGAAAATTTTTACTTGTTGCTAAAGACCCCCTAAATTTTAGTTAATATATTTAAGGTATAAATGACTTTATAAGAAATCTATGAACACATTTTAGGTGTTATATTAAGATTAACATACTACTAATAATAAAATATGGATATTGTTAGATGCCGTTAAATTTCATTTAATGTTATTAGATATTGCTAGATGTTATTTGATTCAGATAGATATTGTTAGACTTATATAGATTTTATTAAATCCTATTAACTAAGTTCTAATTAATATATTTAAGGTATAAAAAATTATACAAGGAGCTTACAAACATTATGTGTGTTAAATTAGGATTAACATATTAGTAATAAATGTTAAATGTTATTAAATATCATTAGATGCTGTTAGACTTTGTTAGACTTGAGTAGATCCATTAAATGTTATTAACTAAGTTTGAAAATCGGTAACCAAGGTATAAATGACCTTAAGATGAGTAAAAAAAGCGAGTTATGGGTATTAAATCACAATTAGTATATCTATGATAAAAACTAAATTCTGTTAAATGCTATTAAATTTCATTAGATGTTACCTTCCGTTAGATATCCTTAAATGCTATTAAATTTGATTATATTCTAGAAATTTAAAAATAATAAATTTTAAAAAGTTTAAAAATAGACTCAGGGATGATTATACTCGAGAGAACCTTATTTTTATAAACTTTACATGTCATAATATATACTTGATATAAAAATATTTTTTCAACTTTACTAATTATGATAAAATCTTATTTAAAAGATAATATTTTCTACATAAATATTTTAAAAATATTAAGTAAAGAAAAATTATATTTATATGCTTTAGTGGTTGATCTATCAATTGAATGGAATAGATTGAATTTTTGTTATAGGTAATATTATAAATTTTATCAGAAAATCAAACATATATTTTAAACTAAACATAATAGCGATGTAAAATGACCACATCATTCTTCCGTTTTTTCAAGAAGGAAGTAAAAAGAAGTCCACAGAGTTAGTGGGGTCCGCCAGAGTTGATAACGTGGAATTGGCTGCAATTCGATCAATTGTTGAATTTGGGGGCTGCTGCGTGAAGTGGTTGATCGGTTGTCCATGGCTGCTGCTCAATGGCTGATTTTTGTTGAAGGCTACCGGCTGGAATTAGTGGCTGCTTTGATGGAGATTGCTGCCGGACGTGATGGAGTTTGCTGTCGGTGCTGTGGAAGAGAGGCTGCCTGGAAACCGTTAGAGCTTGGTTGCTGCTGAATTTACGGCGGTCGTCGGTGCATATAGAGACAGCAAATGGAGTTTGGAGACCCTGCAACAAGTCGATGCTGCCGACGATTGCTGCAGCGGTCTGTATTTTGGGCTGATGGTTGCCATCTGATCGAGATCAATGGATAGAGAGGTGGGTGCCGCAATTTCAAGATCTGCTGGCCGGTCAAAAGTGGTGATGGTGTCTTGGAAACGTGAGCAGAATTTTGAAGAGAGGTGGATTCGGCCACTTCGTCCGAATGCAGATGGGTTCTGCAATTGGGCTGCAGTGACGCTGGACGCAGGGCTATTTGGCTTTGACCGCGACCATTTCAGATTGGTTAGGACTGATGGATTGGTGAGGAGCTGTTGCAATTGATGGATGGTTCCTGCTTGCAGATGAGTTTCGGCGACTGCATTGGAGCATGCTGGGCAGGATGATCAGGACTGGGTCACTGGGGTGCGGGGTCTGTGCCGAGGCAGAGAATGGAGTGGTGGCGGCGATTGTGGAAGACAGAGGCCGGCGACGTGATTTTTACCGCGAAAGAGCGACAGGGGCAGCTTGGTGGTACACACGCGGGAAGGTAAGGTGGGCTGTGGGCCAAATGAGAAGGGTGGTTGGAACAAGTGGAGCAGGTGTATAAGAGAAGGCCGGACATTGTAATAGTCAAGCAAGAAAATACAATTCGTCCATTCTTCAGTTTTCCTTTGCTTCAATTCCTTTCTTTCCCGTAGCAAATCAAGAAAGGTAAGTTCTTGTGATCAAGGAGTTATCAAGTGGTATCAGAGCATCATCGATCCACAGCGGAAACCAGAGATGGCTGCATCAGACGGCTAGAGGAGGAGCTCGAAAGACTAGCTCAGACACACGACCACGGGAAGGACGATCTTGAGCAGCGCGTCGTTGCCGGGCAAATAGCACTGGAGGAGGTCCAACGGAGGTCGAAAGAGCAATTCAAAGCTCTGTATGAGCTTTCGCGCTCCAACCAAAGACAGGCGAGACCAGGGGCGTCGAACGTCAAATAGATGACAGGGCCACGACGATCGGGAGAAGAGACGCAACAGAGCCAAGAAATTACCATGTCATCTACATAGCTAGTAGAAGGCTCCGCGAAGGAAGGAGGCCGGCCGATCGAGAAGAGTTGGGAGGAGTGGAAGGCACTTCGAGACAAAGATCGATGGAAGCTGATCTCCTGCACCCGCTGCCTGCTCCCGGTGCACACACATTTTTTTTTTTTTTTTTGAAATTTTTTTTATAAAAATATTAATATAGGTGTATTTAATATATTTATAATTTTTTACCATTTTTGAAGTATTTTAAATATTTATTTTTGTTTTTTGAAAATCAGTAGCATTTTAGGTAATTTAAAATTACAAAAATGCCACTGATTTTCAAAAATAAAAAATAAATATCTAAAAATCTCCAAAAATGGTAAAAATTTATGCACATGTTAAATACACTTGGACTAATAATTTTATGAAAAAAATTGTAAAAAAAATAAAAATAAAAAATGTGTGTGCGCTTGGTTGCAGGAGATCAGCTTCCTCAAGATCGATGTTTGTTTTGTGACAAGCAACTAGGGGCGGGTGATAGAATTTGACTACAGTAATGGACTCTATCTTATTGTATTTATGCTGATAGCTTGGATCAACGAAGTTCCTCCGGCGAAGGAACATCTCCGCATCCTGAATTACAACAAATGGGAAACAAGAAAATCAAAACATGAAACTAGCCACCAACTTAGATGACTAGCTGGCTCATTTAACCCATACAATCACACGTGCACTCGCAGCTCCATTTCTAACAAACTCGCACGCGTGAGAACTTGCCGCCGCCTTACAAGTTAATCCTTTCACATGCTATTAGCCTGTTACGTGGTCGTAGGACCTTTTGATGATCTGGTGAGGATGCCTGTGACAGAAAAGACTCCGCTAATGACACCTCTTGCTGATCCCAACGTCGTGGGCTTCCCTGCTCCGCATCATTGGACCTGACCATCTCTGAGCCCAATTCATTTCTCGTATCTGGAACTATTGTTGAAATAGGAGAGAAAATTCGACTGGAGCGAGAACACAGAGCAGAAATTGAAATCTATCTTTCGAACTGAAATTTCTGTTTTTTCATTCTTCCATCCAAATGACGATCTTCATGCCTATTTATACTAGAAGTGATGCCTCTTACCCACACAACATTCATGAATGATAACAGCTAAATGCATGTTTATCACTAGGTACATGTATTAATCATTTATTACATTCATAAGTTATATTAGATGCATGTTTATCACTAGCTACACGTATTGATCATTTACTGCATTCATGAATTATGCTAGATGCATGAAAACATGATAAGCTAGAAACAAATCAAGTTTATCTTCCAACCCCCCTCTTAAACGTGATTTTTTGGTTACCCCAAGCAAAGCTCGCAACGTATAAAAATCTTCATACGGTTAGGGGTTCGTGAAATTATCAGCAACTTGATCTTATGATTTCACAAACTTGAGCTCCACTTCTTTCTTGGCTACACATTCTCTAATAAAATGATATCTTATACGTATGTGTTTGTTGCGATAATGAAATACCGGTTCCTTTGCTAATGCAATTGCTAATTTATTGTCAATGAAAATTTTTGTTGTTTTATCTTGAGCACTGTGCACATCTTTCAATAAATTCTTTAGCCATATTGCATGACAAGAACATGACGTTGCTGCCACATATTCAGCTTCATATGTAGAAAGAGCCATAGTTGGTTGTTTCTTGGAACTCCCAAGTAAAAGTAAAATTTCCTATGAAGAATACATATTTAGAAGTACTTTTTTTTATCATCAGTGTCTCCACTCCAATCACTATCGCAAAAACCCACAAGCTTGAACTCATCAGAAGAAGAACAGAAGATGTCATAACTTAGTGAACCTTTGATGTAGCAAAAAATTCTTTTTGCTACTTTCATATGAAAAGATATAGGAGCTTCCATAAATCGATTGATCAATCCAACTCCAAACAGAATATCTAGTCTTGTACATGTTAAATACCGCAAACTTCCAACTATACTTTTGAAGAAAGTTGGATCAATGTATTCACCATTCTCAAACTTTGATAATTTTGTTCCATATGCCACAAGTGTGTTTATGGGTTCACATCCTTCCATTCTAAACCTTTTTAATCATTCTTGTGCAAAACTTTCTTGAGAAATAAAAATGCCTTCATTTGTTTATTTTACCTCAATTCCGAGATAATAAGACATCAAGCCAATATCGGTCATCTCAAATTCTCGAGTCATCTCCCCTTTGAGAACTTCAGATTGGTGTTTGTTTCATCACGAGCGACTGGGGGTAAGTGATAGTATCCGACTACAGTTCCTTTAGCGAAGGAAACATCTCCAAATCCTGAATTACAGCAAATGGGAAATAAGAAAATCAAAATATAAAACTAGCTAAACTAGATTAGCTGGCTTATTTAACCCATACAATCACACATTTGCACTCCCAGCTCCATTTCTAACAAACTTGCACAGATGAGAACCCCCCGCCGCCTTTCACGTGCTGTTAGCTTGTTATAAGTTAAGCCTTCAAGTCGGGGAGGCAGACGAGCTGACGACGGCCACCACCCGGGGGGTGATGATGCAAGAAGCGGTCACCAGGATCGAGCGGCCGACGAAGGAGAAGGTGCCATTAAGAGAGCCCAAGACATCTTTGTCCCAGCTGTCCAAAGGGCTTACGGCAGCCAGAGTTAATGTGAGGAAGGAGAGCCTAAGCATAAGTAGAAATCCTCAAAGAGAAGCTAGCGCTAACGACCGGAAGGTAGAAGTCGTATTGCGTGACACAGATGCAGGGAAGAAATTGGTGACGAGGGGGACGTTGTCGAGCGAAGTCCCTGCCGAGAATCAAAAGATCAAGGAGGCTGGCACAATGGAAATCGAGTAGCGGCACAGAGGAGCGGTGACTGACACGTCGCCGATGGTGGCTGCGAAGATAGAAATTGAGATGGAAATGAACACCACCGACAAGAAGGGAGAAAATGACCTGCAGCTGGAAGGGACATCAGGTGAGAGGGCACGAGGGAGTGCAAGTATTCAACATGTGGCCCCAACTGCATTGCCATGTCACACATGACCCAGACCACCCCACAACATGTGGAGGCGCATTGGTTGCGGCTCCGTCTTCAAATTTCAAATCATGAAAATTCATCGATTAGGCTTTTGTTTCAAATTTCAAAATTTTAGATTTTCATGGCCATGGACGACGAGACTCTTACATGCCTCCGCTGATGGCCTGGTACGGTCCATTGCACGTGGCTTGGTATACTAGCAGTTGTCTCGACGAAAAGCAACTTCAGCCATGGAATTTCATTTTCAAATTTTTACAGTCTTCAACCTTGGGGACTTGATTGATTTCATGGGAGATGGAATGGTACACACGGCAGAAGGTATGGTGAGAAGGGTAGATCGAACAAGTGGAGCAGGTGTATAAGAGAAGGCAGGACATTGTAATAGTCAAGCAAGAAAATACAATTCGTCCATTCTTTAGTTTTCCTTTGTTTCAATTCCTTTCTTTCTTTTAGAAAATCAAGAAAGGAAAGTTCCTACGATCAAGGACTTGTAGAAAATTCCTTCTCACTTGTCCCACAGCCCACCTTACCTACCCACAAGTGTATCATTTGGTTTGGCGGCCATGTCTTCAGAGGAATTGGGGAAGATAAAACACCAAAACTGGTGCTCTAACGGCGGATTCAAATCTGTATACATCATGCTTTGTCCATGCGAAAATATTATATCAACATGTAATTTTAGATAATTAAAATAGACTCACAAATATTTCTAATTTAATTTTCACTCACTAATCGCTATTGACTTTATTTTACTTCAATCAATTTGTTTATCTCAAAAATATATTTGTGTCAATGTATGCTTATTATTTATTCCGTTAAATCATTCTATAAATTTTCATAAATTAAATTATTAAGTGAATAAATATTTTAAATTTATTTTTGAGCCTATTTAATTTCTATTAGCATGTGTAATTGTCATCATATTTTATATTTTCAAAAAATAATGCAAGATGATCTGTTTATAGCAAAATTAAAGATCTTTTGAAAATATAAATTTCATGATTTCACATAAAACCCACATTTAATTGGTTCTATTTATTAAATAAAAATAGATCTATTTATAATTAAAGGTTTGAAATTTCTATTAAAATATATAAAAAATTTATGAATTATCAGATCTATATCGCCTGATTACAGAAAAAAAAGATACTTTTCTTAAAGTTTTGGCTCTATGATACCCTATTTGTATGTAAACGCATCTATTTTCCCATTTTTATTATTTTTTTATTACATTCCAATCTTGATTATTGATGTGAGATCCACTCCACCTATTATATTTAATATTATTTATTTTGTAATGAAAACCCTTTCATCTGTCTTGTATCATTGTGCATGGACTCCTCAATAAATGTGTATAATCAACTTAATAAAAATGATTTGATGCTAAATGTTAATTTTAAAGTTACATTTTCAACATCTAGACTATATAAAATATCTTTATTATATGGATAAATGATTTGATAAAGTGTTGTTATATTTTATATACGTATTTTTCATAATTTTATATCTGAATATATATATATATATATATATATATATATATATATATATATATATATATATATATATATATATATATATATATGTAAACATGGCCATTTACATCTTTGATAAGGAAAAATCTAGTCTCCTAGTTAAGCGAATGATGCTTACTATAATGGATAAAATGGATTTTCAATTAGTTATCAAGGTGGAAAAAATAGATTTAACTATATGAAATCACTTCTATATAATTAGGTTATACAAAAGGAAGACACTTTTTCTTTAAGATTGGAGTTTGAACTTGAGGTCATGTTTGGATACAATAAACTCTGCAAATCAAAATTTTTCATTTTCTATAACTATCATATTTTTTTAATAATTCTTTCGTATCTTCTGATATAGTTATTCTACTTTTCAATCATTCTACAAGACTACCTATATAACATCATTACTTTATTATATCGTATTATTTTTTCTCAGTATAAAAACTTTTCGTCCAAAAGTTTTATTATTTTTCAAACACACACTTGAACTCTAAAGCTTAGTTAAATATGATAAATATATACCATCAGTTCGCTACTAGTTATGGGAATATACAGACACACCACCCTTTGTATGAAAAATATAAATATTAATATATTCTTCAATTTTTCATTTTTTGAATTTAAAAATATTTTTAAATGTTTTTTTGCTAAAAAGTATTGTCTTCTACTAATAGCATATAGTAATATCATGTGGGTTTGGGAGGAAGCATCATGGATCACATATACCATGATGTTAATATTTTTTACGTGAATGGAGATTATCATTCTTGCGTAAACTTGAAAACTAGGTCCTCACTACACACACAAAGATGTCAAACCACTTAGTTATGTCTTGAGTTACCATAATATCGATATTTTGAATCATAATCCAATATAACTTTTTAAAACAATGATTAAT
Organism: Annona cherimola; assembly: GCA_030490835.1. Lineage (NCBI taxonomy): Eukaryota > Viridiplantae > Streptophyta > Magnoliopsida > Magnoliales > Annonaceae > Annona > Annona cherimola. The sequence continues at coordinate 30,315,172 of CM059971.1, read as the reverse complement.
TTTAAATATGATTACAAGTTTTATTCTAATTTTCATATATGATCATACGTTTGTAAAAATAATTTTTTCAAATATATTTAGTATGTTTGACCCTATTCTCAAATATATCTACGGTACTTTTAGAATTCCAAATATGCCTACTATATTTGTATCTAATCCCAAATATGTCCATTCCGTTATAAACGTTAATAAACACCAGTAGATGGTATATGAAATTACAAAAAATACCTATCAAATTTAATGCTAGATTGAAAAACTTGAAAGCAATAGCTGATTGTTGGCTTAATTGCACAAGAGCCCTAAATCCTGAGAACTTTAGTTTCATTTCTTGCCATTTTATTTTGTATTTTATTATTTTAAACTAGTGGTATTTTGGGGCATTTATAAAAATATAACTACTATTTGAATAGACCATCATTAACTTATCTAATGGACTTTTTAATTGGTATATATTGACATTCATATCAATTTATATTACAATTAACCTATGAAACATTCTTATAATTTTTCTAATGGAGATAACATGTTCCACCGTCGCAAACGGGAGACACTGCTTTCATTTATAATAGAGAGACTCCATTTATAATAGAGAGACCTGCTCCTAGCATGGATCAGGCCGAGATTACTTGGTATATGGCAAGTGGTGAGAACTACTACGCCTCAGTACTCGGCTCAACTTATGTAATGGTCTTTAATAGAATAGACATTTTTGGCATTTAAAAGCAAATGCGGTTGGTATATTTGGTATTTTTAAATGTAGTGAGTATATTTAGAATTAAGGTCAAATTTGGTGGGTCTATCTTAAATAAGCCACACATGTGATGACACATTTTCATCATATTTACAAATATGACATTGCGTGAGTTTTTGTTCATGTATTTTTGCTACAATACCATAGACTGAAATTTATCTCCCACTTGTCATGTAAAGAATGATGTTTATCGTATATTGTTATAGCTTCCTTTTTTGCTAACTATATGCACTGATAGTAATTTTTTTTTTTTTTTTGAGGTTTAAGTTTTAACTAGGGATATTTTGGTAAAAAAAATAGACAATTATGGTGATAAATTTCAAAATTTGTAAAAATGTGTAGTTATATTTATCATTTCATAAATGCTAGTTATAATTGAAAGTGTGATTAGAACTTTGGCCATATTTTTGGAATGATATGCTTAAAAGAAAAAATTAAATTTCCAGTAATATTATTTTGATCATGCTAATTAAAAAATATGCATGTTAATTCGTGGACGTGCCGGAGTGGTTATCGGGCATGACTAGAAATCATGTGGGCTTTGCCCGCGCAGGTTCGAATCCTGCCGTCCACGTAATAATTTATTTTTATTCGGATATATACTGCAGTTATGCAGATTTGATTTTTTTTTTTTTTTTGCATCCATATCAAGGCAATTAATTTTTAAATAATATTTATGATTAGAAATTTTGAATTTAGCAAAGAACTAAATTAATAATTTTTAAACAATATTTATCATAAGAATTTGTGAATTTTGTGAGGAACTAAACTAATCTATTTAATGTTAGAAATATTTTAATCAATTTAAAACTTTTCGCTTGCCAGAACTATTATATTTTTTAATTATTTCTTCACTTCTTCGAATACAACTACTATATTTGTTAATCATTTTTACACAACTACACATACATCTAACCATTTATTTTAACTTTAGTCTCTTTACTTCTCACCATTATCCATATTATGTTACATCATTTTCTTATATTTCAAAATTTTTTTATCAAAAGTTTTATCACTTTCTAAAGACACTTATATGAAACTTTTCACTCGTCGTAACTATTTTTTTAAATTATTTCGTCACTTCTTCCTATATGACTACTGCACTTTTTAATCATTCTTATACAACTAACTATATATCTAATCTATTTATTTTAACTTTATTTTACTTATTCATCATCATTATCCCCACATATCGTATCATTTTCTTTTATTTAAAAAACTTTTACACTAAAAATTTTTTATAAAATTTTTTATCACTTCCCAGACGTAACTAAATGAAATTTATATTATTAACCTAACAAATAATATTAAATTGGATTTCGGTTTCATTATCAATAGACCCAAACCAAGACATGCGTTCCTTAATTCAATTCGGTGACTGATCAATTCCATTAAACTGGAACGGATTAAATAATTAGAGTTTTCAACATCACAGGTACTTATCCTATGTTTATGTCTCGTTCTACCAAGACAAATCACGCATGGAAAGTGAATAGAAAAGGATTAAAGACAACTATTTCGAATAATATACAAAATACATTAAAAAATATACAAGCCATGAAATCCAGAAAATAGAAGAAGATACGACTAATTTCAAATAAGTTCATGGCTAATAAGTGAACCACGTTGTGGAATCTTGACAGAGTTACAGGATTTGAAGTTTTGAACCCAGCTGGGAGTGTTATCTCCTCTCTCCTCATCCTTTTTTTAATTGGTATATATTTTATATTTATGTCAGATTTCTATTACAATCAAGCCTTTGAGATATTCTTATAATTTACAAAAATGAGATCACATGCTCTCACCTATCAACTTGGAAGACTAAACTCCCACCTACCAACCAGGGGACAAAGCTCCTGTATAATATATGAGGCCCAACCCATGGGAAGCGCTTCCAGTGCTTTTCCCAAGGGAAGTGCCATATCTGCCGTCCATTTTGCGTTGACGGCTGAGATCGAATGGGGCATTTTCGGTAAGTGAAAATTTGATACAGGCATCGACCGAGACTCGGCACTCGCGACTCGCGTCTCCTCTCCCTTTTCTCGTTCGGCAGTAGCGTCCGTCTCCTCTAGGGTTTCCATCGGTGCCCGTCTCCCTCTCCTCCCTCCTCCCTCCTCCCTCCTCCCTCCTCTTTTGCCTCCGCAAACACGCGAAGGCGTGTGAGCTGAGAACCGAAGGGGCACTTTTCGTACAAAACTTTTGTCGAAGGGGTATCGCGTATTGCCCGCGACTGGATTCCTCACACGCACTTCCGGCTCTTCCAGCTCCTAGGGTTTTGAAATTGCTCTTTCCATTGTCTGCCTCCTTGCTATCTAGATTCGTCGGCCTCATGCATCTCTCTACCTTCGGGAACCAGATTCATCTCGTGCGTGCCCTTAATCTGTTGTTGTGATTTCAACAACCAGATTCACGAGATTCAGGTAATCTTGCTCTTTCCATCTCCTTCCTGCACACTATCGTTGCCTCTCTTTAAGATTCCTCTCTCTAATCTTCTGCTAGGGCATTGCTTCCTCCCTATCGCTCTGTGTCAAATCTCCTCTTTCAACTTAAGCTAGGGCATTGCTTCCTCCCTCATCTCTCCGATCATCTCACTATTTATGGTATCCTCTTTTGCAGCCCCTAAAATCAGATCCAAAGCCGACTCCAGCAGTTTTCCATGTGATAGATGAGTGAGGCAAAGCATGATTGCTAGCACATAGGGGGCGAACAACAAGTTAAGCACTCGTGTTCGGCGGCAGCAACAGCTTAGCAACAGACAAGGATTGTTAGTGGTAGAAGCATTTGAGCCATCTCCCTCTCTTGCCGGCGCTCGCTGCCCGTATCCTCTTTGTTTATCTTGTTCGGCAGTCGCGACACCCGACATATCCTCTTCAGCTTGGGTTTTCTTCGATCGGCGCTTGTGGTGATCTCTTCTTTAGGTAAGGTTTCTCTTCCAGTCCCTTGTCCTTTTCATGCAGGCTAGGCGTCTCTATTTGAACCATCATCCAAGGATGATGATGGAAATCAGAGTAGCCGAGCGCTTTGATTGCCAAACACAAATAGCATGCTTCCGATTATGATGCATTGTCCTCTGGTCAAAACATCATCTTTTTTTATTTTACGTCCCAAAAAAATCATTATAACATAGAAAAGTTAAAGAAATGCAAAATCTTGTGGTTAACAACCCAGGTTTTAGTATATCTAAAAAAGATGGACTTTCTTCTAATGTTAAAATGAGTGTCTGCGGTTTGGTTGATTCACAGTACACAGATATATGTGGTTCGTTTGGGCTCATGTGAATTTAGGAGCTTGATTTGTGACAGTTGGAATTGAGTTGAGTTCGTTTGGGCTCATGTAAATGCAATACCCACTCGCAGTTTCCATTTTCATGGTAGACAGGAAGAATTGAACTAATAGATATACTTCTTGCACCAATCTAGAATATTGGCATCTGATATTAGTTTTCCGCCCATTGTGATTGATTTTCTGACCTGCCATGAGCGCCAGAATTATTTGAACATAGGTTGCAAATCTGGTTTGGTAAATAAATGTAATAGTTCTATGATGTTGTTGAAAATTTTTCGTAGCAGCTTTTTCATGAATAGCACATCCATAGCCTCTATCGTATTTGGCCAAAGCCACATTCTATGGAATAATCTGAGTAGCATTCTAGCATAAATCAGAGCTAGCATTTAGTTAGATGCCTCTTTTCTAAATGCTTGCTCTTGTGAGTGGCACATTTTTGAATAGTTTATAGCCAAAATTCTTTATTTGTGGACACAATTCAATTTTCCACACTATTTCTGTACTTTCTGTTTGGAAGAGTTTAAGCTAGTAATGCTCATCTGATTCTGCTTGGTAGTCTTGCGCATTAATCTATGGGTGTGTTTGGCAATTTAGAAAAGTTGTCAAGTTAAAACTTTTTAATCTAAAATTTGTCACTTTTCATAACTATTATTTTTTAAATTATTTTTTACACATTTTTCTATACAACAACTCTACTTTTCAATCATTTCTACACAACTACCAATACAACTAACCTATTTATTTTAAATTTATTCTCTTTACTCCTCATCATTACCCCTACAACATCCATCATTTTCTACTAATTTGACAAGTTTTACATAAAAAACTTTTCATCAAAAGTTTTACAACTTCCCAAACACACCCTATATGTAGATTTAATATTGAATAATTCATTTATCCCTACTTCTAATTGATATTATTAGCTACCTCACAAATTAGGTTGAGAATCCACTTTACAATATCTCACTCCTACTTTCCCACAACAACTTTTACATTCTCAATATCTCATTCCCTGGTTTCCCATCTAATTAATTTTCCCACATTCACTTTCTCAATCTGCTGCTCCCCGTTATTCCTTGCCCTAGCACCGCGGTGTCTTGCCTCTTGTTGTTTCGTCTCGTGCCTCTGCCTTGTCTTCCTAGCTATTACCCTTTAGCTGCCTTTGGCCCTTGTCCTTTTGCACCGATGCCTTCTCCCCCTTGCTCTTGCCCTCTACCTCCTCTTGCACATGTTGTTTGATTTTTTTTGATTTTTTCTTAGTTGTTTACTAGGCTTCTTCTATTTATTCTCTTTTTGCTTCATTCAAAAGGTTATAAAGCCAAGTTATTTAAAATTTAGTCATTGGTCAATACTTTTTTTTTATAATCATGAGTTTTATTTTAGGCGTATTATTTTCTTAGATCTAGCATGAAGATGACTTGGTATTTTGGGTCTTTGAGCATGTACATCACATGGATCTTTGTTGCAACTCTATATAATTTGTCTAATTTTCAATCAGTTGGAGTGGACTTGAGGATGAATCACTCATTAATCTTGATAATATATTTCTCTTCGGTTGATTTGTTTAAAATGGTCTTGAATCTCCTTATATATGTAGCTCTATTTATTAGCCAATTTGATATGATAATGATGCAAGTAATACCTCCAAATGGTATAAAATGTTATATATATGGGACGTTGACTGTGCCCGCGTAACAGAGCCATCAATCGAGTGTATACAACCTATCTTCCATTCCCATTCCCAACTAGTAATTTAGAGTCCAAAAATCTATGTTACTCTTCAAGGGTTTCTCTAGATCAGCCGATCATAGCTGCTGTTGCATGCACATTGTCAATGTATGTCCTGGGCTTTTACTTTTATGAAATTGACCTGATTCAATAGCTTTTTTATCTTATGCTTTTGGGCTGTTGCTCTTGAAATTAAAAGCAATCTAAAGATCCCACGGCCAGGACATTATCAATCATTTAGGTTCCTTGTTCAGGACATTTTTTTACAGTCGAGGACATTGATTAGAGGGTTGGATTAACTAGTTTTATAGAAATCCACAAAATAATTTATGACTAGGTTATGATTTAATGGTAATAAGACATGTTGTGTTGAATTTTCATATTCTTGTGTGTGTGTAAATTTCATTTGCCGGCGCACTTCCTTAGGTATTTTCTCCCACGGCCTCTGATCTACTTTCACATCTCCTTTTCACTTTTGCTTGTTTTGTGAATGCATTGCCAATTGTGAGTGAGTGATCGGTGGGGAAGAGGTTGACCACCGCCAAGGCTGCCATCGTTGCCAAATATTATAGTGAAGTAGAAGTTATTGGCGACTGAAATCGGTAGCCGGATTGGTGCAACTTATTGCAAGACTTATGGTGAAATGGCCAAAATATTCTACACATTAAATACAGTTATAAGAAACTAGGTCTGGGGTTTGTTTGTATCATTCATATTGGCTTTGCGATTCTGTTTTGGGGTCACCATTGACGTGTTTCCAAAATTTGAAATTTATATTTTTCCCACAACCCTTTGGTGGGCAGAAATATATTCCACATTACTGCGTATTGTTGAATTCAACGATTCAATTCGATTTTCTGTGGTAGGCAATTATATTTAGCCTCATAGGTTTTAAATAAATTGCAGATGGTCGAAATTCTTAGTTCCATTATATATATATATATATATATATATGATTTGGTCTATTCTGTGGTAGCCAAATATAAAATAATTATAAAATAAAAACTCGACTTATCAGAATGATGCCTTTTCAAATATATATTTTTTTAAAGTATTGTTCTCTGTTTCTTCACAATGACATGTTATTTTTAGTTTGTAAACAATGAAATTTCGTTTCCTTTTTACACCAAGCAGAAACAGTAAGAATAATTACATATCTATTTTTCATCGTTGGCTAAAAGGAAATATAGTGATAATGTGCTTCAATTGCATGCTTTCTTGGCAGATCCATACCTGGAGGACATGGGAGGATGATGCTCACAGGGATCAGGACAATGTTTTAACTGGTAAGGTTCCTCATAAGAATAATAATGCGCTGTTCTAATGAAAATCTTGTTATCCATTTTTTTTGGTTTTCCTAGTACATGATTAATCCATCCCCTTACAAGTGAAAACAAACATGAACGCCAGTAATAGGCTTCACAGTGTAAATGATCACATGAGATGAAAATAATATCAAACTTCTTTTAAGGGCATCTTATTGATGCATGCTGATTATTTTGAATGGTTGTTTTCTTTCTGTGTTGTGGTGCCACAGTCATTCCCAAACAGTGTTACACAAGCTTGATTTTATTCAATTACTTGCAAGATGGATGAATATATTGATAATACTATCTTGCCATTGAGAAAAGTTGGTTATTTATAGTGGCAATAACATATTAGATAATATGAACATCAGAAACTCTGGTTGATCTTTTTGTGGTGAAAAGATGGACAAACAATGCGTAAGCATGAATTGTGGCTATTTTAGAAGGGTTCACAGTAACATTTCGTTAGGTAAAATTAATTTAAATATTTCCTTTCTGTATGTTTATTTGTTTGTTGTTACCGCATTTTAGTGCTAGGACCTGTACAAAACATCATAATCAATGAGTTCTTCTGCTGCCAAGTTATTGTCATTTGCCTATTCATTTGAACTACTGTGACAGAAATCACTAGAGCCAATACATTGAAGAGGCAGTCTACATTTGTGAAATTCCACACGTCAAATTCTTGGAGCAGTAATAGATTTCTTGTTCGGCGCATTGGTATTCACTTTGTTTTCCTTCTGGTGCTACTAGCTGCTTACCTCTGTCGTAATCTTGTCTCTATTAGTGCTAGATGGAATCCCTTGCAGCTAGTTGTCACTTGTGCAGTGTAGCCATTTCACCGACAAGTAGTTTCTACTATCTTGTTATTTATTTTATTTTCAGTTGAGACTAAACAACAGCCAGCTGGCAATTAGTTGTCAAGTTCTTGACTTGTCCAAAGAGGACTGAGCCATGATGCAGGTTCTGGCGTTTCAATGTTTGGATGAATCCTTCCAGAGAGATCTCTTTTGCGTTATCGTGACATCAGATGCTCTCATGTATGTGTGTGTCATTAAGAAAATCCTCTGCCATAATCGTTGCATTCTATGATGTGGGTGCATGTATCTCCAAATAGTTCTTCCAGTTCTCATTGGCATGTGCGTTCATTCAGAGCTTCCAATGAACATCCATTTGGCATGCCCAAGTGTATCGTGCTTAAGATAAGTAAATGTAATGAAGGTAGCAAGGGAATTTGCATTCCAATTTGCATATTTGAGTCAGCATGGGATGGACCCATTGGTGGAGGAAATGATTTTCTGTCTTTGTTTACACAGTTTACATTATGGAAAATCTGAAAATTTTTTGGTCAACGACTTGACAAGGTGAGTTAGGCCTACGCTGTTCGTCTTGAACACATAAACCACTATGTCTGCCTCTAGAGCATTTGTTTGTTGGACTATCTATCACAAGCCAAGGATGGGCTGCCTGTAAATCATGTTAATATGGACACAAAACATAAATGCTGAATGTGCGTCATCCATGATTCAAACAGGAAATCTTTGAAGAATAATCATTGACAGTTACCATGGTACTATGTAATAATAATTCCATGTGCCAAATGTGTATTGCTTAAGATAGGTATTAATAATTTCGTTGAGATATTCAACGTCATGTCTAATTTTTCTTGTTGTTTGCTCATTGAAATTTTTGATAGAACAGTAGAACCATGTGTATATTCAATTTGTCATGATGCCGAATTGCTGTTCATCATGTGCTGATGGCATATGTATATGGTCTCCTTAGTTTGTTTGCCTTTCATATTGCTAACACATAGATAAATACTGCTAATATCTCCCGTTTTCTTGTTGTGAAACCTTTTGCACTACCTTAGTATTACTTCTTTTGATTCGAAATTTTTGTTCTATTAAGTGCATGGAAGTTAAAAAATTTATAAATTACTTTTACGCGAACGCCCCTTAAAGAAGTGTTTCCAAATGAGTTACTTGAGTCCAGTGAAAGTAATCTTATAAGTAAATGAATGGTTTAAATCATTTTGCATGTGTTGTCCTTCAGGGAAAAGCTTCCCTTACTTGGCTGCTAAGCCTTCTAAGCAACAAGTGCACCTGTGGCCCTGTCGAAGTACCTGCTAGGTGAAGATAATCCACACATGACCTAAAGGCACTTAGGATTTCCCACAATACATTTTGTTGCCTTCACCCCCCGCATCCCCGATGGTGACAACAAATACGACTTGCATTAAAAATGGCCCAAATGAGTTAGTTGACCTTAGGATGTAAACAATAATCGGAAGTTGGGTTTAAATTGTATAGCATTTGTTGTCCTAATAGGGAAATGCAAATTTTACATCCTAACTATCTCTTCTAAGCAACAAGTGCACCTGTGGTTATGTCGAGGATCCGTTTCCAAATTAATGTTGCTTCACCCCCTATTGTTTTACTGAATACAACTCACCATAGGGAAAAATGAAGACCGTGCTACTTTATATCTTTTTGTATACCATTATGCGTTAATGGTGAATATACCTTTTAATGTCTCGGCCCACTTTTATGATGTTTCCCTAACACGTTGATGCTTCAGCTTTCGATCCAATGAACATTGATCAGTTGAAAATGGAAACGGAGGTAGCTCACGACACATATGTGGAAGAAGTCGCAAGTACTCAGCCTATATGCGACTTGTCTGGTAACGTCGAGCAACCATTTGTTGGACAAGAATTTAAAGATGAACTTGAAGCATGTGAATTCTACAAAGGCTATGCGAAGTCCGTTGGGTTTAGTGTCAAGCTCAAACAAGTTCGCAGACTAAGCTCTACCTCGGCGATTACATGGAGGCGTATGACATGCTCTTGTGAAGGCACGCATACGCCAATTACAAATGATGAAGGCTGTGATGGATTCACCAAAAAGATTAGAAGGAAAAGAGTGTCCATACGGTGCAACTGCATGGCTCGGATAGAGATTTCAAGGAAGCAAGAAGGGCGATGGGTAGTTACTCACTTTTTCGACGACCACAATCATCAACTGGTGGATAAAGGACAGGCCCAACGCTTGAAAATGCATCGCAAAATTGATGAGGAATCTGCCGATATTTTGAAAGCATGCAACGAGGTCGGCATTGGTCCTTCTGCAGCCTACAATCTCGTCCGACAGTTACGCAGTCCGTCTGATACTTGCTTCACACGCCAAGATGTGAGAAATTTCAAATCAAGATCTCATGTCCCACAAATATGAACAATGCAGATGCGGATGTCCAATGTAGCCCACGTGGCCAAGGAGTTATTCGAAGCACTCCTCCTGATTTCGAACAGTTAGTCAAGGAGAACAATGCACAAAAGGCTGAGTTGACGGTAATGTGGCTCATCTGCTACTATACATGCTAATATTAGTCTTACCATACAAAGCACGGCAACCTGTGATCCCACCTACCTACCATGTGTTTTTCTTTTTTCCAGGAATTAAGACAGATGCTGGCAGAGTCGCAATTTGTGATTAAATCATTAGAATCACAAATTCAGGTGATGATATTTCTGCATACTTCCTCATAATTTTGAATAGTTTCAGCCACTTACTTGACTGATAATAGGATGAACTGAATATTTGACTAGGCACTCGAGAGAACAGTCCAGAAATTGGAACAGAAGGAGATGCATGGCGCGACCCATGGGACCATCACAGATTTAACGGTAATTGCTAGTTGTTTCCTCACTTCAATAATTATTTAACTACATGTTAGAAGTATCGAACGCCAACGAAATTTCAAAATTCGAATAATAGGTTGGTGCAGAAGGACCTGAGCTGGTTTCAGCAAATGTACAAGGGAGCCTTCCCCCTATAAGATCGAGCGGATGTCTTCAGAAAGATACCACTATTCCTGATGATGCAGATACGGATATTGTGGAACCTGCAGACATGGCTGCTACGGTTAGGCGAGGGAGCCGTAATATAAAGACCTCGAGAGTACTGAAGTCACCTTATGAAACAACATCTAGGAGGGGGAAGCAAATTGCACTTAGACGGCATACTCGAATGTCGGTGGCTGCTTCTGAAGCTAGAGCGGTTGGGAAATAGATTTTCTAGCCTTTTTATTCATTTATTGTTTTCCATGGATGCACCATGAACTTGCATGCTATATAATTATTGTGTTACGGTGCTTGTTGGATCAGATTCATTTATGTTATGATCAATTACTGTGTCAGTGGACGAGGTTTTAAGTGAAAGTATACTTGTGAATATTTCTCTTGCATTTCATAGAATCCAGTAAAATGTTGGAATCGTCAAGATGTCAAATTTGACCTCAGGCGATTGACAGACATTGAAGACACATTCGTCAGATTTGCATTTGATAGATCCCTATCGAAAGAGTGAGTTGACTAACCACAATTGTTTCTATAAGGCTATCTCCCTTTTGACTTTACATAGGTAGATATTATAGTGTATTCCATATGTTGAGGTGTGTCATGACTTGTATGTTTTTTACTGTTTTGCAGTGAAATTTTGTTCCAATGCGAAGGCATGACCTTAACGAGGGAAATGTTCTTGTCGCTTGCTCCAGGAGAGAGAGTGCAGGCGCCCGTAAGTCATGAGTTGGATATGCTGGTTCAACATTGACACGATCTGACACAATAGGATTGCACTTATCATCTGTTGAATGTGCATGCAGATTGTTGACACACTAACAATGTTATACAACATGCAACAACTTCAAACAACGACTGGCGTGATTAGATGGTACTTTGACTCTATATTCTCTGTAAGTTTTTTATGATAATGAGGAAAGTCATTAAATGAATTCTCATTGCTTGCTTGTATAAATAATTCCAATGTTCTTATATGTGATATGCAGCTATATCTCATGCGTGATCCAGTTGCTCCCAATTATATATATGATCCCGAGCGGATAAAATGTCATGTGGGAGATGCAGGAATGGTAAAGTTTGTGTTCTACCACTTGTGTGATTGTGCGACCCTGTTTCTGTACGCTTGATAGTGTTTCCTAATGACATGTTATCCACATTACTGCAGGTTTTTGTACCAATATGCAGAGGGGATCATTCGTTTGCTTGTGCCATTGACACGGTGTGCGAAGAGATATTTTTGTTAGATTCAATGACAACGGGTGGAGAATTTGGGACAAGAGTTATTAAGAATGAAGTGGTAAGTATATTGCAATCACGAAAACCTAATTTTGTGACAATTTCTTACTACGTTCTAAGAGTATACTCTATTTGAACACATTCAGGCACCCGCGATAGAGGATTATTATCACTATATCGGTGAGACGAAGGCAGTTAAATCGTGGAATGTTAGGCATGCAAGCGGATTGCCACAACAAACTAACGGGTATGGTGATAGTTAAACTATAGTCCATATGATAGTGTTAAATGTTTCTATCTGAGGTAACCATTTATGATTGGATTTCAATGACAGGGTTGACTGCGGTGTGCATATGTTGTGCAATATGTTCTCATTTATACCTGAGAAGACTCCGAAATATAAATCTGTACGACTCTAGTTCTTGCCTTGTGAACCATTAGTAACATTTTTCTGGTTCTAATGACTATAATGACCATATTGAGCGCAGGGACAGATTGACTCATGGCGCCTCCAGTTTGCATCGTTTATGCTTAACCATCATTTGAATGAGAATTCTAAGTCCATACAACGAAAGGCCTTATTCGACACAACTATTCAGCAAGTCTGATTTGTTAGCATTGTACATGTCTAAATGAATCGTTCTACCTGAAATTACAGTTATTTTCATCTCTTTTGGGCACATCTATCCATGTGCTATTCATCTGTAGTTGATTCGGTCATGGTCATGTAGTATTTTTTGTAGATGACCCCAAAGATGTAAATGCCATGAATATTATGAATTTGTTCAAATGAAATTTGAGTTCGAAATTAAGATATCATAGTGTGACTTATATTCATGTATGTCATATAATCCGCATAGCACATCCTACCTCAAGCTCGGATGTGAAAAATGGAGACAGAAAAGTTATGTATGGTTTTAAACGGAAAGCAAGTAGCACACACATACTCACACAAGCTTTTCCAAAAACATAACATGTTACTTAATCCAAGTACAATAAGGGTGTAACTAACTCATTTCTTCATCTGCAGGTCTGTGTTAAACCAGTGAGTTGCATGATTGTAATTGTCTTCTGCCAGCATATTAAACCTGTCGGTGAGAAGCGTGCATGCTATAAGCTTCTTATAGCTTCCAGTGATAATCTGTGTTACAAAATGGCATAAAAGATATTTATATATCGCCTAACATTATTTATTCCCCTATAAATTTGTAAACTTATGTACTATTTTAGTTAAGCAAAGTTGTAGAAATACCTTATTGAACTTAACAGATCGTGGCCCGGTGTAATGCTGTATAATGGTGACAATATTGACTCCGGAGTCGTCTCTACAATTTACAAAGACATTTACATCATTAAGTGATGAAACTTCAATATGGAAATTTATATTTCAATTGTGTCTTACCTTGTACTTATGATATCAACTGTATCGTGCATGACCTGGAATGTATAAGCATCTCGGATTTCATTGTACACGTCGAACATTTTTTTCAACATACTAAGCTGTACAGTGCAGATCAATCAGAAAATGAGTTGGAAGATATGTAATTGCAAAACCAGACGACCCGTCCATAAGACTTACCAGTCGTTGGTAAGTAGCTGTAAGCCTGATTTGCCTATCCGCTTCAACGACATCAATATAGTGTATTTCGCAAAGCAACATATCTATTGCGTATGCAATCCAAGTTCCATCATGATATTGAATTGGCAAAAACAACTGTTTCAAAGGACATTAGCACAATCAATCCACGAAGCTGTATAAAAAAACGGTCAAATCATTTGAGTTTTTAGTGAGTATTCATGTACCCATTCTGCATCATGGACACAATATTGAAGCATATCAATTGACCATTCGACATCAATGTCGTCTAACTTTCCTGTTAACAATCTCCTCTGGATAGGAAGGGAACGGATAAGTGATGTTATTTAATAGTCTCAACTATTAACTACGGTACATGAACTTTCCAGGTTGAATTACTTACCCCCACAAATGATGAGAAATAATGACGTCGTACACCAGATATTCCCTCTCGTTGATGGATATTTAGTAGCATAGTATATGCATCAACAATCTGACACCATAAAAATGAATCCAGATACACGTACAAATTTTTTGTATTAAATAACACGTAATTAACAAACTGAAATATTGTAACAGCGGTCTATGGCAATGAAATGAGTAACTTACACTGGAATTGATATTACCACTATTGGCAAAACATGTCATATCTTTCTGAGTAACCTGAGTCATTTGTAGCTTGAAAACCCTCGTTCTGTATTTTAAAAAATGACACAAATTAAGTTGCTAGTGGAAGTGAGAATAGGGAAATGAAGGAGTGGGAAAAAGGAACCAACACTGCGTGCGTAATCAAACATGAATACGTACTCAGCATGCAATCCGGGGTCTCCCAATACCCACTCAAGTAGTAGCATCTTCTCTACCGGCACATGGGATAGGTTCATTGCAATCTGAGAGCGATGTCTAAAATCGTTTGGGTCCTGCAAAATGTTAGTAATAGCGACTTTGTGGTTACCTAAATTTTTTATTCAAGTATTACATGGAATATAATTTTAAAGTACATGCCTTTCCTTTGTACATCAAAGTTGAAAGCGAAGATGTCTTCCGACTAAGCCAAGCATATATGATTGGAGGCTTCTGTCGACAGTCGTTCAAGTCCCACGCATAGACCATTTGAAATGTATCGTCCAAATGCATGACAACCGAAGGCATTCCTGTTTCCGCATTAACGGGAGGGATGTTTTTGGTAGAGGGTAATCGCATAACATTTGAACGTTGCAGGTTTCTCACCCGATCCTCGAGATCCTATCAAATGACTCAAAGATTAGACAAATCAAACCTTATCACGCAGGAAATATTCTATAACTCTTTCTCTCACCGCAACTCGGCGGATATTATGTTGGACATGCTCAACATGTGCGCGCACCATTTTTTCAATGTCCTGTAACAAAAAATTGAAGATGGTAAGATAATATCATAAGGATTTCCACATCAACTAAAAATTGGTTAAAAAATAAAATAAATAGAATAACGGTGCTGAAAAAAGGCACTTTATTGGAATGTTAAGATCATTTACTCAACCATTGTTCCCATCACAGTTATAATGAAAACATTCTCAAGACGGGTATATAATATCAAATATACGTAAAACATGTCATTTTATGATAAAAATAAAGATTAAAATCATTATCAATATTAATTATCCCAATAAAATAAATTCATCTTAATTAATTTCACAGATATATAAATATGTATATATAATTTTATCAAACGGTGTTTTTCAAGCTTAAATAAACTGGTGGTATTAGACTGCATGGTAATACAACTCTGTTCCATCTAATAGCATAACAACATATGTTTAATGAGCATGCCATAAACGATTAATAAAATCCAACAAAATGTCGCATTCACAGATAATCTAACCGTCGTCAAATTCTTACAGTTGATTTTTTAGCAACCGGACATATAGTCGACGGAATGACTATTCTAAGAAAATTTAAAAGCATACCTCGTCAGGAAAATCTGTCGTCCACGTTGCTGATGAACTGGATGGACGCCCGGGACGTGACATTGTAGCTACCGCTAGGAAGATAGTGCAGCAGAAATCAGCCCGTGGAAAGCAGAAGAATCTGTGGTCAGATGGTTCTTCCTGGATATTGCGCAACGAAGAAGAAGAATACGGAACAGAGTTAGCATATTTGTTGAGATTTTCAGTCGCACATACCAATGCACTACTGTGCCATCAATCTCACCCGCAACATCAGTTGATCTGCTCAGCTGTAAATGGGACGGACGATTTAATATCGGCGGCAAGATTGGTAAACACCGGACGACATCACGTCACACCGGTACAGAGACATTTACTAGGCATTTTTAAAAATTTTCATACCAGTTGATATAACGCACCATTCTAAAATCATTTGAAAATTTTATGATATGCATACATCTCCCAGATCTGTTCCGTTAAATGTCTAAGTGGGCATGCCAATTAAGTTAATTTAATTTATTGGGCTATTTTATTAAATATTCGATTAGATTTGTAAACTTATGTAATTCGTACAATTTTTCATGAAACTCTGTAATTTGAAAATCCAAATTTAATCTGTTTCGATAGATCCCTCCATAGGCATGCCAGCTTTGTTTTTGTGAATTAATCATATTTTTTTAATAACCGTTTAATGGAAATTTTTGGCCTTTTCTGATTTGTGTATTTTCGGCATTAATTAGCTAATTTGGTCATTTTTAGAGGTGTTATATAACATAAAATTTTGTTTCAATTTTAAATTCAACGAAAATTTTAATAAGATTATTTTGTCCACATTGAGTTCATTTGGAGTAAATAAATTTGTATTACTAGTTTAATTTAATAGATAATGGTAACCGAAAATTACAATTATTATATTCTTTGTAATATAAACTGTAATAACATTATTATATAATTTGGACAAATTTTATTATTATATGTGTCCCGCGGGCCATAAAAAATCTCATATTTTATTTTCTAAAATATGTATATGCCTCCCGCGGGCATTAAAAAATGACAATTTTAATTTCTATATGTGCCCGCGGGGTCCAAACAATCAATATTTTGTTTTTATAAAAATATATACGTGTCCCGTGGGCGTCCAAAAATGAGTATAATGTTTTATAAAAATATCTACGTTTCCCGCGGGCGTCCAAAAATGAATATATTATTTTTTTAAAATGTATAAATGTCCCACGGGCCTCAAAAAATGAGTATTTTGTTTTTATAAAAATATATACGTGTCCCGTGGGCGTCCCAAAATGAGTATAATGTTTTATAAAAATATCTACGTTTCCCGCGGGCGTCCAAAAATGAATATATTATTTTTTTAAAATGTATAAATGTCCCACGGGCCTCAAAAAATGAGTATTTTGTTTTTATAAAAATATATACGTGTCCCGTGGGCGTCCAAAAATGAGTATAATGTTTTATAAAAATATCTACGTGTCCCGCGGGCGTCCAAAAATGAATATATTATTTTTTTTAAATGTATAAATGTCCCACGGGCCTCAAAAAATGAGTATTTTGTTTTTATAAAAATATATACGTGTCCCGTGGACGTCCCAAAATGAGTATAATGTTTTATAAAAATATCTACGTGTCCCGCGGGCGTCCAAAAATGAATATATTATTTTTTTAAAATGTATAAATGTCCCACGGGCCTCAAAAAATGAGTATTAGGTTTTTATAAAAATATATACGTGTCCCGTGGGCGTCCCAAAATGAGTATAATGTTTTATAAAAATATCTACGTGTCCCGCGGGCGTCCAAAAATGAATATATTATTTTTTTAAAATGTATAAATGTCCCACGGGCCTCAAAAAATGAGTATTTTGTTTTTATAAAAATATATACGTGTCCCGTGGGCGTCCCAAAATGAGTATAATGTTTTATAAAAATATCTACGTGTCCCGCGGGCGTCCAAAAATGAATATATTATTTTTTTAAAATGTATAAATGTCCCACGGGTCTAAAAAAATGAATATTTTATTTTTATGAAAATGTATACGTGTCCCGTGGGCGTCCAAAAATGAGTATAATGTTTTATAAAAATATCTACGTGTCCCGCGGGCGTCCAAAAATGAATATATTATTTTTTTAAAATGTATAAATGTCCCACGGGCCTCAAAAAATGAGTATTTTGTTTTTATAAAAATATATACGTGTCCCGTGGGCGTCCCAAAATGAGTATAATGTTTTATAAAAATATCTACGTGTCCCGCGGGCGTCCAAAAATGAATATATTATTTTTTTAAAATGTATAAATGTCCCACGGGCCTCAAAAAATGAGTATTTTGTTTTTATAAAAATATATACGTGTCCCGTGGGCGTCCCAAAATGAGTATAATGTTTTATAAAAATATCTACGTGTCCCGCGGGCGTCCAAAAATGAATATATTATTTTTTTAAAATGTATAAATGTCCCACGGGTCTAAAAAAATGAATATTTTATTTTTATGAAAATGTATACGTGTCCCGTGGGCGTCCAAAAATGAGTATAATGTTTTATAAAAATATCTACGTGTCCCGCGGGCGTCCAAAAATGAATATATTATTTTTTTAAAATGTATAAATGTCCCAGATGCCTCAAAAAATGAGTATTTTATTTTTATAAAAATATATACGTGTCCCGTGGGCGTCCCAAAATGAGTATAATGTTTTATAAAAATATCTACGTGTCCCGCGGGCGTCCAAAAATGAATATATTATTTTTTTAAAATGTATAAATGTCCCACGGGCCTCAAAAAATGAGTATTTTGTTTTTATAAAAATATATACGTGTCCCGTGGGCGTCCCAAAATGAGTATAATGTTTTATAAAAATATCTACGTTTCCCGCGGGCGTCCAAAAATGAATATATTATTTTTTTAAAATGTATAAATGTCCCACGGGCCTCAAAAAATGAGTATTTTGTTTTTATAAAAATATATACGTGTCCCGTGGGCGTCCAAAAATGAGTATAATGTTTTATAAAAATATCTACGTGTCCCGCGGGCGTCCAAAAATGAATATATTATTTTTTTTAAATGTATAAATGTCCCACGGGCCTCAAAAAATGAGTATTTTGTTTTTATAAAAATATATACGTGTCCCGTGGGCGTCCCAAAATGAGTATAATGTTTTATAAAAATATCTACGTGTCCCGCGGGCGTCCAAAAATGAATATATTATTTTTTTAAAATGTATAAATGTCCCACGGGCCTCAAAAAATGAGTATTTTGTTTTTATAAAAATATATACGTGTCCCGTGGGCGTCCCAAAATGAGTATAATGTTTTATAAAAATATCTACGTGTCCCGCGGGCGTCCAAAAATGAATATATTATTTTTTTAAAATGTATAAATGTCCCACGGGCCTCAAAAAATGAGTATTTTGTTTTTATAAAAATATATACGTGTCCCGTGGGCGTCCCAAAATGAGTATAATGTTTTATAAAAATATCTACGTGTCCCGCGGGCGTCCAAAAATGAATATATTATTTTTTTAAAATGTATAAATGTCCCACGGGTCTAAAAAAATGAATATTTTATTTTTATGAAAATGTATACGTGTCCCGTGGGCGTCCAAAAATGAGTATAATGTTTTATAAAAATATCTACGTGTCCCGCGGGCGTCCAAAAATGAATATATTATTTTTTTAAAATGTATAAATGTCCCACGGGCCTCAAAAAATGAGTATTTTGTTTTTATAAAAATATATACGTGTCCCGTGGGCGTCCCAAAATGAGTATAATGTTTTATAAAAATATCTACGTGTCCCGCGGGCGTCCAAAAATGAATATATTATTTTTTTAAAATGTATAAATGTCCCACGGGCCTCAAAAAATGAGTATTTTGTTTTTATAAAAATATATACGTGTCCCGTGGGCGTCCCAAAATGAGTATAATGTTTTATAAAAATATCTACGTGTCCCGCGGGCGTCCAAAAATGAATATATTATTTTTTAAAAATGTATAAATGTCCCACGGGTCTAAAAAAATGAATATTTTATTTTTATGAAAATGTATACGTGTCCCGTGGGCGTCCAAAAATGAGTATAATGTTTTATAAAAATATCTACGTGTCCCGCGGGCGTCCAAAAATGAATATATTATTTTTTTAAAATGTATAAATGTCCCAGATGCCTCAAAAAATGAGTATTTTATTTTTATAAAAATATATACGTGTACCGCGGGCATCCAAAAATGAATGTAATATTTTTATAAAATATATAAATGTCCCACGGCCCTCCAAAAATAAATATTTTATTTTTATAAAAATATATACGTGTCCCGCGGGCGTCCAAAATTCAATATAATATTTTATAAAAATATAAATGTGTCCCACGGGCCTCCAAAAATAAATGTATTATTTTTTGAAAATATATAAATGTCCTACGGGCCTTAACAAATGAATATTTTTTTTTACAAAAATAATCATGTGTCCTGCGGGCATCCAAAATATATATAATATTTATTACTATTTTATTTCTTTATATAAATTTTTATTTCATTAAATCAAGTGGAGTTAATATTTTTAATTATAATTTAATATATTTATTTGGGTTCCAAATTTGGTTTTGAAGACATATATGATCTTATAAGGGCCTTAAGATTATATTAGAAGTGTTAAATTACGATTAACTTATTAATTTCAAAAATTAGATGATGTTAGATGCTGTTAGATGATGTTAGATGCGGTTAGATGCTGTTAGATGCTGTTAGATGCTGTTAGATGCGGTTAGATGCTGTTAGATGCGGTTAGATGCTGTTAGATTCCGTTAGATGCTGTTAGATGCCGTTAGATGCCGTTAGATGCCGTTAGACGCTGTTAGATTAAGTTGGATTTCTTTAAATCATATTAACTGGGTTTCAAATTCAGAAATTAAGGTCTAAATGACCTTATAAGGGGCCTACGATCATATTACAGGTGTTAAATTAGGATTAACTTATTAATTTCAAAAATTAGATGCTGTTAGATGCTGTTAGATGCGGTTAGATGCTGTTAGATTCCGTTAGATGCTGTTAGATGCTGTTAGATGCCGTTAGATGCCGTTAGATGCCGTTAGACGCTGTTAGATTAAGTTGGATTTCTTTAAATCATATTAACTGGGTTTCAAATTCAGAAATTAAGGTCTAAATGACCTTATAAGGGGCCTATGATCATATTACAGGTGTTAAATTAGGATTAACTTATTAATTTCAAAAATTAGATGCTGTTAGATGCTGTTAGATGTCGTTAGATGCTGTTAGATGCTGTTAGATGCCATTAGATGCTGTTAGATGCTGTTAGATGCTGTTAGATGCTGTTAGATTAAGTTGGATTTCTTTAAATCATATTATATGGGTTTAAAATTCCGTAATTAAGGTCTAAATGACCTTATAAGGGGCCTAGAATCATATTACAGGTGTTAAATTAGGATTAACTTATTAATTTCAAAAATTAGATGCTGTTAGATGCGGTTAGATGCTGTTAGATTCCGTTAGATGCTGTTAGATGCTGTTAGATGTGTTAGATGCTGTTAGATTCTGTTAGATGCTGTTAGATGCGGTTAGATGCCGTTAGACGCTGTTAGATTAAGTTGGATTTCTTTAAATCATATTAACTGGGTTTCAAATTCCGTAATTAAGATCTAAATGACCTTATAAGGGGCCTAGGATCATCTTACAGGTGTTTAATTAGGATTAACTTATTAATTTCAAAAATTAGATGCTGTTAGATGCTGTTAGATGCCGTTAGATGCTGTTAGATTCCGTTAGATGCTGTTAGATGCTGTTAGATGCCGTTAGATGCCGTTAGACGCTGTTAGATTAAGTTGGATTTCTTTAAATCATATTAACTGGGTTTCAAATTCAGAAATTAAGGTCTAAATGACCTTATAAGGGGCCTAGGATCATATTACAGGTGTTAAATTATGATTAACTTATTAATTTCAAAAATTAGATGCTGTTAGATGCTGTTAGATGCTGTTAGACGCTGTTAGATGCTGTTAGACGCTGTTAGACGCTGTTAGACGCTGTTAGATTATGATGATTTTATTAAATCATATAATATGAGTTTCAAATTCTGAATTTATGGTCTAAATGACATTATAAGGGACCTAGGATTATATTACAGGTGTTAAATTAGGATTAACTTATTAATTTTAAAAATTAGATGCTGTTAGATGCAGTTAGATGCTGTTAGATGCTATTAGATGCTGTTAGATGCTGTTAGATGCCGTTAGATGCTGTTAGATGCCGTTAGATCCGATTTTATTCAGAAAATAATAAAATATTAATAAATTTTCAAAAATTCGAGAAAAATAAAAGAACTTGTTATTTTTGAGAGTACCATGATTACATTAACTTTAAATAATATGAAATAACTTCTAATAAAATTTATATTTTCTAACTTTACTAATTATAATGAAATCTTTTTAAAAAATAATTTTTTGTACAAAAATTTTTTAGAAATTTTCAAATGATGAGAAATTATGTCCACATACATTTTAATATTTCATCTAGCAAATGAATGGAATAGATTGAGATTTTGTATATATATAATACAAATTTTATCAAAAAACCAAACATACTCACGTTTTTAAGTTATTATACTCTCGCTGTAAAATTACCAAAATGCCCAGCTTCCTTTTTTTCACCCAAGGGAAGTGCTTCCTATGGGTTGGGACTCATAATATATTGGGAGGCAAATGCCCCCAACAACATTTGAACACCTGTGGGGTGTTGCCACCGAGACAAAGCCTGAGTGGTCTCTCCCCATCCTAGATGTAATTAAAAAAAAAAAAAAGGCAACTAAAAGCAGTACTAGCATATGTCGCTCATACAACAATCATGAAAATAAACAAAAAAATCCGCAAATTAAAAAATTGAAATAATTAATATATCATAAGTTTTCGTTTTAGTCGTGAAATTGATCTCAAAAATGAGTAATTTAACCCAATCCAACAAACACGACTCCTACATGAATGCATCACTAGGACGGTCCAAATTCTCTGGACAAACCTGACCTGCCCGTTTAAGTGCATTATCAAGCGTCCCCTGTCGTGGCACCGTAAGCTCGGGCAACTATCCCTTTCAGACAGTCCCCAGGCTACTCTAATCCACTTCCAGCATCTATCGTCGTAGTGGTTAGGAAGCTAGTTGCAAATATTATCCTGGCCATCAGCTCTCAAGAATAACAATTTCTTATATTTTTCCTGAATTTTTGAAAATTTATTAATATTTTTTTATTTTCTGAATATAATAGAATCTAACCGTGTCTAACTCTGTCTAACCGCGTCTAACCCTGTCTAACCGAGTCTAACCGTGTCTAACCGTGTCTAACCGTGTCTAATTTTTGAAATTAATAATTTAATCATAATTTAACACCTGTAATATGATCCTAGGGCCCTTATAAGGCCATATATATCTTAAAAACCAAATTTGGAACCCAAATAATATGATTTATTAAAATCACTATAATCTAACTGTGTCTAACCCGATCTAACCGTGTCTAACCGCGTCTAACCGTGTCTAACCCTGTCTAACCGCGTCTAACCGTGTCTAAACATGTCTAACCGTGTCTAATTTTTGAAATTATTAATTTAATCCTAATTTAACACCTGTAATATGATCCTATGGCCCTTATAAGGCCATATATATCTTAAAAACCAAATTTGGAACCTAAATAATATGATTTATTAAAATCACCATAATCTAACCGTGTCTAACCGTGTCTAACCGCGTCTAATTTTTGAAATTAATAATTTAATCCTAATTTAACATCTGTAATATGATCCTAGGGCCTTTATAAGGTCATTTATATCTTAAAAACCAAATTTGGAACCCAAATAATATGATTTATTAAAATCACCATAATCTAACCGTGTCTAACCGCGTCTAACCGTGTCTAACTGTGTCTAATTTTTGAAATTAATAATTTAATCCTAATTTAACACCTGTAATATGATCCTAGGGCCCTTATAAGGCCATATATATCTTAAAAACTAAATTTGGAACCCAAATAATATTATTTATTAAAATCACCATAATCTAACTGTGTCTAACCGTGTCTAACCGCGTCTAACCGCGTCTAACTGTGTCTAACCGTGTCTAACCATGTCTAACCGCGTCTAACCATGTCTAACCGTGTCTAATTTTTAAAATTAATAATTTAATTCTAATTTAATACCTGTAATATGATCCTAGGGCCCTTATAAGATCATATATATCTTAAAGACCAAATTTGGAACACAAATAATATGAATTATTAAAATCACCATAATCTAACCGTGTCTAACTCTGTCTAATCGCGTCTAACCTTGTCTAACCGCGTTTAACCGCGTCTAACCGTGTCTAACTGAATCTAATTTTTTTTATAATTTATGAATATTTTACCTAATCTATGTATTTTGCAAAATGTATATACTTTAATATTTATTCCAGGACTAAATAATTTTGAAACTAAATAAATATAAAAAGTCATAATTAAAAATATTAACTCCACTTGATTAAATGAAATAAAAATTTATATAAAGAAATAAAATAGTAAAAAATATTATATATATGACGTTGTAGAATAAAAATTTTGATAAATTATATATAACTGTGACCTAGATTTAATATGTAAATATATGTTACTTTTTGGGCTTAGTTAAATGATCAATTTCTCAAAATTATAAAATAATATTATTATAGTTTATACTATAAATTTAAAGTGTTAATATAATAATTTTAATTTATTTTTACTGTAATTAATTGTTTTAAACTAAAAATAAAAATTTATTGACTTCAAGTTAAATCAATGTAAACAAACAATTTAATAAACTATAATAATATTGAACAAAAAATATATAGAAAATTTCATATTATAGAACACCTCTAAATTTATTACAGTTTATATTACGAATTTAACATATTAATATACTAATTGTGATTTATTGTCACTATAATTAATAAATTTAAAATAAAAATAAAAATTTATTTACTTGAAGTCAAATAAATCTAAAATTATCAGTTTAATAAATATTTACATTGAATTATAGAAAATCTTCATATTATATAAAACAAGATATTCATTTTTGGAGGCCCGCGGGACACATATATATTTTAGAAAAATAAAACATTCATTTTTAGAAAAATAAAACATTCATTTTTAGAAAAATAAAACATTCATTTTTAGAGGCCCGCGGGACACATATATATATTTTAGAAAACAAAATATTCATTTTTGGAGGCCCGCGGGACACATATATATTTTAGAAAAATAAAATATTCATTTTTTGGATGCCCGAAGGACACATATATTTTAGAAAATAAAATATTCATTTTTGGAGACCCGCGGGACACATATATATTTTAGAAAAATAAAATATTCATTTTTTGAGGCTCGCGGGACACATATATATATATTTTATAAAATAAAATATTCATTTTTGGAGGCCCACGGGACATGTATATATTTTAGACAACAAAATATTCATTAGCGGAGACCCGCGGGACACATATATATATAGAAAATAAAATATTCATTTTTGGAGGCCCGCGGGACACATATATATTTTAGAAAACAAAATATTCATTTTTAGAGGCCCGCGGGACACATATATTTTAGAAAAACAAAATATTCATTTTTTGGACGCCGGCGAGACATGTATCTATTTTAGAAAAAAATTTATTTAAAAATTTAACTAATTATAAGTGTTTTGATTTTTAAAATATTTTGAGTGAATGCTTATCACATGTTAGTTGATTTGCAATTGAATCTAAATAAGTAATAATATTTATTATATATTTATTTGAGAATTGTAAAATCACGTATTTTAACTGCATCTAATAACATCTAATTTTAATATTTTATATAAGTTTATGTACTTTGCAAAATATATATACTTAATAATTAATTTTAGAACTATGCAAACCTTGATTTTGAATTAAATAAATTTTAGACTAAATAAATATATAAACTGTAATTAAGATAATAATTAATTTAAATGATTATTTACTTATATGTTCAAAATTAATAATTAAGTATAATAATAAAAATAAATGTTATTTAGAATTAAAATAAAAATTAAATAAATTAAATATAAAAAATTTCTATTAAAATTAAATAAATTAATACAATCTTTTCATAAAAAATTTCGTTAAATAATTTGGGGGTGATTACTAGGTTATTAAAACAATTGGGGAAGAATTGTAAAATTATTTGAATAGTTCAATTTGAACATTTTTAAAACAAACTATATTAGTTTGTATATAACTTATAAGATTCACGTGCAATAACTTATAGGATTCACTTGGAGGCCCGCGAGACACATATATTTTTAGAAAACAAAATATTCATTTTTGGACGCCCGCTGGACACATATATATTTTAGAAAAACAAAATATTCATTTTTTGGACGCCCGCGGGACATGCATATATTTTAGAAAAATAAAACATTCATTTTTGGAGGCCCGCGGGACATATATATATTTAGAAAATAAAGTATTCATTTTTGGATGGCAGCGGGACACATATATTTTAAAAAACAAAATATTCATTTTTTAGAGGCCCGCGGGACCATATATATTTTTAAAAAATAAAATATTCATTTTAGGAGGCCCGCGGGACATATATATATATTTGAAAATAAAATATTCATTTTTGGACGCCCGCGTGACATGTATATATTTTAAAAAATCTTCTTGTTATAGAACACCTCTAAATAAAGTTCATCAAATTTAAAGTGCAATGAAAATTTTTTGATATAAAACTATAATTTAGATTTAAATAAACTATAATTTACGTATTTTGTAAAAGAAATATACATAATAATTTATTTTAGTGAAAATTATGCTCATCTGTCTCATTTCTTGTTAAATAAAAATTAAAAAAAATTAATTATAAAGGTAATAAAAAATTTAAAAACATATGTATGCAAAAATTATAAATACTCATATTCCAAATGATGCCTACAAAAATAATAAAAAATTTAAAAACACATGTATACAGATGGATTCTAGCTATGATTACACGACCATATGGATTTTCTCCTTTCAAATTTACACATTCAATTTAATTATCAATTTGCAACTTTATTTTATTTGCATGCTCAACTGATTTTGACATAAGATTAGTTTTTTTTTCTTAATTGTCAGTTTGCTACTTCTTATTATTTGTCTATTGCAGCGATTTTGAATATATTTGGGAAAGAAAAAGACAATGATGGGCATGGAGAGAGCACATTTTCAGTTTTCTGTCCATCCCATTATGTTAAAATATGATTGACATGTATAGCATCCAATTTAGCACACGAAGCACACATATTTTAATTTTTCAAACATAATGTACCTATTCCAAAATTTGCATAACAAAACTTGTAGAAGATTTATTAATAACTAAATTCATTAAATCAAATTTTCATGTAATACATTGTTACATACATTCTGCTACAAACTGAAAAGAATCGTATTTTTATTCAAGACGTTACATGTCAACAACGTTGTTTGTTTCAAAGCATACAAAGACCTCCAAAAGATCTTGAATTGCACAATTCTTTGATAGTAATGTTTTTGATCTTTGATTTTTTGAAAGACTTGTTCTGTAATGACAGCGACATTGCCATCAGCTCTCTTGATCTCCTAGTGGGCCTTTTGGTAGCATATAGTGCCTCTTAAAGCATCAAACCCATTAGCAATAGCCGCCTCAGCCATGACTTCATATGCCAACCTCTGCATCACAAGAAAAGCCAAAATGCCTTTCAGAAGCAGACTTTATAGTAATATGCTAATATATTAGCTAAATGTTAGGGATATTTCCTCTAACACTTATTGAGAAGAAATAAAGTGAAAGTTTTCATTATAGCACCTCACAAAGCAGATCTGAAGGAATAAGAAAGGTGATCCATTGACCCTCTGCAAATCTAACAGATAATTCTCATCTGGCGTCTTGTAAAGCTATAAAAAGATGGGTTGGCAACATAGGAAACAAAAAAAAAACTAACTGGATTTTGGAACAGAGCAATGATAATTACAGTTTCTCCGATGGGCACTCCACGTCGAAACACTGCAATCAATATGTTCAGGAATGATGAATTAGGACCTCATACAACTAGATTTTGGAACATGAAGAGAAGGGCTATGATATGACATCTCTTGTTCTTACGGGTTGTAATAACAACAGCATCAGACCATGCAACCTGCAATACCAACTTCCGAATTCTGCTTCTATCATTCCTCGCATATAATGTGGTGTAATGATTGATGCCGACAAAGTCCAGCGAACCAATCAAGGATCTAGATTCTTCAAGTGTGAACTTGGGCAATCTGCTCCCCACAAGATTCTGCATCGTATAAGGATATCTGCCCAAGAAAATTGGGTCCAAGAACCTGATCCAACTAGCCTGGGTTACCACCTATGTACAATCTTTGATAATGAGACATGCAATGAAAAGTCATTTGCTCGTGTCTAATGTCCCATCTGGAGTGTAAGACATTAGATCTAGATTTACTTATCATACGGTGAATTTTATGTTGTATCAGTTAAGGGATATATCATCTGATGACTGCATAAGCTCGATACTGCCAAATAAAATTAAAACTTGAAAGAAAACCAGCATAACACTAGGGGCTAATAAGTAAAATATGGCAGTGAAACTATATGCACGGATGAAACTGGAATTGAACCGAGTTATTGTGAAAATCATGAGGTAAGAGAGATACCATCCAAGCCCAAAGTTCATGGCTCTGCCTGCAGCATCCTTGTTTTCATTCGCATCAGTAATTGGTCAATTCAACTGAACATCCAATAATAATGGTCAATTCAACTGAACATCCAACCAAACCCCAATCCTTCTTTCCTGTTTGGGATCCATTAAGAATTGGGATGGACAAGCACAATAGGCAGACCCACTACACCTGACATGAAGAATCAAACCATGGATGAACACCATGTTCGGATGTGCAAGAATTGAACCGGGAATAATTCAACTAGGAATCTGATTTCATCTACCATTGGTTAGTCATTGGGCTTCTATAACACAAACATATAACCATCATAGTGGCATTTCTATAATATAACCTCCAGTTGAGTCTCATCCACCAGTCTCTCACTAACTTATCCTTTTCTCACTAATGCAGAACAGACTATAGAGTACATTTTATCATTGGTGCAGATTCAACTGCAAATCTCTTTTTTTTAAAAAAATGGTAATATGGTGCAAAACTTGAGCCAGAGACAAGCAATTAAAGGTCTTGACAATCTATACCTAGTTTTCGTGTGCCAAAGAATGTACAAGGGCTCGACAACCAGCCATGTTTTGGAAACACCGGAGAGTAAGAGGCCGGTCTGTTTTATCCTGAGCTGAAAATAACAAATTTTGAATGCAGATAAATGCATTGCAAATTTTTTATACAATAATTTCCTAAATAACAAAGTGGTTGTAGTCTAGTGGTGAGAATTCCACATTGTGGCCATGGACAGTTGGGCTAGAATCCCAGCAGCCATAGTAATTGTATATATATTTTTAAAAAATATCCGCAACCCCAATTGCAATCAGTTTTAGAATACATTCTGGCCAACTACAAATCTCTAGATAAAGCTTTTTTAAAAAATATATATAATAAAAAATCACTGCAAGCCCAACTGTAATGACATCCAAATTGGTTATAATCTAAATAAAAGAAATTGTTAGAAAACCCAGCCATGAATTAGTTAAATACATCAAATCCCTAAAATATTCCAAGTTTTCAAAGAAAATAACCCTAAAAATAAATCTTAAATTAGAAGCAAAGCATGATCAATCCACATCACTGTATCGCTAGCAAACCCAATTAAAGGTGGGAGAGTATACCTTGACTTCCACATATAGCTTCTTTTCTCATTCATATAACCTATCTAATGTTGACCTGTGACTCCAAGTAAGCATCCAAGATTCCTCACAGCCGTCATGATCATCATTTCTTGAAATGGAAAATAATTGAGATGATGAATGTGATGATGTCTTACGGAACAAAGCAACCAGATCCAAAAGTTTTGCAACTGCAAAAAATGGCGAGTGGATTTCAGATGTAAAGAGATAGTCAACTCAAGCACGTCCATTCATTTCTATAGAAGGCTCATTGCAGAAGCATACAACATAAGGATCTTCTAAACCTCTACACCACAAAGTATGTGAATATGACACAACTATCCAAGCTATGTTCTTATTCAAGAGCAATTCTTTCAGATAGGAATTATTTGTATCATTCGCATGTCTGTGCAGAATGGGGATTTTTCTCTACTACTAAAAACACAGTGGGCAAGCTATGATGGACAATATCATCATTCCTCAATACTTCAAATTGGAAGTTTTTCTTTGTAAAATTTGAATTCCCAACATGCAACCCTTGCATGGAATTTCATTTACTGATTAAAAAGGAGAAAGAATGGGCAGAAATTGGGTGACTTTTTACTCTTGGAAATATGTAACCACTACATGTCAGCAATCAGCATCCTGGCCTGTATAGGCTCTAGACTATGCTTCAAATGCTATTAGGAAGGTCCGACCACATCGACAACCTCAGAAATTTATGTTGGTCAACTCATATTAGACTGTTATAAACCATCGCACATGTAAATTCAAGTGGAGGAAGCCAATAATGAAATTTAAATCATTTTTATTATATATATATATGCTTCAGACCACTTGAACATTCAAAGGTAGCTAATTACGAATAATTCAGTCAAGGGTACTGACCAAGTGCAACCAGTTTTGTGGTAAAATATCTATCCATATGTTTTTGTTCATGATGCAGAAAAAGCAAAGATATAACTATTAAAATTGTAAAACAAACATTTTACTTATAAAAGTTTCCAGTAAAAGCGAATAAACATATTACTTATAAAAGATTCCAGCAAAAGTGAATTGTTATGTCATGAATGAACACATACAGGTTAATATTATAAACCGATAGGATTTTATAAGAAAATATTTGATATAAAAATTAATGTTTGCATTTGATCATTGCCATTATACAATAGTATCATCTCTTACACAAGCAATGAGCATGCATGGTGAGGCTGTTTTGTACTGTAACATAGCTCATGTACAATTTGATTGATCATAATCGTACCTGTTGCTTCAGTCATGGTTGAGGACAGATAACTTGTAAAATATAACAGATCATACCTGTTAGTTTAGTCATATTCAAGGATTCCAGTGGTCCAGATGCTTCCAACATTGTTAAAACATCTCTAGAAAATTTACATACTGTATCAAACTGAGTCTCAAGATCTTTGACAACCTCTGCCATACTTGTTGGTCTCCTGCTTGCATAAAAAACAAAACTATATGCTTCCTTTGGGCCATCCCTACCTTGTGTTACCATTTCCTTCCCATTGCCCATCTCAACCCCTGATACATTCTCTACTTCAAATACTTCAGTGTTGCCTGTACTCTGAGACTGAAGACCTGACACCCCTTTCTCTGTACCTGCCTCAGTACAAGTAGTAAAACCATCCTTTTCTGCATGATGCATGCCAACTGTAGGGCTTTCTACCTTCATTTCTTCATTTTCAGATTTCTCATCTTTTGATACCTCAGGCATTCCTTTTTCATCTTGAGTTTGCTTCAGATCCATCTTCTCATTGTCAATAGTCGCCTAGTTAAGGCTGCTCATAGTGCGACACATATATGTATCCAAAGATGGAAAGGGGTCCCAGAAGAAGTCCAAGTGGGAAGTTCTGGCCGGGGATGGCAGCAAAAAACTCTCTTTTCCATTTGAAGAAGAGAAAAATGATGAATTCTAAGGTGGAGGAGATTGAGAGACGAAGTAACCATCACTTCCAAAATGGTCCACAGAGGAGTACGATTCAACTCTCATGATCATTGGTGACTCAGGCCTCTCGATAATAGAAATTGATGAATTTCCACTTGCTCTCAAGTGATGAACAAAAATAGAAGATTCCCTGCATGTTTGGGTTGGGATGGCAGATGAAGACTTCAGTGGAATGCCATTAAAATCAGGGATTGTTTTCTTCTTAGGGGTTAGAAAGAGGAGTTCCAACATTGATGCTCTCAGCTCCGTCAATGTAATCCCTCGGTGCTAGAGACACTCTTCTTAGGGACTCAATGTAAGCAGCATGCCTAGCTGCAAATTGAATTCTGTATTCAACAGCTTGTTTGATAAATTTCGCTCTATCCTTACAAAGCTGAACTGCTTCCTCACCATCGATCTTCGAATTATTAAATCCCATTTTCTCGATGCCTTACAACTTCTCATGTAAGGAATAAAACCCAAGTAAAAGGGATCACATGTCAGACTAAATTTCTAATGACCTGTACAACAAAAGAAAACATGTTTGAGGCCTCCATTATAACAATTCCAAAAAGTAGTAGCATTTAATACATACATTCTGGGTCTTACACCATGGGATAAGGTCAGACCAATCTCTTGATTCAGATAAACCTAACGATTGTGTGCACTCTTAAATGATACATGGTCAAGGGTTACTCAACACAGCCAGATTTGATTAAGAGTTGGAAACCAGCTCTTGACAAAGCTTGACCAATGCCAGGAATAAGAAAATGGCAATGGTGCTACTTGTGAGCATTGAGAATGTAGTCGATGAGTCAATGAACTATTAGGGGAAGAAGCCATCTTTTTCACTAGATGAATATTCGATAAATTATCAGTCACAGCAAAGGGAACCCTTAGTCATCAGATATGTGTCATGCAATTCTATTAGCAGGAATAGATGGTTATTTGGTGCCGAAAACCAATGTCACCTATTTACTGAATTCCAATTTCTTCCTTGGTAAATGCGCGGTTCCATTCACAAAGATAATTCAGAAGTAGATGGCAAAGAATTGCATGAAAGGTATCAAACGTTTTGAATTTTTGGAAACCACTGGCAAGAGAAGCTGTCTGTTTTAGTCTACTTGTACTGACGATTGTCCATCTTTATGATAAACATATTTCAGCTCCTTCTCATCAACAACATCTCGCGAACATGCTCCAACTCCAAGAGCATATATTACCGCATCTCCGTTAACCAAAAATGAGTTCGAGACAGTTGGCCACAAAAATTCAAGGAATAAAAAACCAGACATCAAAAGCTTGTACAGTTTCCAAGTGAGAAAGCGAATCCAAGAAACCAATAAGAAACTGAAGATTCTGGATACCTCTCAGTGTAAGTGTAAGTGCAAGTGCAAGTGCTCTGCAGCAAGCCAAAAACAAAAGGGAAAGGGGAAAATGTAAGAAAAAGTAAAAAATCTTCTTTTTCATATTGCGAGATTCTATCGTCAGATAAACGCTGCAAGCCCTCAGTCTCTCTGTACCGATTTATCACTCTTGATCACGAAATCCAAAATGAAAAGCCCATATCACAATAACTGAGAGAAAACCAACAAACCTCCTGAAATTCATGGGATATGACAAGCTTTGGAACGATATCCGTGAGCGAGACCACAGCTGCAGGAGCAATTTCCACCCCTTCCCCCTCTGATTGACAATCAATCTTTTGATACTACGAAGTAGAGAAATTAGACCTAAATTTGCAGGAGTGGGATAAAATTCCACGACATGGTGCTGACGTCCGGCAAGCAGCAACAGGAATGGGAGAATGGGACAGGGAGGTGCGGCTGATTCTTAGGGAGCAGATGAGGAAATGGGTGATCGGACGAGGAGAAGAGCGCAGGAGCTCGGGCATGGAGGAGGGGAAAGAGAAAAAGTGGCAGGCGGTGGCTGGGGCGAGATGGGGGAGAACGAAGGTGAAAGACGACTAGGGCATGAAGGAGGAGAAGACGGTCGATTGCATCTGCGATTCTGCCCTCTCACAATTTTCATACTGAAAATGCCCTATCTTTTCTCGACCGTCGATTTAATATGGACGGTTCAGATGAGGCTTCCTATGAGAAAAACGTAGAAAGCGCTTCCTGTGGGTTGGGCCTCGAAGGAAAAACACCTTTGTCAAGTTGATTTCACTGCTTAGTTTCTCATATACTAACACTTATGAAACAGATTATGGTTAATACATGTGCAAACCCATACAATTCAAACTCTACCTCTATTACTCTATTAAATGGTAGAGAAACAGTAATAATCTACAAATAAAAGCTTATATACTCATCCTTCAAAAGAGAAGTATGAGAATAGGGAAATTGTACAAGACAGTTTTGAAATATCATCAGCATGAACTCAATCATCATTCTTTCTTCCAAAACTAATAAAATTGAAATACTTCGGTGCATGATATACTGAAAAGAGTTGGTATGTTGTGTTCGAGGCCCACTTAAGTGATAAGAAATCCAATTACCCATTCATTAATTTCAACATTATGTAATTGTTAAGAAACCAAAATTATCACAATCAAAGATTTTCTTACTGGTGTTAGCCACAAAATGAAAACTATTTGAAGGTGTTGGGATGTGTCTTGGATTTTATGCTGTGTCAAGTTTGACATACGCAACCTTTTATGAAAAACCAACACATATGCCATATAGATTTGTTAAATCTAAACTTAGTCCTTCTATAGAAAGTTTATTCTTGGATTTGACGAGATGTGTGACTTTTTGGAATCCTCTTGTGTATTCTTTTACAAGATTTTGTTTTTTTAAGAACTTTTTATTGTATATTAGACTTAACCAATTTCTCTTTTAAAGTTCTCCATCTCTTATTGATTTTATTAAAGTAGATTTTCTCCATCTCTTATTGATTTTATTAAAGTAGATTTTCTTCTATTTTTTCTGTAATTTTTTCCTTCGCATTGAATGATTTTTCACATGAATTTATATTTTCTTTATTTCTCTTTTTTGTCATTTTTTCTATTATTTTGTTGTTGTTAGAATTATTCTTAACAAGATGGTATTAAAACCTAATTTTCTTGTATATTAAGATGTTCATGACAAAGTTTGAGGTTCAGAAGTTGGATGAGAAAACGTGTTATGGGGGATATAGATTGTTGAAAGCTCTTTCAAAAGAGAACCAGAAGATAAGTTACTTGCACCTATAAAACCATATCTTCTTACCACTGATTATCCTTTTGCTACATTAATGAAGTCTTTTCTAGTTCTCAAGTTTCGGTATCTTTAGAGTTTTGTTGAGATTTTTGGTACTTTGGTACTTTGATTAAGTTTATTTT
The DNA here is from genome assembly GCA_030490835.1 of Annona cherimola. Lineage (NCBI taxonomy): Eukaryota > Viridiplantae > Streptophyta > Magnoliopsida > Magnoliales > Annonaceae > Annona > Annona cherimola. The sequence continues at coordinate 30,280,398 of CM059971.1, read as the reverse complement.
TGTTATAGAGTTTAAGTATTATTAAAGTTTGAATAAAACTTTTGGTATATCACTGAAATCTGTTTTAGTTTTCAAGTTTAAATATTATGTTAACTTGATTGATACTTTTGGATATTGAATAGTTCTTTATGGAGAAAGTTTATGTTTTTGGGACTTTAGATAGTAGTTAAATCTAAGTCAACAGATTTGTTGAGATGTACGTTGATTTTACACTGATTACTACACCAAGTCATACTTGTGTAAGTTAAGTTCATACATCTATTTGTAGAAAATATATATATATGCCATATCCATTTAATGTGAATCTAGATCCTTTTATGTCGTAAGTAGAGAATTTATTCTCCGGTTTGGTGAAATATGTGATTTTATAGAACTCTTTTGTATACTTCTTTGTTAAGTTTGTTCTTCCTGAGAACTTCTTATTAGGTGTACTGGGTTTAAGAGTTTTTTATCTCTTGTAACATCTTTTTAATAGTGAATTTTTTCCTTTTTTTCTTATGATTTTTACTATACATTGAATGGTTTTTGCATAAATATGTTGTTTTGTCATTCTCTCTTTTATTGCATTATTTTGTTGTTTAGTAGGATTATTCATTATAGAAAGTGAATATGTTGATTACAATATTTTTGTCTCAAGAGGGATGAATTGAGCCAGAAAAATATTAGGCCATAAATGTGTAAATTGCGTATTTATAGAAGGACAAGCTTCTAGAAGGGAAAATGCAATGCACAATAATACAAAACATATAGTCGTCACCTATTTTATGGCCATAATATTGATTTCACCAAGTTCACCAACAACCTAGCACTATATTGGTTTTACCAAGCTAACTAATAGCTCAATATAAGATCACTCTTTGTTAGCCTAGGTATTAATAAAAGGATAAAATAAAGGTTCCCAGAAATGGAAAGCTAGATGTATAGAGAATATATCTACAATATTAATCTTTTCAAACTCAAGGAGATCCACTCTTTTTCATTCGTACTCATTAAGCTTTTATTCAACCTCCAAACAATCATTTTCCAATGGTTTAAATTGCATTTAATTTGTTGTAGTTGTTGCTATTTTGTTTCTGCAACTTTCAAAACTAGCAATCATTATAATGCAAATTATGTATTTCCATGAAGATACTTATTTTATTCTAATGAGATACTTGCATTTATAGTGTTCTTTTTAACAAATCACCCAAGATGACTAGGTACGAAAGGTATACTCTAGAAGATGGCTAACAAAGTCATTGTCTTTACCTAACTTCAATCTCTGAACCTCTATACACTAACATCCTATATGCACTTATATCAGCCACATAGTCATCCAAATGATGACTTTCTTCCACTGCTTTAAAAATGATTTTACATAATTTCAAGTTACTGAAATTTTGTTTATATTTTTATCTTGATAATTATGGGAGCGTCTGGCAATACAAAAAAAAAGCCAAGTTAAATTTTTTCTCTCTCCATAACTATCTTATTTATTTATTTATTTATTTATTTATTACATCTTCTTATACAACTATCCTACTTTTTAATCATTTTAACACAACTATTCATACAATTGACCTATCTACTGTAACTTTATTCTCTTTACTTCTCATTATTACTCTTACCATATCATATAATTTTCTTCGAACTCAAAATCTTTTACACCAACAAATTTTCATCTAAACATTTTATTACTTCCCAAACACACCCAAATATTGCATATCTTTTAGTTATGAAAGTATAATTTTGATGAATCATTATAAATGTCATCACCATTCATTCTAAATCGAACTATGTTATGCTTCTATAGAGTCAAATAGCTCATTTTACTACAACTTCGAAAAATATTGTGAAAGATCTTTGTCTGAGTTTCTTAATTTCACTTATCTTATGATACCTTCTAAAAACCACAAGTTGCCATCGATATTTTGAAAGGAGATGATCAACTTAGGCCCAGGTGTAACTATCTAACAACCCATCTATCGTTGATGTGATCTGCTTGCACCCCCTGCTTCACTCTTACAAATTGAGCTATTTGTTAGCTTTGGTCTGATCACATGGCTTTAAACCCCTTCTAGGTTGATCTGCCTGCTAAGCTAGCTGGAGATTGCTCTTCCTAACCCTGGCTTTTATTTCTTGTATGAATTGTTTCAATGTAATTTGGTTCGTAAAAATGAGACGCTTTTCTTAATGTTCTTCTTCTATGAAGCCCTAGTTCTATGTAAACACATTGATTTTCCATTTTGATTATTAATTTGAGATTCATTCTATTTATTATATTTGGCATTATTATATCATAAATTCTTTACAAATGTATAAAATCAATATAATAAAATAATTTGATGTTGAATATCAGTTTGAAAGTTAGATTTTTCAAAATTTAGACCATCAAAAATATCATGACTACATGACTAAATGATTCCTAAAGTATTGTTGCGTGGCTATATTCACGTAAATAGATATAAGTATTTTTCATAATTTATACATGAATATATATAAGTAAATGTGGTAATGCACATCTTTAATTTGGATGAAAATTGCTCTCTTACCTAAATAAATTATTCTAATCACAATAGGTAGAGGGGATTTTTTATTAATAATTAAGGTGAAAAAATAAATATTATTATGTAAAACCACTTATATGTAACCAAGTTAAAAGAAGGTAGACACTTTTTCTTAAGTTTGAAGTTCAATTAAAGTTTAATTAAATACCGATAATTATGTAAAATTAGTTCGCTACTTGCTAGGGGAATATGCCGACACACAACCCTTTGTATGGCAAAATATAAATATTATTCTTCAAATTTTTCATTTTCTGAATTTTTAAATACTTTTTGAATATTTTTGATAAAAAGTATTCTTCTACTAACAGGATATGGTCGCATCGTGGGGGTGCGGGGAGGGATCGGATGTACCCATGATAAGATATTTTTTAATGTGAATGGAGACTCGCTCTGAAGCCCGAACTTGAAATCGGGACTACATTAACAACACACAGATGTCATCTGGCTCTACCTTGAGTAACCATGAAACTTATATTTTCAATCATGGTCCAATATAACTTTTTAAAACAAGAATTAATTTTAAATATGAACACAAATTTTTACCTGTATTTTCATATATGGCTGAACATAAATAAAAATAACAAATATGATTACACATTTTTATCATATTTCCAAATATGACATTGTTGAAGTTTTGTTCATGTGTGTTTAATACTGTAACTAAATTCATCCACGATATAATAATAATAATAATAATAAATTCATCTCCCACTTCTCATATATTTATTGCACATTATTTCGGCTTTCTCTTTTGGTAACTCTTCGCCAATAGTATTTTTTTAGGTTTAAGTTTTAAAGTAATTAAGAAATTACATGGGCAATGTGGTGAAAAATTTGAAATTGTAAAATTATGCGGTCATATTTATCATTCTCATAAATAATGATTATACTTAAAAATATGGATAAAACTCGTTGTAATACTTGGGTTGATATTGCTTAAAAGAGAAAAAAGATAAAAGGTGTGGAGGAGATTTTTTTTCTAAAAAAGGTGAGAATATTATGATACAAATTTGCAAAATATCAGTCGTGAACATGCCGGAGTGGTTATCGGGCATGACTAGAAATCATGTGGGCTCTGCCGGTGCAGGTTCGAATCCTGCCGTCCACGTAATATTTTATTTTTATTCAAATACGTATTTCAGTAACGTAGTAAATTGTTCTTTTTTCCTTTGTATTTGATTTTTTTACATCCATATCAAGAACATTAATTTTTAAATAATATTTACTGGGGTGTTAATGGTTATAGTGAACTCACTCGTCCAACCGTTTATAAATGGATTTGAATTGCAATTTTTTAATGAATGGGTTATGATCCGCAAATTTGTTTAAATGTTTAACTAAATAAACGGATTATGGTTGAGATCTTATAGCCCGTCAACCCGTTTAACTTGTTCAACTCGTTTAATCCATTAAAGTTATATATATAAATATAAATTTCTTGGTTATTTTCCTCCCGTTAAATCTTCTCCCCTCCACCTAATTTTCGTTTTCTCGCTACTGTGTTAATTCTATTTTTCCATTATTTCCCTATTTTCATTTTGTCAGCGCTGAAAGTACCTTCTTGACTCTCCTTGCGGGATCATCGTTTGCCAGAGTTTGGGCCTCGTTAACAACCAGTAACCTATTTATTAAATGGGTTATAAATGAACTAGGGTTGAGATTTTTTAAATGAATTAGAGTTGAGATATTTTAAATGGGTTAGGATTAGAATTAGGCTCTAACAGATCTAACCCGATCCATTAACACCTTAAATATTTATAATATGAATATGCGAATTTTGCAAGGAACAAAATTAATAATTTTAAATAATATTTTATGGTAAAAATTTATGAATTTTGCAAGGAACTAAATTAATCTATTTAATGTTAGAAATATTTTAAAGTATTTCTCTTTTGTATTTCAAACTTGTCTTATCCATGCCAAAAAAAATAACTAGAAATAAATTAATCTATTTAATATACGAGATATTTGTGCGAATATCCCCGTTATGTTGGAGACTAACAACGTTGGCATACAAATAGTTATACAAATAGCTGCTCTTTCTAATTTTTAAAATTTTTTTAGTTTAAACTATGTAAAATATTAATTAATACATGTATATTTATGAAGAGGAGTGATTCTATTAGCCCGGGCTAAGTAAATGGCCCACTTAGCCCACCTCAAAAAACCTATTTAAAACAACTTTTTTTTATTTTTTTCTTCATACACTTGTTTATCTAAGTGTATTTAACATATAAACCAAGTTTTACCATTTTTGAATATGTGCATATATTTTTTTTAGATTTTTGAAAATAAGGGTATTTTAAATGCATATATACACATAGATGTTTGAAAATCTCAAAAAAATAGATAAACATATTCAAAAATGGTAAAACTTGGTCTATATGTTAAATACACTTAGATAAACAAGTACATGAAAAAAAAAGTAAAAAAAAATTATTGTAAATAGGTTTTTTGAGGTGGGCTAAGTGGGCCATTTACTTAGCCCGGGCTAATAGAATCACTCCTCATTTATGAAAATTTAGTTATGAAAATACCCGCGGACGCAAACAGGCCACCTTATCTCCTCCGCCTCCGGCAATGCATTATTCTTAATTTATTTTTGCAATGTGATGTCGTTTGACAGGATTCTTTGTCTTTGTTCTTTCCCAGTTGAGAAAAGTGAAAATTCAGAACCATTAGATAAAAAGCGCCCTTGCTAGCATCCACACCACCCGCAATGTACCCACCATCATCAACCTCCACAATGCCGTCAACCGAACTAAGCAGCTCATTGGTCATCGTTCACACCAATAACTAAAAGCCATCATCCTACCTTATCCCCCTCAACTGCACTCGAGCCTTACTGCCATCTCCCCAAACTCCATCTACCAGAACACCTGTGACCTCGCCGACAAACGCGTCACCCTCCTCCTGCCGCTCTTCCACATGCAGTAGACCGTCGACGGTGGCATGGATGTTACCAATCACGCATATTGCTGCCATCAGTTTATAGAATTACAATTAGGTCTGATGCTATAAGGCGGCATCAGAGCACTTATAGGATTTAATGTCTCTCTTCTCTGGCCAGAAAACTCAAAACCACATTATCAACATATAAACAACATGTTTTCTATTTATACCATATACACAAATCCAATATCTACTTCAAAATTACGTTAAAAAAAATCTACTTCAGAATTCCAAAAAAAAAAAAAAAAACAAGAATGATTTTTTAAGAAAAAATAAGTAAGAAACTAATAATAATAATATAATTATTGTAATAGCCTGAATTGAAAACCAAAGCCTTTCCCTAAATTTTCAGTCTAAGTCATTGAAAACTCCAAGATCTTTCCATACATTGAATAAACTCATCTCGAAAAGGTAATCATAAATAAACTTGCATTATTACATCCGTGCAATCATATTCATAAAGTTATCACAATCATGCCACCATGAATAAAAATGTTTATATCCAAGTCAAGCCACTTATTATATAAGATTAAAAAAATATAAATTAGATAAATTCATTACACCACCACCATCTCATTGGCCACCATCCACCAGGTCATTCGAGAGTCGAAGAAAAAAGTAAGTTTACAAGAACTTAGTAAGTAAGATCATGTCATGCAATAAAGATCATAAGAATATATCATTTTCTTTTAATTATTCAATTTTTAAGTGTCTAATACATTTTATATGTCATCATCTTTTCCTAGAATATTCATTTTAAAGTTTGGAGACTACCCCAAGCATTTAGAACTTTAAATCCCCTAATATACTCCTCTATCCCAAAACTTGAGCTTCTAGGTATATTGGCTAATCTAGCGCTTCCATTGAACTCAGAATGTCCAAATTCATAGGAAACGACCCCGGGATCACTTAAATCGTACCTCTATAGCTTAATTTACATCAACTTGAAAATAGACGCACAAAATTGTGTCACGTGTCCGATGCCGCTGGTGACCTGGGCTTGCCACTGGCAACTTGCCCGACTGGGCTTCCTAGTAGGCTATGCTTGGGCTTCACTATTTGGTCTTCGCTTGAGTTTTGAGCTCTGGGTTCTTAAGCCTGATAAACTGGGCTTGCCTTACTCCTAGCCTGCGCAACAGCTCTGAGCTTGTTAGCCTCTAGGTCAAACTAGGTCCAACGGAATTGCAAATACCTAAAAAATGCAAAAATGGGCAGCAAATTACGTTCTTCCCAATCTTAAATGCATTAAAATTCCTTCCAATAATAATTTGACTAACATATTTAATTTTAGGTCATCAAAGCATAATATAACATACATAATTATACACATTAATTTATTTTACTCAAAATAAATTATAATTATGCCGTTTATACTTCCATCTTGCCCTAAATTACTTTTATGTTAATAAAATCCTCAAATTATTGATAAATTCTCCCATAATTAATTTAATGTAAATAATACATTTTTAAACTAATTATGAGGCATCCATTCCTTATGCCATATAGAATATAAATCTCACATTATCTCAGCATGATTAACAACCGTAAAATCACATATTAGTACAAATGCTAACATAATCATGTGATAAATCCTCATTAAATTATGTCATAATTAAAGGCTCAAAGAGGCACCTTAAAGAAGAAAATAAAACAGGATGCTTGAACAGATTGAATTGTCTCTTCCCTTTCTCCAGCAGCAGTATTTCTTCTCTTTTCTTTTATATTCCTTCGTCAACTTCCCAAACTGTTCATTTATAGCTTCCCCAGAGCATTCAACGATGAAACGAACACCCATAATCCGATCTGTTTCATTTTAAAATTTGAATTTCAAACTCATGGGGTCTACAGAGCTCAGAAAGGCAAAATATATCATTTATTCATTTACCGAGCCTTGATCTTAGGACCTCATTTAGCAAAGATCAATACCTTAACCACTTCAACATCTTGAGCTATTGAGTTAAATACTTATAATACTTTATGTAAACCAACCTATTTAACTTTTGGCCCATTAATACTTCACTTATTCCTGGCCCATTGCTTGGTCAAGCGATCAATGGTCAAGATGTAACATCAGTGGACACATAATGATTTAACTGTTCAACTTATTTTTTTCCTAATTATTATAGTCTCCCCCCTTTACAAAAGTTTCGCGCTCGAGACTTACGTCTCATTATAAGGTGGAAACATATTAAGTCATATTTCTCAAATATTTTTCTCGAGTTCCCATGTTGCGTCTCTTTCATTGTGGTTACTCCACTCCATCATAAAATATTTGATCTTTTTGCCCTTTAGTTCTTTTTCTCTAGTGTCAAGAATTCGTATCGGTTGCTCTAGATGTATTAGATTCCTTTCCACATGATATAATCGAACTGCGGCACGTGTGTCGGATCAGACATATTTTCTCGATTGTGAGATATGAAACATGTTATACACGCCAGCTAATGCCGGCAATAATGCTAACCGATATGCAACTTCACTAATGACCTCTAGGATCTCAAATGATCCAAGATAGCGAGGACTCAATTTCCTCTTTACTGTGAATCTCATTACACCTTGAATAGGTGAGACCTTTAGTAAAACCTTTTTCTGGACTGCAAATTGCAAATTACATCATTTTTTGTTAGCATACTTTTTTGTCAATCCTGAGTAGTCACCAGTCTCTTCCTGATCAATTGAACTACCTTAGTAGTCTTTTTGATCAGTTCCAGTTCTAATATCTCCCACTCACTGACTTCTTCCCAGTACATTAGGGTGCGGCATTTCTTATCATATAAGGCTTTGAATTGAGCCATATCAATGCTTGCTTGATAACTATTGTGATAAGTAAACTCTGCCATTGCCAAATGCTCAACCCTTGAGCCTTGTAAATCTATCACACAAGCCCGCAATAAGTCTTCTAATATCGAGATTGTCCTCTCAAATTGGTCATCTATTTGTGGATTAAACACAATACTCAGGTGCAACTCTGTACCTATAGTTGTCTGCAATTTCTACCAAAATTTAGACACAAATCTTGTCTCTATCAAAGATAATGGATACAAGAACACCATGGAATCTAGCAATCTCCTTTACATACAACTCTATCATCTACTCCATCTGATATGTCATTCGGTAAGGTAGAAAATGCACCAACTTAGTAAGGGATCTACCACCACCTATATTGCATCTGTTCGGCTTTGCGTTTTTCGCAATGCAGCTACGGAATCCATCATGATGTGTTTCAATTTCCACTCTAATATCTCCAATGGTCATAATAAGCCTCCTAGTTTCTATTTTTCTGGTTTTACCTGCTGGAAAACCAAACACTGAGACATAAATTTTCCAATCTCTAGTCGCATTTTCTACTACTAGTATCTTTGACTCAAATTCTTATACATCTTGGTACTATTTGGATGAATAAAGAATCTCAATTGGTAAGCTTCTTCAAGTTCTCTTCAGAGTTCTTCTTTCCTTAGAACCATCATTCTCTCCCGAAGCATCGATGTACCATTAGTCCATTGCCGAAAATAAGTGGGTTAACCTTGATTCATTCCGTCTAATATTTTCAAGACAAATGGATCTTGCTTCTGTGCCTCCTTAATTTTTCTACCAATAAGGATTGCTAATCAACATTGCAATCATTGTCTTCATTTTTTAGCTAAGAGCATCTGCCACTACATTGGCCTTCCCTAGATGATACTGAATTGTAATATCATAGACTTTCAGTGACTCCAGTCATCTTCGCTGTCGAATATTTAATTCTTTTTTAGAGAATATGTACTTCAAATTTTTATGCCTGTAAATATCTCTGTCCTTTCACCATATAAGTAGTGTTACCAAATTTTTAGCACAAACACTACAGCAGCCAACTCTAAGATATGGGAAGGATAATTCTGTTCACTTGACTTCAACTGCCTTAAAGCATAGGCTATTCCTTGCTGCATTAATGCACTTCCCAAACTGCTTATGAAAGCATCACTATAAACCATAAAACGTTTTCTACTTATCGATAAGGCCAAAACCAGTGTTGTGGTTAAACGGTTCTTCAACTCTTGTAAACTTTTCTCAGAGTCCTCTATCTAAAAAAATTTAGTATTTTTATGGGTACATCGAGTTAATGGTACAACAATGGAAGAAAAATTCTCCACAAACCATGTGAAATAGCTTGCTAATCTTAGAAAACTTCTTATCACACTATAGTCGGCCTCTCCTAAGATACCACAGTCTTAATCTTTTCTGGATCCGCAAAAATCCTCTTGCCACTAATCACATGTCCAAGAAAAGTAACACTTTCTAGCTAAAACTCACACATCTTAAGTTTGACATAAAATTCTTTTTCCTAAGGACTTGCAATACTTCTCTCAGTTGTTGTTCATGCTCTTCCTTCCCCTTGGAATATACCAAAATATCATCGATGATTACCACTACACACCGATCTAAGAAATAACAAAACACTGTTTATTAGATTCATAAATGCACCTGAGACATTAGTTAACCCCAATGGCATCACTAGGAACCCAAAGTTACCATACTCAATGTGAAAAGTTGTCTTATGTATGTCCTATTCTTTAACCTTCAACTGGTGGTACCCTGATCTCAAATTTAATTTTCAAGAGACAGACGCTCCTAGTAGTTAGTCGAACAAATTATCGACGCGTAGAAGAGAATATTTATTATTCATTGTCACCTTGGTGTGTTTGGCAATGAGGAAAAAATATCAACTTAAAATTTTTCAATCTAAAACTTTTCACTTTCTACAATTATCATATTTTTTAATCATTTTTTCACATTTTCCCATATAACTACCCTACTTTTCAATCATTTCTACACAACTACCCATATAATTAACCTATCTATTTTAACTTTATCATCTTTACTCCTTATCATTACCCTTATCATATCACATCATTTGACAACTTTTACTCTTCAAAAATTTTCATCCAAAGTTTTATTCATTCCCAAACACACCCCTTATTTATTTCTTGGTAATCAATGTACAGTCGCATACTACCATTTTTCTTTCTAACAAAGAGCATAGGTGCTCCCTAAGATGACAAACTCAGATGAATAAACCCCAAGCCTACTAACTCTTGCATTTGTTCTTTTAACTCATTAAGTTCTACTAGCGCCATGCAATATGAAACTCTTGAGATTAGACTAGTTCCTAGAATTAGATCAATCTCTTGTGTCGGTGGTGTTGGTCCCGAGTTGATGGCTAAACCCAAGAGGGGAGGGGTGAATTGGGTTCTTTTAAAAAATCTTTGATAAATCAAAAACTTAACCCCTTTCAAAAATTAATCCCCTTATGAAAGCTAATGGAGAGCAAATTAAAATAACGCAGTAATAGAAAACAGAACACAAGATTTATAGTGGTTCGGGCAAACCTTCCCTACTCCACTCTTCCAAGCTCACACTCCGTTGTGACTTGGGTTCCACTATGTATTCCTTGAATACACTTAGAGTCACCGCTCTCTTCTAGATTCAAAGCTCTAGGGGGCATATACAACTAGAGCCACTTGCTCTCTTCTAGATTCTAGCTCTAGGGGGCATAAACAACTCACATGCAAAAGTAGGTGATGAGTCTCACTCCAATCACACCCTACTTTGCATATACTTGATCTTAGCTACCCAAGCTAAATCAAGATTTATACAACAAGACAATGAAATAAATGAAACTACACTTTACAGATTTGTGTAGGCAGATTTAGCTCGAGGAAGAAGTTAAAGACAGCTGGGATGATGATCGTTGAAGCAACTTGCGGTTTGAAGCTCCTTCTTCCTTTGAAACACTCAAATATGGAGAAAAGGGATTTGAAAGTCTTTCTTGCACTTCTTTTCTCTCTATGATCCTTAGAGTAGTGAGTATTCTTTTTTCTCACGTTCATTTGAATGTCTTTTTATAGAATGAGGAAGATTGGAACGTTGTAGGAGTGGTTGGCGTGCAATAAATGAACTCCAACGTTCAAAAATTTGACCGTTATACTCCAAGTCGAAGATGAAGTCGACTTGGCCTGCGACTTGGTTTCCAAGTCGCACATGGAGTCGACTTGGCCTGCGACTTGGGTTCTTTAGAAACTCAAGTCTGAGACTTGGGTCGACTTGGCTTTCAGACTTTAACTTAAGTTGATCCTGAAGTCGACTTGGGTTGCGACTTGGCTTGATCTATTGCAAAAACGCCTTGATCCTCACTTGAAATGTCTTGAATCTTGCAAACCATTTGAAAGCTTTGAGTCCTTGCACAATATATGTATGTTCCTTGCTTTGCTTTGGACTCACTTGGTCTTCACAACTTGGATATTACTCCATTTGGAAGCTAGCTTGAAGATTTGCTTTGAGCTTGATAGACTTGATTTGAATTTGTACTTAGATTCTTGCTTTGATCTTCAAAACTTAAGTTTCTCTTTAAGAGTAGTCTTTACATCTCATCTGTATGTGAGAAACTTCAAATGGATGTCTTGAATATGCTTTGAAACTTCAGCTTAGACCTCAAAACTTCTCAAGTCGAAGTTGGAGTCGACCTGGTTTGCGACTTCGCCCAAGTCGCACTTGGAGTCGACTTCGTCTGCGACTTCGTAATCTTCGGGAGCCAGATTTCAACGCTGGACATTTTTGTGCACTTTGAAGTCGATGCTGGAGTCGACTTCGTATGCGACTTGACTACCCAAGTCGCATGTGGAGTCGACTTGGCCTGCGACTTCACTCGTCAGAATTCCATTTTCAACTCTGTCCAGTTTTGGCTTGTTTTAAGTCGTTTGTGGAGTCGACTTCACTATCGACTTCACTCCCAAGTCGAAGTTCAAGTCGACTCGAAGATCGACTTGACTTCTCTGCTTTCCTTAAACACTTGGCAAACATATTAGTCATATATATATACTCAAATTAGTTCTTGTTAATCATCAAAACTCAATCCTTGGTCAATTTGTTTTATTTTGAACATTGTTTCCAACAATCTCTCCCTTTTTGATGATTGACAGAACTTCATTTGAGTTGATACCTTTCAAAAAAAATTCAAACATGTTCATTTGAGAAAACAGAGCATATAAGTATCTTTGAACATATAATTTAGAGTTTTGAGTTTAAATGAGAACATTTTCAGAACATTAGTCATTTTGGCATAGAGTATGCTTGAATACCTTACAAGCCATATATTGAGTATTAATCATTAAGAATACTTTGTATTTATAAAAATTGCAATCACTTATCAAATATATCAATCATATCAATCAAAAACCACTAAAACATCTTTTCATATATATATATGAAGTTTCATTACAGAGAACAAAAATTAAAGCATAAATGAAACCTTAAATACAATGTACCCAACCCAAAACTTAAAAAAAACTTTCAACTCAATTCCTATTCTATCTATTCTATCTCCCCCTTTTTGTCAATCAAGCAAAAATAATGATTTGATGAATTGAAATTGAGAGATCGGATATGGAATAGGTTTGATGGGACAATGATGGGCCGAGGAGTAAACAAGAGAAGCGTGATCGGGAGTTGCCTCTCTATGAACTGAACCCGACTCGTAGGGATCGAGTTCAGGCATGGGTCTCTTCTTATGATGGCCTGAGGCAAGATGATAGCGGATTTTTCGCATTTCTCGCTCGATTCTATCTTGTCGGGAATGCATATCTTCAAGCGCATTAAGGACACCGGTGACAAGACTTGTCATCCGGTTTTCTTGATAGCCCATTTCTGTCCTCATGGCAATGATTTCATCTTTGAGATCCCTTAGGGTGACCTCCTCAGAAGAGGTGGGAGGCACCCGTTCTCTTGCAGCGGACCCTTGTGGAGAGTAAGATCCGTGCGATGGAGGAGAAGCGGCCCGTGCAGGTGAAGCCATGGGAGATTGCTCCCCCTCAGCTTGTGCTTGGTCTTCTCGATGCTCTTCTTCTGGAGCTTCGGACCTGAGTTCAAGCACATTTATCTTCATCCTCTGGATTAGTGCTTTGTTGATTGCATTGGTGGACTTGAGCACTTCGAATGGCTCGCCTTCAATGTCCACTTCAAAATGTTCGAGGATCTTTGTGATCCAAGTGCCGTAAGGAAGGACTCCCCTCGGATTATCCTTTCGACTCGCCAAGGCTTCTAGAAACAATCTAGGTAGACTCACCTTGACTTTATTTGTTACTTTCCATAAGATCCCAGCTTCTTGTGGGTTCAATTGATTTCTTCCACCGCCCTTTGGGTAGATGCAGTGGGCAATGAGAAGTCTTAGAACCCGTAGTCTTGGTGATAAATCCATGTATCGAAGAAATTTGATGCCCGGATGATACTTGTTACTCCGGGTGAGCTGATTGTATATCTGATCCATTGTGAGATCCTCAGGAAAAGGTTCTTCAACATAGGGGACTCCAAGTATTTGTCCTAAATGACTCATTGCTCTGGTCTGGCTTGGATTTAACCCGATTCCAAAATCCATTTCCACTTCTTTGACATATGTACCAAAATTTTCTTCATCCCACTCATAGTAAAAGATTCTGGTAAGATCTGGATAGACCCTGTCATCCTCCTTTAGCAATTTGGTCCATCCTTGAAAATCTAATAGGTCTTCTATGTCGGACCCATAATCTTTTAAAATTTAAAATCTATGATTTTTGGTATGAATACCTTTCGTTCATAGAAGTTCTTGTAGAATCGGCCATGATTGATCTCTGTTCTGAAATAGGTAGTGGGCATCTTTAGTACTTGAGTTTTTCCAGCCACGGCGCCCCTTCTACTTGCCCCGGAGTGTGTGCTCTGTGAGGTTTGGGCTTGTTCCTCACGACCCGCAGTGTTGGATGGAGTTCCTTCTTGGAATCGAACTCTTCTGCCCGTAGATGTAGAGGGTTCCTCTCTTGCCCTTTTTGCGGGTGTCCTAGCTTTTCTAGGAATTTCTTTCTCTGTGAGAGATGTGGAAGGTCTAGGCACAGGCTTTTGTGATGGTTTTGAGACGGCTTTCTTTGGGGCCATTTGGAATGAGATATGAGGTTTGAAAATGGAGTTGTGATAGGCTGCCTGTTGGCAAGAAAATGAGAGAGAGAAGCCGGAGATGGAGGATTCAACCGGAGAATCGCCGGAAAAAATGGTATGCCGGAGGAGAGAATCGCCGGGAGAGAAGAAAAAAAGGATGGTCTGGCGGGAAATGAGGGAGAAAGAAAAAGAAAGGAAAGAAATAGAGAAGAAAAAAGAATTCGGACGGTCGCGCGCTCGCGGAGTCGACTTGCCCTAGGCGAAGTCGAATTCGACCCTAGCGGAGTCGACTTCGCTTCTGGAGGCGGAGTCGACTTGGCGTCCTTGGAGTCGACTTGACTCATCGACTTGACATTTTCCAATTTAATTTTCTTATTTATTTTTCCTAGTTTAGCTCTATCATTCTCATATCATTCCTAATCTTATAAAATGAATCCTTGGCTAGAGGTTTGGTAAAAATATCAGCAATTTGGTCTTCTGTTTTTACATATTCTAAGCACACATCATGATTTTCAACATGTTCACGAATAAAATGATGTCTCACATCAATATGTTTGGTTCTAGAATGCAATACAGGATTTTTAGTCAAACAAATTGCACTTGTATTATCACATCTAATAGGAATATCAACATAATCAATACCATAATCCTTTAATTGCTGTTTCATCCAAAGTAATTGGGCACAACAACTACCGGCGGCTATGTATTCGGCTTCCGCAGTAGATAGTGCAACACTTGTTTGTTTTCTTGAATGCCATGAAACTAGCATATGTCCAAGAAATTGACAAGTTCCACTAGTACTTTTTCTATCTACTTTATATCCGGCAAAGTCTGCATCCGAATAGCCGATTAGATCAAAGGTTGACCCCTTTGGATACCATAGTCCAAGATTTGTAGTTTTTAACAAATATTTAAAAATTCTTTTTACAGCAAGTAGATGTGATTCTTTTGGACATGCTTGGAATCTAGAGCACATACAAACACTAAATAGGATATCGGGTCTAGAAGCAGTTAAGTATAGCAAGGATCCTATCATGCTTCTATAAAGTGTTTGATCGATACTTTTACCATTTTCGTCCGTGTCGATCTTGATTGTAGAGCTCATTGGAGTGTTTGCCCCTTTGCTATTCTGCATTCCGAATTTCTTGAGCATTTCTTTGACATATTTGGACTGGTTTAGAAATATTCCTTCATTTTGTTGCTTGATTTGAAGTCCAAGGAAGAAATTTAATTCTCCCATCATGCTCATTTCGAACTCGCTCTGCATTATCTTAGAAAATTCTTGACAAAGATTTTCATCAGTAGCACCGAATATTATGTCATCCACATAAATCTGTACAATCAAAATATTTTTATTTTTGTACTTGATGAATAAAGTAGTGTCTACTTTCCCTCTTTGAAACTCATGATCAATCAAGAATCTATTTAACCTTTCATACCAAGCTCTTGGTGCTTGTTTTAGTCCATATAATGCTTTGGTTAATTTATAAACAAACTTTGATTGATCCTTTTCTTCAAAACAAGGGGGTTGTTCAACATATACTTCTTCATTCAAATAACCATTCAAAAATGCGCTTTTTACATCCATTTGAAACAATTTGAAGTTCATATGAGAAGCAAATGCTAGTAGGATGCGTATGGCTTCTAATCTAGCCACGGGTGCATACGATTCTTCAAAATCAATTCCTTCTTCTTGGGAATACCCTTTGGCTACTAATCTTGCCTTGTTTCTAATTACAAGACCGCTTTCGTCTAATTTGTTCCTAAATACCCATTTTGTACCAATGACTGTATGATTGTTTGGTCTAGGAACTAAATGTCATACATTGTTTCTTTCGAATTGATTTAGCTCTTCTTGCATTGAAATAACCCAATTTTCATCATTAAGAGCTTGTTCAATGGTATTTAGTTCAATTTTCGATACAAACGCATATTGGCCATAAACGTTTTGTTTTGATCTTCTAGTTTTTACTCCTTCATATATGTTTCCAATAACTTGTTCAATTGGATGGGCATTTTTGAACTTTAAATCAGTTGGAGGTTTGTAAGTGTCATTACCTTCACTTACCTCTTCCTCCACTGGATTTTCTGGCTTGAGCTCGAGTTCCTTCGGTTGTTATTTGCTTTTTGTCTCATCTGCATCACTTAGTTCATCCTCCTTTCTCGGACTTTGGTTAATTTCATCAAATACAACATGTATGGATTCTTCTACAACTTGGTTTCGTTTGTTGAATACTCTATATGCTTTGCTATTTGATGAATAACCAAGGAATATAGCCTCATCGCTTTTGGCATCTAATTTGCCCAAATTGGTTTTTCCATTGTTTAAAACATAGCATGTACATCCAAAAGCATGAAAATATGAGATATTTGGTTTCCTTCCTTTCCATAGTTCATATGGGGTCTTTTTCAAGATTGCTCGAATGGTAACTCGGTTCAAAACATGACAAGCTGTACTCACAGCTTCACCCCAAAATTTCTTGGGTAGATTGCTCTCATTTAGCATAGTTCTAGCCATCTCTTGTATAGTTATATTTTTCCTTTCTACTACTCCATTTTGTTGTGGAGTTCTTGGTGCAGAAAATGTGTGGTGAATTCCTTTTTCATTGCAAAATTCCATGAATCGTTTGTTTTCGAATTCGCCACCATGATCGCTTCTTATGGTCACAATAGTACTTTGTTTTTCATTTTGCACCAAATTTACAAAAGTTGCAAACATAGAGAAGGCTTCATCTTTACTAGCTAAGAGAATTATCCATGTGAATCTTGAAAAATCATCAACTATGACAAATACATATTTCTTTCCACCAATGGTTAGAATGTCGGATGGCCCGTATAGATCCATATGTAGCAATTCAAGTGGCTTAGTGGTGGAAATTTCCTTTTTGGTAGAGAAAGGCATCTTGGGTTGTTTTGATAATTGACATGCCTTGCAAATCTTGTCTTTGTCATATTTCAATCTTGGTAATCCTTCTACCAAACTCTTTTTCCATAGGGTTTTTATGTTGCCCATGTTTATATGTCCAAGCCTCTTGTGCCAAACCCATGGATCGTTATCAATGGCCATTAGATATTGACCATCTAATTCATCAAGTGAAACCAAATAAATATTTTCATGTCTTTTACCACTAAACATGATATGTTCTCCATCAAATACATTACATATAGATGATTCAAACACAACTTTGTATCCTTTATCACATAATTGGCTAATGCTCATTAAATTGTGTTTGAGTCCTTCAACAAACAAAACATCTTCCATGCATGCATTTGAAATACTATGTATATTTCCTTTACCTTTAATCTTACCTTTTTCATTATTACCAAAGGCAACCATTCCATCGTTGCATGGCTTAAGTTTATGAAACAAACTTCTTTCACTGGTCATATGCCTTGAGCAACCGCTATCCATGAACCATTCATTGTTTGCCTTTGCCTTTAAACATGTCTGAAAGATAAGCAAATAAATCTTATCTCCTTGGTACCCATTTTATGGGTCCATTTGGGTTAGTAATATAAATCAATTTTTGTTGTTCTAACTTTGAAAGCCCAAATCTTGTGTTTCTTGGAACCCAAACTAATTTTGCACCATGGTCATATAATTTCTTAAAATTACATTTGTAAGTTTTATGTCCCATTTTATTGCAGAAATTACAAGCCATAGGTAATCTTGGAGTAGGCCTCCAAGTATACAATGGTTCATATGTTGGTCTTTTAGTCCACTTAAAGTTTTTCTTTTGTAGCTTGTAAAAAGATGCAGATTTAGTTTGATATTTCTCAAGTGTTTGCACATTTGATTTGCTACTTTCTCCTTGCTCAAATGTATGATACCCAAGACCTCTTTTATGTGTTTGGGAGGTCATATTCAGAAACATTTTAACACTTTCTCCTGGATTAGAGAACTTAGCTAATGATTCATTTAATGATTTGTTCTCCATTTTTAGCAATTTAGTTTCATCTTTCAATTTGTCTAATCTTTCTGCAAGTTTACCATTTACAATTATTGTTGCATCACATTGTCTTTTCTTAATTGTAAACTTGCTTCCTAATTTCTTTATTTCTTCATATAATGAATCATATGCAGTTTGTAGTTCATCTAATTCAGTACATTTGAGGCATTCTTGAAAGGAAGAATAACTTGATTCAGAAAGGGAGAGTTTAGAGCTTACCTCTTCATTGCTTGTGTCTTTTGTTGAGGTAATTTGTTCTCCTTGCTCGATTTGTGCCATGCAGCAAATTCTTGCACATTCTTCCGCCTCTATGTCGTCGGTTGAGGAGCTACTCGTCGTAGATTCTTCATCATTTACGTACATGCCTCTTCCTTTGTATTTCTGGAATCTTCTATTGTTCCCTCGATCCTTTCTTTGTTCTTTTGCCTTGTTTTCTTCGGGAGTTGGACATTGAGCCTGCATATGTCCCGAACCGCCACATCGGTAGCATTTGGTTGATTCTTTCTTCTTTTCTCTGGGAGTTCTTTCTTTGAAGCTTCTGAAATTCTTGCCTTTCCTCACAAATTTTCTGAAGCGTTTTGTGAGTAGGGCAATCTCATCGTCGTTTTGAGAAGAAGATGTGTCATCGGTGTCTTGTGCGGCTTTTAAGGCAATTGCTCTTTTGCCCCTGTGTTGATCTTCATTTCTTCTCTTGATTAGCTCATGTGACATGAGAGAGCTAATTAAGTCTTCAAGCTTTAATGTGTTAAGATCCTTGGCTTCTTCTATTGCAGTGATTTTTGGGGTCCATGATTCGGGTAGAGCTCTTAAAATTTTCATAACCTGGTCAGATTCAGAAATAGCCTTTCCAAGACCTTTTAGAGCATTAGTAATCTTTGAGAACCTAGCAAACATTTCAGAAATATTTTCTGTTTCTAGCATTCTAAAATTCTCTAGTTCTCCAATCAAGATATTTCTTCTCGTCCCTTGGACTTGAGAAGTTCCTTCATAGATAGAGGTTAGTGTATCCCATATCTCTTTGGCGGTTAAGCAAGAGGATACCCTATCATACTCAGAAGCAGTAAGAGCACAAAATAAAGAGTTCATAGCTTTGGCGTTGCTCTTAACAGTTCTTACTTCCTCATCGGTCCATTTGGAAGCTCGTTCATCGATAGGCAAAGTTACTCCATCTTGAATAGCAATCCAAGAATCCATATCGGTAGCCATGATGAGTTGCTTCATACGAAGCTTCCAATATCCAAAATTGTTCCCATCAAACAACGGTGGCCTTGTAAAGGATTGACCTTCAGCAAAAGCGGGAACGGAAGTAGATTGGGATGCCATATTGATAGGATCTCTTTGGTAAACTCAAAGACCTGCTCTGATACCACTTGTTGGTCCCGAGTTGATGGCTAAACCCAAGAGGGGAGGGGTGAATTGGGTTCTTTTAAAAAATCTTTGATAAATCAAAAACTTAACCCCTTTCAAAAATTAATCCCCTTATGAAAGCTAATGGAGAGCAAATTAAAATAACGCAGTAATAGAAAACAGAACACAAGATTTATAGTGGTTCGGGCAAACCTTCCCTACTCCACTCTTCCAAGCTCACACTCCGTTGTGACTTGGGTTCCACTATGTATTCCTTGAATACACTTAGAGTCACCGCTCTCTTCTAGATTCAAAGCTCTAGGGGGCATATACAACTAGAGCCACTTGCTCTCTTCTAGATTCTAGCTCTAGGGGGCATAAACAACTCACATGCAAAAGTAGGTGATGAGTCTCACTCCAATCACACCCTACTTTGCATATACTTGATCTTAGCTACCCAAGCTAAATCAAGATTTATACAACAAGACAATGAAATAAATGAAACTACACTTTACAGATTTGTGTAGGCAGATTTAGCTCGAGGAAGAAGTTAAAGACAGCTGGGATGATGATCGTTGAAGCAACTTGCGGTTTGAAGCTCCTTCTTCCATTGAAACACTCAAATATGGAGAAAAGGGATTTGAAAGTCTTTCTTGCACTTCTTTTCTCTCTATGATCCTTAGAGTAGTGAGTATTCTTTTTTCTCACGTTCATTTGAATGTCTTTTTATAGAATGAGGAAGATTGGAACGTTGTAGGAGTGGTTGGCGTGCAATAAATGAACTCCAACGTTCAAAAATTTGACCGTTATACTCCAAGTCGAAGATGAAGTCGACTTGGCCTGCGACTTGGTTTCCAAGTCGCACATGGAGTCGACTTGGCCTGCGACTTGGGTTCTTTAGAAACTCAAGTCTGAGACTTGGGTCGACTTGGCTTTCAGACTTTAACTTAAGTTGATCCTGAAGTCGACTTGGGTTGCGACTTGGCTTGATCTATTGCAAAAACGCCTTGATCCTCACTTGAAATGTCTTGAATC
The DNA here is from genome assembly GCA_030490835.1 of Annona cherimola. Taxonomy (NCBI): domain Eukaryota; kingdom Viridiplantae; phylum Streptophyta; class Magnoliopsida; order Magnoliales; family Annonaceae; genus Annona; species Annona cherimola. The sequence goes on along the minus strand of CM059971.1, from coordinate 30,259,634 downwards.
TTGCAAACCATTTGAAAGCTTTGAGTCCTTGCACAATATATGTATGTTCCTTGCTTTGCTTTGGACTCACTTGGTCTTCACAACTTGGATATTACTCCATTTGGAAGCTAGCTTGAAGATTTGCTTTGAGCTTGATAGACTTGATTTGAATTTGTACTTAGATTCTTGCTTTGATCTTCAAAACTTAAGTTTCTCTTTAAGAGTAGTCTTTACATCTCATTTGTATGTGAGAAACTTCAAATGGATGTCTTGAATATGCTTTGAAACTTCAGCTTAGACCTCAAAACTTCTCAAGTCGAAGTTGGAGTCGACCTGGTTTGCGACTTCGCCCAAGTCGCACTTGGAGTCGACTTCGTCTGCGACTTCGTAATCTTCGGGAGCCAGATTTCAACGCTGGACATTTTTGTGCACTTTGAAGTCGATGCTGGAGTCGACTTCGTATGCGACTTGACTACCCAAGTCGCATGTGGAGTCGACTTGGCCTGCGACTTCACTCGTCAGAATTCCATTTTCAACTCTGTCCAGTTTTGGCTTGTTTTAAGTCGTTTGTGGAGTCGACTTCACTATCGACTTCACTCCCAAGTCGAAGTTCAAGTCGACTCGAAGATCGACTTGACTTCTCTGCTTTCCTTAAACACTTGGCAAACATATTAGTCATATATATATACTCAAATTAGTTCTTGTTAATCATCAAAACTCAATCCTTGGTCAATTTGTTTTATTTTGAACATTGTTTCCAACAGGTGGCAACCCTGACAATTCTTTTGGAAAAAACATCAAGAAACTCTCTGACTACCGGGATATCCTCCAGTTTTACTTTAACCTCACTCATCGTCATAGCTGCCTTGAAGAATTCATAATATTCTTGCCTAAATTTTCTTAAGGCTTGAAAAGCTAGATGTGGCACCTTTTGTCTATTTCCTTCAAATAAAACTGTCTGATTTATTATGTTAACTGTAATCCTCCATGTCTCTAGACTAATATGTGCTACCCACTTGGTCATCCAATCCCATCTCAGAATTACTTCTAGGTCCTTTATGGGCATCGCTGCCAACTTACCCAGTATCACTAGTCCCTTGATGCCCATAGGATATGCGTAACATGCACTCTTCACGGAAAGATTACCTCCAATTGGTGATGTAATAATATATTCTTCCACCAATGGCTCGTCGATATATTATTCTCTTTTACAAACTCAGATATAATAAATGACAAATCTGCATCAGTTCCTAATAAAGTTCTAGCATAGATATTGTAAACCTTTACGACACCTGTGATCATGTCTACTAGAATCTGAGCCTGTCTTGGGTGTAGTGTAAAAAAATTTGTCGATTGTCTTGTCCCTTGATTTTACACATTCTGTTGTCGCCCCATTGTTCTCCCTGCCTGACTATTTTGATTTTAGGTTGTTGAGAAGTTAACATTCCAACAGTAGTGCAAATTTTTTTCCATATGCCGCGATATTTTACACCGAAAGCATACTACTCCCGCTTACTAATTCTTTAGTGAATGCCCAACTTCTCCACACTTGTGACAAGTTTAAAGCAAAAGGGGACATTACCATTGGTGGAACTGATTACATCATTTGCACTTCTTTTTTCTCTCATTCAGCTTATAGCATTCTTTACTAATAAACCTTTGACCTGCTGAGGTCTCAGATGTCTGTGTTGGCTTTTTACTTGAAGTTTCTCCTTCAATAGATTCTACTGATCTCTTTCTTACAAACATCTTGCTAAACTAAGTTATTGTCTTCTTAGCCCACATCGCTCAATCCACTGCCTTGCTACACGTTTCCAATGGCTTGGTCATCACCATGTCTCGAATGCTTTCATTGAGACTATTTTGGAACCTTTAGATTCAAGCATCATAATCTTCTACCAGATTATGGGAAAATCAAATTAAAGATTAAAACTTTGTTTCATAATTAGCCAAAGACATCTCTCCTTGATTTAACTCTGCAAACTCTCGAGCTTTGGTGATTCAAACTATTGGTGGGAAAAGCTTTTTATAAAAGGCATCTAAGAATCTTGGTCAAGTAGTTTATTCCTTTTTGCTCTCAAAGATTCTCTTTTGTGTTTGCCACCGATCGTAGGCATCTCCATCTAACTTCAATGTGACATAGAATACCTTCTGTTGATCCAAACGTTCAAGGAACTCTAAGATTTTGTTGATAGTCAACAACTATTTCTCTGCTGCCGTGCTATCTCCTCTCGAAAAATAAGGAGGGTATTCTCGATGAAAAACACTGCTCCCTAGCACGGTAGTCTCTAAAGATTAAGGTGGTGGATCGAGATTCAGAAAGTCAATAACTTACTCTCCCGCTCTTAGTCGAGAACCACGAAGGCTATCTTGACCGCCTTCGCTAGCTCTTTTCTCTTGCTTTCCACTCATTCTCTCTGCTGGTTTGTGGTTGTAGCTTAGCCTTCACCAACTACAGTGGTTCCTTATTGATGAAGATTTCCATCGATTATATCCAATCAGGCTAAAATTTTCTCAACGAAACTTTTGAATCGAGCCTCATGCTTCATCATTCGCTTATGAATTGTTGACCTCCTCCTAAGATTTTAATTAGTACTAACTATTCCTTTAGACCTCTGAGGGAACCTTGAGCATTCATCAAGTGGTATATAAGCTCTTTTGTTTGCCCTCTAAGATGATTCTCCTTGGGGTGGGTATACTCTTTGGTTTGACCTTGGAACAACTCTTGCTTAGGATGTACCCGCTTTGGACATACCAGTCAATGATGGATTAACTCCCTAACCCTCCCTTTGCATTGGGTTAGGCCGTGGAGGATTTCCATGAGAGGCCATTCTGAAACAAAGATTTATTATTTTAACTTAAGAAAATATCTTAAGTTCATGCATAGCCAAATAAATAATATATCATTCCACATAAAAGAACAATCCATCATAAGTAACTTTTATTATTTACTGCAAGTTTATTACAATTAGGAAACATTTATTACATTAACAGAAGAAAACAACTCAAGTTTAATCTCCTCTTTTCCACTGTCCCTTAATTGTACAATCTTTAGCCCTATGCCCAGGCACCTTGCAAATATTGCAAGCAATCTCATGTGGGTAGTCCTTTGCCTGATGTCTAGGTTGCGTACATTTGAAACCAGTATTTGGTGGAAGCATACACTTCCCCCATGCCTGAACTTGTACTTAGCGCATGGCAGTAGCTTTCCCAAACTGGGTGGTGGAACCTTCTTAGACGTAGGCTCCCTTAAGGGCATAGTACGTGCTGGTGGAGGAGACAGCTGGATAGGCATATTTGGAATAGGCGTCTATTAAACTAGAGGATTTGGCTTTGGGACAAATGAGTTAGACCCAGAATGGGTCACATGTAGTTCCTTTTGCATCTTCAACATCATTAATGCCATGTTGGTCACTACCCCTTTTAAGGTCTCAAAGTTTTGACATATCTCCTGTTGGACCTCTTGAGCTCGAAGTAGCTCGAATTTAATTATCCTATGCCAATCTCAGATTCCTTAGGTTCTCCATTACCAAATCCAATTTATCTACATTGGTTGGTGCCCTCTTAGCATGTGCTCGTGCTGCTCCAAATTCACCATTGTTTGGTGCTTTCCCCATCTCTATATCTCTCTCAGGAAAACTCGTTCCAAATGTCATCTCTCTGTTTATGAAAATAGTGAATGTCAATTTAATCACTATTTTCAGCATTAAAAAGGCAAAGTAAATTGAAATTACTCTTAACATGTTTTCATGTCCTCTGCTTTATTCATCTCTATGCATGGAATTGTTCTAATACAATCTGTAATTGCCTGAACTAAAAATTGAAACCTTTGTCTCAATTTTCAGTCCAAGTCATTTAAAACTCCAGGATCTTTCCATATATTGAATAAAACCATCTCAAAAAAGTAATCATAAATAAACTTGAATTATTACATCCAGGTAATCATGTTCATAAAGTTATTACAATCATGCCCACATCAACAAAAATGTTTACATCCACGTCAAGTCATTTATTACATAAGATTAAAATATACGAATTAGATAAATTCATCAAGTCATCACCTTCTCATTGGCCACCATCCACTAGGTCATCTGAGAGTCAAAGGAAAAGTGATAAGTTTTGAAGAACTTAGTAAGATCATGCCATGCAATTAAGATCATAAGAATATATCATCTTCTCTCAATTGCTCAATTTTTTAAGCCTTTAATACATCTTATATGCCATCGTCTTTTTCTAGAAGTTCCTATTTTTAAGTTTGGAGACTATCCCAAGGATTTAGAACCTTAAATCCATTAAGATACTCCTCTATTCCCCAAACTCAAACTTCTAGGTCTCATTTGGCTAATCTAGCCTTTCTATGAACTCAGAATATCCAAAGTCATAGGAAACAACCCCTAAATCACTCAAATCGGATCTCTAGAGCTCAATTTATATCAATTTGAAAATGGGTGCACCAAATTATGTCACGTGTCCCTTATCACCGGTGACTTGGGCTGCCAGCAACTAAAGAAGAAATCATGGCCATAATTAAGGCCAGATTGTTCTAATATAATCATGTGATAAATTCTCAATAAATCATGCCATAATTAAAGACTCAAACATGCAAAATTTGCTTTCCTTAAAGAAGAAAATAAAATAGGACACTTTAATAGATCAGATCATCTCTTCCCTTTCTCCAGCGACAGCATTTCTTCTCTTTCGTTTGGTATTCCTCCATTAACTTCCTAAATGGTTCATTTACAGCTTCCCCAGAGGATTCGACGGAGAAACGACCGTTTCATTTTAAAATTTGAATTTCAAACTGGTGGGGCCCATAGAGCTCACAACGGCACAATATACATTTATTCATTTACTAGGATTTGATCTCAATACTTCCTCTACTGAAAATCAACACCTTAACCACTTAAGCATCTGGGACTACTGAATTAAATGCTTATAACATTTTATCTAACCCAACCTATTCAGCCTAAGTAAGCTTAAGTAGGCTTAGCTCATTAACAATTTACTTATTCCTGGCCCATTGTGTAGTACCCACATTTTTTAGATTTGCAACCCATAAGTACGTATATAAATAAAAATTTTGGGCCATGAAATTAATAAAATTAGAATTTTATTAATGGCCTAAAATTATAAAGTAAGAAAAGGGAGAACTAATAAATAAATAATGAGAAGTTAGAGTGTTAATGTTGAATGAAGTAATAATAAAATGTATTATTTAATTTTAGATTAATTAATGAATTTTAGTGTAATGGTTTAATTTAAGTAATTAATTGATTTAAATTGTTTAAATTAATGAATGACCATGATTTGTGGCTTAAAAATGCGTATCGTGGATTTAAGTTATAAAATTTAAAATTTTATGATTCATATATGTAAATATATATAGATATATATAATAATAAAGAAGTGTAGCTGCATATATATGTGTGTGGAGTACCAAAAGAAAAGGGGCAGCCACTTATGTATGCATGCGACTACCAAACAGAAAAAAAAAAAACAAAATCAAAGGGGCATTAGCCCCTTCCAGCGCTGAAACGGGAGAGAAAACGGGAGGTGAAAGAAAAAAAAAGAGGATGAGGAAGAGGGAAGAAGGAAGAAGGAGAAGAGAGAAGAGGAGGAGAGAGGAATAGCCATTCATCCACCCCCACGTCACCGCTGCAACTACTGTCCAATCCGTTGCCAGTGACCGGAGGTAAGGAAGATGGGTTTTTGTTAATTTTTGAAATTTTCTTTCCAAGCATGGGAAAATCATAGGGCTTTTGTTTAATATGGGTAGATCTATAAGAATGAAGGGAGAAATTATAAGTAAGGGAATGGAAATTCGAATCCATAGCTACAGTGACTTACGGTTTTGAAATTTCTTCCTAAAATGGGTAGGAATTATAAGGGTTTTCATGGATTCATGTAGATCTTCATTTTGGGAGCCGAATAATGTATATGGAATGTGAAAATTGAATCCTATGCATGAATCCGAAATTTCAAGAGTTGAAAAACTTTAATATTTTTGCCCCAAATTGTTATATAATGTATTTAAATGATGTTGGGATGTATTATTTGTAAAATTACATGTATAATATTGGGTAGGAAAGGAAATTCAAATTTTCCATCATACCTAGAACGTGGGGACGCCCTAAAAATGTGGCCTAGGCATAGGGCTTTTATACTATTTATGTATGGGATGATTTATAAATAATTTTGAACCCATTCGAATGTTGAAATGAGTAGAAAAATATAGGAGCAGGTGGATATATATGTTACCAACATATATTGTTAGTTGTAAACATTAAGTTTAGTAATTTAATAATGTATTAATATAAATTTAGATCAAAATGTGCAAATCTTAAAGCCAAAATCTAGACTTATATGATAAATAAAATTGGGTAGTTAGGAAATTTGTATGGAGGTATGAGTTTTGTTTTAACTAAATATGTACAGGGTGAATTTTATATAATTTTGGTATCAAATAAATATGGTAAAAAATGAATGAATGGGTAGCAGTTATATGGTATGTATATGAATGGTTGGAGGGTTAAAAATATTAAACTTGTTGTATATAAATCATGTGAAAATGAAAGGGAGTAAACTCTCTAAATTTTGAAGCTTAAAACTCATCATTTAAATGACTAAAGTTGAAAGTGTATGGGTGATGAATTTGGGTTTAAAGATGACTCTTAAATGAATAATTTTAATTTTAAAAGCATGATATATATTTTATTTGTGATAAATGGGTGGCTAAGCAAAGTTGTAATTATTAAAAATATATATGTAGGAATTTTAAGCCTAAATGAATGTTAAATTTAGACAAGAACATAAATGATGAATGTGGCTATAGTAAATGGATTATAATTATTATTTTAAAAAATATAATACATGTGAATGATGATGGAATGATAAATTATAAGTTAGATAAATAAAAGAAAAGGGAAGTTGGGGAAAGTCCAACTATTAAATTGAGATTATGAGCTTGGATATTAATTTTTAGGGATTTAATTATTGTATTTATATAATTATGATTAGTTTAATCATTAGATGATGAGGTATTATATGTTAAACTATGAGTATTGAGATTTAAGTGAAATAACCTAGTTAATTGGTTGTTTGGCCATGAAAACAAATTTATTAGATTAACTCATATGCTTTATGTAGAAATGAAATAAAATTAAAATGAAGTAAAATAAATTATGCATTTCAAGCAAGTAAGAGAGTTAAATAAGAGTGAAATGGAATGAATTATGAAATTGAGGAGCGTGTAGGGTAATTTAAAATATCAAGTTACTTAAGTTATTTTTCAATGGGTACTTGAGATTTGATGGTTATATTTTGAGGGGGGGAAAAGCTGTAAAGGTTATCTTAAGTTCAAATGGCTTTACAATACGAAAATGTCATTTATATATCGAGTGAAAGGTCTATTATTATATATGTCTTAATTGATATATTAAATGCAAAGTTTATGCATATATGAGTTATCTAAGTGTATTTTGAATACAAAATAATGGAGAGGCTTTAATAGCCTATGATACATAAAATTTCAGATATAATGCAGTTTAAAATTTATAAATTCTAAGTATGAAGATCTATAAGATTAAGATTAACTTAATTTTTATGATGTCACTATATTGAATTTCATGTATTGATGTCTTAAATGAGGATAAGATGTTTGCCTAAGTGTGGGATGATTCTTTGATATGTGTAAGTCATATTGAAATGACTAAACCAGAATTTTAAATAAAATGGAAGAAAATAAGATATATTTTTTAGATAAAATAAGGTTATTAGTTAATATGTCAAATAATTTTAGTTGTTATTAGATATTTAAATTGAATTAAATGATTGAGATTTTAAAGAAAGAAATGAAAGTAATGGGGAACCCAATCAATGTGTTAATGTGGATGACCCTATTATATGTAAATAAGATCGAAGTTGCAGTAGATGAATTTACTATTTGAAAATATAAATCTTATAGAGACAAAATAAAAATGGAATATACTAACTTTTAAGTTGTATAAATAGTGGTATAAGCTATACTAAGCTTATATGTTCATTATGTGTTATATATAAAGTTAAAACTAAAATTACAATTATTGTTAAATATTAAATGCAAAGCTAATGCAATTTATAAGCTTATTCAAATGCAGGTTAAATGTGAGATGATATAAAGGTTTAAATAGCTTATAAAGTAAGAAATTTCAGATTCAGTTCAAGTTTGGGTGTAAAGGGTATTTCAAGGGTAGTTAACTTATAAGGTTATGGTTCATCCAATTTGAAAGTGTGGTTAAGTTAAAAAGGAGTTAGGAACTTTGAATAAGGGGATTTCAAGCTCATGAATACTTGAACTCCATGTCCAAAGGTCTCGAAAAAGTATATATAGTTAGATGCATAATTAATCATGGAATAAGTATGTGTGATGAGTGAAATAAATGCTTAGATGTATTCTTTGTTGGGTATAATAGGAAAGGGTAAAGGAAAGATGAAGGAAAGTATAACAGAAAGATGGAGAAAAGCTAAAGAAAAAAGGTAAGCAAGCCCTTCAAAATTATGTTTCAAAAGAATTTTATGGTAAGAAAATCCATTTCTTTCCATTTTATGAAATGATATTTACCAACGGATGATTATACTATTTTTCTTTTATGTGTTTGAATTGTGCCCCTTGAAATGACAATTTCTAGTTTATTTTATGATGTCATGCATATTCCCTCACAATGATCATGATTTATGGTATGCTTGAATGCATTAAGTAGCCCTGGGTGTGAGCCAAGAGGTGATGTTTCCAAGAAAATTGAGCCCAGTCACCTAACCTCGGGTCTTAAGGGTGGCGCCAGAGGCGTATCAAGTACCCTTTGGAGTTAAGCAGGATGTATATGATTCATGCATTGCATTGTTAAGTATGTAAGATCAGAAAAGTTATGATAGATGGATGATCACTTAGTAAGTGTCATCTACTGAACAAGGAATAAGTCATGATGCATGTACGCACTTATTTCATAAAAAGAATTTAAGAATTTTATATTTCCAACTAATACAACGAGTTTTGGGGAATTATGGGTACTTTTAATTGCTTGCTTACTGAGTATTTTGTACTCATTGTTTTCAAATAACCTATAAATGCAGATGATACAGGGTTAATAGAAGAGCTTAGTGAAGATATGACGTCTTGTACTTTCGAGGTATTTGGAGCTTTAGAATGTAATTGTTAAAATTGTATGTATTAAATTTGTATTACGTTAAGATTGATTAATGTAATATATAGCCTCTTGTGTGAAGTATGATTTAAATAAGGGATGTACTAGATGAATTTAAGTAGATGTGAATGATTTAGTAGAAAATGTTAGATTATATACTAATTGTCGGGTTTTATATTGCTCAAACGTCCTAAACGCAGACGGCAGGCCGTAGAATTTTAGTTATAAAAAATAGAACCAACGTAGGTTAAAATAAAAAAAAATTCATACTAATTTTTCAACACATTAGGTGAAAAGCTGTCGCGCGTATAAGGATGAAATTTTCACCACTTAAAGATCTGTGGAGTAAGGTTAGTGTACTCCATCAAGTCGAGGCGCTACACATTCTCAGTCTAGCGTTTAATGGTCAAGATGTCACATCAACGGACACATCATTATTTGACTGGTCAACTTATTTCTTCCTAATTATTATAATTATTATCAGACTTGAATCACACTCCATCTTCTTGAACTTGAATGAGTAGCAATGCCTATTAGGGGTGGGAATCGGGGCGAGTCAGCATGGGTCAGGGTGTGCCCAACCCTGACCCTACCTTTCAAAAATCTGGTTTGACCCTTATTTTTTTTAGGTCGGGACAAGGTCGGTTTGACACTTACTTTTTTTCATTGGGTCTTGGGACAAAATTCGGGTCGAGAATGGGTCAATTCCGGGATAACGGGTCAGGTAAAAACTACGGGTCAAGTAAGAAATTTTTAAGAATTTATGAATCTATCAAGTATAAAGACAAATCTATATTAAATTTAACTACTATATGCTTCAATCTATTACTAATCAATCAAAGTAAAACATAAATACTTAAATAAAACATAAATATTTATTTACCTGTATAAGAACAAGTTAATGAAACATACCTTGTTCAAAATTCTGGTCACAATTTGAATATTGAACCACTAATTGTCTGAACTCATTCCATGTCTTTTGTTGTTTATCTTCAACAAAAATAATAATGATGTCACAATGAGAATTAAAATGATAATTATTTAAGTATGTAGCAGGAGACATAAAAATTATCTGGAGTACATGTCAATAGTTTTGTAAAGACATAAAAATTATATCATAAGCTTTTCTAATGCATACGCATCTATCTTCATTCCCAACTTAGTTGCTCCCATATGAGCACAAGCTGGGAGCACATTACTCGATGTGAAATGATCTGGCGCATTACCACTCCCTCTAATTTCATTAAACAATTCAATTGCTTCATTTAGCTTCTTATTTTTGGCATACCTATTAGGCAAAAGAAAAAGATAATAAGACTATGAAAATGAATGACTCCCCCTTTAATCAATGCATTTTACCTAAGTGCATCTTCCCTCGGCATTGTATAAAAGATTTCTCTTGCAGACTCTTCACACCTCTCATGAAAATAAATCAACAGCTACTTGCTCTGAAGTTCTGTTGTTGTTTTTCCACCAAGCTTGGAAATAGAACTCATCACACCTACAAGAGATGCAAGGTCAGCACGCATGCAGCCTTCTTCTAAAGAAATTTTATTGCCACAGAGATCGAAGATAATTTTTTTGAAAAAAAATCAATGCAGAGGAAATAGATACTCTGGAGTCTGCATGCACGTTGCGCTGGGGTGCGGTGATGAATGATGAAACAACCGTCCACGTGTTCGACTAAACATGCTAGCAGAAGATAAGTTTATTTATATAATAATAAAACAGGGGATAAACTCGGCAGAAATTATCGCTGGGCGAAATGAAGAATGCAGGCTGAGGGTGCCAGCTAGCGTGTGATGGGCGGGCAGAGTACCAGGGGCAAGCTTACAAAATGCCTTTTTCGTGTGGATTTTGAGAAGAATGGGGGTGGTGGCTACCTTTAGTCGGACCGACGATCAGTAACACTGGCTGGATTTGCAGTCGGATTAGATCGATTCGCTGGAATCAATGCGATAGTGGATGACCATGGCTGCCGCTAGATTTGGATTTGGCCTGTGGGAGGGAATGGCGATGGCAATGGTAGATGGCTGCTGCTTGAGCGGGAATGGTGATGGCGACGGCAGACGGCTATTGCTCGAGCAAGGACGGTGAGGGGATGTCGACGGCGATTGATTTGGGCGGGACTGGTGCGGAAAGCCGGGACGGGAATGAATGCAGCTAGGGTTTGTTTTTAGGTCTGAACTCTGAGGAATATGAGTTCGGGCAGAGCAACGGGTTAGCGGGTATAAGCGGACCAGGATCCGCTAGGTCCACCCCGACCCACACTTTTTTAAACAACTCAAAAATTCGACCCACTTCGGTTTTAAACAAGGTTGGGGCGGGGCAGGTCACGGATCGATCCGCCCCGATTCCCACCCCTAATGCTTATCTTAGTACCTATGAAGTCCACAGAAGGTGCCACCACAGCGACAAACAAACTACATTAGCCCCACTCCCTTTCTGCACAACTCGCACCTACTCAAGCCTTATTTTTTCTCGCTCTTGTACTCACTCTCCCCTTCTATGGCAACCACCTCTATCACGACCTAATCCTATAGTTGTTCACCATGCTATCTATGTGACAAACTCGGATTAGTCATGCTTCAATGAATTTAATAATTAATACTTCATTCTATGATATCCAGAAATATAATCACAAATACAGCTCTGATTCAGTGTGTCAATTCGAATTGAAATTTCAATGCGCTAGTGTGTATCTGCCATTGAAATCGGCACCTCCCATCTCGTCCATTAGTTCAAACCAGGAAAATTTTAACATTTTCATCTAATTGTGAAAATTGCACAATCGCCCTCTTTCCACTCGAACAATGAAAATATGAGCGGATTGAGAAAATTTCAATGCCATTGACAATGCAATTTCCTCCTAGAGAAAAGAAATCACCTTCCCCATCGTTGCAACTCCCAAATCGCATTGTTTGCAGAAAATCCCTCCATGCCTAAGGGCGATTAAGAGTCGCAACCTCCATCACTCTGGATGGGGAAGAACAAAGAAGAGCAGGCCTTTGCTATTAATGTCACTGTTGCCATGGCGGCTAATGCCTCTAATGAGAATGTTGCACTAGCACATTGTCAGATATGGGGATTTGTCAAGTTTTGCTATTTTATTACATTCATGCTCATCGTCACCATCTTACTCTCTGGTGATTGAAGATTCACAATAATAACTCCAACAATGCATGCTTCCAAAATCCGCTGAAGTAAAGAACTTGCACAAATAGGTATCCACCTTCAGTAATGGCAAAAAATCAAGTAACCATAAAATCAACTATTTTACATGTCGTCTCCTGCACAAGCTTTCTCCTGCAGCCACGAAGCAAAACCAACAATAGATGATAGTCATGCAATTGATCACCATCTTCAACTCCAACTATAACATTCGACCGGCCTCTAAAATCTAGGCGTTGCCTCCATTGATTTTATTGGTATCTCAACCTAAAATATAGTGGTAAAAATAAAAAATTAGCTTGATACTCAGCAATCTTAGAGCTTCTACAGATCCACTCGTAGGGATTTCTATTTTTATTGTTGAGCTGTAGTTGGAGCTCTCTTAGATTGGCTGGAGAAGTTGTTTTGGAGTAGGAAACAAGGAAATTATACTTGTTATTATACTACAAAAGCTGTAATAGATTCTTTTTATAATGTTGCTAAAACATATTATTTTTTATTTTCATGTTTTCAAATCTTATTAGTTTAATATTCAGTTCCAATACTATCAATTTTTTTATTCATAGCTAATTTTGTTAAGAGTCGAGAGGATATGCGTGGATGAAAGGTGGAGATGAGCCCAAGCAGGTGTTCATGAGGAGAGAAATGGAGGTAGAGCCATTAAGGGAGGAAAAGGAGAGGAGAATTTGGAGCAGCGACCTACATAGGGTGGACAGGGAAGGTTTTGGGAAGCGAAGATTTTCCGAGAGAGAAGACGAAGCGACAGTGGTACTCCGAGGAAGGTAGCAGGGCCAGCCAATCTTTGGATTCAAAGGGTAGAGATAGCAACAACGAGCTTTGGATCTACCTCTTTCGTTTTCTTTCTTTAATCCTCTTCCTTCAATGCTCAATCTATCTTCTCCCTTAAATCTTCTTTGTGGTTTCTCGAATATTGAAGTGGGGATGATATTTTTTCATCTGGCCGATGGTCTTGGGCTTCATCTGTTCACCTAGGGGAATTTTTTCAATTTTGAATGCAGAAGAGGGTGGTTCTGCAAAAATTGCATTGGATTAAAAGTGAAAAAATCCTCATGTTCAAATGAAGGGATGGGATGAGGAGGGAAAATGTGGACAGGAAACGCAGTAACTTCACAAATATCTACTGTGTTAATAGGAAAAATTCCTATCAATTTATTACAAGACAGCAAATATAATAAATAAAATAAAATGCCCTTGCTGCACCGTCTCAACCCATTATCTCGCACTATTGACCAGATGGCCCCGTCTCTCCTAGAATTTAAATTGCTCAAAAATGAATTCAATAACTCAGTTAACAAGAAATAAACTATGTATATAATGGTATGGAACATCATGAAAAATATCACAGCAAATGCACCAAACACTGATCCAATGTATACAGTTATCAACACTGCTCACAATAGCACAAACTCACGGCCTTTAAGGGTACAACACATAGTCCATGGAGGAATATACCGCGACTCATTACAGTAATAATACATTGTCCACAAAGGGACATTCCAAAATAGCCTTCTAGCGTGCATAAGACCTACTAAGGAATTAAATAAAACTAATACACATGTCCTCAGGATCCCATATGTGCAAATCCATTCCACATAGTTAATGATCATGATCTATTACATACACCATTCTCACTTAAGCATCACATTAATAACCATATCAACCCAATTAATTCACTTATAAACCAAAATAATTTGGCATCCACATTTAATTAAGTAAAACCAACTCACTGATAAATTCAAGAAGAAACTTCCAGCATAACTAACAAGTAGTCAAAATATTAAAATGAACAACCACAAATATTTTACACCACATAACTTGTTGTTTTCATTTATTTTCTAATAACTCTCAATATCTTCCTTATTTTAATATACATTTACTGCATCAAATCTTATCCCTCTTATTCCAATAATTTCATTAGAGAATAACATAATTTATTAGAATTTAATCTTAAACTCTTGAATCCATCTGTTATTGATAAACCATAATTTAATTTATATCTTCCATAGGGTACTATGTCATGTTTGCTAGACACATATTTATCTCTATAATTTATAATTGCAAACATAACAGATATCAAATAATTAATTTATTATTATATAAATTAATTATATATCTACTAGCACAAAATATAACTTATATATTTTGTTTGTCTGCAAATATATAAATCTTTACACGCCAATTTCAATCATAACTCTAGCATGTTATTTAATTTTCTATAATGGATGCTCCATGGACTTCTGGACGTCCATAACTTAAAAGCATCGTTTGTATATTTAGATAATTTACAATGGACAGTACATAGGTTCTATATTAATTAGCCGCTATGTTTATAAACTTTATAAAATTCCACCTACCACAGTAGAGCTAAATCAACAGGGGCACTTTCCTTTTCTACCTTCAACTCCCTTCTTTATTTGGGTATTATCTCAACTTTAATATTTTTTCCTCTGCAGAAATTCCCTCTTGAGAATATATGGTTCGGGATTTGCAACCATTCACATTTAATGTATTTGTTCCACCCTATTATAAAATTTAAATTTATATAATATTTTCATATACAGTATTGGCTGAAAATTTCCATCCATATATGGATGTCCAAATATTTAGCTCACCGTTCATATAATTATATAAATATATATAATATGTTTACATAATCGACACTGGATATCTTAAGCTGCCGTTAAAAATATATATACGTTATATTGAAAATAACCGATGCTAGAGGTTTTCCATCCAAATAAATAAATATATATTATCCTATAACATATTACATGGAATCTGGAAGTGAGTAATAAATATAAAATATCATATTACATTACAATATACCTGTCTAGACTCCGAGGCTTTTAAACTTCTTTAAGTTTATATTATATATATTGATAGGTGTCATAAAGAACCGAGCCTGGCCCTTCGAAATTTCAAATTCTGCTTAATATATATTATATAAATAGAACTGACACAAATTCCATCTTGTAACAAAATTGTATTCAAATTCAACGACAGTTAACTCGTTCATATCCTCCGACTATAACTTTTAGTCGATTGTGACTTTTAGTTTCCGTAAAAATAAGTGATAGTATTTATAACCCACTTTTGGAGACTCTAACTTCCGCAATATATATTTACATACAATACATTATATTATATAGTGGTTCTAAGCTTCCATCTATCTATCTATTCATATATATATATATATATGCACACACATGGTCCCACTTTCATGTAAACAGGTTACATAGAAGCGGACCCATGTAATCCCTTTAAAATCTAAAATTTTAATACTTAATAGAAAATCTAATCCATTCATTTTATTTAGCATCATTTGTTTATCTAGGAGACCGAATTTTATCCCAACCAAGTATTTTTATAGGAGACATTTGTTTAAAAATATATATTCATGTATAAATTATGAAAAATGCTTAGATCTATTTACATATGTATTATAATGTAATAACAATTTAGAATCATTTATTTGCATAAAAATAATATTATGGATGTTTAGATGTCGAAAATACTACGTTAAAATTGATATTTTAGCATTTTTCATACTTTACACATAAATACATATATTTTCCAACAAATGTGGCCCATAAACATACTTGTGCAGTGAAGCTACATTAACAATACATTTAGCCCAAAATAGGCCTCACATATATTGATATTTTATACAATCATTTATCCATATATGCAATGGGTGGAGTGGATTATAATTTTATGATCATATGGGGCCCATTTTGAGATAACTACACTGTAATTGTGGTGCAGTGAAGTTCCACTTAAATACTTTATATATATGTATTATATATATATACTGCACTGCACCAGAACAGCAGTACATTTGATCAAAAGTGGGCCCCACACATATTAAAATATAATGAAACTTTATACAATCATTTATCCATATATAGATTTTATAGCAAATAGTTTACATGTTGAAAAAAATCCTTTAAAGTTGTTATTTACATCAAACTATTTTATTACATTGAATTTGTACCATTTTCAGATGGGGCCACAAACATATCCGATTGGGATAAAAACTGGTATGGTAATAGAATACATTATTCTAAATACAATGAGTGGAGTAGATTATGATTTGATGATCATGTAGGGCCCATTTCAGCAATGCTGCACCTGAATATATATAATATTGTCATAACACGTCAGTTTAGAGTTTTTAAAATCCCGTCAAAATATAATATATATGGGATTTATTCACGTGCATTCAGACTGCACACGAATTACGCTGCAGACGCCCCATCCGCTCATTCATTTCAGCGGATGAAATCTGCGCTGCTTGTTCAATTGTGCGTGTAGAGAGAGATGGCGAGCTGAACGAGACTGCACGTACATACGCTCAAAAATTCGGAGGATGCATTTTCCCGCTCGGTAGCAAAAAAAAACCAGGTTGAAGGTCCCGAGCCCTCCATCCCGCCCGCGACTCCTCTCTCGCATTCGCCCTAACCCAGAGATGCATTTTCCCACATTTTCCCGCTCGGTGGACTGAAAATCCACAAAAACTTACTCGAAATATTCCCTCTTTCATCTCGCCAAAAGCAGAACAGCATTTGAGAGCCTGCTCATCCCTCCCATTTTGAAAACGGAGACGCCACTGCTGCTGCTGCCACCGCTGTTGCTCCCAAGTCTCCTTCTCCGTCGAGATTTTGAAGATCTCCATCGAGATTTCGAAGTTCTCCGTCGATTTCGAAGTTCTGTGATCGATTCCAAAGTTCTGTATCGACGAAAGGTACGGTGTTCATTTTCGCGCGGGTCGTCTTCTCTGAAAATCTGCATGTGGATTATAACTGCACAGCAAAAGTACCTCTCATCCACATCTTTCTGATGCGAAAATTCGTATGTGGATTATAACTGCGCAGCAAACGTACCTCCCATCCGAATCTCTCTAATGCGAAAATCTGCACACGAATTATAACTGCGTAGCAAAAGTACCTCCCATCCGCATCTCTCTGGTTTAGGATTGACTCGAAGATACGCATGCTGATTATACCTTAGGAGAAGTCTAACTCCCCTCCGGATGCACAGAACTCGAAAATCCGCTGGCGTGCTCTATCTTACTTGTTATCATGTTAAAATAATGTTGTGAAAATGAATTTATGAAAAAAAAATTAGCAGGCAGAAATGTGGAAATGTTCACTTTCCACATATTGAATTTGAATTCCACAAATCACGTTTCAAGTGTGGCAGAATTCACATATTAATTTCATATTTTGCGTACTGATTCTGGTTAGTGACATCCCTTCTTTACATTCTTGCTCTTTATAGCAGAATCCGCATGATAATTTTATATTTTGCATGCTAATTCTAAGTTGGTAACAGTCCTTCTTCACATTCTCACTCTCTGTGATATAATCCGCATGCTAATTCTGAGTCATTGACAACCCTTTTCCATATTTCGGCTTTTAGTGGTAGAATATGCATGCTAATTTTAGCATTTGTATACGGATTCATGCCTAGTGATAATTTATGAATACCCCATGTTTGTACTCCATGTTTGTTGATGTAATATTCTGCATGCCAATTCATATGTCCAGGGGACTGGTTTTTGAAAAAACTACTAATTTTATCTTATTTTGCATGTTTATTTCATATTCAGCATGCTCATTGCATGTTTCGTATGCGAATTCCTAAGTAAGAAAAAAACTATTTTTTCTTTCACGCAATTTATGACATAATACACATGCAGATATCTTTGCTTTCATGCAATTTTGGAATTAGGAGCATGTCTTAGTGCGCCTTGTGCTTTTAATAACTATGACTCATTCTAACGTGAAAACTAAAATTAGGAGCATGCACTTATGAAAATTGAGAGTATGCATTTTAAAAATTCATATGCATTTGAAATTAGCATGCGGATTTGACCAACAAAAGAAATCACATTTGCTTTCTCTATTAACACAATTAATCATTTTTTAGGTTGTTAGCATACTGTATTCCATAAAAACAGCCTATAGCCTACAACATGCATATGCAATGTGTCAACTTGACTTAATTTCTCGTTTCAACTTAACATGCATATGCGATGTGTCATGTTTTTTAACATTTGGATGTTTTTCATTTCAGAAGTCAAAAATCAATTTCATTCTCAATGAATTATCATCAAGTTAGGGAACTTTTCGGTTTGCAAATGCAGCTTTGGATGAGATGATAGAGGTAATGTGTCAAAAGAAGCAAGCCGAAATGCTAGCAAGTCCTTCAAATGAGCAACGATTAACATTGTCATATGCAGGACAGGACATGACATCAGAAGCTAGCAATCATGTCACTGAAAGTAATCCATGCACAAATTATACAAACAGAAGAGATAAAGGCAATATACTACTAGAGCTAATGACAATTGATAATGGATCAAGTGCCCCATCTCAAGTGGAGGACTTTCCAAATAGACGACGAACGAAAGGGCGGTCAAAGCAACGTCTAAAATCTTCTATTGAAAAAGCCACCGAACGCACAGGAAGATTATGCAGTGGGTGTAACAAAATTGCGGTTTGTCATGATAGGCGGAATTGTCCAATGTTACATAAAAATGATATTGATTAATCTGGTTAAGTGAACGACCAAGGTATTTATCTTTCCAAAGTGCATCTTAATGTGATTTCTTATTATGTTAAATTCGTTATCCTAATTTAATCTTTCTATTGCAGCTTAGCATAATTATAACGACCGTGAAGATGGAATAGTTATTAGAGGGATCGTCGGACTTTATGCAACGTCGAAAGAGAGTAGAAGCATGAAGGAAACACTTCAATAACTCTAACATGTGTTCGTTATTGTGAATTTCTGTAATTTTGTATAGAAGTAGACTCTGTAAAATCAATGAAGGATGACTTAATTTTATAAACTCTTTGTTTGTTGATGTACTGTTGTTCATGTAAGGTATAAGATACAACTTAACACGCATTTTCATAATCTGCACGCTGATTTTGAAGTCTGAAAAATTCGGGAATATATTAAGATATAATATGCATGCGGTTTTCATATTTCGCATGCGGATTTTCGAGTCAAAGAGACCGGAGATATATATATCCTATCCATTTTATAATACGCATGCGGTTTTCATAATCCACATGCTAATTTTCAAGTCTAAAAAATCTGGGAATATATTAAGATATAATACGCATGCGATTTTCATAATCCGCATGCGGATTTTCGAGTTAAAGAGATCCGAAGGTATATATATCCTGTCCATTTTATAATACGCATGCGGTTTTCATAATCCGCATGCTGATTTTGAAGTCTGAAAAATATGGATATATATTTAAGATACAATACGCATGCGGATTTTCAAGTCAGAAAAATCCGGGTATACATTTTGGTTATAATACACATGCGGTTTTCATAATCCGCACGTTGATTTTCAAGTCTGAAAAATCTAGAAATATATTAAGATATAATACACCTGCGGTTTTCATAATCCGCATGCTGATTCTCAAGTATGAAAAATCCGGGCATACATTCAAGTTATAATACACATGTGGATTCCACAATCCGCATGTTGATTTTCGAGTCAGAGAGAATTCACAAGTATATATATCCTGTCGAAGTTATAATACGCATGCTGATTCTCAAGTATGAAAAATTTGGGTATACATTCAAATTATAATATGCATGCGGATTCCATAATCCGCATGCTGATTTTTGAGTCAGAGAATTTAGATGTATATATATCCTGTCGAAGTTATAATACGCATGCAGATTTCATGCTGATTCTCAAGTATGAAAAATTTGAGGGTACTTGAGGCAATCCATTCAACACTATACATACTCTATTAACATTTCTGTCATTCATTCAATCCATGCATCTGAGTCCAGTAGTTTATAAAATATGCAATCATGCTAAAGTTATACATCAGCATCAAAATAGATAATGTGCAACAAAAAAATATGTTAGAATGCAACAAATTTCATAGATCTAAACGCCATGATCTTCTCCAGCACCATCATTCGCACCATCATTTGCTGAGTGTTTGCATCTCAGCTCCTCTAAGCATGTCTCAAACATGTCCATTTGTTGTCGCATGTGTTCCACCTCTCTAATCAATCTTTCAATACTTTCTATAAGAAACATGGTATGCCTTGTTATTTGAAGCACATGTTCACCTGTTAGAATATTAGAGGGTGAGGAAGGTGTTGATAAAGGAGGGAAGGGAAAAACAGTTGGATCATAGAATGGAGCACTAGCTTGGCCTACTTCGGGAAGGAAATCAACAAGGGATGGATACGAAGTTGTAGGATGGGCAAACGAGAAAGCTGACTGCATGTGATGCAAGTGGATGCTAACCCATACCACTAGATGAATGCAAATGGACTGTCGTTGTAGTATCTACGACACCAGCAGGAGTATATGTTGTCATAACCAAATGACTGAAAGTTGGTGGACTCAGAACTAGTGTGGAGATGACAAAATTAGAAGTGGATGGCTTGATTCGTTGTGATATGGATGAAGCTATGTGCTTCATGATATCTTCCCGAAATTGCAGCAACTGTGAAGAGAGATCTAGGCGAGCTTGCGTAGAAACAGCTTCTTAGCTCCTTCCATTCATGTCTGGAAGTGATTGCTCATGATCTCCTGTATTCTGCACATCTCCTTGTCACAATCCTATATCCTCAAAGTTAACTTCAACCTGATCTTCTTCATCTTGGCTTGAAACCTCAATGTCATGCCTTGGTTTCCACTCCTGTTCCTACTCATCGAATAAGTAACCCAATCTAGTCAAGATAGTTTCATTAATCGTGTCAGCCTCTTTGTACTTTTGGTGCTCCTCTCTACTGAGATCAACGCCATGATATTGTAGGATTCTTTTTATGATCATTCCATATGGCAAAGATTCATTCTTCCTAACACAACTCTTATTCATATGTTGGAATATATGTTAGGTGAAGTTGAAACGGTTACCTCTTGCATGAGCATACAGCAAGTGTGCATCCTGAACTGTGACCTCTGTATAATATCCACTCCTCAGGAATAAGTGGTATACAAAAACGTAATAGAGAAGCTTCAGGTCCACAGTTTTCAACTGAGTAGATGACACTCTTTCAGCTCCCACCTTTGGATTTTTGCAAACCTCGGAAAATACATCCTATTTTGTCTCTACAAAACCTGTATACATCACAGGATCATAAGGGATCCCAAAAACATTCTCCAACATTCCTAGACTGATTTCTATTTCCACATCCTTTACATGTGTAAAACCATCAACACCTCAGCTAGAATAAAAGTGTCTCATAAGGACTAGATAAATGTGGCATTCAACATAAGTAAATGGAGCAAACCCGTGTCCATGCAAATACTTAGCGAAGGGAAAATCAACAAACTCATCTATCAGAAATCTTCTAGACTTGACCAAGGGTCGATCCTCAAATTTGTTGAAGTAAATTTCCTCATCCACAGCACAATGAAAATATTTGGATGGGTAGCCATACACTTTGGGTGCTGTTGTTCTTTTTTTCTTGGGTGCTTCCTCTGCCTTCCTTTTCTTTTTTGGTTGCCCTTTTTAACTGTTGCATCCGCTTCATCTCCTTTTCCCTCATCAACTTTAGTGTCTTCCTCAATAGTCTCCATTACTTTCCGTTTTCCCTTTCTGGTAGCTGCCTCACCAGCCGCCTTTCTTTTTCCTTCCTTAACGACGGCCACTACCTCACTTGCTATGGTTGCATCCTCGGCCTCTTTAGGTTTTTGTTTGCCCTTTCTAGTTGCTGCCTCCTCCTGATTCCCTTCATCAACTGTGTCGACTTTCTTAATAGTTTCATTTACTTTCTTTTTCCCTTTTACGTTTGCTTTATCTCCTGCTTCCTTTTCTTTTCCTCATTCCTCATCAATCTCTGCTGTTTTCTACTTTCCCCTTTTTCATGCGGCATCGTTGACTTCTTTACTTTTTACTTTGTCATTTGTTGCCATCACTTCCTCATTGGCCTTTGTTATTTTCTTTTTTCCTTGTCTAGTTGCTACTTCTTCGGCTACATTTGCTGCTTCTTTCACATTTTTTTCCTTTCCTTTGCCCTTTGTCCCTGCCATTTAACTTCTGAAATGAAAAACATCTAAATGTTAAAAAACATGACACATCACATATGCATGTTAAGTTGAAACGAGAAATCAAGTCAAGTTGACACATCGCATATGCATTTTGTAGGCTATAGGCTGTTTTTATGGAATACTATATGCTAACAACCTAAAAAATGATTAATTGTGCTAATAGAGAAAGAAAATGTGATTTCTTCTATTGGTCAAATCTGCATGTTGATTTCAGATGCATATGAATTCTTAAAATTCATACTCTCAATTTTCATAAGTGCATGCTCTTAATTTTAGTTTTCATATTAGAATGAATCATAGTTATTAAAAGCACAAGGCGCACTAAGACATGCTCCTAATTCCAAAATTGCATGAAAGCAAAGATATCTGCATGCGTATTATGTCATAAATTGCATGTCGCATACGAAACATGCAATGAGCTTGCTGAATATGAAATAAACATGCAGAATAAGATAAAATCAGTAGTTTTTTCAAAAACCAGTCCCCTGGACATATGAATTGGCATGCAGAATATTACATCAACAAACATGGAGTACAAACATGGGGTATTCATAAATTATCACTAGGCATGAATCCGTATACAAATGCTAAAATTAGCATGCATATTCTACCACTAAAAGCCGAAATATGGAAAAGGGTTGTCAATGACTCAGAATTAGCATGTGGATTATGTCACAGAGAGTGAGAATGTGAAGAATGATTGTTACTAACTTAGAATTAGCATGCAAAACATAAAATTATCATGCAGATTCTGCTATAAAGAGCAAGAATGTAAAGAAGGGATGTCACTAATCAGAATCAGTATGCGGAATATGAAGTTAATATGTGGATTCTACCACACTTGAAACGCGATTTGTGGAATTCAAATTCAATATGTGGAAAGTGAACATTTTCACATTTCTGCCTGCTAATTTTTTTTCATAAATTCATTTTCACGACATTATTTCAACATGATAACAATTAAGATAGAACACGCTAGCGGATTTTCGAGTTCTACGCATCCGGAGGGGAAGTAGACTTCTCCTAAGGTATAATCAGCATGCGGATCTTCGAGTCAATCCCAAACCAGAGAGATGCGGATAGGAGTTACTTTTGCTGTGCAGTTATAATTCACGTGCAGATTTTCGCGTCAGAGAGATTCGGATGGGAGGTACGTTTGCTGCGCAGTTATAATCCGCATGCAGATTTTTCGCGTAAGAGAGATGCGGATGGGAGGTACTTTTGCTACGCAGTTATAATCCGCATGAAGATTTTCGGAGAAGACGACCCACACGAAAATGAACACCGTACCTGTTGGTCCCGAGTTAATGGCAAAACCCAAGAGGGGAGAGGTGAATTGGGTTCTTATAAAATTCTTTGGTAAATTTAAAACTTAACCCTTTAAAGTTTAATCCCCTTGATTGAAACAAATAGAGAGCAATGAGATAATGAAAGTAATAAAGAAAAATAGTAGCCAAGATTTATAGTGGTTCGGGCAACCTTTCCCTACTCCACTCTTCTAAGCTCACACACCGTTGTGACTTGGGTTCCACTATGTATTCCGCGAATACACTTAGAGTCTCCGCTCTCTTCTAGATTCTAGCTCTAGGGGGGCATATACAATCAGAGCCTATGCTCTCTTCTAGATTCTAGCTCTATGAGGCTTATACAATTGACACAAGTAGATGATGAGTTACACTCCAATCACAGCTCTACTTACAACGTCTTGGTTTGATACACCAAACTCAAACCAAGCACCAAAAACAAACAATAATGTAAGAATAAGGAAGATTTACACTTTACTGAGTTGTGTAGGCAAGTTTCAACTTGAGGAAGAATCTGTAGAAGCAATCGGTTGTGTTTCGTTGAAGCTACTTGCAACTTTGAAGCTTGTTCTTCCTTTGAAAGTGTATAGATCACTTAAATTTAGAGAAAAGCAAATAGGAACTCTTTCTTGCACTTCTTTCCTCTCTTTTGACTCTATCTTATGTGTATTCATGTTTGCTTGAGTGTCTATTTATAGAGGAGGAAAGAATTTGAACGTTATACAAGTGGTTGGCGCGCAATAAATGTTCCAACATTCGAAAATTCGAACGTTACTTTCCCAAGTCGCAGGTGGAGTCGACTTCGTCTGTGACTTCGCCCAAGTCGCATGCTGGAGTCGACTTCGTGTGCGACTTCGGCTGCTCTCCAGTTTCAAAGTCTGAGTTCTGGGTCGACTTGGTTTCAGACTTGGCCTCAAGTTGATTTCGGAGTCGACTTGGGTTGCGACTTGACCTCAAGTCGATATTGGAGTCGACTTGGGTTTGCGACTTGACCAGTTCTTGTGCCAAATCAGTTTGATCCTTGTTTGATTCTTCTCTAGCTTGCTTAGCCTTTTTCTTTCAATTATTTTCATTCTGCATTGGCTTCATATTTTGTAAACCTTGTGAATCTTTAAGAGCTTGAAAACTTGTATGGTTAATTTTTTTTGATTTGGAACGAGTTCAAGCACCTTGCTTGCTTTAGATTTATATTAGTCTTCATATCTTGAGTTGTCTTCATCTTGAAATGAGCTTGAACCTGTGTCTTGAACTTTGAGAATCTCAAGTCGATCTTGGGGTCGACTTCGTCTGCGACTTCACCCAAGTCGCAAGCTGGAATCGACTTCGACTGCGACTTCGGAATGTTCTGTCCCAAAATCAATGCTGGAAGGAACTGTGTATCTTCAAGTCGATACTGGAGTCAACTTCGTTTGCGACTTGGCTTCCAAGTCGCACGTGGAGTCGACTTGGCCTGCGACTTCAGCTGTTCTCCTTCCAAATTCAAATCTGTCCTTCAGGTTCCGTTTGAAGTCGAATGTGGAGTCGACTTTGGGATCGACTTCACCCTAAGTTTCACCCTAAGTCGAAGTCTGAGTCGACTTGGAAATCGACTTGGCTAATTTCATTCCTTAAGACATTCAACACATTCATTAGTAATCATTTATACTCAAATTTGACTTTGTTAATCATCAAAACTTATGCTTTGGTCAATTTTGTTTTGTTTTAACTATTGTTTCCAACAGTACCTTCCGTCAACTCAGGACTTCGGAATCAATCACAGAACTTCGAAATCGATGGAAAACTTCGAAATCGACGGAGAACTTCGAAATCGACGGAGAACTTCGAAATCTCGACGGAGATCTTCAAAATCTCGATGGAGAAGGAGATTTGGAAGCAGCGGCGGCGGCGGCAGCAGCGCGGTGTCTCTGTTTTTGAAATGGGAGGGATGAGCGAGCTCCCAAACGCTGTACTGCGTTCGGCAAGATGAAAGAGGGAATATTTCGAGTGGATTTTTGTAGATTTTCAGTCCACCTAGCGTGAAAATGCAAGAAAAATCATCTCTAGATTAGGGCGAATGAGAGAGAGGAGGCGCGGGCGGGATGGAAGGCTTGGAACCTTCAGCATGGTTTTTTTTTGCTACCGAGCGGGAAAATGCATCCTCCGAATTTTTGAGCGTGTGTACGTGCAGTCTCGTTCGGCTCGCCGTCTCTCTCTACACGCACAATCGAACAAGCGGCGCAAATTTCGTCTGCTGAAATGAACGGGCGGATGGGGCGTCTGCAGGGTAATTCGCGTGCAGTCTAAATGCACGTGAATAAATCCCTATATATATATATAAGTGCCAGTACAGAAAACTTCAAGCTTCCAGCTAACATATATACGTTTATTATAAATAAATGATCTACCCGGGAGGTGTAGAGCATCCGCCAAAAATGTGTATTTAATTCATTATATATATATAACATCCGTCTTGGCCCCTGGTGGTTATTTTGAACTTCTGTGATAATATATAATAATATATATTTTCTTTACACATGTTAAAATATATGCATAACAAAAAATAATTTAATTTAATGTTCTACATACTAGATAACCAATCCAACAATATATCATATTTTCGCTCTGTGGAACCATCTCAAAATAACCCTCTTTAATCAATATATAATTTATATAAATAACACAATATATCAAATCAAATCAATCATCTGCAAATCTGAAATCTATGATTTATATAATATTTAATACGCCTAGTCATGCTTTCCAAATTCCATAGAATTCTTATAGACATAAATTATCAACTCACAAATATTATTTCATCTCAATTACCATTTTGCTAAATCATTTTTTATCACTAGTCATTCCATTGAAAATCATTTAATAAATAATTTCCATAAGTTATCTATAAAATAATTTAATTAATACAATATGTGGCTCTAAAAGAGATTTAATTATTTATTCACTTACCTCTTTGTAGAACCCACGAACAGATTTTCTGAATGAAAAAGAATCCTTTCTTCCTCTTATTCCCAGTTTGATACAAAATCCTCCCTTTAAGCTTTCTTCATTAATCCTCCTGAGAATCTCTCTAGCTCTTAGTTTTAACTTTAAATTTTAAAAATCAAATCTTATTACTTCATGGGCCCCACATAGATTAATTACTAAAAAATTTATCTAATTTCTATCAAGATGAAATTCGAACTCACTACCTCCAATTTACTTGCCACAATTTTTAGCTATCTTAGTTTTTCAATAATTTGTTAATTTAAATTACAAATTAATTAAAATATATTTTAAAGCTCATTTTTCTTAAAATTATAATAACCTACCTTAGTCAATAAGTCAACAGGCCACATCAGATATTTTTACCAACACATCGGTTAAAAATTCAACATGTCACATCAGTATGTCACGTTAAGTCAATATATTTAGTGGGATTGTGATAACCTCCTTCGTGTTATTTTTCCCTTTTGCTTCTGGTGCTGCTTCTTCTGTTTTCATCCTTGAAGAATAAACTTCCACGGACTGCTTGAAGATTACATCCTTTTAGCACTTGGAATATAGATTTTTGTGTCTTGGGATTACCAAACAAATCCGCAACTGTTGGCAAAAAGCGCTGGCTCCATCTTAGCGGCAGTAACAAGGAAGTAATGTCTGATATGTTGAGAGACGTTGGAACTTAAAAGAGAGAGAGAGATGATTATGAGTACGAAGTTTGGGGGGTGCGAGGAAGCAGATTCATAATGGTATGTAGAAGGATCCAGGGTTTGCAAAGACCTCTGTCACCCCCACTATCATCAAGTTCTTCGTTAGCGATAGCCCTATCAACCTAACTGTGGTCAGTGGGACGATCACCAAGACCTCAGGAGTCGTCAATACCACCCTACGAGAGGAGGAGGAAAAGTCAAACACTTCAGGTTGAGGTTCGTAAGTCACGAGTCGACCAAGTTCATAGAAAAGTAGTCCAACAATGCGGAGGAGACCGTGGTGGGGATACAGGCACTGTTGTCGAAATCGAAATCAAAGTGAGAAGGGAGTATCTCCAAGATCGATGGGTAAAAATCTGTTGACGTCGACTGGATTTCTAGATTGTTGGGTTGGATTTTGTAAAGTAGTGATTGAGTGACAAGATGGGTTGGGTTTGAATCAGCGGAAGCCGTGAACATTGTGATTTGTGGTTGATGAAGTTTGATCAGGAAAATTAATTATTATGGCCGGTCGGTGGCATTTCCGTTGAAGTCGATGGCAACATGGGATCGTTCTTCCAATGCATTAGCAAGGGAGTTGTCGTTCTAGCTATGGGGCCAGAAGTGGAGGAGATGAGTTGGTTTGTTTGTGTCTATGGGTATTGTTGTTATTACACTAGCTTGACAGAACTTTTCTAACTGCATGCGGGGCAAAGGGTTTAAAAATGCTAAAGTTGAAACTTTGTAGAGTTTAAAATGCTGATACGCTCAGGGTCCAAAATACTAATAAACAAAATTAAAGGGTTTATAACTCAAATTTCCTGCATCCATACAATTCACAAAAAGATACTTTCACTGTTTGAGAAAAGATAGTAGTTAAGGAAGTGGCTAAAGTCATACAAGTATGAAAATAAGTATTTCAAGGACATGGTGGGAATTATCCCTATTATGCATAGGAGGGTGAGAGTAAAAATCCTTTTTTGAGCATCAAGTGTTACTTATATAAGCTTCTCGTACTTAAGTAGGTACAATTTTGCTGAATAACAAAATCCGAACTCTTAAATTTAAGTTTTCATAAAAATCACCTCAAATCCTTAATTCAAAACATTGCACCCATGTGCATCATTCCACACATGATATCCAAGCCAAATTCATAGAAAATTCAAGAGAAAAGCATCCTATCTACATTATATAAAGAAATTTTCAAATTTCATTCTCAAGCCTAACTTAAATTCATTCAATCCTTGCTTATTGATCTTAGATGGGTTATTCGACCTTATTTTCAAAAGGTTTTGGGAGGGGTTTTATAAGTTGGACAGATGAAGAAAGAAAAAGAAGAAGAACTAAGGTAGAATTGGACAAAAATAGATGCACCACTACACACACAAATATACATCCTACAAAAACACAACTTCCGTTTTTACAATTGTCCGGACTACTCCTCTAGAAGAACACAATTGACTTCTATATGGTTCAATTCAACTCCACCTTTTTGCTCATAATTTTCTCTATATAACTCAAATTAAGATAATTCTTTTTTATTGAATTTCTAACTTTAAATAATATCTCTCATAAAATTTTAACTCAAAATTCTATTATTGCAATCTTTGACATGCATTTTACTATCTTTACCAATAATGTTCATCTGTTCACAACTTAAATAGTTATAAAATGATAAAATATTTTTCAACACCAAAAAATCATTCATACATATTTCTTATCATTATAACATTACATTTCTGTCATTTATTAGATGCATCATGCAAAATTTGACTAATCAACTCATTTTTTTAAATTGTTTTGTCTTTACAATGGGTCTTATTGGCCCAACTTACATTTGTCACATCTAATAATTCCAAATTACTTCCCACATATCACACGTATATCTTGCATCTTTCTTAATGCTAGAAATCATTAAGTTTCATGCCATTTTCAAAATTTCAACTACTAAGTTCATTTCTGGCCAAATTTTCACAATCAACCCCATGATTTGTCGCAGTTTAGGCCTATTAGTCTTTGTAATGTGCTGTATAAAATCTTGGCAAAGGTTCTGGCAAACAGGCTAAAGGTGGTTCTTCACGAGGTCATCGGGGCGGAACAGAGTGCTTTTGTTCTAGGGCGACAAATCACCGACAACATGTTGGTTGCATATGAGGCTATTCATTCTCTCAGGAGGCGTAGAGGGGGAAGAAGACGTGAGTTGGCCATTAAGTTAGATATGTCAAAGGCCTATGATCGGGTGGAGTGGAGCTTTTTAAGGCAGGTTATGAAGGCTATGAATTTCTGCCCGGTTTGGATTAACTGGATGTTATGCTGCATTTCTACTGTTAGGTTCAGAGTTAAGGTCAACGGGTTCAAATCCAGGCTCTTCTACCCACATAGGGGGCTGCGACAAGGTGACCCATTGTCTCTGTATCTATTCCTTCTATGTGTGGAGGGTCTGTCCGCGCTCATCTCTTCTGCGGTGGCCTAGGGCTCACTGCATGGGATCAGAATCAACTTCCGGGGGCCTCAACTTACTCACTTATTGTTTGCAAATGATGCACTTATTTTCCTTCGGGCTGATGATATGGAGATCACGAAGTTCCTGGAAATTCTCAGGATGTACTCTGCTTCCTCTGGCCAGCTGGTGAATGTCGACAAAACATCGTTATTTTTCAGCTCAAACATGAAGGGATGGGAACGGGAGGTGTGGGCGAGCAGATTGGGGTGTTCGGGGCTCGAAGTCCAAAACTATCTTGGCCTTCCGGCGTGGCTCGGGAGGTCAAAGAGCAGGATCTTCAAGGCTATTACTGATCGTATCTGGCACAAAATCCAAGGCTGGAAGGGGCGACTGTTGTCATGGGGAGGGAAAGAAGTGCTTATCAAGGCTGTGGCTCAAGCTATCCCTTCCTATGCAATGAGTATATTCTTGCTTCCAAAGACGTTTTGTCAGACTATCAAAGGTATGCTCAGGAATTTTTGGTGGGGTGAAAATGGGGACAAGAAGAAGATGTGTTGGGTCGCCTGGAGGGATATGTGTATGTCTAAATGTGTGGGGGGGATGGGGTTCAAAGACCTCCACACATTCAATTATACCCTCCTCGCCAAACAAGTCTGGAGATTATCAACGAGACCGAATTCCTTATGTTTCAAGGTTTTCAAAGCTAAATATTTTCCAAACTCGGACATTTGGGATTGTATGCCAAAGCAGACTGACTCGTTCACCTGGCGAGGTATTCTTAAGGCTCGTGATATGATTCAGGCAGGGTGCAAGTGGAAGGTTGGGGATGGGAAGAGGATCCGGTTCTTCATGGATGATTGGTTGGAAGTGGGGGTTTGCAAGGCGGGGCCGCTTCCTTTATCCATCCCTGAGGATGTCTCGGTCAGCTTCTTTATTGATGAAGAGACTTATGGCTGGAACAGGGATAAGGTCATGGCGGCTGTTGGCGAGGTGGGATGGCGGTCGGTCTGCCGTGTGCCACTTCCCCGCCAACATGTAGCGGATGGCATATTTTGGAAACATGAGGCAAATGGTCAGTTCTCAGTCAAGTCGACACATAGATGGTTAATGGCGAGGAATGAAAACCTGTCTACCTCTATCTGCTACAGGGCTATTTGGAAGACTAAGCTACCGAGCAAGATTCTGATCTTTGGATGACGACTATTCAGGGACTCTCTTCCTACCAGGTGTAACCTTGCGAGGCAGGGTTTGGATGTGGATCCTCAATGTCTCCTTTGCTCGACGGATTCGGAGGACTCTCACCACTTATTCCTGCGATGTGCCAGCATTGCACATATCGCTAGAAGTTTGGCTCCGTCTTGTCTGCGGATGTTCTCGGTGCAGGAAATCATGAGCAATCTTGCTTCAAAAAACAGACGTGATGAGTTGGCTCTTTTCATTGTCTTTTGTTGGCGTGTCTGGTTTTTGAGAAACAAGCTACAAGCTGAAGGGGTTAGTCCTGTGTTTGCTGATTTACTTCAGTGGTGCAAGGAGTACATTGAGCATCTGCGGCGGGTTCAGCTCCTTGATCGGGAGTCCGCTTTGGATTTTCCACTTGCGCCCAGATGGACTAGGCCGCCTGTGGGAGTTTTCAAGATTAATGTTGATTCCAGGTGTCCTGCGGGAAGGGGTATTTCCTGCGTTGCTGCAGTTATAAGGGATTTCCGTGGCTACTTTATTGCGGCCCGGGGGAGAAGGTGGGAAGGAGGGGGGGAAACTCCTCTACTGTTGGAAGCAAACGCTTTTCTCTTTGGGATTCAGTGGGCACTCCACCTAAATCTTCGGAACGTCCAGATCGAGTCTGACTCGCTCCTCCTTTGTACATACTTGTCCAATGACAGTGTTATCCTCTCACCCGTGGGTCATATCATTGGCGACATCAGATTGGTTCTTAAAGCCAATGCTCACATCTCAGTTCATCATGTACTGAGACAAGGGAATTCGGTGGCTCATGCTTTAGCAGACCTCATTTCTGTCTCTACTTTGAATTCTATGTCATGGTGGGGAAACCCCCCACAAGATATTATAGAGAAACTATGTGCAGACAATTTCTTAGCAATGATCTCTGTGGATTACTCTATCCCGAACCCCTTTCAATGTGCGGGGGGGGGGGGGGGGGTCGGGGTAGAGTTATTCCTTTTCATCAAAAAAAAAACCCCAAGTATCTCCAATCCCATAATTTATACCTCAAGTCTATCCCAGAGCTTTATTCACACATTTCAAATATGTTGCGAGTTACTCTCCAACAAATCATAATGCTCATCTATGATTCTTGATTATTTCATTATTTTAGTTCCTTTAAGCTCAATTTTCACTATTATGCTCATTTTCATTAATTCATCTAATTATAATGATTGAATGCCTCGGGTGCATTCAATTTCGGTGTGTTTGGGTGTATTTTATCTTTTTTTAATTTTTCAAAATTTTTTTTATATAATTGTTAATATAGATGTATTTAATATGTGTATCAATTTTTACCAATTTTAGAGACTTTATTTCATTAATTATGAAAATGTCACTTATTTTAAAAATCAAAAAAATATCTAAAATCCTTCAAGATTAGTAAAAATTTATACTCATGTTAAATACATCTAGATTAAGAGTTGTATAAAAAAAATTTAAAAATATAAAAAATAAAATTTTGCACTAGGGTGTACTGTATCATAGTCCTTCTTCTAATCTATCCTTCGAATCTCACCAATAGTCACCTATATCCATTTCCAACGTTTTATATATCTCACTCATGCTTAAACATAACTCAAATTGAGTTAACTCTAAATTTGGCCTTTTCTAGTTCAAAGTCTATAGATAAGAGACAAATCTCATATGACCATCATTCAATCCAACTAAGGGCTTCAATACATTACAAATCATCTAAGAAACAAGTAGAGACCTATCTTACGACATTACCAAGCCATTTATAATAATTCACTTGTTCAATTCTCATCAACTTGAATTTTACACATAACTCAACTGTAATCATCTTTTGGTTTAAAATTCTACCTTCTCATCACCATTTTCGGCGTCGTCCATATTCTTCATCACCAATACTTAGATCTTACATCTTACATCTAATGACTTCATTAAAATCTCTTATAACAACCCATGGTAGATTATTTTGAGTTTTCAACTACCTCATAAGTTGCCATGTCTCATCTCCTCTTGCCTAATTTGTCGGAACCTAAGACTAAAAATGTTTCACATTTGTACCAATTCCACTTAATACGATGCTTGTCCTACCTCCAAGGCTCCTCTCATCTTACCCATCCATTTAATTAGTCAAATGGTTCACTAAAATTGCAATCATTTTTTTGAAAAAATAAAAAAAATAATAATAAGCAAAGTTTGTTGAATGTATTTTTGAAAAATATACAGATGGTTGAAAGAATTTGATTAATTTGTTAATGAGAATTTTCTGAATAAATAATTAAAAATAAGAATATTGTTTGAAAATGAAAAAAGTGCAGTAAAAAGTGTAGTAGGTGCGACTTAATGATAATGCATATACCTTAAATTTCGTAAGAAAATTTAAAATAATGGTAATAATAATAATAATAAAGGAAATTAAGTTATTAATGGGTCCCAATAAATTTGCAAAACTCCTGAATTTTTTGCAATTTATGATAAAATCGAAACAAATATTATGATTTTTTAATTATATCATCAATCTTATTTTAATCAACGTCTTTGACGGATGGTTGCTCCAAAGATGTATAACCATGTCTAAAATATTAAAAACACTTGAATTCATAATGTTATAATGATTAAAAGAATCATTCTATTTGCATGGGAATATTAATCCCCGTAATAAGAGTGTTTGAGATGGTCTGGATAAAAATTTTATTTTAAATGAAATCTATATTATTGACTTAGCAAATAATATTAAATTGGATTTCGCAATTTGCCTCTATTGTTAGTAGATATTATTAGTAATTAGCAAATACTTTGGAAACCTTTATTAAACTTTTAAATTCTCCAAATGCCCTTTACGAGCTCTTTAAATGTTTCTATATCGTAATCGATAATCTAGTTTATATTTGAAATAATATTTCTTGTAATTAATATTAATAAATAAAAACACATTTATGAGATTTGTAGGAATATAATTTGTAACAATAACCTACGCAAATACCTATGAAAAGTTTCGATTACAAGGAACTCTCATTTTGATCATGAATTAAAATTCAACAATTTGCATTAGTAAAAATCATTTCCTTTGTTACAATATCAAAAATAATCTTAATCTAACTATTGTGTGGGTCATACCAATTTAACAATATATAAATCTGATACAATTAATTCAATTTATAGATGCATTAAAAATATTATACTAATTTATACTTGGGTTTTCGAATTTGTAGTCATTGTTGGCCCCGAGTTAATGGCAAAACCCAAGAGGGGAGGGGTGAATTGGGTTCTGAAAAATTCTTTGATAAATTAAAACTTAACCCCTTATAATTTCAATCCCCTTGATGAAACATGATATGAGATAGAATGAGAGGGTGCAAATGGAATATAAAAATGTAAATAATCAAACCAAACAAGAGACGACAATATATAGTGGTTCGGGCAACCTTCCCTACTCCACTCTTCCAAGCACACACCCATTGTGTCTTGGGTTCCACTATTGTATTTTCAATACAATCTAGAGCACCCGCTCTCTTCTAGATTCTAGCTCTAGGGGGCATATACAATAATCACTTGTTGGTGAGACCAACTCCAACCAACCAAGTCCAATCTATTGGTGAGACAAACTCCAACCAATCAAGCAAAACCCGTTAGTGAGACAAACTCAAACCAACCCAGTGTTTTGCTTCTTCTTGAATTCGGTCTCCAATACCGATCCAAGGCAACAACATAAAACAAATAAATAAAAGAGAGATTACACTTTACAACGTGTATTCGATAAGCACCGAAAGCTCCTTGTCTTGTGGAGATGATAATCTTTGAAGCACACTTGAGAGTTGTAGCACTTGAAGCTTCAATAGTTATTCAAATAACTTCAACACATTTGAATATTAGAAGATGGAAGCTCAACTTGTGTTTTCCTCTTTCTTTCCTCCTTCTCTCTTCTCTCCACGTTCATTCTTCAATGGTATATATAGAGGAAAAAAGATTCTAGCCGTTGGAGTGGAGGTTCACGCGCATCTAGAGCTCCAACGTTCGGATTTTCGACCGTTACGAGTTGAAGTCGCAAGTGGAGTCGACTTCGGATGAGTAGAGTCGACTTCGGATGGGTGAGGTCGACTTGGGATGCGACTTCGCCTTGTTAAAACTCGCTGTCAACTCTCTGTCCAGAATTCTGTCTTTGAAGTCGGAGGTGAAGTCGACTTGGGATGAGTGAAGTCGACTTCGGATTTGTGAAGTCGACTTGGGATGAGACTTCGCTTTGTTGTATGTCCGAAGTTGCAGGCGAAGTCGACTTGGGTCTGGGACTTCACCCAAGTCGCAAGTGAAGTCGACTTGGCTATGGAACTTCACTTTGCTGGACTTGCAATTCATGATCTTGACATCTTGAAACTTAAATTATTTCTCTTTTTCATTTGCATACATATAATTTTAGATAAAATATCTGAGAACACTTAGACAAAATTATTAGATCCTTTTAATGATATTTCAATTATTTATTAATCATCAAAATCAAATTATAAACAAGCATATTTCCAACAGTCATATCTAAAAACTTATTTTTACCCTAGCACTTAAAATATTTGAATAAGCAAGATTAGTAAATGATCTTTTTTTAGTCCATTAATTAGGTCTAAGTTATGGAAAATGCCATGCCTACTTGATTCTTTTGTGGAGTAGGCAGGGTGCATGAATAAATTAGTAATTTCACTAGCTATAATAGCCTCCACACCAAAGACTAATCTAAAGGGTGTCTCCTTGTGGGTTATCGTAATACCCCACTAATAAAGTCAATGGTCGCTACTAAAGTACAGGATCGATGATAATGGAATAACATACTTGGGTGCAATAATAGAACTCATTAGGTTATCATAAACCAAGTATCTCACTAAATTCAAATTAAACTATATCCAAATTATTAAATTCACAGAACCACATGCTTCACATCCTTACTACATTGCTCTTAAAAATCAAAATAAATAATTCTAAATTTGGATTTGTCAAGTCCTAGTCTCATCTAGTACACCAACCCCATGTTGGTCTTCACTCATGTACCTGTTTTCTAAAAAAAATTAACAATAATATGATGAGTCTAGGCAGACTCAGTAAATAGAACATATAAATATAAACGGGCAAAACTTGAGTAAACAATATACATAGGGATTGACAAAACAGAGATTAAATCGCATATCCAAATTAGAGTTAAATCCATATGAAATATATGCTAATGCCCTAGCACACATCAATACATCATACACATGTCGTTTCTCCAATCCATTCAACAAGGTCTCAAATCTAATGGGAGGTTTAGAATCTCACCCTGTAATCCAACCCACTGCACAACCTAGGTTGTCATCACTACATCCCTGCATGAGTGGCTGACTTTGTACAATACAGATAGATCAGGAAACACCTTTATCTAAACTGGAAATGTAATTGATACCTTGTTGTGCTCACCACACAGTCGCAACCAAGCCGCGCCACATTACACGAATGGCTTTGGTCTCAACCATTATATTAAGGATCACTAGTCCCCTGAATCGGGTCACAATATACATCATCCAAATCACAAGAGCCAGACAAAATAGGTTTGCAACCCACTAAATCCATACCAGCCAGACAAGCAGGTCATAACTAATGCCACCCAAGCTATCACATCCCAATCCCCGGTCAGAATGTGCTAACGGTCGTCACCGATGGTCTAACAACAATATTTCACAAATCCATGACTACATCCATGACTCATGAATATGCCAGCATACCAAGGAATACACGCCAATGTCATAATGCATAATGCTAGCATGTATAAATTACAAAACTTTGCATCATAATAAATCATCATAACCAATAATATTTATTCATTCAAAAGTTATAAAACAACGGCATTGAAAACATCTATGCCTGTGACCATATTACAATACAAAATCAAAAGAGAAGAAAAAAAATTCTACTTACCTCGTATTAATCTCGGATTCGTTCTTATACTGTTTTTCGCTATAATGCTCAAATCATCGCACTGGAAAAGAAAATTTTTCTTTCATTAATATTTTAAATCAAATTAACTGTTTTAATAATGATTTAGTATGATATCTCATCCTAAGATGTATGGATATCTCTATATATCTTAACTTTTATACTTTAGTCAATATGCGGTTCCTTGTATAAATTAAATTATTCCAAAATTATCATTTGTAATAGATTTTATTAATTCTAAAATATTACTTGCTCCAAATTAATAAAATCAATTTAAGTCGGAGCTCACTTTACAAAATTACCGAAATACTCCTTTAGCTTTTGATTTATGTTTTCTGCATCATATTCAACCATATCTTATAAATATTCAAATTTTTATATTATTAATTATTAACTTATAATTATTTAAGCTCCAAAACTTAATATGATTACAATGTGGGCCCTCCCTTGACCATATTAACTTTAGTAGTCTATTTATATCCAATTTAACTTCAAATTTTTGTCAAATATTTAATTAAAATGTTTCACATGAATCAACTCAATGATCGTCTATTTTAACTATTCATATCAATTTGGATTGTTATTATTTAAGTTTTAAATTTTGTTTTGATTATCCCTCAATCCGTTGATATTTACTGAAATCAAATATACTAAATTCTCTTAATTTTTGTTTATAATCAAATCAAAGAGTTCATACATTAATAACTACATGAATTAACCAAAATAAATATTTTCAATACAAAATATTAATTATTTATTTTTATTTACGTATTTTATTATGCTAGACAAGGGTAGGGGTGCAACTTGGGCTGGGTTGACCCGAATTCGGCCCGCCGAACCCGATTTTGAGCAGTGTTGGAACTTGATTTTTCATAACCCGAGGAACCCGATTTTTAAATATGATAGGGTTAGGGTTCAAGTGAACTCAAACCCGAAGAACCCAAGCCCGATTTTTTATTTTATATTTATTATAAAATATATTATATACATATTATTTAAACAATATTTCTTTATATTCTTCATATTTTATGTTATTATATCTATATTTGAATACATGTTTGGCATATTGTAATTTTATTGTAAATAAAGTATATTATTTTATTTATATTTATCTTTTATTTCTATCATTCATTTTTACACTTATTAATTTTTTTCTTTAACTTAGTTTTGATGTTAATTTTTTTCTAGAAATATTCTTTACATTACTATTTTTAAAGAATATATGGTTTGATTATATATTATTATGTTTACCTACATAATTTGTTATTATTATTTATTCATATGAAATTCTAAACTTATCACTTTTAAATAAAATGTAAATTGATCAACATAAATTCCAACCCGAAACTCAGCCCGAACCCGATTTTCAAAAATAGGGTTAGGGTTCAGGTTTTACAAATAGGGTTAGAGTTAAGGATAGGTTTGATGTTTTATAAATAGAGTTAGGGTTATGGTGGAGATGAACTCGAGTTTCATGAGCCCGAGTTGCACCCCTAGACAAGGGTATGAATTCAGGGATAGTTCAAATCACATTAATTATACCCATATTTACATCATTCAAATTTAATTTTTATTTTTTCTGAGTGTTATTAAAGATGATTTTATATCATAAAAAATTTTCGGACCAAAATTCCTTATGTAAAAATGATTAAAAATCAATTAGTGCAGCTAATCCTAACAATCATTTTATCCTGTTCGGGTTGATCTTCTAGAATTTTTAATTTACAATCTATTAAAGATTTTAAGATGAAAATGTTTTCATTCCTTAATGTTTATGTATAGAGTTCTCAAAAAAATGTTCATACTAAAAATTATTCATTTATTATTTCTTTTATATTTTTATTTCAATTTCAGATCTACTACTTAGGTGGTGTAAATTAAGTTATAAATAGTTATATTAGTTAATATAAACCACTAATCACAGCTCTAATCATATATTTGACACATATGATTTAGATCATGGAATTATATTTTTAATTAAACTTTTATGTTTAGGTCAACTAGTTACACTTTCCACTAATACAAAGATTATTGAGATAGATTTGCAAATTCCAAAATCTAATTATCCATCAAGATGTTCACACGTGATCTAACATCATTTCTCCATGTAAAATTAAATTTTACACACATATAATGATTTGGATCATTCAGATTATACACGTAATTATAAATTCAATAGTTGAGATCATTCCCTTGTTGTCCGATGGTATATAATCTATTTGGACCCACTTTAATCAAAATTTTGGGTAGAATTTCCTCAAATAACAGCCCTTGATCATGGGCATATTCAAGTACCAAAAATTTACCAGTTCATAGATTCAAATTGACCTCCATCAGATTTAATAAATCCAATTTCCATAGACATTAACTTCCTTCCTTCAAATCTGAAATTTGTTTTCCAAATTTTATGGGCCAGATTGATTTATACCCTTAAGCTTTACTTAATATAGAAATTAAGACATAAAATGAATAACAACCAACCTGGATAATAATGATTGATGGCTAGGATTAACTTAATTCAACCTCTATCTCCTCATCTCTCCCTCCCTCCCTCTCTCTCTACTCTCCATTTCCATCTAAGATGGGTGTATAAGTTTTAGAGATTTTCCACTAAAAGGAATAGATAAGCAACCATCTCATTTATCTAATTTCTATTTTTAATTAATTATTTAATTATTTTGGCTATTAAGAAGTCATTTGCCCCTTTCTAGAAAAATCAAATTGACTTTTGTCATTTTTACTCCACAGGCCTACATTAATGGATATATTTTCTTTACCTTATAATTTGGACCACTTTCTTGTTATTTATTATATACTCCCAAGTTGCTAAAATTTGCAATTTCGCATCCAATTTGTTGTAAAATATCAAAATACCCCTTTTTTGCTTTAAAACCTTTTCAAATTGATAATAAGGACATACTTTTTTTTGATAAAAGATAATAAGGACATACTTGAATGTATTTTACATGCGAATAGAAAATTTCAAATATTTGAAACATGTTTATCATATAAAAATTTTAAAAATATATTTATTATATATACATATTTGCAAAAATATAAATTTTCTTCCAAATTTAAAATAGGGGGTTTATAGTTGTTACTATTGTATACCTGTATTACTCCAAGTAAGTGCTCTATCCAATTAACCCTCGTCCATTAGGCCTTTGGATAATGCATCTTTCAAGGTGCGATTGGTTCGTTCAACTTGTCCATTCATCTAAAGGTATGCCATGGATGCATATGTGAAACCCCAACCTAAGGAGGATTCAATGTATGCATTGAACATGTACATGTGACTTATATATGACTAAATGAAAAATTTGGATGATTTTAGAATTTTATGATATTTTGCAATTAGGGTTCAACTAAGAATGGTGATTAAAAATTTAATTGCCGGAGCCCAATATGAGCCAAGGTGACTAAAGGGGTATAATGAGGATTAAAACATGCTAATTTGGAATGAATGTTTAGTTTAATTTTCATGATTTAATTAATGGAGATTAAAGTGGAAATTATAGAATTATGTTGGAAAATCGTACAAAATTCATAACTCAACGACTGTAAGGCGGATTCAAGTGAAATTTGATATGGAAGTTGATAATGTTGGGCTTGATATTATGTAATTATTAGGTTATGAAAATCCTTGATGAAATTAATGTAATGATTTATTGATTATATCTCAAATCCAACCGTTAACTTTAAACGGTTATAACTTGAGCTAGGAAAATCGGATTGAAATGAAATTTGAAATGATTAAATGAAATCATGAGATTAAAATTTTGTAAGGTTTAGATAAAAAATATTATGATGGAAAAATACCTGAATTAGAAAAGGTGTATATGGTTGACTTTTGCACCTCAAGAGTACCATGCATTAAATGCTAGAGTACATGGAATTAATGCAATTTTTAATAGACCAAATAGGTGTCAAATGCAGGTGAAATTCAGGGTATTTTATGCATAATTACAAAATGCAAAAATCTCATGAATTATCCATGCATTAATGTCCACATTTAAGGGGCTAAGGAGAGCTCAAATGAGCATAGGCAAATGAGGCAATGCATGGATGTTCTAAAGTGCTATTGCTGGATTTTTTAAATTTTTTATTTTATAAATAATGCACACACGTAGCTAACATGTAGGGACACATAAATGAGCATTTAATCATGTGGAAAAAATTCGAGAAAAATCGTGAACAACAGTTGTCATTGATTAATGAAAAGTGGACAACATGTTGTGGCAAATGACGTGCACTGTTTTGAGGTTGCTGTAATGATTTTTGCTAATTTTTTTATACCAAATTAAAGGTTAAACTCAATGCTAACTAGGTGTTTAATTTACCCACAAATTGAGATTATTAAAAAAATGGGAAAAATCTGAAAAATGGAGGCAGCAAGGACGTGATCTATGGGGACAGCTTGGACGATCATGATTTAAGCAAAATTTTAGTTTAATAAAAAATGATAAAAATATTTTATATGGCTGTAATTTACACAGCACATAAGGGGATAAGTATGCATTCAATGGCTATGGAAAATCCAGCCCCAAGTGGGGCCCACAGCTGGATTAATCCAGCCCCTATAAAAGGAATGCACGTCCATATGAGAGAGAGATTTGAGAAATTTCTAAGTGCTGAAACTTCCCCCCCCCCAAAGCATAGCAGCTCACGTCCAGCTCTATCCCAGCCAAGAAGGAAGAAAATAGAAGGGAAAAAGAAGGAAAAAAGGGAGAAGAAATCCATTTCAAGTGATTAGGGTTTGGTGCTTATCAATCAAGTAAGTTCATGTGTTGATTTGAGCTTTCCATCTTGAGTTTTAAACTCCAAAATTTTGATATGAAATTGATGCTTAAAGACTCCGTAAATAATAATTTAATATGCCCTTTGATTGAATATGGAATGGGTATTAAGTTATATGAATGAATTTTAATGTTTTAGATGGTGGAAATGAAGTTTAGAATGGGTATTGAGTTGAAAACTCAACTTGATAAATCTTAAATCGCAATAATAAGTTGTTGTTTTGGATTGATGATATGTTTAGGTTAAGAATCATGTTTTAATGAAATACATATGTTGCTTTTAGCTTAAGAAATGAATTTTAGAAACTATGGAATGCAAAGTGACGTATATGACCCGATTTCTTCATTGTGATGCTAAAAATGGTATGAAAATGGGATTGCATGATTTATGGAAGCCATGTAGGGTAAAATACCCCAGGTTTAGGGTATTATTAACACCCAAAAGGATTTGGGAAGATAAGCCCTAAATCTGATTTTATGGATTTTATGAAATGATGTCCAAATGAAGTGAAAACGGGACCCGAAACGGGTAAACAAGTTGCTGTTTTGATAAGTGTTTATTTATGAATGATAAATATGTGTTAATACCTTAGATTTGGATTAAGAAAATTCGGGTTAATTGCTGAAAATTCGGATTTATAAAACTGCTTAGGGTTATGTGTCAAAAGACACTTTAAACGTGTGAAAAATGGGTTCCAAAGTTACTGTTTTGGAAACCTACGATTAGTGAATTTAAATCCCATAAAAATACCATAAATGCAGAGGTAATTAAGGATAATTATCATACTGAAATATGGATTAAATTTCTGACTTAAAAGTTTTTATAAAATGCACCATGTATGTGTTACCAAATGGGCGTATGTGAATGGATAGATATGCATGGATGATAAATGAATTATGAATTTTGATTTTGTGCAAAAAAGGCATGAAAATATGATGAATTTCATAACTATATATCTGTTTAGATTTCATGATGTTAATTTCAAATTTTGAAATTAATTAATGAAACTTAAGGTGACAACGTGTGCTTAAAATGAGCACCAATGTGTAAATTTTGAAAAATAAGTAAAAAATAGTATATTGAAGGTAATGAACCTTTAAATGATAATGATTGGATGATTATTATGTGATTAAATGGTTGTCCTAAGTATGGGATTGAATATGTTATCTATGAACCGATAAAATGTACGAATATGTGCTATTTATACATAATGGCTTGAGAAGTCAAATGAATTATGTGTGTTAATGAAAAATGGGTTGAAAAACTAAGTGAATGCAAGAAAAAGGAATATATGAAAAATTATATTATTCTCATGTAGGCAAGGGCAAAGAAAAGGATGATTCAGAAAGCTAACATGAGACAGGTACGCAAGCAGCTTTCTAAATGATTTTGGTTTTCATTACAAAGTATTTAAGGATGGTCATTCCTTTATCTCAATGTGTTATGAAGTATTATTTCAATTATGATGATGAATTGCTTAGTGTTTCACAATTGTTCGTGAAAAGTGATGATGTATGGATTTGAAACAATGTTTCATTAAAATAGTATTTAAAAAGGAATGGTGCAAAGAATTCTCTACATAAGAATGACAAGTTCCATGTGTAAGGAGGCATATAATGCCGGGGTAACTAAAAGACATGCATGGAATGGAAATCAAGTAGGCTAGTCGAGGTAATAAGTGGATAAGGAGTCTCCCTTGACATTGCCAAGTCGGAAGGTCCGGCGCTAAGGATGGAAAGGATCATGCCATGGAAAAATGTTCCCCATGCTAGCGTACCTTCACATTAAGGATAACGTCATTAATGGAAATGATGAATTTACACATCCAAAATTTATGAAATATTTATGAAATGTGTATGAATGGTTTATGAAAATATTTTTGCTCCACAGGTAGTTGACCACTTGATAAGTGTCTCTACTGAAGGGAAAAAATGCTTTTAAATAAATATGCCTTCAAAATGAATTATCTGTAAAATATACAACTTTCTTATTGAGTTTCGACTCACGTTTTCATTTTTCAAACCCATAGACAGGTGAAAGAAGAGACCTGGCAAAGGAGCAGGAGCTATCTATTGAAGAAATGGAAAAACGTTATAAGTTTCATGTTTATGAGAAACTTATGTTGAATGATTGTAAATTTATCTTGATGTTTTATGTTGACATCTATGATGATACATGTAGTGACATTTGATTTATGAGATGGTTTGAAATATGTTATGAAAATCATGTCTAGTTATGACATTATTGGATGGAAATGACTCAGATATGCATGAAATGAACATATGAGGAAACTCCTATGAAAAGATATTTAATTGGATAAATATCTGTTAAAACACGCCGTGTAACAGGGCAACAATCATGATCACGTTTACCAGTCGAACGATCTTAAGGTAAAGTTGTGAAGCTCGGGCTGGGGCGTTACAAGGAATTGTATCAAAACATGGATTGGTAAATAGGCATGAAAAAACTTAAGTGTAATGATTAAATATGATATACATGATTTTATGATGATTGCATAAGTGATTATGTATAAAATTCTACGTGAATTTTTATTTATGAGTACATATGCTGCCTATAATATGAAAGTAAAGATACTTGTACGATAAATTTTATGATAATATAGATGAGTCCACTATAAATGAT
Organism: Annona cherimola; assembly: GCA_030490835.1. Lineage (NCBI taxonomy): Eukaryota > Viridiplantae > Streptophyta > Magnoliopsida > Magnoliales > Annonaceae > Annona > Annona cherimola. The sequence goes on along the minus strand of CM059971.1, from coordinate 30,215,247 downwards.
GATAAGTGTATGCTTATATGATGCAAGGAAAGAAAAAAAATTTAGACGAGATCAAATTAATAACCCGCCTCGTGATCAGGACAACAATCCTGATCACATTTACCAATCGAAACGGTCTTGGAGTAAGGCTTGTGGAGGCCTCCGGTCAGAGGCGCCACAGCATAACAAACTTTTATGTTATTATTTATGTAAAAATCTTAACCCAGTCCCAAGCTCGAATAAAAAGCCAGGGTTGGCATGTAAGGCTAGCAATTTGTGTTATAAAAATCACTGTCACATCTCTTATGAATTTTGAAAATATATTAAAAGTCATTAGTACTAAGGCATTCCCTGTAACCGACACACTGTAGTGGAACCTGATTGTAGTAAAAAATGAACAAAGGTTGCTATGGGTTTTCCCCGAAAGAAACACTCTACATTAGAGTCTAGATGCAGTGAGAAATGGAAAAGGGCAGCTAGGCATTTTTCCAAAAGCGACATGCACAACAATATCTAGTTGTGGCGAGAAGTAGGTAAAGGTTCTCATGCCTTGATAGATGTGATTTAGGAAAGAATGTGGTACTAAAACAGAAAATCTATTTTGCCTTATGGAATGTTGGAACTTTTTAAAAAAAAATATGAAAGTAATGATAATAGAAATGGTTTAGGTATAATAATGAAAAGTAAATTCATAAATAAACTTGTAGATTTTAAAGAGTAAATGAAAGAATTATTCAAATAAAGCTTGTATTAGGTGTGGAGATCATAAATGTTAGTGCTTATACACCACAAGTAGGATTAGATGATAAAATCAAAAATAATTTTGGGATGACTTAGATAGTATAATGAGAAGAATACCTAATAAAGAAAAGGTTGTGATAGGTAGAGATTTAAATGGACATGTAGGAAGGGAGAATGTAAGGTGTGAGAGAATTCATGGAGGTTTTGACTTTAGAATAAGGAATGAAATTTTATTTTGGATTTTGTCGTAACATATGATTTGGTTATAACGAATACTTTATTTCAAAAAAGAGATGAACATTTGATAACATTCAAGAGTAAGACCAATTCTAACCAAATAGATTTGTTTCTGATAAGAAAATTAAATAGATTCCTCTTTATTAATTGAAAGTTTATCTCAAGTGAGAATTTAACTATACAATATACATTACTAGTAATGGATATATATACATCAAAAGTGTTAGCAAAAACTAAAGGTAATATAATTCTAAAAATTAAATGGTGGAATTTAAAGGGAAACAATATAGAACTTTTTAGTACAAGAATGATAAAAGAAGGAAAATAGGACATATAAAAAGATAAAGTAGAATCAATGATGGATAAAATGACGAGTAGCATAAAAAAAATTGGATAAAGTATTGTAAGAATATATAAAAATTTTAGATCCTTACATAGAGAAACTTGATAATAGAACGAGGATATTCAAAAAGCTATAAATGGTAAATAAGAAAAGATTAAAAAATGACAGAGTAACAAAAATGATACAAATTTAAAACAATACAAACTATCAACAAAAGCTACTAAAAAATTATTAGTAATGCTAAACATAAAGCTTATGACAACTTATATGATAAATTAGGAACTAGACAAGGAGAAAATGATATATTTAAGTTGGCCAAATTAAAAAAATAAAAGCAAAAATTTAGCACATGTTAAATGTATTAGAAGCGAAGGCTAAAGATGATAAAATTATAGAAAAATGAAAAACTTATTTTTAGTCTATTAAATGATACCCCACCAGAACATTTAATATTAGATGCTAATTTAAATAGAGAAGAAAATAGGAATATCAGTGATTTCCTAAAAATTTGAACATCTGAAGTAAAAGAAGCTCCTAAAAAAAAAAGCCTTAGGCTCGAATAATATACCAATTGAGTCATGAAAGAGCATGGGAGATGTAAGTGTAATATAGTTAACAAATTTCTTTAATAAGATTATAAAAGCAAAGTTAATGTTGAGTGAATGGAAAAATTTATAGTTCTAATTTATAAAAATAAGGAAGATATTCAAAATTATGTACATTATCGTGAAATAAAACTAACGAGTTATACTATGAAGTTATAGAAAAGAATAATCGAACATAGACTAAGATAGGAAACTAATGTCTTTGAAAATTAGTTTGGTTTTATACTAAGAAGATCAACTAATAAAGTTATTTTCTTATTTAGACAACTATTTGAGTAGTATAGGGAGAAAAAAAAGAACTTACAAATGATTTTTATTGGCATAAAAAAGCATATGATCGAGTATCAAAAAAGTTAATATGGCAAGTGATAAAAAGAAAGAAATTAATAACAGATAAATTGATGTTCTTAAATATATGTATGAGGGAGTTGTAACAAATGTGTGAACCATAAGTGAGATACTAATATTTTTCTAATTAAAATAGGTTTACATCAAGGTCAACCTTGAGACTTTACTTTTTCACTTTAGTAATAAATGAAATTATTAGGCATCTACGAGAAGAAGTATCTTGGTGCATATTATTTGCAAATGATATTATTCTAATAGATGAGACTATAGAAGGATTAAATTTGAAATTGAATAGGTGGGTAGGTGCCTTAGAATCTAATGATTTTATAATTAGTTATACAAAAACCGAAATACAAAGTGTAATTTTAATAATAGTTAGAACCTAAATGATGAACCAATTAAGATTTCAGCTCAAGTAGTAACAAGAACTAATTAGCTTCGATATTTAGAATCGATAGTTCGAGAGAACAGAGAAATTGAGAAAGATATAATATATAAATTCAAGCAAGACAGAATAAATGGAGCAATGCATAAGGAATTTTATGTGATCGTCAAATAACAATTAAATTAAAAGAAAGAATTTTATAAGATCGCGATTAGACCTGCTATGTTTTATGAAGCAGAATGTTGGACGGTTGAAGAACAATATATACATAGAATGAATATAGAAAAAATGATAATGTTAAGGTGGATGAGTAGTTAAACAAGAAAAGATAAAATTAGAAATGAAATAATCCAAGAAAATCTAGAAGTGATGCCAATAAGTGATAAAATGAGGAAAAACATATATAATGGTTTGATCATGTCAAATACAAGCCTGAAACGACACCGACTAGGAGAGCAGAGTCTATCCAAGTAGAAAGTAATAGGAGAGCGAGAGTCTATTAGAGTGCAGTTGAGAACAGGATAAGAAACCATAATGATCCAAATTATGAAAAAAATAGTAGCAAAATTGAAATAAAATTAAGATAAATTTTTTTTATTGAACTAGGATAGATGGAGGGCATTAATTTAAAAGTTGAAATGGAGATCCATATTAGATTCACTTGTTTATTGAAATTATGATATGTGGATATCATTATTAATTGTATAATTTTAATGGCAAGACTTATGTAACTTTTGCTTTTATAAGAAGAATCGATGGAACTTAAGAAGGCAATGGATAAGGGCAAGGTGTCTATGTTAGATGGTAGTGAATGGCAGACTACAAGGAGACCACTAGATCTTAGGGATTGGGAGTAAACAATAAAAAAATCTAGGAGAATATGAGGCATGAGGCTAGAGAGATGACGAAGGATGGAGCTGATAGTGCGGGACATGCCAGTAGTGGAACCATGGGTCGAGCAAGCTTCTTAACAGTATGGCGCCAATATCCCCTACGTGAAAAATGTCCACACATCAAGTTCTTTTAGCCAACCCTATAAATTCATATTTTAAGGTTTGGAGTAGGAGAGGGAAGGCAAATTTGGGAGCCTATTCTGCAAAAAGGAACATAAGGAGCTAAGAGGGAAGAGTTGGAGGGAGATCGAGCTTGAAGAAGAAATCTATAGGAATTTTACTTCTTTACTTCTCTTTATTTCTCTCTTTAATTTTTAGTTATGCACCGAACATGTTTTTAGATATTATTGTGATAGGGTTATGTTCATGGGCTAATCTTTGAGTAAGGGGTTATGATGAACTTGACATTGGGATTATGCTTGATATATTCCACCTTAGTTGATTTCATAATTCAAATTTAAAGATGATATGATTGCGTGATGATTTATCCTTATCCATTGTGTTAAATGGTTCTACAACATTAGCTATCTTGTAGATGTATTATGATCCTTGTCTAAGTTTGGAAAAGCTAGATTCAATAATGAATGATGTTGTAGGGCATGAGATCAATTATTATATTGTGTTAGTAATTGAATGTTAAAGCGGATAGGAATATACTTATTAACCCTGTGTGATAGTAATTAAGCCTAATGCAAATCAACTTTATTTCATTTATTCACATGGAAACATGACGATTAGATGAAATTTTATTATGTTTATATATGTTGGAAGACATATATAAATATTATTGAGCCTTAATTAGTAAATCCTTGCACTAATTGTGAAAAGGAATTATCATTACATAAAATTAAATTAAGGGATTTGCAATCCTAATAATCCCATTAAAGAAATCTAACCCTCCAATCCCTTTCAACAATGGTTTACTTAGATCATTATTTTATCAAACCATTCATTAAATTGGAATCATTCAATTGTTCAATTTGTAATCAACAAATGAAATCATCGGTTGCATTGTGTTTAATGTTGCCTCCTTGAGGACTAGATACTCTATTCATTACTTGACTATTTTCTTGGCACAAATACTTGCAATAAAGCGACCAAAAAATTTATTTATTCGCTAATTACATACTAAGGAAAAATAATAGAGGGCATCAATAAGCATAGACAAGTAGTACAATTACCACAACTAGGATAGGAGGTGCCACAATCACAATTGAATGGGGCATATAGTTGATGATGGTTGCATTGAACCATATTATAGAGACAAGCTCACAGCATCGTACATCAATTCGTCCAAAATCATGAATAATACCATGGCGCAAAAAATGTGCCTATAAATGTACGAGGTTGGGAGGAACCCAATGTTAAGTTGATTCATAGGATGTCATCAATGGAAGAGACAAGGAGAAGAGTCCATTGGAAGGTTAACATGCCCTCCCCAAATATGCACTTGCTCGCATATCAAGGAAAAATAGATCATAAGGTGACCTCCAAGATGGAAAAAAAAACTTAAGTGTTTACAGTGCATAGATGAGTAAAAGGTGAGGTATGCCACCTTCATGTTAGAGAGGAAGGCAAAGGAATGGTAGGATTCCAAGGTAGAGAAATTTCTTCAAAGAGAATTAAGCCTAACATGGGCTAGCTTTCAAGATCTCTTTCAGCAACGCTATATTCCTAGGAGTGAGAAACAAAAAAGGGCTACAAAATATTATTTAGTGCCAAAGAAGAATGATGCGCTGTTCCATTCTTTGTCAAATTTGTAGCATGAACAAATCTGGATCCAATAGAGAAGGTAAGAAATTTTCATAATGGACAGAAGCCCTCAATTAGAACCAAGTTGGTAGTATTTGCCTTTAAAGATTACTCAAGAATTCTAGATCATGCACGTTGAGTTAAGCATGAGGAAGAGGAGTGGGTAAAGACCTAAGAAAGGAGATGAGGGGTTGATAAAGGCAAACAGGATGGATTTTAAGGTTGTAGAAAAAGGCCTAGAGTTAAATAATAACCATAGGGACAAGGCCAATAGACTCCACAAGAGAGTCGGATGCTAGAATGTACTGCTTGTGGAAGGCAACATGTTGGACCATGTAAGTTGGGCATGAATGCTTGTTATGGGTGTGGACGATTGGGCCATCAGAGAGTGGATTATCCATGCCTAGATACCAAATGATATTAGAGATGCAACATGGGTAAGGTACCTTCCAATCCAATCCTAAAATGAATAAGGTAGAGTAGTAAATATTACCCATGAGTATGAGTAAGGTACAAATCATTATCCATCCTTCCAAATCAGGTAAGGGTAGGGTAGACATACTGAATACCTAAAACCGACACGCATGGGTACCTTGTTGAGTAAATAATATTATATATATGTTTATAAGTCCACCTTTCTATTTATTCAAGGAGAGATATAGCTTTAGCACACGCAGCTGCATGCTTGCATGTGAATATTAATAGTCTTTTAGAGCATCAATTGCCCTCCATAACAATGACCTGCTGAAAGTTCACGTTTTTATAGTACATAGCCTTCAAAATTCGACCATGCTTGGCTCCACTTTAAAAATGGTGGTAGCAAATGCATTTCACGTGATATCAAAATTATGATGACAATATGAAGCACCCAAGTCATTGAAGTAAATAAAATAAACACAAATTAAACTGCCTAAGTCATTAAGTCAATAATTAAACACAAATTAAATTATTTTTTCTAAATTAAGCCATAATCGTTCTCTAAGAATAAACCATAATAACTAAAGTCTTATAATTATAAATTTTTTCCTCAATCGTTTACCACTAAATACTTTCCTGGTCAAATACAATCCAATAAAAATCATATATGGTTTAGATAGATTAATTCATGTTTGCAACACTAGTACATGGCTGCTGGAGTATAATTGTTATCGTCCCACCCATTCATTATTTCATTTTCCCCGCCTGTAGCTAGAAACCAAAAGCTTCTCTATCTTACGAAATCCACAGTGCAGAAACTCAAAACCAGCATGCTCGTCTTTTTCCCTCTTTCTCACTGTTTCTCTTTTATCTCGCTTATTCTTTCCAAAGGCGACAGCCAAAAATCCATCTTAACAACACTGTTCTTCCATTCCATTTCTTCCTTCCGTTCGTCACCCAAAACCCTAACATATCTGCCGCTCTTTTATTCTCGTCGCCACTCCTTTTCTTGCTCATTTCTTCATCGGGATCGTCGGCTCATTCCATTTCAATGGCTCCAAAAACCATTTCAACGGCAATGACTCCCTCTTCCATATCCTCACATTTACTTTCCCATGCTTGATTTTATGATTTTATGAAACTGATTGTAAACTGTAAAGGGCAAATGAGTATTGTTTTATATTATTCAAAACAGCACGAAATTATTTTTATTTCAAATGTTGTCATTAAGTAGTGGGGGAACCACTTTAGAACCGAAACAGGAAGCAACCCTATGGGTAATTGGTATGATAGGGTATACTAGGAATTAAGTCGTTCAATGGATAGGATAAGGTAGGTTTTTTATAAATAGGGTATGGGTAAGGTAGGCCATTACCCAAACTGACCCGAGTTACACCCCTACATAATACGAGTGTGGGCAACAAAGACAGGAGAAATCAATGTGTACAAAAGGGGCTAGGAGGAGCACAAGCTGAGGGTGCACCCATTCAAGTTTAGCATCAACCATTAGTGAGGGCACGTACTTCAAGATATGGTGGACAGGGAGGGCATCTTCACAAGCAACACCAGTATCAACCACAACCATGAATCCATCAGAGGCCCCAAGTTGGCATTAAGAGTTGTGACAAGTGACCTTTTGGCCTATGATCACCTTGCACATGTTTTGTTTGATCAAGGTGCCACCCCCTCATGTTTATTAGAGTTTTCACAGAAAGCACATTTGTGCAAGGTCCTACGTGTGTAACTATGCAAGTATCTACACCGTTATGAGGTGTATGTATTATATCTGAGATTTATTTACCATGTGCCATCTTTATAGAAAATAGAGCTTTTTTCTATCGACCTAGTTGTCCTGGTCATCAATAGCATAAATGTCATGTTAGAAATGGATTGGTTGCTTAAGTGGAAAGCCATAGTATATTGTCAAAGGAACAAGTTATTCTCCAACCACCTAATGAGTCGTCATTCACCCTCATGGGAAAGTTACATTGGGTGTGTTTGGATACATATAAAATTTTTCAAACAAAAACTTCTCAATCTCCATAATTATCCTATTTTCTAATTATTTTCACATCTTTCTATATGACTACCCTACTTTTAAATTATTTTTGCATAATTACTTATACAACCGACGTATCTATTTTAACTTTATTCTCTTTATATATGGCGTCTCGAACCTAAGGCGCCTGAACCTTACTTCAAAATTATTTAGTTAGTAAATTGTAAGTAGGATTGTAGCCCTGATCACGGGACGAGATTTCAATTCAATCTCATTTCAATTTACAAGCAATCATTCACTGGTGATTAAAATTACATAATATTTACAAATCATTAAAATAAGTTTACACCATCAGTCTTTCTGACCTGATAAAATTGTACCCCTACAACGTCTCCATTCATCTAAGTATATGAGAACATTACAACTTTAAGAGTCTCTAATTTAAGACATTTCTTTCTACTTGAACTTTGTTGTACCTGTCCAAAGTTAGGAAAAATAAAATCCGTGAGTACTAGACTCAGTAAGCAAGCATTTTCATTCAAGTAAATATTTTCATTCCAAAATTTGGCATCTCATAAATAATGCATATGCAAAAATGCATATTTCATATTCGTACCTTAAACCTTCATTAAATGGTACGCTGACTAGGCGACCATCAATTCGTCTACCCCCTATTTTAGGGAACGCGCCGCCGGCCGTTGAGCCTGTATCGGCAACTCGGTCACATTAGAGGAGGACTTTGGTTTGCTTACATCTCTAAAATGGACCTGTACCTTTGTGCATCATGCACATGCTAGCATGATTTTAAAAATTGATCGCATTCATTATTCTGTTCTCTTTTCAAATTGAGAAAATGACATAATAATTCATAAAACAGATTAATAAATATATTTTTAAACCACATTATGGGATGACCACCCTTAAATAATATTGACAAACATTAGAGTAAAAGGAAATGCAAGTCATTCAATCATTTTTTTTAAATAAATCATTTCAAGGCATTACTTGCTTACCTTAGAATATTAATCTGCTTTCTTAATCTTCTCTTTACCTTTTCCTACACAAGGAAGACAAATTATTTTATATATTTGCATTATATTTATTATATATATTTATACGTATAGGCAGCACATTTTTTTATCCTTACATTTGTCATACAATTTAGAACCTTATTTCTTTCATTTTTTAAGTAGATATTTAGGGTGCGTTTGTTTGGGGCAAAAAAATGTCAACCAAAACTTTTCAATTCAAAACTTTTCACTCTCCATAACTACTCTATTTTTTAATTATTTTTTCACATTTTCCTATACAAACTACCCTACTTTTCAATCATTTCTACACAACTACCCATACAACTAACCTATCTATTTTAACTTTATTCTCTTTACTCCTCATCATTACTCCTATTATATCACATCATTTTCTATCAATTTGACAACTTCTACTTCAAAAACTTTTCATCAAAAGTTTTACCCCTAACCAAACACACTCTTAGTATTGTTGTAATTAATTTAAGCCATACATTTCATTCAACACCCCATGTTTAGGATGTTAAATTTTATAGTCATACTATATAAGGTAATAATATATAATCCATATCAAGAGAAATAAAAACCAGTTAAATTTTCTATAATGCAGATATATTTAACGTCCACAATTTCTAACAGCCTTTTAATATATTTTTCTAGCCATATTAAATAAAAGGCCATGTTACATCTGTTAGGACGTTAGGGGTAACTATTTCAAATAAAATTCCAACCATCTATTCTATTTGAGCGTGAAATTAAATATGTTACAGCTTTAAATTTTATGGGATATAAAATTTCTGAATTATTTAAACATTATAATAATCATGCATTCATGAAATACAATTAGCCATCATATATAGGAAAGAGAAAATTCTAATAATAGTAATTGCTAAAACTGGCTTAATCGTTATAAAATACCATGCAAAATATGTAAAATGTTTCCAAAGTCTGTTTGAATATCAGCCGTGCATAATAAAAATAATTACATATATGTACTCCTCTGCTCTCCTTTCCTTTCTTCGTTAATTTCCTTTGAGAATTTTGTCTCTTCTCTCTCGGTAGTGACCCCACGCACTAATCCCTCTTTTATATCGTCTCTTTCAAGCGGTTACTTGGGTTAAAAATTTTCAACCACGCTTAAGGTGCATGAATACCCTGCTGCCATCTCACGTCCTCAGCTGTCAACACTAGACTATCTCGTGTCAGACTTAAGTCTGGCAAGTTTATGCTTGCAAAGTAAGAAGTATACGTAGCCAGTATCACTATTCATCCTTTAATGACAGCTATTCCTAATAAGTCGGTTCCCTAAAAGCTGCTCTTCATGCATTTCATTTTCATTTTATTTTTAATTGGACGTGACTACCGTCCCATTTTTAACAGCTTATGTGTATATATTATTACACATAATTTAAAGCTATTTTTAAAATTTTCTAAGGGTGTTTTCATAATCTACCCCATCTATATTTTAAAGTATACTAAGTTAGCAATTCATATCAAATTTCATGTCGAAACGATTAAAATTGGTTAAGATATAAACATTCAAAATTAACTAATACAATTCATTCAAATTTTAATTTTTTTACCCATTTCTAATTATATTTTCTATGATCTAATCTGTTTACTAAGTAGAGTACATTAATTTAGGCTTACTTATGGAATTTCATATGAAACGGAGTTATATATGTATAATAACAAAACAAATGGAAATGCATGGAACGTGCATGCATTGAAGGAGTATCCACACTTCTGGACGTACCATGCTTGGGTTTTAATGCAAAATTTAAATTTACGTAAATGGTTTATTAAATTATTTTTCATAATCCAATTTATTCATATTATTGGATAGGTTGATTTCACCATTCATTTCAAGTTTCATGTCAAAACGATTAGTATAGGTTAAGATATTAGTATTCAAAATTAATTCATGAAATCTCATCTAATTTGGGTTATTTAAAATCTTCTAAACATGATTTTTAGGATTTAATCCATAAATTAAATAAAGTATATAAAAATAAACTTACTCATAAAATTTCATGTAAAACACCTTAAATATACTAAAATATGAATTTAATAAACAATTAAATATACACATTAGGAGGGCTCTGGACCGGAACGTGGGAAATTATGCATGTACAGGTTTGACTTTTGTGCACCTTTTCAATACAAATTAAACTAATTAATTTAAGTACTTTTTAAATGATTTTCCATAATCTAATCCAACTAGATTAAAGAGTATATAATTTAACACTTTCTATTCATATTCTCTTATCGATTCGAGCTATACATTTTAAAATATAATGAAAATAGCGTAGATGAATATAAACACTTAATTAGAATCCCTAATTGACCCAAATTTTTCTATTTATTTTTATTTTTTCATAAGGTCCATGAATTCGAACAGTTTCAATTGGTATAATTCAGAATTTTAAAATTCCTTACTAAAAAATTTATAAAAATTTATATTCATATCCAATCTTTATAAAATCATGACTTACCCTCCATTTTTCTTATAAATATCAAATATAACTTTTGTGAATTCCAAATAAGTCCGTTTTTTGTTTCTACTCTTTTCAAATTTACCCATTAATCTCCTTTTCTAAATTTGCAATTTAATCTCAATTTTCTAGAATTACAATTTAGTCTTTTTTGTAAACATACACATTTTTCTATAACTTTACACTAATAATATACATTGTACAAGCTTTCAATGTACATCACATTCACTAAGTTTCAAATAGCATGGGTTTCACATGATATCTTATCATTACCCCTATTATATCGTATTACTTTTTACTTTTCAAAAACTCTTACATCAAAAAACTTTTCTTCCAAAAGTTGTAACGCTTCCCAACACACCCATAGTGTGTCCCTAAACTAGTACAACCTTAAAGGCTATAGCATAATTTAGAAAAGGGGTGTATTGCACTTCTTGCAGTAGTAGTAGGTGTTAAGTCGAAGGTCAGACGACTTGAGAAAATTTCAGTTGTTATAGATTTTCCAAATGTATTCCTTATAGACTTGTCAGGGTTGCTGCCAAAGTGTGAAGTAGAGTTTGACATCAAGTTGCAACTTCGCACAGGGTCAATTTGTAAACCACCGTATAACACTAGTGTAGTTAAAAGAATTAAGGAACGGCTACAAGATCCCTTGGATAAGAGTTTCGTAAGGCCTAATGTACCACCTTAGGGAGCTCCTATTTTGTTTGTAAAGAAGAATGATGGTAGCTTGAGACTCTACATTGATTATACAAAGCTTAATAAGGCAACAGTGAAGAACAAGTATCCGCTACCTCGCATTGATAATTTGCCTGATCAATTATAAAGGGCTAGCATATTCTGCAAGATTTATTTGTAATTTGAATAGCATCAAATAAGTGTGTAGGAGGTGGATGTAAAAAAGATCGCATTTAGGATCCTGTATAGCCATTATGAGCTCCTAATCATGTCATTTGGGTTGACAAACACCACAACAGCCTTCATGGATCTCATGAACAGGGTGTTCAAGTAGTATTTAGACTAGTTTATACTAGTCTTTATTGATGACATACTCTAAGGATCATGACATCATCCGAGGTTGGCATTGTAAAGACTAAGAGAAGAATAGTTATATGCTAAGTTGAAAAAGTGTAAATTTTGGATGAAGAGTGCAATGTTCCTTAGTCATGTAGTGTCTAATGATGGCATAGTAGTGGACTCACATAAGATTGAGACAATGGTACATTGGACACATCCTACAAATATTACTAAAGTTAGAAGTTTTTTGGAATTAACTGGCTATTACAAAAGATTTGTGAATGGCTTATTTACATTGTAGTTCCATTAACTAAGATGACAAGGAAGGGAGCTAAGTTTAAGTGTAAGGAGACATTTAAAGAATTAAAGAGGAAATTGGCCGAAGCTCCTACTTTAACAATTTCTAATAGACAAAGTGGCTTCGAGGTTTATACTGATGCCTCAAACAAAGGTTTGGGTTGCATCTTAATGCAAGATGAGAATGTTATTGCTTATACATCAAGATCGTTAAAGTTACATGAGCAAAATTATCCTACACATGACTTGGAGTTAGCTGCATTAGTATTTGTATTGAAGTTTTGTCAGCATTATCTATGGTGAGCATTATGATATTTATAAAGACCACAAGAACTTAAAGTGCGCTTTACATAGAAGAAACTAAATATGAGGTAGAGAAGGCGGTTATAATTGTTGAAGGACTATAATATAATAATTCATTAGATAAGGCCAATGTAGAATGGATGCACTTAGCGGGAAGTCAAGGAGCAACATGGCATGTATGCTAACTAGTCAGATTAATATTTTTTGAAGAAATGAGGCGCATGGACCTCCTTGATGTATCAACAAGTCAAAGTAGAGAACCAAAGGCCTAATGGTTTATTTGATGTATCAACAAATAGAGGAGCCATAATGGAAGTTGTACCCAAATTACCATGGATTTTGTTGTAGGGCTGCCAAAGATAAGCGTAGCATATAATAACATATGAGCAATCATGGACAAACTAAGTCAGCACATTTTCTACTAGTTAAAACCACTTTCACAACAGAGAAATTGGCATAGATCTATCACAAGGAGATAATTAAACATCATAGAGTGCCAAGGTTTATCATCTCAAATTGCAGTGTAGTATTTACCTTGAGATTTTGGAAGACATTACACAACTATGAGAATATAACTCAATTTTAGTTTTACTTTCCACCCTCAAATAAAGAGAGTAACTTAGTAGCTAGAAGATATGTTGAGGGCTTATATTATAGATCAAGGTATTTCTTGGGGAGCATTTTGCATTAACGAAGTTTGCATATAACAACAGTTACCACTCTAGTATTCAATGGCACCACTATAAGGCATTATATCAACAAAATGCAGATCCCATTTAAGTTGGATGTAACTGGAGGGCAGAATTGTCGATCCCCAAATGGTGGCTAATATAATAGAAAAGGTGTCTTAATTTCATGAAAGAATTAAAGTTGCATAATATCAGCAAAAAAGTTATGCCGACATAAGGCAACACCTTTAAAATTTATGATTAGGGATAATATTTTCTTAAAAGTATCTTCTGTTAAGGGAGTAGTATTGTTTAGAAAGAAGGGCAGGCTAAGTCCAAGCTATGTTGGCCTATATGAGGTTCTTGGGAGAAACAGAAAGGCAGCATATAAAGTTTCATTACCACCTTCTTTGGTTAGAGTTCACAATGTATTCTATGAATCGACATTGAGAAAATACAAGCTAGATCCATCTCATATTTTGTAACTAGAGAAAATTTTTGTTAAGGATAACCTACGATACAATGAGAGACCCATTCATGTCTCCAATAACAGGACAAAATAATTGAGAAACAAGGTAATCTAACTCGTAAAGGTTTAATGTCTTAGTCTCAACTAGATGACTTTACTCAAGAGGAGGGGTGAATTGGGTATATTAAAATTTTTTTCTATTTAAGAATTGACCCCTTATAAACTAATTCTTTTTGGATAAAATGTAGAGAGCTGAGATAAGAGAGCAAAGCAATGAAGATTAAATGTACAAAAAAACACATAAAAATTTTATATTAGTTCAAGCAACCTACCTATTTCACTCTTTCAAGCAAACATCTCTTATGTTTTAGGTTCCACTAACACTTTTTCAAATACAACATAAAGTTTGTGTTCTCTTGTAGATTCTAGCTCTAGAGGACCTTTTTTAATATAAACGGTTGGTGAGTATCAATCCAACCAAACCTCTACTTGTTTGTATACTTTGGATGTGGTCTCCAATACCAAGTTAAGTATCAGTACACTTAATGAATAATCAAATTAAAATAGTTACACTTTATAGTTTGTGTATAAATTTATAGCTTAACAAGCTTTTTTGTACAAGAAGAAATGAGATGAACTTTTAGACTTTTACTGTGATCTTGAGAGCTTGACTTGATTTTTCTTTTATGAAGCTTTGAATACTAGCAAGTGGAAAGGTGAGAGCTCAATAAGTATTCTTTCTAACCCCATTTACTCATTTACACAAGGTATTTATCACCTTGTAAAATATTTGAATATTTAAGGGTAGGTGATACATATTTAATGCAACAAAGTATGAATTTTTATAATTATTATGACTAAAGTCGCGTGTGACATTGATCTAGCTTGCGACTTTACCCAAGTCACAATTAAGGTTGACTTAGTCATCGACTCTAACTCATGTTTTTCCTTCAGCAAGACCATATTTTAGGTATACCCTTCAAGTCACCATTGAGGTCAACTTCGAGTGTGACTTTACACAAGTCGCTTTTGATGTCAACTTCAATAGCCATTTTCTTCTCAGCAACTTTCCTCTTTGTGAGTTGTCTAACAAGTTACACTTAGGGTCAACTTTCGGTGTAACTTTACCCAAGTTGTAATTAAGATTGACTTTGGATGCAACTTCAAGTTGACTTTTCCTTACACCTGCTTCATCCTTCATTTGCTTCTTTGAAGTACAAACTGAGGTCATCTATAAGTGTGACTTTAGCTTCAACTTCAAGTATTTTTTCCTTTGAGTAAGATTTCGTAATGCCTTGTTGCCTAAACATTCTCAATGGCTAGTCAACGGATGCCAT
Source organism: Annona cherimola (assembly GCA_030490835.1). NCBI lineage: Eukaryota > Viridiplantae > Streptophyta > Magnoliopsida > Magnoliales > Annonaceae > Annona > Annona cherimola. The sequence continues at coordinate 30,199,934 of CM059971.1, read as the reverse complement.
ATGACCTAAGAAACATTTGGCAACATCTCTCCTTTATATATAAAGGGGTAATTTTTAGTACGAGACCTGTTATTCGTAAGTATTTCAATTTTAATCCAGAATGTAACATTTAACTCTATGTTTATACATTTACATCTTCTTACTATAAAGATATTTATATAGTTGGAAAATTATTGAAATTCATCATTACATAACAAGCAATTCAAAAGATCATAAATTTGTGTCCACATAGATTCTAATCAAGTTCAAAATACCTAATACAGTATGTTTGTTAAAGTTGGGTCTAACTAAGTAATTGTCTAGATATATTAATATCAAGAGAGTGCACAAATTCTAAAATAACTGAGGACATAGATGTTAATTAATAGTCACCAAGATTAGGTCCTCCTTTAAGGTTTCTCACCTGGCATGTGATCTAAGACAAAATAACAAACTAAGTGAGTCTAAATAGAATTTAGACTCAGTAAGTAGATAGCATTTAGCATAAAGTGAAAATAAGTAAAATTCTGGATGCACATGTCATGAACAATACAAGACATATGGGTCCAACACCCACACCCAAGAATGTATGCATATAACCATATATAAAGAAAAGAACCACGATCAATAGTCTCCTCATGTCAATTAAGGGCCATGAACAATCCTCTCCTCATGTCAATCAAGAGTCATGAACAACCATTTACAACCCCTCATCTTAAATAATGCGTCATCCACAAAACACAAAAACGAATGTCACAAACCACACAAACAACATCAACAAAATTAACAAAGTTTACTTTAAATTCAACATACCGACTGTCACACAAGCATTCCACCAGACACGCATGGTAGGTACAAAAGGGGAAATCTCTAGTTCATCCTCTTGTTTCAACCCACTTGAGTAATGTCACATTCTAATGATGTAAAAACTGCTAACGAGTCGTCTATCTCATAAAATCACACATTAGCATCGGATTCCCCATAAACCCTGCTAACCCTAAGCTGTCACAAGCCTTATGCTCCAAAACAACGAAGTTGTTGGATGTTAACCCTTCCCACCAGCCTTATATCTTGTTCAACACGAGATTTTATCACTAAATTGAGAAGGGACGACACTACTTACCTCAATCGTCAGGCTGGGCCAAGCCAAATTACTATTTATAACTATCTTTCTAACTAACAGAACTTAGTAAATTAAAAATTCCTCCAGGGGTGCTACCCCCTTTACTCCTGCGACTTAACCGAGTAGGTCAAACCCCATACCTACTCTGCGAAGTTCAAAATAGTCTTGGTGCCTCAAATGATGCGTCAATCTTACATCTCTAAATCAATACCCAATAAATCACATTTGTAAAATACCTTATGGTCAAGGAAGAATTATAATAATAATAAATAAAATAAAATAATAAAAATTATTTGGTCTTCACAGTCTACCCCCGTTAGAAAAGTTTCATACTCGAAACTTGCAATCATTCCCATAGATGAGGATACTTCTCTCTCATTGTTTCCTCTAACTCCCAAGTAGTCTCATCTTCTGTATGGTTGCTCCATTGGATTTCGAGAAGCTTGATGGTCTTATTTCTCAATTGTTTCTCCTTACTGTCTAAGACTCGAATTAGCCTATCTACATATTACAAATTTTTTTCTACTCATATATCTTCAGGCCTTAACACATGCTACATATCAAGCTTATATTTCCTTAAGGACGAGACATGGAACACATCATGCACCCCAACCAGGGAAGGTGCAATGGCGATACGATAGGCCACCTTTCCAATCCGTTATAAGATTTCATAGGGACCGATGTACCTTAGACTCAATTTGCCTTTTGTACCAAACCGAACCACAACCTTCATTGGAGATACCTTTAAAAATACCTATCTTCCACTTGGAACTCTAACTCTCGCTTCTCGGTATCCGCATAACTCTTTGGACGAGATTGGGCAATACAGATCTATTCTGGAATTCGTGACACTTTCTCCATTGTGTCTACTACATCTGAGGGCCAACTACAGTACTCTCTCCCACTTCATCCCAACAAAGTGACAATCTACTTTTCATCCATACAATGAATCAAAATTAGTCATTTGGATGCTAAATGATAAGTATTGTTGCATGCAAATTCTACCAAAGCCATATAGTAACTCCTAGTATTACCCCATTCCAAGACATTGTTGGTCCTGAGTTGATGGCAATTACCCAAGAGGGGAGGGGTGAATTGGGTTTTTAAAAATTTAAACTTCAATTAGAGACTTTACCCCGGTTTAGTTTAATCTCCTTTAATAAGACATATGGAAAGCAATAAGATAATGAAAGCGAAAATGAAAAATAATAGACAAGATTTATAGTGGTTCGGGCAACCTTCCCTACTCCACTCTTCCAAGCTCACACTCCTTGTGACTTGGGTTCCACTGTGTATTCTGCAAATACAACTAGAGCCTCCTCTCTCTTCTAAATTCCAGCTCTAGGGGGCATATACAACAAGAGCCTCCGCTCTCTTCTAGATTTTAGCTCTAGGGGGCGTATACAACACATAGCACAAGTAGGTGACGAGTTTCAACTCCAGTCACAACGCTACTTTGCTATAACTCGGTTTGAAACACTAAAATCAAACCAAGTACCAAAAACTAAATAACAAGATGAAATGAAAGAAATCTACACTTTACAGATTTGTGTAGCAAGTTTCAGCTCGAGGAAGAATTCGTAAAAGCAACCAATCGATCCACATTGAAGCAAACAGCAAGTTGAAGCTTGTTCTTCCTTTAAACGTATATAGATCACTCAAATATAGAAGAAAGTGGAATATAGGTCTTAGAAGCACTTTTTTCCTCTTTTTCAGCTCTATCTTGTTAGTTTCCACGTTCGCTTGAGTGTCTATATATAATGGGAGGAGAGTTTTGAACGTTATGAAGTTGGTTGGAGCGTAATAAATGCACCAACGTTCAAAAATTCAAACGTTGCGACCCAAGTCGCAGGTGGAGTCGACTTCGGGTGTGACTGGAGTCGACTTCGGGTGCGACTTTAGCTATGAGCAGCTTGTTCAAGTTCTTCCTCGGGTCGACTTGGCCTTGGACTTGACCCAATTCGCAGGTGGAGTTGACTTCGGGTGCGACTTCGGATCCCTCCAACTTTCAAGTCTATCTTTTGGGTCGACTTGGACTAGGACTTGACCTAAGTCACTGATGGGGTCGACTTCGGTTGTGACTTGACCTTCTTAGCTTGCCAAGTGAACTTAAACTCCTTTGAAATGATTTTACTTGCTTGAACTTCTTTATATTAATTGCTCTAACAATATTTTTATTACTTAAAACTCAGTATATTCATCCTTGCTTTACGCTTCATGTCTTGAATCTTTGAATCCTTGAGTCTTAGAGTGCATGAAAGAAGTTCAAATGTGTGATCTTGATCCTCCATGATGAATACATGTAACTTTGCTTACTTTGGACTTGATTTGATCTTTATTTAGCCTAAGTCGAATGTTTTAGTCGACTTGGTCTTCAACTTCACTCAAGTCTGGTCATCGAGTCGACTTGGTATGCGACTTAGCTCTTCAGGTTCTGCACTGTCAGTCTAAAGTCGAAGATGGAGTCGACTTGGTCTGCGACTTCGCCCAAGTCGCATGTGGAGTCGACTTCATGTGCGACTTCGGCAGTTTTGCTTTCCAATTTCAACGTTAGACAAAAAATGGGCTTTGAAGTCACTGCTAGAGTCGACTTGGCCTGCAACTTCGCCTAAGTCGGTGTCTGAGTCGACTTGGGGATCGACTTGATCTGCTATGCTTTATATATTTCATATTTATAACCTTAAACATTGCACAAAACATATTAGTAGCTAAAACTAACCCAAATTTAGTTGTTAATCATCAAAACTTATGTTTTAGGTATTTTGCATTTGATTTTAACAGTTGTTTCCAACAGACACAAGCTCTCAATATGTCTTCTAATTGCAGGTTCACTTGTTTTTTTTTTTTGGCCATCAGACTGCAGATGAAAGGCAATACTGAAATCTAATCGAGTGTCCATTGCTCTATGTAGAGCCTTTTAGAACCTTGATGTGAACACCGATCCCCAATCTGAGATGATAGACATTCGCACCGTATGGAGTCTTACTATCTCCTTATGATATATTCATGTTATCTTTTTAGCCGTTAAAGTAGTTTTAACGTCAATAAAATGTGCTACGTTAGTTAATCTATCCACAATAACCCAAATGCTATCATATCCTGCTACTATGCGCGATAATCCGACAATGAAGTCCATGGATATAGCTTCCTACTTCCACTCTGGGATCTCAATGGGTTGCAATGCTCCTCTAGGTCTTTTGTGTTCGACCTTAACTTGCTGACATGTTAAACACTTAGCCACATCACCTTCATGCCATCCCACCAATAGTGCATTCGTAAGTCTTGATATATCTTTGTACTCCCAGGGCGAATCATGTAAAGTAAGTAATGTGCCTCTTCGAGTATCTTTTGTAAAATTGAAGCTCTCCTTGGAATGATCATACGATCCCTAAATTTCATAATACTATTGGCCCCACTAACAAAGTCCGACAATTCTCCTTTTAATATCCTCTCTCTCACCTTTTGAAATGATTCATCTTGACTTTCCTCTTGTGATTGTCTAATTTCATCTCTAAGAGTAGGCTAAATCCTTAATTGACTAATTTGTACTGCTACCTCATCAACACATAGATGCATATCCATTTACCTTATTTCTTCAAACAATGCTTCTTGACTAGTAAGCAAACAGGCCATGCTACTCCAAGATTTCCTACTCAGTGCATCTGCCACTACATTAGCTTTACCCAAATGATAATGAATAGTTAGATCATAATCTTTTAATAACTCTAGTCACCTTTGTTGCTGCATATTTAACTCTTTTTGGGTAAAGATTTACTTCAAACTTTTATGATCAGTATATACCTCACACTGTTCACCATATAAGTAGTGCCTCCATATTTTCAATGCAAAAATCATTGCAGTCAATTCCAAATCATGAGTCAGGTAATTTACCTCATATAGTCTCAATTGTCTAGATGCATAAGCTAACACCCTACCACATTGCATAAGAACACATCCAAATTCCTTCCTTGAAGCATCATTATATATCGCAAACCCACCATGACCTGAAGGTATAATTAACGTTGGTGCTTCTACTAACCTCCTCTTCAACTCTTGAAATGTCTCTTCACACTTGTCTGTCTATTCAAGCTTTACTCATTTATGAGTAAGTTTCGTCATTGGGGTGGCAATGGTCAAAAATTCTTCCACAAATCGCCTATAGTACCCTGCTAAGCCCAAAAAGCTCATCACCTTAGTAACATTTGATGGCTTGGGCCAATTTACCATTGTCTCTATCTTATGTGGGTCCACAAATATCCCGTCTTCATAAACAACATGACCCAAAAATCTCACACTGTTCATCCAAAAATCACACTTCTTAAGCTTGACATAAAGCTTCTCCTCCCTTAGCTTTTGCAAAATTAATCTCAAGTGTCCTTCATGGTCTTGGTTGCTGCTGGAATATACCATAATATCATCTATGAATACAACCACAAACTAATCCAAATATGGCAGAAACACCTTATTCATTAAGTCCATGAATGCTGCAGGGGCGTTCGTTAAGTTAAAAGGCATGATTAAGAACTCGCAATGTCCATAACGAGTCCTAAAAGCTATTTTTTGTACACCTGATTCCTTGATTCTCACTTGATGGCACTCAAACTGTAACTCAATCTTTGAAAATTTACTTGTTCATTGAAGTTGGTCTAACAAATCATCAATACGGGGCAATAGATACTTATTCTTAATAGTCACCTTATTGACCTCGTGATAATTGATGCATAACCTTAAGTTCTCATCTTCCTTCTTTACAAACAAAACTGGGGCTTTCATGATAATACACTAGGCCAAATAAATCCTTTATCTAATAGATCCTGTAATTGAGTCTTCGATTCAACCATCTCTACTGCGGCCATGCGATAAGGAGCTCTCAAAATTGGCTCTACTCTAGCCGACAAATCTATTCCAAATTCATTTCTCGTTAAGGTGGAAAACCTGGCAAATCTGTAGGAAATACATCAGGGAACTCGCGTACCACAAGATTCTCATTCAACTGTTTGTCCTCTGTATTGATATCTACTACCAAGGCCAGATAAGCAAGGCAACCTTTTCGAATCAGACTCATCGCTCCTGAAGCTGACACCAATTTGGGTAACTCTCCTATTGGTAGTCCCCTGAATATGAATTCTACATCATTATGTACCTTAAGGATAACTTGCTTTGATCGGCAACCTACATTAGCATCACATTTAGCTAGTCAATCCATGCCCAATATAATATCGAATCCCTCCATCTCCAATACTATCAAATCTGCTAGAAACTGTTTGCTCTTAATCACCACAGGGACACATCTACACATCTTAGTTGGTACACTAACTGCTTAGCTCATGTACGGGATGTTCAAAGAGCTCGAATTTCTTTACAAAAGCTACTAATACAAATGACCGTGAAGCACGAGGATCAAACAATACAAAGGTCATGCATCCACTAATAAGAAGGTTACCTGTAACCATGTTCCCTACAACTTGTGCCTCTTGTGCATTTGTAGCTTACACCATCGTCACCACCCGTGGTCTCCTATCAACCTAAGGACAAGCCTACTGAGGATAGGGTCCTCTCCCCACCTACATCCCACCAGGAGGAACATTATAAACTGGCAATTTTTGTTGTACTCGAGGTGCCCCTACTCCTCCTCCCAAGAGCATAAGGCAATCCCTCATAATGTGCCCTTGTTGATGACAATGGAAGCAAACCATTTGTCCTCCTGCCCTTTGTCTGTGAACGTATGATGTTGTGGTTGTTGTGGCTATTATGGTTGTTGCTCCCTAGCATGGGCTTGCGCTTGTCCCCTTAGCTGCTCTCCCCCTTGCCCTACCAACTGTGGGCATGTTGCTTTTCTATGACCTAATCGACCACATTGGAAACAAGTTGACTTAAATGTAGAAGTTCCATCTTTAACACTTTTCCTCTGTCTCTTGGATCCTTGCACCTCACCTATTGGCCCTTTCCTCTTTTCCTTAATCCTTTCTTGCTCTTCTTCTTCCTATTCTATCATGTGGGCCTAATTAAGTATTCCCCCATAGTCACACAACATGAAAGGTGCCAATCCTTTTCGAACAGAAAATTTCAGTTCCTCTTGGAATTTATGTGCCCTTTCTAGCGGGTTGGTCCATATTCATAGCACAAACTTAGAAAGAGACCAAAATTTAGCATCAAACTCTTCCACGATCATCTTCCCTTGTACCAAATGCATAAATTCTTATGCTTAACGTGTCATCTCGCTATCAAGAACATAGTGGGTAAGAAATCATTCTAAGAATTCAGCCCATTGCAATCTTCTACCCTCATCTGGCAACACTGCCTTCTCAGCATCCCACCAACATTCTGCATCTCCTTCCATTACATTAAGATCATATTTGACTTTTTTGTTCTTCTGTGCATTCCATGTAGCTAAAAATCTTCTCCATTGTGGCCACCCATCGATCCATAACTTGGTAATCTCTTTCCCCTCAAAATATAAGAGGCTTCATCTCTTAAAATGTTTTTTATGTCTAGCTTCTCCCCCCGAGGCCTTCTTCCTTCTTGTTCATGTCTCTCTACTCTCATCCTTGTACCCTGATGGTTTGTGTCACCTGGAATCCTTTGTTGTCCTCTCTGAATGTCCAAGCTCACCACCATCCTCTCCATCTGAGCTTGCATAAAATCTTGAAAATTTTGTATCATCCCCATCACAGCCTCCATACTTGCTTGTGTCTCAGCATTCCCCTCTAGTCTTGTGGCAATTCCACCACCACTAGTCCCTACTCCACCTTTCCTGTGCATCCCTAGATAATCACTATTAGGAATCTTCAAGTATTCATCATTATCTATGTTCTCATCATCTCTAGGTTGTGGAAACCTCTCCTGTACAACTCGCTCTTCCTCTCCATGGACTTCCTCATGTTATTGGCTTCCAATAGTAAGTGGCATACCATGAGGTGGAACTATCATTTCACTTGGTCCACCCTCTTTCATAATGTTTTTATTCTTACTAAGCCTTGTCCTTGGCGTCATCTTCTATGTAACATCTATAAACAATTTGAGATTAAGTAACATAAGCTTGACTAATATACACAAACTAACCAACCTAGTGATATTCCAAGTTCCATTTCAATAACCTAGACTAGCATCCCTGCTGATCGACTCCTAACTTAACATATTGTACTAGTCACCCACCTAATCTCTTTCCTTCACTAATTCAATAATTTAAAGCATTCTCATGCTCTAATACCATTTTGTGTAACACCTCATTTCCTAGACATTCTCAATAACTAGTCAGCGGATGTCATATGACCTAAAAAAAATTCAATAGTATCTCCCCATAATATATAAGGGGGTAATATGGAATACAAGACTTGTTATTTATAAATATTTAAATTTCAATCCAGAATATGACATTCAACTCTACGTTTATATATTTACATCTTCATACTATAAAGACATCCATATAATAGGAAAATCATTGGAATTTATCGTTACACAACAAGCAATCCCAAAAATCATATATATATGTCCACATAGATTCTAATCTAAGTTCAAAATACCCAATACGATATGTTTGTTAAAGTAGGGTCTAACTAAGTAATTGCCTACATATATTAATATAAAAAAGGAGCACAAATTCCAAAATAACTAAGGACACAAATGTTAATTAATGGTCTCTAAGATTAGGTCATCTTCTTGTCCCATCTTAAGGCTCCTCACCTAGCATGTGATCTAAAGGTAAAATAACAAACTATGTGAGTCTAAATAAACTCAGTAAGAAAATGGCAGTTAGCACAAAATGAAAATAAATAAAATTCTAGATGCACGTGCCATGAACAATATAAGGCATATAAGTCCAACACCCACACCTAAGAACATATGTATATAACCATATATAAAGAAAAGGGCTGCGAACAATTATCTCTTCATGTCAACTAAGGGCCATGAACAACCCTCTCCTCATGTCAATCAAGAACCATGAACAATTCTTTACAACCACTCATCTTAAATAATGCATCATCCATAATACATAAAAATGAATGTCACAAACCAAACACACAACATCTACAAAGTTAACAAAGTTTACTTTAAACTCAACATACCAACTATCACATAAGCATTCCACTAGACACATGGTAGTGCAAAGGGAAAACCTCTAGTTCATCCTCTCGTTTCAACCCACTTGAGTAACTACACATTCTAATGATGGAAAAACTGCTAATAAGTCATCTCTCTCATAAAATAATACATTAGCATCGGATTCCCCATAAACCCTGCTAACCCTAAGCTGTCACGAGCCTTATGCCCTAAAACCATGAGTTATTGGACGCTAACCCTTCCCACCAGCCTTATATCATGTTCAATACAAGATTTCATCACTAAATCGGTAATGGGCGACATTTACTTACCTTGATCATGATTTTTCCCAATTACAGCAACCTGAGACTCGAATCTCTAGGATTTCGAGCTCCCTTGAGATGAATCAACAATCTTCAGGGCAGTTTAGAGAGATTTTTAGAGAGGTTTAGGGCTAAATCAAAGTTCGGAAGAAAGGGGGAAAAGGAAATGGAGAAAATAGGGATTGAGGAGAAGAGGAAGAAACGAAATGGGTCAGCCATTGCCCCTATTAAGAGCGCTCTCGTCAAGTTAGGCCTAGCCGAAGCATGGGCCGAGCCAAAATACTATTTGCAACTAGCTTTGCCACTAACACAACTTAATAAATTAAAAATTCTTCTAGGGGCGCTGCCCCCTTGACCCCTACGGCCTAACCAGGTAGGTCGAACCTTGTACCTATTCTGCAAGGTTCAAGATAGTCTTAGTGCCTCAAATGTCTCGTCAATCCTACACCTCTAGATCGATACCAGTAAATCATATTTGTAAAATACCGTATGATAAAGGAAGAGTTATAATAATAAAAAAAATTACCTAGTCCTCACAGATTTTTTTTCCCTAAGTTCCTTTTCTGAGATGCACATGGGGTCGATTTTGGGTGTGACTTCACCCAAGTCACATCTAAGATTGATTTTGAGTGTAACTTCACATGAGCATTTGGCCTTTTAATCTTTCTATCTTCAAAACATCATCTGATGTTGCTTTTGAATCAACTCAGATTACGACTTTACTAAAATCGCAAAATGGAGTCGTCTTAGGGTTTGACTTCAGTTTTCTGTAATTTGATTTTTAAGTTTTTATCTTGCATGCACATAACCCAAATGATCTTAGTAGCCTTAAGTCATTTCAATTTGGTTGTTAATCATCAAATTTGAATATCTGATTTGCAATTTCAATGGTTGAGTTCACATAATTGACCAATCAAATTGAGGATGAAGCCACATGGGAGCTTGAGGATGTTTTTCATGATAAATATCCTAATCTTAAGTTATGATGTAAATTTTAAAGACAAGATTTTTTATAAGGGGAGTAAACTGTAATACCTCAAGTTCTTAAATTATATTTCAAGATAGTTGCTGAAAATTTTTTGACTAGATTAAGGGTACGTTTAGGAAGTGGTAAAACTTTTAGATAAAAAGTTTTTGGTATAAAAGTTTTTTAATTTGAAAAAATAATGTTTATAGGCATAATAATGAGTAAAGATAATAAAGTTAAAATAACTTATCTAGGTAGTTGTGTAGAAATAATTGAAAAAGAAGTAGGTTGGTTATATAAGAAAATATAAAAAAATGATTAAAAATAGAATAGTTGTGAGAGTGAAAAGTTTTTGTGTGAAATAAACATGCCCTAAGAAAATAACTTTTGCAAATGGCATGGTCTAAAATACTTAACTATATTTACATGGCTCTAGAGAAATGGTAAGTATGTTGATAAAGGCTTGATTAGGATTGGAGTGTTAATGATGTAATTTGGAGATTTTTTAAATTTTGGCAGAAAGTAAACTATGTGGTGAATTTTAGCAGATTTCACATAATGAGTTGATTTGAAGTATAAATAGTCCTTAAAATAATTTAACTATATTATTAAAATTTTAGAAAATTTTGAAGGTAAGAAAAGATAGCAATTTAACTTATTTTGAATTTTTAGAAGAAAATCCAAAGTTTGCTAAATTTTAATAGGACATCATAAATTGTATTCTTAGAGCTATAGAATTTGCCATATGTAATCAGATCTGTCTTGAATTATAGAATCCAACATAACATATGGCTTGTTAATTGGAGTTTTCTACGAAAAGATACTACGAAAACATATAACTAAGATAATAAAATATAGAAAGGAGAGGGGCCTTTTTGTAGTTTTTAAAATCCCAAATCACCTTATTTATTCCCATTTATGAAGCAACTAGCAAGTACTGGTTGAAAAAATGTAAGAAGAGAAGAGAGAGGAGAAGAATGTGAGAAAAGGGATTGTGGGGGGATTTTAATAGGAGGTCCATTGGAATGTTATAGCTAGCAATTTCATAGATTTGGGTAGTTTGGACTTCCATAAGGAAGTTTTACAAAAATCAGAGCTTAAGAAATTGACAAAAACATGGACTTGAGCAAGGTAAGCAAGATTTCTTCAAATTTTCCTTATTTTTATTTTTTATTCTACCTCTTTAATATGTTGTAATAAATTATGAGTGAATAGAAGTAGTTTTTGTGGTATATGATGGTGGGTTTGAGAACCCTAATGGAGTTAGGAGGAAGAATAAGATAATTAATGGTGATTTATTGGTGTAAATATTGTTGTACACGTGTAGGAATGGATTTATAGTGAAATAGAAGTGGATTCTTCATCTGCACAGTATTGGAGCTATGGTGAAGCTATGATTATCTTGGGTTGAGGTAAGTAGGATGATTTTATGATATTATCATGAAATTTTATTATAGTTTTGGCAAGATTTAATTATTCTATGATGAGTTATAAGGAATAATTGTTGATTATATAACCTAAAAAGATTTTTGAATATTAGTTTAATGGCATGATGACTAGATATTTAGCATGGATGAGAGTAATGATGGTATGCTTACATAAGACATGATATAATATTGTTCTTGGGCATAAGGTCGTTAAGTCAAATCCTCTTGAGGACAAAGTCACAACAACCCTCTTGGGTATAAGGTTGTTGTGTCGAACCTCTTGAGAACAAAGTAAAAGGAACCCTCTGAGGCATAAGTTTGTCGGTCCAGATCCCTCGAGAACTAAATGATATGAGTACTCTTATGTGCAAGGCCGTCAAGCCATACCCTTTGGGAACAACAATTTAGATTCACGAAGTTGTATAGATGTATAAGGTAGGTATGAGTGTTTGTATGACATTAATAATAATATCCAATCAAGTAGTATAGCATGGATTATTCAAGTTGAGAAATATTATATTTTCTTATGTTAATGATGATTTATCCTACTTGCTAAGTTCGTATGGGACTCATGTCGTTTATATTTTCTTAGACGATAGGCATGATGATGAAGCCAACAAGGAGTTGGAGCTCAAGGTAAGGCTAGAAGAGAGTCCAATCCTAGGGTTATATATAATTAAACCATTCCTAAGATTATCTTAACTATTAAAATTTTTGGGCATATATCATTTACTTATTTATGATTAATAATGTAAATTTATTTGGTAAGAGATGACTATTTATCGAAGATGAATAGATAGTGACAACTTTAATATAATATTAGCTGGTAGTTGTTGAATATCATGTGAACTATGAGAATGTATGTGGTTGATATTCTTAAAAACGTGGTAGATGATGTTAATATCTATAAGGTTCTGTCATGATAAGTACATATGTAATTATTTCTATAAATATTATTTTAATAACCACAGGTTTCTTATAGACATGTGGTTTCATATTCTTTCTTCATCTTACATGATATGAAGAGATTCTGCCGAATTATTTTATTTTTATTTGGTTGGCCTAATTAGGATCTTCATCATGTAGCAACCATTAGTTAATAAGTGTTAACTAGTGGGATGCTACACATTATGTCCAAATCCCACCACATAAATTGCCATGGTTTGAACATTTGTTTTAGGTGTTAAATGATGTGTGAATGATAGGAGTATATATTTGACCAGTTTGATGTTTTCTCATGTATTTTTGGGCTTTGCCCTTAGGGTTGACAAATAGAATTTTGCCCTTGATTCCTTCATAATGCTACTCTAGTTAGTATGGTTTCTATAGTACTTTATGTATTTCTTTGAGCACAGTCTTCACTCTTGAGATGGGTGCACACATCTAAGATAAGGCATGGTAATAGACCACTTATATAACTACCCTTAATACATAACAATTTGAGGTGCATATCAAATGATCCTCTAAGCATCTAATGTATTAGGAGCTAGGACGCCTCTATTTAGAAATTTCACAACTAGATCTATCCAACTTAGCTTATGGATCTATTTCATTTATGACATTAGTTTGATCAATATTAGAGAAAGTAATGAGACTTTGATCAAAATCTACTACATTAACTAAATGGGTTAGGGCATTCGTATGTTTATTTTTTTTATTTGGGAAACTAGGAAAATCTGAATTAATTGGAAGGCTTCCATCCCCTTTTTAGTTATATCTAAATAAACTTACATGTTAGTAGTCTCATATGTCTCATTTACTTAATTCATCACAAAAGTAGATTCAGAGAACGGGGGCCATAATTTGCCTAAGGTTATAGTTGTTTGCATACTTTCTATAATAGTGTCAATTTCGCAACATTTTGGTCATGTGAAATCGAAAATGTAAAGCATATCTAAGACAAAATCCCTAGGCTTTTAATAACCTGAAATCGCCTCCTATTTTGAAAGATGAATCATTTACATAGATCTTCTGATAGTTTTTCCTCTTCTACCTTATGGTTATTTTGATAATCCTCATTAGCTTTTGTAAATTTATTGGTGACATCAACGAACGCTTATCCTTTAATGAAGTGTTTTGGGAGAATATATATGAAATTGGTTGAGCTCTATGATCCAATGCAATAATTGGCTAGAGATCTCACGACTAAAGATAATTTTTTAATTGGTATCCTACAATATGATATCTGACATTACAATTAAGCTCATTCACAGAAAGAAAATAAGTTCTCATCTATTCTTACTAGAAGCAAAGCTCCTACCTATACTCATGGAAGACAAACCAATTATTATAATAATTTGACAAGCTTGAAAATAATGTCTTAGCTTATTGGAAGCCACAATTAACGACAAGACATGCCTTTCTAGTAAACAAGTACCATGAATTTGTTGATGACAAGGTACTACTCACATATTAAACTAGTTGTGGAATATTATTTTCTTTGAAGATGAGGATAACACTAATTGCTTCAATTGGTATTGTTGTGCAGATGAATAAACGCTTCTTAGCTATCACATAGTATGCATTAGTGTCTCCATCAAATGCTACTTTAGATCTTCAAATACCTTATAGCCATCTGTGGTCCATTGAAAATCACGCACGGTTGAAAATATTTTAATGAAAGGAAGTGTTTCTCAACTCATTTAGAAATAAACTTATGTGTCACAACTAACTTTTCCGTAAGAATCCGAATGTCCTTTTTATTTATGGGGCCTTTAAGTTCAGCATCATTTGAATTTTTTAGGTTGACCTCTATTCCTCTATGAGATACCATGAATCTTATGAACTTGTATAAGGTAACTCCAAACATGCACTTATCAGGAGTTGACTTCATTTTGCAATAACTTAGGGTGGAAAAGGTTTCTAAGTTAGCCACATGTTGTTTTTGCTTTTTTTATTTTTAACTAACATGTCATTAACATAAACTTCAACATTCCTTCGTATCTATTTTTTGAATATTTTATTAAATAACCTTTGCAATAGTGCACCAACAATTTTTAACCAAAAAGCATAACTCTATAGTAATAAGTACCATGAAATCTTATAAATGATATTTTTTCATCCTCATGAGCCATTTTTATTTGATAATATCCTAAAAGGACATTTACAAAACTTGCCTAAGTGTTAAATCTACAACATAGTCGATGTTAGGGAGTGGGTGAAAGCCTTACATCATGCTTGGTTTAAGTTAGTATAATCTACGTACATTGGATTTTGGAATGACTACAACATTGGATAACCATCTAAGATAAGGTACTTCTCGAGTGAAATTGGTGAATAAAAGGCTACTGACCTTTTGAGAAATAATCTCCTATTTGCTTAGGGAAATATCCTCTCCTTCTGAATTAGCATTTTGTGTGTTGTTTGGGAATGTGAAATGCGAAAAAATTGTGTGATTTAGTGGAATGCGAACAAAAAAATATTTTGAGAATGATATTGATATGAAATGATAGAAGTAAAATTGAAATAAATAGGTATAATGGAGGGTAGTTTGTAGGAAAAATAATTGGAATGTAGGAGTAAAATTTAAAAAATATGGTGTTGGGATTTAAATATGCCCGTACGTGCACATTGTTTTCCTGCGCCATCCCATTCCTTTCCACACTTGTTGTTTCCCAAACAACGCCTTAGCCCAAGGACTTGCATTTAGATGATATTGATGTACTTCCCTATCAATGCCTGACATGTCACTTGACTTTTACATGAAGACAACAAATCTTTCTAGAAACATTTTATGATTTGTACCTCAAAGTCAAAGGGAGTTTCAAATTCAATGTGTACATGTTTAGTAGGATGATCTCTTAGAGTAACTTTTGCGAGCTTAGGATCATTAGAGGGTTCTTCTTCTATCATTCTAACATTCTCATCAACATTTTATTTCTTTGTTAAGGTGGCAAGGTAGCATGACTACTACTTTTTGTTCTCCATGTATTTTTACTTCCCCATTAGGTGTAGAGAACTTTAAACATAGATGATAAATGAAAATTATAGCTAGCAAGGTATTTAGTATAGGCCTTCTTGACATGGCATTGTAGGCAAAAGGTATATCTACTACTAGAAAATCGATATTTTGAGTTACTTGAGTCAATGTAGTGTAGCAGATAATTCTTTTGACACGAGCCTTTTTGCCTATAAAGACTACCAAAGGATTGACATATTCTCTCATATTTTTAGAAATCAATTTCATTTTATAAAAAGCCTCTTAGAATAAGATATTCGTTGAGCTCCTCGTATCAATGAATATTCGATGGACAATCTAAACTTAGATGCCTTAAAAGTAATTACTATATCACCATATGGGGAAGGAGCTAAAGTGTCATCATTGAAAAAACAATAGGACAAGTAAATTTACGGTGTGTTTGGTGAGTACAGATCTATTGCACCTGGGTGCACTCAACTTCGGTGCACTAAGGTGAAAAAACTCATTTTTTATTTTGTTTTTAAAATTTTTTTTATACATGTGTTAATCTAGGTTTATTTATCATGTATATCAATTTTTACTCCTAAATTAACAGATGTATTAAAAATTTAAAAAAAAAAAAAATTTGATTAAATACACTCGAGTGCACTGAAGATAAGTGCAACTGAGTGCATTGAAAAATCTCCTGTGTTTAACAATGAGAAGAAAATGTCAAGCTAAAACTTTTCACTTTCCATAACTATCCTATTTTAAAATTAATTCTTTACATCTTTCTATACAATTATCTTATTTTCAAATTATTTCGACACAATTAACTATACAACTAACTTATCTATTTTAAACTTATTCTCTTTATTACCCCTATCATATCACATCACTTTCTATCAATTTAACAATTTTTACACAAAAAATTTAAAAGTTTTATCATTTTCCAAACATACCCTTAGTTTTTTTA
This sequence comes from Annona cherimola, assembly GCA_030490835.1. NCBI lineage: Eukaryota > Viridiplantae > Streptophyta > Magnoliopsida > Magnoliales > Annonaceae > Annona > Annona cherimola. Next base: position 30,183,201 of record CM059971.1, on the reverse strand, counting down.
CAAGGAGAGTTTTGTTACGTGGACCTTCTTTTTCCTTCTAACGTAGATCCTTAATGCATGAGCCCGCTATAGATGGTTAGAAGCACACATTAGGTTAAAATATTGCCCCACGGGTACTTCTCCCCTCAACGTGGTTGACTTCTGGTGTGTTGTCAGTGTCTACAATTACTTTCGGAGTATGCAGGTCATGTACATATTGATCTACAAATCCTTTTATGGCTAAACCTTTTATGAAATCTTTGAGATAAATATATCTATTTGTGATGTATCAATGATCTTTATGATATTCACACCACTTTTAATTATCTCTTTTGAAAGATGAAGCCCTCATTAGATTTGGTTTTTCTAGAAGACCCTTGGCTTCAATTTCCCTGCGGATCCTTTCTAGTGGCGTTCTTAGGGGGCTGTATTTTCAAACCTTGAGCTTGGAAATGAAATTGGCCAATGCCTCGTCAGTTTTCATTGTGGGGATACTGTCACCTGATTCAACTGATGGATCTTATTTCTTTTGCTTTTCGCTAAAAATTGCCTTTTCCACCTTTTGGTTTTATCAATTTTACTCATCAGCATTCAACCACCTATTAGCGTAGTCAAACAGCTTCGAAACGAAATTAAGTTTATGTATTTGGAAATCATGGTTAAGACAACCTAAATATATTCCAGACGTAAAGGCCATCTTCTTTGCCACCTCATGGGATAATCCTTTCATCCTTAAGAACTCCAAATAAAATAGTTAGATGAAATCCCTAAGAATCCATCGAGTTTCTAATGCGTCAACACTAAGTTTGTGCATCCCTACCCAAGCTAGCGAGGAAAGCTCACATCTACTATAGTCAATTAACCCATCAAATTAGCGTTGATCAAGAATGTGGCAACATAATTCCTATAGGTCTATTTTCCCATCATAAGATTTAATGGCCGAAAGGTGAAACTTTCTCAGAAGAAATTACTCAAGCATGCTTTGGGTGAAAGGGCAATCAGAGTTGTTGAGTGAAATCAATATAGGGGGTGTTTGTGTCCCATATAAGGAGTTTGATGCCCAGAGGACCCTAAGACTTCATAGGAGGGGTCTTTCTATTTGTGTCAGATAGTTCTGACACATGGTTGAATAAATTCAAAAACTCGGCGAGAGATACCCCGGCTAAGATGCAAGTACTTGCCTCCCTGGTTGAGTATTTTCTTCTTGATTTGCATCATCTGTTGGATCTTCATTTCCTTGCTAAGTTTGATCATCGTGGCTGAGAACTGGATCTCGTGAGGCCATGATACTCCATTCATTAGAGATAATGGTGATTACGATGAAGAAAGCAGTTTTTTGTATCGTTTCCATAGATAACGCATTGTAATATCTTAATTTTGATTAAATAAAATGAATTACAAATAATAGTGAAGACGAAAGTAAAGGAATCCAGAATCCGTCCCTTTGCATTAAAATTACAACGCTCAACCCATAGGAAGCGCTTCCTACGTTTTTCTCGTAGGAAGCCTCATCTGAACCGTTGATCTTCAATCCACAGTTGAGATTGATTAGGGCATTTTGGGAAAAAAATTTCAGAGAAGAGTTTTGGTTGCCACTTCCCACATGCAGCAATCTCCTGTGCTCTTCTCCTCTCCGATCGCCCCTTTCCTCATCTGCTCCCTACGAATCAGCAGCACCTCTCTGCCCTACCTCCCATTCTCCCATCTCAGCGACCGCACATCTCTGCCCCTACCTCCCATTTTCCCATCCCGGCAGCCGCATGTCCTTGTCCCTGCCTCCCATCCCGTTTCCTCATCTAAACCCTAAAGTTCAGCCACACCTCTCTGCCATGCCTCCCATTCTCCCATTCCGGCGGTCGCACGTCTCTGCCCCTGCATCCCATTCTCCCGTCCTGGCAGCCGCACATCCCGGCGGCCGCACGTCCCTACCCCTGCCTCCCATCTCGTTTCCTCATCCGAACCCTAAAGTTCAGTCATGCCTCTCTGCCCTGCCTCCCATTCTCCCATCCCAACGGCCGCACGTCTCTGCCCCTACATCCATTCTCCCGTCCCGGTAGCCGCACATCCCGGCGGCCGCACGCCCCTGCACTTGCCTGGGGGTGGTTAAGCTGTATCCCAACTAATATTCAGCCTGGTTATTTTAGTTGATGTTCTGCATAGATTTATTTTCAGGTCACTGGAAAGGCTGTCATGCTGGATGAGATCATCAATTATGTGCAATCACTGCAACAAATGGTTCAAGTGAGCCGTCAGAGAGCTTTTTTTGGGTGAATGCTGTTAGGATGAATTCATCTTATGAGTCTTTCAAAAAGTTTATAGTTTGCAAATATTTTTGGAAGATCAGGGCCTCCCATCTCAGGCAATTTTCGGGCTAAATTCTGCAATTCTGATGACAATTTCGCATGAGGGTTGTTGCTTCTATCATTTATACCTTTTATGGGCTGCTTTTTGGATGATTGTCGATACCGTTGCTTTTGGATATGGCTTGCATGTGTTGTTGGTCACTGTATCAAATGTGTTTTAAAAAAATATTTATGAACTTGGAAATTTTTATGTTTGTTTTTGTCGAGTTTTATATTTTACATTACAGCAAAAATGATTTACTGTTTTCCATTGAGCACTGGGCTGTGTTGATACCAGGATAATATCATTATGTTTTGTGTCTTTTGCTATTTTTGGAAGTCAAATCTTTTGGGAAGAGTTGTGCTACCAATATTGGGAGGCTGCAATTAGTCCCTTTAGAAATTGGATGGTTTCCATTATAGATTTTCTGTTAAACCTAACTGCATGGTTCTTACAAGCTCATGATAACTTTTCTTCCAATGGTGATTCCATTTGGGAAGTAAACCTACCAAGAAAGGGAAAAAATGTTTCAACGAAAGCATGGCACCTAGTTGAAGGCATTTCACAGAATATAACAGGCAGCGTTTTCACACCCCCGGTAATTTCACTTTTTGTAGGCTGTGTGCTTTAATTTAGTGGTCATAATGCGACGCCTTCCCCCCCTCTCCATTCTACTTGAGAACAAATTATTTTGTCAACTTCTTCTTTTATAACATGTCAGCCCCAATTTTAAGTTAAAATCCAATATGACTTAAGAGTTAGGCCAAAGGGATAAGAATCTTATTGGAATCACTAGTATGATCTTGCCAAACTGGCAAGAACACACCCATACTCTATTGCTATTGATGGAAGAAAATGAGCAAGAAAGAAAGAAAAACAGAAATATGGAAATTGGTTGTTCTCTTCTTTGCTTCATGGGCATGTGAATTGACTTTCATGTTGTGCTAAAAATTTCAATAACTAGTCAACCTGCAATGAAATTGGTTAAGGCTTCATTTGGATTGGCTGGACATTGGGCGTTCGACGGGTGGAGTGGAGTAGAGCTTTGAGAGGAAGTAGTATAAATTGCTTTAGCTGTCATTGAATTTACATGCTATTTGATGCTTTGGATTTTGTTCAAAAGCACTATTCCATTTTTAAAAGGTTTTTGATAGCAGTGGGAGTGTGAAACATGCAGCCAAACCAAGCCTGATTCTGTTTCTTTGTGATTAGTGTTGAGCAATCAGCATGGTCAATCATGTGCCTAAGTGCAAACCACCATACTTTTCTGTTTCACTGTGATTAGTGCTAAGCAAGTAGTGTGCCTAGCCATGAAGCCTAAATGTGAATCACCTTGTACACCGCTGCATCTATTACATGGGTTGCATTCTTGAGTGCAAAATAAGATCAATTTGTGATTTAATGGGTGGTCCCAAGGGAAACAGTTGAAATGGATACTTGCTCTTGATCCCAAACATATTCCATTATCTAGTATTCACTAAATTACTTTTGTCTGCCTTAATGGAACAGGAGCATGCAAAAGAATGAGGATTTTATGAACGTAGAGTTAAACCTAGTGGAATATAGGTCTGCATAGGACCAGACAGTTGTGAACATTGGGTTGAACCTAGTGAAATCAATGGTTGATATAATGTTTCTTGCCGTGATTGCGCATCCAAACCATTAATGGCCTGAGTTGTGAACTTATGGGCCAGACTTATAGGGACTTATCAAAGGTTGTCTTAACATCAGGCAAAATATAAGGCTAGGTTACCAGTTTTACTTTAGAAGCTAGCTCACCACCCTAGTGGCATTGTTGATGTAAGAAAATGGGATTCTTATGTTAATCTCACTGGCATGGATCTTTGATTTGATTGAAATTATAGTATTTGTAACTTCCAAAATAGGGGAAAAAGACAGGAAAGAATTGGCTATGTGATGATGGTCATAAATCTCCTGTGGTCTATATATATTTTCGAAAACTGCATTAAAATTTGTATGGAATTTCTTTTAAAATTGCTATGCAATTAACATACTTCCGTTTCCTCTATCAAAAAAAAAATTCTGGTTCTTTCAGGCGTACATCGTGTTTGAAAAATTAAAATATGTGTGCTTCGTATGCTAAATTGGATGTTATACATGTCAATCATATTTTAACGTAATATGACGGAATAGAAAACTGAGAATGTGCTCTCTCCATGCCCATCATTGTTTTTTTCTTTCCCAAATATATTCAAAATCACGGCAATAAACAAATAATGAGAAGTAGCAAACTGATAATTAAGAAAAAAAAAACCAATCTTATGTCAAATTCGATTAAGCATGCAAATAAAATAAAGTTGCAAACTGATAATTAAATTTGAATGTGCAAATTTAAAAGGAGAAAATCCATATGGTTTGTAGTCATAACTAGAATCCATCTGTATACGTATGTTTTTAAATTTTTTATTATTTTTGTAGGCATCATTTGGAAGATGAGTATTTATAATTTTTTATTATTTTTGTATACATATGTTTTAAAATTTTTTATTACATTTATAAGTAATTTCTTTAATTTTTATTTAACAAGAAATGAGAAAGATGAGTATAATTTTCACTAAAATGAATTATTATGTATATTTCTTTTACAAAATAAGTAAATTATAGTTTATTTAAATCTAAATTATAGTTTTATATTAAAAAAATTTCATTGGACTTTATTTAGAGGTGTTCTATAACATAAAGATTTTCTATAAATTTTTTATTCAATGTAAATATTTATTAAATTGATAATTTTAGCAAATTTGACCTTTAAATTTATGAAAGTTTACAAACCTAACACGGAAGGTTATTACTGTGAAATATATTAGTAGAAAATTTTGAAATAAAGAAATTGTTACTATTCTAAAATGAAAAAAAATCAAATTCACTTCACTTCCCTTGTTTTCATAGATTATTTTTGAATACTCTCACTACTCTATGCTTAAAATTAAATTTTTTTTTTTTAAAAAAATTAATCCTCTATGCATTCTTCATGTTTGAAAAACTTAACTATATACTTGTATATTAAATTTTGATAGAAAATTTACAGGAGATATAACACGATGATACATATTTAGAGGTGTTCTATGACATGAAATTTTCTATAAATTTTACATTCAATGTAAATTTTCATTAAGTTGTTTATTTACATTGATTTCACTTGAAGTAAATAAATTTGTATTTTTAGTTTCAATTAATAAATTATAGTAACAATAAATCACAATTATTATATTAATACTTTAAGTTTATAATATAAACTGTAATAATATTATTTTATAATTTTAAGAAATTTTGTTATAAAATTTCTATTAAATATAGTTATTTGCTAAATTGATCATTTAACCAATACCAAAAAGTAACATATATTTACATATTAAATATAAATTACAGTTATATAAAATTTATCATAATTTTAGTTCTACAGCGTCATATATATAATAATTTTTACTGTTTTATATATTTACGTAAATTTCTATTTCATTTAATCGAGTGGAGTTAATATTTTAATTATAAATTTATATATTTATTTAGCTTTAAAATTATTTAGTCCTCAATTAAATTATTAAGTATATATATTTTGCAAAATACACAGATTAAGTAAAATATTCATAAATTATAAAAGCATGTAAATAGACACAATTCTACTGTAGCAATTTCGACAGATTTTTCTAATTTTGACCATTTGCACAATTTTGGCTGACGATTTGACTACTTCTACTACTGTAGCAATTTCGGTTGCTTTTTTAGATTCCAATTTGGACTCATTTTCCTCTTTTGACCGACGATTCTACTGCAGCAATTCCCGGATGCAACATTTTACAAAAAAACCTCATGAATGCAAGATTTTGCAAAAAGGTATCTATTACTAAGAAATTAAAGAAAAATAAATTTTTTATAGAAAAATTACAGGAGATATAACACAAGGGTACATATTTAGAGGTGTTCTATATCATGAAATTTTCTATATATTTTTAGTTCAATATAAATATTTATTAAATTGTTTGTTTACATTAATTTCACTTGAAGTCAATAAATTTGTATTTTTAGTTTAAATTAATTAATTACAGTAACAATAAATTAAAATTATTATATTAATACTTTAAATTTATAATATAAATTGTAATAATATTATTTTATAATTTTAAGAAATTTTGTCACAAAATTTCTATTAAATATAGTAATTTGCAAAATTGATCATTTAACCAATCCCAAAAAGTAATATATATTTACATATTAAATCTAAGTCATAGTTATATATAATTTATCAAAATTTTGGTTCTACAACGTCATATATATAATATTTTTTACTGTTTTATATCTTTACGTAAATTTCTATTTCATTTAATCAAATAAAGTTAATATTTTTAATTATAAATTTATATATTTATTTAGTTCTAAAATTATTTAGACCTCGAATAAATATTTAAGTATATATATTTTGCAAAATACATAGATTAGGTAAAAAATTCATAAATTATAAAAAAATTAGATGTCGTTAGACGCGGTTAGACACGATTAGACGCGGTTAGATACGGTTAGACATGGTTAGACGCGTTTAGAAATAGTTAGACACGGTTAGACGTAGTTAGACGTTGTTAGATTAGTGTAATTTCATTAAATCGTATTATTTGGGTTTCAAATTTGGTTGTTAAGATATAAAAGGCCTTATAAGGGCCCTAGAATCATATTACTGATGTTAAATTAGGATTAAATTATTAATTTCAAAAATTAGACGCGGTTAGACCCGGTTAGACACGGTTAGACGCGGTTGACGCAGTTAGACGCGGTTAGACACGGTTAGATTAGGGTGATTTCGTTAAATCGTATTATTTGGGTTTCAAATTTGGTTGTTAAGATATAAATGACCTTATAAAGGCCCTATGAATTAAATTATTAATTTTTAAAATTAGACACGGTTAGACGCGGTTAGACCGGGTTAGACGCGGTTAGACGCGGTTAGACCCGGATAGACGCGGTTAGATACAGTTAAACACGGTTAGACACCGTTAGATTAGGGTGAATTCGTTAAATCGTATTATTTGGGTTTCAAATTTGGTTGTTAAGATATAAATGATCTTATAAGGGCCCTAGGATCATATTACAGGTGTTAAATTAGGATTAAATTATTAATTTTAAAAATTAGACATGGTTCGACACGGTTAGACGCGGTTAGACCAGGTTAGACGCGGTTAGACGAGGTTAGACCCGGTTAGACCCGGTTAGACACAGTTAAATTATGGTGATTACATTAAATCATATTATTTGGGTTTCAAATTTGGTTGTTAAGATATAAATGGCATTATAAGGGTCCTAGGATCATATTACAGGTGTTAAATTAGGATTAAATTATTAATTTCAAAAATTAGACACGGTTAGACACGGTTAGATGCGGTTAAACGCGGTTAGACCCAGTTAAACCAATGTTGTCAGAACCGAACCGGTGATTGAATCGGTAAAGGAATTGGTCTGGTTCGAACCGGTTCGACCGATTAATCGAACCGGTTCGAATTGGTGACGTCAACATGACATATTTATGACGTCATAAATATTAAAAAAATTTAAATTTTAAATAAATATATAGATAAACTTATATTTTTATAAATCCTAAATATATATGTTGGATTTTAAGGACCACAATATAAGAACAAAACATGCAGGAAAAAATTAATAGCGAGTTTTAAAAAATTAACTACAATAACTGACCTATTGTACTACCAGCTACCGGTGTTGCATTTGAAACTGTATTAAAAGACTGGTTTCCACTTTCAGATGAGTTTGATGACGACATGATGATTAAATAATTACCTAAAATTGTAAAATGAAAAATTCATTTAACATGTATTTAACATAATTTTCATAAATAGACAATTAAAATAATTTTTCCAATATTAGCATATAAACAATCAACAATAAAATGTTAATCATGCAATGAATTTCACAAATCAATGCTATAAGTGTTATAAGTGAAGCTCATAAACACAAGCAACTATTCATATTTATCATTTGTTATTTGACCTTCTTTCCTCAAATCATGCAAAAGTGCATCAACCATACAGTTAATTGAAATAGTGCCTGCATATTTAGTTATTTACGCAAGATGCGATATCATTTAATTAATTATAATATTTTATTAACTATAGTTAATTTGTTAATTTGTTAGCAATATTATTAAATTTACACCTTGAGCTAGGATTGCAATATGTACTTAGGTTAAAATGTAAATACAAAGAATAAAAAAGTGTAAAATTAATTTAATAAAATTATTTAATATGTGTATATATATTTCTAAGTTATATTTGCAATGTCTAAAACATCATGGATTGTGACACAATGCATCTGATCGCATTAACCCTTCAGGCGGGCTTCACATATATTTGATTATTTTCATGTTGTAAAATCTAGTGATTTTTAAAATATATTTGGTATTTTATATTTTTATTTTGATTTTTTATCTTTTAATTTTTTAAAACTAAGAATACTAAACATTTTAAAATTTGTTAAATCAAGATTAAGGCATTGAAATTTGAATACGCAGTTTTGCAGTTTTGCTGCTGACCGGAGAGACGGCGACGGTGAGACGGCGACGACGACGGCGATTCGGCGACCCGAGCGACCAGAGACAGCAACCAGAGGCCGAGACGGTGCGGCGGATGGCGCGGGCGCGTGCGGCATGCAGGCGGCAGCGCGTGCCCGACGAGTCGACGACGAAGACGATGGCGGACGGTGCTGGTGGCAACGCGTGCCCGGCAAGGAAGACGAGGGTGGATTGTAGCGGGCGGGCGGACGGCAGCGTGTGCAGCGCCCGGCGAGGAAGACGATGGCAGATGAGGCGGCGAGCGTGGCGGGAGCCTGCTGGCGCCGGCGCTGCGGACGTGGACGGCGACAAGAACGAGGACGAGGCTGGCGGGTGCACGAGTGAGGCAGCGGCTAGGGTTTCCAAGCAAGGGGAAGAAAGAGGGCATCGGGCGTCGGGCGTCGGTTGGTTCGATTTTCATTCATTTTTTTAAATATATATATTTATTATTAGTTTATTATCCAACCGGTCGAACCGGTTCGGGCGGTTTTTGGCTATTGAACTGAACCGCAGTGGATCGAACCGGACATGGGACCGGTCTAACCGGCGGAACCAGTCCAGTTTTAATAACATTGGGTTAGACACGATTAGACGCGGTTAGACCGGGTTAGACATGATTAGCCATAGTTAGATTATAGTGATTTCATTAAATAATATTATTTGGGTTTCAAATTTGGTTGTTAAGATATAAATGGCCTTATAAGGGCCCTAGGATCATATTACAGGTGTTAAATTGGGATTAAATTATTAATTTCAAAAATTAGACACGGTTAGACGTAGTTAGATTAGGGTGATTTTATTAAATCGTATTATCTAGGTTTCAAATTTCATCGTTAAGGTATAAATGACCTTATAAGGGGCCTAGGGTTATATTACAAGTGTTAAATTAGGATTAACTTATTAATTTCAAAAATTAGATGCGGTTAGATACGGTTAGACGTGGTTAGACGCGATTAGACGCGGTTAGATTCCATTATATTCAGAAAATAAAAAAAATATTAATAAATTTTCAAAAAATAAGAAAAATAAAAGAAATTATTATTCTTGAGAGTACCTTAATTACATTAACTTTAAATAATATAACATAACTCCTAATAAAAATTATATTTTTCAACTTTACCAATTATAATGAAATCTTATTAAAAAATTATTTTTTGTACACTAATATTTTTTAAAATCTTAAAATAATGAAAAATTATGTTTACATACGTTTTAGTAATTGATTTATCAAATGAATGGAATAGATTGAGATTTTGTATGTATATAATACAAAATTTATCAAAAAACCAAACATACTCACGTTTTTAAACAAATATACTCACGATGAAAAATTACCACATTGCCCCTGCTTCCTTTTTTTTCTCATGGGAAACACTTCACATGGGTTGAGCCTCTTAAAATTACTTAGTATTTATACCCTACAAGTATAATATCACCCTTGGGGTAGTGATGCTAGCGCTACCACCAACGATTATACCTAGTCTTGAGTTTGAACTATTAAGTGTGCTTAGACACATCATCGTCATGTGCCTTCCCGTCTTGCTTCCCTATGGATTTTCCAGAACAGTCCACTATAAGGGGTAAAAAGGGAATAAAAAGAATAGTTTTTTTTTTAGAAAAGAATTGAAATATAAAGGTGAAGTTGAAAAAAGTAGGATAGTTAAATAATTAAAATGTTGATCATTTTTTGAGAGTGTAGGAGAGAAGTAAGAAAGTAGTTTTCCATTTATAAATGCTACCAAGAGGACCCTAAATTAATTTTCAAAGAAAAAACAACTTATTTTTTCTATTTTTAGAATGTTCTTGGTAAGTGGTAAAGTTTCCGTGAGAAAAGTTTTTGAAATGAGAGAAAATGATATGATATGATAAGAGTAATAATGATGAGTAAAGATAATAAAGATAAAATAAATAGATTAGTTGTGTAAAAATAATTAAAAAGCAAGGTGGATGGATAAAAATAAGAAGAAATAATTAAAAAATAAGATAATAAGGAGAATAAAAAGTTTTAGGGTGTGTTTAATTTGTTAAAAATCTTTTCAATTAAAATTTTTAATCTAAAAGTTTTCATTTTTCACAACTACTTTATTTTTTTATTATTTCTTCGTATTTTCTTATATAAACTTTCTTTTTTTCAATCATTTCTATACAAGTATTCATACAACTAATTTATTTATTTTAACTTTATTTTTTTATTTCTCATTAATACTCATATCCTATCACATTATTTTTTTCATTTCAAAAATTTTTACATCGAAATTTTTTCATTCCAAAATTTTATTACTTTCCAAACATATCTTATATTGAAAAAATTTTATTTCCAAATCACGAAGTCACTTTTTTCCGTCTGGTCATACCACATCCCATTGTACATCTTATCCCGTCGTGACACCTGAACAGGTAAAATATAATCAAAACCCCTTGGTTGGCACACAAAATGACATCTACACAAAGAATTTATTAGAAATCTCATGTAATGAAGTTGCTATTTAATATAAGCACGCACATAGGAAGATGCCTCAAGTAAGCCCACGTAAAGGCATTGCCAACTTTTTACCCTTTTTTTTTTTTCCTTTGACCGAAAGATTCAAGCAAGCACTCTCTTAAGGTGTCGGAGAAGTGATATAATTTTTAATGAGAAATTTTTAAAACGTTAGAAAATAATATAATATGAATAATGATGAAAAGTAAAGAAAATAAATTTAAAATATATAGGTCAAATATATGAGTAATTATATAGTAATGATTAAAAAATATAATAGTCATGTCGAAAAAAGTAAAAATAATTAAAAATAAGATAGTAATAGAGATCAATGAAAAGTTTTACATTACAAAATTTTAGTCTAAAAAGTTGTAAGTGTTAACAAATACTCCTTAATAGAATAGTTTCACTATTTAAAATAGCCTTTTTTTTGAAGACCGCATATATCTTTCATCGGATTTGTTTCAATGCAACCGTCAGCTGGAAATCTCATTTATTTTTATTATTATTATTATTATTAATTTTTTTTTATAAAACTCTTAATCTAGGTGTATTTAAACTATAATTTAAGTTTTATCATTTTTGGAAATGTGTATATATATTTTGGAAAATAAGTATAGTTTAATCATTTAAAAAGTACCAAAACCCTCTTATTTTTAAAAATAAAAAAAATATTTTTTCAAAAAACGTAAAACTTGATTTATATATTAAATACACCTAAATTAAGAGTTTTATAAAAGAAGTAAAAATAATTAAAAATAAGATAGTAATAGAGATCAATGAAAAGTTTTACATTACAAAATTTTAGTCTAAAAAGTTGTAAGTGTTAACAAATACTCCTTAATAGAATAGTTTCACTATTTAAAATAGCCTTTTTTTTTCAAGACCGCAGATATCTATCATCGGATTTGTTTCAATGCAACCGTCAGCTGGAAATCTCATTTATTTTTATTTTTATTATTATTATTAATTTTTTTTTATAAAACTCTTAATCTAGGTGTATTTAAACTATAATTTAAGTTTTATCATTTTTGGAAATGTGTATATATATTTTGGAAAATAAGTATAGTTTAATCATTTAAAAAGTACCAAACCCTTTTATTTTTAAAAAAAAAAAAAAAAAATTTTTCAAAAAAAGTAAAACTTGATTTATATATTAAATACATCTAAATTAACAGTTTTATAAAAGAAAATTCACAAATAATAATAATAATAAATGGAATTTTCAGCGGGTTGCATTGAAACGTGAGTGATCTTTCCACGAGAACGTCTGTTTGAACTCTTCCCTTTTCAAAAAAGACGGTTATGCAAATTACAAAATACACCGAAGAATCCTCCAAGGTTGACTGCCCAAATGCTGAGAACTTGCATTTTCGGGACTTTTGCATAATTAACCCTCTAAATTTGGAAAATAATAGATTCACTCCGTATGTGAATAATAGAAAAATAATTATTTTAATTTAGCCTTTTTATAGATCAAACCGGTCACGTAAATATCGCACGTATATAATTTTTTTGGTTGGGATGGAGGCTAACGCCCCCACACCCTAATACTTTTACATTGCATAAAATTACCCCAGTTAATTTTAGCAAATTATCTGCTTATTTGCAAAAGAAGCAGCACGTCATCTTAGGTGTTACTTTCCACACTCAGGGTTGTCAGTTCCAAGAATAAGGGTATAACTTAGGCAGGGTATCTACTGTACCCACCAAATTGATCCTAATTTTAGAGGGTAATAATCCAATACACAAGTATATATACTGCAACTGCAATGTATACATATAATTTAAGCCTTTATTGTTATTTATTTTTATTTTTATTTTTATTTTTATTTTAATCAATCCACATGTAATATATATAAATAATTTCAAAAATTCATAATTTTCACCTCATAAAGGAGGCTTAAACTATTATTTTTGAAAAGTATATACAAAAATTCAAAAATGATAATTTTTTGTAGATAAACTAAACATATATGATTTATGAGGCTTAAACTATTATTTTTGAAAAGTATATACAAAAATTCAAAAATGATAATTTTTCGTAGATAAACTAAACATATATGAGGTCGCATAAAACTTTTGTAAACTAAATATGTATGAGGTGTATAAAACTGAAAAAATAAAATTGAAAAAAAGGCTGAAAGCATTGGATCATACCCAATTTTGGAAGGATATGATAGAAAAAATACTTATCTAGCTTTTAGTAATTTTCAATATGTAAATCGTTATTTTAGTAATTTAAGTTCTTTTGATATTCGTTTATTTAGTTGTATTTCAGATTCTGTACACATTTTTTATGATTTAATGACTACATATTTGAATTTACTTTTTTATACACTTATTTAATATTGTTTTATTATGATATTGTTAATTAAATCAAGGGATTAATTTTCAACTAGAACTGAATTGACCGACATTTATTTAAAAGGGGTGTTTGGTAAAAGTTAGATATTTCACAGTGAAAATTTTTAACATAAAATTTTTTGCTTCCATAATTATCTTATTTTTAATTATTTTTTTATTTCTTCCTGTACAGTTATCATATTTTTCAATAATTTCTACACAATTAACTATACATCTGATATATTTATTTTAATTTTATTCTTTCTACTCTTTGTTATTACCATTATCATATTATATCATTTTCTCTCATTTTAAAAACTTTTTATATGAAAAAATTTTCATTAAAAATTTTATCACTTTCTAAGTACACCATAATAATCAAGCCACTGGCAGAATACATTAAGAATTTTACGAGTAAAACCGATAGGAGCAGGACCCTTACCCAATACCCCTGCCTTAGCCTCTGGTAGCTCCTCACCGTTGAAAATCATAGAACTCGCTTCCGCTGCTAAACAAAAGAAGCAAGAGTTCCTAGAAAGGTAGCTTTCTGGCAGTTGTGAATTTGCTCCTAGAGTTGGACATCCATACCCAGTTGTTGGAGTTCTAGTTTTGGAATAACTCTGCACTCATGAGGAAGAACGTTAACATCCAAGAATCATCAGAAAACTTACATAAAGAAAAGAAAATAATCATCATAAAAACCATCTGTGAAATTCGCAAGTTTTGGGTAGGTTTTCTGGGTAGTTGTGATAGATGACTCATGATTTTGCTGAGATCGATGCATGGTTCATGGTTCGGGATTTTGTTTGGCTGGAAGAAGCGTTCATGGCTAGCAGCGCGAGCAGGAATTTCAATGGCCATGACTAATCGACGACCGAGATTTATGGTGAGTAGCATGTGAATACCATGGATGTTGTAGATTTGAGTCCGCAGAGGGTTTGTCTTGCTGAGTTTTCTCGTCGGAGTTGGATGGGTTTAATCGATGTACAGAAGGTCGCGCAGTAGGAATCTTTTCCACACCGTCATGTGATTTAAAAAAAAAATTCTTTTAATTTTGACAACTTTTATATCCCTAGACACACCCTATAAACTTTTATTTATAAGTTTTATTAATTTTCAAATACACCTTTATCAGATTTTGTGTTAAAAGATGTCCTTTGGAACAGATAAAACTTTTGATAAAAAATTTTTTAGAATAAAAGTTGTAAAATGATGTGATATGGTAGGAGTAATGATAATAAATAAAGAGAATAAAGTTAAAATAGATAAGTTAGTTATACGAGTAGTTGTGTAAAAATGATTGAAAAGTAGGATAATTATATATTAAAAATATAAAGAAATAATTAAAAATAAGATAATTGTAGAGAGTGAAAAATTTTTAATTCAAAAGTTTTAAATTGAGGTTTTTTACATATTGCCAGACGCATCCTAAAGAGGAATTTTTCTTTTTAGTTAACCTAAAGAAGAAATTTGATTACGGGAAGATGATGCATTCAGCTGCGGTGCTCTCCTGGCGCACTGAAAATTGTAGACGTGCAGTCATACATGGATGATCCAATTAATTTTGACGGTACAACAGGTTGACACGCCCAAAAATCATCCATTGCAGTTTGGCTCAAAAATCACATGTGTAAAAGAAGAAGACCAAGGACTTAGGTTTTTGGCATTTCATTTTTAATAAGGCCAGTTGAATTTATCAGTGGGGTTGTAAGGTTATATTTGCAAAAAGAGCAAAAGATAGATGGTTAATTTTGCAAATTTTCAAAACTAAGATGTGAAGGGTGAAAAAACCGGCATCTTTCCTTCTCCCTCCTTCCATGCTAGACAAAATCCGAAGAAAATCCGAGACGCCAGCAGCAGCAGAGACCAGAGAAAGAGAGAATAGAGGATTGGCCATCTCTGACGCTGCTATCTATTTCTTACCCTCTCAACAACCTCTCTCTCTCTCTCTCTCTCTCTCTCAGCCTTACAAATCATATCCGGCTCAGATCCATCCATCCATCCATCCGTCCGTCCGTCGAGATGATCAAAATCCCCTACACCACCGCCCTCACCACGCTCTTCAGCTACGGCCTCCTCTTCGCCTTCGGCCAAATCAGGGATTTCTTCCGCCGCTTCCTTGACTTGTTGTCCACCTCCAAAAATCTCCATGTCCGTCTCTCGCACTTCAGCTTTCTCCTCTACTGCTCCAAACTTGCTTCCACCCCTCCTTCCACTTTTCTTTACACTGGATTGAATTGAACTGAATTTGATTCTTCTGTTCCGCGCAGGGCTATGCGCCGATCTGTCTTGGCCTCGAGGATTTCTACACCAGACGCTTGTATCTCCGCATTCAGGTATTTCAGCGAATTATTAATAATTTTGGTCTGTCTCTCAGTATTGGTTTCTTGGTGTTTTTTTTTCCTGTGTTTGTTTCGTTGGCGTGTTTGTATTGGTTGCGGATCTTTCACTTTTAGTGAATTTTTTTAGTTCATTTGGTTTTTGTTTTTGTGGAGACCGCGAATTTTCTGAAGTCAAAGTCAGGGAATTTACAGGTTTCGATTTAGCTGGATATCCTGGTAGTTTCTTCGTCCGAACTGGCTCGAATACAGTATCTTTTCTGTAAATGGAAATGGGCGTTTGACCATAAAAGTAAGGACCGATGATCTTAAAAAGATGTTGCCCAAGAAGATGAGATATGCTTGTGCTCACGACCTTACAGTTATACTCGTATAATCAAGTCTGACCTAATTACTTTCCCTGTACAATTGACCTTTTTGGTTTGTTATCACTATAACAAACACCCGAAAGGAACATCCACTTTTCCACCTTGGTTGAATTCTCCTGCAAGTAATGTAATCTGTGATACATGAACTGCTTAGTATATGCAAGCAGCGATCCTTTACGACCTGTCGGAAAAAATATTTTTTTGTTTTAAAATGACTTAAATATCCCTGTATTTAAAAATCCAAAATAAATATATATACATATTCAAAAATGGTAAAACTTGGTTTATAGATTAAATATAACTAGATTAACATGTTTATAAAAATATTTTTCAAAAAAAAAAAACAAAAAAAAATATTTTTTGTCGTAAAGGATTGCTGGGCTAGTATATGCACGGATCATTAGCTTAATTATGCAATTATTTCATCTAAGCGCTTGATGCCCTTTGAATTGAGGAATCACAACTTGCAATGGGAAGATGAACTTTTGCAAAATGCTGAAATAGTAACACTCTTTTAGGAATGCGCTTAAGATTGCCTAGCAGCTTTTTATCTGATGAACTTCTGTTTCTGTACTTCAATGGAGAGACTAAAGTTAGGTTGTTTTGACGAACATGGGATCGAGGTTTATATTATTAATATTATCAGTTATTAATTTCTGGTAATGATCAATTAAGGACTCTAACAGGAATTGTCTCCATGTAAGCAATATTATTGATGAATTGATTTTTTACTGATATTTTGTATATTGCTGGCAAAATAAGCTGGCTCTATGAAGGGGGTTATATGGTGATAAAGATATCAATATTGACATGCTTTCTTCATTTTATCCTTGTGATTGTGAAGATCAGAGACTTAAAAAACTATCAAACAATGAGATGTGAGTTTTCTTGGACTTTGGGACTGGCAAGTAAAAGAAATAAAAACCTTTAATCAACTTCATCTTGGCAGAAGTTAATGGATTGCCAGCTGTATGCAAAGATTTTACTGATTTCAAATTGACTTGACGAATTTAAGAAAGTTGACCTGATTTGGGGGAAAACTTCCTCAATTTGCAGGGCCCCCATTTGGTTTCAGAAAGAGTGAGCCTCAATCTGTGAAACTAATCAGATACAGATATTTACTCCTTTCATTATTTTAACGATCTTATACATGATTTGCTTGCTTGTATTAAAAAACTCATATCCTTGAGATGATATGGATTGATAGTATTGCTTGTAGCCTTCTAGTCATTGTGCAAGATGATTGCAATGACTTTGAAGGTTTGGAGATTTATCCTTTTGATTATTTTATAATTTTTCTTATACATGACTTGCTTGTATTAGAAAAATCATATTCTTGAGATGATTTGGACTGAAGAGTGTTGCTCGTATCCTTGCAATCATTCTGCAACATGAGTGCATTCACTTTGCAATTATTTCCTTGCTGAGCCCAGCAATCTATCATCTCTTTTGTTTGATCATTTGGGCTATCCAAAGCGTTGACTGCTATATTTTTCGTATCCTTTTGCTTTATCAGCCAGTCCTTGGCATATATCTAAGGTTTGAGCTGCAGTAATCATTATAACATATCTCTTATCAGTCGTGGTCTGTTTGCAGGATTGTTTTGGCAGACCAATAGCTAGTGCACCCGATGCTTGGTTTGATGTGGTTGAGCGGTATTCTAATGACCACAACAAGACACTTAAGTGAGTTGCATCTCTCTTCTGTAAATATTTACCTACTCCTTTCATTAGCATTTTAATTTGGACTTATTCCAAGGGCAATTGTCCAGTTAGATTGAAAATGTGATAACATGATCAAATCCTCTCTGGTTAAATTTATATGGAGCTCAGAAAAAGGCACTTCTTAGTACTGACTATGATACAGAGGAAGATGATATTCTAAAGAAGTCTTCTTAAGTCAATAAAACGCACCTGGAACTATGCTGTTCTGGAATATTTCTGAACATGAGTGTGAACCTGATTCTGTGATTTGGATTGATCTGATTCTTTCCTGGCAGGCGAACGACAAATATAAGTAGATGTCTTAACTTAGGGTCTTATAACTACCTGGGCTTTGCAGCAGCTGATGAATACTGCACTCCCCGTGTAATTGAATCTTTGAGGAGGTATTCACCGAGCACTTGTAGCACTCGGGTGGATGGAGGTATGTTAAATTTGTTGTGGATGCAATTTTCTTTGCTTCAACTTTTGACTAATGCCGTTGTGATAGCAGGCACTACTAAATTGCATGTGGAACTCGAGGAATTGGTTGCAAAATTTGTTGGTAAACCATCTGCTATAGTTTTTGGCATGGGTTATGTGACGAATTCTGCCATCATCCCAGTCTTGATTGGAAAGGTTTGTAAAATTTATGAACCTAGATTAGCTGGTGGCTTGCCATGAGGAATTTCAGGGTCTTACCATGCCGCTAATCGAATATCCTATTGTGCCACTTTTCATGCATTCAGTATTGGCATCATGACCAGGTTAATTGATCTCATATTCTGCACGCTGGATAATTGATGCCTTATTATCTTAGATTGGAAGTGTTTTGGTACTTTGATCACTGGCTCAAAGTGGACAATGAGCAAAAGACAAGAAATGGTTAAACAAGAGTGTTGAATAGTGGACATCTGGGATCAGATGATTCAATTGATTTCATGGGTTATCCAGCAACAAGGCTTCAACAGAGAATCTGAATTGCTAAGGCATGAACCTTATGATGGGTTCTTTGATGCAATTCTTGTTTCAGGCAATCAGGATCTTGAAATTCTCCACTAGCCATTTACTGTTGCAGTTACCCAAATATTTGTCACAGTGAGAAATGCCTTTTTCTTTATCAATGACCTCAGGGGGGATTGATAATCAGTGATTCATTGAATCATAACTCAATTGTCAATGGTGCTCGAGGATCTGGAGCCACCGTTCGTGTTTTCCAGCATAATAGTGAGTGTATTGTTCTGTATTGCTTCTATTTTTGTCATTACAATTAGCTTTTAATAAAATTCCCAGTCATTTCCAATTCTCACTGTTGTCTTTGGTTTCTTAGCTCCATCTCACTTGGAGGAAGTGTTGAGGGAACAAATTGCTGATGGACAGCCCCGAACGCACAGACCTTGGAAGAAGATAATTGTTGTTGTAGAGGGAATCTACAGCATGGAAGGAGAGATTTGCAAACTTCCAGAGGTCATTGCTGTTTGCAAGAAATATAAGGTTGAGCTCTTCTTTATGAGATTTTCCGTTTCTAATTGTCTATGACACTATTTTGTCAGGCCCAAAAATCAAATAGAATTTGGACAAGGAAATGAAAAATCTGCCCAATATGATTTACCTGTTGTTGTTGTTGTTTCAGATTCTGGTCCTGGGGAAGATTCACCTTTAGATATATTACTTTCATCTAATCGAAACAGTTTTTTAAATGCAGCTGAGGATTATGATATGCTTACACCTTTACAAAATATTGTTTCTAACACGTTAAACGTTCATAAAAAAATTTTCGTTATTGTGTCCGCTTTCATCACTTAAAAGATTAATTCTCATATTTTCTTCTTATTACACCTTCATTTTTATTATATTATTTTGAAAATCAATGGTGCTTAATCTTGGTTGTCCCTCTCTATGCTCAAAATCTTATTTGGAATTTATATGTAATGATGATCACTTTGTTTTCTCTCTAATCTGTTAAATGGAAGCCCCCTGGTTTATAGGTTCCCGCATTATTTTTGTATGTATGTGATTTTTAAGTTATAAATGTATTGTTATGTATTGAGCTGACCCCACTTAGGTGGGAAATGGCTTATGATGATGATGATATGTCTTGTTACTTATTGAAAGGGAGCCTTGTTGTAACAGTAAGAGGTGCTGCTGTGTGACACTGTGACCTGAGGTGTTCAAGTTGTGGAAACCACCTCTTGCTTCACAAGTTATGGTTGCATACTATAGACCCAAAGTTGTCTGGTCCTTCCCTGGCTGCACTGGGCTGTCCTTATGTCTTGTTACTTACTAGTGTGCCTTTTGG
Organism: Annona cherimola; assembly: GCA_030490835.1. Taxonomy (NCBI): domain Eukaryota; kingdom Viridiplantae; phylum Streptophyta; class Magnoliopsida; order Magnoliales; family Annonaceae; genus Annona; species Annona cherimola. The sequence continues at coordinate 30,162,774 of CM059971.1, read as the reverse complement.
AACTTAATGGGGTATTAGGATTCGGGGTAAATACGGAGAGCTTTGAAAACCCTCATATTTATGTCATATGACATTTTCTTTTGTCAACTTTGCCTTTTTCGTAGTCAAGAACATTTTTCCATTAGTAATCTTATCCTTTGCCTGAAAAACCCTGTCTGTTTTAACTTTAGCTGCTATGCTAATATCATTTTTACTAACAGTAATGTGATTTCCTCCCATCTCCTTATTCCTGAAACAGCCCTTAATGACCTCCTCAGTCCTCTCCGAACACTGATTGTATCTTCTCCGATCTATTGATGAAGAAACTTTGTATACAATGATTTTTTTTTCTTGCGCAAGTTCTATATGAAAATGAGGAAGTTCTTTTTTTCCTCTCTCCTTATCATATGTAATTCTCTGAATCAGGCATATGTATATTTAGATGAAGCCCACAGCATTGGAGCTGTTGGGAAAACTGGAAGAGGTGTTTGTGAGCTATTAGGAGTGGACCCTGCTGATGTAGATATAATGATGGGAACTTTTACAAAATCATTTGGATCATGTGGAGGCTACATTGCTGGATCCAAGGTTTGGTTTCTTTTTCATACCTTTGATTCACATGCACTCGAAATATCGTGGATCTATAGCTGCATGCATGAACAGGTCAGAAATGACCTTTTAAATCAAATTAAAAAAATGCATGCACACGTTGGAAATGATCTTTTCTTGCAAGTTTAAACCAAAAGTAAAAAGAAAAGAGGTGTACGATATGTCTATTTGCGTTGTTTTTACAGCAACAGAACTGGATGCATATTTGGCCATTTTAAGTTCAATGTGAAGTTGTTTGTTGTAGCTCCCCCTTGTGAGTTACCAGTGGTGCTAAGAAAATGTGTTCAGGATGTTCAATCTATCTATAATAGGCATGAACAAATTTATCTTCAGGCTTATGAAATCCCAATTATTTATTAACAAATTGATGGCAGCAGCTCCCTTATTTTTTTAAAAAATTAAATTTTTGGCAAATTCCACAACCTACCTAGTAATGCAAAAACCTTTCAGTTGGTGACTATTGCAGTAAGACATCCATTTAAGCAAGAGAAAATCTTCTATGTATCTCATGTTGTCAAATTATCCAATGATGGCAGGATGTCTACTGTTGATTGACAAAATTTACAAACTCATGAGGGGGAGAGTTTTCTGTGGTTAAGTTGTATAATTTGTTTGCAGGAACTCATAAAATATCTGAAGTATACCTGCCCAGCTCATTTGTATGCAACATCCATGTCACCTCCTGCAGTGCAGCAGATTATATCTGCAATCAAAGTTATCCTTGGAGAGGATGGTTCAAGTAGAGGTACAGGAAGATCTTCCCTTAACTTTTTATTGATTTGATGGAACCTTCATGTCTCAATCAGTGTTAAGGTTGAAAACTATGATATTTTTTTTATCTGATTAGTTATGTTTGATTCTATATAGGGGCTCAGAAACTGGCAAGAATACGCGAGAACAGTAACTTTTTCCGGTCAGAACTGAAGAAAATGGGCTTTGAAGTTCTTGGGGACAATGATTCTCCAGTTATGCCTATAATGCTCTACAATCCAGCAAAAATCCCTGCCTTTTCTCGACAATGCCTTGCACAAAATGTCAGTATGTGCATTGTTTTATGATAGTATACTTATGATTAATATGCTTGTCAGTAATACACAATTCATTTCAATTTATCATTTAGCTATGCCTTCCTGCTGTTTTTGATTCAGCATTAAATCCATGCATTCATATTGGTTGAATTTCACCTAGTATGTTTCAGTATTCAGATTTTGAATTTGAGTTGAAAAATTCTAAAGAAATTCTGCTTTATTTTTCCCAGTTCTGAGATGACAGTAAGATTTTACTGTTGACATTTTTCTGTGAAATAAGCAAATAGTACGAGCTAGAAAATTGTTTAATTTCTCAATCTGTCTTGTCAAATTTGTATTTTGCTTGAAATACTTGGGCCTTTTGGTTTCTGAATGGAGAGAATTGCTAAAGATCCTTCATGCTGATAACTGTTTTCAGCACCAATAGCAAATTGAAAGACCGCAAAGTGGAAATGGTTTGATGTGCAGCATGTTTCAATAAGCACAGATTTCCTTATGCATGCTCTTATAAAACCATTGCCATTTACTGCAAAGTGGCATATAACTGTTTTCTCCCGAAATCTCATCAGCCTGCTGAATCGTCTTGACAATTTTCTTAAAATTATGTTTATCATTTAGTTGTTTTTATTATGGATGATAGTTTATTTAAGTCACTAGTTTATGTAACACATCTGAGCTTGATAGATGATCACCATGTTTAAACTTCAGTTTATGAGTAAAATTCAATGTTGTTGTTCATGTCAATGAGACAGTCAATAAGATTGCAACCAACCAATTTTTTCTGAAGATGCTCACAAGTGGAAGTTGGATGGCTTTTGGATGCAAGTCTTAACTAGAATAATGTTGCTCCAACTCACTATACTAACAGTAACGAACCATTGCCTGAATACAGTTCATATAGAAAGCTGGTGAATTGCTTTTTCCCACAAAAACTTGAAAGATAGCATCTAGAATAGTATTTTCTGTTTTCTTTGCATCATCATCATTAATAACCATTTCCCACCTAAGTGAGGTCAGCTGCATGGATTTGGTTGTGCCACTCTCATCAATTGTGAGTTTCATACTTTTTAAGTCCAAGCATTTTCATGTTTTCCCAATATCATTTTATCTGTTATTAATTCTAAGTTTCATGGTACTGTCATCTTGTCAAAAATCGGACACCTGGAAGCATTCTTTCTCAATGATCACTGTTTTGGGCTTTCTTTTTAATGCTTGTGTATGACGGACAGCAATACTTATTCTTCAGATGGGCACAGTATTAATCTTTCATCCTGGACTTAACTTGGGAGCAATACTGAAGTTTTGAATCTCACCAAATATATATTTTGAAGGAGTCTCAGCTTGTGTATTCCAATGATCTGATCATTCCTGGACCATATGAAGTTGACCATCCAACAATTTTGACCAACAACAGAGACGGATAGTTTACAATAAAAAGAAAAAAAAAAGAGATGGATAGTTCAAGCAAAAGTCAAATGTCCTAAGCTGACAGAAAAAGAGGACTGAAGATCAGGGCCTTTCAATATCAGAATTTTTTGGAGTGTCCATCCATTGTTAGATGCATCAAGTAAGCAGCTGTAATAAATGACAAATAGGACAAATAGTCTGGACTCCTGCATCTCGGAAGATTGTGAACTTGCTGCGCTGCTGCTGTTGCTCAAGTGTTGATATTTCCTGTTGTTGAGAATTTTGATGTGGTCACTGCTTGGCAAGCCATGAACATTGTTTTTTTCTGGATACCTGTCTGATTATTGCATTGAAACTGTTATGATTATATATGAAAAAAAAGCCTAATACACTTGAATCAATGTGCTAGCTGTAGATTTTATAAAAGCATTAAATGATTTATTGCTTTAGTTTCATTATTGACTTGTTTTTTTCCAATATCATTAAATGACTGAACCTTTAGTTACTCTTGCTGTTCCCTGTAGGTTGCTGTTGTTACAGTTGCATTCCCTGCAACCCCACTGCTATTAGCCCGGGCACGAATCTGTATCTCTGCATCTCATACCACGGAAGATCTAATGAAGGGTTTGGAGGTAATCACAGGATACAAGTCAAACCATTTCATGGGTGCCATTTGATTAAAGTGTGAAATCAATGAAATAAAATTGTTGAAGGATCTAAGTCAAACCATTACATTGGCACCATTTGATTAAAATGTAAAAGCAATGAAATAAAATCGTCTAAATTGTATAACAATTTCAAAGCTGTTACTTAAACATCTAAGTGATGTAAAAGATTCTTTCTTAATGAACAAATTTCCACATAGGAATCCTTGTTACCAAAGTCTTAATCTCTTCTTGGTTATCCTCCTTTCTCTTATTAGTGCGACTTAAACCATTTCATTCTTTCAACCACAGCTGGATAGGCTTATGTTTTTTTTCTTTTTTTGGTCTATTTATTGATTTTAACTGGAAATTCATTTTCATTGCTTGGATTGCAATCTCTGAGTGTTTCCATTTGTCGGTGTTAACTTTATGTTTTCAGATAAGCTCAATCTTTTATTGCTTATGTTATTGAATTCGTTGGCTGATAAACATTCTGGGTATGCAGTTCTACATTTATGTAATAGACCTTTTAACTTGATGCCATCTTTTTTACCAACCAAATTGAATTCTATGGGGGAATCTTTCTATTTCTGTCCTCATCTCATGGGCTACTGTTCAAGTTTGTATAGGTGATAATTTTGGATTTTAATAGTGAAGATATAACCCCTATTTTCCCTATTTTCTGCTGTGAAATTCCTTTGTTCTGGAGCATTCCTCCATCCTTTGCTCCACACTGCCATCATCAGCTGGAACTAAGCAATGCAAACATGGATTTTGCGCTGGGTTGATCTTCTTGTAGTTGCCTTATAAGATTGTTTATAACCAATTTGAGAGAGGTATGGGCTTAGTGAATGTACTGATGATGATGAGTGGATGGTAGGAGAAAAATAGTTTGTCTTGTATTTGCAAACAAATATAGAATGGCTTAATCAATTTGTTTATTTTGACCGGAGATTGTCATGATTAATGTGTTGTGCTGTGTAATGCCTTTGTCAAATTGTAGAACTTTAAACATGATTTCAAGAATAAAGATTAAAAAAAGGAATGCATGAATATCTAAGGTTAGTGATCTTGTGCAACCAGCTGCATGGAATCAAACCTGTTACTTTTCTATCTCAGAAAAACATTTTCCTAAATCTATATTGTAAGGGGGCCTTAACATTCATGCCAACAGAAAACTAAATTATTTTCATTCATGTTAACGATTTTAGGAGTTTTTCGTTTTTGCCAATACTTCTCCGAATCAATTTCATACATGTCAATACTGACTGTTGTTGTCAGATTTCGAAGTTTAATGGGTTGTGAATGGACAGAAATGCCCTCTGAGACATGTGCATGGTCAATCTTAGCAATCTGGAGGCATTTTTGTTTGTTCACAACCTATTTAGCTTTGAAACGGAACTGCAAATGTCAGTAAATGAAATAAATTTAGAAAATTGTTGGGATTGATGAAAGACTTGGATGAAAATAATTTAGTTTTTCATTAGCATGGATGTTAATGCCCCTATTTAATGGTCTAGATTTTCATTTTCTTTTAAAAAAGCAGTCAAGTTCCATGGAACTGGATGCATGGGGATCATTACCCAATCTCTAGTTTTCTTGATTTGAATGGTTTCATCACTTTCACTTCTTGTACTCAAATACATACAAACTGTTACTATGATTAGTGTTTTATGGATGCACATTTTCAGGTCATTAGCGAGGTTGGGGACCTAATTGGCATAAAATACTTCCCAGCAGAACCCCAAAAACATGAGAATGATGGGAGACAGAAGCTGGATTAGAAGCTTGTGGGTGGAGATCAGCTATCAAGTGCTTTTCGTGGAGCCAGCGGCAGATCTCCGCCAAACGTGTTGTATTTTTGCCGGACAGGTGAACCAGCCTACATGGAGCATGCAGTTTTGTTGGGCAACCTGTTATTTGTTTTATTGTTCTTGGTTTTCTTTTTGTACAGTTAGTATACAGAAGCTCTCCTTTTCGATGTTTGTTTGGGCTTTGGACATTGGTGGTATGCAAAAGTAATTAATGCGTCTTATGTCCCGTACAGGATTTTGAGAATGATGGTCAATAAGACTTCAAATGGATAAAACTGCTACATTCGCCTGCTGTTTGATGAATAATTCTTACTAGTTATTTACATATATGCCTATGCCTTTTTTGCCGTTGTTGCCCAAATGCTTTCAGAATATTTTTCAAAGCGTTTCCACTTATGAAATCGATTTCACTTGTATCAAAACAATCGTGAAACGGCCATGCATGACCATCATTTTTTTTCTCATCCCCTTAATCTCCGGGTCCACTTGAGATGAATTTTTCTTTGATTGTATTCATATATTACATCCTCTCAATTTGTATTACAATAAGACTCTTGAGATCGTTCTTACAAATATCTTACTAATATTCTAATTTTTTCCTCATATCCAACCAGTGAACGCTCCCATAGAATTTTTGGAGAGTAAGGTGCCACCACTTAACTCTTTTTGACGCTGCTGGGAAAATGCTATGAAAAATTGCTGCCATGGAGATTTGAAACCATGTCACCACGCATTGGGCGAAATGTGGTTACTATGGCAGCACCTCAGTGGCACTTGAGATTATTGTTTTGATAAAAGTACAAAGAATTTTGTTTAAATGAAGAGCTCTTGATGTTGTTGATTAGCAACAGAGATAATTTACTTATCAACTTCTTGGGGTATTTTACTGCACGGATTGTATCTAGTTTCTCCTGTCATTATAATGAAACTAGGTATGAGTTCTGTTAATTAATGAAAATTGATAGATAGGCCTTGTGTGACTTAACAAATGGTTGATACTGTAATATTGGATGTTAAAGGAAAATAGATAAAAATTGCCCTTCTACAACTAATAACTTTAATAACATAAATTAATAAAGATTTTTTAAACCGTTCAATGTGTTCTAAATTACATGTTTAATTAAGAATGCATTTTTAACATGATAAAAAAAAATGCATTTATAACATTGGTGAGAGATTTGTTATGCCATAATATAATATCATTTTATATGTCAACCGGCCAAGTGACTTCATCACTAAGGGTGCAAATCGGTTTGACTTGACTCACCAAACTCAAATTAGACGGAATTGAAATTGGTTCGGTCTCAAGTTGAGGTGAACCCTAACGTAACTAACCCAATTTAATTCTGCAGAAATTGCTTCCCCTTGGGGAAACTGGAGGACTTGGGGTTAGGATCTGGTGCTTGGATTTCAAGCTAGGTGAGGAAATCGAAGCAATGGTGTTACTTTGCCTCAGTGAACCCCCGGCAAGCTGAGGTGGGAAGAAGGATGAGCATCGAAAGAAGAGGAGGTTAATGGACGGGAGGTGTGGGGCCTTGGATATGTGCACGCGGGATCTAAGAAATTAATCGCTTTAGGTGGATTACGAAGGGGCTCTCATTTTTTCTTTTTTTCCCTTCTTCTATTGGAAAATAAGTGGGTAAGACTCCCCATACCTCACCTCCAAGAGTGGAAAGTAAGATACAAGAAGAGAGCACCCTTATCCATTAGAGCATGAAATTTTGGTCTCTCGGCACCAAATTATTAAATACATTCTGGGTGAATAAAGAAAGTAAAGTTAAAAATAATAAAATAAAGTTAAAAATAGTAAAGTAAAGTTAAAAATAGTAAATTTGTTGCACATGTAGTCGTGTAGAAATGATTGAAAAATAAGATAGTTATATAAGAAAATATTTAAAAAAAAATTGATTATATATAAAAAATAAAGTAGTTATAGAAAACGAGAACTTTTAAATTGAAAAGTTTCTTGGTTTTCCAAACACTTCTCTTTGGCTGAATTTGATGAGATGTTAGCCTCCTGATTCCCCTGTTGCGCCGCATGTTTGAAGAATATACTACACGTCTGCTTAAGGGTAGTGATCTGATTTCTTTGATAGGGACCTCCGCTGTAGATCGGATTGAGGTTCCATCTGTTAAGAAATTGATCAATACCACAGAATCACTTTCAATCTCGATTTCTTTCCATTCCTAGTTCATCAACCATTTGATTCCCGAAAGCGTTTCTCTAGCCTCCATAGCCAATGGATCCATCATTTCTTGTCCAGCCAGCATCTGAATGCCAAAAATTTTCCTTTCCTCATCTCTAAGAATTGCCCCAAACCCCGTAATATCATCGTCGAGTTTCCTCCTCCGATCCACATGCAGCTTCAGTCGGCTCTGCTTTAGTTTCCTCCCGCGCACATTTGCCTTACGCAAAAAGATCCCTGAGTTTCTCAACGAGTTCGTCTTCTTGTCCACATCCCAATAATCTGTAGACCATTCGTGGCATGGACATCTCAAATTTCACTTGTTTTTTAGCCATTCGCATACGCCAAATTTCTCAACTACCAAATTCGCCGACAGAGGAGGATGAAAAGTCCAATCTTTCTTGGATCCCTCTGCTTTATTAGTTTTTATATATCAGACATGATCTTATTGGCATGCGCTAACAAAGCCCGCATCAAAGAATGAATTAAATTTTTTTTTTTTGGCTTTTTTTTCATTAGCCAAGTTTTACCATTTTTTAGACATGTATATATTTTTTTGAATTTTAAACACAAGATTATTTTAGTAATTTTCAACTAGAAAAGACGCCTAGAATATTCCTATTTTTTAGACATGTATATATATTTTTGAATTTTAAACACAAGATTATTTTAGTAATTTTCAACTAGAAAAAACGCCTGGAATATTCCTATGATTAAAATCTAAAAAAATATATACATACATCTTCTTAGAGGCATGGCTAGATTATTCCTATGATTAAAATCTAAATCTTCTAACAAGCATACTTATATAGACTATATTGTATATATGTTTAAGTTACAATATTTATTTTTTATTTATTTTATTTTATTTTTAAATTTTGTCTTTATAACTTTATTTTCCTAAGTGTAGTTAATTGATATACTAAGTTTTTCCATTTTATAATACTTTTATATATTTATTTTTTATTTTAAAAAATTCATCAGTTTTTGGGGCATATATGTCATTTTTCAATCCTTAAAAAACTTGATTTTTAAAATAAAAAATAAATTGTAAGTATGTCTAAAGGCTTAAATATAATTCAAATTAAGATGGTTGTAATTATATATACATAAAAAAATCAAAAAATAAATATGTAATAGTATTGTAAAATGGAAAATTTTGATACATAAATTAAATAAACTTAGAAAAACAAGTTTATAATGACAAAATCAAAAAATGAAATAAAAAATGAATATTCTAAAAAAATCATATATACAATTTATTGTATATAATCATGTGTCATCTTCTAAAATGGTAAAACTTAATTTATACATTAAATATATCTAGATTAATTAATAAGTTTATGAAAAATAAAAAATAAAAATAAAAATGAGAGACTTGTCGTGAGTTAAGTAAGCCATTATTTAGATTCGGCTAATAAGAGCATGCCTTTTATTAAATAAGATTTGAAATATTATTTTATTCAAGGTTGTGATAGAACTAGATTGTAGTATCATTTAACAATAAATGCTAAATCCCTAAATATTGTTTTGCTAAATCCCTAAAAAAAATTTAACTAAGAAAAAAACTTATTAACTTTTACTTAAGCTTCTAAATTTTCTAAGACATTTATTAGATAAAAAAATTTATGCATATTTTTATAATATTTTAAAGAATGTGACCCATCCGTATAAGTTCCCAACCGAATAATATCTCATATTTTTAGATAAATAAATAATAGTAAACATAATAAATGGCTTGAGTTTCATTAAATGATCAGCAAGGTGGGCTCAAAAAGAAACTTAACGTTAAGACTTCTATAGATCGTTAGAAGTTAATGGTATCTTTCATTGGATAGTTTGCAAATATACTCACGTAATATGATTGTAATTGCAAATATGCCTATATAGTTTCAGAAATTACAAACTAGTCCTACATAGTTTGACCATAAGTGCAAATATAGCCACTGTTACTATATTGCTACGACATGAGTATATTTGCAAAAGCTTGAAAACTATATTTGCAAAAATGAGATATACCCACTTAATTTTTAAAATTACAAATATGCCCTCATAGTTTTGTATCTTTTCAAATATATTCACACTGTGACCATGTAGTAATGGTGCCGTAACAACGTGGATATATGTGCAATTATGGTCAAATTATGTGAGAGTAATTTCAATTTCTAAAACTGTATGAGTTTATTTGGAATTATGGTCAAACTATGTAAGAGTAATTTCAAGTTCTAAAACTGTATGAGTATATTTGCAATTATGTTAGACTAAGTGGGTGAATTTGCAAATTACCCATTTCCCATTAACAATTACTCGTTTAATTCAGAAGGCTCCATTAATTTGCTACTATATGTATTCAGCATGTATCCCATTAAATTGCATATATAATTTTTAGTATGAGATCAAGAATATCTGGCAACTTCTTTAATTAATTACAATATTTATTTCATACAATTTACAACGAAATAAATCAAGAAAAGATCTATTGTCCAATCGAATATTCTCTAATTCTCTTCTTTAAGTAATACAATCAATTTTTGATATGAGATCAACATAAAATAATACATTTCAGTACTCTACGCAATTAAACAATCCAGTTGCACTAATTAATGCATTATAAATACCGATAAAAAATTAATGCATTATGATCTTTTATAGTAAAAAAGACCAAAGAATTAATTGGTTAGGATTGTATTAATCTGGGATAATATAATCTTACATTAACTCCGGATGATTTATATATTTTTATTTTTTATAAAAATATTTTTAAATATATTTAATTCGAAACTATCTAAAATATCACCACTATATGAATAAATGATTCCGTAAAATATTATTATATTCAAATATAGAAGAATGAATATACTCATTTCCCTAATTTACACACAAATATATCAATTTTTAAGAAAATGTGTCTCGTGCACATACTTTTTAACAAATTTCCTACTAGATGCTAACATATGGCTAACGATATTTCTAAATTTGTCCAACCCATGGGTACTCTCACACACTGGGGAGACAATTGCCACTAACTCATCTTTTTTTTATACCATCATACATTACTTTGAAATATACGGTTGTGGAGATTTGATCCTGAGTGCCCATCCACAGGGGCAATCCAAGTTATCACCATGCCACAAACGTGGTGGCTGTCTCATGCACATACCTGATTTGGATGGAACTTGATCTCCTAGATAAATAAATGACATTAAATATACATTAATGGTCAATATATTAAAATTTGAGGGAATTATATGAAATCACTTTTATATAACCTGAAGTGTAGATCCATTTCAAAAATATCTTAAATATATAATTTAAGTAACGGAACCCTAAATTTTTCCCATAGGTCTAATATATGAGTAATATTAATTTTTATAAAATTTAAAAAGAGTATAATACTTGAAGTACTCTACAATTATAGCAAAATACAAATAATTGAGTCCCATTTATATTAAAGTGATTTCATGTAGCTACTTTCATTTTTCTCATATTCATGATTTATGAAAAATCAACTTCAGTACATTTTATTTAGCATTCAGACAGAAGACCAAATTTTATTCAAAGTAAAGATGTACATGGCCACATTTGCTTTAAAATATCTATTTGTTCTTAAATTATGAAAAATGATCCATTCACATAATAATACAAAATATAATAATACTTTATAAAATTATTTATCCGGATAGTAATAATATTTCAGATGCTTTAAATGTTGAAAAATACAATTCTAAATTAATATTTAGTATCAAATTATTTTATTACTTTGAATTTAGTATCAAATTAATATTTAGTAATGATAATACTTTATGCACGATAATACTAGAGAAATTATTTGTTTTCATAAAAAAAATATAAATGACTCTAGACGATATTAAATAAAATAAATAAAATGAATTTTTCGTCAATCATGAAGGTTAAAAAAATAGATGTGATTATATAGAAGTAGGTTTCCTAGAATTCATAGGGTAGTTTATCGCTTATGTGATAAGTTTGCTAGAAAAAAGTGTTGGTAACAATTTATTTTAGTGTGTTTGGAAAGTGATAAAACTTTTGAATAAAAAGTTTTTGTGTAAAAATTTTAAAAATAGTATAAAATAATATGATATGACCAGGGTAATGATGATGAGCTAAAAGAATAAAGTTAAAATAGATAAGTAAGTTATATGAGTAGTTGTGAAGAATTAATTGAAAAGTACGATACTTGTATATGAAGATGTGAATGAATAATTAAAAAATAGGATTTTTGTGGAGAGTGAAAAGTTCTAATATAAAAATTTTATGTTAATCCAAACACACCCAATTTGTATATATTTACTTTTTTAATTTTCATGAAAATGTTTTCTGTGATATTCGAATATCAACATTTTGTAGGTATTTAAGTCGTTTTCACCTTAAAAGTTGTTTTTCTGAAAATAATATATGTTTATACATAAAAAATTATAAATTTTTGTACAATCTTGAGTTGGCAATATTTACTTAAAAATGCATATAATAATATGTAAATTATGAAAAACTTATCATAATTTATATTCACTGATAGATGCATTAAAATATAATGATACTTTATGAGATCATTTATCCATAAGAAATGTGAGAAGACAATATTTGCTTTAAAATGCATATAATTATGTGTAAACGCTTTGATAATTTAGGAGATCATTTGTCCATGGAGCAATGATGTTTTAAATAGTTCAGGTATTAAAATATAATTTAAAATTTAAAATTAATATATAAAAAGTAATTATCATTTTTGCATTGATTTTGCACTTTTTAAAAATGGGGCACATGAGTATTTCGATATTAATGGAACTTGATTTTAAGTTTAAGCCGCATCCTAGTTAGGGTATTGTATGCCGCACACATTAAAAATAAAATCAAAACCTAACTAGTCATACTGTCATTTCTTTTTTCTTTTATCATGTGAAAAATCATTCTAATCAAAATCAAAGTCTTTGAGGGGCAATACTTGCTTAGAAATACATATAATCAATAAAGCATATCTAAATTATGAAAAATGCTTAAATACATTACTAGATGCATTATATTTTAAAGGATTATTTACCTATATATGAAGGGATATTATTAAATACATCCAGATGCATTTAGCTTCAATGCACCTAGAGTCTATTTAATTTTTTTATTTTTTAAAATTTTTTTTCATAAAATTGTTAATCTAAGTGTATTTAACATGTGTATCAATTTTTACCAAAATTTGAGATTTTTAGATTTTTTTAGATTTTTAAAAATAGTGGCATTTTAATAATTTTATATCTAAGTGTATTTAATATGTATATCAATTTTTACCATTTTTGGAGAATTTTATTTTTTTCCAGTTTTTAAAAATCAATGGCATTTTTTTGGATTTTTATTTTAAAAATTCGGTGGCAATTTAAATTTTTAACCAGTATACGTGTTGGCTGCCCCCAATCACAATATATATATTTTTTTTTTCTATACATCCATATGTACATAAAATTATATGATAAAAATCATAAAATTGTAAATTTTTATATTTCGGATTCAAAATTAATTTCGAAGTCCATAAAATCACGACCATTTACCAATTTAAATCATTTAACTACACTTAATTAATTTGAACCAGATTAAAATATTTTTTTATTACATTATTAATATTAACACTTAAACTAATCTCCATTTATTTATTAATGAGCTTCTCTTTAACTACTTTATAATTTTATACCATCAATAGAATTCTGACTTTTATTATTTTAAAAGCCTCTAAGAGTTAGCGGCACTCTTACGAGCCGCGTGCTGGCGTTATCTTTAATTTTTTTTATACACTGTTTCTTCTATTTTTTTTTTAAAAAAATGATTTGTATTATCACTTCTAGTTTTTAAAAAGACCTTTATAAAAAGAAATTATAACTTTATCTTTTTATAATTTTCGATTTCAATGGTCCAAGTATATAAATTTTTCTTGTATTTAATTTTTCTAAATTGATGTGTATAGCTTCAACAGAAAATGTGTGCGTACAATTTTTTAATGTTGTATATAGTTTTTTGGGTTTGGAGAATATTTTGATCATTTAAATGTTAGCTAATGGTGTAAATCGTCTCTAACTCCTAATGTCTTCAGCAAGTATTTCTTAAATATAAAATACATGAAAAAACGTGTAATAGAAATATTTTAATGTTTATCTAATAATATACATAAGACATTAAGACGTGCAAAGCTTTAAGGGGCTAGACAAATGGGCACCGAAACCTAACTTTTAACAAATTTTGTCTGTGTGGTCATTCTAACATGTGACTTAGCTATAATATAATATATAATTTAAATATTATATCATTATTAAATGAAATAAATAACTAATATGAGCATTAATAACGAAAAATGTTTCATTGTAATTTATAAATTTGTCCGGCCAATAGGAACGAACCTTCATTTCGTTGCAATTGATCATGTACTTTTTTGTTGCAATTGCTGGGTTGTGTTGTAGTGTCATTTGTGTTGTCCAATAATTATAGACCAACTGTCGAAAGTTTTAAAAAAGGGTGCATAGAATACGTGGTTTCGTCCTTCAAAATTAATTTTGGATTTCTATTTTCATCGGTTGATTATGGGTTTTTGCTTCTTCAGGTTTTTTTTTTTTTTATTGGAGTATATTTACAACATATCTCAACACATATCACATTCAAAGTTCGGAGACAATTTTAATAATATTTCCAAAGGGAGACCACCAACTCCCAAATTTCAAATGGGGAGACCACCAGCTCCCAACCGAACAAGGGGGACCACACATGCCCCCACGGAAATTTTTTGATTCGAAATCCCATGCGGGATTCGAACACGCGACGGGCGGAACGAAAGTTTTCGTTCCTCGCCCGTCGACCAAACGAGCTGCGCTCGTTTGGCGCTTCTTCAGGTTTTTTTATGCATGAATATAGAGTTGTTCTAAATTTATATCGTCATGCTCCACACATTCCCAAAAACGTGGTGTTTGTCGCCCTTTGAAATAAATTCCAAATATTCCATGCATACATGATGTATTTTGGAATTAAGCTTTCTTAGTTATGTCTAGCTAAGTTTAAAGACCGCTAATCTTTTTTTTTATTGTTATATATAATATTACACCTCATTTGCATTTTACAATCAAGCCCACAGGAGGCAATAAGCTCCCACCCATCTAACTAGGGAGACAACTAGCTTCCTATTAATAATCGAAATACCCCAAATGGTGTTCAATGTCACGACCGTGTGCTGAATGGCATCATCTGTGACCACCCATCCAAAGGTTGAATGGCTGATGACTACTAATCTACTTGTAGAAACAATGAGGAATAGCCTTGGCTATGAAAGTAACTACAAGACCAAAAGAGATTAAACAACCAAATGTTGTTTAAATAGGGTAATATTCTGGTATGTTATTTTGTTTGCAATCGTGGTAGTTTGAATACTGATTCTTCAATTTGGAATTAGTAGTTTTTAAATATTTTTTTTTTCTTTGGTATGGAAGAACATGTGGGATCAAATCGAAATAATCCAAGTTTGATACGGAATGACTTCAGCACAATGCTACATGATCCAGAGGAAGTAGGCACTTTTGTTGGTGTTGTGACAATAAATCATGCACCTGAGGTTGAGATAGCTTCTAAAGGTGGTTCGAACAATGTGTAAGACGAGGAGACAGCATCCAGTAGAAAAGTTAAGTCAGATGATCTACGTAATACAGCTGAGTTGTTCAAGCCCAATATTGCAATTGAACTAAAATAAAAAGTTAGCATTGAGATTGTGTGAGTAGAAGAAACCTTGTTCTTGTCATTGTTTTTATTTAGAACCATAAAGAGTTGTAGTGGAGCTCTAGTAAGAGCTCCACTATGAAGTTGTTTTCGTACTAGACGTGTATAGTCATTGTCTGTTTGTGTGCTGAATAGTTATTGGTTAGAATTATGTACTGTGAAATGGATTAGTCTTAGAGCAGTAAAATGATTGCAGCAATTTGGACTTATTTTATTTGAATGGATTATGTACTTTGAAATGGTGATTATTTGCTCGGATTTTTATTTTATTTGAATGGAATATGTACTTTGAAATGGTGATTATTTGCTTGGGTTTAGAATTTTTTTTAATGGAATGAATGATACAGGTTGCTTAGATTTGGCATTGTTTAATGGAATGAATAATACAGGCTGATTGAATTTGGAACTGTTTTAATGGAAATGCACATTGCATTTAGACTTGCTTTATTGGAACGGAAGATAAAAAAATTTCCAAATTTTATTTGCTTTCTTTTGGAAATTGTTGGAAGCAAGTGTGAATTTAATGTGCATGAAGCAGGTTAGTTGTTGTTGAATTTGGTGATAGAATTTATGTATTGAGAGGAGTCACGTTATATGATGGAAAAAAACTATTGTTAACGAAGTCATCACCATTTGTTGAGATCTTCCACCTTTTTATGGTGAAAAAAAATGCTCTGGCATGATCTTTTAAAATTGATATGGCATGACCGTTTAGGATACCATATTACTATATGATATACTGCTATTGGTGGTTCTTCTATGGAATTTATTGGAACGGAATGTGAATTTGGGTTGTTCTTGAACTTGTTTTGTATGAAGCATGTTAATTGGAATTGGATTTGTTTTCTTGGAATGGATGGTTCATACTAAATTGCAAAATGTAACATGAATACCAAATTACAAAATTTAACAGCTGATCAAAGCTCCAATTTTTGTTTGTTTCCTGCCTTTATCAGATTAATGGGATAAATGGAAACTGATTCCCTACAAAATATTCCACCTCAATCCCATCATCCTCCACCCTTATATTTCCAGCGTCAATTGACCAATTTATGCATCTCCCGAGCATCAAAGCATTAAACACATGTGCATGGGATCCTTGGTCACTGCATCGTCAAAATGGAACAACGTTTTTGAATTCCCAAAATTTGAAACTATCACAGTAAAGCATTCATCCAGCAAGATGTTCATAGTTCTAACATCTATGTGTATAATGGGCTCAAATTCACATTCAGAACTCACATTTAGAGTATAAAATTCGAAGATTGACATTCAAAATTTAAATTGACAAAAATATTCCTGATTGTTAGTACACACATGCTTACATTGTCAAAACACTCAAGACTACTTTGGGAATGGTTCACACTACAACTGCAAAACCATCAACACTAGCTAATGCATTCTACAATATTCACATGCTGAAGCCATTAGCCGCAATAAAATTTCCATGTTCTCCTTTGCTTGTTTTCTTTCATTTCAACGCCCTCCAACAAACAACCTAAAGCCTGCATAACAGTTAAAAAAGACAACAAACAAATAAAGAATCAGCAAATTTGAAATGGACGCAAGTAGAATCAACGCTACAAAACAATCAGAAGCCCATCTGTTAGGACCCAAGCCCGTTGTTTCACTTTAGTGCCTCAATCTGGCCTCATCCAAGTCGGGCCCCAGACTGGGTCCAAGTTACCAGCCCATATTAGCCCCAAATGTATTGTCCCAAGGCCCAACCTGAATTCAAGATTATTGCCCCAACTGCAGTTGACATCACTCGAATCATAGACCTTGGTATTTGTTGGTTTCTAGAGCCATGCCTCTCACTCGTTTCTAGGTCAGTTGGTGAGAGTTAGAAACCAACAAATACCCAAGTCTGGGGTTCGAGTGAAGCCAAGTGCAGTTGGGGCAATGATCTTGAATTTAGATTGGGTCATGGGACAATACCTTTGGAGCCCGTATGGATTGATAACTTGGACCTAGTTTGAAAGGGCCGACCTGGATGAGGCCAGAGTGGGGCACTAAAGTAAGGCAATAGGCTCGGGTCCTAACAAAAAAGGCTGCAGCTCAATTTGTGAGAGGCATGGTTCTAGAAACCAACAAATACCAAGGTCTGGGGTTCATGTGATGTCGACTATAGTTGGGGAAATGATCTCGAATTCGGGCTGGGCCTTGGGTCAATACCTTTGGGGCCAGGGGCTGGTAACTTAGACTCGGTTCGGAGGGGCCTACCTAGAGGGGCTGACCTAGATGAGGTCAGGATGAGGCAACGAGCTTGGGTCCTAACACCATCTTCTGGCAAAATCAGAACATCCCATTACTGACAATTTTCTCGCCCCGTATCTCATTCCACATTCCAACCCATTCATAAATCATAAACACGCAACCGCAAAATTCACACCGAGATATTCTTGCACTTATGCCATGAATCCACAATGCCTAATTCGCAAATGAACCAAACAGCTCTAACAAGTATTAGCATGTTCATTATTCCCAACAACACCAAACGAACTTTCCTCTAAAGTACATGATGAGAACTCCTCGTAGTCTCCAAACAAAGGGAGATCGATGATCTACAATGGGAGCAGGGCAACAACATTTTTCAATTTCTCGTCATCTACAATGGATGGCGTTTCCTGTCATAACAGACGAAACAGAACGTAAAAAATATTACAACTCAATCAGTTGAAAGTCGAAACAGAGGGTGGTGGAATCTCTGCCGCCGGAGGGCAAAATCGGATTCAGATAGCAAATGGCTGCTGTAAAATGCGAAGTCGTTTATGGTTTTAAAGGACCATTTATGGTTGTCAGCAGCTATCTCCAAGGGCAGGGAGAGAGAAGGAAGAGGAGAAGTGATGGTGTAGGGATGGTTTGAGTGGGAGAGAAGCAGATTCGGATTGGGGAGAGACAGAGAAGGCTTGCAATGGGAGAGAGATAAGTGAGAGAGGGTGCCATAAATGGGGTCCGATCGTGTGCACTCAAGCATACTTAGCTTTGTCGCACTTAGGTGTAAATATCTAATTTTTAATTTTTTTAAATTTTTTTACACCACTTTTAATCTAAGTGTATTTAACATGTGTATCAATTTTTATTATTTTTGGAGATTTATAAATATTTTTTTGAATTTTTAAAAATCAGTAGTATTTTTTGGATTTTAAATTACTAAAAATGTCAATCACTTCTAAAAATCCAAAAAAATCTACATATCTCGGAAACTGTAAAAATTGATAAACATATTAAATACACTTAGATTAATAGTTATATAAATAAGTTTGAAAAATAAAAAATGGGTTAAATGTACCTAAGTACACTCAGGTGCATGCAATTGCTCCCCACCATAATTAGAGGTAGTGAGATAAATAGATGAGAGGTTAGATTCTACAAGATGAATCAATGCCTTGAGCTTTAGTTCACGTAGTGCAAAACATAATTTATTTTTGGGCCCCAACACATGGGAAAGGGTTACATAAGAAAAAAAGAAAGTAAGAGCATTGGTATAATTTTCACAGCATGAGTACATTTATTTAAAAGTGTTAATATGTTTATTTTTGATAAAATTTAAATTAAATGTATATAAAATCTCAATCTATTCCATTCATTTAGTAGATAAACCACTAAAACATATGTAGATATAATTTTTCATTATTTGATATTTTAAAAAAATATTTGTGTAGAAAATATTACTTTTTAATAAGATTTCATTGTAATGGGTAAAGTTCAAAAATATATCTTATATAAGAAATTATATTATATTATTTAAAGTTCATATAAATAAGGTACTCTCATGGATAACAATTTCAATTTTTATTTTTGAAATTTGGAGAATTTATTATTATTATTTTGAATATAATAGAATCTAACGATATCTAACCGGATTTAGCAACATCTAAACGGATCTAACTTTTGATATTAATAAATTAATCATAATTTAACACCTGTAATATGATCTTATGCTCATTATAAGGTCATTTATACCTTAATTACAAAAACTAAAACTCGCATAATAGGATTTAATGAAATCAACTAAATTTAATTACATCTAATAGCATTTAACTGGAGTTAACTTTTGATATTAATAAGTTAAACTTAACACCTGTAATATGATCTTAGGCTCTTATAAGGCCATTTATATCTTAATTACAAAAATAAAAACTCAAATAATAAGATCTAATAAAATCTACCTAAAGCTAATGACATTTAACAACATCTGACAATATTTAACCGAATCTAATGTCGTCAAACCAATGTGTGGTATCAAATTGGATCTAATTTTTGATATTAATAAGTTAATCTCAATTTAACACCTATAATATGATCCTAGGTTCCTTATAAAGTCATTTATACCTTAATTACAAAAATTAAAACTTAGATAATAAAATTTTATGAAATCCATCAAAATCTAATGGCTTCTAACATCAACTAACAGTATTTAACTATATCTAATAGCATCTAACTAGATCTAACGTCATCCAACCAGATCTAACTTTTGATATTAATAAGTTAATCACAATTTAACACATGTAATATGATCCTGTACTTCTTATAAGGTCATTTGTACCCTAATTATATTCAATTTTGGAAAGGATGTAACCAGTCAATCTTATTATATTAATGTATTTTAGAAACCCAACTTGTTCTTGGTGCCTAGCAGTTGGTGTTACCTTAATGCTTTAAATGACATCTTGGGCCTGTATGTTGCTGCAAATTTGTGGTTCCAAACTTGCATGATCAAACATTCCTATACTACCAGTTCCATTGATGAGTCCCAATTGTCTCAAAACCCAAAACATACTCGCATCCCATTACATTGACAATTGAGGATGAACACCATAAATGCTCTTGTGCACATTCAGTTGAGAAACACCATGTATATTGATAATAACATTCAAATTGAAATTAGTACATTGAAATGAAAATCACATAGGGAGAAACTTTGCATTCAAAACAAATATGAAAAGCCATGTACATTGAACCATTGCAAGAACCTAAGTTTCTATAAGAGCTGCCACATTCGAAGTCACTAAATCAAGGTCAAATTTTTGTTTGCTTCTCAATGTAAGTAACAAATTGAGTGCTTGCCAAGGTTGCCCATTATGTGGATACCTTGTATGCCTTGAAATCGTAAGTGTCCAAGAGACCAAAC
Source organism: Annona cherimola (assembly GCA_030490835.1). Classification (NCBI taxonomy): domain Eukaryota; kingdom Viridiplantae; phylum Streptophyta; class Magnoliopsida; order Magnoliales; family Annonaceae; genus Annona; species Annona cherimola. Next base: position 30,142,215 of record CM059971.1, on the reverse strand, counting down.
TATTCTGCAAAATACCATCGCATATAATTCTAGCATACTTTAAATCCCAACACTTGGCATACATCTTAATGAGTGAATTCAAAACACAAAGCTCCAAGAAAAAAACCCATAGCTAGAATCCAGCCATGAATTGATCACCCTACAATTAAATCTCCCACAAGTCCAGAGGCAACCTTTATGATATTGAGCAACCTTCGTCAACCAAAATTTTCTTGGTGTAACAAATCCATATGGGCATTTGATAGTCACCGGTAAGTAATCTTCAAAGTATTGTAGGCATTAATATATCAAGAGCCTACTTGACCAACAACTTATTCTCTGGCTGGCACGTCTTTACAAGTGCAACAAAGACCTGTAACAAAATACACCCGAAAAAATCCTCACTCTGCATACCTATCTTCAAATTTTCAACAATCATAGAGCAAAATCACGCATCACAACCTCACTCTTAGCAAGGATTCATTTTAATCATGAACATGTAGTTTCGGCAATCCCTTTCATAATACGGTACATATTTTTCACGCTCAAAATGTGTAATTTTCCCTGAACAGGATTTTCGTTTCATATATGAAAGTATGATTGCATCTACAAAGTGTTAACATTTCACCATCCAAAGAAAAATGCAATATAACAGTAATGACTTAAAATTTATTTTATTCAACAAAGTGAGGCTATCCGATTGAAACCAACCAAGTGGATACAAGAGTACAAATTTCTTCAAACCTACATATATACATTATTTTGAAGGGAAGCACAAGTGCTTTGTTATTCCATCAGATTTATGGCCAATCCCTAACTAAATTAGTTATCACCCCAAACAGAGTCCAAACTGAAGACAGACACTATACTAATCCAGAAAAGCATTACACATCAAAATGATCCCATTGCAGCATCAAGATCTGATGAAATCATCAGAAACAGAACAAGGTCCATTTGGTTCAAATAGAAAAAGATGAAAAACAACACATCTACCCCCAGAAAGGAAATCCACTAAAATATAAATGAGGTAATAAGGAGCTACATGACCTCTAAATAGCTGAAACAGGGACTTAAACAAACATATCATGAATCTATGAATAAGAATAAAAAATAAAACAAGCATCTCACAAGACAACAAGGCTTTGGATATTAAAATAAGCTTTGACATTGCTTAAGTATATTTCTAGCGCATTAATTATACTGAAAACTCCTCAAACCTTCCATGTAGACCTTCAACTAAGGCCCAACATAGGGGAGTTAAAATCAATGGCATAAATGGGTGACCACATGAAGTTCAAACTATTGCCTTGGAGAAAAAAATCATAGCAAGGGCTGAAAACACAATCTGAATGTAAAATTATTTAAAATTCAACTTTTAGGGTGCGTTTGGTTGGAAGTAAAACTTTTTGATGAAAACTTTTCAGAGTAGAAGTTGTCAAGTTGATAGAAAATTATGTGATATGATAGGGGTAATAATGAGGTGTAAAGAGAATAAAATTAAAATAGATAGGGTAGTTGTATAGGTATTTGTGTGGAAATGATTGAAAAGTAGGGTTGTTTATATAGGAAAATGTGAAAAAATAATTAAAAAATAAGGTAGTTATGGGGAGTGAAAAGTTTTTGATTGAAGAGTTTTCATTAACATGTTTTGTGTGTAACCAAACACACCCTTAGTTGCCAATTAGAGGAAGTCTAAAGTCAAAACTATATCATGATTCCTCAACTAACATATATCATATATTAAATTCAATAATAATTCAAATCAAGGAGTTTGCATGCTTCAACATTCATAAATTCAAACAAAAGCATGGTCTATGGTCAATCTAAAACAGAAATTCTAATTCATTCAACATATCATTCTACAAATCGAGTAAAAACTAGGAAAATGAATTCTACATTATTGACCAATAAACTTGCTTCCAAAATCAACAATCACTAACCCTGAGACAATGTACTGTATCACTGTCCTCAACGAGTCATCAAATCATCAACCCAAAACTGAAATCACAAATTTGGTAGCAAATAGTTCAAATTCATATGAATGTTTGCCTGTTAATGCACATATACCCTCAGATTGCTAAAACCATTCAAATGCCCAAATTGAGATGGAGATGGAGATGAAGGCGAAAATTAAACCAAAGAAGGAGAGAGAACTAGGGATTGGGAGGAGGGGAGAAAGACAGGGGATGAATCGAATGATGGCAATAGCTAAAGATGTTTGTAACGACAATCGATTGGTTGGAGGGGAGACTATAAGGAGGGAAGAGAGAGAGAGAGAGAGAGAGAGAGAGAGAGAGGGCTGGGGGAGCTTGAGAGGGACAAGGAGAGGGAGAACGATAATGGAAAAAAGGGACTTGAGGTGATGCAGAAACGGCTAAGGCACTAGACACGGGAGAGAGAGGATAAACAGGATCAAGAGTGTGTGTGAGAGCTAGGGGTGCAACTCGGGCTCATAAAACTCGGGTTCACCTCAACTCTAACCCTAACCCTAACCTTATTTGTAAAACCTCAACCATATCCCTAACCCTCGCTCTATTTGTAAACCTCAACCCTGACACTATTTTTGAAATTCAGGCTCGGGTCGACTTTCTCCTATGAATATGTATTTGTTACTCATCCTATATATATTTTATCACAAACCTATTGCATAAAAAAGTTTAAAATGACAAATTATTATAAGAAAACAAGAAAAACTCAAATACCACTTAAGAGTAGAAAGAAGAAAACTTGTTCTAAGTCTTCTCTTTGCATCAAGTAGAATAATAGCTATATTTTGGAGAATGTAGAAGTACAATCATTTTCCATTCTACAATTTAACATCAATATCACAATTATATATATTAATATTACCATCTAATTATAAGATAAATCTTAGATATCAATTACAATAAAATAAAAATCATCCAAAAACCATAGTAATATCAAGTCAAATAAGATTATATTAATTCAAGTATCCAACTCCAAATCACAATATCCAAGTTAGCTCCATGTCTACAACACAAGTCTTAAGTTCAAATAACCAAATTACAACATTTAACTTGCGTCCTAACATTCTAATCTTCCACTGTTGTCTTCATTGCCCTTGTCATGCATTATTTTCATTTGTTAAGCCAAATTCTTTTTTCTTAAAAGAAAATACAAAAATTCAATGTTATATTGTATAATTGAACTTAAGAAGTATATATATGTATATATGTTCAAAGATATAACTAATACCTTTTGAAAATTAATTTTTTGGTGGAAGAGAAGGCAAAAAAGTACATGTTGATGTTTCATCATCTTCCTCTGAAAGATGAATATTAGTTGAAAAATAATATTAAAAGTAAGCTAAATAATTGAAACATAGAAAAATATATTTTACCTCTTGTACATTTGTCTAGTTCATCAACAAATTCTTCATAGCTTGAATCATTTAGAGTTGTTCTCAACTAATCTTGAGTGTAAATTAAACACTCAACCAACATAAGTGTCAATGAATTATGATGTTGGTCAAAAACACGTCTTCCCGTGATAAATGCAGATTCTGATGCAACTGTTGAAATAGGAATAGCCAAAATATCTTTTGCCATCAAAGATAAAACCCTATATTCTGTAGTTGTGGACCACCATGCTAAAGTATCAAATGGTTCTACATCATTCTCAATAAGATCTTTTAAATAAGCATCAATTTCATTTGTAATAACTCTAGCACTAGAATTACTTGTGGATTGCCACAGCTTCCATTTTGCACGCTTTGATTCGAATGATGCACTACTCACTTCAGATGAAGAACTTGTAGTTGTTAATGTAAATCCAACTTAATAAGTTCCATACAATTCAATCATTTTATCATACACCTTCTTGGATAATGTACAAGCTTGACCCATGGGAAGAAAAATTCTAAGACAAAATTCCAAATTACCTAGCTTGTACCGTGGATCAAGCACTGCTACAATGAACAAGTAAATATTGAACTTGTCAATAGAATCCCAATACTTTGCAAGTTTTTCCTTCATTTTGTTATACATGTGAAAAAAGATAGAGTTACTATTCTTAATTGAAAATTTATTTAACCAATCTTGAATCGTATCAAGTTGAGAAAATGATGTGGGGAAGTGATATATTTAGTGCCAAACAAAAGCTCAGTAGTTTCAAGAAACAAGGCCAAGAAGTCACAAATGACTCTAGCATGGTACCAATCTTCTTCAAGAGGAGGACTAGTGCTTCTAAAGCTTGCATCATTCACTTCAAGATGTTTCAAAGCCATTTCAAAGGACAAAGCATATTTCAACATCAAGTATGTAGAATTTCAACGTGTTGACACATCTAAACACGAAGATAATTTACTTGAAATTCTAACACTTTCACAAGATTTTTTAAATGCTTGCTCTCTACTTGGAGAACTCTCGACCCACTTTACACTATTATGAATTCGAGCAATGAAATCCTTGATTTGATTAGTTTCCTCTTTTACAACCAGATTTAAAATGTGTGCAACACAACGGATATGCAAAGATTCTCTATCTCCAAAAAGAGCATTTTTCATTTTTAAATTCAAACGCAAAGTGTTTAGCACAACATCATTGGCCGACACTTTGTCAACAGTAAGAGTACATACTTGTCTAATATTTCAAACATTCAAACGTTCTTCAATTGCATTAGTAATAGCTTCACCTGTGTGTGGTGAAGAAAGAACACAAAAATTAAGAATTCACTTTTGAAGAGTCCAATTAGAGTCTATAAAATGAGCGGTCAAACATAAATATCCAATATTCTGATTTGAAGTCCACAAATCTGTTGCCAAGCATACACGATGAATATTCTCACTAAAAATCTTTCTTAATTTAGCCTTCTCCAACTTATATATTTTAAAGACTTCTTTCACAATTGTGGTTCTAGAAATATGTTTAATAAGTGGTTGCACAACTTTACAAAATTCTATAAACCCTATTTTCTCGACAAATTTAAATGACAATTCATCAAGAATAATTATTCGTATCATTCCTCTTTTACAAGATTCTCGGTCAAGCTTCCAACTTGATATAACTTTTTGACCATCATTAGTTACTGTTCGAAACGATAACAAGTGTTGACTCTTGGCTCTTTTGTTGATATTATACTTGCATAACTTTAAGTGTTTTGTTAATGTGCATGTTTCTTGAGTACTTGGACACTTAAGTTTGATCTTGCAATATTGACAAATACCCAATGCCACTTTTCCATCTTCATCCAAAATCCTTTCAAATTCTTTCCAAACTGATGATAAAAATTTATACCATTTCTTTTTTTCAGGAAGAGGCTCATTTGCATCTGAACCTTCTGTAAGATCAACAATGTTCAAGGCAGTTGATGTATTTTTTATTTGCTCACTACTGATTTTTGGCTCGCTAATCTTGTCTTGCATATTACTTGAACTATCTATATTGATTTGATCACCTAAATATTATTTTTTTATAATATATAAAAATAATTAGAAATTATCCATGTGAATTTCAATAGTTCTACTCGTGGTAGAGCAATAAGTAGAGCAATAACAAACTAATTCAAAATATTAACCAATGCATATCAAGTTATCAACAGCCAACATAAACACAAACAAATGACGTAACTTTTTGGAATTGCAAGCAATTGAGCACCTAATAATAGATGGGATGATTATTACCTCACTAGAATCTATGATTTGTTAGTAACTCTAACAACAGTGAGGGTCGCTCTTTATACATGCTAAATCCAAATAATTATAAAACCATAAACATGTATGCTTCAAACCATTAGCAACCTCTGTTATCTATTTTAAGTCCTAGAATAATCACCTAAAAAAGAACCAACAAAGAAATGATCACCTCATTTCAAATAAGCTTAATGAAATATGGTCAAATGCATGAAAAAATACCCACAAGAATTTTAAGCGAGAAGGATATGATAGATACTTAGAGAATAGAACCACAAAACATCTCACTAGGTAATCTTGAAACTGGAGATGACTCATCCATTTATAATTCCACTAGAATATATATGTCAAACAAAACTATCTGGGGCCATTTTGGATAGAACATATAGCACAAATGGCATAGTAACTAATTTAAGAAATATCGATCCGCTAAAAATAATGACTATACCCACACTAGCATTCTCCCCACATTCAAGTCTTAACAAAATGAATAGGGGCATGGGCATGGGATATTAACATCAAAAACAGAAAGAGAAGAAAAAACATAAATTAAATGAGCTTGAGTTTAAATAATATCGTCTTAAATGAGCTAGTTGATTATCTAATATAGGAGTTCGCAAATAAACCAAATATGCTTCAAGTCGTAATGACTATCATCCTCTAGAATGATCACAAGTGATAAGGTTAGCCATTTTCAAATGTCTCATTAAAAAAGATTTGGTAATCCAAATTCCATGCAGCTTAATTTCTTCCTGGTCAATCAATTGAGGCTATTCCATCATCTATAATAGGGCACAATTTTTTATGTTGCAACTATTTCACATGAGTGCCAATGATGTTTGAAAATATTAAACTTTGACTATACATGACATCCACTATTAATTATGTTCATATATGGTGTGGCCAGTGGTGAAAAAAAAACTTACTGCATCTGTTTGCTTTTGTTCCTAGCCTCTCATGTTTTGCTGGTAGAGGAGTAGCAATAAGACAATAAGAAACTGGTGGTTGCGGGAATCAAAAATGGTATCCCAAATTCAAATCTCTCTTCACCATTGTCGCCCGAATAGCAGTACAAGAATTTAGAGATTTTGATTTAGAGAGAATCGATGAAAGAGCAGGAGAGAATTTGTAGATTTATAGTCATAAGCGGGAGAGACGCACGCAATAGAAGATGCTTTGAGTGGAAGGGAAACACTTGTTGATGATCGGAGGTGGAGGCTATAGCACCCCATTGGCCATTTTATTGGACCAATGGTCGCTACAACAGAGATCCAGCAACATCTTCCAGGATCTCTCATAATTCCAAAAGCAAAGGACCATATATATATATGAAAATCTCCTATGAAAACCGTAGATATCCATAACTAATTCATCAATTAGAAATATCACAGCAGAAATCAATTAAATTATAATTATTTTTATGATTTGTATCTTAGCAGAAGTAAAATACACATTTACAATTCCAAATATATTAATAAGGCCTCAACAAGTCATACATCAGGACTCATGATTCCAATATATAAATACATCTAGCGACTAATCATATAACATATATCACATCTCACATATACATCAACCTCAAATCACTATAACCCAAAGCTAACATGACTTATACCTACAACATTCCATATCAAGTTGAAACAAACTAAATGTAGCTCATAGCTAAGTATCTGCAGTATTCATCCTGCTAAAAAATTTCAAAATCAAACATGTTGAATTATAGTGTTTTGATGACAGATAAGTTAATAATTTAATGCTTGAATTGTGCTGCTTGTATTTGATTCGTGATGAATGGTTATAACAAGTTAGCATTGAATTATGTTGTGAATTCGTCGATGTTTTGCTGTAAAACTTAAGCAGTTTTGGTTTGCAACTTCAACTGATTTAGTTTCAAACTTTAACGGATTTAGTTTTAAACTTCAACTATTTTGGTTTGAAACTTCAACAGTTTTTTGGTTGAAGCTTTAACAGTTCGTTTAGCAAGATCTATAGATAGATGATTGGATGATGACGTGGTAAATCAGTTAGTTTGAGGAGCTATTTTTGGTTTGTTAAGTTGTTACAGGTTGTTGAGAAAAATTTGATTGGTTGCGAATTTGGTGGAGAAAATATCTCTTGGCGATTTCTGTTTGTTAAGTTGTTACGGGTTGTTGAAAAAAATCGGATTGGTTGCGGATTTGGTGAAGAAATCTCTTTTGGCGGTTTTTGTTTGTTAAGTTATTACAGATTGTTGAGAAAAATCTGATTGGTTACAGATTTGGTGGAGAAAATCTCTCTTGACAATTGGATGTTAAAAGCTATAAATAGACAATGAATTTCAATTGAAAATTCAATTTAGAGAGAATATTTTCAAAAGTGCAGATTTGTCTCAAGGCGTTCTCTGTGATCCTCTATCCATCTGTCAGAAGCAATATATTAAAGATAGCCGTGACCATCCTACTAAAAGTTTCATCTTTGTGCTTCTGTGATGTTAAATTGGTTGTAAACATTATTTCATTTTTATTTATTTTTACCTTCAATTAGAGGCTGTCTAATTTAAGAGGAAAGCTTTCATTGTTATTTATGGAAAGATTCACGTGCCACCTGGAGCCATTTGTGTAATTCAGAAGACGATTAGATCGTACCACTGTAACTTGAGTTCTAAATTGACTAGTGAAAACTCGAGTCAAGCCGTTGACTTGGAGAGTGGAGTAGGTGTGTTAACCAAACCACTATAATTTGTGGTGTCTTCTTTGAATTATTTTTGTGGTGTGTAAAATTTATCCTGTTCTTTCTTGGATCACTCTTTGTGCTATTTTTTCTTTCTTTTATCAGTTTCATATGGGCCTAATAAAACACGTGAGCCCAGGCAAACTTAGTAAATAGGCACAATCAAATAAACTAAAACAAACTATACCACTACATGTAATGCATGCATTGGGCTCTCACTAACCTCACCCAATCATGTCATGTCACAAATACACACATATGAAATCAAACCAATCTTATGTCCATCAAAGGCCATGAACAACTCTATCCTAATGTCAATAAAAGGTTATGGACAACTTTTTGCAAACCACGCATATGCATCATTTATGTCATATGCATCACACTCATGCTCATGCTACCTTACGCTCATTTCAAACCACGCACAATTGGTTCAAACAATGCACAAACGGGTAGCCAATACTACCAAACTATTTTCATATGGTCTAACCCAAATTCATCAAATCAACTATGGCATATAAAAGCTCACTCCAAACTATCTCGAAATCCATCCAAATGCAAAACACATGTCAATTCATCGCAAATTTCAACATACATCTAACCATATCTTTAAGCATAAAGTTCAAACCCCTTTTCAATTCGAACAACTCTTATTCATTAATCACATCACAAGCTCCATTCCAAATAAATCAACGTCATATATGTCACAAGCATTTACAACACATTATTCACTTCATTAAAGTTCCACACATCTATTTATACATGATTTTTACACATTAGACCTCACTTAGGCATTTTATCAAACACCTTATAAGCAGTGTATGAAAATCAAACTAAACTCACGGGATTGCACCCAATATATAATAATACCATACAAAATCACTTCGACACACTTCCATTTCATCCTTTACATGAATTTCCATCAAAACTTCCAATTTCTAACCTCTTTACATTCTTTGCACAAGCTTTATATCTCGAAAATTTATCTAAATCACAAAAACAAATATGATGCCTAAAAATAATTACAAAAATGACATGGTTCTAACCTAAATCCATTATTTGATTCAAAAGAAAATAAGCTACTTATCTCAAATTCAATTTTACCTAAAATTCTTTGAGATCTCCAAATCTCTAAGCTTTCTCCTTGATCTAAGAAGCTTTCTTGATGCAAACTCACATGAAGTTAAGCACTTTTAATGGTCACTCAAAAGAAGAAAATAGTGTGCAAATGTCTTATTTGGACTTTCTCCACTTAAAACAGTCTCCCACATGGCTTGGGCCATGTGATTTTAAAAATCACATAATTTGGCCTGTGTTAGCCGATAAATGGCCCGATTCCAGTAATCATGTGTCATTTTGCTCATAACTTTCTCTATACAACTCCAATTGAGAAATTCTTTTTGCATTGGATTTCTAACTTAAAGTAACATTTCTCTACAAAAATTTTAGCTTAAAATTCCATTGATAAAATATTTGAAATACATTTTACTACTCATTCACAATACATATATCTATCTCATACAAAAATATTCCAAAATACCAAACCAATCATTCATACACATCTCTTAACATCATAATATCATATTTATATAATTTGTTTAATCAAAATATATCTTATATAAGATTTGACCCCATCGACTCAACTCTTTAGTCGTTTTCCCTCTACGACAAATTTCATTGGCCGAAATCTCACCATTAGCTCCCAAATAATCCAAGTTTCAGAATTTTCGTCTCAATTTCATTGTCATGCATCGTGAACACATTTAAATCATTATAGAATCATTCTCATGAAAGTTATGACTCTCATCAATGATCCTCAATCCTTTTCACTATTGCAGTTCTTTCATACTTAACTATACAATTAAGTCCATTTCCAGCATTCATCCCAATCTCTCATTCAAATCTTACCTACAATCATCTATATTCATTTCAAACATGCTAGGCATCTCACCCATGCCTAAATACGTTTTAAATCTAGTCAACCCCAAGTTATCCTCTTTTTTGGTTCAAAATCCACATATAGTAGTCAACTTTCAAATATCCATCATTTAACCAAATCTAAGATTCCTAAACTTCCGTAATCATCTAAAAAATACTAGAGAATCCATACAAATCTTTTATTGAGTCACTTGTCAAAAATTCACTCCTCCTGTTCTCAATGACTAGAATTTTCACATTTGCCACAATTCATACAATCTTTCACATATTCACCCATTGATTTCCAAAATCCGACTATCATGTGATGTTTTAGGCTACATTATATATGTTACCATCTTTTTACGTAGTTGTTATTACTTAGGTATTACAAAGGCAGATGATTATTAGGACCACGATTTCAGAGACTAAAAGAGGAGGGGGAACAAGGGCTACAGGCAAATGGCAAAACCAAAAGAATATCCCCTATTTGGTTTTTAATTTTTAAATCCAACACGAATGGTGTTTTTAGTAAGTGCCCCCTGTCGAATCCAACAGATAGCTTTCACCAGTCCGATTGAACGGCTATTCATGTGACCGCATGAAAGGTTGACCATGAGGTTAACCGCAACAAGTCGTGGTCCATTACACAGTTCGTGACAAGCTAACGAAGTTTTCAGGCTCTCTTAGCTGGACTCGTGATCATGCTTCAATGTATATTCCTCTTCAAATTACAAAAAAATGCTTAAATTTATTTACATATGGATTAAATACAAAAATACTTTACAAAATTATTCATTCACGTATTAATCATATTTAGATGATTTAGATGTTAAAAAATAAAATTTCTGAGGTTGATATTTACAGAGTATTTAACATTCTAAAAACTTATAAATTTAGAAATTTTCAATCTAAAACTTCCTACTCCTCATAATATTATTTTTTTACATTTTTCTATATAACTATTATATTTTTCAATTATTTCTTTACAACTATCTATATAATTATCTTTTTTATTCTAATTTTATTTCTCTTTACCCCTCAATTACCCTTATCATACAACATTATTTCTCTCATCTTAAAAGTCTTACACAAAAAAGTTTCACTTAAAAGTTTTAAAAATTTTACCAAATACAAAATACACTATTAGTATGAAACTCTTTTATTATATTGATTTTACACATTTGTAGATAAGGTCATGTACAATAATAATAGAGAAATTATGGGCTTTCTTGATGGAGTGAATTTTCCATGTGTCATTGAGTTTGAAAAGTAGATGAGATACAAAGAAGTGGGTTTTCTATGTAATTCATAGGGCAATTTATCACTCATGTGATACGTCTATTAGAAAAAGTATCCGTAATAATTTTTCTTTAAAAGTTCGTGATAATATTTTCATTAAAAAAAAATTCGTGATAGTATTTGTTACTTTGGTGGCTAAAAGTTTATTTTTTGCAAAATAGCATTACATTGTTACGGTTGTGGAAAAGAAAACCAATAGCAGCTAAACTGCTTTATAAAATGTTGATTTTATTGGAGTGAAAGTTTGCAAAATTTCCATTTCTAGACCGTCCATTAATTAATATTGGGCTAAAGTAGTTATCTAGCTATTTATAGTTAAATGACGGTAAATTACGTGACTCGATGTTACAATTAGTTGCTACCACTGTAGTCACAGATTTAAACTCTAAGGAACTAAGAGTTATGATCTTCTTCGCCAGGCTAATTCGTATACCTATTTTTATTTTTATTTTTCATGAGAATATTGTTTTCCCAAGTGTACTAAATTATATATCAGAATTTTACAAATTGTAGATCTATATATTTTTATTTTCAAATATCAATATTTGGTAGATATTTAAGTCATTTTCATTTGAAAAGTTGATTTTTGAAAATAAAATATATACGCATCCAAAAATTAAAAAATTTAGTATATGAATTAAATAAATTTGAAAAATATTTTCATAAAAATAAAAATATATTAATCATTCCGAGCTAATATAAGCTTGTATTATCCAGGCTAACACCATCATAATCCATTAATTAATGTATATATCTGGATTGTTTAGTTGCACGGAGTACTGAAATTAATTATTGCAGTTAAACGCACATTGATCACATATTAAAAATTGATAGTATTATATGAAAAAGAGAACTGGAGAATATTTGATGGAGCAATGCATCACTTCTTGATTAATTTACCTGTAAATTGCATGAAATAAATATTGTAATTAATTAAAGAAGTTCCGAGACGCTCATGATTCATAATAAAAGTTATATATGCAATTTAATTGGACGCATAATGAATACATAGAGTAGCAAATTGATGAAACCTTTTGAATTAAATGAATATTAGTTAATGAGAAATACTGTTTACTTCTACGGATTTATCGAAGTCTTCTAACGTTAAGTTTCTTTTTTAGTCCACCTTGATGATCATTCCATGAAATCTAAGTCATTTATTATGTTTAGCATCATTTATTTATCTAAATATAAGAAATTATTTTGATCGAGAATTTAAATAGATCACACATTTTAAAATATTATAAAAATATGTGTAAATTTTGAAATTAACTTGAATTTACTTACAAGAGTACTAAATTATAATAAAACTGATTTATATAACTGTTTTTATATAATAAATATTTTAGAAAGTTTAGATGCTTAAATAAAAGTTCCTAAGCTATTTTTTAATGAAATAATATTTACGTATTTACTATTTCATTCTCAAACGATATTACAATTTAGTTTCATATCAGTCTTTGAATAAAATAATATTTCATGTCTTAGATAATTAAATAAATAATAACAAGATTAATGAACTTCTTGAAGTAGGCTCAAACATTACTTGCATTATTTAATATATATATATATTTATTTATTTATTTTTCTAATTTTTAAATTTTTTAAAAATTCCATACTTCATATTTCTCTTATTTATATTTATATGACATAAAAATTATACTAATTAAATTTGTATATAATTCATCAATTTACTTGATTTCTAATAAATAAGCTAAATTTATAATTGTAAACTAAACAAAAGGTTTGGATTGGATCTTGAAAAGAAATTCTAAATGCGTGTTACGCCATGCAACTGATTGGATGGGAGACTCTATGCATACATAAGAAATGATCCAATACAACCAATTGTGATGTACATTCAGCTATATTTTTTAATTTTTGATATTTTACTCTATTAACATTTACACGACATGAAAATTATGTTATTTTAATTTATATAGAATTCATAACAAGTATAAATGCATAAGATTGTTGATAATTATATTTTAAAAGATGATTAATTATAAAAGCTTTTTATTCACTTGATTTTTGGTATATAGACTAAAATAATTTTCAACAAAATGGATGAATTTTATATAAAAATAAAAAATAAGTAATTGTAAAATATAACTGTTTATATTGGAATTTGGAGTTTTCTCTCTATATGCACGCACTTAACTATGCATTTTATAAATTTGAGGTCATATATGTAAATGTGAACCTAACTTATGGTCATAATTGGTAGGGTATTAATACAATAAAATGGATGTATGTTTATCTCATGCTAAAAATTAATAGCATAACTTGAAAAAGAGAATTAGAGAATAGTTTATTGAGAAGTAAATCTTCCTCATGCTTCTAAATTTGCAGAGAATATATATTATAATTAATTAAAGAAGTTACAAACGTTCATAATCTAATACGAAAAATTATACGTTCAAGATGCATGCAAAATACGTCTACCAGCAAATTAATGAAACTTCTTTAATTAAATGAGTATTTATTAATGGAAAGTACTTTTACTATACTTGAAGATATCAATGGTCAAATTTTTTTGGAACCCATCTGGATGATCATTTAATCAATTTCAAGACATTTATTATGTTTGGAATTAGTATTTATGTAAAATACGAAGAATTATTTCGATCGGGAACTTAAATAGCCTCATATTTCAAAATATTATAAAAATATTATGTGAAATTTGAAATTCACTCGAATGTATTTACAAGAGTAGTAAATTATAAACAAACTAATTTACATAACCCTTCTTTAACGCAATAAACATTTTAGAAGTTTTAGATGCTTAACTAAAAGTTCCCGGGCTTTTTTCTTAACTAAGCAATATTTAACGATTTATATTACAATTTAGTTCCATGAATAAAATAATATTTTATACCTTAGCTAATTAAATAAGTAATGACAAGATTAAAGAATGGCTTGGAATTTGTAAAATTGTCAAAGTAGGCCCAAACATGACTTGACATGGAAGAAACTCATATAGTGGAGTGACCATAAAAGTATTTTCTTTAATTAATTGGTTACATAATTAACAAATCAGTAGGATCCAGATCCTCCTAATTGATTCGATCAGCTCAATTAAGTATTTGCACCGAAGTAAGCTTCCTAATTCAATCTATAAATACAGGCATGTATGCAATGAGCCTGTGTGAATTGGAATATTAGAGAGAGAGAGAGAGAGAGTATGGCAACCTTTACGACGTGCGATTCCCCTGGCTGTGGCATAGACTGCTGTGAAGGTAATGAGACATCTTTTTTCTTTTTCTTTTTTTTATCGAAGGAAGGTAATGTAACATCTTTAATTTCTTGGTCTCCTCACCATTTTCCCATGCCAATATCTACTTGTATGCATGCGTACAAGTTAACTTGCATAACACCTATACAATTACAACTTTATCGTACGTGTAATATATACACGTATGCTAATACCTGCTCTAATTAAGTAAGGTACTCGCAGTTAATTAAAATCATTAACTAAATAAGGTCATCAACAGTTAAATGCATGTATATAGCTACATAGCTATATATGTGTTAGGTAAATTAATCATTTAATACTGTGTAGAATTAATTAACTTGTTTTTAGTGCTAATGATAAGAATGGAGTAGTAAATTACTCAATGCAACATTAAATTTATATATATAATTGCAGGAAAAACGAGATGGCCAGAGCTGGTGGGAGTTAAGGCTGAGGATGCAATAACGACGATCAAGAAGGAGAATCCGAACGTGAGAAACGTGACTGTGGTGATAGAAGGCGAGTTCGTGATTGGCGATTTCTGCTGCGACCGAGTTTGGCTATGGACTAAGGATGGAATTACTGTCACCCGCGAACCAACTGTTGGTTAAGATTATATACATATATATATGTTACCAGCTCAAAAATAATGTTAGTCGTTGAATAAAATTAGAAGTGCAATAAAATCAAGAAAATTTTGTTTACTCTATGTCATATGTTTTCTAATCTTATCTTTTCTTGTTAAAAAAAAAAAAAAATACACCAGCACACACACACTTGCTTTCATGATGCTTAGTTTGAATGATTCGGCCCGGTATGCATGTGATGGGGGACAGCTACATATATCAAGCCCTAGACTTGGACCAGAATGAATCAAATATTAAACTATCTCAAGTTCTAAGCAACCACTCAAGGAAAAAAGAAGTATTGTTTGTGCTAATAAAACTAAAATTGAGAGTATTTTTTGTTTATATTCTAGGTATGATTGGGAATGGATAAAACTTTTGGTGAAAAGTTTTGGAGAGTAAAAGTTGTCAAATGAAGTGATATGATAGGGGTAATGATAAAAATTAAAGAGGATAAAGTTAAAATAGATAGGTTAGTTATATAGATAATTGTGTAGAAATGATTGAAAAGTAAAATAGTTGTATAGAAAAATATGAAAAAAATAATTAAAAATATGAAGTTGTGAAGAGTGAAAAGTTTTAGATTGAAAAGTTTTAACTTTACATTTTATACCCATTGCCAAACACACTCTCTATTTATATTCACTTTACTATCAAAAGTCAGACATTATGTATAAGTTTTGTGGGGAACCAAAACCAAATGTCAGCTTAGGTTATGAATCCTTGTCTCACGCCATTAATATAAGAGGGTTTTGTATTAGTACATATAATAATGTCGCAAAATTATGAGTCGTGTTACAAATTTTGAACAAATTGCATCCATACTTTCATGGTAGGCAAAATATTGAATGCTTATCATTAAACATGGATTCCCATTAGAACTTTTTTATGGATATTTATATACATTATGACAACTCATTTTACATTCAAGCACGTTTATAACCTTAACACAATCGAGAAAAAATTTCAGTAACACCCCCGCATTAAGAGGAAAACTGCAAATATATTCACCAGGGGGAGGAAATAAAAACTCCCACGCCAACTAAATAGGAGAGAGAAAAGTCAAACTCATGACCAGCCAACAATGGCTAGCATAAGTTACTACCAGGTACACCACTGGTGGCCATGAGAACTTTTTTTTGAAAGGACAAAAAACAACTGTGTGTTTCTCTTCACTGGCCTCATTCAGTGTTGCTATTGGCATTTTTAAGTGATTCAATTGTCATGACGCATGTAGTATCATGGTAATCCATTAGTCGGCAAAAGGGGCAACATGTTCGAAGTGGTGGCAACAGTCTCCTTATTATTATGTGAGTGTCCATCATATAAAAAAATTAGTAACATTGTTAGATGTATGCTATAATATTGTATGAAATTTGTAAAAATAGAGCTTAATTCTAATACTAGGTAGTACTTCTATGAAACCCCTCTTTATGGGCCTCTTTCATTTTTTCCATATTGAAGATTAATGATAAACCACTTTACCGATTGTATTTAGCATAAAACTTCATCATTTGTTAGTATAATTAACTTTATCTGCAAATGTGTAAAATTTGTTGGTCCCGAGTTAATGGCAATTACCCAAGAGGGGAGGGGTGAATTGGGTAATTAAAATTTTTCAACTTAAACAGAAATTTTACCCCGGATTAATCTAGTCCCCTTTATGAAGAAACAAATGGAAAACAATATAGTGCAGAGATCATAAATAAAAATCAACAAGCAAGATTTTATAGTGGTTCGGGCAACCTTTCCTACTTCACTCTTCTAAGCTCACACCTCTTGTGACTTGGGTTCCACTATGTATTTCACAAATACAACTAGAGCCACTGCTCTCTTCTAGATTCCAGCTCTAGGGGGCATCAACAATTCACAGCACAAGTAGGTGACGAGTTCCACTCCAATCACACACTACTTTGCTTACACTTGATCTTAGTTACCCAAATTAAATCAAGTTCAATACAACAATAAAATGTAAAAGAAAGTTTCTACACGTTACTGGTGTGTAGAGACAGATTTGGCGCAGAGAAGAACTTGTGAAGCAGTCTGAAAGATTCAACGATCGGCTCTTGGCAGTTTGAAAGCAGAGTTCTTCTTCTAGATGCTGGCTTGATCACTTAACGCTCTTAGAGATGGGAGTTATGCTCATTCAATGAATTCTCAGCTACCCTCCGCGTTCATATTGAATGCTTTTTATAAATGTTGAGGGAATCCAAACGGTTGGAAGTAGGTGACGCGCATTTAATGCGCCAACGTTCGAAAATTTCCGACCGTTGCGACCCAAGTCGCAGGTGGAGTCGACTTCGGGTGCGACTTTGCCCAAGTCGCAGATCGAGTCGACTTCGGGTGCGACTTTGGCTGTTCGCAACTTCTTCAAGTTCCAGTCTAAGTCGACTTGGTCCTCGACTTGACCGAAGTCGCAGGTGAAGTCGACTTCGGGTGCGACTTCACTTCCTCAGCTTGCTTGATGAACTTGAAATCCTCGGAGATGACTTTGATCTCTTGATTCTCTTCAAATTAATGTTCTTCCTTTGATTATATCTCTTGGAACTCAGTATAATCATCCTAGCTTGATGTCCTTTAGTTCCTTGACTTGCAAACTTTGAATCCTTGAATCTTGAGTATATGCATGAAATATCTGATCTTGATTTTCAATGATGAATACGTGCAACTTTACTAAGCTTTAGACTCATTGTGATCTTCATTTGTTCTAAGTTGAATGTTTGAGTCCACTTGGTCTTCAAGTTCCGCACTAAAGTTGAAGCTGGAGTCGACTTGGTTTGCGACTTCACCCAAGTCACATGCGGAGTCGACTTGGGATGCGACTTCGGCAGCTTTCGTTTTCGATTTCAACTCTGGACAGAAAAATATGGTTAAAGTCGATGCTGAAGTCGACTTAGTCTGCAACTTCACCCAAGTCGCATGCGGAGTCGACTTGGGATGCGACTTCGGCAGCTCTCGTCTCCGATTTCAACTCTGGACGAAAAATACCACTTGAAGTCGCTGCTGGAGTCGACTTGGTCTACGACTTCACCCAAGTGGCATGCGGAGTCGACTTGAGATTCGACTTGACCTGTCATGCTTCATTTTCTTCATTTGTATATCCTTTAATCATTTTCACAAACATATTAGTAACCAAAACTTACTCAAATTGATTTGTTAATCATCAAAACATAGATTTGGATTATTTTCCACATGTTTCCAACAAAATTAATATAATAAAACAGTTTGATGTAAACATCAAATTTAAATTGATCTTTTCAACATCTAAGCAATTTAAAATATCACTATTATATAGATAAATGGTTTTATAAATTATTATTATTACATTTTGATGCACATATAAATATATACTTTTAAGTAAATGTGACTAATAATTTATCTTTGATTTGGATGAAATTTGATCTTTTAGCTAAATAAATTAAGTTGAATACAATAGATGAACTAAAATGCTCATCAATCATAAGGTGTAAAAAATGAATAAAGCTACACAAATTGCTTTATATAACTAAAGTAAGCGGTTGTTGCAAAAAAAATCTAGTCATGAATTAGTGATGCCTAAGAAGCAAGGGTTTAGGTTGCACCATTCACTCTTCCTTCTGTTAATGGACGAAGTAAGCTCAGAACCTTTGGACGGCCATTGCCAGCCACTAGTTTCTACAGTAATTAGAAATTTAAAGAGAATAAGTATGTGGTTATTAGAGGTGTACATTGTTAGTAACTCAGGTCTATTGTTGGCTAGTTATAAGTTCGACTCTCTCCTCCCCAATTTTGGTGGTGTGGGAGTTTTTCTATTTTCTCTCTTTAATAGAAGTATTTGCAATTTTTCCCCTATGTGGGGTGTTATTAAAAAATTTTCTCCATTGTACGAGACAAAAAAGGAGAATAAGTATGTGGGCTCCACTATGGAGAGAAATGTTTTCCAAATAGACATGAGATGCAAGAGATCTTCGAGCCACTAGTTTGTGTTCGCGGGGAATATAAGTTTCAATAAATTGTAGTGGAAGTGCCACTAATGGGTCAGGCATGAAGCAACTAAAACTTGTTAACCAAACTTTTCAATTTAAAATTTTGGACTCTCTGCAACTACTATATTTTTTAATTATTTTTCACATCTTTTTCTACAAAATACTCTATTTGTCAATTATTTCTACATAACTACTTATAAAACTAATCAATTTATTTTAACTTTATTTTCTTTATTTCTTATCATTGCCTTTATTATTTCACATCATTTTTTCTTATTTTAAAAACTTTTTCAAAATCTTTTTTCAAAAGTTTTTATCACTTTCTAAACACACCCAATCACCAAATAAAATTAGTATCTCAAGAATGAATTCCACCCTCAACCATATAAATATGGTCAAATTGTAAAATTTCTGTTAGGGTTTACTAGTTAAAGCTTTATGTGTATGCTTATATGGCATGATAGACTTATTGACCATTTAAAATTTAATCATACGATGTGAATAGGTGACTTTTTAACTGTTACAAAATTGACTGTCTTAAGATCATAATTAGATATCAGGCAAATTTTATGTATATCTATACTTTTTTCCTTAATTTTACTTATGCATGTGAACTTTCAAAATTTCTAGATATATCTATATATTTTGTCCAAATTTTCATTCATGCTAATGCCCAAAACCTAATTATATATTTTAAATAAAATCACAGTAAAAGGATATATGATTCTTATCGATAAAAGTATGATTTTATAGCTATAAAATACTAAAAATTCATTTAAATATGAATATTTAGCTCATAATTATAACTAGGGTTTAGGCATATTCCTCATTTTATAATGAGACGTTAGTATGAATGGAATTTTTGGCGAATTAGAATTATAATTAAGTTTAGGCATATTCATCATTTCATAGTTGAACATAAGTATAAATTGAATTTTGGAAATAATACATTGGTACATTTAAAATTTTTAAATGTTCATTAGTATAAAAAAATTAAGAGTAAAATTTATGGGTATATATCAAATTGCCTTTAAATATACTAAGTTGGCCATAAGAAATTTAACCATATATATTAAATTCTTTTTAATTTCTTCCACAAGAGATTGCTAGATGGATTTTGAGTAAGAGCATGATCAAAAGAAAACAAAACAGAGGAAGATATAACTTAGATTACAAGAGTTTTGATTCCTGATTCAATAATATAGGTCGTCTTTGCCTCGAAGCCCGAGTGGTAGACACCCAGAATGCGTACATAATGTCCAAGGTTTGCATAACCCTCAGACTTAGTTGATGTTTTTCTTTTAAAAAATAATAATACAAGTTAGTATGCTTTTTTTTTAAGTTGAAGAATATTCTTAATCTAGTAAGTAGAATTTTTTTATTATGAAGTTGAATTTATATTCTATATTTGGGAATTTTATTTAAAGATTGAAGCATGCTCTAAATCCCATACTTAGGATTTCAAAATTTGAAGTTGTAGTTATGTATATTGTTGATGGAATTGTATTTGAAGATATAATGCATGATTAGTTTATCTTGTGAATAGGATTATTTTTGAAGTAAACTGATATTTATTTCATGCTTGATTTAATAAATTTAAGATTTTATTGTGATTATATCCAAATGAAGTTTACGTGATTAAATCATATAAATTTGATGTATTCGATTCCTATGTAGTTTACATATTTTTAAATTTATATTACTGATGGGATCCAACACAAATAGTATATTAGCTTGCAATCACAATTATAGTGTTGCTTAGGTAATAAAGAGATGGTGAAATATTGTTCCATGAGAAAACAGACTGAATAAATTATAATCTAAATCAAAAATGTTACTTAAGGGTTGATTCAAGTAATATGAGATTATATTGATGAGAAATGAACTAATTAAGTTCTAAAAGACTAAAAGCAATAAATGACAACGATCAAGGGAAGTGACCTTAAGTATTAGGAGAATTAAAACTATAATTTTCCTCAATACACAACACATGAAATTTTAGTCTTCCTCTTTTGATTTTCTAGCATGGATTATTAATCTAAGATACTACATTGATTATACACATTTTTCAAGATATATAATACTGGTAACTAATTTCAAACTCTATATTCCTATGATGATCAAGTTAGATTTTTGTATTTTCAACAATTCTGATACCTATTGCATAAGATTAATCAGTATATTTAAATCTAAGCGAATAAATCAACTTACTCTATAGCTAAGAAGTGAAAACCCTAGTGTATTTAGATGAACTCAAGCCATTCAACCTAAGTCTTAGCTCAAGCTAGCTTTTCCAAGTATTCTAAAGACACCCACATCATTCTATAAGATGGTAAAACTCATAGAAATATTAAATTCAAGTTAAATTGATAATCCAAGCATAGTGAGTCAAATAAGAAAACAAAATAAAGTTAAGGAATACATGTTGAGTTCTATCACAACCTTAACAAAGTTTAATCCATAATTAATATGACAAAATCGTCCCCAAACACATCTTTCAAAAGCTAAAAGATATGGAAAAAAGAAGAAAGAATGAAAAATATAAGTACATTCTTATTGCTTGATGCTTTTTCTTCTCTTCTTATCCTCCTTTTCCCTTCAAAATCCCTTCTCCATAACCTCCTTTCTCCCTATCTTTCCTCCCCTCCACAATATCCTAGTTGCTATGTAAGTTCCCCTTTTATACATTGATATGATGAGCAAGTTACAAAACTTATTTGCAATTTGACTGCCTCTAGCACTGTGGCACCAACAATTTTGCCAATATCATTTTAACTTTGATTCTCCACTAGTGTCACAACTCTAACATCTTTTGCATGCATTTAACAACTTTTCTCCTCTTTAAACCTTCTATTTCACCTACAAAACAACAAAAAGACAAGATTCAAATGAACATGAAAAAGAAAATATGATATCATACATACTAACAAATGCAAATTGCAGCTAAAACTTGCTAAAATGTATTTAACTCCAATTGACATAAACATCACAACTTTACACTAAATGCACCAAAGTCATATGAAACTCATGGATTAGCATGTTTTATACCCAAATATAGGCGTAAATAACTCTACTTTCATAGAGTTATTAGTTATATATGGATTTTATTATATTTTACTTCCTAAGAAGTTATTATCAGTTTGATGATTGATTTATCAAATAAAATTTTTAAGAAGATTACTTTCTTTATTTTTAAACCCCTAAGATATTTCACAAAGTTGAAAGTTGTATACTGAAAAGGATTTAAATATAAATATGTGTTGGTAAAAATTTGAAGAAGTAGAAACTCACTTAAATCTTTAAAATTTACTACAAACCACATTTTATGTGACTAAAGAAAAAAGGATTTAATTACATGGCCTACTTACATGGATATCTTTGCTTCGAAACATGGCAATCGCATTTTGCGGAGATTTTAATGGTGGCGTTTAATCTCTTCGAATTTTCTATGGGAACATCCACCAAGTGGATATTTTAGAAATTTTTGTTTGAAAAATTGGATTATTATTTAGAAATTTGTAAGGAAGTCTCAAAGCCTAATTCTAGTACCAGTTGAGATGCTATAATATATGAAACCAAAAAAATTACTAAGGTTCACTTGGAAAATTTATTTTCTAAAATATCAATTTTGGGATTAAAAATTTGATAAAAGAAAATTATTTTATTTAATCTCCAAAAATGTAAGTTAATACATAGAAATTCTATTCTATGCATTGAATGGTTTTAGAATAATTTGTATATAAACTTATTTAGGATTAAATAGAAGAGAAAAATAATATTTTATTTTAATCCTGAATTAAAATGGAATGTAAAAATTTTTATTTAAACCAATAAGAAGATTTTAGTTGGAAGATATATGTTAATAAATATATAAAGAACGAAAGAAAGAAAAATGTTAGAAGCATTCATTGCAAAAAGGGCAGCCATTATTGTCTATAGTTGAAGAGGGGAAATAGGAAAAGAAGTGATAGACTAGGCTTAAGAGGCAATATATTGCAGCTTAGATCATTAATCTTGTCTTAATAAGATTATAGTCCAAGAAGATTCAATTTAGACAATTACATAGTCAAATAATGTGTTTGGATGTTCTAAGTCCAATATGATTAAATTAACCATTTGAAGTCTAGACCATGAGACATGAAAGAGTAGCAACATAAATATTGTTTAAATCTCTGGACTTTAATGAGTATAGCCCATTAAAAAATATGAAGATCAAAATTTCTAAAATTTTGGGTCATGAAGTTTATGTTGATTATACACAAACATTTACCTTGTTTGTCTGTATAGCAACTATTAGAACTGTGCTTACTCTTACTAAACAGTTAAAACTATAGGTTTTTCGACTACACATCAAATTGGGTTTTTTCAATGGAAAAGAAGAGGTGGATTTAGAGTAACCAGAAGATTATATCATCAAAGGCCAAGAAGACAAAGTATATAAGTTGAGCAAGGCATTATATGGTCTAAAGCAAGCTCCAAAAGCTTGGAATAGCAATATTGATAATTATCTTCTTCAGCATAGTTTTTATAAGAAGTCCGAGCGAGTTATCACCCTATATAAAGACACAAGGGGCTCAAAATGTCCTTCTTCTATACTTATATGTGAATGGCCTTATATATATGGGCATTAATGGCAAATGTTTGAAGATTTCGAGAATGTTATGATGCAGGAATATGAGATGATAGATCCCAATATTATGAAATATTTTCTTGATATGCAGGTAAAGCAACATCCAAGTATGATATTTATTTCTCAAGAAAATATGTAGATGATATATTGAAGAAATTTAACATGACAAACTGCAAGCCCATGGCCAATGGCCAAGAATGAAAAACTAACAAAGATGATAAAAAAGAGAAGGTGGACAAGACGATTTACTACAGCCTACTTGGATCCCTGATATATTTAACTAATATTAGGTCAAATATTGTTCATGCTGTGAGCATCGTCTAAAAGAATTTGTCAAAGCCAAGCAAGCTTCATTTTGTAACTATTAAGAGAAGTTTAAGATATATCCAAGGTACAAAGAATCATGGTATTCTATATAAGTTAGGAGAAGATTTAAGCTTGATAGGTTATATAGACAATGATTGGGTTGGTTGTATAGATGATCAGAAAAACACAAGCGGTTACATACTTTCTCTCAGATCAAATATTATATCATGGTCATCAAAGAAGCATAATATAGTGGCGTTATCTACAGTTAGAGCAAAATATGTCACAACTATAAATGCAGCATGCAAAGCTATATGGTTGAGAATGTTGGTCCCGAGTTGATGGCAAAACCCAAGAGGAGAGGGGTGAATTGGGTTCTTTAAAAAATTCTTTGGTAAATTAAAGTCTTAACCCCTTGAAAGATTAATCCCCTTTTGAAAGCAAATAGAGAGCAATTAAGATAAAGCAGTAAAAGGAAGCAGAAGACAAGATTTATAGTGGTTCGGGCAATCCTTCCCTACTCCACTCTTCCAAGCTCACACTCCGTTGTGACTTGGGTTCCACTATGTATTCCTCGAATACACTTAGAGTCTCCGCTCTCTTCTAGATTCTAGCTCTAGGGGGCATATACAACTTAGAGCCTATGCTCTCTTCTAGATTCCAGCTCTAGGGGGCATACACAACACACAGCACAAGTAGGTGATGAGTTCCACTCCAATCACACACTACTTTGCATATACTTGATCTTAGCTACCCAAGCTAAATCAAGTTCAATACAACAAGAACTTAGAAATAAGAAAAACTACACTTTACAGAGATGTGTAGGCAAGTTTAGCTCGAGGAAGAATTTGTAGAAGCAGCTTGGTTGAGTATCGATGAAGCAACTTGCAACTTGAAACTCTTTCTTCCTTTGAATGTATATGGACCACTCAAATATGGAGAAAAGGGGATAGAAACTCTTTCTTGCACTTCTTTTCTCTCTTTGGACTTTGTAGTGTATATAGCAGTGTATTGTTGTCTTGTATATATTATTCACGCTCATTTGAGTGTCTATTTATAGAGTGAGGAAGATTTGAACGTCGTAGAGGTGGTTAGCGCGCAATAAATGATCTCCAACGTTCAAAAATTCGAACGTTATTTTCCAAGTCGAATGATGGAGTCGACTTGGCCTGCGACTTGGCTTCCAAGTCGCACCTGGAGTCGACCTCGTGTGCGACTTCAGTTCTTCAGATTTCCAAGTCTGAGTCTTGGGTCGACTTGGCTTCAGACTTCAACTCAAGTCGATCCTGGAGTCGACTTGGGTTGCGACTTGACTTGGTCTTTTGCCAAAAATGCTTTGATCCTCATTTGATTTGCTTCTATCTTGCTTGGCTTTCTTCCTTTAGTCCTTTTAATTCTGAAATGGCTCCTCATACTTGTAGATCTTGTCAATCTTTGAAGAGCTTGACTTTGATTTATCTTGGATTGGCTTGAACTTGAATCTTTGCTTTGAATTTCAAGAAACTCAAGTTAATCTTGAGAATGGTCTTTGCACCTTACTTTGGATTTGAGAAAGCTCAAATGGATTCTTGGAATGAGCTTGGAACTGCATCTCTGAAGTTTGAACTTTCTCAAGTCGAGGATGGAGTCGACCTTGTCTGCGACTTCGCCCAAGTCGCACCTGGAGTCGACTTCGCCATGTCCATTTCCACATTTCAATGCTAGACACTTTTTGACGTTTGAAGTCGATGATAGAGTCGACTTCGTCTGCGACTTGGCCTGCGACTTCACCTGTTTGTTTTCTATTTTCAACGCTGTCCACTTTTTGCCATTTGAAGTCGCTTGTGAAGTCGACTTGGGTATCGACTTCACCCCAAGTCGAAGTCCAAGTCAACTTGGTAATCGACTTGACTTCTTGCTTTCCTTAACACATTGAACATATGCATTAGTACTTAACTTAAACTCAAATTCGACTTTGTTAATCATCAAAACTCATGCTTTGGTCAATTTTGTTTTGTTTTGAACATTGTTTCCAACAATCTCCCCCTTTTTGATGATTGGCAAAACTTAATTTGAGTTGATACCTTTCAAACATATATGGTTCAGAGCATAGAATTCAAAACATTATCATAGAATTCATACCTTTCAAGCAAAGCATTATCATAGAACCAATCATTAACAAGTTTAGCATTCATCAATCTTTGCAAGCAATCATAGAACACATATTGAACATAAAGCATCTTTCATATATCAAGTTTCATTTTACAAATTACAATGTAGAGCAAAAAATGAAACCTATAATACAAACTACCCGAACAAAAAAACTCTCAAACCCTATACGCTCAACTCCTAATCTATCATAATCTATCTCCCCCTTTTTGTCAATCTATCGAAAAAGCATTTTACAAACTACCCAAGACTTGGTAAATTGGAATTGGGAAATGGGGTAGACGGACTGATTTGGTTTGACGGGACGGACATGGGCGGATGAGTAGAAAGATAAGCTGGGAGCGGGAGTAGGGTCTCGTCGAACTGATCCGGAATCGAAAGGATCAAGTTCGGGAAGGGTTTGATTTTTGTGACGCCCCGATGCAAGATGGTATCGAATGGTATGCATTTTTTGATCGATTCGATCTTGTCGAGAATGCATATCATTGATTGCATTTAGAGCCTCAGTCACGAGACTGGTCATGCGATCCTCTTGATGACCCATTTCTTCACGAAGAGCAGATATCTCTTCTTTGATACTCTGAAGCGTGACCTCTTGAGATGACGTTGGAGGCGCCCGTTCAGGTGCAACAGATCCTTGTGGAGAGTAGGATCTGTGCATCATGGGAAATACTGGCTCCTCTTGAGCAGGCAGTGCCTCAGGAGGTTGCTCCCCCTCAGTCTGTGCTCGCTCTTCTTCCGGAGCTTCAGCCCTTAGTTCAAGCACGTTAATCTTCATCCGTTGGATCAGTGCTTTGTTGATGGCATTGGTGGATTTCAGTACTTCGAAGAGCTCATCTTCAATATCCACTTCAAAATGTTCAAGGATCTTCGTGATCCAGGTGCCATATGGTAGGACTCCCCGTGGATTGTCCTTTCTGGAGGCCAAGGCTTCAAGAAATAGTCTTGGTAAGCTAACCTTGACTCTGTTTGCCACCTTCCAGAGTATCCCGGCTTCTTGTGGATTTAACTGATTTCTTCCACCGCCCTTTGGGTAGATGCAGTGGGCAATGAGAAGTCTGAGTACACGAAGCCTGGGGGAGAGATCCATGTAATGAAGAAATTTGATTCCTGGGTGATATTTATTGCTTCGGGTGAGCTGATTATACATTTGATCCAGTGTAAGATCTTCAGGAAGTGGCTCATCTATGTAGGGAACTTCAAGTATCTGACCAATATTTATCAAGGCCGCTTCCAAACTTGGAGTTACTCCTATTCCAAAGAACATATCCACTCCTTTGACAAAGCTTCCATAGTACTCTTCATCCCACAGATAGTAAAAGATTCTGGTAAGATCTGGATAGACTCTTTCATCTTCTTTTAGGAGCTTCGTCCATTCTTGAAAATCCAATAGATCTTCTATGTCGGATCCATAATCTTTTAAGAACTTGAAATCAATGATCTTGGGAATGAATACCTTACGCTCGTAGAAAGATTTGTCAAACCAACTGTGCTGGAGTTCGGTTTTGAAGTATCTTGTTGGCATTTTCAACACTTGAGCTTTAGCAGCTGTGTTGCCTCTTCGACGTGCCCCAGATTGAGTACTTTGTGAGGTTTGGGCTTGTTCCTCATGACCCGCTGTAGTGGATGGTGTTCCCGCTTGGAATCGTACTCGACGGCCAGTGGAAGTGGATGGTTCTTCCCGGGCTCGTTTGGAAGGGGTGCGTTGTTTTCTGGGTACTTCTTCTTCTATGTGAGATGTAATTGGTCTGGGAATTCGTTTGAGGGATGGTTTTGATACGGCCTTTTTAGGTGCCATTGAATTGATTTTGGGAGTTTGGGAACTGAGAGAGAAAAGGAAATATTGGGAATGAAATGGAAAGGCAGGTTGCTGTAAGAAGACAGTCGGTCTGTCGGAATGGAAGAAGATCAACTGAATGGAAGAAAAAAATGGTCGGAGAGCAGAGAGAGAGTGGGACGGTTGTTTGCCGGAGATAATGAAGGGAGATGAGCTACGGCCGAGGATTTCGGAAGACGAGATCGCCGGAGCGGGAAGAGATGGCTGGTCGCCGAAGTTTTTTCGAGGGATATTAATCGCCGGAGAGGAAGAAGAACAGGGAAGTAGGCGGGAAATGGGAAAGAAGGAAGAAGAAAGGAAAGAAAAAGAAAGAGAGGGAGAAGAGGAACGGTCGCGCGCTCGCGGAGTCGACTTGCCCTAGGTGAAGTCGACTTCGGTCCCTTGGAGTCGACTTCGCCCTAGTGCAGAGTCGACTTCGACCCTGTGGAGTCGACTTCGCTTCAGAAGCGGAGTCGACTTCACTTTCCCAAGTCGACTTGGCTTCCATGGAGTCGACTTGACCTTTTCAAATTTGAGTTTCTTATTTAATTTTTCTAATTTAGCTCTATCATCCCCATATCATTCCTAATTTTACAAAATGATTCCTTGGCTAGTGGTTTGGTAAAAATATCAGCAATTTGGTCTTCTGTTTTCACATATTCTAAGCAAACATCATGATTTTCAACATGTTCTCTAATAAAATGGTGTCTTACGTCAATATGCTTGGTTCTTGAATGCAGTACAGGATTCTTAGTCAGACATATTGCACTTGTATTATCACATCTAATAGGAATATCAAAATAATCAATACCATAATCTTTCAATTATTGTTTCATTCAAAGTAATTGGGCACAACAACTACCGGCGGCTATGTATTCGGCTTCTGCAGTAGATAGAGCAACACTTATTTGTTTTCTTGAGTGCCATGAAACTGACATATGTCCTAGAAACTGACAAGTTCCACTAGTACTCTTTCTATCTACCTTATAGCCGGCAAAATCCGCATCCGAATAGCCGATTAAATCAAAGGTTGACCCCTTTGGATACCATAGTCCAAGATTGGTAGTTTTTGTTAAATATTTAAAAATCCTTTTTACAGCAAGTAGATGTGATTCTTTAGGACATGCTTGAAATCTAGAGCACATACAAACACTGAATAAAATATCAGGTCTAGAAGCAGTTAAATATAGCAAAGATCCTATCAGGCTTCTATAAAGCTTTTGATCTATACATTTACCGTTTTCATCTGTGTCGATTTTGATTGTAGAGCTCATTGGGGTATTTGCCCCTTTGCTATTTTGCATTCCAAATTTCTTGAGCATCTCTTTGACGTACTTGGACTGGTTTAAGAATATCCCTTCACTTTGCTGCTTGATTTGCAGTCCAAGGAAGAAGTTTAATTCTCCCATCATGCTCATTTCGAATTCGCTCTGCATAATCTTAGAAAATTCTTGGCATAGATTTTCGTCAGTAGCACCAAATATTATATCATCCACATAAATTTGTACAATTAGAATGTTTTTATTTTTATACTTAATGAACAAAGTAGTGTCTACTTTCCCTCTTTGAAACTCATGGTCAATCAAAAATTTATTCAGCCTTTCATACCAAGCTCTTGGAGCTTGTTTTAGTCCATATAATGCTTTGGTCAATTTATAAATATACTTTGATTGATCCTTTTCTACAAATCCAGGGGGTTGTTCAACATATACTTCTTCATTCAAATAACCGTTCAGAAATGCGCTTTTTACATCCATTTGGAACAATTTGAAATTCATATGAGAAGCAAATGCTAGTAAAATACGTATGACTTCTAATCTAGCCACGAGTGCATATAATTCTTCAAAATCAATTCCTTCTTCCTGGGAATACCCTTTGGCTACTAATCTAGCCTTATTTCTAATTATAAGTCCGCTTTCGTCCAATTTGTTTCTAAATATCCATTTGGTACCAATAATGGTATGACCATTTGGTCTAGGAACTAAATGCCATACATTGTTCCTTTCAAATTGGTTTAGCTCTTCTTGCATTGCAATGACCCAGTTTTCATCATTGAGAGCTTGTTCAATGGTATTTGGTTCGATTTTTTATACAAAAGCATATTGACCACAAATGTTTTGTTTAGATCTTCTAGTTTTTACTCCTTCATATACATTTCCAATGACTTGCTCAATTGGATGGGCATTTTTGAACTTTAAATCAGTTGGAGGTTTGTAAGAATCATTACCTTCACTTACCTCTTCCTCCATGAGATTTTCTGGCTTGAG
The DNA here is from genome assembly GCA_030490835.1 of Annona cherimola. NCBI lineage: Eukaryota > Viridiplantae > Streptophyta > Magnoliopsida > Magnoliales > Annonaceae > Annona > Annona cherimola. Next base: position 30,111,671 of record CM059971.1, on the reverse strand, counting down.
CTCAAGTTCCTTTGGTTGTTCTTTTCCTTTTGTTTCATCTGTATCACTTAGTTCATCCTCCTTTCTCGGAGTTTGGTTAAATTCATCAAATACAACATGTATGGACTCTTCTACAACTTGGTTCCATTTATTGAATACTCTATATGCTTTGCTATTTGATGAGTAACCAAGGAATATTGCTTCATCACTTTTAGCATCTAGTTTTCCCAAGTTGGTTTTTCCATTGTTCAAAACATAGCATGTGCATCCAAAAGCATGAAAATAAGAGATATTTGGTTTCCTTCCTTTCCATAGCTCATATGGGGTCTTTTTCAAGATTGCTCTAATGGTAACTCGATTCAAAACATGACAAGCTGTACTTACAACTTCACCCCAAAATTTCTTAGATAAATTGCTCTCATTTAGCATTGTTCTAGGCATCTCTTTTATAGTTCTGTTTTTTCTTTCAACTACTCCATTTTGTTGTGGAGTTCTTGGTGCAGAAAATGTGTGATGAATTCCTTTTTCATTACAGAATTCTATGAATCGTTTGTTTTCAAATTCACCACCATGATCACTTCTTATAGTTATAATAGTACTTTGTTTTTTATTTTGCACCAAGTTTACAAAAGTTGCAAACATAGAGAAGGCTTCATCTTTGCTAGCTAAGAGAATTATCCATGTAAATCTTGAAAAATCATCAACAATTACAAAAACATATTTCTTTCCACCAATGGTTAAAATGTCGGATGACCCATATAGATCCATGTGTAGCAATTCAAGTGGCCTAGTGGTGGAAATTTCCTTTTTGGTAGAGAAAGACATCTTAGGTTGTTTTGATAGTTGACATGCCTTGCAAATTTTATCCTTGTCATATTTCAGCTTTGGTAATCCTTCTACCAAACTCTTTTTCCATAGGGTCTTTATATTTTCCATGTTTATATGTCCAAGCCTTTTATGTCAAGCCCATGGATCATTATCAATGGCCATTAGACATTGACCATCTAATTCATCAAGTGAAACCAAATACACATTTCCATGTCTTTTTCCACTAAACATGATATGTTCTCCATCAAATACATTACATATAGATGATTCAAACACAACCTTATATCCTTTGTCACATAATTGACTAATGCTCATTAAATTGTGCTTGAGTCCTTCAACAAACAAAACATCTTCCATGCATGCATTTGAAATACTAAATATGTTTCCTATACCTTTAATTTTACCTTTTTCATTATTACCAAAGGCAACCATTCCATCGTTGCAAAGCTTAAGTTTATGAAATAAACTTCTTTTTCCGGTCATATGCCTTGAACAGCCACTGTCCATGAACCATTCATTGTTTGCCTTTGCCTTGAAACATATCTGAAAAATAATAAAATAAATCTTATCTCTTTGGCACCCATTTTATGGGTCCATTTGGGTTAATAATATAATTCAATCTTTGTTGCTCTAACTTAGAAAGCCCAAATCTTGTGTTCCTTGGAACCCAAACTAATTTTGCACCGTGGTCATATAATTTCTTAAAGTTACATTTATAAGTTTTATGACCCATTCTATTACAGAAGTTGCAAGTCATAGGTAATCTTGTAGTATGCCTCCAAGTATGCAATTGTTCAAATATTGGCCTTCTAGTCCACTTAAAATTTTTCTTTTGTGGCTTGAATATAGGTGCAGTTTTGGTTTGATATTTCCTAAGTATTGGGACATTCGATTTGCCACTTTCTTTTTGCTCAAATGTATGATATCCAAGACCTCTTTTATTTGTTTGGGAGGTCATGTTCAAAAATATTTTAACACTTTCTCCTGGATTAGAGAACTTAGCTAATGATTCATTTAATGATCCGTTCTCCTTTTTTAGCAAATCATTTTCATCCTTCAATTTTTCTAATTTTTCTGCAAGTTTACCATTTACAATTATTACTGCATCACATTGTCTTTTCTTAATTGTAAACTTGCTTCCTAATTTCTTCATTTCTTCATATAATGAATCATATGCAATTTATAGTTCTTCTAATTCAGCACATTTGAGGCATTCTTGAAAAGAAGAATAACTTGATTGAGAGTGGCAAGGTTTGGAACTTAACTCTTCATTGCTTGTGCACTTTGTTGAGATGGTTTGTTCTTCTTGTTCGATTTGCGCCATGCAACATATTCTCGCACAATCTTCCGCCTCGATTTCGTCGGTTGAAGAGCTACTCGTTGTAGATTCTTCGTCATTCACGTACATGCGTCTTCCTTTATTTCTTTGAAATCTTTTGTTGTCCCCTCGATCTTTTCTTTGCTCTTTTGCCTTGCTTTCTTCGGGAGTTGGACATTGAGCTTGTATGTGACCCGAACCGCCGCATCGGTAACATTTGGTTGGTTCTTTCTTTTTCTCTCTAGAATTTCTATCTTTGAAACTTCGAAAATTTCTGCCTTTCCTCACAAATTTTTTGAATCGTTTTGTGAGTAGGGCAATCTCATCATCATTTTGAGAGGATGAGGTGTCATCTGTATCTTGTGCGGCTTTCAAGGCAATTACTCTTTTGCCTCTGTGTTGATCTTCATTTCTTTTCTTGATTAGCTCATGTGACATTAATGAGCTAATTAAATCTTCTAGCTTCAATGTGTTGAGGTCCTTGGCTTCTTCTATCGCAGTAATCTTTGGAGTCCAAGATTCCGGTAGAGCTCTCAAAATCTTCATAACCTGCTCAGATTCAGATATAGCCTTTCCAAGACCTTTTAAAGCATTAGTAATTTTTAAGAATCTAGCAAACATTTCAGAAATATTTTCTGTTTCTAGCATTCTAAAGTTTTCTAGTTCTCCAATCAAAATATTTCTTCTCGTCCCTTGGACTTGAGAAGTTCCTTCATAAATGGAGGTTAACGTATCCCATATCTCTTTAGCGGTTAAACAAGAGGATACTCTATCATATTCAGAAGCAGTAAGAGCACAGAATAGTGAGTTCATAGCTTTGGCATTGCTCTTTACAATTCTTACTTCCTCATCGGTCCATTTGGAAGCTCTTTCATCGGTAGGCAAGGTTACTCCATCTTGGATTGCAATCCAAGAATCCATGTCGGTAGCCATGATGAGTTACTTCATATGAAGCTTCCAATATCCAAAATTATTCCAATCAAATAATGGTGGCCTTGTAAAGGATTGGCCTTCAGCAAATGCCGGAACGGAAGTAGATTGGGATGCCTATCGATAAGATCTCTTTGGTAAACTCAAAGACCTGCTCTGATACCACTTGTTGGTCCCGAGTTGATGGAAAAACCCAAGAGGGGAGGGGTGAATTGGGTTCTTTAAAAAATTCTTTGGTAAATTAAAGTCTTAACCCCTTGAAAGATTAATCCCCTTTTGAAAGCAAATAGAGAGCAATTAAGATAAAACAGTAAAAGGAAGCAGAAGACAAGATTTATAGTGGTTCGGGCAATCCTTCCCTACTCCACTCTTCCAAGCTCACACTCCGTTGTGACTTGGGTTCCACTATGTATTCCTCGAATACACTTAGAGTCTCCGCTCTCTTCTAGATTCTAGCTCTAGGGGGCATATACAACTTAGAGCCTATGCTCTCTTCTAGATTCCAGCTCTAGGGGGCATACACAACACACAGCACAAGTAGGTGATGAGTTCCACTCCAATCACACACTACTTTGCATATACTTGATCTTAGCTACCCAAGCTAAATCAAGTTCAATACAACAAGAACTTAGAAATAAGAAAAACTACACTTTACAGAGATGTGTAGGCAAGTTTAGCTCGAGGAAGAATTTGTAGAAGCAGCTTGGTTGAGTATCGATGAAGCAACTTGCAACTTGAAACTCTTTCTTCCTTTGAATGTATATGGACCACTCAAATATGGAGAAAAGGGGATAGAAACTCTTTCTTGCACTTCTTTTCTCTCTTTGGACTTTGTAGTGTATATAGCAGTGTATTGTTGTCTTGTATATATTATTCACGCTCATTTGAGTGTCTATTTATAGAGTGAGGAAGATTTGAACGTCGTAGAGGTGGTTAGCGCGCAATAAATGATCTCCAACGTTCAAAAATTCGAACGTTATTTTCCAAGTCGAATGATGGAGTCGACTTGGCCTGCGACTTGGCTTCCAAGTCGCACCTGGAGTCGACCTCGTGTGCGACTTCAGTTCTTCAGATTTCCAAGTCTGAGTCTTGGGTCGACTTGGCTTCAGACTTCAACTCAAGTCGATCCTGGAGTCGACTTGGGTTGCGACTTGACTTGGTCTTTTGCCAAAAATGCTTTGATCCTCATTTGATTTGCTTCTATCTTGCTTGGCTTTCTTACTTTAGTCCTTTTAATTCTGAAATGGCTCCTCATACTTGTAGATCTTGTCAATCTTTGAAGAGCGTGACTTTGATTTATCTTGGATTGGCTTGAACTTGAATCTTTGCTTTGAATTTCAAGAAACTCAAGTTAATCTTGAGAATGGTCTTTGCACCTTACTTTGGATTTGAGAAAGCTCAAATGGATTCTTGGAATGAGCTTGGAACTGCATCTCTGAAGTTTGAACTTTCTCAAGTCGAGGATGGAGTCGACCTTGTCTGCTACTTCGCCCAAGTCGCACCTGGAGTCGACTTCCCCTGCGACTTCGCCATGTCCATTTCCACATTTCAACGCTGGACACTTTTTGACGTTTGAAGTCGATGATGGAGTCGACTTCGTCTGCAACTTGGCTTCCCAAGTCGCAAGTGGAGTCGACTTGGCCTGCGACTTCACCTATTTGTTTTCTATTTTCAACGCTGTCCACTTTTTTCCATTTGAAGTCGCTTGTGAAGTCGACTTGGGTATCGACTTCACCCCAAGTCGAAGTCCAAGTCGACTTGGTAATCGACTTGACTTCTTGCTTTCCTTAACACATTGAACATATGCATTAGTACTTAACTTAAACTCAAATTCGACTTTGTTAATCATCAAAACTCATGCTTTGGTCAATTTTGTTTTGTTTTGAACATTGTTTCCAACAGAGAAGAATTTTACATGATCTACGTTACAAAATAAAGTCTCTTGCAATAATTTACTATGACCATAAGTCATCTATTGCCATGACTAAGAATTTAGTCTTCCACAGTTGTTTGAAGTATACCAACATTCGTTATCACTTCATTTAAGAGCTCATGGAGAAGGGAGAAATTCAACTATAATTTCGCAGGATAGATGAGCAGTTGATGAATATCTTAACCAAAATTATTTCAACAAAAAAATTTCTACAATTCAGAGGACAACTTAGTGTTATAGATTTTTTGCATTAAGCGGAGAGTGTTAAAAGTATTAATCTAGAAAAATCTAGAGAGCCAACATAATATGAAAAATCCCATGAAGGTCGATTAATATTTTGGCTAAAAAAGATATCAACACCAAAATGCATGTACAAAAATTTCTATATACTAAAAAATTTAGAGAAAATTGGCAAGTTACAGCTAAACATTTCAACAAATTCAAGTTGATTTTTCCTGGTTTAACCAACCTTGAGATACATAAATAAAGCCATGCATGTAACGCCAGTCTGGTTCAATGTAAGTGTCCTTGTACTAGTACAACCGATTAATAAAATTTTATTATCTCCCCATATTTTTACTCTCCTCCTATCATTCTAGCAACCATTATATATTTTGTTTAATTAAATTTCCATCAAAGATTTGGTCCCCATTGTCCATTGTTTTCCACGTAACTTTGCATGTAGCCAACCGTGTCACACTGGGCTAAAGCCCCTCGAGGTGATAAAATCGCCCACCATCATGGAAACACATAGACATCTCCTTGCAATCACAAATGACTTTGCATAAGCCCTTTAATTGTCAAACTCCCAACATGATTTCAATTGCTCCAATGTATAATGGAAACAAATTGAGCTCAGTCTGGTAACCATGCATGATGATTGGAAAGTTGACGCAACAACCCTTACACACAACTTCTTGTAGCTCCCCACTGACCAAGTCAAACATCTCAATTAGCGATCACTAATACACTACGACATTGATAATAAGGGGAAGTTGTAACAACCCATTGGCTAACTACTAATAGTGTTTGTTACTACCACTGAAAAATCTGGCAGCACTTCCCTAGAATCGGTAGGTGTGGAATACATCAAGGCACCTGTACATGCATAATATATTGAAATAATATTCCTAAAATCTATAATTAAAATAATGAAAATAACCTCAAATGGAAGTAGGATTAGTATTAGCCATATATCATCAATGAAATATCTAAGTCAACTACACAATCAAAGTATTTTATATACACCTGAACCTCACTACAAGCTCTCTCATGGTTATAGCAAAATGACATAGCTAACTATTAATATCAACTAAAATCACCATCAAACTCTTGAGGATTTGGGATCACACCTAAACCTAGTCTAAGCGCCAACACCTTGTTAGGTTTCGTTAGGGGTGCAACTTGGGTCGGGTAAGTCCGGGTACCGGTGGAACCTACCCTTACCCATTTTGGCAAAACCTCTACCCTACCCTATTTTAGACAGGGTCGGTCCGGAGCCTACCCTACCCAATTTTCTAAAAAGCGGGTTGGTTCCGGTTCGGTTCCAAAATCGGTTCCTATAACATGATCTATTTGCAACTTCAACCTGTGTAAAAAAATTCAATTTATATATGCTAAAACATGAATCTGTTAAAAAAGTATAATGTGTACACAATGAAATCTATTAAAGAAGAATCAAATAGCATAAGAATTATTATCTCATTAGAATATACTACTTTCAACAATCTTAAGTCTGTCCAATCCAATAAAAAACTGTTTGAAAAACTGATACAATACAAATACACAATAGATACAACTTAAGCACAACCCGTTTGTTATCATAGTTAAAATATATGCTTGGCTAAGAGTGCAGTTCTTTTTACAAAATTAAAGCACTCAGAATTTAGCATTCTAACCCTTTCAAATATTTATTTTTAAGTGGTTATACAATGGCAATGCCATTCTTAGCCAAACGCATATTTTTAAACCTTATGAACTGTTTGGCTCTCACAACTTAATTCAACATGATATAAGATCAAGGGATTTGTTAAAAATTTCCAAGGAATCCATTCACTTGGACCATTCCTTAAAAAAAAATAAGGGAGTAAAATATTTGTAATTTTGTTTTATTTGATATTAAAGGTCATATGCTATCAATTCTATTACCTTTTTTATTATTATTAAAATGGAAGATGAGGGGATACGAGGATGCCATCGGGTGCAGATAAAATGTGGCATCTTTCAGCCATCGGCTTAGGAGAACCAGTCAGCATCGCATGCATGGCAATGAACATAAAACCCATGAGTAAAAGAATGCAGTGGTCCTATGGTTTCCTTTCTATATGTGTAAAGCAACGCAAATTTATACAACAAAGCACCACAAAAGCAATCAACGAATATAAACCAAATCATGATAAAGGTTGTGCAACATTCAAGAAAATATCAAATATCTTCTCAGATTGACGGAGAAATAATGGAAAAGAAGATTCTTACTTCGAGAAATTTCTGTCGCTCGACCGAATCCAACTCTCTCTTCTCCACCCTCTTCGACCTCGGAACAGAAGGCGCTGATGGCAGAGAGAGAGAGAGAGAGATCACCCCTGCTGCGCCAAGAGTAGGGATTGTTGCCGACTTACCGTCTCAGGTGGAACAGAAGGCGCTAACGGCATACAGATACCAGCAGTTCCTTCCGAATCGTAGAAGTGGTAGGTTGCTCGGATGGTGTTGCCGCCGTCGCCTCCTCCTCACCCCTGCAATTGCTCTGGCATTTGTTGGATGACAAGCAATACTCGTCGGTAGTCCCGCACCACCTGTACTGGCGGCAGCGTGGATTACCTGCGCACAAGGCCCTGCCGCAGAGAGGAGAAACGAATTGGGGATGCTGGGGAAGAAATTAGGTTAGGTATATATATATATATAATATGAAATCCGGGTTGGTTCCGGGTACCCAGAACCAGACCGACCCCTACCCGAAATTGACCGGGTATTTTACCCGAGGAACCGAACCGACCTTACGGGTAGGTTCTATGGAACCGAACCTACCCTATTTAGGGTACCCAGCGGTTCGACCCGTGGGTACTCGGACCAAGTTGCACCCCTAGGTTTCGCAAATTATCCTATCATCTAAAAATTTAAGCAAGAAAATAATGAATTTGGACAAACTCAATAAGTAGGATAATCGCTCACAATCTCACTACAAGTGCACGGGTCATAAATTATAGCATATAAAATATCAATCCACGGGAAATTTGGGACTTAAGACATTGTTTTTAAACACTTACAACAAACACACAAAGAGTAAAATAAAAGGAAAAAAATATCAAAAAGAAGGAGGTTGATCTTAAGAATGTAAAGTGAAAATAAAAAATCAAAGGATGCGAGTACTTAGGATCTAAGGTTTCACATTCATCTTCTGCAATGGATATGTAAATTGTTTATTTAATCCATATATCATGTGTTAAAGGAGAACGATCTCTAATTATCCTTGCACATTCTTTCGAAACCTACAGGGCATACCCTAATTTTTTTAACCACCTATTTTGAGGATTAAGTCAATATTAAACCATTAAGTTTTGTGAAAGTGCATGAGATTCCTTAAGGTCATCATGCCTATTTTCATGGTCTTAAATTTTCAAGTTTAAAATCTTGATTATCGTATATTAGACTTCCACCTTTCAGTTCCGTCATCTAATTATAGAAATCATTGTCAAAATATAGACATTCATACCAAGAAAGCATTAAATTACAAGATATTAAATTAATATAAAATATCTTAAATAATCAAACCATAATATCCACTACATTAGACCAATGTTACATCCTAAATCCTAGATAACAGTTTTAGTATAATCAAAATCAAATATAAAATAATATTGTATCTAATATTCATCATAAATAAGATACTTATTTAAAAAAAAAGGAAAGTTATAGATCGGAAGCCCCGATGGTGTCTCAGCTGCTCCAAGCAACTTGCCACTTCACTTGTCACCTCGTGCTCTTCACTCTTTTCGCTCTTGGGCCTCAACCCTAGCTTCAAGGATATTTTGATATTCCTTAAGACGTTCATAACAAGTGCTTATATAGAACTCCTACCCAAACTTGCGCAAAAGAACTCAAACTAGTGTAAAATGGCTCAACTGTGTGTAGAATTGTGCATCGCTAGGGGTCCACAAGGTTTGAACAATGTGGACCCAGTCTCTGGTCCTCTCAATTCACTTCAAAGATTCTGTCCGATTTGTTCCATTGTGTTCGTTTCATCCTAAGGGTGTGTTTGGGAAGTTATAAAACTTTTGATGAAAAGTTTTTTATATAAAAGTTGTTAAATCAGTAGAAAATAATGTGATATTGTATGTATAATAATGGAGAGTAAAGAGAATAAAATAAATAGGTTAGTTATATTGGGAGTTGTGTAGAAATGATTGAAAATTAGAGTTGTTGTATAGAAAGATGTGTAAAAAATAATTAAAAAAAGAGTAGTTATGGAGAGTGAAAAGTTTTAGATTGAAAAGTTTTAACTTGACAACTTTTGCAAATTGCCAAACACACCCTAAATTGTGCCGAAACTTCTTGTGCATGCCTTGGAACTTGTTAATCATTATATCTACTTCTTAAAACTTTTCAAACATCATTTTTGTATGCCTTAAATCCTTTACCTCACAATCGTTATTTATCTTGAGTCAATTCTACACTCGATTTACCTATTTGCAAGTTCGACGCCTGTTTCGTGTTGAATCTTCCATGACAAGTTTTAGGTTGATTCGATCATTGTTCCTCATTTTAATTCTTTAAAATCATCAAATTGAGTGGGTCTTGGATCTCATGCTTCAACTCTCCAAGAATTGCATGAATTTTTCTTTGATTTCTCCTGAATTTGCATATACCACTCAATTGTGAATGTTTTGTACTAAACAAAGCTAAATCAATTAAAATATTATTAAAATCATCTTAAACACTCAAATTTTTCTATCCATAATAGTAAAGCGACTCAACAATAATGACAAAATAAATGAAATCCTCTAGTTAAAAAAATGTTGAATTTAGTTACTTGCTTATATAGTAATAGTAATCAATAAACTAATTCATATTCATCTACTCATACAAATGCTCTGTACTTTGACATGTGTTAATAAACACAACATACTACAATTTTAATTTCACCATTTATTTTCACACCAGCTGACCGGAGGAAAATTAAATCATAACTTATGTGTTCACTCTAGCTGGCAAAATGCTAATTGATACATAAAATCGAATCAACGACTAGCTAGCAAATTCACATCTCATAACCGGATCAATAACATCTCCCATAGCTAGACGTGGCTTAACTATAACATCTCCCATAGCTAGACGTGGCTTAACTAATCTAACTTCCACACTTCATCCTTGTTGTCACATATATTCATTTGCAAGCCAATATGCACATATGCCATATTTAAAACATGTAGCTTAGAATTCATAATTTAGACACACTTTCCTTCTGGCCAAGAATTCACAAAGAAATAGTTTCAATTTTCCAAAACAAATATACTAACTAAACTCATATCTCAATATTGAAGAAATAATAACAAGATTTATCTAAATTCCACTCATCATCATTACAAAACCATGATGCATGTAAAACTACAATCTTTAAGAAAAGGGATCCTACTTACCTCAAATAGCACACTATAATTTTCTTACCAAGGTTCCACACCAACTTCAGAATATGTATTGTTAATCTACATCCATCACAGCCAAAATTTTGAACATAAATATATAAGTTTCACTATTTGAATTTATATTATAATATAAATCCTCATTGCTTCTATTCAACATAACAAAATATATCATCTTTTTGTTCATATTATTTCGTTTGGAATGAGCCTTATAAAGTCCATCATTCCGCATCTCTAGATAAGTTATTTAATAAGATTACACATTAATAATATAAATATCGTATAAGTATCTTTTACATCATTTTTATTAATGATAATTAAAATAAACAAATTTAATAACATCAAATTCACCGTCGAAGCTAATGAGACACATTGTTGATTATCATGGAATCAACCCTTTATTAATTGAATGGAAACCTAAATTGTCCACATCATTCACTAATTTAATTGAGCAAAATTTTTACATGCCACAATGTTGATATGCAAAAAAGAAGAAACCATATTTTATCTAAATCTAAAGTTAATAGCACCATCTATATATATATAGTACTATATGATATACATAATAGATAATGTTGGTCCCGAGTTAATGGCAAATACCCAAGAGGGGAGGGGTGAATTGGGTATTTAAAATTTTTCAACTTAAACAGAAACTTTACCCCGGATTAATCTAGTCCCCTTTTATGAAGAAACAAATGGAAAGCAATATAGTGCAGAGAGCAGAAATAAATATCAACAAACAAGATTTTATAGTGGTTCGGGCAACCTTCCCTACTCCACTCTTCCAAGCTCACACCTCTTGTGACTTGGGTTCCACTATGTATTTCACAAATACAACTAGAGCCATTGCTCTTTTCTAGATTCCAGCTCTAGGGGGCATCAACAATTCACAGCACAAGTAGGTGACGAGTTCCACTCCAATCACACACTACTTTGCTTACACTTGATCTTAGCTACCCAAACTAAATCAAGTTCAATACAACAAGAAATAAAAAAAGAGAGTTTCTATACGTTACTGTTGTGTAGAGGCAGATTTGGCGCAGAGAAGAACTTGTAACGTAGGCGTAATGATTCGGCAAGCAGCTCTTGGCAGTTTGGAAGCAAGGTTCTTCTTCTAGATGTTGGCTTGATCACTTAATGCTCTTAGAGATTGGAGTTATGCTCATTTAATAATTTCTCAGCTTCTCTCCTCGTTCATATTGAATGCCTTATATAATTTGCAAGGAAATCCGAACGTTTGGAGGTAGGTGGCGCGTATTTAATGCACCAATGTTCGAAAATTTTTCGACCGTTGCGACCCAAGTCACAGGTGGAGTCGACTTTGGGTGCAACTTCGCCTGTCCGCAACTTCTTCAAGTTCCATTCTGGGTCGACTTGGTCCTCGACTTGACCCAAGTCGCAGGTGAAGTTGACTTCGGGTGCAACTTCACTTCTTCAGCTTACTAATTGAACTTGAAATCCTTGGAATGCTTTGCTTGCTTGAATTTCTTCATGTTTGGTTGTTTTTCCCTTGATTATATCTTTTGCAACTCAGTATAATCATCCTAGCTTGATGTCCTTTTAGCTTCGTGACTTGCAAACTTTGAATCCTTATAATCTTGAGTACTTGAATCTTAGAACGCCTAATGATGTCCAAATGTGTGTTCATAATCCATCATGATGAATTCATGCTACCCTTCTTGCTTTGATCTTCATTTGATCTTCGTTTGAGTTTTTAATTCGTCTTGATCTTCATCTCCACTCAAATCTGTCATTGAGTTAACTCGTTTGGCAATTTCCGCACTGAAGTTGAAGCTGGAGTCGACTTGGTCTGCGACTTTACCCAAGTCGCATGCGGAGTCGACTTGGGATGCGACTTCGGCAGCTCTCATCCCCGATTTCAACTCTGGATGAAAATGACGCCTCGAAGTCGAAGCTGGAGTCGACTTGGTCTGCGACTTCACCCAAGTCGCATGCATAGTCGACTTGGGATGCGACTTCGGCAGCTTTGCTTCTCAATTTCAACTCTGGATGAAAACGACGCTTTGAAGTAGCTTCTTGAGTCGACTTGGGGATTGACTTGGCCTAAGTCGAAGCCTGAGTCGACTTGGAAATCGACTTGACTTGTCATGCTTCATTTTCTTCACTTGTATATCATTTAATCATCTTCACAAACATGTTAGTAACCAAAACTTACTCAAATCGATTTGTTAATCATTAAAACATAAACTTGGCTTATTTTCCACATGTTTTCAACAGATAATAACATCCAAAAACCTACTCACCTGTCTGTCCACACCTATTATTAATTAATCTTGTCAGGTACTTTCAATGATCCAACAACCACATAAATAAATTATACAAATATAATAAAAAGAAAGCAAAGTACCCTTTTCTACACTATGACATGCTTATTTACCTTTTGTTAAGTAATTGAAAATGATAATAACATTCAAAACTGTTAAATAATATTTACTAAATAACTTGGAAAATTCAACATGATGAACAAAACATTCCGAAAATTCTTCATCAGTGAAATCGAGCTATCACATTGGCCTATTCTTCAATAAGATAAAAATATAAAATTTACCTTTGATCCTTCCATCCTTCTTCTCTAGTAAGTTTCCATTCGCCTTTTCATGCCTCTTACGACCTTATATTCTAAAATTTATCTTCCTTCCCCCAACTTAGACTTCCAATAGACAATTTACAACCCAAGTTCATCCTCTCATCTCCCCCTTTAATAGCTTCACTCCATTCTTAGCAAGAAAGAACTCGTGCTCATCACCTATTTTCTTTAACATTAATATATGTGGACCCCACATCATATAAAATCACATCTAATGGCCTTCAACTCATATAAATATATAAACATATTTTGAGCCACGATCCCTAGTTATTTTCTATTATTAATAATTTTCAAAATTAATATATTTTATATATAATACGTATATTTCCTAATTAACAATTCTACCTTGTAAATATTCTTTATTTAATACAAATATTTACTCACAAAACATTATTTATATCTCTTACATATAAAATTACAAAAAAAAATTTCTTTTCTATTTAATAACCTATTTTCTTTTTTATTTTTAAATTATACACCCTATTAGCTTGCAATTTAGTTAACATGCTACCAACTTATAATTTAATAAACATGCCGCCAACTTGTAGTTGAATTAACATATTAATCTTGGATTAATATCCGTAAATTAAAGTACGGGCCTACAGAAGAACATAGATGCAATAGCATAAACCATGATGTAATATCGAATATATCATAAGCCACTATAAATCAAATGTCTGATTAGATCTAAACCAATCTATATCCAAATGATCAAATTCATAGAATATATATACATGATGTCCCCCTACATCTCTTTTAAAACTCAAAATAATAATTCTGCATCTAGATTCATCAAGTCTTAGCCCAATTTGTTGCACCAACTTCACGTTGGTCTCCACTTTTATACTTATCATCTAAAAATATGATAAAAATAGGATGAGTCCGAGCAAATTCAGTAATTAGAACTGATAACTCTATAAAATTAGAGTTTCAAGTCTTATTTTGTATCCAAATTTAATACTCGTTTAAGAGAAATGTGTAAATTTGTGTAGGTTTTGTATTAGTTTTTATCATTTCTGCATTTCATGCATTATGTGTAGATTTCATGCATTTTGAGTTGAATTCCATGCAAACCATGTCATTTCAACGTGTTAGCAATTGCATTAAACCATTTAGGAATGCATTTACTTGTTTTAGCTTTGGTTAAAGGCAGAAAGAGGTGATTCTACACTTGGGTTACATGGTCAAATGAAGAGATGGAGAGAAGAAAGTGTATTAAAAGCTAGATGATTGGCACCTCAGCACCACTAACCATTATACTGGATTTCTACAGAACTCTCCAAACAATTTGAGCTCTAGACATACTACCAGCTTGTTGGCGTCGCAGCGCTAACTCCAGACATGCACAAAAATCACACGTGATTCACTTAATTATCATGAGGGTATGTATACATCTCTTAGGGTTTGCGAAGAGAGAGTTCTAGGGCTCGTGGCTGCAGGCACAAGAGGAGAAAAGAAGAGATTTTCAAGCTAAGGAGGAGTTCAAGTGGAGATTCATCTTGTGTGTTGAAAACTAGAAAGTTTCATTTTCTCTTTCTACTCCTTTACATGTTTTTCTTATTCTCCTTTTGCTGGGATGTATATAAACATGTGTTTGATGTGATTTGATACTATAATTTTGGGCTAAGCTCCTTGTGATGGGAGATTGAGAGGATTTGAACTTTAAGTTATGTTACTTTGGTTTCTTCTCATGATGAATGGATATCTAGACATGCTATAATTTGTGTTGTTTGGATTTACCTTTATATGTGGTATTTAATATTTTTTACAAGCCTAACTACCTTGTAAGATGATACAATATATGGATTCAAGCTTGAAAAAGTTGGATCCGGATGAGATGCATGTATAAAGCATAGGTTTTCAACTCTTGTTGTGTTGAATGTTAATTAAGATAGAAATATACCTATTACCCTTATGTAATCATAAGTAGGTTATGAACTAATCAATCTTTCTTTACAGATTCACATGAGAATATAGCTGTCACGCACAGACCCAGAAAAGCAACCATTGGGTCTGACGCACAGAGCACACAAACCCAGAAAACGTCCATTGGGCCTGCGGGCTATGGGCCTCACAGTGTGATATTGTCCGCTCTGGCCTGGCAGCTTAGCCCACGGCTTTAAAACGCGTCACACCATATTGAACTTGAGACCCACTTATAAACTACCAGGAACTTTCTCCCCTTTTCGATGTGGGATTCGGTTCTGGGCTATTACAAGCCCACCAACTTCCGCCTAGTTCGTCCCCGAACCACAATCCAACTCTGGGCTTCTGCCTGCAGCCCTGACTTTCACTGGTTCAACTCTCCAAACCACATCTACTGGAGGGGGAGCCGCTCTGATACCACTGTCACGCATAGACCCAGAAAAGCGACCATTGGGTCTGACGCACAAAGCACACAAACCCAGAAAATGTCCATTGGGCCTGCGGGCTATGGGCCTCACAGTGTAATATTGTCCGCTCTGGCCTGGCAGCTTAGCCGCACGGCTTTAAAATGCATCACACCATATTGAACTTGAGACCCACTTATAAACCACCAGGAACTTTCTCCCCTTTTCGATGTGGGATTCGGTTCTGGGCTATTACAAGCCCACCAGCTTCCGCCTGGTTTGTTCCCGAACCACAATCCAACTCTGGGCTTCTGCCTGCAGCCCTGACTTTCATTGGTTCAACTCTCCAAACCACATCTACTGGAGGGGGAGCCGCTCTGATACCACTGTCACGCATAGACCCAGAAAAGCAACCATGGGGTCTGACGCACAGAGCACACAAACCCAGAAAACGTCCATTGGACCTGCGGGCTATGGGCCTCACAGTGTGATATTGTCCGCTCTGGCCTGGCAGCTTAGCCGCACGGCTTTAAAACGCGTCACACCATATTGAACTTGAGACCCACTTATAAACCACCAGGAACTTTCTCCCCTTTTCGATGTGGGATTCGGTTCTGGGCTATTACAATAGCAATAGATTGAAATAAGATTAGGATTCTATGTTTTGTAAGATATATATAAATATATATAAACCTAGGTTCATAAATTCCTACACAATCAAATAAAATGGAACCAAATTAACATAATTAGGATCACTGATTCTGTATCTCTCATTCACTTTAATTAATTTTAAGAATTTCAACTTGTTACTGCTCAGCCACTAGCCATTTAGTTAATTAAATGCTTTGTTTAATTTTTAGTTATTTCAATACCACTCTTTCATTTTTTTAACACACAAAGACAATGGAATTTTAAGGTGTTAGTCTATTTAACCCTATCATCATGGAAATGATACTCAATTCATCATATATTACTTGATTGGCACATATATTTGCGTTAAGATGAGCATTTTAATTAAACAAATCACAACTCATTGAGAAACAACAGATAAATAAAAAATTATATTCAAATCAGTATCATATGCATCTTCATGATCAAGTTTTCCAACAATGCATCATATACATGGTCTTCTCATCACATATGTTAAGTACAATATGGAGATTCGATATTTGGCCCCACTTTCATTGGTGCTAAGCACGAGTTGATCAACTACAAGAAACACCTTACCAAACAAAATAACAATGAAGTGTATCTATTATCTCGACATAATCTCCACACATCCTAGGCCCTACGATTAACTTGCACTCATAGCTCAGTTTAGACACTTGTATCTAAGTACCAATCTCTACGCACTAGTTCCACAATAAATACCAGCAACAAATAGTCGGTCACATCCATGGCTCCAAATATAGTTTTACAACAAATATCTGGACACGTTCACGACTTCAAATATAATATCACAATAAATAGTCAGACACATCCACTGCTCGAAATACAATATCACAATAAATGATTGGACACATTTACAGCTCCAATTGTAATACCACATACAAATTACCAAACATATCCATGATTCTAAATATAATATAACAATCGCCAGATAGTCATGACCCACAACTATCAATGGCTAAATCATACCTCGGTCCCCAGTCAGTGGTATGTTAGCAATCATTATTGGTGATTGTTGAGTTACGTATATGTATAATTAAATGGCTTGATTTAACACATGTATACATGTTGATCAAGTAATAAAGAATGAGTAGAGTATCGATCCCACGAAGAGGAGTGTTCACTTTCTGATTACAAGCACAGATCATGGATTGCAGTATACAAATATCATTCTCGCTGACAATTTGGGACTTAGAACGTTGCTTTTAACACACTTGTATGAAATACCAAAGAAAAGTTAAGAGGAATAAAGGAAGAATAGCAAGTAGGAAAGATTTTAGAAGTGTAGAGCAAAGGAGTAAAAATCAAGAGAAGAGTGTCTAGGATTTTAGGGTTTCATATGCAACAGCTGTAATGGATATGTGGTATGATTATTTAATCAGGATATTAATTATTAAAGGAGAATTATCTCCATTTTATCCTTGCACCTTCTTTTGAAACGTACAAGACGTATCCTAATTTTCATAACTACTTATTTTCATGGGATTAAGTTAATTAGAATTCATTAAGTTCTATGTAAGTTTATTGAATTCCTCAGAGTCATCATGCCTATTTTCATAGTCGTAAATTTTCAAATTTAATATGTTAATTATCATATATTAGATTTTCACATTTCAATTTCATCACTTAATATGTAGAATCACGCCATAGTACGGGCTCATGCACCAATTAAGCTCACCATTTTCAAATATTTGAATAATTTCACTAATTAGATGAAAATTTGATTAATTAAGAGGGTTTTAATCAAAGAATATTTGAATAAAACCTCTTAATTAATCAAATTTTCATCCAATTATGATCCAAAATGAATATATGAAAATGAGTTAATAGAGAGTTAAACCATAGCACAACCAATAATTTTACTTTCCAATTACGAATTGTTCATTAAATGACATTTTTATCAACATTAGAGAGAATTAACTAAATTAACTATTAATAGGGTTACAATTAATGGAGAATCTCTAGGAGATGATTAGATAGACAGGAGTTATGAATCTTTTGACTCAAAACTATGTTACTTTGGTTCCTCTTTAATTTGTCGTGTAGAGAATTACTGATCTAGGTTCAGTTATATTTATTATATCTCCCAACATATATAAACCTAACTATAATTTAGTCAATTGCTATGTTCCCATGCAAAATAAGGTTAATTTGTACATAACCTAAACATGATTACACAAAGTTAATAGGTATATTCCTATTTTGCATAGCCTTGTGATAAGTGACGGGAACGAGTAACTACCTCGGGGAGCCTTAGCATTAGCACATATTTGGTGGTATAGCAGCCACCCCACATCGATAGTTATCCCAGAATAGATAGCATGCAAAAGAAGTGCCCTATCCATAGTCACCTTGCTCACGTGGGTCGACGGCATAAGTCTACCCAAGACAAAATAGAACAACATCTTCCCATGGTAGCGTAGATCTCTGTGCTTGAAGGATGTCAGTTGTCCTCCCGTTGATTTCCACGTGTGTGGCCTTTCACAGTAATCTTGGGTGATAGTATTGATATCCCTTTCCTCTCCACCCAATAATGCCTCGTACTGGTCAAGGTAATCAATAGTGAGTAGCTCGTAGAATGCATTGATGGCTTCAGGATGAAAGAGAACACTTTTTCCTCAGACCTTAACCCTGCCCTGATCATGCTCGAATGCATTTGCGTAAAATTCTTTCACAACTGGTACAGTGGCAAGTGGTGGTTGTGCAAGGAACTTTTTTCATCTCCGGGCATTGAAGGCATTGATGAATACATCAGAGAATGCATCGATCTTTATCCCTTTCTCAGGAATCAGATGGCGCTTCTATAAAGAATCTGTGTACCGCTTGAAAGCTTGGGCTGACACAAAGTGATTAGTGTCGAACTCGACTGGATCTTGAGTTTCCTTCCTCTTAGCAGAAGATGAAGAGGCCATGTCTCCCTTATGCTCAAATAAACCACTAAACAGCAATCCACAACCAATATAAAGTAAGCACCCCCAAGAACTCCAAACCGAACTCAAATCCTCCGTCCAACACCAAATCTCAATCCCAACTCCAACCTTGCATTCAACCAACACAAAGCAGTTTGCAATACAATAAGGTCACTCCAAAGGACAAGAGAAATTACCCCGGGAGCTGTGCAACCACAATTTTGAAACAGGAAGTTGTCTGCACTAGCGCCGCAGCACGGACTGTGTGGCGCCTAGGCAATGATCGACTGTACTCAAAAATTCGGCATCGACCGAAAATAGGGATGAAAATAGGGTATAAAATGGATGGAAAATGGAGGGGAAGTGGATTGTAGGAATGTGGCTTAGGTTGGGTATGGAAAAACTTGATTTTGGGCGGATTTGAGTGGAATCTTGGAATGAGAAGAAGATGGAAATGAACTGGAGAATAGAGATGATAGAATATAGAGGAGATTGAGGATGAAATGGGAGTTGAATGGAGTGGAATGGGAGTAAATCCTCTTGCTTAGGCTTGGAGATGAAAAATGGAGAGGAGAAACGGCGTCGGAGCTTGGGCCTTATAAGCTCGTCCGAGTCGCGCTGTCCTCGACTTGGTGCCGATGCTACGACACCTAGGTGCCACTTATGCGCTTCGGATTTCTCAGTATCATCATCACGGCGCCACTGTTCTTCAACGACCTTTCTAAAATTTTGCTCCCAATTGCTTCCTAGCATGACTTTCATAAATTTGAGCACCAAATCAACATCCTACATATAAAAAATAAGTAAAAATGAGTAATGGGTTGCCTCCCATTCAACGCTAAGTTTAACGTCCTCAACCCGATGTTCTCGTTGTTTAGGGATCCTTCAAAACCACCACCTCCTTGCAACGCTACAGATCGTCTCCCATGTAATGCTTTAGGCGTTGCCCATTCACAATGAAACTGCTACTCGATGCCTCGTTGAGTACTTCCACTGCTTCGTGCTTAGTTGCCTTTAGCACAATGAATGGTCTCCACCATCGTAATTTGAACTTTTCTGGAAACAACTTCAACATTGCATTGAAAAGCAAGACTCTTTTACTAGACTCGAATCTTCATGGCAGAATCTTCTTGTCATGTCATGTCTTCACTTTTTCTTTATAAATCTTGGCATTCTCATACTCCTGCATTCTGAATTCATCCAACTCATTGAGCTGTAGCAATCGATGCTCCCCAACTTGTTGCATGTTCAGGTTTAGCTTTTTTATCGTAGAGTAAGCGTTATGTTCCAACTCAAGTGGCAGATGGCAAGCCTTTCCATAAACCAGTTAGTAAGGAGACATTCTAAATTGGGTTTTGTAGGCGGTTCGATAAGCCCATAGTGCGTATCCAACTTGATAGACCAGTCCTTGCTAGATGACTCAATCATTTTCTCCAGAATCTGTTTCAATTCTCTATTGGCTAATTCAACTTGTGCATTGACTTGTGGATGATAAGCTGTTGTCACCCTATGGCATACTCCATATTTGTGCAAGATCGCCATGAACTACCGATTACAAAAATGTGAGCCTCCATCACTAATAATCACCCGGGGAGTGCCAAAACGCATAAAAATGTTCTTCTTTACAAATTTGAGAACCGTTTTGGCGTCGCCCGCTTGAGTAGGTACTGCTTCAACTCATTTGGACACATAATCCACTGCTACCAGAATATATTGGTTGCCAAAGGAAGGGATGAAGAGACCCCATGACGTCAATACCCCATACATCAAATATCTCTATTTTGATGACATTAGTTAGCGACATTTCATATCTTTTGAAGATGTTATCCATCCGCAGGCATTGATTGCACCTTTTGACGTAGAGATGAGCATCTTTGAATAATGATGACCAGTAAAACCCAGATTAGAGTACTTTAGCTGCAGTTTTGTCTCCTTGGAAGTGACCCCCGTACGGTGATGAATGACTACTTTTTAATATAGGTTCCCTTTCACATTCTGGAATGCATCTCC
This sequence comes from Annona cherimola, assembly GCA_030490835.1. NCBI lineage: Eukaryota > Viridiplantae > Streptophyta > Magnoliopsida > Magnoliales > Annonaceae > Annona > Annona cherimola. The sequence continues at coordinate 30,090,521 of CM059971.1, read as the reverse complement.
GATATACTTAGTCTGGGCATTGCTTGAATAGCAATGGATCGTCCCAAAAATAGAACTTCGTGTCATGGAGAAATTTCTTTCTTGATGTGTATTCATCTTCGGAGGCAATAGTCCACTGACAATGTAGTTTACAAAGTCCTCATACCATGGTGGACTGCCTGGGGAGATGAAAAATAGCTCGTCATCCAGGAACGCTTCTCGAATATGTTTCATGTCTTGGAACGGCTAGTTTCTCTCAAGACAGGATAAATGGTCAGCAACTTGGTTTCAACTCCCTTCCGGTCTTTAATTTCGAGGTTGAACTCTTGTAGCAATAAGACCCACCGGATTAAGTGTGGCTTTACATCTTTCTTCTCGATCAAGTATTTAATGGTCGAATGAGCTGTGTATACTATCACTTTGGTACCCACTAGAAAGGCTCTGAATTTGTCGAATACAAATATCACCACTAGCAATTCCTTTTCCATTGTGGTGTAATTCATATGCGCCTCATTCAAGATTTTGTTGGCGTAGTAAATTGAGTGAAAAATTTTATTCTTTCGCTGGCCCAATACTTCTCCCACTGCGTAATCATTTGTGTCGCAAATTAATTCAAATGGGAGGTTCCATTCTGGAGAGATAATGATTGGTGCGGATACCAATCTCTTTTTCAGTTCATGGAATGATTCCATGCATTCATTGTTGAACTCGAATGGCGCATCCTTCTCGAGCAGCGAACATAGCGACTTGGCTATTTTGGAGAAGTCCTTAATAAATCATCTGTAGAACCCCGCATGTCCCAGAAAATTGCGTGTTGGAAATATGTGAAAAATAAGTCAAATCTATGTTTTGATGATTAACAAATCAATTTGAGTAAGTTTTGGTTACTAACATGTTTGTGAAAATGAATAAAAGATATACAAATAAAGAAAATGAAGCATGACAGGTCAAGTTGAATCTCAAGTCGATTCCGCATCCAACTTGGGTGAAGTCACAGACCAAGTCGACTCCAGCAGTGACTTCAAGTGGTATTTTTCATCCAGAGTTGAAATCGAAGACGAGAGCGGCCGAAGTCGCATCCCAAGTCGACTCCGCATGTGACTTGGGTGAAGTCGCAGACCAAGTCGACTTCAGCATCGACTTCAACCATGTTTTTCTGTCCAAAGTTGAAATCAGAAACGAAAGCTGCCGAAGTTGCATCCCAAGTCGACTCCGCATGCGACTTGGGTGAAGTTGCAAACCAAGTCGACTCCAGCTTCAACTTCAGTGCGGAACTTGAAGACCAAGTGGACTCAAACATTCAACTTAGAACAAATGAAGATCACAATGAGTCTAAAGCTAAGTAAAGTTGCATGTATTCATCATGGAAAATCAAGATTAGATATTTCATGCATTCCAAGATTCAAGACTTAAGATATGGAATCAAAAGTTTTAAGATAGAAGAATCATAAAGAGTCTTAAGTAATATAAAATAGTGAAAAACAATCAAACATGAAGAAATTCAAGCAAGCAAGTCATTCCAAAGGATTTCAAGTTCATCAAGCAAGCTAAGGAAGTGAAGTCGCACTCGAAGTCGACTTCACCTGCGACTTGGGTCAAGTCAAGGACCAAGTCGACCTAGACTGGAACTTGAAGAAGTTGCGGACAGCTGAAGTCGACTCCATCTGCGACTTGGGTGAAGTCGCATCTGAAGTCGACTCGTCGCAACGGTCAAAAATTTTTCAAACGTTGACGCATTAAATGCGCGCCACCAACTTTCAAACGTTCGGATTCCCTCAACATTTATAAAAGGCATTCAATATGAACGAGAAGGGTAGCTGAGAATTCATTGAATGAGCATAACACTCATCTCTAAGAGCATTAAGTGATCAAGCCAACATCTAAAAGAAGAACCCTGCTTTCAAACTGCCAAGAGCCGATCATTAAATCTTTCAGACTGCTTCACAAGTTCTTCTCTGCGCCAAATCTGTCTCTACACACCAGTAACGTGTAGAAATTTTTTTTACATTTTCTTGTTGTATTGAACTTGATTTAGTTTGGGTAACTAAGACCAAGTGTAAGAAAAATAGTGTGTGATTGAAGTGGAACTCGTCATCTACTTGTGCTGTGAATTGTTGATGCCCCCTACAGCTGGAATCTAGAAGAGAGCAATGGCTCTAATTATTTTTGTGAAATACATAGTTGAACCCAAGTCACAAGAGGTGTGAACTTGGAAGAGTGGAGTAGGGAAGGTTGCCCGAACCACTATAAAATCTTGCTTGTTGATTTTTATTTCTGCTCTCTGCACTATGTTGCTTTCCATTTGTTTCTTCATAAAGGGGACTAGATTAATCCGGGATAAAAAATTTGTTTAAGTTAAAATTTTCAATTACCCAATTCACCCCTCCCCTCTTGGGTAATTGCCATTAACTCGGGACCAACAAGTGGTATCGGAGCAAGTCTTTGAGTTTTACCAAAGAGATCTTTTGATATGGCATCCCAATCTACTTCCGTTCCCGCATTTGCTGAAGGTCAATCCTTTACTAGGCCACCATTGTTTGATGGGAACAATTTCAGCTATTGGAAGCTACTTATGAAACAACTCATCATGGCTACCAATATGGACTCTTGAATTGCAATCCAAGATGGTGTAACTTTGCCTACTGATGAAAGAGCTTCCAAATGGACCGATGAGAAAGTGAAAACTGTTAAGAGCAACGCTAAGGCTATGAATTCTTTATTTTGTGCTCTTACCGCTTCTGAATATGATAGAGTATCCTCTTGTTTGACCGCCAAGGAGATATGGGATACACTAACATCTATCTATGAAGGAACTTCTCAAGTCTAAGAGACAAGGAGAAATATATTGATTAGAGAATTGGAAAGCTTTAAAATGCTAGAAACAGAAAATATTTCTGAAATATTTGCTAGATTCTCTAAAATTACTAATGCTTTGAAAGGTCTTAGAAAAGCTATCTCCGAATCTGAACAGGTCATGAAGATCCTAAGAGCTCTGTCGGAATCTTGGACTCCAAAGATTACTACAATAGAAGAAGCCAAGGACCTAAACACATTGAAGCTAGAAGACCTTATTAACTCATTAATGTCACATGAGCTAATTAAGAAGAGAAATGAAGATCACCACAAAGGAATGAAAGCAATTGCACTAAAGGTCACCCATAACTCGGATGAGTCCACCTCTTCATCCCACAACGATGATGAAGACATCGCTCTACTTACTCGCAAATTTCGAAAGTTTACGAGAAAAGAAAAGAACTTCAAAGATTTCAAAGAGAGACCACGAAAAGAGAAGAAGAAGGAGGGTACAAAGTGTTATAGATGCAGCGGTATGGGACATATGCAAGCTTAATGTCCTACACTGGAAGAAAGATCAAACGATCATCAAGAAAGGAAGGAAAGATACGAAAGCCAAAAATTTCAAAGGCCTAAGGGAGAAGGAATGTACGTAAATGAAGAAACTTCATCAACAAGTAGCTCCTCAACCAATGATTTTGAAGCGGCAAATTGCGCAAGAATATGCTGCATGACGAGGATTGAGCAAGAAGAAATTTCGAACACAACGGAAGTTTTGGAAGAACAAACTACATCAACAAAATGTACAAGTAATGAAGAAGTAACTTCTAAATTTTTTTATTCTCAATCTACTCATTCTTCTATTCAAGAATGTCTCAAATGTGCTAATTAGAGAAATTACAACTGCATATGATTCATTATATGAAGAAATTAAAAAACTAGAAAATAAGTTATCATTAAAGAGACAACAATGTAATTCCATCATTATTGTAAATGAAAAACTAGCAGAAAGAACAACAAAACTGAAAAAAGAAAATGAACTACTTTTGAAAGAAGTGGAGAAATTAAAAAAGGAGAATGAATCCTAAAATTAATCATTAGCTAAGTTCTCTAATCCAGGAGAAAATATGAAAATATTTCTGAACATGACCTCTCAAACAATAGAAGAGGTCTTGGATACTCCACATTTGAGCAAAGAGAAAGCTGCAAATCGAATGTGCCAATACTTGGAAAAAATCAAATCAAAAATGTACCCACTTACATACCTAAAGGGAAACAAATTGTTTAGACTAAAAGGCCAATTTTTGAACCACAACATACTTGGAGGCCTACTCCTAGACTACCAATGGCCTGCAATTTTTTCAATAAGATAGGTCACAAAATATATAGATGCAATTTTAAGAAACTGCATGACCATAGTGCAAAATTAGTTTGGATTACAAGAAACACAAGATTTGGGCTTTCAAAAATAGAACAACAAAGATTAAACAGTTTACTAACCCAAATAGACCCATAAAATGGGTACCAAAGAGATAAGCTTTATTTGCTTATTTTTCAGGTATGTTTTAAGGCAAAGGCAAGCAACGTTTGGTTCATGGATAGTGGTTGCTCAAGGCATATGACTGGAGAAAGAAGTTTATTTCATAAACTCAAGTCTTGCAACGATGGAACTGTTGCCTTTGGGAATAACGAGAAAGGTAAAATCAAAGGTAAATGAAATATTTACAGTATTTCAAATGCATGTATGGAAGATGTATTATTTATTAAGGACTCAAGCATAATTTAATGAGTATTAGCCAATTATGTGACAAAGGATACAATTTTGTATTTAAATCATCTATATGCAATGTATTTGATGGTGAACATATCATGTTTAGTGAAAAAAGACATGAAAATGTATATTTGGTTTCACTTGATGAACTAAATGGTCAATGTCTAATGACCATTGACAATGATCCATGGGTTTGGCATAAGAGGCTTGGGCATGTAAACATGTCAAATATCAAGACCCTATGGAAAAAGAATTTGGTAGAAGGATTGCCAAAATTGAAATATGACAAAGATAAAATTTGTAAGGCATGTCAACTATCAAAACAACTTAAAATGTCTTTCTCTACCAAAAAGGAGATTTTCACCACTAGACCACTTGAATTGCTACACATAGATCTATATGGGTCATCCGACATTTTAACCATTGGTGGAAAGAAGTATGTGTTTGTAATAGTTGATGACTTTTCAAGATTCACATGGGTAATTCTCCTAGCTAGCAAAGATAAAGCTTTCTCTATGTTTGCAACTTTTGTAAACCTGGTGCAAAATAAAAAAAAAAAGTACTATTATGACCATTAGTAATCATGGTGGTGAGTTTGAAAATAAATATTTTATAGAATTACGTAATGAAAAAAGAATTCACCACACATTTTCTGCACCAAGAACTCCACAACAAAATGGAGTGGTTGAAAGGAAGAATAGAATCATACAAGAGATGGCTAGAACAATGCTAAATAAAAGCAAATTATCCAAGAAATTTTTGGAGTGAAGCTATAGTACAGCTTGTCATGTGTTAAACCGAGTCACCATTAGAGCAATCTTGAAAAATACCCCATATGAGTTATGAAAAGGTAGAAAATTAAATATTTCATATTTTCGTGCTTTTGGTTGCACATGTTATGTTTTGAACAATGGAAAATCCAACTTGGAAAAACTGGATGCTAAGAGTGATGAGACAATATTCCTTGGTTACTCATCAAATAGCAAAGCATATAGAGTCTTCAATAAAATGAACCAAGTTGTAGAAGAGTCAATACATGTTGTTTTTGATGAATTTAATCCATGTTCCAAAAGAAAAGATGATTTAAGTGATGCAGATGATGTCGCAAGTAACCTTGAAAAATTGCATGTGGAAAAGCAAGAAGAATCCACGGAGAAAAGGGTAAGTGAAGGTAATAATTCCTATAAACCTCCAACTGATTTTAAAGTTCAAAAATGTCCATCCAATTGAGCAAGTTATAGGCAAATTTATGAAGGTGTTAAAACTAGAAGGTCAAAACAAAATATTTGTGGACAATACGCCTTTGTATCCAAAATTGAACCAACCACCATTAACCAAGCTCTCGATGATGAAAACTGGATCATAGCAATGCAAGAGGAATTAAATCCATTTGAAAGAAACCAAGTTTAGCATTTTGTTCCAAGACCAAAGGACTGTACTGTCATTGGCACAAAATGGGCCTTTATGAACAAATTAGATGAAAGTGGACTCGTGGTGAGAAACAAAGCTAGACTTGTGGCAAAAGGATATTCACAAGAAGAAGAATAAACTTTGAGGAATCCTATGCCCCGGTTGCTAGATTAGAGTCATTCGCATTTTACTAGCCTTTGCATCTCACATGAACTTTAAGTTGTTTCAAATGGATATTAAAAGTGCATTTTTGAATGGGTATATAAATGAAAAGGTGTATGTTGAACAACCACCTGGATTTGAGGAGAAAGATCAATCTAAATTTGTAGACAAATTAACCAAAGCATTATATGGAATAAAACAAGCTCCAAAGGCTTGATATGAAAGATTAAGCAAATTTTTGAATGATCATGAATTCCAAAAAGGAAAGGTAGACACCAGTTTATTTATCAAGTATAAAGAAAAAATATCTTGATCATTCAAATTTATGTAGATGATATTATTTTTTGTGCTACTAATGAGATCCTTTGTCAAGAATTTTCTAAGCTTATGCAGAAGGAATTTGAAATGAGTATATGATGGGGGAGCTTGACTTCTTCCTTGGACTACAAATTAAGCAACTAAGTGAATGGATCTTCATAAACCAGTCCAAGTATATCAAAGAAATGTTAAAGAAGTTTGGCATGAAAAATAGCAAAGGGGCAAACACGCCTATGAGCTCAACCATTAAAATTGACAAAGACGAGAAAGGCAAACCTGTTAATTTAAAATTATATAGAAGCCTGATAGGCTCTTTATTAAATTTAACTGCTTCTAGACCCGATATACTGTTTAGTGTTTGTATGTGCTCTAGATTTCAATCATGTCCAAAAGAATCACACTTGGTAGCTATAAAAAGAATTTTTAGATATTTAGTAGATACTACCAACATAGGACTTTGGTATCCAAAGGGTTCTAATTTTGATCTAATCGGCTACTCGGATGCAGATTTTGCTGGTTACAAGGTAGATAGAAAAAGCACTAGTGGAACATGTCAGTTTCTTGAAAACATGTTGGTTTCATGATTTTCAAGAAAACAAACTAGTGTTGCTCTATCTACCGCGGAAGCCGAATATATTGCCGCCGGGAGCTGTTGTGCCCAATTGCTTTGGATAAAACAACAACTTAGGGACTATGGCACGAATTTTAAAGATATACCTATTAGATGTGATAATACTAGTGCAATACGTTTAACTAAAAATCCAGTATTGCATTCTAGGACCAAGCATATAGATCTAAGACATCATTTTATTAGAGAACATGTAAAAAATCATGATATTTGTTTGGAATATGTAAAAACAGAAGATCAAATTGCAGATATTTTTACCAAACCTCTAGCAAAAGAAACATTTTATAAAATTAGAAATGATATGAAAATGATTGAATTAACTTAGAAAAGCACAAGCTGAGGGGGAGCACAGGTTCAAGGGGGGCAACCCTACCATTCTCAAAGGATTAACCAGCTCCATCTCTACTTTTTAATCAATTGACAAAAAAGGGGAGAAGAAATTAGGATTTGAGTAGTCTCTGTTTTAAACGCTTGTATGAATGGTTTTAGGTGGTTTTTAGTCTTAAATGTTTGTATGAATATTTCTAACTTGTGATTTATTGGAAATGAAATATGTATGTTTTAAAGACATTGAAAGATATACACACAAATCAGTTTTGTCAATCATCAAAAAGGGGGAGATTGTTGGAAACATGTGGAAAATAAGCCAAATCTATGTTTTGATGATTAACAAATCAATTTGAGTAAGTTTTAGTTACTAACATGTTTGTGAAAATGATTAAAGGATATACAAATGAAGAAAATAAAGCATGACAGGTCAAGTCAAATCCCAAGTCGACTCCGCATGCGACTTGGGTGAAGTCGCAGACCAAGTCGACTCCAGCAGCGACTTCGAGTGGTATTTTTCGTCCAGAGTTGAAATTGGAGACGAGAGCTGCCGAAGTCGCATCCCAAGTTGACTCCGCATGCGACTTAGGTGAAGTCGCAGACCAAGTCGACTTCAGCATCGACTTCAACCATGTTTTTCTGTCCAAAGTTGAAATTGGAAACAAAAGCTGCCGAAGTCGCATCCCAAGTCGACTCCGCATGCGACTTGGGTGAAGTCGCAAACCAAGTTGACTCCAGCTTCGACTTTAGTGCGGAACTTGAAGACCAAGTGGACTCAAACATTCAACTTAGAACAAATGAAGATCACAACGAGTCTAAAGCTAAGTAAAGTTATATATATTCATCATGGAAAATCAAGATCAGATATTTCATGCATTCCAAGATTCAAGACTCAAGACATGGAATCAAAAATTTTAAGATAGAAGAATTATAAAGAGTCTTAAGTAATATAAAATGGTGAAAAAAATCAAACATGAAGAAATTCAAGCAAGCAAGTCATTCCAAAGGATTTCAAGTTCATCAAGCAAGCTGAGAAAGTGAAGTCGCACCCAAAGTCAACTTCACTTGCTACTTGAGTCAAGTCGAGGACCAAGTCGACCTAGACTGGAACTTGAAGAAGTTGCGGATAGCTGAAGTCGACTCCATCTGCGACTTGGGCGAACTCGCATCCGAAGTCGACTCCATCTGCAACTCGGGTCGCAACGTTCGGAAATTTTTCGAACGTTGGCACATTAAATGCGTGCCACCAACTTCCAAACGTTCGGATTCCCTCAACATTTATAAAAGGCATTCAATATGAACAAGGAGGGTAGCTGAGAATTCATTAAATGAGCATAACTCCCATCTCTAAAAGCATTAAGTGATCAAGCCAACATCTAGGAGAAGAACTCTGCTTTCGAACTGCCAAGAGCCAATCGTTGAATCTTTCAGACTACTTCGCAAGTTCTTCTTTGCGCCAAATCTGCCTCTACACACCAGTAACATGTAGAAATTTTATCTTACATTTTCTTGTTGTATCGAACTTGATTTAGTTTGGGTAACTAAGATTAAGTGTAAGCAAAGTAGTGTGTGATTAGAGTGAAACTCGTCACCTACTTGTGCTGTGAATTGTTGATGCCCCCTAGAGCTGGAATCTAGAAGAGAGCAGTGGCTCTAGTTGTATTTATGAAATACATAGCGGAACTCAAGTCACAAGAGGTGTGAGATTGGAAGAGTAGAGTAGGGAAGGTTGCCCGAACTACTATAAAATCTTGCTTGTTGATTTTTATTTCTGCTCTCTGCACTGTATTGCTTTCTATTTATTTCTTCATAAAGGGAACTAGATTAATCCGGGGTCAAATTTCTGTTTAAGTTAAAAATTTCAATTACCCAATTCACCTCTCCCCTCTTCGGTAATTGTCATTAACTCGGGACCAACACTGCGAATGCCCTTGACTGATGTGGGTGGAGGCAGTTTCTTGATCGTCTAGATCTTAGCTTTGTCAACTTCGATTCCCTATTTGGAAACTCTGTGCCCAAGTACGATGTCCTCTTGCTCCATAGAGTGACACTTTTCCCAGTTGAGAACCAGGTTCGTGTCTTCACAACGCTGGAGCATCTTTGATAAATTTGCAAGGCACTCATCATAGGAATTTCTAAATACCGAGAAATAATCCATGAATACCTCCAAAAAATCTTTCACCATATCAGTAAAAAAGGCCATCATATAACACTGAAAAGTTGTTGGTGCGTTGCATAGGCCAAATGACATTTACCTGAATGCGAATGTGCCATATGGACATGTGAATGTGGTCTTCTCCTGGTCTTTAGGTGCTATCATGATCTGGTGGTAACCTGAATAGCCATCTAGAAAACAATAGAACTCTCGCCCCGCCAACCTGTCCAGCATCTGATCAATGAATGAAAGTGGAAAATGATCCTTTCGAGTGGCTTTGTTCAGCTTTCGGTAGTCCATACAAACTCCCCAACTAGTAACTGTCCTAGTTGGGATCAATTCATTGTTCTCGTTGGAGACCACTGATATTCCACCTTTCTTCGGGACGCACTGCACCAAACTGACCCAAGAGCTATCGGAGATCAAATAGATCACGCTTGCATCTAGCCATTTGATGACCTTCTTTTTAACCACTTCTTTCATGATAGGGTTCAATCTTCTCTGCGCTTCAATGGATGGCCTAAAATTTTCCTCCACTTAAATTTTATGCATGCAAAAGGATGGGCTGATACCTCTGATATCAGCGATGGTCCATCCTATAGCCTTTTTGTGGTTCCTAAGCACTCTGAGCAATTTTTTTTCCATGGGATCTAATGCAGAAGAAATGATCACCGGGAGTGAGGTTCCGCTCCCAGATAGACATATCTTAAGTGCTTTAGCAGAGGTTTCAGCTCCAAAACAGGCGGCTCTTCGATCGACGGCTTTAAATATTTGAAAGAGTCTGGTTTGAACTCCAGCGACTCGAACTTCTGTGGATATCGTGTAAAGGTTGGAGCTTATTGCAAGTAGCGTATCATCTCTGTCGATTCGTCGTCAGATTTATTGATTTCTCCAACCAGCAATGCTTCTAGGATGTCCTTGTAAGATGTGACTTGGAATTTAGCTTGAACCGCTAAATCCACCATATCGATCATTAGACATTCCTCTGGATCATTCGGTAGTTGCATCGCCTTGAACACGCTGAATGTAACATGGTTGCACCTGCATGGTTAACTCTCCAGCTTATACATCAATGATAACCTTGTCTGTTGCAAGGCAAGGCCGACCTAGGATAATTAGCACGTCCCGGTCTTCTTCATAATCTAGAATAATGAAATTTACTGGGAAAATGAACTTGTCTACTTTGACAAGAACATCTTCAATGATACCCTCTAGATATGTCATAGATCGATCCGCCAGTTGCAACATGACTGTCGTAGGTCGAGCTTCCTTAATACCCAGCTTTCTGAAAATTGACTTGGCATGAGATTTATACTGGTTGTCAAGTCACATAGAGCTCTCCTGAAATACTGGTTTCTGATCGTGCACGGGATAGTAAAGTTCCTTGGATCCTTGAGCTTGGGTGATAGCTTCCTCTGCACCATGGCACTCGTCTCCTCTATTAATGTTATCGTTTCGAATTTCGTCAACCGCCTTTTCTTCGACAGAACATCCTTCATAAATTTTGCATAACTTGGCATCTGCTCCAAGGCTTTGACAAGAGGTATGTTGATATGCAACTGTTTTAGTACCTCCAAAAATTTCTTGAACTAGCCGTCTTTGTTCTTTGCAAATCTCTGAGGAAATGGAAGAGGAGGCCTTTGAATTGTGGTTGTTTCATCATCAGGCTACTTTTGGTTTGTGTCTGGTTCCTCTGCCTTTTGTGACTGATGAATAAGAGGACTAGTGGTTTTAGTTTCAGCTTCTGACGGAGTTATGTCTGGCAGCTGCTTTCCACTACGCAATATAACTGCTTGCACTTGCTCTTTGCCTTTTCCTTTTGAATTTTGTTCAGTATCGCTTGGTAGTTGATGCGCACCAAGTGCTTGTCGTTAAGAGTACTGTGATCACCAGTTTAATTAAAATTAACCGAAACACATTAAAGCTACCACTATACGGGTGATAGTGTAGAATAACGATGAGTCGGGTCGAATCCACAGAGAGGCGATGTAGTTTTGAATTATTTTTAAGAGAAAAAGAAGGTATAGAGAAGGGAGAGAAAAAGAAAGAGAGAAGAGAGACGTTGGAGAGAGAAAAGAAAAGAGCAATTAGAAGAAATTAGAGAGAGAAAGAGAGAAGAGAGAAAGAGGAGAGAGAGAGAGACGTTAGAGAGAGAGAGAAGAAGAAATTAGATAGATAAGAGAGAAGAGAGAAGAGAGAGAAAGAGAGAAGAGAGAAAGAGAAGAGAAAGAAAGAAAAGGAAAGGAATTAAGAGAGAGGAGAGAGAAGAGAGAGAAAGAGGTGTTGGGGAGAGAAGAGAGAGAAAGAGGTGTTGGGGAGAGAAGAGAGAGAAAGAAATCAGAAAAAAATGAAAGAAATTAGAAGAAAAGGAGAAGAAATTAGAGAGATAAGAAAGAAGAAAGATAGAGAGACGTCAGAAAGAAGAAAATAGAAAATAGAAGAAATTAGAGAGAGAGAGAGGGAAAGAAATTAGAAAGAGAGAGAAAGAAGGGAGAAAAGATTTGAACATAAAAGAAATGGAGACAAGAAGCTAAAAGAAATTAACTAACAACTTAATTAAAACTATTCTAAGAAAGCAATAAAAGCTATGAAATTTAACTATTAAAGCAGGAAAGAGAATTACATTAAATTTAATCTAAAAATTAAAACTACAAATTAAAAAGTAATAACTACGAAACACTACAAAGCATAAAATAATAAAATTTACATCACCTGAATATGGAGAGCAAAATCTACACATAATAAAAAATTTTATTGCTTGGCCCCACCTCCTTGCTAGGGGTCCCACAAGATGGGTTCCACCCACTTGCTATGGGGTCCCACAAAATGGGTCCCACCCAAGGGGTTGTGTGTGGGGTATGGGGTCCATTTTTCTTAGGATGAGTGGATCCTTTTTATAGTTGAGGGAGGGGCCCCTTGAAAATCACTCCTAGTGATGTGGGATTCTCGTCCCGTCGTTTGCCTTGGCTGCTTTCTTAGTTTGAGCGATGCAGCTAATACATTGACCTGCACTCCACGCCATGATAATTACCGTTGGTGGAACTTGCAAATCTGGGCGGTTGGACGGAAGATCATGCTAGGCAAAATCCAGACAGCGAATTAATTTGAATTTTCAACTTCTTGACGGAATCGGCTGCTACTTGTTGCTTCCGATTTGGAGTGGGGTCTGGCCGCTGGAATTGGCTTGAAAGAGGGCTGCTGGCTTGTTGGGGATGAAAAAACGGCAACCATGGCTGTCTTCGGTGGTTTGCCACTTAGACGATTTGCGGCTGGAATTCATTTGCAGCTGCCGGTCATATGGGTTTTCCATGGCGGCCATTTCTGCTGGAGGCGAGGATCAATGGAAGCTGCAATGGCTGTCGTCCGGTTTTGCTTTGGATCGGTGAGCTGGTGCCAGCAGATCTTGAAAAAGGGGCGCCGGTGCGATGGAAGAAGCAGACGAGATCGTGATTGCTGGGTTTCTGATCGGACACGGTCAGGAGAAGAATGTGTCGCCAGCGTTGATCATGGCATGGTGGACCGATTTCGGTGCAGCTGGTGGCTAGATTTCATTTTTGGTTCGAAACAGTTCCGAAAAATGCACGGCTGCTGACTTGCCGTGGTTGAATCGTGGCTGCCTGTTGCTTGAATCGTTGCTGCCATGGCTGCCAGCTTTGATGGAGAAGGCTGCCTTGGTTCACCCGAGAAGGAAAGAAGAGAAAGGAGCTCGCCGGACTTGGAGAAGATGGCTGCCTGTAGCCGTGATTGGGTTTGGGCGAAAACAGATTTGTGATGGAAGTTAGGTGAATGGGTGAATGGGTTCTTGTTGATGACTAGCTCGCCGGATTTGAGGAGAGCCGCTAATTTTGGAGTTGCTGAAAAATCGCGGTTTGCCATTTCTGCTCGAATATTCATGGCCGGATGGGTTAGATTGCAGATAGAATTTTTACAAATTAAAACCCGATTGGTAGACTTTAGCATCGCGCAGTGAGCTGCTGAAAATCCAACTAACGCAGGGATGGTCGCAAATTGGGATTTCTAGTTTGGTGGCATTCGGAAGTTGCTGATGGAGATTTTTCGGCTGGATGCAGCTACGAATTGATGGAATTCAGCTCCATAAATTTTCAATTGACAGCTTTTGTTGAAGGGATGCCGCGGGGAATTGCAATGGTGCTGGATTTGGGGCTGGTTTTTACTTGCGGCCGGTTTGGGAAGATGGAGCACCATAACAGGTGCTCCAGCGATCCACGCTCACTCGCACCTATTTTACAAAAAAAATGAAAATGAAAATATTACCCAAATAATTTCGACATGCTACAGATATTTCGTAATTTTCATTTTGTATTCTTTTTAATATTCATTTATATAACTTTATTTTAAGATTACATAATAGTCCACTTCAACCCATATTTTATAATTATATATATTTTACCCTGTTTAATCATTCTATAAATTTGTCCGAATTATCTTAATACGTTAATGCATATTTTAAAATTTTCTAAGGGATTGAGTCATAATTTTATATTTTCAAAAATGTTGCAAAATGACCCGTTTTTATAGCAAAATCAAATATTCTATTAAAAATATGATTTTCATGAAATTTTACTTAAAACATGCATTTAATTAACATTTTAATATTTAATAACGTGAATTTAATATGAAAATAAATAAAAAAATTTAGACTTATCAGTAGTGCACCTTGAGGTCGGTTGTTTAGGGCCGAAGCAAGTTGGCTAATCTGTGCTTCCAAGTTTCTATTTGTCATGATCTGGGATTGCATGAAAAGATTTTTCAGATCCAATTTTTTTTCTTCTCAAGGTGGTGGATTGAGTTGAACTGGTCTGGCTGGCTGTTGCTGAGATGGCTGTTGTGAGAATCCCAGTGGCTCGTTTGGCCTCGTCTAGTTATTCCATGAGAAATTTGAATGATTCCTCTAGCCTTGATTGTACTTGTTTGCATATGGATTAGCTGGATTTCTCTAGAAATTACCCACTTAATTAATGGACTCCGGATTGAAGGCACATTTATCACTGGGGTGGCCGAATTCTCCGCACCATGTATAATGCTCCGCCAATGACTGATGCGATGTGGAAGCCCCTACTGCTTTGACATTAGCAGGCCTAGATAAGTTCTATATTTGCTTGGATAAAGCGTCAATGTGGGCATTAATAGATGAGATCGCGTCTAATTGGAGTAGACCCCCACTTTGACTTCTGTCAGACGGCAATTGATAAGTGTTGCCTGCCATATTTTTCAACAGGACGTACGATTCTCTGTAACTCTTCCTTAGCAAGGAACCATTTGATGATTAATCCATCATATGACGGGTGGAATTCTGGAGGCCATTGTTAAAGATTTGGATTTATACCCATGGCTGAATTTCATGATGTGGGCACTTCTGGAGCAACTCTTTGAACCAACCTCACGCTTCCAATTGTTGGTCCCGAGTTAATTGCAATTACCTAAGAGGGGAGGGGTGAATTGGGTAATTAAAATTTTTCAACTTAAACAGAAATTTTACCCTGAATTAATCTAGTACCTTTTATGAAGAAACAAATGGAAAGCAATATAGTGCAGAAATCAACAAACAAGATTTTATAGTGGTTCAGGCAACCTTTCCTACTCCACTCTTCCAAGCTCACACCTCTTGTGACTTGAGTTCCACTATGTAATTCACAAATATAACTAGAGTGACTGCTCTTTTCTAGATTCCAGCTCCAGAGGGCATCAACAATTTACAGCATAAATAGGTGACGAGTTCCACTCCAATCACAACTACTTTGCTTACACTTGATCTTAGTTACCTAAACTAAATCAAGTTCAATACAACAAGAGAAATTAAAAGAAAGTTTCTACACGTTACTGATGTGTAGAGGAAAATTTGGTGCAGAGAAGAACTTGTACAGTAGTATTGATGATTCAACAAGCAGCTCTTGGCAGTTTGAAAGCGGAGTTCTTCTTCTATTGATGGCTTAATGACTTAATGCTCTCAGAGATGGGAGTTGTGCTCAATCAATGATTTCTTAGCTACCCTCCACGTTCATATTGAATGTCTTATATAATTGGCGAGGGAATCCGAACATTTGAAAGTAGGTGGCGCGCATTTAATGCGCAAACGTTCGAAAATTTCCGACCGTTGCGACCCAAGTCGCAGGTGGAGTCGACTTCGGGTGCGACTTCGCCCAAGTCGCAGATGGAGTCGACTTCGGATGCGACTTCGGCTGTCCGCAACATCTTCAAGTTCCAGTCTAGGTCGACTTGGTCCTTGACTTAACCCAAATCGCGGGTGAAGTCGACTTCGGGTGCGACTTCACTTCCTTAACTTGCTTGATGAACTTGAAATCCTTGGAGATGACTTTGATCTCTTGATTTTCTTCAAATTAATGTTCTTCCCTTGATTATATCTCTTGGAACTCAGTATAATCATCCTAGCTTGATGTCCTTTAGCTCCTTGACTTGCAAATTTTGAATCCTTGAATCTTGAGTATATGCATGGAAGATGTCCGAGTATGTGTTCATGATCCAACATGATGGATTCATGCAACCCTGCTTGCTTTGGTCTTCATTTGATTTTCATTTGATCCAAGTCGAGTATTTGAGTTGACTTGGCCTTCAACTTCACTCAAGTCTAGCATTGAGTCGTCTTGATCTGTAAGTTCCGCACTGAAGTCGAAGCTGGAGTCGACTTGGTCTGCGACTTCACCCAAGTCGCATGCAGAGTCGACTTGGGATGCGACTTCGGCAGCTCTCGTCCTCGATTTCAACTCTGGACAGAAAAATTAAGTTTGAAGTTGATGCCGGAGTCAACTTGGTCTGCGACTTCACCCAAGTCACATGCGGAGTCGACTTGGGATGCGACTTCGGTAGCTCTCGTCCCCGATTTCAACTCTGGACAGAAATGACATTTTGAAGTCACTGCTGGAATCGACTTGGGGATCGACTTGGCCTAAGTCAATGTCTGAGTCGACTTGGAATTCGACTTGACCTGTCATGCTTCATTTTCTTCATTTGTATATCCTTTAATCATTTTCACAAACATGTTAGTAACCAAAACTTACTCAAATTGATTTGTTAATCTTCAAAATATAGACTTGGCTTATTTTCCACATGTTTCCAACATCGATAGAGTATCTTCTCCATATTGTTTCAATGAGAGGATATCCATTTTGAGTTTGGCTAACTTGATAGGTGAAAAATACATCTCCAGGAACTGCTAAGCCAAGTCATTCCACGTGCTGACAGAGTTCGGTGGCAAGGAATCCAATCACTCCAAAGCTCTATCCCTCAGTGAAAACGGAAAAGTTCGTAGCTTCATTACTTCATTGGATACTCCATTCTGCTTGAATGTGTTCATGATCTACAAGAAATTCTGTGGATGGTGGTGTGGATCTTCAGAAGATAATTCTCTAAACTGCCCAATTGATTGGAGCATTTAGAATACCACCAATTTTATTTCAAAGTTGTTGGTATCGATAGGAGGAGGTTGAATGCTAGTCTGAACTGCATTTTGCCCCAACGCAATAAGATCCCAAATAGGTTAGTCCAAATTATCTTGTGGTGGATGAATTGGAACCTCAACCCTTTGGTTTCCATATTAGTCTGCATGAATGTTCTCGTCCTAATTCCCAATGCGCTCCATTGTATGCTATTGACTCCTAGCTTCTCTGCTCTTGCAACGTCTTCTTAGATAAGTCTTTTCTAGCTCCGGATCAAATGGTTTGATAATATCCTTTCCAGCCTTGCCTCGGCGCATACAAAAATAATGAACCCTACAAAAACTAATTTAATTGCAATCAGCTGAAAATTTCTAAACTAAAAGAAATTATAAAATGAAATATATTTACATAATTATACAAGAAAGCAATAAAACTAATTATAATTAGTTACACCGAATATCCCTAACAACGACGCCAAAAACTTGACGAGTTACGTATATGTCTAATTAAAATGCTCGTTTTAACGCAAGTATACGTGCCGAAGTAAAGAGTAAGTTAAGTATCATTCCCATGAAGATATGGTCTAACTAAGATTTTTAGTTAGTTTAATTGCTTTCGGTGAGTAGAAAAGGAATTTCATAATTAAGAAAGAAAATATCAAATGCATAAAAAATAGAGAAGAGTTTCACGGGACAGCTGGAATGCTAAAAGGAAATTATCAATTAGGATGACAGATGTGATAGTTGGGAGTCCTTGAATCTAAACTATATCACGTTGGTTCCTTTTCATTAGATTGTGCAGGAATTTACTAGTCCAAGTTTAATAGTCTTTATATATATCTTCCAACACATATAAAGCTAATTACACAACATTCAATCACTACGTTCCCATGCAATTAAATAAAATAGAATTGATAGATACATAACTTGTTCATGACTACATAAGATTTAACGGAATATTCTTATCCATTAAACAACTCCCCTTAACAAAAAAGAAACTTATGCCCTACACATGGATCTGGCAGGGATCTTCCTTTTTCAAGGATTAATCCTGCAATTAAATTATCTTACAAGGTAGCTAATCTTGTAAAAAAATATTAGACAACATATGCAAGGGTAAATCCACATTGTACAATCATATAGAAATCAAATATTCATTTTTGAATCTTAAAGAACCAAAACAGTATAGTTAGATGTCAATTCATCCTAACTACCCATCTATGGAAGTTTAACTCAAAAACATGACATCAAAAATGTTGGCCCCGAGTTTAATGGCAAAACCCAAGAGGGGAGGGGTGAATTGGGTTCTTGAAAAATTCTTTGGTAAGTTAAAACTTAACCCCTTGTAATTTCAATCCCCTTGATGAAACGTGATATGAGATAGAATGAGAGGGTGTAAATGGAATATAAAAATGTAAACAATCAAACCAAACAAGAGACAACGATATATAGTGGTTCGGGCAACCTTCCCTACTCCACTCTTCCAAGCACACACCCGTTGTGTCTTGGGTTCCACTATTGTATCTTCAATACAATCTAGAGCACCCACTCTCTTCTAGATTCTAGCTCTAGAGGGCATATACAATAATCACTTGTTGGTGAGACCAACTCCAACCAACCAAGTCCAAACGATTGGTGAGACAAACTCCAACTAATCAAGCAAAACCCGTTAGTGAGACAAACTCAAACCAACCCCCTGTTTTGCTTCTTCTTGAATTCGGTCTCCAACACCGATTCAAGGCAACAACACAAAATAAAATAAACAAAAGAGAAATTACACTTTACAATGTGTATTCGATTAAGCACCGGAAGCTCCTTGTCATGTAGATGATAAACTTGGAAGCGCACTTGAAAGTTGTAGCACTTGGAAGCTTCAATAGTTATTCAAATATCTTCAACACACATGAATATAAGAAGATGAAAGCTCAACTTGTGTTTTCCTCTTTCTTTTCTCCTTCTCTCTTCTCTCCACGTTCATTCTTCAATGGTATATATAGAGGAAAAAAGGTTCTAGCCGTTGGAGTGGAGGTTCACGCGCATCTAGAGCTCCAACGTTCGGATTTTCGACCGTTACGAGTTGAAGTCGCAAGTGGAGTCGACTTCGGATGAGTGGAGTCGACTTCGGATGGGTGAAGTCGACTTGGGATGCGACTTCGCCTTGTAAAAACTTGCTGTCCAGAATTTTGCCTTCGAAGTTGCAGGTGAAGTCCACTTGGGTCTGGGACTTCACCCAAGTCGCAAGCGAAGTCGACTTGGGATGAGACTTCACTTTGCTGTCTGTCCGAAGTCGCAGGTGAAGTCGACTTGGGTCTGAGACTTCACCTTGCTGTCTGTCCGAAGTCGCAGGCGAAGTCGACTTGGGTCTGAGACTTCACCCAAGTCGCAAGTGAAGTCGACTTGGGCTGAGACTTCACTTTGCTGAACTTGCAATTCATGAACTAGAACTCTTGAAACTTAAATTATTTCACATTCTCATTTTCATACACATAATTAGAGACAAAATATCTGAGAACACTTAGACAAATGTGTTAGATCCTTTTTAATGATATTTCAATTATTTGTTAATCATCAAAATCAAATTAACCATTCTATTCGATAAGCACATGATCAATAATCTCAACAAAAAATCCATTACATCCACAATGAAAGTATTTTAAGGAAACAGAGAAAAGGAAATAAAATGAGAAAGAGAAAACTGAATCTCGGAAGCTTCCACCAACGAGATGGAATCTCCTCTTCAGATTGTGCTTGAAACAAGTTTTGTTCCTTCTCTGTGCTGCTGCTCCATCGACTCTCTCTCCCGTGCACGAATCCCTAGGTTTCTATTTAAATCAATTAACTCGTACAGCACACGTGCAGAAATGCACGTGTGCGGATTTGCCGTGGCGCCTAGGCACCAACTCCCTAGATGCTACGTAACTTCGAAACTCTTCGGGATGCCTCTGTATACTATTGAAGTGGCGCCTGGGCGCCAACTATCTAGAAGCTTTGCGATTTGGAAACATCCCGGAATGCGTCTGTATGCTAGTGAAGTAGTGCCTAGGCGCCCCACGCCGACGCCTGAGCGCCAACTCATTGGAAGTATTTTATCGTGTGAGGTGCTAGAACTTTTGGCTAAGGCATGTAGGGTGGCGCCTGGGCGCCAACTCACCTGCTTCACTTGACTCTGTTCTTCATTCGACTCGCTCGCATGCCTATAATTGTCCGTCCTTCCTACAAAAATGACTGAAACTAAATAAATTGACTAAAAATGTCTATTTTATACTAAAAATGCATAAAAACTACATAATGCTCCTAAAATGCAAAGCGAGTAAGAACTAACCTAAATGGATGTAAACTAACTACAGTCTCTTGGACTAACACACAAAAATAGTCTGAAATAGGTCATGATAACTCGCATTTTCGTGAGTTATCAGAACCTCTTACACCCAGTATCTTTACAACATCATTGCCATCATCACATAGTTCCGAAAAGCAAATAAAATAAAACCATATACCTTCTACTATTCCTAGTAGATTTCCTTTGAAGTTTGAGCCAAATATTGATAGACCACAACCAGAGCTCTCAGAATCAAATTTTCAAATAAATGAAGTAATATATAATGATATATTTGTATTTAACAAGAACCTATTATTAAAAGATTATAGATATCTTAAAAATAGAGAATAAAATAAATAGATCAAAAAAATTATTTAAAATAAGAATACAATAGTCTCATTAAGAAATGGTTACACTATTGTATAGCAAGAAAACAAAACATTCAATTTTTTACGTGGTATGATAAACAAGTACTAGATTCAGTAAATATGATGAGAACATTAGAATCATCAACGACTCAACCTCCTTCACCATCAGAGTCTCACCCTCTAATAGAAATCTAGCCTGAAATAAGGAATAATCGATCAAACAAAGAAATGTTGAAAATTAAGGCAAATTAAGCATAATCCATATTTTGATGATTACCAACTCAATTTGAGAAATATTTAAGTATTAATAAGGTTGCTTGGTATTGCCAAGGTATATAAAATCAAAGTTCAAAAGATAGCAGGTCAAGTCACAACCTCTAGTCGACTCAAACATCAACTAGGTTAAGTCGATATCCAAGTCAACTCTAGGAATGATTTCAAACGACAAAAAAAACTCCAAAACTGAAATTGAGACTCAAAGACAGGTGAAGTCGCAACCGAAGTTGACTGCGCTTGCAACTTAGGTGAAGTTGCAACCCCAATACGACTCCATCTGCGACTTCATCATGCGACTTAGGTGAAGTCGCATCTCAAGTTGACCCAAGTATGCAACTTGAGTGAAGTCAAATTCCAAGTCGACCCAGGCCTGCAACTTAAGCATGAGCCAACCTTATATTATTTCAAAGATTCTTTTGAAATAGAGATCAAAATCAAGAAGAAATGAAAATCATGATTCAAGGCCACAAAGGAGGATACCGAAGACTAAGTTGTTGTAGTATTACACAACTCTTGCTTCATAAGGCATATCAAAGAACGTCCAATGAAGATCCAAGCATTTGAGAAGAAAAGAAGAGATGATCATACACAACAAGTAGATCATATGCAAAGCTTTGAAGTTCCAACATGATATATGGCGGGTGAAGTTGCATACCAAGTCGACTCCACCTGTGACTTGGGTCAAGTCCGAGACTAAGTCGACCTAAACCTAGAACTTAGTTGGAAGCTGAAGACCGAAGTCGCTTCCGAAATCGACTCCAGCCTGCGACTTGGGTGAAGTCGCACCCGAAATCGACTCCACCCTGCAACTTGAACGAAGTCGACTCCAAATGCGATTTGGCTCGCAACGGTTGGAAAAATTCGAACGTTGACATATTAATTGCGCGCCACCTACCACCAAACGTTCAAATTTACTTCTCATTATTTAAAGAGCATCAAGTGAACGTAGATGAAGTTGGCAAAAAATTAAATGAGCTCACCTTCCACTCTTTTTTGCATTCAAAGTGATCTACAATAAATTTGAAGAAGAACTTGGCGTTTAAACTGCTGAAAGCTGCATTGTTCAATCAACAACTACTTCCACAAGTTCTTCTACTTTTACAAAACTGCCTCACAATCTGTAATATGTAGATCTTTTTTATTCATTGTTTATTATTTTTTTCACTTGGTTTGGCATAGGAGACCGAAACCAAGTGACGGCAAAGTAGTGTGTGATTGGAGTAGAACTCGTCATCTACTTGTGTTGAGATTGTACAAGCCCCCTAAAGCTAGAATCTAGTAGAGAGCTGTTGGTCTAAGTGTTGGTCCCGAGTTGATGGCAATTACACAAAATGGGAGGGGTGAATTGGGTAATTAAAATTTTAAACTTTAATTAGAAACTTTTGCCCCGTTTAATTTAATCCCCTTTGATAAAATAAATGGAAAGCAGTGAGATAATAAAAGCAGAAATGAAAAGCAATAGACAAGATTTTATAGTGGTTCGGGTAACCTTCCCTACTCCACTCTTCTAAACTCACTCTTTTGTGACTTGGGTTCTACTATGTATTCCGCGAATACAACTAGAGCCCTCGCTTTTTTCTAGATTCCAGCTCTAGGGGGCATACACAGCGAGAGCCTTCACTCTCTTCTAGATTCTAGCTCTAGGGGGTGTATACAATAAATAGCACAAGTAGGTGACGAGTTTCACTCCAATCACAATCCTACTTTGCTATAACTTAGTTTCAAATTCAAACCAAGTACCAAAAACCAAATAATAAGATGAAATAAAAAAAGTCTACACTTTACAGATTTGTGTAGCAAGTTTCAGCTCGAGGAAGAGTTTGTAGAAGCAACGAATCATTTTGCGTTGAAGCAAACATCAACTTTGAAGCTTGTTCTTCCTTTGAAAGTGTATAGATCACTCAATTGTAGAGAAAAGTGGATTAAAACTCTTAGTAGTACTTCTTTCCTCTTTTTCAGCTCTTACTTGTCTATTTCCACGTTTGCTTGAGTGTCTACATATAGAAGAGGGAGAATTTTGAACGTTATAGAGTTGGTTGGCGCGTAATAAATATTCCAACGTTTAAAAATTCGAACGTTATTTCTCCAATCGCAGGTGGAGTCGACTTCGTGTACGACTTCGCCCAAGTCGCATGCTGGAGTCGACTTCAGGTGTGACTTCGGTTGTGCTTAGCTTGTTCAAGTTCTTCCTCGGGTCGACTTAGCCTTAGACTTGGCCCAAGTCGCAAGTGGAGTCGACTTCGTCTGGAACTTGACCCAAGTCGATCTTGGAATCGACTTCGGGTGCGACTTGACCTTGTTACCTTGCCAAGTGAGTTTAAATTTTCTTGACATATCCTTTGCTTGCTTAACTTCTTCAACATAAGTGTTTCTTATTTGATTTTCATAATTTCTTATCATAGATATCTTTTAGCTTTTTTGTCCAAAGGTCTTGAAAACTTGAATCTTGTTATGCATGAACAAGTTCAATGTTTATGGATTGTTTGAAATGGATGAATTCAAGCATCTCGCTTGCTTTGGACTACGATTAACCTTCATATGTTCCAAGTCGATTTGTTAAGTCGACTTGATCTTCGACTTGACTCAAGTCTATCCTGAAGTTGACTTGATCTTCGACTTGACTTCTAAAATTTTGTACTGCCAAACTGAAGTCGATGCTAGGGTCGACTTGGCCTGCGACTTCACCCAAGTCGTAGATGGAGTCGACTTCGTCTGCTACTTCGGCACATTGTGGTCCCTAATTTCAACATTGTCTAAAAATAAAGGGTTGAAGTCGCTGCTAGAGTCGACTTGGGGATCGACTTCGCCTAAGTCGATGTTGGAGTCGATTTGATCTTCGACTTGACCTGCTATACTTCATATTTTTTATTTTTATAACTAAAACAATACACAAAATACATTAGTAGATAAAAACTTTACTCAAATTGTGTTGTTAATCATCAAAACATATGCTTTGGATATTTTGCATTTGATTTTCAACAATTGTTTTCAACAATCTTCCCCTTTTTAGTGATTGACAAAACTAATTTAAGTTTTTACCTTTCATTATACCTTTTGTCCTGTTTTTAAGATAAGTCATTTGCCCTTTTTATACTTGGTGAGATTGTCATATATTTCAATTTCATCTTTTGCATATATTACTTCTAATAATCTCAAGTAAAATGTTAAACAATCATTCAATCAACCAGAATAATAATAATTAGAGCAAAACATAATCAAAGCATTTGTAATCAGAGTAGGAACTACATAATCAAAGCACTACATAATCAAAGCATAATACAACACACTTTTCATAAACCAACTTTTCATATACTCAAAGTTTTTATACAAGTTATAATGCAAATGAAAAAGAAACCTATATACAAGCTACCCAATCCCAACAAAAAACCTAAAAATCTAAATATAACTCCTGAAAACCAACCTAACTCCTAAAAACCAAAACTCAACTAATCTCCTCATTTTTGTCAATCGAGCAAATAGGAGTCGACTAATAGAGATTTTGTAGACTAAAATTTGGATATTGGATATGGAGTTTGGGTAGGTTTGATAGGTCGGACATGAGCTGAGGAATAAAATGATAAAATAGGTGCGGGTGTAGGATCCCTGCGAACTGATCCGGTATCGAATGGATCCAGTTCAGGTATGGGTTGATTACGATGATGCCCGGATGCCAGATGATATCAAATGGTCCGTAGCTCCCCATCCATACGATCTTGGCGTGAATGCATGTCCATCATTGCATTGAGGACCCTGGCAATCTGATTTGTTAGTCTGTCCTCTAATTGCTTAAGATGAACTCGGATTGCGTTCACCGAGGTGTCCCATGATGGAGGTTGTGGTGCGAGATCTGGAATCTCATAACCACGGGGTGAACACGAGCCATGTGAGACAGGCGATGCAGGTGCCTCGTGATCATCCTTTGGTGGAGTAGGCTGCTCCTTTGGAGGTGATGGGGGTTGCTCCCCCTATCCCTGTGCATCCCCGGCTTCAGCTTGAGCCGGTACACCCATTCTTTCAGCTCTGAATTGCTCCACGTTTATTTTCATTCTCTGGAGCAAAACCTTGTTGATGGCGTTGGTAGACTTTAGAACCTCGAATGGCTCGCCATCAATGTCCACTTCAAAATGCTCTAAAATCCTAGTGATCCATGTCCCGTACGGTAGAACTCCTCGTGGGTTGTCCTTCCGTCAGGCCAATGCATCCAAAAATAGTCGCGGTAGGCTGACCTTGACCCGATTAGCGACTTTACAGAGGATTCCTGCCTCCTGGGGGTTTAGTTGGTTTCTACCGCCAACCTTTGGATAAATACAGTGAGCTATCAGTAGGCGTAGAACCCGTAACCTTGGAGACAAGTCCATGTAGTGTAGCAACTTGATTCCTGGATGATACTTGTTGCTCTGGGTGAGCTGATTATACATTTGATCAAGTGTAAGATCTACAGGGAGCCATTCTTCTTCAAAAGGAACTTACAAGATTCGTCCAACTTGCATAAGTGCATGGTTTAGACTAGGAACTCCTCCGGTTCCTAGGAACATCTCTACTCCTTTTACATAAGTACTAAACATCTCATCATCCCATAGATAGTAGAAAATCCTAGTTAAATCCGGATAAACTCTGTCATCAGCTTTCAGTAGATTTGTCCAGCCTTGGAAATCCAATAGTTCTTCAATTTCAAATTCATAATCATTCAGAAACTTGAAGGCTATGATTTTTGGAATGAATACCTTCCGTTCATAGAATGATTTGTAGAACCTGTTGTGCTAGAGTTCCGTTTTGAAGTATGTGGTTGGCATCTTCAAAACTTGGGCTTTGGCAGCCGGAGTTCCCTTTCGTTTCGCCCTAGTATCCGTGCTTCTAGTAGTCTTGCTTTCTACACCCTGGGCAGTCGTTGTTGATGGGGTAGTAGCTTGAAATCAAACACGTCGACCTGTGGAGATCGACGGCTCATCCCGAACACATTTTGCAGGAGTCCGTTGCCTCCTGGGGACCTCCTCTTCAGTGTGGGAGTTTGATGGTCTGGGAACGGGCCTTTGGGAAGGCTTTGAGACGGCTAGTTTAGGCAAACGAGATTTCGATGCCATTTTGTAATGGGATTTTGATTTCTAAAGGAATATGCAAAGAAAATGAGAAAGAGCCTGAGAAGATAGGAGAAAATGCAAGGGTAAGTGAGAGGCAGTCGCACGGGAAGGAAGCTATGAGAGATCAGGGAGAGTTGCTAGAAATTGGAAAAATGAGAGAGATAGAGAGCTCAGGCGAAGGCAGGAGGAGAAGAGGAAAATAGGATCGACAAAGAGAGAGAGAAATAGAGAGAGACAGAGAAAGAGAGAGAATGGTCGGGGAGAGAGAAAAAAACTCAGGGAAGGCGATGGCGGGAGGAGAATGGAGAAGAAGAAGAAGAGAGGAAGAAAAGAAAATCGGGCGGCTGGAAGCCCAACGGTCGCGCGTGGAGTCGACTTCATTGGAGTCAACTTGGGGGCCCTAGAGTCGACTTAGCTTATCGACTTGGATTTTTCTAAGTCTATTTTTCCCATCTAATTATTCCTAATTCAACTCAATCATTCCCATATCATTTCTAATTTTGTAAAATGATTCTTTTGCTAATGGTTTGGTAAAAATATCAGCAATTTGGTCCTCGGTTTTCACATATTCTAAGCAAACATCATGATTTTCAACATGTTCACGAATAAAATGATGTCTTACATCTATATGTTCGGTTCTAGAATGCAATACAAGATTTTTAGTCAAACATATTGCACTTGTATTATCGCATGTGATAGAAATATTATAATAATCAATACCATAGTCTTTTAATTGTTGTTTCATCCAAAGTAATTGGGCACAACAACTCCCGGCGGCTATATATTCGGCTTCCGCCGTAGATAGAGCAACACTAGTTTGTTTCCTTGAATACCATGAAACCAACATATTTCCAAGGAATTGACATGTTCCACTAGTACTTTTTCTATCTACTTTGTAACCGGCAAAATCCGCATTCAAGTAGCCGATTAGATCAAAATTTGACCCCTTTGGATACCAAAGTCCAAGATTAGTGGTATTTATCAAATATTTAAAAATTCTTTTTACACCCAATAAATGTGATTCTTTAGGACATGCTTGGAATCTAGAACACATACAAACATTGAAAAGAATATCTGGTCTAGAAGTAGTTAAATACAACAATGATCCTATAATACTTTTATAAAGCTTTTGATCGATACATTTACCATTTTTATCCGTGTCGATCTTGATTATTGAACTCATCGGAGTATTTGCTCATTTGCTAGTTTGCATTCCAAATTTTTTTAGCATTTCTTGGATGTACTTGGACTGATTTATGAACATTCCTTCGGCTTGTTGCTTGATTTGCAATCCAAGGAAGAAATTTAATTCTCCCATCATGCTCATCTCGAATTCGCTCTGCATAATCTTCGAAAATTCTTTGTACAGAGTTTCATCAGTAGCTCCAAATATTATATCATCTACATAAATTTGCACAATTAAAATATTTTTGATTTTATACTTGATGGATAGTGTAGTATCAACCTTTCCTCGTTGAAATTCATGATCAATAAAAAATTTGTTCAACCTTTCATACCAAGCTCGTGGGGCTTGTTTTAGTCTGTATAATGCTTTGATTAGTTTATAAACATATTTTGATTGATCCTTTTCTTTAAATCCAGGGGGTTATTCAACATATACTTCTTCATTCAAGTATCCATTCAAAAATGCACTTTTCATATCCATTTGAAATAATTTGAAATCCATGTGAGAAGTAAATGCTAGTAAGATGCGTATGACTTCTAATCTAACCAAGGGTGCATATGATTCTTCAAAATCAATCTCTTCTTCTTGGAAATACCCTTTGGCTACTAATCTAGCTTTGTTTCTTATTACAAGTCCACTTTCATCCAATTTGTTCCTAAATACCCATTTGGTACCAATAATGGTGCAATCATTTGGTCTAGGAACTAAATATCATACATTATTTCTTTCAAATTGATTTAGCTCTTCTTGCATTGCAAAAACCCAGTTTTCATCATTAAGAGCTTGTTCAATAGTGGTTGATTCAATTTTTGACACAAATGCATATTGTCCATAAATATTTTATTTTAATCTCCTAGTTTTTACTCTTTCATAAATATTTCCAATGACTTGCTCAATTGGATGGGTATTTTTGAATTTCAAATCAATTGGAGGTTTGTAGGAGTCATTACCTTCACTTACTTCTTCCTCCATGGAATTTTCTGACTTGAGCTCGGTTTCTTCTTGTTATTCTTGTTGTTTTGCTTTTGTATCAACTGCATCACTTAGTTCATTCTCCTTTCTCGGAGTTTGGTTAAATTCATCAAAAACAACATGTATTGATTCTTCTACTATTTGATTTCTTTTGTTGAAAATCCTATATGTTTACTATTTGATGAATAACCAAGAAAAATAGCTTCATCACTTTTGGCATCTAATTTTTTCAAATTTGTTTTTCCATTATTTAACACATAACAAGTATATCCAAAAGTATGGAAATATGATATGTTCGGTTTTCTGCCTTTCTAAAGTTCATATGGGTCTTTTTCAATATTGCTCTAATGGTAACTCGATTTCATACATGACAAGCTGTACTTACAGCTTCGCCCCAAAGTCTTTTGGATAATTTACTCTCATTTAGCATAGTTCTAGCCATTTCTTGTATTGTCCGATTTTTCCTTTCAACAACTCCGTTTTGTTGAGGAATTCTCGGTGCAGAGAATGCATGGTGAATTCCTTTTTCATTGTAAAATTCGATGAATCGATTATTTTCAAATTTACCACCATGATCACTTCTAATGGAAATAATTGAACTTTGTTTTTTATTTTGCACCAAATTTAAAAATGTGACAAACATAGAAAATGTTTCATCTTTGCTAGCTAAGAGTATAATCCAAGTAAATCTTGAAAAATCATCAACAATTACATACACGTACTTTTTCCCACAAAGAGTTAAAATGTCCGATGGCCCATAAAGATCTATATGTAACAATTCAAGTCGTCTAGTTGTTGAAATTTTCTTTTTGGTAGAGAATGACATTTTGGGTTGTTTAGATAATTGACAAGCTTTATAGATCTTATCTTTGTCATATTTGAGCTTTGGTAACCCTTGTACTAGATTCTTTTTCCATAATATTTTAATATTTAACATATTTATATGTCTAAGACTTGTATTTCATATCCATGGATCATTTTCTATGGTTATTAGATATTTTCCTTCTAATTCATCAAGGTAAACCAAATACACATTTTCATATCTTTTGCCACTAAATACTATGTGTTCATCATCAAAAACATTGCATATAAAGGATTCAAATACAACTTTATATCCTTTATCACATAGTTAACTGATACTCATTAGGTTGTGTTTGAGTCCTTCAACAAATAGTACATCCTCAATACATGTGTTTGAAATACCATAAACATTTCTTTTACCTTTTATTTTACCTTTTATTTTACCTTTTTCATTATTTCCAAAGGCTCCTGTTCCTTCATTGCATGGGTTGATTTTATGGAACAGTCCTTTTTCTCCTATCATGTGTCTTGAGCAGCCACTATCCATAAACCATATGTTATTTGCCTTAGCTCTAAGACAAACCTGCAAAGATCAAGTCAAGTGGAGCTCATCCTTTTGGTACCCATTTTATGGGTCCATTTGGGTTAGTTGACCATTGAAGTCTTCGTTGATCTACCTTTGAAGCCATAAATCCAATGTTTTTCGGCATCTAAACCAATTTTGCACCAAGGTTTTGTAATTTTCTTAATTTGCATTGATAAACCTTGTGTCCCAACTTGTTACAAAAATTACAAGCTCCTAGGAGTCTAGGAACGGGAAGCCATTTGGTAATTTGTTCCCCGGTTGGTCTTTTGGTCCAAAATACTTGATTTATCTTAGGTTTAGTATAAATGACTTTGGTGTTGTTTCTCGGAGCATTAGATTTCTCTTGCTCAAATGTAGTATACCCAAGTCATTTCTTACAAGTTTGGGTGGTCATTTTCAAAACTATTTTTACATTTTCTCCTGGATTAGAAAACTTGACAAGTGATTCATTTAATGATTCATTTTCCTTTTTAAGTTTCTCAAACTCAATTTCCAAGTTATTCTTTCCACTTTTTAATTTATTGATCTTTTCAGCAAGTTTACCATTTACAATCATTACTGCATCACATTGTCTTTTCTTTGTTGTAAACTTATTTTCTAATTTCTTTATTTCCTCATATAATGAATCATAGGCTTGTTGGAGTTCTTCTAATTCAACACATTTAAGACATTCATTTGTAGAAGAGAAAATTGAAAAGGATTTTTGTTTGGAGGTTACCTCTTAACTACTTGTGCAGTTCGTTGAAGTAGCTTGATCCTCCAAGATTTCTGTTGCCGTAAAACATATGTCGAAATTTGTCATGCAACAAATTCTTGCGCAATCCGCTTCACATTCTTCACTTGAAGAGCTGCATGTTGTAGATTCTTCTTCATTTACGTACATGCCTCTTCCTTTATTTCTTTGAAATTTTCTGTTGTCGCATTGATCTTTTCTTTGCTCCTTTGCTTTAATTTTCTTCGGGCGTTGGGCATTGGGCTTGCATGTGCCCCGAACCACCATACCGGTAACATTTTATTGATTCTTTCTTTTTCTTTTTAGAATTTCTTTCTTTAAAGTTTCTGAAATTTCTACCTTTCCTTACAAATTTTTTGAACCGTTTTGTAAGTAAGGCGATTTCATCGTCGTTTTGTGTTGATGAGGTGGTGTCATCCGAGTCTTGTGCAGCTTTCAAGGTGATGGCTCTTTTACCTTTGTGGTGATCCTCGTTTCTTTTCTTGATTAGCTCATGTGACATTAACGAGCTAATAAGGTCTTCCAACTTCAACGTGTTTAGGTCCTTGGCTTCTTTTATTGCTGTGATTTTTGGAGTCCATAATTCGGGTAGCGCCCTTAGAATCTTCATGACCTGCTCAGATTCAGAAATTGTCTTTCTTAGCCCTTTCAAGGCGTTAGTGATTTTGGAAAATCTAGCAAATATTTTTGAAATATTTTCTATTTTCAACATTTTAAAGCTTTCCGATTCTCCAATCAAAATATTTCTTCTTGTCCCTTAGACTTGAGAAGTTCCTTCATAGAGAGATGTTAATGTATCTCATATCTCTTTGGCAGTCAAACAAGAGGATACTCTATCATATTCAGAAGCCGTAAGAGCACAAAATAATGAATTCATAGCTTTGGCATTGCTCTTGACAATTTTCATTTCTTGATCGGTTCATTTGAAAGCTCTTTCATCAGTAGACAAAGTCACATCGTCTTGGATTGCAATCCAAGAGTCCATATCTGTAGCCATGATGAATTGTTTCATACGTAGTTTTCAATATCCAAAATTGTTTCCATCAAACAATGGTGGCCTGGTAAAAGATTGGCCTTCGGCAAACACGGGAACGGAAGTGGATTAGGATGCTATATCAAAAAATCTCTTTGGTAAAACTCAAAAACCTGCTCTGATACCACTTGTTGTTCTCGAGTTGATGACAATTACACAATAGGGGAGGGGTGAATTGGGTAATTAAAATTTTAAACTTTAATTAGAAACTTTTGCCCCATTTAATTTAATCCCCTTTGATAAAATAAATGGAAAGCAATGAGATAATGAAAGCATAAATGAAAAGCAATAGACACGATTTTATAGTAGTTCGGGCAACCTTCCCTACTCCACTCTTCCAAGCTCACACTCCCTTATGACTTGGGTTCCACTATGTATTCCGTGAATACAACTAGAGACTCCGCTCTCTTCTAAATTCTAGCTCTAAGGGGCATACACAACCAGAGCCTCCGCTCTCTTCTAGATTCTTGCTCTAGGGGGCGTATACAATAAATAGCACAAGTAGGTGACTAGTTTCACTCCAATCACAATCCTACTTTGCTATAACTTGGTTTCAAACTCAAACCAAGTACCAAAAACCAAATAATAAGATGAAATAAAAGAAGTCTACACTTTACAAATTTGTGTCACAAGTTTCAGCTCGATGAAGAGTTTGTAGAAGCAACGAATCGTTTTGCATTGAAGCAAACATCAACTTTGAAGCTTGTTCTTCCTTTGAAAGTGTATAGATCACTCAATTGTAGAGAAAAGTGGATTGAAACTCTTAGTAGCACTTCTTTCCTCTTTTTCAGCTCTTACTTATCTATTTTCACGTTTGCTTGAGTGTCTATATATAGAAGAGGGAGAATTTTGAATATTATAGAATTGGTTGGCGCGTAATAAATGTTCCAACGTTCAAAAATTCGAACTTTATTTCTCCAAGTTGCAGGTGGAGTCGACTTCGTGTGCCACTTTGCCCAAGTCGCATGCTGGAGTCGACTTCAGGTGCGACTTCGGCTGTGCTTAGCTTGTTCAAATTCTTCCTTGGGTCGACTTGGCCTTAGACGTGGCCCAAGTCGCAGGTAGAGTCGACTTCGTCTGGGACTTGACCCAAGTCGATCTTGGAGTTAACTTCGGGTGCGACTTGATCTTGTTACCTTACCAAGTGAGTTTAAATTTTCTTGACATATCCTTTGCTTGCTTAACTTCTTCAACATAAGTGTTTCTTCTTTGATTTTCATAATTTCTTGTCATAGATATCTTTTAGCTTTTTTGTCCAAAGGTCTTGAAAACTTGAATCTTATTATGCATGAACAAGTTCAATGTTTATGGATTGTTTGAAATGGATGAATTCATGCATCTCGCTTGCTTTGGACTACGATTAACCTTCATATGTTCCAAGTTGATTTGTTAAGTCGACTTGATCTTCGACTTGACTCAAGTCTGTCCTGAAGTTGACTTGATATTCGACTTGACTCAAATCTGTCCTGAAGTCGACTTGATCTTCGACTTGACTTATGAAATTCTGTACTGCCACACTGAAGTTGATGCTGGGGTCGACTTGGCCTGCGACTTCACCCAAGTCGCAGATGGAGTCGACTTCATCTGCGACTTCGGCACATTTTGGTCCCCAATTTCAACGTTGTCCAAAAATAAAGGGTTGAAGTCGCTGCTGGAGTCGACTTGGGGATCGACTTCGCCTAAGTCGATGTTGGAGTCGACTTGGTCTTCAACTTGACCTGCTATACTTCATATTTTTCATTTTTATAACTAAAACAATACACAAAATGCATTAGTGATAAAAACTTTACTCAAATTGTGTTGTTAATTATCAAAATATATGCTTTGGATATTTTGCATTTGATTTTCAATAATTGTTTTCAATACTAAGTTGTATTGATAATACAATAGTAGAACCCCAGCCACAATGGGTGTGTGCTTGGAAGAGTGGAGTAGGGGAGGTTGCCCGAACTACTATATATTGTTGTCTCTTGAAGTGGGTTGATTGCTTGTGTTTTATACTTTCCACTACACCATTTCACTCCAACTCACTGGTCGTTTCATTTGAGGGGATTAATCTTACAAAAGAGAAAATTTCTGATTAAGCAAAGAATTTTAAAATACCCAATTCACCCATTCCCTCTTAGGTGTTGCCATAAACTCGGGACCAATAAGAAATAGATGGTCTTATAAAAAAACCTTATAAAAGATCAAATTATAAAGAACTGTCTATTCATATAAAAGATTTATCCCAACTAATTAAACAAAATAATTTTACAAACTACGCACTTATAAATATAGAGAAAACGTTTAGAAAAGGAGAAAGTCATAGTCATCTCTAAGCCCATAGTAATATCTTCTATCTCAATTGCATCAGAATTATTATTCTTCGATAAACTACAAAAACTCTAAGAACCCACCCTTTCTATAGAAATGAAATAAGAATCATTAATCTTCCTATAAAGCTAACCTCTTTATCTAACTCTATAAAAAAGAATTTATAATAGACCATCCTAGTAGATCAACGATTTGAAGAAGAAAGAAAGACGTCTCATAATGAATTTAATCATAATTCAGTTTATGAATGAAATATAAATTGAGCTAATGAATATCAAATCTGATATATATATAATAGTATGATCGTGTATGTCACATTATTAGTGTAATTAAGAAGATTTACTTGCTAATCAACAATTGTCACTATAGTCTATGGTTTCACTGGTTAACTAAAAGGATGATGGAAAATATAGTTAACTGATCAAGAGAAAGCAAGTATTTTAGATGACCCGAAATCAGTAGACACTCTTATTAGAACTATTGTAAATAATTCTTACTAAACAGTCATTACAAAAAGGTTATTAAAGCTAAGATGGAAAAAATTATCAAATTATAAATCGTATAAAGATATATTCATGACTGATGTATATTTACTAGATGATGGATCAATCCTTGTATATAGAGAAATTTTTTTACAAAGCTTACTTTTAGGCTTTGAAAATAAAGTAAAAATATTAATAAAATAAAAAAATATAAAAAGATAAGCGTATGGAAATTATACACGAGGGCACTTTATTTGCCAAGATAAGAACTATAGTCAATGAATTATGTAATCAAAAGAAAATGAAAGAATCAAAATTCTAAGGGCATATTTGGCAAATAGTAAAAGATGTCAAGTCAAAACTTTTTAATCAACAAAATTTTCACTTTTTATAATTATCTTATTTTGTAATCATTTTTTCACGTCTTTTAATATAGCTACCTTACTTTTCAATCATTTTTACACAATTACTCATACAACTAACTTATCTA
The DNA here is from genome assembly GCA_030490835.1 of Annona cherimola. NCBI lineage: Eukaryota > Viridiplantae > Streptophyta > Magnoliopsida > Magnoliales > Annonaceae > Annona > Annona cherimola. The sequence continues at coordinate 30,055,924 of CM059971.1, read as the reverse complement.
TTTTAGCTTTATTCTTTTTATTCATCATCATTACCCCTATCATATCACATTATTTTCTTTCAATTTAATAACGTTTATACAAAAAAATTTCATCCAAAAGTTTTCCAACTTCTCAAACACATCGTAAAAGTCTTAATTTTTTTACAATTTTGCTTTTAATATCATATAGAAATGTTGCTTTTCAAAAAAATTATTAAAAAATATTGATATTCCAAAGCAAAATCAAATAAAAATAAAGATATTGAGAAACCATATAAATATCATAAGTTTAAAAAATAAAAACAAAAGAAAATTAAACTTAAAAGAAAAAAGAAGTCTAATGTTATAAATGTGGCTAATCAAGGCATTACACCTCTGAATGTTTTAAGAAATAAGTCAAAGAGTTATGATGAAAAAATGACTTAGAATTAGATGAGGTCACTAAAAAATTGTAAGAACTTGCACACACTACAGAATAAGATCAAGAATCATATAAATCATTATATTATTCAGACTTATAAAATACTGAAAAATCTTCACAAGAGGATTATAATTTATGTCAATGCTCTTATTCACCAAAAGATTACGAATTATCAAGCTCTTCTGGTTACTATTCACTAAACATGCTAAACACAACACATAAAATACTATTGGACCTAATTAATGAAGTCTTAGTCCAACAATAAAAGGCAGAATTATTAACAAAATTCTTAAATATGTCTGAACATAAAACTCATGAAAGAAAGTAAAAATTTAAAATATTCATCATCACTATTAAATATTATTAAAAACTATAATAAATATTTAAAGAAAGTACCTCAGAAGCTAGTAACCATTAATGACTTACAACAAGAAATAAAAGAATCAAAAATATAATTTAGGTATTAGAATTATAAGCATTAGCACAAGAACAACTAAAACAGAAGAAAAATTTGTTGAAGATTTTATTATAGAACTAGTAGCTCTTATTGACTTAGGAGCATCTCTAAATTGTATTAAAAAAGAAATAATTCTCATGAGATATTTTGAAAAAACTAACTCATCTATTGCCACACAACAGATGGATCAAATATGATAGTAAATTACAAATTCTGGAAGGTACATATATATAATAAACATATTTGTTTCAAACATCTTTTATTTTAATAAAAATATGCAACAAATATCAAATATGGAATATGACAAATAGTATGATAATGTATGCAACAATGTTACAACAATTAAAAAAAATTTCTAAAAGAAATGCAACTGTTTCTATAGCTTAGGGATTTACTGGACAACTAAAATCATAGTGGGATATATAATTATCTGATATAGACCAACAAATAATGTTAGATGACCCAGAACCAGTCAATACTTTAATTAGCACTATCTTATATCAATTTTTAGGAAAGGTAGAAGATTACCAAGCTATTATAATGGAAAAATTACTAAAATTAAGATGTAAACAACTTTCAAAATTTAGATGGTATAAATATGTATTCCTTACTGATGTTCAACTATTAGATAATGGTATGAAACCAATCTATAAAGAAAATTTTTTACAAGGATTACCATCAGTTATAAAAAATAAAGTTAAGACTCTGATAAAACAAGAAAATAGTGGAAAATTAGCCTATGAAAATTATACGTGGGGAACATTATTTTCTAAGGTCCGACAAATAGGAATAGAATTATGTCATCGAAAGAAAATGGAAGAAACACATTTTCTGAAATCTCAAGATTTTTCACAATTTTGTTCTCAATATAGAATAGATAAAGTTCCATTTCAAAAAATTATAATGAAAAAATCAAAATATCCAAAGTCAAAACCTTACAAAAAATATAAACCACAATCTAGTAATAATAATCCCTACTAATCTAAAAAATCCTTCAAAAAGCCAAAACAAAATAAAAGCTTCCAAAAAACAAAAAAGATAAGAAAGAGATAAAATGTTATAAATGTGGAAAGATGAGTCATTATGCTTCAAAATGTTATAAAAAATAAGTAAAAGAGCTATTAGCTAAATCAGATTTAAACCTTGAAGTTATAACAAATAAATTAAAAGAATTAGTAGTTACATCTAGTAGTGAATCAGAATACTCCGATGAAGAGAATTAGTTAAATAAAATATATAGAAATTCTTTAGATTCTGACGAAGAAGAATGTCATTGCTCTTATTCTCCCAATGAATATCAAACCTCATCAGACTCAAATTATCACTCTCTAAATATGTTAAATAATTCAAATCAGACCCTTTTAGAATTAATCAATCAAGTCCCAAATCCTCAACAAAAGGCTGATCTTCTAAATAAATATTTAAATAATTTAACCCAACAAAATCCTGAAAAATTATTAATAAATGGTTCATCTTCTTCATTTAACATTATTAAATATCAAGAAAAATACTTAAAAGGAGTTCTGAAACCTATATCAATAATGGAATTAACTAAAGCATGAAGAAAGAAATTGCAGATTTAAAAAATAGAATACAAGTTCTAGAATTAAAAGAATTATTTGTAAACATAGAACAGGAAGATAACGATCAGGAAGATTTTGAACAACAACTAAATGAAATGCTAAAAAAATATGTTCCTTAATCTTCTCTTCATGCGTTATACTAGGAAAATCAAAAAAATTTATATTCAAACCTTATCAGAAAATCCAGCAACTACCCTTCAATGAATATATATGAGAAATACAAAAAATTATTGTCCTAAACCCTCATTTATGGATCAACAATTTGAAGAAAATAAGCCAACAACTATAAATGACTTTAACCCCAACTCTATGTATGAATGGAGCATAGATGGCGCTATAGAATATCAAATATAGAATATAACTAATAGTATGATAATGTATGCAACAATGTTACAACAATTAAAAAAAATTTCTAAAAGAGATGCAGCTGTTTCTATAGCTTGGGGATTTACTGGACAACTAAAAGTATGGTGGGATATACAATTATCTAATACAGACCAACAAACAATGTTAGATGACCCAGAACAAACCTCTGAAAAAATCGAAGCTATAATTGAGACCTCAAAAAATATAACCCTAAATTTTGAACCCATAACTAAAAGACACTCTGTCTGTATATCACGACCTATAACTCTAGCTCAAAAAATAACAATTATGTCTCCCACTAGAAAATCAACATCTTCTGTATCTAGCAGATTCCCTTTACATTATGAGCAGAATTTGCTAGACTAGAACCTGAACCTTCAAAGTCAGATTTTCAACTGAATGAAATAACAGAAAAATCAATATTTAAATTTGAAAAGATTTATTATTAAAGGAATATAAAGCTAAGTATAATGAAGAAAAGAGAAATTGGATTGCAAAAACTTATAAAGGAAAAGAATTGAAGTCAATTATAGAAAAATGGGTTAACTATTGTATATCCATCAAACAAAATATACCATTTTTTAAATAGTATGATAATCAAGTAAAATTATCCATAAATATGTTAAAAACTCAGGACAATATTGAAAGTTCATCAGAAAATGAAAGATAAGAAATTATTTCTGAACCTGAATTAAGCAAAAATAGATCAAACAAAGAAATAGATGGATTAGTAATACAACAAACTTTTAAAAAATCAAGCTATAAAGAAACACCAGAGTATCTTAAAGATTTATCACAAATTATAGAACAGAATAATTTTTCAAATCATAAATTAATAAAAATAGAAAAACAATTGGAATCAAATAAAATGCAACTAGAGGAAAAAATGTCGTTACAAAACCAAATTTATCATTTTTCAAAAAATCATTACAGATATCACCAGCAGTCTCAGAAGCATCAGCAAATGAATCTATTCCCTTATCAATTCTTCCAAGTTCAACTATTATTAAAAAGAAATTAGATGAAATAGATTCAAATTATAAATCAAAAGCTCCTATTTTATAAATTTTTTTAATTGGTACTTTAGGAATTTTCCAAATTTGTATAGATTTTTCTATATTCTCATAAGCTCCTTCAGACATGTTTTGTATTTCATCTAATCCTACTGAGTGGATTTCAGTATCTTTACTGGAAGAAGAAGATGATGAGAACATTCTTTTAAGAGAACTCATTATCACAGTTAACGACTTAAAAGATACGTCCATTGGCTTTTTGAAGGATTTTTTAGAGTAGTAGGGATTATTATTACTAGATTGTGGTTTATATTTTTTGTAAGGTTTGGACTTTGGACAACAGATGGATCAAATATGATAGTAAATTACAAATTCTGGAAGGTGCATATATACAATAAACATATTTGTTTCAAACATCTTTTATTTTAATAAAAAATATGCAACAAAAATTATTTTAAAAACATCTTTTTACGCATGATAAAGCCCTTTACCGTCACTGATGGAGGACTTATTATAAAAATAAATGAAGAACAACTTATATTTTTTTTATTTTACCACCAGAAATGTCTTTATTATCTAAGCTAAAAGAAACTTTGGTGTATAAAAAGAATTTTTATGCTATTTCAAAAATATTAGAAACTATACAGCAGCAAATAAAAGGACCATAAATTTTAACTAATTCTGCGTAAAAATTAGTAGCATTTTTTTTTTTGAAGGCGACCTTTGTACGTCCAGGCAATGGACGGTCTGGATGTGATTTTTTCTAACCAGCCAGGCGTGCAAATGGCGATGGGGTTTACAAAATTTCCCTCCCTACCCATGCCGCCCCATCAACCAACTCACGCAAACGGTCGCTAACAAGGACATACTCGGCGTAATATGACAAAAAACATGAATGGCATATTCGTCCATTTCGTAAAAATATGATGCAGGCGGCCTTCCTTCCGTCGTTTGAGAGAGACGGGGAGAGAGAGAGAGATCGATCTTCAAATCCTTCCATCTCGCTCGCTGCGACTGCGACTGCCGCTTCCCTTGCGGCCTTGCCCCTCTCTCGACTTTCGATCACCCCTGCTTCCGGCGCTTCGCCGCCGGTCGCTGCACTCGTCATCTCCTGCAGTCCGGGCGCTCCGCCTCCTCTGACCTCTTTTCGTCACTCTGCCACGACTCCGATCCACCCATCCCACCAGATCCACTTGCCTTTCGGACGCCCTGGATCGCCTGATTTTCCTCGTCCAACCCGCTCCTGGCGGCTCTGCAGCTTCATTTGCATTGATCTGATGCCCTGATCTGCGAATTTCAGTGAAGTCGGTCGGTTTCTTCTCCGCGGCAGATGGCGCGGCCGAGCGCGGCGCCAAACATGGAGACCTTCGAGGCCTATTTCCAGAGAGCTGATTTGGATCGGGATGGGAGGATCAGCGGGCAGGAGGCAGTCGCCTTCTTCCAAGGCGCCAATTTGCCTAAACACATCCTTGCCCAGGTTTTCTCTTTTGCAATGCTTTAGTTTTGGATTTTCTTGTGCTTGTTTCTAGCAAATTGAATTCTTGAAATGCATTGCAAGTACAAACATCAGTAGCGGAATTGGGGAATTGTTCATGGATGATTGGTTACATTGCTTTGAACTGTAATAGTGGGCCTTCTCAATGTCACTGTCAGTTATACCATAATTCCAATGACAATCGGGTTCATAAGCTTTAGATTGATTGAGCTGGACCCACACTCTTAGACCTTGTCTCATTTGAATGCGGTAATAAGGCCTGGATGTAGGTAGATTTGCTGGGGATAGCGGATCTTAATACCAAAATCTCAATATACTGGAGAGGGAAGGATTTCTCTATATTTTTAAGTGCCTTGTTGCTGAAACACTTAACTGCATTGTTTTAGGTTGATGGTGATATAGGGCATCACTCTCTGTGCTAGATGCTTGAATTCTGATAATATTTGGTGTGTTTAACAATTCGTAGATGGTTAATGCCATATTCTGAGTTTAGGAAGGCTCGTTGCTGTTAGTGCCATCTTGTAAAGCACATTTTAAACCATATTGATTATTGTGGTTGGTCTTGTCAACTGCTAACATAATCCATATCTGCTCGATATTTCTGCCATTGGACTGGGTGAGCTAATTAAGACATCATCCTAAGCTAAAAGAAGTACTCTTTGAAAGTTTTCTACTCCCCCCATTCAAATCCTTTTGGGCCTTTCCATATCTGTTTCTTTACTTTTGAGCCTTCAACTTGAATCGTCTCATTTCTGAGTGTGCTTAAACTTATACTTGATGATACCTTTTTGAGTTTTTTGAATGCTTCGATTTTTTGACACCATCAATTTTTTCCCTCAGCCTTGTACATTGTTTATGTAGTCTTTGTCCATTATATAGAATATCTACTGCTTTATTTTCAGATTTGTTGCCCCATCAAGCTTAGCTGGTCCTATGATCAACTTATTGACTCATCCTAGTGGGTGACTACTGGTGTTGATTGTCATAGAGCTGGGCCACATGTGCCTTTCAGTTTAGTTGGTGAATTGCAATTGCTGTTATTTTGTTGCAGGTTCTCTGGCTTCTTTTTTGTGTTCCTCTCTGATGTCTTTTCTTCTTTTTATTCTTTTGCTATGGTGAAATTTCTTTTGGTTTGCTTATAAACTCCCTAGCCTCTTTTTCTTTTTGATCATGTGTCTGTTAATTTTCTGGAGTCCTATGGTTTCCCTTTTCTTTTCTGAGTTTTGATTTAGTTGAGGGTGGCTCCAGTAAGATCTTACTGGAGTCTTTTTCATTTGGGCCCACCGTAATGATGTCTAAGCCAATCGTAATATTTACTGTATTTTTTTTGCTGAAACATTAAAAATTATTTGAATTATTTGCTATTGAGTTATTCTGATCTTCTGGCTGTGTATGGTCTCTTATAAGTTTTCGGAGGTGACATTTATATTCTCAACTAAATAAACGGTGCTAACTATTATGGTGGCCCCAAATGAAAATGCTCCACTAAGATCATGGGGAGCCGCCTTTGCCGAATGAGAATTCCTCTTTAACATAAATTCCTCCCGCAGATGCCTGTGATGTAGTAAACTAGTAATCATTGCTCATTACCATCACATTCTTCATACGAAGGGCCTTGACTGGTAAACATGCAATGTTTGCATATGTTTCCTCTAATTCAAACAAACAAAAAGCAGTATTTGAAGCTTTTGGAGAACAAGTGGAAGTTCTGTAGCATATGTATAGCTGGGTTAAAAGAAAAGAAATTTTCAATAAAAAAAAGCGATTTGGCGTTAGCTGACAAAAATGTTACTTTCGCATATGTTTCTACTTTTGAACAAGCTTAAAGCAATGTTTAAAGCTTTTGGAGTATAAGTGGAAGTTCTGTAGCATATGTATAGCTAGGATAAAATAAAAGAAGAAATTTTGAGTGAAAAAAAAGTGATTGGCATTGCTATTTCATCATTAGTCACTCCACAATTTTAAGCTGTGCCATAGCCACCAGAAGTTTGTCCTCTTAAAGGACAGATTTTCTGTTTTCTAGTATGGGTTGCATGTTGGAAATGTTTTATGCAGTCTTCTGTTGATTCGCCACTCCATAGTTTTATGCTATGCCATGCCCACTACTATTCGTTGGTCCTGTTAAAGGACAGGTTTTCAGTCTGTCTTCTGGTATGGGTTGCACGTTGGACATATTTTATCTTTTATGTAGTCTTCTGTTGGTATTATTATGAGTTTTTTGGCATGTCCAAGACATTTTTAGCTGATCACTTATTCTTGGTGCAAGGAATTTTCTTTTTATTACTGTTAGGGTTAAAATGCTCTTTATTTCGATACATGCAACCCTTGCAGAGACGCTAAACCAATTACACAAGCAATCCAATTTGCAATTCTAGCTGTAACTTAACTGTTCATAGTTTACTATTTGGGTTGCTGGATATGTAAAGCTGATGTTATTGCTGGCAGGTGTGGATGTATGCTGACCAGAACCGTAGTGGTTTTCTTGGTCAGGCAGAGTTCTATAATGCACTAAGACTTGTCACTGTGGCACAAAGTGGACGAGAACTGACACAAGATATTGTTAGAGCTGCCTTAGGTCCTGCTGCAGTTAAAATTCCAGCACCCCAAATAAACACAGCTCCCATGCCTTCCGTGAAGCCTCCTGGCCCTCAGGTAAATTCAGGGGTTCAGCCAAACTCTCAAATGCATGCAGTCGCACCAACCTCCTCCCAAAACCTTGGGTCGAGAGCACCCCCCTCAGTTTCGGGTGTTGGTATGAGTCAGCAGTTTTTTCCCTCTTCTGACAATCAGTCAGTGAGACCACCTCAACCCATTCCTGGCACTTCCCTTCCACTGCAAGGTGCTAGCCAAGGGCTCCCTGGGACAGGTAATATGGCAGGTCCACGTGCTCAGAGCTCCAATGTATCTAATGTTTCTGTTGATTGGCTCAGTGCAAGGCCTTCTGGAGTTTCTGCTGGGGTCCCTTCCCAAGTCCCTAATAGAGGGACACCTCCTTCAGTGAGCAATGATGGATTTGGATTAACATCTGGTCCAACAGCTTCATTACCTCCCAGGCCTCAAAGCTTATCTGGACAGACATCCAGCCTTCCACCTAGACCACCAACCCCAGCTTTGCCTTCTGCCCAACCATCACCTAGGGATCGTAAGCTATTGGCTGGCTCTGCAAACGGTTTTACTTCAGACTCTATGTTTGGTGGGGATGTGTTTTCTGCTGTTCCGTCTCAGCCCAAGCCAGGTTCTTCTACACCAACTGTTATTGGGAGTGGCATGCCAACCTCATCTACTATCATGCCTTTGGCTACTGGGTCCCAACCTTCAGTTAAGGTGGGTCCAGTTGATCCTCAGAGCATGCTGGTGCCTCCTACTGGTAATAATCAACCTCAGCAGGAACCTAAACCGCAAGCTAAACAGACCCATCTTGGAACTTCAGCAGTAGCTGCAGCTGGTCTTTCAGTTGGCACTGTTGGGCCTGCTTCTAGTGAGTCTGAGTCTCAAGTTCCATGGCCAAGAATAACTCCATCTGCCATCCAGAAGTATAATAAAGTATTTGTGGAGGTGGACAAGGACAGAGATGGCAAAATTACAGGTGAAGAGGCACGTAATCTCTTCTTGAGTTGGAGATTGCCTAGAGGTATGTGCTTCTTCTTTAAGTCCATTTTTTAAGTATTTATTTATAAATAGTATTCTTCTGTTTACCCATTATGGTTTTATGATATCTATGTCTGAAACATTTGTTATTCCAAAAGCAATGTCTGAGAAATTCTTGGGGGTTGGTGTATGCTGCTTGTGGGCCTCTTATGGTTTATTCTCCTGTGTTTACTTGGCTCTGCTTTTTGGTCAGTGTCTCTTCTCAATTGCATGCACATTATTGTACACACATTTGAATGTCTTGTGATTCTTGTTTACTTGAGGTCATTTTATGTTATTACTAAGATATTGTCCTTGTTTAACATTCTTATGTTCCGTCTCTTTGCCAGAGGTCCTAAAGCAAGTGTGGGATTTATCCGACCAGGATAATGATAGCATGCTTTCCCTAAGAGAGTTCTGCACCGCACTTTATTTGATGGAACGGTACAGGGAAGGGCGGTCTCTACCTTCTGTTCTTCCGAATAGTGTTGGGTTTGATGAGACATTGCTGCGCATCACAGGCCAACCCACCACTGCTTATGCTGGAGGTTGGCAGCCTGCTCCTGGTGTTTTTAGTCCAGGTACATCCTGTCTTTGCTTTTTTATGTAACAAAGGTTTGTAGGTGTCTACTAAGATCTTTATTTTCTAAGCTGTTTACTGTTTAGTGGTTTGTTGAAAATGATGAAATGCATCTGGCACCTTGCTGATGAAAATTTCTCATTTGTTGGGTAGGATTGCTGCCTCAAGGCATGCCTGGAGCTCGACCTGTATCACCTACCACTGGATTGAAGCCATCTCCACAGGTTGTGGTCCCATCTCAGAATGATGGTGCAGAACCACCAGTTCAGCCCAAGTCAAGGGTTCCTGTCTTGGAGAAGCACCTTGTGAGTCAACTCAGTAAGGAGGAGCAGGATGCTTTGAATGCAAAGTTCCAAGAGGCAACAGAGGCAGAAAAAAAGGTTCTTCTATCGATCTGCATCTCTTGTTGGGATTTAAGTTGCATACATTGCCATTTTCAGTGGTTAAAAATCTAGTTGTGTGAGTGTGATAACCCAAAGTTCTTTTTTTTTTTTTTAAAAAAAAAAAAAGAAAAAAGAAAAAAGAAAAAAAGAAAACGATTTGGTATATTGACAGCACTGAGTGCTGCGCTGATAGCAACTAAGCCCAGCAGTGGGCACTGAGTTGAGGCTGCAACAACCCCTCAAAGGTGTGGTTTCCCTGAGAACAAACACCAGACCTGGGCACATGTGTGTATGAAGGCACTGTGGGCAGCCTGGGAGGCATGGACAACCTGTGTTTTCCTGATTTTGGGGCCCAGATCTTAGTGTGGCAAACTCAGTTTGGTCTGAAATTTCATGGGAGCGTAATTTGATATGTTCTACAATATGAATGGATTGTATCATGAGAATCAGGATGGTAAAGTGATAAATAATTTTGTGAAAATAACCTTATATCCATATTTATGTTATGCAAAAGGTCACTACAGTCAGTTTTGGGTCCCAGTGGCATGTGAGTTGCATAGACAGTGTATCTACCCAGGCTGGAGGCGCTATTGTTTGCATATATCAAGGCACAAAGGATACACAAGTGTGTACGATTAACTAAGACTAAGAAGAGTAGTTACATGAGTGAGGAGACCAGCCAAGGCCAAGTTTCATGGCTTCAGTTGCACTGCATGAGCTTGCATTTAAGAAAGTTTTGCAGAGTATCATTTATTGTTGAGATAGAAAGGATAATGTATACCTGCTGATCAGTGATGCAGCTGATGCCTAGATGTGTTGAGCTCGCTCTGCAGTATTTTAGTTTATGCAGGATTCCAGTCAAAGTCTTGTTTGTCTAGAGTTCTTTTTTACTTATTCAATTGCATTTCGGGCTATCTTTCCAATTAATAGAGTATTTGTTCTAGTTAGAAAGCTACTAGGATTATCTCTGCCAAAAAAAAAGTATAGATTGTGGAGTGGATAACGATCTCAAGCCAATCTGCTATAGTTTGAGCCAGGGCATTACAATGATCTAGCTTTAACGATCACCTACTATTAGATTCTGAGCTTGTAATTGAGGCCATTTTAAAAATAAGGTCATCTCAAGCATGGTCTTGCTTGGCTCTGAATGATAGGTCACCCAGCTTATTTGTGCGTCTATTAATTACAATTTTACCTATTTTTTTTCATTATTTATATTATACTGAACTCAAGCTCCACTCTATTCAAATCCAGAAGTGAATTTTAGGCTCATTACAAGAATTTAGAAATTTAAGCTTGAGAGAATATCGAGCTGGACAAGCCAGGAATCGGTCAATCTTGAACAAAGGTCAACCAAGTTTGTCTTTCTTTATGGCACACTTTTCATGTTCAAGCCAGACAAAGGCAAAGCTCAGCTCAGTTCAGTGTTTCTCTTTACAGCTTTATCAGCATGTCATTTGATCCATAGATTATGTTATGTTGCTTGGTCATGAAATTGGTAACGAAGGGCTCTTCTGAAGTTTACACATTGCAATTGCCAATAATATAAATTTGTGCTGCAAGCCTCTTCCTCATGTTCATCTAACAGTTATTCTGCAAACTTCGGAATGTTCCATATGCACTTAAGTGTTTGATTATCTATATTTTGGTGGATATAGCCTTTTACATTTTTGTCAGTGTCATTTATTTTGGTTTAAAGGATGTTTGAATTTGGTGTAATCACTCCTGCTTTAGATTCATGTTAAGTAGCCAAGCATGGATTGTTGTGGCTGACCCTTTTTCTTTCTAATTTGAAGATGGAAGAATTGGAGAAAGAGATTTTAGAATCAAAAGAGAAGATTGAATTTTATCGTGCTAAGATGCAAGAACTAGTGAGTAGCCTTCTTGGTAATCCTGTTGGTGATTGAATTTTCAATCATGCTAACTGTTCTTGGTTGATTTTTGGGGTTTTATTCCTTTTTCAGGTTCTGTACAAGAGCAGGTGTGACAATCGACTTAATGAGGTCACTGAAAGATCTTACACTGATAAGCGTGAGGTAACATTTATATACTTGGGAATTTTTCTCCCTTTATTTAGACAGGTTATGCAGATGGTGGTCATTATTTGCAGCTATTAACTTTTTGAACATGTAGGAACATTGTCAGCCTTTGGGTGCTAGTTAATAAGCCCATGGTCTTACCTCTCTAATTTGGTCTGCTCCCTCTCAAGGTCGTTTGGCTGACAAGGATCTTTGAAAGATTTCATGTATCTTGATTATTGTGTTCGTTCTTGAGGTTCATGATGATGCTTATGAATGATTGGTGACGAATGCTAACAACAAGATGCTGATTGTCAAGCAGGTCAAGCTTTATAACATGCATCTAGGCCTAGGATTCTTTCAACTCTGGCTTTGTTTTATATTTCCTAGAAGGTCAAGTTTGTTAATAAAATGTCAGTTGAATTGTTCATGTTAAAGTTGGTTCAATTCTCATAAGGCTACTTAGTTCAACTGTTTGAAATGCATGTGCCTTTGTGTGGTTTGGGCTTTCAGGTCTTGGCATTTGGTTTCTGAACTTTCTATTTTATTTTATTTTAAATTCACTTGAAGAAATAAACCTTACTAGTGATGTACTGATAAGTTTGCTTGCTTCTTCTTCTTTTTTTTTTTTGCTTTCTGTTTATGAAAACTAGATTATATTAATTCTATAGAAAGAATCTAGTTGGATGTGATGCATCTGTCATTTGCAACAAATTCTCTTTTGGGGTGCCTTGGTTGTTTGAAACTAACTTTCCCATTTCAAATGAGCGTCTTACACAATTTAATTTGCAGGTTGAGTTACTTGCTAAGAAATATGAAGAGAAATATAGGCAAACTGGGGATGTAGCTTCCAAATTGACCATCGAAGAGGCGACATTTCGTGACATTCAGGTTACATAAGTTATCTCCTTGAATGGCCAACAAAATATTTCTCTTCATTGGTGAATTTTGATATTCAAGATGCATTTTGATCATCTGCAGGGAAAGAAGATGGAAATATACAATGCTATAGTTCGGATGGAGCAAGGTAAAACTGCTGATGGTGTTCTTCAGGTAAATCATGGTTACACAGGTCATTAGAAACTACACAAAATTATATAAATTTCAAGAACTTTCTAATTCCATGGAAACATTTCAAGGTTCGTGCTGAGCAGATCCAGTCAGATTTGGAGGAGCTTGTGAAAGCTTTGAATGAACGCTGCAAGAGTTACGGATTGCGTGCTAAGCCAACCACACTGGTTGAGCTTCCCTTTGGTAACTATGATTTCATAACATTGTCATTTTTGTTCATACATTTCTTATTTGGAGCCATGTACTCTTGGTGGTGGGAATTGCATGTTAACATCTCGATAGATCTTCTCTGTAGTTTGTTAAAATCTACTTTTTTTTTCCTCTTGAATATTTCAAAAATCATCATTGTCATCAGTGTTACCAAAACTGGACTTACGACCAAACCTGTTACCTGTCTGGTTTGGTTTAAACTGCAAATCTGATTTGAACTAGTAGTTTTGAATTTGAGTGAATCTGTATGTGCAATGGTTAATAATAAGTTATACATAGTCGACGGTCCAGATTTTAAATAATGATCAATCCTAAAGGTTGCGGCACATCTGCCAACAAGATCACTGTTGATTATGGTAAAATGCTCTATTCGCTTCCTTCTCTCCTGTGAAATGACAACTCTAGAAACCTCGTCATATGCTGCTTCTGCTGCTGCACCTTTTAATGAGTTCCAGTTGTAAGAATTAATCACGGTTCCAATGTAATTTCCTCAGCTTGTGAGGAGTTCCAATGGTAAGAAGCAATTGTAAAATGCAAATACATTAGTAGAAAAACAAAACAGCAAACAAGGTCCATTGAACAGAATGCAATTTATGGGTTCCTGTTATGTATCCTTAATGAGGGTGGTCATAAAATGCATCTAAATAATCTGGCATCTAAATAATCTAGTTGTGTTCCTTCTCTTCTTATTTTTGAATTGATGAACTAGCTAAACTGGCTTGCCAGTCTGCCTGCCTACTGCAGATCAATGTGGTTTGTTAAATGAACACCAGAGGTCTAACCAGCCAGTTTGGTTTGGTTAGCTACCCAAGTGCAGTCAACTTCACCCTCAAAAAAAAAAAAAAAAAAGTGCAGTCAACTTCATGGATTCTGTTATTCTTCCCCCCCACCACCCTTTTCTGTTATTCTAGTTGTGTTTATTGTGGGCCATATCCATATCTTGAGAGCTGAGCACTTGAGCTCAAACATTTTTGTATTTGCCTAAGGATCTCTAACTATTTCTTTTGTGCTTTCACCGTGCTCTTTTATGAGGGCGTTTGGACAATTGGAAAGGGAAAGGGAAAATGACATGTTTCCTCCCCTTGTGGCATTTATGAACAGCTTTCCTCCTAAGCGGTGCAGTTTTTAGTTCTTGTTCTCCATTGCACATGATCAAACTAGCTAAATCTACTGTCTCACATCTTGTTACATTTTGATACTCTTTCTCGAATTTAAATTTTTGTAAATAGATATGTGCAGATGGCCAGATATACATTAATTCACCTAGTCAAACTTTCTAGTCAACTATAGCTTTCAGTGGTGTTTGTGCATCAATGAAAAACTTCAAATTCATCATTTCTGTTCTAATTATAAAATTGCTATTATTCAGAAGGCTTTTTGCACCATGTTGTGAACACCTGAGGTAAAAAAAATAATAAAATGAAACTTTTTAAAATGGGAGAAATGATGTGATATGATAAAGGTAATGATGAAAAGTAAAGATAATAGATTGGGTAATTGTATAGGTCGTTTTGGAAAAAAATTGGAAAGTAGGGTATTTATGAAGAAAGATGTGAAAAAATGATTAAACAAATATAATAGTTGTGGAGAGTGAAAAGTTTTAGGGTGTCATTGGGAAGTAATAAAATTTTTGACAAAAATTTTTTTGTTTAAAAGTTTTTGAAATAAGCGAAAATGATGTGATATAATTGGGATAATGATGAAGAATAAAGAGAATAAAGCTAAAATAGATAGGTTAAATGTATGGGTAGTCATATAGAAATGATTGAAAAGTAGGGTTGTTATATAGGAAGAAGTAAAAAAATAATTAAAAAATAGGGTAGTTATAGAGAGTGAAAAGTTTTAAATTGAAAAGTTCTAATTTGAAATGTTTTTGGTGTAAACAAAGACCCCCTTGGATTAAAAAGTTTTTATGATTGCCAACCACACCCTGTCTCAGAAGATGCTTAGAAATTTATCCCTACCTATTTGTGGTCTAATTTTCAGCTTAAAATCTACCTAGCTGCTAATTTCTTCTTCTTCTTAGTCATCATCATCATCATCATCATCGTGAGTTTGAACCTGGAACCTCACACACGCACACATACACTGACACACAATTTTGTCAACTGCATAGTCAGTTAGTCACCCAGATGTTGACAATGTACTGTTCTTATGACTGCGTTTTCTGATGTTTCTTTCTTTTTTCTTTTTGGCAAATATACAAGGTTGGCAACCGGGAATTCAAGAGTCAGCAGCTGATTGGGATGAAGATTGGGATAAATTTGAAGATGAAGGTGTGCTAAAAAATGCCTCGTGCATTTTACTTATCCATGTGGAAGCTACTATTCTTTGTTTGAAGTTGCCAAATTTCTGTTTGTGGCATGTGAATCTGTGATGTTTCCAAATGTGCTTTATTGGAGTGGGGTTTTGGAACTTGAAATTCAATTCCTTTATTTTTCTTTGAATTCTATTCATCTTGTATACATTTTTATATCCTTGTGGGTCACTAACGTCATTAATTGCAATATCATCATCTCCTTGTGCTATCAACATGTCCAGACTTTTTTCCCCTTGCATTTGTTTTACAGGTTGACCATTCCCTCATTTTCTTGGCCTGGATTCTGCATTATCAACGGGAAGGATGCTTCAGTCTTTCATTCATCTGTCTCATGGTCCTCAAATAGCTGGGACAAAACTCTAATGATGTTGACTGTTCCTTCGTACATTTGATGTTTGCACTGTTCATCCTCTTCACCGGAAATCATACTTACGAAACATTTTCTTTTGTGTAGGGTGCTAGAGGTAGATAAACATTTGGCCTAAACAGTAGCTATGAAAGCCATCCTTTTTAAGCAATTGTTTGGTTCAGACATTAGTTTGTTTGAGGTCCTGTTTAGGGTGGAAAGTGGGAGGAGAATATTTTGATAGTAAATGATATTATTCTTGCAATTTATCTGTAAAGGGAATGGCGACAAACTATATGAATTTGTTTTTAAATTTTTTTATTTTTGTGTGGGAAAGATGGGATTGGTGATGGACAATGTAGAAGTGGGAGGGGATTGTGATGGGGAATGTAAATTACGGTTTAAGAGAATGGTTGCTAATTGTAGGTAAATATTATATCAAATGAAAACATCGAAAATTTAGGTTGCTATTTTTTTTAGTTATTATTTTTAATCACATCAAAAGAGGGAGAGGGAGAGGTAGAGGTAGAGGTAGATGAAATGTTGGAATTCCAATTTTTATAGGTTTTCAAACTAAATGGTGAGGCCCTCCCTGTAAGAAGTAATCTGATCTTGATTGCAATGTTATATTCCTAATTCTCTTCCTCATTGTTCAAAATCATCGAACTTCAAAATTTGTCTGTAATTGTTTGTATTGCAGCCAAACACCAAATATATATTCAAATGCAGTTACCATGATTGATTCTACTGTCATTTTGTTAAACACTCCCTGAAATGAAGAGAGAGAGATTCTAAATGAAAGAAAGTATGAAACTCATGTATTTGTGGATTTTTAATGGTAAATGAATGAAGTCCAGACAACATGCTTCTTGGTTTATACTATTATCACAATTTTTTGGCTTGCATTGCAAGTAAATGCCAACCATATATTTGCACGTGCTGATAATTATGCATGTTTGAATAGGTATTATTGTGGAGCTAAAACGAAAATTCAACCATGAGGTGACCAAATGCATATTATGAATTATGGACAACCCTGTGACACATGATTTGTGCTTAAAGAAATGACTCCTTTGGTTACAATTGGAAAGGAAGGCCATTCCATGGGTTGTGTGCAATGACACAAAGGGATGTGGTAATTGGAGCATTACTTGACTTAGGATATGATTCTTGGATGGAAATCATGCAGCCATAGGTTTTATAATGCACGTGATCGGGATGAGCAATAATGATAATGCTTATGCAATGAGGATAAGAATAATAATATTGCTGATTATGAAAGTGAATTTATTGCATTCTGGGTCTGTTGGTTTCCTATGATTCTTGCTAAATGCATTCTATTCAATGATGCAGTGATGGTTGTATTATGATGATCAACTTTGTGGCTTTCCCATGAATCTGCATTGCTTAAGGCTGGCCACCTGTCATATCAGTTGAAGGCGGATAGAACTGTAAAATTTGTAATCAGTTTTGACTGTTTTCTCCTGTAGCTAGAAAGAAATTTTCTTCTGTAAATCCTACAATTGTCAGGGGGTTTTAAAGATGTTTTCTGGGGATTCAGATCGACATGGTGTATCTCAAGTTTCCACTTTCCTTTGATTGTGCTGTTCGTGTGTCTCTTTGTATGTGTTGAAGGGCATTCTAGGTTGCTGGTTCATTTATCATCATGAGAGAAATGTGGCATGAAGGTGGGTGGGTGATTGATTGAATTTATGCTTCATTTCCTTTTCAGGATTTGTTCTTGTCAAGGAGCTTTCTGTTGATGTAGAAAATATTGTGGCCCCTCCAAGAACTAAGCCTACCTACGAGGATAAGAGCTATGATGAAATCTTTGAGGTCAAATCATCAAAGGAGGTTGATGATGAAGTGGAAAAGCCTGAAGATGACAAAATGGAAAAGCCTGTTGATAACAAAATGGAGAAGCCTTCTGCTCCAGTTGAGCTGGTTTCTGAGAGCAGTTACACAAAGAGCAAAGATGATTTAGTAAGAAGTCCACCAGGAAGTCCGATGACAAAAGCTGCACATGAAAGTCCATCCCAAGAATTCCTGGCTCCAAAATTTGACAAGAATGTTGATGCTGATTCTTCACCACATGGTAAAGAAAGTTACAGGTATGACAATTTCTTTTTGTTCTAATTTATTCTTTTTTTTTTTTTCAGTGTTGAATTTATTGCCTGCAGTATCAACTTATTGACAATAACTACCAATGGTGGTTGGCGGACGTAAAAAATTTCACTTTAAAAAAGAAAAACCTTTAAACATCCGAAAAATATAAAATCTTTCCTACGAATATTGTTGGATTAAGAGGTAAGCAATGAATTTTCTGTGCGCAAGAAACGATCTTAGCAGTTCATATGAGCTTCAAAGGTGACTATCAAATGGGATAATGCGTACCTGTTTCCTTGTCTAGAAAGAAAATGGTGGAAGGGGACATGCTGAAGATGAAAGTGGAAATGAAACATGCATTGCTCATTTATATACTCTTATTTACTATATTTTACTTTTTGGACCCAGATGTCTCAACACAGAGGGTGCGTAATGGTAAGGCTTTTTACCTGTATCCTTGGTCTCCTAGGTTCTAATCATGAAAACCATCTCTCAATTGGAGGCAGGGATGTGTGCTATAAGCCCTTCATTGGTGGAAGCCTTACACAATGGATATGTCCTTTCACATACTTCATGACTGAAATCAAGATTGTTCATTGTTTTTTAACTTTCAAATACTGATGGGCCCTCACCTGATGTAGCAGTTATGAGAACCCTCTTTCAAAGAAATTGAATTTAAGGAGGCTTAACACTCTTCCTAAACCCTTCATTGGTGGAAGAGTTGTGCAATGGGTATGCCCTATAGCATGCTTCAAAAATGAAGTCCAGGTCATTAATTATTTGTTTTTACATTAAGCTTATATAAAGGAAATAGCAGCATTGATTTTTTTTATTTTAAAAAAAAATTGGTCAAGTTATAACTCTTTTGAAGAATTTGGGTTTAACGATGTAAAAGATGCTAATAAAGGTTATTTGAACGTCCTTTTTTTAATTATGTTCTTTTTTGATTGGTTGGATTATGTGTGTAATTATTTTGAACTTCTATTTTGGTTTTAAGTGTGGCTCTATTTACTTAAAACAAACTTCCAAGCATATTTAGGTATCATTTGCAAGTGGGAAAAACTAATATATTCAAATGAAAATTTTCTTTTTGTTCATACTAGAAAAGGACTAAATTTGAAATTGAATAGGTGGGTAGATGCTTTAGAATCTAATGGTTTTAAAATTAGTCGTACAAAAACCGAATATATGAAATGCAATTTTAATAATAGTGAGAACTTGGATGAGGAACCAATTAAGATTTTGGATCAATTAGTAACAAGAACTCATCATTTTCGGTATTTAAGATCAATAGTTTAAGAGAATGGGGAAATTGAAAAAGATATAATACATAAAATTCAAGTAGGACAGAAGAAAATGGCGAAATGCTTCAAGAATTTTATGTGATCGTTGAGTCTCAATTAAATTAAAAGGAAAATTTTGTAAGACTACGATTAGACCTGCTATGCTTTATAGGGCAGAATGTTGGGTAGTTAAAGAACAATATACATATAAAATGAACGTAGCGGAAATGAGAATGTTAAGGTGAATGGGTGGTAAAACTAAAAAAGATAAAATTAGAATGAAATAATTCGAGAAAATCTAAAAGTGAGACCAATAGGGGTGATAAAATGAGGGAAAATAGATTAAGATAATTTGACCATGTTAAACAGAGGCATGAAATGTCACCGGTTAGGAGAGCAGAGTCTATCCAAGTAGAAAGTGGTAGGAGAATAAGAGACAGACCCCAAAAAACACGGATGAAAGTAATTAAATAAGATTTGAAAATATTACAAATTACTGACAATTTAGTCTCTAATAGCCAAGAATGGTGGAACAGAATCCATGTAGTCGACCCTACCCAAGTGGGAAATGGCTTATGATGATGATGATGATGATGATGATGATGATCTTATTGGGAGGTCAACATGTAACTATGAAATATATAACAGTGAATTTGACTGAAAATATCTAAATATAGGTGATTGTAGTAGATTTAATATTTAAAGGAAATACTTCTAAGGTCGTCTTTTTCAGGCCCACCTTGATTTGACAAAATCCAAACTGCCCATTATGTTTAGCTTTACACATTTATCTAAGCTGTAAAAAATTATTTTGATTGGTATCTTCTATGGTTTACACCTTTTAAAATAATATAAAACATATGTAGAATTTAAAATTCACTTGAATCCATCTATAAGAATATTAAACTATAATAAGGTTTCATATAACCATATTGTTTCTTATCTAATAAACATTTTATAAGTTTCAGATGCTTAAATAGAAATACTTAAGTCATTTTTCTTGATGAAATAATATTTAACAGTTTAATTTTCACTCTTAAATGATATTACAATTTAGGCTTGTCTCAATGTTTGATTAAAGTGATATTTCAAATGTTTGGACGCACCTTGATTTTACAAAATCCAAGCTGTCCAGTAATTGTCCCCCTGTCCCCCAAAACCAAAACCAAAACCAAAAAAAAAAAAAAAAAAAAAAAAAGATTAATGGACAGCTTGGATTTTGTGAAATCATCAAGATGGGCCCAAACATGAGTTGACCATAGAAGACTTAACAAATATTCCCCCATATTTAAATATGATGTTATCTATTAATCTTTATATATATAATTGAGTATACTTAGAAGGACAAAATTATCCATTGTCTTATGTTTGTTGAATCCATGTTAGCTTGGTTATTGAATCATGGAAACAACCTATGTAATAAGATTGAACCATTGTACTTACTAGATAGTTTTAAATTGTAAAGCTAGATATATCTATGAAAAAATTAGAATTTATAGATGGGTTCAACTTCTATGGAATTGATTCCATAGACATGAATTTGTGGAACCTGTTTGATTTAGGCTTACCATGATGATTAAATCAAAATCCAATCCTAACATTTCATTTCAAATAATTCATTTAGCTTAAGAGTGCCAATTCCATCTAAATCAAAGATTTACATGGGTCATTATCTAAGTGCTATTAGCAATATATATGATTTACCTGGGTCATTATCTGTAGTTAATAACAATATATTAAAGTCATTTGCTTGTTGTATAGATTTTAAACCTTCTAGTTAAACATCTATACCTTCTAAAATATTTTTCTTGTATAGATGAATGATGTCAAAAATTATTATAACATCATTTGAAGATTAGTTTAGTTTTATGCCATGAAAATCGACTACCCAAGTAATTTTCTTGCTTAGGCAATTATTTAAGAAGTGTAGAGAGAAAAAAGAACTTGTATATGATTTTTATCGATTTAAAAATGCGTACGATCGAGTTTGAAGAAAATAAATATGACAAGTGATAAAAAAGAAAGGAACTAAAGATAGATGCATTGATGTTGTTAGAGATATGTCGTTAAGAAAGATATTATAAATAAAATCCAAGCATTATGGAAGAAACATCAAAGATTACTGCAAAGTTAATTACCAATCGTCAAGAATGGCATAGTAGAATCTATGTAGCTAGCCCTACTTAAGTAAGAGATGGATGATGATAACATTCCAATGCTTGTGTGAATGGATATGTCATTTTCACATTTTGCACATGATTTTGTATCTTTTTAGGAGGTATTACTTGCATTAGACTTCCAAATGATTTATTATAATATAATTATATGAATTATGTAAAATAAAATAGTTGGATTGCATTTTGACTTAATCAACATGATGGACCCATATTAAGGAGTCTATAAATTCACTTCTAATCTCAAAAGTTTCTAAAAAAAATTAATTTTTCTTTATTTGTTAAGGGTGTGCTTGGGAAGTGATGAAAAGTTTTTTATATAAAAGTTATTGAAATGTGAGAAAATGATGTGATATAATAGGGGTAATGATAAGAAGTAAAGAGAATAAAGTTATAATAGATAGGTTAGATGTACGAGTTAGGGTTGTTAATGGTCATAGTCATGGTCAACTTGTCAATTCGTTTGTCCAACCCGTTTATAAATCGATTTAAGTTTAGATTTTTGAATAAATGGGTTATGATCCGCTAACCCGTTCAATTATTTAATTAAATAAATGGATTAGGATTGAAATTTTATAACCTGTTAACCCGTCTAGTAATCCGTTTAACCCGTTCAACCCATTTAACCCGTTCAACCCGTTTAACCCATTGAAGTCTAATATATATGTGTGTAAATCCCTTGGTTATTTTCCTCTACTAAGTTTTACTTTCGCCACCTAATTTTTATTTTTCCACTGCTACCCTAATTCCATTTTCTCATTACTACTCTATTTCCATTTTCTCTGTGCAAAAAACACACTCACATTTCCCTGTGAGATCACCATCCGCCGGAGTTTTAAGTCTTCAGGTCGTCAGCTATACAACCCGTTACCAATTTGCAAACCCGTTTATTAAATGGGTTGTAAATGGGTTAAGGTTGAGTTTTTTTTAAATGAGTTAATAAAAGGATTAGGTTGAGATATTTTAAATAGGTTAGGATTAGAATTATACTCTAACCCGTCCAACTCGATCCGTTAACATCCCTAGCATGAGTAGTTGTGCAGAAATAGTTGAAAAGTAGGGTAGTTGTATCAAAAGAAGTGAAGAAATAATTAAAAAATAGGGTAGTTGTGGAAAGAGAAAAGTTGTATATGTTAACAAACACCTCCTAATAATAAAATTAGGTGATAATACTAGTGGTAGGTTTTGCAGAAAGATCATTATCTCTATGTGACAATAGTGATAAAAAATAAATTTTGTCAATACAGAAAAGACTGGCTTTTTATTTGCCCATTATAAAGGATTGACATAATCCTTATGCAGAAATTGTGTCTTGAATATGATTGTGGTGAATTTGGATTTTGTAAGAACGCAAGGTTTCTCACAAGCCTCCAAGGAGAATAGGAGTCTCTTCCACTGTGGATATCAGATGATCTCCATGGATCTTGCTTATCTCTTATGTAAGTTTTGAGATCGGTTGTTTTCTGTATCTCCACTAGTTGTTTAGTCGAGCGTAGCGGACATTTAGTTAGCAAATCACTCATTCTCATGAGAATGTTACATATGTAATGGTCCATGAGGCCAGTGAGAGGTGCAGGTTTTGTTAGGGCTTTTACATCTATGATATGACATTATGGCTAAGCATCTCTCTACTGGATTTTGTTTATGAATCCCCAAATCAATGAATTATTACTTTGTGTCTCATTAACTTCTACAATCAAAGGCATCTTACACATTCTTCTGTTACAACTGGAAACAACATGTTTTTCAGTTTCAGTTGATGCTTAAAAGCTTGTACACCAAATTTTAGGTTATGCGTTGAAAGTTTTCCATTATGAGTTTGCCTACACAGTATCTAACCAGCAAGGCAGAAAAGCAGCAGAAGGTCAATTGATCTTTTGAGGAATCATTTTAATTTGTGCCAACTAGCAGGATTAGCTACATGAATCGTACATGTCAATTTGTCTATGATTTTGATGGAAGTGTGGTTTAATCATCAACATACAAGTTTTTCTCAGCAAAATGAAATTTCATCCAAGTACTCCATATTTATTATTCTTGTATATCTTCTTTGTTTGTGTATTCCATTGTCATTATGTCTTGGAAACTTGATCATAGATCATGCCAGATCTGGCTGTTATAGTCCTTAAAAAATTCAATGGGTTTTGGGGTGTCGTGCCATATCATCATTTTGATTTTCTTCATATGCTATTGAGCTGTGGAAGATGCTGTCAGGCTATGTCATCCTTTGCTGTAAATTGGAATAATGTCTGAAACAGTTGGATGCTTCTCCTTAGTCATAGAATCCAAAGGACTATAATTGTCTCAATTGTGCAGTAATCATGATGGTGCTGAGTCTACTGTGTCCGGTGACAAGTATGCTGATGCCTGGGGTGCAACCTTTGATACAAGTGACGACACCGATTCAATATGGGGTTTTAACCCAGTTACTAGTAAGGTAACTGTCTCTCACCTTACTGAATTTTTCTTTCATCTTATGAGGTTTAGGGAAAATCTGTGATGATTACATGTCATCTTTTACAATTAATGATGTAATGGCACAAAAATCATTTCAAGTTTAAACTTTGAAGATAAGATTAATTTCTTCATTCTAAATAATCAATTTCTGATGCAGGACCCTGAACATGAGAGGAGTGGACAGAGCTACTACTTTGGATCTGGTGAATTGGGTTTGAATCCGATTAGAACAGATTCTCCTACTGCTGCTGACAACTTTTTCCAGAGGAAGAGTGGACAGAGCTACTCTTTTGGATCTGGCGAGCTGGGTTTGCATCCAGTTAGAACGGATTCTCCTACTGCTGCTGACAGCTTTTTCCAGAGGAGTGGACATAGCTACTCCTTTGGATCTGGAGAGTTGGGTTTGAATCCGATCAGAACAGATTCTCCGAGTGCGGCTGACAGCTTCTTTCATAAGAGTGGACAGAGCTACTCCTTTGCATCTGGTGAGTTGGGATTAAATCCAAGTAGAACGGATTCTCCCAATGCTGCTGATAGCTTCTTCCAGAAGAAGAGCTCCATCTTTGCGGATTCTGTGCCCAGCACGCCACTGTATAATTCCAGCTTCTCCCCAAGATATGAAGGATCAGACAACGATCGCTCATTTAACAGTTTTGCAAGGTTTGATTCCTTCAGCACGCATGATAGTGGGTTCTTCCCCCATCAAGAAACACTTGGAAGGTTTGACTCCATGCGCAGCACACGGGCTTCTGAACATAATCGTGGTTTTACATCTTTTGATGACAATGATCCATTTGGCTCAACTGGGCCATTCAAGATTTCTGAGACACCAAGGCGCGGTTCAGATGGCTGGAGTGCTTTTTAGCAGATATTTAGCAGCAAATTGTCATGTGGCTGTGGCTTAGCCCTGGCTTCGAGGTTCATTTCATGGGGTTATGAGTGCCAGTTTTCACGTGCCACACTGTGCGATGATCCAATGTATGTTTGGGATTTACACCTTGTATGTTTGCAAAAATCTTTTTTCTCTTTCTTTTTTTTTTTTTTTTTTTTTCCAGCCTTTGTCCCCTTATTTTTTGTGCTTCCTTAGTTTGCTCCATATAATATTTTTTTTAGCCCCGTTTTCTCATTTGATGAGTACCTCTTGAGCATTCTTTATATCATATAATTACTTGTATTATGATTTGAGTGTTGAAAGAGTTTAGGGGTAGGCTGCCGTTATTTTAGTTCCATAACAGGAAACTTAATGATAGCATGGCCAGTGACGGTCATTGGGTGGAGTTGTGTGCGTGTGTTTGTTTGTTTGTTTGTTTTTTTTTTTTAGCTCCCTGAGTTTGTGTACGTCAGTGTGTCTGCCATTTCATTTGAAACAGACTCTCTCTCTCTCTCTCTCTCTCTCTCTCTCACACACACACACACACATTTAACGGTCCAAAATCCGACGTTCGTTAATTCCAAGTGTCAGAGATGTTAGAGTCAGTTTTCAATGCGGAGCAGAAGCAATAATGTCCATTCACATAATAATAAAGGAAAATATGCCATTACTGGTACATCGGCACCTACTTGTTTGGATACGTGCAGCCGCATCTTGTGTCGCTTATTTGTGAAGTTAGAGCTGTCCAAAAATCAATAAAATTTTGCGTTTTTTTTTTTGGTTTTTTGATTTCATTAACTTACAATTCAAATCTTGCCCAGTTCATTCTTTTTTCTAATTTTTCCCCGAGGAATGTAAATCTAACAATATGAATAGAACATAATAATTATCATCCATTGCATTTATAATTTTCAGGTAATTTGCAAACATGCCCCATAGTTTAACGCTAATTGCTGATATGTCTCTATTGTTTCATGAATTGCATATTATCCCCATAAGATTTCGCATAAATTGCTTGCATCCTGTTAATGGCTGAGATTTAATGGCTATTAAATAAAAAAAGTAATTTGCAAATATGCCCTCATAACTTGATGCTAATTATAGATACGCCTCTATAGTTTGATGCTAATTGCTGATATATCTTCATTGTTTTACAAATTATATATTATTTTTATAAAATTTTACCAAAATTGCTTGTGTACGTATGACACTTTTTTGTTGCCAAATGTGCATTAAAATTTTTGGTTAATGACAAAAAATGACTTCGTTGTATAGGCAGCAAAAGATAACATGTTAGCAATTAACTTGAGTGTTTTATAAATCTCTTCCACCCGCACAACTAGGTATTTTATAAACTACGAGATTCTAATATAGCTTTAAATAGGGTTATTTTGTAATTATCCAAATTTTAATGTATGTTTGGCGACAAGGTGTCATGGGCACGCAAACAATTTTTGTGAAACTTTGCGGGAGTAATATGCAATTTGTGAAACAATAGGGACATTTACAATTAGTGTTAAATTATGGAGGTATATTTGCAAATTACTTTTTTTATTTATTAGCCTTTAAATTTCAGCCATTAACGGGGGTATGCAAGCAATTTATGTAAAACTTTGCGGGGGTAATATGCAATTTGTGAAACAATGGTAGCATATATGCAATTAACATAAAACTACGATGGCATATTTGTAAATTATCCATAATTTTTTAATGAAAATAATTCATCTATTGCATTTATAATTTTCTAATGAGAATAATTTATTCTTCATTTTCAATTAATGAAATTTTGGCTTATTCATTGACTAACTTTCTAAAATGCAAGTGTAAAGCTAGTAGATTTGTTGTTATGGGGCTCCACTTCTATATAATTAAGTTACATAGAATTGGTTCTATATAATTTTTTTTCATTTTGAATATTTTGAGAATTAATTGAAAATTTACTCGATCCATTATGTTTAATATCATTCATTTGACTTAGATGAGAATGTGTCTATGAAATTTCTTATCTATGTAACTCATTCCATTTTTAATATTTTGATAATTAATAAAAAAAAATTAACTCATTTATTGTATTTAGCATCTTTTATAGTATCTTGAAAATCTTTTATTTGTCTAGTAACATTATACACAAGCCTATCTACAAATATATAAAGTCAATATAAATAAAAGAGTTTTTTTCTTATACTCTTGAGTGTACTTAGCTTCGGTGCACCAGGTATAAAGATTTATTTTTTAAACTTTATTTTAAAATTTTTTTATACAACTGTTGATCTAAGTTTATTTAATATGTCTGTCAAATTTTACTATTTTTGGAGATTCATAGATATTCATTTGAATTTTTTAAAATTAACGGTATTTTAGTAATTTTAAATTATTAAATTGTCGCTGATTTTGAAAAATTTAAAAAGATATCTCTAAATCTCCAAAAATGGTAAAACTTAATATATATGTTAAAGACACTTAGATTAATACTTACATAAAAAAATTTCAAAAAAAAGTAAAAAAATGGGTTAAATTCACCCGGGTGCATCAAAACTAAGTGCACTCGGGTGCATTTAATTACCTGTCATGCTAAAATTCAACATTAAATATCAATTTTAAAATTATATTTTCAACATCTAATTCTTCTAAATTATCATTTATATGCGGATAAATTATTCTACAAAGGATTATTATATTCTAATATATATAAATAGATATAAATTTTTTTCATAATTTACACATGAATATATATTTCAGAAAATGTGACCCAGAAATATATTCAATTTGATGAAACTTTATTTTCTAGCTAAACAAATAATATTAAATATAATGAATGAAATAGATTTTTCATCAAGTATCAAAATCTTAAAATACGAAAAAATTACAAAGAATTGCTTATATATAGCTGGCAGACGCAGATGCTGGCCTAAACTTCAATATGAAGTTTCATCAAAATCAAGGATAGACATGGCTACATTTGCTTTAAAATTTATATTTATATGTAAGTTACGAAAAATACTTAGGTATATTAGGGATGCATTAGAAAATAAAAATACTCTGTGGTATCATTTATCTAAATAAGAATTATTTTTGAAATAACCTAAACATTGAAAATGCAACTTTAAAATTGATATTTAATATTAAACTATTTTATATATTGATTTATACATTTAAATGAGGCTAATACACAATAATATTAAATAGATGAAAATATTTTTATAATAATATAAATAATACTAAATATAATAGATAGAGTTGATTTTCAATCAATCATTAAGGTTATAAAAATGGATGAGGTTACATAGAAAGGAAATTTTATAAAAGCAAAGACTGTTTGTTATAAATTTATGATGTAATTGATTCGTATATTTAAATGAGGCTCATACACAATAATATTAAATAAATTAAAATATTTTTATCATAATATAAATAATCCTAAATACAATAGACGGAGCAGATTTTCAATCAATAGGTTGTAAAAACGGATGAGATTACGTAGAAGAGTTCAGTAAATAGACGGACCGTTGTTATGAATTTGTGACCATTAATCTTATTTATACATGAATTAGAGAAAAGATTTAATACTTATGTAAGTATGGAAGTCTTCACGCTTAACTTTTTTCAATTTTAAAAATATTTTTTGAAAAATCGGAAACCATTTATTTTGAAAAATATTCCACCTATGGTTTGAAAAACCACATACGCTGTAAATTTTTATACGCTATATTTTTTTGATGAAATTTTATGTACTGTATTTATACTAGGATTATTGATCATATGTATCTTGGTGCAAAAATTCATTTTTAAAATTTTTTTTTGAAACTCTGTTGTTCATACTACACATTTTTTCAAAATTTTTAGTGATTATATATTTACTTTTAAAAATATTATTTTTATAAGATATAAATTTCCAATTGGAAATTATTTTTGATAAAATGAAAAAATAAGATATATTAATTATGATCAATGATTTATATTTTAAATATTATATTTTAAAATTAAAAATTAAAAATAAGTATGAAGGTCTCCGTGCTTAAATAAGTATTGAATCATTTCTCATTGAATTAAGCTAATGGTGTGTTTGGTAATGAATAAAACTTTTGATGAAAAGTTTTGGAGAGTAAAAGTTGTCAAATGATGTGGTATGATAGGGTTAATGATGAGTAGTAAAAAATATAAAGTTAAATAGATAGGTTAATTGTGTGGATAGTTGTGTAAAAATGATTGAAAAGTAGGGTAGTTATATAGGAAAATATGAAAAAATAATTAAAAAAATATGATAATGGTGGAGAGTGAAAAGTTTTAGATTGAAAAGTTTTAACTTGACATTTTCTATCCATTGCCAAACACACAGTATTCAAAAGGCAAATTACAGTTTGAAAATTAAATTGTAGTAAAACAACTTAAAGTAAGTAAAACGTTACTTCAACTATAAATTACATAGTAATGAAAAGGAGAAAATAAATCTAAAATATTAAGGTTATGTTTGGAAAGTGATAAAACTTTTGATGAAAAGTTATCAACATTAAAAGTTATAAAATGATATAATACGATAGAGATAATGATATATACTAAAATGAATAAAGCTAAAATAAATAAGTCATGTATACGGGTAGTGATGTAGAAATAATTCAAAAGTAAAGTAGTTGTATAGAAAAATATAAAAATAATTAAAAAATATGAGGAAGAGATTTAATTTGAAAAGTTAGGGTATTTTACATTTTAAACCCTTTAACTTTGAATATTTACATTTTAAACTCCAAAGTTTGGCCGTTTGCATTTTAAATCCTGAAAAATTTAGCGCCTTTGCATTTTAAACCCTGACCCCATATCAGTGTTAAAAACTACCGTTAATCCATGCAAAACGACATAAATACCCTCTAATATCTTTAAAAACAATTTTTTACATTTTAAATTTAACTATTAAGTTTTTTTATTTTGTTATTAGATGCTTCAATAACATCTTCACCTTTAACACAAATTTAGATATTTTTTAAAAAGAATATAGGGAGTATTTAACTGTACTTTTTGATGCGGTTGTGAGTCAGAGTTTAAAATATAAAAGAACTAAAGTTTCGGAATTTAAAATGCAATTGGCTAAAATTTTAGGGTTTAAAATGTAAATAGGTAAAGTCATAGAGTTTAAACTTTAAAATGACGGATACGGAAAAGTTATGAATTGCTAAATACCACCTAAAACTAGAAAATCAACAGAGTTTAAAATGACGGAACCGAAACGAGCACCTTGAACCGTTGAGGTACCCTCTGCTTATAAAAATGAAAATGATCCGAATTAGCACTGTCAGCGCTTACCTTGATTTGTTGAAACCTGTACCATCTTACAACTGCTTGAATTGAAGACACCAACATTGGATTCTACGGAACAGCTGGTCGTTCGAATTGCCATATCTGTCATCCCTTGACGGAGAGTTGTTTGAAAATTAGAAGCTGCCTTCTGCTTGATTTGCTGGAATTGTGCTTGCGATGTTGCTCGCTGACACGTCACCTCGCAGTTGCCATGAATTAGTGCTCGTTGCATCGGGTGCGCTGCGTATCCGCGTCCTGTTAAGTGTTTGTAGGCTTTGCGGGGTTTGCAAAGGCGGAAGAAGATGAGGGAGGCGCAGGATTTTGTGTGTGTGCGTGCGTTGAAGTCTTGAAGATGGGATTATGCAGTTGGGAAAGTCGGCGCTATTGACAATGAGCAGCGTATCAACATCCAAAAATTGCCTTTCTCATGATTTCAAGAAAGATTGCTCTTTCTCTGAAATCTCCCTCTCTCCTCCTCCTTTTCTTCCATCTCTTCTCTCCTCCTTCCCATGCCCATCTCTTTCACTCCTCCAATCCCCTCCCCGCCATCATCAAAACCCACAAACCTTTTCTGGATCCTTCCCTCTACCGTGCCGCAATCACGCCCTTCACCATCCGAGAGAACCCCACCAAAGCATTCTTCGCATTTGTCCGTCTCACTCTTTCTACGTGCTCGCCTGACCCACCCGCATCCAATTCCCTTCTTGCTGCCCTTTCCTCCAATGGGTATTTCCAATTTTCTAAGATTGTGTTGGATACGATTTTGTTTCGGAGAACGCCTCTTAGTAATATTGGATTTGGTGTTTTCCTCAATGGCATGTCACGTGTTGTGGAATTACGAAAGGTTTTGAGCTTTGTGGATGAAGCTAGGGACCAAATGGAGGGGTTGGACGGATCCATAATTGCATTTTCGATCATTGATGGGCTCTGTCGAGCTTTGAGAATAAGTGATGCTTCACAGGCATTGGAGGATCTCAGGTGCAGAGGCTATAAACCTGATTTCATGGCCTACCGGGCGGTCGTAGAACGGTTTAGATCAGTTGGTAGAGTAGAAGAAGTAGTTGCTGTTTCAAAACGTAAGAGGAAGTTAGGTGTAGCTCCGAGGATGAAAGAATATGGAGAATATATCGTTGGATTGATTTCAGAAGGTCGGTATCGTGAAGCCAAAGAATTGGGGGAGGCAATTGTAGAAGGAGATTTCCCTGCTGATGATGATGTTCTGAATGCATTGATTGCTTCTATTTCTGAGGTTGAGGCAAATGCACCCATCATGTTTTTGAAATACATGGTAAACAGGGAGAGATACCCAGATCTCTCTACATTGAGAGACTTGAGTCGAAATCTATGTAGGAAAGGGAACATTGATGAAATGTGGGATGTCTTTCAGCTTCTGCAATCAAAGAGTTATTTCTCTGATTTGGAACATTATAAATTGTCTATTGCATTCTTGTGTGAGGCTGGGAGGGTGAGAGAGGCATACAGTGTTCTTATTGAGATGAGAAAAGACAATTGCTGCCCAGATGTTTCTACCTATAATGCTCTAATGGAGGCTTGCTGCCGTGAAGATCTCTTGAGGCCTGCAAAGAAGTTATGGGATGAGATGTTTACACATGGGTGTAAAGGGAATCTGCAAACGTATAATATCCTGATTGGGAAACTATCAGATGCATGTCAAGTTCAAGAGGCAAACCATCTCTTTCGTCACATGCTAGAGAGAGGAGTGAGGCCTGATGAAATGACCTACACATCATTAATCAAAGGGTTCTGCAGGGAAGGAATGAAAGATTCAGCTTATGAGGTCTTTAATTCATCTTTGGAACAGGATGATGTCCTTGCTGAATCAACACTGAGCACACTTGTCCACTGTCTATGCAAAGCAGGTATGTCTTTTTACAGAAGAAAATTTTCTTTTGTGGATTATTATTCAATAATACAATGATATACTGACATATTAACTTAAATTCCCTTAACCATGGAGATTGAATCATGCTCGTGACTTGTAAAAATGAATACTTCATGGTTGTGACTTGTAAAAATGCATACTTCATGGTTGTTGTGGCAAAATAAGTTAAATGTAATTTTAAAAGGGAATTCGGAGTTCGCCTTCATTTGGACAATGGGATTGCATGTGAGGATATATCAAAGAATTTGAGTTCCTTGCTCAAATTGACTATTTTCATTAAAAGGAATGGAAAGTCATTCAAAAGCTGCAGACTATGACACAAAACACAGCAAGCTTTACCAATTATCAAGGCCCAAGCAAGACTGATCAATTCCCCTTCAAACATAAAAACTTGGAAAGGCTCTTTCAGGATTGATCATTAGTTGTCAGATAATCTATCAATATGTCCGATAAATGTTGCCCAAAGCACAGCTATAGATAGGCTCTTTCGATCTTTTCTTGTGTTCTTCATGAGCTACTGTTGCTTAAATTCCATTGTGTTCCCTTTTATCATAATGTCATAACAATGTAGAATTCAATCCCATGGTGGACATATGAGTTGAAAGTTCTTTTTTTTGTGAGCTTGTATAACACTCTTAAGCAAGCAAACTTTCTACCATTTAGTGGGGGATACAAAACAATCTTCAGAAAACATAATCTGTTAATCTTCCAAAATTGAAAATTTGAAGGTTTCTGTAAGTTTATGTTTTCTTCTCCTTGTAACTAGTGATTTCAAATTGCTATCAGGTTTGTTAGGGCATTCAAATAGACTGGTATTTGAGTTATAAGAGAATTCGGTTAGCTGTTCATGAAAATTTCTTTGGTGGCATCAATTTAATTCTAGATTGCATCAAGTTTTGAAGTGCATAAACTTTCTCACTAAGAAATCGCATTCCCTCTTACTGGCATTGGAAAGTAACTTTCAAAGGTTCGCTTGTGCTGCTGTAGATTGTGGAATTTTAATATCTGTTGAGCTTCTTGTTGAATTTGAAATGTCTGCTGAGCTTCTGGTAGACTGATTTTATGGGTGGCTTGTCTGAGAAAAATGGATTACCATTAGCCAATTCTCATGTTCCCAGTTATCACCAGATTATTCACCAAGATTTCTCGTCACTAGAATTGAACATGCTTTTTCATTTTGTTTTTGGCTTTTTAAGATGGTCTTTTTTTTTTTTTTTTTCAGTAAGGTATATTCGATTGTTTTTTTTTTTTGACTGCCATAATATTTTTGCCCGAGTAGGTGATTTTCTTGCAGCTTCAAAAGTCATGCATAAGCTTGCTCCTAATATAGACAACCTAAAATCACAAATGGTCTTGCTAAAGAATTTTGCGGATGCTGGAAAGATTGATATGGCCATCAAGCACATAGAATGGATCCGAGATAGTTCCTCTCTGAAGTTGGAAGCGATATCCTGTGAACTTGTTGCATTGCTTTCTTTTTCATCCAATCCAGATCCCATTCTGCAATTGCTTCAGGAGATGCTGAATAGCGGGCTTGCTTCTGCAAATGATCCCTGGATCTGTATATGTAGAGAATCATTTTCATGGTGACCATTCATTTGTGGTGCTTAAATTATGGTAAATAAGATGCACTTTTTATGTATTTTACTTGGCGCATGTTATTCCTAGTGCACAAGTGAATTGCCTGGTTTGATGATAATGCTTGCCCCTGTGCCCTTGGCAGCACAAGTTTGAGACAGAAATGTCAGCCTAGAAAATGTGGTTAAGGCTGTGTATGTCTTGCCTCTCTGTAAGACCTGCATTTGCTGGAGCCTTGGGTACTGTGGACCATTGGTATCTGGAGTAGCCTCTTTACCTTTTTGGGAGCATAGATGAACTGAGCCACTTAATTGATATAAGCCCTAAACTATTATGATGTTTGCTGTTGACATTTTTTTTTAATGCTTATGATTCTCCATTTTCATTCCTTTTTTTGGCATTGGAGCAGTGGTTATGCAAATATTGACAAGGCCAGCAAGGAGCTAAGAAAGAGATTGAAGTACGTCCTGACAAATTCATAAGTTGAATGGTTTTATTTATTATGGTGTTTTGTTATTATGTATTTAATTTGGCCAAATCATCTTTCTAGGACTTTCTTTGGCTATCTATATATCGATGCTTGAGAAGGGGTGCAAGAGCAGTGTTATGACTGTAACCTGAACATCAAATGCAGATTCAGATGTTAGAAGCTTGTTAATGCACCTCAGAGTTGCTGGTGATCTCATTATCAGCTATGCCAAGAGGTATGATATGCTGACGATGTTAAAAATTTTCCATTTGTCTTTTGTTGTAGAAATCCTTTATACCATCTCTGCAATTACCATGCATATGAGAGAGAAATTTATTTTTCTCTCACTTGTAAGCATGCTATTATTTCATCCTATGATAAAAATTTCAGGTGCAAAAATTTATTATGGGTAAATGCAGTTGGGGCCTTGTCAGGAAAACTTCCACGTCATTTTGTTCAGTTTTCTTTAATATCCTGAGGCACTTCTAAGTGGCTGATGATATTACTTGTCATGAATTTGACTACCTGAGGAGCAGTCATCCTGGCAAAAAAGTAGCTTCAAACCACTTTGTAAATAATCTATAACCACCAAAAAATATATTCATAATCATTTGATACCATCGCCTTTGTAACAATTCACCCTGGGTTACTTGAAACACGAACTTGATTTGCATGCTCATGACATTTCTTGCATTTTCTTTCAAATTGACGACAATTTTCTTTGGTTGTGAGCCAATAATGTCCTATCTCGTGTGCACAATCATTTTAGCTATCATTAATCTATTCATATGTGGACCGCATGTTCCTCTATGAATTTCTGACATGATTTAAACCTATCCACAATCTAAATGACATTTGGCTGTGTGGTCTCTTGTAAAGAACTTCCCATAGAATCCCAAAATGATATGCTGGCTTCTGCAGAGTACAGCACTCATTAAAAGTTGAGTTCTCTGGGGAGATGTATGTCATCTTTTCCATCTCTGGCTTCAGTTTCAATCTGGGAACAAAAGGCAAGCTCATCCTTGGATTCCATGATGATTTCCCAATCAGATATACCATACAAGACATTCAACATTGATGGCATAGTTAACACATCTGCAAATTATTTTGAATCCGTGGTAGATGTTTGAAAGAAACTCTCTCAAATTCTTTTGCCATAGCCTCAAGATATTGTTTTGTGTGGAATGGGTTTTCCATCCTTTACCTTCCAATTTTTATTTCTTTGACTAACGGAAGGAGAAAATAGCCATCTACCTATAATTTCTCAACTCCAAAGATTGACTATCATGTTAGCCCTTCAATACATGCCTCATATTCGGCCATGTTATTATTATTATTATTTTTTGAGGTAAAATAACTAACTCATTAAAAGAGAAAGGTCCTTACATGTTTCCACCCCACTAAAACTGGAGAAAATGCATTTAGACAAATGCACTAATGATTGAGATTTGGAGTCGCCACCAGTTTTTGAGGAAAAACTGAAAAACAATATCATATCCAACTAGTCCACATCAGAGATTCTAGGGAAGTTGCTTAGTTGTACAAAGGGAAGGGTTTAGGCACCCTTTGCACCCCAAAAATGGGTTTCTATAAGTGTTTATTGCATTTTTTTACTCAGGCAGATTTTATTGTACTTTGGTTGGTTTTGAAAAGATTTTTTTGATGGTTTTGTAAGCTGCATGTAGGATTTCACTTGATTTCAACAAACTATTCAAATTTCATTTCCACACCAGAATATTTCACAAAGGAAATCCAGTTTCAGCACTAGTGTATGAAAATTCAACAACACACCATGAGGAGTCCTATTCCAGCCACTTATTCTTCTC
The DNA here is from genome assembly GCA_030490835.1 of Annona cherimola. Classification (NCBI taxonomy): domain Eukaryota; kingdom Viridiplantae; phylum Streptophyta; class Magnoliopsida; order Magnoliales; family Annonaceae; genus Annona; species Annona cherimola. Next base: position 30,020,099 of record CM059971.1, on the reverse strand, counting down.
AAGTATATCAAACCAATGATGGAGAATTAAATGCTCAGAAATCATGAATAAGTTCAAACAAAACAGTAAATCTCACAGCTCATTCCATATATTCTCTTCCATTCAACTAACATGTTTTTATTAAACTCAAAAATCTGTTTACTTCAATCTTCTCACTAATGAGAAACAGAGACATGAATTTAATCATCAAGTGGCTGTAAATGGCTCTCAATCAACTCATACACAAAACATTCAAAACAGAGATTCTTAATGAAATTATATGAGACTGACAGAATCATAGAAATGATCAAATCAAGGTATGTAGCCAGTATTTATTTCATGCATAAATTCATGTATGCAGAAACAGAAAATAGGTTATTCAAAGCATAGAAAACGATTAACAACATGCTCAACCGAAAATCTAGACAGTAGTATGAATCAAAACGACAATCAAATTTCAAAACTAAGAATAAAAAGAAGATTCAAAACTGCCCAGAAAATCCTTCTGACGGCCATGGGGAATGAGATCTCTCACTCCAGCCATCATGGACAGGTACAGAAATGAACCATCTGAAGAACAAAGAAAACAAAAATGACATGCAGCATCCAATACCAATGAAAGCTGTTTTATTCTATACAGATTTATTGAAAAACAAATGTCAAATGAAAGGCTACATGACTACCAGATTTGTTAAACCAAAACAGTTTCAATAATCATACCTGATCAAGAACTAAAAGAAAGCTGAAATCTCTCACAATCTGTTGGGAATCTCACTGCCAATCTAAAGGATAAACAACCAGAAACTTGCAGCCCAAAGAAGAGTCAAATACCAGCAGTTCTTCTCTCTCCTTGAGCTCCAACAGCTGCTTCTTCCCAAAAAACGTGAGAGGATCTCTCCCTCTCAGAAAAAACTTCACTATTCCCGTTTTCCCAGCCCCTAAGCAGAAAAGAAAAGCTCCCTCTACCTTACGTACCCTCCTCATGCAGAAAACTAAAGAGAGTTTATATATCCCATGCATTAAGGTCTTAGGAAAGTGCATGGAAGCTTCTTAGTGGTCCCCACATGGAATAAAGCATCCAACCAAGACAAGACAGCTCATCCAAACAGTTAGTGGGTGAACAAAATGCACAACAAGGCTCAAGTTCTATCAAAATTACAAAACAGCATCTGTTTTAAGAATTACCAACACAACCTTAAGTTTTCAAAATGCCAAAAATGCACCACACAAATGACAAATTATTAAAAACATAATTGCAAAACAAACTATATCAAATCAAAACAAAACAAGAAAGGGTGTCTACAGATGCCCCTCTTTGGCTGAGATTTCGCAAGTCGAAAGTCAAAGATTCGAGACACCCTGCCGGCAAAATCATATGAATCCATGGATGAAATAAAAATTTCGAGCCATCCTTCATGAAGAATCAAGTGACCCAAAATTAACTGGCTTAATAGTTTGATATGTTGCACCATTGCGTGCATTCCCTTCATTAAATTGTCTGATTATCATGCCATGAATTTTGAAACAAATAGATTCCTCAACTCCTTGGTCATCACCATGCTTCATTCACGAAGCTTTACAGGATATAGACCTATCGCCCATGCACCAACTACCATGCTTCATTCGCGAAGCCTTATAGGCTTGAAGGTGATGGCATTTGCTAATTTGCTGTCAAAATATTTAATAATGATAATGATTTTTTTGCAAAATAAATGGCATAACAAATCGCACAAATTAATTAAATAATTAGGGGAGATACGGTCAGGCTAACACTGTAAGTTTAGACTGACACCATCGAACCATTTATCAAACTTGAATTCAATTTTTCATCATCCATTTTTCAGTTGAATTTTGCATTTTCTGATTTTTTTTTTGTATTTTCGGATTTATTTTTTTTGAATTTTGAATTTTCGGATTTTTTTTGAATTTTTTGATTTATTTTTTGAATTTTTGAATTTTTGAATTTTTTGATTTTGATTTTTTGATTTTGAATTTTTTGATTTTTTTTTATTACAAGAATCCAAATGAATTGCATCTCATTTGGTCCATCTCGATGAACCATGTTAAAGTCCCTCGACGATCTCTTCCAATGTATTGGTAAAAGTTCCATCCAAAGCAGCTCATCTTCCACCCCCTTCGCCTATCAAGAAGAAACATATTATCAACATTCATCATCGGGGATTACAGATGAAAGCTCTCAAGAGGAGATCGAGAGATTGAAGAAAATAATTGATGAACAAAACAAAACACTTACCAATTTGAAGACTCAATATCAAGGAAGAATTTCGGAATTGGAAGCTGTGAATGCTCATCAAAAGAGGGAAATAGCTGGACTGAAAAGAATTATTTCAGATAACAACAAAGAGATTGATCATTTAGCTTCGATGTTATCTTAACATGGATTGTAAATATTTTCAAATCTAAACTAGGCCTCGTGATTATTCATATTGGAAAGCTTGTTTCTGAATTGGAATGTATCCCATTTTGCTTTCAGGTAAAAGATTCTGGAAAATGAATTAGCTTACTTGAATGAAAAATTGTCAAGTATTATCTAAAGATTGTGAGAGTTTTTCAATCGTGTATTTTGGATTCGTTTTTTTTCAGCAAAAGATTGAATTAACAATTGTACTCTCTTTATTAGACAACTTGTGAACGCAACTCTCCTTTCCAAACCTTGCGTTGCTTTGTGATTGTCCATTTTCTTTACTTCCTCTAATGCACGGGTTCATGACATATCTTCTTATAGCTTTCACCGGTCCCTTGCCACGACTTCATTGGGAATTAGTGCAGGTTCATTGCACTCATGAAATAATTATCAACACTCCTTTCTGTTCTCCACTGACCAATGGGAAAAGACCAACAAGAATGTGTCTTTTCCTTTGGTTTACAAAATTCCGCCATTGACCAATGCCCCAGTTGAAAGCAATGGATCCTACTCGGACATCTCAAGAGGTCTTTTATTAGGTTGTAATGGGGTTTGGGACATGGGTAACAACAAAAGTATATTTGGCTCAAAAATCAATGCATTGGGTTGGATGACTGCTCACTTCACTTCTATTCCTTTTTTCTTTACTATTTCAAATATCCTTTTTATTATTTTTCTCAATATTTCATTTCCTTTCAAATTTCTTTTGAACAAACCTCTCTTTCTCTTCATTTATGTTTTGACAATGCTTTTCCTCCTCAAAAATCCTCTCTTTTTTTTTTTCAAATATTGGGCTAAATTTCGTGAGCAACATTTATTATGGTTTGTGGGATAATGGGACTCAAATGTGGGTTTCTCTGACAATAAAAAGAAGGCTAATTGCTCAAAATTTGGTTTACAGAAAGGTTTTTTTTTGTAGTTCCTATGAGGAAGAACTAATGAAAAATTGTCTCTTGCATATGAGATTCCTAATAGAAATTCAATTACTTATCACCTGTATTTTGATCTCTGGGTTCATTAGGTAAATCATTGGATTCAAGACCGGTGAAAATCTTGACATAGTCAAAGTTAATTGGTTTTGGCAACATGGCCCCATCCATGTTGACCAAACGCAGTGCTCCTCCAGAAAATACTTCTTTGACTATGTAAGGTCCTTCCCAAGTTGGTTTGAATTTACCTCTTGGATCATGGAGGTACATAGGCAAAATCCGCTTCATCACTACATCTCCTGGGTGAAATATCCTTTCTTTGACTTTCTTGTTGTAAGACTTTGCCATCCGTCGTTGATATGCTTGAGTGTGACATAGAGCCTTCATTCTCTTTTCTTCAATGAGTGTCAATTGATCATATCTTGTTTTCTGCCATTCAACTTCATTCACCTCTCTTTCCAACAAAATTCTAAGAGATGAGATTTCAACCTCCACAGGCAAAACGGCCTCCATTCCATATGTAAGGGCATAAGGGGTTGCCCCTGTTGGGGTGCGAATGGACGTACGGTATGCCCACAATGCGAACGGGATCTTCTCATGCCAATCTTTATAAGTTATAACCATCTTCTCGAGAATGCGAATCAGTGTCTTGTTTGCAGCTTCAACTCTTCCATTTTCTTGTGGTCGATATGGAGTAGACCGATGATGTTTTATCTTATATGATTGTAGCAATCCATCAACCTTCTTATTGACAAAATTGGTGCCATTGTCTGTGATAATTTCCATTGGAACTCCAAAACGACTGATGATATGTCCCATTATGAATTTTGCCACTTGGTTAGCTGTGACCTTGGCAAATGAAGCAGCTTCGACCCATTTTGTAAAATAATCCACAGCAACCAAGATGTATTCATGTCCATTTGATGCTCTCGGGGATATCTTACCAATCATGTCAATACCCCACCTTGAGAATGTCCACGGAGTAGTGAGAAAATGGAGTTCATTGCTCGGCACATGAATTTGATTGGCATGCTCTTGACATTTTCTGCACTTTCTAACGAACTGGCAACAATCTGTCTCCATAGTTAACCAGTAATATCCAATTCTCAAGATCTTCTTTGCCATCATCAGCCCATTCATGTGAGGACCACAGCTACCTTCATGCACATTCGACATCACTGTGTTTGCTTCCTCTATATCCAAACACCTCAGCATGATATGATCGAATGATCGCTTGTATAGCACGCCTCCAAGTATAACAAACTGAGACGCTAACCTTCGGATTGTCCGACGATCATTTTGAGTCGCTTCTGGTGGATAGGTCTGCTTCTCTAAATACTGTTTGATGTCAGTATACCATGGTTCATCATCATCTGTTTCTGCCTCCTCTATCTGTAGGCAAAATGCTGGCAAATTCTGAGGTTGAACAGTGATCATCCAATTCTCTTTACCATTGGGAATTGGCAAAATGGAGGCCAACGTAGCTAGAGCATCAGCAAACTGATTTTGGGTACGAGGTAGATGGGTAAATGTGACTTCTTCGAACTCTTCTATCATGTTCTCCAAATAAACCAGATAAGGAATCAACTTTTCATCCCTCACCTTCCATACACCATTTATCTGGCTTATTGTAAGAAGAGAATCCCCGAATACTTGCATTTTACGTATTCCTAAAGCTATAGCTTCTCTTAAGCCCGCAATACATGCTTCATACTCCGCCATATTGTTCGTGCATTCAAACTCCAACCTTCTCGAAAATGGTATGGGTGCTCCGGCAGGTGAAATGAGAATGGCCCCGATCCCACTTCCTTTGCTGTTTGTCGCCCCGTCAAAGTACATGATCTAGATATTTCTATCTTCTTCTATTTTCTCTTCTTCAATTTGCGAAATGTCTTCATCTGGAAATTGGTCTCGGAGTGATTCATACTCTGGCAGAGGATGCTCTGCAAGGTGGTCTGCAATAGCTTGAGCTTTGATCGCCTTTTGGGTGACATAGGTGATGTCAAACTCAGCTAGCATCAATTGCCACTTTGCTAGTCTTCTTGTCAGAGCAAGCTTCTCACATAGATATCTTAGGGGATCCAACCGAGATATTAGCATAACTGGATATGCCAACATGTATTGCCGTAATTTTTGGGTCGCCCACACCAAGGTTAGACAAGCTTTCTCCAACATGTTATACTTCACTTCATAATCACGAAACTTCCTGCTAATATAATAAATCACATTTTCCTTTCTTCCGGTTTCATCGTGCTGTCCTAGGACGCATCCTGCCGAAAATTCACTTACCGACATGTAGAGAAGCAAAGGCCTTCCTGGAACTGGTGGAACCAAAACTGGTGGATTCGCCAAATAAGCTTTAACTTTGTCGAAAGCCTCTTGACATTCCTTAGTCCAATTGCCCGGGTCATTCTTTCTCAACAATTTGAAGATCAGCTCGCATATTGGAGTAAGCTTAGCAATGAACCTGCTGATGTATTGGATTCTTCCCAAAAATCCCCTAATTTCTTTCTCGGTCTTCGGAGGAGGCATTTCCAAGATGGCTTTCCTCTTATCCTCATCCACACTAATCCCATCCTTGCTGACCATAAATCCCAACAGTTTTCCTGATCCCGCACCAAAAATGCACTTTTTCGGGTTCAACCTTAGTTGATACTTTTCTAGGCATTTGAATAACTTCTCTAGCGCTTGAAAATGCTCTTCTACTCCTTGGGACTTCACGATCATGTCATCGACATAGACTTCCATCTCTTTGTGCATCATGTCATGAAACAAAGCAGTCATTGCCCTTTGGTATGTTGCCCCAGCATTCTTCAAACCAAACGGCATAACCTTATAGCAATACGTGCCCCATGGAGTGATGAAGGAAGTCTTTTCTCGATCTTCTGTGGCCATCTTGATCTGGTTGTATCTTGAAAAGCCGTCCATAAAAGAGAAAATCCTACTGCCAGCTGTATTGTCCACCAATGTGTCGATGGAGGCAAAGGAAAATCATCTTTCGGACTGGCACGATTTAAATCCCGAAAGTCAATGCACATTCTCACTTTCCCATCTTTCTTCCGAACCGGGACAAAGTTTGCTAACCATTCAGGATATTCTGTCGTTATTAAAAAACCTGCATCGTACTGCTTCACGACTTCATCTTTGATCTGGAGGATCAAGTCTGGTCTATATCTTCTCAATTTTTGCTTCATTGGTTTGCATCCAGACTTCAAAGGTAGACAATGGACAACCAAACCTTCATCAAGCCCTGACATGTCTTCATAGGAAAACGCAAAGCTAACAAGATGAGATCGGAGGAATTCAATCATTCGTTGTCTATTTTGGGGAGACAATGATTTTCCAACCTTTACCTCCCTTGGCTTATCCTTGGTATCTAGATTGATAATCTCAAAATCCTTAGAATCTACATTGGTTTTGTTTTCAATTCTTTCAACTAATTTATTGAATTCAGATTCTAATGATTATTCCTCATGAAGCATGACGGGAGTGTCCACCTCATTAACATTAAAATTCCAACCCTTATTGCTTGGTAATTTGTGGAAGTTTCTTGATATTTTTGGTTTTTTTGCAATTTTTAATTTTTGGGGAATTTTCTTCTTTTCTGTTTTTTTAGGATTTTCAAATGTTTTTCCAATGTTTTTTACAATTTTCTTTTTCCTTGATTTTTTTGAAATTTTATTTGATTTTTCAGTGTTTTTGAATTTTTCTTTTTTTTTAAGTTTTTTTGAGCCCGAACACAAAGGTACAGCATACCAATTATGTCCGAATTTTTCTATTGTATTTACAACTGAGTTTTTTTTGCCAACTGATGCCTACCCCGCCGGTTATTTTCGCATATTCGAAATACCACCTCGCGTCATGACGTGGTATTCTTAGATCGGTCTCTTTTTGATGATATTCAATGACCATAATTCCATCAATGCCAAAATCATCATCATCTTCTTCAATTTCTTCCACTTGATCATCTTCAAAATTTGTCTCTTCGACTCCTTCTAATTGCACCGCTGTGTTTTGTGGTTCCTGCAAAGAGAGATCATCAGTTTTCAATTTCTTGCAATTCGATTCTAGTTGGAGTGAAGCAAGTGCCTGAGAAAGTTGTTCCTTGGTGATGATTTGCTGAGTAGGATTCAATGCCTCTGGTCTGTTTGGACGAGTTCCGACAGACAATGTCTTCTTGTTCGATTTTTCCTTGAATCCTAGACCAGCCTTATTCTTTTGCAATTTGACCTCTGGAAGTTTGGCTTTTGAGGCATTCTTTGCCTTATAGAAAAAGGTCAAACGATCAACTAATGGGAAGATTGGATCAACTTTCCCAGGATGCCCCTGGGGCTTACTTTGCACTTTCTCAAACTGAAAACTGTGGTAGGGGACATCATCAACAGTGTGCTCAACTTGTACGACCAGGACCTCGGATTCAACCGATAATTCTTTTTCCATTTCGGACAATACCACCACAATCTAGTTATCAAATGGAAATTTTACTCTCTGGTGCAAGGTTGATGGTATTGCCTCTGCATCATGAATTCAAGGTCTTCCGAGAAGTAGATTAAACGAGGCTGGAATGTCTAAAACTTGAAAAGGGATATTGAATTTCTTTGGGCCCACTACAATATCCAAGTCAATTTCCCCGATGGCCTCTTTTCTGGAATTGTCGAAGGCTCTAACAACCAAACTTTTTTGTCTAACTTTCTCCATCCCGATACCCATGGAATCCAACGTCCTCTTTGGACAAACATTCAACCCAGATCCATTATCAATGAGTACCAGTGGGATTTTGAAATCAGCATGTTTGACTGATATGCTCAAGGATCGAGTGTGTTGCTTCCCCTCCTTTGGTAATTCCTCGTTGTTAAAAGTTATCACTTGGGAGAGCATAATCTGTCAAATCATATTGGCCATAGTTTCAGGAGATGTCTCCATGGGTAAGTGGGCATTGTTTAGTACTTCGACAAATTTGTCCCTATGAGCCCGGGACGTCATAAGGAGTTCTCAGATGGAAATTTGTGCGGCTATGCTTTTTAATTGACTGACAACATTTTATCCCTTCGCCTTCGAGTTGTCAGACATCCCTTCTTTTTGTTCTTCATTCTGGAATGCTACATTTCGGTTGGCGTCTCTTTTGTATACCCGTCCAAAAGGTATCATATTAGCAACTGAATCAATCAAATTATCATTTGGTGGCACCTGACGGGTATCAATCGGTTGAGTTAACTCTAACATGACCTTCTTTCCATAGTTTTCAATTGACATCTGTGATGGAGCCACTTGCAACACTAACTTCTTTGTACATGAATTGGAAGAAACTTCACATGGTGAGTTCGAAAATCTTACACCAACCTTACCTTGGTTGACAACTGGCAAAACAACTCGATTGTTACCTGATTGGTCGCGTGAGGTAGCCGAAGCTAATGACAAAACTACCCTTTGTGCATACGCGGTTCTTACGGGTTGGACAATCTCTTGTAGTGGTTGCGGGATCGGGGGTGTCGGCACACTTTCTTCCATCTTTGCTTTGCCTTTCTCCACCGAATGTACACTTCCTCGTGTAATCCTCGCAGCTGGGTTGGACGGTCCAGCTTCTTCTTCGAAGAAGTTGATTGGCGGAGTATTTGAAGTTGATGGAATATCATGCGCTGGCAAAGGATTTTGAATCACACTTCCTCCTTGCCCTGATGAACCTCCTAAATCCACATTTCTTGTGTCAATAAGATCTTGAATAGCATGTTTCAGCCCGATGCAGCGTTTTGTACTGTGTCCCCTCTCTTGATGAAAGGCACAATATGCTTTTTCATCATACCATTTGGGCAAAGGATCTTGTGGCGGTCTTGGGTTCCGTAAGGTGGGGAGACCCTGTTGGACCAACAAATTTAGCAAATCAGGATAGGACATCGCCAACCGAGTAAAATTCCTTCTGGGTCTTGATGGTCGGTTAGTTGATGTCATTGCCACATTCGTCCTTTGTCCTTGTGCTGTGGAGGGTGAGGGAACGCTCACAGAATTGGGGCTTTTGCTCACAACATTCACTTCTCCACTTGATGGTCCACTGCTCCCGGACTTTTGATCAGTTTTTCCCTTCTTGAATGTATTCGTGAATTGATTGCCATATGGAGTGCATGGGGCAAGCTTACCCAATTTGATCATTGTCTCTACTCTATTCCCCATGTTTATCAATGATGGAAAGTCCGGTTGGCAGTGTACCATCAAGTATCTTGCAATTTTTGAACTGCAATTCTGTGATACAACATTCATTTGGTCTTGCTCAGTCATTGGTTCCCTCAACTGAGCAGCCATGGCTCTGACCTTGGTAGCATAAGCTGTGAATGATTCGTCTGATTTTTGAGTCATGGCCATTACATCCTCCCTCTTGAGTAGCACATCTTGGTTAAAAGCATATTGTTTCACAAAGAGATGAGCTAAGTGATTCCATGACCTAAGACTCTCAGGTGCCAGTGTGTGAAACCAAGTTAGAGCTGGACCATCTAGACTCTCTGAAAAATATCGAATCATCAAACCATCATCATGGCTACATTCACTCATGGCTGCGCAATATGTCCTAATGTGAATCTCTGGAGTCTCTTCTCCTGAATACCTACGGAATACAGGCTTCTGAAAATCTGGAGGAAATCGGGATCTTGGAAACATATAAAAATCCCCCAAATTCATTGCTCTACTGGTGCCATCCTGCATCCGTGTTATTCGTTCCTCCAACCTAGCTAAAGACGTGGTTAACTCATCAATCTTTGCACCTCTAGGATCCTCCTCATAATGATCATACTGATTTTGAAGATTTTGTGCGGTTTGGCCTTGATGGTCGTTTGAGGAAGGAGGACGCTCATGATGGCCATGCCCTTGCCTGTTTGAAAATTCAGCATTATCATTGGTATCTTTCTGCAAGGTCATGGTCTGGAGGATATCCATCATTTTATCCATTTTTTCTTTCATAACCTACATGTCCATTGAAAGCACACGGACATGCTCTTCAGTAGAATAGCCTCCAGGGTTCTCTACGTTTGAGGAACTAGCCATGATGGGTGGTTCTTGATTCGTCCTTTTCGAGCGGGTGATTATTGGACTCCTATGGGTGGACAAAGTTCTCTTAGGACCTATTGTTAGAAACCCTAAATGCAAGCAAAGAAAATGTAAAAATATGGACAAGCTAGTAAAGAATTCAAATAACTAATCCAAAATAAACTCTTACTATGAACAAGACAAATTAAGATGGGGCTTGTGTAAACCAAATCAAAATGAACTAAGGTTCCTTCTCCTTCACAGGTTCTCCCAACTATATACCTCCTAAGCTAAGCCGAAACTTAACTTGATCTTAGGTACGCGTCGTGGAGTGTGCTCTTTAGAAGCCTATACTGACCGTCAAAGACGTAGCGGTACTCCTTACTCAAGCACAGGATCCTAGCTCTTATTAAAGAGCACAAGCAACCACAAATGCAAACATGTAATGCAAGTTTTCCACTATCTTCTTCTATCTATTTGTAGCACCTGGTTTTTAGCGCACTACGATGGGCCGGCAGATGGGCCTAAAAAAGTGTAAGGTAGGCTCAAAAATACATATAAACATGAACTAAAATGTAAAAAATAAAATATGCATACATCAGAGAAGAAAGTAAGTATGAGATGCAAGTTAGCGAATTAGCGGGTTAAACATGATGCAAGTTAGGTGCAGAAATTAAACGTGCAAAAATAAAAATATAAACGGTGTAGAAAAGGGGTTCAAGATCAGAAATGGAATAAATATAAAAGGTGTAGACATGGGGGTTAAAGAAGGGAGATGCAAGCGTTAAGACTTTTAGATGATGCAAGTTTTTAGAGATTTTTAAATGATGCGAGTTAGTCAAACGCAAACATATATCTCAATTAGACGCAATTAGCAATTAGTACTATGCGTATAAATATTTAATATATTAACTTATGGAGTCGCCACTAACCATATAACGGTGGTTAGTCCGTGTACAATAAGGCACTAAAACACAGAGATTCTCTGGGTGAACTCACAACTAGAAAAAAAAAATACAACTTTATTTTTCTAGTACATTGGTCCTAGGTGTGCGAAAAATTAATATACATTTTTTTTTATGTAAAAGCTCAGGAGGGTGGAGGCGGGAATTTAATCCTTAGGCTTTTTTTTTTTGAGGCCTTAACTCAATATGGGAATTGGATGCGAGTAGTTGTTCTCACTTGCGTGGAAATAAAATGTTTCTTATGTTGATTTGATTTTGTGTGTGTGTGTGTTTTTTTTTATATATCCATTTCATAAATATAATGAAATATACTTGTTGAAAAAACTAAAAGAAAAAGATTTCAACAGCAACTTTGTTTTTTTTTTAAAAAAGAAAATGACGTGCTGGAGCTTGGTTTCCCTTTAAAAAAAAACAAAAAAAAAATGAAAGAAAGGGAAAGGAAAGGACGGTGACGCTGAGAGGTTTTTTTTTTTTAAAAAAAAAAAGCGAAAAATGGAAGAAGGGGAAGAGAAAAAACGGACAGGAGATTGCTTGCGTTTTTTTAAAAAAAAAAAATGTAAAAAATAGCGAGGAATGGAAGGAGACGGTGTCAGAGATTTGATTTCGGTTCTTTTGATTTTTTTTTTCAAAAAAAAACGAAAATGGAAATAAAGCACGTGCAGGTGCTTGTTTTGCTTTTTTTTTTTATATATTAAAAAAAAAATGAAGAAGAGGCGGTGAATGCAAGAGAAAAGGGAACAGGTTGCTGGAGTTTGTTTGTTTGTTTTTTTTTAAAAAAAAACGAAAAAAAACGAAAGAAAGGAAAGGGAAAGGACGAGCTGCACTTCGGTGTGTTTCTCTTCTTTTTTTTTTTTAAGAAGAACGAAAATAAAAAAAAGATGTGCCGGAGTCTATTTGCCCCCCTTTTTTTCTAAAAATGAGAGAAATAAAAAGGAAATGGAGAAGTGTCGTGCTGGACTCTCTCTTTTTTAAAAAAAAAATGGAAAAAAAGAGAGAGTCCAGCACGACACTTCTCCATTTCCTTTTCATTTCTCTCATTTTTAGAAAAAAAGGGGGGCAAATAGACTCCGACACATCTTTTTTTTATTTTCGTTCTTCTTAAAAAAAAAAAAGAAGAGAAACACACCGAAGTGCAGCTCGTCCTTTCCCTTTCCTTTCTTTCTTTTTTTTTCGTTTTTTTTTTTAAAAAAAACAAACAAACAAACTCCAGCAACCTGTTCCCTTTTCTCTTGCATTCATCGCCTCTTCTTCATTTTTTTTTAATATATAAAAAAAAGCAAAACAAGCACCTGCACGTGCTTTATTTCCGTTTTCGTTTTTTTTTGAAAAAAAAAATCAAAAGAACCGAAATCAAATCTCTGACACCGTCTCCTTCCATTCCTCGCTATTTTTTACGTTTTTTTTTTTAAAAAAAAACGCAAGCAATCTCCTGTCCGTTTTTTCTCTTCCCCTTCTTCCATTTTTCGCTTTTTTTTTTTTTAAAAAAAAAAACCTCTCAGCGTCACCGTCCTTTCCTTTCCCTTTCTTTCATTTTTTTTTTGTTTTTTTTAAAGGGAAACCAAGCTCCAGCACGTCATTTTCTTTTTTAAAAAAAAAACAAAGTTGCTGTTGAAATCTTTTTCTTTTAGTTTTTTCAACAAGTATATTTCATTATATTTATGAAATGGATATATAAAAAAAAAACACACACACACACAAAATCAAATCAACATTAGAAACATTTTATTTCCACGCAAGTGAGAACAACTACTCGCATCCAATTCCCATATTGAGTTAAGGCCTCAAAAAAAAAAAGCCTAAGGATTAAATTCCCGCCTCCACCCTCCTGAGCTTTTACATAAAAAAAAATGTATATTAATTTTTCGCACTCCTAGGACCAATGTACTAGAAAAATAAAGTTGTATTTTTTTTTTCTAGTTGTGAGTTCACCCAGAGAATCTCTGTGTTTTAGTGCCTTATTGTACACGGACTAACCACCGTTATATGGTTAGTGGCGACTCCATAAGTTAATATATTAAATATTTATACGCATAGTACTAATTGCTAATTGCGTCTAATTGAGATATATGTTTGCGTTTGACTAACTCGCATCATTTAAAAATCTCTAAAAACTTGCATCATCTAAAAGTCTTAACGCTTGCATCTCCCTTCTTTAACCCCCATGTCTACACCTTTTATATTTATTCCATTTCTGATCTTGAACCCCTTTTCTACACCGTTTATATTTTTATTTTTGCACGTTTAATTTCTGCACCTAACTTGCATCATGTTTAACCCGCTAATTCGCTAACTTGCATCTCATACTTACTTTCTTCTCTGATGTATGCATATTTTGTTTTTTACATTTTAGTTCATGTTTATATGTATTTTTGAGCCTACCTTACACTTTTTTAGGCCCATCTGCCGGCCCATCGTAGTGCGCTAAAAACCACGTGCTACAGTTTGACGACTCCACTGGGGACCACTAGGAGTGCTAATTTCCATTTTTAGTAAAAGCTCAAGGAGGGTATTTTCTTCTTCTTCTTTTTTCTTTTCTTCTTCTTCTTTTTTCTTTTCTCTCTTTTTCTTTTTTTTTTTTTAAAAAGGCTAAAAATAAGAAGAAAAGGATTCTAACGCCCTTTCTGTTTTTTTTTTTTAAAAAAAAGGAGATAAATTTTTTTTTAGCCCTTTACGAAAGAAACATAGAAGTTAGGTACTGTTCAGTGTTAAAAATCTACCTACATAGCAAGAATAGCGCATAAAAAAATATATTACTACCCCGTAGTCGAGTAATCATCAGGTCCAAAACGAATCAAATAAAAAATGGCTGAAGCAACACAGAATAGGGGAGGATCATCCTCAAATCGCCCGGTTACAGATCTCACTAGAGTAACACAACAGGTAGATAAGTTAGAAGGAATGATATCTAAGGTTCTAGAGAGATTAGAAACCTTACTCCTATCTAGGAACCAAAAAGATATCAAAGAAGGCACTTCTACTAGTAGTATTATAAAAAGAAAAAAAGTAGACCATTATGAAAAAGAAAAATTTATCACAGATAAAATTGAAAAAGTAAAAGAAACTCTTCAATCTCAACTTAAGAAATTAGAAGATAAAGTGAGACAAAATGATGGAGAAGGGTTGTCATCTTCAAAGATAGAAGACCTATGTCCATTCCCAGACATTGAATTACCTAGAGGCATAAAAATTCCCAAATTACCTATATATGACGAGGATTCATGTCCAAAAGCTCATTTGAAAGCATTTTGTGGAATTTTATATCCTCTAGTTCAAAGGGACGAACTTTTGGTAAAATTATTTCAACAAAGTCTGAAAGGCGATGCACTCGAATGGTATGTATCTCTAGATTACAAATTTATTAAAAATTGGGGGCAATTATCTACAGCTTTTCTAGACAGATTCTCCTATAGATTAAATATTACACCCAAAAGAGCGGACTTGGAAGCTTTACGGCAAAAAGAGGATGAACCATTTGTTGAGTATATAGCTAGATGGAGAGCTTTAGCAGCAAAGTTAAAAATCAATTTATCCATAGAAGATCAAATATCCATCATCATCAAGACCGTACATCTTAGCATTTCTGGATATTTAGTCTCATACCCCTTCACTAGCTTTGCACAACTAATACAAGTAGGTGATCAAATTGAGTATGGATTTAGAAGAGGAACCATCTCTCCTTGGCCATATCAAGGGAACGCTTTTTGTGAAAAAATGGATTATAAGTTACAAGTGTCCGATAATGGCCCAGAAGTTTATTTGATTAAAGGAGATAAAAGTCATAACCCTTACATGCCCAATAAACAAACTTTTCACACAAATATAAAAGATGAAGTTTTTGTTCTAATGGGTACACCCCCCAATCCCATCGCTTCTCAAAGACAACCTATTAATCAAACCGATATTTTTGTTCTAAATGGTGCACCTTCTAATCACATTGCTTTTCAAAAACAGCATGATAGATTAAATGATACTATTGTTTTAAAAGGCACGTCATCTAGCTCTAATATATTTTCAAAGCAACCTGTTGATGAATCAAAAATTATTATTTTAAAAGGGGAACCTTCTAATCCTATCATTCCCCCGACACCACCTATGGATTATCCAATCTTTTTTCAGAAAGAGTCTACAGAGTCGACTCCCCGGTCACCTACTTTTACAAAAGAAATAATTAGTATATTCCATGAAAGCACAAATAGAGCACAAAAAATGACCAACCAAGTAGACCCTTCCCGCATATTTTCAAAAGAGATTCTCGATTCAACTATCCAATCAAAGCCTATAGATTTAACGACATCTGAATCTTCTATCTTTGCAGAAAGTATGATAAGTAAATTTTCCGAGAATATTTTTGAAATACCAAAAATAGCTTCCCAAACAAAAATCTCTCATTTATCCTCAAAAGAATTTTTTACATTTTCCAGTCAATCTAAATCTAAAAAGTCAAATTCTCCTCCTACGTCTACAAGAAAATCAGTTAGTAAATTATCTAAAAATATAAATAAAATATCAAAAGTGAGTTATTCAACAAATTTCTCCCAAACACCTTTCATTCCTTCAGAAGAAATTTTCACCTTTATTAATCAGCCAACCGATAATTTCTTCATATCTTTGGAAAAAATTCTCATTCCAGTTAATCAAACAAAAGATAACTCCTACATAGCTTCGGAAAAAATTTTCATTCAAGACATCTCATCTTCAAAGCTTGAAAAGTTCAATCCAAAAGATATTTCTCCAGAAAAACTTTGTACTCCAATTAACCAACCAATGAATCTTAAAGCCATTAATCCAAAAACAAATCCTACTATTGCAAAATATACCAAAAGCTCATGCAGCATGACTCAACCAGAAAATCAAACCAAAGCATTTGTGACTCCTTGTCAAAGCCTCTTCATTTTAAATAATTCAGATAAAATCAAATCTCAATCATTGGGAAAGCTAGCCCGTAAAGTCGCAGAAAGCGCAGGGAGCTTTATTACCCAATCACCAAAAAAGCTAGCCCGTAAAGCCGCAGAAAGCGCAGGGAGCTTTATTACCCAATTATCAAAAAAGCTAGCCCGTAAAGCCGCAGAAAGCGCGGGGAGCTTTATTACTCAGACATTGGATAAGTTGGCCCATACGGTCGCAAAAGGCGCAGGGTACTTATCCAAAAATCAAATTAATCTTCAAAATGAGGCTTTATCATCATTGCAAAGAATGCTTTCAATCAGCATGGACACCATATTTTTTCAAGGTCCCAATATACTCCAGGCAGTTACCAATTTATCAAAAAAAGTTACAAAATTGAGGGCAACTACCAATATATTAAAAAAGATTTAAAAACTAGGAGGAGTTATCAAAATACTAAAACATATTACAAAAATGGGGGCAATATCTGCCAAATGGAAAACTATGCGGCACAAATATCAAAGTGATGTCATTCTCAGACAAAAGAGGAAGCCAAATAATAGGAGACAAGGGCTAAAAAAAGAAAAGAAAAAGAAAAAAATAAAAAAGGTATTTTATCATGGGAGACTGAGACAATTATTGCTCCAATCAAGAGAAGGCATTCAAGTTTCCAACGTCAAATCAGGCATCACTGCAAACAAGGTATGGGACCCTGGAGGATAGTTAGCAAGGTACGCCACTTTACCCTCCCTCCCTCCGCATTTTATATGCATTTTTTTATAAAAATGGGCTTGCTATTTTTAAATAAAAGGAGTGTTTTTAAGGAAAAAGTTTAAAACTTACATACGTTTTAGCAAAATTTCAAAATTAGTCATATGAATAGCATATCTTATTTACAAAAAATACAAAAAAAATGATGAAAAATGATAATGCAAAAAACAAAGGGACAAAATGAGATTAAAAAAATATATATATACTTGAGAGATAACCAAATCATCTTTTAGCTATTAGAAGGCAATCAATTCATGATTAACACTGTCAAATACAAAATGAATTAATTGAATTTAACAAAGAAATATGGGATTATCTTTTTAAAGTGTAGAAATGTGCAAGTCAATCTCAAAGGGGAGGCATCACCATCATTAATATTCTAGTTATTAAGCCTCGTAAGTCGCAGAAGGCGCAAGACACTCATTAATTAAGCCCAGTAGGTCATGCAAAGCTCTAGGCACTAACTTGTCCAGTTGTAAACCCCATTATGAGAATGTCATTAACCACACTACTTGAAAATAATGAATTCCAAGCAAATATTAATCCATAGAGTCATAAGATATGCAAGATGGTTGGTTAGGTATAAAAAAAAATCAAAAACGCAAAATAGATAAAAGGAAAAAAAAATTTAATTTCTTTGTAAAAAAAAAAAACAAAATTTTAAGTTAAATTTTCAAGATGTTAAAGCATTTAAAAAAAAACTCAAAAAAATATCTATTACTCTAATGGATCAAGAAGTGAGAAGTAACCAATTATATTCGTGAAAATTTTTCATGATTTATGTAAAAATTCCATAGCCCTCTAAAAAAGAAATCTTATACACACAGTAATGAAAATTGGTGGATATTAAGAATTTCTCATCCAAAGAGATAACTATTAATATCATTATGAAACATGGTGAATTATTTTAAAAAATAGAGAATAAAAAAAAATCCCCAGATACCCTGAAATATGGTGAGGGGAAGAAAAAATATATTAAAAAAAAAATTCCCAGATATCCTGAAATATGGTGATGGAAAGATTTCTAGAAAAAAAAAAGAAAAAAATCCCCAGATACCCTGAAATATGGTGAGGGGAGAATTTACAAAAAAAAAAGGAAAAAAAAGAAAAAAAATCTTTAGATACCCTGAAATATGGTGAGAGGAAGAATATATATATATATATATATATATATATATAAAAAAATCTCCAGATACCCTGAAATATGGTGAGGAGAGGAAAGTACAATACACCACCATTATATTTTGATATCATGGTTAACTCACTTGGATGAGTTGTTAAAGTTTCATAAATCTGACATCTACTAATTGATAAATCACACACTCACGTGCTATGTTATTTTAGATATTTTATGAAAAAATTATCACTAATATAAATTAATGAAGCTCACTTCTTAAGCTAATTGTTTCAACAAATAACCTCGAAATTTTGCAACTTCATTACTCATATGGCTACAAAAGTTAATTTTTTTTTCTATATAAAAAAAAAACTATGAAAGCTTATAATGATTACACAATTAAAATGATTACAAGAAAATTTCTTAAAAAGAAAATGTTAAAGACAATCTCTAAAAAAAAATTTGAAAAGCATGAGGGTAGGGCGAATTATAAAAATTAAGAAAATCATATTAAGCTGCACTAAAAAGAGAGAAAAATTTTAGGTGTCAACCATACCTTCTTTAATGACAATGATCATTATCATTAAAGAAGGGGGGCAACTGTTGACACCCCACAAAAACGTTAAAAAATATATATATATAATAATATAATATAATAAAACAATAATAAAATTTCAAATGGGCTTACTATTATTTTGTTTTGTAGATTCATTTTGGATTTTTAACCCGTATATTTGCAAGCCCAACATTGTGTAGGTTTCACGGGCCTTCAATACTTCAAGCCCACTAAGAAGGTAACGGCCATCAATCCACATGAAAGATCAAGGACCATTCGCATTCGAGATAAAGTGAAGAATATTTTCTCAAGATGATGGGAGCGGAATTGACATGATGAACGGTTTGGATTAAACAAATAATCATTATTTTAGGAGATTTTAATGGTCAAAGTCAATTTGACCAAAGAAAGAGGGGAATTTGCAATATTTCCAAGTGCTAAGTAAATTCGATAAATCTAACTCATTAAGTAAAAATCTGAACCGTTAAAATGAGTAAAGAACATTAATAAATGTGGGCCCCATCTAAGATCAAGAAAAATAGATGATGATCAAGGCATGAATAAATTATACAAAATGCATGGCTAAAAAATATTTGACGTACTAGTCCAACAAAACCATGGGCCCCATGAGTGGTTTTCAAAAACCACTCACAAAATTACTAGAAGGCCCATTTTTATTATATTTTTGCAAAAAAGAGAAAACAGGAAATTGTGCAAAAAAAATCAGAAAAAAATATCAAATTGCAATTTCTCAAACTTAAAAACCTATAAAAAGGGGGCCATTCTCCTCTTATTGACACGGTGAAAATATCCCAAAACCAGTTTCTTCTCGGAAACCCATCTTCCCATCCTTTTTTTTAAAAAAAAAAAGCAAATAGACTCCATCACCGTCCCTATTGTTTTCCTTTTCATTTTTTCGCCGAAGATACAGACCAGCGACACATCCTCTCTTCCTTTTTCATTTTTTTCGTTTTATTTAAAAAACAAAAAAAAACGGAAGGAGAGAAGAGGTGTTCTGGGGCTCGATGCTTTTCTTTAAAAAAAACGAAAAAAACGAAAACGGAAGGAGAGAGAAGAGGCGTTCTGGAGCTCGATGCTTGGTTTGTTTTTTTTTTTTTGTTTTTTAAATAAAACGAAAAAAATGAAAAAGGAAGAGAGGATGTGTCGCTGGTCTGTATCTTCGGCGAAAAAATGAAAAGGAAAACAATAGGGACGGTGATGGAGTCTATTTGCTTTTTTTTTTTTAAAAAAAAAGGATGGGAAGATGGGTTTCCGAGGAGAAACTGGTTTTGGGATATTTTCACCGTGTCAATAAGAGGAGAATGCCCCCCTTTTTATAGGTTTTTAAGTTTGAGAAATTGCAATTTGATATTTTTTTCTGATTTTTTTTGCACAATTTCCTGTTTTCTCTTTTTTGCAAAAATATAATAAAAATGGGCCTTCTAGTAATTTTGTGAGTGGTTTTTGAAAACCACTCATGGGGCCCATGGTTTTGTTGGGCTAGTACGTCAAATATTTTTTAGCCATGCATTTTGTATAATTTATCCATGCCTTGATCATCATCTATTTTTCTTGATCTTAGATGGGGCCCACATTTATTAATGTTCTTTACTCATTTTAACGGTTCAGATTTTTACTTAATGAGTTAGATTTATCGAATTTACTTAGCACTTGGAAATATTGCAAATTCCCCTCTTTCTTTGGTCAAATTGACTTTGACCATTAAAATCTCCTAAAATAATGATTATTTGTTTAATCCAAACCGTTCATCATGTCAATTCCGCTCCCATCATCTTGAGAAAATATTCTTCACTTTATCTCGAATGCGAATGGTCCTTGATCTTTCATGTGGATTGATGGCCGTTACCTTCTTAGTGGGCTTGAAGTATTGAAGGCCCGTGAAACCTACACAATGTTGGGCTTGCAAATATACGGGTTAAAAATCCAAAATGAATCTACAAAACAAAATAATAGTAAGCCCATTTGAAATTTTATTATTGTTTTATTATATTATATTATTATATATATATATATTAACGTTTTTGTGGGGTGTCAACACTATTACAAGTTGACAACAAAGAATCAAAACAAAAATGCCTAAGTTAATAACAAAGACTCAATGAAAAATACAACTCAAAGAAAGCACCCACAATAACCCTACGACACTAGGTGATCCAGCTCTACATGGAATCTTGACTCTCTATGAAAAATGGCCTTCAAACTGGTGAAGAACCCCCCCTTTGCAAGGCTGACCGCTGCTGAAATCCTAGTGAAATCTGCTCCAAAATTTGCCCTCAAATCTCCTTCACTTTGCTGCAAACTGATGACAAATGCTCCATCACGTCTCCAACTCACAACCAATCATGTCATGATGACAATACCTGAAATCAAAACAATAAACAAAGGAAAGCAAGACAATGTTGTTGCTTTCAATCCAAGCTATGTCATCCTCATGCATTTGAAGTCATTCATCCAAGTATATACTATAAATAATGAGTTTGCAAACCAACCATCAACCTCTAATTGCTAGAATTGGGATTAATCCGCTCCCTACCACCATTTAGCAATAGGAACCCCCCAATTGTAGTGCAAATCAGTTGACATCTATCACAAATCCATAATAAAAGATGAACAACCCATTAAATATAAGCATATGCTTGGTACCATGACTTTTTCAACGCAATTGGATAAAACAACTTGAACTTCAGCTGCCAACATAGCAATGCATACACAAAAGGATTTCCTATGTAATGCGATATTCACAAAATGGAAGCCAATGAAATATGTTGCTATATACAAACATAAACAAAACCACAACAAAAACCGATTCTACAATTCAAAACAACCTATCAAAATGCATGACCTATCTTTATTTCCAAGATTTATCATTCCACTTCATTCAATTAATGTTCAAGACTAAGTTGGGATGCATTCGCTCCCTTCAACATTTAGTGAAGGAACCCCCCAACCCTAGCCATGCAATCCAAAACTAAATTGGGAATCAATCCGCTTCCCCCTCATTCAGTGAAGGAACCCCCCAACCATAGCCAATGAAGCAACCAAAACATCATCTGATTTCAAATGGCAAGATAAATTTCAGAAAATCAGATATATCATTACATTTTAACACATTGTTTTGAATCGTAAGCTCAATTTTGCATGGTAGTCATATATGTACTTTAGCAACAAATTTCACATTCAATCAGATTATTCAATCAGACAATAAATGGACAACAAATTGCATAAATAGATGCCAAGATAGAAATTGACTCTACAATTCAAAATATCATATCAAAATGCATTCCATATCCATTTTTCAAAACTTGTCATTCATAGCCACCAAATCATTTATCAAGACTAAGTTGGGATCCATCCACTTCCTTCACCATGCAGTGAAGGAACCCCCCAACTCTAGTAATTCAGCAACTCAAAATAAGATTTTAGAAAGCTAAGTTGGGAATCCATCCGCTCCCTTCACCATTTGGTAAAGGAACCCCCCAACTCTAGCCATTCGACAACTCAAAATGAGAATGCATCAATCTAATCTTCGGGTATCTTGACAAGTTTTGCAAAATCAAATATAACAATGTGTCTTAATATGACAAGTTTAAATGATGGAATCAATCCCTATATGATATCTAGACATGGGATACATCCACAATCATATTGAGTCATGATATCATCATATTGATGATAGTCCGATTGAAAATCATCATCTTGATTAGAGAACTCATCAGCAATACATCAATTGACATTACGAAATTCAACAATCTCAAGAACAATCAATTATCCACCAATCAAACCATCTGATTCTAGCAATTTCAGAATTCAATCTTGAGAACAATTATCCATCAGAATCTAACAATCAGCCTTACACAGTTTCAGCAGAAAATTCCAAAAATAAAACAAGCCAAACAATCAGAAAGTTCAGTAACAGACATGATTCAGCAGTTTTCAGATATTAGACCAAGTTGCTAAAAATCCAGAGAAGCCTTAAGAACAAGTTGGAATTCAAATCAGTTCATCAAAAATCTGACGATTTAAGAAAACAAATTGCCACAGTAATCCAGCAATCACGAAAATCTCAATATTTGACACACTCTAAATCCGATTCAGTTCACATGAATCCAAACAATCTGAACTTCATCTCCAAGTTCAGCACTTCAGCAATTTGTATTTTGAAGTTCAATCTTAGAACAAATGTCGATTCAAAGTGAGCTGAATTCAACAACAATAGCTTAAACAGTCGAAGCTTATAATCATCAGTGCTATTCTAAAATTCAGCAACATAAAGAGAAAGGATCTTGAACAAAACAGATTAAGATTAAGTTCCAAAGATTTCAGCAATCCAGACATTCACCAGTTAACAAAAAAAAAAAATCCACATTCCCCATCATATTCAACTTTTAGATCACAAACCAGAGGCAGGCATTTGCCAAACTCTCTCAAACAGATCATGATTCCAATGAGAATTGTATTTAAGCAAGAACCAATGTCAAACAGTCCAAAATTTCAGATTCAAAGGTTGAACTTTTGGAATCCCTTCTAACCGCATTCGATGCAACAAATGAAGCTCAAATCAGATTTTCAAAATCCATGAAATTTCAAAGAAATTTTCCAGCATAATCACATCTTTCGACATCAACAAACTGCATGTTTATCACCCAAACAAACAAAGACATGTTCAACTAGACAAGAAATTCAGCAGAAGTGTGTCAAAATCCAACACAAGTGCAAACATCTTTTGAACAGCAGAAGTTGGGAATGCATATTGTGCAATGGAACCTCAACACCCACTATCAAATTATATTCCAATCACAGTTCTCTTTCCCAAAACAGATTTTTTCAAGATGCAATCTGACACTTGTCAGCCAAAGCAGAATTTATAAAACAATGGAATCAACTCGACCATATCAGAAATTTAAACCAACCAGAGATTCTCAAAGGAAATACAACAAACACTTAACAAATGGAATCAAGCAGGTCCCCAGCGGAGTCGCCAAATTGTTTCCACCCCACTAAAACTGGAGAAATGCATTTAGGCAAATGCACTAATGATTGAGATTTGGAGTCGCCACCAGTTTTTGAGGAAAAACTGAAAAATAATGTCATATTCAACTAGTCCACATTAGAGATTCTAGGGAAGTTGCTTAGTTGTACAAAGGGAAGGGTTTAGGCACCCTTTGCACCCTAAAAATGGGTTTCCATAAGTGTTTATTGCATTTTTTTACTCAGGCAGATTTTATTGTACTTTGGTTGGTTTTGAAAAGATTTTTTTGATGGTTTTGTAAGCTGCATGTAGGATTTCACTTGATTTCAACAAACTATTCAAATTTCATTTCCACACCAGAATATTTCACAAAGGAAATCCAGTTTCAGCACTAATGTATGAAAATTCAGCAACACACCATGAGGAGTCCTATTCCAGCCACTTATTCTTCTCAAGTATATCAAACCAATGATGGAGAATTAAATGCCCAAAAATCATGAATAAGTTCAAACAAAACAGTAAATCTCACAGCTCATTCCATATATTCTCTTCCATTCAACTAACATGTTTTTATTAAACTCAAAAATCTGTTTACTTCAATCTTCTCACTAATGAAAAACAGAGACATGAATTTAATCATCAAGTGGCTGTAAATGGCTCTCAATCAACTCATACACAAAACATTCAAAACAGAGATTCTTAATGAAATTATATGAGACTGACAGAATCATAGAAATGATCAAATCAAGGTATGTAGCCAGTATTTATTTCATGCATAAATTCATGTATGCAGAAACAGAAAATAGGTTATTCAAAGCATAGAAAACGATTAACAACATGCTCAACCGAAAATCTAGACAGTAGTATGAATCAAAACGACAATCAAATTTCAAAACTAAGAATAAAGAGAAGATTCAAAACTGCCCAGAAAATCCTTCTGATGGCCATGGGGAATGAGATCTCTCACTCCAGCCATCATGGACAGGTACAGAAATGAACCATCTGAAGAACAAAGAAAACAAAAATGACATGCAACATCCAATACCAATGAAAGCTGTTTTATTCTATACAGATTTATTGAAAAACAAATGTCAAATGAAAGGCTACATGGCTACCAGATTTGTTAAACCAAAACAGTTTCAATAATCATACCTGATCAAGAACTAAAAGAAAGCTGAAATCTCTCACAATCTGTTGGGAATCTCACTGCCAATCTAAAGGATAAACAACCAGAAACTTGCAGCCCAAAGAAGAGTCAAATACCAGCAGTTCTTCTCTCTCCTTGAGCTCCAACAACTGCTTCTTCCCAAAAAAACGTGAGAGGATCTCTCCCTCTCAGAAAAAACTTCACTATTCCCGTTTTCCCAGCCCGTAAGCAGAAAAGAAAAGCTCCCTCTCCCTTACGTACCCTCCTCATGCAGAAAACTAAAGAGAGTTTATATATCCCATGCATTAGGGTCTTAGGAAAGTGCATGGAAGCTTCCTAGTGGTCCCCACATGGAATAAAACATCCAACCAAGACAAGACAGCTCATCCAAACAGTTAGTGGGTGAACAAAATGCACAACAAGGCTCAAGTTCTATCAAAATTACAAAACAACATCTGTTTTAAGCATTACCAACACAACCTTAAGTTTTCAAAATGCCAAAAATGCACCACACAAATGACAAATTATTAAAAACATAATTGCAAAACAAACTATATCAAATCAAAACAAAACAAGAAAGGGTGTCTACAGATGCCCCTCTTTGGCTGAGACTTCGCAAGTCGAAAGTCAAAGATTCGAGACACCCTGCCGGCAAAATCATATGAATCCATGGATGAAATAAAAATTTGGAGTCATCCTTCATGAAGAATCAAGTGGCCCAAAATTAACTGGCTTAATAGTTTGATATGTTGCACCATTGCGTGCATTCCCTTCATTAAATTGTCTGATTATCATGCCATGAATTTTGAAACAAAAAGATTCCTCAACTCCATGGTCATCACCATGCTTCATTCACGAAGCCTTACAGGATATAGACCCATCGCCCGTGCACCAACTTTCATGCTTCATTCGCGAAGCCTTACAGGATTGAAGGTGATGACATTTGCTAATTTGCCGTCAAAATATTTAATAATGATAATGATTTTTTGTAAAATAAATGGCATAACAAATTGAACAAATTAATTGAAAACAGATTCCAGCAAACTTCAAATCGGATTTCAGCAAATGCAAATCTGTTTTCAGCAAGCTTGGAACAGATTCCAGCAAATTTCAAATCGGATTTCAGAAAATGCAAATCTGTTTTCAGCTAGCTTGGAACAGATTCCAGCAAACTTCAAATTGGATTTCCGCAAATGCAAATCTGTTTTCAGCTAGCTTGGTACAGATTCCAGCAAACTTCAAATCGGATTTTAGCAAATGCAAATCTGTTTTCAGCAAGCTTGGAACAGATTCCAGCAAATTTCAAATCGGATTTCAGCAAATGCAAATCTGTTTTCAGCTAGCTTGGAACAGATTCCAGCAAACTTCAAATCGGATTTCAGCAAATGCAAATCTGTTTTCAGCAAGCTTGGAACAAATTCCAGCAAATTTCAAATCGGATTTCAGCAAATGCAAATCTGTTTTCAGCAAGCTTGGAACAGATTCCAGCAAACTTCAAATCGGATTTCAGCAAATGCAAATCTGTTTTCAGCAAGCTTGGAACAGATTTCAGCGAACTTCAAATCAAATTTCAGCAGTCTCAAATCCGTTTTCAGCAACTTGAGAGAATTCTCCGGCAGTTTCAAGTCATCAAAACAGAAAACAATGAAGAGAAACATGGAAGAAGGGAGATTTCAGCAATATTAGAATATGGTTTCAGCACAACAAACCCAATTTTCAACAGCTTCAAAGCAACTTCCAGCAACTCTTCTCTCAAGTTCCAGCAACGTTGAGGGGTGAAATAGGTTACAACAACAGGATATTGATAAAAAAAAGCTGCAGCAATGAAAAGGACTAGACATGGCAGTTTCCTTTTGAGAACAAGCAGGTGGCTTTGCCATTTTGAAGAAAAAATAGGTTGCTGCCATAGAAAATTAATGGTGGAGCAGCAATAAAGAAAGGATACTGCAGGTGGCAGTTTCCTTTTGAGAACAAGCAGGTGGCTTTGCCATTTTGAAGAAAAAACAGGTTGCTGCCATAGAAAATTAATGGTGGAGCAGCAATAAAGAAAGGATACTGCAGGTGGCAGTTTCCTTTTGAGAACAAGCAGGTGGCTTTGCCATTTTGAAGAAAAAACAGGTTGCTGCCATAGAAAATTAATGGTGGAGCAGCAATAAAGAGAAGATACTGCAGGTGGCAGCTTTCTTTTGGGAGACATATGACTACCCATGTCATTTTGGGCAAAAAGGATGAGATGCTTTGGATGAAACTTTTACCAATACATTGGAAGAGATCGTCAAAGGACTTTAATATGGTTCATCGAGATGGACCAAATGAGATGCAATTCATTTGGATTCTTGTAATAAAAAAAAATCAAAAAAATCAAAAAATAAAAAATAAAAAATCCGAAAATTCAAAATTCAAAAAAATAAATAAATCCGAAAATACAAAAAAATCAGAAAATGCAAAATTCAACTGAAAAATGGATGATGAAAAATTGAATTCAAGTTTGATAAATGGTTCGATGGTGTCAGTCTAAACTTACAGTGTTAGCCTGACCGTATCTCCCCTAATTAATTTGTGCGATTTGTTATGCCATTTATTTTGCAAAAAAATCATTATCATTATTAAATATTTTGACGGCAAATTAGCAAATGCCATCACCTTCAAGCCTGTAAGGCTTCGCGAATGAAGCATGGTAGTTGGTGCATGGGCGATAGGTCTGTATCCTGTAAGGCTTCGTGAATGAAGCATGGTGATGACCAAGGAGTCGAGGAATCTATTTGTTTTAAAATTCATGGCATGATAATCAGACAATTTAATGAAGGGAATGCACGCAATGGTGCAATATCAAACTATTAAGCCAGTTAATTTTGGGTCACTTGATTCTTCATGAAGGATGGCTCAAAATTTTTATTTCATCCATGGATTCATATGATTTTGCCGGCAGGGTGTCTCGAATCTTTGATTTCGACTTGCGAAGTCTCAGCCAAAGAGGGGCATCTGTAGACACCCTTTCTTGTTTTGATTTGATATAGTTTATTTTGCAATTATGTTTTTAATAATTTGTCATTTGTGGGGTGCATTTTTGGCATTTTGAAAACTTAGGGTGTGTTTGGTTGGGGGTAAAACTTTTGATGAAAAGTTTTTGAGATAGAAGTTGTCACATTGATAAAAAATGATGTGATATAATAAGAGTAATGATGAGAAGTAAAGAGAATAAAGTTAAAATAGATAGGTTAGTTGTATAGATAGTTGTGTAGAAATGATTGAAAAGTAGGGTAGTTTGTATAGGAAAATGTGAAAAAATAATTAAAAAATAGAGTAGTTATGAAAAGTGAAAAGTTTTAGATTGAAAAGTTTTAGTTGACATGTTTATATCCCAAACAAACACACCCTTAAGGTTGTGTTGGTAATTCTTAAAACAGGTGCTGTTTTGTAATTTTGATAGAACTTGAGCCTTGTTGTGCATTTTGTTCACCCACCAACTGTTTGGATGAGCTGTCTTGTCTTGGTTGGATGCTTTATTGCATGTGGGGACCACTAGGAAGCTTCCATGCACTTTCCTAAGACCCTAATGCATGGGATATATAAGCTCTCTTTAGTTTTCTGCATGAGGAGGGTATGTAAGGGAGAGGGAGCTTTTCTTTTCTGCTTGGGGGCTGGGAAAACGGGAATAGTGAAGTTTTTTCTGAGAGGGAGAAATCCTCTCACGTTTTTTGGGAAGAAGCAGCTGTTGGAGCTCAAGGGAGAGAGAAGAACTGCTGGTATTTGACTCTTCTTTGGGCTGCAAGTTTCTGGTTGTTTATCCTTTAGATTGGCAGTGAGATTCCTAACAGATTGTGAGAGATTTTAGCTTTCTTTTAGTTCTTGATCAGGTATGATTATTGGAACTGTTTTGGTTTAACAAATCTGGTAGCCATGTAGCCTTTCATTTGACATTTGTTTTTCAAGAAATCTGTATAGAATAAAACAGCTTTCATTGGTATTGGATGCTGCATGTTATTTCTGTTTTCTTTGTTCTTCAGATGGTTCATTTCTGTACCTGTCCATGATGGCTGGAGTGAGAGATCTCATTCCCCATGGTCATCAGAAATATTTTCTGGGCAGTTTTGAATCTTCTCTTTATTCTTAGTTTTGAAATTTGATTGTCGTTTTGATTCATGCTACTGTCTAGATTTTCGGTTGAGCATGTTGTTAATCGTTTTCTATGCTTTGAATAACCTATTTTCTGTTTCTGCATACATGAATTTATGCATGAAATAAATACTGGCTACATACCTTGATTTGATCATTTCTATGATTCTGTCAGTCTCATATAATTTCATTAAGAATCTCTGTTTTGAATGTTTTGTGTATGAGTTGATTGAGAGCCATTTACAGCCACTTGATGATTAAATTCATGTCTCTGTTTTTCGTTAGTAAGAAGATTGAAGTAAACAGATTTCTGAGTTCAATAAAAACATGTTAGTTGAATGGAAGAGAATGTATGGAATGGGCTGTGAGATTTACTGTTTTGTTTGAACTTATTTATGATTTTTGGGCATTTAATTCTCCATCATTGGTTTGATATACTTGAGAAGAATAAGTGGCAGGAATAGAACTCCTCATGGTGTGTTGCTGAATTTTCATACACTAGTGCTGAAACTGGATTTCCTTTGTGAAAATTCTGGTGTGGAAATGAAATTTGAACAGTTTGTTGAAATCAAGTGGAATCCTACATGTAGCTTACAAAACCATCAAAAAAATCTTTTCAAAACCAACCAAAGTACAATAAAATCTGCCTGAGTAAAAAAATGCAATAAACACTTATGGAAACCCATTTTTGGGGTGCAAAGGCACCCTTCCCTTTGTACAACTAAGCAACTTCCCTAGAATCTCTGATGTGGACTAGTTGAATATGACATTATTTTCCAGTTTTTCCTCAAAAACTGGTGGCGACTCCAAATCTCAATCATTAGTGCATTTGTCTAAATGCATTTCTCCAGTCTTAGTGGGGTGGAAACAATTTATAGTTTGGCAGTACATATAGGTGGCTCATTCCACCTAACCAAATCCCCCTGACCAGACAACACGGCTAGTTTTTCAAGCTCATGAGCAGGCACATTGCCTTCTCTTAAGACATGTCGATGCACGAGCCTGTCCAAACCAAGTTCACACATCCTGATTTTTTCTACAATGAATTTCAGGCTGGTAAACGAATACCCGTTGCCAGTTAATCAGTTAATCATTATCATTGAGCCACTCTTCATTTCAACTGCCTTGATGCCAATCTCCTTTGCCCTAGTTATCCCTATCAAAATAGTCATGGCCTCCATAGCGGGTTGGCAGTGCTCAGTTTCTTCCAGCAGCTACCTGCAATAAATCTTCTGTGGAATCTTTAATCACTGTCCCAAAGCCCATCCGATGTGGGATAGGTAAAGAGGAAGATAGAAGAAAGAGGAAGGAACCTCTAAAGAGATGGAAGAGAAGAAAGAAGATGGAGTAGAAGAATAAGGGAGAAAGATAAGAACAAGAACAGAGAAATACTTTTTTTAAAAAAAAAAAATCTTCTAAATATTCTAACAAATCCAAAATAGAAATAAACATCCTAAAACAATCTAAACTCGAATTTACGAAAATATCTTCATGTCCTGCATTATCATCTCTCTTCATTCCAACCTCTACCCCGCGTCCACGTTTATCTTCATAGTCTCCTCCAATGGAGGTTTCCACCTGGCTGGGCTGGCTAGCAAGTTGAAGTCTCTCCTTTGAATAGAATACACTGATCGTAGTTGGTGGATAAACTCCACACTCCACTGGCCGATGTCCTTCACAGCTTCGAGAGAATGGGATGGCTGTGGTGGGAGAGGTCTATCTGCCATCATTTTGTTTCTCAAGTACTAGAAGTGCCAGCCCATTGTGAGGAACAGCATTAGGGGAAACACCTCCTTACCTTTGGATAACACTCTAGTGATGTCCTTAACGCCCCATATAGTGGATTGAAAAAGCTGCTCCAGGTACTGCATTCTCAGTTCTGCATTGAAGGCTTGGCAGCTCTAGCACAGATGGTCTTCATCCTCCTTAGAGTGCCTGCAAAAAATACAGTTAGTATCTACATTGATCCCCCATTTCATCAGGTTTAACTTTGTCAGCAACGAGCCAGTGATGAGGTGCAAGCAAAAATCTGAATTTTCCTTGGTAACTTTGAGCTCCAAATCGTCTTCAAGCGCTCCCCATTCGTGTCCACAGTACTTGTTATCCCCTCCTCTTCAAGGATCTTAGCATGTGCAAGCCTAGATGCTGATTTTTAAGTCTAAAACACCCGTCTGTTTCAGGCTCCCAACAAATCTGATCCTCCTCTTCAGTGCTTGGCAGTGGGATACGTTTTACCCGCTCCCATCCGTCCTCTCGTGCCACCCTTACAATATCATCTTCCTTCCAACATCGATGCTCCCTATCTATAAAATGATCAACTGTGACCTCGTCTGTGATGTCTTGTGGAAGAGGACCACACTTGGGTACCATTTCATCAGCCCATCTATCATAGAAGAACTCTGATATCTTTGCCACACCCCTATTTTCAACTCATACCCCAATTGGAGAAGGGAGCGGGCCCTTGAAGTACTCTTCCAAACAAGAGAGCACCCGTCCGGAATTGTTCTCTCCCAGAAGCTCCTAGAGGGAAAGTATCTGGCCTTTCGTGACTGAAAACATAGGGGGTTGGCCTGGGTCACAATCCTCTGTGCTTATTTTGCTACTAGTGCCAAGTTTAAAGCTAATAACTCATGAAAGCCCAGGCCACCCCTTGCTTTTGACAAACACAGTTTCTTCCATGACACCCAACTAATTCTTCTCTTTCCATGCTTCTTCCCCCACCAAAACTTGCTAATTTGGGAGTTGAGGTCCTCACATATGTTTTTGGAAGGAGAAATAGGTTCATGGCATTGCTACATATTGATTGTGCCACTGCCTTGATCAAAATCTCTTTGCCACCTCATGATAGCATTCTGTTCTTCCATCCTGGGACTCTTTTCCAGACCCTCTCTTTAATTGATTGGAACACAGCAATTTTGTTCCTTCCAACCAACACTGGGAGGCCAAGATTCACAAGTATTTGTTGCCCATTTGATTCCATCAAACCCTGAATTTGTTGTCTTCTCTCAGTCCTTGTGTTCTTACTAAAAAACAAGGCTATTTTTCCATATTAACTTGTTGGCCCGATCCCCTCTCCTATATCCGAAGCATCTCTTTCATATCTCCACTTCCTCTGTCTTTGCCCTCATGAACAGCAACACGTCACTAGCAAAAAGTAAGAGTGAAAGCCTTGCTCTGCCCTTGCTGATCCTCATGCCTTGTAATCTGTTTTCTAAATGAGCTTTCTTGATTAAGGTGGTGAGACCTTCCACACATATGAGGAAGAGATAAGGGGATATGGGATCCCCTTGTCTCAACCCCCTTGATGGGATAATCACTTCATTTTTCACCCCATTTAGTGCCACTCTGTATGAAACCAATGTTATGCAACCATAACCCACTTCATGCAAGTCTCAGCAAATTTCATCTTTTTCATTACCTCGTTCAGATATTGCCATTCTACGTTGTTGTATGCCTTTGCCATGTCTAATTTCACTACATCTCTGCTCTCTTTCCTCTCTTTCTGCTTTTTGAGGCATTAATAACTTCGTTGCTAAAAGCATATTATCTGTAATAAGTCTGCTTGGCACAAAGGCACTTTGTAGCTCCAATATAATCTTCAGGAGGCATCTTCTCAGTCTATTGACTAACATCTTAGCAACAACCTTGTACACCACATTGTATAGGCTAATTGGGTGGTAATCACTCAACTTGGCTGCTCCCTTCTTTTCTGGAATTAAGATAATCATTTTTTGATTTATCTCCCAAATAGAGTCCCTTTGTTCATCCTTCTGGTTATCCCCCAAAACTCTACAGTATGCTTGGAAAATATCCTCGCCAACTACCACCCAGCTTTTTGAAAGAAACCTGCTGATATCTCGTCTGGCCCAAAGCTTTGAGTGGACTCATCAAATAAGGCAGCTCTGACTTCTTCCCTCGTGATTGGTCTTGTGAGCCACTGATTATCTTCTTGTGAGACCTGCTTGTTAATAACACTAGTTACCTCCATAGCCCGTCTTCCTCCACTTACACCCATACATGCTGTTGAAATAGTCCCTAATTAACTCCAGTTTCTGCTATTGGTTTCCAACAATTCTGCCCCTGTCATCTTCAAGCTGATTGATCCAGTTCTTCCTTCTCTCGCTGGCTCCTCAGTGGCAGAAGTGTTTTTATCCCCCTCTTGAACCCAGTGCACTTTAGCTCTCTGTCTCCACTTGATCTCCTCATCCTCCATCAACAAATTAATAATTCTGTTTTGTTCTCTAGTGCTAGTATCCCTTTCATCAGAAGAGGGTTCACCATGCAGCTGGCTCAGCGCCTCTTGTTGTTTTCTGAAAGAGGCTTGAGTATTACCTCTCTTACTATTATGCTATCGCATCAAGTCCACTCCACTTTTCTGTAGCTTCCTTCATATTCCTCCCCGCACAGAGTTATGTCCATCAGCCTTTGCCCCCCTTACTTTCTTAAAATCTCATTTGTTATATTTAGATTAAAATTTTTTTTTATATCTGAGTTGGTACTGTGCTCTTCTACTTTTCTTCTTTAGCAAAAGAAGCAAGGAATAGTGGTCAGATGTGGCCATTACCTTATGGAATAGCTGGGCCATCGGGAAGCAGTCTAGCCAGCTGTTAGACACTAAGCCTTTATCTGACCATACCTCCACCCTGTCTGCACCTGTCCCCTTGTTACTCCATGTCATTCAGGGACCCACAAAGCCCAAGTCCCTGAGAGCACTGTCATCTGAAGCACAAAGGTAACAAATAAATAAAAAAGACAATATTAACTAAAGCACAAAAGGTAACAAATTTTAACTGATAATAATAAAAATAATTTTTCTTTGTAAATTTGAGGGAACCTCTATATCTTGTTGTTCAGCTGTACCTCCTTGCCAAATCTGTTTTCCTTGATGGAAAGTGAACTGAATTTTTGAAGTTGGGTTGGGTTAGGTGTTTGAGAAAATGGGTCGGATTGGGTTGGAAATTGGGTTGGTTGGGTTTTAGCACTCCTACCCAATCCATTTTCACCCTTAAAATTTCTTATGGGCCTATTTCCTTTGTGCAACTTGCCTTAGTTAATCTTGTTGCTTCTTCCAAGTTTATAATGACAGTTCCTAAATCTGTCTTGGGGCTTGTTTGGCTCCATGTTTCCTGTAAAATGAAGTGCTTCCCTGCTCTGAGATTTGTACAAATGGTGGTTGACAATATGTTATAGAAATGTTTTGGCTATCTCTCTACTTAGAATGTAGGCTCTGCAAGAAACTGGGATTCTTAGCTTTTTCCTAAACGAGTTGTTGCTGCTTTTTTATTTTCAAAAGGAAGCTAGGCCAAACAAGCTCGTAGATCATTAAACTGAAAACTGTAATACAGCAGATAAATGTCCTGAACTGGAGGTCAGCAAGTCTCATGACCTTTGATTTGATGCATGCAAGCTAAATTTCTTTTTTTCAATGCATATTTCATACCTTGAGCCCTACCAAACCTTGAATTTGTTCAATACCAAATTTCATTGACCTTTGAAGTATTAGTGCATCTGGGGTTGGGTGTTCACCTTGAGCCCTCCCTGCTCAACCTAACTTTGATTGTGGTTAGAGTTGGGGTTGAGATCTTTGAAATTTGGTTTGCAACAGATCAATTCTGCAATGAATTGGGTTTAGGTTCTCGGCATCCTGAGTTCCTGATACTAATTTCAACTGATTTGCATAACGCCATCATCAATGAATATGGAGAGGCAAACGAATTCTAATAATACATCAACTTTTTTTTTCGCTAAATTTAACTTTTAAGGTTTAAAAACATAGTGCCCAGTGCTTTCTAAAAGCCATTTGAAAATTTTATACAAACTGACAAAGCGAAGGAAAGATGATGACACTTTCTATAACAGGTGTTCGTTTCATGATGCTGTCACTGATTTTTATTAGTGTTAACTTCAATTTTGATATTCATAAATTTATGAATATAATTTAGGAGCTAATTATTAAGCACTAACCTGAATTGTCAAACCAATCCTGACCAAAATTTTTATTTTCGGGTTTTAGATTTAGACATAGGTTATCAGGTTGACTTCAATTTGAGGCAGCATTACCCAAGTTGCATCCCTTACTCAAAGTCTGCACCATTGAACCTGTCGCGATCGAAATGGTAGAACTCTGAAAAGGACCTACAATCTAAATGGTAAAAGAGGCATATTATCTGGAACAAGTGTATTCCATCAAATTCATTTATCTGAGGAGTTTGTCTAGTATGAAAGTCTAGTTCCCATCCATATCATGGTTTTTATTATTCATACATTTGTCCTCTGAATGACTCATTCTTGTAACATAGTACTTGGCCATAGCTTCTTCTTGACTTTTGTTTTCTTGCTATGAATATCCATAAGTGTGTTGATGCTTGAAAGTTGTCATTACTGGTGACTTGCCTGTGGACGGAGCTTGAAATGCTCAATGTTTGTGAAGTACTTCTATGGCATCAACACCATTGAAAATTTCAATGATGCCACTTCAGTCTGGGCTCACCTTGATGATTATAAAATTCAATCCAATCATTTTGGTTAGGTTGTACCTGCTTTAAAATATGTAATCATATTTTTCTCAAAAAAATATATATAATCATACGTAAGATATAAAGATCACTTGGACCATTAACTGATGAATTAGAATGTTATTATAATTCATGGAATCACTCATCTACGTAAAAAGAATCCTTTAGAAGGTATGAATGTTGAGGTAAAAAGTTTGAAATTGTTTCATCAATCAAAAAAGTGGCATTGATTATACACTTTAAAATAGATGGGGTCTGTGCAAATATTTAATTTAGATGGAAGTTTGACTGCTAGTTAAACAAATTTTTCTAAGTGTGATGGATGGAGTAGTTTTGTATGGTCACCAAGGTGGGCTCAAAATGGAGTGACACGATTGAAATTTCAATAGTGTTGACACTATAGAAGTATTTCCCTAATGTTTTATCTCTAGCACTAGTTCATTGTGTTCAAAGGGAGATTTTATGTTGTTATTATCTTTAATTTTCATTTTCTTTTCATCAGGTAAGGATAGGATCCACAAGAGAGTTAATATGCATGTTTTTTTCATTAGTGTCTCCTGTTCTGTGGTACCCAGCTGATTCTTTCTCCAATAGTGATAATTGCCAATGTTACATCAGATGTTGGGAGGTCCATGGAACTCATTTTGACTCATTAGCCTTATTAATGATCATTTTACAACAATACTCGGGCAGACGTCATTTTCCTTGTTGTCACTCGTGGTACCATGTCTGAGCATGTTAGTCCCAATGGCTAGAGGTGAAGATATCAAGAGTTCTAGCAATGATGAAACGATGATAGAAGTGAAGAAGAAAAATCAAACTGTGAGCTGTTGTCTTGATTCTTGATATTCATGTATTCAAGAACATCAAGCTGTTAAAAAAAATATCTTGATTTTCAATATGTATGCAATTGTAATCATAATTAGTTCATTTTTTAATTGTAACAACTGAAATCATTTCGATTAGTGGGCAGGCCATATCATTTGATGACACAAAAGATGCATCCTGTAGACACCCTTTCTTGTTTTGTTTTGATTTGATATAGTTTGTTTTGCAATTATGTTTTTAATAATTTGTCATTTGTGTGGTGCATTTTTGGCATTTTGAAAATTTAAGGTTGTGTTGGTAATTCTTAAAACAGATGCTGTTTTGTAATTTTGATAGAACTTGAGCCTTGTTGTGCATTTTGTTCACCCACTAACTGTTTGGATGAGCTGTCTTGTCTTGGTTGGATGCTTTATTGCATGTGGGGACCACTAGGCAGCTTCCATGCACTTTCCTAAGACCCTAATGCATGGGATATATGAGCTCTCTTTAGTTTTCTGCATGAGGAGGGTATGTAAGGGAGAGGGAGCTTTTCTTTTCTGCTTGGGGGCTGGGAAAACGGGAATAGTGAAGTTTTTTCTGAGAGGGAGAGATCCTCTCACGTTTTTTGGGAAGAAGCAGCTGTTGGAGCTCAAGGGAGAGAGAAGAACTGCTGGTATTTGACTCTTCTTTGGGCTGCAAGTTTCTGGTTGTTTATCCTTTAGATTGGCAGTGAGATTCCCAACAGATTGTGAGAGATTTCAGCTTTCTTTTAGTTCTTGATCAGGTATGATTATTGGAACTGTTTTGGTTTAACAAATCTGGTAGCCATGTAGCCTTTCATTTGACATTTATTTTTCAAGAAATCTGTATAGAATAAAACAACTTTCATTGGTATTGGATGCTGCATGTTATTTCTGTTTTCTATGTTCTTCAGATGGTTCATTTCTGTACCTGTCCATGATGGCAGGAGTGAGAGATCTCATTCCCCATGGCCATCAGAAGGATTTTCTGGGCAGTTTTGAATCTTCTCTTTATTCTTAGTTTTGAAATTTGATTGTCGTTTTGATTCATGCTACTGTCTAGATTTTCGGTTGAGCATGTTGTTAATCGTTTTCTATGTTTTGAATAACCTATTTTCTGTTTCTGCATACATGAATTTATGCATGAAATAAATACTGGCTACATACCTTGATTTGATCATTTCTATGATTCTGTCAGTCTCATATAATTTCATTAAGGATCTCTGTTTTGAATGTTTTGTGTATGAGTTGATTGAGAGCCATTTACAGCCACTTGATGATTAAATTCATGTCTATGTTTTTCATTAGTAAGAAGATTGAAGTAAACAGATTTCTGAGTTTAATAAAAACATGTTAGTTGAATGGAAGAGAATATATGGAATGAGCTGTGAGATTTACTGTTTTGTTTGAACTTATTCATGATTTTTGGGCATTTAATTCTCCATCATTGGTTTGATATACTTGAGAAGAATAAGTGGCTAGAATAGGACTCCTCATGGTGTGTTGCTGAATTTTCATACACTAGTGCTGAAACTGGATTTCCTTTGTGAAATATTCTGGTGTGGAAATAAAATTTGAATAGTTTGTTGAAATCAAGTGAAATCCTACATGCAGCTTACAAAACCATAAAAAAAAATCTTTTCAAAACCAACCAAAGTACAATAAAATCTGCCTGAGTAAAAAAAAATGCAATAAACACTTATGGAAACCCATTTTTGGGGTGCAAAGGGTGCCTAAACCCTTCCCTTTGTACAACTAAGCAACTTCCCTAGAATCTCTGATGTGGACTAGTTGAATATGACATTATTTTCCAGTTTTTCCTCAAAAACTGGTGGCGACTCCAAATCTCAATCATTAGTGCATTTGCCTAAATGCATTTCTCCAGTTTTAGTGGAGTGGAAACACATCCTTATTGCATGAAGATTGTCCAAAGTAGTGCCAAATTACACGTGAGTCTGTCAAGTGAAGTAAATTTCAAAGGGTCGTGCTAATTTCGTGGCAGAATTTTATATGGACAATCTTTGCATTTCTAGTTAAACAAAATAATGAGGTACTGTGAAATATATTCCATGGAACTGGTTGATTAGAGTTCATGTTTTATATCCATAAGTTTAAAACAGTGTATTGGAATCAGGATTTTTTTTCGTCTTTATTATTGTTACTTTTTATCCTGTCATTTTTTCTCTCTCTAGGTACTGATGCAGAATTAGGGTCCCTAAAATGTTGTCAGCCATGACAGAACACACACCCTTTACAACCAGGTATAACAGAACAAGTGTTTCACGCTTTAGAATGGACAATTTTGATTTTGAATGTTGGGAAATGCTAACAGTCGTTTGAAGCATTGGGAATACCTGGGAAATTCATATGCAAGAAATTTTTGGAGATTGACATGTAATTGCACTTTTAAAACTGTTGAGACTCCACGGCATAACTGAACAAATATAGGCTGACACATCACATTAAGAAAATAGGTGAAATTTCGCACAAAATTTGGATCCATCCCACATTGTGATTCTTTAGCCTTGATGCAAGGAAGATGGCAAGCCACTTCTTCCTCCCAGTGGAAGGGTTCCCCAATCAAAGCTAATTAATCCATGAGTGGTCTGGGGAGGGTGAGCTTTCATGTAGACAGCCTTATCTTGCTTTTTATTACAACTAGTTCTTGTTACTGAGAACTCATGCTCTCCGATTGCAAAAGCAGTAAATTTTGCCCTGAGGCAAAGGCAACTTGGCACCAAGGCCTGACCTCTAGATTGTAGCTGCCTAGCTGGGTTCAGGTCAACTCGCCTCCTGGTTAACCTGACCCGGCTAGTCATGGATTGTGATTGAAGCTACCAATTAACCCTGTAACCCATTAAGATGTGTAGCACATGTGTGATTATGCTACGATGGGCTGACAGTTGGGTTCAAATATTTTGATGCATTCAATGCTATAAAATATTAATATAGAAAATCGCACAAAAATTGTTGAAATTTCTCTATCCACTTATGAGATGAAATGCTCTCAATGGTCATGAGATATTTGTGGCTTTTTAAACAGTAGTCATGCCAGTTTATTATCCAGATGATATTGCTTTAATATGATGAAATCAGAATCTAAAAGCAGCATCGTTTGGTAGGCAGGATTTGGATCCTATGTTTGATGTCTGTTCCAATTTGTAATAGCCATCGTCATTCGGCGCAGTATTCAGCGCCGTTTATTTTATTTATTTATTTATTTTGTTTTATTAGGCGCCGTTATGGAAACTGTTTTATTAGGCACCGTTATGGAAACGGTGGGATTAATGGGTCATGCGCGTTCAATTAACCCCAGCCATGGATTAGTATAAAAGGCGCAGACGAGAATGAGTATTCGCGAAGAAGAAAAATCACAGAGACAGAGAGATCGCAGAGACAGAGAGACGAAGGAAGAAGAAAAAAATTTTGAAGGTAAGCTGCGTCGAACCATTTTCTCTGTTAATCTCATTCATTCTATGTTATACGCAAGTTATTTCATAGATCTAAACCATTCACGACAATTCTAGCATGACTAATTAGTCACAGGAGTATTATCAAAATGTTTAATGTTGAAATTTTACTTATTTAAATGAGAAGTACCAAATAAAGGGTATGAAATGATATATGATGAAATAAACGCACTTCTGAGCATAATTAGATAATTGTGACCATACAATAACAAGATAATTATATCATTAGCTTGCCCGCAAAATTTTAGATTGATCAGACTTATAGATTTTTAGATATAGCGATTTTATACATGATATAGAGTGGTAAATATGTATTTTAAAAGAAAAATACAAAAAATTATGAAAAATACCAAGAAAATTAAATTCAATATTTAGAAGCTTAAATGAGTTTAAAATTATAAATTTATGAAAAAAATGAAAGTTTATGAAGGTATGATAAATAGAAAATAGATAAATAAATATATATAAATTATAAAAATATGAGAAAAATTAAAGGAAAATATCTAAAGAAGTATAAGTCCAAAATTATTTTTACATATAAAAATAAAGTTGTTTAAAAGTAAATTAATATAAGAATAAATAGAAGAAAATAGGATTTTGACCGATTAAAATTATGAGAAATTTTGAGAAAGTTATAAATGGAATTTTAAATAATATTTGTGAAAATCAAAGTGAAATAATAAACATATTGTGATGAAAATTAGGAAAAGAGACTTGAGGCTACTACAAAAAAATTAGAAAAAGAGGATTTTTAAAGTCTACTCAGAGGTAAGTAAACTTTTACCAAAGCACGTCTTTGAAAATATTATGTGAATATTATGATTTGCTATGAAATGTGATTATTTATTTCTTTCAAATTTGTTTATTCAAAAATGAGCATTATTATTTCAAACTCATGTTTAGTAGTGAATTTAAGTGGTGCATCAATTAAAATTCATGAGTATGATGCATAATTGCATATTTGGGTTTGCTAAGGAGTAAAGTAGTATGGTAGTACCTGGGTAGCGACCTCAGGACTACCAAAGGAGATGATTTAGCTCACGAATGTGTAGCACGGCTGCACGCGAGCACAAGTAGATGGCAATACCCCCAGTACGAATGCATGATTTAAAATTGACATATCTGTGCACATTTATCAAGATGTTTTTTTTTATTACAGTTTATTGTGCATAAAAGACAGTATAGATATTGTATTTGTAAAAAAAAATATACATGATTGAAAATGAATTTTTTAAAAAAATACATGTTTACTTACTGAGCTTTCAGCTCACATAGTTTTGTTTTCAGTGGAAAAACAGGGATACAATGTTATACTAGAGCCTTTATCAACATGGGGAAAAGGCGAACCTAGTAGAGGAAAAGACAAAGAAGTTTAGAATTTTATTGAAATTTCCTTATAATGCATGGTTATTTTGATTTTAGACATTGAAAATTGTATATTAACTCCTTAAGGAGCAAACTTGAGATGTAATAGTTAAAATGTTTATGATTTTGCACCTTGGTATCTATTTCCATCTTGGGAGATCTTATTTTAGCTTTGACATAGTAGACCTCATTCCCAACACCTCAAGGGTGGGGTGTTACACAATTTATGCATATGGGTTATATTACAGGGCTACATACTGCATCCTACAATCATGCAGGTTGCCCATCTAATCATTGCTGCGTGTGGGATAAACCTCGGCCCCATTTGATTATGCAAATATTTGCGTGAGTTAGGGAACTGCTGTTGGAAACTCACATGGCTGAAATTCAAAGTCTCGTGATTTATGTAATTTTCACCTCCCCTCTTTCAAGCAGCAACGAAAAAAATTCACTTCACCTCTGCCTCTTCAATGCAGTTGGAGAAGACAATTCTGGCAGTGGGGAGAATAGCCAAAGTTTCTGCCTGTACCACTACCTGAAAAAAGCAGTACTGAAGCAGTCAAAAGAATTCTAGTCAGATGTCAAAATTTTGACGTGTGCTCTCTCCACCTGTGCATGCAGTGGTTCAGATTTCTAGTGTTCCCCCTTCTCCATTGTCGTCATCTCCTCTTCTAGCATCATCTAACATTGCTCTTCGTGCCTCTTGACTTCTTCGAGTTTCTCTCACCATTCTTCCTCTTTTCTCCGCATTGTCTTCCTGTCTCTCTTTCTTCTTTGGGTGTTCCGTTCTTTTTCCTTATCCTCCTCTTCTGCTTCTTCTGCTGCTGCTGCTGCTTCTCAGCTTCTTCTACCCTATTACCATTGTGTGTGTTATTTGCGACCATTGTAGACTTCTGACAAGGGCACTCAAAGAAGGCAGTTGATTGTCTCTAACTTGTTTAGGTAAATTATCCTTGCACTACAAATTTGCAGTATGGATGAATAAATTCTGTATGATATACATGTGGTTGTACAGCAGCATATGTTTTGATTTATATGCTAGGATGTCACTGTTTTAATTTTGCATGATGTATCATGTACGAGGATTCCTATTTCAAAAAACTGAAGGGCCAGGAGTGGGACTCTTTTGGTTTTTGAAGACATTTAGCTGAACTTATCTATTCAGCTTGAATGATTTGGGTTAAAAGTTCCAAAAAGTGCAGAAACATCGAGTTACAAATTGCGTTTTTTGGATAATGAGCACAATGCAGTTATTCTATCACCAAGCCAAACAAACCCTAAATCTCCATGCCCCTTTCAAATTATTTATGTTATTATTATTGATTCTAAAATTAGTTTTATATGTTTCATTTTCACTCTTAATTTGATTAAATTGATCAATATATCATAAAAAATGAATTTTAGAAGTAAAGCCTCAAGATTCATTTTGTAAGGTTAGAATTTCTATCCATGTATGTGTTTGAATCATGTCAAGCTCATGGGGTGAATGATTTTAT
Organism: Annona cherimola; assembly: GCA_030490835.1. Classification (NCBI taxonomy): domain Eukaryota; kingdom Viridiplantae; phylum Streptophyta; class Magnoliopsida; order Magnoliales; family Annonaceae; genus Annona; species Annona cherimola. The sequence continues at coordinate 29,977,536 of CM059971.1, read as the reverse complement.
TTTATTGATTCAGATCTTGTTGTAGTCTTTAATTTATTCGTTGTATTATGGATTTTGTAGGTCATCTTATTTGAATACTGGAAGATTGTTTCTAGACTCCTATCAAATGAAATTGTCAAAGCAGTTGCTCCTTAGGTTAAACTTCTAGCTAAAGTCTTGATCATATTTTTTCTCATATGCACTTATGCTTTTTTAAATACATTTTGTAGCACCAAAATTGCATTACCAACATTGAATCTAATTAAAGTTATTATGCTTGTTTATGGTGTTGAGAATTTAATTAATTTAGGGTATGTTTGGGAAGTGATAGAACTTTTGGATAAAAAGTTGTTCATGCAAAAGTTTTTAAAATGAGAGAAAATAATATGATATGATAAGGGTAATGACAAGGAATAAAGAGAATAAAGTTAAAATAAATAGATTGGTTGTATAGATAGATGCGTAGAAATGATTGAAATGCAGGGTAATTTGTATAGAAAGATGTGAAGAAATAATTAAAAAATAGGATAATTGTAGAGAGTAAAAAGTTCTAGATTGAAAAGTTTTATGCGAAAAGCTTTATCTTAAAACAAACACACCCTTAAAGAAAACGTAAGGAGGTAAAGCTGAATTTGACCAGTCAAACATCCTAAAAGTAGGATAAAGTAACATTTTTTAAAAAAAATAAGATTGGATTAAGAAAATGTGATTGACCAACGTCCAAAATGAACCGACCAAGTCATACCTGCAATGTTGCTTGAATCATGTTCTAGAGGTCGCATGCACATATATATTCAGAGTAAAACAAAACCTGACAGAAGGACAGATGCATCCTGATAAAAAGTTCATTTTAAGCCATAGGATTAGTAACCTTTATAATCCCATTAGTTCATCTTTGGATGGGGTAGAGGTAGGTTGTCTTCTTATTAAGTTCATTAATCATGCTCAAAGAGAATATCAACAGTTAAAATGGTTCCAATTCAATGGAACCGGTTCATCCAATTTAAATTGGAGAAACCTCTTAATTGGTTTGGGCCTACCTTTATGATTATTCAAAATCCAATCCAATCATTTCAATTGGAATAATTGGATTAATTAAGAGTCCAAAGTTCATCTAATAAAAGGTTTACTTAGGTCGTATCTAAATAAAAGGTTTGGTTATTATATGAAGTTTAACATTTTAATTAGTTGTCTATATATTCTAAAATATTTTCATAATACAGATGAAGGGCTCTGCTTTTAGAAGGGCTCTGCTTTTAATATTTAGCATTATTTGATTAGCTAGAAGACAAAGTTTCATTGAAATTAGAGATGTACATGGGCTTCCATCAAAAAAAAGGAAAAAGATATGCATGGGCTAAATTTGCTTATATATATTTATGCATAATTTTTTTTTATAAAAGACACTTGGATCCATTCGCGTATGTATTAGGATATAATAATATTTTATAGAATTATTTTGGACGGTTTAGATATTGAAATACAAATTTAAAATTGATATTTAACATTAAACAATTTTATTATTGATTTTATACATTTATAGATGGGGCTCATACATAATGATATTAGACAAATGAAATGGTGTTCTTGATAATATAAATAATGTTAAATCTAATAGATGAAATGTATTTCACTTTAATAAGCGGGAGTATAAAAATGGATGAAGTTACAAAGAAAAGGGGTTATGTAGAAGTAAAGTCCATGAGGAATGATTTTATTAATTATTATAGGGTGGGTGTGACAAATAGTAAAAAATGTCAAGCTAAAATTTCACTCTCTATAATTATCATATTTTTTTAATTATTTCTTTACATCTTCTTATACTACTATTGTATTTTTCAATCATTTTTATACAACTACCTGCGCAACTAATCTATTTATTTGAATTTTATTGTCTGTATTTCTCATCATTATCTCTACCATATCACATTATTTCTTTTAATTTAACAATTTCTATACTAAGAACTTTTCATCCAAAAGTTTTATTATTTCCGAAACACGTTCATAAAAATTCAGAGCAAAGGCTGATACTTAAATGAAAAAATGGAAACCAGAAAGTCTTTTGACCCCCAACAAATAATAATAATATAAGTTCCATTTTATGCATGTGAAACCCCCCAACATCAATGGAGCTCGATCACATGCGCTCGGGAGCATGCAGCGCTGCATGCTCCCGGGCGCATGCACCCATTTGTTTTATTTATTTATTTTCAAATTTTTTTTAATAAAACTGTTAATCTAAGTGTATTTAATATGTGTATAAATATCTAAAATACTCCAAAAATGGTAAATAAAACATCTAAATATCTAAATATCTACATGTATTTAAATGCCACTGATTTTCAAAAATCAAAAATAAATATCTAAAATACTCCAAAAATGGTAAAAATTTATACACATTAAATACATGTAGATTAACAATATTGTAAAAAAAATTTGAAATTTTTTTTTTTAAAAAAAATAGGTGTATGCACCCGAGAGCATACATCGCTCAGGCTCCAACATCAATTGCTTTAAACTTGTCACCTGAAATGATCTATTTTACATATTCTAAAACATAAGGGTTTATTTTGTGAAGATCTAAAACACGTACAAATTAACAACCATGTAGATTTATGGTGACAGAAGTTATTTTGAAACAAAAAGCTTGAAGCTAATATTGCTTAGAAAATCTAATCCATTACTATGGAATAAGTGATTTGAAAGCATTTAATTTATAATTTAACATAAATGTAGCTTTTTATTTGATAGGTGTAAAATTCTTAATATTTTGACACATCCCACATTTGAAAATGAAATTATTAAAAAGCTATGTTTCATTAATTTGGTTCAATAAATTTTTATTTTTACTAATGCTTTGTTATTTATTTGTATTTTACTTTTACTAAATAATAAAATATTAAAGCCTTTGATCTCTAATTTTATCAAAAATGTGACTTTATATTGATGTGTATAAATTCTAAAATTATGTCACTTGTCCCACATTTTAAACTTAACCTCTCAAAATCAACCTAAAGTTTATCACAAAACCGTTGAAGAATGTTAATTAGTCAGATTAACCTGGCCCTGAACCAATATAAAATCCAATAAGATGTTTGAACCCTACCCATATCCTATTTGCAAAAAGTCTATCCTATCCTACCTGCTTATAAAGTTGGTTCCTACTATATCTTATCATATTCATTACCTTATCGGTTCCGTTTCAGTTCAAAATCGGTGCCTACAATAAGTAATGACGACATGTGAAAATATATTTTTTTGTGTTGTTTTAAATAATATAAAGCAATACTCATTTACATTTTAGACTTTATAGTTTATAATTAATTTCATTTTGTTGTTGTTTACATTTATTTCCACATTCTTTGTAGCCTAGTTATCCATATTAATAATTACATTAACATCATCATTCGCATTCATGTTATGATCATTCGTCATTACAAATACAAGTCTTATACAACTTATAAAAAAAATAAATGAGGAAATCAAACGAACAATAATTTATTGGTGAATGGGGAATATGATAGAAACTATTATGTATTTATTTATATATATATAGTTATTTAAATGTTAGGGTACCAATGTGGGTATTCATCCGGGTCGGTTCCAAGTACCCAACGTGTGTACCCTATTCTTACCCCATTTTGGAAATTGGGTAATGATTTTTATTCTACCTCTACCCATGGGTAAAATTTTCTACCCTCCTACCTAATTTACAGTCGGGTTAATGGGTACTCATAGGTACTCTACCCAAGTTGTACATCTAGTTCAGTCAACCTTGACCCAATTTAACCATCCTTAATTTTCACCCTTAGTATAGACAGTAATGCTTAAATATATTAATTAGATGTTTTACGTTCTATATTTAGAAACTTGCATTTGTAACATCCCTAATTCTGAATTGGGCAGGGTCTCTTTTGCATATCTAAACCCCTCTAAGTTGGATATTGACATTCCTGACCCTGAAATTTTTAAAGTTTTGCTAATCTAACCTTAAGTGCCAATTGAAGTTAATGTTCCTCATTCCCTAAAGTAAAATATCCAAATTGCCCCCATAAAAATAAAAATAAAAATAACAAAAACAAAAACTTTTGGAAAAATTCCTCTTGTACGTCAACATTTGCCCCTTATTTCCAATAGACTTATAAGGTTTGAAAATTTCATTTCGTACCTATAACATTTTATTCTAAAGTATTATCATACTTACACAATTAAAACAACCATTAGTTACCCCATCGAAAAGACGATTTTGCTCCTTAAGAATTTTTCCTAATTGAAATGATTCAACCCTAATATGATATTTTAATTATTTGATGTCACAAATTAATAATTAACCAACATTAATAAAGTCATATTAAAGTTGAATCATTTCAATTAAGAAAGTATGGAGGGGAAAATTATCTTTTTAATGGGGTAATTAACAGTTTTTTTGACTGCATGGGTGTAATGAGAATCTAAGATAAAATGATATGGGTATAAGAGAAATTTTTGAAAAACTACTAGGCAAATGTTGCGGATATGAGTAGAATTTTACCAAAATTCAACCTGCACGTCTTTGTCAACCCTATGCATATATGCTTCTTTTTTCATCTCTCTCTCTCTCTCTCTCTCTCTCTCTCTCTCTCTCTCTCTCTCGCCATATTTGTATTTTTTTTTATTTTCAAAATTTTTTTGTCATTTCAGTATTTTTTGATTTTCAAAAATTTTGTCATTTCAGCTTGGAAGTTAGATCTCTGCATCGACGAAAACACTTGGAATGCTCCCTTTACTCCAACTTTGGGTGTATTTCTTAATGAGTAAAAATTATCAAGTTAAAATTTTTCAATCTAAAACTTTTAACTCTCTATAACTATTCTATTTTTTAATTATTTCTTCATATTTTTCTATACAATTACCTTATTTTTCAATCATTTCTACACAATTATCCACACAAATAACCTATTTATTTTAACTTTATTCTATTTACTCCTCATCATTATCCCTATCATATCACATCATTTGATAACTTCTACTCTTTACAACTTTTTATTAAAAGTTTTATCCATTCCCAAACACACCATTTGTTTCCCATGTTTGTTCTGCATCTTCTGCTTGTTCTTCTTCAAAAGCATCCTGTCCTCTTTACAAATAGATTGGGAATGTGTAGGAAGACACTGTCGCCCCAACATTAAAGGTGTCATCTCTGCTCTTACAGCATCATCCAGGGGTGGTGCTGACGAAGGGGAGGAGAAGAAACTAGAATCTCCATATTCACCATCAAGCTCGCCTTTCTCAATGGGTTCACCATCATATGCTTTTCCAATGGTTTACCAGGGCGCAAGGGGAAATGTAAAAAATTCTCTCTTTTCTGTTGCTCATTAATTTTAGCTGACACCTAAGGTTTGCTTAGACGGTTAGATATGATGTTGTTAAAATTTCAGGGGCTAATAAGCAAATACCCAAACTTAGAGAATTAGATATGTAAACCTTCCAATTTGATGTTTTGACAAATTAATTAGTATTAGGTCAGTTAAGTAGGATTAAATAGAAAGGAATGTTGTCTCCTGATTTGATTGAAATCGTTTGAAATGGTAAAAAAAATTTTCTTCAAATGAGCCTCTTCAAATGGTGGATAAAGTGAAATTGATATATAAGTTAATGGCGAGAGCCATAGGATCCAAAATGGATTAGCTATAACTTTGCTAGAGCCTGTCCTACTTTGCAAAATCCTATGGGAAGCACGTTCAAAGGAAGCATTTTTTACACATTTCAGGCTGTTGAAAGGATTAAGGGGCTTGAATGGATGAAGAATGGGAGAAATGTAACGTGTATTGAAAATCAAAGTTGTCATATTGACAATTTAAAAAGTTGTTAGATGTGTGTTATATTTCACGTATTTTAGTTGAGTGAGTTTAAGATTGTGTATTGGTTTTCCGTATGAGCCCATCGGAGTTCTATTTATATGCACATCAGTAATGAATTCCGTGGAGCCTTAAGAAGTGTCCCGTTGGGAGATGAGAAATGAGTTATCAGACTATTTTTGTTTAGGATGTGTATAAAGCATTCAAAGAATATGTATAAGGTATTTTTATGTGTATCTGTATATCCTGTTTATTTTAGTATTGTTTTTTTCTGTCACATGGTTTTTCCCTTCTTGATTTGAAAGGATTTTCTATATAAATCTTGTCTCCTGTGTGTGGTTCTATTGCTTATTTATTTGATTTTATTTTATTTCTGTGTGCTTTCGCTGTAATCCGTATAAACTCAAATTACATTTCCTAACAAAAGTTCTATTGGAAATTGTAAAGACTGTCTTGGGAATAGGAAATCTCATCCCATGCATATCCCGTTCAATACCGGCTACTGTTGTCCAACTTTGCCCGGAGTCATTTGGTGTGATATCCACCTGTTCTGTAGAGAATTCCTGATACAGAGTATTGAACTTTCCTTTAACTATACCTGATGTCAACCAAAAGAGAGCACCACTAGATAAAAGGTACAATGAAAATGTAATTATCAATCAAAATGGAACCTACAAGGATGACATGACTGCAACCAAGGCAGCTACACTCGGTTTTGGCTGAAATATAACATTCTCATATTGAATGGGGATGGTTTTTGGAATGAGAAAAATATGGGCAAATTTTGGGAGCACCTCACCCCTGACTTAATATTCAAAGCAGCTTCCTTCTCTTTAGAGTTTTGTGGGATGGATTACTCATTCTGTCTTCCTCCATCGCTGTAAATGCTACGTCCAATTGAGTGGGGTATAAGAAAGGAAAAGCAAGGAAGAAGATATCGTCGTCAAAGCCTTCCAAGTTCCAATGGACTTATGCAAGCTCCCTTCATTTCTTTTTTTTTTTATTGGTATATTTTTTACATTCATCTCAACACATATTATACAGAAGTTCAGAGACATGTTTACAAATTTGAAGACACTCAGCTCCCTCAAGAAAATCCGGAGATACAGCTTCGCCAAAGAATAAGGAAGATACAACTTCCAACAACTAGACACAAGAGACCACAGCTCCTACTAACTTCTGGCCGAAATCCCGAAATCACGTACGCGGATTCGAACCGAACACCGTAGCGCCAGTGCCTGCATGCACAGCTTTATCAGAGCTGCGGTGACCAACCGAGCACGGCTCGGTTGGTAGCTCCCTTCATTTCTTTAGTTGCAAGGTTGTAAGAGAAAACTTGGCGACTGGAACTAATTACTAAATATACAATTCCAAAATCATCATTGAAAGCAAAAGGCCAGATTAAGATGGGATCACCAGTTTTATCCAATGGAGGTGCAAGGATTCCTCGATGCTTGGCTTTCCATCTATAGTAATACTTATTTCGCTTGGAGCTCCAATTTCCCCTTCGTAGGCTCCATACGCCAATTGATCTGTTGTCGGAGCCGACATTACAAGAGTCCAAGGACCCTTCTGATTCCCAAATGCAGCAATTCAGATCCCGCCGATTACCAAGAATGCTTGGCAAGCTGATAATTCGTATTCTCTAAGTGGAAGATGAGAAGGAAACCCATCCAAATCCAATGCAGAGCACCTCTGACAAAAACTGACCAACCTTTACTTGCGGTAATTGGGAGTGCATATGCAGGAATAGTGTAAGAAGGTGGAGACGGTTCCCGCCATTCATGACTGTGAGAGGAGTATACCTGCGACCCAAGATTTCTACCATGGTGTGTGATGCGTACCAATTTGAAATGGCGGCCGTCATCGGGTGCTAGACCAATGAAATTGGTTTCTCGGTTTTGGGGGGGAACGATACACCAAGAACGCGTAGTATCCGGATGATACACCAGGTATTCTTCAACATCTGAAAGGAGTTGAGTATCGAAAAGAAGAAATCCATTGTATGAACCGATGAGGCAACGGTTTTGTCCTGTGCTGTTGTTACTGCTGCTGCTGCAGGGGCTAGTGCTCGGCTCGAATACATTCCCCTCGTTGTCGACGTGAAGGAAAGTCAGTTGGGAGCTCACCTTCTTCATGTCTTCAGATGCTTCCAAATCATCGAGTTCCTCAGGAATGATCAAGGTTTGACATACGAGGCCTTGATAGGTTGTTTTGGGGACGACGCGGCTGCGATCGGAAATCAAACTGTGCCATTGCTTGCACACACACATGAATCTGGCTAGAGATTTCTTGGGCAAACGACAGAGGATTTCTAATAGCAGGTCTCTTGGGAAATTGCTTTCCTCCATCTCTCGGTTTGAAATCTACCAGAGAAACAAATACAACAAAAGAATATGTAGAGGGGCGGGAGGAAGGCAAGGAAGGTAGATTGTAAGGGAATGATTTTAGGCTTATAGGCAGGTGAAAAACGAAAAAGGAACGACGGACGCAAGAGAGCAACGGGGACACGGATTGCACGCGGTCTGGTGCGTAGTACCTCTCCTCTCAGTTCTCATGCAGCAGGTAAAAGGTCTGTTTCACCTCAAAAAGAAAAAATTATTATATATAATTCTAAGTTTGTAACTAAAATTTTAATTTGAGTGGACATAAGAGCAAGATAAAGACGAAACGCATCTGAAGGAAAGCCGCATGTGAAACTCGGAAATAAAAAAAAATTTCACGTATTTGATGGAAGCTTCTACTGCTCCAATTTAGACTGCACATCTTCTTTTTCGTTTTCTTATAATTTATAATAGATTATTGGTTATCGTGCATGGTGTATTTCTTCTAATTTTTTTATATAAAAAACTATTATATTAATAATTATAATTATTTATTCAAGGTTTTCGAAATTAATTTAAATTTAGAATTTATAATAGATTAGTAATTATTTATTTTTAGTAAAAAATCGGATCGGTTGATTTTGGTTTGAATCAGTTCTTTAACATGACCTTCGTATTACATTTGAAAACTATAATTTTATTATAGAATCTTATTTAAAAACCTATAATCAAGATGACAACAGCATAATATTAGGATGCATTTATTAAATATACTAAATAATAGATAAATTAAATAAGCTTCTGTGTATTTTTTCTTCTCTATATGTAAAAGATATATTCACATCTTTAAATAAAATATTTCATAAAAAACATATTAAATAAATATTAGTAATTCCATTCAATTCCGACTACTTAGATCTTGGAACTAATCTATCTTAATTGAACTGAAATTTATTTTTTTTAACTTGTAACCTACCCACCCTATAGGTAAGAAAATAATAGTGTCTTATCTATTTTAGGGTACATGACTGGTTGACTTATGAATACCCTGCTCAAGTTACATTCTCGCAAGTGATGATATATTAAATAAATAATTCTAAGACTACTAGCCAGCTTACGTAGAACTTGGTCTAAACATCACAATCACCAAAACTAAAAAAAGGCTCCACCGAAATTTAAATAATGTTGACCTATGTTAGAAAGTACAATACAAAATGACAAGAGTTTATGAGGACTAACCCTTATTTTAGCAAGACCAACATTTATTCTTGGATCTTGGATACTCCAGGATACAAAAGTACACAATTATTGCAAGTAGAAGACAATTTCTTAAAGTAGCTCCAAAAAAAACATTAGGACAATGAGAAATTCTGTTGATATGCATGTATCAACGGATGCATACCAAAACAAGTTGTTCATAGCTTAGATGGAATGAGGATGGAATGAAAATCTAGGATGAAAAATGTTATTGTATATTAGGAACACGGAAAATTGTGTCGGGATTGGAAAAGAAATTATCTACTACTTTATGCTATGAGCATAATTGTACAAATTTTGACATTAATAAAAATTTTATAATTATTTATTATTTAAATAACAAATAAATGAATAACTAGTAACATAATGAACTTTCTTAACATTAATCTAAAAATAAACACTATACAAGTAAAAGTATATATGATATAAAACAATATATTTCAAATGTTAAATTCCGCTAGAAAGAATATTAATATATTAATTTTAAAACCAATATTTCAATAAATAAATAATATGCTTTAATAATTAAAAATACTGCAATAGTTTTTAAATTATATTTTATAATGATTAAAATCCATTGACAAATTAACAATTGATTTAGTTTTATTCCCCAAAATTGATATCGAAAAGATACTATTAAAGATCATGCTTGCATATGTGATTTAATGATATAACCTAAATATTACATATTTTGATCGACCAATCTAGCACATTTACTTATTTTTCTTAGCACATTACAATTAAAGTTGATAATCGATTCGTTAATTAATCTTCAAAAACATAAGATAAGATGTCTAACTATATGCATATTATCTCGTATACAAATGCACATTTTTATTTTTATATTGTATTGATTAACTCAACAAATATTCGATTACTTATTTTAACATGTGCTAGTCCACACGTTTCTGTAAATAGCAACGAAAAGATTCTTCCATACAATTTTAGTATATTTGAAACGATTTTCACTATAAGATAGATTTTATTTCACCTGTGTCCATCAATAGCAACAAAAGGATTTCTTGTTGCAATTTTGCTATTTAATAGCTACCTTTTTTGCAACGGGATAGTTTTCATTGCAATTTGTTACTCTAATAGAAACAAAGAATCATAAAAAAATTTCATTCCAATGTTTTATTGAAATTGTGTCCATCAATTGCAGTGATAATTTTTTCTTTGCAGTTTTTGTTGCAATTGAACATAATAACAACCAATTTTTGTAATGAAGTAGATTTTATTACAACTTGAAGATAAAACTACAACAAGCGCAACTAAGATTGTATTTCATTGCAATAGTACATACCAATCGCAACAAAATAAACTTTCTATTGCAATTTTTTTTTTCCAATTGTTAACTTTTGTTGCAGTGCCTAGATAAACATTTTATAGAAAAATGTAATTAAGAATGATTTTTGCACGTGGGTGTACTGAAGTTTTAATATACTGGGGTGCAGGACTCATTAATTAATTAAGAACCAAGAGTAGGATACATGGTTCGCAATCTAGTGCACCTGTAATGCACTGGTGTACTACATTTTTCTTAATTTTTTTGCTTTTTTCAAATTCATATGTGGGTGCAAGCATGATATTTCCATATATTTAGCTTTTACATCTTATTAATATTTCTAAATATTTTATTTTGAGTTTTAAAAATAAAAATGTCATTTCTTATCTACAAACTAAGTAAAATCCAATAATTTTCTACAATTATCTTCATATAAAAACTTCTAATGGTCGTTCTGTAGGTCAAGGGACTGGAGATAGACAAATTCAAGGTTTTTTTTTTTTTTTTGATGTATAATTCAAGTTTTTGAACAATCGTTCTTTGACTGTAGTTCAAGGGGCTGGAGATAGACTAGTTCAAGTTTTTCAACAATCAGAAGAAATGGTTAATTGACATTTTATGTTGTTTTTAAATCAATTAAAAATGTCATTTGACATGTTAAAGCCTAGCCAGAGACACACCCTTTAAAAATACCCTCATGAAATAGAAAATGACAACAGTTATTATACTTATCCATTGACGATACACATGTTTCCTTGGGGTTCCTTATAATCAATAAGCATGATATATAGGCAGAAAAAGTTGCACAACACAATATTGTGGCGACTTGTTATTTCAACATGTGCTTCACATTTGCATTTTTTGGACGGGAAAGAACTGATCATGATGGTCGTATATTTACTAAAACTCAATTTTTTATCTGCAAGCTCTTAAGAATATACAATAGAATTGTCCTCATCCACCTTCAAGTTTGCATATATTATTTTAAATTTTTTTATGTTATATTGTCCTGGAAACACTTCATTTTTTAACATCCTTGTGCATGGCCCATTTACAAATATCTAAAATTAGTATAATAAAACAGTTTGATGTTAAATTTCAATTTCAAAGTTATATTTTTAATATCAAACTGTTTAAAATATCATTAATATGTGGATAGATAATTTTTAAAGTATTTTTATATTCATTAGATCCAAGCATTTTCATAATTTATATATGAACACATTTTTAATGAAATGTAAGCCATATACATTTGATATTGATGAAATTTGGTATCCAATCTAGACAAATTAGGTTCTATAAATTTAGAGATCATTTGAAATTAGGGCATCAACAAGTTATGGCATTCAATTTTTTTCAATCTCATCCTAAAATTTAATAGGTGTATTAATAATTTTACATATTAACTCATGAAATCAGCATTTTTGGAATTAAATGCAGACCTAGTAAGTATACTTGGAATTTTAGAAAGGTTGTATGTATATTTGAAATTGCGGTCAAACTCAATAGGTATATATGAGAAAAACCCAAGTAATTTTTTAAAACGTTGCATGTAAGATCCTTCCATGCTGATCGGTTATTCCTCTCTTTTTTGATAAAAGCAGTCCTTCAATCCGACCATGAGGTTTATGAAAAACCAGGGAAATTTTCTAATTTGAAGAATATGTTTCTTCGTTCAATATTTCAAGAATTCATTCATCAGCTTTTATACATCAATACTTCATCTTTTCTCTAGCAGGACGCAATATGGTCTCTTGCACTGATGCTTGTTAGAAATAAAAGGATTCCTCCTCTAGAAAGCTACACTAGGCCCTTTAGCAAGTTAAAAGTGAGAGCATCAAACATGAAAAAGATTGCCATCACCTGAACAGGCTGTGCATTACCTTTGAGTACAAGCGATTTGAAATTCGAAAAAACGACCAAAATCATATTATCTTTAGAAATAAGCTGGTCGTGAATGCTTCCCACAAATGTCCTTACAATGGTATTCTACTACTTAATAATGCTACTTAATGATGCTGGGCCAAAGAGGCCCAAGGCGGCCGCATTGCATCTACAATCCAGGCACATGAAAAATAAATGTTTTACTTTTTAATTGATGCGTGAATCACACCGAAATCTTCCACCCAACAATTTTTTTTAATTTGATTAGCATTTTATTTTAATTTTCAAAAATAAAAATAAAATACCAAACAAATTCGAAAAATTACCAAATTTCGCGTATTGAAAGACCTACATATAACTCATATCCACAAACATTTTGAAAGAATTTTTCGTGCTTCACGTATTGAGCTCAATGGGATTGCTGGTGGATGGAAAACTACGAAAAAAAATTTCATCACAGGTAATAATAAATCATGTAAGGTAACATGTCACATAGACAAGGAAATCCAATAAATCTCAAAAATAGATAAGAAAAAAAAAACCAAGGGAAAAAAAAAAAAAACGAGAACTTTTCTGATGGCACGTTGTCAAAGGAATATAGTCCACGTTCCTGTATGGAATTAAATAAACAATGAGGCGGCAGTCCTAATGTTGATCACTTACTGTCCTCTGCTAATGCAAACAAAAAACGAAGTCCATGCTCCGAAGTAATCGTTCTGAGCATTAATGGCTGATATCGAGACCCATATCAACTAATGGCTACCCATCTATTTCACCATTCTTATTAATTAATACCATTTTCAAACCCTGGGTGGGTCTTGAAGCCGTCTCTTCAGCCCTCCCTAAATTCTCAGCAATTAGAACTATTCTCTGTACTCTGTAGCAAGGCATTCAAAGAAATATACCCAGAAAGATCAAACACCTCACACAATCCACAAAGCCAGCATCACAGAAGCCTGCTTTCTAGAAAGGCATACGCATCATTCCAGAATTTTAACGCCACTTAATTTACAAACAGAGACCACAGTCGACCCAATTTCCGTAATAAACTACCTCTAAAAGGGCGCGGCGCGCACAGATAAAGTTGAAAATCATGGCCCATGCTACAAGATGCTCATTCATTTAAACTTCTGAGAATGCAGAGCCGGTGCTCATAAAAGACAGACAGAAGCAATAAATCATCTCTGATGATAAAGAGAAGTATAACACACGATGAGCCAAATAATCATAAAATATGAAATCTTTGCTGTAGATTTGAAAACAGGTAGCCAGCAATGTGAAGAAGCTACCACGATCCTTCAGCACCTTTAGTTGGGTTGTGAAATGCAGAAAAACCCCAGTGTGTCTTTAAGGAGTACGGTGGGGAAATAGTCACCCCATCTTCAGTTATCTTGGCGATCTGCAGTTTACAAATGGTTCGTGTTACTTAGAAAACCAAAGTCCTACCATATATATTATTTCTCAAAAATATTGCCTGAACCTAGAATTCAATCTTCAAAAATGACTGCATGACTGCTATTGCATGGTTCCATGGTTAATCCAGAAGGATTAGGTTACACAAGTAAGACAGTACACTGTCAATTTTAGTAACACCAAAATGATGAATAAGTTCTAGAGATGCATAATTGGTTTGGCTATAAATTCCATTATCATGAGCAAACTGGATAAGGCATATCCAAGTTACTGGTACCAATCATTTACATAGCATAGACTGCTTCTGTTTGAAGAGGTGCACTTGTGTCAAATAACTCATTGGCTCGGCACACGATGAGTACTGATCAATGGAAACCCCATTGCTTCAGAAGTTCTGCAGGACAACATTAAGAAGATACTCATCCTCTTTCTTGTTTACTATATACTTCTATTGCAGAAGCACTTCATTCGACTTCTTTAGAAGTTCGAAATGCGCAGAAGCAGGTCTTAGAATCTCTCATTTGCAAGTTACCAACAAAATCTCCTCAATTCGGTTGTTGATTTCACGCAGCTTGATAATTTTGCAGTTGATCTTCCAATTTCAATATATCATCCTCATTCAATTGTTCATCCTCATTTGAAGTAATTTTAGGGATCAAACATCGAAATCTACAACAGTGAACTGACGAAAAATTCGTGTTGTACATCAGCAGGTTCAAATGTCAGACCAGAGGGAAAATTATCATCATCTACACAATAACAGGCGACATATGTGGGTTCATTCAAAAAGATGAAAATGGGATATATTGATTCAGTCGGTTCTGTATATAATTTGGCACCATTTTCTTTTGTAATGTGTGGATAGGAATAAATGTTTCCATATGTTATATGTGAAGCCCTTTGCAATAAAGTATCGCAATTTGGTTGCAGGATAAATCAGAAGGCTGAAAATTGCACTGCTGGATAAACACCTTTAGAGATTCAAAGAAGAAAAATAGGAGAAGTGGCATCAGCTTATAGCTTGCAAAAACGGATTGGAGAAGGGAGGTCCTCAAAAGATCGGGGCTTTCTCAAACTCAAAATCCTTGAAAAGAATCTCCCTTCTTGCAGATAACTCCAACAATCATATTTTTTTCTGAACTATTTGATCAATATTCCAAGCTATGTCACATTCTCAATAAATCATCCCGGCCGTATGAAAATTCCTCAAAAAATTCATAGCCAATTAAACAGTTCACAACTTTTACATGTATCCAGACAAACACAAGCTCATGCACATTATTTTCATTTTTCAGAGCATATGAGCATCAGTATAAATAGATAAGATACCATGCGGCCTTCCGTGGGACCCCTTTATTTTATTTTATTTTATAAACATGTAAAGCTAGATGTATTTAACCTACAAACCAATTTTTACCATTTTTGGATGCTTTTAAGTATTTTTTTTATTTCTTAACAGTGGCATTTTCGTAATTTTCTAACTTAGAAAATTACGAAAATGCCACTGTTTAAAATAAAAAAATACTTAAATTAGAAAATTACGAAAATGACACTGTTTAAAAATGAAAAAAAATACTCAAAAGCATCCAAAAATGGTAAAAATTGGTTTATAGGTTAAATACACCTGCTCCACATGTTTATTCAAAAAAAAAATTTTAAATTAAAAAATGGATTTTTTGGCTGGATGCATGGGGGCAGCCGTGCATCTGGCCGCACCTGATCGCCCCTCCAGTATAGAATGGGCATGTTGTGCATTTACAAACAAAACTTCAATTGTAATCATAAAATGCCAGAAATTTCACCAGTAACACAGGCAAATGTGAATAAGAAAGAACCATACCTGAAGCTTGTTTATGGCAGACCTGTCACGATACAACAAAATAAGCATGCACTTCTCCAGCAATTTGACTGCATCTTCAAAGCTCATGTCTTCATGCCACTCATTACGAAGAATTGGCCGTGCTAGGTGGTTTCCAAAACCAGTTGCAACATGGTTGTCCTCATAATGTACACCAATCATGCTAACCTGAGAAAATTTTTCAACCATCACAAAAAAGAGTTTTGATAGATGAAAATGGACATAAGAATGAATATGAAAAAATTTACAACAACCAGGATGTCTCATATCAACAAAGATTACCGTGCCAAGATATTTCTGGCCATTCTTGACTCCACCAAGGACAAGTGAATTCCATAGAGGATCAAATTTGTTACGCCTGTTGTACATCACTCGGTTTAAATAGCTATGAACTTCTTTTGGCCCCAAGGAGTTCCCATCATCCCACATGTTATCATATAATCTACATATACCGAGTTAAAAACTGTCAAAGACTTGATAATGTACTTGAAATACAGCAATGCAACAATGAGTGCAAATGGAAAATGAAACAGTTTATCTTGTGTAAGGCTATAGAATTCACCACATTATAAGAATTGAGTCCTTACATAAGCTCATCAAGATAGCGCAAGATTTCCTGAAAGTCACTTATTTCACCACTGGCACCCAGAAGGGAATGTTTGCCAATAGGCTTCATGCGCTCCACACTTTTGTATCTCAAGGTAGATCCATAGGAACCTGCAAATCCATGCTCGTTCTTGTCAAAATGAAAAATACTTGGTAAAGAAGCTAAGATTATTCAACAAAGACCTTGATTATTTGATGAAAATTCTAACATGAAAAATGCATTCCATCAATCTAAACCAGCATGACTAATGTGTATTTAATTCATAAGCTATTACTACCCTCCTTGTAGGCACCAATCTTCAACATTAAAAAATTAGGGAGTTTTCTCAAAATGTTGGCAGAAGGTGAAGAAGTGATTTGTATGCATTACAAAACTAGTTACTTTACATGGAGATAGTGAAGTACATCAATGGTTCAAAAAGAAGAAGAGATCAAATCATCAGAAAATACATGGACTTATTTTTACATTGCTTCAAAAGGGGAAAACGTTTCCCAAGATCAGCATTTCCAGCAAAACTGCTAATGGCTAATTTAAGAAAATTAGGATTCTACAAACAAATGGCCTTTTCAGCTTTAGAAATACATTTAAACGTTATAATAGTAAAATTGTACAGCTCAAGAGGTGGAAGGGGTCTATTGGTTATGGGTTTGACTTCTACTATGATAAGTGGTAGTCAAATAAGTATGTTTTATATTTTATGGGACATAAATACCTCTGCATGCATGTGGCACGAAAAGCATATGAGAAAGGAGCAAGGGCCTTATGGAGGCTTAGCGCATTGAATAGGTTATTATCAACAAGAGCAGGGAAAGTTAAAATTCCCTCATGTCTTGGTAGAGAAACTTGCAAGAAGTTCATGGGAGAGATGGAGATAGGGGTAATGAGAGAGAGAGATTTGTGGATTAAGAAAAAGTTTGGAGGAGCTCTTTGGCACTTTATTCAAAAAAATCCCCCTGCGGGTGCACCATCAAGGTAAGTAAGAATGATATAATTTGCTTGAATTGTGACTACATGGAAGTAGTGATATATGCCACTAAAATGAAACAATTGAAATTATAAAGGATGAAATGTCAAAAGGAAAGAAAACTGCCTTCTAAGGCTATTAGACTTATAGCCTGGAGAACTATGTAAGGATTATAATTATGGAATTTTGGAAATGATGAATTAAGTTATAAAGGATGAAATGTTGGAAGGAAAGAAAACTGCCTTCAAAGGCTATTAGACTTATAGCCTGGAGAACTATGTAAGGATTATAATTATGGAATTTTGAAAATGATAAATTAAGCATATTGAAAAGCAGATTTATGTGGGCCATTTATTTAAAGCTAGTGGAACCCATTCCATCCATGGTTCAAAATATCAGTAAGGGAAGGAAGATTGATCCTATCAAAAACGGTACAATACAGCCATATTGTATCCATATTGGACTATATCCAATTGTGTCCGACATTTTTTAAGGCAAAAAATCATGAATATATTTAAAACTCGGAATTTCAGGGAAATCCGAGAAGATATAGTTACTTTACATTTTGCCCAAATGGATGATGTGCATTGGTCTATAATTTAAATGATTCTGATATATACTGTGAAAATATGTATGCATTGTGGTGCAGCTAGCAATATAGAAGAACTCAAAAAGGCCCTTACTTTTTTACTCATTTAAAATCAGAAATTTTACACAAAAAAATATATATCAGGAAATTACATTAAAAACGTAGAAACATAAACAAAATTATTTTAAACAACTCAATAGACAAGTCTCAAAAAATCAGTGCTATCTTTTTCTTTCTTTTTTTCCTTCTTTCAAGTTCAGAATTAGAGATAAATTTTTTTAAAAAAAATAATAGATCTAACAAAAAAAATCATTACAAAATGATGCTATCTTAATCGAATCTGACATTAAGGATGTGTTTGGTTGGAGGTAAAACTTTTGATGAAAAGTTTTTGAAGTAGAAGTTGTCAAATCAATAGAAAGTGATGTGATATAATAGGAGTAATGATGAGAAGTAAAGAGAATAAAGTTAAAATAGATAGGTTAGTTGTATGGGTAGTTGTGTAGAAATGATTGAAAAGTAGGGTAGTTTGTATAGAAAAATGTGAAAAAATAATTAAAAAATAGAATAATTATGGAGAGTGAAAAGTTTTAGATTGAAAAGTTTTAGTTGACACTTTTTTACCCTAAACAAACACACCCTAAAAGGCATTTAGAGGAAAAAATATATGTTTCCAGCTTTCCGCAAAATTTTCTTCGTCACAGCAAATCCAGAGTCTAGGCAAACAAATCAATTCTTCTTTTTATTTTCAACTTTGCAGTAATCAAAATTGGCTCCCCAAGCTGCTGTAGACCTCAAATATCCAAAAAAAAAAAAAAAAATTTGTAGCTTTGATCCAGTTTTTAATTATTAAAAACGTGAATTGATTGTGGACAATCACTAACAATTCCAGAACATTATACATTAAAAATGATACAAAGGTGATAAGGGGAGGTTTGGTAAAGAAAAAAGGGTATTTTGGGTGGAAAAAGATGCTAACAGGCTTTTTTTATTGCGGCCAATAAACCGCCAAAGCGCCCAGACCTATCAGCCGATATGCCCCTACTTTCCCCTTGTCACGTATTGGTCATGGTTGATACCGATCCAACACAGCCGTATCAAAATCTGTGTTAGCCGATATTCTGAAGCATGATATCACCCAACTGAATTCGTGGATCTCCTCAAGCCGGGCATATCCTGATTACTAAATGAAAATCCAATCTGATCATTTTGAACACATTTTTAACTATTGTAACAAAAATTATTTCAATTGAAATTTTGGATGAGGTGACTCCTAAAAACCATAATCATATGCGAAATATGAAAATAGCTCGGATCCATTCACCTAAGCACTAGAATGTTATCATATTTTATAAAATTGTCCATCTACATAGAAAGTGCTCAGGTATAGATGTTGTACTAAAAGATCTCAAACCAATATAACAATCAAATAATTTTATGGCATTGATTTAACCCTTTTAACAACAAGAAATACATAAATATTTGATCTACAGGAAATTTACGTTCTTAAACAAACGAATGATATTAAATATCATGGTTGGAGGGGATTTTTAGTTAATTGCCAAATGGCTCAAACCAAGGCATTCTTCAAATTCACTTTGGTTGAATGAAACCTTCTTCAAAAGTTTGGCTTGAATTACAAGAAATGATGTTTGAAGCTTGGGGATTATTTACATCATTTCGTTTAACTATAAACTGTGGAGAAAACTTAGGTGCAATCATTCACAGCTAGTACCCCAAAAAAAGGGATGCAGACAAGAGTGGCCAGCACCCCATTGCCCCTTTCATCGTTGCGTCAGGTGCCCAGCCCGAGACCAATGCCTACTCTCTCTCCCTCCCTCCCTCCCTCCCTCCCTCCCTTGAATGGAACCTTCTTTAAAAGTTTGGCTTGAATTACAAGAAATGATGTTTGAAGCTTGGGGATTATTTACATCATTTCGTTTAACTATAAACTGTGGAGAAAACTTAGGTGCAATCATTCACAACTAGTACCCCAGAAAAAGGGATGCAGACAAGAGTGGCCAGCACCCCATTGCCCCTTTCATCGTTGCGTCAGGTGCCCAGCCTGAGACCTCCCTCCCTCCCTCCCTCTCTCTCTGTCCACTCATGGGCAAGGCAGCATGAGCACAAAATAGCTAGGCACAACCATCCAATTATCTACATTGAATAGTTCCAATGAGCATTGTGCGTGAGTACTAAATACCCCAACATATAAAGCATAAGTAATCACCCTGTGTTCCTGTGTGTTTGTAGGAAAGGCCTCAGTTTTATTGCAGGCTTATCAGGATTATGTTAGGAAGGTCAAACAGATCAATGAGTTGTGGTGCACTTTTATTAACTGATTGAATGAGAATGCATTTACATGTATGTGAGCATTTTTTTTTCCTACTTATTGAATTCTTTTGAGTTCACCCCAATTGAACATCTTGTTTTGCAAACGATGTCAATCCATCTAATCTGCAGGCGCATGGCAGTCGGGTTGATGCGAGTGATTCTGTCATCTAAGTTTTATTGATGAGATCTAATAATTATGGACCATCATGCAATAAGCTGCAACCTCTTTCCCAGCCCATGTTATTTGTGAAACCATCTATCTATCTGTATTTGCGCATCAACTCTGGAATATTCATTAAAAGTCACTAGGATGATTATGGATCCTATGTAAGCCAGCCAAGTGGTTGCCTTAAGGTTATGATCATAACACACATGAAAACTAGCATAAACAAATTACTAGAACCAAACCACTTACAGATCTCATACATGTAAGTATGAGACAAAAACCACTATGGGCTTAGGATGATCCATAAAACATACCATACAAATCCCTAAAAATTATAGATTACCTTTCCACCTAACATGCTCATGATAATAAAAAGTTTTACTCAGCATTAAAATGAGTCCAGTGATGCATAATGATCATATACGAAGCAATAAACTGTACTTGCTTCATGTATCCATAAGTTTTTCATGTAACCATAAAGCAAGCAATGAAATAATAATTTAACGCAGCCAAGTGCCAAACAGAATAAAACTGACCTCCCATATCAGCAGCCATAAGAATCCCATCCTTGTACTTTACTCCAATCACTGATGTGCCAGTGACAATTGGGTAACTGCACATGTGTCACTCAATTAACATCAGTTTTCTATAGAAGCATCAAGCAATTGTCAATCAACATCAATTACGTTGGAGAAAATGTGCTTTTCTTACGCCAATGGCTTCACATAATCAAACTTTTATATTGCTAACAATAATCTCAAACTCCAGTTAATTTCTTTAGGTAAGAGAAAGCTCAAACCATTCCTTGTTTCTTCTGCTTTTCTTAAATGAACGCAATTCCACATAAAATACAAATTCAAGTTTGTAAGGGAAAAGGCACAAATGAAATTGGGAGGCTTGGCTCACAGAGTCCTGTCGGATGCCATTTCCAAGCTTGCCGGTCCTCGGTTTTCAGAAGCCGCAGAAAACTGCCAAAAAAAATATAATAATAATAATAACAATAATAATAATAATGATAATAATAATAATAATGAAGAAGAAGAAGAAGAAGAAGAAGAGAAGAATATGAGAAATCGGGCATCATCAAGCTCTCCGCCAAATAACAGGGTTTCCCACCACTTGTCCTAAATCAGAAAGCAAAGGTAGGGAGGAGGGCAACGAGAAGCGAGGGAGGAATGGACCTAACCGTCATGGCTGAAGAGAGAAGATGAAACTGTTGGTGCCGAAGAAGGGGAGGATCTGATCAAGAGCAAGAAGAGTGTTTTAGGACATGAAGTAACCTCCTGCACAAGAATCCAACTCCACGAGCATATGAATTACATACATTTTTTGCATGATTAACCCTCTAATTTTGTGAAATTTTGTATTCGATGCTCATAGTGTGCAATGGCCGAAACAAGCAAAGCAACCTGTATTATAATGGATTTGTGGCAATGCATTCGTGGAAAGCACTGTCATGGCAAATTACTTGGTAAACTTGCTTTAGGACTTGGGAGTTGTGCAATGCCCCAACCTAGAGGCACATTACAACGTAATCCTTACTCCACGGATCTTTTTAAGTTGTGAAACTTGTGAATAAAACTAAACTTTTACCTTTATGTAAGTGCAAGCTTTTCTAATGTGTTTGAAACCTAGCTAATTTTTTTCTTTTAGAACTCATCTTAGTACTATTTTTCTAATAGAATCAGGCAGCATGTTGTTTGCATTTAGGACATTTGGGTGATGGCTTAGCTACCTTTTATAGGTAAATCCCTTTTCTATAAACATGATAAACATCATACAATTTATATTATCTAACAAGCATTTATTATACTCATTAAGCGAGCATTTAAAAATAGTAAAATACACATGAATTCCATGACTCCTTCGTGTGATGCATGATAATAGGTTGAATGCACATGCGTGCCACATTCACATGGCTTGCTTTCTTGTGACTGATGACATTTACCAAGTGAACATCATCATTAGTCCTATTTACATAAAGGCGCCGTGAATCTTTTCACTCAAATGACTAAGCAATCAACAAGGAAGGACAATGATCCTTATTAACAACCTGTACAGAGCCTCCTTTTAACCGCACCGTGAATCTTTTGACTCAACGACTGGGCAATCATCAAGGGAGAACAACCAATCCTTATCAACAACGTTGATAGAGCCTCCTTTAAAATGCTTTCATGCATAAATGATTCTCACATTCATCATATTCATTTTATGATATGAAATGAGTGCTCCTAGCTCATTTATGGCTATAAGCCTCATACACATAGAAATCATTCCTATACACAATGATAAAACATAATTAAAAGTTCACATCACAAGAGACATTTAGATAAAAATATTTCATCTTGCAATCACATTTCTTGAAAATAAAAAGCTTAACACCAAATATTTGAAAATAAACACTTAGGAAGCTTCCTTCCTTTGTCTCTTTAGTCTTCTACACTTTCTTTTCCCTTCCCTATCATGACAAGTAGAGAAAACCTCTAAGCATTTATTTAAATCATCTCATATGCTTGTTTTATGTCCATTCATGCCTTTAACTATATGCCCCTCTTTATAAGAATCTTTGAACAAGAATTCCAGCATCTATTAGCTTGAAATTTTCATTTGCAGGTTCTCATCTTCTCCTCAGGTGCATAGAAATTTCTGACTTTATTTAAGGTCTTTAGACATAAAATGCAATTCATTTACATCTTGAATTTATGTAAATCATAGCCTTTGGGCTCGCTATACTTAAAATTTTAATCCCTACTTTCTCCTCCATTTAAACCCAAATTTCATAAGAACTACATTTATTGTAATAATATCTTAGCTTTGGGTTGTTTACATTTAAATCTTATGTCTACATCCCTTTAGGATTTAGGATATTCATTTCCAAGTCATAAATTATATCAACATGACCACTTAAATTCATAAGTTTTCCCAACACATCTGTTTTAGCATCAAATAGTCGATCATCTTAGTTATTTACTTATTTTTCATTCCATCTTGCACTTCACCATTTAAAATCGCGATATTCATATCCAAGCAATGCTTCGACATGAGGAATTTAAAAAACTTCATTCCCTACATCAAGCATTGCATGAATATAACATTTAAACTTGAAGTTCAATTTATATAATCTATATCCTTAAATAAAGGTAATAGCTTCATGATATTTCATACATTTCCATTATACAAAAGTATTAAATATCATTCCAACATTACATATACACATTAAAATCACAAATCGACATTAGTAAGACATACGATTCCAACCACAAATCTATACAATTATCAATGTTCAAACCTACTTGTAAGCTTAATTTTTAGCATTTAAAATTTAAGATTTTGTATCATGTCATTTTTGCATAGTATTTAATTAATAGTTTCAACATTTCCAACCCAATCTAACACCCACATACCTATCCATAGGGGTTTAGGGTTTAGGGTTTAGGGTTTAGGGTTTAGGGTTTAGTGGCTGCCCACTATTAGCTTCATATGGGCTAAATATTGGTCATTTAAAATGCGAGATTTTAACTCGGTTTCCTTTGAATGCCAAAATAATTTCCATTAAGCTAACCTGCATGATCCAAACCATTCCTCTCATGTGGCTGCCCATTTCCAATCCATTCTTACTGGATTTTATACATTAAAATCCAATGATTCACTTCATATTAACTCATATTTAGGTAACATTTAATATCAACATTATTAATAGAACAAACACAGCTATTTTAGGCTGATTTATATGACTGCCGAATTTTGGCACCCCATGTGAAAGGTCTTTAGGCATAAATCCTTCAAGGTCTTCATCTAAAATCATCCCCATCCGCAACACAGAGGTTACACTCCGGTTACAGGGTCAGATGACCGTCGCGCGCAGCTGCCATCTCCTCGTCCAGCTTGATTTCAAGCTTCATACCCACATGGATTCTACCTTAAACCTCATGAAAATCTCCTAAAAAGTGTCTAAAACGAGATTTGAGCAAAAAAGCCTAGCCTATTCGATCGGTCTTAATAACCATTCCGTTTATAAAGATCCATCCTCAATAAGTCCAAACCACGAAAATCTAGCATGAATGCATGATCTACGTGCTTTGATTTGAGAAAATCATGAAGAAGGTTGTGTTTAGGTTTACCGAGTGGAGAACAGTGACTACGACGGCTTCTCCACCTCCGGCGTCGGTTCCACAATGATCGATGTCACCTCTGCTCGTCAGCGACTAGTGGCAGCAGATCTCCCCTTTTTTTCTTCCCTTTATCTTCCCTCCCCGTGTTCTTCCCTTCTCTCTTCCCTCTCCTCGTTTTCTCCCTGCTTGCGCCCTTTTCCTACCGCTATTTTGGCTTGGTGAAGGGGCAATGTGCCTGGGCCTGGGCCCGTGCATGTGGCGGGCTTTCTTTAAGTATGCCCACTTGATTTGATCTTAATTTTAATATTAATTTTAAATATATGTACTTCATTTTAAAAATTCTAAATATACTTATTATATTCGCATTAAATTTTACAAATATTCATTCAATTAAAATTTGTTAAGTAAGTTGATAATAATCCATCTAAGCACTGGTTATATTATCGTAAATATCTAAAATACCTCGGTGTCAAATAATAAAAATGAAATAAGAGCGAAATTAAGACTTTCCATATTAGAAATTTTATGCAATTATGATAGTGATGAGTTATTATATTCAACTTTTTGAATCCAATATTAAATGTGATGGGCATGCTGATAATTTTACAAATAGGCTAACAACATTTATTAATGTCTCCAATGAAATAGGTATTTTAAGAATTAGATACAAATATGATGAATATATTTAGAATTTATAAAAGATAGTAGGTATATTTAAAATTAGAGGTAAACGTAGTTAATATATTTAGAAAAAATCCTTATGAGTGTGTTTGATAATAAATAAAAAGTCAAGCTAAAACTTTTCATATCCATAAATAATATATTTTTTAATCATTTCTTTATATCTTCTTATACAACTACCCTATTTTTCAATCATTTTTATACAACTATACATATCTATTCTAACTTTGTTCTTTTTACTATTCATTATTACCCTTATTATATCACATCGTTTTCTTTCAATTCAAAAACTTTTACATCTAAAAGTTTTTTTATAACTTTCCAAACACGTCTAATATTTTTACTTTTTTATAATTTTGTGCTTACACATGTAGTAATATTTAATCATAAGGTTTTAAAATTTATACTTAAAAACTTACCATGCTTATTTAATGCTGTTAAAATGTAGTCATTTACAAATTGAATAAAATAAATTAATTTCATTAATTAATAGGGTCATTTAATTGAAATTAATAAATCCATAGTTAATTAATATATTTTTCCATTATGTTCTTTAGTAATGATATCTTAATTGTTTATTAATTTACCTTTTTAATCCTTCAACCAATTTAGGCCATTAATAACATTTTATTTAATTTTTTTCATTATTTAACGGCCTCAAATTTATATTTATACACTACGACCACATCTTGCTGTGAGTACTCTCAGTAATGTACTATTTTGCATTTTTATTTTGACTAATTTCTCAGCAAATACCAAGATTTCTCTTCTTTTTCCTAAAAAAAAAAGATAACAATAGATCACACAATAATATAATCAGTAATTTTTGTAAAATTATCTTAAGTATCTAAAAATCATAGATCTTAGATTTTTGTAAGCCACAAATTGAATGCTTCAAGGACTTTTTCTATACAAGAAATAATTTATGATACTACGAGTACCTATTTATTCAGAGTTTTATCTCAAGTTAAATCAATATTTGAATTTTGACACACAACAAAATGCTATATAATTATTCATTTTATTTACAAAAGAGATAAGCTCATAGTTTTGAAAGAGGGTTCTTATGATGGAGGTAGTTTTAAAAAATCATTAATGAAATTTTTTTACACAAGAACAGGTTCATATAAAAGTAATTTATAAGTAGGTTAGAACAATGAGTGAATAATATGATGTTGAAAATGTGAGTAAACAACTAATTATAGAATTAATACAAGTAAAACAAAAAGGTTGTTTTAATTAATAAAATTTGCATGTTATATGTAATTTTTACCTCATTATACTTCTATTTATTCTGTGGCACTGTTTCTTATCGAATTCACCATGGCCAGAATTTTCGAAAGATAAGGAAAATATATGCAAAAAGGAAAAAAAATTTCAAACAAGAAAAATAATACCCAAGTAATGATCTAATGTGCCAGGGAATTAATCCAACCTCTTTTGCACGCATCAATATACATTTTTTGAACAAATGTGGCCCACCCTCAACTCTTATGGGATGATTTTTAGTTACATAATAAAACAAATTACGTTGGACAATGTAAATGATTTTTTATACTCTACCATCAAAATGTGCCCATCCATGTGGTTAAGCACAAACTTTTGTTTCTCGGTTTATATATATTTGTTGCATATTATAGAGGCCTGGTCAAAACTACCTCTCACACGTGCCTTTAGCCCCTCCTTCATGTCGCCACCACTTCCTAACGAACCGGGCGTTCGACTCCCACTTTCCTACTAATCCTCTTAAAATCATAAAATCACAATTAATAGCCCAATCGGCTTATAAAAGAAGGAGAGTCTACACTCAAAAGAACTTAAGACATCCATCACTGCACCAACTCTACTTCTCCCCAAACTCTCTAAGATTCTTATCCATACAACAATCCTATTTTTTGCCCAAAGCTACCAAAGTTCCCAATCCTATTGGGGATTTACAACCACAAATCCCTTACATATGCGAAGGTCAACTTCGGACTTCTATGCTTGACATCGTCTGTGAGAAACAAGGTAGAAATCTATTTATACTCCTTTCCCTTCCCATGCATTTTCTCATCATTCATTTTTCCTTTTATTTTACTATGGAGCACAACTAGTTCGTACTCGACTTGAAGAACACTGCACAAAGGGGTGATGCACAAAAGGGTCATGCAGACCAAAGTAAAAGGGGGCCTCTTCTGGAATCATTTTTGAAGAAAATGGGCCCCAATATCATTATCACCAAGGGAGACTTCCAAGAGATGATGACTACATTGTGTGAATGCAAAGCTCAAAAGTAATTAACCTCTTCATTACCCCGTCAAATGGGTGGCCCTTATATGCAAACCCCATCATAGGAGCTTTTTGTTGGTCCCGAGTTAATGACAATTACCCAAGAGGGGAGGGGTGAATTGGGTATTTAAAATTTTCAACTTAAATAGAAACTTTTTCCCGGATTAATCTAGTCCCCTTTATGAAGAAACAAAGTGGAAAACAATATAGTGTAGGGAGCAAAAATAAAAATGAACACACAAGATTTTATAGTGGTTCGGGCAACCTCCCTACTCCACTCTTCCAAGCTCACACCCCTTGTGACTTGGGTTCCACTATGTATTCTGCGAATACAACTAGAGTCTCCACTCTCTTCTAGATTCTAGCTCTAGGGGGCATATACAACCACAGCCTCTGCTCTCTTCTAGATTCTAGCTCTAGGGGGCATATACAACCACAGCACAAGTAGGTGACGAGTTCCACTCCAATCACACACTACTTTGCTTACACTTGATCTTAGTTACCCAAACTAAATCAAGTTCAATACAACAAGAAATAACAAAAGAAAGTTTCTACACGTTACTGTTGTGTAGACGCAGATTTGGCGCAGAGAAGAACTTGTAGTGTAGGCGTAGAGATTCAGGAAGCAGCTCTTGGCAGTATGAAGCAAGGTTCTTCTTTTAAAATTGGCTTGATCACTTGAAGCTCTTAAAGATGGGAGTTATGCTCGCTTAATTAATTCTCAGCTACCCTCCTCGTTCATATTAAATGCCTTTTATAATTGTGGAGGGAATCCGAACGTTTGGAGGTAGGTGGCGCGCATTTAATGCGCCAACATTCGAAAATTTTCCGACCGTTGTGACCCAAGTCGCAGGTGGAGTCGACTTCGGGTGCAACTTCGCCCAAGTCGCAGATGGAGTCGACTTCGGGTGCGACTTTGCCTGTTTGCAACAACTTCAAGTTCCAGTCTGGGTTGACTTGGTCCTCGACTTGACCCAAGTCGCAGGTGGAGTCGACTTCGGGTGCGACTTCACCTCGGCAGCTTGCTTGATGAACTTGAAATCTTCAGAGATGACTTTGATCATTAGATTTTATTCATATTGAATGTTCTCCCTAATATCTCTTTACATAAAATACCTTGGATTCCTTTTCTTGAGTTCTTGAGTACTTGAATCTTGGAATGCATTGCTTGCTTGAATTCCTTCATTGTTTAGTTGTTCTTCCTTTGATTATACTTAAGATTCTTTAATTCTTCCATCTTAAAGCACATTTTACTCCATGTCTTGAGTCTTGTGTCTTTGAGTATAGGAATGCATAAGAGAGGTCCAAATGCATGATCTCGATTCTCCATGAGAAATACGCAGCTTTGCTTTGGTCTTCACTTGATCCTCATTTTCTTTTGAATCTCTTGAATCTATCATTGAGTTATCTTGATCTGCATGTTTCCGTATTGAAGTCGAAGTCGGAGTCGACTTGATCTGCGACTTCACCCAAGTCGCATGCGGAGTCGACTTGGGATGCGACTTCGGCAGCCCTTGTTCTTAGTTTCAACTTTGGACAGAAATGACGCCTCCAAGTCGCTACCGGAGTCGACTTGGTCTGCGACTTCACCTCAAGTCGCAAGCGGAGTCGACTTGGGATGCGACTTCGGCACCTCTCATTCTCGATTTCAACTCTAGAAGGGAATGACTTCTTGAAGTCGCTTCTTGAGTCGACTTGGGGATCGACTTGGCCTAAGTCGAAGCCTGAGTCGACTTGACTTGCCATGCTTCATATTCTTCAAATTTAAAACCTTAAATCATTTCCACAAACATGTTAGTAACCAAAACTTACTCAAATTGATTTGTTAATCATCAAAACATAGACTTGGCTTATTTTCCACATATTTCCAACACTTTTCTACCTCTTTGTTTTGATTAATCAATACTTCTGGATATTCTCTTTTCACTCCTAAAATAATAAATGAGTCCCTCCCGCACAAATTCAAACCCCATGGTCATGAAACCATACGGCAGACAATTTGACCGAAGGACCATGTTGACACCTTTTGCATTAATGTGATCCTAATGGGATTGTTAGATAACATAAAGTATCGAGTATTCATTGTCACTTTAAAGGGAAAGGCTAGAGCATGGTTCCGCAGCTTATTACCAGCATCAATAGCCACTTTTTACTCTTTGTCTGATAGTTTCATAGTACAGTTTATAAGTCATGCAGTGCATGCCAAAAGACCCTCAGATCTTTACTAAGTTCGTCAAGGAGACAATGAACTTTTGCGTGAATATATTGATAGGTTCAACTATGAATGCACTCTAATTCAGGGGTTGATCCCTGTATTTATGAAGTCTAGATTTATTGGAGGGTTATGCCTCAACCAATTGTACACAAAACTCAAAGTGCATGAACCACAAACTGTGGGCAAATTATTCAAAATTGCACATGAGTGGATGAAACGCCAAAGAGTAAATGAGGCAAAGGAAGCAAACACTTCAGAATAGTGAAAACAAAAGATCTAGCAGAAAAATCTCAAAACTCTGACTAACAATCTATAGAAAAAAGGGGCCGAAAAGAGGACCCTCCTTTTTTATGCCCAAGTATGAGAAATACACCTCATTGACAACTTCACGGGACAAAAATACTCCTAGCTATAAAAAACAAAGACCTCTTAAAGAAACTAAACCAAATGAAGGCCCTTCTAGAAAAAAGGAACACTTCTCGCTGGTGTGCATACCACAAGGATCATGACTATTCCACAGAAAGATGCATTCAACTGAAGAACACCATTAAAGAACTCATCAGGAAGAGCCTACTCGCCCAAGTCATAAAAAGGATTGAGGAAAAGGGCCCCATTGTCACCCCTGCGCTAGGAACAAGATCTAAATATGAATCATCAAACACTCCCATACATGGAGTCATCTCCACCATTCATGAAGGTCTTGCTTGTAGAGGCAACACCCATTTTGATAAAGGAGGTATGCACATACGGAGGCAACATTTAGCAAGAGACCTACCCTTTATCAAAATACACCTTTTATATGAGTGAAGAGGACCCTTTGCACACGCATCATGATGATGCCATTGTCATCGACATCATCATATCCAGCTGGACAGTTTATTGCATCATGATTGACACTGGTAGTTCTACCAATATTCTATTCATAAAAGCCTTTGACAGGATGAAATTATCAAGGAAAAATTTGCATCATCACATTGGACCCCTAATTGGGTTCATGGGAGTCGAAGTATATGTAGAAGGGTTAATCATACTCCCTTTTATAATTGGTACTACACCACAACAGATAATAATTGAAGTTGATTTCTTAGTAGTCAAAATCTTATCTGCTGACAATGTCATCATAAGACGACCAACTCTCAACAAACTACAAGCTTTTATTTCTGCTTATCATCTATGTATCAAGTTCCCTACAATTCCAGGAGAAGATATTGCAAGAGAAAACTAGAAAATGGCTCGTCATTGCTATTTGGATGTATGCAAAAGGAAGTAGCCCATGGATTCCACATTACCATCTGATGAGGTCAAACCCATGATCACCATCAACATAAGGGAGGCAACACCCAAGTAAGTTACAAAGTTACATCAACTATCCCTTCCTTTCAAAGTACGTTGCATGAAACGCCTTAGCATTAACAGGTCTGCACCCATCAATACCCAATCATATGCTAAACATAGATTTGGAAATCAAACCAATAAAATAAAAGAAAAGAAACTTTGCATATGAAAGATAATGGATAATCACACAAGACATAAGCAAGTTTTTATCCACCCACTTCATTAGAGAAGTCTAATACTCTCAATGGTTGTCGACTGTGGTCCTAGTACATAAGTCTAATTGCAAATGGTGCATGTGTATAGATTATACTAACTTAAATAGAGCCCCTCCAAAAGATAGTTACCCATTACCTGATATTGATCAATTGATTAACTCAACTTAAGGTTACAATATTTTTAATTTCATGAATGCCTTTTCTAGATATCATTAAATAAAAATGGCCAAGGAAGATGAAGAAAAAATCTTCTTCATTACCCCTGAAGGAACATATTGCTATAGAGTAATATCTTTTGGGCTTAAAAATGCAGATTGTACTTATCAAAGGGTAGTAAATATGCATATTTGGAGTAACCTAAGGCAAATTCTTAGGAATTATTATTTCAAAGAGGAGCATTGAGGTTAACCTCACCAAGATAAAGGTCATCATAGATATAAATATATCTAAAAATAAAAAAAGACATACAGAAACTCTTAGAATGCCCACAACATTACATAGATTTATTTTAAAATTCACTGACAAATCTTCACTTTCTTCAAGATCATAAGAAAAAATTGAAGATTTTAAGTGGACGATAGAATGCGAATATACCTTTCAAGAATTAAAGCAGTCTAATTAAGCTAGCTACATGAGAAACTTTTTTTATTTATTTGTCAGCTTTGAGCGATACCATTAGTGATGTGTTAGTGGGAGTGAATAAAGGGACACAACATCTCATTTATTATGTTAGTCAAATTTTGCATGATGTAGAAACTCGTTATTCTTTGTTAGAAAAATAGCTCTTCGCACTTTTGATTGCTTCAAAGAAATCGCATCACTATTTTCAAGCCTATACTATCATTGTTTATACTAATTATCCATTGCAACAACTTTTATACAAGCCTGACATTCCAAGAAGATTGATGAAATGGGCACTATAGTTGTTACAATTTGACATACAATTCTAACCTCTCAAAGCAATAAAAGGACAAACATTGGCCTACATACTAACCGAATTTACAAAGGCCTCCCATTGCGAAGCAGGTGAGAACATCCCCCTTTGCCCTAATGGAACTAACAAACATATTGCTAAAGATACTGCCACACCTATGGTGGAACAACGAAAACTATATACGGATGGAGCATCCAACAAACAGGTTCGTGGAGCTGGTCTTCTCATACTTACCCCTGATAAAACTAAACTAGAAGTTGTCATTTGATTTGCGTTCAATGTCTCTAACAACATTTCTGAATATGAAGGCTTTTCCAAGGATTGAATATTGTTTCCTCCCTCAAGGTAAAACATCTTAATTTTTCTCCAACTCCAATTTAGTGGTCAATTAGGTCAAGGGAAACTTTGAAGCAAAGAGCGACAACATGATCTCTTACATTCGACTTTGCAAAGACTTTATTAAACAAATTTCCCATTTCTACATTCAAAAAATATCTCAAGAGTAAAATACCTATGCCGACACTCTAGCCGAATTAGCACTTCATTTGAAACACTGATACCTATTTGTCCAAGTGTTACCCATTGTCAAGTCAACAACGTGGACACTTCTCTTCCCTCCTGGAAAGACCCCATTATACAATTCCTCACTAATAATCATCTACCCAATGATGACAGAGAAGCAAAATGCATAAGGAGACAAGCATTCTCCTATACAATTGTCGATGGCAAACTTTACTAAAAATCTTTCTCCCCCCATTGCTTCACTATGTACCACCTATTGAAGTCCCTACCATGCTGGAAGAACTACATCAAGAATGTTGTGGCAACCATATAGGATGTTGCACATTAGCACACCAAATCTTCCATGCAGGATTCTATTAGCCCTCCATCCAAAAAAATGCAAAAGACTGTCCACAAATGCATTGTATGTCAAAGGTATGTTCCATTTTCCCATATCCCTACTACCCTATTACAACCCATTTTCGAATCATAACCTTTTAAACAATGGGGCATGCACTTAGTAGGACCTTTGCTTATCGTCCATAAAAATATCAAATTCATAGTTGTTTCCATTATTAATTTTCAAAATGGGTAAAAGCTAAAGCTCTTAGTTCCAATACTTCTAATCAAATAACTACTTTTGTGTGGGATCAAATAGTATGTTGATATCTCCATAAAAATAATAGTATATTGATTTGGCCTACCCTAAATCATCATCACATACAATGGAAATCAATTCAATTGCCAACGCTTTAAGCAATTTTGCACTAGCCACAATACAAAACACAAATTTTCTTCCGCTGCATATCTCTAATGCAACGAACAGGTTGAAAGAACTAATAGAACCTTCAAAGAAGCCCTGTAAAAGAGGTTACACGAAGAACAAAAAACTATATAGATGTCTTGCCTAGTGTAATTTGGGCATATAACACAACCCCTAGAAGAGTAATAACCCACAACCCCTTCAAACTTATATAAGGCACAGAAGCAATCTTTCCTATTAAAATTTCTCATTCCAACTATCATGTTTCTCAAATATCACCAATGCCCAATGCCCAAATACAAAGAGAAAATCTAGACCTCTTAGAATCTAACAGCTCTGTAGACATGAACGAAGGTATAGTGTCGTATTAATATTTAACATGTATTATTAAATAATGGATGTCATGCATAATCTTAATTACTAACAAAAATATCTAATTGTGTAGAGGAGTTTGGGAATGATGATGACCTTTATGGTGAGTAATAGCTTCTTTTAGGTGTATTTCTATTGTCATTGTTGAATTTACCACGTATTATACTTTCTATTATATTATATTGGACATGTATCATGCTGCGTAGAATTTACTGACCTTTGAAATATATACCAACCACCTTGAAATATACAGGATAATTCTAACTTTAATGCAAAATATACAAATGAAGATGAGGCAGAACTTGATGCAGATGAGGTTACTTTTCCAAGAAAGTCTAGGAATAGAAAAGAAAAGGACAAAATTCCTTTAAAAAGACACCTTAGCTAATAATATAGATTGTACATATGAAGGAGAAGATGATTACTGCTATGAGACAGATGATGAATCAGATGTTGGGCCTCCAAAAGAAAGAGGATATCGAGAAATAATAGGTTCTCATGCAAAGACTTAGAGGATCTTTAGTTGTGTGTTGGGTTGCAATTTGTAAATATTCAGTTGCTTAGACAAGCCCTTGTGAAATATGTTGTTCTCAAATTTTTTATATGTACTATATTTGAAATGAAAGATCCAAGACGATAGCGAAATGTAAGGAAAAAACACTGTCTATGGATGTTGTGCATTGATGCAAAATGACACAACTTAGGTCATTGGAATCTTTGATAATAAGTACAAATGTTCTGTATTCCAAAGTAGAGAGATTAAATCAACAAGTGGTAAATGGGTCAAGCAGCATGTTCTAAGTAAATTACGATGTTAGTTGAAGCCCTCTTCTATACTGAGTTC
Source organism: Annona cherimola (assembly GCA_030490835.1). Taxonomy (NCBI): domain Eukaryota; kingdom Viridiplantae; phylum Streptophyta; class Magnoliopsida; order Magnoliales; family Annonaceae; genus Annona; species Annona cherimola. Next base: position 29,942,796 of record CM059971.1, on the reverse strand, counting down.
AAGATGAATTACAATGGGAGCATAGGATCAAACTCAGTCATATAAAAGTGTGGCAAGGTCATAAAGAAACAATATTAGAAATTCATGGGTTAGACAAGCGCTCATTTCAGTTGATACCATTATACTGCAGGACATTAGAAAGGTTGAATCCAGACACCATCATTAAATATATGATCAATCTAGACAACACATTTAGATGACTTTTCAAATCCTTCAAGGCTTTCTAAGATGCGTTCGTCGCGGTCATAGACCATTTATTGATCTAGATGGAACATTCTTAAAAGGAAAGTTTAAGTGTTCTATTATCTACAATGACTTTAAATGGTGATCATAGCATCATACCTCTTAAGCTAACAACAGTTGAGGCCGACTATGCATATAGCCGGCAATGGTTTCTACATGCACTATATAAGGCACTCGGTAATGGGTCACTTATTTTCATGTCTGATTGCTAAAAAGGATTGCCTGAGGTAGTTCAACATCTATTTTCATGTCTGATTGCTAAGTGTGAAGAGAAAAATGGATGCCATAAATATTATTTTTGAAGAGGCTTAAGAACAGTTACAAGAAATAAACATAAGATGTTGGTGTAAAGCTTGGTTTCTAGTAGATATACCATCCAATCATATAGATAACAATGTAGCAAATTCGTGAAATAAGTGGAACCAAGATCATTACCCATTGTTGATTACTTTGAAAAAAATCAAATGGAAGATAATGATAATTTTCCAAAAATCATAATTGACCTGCTACCCAAACTAGATGTGCTATTGTACTACATACTGATGAGTTCAAATATGAAGTCACTTGGATCGAAGGGCAACGTACAATGCACATTGATAAGAGGACTTGCTCTTATAGGAAATGACAACTAGGTGGGACCCCATATATTCATGCACTTGCTTTTATAATGCGGCCATTGTGGGTAGATCCATAAGATTTTTGCTAGCTTTATTTTAGTGTTACCACATATAAAGCTACATACTAATCGATCATCATAGTTTACCAGATTGAGCAAGATTTGAAAAAGTTGACACCCCTACATCACTATTCTATCACCAACCCTGAGGAGAATACAAAGATGACTCAAGCAAAATAGCAGCAAAAGTGTAGGTAAAAGCAAGGAAAGATGCATAAAGAAACACAAAACATCCAATCGTTCGATGTTGTAAATATAAGATAATGGGTCTGAGTCACAACATACAGACATGTAATATAGAAGAAAGAACTCCTACCACTAATATAGGTGGAATGCATGGAAGAGGACAGGGTGACAACTTGGGAGGAAGAGGTTATTCATAGATGAATGTGAATACTAGTGAGTATTTATGCATGTGTGGCTGAAATGTATTTACTAAGGGGGTGTTTGACAAACCTTAAAACTTTTCCAACTAAAACTTTTCAATCTAAAGGTGCATTTAGAAAGTGATAAAATATTTAATGAAAAATTTTTAGTGTAATTTTTTTGCAATGAGATAAAATAATATGATATGATAGAGGTACTAATAAGGAATAAAGAAAATAAAGTTTTTTTATTAGAGTAAAGAGAATAAAGTTAAAATAGATGGTTAGATGTATGAGTAATTGTGTAAAAATGATTTAGAATAAGGGTGGTTGTATAAAAAGAAGTGATGAAACAATTAAAAATAAGATAGTTATGGAGAATGAAAAGTTTTTGATTAAAAAATTTTAGGTATTAATAAACACCTCTTAAAACTTTTTACTTTTCCACAATCTGGAGGGATGAATCTATCCACATAAATGAGCATAAACATTACTTGAACGATATACACGAAGGAATTTATTCAATTATGATTCAAACACAAGTATAGATCTCCTCAATAGAATGTCTAATATTAGATAGAATTTGTCCACTGCCTCTGAGAATAGTGATAAGCACCAGAGAATTCATTTTCATTTCAATATCATGTTAGCATAATTCCTCTAACCATGAAAGACCCGCAACACCGAGTCTCCATAAGAAGTACACTTGAAAAACCATTCCAAAACCAAAATCTTGCTACAATGAAGGAACTAAGCTATTATGTATGATGGCTCCTACACCAAGTTTGCCTTCCTCTATTAGAAAAAAGACGTCAACGTTGATTTTCATGGCTTACCCTTTAAGACGATTCCATCTTAAATGGTCCCAAGAATCATGGCAATTTGGACTCCTTTAGTAAGTTGGTAGATGTCTGAAGAGGTTTGAGGTTGAACTAAACAAAAGAAAAGAAGGCGATGTCTGTTAGAATGTATTTTGTGAAGAAGGTTGAAATAAGAAGAGAAAGAAAGCAATGTCTGCTTGAATGGATTTCCCACACACAGTATCAATTTTGTCTTATGGAGAACAACACATATATATACAAAAAGAATGATCCTATTAACCCGGGCTAAATGAATGCTCTACTTAGCCCATCTTAAAAAATTATTTACAATAACTTTTTTATTTTTTTCTTCATGCACTTGTTTATCTAAGTGTATTTAACATATAGACCAAGTTTTACCATTTTTTAATATGTTTATCTATTTTTTTGAGATTTTTAAATATTTATGTGCATGTATGTACTTAAAATACTCTTATTTTTAAAAATCTAAAAAATATATATACATATCTAAAAATGGTGAAACTTGATGTATATATTAAATACACTTAGATAAACAAGTATATGAAGAAAAAAGCAAAAAAAGTTATTTTAAATATAATTTTTGAGGTGGGCTAAGTGAGACATTTACTTAGCTCGAGCTAACAGGATCATTCCTCAATATACAAATGGTCACTATCATTAGGATGAAGAATTGGCTGCCGCTGAATCATGCTAAAGACTTGGGCGCTGCTAAAGACTTGGGTGGCTCTGCATTTGCTTGCTTCACAGGTGGATGTGTGGAGGAGTTTGCTGTCATGGATGAGTCTTTTGGACCCCAGATTCCTCCTGCAAACTGGACGTGGGATGGAACAACTATAGGTCAAGTTTGGTGCACGAGTCAACAATGTATTTAAGTGGTAATGGCTTAGTAAAAAGGTCAGCCACATTTGAAGAACTAAAAACAAAGCGAGTAACAATATGCCCAAGGAAAACCTTCTCTCGAATGAAATGATAGTATATCTCAATATGCTTGGTGCACGCATGAAAGATAGGATTAATGGTGAGAGAAAAGGTGAACAAATTCTCTGAGAAAAGTAATGACGGTCATGGTAGAGCGATGCCAATATCATCAAGAATATAAGAAATCCCAATAAGTTTAGCTACAGTAGTAGCTAAGGCCCAATACTTAGCTTCAATGGACGAGCAAGTAACAGTGGGTCACTTCTTAGCACTCCAAGAGATACAGTTGGCACCAAGAAAGACACAATAGCAAGTAATGGAACGACTAGTAATATGACACCTAGCTCAATCAACAATAAAAAGCATATAGATCAAGAGAATTTTGAGCTAAGAACTGTAAGCCCAAGTTCAAAATACCACAAACATAGTGTAGGATACGCTTGAGAAGCAAAAAATTAGTCACAACAGGAGCTATTGGTCACTGACAAGCAAGATTCATAACAAGAGATAGATCCGATCATGTAAGAGTGAGATATTGAAGACCACCTACAATGCTTTTGAAAAATGCAGGGTCTTGAAAAACCTGATCATTATCATGAGAGGGTGACTTGATTGCTAAGAGAGTGCCACATGCTTTACTTTGATGCATAAAAGCCTTGGTGAGCAAATCGAGTGTATATTTGTATTAAGAGAGAAATAAGCCAGTGGAGATCCTTATTACCTCAATTCCAAGAAAATAATGTAAGACATCCATATCTTTCATAGCAAAATGGACCCCAAGATTTTGAACAATGCACTTTATTAGTGCTAAAGAATCACCGGTTAGAATTATACCATCAACATATAGAAGTACTAGAATAGAATGAGAACCGCGATGATAAATGAATAGTGAAGGATCAATGACACTACAGAAAAAGCCATATCTAAGGAGAAATGAGCTAAAATTTTCAAACCAGGCTCTGGGAGCTTGATTGAGGCCATAAGGAGAATATTTCAATAAATAAATATGCCTTGGAAACTGAGGATTTTTAAAGCCGAGCAGTTGATCCATGTACACAGGAATATCCAAATCACAATGTAGAAAAACATTTTTCACATCAAGTTGACGAATAAGCCACCCGCAAATGATGGTAATAGCTAAAATAATCCATAAACTTCCAAATTTAAGAACAGGACTGAAGGTTTTTACATAATCAATACTTTCTTCTTGGTATAATCCTTTTGCAACAAGAAGGGCCTTTAAGCATTCTAAACTGCCATCAGCTTGAAATTTGGCTCAAAAACCCATTTGCAACCAATAACATTCATATATAACTGACGATGAACCAACACCCATGTATAGTTCTGAGTTAAGTGTCATAAGCTGGGACTTTACAACCCTAAACTTGTGCGGCACTTAGCTTACTCACACCCTTGTGAGGACTAAGTCAGCTTAAAACCGGACCAAACACTTAAGGAAGTGATGGTAGAGAGTAGTGGACAAAAGAGGAGAAAATACTTAGGAACAAAGGGACTTGTATTACTTGAAGGCTTTTTACAAGAGGGCTAGAAGGCTACAAGGGAACTCACTTTTGGGAGCTTGGGTGCTCTTGAGTTGGTGTGTGTTGGATGTGTGTTTGATGTCTTGAGCAAATAAGCCATCTCCCCTTTTATAGGCTCTTCCCTCCCCTTGGAGCTCCCCGGATTTTAACACATGTCCTTAAGTGGACGGTTATGATCGCTTTCTAGAATCTTCCCACCTCCTCTTTGGAATTCTCTAGAACTCTTCCGAAGTGTCTTGATTTTCTTGGAGCTCTTAGAGAATTCAAGAGAAGTCTAGAAGGTTCTAGAATTCTATACACTCTTTTTCTCTAGAACTTTCTAGAGAACTCTAGCACTTTTATGATTTCTCTATAACTGTGTAGAGGTTTCTTTAATAACCTCTACTAAAATATTCAGGACGTGACATCCTCTCCCACCTATTTCCGCGACGTCCTTGGTGCGGCATTGTAGAATTCTTGTATCTTATTTTTAAATTGTCACAATCTTCAGTCTCCTAACTTGCCTCGGCGTCCGGAAAGCCTCGCCACTTGACCAAATATTCATAGTAGGGAGGTAGGCCTCGTCTTCTGGTGTCTTGATCTGCAAGGATGTACTCCGCCTCTTTGTCGAAGGAGGTGATTACTGCCGTTGGTGCACGCTTCGACTCTCCTCAAGTTGGTTCCTTTAACTGCTTCCTCAGTTCATCCAACTCTTTCGGGGACATCCGATATGGTACCATGACTGGGGGCCTTGCTTCAGGCTCCAGTTGAATTTTGTGATCCACCTCCCCCTAAGGTGGTAATTTCTTGGGTAACTCGGGTGGCATCACGTCCTTGTATTCCTCAAGGACTGCACATATTTCTTTGAAAATCTCGAGAGGAGTGAGATTATCATCCATCTTCAAAGTCGCAAGGTATGTAGGTTCTTTCCTCTTGAGTCCCTCAGAAAGTTGCATTACTGACAAAGTCTTACCCTTTGATTCAATTTCCCTCCTCAAGGGTACCATGCATGCTTCTTTGCCACCCATGATGCATAAAGAGTTGACGCGGGGGAGAGGAAGAGCTCGTACCTTATCTAGGAACTCCAGTCCTAGAACCATGAAAAAGTCATCCATGTGTACCACTGATAGATCGACCTTGCCCTTCCATTCTCCAACAGTCATATCTAAATCTCGAGTCATACCCACCGCGGGTTTGGCTGTGGTATTCACAATCTTCAGCCACCCTCCCTCCTTTATGATCTTAAGGCCTATCCTTTTGGCCTCATCATCAGTCACAAAGTTATGTGTTGCCCATGTGTTGATTAAGGCTTGACTTTCCTTGTCATTTTATCTTTACAGGTGCGTACATTAGTCATTAGCCCCTTGGCTAATGGCATTGGTGGCTTGACACTAGCGATTGCGTTCAAGAATTGTAGAGATCTCATCCTGATCTCCTTGTTTGGGTCTTCACGGGGCTTCTTATCAAATTGTGTTACAAGGGCACTCAGAGATTTCCTCTTTGGGCACTCGGCCGCATAATGGGGACCGTTACATATAGAACAGCTAACTGGTTTGGAGGATCCTTTTGCCTTGCCCTTATTTTTGGGGTCATATTGTTTACCATGAGTTAGGGCTCTTGGCTTGTCACCCTTCTCTCCCCCATTATTCCTCTTATATCCCTCTTATCCTTGAACTTGGAGGGTTCTCCTCTCTTGAATTCAACCAAACTTTCAGCAGCAGCTATGGCCGAAGCAAGATCTTGTACATTTTGGCGTACTAGTTCCTGCTTTGCCCATGGCTATAATTCGTCCATTAAGAAGAACTTCTTAAGCTCCTCAAGTAGATTAGGAATTTCAAGGAATGTCTTAATAAACTCATCAACGTAGTCCCTGATCGTGCATGTATGCTTAAGCCTTCGAAGTTTGGCTTTTGCCTCATCCTCCGCATCCTTAGGATAGAACTGGGCCTTAAAATCACATTTGTATTCTTCCCAAGTGGAGATACGAACCGTACCTTTTTGGATGTCTTCCCTTCGACGTTTCCACCAAGTCTGGGCTGAATCAGTGAGGTAGAGAGTTGCAGTGCAAATCTTTCTCTCATCATCCTCCATTCTCAAATATTCGAAATATTGCTCTAGCCCCCATAAGAAATTGTTTAGCTCCGTAGGATCCCTCTTCCCACCATAGGATTTGGGTTTAGGAGCATCAACCCTTATCAAGTATGGTGTCCCCGTGGCTCATGAGACGACCGCCGCCTTACACAACACCATATCCTCCTTTTGAGCCTTCATGTCGGCCTCCAAGCTGGACACCCGAGTATCTAGGTCTTCTAATGCTTCAACCCGTTCAAGTAACTGTTCAAGCTTACCATCCATCTCCTGACGCAACATGCCAGTAGTAGAGTTGATGGCTACCATCATGTCTTCTCGGAGCTCTCCATCGTCCCTTGTGGACGTAAGCTCGTCGAGACGTTGAACAATACGGTTGAGCTGTTCAGCCATCACCTTGATAGCTTGCTCCACCCATTCCATCCTTCCTTCCATGGCTATGATAGCGTCCTTCGATAATGACCTCTTGGTCTTACTTGCTCGGGCTTCTACATCAGTCAGGCTTGAGGGGTCCATGATCTCCTCTATGCAACCTGGCTCTGATATCAACTGTCGCAAGCTGGGACTTTACAACCCTGAACTTGTGCGACACTTAGCTTACTCACACCCTTGTAAGGACTAAGTCAGCCTAAAACCGAACCAAATACTTAAGGAAGTGATGGTAGAGAGTAGTGGGAAAAAGAGGAGAAAGCACTTAGGAACAAAGAGACTTGTATTACTTGAAGGCTTTTTACAAGAGGACTAGAAAGCTACAAGAGAACTCACTTTTGGGAGCTTGAGTGCTCTTGAGTTGATGTGTGTTGGATGTGTGTTTGATGTCTTGAGCAAATGAGCCCTCTCCCCTTTTATAGGCTCTTCCCTCCCCTTGGAGCTCCTTAGATTTTGACACGTGTCCTTAAGTGGATGGTTAGGATCACTTTCTAGAATCTTCCTACCTCCTCTTTGGAATTCTCTAGAACTCTACCAAAGTGTCTTGATTTTCTTGGAGCTCTTAGAGGATTCAAGAGAAGTCTAGAAGGTTCTAGAATTCTATACACTCTTCTTCTCTAGAACTTTCTAGAGAACTCTGGCACTTTTATGATTTTTTTACAAATGTGTAGAGGTTTCCTTAATAACCTCTACTAAAATATTTGGGACGTGACATAAGGCATCTAATTCCTCAATCATAACATTTCTTCAACTTAGATATGTTAAAGCTTCAATAATGGTTTGAGGTTTTGTAGGAATAACAGACATGAAATGTACTTGGGCTTACGTTCAGCAACTCCATTTTATTCAAGGATATCTGTACATGAAGTTTGATACAGAATTCCATGTTCTTGCAAACACTATTGAAAGGTACAACTAGAAAATTTTCTCCTACCATTAGATTGAAAATTTTTGATAGTTGTAGTAATTGGTTCGAGACCACCTTATGAAAGAAAACAAACACACGAAAAAATAAATTTCCTTTTTTAAAAGATAAAACCAAGAAAATAAAAAAAATCATCCACGAAGATTACAAAATAACAAAACTGTTGAATAGAAACAACCAGTGTTGATCCTCATAGATCATAGTGGATCTTTTGTAATGGTAAAAATGTAGGTGTGCTTTCTTTAATGTACTACAGTTGACAATTTTGGCAAAAGCTTGTAGTTAGTTTATTAACTATAATTAGCTAATGATGCTGCAAAAATTTTAATATTTTATTATTTGAGTGAGCTAATCTTCCATAATTTTTCATCTGTAGTTTGATGTCGGACTAAAAAAAGGGCAATAAGATTAGTGGTCTTCAAATTATATAGGCTATTATTGTGTTTGCCCTTGAGAAGAATCTGTGTCTGTGAATCCTTAACTAAGAAACCAGATTTGTTAAACTCAAAGTAACATGGATAATCTGAAGTAAGCTTTGAAACAGTTAATAAGTTTTTCTTAATGCCGGAAATTATTAAGACATCCTTAAATGGAAAACAATTAGAGGCTTGTTCAATATGTCCAGATCCAACATGTGTAATTGGTAACAACTAATCATTCTCAATCATAACCCTTGAATCTCTATTATAAGATCTAAGATAAAAAAAAAGAATACCTGCTTCAGCTATCATGCGAGGATTAGCACCTATATCAAGATGCCAGTCACCATCCCGAAAGTCTGAACATGTTAAACAGGAAGACCTTGAGGAATACCCTCTGGTTGATAGTTGTTATCAAATCAATGCCAACATCGGAGGGCATCATGACCTTTCTTCTTACAGATTTAACATACTAAGGCTGCTTTGGTTGGTTGAAAGATGATTTGTGAGCCACCAATTGAACCACTTGATTGCTAAAATTGAGAACGGGTTGACAATAAGGGTTGTTGTTGTAAAAAACTTGCGATATGTCCTTGAACCACCCGTAAGTTGTGTATTGTGGGGATTGCTCAGTCCATCTTTGTGTAAAATTTTTTTATTGTTGATTAGTCTGAGGAAACCCATGACCTCTTGAAGTGAAGACAACCCTTCCACAGCATCCCCTTGTATATTGTCGAAAAAAAGGCCTACGTTGTTGGGAAGCATAAGACTGTGGTTGTAGTACTTGCGATTTTTAGATTTGCAACCCATAAGTACGTAACATGTATAAATAAAAATTTTAGGCCATGAAATTAATAAAATTAGAATTTTATTAATGACATAAAATTATAAAGTAAGAAAAGGGAGAGTTAATAAATAATAAATTAGTAATGATGAGTTTAAATGCTATTATTGAATAAAAATGGAAAAGTATTTTAATTAATTTTGGTTAAATGGTCCTATTTAAATAATTTAATTGGTTTAAATTATTTAAATTAATGAATGATCATGATTTAATGATTTTAAACATGTATTATGAGTTCAAATCATAAGATTTAAAATAACATGATTTACGACATATAGTTAATATGAATATTTACAAAAAAATAAAAAAAAATGAGGGATAGCCACACCTATGTACGTGTGGACTACCTTAAGTGGGGTCATATAAGGCAACCCCTTTCTCTCCCATCGCACGAACGGAGAGGGAGGGGGAAAAACGAAAAGGGAAAAGAAAGAAAGGAAAGAGGAGAAGAGGGAAGAAGGAAGAAGGAGGAGGGAGAAGAGGAGGAGAGAGGAGGTTGCTTGCCATCCACACGCCATCGCTACCGACCATCCCGTCACCAGTCGGAGGTAAGGAATGTTGGAATTAAAGGCAAATTAAGCACAATTCATGTTTTGATGATTAATAACTCAATTTGAGAATATTTTGGGCACTAATGTATTTTGCTAATAAGCTTTGTTAAAGGATAAAAACTTAAGTTTCAGAACATAGCAGACCAAGTCGACTTAGCCATCGACTTAGGCGAAGTCAATACCCAAGTCGACCCCAAGATCAACTTCAGATGCTCAAAACCTTCCAGCACTGAATTTAGGCACAAGGACAGATGAAGTTGCAGCCGAAGTCGACTCCACCTGCGACTTAGGTGAAGTTGCAGACCCAAGTCGACTCCACAATCGACTTCAGGAGATCAAATCCTTCCAGCGCTGAACTTGGACTCGGAGACAGACGAAGTCGCAGTCAGAGTCAACTCCACCTGCGACTTGGGTAAAGTCACATTCTCAAGTCGACTCCGTAATGCGACTTGAGTGAAGTTGAACCTCAAGTCGACTTAAGCATCCGACTTGAGTCAAGTTGAAGACTAAGACAGTCCATATAAGCAAATGACCATGAAAGATCTATTCAAGATGAAATATTATTAAAGGGAAGACTATGAACTACATCTTTGGACTTTAAAGGATGACAAATCATTCTAGATCAAGGCCACAAGGATAAACTATTCAAGAGGAGAAGAATATGCTAAGTTTTAAGACCAAACATTGAAAATCAAGGGTATCCTTTGAAGAACAAGATATGAGATGAAAATGAAGCATCAAGGATCACTTTCAAGAAACCTAAGTTCCAATATATGCAGATAGCCGGTGAAGTCGCCTCCGAAGTCAACTCCACATGCGACTTGGTTCGCAACAGTCGAAAAAATTTGAATGTTGACGCATTAAATGCACGTCACCTACCACCAAACGTTCGAATTTACTCCACCATTATAAAAGAGCATTCAAGAGGACGTGCTAAAGGTTAGAGAAGCATTCATTGAGCTCACCTTCCATTCTTTTTAGCATTAAAGTGATCTACACCAACTTCAAGTGAAGAACTTTACTCCAACTTGCTGAAAGTGTTATTGCTGATCATTCCATTTTCTCAACAAGTTCTTCCATGAGCTAAAAACTGCCTACACAAACTTTTAAAGTGTAGTTTCCTCTGTTTGATTCATTGTTTGTATTTAACACTTGGTTTGATATAGAAAATTGAAATCAAGTGATGGCAAAGTAGTGTTATGACTTGAGTGTGACTCGTTACCTACTTGTGTTATGTTTGTGTAAGCCTCCTAGAGCTGGAATCTAGAAGAGAGTTGCTACTCTAATTGTATTTGACAATCCAATGGTGGAACCCAAGTCATAACGGGTGTGAGCTTGGAAGAGTGGAGTAGAGAAGGTTGCCCAAACCACTATAAAAATTGTGTCTATCGCTATGGCTTGCTCAACTGCTTTTATTGCTTTATTTCTCTACATATTCTTTGCTTGTTTCATTAAGGAGATTAAATTTAAAAAGGAAAAGTTTCTGTTGGAGTAAAATTTTAAAATATCCAATTCGCCCCTCCCATCTTGGGTTGTTGCCATAAACTCGGGACCAACAAGTGGTATCAGAGCAGGTATTTGAGTTTAAACCAAAGAGATCTTACAAATGGCATCCCAACAAACTTTCACCCCTACATTCGCCGAAGGCCAATCATTTACAAGGCCACCTCTATTGATGGGAGTAACTTCGGTTACTGAAAGTTAAGAATGAAACAACTTATCGTGGTTATGGATATAGACTATTGAATTGCTATCCAAGATGATGTTGTATTATCCATTGATGAAAGAGCCTCCGCATGGTCTAAGGAGGAGGTTAGAATCGTTAAAAGCAACACCAAAGCTATGAATTTCCTCTTTTGTGCTTTAACGACACCTGAATATGATAGGGTATCCTCTTGCCAAACCGCCAAAGAAATATGGGATACACTTAGGGTGTGTTTGGCAATTGATAGAAAATGTCAAGTTAAAACTTTTCAATCTAAAACTTTTCACTCTCCACAACTATCATATTTTTTAATCATTTTTCTATACAACTGTCCTACTTTTCAATCATTTCTACACAACTATCAACACAACTAACTTATCTATTTTAACTTTATCTTCTTTATTACTCATCATTACCCCTATCATATCACATCATTTGATAACTTTTACTCTCCAAAAATTTTCATCAAAAATTTTATTCATTGCCAAACACACCCTTATATCTATTTATGAGGGAACTTCTCAAGTCCAAGGAACGAGAAAAAATATTTTGATTGGAGAGCTAGAAAGCTTTAAAATGCTTGAGACTGAGAATATTTCTGAAATATTTGCTAAATTCTCAAAAATTATTAATGCTCTAAAAGGTCTCAGAAAAGTTATTTCTGAATCTGAGCAGGTTATGAAGATTCTAAGAGCGTTACCCGAATCATGAACTCCCAAGATCACGGCCATCAAGGAAGCAAAGGGCATCAACATACTAAGGCTTGAAGATCTTATCAGCTCACTCATGTTCCATGAGTTGATAAAGAGGAGGAACGAGGAGCAACATAAAGGAAAAAGAGCTATTGGCTTAAAAGCTACATAAATTTCAGATGAGTTCACCTCATCCTCTCAAAATGACAATGAGGAGATAACTCTACTTACAAGAAGATTCAGAAAGTTCACGAGGAAAGGAAAGAACTTCAAGACTTTCAAAGAAAGGAGTTCAAAGGAGAAAAAGAAAAAAGCTACAAAATGCTACCGGTGTGGAGGAATGGGGCATATGCAAGCCCAATGTCCTACACCTGAGGAAAACAAGACAAGGAAATGAAGAGAAAAGAAGGACCGAGACGAAAATAGAAAATTCCAAAAGGCGAAAGGAAGAGGCATGTGCGTTAATGAGAAGACATTTACAACTTGCAACTCATCAAATGAAGAAAACGAGGCTGCAAATTGTGCAAGAATCCCCTGCATGGCTACAATGGAGGAAGATTCCAACTTATGTTTTGCCGCGACAGAAGTTTTAGAAGATCAAACCACCTCAACAAACTACACAAGTAGTGAAGAGGTAACCTCTAAGCTAAAAACTCTTTGTATTTTCTCTTCCACAAATAAATATTTTAAATGTGCTGAATTAGAAGAACTACAACAAGTGTATGATTCATTATATGAGGAAATAAAGAAGTTGAAAAATAAATTCACAATAAAAAATACAATATGATACAGTAATTATTATGAATGAAAAATTTGCAGAAAAAGTTGACCATCTAACAATTGAAAAGAACACTTTAACAAGTGAGGTGAAAAGACTTAAAAAGAAAAATAAATCATTAAATGAATCACTTGCTAAGTTCTTTAATTTATGGAAAAACGTCAAAATATTTCTAAATATGACCACCTAAAACAACAAAAGAGGACTTCGGTACTCTACATTTGAGAAGGGAGAATGTAGTAAGTCTAATGCTCCAAGGACCTTTAAAAACCAAGCAAAGCCCATTCATACTAAACCAAAAATGAATCATGTTATTTGGACTAAAAGACCAACTTAGGAACCAATTAATACATGGATTCCTACTCCGAGACTCTCGGAAGCTTGTAATTTTTGTAACAAGATGGGACACAAGGTATATCAATGCAAAATAAAAAAATTGTATGACATTGGTGCAAAATTGATTTGGGTATCAAAGAGCATTGGATTTATGCCTTCAAGGATAGAGCAACATCAATTTCAATGGCTAACTAACCCAAATGAACCTATAAAATGGGTACGAAAAAGATAAGCTCCACTTGACCTTATTTTTGCAGGTATGTCTTAATGCAAAAGCCAACAACATGTGGTTTATAGATAGTGGCCACTCAAGACATATGACAGGAGAAAAATGATTGTTCAACAAGATCAAACCGTGTAATGAAGGAACAGTTGCATTTGGGAACAATAAAAAGGTATAATCAAAGGTAAAGAAAATGTTTATGAAAATTCAAATGCATATATTGAGGATGTACTATTTGTTGAAGGGCTCAAACACAACTTAATGAGTATTAGCCAATTGTGTGATAAAGGTTATAAAGTTATATTTGAATCTTCTATATACAATGTATTTGATGATGATCACATAGTTTTTAGTGGAAAAAGACATGGAAATGTATTTTTGGTTTGTCTTGATGAACTTGATGAAAAATGTCTAATGACCATAGAAAATTATCCATGTATATGACATAAAAGACTTGGACATATAAACACATCAAATATTAAAACCTTGTGAAAAAAAAGCATAGTGGAAGGTTACCAAAGCTTAAATATGACAAAGACAAAATTTGTAAAGCTTGTCAATTATCCAAGCAGCCCAAGATGCCATTTTCCACCAAAAAGAAAATTTTAACGATTAGGCCACTTGAACTATTACATATGGATCTCTACAGGCCGTTAGACATTTTAACTCTTGGTAGAAAAAAGTATGCATTTGTTATAGTTGATGATTTTTTAAGATTTACATGGATAATACTCTTAGGTAGCAAGATGATGCATTTTCTATGTTTGTAATATTTTCAAATTTGGTGCAAAATGAAAAACAAGACACAATTATTTCTATTAGAAGTGACTATATTGGTGAATTTGAAAATAAATAGTTTATAAAATTTTGCAATGAGAAAGGAATTCACCAATATTTTCTGCACCAATAACTCCCTAACAAAATGAGGTAGTTGAAAGAAAAAACATAACAATACAAAAAATGGCTAGATCAATGCTAAATGAGAGTAAATTTTCCAAAAGATTTTGAGGTGAAGCCGTAAGTACAATATGCCATATATTACACTGAGTTGCCATAAGAACCATCTTGAAAAAGACCCCATATGAATTATGAAAAGGAAGGAAACCAAACATATCATATTTCCATGCTTTTGAATGTACTTATTATGTGTTGAATAATGGAAAAACGAACTTGGGAAAATTAGATGTCAAAAGTGATGAACCTATATTCTTTAGTTATTTATCAAATAGTAAAGTATATAAAGTCTTTAACAAGAAAAATCAAATAGTAGAAGAATTAATACATGTTGTATTTGATGAATTTAACCAAACTCTAAAAAAGAGGATTAGTTGAGTGATGCAGATGAGGCATCAAGGAACCCAAAGGTGGAACAACTAGAAAAACAAGGAGAAGCCGAAGCAAAGCAAGAAAATTTCACGGAGGAAAGGGTAAGTGAAGGTAATAATTCTTATAAACCTCCAACTGATTTAAAATTCAAAAATGACCATCCAATTGAGCAAGTTATTGGTAATATCTATGAAGGAGTAAAAACTACAAGGTCAAGACATAATATTTATGAGTAATTTGCTTTTGTGTCAAAAATTGAACCAACTTCTATTGATCAAGCTCTTAATGATGAAAATTGAATTATTATAATGCAAAAGATTTAAATTAATTTGGAAGAAATAATGTATGACACCTAGTTCCTAGACCCGAAAATTGCACAATTATTGGTACTAAATGAGTTTTTAGGAACAAATTAGATGAAAGTGGACTTGTGGTTAGAAACAAGGCCAAATTGGTAGCCAAAGGATATTCCTAATAAGAGAATATTGATTTTGAAGAATCTTATACTCCTATGGCTAGATTAGAAGTCATACGTATCCTACTAGCTTTTACTTCTCATATGAATTTTAAATTATTTCAAATGGATGTGAAAAATACATTTTTGAATGAATACTTAAATGAGCAAGTTTATGTTGGACAACCTCCTGGATTTGCAGAAAATGATCAATCAAAATATGTTTTCGAATTAACCAAAGTATTATATGGACTCAAACAAGTTCCATGAGCTTGGTATGAAAGGTTAAGTAAATTCTTGGTTGATCATGACTTTCAAAGAAGAAAAGTCGATACAACATTATTCATCAAGTATAAGGACAAAAATATTTTAATTATTCAAATTTATATTGATGATATAATATTTGGGTCTATTAATGAAACTCTGTGCCAAGAATTTTTTGAGGTCATGCAGAGTGATTTTGAAATGAGCATGATGGGAGAATTGAACTTCTTCCTTGGACTACAAATTAAGCAACTAGTGGAAGGAATCTTCATAAACTAGTCCAAGTACGTCAAAGAAATGTTGAAGAAGTTTGAAATGCAAAATAGCAAAGGAGCAAACAGGCCAATGAGTTTAACCATCAAGATTGATAAGGATGAAAAAGGTAAATCTATTGATCAAAAACTGTTTAGAAGCATGATAAGTTCTTTATTGTATTTAACTGCTTCTAGACCGGATATTTTGTTTAGTGTTTGCATGTGTTTAAGATTTCAACCATGTCCTAAAGAATCACATCTAATAGCTGTAAAAAGAATTTTTAGATACTCGATTAAAATCACCAATCTAGGATTATGATATCCAAAGGGGGCAACATTTGATCTAATCGGCTACTCGGATATTGATTTTGCCGGTTACAAATTAGATAGAAAAAGCACTAGTGGAACATGTCAGTTTCTCAGAAATATGTTGGTTTTACGGTTTTCAAGAAAACAGACTAGTGTTGCTCTATCTACCACGGAAGCCGAATAGATAGCCGCCGGAAGCTGTTGTGCCGAATTACTTTGGATGAAACAATAACTAAAGGACTATGGTGTTGATTATCATGACATTCCAATTAGATGTGATAATACAAGTGCTATTTGTTTGACCAATAATCCTGTGTTGCATTCTAGAACAAAGCATATAGATGTGAGACATCATTTTATTCGTGAACATATTGAAAATTATGATATTTGTTTAGAATATGTTAAAACTGAGGACCAAATTGCTGACATTTTTACCAAACCATTAACAAAGGAACCAATTTATAAGATTAGAAATGATATGAGTATGATTGAGTTTGATTAGGAGTGAAATATGATAGGAGGAGTAAATTAGAAAGAACAAAGAAAACCAAGTCTGTAGAGCCAAGTCGACTTCGTTCCGCCCAAGTCGACTTCACCAAAGTCGACTCCACAAAATCCAAGTCGACTTTGGATAGGGTGAAGTTGACTCTAGCGTGCGATGCCTCATTTTCCTGCGCGCGGCCCTTTCCCTGCCTCTTCTTCTTCCTTTCTTCTTTCTTCCCTCTTCCTCATTTCTCCGGCGCCAATTCCCTCTATTCCCCCATTTCAGCAGCTCACCTCATTTCTCTCTTTTTCTGTGATCTCTTGTTCCCTGTTTCTTCTCTATCTATTTTCATCTCTCCGACTCTCTTTATCATTATTTTTCCCACTCTCTCACCATCTCTTTCTTCTATCTGCTCCTCACTGTCTCTCTCTATCTTTATTTCAGTCCACCTCTCTTAGTCCAACACTAGTCTTCGACTCTCTCTCTTTCTATCTTGCTACCCCTGTCTCTTTCAGCCACTGTCATTCGTTCCTTTCTCTTCTCTCTCTTTCAGTCAGTCTCTCTCTTGCTATCATAGTCAGTCTTGGTATCGGTCTCTCTCTCTACAGTCCTCTCTCTCCAAGCCCCCATTTAAAACGCTTATTTCATAAGGATCAATGGCACCAAAAGCAGTAGCCAAACCCTCTAAATTACTCATTTCCAGACAATCCAAATCAAATACTGGCGAGGAGGTGCCCCGTCGGTAATGAACTCCGTCTAAATGGGTTCGAGAGGAAGCCTCTGCATCTGCTGGACGCCGGGTGAGGTTCCGGGAAGCAAATTCATCATCATCTGCACCTCGACAGGAGGATTCAAGTTTAGATTCTAGCAGTGACACTGTATCGGCGGTAAATAGGCAAGAAACGCCTACGCAGAAGGGGCAAGTGCTGAAAATACCCATTACATACTTTAGAACCAAAAATCAACACAGCGGGTTCTATCGAAACTTCTATAAGCGTAAGATTTTCTTCCCTAAGATCATAGACTTCAAGTTTCTAAGTGATTTTGAATTTGGGATTGAAGAATTACTGGATTTCTAAGGTTGGATTAGGCTATTGAAAGCTAATGATAGGATTTACCCTAATCTAACAAGAATCTTTTATTACCTATGGGATCAGGAGTATTGTATCACATATGTGAAAGGAACTGAGATGAATTTAGGAATAGGGAGTTCTACTTGCAGAAATAATGCAATCCATCGAATTGCAAACATCTTTGAAGTCTCTGAAGAGAATGAGAGGATTCCCGAAGGGTTGTCATTCACTCAAATGTACAACCAATTGACCGACAGCAACAAATACCATCAGAGGATTAAATTTCTTCATTACGTGGATCTATCTCCCCGACTTCGGGTTCTAAGGATTCTTATTGCACATTGTATCTATCCCAAGGGAGGAGGTCGAAGCCAATTGAATCCACAAGAGGCAGAGATCCTATGAAAAGTGGTAAATTAAGTAAAGGTCAGCTTACCCAACTTGTTGTTGGAAGCTCTGGCTTCAAAGAAGGAGAATCCATGTGGAGTATTGCCCTACGGGATGTAGAACACCAAGATCATGAGTTTCCTCGGTGTAGACTTGGATGGGGAGCCATTCGAGGTCCTGAAGCCCACTAACGCCATCAACCGGGCTCTTTTGACTCGAATGAAGATCAACCTTGAAGAATTCTGGGCCGAAAGACTACGGGAAAGGATGGGATAGGCAGATCAGCCCAAAGCAGCGGGTGGTCACCCTGAGGGAGAGCAGCTACCTCAATCACCACAGCAGGAGGTGGTTCCATCTCCACCGCCTGCACCAGCTGGGCCTGCGTTATCACAGTCCCATGGCTCTTGCTCTCTATGAGGTTCCCAGATCCTCGATCCTCATCCACATTCACCGAACTGGTCATCTTCTATTAATGCCATATGGGATCATCTTGAGCAAATGGAAGACCGGCTTATGCAGCAGTTGGCAGACATTCATACGACAATGATGGGGATGCATACTCGCCAAGATAAAATGGGTCATGAGCTAAAAACCATCAAGTATTGACTCATGTCGAGAAGCAGTCGTGGTTGCCTAATTCCGAGTATACCTGACTTCGATCCATATTTTGGAGAGTCTGTGAGAGTCGAACCCACCGTTCAGGCTTTCTCATCCTTCTAGTTATTTGCCCATATCAGACCGATTCCACCTACCCAATCATGGCGTTTCAATTTTCCAAATCTAGATTTCCTTATCTCCTTTTTGATTCCTTGATGAAAAGGGGAGAGAGATTTGAGAGGTTTAGGGCTTAGTTTGTTTTATTGGATTGGGTAGCATGTATTAGGTCATTTGCATTTTCTTTTTGGATTCACATTATATACAAATGATTGGATATACATGACATGTTTTGTTTCATATTGTGTTATGTTTTGAAATTACAATGATTGAATGTTTAGAATGCATGTTTGTATGCATATAAAATAATGTTTTGATCCATTCAAACCTGGAATGCAACAATAATGCAATTTGTATGTTCTAAACACAAAAACAAGTAGGATATGTTATTTTTGAAAGAAAATGAAAGGTATATTTCAAATTGGTTTTGTCAATCATTAAAAAGGGAAAGATTGTTGGAATTAAAGAAAAATTAAGCACAATCTATGTTTTGATGATTAACAACTCAATTTGAGAATATTTTGGGGTACTAATATAGTTTGCTAAGCTTTGTTAAAGGATAAAAACTTAAGTTTCAGAACATAGCAGACCAAGTCGCAAGACCAAGTCGACTTAGCCATCGACTGAGGCGAAGTCGATACCCAAGTTGACCACAAGATCGACTTCAAATGCTCAAAACCTTCCAGCGCTAAATTTGGTCATAAGGACATATGAAGTCGCAGCCGAAGTCGACTCCACCTGCGACTTAGGTGAAATTACAGACCCAAGTCGACTCCACAATCGACTTCAGGAGATCAAATCCTTCCAGCGCTGAACTTGGACTCAGAGACAGGTGAAGTTGCAGTCAGAGTCAACTCCACCTGCGACTTGGGTAAAGTCACATTCCCAAGTCGACTCCGCAATGCGACTTGAGTGAAGTTGAACCTTAAGTCGACTCAAGCATCCGACTTAAGTCAAGCTGAAGACCAAGACAGTCCATACAAGCAAATAACCAGGAAAGATCTATTCAAGATGGAATATTATTAAAGGGAAGACAATGAACTACATCTTTGGACTTTAAAGGAAGATAAATCATTCTAGATTAAGGCCGCAAGGATAAACTACTCAAGAAGAGAAGAATATGCCAAGTTTCAAGACCAACATTGAAAATCAAGGATATCGTTTGAAGAACAAGATATGAGATGAAAATGAAGCATCAAGGATCACTTTCAAGAAACCTAAGTTTCAATATATGTAGATAGCAGGTGAAGTCGCATCCGAAGTCGACTCCACCTGCGACTTGGGTCAGGTCCAAGGCCAAGTTGACCTGAAATGGAACTTAAAGTCAAACTGAAGACTGAAGTCGCACCCGAAGTCAACTCCAGCCTGCGACTTTGGTGAAGTTGCATATGAAGTCGACTTCACATGCGACTTGGTTCGCAATGGTCAGAAAAATTTGAACGCTGGCGCATTAAATGCGCGCTACCTACCACCAAATGTTCGAATTTACTCCACTATTATAAAAGAGCATTCAAGAGGACGTGTTAGAGGTTAGAGAAGCATTCATTGAGCTCACTTTCCACTCTTTTTAGCATTAAAGTGGTATACACCAACTTCAAGTAAAGAACTTTGCTCCAACTTGCTAACAGCGTCATTGCTGATCATTCCATTCTCTCAACAAGTTCTTCCACGAGCTGAAAATTGCCTACACAAACTTGTAAAGTGTAGTTTCTTTTGTTTGATTCATTATTTGTATTTAATACTTGGTTTGATATAAAAAATTGAAACCAAGTGAAGGCAAAGTAGTATTATGACTTGAGTGTGACTCGTCACCTACTTGTGCTTTGTTTGTGCAAGCCCCCTAGAGCTGAAAATTTTAAAAGAGAGTTGCTACTCTAGTTGTATTTGACAATCCAATAGTGGAACCCAAGTCACAACGGGAGTGAGCTTGGAAGAGTGAAGTAGGGAAGGTTGCCCGAACCACTATAAAAATTATGTATATTGTTGTGGCTTGCTCAACTGCTTTTATTGCTTTATTTCTCTCTAAATTCTCTACTTGTTTGATTAAAGGGATTAAATTAAAAAGGGAGAAAGTTTCTGTTTGAGTAAAATTTTAAAGTACCCAATTCACCCCTCCCCTCTTGGGTGGTTGCCATAAACTCGGGACCAATAAGGAAGATGGGTTTTTTTATTTTTTTAAAGAAATCTCTAGCAAATCTTGTTCAAAATATAAGGCTTTTGCTAGATTTATATAGATTTAAATGTATGAAAATAGAATCATGGAAAAGAGAGGAGATTCAGATCCATAGTGGAAGGAGAAGAATAAGGTTTTGAAATTTCGTCCTAAAATGGGTAGGAATCATGGGGGTTTTCGTAGATTCATGTAGATCTTCATTTTGGGAGCCTAATAATGTATATGGAATGTGAAAATCGAATCCTATACATAAATCCAAAATTTCAAAAGTTGAAAAGCTTTAACATTTTTCCCAAATTGCTATATAATGTATTTAAATAATGTTGGGATGTATTATTTGCAAAAATTATATGTATAATCTTGGGTAGAAAAGAAAATTCAAAATTTCCATCATACCTTGAACGTGGGAGCGTCCTAAAAATGTGGCCTAGGCATAGGGCTTTTATACTATTTATATATAGGGTGATTTATAAAAATAATTTTGAACCCGTTCGGATGTGGAAATAGGTGAAAAAAATGAAAAGTGGAAAAAAGCTGTAAAGGCTATCTTAAGTTCAAATGGCCTTACAATATGAAAATGTCATTTATATATCGAGTGAAAGGTCTATTATTACATATGTGTTGATTTATATATTAAATGCAAAGTTTATGTATATATGAGTTATCTAAGTGTATTTTTGAATAAAAAGGATGAAGAGGCTTTAATAGCCCATAATACATAAAATTTTAGATGTGATACAGTTTAAAATTTATAAATTCTAAATATGAAAGATCTATAGATTAAGATTAATTTAATTTTTATGATGTCACTGTGTTTAATTTAATGTATTGATGTTTTAAATGAGGATAAGATGTTCACCCAAGAGGAGGATGATTATTTGATGTGTGTAGGTCATATTGAAAGGACTAAAACAAGATTTTAAATAAAATGGATGGAAATAAGATGTATCTTTTTGGGTAAAATAAGATTATTAGTTAATATGTCAAATGATCTTAGTTGTTATTAGATAGCTAAATTGAATTAAATGATTGAGATTTTAAAAAAAGAAATGTAAGTAATAGGGAACCTAATGAATGTGTCAATATGGGTAACCCTATTACGTGTAACTGAGATCTAAGTTGCAGTAAATGAATTTACGGTTTGAAAATATAAGTTTTTATGGAGAACAAAATGAAAATGAAATATATTAACTTTTAAGTTGTATAAATAGTGGTAAAAGTCATACTAAGCTTATATGTTCATTATGTGTTTGTATAAAGTTAAAACTTGAATTGCAATTATTAATTAAGTATTAAATGCAAAGCTAATGCAATTTATAAGCTTATTCAAATGCAAGTTAAATGTGGGATGGTATAAATGTTTAAATAGCTTGGAAAGTAAAAAATTTCATATTCGGTTAAAGTTTGGGTGTAAAGGGTATTTCAAGGGTAGTTAACTTGTAAGGCTATGGTTCATCTAATTTGAAAGTGTGGTTAGGTTAAAAAGGAGTTAGGAACTTTCGATAAGGAGATGTCAAGTTCATGAATACTTGAACTCCATGTCCAAAGGTCTCAAACAAGTACGTAGTTGGATGCATAATTAATCATGGAATAAGTGTTTGTGATGAGTAAAATAAATGCTTAGATGTATTCTTTGTTGGCTATAATAGAAAGAGGTAAAGGAAAGATGAAGAAAAGTATAAAGAAAAAATAGAGGAATGCTAAAGGGAAGAGGTAAGCAAGATCTTCAAGATTCTTTTTGTTCAAAAGAATTTTATGGTAAGAAAACTCTGTTCTTGCCTTTTTATTTCAAGATAAATTAACATGCATTGAAATGGTACTTAGGGATGACCATTACCCTGTGCATAGGTTTTATAAAAGGAATGTGTATTTGAAATATTTTTTACAACTTAATTTTCATGTACGAATTCTGTTATCATGTTGAGTTGGCAAAGTTCAATTCATGTCATAAATGCATAAAATGCATGTGTGAATGGAACTCATGCATGAGGCTTTGTCAAGGTTGTAATTGAACAAATAGTCCATCCTTGACGTTGTTTGGTCGATGCGTCCGATGTATGGGCGAGCGATCACTTGATAAGTGTTATCTACCAAGTGAGGAATAAGTCATGGAATGATGCATGTGTGTGCATTTATCTCATTATCACACATGCATAATGAGATTTTAAGAGTTTTATGATTTCAGTTAGTACCGCAGATTTTAGAAATTATTTTATTTCTAAATGCTTACTTACTGAGTATTTTAGGGGATGTTTGGATAGGTGTAAAATGATGGGATTGTGGGAAATGGTGGAAAATGAAAAAGAGAATTTTTTGAAAAATGTGTGATTGATAGGAAATGATAGATGTATAGTTGAAATAAATAGGGTTGTTGTATGTAGTTGGTAGGAAAAATAATTGGAATGTAGGGGTAAAAGTAGAAAAAACAATATGATTGATAGAATAATAATTAGCATTGGGAAACGAAATACCATGGAAAAACCATGGTTCCCATGGTTACACCTATCCAAACGTCCCCTTATACTCATTATTTTCAACTAATCAGCGAGTGCAAATGATGCAGATTTGATAGAAGAGCCTTCACTGCTAGTTGAGCAGTGAAGGTATGATTTTTAATGTTTTGATGGATTTAGATTCGTGGGATTGTAATTATTATAATTGTGAATATTTAAATGTTTTATGTTATTGTTAAACATAGTAGTTAGCTTCTCATGTGAAATATGATTATATAAGGAATGTATTAGTTTGAATTGAAGTAAATGTGAGTGAATTAGTAGAAAATGTTGGAAATGTATTGACTATCATGTTTTGTATTGCCCAAACATCCTAAGTATAGATGGTATGCTATCGGATTTTAATTAATAAAATGGAATCAATGTTGGTTATAAAGAGAAGAAAAGAAAAAAAATTTAGGCTCATTTTCCCACAAATTAGGAAAAGCTTCTGCTCGTATAAGCATGAAACTTTCAGTTTCATTCATAAGTTTGACCACCTAAAAAGATTCATGAAGTAAGGTGCCATGAAGCGGTGGTCTACTATTATTGGCGACAAATGTCATAGTAAGATTAACTAGAGATGACGAGACTTTATAAGCTCACAGTTAATAGTTTTGCAATTGTGGGACAATTTCTGCATACGTAGGTAGTGGAGGATGAAGCATTATGGTCTTAAAATCCTCATATCTAGCATCAAGTCCTTCTAGTAGCCTAAAAATTTTATTAGCATCGGACAGTAGTTTCCTAATAGCATTAACTTGATCACATATTGACTTAAATTCTCTTAAATAAATAGGCAAAGATTTACTCCCTTTGCTAACATGCTGAAGTTGAGTAAGAAGATCAAATTCTTGTGCAATGGAACATTGTGTAAAATGATCATTAAAGCTTTCCACACTTCATTTGCAGTTTTTAAACCTTAACACAACCCAAAACATCTCCAGAGAGTGTTCCAATGATCTAAAACTTTACTAACCTGTCGGTATGAACCCATGAGGTGTACCCTAGGTTTGCAATCTGTATGCTATTTTTACCTTCAAGATATTATTGTGGAGAAGCTATATTGCCCTTAAAAAGTGAAGGAAATGTTGACTTTCCATTAGAGAAATCATTTGAGTTTTCTAAAGGAGAAAATTCTGTTTAGTAAGTTTTAAGCTCACAAAATTGCCAACATTAAGGTTTGAAGGAAATGTGAATTTGGAGTTTGGAGTAGTAATTTGTGAGGATATTTTCAACCATAGAAAAAGAAAAGAAAATGAGAAATATAATTGTGTTCGCGATTAATGCAGAAGAGGACAGATGAGTCGATGTAGAAGAGGACAAATGGGTGATAGTGAACTGGTAGGGTGATTTTTTGTGTAAAATAAAATATGAAAATTACGAATTGATTAAAAAGAAATGAGAGAAAGCATTCATGCTCTTTTATGGCTTTGATACCATGAAGAGGTTTAAGCCTAAAATAAAGAAGAGAAAAGAAGGTAGTGTCTGCTGGAATGTATTTTGTGAAGAAGTTTGAAATAAGAAGAGAAAGAAAGCAATGTTTGCTTGAATGGATTTCCCACACACTATTTCTATTTTATTTTATAGAAAACAACACACATATATGTTGGGTCCCGAATAGATGGCAAAACCCAAGAGGGGAGGGGTGAATTGGGTTCTTAAAAATTTCTTTGGTAACTTAAAAACTTAGCCCCTTGTAGAATTAATCCCCTTGAATGAAGAAACTGAATGGAAAGCAAAGTAATAGAGAGAGCAGAAATAAAAGCAAGTAGACAAGGATTTTATAGTGGTTCGGGCAACCTCCCTACTCCACTCTTCCAAGCTCACACTCCTTGTGACTTGGGTTCCACTATTGTATTCCGCGAATACAACTAGAGCCTCTTGCTCTCTTCTAGATTCTAGCTCTAGGGGGCATCAACAACTAGAGCCTCTTGCTCTCTTCTAGATTCCAGCTCTAGGGGGCATATACAACTAGAGCCTCTTGCTCTCTTCTAGATTCTAGCTCTAGGGGGCATCAAACACTTAGCACAAGTAGGTGATGAGTCACACTCCAATCACACACTACTTTGCTACCACTTGATCTTAGCTACGCAAGCTAAATCAAGTTCAACACAAACAAGTAAACAATAAAAGTAAACTACACTTTACAGGTGTGTAGAAACGATTTAGCGCAGGGAAGAACTTGTAGATGATGGCTTTGAAGTTTCTGAATGTAGCTCTTGCAACTTGAAACACAATTCTTCCTCCTTGAGTGATTTGATCTCTTTGAAGCTCTTATGGATATGAGTTATGCTCACTTAATGATCCTCTTGTACCTCCTTCATTCACAATGGGTTGTATTTATAAGTTTGGAGGGAATCCGAACGTTAGAAGGTTGGTGGCGCGCATTTAATGCGCCAACGTTCGAAAATAAATCCGACCGTTGCGACCCAAGTCGCAGGTGGAGTCGACTTCGGGTGCGACTTCACCCAAGTCGCTGACGGAGTCGACTTCAGGTGCGACTTCGCAGACTCCGGTCTTCAGTTTTCAACGCTGGAAGTTTTTCCTCGATTGAAGTCGATCATGAAGTCGACTTGGCTTTGCGACTTCACCCAAGTCACAGTCTGGAGTCGACTTGGCTTCGCGACTTCACTTCCTGTAGCGACTTCAAGTTCCAGGTCGGGTCGACTTGGCTTCAGACTTGACCCAAGTCGCAGGTGGAGTCGACTTGGGGTGCGACTTCACCTCGGCAGTTGATTTTCTGAATTTGGAACTTGGAATTCTTCATTTTCCTTTTGGATTAATGTCTTCTCTTCTGCTTGCTTAGCTTTAATCTTAGTTTAGCTTGAATCTTTGAAGAGCCTGCTTGCTTTGGAGTTTGTTCTTGAAGACTTGACTGTTTGAAGCATGCTTGATGTCTTTGCCTTTGATTTGTTCTAGATCTTGAATCCTTGAACTTTGATAGGCTTGATTTGATCTTGATCATGCTTGAAGCTCTTAAGCCTAGAGTGAAGAAGTCCTTTGAATGATTTGGAACCTTTGGAAGCTTTGACTTTGATTCATATTGAATCTGCTTGAACTTTGCAACTTATTTGGATTTTCTCTAAACTTGATTTGATCTTGGTTTGTATTTGAACTTGAAACCAAGCTTTGAACTTGCATCTTTGATCATGGAAAGAAGTTAGCTTCCCATCCTTGAGCCTTGAATTCTTCAAGTCGCACTTCGGGGTCGACTTCGTTCGCAACTTCACCTAAGTTGCACATGGAGTCGACTTGGGCTGCGACTTGGCAGCTCCGCGTCCCAACTTTCGACTCTGAAGAAATTGCACGACTGAAGTCGATAGCGAGGTCGACTTCGTCTGCGACTTGGCTACCCAAGTCGCATGTGGAGTCGACTTGATCTGCGACTTCACTTGGTCTTCTTCCCATTTGAGCTCTGGACGTTTTTGGCTTGTTGAAGTCGATCATGGAGTCGACTTGGGAATCGACTTGGCCTTCCTAACTTGATTTTCTTCAAAATGTATATTCCTTAAACATTTCACAAACTTGTTAGTAGCCAAGACTTTCTCAAATTGATTTGTTAATCATCAAAACATAGATTTAGCTAGTTTTCCTCATGTTTCCAACAATATACACAAATGGTTTGTGTCGTTAGGATGAAGAATTGGTTGCCACTGAATCATGCTGAAGACTTGGGTAGCTCTTCATCTGCTTGCTTCACACATGGATATGTGACCAAGTCTATTGCCGTGGATGAGTCTTTTGGACTCCGAACACATTGATGACAAAACTCATGACACCAAGATGGGATGTGTTATAAAGACATGTCACAATAGCCCATCATCTTCCTATTTCTAAAACTCTAAATTCTCTAACTCATTACTACATAGAGTTGCATGACATTTGAATTAGTCTAGTCTTTTAGCTTAATGAAAATATCTTGGATTGAGAACAATTTGCAAGAAAGCAAACAAATAAACCAAGGGTTGACACCCTACTTAAATATAAAAATTTCAAATTTCAAATGGGCTTCCTACCATTAGGCAAACCTACTTAGGAAGTAATTGACTCTTTTGTGCATTTATATTTGAATGCTGACTTGTGTATTTGCAAATCCAAAAGTTGTATAGGATCATATGAAGAATGGGCCCCAATGCCCTCAAGCTCACTTTGGAAGCAACGGTCGGTAATTCACACAATTGATCAGGAGGAATTTATGTTCGAAATGAAGTGAATAATATTTTTCTCAAGCCAAATGCAATGGAGGTGACACGATGAATGCTTTGGATCAGCCAAGTTATTAATATTTTATGAAAATTTAAATGGTCAAAATACATGTGACCAAACCAAAAGAGGCGGATTTGTAGCGATTCAAATAAGAAATAAAAATTACAAGATTTAAGCCACCAGGTGAAGATCTAAGCCATTAAAATGATCAAAAGACATTGACAAGTATGGGCCTGGCAAAACAGGTGAAAATCAAGATGTAGATGGAGGATGCAAAATCAATGAACAAAAAGAAAAATTGACTTACTAACCATAAAAACCATGAGCCCCATGGTGGTTTTCTAAAACCACCCATGAAATTGCTAAAAAGTAACGTTTTAAATTAGAATTCTACAAAATGCGCAATGGTGAGAGATCGTGCAAAATATCGCCAAAACATATTAAGGGTGTGTTTGGGAATGAATAAAACTTTTGATGAAAAGTTATAGAGAGTAGAAGTTCTCAAATGATGTGATATGATAGGGGTAATGATGAAGAATAAATAGGATAAAGTTGAAATAGATAGATTAGTTGTGTAGAAATGATTGAAAAGTAGGGTAGTTGTATAGACAAATGTGAAAAAATTATTAAAAAATAGAGTAGTTGCGGAGAGTGAAAAGTTTTAACTTGACAACTTTCACTTGTTACCAAACACACCCTAATATGTAATTTTTCAAACTCAAAAGGCTATAAATAACTCGCTTCTCCCCCATTTTCTTCGGATACCCAAACCCAAAAATCCCTACCCTATTTTCCATTTGCCCAGCGGGTGGATGTCCAGAAATTCCCCTGTTTTTTTTTTTTTTTTTTTTTTTCTCTCGCTGTTCCATCCATCTCTTCCAAGCCATCTTCACCCAAAAATCCCTGCCCATTTTCCGTTCCACTCTGGCAAAACTCCACCTCTGCATCCTCTTGTTCTTCTCACATTGGTTTCTTCTGCCATATTACGAACCAACCTCGCTGGATTATTCGTAACTAGATTTCAGACAACGTCCACTCACGTGCTGGTATAGCCTGCTCGCGTGCTTTGCAACCCAACTGGATACTTCCAGACTATTCAGAACACATATACACCTTCTCTGTTTTATTCTATCCAAGGGCAGCGTCATTATTTAAGCTATTATCATCAGCATTTTACGTGCATATCCTAGTCTGTACGCCATCTCTGTTTGCATCCTAGCAATTCTTCATTGGCATTAGTGGCCTGCTTATCCTTTTTTATTTTCAGTCCTGCATCACGTCATTTATGCAAGACATGCATATTAGCATAACCGCCTAGTAGATGCATATTAACATCTGCACTTTCTTTTAATTTTTAATTTTTAAATATTTGTATTAGTTGTGTTTGTTGCATCATGTCATCACATAGCATCCATGTTTGCACATTTAGCGCACCAAATCTATATTTTGCTACTGCATTTTATGCATGAATTTTTTTTATTGATGAAACGTCATTTGCTTTGCATTTTTCTGCACTAAAAAGGGGTTATTTTTAATCCTCTTCATTTTCATTATTCATATATAAAAAGGAATTTTTTTTACTGCGTTTGCTTTAGCCGTTGTTTTCTGTTTTCAAAAAAAAAAAAAAAAAAAAATTTCTACAGCCTGTTAAAAAAAAAAAAGAGGTTCGCAGAGATTTTAAAAAAAGGGATTAGAAATAAGGTGAAGGAGAGAAAATCCAATACTGCCACAGTCCACATAATTTTTTTTTCTCTGTTTTATTCTTTCCTTTTTCAGCCATATGTTATTAGAATTTAGAACAGATATATGTTATTGAAAGTAAGTTTCCACCCCGTTAATCTTATGCCATAAATGGCCTTTTAAAAATTCCTCGTGAGCTTTTATTTATAAAAATCATTTAATATTTTTAGGGCCTAAAAATCAAAAGATTCCAAATAGTTAATATTTTATTATCTTTTGACGGGAAGCTCACTTAGAATCTCTACTATGACCAGTGCTATGTCACGGGACTAATCACCCTTTTGATAATTACAACTCCGATCTTTCTTATATTTCAATTTTTTCTATTTGCATTTTTTATTAATTTCTAATTGAGCTTAACCAAGACATATATTTGTGTTCGACTAATTTTGCATCATCTGAAAATCTCTAATAACTTGCATCATTTAAAAGCTTTAACATTTGCATTTCCTTTCTTTAATTTCATATTTATACATTTTCTCTTTATTTGCATTTTTTATCTTAAACTTCTATATTGCACCTTTCATCTTTTTATTTGCATATTTAATTTCTGCTTCTAACTTGCATTGTATTGAACCAACTAACTCTCTAACTCACATTGCATATTTAATTTTAGGTCTCGCATTTACATGTTTATTTTTCTGTACTTTGCACTATATTTATTTTTTTGCTTTCGCATGTGCACGTTTATTTTGAAGTTTCGTACACATTTATTTTTATTACCTAACATTCTCCATTGTATATATTCTATATTTACAGGTCTATTTGTCGGCCCATAGTAGTGTGTAAAAAAATAACGTGCTACACAAGGTATGCAAGAGATTTAGCTGTCTTCGGCTTTATATTTGCAGAACGTGTATTCTTCGTCAATTTGAATTCCTCTGTTCTGCAAGTTGATGTGCGTGGGAAGATGGTTTGACATCAGACGCCACCCAAAGAACAGAACTTTTGTTGAGTCCCAACCCATAGGAAGCACTTCCCTTGGGTAAAAAAAAGGAAGCTGAGCATTTTGGTAATTTTACAGCGAGAGTATAATAACTTAAAAACGTGAGTATGTTTGGTTTTTTGATAAAATTTGTATTATATATATACAAAATCTCAATCTATTCCATTCATTTGCTAGATGAAATATTAAAATGTATGTGGACATAATTTCTCATCATTTGAAAATTTCTAAAAAAATTTTTGTACAAAAAATTATTTTTTAAAAAGATTTCATTATAATTAGTAAAGTTAGAAAATATAAATTTTATTAGAAGTTATTTCATATTATTTAAAGTTAATGTAATCATGGTACTCTAAAAAATTACAAGTTCTTTTATTTTTCTCGAATTTTTGAAAATTTATTAATATTTTATTATTTTCTGAATAAAATCGGATCTAACGGCATCTAATAGGATCTAACGGCATCTACCAGCATCTAACAGCATCTAATAGCATCTAACAGCATCTAACAGCATCTAACAGCATCTAACAGCATCTAATTTTTAAAATTAATAAGTTAATCATAATTTAACACCTGTAATATAATCCTAGGTCCCTTATAATGTCATTTAGACCATAAATTCAGAATTTGAAACTCATATTATATGATTTAATAAAATCATCATAATCTAACAGCGTCTAACAGCGTCTAACAGCGTCTAACAGCATCTAACAGCGTCTAACAACATCTAACAGCATCTAACAGCATCTAATTTTTGAAATTAATAAGTTAATCATAATTTAACACCTGTAATATGATCCTAGGCCCCTTATAAGGTCATTTAGACCTTAATTTCTAAATTTGAAACCCAGTTAATATGATTTAAAGAAATTCAACTTAATCTAACAGCGTCTAACGGCATCTAACGGCATCTAACAGCATCTAACAGCATCTAACAGCATCTAACGGAATCTAACAGCATCTAACAGCATCTAACGGAATCTAATAGCATCTAACAGCATCTAACAACATCTAATTTTTGAAATTAATAAGTTAATCCTAATTTAACACCTGTAATATGATCCTAGGCCCCTTATAAGGTCATTTAGATCTTAATTACGGAATTTGAAACCCGGTTAATATGATTTAAAGAAATCCAACTTAATCTAACAGCGTCTAACGGCATCTAACGGCATCTAACAGCATCTAACGGAATCTAACAGCATCTAACAACATCTAATTTTTGAAATTAATAAGTTAATCCTAATTTAACACCTGTAATATGATTCTAGGCCCCTTATAAGGTCATTTAGACCTTAATTACAGAATTTTAAACCCATATAATATGATTTAAAGAAATCCAACTTAATCTAACAGCGTCTAACGACATCTAATGGCATCTAACAGCATCTAACGGCATCTAACGGCATCTAACGGCATCTAACGGCATCTAACAACATCTAACAGCATCTAACGGCATCTAACAGCATCTAACAGCATCTAATTTTTGAAATTAATAAGTTAATCCTAATTTAACACCTGTAATATGATCCTAGGCCCCTTATAAGGTCATTTAGACCTTAATTTCTGAATTTGAAACCCAGTTAATATGATTTAAAGAAATCCAACTTAATCTAATAGCGTCTAACGGCATCTAATGGCATCTAACAGCATCTAACGGCATCTAATGGCATCTAACAGCATCTAACAGCATCTAACGGCATCTAACGGCATCTAAGGGCATCTAACATCATCTAACAGCATCTAACGGCATCTAACAACATCTAATTTTTGAAATTAATAAATTAATCCTAATTTAACACCTGTAATATGATCCTAGGCCCCTTATAAGGTCATTTAGACCTTAATTTCTGAATTTGAAACCCAGTTAATATGATTTAAAAAAATTCAACTTAATCTAACAGCGTCTAACGGCATCTAACGGCATCTAACAGCATCTAACGGAATCTAACAGCATCTAACCGCATCTAACAGCATCTAACCGCATCTAACATCATCTAACAGCATCTAACAGCATCTAATTTTTGAAATTAATAAGTTAATCGTAATTTAACACCTCTAATATAATCTTAAGGCCCTTATAAGATCATATATGTCTTCAAAACCAAATTTGGAACCCAAATAAATATATTAAATTATAATTAAAAATATTAACTCCACTTGATTTAATGAAATAAAAATTTATATAAAGAAATAAAATAGTAAAAAATATTATATATATTTTGGATGCCCGCGGGACACATGATTATTTTTGTAAAAAAAAATATTCATTTGTTAAGGCTCGTAGGACATTTATATATATTTTAAAAAATAATACATTTATTTTTGGAGGCCCGTGGGACACATTTAAATTTTTATAAAATATTATATTCAATTTTGGACGCCCGCGGGACACGTATATATTTTTATAAAAATAAAATACTCATTTTTTGAGGCCCGTGGGACATTTATATATTTTTAAAAAACAATACATTTATTTTTGGAGGCCCGTGGGACACATTTAAATTTTTATAAAACATTATATTCAATTTTGGACGCCCGCGGGACACGTATATATTTTTATAAAAACGAAATACTCATTTTTTGAGGCCCGTGGGACATTTATATATTTTTAAAAAACAATATATTCATTTTTGGACGCCCGCGGGACATGTATATTTTTTTATAAAAATAAAATATTCATTTTTTAGGCCCGTTGGACATTTATATATTTTAAAAAAACAATATATTCATTTTTGGACGCCCGCGGGATACGTATATATTTTTATCTTTATTTGCATTTTTTATCTTAAACTTCTATATTGCACCTTTCATCTTTTTATTTGCATATTTAATTTCTGCTTCTAACTTGCATTGTATTGAACCAGCTAACTCTCTAACTCACATTGCATATTTAATTTTAGGTCTCGCATTTACATGTTTATTTTTCTGTACTTTGCACTATATTTATTTTTTTGCTTTCGCATGTGCACGTTTATTTTGAAGTTCCGTACACATTTATTTTTATTACCTAACATTCTCCATTGTATATATTCTATATTTACAGGTCTATTTGTCGGCCCATAGTAGTGTGTAAAAAAATAACGTGCTACACAAGGTATGCAAGAGATTTAGCTGTCTTCGGCTTTATATTTGCAGAACGTGTATTCTTCGTCAATTTGAATTCCTCTGTTCTGCAAGTTGATGTGCGTGGGAAGATGGTTTGACATCAGACGCCACCCAAAGAACAGAACTTTTGTTGAGTCCCAACCCATAGGAAGCACTTCCCTTGGGTAAAAAAAAGGAAGCTGAGCATTTTGGTAATTTTACAGCGAGAGTATAATAACTTAAAAACGTGAGTATGTTTGGTTTTTTGATAAAATTTGTATTATATATATACAAAATCTCAATCTATTCCATTCATTTGCTAGATGAAATATTAAAATGTATGTGGACATAATTTCTCATCATTTGAAAATTTCTAAAAATTTTTTTGTACAAAAAATTATTTTTTAAAAAGATTTCATTATAATTAGTAAAGTTAGAAAATATAAATTTTATTAGAAGTTATTTCATATTATTTAAAGTTAATGTAATCATGGTACTCTCAAAAATTACAAGTTCTTTTATTTTTCTCGAATTTTTGAAAATTTATTAATATTTTATTATTTTCTAAATAAAATCGGATCTAACGGCATCTAATAGGATCTAACGGCATCTAACAGCATCTAACAGCATCTAACAGCATCTAATTTTTAAAATTAATAAGTTAATAATAATTTAACACCTGTAATATAATCCTAGGTCCCTTATAATGTCATTTAGACCATAAATTCAGAATTTGAAACTCATATTATATGATTTAATAAAATCATCATAATCTAACAGCGTCTAACAGCGTCTAACAGCATCTAACAGCGTCTAACAGCATCTAACAGCATCTAACAGCATCTAATTTTTGAAATTAATAAGTTAATCATAATTTAACACCTGTAATATGATCCTAGGCCCCTTATAAGGTCATTTAGACCTTAATTTCTAAATTTGAAACCCAGTTAATATGATTTAAAGAAATCCAACTTAATCTAACAGCGTCTAACAGCGTCTAACGGCATCTAACGGCATCTAACAGCATCTAACCGCATCTAACAGCATCTAACCGCATCTAACAGCATCTAACCGCATCTAACATCATCTAACAGCATCTAACAGCATCTAATTTTTGAAATTAATAAGTTAATCGTAATTTATAAGATCATATATGTCTTCAAAACCAAATTTGGAACCCAAATAAATATATTAAATTATAATTAAAAATATTAACTCCACTTGATTTAATGAAATAAAAATTTATATAAAGAAATAAAATAGTAAAAAATATTATATATATTTTGGATGCCCGCGGGACACATGATTATTTTTGTAAAAAAAAATATTCATTTGTTAAGGCTCGTAGGACATTTATATATATTTTAAAAAATAATACATTTATTTTTGGAGGCCCGTGGGACACATTTAAATTTTTATAAAATATTATATTCAATTTTGGACGCCCGCGGGACACGTATATATTTTTATAAAAATAAAATACTCATTTTTTGAGGCCCGTGGGACATTTATATATTTTTAAAAAACAATACATTTATTTTTGGAGGCCCGTGGGACACATTTAAATTTTTATAAAACATTATATTCAATTTTGGACGCCCGCGGGACACGTATATATTTTTATAAAAACGAAATACTCATTTTTTGAGGCCCGTGGGACATTTATATATTTTTAAAAAATAATATATTCATTTTTGGACGCCCGCGGGACACGTATATTTTTTTATAAAAATAAAATATTCATTTTTTTAGGCCCGTGGGACATTTATATATTTTAAAAAAACAATATATTCATTTTTGGACGCCCGCGGGATACGTATATATTTTTATAAAACATTATATTCATTTTTGGACGCCCACAGGACACGTATATATTTTTATAAAAGCAAAATATTCATTTTTTGAGGCCCGTGGGACATTTATATATTTTAAAAAAATAATATATTCATTTTTGGACGCCCGCGGGATATGTATATATTTTTATAAAACATTTTATTCATTTTTGGACGCCCACAGGACATGTATATATTTTTATAAAAGTAAAATATTCATTTTTTGAGGCCCGTGGGACATTTATATATTTTAAAAAAATAATACATTCATTTTTGGAGACCCGCGGGACACATTTAAATTTTTATAAAACATTATATTCATTTTTGGACGCCCACAGGACACGTATATATTTTTATAAAAGCAAAATATTCATTTTTTGAGGCCCGTGGGACATTTATATATTTTAAAAAAATAATATATTCATTTTTGGACGCCCGCGGGATATGTATATATTTTTATAAAACATTATATTCATTTTTGGACGCCCACAGGACATGTATATATTTTTATAAAAGCAAAATATTCATTTTTTGAGGCCCGTGGGACATTTATATATTTTAAAAAAATAATACATTCATTTTTGGAGACCCGCGGGACACATTTAAATTTTTATAAAACATTATATTCATTTTTGGACGCCCACGGGACACGTATACATTTTTATAAAAATAAGATATTCATTTTTTGAGATCCGTGGGACATTTATATATTTTATAAAAACAATACATTCATTTCGTGAAGCCCGCGAGACACATTTAAATTTTTATAAGACATTATATTCATTTTTGGACGCCCACGGGACACGTATACATTTTTATAAAAATAAGATATTCATTTTTTGAGATCCGTGGGACATTTATATATTTTATAAAAACAATACATTCATTTTTTGAAGCCCGCGGGACACATTTAAATTTTTATAAAACATTATATTCATTTTTGGACGCCCACAAGACACGTATATATTTTTATAAAAACAAAATATTCATTTTTCGAGAGCCGTGGGACGTTTATATATTTTATAAAAACAATACATTCATTTTTTGAAGCCCGCGGGACACATTTAAATTTTTTATAAAACATTATATTCATTTTTGGACGCCCACGGGACACGTATACATTTTTATAAAAATAAGATATTCATTTTTTGAGATCAGTGGGACATTTATATATTTTATAAAAACAATACATTCATTTTTTGAAGCCCGCGGGAAACATTTAAATTTTTATAAAACGTTATATTCATTTTTGGATGCCCACGGGATACGTATATATTTTTATAAAAACAAAATATTCATTTTTTGAGATCCATGGGACGTTTATATATTTTATAAAAAATAATATATTCATTTTTTGAGGCCCGTAGGACACATTTAAATTTTTATAAAAGAACTGATTCATTTTTGGACGCCCGCGGGACACATATGTATTTTAGAAATACAAAATATGCATTTTTTGGACGCCCGCGGGCCATTTATATATTTTTGAAAAAAAACATTTATTTTTTCAAGCCCGTGGGACACGTATATATTTCATATAAATAGTAATAATTAATTTGATATTTTACGTCAATGTAAATATTTATATTCCATTATTTTCAATACTCCATAAACCAAATCAAAATTTAATACCTTATGAAATATTTAAAATCTTAATTTTAATTTTAATTTTATATTAAAACATTTAATTTTCTTAATGCCTCTGATAAAGATATAATATTATACTAAATATTTGATAAATTATATATAACTGTAGCTTAGTTTTAATATGTAAATATATGTTACCTTTTGGGATTAGTTAAATGATCAATTTTGCATATAATTATATTAAATTGAAATTTGATAACAAATTTTATTAAATACGGCTAAAATAATAGTTTTTCAAGCGGTTATATAAATTTTAAAGTGATATTGAAGATTATTTCAAACATCATTTTTATGTGGACAAATAATCCTATAATATTATTAAATTCTAATGCATCTGAATCTAATAACTTTTTATATTTTACACAAGAATAGTTTTTTTTTTAAAGGATATGTAACCCATTTAATTAGTTTAAACTAAAATTACAAATTTTCTGACTTCAAACGATCAACATAAACATACAATTTCATAAATATTTATAATGAACCAAAAATATATAGAAAATTTCATCATATATAACACATCTAAATATGTACCCTCGTGTTATATCTCCTGTATATTTTCTATATATTTATATTTTTCTATAATTGCTTGGTAATATATAGAAAGTCAAAATTGTATGTTTAGGTTGATTTCGAACGGAAAAAGCAGTCAAAATCGGAATTGGTGCAAAAGTCAAAATTCAGCCGGTCAAAAAATCTTTTTTTTTTTATTTTTGTTGTTTTTTATAAACATGTATAGGTGTATTTAACTTATAAATCAAGTTTTATCATTTTTGATGCTTTTAAGTACTTTTTATT
This sequence comes from Annona cherimola, assembly GCA_030490835.1. Taxonomy (NCBI): domain Eukaryota; kingdom Viridiplantae; phylum Streptophyta; class Magnoliopsida; order Magnoliales; family Annonaceae; genus Annona; species Annona cherimola. Next base: position 29,905,053 of record CM059971.1, on the reverse strand, counting down.
TTTAAACATAATTACTTTTTTGTTATTAACATTTTTTATTTAAACTTTATTTTACTATTATTATTTATTAAACCGAAGTAAATTTTCATTTTAATCAGGTTCAACTTGATAAGAAGCGAAGTCTCTGATAAAAAAGTTGAATTTTTTTCAAGATTTATAAATGCTAAATAGCCAACAAAATCAAGTCTTTTTCATTATTTCATGTCAATTTTCACCATTGTATCTTCGAGATCTTCTATGAAAGCAAGAATATAAGTAGAATTTTAGAATTAAATAAATATATAAAGATATATTTAAATATAATAATTAATTTAAATTTAATAATATAAAGATACATAAATATATAAAACTATAACAATTATTATACATGATTTTTTAAAAATAAAATTGTAATAAATTATTTTTATTTAAATTATGTATAACTATAATTAAAATTTAATAATATAGATATATGTGACTTGTTCGTATTGATTTAAGAATAACGATATATGCATTTTCGTTGTAACATTTTCTTCAATATAAAGAGTTAAATATACGGTAACCCTTAATATTCACTTATCTCTCCGCTTGTTCATTCAATTTTAAATCAATAAATTTTAAAAAATACATATTAACTATAATTGCATTAAATCAATACAAAATTATGTATTAAATAGAAATCTTATAAATTAATTTGAAACGAAGATCACTATAATGTAGTTCACTTAACACAAAAATACGAAGTAATTTTGTTCACCGGATTCAATCAAATAATTTAGACCTTATGAATTAATACTAGAACATTTTTATAGAAAAATCATATAATGTTTGAGTTTATAATTAAATATTATACCTATATATTAGTTAATAATATTTTAAATTTCTTACCTGGAGGCATTAAATTTAAACAAAAGATATTTACATTTTTAATAGCAAAAATTATATCACTCATCCTTTTTTGTTATAAAATTTTTGCAAACAAAATAAAGTTTGCAAATAAAAATAAAGTTTATATCAACATTAAGTTTTTAATCTTTGATTATAATTCAAGTTAAAATAATAAATTTTAAACAACAATAGGTATTAATTTAAACAAATTAAATCAATATTCAATTATTAATTTAACAAAAATTTGTATTGTATAGAAACTTTATAAAAATTGCAACGCATGTAGTTATTTTGTATCATTTTTCGCACCGTGTTTAAGTGAAATTACATTGAAATTGTATATAAATAAAAAATATTCAAATTATTTTAATAATATCAATTTTATAAATGTATAATTAAAAATAATAGAAGATAATATCTTCAATTATAATATATCTACAATTTTTAATGGTCACGTAAGCTTCTTCTATTTTCGTGATTCTAAGTAATTTATGGGATTAGTTCAATATTCAATTTAGTAAATAACTATATTTAATAGAAATTTTATAATAAAATTTATTAAAATTATAAAATAATATTATTATAGTTTATATTACAAGTTTAACTTATTAATATACTAATTGTGATTTATTGTTACTAGAATTAATAAATTTAAAATAAAAATAAAAATTTATTTGCTTCAAGTGAAATCAATGCAAAATTATCAATTTAATAAATATTTAGATTGAATAAAAATCTATAAAAAAAATTTCATGTTATAGAACACTTCTAGATATAGTCCAATCAAATTTAAAGTCTAATGAAATTTTTTTGATATAAAACTATAATTTAGATTTAAATAAACTAAATATATATGATTTTTGGGACTAAATCAATAATTAAGTATTTTTGTATTAGTAAAAAAATTTTAATGAATCCAACTAAATCTAACATCTAACTATAAACTTTTATATGTATTTCTATTTTTTCACACAGAAATTATGAAAATTGCATTTAATAAAGTGTCTTTTGTGTTTTTTTTTTGAGAAAAATACAATTTTCTCATAAAAATTTTCATTTAATAATTTGGGAAGTGATTACTGGGTTATTAAAATAATTGGGGAAGAATTGTAAAATTATTTGAATAGTTCATTTTGCAAAATGAGTCGCATGTGCACCAAAATACTGTGCATCGGTGGAGTACCGAACTCCGGTGCTCCACCATCTTCCTCTTTCTGAAGCCATGCTCGCACGAACCCACCTTCTCCGATATACATTTTTCTCTCTCCGATGTCAACAGAGGTGGTGTATTTTGCCACTCTATAGCCGGCTAAAAAAATTTCCCACCGTCCCAGCTCAAATCTAACACCGATAGCAGTGTTTTTTCTCCAAAATCCGGTGGCTTCTTACCTTTAAGATTCGGCTCCGGCAATCAGCACCCAGCAAATCGGAGCCGACCGATTGATTTCCGACAGAAACTGCTGTATATCGGCAGTAAACGTAGACAGTAGCCAGAGCCGTTTTGCATCTCCCAATCAGATCTTCTTCTCCAAAGTTTCGTCCACCACCTGAAACAAACGAACCTAAGATCCATTCACCGGCTATTAGATTCACGGCCATCAACAACAACAGATCCAAAGGAAAAATCCACGAAGAAAGAAAGGGCAGAAGGGGCGCCGACCCGTGCAAGCTGCCTGTGGAGATTTCAGAGAGGGGAGGAGAGAGAGAAAGGGCCAGAGTGGAGCATGCCCAATCGACACGCCTGCAGAGAATTTCGAGTTACCGAAACTACCCCTTTAAATCCAAATCGTCGAATGGAAATCAACGGTGGATAGCTGACTTCCTATAAGAAAAACGCAGAAAACGCTTCCTATGGGTTGGGCCTCACTTTTGTTGGCTTTTTGAGCTTCCATAGGGCCCAACAAATAACAAGCATAGGGTCTCCCTCTTGGTAAAATTGAATTCCTTTTGTAGTAGTCCTTCTTGATAATGTATTAGGCGGTATGCAGATTGGACCCGAAAGATACCATCTGGTTCTATATTCCAATTCCAGTAGCAGCACTACCCTTTGAAGCATATTATTTGAGGGATTCGTTCTTTGTTTGAATGGTATTTGATTTCATGTACTTGGGTGAAGCTTGCTTTGTGTACAAAGGTGCAAAAATTCATTTTAAAATTTCTTTTATACAACTGTTAATCTAAGTGTATTTAAATCATGTATAAATTTTTATCATTTTTGGAGGTTTGTAGTTTTTTATATTTTTTGAATTAGTGGCAATTTTGTAATTCAAAATTATGAAAATGCCTCTGATTTTAAAAAATTCAAAAAATTATCTACAAATCTCTAAAAATGATAAAATTTGATACACATATTTAATACACTTAATGTGTGTTTGGGAAATGATAAAACTTTTGAATGAAAAGTGTTATTGTAAAAGTTGTTGAAATGAAATTAAATTATGTGATGTAATAGGAGTAATTATTAGGTGTAAAGAGAACAAAGTTAAAATAGATATGCTAATTGTATGGGTAGTTGTATAGAAATGATTGAAAAGTAGGATAGTTGTGTAGAAATATGTGAAGAAACGATTTAGAAATAGGGTAGTCATGAAGAATGAAAACTTTTAGTTTGAAAACTTTTAGGGTTAAAAAAACCCTTCAGATTAATAATTGCATAAAAATTTTAAAAATGAATTTTTGCCCTGGAGCACACCAAATAACGACCTTAGTTGAATTAGACCTGTTTCAAAATGGTATAGTGGAACCAGTTTCGTGTGAGGCACGTGAAATGATTTTGAAACATGAGTTCCATGGATAGTGTTTAATAGAATCAATAATATTGCTTCTATATGTGTGTGTATATATATAGCCCAAATCTCTTTCATTTTCATATCTTTACGATTGATTAAAAATCTACTCTGTTCATTATATTTATAATGCGTTGAGGAAATGATAAAATTTTGAATGAAAATCTATTATGTTCATTTTATTTATTTAACTCAGATGTCAAATTTCATTCAAATCAAATATGAGCATCGCCTACACTGATTAAAAATTTATGTTCATATATAAATTATGAAAAAATTTAAATCTATGCATATAGAAAATATGAAAATATTTTAAAAATCATTTATCTAATTATTAATGACATTTTAAACAGTTTTGATATTAAAAATTGATATTTAAAAATTGATATTTAAAAATTGATATTTAACATCAAGATATTTTATTGTGCTGATTTTAGATATTTTTAAATAGGATCATGCACAATAATACTAGAAAATGAAAGTGTTTCTTGGACAATATTACATAGAAAAATTGTAAATAATATATGCAAACCTGATGGTGGATGAGGATAATTTTGTTGTCAATTCTGAAGTGCTTCCAGATAAAAAAGAGCTTCTGCGACTATCAAATATACGACCATCATAAGTAACTCTTTGCCATCAAACCAATGCAACTGTGAAGCACATGATGAAAAGCCCCGTAATATTTTGTACTGTGCAACTTTTTCTACGATATATCATGTTTACTAATTATAACAAACCATATAGGAAACATGTGTACCATCAAAGGCTCTTAAGCAATCTTTGAAACAAGGATAATATATGTTGTTATTTTCTATTTCATCAGGAATATTTTTAAAGTATGTCTTCAGGCTTTAACATGTCACATGACATTTTTAATTTGTCTAAAAACAGCACAAAACGTTTATTAATAGCTTCTCCTTATTATTGAAAAACATGAATTAGTCTATCTTCAACCCCTTGACCAAGAGTCACAAAACAAAACCACGATTATAAGTTTGTATATGAAGATCGTCGTGGAAAATAGATGAACTATTAGATTTTACTTAGTTGTACATGAGAAATGACTTTTTTATTTTTAAAACTCAAAGTAAGATATTTAAAAATATTAATAAGATGTAAAAAATATATATAGAAACCTCGTGCTTGGCCCACACATGGGAGTTTGTTTCAACGCCACCCGGCTGGAAATCCTATTTTTATTTTTTTGAAAAGATTTTTTTTTTATAAAACTCTTAATCTATGTGTATTTAATCTATAATCTAAGTTTTACCATTTTTAGAAATATGCATATATATATCTATTATTTTTAAAATAGCAAAATCCCTCTATTTGTAAAAATAAAAAATTTCATTTAAAAAGTACCAAAATCCCTCTATTTTAAAAAATAAAAATTTATATAAATTTTCAAAAATGATAAAATTTGGGTAATAAATTAAATACATCTATGTTCAGAGTTTTATAAAAGAAAATTTCAAAAAAATAATAATAAATGAAAATTTTAGATGATTGCATTGATATATTCTCCCCACATGAGTCTAAAAAATATAAAAAATTACGAAAATAGTTTAGTACATCGAGTGCACTTCAGTGCACTGGTGCACCCGATCGCAAACTATAATCCTACTCTTGGTTTTTAATTTAATTAATAATTCTTGTTTCAATGCACCTAGGCGTAAAATTTAATTTTAAACTTTTAAATTTTTCTATAAAAAGGTTAATATAGACAATGCAATGAAAATTTATTTCAGTCCAAGTAATATGCATATCGGAACAAAATACAATCTTTGTTGCTACCGGTGTGGTTTTATCGTCAAGTTGTAACAAAATCTATTATGTTGCAAAAATTGGTCGTTCTTATGTTGAATTGCAACGAAATTGCAAAAAAGATTTTCGTTGCAATTGAATGCAAAATTGGAATGAAATGATGCTTCGTTCTTGTCAAAGTAACAAATTGCAATGCAAACTATCTATTGCAAAATTGTAATAGCTATTAAATAGCAAAAAATGCAACGAGAAATCTTTTTCTCGTTACCGATGGACATAGTTGCAATAAAATCTTATTTGTTTGTGAAAGATGTTGCTAATATATACCAAAAAATTGCAATGAAAAATCTTTTCATTGTTATTTATGAACACATGTGTGTATTAGATAATATACATTTGGCATCTTATCTTATATTTTTGAAGATTAACTAAAAAATGGATTATCAACCTTAAACATATATATGCTAAGAAAAAAAAGTAAATGGGCTTGACGGGTAGATCAAAATATCTAATATTTAAGGTATGTGATTAAATCATATATTCAAGCATGTTCTTTGATATTATCTTTTCGACATCAGTTTTGGGGAATACTACTAAATCAATTGTTAATTTGTCAATGGGTTTTAATCATCATAAAATACAATTTAAGAATTGTTGGAGTTTCTTTAACTATTAAAGCATATTTGTTTATTTTTTATATTAATATTGTTTACTAGCTAATTTAATATTTGAAATATATTATTTCATATCATATATACATTTACTTGTGTTGTGTTCATTTTTAGATGAACGGTAAGAAACTTAATTATGTTAATTACTATTCATTTATTTGATATTTAAATAATAAATAACTATACAAAATATATTAACGTCAAAATTTATGTATTATGTTCATAGCATAGAGCAATAGATAATTTCTTATTAACTAATGTTCAAGAAATATTATTTCTTATGATTCCATATATATAAGAAAATCATTATAAAATGATATTATTTCTCATAGTCTCTTAGTTAAGTTATTGTATATTTTTTAGTTGACGGGAAATACTTTCATGTAGTAATCTATGCCATTAATAATTGAAAATGAAATTAAGATAGAATCAAATCTCATATTTTCTAAAAACTAATAATATATTTTTCATTTCCAATGTAATTTTTTCAATCTCAATACACCTTTGTCTATTACCAATACACAATAATGCATTTTTAATCTTACATTCTCATTCTATCCTCATCCTATTTAAGCTGCAGATAGCTTTTGAAATAAAATATTAAATAAATTCTAAAATTGTCGATTTTTTCGTAGAATTAATGATCTAACCCACATTTGCATTAAAGAAATAAAAAAGCAAAAAATAAAAAAAAGGGTTGTGCGCATCAGAAGCTCAATTGAATCGAACACAATAAAAAATTCAAGTTACAAATTGCTGCCTCAAGTTACAATAGCAGTCAGATCCAACTTCCATAGGATGTTTTGTCCGTTGTGCACGATGGCCCTGCGAACTGTACCGCACGCAATGCGCGTCCGTGCTAACCTCTAATAACAATCGTTCCTCTTTGGCTTTTCTCAAAATTCTCTTGCTATCTACTGATTCTTTCGTTGTGTTTGTTTCTCTCCGTAGATTTCAAACCGAGAGATGGAGCAAACCAATTTCCCAAGCGATCTGGTAGTAGCAATCGTTTGTCGTTTGCCCAAGAAATCTCTAGCGAGATTCAAGTTCGTGTGCAAGCAATGGCGCAGTTTGATTTCCAATCGCAACCGCGTCGTCTCCAGGACAACCCATCAAGGCCTCGTTTGTCAAGCCTTAATCATTCCTGAGGAGTTAGCATCGGATGCTTCATCCGACGATTTGGAAGCATCCGAAGACATGAAGAAGGCGAGTTCGCAGCTGAGTTTCCTTCACGTTGACACCGAGGGGAATGTATCTCAGCAAAGCACTGGCCCCTGCAGCAACAGCAACGACAACAAAAACATGGGACAAAACCGTTGCCTCATCGGTTCATGCAATGGATTTCTTCTTTTCGACTCTGAACTCGTTTCAGATAATGTCCAAGAATATTTGGTGTATCATCCGGCTTCCAAATGTTGTTGGAATATTACTCCTCCCCAAAACCGAGAGACCATTTTCATGGGTCTAGCAACCGGTGGTGGCTCTCATTTCAAACTGGTACGCATCACACACCATCGTAGAAATCTTGGGTCACAAGTATGCTCTTCTAACAATCACGAATGGTGGGAACAGTCTCCACCTTCTCATACCGTTCCTCCTCATGCACTCCCAATTACCGTAAGCGAATGTCGGTCAGTTTTTGTTGGGGGTTCCCTGCATTGGATTTGGAGGAATTTCCTTCTCATCTTCAACTTAGAGAATATGAATTATCAGCTGGTCAGCTTGCCAAGCATTTTTGGCAGTCGGCAGGGGCCGAATTATTGTATTTGGGAATCAGAAGGGTCCTTGAACTCTTGTAATGTCGGCCACGACAACAGATCAATTGGCATATGGAGCCTACAAAGGGGAGATTGGAGCCCCAAGCGAAATAAGTACTCCTATAGATGGAAAGACAAGCATCGAGGAATCCTTGCACCTCCACAGGATAAAACCGGACATCCCATCTTCATCCGGCCTTTTGCTTTCAACGATGACTTTGGAATTGTATATTTGGAAGTTAGTTCAAGTCGCCAAGTTTTTTCTTACAACCTTGCAACTAAGGAAATGAAGGGAGATTGCAGAAGTTTATTTGAAGGCTTAGATAATCGTTCTTACTGACATGCTTTTCCTTTCTTATACCCTACTCTATTGGATATAGCATCTAAAGCGATGGAGGAAGACACAACAAGTAATCCATCCCATTCAATATGATAATGTTATAGTATTTCAGCCCAAAACCAAGGAGTGTAGTTAACATAAAAAAAGAAAAAAAAGAAAAAAAAAGAGGGAAGTGTAGCTGCTTCTTGGTGCATGATTTGTGGTCATGCCATCATTGTAGACTTTATTTTGATTGATAACTAGACTTTCGTTAAACCCTTTTACCAACTGTTCTGATGCTCTATTTTGGTTGACATTAGGCCTAGTTGAAGCCTAAAGGAGAGTAATGCTCTTATATCAGGGCATTCTCTCTTACTCAGCAAATGACATCCCCGGTTGTGGCTACGTGGGCCACAGGCCCACATTAATTTGCAAACAAGGTTTAGAAGTGGTATGTTTTTGTAAAATTAACAGGCATGAAGTTTTCACGCCCAATGATCTGTTATGATGACACTTTTTTTAAAACAAATTTCAAAAATTTTAATAAAATTATTAATTAGTGCATTTTATCTATAAACTAAGTTTTACTGATTTCGGAGATTGGTATGTATTTATTTTTATTTTTAAACACAAGTTTTCACCCTTATGAAAATGACCATAATACCTGTTTTATTAAAAAAATTTTAAAAAAAATTAACAAGATAGTATTTCATAGTCTCGGTCAACTCACACGGGATGAGAAGACAATTTTGTGCTATACCGATTTTAATTTTATCCGTAAAAATAGACATAAAATAGATTTTTATTCTATTAAGGGTATGTTTGGCATCGATGAAAACTTTTTGACGTATTTTTTAGTAAAAAAATGTCAATCAGGCTAGGATATATCAGTACATTCGTGACTCTGGCGTGAGCATTCATGCATCTTTGCATTAATTATCATGGTCAACATTGTATGAAAAAGTCGTTCGTTGCTGAGAAGTTTTGAAATTTTTTATAGCGCCTATTGTGCACTTCTTCCAACATTATTGCCATAGCTGGTATATGCGGCATACCTATCCTGCTGAAAGACGGCCACTAAAGTGGTGAAAAGACAGGTTTTGCACATAGCCCCTTGTTGTTGAAAAGTTTTTGTTGTTTCAGGAAGTTTTCGTCAATGCCAAACACACCCTAAATATTAAAATTGGCATTGTTACTACAGTAGTTCCCCGCAATGTTTTAAAAATCAAATCGTTGGTGATTTACAATGTCACATTTATATATTATGGTAAAGTTCTTTCATATGGAGACACTAAACTCTCACAAATCCTCTATAGAGACAAAGCTCCATTTATAATAAAGGGAGATGAACTCGCATCAATTAGACCACTCACATCAATTGTGGAAATCCATACTCCCACGGAGGGAAGACGAGTCGAAACCGCGCTGGCACTGTTAACGTCCTAAGCGCGGACCAACTGGGACAATACCTAGTTGGCTGCGGCGATGAGTTTTTGTTTCTTATAATTCTGGCAGTTACATTCGACTTGGCAAACAAATTATGTTTCGATAGAAAAATTGGCCTTCTGCTATAGACTGTAAGCTTTTAACTTATATGTTTTATATAAATAATACCATAGAATAAATTTTACAAATTTTTATTTATTAAAAAGATGAACAAGATCAATATTGCGTATATAATTTTAAATCTACTAAAATTATAATTTATAATGCTATGCTTTTAAGTGTAATTGCTTTATAAGTTTCAAATATTTTCATTTTTTTATTGTATTAAATCATAGATTAACATAAAATATAATATACACTATAATATTCTCATATATTCTTATTAAACTAAATTTATAGATTAACTTAAAATTGATATATGGCATAATAACATTGAGTTACACCACATTCATGACTATGTATCACTCAATAGTATTTTTATGAAAATTTTTAATGTCCTAACTATATTTTTATAAGAATATATTTGTATTTTTCCGCAAACCGAAACACATTAGAAATTAGAAAAAGAGAGGAGAGAATAAAAAAAGAAGAGGGAGAAAGGGGGAGAGAGAGAGGAGAGAAGAGGGAGAGGAGAAAATTTAGAGAGAAAGAAAGAAAAAAAGGATTTGGAATGGAGGAGAAGGAAAAGGTAGAGAAGAAAAGGGTGCAAAAGGCTATAAATTAAAGAGAGATAAGATAAGAAGGTAGAAGAGAGAGAGAAGGAAAATAGAGATTAAAGAGTAGAGAAGGAAAATAAAAGAGATAGAGAGAGGAGAAGAAGAAAATGTAACTAATTAATAACACCTTAAATTAAATCTAATCTAATAAAGTAATTAACAGACTATAGAAATAAATTATAATTTAGAACTTAATAAAAATACATTAAATTTAATCTAAATATTGTAAAGTAACAAAAAGCAGCAAATTTAATTAAAATTACAAAATAAAATTTGACACCTACAACTCAAAGAAACTCCAAAGCATAAAATTAAAATTTAACCACCCCAATAATCCACAACACAACTCAACTACATTTGGTGGAACATAATTTTATGCTCCAGGGTATACTTAGTTTTGGTGCATTCAGGTGCAAATACCCATTTCCTTGTATTTTTTTGAAATTTTTTTTACACGAATGTTAATGTAAGTGTATTTAACATATGTATCAATTTTTATCAATTTTGAAGATTTTTAAATATTTATTTTTAAAATTTTAAAATTAGTGGCATTTTTAAAATTACTAAAAATGCCACTAATTTTAAAAATTTTAAAATCTCTAAAAATGATAAAAATTTATACATGTGATAAATAGAATTAGATTAACAGTCTAGTAAAAAAATTTCAACAAAGATATTAAAAAATAAATTAAATATGCTTAAGTGATAAGTGCAGTTATGTGCATGAAATCGTATTCCACATTTGGCAACTTATTATTTGGGATTTGTTGCCCTTGCCCGTTAAGGGACCCCCATTTTACACTTACGGAACAAGGCCCGGCTTTAATGGCATCGATGTGGGATACTCAAAATGCCTACTATAGCTTCCTGACCTACGTCTGGTTTTGGAGAGACAAAGCAGTTGGATGATGTTGACCTTGATTTGGGCGGTCGGAGACGATGCTACTGCTGTGGTCTATGAACGGTGGCTGCAAATTAGAACATGTTGCTCAAATAGAAGAGGCAGGGGCGTTGGTGCTGCTTTAATTAGATCATGGTGCCGCTGCAATTGTTAGGAAAGACAGATTCGGGAATGCCGGATAACTGCTGGTTGCTGGAGTGGTGCAATCAGATTGGATTTCTTGGCGTGATTGCAACATGCTGTTGATCAGTGCTAAAATTAATGCTTCGAGATGATGGGCAGAGCTGCTGCAATGGAAGCCGAAACATGGCGGTTTGAAGCTACTGTATTTTGATGAAGTGCGGCTGGCTGAATTTCTACCAGCCAAGATGAGAGCTGCTGTGATTTTTGGGATGAGATGGGCGTTCGATTTTGAGCATAATCATGGTTGATGGATAAGATTGATGCTATTGGGTATGTTGGAATTTTCTGGCCGGGAAATTTGCTTTTAGGATGGGGCAATGGATTGGTTGGATATAGAGAGCAGATTGATGATTCTTGGGGCGTTGCATCATGTTGATATTGCTGATCGTGGAATAAGTAGGGGTGCAACTCGGGTTCATGAAACTCGAGTTCATCTCTGACCTTAATCCTAACCCTATTTATAAAACATCAACCCTAACCCTAACCCTAACCCTATTTATAAAACTTGAACCCTAACCTTATTTTTGAAAATCGGGTTCGGGCTGAGTTTCGGGTTGGAATTTATGTTAATAAATTTACATTTTATTTAAAAGTGATAAGTTTAGAATTTCATATGAATAAATAATAATAACAAATTATGTAGGTAAACATAATAATATATAATCAAACTACATATTTTTTAAAAATAGTAATGTAAAGAATATTTCTAAAAAAAATTTAACATCAAAACTAAGATAAAGAAAAAAAATTAATAAGTGTGAAAATGAATGATAGAAAAAAAAGATAAATATAAATGAAATAATATATTTTATTTACAATAAAATTACAATATGTCAAATATGTATTCAAATATAGATATAATAACATAAAATATGAAGATATAAAGAAATATTGTTTTAAATAATATGTATATAATAAAAAATAAAATGGAAAATCAGGCTCGGGTTCACTTGAACCCTAACCCTATCATATTTACAAATCGGGTTCCTCGGGTTCAGGTTATGAAAAATCAAATTCCAACACTGCCCCAAGTCGGGTTCGGCGGGCCGATTCGGGCTCAACCCGGCCAAGCTGCACCCCTAGGAATCAGGGCTTTCCGGTGGGTTTTGGTATGGCTGGTGGCGTTTCTGCAGGAGCCGATGTCAGCTGAAATTGTTGCTGCATCGGTGAAGACGCTGCTGAACTTGTACTGTAGAAGAAGATGCTGCTGGTCGGCCATTGATTAATTCCACGGCTGCAAATTTGGATGGCTGCTGTTGCCGAATTAGATGGCCGCCGGTTGCTGCTTCATGGCTGCCAAATTAATGAGATTTCGGTTTTGGGCGTTGCAAGTTTGGTGGAGCTTGGAATTTTACGCCGCTGGGCTGGGAGTTGCTGTTGCCATGGAAGACACACGTTGTCGTGCTGCTGCCAACGTTGGTGACGAGCAGAGGCGGATAGCCATGGCCCAAGAAGATGGAGCGCCAGATTTGGTACTTTGGCAGTCGAAGAGAGAAAGAAAGAGGAGTTTTGATCAAGTAATCCAACCAATCTCAGTCATTGAATTCCTAAGATAAAGTTAGTAACAAGTTTATTTTTGCTTAATCTTAATAGAAGAAAACAGATTTGAGCCATTAAATGGGATTTAATAGTAGTATTTTGTTAGCAAATAAAAATTAGATTAAACATATCCTATCCATGATCAGCTACATAATCTAAATGATCCAAATAGTTAGATGGGTGTAAAACTAATTTTTCATCAACATATGATATTAGATCATATGTTGGATACCTTGATGGATGACTAGATTTGAGAATCATCAACATATGATATTAGATCATATGTTGGATACCTTGATGGATGACTAGATTTGAGAATCTTCAATTATGTAACTTTAATTGATATATTATTAAAAACTGTTATAAGTTGATCTAGATCATGAAATCATGATTTTGAAAATCAAAAAATATGATTTTAAAAATAAAAGTATCTACAAATCTCCAAAAATAGTAAGAATTGATATAAATATTAAATACATTTAGATTAACAGTTTTATAAAAAGAAAATTCAAAAAAATTTAGAAACATGAGTTTTTGTACAATAGTGCACCGAAGCTTAGCGCACACGGGTGCACCAATAACTTCCCATGCTATATAGGCAAAATATTAAATAATTATATATTCTTATATGTTTAAATTTTTTGTTTTTTTACATATATTTTTATATTTTTTGAGGTTAAAAAATATTTCGTCATACAGTTCTATATTGGTACAAAGCAACCATATTATTTTGATTTTAGAAGGGGCCAATACCCAGCGCAATACCAATATTCTGAACCATGATTCAACTCATAATATAATGCTTTGAAAATAAAAGGGACTTGGTTTGAGACAATGGTAAACTTAACCAACTTGTTGAATAAAAGACTTAGAAGTTTCGCTGTAAAAAAGATGTATTAGTTGATGGGTATGGGATGAAAAAATCAACTCTAAGTAGCTGGACATTCAATTGATAAAGTAAACAAGGGCAACTTGGAAGCTGCAACTCTTTTAACAAAAGGCTGTAAACACTTGCCTAAAATTTGAAGGAAAATTTATACATTTACAAACATGTGTGTATAATAAATATAGAATAAATATTCTTTATAAATTTTTTAATAATAGCACGTGCTTCAAATATTTAAAACTTACTGTTAATATATATAATACATTCAAAAGTATAATTATTGTCAATTTGGGGAATTTTAGAAGGAATTATGGGTATTTTGATATTTTTTAATAAATCAGGTGTGAAATTGCAAATTTCAACAATTTATGTTTATATAATAAATAACAAGAAAGGGCGCAAACTATAAAATTTTAAAAAATCAAGCCACGCACAGGCCTTGTGGAGCTAAACATTCCAAAAGTCAAATTGCATTTTCTAGAAGGGTACAAATGGTCTTATTAGCCAAAATAAATAAATAAATAAATAAATAATTAGGTAAAATGAGGTGGCCATTTAGGCACCACGACTGGGTGTGTTGGGAGTTTATAAATGGCATTGGATGACCCATCTTGATTACAAAAATAGGGAGAAGAATCAAAAAGAAAGAAGAGAAAGGAGATGGCAGAGTTGATTGGAAGAACAAGTTAATCTAAGCCATAGGTCCACCTCATCCATGTTAGTAATTATTTTTTTCATATATTTTTTATTACATTCAGTGGTGTCAATGGTGAAGATCAATTTGAATTATTGAATTTGGAAGAAAGATTTCAGATTTGAAGGAATAAAGTTACTATCCACAAAAATCAGATTTGTTAAATCTGATGGAGGCCAATTTTAATTCATGAATTGGGGATTTTTGGTACTTGAACATGACATGATCAAAGCTGTTATTTGGGAAATTCTGCCTGAAATTTTGATTAAAGTGGACCCAAATAGATCTTATATTATTAGACAGTAAGAATATGATCTCAGCCCGTCAACTCATGATTCCATACATAATCTAGATGATCTAACTGTTAGATATGTAAAATTTAATTTTATATGAAAATACGATGTTAAACAATGTGTTGACATCTTGATGGATGATTAGATTTAAGCGCATACAATTCTGTCATGATAATATCATATTAGTAGAAATTATAATTAGTTGATCTACACCGTTAAAATTTTAATTAAAAGGTATTTTAATGATCTAAATTGTTGGATTAGGACAACATAAGTGATGTGTGCTTTGATCTATGAACTACATCTATGATCAAAACTGCGATTAGTGGTTTAGATTAACAATTATAACAATTTATAAGTTAACTTACAAAATCCATGTAGTAAGTCTGTCTCTCAAAAGAAAAATATATAAAAATAGTAAATAAATGATTTCTAGCATTAATTTATCAGAACTCATGATATAACTACTAATTAACAACTAAAATTTCATATTAAAATATTTCAGAATTTGTAAATTAAAAATCCTATGATATCAACCTGAATAATAAACGACTAAAAAAATAGCTATTTTCAATATTTTTCATAACTTTTATATAATTTTGATCTAAAAATTTTATATGATATAAAACATTTCTCAAATATCACTCAAAAAATATAAAAATAAATTTTTAGGTAAGATAAATATAGGAAAAAATTAACATGATTTGTACTGTTACTAAATATGCACCCCTGTCTAGCAAAATTAAAATGTATAAATAATAATTATTTTATGCCGAAATTATTTTATTAGTCAATTCATGTAGTTATTGATTTATTATAAAAATTTTAGACTTAAAATCCTTAATTTGATTATAAAAATAAAAAAACTTAGTAGTTAATTTCGACAATTATAAGTAGATTGAAGAATAATCAAAATAAAATTTAGACTCAAAGGATAACGATAAGAAATGACACGATTAGTAAAAATACTTTACATAATCCATGTGAAATTTTTTTATAAAATATTTAAAGAATTTTTAAAATTAAATTGGACAAGAATATACTACTAAAACTTAGTGTGATCAAGAGAAGAGCCATCTATACTCATATTAAAATTTAGGACTGAATTAATCATTAATCAATAACTAATAGTATAGAAATTTGTAGGATACCTTAATATAACTAGCTAGTTAATTTTGTTAATTTAGGAACTGATATATACTAGCTAAATATGGAGGATCATTTAAGCTATATGAGAAATAGGATTTTACGTAAATTACTAGATTGAGGTCCATATGAATATTCACACATGTTCGAATAAAATATTATATTAAATTATTTTTAAAATTGATATTTTAAATATTAATTAGGAAAATATTGTTGTCTCAGTGTAGAAAAATAAAGACAAATGAGTGTTGCGATACAAGAATCAAATAGGGTCTATCTATGGTAAGTAAAGTTTTTCTCTTCTCTTTTTAATTTTATATTGTGATGTACAGTTATTAGGCATGAATGTTTTGGACGCCGTTGTTTCTAATTTTTGAGTTAATAAATATTATTAGTTATGATAATTTATTATGATGTCAAGTTTGGCTTTTATTAAAATCAACTATAATTAAGTAGCAAGTCTCTCCCAACTGTTTTTTGCAATGGGCAATTTTAGTGCGTGCAAAAATGGGCGAGAATTTTCTTCCTATTTTTTTAGATTTTGAAGTAAGATTAAGGGGTGGGATTTCCTAATGGGGATGAGAGGGAAGGGCTATTTGAGATTTCTGCGGTATAAGTGTAAACCTTAGGGGAGGAAAGAAGGGGTGTGTAGGATCTAGACAAGGGGTTTTTTTTTGAAGGAAATAGGACATCGACAGAGGGAACAGGAGGTATTTGGTGACGTTGAGAAAATGGGGGGGGATGACAATCGAAGAGGAGTCGCTGCTCCTAAAGGGGTTTCAGACATTGGCCATAGAAGAGGAAGTCCTGCCAAAGATAGAGCTGGGACTGAAAATAGTACTATGCAAAATTTGGGCAACAAAAGCATATAACAAGGAGTTATTCAAGGCTTTGGTGAAAAGATTGTGGAAGACCACAAAAGTTGTGAGCTTTTTGGAAATTGGTGAAAACTTGTATAGAATCTCTTTCGAAGAGGAGGGGATAAGCAAAGAGTTCTTCAGGGGAGGCTGTGGCTGTATGATGCGAAGTTACTGGTAACAGCGGAGTTCAACGCCCTAGTTAGACAGGAGGAGCTCAAGATACATACCATGTCGACGTGACTTCAGATAAAGGAAATGTCGTATCTGTTGAACAAGATGGAATTAGGAAGGCGAATAGGAAACTCCTTTACAAATCACAATAAGATCCTAATAATAGGCTTGTGTTTAAGAATCAAAGTAGAAGTAAATGTCCATGAGCCGCTAAGGAGAGGGATATTCGTCAAATTTAGAATCTCTCCAAGAAAATGGGTCCCATTTCAGTATGAGAGGCTTCTAATTTTCTGCTTCTTATGTGAAAAATTAGGGCATATATATAAGGAATGCGTAGAGAATGCAAAAGGGAAGGAGCAATGCGAAGCCAACATGCCTTATGGAAGTTTCTTAAGGGCAAGCTCAAAGGTTATGGGCCTGAGGGGGAGGCTGGCTTCAGCAATAGGGTTTTTCCAGAGTGCTACATAGTGGGTCATGCACCAAGGTTCAAGGATGACAGAAGGCTGATGATTGACGTGGATGAAAATAAGGTGGGGAAATTAGAGAGGTGGATGGAAAAGCGGTCTTTGAAGAATTAAAAGAGGTGGATGGGGATGCAAATGTAAGCACGGAAGACAAGAACAGGGTCTCTTTGAAGAGGAATAGGAATGGATGAAGGGGAAAAGTTAGGAGTCACAGATGAAACTCGGGATGGGGAGAGAAAAATAATGGAAGATAAAAGAAATAAGGAGAACATCGATCCTATAATGAATATGGGGAGGGGAATTGCTAAGAGTTGGAGGGAAAGGGAACGTAGAACAAGAGTAAAAGACCATACGGAGGAACTAAATAGAGACGGCCAGCTGGTGGGGGAAAGAATGCCTACAAGCAAATTAGAGGGGAGAATCTAAAAGAATGGAAGGAGAAAACAAATAAAAGAGGGAAATAGGAGAGGGAGAGGATCAAAGGAAAGGAAGGGGTAGAGGAAGAGACATATAGTGGAGTCAAGGATCAAAGGAAAGGGGGAAATGGATATAAAGAAAGTAAGGGGATAAGCATGGCGCTTAGTAAACAAAAGAGGGGAGAAAGGGGGGATAGAAAAATCTCAAGGAAGGAACCATTATAGGGAGTTGCCAAACTAAGGGGGTGAGGGGATAACAAGATCTAGGGGAAAGGTTATACAAGAGAAGGGGAAGGTAGGGGAAGAGAATGAGAGGAAAAATCAAAAAAGGAACTCAAATTAGATGAAAAGGGAGGGGAGAGGGAGAAGAAATGATTATCGAGGGTTAGAAGGGAGGGAGAATAGACGTTGGAGAAGGATATAAAAGATGCAGAGTGGGGAAGAAAAGCATGGCAGACAGAAAGCGGGGAGGGAAGGGGAAAAAAGAAAAAGAGAAAGTATGGGGAAGAGGGAGAAGGTCTTAAAAGAGAGGAGAGTCATAAGGAGAAAAAGTAGAGAGTAGCTAGGTTGAGTGAATCCATTTGTGAAATGAGTTAAGTGGTGGCTGGGAAGAGCTCTCAGCCCCACCAAAGTTAAATGACCATTATTGCTTGGAATTGTTGTGGGCTTGGGAGCCTGCAGTTAATTCATAATCTTCTTAATATGATCAAGAAAGAAGATCCCATTCTAGTCTTTTTGCGTGAAACAAAAAAGATAAAAAAAAGAGATGGATTACATTATGAGAAGGATGAAGTTCGGTGGTTACCTAATGGTGGAATGTCAAGGACGAAGAGGTGGGCTAGCAAAGCTGTTGTGGGATGAGTGGGATCTTCAATTGAGAAGCTTCTCAAAGAACCATATTGATGCAGAAGTATGTTACAAGACAAACTCCTCTCTGTGGAGACTGACGGGCTTTTATGGTAATCTGGAAGTGGGCAAAATAAAGGAATCATAGGGGACCATGAAAACTCTGGGAAACCACGGTCCCACTTCATGGATAATCCTTAGAGATTTCAATGAGGTCCTAGGCAATTCGAAAACTGTTAGTAGAAGAGTCAGACTTGAGGGGTAGATGGCTCGGTTTAGGAAATGGTGGATATGTGTAAGCTTATTGATTTGGGTATACAGGCACATCAATGACTTGCAGAAATAACCAAACAAGGGAGGATAGAGTGGAAGCAAAGTTAAGTCGGGGCTTGACGACAGTAGAATGGCTGGATATCTTCTCATGCTCAAAGATTTTCCATCTAGAAATTGCTTACTTGGATCACTACCCATTGTTGTTAAAACTAGACATTGGAAAGGAGAAAAGAAGGCCTCCAAAAGAATTTAAGTATGAGATCTTTTGGGCAAAGGACAAGACATCTCACTTTACAGTAGATCAAGCGTGGAATGAACCACTCTAAACAAATCTATTTGCCATCGATGGAGTAAGAGAAAGATCCAAAAATGTGCTATCAACTGGAAACATGGAACAAAACTAGAAGGGGAAATATTCAACAAGCTATTGCGAAGAAACAGGCCAAACTCCACTGTCTTCAGCTTGAATCAGTGTATGATTTAAGGGACAAAAGGATAAAATCAGTCAGAAATGAAATCAAAACTACTAGAACATGAGGAGATTTTATGAAAACAAAGATCGAAAGCTCATTGGATGCAGTGGGGTGATAGCAACAATGTTTTTTCCTTTAAGTTGCTTCACATAGGAGGTGAAAGAATATGATTAAGGGACTTCAAGATGATACAGGCAAATGGGTATTTGAGTAAGAGGAGATGGAGAAGGTGGCTGTCAAATATTTCAAAAATCTATTCGCTTCTTTAAATCCTAAAGGTATGGAAAAAATAATTGAGTTAAACATTAAGAGGAACTCGAATGCTGATAAGGAGTCTCTAACATATCCTTTAAAGAGGGAAGAGGTGGCAAAACTATAAGTGAAATGAATTCATCAAAAGCATCAGGACTTGATGGGTTGTCAACTAAGCTCTTTAAAAGGCATTGGGTGACAATATGAAATGAAATATTTGAAATGTGCAAGGGATTTATGGAAGACACAAGAGGCAAAGGGATAATAGTCAATTATAAGTTCAAAACACCACCACAATAATTCTCATCTAAAAAAGAAGTGAAGCAAGTAAGATCATGAATTTTAGACTAATTAGCTTATGTAATGTAGCATACAAGATCTTCTCTAAAATATTGGCCAACAGATTGGAAAGGGTTTTAAAGGATATCATTGCAGACCATAAGAGTGTGTTTATTCCTAGAAGAATGATCATTGATAATGTACTTATCGCGTATAAAGCAATCCACCACTTGAAGAGGAAGAAAAAACCAAAAATGAAGAATTGACCATCAAACTCGACATGTCAAAGGCTTATGATAGGGTAGAATAGAATTTTCTTTTTAAGATGATGAGGAGTTTGAACTTCTATGAAACTCGAGTTGAATGGATCAAAACATGCTTATGTACAATTAGATATAAAGTGAGCCTAAGTGGTTTCAAATTTGAGTTTTTTAGTTCGATCCGAGGCCTGAGACATGGAGACCCACTTCCCCTTATCTCTTTTCGATAAGTGCTAAAGGTCTATCTCTATTGATTAACGATAGAACTCGAAGGCCCCAGTAGTATAGCATCTTTTTTTTTTTTTTTGCCAATGAAGCTTTACTTTTTTTGGGGGCTAACAATGCTGAAATCTTTAATCTATTTGATACGTTAAAGATATATGGTGAATGTTCGGGTCAAGTGGTGAACATTGATAAGACTGCAATATTCTTTAGTGCAAATACAAGCAACACAGTAGAGGAAGAGGTTAAACGAGCACTGAGGTCCAAGGGAGATGAGATTAGCACCTATCCAGGTTTATCAGCATGGTTAAATCAATCGAAGAAAATGGTATTCAAGGGTTTGAAAAAAGGATACAGAGAAAACTAGAAGGATGGAAGGGGAGCTTTCTTTCATCAAGTTGGAAGTAGGGTCTTATTAAAGTTGTTGTGTAGGCAATCCCATGCTACATGATGAGTATCTTTATGATTCCTAAAGGAGTATGTAATGAAATTAATAACCTTACTATTAGGTTTTGGTGGGGGAAGAATGGGGGGAAGAGAAAATGAGCTGGGTGTATGTCAAAAGATGCATAAGGGATGAGATTTAGGGATATAAATGCTTTTAACTATGCATTATTGGTAAAACAGTTTTGAAGGCGAATGGAAAATAACAGGTCATTATGCTTTAGAGTGCTAAAGGCAAGATATTTCGCAAAGGGAGACATATGGGATAGTAAGATGAAACCATTAGACTCTTACATGGAAAAGCGTTATGAGATTAAAAGTAGTAATCATGGAAGGAGGGAGATGGAGAATTAAGAATAGTGAGCAAGTGAGGTTCTCTCATGACCTGATGTGAAGATTGGAAAAGCCGAATCATTACCTAATAATATCTCAGATAACAAGAGAGTGAGCAGCTTCATGGACCATGTAAAACGATGTTGGAAAAAGGAGAAGATATAGGTGACTATGGGAGAGTATGGGTGGAGGAGAAAAATTCTTATTCATTTCCCTATAAATCCTGCATATGACTCATGGTTCTAGGAATCAGAAGCTGATGGTATTTTCAAGGTAAAATATGCCTATAGACTCTTAAAATCCCTATCTTATTTGCAGATCACACCAAAAGAAAGTAAGATCATCATATGAAGGGTGACACTATTATACTCAGAGATATCTGGAGAGTAAAAATTCTAACAAAGATCAAACTCTTTGGATCATGTCTAATTAGGGATGCTCTTCTTACAAAGTGCAATCTTATCAGCAGAGGCATAGCTGTCGACCCAAAATGTGAGATATGTGGCAGTTCAATGGAGAATGCAAACCATCTCTTTGTTTTCTGCCAGAAGGTGGTGGAGCAAAGAGAAAGAATCGTGATGACTAGAAATATATGGGCTCCAAGGATGGCAATCAAGTGTATTTTCAAACTCTTGATGGGAGCAAGGAACAAGGAGAAACTAAACTTATTTTTGTTATTCTGTTGGCGTGTTGAGCACCAAAGGAACGTTGCAAAAGTGGAGAGAGTATAACCAAAAATAAAAAATGTGCTGGAATAATGTAGGAATTTACATAGATCAGTATACTTCAACAGGGAT
This sequence comes from Annona cherimola, assembly GCA_030490835.1. Taxonomy (NCBI): domain Eukaryota; kingdom Viridiplantae; phylum Streptophyta; class Magnoliopsida; order Magnoliales; family Annonaceae; genus Annona; species Annona cherimola. The sequence continues at coordinate 29,882,992 of CM059971.1, read as the reverse complement.
GGTGGTTTCTCTAGGCATAATGTAGAGACAATTACAATCCAAATGGAAAAAACATGGATAAGGGAGATTCAAAATCAATGTGGATGGCAAACCAAACTACTTGGGGATTACACTTGAATTAGAGCAACCCTAAGAGTTTTGGGAGGCCAATTCAAGGCTGCGAAGTGTTGAAAAATTGAAGGCATAATAGATACACTGCTAATAAGGTAATAACATTATTATATAGAATCACATGGTGCTAGGAAATGAATGTGGATAAGGCATATGTGGAGAGTGATTTGTTGTGTCTAATCACTTTCTTAAATGACAACATAAGTATCAAATCTCCAATGGGGGCAACTTTGAGAATGATCAGAGAGAAAGTCCAATAGGTGGACCAAAGCAATTTCACGCGTGTTCATAGAAAGGGGAACGAGGTGGCTAACAGGCTTGCCTCCTTCATAGCTGTTAAAAATGCAATCTGGTATTGGTATTGAACCTTGTTAGAAAGAATTTTTTAACCTCAAAAAATAAAAAGAAATGCATAATAACTATATATAATTATTTAATGTTTTGCCTATATAGGATAGTGTATTGATCCATTTTCTCTTAAAAGTGGTTGTTTATGGTAACAATATGTAGTACGAATTTTATATGAAGGGGCTGTTTGGACACGTATAAAAGTTTAATAATGTTTTTTCCCTACAAAAGCTCCATACATAGTGCACCCTATGGACTATATGGAAAGTGCATTAAATACGCTCACCTACATGGACCATTATTTGCTGAGAAAGGTAAAAGGGGACTATGCATGATAGCAGTTGGTAATGAGAAACCCTAGCCTCTCTATCGCTTATCGACTATTGTCGTGGTTAAGTATGACACACATGCTAGCTCAGATGTTTAAATAAAACACAACTTGATGACAAGACATCTTCGCTCAAGCCTCCCTTGATACAAAAAGTTTTATACGCATATCTAAATTTTTAGGTCATCTAAACAACCCCGAAAAAAATTTAAAAAATGAAAACAAGACACATAAGCTCATTAACCATTCAACACACATTATGGGTGTGTCTGGGAAGTGGTAAAACTTTTGATGAAAAATTTTAAGGGTAAAATTTTTTAAATTAATAGAAAATGATATGATATGATAGAGGTAATGATGAAGAGTAAAAAGAATAATGTTAGCATAAATAGATTACTTGTATGAAGAGTTGCGTAAAAATAATTGGAAGTAGAATAGTTGTATGGAAAGATGTAAAAAAAATTGAAAAATAGGGTAGGATAGTTATAGAGATTGAAAAGTTTTGGTATTTGCCACAAACCCTCTATATATAACAAAAGCAAATATAACTACAATAAAAAAATTATAAAATACAATATAAATCAATAATAACATTTTAAATAATTTATTTGTGCAAACACTTAGTAAAAAATTCACAAAAAGTTAATTACTTTTTATTTTTAACATGTTCAACTTTATTTCTAGACTTTTTAAAATTTTTATAAATGATAAATCTCAATTTTTAACTAAATTACAAGAGAGGATCAATTATATTACTGTAAACATATAGCTGATAAAATTTTATTTTTCTAGTTTTCAGAATATTTTAAAAAAAATTTAGATTTCTAAAAAATAAAAATAAAATAAAATTTTATTTTTTTTCACAAGAAAACCAATATAACTTATTGAAAAATGAGTGCAGAGAAAGGGAGTTGTTTTGTTAAACAGTGAAAAGATAATTTTTTATTTTAATTGATAATTTTATTAATTTAGTTGATACACTCTTGACATATGCGTCTCCCATATGGGCCGATACACCTAACTTTTAAAAATCTTAGTCGAAATATTTTCATATCTTGAAGTGTTAATGGTCATCGTGAACCGGTCAATCCACCCATCCAACTTGTTTATAAATGAGTTTGGATTGAAATTTTTAAATAAATGATATCCATTGACCCATTAACTATTTAAATAATTAAATTAACAGCCCATCAACCTGTTTAGTAACTTTTTAAAACTAACCTGTTTAATTGTTAACCTATTGAGTAACCCATTTAACATATTTAATCGTCAACTCATTTCCAATGTACTAAAAAGAGGTATATATTTCTTAAATCTTAAATCTATTTTCTCCATTTCAATTTCCTATTATCTATTTCCCCATTATAATTTCCTATTTTCCTTCATCTACAACTTTACAGCATCTTCCTTGCTATCGTGGTATGGCATTACTGTCATTGTCTTTACTACTAATAAGATTCTTCTTCCCTCTTTGCCTCTTCTTCGTCTTCGATCATCCCCTTTCTATATCTCTCTCATTCCCTCCATCTTTTCCTCTCCCTTTTCGATCTTTCCCTCTCTATCTTTCATCTTTTTCCTTTCCATATTTATTATTATTTTCTTTCTTTGCCATGTCTCTCTGTCTCGCTGAGTTGTTATCCTTCTTTGTAGTAGCATGTCCAATATACACCATTTCATGATGAATATCTAGTCATGTCATGAATTCTTTTGATGTAGATCAATTCACCACTTAATTACAAACAACACACACTCAACTTTAAACTAATTGAGTTTTAACTTGTTTGCAACATATATAACTCGTCAACAACCTGTTAACCCATTTATTAAATAGGTTATAAATAAGTTAGAGTTGAAATTTTTTAAATAGATTAATAAACAAAATGGGGCTAGTAATTTTTAAATAGATTAGGATTATGATTACGCTCTGACTCATCTAACCTGATCCATTAACAACCCTACCCGTACCCCATATCAAACATGGCCAATGCAGATACGATACAACCAATATAGATATGTATTGGTTGATATTTGAATCCATATGTCTAATAACTAATGGGACAATAGAGCAAAAAGTAGATTAGATTCAAAATGTACAAGATTGTATGTAGATTTTAGCAATATGTAGCAACAAAATAAAAATAGTTTAGTACAAGAACTGAAAAGCCCAAGCTAATCATCGAGTATTTTTCATTTACTATAATTATGCAAAAAATTAAAATAGTAAATATAATCGCATTGAGTTTCTTTGTTATCACTTTTTCTATCTAGTGCTTCTATCTTTCCTAATGATATGCTAAAAGAAAAACAAGAGAGAGATGATTGAAAGACAAATAGACAATAATGAAGCTCTGGGGAAAGAAGAGTGAAGTTGAGGCAAAAGCTTTTGAAGTTTGAATACTTGTTGAAATTTTTTCTTTCAACATTCATACATCCATTCACTTGGTTACTAAATAAGATATTGCTTTCAAGTTGTTCCTTTTTACTTCATCAAGTTGTCCCATACCCATCAATTGTTGTCTTTTTTTTTTCATCCGAACTAGTACATCTTTTGTTGAATTGAAGTTGGTTAAGTTTACCCATTGCCTTTATCCAAGTCTCTTTTGTTTTTAGAGTATTGCATTATGAGTCGAACCATAATTCCGAATATCCCAATCTAGTGGCATATCACCCCCTTCTAAAAACGATACAATAAGACTGTATTATATCAATATCAAATTGTATCAAACCATATTGAACAAAATTTTTTTAACCTTAGAAGATATAAAAATGTATGTAAAAAAATCTAAAATTTGGAAAAGTAAGAATATATAATTATTTAACGTTTTACCAGTATATAGAATAGTATATTGGTACATTTTCTCTTATAAGTAGTTGTTTCAATAACAGTATATAGTATGAATTTCATATGAAAACTCAAAATCAAGACAACATTAATAATTCAACACACATCACACATAATAGAAACAAAAATAAGTAAAAATTATAAATTATAAACCAATTAATCATAATTCACAAACAGCATATAATTGTATGAACACAACAAAAATCCACAAAAAAGTTGATAACTTTTTATTTTTCAATTGTTCAACTTTATTCTAGACTTTATATTTTTTATAAATCAAGAAAACTGCAAATTTTACCTAAATTGCAAGAGAAATTTAATTATATACTGTAAACAAATTCGTGTAATTGATTAAAATTTCTCTTTTTTAGTTTTCAAAATAATTTTCAAGTTTTTAAGTTTTAAAAATAAAAGATATAAAAATATCGGTTGCAATAAAAAAGAATAGAAATTATTGTCAAAATGAGCGTAAAGGAATGGAGGAGTTTTGGAAAAGAGAACATAATAAGGAGTGAAACAATAGAACTTTTTATAATTTTATTCATTTAATCGATACATTTCCCTGTGTAGGCTGATACTGCCCATTTTTTAAAACTCTAGCCAAAAGAATCTTGTACCTAGTATTGGACATGGCCAATGTGGATATGACATGACTGATATGATTACTCATTAGTCGATATTTGAATCCATGGGCCCAACTGATGAGAAAATAAAGTGGAAAATGAATTAGATGCAACATATGTACAAGATTCTATGTAGATTCAGGCAATATGCTATTCAGGAGCAAAACAAAAATAAAATCTTCCGACAACAAAGATATTACAATTAGTACAAAAACTAAAAATCCCAAGCTAACTTTTCTCTTAGCTGAGAATAATAGTCAAGTTTCTCACCAGAATGGTTTGCAGACATGCATCATAGGATGTTATTGACAAATGAAAGAACATTAAAAAATAGACATCATTAGATATTAATCTTTTACTATAATTATACAAAAAATGAAAATAGTACATATAAATTGTACATTTGCTTTGTCATCTTTTTTCTAGCTAGTGCTTTTGTCACATTTAATAAGATGCTGAAAGAAAAAAAATTGAAAGACAATTAAACAACAATTAAGCTCATGAGTTGAAATCTACAATTTCAGTGTTCATGCATCCATTCACCTTTTTATTAAATAAGACTGAGGTTTCAAGTTTTCCTTTGCTACTTCATTGATTGTCCGTCATTCTGTACCTATCAACTAGTATGTCTTTTTTGAATTTGAACTACCATGTCTTTTGTTGAACCAACGTTGATTAAGTTTAATTGTTGTCTCCATCCAAGTCCCTTATGTTTCAGAGTATTGTATTATGATTTAGACCATGGCTCGGAATATCATAATCTAGTGGGGTATCGCTCTCTTCTAAGAATGATACGATTCAAACTTATCGTATTAATATCAGATTGTATTGGACCGTACCAAATAAAATTTTTTTCAACCTCAAAAAATATATAAATATATGTAAAAAATTAGAAAATTTAAGAATATATGATTATTTAATACTTTTTCCACTACATAGAATAGTGTCTCAGTCCATTTTCAATTACAAGTAATTGCTATAGTAACAGTATACAATATGAATTTTATATGAAAAATAAAAAATAGATAAGTAAACTCATTAATAGTTCAACACGCATGATATATATCTGTATGAACAAATGGTAAAAACCCAAAAAAATTGATTACTTTTTATTTTTAAAATTTTAACTTTATTTCTTGACTTTTTATTTTTATACATTAAAAAACATAAAAAATTTACCTAAATTGCAAGAAAAATTAATTATATTACTGTAAACAGATTCATGTAATTTATTAAAACTTCTCTTTCTTAGTTTTTAGAATAAATTTTAAACTTTTTTGATTTCTTAAAAATAAAAAATATATTATATAAAATTAAATTTTACCTTATCACAATAACAAACAATAGTACTTGTTGTAAAAATGAGTGTAAAAGAAGGGACAAGTTTTTGAAGAGAATATACATGTATGTAAGAGTGAAAAATATAATTTTTTATAATTTTATTCATTTAGCCGATAAACCTCCAATGGATACACCTCTTATATAGGCTAGCACAACCGATACACTACCCCATATGGCTTGATACACCAAATTTTTTAAAGAGTCCGGTTTCACTGCAAAAGTTTTCACGTTTGCTTAATGTGCAAATGCCACATCTGCCGTCGATTTCAGATGGATGGTTGAGATTCGCTAGGGTAAAAATGGAAGACGAAAATTCCTTTTGCGTGTATACTTGCGTGTAGGAAAGGTGGACGGCAGAATAGCTTCCCCGTAAGGGGCTTTCGTCGACAGGAGGGAGAGGACTTGCAGGAGAAGTGCGTCGACAGGAGAGAGCTTCCCCAGTCGCCGTCGTCGTCGCCGGAGAGAAGGAGATATCGCGAGGGGGGCCGCAGAAGAGGAATTGCTGAAATCGACGACAGAAAACGATTGTGTGAAATCGCAAGGGGAGATCGGAAGGGGAGATTGCAGAAGAGGAATTTGCGGACAGGAAGAAGCGCCGACTATCTCCTTCATCTCCGTCGCCATCGCACTGTCGCCGGAGAAGAGGAGAACCTAGGAAGGGCGCCAAATCTTGCTGTCGACGAAGGTGAGGCCGAAAATGCCATAGCTACTCCCTCTCTTTCCTCTCCATCTCTCTTCTCTCCCTCCTCCGTGACTCGTCCCTCCTGTTCCTCACTGCCGCTGCTCCCTCCCTTCCTCTTCGTCTCTCTTCTCTCCCTCCTCTCACCGGTTCTCCCATTTCGACCTCTCTCTCCCTCTCTCCCAAAAACCAGACATTCGATCAGTATATCCTCCTACTCATTTTTGTTCTTTGCAGCATGTGAGATTAGATTAATTATTCATCCTACGGCTTCTCTCCATTTTTTGCTACAAGAGTGGATCTTGGGCTCTAGAACTCTCCGTTTTCTTTGTCTGGTGGCGGGCTTTGCTTTCAAATGATCTCAACAGTTGTTATTTGTCGGATCTTGATTTCTAATCTAAGGTGCGTTCTAGTTATACTGGATTTGACCGTGGGTCGTTTGGGTTTGGATTTTTGACCGAATTTGCTTGCATTTTGAATAGACAGATGAGTCATTCGTCTTGTGTGCAAGATTGAGTCATTCGATTGTAGATGATTAGTCATCTATCTTTTGTAAACACAAGATGGATTTTGGTACCATTTTCTTTCTGCCATTGTAGCCTTGGATTTTGAATGATCTGAATGGTTGTTCATTTGAGGTTCTTGAATTCTTATCTTGGGTGGCTTTTGATTCTGAATTCGAATCTGCGTTATTGTCTTTATTCTGTAGTTTGCTGGTGTGAGGGGGAATGATTGATGTTGCTAAAGTCAGTCCATTTGAGAGTAGTTCTGATATTTTGGCAAAGGCAGTGGGGTTTTTGTAGATCAAAAATTATAGTATGCTTTGTGATGACCGTACAGCAGTTGGATTGAAGATATATATTGCTTGAGACAAGTCTATCTGAAAGGAGCAGGTAATTGCAGATGATCGTTTGATTATGTCCTGAAGTTATTTGAATTGAATTTATATAATTTCTTTATGGACTTCTAAATTTATCATGGTTGGTATCTATCCATTGCGAGGTTAGGATTCCGCAAAATATTTTCGAAATATCATGCATTAAAATGATCAGGCAGTTTGCTTTTTGTTTTGTCAATTTCATTATTTTGTTTCAAGTAGGTCAGAATTTCTAGCAACTGTGCCTAATTTGAACTTGATAGTTGTCATTACGTCAAAGATTCCATCTTGATTGGAATTGAGGATAATTTACTTTCTTTGATGGATGTGCTCATTGGTAACTGGAATATGGTTGACCTCAGCATGATGATTCCATCCTTAGTTTGTCAGATCATAAAAGTATACAAGACATTTATTGTTGTTGATTCCTGCTTTGATAACAATAGATTGATCACGCCTCTTGTTTCGCCAAAATTGGCAGATTCTAGCTGTACATGCTTGGCTTTTTTTTATATATAAATCTAGAAATTGGATGTGGGTTCTAGCTTTAGTAGTATGTTTCACTGTTAATCTATACATATTGTGTTCTTCCACCCACCTTGCTTGAAAATGCTATGCAGATTATGGTTTGCTTTTGATTAAAATATCTATTTGGTTGGCTTTTAATCCCATTTTACTATTTTTTTAGGTAACTTTGTATTCTTTGGAATGACTTCCATTCCATTTTATACCCACTTTAGATTTTGTAGCCTGGAAGTTTCATTCTTTGCTTTCGTTTTTATATATGTATTAGATCAGTTTTCATTTATTATAAAACATTGGAGATCTCTCTGTTCATCTTAGATTTTCATTTTCCCTGTTACGTTTGGTTTGTCAGCGGTCTTGAAAGTTTTGGTTTGAGAGAGAGGGTAATCTCGATTCCTTGCAGCCTTGCTTATGTTATGTAAATACTGCTTCGTCTGTTTGGTTCTCTCATAAGTGCTTTCTCCATGAATTTTCAGCTTTGTCTTTGGCTCGAGATTTCAGTTTTCCTATTTTCAGTTTAGAATGATTATAGAGTCTATTTTTGTTTTGATTAAATCAGTTCCTGTACAACCCGTTTTGTTTTCTCAAATGATTTCTGTTTGGCATCATGGTTGTTCTATTCAACTTCAAGAATGTTCTTAGTTTGTTTGATTCCCACGTTTTTGTATGAATGTGAATAACTTGCTTTCTGTTTCGCTCATATGTCTTCAAGCATGAAATGAGAAAAACTTACTACATATCACCAACCTGAGTATGAACTTATTTGTTTTACAATTGTTGGGGAATCATGTGGCTTTGCAAAACGTAGTTTCTGGTTTTAACAAATCTGTGTGCAATAAGATTCTCTTCATTGATCTTGAAAAAAACAAGCATAATTTTCTTTATTTGTTTGAGATCTGTTATCTGGTTACCTCCATGAACTTCTACAAGGCTAATTTGGAACTAGACTCATTATGGTTTTGTCTGAATTTATGTTTAGATCTGTTAACAACATAAATGTGTTGTGCTATTGTGTATCAAAATTATCAGTTAAATTATTAAGAATTGCAGCTCCTTTCTTTGCATATTGAAAAGAATACCTTTTAATTTATTAGTTTGTGTCTATGAGTCTATATTGGTTTGATTCACTTGGAGAAGAGGATGTGTGAATGTGTGAGTCCATTGCAGCAAAAACGTGGTGAATTGTGCATGATGGTGATAGTTTGGAATTTTCAAATTGAAGGTTCGAAAACTTGTAGTCATTTTATATGACTCAATCATTGAAATGTTGAAATTTCAACTTTGGAGAATGTAATGGCAGGTATGGTATATGTGATTTCACTTATGTGTATAGAAGAAATTCTGTTAAAAGGAGATTGTATGGTGCATTGCTGAATTTTGTACAGGTCTAGTTGAAATTGGATTTTCCTTATAAAATTATGTATTCTCACATGTATAAACGGACATGAAACTTGTATGCTAATTGTTGAAACAGAGTTTTTCCTTGTGATGACATATGTGTTCATATATGAAGATGGAACTCGTACAATTTGTTGAAATGAAAATGCAATTTTCTGTACAGATCATAGCCACATTAGAAATTGTTTAAACCAACCAAAGTGCAATCAAAATCCACCTAAATGAAAGGAAATGCAACCAACACTTTCAGGAATCCATTTGGGGTGCAAAGGGTGCCTAAACCCTTCTCTTTTGCACAATTAAGCAACTTAACTTGAATCTGTAATCAAATTATGACATCATGGAATGGTAGGGGATATAAATTCCCTTCTTGACATGTCAGTTCTAGTTAATAGGTGCTTCATGTGATAACCAATCCTCCCCATATTCCTAGAATGGTCCAGTAATTTCTTTTCTTGAACAAAACAATGTTTCTTCTTGATAGTCAATATTCTTTCATCTGCTAGAAATAATCAGATGAAATTATGTTGTTTGTTTATATTCCTTTTTCTATTAGAGACTTACCTTGACAGAGCCATACCTGCCACAACTAGGGGTCTGGTACAAGAAGATGCAATTTTGTAAATGCCTTCAGGAATTTCTAAATGTAATTAGTAGTACTACAAAGCCAAGCCTACTAGAGAAATGTCAACTAGTTCTTTTAAACAACATTAAAGGTAATTCTAATAGTTTGGAAATGAACAAAGCCTTTTTTTTCTCTTGCCACTTAACAACCTTCTTCTTTGTTAGAATTCTGGATGATAAAGATTAAAACAAGTACAAGTTGAAGATGAATTGAACTAAGCCATACACTCATTTTTGCTCGAATTTGTTTAGTTTATTTGACACTGCTAAGCAAGGGAGAGTATCATTGGATTTTAACCAGTTTGGTTAATCTGTTTATAGTTTAAAAATTTTTCTAGAAATATTTTATTCTTATTTGATGTTCTTAACCACAAATATGACTGTCATCTAATTACCATTGTAATTGCCTTCAATAACTGGACTATCAGGATGCCAATTGAGTGTCACCTATAAGTTAAGATGAAAAAAACTTTTCTGAGATTGACGATGTTTGATGTTTTTGTAGGTGTCATGCTAACAATTTGTGAAGCTTTTTTACTTAACTGTGATAATTTCTTACTTGGGGATGAAAGATGGTTGCAAATTTTAATTGAAAGCATGTTGTTGGATCTTTCATTTTTAACTTATAAATGCACCGAATAAACATTGTAAATCACGTGTTTATCTGTTTAATTTTATAAGGATAAGTTATTTGTTTCCTCTTGGAGGACCTCTATATGGAAAGTTGCACCGAGGAATTTTTAATACAAAATACTCATACCTTTATCTGTTATGAGTTGACTACTGTTATAGGATTTTTCTTTCCCTTTCTTTTTGAATATTATTCATGCTTATGGTGTAGGATAATATTTGCAATGCTATTCGAAATCACTAAACGAGCAATGGCCCATTGCTACAAGAAAGATGTTCTACTTATTGATGATGTTTGATGTAATAAGCGATCGTAAGAGTTGAGAAGATAATGTGCACAACAAGGGGTGATCAGCTGTCTTATACTGATGATAGGAACTGAAGTTGTTATTTTCATGTTTTGTACTTTACTATTTTCATATTGCAAGCTGAAGTTAAAATAACTTATAGTCCCTTTAGTCCTATAACTCAAACTATTGAGTTTCTATCCAAATTGTAATGCATCAATTAGAACTTCTAAAAAGTCATCTTAAACATCTCTATATGCATAATTCCATTTGCTCTCCTCATTTTTGTATCATTCCATAGTGATTTTATCGAAAATTCCATTTACCTTCTATAAATGTAATTTTTAGTTGAACATCAAATTTTCATAAACAAGTTCCAAATGACTGAAAACTTTGGGAAATCATCCTATATACTTTTCTAGATATTCTAATTCATATACTCTGAAAACAATGTATAAAAATGGTTCAGAAGTTTAAAGTTTAGTTTGTACATAGATTTGACCTAGTTTTGAGACCTATCTTGACATGCTTGTTTGAAATTTTTTTACCAATTTAGATTGCTTTGAAATTTGTAGCAGTTCTTAACTATATATGGTACTTTGATTATGCAAAGTTTTATAATTTTTTGAGTTCATTAAATAGTTCAAACACACTGCTGAATGTTCTGTTGGCTTTTAATAGGCAGCCCTGTTTAGATGCATTTTTCAATGGTATACTATTTCTATTTTGACAAACTATCTTCTTCATCTTAAAGTATATATATACATCTTACTTTGTGCCAATTTCTACATTACGTAGATTTCATTTAGCTATGTTTCAAGACTCAAAACAACAAAAAATTCAACTTGAAAGTGCACTTTCAATGCTATGAAAGGTGAATTTTGCAAACCATTGAATTTTTTCCAATTTAACATTTCACACAACTTTCATAAAGAATATTTAACTTGTTTAATGCTTACTTGTTATTAAATCATATTATTCCTCGAAATGGGCATTGGATGGCAAGAAACATGTGTTTCTACAATAATAGTGTAACTTTATCTTCAACTTTCTAGTAGGTTGGTCCTTCAAAATTTCTTACTTAATAGTTCTGGTCATTGTCCATAATGTAGACTTTTCCAAATAAAAACGGTTGTCACATGATTATGAACACTCGACGAATGATGTGACCACTCAAATGATGGGTTTTAAGAAAGCAAAATGAAATTGTTCAGTTTACAAGGCTAACATTAGTTGTTAGTTAGTGCACTATGTTCTCATGCAAACTTTATGTTAGTTGGTGCACTAATCTTGTATGGCCAGCCTTAGTGTAAATTTTATTTCTTTCCATGTGGAAGGTCACTAAATTTTCTTAGCTTCTGGTTAATGCCATTCAATGTTGAGACTCATAGCTTTGTTAAGATGGAGTTTAATCTGTTTAAGTTCCTTCTTTCTCTTGGTTTGTGAATTATTATGTGTGACCTTATTTTTGACAGATCCATTTGTAATTCACATAAGTCATTGATGTGTCCGATCAAAGAATGATGAATGATGAAGCGTTAATATTTATCACAAATAGTTCTATTGTGTTGTCCATTTCTATTGATTATATGTGTGATTTCACAGCATATTTTCTAACATTGGTTGTTGTGGTCTTATTATTTTTGCTGCATGTGATATACTCGCTAAATAGTAGTGCATATCACATATGTTTTTCATGGCTTAAACTCAGAAATAATATTGACAATGTATGTTTCAATTCATATTAAAGCCAGTTTTATATCTTTTCCTATTTATTTATATATGGGTTAGAGTAGGCCCGTATCAAGTTGAAAATAAAATAGTTTTATCCTATTTATTTTTTGAGCGATAGATTTTGTATTGTAATTGAAATATGCATGCTCTGCCTTTTCCATGTTGTTTTCCATAGAAAATATTACTTTCTGTGTTTTGTTTTTTTTAGTCACTTAACTGTGTATTCATCTTGTGTTTCTTTCACTTCTCATTTATTTTCATTTAAAAAACTGATGTTATCATGATCGACTCGTGGATACAAATGCATCGATCAACATATTACCCTTTTATTTATTTATTTATAGTGATTTTGATTTGTCAATGTTGTGTTAGTTAGTCATAAGACTGCACTGAAAATATTATCGGCAACAGAAAAAGCTGTCATGAGATAATTCTAATTTTCCATGTCCCCGAATAGTAATCTCTTGTGTTAGACTCTAATGCACCAAATTTAAAGCGATATCATTCCCAAAGGCTGAAAATTTTCAGTCGTCACAAAAGCATGAGAATAATGAAATATTGTTATGATTTAACTTTGCTCATAAACATTAGTAATCATGTTGACAACTACCAATTGCATTGCCTTAGTACCTCTCAGAAACGCTTATTCTAGTATTGTTCTGCATCATTTTTTTTTGATAAAACATCAAATTTAAAAGTAGTATAATAGTTTAAATTGAATGAACACCACTTGGTAGTTGGGAAGTTATTATAGTTGTCCATTTTAATGAGTTATTTTCTAATTTACGGGGGGATGTATTTAACTTCAGTTTCCCATTATTGTGTTCTATTATAGCTCTGACAACAAGAAAATTCATTTGATTGTGTCTTTTTCTTGCTTCATTATGTGAAAATATTTTTGGATAAAGCTCCATAGAACTTCAATCCCTTCATGTGCTTTCTAAACTAGAGAAATGCCTCCATTAAATTGAGGCATGAAGACTTCATACCATTCTTTTGGCTTAAATTTATGTTCAATTATAGATACCATACATTTTTTCAGAATAATGAATTTAATGTATTTAGAGAAAAACTTTTGCGCTAAAGAGCTGTTTCTGTTTCACTTGAAATTGGGATCTTTCTGGATGAAGCTGTAGTTGTAAATCTATTAACTAGAATTCAAGGGCTATGTGTTATGAAATAATTATGCAGGTGTGCAGATTTTTGGGATGTCACCGGCCATCGAATCATGTTGCTCAATTCTAAAATTGGAAATTTTTGTATTAAAATGCACTTTGGGCAGGTCATTTGCAGCCCAAATTAGGGATTTCCCATCAAGTTGGCAAAATTTATCATCATTAATTTAGAGGACACACATCTATAATATACGCATTTATCTGTCATGCGGATCTAAATTCCATATATTTTGGGTTTTCCTTTAGTTCAACAAACAATCCATAAACGTTGTTGCTTCTAAAACTTACCTATTTCCATGGCTTTTGGTTATGAAACCTTAAAACTCATATTTTTCTTTACTTTCTTCACTTTGACATATCATTCTATGCTTAAATAACTTGCCACAGTTATGATGTTTTATTAATATATTAAATAAATTAATTTTATAGCACATCTGAAGAATTGATATGTTCTATTTAACTGAGCATCAGTAGCCCTTTTATGTTTAGTGAGAATCAAATTTTTGTTATAATTTTCAGGAAACCAACTTGAAGATCTTAATGCTACTACATTAGACTATGTTGTTAACTCTTCATAATTTTTCATTGAAAATTGCTATAATTTCGATGGTATTTAACTTTGGTACTTCAACAATGTTGAACATTGTTAGTTCACCTATTCACGTGACAGACAACTTCGTGCACTCCTTGCTTCCTTTTGTCTTTCATAGTCATTTGTCAATTTCAAGAATTCCTCTCTCTTTCTCTCTCTTTCCTTCAGGTGTCACTAAAAACATATTTGTAAATGCGGACTAGTGCCTAATTTGATGAGAGGCTAAACATATGACTTTTTTTTGGTGCAGGAAGGGAATCTATTGCTGGGTGAACAAATCTGCCATTCATCCCACATTTTGATATTCTTGAGGTAATAAATATTATTTTTATTATTCTTATATATTGTCTCCTCTAAGAGACTATTTATGCTATTTGACTGAATCTGTATGACTTTTTTTGCCATTCATAAGGGGAAGCATACATAAAGGTACGCTATAAGAAATATTAACGAATGTACTACAGTTACACAAAAAGTATAAATAAGAGAGACTTTTTGACCCGAACTAGTCCAGAGGGAATAGCCCCAATGCTAAAATGAATAAATCAAACTATTACAACGAGGCCCTTCATTAATAAGGATGATAGGAAGGTTGGTCCACCTTATGTCAAAATTTCAACTTCATTTTCATCCAAATGAATAACTTATTGTAAGAAAGTTACATCACCTTTTCAAGTAAAATATTGTAATGATTAGAAGGGCGGTAGTAATAGTGAGACCACAGTCCTTAATATAAAATTAAGACACGGTAATGAATATTCATATTGTGTGATTTCATTATTGTATGCAAGACATGAGGAAATTAAATAAATACTGGTTTCGGTTGAAAATATGCGGACATCGTGTTGCAATTGATTTGAAAAAATTCATCAAAGTTCATTCATGCGTACTGATTAGTTATGCTCTAGATTTTTATAAACCTCAAATTTTTGTGCTATTGTGTGTTCGTTTGCCACATGCAGACATTTGCAAAGTTCAACATTGAAATTTGATATTTTTGGCTGTTTTGCCATTGCATCTTGCTAAATGTAATTGCTGTTGGAATTATGGTTTGTTCATATGGTATTTGGATTGTATTTTTCTATGATTTTGGACCGACGGGTGAATATCATGGGGAGTTACATTCCCCATTGAATATGAATGGGTGCATGTTATGATTCATATGGACATAATTTTGTTCTTGTTGCTTGTATGAAGTTGTCAGTTCTCATTTATAAAATCCGATGGAACAGTTGATATCGTCATAAATGACCGCGCTACTTACCTATTGAAGAGTTTCATAATTAAGTTGCTAGATAAGGTGTTAATCGTGTGGATTCAAGAATTTTAAAGACGGATGGTTGGGCCAAATGCTACTAGTGATCTGGTTTTGTATTGCTGAATTTTTAAGCTCCTAATTGTAAACCTATTCATTTTGAAGACTGGTGAACTGTCTCACAGTTAGCTTTGACTATCATACACTTGTTATGATAAATCTGCCTATGATGCTCTTGGCTTTGTACAATTCTGCGTATTGGAATGTGTCTAATGGTTATAGAAGATGTGTGGTAGGGATGGTGCTCACTTGCCTATGTTAACACAACTTTAAACAAGCTCGGTAACTGGATTCCTCACAGTTACTGCTAGTTGATAGGTATTACAATATTACTTTTTTGGTTCATTAGAATTGGTTTCAAGTAAAGAATTGGTTTTTGAGTTCCCTTGTATATGACATGTTTAATGAAATTTCTACATTATTTCAGCTAAATTGATTTTCTGCTGGCGGGATTGTTGTGGATTTCCCCCTTTTGATTCACTTTAACATCTTCCACAACTCTGATAAGGCAGGAAAGGCATGCTCCCATACTTTATGTTAAAGGTTTTTAACATTTTCAAGTGTTTCATATATATATATATATATATATATATATTAAATTGTACTGAAATTTGAAATTATGGTATTGGAATTTCTGTCTACTCTCGTTGATGATGTTTGATGTATAATAAGCGATTGTAAGAGTTTAGAGGATAATGGACCCAACAAGGGGTGATCAGCTGTCTTATACTGATGATAGGACCTAAAGTTGTTATTTTCATGTTATGTACTTTACTATTTTCATATTGCAAGTTGAAGTTAAAATAACTTATAGTCCCTTCAGTCCTATGACTCCAACTATTGAGTTTCTATCCAAATTGTAATGCATCAATTAGAACTTCTAAACTGTCATCTTAAACATCTCTATATGCATAATTCCATTAGCTATCCTCATTTTTGTATCATTCCATAGTGATTCTATCGAAAATTCCATTTACCTTCTATAATAGTAATAGTCAGTTGAACATCAAATTTTCATAAACAAGTTCCAAATGACTTGAAACTTTGGGATATTATCCTATATACTTTTCTAGATATTGTAATTCATATACTCTGAAAACAATGTATAAAAATGGTTCAGAAGTTTAAAGTTTAGTTTGTACATAGATTTGACCTAGTTTTGAGACCTATCTTGACATGCTTGTTTGAAAATGTTATTCCAATTTAGATTACAAGAAAAGGAGTGCACGTATTGGGTGGAAGAAAGTAGAGTCTTCTTCCAAAAATCCAGACTTAGTAGGTAATTATCAATGACCCTTTACTATTCTTACAATTTGCCACGAGTCCTTGCCGAATGTGATGATGTTGCCAAAATTTAGAATAGCTGAAATGTAAGTAACTTGTCCGTCCACAACAGATTTTAAGTCATCCTACACGTCCGTTGCATTTAGTATGATCATTTCCCTTATAATCATGTGAAAACTAGGTTTCATCCTCATTTTACTTGTGTCTTTTGTAACTGGGTTTAAGGGATAGATGAGCTAAATATATATTAACATCAACATTCACATATCCCTTGAATATGTTCAACTTTTGGGTTCTAGTAAACAATATTGATGGCGGAATTTAAATATTTTAAGTACTCACAACCATTGTCTTAACGTATGTATTTTGTTGATTGGGACTAGCTTCATATAATTCACGACATCTCAATATAAAGGAAGCTCATTCGACGATCAAATGGAAACATGTGGACCACAGAACGGTTTGGGTGTTGGACATGAAGGACGTGGCCAAAATGAAGCCAAGACCATCAAACCCTGTGTTGGCCAAGAATTTGAATGTGAAGACCGGGCATGGGAATACTACAATGACTATGGCAAACAAATGAGGTTTAGCATCCGCAAGGGTCAGCGACGTATTCGATCTTCTACTGGTGATGTGGTTTGGAGACGATATGTATGTTCTAGGGAGGGTTATTCTAGAAGTGCTCACCGCAACGACTGCAACGATCCGTCAGTGAATAAAGCAGGCAAACGACGCCAATCAAATCGAGTAGGATGTGTGGCGGAGATGGTTGTGTCGCGTAAGAGGGAAGGGTCCTGGACGGTCGTCCGGTTTGTCGATCAACACAATCATCCTCTAGCGGCCGCGGAGGAATTTTTGTATCTTAGATCACACAGAAAGGTCGATCGTGACACCCATCGTCTCTTGGATGACTGTAGGACAGTTGGCATTGGTCCTTCTAAAGCATATGACTTGGCTTCTGCCATCGGCCGGCGTGGTGTGGGGAACAACTTCACTCGTGGAGACGTCAAGAACTACATGTGTCGGTCCCGCAAAGGAATCATTGAACGTGATGCACAATGCATGTTTGACTATTTACAGGCAAAGCAAAATGCAGATCCTAGTTTGTTTGTTTCGGATATGAGGAATGAGAAGGGTCAACTAACGCACATCTTCTGGGCTGATGGAAGATCTAGACTTGATTTTAAAGTATTCAGCGATGTCCTTTGCTTTGATACAACGTACAAAACGAACCGGTACAAGATGCCGTTCGCACCCTTCGTCGGAATTAATCATCATAAACAAACCACTGTTTTCGGTTGTGCACTCATGAGCGATGAGTGTTTCGAATCATTTACGTGGTTATTTAATCAATTCAAGGCTGCAGTCGGAGGGGCAAGTCCGGTGGCCATCATCACAGATCAAGACGCGGCCATTACCCAAGCAATTGCGGTTGTCTTTCCTGAAGCGGTCCATAAATTCTGTTTGTGGCATATCTTACGGAAGATTTCTGAAAAGTTAGGATGTGTCTACAATGAACATTCCAAATTGAAAGATGAATTCGAGCACCTAATATACCAGATAGGTAGCATAGATGAATTTGAAGTGCGTTGGCCGCGATTCCTTCAATCATATGATCTACAAAGCAATAGCTGGTTATCCTCCTTGTATGACATACGAGAAAAGTGGGTTCCTGTATTCCAGAGAAGTACTCGATTCATGGGCATGTGCACTAATCAAAGAAGCGAGGCCTTTCATGCAATTCTGGATGGATATATAACTCGACACACTTGTCTGCTCGACTTTGTGAAACATTTCGACAAACTTTTGACCAGACGTCGTCAAGATGAGGTGTTGGCAGATAAAAGAACCCGCGAATGCCCACTTGTGCCTAAGACATCCATGGCTATGGAAAAGAGCATTTTCGAACAATACACTTGTGAATTTTATAGAGACACACAAATTCAGATGTGGGAAAGTAGTGCATACAATATAACGAAGCTCGGGGCGGATGAGGATAACATCATTTATGAAGTGAATAATCCGAGCAAACAACGTGAACGACGCATAATTGAGTTCAATATTCTACACAACTTTGGGACATGCACGTGTTTGATGTGGGAGTCAAC
This sequence comes from Annona cherimola, assembly GCA_030490835.1. Classification (NCBI taxonomy): domain Eukaryota; kingdom Viridiplantae; phylum Streptophyta; class Magnoliopsida; order Magnoliales; family Annonaceae; genus Annona; species Annona cherimola. Next base: position 29,864,168 of record CM059971.1, on the reverse strand, counting down.
TGGAATTGTTTGTCGACATCTATTCGCTTTGATGCGAACACTCCATATGCAAGAGATACCTCCGAGCTTCATTTTGCAACGTATGTGTAGAGACCCTAGAAGGGGCATTTTGTTACCCAAATTGCAACCACATAGTGCGACTGTAGTCGAGGATCGACTCATGGCATGTTTTCGTCACATTCATATGCTAGTAGTGGGTAAACGTCATATTCCTCACTATGCTTATCATCGGGCAGAACAATTATTGAATGAGGTTCAACATATGATTAAGGTATATGATGGTAATCCTGTTATTACTCCTAGAAAAGGTGCAGAAGATGCCATGGATATGGATGGAGACTATTCGAGTGAAGACCTCAAGAACCCTCCTCTTGGGCTAGGAAAAGGCCGACCGGATGGGAGCACCATGCAACGTCGTCTGAAGAAAAAAAAACATGAATGAATGAATGATCACACCTTTGTATCAATTTAAGTACTTTTTCTTTTGAATGTTGTTTTTTGGTTGGGTGAAATATATTTTCAACAATATTATGCAAGTAAGTAGGTAAACGTGAACTCTTGATAATCATTGACAAGCTGATTTCTTCATGGATACTGTTACACAATTGCTGGCATCATGACATCAGTTATTAATTTGCCTAAATAACTTACTCAGGTAAGGGAGGGTCAAGTCACATGCTATATTACTGTACTATCTTCCATAGCGTTGTGTTTGTCTACAACTTGATATCTTCACTATAGTCTCATTTTTTTATGTTCTGCGCAGGTAGGAGTCGGATCAGGTTCCATATGGAAGGAGATGGTGGGACCCCACCTAAGCCTAGGGAGAAAAGACTAGAGTCATCGTGTAGCTTGAAAGCGATGCATACTATAATACATGAGCTTTCAGAAGATCAACGTGCTGTTGTGAAAACTCTCGGATTTGGAGGTCTTCTGTCCTTGGAGTGCAGTAAGTATTGCCCCCAGCTTATTCGATGGCTCGTGGAGAAATATGATATCCACACATGCATGTTCAAGTTCAACAATGGTGTCTTCTCCGTGACGGACCGTGATGTGGAGCTAATTCTAGGACTCTCTACCCGCGGCGAATCAGTGGAGCCTCTCAAATCCCGTACGAGTGTTCAAGCTCTTCGTGATAAATATGAATTGACAAAGAGGACAACCGTACTGCATGTCAATCGCTTCCTTCCTGTAATACGAGAGGGTCGATGCGATGATGAATTTCGATAGGCATTTACGCTGTGGGTGCTTGGCATATTTTTATGCCCCATTTCGAATGGCCGAACTCGAGATTTTTATTTACATCATGTCATAGATCCATCTGGCATTCACAGGTTTGCTTGGGGTCGCCATGTACTAGATATCATGAACAAGGCGCTTAAGTCCTACATTAAGAAAAGCAAGCAAACTGTTGGATGTTGTGTTGCGCTCTTACAGGTTGGTGCATATAGGATGTTAAATCCCTAAGTTGAAAATATCACTTTTTGCATCGTCAAGCTGATTGTATGCATGTGTGGGGCTATATTACAGGTATGGTTCTTTGCGCATGCTGCTCATGAGATCATGTCACCAGCTGGGACGCAGGTGGCCCTACCTCTAATTAAGTTTTGGGATGATGAACAAACCTTTGAGATGGACGAAAAATTGAGGTCCATAGGTTACGAGAATGCTCAGGTATGTGATTTTAACACGCATCGAACTTATTCCATGTTAATATCCTTACCGAATGCATATTCCCTCAAATCCAGATATTGACAAGTTGAAATGTAATACTTTAATAGGTGAATGCCGAAATAGTGTTGAATGTTACAGATGCACAGCTTCACCAACTCGTGGATTCTACCATGCCTCGGAGAGACGTTTTCAAAGGGAAAGCACCAGTAGTTGATGAGGGATCAGACCCGTTGGAAGGCGAGGATCATAAGCAATGTGAAACTGTAGATGCCGTTCATTTCCAGTCGATAGGTGAGTCAACCGGTGACGAGCGACCTAGTTGTCCATCACTGGGTCGGCACACTATTCACCAATCAAGGGGTACTACAGCTGATGCGAAGGTCACTAAACGGACTTTATTTATCAACGAAGGAGTAAAAAATGAAGCTCGATCGAAAGAAGATGAGTACCTCGATTATGATTGGCCTACTCTCTACGAGGATGCATGCACTTGGGAGAAAACAGGTAGTTTCGACGCCAAGACTACTGCGCCAGAGGCGTCGTGCAAAGTCGAGCTGGAGACAGACATGAAGCGGTTAAGTGCTAAGGTGGATGAGTTATCAAGCGTTGTTATGGTATGAACCTAGTTGACAACTTGTCATTACCATGCAAATAGCCATTATTATTGGTCATAACTCTAATTAGTTTCCTATCTACTTTGGAATGGACAGAAGACACAGGCCTCTGCAGATGTTGCTGATCTAGGTGGTGACACCACTCGTACTGCTATAAAAGTGGGTGGCGATAGATGTCGTCTCACTGTTATCCATGTTGCGTGTAGCATTGGTTTGTCATATTCATGCATATAAGTAAGGTTAATATATATATATAGATGAATAATTAACACATTGAATTTCTTGATAGACACTGAAAGAATTATTTGAGAGAATAGACCGGTCGTGGGCAGCACTCATGATGTTATATCCAGTTCGATCACGACAGGTATAAAATCTACATTCTAAAGATGGGATATAGTGTCTACATTATTGCAAAAAAATTTCTCATTCCATATATGTTAATGCAGGATGACTCAATCGGAGCAGAGCAGACTGTCATACAAGGCTCTGGAACAAAGGATACTCCATGTGCGCCATCTAGTGTGTACTCGGGAGCTGGGGAGCCTTCTACATCTCAACCTAAGGAGAACAAGGAGCAGTTGCACAGTATGTCCGACGCGAAGGACGCAACCTGTGCTGCCCACTTAAAGGCGCCAGAGGTTATAATGGTTGAGGAGGATAACAAAAGCCCGGGGATAGCTGAGCCTGAACGTAGTCAGCTGCAGCCATTAGGTCGTGGGCATCGAGCGAAGAAGAAGTCCGGCCAGGTGACCAGTCCCTACACCTCGATCGGTGGACACAAGCGGTCACGTATAACAGAGGATCCCAACGGCGTAGGGAACCAGGTTCACTCATTCTTTAGTACTTCGAAATGTACATTCATAAATATGTGATATCATGGTTTCTTTTGTGTCATCCTCTATATTTTGTTGCTAAATAGTTTTCTCTTCAGCAGTGTCAGCTATGAGTGCTGTATGTTTCATTTAATTACTTCAATATATGTCCGCAGCTTGTTACCAAAGAGACAGATTGCTCTGCCCCATGGATACGGAATTTAACCGACACTGAGAACAGGCTTGTCAATTTTGCATTCGATTTGGGCGAGGAAGACAGGTTTAAGCTAACGCTCATGTTGCATTCCTATCTTTTTTTCTCATGTCTTATATTATCAGTGTATACATTCTTACATACGTTATTCCTTTATCAGTGAATCTGTCTTTTCCATGGGTGCATTTAATGTTTCTCATAGTACCTTCCGTAGTTTGGCACCTTCGCAAAAGGTGTCCACTCATGTAAGTAATTTATATATTTATTTTTAATTGACTATATTCTTTTTACGACATCCTTCTGAATTGGGTGCTTAAGGCTCAATTATATGATTTTGAGACTGCATTGTTTTTGGTTCTTGGAGGTCTTCGACGCATACACCAGCCTCCTAATACGTCAACAGGCAGAGAAAAGAGCTAGTCTTCCGGGTCGATATTATATGGACTCTAGATTTGCGGTATATCAAATTTAACTAAATATCTGTCTATTCGTACATTCTCATGCATTGTCAACATTTCACTGACTCAATATCATTCAAGGTAATGAATAATGCCTCTATTTTGTAGAGATACATGCTTCGAGAGGATGATGTTCCAATCGGCATATTAAAAGACGAAGTGAACACTTTGCATCTCCCAACTGCTAACTGGGTTAGTATATCTTTCAATTTAAGAACACTTAATCCTTTTCGCCATTGCTGATGACATGTAATGTTTAAGTTTTTTCATTTATACAAAATTTTTCTACTTAGGTCCTCATCCCAATTTGCCACGAAGATCATTGGATTGCATATGCAGTTGACATGAAACGAAAGTGTATATATTACATGGACTCGTTAAAGCTTTCATCGGGCGAACGTGACGCTTTTGTCGCCCCACGACTTGTATCAACTTCCAACTGCTGATATACTTGGTTTTCTTTTAATTTCTCAATAGTCATAATATAAGCCGTATAATGCATATGAATCTTTCTTATATTATGATAGGTATCTGCTTTGACTGGTTTGTTCACAAGCATTGGGCATACAGAAGATTTTTCATTATATGAGAGGGCATCCACTGTTGATCTACCATTACAGGCTAACTCGTGAGTACTATACGATAGTGTCATTCGCGTTTTTGCAGCTTGGGAAAAGTTGTTGCACATTCCATATATACATAGAAGTGTTTCTCTAAATCCATAAGTCACCTTCGTCAATCTATTTTCTTAGTAGTACGTCGATTACAATAAATATTTGAATACTGTCTAAGACTCTATAACTCATAAATTATATGACATTCATATATCTATTATCGCAGCTTTGACTGTGGCGTATTCTGCATGTGCAACGTGTCATATTTTAATGGACCAGGAACGCTACGTTATACTCAGGTAAGATAGACTTTTGCCGTATGTTGATATGCAAGATTGAAACAAACCATTCTCAACGTATGTTGGTCGATCGTGTTGCCAACAAAGCAAGGGAAATAAGGTAAAACATCCGTAGGTTGGCACAAAGGATGGGACAGATATTTCTACTTTCAACTGATCTTTTCATGCAGCAATCGCTAACTTTATGACTTTTTTTTGCTCTTTTAATCAATGCAGGCAGATATTGATTCGACGCGGCGAGTGATTAGCGCAAGAATGCTAGATAGCCCACATAACAAAGTAAGAAACCAAGTAATGCAAATGGCATATCGGAACAACAGACGGAGGTCGTCAAGGATTAATAGCTAATTTTATACATGACAATGTTCACATCCGGATTTGAATGTTCAGATGTTACCCTTCATCTTGTTAAGCAAACTTAAAGACGTTGTGGCATGCATGACATTCCCAATCACTATGTATCATATACTGTACACTTGATCCCGGACGTGCTTTTTTTTATAATATATGCTCTTATGGAAGGTGAGGTAATGAAATATGTTTGATGCGCAGTACAAGAATGGACATTATCTTTCTGAATTTGTTTGCAGTTTCTTATAAATGAACAAATCGCTAGCTATGTGGGACTCCCCATGCGTTTGTTCGTGGGACACCCCTCCTCACCTAATTTTCTTTAATTTTTTTAATAAACATACAGATTCAGGTGCATTTAATGGATAAATCACGTTTTGTAATAGCTGCTGACATTTAAATATATTTTTTTTGGTTAAAGACTGTAACACTTTTGTTAATTTCTAACAATAAAATTCTGAATGACACTACTTAAAGTATAGGTTGAATATAACTAATACATATGTAGAAAAAAAATTGATAAATAAAGGAAAAGAGTACCGTACGATCTAACATATGAGATCATGTCTCTTAATACATTCACTCTCAACTTTTAACATTTGTATGCTGCTTCATTTAAATTAAGTTTGACATTATTAAATTTGCTACAAGATCAAATATTTATCAAAAGTAAATATGTGCACGAGTGATATTGACTATAAAATATATTTATTTACGTATGCATTGTAATAAATACATAAATGTATTTTTATATTTATTATATTATAGTAATATTTTTTAGAATCATTTATTCATTTACTCATGATAATTTAGATAGATTAGATGTATAAAATCAAAATAAATAAATAATATTTAGCATGAAGTAATCTTTTTTATATTAAATACTCTACATTTGTAGTTGATGAGGTTCATAGAGCTATACTTGTTCCTTAAAGAGATACATGCTCATTCCCACACCAAATTATAAGTGACCCCAAGGTAGAATTATGCAAAAAGTTCAAAGCACACTTGATGCGCAATTTTCAGACGTCTTAAAACTTGCAGGTTCCAATAATTAGGATATGCTCTCTACACCCAACATCCCCTCAACCACCATTATCTTTCCCCCTTGATACAATTCATTTTTTCTTCCCATAATATTTGGTGACTCATGAAGGTGATTGTGTAGTTGGAATCAAGTCACATGGGTATCATGTTGTCCATCCATCATGAAAATAACATAGCATCAAAAAGCGCATCTAAGTGTATATGCATTGAAAATACCATTACCTCACAGATGGTGAATAAATACAAGCCTCAAAAAATAGTTAGAGTCATACAGATGTTATGTACAGAGCTGTAGCAAGAAATTAGATTGACAGATTAAAACAGCTTCACTTGACACGTGTTGGTACAAAAAAAACTTTTGCAAATATCATACATTTCTTCATCAAAGGACCTCTAAGACGTGTATACACTGTCTACACAACACCTCCTCGAGACCAACTATTAGTAGCTGCCTTTATGGATGTTGCGTGCATGTTGAATTTGTCAGTTAAAACTGTCTTCGCAATGTGATGCCGAAAGTTAGGAGCCATACGCTGGAGACAAGCAGGAGACATTAAAATATCACTGATTTAAGAAATAACAAGGATGATATCGGAAAATTGTACATGTTTGCTCACCGGATCGAGAGTCACGGAATACTCGCCTGTATACCTCTCCATGAGCATAAGAATTAGACTATGACAATCACACCTGCATAATTGAAATATGCACAATTGTGGACGACAATTAAGAAGAAATGTGTAAGTAACTAGCATTATCTTCAATGTAACACAACCAGTGAATGACAACCTACTCACCTAGGGACACAATTGGTTCCCGTGACACGAACCTTTTTAAAGAACCATGGGTCGCGATGATCATTGTACATAAATTTTAATTTCCTTAGCATATCCCCCTGAGAGATATAGTGGGTCACAAAAAACAAAAAGAATCTCATATATAGTGCTACATTTACCATTACAATAAACTATGGCGAAATAAATCAACAAGTTCTGACCGTAGGTCCGTATACCGCCTTGAAGCGATCTGTCGTTCCATTAGCGCACGGATCTATGAAATGCGCCTCAGCACAGCGCATGTCGTAGGCCATTGCAACCCAATGATCATCATCACACGAAATAGGTATAAATAACTACATAAGTATGACATGAAATCTCATCAAAACTAGATAAGGTGGCTAGGCTATTATTACCCATGGAAAGTCGATATAAGCTACGGCTACTAACCCATGAACAATCAAGGAGGTGATAGCCATGAAGGGATACTGAGAATTCCGGCTCCAAGTGCTCCTTGAATCCTGAAAAATACAGCCTCTGGAAATTTGAAGTTACATATGTAATCCAGCATACATACCACATTAATAAAAAATACAAAGTTGGCCACGATACTCACTGCAAGAGATGTGTTAAAGTAGTGCCTCCGTCCAGGATGGTCAAATTCTCTTTCCCGATAATTCAAGACCAACATGTACGCATCAAGTAGCTAATGTTCAAAGGATGTGTTAGGTTATTTTTGAGAATGTGTTATGCAGAGAAATAAGAGTATATCACTCACGTAACTCACATCTGGATGGATAAATGGGGTTTCAATTGTACGCATTTCCGCTCTTGTCATTGTCACGAATCCACACTCAAACAGCTTTTCGTCGTCGGGGCCAGCACCGGTTGTGAGAGCCCATTGCTCGATTATGGACTCCTCTACCGTCGGACAACGTACAAGTATTCTCATAGGTTTTCTATGGATACAGGATTCCGCATCTATTTTCTGTACATATCATATACTAAATTCAATGCCATGAATAGGGAATCTAATAATATTAATGGAGCAGTGAAGTTCGAGAACACATACCCTATCAAGAATTCTCCGAATGTCTGCAAGGTAATCTTTATCACGACCCGACGATGTCAACACCAACGGAGAGTGACCTTCACTAGGCGAGTTCTTCCATGCGGGAGTTAATTTGCTACTTGATCCGGGCCATATTTGGGGGATGTCGTAAGAAGGTATTGATTCCCTATGCGGAGTCCTTAAATCAACACTACTCTTATGTGTGCAACTCATCCAATTGCTTAGCTTCTGGATTTGAACACGAGCTAATTTGAATAATTGCTGTTACAAAGACAATATTTGACATATTAATCTCGGTTCCATGGGAAAGACAATATATTCGGGAACAAAAAGAACTGATTTTATAAGCTCGCCCACAGTACATTTAATTCTCTTCTGGCTGCCGCATCCCTTCTAATGCTTTCCTCGAACTTAGCTTGTTGTACCTGGTTCATTTGAAATCGTAATATATCAATACGATGAATATGATATGACATTCTCAATATGCTTATTCTTTCCATAAACTAAGTACCATAGTTCGGGTGTATTTGATTATAGGTAAAAATTTCAATTAAAAGGCTTTCGAGGGTAGAAGTTTCTGAAATTGATAGAAAATGATGGGATAAAATAGGGATAATGATAATGTGTAAAGGGAACAAGGTTTAAATCTTCTATCATAATTGTGTGGGTAATTATGTAGGGATGATTGAAGTGTCATCTAGTTTGTATACCAAATTGGGAGAGACATTTATTAAAATGTAGAGAATGTATTAAAATCACAAGAACGTATGGATAGTGAAAGGTTTTCGAATGAGAAGTCCTCGTTGCAGTCTTGGCTCTAAGCAAACACACCCTAGACGTAGTAAAATGCTTAACAATAATTAATACATTCAATCTATAATCGCAGTGCTTGTTCTTTCTACCATTTTCACTTATAATTCGAATTTCATTTTGTTATATTGAGGTTACGAATTTATAATGCACAACACATGCAATCAAAAAATCGTTAGTAATTATAACTCAATAACTAATCAAATAGGTAAAATACCCAACATGAAATCTTCAAAGTAAAGTCAAGTTCCATCTTTACTTTCCTTGTAGCTAGTGCTTATGAGAAAATGTGCTTATGTGCAATGAAGTAATCCGTCATGGATGTGTTTACCTGGACTGTCTGCTGAATACATGACACCTCTTCTTCAAGTAGGCGGATGTCTTCACGTTTCATTTTTTAACTTTAATGTCAGCTCTACACATGTGAAGGTGATGCTTAAATGCCCCAACCTTATCGCACTTGCTACATAATCTAGCTAGTCTTCTAGCGATGTTACCAGGACCTGTCAGATAGGAAAACAACAAGCGAGACTTTTCTCGATCGTACTATCCAGTATTCTCATGCTCCCGTGGATGGAAAGGAAGAGATTTTGTAGTACAAGCAACACGGGCAACTTGATAGTATACATGAAAATCCAAATTATGGGTAAGCGTTCACAATAGTAAAAATATGAGGCATGTAATGCACAGGTGTGAAAATTGCAAGATGCAAAGACAGCCAACCCACTCATTAATTACTTGTTAGCATTACTCCCGCTTTTGTAACAGTAAATGCAAATTAAATCATGAAACCACTCCTGTCAGTATAAATGAAGAGAAGTGATGTCGAGAATTCCACATTTGCAAAAAAATCCCACGTACACTACTTCGAATAAGTCATTATCACCGATTTCCATCCTATTCTTCCCATGCAATTGGTGATGCTAATGGTACCTAACATTCAATTCATGCATTATAATTTTTTTGAACGCATACATTTAATTAAATGGTTAATTTCATATATAATCACTACTATCATTAATTTCTAATATACCCATCCATCCTCATTTTTTTTTACTACCGATTTCCATATTCTAATGGGTTCAAATTTATTTATAAATTACCCCATATAACAGATAATACAAAACCACTGAGTGTAGGTCACATTTTTTATGTCTTTCCTATATTTAAGATGTGATGAAAATTTTGAATTTACATTTCTACCCAAGATTATACATATAATTTATGTATCTAATATATCCAAAGACCAATTAAATAGCCTATACAGATATTTGGAGTAGAAATTTTAAAATTTTCAACTCTAGCAGTTTCAAATTCATACATAGGATTCAATTTTCACATTTCATATGCATTATTTCACTCCTAAAATGAAGATCTACATGAATCTGTGAAAATCCCCATGATTCCTACCTAAATTAGGAAGAAATTTCAAATCCCCAAGTCCCCGTAGCTACAGATACGAATTTTCTCCTCCATTTTCACCATTTCATATCTATACATATAAATCTATATGAATCTAGCAAAAGCCCTATGCTTGGAACATGATTTGGGAAAGATTTCTACAAATTATCAAAAAAACCCAACAGCTTACCTCTGGCCGGCGACGGGACGAGCGACGCAGCAACGCCGAAGGCAATGCCGGCCGACCGACTCCTCTTCTTCTCCCTTCTTCTCCCTTCTTCTCTTCTCCTTCCTCTTCTCCTCTTCTCCTCTTCTTCTTCTTCTCTTTCTTTTTTTTTCTCCTCTTCTCCCGAATCCGCTCTCTGTTCGTGCTTTCCAAAAAGCCAAGTATAGCCTTAAAGTAGTCCGCACGTACACACGTGCGGCTACCCTTAGGCTATACATATTCTTATTTTTTAATTATAAATATTTATATTAAATATATGTCATCAATCATAATATTGTAAATTTTATAAATTATAAAACAGCATATGGTTTTAAGCAATTAAATCATGGCCATTCATTAATTTAAACATTTCAAATCAATTAATTGCTTGGATTAAACGATTTGTCTTAATTTTATTAATAAATCTAAAATTAAATAATACATTTTGTTATTGTTACATACAACATAAACAATCAAACTCATCATTACAATTTTTCTAAAATAAATTTATATATAAAATTCTTAAAATACGAATGTGAAGCACAACTATAAAAGAAATTTATATTCTTGATTTTTAAATAAGTATAGATAGAAGTTCACTTCATTCATTTGAAGATATGATTTTTCAAATCATTATATGGTATAATATATTTAGAATTTCAAATTTCAAATTTCAAAATTTTAGATGAAAAATTATTCTACACAACTTTGGGAATTTAAATATTAGATTAATTTCAAGAAGAACAATTGTATATCAAAATTAAAACTGTAAAATTTACATTAAATACGTGAAGAACATTTATATCATATATTTAAATATATAAAACTCAACCAATTATGTGGAGAATGATGTTAAAATTTTTTCTGTATTACTATAATAAATTATTCATCATAACTATTACTGATGCATATAATCTATTATCTAAATACTAATGTATGTTAGTAGATTTTCATAGCATAAACTCCAAAATAATTATGACAATATATGTTTCAATCTAGATTGAACTACGAAATAATTGCATACATTATTTTTGGGTCTAAAAAATTAATTTAGCATTTAACAACATTTTCATTTACTTTTATGCAGTTGTAAATTTTATATGATTTACACAAAAAATAAATCATTTCAAATTTGTGTCATTTTATTCTAAGTTTAATGGTATGAGATGACAAATTAATGACAAATTAATGTATCATTTCAAATTATATGTTTAATGGTATGAGACATAATAAAGGTGGCAACGGTCATTTATTTACTTTCTGATACCACCTATTATAAATTAAATTTCTCTTTATGAGAAATAATAAAAATACACACAAGCATTACAGGATTTGTTCATTTTTTGGCCAAAATATGAGGTTAAAAAAATGTGCATAATGAGTTAGGGGATAAGTTTTATGTTGACCATGATTAATATACTTGTTTATTATATAAACATATAATTTATACATTTACGGATAAATAAAAGTATATTAATTACGCATAAATAAACATATAAAAGTATACGTATAATTACTTCCTTTCCAATAAATAAAAGCATAAATATTTATTAGTGACTTATTAATATATATTAATTACGTAAAATATCCAATTATTGGATTTGTTTATATTTTAATAAGAATTTATATTTATATTTTAGTATATTTTCGTATTACATTTACAGATAATATATTTCATATAAATTTTATGAACAATCTATAAAATCCATCAAATCCATCATATCAGTACATCTGTTTACGATTACTCTATAAAATTCATAAATCATGTAAATATTAGTTTACGATTTTGCATAATTCTTGTAAAATCTGTGTTGTCCATCTAATTGGTGAAAATGAAATGTCATGAATTCTATTTTAGCTGTTAAAACTGTACAACTGGTTTATCGTATCAAACGAATATGTATCAAAATAATTTAGTCTATAAAACTCGTAAAATTTATAAAATTTATAAATTTCATATGCGCTATATCCGTGAAACTCGAATAACCTGTAAAATTTATTTCATTGGAAAAATGAATACAACATTATCAGTGGAACACATCATTCCCACAAATTTCATAAAAACTGTAAAAGCCGTAAAATCTGTAAAATCTATATCAACGGTCAAACAAGCTAAATTATATCAGTCGTTCAAATTTATTTCTTTAAATAAAACTATTCTTAATCTTATAATTTCAGTCCTACATTACAGATTATAATTTGGAACGAATATCATTCAATTTAACGTTGGGGATCACTCATCATCTATAGTAATTTATTAAAATCATGTGAATAATCATAAAAATGCATGCACCTCAAAGTGTTATACTTTAATTCACCTACCCCTACTCACGGTTTTTCCACATTTCTACTCTCATGCTATGAAATTACCTTTTTGCCCCCATTTGCATTTTATGCAAAAGTGCAAACGTTTGCATTTGAACCCGCCTCTTTTTTAAAACCCTGGCTAAAACATTCGTATATCTCATATTCGACATGATTGATGTGGAAGCGATACGGTTAATGTAGATATATATGGGTTGATATTTGAACATACGATCTACCAGCTAATGGGACGATAGAGTGGAAAGTGGATTAGATGCAACAGCAGTACAAGATTCTAGGTAGATTTAGGCAATATGCCATCTAGTAGCAAAACAAAAATAGAATCTTCCTGCAGCAAAGATGTTACAATTAGTATGGGAGGAATGGTGTGCGGAGATGTATTTTAGGATGCTATGGACAATTGAAAAACCATAAAAAAACATAGTCATCATTATGTATTAATCATTTACTATAATTATGCAAAAAATTAAAAGAAAAATATAAATTGCATTCATTCGCTCGATTATCATTTTTTTCTAGCTAATGCTTCTGTCTCATCTGATAAGATGTCGAAAAAAAGGCAAACGAAAGAGTATTAAAAGAAACTAGATAACAATGAAGCTCATGGGACAAAAGAGTGAAGTTGAGGAAAATTATTAACCCTTTAATTAAATGAGATGTTACTTCTAGGTTTTCCTTCTTTACTTTATCAATTGTCTGTCTTCCTGTACCCATCAACTACTATGTTTTTCATCTCAGTTGTCATGTCTTTTGTTGAATCAAAGTTGATTAAGTTTACCCACTGCCTTCATGCAAGTCCCTTTGGTTTTAGAGCGTTGCATTATGAGTTTGGACCATGGTTAAAAATATCGAAATTTGGTAGCGTATCAGCTCCTTCTAAAAATGATATGCTATGGTCGTACCATATAGGCATCGAACTGTATTGGACTATATTGGATGGAAACATTTTTTAACTTCAAAAGATATAAAAATATATATATATATATATAATCAAAAAATTAGAAATGTAATTGATGCATTTTCTCTATGAGTATTTACTATGATAACAGTATGCAATATGAATTTTGAAGAAAAATAAAAAAAAATAAGATAGGTAAACTCATTAACAATTCAACATGCATAATATGTTGCAAAAGAAAATAAAAGTAAAGTAAAAAATTAGAAATCAACAATCGATTTAATCACAATTCAAAAATAATATATATTTATGTGAACACACAGTAAAAACTTATATAAAAGTCGATAACTTTTTATTTTTGAGATGTTCAACTTTATTTCTAGACATTTAAATTTTTATAAATTTGAAAAACCTAATCGCAAGAAACAATTATATTACTATAATAGATTCATGTAACTAATTAAAATTTTTTTAGTTTTCAAAATAATTTTAAAATTTTTGGATTTCTAAAAAAATATAACAAAATTTTACCTAATTTCAAAAAAATAATAGTAGTTGTGATAAAAATGAGTGTAGAAGAAGGTACACTCCTAACCAATATGCCTCGTGCATAGATTGATATGGCCGATATGGCCCTCATACGGACTGATACTCCTTATTTTTTAAAATCTTAGAGTGAATACGATACGGCCCACACAGATACATATGGGCCGATATTTGAATCTATGGGTCCAACAGCTAATCAAACAATATATTGGAAAGTGTATTACATGCAATGAATGTACAAGATTATATGTAGATTTAGGCAAGAGGCCTGATCTTTTCAGGTCGAGCCCAAAAATGCATTTTTTTAATTTTTTTTGTTCCTTTTTTATGGGTAAATAAATCTAGGTGTATTAAATATATAAACAAAGTTTTACCATTTTTTGATGTTTTTAAGTATTTTTTTATTTTTAAACACAGTGGCATTTCCGTAATTTTTTGGGTCTCAGAAAATTACGGAAATGCCACTGTGTTTAAAAATCCAAAAAAATACTTTAAAATATCTAAAAATAGTAAAACTTGGTTTATAGATTTAATACACCTAGATTTACTTGTCCATGAAAAAACGAAATTTTTTTTCTAAAAAAATGCATTTTTGGGCCAGATCAGGCGCCTTCAGGCAATATGCCTTTCGGCAACAAAACAAAAGTAGAATCTTTTAGCAACAAAGATATTACAGTAAGTTTAGTACCGAGGGGGTCGGCTTAGAGAAACTTTTTCATCAAAAAAAAAAAAAGTTTAGTACCGAAACTGTTCTTCAAAGAAATCTCTTCTTCAGGTAGCTTTTGGTCTGAAACTAATATCATGACAGAAATTCTTCTCTCTAGCCCTAATGGCATGTTGTTTTAAAGAGATCTCTTCTTCGGCAAAACAAAAATAGAATCTTTCAGCAACAAAAATATTACAGTTAGTACTGAAACTGTTCTTCAAAGAAATCTCTTCTTCAAGTAGTTTTTGGTCTAAAACTTATATCATGACATAAATTCTTCTCTCTACCTCTAATGGCATGTTGTTTCAAAGACAGCAGATTTTGATCTCCCAAGGTACCGGAAGAAAGTTCTGCAATGCTTAAGAATCATATTGGTCCTCAATTATTTTATTCGTTATGCTGCCTAAACTATTCACTATTGCTCTTAATTGTTCCGCAGAAATGCTAATCCAGGTAAGTATGTTGAGACAGTTTGCGGATATCCCTTGTACATGGCTCCAGAAGTGCTGAAGTTTCAGAAATATGATGAAAAGGCAGCTCCAGAGATGCAACTATCATGATGTGCAATCATGCATGATGACAGAGATTGATTTGTTGTATCTTCATATGATGATATTCACTGCATGGCGAAGTTCATTTAGGTCTGTTGATATTAAGCTTCTCAACAGTGTAGATACCTTATGGATTTTGGATTTCATATTTTCATTTTGGATTTTGTTTTTGATTGATGACTTGGTTCATAATTAAAGAGCTCGAAATGTGCAAATGGGAGATGGACAAATGGAAATAGTTGATAATTTTATCAAATCGGAAAAGACATGTGAGAAAAGAATATTAGAAATTTGAAATTAAAAAAATCATAAAGAGATTTTCACCATCTAACCATTTCTTTGCAACTGCAGGTTAAGACTAAAATCTTATACTTCTGTGCAGTTTGACACGTGGAGCATTGGTTCCATTCTTTTTGAGCTGATTAATGTAACTGCTTTTCCATGGAAAAAATAATGTTCTGGTAGCTTAAGTTGCCTTCTCTGAGAGTACTACCATGATTTCTCTTTTGGCGCTAATGTTTTACATGAAATTTGTTCCTCTCAGCTCCTACAGAACATAAAGAATTCCACCTGTCTGCCATTTTCTGGGTTTATCCTTTGTGATTTGCATCAGGACTCTATTAGCTTGTGCAAAAGGATCCTATGCACAAATCCTGGCATATTAGCTTCAAAATTGTTAATTTTATTAAATAATTCTAACCATCTTGCCAACCACGTTATTCACGACCTCAGTTGCATGCGCCCAGGAGCATACAGTGTTGCATGCTCCCGGGCGCATACACCTATTTTTTTATTTTTTTTTGAAAATTTTTTCATAAATTTGTTAGCCCAAGTGTATTTAATGTATGTATCAATTTTTACCATTTTTGGAGATTTTTATATATTTATTTTTTATTTTTACTGACTTTCAAAAATAAAAAATAAAAATCTAAAAAACTCCAAAAATGGTAAAAATTTATACACAAATTAAATACACTTGGGCTAACAAGTTTATAAAAAAAATTTCAAAAAAAAAAGAAAAAGAAATAGGTGTATGCGCCTAGGAGCATGTAGCACTGCATGCTCCCAGGAGCATAAGATCAGAATCCCGTTATTCATGGATATAGAATCAGGCCTTTCATGCTGCTCATTTCTATTACTTGCTTAACCATTTGATGGATGGATATCTCACTCCTGCGCTTTGTGAGATCATTTCTGATAAATTGTTGCCTCTTTATCCAAAATTTGATGTCCTTTGATGAATTCTGTCGCCATAAATTCTTTTGAGTATAACATATTCCTGGAATTCTATCAAAATAAATTCTTGAGAAAATAATTTGAATAGTACATAAACCTATTGTATTTCATTACCATCAAATTTTTGAGTATGAAGACAATGCCTTTGGAGTGCATGTGCCATTGGACACTTTATATTTTTGGGATTCTCCTCTGCTAATTCATAATGGATTTCTTTTTCTTTTTTTGTTAGTTTGAAAGAGTGAGAACAACTAGTAAGGCTAGTATATGTATGTGGATGTGTTTTTCTTTGAGTCAAGATTTTGTTACAGTCATGTTCAGATAAAAATTGTTGACAAAATAGGAATATCTTGCAAAATTGAAAAATTGGTGTATTGTGTAATTTATGTAAAGTTTTATAAACAGTTATAAATAGTAGAACCTAGTAACTCTAAAAGCATGGTTGAATAAGATTTATCCCCGTAAAGGAGGTTAAACTGAACCACGTAAATTTATGTATCCTTTCTTTGTGTATGTTATTCTCAACACATGTGGCACCCCAGTTCGAGTGTTACAACCTTATTCCAAGATCTCTCGATTGGTAAATGTGATCAGGATTGTTGTCCGATCACACGGCGAGCTTGTTGGATATTTATCCATTTTATCTTAACTCCTTAGGAGTTTAATCATTCCTTTCAATTCACTTTCCGTCAAATGTTTTTTTAGGTCACTAAACCATTCAAGAAATACATATATGATCTCATAAATTCTATACTTACTCATTACATGCTACCTCATATCTTAACATATGACCATAAATTTTTTTCGCTATTTATAGTCAAAATCACCACATAAATTCTTGTACAACATTAAACCACAATTTAATATTAACATTCATACAACCATATAATTCATAACATTCATTAACAGGTAACTTCTAGAAATTCATATTCTCTTGAATCTCCACCTGTGCTCCTTGCATGGTTCTTCTCTTCACCTGTCTTTAGGATTTGAAAAATAAAACTGTGAGTCGAAACTCAATAAGCAAGCTATAAGGTTTTCAGGCAATTCATTTTCATTGAAAATAATCTTGGAAAGCCACATTATACCCACTCGTGGGTATATCTTAAAAACATGCTTCTTATACCCGTTTAAGGTATGTCATAAACAATGCAATACATTATTTAAAATCATGACATTCCTTTGGATAGAAGCTAGCTAGGCAACCATCCACTTTCATTTTCTCTCCCATTCCAGGGAGGCGCCGTCGGCCCTAGGCCTCTCTTAGCGACTTGACCGCACCAAAGGAGGACATTCTGTTCGCTTACACCTTTGAGGTGGACCTCATGCTTTATGCACATGCTTCTTTCATAAACATGAACTTTGACATGCTAGCATGATTTTTCATTCATAAATTCATAATTCATCATTTAACATAAATAATTGCAAAAACAGTAAGCAATTCATTTATTCCATTGGAAATAACATTTCAATACACGTTTAGATAAGGAATGGTCATCCTTAAACAACTTAGAAAGAATTGAAATCATTCATTTGCTAACTCATTTCAACAGGTACAATATCATTGATAATCATTTTCTCACATTTGATAGAACAAAAGCATTTGGAAAACTACTCGCTTACCTTGTTTACTTAGTTTTTCATCTCGCTTATCTCTTTGCCTTTTCCTATATATAAACATATAGCGTTGCATTCATAACAATCCATTTGCTCGCATTGACTTAGTTTTTCAATCTCATAATCTATTTCATACATAATCAACTTGGATTTTCAAGTCGATCATACATACACAACATGCACTTGTGCATCATATCATTCATTCCATATTGTGTTTTAATACCATCACTAGGGTAAACACATAACATTCATCCATAATTCAACATATAAGGATTTATATTTTCCATTAACCATTTTTCATCTATTTTTCATTTTGCTTACGTCAATGCTCATTCTAAGCATATAAGTGACATTTTAAGCTTCATAAATAAATCTTATAAATTGAGATAATCAAACATCATTCATTCAGCAACATCCTTATGCATTTCATCACATATTCATGCATATTTTTCATTTTAGCAATCTCACATAAGCCACATATCATTCATTCATACATACGTTCCACATATGATCATCATGCGACACATATATTATGCGTTTCTTAAAATTTCTCAACACAGAAACTTGAACCCATTTTCATCATCATTAAACCCCTTAATTAACATATAATTTAGGGTTTAATTTCGGATTTTTAATCCATCTATCACTGAGTTACAAAACAGCCATGTTAGAACCCGTTTTTCATCTCTTCAACGCATCTTTCGTGACTTAAATCTTAACAGATTTTTAAGTCATAATTTCCAGAAACTAAATATGATTTTCTTAACCATAATTTAGGGTATTATTACATATTCAAAATTTATAATTTATTTACTTCCATAATAGCAACATTTTCATGCATATAGGGCATCCATTTTGACCCGTTTTGAAGTGTCCATACGTATGTCCTTAAAATCAGATTTAGGGTAAATCTTTTCAAGCCCTTCTAGACACTCAAAGTACCATAATCCAAGGGTAATTTACCCTCCATAACATCCATAAATCATTTATGTACAAACAACAACAAAAATCACATGAAAAATACCCGTTTGGCCCCCATTTGGACGTTCCATACATATACCCTAAAAAATCATATTTAGGGAAAAATCATTCAGGCCACTTAGGTCATCCAAAGGGTCCTTAATTTAGGGTAATTTACCCTAAAATTCATCCATAAACCATTTAAGCACTTTTTTATGTCATTTTAACTCAAAAATGGAAAAATCGACATTACTTGAAACCCTAAGTTCCATTTTCGCTAAAATCATTAACGAAGATCAAATTAACATATGTAATTCAAAAGAACATGAATTGCATTCAAATCATCATACTTCAATCATAAACAACTTCGTTTAGGGTTTTAAGAATTTCTAAGTTAGTTTTCATATTAAAATTCAACCCTAACTTCCCTTTTCACTCTCTTGAACTCTTGATTTCATTTATATCTTTCAAAAATATTCAATACCTATATCAAGGCATCATAACTCATCCTTTAAGAGTTCTTTATGAATCATATTCATGGCTTAGGATTTTAGAGAGAAAAACTTGATTTAAATGATTCAAAACTTAGATTTCACTTACTTGGATTGAATCTAACTTGTTTGGCTTGGTTCCTTCTCTTTTTTTCCTCTTTTCTCCTTCCCCCTTGCTGGTTTGGACGTGCCTAAGGTTGCTCACACTTAGCAAATTTTTTGGAAATTTCTTTCCCCTTTCACATATGCACATTTTCAAGGGTATACCTCCCTTTTTATAATTTTTAACCAGCCCATGGGACCCACTTTGTCATATGTCATGAGGGTAATTTAATTCTAACTTATCCCTTGATGACATGACAATTTTATATCCAAGTAAAATATGCATTTTCTAATTATCAAAAATCAACAAAATCTATGCATTTAAGAAATGCATTGCTGTCCACTAGGTGATACCCCGTTAGACTTGGCTTTTGACATTTTCATACCTCATTTTCCACATATTTAAGTGCCTATTTACTTCACCTAGGTGTTAGGCAATTTAGATATGCATTTAAGGATTTTTAAAAAACCAATTTTCATGCTCAACTTGTCCTTAGATGTCCCCTTGGTTGCCACATAATCTATGCCTCATTTGAGCTACATATTAGGCACTAAACCAATGCATTTAAGCCTTCAACTTTTCCATAGATTTGACCCTTAAACAAATCCATAAAATTCAGCTTCATTCACCTCCATTTCGACACCTTGCATAGCATTAAACCAAGTCATTTAACTCACTTGCTTTAACATAAATGCTATGATAGTCTAGGGTACACAAAGTTAATGCTAGTTACCTTTTTTCAATTAAGCACTTTTTCATGGTAATTAACTTAATCCAATCCATTCATACCATAGATTTCATAATTTTATTCAATCGTTCAAATTTCATCTCAAACCGTCGTTTCTACGTCAAGTTATGAACTTTTGAAAATAACCTTAGAATGTGATATTAAAATCAAATAATTATCACATTAATCTCATCAATTTTTTCTTAATCCAATTCACTCATAAAGTTAAGCCCAAAGTCATGAGCTTACCTTTCAAATTTCATCTCATTTCGCCTTATAGGCGTCAAGTTATGAATTTTCTACGATTTTCCAACATAATTCCATAATTTTCCTTTTAATCTCCATTGATTAAATCATGAAAATTAAAATAAATATTCATGCCTCATTAGCATATCCTAATCCTCATTAAGCCCCTTTAGTCATCTTGACTTACATTGGGCTTTGGCGATTAATCTTAATCACCATTCTTAATTGCAACCCTAATTGCAAAATATCATTAAATCATAAAAATCATAAATCATCCATAATTCATTTAAATAACACATGTGTCATACTTATAGACCTACTTGGTTCTAGGTATCACGACGCAACTGAGTCAAGATTTGTTTTAAGGGAAGAATATGTTGAAATTTTTTTGTTGCATGTAGCCTATGGTAGTATGTAGGATGTTGTTCTTTCAACTGTAGAATGTATGGGTGCTTAGAATCCAGACACGACATCAGGATTGTAAACAGCATCTAAGGGTATTTTGTTGGCTCTTGAGATTTAATGTGTCATTATGGTTGTACTTGAGCATTAATAGTGGGCTGCTGCGTGCTGAGTCGTTGATCGCAATATGCTGGTTGAATTTGCGTGGAAATTATCAGTTCAAGTTGGAGTTGAATTTTCTAATTCACAGCTTGGATGATTTGGTATTTTACCAAGGGCGATGCTGCTGCCAGCCTGGATTAGCAGCTAGCTCGGCGGTCAGCTGCTTGGATTAATGGTGGGCCGGGATCACTGTTGAAAACAAGGGCTGCCTTGACGTCGCTGCTGAAACCAACGGCATCCAGAGCTACTGAAATAGACGACCAAGATGCACTAAGTCATCATCTCTAATCTACCCTCTAGAAATGCCTTCCTCTAGATTAGCATTGGATGAAGTGCCCTCATTCCTTGGATGACTTTGATCTCTTGGAGTGAGAATCAAATCTTTGGAGGAAATGAATCACTAGCGACGAAGAAGATTATAATAGAATAGCTTGAGAAATGGCTTTTCGCACATTTTTTACATACAACTCAATTGGAAGCATGCAAAAAATGTACAATGATTGTCGCCTTTACTTTTTTCTTTTTTTTTATACAAGGGTATATCAAATTACTCTATGAGGGTTTGCAGCTATTTGTGATATTTTGGGGAGAATCAAGCCACCACCTTTTTTTTTTATTGGAGGATATTTTACATCATATCTTAATTCATATTACATTTAAACCCTGAGACAATTCTAACAAGCTTACAATGAAAGACGACAACAAACTTCCACATATCAAACTTACGATGGATTCGAACCACGCACCGGCTGGGAACGGAAATCTCGTTCCGCAGCCGGTGACCAGACGAGCAGAGCTCGTTTGGCAGCCACCACCTTGATTACTCAATGTTTTGCTCTAGCTACGCAAATGATGTGAGATGCGGGTGACTTCTTTAAGATAGTTGTTGTCTCCAAATTTATTTAAATTTAATTTATCAAATTCATCCATCACAAAAGATATTTTTAAACATCTAAATTTTTTAATATATGAAATTACCTCCACTGACTAAAGGCCCTGAATCCACCCGTGGGAAAGCCCCCACTGTCCCCTGAACGGGCCTCTCTTGTTCCTCCACGTCTCTGCGTCAAGGTGTTGCCGCCGCAGCAATCCGGGTAAGTTCGCCCAATCACTTCTTCCGTAGCTTTTTAGGCTTTTTTGTTTTTGAGCTGAGTGAATGCATCTTTTGCGTGATTGGACGATAGCCCACGCCCGCCACGTGGCCGTGGTCCCCTAAGCCACACCGCAGCTGATCGAGCCGCGTGTATTCACACAGGTGTCCCTGACGCATGTGACTTCAGTGTTCATGGCACGTACATTTTGTACCGTTCTTTATATGAGTGTGTTTGGTTGGAGGTAAAACTTTTGATGAAAAGTTTCTGGAGTAGAAGTTGTCAAATCAATAGAAAATGATGTGATATAATAGGAGTAATGATGAGGAGTAAAGAGAATAAAGTTAAAATAGATAGGTTAGTTGTATGGGTAGTTGTGTAGAAATGATTGAAAAGTAGGGTAGTTTGTATAGAAACATGTGAAAAAATAATTAAAAAATAGAGTAATTATGGAGAGTGAAAAGTTTTAGATTGAAAAGTTTTAGTTGACATTTTTTTGCCCTAAACAAACACACTCTATGGGTGTGTTTGTTTGGGATATAAACATGTCAACCAAAACTTTTCAATCTAAAACTTTTCACTCTCCATAACTCTCTATTTTTTAATTATTTTTTCACATTTTCCTATACAAACTACCCTACTTTTCAATCATTTCTACACAACTATCTATACAACTAACCTATCTATTTTAACTTTATTCTCTTTATTTCTCATCATTACTCCTATTATATCACATCATTTTCTATCAATGTGACAACTTCTATCTCAAAAACTTTTCTTCAAAAGTTTTACCCCCAACCAAACACACCCTATATATATATATTGTTTGGAAGAAAAGTTGCATGGATTCCTCGTAAACTCTCTCGCATCTATTCTTGCCTAGCCTCGGTTCCGCTCAATCCTTACATAATTTCAGCTATTTTTATTATTTGAACTATTACATAAAATATATTATATTCATTATATTTAGTATTATTTATATTCTCATGAAAATCTTATCATTTATTTTATCTTATGTTATTATGCATGTCTACATTTGTCTAAAACTTTTTAAACAAAACATTTTCATTTTTAAAAAATTTTTTACTTTATGGGGCTATCCTATTTTAAAATTATTTTTCGTATCTTTCTATGTAACTATCATATTTTTTTAATCATTTCTACGCGATTACCCATACGACTGATCCATTTATTTTAACTCTACATTTACAACAACTTTTTTATTTTTTCTTCAAACACTTGTTTATCTAAGTGTATTTAATATATTTTATCAAAAAAAAAGTGTATTTAATATATAAACCAAGTTTTAATATTTTTGAATATGCGTACATAATTTTTGAGATTTTTAAACATTTATGTGTATAATATATTTAAAATACTCTTATCTTTAAAAATCTAAAATATATATATACACATATCTAAAACCCGTAAAACTTAGTTTATATATTAAATATATTTAAATATACAAGTGTAAGGAAAAAAAAAGCAAAAAAATTTGTTATAAATGAATTTTTTACTGTGCTAAGGAGGGGCATTTGCTTAGCCTAACTAATAAGATCATTTATCATCATGTAAAACGACTTCTACTGGGCCAGATTGCACAGAAGCTGTATTTCCTGAACTAAAAGACAATTTTGACTAATGGCTAGAAAATGGGTGCACTTCTAGCTAGTCGGGTACAGCGTACTGTGACCCCACCAGCCCCATCAAATCTTTGCACTTCATGCATCTACGGTCTTGACAGATAATTTTATCATTTGTTGATTTATCCATCCGACGGTGGAAATTTGTAATAAATATCTACTGTAAAGATTTTTTCTTTTGTTAACATATTTTAGAATATCTATATGGACTGCATTGATATTCTAATTTTACGAGTCTATAGTTTAGAGAGATTGAGGTGCGGTATTTTCCCTGCTCTCTATTCCAAGGTGCTCTTACCGAAAATGGCATCCCGGAGAGCGGATGAGGACGACGGAGGAAGCTCTTAATAAAAGGCGAAATAAATCGTGTTAGTTTCCTACCATCTAGAAGTCGGCGGGTGCTTGCCATCGGGGTTTATCCCCGTCAGTCCACGTTCTGTCTTATTTGGCAACAGGACGTGATTTCGACTCTCAGCAGATGGGGCGGGACTCGGGAGTTGCGTCTTCCGGAACAAAATAATAATAATAATAAATTTTAAAAGAAAATATGTGTCTCCATATTTATAAAATTGTCTCATAGCTATATTATAAAAAAATACAAAAAGTATTTAAATATACTAATAAAAAAAAGTTGATGGGTCTTTGTGTAACTCCATCCAATAACCTTAAATGTAAAAGCATCCTAGAAATTGAGTTATTAAAATCAAAATGAAATATGAGATTAGATAACACTTCCATCTCAATCATTCGTGATGATTTGAATGGGCTTTCAAGGGTGAAATTGCGGAGTTCTTTGATGGTGCATTTTTTTTTGTGTTACCACTAATATATTTATATTTAGCTCTTCCTCTACTTATAATATTTAATCATAAATTTCTATCATGTTTGTCTTATTAACAATTACCAAACATTTATTATCAACTCAATAAAAAGATGATGTTATCCCTTAGAAATTTCCTTATTGAAATGATTGAATCATGACGTATACTTCTTGAGAATTGTAAATCATCAATTTATAACATTATATGATCTAAGCAAGTTTATATTAGAATTGAATCATTTCAATTAAGAAAATTTAGACAGAAAAAATAGTATTTTTAATATGTAGAGGGCGATTGTATTAAAGATATAATGATGACAGATATTTAAGTCGAAATATTATAGATATATAAAAATTTGTAAAACCTCACAAATATATTAGAAATTAAGGTAAACATTATGAGTAAAAAGAAATTCTTCTAAGATATTGCTTGTTTATTATAAAAAAATTTTGAATTAATACTTTTTACTGCTCATAACTATTCTAGTTTTTAAATTATTTTTTTACTTCTACAGGACTATTATACTTTTCAATTATTTTTATACAACTACTATCAGTAATCTAACTTATATATTTTAACTTTATTTTTTTTTTTACTTTTCATCATTACTCTTGGCATGTTATATTATTTTTTTCTATTTCAAAAATTTTTACATAAAATTTTCATTAAAAGTTTTATCACTTTCCAAATACATCCTAAAATTAAATTTTTAACCATTATTTATTTAAAAAGAAATTATCAAACAAATTTTCGTGTTCATGTTTTACATAAATATTATTAGATGGAATTTAATGTGTATAAAATGCTGGCCATGGAAGACGTAGACGGTCTGCAGGAATCACCACCGTGTTTTCGTGGTGCTTGGACTATCACGGATGGCGTTTTCTAAAAATGAAGTGGGTTGCTTGTTTATCAATTCATGGGAGAGAGGGACGCCACCCGTACCCCGCCGCGTGTCCAACCTGCCTAACAAGCCTAGCTCAGTGCTCCCCGATAAAGAGGAAAGAAAAAAAGCAAGAAAGAGAAATCACCCATTTGCAGTTTGCAGCACACCACCTTCAGAATAGTGCCTGTCTAAGCAACTTGCGAGCGAGAGAAGCAGAGCTGTAAGGAGAGAGATGGAGGGAGATCAGGTGTATGAGGTTGAGGAAGAAAAGATAATGTGGCAGCAATTCTCTGAGTCTGGCCAGGGTAATTAATTAAAGCAGTGTTCCACTTAATTTCTAACTTAGGCATTTTAACCCGATTATATATATTCAATCTTGTTCTCTTCTTTGGGTCGTTTATGCAGGAGAGATGAAAGTGCGGCGAGAGCGGAAGAGGGTGAGAGAAGAGGATATGGCCGCAGGGCCAAAGAAGAAGAGGCTGAGCAGCGAGCAAGTGAGATTGCTGGAGATGAATTTCGGGAGGGAGCAGAAGCTGGAGGCAGCAAGGAAGGATAGACTCGCCACTCAACTGGGGCTGGCGCCACGGCAGGTTGCCGTTTGGTTTCAGAACCGGAGAGTGAGATGGAAGTGCAGGCAGATGGAAGAGGAGTGCGTAAAGCTAAAGAAGATGCACGACTTGGTTCTGGACGACAAGTGCCAGCTCGAGGACCAGGTGAGCTGGGTGGATCATTTGGCGGGGTGTGTAACTTGCCCAGTGGAGCCCAAACCCAGCCTTTCAAACTCTTACAATTTATAGGATTTGAATTTATCTTTTTAGAACCCAAGGATCCGATTTTATTTAGGGTTAAGATTAAGCAAACTTATATTTATGTATTTTATATAATTTATTTATTATTTTTCTTTTTTTTTATTGGTTATTTATTTTTTTTATATTACTTTGAAAGGCTAAATTTTCTTCTACAAATACATTATAAGTAACTATATTTTAAAAAACGCAGTTAGTATATATTATTATTTTTGCTTATTTGATTTGTTGTCATAATATAATCATATAAATGGGACTTTTAAATCAAAAAGAAATTGTCGACTCTACCAATTTTCAAAAAATATCGTTAGAGTTCAGGTCTTACAAATAAAGTTAGAGTTATTATTAAAGTTATAATTAGAGTTTCAGTTTTATAAAAAAAGATTAAGATAAGGGTTAAAGTGAAACCGAATTGATCAACTCAAGTTACACTCCCTAAAAAAAAAAAAAAAAACTCCAAAACTATTCATCCCAAGCTTAGCAGATTTTATTTTTTTTATCTTCAATTTGTTGATGTTTGGTTAGTTGCAGATATTAAAGCTAAGGGAGCAACTTTCAGAAGCACATAGAGAATTGAGAAAGCTTTCAAATGAATCTTATGGTAAAGCAACAGCAACATTAGTGGGTGAAAGAAACCATAGCCCCAACTCCCTACTTTTCATGGAGGGGTTGGCCACCCATCATCATCATCATAGCCATTATCATCATCCCAACACTCTCACAGGAATTGAAGGTTGTGGAGATGATCACAGCCTCTTTTGTGCACCTGAATCTGAATGTCATTGTCATTCTTATTTGAAAGGCTTGGATGAGTGGACCTACATGTACATGTCACAGTAATTACATTCATGGATGGTCATGCCCATATTAGCCACATATGTCCATTGTCATTTTTTTTTTCTGTCATTGCCTCTCTACTAATTCCAATTTTCTAAGAAGATTGTAAGTCGTTAGCAACCTTAGGTTTTGATGGATTGGGTAGGCCCATAGGAGGACGGCAAATCCCGTGATAATTGTAGTAGCCAGATCATAAGAATTAATAAACATGTCTTTGCTTGAATATGAAGTGGAAAAGGCTATTTTGACTAGCCATTTATCTATAATACTAAACTATATAATAAGCCAAATATAGAGGTGTAGACACCTCATTTTTGAGCTATTTTAACCATATTAATTAAATATTGGTCCATTTATGGAATGACACTATTATACATATTTTTCAATTAAAAGATGCATCCCAATGCTAGATTTATTTTTATGAAATTATTACAAAGTTATTGGACCTGCAAAATATAAAAATCAAGGGTTAAGATTGTCTTCACATGGGCCGCACGTGTATGGAAAAATTGTGCTGGCGGAGTACCAAAAGACCAAAGCTCGTCTTCCCCAAATCGCACTCTCTCCTCAAGAAGGAAAACCCATGGCTGCCATTTGCGATCTCCCTCCCCAACCATCGGATGACCGATCGGAGTCGCTCATCGAGCTAAGGCGTGCTCACCATTACTCATCTTCTCCGGCGCAGCCCCATCTCCACGTCTCCGACAGATCTACCTTCTTCAAAGTTGCATCCTAAAACCCAACTTCCGGCTAGCCTTGATCCCGACCAGTGTTCAACCTCCACGGCGATAGCCCTTGTCGACATGGCTTCATGCCAATGACTCCCGCCATCTCTACTCCGAATCCGGCATTCAAGTAGCAATCCACATCCTCGCAAAAAAGGCCTGGCATCTCCGATTCATTGCAACCCAAAGCTAGCGTCCCCCATCTCCGGCAGTCCCTCCATTCCTCTCCACCGGTTCAGGCAGCAACAATCCGATGACTCTTGCATTTCTTCTCTAGATTCAGTCGTTGCAGCTTGACACCCGTTGAACAATCTCCACCGTCCAGCTCATTGCTCGGAGATGAAGCAAAGGAGGAAAACCCAGCATGCAAGAACCGACGGGTAAATAGCAAAACCAGAGTACAGCACATATCAACCAATGGAAGGTTGACACGTGGATAGCCAGCTTGCCCAAAAAATGCCTATAAATGGAGGCATCCTCCAATCGTTCGAGACAGAATAAGCTCTGTCAAGCAAGGAGGGAGAGAAACGCCGCCCACTGGATTATTACGACCGCACGTCATTTCCCTCCTCCTCCTTTCTCTTGTTCATTCATCCCCGCCTCCTCCATCCTCCCTCCAAAAATTCAACATCTCAACTGTCTATCCAGAAAAATACATAAAAGCCTCAATCCTTTTGTTACTGTTCATGCCAACCCCTTAAAAAGCTCTCTTTATTTTATTATGTTATAGCCTACGATTTGACTGTAATCTAGTCTCTGTTTATATAAATCGGTACTTTATCCATCAATGCAATATTTGGGTTCTAATCTTCCCAAAAAGATTAGTGGCGACTCCCATCTTTTATATTTTGTTATTATTTTTATTTTAATATTTTAATCTTTATTTATTACAATAATATCTATCGTAGCGTCGACTACCTGCGAAAGGGGCGCTACAACTTAGCAACTTCGCTGGGGACGACACTGCAAGTTTCCATCGGGCACAAAGGGCGCAGAAATTCGAGGATCAGAGCATTTTCTTCCCTGGACAACAAGGTTTCGCTGTTTCTAGAACGAAAATGACCAAAAGATGCTTGAACCTAGAAAGTTTTTCGGTCTAGAGGCGTTCAGCTCATGAACTAGAAAGAGCTCGTAAAGGGGTAAACAATTGCGTTTTGACTCGTAATTGTTCATGCATGTAAAACGAGCCTAAATGAGAGGTTTCCAACAATTAGGTTGTTAATTGTCACGAAATAATTTTTCGCCAAAAAAATCACTCCTTAAAAAAGGGACAGACACTCAAATCTAAAAAAATTTTAGTTCTCAAAGAGATCAACCTGGTAACTTCGAGAGGCTCTTTAAGGCACAAGTTGTTGCATATGGTGTCGTAAAAGCATGTATGTATAAAACAAGCTAAGGAGACTAATATCCAAGAGTTAAATCACTAATAGCCATCAGAAAAAAATTTGGCCAAAACAATCACGCCTTTTTTCAGACCTGGAAATTTTTTGGTCCAGAAGCTTCTTTAGAAACTCCTCCGACAGGTTGGGCCAGAAAGTCCCAAACCGTTTCACGGGAGGAACTTGAAATAGCCAAAGTCTCCACAAGCGCTGGAAGGACCCCGATTTACAACATCCATCCAAAGGCTAATCTTTCCATTATTTATTTACGGTTACTAACCATTTTTATGGGTTGTTCAAGTTTTTCCCACTATAGCTTGAAAACAAAGCAAGTCAACAACTAATCGAAGCCACGCGAGTACCAGATCCTGAACAACCAGGATGGAGTCAAAACAATCTTCACATCATGAGAATCGAGATCAATAGTTCAAACAGTCCATTGAAGCCTATATGACGACGGTAGACAAAAAGAGGCATCAGAATCTGGAGGAGGCAGAAGGGTGCTGAAAAGAGCACTGTGACTAGACCTAAAAAGTTTTTTGGTCCAGAGACGTTTAGAAGCATTCCAACGAAGCAGCAGCAGGCTAGCAATAGATTTTCCCACCTTGGTTCTGAAACAGGGGGTATCATATCATATTTTCTGTAACTTTGCTTTGGCTTCTCACTAAAAAAAAGAGAAATTCGAAAAAAAAGGTGAAAAAAAAGGAAAAAATATATCTCAAAGTTCTAGTTGCTTTTAAGCCAAAGCTACACGCATGGAGCCGATAAATCATTTTCAAAAGAAAATATCACATTCTCATTTGAAAAATGGGATCAAACAATGTAACGGATGCAATGGATGGAAGACATGCTCCACAAAATGCTAGAGCAACACCAACCAACAGCAAGTATACGGCGTTAAGCGACATCTTCTTCATCACAACATCAGCAAACAATAACTTCAAGCTCACAATCTATTCCAACTCAAAGATCGCATAGCCTAATAAATATGCAAGACCAAATGAAAGAGATCAAGACACAGTTTCAAAGCCAGCTCCAAGAGATACAAAGAAAAATTAAGCGACAACAAGGGGAGGACCTTCCTTTGGTAAAAATTGAAGACTTTACCCATTTCCAAATACACAACTACCTAAAAATTTCAAAATGTCAACCCTCCCTATCTATGAAAGAGATTCATACCCACATGCTCATCTCAAGGTCTTTTGCAGTATTTTATACCCCCTAGTAAAAAAGGAAGAAATTTTGGTCTTGTTATTCCAACATAGCTTGAGAGGGGATGCCCTTGAATGGTATACGTCGCTCGACTGCAAGCAAATCAAAACATGGGAGCGTCTATCTTTAACTTTCATGGATCGATTTTCCTACATGCTAAATGTTGCACCCAAGAGGGTTGACTTAGAGGCCTTAAGGCAAAAGGATGATGAAACATTCTTAGAATATATGGCTAGATGGCAAGCATTGGCGGCCAAAATGAAGAATCCTCCACCTTTAAGTGAGCAGATCTCCATCATCATCAACTCAGCACACTCAGATATCTCTGGATACTTAGTCTCACATCCTTTTGCCAATTTTATACAACTATTGCAAGTAGCAGAGCAAGTTGAAGATGGTCTAAGGAAGGAAATAATTTTCCCATGGCCACAACAAGGGAATGCTATTTATCTTGAACAGGAAAGCCAGACATCTCAAGTGGCAAACATCGATATGGAAGTCAATTTTGTCAAGGGTAACGCCAAAATTTTGACCCCTATATTTTTATAACAAAAGTCCACTCTCATAATGATCCTGTTATTTTGCAAAGCCAAAATGTCAACTCTATTGTCCTTCAAAGAAAATGTGTCGAGTCTGTCATTTCATTAGGAAAACCTGCCAAGCCCATGCAAGAGAATCCTATTTTACATAAACCCCCTATTGTTCAAAGAAAACTCTCTAGTATTTTTCATACCAATCCAGAGATTCCGCTCAAAATAGCGAGCCAACCAACTTTGCTTCACCTGTCCCCAAAAAAATGTCTTTGTTCCAGTCAACCAACCAACATGTCTGCAGTCTAGAAATGCAGAAGAAAACCCAAAAGCTCCTTACACGTCTAATCTTAGCATCCATCGAAAGTAGTTGTTACCATCATCATGTCCAACCATGGAAGGTAAGATATTAGTTTTATCAGCAAACCAAACACATGCCTCAGAAAAGAAAGCGTTAGCCAAAGAGCACAAATTTCAAGGAATTCCTGCAGAAGAAAAGTCAAGTGAAAAAGACCATCTACAAGTCACAAATGAATTTATCCCTCACATAGACAATCAAGTAGAGGCATCTAAAAAACCTCAACAAACCATCATCAACACAGTCACTGTTGACAAAGTCGTAGCCCCGAAAGCTACAAAAAGCGCAGGGCACACAACCAACATTAATCAACTCATCGTCACAGATATATCTTCGTTAGCACATCCACAAGGGATATTTCGAAATGGCTACCTGATAGTCTTTTCATCAAGCTTAGCAGGAAAAATGCTAACAACAAGTGAAAATAATATTTCATAGGGGGCAACATTAATTTTAAAATTATTCAGGTCACGCTCTACAAAAATGGGAGAGCCACAACAAATATCATGCACAAAAAATAGACTATCCAAGCTACTTGTCAAAGCTATATTAAAATCAAGCAGTAGAAAATAATCTACAGGCGAGGACTGAAAAGCAAAAGGCAAAGGAAAATACATTTTAAAGCATGAGGGCATGCAACTTTTAAAATAAATGACACAAATTGTTTTTATAGCAAGTCATATCTTGCATCAAACAAGGTGTGGGATCTTGGAGGCGAAGCGGCATGAAGTAAGGTATTTATGTATATACCCTTTCTAAAAAAGAAAAAGAAAAAAGAAAAAAAAGAGAGAAAAAAAAAGAAAAAGAAAAGAAAAAGAAAAAAAGAGAGAAAGAGAAAGAAAAAATAAAAGAAAAAAGAGAAAAAATAAAAGAAAAAGGGGGAAAAGACGGAGAAGACAATGGAGTTGATGGCTAAGAAGACCGCAAATTGTGGAATCCTCAAGAATTTGGAAGTGTCATATTCTTTTCCATTCACCAACAAGTTGCCTCTTGCAAAGGGGGGCAACCGTAGACACCCCATTTTGAGCTATTTTAACCATATTAATTAAATATTGGTCCATTTATGAAATGACACTACTATACATATTTTTCAATTAAAAGATGCATCCCAATGCTAGATTTATTTTTATGAAATTATTACAAAGTTATTGGACCAGCAAAATATAAAAATCAAGGGTTAAGATTGTCTTCACATAGGCCGCACGTGTATGGAACAATTGTGCTGGCGAAGTACCAAAAGACCAAAGCTCGTATTCCCCAAATCGCACTCTCTTCTCACGAAGGAAAACTCATGGTTGCCATTTGCGATCTCCCTCCACAACCATCGGATGACCGATCGAAGTCGCTCATCAGGCTAACGGCGTGCTCACCATTACTCATCTTCTCCGGCGCAGCCCCATCTCCATGTCTCTGACAGATCTACCTTCTTCAAAGTTGCATCCTAAAACCCAACTTTCGGCCAACCTTGATCCCGACCAACGTTCAACCTCCATGGCAGTAGCCCCTGTCAACATGGCTTCATGCCAATTACTCCCGCCATCTCTCCTCCGGATCCGTAATTCAGGTAGCAATCCACATCGTCGCAAAAAAGGCCCGACATCTCCGATTCATGGCAACCCAAAGCTAGCGTCCCCCATCTCTGGTAGTCCCTCCATTCCTTCCCACCGGTTCAGGCAACGACAATCCGATGACTCTTGCATTTCTTCTCCAGATTCAACTGTTGCAACCTGGCACCCATTGAACGATCTCCACCGTCCAGCTCATTGCTTGGGCAGCAAGCAACATTGCTTGGAGACGAAGCAAAGGAGGAAAACCTAGCATGCAAGAACCGACTGGTAAATAGCAAAACCAGAGTACAACACATATCAACCAATGGAAGGTTGACACGTGGATAGCCAGCTTGCCCAAAAAATGCCTATAAATGGAGGCATCCTCCAATCGTTCGAGATAGAATAAGCTCCGTCAAGCAAGGAGGGAGAGAAACGCCGCCCACTGGATTATTACGCCCGCACGTCATTTCCGTCCTCCTCCTCCTCCTTTCTCTTGTTCATTCATCCCCGCCTCCTCCAACCTCCCTCCAAAAATCCGACGTCGCAACTGCCTATCCAGAAAAATACATAAAAGCCTCAATCCTGTTGTTACTGTTCATACCAACCCCTTAAAAATGCCCTCTTTATTTTATTATGTCATAGCCTATGATTTTCCTTTAATCTAGTCTCTGTTTATATAAACCGGTACTTTATTCATCAATGCAATATTTGGGTTCTAATCTTCCCAAAAAGATTAGTGGTGACTCCCCTATTTTATATTTTTCTATTATTTTTATTTTAACGCTTTAATCTTTATTTATTACAATAATATCTATCGTAGCGCCGACCGCCTGTGAAAGGAGCGCTACAAGAGGATAACCTATTAGATAAAAAAAATGCATAAATACGTTTATATGAGTACCCATTTGATTTATTTATATGAGTACCCCTTTGACTCTAAAAATTAGAGCTATATAAACTAAAAAAGGGATTCATCATGAGTCAAGTTTGTCCAATGTGTCAATATGATAATCCAAAATATTTAACCTATCAACTTGTTCCTTGGTTCACATTAACTAATCATTAAGCATTTTTAGGTGGTTATATCACCGTAACCAAGTTATCTTGTTTCCTATTGTTTGCCTGTGGGTAGGTAAGAGTGGCCTTGTTAATAGCATGATTAAAGATCAAATCAATGGATGAAATTTATAATGGGCAGATCCATTAGAGTTGCAACTCGGTTCGATGTGTTTGGTTCGAGACTGATCCTATTATTATCCTATTTTCAAAAACTATTATCACAGCCTATTTTAGGTTAAATTGGTTCAAGGTCTACCTTACCCTAGTTTTTAAAAGTCTTGTTAGTTCTAATTTTAGTTCCAAATCGCTTCGGTAAAATCATCTTCATATCATATTTGAAAATTATAATTTCACTATAAATCTTACATAAACGATATAATCAATATTGTAATGATATAATTCTAAAATATATCATCAAATGTACTTAAATAATAGATATATTAAATAAGTTTCTATATTTTCAAAAGATATAGTTAATATATTTTATAAATTTAAATATATAATATATTTTTATAAGAGATCTATTAAATATATATTAATAGTTTGGGTTGGTTCAAGGTACCAGACTCTGGAACTTACTTTGTCCTAATTGAACTGAATATTTTGTAATTAATCCTAATTAAACCAAATATTTTTTTTACTTAGAACATACTCTATCATATGGGTATAAAATAAAAATGTATCCTACTCATTTTAGGCTACCTAATAGATCGACTTATGGATACTCTACCTAAGTTGTACCCTCATGATCTGGCCGGTTTATAATATAGCAGATTCTCATAGATGAGAAAGAAATTTGCTGACAGTGGCAATAAAAATAGATTTTGCCTGCCATAATAACTATTGGTGGGTACATGAGGAAAAAGGGTAGAGAGGCTGAATGTGATTAGGAATGGAGAGATTAGCCCCTTTTGCCCTTCAAATATCTTTATATTTATCTTAAAAAGGTTCGACCATTTTCTTATATCTTAAGGAGACATGGCTTATATAGGACGTTGGTTCAATGCACTCGGGTGTACTTTATCTATTTTTTTTATTTTTTTTTGAAATTTTTTTACACGACTGTTAATCTAAGTGTATTTAACATGTGTATACATTTTCATCTTTTTTGGATATTTTTAGATATTTTTTTAAATTTTTTAAAATCGGTGGCATTTTTAGTAATTTAAAATTACTAAAAATGCAACTGATTTTAAAAAATCCGAAAAAAATATGTAAAAATCTTCAAATTTGGTAAAAAATTATACACATGTTAAATACACTTATATTGACATTTTCATGAAAAAAAGTTTCAAAAAAAATTAAAAAAATTGGTGAAGTACACCCAGGTGCATTGAAGCTCAATGCATCGAACCAGCGTCCGCTTATATATGTATAACTGGAAGTGCCTTTTTTCGTTGTGTTATCTTTGACCAGATTTAATGGGTAAGCCATATTTTAGTAAGGTCGTGATGTAGACCTGGACAATAAGCTTCTACACTTACCCTCCTTCATTGTCTACATTGTGTCCTGCTTCGCATAATAAAACATTAGAGCCTTTTATGTGGTCTTTTGTTCTTTGAGGGGAATTTTCAATTTTTGAATTTTGAATTGATGTTTTAAAGTTTCATCATTTTCAAGATAACGCTTTATTATTTTCTAAGGTGAATTCATTTGATCTTTTTAAGGTTCTTATTTTCCTTTTGTCAAATGTCATCAGGTTCCATTAAGAGTAGTTTTAAGACCTTAACAAAAAATATAGTTTTAAGGCAACAATGGTGACCTCTCCTTTAGAGGAAGAAACGCTATCTTTGAAAGGAGGTATATCCATAGAGAATGAATGCTGACAGTCAAATTTGCTTAATGTGCAAATGCCACATCTGCCGTCGATTTCAGATGGATGGTTGAGATTCGCTAGGGTAAAAATGGAAGACGAAAATTCCTTTTGCGTGTATACTTGCGTGTAGGAAAGGTGGACGGCAGAATAGCTTCCCCGTAAGGGGCTTTCGTCGACAGGAGGGAGAGGACTTGCAGGAGAAGTGCGTCGACAGGAGAGAGCTTCCCCAGTCGCCGTCGTCGTCGCCGGAGAGAAGGAGATATCGCGAGGGGGGCCGCAGAAGAGGAATTGCTGAAATCAACGACAGAAAACGATTGTGTGAAATCGCAAGGGGAGATCGGAAGGGGAGATTGCAGAAGAGGAATTTGCGGAAAGGAAGAAGCGCCGACTATCTCCTTCGTCTCCGTCGCCATCGCACTGTCGCCGAAGAAGAGGAGAACCTAGGAAGGGCGCCAAATCTTGCTGTCGACGAAGGTGAGGCCGAAAATGCCATAGCTACTCCCTCTCTTTCCTCTCCATCTCTCTTCTCTCCCTCCTCCATGACTCGTCCCTCCTGTTCCTTACTGCCGCTGCTCCCTCCCTTCCTCTTCGTCTCTCTTCTCTCCCTCCTCTCACCGGTTCTCCCATTTCGACCTCTCTCTCCCTCTCTCCCAAAAACCAGACATTCGATCAGTATATCCTCCTACTCCTTTTTGTTCTTTGCAGCATGTGAGATTAGATTAATTATTCATCCTACGGCTTCTCTCCATTTTTTGCTACAAGAGTGGATCTTGGGCTCTAGAACTCTCCGTTTTCTTTGTCTGGTGGCGGGCTTTGCTTTCAAATGATCTCAACAGTTGTTATTTGTCGGATCTTGATTTCTAATCTAAGGTGCGTTCTAGTTATACTGGATTTGACCGTGGGTCGTTTGGGTTTGGATTTTTGACCGAATTTGCTTGCAGTTTGAATAGACAGATGAGTCATTCGTCTTGTGTGCAAGATTGAGTCATTCGATTGTAGATGATTAGTCATCTATCTTTTGTAAACACAAGATGGATTTTGGTACCATTTTCTTTCTGCCATTGTAGCCTTGGATTTTGAATGATCTGAATGGTTGTTCATTTGAGGTTCTTGAATTCTTATCTTGGGTGGCTTTTGATTCTGAATTCGAATCTGCGTTATTGTCTTTATTCTGTAGTTTGCTGGTGTGAGGGGGAATGATTGATGTTGCTAAAGTCATAGTCCATTTGAGAGTAGTTCTGATATTTTGGCAAAGGCAGTGGGGTTTTTGTAGTTCAAAAATTATAGTATGCTTTGTGATGACCGTACAGCAGTTGGATTGAAGATATATATTGCTTGAGACAAGTCTATCTGAAAGGAGCAGGTAATTGCAGATGATCGTTTGATTATGTCCTGAAGTTATTTGAATTGAATTTATATAATTTCTTTATGGACTTCTAAATTTATCATGGTTGGTATCTATCCATTGCGAGGTTAGGATTCCGCAAAATATTTTCGAAATATCATGCATTAAAATGATCAGGCAGTTTGCTTTTTGTTTTGTCAATTTCATTATTTTGTTTCAAGTAGGTCAGAATTTCTAGCAACTGTGCCTAATTTGAACTTGATAGTTGTCATTACGTCAAAGATTCCATCTTGATTGGAATTGAGGATAATTTACTTTCTTTGATGGATGTGCTCATTGGTAACTGGAATATGGTTGACCTCAACATGATGATTCCATCCTTAGTTTGTCAGATCATAAAAGCATACTAGACATTTATTGTTGTTGATTCCTGCTTTGATAACAATAGATTGATCACGCCTCTTGTTTCGCCAAAATTGGCAGATTCTAGCTGTACATGCTTGGCTTTTTTTTATATATAAATCTAGAAATTGGATGTGGGTTCTAGCTTTAGTAGTATGTTTCACTGTTAATCTATACATATTGTGTTCTTCCACCCACCTTGCTTGA
The DNA here is from genome assembly GCA_030490835.1 of Annona cherimola. Lineage (NCBI taxonomy): Eukaryota > Viridiplantae > Streptophyta > Magnoliopsida > Magnoliales > Annonaceae > Annona > Annona cherimola. The sequence goes on along the minus strand of CM059971.1, from coordinate 29,826,181 downwards.
AAATGCTATGCAGATTATGGTTTGCTTTTGATTAAAATATCTATTTGGTTGGCTTTTAATCCCATTTTACTATTTTTTTAGGTAACTTTGTATTCTTTGGAATGACTTCCATTCCATTTTTTACCCACTTTAGATTTTGTAGCCTGGAAGTTTCATTCTTTGCTTTCGTTTTTATATATGTATTAGATCAGTTTTCATTTATTATAAAACATTGGAGATCTCTCTATTCATCTTAGATTTTCATTTTCCCTGTTATGTTTGGTTTGTCAGCGGTCTTGAAAGTTTTGGTTTGAGAGAGAGGGTAATCTCGATTCCTTGCAGCCTTGCTTATGTTATGTAAATACTGCTTCGTCTGTTTGGTTCTCTCATAAGTGCTTTCTCCATGAATTTTCAGCTTTGTCTTTGGCTCGAGATTTCAGTTTTCCTATTTTCAGTTTAGAATGATTATAGAGTCTATTTTTGTTTTGATTAAATCAGTTCCTGTACAACCCGTTTTGTTTTCTCAAATGATTTCTGTTTGGCATCATGGTTGTTCTATTCAACTTCAAGAATGTTCTTAGTTTGTTTGATTCCCACGTTTTTGTATGAATGTGAATAACTTGCTTTCTGTTTCGCTCATATGTCTTCAAGCATGAAATGAGAAAAACTTACTACATATCACCAACCTGAGTATGAACTTATTTGTTTTACAATTGTTGGGGAATCATGTGGCTTTGCAAAACGTAGTTTCTGGTTTTAACAAATCTGTGTGCAATAAGATTCTCTTCATTGATCTTGAAAAAAACAAGCATAATTTCCTTTATTTGTTTGAGATCTGTTATCTGGTTACCTCCATGAACTTCTACAAGGCTAATTTGGAACTAGACTCATTATGGTTTTGTCTGAATTTATGTTTAGATCTGTTAACAACATAAATGTGTTGTGCTATTGTGTATCAAAATTATCAGTTAAATTATTAAGAATTGCAGCTCCTTTCTTTGCATATTGAAAAGAATACCTTTTAATTTATTAGTTTGTGTCTATGAGTCTATATTGGTTTGATTCACTTGGAGAAGAGGATGTGTGAATGTGTGAGTCCATTGCAGCAAAAACGTGGTGAATTGTGCATGATGGTGATAGTTTGGAATTTTCAAATTGACGGTTCAAAAACTTGTAGTCATTTTATATGACTCAATCATTGAAATGTTGAAATTTTGACTTTGGAGAATGTAATGGCAGGTATGGTATATGTGATTTCACTTATGTGTATAGAAGAAATTCTGTTAAAAGGAGATTGTATGGTGCATTGCTGAATTTTGTACAGGTCTAGTTGAAATTGGATTTTCCTTATAAAATTATGTATTCTCACATGTATAAACGGACATGAAACTTGTATGCTAATTGTTGAAACAGAGTTTTTTCTTGTGATGACATATGTGTTCATATATGAAGATGGAACTCGTACAATTTGTTGAAATGAAAATGCAATTTTCTGTACAGATCATAGACACATTAGAAATTGTTTAAACCAACCAAAGTGCAATCAAAATCCACCTAAATGAAAGGAAATGCAACCAACACTTTCAGGAATCCATTTTGGGGTGCAAAGGGTGCCTAAACCCTTCTCTTTTGCACAATTAAGCAACTTAACTTGAATCTGTAATCAAATTATGACATCATGGAATGGTAGGGGATATAAATTCCCTTCTTGACATGTCAGTTCTAGTTAATAGGTGCTTCATGTGATAACCAATCCTCCTCATATTCCTAGAATGGTCCAGTAATTTCTTTTCTTGAACAAAACAATGTTTCTTCTTGATAGTCAATATTCTTTCATCTGCTAGAAACAATCAGATGAAATTATGTTGTTTGTTTATATTCCTTTTTCTATTAGAGACTTACCTTGACAGAGCCATACCTGCCACAACTAGGGGTCTGGTACAAGAAGATGCAATTTTGTAAATGCCTTCAGGAATTTCTAAATGTAATTAGTAGTACTACAAAGCCAAGCCTACTAGAGAAATGTCAACTGGTTCTTTTAAACAACATTAAAGGTAATTCTAATAGTTTGGAAATGAACAAAGCCTTTTTTTTCTCTTGCCACTTAACAACCTTCTTCTTTGTTAGAATTCTGGATGATAAAGATTAAAACAAGTACAAGTTGAAGATGAATTGAACTAAGCCATACACTCATTTTTGCTCGAATTTGTTTAGTTTATTTGACACTGCTTAGCAAGGGAGAGTATCATTGGATTTTAACCAGTTTGGTTAATCTGTTTATAGTTTAAAAATTTTTCTAGAAATATTTTATTCTTATTTGATGTTCTTAACCACAAATATGACTGTCATCTAATTACCATTGTAATTGCCTTCAATAACTGGACTATCAGGATGCCAATTGAGTGTCACCTATAAGTTAAGATGAAAAAAACTTTTCTGAGATTGACGATGTTTGATGTTTTTGTAGGTGTCATGCTAACAATTTGTGAAGCTTTTTTACTTAACTGTGATAATTTCTTACTTGGGGATGAAAGATGGTTGCAAATTTTAATTGAAAGCATGTTGTTGGATCTTTCATTTTTAACTTATAAATGCACCGAATAAACATTGTAAATCACGTGTTTATCTGTTTAATTTTATAAGGATAAGTTATTTGTTTCCTCTTGGAGGACCTCTATATGGAAAGTTGCACCGAGGAATTTTTAATACAAAATACTCATACCTTTATCTGTTATGAGTTGACTACTGTTATAGGATTTTTCTTTCCCTTTCTTTTTGAATATTATTCATGCTTATGGTGTAGGATAATATTTGCAATGCTATTCGAAATCACTAAACGAGCAATGGCCCATTGCTACAAGAAAGATGTTCTACTTATTGATGATGTTTGATGTAATAAGCGATCGTAAGAGTTGAGAAGATAATGTGCACAACAAGGGGTGATCAGCTGTCTTATACTGATGATAGGAACTGAAGTTGTTATTTTCATGTTTTGTACTTTACTATTTTCATATTGCAAGCTGAAGTTAAAGTTTCTTATAGTCCCTTTAGTCCTATAACTCAAACTATTGAGTTTCTATCCAAATTGTAATGCATCAATTAGAACTTCTAAAAAGTCATCTTAAACATCTCTATATGCATAATTCCATTTGCTCTCCTCATTTTTGTATCATTCCATAGTGATTTTATCGAAAATTCCATTTACCTTCTATAAATGTAATTTTTAGTTGAACATCAAATTTTCATAAACAAGTTCCAAATGACTGAAAACTTTGGGAAATCATCCTATATACTTTTCTAGATATTCTAATTCATATACTCTGAAAACAATGTATAAAAATGGTTCAGAAGTTTAAAGTTTAGTTTGTACATAGATTTGACCTAGTTTTGAGACCTATCTTGACATGCTTGTTTGAAATTTTTTTACCAATTTAGATTGCTTTGAAATTTGTAGCAGTTCTTAACTATATATGGTACTTTGATTATGCAAAGTTTTATAATTTTTTGAGTTCATAAAATAGTTCAAACACACTGCTGAAATTTTTGTTGGCTTTTAATAGGCAGCCCTGTTTAGATGCATTTTTCAATGGTATACTATTTCTATTTTGACAAACTATCTTCTTCATCTTAAAGTATATATATACATCTTACTTTGTGCCAATTTCTACATTACGTAGATTTCATTTAGCTATGTTTCAAGACTCAAAACAATAAAAAATTCAACTTGAAAGTGCACTTTCAATGCTATGAAAGGTGAATTTTGCAAACCATTGAATTTTTTCCAATTTAACATTTCACACAACTTTCATAAAGAATATTTAACTTGTTTAATGCTTACTTGTTATTAAATCATATTATTCCTCGAAATGGGCATTGGATGGCAAGAAACATGTGTTTCTACAATAATAGTGTAACTTTATCTTCAACTTTCTAGTAGGTTGGTCCTTCAAAATTTCTTACTTAATAGTTCTGATCATTGTCCATAATGTAGACTTTTCCAAATAAAAACGGTTGTCACATGATTATGAACACTCGACGAATGATGTGACCACTCAAATGATGGGTTTTAAGAAAGCAAAATGAAATTGTTCAGTTTACAAGGCTAACATTAGTTGTTAGTTAGTGCACTATGTTCTCATGCAAACTTTATGTTAGTTGGTGCACTAATCTTGTATGGCCAGCCTTAGTGTAAATTTTATTTCTTTCCATGTGGAAGGTCACTAAATTTTCTTAGCTTCTGGTTAATGTCATTCAATGTTGAGACTCATAGCTTTGTTAAGATGGAGTTTAATCTGTTTAAGTTCCTTCTTTCTCTTGGTTTGTGAATTATTATGTGTGACCTTATTTTTGACAGATCCATTTGTAATTCACATAAGTCATTGATGTGTCCGATCAAAGAATGATGAATGATGAAGCGTTAATATTTATCACAAATAGTTCTATTGTGTTGTCCATTTCTATTGATTATATGTGTGATTTCACAGCATATTTTCTAACATTGGTTGTTGTGGTCTTATTATTTTTGCTGCATGTGATATACTCGCTAAATAGTAGTGCATATCACATACGTTTTTCATGGCTTAAACTCAGAAATAATATTGACAATGTATGTTTCAATTCATATTAAAGCCAGTTTTATATCTTTTCCTATTTATTTATATATGGGTTAGAGTAGGCCCGTATCAAGTTGAAAATAAAATTGTTTTATCCTATTTATTTTTTGAGCGATAGATTTTGTATTGTAATTGAAATATGCATGCTCTGCCTTTTCCATGTTGTTTTCCATAGAAAATATTACTTTCTGTGTTTTGTTTTTTTTAGTCACTTAACTGTGTATTCATCTTGTGTTTCTTTCACTTCTCATTTATTTTCATTTAAAAAACTGATGTTATCATGATCAACTCGTGGATACAAATGCATCGATCAACATATTACCCTTTTATTTATTTATTTATAGTGATTTTGATTTGTCAATGTTGTGTTAGTTAGTCATAAGACTGCGCTGAAAATATTATCGGCAACAGAAAAAGCAGTCATGAGATAATTCTAATTTTCCATGTCCCCGAATAGTAATCTCTTGTGTTAGACTCTAATGCACCAAATTTAAAGCGATATCATTCCCAAAGGCTGAAAATTTTCAGTCGTCACAAAAGCATGAGAATAATGAAATATTGTTATGATTTAACTTTGCTCATAAACATTAGTAATCATGTTGACAACTACCAATTGCATTGCCTTAGTACCTCTCAGAAACGCTTATTCTAGTATTGTTCTGCATCATTTTTTTTTGATAAAACATCAAATTTAAAAGTAGTATAATAGTTTAAATTGAATGAACACCGGTTGGTAGTTGGGAAGTTATTATAGTTGTCCTTTTTAATGAGTTATTTTCTAATTTACAGGGGGATGTATTTAACTTCAGTTTCCCATTATTGTGTTCTATTATAGCTCTGACAACAAGAAAATTCATTTGATTGTGTCTTTTTCTTGCTTCATTATGTGAAAATATTTTTGGATAAAGCTCCATAGAACTTCAATCCCTTCATGTGCTTTCTAAACTAGAGAAATGCCTCCATTAAATTGAGGCATGAAGACTTCATACCATTCTTTTGGCTTAAATTTATGTTCAATTATAGATACCATATATTTTTTCAGAATAATGAATTTAATGTATTTAGAGAAAAACTTTTGCGCTAAAGAGCTGTTTCTGTTTCACTTGAAATTGGGATCTTTCTGGATGAAGCTGTAGTTGTAAATCTATTAACTAGAATTCAAGGGCTATGTGTTATGAAATAATTATGCAGGTGTGCAGATTTTTGGGATGTCACCGGCCATCGAATCATGTTGCTCAATTCTAAAATTGGAAATTTTTGTATTAAAATGCACTTTGGGCAGGTGATTTGCAGCCCAAATTAGGGATTTCCCATCAAGTTGGCAAAATTTATCATCATTAATTTAGAGGACACACATCTATAATATACGCATTCATCTGTCATGCGGATCTAAATTCCATATATTTTGGGTTTTCCTTTAGTTCAACAAACAATCCATAAACGTTGTTGCTTCTAAAACTTACCTATTTCCATGGCTTTTGGTTATGAAACCTTAAAACTCATATTTTTCTTTACTTTCTTCACTTTGACATATCATTCTATGCTTAAATAACTTGCCACAGTTATGATGTTTTATTAATATATTAAATAAATTAATTTTATAGCACATCTGAAGAATTGATATGTTCTATTTAACTGAGCATCAGTAGCCCTTTTATGTTCAGTGAGAATCAAATTTTTGTTATAATTTTTAGGAAACCAACTTGAAGATCTTAATGCTACTACATTAGACTATGTTGTTAACTCTTCATAATTTTTCATTGAAAGTTGCTATAATTTCGATGGTATTCAACTTTGGTACTTCAACAATGTTGAACATTGTTAGTTCACCTATTCACGTGACAGACAACTTCGTGCACTCCTTGCTTCCTTTTGTCTTTCATAGTCATTTGTCAATTTCAAGAATTCCTCTCTCTTTCTCTCTCTTTCCTTCAGGTGTCACTAAAAACATATTTGTAAATGCGGACTAGTGCCTAATTTGATGAGATGCTAAACATATGACTTTTTTTTGGTGCAGGAAGGGAATCTATTGCTGGGTGAACAAATCTGCCATTCATCCCACATTTTGATATTCTTGAGGTAATAAATATTCATCCCACTGATTAGTTATGCTCTAGATTTTTATAAACCTCAATTTTTTGTGCTATTGTGTGTTCGTTTGCCACATGCAGACATTTGCAAAGTTCAACATTGAAATTTGATATTTTTGGCTGTTTTGCCATTGCATCTTCCTAAATGTAATTGCTGTTGGAATTATGGTTTGTTCATATGGTATTTGGATTGTATTTTTCTATGATTTTGGACCGACGGGTGAATATCATGGGGAGTTACATTCCCCATTGAATATGAATGGGTGCATGTTATGATTCATATGGACATAATTTTGTTCTTGTTGCTTGTATGAAGTTGTCAGTTCTCATTTATAAAATCCGATGGAACAGTTGATATCGTCATAAATGACCGCGCTACTTACCTATTGAAGAGTTTCATAATTAAGTTGCTAGATAAGGTATTAATCGTGTGGATTCAAGAATTTTATAGACGGATGGTTGGGCCAAATGCTACTAGTGATCTGGTTTTGTATTGCTGAATTTTTAAGCTCCTAATTGTAAACCTATTCATTTTGAAGACTGGTGAACTGTCTCACAGTTAGCTTTGACTATCATGCACTTGTTATGATAAATCTGCCTATGATGCTCTTGGCTTTGTACAATTCTGCGTATTGGAATGTGTCTAATGGTTATAGAAGATGTGTGGTAGGGATGGTGCTCACTTGCCTATGTTAACACAACTTTAAACAAGCTCGGTAACTGGATTCCTCACAGTTACTGCTAGTTGATAGGTATTACAATATTAGTTTTTTGGTTCATTAGAATTGGTTTCAAGTAAAGAATTGGTTTTTGAGTTCCCTTGTATATGACATGTTTAATGAAATTTCTACATAGATTTGACCTAGTTTTGAGACCTATCTTGACATGCTTGTTTGAAAATGTTATTCCAATTTAGATTACAAGAAAAGGAGTGCACGTATTGGGTGGAAGAAAGTAGAGCCTTCTTCCAAAAATCCAGACTTAGTAGGTAATTATCAATGACCCTTTACTATGCTTACAATTTGCCACGAGTCCTTGCCGAATGTGATGATGTTGCCAAAATTTAGAATAGCTGAAATGTAAGTAACTTGTCCGTACACAACAGATTTTAAGTCATCCTACACGTCCGTTGCATTTAGAATGATCATTTCCCTTATAATCATGTGAAAACTAGGTTTCATCCTCATTTTACTTGTGTCTTTTGTAACTGGGTTTAAGGGATAGATGAGCTAAATATATATTAACATCAACATTCACATATCCCTTGAATATGTTCAACTTTTGGGTTCTAGTAAACAATATTGATGGTGGAATTTAAATATTTTTAAGTACTCACAACCATTGTCTTAACGTATGTATTTTGTTGATTGGGAATAGCTTCATATAATTCACGACATCTCAATATAAAGGAAGCTCATTCGACGATCAAATGGAAACACGTGGACCACAGAACGGTTTGGGTGTTGGACATGAAGGACGTGGCCAAAATGAAGCCAAGACCATCAAACCCTGTGTTGGCCAAGAATTTGAATGTGAAGACCGGGCATGGGAATACTACAATGACTATGGCAAACAAATGGGGTTTAGCATCCGCAAGGGTCAGCGACGTATTCGATCTTCTACTGGTGATGTGGTTTGGAGACGATATGTATGTTCTAGGGAGGGTTATTCTAGAAGTGCTCACCGCAACGACTGCAACGATCCGTCAGTGAATAAAGCAGGCAAACGACTCCAATCAAATCGAGTAGGATGTGTGGCGGAGATGGTTGTGTCGCGTAAGAGGGAAGGGTCCTGGACGGTCGTCCGGTTTGTCGATCAACACAATCATCCTCTAGCGGCCGCGGAGGAATGTTTGTATCTTAGATCACACAGAAAGGTCGATCGTGACACCCATCGTCTCTTGGATGACTGTAGGACAGTTGGCATTGGTCCTTCTAAAGCATATGACTTGGCTTCTGCCATCGGCCGGCGTGGTGTGGGGAACAACTTCACTCGTGGAGACGTCAAGAACTACATGTGTCGGTCCCGCAAAGGAATCATTGAACGTGATGCACAATGCATGTTCGACTATTTACAGGCAAAGCAAAATGCAGATCCAAGTTTGTTTGTTTCGGATATGAGGAATGAGAAGGGTCAACTAACGCACATCTTTTGGGCTGATGGAAGATCTAGACTTGATTTTAAAGTATTCAGCGATGTCCTTTGCTTTGATACAACGTACAAAACGAACCGGTACAAGATGCCGTTCGCACCCTTCGTCGGAATTAATCATCATAAACAAACCACTGTTTTCGGTTGTGCACTCATGAGCGATGAGTGTTTCGAATCATTTACGTGGTTATTTAATCAATTCAAGGCTGCAGTCGGAGGTGCAAGTCCGGTGGCCATCATCACAGATCAAGACGCGGCCATTACCCAAGCAATTGCGGTTGTCTTTCCTGAAGCGGTCCATAAATTCTGTTTGTGGCATATCTTACGGAAGATTCCTGAAAAGTTAGGATGTGTCTACAATGAACATTCCAAATTGAAAGATGAATTCGAGCACCTAATATACCAGATAGGTAGCATAGATGAATTTGAAGTGCGTTGGCCGCGATTCCTTCAATCATATGATCTACAAAGCAATAGCTGGTTATCCTCCTTGTATGACATACGAGAAAAGTGGGTTCCTGTATTCCAGAGAAGTACTCGATTCATGGGCATGTGCACTAATCAAAGAAGCGAGGCCTTTCATGCAATTCTGGATGGATATATAACTCGACACACTTGTCTGCTTGACTTTGTGAAACATTTCGACAAACTTTTGACCAGACGTCGTCAAGATGAGGTGTTGGCAGATAAAAGAACCCGCGAATGCCCACTTGTGCCTAAGACATCCATGGCTATGGAAAAGAGCATTTTCGAACAATACACTTGTGAATTTTATAGAGACACACAAATTCAAATGTGGGAAAGTAGTGCATACAATATAACGAAGCTCGGGGCGGATGAGGATAACATCATTTATGAAGTGAATAATCCGAGCAAACAACGTGAACGACGCATAATTGAGTTCAATATTCTACACAACTTTGGGACATGCACGTGTTTGATGTGGGAGTCAACTGGAATTGTTTGTCGACATCTATTCGCTTTGATGCGAACACTCCATATGCAAGAGATACCTCCGAGCTTCATTTTGCAACGTATGTGTAGAGACCCTAGAAGGGGCATTTTGTTACCCAAATTGCAACCACATAGTGCGACTGTAGTCGAGGATTGACTCATGGCATGTTTTCGTCACATTCATATGCTAGTAGTGGGTAAACGTCATATTCCTCACTATGCTTATCATCGGGCAGAACAATTATTGAATGAGGTTCAACATATGATTAAGGTGTATGATGGTAATCCTGTTATTACTCCTAGAAAAGGTGCAGAAGATGCCATGGATACAAATGGAGACTATTCGAGTGAAGACCTCAAGAACCCTCCTCTTGGGCTAGGAAAAGGCCGACCGGATGGGAGCACCATGCAACGTCGTCTGAAGAAAAAAAAACATGAATGAATGAATGATCACACCTTTGTATCAATTTAAGTACTTTTTCTTTTGAATGTTGTTTTTTGGTTGGGTGAAATATATTTTCAACAATATTATGCAAGTAAGTAGGTAAACGTGAACTCTTGATAATCATTGACAAGCTGATTTCTTAATGGATCATGTTACACAATTGCTGGCATCATGACATCAGTTATTAATTTTCCTAAATAACTTACTCAGGTAAGGGAGGGTCAAGTCACATGCTATATTACTGTACTATCTTCCATAGCGTTGTGTTTGTCTACAACTTGATATCTTCACTATAGTCTCATTTTTTTATGTTCTGCGCAGGTAGGAGTCGGATCAGGTTCCATATGGAAGGAGATGGTGAGACCCCACCTAAGCCTAGGGAGAAAAGACTAGAGTCATCGTGTAGCTTGAAAGCGATGCATACTATAATACATGAGCTTTCAGAAGATCAACGTGCTATTGTGAAAACTCTCGGATTTGGAGGTCTTCTGTCCTTGGAGTGCAGTAAGTATTGCCCCCAGCTTATTCGATGGCTCGTGGAGAAATATGATATCCACACATGCATGTTCAAGTTCAACAATGGTGTCTTCTCCGTGACGGACCGTGATGTGGAGCTAATTCTAGGACTCTCTACCCGCGGCGAATCAGTGGAGCCTCTCAAATCCCGTACGAGTGTTCAATTTCTTCGTGATAAATATGAATTGACAAAGAGGACAACCGTACTGCATGTCAATCGCTTCCTTCCTGTAATACGAGAGGGTCGATGCGATGATGAATTTCGGCAGGCATTTACGCTGTGGGTGCTCGGCATATTTTTATGCCCCATTTCGAATGGCCGAACTCGAGATTTTTATTTACATCATGTCATAGATCCATCTGGCATTCACAGGTTTGCTTGGGGTCGCCATGTACTAGATATCATGAACAAGGCGCTTAAGTCCTACATTAAGAAAAGCAAGCAAACTGTTGGATGTTGTGTTGCGCTCTTACAGGTTGGTGCATATAGGATGTTAAATCCCTAAGTTGAAAATATCACTTTTTGCATCGTCAAGCTGATTGTATGCATGTGTGGGGCTATATTACAGGTATGGTTCTTTGCGCATGCTGCTCATGAGATCATGTCACCAGCTGGGACGCAGGTGGCCCTACCTCTAATTAAGTTTTGGGATGATGAACAAACCTTTGAGATGGACGAAAAATTGAGGTCCATAGGTTACGAGAATGCTCAGGTATGTGATTTTAACACACATCGAACTTATTCCATGTTGATATCCTTACCGAATGCATATTCCCTCAAATCCAGATATTGACAAGTTGAAATGTAATACTTTAATAGGTGAATGCCGAAATAGTGTTGAATGTTACAGATGCACAGCTTCACCAACTCGTGGATTCTACCATGCCTCGGAGAGACGTTTTCAAAGGGAAAGCACCAGTAGTTGATGAGGGATCAGACCCGTTGGAAGGCGAGGATCATAAGCAATGTGAAACTGTAGACGCCGTTCATTTCCAGTCGATAGGTGAGTCAACCGGTGACGAGCGACCTAGTTGTCCATCACTGGGTCGGCACACTATTCACCAATCAAGGGGTACTACAGCTGATGCGAAGGTCACTAAACGGACTTTATTTATCAACGAAGGAGTAAAAAATGAAGCTCCATCGAAAGAAGATGAGTACCTCGATTATGATTGGCCTACTCTCTACGAGGATGCATGCACTTGGGAGAAAACAGGTAGTTTCGACGCCAAGACTACTACGCCAGAGGCGTCGTGCAAAGTCGAGCTGGAGACAGACATGAAGCGGTTAAGTGCTAAGGTGGATGAGTTATCAAGCGTTGTTATGGTATGAACCTAGTTGACAACTTGTTATTACCATGCAAATAGCCATTATTATGGGTCATCTTTCTAATTAGTTTCCTATCTACTTTGGAATGGACAGAAGACACAGGCCTCTGCAGATGTTGCTGATCTAGGTGGTGACACCACTCGTACTGCTATAAAAGTGGGTGGCGATAGATGTCGTCTCACTGTTATCCATGTTGCGTGTAGCATTGGTTTGTCATATTCATGCATATAAGTAAGGTTAATATATATATATAGATGAATAATTAACACATTGAATTTCTTAATAGACACTGAAAGAATTATTTGAGAGAATGGACCGGTCGTGGACAGCACTCATGATGTTATATCCAGTTCGATCACGACAGGTATAAAATCTACATTCTAAAGATGGGATATAGTGTCTACATTATTGCAAAAAAATTTCTCATTCCATATATGTTAATGCAGGATGACTCAATCGGAGCAGAGCAGACTGTCATACAAGGCTCTGGAACAAAGGATACTCCATGTGCGCCATCTAGTGTGTACTCGGGAGCTGGGGAGCCTTCTACATCTCAACCTAAGGAGAACAAGGAGCAGTTGCACAGTATGTCCGACGCGAAGGACGCAACCTGTGCTGCCCACTTAAAGGCGCCAGAGGTTATAATGGTTGAGGAGGATAACAAAAGCCCGGGGATAGCTGAGCCTGAACGTAGTCAGCTGCAGCCATTAGGTCGTGGGCATCGAGCGAAGAAGAAGTCCGGCCAGGTGACCAGTCCCTACACCTCGATCGGTGGACGCAAGCGGTCACGTATAACAGAGGATCCCAACGGCGTAGGGAACCAGGTTCAGTCATTCTTTAGTACTTCGAAATGTACATTCATAAATATGTGATATCATGGTTTCTTTTGTGTCATCCTCTATATTTTGTTGCTAAATAGTTTTCTCTTCAGCAGTGTCAGCTATGAGTGCTGTATGTTTCATTTAATTACTCCAATATATGTCCGCAGCTTGTTACCAAAGAGACAGATTGCTCTGCCCCATGGATACGGAATTTAACCGACACTGAGAACAGGCTTGTCAATTTTGCATTCGATTTGGGCGAGGAAGACAGGTTTAAGCTAACGCTCATGTTGCATTCCTATCTTTTTTTCTCATGTCTTATATTATCAGTGTATACATTCTTACATACGTTATCCCTTTATCAGTGAATCTGTCTTTTCCATGGGTGCATTTAATGTTTCTCATAGTACCTTCCGTAGTTTGGCACCTTCGCAAAAGGTGTCCACTCATGTAAGTAATTTATATATTTATTTTTAATTGACTATATTCTTTTTACGACATCCTTCTGAATTGGGTGCTTAAGGCTCAATTATATGATTTTGAGACTGCATTGTTTTTGGTTCTTGGAGGTCTTCGACGCATACACCAGCCTCCTAATGCGTCAACAGGCAGAGAAAAGAGCTAGTCTTCCGGGTCGATATTATATGGACTCTAGATTTGCGGTATATCAAATTTAACTAAATATCTGTCTATTCGTACATTCTCATGCATTGTCAACATTTCACTGACTCAATATCATTCAAGGTAATGAATAATGCCTCTATTTTGTAGAGATACATGCTTCGAGAGGATGATGTTCCAATCGGCATATTAAAAGACGAAGTGAACACTTTGCATCTCCCAACTGCTAACTGGGTTAGTATATCTTTCAATTTAAGAACACTTAATCCTTTTCGCCATTGCTGATGACATGTAATGTTTAAGTTATTTCATTTATACAAAATTTTTCTACTTAGGTCCTCATCCCAATTTGCCACGAAGATCATTGGATTGCATATGCAGTTGACATGAAACGAAAGTGTATATATTACATGGACTCGTTAAAGCTTTCATCGGGCGAACGTGACGCTTTTGTCGCCCCACGACTTGTATCAACTTCCAACTGCTGATATACTTGGTTTTCTTTTAATTTCTCAATAGTCATAATATAAGCCGTATAATGCATATGAATCTTTCTTATATTATGATAGGTATCTGCTTTGACTGGTTTGTTCACAAGCATTGGGCATACAGAAGATTTTTCATTATATGAGAGGGCATCCACTGTTGATCTACCATTACAGGCTAACTCGTGAGTACTATACGATAGTGTCATTCGAGTTTTTGCAGCTTGGGAAAAGTTGTTGCACATTCCATATATACATAGAAGTGTTTCTCTAAATCCATAAGTCACCTTCGTCAATCTATTTTCTTAGTAGTACGTTGATTACAATAAATATTTGAATACTGTCTAAGACTCTATAACTCATAAATGATATGACATTCATATATCTATTATCGCAGCTTTGACTGTGGCGTATTCTGCATGTGCAACGTGTCATATTTTAATGGACCAGGAACGCTACGTTATACTCAGGTAAGATAGACTTTTGCCGTATGTTGATATGCAAGATTGAAACAAACCATTCTCAACGTATGTTGGTCGATCGTGTTGCCAACAAAGCAAGGGAAATAAGGTAAAACATCCGTAGGTTGGCACAAAGGATGGGACAGATATTTCTACTTTCAACTGATCTTTGCATGCAGCAATCGCTAACTTTATGACTTTTTTTTGCTCTTTTAATCAATGCAGGCAGATATTGATTCGACGCGGCGAGTGATTAGCGCAAGAATGCTAGATAGCCCACATAACAAAGTAAGAAACCAAGTCATGCAAATGGCATATCGGAACAACAGACGGAGGTCGTCAAGGATTAATAGCTAATTTTATACATGACAATGTTCACATCCGGATTTGAATGTTCAGATGTTACCCTTCATCTTGTTAAGCAAACTTAAAGACGTTGTGGCATGCATGACATTCCCAATCACTATGTATCATATACTGTACACTTGATCCCGGACGTGCTTTTTTTTATAATATGTGCTCTTATGGAAGGTGAGGTAATGAAATATGTTTGATGCGCAGTACAAGAATGGACATTATCTTTCTGAATTTGTTTGCAGTTTCTTATAAATGAACAAATCGCTAGCTATGTGGGACTCCCCATGCGTTTGTTCGTGGGACACCCCTCCTCACCTAATTTTCTTTAATTTTTTTTAATAAACATACAGATTCAGGTGCATTTAATGGATAAATCACGTTTTGTAATAGCTGCTGACATTTAAATATTTTTTTTTTGGTTAAAGACTGTAACACTTTTGTTAATTTCTAACAATAAAATTCTGAATGACACTACTTAAAGTATAGGTTGAATATAACTAATACATATGTACAAAAAAAATTGATAAATAAAGGAAAAGAGTACCGTACGATCTAACATATGAGATCATGTCTCTTAATACATTCACTCTCAACTTTTAACATTTGTATGCTGCTTCATTTAAATTAAGTTTGACATTATTAAATTTGCTACAAGATCATTCCTTTATCAAAAGTAAATATGTGCACGAGTGATATTGACTATAAAATATATTTATTTACGTATGCATTGTAATAAATACATAAACGTATTTTTATATTTATTATATTATAGTAATATTTTTTAGAATCATTTATTCATTTACTCATGATAATTTAGATAGATTAGATGTATAAAATCAAAATAAATAAATAATATTTAGCATGAAGTAATCTTTTTTATATTAAATACTCTACATTTGTAGTTGATGAGGTTCATAGAGCTATACTTGTTCCTTAAAGAGATACATGCTCATTCCCACACCAAATTATAAGTGACCCCAAGGTAGAATTATGCAAAAAGTTCAAAGCACACTTGATGCGCAATTTTCAGACGTCTTAAAACTTGCAGGTTCCAATAATCATTCTATGCTCTCTACACCCAACATCCCCTCAACCACCATTATCTTTCCCCCTTGATACAATTCATTTTTTCTTCCCATAATATTTGGTGACTCATGAAGGTGATTGTGTAGTTGGAATCAAGTCACATGGGTATCATGTTGTCCATCCATCATGAAAATAACATAGCAACAAAAAGCGCATCTAAGTGTATATGCATTGAAAATACCATTACCTCACAGATGGTGAATAAATACAAGCCTCAAAAAATAGTTAGAGTCATACAGATGTTATGTACAGAGCTGTAGCAAGAAATTAGATTGACAGATTAAAACAGCTTCACTTGACACGTGTTGGTACAAAAAAAACTTTTGCAAATATCATACATTTCTTCATCAAAGGACCTCTAAGACGTGTATACACTGTCTACACAACACCTCCTCGAGACCAACTATTAGTAGCTGCCTTTATGGATGTTACGTGCATGTTGAATTTGTCAGTTAAAACTGTCTTCGCAATGTGATGCCGAAAGTTAGGAGCCATACGCTGGAGACAAGCAGGAGACATTAAAATATCACTGATTTAAGAAATAACAAGGATGATATCGGAAAATTGTACATGTTTGCTCACCGGATCGAGAGTCACGGAATACTCGCCTGTATACCTCTCCATGAGCATAAGAATTAGACTATGACAATCACACCTGCATAATTGAAATAAACTCCAATTGTGGACGACAATTAAGAAGAAATGTGTAAGTAACTAGCATTATCTTCAATGTAACACAACCAGTGAATGACAACCTACTCACCTAGGGGCACAATTGGTTCCCGTGACACGAACTTTTTTAAAGAACCATGGGTCGCGATGATCATTGTACATAAATTTTAATTTCCTTAGCATATCCCCCTGAGAGATATAGTGGGTCACAAAAAACAAAAAGAATCTCATATATAGTGCTACATTTACCATTACAATAAACTATGGCGAAATAAATCAACAAGTTCTGACCGTAGGTCCGTATACCGCCTTGAAGCGATCTGTCGTTCCATTAGCGCACGGATCTATGAAATGCGCCTCAGCACAGCGCATGTCGTAGGCCATTGCAACCCAATGATCATCATCACACGAAATAGGTATAAATAACTACATAAGTATGACATGAAATCTCATCAAAACTAGATAAGGTGGCTAGGCTATTATTACCCATGGAAAGTCGATATAAGCTACGACTACTAACCCATGAACAATCAAGGAGGTGATAGCCATGAAGGGATACTGAGAATTCCGGCTCCAAGTGCTCCTTGAATCCTGAAAAATACAGCCTCTGGAAATTTGAAGTTACATATGTAATCCAGCATACATACCACATTAATAAAAAATACAAAGCTGCCCACGATACTCACTGCAAGAGATGTGTTGAAGTAGTGCCTCCGTCCAGGATGGTCAAATTCTCTTTCCCGATAATTCAAGACCAACATGTACGCATCAAGTAGCTAATGTTCAAAGGATGTGTTAGGTTATTTTTGAGAATGTGTTATGCAGAGAAATAAGAGTATATCACTCACGTAACTCACATCTGGATGGATAAATGGGGTTTCAATTGTACGCATTTCCGCTCTTGTCACTGTCACGAATCCACACTCAAACAGCTTTTCGTCGTCGGGGCCAGCACCGGTTGTGAGAGCCCATTGCTCGATTATGGACTCCTCTACCGTCGGACAACGTACAAGTATTCTCATAGGTTTTCTATGGATACAGGATTCCGCATCTATTTTCTGTACATATCATATGCTAAATTCAATGCCATGAATAGGGAATCTAATAATATTAATGGAGCAGTGAAGTTTGAGAACACATACCCTATCAAGAATTCTCCGAATGTCTGCAAGGTAATCTTTATCACGACCCGACGATGTCAACACCAACGGAGAGTGACCTTCACTAGGCGAGTTCTTCCATGCGGGAGTTAATTTGCTACTTGATCCGGGCCATATTTGGGGGATGTCGTAAGAAGGTATTGATTCCCTATGCGGAGTCCTTAAATCAACACTACTCTTATGTGTGCAACTCATCCAATTGCTTAGCTTCTGGATTTGAACACGAGCTAATTTGAATAATTGCTGTTACAAAGACAATATTTGACATATTAGTCTCGGTTCCATGGGAAAGACAATATATTCGGGAACAAAAAGAACTGATTTTATAAGCTCGCCCACAGTACATTTAATTCTCTTCTGGCTGCCGCATCCCTTCTAATGCTTTCCTCGAACTTAGCTTGTTGTACCTGGTTCATTTGAAATCGTAATATATCAATACGATGAATATGATATGGCATTCTCAATATGCTTATTCTTTCCATAAACTAAGTACCATAGTTCGGGTGTATTTGATTATAGGTAAAAATTTCAATTAAAAGGCTTTCGAGGGTAGAAGTTTCTGAAATTGATAGAAAATGATGGGATAAAATAGGGATAATGATAATGTGTAAAGGGAACAAGGTTTAAATCTTCTATCATAATTGTGTGCGTAATTATGTAGGGATGATTGAAGTGTCATCTAGTTTGTATACCAAATTGGGAGAGACATTTATTAAAATGTAGAGAATGTATTAAAATCACAAGAACGTATGGATAGTGAAAGGTTTTCGAATGAGAAGTCCTCGTTGCAGTCTTGGCTCTAAGCAAACACACCCTAGACGTAGTAAAATGCTTAACAATAATTAATACATTCAATCTATAATCGCAGTGCTTGTTCTTTCTACCATTTTCACTTATAATTCGAATTTCATTTTGTTATATTGAGGTTACGAATTTATAATGCACAACACATGCAATCAAAAAATCGTTAGTAATTATAACTCAATAACTAATCAAATAGGTAAAATACCCAACATGAAATCTTCAAAGTAAAGTCAAGTTCCATCTTTACTTTCCTTGTAGCTAGACCTTATGAGAAAATGTGCTTATGTGCAATGAAGTAATCCGTCATGGATGTGTTTACCTGGACTGTCTGCTGAATACATGACACTTCTTCTTCAAGTAGGCGGATGTCTTCACTTTTCATTTTTTAACTTTAATGTCAGCTCTACACATGTGAAGGTGATGCTTAAATGCCCCAACCTTATCGCACTTGCTACATAATCTAGCTAGTCTTCTAGCGATGTTACCAGGACCTGTCAGATAGGAAAACAACAAGCGAGACTTTTCTCGATCGTACTATCCAGTATTCTCATGCTCCCGTGGACGGAAAGGAAGAGATTTTGTAGTACAAGCAACACGGGCAACTTGATAGTATACATGAAAATCCAAATTATGGGTAAGCGTTCACAATAGTAAAAATACGAGGCATGTAATGCACAGGTGTGAAAATTGCAAGATGCAAAGACAGCCAACCCACTCATTAATTACTTGTTAGCATTACTACCGCTTTTGTAACAGTAAATGCAAATTAAATCATGAAACCACTCCTGCCAGTATAAATGAAGAGAAGTGATGTCGAGAATTCCACAGTTGCAAAAAAATCCCACGTACACTACTTCGAATAAGTCATTATCGCCGATTTTCATCCTATTCTTCCCATGCAATTGGTGATGCTAATGGTACCTAACATTCAATTCATGCATTATAATTTTTTTGAACGCATACATTTAATTAAATGGTTAATTTCATATATAATCACTACTATCATTAATTTCTAATATACCCATCCATCCTCATTTTTTTTTACTACCGATTTCCATATTCTAATGGGTTCAAATTTATTTATAAATTACCCCATATAACAGATAATACAAAACCACTGAGTGTAGGTCACATTTTTTATGTCTTTCCTATATTTAAGATGTGATGAAAATTTTGAATTTACATTTCTACCCAAGATTATACATATAATTTATGTATCTAATATATCCAAAGACCAATTAAATAGCCTATACAGATATTTGGAGTAGAAATTTTAAAATTTTCAACTCTAGCAGTTTCAAATTCATACATAGGATTCAATTTTCACATTTCATATGCATTATTTCACTCCTAAAATGAAGATCTACATGAATCTGTGAAAATCCCCATGATTCCTACCTATATTAGGAAGAAATTTCAAATCCCCAAGTCCCCGTAGCTACAGATACGAATTTTCTCCTCCATTTTCACCATTTCATATCTATACATATAAATCTTTATGAATCTAGCAAAAGCCCTATGCTTGGAACATGATTTGGGAAAGATTTCTACAAATATCAAAAAAACCCAACAGCTTACCTCTGGCCGGCGACGGGACGAGCGACGCAGCAACGCCGGAGGCAACGCCGGAGGCAACGCCGGCCGGCCGACTCCTCTTCTTCTCCCTTCTTCTCCCTTCTTCTCTTCTCCTTCCTCTTCTCCTCTTCTCCTCTTCTCCTCTTCTTCTTCTTCTCTTTCTTTTTTTTTCTCCTCTTCTCCCGAATCCGCTCTCTGTTCGTGCTTTCCAAAAAGCCAAGTGTAGCCTTAGAGTAGTCCGCACGTACACACGTGCGGCTACCCTTAGGCTATACATATTCTTATTTTTTAAAAATAAATATTTATATTAAATATATGTCATCAATCATAATATTATAAATTTTATAAATTATAAAACAGCATATGGTTTTAAGCAATTAAATCATGGCCATTCATTAATTTAAACATTTCAAATCAATTGATTGCTTGGATTAAACGATTTGTCTTAATTTTATTAATAAATCTAAAATTAAATAATACATTTTGTTATTGTTACATACAACATAAACAATCAAACTCATCATTACAATTTTTCTAAAATAAATTTATATATAAAATTCGTAAAATACAAATGTGAAGCACAACTATAAAAGAAATTTATATTCTTGATTTTTAAATAAGTATAGATAGAAGTTCACTTCATTCATTTGAAGATATGATTTTTCAAATCATTATATGGTATAATATATTTAGAATTTAAAATTTCAAATTTCAAATTTTTAGATGAAAAATTATTCTACACAACTTTGGGAATTTAAATATTAGATTAATTTCAAGAAGAACAATTGTATATCAAAATTAAAACTGTAAAATTTACATTAAATACGTGAAGAACATTTATATCATATATTTAAATATATAAAACTCAAACCAATTATGTGGAGAATGATGTTAAATTTTTTTCTGTATTACTATAATAAATTATTCATCATAACTATTACTGATGCATATAATCTATTATCTAAATACTAATGTATGTTAGTAGATTTTCATAGCATAAACTCCAAAATAATTATGACAATATATGTTTCAATCTAGATTGAACTACGAAATAATTGCATACATTATTTTTAGGTCTAAAAAATTAATTTAGCATTTAACAACATTTTTATTTACTTTTATGCAGTTGTAAATTTTATATGATTTACACAAAAAATAAATCATTTCAAATTTGTGTCATTTTATTCTAAGTTTAATGGTATGAGATGACAAATTAATGTATCATTTCAAATTATATGTTTAATGGTATGAGACATAATAAAGGTGGCAACGGTCATTTATTTACTTTCTGATACCACCTATTATAAATTAAATTTCTCTTTATGAGAAATAATAAAAATACACACAAGCATTACAGGATTTGTTCATTTTTTGGTCAAAATATGAGGTTAAAAAAATGTGCATAATGAGTTAGGGGATAAGTTTTATGTTGACCATGATTAATATACTTGTTTATTATATAAACATATAATTTATACATTTACGGATAAATAAAAGTATATTAATTACGCATAAATAAACATATAAAAGTATACGTATAATTACTGCCTTTCCAATAAATAAAAGCATAAATATTTATTAGTGACTTATTAATATATATTAATTACGTAAAATATCCAATTATTGGATTTGTTTATATTTTAATAAGAATCTATATTTATATTTTAGTATATTTTCGTATTACATTTACAGATAATATATTTCATATAAATTTTATGAACAATCTATAAAATCCATCAAATCCATCATATCAGTACATCTGTTTACGATTACTCTATAAAATTCATAAATCATGTAAATATTAGTTTACGATTTTGCATAATTCTTGTAAAATCTGTGTTGTCCATCTAATTGGTGAAAATGAAATGTCATGAATTCTATTTTAGCTGTTAAAACTGTACAACTGGTTTATCGTATCAAACGAATATGTATCAAAATAATTTAGTCTATAAAACTCGTAAAATTTATAAAATTTATAAATTTCATATGCGCTATATCCGTGAAACTCGAATAACCTGTAAAATTTATTTCATTGGAAAAATGAATACAACATTATCAGTGGAACACATCATTCCCATAAATTTCATAAAAACTGTAAAAGCCGTAAAATCTGTAAAATCTATATCAACGGTCAAACAAGCTGAATTATATCAGTCGTTTAAATTTATTTCTTTAAATAAAACTATTCTTAATCTTATAATTTCAGTCCTACATTACAGATTATAATTTGGAACGAATATCATTCAATTTAACGTTGGGGATCACTCATCATCTATAGTAATTTATTAAAATCATGTGAATAATCATAAAAATGCATGCACCTCAAAGTGTTATACTTTAATTCACCTACCCCTACTCACGGTTTTTCCACATTTCTACTCTCATGCTATGAAATTACCTTTTTGCCCCCATTTGCATTTTATGCAAAAGTGCAAACGTTTGCATTTGAACCCGCCTCTTTTTATTTTTGCATTGTGCGTCTTCCTACCCCTACTGAAAGGGCAAACAATTCCTTCACAGAAATGTTATTGTTGTATTAGGATATGTTAAAGATTGGTGTTCAGATGCCATTTTTGAATTTTTATTAAAGGTGTTATGTAATTATCAAATCTATCCTACACAATTATCTTTGAATGCATGGAATTGGTTGCTACCATTCAAGATATTCTAGAAAATGTACAAAATAGTAATGACATGGAATGTGTTTTCAAAATTTACATGTTTGATTTAGTGTTTATCATTTTACCCCTTTGGAAGAGGTGAAGAAATTGATAGGCGAAACTCGAATGCATAAAAAGACTAATTGGAGGGATAGATTTTTTCTTGCCAGTTTATCAAGGGAAGGAGAATGGGGATTTCCATGTAAGTAGAATACGAAGCTAGAGGCTAATGCATAGCTTAGGGTAGGAATGAAGAAATAGATGTAAACACAATTTTGGGCTAGAAGATGAGTCCGTCAATGAAACTAAGAAACAACAATGGTAATTTGCAGTATTATTCCAGTAGAGTCCACAGGTTAGGATATTCCAGAGGATGTTGAGGAAGAAAATGTGAAAGACTTAAAGCATCTTTTACCAAATAAAAGAGGGGGTGATGAGATGTGTTCTAGACCATGGGCTTCGCTACAATCACATGATCATTAATTTTGAAACACAAAAAAGTTAGATAATTTTATTAATAAAATCGTATGAGTACAAAAAAAATATCAAACCAAGATTACAAGAGAGCAAATATCAACAGATGATCAATGTCTAAGATTATATCAAACGGCTGAGATCAACCGCATACAAAAAAACCTTGTTCCAAAATTACTAATGCAATCGAGTAAACCAGTTGGGGCCATTGCTAACTGAGATGGAGAGGTATGTGTGTTATGTCTGGAGATCTGTCTCAAAAGCCAATCGTGGCAGAAATAAAATTTCTTCCAAATTCCAACAAGCAGCAACAACAAAACCAGCGGCAACCACCAAAATTCTTATTGGATTCAAAGAAAACTTGGCATTGTGATAGCCATATGCACAAAGAAGAGCAAATGGCAATAGGATTACTTTGATTTTAACTGGTCCTAACAATGATGATCATGTGACCGATGTAAACCAAGAGAATAAAAAAGCTGCACCTATAAATGTTTTCAAATTCAAGTTAATAAACATTGGGAAAGAATCATGTTGAACTAACCTTGATGCAACCAAAACACAAAAAATGATCAGATGTGAATTGTTACTAATTTCAAGATACAGATAAGAATTCCCTATTTTAGCATGACAACGTGGTGTTACTGGTTCAAGGCTGCGAGGAGAAGCTTGACTAAAGGAAGAGACCACTAATGTGCTAGCATTTGTACCGGATGAATGGAGTAGCGACAATGGCGGCCAAAAAAATCACAGGTATTGGAAACAACCATTGTCGTTATTAATTTTGAAGGTGCCATGATAAAGAAAGCTGGAAGAGCGCCATGGAAATGAGCATCCTACCACTAGAATTGATTTCTTTAAGAGCTAAAAATCTTGCAGTGGCAGAATCAGACTCTGGAGAAAATGAGAAAAAGAGAAGCAGCAACAGAGCTATGGAAATCACAAAGCAACAGCTAATCGCAGTTATCTAAGAGCTGAATTTCAGAAATTAGGAAGAATCTCCATCGACCCTGGTCCATCCTGCACCGCCCCATGATAGCCCAATCTTCCATGATTGCAAGCGGTAAGTTAACCCAAAATTTTGACCAGACAAGATATGAAATTAGGCATGATGGAAAGAAGCATGTATGGATGACGGAAAGAAAGGGAAATGCATGCAAGACGATGAAGGGTAGAGCAACAAGTGTGATCATTTGTGGCCCATGAAACAAGAAAAAGGGGTCTGCCAAGTGATGTGGCCACGCATGAAAATGGAAAAATATCAGTCAATGTGGCAATTGATGCAAGCAATAGAGAGGAAGGCAAGTTAGAAAAAAATAATTATGACATATGAGAACCGAATGACAGCTACTAGTGGAGCTAGAATAGAAACAAACCAAAAAAGAAGGTAACATGCTATGCATGCTGCTACAAGATGATAGGAAATCTGGGACGCCTTTTTTTTTATTTTTTTTTGAAATTTTTTTTATAAAATTGTTAATCTATATTTTTTTATTTTTTTAGAAATCTTTTTATAAAACTGTTAATCTATATGTATTTAATATCTCTATAAATTTTTACCATTTTTGGAGTATTTTAGATATTTATTTTTTATTTTTGATATTTAAAATACTCCAAAAATAGTAAAAATTTATAGAGATATTAAATACATATAGATTAACAGTTTTATAAAAAAAATTCAACAAAAAAATAAAAAACAATGGATGTATACGCCCGGGAGCATGCAACGCGGGTGCATATGATTGGCCTCCGAAATCCTGAGAAGAAAGATGCTAGGTGGACGGGGCTTGTTTCAACCCTAACACGATTGAGATCCACCTTGCTTATTACTAAATCCACGACCCAACAGCAAAATGCAACTCAAAACTACTGGATGGGGTAGAAGAAAATAAAAAATTGAGTTGTAGACGAGTGAAGGGCCAAAATGGAAGGAAACAATGGTGCAGGTTGGTTTTAACTTGCTAAAAACTCCAGAGATTGCGTGGGTTAAGGCTGGCAAAGAGGGCGGAGGCGAGCAACAATTTTCGCTATCTGGGTCTATCATTAATCATCAGAAATGAGTTACGTTGGATTCTTTTTACCTACTATTCAGAAGAAAGAAGAAGAGGCTACCAATGGCATGAATGATGAAGAATGATGCATGAGGAGAAGAGTATGGAGGCGGGTTCAAATGCAAACGTTTGCACTTTTGCATAAAATGCAAATGGGGGCAAAAAGGTAATTTCATAGCATGAGAGTAGAAATGTGGAAAAACCGTGAGTAGGGGTAGGTGAATTAAAGTATAACACTTTGAGGTGCATGCATTTTTATGATTATTCACATGATTTTAATAAATTACTATAGATGATGAGTGATCCCCAACGTTAAATTGAATGATATTCGTTCCAAATTATAATCTGTAATGTAGGACTGAAATTATAAGATTAAGAATAGTTTTATTTAAAGAAATAAATTTGAACGACTGATATAATTTAGCTTGTTTGACCGTTGATATAGATTTTACAGATTTTACGGCTTTTACAGTTTTTATGAAATTTATGGGAATGATGTGTTCCACTGATAATGTTGTATTCATTTTTCCAATGAAATAAATTTTACAGGTTATTCGAGTTTCACGGATATAGCGCATATGAAATTTATAAACTTTATAAATTTTACGAGTTTTATAGACTAAATTATTTTGATACATATTCGTTTGATACGATAAACCAGTTGTACAGTTTTAACAGCTAAAATAGAATTCATGACATTTCATTTTCACCAATTAGATGGACAACACAGATTTTACAAGAATTATGCAAAATCGTAAACTAATATTTACATGATTTATGAATTTTATAGAGTAATCGTAAACAGATGTACTGATATGATGGATTTTATAGATTGTTCATAAAATTTATATGAAATATATTATCTGTAAATGTAATACGAAAATATACTAAAATATAAATATAGATTCTTATTAAAATATAAACAAATCCAATAATTGGATATTTTACGTAATTAATATATATTAATAAGTCACTAATAAATATTTATGCTTTTATTTATTGGAAAGATAGTAATTATACGTATACTTTTATATGTTTATTTATGCGTAATTAATATACTTTTATTTATCCGTAAATGTATAAATTATATGTTTATATAATAAACAAGTATATTAATCATGGTCAACATAAAACTTATCCCCTAACTCATTATGCACATTTTTTTAACCTCATATTTTGACCAAAAAATGAACAAATCCTGTAATGCTTGTGTGTATTTTTATTATTTCTCATAAAGAGAAATTTAATTTATAATAGGTGGTATCAGAAAGTAAATAAATGACCGTTGCCACCTTTATTATGTCTCATACCATTAAACATATAATTTGAAATGATACATTAATTTGTCATTAATTTGTCATCTCATACCATTAAACTTAGAATAAAATGACACAAATTTGAAATGATTTATTTTTTGTGTAAATCATATAAAATTTACAACTGCATAAAAGTAAATAAAAATGTTGTTAAATGCTAAATTAATTTTTTAGACCCAAAAATAATGTATGCAATTATTTCGTAGTTCAATCTAGATTGAAACATATATTGTCATAATTATTTTGGAGTTTATGCTATGAAAATCTACTAACATACATTAGTATTTAGATAATAGATTATATGCATCAGTAATAGTTATGATGAATAATTTATTATAGTAATACAGAAAAAATTTTAACATCATTCTCCACATAATTGGTTTGAGTTTTATATATTTAAATATATGATATAAATGTTCTTCACGTATTTAATGTAAATTTTACATTTTTAATTTTGATATACAATTGTTCTTCTTGAAATTAATCTAATATTTAAATTCCCAAAGTTGTGTAGAATAATTTTTCATCTAAAAATTTGAAATTTTAAATTTTAAATTCTAAATATATTATACCATATAATGATTTGAAAAATCATATCTTCAAATGAATGAAGTGAACTTCTATCTATACTTATTTAAAAATCAAGAATATAAATTTCTTTTATAGTTGTGCTTCACATTTGTATTTTAAGAATTTTATATATAAATTTATTTTAGAAAAATTGTAATGATGAGTTTGATTGTTTATGTTGTATGTAACAATAACAAAATGTATTATTTAATTTTAGATTTATTAATAAAATTAAGACGAATCGTTTAATCCAAGCAATTAATTGATTTGAAATGTTTAAATTAATGAATGGCCATGATTTAATTGCTTAAAACCATATGCTGTTTTATAATTTATAAAATTTATAATATTATGATTGATGGCATATATTTAATATAAATATTTATAATTAAAAAATAAGAATATGTATAGCCTAAGGGTAGCCGCACGTGTGTACGTGCGGACTACTTTAAGGCTATACTTGGCTTTTTGGAAACCACGAACAGAGAGCGGATTCGGGAGAAGAGGAGAAAAAAAAAGAAAGAGAAGAAGAAGAAGAGGAGAAGAGGAGAAGAGGAAGGAGAAGAGAAGAAGGGAGAAGAAGGGAGAAGAAGAGGAGTCGGTCGGCCGGCGTTGCCTCCGGCGTTGCTACGTCGCTCGTCCCGTCGCCGGCCAGAGGTAAGCTGTTGGGTTTTTTTGATAATTTGTAGAAATCTTTCCCAAATCATGTTCCAAGCATAGGGCTTTTGCTAGATTCATATAGATTTATATGTATAGATATGAAATCATGAAAATGGAGGAGAAAATTCGTATCTGTAGCTACGGGGACTTGGGAATTTGAAATTTCTTCCTAATATAGGTAGGAATCATGGGGATTTTCACAGATTCATGTAGATCTTCATTTTAGGAGTGAAATAATGCATATGAAATGTGAAAATTGAATCCTATGTATGAATTTGAAACTGCTAGAGTTGAAAATTTTAAAATTTCTACTCCAAATATCTGTATAGGCTATTTAATTGGTCTTTGGATATATTAGATACATAAATTATATGTATAATCTTGGGTAGAAATGTAAATTCAAAATTTTCATCACATCTTAAATATAGGAAAGACATAAAAAATGTGACCTACACTCAGTGGTTTTGTATTATCTGTTATATGGGGTAATTTATAAATAAATTTGAACCCATTAGAATATGGAAATCGGTAGTAAAAAAAAATGAGGATGGATGGGTATATTAGAAATTAATGATAGTAGTGATTATATATGAAATTAACCATTTAATTAAATGTATGCGTTCAAAAAAATTATAATGCATGAATTGAATGTTAGGTACCATTAGCATCACCAATTGCATGGGAAGAATAGGATGGAAATCGGTGATAATGACTTATTCGAAGTAGTGTACGTGGGATTTTTTTGCAAATGTGGAATTCTCGACATCACTTCTCTTCATTTATACTGGCAGGAGTGGTTTCATGATTTAATTTGCATTTACTGTTACAAAAGCGGGAGTAATGCTAACAAGTAATTAATGAGTGGGTTGGCTGTCTTTGCATCTTGTAATTTTCACACCTGTGCATTACATGCCTCATATTTTTACTATTGTGAACGCTTACCCATAATTTGGATTTTCATGTATACTATCAAGTTGCCCGTGTTGCTTGTACTACAAAATCTCTTCCTTTCCGTCCACGGGAGCATGAGAATACTGGATAGTACGATCGAGAAAAGTCTCGCTTGTTGTTTTCCTATCTGACAGGTCCTGGTAACATCGCTAGAAGACTAGCTAGATTATGTAGCAAGTGCGATAAGGTTGGGGCATTTAAGCATCACCTTCACATGTGTAGAGCTGACATTAAAGTTAAAAAATGAAACGTGAAGACATCCGCCTACTTGAAGAAGAAGTGTCATGTATTCAGCAGACAGTCCAGGTAAACACATCCATGACGGATTACTTCATTGCACATAAGCACCTTTTCTCATAAGCACTAGCTACAAGGAAAGTAAAGATGGAACTTGACTTTACTTTGAAGATTTCATGTTGGGTATTTTACCTATTTGATTAGTTATTGAGTTATAATTACTAACGATTTTTTGATTGCATGTGTTGTGCATTATAAATTCGTAACCTCAATATAACAAAATGAAATTCGAATTATAAGTGAAAATGGTAGAAAGAACAAGCACTGCGATTATAGATTGAATGTATTAATTATTGTTAAGCATTTTACTACGTCTAGGGTGTGTTTGCTTAGAGCCAAGACTGCAACGAGGACTTCTCATTCGAAAACCTTTCACTATCCATACGTTCTTGTGATTTTAATACATTCTCTACATTTTAATAAATGTCTCTCCCAATTTGGTATACAAACTAGATGACACTTCAATCATCCCTACATAATTACCCACACAATTATGATAGAAGATTTAAACCTTGTTCCCTTTACACATTATCATTACCCCTATTTTATCCCATCATTTTCTATCAATTTCAGAAACTTCTACCCTCGAAAGCCTTTTAATTGAAATTTTTACCTATAATCAAATACACCCGAACTATGGTACTTAGTTTATGGAAAGAATAAGCATATTGAGAATGCCATATCATATTCATCGTATTGATATATTACGATTTCAAATGAACCAGGTACAACAAGCTAAGTTCGAGGAAAGCATTAGAAGGGATGCGGCAGCCAGAAGAGAATTAAATGTACTGTGGGCGAGCTTATAAAATCAGTTCTTTTTGTTCCCGAATATATTGTCTTTCCCATGGAACCGAGATTAATATGTCAAATATTGTCTTAGTAAGAGCAATTATTCAAATTAGCTCGTGTTCAAATCCAGAAGCTAAGCAATTGGATGAGTTGCACACATAAGAGTAGTGTTGATTTAAGGACTCCGCATAGGGAATCAAATCCTTCTTACGACATCCCCCAAATATGGCCCGGATCAAGTAGCAAATTAACTCCCGCATGGAAGAACTCGCCTAGTGAAGGTCACTCTCCGTTGGTGTTGACATCGTCGGGTCGTGATAAAGATTACCTTGCAGACATTCGGAGAATTCTTGATAGGGTATGTGTTCTCAAACTTCACTGCTCCATTAATATTATTAGATTCCCTATTCATGGCATTGAATTTAGTATATGATATGTACAGAAAATAGATGCGGAATCCTGTATCCATAGAAAACCTATGAGAATACTTGTACGTTGTCCGACGGTAGAGGAGTCCATAATCGAGCAATGGGCTCTCACAACCGGTGCTGGCCCCGACGACGAAAAGCTGTTTGAGTGTGGATTCGTGACAGTGACAAGAGCGGAAATGCGTACAATTGAAACCCCATTTATCCATCCAGATGTGAGTTACGTGAGTGATATACTCTTATTTCTCTGCATAACACATTCTCAAAAATAACCTAACACATCCTTTGAACATTAGCTACTTGATGCGTACATGTTGGTCTTGAATTATCGGGAAAGAGAATTTGACCATCCTGGACGGAGGCACTACTTTAACACATCTCTTGCAGTGAGTATCGTGGGCAGCTTTGTATTTTTTATTAATGTGGTATGTATGCTGGATTACATATGTAACTTCAAATTTCCAGAGGCTGTATTTTTCAGGATTCAAGGAGCACTTGGAGCCGGAATTCTCAGTATCCCTTCATGGCTATCACCTCCTTGATTGTTCATGGGTTAGTAGTCGTAGCTTATATCGACTTTCCATGGGTAATAATAGCCTAGCCACCTTATCTAGTTTTGATGAGATTTCATGTCATACTTATGTAGTTATTTATACCTATTTCGTGTGATGATGATCATTGGGTTGCAATGGCCTACGACATGCGCTGTGCTGAGGCGCATTTCATAGATCCGTGCGCTAATGGAACGACAGATCGCTTCAAGGCGGTATACGGACCTACGGTCAGAACTTGTTGATTTATTTCGCCATAGTTTATTGTAATGGTAAATGTAGCACTATATATGAGATTCTTTTTGTTTTTTGTGACCCACTATATCTCTCAGGGGGATATGCTAAGGAAATTAAAATTTATGTACAATGATCATCGCGACCCATGGTTCTTTAAAAAGGTTCGTGTCACGGGAACCAATTGTGCCCATAGGTGAGTAGGTTGTCATTCACTGGTTGTGTTACATTGAAGATAATGCTAGTTACTTACACATTTCTTCTTAATTGTCGTCCACAATTGTGCATATTTCAATTATGCAGGTGTGATTGTCATAGTCTAATTCTTATGCTCATGGAGAGGTATACAGGCGAGTATTCCGTGACTCTCGATCCGGTGAGCAAACATGTACAATTTTCCGATATCATCCTTGTTATTTCTTAAATCAGTGATATTTTAATGTCTCCTGCTTGTCTCCAGCGTATGGCTCCTAACTTTCGGCATCACATTGCGAAGACAGTTTTAACTGACAAATTCAACATGCACGCAACATCCATAAAGGCAGCTACTAATAGTTGGTCTCGAGGAGGTGTTGTGTAGACAGTGTATACACGTCTTAGAGGTCCTTTGATGAAGAAATGTATGATATTTGCAAAAGTTTTTTTTGTACCAACACGTGTCAAGTGAAGCTGTTTTAATCTGTCAATCTAATTTCTTGCTACAGCTCTGTACATAACATCTGTATGACTCTAACTATTTTTTGAGGCTTGTATTTATTCACTATCTGTGAGGTAATGGTATTTTCAATGCATATACACTTAGATGCGCTTTTTGATGCTATGTTATTTTCATGATGGATGGACAACATGATACCCATGTGACTTGATTCCAACTACACAATCACCTTCATGAGTCACCAAATATTATGGGAAGAAAAAATGAATTGTATCAAGGGGGAAAGATAATGGTGGTTGAGGGGATGTTGGGTGTAGAGAGCATATCCTAATTATTGGAACCTGCAAGTTTTAAGACGTCTGAAAATTGCGCATCAAGTGTGCTTTGAACTTTTTGCATAATTCTACCTTGGGGTCACTTATAATTTGGTGTGGGAATGAGCATGTATCTCTTTAAGGAACAAGTATAGCTCTATGAACCTCATCAACTACAAATGTAGAGTATTTAATATAAAAAAGATTACTCCATGCTAAATATTATTTATTTATTTTGATTTTATACATCTAATCTATCTAAATTATCATGAGTAAATGAATAAATGATTCTAAAAAATATTACTATAATCTAATAAATATAAAAATACATTTATGTATTTATTACAATGCATACGTAAATAAATATATTTTATAGTCAATATCACTCGTGCACATATTTACTTTTGATATATATTTGATCTTGTAGCAAATTTAATAATGTCAAACTTAATTTAAATGAAGCAGCATACAAATGTTAAAAGTTGAGAGTGAATGTATTAAGAGACATGATCTCATATGTTAGATCGTACGGTACTCTTTTCCTTTATTTATCAATTTTTTTTCTACATATGTATAATTAGTTATATTCAACCTATACTTTAAGTAGTGTCATTCAGAATTTTATTGTTAGAAATTAACAAAAGTGTTACAGTCTTTAACCCAAAAAAAAATATTTAAATGTCAGCAGCTATTACAAAACGTGATTTATCCATTAAATGCACCTGAATCTGTATGTTTATTAAAAAAATTAAAGAAAATTAGGTGAGGAGGGGTGTCCCACGAACAAACGCATGGGGAGTCCCACATAGCTAGCGATTTGTTCATTTATAAGAAACTGCAAACAAATTCAGAAAGATAATGTCCATTCTTGTACTGCGCATCAAACATATTTCATTACCTCACCTTCCATAAGAGCACATATTATAAAAAAAAGCACGTCCGGGATCAAGTGTACAGTATATGATACATAGTGATTGGGAATGTCATGCATGCCACAACGTCTTTAAGTTTGCTTAACAAGATGAAGGGTAACATCTGAACATTCAAATCCGGATGTGAACATTGTCATGTATAAAATTAGCTATTAATCCTTGACGACCTCCGTCTGTTGTTCCGATATGCCATTTGCATGACTTGGTTTCTTACTTTGTTATGTGGGCTATCTAGCATTCTTGCGCTAATCACTCGCCGCGTCGAATCAATATCTGCCTGCATTGATTAAAAGAGCAAAAAAAAGTCATAAAGTTAGCGATTGCTGCATGAAAAGATCAGTTGAAAGTAGAAATATCTGTCCCATCCTTTGTGCCAACCTACGGATGTTTTACCTTATTTCCCTTGCTTTGTTGGCAACACGATCGACCAACATACGTTGAGAATGGTTTGTTTCAATCTTGCATATCAACATACGGCAAAAGTCTATCTTACCTGAGTATAACGTAGCGTTCCTGGTCCATTAAAATATAACACGTTGCACATGCAGAATACGCCACAGTCAAAGCTGCGATAATAGATATATGAATGTCATATAATTTATGAGTTATAGAGTCTTAGACAGTATTCAAATATTTATTGTAATCAACGTACTACTAAGAAAATAGATTGACGAAGGTGACTTATGGATTTAGAGAAACACTTCTATGTATATATGGAATGTGCAACAATTTTTCCCAAGCTGCAAAAACGCGAATGACACTATCGTATAGTACTCACGAGTTAGCCTGTAATGGTAGATCAACAGTGGATGCCCTCTCATATAATGAAAAATCTTCTGTATGCCCAATGCTTGTGAACAAACCAGTCAAAGCAGATACCTATCATAATATAAGAAAGATTCATATGCATTATACGGCTTATATTATGACTATTGAGAAATTAAAAGAAAACCAAGTATATCAGCAGTTGGAAGTTGATACAAGTCGTGGGGCGACAAAAGCGTCACGTTCGCCCGATGAAAGCTTTAACGAGTCCATGTAATATATACACTTTCGTTTCATGTCAACTGCATATGCAATCCAATGATCTTCGTGGCAAATTGGGATGAGGACCTAAGTAGAAAAATTTTGTATAAATGAAATAACTTAAACATTACATGTCATCAGCAATGGCGAAAAGGATTAAGTGTTCTTAAATTGAAAGATATACTAACCCAGTTAGCAGTTGGGAGATGCAAAGTGTTCACTTCGTCTTTTAATATGCCGATTGGAACATCATCCTCTCGAAGCATGTATCTCTACAAAATAGAGGCATTATTCATTACCTTGAATGATATTGAGTCAGTGATATGTTGACAATGCATGAGAATGTACGAATAGACAGATATTTAGTTAAATTTGATATACCGCAAATCTAGAGTCCATATAATATCGACCCGGAAGACTAGCTCTTTTCTCTGCCTGTTGACGCATTAGGAGGCTGGTGTATGCGTTGAAGACCTCCAAGAACCAAAAACAATGCAGTCTCAAAATCATATAATTGAGCCTTAAGCACCCAATTCAGAAGGATGTCGTAAAAAGAATATAGTCAATTAAAAATAAATATATAAATTACTTACATGAGTGGACACCTTTTGCGAAGGTGCCAAACTACGGAAGGTACTATGAGAAACATTAAATGCACCCATGGAAAAGACAGATTCACTGATAAAGGAATAACGTATGTAAGAATGTATACACTGATAATATAAGACATGAGAAAAAAAGATAGGAATGCAACATGAGCATTAGCTTAAACCTGTCTTCCTCGCCCAAATCGAATGCAAAATTGACAAGCCTGTTCTCAGTGTCGGTTAAATTCCGTATCCATGGGGCAGAGCAATCTGTCTCTTTGGTAACAAGCTGCGGACATATATTGGAGTAATTAAATGAAACATACAGCACTCATAGCTGACACTGCTGAAGAGAAAACTATTTAGCAACAAAATATAGAGGATGACACAAAAGAAACCATGATATCACATATTTATGAATGTACATTTCGAAGTACTAAAGAATGACTGAACCTGGTTCCCTACGCCGTTGGGATCCTCTGTTATACGTGACCGCTTGCGTCCACCGATCGAGGTGTAGGGACTGGTCACCTGGCCGGACTTCTTCTTCGCTCGATGCCCACGACCTAATGGCTGCAGCTGACTACGTTCAGGCTCAGCTATCCCCGGGCTTTTGTTATCCTCCTCAACCATTATAACCTCTGGCGCCTTTAAGTGGGCAGCACAGGTTGCGTCCTTCGCGTCGGACATACTGTGCAACTGCTCCTTGTTCTCCTTAGGTTGAGATGTAGAAGGCTCCCCAGCTCCCGAGTACACACTAGATGGCGCACATGGAGTATCCTTTGTTCCAGAGCCTTGTATGACAGTCTGCTCTGCTCCGATTGAGTCATCCTGCATTAACATATATGGAATGAGAAATTTTTTTGCAATAATGTAGACACTATATCCCATCTTTAGAATGTAGATTTTATACCTGTCGTGATCGAACTGGATATAACATCATGAGTGCTGCCCACGACCGGTCCATTCTCTCAAATAATTCTTTCAGTATCTATCAAGAAATTCAATGTGTTAATTATTCATCTATATATATATATTAACCTTACTTATATGCATGAATATGACAAACCAATGCTACACGCAACATGGATAACAGTGAGACGACATCTATCGCCACCCACTTTTATAGCAGTACGAGTGGTGTCACCACCTAGATCAGCAACATCTGCAGAGGCCTGTGTCTTCTGTCCATTCCAAAGTAGATAGGAAACTAATTAGAAAGATGACCCATAATAATGGCTATTTGCATGGTAATGACAAGTTGTCAACTAGGTTCATACCATAACAACGCTTGATAACTCATCCACCTTAGCACTTAACCGCTTCATGTCTGTCTCCAACTCGACTTTGCACGACGCCTCTGGCGTAGTAGTCTTGGCGTCGAAACTACCTGTTTTCTCCCAAGTGCATGCATCCTCGTAGAGAGTAGGCCAATCATAATCGAGGTACTCATCTTCTTTCGATGGAGCTTCATTTTTTACTCCTTCGTTGATAAATAAAGTCTGTTTAGTGACCTTCGCATCAGCTGTAGTACCCCTTGATTGGTGAATAGTGTGCCGACCCAGTGATGGACAACTAGGTCGCTCGTTACCGGTTGACTCACCTATCGACTGGAAATGAACGGCATCTACAGTTTCACATTGCTTATGATCCTCGCCTTCCAACGGGTCTGATCCCTCATCAACTACTGGTGCTTTCCCTTTGAAAACGTCTCTCCGAGGCATGGTAGAATCCACGAGTTGGTGAAGCTGTGCATCTGTAACATTCAACACTATTTCGGCATTCACCTATTAAAGTATTACATTTCAACTTGTCAATATCTGGATTTGAGGGAATATGCATTCGGTAAGGATATTAACATGGAATAAGTTCGATGCGTGTTAAAATCACATACCTGAGCATTCTCGTAACCTATGGACCTCAATTTTTCGTCCATCTCAAAGGTTTGTTCATCATCCCAAAACTTAATTAGAGGTAGGGCCACCTGCGTCCCAGCTGGTGACATGATCTCATGAGCAGCATGCGCAAAGAACCATACCTAGAATATAACCCCACACATGCATACAATCAGCTTGACGATGCAAAAAGTGATATTTTCAACTTAGGGATTTAACATCCTATATGCACCAACCTGTAAGAGCGCAACACAACATCCAACAGTTTGCTTGCTTTTCTTAATGTAGGACTTAAGCGCCTTGTTCATGATATCTAGTACATGGCGACCCCAAGCAAACCTGTGAATGCCAGATGGATCTATGACATGATGTAAATAAAAATCTCGAGTTCGGCCATTCGAAATGGGGCATAAAAATATGCCGAGCACCCACAGCGTAAATGCCTATCGAAATTCATCATCGCATCGACCCTCTCGTATTACAGGAAGGAAGCGATTGACATGCAGTACGGTTGTCCTCTTTGTCAATTCATATTTATCACGAAGAGCTTGAACACTCGAACGGGATTTGAGAGGCTCCACTGATTCGCCGCGGGTAGAGAGTCCTAGAATTAGCTCCACATCACGGTCCGTCACGGAGAAGACACCATTGTTGAACTTGAACATGCATGTGTGGATATCATATTTCTCCACGAGCCATCGAATAAGCTGGGGGCAATACTTACTGCACTCCAAGGACAGAAGACCTCCAAATCCGAGAGTTTTCACAACAGCACGTTGATCTTCTGAAAGCTCATGTATTATAGTATGCATCGCTTTCAAGCTACACGATGACTCTAGTCTTTTCTCCCTAGGCTTAGGTGGGGTCCCACCATCTCCTTCCATATGGAACCTGATCCGACTCCTACCTGCGCAGAACATAAAAAAATGAGACTATAGTGAAGATATCAAGTTGTAGACAAACACAACGCTATGGAAGATAGTACAGTAATATAGCATGTGACTTGACCCTCCCTTACCTGAGTAAGTTATTTAGGCAAATTAATAACTGATGTCATGATGCCAGCAATTGTGTAACAGTATCCATGAAGAAATCAGCTTGTCAATGATTATCAAGAGTTCACGTTTACCTACTTACTTGCATAATATTGTTGAAAATATATTTCACCCAACCAAAAAACAACATTCAAAAGAAAAAGTACTTAAATTGATACAAAGGTGTGATCATTCATTCATTCATATTTTTTTTTCTTCAGACGACGTTGCATGGTGCTCCCATCCGGTCGGCCTTTTCCTAGCCCAAGAGGAGGGTTCTTGAGGTCTTCACTCGAATAGTCTCCATCCATATCCATGGCATCTTCTGCACCTTTTCTAGGAGTAATAACAGGATTACCATCATACACCTTAATCATATGTTGAACCTCATTCAATAATTGTTCTGCCCGATGATAAGCATAGTGAGGAATATGACGTTTACCCTACTAGCATATGAATGTGACGAAAACATGCCATGAGTCGATCCTCGACTACAGTCGCACTATGTGGTTGCAATTTGGGTAACAAAATGCCCCTTCTAGGGTCTCTACACATACGTTGCAAAATGAAGCTCGGAGGTATCTCTTGCATATGGAGTGTTCGCATCAAAGCGAATAGATGTCGACAAACAATTCCAGTTGACTCCCACATCAAACACGTGCATGTCCCAAAGTTGTGTAGAATATTGAACTCAATTATGCGTCGTTCACGTTGTTTTCTCGGATTATTCACTTCATAAATGATGTTATCCTCATCCGCCCCGAGCTTCGTTATATTGTATGCACTACTTTCCCACATCTGAATTTGTGTGTCTCTATAAAATTCACAAGTGTATTGTTCGAAAATGCTCTTTTCCATAGCCATGGATGTCTTAGGCATAAGTGGGCATTCGCGGGTTCTTTTATCTGCCAACACCTCATCTTGACGACGTCTGGTCAAAAGTTTGTCAAAATATTTCACAAAGTCGAGCAGACAAGTGTGTCGAGTTATATATCCATCCAGAATTGCATGAAAGGCCTCGCTTCTTTGATTAGTGCACATGCCCATGAATCGAGTACTTCTCTGGAATACAGGAACTCACTTTTCTCGTATGTCATACAAGGAGGATAACCAGCTATTGCTTTGTAGATCATATGATTGAAGGAATCGCGGCCAACGCACTTCAAATTCATCTATGCTACCTATCTGGTATATTAGGTGCTCGAATTCATCTTTCAATTTGGAATGTTCATTGTAGACACATCCTAACTTTTCAGGAATCTTCCGTAAGATATGCCACAAACAGAATTTATGGACTGCTTCAGGAAAGACAACCGCAATTGCTTGGGTAATGGCCGCGTCTTGATCTGTGATGATGGCCACCGGACTTGCCCCTCCGACTGCAGCCTTGAATTGATTAAATAACCACGTAAATGATTCGAAACACTCATCGCTCATGAGTGCACAACCGAAAACAATGGTTTGTTTATGATGATTAATTCCGACGAAGGGTGCGAACGGCATCTTGTACCGGTTCGTTTTGTACGTTGTATCAAAGCAAAGGACATCGCTGAATACTTTAAAATCAAGTCTAGATCTTCCATCAGCCCAGAAGATGTGCGTTAGTTGACCCTTCTCATTCCTCATATCCGAAACAAACAAACTAGGATCTGCATTTTGCTTTGCCTGTAAATAGTCGAACATGCATTGTGTATCACGTTCAATGATTCCTTTGCGGGACCGACACATGTAGTTCTTGACGTCTCCATGAGTGAAGTTGTTCCCCACACCACGCCGGCCGATGGCAGAAGCCAAGTCATATGCTTTAGAAGGACCAATGCCAACTGTCCTACAGTCATCCAAGAGACGATGGGTGTCACGATCGACCTTTCTGTGTGATCTAAGATACAAACATTCCTCCGCGGCCGCTAGAGGATGACTGTGTTGATCGACAAACCGGACGACCGTCCAGGACCCTTCCCTCTTACGCGACACAACCATCTCCGCCACACATCCTACTCAATTTGATTGGCGTCGTTTGCCTGCTTTATTCACTGACGGATCGTTGCAGTCGTTGCGGTGAGCACTTCTAGAATAACCCTCCCTAGAACATACATATCGTCTCCAAACCACATCACCAGTAGAAGATCGAATACGTCGCTAACCCTTGCGGATGCTAAACCCCATTTGTTTGCCATAGTCATTGTAGTATTCTCATGCCCGGTCTTCACATTCAAATTCTTGGCCAACACAGGGTTTGATGGTTTTGGCTTCATTTTGGCCACGTCCTTCATGTCCAACACCCAAACCGTTCTGTGGTCCACATGTTTCCATTTGATCGTCGAATGAGCTTCCTTTATATTGAGATGTCGTGAATTATATGAAGCTAGTCCCAATCAACAAAATACATACGTTAAGACAATGGTTGTGAGTACTTAAAAATATTTAAATTCCGCCATCAATATTGTTTACTAGAACCCAAAAGTTGAACATATTCAAGGGATATGTGAATGTTGATGTTAATATATATTTAGCTCATCTATCCCTTAAACCCAGTTACAAAAGACACAAGTAAAATGAGGATGAAACCTAGTTTTCACATGATTATAAGGGAAATGATCATACTAAATGCAACGGACGTGTAGGATGACTTAAAATCTGTTGTGGACGGACAAGTTACTTACATTTCGGCTATTCTAAATTTTGGCAACATCATCACATTCGGCAAGGACTCGTGGCAAATTGTAAGAACAGTAAAGGGTCATTGATAATTACCTACTAAGTCTGGATTTTTGGAAGAAGGCTCTACTTTCTTCCACCCAATACGTGCACTCCTTTTCTTGTAATCTAAATTGGAATAACATTTTCAAACAAGCATGTCAAGATAGGTCTCAAAACT
Source organism: Annona cherimola (assembly GCA_030490835.1). Classification (NCBI taxonomy): domain Eukaryota; kingdom Viridiplantae; phylum Streptophyta; class Magnoliopsida; order Magnoliales; family Annonaceae; genus Annona; species Annona cherimola. Next base: position 29,785,756 of record CM059971.1, on the reverse strand, counting down.
AGGTCAAATCTATGTACAAACTAAACTTTAAACTTCTGAACCATTTTTATACATCGTTTTCAGAGTATATGAATTAGAATATCTAGAAAAGTATATAGGATAATATCCCAAAGTTTCAAGTCATTTGGAACTTGTTTATGAAAATTTGATGTTCAACTGACTATTACTATTATAGAAGGTAAATGGAATTTTCGATAGAATCACTATGGAATGATACAAAAATGAGGATAGCAAATGGAATTATGCATATAGAGATGTTTAAGATGACAGTTTAGAAGTTCTAATTGATGCATTACAATTTGGATAGAAACTCAATAGTTGGAGTCATAGGACTGAAGGGACTATAAGTTATTTTAACTTCAACTTGCAATATGAAAATAGTAAAGTACATAACATGAAAATAACAACTTTAGGTCCTATCATCAGTATAAGACAGCTGATCACCCCTTGTTGGGTCCATTATCCTCTAAACTCTTACAATCGCTTATTACATCAAACATCATCAACGAGAGTAGACAGAAATTCCAATACCACAATTTCAAATTTCAGTACAATTTAATATATATATATATATATGAAACACTTGAAAATGTTAAAAAACTTTAACATAAAGTATGGGAGCATGCCTTTCCTGCCTTATCAGAGTTGTGGAAGATGTTAAAGTGAATCAAAAGGGGGAAATCCACAACAATCCTGCCAGCAGAAAATCAATTTAGCTGAAATAATGTAGAAATTTCATTAAACATGTCATATACAAGGGAACTCAAAAACCAATTCTTTACTTGAAACCAATTCTAATGAACCAAAAAAGTAATATTGTAATACCTATCAACTAGCAGTAACTGTGAGGAATCCAGTTACCGAGCTTGTTTAAAGTTGTGTTAACATAGGCAAGTGAGCACCATCCCTACCACACATCTTCTATAACCATTAGACACATTCCAATACGCAGAATTGTACAAAGCCAAGAGCATCATAGGCAGATTTATCATAACAAGTGTATGATAGTCAAAGCTAACTGTGAGACAGTTCACCAGTCTTCAAAATGAATAGGTTTACAATTAGGAGCTTAAAAATTCAGCAATACAAAACCAGATCACTAGTAGCATTTGGCCCAACCATCCGTCTATAAAATTCTTGAATCCACACGATTAACACCTTATCTAGCAACTTAATTATGAAACTCTTCAATAGGTAAGTAGCGCGGTCATTTATGACGATATCAACTGTTCCATCGGATTTTATAAATGAGAACTGACAACTTCATACAAGCAACAAGAACAAAATTATGTCCATATGAATCATAACATGCACCCATTCATATTCAATGGGGAATGTAACTCCCCATGATATTCACCCGTCGGTCCAAAATCATAGAAAAATACAATCCAAATACCATATGAACAAACCATAATTCCAACAGCAATTACATTTAGCAAGATGCAATGGCAAAACAGCCAAAAATATCAAATTTCAATGTTGAACTTTGCAAATGTCTGCATGTGGCAAATGAACACACAATAGCACAAAAATTTGAGGTTTATAAAAATCTAGAGCATAACTAATCAGTACGCATGAATGAACTTTGATGAATTTTTTCAAATCAATTGCAACACGATGTCCGCATATTTTCAACCGAAACCAGTATTTATTTAATTTCCTCATGTCTTGCATACAATAATGAAATCACACAATATGAATATTCATTTACCGTGTCTTAATTTTATATTAAGGACTGTGGTCTCACTATTACTACCGCCCTTCTAATCATTACAATATTTTACTTGAAAAGGTGATGTAACTTTCTTACAATAAGTTATTCATTTGGATGAAAATGAAGTTGAAATTTTGACATAAGGTGGACCAACCTTCCTATCATCCTTATTAATGAAGGGTCTCGTTGTAATAGTTTGATTTATTCATTTTAGCATTGGGGCTATTCGCTCTGGACTAGTTCGGGTCAAAAAGTCTCTCTTATTTATACTTTTTGTGTAACTATAGTACATTCGTTAATATTTCTTATAGCGTACCTTTATGTATGCTTCCCCTTATGAATGGCAAAAAAAGTCATACAGATTCAGTCAAATAGCATAAATAGTCTCTTAGAGGAGACAATATATAAGAATAATAAAAAAAATATTTATTACCTCAAGAATATCAAAATGTGGGATGAATGGCAGATTTGTTCACCCAGCAATAGATTCCCTTCCTGCACTAAAAAAAAGTCATATGTTTAGCATCTCATCAAATTAGGCACTAGTCCGCATTTACAAATATGTTTTTAGTGACACCTGAAGGAAAGAGAGAGAAAGAGAGAGGAATTCTTGAAATTGACAAATGACTATGAAAGACAAAAGGAAGCAAGGAGTGCACGAAGTTGTCTGTCACGTGAATAGGTGAACTAACAATGTTCAACATTGTTGAAGTACCAAAGTTGAATACCATCGAAATTATAGCAACTTTCAATGAAAAATTATGAAGAGTTAACAACATAGTCTAATGTAGTAGCATTAAGATCTTCAAGTTGGTTTCCTGAAAATTATAACAAAAATTTGATTCTCACTGAACATAAAAGGGCTACTGATGCTCAGTTAAATAGAACATATCAATTCTTCAGATGTGCTATAAAATTAATTTATTTAATATATTAATAAAACATCATAACTGTGGCAAGTTATTTAAGCATAGAATGATATGTCAAAGTGAAGAAAGTAAAGAAAAATATGAGTTTTAAGGTTTCATAACCAAAAGCCATGGAAATAGGTAAGTTTTAGAAGCAACAACGTTTATGGATTGTTTGTTGAACTAAAGGAAAACCCAAAATATATGGAATTTAGATCCGCATGACAGATAAATGTGTATATTATAGATGTGTGTCCTCTAAATTAATGATGATAAATTTTGCCAACTTGATGGGAAATCCCTAATTTGGGCTGCAAATGACCTGCCCAAAGTGCATTTTAATACAAAAATTTCCAATTTTAGAATTGAGCAACATGATTCGATGGCCGGTGACATCCCAAAAATCTGCACACCTGCATAATTATTTCATAACACATAGCCCTTGAATTCTAGTTAATAGATTTACAACTACAGCTTCATCCAGAAAGATCCCAATTTCAAGTGAAACAGAAACAGCTCTTTAGCGCAAAAGTTTTTCTCTAAATACATTAAATTCATTATTCTGAAAAAATATATGGTATCTATAATTGAACATAAATTTAAGCCAAAAGAATGGTATGAAGTTTTCATGCCTCAATTTAATGGAGGCCTTTCTCTAGTTTAGAAAGCACATGAAGGGATTGAAGTTCTATGGAGCTTTATCCAAAAATATTTTCACATAATGAAGCAAGAAAAAGACACAATCAAATGAATTTTCTTGTTGTCAGAGCTATAATAGAACACAATAATGGGAAACTGAAGTTAAATACATCCCCCTGTAAATTAGAAAATAACTCATTAAAAAGGACAACTATAATAACTTCCCAACTACCAAGTGGTGTTCATTCAATTTAAACTATTATACTACTTTTAAATTTGATGTTTTATCAAAAAAAAAATGATGCAGAACAATACTAGAATAAGCGTTTCTGAGAGGTACTAAGGCAATGCAATTGGTAGTTGTCAACATGATTACTAATGTTTATGAGCAAAGTTAAATCATAACAATATTTCATTATTCTCATGCTTTTGTGACGACTGAAAATTTTCAGCCTTTGGGAATGATATGCTTTAAATTTGGTGCATTAGAGTCTAACACAAGAGATTACTATTCGGGGACATGGAAAATTAGAATTATCTCATGACAGCTTTTTCTGTTGCCGATAATATTTTCAGCGCAGTCTTATGACTAACTAACACAACATTGACAAATCAAAATCACTATAAATAAATAAATAAAAGGGTAATATGTTGATCGATGCATTTGTATCCACGAGTTGATCATGATAACATCAGTTTTTTAAATGAAAATAAATGAGAAGTCCAAGAACAAAAATACCGCAAGCTTTGCACCATGCTTTTTTATTCTACTTTCTTGGTACGAATGACTAAGCTTTCAATATCTCATCACTTTACTTTCTCTTATCCTTTAAAAGTAAAAAATAGAAGCACTAACTTGCTAAAGAGGATATGTATCATCATCCATTCAAAAAATGTAAAGCCCCCAGTACAAAATTTCCTTCCAAAAATTCTTTTCAGAAAACAATTTACCCATCAAGACTGCTAAATTGCAATTATAAATAGTTTACCAGTAGACCAGAGTAAAACAAGGGAAGGTATGTAGACTAAAAACATCCAAGACAGCCCTAGCCGTCACTACTACTAAAATGTAATTATAAGTAGTTTACCAATAGACTAGAGTAACACAGGAGAAAGTACATGGATTAAACTTTGCCTAAGTTAAAATTTTGATTGGACTAACCAATAACCTTTAATTCTCAAGTCATTCTAAGAAGACTATGGATGCTATAGTCAAATATCCAGTCCTCATAATACAACAATGACCTTAACAACCAACTCCACTTATTCAGAATTGCTAGATCTAAATTAATGGGTTCATTGATAAATAAAAATGCTTGCTAACCCAATCACTGGATAAATTTGTACAGATAAATAAGTTTCTAACCACCTGTCCAACTTGTCTATTCATCAATAATGGTATTCAATGATATATCTATAGAGGAAAATAAATTAGGATGAGATATTAGCACTAAGAGAATCAAGAAAAGGAAAAAATGTCATGGAGAATTAGGCAATGAAAGGGACAAAGGAATTTAATGATTTTCAATACAGACAGCAGGTAGTGGAAGATATTATTCTTGCACCCATAGCAACTGTAAGATCCTTATCTAAGTTTCAAAAGAAATTTCCACTTTTGCCGCGAGATGCTACCATCCCCATTTTTACCATTAGAGATTCCAAGTAAGTTTCTTAGTTATGCAAAGGGAAGAGTTTAGGAAGCCTTTGCACTCCAAAACGGGTTCCCATAGGTTTTGATGAAACTCCTTTTACTCAAGCAGATTTTTCATTTTCCATTTTGGTTGGTTTAAAAAATCCTAATAGTGATGTAAATTGTAAAGAAAGCTGCATTCCATTTCAACAAACTATCCAAGTTCCATTTGCACATGTGAATACACGTACATCCACCAAGAAAATCCCATTTCAGCAGTAAATGTACCGAATTTAACATTTCATCTTATGATAATCTAAATTGAGCATCAACTATTCAATTATCCATGTGTGAGCATTTAACATTTCTCTTAACAGAATTTTACTCTATACACAACAGTGAAATCATGTTTGTAATACACTGCTAATATGACATCAAAACACAGATACCATCATGGAAATAATTCAATCAAATATAATGAACATAAGTTTCTGATCTCTTCATTCACAGATTCCAGGCATCTCATATGAGAATAAAAAAAAATTTACATTACTCTGCATAATCCAATGAATCTTTACTGCAATAGCCTCACCCATCCAAGCATTCCTTATAAATCACATTATTTGCACAAATTCAAACTAAAACTACAAAAGATTACTTTCAAAAGAATTTTACTTCAATCATGAGTGGACAATTTCAGCATTTTTTCATGAAAACATGAACAAGATAAGACATCAAGCAGACTTGTCATTTTAATATTGTAAAAGAAAAAAAATCAGCAACACACAAAATTCAAACAAATCTGAAATAGAGTAATTGCATCCATGATTAGATGTGATCATTTTATTTTTATATGTATGAACCCTCTCGATTGAGAATGAAAAGCTAACCATTAAAAACGGATCCAAACAGGCACTAACAAGCCAAATTAAAATGGAAATAAGAATGCAAACCATCTGCAATTCATTCAAAGCTTAGGGTCAAATACAGGATGCTGCCATTGAAAAGTATATCATCAATCTGAGCTACGGTCATAGAGATTATAAAGCAGAGACCAAAAATCAAATGAGATAAAATTCCACGATCAAAACGAATTTGGAGAAATCAATTCAATTATCCATAAATGATGGGAAACCAAACAGCAACCTCAAAGTCATCAATCTCAAGCAATCAAAAAGGTTCTGTCATTTATTCAAGACCAACGAAGGCAAACTTATTGCATGTTAATTTATTAAAAACCAAAAATAAAAATAAACCCTACGGAACCACATAATTCCCACATATTTAAAAAACATAGAAACTAAACAAATGTGTTAAAAAAATATAGCATACAGAGCAAGCAATATGTAGCTGGTTTCCTTGTTCTATGCATAAATTCCTATAATTAAATTGAAAACCTACTAAAATCATGGTAAGAGGGCTATATCAGATAAAAAGGAGTTTCGAACCAACCAGCACTCAAAGATATGAAACGGAATAGCAGTACCAGTAAAAAAAAAAAAACTTTTCATGTATATATATACGCACATATGTATAACTACCTAGTAACAAAACAAGAACAACATCACCCTAAGAAATAATCAAAAATATGAGAACCATCGGACCACATGTTAATGATAACGTACAAAACTCAAAATCGAAAATGGATAAATGAACCCCATTACGGCAAGGATGCTTTCAGAATCTCCTCTTCCCAATTTTTCTTCTTCGATCTCCCTCTCCCTCTTCTGCTATCCTCCTGTCGGTCACTATCTCTCCTGTCTAAACACGCAAATCGAAGGAAAATGCACAAAGTCCCTTTCAATCGAAATTCTTTACCTGCGAAATGAAGGAAATTGGGGGAAAAAATCTAACGTTTCCGACCTCATCTTCGTCGACAGCAAGATTTGGCGCCCCTTCCTACGTTCTCCTCTTCTTCGGCGACAGTGCGATGGCGACCGGCAATGACGGCAACGGCGGAAGCGATGGCAACCGGCAGTGACGGCAACAGCGGAAGCGATGGAGACAGCGGAGACAGTCGGCGCTTCTTCCTTTCAGCAAATCCTCTTCTCTGATCACCCTCTGCGATCTCTCCTTCTCTCTACTGAAGGAGGAAGCGACGGCGATCGTGACGGTGACGGTGACGGCGACGGCGACGGCTGGAACAGGGACCGGGGAAGCTTCCTCTCCTATGCCAGCAACTCCTCTTCTGCGATCTGTCCGTCCTCTCTCTCCTGTCGACACAAGTGCGTAAAGGGGAAAGCTACTCAATTCCTGCATTTCCTACACGCAAGTACACATGCGAAAGGTAATTTTCGACTTCCGATTTTATCCTACCGAATCTCAGCCGCCCATCTTAAATCAACGGCAGATGTGGCATTTGCACTTTAAGCAAACGTGAAAACGTTTGCAGAGAAACCGGACTCAAGAGTATGAGGTGGTCGGGCTATGAAAAAGAAAACCCATGGATATGCAGGAAACAAAACCCAGTAAAATGCCGTCATCATTTGATGTGATTACAGCTGCAGCTTTGAAAATTCAGCTAAACAAGATAAAATGTAGCAGCATAATTAATGGTGACAAAATGAAAAGTAGCGCCGCCGTGAAGGAAGCATCTGGGCTGCTTGCCGGAGAGAAGAAACTACTAGCGCCGTAAAAGAAAAAGGGCATCCAGCATTTCTACTGGTATTGGTTGAATAGCAGCTTCAGTGGGGCTAGCAACACACCTTAGGAAAAGCTTCTGACCTGGAAAGCTGATTTTACAGGGCTTAAGCTTGCAGGTTATGTGACGGCTTTGAAAAAAGGAGCATGAACCAAAGTTAACCACGTCGCCTCCACTTATTTTTGCTAGCAAAATAATGGCAAACGCACACAGAACACCTCTCCACATGGAATTAATTGGTGGGAAGCCCAAGCAAGATACGGGTTTTTTGCAAGGTAAACCCTCTAACTTTCGCCAATTGCATTTTAGACCGAGAACTTTGGTCATTTGCATTTTAAACCCTGTAAACTTTCTCCTTTTGTATTTTGCACCCACAGGCATAACACCGTTTCAAGACACACATATTTCAATCTCTCTCACGCTTATTTTTTTAAAATTAACGAAAATAACCTTCCAAATAACCTTATAACAATCCGTCCCCATGCCATACTCATTGTGGAAAATGTGTTTTGAAAGAGAAGGGTCACAGCAAATTACGATCAAGAACGGATGCTAACAAGTAAAATTTTCTATTTTTCTTTTCAGATATTTTCTGCCCAGTGTGTTGTTTTGCTGTAAAAAAAAATCCTGCTGCCCACAATCGACACCCCTTAATCTGTTACATCCAACTAGCATTATTAATTTGCTGTGTTGTTTCTATAATTTGGCCAATAAAAATTTTTCTTACAGATTTTCTAAAATCTGCTAAATTTTTTAAATCGGTTTGTTAGCAGCGTGTGATATTATGAGTACTGCTAAACGGCTTAGAAAATTTAGATATTGAGTTGATTTTTTTTTGTTTACAAGATGTTAGTTGGTGTTGAATTTGTTGAAGCAGGAATTTTTCTAGTTGGATCAAGCAAATTCAATGTCCATGTGGAATGGGAATGTGCAAAGTGTTCTTATCAAAGACAAAAAAGAATCCAAAATAGGTAGTTTTATCACTACCCAAAAGAGGTAAGAATAAAATATTACCTATAATTGTAATCGAACATATTCATCATGTATATTAAGCTACTATTGTAAATAAACACGATAATTTTTTTTTGCAGGATATAAAGAATTTATTGGTGCAAGGAATATGAACTTAATGTGGAAAAGATGTTAGTAGAAGAAAGTAAAATGGAGGTCACAACTGAATGCAGCAGTAGCAACCTGAGGGTAGAGTTAGAAAATGTGAAGAGAGAATTAGCTGAAATGAAGAAAACAGGTCAAGTTGATGAGATCATCAAGGGAATGAGTAACCTAACCATAAATATTAATATTTATAGTTCCCCTAGGGGCTGTTTAGGAACGAAGAAAACTTTCCTGAAAATGTAAACATTTCAAAAACATGAGGGAGGCATAGGAAAAGTAGTCATCTCATGATGCTCGCTTTGAGTATGAGCAGGCTCGTCAGCCTGTGCTACTGAACTTGCTCATGTTAGTACCCATCCACATGTGCACAAGAGAACCACTAACAGGAGCAGTGCAGGGCGCTATTTCTCGTTCGACATCTACGTGGCACTAGAAATGTGCCTTTCACATGCTGGCTCACCCCTCAATTCGACCTCAGCGTAACGGGCATAATTAATGAGGTAGACAGAATTAATGCACATACAATAGCTATGGGTAGTGGATTAATGACCATGAGCAGGCTTTTGGTTAGAGAGCAATACATGATGACAACTTTCATAAGAGAAAAATTATTACTTGAGTTTTTTTCTATTTCCAAACAGACCCCTAATTTGAAGGGATGAATTGTGTTTGTTTGATAGTATATCTGTATTTTTCTGAAATTATTTTTGTGTTTTATTCTTAAAATACATATTCCCCACTCCACATTATGTGTAAAAATAGCTAAATTTGAAAATCCATAATTCTGATCAAGCTAAAATTTTTAAGAATGCTAATCACATGATTATCTTTTTATTGTACGATAACGATTCTCTTATCATGCCGAGAAATATGTTTATTTCACCATATTGTGTTTTCCACCATTTATTTGCTATTATTCTTTGAAATAAGTAAAATTGCAATATCAAAAATTTCAATAATACTCATGATACTAATTAATCATGTTAGAAGTATTATGAACGGATTAGATTTGATAAACGAGTTGCATATAATATAAAATTAACGAGATTAACTAAAGAAAATTCTACGCAACATACCTTTAATTCCACTTCTTCTTCTTCGTCAGTCCGTCTCCTACTCAATTTCTCTCCTTCAAATAACCAAAACCCACTACATGTTCTCCCCCTTTTATATTAATCAATTTGCTAAATGGTTGAGATTAATTGCCATAAATTTGACTATTTTTAAAATTTTAAAAACGGCTTTTGCATGTCTGGTACATTTACAATCACTTTCAAATGACTAATTTTCTTGCAATAAAAGTAAAGTCTCTTCTTCTTCTTAGTGACAGTCCTTTTGATATCTAATTTAGATTTCTTCAAAAGGTTGATTACTGTCATTTGTCACTTGATTTTAAACTTTGACTATATTAGCTTTAATTTGAACTTGTTCTTCTTTCTTTTCGTTTTTCTAAATTTTTCTTTAGTATGAAAATTGAGAGTAAAATAATCTAAACTCATAGATTATGCTATTTATTTTGGACTTTTACAGTAGTCGTTTCAACTAGGTAGCAATTTCTCAATAATTGCACCGATAACAATAAAATTATCTATTTTACTACCCTCTAACCCAAGTTGCTCAACAATATTTTCAATTTCATAAACTTATTCACAGCTTGCTTTGTCATTAGTCATAGTATAATTAAGAAAATCATTAAACCATTTAACACTCACATCATCGGTATTGTATTTAGATTGAAGTGAATCCTAGATTTCTTTGGTTATGTTCACATCTTAATATACTTCAAATAACGAGTCAGATAGTGCTTTAATAATGCACTTTTTGCAAATGTATTTGTCCATATCTTACTTTACTCTATGTACTGATCCTGCAGCATTTTATCTTCCTTTTCTTTAGATCTCATCATAATAAGGATGTTTACAACTCTAAATTGAGTTAAGAAGAGAAGTTGTTGTTTTCCATCTTTTGAAATTGATACTGAAATAATAATCTAATATTGGAATATCAGACTTTGTGGGTAGAATAAATGATGGAAAGGGCATAATATTGAAAAAATTGCTTAAGATTGTTGGGGAAAAATGTGAGAAAAAGAGAAATTTAAAAAAGTGGTAAAAGCGAAAATAAGTCCAAGCTTGTGAAACCCCGATCTTAGACACGTTTATAAAACCCTAGGATTGTAAACCCTAGGAAATATATTTGGAAAATATACATTCATGAGTATAAAATATGTGAGAAAAGAGGTTAAAATAATTGTTTATGAAATTCGGATGAATAGTGCACGTGAATAGTAAAACGTGAATAGTAAACGTGAGATTAAAAAATATGTTAAGTTAATCACTTTGGATTAACTTAATCATAAAAGACGAAAAAGGAAGCTTCCCACTAAAGGACAAAAGTGCTTTTTTTGGATTAAAATATTAATTTTCGGATTTTTATAGATTTTTGTAGAGAAAATGAAGAAAAAATCATATCTTGCAATCCAGAAGTCGGATTAAGGTGAAATTTTGTATGGATGGCTAAAATATTATGCCGAATATGATGAATGGATTGGATTAAGCCAAATATTATGGAAAATGTGTTTCTTGGAGAGCAAGTAAGCGAGGCTTGACTTTTTCAAAGCAAGTCATTAATTCTACTTTTTACTTTTTCGAAAAGTAGCTTAAGATATGATATTTTAATGGATTAATTAATCCATTAAATCCTAGCAAATCCACTATGCTTGGACTCATATGGAGGCTTGGAAAACGTAATTGGAGCAACGGTTGAGATCGATTGCTTTTTCACTTGATGGATGACTTGGATTAAATTGTAATTAATGTGATTTGAAGCAAAATATCAAATAAATCAATAGGGGGCAGCTATGAACGAAATTTGGAGCTGCAAATGCACATTTTTCAAACCTTGAAAAGTGTGAAAAATCAAGGGCCAAGATGAGAAGAGTGGTTGATGATCAATGGCCAAGATTAATCACGTCTTTTGATGAAAATCAAGCAATTAATGTATGGAAACTTGTGGCCAGAAATTTGCCACCTAGGATAATGAGAAATTGCTTGGAAATGAGGTGGAAATGACTTAAGTAAAGATATTTATAATTTAGCCCAAAATTCAAGGGGGTAAATTGCAATTTCATGAAATTTGGGATGCTATAAATAGGGGTGAAGGGCTTGAACGAATTTCACACACATCCCAAGCTCAAAATACTTGAGCAAGTTCATTTCCCCACCCCATCCACGTTCTAAGCAAGAGAGGAGGAGAGAAAGGAGGGAAGAGAGAGAAAGTGGGAAGGAAAGGAGGAGTTCTCCACTTCGGGTAAGCAATTTCTTCCCAAATTTCTTTTGAATGTTAGATAAGGTAAAACCATGCTTAGATAATGCCTAAGCATGAGAAAAGAAGTAAATTTATAATGCTTAATTGGAATCATGCCGAAACATCGAAAATTTGGAGCAAAGATGGAGCATTCGGGAAGATAGTATATGATATGTGAAAATAATGCTCCAAAATTGATAAATGATGATTTGGAATGTATGATTATGATAAATATGATGTTGGAATGATGATATATTAATTTCATGATTTTTGGAATTAAGGATTATGCTTAAGTGAATTTATGTTGATTTTTAGTATATGGAGAAAATGATTTATTTAGCCAAGTTAATGATGATAAATTCATAATTCATGAATTTTCCATGATATACTAAGCATAAGCTATGTCATGGTATTTTTTATTTTTGGGAAAAATGTCAATTTTTGGAACCCATGAACAGTAACCCACGTGCTGTGAACAGTAACCTCGGGTGAACAGTAACGTGAACAGTGATTATGAACAGTAATTATGAACAGTGAACAGCGTATTTTGGGAAAAAATTGAGATTTATTTTGTATATTTATGAGGATATATGGATGGAATTTTTAAAGGATTTATGGATAAAAATTCATATAAATGAGCAATGACCAAGTATTTATAAAAGGAAAACCTCTATAAAAATGAGGTAATATGTGATCGTAAAGCATGCATGGGAAGCAAGCTAAGACATGGAATAGATGGATAAAATATCCAATTTCCTTGTATAGGAAAATGAAAGGAAAGGATAAAGGAGTCAGATTGAAGCAAAGCAAAGGTAAGCAAGCAAACCCTTTTGAAAATATGATTTTATTCCCAAGTATTTATGAAATGTGTTTAAGGATGACCATTCCTATAATGTTTTGAAATGATGAATGTTTATGAGTTTTTATGAAAAGTCATGCCGGCATATTGATATCATGTGATGTTCATGGACATGTGCACATGTATGATGTATAAGGAAGAGGCTTTGGTGGAGGTAGAAAGCGGATCAGAGGGTCCCCCTTCATTATTGCCAAGTCGTATGGGCTGTGTGCCGACGGCGTCCTCCCCAGAGGTGGAGGCAAAGGAATGTTATGTGTGAATGAAATGCATCGCATTTTCATACATGGATTGAAAAGAAAAGCATTGATTTGAAATGACGTTTTTAAATGAATTGTGCAAATAATTCTCTACATGAGAATGACAAGTTACCTGGTGTAAGAGGTATATAACGCTGGGGAAATCAAGATTCATGCATGTAGGAACCATGTAGGCGTCAAGAGGAAGAGAGGTTCCTCTTGATGAGGCCAAGTCGGAGACAGCCGGCGTATTGGACCATGTTATGTGAGATGTTCCCTGAGCTAGCGTACCCGCACATGAAGGTTTATGTCAGGAGTGGAAAGGAAGCATTTGCACATCCAATGTTTATGAAAAGGTTTCTATTCCATTGATAGTTGATCACTTGCTAAGTGTCTCCTATCGAATGGAGAGAAATGCATTTACGAATGATTTACATGAATGGTTTATGAAAGGTTTCGAAATATGGTTTACGAAAAGGTTTCTATTCCGTTGGTAGTTGATCACTTGGTAAGTGTCTTCTATCAAATGGAGAGGAATGCATTTAAAATGAAAAATGCTTGCTTATTGAGTTTCGACTCATGTTTTGTTTTCCCAACCTCAGACAGGTGTAGGGAAAGACAAGAAATGAAGAGCACGAGTTGCTAAAGGAAAAGAGAAATTTACAAAGGTTAGTAGATTTTTGTATGAATAGATTCCCTAATGGGATATGATGAGAAAGGACATAAGTTGTATGAAATTGTGAAGTTATGAATAATATGAGAAGTTGATGATTTATAATGTTATGGATAAGTCCATTATGAATGATGATGATATATGTTTATGTGACGAAAGAAAAGAAAAAAAGAAAAAAATTGGACGAGATCCAATTAAGAACCCGCCGTGTGATCAGGGCAACAATCCTGATTCACGTTTACCAATCGACAAGATCTTGGAGTAAGGACTAATGTGACGCCTCGGTTCGGGGCGCCACAAAGCTTCACTTCAAGTGTGTTACCACATCATTTTCCTTAAGACAATTTTGCTACCTTATTTGCAGCTAAGGGTAATTTGCAGTTACACATAAGATATGAAAAGTGAAACAAGAACTAGAATAGAAAGCAACGCCTTTTCTAAACACACGAACACTTGAATCTTTGTTGAAATGAGAGATTTCAAAAATATGTAGCAAATTTGCAAATCGATGACTATGACAATGTTCGCAATCTTACCGCAAGTGCACGGGTCGTAGATTGTAGTATATAAATTATCGTTCCACAGGGAATTTGGGACTATAAATTTTGCTTTTAAACGCTTTCGTGTCAGATATGGAGAGAATATAGCAAATAAAATAGAAAAGTGGGGAGAAAATGCAGTAAATAAAAGGGAAAGAAAATAAATAAAATGGGAAGAAGTGCAAATTAAAAATGAGGAGAGAAAGCTAAAGTGCAAATACCTAGGGTCTAGGATTTCACATGCGTATTTTGCAACGGGTAGTGGTATAATTATTTAATTTGGATATTGTTTGTTAAAGGAGAACCAACCCTAATTTATCATTGCACCTTCTCTCGAAACCTACAAGGTGTACCCTAATTTTCTTAACCACCTATTCTCATGGGATTAAGTTAATTAGAATCCATTAAGTTCTGTGGTTTGTTCATATAATTCCTCAAGGTTATCATGCCTATTTTCATGGTCTTAGATTTCCAGGTTTAATATCTTGATTTTCGTATATTAGATTTCTACCTTTCAGTTTCATCACCTAATATATAAAATCATGCAAAAGTACGGGCCCGTGTATAAAGCAAACATAAAAATCACAATATATTAAATTAAAAAAAATATCCATCATAAATAAATTAAAAATCCACACCACATTGCATTGTACGCATGCTACATCCTAAACCCTAGATCTAGGATTTAGCCAAGCATGTTTAAATTCAAAATAAAATTAAAATTACAATCCATCTTAAACAAGATAACAAAAATTAAAAAGAGAAAAGATAGAAAAGCTTATTGATTTGAAGCCCCGATGGTGTATCGGCTGCTCCCACGCAACTCGCTGGTCTGCCTTTTGCCCGTGCTCTCCACCTTGCTTTTGCTCCCTTTCTTTCTAAAAATTTTGCTCTAATCTTCTTCTAAAATTCCTGCTAAAATATTTTGCAGTGGTATTTTTGCAGGAATTTTCTGTATCTTACTCTTTGGAATTTTTCGTCGGCCGAATGCTCTCTTCCCAAAAATCTGATGCAGGAATGCTCTCTCCTAAATCCTTTGTGTAAATCTGCTCTCCTCCCTTTCAACCGATGCTGCGCCTCCTCCTTTTATAACTTTTCATGTGGGACCCAAGTGTTGAATGCATTGCTGCATCATTTGCATTTTGCATTGCTGCTTCTTCACGTGATTGAGAGAAACTGCTGTGGGGTCCATCAATTGTTGCTGCTCACATTTTCTTTCACGCTGAATGCATTTGCATTTTACTTTGCTGCTGCCCATCAATTCTCGTGATGTGCATTTTCTCTAGCTGCTGCTGGTGGGGCCCATAATCAATGCATTATTGCTGCTCAAAATTCACGTTATGTGCATGGAGAGAGGTAGTTGATTCCCATCATGTTAAATGAATTGCTGGATTTAATGTGTCCATTCATTATGCATATGTTGCTACCCATTCACGTTGCATTTGCTGCTGCAATTTTGATGTGAGAAATCACGTGAATGGGGAGCATGGAATTATGCTTGTTGCTGCATAAAAAAAATGACACGGGTCCAGATTTAAGCTACTTGGAATGGGCAGCTATGATGGGTCCTTTGTAATGAATTGCTGCTGATGGAATGAGCTGCATATTCACGTGAGTTTGGACATAATTAAATAAGCAGCAACTATTGAATTTTTGCTGCTGATTTCATTCACGTTATGCAGCTGGATTTTGAAGTGGTGGGCCATCAAATGGATTGCTTTGCTGCCCGTCTCGTTCAATGCTACTGCTGAAACGTGAATTGCTGATTTGTGGGCAGCAGATCACGTGATTTCATGTGGGTTCATCTTGATGAAACCTCTTTTCCCTGCATAAAAATATTTAAATCATTAATCATTAGTGGGTTTTTATCAAAAATTATTCCAAACCCATTAAATTTCATGGCAACAAATAAAATGTAATTTCAAGCCAAAAGATTATAGAAATTGTTTAACTTCCTTGAAATTAATATTTAATACCCAAATGTTGCAAAATCACATTTTAAACCAAATTTCATATTAATTTTAATTAATTACCTACCAATTTGGTATAAAATGTCCACAGAATATGTTATTAATTTGCACCTATCAGACAACAAATGTCGGAATTATTATGAACCCAACTAGCCTAATTATAAATCAAGATCTATCCAAGTTTTGTTGATTAACAACTAATTTCAAGAATATTAAAGCTACTAGTGAGTTTGATTTTATGATGAAAAATAGAATTTTAGAATCCAAGTGCAAAAGTATTCAAATTACAAAGTTAAGTCGACTTTAACATCAACTCAAGTCAAGTCAATATCCAAGTTAACTTCAGTATCAACTTTTTAAATGTATTTTTGGAGTTAGAAACTTGATTATGGAGTTTTCACAGTCGAAGTTACATCCCAAGTCAACACTTGACTAGGGTGATGTCACAAATCGAAGTTGACTTTGACCGCAACTTGAGAATTATCAGCTGCTTAAAGTTTTCTTTAACTATAATTTGAACACTAAAATCACAACTCAAGTTGACTTCACTATGTGACTTTTGTGCAGTTGAGTTGAAATTCGAACCAAAGCGTAAGACTTGAGGAATTATGTGGAGAGTTGAAATTTTTCTAAGTATCAGAAGTAAAGTCGCAATACCAAGTCGACCTTATATATAACTTGGTCAAGTCTCGCATGAAGTTGACTAAGAAGCAAGACTTGAAGGGAACAAAACCTAAGAAAAAAATTTAAAGCTTTTGGAACTCTAACATATGCTAAAATTGATCGCCAAACCCACTTCACATATGACTTAAGTGAAGTTACAAGTCCCAAGTTGACTCCACATGGAACTTAGACTGTAAAACTTGAAAGAAAATATTCTAGAAGCATTTGAAGAACTAAAATCACAAGTCAATTTGACTCTAATATGCGACTTTGGTGAAGTTGCAAACTAAGTCAACTCTAGATGCGGCTTCAATCATAACTATCATAATTTTTTTAAACATTAGTGCATTAAATACTTGCCACCTAGTTATAATGTTTAAGTTTCCCTCGAATCTATTTAAAGAACATCAAATGGAGTTATGAGGGTTATCAAGATAACTAAATGAGCTTCAACCTTCACACTTACAAGCATTAAAGACTTCATTAAATGATTTTCAAGCAAGTCTCTCATAGTTTACTGCAAGAGCTACAAACTCACTTGTCTTCTTCAACTTTCAAGAGTTTGCTACCGCGCCTCGCTGTCCTACACATCTTTATAACATGTAGGCTTATTTGATTTATAATTTCTTTGTTGTATTTGGCTACTTGGTTTGGTATTGAAAACCACGGCCAAGATGTGATACAAGTAGTAATTGGTTGGAGTGGAACTCACCAACTACTTGTAAGCTTATTTTAAAATATTTCCTAGAACTAGAATCTAGAAGAGAGCTAAGGCTTTAATTATATTTCTACTGTCATAGTAGAACATAAGACAAAAAAGATTGTGTGCTTGAAAGAGTGTAGTAGAAGTGCTGTCCGAACCACTGTAATTCTCTGTGTTCCTTTATGATTGCGTGATTGTATCATTCATTGCTCTCTTCCTAGCTCTATCTAATTCATTCAAGAGGATTAAATCGATTCGGGTTTAAGTTTTCATTCGCAAAGAAAGTTTAAATAACTCAATTCATCCCTTCGCTTTTAGGTTAAATTAATAACTCGGAACAAACAAAGACAAGAGCAACAGGATGTCTTGAAGAGATTTTTCAAAAATATTTGTTGCATCTCTTCAAAATGCATCCAATTGAATCTGCGCTATCATTTCAAGCATCATTTCAATGTTTGAATATACATCCTTTTATCTTGATTTGCTAATAAAAATGTTAAAAATTTAGATGGTGTGAATCAAACCTATAACCCACTATGAAACTGCCGATGTCATTAGCAATTCAACAACATCTTTTATGTTATTTATTTTGACATAATATAATATTTACCATACATTTTGAAAATCTCAACAATATTATTGTTAATATAAATGATAGTCCAAGTAGGATATTTTCAATAAGTTTTCCCTTTTTTCCTAGATAGAATAAAAATTTTTGGCATTGGTGATAAGTTGGTGATTTGGATACTTATTTTCAAATCAACTGTCAATGATATTTGAAATGAAACTAAATTTATGACTATTTTACTTTAAATACTGAAACACGTGAATGGTCAATGTCGGGACTTTCTTAAGAATGGTTTATTTGTTCCCTGCGAATGATTTTGAGATATCATACCCGTCAAAGATGCTTACATGTTTTTAATATAATTAGATAATGCTAACATTTGATAACATAATAATATATTATTTTTCTTTACGCATGTTAATAGAAACTATACGATTGATATGCTTGCTCGTAATCTTTTATTTTTGGGTAATTTGCAAACGTACCCACACAGTTTGATGCTAATTGCATATATACCCACATAGTTTCATGAATTTCATATTACCCCACGTAATTTCATAGAAATTGCACATATACCCATGTTAACGGTTGGCATCTAACAGCAACAAGGGCCTATTAAATAAAATATGTCATTCTAAAATTTCCCTTGGAATGCAAAACATGTGCCATTCCAAAATTCAAAACACGAATCTCATCCAAAAAAAATTCAAAACACGGATGGGGTGTCATTTTGGTTGTTTGCCGCTGGGCGTTGCTACCATTCAAAATACCCAAAAACTTTGCCAAACTAAACTATAGACATAATTTTTTGGCTGGATATTTCTTCCATTCAAACAACCAAAAATTTTGTCAAAATAAACCATTAAAATTATTTTTTAACCCAACATTTCTACCATTGAAATTATTCAAATATCAATGAGGTGCATCTGCAGTATTCTTCATTATTCGACCACCAGCCATCACAAAAATGAAATGCCCATGTGTCGTTGTCGAATGTGTTGAAGATCTGCCACGATTTAAGCTACCCCTAAGAAGATGATGTTGCCAGTCGTAAGGGTTTTGCGCCACCTTTTTATCCAATGGATTTGATCAATAGATCAACGGCTCAAATGGCCAGATCTGAAAAAATACGAGCTGTCGGAGATGGTGGTTTTCACGCCAATTTGTTCCTTGAAGCTTGAGAAGATGCACATAGTAAAAATTTTCCGCTGAGCCTTACTTTTTCGCTTGATTTGGACGGCCATTGATGGAGAGAAAAAACAACGGGTTTTCCCCCTTTGTCCGACAGCCATGGCTGGCCCTTTAATTGAGGAAAATGAGAAAAAATTTAGTCATCCAACAGATTATTTTAATTTGTGCATGTGCAGGTTGAGTTTTATAATATGTCTAATTTTTTTATTATCTAATTTTCCAACCCACATATTAACCATTGTTAATAGTAAAGATGTCTCATGGGTACATATGCAATTTTGGTCAAATAATGTAGGGATAATATGCAATTCGTGAAACTATGTAATTATATCTTTGATTAGTATCAAACTATATGGGTATATCTGTAAATTACTCTTTATTTTTCATAGACGCTAAAAATTTTGGCCTATCTGATAAGACTTGATTTAACATTATTACAATTCACAGTACGATGATTATTACCACTTTGCACTTGTGTTAGAACTTGACAAGAACTGAATTTGACACATATTGGAGTATCCAAGCATGTTATATCAAACTAACTATAGTAGATCCATTAAGGATTATATTTCCTTAGGCCTTTAATTTTTCACAATCGCTGAAATCAGCATTCTTTTCTTTAATTCTATAATACGCGCTTGATTATTTTCCTGAAGTGTTGCAAAATGGTTAGCTCTATTCTTTAAGAAGCTGTACCCAAGGCTGGAATTGCTCATAGTTGCTAACTTGAGCTAAGAAGACAATCCATTTGTTGAAGGCAAGTGCCTGGGCTCAAGGCTTACTCAATCCTACTTCTTGAGCCTTGAGTTGCCTCTAGTGCATCTTATTTAACCTGCCCAAAAATAATATAAATCTATAACTATTACTTGTAGTTGAGTTCTTCAATTTCAACTTTTTTTCTCAAGTTTGGGCTGTCTTTGCTCATAATGGCTATGATTTTGAAACATATTGAATATTCCATATCAGTTACTTGTATTATTAAATTTATTTAATATTATATGCATTTTGCTTCCCTTGGATGAATATCTCACTTGTTCGCCTTTGTGCTTTGTGCCTTTAACAACGTTGTTCTACTTTTCCTGGCAAGTTTAGATTCCATATCTACATGGTTCTCATCACCTGAAGTTAAACTGCTATTATGTGATACTTAAACCATTCACTCAAAAGATTTTCACTAATCAGATTCTAAAGGTTAAAAGTGTATGATACTCCTTGGAGTTTGATTCAATGCATCCAGATCATCAGCTGAAAATACTATTTTTATTTATTTTTTGAAATTTTTTATTAAACTCTTAATTTAGGTGTATTTAAATTATATATTAAGTTTTATCATTTTTAAAAATGTATATATATATTACTTTTTAAAAATATGGGTCTTTTAATCATTTAAAAATGACAAAAACCTCCTTATAAAAATAATATATATATATATACACATTTCAAAAAATAGTAAAATTTGATAAACATATTTAGATTCAGAATTTTATAAAATTCAAATAAATAAATATAGGTTTTGCAGCCGGATGCATTCAAACATCTTCCATAGTCTTCGTAATTGACATTTGTTTTGGCCTTGATCCTTAAAAATTGGTGCACTTTTCATTGTTAGATTGTCGTAATGACTGGCTTTAAAGGAAACATCACGATTCACCTTTTACTTGCGTAAGATGCATTTTTCATACGTGCTTATGCTGCGCTAATGGTACTAAATCATGGAGCAATGCAAGTATAGTGGTTTCTTTTAATCCGTCCTCACCTTGCAGGAGTGAAAAGACGTATTAGGCATAAAAACCTGAAGAGAAAAAACATTGTAAATAAGAGGATTGTCATAGATGCTCCTTTGATGTTAGACAAACACAACGTAAGCAATATATATATATATATTGAGGGCTGTTCCGGTGCACCATCACTGCACCGGAACAGCCGTGCAGTGAGCCCCAAATGGGCCCCACATGATCATGAAATCATGATCTACCCCACCCATTGTATTTAGAATAATGTATTCTATTACCATACCAATTTTCATCCCAATCAGATACTTTAAAGTTGTTATTTACATCAAATTATTTTATTACGTTGGATTTGTACCATTTTCAGATGGGGCCCATATACATATCTGATTGGGATGAAAATTGGTGTGGTAATAGAATACATTATTCTAAATACAATGGGTGGAGTAGATCATGATTTCATGATCATGTGAGGCCCATTTGGGGCCCACTGCATAGCTGTTCCGGTGCAGCGTCACTGCACCGGAACAGCATCCATATAGAGGGCTGTTCCGGTGCAGCATCACTGCACCGGAACAGCCGTGCAGTGAGCCCCAAATGGGCCCCACATGATCATGAAATTATGATCTACCCCACCCATTGTATTTAGAATAATATATTCTATTACCATACCAATTTTCATCCCAATCAGATACTTTAAAGTTGTTATTTACATCAAATTATTTTATTACGTTGGATTTGTACCATTTTCAGACGGGGCCCATATACATATCTGATTGGGATGAAAATTGGTGTGGTAATAGAATACATTATTCTAAATACAATGGGTGGAGTAGATCATGATTTCATGATCATGTGAGGCCCATTTGGGGCCCACTGCACAGCTGTTCCGGTGCAGCGTCACTGCACCGGAATAGCATCCATATATATATATTTTTGGGCTCTCAAAGTTACGTATACCAACCACATTATTTAAAATAATGATGGGGTCTGGCATCTCGTTTGAAGCTAAGATATTGGGAATTTATCATGAGAAAATGGATTTCTGGTCTATAATTAATTTTTAGTTCCCATATTCGAAAAACTAAAAATGAAATAAGGACTTAACAATATGATACTTTTTTTGTATTAAAACAATATGATACTTGGGATTGATATCACTATGTTACCTATTTGGAAGGACTAAGGAATTTTTTTTAATTTGCCCGAGTCATTGCTCAATGGCATATGCATGTAAAACCAACTGCCCTAGAGCAGGTTCATGAAAGTACCAAGGAATTAAGCAACTTGAAACCTACGGTTATACGGTTTTTTTTTTATATTTTAATTTATAGTAATGCTTCAAGGTAGCTTCCAATCCAAAAAGTTTATTTTGTGTTATATAGATATCAGTTTAACTGAACTCTTTAGGCTCATCTTAATGCTGTATCCTGATCGATTGACCATTGATTTTCTTTGATGGGATTGTGTTATTGATGGACTACAGCAACTATATTCGCTTGACTGAATTCCTGTAGAAGCAGAATTATCCGGTTGATGATCTACTCTTACGTTCTTCTAAATGAACATGATGTTGTAGATCATCAAAAGCATATTACATTGCCTGCAGGCTTAGTTTACAGTTCATACTTCATATAAGATAACTAATGACTACAGTCCACATTTACATTAAACTGTAGGGCAGTTGTTTTGAAACTTCAATTTTGTACTTTCAAATTAGTATATTGCATACTCTATGTCTGCAATCTGCGTGTTGGGTCACATGTCACTTTGGCTCCTAATTTGATTATTGCTTTTGGATTTTCTTTCCTGATTATCACTACCTTCATTATTGCTAGTTCTTAGTCGGTATAGTGTATGATATGAAGAGCTTCCCGTTTTCTTGAGGCATCTCATCTCTCTTTTCTCTAATTAAAAAATTATGAATTTTGTATTACTTAGTGTGTTATATCAGAAAATTCAGGGCATTAATAGCTTGGCAAGTTAGACAGCTTAATTCATGAGTTATCACTTGCTATTCCATGGAACCATGTCCAATGAGCTCTACTTTATTCTTTTCCTGAATTTGAGTTGTTGCAACATTTCTATTTTGTTTCTTTCAGTTATAAGTCTTTTACGTTGTTCTATGCTTTC
Organism: Annona cherimola; assembly: GCA_030490835.1. Classification (NCBI taxonomy): domain Eukaryota; kingdom Viridiplantae; phylum Streptophyta; class Magnoliopsida; order Magnoliales; family Annonaceae; genus Annona; species Annona cherimola. Next base: position 29,762,537 of record CM059971.1, on the reverse strand, counting down.
TCTTTCTTTAATATGTTTTACCACAGCCTAAATTAGACATTCGACTAGATCACTATTGTATGTCTTTTCAATTTGAAAAGAAGATAAAAAGAACAGCCCTGGAAGTGAGCATTTTTTTCTTTTACACAGGTTTTCTAAGTTTCGGACAATCCAAGGATCCTTGAGCCCTCTGTTAATTAAACCTCAGTTCCAAAGGAGCAAATGACATCTTGTGTTTTGGTGTTTCATCATTTTTGGGAGAGGAATCTGCGGTGCAGTAGAGGCCTTAACCTTGGGTGCGTCAATCAGTGAAGAAAGCATATCCTCTATCGTTTTTGTTTCTTTGGACGTGTAGAACAGCGACAGTTGTTTTTGCTGAATTCAAAATTGCACAGGTATCATCTGGGATGAATATGTTCAATTTTCACTGTTATGATACATTTAAAAGCAAGAGCCAAAGCAAAACAAAAGGCATCTTATGGAGCACAGTCTTTTGCATTCTATTAACATAAAGAGTAGAAAGGGTCAACAGTATTATCGAAAAGAATGTTCTCATCCTGAGGCCCATTATCTAAATAGAAACTTGATCTTTGAATTAAATGACCTTCATTTCTCTAAAGATGGAATCAATTATTTTAGAGAACTTATGAAATTATGAAAACATTACCCAAGACTCAAAACGTAAAAACTAATACCACCCTCTCTACCTAATATAGAATCAACAAAATTTGTAAGCGGGCCTTAGAAAATCTGACCACCTGTAAATCGGCTTTTTATATTTCTCAGTGGCATGTGCTCGCAGCCTCCTAAGCGATAAAAGGCTAAGAAATACAAAGCAATTTTTAATTCCCAACACCCCCACGTGCCAATAAGACCCATGGTCTAATTCTACGGATCTCATCCATTGGGAAACTAAATATTTAGAGATGATTCGGGGGAAAAAATGGACGTAATCCTCTCTTCCCAAGTTCACATGGATAAATTAGTAATGAGCAAGGAAGATTATATCGCCAGTTTGTGGTGAAATTAATGAGAGAATGAATATTTGCTCCATAATAATTGAAGCATTTAAGGCAACCATGACAATGGATTTTCCATAATTTTATTGGGCTACACACCATACTTATTTTGCAAGCCATCACAACAGTTTTACTGATTTGACCTTATTCATGAAGGAAAATATCTTGGATGGATCCTTGCAGATCCCATTAGAGTCACAGATCCCGCTGCTGACATCCACCCCATCTGGCCTAAGAGTTGCAATGGCCTCCTGGACATTTTCAGTATGGATCCCACCAGCCAAAAACCATCCATTTTTGCTTCTTACTGCAGGTAATTCAAACTTGTTCCAATCGAAACCTTTGCCACTGCAACCACATGAAACATTGCTCAAGCATGCAAATGCAAGCAGGAATTCAGCAGGAATCTCAAAATAAAGAGTTGGCTTCATCAAGATGCAAACAAATCAAAAGTCAATAATTTACTGTGGATTGGATGTAATCGTGGTAAAATAAAATCAACGGAAAATAGAAAGAAAGCCTCTCAATTCCAAGTCCAAGATATGGGTCGAGGGACTAAGAATAAGGAATCAGGCATGCTTCTAATCCGCATGATAAAACAATTAATGATGCCTTGTATGCCAACCTTAAAACATTCAAGGTGTCAGGTTGAGCTGTGACACTTTAAAACAAAGTGTGCAGACTTCGGAGGATATTCAAGCCCTAGCTTATATCAAACTAGATACTCTGACATGGAAAAACAGATGTTTGTCCAAAGGAAGAGAAAAATGGCTAATTGCAATAGGACAAATGAAGATGCCAATGGGCCATGCTTAAACTTAGTGAAATGGACTTCTTAGCAGAGGTGAACAGAAATCCAGCCCAGCTACCTACAGATCCGAGCCATCAATAGAGAGCCACCCAAATATTGAAAATCTAAGATGATGCATTTGTGGCATAAAGGATCAAAACAACAGTGTTCGATGTACCAATTATGCATACAGGTAAATATGAAACACCATCATAAGCAGAAGAAATGTAAGAAATATGTTACCTTCCACCTGTTGCACTATCCACCAGAAGCCAATCAACCAGAGAACCATCATCTTCAGTAATCTGGTTTAGTAGATTTCCATTAGCATCGGCATGCAGAACGTATATTATTTGCCTGTGTCGCTGTAGAACTGAAAAAGCAGCTCTGGATCTACTCCCGTGAAGCTGGCATGCCCGATTTTTCCATGAACACCAGCATCAAAAGTTTAGATGAGCATCACAGTACCCTGAAAAGTAGGACTGTAGGAGCAAAGTACTGTTTTGCATGAGTTGGATGAGTACCCATACATATGGGCCATTCTCTTGATGGTTCAGACCTTGAATGTGCCCCACTCCCTAACCATGTAGTCTGATTGTAAGGTGGTGAAAAAAGGACATTAATATTTCCCCACTGGAAGCCTTTGATCCCATTTGTCTCTAATCTGCAGGCAAGAAAATACCAGACGAGTGGGATTTGTTGATGGCACATGCATGGACCACCAAAAGAATAACCTGGAGTTCTTTCTCATAGTTGACTGCTGCATTTCTAAGGTTGAAGAATATCTACCTGCACAATCTCAAGATTTGATGCATCAGCAGCTCTTAAAATTGTCTCTGAATCATCATCCACAAACACTCCAACAGGTTTTGCACCACACTCTCTTGCAATTTTTGAGATTTCTTTTGCAGTCGAAATAGATACAGAACGCTTTGACTTGGGCCAAATGATCATTCCAACCAGGCTAGCACCAGCTTCAGCAGCCATTGCTGCATCTTCAGCTGATGTAATACCACACATCTTCACTAAAGGGTAATGCCTGATGTGCTCTTGAGCAGGTGATGATTCAGTTGACTGGCTATTTCTTATTGTGCTCGAGTCCATCCTAACTCTTGTCGAGCACACCTGACCTGTCTGAAGACCTAACAATGATGCATTTTTATGCATTTAATGATCATAAAACACTATTGTCCTCAAAATACCAAGATGAACAGCAGATTGATGAAATATGACACAGCACAAATATCTTCACATCAAAGACTCAAAAACCACTAAGCTTGCTTCACCCACATGGTGAGTGTAGAGAAAATCCTAATGAAGCACCGCATGAAGGTGGCATGGGAGAAAAAAATGTATGGTCACTGAATACAATCTGTCCTGTTTGAACATTCTTTTAAAATCATGCACACTTTTTCCTGTAGAGGAGCCTGCTATAACAATTAGACCAAGTTGAAACACTGATAAACCTATGTTGTATAGGGCAAATAAGAAAATGGACCGCTCAGATGATTGCACAGAAACAGAACCGATGTTCTCTCCTATGCAAACTAATGCAACCAGCACTGCATCAGAAAGACTATGCAACTCAAGCACGCCTTGGCCACACAATAGACAAAATTACCGTCAGCCAGGTGCATGCAATTGACAATTACCATCAATTGACAAGCAGATTCAAGCAACCAAAAGGAAACCTACACCCTCGAACCAGAGAACTTGAAGCACTTGGTGCCCATTAGGCAATGCAAGATCATGTGTCAAAGTTCAGGTAGACTGTAGACATAAGCATCCTCACCAACCAGTGTAACCCAGGACTTGCAGCTAAGACAAACACACAATTCTCCCGATCAACATTACTAAAGTTGATCCTTAGAGAAACTAAGTACTAATAAGCCAGTGAAACAAAGGTATTGCAACCATTTTATTTACTGTTAGGGACATTCCATCACAAATAGAATCAGCCCAGGACATCAATGTCACACAACTAAGGCCAACAAATCCAATGACTCAATCAACGAGTAAGCTAAAGACACTATTTGAACCATGCAAGCAGTACTTCATATGTTCGTAGCACTAAAACCTAAATGTAGCACAATCAAGAACAACAAAGCCTTTGCCCTAGAAAATGCAAAGAGAGATTCCTAGCAACTGCATAACTGAAAGGTTCAGAAATCAACCTTTACAAACAAAATAAATCCAGGACTTTTGCAAGGATATGAGAAGACATGCCTCAAGTATACTCATCCACAAGGTTCGGGAAAACCCCACAAGGTCGCTAGTAGTACATGACTTGAATCAGATGTGAAAACAAGTAATGATACAAAGACAACATTAAGCAATGATGTCATCATCATCATAAGTCATTTCCCACCTAGGTGGGTCAGCTGCATGGATTCTGTTGCGTCATTCTTGACGATTATATTTTCAAAATCCATAAGAAATGCGGCGGTGATTTTTAATAGCACCGGCTGCCAGCCTGACATGCCAACCCTTGTTTTTTTTTTTTTCCAAGCCTAGGACCAGCAGTAAGATAGAAACTCTTACTGGTAAGGTTAACATTAAGCAATGATGTCATCATCATCATCATCATAAGCCATTTCTCACCTAGGTGGGGTCGGCTGCATGGATTCTGTTACGCCATTCTTGGCGATTTAAGACTACATTTTCTGTAATTTGTAATATTTTTAAATATTGTTTAATTACTTCCATTCATGTTTTTTTAGGTCTTCCTCTCATTTTCCTATCACCTTCTACTTGGATAGACTCTATTTTTATAACTGGTGATACTTCAGGCCTCCTTTTAACATGACCAAACTATCTTAGGAGACGTTTGGTAATAGCTCGTGGGAAATGTCGGTGGGAAATAATGGGGGCACGGATTTTAAGTCACCTCATTAATCAACCAATCGTCATATTTTTTCAATTTTATCCCTATATTCTAATCATTTTTCCTATCAACTACCTTCCAACAAACCTATTTATTCCAACTTTACCCCTATCATGTCATATCAATCACACAATTTCCAAAATATTTCATTTTCTACTCTCACCAAATACCACATTTCCCACAACTTTTACATTCCCAAACGTCCCCTTAATCTATTTTCTCTCATTTTATCACAAATTGGTCTCACTTTTAAGTTTTCTTGAATTATTTCATTCCTAATTTTATCTTTTCTTGTTTTACCACTCATCCACCTTAACATTCTCATTTTCGCTACGCTCATTTTTTGTATATGTCGTTCTTTAACTGCCAACATTTTGTCCCATAAAGCATAGCAGGTCTAATCGTAGTCTTATAAAATTTTCCTTTTAATTTGATTGGAACTCGACGGTCATATAAAATTCTTGACACACTTCTTCATTTATTCCATCCTGCTTGAATTCTATAAATTATATCTTTCTCAATTTCCCCATTCTCTTGAACTACTGATCCTAAGTAATGATGTAAGGGTGTTAAATGATAATGTGGACTTCTCTTCCATGCATTTCCAAAACAGCAAGTTGAAAGTGATTTTCCCCCGATTAAACATACAAACAAATAAGAAGAAACAAATAAGCATTCCACGTTTCAATATTTTTTTAAAAAAAAGTCTGATCATAATAAGACAACATTGATCAATGACGTTAGGACTTAAATGATACCAGGGACTTTTCTTCCACACATTCTCAAAACAGGAGGTTGGAAGTAATTTCCCCCATATGCACCTACAAAAGAATCAAAAACAAACAAATGAGCATTCCAATTTTCAGTACAAAAAGATGTCTAAACAATAACGAAAACAAACATTTGTCAAAGTCTAAGAGATAAAATATTTATTCAGTTGGATACTCATCAAAGAGATAATCCACAGCATGCATCGAAAACTGCATCTGCTAATACCTTGTTTTGTTTTTTTTTTTTTTTTTCATTCATTGAATCTGAAGACCACTCAGTCAGCCTTTCGTGTGTACAAGCACGCGTATGCAACTGTTTTAGCACTTTCTGTATTTCAACTATTTTCCACTTTTTATGAGCTCTAAGCAATTCATTTCATATTGAAAACTTAACAGTTCCCAGACCATGGAAAATTTTTAACTCTAAGTGGAAAGCTGAACACGGCAAAATGCTGAAAGTACATCTCACTTCCCCAGTGACAACACAGGAGAACCACAGATATCGATCACTGCCCTAATGAAGATCATGCCAAATAGTAATTTGCTTCTTTTATTCCCCATTTGCCGGTTTTCACTTTGTTTGACGTTAAAACATCCTTCATGTTAACTCTTCTTTATTCCTTGATCATGCAGAACAACAGACAAGATAGATGGGAATAAGATATGTACAGGCATGAGAGATGTGAAAAGACACCTGTAAACATCCTCGAGCCTCTCTTATTGAAACTGCTTCTGCTTCAGGCATAAGAGATCCCTTCATAATAAAGGACATACATATTAACAAAAAACAAAATCATTATGCAGTAATATAATTTAATATCCTAATAAAATAGCATTACAATAGGACAAAGCTAATAGACAGGGCCATATCCAACAGCAACCGTGGAAGCAGAAATATGCAGACGTATCAATTCCAATACACGAGGGATGAAAAATGCTGACTGAGCTATAATTTCAAAAAAATGACAACCGAGTTAGCTAAGAAGGGAACATTGATAAATGGCATGGCCGGAAAAATTCGAGCAGAAATCCGAAGTTGTTGGACGTGGATGTAGGTTACCGTCGCCGACAACGAATAGAGGCGTCGGCGTGCCACTGATGTTGGAGAAAAAGACGGACAGCTGCTGGTTAAAACTTCTGCGTGCTGCGGCGAGAAAGGATTTTTCACAAAAAGGAGATAGGCAGAAGAAGACGTTGCTCGAGACGTTGATTGGGTACTCAACAGAGTGTATCACTCCCAACGTCGGACAAATCAGCCGAAGGGAATGTGTTTTTGGCAAAATCGAAATCAGGAAGGGGGATGGGTTTTTCGGTTCGTCGCCGAGGGTAGGATTTATATGCATGACCAAATCAGGTTCCAGCCAGCTTGAAAATCGAAAACCGGGACCGTTCAACCGGTTCTCAGCGGAAACCGCGTAGGATCAAACCAACAACCTCACCGGTTTCCGACAGGCCGGTCCAATCCGGTTCTCACAGCGCTGCTTCCCCTGCCCATTTTATTTCGGATCCACCAGCATTATTTTCAAGCTTCAAGTTTCCAAGCGCTCCATAATTAGCATTTTGATTAAAAATTATCATTTGAAAATGACTAAAATACCCTTATTTTAAAAAAAAAAAAAATGCGTACGTATCTCAAAAATGGTAAAACTTAATGCATATATTAAATACACTTAGATTAATATTTTTATGTTTTGAAAGTATAAAATTTTTGTATGAAAAGTTCTTAAAAATGTATAAAATGATGTAATACGACAGAGGTAATAATAAAAAATAAAGAAAAAAGTTAAAATAGATAATTTTGTTGTATGAATAGTTGCATAGAAATGATTAAAAATATGGTAGTTGTATAGAAAAATGTTAAAATGATTAAAAATAAGATAGTTAGTGGAGAGTGCAAATTTTATACTGAAAAATTTTAATTTTTAAAGTTTTATGGCTATCCAAACACACCCTTAGGGTCTGTTTGGGAATTGGTAAAACACGTGTGTTGTAATAAAACTTTTCATGATGCAGGGGTGTCCAGGCAAAACTTGTCTCGTCATCTCTGCAAGTCGTCTTTCAACCGTCCGCCCATACGAGCAATGGCAGAGGCGTCGGGAGATTAGAAAAAGCAATAGAAAAACAGAGGAGACGCTAGAGTTTCACATTTCGCCTTGATGCAAGTTGTTGCTACCTCCATCATCGGCAATGCTGACCAGGAGCATATGCACAGGGGATCATCAATTCGTACCCGAAAACGCCAATCGGCTCCTAGAATCGATGCCTCCTGAGCTCACCAACGCAAGAGAACGAAACCATCATCTTCCAACACACGTTTCAACCAGCCATCAACTCCTCCTGAGCTCCTACAGTTAGAGGCCTCCATCAACTCCCCCTATAAACCGCAACTCCGCCCTCGATTTGAATATGGACCACAAGTAAAATCCCCTTCTCCTACTCTGTATGCACACCCAAATACAACTTCTCTCGACCGCAGTCCACCATAGTGTTTTGAGGACTGTTTGGCATAAATGAAAACTTTTTGACTTTTTTTGGTTAAAAAAACGTCAAGTATGGCTGGAATGTGTTAGTGTTTGGTGTGCGCATTAATGCATCATGTCGGCAATTACGGTTGGTCAAAGCTAGTTTGAATGCAAAGCTGATACAATTGGATTTTTGGAAGCTCTTCCCGCGCTCGAATCCATGTAAAATGGAGCTTTTCGGGATTTTTCTTCCGGCACCTGAATGGATGTAAATGATAATTCAGTGCTTGACATGACATTTTTTCATAACACCCTCAACTATTTGAAAAATTTTACATGACGGCTAGGGTTTTTCCGAATGACAAACAAACCCTTGGATTTATAAATTTCTCACATTGGTGTTTCGATCTAATACTGGCTTTTGGACAATAATAGAACGACTCGACGTTAATCCATTTTGGGGTCAATATGGCTTCGATTTATTCATTCCATTTGAGTTCTGCCTTCGGTTAGGTGGAATCTGTTAACAACCTTGTATGTGTTGTCCACTGCCTTATTTTCCGTTCTCGGGCATGAAGTAGACCTTCGTACTTCTATTTAGTAGCATCGTTTCATTCCATCCGATGTTGTAGCCTATTCATTTTGAATGCCATAAAAAGGGAGCTTGCATACCCCGTCATTTAGTTTTGAGCTTTGTTTGCATTTCCACGTCATTTGCTCCATCTCTCTTCAGGCCCGTTTCACCCTTAAAAACTCAATGCAAATCCTCCATTCTCTCTATTTGTTGTGATCCATCACCAACCGTTTTCACCCTTACAATTTCTATTTGTAACATAGCTTTAGGAGCATCATAATCCAGCTATGGGTACCTAGGTAAAGAGTCTTGATTTATCTTTCCTTTGTCCACCCATTCCCTTCTAGAGCATTCCACACTCAAAAGAATCCCAATACCATTCTTTTCAGGCTCAACGCCCACCATCCGGCCACTATTTTCCACAGGTTCCACGACATCATTTTTTTAGTGCTGCTTCTGTTTATTTTAGCTTAGCCAAAATGATTATAATAATTCGCCATTACGTTCATTAAGCATAGTCCAAGTTAAAATCACATATGTTGGACTATTCAAACGCTGGAACAAAGGAGAGAAGATTTTATTGGTACCAAAATTGAATGGTCCTATCGTTGTTGATTGGGTTAGGGAGGTTGCTTTTATGTGAATAGGGATATGCTCTTATGAAACCCCTTCCATGTAACCTCATCCATTGTTACTTCCTTCATAATTTTTGGAAAATATCCACTCCACCCATCCTTATGTTGTGAATGATTCTATTAAATCATATTTTAATGCATATATAAATGATTCATGGTATTTAACAATGATAAAGTGAATCGTCGATGTCCCACAATCTGTGTGTAACTAATATGGTTCAATGTCTGCTTGAAATTAATAATTTTCATAAATGTATTGCATAAATGCTCCAATCTATGCTTATTGTGGGATTTTCATTGCTGAGTATTTAATTGATTGCTTTGGGTGTACTTATTACGACGAAAGTCCTTTTTCTCAATTGAACTATGGGATTTGATGTTATGTGTGGTCAATTTGCCTTCAATGCACTAGAGGAATGAAAAGGCCAAGCAGTAGTAGCTATAATAATATTGTATATATTATTACACATTATTGTATACAAAGTACTCCTCTTTCGATTCTTATCACATCATTTTAGAGCTTTTACTTTCCAAAATTTTTCATCATAAGTTTTTTCATTCCCAACCACACCTCATATGGGTTTTATCATTTCCCAAAAGCACCCATGGTCATTTACTTTTATTATATATTATTTGCATTTATTTTTACAACAATTGCAAAGAAATAATAGCCAGAAATACTTGAAATTGTTTGGACCATGGGTAGAAAATGTGAAGTTAAAACTTTTAAAGTGGAGACTTGTCACTCTCCATAACCACCATATTTTTTAATTATTTTTTCACAAATTTTGATATGACTATCCTACTTTTCAATTATTTCTACAAAACTACCGATACAACTAACCTATTTTATTTTAATTTTTTCTCTTCACTCCTCATCATTACTCCTATCATATCACATTATTTGAAATCTTTTACTCTCTTAAACTTTTCATATAAAAGTCTCATCCATTCCCAAACACACCACATATATTGACATATCTTCATTCCATAAGCTAGATCAGTGTCCAAAGATGTCTTCGTCTGCAAGCCATGCTAATACACATGAAGATAATATCAGATCCAACACTATTTTAGAAATTATGCAATAACACAGGGCTTACATCGTATTTTTCTTTGCCACGTCAATAGCCCAGGAGGAGGAGGATGAAATTAGTCCGGGGTTCACAAATCGTAACTTAGCAATCCAACGAGAGTTATTCATATATTCTGTGATTCGTTGGGGAAACAGGAGAAGGATATCATAAGTTCGAATGAGCACTTATGTATGCAACCAACTGTACAATCTTGTGAAAAACAAAAGCTTGTTACAATCAACCAAATACTTAACAGTCAATGAGCAAATGACTATGTTTATGTACACATTGGCACATAATGTACAAAATAGGTCTTCTAGTATGTATTTTCGTAGATTTGGCGAGACTGTGTATCGTTATTTCCATAGGTGTCTTTGAGCAGTTCTCGGGCTACACGAGGATTGTGTCTCCTCCCCTGGCAACGAAAATATCCTAAAATTAACTCCGACCCAACTCTATCACTTTATTTGCAAGTATGCTTAGTTAATTAGTTTCCTTCCCCTAAACTTCAAGACTTTAACAACTTCACAAGTATTTGGTAGGGGTGTGTTGAAGCTATCGATGGTACTCACATTCCTATCCTACCTTCCTCTCAAAATGCACTTGCTTTTAGAAACCGTCATTGCAATCAATTACAAAATGTTATGGCAACCTTTGACTTTGATATGAAGTTTACATACATTTTAGTTGGTTGGGAAGGCAGTGCACATGAATCACAAATCCTTCAAGCTGCACTAGATTGGTCTGCTAACCATTTTACAATACCACGAGGTAAAATATAATCCTCTTCTATTAGAAATGTTCGTCTAATTTCCACCGCACAAGGACGCAAATGACTTGATATTACGTGGACTTTTTGCATAGGTTGGTACTACTTGGTTGATGCTAGTTATGCCCACATGATCGATTTCATGGCACCATATAACAATGCATCATACTACATAAGTAACTATGGGCATGGTAGGACACTAAATAGTACCCAAGAATTGTTCAATTTTTGTTATGCGCGTTTGCACACAACCATAGAGAGACTTTTTGCAATATAGAAGAAGAGATTTCCTGTGCTTCAAGTGGCTACTACATATCCATATAAGGTTCAAGTGCAAATTGTAATTGCAAGTGTAGTTTTCTACAATTACATTACCATAGTAGTGTTGGAATTCAAGGCAAATTAAGAATAATCCATGTTTTGATGATTAACAATTCAATTTGAGAATTAATTAGGTACTAATGAGTTTGCTAAGTGCTTTTAAAGGTTAAAAACTCAAGTTTCAAGAGATAGCAGACTAAGTTGTAGTCCCAAGTCGACTAAGCCATCGACTTAGGTAAAGTCGATTTCCAAGTCGACTCCAGAATCGACTTCAAATGTAATAAATGTTCCAGAGTTGAAATTGAGACTCGGAGAAAGGTGAAGTCGCAGTCGAAATTGACTCAACTTGTGACTTAGGTAAAGTCGCAAACCTAAGTCGACTCTAGATGCGACTTGAGTACAACCATACAGAAGACTTCAAATAATCAAAGTCAAGTTGCATTTCCAAGTCGACTCCGCAACGCGACTTAGGTGAAGTCGAACCTCAAGTCGACCCAAGCATGCAACTTGGGTGAAGTTGAAGTCCAAATCGACCCAAGCAAGCAACTCAAGTAAATAGCTACTTCAGACTTCTTCAAAGTTGAGAAATTATTAAAAGAACAACTTTATATTGAAGATAGGATAGCAAAATCAAGAAGGTCAATCATCTTAAATCAAGGCCACTAGGAAGAACCCCTTAAGAGAAGAATATTATGCTAAGTTTCAAGGCAAAGCAAGGAAAACCAAAGATATTAAATGAAGAATAAGATAAAAAAAAGGAAAAGTGAAATATTCAGATCACTTGTAAGAATCCAAAGTTCCAACATAAACAAATGGACGGTGAAGCCACACCCGAAGTCGACTCCACCTAAGATTTGGGTCAAGTCTGAGACAAGTCGACCTGAAGCTGGAACTTGAAAGTGGAAGCAAAAGACCAAAGTTGCACCCGAAGTCGACTCTAGTCTGCGACTTGGGTGAAGTCGCATTCGAAGTCAACTCCACCATGCAACTTGGATGAAGTTGCATACCAAGTCGACCCCATATGCGACTTGACTAGCAACAGTCGAAAAAATTCGAACGTTGGCGCATTAAATGCGCGTCTCCACTCTCTCTTGCATTTAAGTTGATTTACACCAAGTTTAAGTGAAGAATTGTGCTTCAAGTTGCTGAAAGCTGTATTGCTAAATCTTCTACTCTCTACAAGTTCTTCTATGCGCTACAAGCTGCCTACACGAATCTGTAAAGTGTAATTATTTCTTTTGTTAATTATATGTGTTTACACTTGGTTTGATATTGGAAATCGAAACCAAGTGAAGACAAAGTAGTGTTGTGACTGGAGTGAGACTCGTCATCTACTCATGCTGTATTTGTACAAACCCCCTAGAGCTGAAATCTAAAAGAGAGTTGTTGCTCTAATTGTATTCAAATCCAATAGTGGATCCCAAGTCACAACTGGTGTTAACTTGAAAGAGTAGAATAGGAAAGGTTACCAAAACCACTATATATCTTTGTCTCTTGGTGTAGCTTGAATATTTGTGTTTTACTGCTTTATTTATCTCAATATTTCTGTTTGTTTCATTAAGGGGATTAACTCCAAAAGGGAGAAATTTTTGTTTAAGTAAAAAAATTTAAAATATCCAATTCACCCCTCCCCGCTTGGGTAATTGCCATAAACTCAGAACCAACAAGTAGATGACCCAGAACTTCCACGCGTCATAGAAGAGGAACCACTCCTTGCCATAAATGACGTCATTGACGTTGAAAATGAAGAAAAGGAGTCACAGATAACGATTACGGGGTGTCTATAGAAGCCCAGAATGCTTGAAAGAAAAAAAGGGATGAGATAACGGCTAACATATGGGCACATATGTAAACTTTAATTACTTTAAATGTGTATTTAGCCCTCCGTTAGTGTGGACTAATGTTCTAATGTTATCATTTTGTGTTAACTGGAATACTACTATAGTTATTTGCGAGTCGATGATTTCATATATTCTGCATTGCTATATTTGTCTTTTTGTATCTCTATGCTTGTCTTTTTTATTACAAATTTTGTTGCTACACTAAAGTTGATTTGCATAGGTGAGACATATGGATCACGTATACAATGTGTTTATCGGTGGCCACCGACCTCTTGATGTTAGGACTCCTCAGAATGTGGCTGGTCCATCTTCATAAGGAAAAGACATCAGTGGACAAAGTTGCAGGATAGAAAATTGGTCGAAATATTACTTCATAATCTGCACACTCGTACAATTGAAGTGAATAAGATAAAGGATTTTGTGTACCAAGTAATTGCACAAGAGTTGTCCTTTGTATTTGCAGTTAGCATCACACCCCAGAACGTGAGGAACAGAATGCAGTCACTGCTTAAAAAGTATGAAATTTACCGTATTATTAACAACAACACTAGGATGGGGTGGATACATGATGAAAACAAGTTCGACGGATCCCCAGAAGTCTGGAGTGTGCTCATTCAGGTATTAAGCTACTTTACTCTTAATTTGCAAGATAATCATGTCCTGTAACTATGATTGTTTGGATATTACCTTTATGTGGAAGTTAACACATTCCATGATTCATGGCTATATGCAGTAAAACAAAAAGTTCAGAAGTCTATAGAAGCCTCAATATCTAAGATATGATGACTTACATGAGTTATTTTGGGGGGAATCGTGAGACAGGTGATTGTATAGGTACTTTCGAAATCCCTTATCAGAGTGAGCCCCTAGACAAACAAGATGACGGATCTGAGGATGATTTTAGTATGGACCCATTGCCAAGCCAGATGCCTGAAATTGGATCTTCAGATGAATCGAACAGATGAAGGTCATCAGAGACTCCTATAAGTGATTTTTCTAGTAATTTGTTACGACAAAGTGCACAATCCTTTGTGCGCAAAAGACCCCGATCACAAGCCTTACGTCTTAGAATCGAAATGGAAGATATCCTTACGCAGCCTACAACATTTACTGCTAAGGAGTGGACGCAAGATTATTGTTCTGTATTTTCCTTATTGAGATCAACGTTTGTCTTTGGTCGTCTACTCGAGCAGGCAATGTGTTCTTTTGATAAACATCCACACGCTGCAATGCAATTTGTACATGCAGACGAGGAAGGGCGAAGGGACTATTTGGACTACATTTTCTCTTATACTTGAGTTGATGTTTGATTAGTTTTATTGGAGTTGATTTTCATATTAGGACTATTTGAACATTTATATAGCGAACTAAATCTCCTTCTTCCATTTATGCTCTTGGACTTTGTGTTGTACTTTTTGAGGATGCATTTTGATACACTATTTGCAGTTTGTTATTGGTAGCAATGGACTTAAATTTGTTTCAAATTATTAGACTATTTCCCTTTCATATACTCTACAATGATTATGCATGTTGACAGATTTTGAGGGGAAGATAGTGCGCTCGTATTAAGTTTTCAATGGTCGCGTGCTTGGCGTGTACCTTTTATGATCAAAAGGACATGCCCAAGTTAATAGATTCAAAGGAGCATGACACCAAGCTTTCAACAATACAAAAGAAGCTGAAGCTACATGGAAAAATTATAATAAAAGGGGTGAAACGAAAAAAGTTATAATGATAAATATATGTGACCATGTAGAATATCGTAGTATCTCTGATAGAGTAGTCCTCAATTTATGTGGTTGCAAGGCATGTGCGGAAATGCTTCCAAATGGAGCATAAGATGAAGACTTCCTCTCTATGTAGATGTTAGAGTGAACACTAATTTCAATATGTCGTTTATTAGTAGACTTAATTAATGTTAAATATACAATATTAAGTTTCTTGTTGGTAGTAATGGACTTATATACTCCTAATGATGTTGTGTCGGGTTGACGATTATCTATCTCAATTTAATAATATTGCACACTTCAAATTTTCATCCAGCTGGTTAATTACTTTGCAATCACACCCTCATTGAGATATGACGAGTTAGGGGATATACTCCATATATTTACTGAACAATTTTCATTTTTAATTAGTGAAATTTTTTCATGCAATTTCAAATTTACACGTTCAAATTATTATTTTTACCATTTTCATAAATAATTTCAAATACATCTACTTGCAATTAATTATCATAATGTGTTTCATCATTCAAACAACGTATTCAACCGAAGTATCTTAGTACTAGGGGGTGTAAGCCGGGCGGATTTTCTATTAATTTGTTATGAAGTATTCAACAAAAGTTGGTGGGAGACCAATAACCATCTCAACCAAGCCTTATGTTAATTACTATGGGCATATTTGTTTATAAGTAAAACTTTTCATTACTCATAACTATCATATTTTTAAATTATTTTTCATATTTTTCTATATAATTATTCTACTTATTAATCATTTCTACACAACTATTAATACAACTAACCTATTTATTTTAATTTTATTTTTTTACTCATCGTCATTACTTCGATCATATTACATCATTTTCAATCAATTTAAAAAATTTCGCATAAAAAACTTTTCATTCAAAATTTTTATTACTTCCCAAATATACCTGGGGTGGTTTGGAGAGGAAAATTTCAATGCACTTTGGTGCAAAACCCCATTTTTAACATTTATTTGAAATTTTTTATAAGATTATTAATCTAATTATATTTAATGTATAAACCAAATTTTACCAATTTTGGATATGTGTATATATATATATTTGTTTGTTTAAAATAAGGGTACTTTAGCCATTTCAAAGTGATTGAAATAATCTTATTTTTTAAAAATTAAAAAATATATTTAAATATCTCCAAAAATAGTAAAACTTAATATATAAGTTAGTTACACTGAGGTTGACAATCTTATAAAAAATTTTCAAAAAAATATATTAAAAAATGGGATTTCACACCTTAGTGCGTTGAAACATTCATTGTGTTTGGATACCTTAAAAACTTTTCAAACTAAAACTTTTCTATTTAAAACTTTTCACTTTCTATAATTACTCCATTTTAAAATTATTTATTTACATTTTCCTATGCAACTACTCTTTTCAATCATTTCTACATAAATACTTATGCAACTAACTTATGTATTTTAACTTTATTTTCTTTACTCCTTATCATTACCCCTATCATATCACATTATTTTATCTCATTACAAAAACTTTTACACAAAAAAATTTTTATCTAAAAGTTTTATCACTTTCAAAATACACTCTTAGTTGATATATTATTATGAGTAATGAACAAAGGATATAAATCTAATGATATTGGGGGTGAGACTTTTTGCGGATGATGATTTACATAGTTGTCAAAGGCGTGCCTAGGCGTCGGGCATGGTCAAGTGCAGGGTGTGTGCCTACAGATGTCATAAGGCGCACAATTTTAACAAGGCGCACTCAGGCTCAGGCCTAGGCCCAAGGCCTAATTCGTTGCACTTTGGGCTTTAATGAGCAGATGTAAACAAGAAGATAAAACTAAAAATCTAAAAGAGGGAGGACTAAAGACTTAGAATGTGTTTGGTAATAAGTAAAAATTATTGAGTTAAAATTTTCAATCTAAAATTTTTGATTCCCATAACTATTCTATTTTTAATTATTTTTTCATATTTTTTCATATAATTATATTATTTTTTAATTATTTATTGACAACTGTCGGTCTAACTAACTTATCTATTTTAATTTTATTTTATTTATCCTTTATCATTGTTCTGATCATATCCTATCATTTTATAATTTCTGCCCTGTCCAACTTCTTAAATTTTATCCCTTCCGAAACATACTACGCGCGTTGCCACGAAAGACAGGGAAAAAGAGTGAAACCAAAAATGAAAAACAAAGTTTCATCAAAAAAATGAAAAACAAAGGAACGAAAATCTGCCGCTACCGGTTCGAGATTTGGGACTGCCGATTAGAAGCTTGGGAGATTTGGAGCTGCCGGTGAAAATCTGCTACTTTCAGTTGGAGATTTGGGGCTCCCGGTTGCAGATTTGGGAGATTTGGAGCTGCCGGTGAAAATCTGTTGGGTATTCTTCTCCTCCTTCTCCCCTTCATCTTGTTGGAAATCTCGAACCATGATACTGTTTCTTCTTCCCTCCCGCCGCAACCCCCCCCCCCCCCCCTTCTCTAGTCGACCAATCCACAGTCTCTGACCTATGTTGCTGCTCAACCTGTGATACTGATTCCTTGCTGCTGTACTGCTATGTGCCATTGTGCCTATCGGAAATGAAGTTGCTGTTTCAATTTTAAACTTCATTAGATGTTGTTGTTGCTGTTATATGCCTATCGAATGTTGAAATGAGATTTATTATTGTTGTAGGGTGGGTTTGAATTATTTTTTGTTCCTGTCTTCTTGATAATTGTGGGTATGCATTTGTTTGACTCTTAGAATGTTAATATATATATATTTTTTACTTACTAGTTTTAGGCATTACCGTTTTTTAGATAAATTTTATATAAGATGCGCCTTGCTTCAGTCAGGCCCGTGCCTTGAATGTGTGCCTTGCGCCTAGGCCCTAGGACCCCTTTTGTGCCTTAGTGCGCCTTGTGCTTTTGATAACTATGATGATTTGTAGTTTTTAAACTTCTTTGTGGAGTGTTTGAAACTTTGCCTTAATGTAGTTACTTTTTTATGAATGATGAAATATGAATTTCTTTTGGATTATGAATTTCATCATACTTTTGAATCATATTAATATATTGAAATGAGATTTATGATTGTTATGTAGCTGGTTTGAATTGATTTTTGTTCTTGAGAATTGTATGTGTGCATTGTTTGGCTCTTAGAGTTAATGCTTTTTTTTCTCACTTGTTTTAGGCATTACCTTTTTATAAAGATAAATTTTATATAATGTGCACCTTACTTCAATCAGGCCTGCACCTTGAAAGTGTATCTCGTGCCTAGGCCCCATGACCCCGTTACACCTTGGTGTGCCTTACGCCTCTGACAACTATGATCTTGATCATGTATTCAATTGGCATTCATCCAATTCGACTTGAAGTCTGGAACCCCTAGAGAAATTGTGCCATTTTTCAGATTATTTCAGCAATATTGGAAATGATTATAGTTCCTATTATGCAGGGAGGCATCTGCTTATTATCAGAAGGTTACATCAGAATAGCGTTTGCTTGGGACCTTGGATTTTGGAGTGGGATTCAGCTGTCGGGCAAGGAACAAAGCTGGGAAGCCAGCAATGTCTATATCGAGCAGCAGTGACACGAGCTGGGTTGGGAAGAAACCTCTCCGGCGACTTGGTGGCATGTCGGACGCCCTTGCCATTGCTTCCGATCTCGGCTTCTCTGTTCCTCCACCCCCCTCCACCACTTCTACTGCCGCAATAAACCAACACGTATCCTTTCCTTCTCAGTTTCCTTGTTTGCTGTTTGCTTAGTTCTGCAATTTTTGTTTTTTTGTTATTCTGGACTCCAACTGTCGTTTTCCTTATGATGTCATTCTCAGTTGTAAATCTGGATTTTGACGGATGGATTTCTGGATTTTCACATTAATGATGAGGAAACTGTAGAGAAGGGGATGCAGATTATTGCTGCCTGCTGATGTCCGAGCGCACTGTAGAATGATGGAATTTCATATTTCATAATTCAACTGTAAAACCATGTGGGATTTATCTTTTTCAAAAAATTTATCTTTTCAAATTGAGTGACGCAAAATTCTACGCTGTAGTATGTTGTTGTTGCATGCAGTGAATGTTTTCAAACAATACCAAACAATGTCAGGCCAATCCTTTGTGCTTTAGTTAGTATTCTAATTTTTTTGTTGGCAGCTCTAAGAAATTTATTGTTTTGGATTTATAGTTGTTAGGAGCGTTTAGCTCTCTCTCTCTCTCTCTCTCTCATGTATTGAGAACTGCCAGTTTATAACTTGTTTATTTACATGTCCATGATACGACACTACTTCTTGTTGAATGTTAGAAATTTTGCCTTTAAGTCATAATTTCATATGCTATTGGTTCACCCCTTCATCATGAAACAACATCTAAATCATGGTCCATTTTTGTTGATACAGGATGATGCACAAAATATGTACACTACTACTGGTGACAAGTGTGATGACTTGATAAGGGTTTTAAGGGAGCTCACTACTGTGCAAAGAAATATAGCAAATTTAAAAGTAGAAGTTCAAGGCCGAAAGGTGAAGTGATCAAAACTCATTTTAATAAAGATTTCTTTTACAACTGTTTTATGCGTATGTGTCATTTACTGTTATGCTACATCAAATGTTACTGTTTGTTTGCAAGAGCACTACAAAGGTGGATTCCTGCAACTGTTTGGGTGCATAAACGAGTTGTCCCTCCTTCTAGAATTATGACAGTGACTTAAACTAATTGCTAAGAATGGGTTATGAACAAGAGAGTTTTTTTTTTTTTTTTTTTAATGGTTTGAAGTTGGTGTGGTTCAATGATCATCTTTGATATTTCATTATGCACTGGGTGACTAGAAAGGCCTTTTTTCAAATACCTTGCAAATGAGAGTAGAGATAAATTAGAATCATCTTTGGAGATTAAAAAATTTGGATCATTATCAAAATGGTTATGGAGCTTTAGTTGAAATGGCTTATGATGATGATGATGATGATGATCAAAATGGTTATGAATGTTTAGTTTAAAAAATGGAAGCAAAATGTATTCTTTCTCAAGGTCTGAGAATCGAGGGAATTTTTTACAAAAGGCCATCACTGTAGATGTTCTGTAATTGTCAGTAAAGACATCTGGAATAGCAGAAAGTTTAAAAAGGACAGCAGATACTTTAGTCAGGATGAATCAATGATTCTTTCTTGGGATGTTTGAGCCTCTTAAAATGTTTATCTTATCTTCCCAAAGTTAGCTTAGATAATGGTCAGTTAGAAGGACCCATAATATGTGAACAGGTACTTTGTTTTGGACTAATGAAGAAAACAGGCAGATGAGGAAATTTTGAGAATGTGAGAGTTTGTGGTCTCCTGACATGCTGTGGGTTTAAAGCATGCAAATGGACTAATGGAAGCATGAGAATCAATGGCCCTCCAAGCTAAAGATATCAGGATACTGAATGTCAAATGCTGTGGCTTCCTTGTTGCATTTTCCTGATAAACCCCTTCATTGCAAAAGTGATTGTTTGGCTTATTCAATATTTGACAGAATTCAGGCAATATTGGTTGTTAACAATCTAATGAAAAATGTAAATATAGTAGTAAAAAGAACTGCACTTTAATAACCAAATGATCAAGAATGAAGAAAGTAATGTACCATGTTACATTTAGTTTTACGTGATCACGATCAATATTCTCATGGCTTTTGTGTGAATGTATGTTTGTTGTTGTAGATTTATTATCTTGTAGAAATCAATAGTTAATGAAAAAACATAACTCATATTTCACATTCTTGTAACCTGATATGTGAAAGGAGAATTTACCCCACATCCCTATAAGTTTAAGATCGGCATTTCTTGTTCTTATAAAATTTATGTAGCCTCCTGTCAGGAAAAAAGTCTTTTCATCTAAATTTGTTCTTGTTTCTAATATGGCGTCATTTTCTTTGAAGATATTGATTTGAACTTGTTTGTTGCGGAACTTCTTTCCTCTAATATACACATTTTGGATGGAATAGGATGACAAGAATGTTGCACATCTAACACATGTTAGTGAAATGGAAAAGAAGTGTGATTCACTTGCAAGGATTACTGCTATTTTAAAAGAAGTCATTCAGAACAAGGTAAACATCTTTAATTATCAGTAGAAAATGGCTGTGCATTGGCAAGAAATATCATTTAGACTATTTCGATGCTTAGTTTGATTGAGTGAACTGCAAATGTCTGTTTCATGACTGCTGTCCTACTTTTAATTAATGTGATTGGCATTACAAACAGAAATATGTGAAATCCTGAAGTTTTTTTCCTTGAATTGAGCATTGGACATGTTGGTTCAATACGGCTATTTCTTTTGAATTTTTTTTATTCACAATCCACATTGCTTTTTCATTGAACACGTTTTTTCATTTAAATGTACCCTTCTCATTATCCATATCCCAAATTACATTTCTTGTCGATATTATTGCTAATATGAATGATAATCCAAGTGGGATACTTCCAATAACTTTTCGTTTTTTCTAGATGGACTACACTTTTCTGGCTTTGGTGATAAGATTGGTGATCTGGATACATGTTTTCAGATCAATAGTCAATGATACTTGAAATGAAACTGAATGTATGACTGTTTTACTTTGAATTGCGTATTTTTTCCCTTGAAGACCATATCTATCAGTTTGTTTACTGTGAACGATTTTGGGATATCATACCCATCAGAGATGCTAGCATTTTTTATATATAATCAGAAATGCTAATATTTGATTATATAATAATATATTTTTTTTCATCCATATTAATAAAAACTATATCACTGATATGCTTGCTCGTAATTTTTTAATTTTTTTTTTCATTAAACAGTAAAAACTTTTGACCTATCTGATAGGACTTGATTCAACAGTTTGGTGTCACAGATGCTACTTCGTTGTTAGTTTTTTTTTTTTTCCTTTTCATTCAAAGAAAAGGATTTGGGGTCTCAAAGTTACATATACCAACCACATTATTTAAAAAGATGATGGGGTCTGGCTTCTTGTTTGAAGCTAAGATATTTGGAATTTGTCATGAGAAAATGAGTTTTTGGTCTATAATTGAATTTTAGCTCCCGTATTCAAATAACTAAAATGAAATAAGGACTTATAATATGATACTTGGGATTGATATCACCATGTCACCTTTGTGGAAGGATGGAGGAATTAAGCAAATTGAAAGTGGAAGTTATATGGGATTTTTTTTTTCATATTTTAATTTATAGTAATGCTTTAAAGTAGCTTCCAATTCAAAGGTTTGTTATGTGTTGTACAGATATCAGTTTAACTGAGTTTTTTGGGCTCATCTTAATGCTGCATCCTGATCCATTGGAAGTGGATTTGCTTTGGCAGGATCGTGTTATTGCTCGACTTCAGCAACCATATTCGCTTGACTGCATTCCTGTAGAGGCAGAATTTCAGGTTGATGATTTACTGTTACGTTTTTATCAATGATCATGATGTTGTAGACGATTAAAAGCATATTATTTTGCTTGCAGGCTCAATTTATAGTTCATACTTCATATGATGTAACTAATGACTACAGTCAACATTTATGTTGAGCTGCATGGGCAGTTGTTTTGAAACTTGCAAATTTGTACTAGTATATTGCATACTGTGTCTGAAACCTGTGTGTTGGGTCACTGGTCGCTTTGACTCATAATTAGGTTACTGTGTTACCATTACCTTCATTATTGCTGATGCTTAGTTGGTATAGTGGATGTTGTGATATGAAGTGCTTCCGATTTTCTTGAGGCATCTCATTTCTCCTTCTCATCAAAAAATTATGAATTCTGTATTACTCGGTGTGTTGTATCAAAAAATTCATTGGATAAACAGCTTGTCAAGTTGGACAGCTTAATTCATGAGTTATTGCTTGCTATTCTATGGAACCATGTCTAATGAGTTCTACTCGGTTCTTTTCGTAAATTTTGAGTTCATTGCAACATTTCTATTTTGTTTCTTTCAGTTATAAGTCTTTTACATTGTTCTATCCTTTCCTTTCATTAATCTGTTTAATCGCAGCCTAGGTTAGACATTCAACCAGATCACTATTGCATGCCTATCTGATTTGAAAAGAAAAAAGATCAGCCCTGAAAGTTAGCATATTTTTTACACAGGTTTTTCTGAGTTTCTGACAATCCAAGGATCCATGAGCCAGTTAAACCTCAGTTCCCCAGGAGCAAATGGCATCCTGTTTTTTGGTGTTTCATCATGTTTGGGGAGAGGAGTCTCTAGTGGGGTAGAGGCCTTAACCTAATGGGTGTGCTAATCAGTGAAGAAAACGTATCCTTTAGCATTTTTTGTTGCTTTCAACATGTAGAACAGCGTCAGTTCTTTTTGTTGAATTCAGAATTGCACAGATATCATCTTAGTGAATACGTTCAAATTTCAGTGTCATGGCACATTTAAAAGCAAGAACCAAAACAAAAGAAAAGGCATCTTATGGCGCACAATATTTTGCATTCTGTTAACAAAAAGAGTAGAAGGGATCAACAGTATTTTCAAAAAGAATATTCTCATCCTGGGTTGATAATCAAAATATTAACTTGATCTTTGAAATGAAATGACCTTGATTTCTCTAGAGATGGAATTACAATTAATTGCTAACAAATGATCCAACCTGATACAGTGATGAGGGGCTTTTCCTCCATTTTTGGCTGTCTCATTAGGGACGACTAAGACTGTAATCCATTCCATGTTTACAGAATCATAATTCTAGATGATTTTTTATCCTACTTTAGTTGTATCTCATCAATGTTTTTTCTAAACAGACACAAAACTGTTCAAAAAATTAGTAAATACATTTTAGGTATGATGGATAATCTGTACCTTATTGTGTCTTAATCATCGACGGATAATCCGTACCTTATTGTGTCTTAATCATCTCTGGCTAGAAAGGAATAGGTTAACTGATTTCTTCACTCCATGCTGCACTTCCCTGCCGCATGTCAATGTGCGAAAATTGATGCGCTTTCTATTTGCTATTGTTTAAAATGAAGTGTTTATTTCTCTTCATGTGCCTGGTATAAATGCAATATAGTAATCTACCAACATTCTTTTTTCATGCAGAAGCAATTTTCTGAGTTGCTGTTAAAGGCTGCTAGTGATTATGAGGCCCTGACAGCATCTGTTGTGGACTTCCAATGGAGTCAGAATTTCAGAGAATCACCTTCAGTTTGGGGGGTATGTTCACCCGAAGCTTGACTTAGTACTCCTTTCAGAATATAGAAATGTCAAATGAAAATAGGGTGCTGGCCAAGTGAAGGTCAGGCCCAGCCTGATAATTTATTTCCATAAAATCCAGTCAACTTGGTCTGATGCATGGAATCATATGCCAAGTGGGGTGAAAAACTGTGCTGCTGCCGCCTACACTTGAAAGGGATAGGCCTTAACCATTTTGTAAACTTTACATCTACATTTATCATAACTCTGCATTTTTGGATTTAAGTCTTTGGCTAAAGTTATACAATCAAAATTGGTATCGGTGATGGTAGGTCATTGACGACCTTTGAATGGGACCATTGGTGATAGAGAATGCCATAAATCAATGCCGATAACAGCTTAGTTGGTTGATATGATGACATTAGAGTTACATTTTAAACTCAGTCATTTGGGTCGGCAGATTGAATATTTGAGCTGGTGTGTGAACCCATGGTAGACATCTTCTAAATGGAAGCCTGTGGTTTTCATCACTGCTTGAAATGTTATGTTGATATGTTGCAAAACATTGAATGTAGGAAATGCTGCGTCCAATTCCTGTTGCTCTAGCATCATGCACCCGGTACTTTGAAGCAATGTCTGCAATGAGGGAATCAGTTGCCACTCTCCAACAGCTGCGTGTTGGGCCATCATCTCTCCCTTTCACACCTGCCAAAGATAGTTCTCAAGGGGGAGGAGAACTTGAATGTGTGACACCACTACCTTGGCGAGAGGAGGTAACCTCTGATGATCTTGTTATCAGAAGCAACAGGGGACGGGGGTCTGAGACCCAGGGTGCTGAAGAAGATGAAGAAAGCCAGTTGAGCGGCCTTAGTCAGAGCGATGTCATGAGCCAAAGGAGGCTGTCTTGGCCTCCTTCAGTCAAGAAAAGCCTGTGAATCCTGGGCAATTTCTTTGTATTCATTTGTTGTGATGTGTCATACATGCATTCATTTTCTTCTAGCAAAGAAGCTAACAGCATATTCTACAACCTCGTGTGTGTGTGTGTGTGAGAGAGAGAGAGAGTTTTCAACTTATGGGCAAGTGCTAGACAATTGTTGTTGGAAAATTTGCTCTTGTTTCCTAGTGTGTGATCGTACTGTACAATTTTTTTCTGCTCATAAATGTTAATGTTGTACGCGCTAATTGAAGCATGGATTTGGTCCTCATAATTATATGCTTTTTGTTATTAAATTCTAAGTGGGCCAAGCTATCAGTTTTTATTAAACTCCTTGGTGATAATGGGGCCAATGTTTCTTGTCATGCAAGCAACCTTATTTTTTTTTGATGGGTATATAATTACATGTATCTCAACACATATTATACTTGAAGATCTGAGACATTCTTACAAATCTGGGAACACATAACGTCCCAAAGAAATCTGGAAGACACAGCTTCCAACAGCCACCTGGGAGACCACCTGCTCCCACACTTTCCACCCGGGAGAACACCTTGCTCCCACACTCTCCACCCGGGAGACCACGCTCCCACGCCTATACGGGGATTCGATCCCCTGCCAGCCGCAGCTACGGCTGTCTGCGCCGCAGCTGGCGACCAACCGAGCTAGCCTCGGTTGGTTGCAAGCAACCTTATTAGGTATAAGTGATTGTTTTTCTCCGCGTACGACTTACGTTTGGTAGCCCTTTTTGAGTGCCTGTATCAAAAGTCAGGAATGGCCAGAGTAGAACAGCGATCTCATTGTTTTTGAATATTTATTTGTCATTTTATTTGGCCAGCGTAGTTTTAGGAGATAAAATTTCTATTGAAAAGTTTTGTTTGTAAAAGTTTTTGAAATGGAAGAAAATGATGTATTATGATATGAGTAATAATGATGATGATACAGTTAATAAATAGGTTAGATGTATGTATGATTGAAAGTAAGGTAGTTGTAGAGAAAAAATTAAAGAAAAATAATTAAAAAAGGTAATTTCGGAGAATGAAAGTCTTAAATTAAGAAGTTTTAGTTTGAAATGTTGTGTTTGTTTAGGGAAAAAAAGTGTCAACTAAAACTTTTCAATTTAAAACTTATCACTCTCAATAATTACTCTATTTTTTAATTATTTTTTCACATTTTTCTATACAAACTACCCTACTTTTCAATCATTTCTACACATCTACCCATACAACTAATCTATTTATTTTAACTTTATTCTCTTTACTCCTCATCATTACTCCTATTATATCACATCATTTTCTATTGATTTGACAACTTTTACTAAAAAAACTTTTCATTAAGGGACTGTTTGGATTGCATTAAAACTTTTTGACATGTTTTATGCCCTTAAAAAAACGTCACTAATCAATTTCTCGTCTGTCGATAAATGGGAAATAACTGATTCGTACTGACGGCGTTTCTTCCATCTGTGCCGAAAACAGTTTCTACGCCACAAATGAGATCCGTAGTCCACAGGTGGAAAATGGTTTTTGCGCCGAAAGTGGTTTCTGCGCCACGTGTCGGGGAAAACGGAAGTTCGTCGTAGGTAATCTTCAGGTTAATGGTATTAAAAAATTCACTGTTAACAACTATTAACCTTTTTCTCCTCCATTGCCGAAACCGAGGATGTAACTCTGTTCCTCACGTACGGTATACTCAGCCTCTGTCGTCGGCAGGACAGGCTGAGTTGACGGGTTTTTGCCCGTAAGTCCCTTGCGTGAAAAGTTTTGGCAAAAGGGGTGAGTTTTGCGTCAATCCAAACAGCCCCTAAAAGTTTTACCTCCAACAAAACACACCCGTAATAAAAAGTTTTAAATTTAAAAGTTTTTGGTAATGTGTAAAACATGTCAAGTTAAAATTTTTCATTTTCCGTAACTAAACTATTTTTTAATTATTTTTGCACATTTTCATATTTTTCAATTATTTCTATACAATTATCCATATAATTAACTAATTTATTCTACTTTTATTATTTTTACTTCTCATTATTATTCTTATCATATTATATCATTTTACAATTTTTATTCTATAAAATTTTTCATCAAAAGTTTTATCCCTTCCAAAACATTATTTTAAAATGGTTTTTGTGTGAACAAATACTGGTAGTGACCATGAGCGTTCAAACGCTTAGTAGCTGGATTACATGATGATGAAGTCAGCTTCCAGAACCGCTTCGGTGTGGTTCTCACCGAGATGAATGACAGCCATTCAAGTAGTTGATATTTTTGTTCTATTCAAAAATTCTACCGTAAATCTTATGAAGAAAGAGAGTCCATGAACGTTACGTGAGCTTTGTTTCCATGGAACAGGCTGCATTGCACCTCACTCGTGTTTTTTTTTTTTTTTTTTTGGAAAAATCTAAGTCGTGCATGTTCTCCTCCAATATTTCCACAGCATGAAATAATATGTTTAATTAGATTTGTATATAATTCACAGAAATGCAAAAGTGCAATTTTTTATTTTTTTAATATATGACTACCTTATTGAAAAAAAAAAAAACTTTGCCCAAACAATTCGACAGGACTCCATTAATGTTAGTAAATTATAAATTTGAAGTATCAAATTATTCAAATATTATATTATGGTAGAATTATTTCAGTCAGGAAAATTTCAAGGGGCAAAATTTACACACAACAAAGAGATTTATTTAATTTCATTATCAAATTGTACCAAAATTGGGCAACGACTTCGAGTCTTCTATGTCATCGATGTCAAAGAAATATTTCTCCAAAAGAAATTAACAAATTAAGCAAGATGTGTTTCATACAGGAGTACCCAAAACTTATCTATATATAAACATTATGCAACTGCTTAATATTTAATTATTTACTTTTTAGGACTACATTTGGATTTAGTCAATTTTCATTTTGAAAAATTTCTATAAATTAATAATACCTTAAAATACGATTGATTATTTTTTCTTATGTCAATATTAAACTTCTCATTGCTATTGTTATCTTTTTGATTGGTATTCATCTCAATTAGTATTACAATCACGCTCTAAGATATTTTTAGAATTTTTCTAGTGTAGCAGGTGGTTTTGAGCGCGCTACGATGGGCTGACGAATGGGCCTAAAAGTGTAAAGCTAGCTCAAAAAAAGAAAAAATATATATAACTGTGAACTAAATAAGAAAATAAAAATGTGCATACACCAGAGAAGAAAATAAGTATGAGATGCAAGTTAGCGAGTTAGCGGGTTAGACGTGATGCAAGTTAGATACAGAAATTAAACGTGCAAAAATAAAAATATAAACGGTGTAGAGAAGAGGTTCAAGATCAGAAATGGAAAAAATATAAAAGGTGTAGACATGGGGGTTAAAGAAGGGAGATGCAAGCGTTAAAGCTTTTAGATGATGCAAGTTTTTAGAGATTTTTAAATGATGCGAGTTAGTCAAACGCAAACATATATCTCAATTAGACGCAATTAACAATTAGTACTATGTGTACAAATATTTAATATATTAACTTTTGGAGTCGCCACTAACCATATAACGGTGGTTAGTCCGTGTACAATAAGGCACTAAAACACAGAAATTCTCTGGGTGAACTCACAACTAGAAAAAAAAAATACAACTTTATTTTTCTAGTACATTGGTCCTAGGAGTGCGAAAAATTAGCATATATTTTATATGTAAAAGCTCAGGAGGGAGGAGGCGGGAATTCAATCCTTAGGCTTTTTTAGAAGCCCTAACTCAATCTGGAAGTTGGATGTGGGTAGTTGTTCTTGTTGCGTAGAAACAAAATGTTTCTTATGATGATTTGATTTTATGTTTTTTTTTATATTTATTTTATAAATATAATGACATATACTTGTTGCGTACGTAAAAAAAAATTTCAACAATTTTTTTTTAAAAAAGGAAAAGGAATAAAAAAATGGCAAAGAGAAGAAATGATAACATGGTGGTGAGTTTTTTTTTTGATATATATATATAGGGAAATGATCCAGTGCATGCGACTGCACCGTGCAGTCCATGCACTGTGGGCCCCACCTGATCATTTCCCATAAATCCACCTCACCCATTGTATTTAGAATTGTTCACTTTATTACCATACCAATTTTCATCCAAATCCAACATGTGTGTAGTCTCCATCTTAAAATGGTGCAAAATCAACATAATAAAATAGTTTAATGTAAATATCAAGTTTAAAGTGGTTTTTTCAACATCTAAACCGTCTAAAGTATGATTTATATATGGATAAATGAGTGTATAAAGTTTCATTATAATCTAATATGTGTGGGGTCCATTTTACAGTAGACTGCACCATAATTACGGTGCAGTCGGGCTGCACAGGATCGGTTCCCATATATATATATTTAATGAAAAGATGAGAACGGACGTGCTGGTAGGCTTTACTTTCTCGGAAAAAAAAAATAAAGGTGAGCAACCCATCACTTACTTGGTTTTTTTTAAAAAAAAAAATGAAAAAAGGATAGAAAGAAGACGTGTTAGAGACTTGCTTGTTTTGTGTTTTTTTTTTTTAAATAAAAAAAAAACGGAAAAATGACAAGGAGAGGAAAAGAATGTGCTGGTGAGTTTTTGCTCTCTTTTGATTTTTTTTTTTTTTGAAACAAATGAAAAATAAAAAAGGAAGAAAAGGATGTGCTGGCGTTTAGTTTTTGGAAAACGAAAAAAAAAAAATAATAATAAGAGAGAGGCGGTGAATGCTGGAGAAGAAAAGAACGGGCTGAAGTTCAGTTTTTTTTTTAAAAAAAAAAAATAAACGAAAAATGAAAAAGGAGAAGAATGGATGGGCTGGAACTTGCTTTTGATTTTTTTTTTTAGAAACGAAGAAATGAAAGAGAGGGACGGAAAGGATGAACTGGAGATTTGTTGCGTGTTTTTTTTTTTTTAAAAAAAAAACGAAAAATAGCGAAGAAAGAAAGGAGAACGGTACTGGACTACGGGATTTGTTTTTTTGATTTTTTTATTAAAACACAAAAAAAACGTGCTGGAGATTTGTTTTCTGGATTTTTTTTTAAAAAAAACGAAAAATGAAAAAGGAACAAGAAAGGATGTGCCGGAGTCTGTTTGGGTTTTTTTTTTTAAAAAAAAAACGAAAAATGAAAAAGGAAGAGAAAGGATGTGCTGGAGTTCAGTGTTTTTTTTTTTTTTTAAAAAAAAAAGAAAAAAATGAAAATTGAAAGGAAGGGAAGGGAACGGACGAGCTGGAGGTTTGCCTTTGATATCTTTTGATTTTTTTTTTCTTTAAAAAAAATGAAAAGGATGAAAAAAGGACGTATGGGAACTTGTATGTTTTTTTTTTTTTACAAAAAACGAAAAATGAAAAGGAGAAACGAAAACGTGTCGGCGAGCTTTTGTCCTCTTTTGATTTTTTTTTTTTTAAAACGAAAAATGAAAAGGATGACGGGTCAATGAGATTTTGACTCTCTTTGATTTATTTTTTTTTAAACGAAAATGGAAATAAAAACGTGCAGGTGCTTTTTTTCTTGACTTTTTGTTTTTTTAAAAAAAAAAACAGAAAAAATGAAAGAGAGGGGTGAATGCAAGAAAAAAGGGAACGTGTTGCTGAAGTTTGTTAAGAAAAAAACGAAAAACGAAAGAAAGGAAAGCGAAAGGACGAGCTTGAGGTTTGCCTTTGATATTTTTTTTTTAGAAAAAAACAAAAATGGAAAAGGAAGATGATAAGCCTGTGTGATGTATTTTTTCTGAAAAATAAAAATAAAAAAAAATCTGGAAAAGAATGACAACGGTGAAAGAGTCAGATATATGGACTTGGACTTTTTCCTTGCAACCCGTTGTCAAATGCTATGGAGTAGAGAAGAGCAAAAAAAATGATGATCTACCGCACGTTGAAAGAAAAGAGAGTGGGTGGATTTTTTTTGGTCCATTTTTTTTTTTTTTCCTCCAAATGAGGGAGAGGGCCCCCCCTTTTATAGCTTTCTAAGTTTAGTAATTTGCACATTTGTATTTTCTTTTAATTTTTGCATAATTCCATCTTTCCGTTTTTTGCAAAACTCTAACAAAATGGACTTTTTGGTAATTTTATGGGTGGTTTTTGAAAACCACCCATGGGGCCCATGGTTTTGGATGCATTGTAAGTCAAATCTTTTTTAACCATTGATTTTGTATATTTTTGCCCTTTTGTTTATGTCTTGATTATTAAATATTTTCCTTGATTCTTGATAGGGCCCGTATTTATTGATGTTCTTTATTCATTTTAACGGTTCAGATTTTTACTTAATAAGTTGGATTTATCAATTTTATTTAGTACTTGAAAATATTGCAAATTCCCTCTTTCTTTGGTCAAATTGATTTTGACCGTTAAAATCTCCTAAAATATCGATTATTTGTTTAATCCAAACCCTTCATCATGTCGATTCTGCTTCAACCATCTTGAGAAAGTATCCTTCACCTCATCCTGAGTGCGGATTGCCCTTGATCTACTATATGGGTTAATGGTCGTTATCTCCGTAGTGGGCTTGAAACATTGAAGGCCCGTGGACCCTACACAATTTTAGGCTTGCCAATATTCGGGTTAGAAATCCAAAATGAATTCACAAATCTATAAACGTGTATGACAAATAATAGTAGGCCCATTTTGAGATTTTATTTTATTTTATTTTATTTACGTTTTTTGTAGGGTGTCAACATCTAGACATTTTTACAACTTTTCTTATTTTTTCCTATTTTTCTAGGAAGGAGACCACCACCAATTATGCTTCCATTTAGCCCCATTTGAGGATGCTCCCACATAAGGGAGAAAATGATGCCCCCACCACCTGAAGCCTTGCTGGGATGCTTGAAGGGCAAAGGGCTTGCTACCACGTCACACGCACAGTGGTATTACTATTGTTATTTTAAGCTATGTTATAAAAACCGGAACAGATCGGTCCGACTGGTTCAACCAGGAACCAATCACCCAGTCGATTCAAGTCACCTGATTCCAAGTTGGAGTAATTAAGTCAGTGTAAACTGGTTTAACAGGTCCAGTTTTCAATTTTCTGCTCTTCGGTCCAACAAATTTGCAGCCACATATATAATGAAAAAGGTAAGTAATGTCTCAATGCATCA
This sequence comes from Annona cherimola, assembly GCA_030490835.1. Taxonomy (NCBI): domain Eukaryota; kingdom Viridiplantae; phylum Streptophyta; class Magnoliopsida; order Magnoliales; family Annonaceae; genus Annona; species Annona cherimola. The sequence goes on along the minus strand of CM059971.1, from coordinate 29,730,561 downwards.
CTATGCAAAAATTCAATTTTTAAATTTTTTTATAAAATTATTAACTAGGTGTATTTATCTTATGTATAAAGTTTTATCATTTTTGGAGATGTATAAATATATTTTTGATTTTTAAAAAAAGGGTATTTTAGTCATTTAAAAATGACTAAAACCTCCTCCATTTAAAAATAAATAAATATATATACCTCTAAAAATGGTAAATTTTGGTTTATAAATTAAATACACCTCAATTAACAATTTTATAAAAAAGATTTTAAAACATAGGGCACCATATATACCTATGTATTTTCCTTGAAATTCCACTTATACCCACTTCGTTGATGTTACATTAAAGAGGTCGTTAGCACCCTCGTAAAATAACAACAATGCCCAAATCCTAATATAATTTGAAATTAGTATGTTTAAAACTAAAAATTTACATTCAAATAATGAGTAATTTTATAGCTGTTGTAATTTTTAGTAATAAAATTATAATTATGAATAAACATTTTTCGTCATTTTACAGAAGTGCTAGCTAGCAACCTCTTTAACATAACCTTAACAACGCAGGTATAAATGAAAAATTAAAGTAAAATTCATGAGTATATGTGAAAAGTTTGAAAATTTATAGGTATAAATGAAATTAGGGATTCTAATAAAAAATAAAATTTGAGGTAAAATTCTTAAGTATATATAAGATTTGTCCAAAATGATATTAAAAAAAGAGTTTTTGCAAAAAATACATGAGTATATGTGAAAAATTTGAAAATTCTTAGGTATAAATGAAATTGGGGGTTCTAATTAAAAAAACGAAATTTGGGGAGGAATTCGTAGGTATATATAAGATTTGTCCAAAATAATATTTTAAAAAAGAGTTTTTGCAAAACGTTACTCGAAAAAAACCTCTTTCACAGTTTCTCGCCCGCGTAAACCGCCCTAGCCCGCCCTTCTGTTCCACATCAATCTGTTTTGTCGAATGCCAGCGGTTGAGCCGCACTTATTGTCGTCCCAGTCAATGGCATCTTGCAATCGTTGCCTTTTTCCCTTCACAGTGAGCTCAGTGCCTCCAGCCACATCCTCGGAGCTTCGGCCGCAGCGGCCATCTTCATCCCTCTTCAGCTAGCACGGCAGCACCAAACGTCCATGTCTCCAACTGCGCCATCAAAGCTCTAACAATAAAGGTGTGTTTGTTAATGAATAAAATTTTTGATGAAAAGTTGTGGACAGTAAAAGTTGTCAAATGATGTGATATGATAGAGGTAATGATGAATAGTAAAGAAAATAAAGTTAAAATAGATAGGTTAATTGTAACTTGAAGAAAAATCAGAAATCACTGAAAGAATTAATACTGCTTTTCATTATTTTTTTTTTCAATATTCAAAACTGAATTGTTCCATTGCATCGTTGAATTATTGGTATATATTGTTCCATTGCTTGCTTTGTTTTGGTTGATTCATTTGTGCATTTGTGTTATTACTGCAGAAGTGCGGACTGCATGATTTAATAATTATAATTTATTTGTTCATTTTTAGGGCATGTTTGTATATTACCAAAACTTTTCAAAGCAGAACTTTTTAGTCTAAAGCTTTTTACTTTTCACAACTACTCTATTTTTAATCATTTTTTCACGTCTTTCTATGCAACAAAACTTCTTTTCAATCATTTCTACACAACTTCCTATACAACTAATTTATCTATTTGAACTTTATTTTCCTTACTTCTCATCATTACCCCTATCATATCACATTATTTTTTTCAATTCAAAAATTTTTATATAAAAAACTTTTCATTTAAAACTTTTATTATTTTCCAAACACGTCCTTAGGTAGTTCTTTGATAACCATGTCATTGTCAAACCTATCTGGAAGTATAAATTTAAAGTTGAAGACTCTGGTTTTTTATTACTTTGATGTTGGATTTTGGAACTTGAAAGTTTAAACATTTAGCTACTTTTAAAATTTCATGTTTGATGAGAATGGTAGAGTTGTATACTTTTAAATTTTCATGTTTGTTGAGATTGTGAGAATGGTGGATTTGTCGATGGATAAATTCTTTCATAATTCCATAAATCCGTTATTGTATGCGAGTGGCCCATTTTGGGCCAAATACACTATAAGTTATTATGCAGGGAACTGCACCGAAACATCTCTATCACACTTTTTATATATATAATGAGAGAGAGATAGAGAGAGAAATGTTCAGGTGCAGCTTCACTGCATTGCAATTACGGTATAGTTATCTCAGAACAGGTCCCATATATAATTTACTCCACCCATTGTATTTAGAATTATAGATTTTATTATCATAACAATTTTTATTCCAATTGGATATATGTATAGGCTCCATCTGAAAATGGTACAAATTAAATATAATAAAATAGTTTAATATAAATAACAACTTTAAAGTTGTTTTTTCAATATGTAAATCATTTATTATAAAATTTATATATGGATAAATGATTGTATAAAGTATCAATACATTTAGTACATGTGAGGTTCATTTTGGGCCAAATGCACTTTAATTATGGTAGAGCTTCACTGCACAGGAAATGTTCTCATATATATATATGTATGAAAAATATTCAAGTGCAAATGGACTACCCAAAATGGCCCCACATGTATTAAAAATAACGTCTACCTCACCCATTGTATTTAGAATTATTTATTTTGATAGCATACTAATTTTCATCCAAATTTAGCATGTGTATATGCCCTATCTTAAAGTGGTACAAAATCAACCACAATAAAATAGTTTATTGTAAATATCAATGTTAAAGTAATATTTTCAAGATTTAAAACATATGAAGTATATTATTTGTATGGATAAATGATTGTATGAAATATATTAACATTCTAATATATGTAGGACCCATTTTGCAGTAGGTTGCCCTGTAATTATGATGCAGTCTTTGCACTGGTTGAGCTCTCTCCCCTCTCTCTCTATATATGGAAAATATTCAAGTGCAGATGGATTGCATAATAATAACAATATTGTCTGCCTCAAATGGGCCCCACACGTATTAAAATTAACATCTATCCTGCTCATTGTATTTAAAATTATTTATTTTAATAGCATACTAATTTTCATCCAAATCTAGCATGTGCATATGCCCCATCTTAAAATGGTACAAAATCAACATAATAAAATAGTTTAATATTAATATCAATTTTAAAGTAGTTTTTTGAAGATTTAAACTATCTAAAGTATGTTAAAATCCCGCTTATTACAAGTAGACGTAAAATACCTTTTTGTCATTATGGAAAAGGCATGGCTAGCTCCAATTGATGTTGGCCATTAGTAGAAACTAGAGAGAAGAATGATTTGTCGAAAGTCAAAATTGTAGTGGTATTGGGTGGGCATGAAACATAAAACGGAGATGGGTGTGGGTGTCTAGAGGAATCGCCTGTGCCACATGCTAGAGGAAGTAAGGGAGAGGGTCGGGATGCTTGATCGAATGCCCGCTCGCTAGCAACTTAGAGCGGGCACACATTCAAGGCTGATCCATTCTCAATAGGACGGTGGCGATATGCTTTCCAGACACCGTATATTGATATGCAAGGGGTGAAGGTGATTGCTTCCATCCTTCGACAAGTTGGAGTTAGAAAAAGTTAGTGCAATGTTTCCTTGAAGTGAAGGAATCATAGAACTCAACCCTTAAGGAATGATTGGGAACTTGCATGTGTCTGAGAAGACATATGTAACATACTTTAGATGGTTTAAAATTTCAAAATACTACTTTAAAATTGATATTTACGTTAAACTATTTTATTATATCGATTTTGTACAATTTTAAGATAGGGCATATGCACATATTGATTTGGATGAAAATTAATATGCTATCAAAATAAATAATTTTAAATATAATGGGTACGGTAGATGCTAATTTTAATACTATAGGGCCCATTTTGGGAATTACGGTGTAGTCTGCCTATACTTGAATATCTCATATATATATATAAGTCATAATTTTGTGTATTTGACTTTACAAGAGTTCCTATGAAGTCGGCTCATAAACATGTTTTTAATTTTCTTTTGTTTTTTATGAAGTGTTATTCTAAATATATTTAACATGTATATTAGCCGACCCCGCCTAGGTGGAAAATGATTTATGATGATGATGATGATTTAATATGTATATTAAAATTTACCATTTTTGGAGATGTTTTTTTTAGTTTCAAACATAATGGTATTTTAGTCATTTTCAATGAAAATACCGTTGTGTTTGAAATTTAAAGAAAATGTTTACAAATCTCTAAAAATGATAGATCTTAGTGTATGGATTAAATATACTTATAATAAAACTTTTAAAAAAGGCTTAATTTTTTTTAAATGGGCAAATGGGGCTATCACCATTATATGTATATATGAGACCCATTCATGTGAAGACAGATTGTACCGTATCTAAGGGTGTTAACGGATCGGGTTGAATGGGTTGGTGTCTAATCCTAATCCTAACCCATTTAAAAACTTTAATCCTAACCCATTTACAACCCATTTAATAAATGGGTTAACGGATTGTATTTATTACTAATTTTAATGCTAAAAACCTTTAATAAAATCTGTCAAAATTAAATAAATTAAATAACTCGAAGTTAACATACCTGGAGGACGACAGGCGTGGCGATGGGAAGCGCTGTGCGGGAAAGGAAATGAGAGATTGAGGCTTAAGGGTTGTGCGTAGTGTGCTTGTGCAGGATTTGAGGGGGTGGCGCCGGGGATCGATTGAAAAAACAACGCTCTGAATGGTGGAGAGAGACGAAGGCAACGCCACTGGCTGCAAAGGCAAAAGGCCTTTGATCCTCGCTCCTTTGCAATTTCCTTCACTTCCAAATCTCTCCAGGCTCTACTCTCTCCTTCTCTAAGTTCCCTCTTTGATCACTTACGAGTTGCAAAGACACGGTGGAAGTGCAGAATGTGTGCGACGTGCTGCTCTAAGCCTCCCATTTCACGAGATCTGAAAATGGTTGGGTACTCGGCTGTAGAACACCATTCACGGCTGGGCCTAGGCGGGATAGGAGAGCCATGAGCGGGAAGCGACTAAAAATTAAAAGGCATTTTTTTTCAGCTACGAAAAGTGGTGCGTTACTGAGATGAAAATTCAAATGGGGTTTTTTCGGCGATAAAAAATGACACATTAATTGCATAGGAAACCAAAATCAGCACACGAAATGACTTTTTTTTTCAAATGGTACTCGGGTTGAAAAGTTTTACTACAAGCAGCTAGTTTTATATATTCCCAAACGGACCCTAATTTACGGCCAAAAAAATTTCACATATATATAATATATTATATCTTATAATAAATGGGTTATACGGGTTGGACAGGTTATACGGATTGGACGGGTTATATAGACGGGTTGGACGGGTTGTGAAGCCTCAACCCTAATCTGTTTATTTAATTAAATGGTTAAACGGGTTGGCGGATTATAAATCATTTATTCAAAAATCCCGACCTAAATCCATTTATAAATGGGTTGGACGGGCGGGTTGGCGTCTTGACCATTACCGTTAACACCCCTAACCGTATCACAGTGCAGTCTATTATAAAATGTGCCCCGCACGTGTTAGATTTCAATGAAACTTTATACAATCATTTATCCATATAAAAATCATACTTTAGACGGTTTAGATGTTGAAAATATTACTTTAAATTGATATTTACGTTAAATTATTTTATTACGTTGATTTTGCACCAGTTTAAGATAGGGACCATGCACATGTTGGATTTGAATGAAAATTGATATGCTAATAAAGTGAATAATTCTAAATACAATGGATGGGGTGAATTTCCCATTTATGATCAATTAGAGCCCACAGTGCATGGGCTGCATGGTGTAGTCGCATGCACTGTCAAATTTTCATATATATATATATATGAGAGAGCGGTGCACTGCACCAGAATAATGGTATAATTGCCCAAAAAATGGGCCACACATATATTAAAATGCAATAAAACTTTATACAATCATTTCTCCATATATAAATCATACTTTAGACGGTTTCAATGTTGAAAAAATTACTTTAAAGTTGTTATTTACATCAAACCATTTTATTACGTTGAATTTGTACCATTTTCAAATAAGGTCTATACACATATCCGATTGGGATAAAAATTGATATGGTAATAGAATACATTATTCTAAATACAATATATGGATTCGATTATAATTTTATTATCGTGTGGGGCTACGGTGCAGTGGCGCTGTACGTGAATATTTCTTTCTCTCTCTAATTATATATATATATATATATGGTAGACCACATCTTATCGCCATTATGTACACGCACACAAAGTATTACTTCTATGTAACTAGGTTATTTAGAAGTGATTTCATGTAACCTTTTCCGCTTTTAATATTTTGATACGTGATAAGTAATATTTTTATTTATTCTATTTAATATCATTTATTTAGCTAGGAGACCAAGTTTCATCTAAATCAAATGTATGAATGACCATATTTGCTGAAAAATTTATATTATATGTAAATTATGAAAAATACTTAATTCCATTTACATATGTATTAAGATATACTAATGCTTTACAAAATCGTTTATGTATATTATAATGATATTTTAGATGGTTTAGACATTAAAAATGCAACTTTAAAAATCAAGTAAACATCTAAAAGGGCTTCTTTTGTGAATAGGTTATAGTTTTTGACAATAGAAGTAGCTCAAAGGATGATTCTAGTGTTACAAAAGTAGAAAATGCAGAGAACAATGAAAGTGGTGAAAAATTTCTTGTAAGAATTTTGCAATACCTCGAGACACCACAATACCTATGTTGCTCTGTTTTTCCAATGAATTTTAGCTTAAGATTCGTGGTGAGAAGTTATTGTTGGTAGAATTGTCTTAGACTTACATGCCTTTCCATATATAAAATTTTCCTTCAGCTCAGTTCTGTAACTTCTTAAAGATTATGTTGCGATGGAGTTATGGAACTATAGTGTGCTACAACTGAACAATGGAGCTCAGCTAAAGCTTAGTAGCTAATCATTCAGTATTTGTAGCTGTGACTTTGGTTTTGCTATAGCTAATATAGCTATACTGCACAAGTTATCATTTAGTTCTGCCAAAACTATTGGGAACATACTTTATCAGTCCGCTGGCTAAAATGTTGAAAAAGCTTATATTGAAAGCTTTGGTCAATTTTTTCTTTTCTAGCTTCTGAAATTTCTTGACTCATTTCTATCCATCTTCATGACCAGGTGAGATCTGTTGTATTGCATAGCTTGAAAAGGCTAAGCTTTGTAGAAATGAACAGAAAATAGAGCTTCGATTATTGTTTTTCTTGTTCTTGTCTACCTCTTTTGCAATGAACTAGAGGAAAAAATGTTATTCTGTAGCAACGAAATTAAGAAGAAATGGTTGCAACATTTTTGCCTGTCTATTTGACCGTTTTTTATTTATGTTCTGATAACAATGACCTATTCTAAAAATTCTCCTTTCAAGATATTAGTCCCAAAATAGAAAGCTGTTAAGAACATTGTTCCATTGCTGATCATAGAGTTAATCATTGATGAGTTATTTTTGCTGTGAACATGTTGATAGTTTTCAAGAAATGCATGTTTCTGTTTGATTGGTTCTATGTTCTAAAGACTTTGCCATTACAAATGCATTTCTCTTCTTTAGCTATTTTCATTTTTTTTTTTGAATTTTTTGTCTAGCTGGGAAAGATGGAATCTTAGTCTATCATGTTGAGCTTATAATGGAGGCATGTTATTCCCTGCTAGGCTCTACAAAAGATGTATGCATTGCCTTATTGGGAATTTTCTATCATACTTCTCAAATTTTTTTTTTTAAAAAATTTCATTAAAATTCTCTCTTCATTACGGGCAATAGTCTTCATCCCTTGTCCCTTCATTGCGTGGGATCCCTTCGGGGGCTTCCCTTGATTTAGCTCTTACTGGCTGTCCATGATATTTTCAAGCTTTCCTTTAGGGGTTAGGCCTAATACTTCCCTCTTTTATCTTTCCATGCATTTTCTCTCATTCGATGTTTGGGATCTATAAGATCCCTTCCTTCAAGGGCTTTCCATTTAACATTTCCCTCTCACTTTCTCGATCTAATGTTTCAAATGCTCGAACTAGTAGGAATGCAACTTGACAAACACATATATTTAAAGAAATCTATTGGTATCCTAAAGGGCGAGATGGTGGGAAAGAATTCACTAGTTAAACAACATATGCAGTAGATAGATGGAGTATGGGTGATGATGCTGATGCAATTTTAACCCCTATACCCTCTTTTTCATTCCCTCCATTCCTATTCTTATTTTCGGTGACATCATGAAAAAAGTAAATACTCAAAGAAAGAATTAGAGCTTATTCTCTGTCTTATTTGGTCATTAATTTAAAATGATTAAAGCTCGTATCATAGGGAAATATCATTTGAAAAAATACAATACATAAAGCCTCTGCTTTGATGGTTTTAATTATCATTTACATATTGTTCCTTTAACACCATAATCATTATCATCACCTCTAGGAATAGTTGTTGCAACATATTATAATCATGCAAGAGGAAGAGTAAATAAAGTCATCTCAACTACTGCTCATTTTAAAACTAAAATTGTTTTCAATGAAAAGAAAAAAATGGAAGAGTTTTGCTTACATTGACATGTAATCTTCAGTAAGTTGATAATCGAATTATCCTAGGTTGTTGAGATCTTACTGTCTTCACTTAACACACACACACATTTGGTACGTATTTATAGTTTACATAACAATAGGAATATGTAGGGCTTTACATGTATTTGACTTTTGTATTATCTAATTATATATTTGAACTTAAAATTCATAGATAGTTTCGCAATCTCAAACATTCACATATGCTAATCCCACCAAATTAAATAACAATTAATCTTCTCAACTTGGTCATAGGGCTGCTAGTTGTGTTGGTTTCCCATTTCTCAAATTTGACATTCATTTTGCAATTTATCCATGCATAAAGTCATTAAGGTTACTAGCTGAATCAATTTCAAAAAAATCTCTTTAGAATGTATTTTGTATTAAATATCAAATTTAATCTCAAATAATCATTTTGATAGGTTTCCATAAATTTAAGATGTTAACATTCACTCAATCGTTCGTCTTTGAGGTGACAAAGCATCTAAGGAATATTTTTATTGTCTCATCCTTTCTAAACCATTACTTGTGAATTAGGTCCATCATGAATTATTTAAGATAAAATGATTACTCACAGAGTTCAAAAGTCATTGTTAACCTGCATAGGCATTAATCACCCAAACAAGTGGTAATTACTCGACTACTTCGTTACAAACCTAAATTACACTATTTATAATAGGAGGAGCAAGTCAAGTATTATCTTTCCTATAAAAGGCTGCTCATAGATGCTGATCTGATTTATTTACTCACACCTATCTCACCTAAGTGTTTTGCCCAAAAGATCACCTAGAGTTGTTTAGCTTTCATTTGTGTTACCAACATCTAGAGTTTTGCATTATGTCAGTGATATAGTGAGAGTCATTTGTTTATAAAAAATCATTTGGATATTTCAAGGGAAAAAAGGTTGCAAGAGAGTTTTCAAAAGAATCTATTTTTACAAATAAAAGAATTCTTCATGCAAAGAAACTATGCTTTTTTATTTCATAATCTTCAAGCAACCTTTTAGTTTTCTCAAACCTTATAAAACATTTGACTGTAGTACTGATACACGTTCACTAGAGCATAATTCAAATGGTTGTTTGCTTCTGTAGCATTCATTCTTTTGAATGTTTATATTTTCAATAGTATGCGTTAACTTAAATATTATACTAGAACTGCAAATGTAAATCAAAAATTAGCATCATGCATATTTCAAAATGAACTTAATTAAATAAAATGAAATGATCATTTTAAATTAATGACCAAAGAAGACAGAGAATGAGCTCTAATTCTTTTGTTGGGCATTTACTTTTTCATGATGTTAATGGAAATAAGAATGAGAATAAAGGGAATTACAAGGAGGGTATAGGGTTTATAATTACATCAGCATGATCCACCAATCCTCCTTCTATCTGCTGCACATGCTGCTTAACTAGTGAATTCTTCCCCACCACCTCTCCCTTAAGATACCAATAGATCTTTTTGAATATATTTGCTTGTCGAGTCGCCTTCCTGCCAATTCAGGCATTTGCGACATTGGATTGAAAAAGGGAGAGAGAAATGTTCAATGAGAGGCCTTTGAAGGAAGGGATCTTATAGATCCCAGACATCGAGCGAGAGAAAATGAGAAGAAAGATATGAGAGAGAAGTATTAGGTTTAACCCTCAAAGGAAAGCTCAAATGGATCATGCATAGTCAGCAAAAGATAAATTAAGGGAAGTCCCCAAAGGGATCTCACCCATTGAAGGGACAAAGGATGAAGATAGTTACCCATAATGAAAAGAGAATTTTGATGATTTTTTTTAAAATTAGAAAAGTATGATAGAAAAATCCTAGTCAAGCATCACATGCACATTTGGCAACGCTTAGCAGGGCATTAGAAGCCCAACACAGCATAGCAAGATTCCATCCTTCCTAACTAGATAAAAATTTTGAAAAAATGAAAATAGCTAGAGAAAAGCATTTTTATTGGCAAAGTCTTTAAAACATATAAGCAATCAAACTGACACATGCATTTCTTGAAAACTACCAACATGTTCACAACATGAATAACACATCGATGATTAACTCTACAATTAGCCATGGAACAATGTTCTTAGCAACTTTCTGTTTTGGAACTAAAGATCTTGGAAGGAGAATTTGTAGAATAGGCCATTTTTGTGAGAATAGAAACTAAGTATGGTTAGATAGATAAGAAAAAATGTTGCAACCGTTTCTTCTTTAGTTTCTTTACAACAGAATAATATATTTTTTTCTCTAGTTTCATTGTGGGAGTAGAAGATAAGAATAAAAAAGGCAATCACACCTTAAGAGGAGCTTTATCTTTTATTCATTTCAACAGGACTTGAGAATGGTTTCTCTATGCTAGTTAAAAGAAGAGGAGAAAAAGGCTATTCTAATGCACTTGTCTAGAGTCTTGCATTTCCTTTCTCCCTTCTTGTTTCCTCGTCATCGGTTAGAGTTTACACCAATGACTCTAATGTAATCGTGCTTAGAGAGGACTTGTCACCAATGCCTTTCAACTAGTCAACAAGGTTAATGTGAGGAAGACGAAGCTAATGAAATCGTTTGTATTTTGGGGAGGGGGCAGTTTGTCTTTTTATGCACCGCAAGTATGTGTGAGGTATGCGTAGGTGGAATTGGTTATGAAAGATTATAATGTATTTTTTTATGGGATATCTTTTGCCTTTAATAAAATTATATTGATGACATTGATCTTAAGTGATTTGAGAAGTCAAATGTGTAATATAATCATCAAAAACTATTGTAGGCAATTGTTGCCCAAATTTTGGAACAATGACTTAGGGTGTGCTTGGTAATGTATAAAACTTTTTGAAGAAAAGTTTTGGAGAATAAAAGTTGTCAAATGATGTGATATGATAGGGGTAATGATGAGTAATAAAGAGGATAAAGTTAAAATAGATAGGTTAGTTGTGCGAATAGTTATGTAGAAATAATTAAAAAGTAGGGTAGTTGTATAGGAAAATGTGAAAAAATAATTAAAAAATATGATAGTTGTAAAGAGTGAAAAGTTTTAGATTGAAAAGTTTTAACTTGACATTTTTTGTCAATTGCCAAACACACCCTTAGATTTATTAAAAAGCCATTCTAAATAAATGAAGTAATTTAATTGTAATTTTACAAAATTTATAGATTTTACAATTTATATGCAATTCATTGGGCTAATGAGTTATATAGGTTCACTGTCTTTATGTCAGTTTTCGATGAATTTTATAGGTTGAGTATCACGAAAAAATTTGCATATGTAATTGACAATTTTTAGAGTTTTATGAATTATACAGAAATTTTGTAGGTTGAGTATCACATAAAATGTGCATATGTAATTGACAATTTTTAGAATTTTACAAATTATGCAGAAAATATTGTTTTGCTGTAAAGTAATTTAACTTACCTTAGATGAGAGTGCTGATGTTTTATTTTTATGAATTATATGAGCGATACAAATTTTACAATAAATTAAAATCTACTACAAAATCATGAACGAATATCTGCATATTTTATGGTTTTTATATATTATTCAAATTTTTAGGAACTAGATTGATGGTTTTTATGAATTATTCATGTAATTTATATCGAACTTATTCTCTGTCGATGTAATACGAAAAATACATAAAATATCACATAATAAATTTCAAAAGTGTATTAAATCCTAAAGTCGAACATATTATCTAGTTAATATCTTTAATAAACTCAATAATTTTAATTTACATTTTCACTTAGTCAATTTCAATAGTTACAAAATTAGCTATATACACTATAATATTGCAAATTAAACTGCTATGGTTTATTTTTGATAATAATGAAATTTATTTTACAAATAATTTAGTATTATTTGTCACAAAAAGAAAAATTATGGTAAAATTGAAAGTAGGTTTTATAAAACACATATAATATCTTTTTTATTGGGATTTTTGTAGAACATGACAATTGATATTGCAATCAAGTACATTCACAACCCTCGTAATATAGAGGGAATTTTCCAGCAAGCCTTTGACACTAGAAAAATTTGTATGAAAGCTCTCACACGTGAGCGAATGTAAAACCCTCACAACTCACGGGGACACATGTAAAATTTACCCCTACCATTGAGGGGAATCTAACTTGCATCAACTCCTTATAAGTTTCGTTGGTTATCACGACGCAAAATCTATTGTGGTTAATATAATATCTTTAATCATATATATTTTAAAATATTTCATTACCACCCTATTAAAAGTTTGTTTTTTTCAAGTTTAATATAAATGAAACTTCTTAAACTTCTTAAACAAAAAAATATAAAATTTTAATTTGAACCAAAAGAGATTGAGATTTTAATTATTTTACAGTAGTAACATTTTGGTAGTATAAAAGATTTACTACTTGCAAATTTGACGTTTTATATATTTCTAAGTAATAGTAAACATTCTAATTAAGTCGAATATGATTTTCCATGATGATTTTCCATGAGACCAGATAGCCTATTTTAATTTTTCATAATCTAAATCATGAATAAATCATACTCATCAAACATTTTTCTTATGAAATTAGATTGCATGCTAACAACAAGTAGAAGCAGTGAAACTATGACAATTATTCAAGAAAATATTAAATTGAGCAAGTTAATGACTTATCCTAGAAATATATCTTAGTAATTTAATAACGATTTAATGATTTTAATATGCATCATAAACATATCTTGAACCTTGTTGCATCAACACAAATAATACAAATGGTACTAATAAAGCCAAGTCATACATCCATTCGAGCATGCTCTTCAATTGACAATGTCCAATGCTATATGAATATGATATATTATTTTATATATTTAATATAAAATTATCTAAAGTAATATGTTTAAATATCTTATACTAAACAAAATTTTAATAGTATTAATCACTAAGATTTATTTCAAAAAATTTATAGTGAAATGATACAATATTTAGTATATAATTTGAAATTTATATATTCAAACATATGCGTAAATATCAATATTAACAAGTACAAAATGATATAATGTGTAGTTTTATTTTTTGATTTTATTATGTAAAAGTAAAATACATTAACGTTTTATTATCATTTGGATTTTCGCATAATGAATTCAAGGCCCCATACATGTAGCAAAATTTTTCTCACTTTTTAAACTCTCATTTAAGTAGGATAATGCAAAATTTTTAGCTCTATTTAATAAGATATTTTATTTTTAATCAAAAATGAGTATTTTTCATGAAATACAAAATGGCCTGATCCAAACCATGGGGTCTTATTAACGATTGACGCAAGGCAACTCGAATAATTTCGAAGTAAACTCCATCTTGTCTTATTAATAGTTTGATCTCACCAAATAAGTTGGACTAGTTGAAAATAGACATGTTAGATCATATTACATGTAATTTCCATGCTATGCATCTATACTTGATATATGTTATTTAGTTATATTTAATATATGTGATCATGGACGGGTCTAGTTACAATGAATATAACAAAAGTCATCTTGATCCTATATTGGCATAACTAATAGACGAGATTGTTCGGAAATGATTTTAGCTATGATAGCAAAAGGTTTTGAGCTTATAAGGTTATATATAATTATAAAATAATATATGTAGTCTAAGTGGGTGATTGTTGGATTTTTGGACATACATATATATAATAATTATATTTACGCTATTATAAATAGCGGCCTAAATTATCAAAGTGGACTTATAAGTTTTTATAGGCCCAAATTATCTAATAAAGTATGAATATCCTATGTACAGAAACTTTATTGCCTAATTTTTAATTTCTATTTTTATAATGAGTTAAATTAGAAATAAGAAAGATAAGTGCTCTATATAAATGGTTGTGGTCTTTGGGTTATGCATGGGGATTTCTTTTCGAGCATCCTATCACTAAAAAAGAGAGAGTCGTCTTTTCTAGAAAACCTTAAGGCACTAACTTGGAAGACTAGAGACTTTCGAATTCAAAATCAACTTGCTTCTATGGATTCAAGTATGCTTTTGCTTATGGTTTATTTTTTTTAGTAATTTAGCATGGAGAATCCTAGAGTAATTATAGTTTTAATCAATGAGGTTTCCTTCCTCATTGACGACTCCTCTCGCGCAAAAGATCAGGCCTCAAGTGTCTTAGTACCCATCTTCAAACTCCCTAAGACGAAGGCATCGTAAAACTCGACGGCCATGAGGAATGCATGTCTGCCTGCACCGTGTTTAGCTATATTTCCATTGTTCTCTTTAAGATTTTCCTATTGGGAAAATCTTATTGATTAAATTCATGATTAACCTTAGGATTCCTCATGCTAAATCATGAAGAAAATAAAACCATAATCGGAAACGTACCTGAATCCATAGGAGCGGTTGTTCTTAAATTTTGTGGTTTCTGGGTCTTCTAAGCTAATGCCCTAAGGTTTTCTAGAAAATGTAATTCCTCTTTTCCAATGATGGGGTGTTAGAAAAGAAATCCTAATAGGTGCATAACCTGAGAATCACAACCGTTTATATAGAAAGCCTACCTTTCATATTTCTAATTTAGCTCATCATAAAAATAGAAATTAGAAATTAGGTTGTAGAGTTTCTACGCATAGGAGACCCATACTTTATTAGATGATTTAGGCCCATAAAACCTTATAGGATCACTTTTAAAAATTGAACCGCTATTTATGATAGCGTATATATAATTAATATATATGTGCGTCCAAAATTCTAACCATCTTCCACTTGGACTACATATATTTTATAATTATATATAGCCTTATGAGCTCAAAACCTTTTGTTATCATATTAAAAATCATCTTCGAACAATCTCGTCCATTAGTTATACCAACATAAGACCAAGACGGCCTTTGCCACATTTATTGTAATTAAACTCATCCATAATCACATATATCAAATATAACCAAAAGATATAGATCAAGTATGGATGCGTAACATGGAAATTACATATAATGTGATCTAACATACCTATTTTTGACCGGCCTGACTTATTTGGTGAGATCAAACTAAAACCAAAATACTGAATAACCAAAATACCAAATACTTTATTTCTATAGAAAATATCAATAATTGTAATATACAAAATGTGCGTCAACCGGAAAAAAGCACGAAATATAAGCTCTCACTAAACCAGAGTATCATCAAGTAATACAACACTCATGTGAGCAATATGCTCATGAAAGACCTTGGGTGGTAGTCCCTTAGTCAGCGGATCCACAATCATAGAGTTTGTTCCTATGTGCTCTATAGACACTTGATCTTCTTGAATTCTTTCTTTAACAACCAGAAACTTGAGGTCAATGAATTTTGACTTCGTTGAGCTCCTGTTATTGTTGGAATATAAGACTGCTGAGTTATTATCACAAACTAATTTGAGTGGTCTTTCAATTCCATCGATAATTCGCAGTCCTGTGACAAAATTTTGTAGCCATATAGCCTGATTGGATGCTTCAAAATATGTTATAAATTCAACTGCCATAGTGGAAGGAGCAACAAATGTCTGTTTAGCACTCCTCCAAGAGACAGCTCCTCTAGCAAGCAGATAAATACAGCCCAAAGTGGATCTAAGACTGTGTTGGTATCTTGCATGGTCGGAGTTTGAATATTCAATGATCTCTATGTTATCTGACCTCCTGTATGTAAGCATGTAATATTTTGTTCTCTGCAGGTATCTTAAAACCCTTTCGGCTGCTTTTCAATGATCCATTTTCGGATTACTCAAGTATCTGCCCAACATCCAAACAATGAATATTATATTTAGACGTGTACAAACTTGGGCATACATCAAACTTCGCACTGCTGAAACATAAGGGATATTCTGCATTTTCTTAGATTGAAAATCATTCTTAAGGTACTGTTCGAGATAGAATTTGTCTCCCTTAGCAACAGGGGCATCTTTTAGTTTACAATCCTGCATGCCGAATCTTTCAAATACTCTTTCAATATAAGTCTTTTGTGATAATCCAAGAATACCTCGAGAATGATCCCGATGTATTTGAATTCCTAATATAAAAGTTGTTTCACCAAGACCTTTTATCTCAAATTTGTTTGATAGAAATTTCTTAACTTCATGCAATAAACCTATATCATTACTGACAAGTAGTATGTCATCGACATATAAGACCAGAAAAATGTGCTTACTCACACAAAACTTGTGGTATACACAGTCATCAACCATATTCATTTCGAAATTGAATGAAATGACAACTTGATGAAATTTGTAATACTATTGACGGGAAGCTTGCTTAAGCCCATAGATGGATTTCTTTAGTTTACAAACCATTCATTTTGCATCTCCGGACATAATTTTCTGATTACACCATATAAATAGTCTCATCAATGTTACCATTGAGAAATGCAGTCTTTACGTCCATCTGATGTAACTCAAAGTCAAAATGTGCCACTAAAGCCGTTATTACCCTGAAAGAGTCTTTCGATGAAACTGGAGAGAAAGTTTCTTTATAATCAATGTCTTTCTTTTGAGTAAATCTCTTTGCAACAAGATGAGTTTTATACTTTTCCACATTACCCTTTGAATTCCTTTTGGTTTTAAATATATATTTACAACCAATGGACTTTGCACCTTCAAGCAATGGGACGAGTTCCGAAACGTCATTGTCTCTTATGGACTTAATCTCTTCATCCATGATATTAATCCACTTTTGAGAATTTTTATTTAGCATTACTTGACGAAAGTTGATAGGATCATCTTCCATCATCGTAATGTCATCCTTGTTGGTCCCGAGTTTATGGCTTAACCCAAGAGGGGAGGGGTGAATTGGGTTTTTAAAAATTCTTTTAGATAATCTTGGATACATCCCCTGTTATGATCTAGCCCCTTGAAGCAAATAAAACAGAAACTTAAGAGTAGCAAACAGAATACACAAGTTATAGTTGTTGGGGACAACCTTCCATACTCCACTTCTCCAAGATCACATCGTTGTGACTTGGGTTCCATTATGTATTTCACCAAATACAATAGAGTCTCTGCTCTCTTCTAGATTCATGGCTCTAGGGGGCTTAAGACAGACTTAGCACAAGTAGGTGATTAGTATCACTCCAATTATACACTACTCTTCTTTCACTTGATCTTAGTCACCAATACTAAATCAAGTTCAATACAATAGGAAAAGTAATAAAGAAAGTTTCTACATGTTACTTTTGTGTAGAGGCAGATTTAGGACGTAGAAGAACTTGTGAAGAAGACTAAACGATTCAGCAAGCAGTTCTTGACGGTTTGAGTGCAGAGTTCTTCTTCTGGATGTTGGCTTGATCACTTAATGCACTTAGAGATGAGAGTTGTGCTCAATCAATGAAGTTTCAGCTGCCCACCACGTCTGTCTTGAATGCCTTATATAAATGACGAGAGTATTCGAACATTTTGTGAGAACTAGGTATTTTATTTTATTTTTATTATAACCCTTCTTTATTATGAGGTAATTTATGAACATGCTACTAGGAATTTATGATGTTAATGGATTAATAACTTATACAGACATTGTTGAGCACTACAACTATTTTCCACCTCGCAGAGTAAGTACTGGGTTCGACCTGCTTGGTCAGGTCGCGGGGGTCAAGGGGGCAGCACCCCTTACGAGGGTGAAGGGGGCAGCGCCCCCGGAGAAATTTTTAACTATTAAGTCATAGAAGTGGGAAAGTAAATTACAAATTGCGATTAGACCTGACTCATGCTCCGGCCCGACCCGACCTGATGGAGGTTCAGTTATAAGGAGGAGCCCGCGAGTTAGGGTTCATCTTCCATTTTGCGCCTAACTCCGTTTCCCTCTTCTTCTCTTCCTGTTCTCTGCCTCTTCTTTTCTTTCCTCCGATTCAGTACGATCCATCTGTGAATTTCTTCAAGAAATCTCTACTAACTGCCTTGGAAGTCATTGATTCCAGTCAAGGAAGCTCCGAATTTCTGCAATCCAAGCCCAGGGTTGCTGTTTTTGGGGAAAATCATGATTAAGGTAAGTAGATGCTACCCTTCCTTGATTGAATGATGAAATCTTGTATTAAACATGATGTGAAACTGGGGGGTGCGTGACACCCAACAAATTCATGGTTTGGGGCGTAGTGTTCGTAACAGCTAGGGTAAGTAAGGTTTGAGGGGAATTTGTCATGAATGAGTGAATTTATGAAGTAGATGACTCGTTAGCAGCTTTTGTATTCTTAAAATGTGATATTAGTTGATTCGAATCAAACGAGGGTACGAACTAGAGCTTCCTCTTTCTGTGCCTATCATGTGTTTGTTAAAATGCTCGTATGGCAGTTTTATGCATTGAATTGAAAGTAAACCTTGTTGATGTTATATGTGTGATTGTGACATGTATTCTTGTATGTTATGTATGAGGTGTTATTTAAAATAATTAGTTGTAAAAGGGTTGTTCATGGCCCCTAATTGACATGAGGGGAGGGTTGTTCATGGCCCTTGATTGACATGAGTGGAGGATTGTACGCGTCCTTCTATTTATATGTAATTATATGCATACGATCTTGGGAATGGGTATCGGACCCATATATTTTATTTTGATCATGACATGTGCATCCAAAACTTTGCTTATTCCACTTTGTGCTAACCATTATCTACTTACTGAGTCTATTTAGACTCACGTGATTTATTATTATTTTTGTTCTTTAGATCCCAGGTCAGGTGGGGAACCTCAAGATGGGGCAAGTGGAAGACCAAATCTTAGAAACCATTAGAACATCTCTAATTAAAGTTATTTTAATGTTATGCTCTTTTGACATTAGCATTATGTATACGGTTATGGAACTAGATTTGACCTTGATAAACAGATTGTATTCAGTATTTTGAATTGGATTACGATTTATGTGGATGCATGTAGTTATGATCATTCGGTTTGCTTATTGTGTATGGATAAGTTTGAATGATTTCCTTCCATATGAATTCCCTTATCATATGAAGATACAAATATATAACTATAGAGTTGAATGTCACATATTGTAATGAATTTGAATTGCTTATGCATAACAGGTTGTGTATTACATACCACCCCTTATATATTATGGGGAGATACTGCCGAAATTTTCGTAAGTCATATGGTATCCTTTTGACTAGTTATCACGAATATTTAGAATTGGGGCGTTACACATTTGGAAGTAGGTGGTGCGCATTAAATGCGCCGACGTTTGAATATTTTCGACCTTTACGAACCAAGTCGCAGGTGGAGTTGACTTCGGGTGTGACTTCACCCAAGTTGCAGACTGGAGTTAACTTATTTGAAACTCAATATGATCATCTTTTCTTGAAATCTTTTAACTTCATGTCTTGAAGTTGGAATGTTTGAATCTAGGATTTCATAGAAATGTCCAAATGAGTATTCCTTGATTTGTTCATATGATTCTTCTTGTCTTGGACTTGATTTATCTTCATTCTATTCTAAGTCGAATGTTCAGGTCGACTTGGGCTCCAACTTCATTCAAGTCGTATGCGAAGTCGACTTGGGTATGCGACTTCACTTTCTGAATTCCCAAATTCAGTGCTAGAGATTTTGGGTTCTTCGAAGTCGATATTGGAGTCGACTTGGTTTGCGACTTCACCCAAGTCGCAGATGGATTCGACTTGGTGTGCGACTTCAGCAACTTTTGCTCCTCAGATTCAATGTTGGCCATAAAATTGCATTTTAAGTCGATGCTGGAGTCAACTTGGGTCTACGACTTCACCCAAGTCGCAGGTGGAGTCGACTTCGACTACGACTTCACCTGTCCTTGTGCCCAAATTCAGCGCTGGAAGGTTTTATCCGTTTGAAGTCGCATCCGGAGTCGACTTGGGGATTGACTTGACCAAAGTCGATGCCTGAGTCGACTTGGAAATTGACTTGACTTGTCAGACTTCATATTTTTTATTTTTATATCCTTTAAACATTTCATAAAACATGTTAGTAGCCAAAACTTACTCAAATTGAATTGTTAATCATCAAAACATAGACTTTGCTTATTTTTCCATTGATTCCAACACTTGTTTCCAATAATCCTGATGTTCTTGGAGAAAGATAATATAATCACTAAAAATTGCACTTCTCCTTTCCCTAATGGATCTTCTTAATGTCATTAGTTCTTGAGATTGTTGAGCTTGATCAGGAAAGTTGACAACAATGTCTTGTGATTTTGGTATTGTTGGTCGAACCATGTTAGGAACAATGATCGAAGGATAAGTTACTAATTCCTCCTTAAAGACATAGTCTCTAATTTTATCCTCCCCCAAGTTCAATATCCTCAAAGAATCTAACATTTTCTGTTTCAAAAAGGGATATAGATGTGGGATCATAAAATTTATACCCTCGGATCGTTCAGAATATCCAACAAAATAGCTGCTAATTGTTCTTAAATCCAATTTCTTTTCATTTGGCTCATAAGACCTTGCCTCAGTTGGACAACCCAAATACGTAAATATTTTATGCCAGGTTTTTTGCCTGTCCATAATTAATAAGGAATTTTAGCGGTTGCCTTGGTTGGTACTCTGTTAAGGATATAAGTTGTAGTCTTTAATGCCTCTCCCCAGAGTGAGTTTGGTAAAGTAGTATGACTGATCATACTCTTTACCATGTCATTTAAAGTTCTATTTTGTCTTTGAGGAACACTGTTCATTGTAGGACTTTCTAGCATGGTGTACTATGAGACGATACCGTACTCTTTAAGGAATTTGGCAAAATGCCCTAGACGTTGTTCACATGATCCATCATATCTATCATATTATTTATTACTACGATCAGATCTAACGACCTTAATTTTCAACTTCAGCCTTAAAAATTTTAAACATATCCAGTGATTGAGACTTGTCATGGATGAGATGTAGGTAGCCATAATGAGAGAAATCGTCTATGAACGTAATAAAATATTGCTGACCGTTCCAAGAAGCCATAGAGAATGACCCACAAATGTCTATGTGTATTAGTTCTAAGACGTCTGAAGACCTGTTGGTACCGAATCTCCTCATATTTGTCCGTTTTCCCTTAATACAATTAACGCATAATTGAAAATATGATAAGTCAAGAGGATTAATAATTACATCTTACACAAGTCTCTTAATTCTTTGTTTAGAAATATGTCCTAAACGTTTGTGCCAGAGTGAAGCAAAATTCTCATCAGTTAATTTTTGTTTCGTATAAAGCAAATTCACATGCAAGGATTCAACAAAAGAAACATCTGTATCAAGCAAAGAAAGGTTATCATAATAAGATAAAGAGTCGGTACCCATAATATTTAAATTTAAAGAAAGATTAAACTGACTATTTTCAAATGAACAAAAATAACTAGATTTGTTCAATACATAAATAGAATTCAAATTCTGTTTAAAAGACGGTAAATATATGTCTCCTTCAAATCCAAATAAAAACTAGTCTTTAATAATAACCGAAATATGCCTATTACCTCAACTTCAACTAATTTGTCATCGTCTACGTAAATGAATCTTTCAGCAGCTCAGGCAACCCTGCATAGACATACTTATGTGAGTAGTAGCACCAGAATCTATCCACTAAGTATGTCCAGGTACATAAGTTAAATTAACCTTAGAATAAACCAAAGTGAGAAACATACCTTTTTTTTACGCCAAGCGTGTTATTTGGTACAATCCTTCTTTTGGTGTCCAAGAATATGACAGAAGTAACAGTCAGATTCCTTAGTTAATTTCTTTTGTTGTTTCTTATTTATCACCCCACCTGCAGCTTCGTTATCCTTTTTTCTTTTTTTAATCTTTTCCTTAAAAGTACTTGCCAAGTGTGCACTTTCGGGCCTATCTCGCTTCATTCTTTCTTCTTCTTCCACATAGTATAAAATGAGCTCATTAAGAGACCATTTCTCTTTCTGATAGTTATAGTTGATCTTAAACTGACTGAATTGTGCAGGAAGAGAAATCAAAATTAAATGCATTAACAAATCATCAGATAATTGTAACCCAAGTGCCTTTAGTTTCGAAGCAAGATGAGACATCTCAGTGATGTACTTCATTATGTTTCCTTTACCCTTATACCTCATTGAAACCAAGCTTGATAGAGTAGAACTTGTTTCAGCCTTATCGTTTTTTTCAAAGTGCATTTCGGTTTCTTCAAAGCGTTTTTCGATTTCATCAAGGAAATCTTTGACAGTAGTATCTTGTTCAGATATACCACTCCTGAAAGCTTCTGGAATTGTCTTGCGAATGATCATGAAACTCATGCGATTTGAATGATCTCACCTTTCAAAGTCCCGTTTTTCCTCAATGGAACTTGCAGCCGTAAGAGGGGTGAGTTGTTTAACTCTTAACGCAAGGTCGAGATCCAAACAGCCAAGAATGATCATAACATTCTCTTTCCATTGCTTGAAATTGGTTCCGTTCAGCATGAGAATAGAATTGATGTTGGCAAATATAGTAGAAGCAGATGTATTAACTGAAAATAAAACAAAAGAACACATTCACATGAGTTTCATATAAAACCTTACGAAATTCAAATAATGGCAGAGTCCATCACAAGATACCTAGCACAACATTAATATTTAATCCTTGGACAGAAATATTAACTTGTAAATGGTACTCTTGTTGTAATAATCAAATATTGATAATAAAGTCATGTCAAATAATAAGTCTTTCTTTGGATCTACTTACTATTCACATGAAAAACTAATTAATTATCGCATATTTATTACCACACATGTGCATGCAATTAGGCCAAAAATTAACCTTCCTTTGGGCCGATTAAAATTTACATGAATTACACTAACATAATCATCTTAATGTTTCAAAAAATAAATTAACCTACACAAGAGAGACTACTTTGGTAGCATGTTGTTTTAATTAATTTATTTTAAAACATCAGACATTTATTAAAAATATTTGTACCATTATTTGAATTTTAAATTCCAAAAGATCCAAAATTTAAATTTTGCATGACAATAGGTTAATTTAAAATTTTAATAGAAAGAAATAAATCATGAATACATGAAAATTAGTCTCAAATTGCCTTCTAAATTTTCATAAACTAATCATATAAATTAATTGCACATATAATTCAATAATTGCATGCGTATACATAAAAATACAAAAAACTGATATTTCTAGATGTATTTTACTTAATCACACCCTTTCATTTGAACCAGAATGTCCAGAAACATAGAAAACCGCTATTGGATTGTCCAAATCGAATAACGGTATCATAAAATATAATAAATACAATTTAGACGGTCATAAGCACGTCACATGTCCTTTATTGGGTAGGCCAGAACTCAAAAAGGTTGGGCGGTTTGGTTTGGGCCTAGCTAGATTTGGGCTAAAACTTGATTGGGCTGCCTGGGCTGCTCCCGTTGGGCTTATGAAACAAGTCCGCCCAGGCCCAAAAGGGCTGGATCTGGGCCCGCTGGATATTTGGGCCCACAGGCCTGGGCACGAGCCCAAACCCGGACAGCAGGGGTCCATCGTAAAATTCCGTTTGACGAAGGTATTTTTCCGTAATTTCCTTTGGCCAAGGGAGTTTTGTGCAATTTCTCCTTCTCTTCTTCCCCAAGCCATGGAAAACCCTAGCCGTTGCTGCCCGCCCCCGTCGCCGTTGATTCAGCCACCGCTATCCTGCTGCGCCATGATTCCGTTTCCGTTTTGTTTTTTGTTTTTTTTCATGAAGAACGGCACCTTCGGTTTTGATTTCTCCAACGTGTTCGATCACACTCTTTATATGCCAGTGTTCGTGGCGGAGATTGAACAGACGTTGAAGCCTGGCGGGGTGTGCGTTTTGCACGTGCCAGTTAACCGGCGAGGAGACGAGTACTCGGCCAATGACTTGCACAGCGTGAGGCCGCTGGTGGGTTTGGGTTGGATACGGAAATTGCTTTCCGAAAAAAAACAAAAAACAGCAGAAGAAGAACGTCTCATAAAGTAAGAGATTTCCTCTTTTCTTTTCTTTTTTTTCTTTATTTTCTTTTTTTTTTTATGTTACGAAAACTATGGCAGCTACGAAGTACGAACAGTGCTTTTGATGATGCCGCTGAATCCATATGACAAAACATCTGTATAATCGTGTGCCAACAACCATATTAAACTAAATAATTTCATATGACCCAGAATTAAATTAACAACATAATCCCAAGATCCAAATAAATTAAATTGAGAAAAAATTTTCAATGATTCAACACGAAGATTGCTATGATATCATTTGTTGGAAAAATTTTATTGATTAAATCCATGATCAATCCCAGGATCTTCCATACTAAATCACTAAGGAAATAAAACCATAAGTAGAAGCTTACTTGAATCCATAGGAGCGGTTGTTCTTAAACTTGTGGTTTCTGGATCTTCCAAGCTAATGTCTGAAGATTTTCTGGAGAAGATGAATCCTCTTTTCTAAATGATAGGGTGTTAAAAAAGAAACCCTAATATGTGCATAACCTGAGAACCGCAACCGTTTATATTGGAAGTCTATCTTTTGTATTTTTAATTTAGCCTATCATAAAAATAGAAATTAGGTTGAAGAGTTTCTACATACTTTACTAGATGATTTAGGCCCATAAAACTTTATAATATCACTTTTAAAAATTGGGTAACTATTTATGATAGCGTATATGTAATTAATATATATATGCATCCAAAATTCCAACATTTCCAGCTTGGTTCCTGGCTCCTCAAGATCTCCGCCCTTAGCGTCATCTTTTGCAGCTCAGTGGCAGGCAACAACATCTCCCTCAAGTACCTCCCATCTACTCCAACCAAGCCATCGGTTCCACCACCCCCTTTTAGAAAAATTGGTGATGAATTATGAGAATTTGCTCATTTTTGGGTCGGTGGTCATGGCAGGGCCGGTGATTGCTTCAGATGGTGTGGTGAATTTTAGTTGGTTGGATTTACTTGTACAATGTGGATTGATCTAGTGAGATTATTTGCTGTTTTACACATGGTATAGTTGATGAACTAAAGATCTAATCATCCAAACGCTTGTGCCTTGGCATTTTCCTCATTGCAGGTGGGCGGTTGAAGGATGAGCTTGTGTAATCCTAGGTAGCGCTGAACCAGGTCAAGTTAATGTCAGCATTGTGAGCAAATGGGGGATATAACAACCCGAGCTGTGGGGTGGTATATTTGGATGGCTATTTCAAAATATTTTAAATATTTTTTATTTATTTTTAAAGTTATTGGTAGGTCTGTTAGTTTATGTTCATACATATAATAAACTTACTTAACTACTTTTCTTCAATTAGTTCGATGGGTAACAGTACTTGCGATTAGAAGATCTTCTTTGCATTTAAATGTTACCGTTTTGCCAACTGAGCCGTGCACGGTTGGTCAGCGCGGTCATCATAAGTATTTGAGCTGCGCTGGTTGTGGGTTCGAATCTAGCTTTTGGATTTCGGCCTGAAACGAGGGAAAATTATTAGTGGGAGCTGTGGTTTCCCCTCCGGTTGTTTGTGGGAGCAGTGGTCTCCCGTTTGGTTGTTGGAAGCTGTGTCTTCCTGATTATTTAGTGGAGCAATGTCTCTAGATTTGTAAGAATATCTCAGGTCTTCAGTGTAATATGTGTTGAGATGTATGTAAATATATTCCAATTTAAAAAAAATGTTACCGTTTTTGTTTTTAATTGAATTAGCAGGTAATTTTAAGACTATTTGATTGGATTTGTTTTCTCCTCTAACCTCAAGACTTAGCTGCATGAGATTGTTGAATTCCACCCACAACAAAGACGTCTAAGGATGACAAAAGTACGTGATCATGTATATTACAGTTTGTATAAATTACGGATTCTTTGATTTTTGACTTCTGCTGATTTATTGATGGTTTTGTAGGAATAGGATATGAAAGCCTTTCAAAGCTCTAAAGAAGTAAAAGGAGCACTACTCAAGGCAACAGGTTATGGAGAGAATGCACATGGGTGCAGAAACAGAAGTCTTTAGCAATGAATGTTAAAAAATTCAGTCAGTTCAAGGAAGATTTATTTGTAATTGAAATTTCAGTCAGCTCCTTGGATGGTTCTTGTTGCTTGTATTTCGTTTTTAATCGAATGCAAGAATGTCATCATGCAGTTTGTGTGGAATTAAAGAACTATGGACTTCGCATTGCTAGAATGCATTAGGACGTGTATAACAAAAAACTCTGCTAATCAGTACCACCAAAATGAATAGCCTAAACAGCAGTAAGAAAAATATGGTAAACATTTGATTTAGACTATTTGCAGTAACCTGCCAATTGAATCAATCGGCTACGTATGGCCATGCATAGACCTGAACAGAACCTCAACTAATGTTAACTACTAGGAAACAGATCAAGGTAACTTGTAAAGGGAAAGAAGCTTTCTTTAAGAATCTCTACATAAGAGTCTATCTTGACATCTCAGAAAACATTTATAGTAAAAGAAAATTATTTCAGTAAATAAAAGGGAGGCTATTAATTGATATTTCCATTATGTTACAAGTATTCAGTCTTGCATTAAACATGGACCATCATCATAGTGATCATCACCATTATCTTCATCACTGAATTACAAATATTCACCAATATCAATACTCCGCATCTCCTTAAATATGGCATCTCACCTTTGTGTCCATATTGGCAGCAATCTTGCCATTGGCCAGAGATAATGCTGTCCTCTTTTATCTTGCCTTTTTGATATGAAGTTGGACAACTTACTTCACATGCAAGGCCATGTTCTTCACCTATTTCACTTATTTTAGAAGTCGAGGGTAATGTCAAACAATTGATGTGAATCACATTTTTATGAAATCTAAATACATGAAACTAATTAACATGCTAGAAACTTGTGTTTGTGGGTTGGGGGGTGTGGGGGAGGGGGGTGTTGGTGTTGGTGTGTGCATATGTATGGAGGAAGAAGAATCCTTTGAAAAATCTTTCTCCTCATCCTTTTCCACAACTACCCTCTTTGATTAGTCACCTCCTCTCTTCCCTTCCGTTCTTCGTTCGCACCTTTACCGGCAAGAAAACCATCATCATTCTCATCTTCATCCCCAACGCCCCCAAAATAGGTTATTACCATGGCGCAGATGGGATTTCTCCTAATTGTCGTCTGTCAACACTTCCTATCTTCTTCTCCACAAGGCAAGGGTAGAAACTGATCGTCACTATTGGGGTATAGCTCTGATGCTCATGATTTGCATGGATGTGATTATTATTGTCTTTGGAGGTAAGTTCTCGGTCTTATAGGATGCGAGATTAGTTATGACATCTCTGGTTGATTTTGGTGTAGATTCTGCAAAATTAGAATTTTCATAATATTTCTTCGGTAGTTGTTATTTAAGTTTTCTGGCGTTGAGGGCAAACAACACTGTCGTAATCTTTAGGCAAAACGGGGATTTCAAAAGTAACCATGGCAACATGGAACGATGATTAGATCAAATTGGTGATAGATGAGTGGGTCGACTTTATCCGATTCGAGATGGCATAGTAGAGGTTCATTATTGAATTGGTTTAATAGAGGTACCATTGGCATTGAAGAGTGGTAGGCACCAAATAGACATTAAATCCAAAAGAGAATAGCAGTAATGGTGGTGTTGAGTGTAGAAGAGCAGAGGTGGTTGCCTTCTTGAAAACCCCAATCCAAATCTATAGCCATAGCAACTTCGACGTATTCATGAAATCAGAAATTGATTGCCGAAGCCGCCAATTATTGCATCCATCCTCTGAAATTCCAACCCGATTGATGTCATGTTCTAAAATTGCAGCTTCCATAAATCCAACTACTTGCAGCAAACAACAAGCTTAGCAAATTGTTTCTCGCAGCCATCATCGCCAACACAGAAAAGACAACCATTGGTCAGTGTCAGCAGGAGATGAACAATAGAAGAAGAAGATAGCTCTCTTGCGATGAATGGATGTTGGGTATTTTTAATTTTTTTAGGGCGTCAAAACTAAGCCCCCTGTTCCAAGGATAATATTGTCACTTCCACTCAAGAATGATGGCCATTGATAGCTGCCGTCAGACTTTTGGGTATATTTGATATTAAAGATGTACATAGTGGATGTATGTGAAAGATTTCAAATACAATGGGTATATTTGTAATTAAAAGCAAAGGTTGCAGGTATATTTGAAATTAACCCTAAAAATAAACTTGCTGACTAGAGAATAAAAGGAAAATAAATAAATAGAACTGATTTTTTTAAAGAAAAAAAGATCCATTTAAAGAGGAACAAAATTAACTCTCAATCTAAAAAACTCCATAGATTTGAAGGCACGAAGAAATGGATTTTCAGATAACAAGCTCCAGCAGGAAGTGGTTCACAGAAAACAGCATTAGAAGATCAGCGTCAACATCTGCAGTGAAGCTCTTGGATATGTCTGCAGCTTCAGGCTGATTTCCTTCAGCTTTTGTAGATCCAGTTTTGGGGCAGTGAAAACCATTCTCTCCAACACCACAGCGCTCTTGAGCAGGAGTTTTATGAATTTAAGCTCAATATGGCTTCCCTCAAACTGTTTGATCTCTACAACCTTAAGTTTGTTCAACGTCCACTCATGAGGGCAATATTCTGATTCTTGGCATCCTCCGTTATTGGTCTTCATCTACACAACCAGAACATTTGGAAATAAAAAAAAGTCATCAATTTTTTAATGTGCTTTCAGATTTAACTCGAATAATTAGTAAATAGCAGTAACAAGTATAACACCTATTCCCAACACCATCACCTTGTTTTAACGTCTACAGGAAATGCAGATTAGTTGAACAACTGGTTTCACCCAAAATCCTCCAGACATATACAAGTACATGGTCACATCCAATCCATTTGGTACATACAGATGGCTGGCTAAACCACTAGATTCACATGGAGAACCAAAAATGAACCAGGATCTAGTGTCGCCTCTGAATCATGAAAAAAATAAAAGAATGCTGTTCTTTTATGCACTTGACAATTGCTTCCAAATTTGTTAGAAAAAACAATATGCTGCCTTTTATGCATGAAATATAGTGGTACCAACT
Organism: Annona cherimola; assembly: GCA_030490835.1. NCBI lineage: Eukaryota > Viridiplantae > Streptophyta > Magnoliopsida > Magnoliales > Annonaceae > Annona > Annona cherimola. Next base: position 29,701,085 of record CM059971.1, on the reverse strand, counting down.
CACCTGAGGACCAAATTGGAGCACACTGTCATGTGCCACATTTAAAAGAAAAAAGGAAAAATAAAGGAAGTTTGTGTTCTTGGAACTGCATAAATATCCACGCAAAGTCTATAAATGAGCAAAGAAAATTTTGGTATGGCTTAGTTGAAGCTGGACTAAAGAATGCACAAAGCACCTTCAAACTAGGTTTGGAATTCTTGAACTAAAGCTATTTATTCAAAATCTAATTTGTCATGTAATTTGAGCTCAAGCTTAAGCTGAGTGAAGTGATGATTCTGTGATACTTTAAACATGCATGCATGCATGCTTCTTATGGCTTAACAAGAAATAGCAATAGATAGTAGTGGTAATGAGAATCAAAATGGGATACTAAGTCATGTCACATGCACCACATTTAAAAGAGAAAAATGTAAAGAAAAAAGTTCTGATGAGTTAAAATCAAAAGGTTAGGGAGAAATGGACTCAACCTATTTAAATTATTGCAACTTCTACAGTATTCACACCAGGTCTATAAAATCAGCAAAGACATGCTTTGTGAGGCCTAGATTTGCCTGTAATAAAGCTGAAAAGGGCATGTCTAAAGTCTAAACTTGACTTGCACTCCTGAGGTCAAACTATTTATTCAAAATGTGACTTCTATAAAATATTGTATGCCAAAAATTTGAGCTCGATGAAATTTCATTTCTCTTACTTCTTTACACGCATATGTAAATTATTATATCATACTGTGTATAATGGCAATTCAGCATGCTACAATTCGAACACAAGAACAAGCCAAAATCGAGCCTAAGCAGAGCCAAGATTCTGAAATATTTCATCAAAATTGATCGCTTGGTTTTACATGTTCCAAAATAAGCAAAGGCCTGAAAGATGGCCAGGGTCGCGTTTCAATATGCTTATGGACTACCTGGTAGCAGAGTAGCATGTACTTTTCACATAAGAAATTAGACCATTTGGTATGCAGCTTACACAAAGACCGGGTAGAAAGTAACAAACCTCAACAACAAGAGTTTCTATGTCAAGGCAGAACTTGAATAAGAAAGTAATAGCTTCAAATGCATCTTTCTTGGACGTGACAAAGACCAGCTCCAGAAACTTCAGATTAGCAAAGGAAGTGGGCAGATGCATCTTCAAATGTGTCATCTCCACAAGGAACTTAGCATATAGAAATGCAAAAATAAACAAAAACAAAAAAAATTGGACCATTCAGTAAAATTCCTAGATTTTTGAGTTTGCACAAGTCACATCCATTAGTTTGCAACCCAAAACATAGAGCTGTCCTTGGAAACAAGCAGCAAACTTACCCAGATAGTAAATAATGGGTTCATTACATCATCCTACGCAGTCTACTTGTGCATCTTCATTGTCTTCTATCTATGGCCACCATTTGAGGATTATCATCTATTCTTAAGTGTCCGCTTTTGTCTTAGGTTTATCACACGATCTTTTAGCATTGCCTTTAGTCTATATGGGCTCGGCTTCTATGTAACCAGGTTATATAGAAGCAATCTCATATAACCCCCTTAATTTTTAAGATATTGATGATTAATTTAAAATCCAATTCATTCATTGTCTTTAACATTACTTGTTTATCTAGGAGACCAAGTTTCGTCTAAATCAAGTATGTACATGGGCCACATTTGCTCAAAAATATTTAAATCCATATGTAAATTATAAAAAATGCTTAGATTCATTTGCACATGTATTAGAATGTAATAATACTTTATAAAATCATGTATCAACATAGAAGTGATATTTTAGATTGTTCAGACATTGAAAAAACTACTTTAAATTGATACTTTAACATTGAACGTTGATTTTACACAATTATATTTGAGACCCATACATAGTGAAATTTTAAAAACAAAAAGGTTTCTAAAATACTATAAATGATGTTAAATATAATAGATGAAGTGAATTTTTCATCAACAATCAAGATTTTAAAAATATAGAGGGTTACATAGAAAAGTGTGGGGGGGGGGGGGGGGTCATACAAGCATCCCCGAGTTTGTATTATGCTTAATCAAGCCTATTGTTAATTAGCCATGGTTTGTATATACAGGTCTCCCAATTAACACACTCACTACAGCTCTAAAGAAATTATTCCATTTCTAAAAGTAGGCATTTTCTTTCCTTGTTTAAATGTATTCCTTCATCTAGTAAGTTTATAAAAGCTCCCTCAAAGGGTTTTAAAACGATGTCTATTACTATTTATCAAACACAGCCCAAAATAAGTTTGAAAAGAGAGCTTCAAGCTTGATGTTGCAGCTTTGGCAGGAAATTATGCCAACTGGAATGATAGTCGCAACAAAGAGGAATTAACTACCCCAGATAAGAAGGGATAAAACTTATATCCATTCATCTTTCTTGAAACCTTAGGTAAGTTGGTTGGAATTTAAATCTTCAAAGTTCTTAGAGCTGCAATCAGATTTTCTTAAAACATATGATTTGAAGAAGTAGCCGACCCCACCTAGGTGGGAAATGGCTTATGATGATGATGATGATCATATGATGTGAAGAAGTATATTGCTACTAACCAATACTCAAGACAGAGCTTGAAGGGAACTTCCTTAACCTGGAGCCCTTGCTCCCACTAGGAAAGCTTACCCAAAAAGTCTTAGGCTTCTTTTTCTTTCTTGTTTGATGGGAAATTGTTGAGTGTGCAGGTGATAGTGAGAGAGAAGAGACAGGCAGAGTTGGAATACCTCCTGAGTCTGAACATGCAAAAGCCCTTTACGAAATTCACGCTCGGACGACCCGGTTGGAACTTCATCCCAACAAGCCACCCCATACAACAGATTCTGGAGATTCTCAATAAATGATTCTTTAGGCATATAACCGTGGTACTCCAAATGTAACAAGTGTGGGGCTGAAATCTTCAGCGGCGAAAAACAAGAACGATGATAATTACTAATAATCAAGCTCTTTAGTTGAGGAGCAGAAATGTTTACCCTCTTGATTATGTTCCATTCTAGAATCAAGGTCTCAAGACATGGACAGCAGGAAACATAAAAAATCTCAGCATTTAGCAGAGTGCAGTGCTGCAGTTCCAAGACATTGAGCTTGGGACAGCAGGGGAATATTTGCTGAATGCATGTGTGGGAGATGGAGCAGAAATCCAGCCGAAGAGATTGGAGATTAGGAAGGTTGATATGAGTATCGGGCAGTTTAAGCAGACCTTTCAATTTTATATCCACCAATGACGCGCAAGCAAAGAGCAGATGAGGAAGGCAATGTCTGCGGACTCGAAAAGTAGTTGGGTAGGGGCCAATATTCAATTCAATTTCTTGCACAAAGTGCTCTGCTGCATAACGTAGCCATCGATCGGCATGACTTGCCGGACTGCAATCCAGACGGAGTCGGAATTTCTTGAGATTGGATCTTTCCCGGCGAAGCAGAATCTGATGGACGAACTTTGCGAATTTGGTTCTCTTCCTCTGCAGCAGCTGGATGAAATCTGGGAATCGGGTTTTCTTCGTCTGCTGCTGCTCGTTACTACTAGTAGGGATAAAGGGGAAAATCTTCTCATCCAAGTCCAGAGAATGGATGGAATGCCATAAATTTTGCCATGTCTTGGAAAGAACGCAGGTTTGCACGGCGCATTGGGTGGGGAGGAAAGAGAGGATGTGATGAAGAAGTGGAGTTGGTAGATTGCTGAGGCGATCATCGTCAGCATCGCTTCTTGCCTTCTTTTTACAAGGAAGATCGGACTCGGGAGCATGCAGCCTTCTCATAATCTCGTCTCATGCAACGGAGTTGAGGGAGAATCGTTTCCATTTCTTCATACTCGGGCCTGCCAGCCTAGTCGGAAGCTTGCGGGCGGTTATTTTCAAAATCCCCTATCTTAACCTATTTTTAGCCGAGTCAGTGTAGGTTTACCTTATCTTATTTTTTTTAAAGTCAGATTGTTTTTAGTTTCAGTTTCAATTCTAAAGCAATTTTTTAAAATAGTCTTTTATAATATGGTGTATTTATTTAACATTAAAGCATTTCGTTGTAAAGATTTTATTACAAAAACTTTTTATCAAAAAAAGTTTATCAATTCCCAAACACATCCTATATTTGAACATTATAATTGTACTATAATTTTTACTTAATATCTATAATTAATAAGGTAATGATATAATTCTAAAATATATTAATTAGATTTACTAAATCAAAGATAAGGTAAACAAGTTTTTATATTCATAAAATATATATTTTGCATATTTAAATATGAAATATATTATATAAAAGATATATTAAATATATATTATTCGGGTTGGTTCTAGGTACTCGGATCTTAAAACATACCCTAATTTAGCCGGACATTTTTTATTTAGGACCTACCAACCCTATGAGTAGAAAAATAAGAACTTAAAAGAATAGTCAACAAGTTGACCCATGGGTATCCTACTCAAGTTGCACATCTGTCGATATCCATAAATAAAATCTGTGTCTAGTATAAGAATGTAATAATGTATATTAAGAATGGAAAAAATAAATGAAAAATATAAAAAAAATTTCAAAGTAAAAAAATAAAATGTTGAATTAAAAATTAAAATAATTGTCTCAAATATATGGATACAGGTTCTATTCAAGGATCTTATATCGTTTAAAACAACCCCCTAAGTATGTGAAATAATTCAAACACTTGAGAAAAGTTTGGATTGTGTTATACTATACTAATCTAATTTTGCTCATTTTACTTCAAAATACTTAAAATACTATCTGATTTTACAAATTTTACTTCAAAATACTTAAAAGTGTAACCTTCTAAGTATGTGATTTTGCGTACTCATTGCTTTGAATATTTTCAAAACTAACCTTCTAAGAGAGTATTCGGAAAGTGATAAAACTTTTAATGAAAAATTTTTTAAGTAGAAATTTTTGAAATAAGAAAGAATAATGCGATATAATAGGGGCAATGACAAATAGTAAAGAAAATAAAATTAAAATAGTTAAGCTAGTTGCATAAGTAATTGTGTAGAAATGATTGAAAAGTATAATAGTTATAGAGGAAAATATAAAAAAATAATTAAACAATAGGATAGTTATAAAAGATGAAAATTTTTGAATTTATTTGAAAAAACACTTATATTTTTAAAAATATAATGTGGACCATCCAAGCTCACTATTGTTGGATGATTCCAATACTATTAAGAATGTCGATTTTCCATATAATTATTAAAAAATATACATTGTGGAATTTACTGTAGAAATTTGTATATAATTATTTCAAAATTTGTATTATTAAATTTATTGGAAATTTTTTTCTCTATGTTAGTATTTTAAATTACATTTTGTGAACTTATTTGGAGAAACACTTTAACTAAAAAATTGTCGGACCAAAACAAATAGGAAGCTACATGATTATTGAAAATATTACCTTTTATTTTGCATTCAAATGAATTATTTTTAACAATTTAATTTTAAATAAATTGACTTTAGTTGATTATCCTATTCGGTCCTTGAAAATGAAATGGTCTTTGCACTTGCTTTGCTTCTGCCATTTTGGTGTGCTTACAAGTAATTGCAGTTGCATACTGCACAACTGCAGCTCTAGTCTGGCACATTTTCTACCAACATTTGCAAAGTCGTCAACCAGAGCGCCTTCAATGAATTTGTGAAATCGTTTTTCATCTCCCTTATTAATTGAGGGTGCAATAATGCTCCTGGCGCCTTTAATGTAGGCATCGTCTTTGTATTCGTAGCCTAATCACGAGTGCAGTTAGGCAGCATCTAAAGACAATTTTTACTTTGAAAAATAATCACGAAGTTTTACATGATACTAAACAAGCCCTTAATATATTTTGAAATTTAGATTTTGAAATTTATCGTTAAATAGTTTTTCAAATAATTATTTTAGAATTTATATTTCAAATTTATTATGAAATTGTTCTCCATATATTTTCTACAAACCTAATAAAGTGGAAGGTGATATAGCACACTTCAAAGATGATCCTTCAACTTATGAAGACAAGCAAAAAAGTGACAATTATAAACCCAATATATGTCTCATTCATATACATCATACAATTAAGAAGTAATTTAGTTGAACATCACATGAAGAGAAAACCTGTAGCGCAAGCACTAAATTTTAATGATACATTACACACGTGGTAGTTTTCCACATGCCTTGCAATCACAGAGATTGATGAATGGTCTATCAAAGTTTAAGCAACATTTCTCACTGTCACATAGATTAGTCGCCATAGTTTGTTCTTCCATGTTACCTTTTCTAGTAAATTTTTCTACACAATTTTAGCCTCTTTAGTGTTCCTGAAAGCTTGGTAACAAGCTCCTTTTAATGCATTCACTTAGGTATGTGCTTTTGGCCATGATAGGCATATGCTTCGTTGATGCCTTGTAAAAACTACATATGAGAGCACCATCTTCGAATTTATCAACATGTAAAATCATGGTAAAATATATAAGAATTAATGGGAATAGTATAATATTTAAAGTTAGCTCAATATCATTGCTACCACAATCAAATCACAAATAGCATAACAGAATCAAATCAACAACAATACAACATCATGTCCACAAGCTTGAATAGAACTAGGAGTTCTTTCCTACACTACTTATGTCAACTTGTCCTAATAAGAAAACCATTTCAGCTACAACAATTAAACACCAATTGAGAAGAAATGTGTCAAGCTTGAGAAGTAGAAAAAAATGTATTTCAGATAGTCCCTTCAACCCACCTTATCTACGTGTGCAGATTGCATTGCAACATTTGGATGCTTATCAAAATAACACATGGCATGTCCTAGTTAACGACTAGATAAATGTTGTAAATATGTGGTAAGCATAATCTATGTTTTAATGATTAACAATTCAATATGAGTAATATCAAGGTACTAACGAGAGTATTGAGTTATTTTAAGGTTTACATATTTCAAGAATCAAGCTTGGTAGGTCAAGTCGTAAGTCAAGTCGACTCAGGCATCTACTTAGGTTAAGTTGATATCATAGTCAACTTCAGTATCAACTTCAGAGCAACATTTTTCGATAGTGCTAAAATGTAGACACTTTAGCAGGCGAAGTCACAACCGAAGTCGACTTCACATGCGATTTGGGCGAAGTCAAGTTGACTTCGTCAGCAACTTCAGATATCTTTTGGGTCCAGAATTGAAACCTACAGAGTCAAGTCGCAGTCCAAATTGATCCTGACATGCAACTTGGGTGAAGTCACATATGAAGTCGACTCAGACATACGACTTGAGTGGAGTTGTGAATCAAGTTGACCTTGACACTAAACTCAAATAGATGAAGTCCAAGTCATAGAGTCTTAAGCTCAAGAATGACAAGTTTCAACCAGATACATTTAGTTATCATCAAATGCTCAAAAGTGACCAAGTTCAGTTTTTCAAGAAGATTGAAAAGACCTCTAACACAAACGAAGACTTATGAGGATTAAACATGAAGAAACAAAGAAAATCAAACAAACAAATCTAGATCACATTATGTTAAAGTTCCAATGAATCGTATAGTAAGTGAAATCGCAACCCAAGTCAACTTCACCTGCGACTTGGGTCATATTTGAGACCAAGTCGACTGAAGAGAGGAACTTGATTGAAGAATTGAAGATCGAAGTTACAACCCAAGTCGAATCCAATTTGCGACTTGGATGAGGTCGCATCCGAAGTCGACTCTAGTCTGCGACTTGGGTGAAGTTGCAACCCAGGTCGACTCTAAGTACGACTTGAATCGCAATGGTTGAAAAAATTTGAATGTTGGTGCATTAAATACATGCCACCTACAACTAAATATTCGAATTTACTCTTCTCCTGTTTAAGACACGTCAAATGAAAGGGAGAAGAGAGAGAAAAAGCATTGATTGAGTTCAATCTCATCATTCTCAAACATTTAAGTGATCATCAAAAAGGCTTCCAAGAAGAACTGAGTGATAAAATTGCAAGTGTTGAACTGCTCCATCAATAACTCATTCTACATGTTTTTCTTTGCGCAGAAACCTGTTCTCTACACACTTGTAAAGTATAGCATCATTTTTTTATTGTTCATCTGTGTTTCCACTTGGTTAGGTATTGGAGACCAGGACCAAGCGAAGGCAAAGTAGTGCATGACTGGAGTGTGACTCGTTACTTACTTGTGCCAAGTTTGTGAAGACCCCCTAGAGCTGGAATCTAAAAGAGAGCAAGTACTCTAACTGTATTACCAATTTACTTAGTGGAACCCAATGCACTAGGGTGTGCTATTGGAGGAGTGGAGTAGGGAAGGTTGTCCTGAACCACTAAAATATCTTGAGTTTATTTTTATTCCATCTGCTTTTGCATTGTCCACATTTTTCATTCAAGATGATTAAACTCACAAGAGGTTAAGCCTCTAATTACGAAAGAATTTTCAAGACTCCGATTCACCCTTCTCCTTTTGGATTTTGCCACAAACTTGGGACCAACAAGTGGTATTAAAGTAGGTCTTTGAGTTTCTACCAAAAATATCTTATCTTTAAATGACATCCCGATTAACTTTCACTTTTGCTTTTGCTGAAGATCAATCATTCACTAGGCTACCACTATTTGATGAAAGTAACTTCGATTACTGGAAGTTGAGAATAAAATAAATTATTACGGCTACTGATATGGACTCTTGGATTGCTATTCAAGATGGAGTTACTCTATCAATTGGTGAAAAAGCCTCCGAATGGACTAAGGAAGAAGTTAGAATAGTGAAGAACAATGTCAAGTCAATGAACTCTCCTTTTTGTGCTTTGACTACTGCAGAATATGATAGGGTATCTTCTTGTAAACTGTCAAAGAAATATTGGATGCACTAACGTCAATATATGAGAGAACTTCTCCAGTCTAAAGGACGAGAATAAATATATTGATTGGAGAGCTAGAAAGGTTTAAAATGCTAGATACTAAAAATATATCTGAAATATTTGCAATATTTTCTAAAATTACTAATGCATTAAAAGGCCTTGGAAAAATAATTTCTAAATTTGAACAGGTTATAAAGATGCTGAGAGCTCTACCCGAGTCATGGACTCCAAAGATCACAGCCATTGAGGAAGTAAAAGATCTAAATAAATTCAAGCTTGAAGTCCTTATCAGTTCACTCATGTCTCATAATTTGATAAAGAGAATGAACGTGGAATATCATAAAGGAAAAAGAGCTATCGCATTGAAAGCTACGCACAACTCAGACGAGTCTATATCATCGTCTCAAAATGATGATGAAGAGATTGCTCTACTTACAGGAAAATTTAAAAAATTCATAAGAAAAGAAAAGAACTTCTAGAGATTTAAGGAGAGAAATAGAAAGAAATAACTAAACGATACAGATGTGGTGGAGTGGGACACATACATGCTCAATGCCCTACACTAGAAGAAAGCAAATCAAAAGAACGATAAGAGAAGAAAGATAAACGAAAATAGAAAATTTCAGAAGTCAAATGGCAAAGAAATGCACGTAAATGAGGAAACATCTGCAACAAGCAGCTCTTCAAATGAAGATCATGAGGCAGCCAGTTGTACTTGAATATACTACATGGCAAGAGTTGAGAAAGAAAACAATATGAACTATCTCACCCCAACGAGGTAATAGGTGGACAAACCGCATCAATCAATTGTACAAGCAGTGAAGAGCTAACCTTCAAACTCAACCACTCTAATTCGAAGTTTATCTACTCTTCTACTCATGATTGTCTCAAATATGCTGAGTTAGATGAACTGCAACAAGTGTATGATTTATTGTATGATGAAATCAAGAAGCTATGCTGCAAATTCACACTGAAGAAACAACAATGTGACCCAATTATCATTGTGAATGGACAATTAGCTAAAAGAGTCAACCGCTTAGAAGATGAGAACAATGTCTAATAGACAAAGTTGAGAGGTTAAAGAAAGAAAATGAAATGTTAAATGAACCATTAGCCAAATTTTCTAATCCAGGAAAAATGTCAAAATATTTTTAAATATGATCACCCAAAACAACAAAAGGGGACTTGGGTATTCCACATTTGAGAAAGGTGAAAGCAGTAAATCAAATGGTTCAAAATTGGTAAAAACCAAGCAAAGACAACTATCTTTCATAAACCAAGAATGAATTATGTTGTTTGGACTAGAAGGCTGACTTGGAAACCCCATAGTGCATTGAGCCTTACTCCAAGACTCCCAAGGACATGCAATTTCTGTAACAAGTTGGGTCATAAAATTCATCAATATAGAATAAAGAAATTACATGACCAATGTGCCAAATTAGTTTGGGTATCGAAAAGCATTAAATTTGTGCCTTCCAAACTAGAACAACGTAGACTCCAATAGCTTACCAACCCAAATGGACCCATAAAATGGGTACCAAAGAAATAAGCTTCATGTGAAAATTTTTACAGATATATTTTAAAGCAAAAGCTAGCAACATATGGTTCATGGACAGTGGTTGCTCAAGACATATGACAAGAGAAAAAGGATTGTTCCATGATATTAAATCGTGTAATGAAAGAACTATTGCATTTAGAAATAATAAAAAAGGTAAAATAAAATATAAGGGAAATATTTATAGTATTTTAAATGCATGTATTGAGGATGTGCTATTTTTCGAAGGATTCAAACACAATTTAATGAATATTAGTCAATTATGTGACAAAGGCTACAACGTTGTGTTTGAATCTTCTAAATGCAATGTCTTTGATGGAGATCACATGGTCTTTAGTAGCAAAAATATAGAAATATATATTTGGTTTCCCTTGATGAATTGGATAGACAATGTCTTATGGTCATTGATAATGATCCATGGGTGTAATATAAAAGACTTGGACACATAAATATGTCAAACATTCAGATCCTATGGAAAAGAAGTCTGGTAGAAGAGTTTTCAAAGCCTAAGTATGACAAAGATAAAATTTGCAAAGCATATTAACAATCCAAATAGCCTAAAATGTAATTTTTCTCTAAAAATAAAATTTCAACCTTAAGGCCACTTGAATTATTACACATGGATCTCTATGGGTCATTCGACATTTTGACTTTTGCAGGAAAGGAGTATGTTTTTATTATTATTGATGACTTTTCAAGATTCACATAGATAATACTATCAGCTAGCAAAGATGAAGCCTTCTCAATATTTGTTACTTTATCAAATTTGGTGCAAAATAAAAAATAAAATATAATCATATCAATTAGAAGTGATTATGGTGGCGAATTTGAAAATAAATGATTCATAGAATTTTGTAATGAAAAAGGAATTCACCATACGTTTTTTGCACCAAGGACTTTTCAACAAAACAGGATAGTTGAAAAGAAAAATAAAATAATATAAGAGACGACTAGAACTATGCTAAACAAAAGCAAATTATTCAATAAATTTTAGGGTAAAGCTGTAAGTACAGCATGTGATGTATTAAATTGAGTTACCATAAGAAAATCTTGAAAAAGACCTCGTATGAGTTATGAAAAGGTAAAAAAAACTAAATATTTCATACTTTCATGCTTTTGGTTGCATTTGCTATGTTTTGAACAATGGAAAAATAAATTTAAAAAAATTAGATGCCAAAAGTGATGAGACAATATTTCTTTGATATTTATCAAATAGCAAAATATATAGAGTTTTAAAAAAAAGAAATCAAGTAGTAGAAGAATCCATTTATGCTGTATTTGATGAATTTAACCCAATTCCTAAAAAAGAGGATGAGCTAAGTAATGTAGATGACCTATCAAAGAATCTTGAAAGTCTCCATGTGAAAAAGCAAGGGGGAGTAGAATCAAAGCTAAAACAATCTCCAGAAGAGAAAGTAAGTAAAGGTAATAATTCTTACAAACCTACAAAGGATTTGAAATTAAAAAAAAATCATTCAATGGAGCAAGTAATTGGTAACATATATGAAGGTCTAAGAACTAGGGGCTCTAGACATAATATATGTTGACATTTTGCTTTTGTATCTAAGATAGAGTCAAACTCAGTTGATCAAGCCCTCAATGACGAAAATTGGATTATGGAGATGCAAGAAGAGCACCTAGTTCCTAGACCAAAAAATAGCACAATTATTGGTACCAAATGGGGCCTTTAAAAAAATTAGATGAAAGTAGACTTGTGGTAAGAAACATAGCTAGACTTGTGGCCAAAGGGTATTCACAAGAGAAATGAATTGACTTTGAGGAATCATATGCTCCTTGTTGGCCCCGAGTTTATGGCAAAACCCAATAGGGGAGGGGTGAATTGGGTTCTTGAAAAATTCTTTGGTAAATTAAAACTTAACCCCTTATAATTTCAATCCCCTTGATGAAATGTGATATGAGATAGAATGAGAGGGTGCAAATGGAATATAAAAATGTAAACAATCAAACCAAAAAAGAGACAACAATATATAGTGGTTCGGGCAACCTTCCCTACTCCACTCTTCCAAGCACACACCCGTTATGTCTTGAGTTCCACTATTGTATTTTTAATACAATCTAGAGCACCCGCTCTCTTCTAGATTCTAGTTCTAGGGGGCATATACAATAATCACTTGTTGGTGAGACCAACTCCAACCAACCAAGTCCAATCTATTGGTGAGACAAACTCCAACCAACCAAGTCCAAATGTATTGGTGAGACAAACTCCAACCAATCAAGCAAAATCCGTTAGTGAGACAAACTCAAACCAACCCTCTGTTTTGCTTCTTCTTAAATTCGGTCTCCAACACCGATTCAAGGCAACAACACAAAACAAATAAATAAAAGAGAAATTACACTTTACAACGTGTATTCGATAAGCTCCGGAAGCTCTTTGTCTTGTGGAGATGATAATCTTGGAAGCACAGTTGTAGCACTTGAAGCTTCAATAGTTATTCAAATAACTTCAACACACTTGAATATTAGAAGATGAAAGCCCAACTTGTGTTTTCCTCTTTCTTTCCTCCTCCTCTCTTATCTCCACATTCATTCTTCAATGGTATATATAGAGGAAAAAAAGGTTCTAGCCGTTGGAGTGGAGGTTCACGCGCATCTAGAGCTCCAACGTTCGGATTTTCGACCGTTACGAGTTGAAGTCGCAAGTGGAGTCGACTTCGGATGAGTGGAGTTGTGGAACCCTGACCGTATACGCATCATTTCGACATTTGTATTTTTGTAATTATTGTATGAATAAATGAAAATTCATGAATTATATTAATGAATATGTGTATTGGAGATTGAAATAATGCAATTAGGAATTTAACCCCGTGAATAGTGCACGTGAATAGTAACCAAGGACTAAGACACGTGATTAGGAGTTAATCACTTGGATTAACTTAATCATAAAAGACGAAAAAGGAAGCTTCCCACTACAGGACAAAAATGTTTTTTTGGATTAAAATATGAATTTTCGGATTTTTAATTGATTTTTGAAGAAAATGAAGAAAAAATTCATATCTTGCAATCCGGACATCGGATCAAGATGAAATTTTTTATGGGTGGCCAAGATATGATGATGGATATGATGAATGGTCCGAGATTAATCAAGGATCATGAATTAAGGGTCAAGATTAAATGTCATTTGAAAATGAAAAAAGTAACTTTACTTTTTCATTAATGGCATTTGACTTTGATTAATTTTAATTAAATAAAATTAATGCAAAGCCTGCAATTTCTGCTGGAGCATGGAATTTTGGGGCATGATCCAATGGCCCATGATCATCCTCATCAAAGATCAATGGCTAGAATTAATTTAGCCTAAATTAATTAATTTTAAAAAAAAATAAAAAATAGGTAAAAATAGGGCTGCAATAGGGCTGCTGGAGCAGGCCTAGGGGGGCTGCACAATGCTCCATGCACCTTTTAAAATTAGAAAAAAACACATTTGCAAATTTACACCTCAAGCAAGAGGGGGTAAATTGCAAATATGTGAAAAATCAAAAAGTATAAATAGGGGGCAGGGGTGGACGTCCAAAGGCACTCCAAGCTTGAGAAATTCAAGCATTTCCACCCCCAAAACACGTTTTTGCCCTTTAGAGAAAGAAGGAGAAAGTTAGAGAGAGAAAGTGTGAGAAAAATAGGCGTATTTTCACTTCGGGTAAGTGATTTCTACCCAAATTTCTTTTGGATGTTAAGTAGGGTAAAAACATGGTTAGATAATGCCTAAGCATGAGAAAATAAATATAGATATAATGTTTAAATAGAATTATGCCAAAACATCAAAAATTTGGAGCGAATATAGGGTATTCGGCAAGATAGCATATGATATGTGAAAATAATGCTCCAAAATTGATAAATGATGATTTGAGATGTATAATTATGATAAATATGATGTTAGAATAATTATATATTAATTTCATAATTTTTGGAATTAAGGATTATGCTTAAGTGAATTTATGATAATTTTTAGTATATGGAGAAAATGATTTTTTTGGCCAAGTAAATGATGATAAATTCAAAATATAAGAAATTTTCAATGATATACTAGGCATAAGGTATGTCATGGTATTTTTTATTTTTGGAAAAAATATCAATTTTTGAAACCCATGAACAGTAACCACGTCGCTGTGAACAGTAACTACGGATGAACAGCGATTTGCTACAATGATATGCTACAGTAATTTGCTACAGTAAACAGCGTGATTTTGAAGAAAATTTAAGATTAATGTTTAAATATAAGGATGAAAATTTTGAAGAACCTATGGATAAAAATATCCACATAAAGAAATAATGCCCAAATAATATAGAGCATGCATGGGAAGCAGCTTGAATAGATGAAATGAAAATATCATTTCTCCTTGAATAGGAAAAGGAAAAGAGAAGATTGAAGACACCTCCTGAAAAGGTAAGCAAGTTATATGTTTTGCAAATTATTTCTAAAATGCTTGAAATTGTTTGCAAGTTGCTTTATGAAATTTATTTAAGGCTGGCCATACCTATAACTGCTTTACATGAACTGAAGTTCGTTTTGTGAAATTATTTATTAAATGCTTTTTGTGAAATTGTTTATGATTTGCAAATATCGTGTCGGCATGTGTATGAATGAGCATGTGCACGAGGAATAGGCCTTAGTCGAGGTAGTAAGCGGACCGGATGTCCCCCTTACTATTGCCAAGTCGCTTAATAGGCCCAGGCCGGCGGCGACCTCCCTGAGATGGGAGCATGTGTGGGATGGGCGCCTAGCTAGCGTCGCATCCAAAGGAATTTCATGAATGCTATGTATGCATTGCATTTGCATTTATGAAATGCATGAAAATGATTGAAAAATTATGTATAGCTTGTTTACTGAGTATTATTACTCACCCATGCTTTTTCAACGACAGACAGGAAAAGATGATGAAAGCCGCATGTAAAATGACGTGCAGTTTTGATGAAATATTTTGTATGTAAAATTTATGTAAAGACCATGATGATAATTTGGAGATGGAAATGAATATTTTTGCTTTATAAAACAGTGTTGGGTTATAACTATGATATGTGAAATACATTTCAGGTTAGACGAATGATGGAAATTTTCTATGTATTAATGATAAAAAAAAAAATCCTGTCGTGTGATCAGGGCAATAATCCTGAGTCACGTTTACCAATCAAAACGATCCTGGAGTAAGGCTTTTAGGCACCTCGGTTCGGGGCGCCACAGGAGTCGACTTCGGATGGGTGAAGTCGACTTCGGATGCGACTTCGTCTTGTTAAAACTCGCTGTCAACTCTCTGTCCAAAATTCTATCTTTGAAGTCGCAGGTGAAGTCGACTTCGGTTTGTTGAAATCGACTTGGGATGAGACTTCACTTTGCTGTCTGTCCGAAGTCGCAGGCGAAGTCGACTTGAGTCTGGGACTTCACCCAAATCGCAAGTGGAGTCGACTTGGCTGTGGGACTTCACTTTGCTAAACTTGCAATTTATGAACTTGAACTCTTGAAACTTAAATTATTTCACATTTTCATTTTCATACACATAATTAGAGATAAAATATCTGAGAACATTAGACAAATGTATTAGATCCTTTTTAATGATATTTCAATTATTTGTTAATCATTAAAATCAAATTAATCATTCTTAAAGCAAGATATGATCAACAATCTCAACACTCCTGTGGCCAAATTAGAAGTCATACGCATCCTATTAGCATTTGCATCTCAAATGAATTTTAAACTGTTTCAAATGGATGTAAAAAGTGCATTTTTGAATGGATACCTAAATGAAGAGGCAAATGTGGAATTACCTCCAGATTTTGAGGAAAAAGATTAATCCAAATTTATTTTTAAGTTAAATAAAGCTTTGTAGGATTGAAACAAGCTCCAAGAGCTTGGTATAAAAGGTTAAATGATTTTTTTTATTGATCATGATTTTCAAAGAGAAAAGGTTAACACTATCCTATTCATTAAGTATAAAAGAAAAGACTTACTAATTGCTCAAATTTATGTTGATCACATTATATTCGATGCTACTAATGAATGTTTATGTCAAGAATTTTCTAAACTTATGCAGAATAAATTTGAGATGAGTATAATGGGGGAGTTAAATTTCATTCTTGGGTTGCAAACTAAGCAATTAAGTGAAAAAAATTTCATAAATCAGTCTAAGCACGTCAAAGAAATCTCAAGAAGTTTGGTATGCAAAACAGTAAATGAGCAAATACACCCATGAACTCAACTATCAAGATTGACAAGGATGAAAGAGGTAAACCAGTTGAACAAAAGTTATATAGAAGTATAATAGGATCTCTATTGTATTTGATTGCATCCAGACTAAACATATTATTTAACATTTGCATGCGTTCTAGATTTCAATTATGTCCCAAAGAATTACATTTAGCAACTGTATTGAGCCACATATATATTGTGAATTTTGATTATTAATAGAGAAGAATTTGAGTGTTTAAGATACTTTAAATCATATTTTGATTGATTTAGCTTTACAAGGTATAAAACACTCACGATTGACTGATTCGTATAAAACGGAAGGAATGCATGCAATTTTGGTATATAACATGGACAAATTGACAAGCTTTGAGAAAAATGGAAGTAAATTGCAAATTTAAGACTTATATCTGAAGCAAAACTATGTTTAAAGTAAGACACTATGTATACGCAGTTATTATTCACATGTGGTACTTTTCATGCACAAATATTTATGCGCACACTGTTAGTGCATAACTGTTCATATGCACACTATTTGCGCACTATTCACCTATATATAAACACTTGTAGAGAATATCTTAAGACATCTGAGAATGTCCTGGGAGCTCGGGTTGAGGTCTGGAAAGTGAGAGAAGGCATAGAGCACGAGGCAAGAGGAGAGGTGACGAGTTGATTGAGGCGATCGAGACACAATCAGGACTTCTAATTAATAAGCCTTCTTTTTCTTCTTCTATTTTGATTTAGTTGTCTTGTTTGTGATGAATTTTAAATACAATATTATTTTGTGTTTGATTTTTATTATGAACATGCAAAGCAAACCCTTAATCTAGAGTTTGGGATGTAGCATGTGTATAATGTAGCAGATATTGTGTTTTGATTTATTTGTGAATGATATTGTGTGTTAATTTAATATCTTATGATTTAATGCATGTTTGGTGTGAAGGCCTACACTTTGGTAATGATTTACATATATTAGGCAACGGAATATTAAACCCAGAAATCTAAGACTATAAGAATAGGCATGATGACCTTGAGGAATTTCATAAACTTCCACAGAACTTAATGGATTCTAATTGACTTAATCTCATGAGAATAAGTGGTTAAGAAGATTAGGGTATACCTTGTAGATTTCGAGAAAAGGTACAAGGATAATTTAGAGATAATTCTCTTTTAATACATAATACATAGATTAAATAAACACTCCATGTATCCGTTTGCAGAAGACGTATGTGAAATTCTATATCCTAGGTCTCTCGATCTTGTGGTTTCTAATCCCTGTTCTACGTTCTACAGATCAACTTTTTTTCTATTCTTTCTTCTCTTTATCTTATTTGGTTAGAAAATGTGGCATTCCAGCCTGAGCATCACAACCTTAATCCAAGACCTTATCGATTGGTAATCAAAATGGTTATCCTGTCACACGGCTGATTTTATTGGATATTTATCCACTTAAACTTAACTCCTTAGGAGTTTATACCATTTTATACTTGCTAATTTCCATCAAATGCCTTTTTAGGTCATTATAACATTTGAGACATACACATGTGATCTCATAAAATTCATATACAATCATAACATAATATATCATGCCTTAGCATTTATTCATAAAAAAATTTCGCCAATTCATAGGCATAAAACATAACATGATTCAAATACATCATCAAAATAATCCTTTAGGATCATCATACAATCATTCATACATAAAATCATATATAGGTGTCCGTAAGAATTCATTAATTCTTGAATCTCTACTTATGCTCCTTACCTCCTTCCTTTCTCATGTGTTTGGGTTCGAAAAATAAAATGTGAGTCCAAACTCAATAAGCAAGTTATAAAATTTTTTGACAATTTATTTTAAAGGCAATACTTTTAAAAACATTTCTCTCTCTATTCGGTAGAAGACACTTAACAAGTGATCAATTGTCAATTGGAATAAAAACCTTTTCATACACCATTCATAGAAAGCATTCTGATAAACCTACAAATTTTCATTTAACTTCATATAAAAGCCACACCGTTAAATATTAAAACTTTAATTAAATACGAGTTTTAAGTGGAATTTCGTGAAAATCAAATTTTTGATAGAATCTTTGATTTTATTATAAAATGGGACATTTTGTAAATATTCTCGAACATATAAAATTATGACTCAATCTCTTAGAAAATTTTAACGTTAAAATATGTATTAGCATATTAATATAATTTAGGCAAAATTATAAAACCATCTAATTTGGAAAATCATACATACAATTATAAATATAATCTAAAATATGGTTATAAAGCAAACTATTATAACATTTTAATAATAATAATAATAAGTCAATTCAAAAAGGGCTAAAAAGTAAGTTAAAAATCTTGCGAGTTTATTAAAATTATTTTGACAAAAAAAAATTAAATATTTAAATCCTCGTTCGCTGCATGAGTATACACAATCGTACACCCCTGGAGCACCATATTCCGGTGCTCCATCTTCCCCAAATCGGCAGCCATGGAAGCAACGTCCGTCCAGGCAATCCGACTCATGACAGCTGCATTCATCTCCTCCAGCAACATTGGCGATATCGATCCGGCCACCTAGTCGCATGTGCTCCATTTGCAGCGTCGATTGAGCGGCTACATCTCCAGCATCTCGATCCCTTCGTAGCTTCATCTCCATCTTCGGCAAACTCGAACAAGCACGGTCACCGGCAACCATGGCAGAAAATCCACAACCAAACCACCGGCAGCCACAAATGGAGGCAGCCATGCCATCAACGCAGCAATCTCCTGCAAATCATCCCCTACCCACCTCCATCAATTCCAAAGCATCCCATCTGCTCGAAATCTCTCAATCAGCAACACCGAAAATTCGAGCATCGCCTCTGCAACCCATTAAACCTCTATCGAAAACACTAGCCAAGCCAAGCTTCTCATGCCGATAAATTCTCCGCACAAGCAAGCACTAAGAAACCCGTCTGTGCCAATCTCCGGCAGACAAGAAACCACGCTCAACCAGCCCTCTTCTTCTCCCAACCAGTCAAACAGGAACAGCAGCCATGGATCTCTGCCACATCGCTTAACCTGAATCACGGCTGCAACTCCATCTTCCCCAATCCAGCTTCGACCAGCCTCTATTTCTAAACGCCCAAACCCACTGTTAAATCTTACATCCGGACACAAATCCAAGCTGCCACATGATCAATTCAGCTAATCCCCCATTTCAACCAGGCAAGAACCCATATCCCCTGCATCGTCCGGCCATGACAATGGGGAACAACTATTTCGACAAAGCAAAGATCGCGTCATGCATTTTGACCGGACAACAGCAATCACCGTTAGCAATGAAAATCAGCAAAAACCCATCTCCAACTTGAACCATTTCTCTCTGTCTCCCTGTTGGGCGTTGGCCGTCATCCGCTGCTATCGGCGTGCCTCTGCTTGGAAACGAAGTCCTTAAGGAATTTGTTCTAGCAATTCCTTTGCCCTTGAGCTCGAGCACGAAGAACAGGGTGGGTTGAAATAGGAAGGGAAGGGAAAATTGATGAAGCTTTTGAAGTCCGGGATGAAATGGTTGCTCAAGGAATTCAGTTGGATGTCATTGGGTACAATACCCTCATTCGTGGTCTATGTAAGCTTGGGAAGACAAAGAAGGCCTGCCCACTATTGAACGAGGAGGCCCAACCCATGAGAAGCGTTTCCTTTGTTTTTCTTAGAGGAAGCTGCTTATCCACCGTCCATTTTCAATCAACGGCTGAGAACCGAAGGGGTACTTTTGGTACAAAATTTTTGTCGAAGGGGTATTGCGTATTGCCCGCGATTGGATTCCTCACACGCACTTCCGGCTTTTCCAGCTCTTAGGATTTTGAAATTGCTCTTTCCATTATGTCTGCCTCTTTGCTATCTAGATTCGTCGGCCTCATGCATCTCTCTGCCTTCGGGAATCCTCTCACCAGATTCATCTCTCGCGTGCCCTTAATCTGTTGTTGTGATTTCAACAACCAGATTCACAAGATTCAGGTAATCTTGCTCTTCCCATCTCCTTCCTGCTCACTATCGTTGCCTCTCTCTAATCTTCTGCTAGGTCAGCCTCTCTCTATCGCTTTGTGACAAATCTCCTCTTTCAACTCAAGCTAGGGCATTGCTTCCTCCCTCATCTCTCCGATCATCTCACTATTTATGGTATCCTCTTTCGCACCCCCTAAAATCAGATCCAAAGCCGATCTAAGTCGTTCTCTCTCTCTCTCTCTCTCTCTCTCTCTCTCTCTCTCTCTCATTTTAGGGCTTTTGATTGTCGAAAGCAGCTGTATTTTTGCATAGGAGAAGAGAGAGACAGAGCGAGAAAATCCACGTCCTCCTCCTCAGCTCATCTCTTCTCCTAAAATACCAGTTCAATACCCAGAAGATGGACGAGATGATGGAGAATTTCTTTGATGGCGGAGAGTTCGAGTACATTGAAATCGATCTAGACTACGAATTTGATGCCGCCCAGTACTTCGCTTTTACTTGTCCTGAATCTCCCACCGAAACTCATGCAGTTGACCGATAGTTCAAGAAGGCCTACACCTATTCTCATTCTCGTAAGGACAAACCTAGAAATTTTTCTTTTTTATTAGCAAATATGGTTCTTAACGCATTCATTTTCGTCCTTCTGATGTTCGGATTCACTCAGACAGATGCTGCATTGTGCGCATGTCTTCTAAGAAGATGAACCGTTCGTGTGTTTGTTCTTGTAGCTTTACATTTGCGCTTCTTCTCAACGTTGAGGAATGCAGAAACAGGGAATGTTGGATTGAGCTGTCGTCTGAATCATCTTGTATGCTGAAATATGTTGTCATAAGACCCACAGCAGCGTATTAGAGAGCGAACCAAAACCATAAACTCCATTGGATGTTGCCAACCTCTGTTGTTGCCCTTGTTCATCACCAGCATTGGTTGTGATTGTTTAATTTTATGAACGATCGCCTGACCGTGGAATTTCGCCTAATGCACGACTATGCTTGGCAAAGAAATTGCTAACTCTGGGAATATGTACTCAAAAGTTTTACATATGTTGGCATGATCCATCATCTAGTAACAATTAATGATGCCTACTAAGTTTAAAAAATTTATTAAAGTTTGGTGACTACTTTATTGTTCTTGGTTTTGCAATTGTTCTTTCCAGCTTACGTTGCAAGGATGATTTTAGAAGAAGATCTCGAGAATTGGGGGATGCTTGACGAATCCAAAATAGGGGAAGAGATCAATTCCTGTGTTGATCATTCAGAATTAGAGTCTGATTCTTCCATGATTGACGAGAGATCTGGAGGTGTTTTTTGCTCTCTCCCGTTTTGCTATTGCATAGTTGTAATGCTTTACCTTTCCTAACAATAATGTTGGTTGCTATTCTTTTCTTAACAATATTTCCATATTGGATGTTTCCACCACATTTTTTGCTTCTACAACTTTGTAGAGGCCTTTTACCGAATCCTTGTTTTCGGTAGTTTATGAAAGAAAACTACATGCAAGCACCATTATCTGAATTGGCTTTTTTTACTTTTAGCTGGCATGACGTTTCTGTGTTTGATTGCAAGATTGTGACAAGCATGAGGCCGGGAGTTGCTTCAGTGACCACAAAGACACAGAAAATTTGCAGCAAAAAGTGTCATCAGATATCATGGATTGTTCCGATAGCAATGATGTCATCTCTCATGCCGGGAAAGATGCTAGAATGGGTGTTATTTTTTATTTTGATGAAATATCCATTGAAAAGGCTCTCTAAGTAATGCGCATGCGGTGAGAAATGACCATTTTTAATTGTTTTAAGGTCATGGCAAAGTCAGATGATACAACAATTTCATTTGTTGACCTTCAAAAAAATGTTCAAAATATCCTTTCAATTTTAGCTCATAGTAAAATTTGTAAGCATCATATTTTTGAAAAGTTGCATTTTTGGGGACCCACAAATCTTCAGTTTTTTTCCAAACAGCATGTTAAGAAATTAATTTCTTAAAGAAATTGTCTTTCATTTATATTCTTGTATAAAATTTGAAATCTCAGTAAATTGTTTTTATATTAGGGTTCTAATTCAATGGAACTTAGTCCAACTTTTAAGAATTTGAATTCATGGAGCCTCTTCATTTGAGGCCCACATTGATGATTATACAAGATTCATTCCTCATTGCATTCAGAATTAAACCATTTTGTGGGCCTCATTTGATTCAAGCGTAAA
This sequence comes from Annona cherimola, assembly GCA_030490835.1. Lineage (NCBI taxonomy): Eukaryota > Viridiplantae > Streptophyta > Magnoliopsida > Magnoliales > Annonaceae > Annona > Annona cherimola. Next base: position 29,678,377 of record CM059971.1, on the reverse strand, counting down.
ATCAACATAATAAAATTATTTAAGTTATATAGAAATTTTCGAAGCTGTTAATAAAACATTAAACCATCTAAAATATTCTCTCTCTATATAGATAAATTATTCTAGAAGGTATTATAACATTTTGTTGCATATGCAAATGGATATTAGTGTTTTTCATAATTTACATACGATTATACATATTGTATATTTTTAAGCATGTACAGTACACTCAAGACTCTGATTGAATACCATGATAAGACAATCGATGTTAAATAAAATGACTGTCTGGATTTTGATTTATCAGCAAGGTTGACTCCAGATGGGGAGGTTCATGGAACTGGTTCCATTGAATTTAAACCCTTTTATATTAAATGTACCCTTACAATTTTTTAAACAAGATTTAGGTTTGTTTGGGAACATCGAGAAGGAGATGAAAAGTTTTCCTCCCATGTTATCAACCTTCTGTAATTTGTATGCCATTTAACCGTTTGCAGATAGCACTATCTACTCCTCACAATCCTGTTTCTGTCACTCTCTGCTCTGTCATGAATTATATTGTCTTTTGAAGTGTATACCTTCACTTGTTTTCTTACGTGTCATGGCCTTTACGGCCTGTAAGCGCCCTTTTAGAGCCTCAAAACACATCCTTTGATATATTATGCACATTCTAATGTTTTCATTTGATGAATAATTTGTCTTTCAAACATTTGTCAAGCTCAGTTCTCACCCAGAAAGACATGCCATGTACTCCTGCAAAATTTCTTGTATACATTTATACTTCGTTTGTTTTCTTTGTTTTCTTTTTTTTTTAATATTTTTTTCTAAACATATCCTCTTGATTATTTGTTTGTTGAATGGAAATATTCTAATTGCATAAACTTTGATGTAGGCGAAAGCTACATAACATCAGCTAGCAAGGCACCTTTTCAAAAAGTCTCAACATTGATGAAACCTACAGCAAGTCAGTTGGCCAAGCAAACTCAACGAAGGGAGATCAAAAGTTCCAGCCAATTGAAGCAAAGGTTGTTTGTAGTTCAAACTTCTTTATCTTATATACAATTTTGCTCAGCCATGAAGGTTTTTTTTTTGTTATTTAGCTGATCGTTGACACAAGTTTCATATGCAGTTATTGTATTTTCCTGAAATCCTAATTTTCTTTCAAATACTGTCAGAGATGCTTTGTTTCTAGATACAATGCAACTCGTTCTTGGGCCTTGGGGTGCGCCTAATTAAACTCATGCAAAAATATAAAAATTCTAGCATTTACATGGTGTTTTGACTTTTAAATTCACTATTCTTTTTCAACTAAACGTTGGATTAATGAAATTTGAGATTGTCTTTATACACTATCTATGATTTAAGATTATATTGAATATTTACATAATCTTATTGTTATCATTATGAATTACACATATTGTTAAATTTATTTGATTTGATGTGATATACTCCTTGCTTTACTTGTGCACCTTGCACCTTTGACAGATATGTTTGCCTTTTTGGCCTTTATTATTTGGATGTCTTTGAAGTCCTGTCTTGTTATTATGGATACTGATTCCCGAATTCTTAAGTTTTCTAAAAAAGGAAAGCTGTTCTAAGATGCAAGTTATGCATTTCCAATGATGTTATATTAGTTATGTAAATTATGTGTAGGTTTTATGAGCAATCGGAGCAGAAAAATTTGAAAAGTGTAGAGAATTCATCAGTGAATGAAAGTCATGTCATCAAGAAACAAAAACTGGAGGGAGGGTACCCTTGTAAGGTTTGTCACTGTGTTATTCTTTTTTAAATTTCTGTTTTAACTTTTCAGCATGTTCATAAATGTTGTTCAGTGGTGAAACCAGCATAACTGACACAGTGGAGTAATATGATAGCTGGTGGAGGCCATCATTGTGGCATATGTCTAGATATCATAATCCTGGAGAGCATCTCTATTTGCTCGTCTAGTGTATGATGTACTAACTCCTCAATGTTGACTAGTAGTGGCTGGCTCTACGTCCCAGTAAAAATAGAAGGTTGATGGAAGAAAGTGTGCAAATGATTATTGAAACTTGCCACCCATTACGAATAAAATCCAAATCGATGGTAAAGCGGTTTCAATTATATAATTTCAACAATTATGGTTCCATATCTAATCTTGGTTGAAGAAATTTGAAATATGAACCACTTATTTTGGTCCAACATATCAACTATGATGGTGAATTCAAGTATTCAACTAGTCGTTCAAGAGTAAAACGTTTGGACGAAACAGACTTCATGGTTGAATTTGAGTTTTTTTTTGTTAATTTCAGCTTTTCAAAGTTTTATGCCTTCATCGATCTTATAATGTATCATTTGCTGTTTTTTCTAAGTTTGCTTTCTCATAGCATCCATTCTCATTGAATCAGATGATATTTCTCTATATTGAGCACATGCACATCATTTACAGATGCTTGGTCGAAAGAAACAAATGACTTTTAGATATAAAATCTCAAAAAAGGTGAGTACCCATACGGAGAAAAATCCATTGGTTCCATGATACAATGGTTTTATATTTGATTTGCTTGCATAATTTTAGTCAGCTAGTATTCCAGCGTGTTAAAATTGTATAGCTTTTAGGATTCATTTATTGTTCTATTAATATTTGGGATGGTCTTGCTTACTCTAATATTATTGAGGGGGGTGGTCTTGCAGGATGTACTTATTTGCTCAGATCAGTCTAGGTTGAGACTCACAATTCCACAGGAACCCAAACTTGAAACATCACAGAGGGCCCATGGGATCAGGTACAGTTACCAATTTGATATATAATGGTTTTACTAAGGAAATGTGCCATGTTGTTGAGCAGTTGCTAGCAGATTTTTGTTTTTTAAAAATTAATTCAGGTCCAAGCATAGCACAGAGGTTGAAGAGCAAATCCTTTCAGCTACATCTTCATTTAAAAAGCACGCACTTTGAATAGAAAAGTTAGCATCTGCTGTTTGTGAGGATCGACTTTGAAATTATTGTATAAACCATTGAAAACAATTTTTTTGAAAAGAATGTTTAGATAAACGTTTTTACTGTTTGCAGATGCTTATGGCTCCTTCAATTCCAGTTCCACAAAAGAGCACACCACAGTTGCCAGAGTTTCAAGTGAGTGTGTACTATCCTTACAGGAAGTTGCAAAGCAATGCATTTTGTTGGAATTTGTAGTCTTTGAACATGAAGCAGTCCTGAAGGCTACTTCCATACCATCATCTGTAATGCCAAAGAGTTCATCAACACGACTGTTAACCATGACCTATACTTCATATCTTGGGACAACCCCCCTAAGCAGCATCCTCACTTCCTCACCATTAATGATTTTTCAAGCATGGTCGGAGCAGCTTGCCATTTTGCCATTTGCCAGGAAACTCTGTGCAGATGATCCAGTGCTGGATAGGATAGATGCAGAGCTCTTCCACCGCCACCCCGGTATGCTTGTTCTGGGGCGCTGGTGCATTGGTTCAAAGGAAAACAGCTCTGACCCCTGCTTTGACATGGGCAACACAACGGCCCTGATGCCTGGCCTTGGCGCCAAGAAGCTGGAAAGCCTAGTCGCTGCACTATTTTCAGATCATCTGTGATTGTGTTGAACGCTATTTTCAGATCATCTTTGATTGTGTTAAACGAATCCTGTATCTCAATTTTTGCTTCCAACAGCTCCTAAATGGATACAAATTTGGATAGCATGCTTTGCATGCTTTGAAACAAATAGGATTGTTGACATGTAATGTCTTGAATAAAAATAAGATTTTTTTCAGTTTGTAGCAAAATGTATGCAACAATGTATTACATTCCAATTTGATTTTAATGAATTTAGTTATTAATAAATCTACTACAAGTTTTGTTATGCAAGTTTTGGAATAGGTACATTGTATTAGAAAAATTAAAATATGTGTGCTTTGTGTGATAAATTGGATGCTATTCATGTCAATCTTATTTTAACATAATGGAACGGAACAGAAAACCGAGAATGTGCTCTCTCCATGCTATCATTGTCTTTTTCTTTCCCAACTATATTCAGAATCACGGCAATAAACAAATAACGTGAAGTAACCAATTGATAATTAAGGAAAAAAACCAATCTTATGTCAAAATCAGCTAAGCATACAAATAAAATAAAGTTGCAAACTGATAATTAAATTTGAATGTGTAAATTTGAAAGGAGAAAATCTATATGGTCGTGTAGTCATAACTAGAATCCATCTATATACATATGTTTTTAAATTTTTTATTATTTTTGTATACATATATTTTTAAATTTTTTTATTACATTTATAATTAATTTCTTTAATTTTTATTTAACAAGCAATGAAATAGATGAGTATAATTTTTAGTAAAATGAATTATCATGTATATTTCTTTTACGAAATACATAAATTATAGTTTATTTAAATCTAAATTATAGTTTTATATCAAAAAATTTTTATTGGACTTTAAATTTGATTAGACTTTATTCGGAGATGTTCTATAACATGAAGATTTTCTATAAATTTTTTATTCAATGTAAATATTTAATAAATTGATAGTTTTAGCAAATTTGAACCTTAAATTTATGAAAGTTTACAAATCTAACACGGAGGATTATTGCTGTGAAATATATTAGTATAAAATGAATATTTTGTTTCTTAACAAATATATATGTGTCTCGTGGGCGTTCAAAAATGAATATATATTTTTTAATATATATGTGTCCCACGGGCCTTCAAAAATGAATGTTTTGTTTTTCTAAAATATATATATGTCTATCGTGGGCCTCCAAAAATGAATATTTTATTTTCTAAAAATATACATGTGTCCCGTGGGCCTCTAAAAATGAATATTTTGTTTTTCTAAAATATATATGTGTCCTGCAGGCGTCCAAAAAATGAATATTTTGTTTTCTAAAATATATACATGTCTCGCGGGCTTCCAAAAATGAATATTTTGCTTTCTAAAAATATGTCCCGAGAGCCTCCAGAAATGAATATTTTGTTTTCTAAAAATATACATGTGTCCCGTGGGCCTCCAAAAATGAATATTTTTATTTTTCTAAAATATATATGTGTCCCGCAGGCGTTGAAAAAAAAATATTTTATTTTTAAAAGAATATATATGTGTCCCGCGGGCTTCCAAAAATGAATATTTTGTTTTCTTAAAATATATATGTATCCCACGGGCCACCAAAAATAAATGTTTTGTTTTTTTAGAATATATAAATGTTCCACAGGCCTAAAAAAATGAATGTTTTATTTTTAAAAAATATATATGTGTCCCGCGGGTCTCAAAAAATAAATTTTTTTTTTATAAAAATAAATATGTGTCCCGCGGGCTTCCAAAAATGAATATTTTATTTTCTTAAAATATATATGTATCCCACGGGCTACCCGAAAATAAATGTTTTATATTTTTATAAATGAATATTTTGTTTTTATAAAAATATATACGTGTCCCGTGGGCGTCCAAAAATGAATATAATGTTTTATAAAAATTTCAATGTGTCCCACGGGCCTCAAAAAATGAATATTTTATTTTTATAAAAATATATATATGTCCGCGGGCATCAAAAATGAATATAATGTTTTATAAAATTATCTACGTGTCCCGCGGGCGTCCAAAAATGAATATATTATTTTTTTCAAATATATAAATGTCCCACGGGCCTAAAAAAATGAATATTTTGTTTTTATAAAAATATATATGTGTCCCGTGGGCGTCCAAAAATGAATATAATATTTTATAAAAATTTAAATGTGTCCCACGGGCCTAAAAAATGAATATTTTGTTTTTATAAAAATATATACGTGTCCCGTGTGCGTCCAAAAATGAATATAATGTTTTATAAAAATTTAAATGTGTCCCACAGGCCTAAAAAAATGAATATTTTGTTTTTATAAAAATATATACGTGTCCCGTGTGTGTCCAAAAATTAATATAATGTTTTTTAAAAATATATAAATGTCCCACGGGCCTCAAAAAATGAGTATTTTGTTTTTATAAAAATATATAGTGTCCCGCGGGCGTCCAAAATTGAATATAATGTTTTATAAAAATTTAAATGTGTCCCACGGGCCTCCAAAAATAAATGTATTATTTTTTAAAAATATATAAATGTCCTACGAGCCTTAACAAATGAATATATTTTTTTACAAAAATAATCATGTGTCCCGCGGGCATCCAAAATATATATAATATTTTTTACTATTTTATTTCTTTATATAAATTTTTATTTCATTAAATCAAGTGGAGTTAATATTTTTAATTATAATTTAATATATTTATTTGGGTTCCAAATTTGGTTTTGAAGACATATATGATCTTATAAGGGCCTTAAGATTATATTAGAGGTGTTAAATTACGATTAACTTATTAATTTCAAAAATTTGATGCTGTTAGATGCGGTTAGATGCTGTTAGATGCGGTTAGATGCTGTTAGATTCCGTTAGATGCTGTTAGATGCCGTTAGATGCCGTTAGACACTGTTAGATTAAGTTGGATTTCTTTAAATCATATTAACTGGGTTTCAAATTCCGTAATTAAGATCTAAATGACCTTATAAGGGGCCTAGGATCATATTACAGGTGTTAAATTAGGATTAACTTATTAATTTCAAAAATTAGATGCTGTTAGATGCTGTTAGATGCCGTTAGATTCCGTTAGATGCCGTTAGATGCCGTTAGACGCTGTTAGATTAAGTTGGATTTCTTTAAATCATATTAACTGAGTTTCAAATTCAGAAATTAAGGTCTAAATGACCTTATAAGGGGCCTATGATCATATTACAGGTGTTAAATTAGGATTAACTTATTAATTTCAAAAATTAGATGCTGTTAGATGCCATTAGATTCCGTTAGACGCTGTTAGATTAAGTTGGATTTCTTTAAATCATATTATATGGGTTTAAAATTCCGTAATTAAGGTCTAAATGACCTTATAAGGGGTCTAGAATCATATTACAAGTGTTAAATTAGGATTAACTTATTAATTTCAAAAATTAGATGCTGTTAGATGCTGTTAGATTCTGTTAGATGCTGTTAGATGCCGTTAGATGCCGTTAGACGCTGTTAGATTAAGTTGGATTTCTTTAAATCATATTAACTGAGTTTCAAATTCCGTAATTAAGATCTAAATGACCTTATAAGGGGCCTAGGATCATATTACAGGTGTTAAATTAGGATTAACTTATTAATTTCAAAAATTAGATGCTGTTAGATGCTGTTAGATGTTGTTAGATTCCGTTAGATGCTGTTAGATGCTGTTAGATTCCGTTAGATGCTGTTAGATGCCGTTAGATGTTGTTAGACGCTGTTAGATTAAGTTGGATTTCTTTAAATCATATTAACTGGGTTTCAAATTCAGAAATTAAGGTCTAAATGACCTTATAAGGGGCCTAGGATCATATTACAGGTGTTAAATTATGATTAACTTATTAATTTCAAAAATTAGATGTTGTTAGATGCTGTTAGATGCTGTTAGACGCTGTTAGATGCTGTTAGACGCTGTTAGATTATGATGATTTTATTAAATCATATAATATGAGTTTCAAATTCTGAATTTATGGTCTAAATGACATTATAAGGGACCTAGGATTATATTACAGGTGTTAAATTAGGATTAACTTATTAATTTTAAAAATTAGATGCTGTTAGATGCTGTTATATGCTATTAAGCTGTTAGATGCCGTTAGATCCGATTTTATTCAGAAAATAATAAAATATTAATAAATTTTCAAAAATTCGAGAAAAATAAAAGAACTTGTTATTTTTTAGAGTACCATGATTACATTAACTTTAAATAATATGAAATAACTTCTAATAAAATTTATATTTTCTAACTTTACTAATTATAATGAAATCTTTTTAAAAAATAATTTTTTGTACAAAAAATTTTTTAGAAATTTTCAAATGATGAGAAATTATGTCCACATACATTTTAATATTTCATCTAGCAAATGAATGGAATAGATTGAGATTTTGTATATATATAATACAAATTTTATCAAAAAACCAAACATACTCACGTTTTTAAGTTATTATACTCTCGCTGTGAAATTACCAAAATGCCCAGCTTCCTTTTTTTTACCCAATGGAAGTGCTTCCTATGGGTTGGGACTCATTGAACGAGATGGGAATCCCACATCGGATTCCACGTTAAAAGGAGGGTCCTCCCACATCTATAAATTCCCTCCACTAATCCCAAGACAAGACACCTCGCTCCCATCACTTGAAGCGGGGCCCATCTAGGTGGGACCTTTGCCAAGTGGGAAAAAACTCCAAGGGCTCGGATTGCTTCTCAAAAAGAATGGTTTTTCGAGCAAGAATTGGGGTAAATAAATTTTTTGTTAATTATAGTTTTTTTTCTGCTTTGTAGTTGTTAATTTTAGCTTTGTAATTTTTAACCTAGATTTAACATTTTATGCAGTGTAATTTTCAAATTAAATTTAATGCAATTTTCATTCCTGTTTTCGTAGATTAAATTTTACTTCTGTAGTATTTTAATTACTGTCCTAGTTTAGATTTAATTAATTGCAATTTTTCGTTTCCTTTTTCTGTCTCTTTCTTTCTCTTTTTTTTATCTACTTTATTGTTCTCTCTCCCTCTCTCTCTCTCTATCTCTCTTTCTCTCTAATTTATTATTTTTTTCTTTCTTTTCTTTCTAACAACTCTTTCTAATTCTCCTTTCTTCTCTCTCTCTAATTTCTTTTTTTTTCCTCTCTAATTTTTCCTATTTTCTGTTTTCTTCTCTGTCTAATGTCTCATTCTCTCTCTTCTTTCTTCTCTCTCTAATTTCTCCTCATTTTTCTTTAATTTCTTTTTCTAACTTCTTTCTTTCTCTTCTCTACACCTTCTTTCACTTTTCTCTTTTATTCTTTTACTTAAAATAATTCAAAATATACAGCCTCTCTATGGATTCGACCCGACTCACCGTTATTCTACACTATCACCCGTATAGTGGTAGCTTTAATGTGTTTCGGTTAATTTTAATTAAACTGGTGATCACAGTGCTCTTAACGACAAGCACTTGGTGCGCATCTCATTCATGTTAAACCAATTTTTGGGCATTTCATAAACATTGGATGTGTAAATACATCATTTTCATTCATAACATAATCCTTCATGTGAGGGTACATTAGCTCGGAGAACATCATTTCATAACATGATCCTTCGCATCCTTGGTGCCGAACCTTCCGACTTAGCAACGTCAAGGGCGGACTCCTTGTCCTTCTTTCTGCCTTAGCTAGCCTACTTGATTTCCATTGCATACATGACTTTTAGTCACCCTGGCATTATATACCTCTTACACATGGTAACTTGTCATTCTCATGTAGAGAACTCTTTGCACCATCCATTTAAACATCATGTCGACGGAACATCATTTTTCATTCATATTCGATAAAACATAACATAAAATATTTGTCGTAATTGAAATTGCATTTCAACACATATTGAACTAAAGGAATGACCACCTTTAAATAACTTGAAAATAATTCATCAATCAATTGCAAAATAGTTCAAAATAGTTAAAACATCATTTGCAATCATTTTATCATATTTTAATAAAATGAAAAACATTTAGAAAAATACTTGCTTACCTTGTTCGCCTTAGATTTTCGTATCTACTTTTTTCTTTGCCTTTGCCTATATACATAAGAATGACATTGCATCCATAACATTTTCATTTGCTTACATGTACTTAGTTTTCCAACCCATAATTCATTAACATATATAACCAACTTGAATTTCAAGTCAGGTATACATACATCGTACTCACTTGTGCATCATACCATCTCTTCCATATTGTATTTTAAACCCATATTAAGAGTAAACACATAATTATCATTCATTAATCAATATGTAAGGATTTATATCTCTCATTTATTATTTTTCATCTATTTTCCACTTTTTCTACATCGATGCTCATTCTAAGCATATAATTGACGTCTTAGACTTCATAATTAAATCTAAAAATTTGAGATAGTAAATAATCATCAAAATAGTAACATAATCATGCATTTCATCATATATCTCTACCTTTTTATATTTTAGCAAATCATATAAGTCATTTATCACTTTTTCATACTTAGCCTTCCACATACACCCATCTTAAAACACATAACTTAGGTGTTTTTTAAAATTTCTCAGTTTAGCAACTTGTGTCTTTATTCAGCATGATTAAACTCCTTAATTAAAATATAATTTAGAGTTTAATTTTGAAATTTTAATTCATTCATTATTGGGTTCCGAAACAGCTGTGTTAGGACCCTTTTTTTATCATTTCAACGCCTCTTTCAAAACTTAAATCTTAACAGATTTTTAAATCATTATTTTTAGCAACTAAACATGCTTTTATTAACTCAAATTTAGGGTATTATCACATATTTAAAATCTACTATTTAGTTTATTCCAAAACAGCAACATCTTAAGCATGTAGGTTATCCATTTTGACTCGTTTTGACGTGTCCATACTTATGTTCTTAAAAATAAGATTTAGGGAAAATCTTTTCAAGCACTTTTGGAAATTCAAAGTAACCTAATCCTAGGATAATTTACCCTCTATAACATCCATAAATCAATTATTTAAAAATAATAACAAAATCCATAAATAAGATACTCGTTTTGGCCCCTCGTTTGGACGTTCCATACATGTACACTAAAAAACCAGATTTATGGCTATCCCATCTGACCTACTTAGGACATCCAAGGGGTCCTTTATTTAGGGTACTTACCCTACAATTTATCCATAAACCATTTTGGCTACTTCATGCACCATATTCATCATAAAAACATGAAAATTGGGTTAAGTTGGTACCCTAAGTTCCATCCTTTTTAGGGTTCTTGTCTTAAACCCAAATTAACTTATATAACTCATAAAATTATGATTCATAATATAATCATAATAATAATTTAAAACAACAATATATCATGTAAGTGTAAGAAAATTTCAACTAGGTTATTAACTCATATTCATCTCTAACATCCATCTTAACCTCTTTAAACCCTTAAATTCATTCATATCATTCAATCCTCATTCAATACCCAAATCAAGGGAATCATAAATCATCCTTTAAGGGTTCATTATGAATTAAATTTATGATCTATAACTTAAGGGAAGAAACTTAGGTTTTAAGAATCTAAAATCAATCATACTTACTTGAATTCTAGGTAACCTCGAATCTAATCTTTCTCAACTTGTATTCTTCTCTTTCCTTCCTTCTTTTCCTTTTTGTTTCCTTCTTCTTTTTTATTCTCCCCTTGCTGTTTTGGGACGTCTCAACTGCTACCTTCTTTGGAGATTTTTTCTCCCTTGAATTCTCCCCCAAATGGACGTTCCATTTGATGCTCCCTTTTTATATTTTTTTCCCTTTGTGAGGCCCACTTTTGCCACATCTTATGAGGGTAATTTAAAGCATACTTATCCCTTGATGCATTGGCATCATCTTATCCAAGTCAAAAATATCACTATTTTACTTTTAAAGTATCAAAAATCATCTCATTTAGGAGCATGTTGCTGTCCACTATTTGCAACATCAATGAAGCTTCCACTTTAACAATTTTTGCCATGAAATTCCACATATTTAAATGTCTCATTAGTTACCCTAGGGTCTTAGCTACTTAGATATGCATTTTAGGATTTTTAAAAATCTAAATTCCATGTCATATTTACCCTTGGACGTCCCTTGGTGTGACACATTGTCTATTCCATTTGAGCTACACTTAGGCCATTAAACCCATACATTTAAGCTCTCACGTTTCCATAGATTTGACTCTTAAATAAATCAAAAAAATTCAGCTCCATTTACCTCTATTTGACACCTCTCATAGCATTAAATCAAGTCATTTAATCCACTAGCTTTAACATAAACGCTATAGTAATCTAGGGTGCACAAAGTCAATGCTAGATATCTTTTTCTGATTAAGCACTTTCCCACGGTAATCAGCTTAATCCAATCCTTTCATAACATAGATTTCATAATTTCATTCAATTGTTTCAAATTTCATTCAATTGTTTCAAATTTCATTTTAAACCGCCTTTTCTACTTCAAGTTATGATCCTTCGAATTTATCCGTAAAGTGTGAGATTAAAAATAAATAATTATCATTTTAATCTCATATTATTTTCTTTAATACAATTCATACATAAGGTTGAACCCAAAGTCATGAGCTTATCTTTCAAATTTTATCTCATTTCTCCTTATAGGTGTTAAGTTATGAATTTTCTACATTTTTCAACATAATTCAATAATTATTATCATAATTTTTATAAATCAAATTATGATAATTAAAATAATTATTCATAAATCATTAGTATTTTCTAATTCTCATTAGACCCCTTTAGTCATCTTGACTCACATTGGGCTTCGGTGATTAATTTTAATCACTATACTTAATCATAACCATAATTACAAAATATTATTTAATTCTAAAAATCATAAATCATCCATAATTCATTTAAATAACACATGTGCCATATTTATAGACCTACTTGGGTCTGAGTATCACAGAAAATGTTTATATCCAATGTCTTAAGTCTCGAATTCCCTGTGGATCGATATTTATATACTACAATCTATAACCCATGCACTTACAGTGAGATTGCGAACAAGCTATAAAAAAATCTTTAGATATCTAATTGACACTACTAATTAAGGGTTATGGTACCCTAAGGGTTCAATATTTGATCTAATTGGTTACTCAGATGTGAATTTTGCCGGTTATAAAATAGATAGAAAAAGCACTAGCTGCATTGCCAATATCTTGGAAACATGATGGTTTCATGGTTTTCAAGAAAACAAACTAGTGTTGTTTTATCTATTGCAGAAGCCGAATATATTACTATCGGGAGCTATTGTGCCCAACTGCTTTGGATGAAACAACAACTTAGAGATTATGCATTAGATTACAAGAATATATTTATTAGATATGACAATACAAATGCTATATGGCTAACTAAAAATCTCATATTTGTTGGTCCCGAGTTAATGGCAAAACCCAAGAGGGGAGGGGTGAATTGGGTTCTTAAAAAAATTCTTTGGTAAATTAAAACTTAACCCCTTGAAAGCTTAATCCCCTTTAATTTAAAAAAATAGAGAGCAATGAAATAAGGAAAGCAATGAAGTAGACAGTAGGCAAGATTTATAGTTGTTCGGGCAACCTCTCCCTACTCCACTCTTCCAAGCTCACACATCGTTGTGACTTGGGTTCTACTATGTATTCCGCGAATACACTTAGAGTCTCCGCTCTCTTCTAGATTCTAGCTCTAGGGGGCACACACATTCAGAGCCTATGCTCTCTTTTGGATTCTAGCTCTAGAGGGCTTATGCACTTGATACAAGTAGGTGATGAGTTCAACTTCAATCACAACTCTACTTGCAACGTCTTGGTTTGTTACAACAAACTCAAACCAAGACCAATAACAAAGAGTAATGAAAATAAGGAAGATCTACACTTTACAGAGTTGTGTAGGCAAGATTGAGCTTGAGGAAAAATTTGTAGAAGCAACCGGTTGTATGTCGTTGAAGCTACTTGCAACTTGAAGCTCGTTCTTCCTTAGAAAGTGTATAGATCACTCAAATTTAGAGAAAAGCAAATGAGAGCTCTTGTTTGCACTTTTTTTCTCTCTTTGGACAATGTAGTGTGTGTATTTTCGTTTGCTTGAGTGTCTATTTATAGAATGGGGAAGATTTGAACGTTATAGAAGTGGTTGGCGCGCAATAAATGTTCCAACGTTCAAAAATTCGAACGTTGCTTCCCCAAGTCGCAGGTGGAGTCGACTTCGTCTGCGACTTGGCTTCTCAAGTCGCAACTGGAGTCGACTTCGTTTGCGACTTCAGTTTCGCATTTTTTCAAGTCTGAGTCTGGGTCGACTTGGTTTCAGACTTGACCTCAAGTCGATCTTGGAGTCGACTTGGGTTGTGACTTGACTCGTTCTTATGCTGAAAATTGTTTAGTCTTTGTTTGATTTCCTCTAGCTTTCTTAGCTTCCTTCCTTTAATCAATTTCATTCTGGAATGGCTTCACATATTTGTAGACTTTGTGAATCTTGAAGAACTTGTCTTTGAGTCATCTTTCTTGCTTTCGATACTAGTCTTCATGACTTGAATTTCTTTATCTTCAACTATGTTCGAAGCCGTGCCTTGGACTTGAGAGACTTAAGTTGATAGTGAGCTTGTACTCTTGATTTGGATTTGAGAAATCCCAAGTTGATCTTGAAAATGAGCTTGAATCTGCATTTTGAACTTTGAAGAACTCAAGTCGATGTTGGGGTCGACTTCATCTGCGACTTCACCCAAGTCGCAACTGGAGTCGACTTCCTCTGCGACTTCGGTATTTTTGTGCCCCAAAATCAGCTCTGGAGTGTTTTTCCCGTCTCAAGTCGATGTTGGAGTCGACTTCGTCTGCGACTTGGCTTCCCAAGTCGCAAGTGGAGTTGACTTGGCCTGCGACTTCACCTGCTTTTCCTTCCATTTTGAATTTGGCTATGAGGTTCACTTTGGAGTCGAGGATGGAGTCGACTTTGGGATAGACTTCACCGTAAGTCGAAGCCCAAGTCGACTTGGAGATCGACTTGGCTATTTCCTTTCCTTAAACCATTCAACATAAACATTAGTATTCGCATTATACTCAAATTTAACTTTGTTAATCATCAAAACTTCATGCTTTGGTCAATTTTATTTTGTTTTAAACATTGTTTCCAACAATCTTCTCCTTTTTGATGATTGACAAAACTAAATTGAGTTTGTACCATTCAAGATAATCACAATCATATAGTTTCCAAAACAGATCATCATAATAGCTTTCAAACTGAGTATAGCAAGCATGATACACATATTTGAGCATAAACAAGTTTCATAAATCAATCATTTTTATAGATTACAATGTAAAGCAAAAACTGAAACCTAAATACAAACTACCTGACCCAAAATGCTCTAAAGCCTATGTTATGTACTCAAAAACTCTATTCTATCTCCTCATTTTTGTCAATCCTTCAAAATTTTGTCAATTCTCAAGGATTTGGTGAATTGAAATTGAGAAATGGGATATGAAGATTGAATGGGTTTGATAGGACGGTCATGAGCGGATGAATAGAATGAAGAAACTGGAGCGGGGGTCGGATCTCGATGAACTGATCCTGAATCGAATGGATCAAGTTCAGGTATGGGCCGATTTTTGTGTCGCCCCGATGCAAGATGATATCTAATGGTACGCATTTCCCGATCGATTCGATCTTGTCGGGAATGCATATCATTGATAGTTGTGAGAACTTCAGAGACAAGGCT
Organism: Annona cherimola; assembly: GCA_030490835.1. Lineage (NCBI taxonomy): Eukaryota > Viridiplantae > Streptophyta > Magnoliopsida > Magnoliales > Annonaceae > Annona > Annona cherimola. The sequence goes on along the minus strand of CM059971.1, from coordinate 29,663,142 downwards.
GGTCATTCGATCCTCTTGGTGACCCATTTCTTCTCTAAGAGCAGATATCTCATCTCTAATGCTCTGTAAGGTGACCTCTTGTGATGGAGGTTGAGGCGTCCGATCTGGGATGGTAGATCCCTGTGGAGAGAAAGAACCGTGAGACATAGGAGATGTCTGCTCCTCTAGAATGTCCTAGGGTGGAGCAGGTGGTGCCTCTGGAGGCTGCTCCCCCTCAGTTTTTGCCTGTCTTGCTGGTTCGCCCAACTTTTCTCGAATTCTCTCATCTCTGAACTGCTCCAAATTGATCTTCATTCGTTGGAGCAATGTCTTATTGATGGCATTTGTTGTTTTAGGGACTTCGAAGGGTTCACCTTCAATGTCCACCTCATAATACTCCAGGATCCTCGTGATCCATGTCCCGTAGGGTAGAATGCCTCTCGGATTGTCCTTACGGGATGCCAAGGCTTCCAAGAAGAGTCTTGGTAGACTGATCTTGACTTTATTCACTAGCTTCTACAGAATCATGGCCTCTTGCGGGTTGAGCTGATTCCTTCCACCGCCTTTTGGGTAGATGCAATGGGCGATGAGTAGTCTGAGGACTCTCAGGCATGGAGAAAGATCCATGTAATGTAGGAACTTGGTTCCTGGATGATACTTATTACTCCTCGTCAGCTCATTGTAGATTTCCTCCATTGTAAGATCCCGGGGAAGTCGCTCTTCTTCGAATGGGACTTCGAGAATTCTTCCTATTCTCTTTATTGCTTCGTCCTGATCTGGGTTAGCCATTGTCCCAAAAAACATTTCTGTGCCCTTGACAAAGGTTGAAAACTTGTTATCATCCCACAGATAGTAAAACAACCTTGTCAGATCGGGATATACCCTTTCATCTGTCTTCAGCAACTTTATCCATCCCTGATAATCCAATAACTCTTCTATGTCGAATTCATAATCATTGAGAAATTTGAAGTCGATGATCTTTGGGATGAATACCTTTCTTTCGTAGAAATGCTTATAGAATCGACTATGTTGAAGCTCTGTTCTGAAATAGGTTGTGGGCATTTTCAGGACTTGCCCCTTTTTGATTGGGATCCTTCCAGTGTTTGAGCTTCGAGGTTGACTCTCTCACCTCTGAGCTTGATCTAAGGATTGGGTAGCGGTTTTAAATCTGACCCTTCAACCCGTTGAAGTTGAAGGTTCTTCTCTAGCACGTTTTGCAGGAGTTCTTTGTCTCCTAGGAATTTCTTCCTCCGTAGTTGATCTCGAAGGTCTAGGCACAGGTCTTTGCATAGGTTTGGAGACTGCTAGCTTGGGGATTCTGGGTTTTGGAGTCATTGGATTGGTTTTGGGATTTGTGAGAGAATGTAGTTGGTGACTAAAAAATGAAGGAAAACAGACAGGTGAGAGAATGGGCTAGAGTGAGAGGGATGAAGACAAGGTTGCCAGAAAGATTTCTAGAAACAGAGAAGACTGCCGGATTTTTAGAAATAGAGGAGGACGGGCGGTTGCCGGAGATGGAGACAGTTGGTTGGAGAGAAAGAGGACTGCCGGAAACGGCGAGAAGTAGAGAAAAAGGACTGTTGCCGGAAAAAAATGGCCGGAGTTTAACTGGAAACAGGGAAGAACGGACTGTAAGAAAAAAGGGTTGAAAAGATGTGGTCGCCGGAGAGGGAGAGGAGGTCTTGCTGGAGAAGATGAAGAAAGGAGAATAAAATCGCCGGGTAGGAGGAGAAGGCTGCTGGTGGGAAAATGGAGAAGAAAAGAAGAAGAAGAAGAAGAAGGAAGAAAAGGAGAAGGGGGAAGGCGAGCCGTCGCGCGCGGAGTCGACTTTGCCCTAGGTGAAGTCGACTTCGACTCAGTGGAGTCGACTTCGCCTCAGAGGCCGAGTCAACTTCACTTTTCCAAGTCGACTTGGCTCCTATGGAGTCGACTTGACTTATGATTTTTCAGATTTGTTATTCCTGTTTAATCTTCCTTAGCTTAATTCTATCATCCCCATATCATTTCTAATTTTATAAAATGATTCCTTAACTAGTGGTTTGGTAAAGATATCAGCAATTTGATTTTCTGTTTTCACATATTCTAAACAAATATCATGATTCTCAACATGTTCACGAATAAAATGGTGTCTTACATCTATATGCTTGGTTCTTGAATGCAGTACAGGATTCTTAGTCAAACATATAGCACTTGTATTATCACATCTAATAGGAATATTGAAATAATCAATGCCATAATCTTTCAATTGTTGTTTCATCTAAAGTAGTTGGGCACAACAGCTTCCAGCGGCTATATATTCGGCTTCCTCAGTAAATAGGGCAACACTGGTTTGTTTCCTTGAGTACCATGAAACTAACATATTTCTAAGAAATTGACAAGTTCCACTAGTACTTTTTCTATCTACTTTGTAGCCGGCAAAATCCGCATCCGAATAGCCGATTAAATCAAATGTTGACCCCTTTGGATACCACAGTCCAAGATTGGTAGTGTTTATCAAATATTTAAAAATTCTCTTCACAGCCAATAGATGTGATTCTTTAGGACATGCTTGAAATCTAGAACATATACAAACACTAAACAAAATATCTGGTCTAGAAGCAGTTAAATATAGCAATGATCCTATCATGCTTCTATAGAGCTTTTGATCGATACATTTACCGTTTTAGTCCGTGTCGATCTTGATCGTAGAACTCATTAGTGTATTTGCTCCTTTACCATTTTGCATTCCAAATTTCTTAAGCATTTCTTTGACATATTTGGACTGATTTAAGAATATCCCTTCCTCTTGTTGCTTGATTTGTAGTATGAGAAAGAAATTTAATTCTCCCATCATGCTCATTTCAAATTCGCTCTGCATAATCTTAGAAAATTCTTGGCATAAAGTTTCATCAGTAGCTCCAAATATTATATCATTTACATAAATTTGTACAATTAAAATATTTTTACTTTTATATTTAATGAACAAAGTAGTGTCAACTTTCCCTCTTTGAAACTCATGATCAATCAAAAATCTATTTAACCTTTCATACCAAGCTCTTGGAGCTTGTTTTAGTCCATATAACGCTTTGGTCAATTTATAAACATATTTTGATTGATCCTTTTCTTCAAATCCTGGGGGTTGTTCAACATATACTTCTTCATTCAAATATCCGTTCAGAAATGCTCTTTTCACATCCATTTGAAACAATTTGAAATTCATATGAGAAACAAATGCTAGTAAAATACGTATGGCTTCTAATCTAGCCACGGGTGCATATGATTTTTCAAAGTCAATTCCTTCTTCTTGGGAATACCCTTTGGCTACTAATCTGGCCTTGTTCCTAATTACGAGTCCGCTTTCGTCTAATTTGTTCCTAAACACCCATTTGGTACAAATAATTGTATGACCATTTGGTCTAGGAACGAAATGTCATACATTGTTCCTTTCAAATTGGTTTAGCTCTTCTTGCATTGCAATGACCCTGTTTTTATCATTGAGAGCTTGTTCAATGGTAGTTGGTTCGATCTTTGATACAAAAGCATATTGTCCATAAATGTTTTGTTTTGATCTTCTAGTTTTCACTCCTTCATACACATTTCTAATGACTTGCTCAATTGGATGGGCATTTTTGAACTGTAAATCAGTTGGAGGTTTATACGAATCATTACCTTCACTTACCTCTTCCTCCATGAGGTTTTCTGGCTTGAGCTTGATTTTCTTTGGTTGTTCTTTTCCTTTTGTTTCATCTGCATCACTTAACTCATCCTTCTTTCTCGGAGTTTGGTTAAATTCATCAAAAACAACATGTATAGACTCTTCTACAACTTGGTTTCGTTTATTGAATACTCTATATGCTTTGCTATTTGATGAGTAACCAAGGAATATTGCCTCATCACTTTTAGCATCTAGTTTTTCTAAGTTGGTTTTTCCATTGTTCAAAACATAGCATGTGCATCCGAAAGCATGAAAATAAGAGATATTTGGTTTCCTTCCTTTCCATAGCTCATATGGGGTCTTTTTCAAGATTGCTCTAATGGTAACTCGATTCAAAACATAACAAGCTGTACTTACAGCTTCACCCCAAAATTTCTTGGATAGTTTGCTCTCATTTAGCATTGTTCTAGTCATCTCTTGTATAGTTCTGTTTTTTCTTTCAACTACTCCATTTTGTTGTGGAGTTTTTGGTGCAGAAAATGTGTGATGAATTCCTTTTTCATTACATAATTCTATGAATTGTTTGTTTTCAAATTCACCCATGATCACTTCTTATATTCACGATAGTACTTTGTTTTTCATTTTGCACCAAATTTACAAAAGTTGCAAACATAGAGAAGGTTTCATCTTTGCTAGCTAAGAGAATTATCCATGTGAATCTTGAAAAATCATCAACAATTATAAATACATATTTCTTTTCACCAATGGTTAAAATATCGGATGACCTATATAGATCCACGTGTAGCAATTCAAGTGGCCTAGTGGTGAAAATTTCCTTTTTGGTAGAGAAAGGCATTTTAGGTTGTTTTGATAATTGACATGCCTTGCAAATTTTATCCTTGTCATATTTCAACTTTGGCAATCCTTCTACCAAACTCTTTTTCCATAGGATCTTTATGTTTTCCATGTTTATATGTCCAAGCCTTTTATGCCAAACCCATGGATCATTATCAATGGCCATTAGACATTGACCATCTAGTTCATCAAGTGAAACCAAATATATATTTTCATGTCTTTTTCCACTAAACATGATATGTTCTCTATCAAATACATTACATATAGATGATTCAAACACAACCTTGTATCCTTTGTCACATAATTGACTAATGCTCATTAGATTGTGCTTGAGTCCTTCAAAAAATAAAACATCTTCCATGCATGCATTTGAAATACTATATATGTTTCCTTTACCTTTAATTTTACATTTCTCATTATTGCCAAAGGCAACTGTTTCATCGTTGCAAGGCTTAAGTTTATGAAATAAACTTCTTTCTCCGGTCATATGCCTTGAATAACCGCTGTCCATGAACCATACATTGTTTGCCTTTGCCTTAAAACATATCTCTTCATTGCTTGTGCACTTTGTTGAGATGGTTTGTTCTTCCAAAACTTCAGTTGTGTTCAAACACAACAAATTTTCTTCTTGTTCGATCCGTGCCATGCAGCATATTCTAGCACAATTTGCCACCTCGAATTCGTCGGTTGAGGAGCTGCTTGTTGATGAGGTTTCTTCATTGACGTACATGCCTCTTCCTTTTGGCCTTTGATATTTTCTGTTTTCATGTCTTTCCCTCCTTTCTTGTTGATCCTTTGATTTCTCTTCCGATGTAGGACATTGAGCTTGCATATGTCCCATACCACCGCATCTATAGCACTTTGTTGGATCCTTCTTCTTTTCTCTTCGTGGTCTTTCTTTGAAGTTTTTGAAGTTCCTTCCTTTTCTCACAAACTTTCGAAATTTGCGAGTAAGCAGTGCTATGTCTTCATCATCGTTGTGAGATAAGGAGGTAGATTCTTCTTAGGTGGCCTTTAGTGCAATAGCTTTCTTCCCTTTGTGTTGATCTTCATTTCTTCTCTTAATTAGCTCATGTGACATTAATGAGCTAATAAGATCTCCTAACTTTAAAGTATTTAGGTCTTTGGCTTCTTCTATTGCCATAATCTTTGGAGTCCATGATTCCGGTAGAGCCCTTAGAATCTTCATAACCTGTTCAGATTCAAAGATAGCCTTTCCAAGACCTTTCAATGCGTTAGTAATTTTAGAAAATCTGGCAAACATCTCAGAAATATTTTGGGTGTGTTTGGGAATGAATAAAACTTTTAATGAAAAGTTTTAGAGAGTAAAAGTTGTCAAATGATGTGATATGATAGGGGTAATAATGAGAAGTAAAGATGATAAAGTTAAAATAGATAGGTTAATTGTATTGGTAGTTATGTAGAAATAATTGAAAAGTAGGGTTGTTGTATGGGAAAATGTGAAAAAATGATTAAAACATATGATAATTATAGAGATTGAAAAGTTTTAAGTTGACATGTTTTCCTAATTGCCAAACACACCCTTTCTGTATCTAACATTTTGAAGCTTTCCAATTCTCCTATCAGAATATTTCTCCTAGTCTCTTGGACTTGAGAGGTTCCTTCATAAATAGATGTTAGAGTATCCCATATTTCTTTAGCGGTTAGACAAGATGATACTCTATCATACTCAGAAGTCGTAAGAGCACAAAATAGAGAATTCATGGCCTTAGCATTGCTCTTAACGGTTCTTACTTCCTCTTCGGTCCACTTGGAAGCTTTTTCATCGATAGGAAAAGTTACACCATCTTGGATTGCAATCCAAGAATCCATGTCAGTAGCCATAATGAGTTGCTTCATACGAAGCTTCCAATAGCCGAAATTGTTCCCATCAAACAATGATGGCCTAGTAAATGATTGGCCTTCGGTAAATGCGGGAACAGAAGTAGATTGGGATGTCATGTCAAAAAGATCTCTTTGGTAAGCTCAAAGACTTGCTTTGATACCACTTGTTGGTCCCGAGTTAATGGCAAAACCCAAGAGGGGAGAGGTGAATTGGGTTCTTAAAAAAATTCTTCGGTAAATTAAAACTTAACCCCTTGAAAGCTTAATCCCCTTTAATTTAAAAAAATAGAGAGCAATGAAGTAGACAGTAGGCAAGATTTATAGTTGTTCGGACAACCTCTCCCTACTCCACTCTTCCAAGCTCACACACCGTTGTGACTTGGGTTCCACTATGTATTCCGCGAATACACTTAGAGTCTCCGCTCTCTTCTAGATTCTAGCTCTAGGGGGCACACACATTCAGAGCCTATGCTCTCTTTTGGATTCTAGCTCTAGAGGGCTTATGCACTTGATACAAGTAGGTGATGAGTTCAACTTCAATCACAACTCTACTTGCAACGTCTTGGTTTGTTACAACAAACTCAAACCAAGACCAATAACAAAGAGTAATGAAAATAAGGAAGATCTACACTTTACAGAGTTGTGTAGGCAAGATTGAGCTTGAAGAAAAATTTGTAGAAGCAACCGGTTGTATGTCGTTGGAGCTACTTGCAACTTGAAGCTCGTTCTTCCTTAGAAAGTGTATAGATCACTCAAATTTAGAGAAAAGTAAATGAGAGCTCTTGTTTGCAGTTTTTTTCTCTCTTTGGACAATGTAGTGTGTGTATTTTCATTTGCTTGAGTGTCTATTTATAGAATGGGGAAGATTTGAAAGTTATAGAAGTGGTTAGCGCGCAATAAATGTTCCAATGTTCAAAAATTCGAACGTTGCTTCCCCAAGTCGCAGGTGGAGTCGACTTCGTCTGCGACTTGGCTTCCCAAGTCGCAACTGGAGTCGACTTCGTTTGCGACTTCAGTTTCGTATTTTTCCAAGTTTGAGTCTGGGTCCACTTGGTTTCAGACTTGACCTCAAGTCGATCTTGGAGTCGACTTGGGTTGCAACTTGACTCGTTCTTGTGCTGAAAATTGTTTAGTCTTTGTTTGATTTCCTCTAGCTTGCTTAGCTTCCTTCCTTTAATCAATTTCATTCTGGAATAGCTTCACATATTTGTAGACTTTGTGAATCTTGAAGAACTTGTCTTTGAGTCATCTTTCTTGCTTTTGATACTAGTCTTCATGACTTGAATTTCTTTATCTTCAACTATGTTCGAAGCTGTGTCTTGGACTTGAGAGACTTAAGTTGATAGTGAGCTTGTACTCTTGATTTGGATTTGAGAAATCCCAAGTTGATCTTGAAAATGAGCTTGAATCTGCATTTTGAACTTTGAAGAACTCAAGTCGATGTTGGGGTCGACTTCATCTGCGACTTCACCCAAGTCGCAACTGGAGTCGACTTCGTCTGCGACTTCGGTATTTTTGTGCCCCAAAATCAGCTCTGAAGTGTTTTTCCCGTCTCAAGTCGATGTTGGAGTCGACTTCGTCTGCGACTTGGCTTCCCAAGTCTCAAGTGGAGTCGACTTGGCCTGCGACTTCACCTGCTTTTCCTTCCATTTTGAATTTGGCTGTGAGGTTCACTTTAGAGTTGAGGATGGAGTCGACTTTGGGATAGACTTCACCCTAAGTCGAAGCCCAAGTCGACTTGGAGATCGACTTGGCTATTTCCTTTCCTTAAACCATTCAACATAAACATTAGTATTCCCATTATACTCAAATTTAACTTTGTTAATCATCAAAACTTCATGCTTTGATCAATTTTATTTTGTTTTAAACATTGTTTCCAACAATATTGTGCTCCAGAACTAAACACATAAATTTTGAGACATCATTTCATTAGAGAACATAAACCATGATATTTGCCAAGAATATGTTAAAATAGAAAATCAAATTGCTAATATCTTTACTAAATCTTTAGCAAATGGATCATATTACAAAATTAGAAATGAAATGGTATGATTGATATTGAATTATGAAGTTAATGAAAAATTGCAAACGTATTGAGTAATGTCTTTGAAATGCCATGATTTGCTTAAATGAATAAGAAAAGCGGTAGGAAATAGTATATGTTTTTTTACTTGGGTTAGAGGAGTCAAGTTGACTCCACTCATCCCAAGTCGACTTCGAATTTGATTTAGTATTCAGTTCGGCTTGCAGCCTTTATTAGGCATGAACGGCACGAACTTGCTTACTCCCATTCTCAAATCTGTCCATCTCATTCTCTTTTTCAAATCCTCTTCTACCTCTTAATCTATCACTAAAGTGGAATCTCCTCACCAACTTCAAACTTTCCATCTTCTCCAAAATCGATGGCACCTAAAACTGTCTAAGTCTCTAGACCCTCCAAATCCAATATAGAGGAGAATGTGTCTCGACGGCAACGAACACTATCCAAACAAGCTAGGGAAGAGGCCACGACATTCACAGGTCATCGAATCGATTTCAAAAAGGTAATCCCTCCACTTCTGCACTTAGAGAAGAGGGCAGTTTGGAATCCAGTTATAGCATGGATGATGTCGAAAAACGAAAGATTACCCCAGTTCCAAGGGGTCAAGTCCTCAAGATGCCTGTAAAATATTTTAGAACTAAGCATCAACATAGTTGATTTTATAAGCACTTCTATCGAAGGAAGACCTTTCTAACAAAAATTATTGATTTCAAATTTTTAAATGAATATGAATTTGGTATCGAAGAACTACTTAATTTTCAAGGGTGGACCACCTCATTAAAGCAAGATGAAAAGATTTATCCAAATCTGACCAAACTATTTTACTATTCATGAGATCAAAAATATTTGAATACATATGTAAAAGGAGTATAAATTAATCTGAGTGTAGGACATTGTATAAGAAAAGAAAATACAATTACACAGGTAGCTAATATTTTAGGAGTTCCTCCCTTTGATGAACCACTTTTAATAGGCTATCACTCAAATATACAACCAGTTGATAAGAAGCAATAAATATCATCTAGGTATTAAGTTCCTACACTATATGAATCAATCTCCACAATTGAGATTATTAAGATTGCTAATAGCTCACTGCATTTACCCAAAAAGTGAAGGAAGAGATCAGCTTAATCCTCAAGAAAACGAAATTCTATGGAAAGTAGCCAATTGGGTCAAAGTAAACCTGCCCGGACTATTTTTGGAAGCACTAGAGTCGAAAGAGGAAAATCCTCAAGGAGTTTTGCCATATGACACATTGATTACCAGAATACTTGCCTATTATCATGTTGATTTGGATGAAGAACTATACAAGATTTTTAAGCCCACCAATGTTATAAACCGAGCACTTCTAACCCGTATGAAAAGAGGCCCAGCCCATGGGAAGCGCTTCCCGTGCTTTTCCCAGGAGAAGCGCCATATCTGCCATTTATTTTACGTTGATGGCTAAGATCAAATTGGGGCATTTTCGGTAAGAAAAAACTTAAAATAAGCATCGATCAGCACTTGGCATTCGTGGCTCGCTACTCGCATCTCCTATCCCTTTTTCGCATTCAGCAGTCTCAAGTTTGTCTCCCTTTAGGGTTTCTCTCGCTGCCCATCTCCCTCTCCTACCGGCGCTCGCGACTTCTCCTCTTTGTTTTTCTCATTCGGCAGTCGCGACACGCGACATATCCTGTTCAACTAGGGTTTTCTTTCAGCTAGTCTCCCTCTCTTGGCACTCACGATTGAACGAAGTATTTTTCTTTGATCGGCGCTTGCAACGTTCTCCACTTCAGGTAGGGTTTCTCTTCCAGTCCGGTGTCCCTTTCCTGCAGGCTAGGCGTCTCTGTTCGAACCATCATCCAGGGATGATGGAAATCAGAGTAGCCCATCGCTTTGATTGCCGAACACAAATAGCATATTTCCTATTATGATGCATTGTCCTCTAGTCGAACCATCATCTTTTTTTTATTTTGCGTCCAAAAAAATCAGTGTATTGTAGAAAAGTTGATCGATATTTTCTTAAAACTAATTCTGTTTATTCCGTGGCTAATCTCTTATACTAAGATTACATTGCCTATGTAACCCTCTGAATTGTCTCTGTCTAAACAGCTCCCAAGAGATCAAACATTGTGCAAAAATAGATGAATCAGGGAATGAGTTCTTATGTATGCACAAAATTATTGCAGTACTAAATGCAAAATCTGATGCCATTACTCTCAAATCATAGAATATTGTGATGGAAGTATGATTTGAGATTAGAACTAAGAAGCATAGACTATCAAGTATTTGAATGAAGTACATTAAGGGTCTATTTGGTCATATGCAAAAGGTAAAAGTGAGATAGTGAAAATGGAAAAAAAAAATTTAAGTGAGAGAACAATGTGATATAATAGGAGTATTTATTAGGAGTGAGAGGAATAAAATTAGAATAACAAGTAATAAGAAAAGATGTGAAAAAATAATTGAAATGTAGAGGTAATAATTGAAAAAAAATAGTTAAGTAATTAAAATGTCAAATTGTATTCAAAGGTGTACAAGAAGTAATTTTTTTACTTGATTCCTAATGGACCCTAAATGTCAAAATAAGTTAAAAAGGAATAAAAATTCTCTAAAATATAATAATAATAATAATAACAACAACAACAATAACAATAATAATAATAGTAGTAATCAATTCAAGGTATATGTATATATCATCATTCTCCAATTAATACATGGTTCTTTACTATATTTAATCCATATCAAATTGTTAGTGCTCAAGTATCAGATGTTGTAGTATCAACAAGTGAGTTGGTTGAATACTGGAATAGACAAAGACTTGAATCATGGAGAGTATATCCTGTGGTAGTCATTTTTTTCTATTTTGATTATGAATTTTTCCCTTATCCATCGTTGATGCATTGTCTAGATTAGCTAAAGATGAATTTTCATTTTCACCTTGTATTCTTTTCTTTCTATTAGATTTTTTCATGTTAATAGAGGATTTTCAAATTGTTTTTCTTATTTCTTGTTAATCTTCTTTTATATCTAAGCATTAATGCATTTCTTGACAATTAATGTGCTATATGTTGAATTGAAACAAGGTGGAGCCTCAGCATCATAATTTTTTTCTTTTGTTCATTATTTATCATTTGTGTTTGTTTCTTAAATGCCTTATTGTACATTGAAGCACACAGATGACTCTAGCCACTTTCAATCAATGGCTATGAACTGAAGCCATCGGTGGCCTATGTGATCATGAAAATCGCTGTCATATGATGATGGATGGCCTCAGTTCATGTAGTGGCTAAAGGCATTTATCATGAAAATACACGATGGCTGAGTGACGCATGTACATTGTGTATAGGATGTTAACAATAATAGTTGCAGATTTACTATTTCAATTTGTGTCATAAATTATTTTATTATAATATACAAAGAATTTTCTTCTTATTCATTTGTCAATGGAAATTTTTAAAGGAAGACATTTTGAATTTTCCTTCATTGTTGTACTGCCGAATTGCTGATTGTTTGAAAATATGGTTTAGATATGTAACTAATTTTATCCATTTTTCAACTGTATTAATAATAGTTTAAATAAGACTTGTGAACTGCTCTAGATGAGATTCAAAAATTTTTAAGATGGAATTCCAAGTGAGATTCAATCAAATAGTCCAGAAAATTAACACGGTAAATGCAATTTTACTTCATACTCATTTGAAATGAAGTTTTACTTATAAGATTTTGGATTCGTTTCAAGAATAATATAATCAAGAATTAGGCAATTGCGCAAAATTTGCATTGACCAATTGTACTACACTAGTTGACTGTCCTTTTTGTAAATCTATGAAAATTTCTATAATTGTTATAATTTCTATCATAAAGTTACCATATTGAGTGGTCCATGAGTGAGATCAATAGGATGTAGCTGCCTACCATCATTTTAATGCTTTTAAAGATATTCATGTCTAAGTCGTATTTAATTACTAATATTAACTAAGTTGATGCCAATTAATTTTAAGAAGCAACCAAGCATATAGTCAACCAACTGCTGGGTAGCTTAATAATGAAGATAAATAAACTAAATGTCTGAAATTTATATAGGAGTATGCTATCCATTGAAACCCATAAAGTTTATAATGTATAACTTGTATATTCTCATAATCTTTGAATTTTTACTATGATCATATGAAGATTTTAGTCCCTTAATATGGGGTCATGCTTGTGCAACCTGAAAATAAACAGTCCAACATTTCAAGTAAGACCTTGTCAACATACTTCTTAAAGCTAGTATACTTTATCCAAATTTAGTAAAGATCATAATTTGTTTTTGAGTCTTTTGAAATGGTTCCTTATCATGTGATTTAGAGGACATCAAAAGTTGGTGAATGTATTTGCATAGCACTCCTTACTCTTTAGTTACAAGTTTTCAATGCCTCTACATCCAAAATGGGTATTTTTGAATCCATTCAATGATTATCTTAAAGCGCCAAAAAAACAACATTAACTAGATTTGTGATCAATAATGCTCATGCACCAAAATTCAAATAGCACTTCGTTGGAGCATATGTTTTGAAAATTCAATATCTATGCAACATTCTTCTTTTCTAAATTACGAATATATGTGGGTCATGATGAGAAGCTAAAAGCACTATTTTGTTCAACTTTTTATAAATTCAAGTATTAGCTAAGGGACCAAGTGAACATAAAAAAAGCAGCTTCTTCTTATAGATCTTTATTGTTCTTTCTTGCATGACATAAAAATAAGCTAATTGTCTTTGGATGCAAGAATAAAATGCATGTTGATTAATGCACTGCTATGTTCGTTTGATGATGATTTGTTTATTTCTTTCTGAAGTTAGTTTCGTTGATATTTCGTATAGAATTTTGTGGTGCTTGTTTTGAATAATGCTATCTACTTTGAAACTCACCTACGCTACTCACCCATAAGCACATATAAATGGGTTTATTAGTTATCCATGTTTTCTCAAATTTCGTTGTAGGCATCAGGTGAATAGTTTGTAATTATTGTTATTTTTATTGAATTTATGTTGAAGTATATTAGGTCATGTTATTTATGTTATTTTTTTAAATTTCATATAGAAACTTAGATAACTCACGGTAGATATGTGTAAAATTAAAAACTAAAAGATCATCAAGTTATAATGGAGATATAATCAGTATATTATTGTGTCATTGACTCCTAGTTTACCATTAGTCTCCAAACTTGTTTAACTAGTAAAGCAAGATTGAAGGCTTGTAATCTTCTAATACTCATTTCTCCTATTTCAAGTAAGTAGCATATCCTTTTCTAGACTATCCAACTCATTCTCCCCTTGCCATCCCTTTCCCCCACTAAAAATGTATAATTAATACCTCGATATACTCATATAATTTCTTAGGGAAGACAAGCAGACTCATGGCATGATCTAATATCTCCTAAAATTACTCAAACTAGAATTGCATTCACATAATCTTGTTTATCTAGAATCATGTTATGTTATTGTTTGAATTTTTTAGCTGGTTCTGTTGCAATATAGAGGTGTTGTGCATGTTGTGTATTTTGTTTAGCTTATGGGTTTGATCATCGTGAAAGAAGTTCACTGTCCAAATCTTAAAAAGAATACAACTTACTGCTTTCTAATTTGCATATTTGAGTCAGCATGGGATGGACCCATTGTTTGAGGAAATGATTTTCTGTCTTTGTTTGTACAGTTTATTGTATGAAAAATTTGTTATGTTTTGTCAATGATCTGACAAGGTAAGTTTTGTGAAAGGAGTTCATTGTCTGAATCTTAAAAAGAATACAACTTACTATTTTCCAATTTGCATATTTGAGTCAGCATGAAATGAACCCATTGTTGGAGGAAATGATTTTCTGTCTTTGTTTGCACAGTTTATTGTATGAAAAAAAAATTTTGTTTTGTCAATAGCCTGACAAGGTGAGTTAGGCCTACGTTGTCTGTCTTCAGCACATAAACCATTGTGTTTGCATCTGGACCATTTGTTTGTTAGACAATCTATCGCAAGTCAGGGATTGGCTGCCTGTAAATCATGTTAATATGTTCACAAAACAAAAATGCTGAATGTGGGTCATCCATGATTAAAATAGGAAATCTTTGAAGAATAATCATTGACAATTACTACTCTATTATGTAATAATAATTTTATCTGTCAAATGTGTAATGCTCAAGATAGGTATTAATAACTTTATCGAGATATTCAATGTCATGTCTAATTTTTCTTGTTGTCTGCTCATTGAAATTTGTGAAAGAACAGTAGAACTATAAGTGAATTTGATTTTTCTCTACAATCATCATGCCAAATTTCTATTAATCATGTGATGACGGCATATCTCATATATACATTCCCTCCTTACATGAAATGAAAATTCTATTCGATGTAGATTCTTATCATATAAGTTGTTGAATCTTATGTATTTGGTGCTAAAAGTAATGTTTTCCTTCATGAATGCATGTATATCCTTGCGGGTGGAATTTGGACAACTTGTTGGAATGGTCTGCATATTTCCTTTCCAAATTACAATTGCTTCAGAAATTATATGAAAATAATCAAAAATAAGAATGTTAAGATGTGACTAAATAAAAAGAGAATCTATCAACATTTATATGAACCCATTTTTGGGATGCAAAGGTTGCATAGACCCTTCTTTTTATATTACTAAGCTACCTACTTCGAATCGCTAATGTGGACCAATTGAACATAATTTTGTTTTACCAATTTTTCCTATAATACTAGCGGCCACTCCAAATCCACTTAATGCATTTTTCAATGTTTTATGCACGAGGAGGAAACACTACGCATTATACACTTGACTTTGTGGTATTTCATTAATTAGAATCTGTTATATGGTTTTGGTGGATGCATGACAAGATCTGATGGCATTTAACATGTTGTTTCAAAAGGTAAAATCATCTATAAATTTTCTGTATTACCGATTTTTTGCAACGAATTCATAATGTGTGGGTACAAAAATTGGTCCAATGGTTGGGAGACTTATTGTCTGTTCACAAGGCTGAATTTTACTAGATCATAAATTTAACGTGTTCAAAGCACCAAATTTATGACTAAACTCAATATGAATTAAACACGTCATATTTTTTAATCATTCACTCTGCATTCATTTTTTATCTGTATGCATTTACTTTTGAAACCCATAATCATGCAAACAAGAAATAATTAATGCATCTATTAGGGTATTTTCCATTATTATACATTTGCTTTGGTACAATCGGCCTGAATTAATTCATCCCATTGATTGTTTAAATTGTTTATTGTCTATCCAGATATTTTTTTCATTTCTGTTTTAATTCTACTCTCAGTTCCTCATGGATTTGCTTGAATCTGTTCATAGTAGAAATTCATCTCGCTTCCATTCTCTAAGCTTTCCAATAGATTACAGGTGGCTTTTAGCTTTCATTTCGTGTTTTCATGGATCATTTTATATGATGTTTTGCCCGATCGACTTTTTTTAATAATTTATTTTGGGTTTTGTTTATATGCGTTTTTGCGTGGAATATGTGGTCGGTTCGGTGCCATTTCCTTTGTACCATACTTAGGTGTTTCAACCAATTTCACCAATGTAGACTTAATGTCATAAATTGATCAGAAAAAATTCTTGAATCAATAAATAGAGCATCTGCGTGATTGGCAACTTCAATTAATCTACTCCCTAAGTAGGTTTCCAAATCTGAGATGGTTGGTTGTGAAGTCCTCTTGGACTCAAAATTGCAATTGAGAGTTACATAAAAAAGGTTGTAGTTATAAGACTACAATTTCAAATTTAGAGGTCTCCTAATTAAGTGAAATGGTGGAACATGTCATCTTACCGTGATTGAAAGGGTTTACACTTATGTTTGAGTTCTGTGCTAATGTGGCTGTTTGTTCCATATGTTGTTCACGACTGCACTTTTAGGCCAAGAAGCTTTCTAAACGCATGAAATGCCATATAATATTCTGACAAATTTCTTCAAGAAGTTTATCCATACAGTACCAATTGATATTTGTGCTAATGTACTAGTCTTTTCTTTTTTATCCAATTCTATGGATGGGATTATGGTAGCCATGCTAGCATACAAGACAGTATCTGGTTTCAAAAATTATAAGAAACCTGGTTCACTGGTGATTCTACCTAAGTTTGATAAGTTCTCTTGGTTGATGAATTCAGTGAGTGACATCATGCTGTTATGAAAAATTGATGTTGGAGCCCAATGTCTCGAGATTGGAAACTTTGATCACTTATGTCATTACCTTTCGTTCTGTTTATTTATTTGTTTATTATTATTTGTGAATTACTGCCATAGTTTCTTGGTTATTTGTTTATACCTGCTTTTACTAAAAATTAAACAATGAAACATAAGGACACGGTTGAGATTGAGTGACATGTTTAGGTTCATTTTTTGTTTTTGTTTTTATCTCTCTTGTTTTTTACTGTGTACTTTTCCCGCTTTGTAATTTTTGCAGCAAAGGCCTGTAAGCTTAAAGATCAATTAAGAGAACTGGAGGGTGAATTAGTTAAATCTTTAGCAGGTACAACTGCGCTAGATTGTTCTTGATAAGACAAAACATATTATAACCGAATAAATGAGGTTGATGAAAATGGTCTCAGTCATGCTACATTCATTATTTTCTAGATTTCTTGTTGAGCAATAGCAGATTTGGTTGGAGTTGGTCATGCTTCATTAATTTTTAATGCATCTTGGGGAAGGGGCGGATAAAGGTAGTATTATACTTCATGAATAGTGTTAATTCATGCATGCGGCCAAACTAGGAAAACCTGTTTACATGCCTCTTTTAAATAAGAATGATGGTTTCACAGATCTGGGACATATTATATATGTAATACAATGTTATGCCAATTAAATAGGGATACAGGTAGTTTTTTTGGTTTTTTAATATGAGTTTATGCTTGGAAAAAGGGCCAGCTATATGTCATCCGTTTTTCAATTTTCTATTGTCTACATCTTCAGTCTTTATCTTCATCATGGTTTTACAATTAGAATAAATAAAAAAAATTTGTCTTCCATCAATCTCATGTTCTTATTTTGCATCACGATGCTATGATTAGAATAAATAAAAAAAGTTGTCCTTCCATCAAAGTCATGTGAGTTTTCTGTATTTCGATGGATTTGCTCTGGTTGGATTTGTTGAAGTGAATGAGATGAAACCTATTTTCAAAATAAATTGCAGGGCACATCATCTTAGTTTTAACTTTTCCTTTGGTCCATTTGATTTTATGTACGTTTCAGTTGTTAAGTTGGAATAATTGAATATTGGTTGTAAGCATATTTAGACCTATGCATGTAATGTTTGAATTGGTCTCATCCCATAGTGTAAAAAATTATTCTACTTTAGTTTGTCATCTTGATTGAAATTGATTGGGAGATCATCATTAAATCCAACTAAACATAAAACTAGTACATTGCTTGCAAATTATGCCCCATTAAAGAGTAAAACACTTTGGGAGAAATTTTCTGTGGAGTAAAAAATATGGTGAAATTTAGATAAAAAACAAAGTGATTACTTGCTTACACCAACACAAAAGGCAGGAGTCATTAGCTTCTTTCTATGTAAAATTATTCAAAATTCCTCAATGCACTGCAAACTTTTCCCTAAACTTAAATATGAATACAAGGATATTTAAGCTCTCAAAGTCATAGTGTGTTGCACAGTCATATGAACACTGTGCAACAGGGGTATATATTGGGCTAAACATGAGTACAAATAAACAAAAGTGTGTGTTCTGGCACTTTGATCCTCGATCTATATATACCAAGATTTCTTCCTTTTCTTCAGGCCCACAAATTCCAACTGTAACTTGATTAAGCACAAGTGACATTTCCATGAGATAGAAATTAAAATTATTGAAGGCAGTTATTACGCATAAGAATTGCATGTGGAAATATCTAAAATCACTGCCGCTTTTTATATGCTTTTAAATTGCTTTAAATTTGTTAAAATAGGAATATCTGTCATCGATAGTATGAATCTTCAGCACTGACCACACTTATTTGACTCCTACACCCTAACATTTTGCTTGTAACAAATGAGTGTCCCTTGCATTTTTCTTATTTTATGATCTGCCTGAAGTTTCATTATGATTTCTTTCATTTTACTTATGTCTCTATTTGGAATTGTACTCTTTTAAAGATGCATTCCTTTTAATCCCTACCCTTGCAAAATTAATCCTCATTATTATCCCCTAATCATTCCCATCATTATTCCCACGAACGACGATCTCCAATTGCATGGATTCCTTTTCATCATCCGTACGACTTGCATTCTTTTGAAGATGATTCTTTTTAATCCACATCTCTCTTGAAATAATCCCCATCACCATCTCCCTTGATTTCCCTTTATTCTTCAGAATATGCATTCTCTTTAATCCCCAGAAGATGCATTCTTTCAGCTGGTTCCCATCCATGTTGAATTCTTGTGCCATGTTGAATAGCCTGATATTGATCGTTGAATAGCCTTTCATATGCAGTTGCCATCCGTTTGGAACCGTACTCTTCTGAAGATGCATTCTTTTTTTCCTCATCCCCATCCCCATCATTAACCATGGGCCTTTTGTATGATTTTGAATTATAACCTTTCTTAATCCTGATTCCAGCATTAGTAATTGTCTTTTCATGCATTTGCATCATCAAACGATGATTGTTCAGTCTTACTTGCCATGACCGGTGATTAGAGAGAGCATAGTGCTCTCCTGATCAGGTAAGGCACTTAGATAACATATCTTGTAGGTAATTTATTTTTAATATGTACATTGATAATTACACTCTAGCTAAAATTTAATACCATATATAAATTTGATTATTTACATGACTTTTTAAGAATTCAAATTATTAAAATATTTATTTCTGAATTGATATTAGTTCCATGAACATAATACAATACTATTTTTTTGGTGTAATTATATTTTACAGATATGAACATAATGCGTAAATTTGATTTGAAAAATAATGAATATTATTAAAGAATAATATATTATATGCATTTAATTGTTCAAATGTCATTCATAGATGCTAAATATAACCAATTATGTATTGATAAATCTCGATTTGCCAAAGGTCAATCTAAATCAAATTGAAATTTAAATCATCGAAGAATGGATTAGTTAGGTTAATGAACAGATGGTTTACATGGAGAAGAGTTGATCTATAGTGAGATTAATCTAAAAGATCACAAAGAGGCCTACGGCTGAAAAGGTTTCACTATGAAAGTGATTTTACAGTTATGGAGTGCATTATCTTTGTTGTCATAAGTTATCCCTCCAAAGGGTCCATCCCTTCAAAAAATGAACGCCTCTAATGTACTATTATTCATTCAAAAATGAATGGAACAAGGGGTAGGTAATAAGAGATCTCTTTCTTTTTTCTTTTATCCTCTTTGGCCCCTACTTCTTCCTCCAACTGGCTTCTTTTTTTAGTGGGAGTCAACCAATATTTATAAAAGCTTTAGCTCTTATGGGATGTGTCTTATGTTAGATGACATACTTGTGATTATTTTTTAGAGATCTTCTTTAATTGACATTTATGTCTATAGTTTACAAAACAGGAGATTGATTACCTCGATATTGCTAGATCATTTTTTTTTATGATGATGTCACTACTTTATTAATGTCAGATGTCCTCTCTCGACTTCAAGGCAAGCACAATCAAGTTTCGAGGGGCCTTCTATGAATGTTTAGTCATCATATCATATACGTCCCATCAGTTTCCAGTTAGGGGTCAACAAAATGCCTTGCGGAGGCGTTACGATCCCTCAGTAAGCGGTAAACTTTGATGAAGCACTATTTCCTTGAGAATAAATTGTGTTTGGCCTCTTTCTAGTATCAAATCAATTTTGTTTCCCTCGCATCTATGTATCCAATATTTTTTATTTTTATAAAATAATTTTAATATGAAAACTTTAACAAATCAATTGTTTGAATGTTTCATTATAGTCACACAAAGTTTATTTAAAATTTTTTTATCCAAGTGCTCTTTAGATTTTAGGTTAACTTGTCATCCCTCATTGAATTGTATTCCTTTTTAATTCTCATATTTTATCCTAATACAAGCCCAATTTTGAATTGCCTTTGATATGTCTTTTCATCATTAGCTGTGCCTTTACATATTTTTCTCATTTTATAGTCTACCTGAAGTTTCATTATGATTTTATTCATTTTACTTATGTCTATCTGCACAAATATGCAATCCATTAGATAGCATCCAGTTTAAGGATACAAGTGTGTTGTGCATGATAAACTAATTATGCATCTAAGAAATGAAGTTTGGATCCTAGAAATTTATACAGAGCCGCTATAAGTCTAAATCATATCCTGAAGGTTCCTCAGTGTCTTTTTCTCATACTGCTTCATTAATCTCTCTTTAGCAACGGTAACATTCTGCAATGTCAGCCGATAAAGCAACAAATGAGCACTGCATTATTAATACATCCCATGATAATAATGAGGCAAAAAAAGCAAATAGTAACACATCAACAGCGATCATCACTTCCTCACTTCCTAGACAAAATTCAATGCTTCTCATGGCATTGCGATTCCAAGTCTTAAACATTTTATACATGCCAAATTATGAGTCAATGGTGTGTCTTCTATCATCACATGTACAAGATCTCTCTTAAGGAGAAATCAGAGATTTCAAATAAAGGGCATTAATTTTTCAATGTCTTCTTCAAATCTAATTCAAATTTAGCTCAGATAAATTAAATCTCTGCAATTTTTCATACAAACAAAAAATTACAGAAGGGTATGAAATGTTAATGAGCAATACCTAATAGGACCAAAGCCAGAGCAAGGAGTAACACACATACCGCCAATAGTTCCACCAGGCCCTGTAGAGCGGAATAATGAAATCTCAATAAGAATAGTAAACTCGGGTCTGTTTTCAATGAATCTTTGATAAGAAGCATCTATTTTTGGGATCTTTGCTAGTTGTTCACCAAATGTAATGGAAAAATAAAAAATCAGCCTGTCGTCAAACAACTTTCTAAAAAGAACGTATTAGCAGAAAATTTTCTAGTAGCACAACAAGATCAAACATAGTATATGGTAATGGTTTAATTTTTTTTTAAAAAAGGATGACTGGCAGGGTGCAATAGAGTTCCCACACATTGTAGTGAAATAAAAAGGGTAATGGAATAATCATAAAAGGCCAAATACTGGCATCCATGTTGGCATTAATACTTTCTTCTGTTAATCACAAAATTTACTTATGAAAGTGGAACTTTTCAAAACAGACCCCGAAAATAAAATCGAAGCAAAATCATCACTTCACATTGATAACATAGCCAAAATGACTTTTGACTCTCCTCCGGATTATATGTGACACCTACTAAGACTCGAATCAAGTGATTAACACTAGTCATCAAATACCATGACCTTTACAGAACCACAGTGGAGTAGCTATTTGATCCTTACAAATTACATGATCCATCCACTATGGTAGACCATACCCAAAAAAACCTTCTATGTGGATTTTGCTGCATAAATCTAACCAAATAACAGCACTTCAAGAAATCATTTTTATAAATCACTTTAACAATATTGAATAATATAATATTGACATTTTCAATATTCAATAAAAAATCAGTTTTAACATCACTGCCCTTTGAGGTTGTAATTAGGTAAGAAGTCGTAAATGCTTGGCCAAAACCAAACGGAAAGTATGGAAGTTCCATCTTTTTGCACCCTATTTGGCAATTCATGTTGTGTAGTTCTGTCATGGCCAGATGCCACCCTTCCTGCACACCCCGCTACATTCATTGTTGTGATAGAAGACAATTGTGGCCATGATTTATGAAACTAGTTTAAGGATCTGTCAATCTATATGTAGGTATAGGGAAACCAAGATTGACTAATTCTTGTACATAATTCCCTCTTCTCAGTTTCCATTGATACTCTTATAGTAAGATTATTTGACAAAGGCCACAGGATTGGCCCATCCTTAAGCAGTGGATTATTAACTTTAGATTGCTAAAGCTAAAGTTTTTCAAGAAAATTCTTATTTTTAGTTTTTGAATTGCAATATACATCATTTCATCGAACTTACGGTTAATGTTCTATGTTTGATGTTAGGACGTTGCCACGCGGAATAAATTTGAGAAGAGTCTTTTAACTGATGTTATTCCACCTAATGATATTGGAGTAACATTGATGATATTGGTGCTCTGGTGAATATCAAGGACACGCCAAAGGAGTTGATGAAGCTACCATTACAGAGGCCTGAGCTATTTTGCAAAGGACAACTGACAAAGGTTATGGATGAGTTCCTACTTGAAAGAAAGAAAATATGTCATTACTTGAATTAGAGAACATATTCCATTGTGTTTCAGAAATGACCCTCTTATTCAGCAACAGTTGTTGTTATACTGTCCCCCTACTGCATTTCAATATTTATTTTGTTAAGCATGGACTGATCCTTGAGCTTCTATTTATATGTTTATGCACATTCATGCCTATTCTATTTTTAAATTATTATGATTTATTTGTCGTTTTCATGCTTCTCGAGACGTTGGCAGTTTCGTGTTTTTCCTCAACTCCTCCACTTTGGAGTTGAGATTTAAGCAATGTTTGAAAATGGTGATGTCAAGTAGTGTCTCATTTTGGTGGCTATTTACCTTTTCCAATCTTGTGAATGGCTTGACAGCTGCTTTGAAAATAGATGGAATGTTATGTCTACTGCTCACATGAGTAATTGAAGTAAAAAGTTCCATGCCAAATGATTGTTTGGATAAGTATGATGAGTGTGTATTGTAAAGGAGGATGTAGTGAAGGAAAAAAATGCAGATAATGTGTTGTCAAGTGTGATGATTGTATGGAAAAACTAGTGTAATGTTTGTATTTTGAATGAGAAATGTGAAACTCCTGAGGGATTGTAAAAGGGGGCAAATTACGCCATTGTGTTTGTTTGATGTCTTCGTAACCTAGAAAATAGATATATCATTCTCTTCTATACGTACCAAAAGACTGAGGAGAAGAGAACGAGAAAAGATTCTGGGTTTAGTATTCACCCACCAAAATCACCATTTTCTTTAGTCATTCTATGGATCCCCATCTTCCTTTATTTTTCATGAAAATATGTTGCAAAATGCCAATCATGCAATCTAATAATTATGATTTTATGCCTTTTTCAGGTTTTAAGACAAATGCTAGAAGAGTCACAATTTGTGATTAAATCATTAGAATCACAAACTCAGGTATATCAATCTCCTTATATCCATTTGAATTGGTCTATGAATGAACCATGTTCTTGAATGATAATTAGTGTTGCTAGCATTTGTTTAAGCACTTGACAGTACGATCCAGAAAATGGAATGCAGGGAGATGCTTGGCGCCACCCATGGAATCATAACAGATTTGACGGTAATTGATAGTAGTATTCCTGATTTCAATAGCTATATCTTCATGTGCTACAAGTACAACCCTTACTTGGAATTTCAAAATCCAATACTAGGTTGGTGCAGAAAGACCTGAGTTGGTTTCGGTAAATGTACAAGGGAGCTTTGAACCTGCAAAATTAAATGGATGTCATCAGGAAGATGTCACGACTCCCATTGATGCAGCGCAGGTGTCGGAACCTGCAGACATTGTCGCTACGGTCAGGAGAGGAAGCCAAAATATAAAGACCTCTAGAGTGCTAAAGTCACCTTACAAAACAACATCTCAGAGAGGGAAACCAATTGCACTTAGAAGGCATACTCGACAGTCGGTGGCTGCTTTTGAAGCTAGAACGGTTGGGAATTAGATTTTCTAGCTTATGGTTTCTTTACGGTTTCCATGACTGCACCATGTACTTGCATGCTATTTATTATCCGTACTGTGAGTTTGGATGCTAAATTGCTGTTTTCCTTATGTTTAATTACTATATCCGTGGACAAGTTATTAAGTGAATATAAACTTGTGGAATTTCTCTTGCATATCATAGAATTCAGGAAAATGTTGGAATCGACAAGATGTGAACTTTGAATTGAGGCGATTAACAAACATTGTAGACATAATTGTCACATTTGCATTTTCTAGATCTCTACTGAAAGAGTGAGTCAGCCTACTCCTTGTTGTGTCAAAGACTAAATACTTTTTGCTCTATGCAGCTAGACATTAATGGTGTATTAGATTTAATGAGGTATGTCATGACTTGAATATTTATCTGTATAATGAGATTCTGTTCCAATGCGAAGGTATGACATTGACGAAAGAGTTGACCTTGTCGCTTGCTCAGGATAAGAAAGTGCAAGCTCATGTTCATTGAATTATGGATGTGTTGGTTGTTAGTTCATGCTCAATACAATATTATTTAACTTGTCATCTTCTGTTTGTGGGTGCATATCATAGACACACTTACAATGTTGTACAACATGCAACAGCTACATACAAGTTCGGGTGTGATTAGATTTTACTTTGATTCAATATTTTCAGTAAGTCATTTTAGCTCATGTCATTATTTCGAAATGGCTTCTCACTGGTTGCCAATCTACGTATTTTTATCGGCATATTTTGTGGTATGTAGCTTTATCTCATGCATGACCCGATTGCTCCAAATTATATATATGATCCCGAGCGGATTAAATGTCATGTGGGCGATGCAGGTTGAGTAAAAAATTATAAAAAATCTGGTTGTACATTTCTACAATTATATTCTCTCTTGTATGACTTAAAAGTTTCTATAATGATGGACGTTGCCACATTGATGTAGATTTTTATACCAATAAGTAGAAGCGATCATTGGTTTGCATGTGCCATTTGTTGATCCTGAGTTGATGGCAATTATCGAAGAGGGGAGGGGTGAATTAGGTACTTAAAATTTTTAAAACTTGAATTAAAAGCTTTACCCCGGTTTAGTTTAATTCCCTTTAATGAGCCAAATGGAAAGCAATAAGATAATGAATGCGGAAATGAAAAGCAATAGACAAGATTTATAGTGGTTCGGGCAACCTTCTCTACTCCACTCTTCCAAGCTCATACTCCATTGTGACTTGGGTTCCACTACATATTCCACGAATACAACTAAAGCCTCCGCTCTTTTTTAAATTTTAGCTCTATGGGGCGTATACAATTAGAACCTCCACTCTCTTCTAGATTCTAGCTCTATGGGGCGTATACAATAAACAACACAACTAGGTAACGAGTTCCACTCCAATCACAACCCTACTTTGCTATAACTTAGTTTGAAAAACCAAACTCAAACCAAGCACCAAAAACCAAATAATAAGATGAAATAAAAAAATCTACACTTTATAGATTTGTGTAGTAAGTTTTAGCTCGAGGAAGAGTTTGTGGAAGCGACAAATTGTTTTGTGTTGAAGCAAACTGCAACTTGTTGATCATATGCTTGCTTTAAGAATGATTAATTTGATTTTGATGATTAACAACTAATTGAAATATCATTAAAAAGGATCTAATAAATTTGTCTAAGTGTTCTCAGATATTTTGTCTATAATTTTGTGTATGAAAATGAAAAAGTGAAATAATTTAAGTTTCAAGAGTTCAAGTTCATGAATTGCAAGTTCAGCAAAGTGAAGTCTCAGCCCAAGTCGACTTCACTTGCGACTTGGGTGAAGTCCCAGACCCAAGTCGGCTTCGCCTGCGACTTCGGACAATCAGCAAAGTGAAATCTCATCCCAACTCGACTTCACTTGCGACTTGGGTGAAGTTCCAGACCCAAGTGGACTTCACCTGCAACTTCGAAGGCAAAATTCTGGATAACAAGTTTTAACAAGATGAAGTCGTATTTCAAGTCGACTTCACCCATCCGAAGTCGACTCCACTTGCGCCTTCAACTCGTAACGGTCGAAAATTCGAATGTTGGAGCTCTAGATGCGCATGAACTTCCACTCCAATGGCTAGAACCTTTTTTCCTCTATATATACCATTGATGTATGAATATGAAGCAAGAGAGGAGGAAAGAAAGAGAAAAACACAAGTTGAGCTTCCATCTTCTAATATTCAAGTGTGTTGAAGTTATTTGAATAACTATTGAAGCTTCAAGTGCTACACTTTCAAGTGTGCTTCCAAGATTATCATCTCCACATGACAAGGAGCTTCCGGAGCTTATCGAATACACGTTGTAAAGTGTAATTTCTCTTTTGTCTATTTTGTTTTGTGTTGTTGCTTTGGATTGGTGTTGGAGACCGAATTCAAGAAGAAGCAAAATAGGGGGTTGGTTTGAGTTTGTCACTAACGGATTTTGCTTGATTGGTTGGAGTTTGTCTCACCAATAGATTGGACTTGGTTGGTTGGAGTTGGTCTCACCAACAAGTGATTATTGTATATACCCCCTAGAGCTAGAATCTAAAAGAGAGCGGGTGCTCTAGATTGTATTAAAAATACAATAGTGGAACCTAAGACACAACGGGTGTGTGCTTAGAAGAGTGGAATAGGGAAGGTTGCCTGAACCACTATATATTATTGTCTCTTGTGTGGATTGATTGTTTACATTTCTATATTCCATTTACACCCTCTCATTCTATCTCATATCACGTTTTATCAAGGGGATTGAAATTATAAGGGGTTAAGTTTTAATTTACCAAAAAAAAATTTTAAGAACCCAATTCACCCCTCCCCTTTTGGGTTTTGCCATTAACTTGGGACCAACACAACTTTCAAGCTTGTTCTTCCTTTGAAAGTGTATAGATCACTCAAATGAGAAGAAAGTGAAATATAAATCTTAGTAGCAATTCTTTCCTCTTTTTCAGCTCTTACTTGTGTGTTTTCACGTTTACTTGAGTGTCTATATATGGAGGAGGGAGAATTTTGAACGTTATAGAGTTGGTTGGCGAGTAATAAATGTTCCAACATTCAAAAATTCAAACATTATTCCTGCAAGTCGTAGGTGGAGTCGACTTCGTATGCGACTTCGCCCAAGTCGCATGCTAGAGTCAACTTCGGGTGCAACTTCAGTTGTGCTCCACTTGTTCAAGTTGATCCTTGGGTCGACTTGGCCTTGGACTTGACCCAAGTCGCATATGGAGTCGACTTCGGGTGCAACTTCGCCCAAGTCGATGCTGAAGTCGACTTCGTTTTGCAACTTGACCTTCATGATCTTGCCAAGTTTGCTTAAGCTTTCTTGAAATGCCTTTTGCTTGCTTAACTTCTTTAGCATAGGTGTTCCTTCTTTGATTTGCATCTATTTGAGATTTAATATTTTTACTTTTCATGAACAACTTTTAGTTTCATACCTAAGGAATCTTGAAAACTTGAGTCTTGGTGTGCACGAACAAGTCCAATATATAGTCTTTGATCTAAATGGATGAATTTATGCAACCTGCTTGCTTTGGACTTGGATTAATCTTCACACGTTCTAAGTCAAATATTTAAGTTGACTTAGTCTTCAACTTGACTCAAGTCTGACCTTAAGTCGACTTGGCCTTCAACTTGACTTCTGAAATCTTGCCCTATCTAACTGAAGTTGATGCTGGAGTCGACTTGACCTGCGACTTCACCCAAGTCGCATGTGAAGTCGACTTCGTCTGCGGCTT
Organism: Annona cherimola; assembly: GCA_030490835.1. Classification (NCBI taxonomy): domain Eukaryota; kingdom Viridiplantae; phylum Streptophyta; class Magnoliopsida; order Magnoliales; family Annonaceae; genus Annona; species Annona cherimola. The sequence continues at coordinate 29,635,324 of CM059971.1, read as the reverse complement.
TGGCATCTCTTGGTTCCCAATTTTAATGATGGACAAAAATGGGCACTTAAAGTCGCTGCTAGAGTCGACTTGGGGATCGACTTGGCCTAAGTCGATGTCTGAGTCTACTTGGAGATCGACTTGACCTGTCATACTTCATATTTTTCATTTTTAAATCTAAAATAATGCACAAAATGCATTAATAGTTAAAACTACTCAAATTATGTTGTTCATCATCAAAACACATGCTTTGGATATTTTGCATTTAATTGCATCAATTGTTTCCAAGAATCTCTCCCTTTTTGATGATTGACAAAACCAATTTGTGTTTATACCTTTTAATATGTCATTTTATCCTGTTTTGATGTTTTTAGGATAAGTATAAGTCATTTGCTTTTTTATTTTGATGAATTTATTTTATTTTCATCATCTGTATATGTTGTTCCAAATGATCATAAGTCGACAATCATTTAACTATTTCAAAACAAAACGTTAGTGATCAGAGCTAAACATAATTAATCAAGACATGAAACAGAACATAGCATAAACAAAACATTTCATGAATATCCTTTTCAAGAATTCATACAAATTTTGAATGCAAATGAAAATGAAACCTATATACAAGTTACCCAACCAAAAATCCTAAAAATCTAACTCAAAACGCAACTATTCTCCCCCTTTTTGTCAATCGAGCAAATAGGGGTCGACTCGGAGAGATTTGGTGAATTGGAACGCAGATATGGGAATGAAAATCGGTCGGATAGGCCGAATATAGGCTGAGGAGTAAAATGATGAAACGAGTGCCAGTGTAGGATCTCTGCGAACTGATCCAATATCAAATGGATCCAGTTCAGGGATGGTCTGAGCTCGATGGTGCCCTGATGCCAAATGATATCTGATCGTCCTTAATTCCAGATCCATGCGATTCTGGCGGGAATGCATATCCATAATGGTCATAAGAACTCTAGAGATCTAATTGGTCAACCGGTCCTCGATCTGTTGTAGATGTTCTCAAATTGCATCCACCGAGTTATCCCATAATTGAGGTCTAGGAGGGAGATCAGGTATCTCAGGTCCATGAGGTGAACACGAGCCATGTGAGGCAGGCGATGCAGGTGCCTCATGATCATCCTGAGGTGGAGCTGGCTGCTCCTTTGGAGGCGATGGGGGTTGCTCCCCCTACCCCTGTGCATCCTCGGCTTCTTATGGAGCAGGTCCGCCAATTCTTTCTTGAATCCTCTTGGCTCTAAACCGCTCTACGTTGATTTTTATGCATTGGAGTAGGGCCTTGTTGATGGCATTCGTAGATTTCAAAACTTTGAACGGCTCGCCATCAATGTCAATCTCAAAGTACTCTAGGATCTTAGTGATCCATGTCCCATATGGCAGAACCCCTCGTGGGTTATCTTTTCTTGAGGTCATTGCTTCTAGGAACAGTCTTGGAAGGTTCATTTTGACTATATTTACGATTTTCCACGAGATTCCTACCTCCTGAGGGTTTAATTGGTTTCTACCTCCGCCTTTTGGGTAGATGCAGTGGGCAATTAGCAATATTAGGACCCGTAGCCTCGGGGATTAGTCTATGTAGTGCAGGAACTTGATCCCAAGATGATACTTGTTGCTCCAGGTGAGCTGGTTGTAGATCTGAGTGATGGCGAGATCTACTAGTAGCTGCTCTTCTTCATATGGGACCTCTAGGATTCGTCCCACCTGCATGATGGCAATTTGGAGATTGTACGCCCCTCTATTACCCAAATACATCTCGACTCCTTTAACATAGGTACTAAAGGTCTCATCATCCCATAGATAATAAAATATTCCAGCCAAATCTAGATAGACCTGGTCATCTGCTTTCAATAGTCTAGTCTATCCTTGGAAATCCAACAACTCTTCAATTTCAAATTCATAATCGTTTAAGAACTTGAAGTCAATGATCTTTGGGATGAATACCTTCCGTTCATAGAACGAGTTGTAGAATCGGCTATGCTGGATTTCTGTCTTGAAGTATGTGGTCGCATCTTCAAGACTTGGGCTTTGGCAGCTAGGGTTCCCTTTTGTCTAGCCCCTATATGTGTACTTCCAGTCGTCTAACTTTGTGCTCCTCGGGCAGCCGTTGTTGATGGGGTTGCAACTTGAAATTGAACCCTACGGCCAGTAGAGGTCGAAGGCTCTTCCCAAGCTCGCTTCGAGGGGGTTCATTGCCTTCTAGGTACCTCTTCTTCATTTTGGGAATTGGAAGGTCTCGGGACAGGCCTTTGTGTTGGTTTGGATACTGCTAGCTTAGGCAATCAAGATTTGGGTGCCATTGAGTTTGATGAGATTTTTGGAGATAGGTTGCAAAATGGAAGAGAGTGGAGAAGGCAGAGAATGAGAGTCCGTCGGAGTGCCGGACAGGGGCTGTTGGAGTCAAGGAATGCCTAAACGGAGAGGGAGAAAGGGAGGAGAGAAAGAGAGACAATAAGGGGTAACTGTCGGAGAAGAAAATTAGGAAGGGAATGAGAGAGAAGGAAAACAGAAAGAGGGAGATAGAGGCACAAGAGGAAGAGAAAAAGAGGGACTACTGGAGGACTGTCCGAAAGAAGAGAGAAGGCTATCTGAGAGAGAATTCTTGGAAAAGGGAATAGGGATGAAGCCGGATTCGGAATTGGAGAAGAGAGCTGGGAGGTAGCTGGAGAGGAAGAAGAGAGAGAGAAGACAGGAACAGGGAGAAGAATGCCGAAATGGAAGAGGAATGCCGGAATGGAAAATCGGGAGAGAGGTTGTCGTGCGGGAGAAATGAAGAAGAAGAGAAGAAGAAGAAAGAAGAAGAAGAAAATGGGAAGCTAGATGGTCGCGCACTGGAGTTGAGGCAAAGTCAACTTCGCCCCAACGGAGTCAACTTCACTGGAGTCGACTTGGGGGCCTTAGAGTCGACTTGGCTTATCAACTTAGACTTTTCTAAGTCCATTTTTTCATCTAGCTATTTCTAGTTTAACTCAATCATTCTCATATCATTTCTAATTTTGTAAAATGATTCTTTTGCTAATGGTTTGGTAAAAATATCAACAATTTGATCATCAATTTGTACATATTCCAAACAAACATCATAATTTTCAACATATTCACGAATAAAATGATGTCTTACATCTATATGTTTCGTTCTAGAATGTAATGCTGATTTTTTAGTTAAACAAATTACACTTGTACTATCACATCTAATTGGAATATTATAATAATCAATACTATAGTCTTTTAATTATTGTTTCATCCAAAATAGTTGGGCACAATAGCTCCCGACGGCTATATATTCGGCTTCCACCATAGATAGAGTAACACTAGTTTATTTTCTTGAATATCATGAAACTAATATGTTTCTAAGGAATTGGCATATTCAACTAATACTTTTTCTATCTACTTTCTATTCGGCAAAATCTGCATCCGAGTAGCCGATTAGATCAAAAGTTGAACCCTTTGGATACCATAGTCCAAGATTAGTTGTATTTATTAAATATTTAAAAATTCTTTTTACAGCCAATAAATGTGATTCTTTAGGACATGTTTGAAATCTAGAACACAAACAAACACTGAAAAGGATATCCGGTCTAGAAGTAGTTAAATACAACAATGATCCTATCATACTTCTATAAAGCTTTTGGTTGATACATTTACCGTTTTCATCCATGTTGATCTTGATTGTTGAACTCATTGGAGTGTTTGCTTCTTCGCTAGTTTGCGTTCCAAATTTCTTTATAATTTTTTTGATATACTTGGACTGATTTATGAATATTCCTTCGACTTGTTGCTTGTTTTGCAGTTCAAGAAAGAAATTTAATTCTCCCATCATGCTCATTTCAAATTCGCTCTGCATAATCTTAGAAAATTATTGGCACAAAGTTTCGTCAGTAGCACCAAATATTATATCATCTATATAAATTTGAACAATTAAAATATTTTTACTTTTATACTTGATGAATAAGGTAGTATCAACCTTTCCTCTTTGAAATTCATGATCAATCAAAAATTTATTCAACCTTTCATACCAAGCTCGTGGAGCTTGTTTTAGTCTATATAATACTTTGGTTAATTTATAAACATATTTTGAATGATCATTTTCTTCAAATTCAGTGGATTATTCAACATATACTTCTTCATTCAAGTATCCATTCAAAAATTCGCTTTTCATATCCATTTGAAACAATTTGAAATTCATATGAGAAGCAAATGCTAGTAAAATGCCTATGGCTTGTAATCTAGCCACGAGTGTATATGATTCTTCAAAATCAATATCTTCTTCTTGGGAATACCCTTTGGCTACTAGTCTAGTTTTGTTTCTTATTACAAGTCTGTTTTCGTCCAATTTGTTCCTAAATACCCATTTGGTACCAATAATAGTACAATCATTGGGTCTAGAAACTAAATGTCATATATTGTTCCTTTCAAATTGATTTAGCTTTTCTTGCATTGTAATAACCCAATTTTCATCATTAAGAGCTCGTTCAATAGTGGTTGGTTCAATTTTTTTGACACAAATGCATATTGTCTACAAATATTTTATTTTGATCTCCTAGTTTTTACTCCTTCATAGATATTTCCAATAACTTGATCAATTAGATGAGCATTTTCGAATTTCAAATCAGTTTGAGATTTATAAGAATCATTACCTTCACTTACTTTTTCTTCCGTGGAATTTTCTGGCTTGGGCTTGATTTCCTCTAGTTGATCGTGTTGTTTTGCCTTTGAATTCTTCGATGTGTCATCTGCATCACTTAATTCATCCTCCTTTCTTGGAGTTTGATTAAATTCATCAAAAACAACATGTATTGATTCCTCTACTATTTGATTTCTTTTGTTGAAAATTTTATATGCTTTGTTATTTGATGAATAACCAAGGAAAATAGCTTAATCACTTTTGACATCTAATTTTTTTAAATTTATTTTTCCATTATTTAACACATAACAAGTACATCTAAAAGTATGGAAATATGATATGTTCAGTTTTCTGCCTTTCCAGAGTTCATATGGGGTCTTTTTCAAAATTACTCTGATGGCAACTCGGTTTAATACATGACAAGCCGTACTTACAGCTTTGCTCCAAAATTTTTTGGACAATTTACTCTCATTTAGCATAGTTCTAACAATTTCTTGTATTGTCTGGTTTTTCCTTTTAACAACTCCGTTTTGTTGAGGCGTTCTTGGTGCAGAAAATATATGATAAATTCCTTTTTCATTGCAAAATTCTATGAATCGATTATTTTCAAATTCACCACCATGATCACTTCTAATGGAAATAATTAAGCTTTATTTTTTATTTTGCACCAAATTTGAAAACGTGACAAACATAAAAAATATTTCATCTTTGCTAGCTAAGAGTAAATCCAAGTAAATCTCAAAAAATCATCAACAATTACATACACATACTTTTTCCTTCCAAGAATTAAAATGTCCAATGACTCATAAAGATCCATATGCAACAATTCAAGTGGTTTAGTCGTTGAAATTTCCTTTTTGATGGAAAATGGCCTTTCAAGTTGTTTAGATAATTGACAAACTTTGCAAATCTTATCCTTGTCATATTTGAGCTTTGGTAACCCTTGTACTAGATTTTTTTCTACAATATTTTAATATTTGACATATTTATAAGTTCAAGCCTTGTATGTCACATCCATGGATCATTTTCTATGGCTATTAGACATTTTCCTTCGAGTTCATCAAGGCAAACTAAATATACATTTTCAAGTCTTTTGCCACTAAATACTATGTGTTCATCATCAAAAACATTACATATCGAGCATTCAAATACAATTTTATATCCTTTATCACATAGTTGACTAATGCCCATTAGGTTGTGTTTGAGTCCTTCAACGAATAATACATCCTCAATACATTCATTTGAAATACCATAAACATTTTCTTTACATTTTATTTTACCTTTTGCATTATTTTCAAAGGCTACTGTTCCTTCATTGCATAGGTTGATTTTATGGAACAGTCCCTTTTCTCCTGTCATATGTCTTAAGCACCCACTATCCATAAACCATATGTTGGCCTTAGCTCTAAGACAAACTTGTAAAAATTAAGTTAAGTGAAAATCATCTTTTTGGTACCTATTTTATGAGTCCATTTGGGTTAGTTGTCCATTAGAGTCTATGTTGATCTTCCTTTGAAGCCACAAATCCAATACTTTTAGGCATCCAAACTAATTTTGCACTAAGGTTTTATAATTTTCTTAATTTGCATTAATAAACCTTGTGTCCCATCTCATTGCAAAAATTACAAACTCCCGGGAGTCTAGGAATGGGAAGTCATTTGGTGATTGATTCCCTGGTTGGTCTTTTAGTCCAAGCCACATAATTCATCTTGAGTTTAACATGAACGGGTTTGGTTTTGTTCTTTGGAGCAATAGATTTACTCTGCTCAAATGTGGTATACCCAAGTCCTTTCTTATAACTTTGGGTAATCATTTTCAAAAATATTTTTACACTTTCTCCTGGATTAGAAAACTTAGCAAGCGATTCATTTAATGATTCATTTTCATTTTTTAATTTCTCTAACTCATTTTCCAAGGTATTCTTTTCATTTTTCAATTTATCTATCTTTTCAGCAAGTTTACCATTCACAATCATTACTGCATCACATTGTCTTTTCTTTATTGTAAACTTATTTTATAATTTTTTTATTTCCTCATATAATGAATCATAGGTTTGTTGGAGTTCTTCTAATTCAGCATATTTGAGGCATTCATTTGTAGAAGATAAAATTGAAAAGAATTTTTGTATGGAGGTTACCTCTTAACTACTTGTGCAGTTCGTTGAAGTAGCTTGATCCTCCAAGATTTCTGTTGCTGCAAAACATACGTCGGAATTTGCCAAGCAACAAATTCTTGCACAATTTGCTTCACATTCTTCACTTGAAGAGCTGTATGTTGTTGATTCCTCTTCATTTACGTACATGCTTCTTCCTTTGTTTCTTTGAAATTTTCTGTTGTCGCCTCGATCTTTTCTTTACTCCTTTGCTTTAGTTTCTTCGGATGTTGGGCATTTGGCTAGCATATGCCCCAAACCACCACATTGGAAATATTTTGTTGTTTCTTTCCTTTTAGAATTTTTTTTTTTAAAGTTTCTGAAATTTCTTTTCTTCCTTACAAATTTTCTGAATCGCTTTGTGAGTAAGGCGATTTCATCATTGTTTTGTGGTGATGAGGTGGAGTCATCTAAATCTTGTGCGGCTTTCAAGACGATGGCTCTATTGCCTTTGTAATGATCTTCATTTTTTTCTTGATTAACTCATGTGACATTAACGAACCAATAAGATCTTCTAACTTCAACGTGTTTAGGTCTTTGACTTCTTCTATCGCCGTAATCTTTGGAGTCCATGATTCGGGTAGCGCCCTTAAAATTTTCATAACCTACTCGGATTCAGAAATTACCTTTCCTAGATTTTTTAAGGCGTTAGTAATTTTGGAAAATCTAGCAAATATTTCAGAAATATTTTCTATTTCTAACATCCTAAAACTTACTAATTCTCCAATCAAAATATTTTTTCTTGTCTCTTAGACTTGAGAAGTTCAAAAGATTTCTTTGGTAAAACTCAAAGACTTGCTCTGATACCACTTATTGGTCCCGAGTTGATGGCAATTACCCAAAAGGAAAGGGGTGAATTGGGTATTTAAAAAATTTAAAACTTGAATTAGAAGTTTTACCTCGGCTTAGTTTAATTCCCTTTAATGGTTCAGACAACCTTCCCTACTCCACTCTTCCAAGCTTACACTCCCTTTTGACTTGGGTTCCACTACATATTCCGCGAATACAACTAGAGTCTCCGCTCTCTTCTAGATTTTAGCTTTAAGGGGCATATACAACCAGAGTCTCCGCTCTCTTCTAGATTTTAGCTCTAAGGGGTGTATACAGCAAATAACATAAGTAGGTGATGAATTTCAGTCCAATCACAACCCTACTTTGTTATAATTTGGTTTGAAAAACCAAACTCAAACCAAGCACCAAAAACCAAATAATAAGATGAAATAAAAGAAAGCTACACTTTACAGATTTGTGTAGCAAGTTTCAGCTCGAGGAAGAGTTTGTGGAAGCGACGAATTATTTTGTGTTGAAGCAAACCGCAACTTTCAAGCTTGTTCTTCCTTTAAAAGTGTATAGATCATTCAAATGTAAAAGAAAGTGAAATATAAATCTTAGTAGCACTTCTTTTCTTTTTTTCAGCTCTTACTTATGTGTTTCCACGTTTGCTTGAGTGTCTATATATAGATGAGAGAGAATTTTAAACATTATAGAGTTGGTTGGTCAGTAATAAATGTTCCAACGTTTAAAAATTCAAACGTTATTCCTCCAAGTCGCAGGTGGAGTCGACTTCGTGTGCGACTTCGCCCAAGTCGCATGCTGTAGTCGACTTCAGGTGCGACTTCAGTTGTGCTCCACTTGTTCAAGTTGATCCTTGGGTCGAATTGGCCTTGGACTTGACCTAAGTCACATATGGAGTCAACTTCGGGTGCAACTTCGCCCAAGTCGATGCTGAAGTCAACTTCATTTTGTGACTTGACCTTCATGATCTTGCCAAGTATGCTTCAACTTTCTTGAAATGCCTTTTGCTTGCTTAACTTCTTTATTATAGGTGTTCCTTCTTTGGTTTGTATCTATTTGAGATTTAATATTTTTACTTTGCATGAACATCTTTTAGTTTCATATCTAAGGAATCTTGAAAACTCGAGTCTTGGTGTGCATGAACAAGTCCAATATATAGTCTTTGATCTAAATGGATGAATTTATGCAATCTGCTTGCTTTGGACTTGGATTAATCTTCATATGTTTTAAGTCAAATATTTAAGTTGACTTGGTCTTCAACTTGACTCAAGTCTGACCTTAAGTCAACTTAGCCTTCGACTTGACTTCTGAAATCTTACCCTGTCTAACTGAAGTTGATGCTGGAGTCGACTTGGCCTGCGACTTCACCCAAGTTGCATGTGGAGTCGACTTCGTCTACGACTTTGGCATATCTTGGTTTCCAATTTTAACGCTGGACAAAAATGGGCACTTAAAGTCACTGCTAGAGTCAACTTGGGGATCAACTTGGCCTAAGTCGATGTCTGAGTCGACTTGGAGATCGACTTGACCTGTCATACTTCATATTTTTCATTTTTATATCTAAAACAATTCACAAAATGCATTAGTAGTTAAAACCTACTCAAATTATGTTGTTAATCATCAAAACACATGCTTTGGATATTTTGCATTTAATTTCATCAATTGTTTCCAAGACCATTGACACAGTTTGTGAAGAAATTTATTTGTTAAAGTCGATGTCAATGGGTAGAGATTATGGGATGAAGGTGATTAAGAATGAAGTGGTATCTATAAACATTAGCTTGCTTATGCCATTGACATGATTTTTAGCCATCATAACTATTTGTATTACGTGTAAATACATTTAACCATCTACAATAGAAGATTATTTTCACTATGTCAGTGAGTCAAAGGCATTGTCGTCGTGGGATGTTAAGGTTGCAAATGGATTGCCGCATCAAACTAATGGGTATGGTGATCTTAAACTATGTCGCACATAGTAGTGTTTAATATTTTTGGCTGCTCATAACATATATATAATTGGATTACATGACAGGGTCGACTGTGGTGTGCATATGTTGTGCAATATATTCTCATTTATTCCTAAAAAGACTCTGAAATATAGATTGGTACGTTTGTGAATTTTTTTATATGTAGGTAACAGTTAGTTTATGGCGAAAATTGATGTAACCACCATTTGCATTGCAGGGACAGATTGCTGAATGGTGACGACAATTTGCATTGTTTATACTTAACAATAGTATGAATGATAATTTCAAGACTATACAATGCAAAACATTCGAGGACACATATATTCTACAAAACTAATTGGGTTGCAATGTACAGGACTAAGTGCATGGGTTGCACCTAAAATTTCTATTGAAATCAGCTCTTTTGAGTAGTTCCATTGTATCATTTTGTATAATTGATTCCTATATGGTGTCCTCATTTTTTGGTCGAAACCACACAGATGTACATCCCATAAATATTATGTATTTAAGAAAATGAAATGGATTTGAAATTAAGATTCGAGAATGTTGAACATTCATGTTCATCATATATTGTCCCGTATAATGGTGAAAAAAGCTTAATTATTTAACGTAGCAGGTCCTTCCTTAAACACGGATGTTGAAAAAAGCAGAATCAAAAGGGTAAAGATCATTTTAATCTAAGCATACCAATCATGGACTAACACGAGCATTCCAAAAATAACATCATATTTTTTCTACATCAATGGTGCTACTTACTCATTTCTTCAATTACAGCTCTCTGTAAAACCAATGGGTCGCGTGATGATAATTGTCTTAGGCCAACATATTAAACCTATCAGTGAGGATTTTGCATCCAATATGCTTTTTATAGCTCCCGGCGATTATCTATGTAACAAAATACCACGAATGATATGTATGGGCTATAATAAAATGTCTATAAGGCTATGAATGTACAATTTTATAGTTCAACAGAGATGAGTAAATATATCTTATTGAAGTCACTGAGTATGGCCCGGTGTAATGCTCTATAATATTGATAATATCTACTCTGGATCCTCTCTGTAATGAACAAACACGTAAGCCACATTAGCCGACCAATGTTGACTCCAAAAATTGTAATACCTTAAGAGATATATCTTGTACTTATGAGTTCAACAGTGTCGCGAACGATGTGGGCATCTCGAACCTCACTATCCATGTCAAACATCTTTTTTAACATACTAAGTTGGAGATCAACTCGAAAAATGACTTACATATGTTCGCTAATGTTTAAATTGTAAATGTAGCAATCCATTCAAAAGACTTACCACTCGCTGTTAAGTTGTCATAAACATGTTTGACTTATCCTCTTGTACGACGTCAATATAGTGTATTTCACAAAGTATCATATCAATCGCATATGCAAACCAGGTACCATCATGGTATTGAATTGGCATAAACATCTGGGCACAAGGTATTAGAACAATCAGTGCACGTAGTTATGTCAAGAACTATCATCTAATTAGGCAACAGTGTGAGTATTCAATTACCCATTCTGCATCAAGGACACAATATTGAAGCATTTTGATCGACCATTCCACTTTAATATCGTCTAGCTTTCCTAGTAACAGTCTCCTTTGCATGGGATGGAAATGAAATAGTTGCATTATTGAATAGCCTTAACTAATATATATGTTTAGGGAACATTCCGGGATGAAGTTCTAACCCCGACAAAAGATGAGAAGTAATGACGTCGTATACCAAATATTCCCTCTCGCTAATGGAAATTTAGAATTATAATATATGCATCAACAGTCTGTCACCATGTCATGGATGATAGTTATAAATTGATAAAAAGTATGATAAATAACACGTAATTAATAAAATACAAAATTATCATGTTATCAAGTGCAGACTCATGAGTTACTTACACTAGGATTGATATTACCATTACTGGCAAAATATTCCATGTCCTTTTGGGTCACATGAGTCATTTGTAACTTAAAAACTCTTGCCCTGTATTTTAAAATTAGCTACAAACAAGATGAAGACAGCATTTTTAAGAAAATGGAAGTTGAAACAATTGAATTTAATGTTGCAAGCGCATTTGAAGAAGAATACATACTCCGCATGCAGTCTCAGATCTCCCAATACCCACTCAAGCAGTAGCATCTTCTCTACCGAGACATAGGCTAGGTTTATCAGGGAGCGATGCCTAAATTGGCTCTGGTGCTGGAAAATGTCGTTAATGGTGAGAGCTTGATTTTGTCTAAATTTTTTTATAAATTTAAACATGTCATGAGCTATTAAAAAAGACATGCTTCTCCTATATGCTTCTTCGGCCTAAGCCATGATCTCCTCTGAGAAAGCCAAGCATATATCATTGGAGGCTTCTGCCGACAATCGTTCAAGCCCCATGCATAGACCATTTCAAATGAATCATCCAAATGCATGACAACACAATGGGTTCCTCCTTCACCATTGCCAGAAGTGGGGAGTTTGCTATTAGGTACACGACGTGCGTTTGAACGTTGCAAAAATCTCACCCAAATCTCGAGTTCCTATTCTATGACTCAAAGTTAAATAAATCATAGCTTATTTAGTAGAAAAAATTGAAGAACACTTTCTCTCGCCGCAACTCGACAGACATTCCGTTGGACATGCTCAACATGTTCTCGCACCATTTTCTCAATGTCCTAAAATAAAATGCCATATGATGAGATAATTTCATAAGGATTTTCATTACGAATAAAAATAGTAAAAAATAAAATAAATAGATTAATTATTCTGACAATAGATTTACTTAAAATTGTGAGTTTGTCTTTCTCATTGGGGTTTAATGGAATTTTTTTATACATGGGATGATAATTAAGATCATTTGTACGACCATTATGCCCGTTGTGGTTATAAGAAAATATTTTCAAGAGAAATATATACTTTCAACTTTTTATTGTCGTGCAATTTTTCATCATTTTTTTAGAATTGAAATAGTCACTCATGAAATCTTAATGGAAGGGATGTAATGGCAATTTTATTCATACAAACCTTACAAAATAATTTATAATATGTGAAATTAAAAGACGTTCTTGTGATTTCACCTAAACTGCGTATGTATCATTCAAAGACCCCTTGCACTATTAATATTTAACATTGATAATATAAATAAAATATTTAAAATTTTAAAATAAATAAAAAAGCATGGAAGGTTTGAAGTACGTTAAATTTTGCATTGTCTTAAATTCGTTGTTTTGCTTCATTAATATTACCAATAATAATAATAATAAATTTATTTCAATTATTTTTCTATATTTAAAGTATTTTATTTTTGGGATCCGCTTCGTATATTCACCATTAATATTCTTTACTATATTTCATACAATTTTAGCAAAATAATTTTAAATTTTCATATACGGTAAAAAAAATAAATTTAAAAGAAAGATTATACACATCTTAATGGTTTATCCTTAGTTACTTTTCGCAACTCAATTTAAAAAAAAATTATTTTAATCATGTATGATTAGTTTAATTATAAATTTAATCATGTATAATTAGTTTTATTAACCTCATATTATTTTTAAATTGAAAATACCTGTGCAATACTATCATTAAAAAAAATTTAGTTTTATTGGATAGTTTTACACATTTCCATAAATAAGCACAATCCAATTCAGAAATTATATTTAATGTTACGTAGCGAAAAACTAAGTTTTATCTAAATTAATTATTTATATGGGCCTCAATTCATAAAAGTATTGTTGCTTAAAATTAATATTATAAGTTTTTGTTACTTATTTTAACATTAATCATTTTCCTAAACTAATTATTTTAAATAGAGTAATTGGTTAGAAATCAAATTTCACCATCCCAAAAGTATCTGTACGGGCTCCATTTGATAAAAGTCGTAAAATATTTATATTAATATAACAAAATATTTAAATTTATACATTTATTGTCGGCTAGTAGTTAAATGTCTATGTCACCTAAAATATTTTATAAATGATCTTCTAAACCTATAAATGTATATAAGAAATTTCATATTTTTCAAAATTATCTCAAAGCGGGTTTGGTTCACCAAAAATTTTTGGAATGCCACTATGCAATAAATTATTTCTGACAAAAATGAGTGCATAAAGTTTTAATTTAGTCATCATAATAGGCTAAAATGAAGAGTAATATCTGAAATAATTCTCTTTGTAAATAATAACTTAGAAATAGTTGACTAGAAATGATCACTAAATTTTTTTTTGTAAGAAAAATTTTCATTTTCGTATGTTAAAATTTAATTTTTCATTTATTTAGTTTTTCGCGGAAAATAACTTGCATCAGAATAGTATATAATATGATTGCGCAAAAGATAAACTAAATGTCAGAGTAATACTTCTGTGTTTCCAAATGTATTTAGATTTCAACGAACCTGGGTAGAAAACTCTTTTTAAAATTATTTATAAACACTATTAATTTATATATTTAATCTATAAATAACATTTATCATTTTTCGATATGGGTATTGTTTTCAATTTTAGTAATAATAGTGATTTAGTTATTTGTGCAAATGGTTTAAATATTATTATTTTCAAAACAAAAATATAAACATATCTTTAAATTAGTAAAATTTCATACTTAAGTTTAATACATGTAGATTAATAGTATTACAAAAAATTTAAAAAATTAAAAATAAAAATTGTACCCACGTACATTTAAATTTCAATGCATCTAGATGTATGTAAATATACATTGAAAATATTACTAAACGTATGAAATGTCGGTAGATGAATTAAAATAAAATAGATAAATCTTATAAGAAAATGACTATTTTACTAGTAAAATACAGATTTAAAATGTGTGTGGAAAAATAAAATTGCCATGAATAATAGAAATAAATCATCTAACAATCACGCGATACCCAAGGATGTTTTATACACGTATAATTGAGGATGTAGCGGGTTCAAGATACCCCTCAAATGCGTCTCTCTACAGGACCTGTTTTTTATTTTTAGTTATTACGAAATTATTAATCTAAATATATTATCTACAAATCATGTTTTGTTATTTTTAAAGATGTATACACATTTAAATAAACTGATTTTTAAAATAAATAAACTGGTGGTTTTTAATCATCGCCAATATCATCCCCGTAGGACCGAGCATTTGGTAACTTCCGATCATTCACAAATAATGAAATCCAACACAATTTACATTTGTGGAGCTCATCCAAGATAAACTAAATCCAGACAAAATATTTATAATTATAATCTACAAATCAAACATATTTTTACGGGTATAAAAAATAAGAAACAAATGACTATTCTCTATTGTGTCTGTGAAAAGTGAAATTCATACATTGTCTGGAAAATCCATTGGAGCTTGGCTTGATATAACTGTTCACGGGCTGGATATGAAGTTGTATCTGCTACTGGGAAGAAATAGATGATGTGAGACGAAAATCCGCCGGAAGGAAGAAGTAAAAACTGCGGTGATGGTGGTCGTTTGGGAAAATGCTGCAAGCCGTGATGGTGGTCGTTCAGGAAAACGCTGCAAGGAAGAAGAAGACAGTGCAGAGTAATGGCCATGTATGATTTTCATGTGCTCTTACCAACGCACTTTAAGCCATCAATCTCGTCGTCAACAGCAGCTGATCTGCTATGTTGTAAATATGACGCAACATTTATGTTCGGCGGCAAGGTTGGTGAACTCTCGGCGGCAACACGTCACACCGTCCAGTCATGCATTTAGTATATTTTGTTTAGATTTAATATCGTTCTCTAAATGAAATTTAATTTTTTTGTTAAAAATTATGGTATACATACATTTCTCAAATCTGTTTCAGCGAATCCCTTTGTGGGTGCACCAATTAAGTTTTTGTAAATTTTTATGCAATTCTTTTTAAAGATTTAATAAGAATTTTAAACTTTTATAATTTGTCCACTTTTTGCCAAAACTCCATAGATTCGCTAGATTGACAAAAAGAAAAGTAATTGGCAAATTATATTAAATAAGGAACCCAGATGTGTGTCCAAATGTGAATTTGGAGTTCATTTGGGCGGTTGCCGCAGGTGATGAACCATTATACTGAAACATGTGAACGGACGGAAAAATAAAAAAAACTGCAGCAATTTAATTTAAATTATACATTTGACAGGATGCGAAATCTAATATCTTTTGTTCGAAATTATAGTATAGATACATTTCTCAGATCTGTTTCAGTAAATCCCTCCGTGGGCATGCCAATTAAGTTTTACAAAATTTTCATGTTTTTTTATTAAAGATTCAATAAGAATTATAAGCTTTTATAATTTATCCATTTTTTACCTAAACTCCGTAGATTCACTAGATTTACAAAAAGAAAAGTATTAGGAGAATCTATAGTAAATAAGGAACCCAGATGTGTGCCCAGAAGTGAATTTGGAAATTATTTAAACATTTATCGCAACATATTAAACTATACAGATAAACATGAAATTGGACGTCTGCATTTTTACTGTAGCAATTTCGACCCGTTTTGCCAATTTTAACTGACAATTCTGACTAACGCCCCTGATGTGACTTCCGGACGCAATATTTTACAAAAAAACCCCATGAATGTAAGATTTCGCAAAAAAGTATCTATTACGAAGAAATTAAAGAAAAATTAAATTTTGATAAAAAATTTATAAGAGATATAATACAAGGGTACATATTTAGAGGTATTCTATAACATGAAATTTTCTATATATTTTTTATTCAATGTAAATATTTATTAAATTATTTATTTACATTGATGTCACTTGAAGTTGATAAATTTGTATTTTTAGTTTATATTAATTAATTACAGTAACAATAAATTACAATTATTATATTAATACTTTAAATTTATAATATAAATTGTAATAATATTATTTTATAATTTTAAGAAATTTTGTTATAAAATTTCTATTAAATATAGTTATTTTCAAAATTGATCATTTAACCAATCCCAAAAAGTAACATATATTTATATATTGAATATAAGTCACAGTTATATATAATTTATCATAATTTTGGTTTTACAACATCATATATATAATATTTTTTTTACTGTTTTATATCTTTTCGTAAATTTCTATTTCATTTAATCGAATGGAGTTAATATTTTTAATTATAACTTTATATATTTATTTAGTTCCAAAATTATTTAGTTCTCGAATAAATATTTAAGTATACATATTTTGCAAAATACACAGATTAGGTAAAAAATTCATAAATTATAAAAAAAATTAGATGTTGTTAGATACGGTTAGATGTGGTTAAAGACGATTAGATACAGTTAGACGTAGTTAGATCAGGGTGATTTCATTAAATTGTATTATCTGAGTTTCAAATTTCGTTGTTAAGGTATAAATGGCCTTATAAGGGGGCTAAGATCATATTATAGATGTTAAATTAGGATTAACATATTAATTTCAAAAATTAGATGCGGCTAGATATGGTTAGATGTGATTAGACATGGTTAGACACGGTTAGATGCGATTAGACGCGGTTAGACACAGTTAGGTTAGGGTGATTTCATTAAATCGTATTATTTGAGTTTCAAATTCCGTTATTAAGGTATAAATGACCTTATAAGGGGCCTAAGATCATATTATAAGTATTAAATTATAATTAACTTATTAATTTTAAAAATTAGATGCAGATGCGGTTAGATACGGTTAGATGTGGTTAGACACGATTAGATGTGATTAGACACGATTAGATGCGATTAGATGCAGTTAGACACGGTTAGACACAGTTAGATTAGGGTGATTTCATTAAATCATATTATTTGGGTTTCAAATTTTTTTGTTAAGGTATAAATGACCTTATAAGGGGCCTAGAATCATATTACAAGTGTTAAATTAAGATTAATTTATTAATTTTAAAAATTAGATGCGGTTAGAAGTAGTTAGATATGGTTAGATGCGGTTAGACACGTTTAGACATGATTAGATGTGGTTAGACACGGTTAGACGCGGTTAGACTAAGTTAGATTAAGATGATTTCATTAAATTATATTATTTAGGTTTCAAATTCCGTTGTTAAGATATAAATGACCTTATAAGAGGCCTAGGATCATATTACAAGTATTAAGGATTAACTTATTAATTTCAAAAATTAGATGTGGTTAGATACGGTTAGATGTGGTTAAATATGGTTAGACATGGTTAGACACGGTTAGATGCGGTTAGATGCGGTTAGACTCGGTTAGACATGGTTAGACTCGGTTAGACACAGTTAGATTAGGTTGATTTTATTAAATCGTATTATTTGGGTTTCAAATTCCATTGTAAAGGTATAAATGGCCTTATAAGGGGCCTAAGATCATATTACAAGTGTCAAATTAAGATTGACTTATTAATTTCAAAAATTAGATGCGGTTAGATGCGGTTGGATACGGTTAGATGCGATTAGACGTGGTTAGATACAGTTAGATGCGGTTAGACGCAGTTAGATGTAGTTAAATTAGAGTGATTTCATTAAATCATATTATCTGGGTTTTAAATTCCGTCGTTAAAATATAAATGACCTTATAAGGGGCCTAGGATCATATTACGGGTGTTAAATTAGGATTAATTTATTAATTTCAAAAATTAGATGCAGTTAGATACAGTTAGATGCGGTTAGATACGGTTAGATGTGGGTAGACACGGTTAAATTCTATTATATTCAGAAAATAAAAAAATATTAATAAATTTTCAAAAAATCGAGAAAAATAAAAGAAATTATTATTCTTGAGAGTAACTTAATTACATTAACTTTAAATAATATAACATAACTCCTAATAAAAATTATATTTTTCAACTTTACCAATTATAATGAAATCTTATTAAAAAATTATTTTTTGTACGCTAATATTTTTAAAAATTGTCGAATAATGAAAAATTATGTTTACATACGTTTTAGTAATTGATCTATAAAATGAATGAAATATATTGAGATTTTGTATGTATATAATACAAAATTTATCAAAAAACCAAACATACTCATCTTTTTAAGTAAATATACTTACGCTGAAAAATTACCACATTGCCCCTGCTTCCTTTTTTCTCATGGGAAGCACTTCCCATGGGTTGGGGCTCGTATGAAAATTGATCTTGAGGCATTCAAAGCCGATCAGTTATAGGATCTAATGGGAGGAAATTTTCAAGGTGCCCAAGATCGATAAGAACTGCAAGCTGAAGAAGCTCCACTTGAGGGGGGGGATCAACCTCACCATGATTTCCATCCATCTCTAACTCCTTCTCCTCAAGCTCCGGTATCCCCTGCTTCTCATGCCTCCTATTCCTTGCAAGGATCTCGAGCTACAGATCACTTTGCCTACTCTCCCGCTCAACTGTATACCTCTAATGTTATCTTAGAATATTTTCAAGCCATGGAGACTAGAATTTCTCAGGAACTTGGGGCTATTAACATTTCACTCATAGAAATGCATAGTCAGTGAGATAAAATGGTGTAACGCCCCAGGCCTAACAGTAAGGTATTGTCCGCTTTGGGCCTCGGCCCGCACGGTTTTGCCCCTCTGGGTTCACGCGCATCCCGTCCTTCCCCAAAAGGCGCCTCACTGAGGTACCTGGCGGCCTCCACTTATAGCCCAGGCTCCCCCCCTCATCCTAACCGATGTGGGATATCACATTCACCCCCCCTTGGGGCTCCAGCGTCCCCGCTGGACACCATCAGCCAGAGGTCGGGAGTCAGCTCTGATACCATTTGTAACGCCCCAGGCCTAACAGTAAGGTATTGTCCGCTTTGGGCCTCGGCCCGCACGGTTTTGCCCCTTTGGGTTCACGCGCATCCCGTCCTTCCCCAAAAGGCGCCTCACTGAGGTACCTGGCGGCCTCCACTTATAGCCCAGGCTCCCCCCCTCATCCTAACCGATGTGGGATATCACAAATGGGCTAAGAGCTTACCGCCATCAAATATCATCTTGCCTCTGGTAGTAGGCACGGCAAACCAATTCCCAGTCTACCTGATGTTGAGCCTTACTGGTGCAAATCAGTTTGGGCAGATACAACTGTTCATGCTCCATCGTCACCTTTTTCTTCTGCCTACCCATGTCTTATGCCTCCCACTCACCCACTATTCTATCCCATGTCATCCTTTGCATTTCACAAATCTCGCTTCCCATATCATACTTTTTAGCGATTGACAAAAAAGGAAGAGTGGTATATGTTCTTGGGAGAAGTTTTAGGATACATGTGATTGCATTGATATATTTTGATTGTATTATTCAAATTGTGTCCCTGAATTATGTTTTAAGTATATGATATGATTTGAATGTATATTTTATAATTAGTAAATTGAATGCAATTGGTAAATTCACTTGATATTTTTATTGCATTATCTCCATAACGATATACTTGACAAATGAGAGGTCTATCTCAAATTGGTTTTTCAATCATCAAAATGGGAATATTATTGTAAACATGTAGAAAATTACGTATAATTTATGTTTTGATGATTAACAATACAATTTGAATAATATCAAGGTACTAACAAGAGTATTAAGTTATTATAAGGTTTATATATTTCGAGAATCAAAGCTTGGTGGGTTAAGTCGTATGCCAAGTCGACTCAGGCATCGACTTAAGTTAAGTCGATATCAAATTCGACTTCAACATCGATTTTAGAGCAACATTCTTCGACGGCGCTGAAATATGGGCACTTGAGCAGGCGAAGTTGCAACCGAAGTTGATTTCGTATGCGACTTGGGAGATCCAATATCAAGCTCCTTGCTCAGTAATGTGTCCATTTAAAGGAGATGATCTTCACTAAAAATAAGATTGATGACGAAACCATACACCATCAAAAGATGAAATGACGAGTAAGAGGAGAAACTATTCATGCAAAGTTCAAACATAATGCTAAAAGTGACAAATTGATAAAAGGCCCATAGAAGGCTATTATATGTTTGTTTTTTTCCACAGATGCTTTGTTATAATAAAAGCTAATAGAACAGAAGAAGAAGCAAAAGTTGTTGTAGATAAAAACACTAGATGTTGAACCACTTAGAATAAGCATATCACAAATAACCCCTTAGCTTTTAATTACATCGATAAAATTATTTATTGAGGATTGTTTAATTGTATTTCTTATAAGTACTTTGACCAATCTTAAAACTCTTTAACTACAGAAACGAAGAATGCAAGACATACGATTAATTTTGAGACAACACACAATGTAAATGGTCTACATGAATAGTCAAACCAACATTTTTTCTTAGTATTAGTCAACTATGCATAATGTGGAAAGAAATTGGAATATCAACCTTATGAAGAAGACAGGAGTAATCAACCAATCCGATTAAATAATCGACTAATGCAAAGGTAGAAATAGAAGCAAACACATCCAATTATTCAATGTTATATGGTCTCATGTGAATTACGTAAAACATATCTTTCAAAGCACAAAATATCAATTACTTGAATTAGTCTTAGTAGCCATCGTTTTGCTAAAACAAACTTAAACTTTGGAAAAAAGCCCTTATAGGTCAAGGATGGCTACCATGATATATTCATACATATTTCTACTCAATCTCTGTTGACTAAAATGAGCATAGAAAGGCCACAAAAGAAAAAAGTTTTTACAAGAGCCTCAGGAAACAAATGTTGGTCCCGAATTAGTGGCAAAACCCAAGAGGGGAGGGGTGAATTGGGTTCTTATAAAATTCTTTGGTAAATTAAAAACTTAACTTATTGAAAGCTTAATCTCCTTGATTTGAAACAAATAGAGAGCAATGAGATAATGAAAGCAATAAAGAAAAACAGTATGCAAGATTTATAGTGGTTCGGGCAACCTTTCCCTACTCCACTCTTCCAAGCTCACACACCGTTGTGACTTGGGTTCCACTATGTATTCCTCGAATACACTTAGAGTCTCCGCCCTCTTCTAGATTCTAGCTCTATGGGGCATATACAATCAGGGCCTATGCTTTCTTCTAGATTCTAGCTCTAGGGAGCATATATAATTGACACAAGTAGATGATGAGTTACACTCCAATCACAACTCTATTTGCAACGTCTTGGTTTGTTACACCAAACTCAAACCAAGCACCAAGAACAAAGAGTAATGTGAAAATAAGAAAGATCTACACTTTACTGAGTTGTGTAGGCAACTTTCAGCTTGAAGAAGAATTTATAGAAGCAACCGATTGTGTTTCGTTGAAGCTACTTGCAACTTTGAAGCTTGTTCTTCCTTTGAAAGTGTATAGATCACTCAAGTTTAGAGAAAAATAAATAGGAGCTCTTGCTTGCACTTCTTTTCTCTCTTTAGACTCTGTATTGTGTATTTCCATGTTTGCTTGAGTGTTTATATATAGAGGAGGGAAGATTTTGAACGTTATACAAGTGGTTGGCGCGTAATAAATGTTCCAACGTTCAAAAATTCGAACGTTAGTTTCCCAAGTCGCAGGTGGAGTCGACTTCGTCTGCGACTTCGCCCAAGTCGCATGCTAGAGTCGAATTCGTGTGCGACTTCGGCTGCTCTGCAGTTTCCAAGTCTGAGTTCTGGGTCGACTTGGTTTCAGACTTAACCTCAAGTCGATCTTGGAGTTGACTTGGGGTGCGACTTGACCAGTCCTTGTGCCGAATCAGTTTGATCATTGTTTGATTTTCCTCTAGCTTGCTTAGTTTTTTTCCTTCAATTATTTTCATTCTGGATTGTCTTCACATTTTGTAAATCTTGTGAATCTTGAAGAGCTTGAAAACTTGTATGCACCTTTTTGTATTAGTCTTCATCTTGAAATGAGCTTGAACCTGTGTCATGAACTTTGAGAACCTTAAGTCGATCTTGGGGTCGACTTCGTCTGCGACTTCACCCAAGTCACAAGCCGGAGTTAACTTCGACTACGACTTCGAAATGTTCTGTCCCAAAATCAACTCTGGAAGGAACTGTGCATCTCCAAGTCGATACTGGAGTCGACTTTGTCTGCGACTTGGCTTCCAAGTCGCAAGTGGAGTCAACTTGGCCTGCGACTTCAGCTGCTCTCCTTCCAATTTCAAATCTGGCCATGAGGTTTCGTTTGAGGTCGAAGGTGGAGTCGACTTTGGGATCGACTTCACCCTAAGTCGAAGTCCAAGTCGACTTGGGAATCGACTTGGCTGTTTTCATTCCTTAAAACATTCAACATAATTATTAGTAATCACTTTATACTCAAATTTGACTTTGTTAATCATCAAAACTCATGCTTTGGTCAATTTATTTTGTTTTAAACATTGTTTCCAACAACAAATACATTTCGTTGAGGATTTTCTGCAAAGGCCTTAGAAAACAATAATGCATATGAGGAAAATTTTCCACAATTGCTTATATTTTTGACAATCTCAAAAAACAAATATAACTTGCTCATGGATTTTTTTACACTGGCATTACAAAAGTAGCACAAATAGTTACAATAGCAACATTAATAGAAAAGAACATGCATGACAGGGAAATTTTTTTAACCAATGCATACAATCACATGCCTGTAGGTGAATTGGTAGTCTTGCATTTATTTAACACCATAAAGTGCCCATTTTTCAAACGACCACCATGGATTTCCTAGCAAAGATAGCAATAGGTGAAGTCGATTTTCAACCTAGTAAGCAGAATCTTACCTAACATGCTTGTCGACAACTCAAAATTTTGTAATTATCTTTCAAACTCTTCATGAAAAGCAAACCTCAAAATGAAAGTACAAGAGGGAGCATACTTGTTGCAATAAGTGATAGGTGAATATTGAACTAGTAAGAACCCCCTTTGGGGCAAAGGTAGTTCTGGAGGCAGAGTAAGGGTGCTTCACCTGTGGGGAAAAAGCAGTAGATTAGTGGGGTGTTAATTTTACTGGAGAGTTGAAGGATGATTCCAAATCTTGTTGTTGGATGTGTCTTGATGATAGTCAAGTTGTTGGATTAGCAGCTTGAGGTGATTGTCTTCGACACCATTGAGCGTACCATGGAATAGATCTGGCACAAAGAAGTTGTCTTGATGCTCTGGGGGATGATTTAGAAAGCATCAATTGTTGTTAGTGACGGGAGATGAAGGTTAAGGTGGTGAGGGACAGGTTAGGGTTGCAAAGTAAGTGTTGTTCTCTTTCTCGCTTTTCTCCTCCAATATCATCAGTTCCCCAAGAACGTTTGTCTGCTCAGGTATTGTTAAGTCATTTTCACTTTATATATTTTGAATCATACTTGGATGAGATATGATTAAATGAGATAATTTGAGTCAAAGTTTGATTGATTTTTCCTCATGTAGTGTAAAACACTAATAATTAATTGGTATGTGCAAAATAAGTTGAAATCAGAGTAAAACTCATGTAATTCTTGAAGAGTTTAAGCATGATGACCAAGATCCACTTAATTTGATAATTTTAAAAGAGTTAAAAGGAGGTAAAATAATGATCAAAATAGCTTAGAACGTATTATGGAAGTTTCAGCACAAACTGGGGCGATACAAGCAAGAAAACTACACAAAATAGAGCAAAATACGTGGAACTAGAGACCAACACGGGAGGGTGCAGCATGGCCTAGGCATGGCCTAGGCTATGTTCAGGCCAGGTCAACATGGCCCAGGCCATGTTGCATATTGGTTGCACAATTTTGTGCGCTGTGTAGATTGTATGCACAAGTTTTCTCATGTTTTTATATAAAGAGGAGTGATCTTATTAGACCGAGATAAACAAATGTCCCATTTAGCCCATTTTAAAAAATTTATTTACAACAATTCTATTTTTATTTTTTATACACTTATTTATCTAAGTGTATTTAACATATAAACCAAGTTTTACTATTTTAGAATATATTTATCTATTTTTTGAGATTTTTAAACATATTTTAGAATAAGGGTATTTAAAATACCCTTATTTTTAAAAATCTAAAAAAATATATAAGTATATCTAAAAATGATAAAACTTGATTTATATGTTAAATACATTTAGATAAGTATGTGAAAAAAGTTAAAAAAATTATTGTAAATAGATTTTTCGAAGTGAGGTAAGCAGGACATTTACTTAGCTCGAGTTAATAGGATTGTTTCTCTTATATAAATAACTCTTGTGAACTTCCCAAGGCATCTTAGAACATCATTAGAGCTTAAGTTGAGGTCCGGGAGTGAGAAAAGGTAAAAAACAGAAGGCAAGAAGCGAGACAACGCATTACCTGGAACGTTCAAAATACCATTGAAGCTTTTAATCGATAGGCTTTTAATTATATTGTCTTGCTTATGATGAGTTTGAGATATAATTTTATTTTAATTTTGGATTTGATCATAAATATGCTTGGTTAAATCTCTAATTTAGGATTTAAGAAATAGCATGTATACAATATAACAAATATTGTAGTTTTGATTTATTTATGAAAGATATTGCGTGTTAATTTAATGTTTTGTGTTCTTAATGCTTGCTTAATATTTGAGCTTGCACTTTGACAATGATTGTCATATATATATATATATATATATATATATATATATAGTGAAGGAATCGAGAAGTAAAAGTCTAGTATATGATAACCAAAATATTAAATCTAGAAATCTAAACTATAAGAATAAGCATAATAATTTTGAGGAATTCCATGAACTGCTATGAAATTTAATTGATTCTAATTGACTTAATCTCATAAGAATAGCTAGTTAAGAAGCTTAAGGGTACACCTCGCAGGTTTCAAAAGAAGGTATAAAGATAATTTAGGATTAGTTCTCCTTTAATAAGTAATATCCAAGTTAAATAAACAAATCATATATTTATTGCAAAAGACTTATGTGAAACCTTAAACCTTAGATACTTTCAAACATTAATTTTTAATCCTCGTTCTGCGTTCTCAAGATTTTCTTTTCTTATTCTCTTGGTGTTTAATATGTGTTGGGAAATAACGTCTCAAGTTCCAAATTTTCTATAAGACTCATATTTTTAAATACTATAATTTACAATTCATGCATTTGTAGAAAAAATTGAACAGGTGTAGCTAACCAATCAGATTTGCAACCATGAAATGAAACATTTCACATCTACACCCTGACCTTTAAAAAGTTTTTAAGAAAACTTAATGTTCTGTTTGTTATCAAACAAGCCATTAGATTGAAAAGTTTTAGGCTGAAAAGCTTTGTGTAGTGCCAATCATATCCTAAGTTCAATATTTTTGAAAATATAACCTTTTACTTTGCAAATTCCTATCATGCCTCCATTTCTTCCCTTTCAGGTTCGCCCATAGCCCCCAATTTCTTTCCCATCCTTTCCTTCGACAACCGCTAGTGCTTTCCATCCTCCTATTTTTTCATAGTGGTGGTTATGTTTTTGCTTAGGCAATAATGATGGAGACAACTACTTCTTAGATACATTTTTTCATTGGTTTTAATGAATATGTCGTCACTTTGACAGGGGTAGTAGCCGGAATGGGTGTTCATAATTGATGTAGTTCGCTAATATTTAGGAGGATGGTAGTAGGTTCTTTCGGGTTTGGGTAGGTCAATCTTGAAGAAGAAGATCAGTGGCAAGGGAATTTCACCAACGATCATGGATGGATTCGAGTGGATTTCTAGCTAGAAGTATTTGGAATCACAGATCCATCGTCTAAGGTGTTGGTGCACTTGAGCTATTATGATTTCCAAATTTAATGGTTGATTTACCGGCATTAATGATGTTGGATAGTTTGATCGAACAACTACCATGGTCGTTTGTGAAGAAGCAACCAACACTGCTCTTTTTTTAGGAAAAATGGCCCCTGTTGTGATGCGCTTGTGGCGGTGCATTAGCATTTTTGTATGCATGCACCTTAGGACTTCACAAGTATCTATCCTCCTTTCTTTCACTTTCATCTTTCATGGAAGCCAATGATGATGGATCGCTAAAGACAAGCAATAATAGACTTCACCGAAGAAGAGGAAAGGGAAGAAATAAGGGCATCATGAGAATTTGCAAAGTACAAGGTTAGATTTGCAAAATTATTAAACTTAATGTGCATCATAAACCTTCTAACTTTGCGTACTAGCATTTTGGACTCCTAAATTTGTGTATTAATATATTAAACCCTACAAAGTTTCAACTTTTGCATTCAAAACTCTCATTGCTTACAAAACAAAAAATCATTATTAACTAAGGTAAAATGTCAAAAATACTTATGATTTCTTCTTCTTCTTCTTCCCATATGCAAAAACCATCTCACGCACACTGTTTAACCTCATTAGTTCTTTTTTTCTCAGACACACAAACCCATCTTACACATATTTCCATGCCACTGCAACCATTAATCACCAGCAACAATTACCATTACCACCATTAGCTTCATCCTCCCACCACCGTGAAAAGCTGCACGTAGTGATGCCGATGCCGCTGGTGCCGCTGGTGACAATAGCTACCTTCCCCTGCAAGAAGCTAAGATATATGGAGACGGGCACGGGCAGGGAATTTAGTAAAAAGACAAAAATATTAGTACAAATTAGAAGACATTCATGCAGTAGACAATAGACAAATAGAGAGAGATCAGAGAAGAAGAGTTCTTTTCTTTTTGTCTTTCTGGCAGGGTCCACTTGATGATGAACGACTTAAATGGATGAATTGAGTAGAAGGCGGAAGATATATATGGAAGATAGATTTTTTGTCCCATTGTGGGAAGATTGTCCTTATCTATTTGTAGATGGGTGGAGGCAATAGGGTATAATGTGACATGGAAGGGAATGATGCCAAAAGTGAACAGATGGATAGCTATAAAATAAAAGCGAATGGTGAGGAGGAATCGTAGTGAGCACGTTTTACTATAGGTGCTATGTGATTTCACACATGCACGTATGTATCACAAGATTATTTTCATTGCCAAGCATCGTGATGGCTTCTGCCTTGGATCCCTAAGCAAGTTCTCCCACCAATTTGCAACCGAGCTTTTGAAGATTCATTCCTCTCAAAGTATCCTCTCTTGAAAATTTCTTTTTGAGTTTTTCATTTCAAAACAAAATTATTTTTTTTTAAAAATTACTTTTTCCCAAAAAATCATTTTCTTTTTGAAAAGAAAAATTACTTTTCCATATGTAGATACTTCTTGATTGGCGAGTTGAATGGATACACTAGGTTAAATATTTTTCTCTCATTTTCAAAAATCATTTTCTAAAACTACTTTTCCCCACACAAATACTTCCTGGCTGGTGGGTTAAATTGATATACATGATTAAGTATTTTTTCTCCTATTAAAAAAATCACTTTTGTTTTTACTCAGCCCAAACCTTGATGTCCAAATAAAGCTATTGTGCCAACTTGTTGTGCTATTGAAATGGAGTCGTCAAACCCCACTTAGTTTTAATAATTTGAGTAATAAAATCATGGTGGATCAAAATAGATCCTATTCTTACTATAGCAAGAGAGTTTTTATAGTGGACCTATTGCTGGCATTTTAGCCTCACTTGAGGAATATGTGTGATTGGCTGAGCTGGCTAAATTATAGCAACCTATGACCATGCCAATTCAAAAAAAGGGAGAAGTTGTTTTGCATTGAGAAGCTATGAAAACTCTCTTCTTTACCCAAGATTGGGAATTTATAAATCCATTGTAATTTGTACACGTGTATATTCTACACATCTCACACATGAAAGCCAAGGCGGGGTAATTTTTATCTACACCTCCCCATTAGGCCTAATATCCCACATTTGGGCCCAATTTTGCTTCGCATAAACTTATTTGGGCCAACTTCCAAAATAGGCCCAGGTGGCCCAAAAACCTCTCAACTAATGCATTTGGGCCAAAAACTCTTCAATAGGCCCGTCGGGCTTAAAACCTTTCAACAAGCCCACTTGAGCCAAGAATTTTTCAACAGGCCCAATTGAACCTTAAAACCTTCAAAAGCCTTCACAACAAGCCTATTTGGACCAAAACCCTCCAATGAGCCTGCTCAGGCCCAAATTGGTTGAGTTAAGCCCACTTAGGCCCAAACTCTTTTCAATAAGCCTAATTGGGCACAAACCTCTTTAGTTGGTCTAAGTAGACCCAAACATATTTTTAAAATTTGATTAAATCTAATTCTTGATAAAACCACATAATTTTCAATCTATAGACTAACCGCAAGATACGTTGGCTTATTAAGTTGAAAGCGGGAGACGCAAGTCTGCTATGTAAATTTAGAAGCTGAGAGTAGGGGTGTTAACGGATCGGGTTGAACGGGTTGGAGCCTAATCCTAATCCTAACCCATTTAATATATCTCAACCTTAATCCGTTTATTAACCCATTTAAAAAACTTCAACCCTAACCCATTTACAACCCATTTAATAAACGGGTTAACGGGTTGTTAACGGGTTATGTTTATTACTAATTTTCATGCTAAAAATCTTCAATAAAGTCTGTAAATTTAAATAAAATAAATAATTTGAAGCTAACATGCCTGAATTTAATTTATTTTGGCTTGAAAACATCAGCGCCAATCTCAAGTCATCTCTTTAATGTCAATTCCTGTTATACATATTATATATATTATAATATATCATATTAAATGAGTTATATGGGTTGAATGGGTTAAATAAATGGGTTGGACGAGTTGATGGGTTGCGAAGCCTCAACCCTAATCTGTTTATTTAATTAAATGGTTGAACGGGTTGGCGGATCATAACTCATTTATTCAAAAATCTCAACCTAAACCCATTTATTAACGGGTTGAACGAGCGGGTTAACGGGTTGACCATGACCATTAACACCCCTAGCTGAGAGCGCACTTAGCTTGCTGTGTAAGGTCACTAGTGTAGCCGATGAATCCTTCACTAGTCCTATACTGAGTCATCGCTGGTCAACGGACTAAACGTAGACTCACATTTGAGTTACGGTGCATGCCATTATATGCTTTTTTTTTTGAGTCACTGCGCGGGGTGGAGTGTACTCACTTATCCTTATATTTTTGTTAAACACGATTTTCGTGCATTTGTAAAGTTATAGAAAGATCGTCTATGCATTTCATCATCATTTCAATAAATAATTATTTTTTATAGACTATTGTATTCAACTTTTTCAAGCAAGAGTTTTCTCATCAGAGATGTAAAAGCAAAATAAGGAACACAATGCAAAATATTTTTGTGATATACTTTTCGGATTTGGGGTGTATTTGGCAATTAATAGAAAATGTCAAGTTAAAACTTTTCACTTTCCACAACTATCATATTTTTTTTTATCATTTTATCATATTTTTCTATACAATTACCCTACTTTTCAATCATTCTTACATAACTATACACATAACTAACCTATATTATTTTAACTGTATCCTCTTTACTACTCATCGTTACCCTTATCATATCACATCATTTAATAACTTTTACTCTACAAAACTTTTTATTAAAAGTTTTGTTCATTACCAAATACACCCATGGTTAAAGAATTGAATACTTTAAAATTTTACTGGGGAATTCATTAGGCATTTATTTTCAATCGAGAAAAATTTTAAGGTCAGAACATACATTAAAAACTTTTCATTGAAAATTTTTATCATTTCCAAAACACACCCAAATTGAGTTATATAGAAGAAGATTTGTACAGAAGCATTTCTTTTATAGATTGTCATTGCAAATGGCGAGATAATGGCAAATGTTTGATAACATGTGTCTACAACAAATCTTCTTATATTTCATTTCCAAAGTTGTATGTCACCTAAAGTTTTCTTATGCCACCTTATTCTAATTGCATTAAGTATTAGTAGTGGTTTAGCGGTGGTGGTTGTGACATGCTAAAGAACGATTATATTAACTTCAGTCGATGTTAGGCGGACTTCAAATATACCCATTAATTCTATTTGTAATTTTACTTATACCTGTGAATATCAAAAATTCCAATTAAACTCAGGTATTTTGCCAATAAAATCTATTTATATCCATGCCCTCACATAAAATGACGAACCCCAAACCTAATTATGAATTTATAAATAAAAATTTATAATCAAATGATATATAACTTTATAGCTATAAAAAGTACTCAAAGTTCGTTTGAATGTGAATTTTTAACTTATAGTTATGATTAATATCTAGGCATATTATCACTTCATAAAGGATGTTGATATGAATGAAATTATAGGTAAAATTGATGACTATATTTGAAATTTTTGAAAAGCTGGATATACAAGGGAAATTAAGGATACAACTCATATATATGTAGAATTTTCACCTATTTTTTTAGTGAATGGTGACAACAATTTGTTTATTTATTGTTTTAAAATTGATTGTTAATATTATTATTTATATATTTTTTTACATATATTATTACTTTAGATATTTTTTCAATGCCTATGATATTTTGAAAAAATTGAAAGTATATTATTTGATTTAAAAGTTGTTTTCATCATTTTATGAAAATTTTTAGGACATCTTAATAAAAGGGACATATTTGTAATTTATGAGTACATTTATAATTTTGAAAAATTTAAGAATAAATATACACCAATGGTCAAACTTTTCAGATATATACACAACTGGTCCTCCTTTTATGAGATATCTTTTTACGTAAATTTTTTTATATTTAAAATTTTGATAGTTGATAAAAAATTTACTTCATTTATTGTATCTATTATTATTTATAGTATATTGAAAATCTTTTTATTTGTTTAATATAGTTGTGCATAAGTTTAATTGAAAATCAACATGATAAAATGATTTGAAACTAAATATTAATTTTAAAGTTGCACTTTCAGCATTTAAACTGTCTAAAATATTATTTTTATGTAGATAAATGATTCTATAAAATATTATTATATTTTAATATATACATAAACATATCTAAGTGTTTTCATAATTTGCACATTAATATATATTTTTCAATAAATGTATCCATAAATATACTTAATCAAGATAAAACTTAGTTTTTTAGATAAATAAATAATATTAACTACCACAAATGGATAAAATTTTTAGGATCAAAATTTTAAAAATTAAAGGGTTACATAAAAAAAAATCCCTTTCATTTAAATATTTCCGCCCTTGGAAAGGGAATTACTAATTACTATCAAGCAGCGTTAGGGCGGAGAGATATTTTGGTCGGATACCCTTGAAATCGCTAGTGGGACCCATGCTATCTTCGCTGCTTTCCCCCTTCCCCCGGCAACTTCGCCGCCGACCTCGCTCAATCTCTCTCGCTCACTCGCTCGCTGGCTCCGCCGCCGAAAACCTCCCCCTCGGCCGCCCCCGCCCCGCTACAAAACATCTCGCTCGCTCGTGTTGGTGCGGTTGGTGCTATGACATGGTGTTGAGGAATCGCAGACATGGCAATGGGCGGTTTTGCATTCATCTGCAGAGGCAACTCCTACTCCTTCCCTTTCCGTTGTCGCTCTACACCTATCATCCATTGCGCTCGCAAGGTCTCTTTCTCTCACACAGCTCTCAACACCAACACCAACACCCACACCCCACCCCACCCCCCCTCCGCCCCCCCCCCCCCCCCCCCCCCCCCCCGGGTATTCATCACCACTTTAAACATGTTTCCCTCTTTTTTATTTGATTTCCGGCAGGTTCGTCACAGCAGCTCAATAGCCACAGTAGAGACGGAGCTGTCCGCGAAAGAGGAAGCTGTAGGTTCTACCAAAGGTGAATTCTCCATCTCCTAAGCGAGATGAATGACGTTCTGTATAGCAATTTTTTGCAATTGGTTTACATCTGTTATAATTAATTGCATTGTTACAAATACCGGGTTTTCCGCAATTCTTAGGAACCAACTTTAATTTGGTGCTTCCAAGATGCCAGCTTTTGAAAATAGAAAAAGCTCGTTTTAGCTTCTCCCAGTGTTTTGTGAATATCAGCTTCCCGGTAACAACTTCTTGGAAAGCTTAAAAAGCTGTGTCCTTTTGCTTTTCAGTTCGAGACAAGCTTTTTGGGGAGTTTGAGAATTGGGCTTTTACATAGTTAGCGAGACTCTGGTTTTATAATATCAAATGAATTCTACTCAAAAGTTTTCAAAGAGGAGCTTTCGACGAAGTGCTTTTCAAGGAGTTGGTTCCTGACAGTTCTTCTAGAGAAGATATGCCAAGCTTGTTCCTAAGGTTGATGATTACCTAGGAATATCGTCATATTTCTTATGTCAATCCTGTGTCCTTTGTAAAAAAGGGTAAAGTTGGAAGAAATAATTAGATAATAGCTGTTGTTGTTCTTGTTGTTTTGTTGATTGCATTCTTTTGTTATCTTGTGCCCCACTGAAGGGGGTGTTGCTTGTTTTGTGGGTCTATTTTTGTCATGTCCTTCATCAAATATATCTTCCATTGATTCTCATGGTTCTTGTAATCTTCAACACAATATATTATCACGAGTCAAGCTGAAAACTGTTGGTTGCTTTTGCCTGATCCAACATTTTGTTGTGAAGGTTTAATTTGATACTGTGTGGTCATCGTCCAATTATCAAATTGACAATAAGGTACCTGAGGATTCCAAAATGCAATTGGAATTCCTTATCTTTCTCTTGAAGACATTCACCTTGTTACCTGTGTTATCTCCTTCATGTGTATGCATGAATTTTATGAATTTGATGCAGGATGGGAATGGTAGAAAGTAAGGAAAGGAAAGAAAAAGGTTTTGCATTTAATAGGCAAGTCAAACTGTCAATCATCTTCTGGAAGCATATCCTATTGGATGTTCTTAATGATATCATTTTGTTCTCTTCTTCTGAGATTTAACATGCAAATGGAAATGAAAATCCCTGGTATCTATTATTGAGCATGTCACCTCTGTCCTGAAATATGCATCGTATGGGAATTCATCAGGTTGAAATTTCCTGAATCGTACCATTGTTTCTTTAGCTTATGTTCTGTTGCATTCAACCTTCCAACAAAAGTTCCCTTTTGGATCGTACAATGGTTTAAGTCATGGATATTGAATTCAGGCTGGAGCTAGAGCCTTTAACTAAGAAGCCAAGTTACATGCTGTAGGCATGGGATGATTAGAAACCGCCTCTTGAATTTTGTCTTTTCAACTGCTTGCTTTTGTGGCTTCGAGACAGATGCGGTTCACTGTGTTCAAATCCTCTCCATGATATGCATTTGTGCATGCCTGTTAATTTGCAATATTTAAATTTTCAGTCCTAGTCTTTTGAGACAGCTAAAAAACTTTGCCACCTATCATCTTTTTCTAGTTGCTTCTGCTAAATGCATCTGCAAATTGGAGTCCTGAAATGGCACCGGTTAAGGTAGTGGTTAAGGTAGCTGTGTTTTATTCAAGTAGAAGATGGTAAGAGAATAAGAGAAAGACCCAGAAAGGCATGGATGAAAGTAGATAAACAAGATAAAAAAAATTAAAGATTACTGAAAACTTAGTTTATGATGATGATCAGCAAAATGGGCAGTGTAATATATTGCTCATAAATCAGCTACATGAAGTTGTGTGCCAATTGATTCTTATAGTTCTTTTTTCTTTTTTCACAATGGGGCCTTGATTTAGAAAGTCAGAATTTCTTGCTGACATCAATTTTTTTTTATTTTTTGTTATTATTTTTTTTTGAAGTGTCTGGTGATTTAAACACAATGACGTGGAAAAGGCTGAATTCTAAGGAACTGGGGGTCAAGATATCAATGATTTCAAAGCCAACGAGAGAAGTTCTTGATGGACTTAGGAAGAAAGGTATTTTCTTTTCGAAGCAATTTCTTCGAGAATTTTACTTGTTGCAATTGTTGAAAGAATTCTGTAAAGGTTTTGTTGGCAATTTATGACCATAAGCTGACCCTGATAGGCGGGAAACAATTTTTATTATGACGATGATGAATGGTGTACCAGCCACTGTCTGAACTACTTCAGCTTGCTATGTTCCTTTTTTTTTTTCACTTTTCTTTTTTCTTTTTCTCTCTTTTTCCCTTGAGGATATCTGATACTTGTATTTACATGGAATTTCTGGATTGGGATAATGGAAATATTGAAGCGATTACCATAAAAAATGGCTGCAAACACTCTTTTCTGTTCAAATGGTAGCCTCATTGTGTTTGACTTGCACTATATGATCTCTCGTGTTACCAACTTCTGATTGACAGAATATTTTACAAATTGAACTTTGGGTATGTTTTGACCCCTAAATCAATAAATAAATTTGGTGAGCGCATTGAAAGTTTGATAAGTTCCATATTATGGTGCGACTCAAAGTTCCCAGTTTTTCAATTTTTTTTTTTTAAAAACTTTTGTTTCTGATAATATAATGAGTTGTAAAAGATAGAACCAGATTTTGTTAGAAAGTGATTAAAATTATTAGAGGAGTTATTTATCACAATGGGAGAAATTCGGAACTCAAAATTTAAGGAAAAAAATTATTAATACCTTTGATGCTGCGAGCATTGAGAAGCAGAGAGCAATGCATCTTGCAAAGATTTACAAATTCTAGTTCAAAAACAATGGAATGGAGTGTCATTTTCTGTCAATGGTGTTGTCAATTCCTTTTCTATTGTTAATTGTGCTTTCATATTTCTATGAAGAGGTTGTCTGGGAATTGGAAAAAGTGGTGGAAAAAGTGAAATCTAGAAAAATGGAGGATATTTTGTGATACGATAGGGGGTAAAAAGGGCTGATGAGGTGCATAGGATTCCTGCACATTTCATGGTCCAGGAGGGATGTATATGAGGTAATGGTTGAAAATAAAGTGAATAAGCATAAAATATATATTCTATTTGGTTGAAAGGATAGAAGGTAATGATTAAAAATATTGATGATAAGAACAAAAAGTGAGATTGTTGGGCATGTGAATGTTTTATCAATTGAAAAGAAGTGAAGAAAAGGAGGAGTCCCTTATCCTTGTTATTCCCTTTTCCTTGTTAATAATGGACATTTTGTGTTACTTCTGTCCAAAATTTCCTCAGGCCTCCCAGCAGTCTATAGTAATTTCTTTTAATTCCTTCAACAATATAATCTCTTGACAGGCTTAAAGGGAGAAAAATAATGTGTTGCTCCTAGTAAACAATCCTTTTGAAGCCTATGCTATATGTTGAAAAGGGCAAGGGCAATGTCTTTAAGTCTAGCATCTACTCTGTTTTGG
The DNA here is from genome assembly GCA_030490835.1 of Annona cherimola. Taxonomy (NCBI): domain Eukaryota; kingdom Viridiplantae; phylum Streptophyta; class Magnoliopsida; order Magnoliales; family Annonaceae; genus Annona; species Annona cherimola. Next base: position 29,599,909 of record CM059971.1, on the reverse strand, counting down.
TTTCATGTTTGGGTATAGATTCCTCCACTTTTCATAATGTTCTGCATCAGCAAGCATGAAGGGTTGTTGTGCAGGATATGAAGTTTATCTTGTTGGAGGTTGCGTGCGGGATCTCATTCTGAAGCGAACGCCAAAAGACTTCGACATTATCACTTCTGCCGAGCTGCGACAGGTGTTTCTCATTAACTAAGTAGCTAGCTTTTTTAATCTATTTTTAATCTATTTTTATTTTAAATGTCATGCTTTGATGTGGTTGAGTTTTTTTTTTTTTCATGTTAAATGTCTGCTCATACATTTTACATTAACTAATTTATTTAACAATTGAAAGTAATGTTCATTTCCCGAAATTAATTTGTTTATTGTGCTTAAAAGCTTTGTGATTTATTTGGTGAATTTGCCTACATTTTTCGAGCATGAATACTTGTGAATTTGTGAACATCTCCACTTGTTTTGTTGATATTGCAAGTGTATCATCATCATCATCATAAGCTATTTCCCACCTATGTCTATTTCTTACCTATGTGTGATCAACATCATCATAAGCTATTTCCCACCTATGTGTGATCAACTTAGTGGACCTTGTTACACTATTTTTGACAATTATAAACTATATTTTCAATCATCTTTAATGTTTTCATATCTCGTTTAATTACTTTTTTCGATGTTTTTGGGTCTTCCTCTCATTCTCTTATTGCTTTCTATTTGAATAAATTTAACTCTCCTAACTAGTGTCATTTTAGGCCTTCGTTTAATATGTCCGAGTCACCTTAGTCTTCTTTCTTTCGTTTTTTTTACATATTGGCTTCATGTTTAGATCATTTTGGATGACTTCATTTCTAATTTTATTTTATTTTTCTTTTTCTTTATCACTCATTCATCTTAACATTTTCATTTATGCTACACCTGTTCTATGTATATTTTATTGTTAAATTGCCTAACATTCTGCTTTGTATACCATAGTTGGTCTAATTGCTGTCTTACAAATTTTAAATTTAGAGTTACAAAATTCCTTAAACATTTCGCCATTTCTTCCAACCTACTTGGATTCTATTTATAATTTCTTTCTTGAATTTTCTATTTTTTTTGAACATTGACCCTAAATACTGGAAATGATCAGTTCTTTTATATATTCAATTTTGTTCAACTAATTCTAAAACCACTAGATTCTAGAACATCTTTCTACTTGTTTAATTTCAAGGTTATTCCTTCTCTTATTTCATTTATTAGGACTATATCATGTGCAAATAACATATGCCAAAGTACTATTTCTTGTAAATGTCTAGTAAGTTCATTCATATCTAAACTAGAAAAGAAAGGACTTAAGGCTGAGCCTTGATGCAAATCTATTACAATTACAAAATCACTCATATCTCCACTTATGATTCTCACATTTGTTATAGCCTCCTTGTAAATGTATCTAATAACATAAACTATTGATGATTTTTTTTTCCCGGCTCCTAGCTTTTTAATTTTCTTGGAATCCTATCATATGTTATTTTTTTTATTTATAAATCCATAAAAATCATGTGGAGATTTTTTTTTTCTTTCTACACTTCTCAAATGATTGTTTAAGTAAAAAGATGACTCAATGGTTCATTTTCTTAGTCTTTGTTCAACCACTCTCTCATAGCTTCATTGTATGACTTACTAGTTTTTGGCTTTGTTTGGCCTTGCATTACCTCATATCCAAGTATTTTTCACTTCATAAATAGAAATCCTATTTGGTAATGGAAGCACTTATAAACAAATTCCAAAAAGAAACTAGCCTTTTAAAGTAATGTCGAGAAAAGCTAATAGCATATGCTTCCCCACTAGTGCTTGTCCCCCAATCTAAATGCTTATCACATAGCTGAACCAAACAAAATCTTATTCTATGATAATTTGCATTATCATAAAATTAATAAATGGGTTTTCTATCTTTCCTTGATTTCATTATCTTTTACTAAAATTTCTTTGGTTTTCACTTTTAATGCATCTAACATGTGCTAAGTCTTTATCTTTATTTGTCTTAATTTAGCTAACGTAGATATATGCTTTTGTCCTTGCCTACTTTCTAATCTGCTATGCAAATTATCAGAAGTTTTATACCTAGCTTCGCTTATAAAATTTTGGTGGTTTTTTGATAGTTTGTATTATTTTAGATTTATATCATTTTTGTTAGTATGTTATTTTTTTAAACTTCTCTAACTTGTCATTTATAACCTTTTGAACATCCTCATTTTACCACCAAGTTTCTCTATATAAGAATTTACCATTTTTATGTACTTCTAAAATGTTTTGTTCAACTCTTTATGCATTCTGCCATTCCATTTCACATTGATTCGACTTAACTTCTTTTGCGTCCTATTTTCCTTTTATCATTTTTTTGTTAGAATGTTTCATGTTAGCACCTTTCAAATTCCACCACTTAATTTTTTTTTAAATTATAGTACTTTTAGGCTTTGTCATCTCTCTTTATATATATATTTTCATTAGTAACAATTTATATCGCATAGTTACGCTCACCTGAAATAACCTTTTAATTATTATATAAGGACATATTTAATTTTCTTAGTAGATAAAAATCTAGTTGGCTAGAATTAGTCCCACTCTTTAATATTATCAAATGTTTGTGTTTTTTTTAAATAAGGTTTTTCTATAAATAAATCATATTATTATCATTGTCCTCATCTCTTTTCCTACATCTTCTCTTATCATAATCTTTTCTTGCTTTGGTTTCCTTTGCACTAGACTATCTATGTCATTCTGAAATTGTTTCTTTATTCTATTGTTTAATCCTATATCTGATGCTTAAGTACTAATCACATTTACGACCGCTTCACCTAGCACAAGTTTTAATGGAATAATTTTGATCATTCAATTTATTAACACATACAACTTTGTTATAAATTTATTTTCCACCATCATCCCTATAGAGTTTCTATTTCCGTCCTTTCCTACGTATCAGAATTTGTACCCATTAACCTCTCTAGCCTTAGTTGCTTTCCATTTAGTCTTCTGGAGACAAGCTATAATGATTCTTCTCATAATATCCTCAAATTCGATACTTTTTCCGAAAAGAGTTCCAACTTTCCCAAGGCAAAACAGACTGTGTTTTAGTATTACTTTATTCATTGTACCATGTCTAGAATGATGGGGAAACCTTTGTCCACTTTCCACCACAAGTGGATTTTGCTGTGGCGCATCACTTCTCGAGAAATGCTTTAGCAATCTTTCCTATTTTTTATTACACCCAGACTTTGATGCAATGATTGTTTTTGGGAAAACACCTTAACAAGCTTTGTTCATTTCTCACTACAATCAAGCTTTGTTGTAACACGTTGCTTATAGGGAGTGCCCTAGCACTAACAACTTCTAATATCACTTCAAAATCCATGGGGAAAAGTCGTGGCCGGAATTTCTATAGCACTGATTACCAACCTGACATGCCAACATTTTTTTTTTCCAGACTTTGGATAAACACTAAAAGGAAAACTCTTATTGCAAGTATATCCCACTTGTTTAAAAGTGTGCATGTAAACACACATTGTTTTAAATAAATTGCAAGTATTCTAACATTTTTCAGATTAACTTTCTTAGAACTCTTATCATATATTTTTGCAAACCCATAAAAACCATGCATGAGTTTTTTTTTTAAATTTTTTGTTTTTTTCCTTTTCTCACACTTCTTTGTTACTTGTCTGAGCAAAAGTATGACTTTGGTGGTTGATCTCCCATTCTTCCTAGCATAAAACTAAATTTATTTTTGGAGACTTTATTCCTTGTCTTAATCTCTACTCGATCACTCCTTCTTGTAGTTTTGTTGTATAACTCATCAATTCTATTTCATGATATTTCTCAAAATTTTAAATCTTCCTTATTTTTATATTGGTATTATAATATTTTTCTATATTTCTTTGGCATTAACTTTGTTTTATAATCTTATTAAAGTAGGTTATTAACCAATTTACGCCTTTGTCTTCCATGAACTTTATGCCTAGGTTAATACATTGTATGGGCTAAATGTTTTTCCTGTTCTCATTTTCTTTTAGGTTTAGGTTTCCTTCACTTTGGAGACTTTACTTTTAAGAAAATATGTGCTATTTTTATCTTGTTTTGTATTTGGATTGTTATCTAATCTTAATGGTTCTGATGGACTATGATTTAATAAACTATAAAAATAAAATTTCCATTTTTCTTTGATTTAATCATTTTTAACTAGAACCTGTTGTCTCACTTTTAATGCATATAATGTGAGCTATATATTTACTCTTTACCTTGTTTTTCTTTTAATTAGCCAACTTAAACATATCATTTTCTCAATTTTTAAAAAAATATCATTCTCTTTGTCTAGTCCCTAACTGTTTGTTTAGATTATCATAAGCAGTTTGTTTGGTTTCACTTTCAACCTTAGTAAATTTTTGAGAGAGTTCATATTATTATTATTTTTTTGTAAATTTATCTTCAGTATTGGTCTGCCATTTTTCTGAAATTTCCATCGTTTACCATTTATAGGCTTTTGAGCATCCTGATTCCACCACAAGTTCCTTATTTAAGAATTTATTATTTTTATATACCCAAAAATACTTTTGTTCAACTTTTTTTTTTTTTTACCATCTCGGGCCACAGAGATTCTACTTCAACGTCTTTCATGTTATCCCATTTTCCTTTTTTTTTTATCATTCTTTGTATTAAGAGTTCCATGCTAGTACTGTTCAAATTTTATCATTTAATTTTTGCAATTATGTTACTTTTGTGTTTTTTCATCCCTTTTTATGTCCATAATAGATAACTTTTATTAAATAGCTAGGGTTTGACCTGAGATAACCTTACAATTTCTACACGAGGATACTTCTAATTTTCTTGAAAGAAAGAAATTTATTCGGTTTGAATTAGGCCCACTCTTAAAGGTTATCAAATGTTTCTCTTTTTTGAAACAAAGTATTTGCTAAAACTATATTATATAGAAAAAATCTAAAATGCCCCCATTCGTTGCTCTGAAACCAAAACATTCATGAATCCTCTCATATCCCAAATTCTCTTTTCTCGTATGTCTATTTAAATCTCTCCTATAACAATCTTTTCTTGCTTTGGTACCTTTTTATTAGAATATTCACTATCCACACCATTGCGAATTGTTTCTTAATTTTTCATCTAATCAGCGCATAAGCACTTAATTACCTCTTCATCTAGTACAAGTTTAGTTGTATAATTCAATCTACTCTGTTAATATCTAAAATTTTCTCTTTATTTATTTTCTGCCACTATCCCTATGGCCTATGCCATCTCTATTTGTATCACTACCAACATACTATAATTTATATCTATCAATTTCTACAGCCTTAGCTCCTATCCATCTAGTCTCTCGAAGGCAACCGATATACTTATTTTCATAGTGTCAACTACTCGATACATTTCCTTGCGAGAGGCTCAACATTCCATGTGGCAAAACAGACCTTTTGTTTTTGGATTATCTTATTCACCCCAAGCAAGTCTAGGATGTCGTGAAAATTCTTGCCTACTTTTTACCACAACTAAGTATTTAGTATAGTTGTGGTGCATTGCTATTAGGGATTCTCTTGCAAACCAACCTTATTTTCAATAAACATGGGCTCTGATGCAGTGCGTTACATTTGTGGAAATGCCTTAGCAACTCTTGCCCATAATTCGTGACAGCTGAACTCCGCTGCAGCATCGCTTACAGTGAATGCCTTATCATTAGAAACCCATAATGTCACTTCAAAATTCATGAAAATGGTGCAGTGGAAAGCTTTATAGCACCGGCTACTATCCTTAAGTGTTGACCCTCACTTTTTATTAGGGCTTGAGACTATAATAGCGGCTAAATTATGGAGTAGATTTGATGCATTAGTCTTGTATGACAGATATAGTTGTTACAATAATCCCAGTTAATCACTATGATTAATGGCCTAGAAAAGCAATTGGAGGCAAATCTTCAATTAACACGCACTTCCTAATTTCTTGAATTGATTTAAAGTAGAAAATAGTCTTCTTAACGTGCAAATTACCAGGAAAAATCTGGATGGATTGGTAAAAATAGGTGATCAATTGAAAAAAATGGTTGATAAATAATGATAACATGGTGATTAATGGCTATCACTAGACATATTTGGTGGTAAACATTGATGAGAGGCTAATATAATAATACACCGGACTTCTTGAAATAACCCCTCTTCATATGCAGACATGAATTTTTTTTTTTTTTGGTTGATCCAAAGACATGAAGCTACCTAAGTGTTACTCATTATTGACTCAGTTTGTCAACTTGTGCATGCTGTTCATTATTAGTTTGCACTAAGATACTTTTTCTCCTACATCACCAGCACTCTTTCAAGGCAACTAAATACCATAATTTTGGTCTGATATTCTCAGGTCATGAGAGCATTCCCAAGATGTGAAATAGTTGGGAAGCGTTTTCCAATTTGTCATGTGCACATTGATGACTCTATCATTGAGGTATGCGCTTGATATTTCTGTTAGCCATCACTGATGAGCTGGTGTATCCAAGTTTCTTGTGAAATTACTCAATTCAAAATCTGCAATACTAAAACTTGAGGTTTTTGCAATAAATTTCCCTGCACTGTGTATTTTGCATTTGCATGCATACTAATGTACAAATGTGTGTATTGTTATCTTCTTTCAATTTATTAATTTTGTTTTCTTTTTGGAATAGGTTTCAAGTTTTAGCACCTCAAGAAGAAAGTCGGATCAAGATTACTCTTTTTTCTCCAGAAGGCCTCCTGGGTGTGATGTACATGACTATAATCGCTGGAGAAATTGTTTGGGACGAGACTTCACAATTAACGGGTACCTAATTTGACTTCATTATTTGATCTGCAATATAATTGTTTGTCCAGCTGGTGAAAAGATATTTTTATTCTTAGGCTCTGTTAGGAATGAGGAAAAAGGTTGAAAATGTTTTTCATCCTTGAAAAAAAAATTGCTGGCAAAAAAGTTGATATATTCAGTTTTAGTATTCTGAACATGGCTTCCCTCTCCCAAAAAATAAAAAAAGGATTCAGGACTACAAATTTAGCTTGTTCATATTGATCAACGTCATAGTATTTCTATAAATCCACCAATCATGAATATAAGACTTGGCTTTGTTACTCATTATCATGTAAGCCGTTTGCCACCCTAAATGGGTCAACTATAAACATCTTCCTATGCCATCCGTGTTTTTCAATGTATGAGGATGATGCTTGATACCTATAAGAAATGAGTTGTAGCTTCTCAAGTCTTACAGTGGTTTAATTAAAAAAAAAAAAAATCGAATGCTCAAAATATACTCAACTAAATCTATATTGATTGGTTCTTTGATTTGATGTTGCTTGCAATTAGCTTTCACATTTATGTCTGTCTTGTTATTTCACTAACCAACATAGCTAGTATTATCATTTTCGCAATGATAGATCATAAGAAAAGCCTTTCGTAGCAGTGACGGTCAGTGAGATAAGCCACTAACAATGAGATCAGGAGTTACAAAATGACATCTAATTAATACAATCAAATTTCCCGTCCACTAGATCACTGGATGGTAGAATCATCATCATCATCATCATCATAAAGCCATTTCCCACCTAGGTGGGGTCGGTTGCATGGATTCTGTTGCACCATTATTGGCGATTTAATACTAAATTTTCTGTAATTTGTAATATTTTTAAATCTTGTTTAATTACTTCTATCCTTTTTTTTGTGTCTTCTTCTCATTCTCCTACCACCTTCTACTTGGATAGACTCTGTTCTCCTAACCAGTGCTACTTCAGGCCTCCATTTAACATGACCAAACCATCTTAATTTATTTTCTCTCATTTTATCACAAATTGGTCTCACTTTTAAGTTTTCTCGAATTATTTCATTTATAATTTTATCTTTTTTTGTTTTATCACTCATCTACCTTAACAATCTACCTTAACATTTTCATTTCCACTATGCTCATTTTTTGTATGTGTTGTTCTTTAACTGCCCAACATTCTACCACATAAAGCATAACAAGTCTAATTGCAGTTTTATAAAATTTTCCTTTTAGTTTGATTGAAACTCGACGGTCACATAAAATTCCTGTTGCACTTCTCCATTCCTTCCATCCCACTTGAATTCTATGTATTATATCTTTCTCAATTTCCCCGTTCTCTTGAACTATTGATCCTAGGTACAGGAAGTGATTAATTCTTGTTACTATTTGATCTAAAATCTTAATTGGTTCCTCATTTGGGTTCTCACTATTATTAAAATTGCATTCCATATATTCAGTTTTTGTGCGACTAATTCTAAAACCATTAGATTCTAAAGCATCTACCCACCTATTTAATTTTAAATTTAGTCCTTCTTTAGTTTCATCTATTAGAACAATGTCATCTGCAAATAACATACACTAAGGTACTTCTTCTTGGAGATGTCTAGTAATTTCATCTATTACTAAAGTAAAAATATAAGGACTTAAGGTTGAGCCTTGATGTAAACCTATTTTAACTGGGAAGATATTAGTATCTCCACTAATGGTCATCACATTCGTAATAGCCCCCTCGTACATATCTTTAATAATATCAATGTATCTGTTCTTAATTTCTTTCTTTTTCATCACTTGCCATATTGACTTTTTTGGTACTCGATCATATGCTTTTTCTAAATCAATAAAAATCATGTATACGTTCTTTTTCTTCTCCCTATACTTTTCAAATGTTGTTTAAGTAAGAAAATAACTTCAGTGATTGATCTTCCTTGCATAAAACCAAATTGATTTTCAAATACATTAGTTTGCCGTTTTAGTCTATGTTCAATTACTCTTTTCCATAATTTCATAGTATGATTGATTAATTTTATTCCATGATAATTTGCATAATTTTGAATATCTCTCTTATTTTTATAAATTGGAACCATAATGCTTTTCCTCTATTCACTTGGCATTAACTTTGTTTTTATAGTCTTATTAAAAAAATTTGTTAACCATGTCGCACCTACATCTCCCATGTACTTCCATGCACTTCCATGCCTCAATTGGTATATACAATTTTCAGAATGCAAGTGTAATTTTCAGAAGTATATACATCACATGCATATCATTCATCTATAATGTGCCTTTTGAATAAAACACAAAGTATGTGCCAACATCTTTGTTTTCATTTTCAGTACATAAAGAAAAATTCTTGGAACTTATGACTGGAGAGTATTGTTATCTATGATTGAGGAATTTACTCATAGAGGTACAGATATAACATTTAGATGCTACGAAAGAGGAAACTTACTGCCCTATAAAGGAGCCTTCTTCCACAACATTTTGTTGTTTATTTGATAAGATTATGTTTGAAATGTTCTTTTTATCTTTTTTTTTTTTTTTTTTTTTTGGGTGACAGATTGATGTTTGATCCTTATGCGAAGCTGGTGTATGACTACTTGGGAGGCATGGACGATATAAAAAAAGCTAAAGTGTGCATGTATCTTTTGATTATGGTTTTGCCTGAGTTAGTCTGGATCATATTATCTGTGCATTTTGTGCTTATGAGATCTTTTCTTATATCCAGGTCCGAACTATAATTCCTGCACAGATGTCTTTCCAAGAGGATTGTGGTATGCATCAAATCTTCTGCATACATATATATATATATATATATATATATATATATATATATATATTTATAATGTTTTCTTAGTAACAGATAAAATCTATAGAAGGGAAACACAGTTCTTATTTTGGTGTGCATACTTGAGCCATTCACCAGGTGTGCTTTCTGCATTTACTTACTGTTCCAGGATTAGGAAAGGCTTGCCAATATGTGGGCTTATACATGCACGGAATGAATAGTTCAAAGGAATGGTTAAAACATGACATGTGCATGAAAATTCTCGTTCTTCTATGAAGAAAATAGATAATTAAAGGATAGGGTAATATATAGATTCTAAATTTAAATTGTAGATGTCTCATTGAAATTAGAAAGCAATATTAAATTGAACAGCTGGGGGGCACACATGATAGAGAAGTTCTCCTCATTCTTACATGTGAATAAATATCAATGAATGATCATTATTGATGTTGGAGGTGCTCATTGATGAGTATGTTGGCTTCTGTTACTTTTCCTTTGACTGTTGAGAACTGCTTGTCTGTATAAGAACTAAATGTGGAGAAGAGAGGCTGATCAAGTTTGTATGATTGTTGATGGGAAGCGCTTCCTTAAAATTCAGAGGAGGTGAGGTTATTGAATATAGGATTTTGGATTTTCTGGTATAGTAATCAAAAGGCGGAATATGGAATATGTAGAGGGCAAATTGGATCGTCCTGTCATTTTAAGGGCCATTGTGAGGGCTCTTTTCTTGTGAATTTTATTGAAGCCAAGTTGCTGAACATTCATATCTGACAAGTGTCTTACCAAGAAGAAAGCGATTAAAAGTTTTATTCCAACTACATGGCTTAAATAATTTAATGGCACCGCATTTAGTTTGCTTGCATCTTCTAATTTCAAATCTCTGGCTTGGGATTAGTTTGTTAACATTCTGTTTAGATTTTCAGCCCAATTTGCATTAACCAATTTTAGGACTATACTCTGCTAGCTATCCAAAATATTGTCATATAATTTTAATTCTTTCTGTCATAGTCAAAGATGAGGAATAACGCAGTTGCTTGGCTACAGTGGTGCTGTTCAACAGTTCAACATAGCCAATGGCTACTTACCTACAACAGGCAATTTTGTCTAAGAATTAGTTTAAAAAAAAATGTCATCACTCCCCTTTTCTGTTTCTTAGCAACTGTTTCAAGTACATAACCATTTTTTGTGCAGCCTGAGCCTGGGTCAAGAGAGAAACATGCTTGAATTTTAAACCAGGTTTGAATCCTCAGGACTGTTGTAGCTGCTGAATCAGGCCTAAAAACTCTTAATGGTCAGTTTATCTGTTAATAGAAATTTCATTTTCTTAACAACCTTAGTGCTTTGTAGTAGTGGCTGTTATCAATTATATAATGATCTTTCCCACAAAGCTAGTAGTAACCTAGAACATCTATTAATTTCTTTGTTGAGTTGGATCTGATTCTGATTCCTAGTTTTGTCACAACCTAAGGCATGATCACAATTTCCTTTCATCAGCGCTGATATTGAGATTTAATTTGGCTATTCTTTTCTTTCACACAGCTCGCATTTTACGTGCTGTCAGAATTGCTGCTCGTTTAGGCTTTCGGTTTGCGAGAGATACTGCTCTTTCTCTGAAGGACTTGTCTTGCTCACTGCTGAAACTTGACAAGGTATTAAAAAAATTCTCTTCTTGGTATCTTGCGTTGTTTTGCAATTTGCTGTGCCCTTTGTACCTTAAAATTGGAGTTTTTATAATTTGATCTTGTTTTTTCTGTTACAAAATGAAAAATACCACAGTCAAGACTCCTCATGGAAATGAATTATATGCTGGCATATGGTTCTTCTGAAGCATCTTTGAGGTTGCTATGGAAATACGGTCTCCTGGATATTCTTCTACCAATTCAAGTGTGTAACTGCATATTTCTCTTTATGTTAATGCTTTTCTTGAATCCTTTATCTATCCATCTAGCATTTTCTCTGGGTCTTTTGATGTGGCCACGATACAGGCAGCTTATTTTGTTTCACAAGGTTTTCGAAGGCGCGATGAAAGATCTAACATGCTCCTTGTATGTGAAAATTCTCTCCCTCTATCTATAGTTACTTAATTGGCTAATTCTCTTGCTTTCTTTGCTTTCATGTAGAGAAGCTTTCTACTTGCTTTTTCCTTTTTTGTTTGTGTCCAAAGAATTTTCATGCTTGTCTCTGTTTGTCCATATGATTGTAAAACTGATGTGGGTGCCTAGTGAGCTGATATGTGCTTGAGGTTTCGTTCCCTTTTTCTTATCCAAGATGAGTTTACAGTGTTTTTTGTACTTGTAGTAGAGACCATCTACCTGATGGGCAATGATTCTGTAAATTGTTCGGTAAAAAATGAAAAAAATGAAAAAAGCATCCCAGCTGCATGGTTGTTAACCTATTAAGGGAAGAGTATTTATGAAATTTCATGAATTGTATTGAAGGACATTCTCCAGTTGGATTGGGTTTTGATTCTGAGTGCTTTCTAGAGGTCCAATTGTGGCGGCGATTCCTTTTGGCAAAAGTTTACATACTGATTATTAGAAAAGAGGCTCCCAAAAATTCCTGTATAGATTAACAGGCCAATGAAAAATTATTGCGAACTTATAAAGCTACAATTTCTATTCCTGTGAAAATAAAATGAGACATTCCTTAGAGTTGTTTGAGGATGGCATCATTTTCTTTTAGAGGTACGTCCATATTAGACTTTCAGGACTAATAGTTTTATCAGGTTTTACAATGCTGATAGTTGGCCACTTCTCCAAAAAGGGCAATGATTTCATGGCTTTCTAATTCATTTTGCAATATGCTTTTATAGGACTGCTTTGATCCCAGTACATTCCATGGAGATGTTAGTGATGTAGGACGAGTAGCGAAGCGAGTTTACATATAAGCCTTTTCGAGACAGTCATAATGGTATGAGTAATTATTGTAAGGGTTTGTTTCTCATACGGTCGCCTGTAAATCAGGTGACATATGGGTGAATGTAAAAATTATTTTATATTTTTTATGTGTGCGTCGGTCCCACCTATATCTCCCCGATGAAATTTGGCAATTTTTTGAATTTCCCTAGTGCATGCGTCCATGCCATTTCCCAAAAATAAAAATACCTAAAAGGTTTGAAAAGTTTCCAGATAAAAAAAAATAAGTAAATTTTTTTTTTCTTGGCTGCCTATAAATCGCCTGGGCAACCATATGGAAACACCGTGCTTATTTTAAACCCATAATGATACAGGTTATTATTTTAGACTGTTCATTCGTAGTTGCATAGATAACAACCTGAGTTTATAACTAAAGCTAACAGTATAAAATTGTAATGTCTAGTTGCTAGAAATAGTTATCTGGTATAAGAATGAACCAAAGGTCAGACTTAACAGCTTGGAAGTAAAATAGAAGGGGTCTTATTTTTTGAGCAGCACAATTGAGAAAAGTTCTGTTGAGTAGCAATTGCTTCTGTGGTCACGCCCCTGCAAATGCTGAAGAACTCTTTTTCCTTGACCTATAGAAAGGAATATAATCCTGTCTGCTGCTACATTTACTGTGTTTATGTTATAATCAAAAGTTATGATCATGGTTCCTTTGGTTCCATTATCTCACATTATCAGAGATGAATCCCCTTCTATAGCTTCTCATCTTGGGTTTTGAATGAACATGCAATCTAGATTCTTACCTTACAAGGCCTACTATCCTTCTAGAGGTGTGGGAGGCGAACAGAACAGGTGCATTAAGACCTAGGACAATTTCTTTCTTGAAATTTTAGGAAATGCATAAGCAGGAAGTAGAACTAAAAACTAGATCTTTCCCTGTCGTGCATGATTCTTTGATGGTACCTAACCTGAAACAAATGCTTCTGGCTAAATAGTTTGGTCAGAAAGGACCTCATATACTTAGGATGAGAAAAATGATTAGATAATGTTATGCCTAGGAAAGTGGCCAGCTAAATGATCTGGGAAGTTGAAAAAGAATCTTTCACCAAGCTATGAACCTGTCTTCAAGAGAAAAGGAGAACCATATTTATGTTCAGCATTTTGATGTCATATCCATTTCTGGATGATATTGAACTGAAGATTTTGCTGAATCTCGATGAATTTCTCAATCTTTTCTTCTTTAAGACTAGGATTTGATTTTTTTTGTTAATTCATTAGGTCCTATCTAGGATGGATGTTTGACTTTCAGGATCTGTTTGGCATGAGAATGGGAATGGGAAATGGACTTCATATGACAAGGGTAAAGTGGGAATAAAGAAAAAATAGATAGAATAATTATATGGAAAGACACGAGAAGGATTGGAATATAAGGGTAAAAATGGAAAAAATTGGGGTTGTTGGGTGTTGTCTTTTGCATTCTCTATCCTCCATTCCCATTCTCCTTATCCCAAGTAGACACCCTTAATGAAAAATAGATGTCATGTTAGAATTGTGGGATCTGTTATACTTCAGGTAGCACCAAGATTTAAATGGAAGTTCGTGTCAAAACAGGGTAACATGGATATACGTATGGTGTTATAGAGTTGCAGACTCCAGTCAAATTAGCATGCTATTGATCTCCATCCTTCATCGACTGATCTAATGATGGCATGCCTGATTCCTTGAAGCTCATACACTTTCTGTTTGATTTGTTGTGCACCTTGGTTGGTTAGCCGTGCAACTAAACCTCAGACTGGCCACCTGCTCCACTCATTTTGTGAGTGAGCTAGCCTTTAAACTTTGTATGACTATTTGTCTAGTTGCAGACTCAGTCAGAGCATGCTATTCTCTGGCTTTTTTCAACTGGTTAGTGATTGAGATTGGGTTACCTTCATGCTTGAATCCCTTTCCCTGTGAATTCAGTCACACACTTTAGGCTAACCTCAAGGATGAGTTTACGGACTCATGTACCGACTCATGGGCTGAGCTCAATGGTATTAAAAATCTAACTTCCTTAAAATCAGTCTCAACCCTTATCTGACTGAATTTGAAATTGATCCCCAGTCACAAAGCATTGTAGACTGGGTTTTTGAGATTATGCAACCAAACCACCTGACTTCTAACTCTTGAAATTTATCTTTTTGAAATGTTTCTTTTTCCTCAGAGGCACTTTGGAGAATGCATTTTAAGCTTGTGTGCACTCGTAATAATTGACTTTTCCTTTGTTAAAATGTTGTTTGATGTCAATCACTTCAAAAAATAAGTTTGATAAATAAAATCGATTCTTATAGTTGTTGAGCATCATCAAAACTCAAATTTAATTAAGTGCTAGAGGTGGAGCAACACATTATATATTGCGAGCCAACACTTTAGTCTGTATATCGCCTTTGCAGAATGTTTTTCGTACATTTCAATATGGAGTGGAGTCTTATTTTGAGTATGTGCTCTTTCCATCATAGGCCCAAAAAGTTTGAAGAGCTTGACAAGCCATCATTAAATAGAATGCATATAAGTATCTGTCACTACAACCTTCAAGGACTAAATTTAGAAGGCTACGAAGATCATAAAATTCAGGGACTCATTATCAGAATCTCTCTCATGTCCGGTGTACCCGTAGCTTACACTACATGTGGTGGGTGCCATAACAAATACTGCGATGTACATGCGTTACAGATGCCATAGTATGCTCCATGAGAAAAAAAAACGCTATTGATATGGTTATGTGGCATATTAGCTTGGGGTATGCTACTGCTGCTCCTATATATTGCTGCTTTTGTTCTACTTCTTTTTGGCTATCCGCCTTTGCATATGTGTCTCTAATCCCTATGCCATCTGAAAAATTTCTTGCTGGTTCATCTTCTCATATTTGGAAGTATTTTTCATGCATAAAAAGAATCCAAAATTTGGAAGTATTTGTCGGTGCCTTTTGATTTGCGTGCATTCTGTGTGTGTGTCAAGGTCTGTTAATGATTGACAAATATCATTTTTGGCATATGCTATCTGTGATAGGTGTGCACCAGTGGAAAATCTACACACTGAAAGGCGGTTAATTTGCATCAAGTATTGTGGTTTTAAGGGGCATCTGAACATGCCAAACAGCTTGAACTACTAACATTTTTTTTTTTTTTTGAAACTGTGCAGACATTGTTTTCTAATTTGGATAGACTGCTTTCTCCAAACAGGCCATGCCATAGTAGTCTCTGGTGAGAAAATGCATATATTCGGACATCTAATGAAATGCTATTTCATTTGTTTATTCCATCTAATTATGACTGGATCTACTGAATTCCTATAGAGAAGAGGAAGTTGAGTAGCTTTGTGACATGGCAATCAATGTGTAAAATGTTCGTATTTTTTGTCATTGTATGCCTTACTCTAACTGCTTGTTGCCAGTTACTTTAGTCTTTTATGCTAAACCGTTGTACTTATGTTGGTAAAGTGTCTAGATTTATGGTTTGTTTCTGTTGACATCACCACTGCTAAATACCAACCATAAATTTTTCTTCTCATAGTCAACTCTATCACATACTATTTTTACATTCAGGTCATAAACACGAGTTTTTATTTGCTACCTATAAGCATCCTTGTGAGCCTGCCTTCTCCTCCCTTGGGGCCTTTATGTTGATTATTTTTCATACTAGTCCTGCCTTGTAGTTTTGGGTAGTGGACTTCCTTAGCATACGGGAAAACCATTTGTTCTCTATTCATTTTTAAAATTTATTGTTATTATTATTGCAACCATTCAATATGACTTGCTAGGAAGCATTCATTTCTAACTCTTAATTTATCTGCTCCTGTCAGTCTTCCATCTTGACATTCTTTTGATACTGTTTATGTTGATGTTGCTTTTTAACTGCATGGAATTCTATTAATGTGCAACTGATTTTATTGTAGCCATATCATATTTTTGCCACTAATCTAATTGGCATCCATCGGTTGCATATGACACCAGTGACATTCCTGTGCTTCTTCGAATCAGTTTGAATTCTAATCTATGCGAATTGTGAAAGTCATCCTTGATATCTTTGCTTGTAGTTTTATAGATTTGGATACAAAAACAGTTAACTTTGGAGATTACTTGTTCGAGAATATTATCTAGCTTCCCAATTTTAGCTCTGATATTGAATCTCTTTGCTTGTGTCAATTACCAATTTACCTAGAAATGGTCAGCAAAGTCCTATAGTAACTGGGAATGTATTCTGGGATAGTTCTAATGCCTGGTTAAACATTATGCATTCCTTCTGGTTTAAATGGTGAGCTGGGAACTGTTTGTCATTCTTACACAATCTTGTTAGTGCTGTGTGTCTGAAGGAAGAGAAAGACCGGTCTTCTATAGCTCTGATTTGCAATGACTGTTCCTTTGTTTATTTGGTTCTTTTGCATGTTGACAATAAAACTCTTGCTCTTATTTCTAAGAACTAGGCCTCAAAATTCTCTATTAGTTTCGTCTTGTTGCTGCTTATAATGAGATATACAACATTGAACCAACCATTCATTCATCAATTTAAGTGCTTATGGGCTGGTTATGATTTTTCAGGGTTGCAATGCTAGCATTTCATCAGGCATTGGTGGATGAACCTCAAAATCCTTTGGTGGTTGCTGCATTCACCCTTGCTATCAATAATGGGGGAGATTTGTCTGAAGCAGTCAATATTGCCAGGGGGATCAAACAACCACATGATGGAAGTTTTGACGAATTGCTAGCACCTGAAAAAATAGAGACAGACAGTGAATTGAAGGAAGAGGTGTTGGATCTTGCATCATCAGTCAGATCCACATTGAGCTTGATGACAGATGAGTATTTTGTCTCGAATGCAATGGCTAAATATCCTCAAGCCCCATACTCAGATATGGTACATCCCCATCTAGCTTGTACTTACTATCTTTTTCTTATTCTTATTGCTGCATTTATTTTTGTGTTATCTTTTATATAAATTGTTATGTAGATGAAGCAAGGGAGTGCTAAGTGAAAGGCCGAAGGGGAGGTTTCCATTTCCCACTTTATCATCTATGCTATATGATGAAGTCCTCCTGCTTTCTTCCTTGGCCTTGGACATAAAATCTCCATCGATGGAGGTATTTCCAATTGGAAATTTTATGTGCTTCCTTTTTAGGGCATAAAGAGAACTTAGTCACTAACTACATGCCTTCTTTTGGGGAATAAATCCGTCACAAATCTGTCCAAAGTCCCAATAACAATTTGAGTTTGTTATTGTGATACAAATCCTGTCGTGTAGAGATGTACGGATCCCGAATAATGATTCTTGCTTGTATTGACTTGGTCAGAGTAAGCACATAGCTAAGTTTTCTATTCTCATTACCAAATATTCTATCCATTTGGGTAAAAGTGAAGTTAAAGATTTTCCCATTTCAGTGTGTTTGTTAATGAATGAAAGGGGAATATTGTGGGGAAAAATTTTGAGAAAGCGAGCAAATCATGTGATGTGACAAGGATAATTATTAGAATAAGAGAATAACGATGAAATAGTGTATTGCCTTGTTGGCTCACAGCCTACTGACGACCACCACCACAATTTCATCCAGCATCTATATGAGGGGTTAAAGTGAGTGCCTTCTCAGATTTGTAACAAGCATCAATAATCACATGAAACAAAACATAACAATGCTTAGTCATCACAGAATCATCATAATCACAAGTTCATATATCAAGATCTTCTATAACATCATATGATAATCCAAATCATGCCCTTGCCAACTTCTAAATCACAGCCGTTGAGTACATCACGTTCAGTTATCCAAAATGATACAACCATTTCCACGACATACATAAACATGCCCAAGATGAATATCCCAAGAGTTCTAGCCTAGTTAAAGACTATTATGGGATTGGACTCTCTCCTAGACCTATAATGGGTTCTAACCAATGGTTGGGCTCCCTCTGCCACCCTACCATACAAGAAAACAACAATAAAGTAACATGAGTCTGTGCAAATTTAGTAAATAGGCAAATAACAGTAAATGACTGAAACCATCATATCTATGGGGGGAGGCTATACCCAACTATTTGCCATAGGCCTGGCTCCAGTGTCCAACTCCACATCTAGTCTGGGTATGTTTGGCTTCACATCTAGGTTGGTCTTAGCTGCCCACACTGTGGCATTATCATCCACATGCATGGTACCCACTGCCCACTACCTACTCCCTGAGATGAATCCACTCAACCCTTCCATCCATCTCCACACCTGAGCTGGGATGAATACGCGCAGTCCATATGTTTGGTTCTGCACCGAGAGTGGAACTTGGCTTGGCCCTGCAACTAGAATACAAGCCCAAAATTGCAAGCTTGGGAAAGAAGGTTTTTCTTGATTCACTTCTGTTTGTGGGGCACTACTTTCATACTATTGCTATAGGATGGTTGATCTGTTATGGCTGATTGGTCTGATTTTACAACCAGACGAGCACCAAGTTTTAGGTCAAGAGGTTTCCCTTAAATTCTCCTGTTTACCGGACACTTAAATTGTGCGTATGCTATAGGTGCCAGCTCCAAATCATGCTTGTTGCATTTTATTCTACTTCTCAAGCTTTGCAATTAGCAAAGAGTCTTGAGGTTTGTTAAGTTGGTTTTAAGTTTCCGGTGGTGGGCTGCTTATATTGTTTTGCCAAATGGATAAAAGTATTCAGTCTATGCCGCAGGGTCCTTTTCGTAAATGGTGCATGTAGTGGGGAAAAATTTTTGAAGAAGGAAGAAAATGATATAATATGATAGAGGTAATGATTACAAGTAAAAAGAATGAAGATAAAATACATACGGTAGTCCGTAGTAGTATGGGAAAAATGTGGAAAATAACTGAAATATAGAGATAATAATAGAACAAGCGCTAGTGAAAGATCTCATGTCATATTAAAAAAGTGTGTATGAAGGTATGGAAAATTTTTTAAAAAACCTAATGCCAAAGGACCCTCGATCTAATAAATTTTCATTCTCGTGTTTCTTTTATTAGCAGCCAAAATTAAATGAGCTGCTGCTGATTTCCCATTGGTTTTCTTATAGATTGCTTTGTTTCATTGTTTTTGTTATAGGTGTTTGTATCATTGCAATTGTATTTGAAGGTGTTGAAGATCTTTGAGTGTTTGCTGAAGAGTGATGGAGACCGCCGTGTTCACTCGAAACGAGGAAATAAGATAAATTATGAATATTTGGCACAAGGCGAACTGCTAGAAGTTCGGCATACATTTGCAAGGGTGGTTTTTGACACAATATACCCTTAACAACTTGATCATGATTCAACAGCATAAAATTATGTAAAAATGCAAGGGAAACATTGATGGGGAAACAAGGAAGAAAGAATGAGTAAATTGTCAGAAATGGAAATTCATATTCTTTAGTGCTCCTTCAGTTTGATTCCCCTTCACCCTACCTTCAGATCAAGAGGGCTTCCATTAATTAGGCGGGGTGTGGATTCTAAAGAGGTTGTGCAGTTTCGATGAAGTATGTTATGTGTTGGCCACTTGAGCAGTTACAGAGAACATGAACAATGCGAATATTTAGAGCCTGATTACCTAACAGTTCAATTCACTTTCTGAAAAGAGATCATCATTGTAAATTGATACAGAAGCTGCCAGCATTGGTGGATTCCACAACCAGATTAGAGGTTGCTTTCTGCATTTGAGGGTTTTGTCGTTTTGGTTCTACCATTATTCCTGAAGGGGGAAGATTTTAATCCTATGATTTTCATTTCCAATTCAGCTGCATCCCCTGTTCCCTAATTGAGAGAGGAGTATATGGCTCAAGTACATCAACCATGGAGGTCCAAACAGATTAGAAGTCTGCTCTTCTACAGTTGGGTTAATGGTTACACCTTTTAAGAATGTGATGCTGGAAGGCAGGACATTCTAAACATTCTGCCTCAGGAATTTATGCCATGCCTAAACATTCTAAACCACTCGAATTCTAGTGTTTTGATGTATTTAGCATCTGTAATGAGCCATGCCTATTAAGAGCTGGTTGGCCAGCCTCTTGTAAATGACCTATGGTGATGAGTTTGCCAATGTTAGCTTTCTGATATTTATCTACGAGTCAGAAGCCATTTTCATTCTAGCAGGGAAGTATAACCATGAAATGTTCACGTTGCCTGTTGAAAAGGGGGATTATGGTAGAACTTATTTCCGATGAGCAAATATCATCCATAACTTCGTTTCAATGAAGATTAGGATTGGATTCTTTTGTTGGCAGAGAAACTATTTTTTTCACAAAAAATAAAAAAAATAAAAAAATGAAATGCACGTGAGGGGAGAAGCATGACACGACTGCTAAAACCAAATGCATTTACGAAAATCTTGAAACAATGCACGGTCGTTGGGTATTGCATATTTTTGTAGATTTTTGCAGCTAAACTTCCTCTTACGAACTACCCCATGTGAAATATGGCATGAGAAGTATCGTTATACCACTGTTGCCAAGAAAATCTCTTTCCATGCAGGTCAAGGAACCTATCATTGCTCCAGTGAAAAAAAAAAAAAAAAAAGAAAAAGCAAAAAGGAAGAGGAAAAAAGAAACCTATCATCGCACCCCTGGATGAATAAACCGCATAAACATGTTTATTTTTTGATTTTTCTTCATAAACATGTTTTTCTAACTGTTTTTAACTGATATCGAGTTTTACCATTTTACACTTTTTTGCATATTAATTTTCGAATTTTAAAAATTATCAATATTAGGGGTGCTTTGGTCAATTTGCCCCTTTAAAACTTGATTTTTAAAAATAAAAGTAAAAATGTAATATTTTAAAACGGTAAAATTTAGTATATTGGTTAGACACACTTAGGAAAATATATTTATGAATAAAAAATCGAAAAAAAAAAATTGTACTGAGGGCTGAATGCGATTTACCGCATGTAATCAGCCTATTCTATGTATATGGTAAAAGAGACAACAAACATTCCTACTTGTAAAACCAAGTCTTGGAGCTGGGATTACAATTGTTTAGTTATATAGATCTGAAGTTAGCTCTCTGAATCCATTTACAGATCACTTAATATCGACGAAAATTGTTGGCTGACAACAGGATTTTTTCTTTTTGAATGGAGGCTGATTGCAGGGTTAGTAAAGCGGGTTATGGGCGTATACCGATTGTAATTATAAACAGAGGAAACAAAGACTTCTTATGAATCGTTTATGATTAAAAGATCTAGATTTGCTTTTAATTGGAATGTTGATTCCATTATCAAAGAATCTCAAGAACTTGTAAAATAGCCATCAAGAATTCTTAGTAGGTGGATGATAGCTAGATGGGTTACTAGGGTTGGATTATAAGGTTACACAATCTCAACCTATGACCACCACCTTTTATTTTAGCGAGTTATGTGGGTTGGATGTCCGGGTTGATGTGTTAAGCAGCTTCAACCACAATCCATGACCGACTCAAGTTATCCAAGCCCCAAGTTTACCCGTGTAGTTGCTTTTGCCTTAGTGCAACAAATAGACACCATGAATTCTGAGTGATGAGAATCCTCCAAATTGTAATAAAATGCAAGGTAATACCTGGTGGTAGACATCCAATTTGACAGTCTTATTAAGGTAGGTGGGGGGAGGGAAGGAACTAATCGGCTCTCCTTGGACCCTAAATAATAGATTAAGGTCCGTTTGGCTCCACTTATTAGAAAAGTGTATGGCTTTCAACCATATATGCAAGTTTTTTTGCATTTTGGTCTATCTAACTATGCGTATTTTCTTTATAGCTAATGAGTTTCACGTATTTGCTTTTAAACTACTCTATAAGTTTGCCCTCTTTGCATTTTAGTTTCTGCCATTAATGCATATTAGAAACTCTATTGTTAATAGTATATAGAGTTGACTCATGCTCATGAGTCGATGAGTTCGACTCATAACTTTGCCGTTGATTGTAATATGAGTTGACTCATGAACATGAGTTGACTCATATATGCAGTTAACGATATGTCATTAACAACAAAGATTAAAATACAAATAGGACAAACTTACGGGGCCTAAAAAGAAATGCGTGAAACTCGTGTACTATAAATACACATAATTAGAGGGATCAAAATGCAAAAAACATATCACCATGTTATTTTCAAAGGTTATTTAGATGGACTCTGCGTATCTGTACAGGCTTTTCCTATTTTTAGCAACATCAGCACTCAAAAGTAGGGGTGCAACTTGGGTCGGTTTGGTTCGGATAGTAGTCTACTCTATCCATACCCTATTTGTAAAAGGCATACCCTACCCTACCCATTTGTCGGTTCGGTTCCTAGTATACCCTACCCTACCCATTACCCATAGGGTCGGTTCCAAATCGATTCCTTTAATACTCAAATATAATATTTTTTAAAAATTTCAATGTTATTTTAAATAATGTAAAATAATACTCGTTTGTGGTTTAAAATCATTCGTACATATATTATTGTTTATATTATTATATAAAAATATAAAGTATAAACTATAATGACCTAAACATTAAAACTATTAATATATTATAATCATAAGTCACAAGCGTATTTATAAGAGTCTTTCGGAAATCAATGATATATATAAATTTATTTAAATTTATATTTCACGAAGTACAAAATTCATTTAAACTTTAATTTATTAAAATATATGTGAACATAAGATGTTAAAGATCGCATAATGCATATTATATAATATATATTATACATGTATATAATGATATACAAATTCATTACCCATATGAGTATCTATGCGGGTCGGTTCTGCGTATCTAATGTATCTACCCTACCCGTACTCTATTTGATGAGGCGGGTAATAATTTGTACCCTAGCCGTACCTATGGGTAATATTTTTCACCCTACCCTACCCAAATTAGGGTCAGGTCGGTGGGTACCCATGGGTACTCTACCCAAATTGCACCCCTACTTAAAAGCGCGTGGAGCAGAAGCATCAAAATATCGCAGGTTGCTCTCTGTATGTGACCCCAAACGGAGTCTAATTAGCTTTGAGTGGGAGATGTTTGAATAAAGCTAATGAATCACAACATGGGATGGATCCAAATATTCTGTGACAATTTACCTATTTTCATACGGTGATGTATCCATCAAACTATGTTTGTTTTGGTTCCACTTCATGTAGTGTCAACAGTTCTGAAAGTGCAAATTACATAATAGGTCTCCAAAAAGCTTCCTGCAAATGCATGAGTTCCCCAGTGCTTCAAAGTTCAAACTATGGTTATCATTTCCCACTAGTTAAAAGCCACAATCTCCCATCCACACCTACTTGAAAGGTTGCGGAACATGTGTGCTATCATGGCTGACAACATTTTAGGAACCATAATTTTGCATCAGCATTTACAAAGTGAAAGGCAGAAAAAAATGACTAAATAATAATAATAATAATAAAGAATGCTAGCACTCTTCTAATCTTCACCCACTAACATTTGCCAATTACCAGTATCGGACAGAAAATTCACCAGATGCCACAGAAAAAAGAGGCTCTCCAACGAAGAAAACGTATACATTAACTCTACTCAGAAGAAATAAGAATGAGGATTGAAGATAAAAACAACATAAAATCCTTATTTAAATGCAATGAACTAGTTTTACGCGTGAAAACATAGGTGAATTACTTCTATGCTGTGGCTCCATTTTCAACCCACCTTGCAGACCTTGCAAAATCTGGTATGTTCATTGTATTTAGAATCATTTATTTTAGCAGGCGACTAAGTTTTTATTTAAATTAAATATTCGCATAGGCTCCATTTATTTAAGAGAACTGATTCAATGTACCTGGGTGCATTAAAATTTCAACGTACCAGGGTGTAAAACCTAACTTTTTAATACTTTTTTTGAATTTTTTTATAAGATTGTTAACCTACATGTATTTAACTTATGCTTTAAGTATTTCAATTTTTGGAGATATATAAATATATATTTTTGATTTTTTAAAAAAGGATATGTTAGTCACTTAAAATAGGTAAAGTATCCTTGTTTTTAAAAAATAAAAAAATATATACACATATCCATAAATGGTAAAATTTGGTTTGGAGATTAAATACAACTATATTAATAATCTTATCAAAAAATATTCAAAAAAATAAAAAAGAAGGTTTTGCACCCATGCATTGAATCAGTTCTCTTTCTTTAATGTGTATAATCAACGGGATTTGTTTGATTGATAGATTAATTTCTAAGTTCTTAATTAAAGATGCATACCTTCTAAACGATTCTTCCTATGTAGATAAATGATTCCACCAGTTATTATAATATTCTAATGCGTCGGTTAATGCATTCAATTGGTTTTTTATATTTTAGATACGATTATACATTTTAAAGCAGATAAAGCTCGCCTATGACTTCGATCGAAATGATTTATGTTATTATGATAAATCAAATATGTTAAAGGAAATAACCACATTGGATTTTGATATAATCATCACGTTAGCCCAAATGTATTGAAACCATTGATACGATGATTTTGATGTAATCATCAAGTTCTCCCATTATGGCCTCATAGGCCTTTCTTGTTCCCAGCACCCTGGCTGTCATAAGCCCTTGAGTTGATTATGAGGAAGAATAATGAAGGGAAGTTGGAAGCTGACAAGTAAGGTTGTTTCTTGCAAGTTCTCTTTCGTGCTCTGCTTTTCCGCATCATTGTAAGAGATTTTCAATCTCTTTACTTGATTTGATGTTTGAGTTGGGTACATGGGTGGGAAAAGTAGACTGGAATGTATTCTTTGTCAGGCTAGTAAGATTGCGGTAGCTATGCCTTACAATGATTTAATTATTCAATTGCGTATTTGAGAAAATGCATTTGATTACGTCATTTGTAACTGTAATTTGCCCATTTTAGAACTACATGATTTTATGTTTGATGACAATGGACTTGTAGATTTTTAAATTTTCATATCTGTTAAGTGCATATAAGTTGTTCTTATATTTTTATGAATGGTTTAATTATTCAACACTTCAACTATTATTGAATTATTTTATTTTTTACTGTGTCAGATATGTTTAGAAAAGTGCAATTCATAAATGCACTGAGATAAACCAAAAAAAATTAAAGAGTCAATGCTTGCTACACTTTTAGGTCAATTAATGTTGATTATTTTTTCTAATTTAATATATTATATTTGTGCTTCATCAATGAATTTTTGAAATTTTTTTATTAATTTTTCATGCATGATTTGTTATAACGATTAGAGTCTAAGACATAGATTTAAGAGTTTTGAATATATAATCTTACTAAAGTATAATTAATTAAAAATAATTAGACATTTGTGACATTATAAATATGTCATGTTGATGTTACTTATTTAAACCGATTGAACTAGTTCAAACTAGACTAGTTCCTTTATTGATTTGATAACAGATTCTGATAACATTGAACTTATAATGTCCCCCTAAGAGAAAAATAGCTGAACCTTTACAAGATAAATACAAAGATATTTGAAAGACAAAGGAGGGTATAATCTCTCTGTTTCTAATTGCTTTTTACCTCTCTACCTCTTTTCTTCATACACTCAATAATATTCATCACCGTCTGTGGGGAGAGTTGTTCCTCTTTTTGCATTTTCTTTGTTCTTTAATATCTTCTAACCGTCCCTTTTTCTTCATTATGAATCATCCTCAGCATGACGACCAAAATTGCTGACGACCAAAATAGTACAATTCATGAGATGGTGGAAAAAGCACCTTTCGGTTCTAGTTCAGGTCCCTTTAGTTTGAGATCTTCTGATTTAGGACCTTCTCAAGCTGTTTCGTGTGAGGAGTTCCAAGGTTTTGTGGATCTCGTTTGCGGCTTGTTCAAAAGAATCACTAATGTATGCCCACTCCTAATTTGGGCTCAATATCGGAAGGATTAAATCCCAATGGTAAGTACTTAGAGGTTCCACCAATTTAAAACACTACTGGTAATACTGCTTCACTGCATCAAGCTTTTAAGATTGTGGTTTGTTCCCTTTTTCTGTTGATAATGTCAAAAAACACTTACCTCCTAAGTTTAAAATTTTGAACATCAAGTTTTATAGAATGAAATCAACATATTAAAACATCAAATTAGTTCTAATAATCGATAGCTAAAATAATAATTAGTTAGAATAATTAAATATGGAAAATTCAATTCCTCAACAAGCATCGTGTATTGGATATTTTTGATTTTTATATACCTGCATGCACTACCTAAATTGATGAGATTAGCTTAAAAATTGAAGAAGAAGAAGAAGAAGAAGAAGAAGAAGAAGAAGAAGAAGAAGAAGAAGAAGAAGAAGAAGAATTAGAAGTACGAGATGGAGAAGAAAAAGGAGCAGAACAAGAAGAAGCAAAAGAAGAAGATGAAGAACAAGAACAAAAAAAAGAAAAGAAAAAGCAAAAGCAGGAGCAGGAGAAGGAGAAGAGGAAGCAGGGAAAAGAGGAGGAGGAAAAGTATAATAGCAGCAGAAGAAAATGAAGAAGAAGAAGAACCCCATAGAGAAACAGAAATTAGCAAAGATGCATGTGGAGTATCCCATAGAGTGATGGTGGGACGGAAAAAGAAATAAATTTAAGGAATAGAATAATTAGAGAAGAAGAAGTAAAAAAAAAAAAGCGATAACAACAAAAAGAAGAAATGAATACCTAATTGGGTCTTTGTTTCGATCTTTTTTTTCTTTTGACCATCCTTTCTTTTTTATCAAATGGAAATTGGTAGATTATTGGGAGTGCGCATGCTAAGAACCTAACCGAAAACTATAATGAGAGAGGAAGAAGAAGATCAAGAAGGAGGTAACATATACTTGTTGAGTTCTTCGTCTCAATCGTTGTTCCTTCTTTCAACTTCTCTTTCTTTTTGCATATGAAATTAAATTGGTACATAATTAGTCAAGGTGCATGCTAAGAACTCTAGAGAGTGATTGTGAAAAGGAGAAAGAAACGAATATTAGGAATAGAGTGAGTGAAGACGAAGAAGAAGAAGAAGAAGAAGAAGGTAATATATACTTGATGAGTTCACTATCTCAATCTTTGTTCCTTCTTTTGGCATCCCTTTCTTCTTTGTAGATAGCAATTGGTACATAACTGGTCAAGGCACATGGTAAGAACCTTAACAAAATTCTAATTCATTCTTAGCGGAGTGATGGTGAAAAAGAGAAGATAACATTATACATTGAGAGTAAGAAAAAGTTGTTGATAATTTTTAAACTTCTAAAATTTATAATTTTTAGAAGATGCGAACTCTTGATGATAACTGATTGCTTTTCAACTATCAGTCCTTTCTAAACTTATGATACTAATCAACTAGTTGTCTGAATACATACGATTTTTTTTTGAAGTAGCCTAAAAAAATCTTGATTTTCAACTTCTGTATGCTATATTTGATTGTTGGAGAAAGAACACAAAGAAATAGAGGAGAAATTGACTTCTGTTTTCTTATTGAAATCTCTGTTTATTTCCTTCTCACACTCTCTCCTTCAAATGAATATCTTCATATCTATTTATACTAGAAGTGATGCTTCTTTTCCACACAATATTCATGAACATCATAAATATCTATGCATGAATGAAATTAACTAGATGCATGCTTATCACTAGGTACATGTATCTATGCATGAATGAAATTAACTAGGTGCATGCTTATCACTAAGTACATGTACTAATAACTTATTACATTCATGTATTACACTAGATGCATGAAAACATGATAACCCGAAATTAAATTAAGTTTATCTTCCAACACCCTCCTTTAAACTTAATTTAGTTACCCCAAGCAAAGCTCGCAATTTATAAAAATCTTCATACTTCAAAGGCTTTGTGAAAATATCAGCAACTTGATCTTGTGTCTTCACAAACTTGAGCTCTACCTCTTTCTTGGCTACACATTCTCTGATAAAATGATACCTTGTATCTATGTGTTTGCTGTGATCATGAAATACCGGGTTCTTTGCTAACGCAATTGCTGATTTGTTGTCAATGAAAATTTCTATTGCTTTATCTTGAACACTTTGCACACCTTTCAATAAATTCCTTAGCCATATTGCATGACAAGAACATGAAGTTTCTGCCACATATTTGGCTTCACATGTAGAAAGAGCCACAATAGGTTGTTTCTTGGAATTCCAAGTAAAAGCAGAATTTTCCATAAAAAATACATATCCAAAAGTACTCTTTTTTCATCAGTGTCTCTACCCCAATCACTATCACAAAAACCCACAAGCTTGAAATCATTAGAAGAGGAATAGAGGATGCCATAACTAAGTGTACCTTTGATGTAGCGAAGAATTCTTTTTGCTGCTTTCATGTGAATAGATGTAGGAGTTTCCATAAATCGACTGATCAACTCAACTCCAAACAGAATATCTGGCCTTGTACATGTCAAATACCGCAAACTTCCAACCAAGCTTCTGAAGAAAGTTGGATTAATGTACTCACCATACTCAAATTTTGATAACTTTGTTCCATATGCAACAGACATGTTTATGGGTTTGCAACTTTCCATTCTAAACCTTTTTAATATTTCTTGTGCATAACTTTCTTGGGAAATAAAAATGCCTTCATTTGTTTGTTTTACTTCAATTCCAAGATAATAAGACATCAAGCCAATATCTGCCATCTCAAATTCTTGAGTCATCTCCTCTTTGAAAGCTTTAAATGTGTTTGGATTGCTTCCTGTGAAAATAAGGTCATCCACATACAAGAAAACAAATAATAAATCACCATTATCATATACCTTAGAATAAAGTGCATGTTCATGAGGGCATATTACAAACCCATGTTCCAAAAAATATTTATTAATCCTACTATTCCAAGCTCTTGGTGCCTGTTTGAGACCATATAAAGCTTTATTCAATTTTAGAACTTTGTCTTCATGTCCGTCAATAGTATATCCCAAAGGCTGCTCCACATATACTTCCTCATCAAGATATCCATTCAAGAAAGCAGATTTAACATCCATCTGATGAATTTTCCATTTATTTTGAGCTGCAAGTGAAATAATCAATCTGATAGTTTCTAAACGAACAACAGGAGCAAATACCTCATCATAGTCCATTCCAGCAATCTGACTATACCATTTAGCAACCAATCTGGCCTTGTATTTCTCAATTTCTCCTTTAGCATTTTTCTTCAATTTATATACCCACTTGACACCAATAGCTCTCTTTCCCTGTGGAAGAGATGTAAGCTCCAAAGTATGATTTTTTTGGATGGATCTAATTTCCTCATCCATAGCCTTTCTCCATTCATTTTCTTGTGATGCTTCTTCATAATTTATGGGTTCAACTCCTGCAAGAAAATAGAAAAGATTCAAATTGTTCATAGCCTCTATAAGTATTTCTGTTTCATCATAGATATCTTGAAGATTTCTGAAACGATGTGCTCTTCTTGAAGATTCTTCTTTCGATGATGATGAATCATGAGGAATATGAGCTGGTGGTGAAGATGGAGGAGTGATATGATTATCTGGTATTTCATTTGATTGCTCATCATCTTGAAAAATAGGAAAAAAATTATAATTTTTTTCTTTCTGCATTTTCCAGTCCC
Source organism: Annona cherimola (assembly GCA_030490835.1). Classification (NCBI taxonomy): domain Eukaryota; kingdom Viridiplantae; phylum Streptophyta; class Magnoliopsida; order Magnoliales; family Annonaceae; genus Annona; species Annona cherimola. The sequence continues at coordinate 29,569,986 of CM059971.1, read as the reverse complement.
ATGCACCATCTTCATCAAATTTTACATATCTGTTAATGATAATTCTGCTGGTTAATGGATCATATAACTTGTAGCCTTTTGAATTTGCATCATAACCGATGAAGACATATTTTGAACTCTTATCATCTAACTTTAATCTTACTTGATCAGGTACATGAGTATAAGCTAGACATCCAAATGCACGCAAGTGAGCAACACTTGGCTTCCATCCGCTCCATGTTTCTTGAGGTGTCATTCCCTGTACATTTTTTGTTGGACTTCTATTGGACAAATAAACTGCACAATCAATAGCTTCAGCCCAAAATTCTTTAGGCATATTTTTAGATTTCAACATGCTTCGAGCCATGTCCAAAATAGTTATGTTCTTTCTTTCCACAACTCCATTCTGCTGTGGTTACCTTGGAACTGTTAAAAGGCGACGAATTCCATTTTTATCACAATACTGTTTAAAATCATTAGACATGAATTCTCTACCTCGATCGGACCACAAAGCTTTGATGATATAACCACTTTGTTTTTCAACAAATGCTTTAAAGTTTTGAAAAACTTTGAAGGCTTCTGATTTCTGTTTTAAAAAATAAACCCATGTCTTACGACTAAAATCATCAATGAAGAGAAGGAAGTAATTGTTGTTACCAAATGAGCTTGGTTTGATGGGCCCACATATATCTGTATGAACAACTTCCAAAGGATTCATAGCTCTTGTAGTAGCTTCTTTAGGAAAACTATTCCGAAACTGCTTCCCATAAAGACAGCCTTCACATATCTGTTCTGGATGATCAATGTGAGGAAGACCTTTTACCATCTGCTTTTGTTTCAATAATTTCAATCCTCCAAAATGTAAGTGCCCAAAACGCATGTGCCATAACCAAGATTCATCATTTATAATAGATTTCAAACATATAGCTGAACCAGTATGAAGATTTACTTTAAACATTCTGTTTGGAGTCATAAGAACTTTTGCAACCAAGTTTCCATGCTTATCTCTCAATATCAGATGACAATCTTTCATATAAACTTCATAACCTTTTTCTATAAGTTGTCCTAAGCTGAGAATGTTACTTTTTAAGTTAGGCACAAAATAAACATAAAAAATAATCCTGTGTTCTCCATTCTTCAACTGAATAAGAATATTTCTTTTTCCTTTGATTTGAATTTTGGATGAATCTCCAAAAGTAACATTGCCTAAAACCTTCTCATCAATTTCTATGAATTTTTTTTGTCACCGCACATGTGATTACTTGCAACATTATTAAGGTACCAAATGCTTTTATCATCTTTCACATCTTCTTTTAGAGTCAGCAACAAAGTGGGTTCAATATTTGTTTCTTTATCTTCAATAAAATTAGCTTTTTCTTGAGGTGGATTTCGACATTTAGAAGCATAATGTCCATACTTATGGCATTTGTAGCATTCTACTTGAGATTTGCATTCAGCTGCATAATGACCATATTTGTGACAAATGAAGCATTCAATTTGAGATTTGTCATGCCTTTTCTCACCATTTGTTTTTCCTCCTCTGCCTCCTCTTCCACGTCCTCTTTGTGTTCTTTCAAAATTTTGATTTCCTTCATTAGTGAAGTTTCTAGAATCTCCTCTTCTTCCTCCATGACCACGACCAGGACCTCTGCCTCTTTGATTTTTGAAACCATAGCCATGTCCCACAGAATGCTCTTTGTTATCAAGAGAGGTATTTGTTTGCAAGACTTTCTCTGAAGCTTCAGATTTGCTTCGTTTCATTCTTTCTTCATGAACTTGTAAAGAGCCAATCAATTCATCAATAGTCATAGATGTTAAGTCCTTTGATTCCTCAATAGTCACCATAATATGTTTAAATCTTGGTTCCAAAGAACGGAGAACCTTCTCAATTATTTGAATATCTTTAATTTTTTCATCATTTCTTTTAATTTGATTCACAATAGCCAAAGTTCTTGTATAATATTCTGAAATTGACTCAGATTCTTTCATACTAAGAGTTTCAAACTCACTTCTCAATGTTTGAAGACATACAAACCTTTTCAATACTTCTATAAGTTGTTTGAAGAATCTCCCATGCCTCATTTGAGGTGGATGCATTTGCCACTTTCACAAACATACCGTCATCTAATCCTTGATGAAGAAGAGTGAGAGCTTGATGATCTTTCTTTCTGAATTTCTGTAATGCATCTTTTTGTGCTTGGTTTAATGTTGTTTCGATTTCAGGTTCCTCATGCCCATTCTCGACGATCTCCCAAGCATCTTGTGAGTCAAGTATTGCCTTCATTTGAATCGACCAACTGTCAAAATTTTCTTTTGTAAGTCTTGGAAACTGAAAAGGAACATTATTCATAGCCATAGGCTTTGATACCAATTTGTTGGAGAAAGAACACAATGAAATAGAGGAGAAATTGACTTCTGTTTTCTTATTGAAATCTCTGTTTATTTCCTTCTCACACTCTCTCCTTCAAATGAACATCTTCATATCTATTTATACTAGAAGTGATGCTTCTTTTCCACACAATATTCATGAACATCATAAATATCTATGCATGAATGAAATTAACTAGATGCATGCTTATCACTAGGTACATGTATCTATGCATGAATGAAATTAACTAGGTGCATGCTTATCACTAAGTACATGTACTAATCACTTATTACATTCATGTATTACACTAGATGCATGAAAACATGATAGCCCAAAATTAAATTAAGTTTATCTTCCAACATTGATATCCTATTAGAGGATTTGGTTAACAAAAATAAATTTTGTGGAAAGAATTCAACCAAAAATTTATTAGAGATTCTAACTTAGAGTACTAAATATTAGTTCCAAATGTTTATATTTGGCTGAAAAATATGATCGCAAGTATTAACTTTAATCTCTTTTATATATATTGAATTTCTAATAAATAAGCCTATAAGTATAACAAATCAATAGAGCTAAAATAACTTGTATATATAATTAGTTAACTCCTAGCCAAAGACAATCACTTCACAAACACTTGTAATTTCTTGCATTTAAGATGAAATTTTTAAGACAAGAATTATTTTGATGACTGACTCCCAGATCGAGATCAACATATCAAGAAATCAAAATAGTTTTGATAATTGATAGTTAAAAGTAATAATTGGCTAAGATAATTAATTAGAAAGAACTCAATTTCTGAGCAGGCACTGTGGATTAAAGTTTCTACTTTTTTATATATATATATACATACAAGCATTATGCATGCACTAGATAGAGTGATGCGATTAGCTCAAAAATTAATATGCTTGTGACATTTCGAGATCTTGATGACCCTTATAGTTAAATTTTTTGCTCTAAGAATTAGGAAGAAGAAGAATAATAAGAAGGAGAAGTAGGAGAAGAAGAAAAAGGAGTAGAAGTCAGAGTAGGAGATGGGGCAGGAGGAGGAGAAGCAAGAGTAAGAGTAGGAAAAGAAGGTTCAAAAGGAAGAGAAGGAGAAGAAAAAAGGTGTAGGAGTAGGAGAAGGTGAAAAAGAAGTAATAACTCTATGAAAATAAAGTTATTTATACTTATTTAGGGAATTTAATGCTACTGAAAACATATTATTATTGTGATTTTTATTTGTTGTGTTGATTTTAAAGTTAATTGCATCATGTAGGTTTAAAAGTTGGGTGTAAGATAACATTCATGATAGAGAGTACTTTTTTTTGTTAGAGAACTTAGATCTTGGTTATTATGGTTGATTATTTTAGGTGATACTTGTGGCATTGGAGTGGAATGAAGTTAGAGACAAAAGTCAAGGCGCAAGAAGTATACAAATAGAGCAAAATAGCTAGTAAATAGAGTTAAGCTGTTAGGGGCCGCGGCCACGGGGGATTATAACTTTGAAAAATTTAATGTTTTACAAAAAATTGTTGGCATTGCAACACCAAGAACTTGTGAAAACCTATTTTTTTGCATATTTTAGAACCTGCTTATGGCACAAGCATATTATTTAAGGGTTATTTTTAATTTAAATCTTTGGTGTATTTCTTAGGCATGTATGTTTTGGATGCTAATAAATTGTATTTAATTAAAATGATTAATCTTATTGGAAGCAAGATTTATTGCGATGTCAAATTTGAAATCGCAATTTATGAGCCGAGCAATTAGCATTATATTTTTGAAATATGCATGTGATGCAATGCGTGCTAGCATTATCATGAGTAATGACTATAGATGTTAATTTAGTCAATGATGGTTGTGGGCTATGACCTGACTATCTAGCCATTGTGATATTCTATTTAGAGCCATAACGGTGTTTGACTATTTATTGTTGATATTTATTTGTGAAATCAATATGCAAAGATTGGTGCTTGGACATGGGTATTTGGGCTGAACTTTGGGCACAAGCTCGTGGTGGGAAAGATCATGGAAGGATATTAGATAATCCTCTTATATTTTGATTTGGTGAGGTGGTTGATAATAAATCTTACTCAAAACCTATAATCAAATATAATAGATGAAATGAATTTTCTATTAACCATTTAGATGTTAAAAATGAATAGAGTTTCATATGAGAGGGATTTCATAGAAATATCTCCATATAAAAGAATATATTTATGTTTTTCAATATAAAAGATATTTCATAAAATATATATTAGTAATATGGGACGACTTTAGGTACTTGGACTTTGGAAGCTACCCTAATCTAATTGAAAGAGTTGACTCACGGGTATTCTACCCAAGTTACACCCTTACCTAAATTAAGTGAGAATGAATAGTTTATATGTTAAGTAATTTTAAATCATTTAAAAATAAATGATTTAAGCCGTATAGGTTAAGATGACCATTTTGATAGGTCACTAGTGTTAATAATACCTCACTAATTAAGTTAAAGCCTTAGTGCAATGGTTGTTATAAGTTACCAAGGTACCTAGTAGCTAATGCCTAGGAATAATAGTAATGGAAAAATAATTATAAATGCCAAAAGAAAGCGAATATGCTATATATAACTAAGAAAATCAATATACAAATATAACTAACTCTAAAATTTATATACATGCACATTTGTTCAAAAAATATATTTAAGCAACGAATTCCTTCAAACTCTATCTGTTTCTCTCTATTGATCCATCATCCCCATGGTGGTTTGTACCCATAGGCCTGCCATCTAAAATTAGAAAAGGATAAAGTGAGTCTGAGCAAACTCATTAAGTAAAGAATGTAACATAAATCGATAAAAGTTTAATTAGGGATGTTTCACCTCCTTTTCTATGTAACTTCCTCTATTTTTAACATCTAGAAAGTTAATGAAAATCCACTCTATCTGTTGTGTTTAACATTACTTATATTACTATGAAAACCCTTTATTTATCTAGTATCACTGTATATGTGTTCCATCTATAAACATGTAAAATCAATGTAATAAAATAATTTAATGCCAAATATCAGTTTTTAAGTAGTATTTTTAACATCTAAACCATTTAAAATATCATTGCTATAAATAAATGATTCTACAAAATATTACTACATTTCAATACATATGTGAATGGATATAAAAAATTTCTCTAATTTACACATGAATGTACCTATTTTTGAATAAACGTGATGTATGCACATATTAGATTTGGATGAAAATTAGTTTAATAACTAAACAAATAATATTAAATACAATGAATAAATTAGATTTTCCATCAAACATCAAAATTTTAAGATTTGAGGGAGTTATATGGAACCGTTTCTGTGTAACACAGTTACATAGAAGTAGGCCCGAACTTTAATAAATAGTATGCATATAGACTAATAAACATAATATCACAAATTCAACTAAGGCTTAAATTCATATGAAACACATGCTAATCTTAGCATGCATCAATGTATCATATACATGGTGCTTTTCAAATCAATATAACAGAGGCCTTAAATTCAATGGAGAAGTTTAGTATCTCGTCTCGTAATTTAGCCCACAATGCAATTTGGATGACCAATGCTACCTAACATAAGTGGCCCACTCTACTTAGCACTAGTGGCCATCTAACATAACATTGATAGACCAGAAAATTCTTTCGTCCAAATTGAAGGCGTAATTGATACCTTTTTGTGCTCATAACATAGTCACGACCTCACTACATAATATTCTGTAAATGACTCTAGGCCTCAATCATTCCATTAAGAACCACCAATCTTGCAGACCAATTCACAATATCAATCAACCATAGCACAAGTCTAAGTAAGTCAAGTTTGAACTAATGCCACCTAGGTCATCATGCCCTGATCCCTTAACAGGTTGCGTTGACAATCGTCATTGATGGTCCACACAACACTATCAAATTCACTTCAACAATCATGACTCATGAGTATGTTAGCATCTAAAGCAACGCATGCTAATGAAAAATGCTAGTGTATGAAATGGTGATGTCAAAATCACAATTAATTATCAACTCGATAAATATCTAAAATATACATTGAAATCCAAAACACTCATTCCTGTAACCACATATTACAATACAATATTAAAAATAGCATAGAAGAGCTCTACTTACTTTGCAAATGGTATCCAGTCGTTGTATGACAATACTCTTCTATTACTATAATGATAAAATGATATTTTTCTCTAATTAATATTTAAAGTATTTTTCTTAATCATGATTTATCACTATATTTTATTCTATGATGTGTAGATAACCTATCAAAATTTTAATTTCATAATTTATTCAAAATATAATTTCCCACTTAAATGATCTTGAATTGTCAATTATCAACTATTACTATTTAGATTAACCAAATTAATTAATTATATCTAGGAACTCTCTAAAATCATCAAACTACTCTTTTTAGTTTCAAGTTCACACTTCTTATATTATCTATAATAGTATTCTTTTTAAAATAATTAGAATTCATCATTAAATACCATTTCCATTTTATTAATTATCAAATAATAATTATTTTATCCGCAACATTTAATATAATCACAAGTAGGTCTCCCTTGATCACACAAAATTTCAGTGGTCTATTTTTATCCAATTTAATTTTCAAAAAATTTTAAACATTATATACAAAATTTTCACATGAAAATGGTCAATAATATGTAATTTAGGGAGCCATATTATTTTTTATAATTAATTTTATAGTTTAAATATTTTAATTTTTCTTCAATATGTCCATAATTAGTAAATCAAATAAAGTGAGTTCCCTTGATTTTTTTATGATCAAATCAAGTGGTTTAAGTATTTAATTTTTACCATAAATCAATAATTATATGAATTGATCAAATCAAATATTTTTGGCATAAAATACTTATTATTTATATTTTATTTTTACTAGAGAAGGATGTCTGACTAAGTGTTGTCTAAATGATGTAAAATTTCACCTATATTCATTTTATTTTAAAATTTATTTTTATATTTTTTGTGATATTCCAGATGTTAATTATATCATATAAAAATTTTAGCTCTATATTCCCTATACATGAATTATGAAAAATCATTTAAGACAGCTGATTTGGCAGTTGTGTATATTGTTCGACTAAATTTTTAGGATTTTTAATTCAAAAATTACATAATATTTTAATACCGAATTGTAGTCATTGATTTAGAGATATATAATAAGTTCCCATAAAAAGTTTCTTGTTGAAAAGATTTCATTTACTATTTATAATATTTTTTTAATTCCAAGTTTGCTATATGGTGTAGCTAATGTAACTTATAAGTTGTTGTAATTATTAATGCATCATAGCATATGACTTATTTGACTTTTGTCCAATGGTTTGGAACATCAAAATATGTTTTGTATTAAATTTTTAACGGTGCAGAACAAGTAATCATAATTTTTAATAATATATCTATTAGAGTTGCAAATTTTAACTTTTCAACTTAATTATACATCAAAGTGTCCACACATGATTTAACATTATATCTTTATGAAAAATTAAAATTTACATATATTTGACAGTTTGGATCGTCCAGATTATGCATTTTGTCATTATTTCAATGGTTGGGATATCATCATATGCATGATATATGTTTAATCAAAATTTGTAAAATTTATCTTGAGCGAAATAAAAATTAAATACTAACCTAGATGATAGACTTGATCAACAAGGTGGGTGGGCCACCAACATTTCCTCCCAATACTTTTCCTTCCTTGTTAACATTGTTCCTTACTCCCTTCTTGTTTGGATTTTTAATCCATGACAACAAGTTAAATAGAGGGTACTTGTTCAATGCACCCGAGAGCATTGAGCCTCAGTGCTCCCGGGTGTACTTCACCCATTTTTTTGAAAAAAATTTACAAAATGTTAATGTAAGTGTATTTAATATGTGTATAAATTTTTACCATTTTTGGAGATTTTTAGATATTTATTTTGGGTTTTTTAAGATCAGTGTCATTTTTAGTAATTTAAAATTACTAAAATGCTACTGATTTTTAAAAATTTCGAAATAAATATCTAAAAATTTCCAAAAATGGTAAAAATCGATACACATGTTAAATACGCTTAGATTAAAAAGTTCATAAAAATATTTTGAAAAAAATAAAAAAGGTATATGTGCCTGGGAGCATTGCCCGGGTGCATTGAACCAGTACCCTTAAATAGATGGGTGAAGATGCCAGCTTATTCATGAGGTGTCTTTGTAATGATGCCTTTTTAGTATTCTAGCAATTATTTTTACATGGGAGGTAAATTTATTGGTGAATTTTATGGGATGTATGTAATTTTTTTAAAAAACATTTGAGTTTTTTACGCAGCCCTGAAAAGTCAATCACTGTCCATGCAACTCCTCATATATGTATATTGCAGCTTATTTAGTTATGAGGAGTGATCCTGTTAGTCCGGGTTAAGTAAATATCCCACTTAGCCCACCTTAAAATGCTTATTTACGACAACTTTTTTTTTTACTTTTTTTTCGTACACTTGTTTATCTAAGTGTATTTAACACATAGATCAAGTTTTACCATTTTTGAATATGCTTATCTATTTTTTTGAGATTTTTAAACATCTATGTGTATATATGTATTTAAAATACCCTTATTTTTAAAAATCTAAAAACAATATATGCACGTATCCAAAAATGATAAAACTTGATTTATATCTTAAATACACTTAAATAAACAAGTGTATGAAGAAAAAAGAAAAAAAAGTTGTTTTAAATAGGATTTTTGTGGTGGGCTAAGTGAGACATTTACTTAGCCCGGGCTAACAGGATCATTCATCTTTATTTATATGTTTGTTAATACCCCCTTCACATATGAGGTTTAATTTTAAATTTTTATAAAATTTAACTTTTAATACCCATAAGTTCAAAATTAATACTATTTACACAATTGAATTGACTTTACATTATGGATACAAATTTTTATTAATTAATTGATATTATACATTTATTTATTATATGTTTCACAAAAATTATTGCATGACATTTACGTATCACTTATTCTCGAAATGTATATTTATAAGAGCTCAAAATTGAAACAAGGGGTTTGCATAAATGACTTAAGTAGAATAGTAATAAATAGAGTGAAAATTAATTCTTAACTAGGTAAGAAACCTTAAGTAGAATGATTGACGCACTGTTTAAATGAGTTACTAAAAAATACTTTATTAGAAATAAAATATTTGACAAATAAGTTAATCAATTAAGCTAATTATGGAAGATCGCCCATATTTAGCAGAAAATCTAAGGCGAATTTATTTTAACTCTATGTTCAAAGGCCTTAGAAAGATCTAAGAGTATGAAATGAGAATGACCCAAATTAATGATAAGAAAGAGATTTTTGAATTTGAAAAGGACTTAAGTTTTTAGTTTGAATTTGCATACAAAAAGTTTAATTCTAAATGGTATAATAAAAATAGGTACATGATAAAACCTACATATGCATAAAAATAGGAATGCATTGTGATGAAATTATATGTTTAGTTTTATACTTTATTTGGCCATGTCTGGAAAGGAAAAAGAGAAAGTAGAAGAAGAGTACTCAATAAGGTAAGCAAGCGCTTCAGTAACTTACTTTAAAGGAATGGTAAGAAATTTTTTCCTATTTCAATTTCTTATTGTTAAAATTTCATTTTTCAATTATTTCATTTTCAAATGATTGTCTTAAGTGCAATGATTTCAGATAAAAACTCCAAAAATGATATTTTAAATATTTATTAATTTAATGAATTTGGAAATAATTTTTACTTGTGGTAATCATGTTTCAAAAGAGGGCTGGTATGCTTTCAAGTTATTTTCTTCATATAATGCTATGCATAAATCATATTATCATTCATGAATTAAGAGAATTCATTACATGATATAAAATGCAGTGATGATTAAGGAATATATATGCAAGGAAATTATTCCATTAGTATTCATGCATAGTAATAATTATGAGAATATGATATTAGTAATTATAGATTTATTTTTAAAAAAAACTTATTGAGTTCTTTAGACTCATAAGTTTTAACTCACCATGTGGGTGTGAATGATGAGGAATGATTCAATATTTACGTAATGTTTGCAATCTTATCGCAAGTATACGAGTCGTAGATTATGGTACATAAATTCGTTCTCATAGAAAATAGAAACTGAGAACATTACTTTTTAAAATTTTTACCAATAACCAAAAGATTAAAATGGTGTAAAGAGAAAATGAAATAAGAAAGAGAATCTTAGATGTGTAGAACAAAGTTGAGAAATCAAGATATAAGAATACCTAGGGTCTAAGATTTCACATGCGATAACTGCAACAAATACGTTATGTGATTATTTAATCTAGATATTATATATTAAAGGAAAACTATTCTTATATTATCCTTGTACTTTTTCTCGAAACCTAAAAGGCGTACCCATTCTCATAGGATTAAGGCTATGTTTGGGACGTAATAAAATTTTTGGACAAAAAGTTTTTGATATGAAAGTCATTAAATTGATAGAAAATGATATAATATAATAAAAGTAATGATGAAATATAGAGAGAATAAAGTTAAAATAGGTAAGTTATATGGGTAATTATGTAGAAATGACTAAAAAATAAGATAGTTATATAAGATGTGAGAAAATAATTTTAAAATATGGTAGTTACAGAGAGTAAAAAGTTTTAAATTGAAAAGTTTTGGTTCGAAAAGTTTTTGTTAAAAATAAACATGCCTTAAGTCAATTAGAATGAGTTAAGTTCTGTGGAAGTTAATAAAATATTTAGATGAAAAATTTTTTGTGTAAAATTTTTTAAATTGGCAGAAAATGATGTGATATGTTAGGCGTAATGATGAGAGTTAAAAAAAATAAAGTTAAAATAAATAAGTTAATTGTATGGGTAGTTATGTAAAAATAATTGAAAAGTAAGACACTCGTACAAAAAGATGTGAAAGACGATTAAAAATAAGGTAGCCGTAGAGATTAAATTGTTTAGATGTGTGTTTGGCAATAAAAAAAAGTTAAGCTAAAACTTTTCACTATCTATAACCCCATATTTTTTAATCATTTTTTATATCTTTTTATGCAATTATTCGATCTTCTAATTATTTCTACATAATTACCCATAGAACTAACCTATCTATTTTAACTTTATTCTCTTTACTAATCATTGCCCTTACTATATCATATCATTCTCTTCGAATTCAAAAAATTTTATACTAAAAATTTTTCATCTAAAAGTTTTATAATTTCAGTTTTAGCTTAAAAACTTTTTCTTGTAAACAAATAGGCCCTTTGTGCAATGTCTTACATATAGACAGCACGCTTAGGAAATGGTATTAAGACATTTTGAAATTAAGAAAGAAAATAAGTTTGACTGGTTATTGTGCAAAAGAAAATTTTTCGTTGCGGTTTAATAATAAACTCAACATATAATTGTAAGTTTTCTACTTTAGAAAGATCCCAAGTAGTAAATGCTATTACGATTTTAATGATAGGAACTTTGTAAGTAGGATGCTATACTATTATGCGTTATATCATTTTAAATTTGATTCTATTATTAAAGCATATTAATAATATAATATTATATATTATTATTTTACTAAAATATAATATATATAATAAATATTATTATGATATATTTATTATACTATATTAATAATATACAATATCAATAATATTGTATTTTGTGTATACAATATCAATAATATTGTATTTTGTGTATATATATTACAATATATCATAATAATATTGTTAATAATATGTTTTTAGAATATTAGGGCATGTTTGGCAAAAATAAAATTTTTTTCAAACTAAAACATTTCAATATTTATAGCTATTCTATTTTAATTATTTTTTGCTTCTTTTTATATAACTACTCTACTTGTTAATCATTTCCACACAACTACTTGTATAATTAACCTATTTATTTTATCTTTATTTTCTTTTTATTACATTATCCTCATCATATCACATCATTTTTTCTGATTTCAAAAATTTTTGAGGTAAAAGTTTTTTATTAAAAGTTTTATCACTTCTGAAACACACTCTTAGGGTGTGTTTGGTTGGAGGTAAAACTTTTGATGAAAAGTTTTTGGAGTAGAAGTTGTCAAATCAATAGAAAGTGATGTGATATAATAGGAGTAATGATGAGGAGTAAAGAGAATAAAGTTAAAATAGATAGGTTAGTTGTATGGGTAATTGTGTAGAAATAATTGAAAAGTAGGGTAGTTTATATAGAAAAATGTGAAAAAATAATTAAAAAATAGAGTAATTATGGAGAGTGAAAAGTTTTAGATGGAAAAGTTTTAGTTGACACTTTTTTATCCTAAACAAACACACCCTTAATCTAAAAAATCTAAAAAAAAATTAATTTCCAAACCATCCTATTTTTTAATTTTTTAATATGTTTTTATACAACTACCTTACTTTTCAATCATTTCTATACTACTATCTATACCTATTAATCTATTTGTTTTAATTTTATCGTCTTTATTCTTTACCATTACTACTCTCATATCATATCATTTTCTACTAATTGAAAAACTTTTACAGCATAATTTTTTTTATCAAAAAGTTATATTACTTACCAAACATTACCTTAATATATGATAGTAATAATTATTATTATCAACGATATATTATACCGATAATAATATTATTATTATTACAATTTTTATTGATATTATAGTATAATTTGATGGACGGGTCAAATTGGTCATCAGAGGTCACGCAATCATAATAACTGTGATAAATCACTAGATTATGACCTGCTTAAGATGATTGTAATATAATTTAGAGTCCTAGTGTCCCCGTTGGATGATTTAACAGTCAATACTTATTTTTTTGGGCATTCTAAATTTATTGGAAGGATCGGATTAGTCGTCTGAGGGAGGTTAGGTCGGTAAGCTAGAGATGGGTGTATACATAAATGACAGAAAATATCGATGGGTGTGTGCATAAATAATAGAAAAATTATTGGATTGGGGACCTAGGATGTTTATAAGGATGTATGTATATAATGATTAATAAAGGTAATGACTAAAGCCTAGAGTGAGATATTTGATAAGATTTTTAATGGTATTCTACATTTAAGTAACGCTGAATGGATATAACATTTCATACACAAGGCTTAGTAAATTATGATATCTAAGTCCAGAGAACATAGTAACAGATGAAGCATTCACGGCTATTGCGTTTAGATGATAAAAAATGGACATGAGCTACGTGAAAACATATTTCACCTGCTTACTAAGTTTACTCACATATATGTTTGTGGTTCCGCATATATTTGGGAAAATAAACCTTGAAGGCATTCGTGCAAGGTACTAAAGATTATTAACACTATAGGAATGTTTAATTTAATTTTTTTTTATCTTGTTTACTGAATTTTCTTACTTATTATATAGAGTTCTTCTTTTTATTTATTTTCCATTTCATAATATACAAGAATATTTCCTCATTCCATAAAAAAAAGAAATATTTCCTCATTTAATTTTCTCATACAAATCTTATTCAATTTTCTAACAAGCCCTAAGAAGTGATCCCGTCGATGGACTTAATCAAAAGGTGATCAAGTTGTCTTTCCTCTATTCAATGGAGGAGAATTAACAAAAGCCAAGAAAGTCGTTGTCTACGTAGAAATAAGAAAAGCTAACGTGTAGATCGTCCCTAATTCATAACCTGTGTTAGCCAAGAGCATATATAGCAGCCTCTCCCAGAGGTGGTTGTAAACTTACAGTAGAAATGCTGCCTCTAATTAGTACCAATCATCAATACTTGCAGGGATTTAGAAGTGCATGCATCTAATTTTTACACTTATTTTTATGTACTTTTCATCGTTAAGGTATACATGAATTTGATTAAGTAGTGTTAAGCATTTTAATTCATTAAATAGCTTCTACTATGATAAATATTGAATTATTAGAATCCAATTGAAAATGTTTAAAAATAATTAGATGATATTATTCAAAAGAAACTGGATCGTCAGGCAAATCCGCTTTATTCTCGACTAAGTCTAAAATCGGCAGCACGCATGCAATTCCGAACTGGAAGCCTACACACCCAGAAAAGTTCTCCTTAGAGAACTACCCCGACGAAGGGGTCGATCCCTTGGTAGTTGCCGGGCGGGTCGTAATTGCAATTGACGAAGAGGTCGCCCGATTCGCAGACGATTCTAGAGCATCCAAGCTTCTGGCTGGTCTTCCACATCACCTGGGTGTAGTGGCCGCAAATCTCCCCTGCCTTGCAGGAATTGCTCTCCGGGTCGTAATTCTTTTGTTCGTCAACCCACAGTTCCACCACCTTGCTCGGTTTCCAACCCGAACTGTATCCCCAGAAGATGTTCTCGCCGTAGGGACTGTTTTCGGAGTGGGACATTTTGCAGTCGGCCTTGCGCTTCATGCCCCACCGGCGGGCGTAGCGGCTCAACTTGTTGTCCCACTTCAATGGAGGCATTCCCCCTTTCAGGCGTGCTTCGTTGTGGGCCTGAAGGAACTCTCGAGCCGTTCCCTGCCCACGAGGCCCTCCCAATGTCACGCTCGCACTCGCAACGCCACTGCCCTGGCTCCATCCGATCAACTTGCCCACTGGGTTGCTGGTATCGACGGCCACGGAGGCCTCCATGGCGTCCCCTGCGCTCTGCATCGCATAGCCGTCCGTGTCCTCGAGATACACGGGTACGGTTTCTGTAGGTATTGTGCTACCATTTGCACTGCGGGTGATGCCTCCCAGGAGAACATATGGTGGTCGATTATTCTTCTTTTCTACTGCTAGCGGGTGGCTCAAGCGCAGCGCTTGTTGCTGCAATCGTTCTCTTGCGAGGACTGAGGGGAGGAAGGAGGAGAAAGAAACGCAGATAAAGAGGAAAGCAAGGAGGAGGAGGTGGGGTTTGGAATGTTTTACTCTTCGCCCCGCCATTTTCCCTCACCTTTACTCCCCAGCGATGCCACCACCGACTTCTCCCGCCTGATTTGTGCTTAAGGCTTTTGAAAAAAGCACAAAAACAGATGCCGTTCGTTTTATTTCCCTGTTATCTATTTCGCACGACAGGGTCAACAGAGCAGGAAAACCGTTCAGACGGTGGTTGAGATTATGAGGCCCGACAGCTAAAGCTCCCACCTTGAGCTTGACCGGTCAATGTCATTGGAGGTGCCCATTTTTCGGTTCATCCGTCAAGTCTATGATCATATTGATTATAAAATTACTTTCTTACGATCATCAAAAATCAATAGTACTTAATTTGTTATATATATAGTACAATATTATTATATATTTCATATATAAATACAATAGCATCATAATATACTCTAATATAACATTAAATTATAACTATAGTATATCATATATTATTATTATTATTATTATTATTATGAAATCGATATAATTATCACAGTAACATAAAACAATTTATCATAGTATCTATTATTAGAATATAATATAACATTAATCAATATATTATAATATAATAATATATTATAACACTACCAACATATAGTATTAGGATAGTGATTCTCTGCGTCCAGGCTAAGTCCCGCTGACTTCGTCCGCTGCCTGCATGCCGCACGCACGCCGCGCGAACGCCGTTGGATTGAGCGGGACGAACGACAGCCGCGCGATGGAAATTTTACTGCGAGGCCCCCGCGAAAAAGTCCCGCAGAATAATTCAAACGGGTCCCGCTCGATCTCCTCTGCGACCCATCTGCCAGCCTGTGAGGACGCTCGACCCATCTCCCAGTCTCTCTCTCTCTCTCCCCTTGCAGTCGACCGAAGCTTCGCCGGCCCTCTCTCTCTCTCCCCCTGCAGTGGATGGCAGCTTCGCCGGCCCTCTCTCTCTCTCTCCCCTTGCAGTCGACCGAAGCTTTGCCGGCCCTCTCTCTCTCTCCCCCTGCAGTGGACGGCAGCTCCGCCGGCCTCTCTCTCCTCCCCCTTCCGTCAACAGCAGCTCCGCCGGCCCTCTCTCTCTCCCCCTGCCGTCGACAGCAGCTCCGCCAGCCCTCGCTCTCTCCCCCTGCCGTCGACAACAGCTCTGCCGGCCCCCTCTCTCTCCCTCTCCCCATTGTCGCCTCTCTCCTTTACGGCCTCTTTGCGCAGGCAATCGGCGGACCTCCCCCCTTCCAAGTTCTGGTCAGACTACTCCAAAGCGTAGTGTCGAATCGCACCTGCATGATTACATGCTCACAGAAACTGTTCGACCAAATGCCGCAGAGAAACCGTTCGCTGAAATGTCGCAGAGAAAACTCATCTCTTGGACTACTTTCATGTCTTGGACTATTGGTTTTCTTCCCATTAATCTCTTTGCTTCCATGCATCACATGAAATGGTACTCTTACAGTCTTGCAGCATATGAAAGCCATGCATCGCATTAACTGGTTTAAATGCTAACTTATTTATTTTAGTTTTCTTGCAGAAAGATCAGATGCAACTGCCACTTGACACCATGCTAATATTTTTTGTGTTTTTGGGGGGATTCTCGCATGCCCATTGACAGCTCTGTTTGATTTTGCAGTAAATGGTCTTGGCCTAATGCCTGGTGTGGTCAGACATTTTGACTCATCTAATGGTTTCATAGTGCTGCATATTGGGCGGAATGCTATTCAAATAAAAAAAGATGCAGGAATTTTAGATGACCTCAGTGGAAAGCATGTCTAATTTGTTCATTCATACTGTGCCATTCCTGTATGCTTACCAGTACACAGAAATCATTACTTATTTTGACGACCATGCATCATTTTGTACAGTAGTATCTACCTAACAATTTGTTGTTGTTTTCTCATAAAAAAAACTATTTGTTGTTTCCAGTCCGAATCTAACAGGGAGTGGATTTCATCAACATGCAATTATGGTGAAGATTTTATTGGGTCTATCCAAAGGGGAAATGTAAATGCTGTCCAGTTTCATCCGGAGAAGAGTGGAGGTAAGACAAAGCTGGCAACGAAGTGTCCTTCTTGGAAGTGTCCTTCTTGATAGTTCAAATTTAATTTCTGAATTAGAAGTAGATATGAGAGAAAGTTGTCATTTCATGTCACATTTTTGTAGACTCGGTTTTATGTAAAGTATATGATCTGTAGTTTGTTCTAAGTTGCAAAATGTGTTGCCCTCTATAGCTGTTTACAATTTTCAGATGATAATGATGGTATTTTTCTTTATGTAGGTGCAAGTTTTAAACATTTGCAGCAGTTGCACTCTCTTCTATGATTGTAGTCTTGATTGGTACACTTTGTGAATTGTTGTCAACACTTGCGCAAGATCAGCTATCCATTCATTGATCATGAGGATGTGATTTGGGGATGATAGGCAGTATTGCAGAGCAAATTTTCAACGAAATGGAGGACTGCGATACAATGTCTTGGAACTCAATGAACTCAATGATCAAAGCTTATGTTGTGCATGGACTAGCAACTACTGCTCATGCAAGGCTTATAGACGGAGGCCGAGAGTTATTCAAAGAAAGGTCCCTTTGCCATTATGTTTAGATGTGTAACAATAGAGAAAAAACAATGTATAAGAAGGTTGTTTGTATCGTTGAATAAATTTGTATTGTTTACATCAACAACACTAATTTTGAGATGATGAATAAAATTGTATTGTTCATGAATCATAAATTTGAAATGTAGATCTATTTTCTTGTTTCTTTTTTGTTTATAATCTTTCAATTATCTTTCAAATAAAATAGAAGACAATAGTGTTTTTTTTTGTTATAATCTTTCAGTTAACTTTCATGAGGTGATTTCATGATCTCAAGCAACAAGTAGCAAAAGACTACTTTCATTTCATTAAAACAAGTTCAACAACTAATATATGCCATTATTTTTTTTTGTTATAATCTTTCAGTTAGCTTTCGGATTTGATTCCATTGCATTGATCTCAAGCATCAAGTAGCAAAAGACTACTTCCATTTCATTAAAACAAGTTCAACAACTAATATATTCCATTACAAAAAACTTCATTGAAATAGTTTGAGACCTTTTCACATTGATAAATAAACAACGATTACAAGAACAAGACCACACAGCATAACAAGTAAGACTTCATTTTTCTTGATGCTCTTAACCAGCTCCATCTCTCTCTTGTCCCTCCTTTCATTTGCTTCTCTCATCTCCAAGGTTCTCGTTTCTATAGTCTGTTTCAATTGACGCATTTCCATCATATGACGCTCCCTAATATCATCAACACAACGTATCAAGTCTCCCATATCCAACACTAGCTGCTCTTGATTGAACACCGAGACTTCGTCTTGGGATTGGACATTAAACGAAACATCATCCTTTGAAACAATCTCAGTTATTGGTGGGAAATCGTCATCAACCCATCTAAAAAACTTACAAGCATGGGAAGCATCCTACAAAACAAAAACACTAGCAAAATCAGTTCTTATATATATGCGAGAGTGAAATCTACACAGAATGAAAATATTTGACTTACACGATATTGTGGGCATCGAAGAAATCGCCGACCCGGATTTTTTACGGTATGGGAGGTCAGCACTACAACTGGTAAACCACAAGAACAAACACAAGTCCTACCTCCACGTGATCTAGTTCTTATACCCGAAGATGCCATTTCACATATGCCCACCTATCATTTCAAAAAGCAGAAAATATTCAATACAATATATACTTGAACTTATCAATTAGAGGTAACATGCAAACGAAGAGAAAAACTATAATGAAAGGTGGAGAACGAAAATATACCATGGCCTCGGCCAATAGAGGTGATGGAATCATTACCAACCGAAGTGGACACATCAGTTAAACTTGGAACCTTGAAAGCGGGGCAATTCCTTTTGTCATGACCCACAACAAATTTTTTACATCCTCGACAAAATTTTGTTCCACCCCGTGAGCCCCGTGAGACTTCTAAATGTCCTTTTATGCGTTTAGAAGATCTCCCTTTTGTGAGTGAAACATGTTCAGGCAAGATCTCGCACGCCTGAGAACTCTGTGAAGCTATTGTGCCATAAGCACCATGTGCTTCATTAGCAACATTTGCAGTTTCAACCTGGGTCATAAGGTTAAAGTTATCACTTCATACCACGATCGGACACCCTCCGTCTACAGCTTCATCCCTACCAACAATCTCTGGACATGGTGGCTTAGGCATTGCAGAAAGCGCAGCAATCATCTTCTCCATAGTTTCTTTAATAACTTCATATGCATCTAGGTTATGCAAGGCTTCATTTCTTATGTAAGACCACCACTTGGATAATGTGTGACTACGAACAGCAAGAGACCGCGTTCCTCTCTTGTCCATGTTTGTGGATGGTCGTTTGAATTGAGATTTAGCATCTTGCGTCCACCATGGTAATATATGATATGGAGGGATGATTTTCATCTTTAAGAAACGTAACAATGTGATAATATGCCGACAGACAATACCAGTCGACTCAAATTTCAAGCATGGACATGAGGCAACCATTTCTTCTGCATTCCATGTTAAGATCTTCCGCTTGCTCTCATCTTCCCCCTCTAGCAAGAACACTTGCCACTGTTGAAGTGGCCCTTCACCTTCGACCTGCTCTGCAATATAATACACACATTCAACAATTTCTCGCTGGAATTCTAGGAAGACATTACGGGTATACACCTTTGCCATATGACTTTCAATGCTAAATTTAGTTCTTAACTCAGGATTGCCATAGAAAGTCTTGAATTCAGCATCTGCCTCTGCCTCACGCCTCTGTTCAAGTGCTCTGTCATAGCCATTTGAAAAATCAATTAAATTTGAATTCCGCGACACAAACCCATCAAAGAAAGCATTAATACTCTCACTTCGTTGTGTGGTTCTCATGCCAGCTGAGAATACTTTTCTTGTGTAAGTAGGAATCCACGTTTGGCGAATCTCATACATATGTCGCAACCACGAATTCTCGTGCAATTCGAACTCTTCTATCATTGCATGCCAAGTGCTCTCAAATTCTTCCTCGCTGTTGGTACCAAACAAACAGTAGTTCCATTTTGTCTTAAATGTAGGATGTTGGTGAATGATATGAGAAAGCTTCTCTGGCAATTTCTTATGAATATGCCACAAACATAATAAATGATTAGTATTTGGAAATACTATTGCTATTGCTGCTCCTATTGCTGCATCTTGATCTGTAATAATTGTTTTTGGATGAACTCCACCCACTGCATCTAACCAAGTTTGAAATAACCACTTGAAATCTTCAATTATTTCCCCAAAAAGTAAGCCTGCGCCAAATAAGCATGTCTGTTTGTGGTGATTGACGCCAACAAATGGACCAAATGGCATATCATACTCATTCGTTTTGTATGTAGTGTCGAAACAGACAACATCACCGAATACCATATAGTCTTCTTTTGATTTTCCATCGATCCAAAAACATGAGGTGAATCTCATATCCTCATCAACTTGGATTTCATAGGAGAAATGATTATCATCACGGCTCTTTATTTGAAACATGTGCAGTAGAGTATTTGTGTCATTCCCGTACATAATTTGACGCTTTCTTCGCAGAGCATTCCAAGCGTCCCTTGCTGAATATTGGAGGTGAGAAGATCCGCCTGCTTCTTTCATCATAAAATCAATCGATCTCGCAACTCCAACTCCAGATGTTTTTAAAGACGAGATTATACTTAGGTCACCCTCCGTCAATTTCTTATGTGATCGCAATTTACGAGTCTTTGTAGGGGTACAAAGTGCATGATTATGTGTCTCTACAAATTGAGACACATAATATACATTTTTTTCCACATTTAAATTCACATATAGCTTAGCAGGGCATGAGCAACGGCTGATAAATGCAATCTTCTGTTTGCTTGGATCTTGATTTCTTGCCTTTTTTTCATTCCAACCAGCCTTAGAACATCTTAAAACACGCCTACCAATTGCCCCAAACTTTAACTTACGAGTGCTGTCCTTTCTAACACTAAACCCACAATGCCAAGCATAAGTGTTATAAAAATTAAAAGTTTCTTCTAGGGACAGAAACTCCATGCCAACTTTTGGTTTCAATTCCCTTGCAACTTCAACCATAAACAACCCTCTGTATTCTGAATACCACCTACGTTGACTTCTTCAGTAGATGCTTCCTCCCCATCCGACACATTCACTGAACCCCCTTCAAAGGCTACCTCATCTTCGGGTACATGAGCTACTGATGTGACACCAATAAAAGCTTCTACTTCCGCATTCATTGGATCAGGTATCATTGTGCGGAAATCATTTTGTATCAAACCTTGGTTATTTTCATCTGTTCTCATGTATTCTTCCATAACTAATAAAGACAAATACTCTGGTAACAACAACAATTTCAAATGAAATAGAAGGTTTCAATGATATAATCAAACTACAATACATGAAAAATAAAGCATTCAAAGTCCTACCGTTGAAAAAAGAGAAAAAAAACTATCAGAAAAGCATGAGTGGTACAACTGTTGATTATCATTATAACTTGGAAGACTTCTTTTTTTTGACAGTTAACAAAAGGCTCCGTTTTTTTCTTTTTTTGGCTATTGTTGTCATTATTTTTTGAATTCGCTGATCAGAAAACATAAATACATTTTTTGGCTGGGACTGCAATTTTAGAAACTATAATGCCACGTCATGGAAGTTCGTTTGTCGTAGTCATTTATTGCCAAGATATTAAAATCCAATTTCTGCGAGACAAAGAACTGGAACTGCTAATTCTAATGTGGGGGATCTTGAAGTCCAAATATGGCTTAAGAATCTTGTCATGGACTAGCCGGGAATTTCAAATGCATTTTGGACCACTTGGAGATTCGGAGCTGGAGTGAATGGAATCAAGAAGTGCAGTTTTGGGAAGAGGAGATGCAATTCCAAAATTCCAAAATTCCAAATGGTTGTACATAAGTGGTCATTTCATCAACGACATTTGCATTTTGGAGGGAGAAATCGAGAGAGAAGAGATCTCACCTGAATCTGGCTGAACCTGGAAGGGAGTTCCGCCGATTGCCGGTGCAGAGAGGCCGGAGAGGAGAGAGGCAACGAAGACCAGAACCTGGAAGGGGGGAGGTCCGCCGATTGCCTGCGCAAAGAGGCCGTAAAGGAGAGAGGCGACAATGGGGAGAGGGAGAGAGAGGGGGCCGGCAGAGCTGCTGTCGACGGCAGGGGGAGAGAGCGAGGGCTGGCGGAGCTGCTGTCGACGGCAGGGGGAGAGAGAGAGGGCCGGCGGAGCTGCTCTTGACGGAAGGGGGAGGAGAGAGAGGGCCGGCGGAGCTGCCGTCCACTGCAGGGGGAGAGAGAGAGAGGGCCGGCAAAGCTTCGGTCGACTGCAAGTGGAGAGAGAGAGAGGGCCGGCGAAGCTGCCGTCCACTGCAGGGGGAGAGAGAGAGAGGGCCGGCGAAGCTTCGGTCGACTGCAAGGGGAGAGAGAGAGAGAGACTGGGAGATGGGTCGAGCGTCCTCACAGGATGGCAGATGGGTCACAGAGGAGATCGAGCGGGACCCGTTTGAATTATTCTGCGGGACTTTTTCGCGGGGGCCTCGCGGTAAAATTTCCATCGCGCGGCTGTCGTTCGTCCCGCTCAATCCAACGGTGTTCGCGTGGCGTGCGTGCGGCGTGCGGGCAGCGGACGAAGTCAGCTTCACTTAGCCCGGACACAGAGAATCACTATCCATAGTATTATTATAACATATAATATAATATTAATATCAATATTTTATGATAATATGATAAAATGATAATATTATACAATAATAATAATATTATCAGTATATTATGTTGTACATGAATGACAAATCAAATACAATCCATGTTTTGATGATTAATAATTTAATTTGAGAATTTTTATGACACTAACATGCGGGGTAAAGTCATTAAGAATTAGGGGTTTCAAGCCTCAAAGCTTAGCATGCTAGGTTGACTTAGGCATCGACTTGGGTCAAGTCAATACCGAAGTCGAATGTGGCATCAACTTCAAAAGGCTATTTTTCGACAGCGTTGAAATCGTGAACGCGTGAGCAGGCACAGTAGCACTCGAAGTCGACTTTGTATCTGACTTGGGTCAAGTCGCAACCCAAGTTGACTCTATAAGTGACTTGGGATATCTTCAGAAGTTCAAAGCTAAATCTGACAAAGTCAAATCGCAACCGAAGTCAACTTCGACATGCGATTTAGGTAAACTCGCATATGAAGTCAAGTCAGACACGCAACTTAAGTAACGTTGCAAACCAAGTCAACCCCAGCACCCAACTTGGATACAAGAAGGCTAAATGCAAGATTTTTAAGTTCCAAATTAACTAGGTTGGCTCAAGCCATAATTATTCCAATATGAATCAATGTCAAAGGCACAAGCTCATGCAAGAATATTTTCAAGTGGATATGAACAAGCTAAACATATAAGAAGTTCAAAGGATCTTACGAAAATTGAAGTCTCCTGAGGTCACTCTATCAAGATTCAAGGATATATAAGCAAAGGAACTAAGATCTTGAAACACCAAGCACAAACGAGTCAAGTGAAGAGTGAAGTCACAACTCAAGTCAAATTTACGCGCAACTTAGGTCAAGTCTGAAGCCAAGTCGACCTTGAATGAGATTTGAAATTGAAGAGTTGAAGACTGAAGTCACAACTTAAGTCAAATTCAGTCTGTGACTTGGGGAAAGTGGCACCCAAAGTCGACTCCAAATGCAACTTGAGCGACAACGATCAAAAAAATTTGAATGTTGGAGTATTGAATGTGAGCCACTTATCACCAAATGTTTGAATTTACTCCCTTCCTATTTAATACACGTCAAATAGAACGGAGAGGGTTAGCTAGTGCATTAATTAAGCTTCACCTTCCATCTTTCAAGCATTCAAGTGCTAATTTAGGAGATCTACAAGAAGGACCGTGCTATTTGATTGCGATTGCTGAAGTGACTCATTCATCTACTCATTCTACAATTTCTTTTATGTGCTGAAAATCTACTTATAATCTGTAAAGTGTAGATTCTTATTTTCATTCTTTTTATTTGTGATTCTACATGATTGGTTTTGGAAAACTAAGACTAAGTGAAGACAAAGTAGTGTGTGGTTGGAGTGTGACTCAACACCTACTTGTGTAGATATTATAAAAGCTCCATAGAGTTAGAATCTAGAAGAGAGCAAGGGCTCTAATTATATACTCATTGATATAGTGGAACTAAAGGCACAAGGGTCTATTTTAAGAAAAGTGGAGTAGGGAGGGTTGTCTCGAACTACTATAATTTCTTGCGTTGATATCTTTGCTCTACTTACATTTTCATTCTCTAATTTTTTCAATCAAGGGGATTTATTTCAAAAAGGTGTTGGTATTGGTCCCGATATAGCAAAACCCAAGAGATAAGGGGTGAATTAAGTTTTTGAAAAATACTTTGGTAAATTTAAAACTTAACTCATTGTAAGTTTAATCCCCTTGATGAAACATGTTAAGAGATATAATGAGAGGGTGCAAATAGACTATATAATGCAAGCAATCAAATCATACAAGAGACAATGATTTATAGTGGTTTGGGTAACTTCCTACTCCATTTTTCTAAGCACACATCCGTTGTGTTTTGGGTTCCACTATTGTATATTTAATACAATTTAGAGCATCACTCTCTTTTACATTCTAGCTTTAGGGTGTACATGCAAGAATCACTTGTTGGTGAAACAAACTCCAACCAACCAAGTCTAATCTGTTGATGAGACAAACTTAAACCAATAAAGCAAAACCTGTTAGTGAGACAAACTCAAACCAACCCCCTCTTTTGTTCTTCTTGAATTCAATCTCCAACATCGATCCAAGAAAATAATACTAAACAAAATAGATAAAAGAGAATTTACACTTTATAACGTGTAATTAATCAGCTTCAGAAGCACTTTGTTATGTGAAGAAAATGATCTTGTAAGCTCACTTGAAGTAGTAGTACTCAAAGCTTTAATAGTTATTCAAATAATTTTAAAACTCTTAAATAATGGAAGGTGTAAGCTCTTTTGTGTTTTTTCCTCCCTTCACATGCATATTTCAATGAGATTTATAGAGGAGAAGAAGATCTAGTCATTGAAGTGGTGATTGGTGCGCATTTGATACTCCAATATTTGAATTTTCGACCATTATAAGGTGAAGTCGCAAGTGGAGTTGACTTGGATTAATAGAGTTGACTTGAGATAAGTGAAGTCAACTTGGGTTATGATTTCACTTTGGCTAGAACTAGCTGTCCACTTACTGTCTAAAATTTTATTTTTGAAGTTGCAGGCGAAGTCGACTTGGGTTGAGACTTCACCGAAGTCGCAAGTGAAATCGACTTGCATTCGGACTTCACCTTATTGTCTGTTCGAAGTTGCAGGCGAAGTTTATTTGGTTGTGGAACTTCACCCAAGTCGTAAGTGAAGTTGACTTGGGTTGAGACTTCATTTTGTTGAACTAGTTATTTGGTTTGAGCTCTTAAAACTTAAATTATTTCATATTTTCATTTTCATATATATAATTAGAGAGAAAATACCTTAATACACTTAAACATATTTATTAGATTTTTTAATGATATTTTAATTATTTGTTAATTATAGTATATAGTATATTATGTTGGTCTCGAGTTTATGGCAAAATTCAAGAGGGAATGGGTGAATTGAGTTCTTCTAAAATTCTTTTGGTGTATTTATTTTAACCCCATGTGAATCAAGTCCCCTTGAATGAAAAAATGTGAAGAATAGAAATGCAAGTATGGCAATAGTATCAAACACACAAGATTATAGTGGTTCGGGACAACCCTTCCTACTCCACTCCTTTAAGAGCATCTATTTTTTTCTTGTGTTTCACTATATAACTAAGATTACAACCTAGAACTCTTGCTCTCTTTTAGATGCTAGTTCTAACGGGCCTTTATAAATATCACACAATTAGTTGATGAGTTACACTCCAACTGAAAACTAGTTGTCTTTACTTGATTTTGGTCTCTAGTACCAAGGCAAGTAGAGTCACAAAAGAATGAATAAGAAAGAGAGTCTACACTTTACAGATGATGTAAATAAACTTTCAACACAAGGAAGAATTTGTAAGGCGAATTTGAAAGAGATCTCTTTAGCACTAGTAATGAATGATATAGTTCTTCTTGCAAAGCATTTAAATGATTACTTGAATGCTTGTAGGGTGAAAGGTGGAAGCTTAATCTATGCTCTAGCTAGTCCTCTCTACTCTATTTTACGAATGTTAAATAGAGAAGGAATAAATTTGAACGTTACGAGGTAGGTGGCACACATTTAATGCGTTAATGTTCGAAATTTTCGACCATTATGGTCCAAGTCGAACTTGGAGTTAACTTTATGTGTAACTCACTAAAGTCAAAGACCGGAGTCGACTTTGGTTGCAACTTCGGTCTTCAACATTTTCTTCTAAGATGTGTTCTTCTTAATTTTTGCCTTAAGTTCTATTTAGGGGTGTACTTGGTCTAAGAAATGACTCAAGTAGCAGACGAAGTCAACTTGGGTTGCGACTTCTTAATTCATCATGCTTGTTGGAACTTCAGGACTTCATAAACTGAGTTCCATTACATATGTGCCCTTTGTTTCTTCATATTATTGCTTCACTCATCTCAAAATACTATAATCTTGGTAAATGGACCTTTTTTCTTCTTAGCCAATTACTTAGTCATTTTCCATTTGAAGCTCCATCAATAAATTTATGGCTTGGGTCTTAGATCATAGCAAGACATTAGTTTTTTGAACTTTTCTTGTTGTTCTTGAGCTTGAATCTTCTTGTTTTGAACCTCCTTGTGCTCAAGTCCAATGTTGGGGTCGACTTGAGGTGCAATTTAACTCAAGTCACATGACTGAGCCAACTTCATCTAGAACTTCACCAAGTCGCAAGTCGGAGTCAACTTGGGTTTTGACTTGACCTAAGTTACATGCGAAGTCGACTTCGGGTGCGACTTCGCTTGCTTACGCATCCACAATTTCAACTTGCCTATTGAAGTCGATATTGGCGTAGATTTGAGTATCGACTTAACTTAAGTTGATGCTTGAGTCGACTTGGCTTTGTGACTTGACCTGTCATGTATTGATTTGGAAAAATTCCTAACTTGAAACAACTTCATACAATTGTTAGTATCTTAACCTCTCAAATTTGAGTAAATCATCAAAATATGAATTGTGCTTGATTTGCTATTTATTTCAAAACATATTATATATAATACTCTTAGATATTATTATATAATATATAGGGATAATATGATATATTAATATTATAATAGTGTAATAATAATATATTGTTATATTATTAAAATATGTTGGTTATATTATAACATATTAATTGATATTATGTTATAATCTAATAATATTAATATTATTATAATATATAGTGGATTATATTATAATATAATATTATTAGATATTAACAGATAATATATAGTGATGATGTAATAAATTAATATATTTTATAATAGTATAATTGTAAAATCCCAAGCTCAAAAATTGTGTTTCACGTTAGATTTGGGCTCGGAAGTTATCTTTCAAGGTTTGTCACGTGTTGGGCTAAGTTTAAATCATGATATAAGCATAAAGGGAACAATCTAATAATTTGCATCAAAATCATCGAATAAAATGATCCAATGTTGGTAAAAGTTATCCACACTTATTAGAACTCATAATCAAGTTGAAAACTCAAATAAACCATAAAATAAATTGCGTGCTCCATAAACTTCTTGATAAAGTCATCATGACCCACTACCGCACTATCTGTAGGACAACTGAAAATAATAAAAGCAAGTAAAAACTCAATAAGATAAAGGTAAACATATAATGAGTATAACATGAATTTTAAATTTGTCTAAAATGCAATATAATCTTTTAATTATCTCAAAAATCTTGTTTATTTAACTCTTCTACTAAGCCAAAATATAAAACATGCAAACTTGATCTTAGGTGAGCCACAAAGTAGTGATTGATCACTTATCATAAGGTTCTAAAAACATAGAAACCGACTATTGGACCGTCCAAATTGGGGTTTGAAATCAAAAGATATAAGAAAAATAATTTCGGCCATTTAAAAGGTGCCACAAGGTGCTTTTGCTAAGTTGAGGCTCGTGGGCTACACTGTTGCTGGGCTTAGGTTCTCTTAGGTGGTAATTTTCTGGGCTAAGGTTCTTTGAACTACTAGATTAGGCCTCATGGAATCTAAGCTTGCTTTGGTCCTGGCTCATTTATTTTAATTTGCTCTTATGGGGCTTAAACCACTAGGTTCAATCCAGCTGGATCTAGCCCAGATTCACAGAATCACTCAACATTGTAAGGGCTCAACTTGAAAGAGAATAAAGGAGGGATTGCTTTGAAATTAAATTTGCTTGAATTTTTCTATAATTTAATACTTCTAAAGGGACTTTTTTAAAAAATAAGAAAAAACCCAAAATTTATACTGATGTTCACAATTCTTATTTCTCTCCTTTGGTTAGGTGTAGCAACTATGGTTGTTTACTTACATGGATTATGAAGCTTTCTCCCTTTCCTACTAGTAAATCCCATGCCTGCTACTTTTCAAATCTTCAAAATTTTCTAACGCTATTTTTCTCCCTTCATCTTATTTTTGTATTCTTTTTATAGCCACTGTATCCATAATTCACTCTTTTGTAGCTCACATGATGCGCGGTAGAGACGCATAACAGTAATTACAAATGGTAATAGAGAAATAATTAAAGATATAATTTTTGAAAAATCTTGTAGATTTGTTGGAATGTTGGGTCCACCTATTAAAGGAGAATAAAATATTTTCTCTCCTACCATTATTTAAAAAAATAGAAATTTTTACCATAAATTTATATTGGTCAAAATTTCAATAGTCAACTAGTCAACTTGTTGTCTAAGATGCCACACTGAACAATATTTTTGGGACAATGTTACAATAATAATAGTATAGTATGCTATTACTATACTATTCCATAATATTAGTAATATATGCATCATACATAATAGTTCTACTGTATTATGTGTTATTATTATATTATAAATAGTATTAAAGGTTAGGTATTAATATTATTAATATAATAATAACAATATAAAATACATACTCTTACTATATAATAATATCATACATATGCATACTATCTTATTAATTATTATACATGTGGGTACTTTACAATACTATAATTATATATATTATGATATATATGTTAGATTTTATCATAATCTAATAGTAATATATAGATATAATAATACCATATGTATCATAATATACCAGTATATGTACTATATATTATTTATATAAGTATATTATGAAATAATAGTAATATTATCATAATATTACTATTAATATATGTTAATATATTATTTATATATGGTATAGTATGCTATTAGATATTATTCTATAATATTAGTAATATATGTGTCATATATAATAGTTCTACTATATTATGGGTATGTTTGAGAAGTGATAAAACTTTTGAATGAAAAGTTGAATGAAAAGTTTTTGGTATAAAAGTTTTTAAATTGAAAGAAAATTATGTGAAATGATAGAGCTAACGATGAGGAGTAAATAAAATAAAGTTACAATAAATAGATTAGTTGCGTCAGTAGTTACGTAGAAATGATTAAAAATAGGGTAGTTGTATAGAGAAATATAAAAAATAATTAAAAAATATGGAAGTTATGAAGAGTAAAAATTTTTAGCTCAACATTTTTACAAATTGCCAAACAAACCCTATGTATCATTATTATATTATAATCAATACTAAATGTCAAATACTAATCTTGTTGATATCATAATAACAATGTAAAATATGTACTATTATATGTAATAATATCACACATATATTATGCCATATTATTATTTATTATACATACGAATATTTTTAATACTATGGGCACGCTTGGTAAAGGCACCAAATGGTATTCCCTAGAAAACCATGGTTTTTGTATAGATGCATACATTTTTCAATGTTTCCTTTTTCCTTTCAACAATTATATTTTTCCCACTTTACTCCTATACTTCAATTATTTTTCTTTCAACTACCCAATTTTTTCCAACTTTTCCTTATCATTTCATATTAATCACACATTTCTCAAAATATTTCTTTTTTCATTATCTAAACCATCCCAAAATTCCACAAATTTTTACATTACCAACCAAGCCCTATAAATGTATACAGAAGCGCTTCTAAAAACCCCTCTTCTATATAACCTGCTTCATTTCTAGTATTTACATGATTAATGAAAAATCCACTTCATGCATTATATACAACATCATTTATATTATCATGAGAACTCTTTTATTTGTCTAGTGTCACTATATATGGGCTCATTCTACAAACGCGTAAAATCAATATAATAAAATGATTTAATATTAAATAATAATTTAAGCAGTATTTTCAACATCTAAACCATCTAAATATCATAAATACGTGGATAAATGATTTTATAAATTATCGTTACATTTTAATACATACGTGAATTGATCTAAATATTTTTTCTAATTTACACATAAATGTGTCTATTTTTTAGAAAATATGGCCTATGCGCATACTAGATTTGGATGAAACTTGGTCTTCTGGTTAAATAAATGATGTTAAATACAATGAGTGGATTAGATTTTCCATCAAATAGCAAAATCTTAAAAATAAAGGGGAATTCTACAATTTTAGGTATCATTATATATTATAATCATTACTAAAGGTCGTACACTAATCTAACTTGCTATTTAACATCATTTATTTAATAGAGATTGAAGCTTGTTCTTGTGGGAATCCAAAAATCACTTAGTCTTGGGGGATGTGTTTTTTTAGCCGAGGAGGTAGGTTTCTTCCATCTTAGGCACAATTGTGGTCAATTGGAGAAGAAAGGATGGCTATGAAAGATGAGGACCTATTGGTGAAGGAAATCTAAGCCATGACAATCAACACGAAGGAACTCTCAAAAATCAAACAAGAGAAAAACCATCAATACTATGCACAGTCTGGTAATCACAATCTTACAGTCAGGAACTCTTCAAGCCTCAATGAAGTAAATTTGTAAGACGTCATCAACTGCAAGTTTTGAAAAGCTAGATGAAAACCTATACAAGATCTCCTTCGGCACGAAAGAAGCGGTTGTATGATAGGAAGATTATTCTAATGCAGGAATTGAATGGGATGACAAATTAGATGGAGGTGGATCACTATGTTGTTGATCCCGAGTTAATGGAAAAACCCAAGAGGGGAGGGGTGAATTGGGTTCTTAAAAAATTCTTCGGTAAATTAAAACTTAACCCCTTGAAAGCTTAAACCCCTTGATTGAAACAAATAGAAAGTAATGAAATAATGAAAGCAATAAGGTAAACAGTAGGCAAGATTTATAGTGGTTCGGGCAACCTCTCCCTACTCCACTCTTCCAAGCTCACACACCGTTGTGACTTGGGTTGCACTATGTATTCCGCGAATACACTTAGAGTCTCTTCTCTCTTCTAGATTCTAGCTCTAGGGGGCATACACAATCAGAGCCTATGCTCTCTTCTAGATTCTAGCTCTATGGGGCTTATACACTTGATACAAGTAGGTGATGAGTTCAACTCCAATCACAACTCTACTTGCAATGTCTTGGTTTGTTACAACAAACTCAAACCAAGACCAATAACAAAGAGTAATGAAAATAAGGAAGATCTACACTTTACAAAGTTGTGTAGGCAAGATTGAGCTTGAGGAAGAATTTGTAGAAGCAACCGGTTGTATGTCGTTGAAGCAATTTGCAACTTGAGGCTCGTTCTTCCTTTGGAAGTGTATAGATCACTCAAATTTAGAGAAAAGCAAATGGGAGCTCTTGTTTGTACTTTTTTCTCTCTTTAGACAATGTAGTGTGTGTATTCTCGTTTGCTTGAGTGTCTATTTATAGAATGGGGAAGATTCGAACGTTATAGAAGTGGTTGGCGCCCAATAAATGTTTCAACGTTCAAAAATTCGAACGTTGGTTCCCCAAGTCGCAGGTGGAGTCGACTTCATCTGCGACTTGGCTTCCCAAGTCGCAATTGGAGTCGACTTCGTTTGCGACTTCAGTTTTACATTTTTCCAAGTCTGAGTCTGGGTTGACTTGGTTTCAGACTTGACCTCAAGTCCATCTTGGAGTCGACTTGGGTTGCGACTTGACTCGTTCTTGTGCTGAAAATTGTTTGGTCTTTGTTTGATTTCCTCTAGCTTGCTTAGCTTCCTTCCTTTAATCAATTTCATTCTGGAATGGCTTCACATATTTGTAGACTTTGTGAATCTCAAAGAACTTGTCTTTGAGTCATCTTTCTTGCTTTCGATACTAGTCTTCATGACTTGAATTTCTTCATCTTCAACTATGTTCGAAGTTGTACCTTGGACTTGAGAGACTTGAGTTGATAGTGAGCTTGTACTCTTGATTTGGATTTGAGAAATTCCAAGTTGATCTTGAAAATGAGCTTGAATATGCATTCTTGAACTTTGAGGAGCTCAAGTCGAACTTGGGGTCGACTTCGTCTGTGACTTCACCCAAGTCGCAACTGGAGTCGACTTCATTTGCGACTTCGGCATTTTTGTGTCCCAAAATCAGCTCTGGAGTGTTTTTCCCGTCTCAAGTCGATGTTGGATTCGTTTGCGACTTGGCTTCCCAAGTCGTAGGTGGAGTCGACTTGGCCTGCGACTTCACCTGCTTTTCCTTCCATTTTGAATTTGGCTGTGTGGTCTGTTTTGAAGTCGAATATGGAGTCGACTTTGGGATCGACTTCACCCTAAGTCGAAGTCCAAGTCGACTTGGATATCAACTTGGCTATTTCCTTTCCTTAAAACATTCAACCAAATCATTAGTATTCACATTATACTCAAATTTAACTTTGTTAATCATCAAAACACATGCTTTGGTCAATTTTTGTTTTGTTTTAAACATTGTTTCCAACATATGTTACCCTAATATGGCTAGTTGTGAAAGAAGGACCCTACTTTATTGACAAAGTGATACTAGGGAAGTGCATCGGAGGCTCATTCAAACACTATTTAGAAGTTGACCAAAGCCGGTTGGGAATGTGAATTTGGGTGGAAGTGGATGTGAGGGAACCACTGAATATAGGGGTATTCAAGAGATTTGGGATGGATAAGAAAAAATGGATTCCCTTTCAATACGAATGATTGCCAATCTTTTGCTATGTCTGCAGGAAGATGGGCCACATGTTCAAAGAATGTGGGGAGGCAATGGGGGAAATAATACAAAATGAGAACAACTTACTGTACAAAAACTTCCTAAGGATAAGATTCAAGACCCTAACCGTGAAGGGGGGAAGGGGACCAGGGAAACCGGGTGTTTCCAAAAACTTGCTTTGTAGAAATGCCATGTCCAAGAAGAGATGACAACTTTGAAATTGATACAAAAATAGAAGAAATGGGAACAATCATGGATAGTGACAAGGAGGGAGAGGGAGAAGGAGAAGGGATGATGGGGGAAACATAGAGCAGAAAGGTATTACGAGAAATAGAAGGGTAGAGGGGAAGGGAAAGCAAGGGAGGAAAATGGAAGAAAGAAAAAAAAACATGGCCCCAGAAGTGGGATACGGGAATGTATTTAATGAAAGGGAGAAGGTAAGAAATTATGGTGAGGGGGTGTAGGAATAAAGGAATAAAGTTGAGGGAGCAAGATTTAGGAAAGCATACAGAAACAAAAGTGAAGGAGATACCTAAGGAATAGATGGGGAAAGGGAGGATGGTTATGTGATGAGCAAGAAGAAATGGAAAATAGAAAGGAGGAATAAAGGGTAAGAAAGAATAGGGGAAAATGTAAAGAAAGAAATACAAGAAGAAAAGGGCAGATATAAAGGGGGCAAGGGAGAGAGGAGACAGAGAGAAGGAAAACGGGCCACATAAATGGATAAGCTACATGTGTTACCAAGGGCTGAGTTGTTTAAGGAGTTAGAAGCATAGAAAGCGAGACATATAGGAGTGGATAGGGAAAAAGGAGAAAAGCTAGATGGGATGAGACATACATAATGGGTGGGGGTAAGAGGAAAAGGAGGGAAAGAAGCAAAGAGGAAAAATAAGAGGTAGAAGAACTGAATCAACTACTAAAAGGAGAAAAATGAAAAGTAGGAGAGGAGCTCACAATAGGCAAAGAGTATGGGTATGAAGGAAAAAAGGCAAAGATGAGGAAAGAGGACGTCAACGGAAACATATCAAAGAAAGGTGGTGGCTAAGAGTGGTCCTCAACCCCACTAATAAACATGAGCATTCTAATTTGGAATTGTTATGGGCCTAGGAATCCATTGATGATTCGGAATCTCCGTGACATGGTCAAGAAGAAGAAGTCCAAGCTAGTGTTCCTTTATGAAACAAAAAGGCCATGTCAAGAGATGGAGATAGTCAAGAGAAATCTAAATTTGAGAGTTTCTTGCAGTTCAAAATTAAGACGGGAAGGGGGTAGGGGTGCAACTTGGGCTCTTGAAAATCGAGTTTACCTCAACTCTAACTCTAACCCTATTTATAAAACATCAAACCTATCCCTAACCCTAACCCTATGTGTAAAACCTAAACCCTAACCTTAATTTTCAAACTCGGGTTCGGGTTGAAATTTTGGTTGATAAATTTATATTTTATTTAAGAGTAATATGTTTAAAATTTTATATGAATGTATAACAATAACAAGTCATATAAGTAAACATAACTATATGTAGTTAAACCATAAATTTTTAAAAAATATAACAATATAAAGAAGATGAGTGATCTTGTTAGTCAAGGCTAAGCAAATACCCTGCTTAGCCTACCTCAAAAAACTCATTTACAACAACTTTTTTCTCTTCATATATTTGTTTATCTAAGTGTATTTAACATATAAACTAAGTTTTACCATTTTTGAATATATGTATATGTTTTTTTGAGATTTTCAAAAATCCATGTATATAAATATATATTTAAAATACTCTTATCTTTAAAAATTTTTAAAAATATATACACATATCCAAAAATTGTAAAACTTATTTTATACATTAAATATAATTAAATACATAAATGTATGAAGAAAAAATAAAAAATTATTGTAAATGAGTTTTTTGAAGTGGATTAAGTGAGACATTTGCTTAGCTCGAGCTAATAGGATCATTCATTTATAGAGAATATCTTTAGAAAAAAATTAACATAAAAAAGATAAATGAAGAAGATCATAGAAATAAAAGATAAATATAAAAGAAAATAATATACTTTATTTATAACATAATTACAATATGTCAAACATGTATTTAAATATAAATATAAATAATATAAAATACAAAAAAATAAAGAAATATTGTTTAGATATTATATAAAATATAAAATATAATCGGGCTTGGGTTCGAGTTTCATTGAACTCTTAACTCTATCACATTTATAAACCGAGTTCACCAGGTTCAGGTTCTTCGGACTTAGTTGTAGAAAAGTGAGTTCTAACATCGTCAGAAATCAAGTTCGACGATCTGGGTTTGGGCTCAACCAGGCCCAAGTTGCACCCCTAGAAGGGGGACTCACTTTTTTTTTGGAGGAAGACTAGAAAGTTAAGTTATTTAGCTTCTCAAGAAATCACATAAATGCAGAGATGACTATGATAGGTCATAATGGAAGTTTACGAGTTTCTATGGCAACCCAAAAAAATCTAAAAGGGAGGAGTTATGGGATACTTTGAGAAAGTTGAATGAGTAGTCAGACTTGACATGGGTGACGATGGGTGATTTCAATGAGGTAGTGGAGCTCCCTGAGGTGAGAAGTAACAAGGCTAGAACAAAAAAATAGTTGGAAAATTTCAGGGATATAATTGACTTTTGTAAGTTGATGGATTTGAAATTTACAGAAGAGCTAATGACCTAGAGAAATAATAAGAGAGAAGGAGATAGGGCAGAAGCAAGACTAGATAGAGGGATGACAATAATAGAGTGGTTCATAGAGTTCCCCTTTGCAAAGATGTTCCCTTTAGAGATGGCAACATTAAACCACAATCCAATTATGTCGATCTTGGACACTAAAATTACAGAGAGAACTTCTAAAACCTTCAGGTACAAAATGTACTAGGCGTGAAAGGAAGAAACGTACAAGGTTATTCAGGAGGTATGGAAACCATAAAGGTAAGGGAGGGGATCAATTTTTGAATATGCGAAGAGGAAAATTCAAAGAAACAGGGAGGATTTGATGGAATGGAGTAAGAAGGAAGGAAGTGTGTTCCAGCAGTCAAGAGCAAAATAGGCAAAACTATTATATCTACAGAACTAACAATCAACTAATCAGAAATAAGATAAAGGGTGTGTTTGGCAATTTGCAAAAGTTGTCAAGTTAAAACTTTTCAATCTAAAACTTTTCACTCTCTATAACTATTCTTTTTTTAATTATTTACAGATCTTTCTATACAACAACCCTACTTTTCAATCATTTCTACACAACTACCAATACAACTAACTTATTTATTTTAAATTTATTTTCTATACTCCTCATTGTTACCCCTACAATATCACATTATTTTATAACTTTTATTCTTCAAAAATTTTCATCAAAAATTTTATTCATTACCAAACACACTATAAATCAAAGATACAAAACGGAAGATTAACCAACTATTAGAGGTCGAGGAAATCATATGGAAGAAGAGAGAAAAGGTTTAGTGGCTTAACTGGGGAGATAAAAGCTCTAGTTTCTTCCATAAGATGACATCAAATAGAAGGAGGAGCACAATTGAGGGCCTGTTGGAAGGAGATGACAAATGAATTTTAGATCAAAGGGGCCTAGAGACAGTGGTTTTTAAGCATTTCTTAGATCTCTCGAAAGCTCCAACCCAACTGGCATGGAGCGAACAACAGGGAAAATAATTAGAAAACTTTTAGATGAGGCAAGTGAACTACTAACTAGGATGCGAACATGGGAAGAGGTGGAGAGGGCAATCAAGGCAATAAATCTATCAAAAGCACCAGGATTGAACAATATATCAGTAGGGATTTACCATGAGTACTAAAAGTCATAGCCAAGGAGTCTCACTCCTATAAAGTTTCAATTCCACGACAATCATTTTGATCCCAAAAAAGAAGGATGCCTGCAAGGTTAGTGAGTATAGACCCATTAATCTATATAGTGAAAATGGTGACCTAAGATATTCTAATATAATAAATAAAGAAAGTAGGTGAACGCATAAAACAGTAAAAAGTACACCACAAGAAAGCGAGTAAGGAAATTTAAAACAACTAATAAAATAATTCAAATCTTTATAGCCTCCTCAGTAATGGTACTAAAAATTATTGCAAACCATGTTCTTGTTGTTGAGAGCATCATGGTCACCAATATAATTAAAATAACCAAAACATATTAAAGAAAATACTATATGGGAGATAAAGTTGAATAATGGTGAGTCAGATCGAATCTAGAGAGAGGTGATAAGATTTTGCATTGTTTAGAATCTTATTTCCAATGAAAAAGATAAGAGAGGGAAAGAAAAAATGAAATCAACATTACTTTACAACAGCTCAAATTAAATCTAAACTAAGAAAGTAATTAACAGAATACATAAATAGAATTTAAACTATGAAAGTAGTACATGAAATGCATTGAAGTTAATCTAAAATTACGAAATAAAATATTAAATACGGCAATAAATCTAATTTAAGAATTAAAATTTTAAAGATTACAATACACGAAAGACAAACTATAAGGCAAAAGTAAAATTTTACGCCACCCAAAGTGAAAAGCAAATCTCTAAAATAGAGATTTTATTGCTTATTCCACCTAATCGGTAGGTCCTTTAAGGAGCGGTATCCCACCCAAGGGAGAGAGTTGTGTTTTGTGTGTGTAAAGAGAGGGCTCTCTTTATATAAAAATGAGATGAGTGGGGTAAATTTCCACCCAAGTGATGTAGAAATTTTGCACTACCATAGTGCCTTACCATTTACCTTTTGTTGCTTCTATCTGTATTTGCAAGTTTTTGTTTGGGCTACTATTTTGACGCTGCGGTATGGTTGGTATTGGGGCTTCTTGGCATTAGCAGCTAATGCAATTTGGGTTTGAAATATATATATATTTTTATCAAGAGCTGCAGATTGAAATTAGGGACGTGATTTTTGTTTCGTTAGGAAAAATGTAGTGATACTGGAAATTTAAAGGAGTTTCTACTGGTGGGTTTGATTTGGCTGTCGAGTGCGATCAATTGCTAATGGTTAAGTTGGGTGCTAGATTGGAGTTGTGGTTCATTTGCATCTCTAATTGTTGCTATCATGGGTTATTGCTCGGACAATTGTCGATTGTAGGAGATGATGGAGGGCTGCTTCAAGTGGTGTTACTTGGTATTACTTCTAAAGGGTTAAAATAGCTTAAATGGCTACTAGTTTGGGCATGGTTGAAGAGTCTGATTTTTGTGCAAATATTTTTACGGTTGGTTCAATCTACGAATGCCTCGTTTGCCGTTGAATTCAAATGTGCGGCAGTGATGAGTTACAGTAGACAGGGGCAAAATGGGAAGGTGAGAAATTGAAGTACATGTTTGTTGGTAGCTTATTGTGGAAGCTTCGATACCTACCATCACCGACAGCGAAGGCATCGAACTCTCCCTCTTCCTTTCCAGTGAAAAAAAGGTCCTTTTCCGATCGAAGATGAGTGGAGAAGAATTTCATCCACACGTTGTTGCATTACAGTGGCTACAACGAATTGGTAGATATCTTGGTGTATCTGGCATCTTTGGCGATAGAGATGGGAAAGTGCCTGAGGGCTACGTTCTCATCGTCTTGGCGCCAGCCCTGCGACGAGGCCATAGCGCAACTGATGACGGACCAGCTTTCGGATCTCGACACACCAGAGCAGATCGTTTACTACCACCTCATCTCGGATTATCAGATGGAAGAGAGTATGTACAATGTCACGAGGAGGTTCGGGAAGGTCCATTAAGGCACCCTCCAGTAGCCTCATAAGGTGGTGGTGCAGGAGGCAAATGACTAGGTGAAGTTTAGCCACGCCTAGGGAGCTGGATATCTGTTTGATCCCCACATTTACACCTACGGCCGGATTTCTATGCAGGGCATTAATAATGTGCTCTTTCCTCTTGACGAAGAGGTGGTTGCTCCAATGACAACAATAGTGGCTAAGAAGGTGGCGGAGCATATGGTCGTTGCAAAAAAGCGAGGAGAGGTGTTTTGCCAATTACAATAATTTTATTTGCTTGATTTCTTGCTTTATTTTGTTGTGTAAATGGGTGATTATTTTCAGGTAGAGTTGAGTTCCAAGACTTGAGCAACGTTGGTTTTTCTCAGTCGTTCAAATGCTTTGTTTATTAGGGCAATATCTAGGTATTTGATTACATGATTAAATGTTTATGCTCTGGCTAAGCAATTCATTTCCTGTGTTGGATGCATGATATGCAAAACTTAAAATTTACTGAATAGGGTAATTTGATAGGCCTCGTGAATGATGTTGAAGTGGATTTTGAGAAGAGACCGGTTTTCGTGAAAACTTTTGCACATTGGGTTGAATGTGAAAATGTCTAATCTACTGTCCATTTAAAACTTGCGGCTATGATTTGCAAGGGAAAAATTAGAATGGACTTTTTTCTTACACGCGTGTAGATGTTGGTTATTGGCTTCATAAGGAAGCTTCCTACTGAAGCCATCGTCTTACATCAAGAGGAAGACATGAAGAGCAGAGAATGCAAGAGGGTGAGAAAAGAAGAGAGACGACATAGCAAGTGAGGTCGGAGATCCCCAATTGTCAATCAGCATACCCAGCAGTTGCTCACGCCTGTAATCGTTGCGACCATTACAAGAGAAGAGAAGAAGCTAGGGAAGTCGTGGATTCAACAGCTCTTCCTTCTAAAATCATCATTGCTCTGCATCTGTTTGGGGACCCTCATTTTTTCTTCTTGGTAAGGTATAAACACATAATCTTCTTTATTTTAATGAATTTGGCAGCAGTATAATATTGAGATTTTTGTTTCTGTTTGTGAATAAATAAGTGTGAAATAAGCTGAACTTGGTCGGCCCAAAAAAGCATTGCTGGATTTGTTTTTTCTGTTGGTTTTAGATTATCTCTTATTTGAATGAGTCGATTTATCTCTGTTAATCACCTGAATGGGTTTTAGACAGTATGCGTTTTATTTATTTGTTTATTTTTGATTTTTTGAAATAATGCTTTGATTCATCGAGTTTCTGTCTAAGTCATTTTGGGGCAAAGATGCACTTTTTCCATGCTCTGAATCCAGATATGTAATCTAATCTTCATCTTCTGCATTTTATTCTTAGCCTCTAATTTACAAGTAGGTAACCGGTGATTTCTGACTTTATTTTCATTTTTCAGTTTGTGTGGTTTCATCTTCGTTTTTAGTTCATTTTTGAATAAACTATTTTCAATTTTTGTTGATTGGAATTTGTGCAAATGGAATTGGCGACTTCCATTGATATTTATCTAGAGCCCCATTTTTCTAGTTTTGTAGGAATTATGCAGTCCCATTAATATCTCCTTGTATTTTAATCTATTTCAATCTCCTAAGTGTTTTTTTAAGTTTCTGCTTTCTTCCCACTATGTGTTTGTTTGGATCTATGTGCAGCAGAAATGCATCATACTTTCATATATTGAGATCATACAGATGACCTGCTTTCATTTCCATAGGAAAAATGGTAGGCTTTGGTATTTTGTGGTTGAATTGGGCTGAAATTCTTTTAAAAACTTTGGAGAAGAATTAGTAAATTTAGGAGAATTGTTACTTGTGATGTAGTTCTTGATCCTGATAAAATTATGCAATCAATTGGGGAAACTAGGCTCGAGTTTGTTTCAAGATGCAGGTTTTTCTTTGTTCGAAATTTATGACTGTTGGTTATTGGAAGCTAGAATTTGGGGTTGTTTACGAAATCTTTTAAATGGATGAGAAATTAAAGCAAATGATTCATTGGTGATTGGCTTGGTTTTTCTCCTCTCTGTCATATATTTCAAACATGTGTTGTTAAGAATTATCATTTTGATTTTTAAAGAAGTCGATGGGTAACTGATATATTAAAGTTTGAGTTTGTCATGGGTAATATTATTTCGTAATAATTTATGGATTTGACAATTTGGTTGTTTGCAGAAATGGTTGTTCTATTGAGAAAACTGTGTATTTGGTAAAGGAATGAACTACTTGATGTGCCAAAATTTGATGTCCTCTCTAGTTAGAGGAAGTGCAAGTTTTCTTTTGAAAGGGATTTCATTTAAAATAATGTTGTCTAAAGGTATTTTTTCTCTAGATGTGGAAATATGGAAGTTTAGTTTTCTAAGATTAAAATATTAAGGAAAAATTTGAACAAAGAAACCGAGCTTTTGGGTGGTCAAGTTGTATTTTTCTATTTGAGGGAAGAAAATTATATTTTGCTAATTAGGAGCATGTCCTTTCAATTAAAAACATTTTAGCAAATAAGATGGGTATACTTCTAAAGATTCACAAAAGAATCTTTTTGATGAGGTCTTTAATTAG
Source organism: Annona cherimola (assembly GCA_030490835.1). Classification (NCBI taxonomy): domain Eukaryota; kingdom Viridiplantae; phylum Streptophyta; class Magnoliopsida; order Magnoliales; family Annonaceae; genus Annona; species Annona cherimola. The sequence goes on along the minus strand of CM059971.1, from coordinate 29,528,351 downwards.
TATGGGTTAACTTTGTTTAGTTCAACTTGAATGGACGTTTTCATGTTGATAGCTCATTTGACCAATAGAAGAAGTGTTGGCACCTGTGGGACCCAGTGTGATGTCTATGGAAAATACACAAGGGCCATGAACTGCAGTGCTTATTTAGGTTAAGATTAGCAAGACTGAAGAGATAACATTATTTGCTGTTAACTATTGAACATATTGCGGGTTAAATTTGATAATGAATACACTATTTTATGCTAATTTGAATAGAAATCACCCACCAAACTTGATAATGAATTGTGATTGTCAAGATCAATTATCTGGACCTGTATTATAATAATTAAAAATTTCATAGGAATGTTCATAACAAAATCTCAAGAATTATCCATGGTTAATAATAATTGAAAAAGCCAGAAAATTTTCAAATGAAAGAAAAATTTTGTATAGAAACTTTGTAACAAAATACAAATTATTTATTAGAAGTTTTTACTGCATTTAGAAAATACAAAAGTTGGTCATTGAATCTTTTGTACCGATACTGGTTCTATTGGAAAATAGAATAATTAACTAGTTTCATCAAATGTTTGCAATTTTCTATTGATCTTCTTAATCTTTATTTCGAAATTAATGCAATATTCTTTATTTCTATGGTAGCACTACAAGTATTGGTGCAAATTGATTGAATTTAGCCTTCAAATGATGTAATTGGCTTTTAGAAAGCAAGATGCATTTGATATCATCTTTTTTAGTTATATAGTGGATTAAAACAGAGCATAAGTAGAACCTAAAAGTATTAGTTAGGTCAGCATTATGTTAGTTGATTAAGAAGTCTCCCTCATTGAAAGAATCCACTATCAGCAATATAAAAAAATAACAATAAAAATCTGAATAAAAATCTAAGGGTGATGTAATTGATTATAAGATGGTTTAAAGGCCTACTTAAGATCATCTTCCAATTGGATTTAACTATGTTTTTTACACTTTATTTTTTACACCTTTACATATTATCACTGTTGAAGGTTTTTATCTTATGACATAAGTGCTTTATTATAGTGGTTAAGAAAATGTAGAATGTTATTTTGTAAGGAACAAAACTAGTCTTATAGTTGTAAAGCTTAATTAGGACCTTCTTGAATGATTAGTGTATTTCGAATCAATGTAATTTTGGAGTTAACGTAGTTTGGGAATGTCATTTTTGCTTACGATTATTGAAAAATTGTCTTTGTTTCAATGAGATTATGGGGTTCAAATCTGTAATATGTGAATTGAACACTTCAAATCAATATAATTTTAATAAGTGTGTGGAAATGTTGTTACTTTTTATAAAAGCCATATATATAGTAACCGGATGTAGACTTAGAAAAAAAATTGAACTAATGTTATTACTTAGGAATTGATAATTCTGTGGCAGATGGTCATATTGAGTTCTTTTAACAAAATTCCAAGCTGCAATATTTTTTCTTATTCATTACTCCAACATGTTCAAAACTGAAAATGCATGTGCATATGTAGAATTCAGTACACCAACATGTTGGTCATGAAGATTGAAATATGAATGAAGTTTTAGCATACAAGAAATCTGCTAGCGAATAATATACCTGATCAAGAAAACCCAAAACAACAACTTTCTTTTGTAAAAGGAACCTGATGTCCCAAACTGAAAATACTTGTACTTAAATAAAATATAATCTTTCAACATGTTTCTTTGGTGGAATGTGATGTGAGAGAAGCATCGAAGTGAGAAAATAATATAAAAATAGTAACTTCACCCAGCTAGTTTGAAAAATGACTAAAAGTAATCATTTGAAATTTTAATATTTCTCACCAACCTTTGCAACCAGCACATTCATTTGATGTATAATTCAATTATATGAATTCACAATTTAACTCAAATCTGCCCATTTTGAGTCAGCTCTACGAGGTTTATAAACTGTCAACTTTGTTATAAGTTTCTATTTTAAAATCTTGGCTTCTAATTCACTTATTTAATGCAAAGTAAGCATAGATCTCATGATAATATACTACACTTAATGAATTAATTTATTTCCTTGAGATAGGTGGAGAATGTGGAGGCATATTTGACTATTGCATATGATAAAAACCAAAAAGGAGATTTCTAAGATAATTATCAAATTGCAATGTCAATTATGCTTCATGGCAATAAAATGTTTACAATAGGATAAAACATGAATATAATATATGCAATGTTTGGTTGAAATTGAATATTAAGATGAACGAGTGATAGAAGGATTCATACAATTAGAATGGCCAAATCTAAGAGGAATTTAGAATGAGTTAGAATACTATGTTTCCAACTTCTACTGTTCTCTTAGAGAATGAATACAAAAAGTTATGGTTTTAAGTAGATTTTTTCTCTGCCTTCTAGCTTACATGATGTTGTTTTTTAGTTTCATTCTAAAGGGCTTTGAAGTTGATTCACAGGTATTTTTTTTTGCTTTTAAATTTTTATTACTTGGATTTATTTTTAGTAGATTGGTTAATTTTCTCTGTTCTTAGCATGAGCTTTGTAAACAATAATTTTGGATTGATGTCCATCATATTTTCAATTTTTGTTACCGAAATTTGTGTTCTGCTGGTCCTAATTATTGGTAATGGAGAATCCATTCTATAATTGCTGCTATACAAGAATGATAAATGACAAACATGATTTTCAAATTATGGTAACTAGGAAACTTTGTAATATTTATGAGGAAATGATGACTAAGCTGTGCGTTAATTTTTTTGTGGTGGGAGGGGGTATGACATTTGGGTCTTGCCATGTCATTTCACTAGCAGAAGTTAAAAAGAGGCAAAAGGGTTCTACATTTTGTATTCTAGGAAACTTTTTACGCCTGCATAGATCCTTTCATATTCTAAAATCTTCTTTTTGACCTGACTTGCTAATCCAATGTTTGCTTGAAAATTATTGGAGTTCTAATAATATATCAAGCTTCACTTTGTTTGTAAATGCAATCTGATTTTATAGTGGAATTTATCATGAATATGATTACCCAATGTTTGAGTGTTTTATTAATCAAATATTTTGATAATAGAATAACTAATTAGCTCCTTTTGCATCATTCTTTATAATCATGAACTATTTTTTCAATTGAGAGAAGATGCATTGTTGCTGTTCTTTGTCAGACGATTTATCTTTGCATTCATTTTTTATATTTTTCGTTGTAGTCTTAACAATTTTAGTTGATTTACAAGATGAGAAATGAAAATTTTCACTTGATAGTGTTCCATTAATAAAATCTCAGGTACTATTATTCAACTCTTTTCATTCTGTTTTATTTAATATCACTTACAAGGTAGGATAGCACATCAGTCTGGTCATATTGATTGGTTCATTAATAATTTTTTCTTTCAAAGTACTTGATGTGTAGGTGGGTGTGTTGATTGCATCTTTATTAAAAAATTGTTCTTTCTTGATATATTTTCTTTTAGTTGAATGTTATGAATGTTACAACTTAGGATTAGTCTGAAGTTAGATGTGCAACTTCATGCAATTCTATTCATAATTTTGAAAGGTTTGTTACATCTTGTATTTCATAAGTCTTAGATCGAGTGTTCTTACAAATATGTAGACAATGAAAAATCACAAATCAATTCTAGATCGGAAGCTTATTGTAAGGCTTGTTCTAATTAGGAGGAAGCCCAAAATATGATGGGTAGTATTCATCATGTGTTTGATATAGTCCTCAAAGAGCATTAAATTATCTCTCTTGTTGGCATTAACTTAAACCTTTAAAAATTCATATTCTAAATGATTATTGTATTATTTTAACCATAGATTATTACCTTACATATAACATTTTTAATTATGGATCAACTTTGGTCAAGTGAGTGCTCACTTAGCTATGTTGAAGCAGCTTTAAACAAGTTTGATAACTAGATTCGTCACAGTTACTGCTAGTTGATAGGTATTACAAGATTTTGTAATTTGGTTTATTAGAATTGGTTTCAAGTCAAGAATCCAACATGTTGAGCCGTAGGTTTCGCTTTGTTTGCTGCAGCAATCTGGCTGCTAATTTTAATTTGCTTTTGCTTTTTATTTTTGTAATAGATCAATTATAATTTTTTTTGCTATGTTAAAATTAGTACCTTGAAGGTTTCATAAATTCTTATGAAGGTTTAAAGGTTCTTTTATATCTCAAAAGTTTAACAAAATTTCTGCTTTATTTCAATTGAATTGATCTGTTTGTAAGGATTCTTGTTAATTCTTTTTTATTCACTTTAACATCTTCCACATCTTTGATAAGGCGTGAAAGGCATGCTCCCATAGTTTTTTTTAAAGGTTTTTTAATATTTTCAAATCTTTCATATATATATATATATTAAACTTTACTGAAATATGAAACTCTAGTATTGAAATTTCTATTTACTCTCGTTATCTTCACTTTCATACTTCACACACATCATATTATATCTATATAGGAATTTGGAATGACAAATTTTACGCTTGTAACCTTATTTTTAGTTTTAGGTGATGATTTGTATTGAACTTTATTAAAATAACTCTTTAGTAGAAACTTTTTTGTTTGTATGCAATTTTCCATTCCAATAGTCCTTACACACATCCGTTAACATGAATAACTATTAAACCGTTTGGAAACTGCTAAAATGTCTTAAGTGTTAAAGTTAAATTAAAGCTAGATCTACCCACTACACCTAGAATTATGAAATTTTGTTGTTTGAATTTTGTTTAAAGGTTATGGAAGATGCATTGCTTAATATGATGGCATTCGGGAAGCTATTTTAGTAGGCAAGCATTGCTATAAAATTTGTACATTTGCTAATTTGAATGAAATGAATGCATTGTGTGTGTACAAAAACTAGTTCAATGGTTGGGAGAATTATGTGATGATATGTCGTGGCTAATTCTAGCTTAAGTCCTTTGTCTGCATGTCATAAATTATATTATTGACCTGTAGGGTGCCTGCTTGTGCTTCGGTTTTCATGTGCATTTTTTAATTTACTAAGGCAACAAGCTTTGATGTCTTTGTGAAACAATTCAACAAACTTTTGAAATCTGCACGTTGTTTATTTCGAAGGTGTTGGTTCTTCCGTTAGCTTCCCATGCATTTGTAATCTTCATTCCAAAGCGCAACTTAAACCCAAGGTCTTGAAGAACGAGAGAGGGAGAAGTAGAGGAAGATCAGGAAGGAATTGATTATTTCTTGTCTATAATCCATATTTTCGGTGACGACGAGGTGAGAGATTTCAGTTTTATATTTTTCTCTACCGTTGCCCATTTGTCTGTTCAAATTTCAGATTCGTCATGTCCCTTCCTTATTTTTAGCAGCATTTAAGTAGGAGATTTTCATTTTAAAATTCTATCTTACATACACCTTCCTATTTCAATCCTATCTTCATTATTTCCGATAGGATAGCTCAATCTCCTACGTGACAGTTGATACAACTACTAAGTTAAGAGTATCTCTATCGTTTAAGAATTCACCTTTCAAAATTGAGTAAGTATTGATAAGGCTGCTGGAGTTATCAATGCCCCTAATCCTGTTTTGAGGTTGAGTACTGTCGTTGAATTTTTTTAAAGAATTCATGGTGTAAGGAACCAATCTGATCTACGGAAGTTCTAATTATTTCAAAAAAATTTAGTTGTAATTTTAAGAAATATTGTGTTAAAACTCTTTTGATTCAGTTGAAGTGTGAACATGAATGTTGAATTGAATATGGTTTGGAGTGTTGTCTTCGGGTCGTTGTACAAATTTTGCGAATGAAAGTGATCTAAATTTGCTGAACATGCTTGGGCAATGGCTTAAGCATTCAAAATAGGCCATTAATTCTTCATAGCCATTGCAATTCACTAGGTCCATTGCCATGTTCTACAGATAATAGATTTATATATTTTCTTCACATGATTGGGATGATGATCAAAAATGCTGAAATTCATATAACTCATTTTGAATATATTGTAATGCAAGTGTCTTCTCATTATACTGTTGAATTTGAAAAATTCCGTGGTAATTGGGAGTTAGGGCAGTTTAAATCAAATGCATTGTTGTTGGATGTATTTCAATTCTGAAATGGTCATGTTCTATATATGAATGAAGAGTTTGAATCTCAAATGAGAATTCTAAAATTGGTGGTCTTTGCGAAAATGGTACGAAAATTGTTAAAATAGTTTGGATGCAGATTATTGGTTTTTATATGCATATTGATGAATTGGGGATTTCTTTATGGATGTATGTGTTATTTTCATCGTCTAAATGAGATTTCAATAGATAGTTGAAATGGATAGCAATTTTATAGACAGATGACAAAGACAACTATGGATTCCTTCGGCCTAGCAATATTAAAATGAAAGTTCATGGATTGGATGAAAGGATTGGCAGCAAACATGTAAAGCAAGCCGATTATGGGGTGAAAATGGTGCCTAAATATTGTACATGGTGCATAACTAAGAAATCTAATGGGAATCAGTAAAGGTAGATTAGTCATTATACACGTACCTCAAAAACACATGACAACATACTACTTGACAATCCCCCATTCACGTTTTTCGGTACTATATTTTTAATGTGATGGAGACAACCTATTTATGTTATATATTTTTCAAGAAAATGTCAAGAATAGTTGTGTTGAACATGTTTGTACTATGATGTCCACTATGTATATGACCCCAAAGATTCAAGTAGTGTATTTCTCATTAGCTCGCTAGTTCCGGGCCTTAGTATAGGTATACGAATTGTGTTTTAGAATTTCATTCTTTTTGTCTTTTACAGTCAGCTGTATAATTTCATAGCCAAATCTCAATCCTTTCCTGCTCTATTATAAATATATATTATCAAACAAGTATAATTCGTATGTTTTGAAAATTTAAGAATGTGTTGTGAATGTCAGATTACAGGAAAGGAGTACACTATTGGGTAGGAGAAAAGACGACCTTTGAGAAATGTCAATACTTAAAAGGTAAACATCAATGACCCTGTATTATAGTTAATATGAATCTTCCTCACCGAATGTGATGATCCTGCTTTGATTCAATTAACTTATATATAATCTATTGTCCGTCTCAACAATACAAAGTGGGCTTTGTATTATCCTAAATGTTGTAATCCTAAATGTCCGTTGCATTTAAAATGATCATTTTTCTTCTAATTATTGTAAAAGTGTGTTTCAACCACATTTCACTTGTATCCCAATAGGTTTAGGAGATGGATGCAATAAATAATTATTGTCAACATTCACATATCGCTTGAATATGTACAACTATTGGGTTGTTGTAAACAATACTGATAATGAATTTATATATTTTTCTGTATTTACAACCATTGTCTTAATGTATGTATTTTGTTGATTGGGACTAGCTTCATAAAATCTCAACATTTCAATATAAAGGAAGCCCATTTGAGGATCAGATGGAAACATATGGACCAAAGAACGGTTTGGGTGGTGGACATGAAAGACATGACCAAAATGAAGCTAAGAATATCAAAGCATGTGTAGGCCAAGAATTTGAATGTGAAGACCGGGCATGGGAATGCTACAATTTATATGGCAAACAGATGAGATTTAGCATTCGCAAGGGTTAGCGTCGTATTCTCTCATCTACCGGTGATGTGGTTTGGAGACAGTTTGTATTAGGGGTGTTAACGGATCGGGTTGAACGGGTTGGAGCCCAATCCTAATCCTAACCCATTTAATATATCTCAACCCTAATCCGTTTATTAACCCATTTAAAAAACTTCAACCCTAACCCATTTACAACCCATTTAATAAATGGGTTAACGGGTTGTTAACGGGTTGTGTTTGTTACTAATTTTCATGCTAAAATCTTCAATAGAATTTGTAAATTTAAATAAATTAAATAATTCGAAGCTAACGTACCTGAATTTAATTTATTTTAGCTTGAAAACATCAGCGCCAATCTCAAGTCATCTCTTTAATGTCAATTCTTGTTATAAATATTATATATATATATTATAATATATTATATTAAATGAGTTATACGGGTTGAACGGGTTGGACGAGTTAAATAAACGGGTTGGACGGGTTGACGGGTTGCGAAACCTCAACCCTAATCCGTTTATTTAATTAAATGGTTGAACGGGTTGGCGGATCATAACCCATTTATTCAAAAATCACAACCCAAACCCATTTATTAACGGGTTGAACGAGCGGGTTAACGGGTTGACCATGACCATTAACACCCCTAGTTTGTATGCTGTAGGGAGGGTTATTCTAGAAGTGTACATTGCAATGACTCCAATTAACAGTCAGTGAATAAAGAAGGCAAATGACGCCAATCGAATAGAGTAAGATGTGCTATAGAGATGGTCATGTCGCTTAAGAGGGAAGTGTCCTGGCTGGTTGCCCATTTTGTTGATCAACACTGTCATCCTTTAGTGACTGCGAAGGAATGTTTATATCTTAGATCACACAGAAAGGTCGACCAAGACACCTGTCATCTCTTAGATGACTGTAGGACTGTTAGCATCGGTCCTTGAAAATGGTCAACTAATGCATATCTTCTGGGCTGATGGAAGATCTAGAGTTGATTTTAAAGTATTCAACGACATTCTTTGCTTCAATACAACGTATAAAACGAACCAGTACAAGATGTTGTTTGCACCATTCGTTAGAATGAATCACCATAAAGAAATCATTGTCTTCGATTGTGCACTCATGAGCAATGAGTCTTTTGAATCATATACATGGTTATTCAATCAATTCAAGGTTGCAGTCGGAGGGGATAGTCAGGTGGAAATTATCACAGATCAAGATGCATCAATTACATCAGCAATTGTTGTTGTCTTTCTCGAAGTAGTCCATAAATTCTATTTGTGCAATATCTTATGGAAGATCCTTGAAAAGTTAAGAAGTGTCTACAATGAATAGTCCAAGTTGAAAATCGAATTTGAGCAACTAATATACCAGATAGATATCATGGATGAATTTGAAGTGCAGTGGCCACGATTCCTTCAATCATATGGATTGCAAAGCAATATCTAGTTATCCTCTTTTTATAACATACGAGAAAAGTGGGTTCCTCTATTTTAGAGTGATACTCGATTTATGGTCATGTGCACTAATCAAAGAAGCGAGGCCTTTCATTCAATTTTGGATGGATATATAACTTGACATACTTGTCTACTGGATTTTGTGAAATAATTCGATAAAATTTTGACCAGGTGTCGTCAAGATGAGGTGTTGGAAGATAAAAGAACCTACGAGTTACATTTTGTGCCTAAGACATCAATGACTATGGAAAAAAGTATTTCAAACAATTCGCATATGAATTTTACAGAGACACACATGTTTAGATGTGGGAAAGTAATGCGTACAATACAACGGAGCTCGAGGTGGATGATGAGAACATCATTTATAAAGTGAATAATCCAAGCAAACATCATGAAGGTCGAATAATTGAGTTCAATTTTCTTCTCAACTTTGGGACGTGCACATGTTTGATGTGGGAGTCAACTGAAATTGTTTGCCAACATTTATTCGCTTTGATGAGAACACTGCATATGCAAGAGATATCTCCCTGCTTCATTTTGCATCGTATGTGTAGAGATCCTAGAAGAAGCATTATGTTACCTAAATTACAAACGCATAGTTTGACTGTAGTCGAGGACCAGCTCATGGCATGTTTCCGTCACATTCATATGTTAGTAGTTGGTAAAAGACATATTCTTTACCATCCTTATCATCGGGCAGAACAATTGTTGAATGAGGTTCAATATATGATTAGGGTGTATGATGATAATCCTGTTATTACTCTTAACAAAGGTTCAAACAATGCTATGGATATGGATGAAGATCATTCAAGTGAAGACCTCAAGAACCCCTCTCTTTGGTGAGGAAAAGGCCGACCGGAAGGGAGCACGATGCAACGTCATCTAAAGCAAAAGATACATAATGAATGAATGAACCAACCTTTGTATCAATGTTTGAATTTATTTTTTGAATGTTGTTTTTATGATGAAATAGACTAACGTTGATTTTGTGTAAGTAAGTAGGTTAATATAAATGATCGACTACGTAAACTGCCTGTGTTCTTTATGGATACTGTTATACATATGCTGGAATCATAATATCATTTTTTAATTTACCTAAATGATGTAGTCAGGCATTCAACTTTGATGTATGCTATATCACCATACTCATTTGCCTAATCTTATTCTCGTCTGCCTAATATTTGACCACACCTTTGTATTTTCATTACATCCTCTCTTTTTTTTATTTTGCGCAGGTAGAAGATTTTGGATCAAGTTGAATATGGAAGGAGATAGTGGGGCCCCACCTAAGTCTAGGGAGAAAATATTAGAGTCATTGTGTAGCCTGAAAGTGATGTGTACTATAGTATATGAGTTGTCAGAAGATCAACGTGTTGTTGTGAAAACTCTGTCTGTGATACATACCATAGTGACAGAGCGCAATATGGAACTAATTCTAGGACTCTCTACCCACGGTGAATCAGTGGAGCCCCTCAAATCTTATACGAGTGTTCAAGCTCTTCGTGATAAATATGAATTAATAAAGAGGACAAGCATACTGCATGTCAATCGCTTCCTTCCTATAATACGAGAGGGTTGATGTGATGATGAATTTTGACAGGCCTTTACGCTGTGGGTACTCAGCACATTTTTATGCCCCATTTCAAATGGCCGAACTCAAGATTTTTATTTACTTTATATCATAGATCCAACTAGCATTCATAGGTTTGCTTGGGGCCGTAATATACTAGATATCATGAACAAGGTGCTTAAGTCCTACATTAAGAAAATCAAGCAAACTGTTAGATGTTGTGTTACGCTCTTACAGGTTGGTGCATATTGGATTCTTATAAAAGTTGCAATATAAATCTTTTTTGGATTCACATGATCATGGACCTTTGTCAGTGTGTTTACGAGCATGGTTCTTTGCACATGCTGCACATGATGTTGGAAACAATAGCTAAATCAAATTGACCAAAGCATAAGTTTTGATGATTAACAAATATAAATTTGAGTATGATATGATTACTAATCAATTTAATGAATGTTTTTAAGGAATGAAAAATCAGCCCAAGTCGATCCCTAAGTCGACTCCAACTTCGACTTAGGCGAAGTCAATCTCGAAGTCGACTCCACAAGCAACTTCAACAGGTACTTTATGGACAACGTTATTTTGGGGGATAAAACAACCGAAGTCGCAGACGAAGTCGACTCCATTTGCGACTTGAGGCCAAGTCGCAGATGAAGTCAACTCTAGATCGACTTGAAGCAACATTTTCTCTCCAGCGTTGATTTTGGGGGACAAAACAACCGAAGTCGCAGATGAAGTCGGCCCTAGAATCGACTTGAAGTGGCGTCTTCCTTTCAAAGCTAAAATTGTGCAGCAAAACTTCTGAAGTCGCAACCGAAGTCGGCTCCACATGCGACTTGGGTAAAGTCGCAGGTAAAGTCGACTCTAGCAATCAACTTCAACATATTTTCAAACTCAAATCAAAAGCATAAGTCCACTTCAAGATGAAGACAACTCAAGTTTCTCAAACTTGAGTATATGAAGACTAATTCAAGTTTAAAGCAAGCAAGACACATGGATTCATTCATTCCAAATCAAAGATGGATTTGTTCATACGAGATTCAAGTTCACGAGATTTAAAGCTACTTCTATACAAATAAGCTTCTAGTATTGAAAGACTGAAGAAGAAGAAGAAGTTAAGCAAACAAAAGATATATCAACAAAGATCAAATTGACTTGGCACAAGGAAATAGCCAAGTCGCACATCAAGTCGACTCCAAGATCGACTTCAGGTCAAGTCGCACCCCAAGTCGACTCCAAGATCGACTTGAGGCCAAGTCTCAAACTAAGTCGACCCAGAAGATAGACTTGGAAGCTGAAGAACAGCTGAAGTCGCACACGAAGTCGACTCCAGCATGCAACTTGAGTGAAGTCGCAGAAGAAGTCGACTCCACCTGCGACTTGGAGACATAATGTTCGAACTTTTGAACGTTAGAATATTTATTACGCGCCAATCAACTCTATAACGTTCAAAATTTTCCCTCATCTATATATAGACACTCAAGCAAGCGTGGATACACACAATAAAGAGCTGAAAAAGAGGAAAGAAATGCTACTAAGAGCTTTTATCTACTTTTCTCTACAATTGAGTGATCTATTCATTTTCAAAGGAAGAACAAGCTTCAAAGTTGCGATTTGCTTTAACGTAATACGATTTGTTGCTTCTACAGATTCTTCCACGAGCTGAAACTTGCTACACTAATCAGTAAAGTGTAGATTTCTCCTATTTTCATATTGTTGTTTGTTTTTGTTGCTTGGTTTGAGTTTGGTGGTTCAAACCAAGACATTGCAAGTAGAGTTGTGATTGGAGTGTAACTCATCACCTATTTGTGTTGATTATATATGCCCCCTAGAGTTAGAATCTAGAAGAGAGCAGAGACTCTAGTTGTATATGCCCCCTAAAGCTAGAATCTAGAAGAGAGCGGAGACTCTAGTTGTATTCGCAGAATACATAGTGGAACCCAAGTCACAAGGGTGTGTGAGCTTGGAAGAGTGGAGTAGGGAAAGGTTGCCCGAACCACTATAAATCTTGTCTAATATTTTTCATTATCGCTTTCATTATCTTATTGTTGTCTATCTGTTATATTCAAGGGGATTAAAACTTTAAAGGGGTTAAGTTTTGATTTACCAAAGAATTTTTAAGAACCCAATTCACCCCTCCCCTTGGGTTTTGTCATAAACTCGGGACCAACACATGATGCGCTGTTGCCCTACCTCCGATTAACTATTGGGATGATGAACAAACCTCTGAGATGAATGAAAACTTGAGGTTCATAGGATATGAAAATGCTCAGGTATGTGATTTTTAAACTTATCAAACCAAATCCATATGAATGTCCTTACCGAATATTTATGCGTTCAAATCTGAAGAATGACAAGTTGAAATGTATTACTTTAATAGGTGAATGCCGAAATAGTGTTGAATGTTACGGATGCACAACTTCAGCAAATTGTGGATTCTTCCATGCCTGTGAAAGAAATTTTCAAAGTAAAAACATCACTAGTTGATAAGGGATCAGATCCCTTTGAAAGTGAGGATCGTATGCAATGTGAATGAGAGGATGCTACTCATTTCAAATCAATAGCTGAGTCATCCAACCACGAGCGTGCCAATTGTCCCTACACCTCGATCGGTGCACGCAAGCGGTCACGTACAGCAGAAGATCGCATCGGCGTAGGAAACTAGGTTCAGTCATTATTTAGTACTTCAAAATCTATGTACTTGAATATGTGATATTTATTTTATTTTGTGTCGTCCTCTATATTTTCAGATAAAATAATTTTCACTACAGAAGTGTCTTAATGTGAAACCCCAATCTTAGATACACGTATGAAACCCTAGGGTTGTAAACCCTAGGTAATATATTAATAAAATATATATTCATGAATATGAAAATATGTGGGAATAGAGGTTAAAATAATTAATTATGAAATTTGAATGAATAGTGCACATGAATAGTGAAACGCGAATAGTAAACATGAGATTAAGAAATATGTTAAGTTAATCACTTTGGATTAACTTAATCATAAAAGAAAAAAAAGGAAGCTTCCCACAAGAGGACAAAATAGCAACTTTTTTTATTTATTTAGTATTTTCGGATTTTTATGGATTTTTGTGAAGAAAATGAAGAAAAATTCATATCTTGCAATCCGGACATCGGATTGAGATGAAATTTTTTATGGATGGCCAAAATATGATGATGAACATGATGAGTGGTCCAAGATTGATCAAAAATCATAAATCAAGGGTCAAGATTAAATGTCATTTGGAGATAAAAAAGTAGCTTAATTTTTCCATTAATGCTACTTTTGACTTTTTATTAAATTAATTAGTTAAAAAATAAAAAGTAATAAATGAACAGCAGCAATTGCAGGGGGAGTGGTTGGATTTTTGACCAAAATCAATGGTCCATGATCATCCTCATCAAGAACCAATGGCTAGGATTTAATTTTCTTAAAATAAATAAATTTTGATAAATAAAAAATTTAGGAAAATAGGGCTGCAATAGGGGGGCTGGAGCAGGCCTAGGTTGGGCTGCACAAGGCTCCATGCACCTTTTGAAATTAGAAAAAAATACATTTACAATTTAATACCTCAAGCAAGGGGGGATAAATTCCAATTTGATGAAAAATCAAAAAGTATAAATAGGGGGCATGGGGTGAACGACCAAGCACTCAAACCCAGCTCCATTTAAGCATTTTTTCACCCCCACCACGTTTTATCCTTGAGGAGAAAGAAGAGGAGGAAGTTAGAGAGAAAAAGTGCGAGAAAAAGTGGGATATCTCCACTTCGGGTAAGTAATTTCTTTCCAAATTTTTTTTGGATGTTAAGTAGGATAAAATCATGCTTAGATAATTTCTAAGCATGAGAAAATAAGTAAAGTTATAATGCTTAATTGGAATCATGCCGAAACATCGAAAATTTGAAGTAAAGATAGAGCATTCGGGAAAATAGCATATGATATGTGAAAATAATGCTCCAAAATTGATACATGATGATTTGGGATATATGATTATGATAAATATGACGTTGGAATGATGATATATTAATTTCATGATTTTTGGAATTAAGGATTATGCTTAAGTGAATTTATGTTGATTTTTAGTATATGGAGAAAATGATTTATTTTGTCAAGTTAATGATGATAAATTCGTAATTCATGAATTTCTCATGATATACTAAGCATAAGCTATGTCATGGTATTTTTTATTTTTGGAACCCATGAACAGTAATCCACGTTGCTGTGAACACTAACTTCGGATGAACAGTAAACGTGAACAGTAATTGCTACAGTGCCATGAAACAGTAATTATGAACAGTGAACACGTATTTTGGGAAAATTTTGAGATTTATTTTTATATATTTATGAGGATATATGGATGAAATTTTTAAAGGATTTATGGATAAAAATCCATATAAACAAGTAATGACAAAGTATCTTTATACGATTAATCTCTATGGGAATGAGGTAACGAATGGTTATAAAGCAAGCATGAAAAGTAAACTAAGACATAGAATGGATGGATAAAATATCCATTTTCCTTGTATAGGGAAAAAGGAAAGAAAAAGGTGGAGGACACGGACTGAGGAGGTAAGCAAGCAAGTTTTTTAAAATGTCATTTTATTATTTCATTGTAAGCAAGCGAACTTTTTTTAAAACGTGATTTTATTGCTTTATTGTAAACAAGCAATCCTTTCGAAAATGATGATTTGTAAGCAAGCTTTTTAAAATGTGATTTTATTATTTCATTGTAGGCAAGCACAACTCTGAAAATGTGATTTTATTATTTCATTATAAGCAAGCACAACTTTGAAAATGTGATTTTATTGCTTCATTGTAAGCAAGCAAGCTTTTTAAAATGTGATTTTATTGTTTTATTGTAAGCAAGCAAACCCTTTCGAAAATATGATTTTATTCCCAAGTATTTATGAAATGTGTTTACGGATGGTCATTCCTATAATGTTTTGAAATGATGAATGTTTATGAGTTTTTATGAAATGTCATGCCGGCATATTGATATCATGTGATATTCATGGACATGTGCACATGTATGATGTATAAGGAAGAGGCTATGGTGGAGGTAGAAAGTGGATCAGAGGGTCCCCTTCACTATTGCCGAGTCGTATGGGCTATGTGCCGACGGCGTCCTCCCCAGAGGTGGAGGCAAAGGAATGTTATGTGTGAATAGATGTATTGCATTTTCATACATGGATTGAAAAGAAATGCATAGATTTGAAATGATATTTTTAAAGAAATGGTGCAAATAATTCTTTACATGAGAATGACAAGCTACCTGGTATAAGATGTATATAATGCTTGGGAAATCAAAAGTCATGCATGTAGGAACCATGTAGGTGTCAAGAGGAAGAGAGGTTCCCCTTGATGAGGCCAAGTCGGAGACAGCCGGCGTATTGGACCATGCTATGTGAGATGTTCCCTGGGCTAGCGTACCCACACACGAAGGTTTCTGTCAGGAATGGAAAGAAAGTATTTGTACACATGGATTTGAAAAGATATTTTAAAGGGATGATGCAAATAATTCTCTACATGAGAATGACAAGCCACCTAGTGTAAGAGGTATATAATGTCGGAAAAATCAAAAGTCATGCATGTAGGAACCATGTAGGCGTCAAGAGGAAGAGAGGTTCTCCTTGATGAGGCCAAGTCGGAGACAGCCGGTGTATTGAACCATGCTATATGAGATGTTCCCTGGGCTAACGTACCCGCGCACAAAGGTTTATGTCAAAAGTAAAAAGGAAGCATTTGCACATCCAATGTTTATGAAAAAGTTTTTATTCCATTGATAGTTAATCACTTGCTAAGTGTCTCCTATTGAATGGAGAGAAATGCATTTACAAATGATTTACATAAATGGTTTATGAAAGGTTTCCAAAAATAGTTTACGAAAAGGTTTCTATTTCGTTAGTAGTTGATCACTTGGTAAGTGTCTTCTACCGAATGGAGAGGAATGCATTTAAAATGAAAAATGCTTGCTTATTGAGTTTCAACTCATGTTTTGTTTTTCCAACCTCAAACAGGTGCAAGGAAAGCCAAGTGATGAAAAAAAGATCTGGTTGAATTGCCTATAAGTGATATGATGAATGAATGAATGAAGCATAGTTACAAAGGTATGTAATCCTTTGTATATTGAAATATGAATGTGTGCCCTAATGGGATATGGTGAAAAAGATATAGGTTGTATGAAATTATGAAGTGATGAATAATATGAGAAGTTGATGATTTATGATGTTATGGATAAGTCCATTATGAATGATGATGAGTATATGTTTATATGATGAAAGAAAAAAAAAGAAAAAAATTAGACGAGATTCAATTAAGTACCCGCCACGTGATCAGGGCAACAATCCTGATTCACACTTACCAATCGATAAGATCTTGGAGTGAGGACTATGTGGACGACTCGGTTCGGGGCGCCACACTTAATGTCCATGTATATTTCATTTAATTACTCCAAGTGTATTTCTGCAACTTGTTACCAAAGAGACAGATCGCTCTGCCCCATGGATATGAAATTTGACCGATGCTAATAATAGGCTTATAAATTTTGCATTCGACCACGGCAAGGAAAAGAGGTTTCAACTAATGCTCATATCACATACTTATCCTTTTTTCTCATGTCTTACATTATCAATGTATAAATACTTACAAACGTTATTCATTTACCAGTGAATATATCTTTTCCCCGGGTCCATTTTTTGTTACTCATAGTACCTTCCGCAATTTAGCACATTCACAAAAGGTGTCCGCTCATATAAGTTATTTATATATATTTATTTGTTTGACTACATTCTTCATACGACATCCTTCTGAATTAAGTGTTGATTTCTGTAAACATGATTGAGAGTTTGCATTATTTTATGTGATTGAAAGTTTTTAACGCATACACCAGCCTCCTAATGCGACAACAGGCAGAAAAAGGGCTAGTCCACCAGGCCAATATTATATGGACTCTAGATTTGCGGTATATCAATTTTAACTTGGCTAAAATGTATATTTATCTATACAGTCTCATGCATTATCAATATCACTGACTCAATATAATGCATGGCATGATCATGCTCCTATTTTGTAGAGTTACATGTTTCAAGAGCACGATGTTCCAATCGGCATATTAAAGGATGAAGTGAACATTTTGCATGTACCAACTACTAACTAGGTTAGGATATCGAAGAATTTTAACACACTTACTCTTTTTCGCTATTATCGATGACATGTCATGTTTATAATATTCATTTAGAAATTTTTCTTCAATAGGTCCTCACCCCAATTTGCCACGAAGATCATTGGATCGCATATGCAGTTGACATGAAACAAAAGTATATATATTACATGGACTTGCTAAAGCTTTCTAATTGTATATGAGACGACTTTATGGCTCTTCGACTGGTATGATTACAATACTCTTCATTTACTTTTTTATTTCTTAATCACCACAATATAAGCTGAAAAATGCATATGAACTTTTGTTCTATTTTGGTAGATTTCTACTTTAACTGGTTTGTTCTCAAGCATTGGGTATGTAGAGGATTTCTTATTATATGAGCGGGCATCCACCATTGATCTACCATTACAGGCTAACTCGTGAGTACTTCAGTAAACTTATTATTGAAGTTTATGTGGTTGGGAATATAAGTTGTACCTCGATATATATTTAGTGCTTCTCCAAATCCCTATGTCACCTATGTATATATTTTCTTAGTAGTATGTTAATTAGAATAAAATCATGAAAACAATGTGAAACTCTTAACTCACAAGTTATGTGACATTTATATATCTATTATTGCAGTTTTAACTGAGGTGTATTCTGCATGTGCAACGTGTCGTATTTTAATGCACCAGGAACACTACGTTATAGTCAAGTAAGATGGACTGTATATGTACATATGTTTTGGTATTAGTAATAGTAGCTTATATTCATGTGCAATATTGATACAACCCATTCACAACATATGTTGTTTGGCATGTTGGCAACAAAATCTTGGTAACAAGGTAAAATTATTGTTGGTAGGCACAAAAGATGGACCATATATTTCCATTTCAACTCAAATTTTTCTTGAGCACTCAATATTGTTGTGACTTTTTGCTCTTCTCATCAATGCAGGCAGATATTGATGCAACACAACGGGTGATTAGCGCTCGAATGTTAGATATCCCACATAACAAAGTAAGGAACCAAGTTATGTAGATGGCATATCACTTCAACAGACGGAGGTCGTCAAGGATTAATACTTAATTTTGTATATGAACATATTCACCTTCCGGATTTGAATGTACAAATGTTTGTCTTCATCATGTTAAATATACTTAAATACGTTGTGACATGTATGAGAGAGTTAGACTCGAAAGTTTATCACCTAAAATAGATTATGTTGACATATTGACATACAGTTGACCATGTACCACATATTATACACATGAACTATTTAGCACATTTCACACAATGTATGCCTTTATGATTGATGAATTAAGCAAATATGTTTGATGCGTAGTACATGAACAAACTATTGCCCTCACATATTTTATGATGACGAAATTATCATTCCCAGCAAATGCAGGTATGCAACCGGAGTACCCCCGTGATTAATGATCAATCAGATATAGGCGTTACCCCAATTTATTGCAACTCTTAACAAAGCTTATTAATTTCTATTAACAATTACGGTTTCTTCACACGCTAAATTCTTAGAAATTTTCATTACGAGCAATAATGATGAATCATATAGACACCATCAGTATTATTTATTATCATGCACAATAAAGATATTATACGTTGAGAAGTTTTGTTTACGCGAGTTAAGCACTTACCTCACCTTGTAAACTTTAAAAAATTCATTGACAACGCTTATTTTTTGCTTTTTTCTGTATATACTTATTTCATCAATGTGTATTTAATACTTAAATCAAGTTGTACCAATTTAGTAATAGACGTATTTATTGTTTTGAAATTTGTAAACATCTATGTGTATATGCATTTAAAATATCATTACCTTTAAAACCTAAAAAAATAAGTACATGCCTCAAAACATAGTAAAGTATACTACGTATAAAATTTGTTCAGATGTTATGTACAGAGCTACAGTAGGAAATTGAATCGACAAATTAAAATAGTTTCGCTTGACACTAGTACTAGTACATATATTTATTTGTAAATATCAGTCATTTCTTCCTCAAAAGACATCTAAAAGGTGTATATGTTGTCTAGACGACACCTCCTCAAGACCAAGTATTACGGGCCATCCTTATGTATATTGTGCGCATGTTGTATTTGTTAGTTAAAATTGTCTTTACAATGTGATGCCGAAAGAGAGGAGCCATACGTTGGAGAAAATCAAAAGACATTAAAATATCATTGATTTAAGAAATACAGGGCTTCTAATATGTACATGTTTGTTCACTCGATTGAGAGACACTGAATACTCGCCTGTATACCTGTCCATGAGCATAAGAATAAGACTATGATAATCACACTTGTATAATTCAAATATGCACATTTGTGGATGGTAGTTAATAATAAATGTGAAAGTAAAAATTATCCTAAATGTAACACAGCCAGTAAATCACAACTTACTCACCTAGGGGCATAAATAGTTCCCGTGACACAAACCTTTTTAAAGAATAGAGGGTCGCGACGATCATTGTACATGAATTTTAATTTCCTTAGTATATCCGCGTGAGAGATAAAGTGAGTCGCCAGAAAAGGAATCTCATGTATAGTGTTACATTTACTGAAATATACTCTAGTGAAATAATTTAACAAACACTGACCGTGGGTCCATATACCATCTTGAAGCAATCTGTCGTTTCGTCAGAGCATGGATCCAGGAAATGTGCCTTAGCATAGCGCATGTCGTATGCCATTGCAACCCAATGATCGCCGTCACACAAAATAGGTATGAATAACTTCATAAGCATGCCATGAAATCTCATTAAAATGAGATAAGGAGGCTAGACTATTATTAGCCATTGAAAGTCGATATAAGTTTGGTTACTAAACTATGAACAATCAAGGAGATGATATCCATAAGGGACACTGAGAATTTTGGCTCTAAGTGCTCCTAAAATCCTGAAAAATACAACCTCTGAAAATTTAAAATTAATATGTATTCCAGCATACATACCACATTAATAGATAATATATATCTGCCTACGATACTCACTGCAAGAGATGTGTTAAAGTAGTATCTCCGTCCTGGATAGTCAAATTTTCGTTGCTGGTAATCCAAGACCAACATGTAAGCATCAAATAGCTAATGTTTGAAGAATGCGTTAGGCCATCTTGCACTCAAATCTTTATGCAAAGAAAAAAGAGTAGATCACGTACGTAACTCACATCTGGATGGGCGCATGGGGTTTCAATTGTACGAAATTCCACTCTTGTTACTGTCACAAATCCTAACTCAAACAGCTTTTCATCATCGGGGCCGGCACCCAATGTGAGAGCCCATTGCTCAATTATGGATTCCTCAACCGTCAGACAAGATACAAGTATTCTCATAGGTTTTCTATAGATGCAGAATTTTGTCTCTTTTTTGTACACATCATATACTGGGTCTAATGTTATGACTAGGATATATAATAATATTAATGGAGCACTGAAGTATGCATGCACATACCTTATCAAGAATTCTTCGAATGTTTGCAATAGTATCTTTATCACGACCTGACGATGTCAAAACCAAAGGCGAGTCACCTACATTTTGTGAGTTCTTCCATGCAAGTGTTAATTTGCTGCTTGATCCGGGTCATATGTCAGGGATGTCGTAAGAAGCCAGAGAATTCCCTAAGTAGAGTCCTTAATTCGACACAATTCTTATGTGTAGAACTCATCAAATTGCTTAACTTCTGGATTTGAACCTGAGCTAATTTGAATAATTGTTGTTATTAAGACAATAATTGAAATATTAAACTCAGTTTTATAGCAGAGACAATATAATCGGGAACAATATAAATATATTTCATAAGCTATGGTGCACTTATTTAATTCTTTTTCGGCTGCCATGTCCCTTCGAATGCTTTCCTCCAACTGCACTTGTTGTACTTTGTTCATTGTAAATCGTAAAGTATCAATATGGTGAATATGATACGACAATCTCAACAAGCTTATTCTTTGTATAAACTAATTACTATAGTTGGGGTGTATTTGGTTGGAGGTAAAACTTTTGATGAAAATTTTTGGGAGTAGAAATTGTCAAATTAATAGAAAATGATGTGATAAAATAGGGGTAATGATGAGGAGTAAAAAGAATAAAGTTAAAATAGATAAGTTAGTTGTATGGGTAGTTGTGTAGAAATGATTGAAAAGTAGAGTAGTTTGTATAGAAAAATATAAAAAATTAATTAAAAATAGAGTAGTTATGGACAGTAAAAAGTTTAGATTGAAAAGTTTTGGTTAACATGTTTTGGCTCCAAACAAACACACCCTTGATGTAGTAAAAAAATAACATAATTAATACATTCAAGCTACAATTGCAATGCATGATCTTTCACCATATTCATTTATAATTTGAATTTCATTTTATTCTATTGAGGCTAAGATTTTATAATTCACAACACATGCAATTAAAAAATCATTAGTAATTATAACCTAATAACTAATCTAAACGGTGAAATAACCAACATGAAATCTTCAAAGAAATGTCAACTTGCATCTTTACTTTCTTTGTAACTAGTGCTTATTGAGAAAGATGCAAAATCCTGTAAACATATGGTTACCTGGACAGTCCGTTGAATATATGACACTTCTTCTTTAAGTAGGCGGATGTCTTCACGTTTCATTTTTTAGCTTCAATTTCAATTCTACACTAGTGAAGGTATCGCTTAAATGCCCCTACCTTATTACACTTGATATTAGCAAGCAAAAGTCTAGTATGACTACCCATCTATCAGCCATGCTTCGGAACCGCACCCTTTATTCCGCATTCGCATCTCTTTGGGCAACGATCTAATCTTTCTAAGCTACAAGATAAAGAAAGACCAACATCAGCTTACTGAAAGAGGGAATCGAGGATTGATTGTTAGATGGAGATGTTTGGCTGGCGAGGGTAGCGATATTCCTAAGACCTATCAGGCAGGGAGTCGGCAAGGGAGACTTTTTAGATCGTCGTGAACTGCTTTCTCACGCTGCCTTAGACGAAAAGAAGGGGATTCTCTAGTTAAAGTGACCTGGGAAACTGGATTCAATGCACGAAAACTCAAATCCTGGGGTAAGCACGTGCAACAGTGAAAATGTAAAATATCAAGTGAAAAGTATGAAAATTGGAAGATGCAAAGACAACCAACTCACTCATTAATTACTTATAAGCCTTACCCCCATATTTGTAACAGAGAATGCAAATTAACTAATGAAACCACTCATGTTAGTATAATTAAAGAGAAGTGATGTCCAGAATTTCAGATATAGAGATATCTCACGTACACTACTTCAAATAACTCATTAACAATAATTTTCATCTTTTCTTCTCGTACAACTAGTCTAGCTAATTGTAATTAATATTCAAATCATGCATTACAATTTTTTTAACATATATATTTAATTAAAGGGTTAACTTCAAATATACCCACTATGCTTACCATTAATTACAAATATACCCACTAAGTTTGATCACTTTTACATATACCCATTAAGTATGAGTGAAATTTTAAATATACTTATATCATCATGCATAATTAAAAATCGCCGTTATTCATCATATGAAATGTCCAAAATGCCTCTTATTATTTAATAATAATAGTCATTCAACTATGATAGAAGTTAAATAATATAATGGAAACATATTTAATGTAAGAGGAAAGTTAGACAGAATGAGAATCAACGGTTTGGATATTGCACAAAACACAATAAATGTTAGACTAATAAGGATATTTTAGAATTTTATAATTATTAAACGTTTATAACTATTATAATGAGTATATTTGAAATTTCACTTATACTTAGTGGGTATATGTTGAAGTTTTCAAACTTAGTAGGTATATTTGTAATTAAATGCAAATGTAATGGATATACTTGAAACTAATCCTTTATTAAATTACTATATTCATTATCGGACTTCATTAAGTAATATGAAACTACTCTTCGTCTTAGAAACTACGCACAGGAATGAAGCCATCAATTATGAGTGCTATTAACAAATATAAGTCTTTAGCATCTAGCTTAGTATTGGACCATGCATGCATTACAACCTCTTTTTATAGCATTTTAGCGTACCTCATATCAATTACGACTTCACAGTTGATCTCACATTTGGGAAGCAATCAAAGTAGAATATTATAAAGACACAAAGCCCTCAAGCAAAATTAATGTCCAATGTGGCCACATGGAAGAGGAAAGCATGAAAGTCCAAATGTTATGAGGCCTAAATGATAAAATCAACCCATCAGAAGATTTTGAAAAAATTAAGAAATCTTAAGCATTCTAACTCTATTTTTATTCATTTGGAATGATCTGGTCAAATTGGTTATATATTGCTATTTCTAGTCTGATCTTCTACATCAAATTGCTTCAGCAATCTCCTATGATGAAGTTCATATACATTTCTCCCACCATCCACAAATAATTACATTACAAATCTTTCTACTATCCAATTAACTGTTGAAAATATCCAATGGATTATAAGAACAACATATTTAAATCATCAATAAAATAAAAAGGAAAAGGAGGAATTATGAAGATAAAAAAATTTAAAGGCATACATGAAAAAGATAAGAATATTAAAAAAGTCATAAGCAATAGCAACCACTAGCAACCACTAGCAACAAAACTAAAAAAACAGAATGAAGTAAGATTGGAAGAGGCTCACCATTGAAATCAAGACATGGATAAGTAGATTTTGAATGTAAGTGATAAAACCAAGCAATGTGATCACTACATCAAGCTAACATATTTTTAATTACCATAGGAACACCTCCAACACTACTCTAGGTGAATGAAAGGGACAAATGCTACAAGAAGCTCCAAATGAAAATTGAAAATGAAGAGCAGGTGTTGTAGGAGCCGAAGCAAAGATGCTCGAGCAAAGAAACAGGTGAAGACAAAACCATTCCTATGTTGGACGTCCAAAGCAATCGGGTCATAGTTGAGAGATTTTCATACTCTCCGGGAATTCTCAATCTGACGCAAGCAAAAGACTCCAAGATTTTTTCATCTCACACAGAAGGAAAATCTAAATTTTCTTCTACATCTGACGCAAGCAAAAAGCTCCAGGACTTCATGGTCATCACGTAAAAGGGAATTCTCTAGCAAATACGTTGATTAGTAAAAGCCAAAAGGCTCAAGACTTCTCAATTTGTCATCACGCAAAACGAAATTCTCCAGCAATAGGCCCCATTTGCAAAAACCAAAAAGCTCAGTACTTTTCCATTTTTCTATCCGAATTTCTTTATCGAGAAGGCAATACGTCCACTCAAAAAAGTGTGCCAAAGAAAAAATGACAAATTATAAATCTGAATATTTTGATTCCCTTCAATATGTGCTTTTACGTAACTGCATATTCAATAATCCTTTCAAGACCATGAAAAATTAATAATTTTAATAATTCCTTGGATAAATGGTATAAGATGCCAAATACGATTGGTGTAGATAATTTTATTGGTTCTGAAAAATAGAGTTATCTGTTGGAAACAATGTTTAAAACAATAAAAATTGACCAAATCTTGAGTTTTGATGATTAACAAGAACTAATTTTGAGTATATAAAAGGTACTAATGTGTTTGCTAAATGTTTAAGGAAAGCAAAGAGGTCAAGTCGATCTCCAAGTCGACTTGGACTTCGACTTGGGTGAAGTCGATCCCAAAGTCGACTCAAATATCGACTTGAGAATGAATCCCAAAAGGCAACAGGTGAAGTCGCAGGTCAAGTCGACTCCACTTGCGACTTGGGAAGTCAAGTCGCAGACGAAGTCGACTCCAGCATCGACTTGGAGTATCCAGAGTTGAAAAGTGGAAACGAACATAACGAAGTCGCAAACGAAGTCGACTCCAGGTGCGACTTGGGTGAAGTCGCAGGCCAGGTCGACTCCATCCACGACTTGAGAAGTTCAAACTTCAAAGATGCAGTTTTCAAGCTATTCAAGAGGATTTATCACTCAAGTCCAAGGAATCAAGATGAAAAACAAATGAGTCAAATTCAAAGTCAAGAATCATGTTCTACATCAAATCAAGTCTATCAAGCTCAAAGACAAAGATACAAGAATGATTCAAACAATGTCTATCAAGACTACATAAGTCAAATATGCATGAATCATCTAAGTAAGAATCAAGCCAATCCAAGATAGAAGAACACAACTTGAAGATCAAAGCAGGTTCAGCAAAAACCCGAGCCAAGTCGCAGGCCAAGTCGACTTCAGGATCGACTTGGGTCGAAGTCTGAAGTCAAGTCGACCAAGCCTAAGACTTGGGAATCCGAAGAACTGGAGTCGCAGACGAAGTCGACTCCAGATGCGACTTGGGTAGCCAAGTCGCATCCCAAGTCGACTCCACCTTCGACTTGGGTATAACGTTCAAATTTTCGAACGTTGGAGTTCATTTATTGCGCACCAACCACCTCCACAACGTTCATATTTTCTTCCCTCTATAAAAGGACCCTCAAATGAACGTGAAAACACAACAAGAGAACACAAGACACTACGTTAAAGTTCAAAGAGAGAAAAGAAGTGCAAGAAAGGTTTCCTATTTGCTTTTCTCCATTGTTGAGTGATCCGTATAAATTCTAAGAAAGAAGAAAGCTTCAAGTTGCTAGCGCCTTCAACAATATTCATCCAAAGCTGCTTCTACAACTTCTTCCTCGAGCTAAATCTGCCTACACAAATCTGTAAAGTGTAGTTTCATTTATTTCATTGTCTTGTTGTATAAATCTTGATTTAGCTTGGGTAGCTAAGATCAAGTATATGCAAAGTAGGGTGTGATTGGAGTGAGACTCATCACCTACTTTTGCATGTGAGTTGTTTATGCCCCCTAGAGCTAGAATCTAGAAGAGAGCAAGTGGCTCTAGTTGTATATGCCCCCTAGAGCTGGAATCTAGAAGAGAGCGGTGACTCTAAGTGTATTCGTGGAATACATAGTGGAACCCAAGTCACAACAGAGTGTGAGCTTGGAAGAGTGGAGTAGGGAAGGTTTGCCCGAACCACTATAAATCTTGTGTTATATTTCTTTTTACTGCTTTATCTTTATTGCTCTCTAGCTCTTTTCAAAAGGGGATTAATTACTCAAGGGGTTAAGTCTTTATTTACCAAAGATTTTTTAAAGAACCCAATTCACCCCTCCCCTCTTGGGTTTTGCCACTAACTCGGGACCAACATTATCTATTCAAATTAATTAATAGAATATATATTCAAATTAACAACACAAAGAATTTTGGGAATAAATTTTGATTTAGAATACTTAAATTATCTATATGAAACACATTTATACAAGAGATTTTACAATATAAATTTTAAAATAACAATATAGAAAATGTCTACACCATAAAATTGAAAATATGAGCTTTAAAATTATTATGGAGCATTTTTGTACAATAAATTTACAAATTTTAAATTTTAAAATATTTATATGAACAATATTTCTACAACAAATTTATATATTTTTTAAATATTTATACAAAAAACAATTCTACAAAAATTTCAAAATCTAAATTTTGAATTAATCATAAGAAGAACATTTGTATATCAAAATTGAAACTATAAATTTTAGAATAAATATGTGGAGAACATTTGCACAGTAAATGTAAAAATATAAATTATAAACTAATTATATGGCGAATGTTGCTATAAAAATACATTAAATTATTACTATAAATTTACTAATGTAAATTATAAAATAATGATTTTACAGCATATTTTCTAACATTGGTTGTTGTGGTCTTATTACTAGTGCTGCATGTAATATATTATCTAAATAGTAGTACATATCATATATGTTTTTCATGGCTTAAACTCATAAATAATTTTGACAATATATGTGTCATTTCAAATTAAACCCAGTTTTAA
Source organism: Annona cherimola (assembly GCA_030490835.1). Lineage (NCBI taxonomy): Eukaryota > Viridiplantae > Streptophyta > Magnoliopsida > Magnoliales > Annonaceae > Annona > Annona cherimola. The sequence continues at coordinate 29,500,828 of CM059971.1, read as the reverse complement.
ATCTTTTTCTATTTATTTATATATGGGTTAGAGTAGGCCTGGATCAAATTGAAAATAAAATTATTTTCATCCAATTTATTTTTTGAATGATAGATTTTGTATTGTACTATAATATGGATGCTGTCTTGTCCATGTCATTTTTCATACAAAATATTCTTTCATGCAAAAAATAATAACTTTAGTTTTAATAATTCATTGGGCCAATAATATAGTAAGCCAAATGAAATTGGTGTGGATAATTTTATTGGCACCAAAACATAGAGTTATTTTTACATTTTTTTTTAATAAAATATGTATTCAATTTTATTACATAGAATTTTTAAAATGAATTTAAATATAGAATTCTAAAAATACAAATATGAAGCACAAATGTACAAGAAATTTAATAATTTAATGTTTTAAATAAGTATGTAGAAAAGTTCACATCATTCATTTGAAGATATGATTTTTAAAATCATTATATGGAGAAGGATTGTATAATATATTTAAAATTTAAAATTTAAAATATATTTATATTAATAAATATATATATATATAATTTTTAAATTTTTAGATGAAAAATTATTCTACAAAAATTTCTAAATCTAAATATTAAATTAATTTGAAGAAGAACATTTCTATAGCAAAATTAAAATCGTAAATTTTACATTAAATGCATGAAGAACATTTATATAATGTATTTAAATATATAAATCTCAAACTAATTATGTGGAGAATGATGCCATAAAAATTTTCTGAATTATTACAATAAATTTATCATAACAAATTATAAAATAATGCATTTATAGCAATAGTTTTCTAACGGTGGTTGTGGTGGTCCTACTATTATTGATGCATGTAATCCATTATCTAAATACTAATGTATACTAGTAGATTTTTCATGGCCTGAACTCCAAAATAATTTTGACAATATATGTTTCAATCCAAATTGAACTACAAAATAATTTCATTTATCATTTTTGGGTCTAATAAATAATGTTTTACCTTGAAATTTGAATGATTGGAAATAAAAGAGAAACTATAAAAATATTAGAAAATTTGATTTTATGTTGCATTTAACAAAAAAAATTTCAATAATCTAATTATTAAATTGTGGATTTCTGATTCATTAAAAATATCTTGATTATTTATATCAGAGATGAGTCAAATGTACAAAAGGTAGAGTGACTGGTTGATGAGCTTTGGTCCTAAAATGAAAAGTAGTCAAGTATTATGTCTACTTTTAAAAAATCCAAAGCCATGTTTTGTTCAGTCTCAGACCTGACCGGTTGAAATAAATCAGCCATTAAGCTCTCTTGATTAGAACTATTTTTGTGATAAATAATTAAAATTCAACATTATATAAAATTCTCACCTAACTTTTATATAAATTCTTTACTTTTTGAGTTAATGGTACGAGGTGACAAATAAAATTCGTGCCGTTAATTTATTTTTTGATTTATTTTATTTATTTACTTTTGTGCCGTTAATTTATTTTTTGAATTATTTCATTTATTTACTTTTATGTCGTTGTAAATTTTATATTATTTACACAAGAATATAAATAAATTAAAGTAAATCATTTTAAATAAATATAAATCGTAAATAAATGAAAAAGTAAATAACGGGTGGTCAAAAAATTTACAATTTTTTTTAGTGAACCAAAGTAAATCATTTTAAAATTTGTGTCATTTTATTCAAAGTTTAATGGTACGAGATGACAAATTATTGTAAATCATAGGAGACACAAATAATGTGACAACGGTCATTTATTTACTTTTTGAGACCATCTATTACAAATTAAATTCCTCCTATGAGAAATGAAAAAAAAAATGTTACTTAAAAATAATTACATAAGTATTATAGTATTTGTTCATTTTTTAGTCACAATATGGGTTCAAAAAAATTTTGTGCATAATGAGTATGACAGGTTTTATGCTGACTATGATTAATATACGTGCTTATTATAAAAATTTATAACATATACAAATTTTTACCTTTCTAGTAAATAAAAGTGTAAATAATTATTATTGATTTATTAAATATATTAATTAGGTAAATGATCCAATTATTGGATTTATTTAAAATTTAATACGAATCTATATTTTATTATTTAATATTATTAGTATCTTTCGTATTACATTTACGGATTATATATTTGATATAGATTTTATGAACAATCTATAAAATTCATCAAATCAGTTCATTACAAATTGATAACTCTATAAAAATCATAAATCATGTATATATTAGTTCATGATTTTGCATTATTCTTTTAAAACATGTATTGCCCATCTAATTTGTGAAAATGAAATGTCATCAATCCTACTTCAAGTGTTAAAACTGTACAATTGGTTTACATTATCAGACGAGTACATAGCAAAATCATATGTTCTATACAACTCGTAAAATATATAAAATTTATCAATTGCATATGCGTTGTTTCTGTGATACTCGAATAACCTGTAAAATTTATTTCATGGGAAAATAAATAAAGATTACCAGCATAACACATCATCCCCATGAATTGCATAAAAATTGTAAAATCAATAAAATTTGTAAAATCTATAAAATCGGTCAAATATGCTAAATTTTATCATTCGTTCAAATTTATTTTTTTAAATAAATCTATTCTGAATTTGCAAATTTTAAGCGTACATTACCGATTATAATTTATAATGAATATCATACAATTTAACGTCATGGATCACTTATCATCTGTAGTACTTTATTAAAATCATATGATTAGCCATAGAAATGCATGCACCCTAAAGTACTATAATTAATCTCACCTACCCATACTCACATTTTACCCACAATGATACTCTCATGGTACGAAATTACCATATTACCCTCATTTGCATTTTATGAAAAAATGCAAACGTCTGCATACGCACCTGACCCATGGTTGAAACATGGACGGGTTTCGCCTGGTTCAATTTCGTGGATAGCTAGTGTTGTGTTTGCTGGAATTGGGTTGGCTGCAGTTGCCGAATGTAGGGAAGATGCAGGACATAATGGTGGCTATTGAAGAGGAAGTCAGGGAAAATGGTGGAGCACCAAGTCGGTGCTTCAGTGGTCCATTACGCATATACATGCAACAAAAAAAAGAAAATTAAAACAAGCTACAAATTTTTCATAATTTTCATTTTGGACCTCTTCAAATTCATTTTATTTACGTAATTCTTCTTTCATCATTTTATTTTAAGATTACTTAGTGGTCCACTTTTACTCATGTTTTAAAATATATTTATAATTATACTTTATTCAATTTAACCATTCTATAAATTATCTAAATTATATTAATAAGCTAATAGATATTTTTAGAATTAATTTTTTTTAGCCCATTGATCTCTCTTTTAGCATGTGTAAATTTATAAAATGACCTATTTTATAACAAAATTAAAATTTCTATAAAAATATAATTTTCATAAAATTTTACATAAAGTCTATATTTAATTAACATTTTTATACTTAAAATAATGAATTTACTATGAAATTATACAAAAATTTTAAGAATTGTCAATCACTCTATGGTGGATATATGGGACCCATCAAAACTGCAATAGAAGTCTTGCAATTAGATTCTTTTCTAGCTCACTTTGTTCAACGATGCTCAAACTTGCTACTGGTGCTAAAGGATAGGAAACATTTGAAGCTGGAATGAGACTCTACTCACAAACACACTTGAAGTTGAACCATTTGATGTCTAAGGTATAGACTTCATGGGACCATTCTCATTCTTATTTAACAACCAGGACATACTCCTGGTAGTCAATAATGTAACCAGATGGGTGGAGGTGTTCACTGCTTTGACAAACGATGCATGTGTGGTCATCAAATTCATTAAATGAGCATCTTTACATGGTTCGGCACAATGCGAGCAATTATCAATGATGGAGGCAATCATTTTTGCAACTGGCAATTCGAGCAACTACTCGATAAATATGGGATTACACAAAAAATTGCCATTACATAGCACCTAAAAATGAGTGGTTAAGCTAAATACTCAAATTGTGATATCAACAGCATTCTTGAAAAAATGATTTCCCATTCATGATGAGACTAGTCGAGATAATTTGATGACGCTCTTCGGCGTAATTCATGATTTCCCATTTAAAACTCTGATGGGACGACATTTTTTTGACTTGTCCATGAAAAATCCTACCATCTTCCCGTAGAACTTGAGCACAAAGCATATTAGGAGATTAAATTTTTGAATTTTGACTTAAAATCTGTAGGAGAAAGGCGTTTGCTTCAACTTAACAAGCGTGATGAAATTCAACTCGATGCATATGAGAACTTGAAGCTTTACAAAGAAAGAATCAAATTCTAACATGAAAAACACATCTAATAGAAGGTAATCAAAGTCAATGACCCGTTTTTGTTATTCATGATTTAAATCGTTTTTAGGAAAATTGAAGCCAAGATGATCGGGGCCTTTCAAAGTGCTATATGTATTCCCACACGTCGGTGTTGAAATCTAGATCAAAAGTACTGATGCATTCAAAGTCAAAAATAGTGTCTCAAACCTTATTTTGCAAAAGATCCAATTCCAAAAGGAGAGATCTACTCTTTTCCGAAATCATACCAACAGTTTGAGGAACTAAAGTCAAGCTGAGGACTTAAAACTAAGTGCTATGCAGAACACAATTCGTTTTCCTTCTTGATTTTAAGGAAGTAGCAGTTTCTTTACTTTTTTCTTGTTTCTTCGTTTCTTTATTTTTCTTTTAGCTTGATAATTGTTGATAAAGATTCTATAGTGATCATTATTTCAGGAAACTTGACTCAAATCAACTCATCTCAGCTCATCAATATAGAGAAGTTTTCTTGATTCTTTAATTGTCATGACTCATCAAATGTTATTGATGATTCAATACATTCTTTAATTGTCTTGCACTTGATTTAATATTTTAGAGCATATTTTTTATATTAGTTATAAGAAATAATCAATTGGTATGATCAATTCAGGCTCATACAATGCAAAGCTACTATGGGGGTGTTCAAGTGCAGGACACAAAGCATTAAATCGAGTAAACTTGAATATTTCAAGGTGCTAAGCAAGTTTAAATAGGGCAAGACCATATACATATAATAAAAAGTAATTTTTTATTGCAAATGCCCAAATGTTGCAATGAATTAACATCAAGACAAATATTTTTTTGGATGATCAAAATGTTACATGATAAGATGATATTTTAAAATAATTTTTTATGATCCAGCTAATTTTAACGGAAATGCAAGTTGTAATGCAGTGCAACTGCACCGTAATTATGGTGCAATTATGTCAAAATGGGCCCTACATGATTATAAAATTATAATCCACTCCACCTATTATATTTAGAATAATATTTTCTATTACCATACCAATTCTCATCCCAAATTGATATGTATATGCACAACATCCGAAAATGATATATAAAATAGTTTAATGTAAATAACAACTTTAAAGTAGTTTTTTCAATATGTAAACCATTTGCTATAAAATTTATATATATATAAATGATTATATAAAATTTTATTGCATTTAAATATGTGTGAGGCTCTTTTTTGGGCAAATGTTCCAATGTTGTACCCAAACAACTCTCTCTATTTATACATTTATTAAATGCATCCTGGTACCTTATTTGAAATAAAATTGTTTCTTTTTAAAAATACAGTAGGTAATGCATGTTATGCAAGTGATGTTGTTCGAAAATAATACTTCTCTTTTTTTTTTTACAAAAAATGCAGCAGCTAATATAAATGTCGGGATTTAAAAATAAGATTTTTTATATAAAAAATGGAGCTGCGAATGCATGTTATGCAAATGACATGGCGACCTCAGTGTGCGTGCTTTGCATAGAAAATGATAGCGTGAGAAGGCCTTCTATGACATTATGAATGGATGAAAGCAGAGCTTTTTGAGGGCAGAAAAGCCCTCCTCAAATGGGTGGTGAATATAGGCATTCAGGTTGCAAAACTTTAAAGAAGGTAATTTTAATGTATCGTAAAATTCAACTGGGTGCATTGCAGATTAAAGGAAGATGGGCTTCCTAGCAAATTTCCTGTCCAGCCATATGCCAGCTTTGGGTGCCCAAAAATGATCTCTTTCTTTTATGTTGATTTGTATCCTCATTTTTTACCTTGACATTTACATTGATTTTTTATGAAGTCCATTCTTGTGGAAGACTTTTGATCAGTATCAATAACTTGAATCTGCACTTTCTCGCATGAATCTGAGCTTTCATTTTTCTTTTAGAGTAATGATCTCCATTTTTTGCTTATCAAATATATCTTGAATATTCAACAAATCATGAAATATTAATTGTTGATTTGATCTGGTTGTCTTGGAAGAAAAAGTTTTGCTTCATCCTTAATATAAGTCGCTCTTGATCAACGATATAGATTTGTAACCTTTGCTCTGGGCTTGAAGGCGTTGGTAGCTCATTGTCAAGTAATTTCTACACAAACTCTTGAGCTTCCAAGTATATAGGTTAGTTTCTAGGGGTGTTTGGTATTTTGAAAAATTCAATGATGTTTTTCTAGTTGCAAAAGAATATCAATTATTAATTGCGTAGCAACTTATATAGCCTCGTTGTCCGCATTCGCTTGTTGCATGGATTAATTGTGCATCATATGAAAGTATGAAACCCACAAGGTTTTATGCATGCATGGCTTGTGAAAATAGCCACTCAAGGGAGGGCTCTGCTGCTTCAGAGTCTGACGATGTGTACCATCAACGGAAGGTAGCTTGGGTGGGAAGGATGAAACGACAATTTTTAGATTTTGGTACTACTCTTTGATTTACAATGCTAAATGAGTTTTTGCATTTACCAAACCGACCGTAAATATGAATCTCAAAAATAGGCCCAATGTTTTCTTAGTGGGCCTCTTAGACTTGAGACAATTAGATGGAGAAACATTTGGGTCTCTATTTAAACCTAAGGGTAGATAACCCACTTGAAAATAGGTGGGGGTGTCTACTATCTACACAATCATAATTCATACATACTAGACAAAATTGATGTAAAACACCAGAAAAAAAAAAAAAAAAGCATTGAATCAAGCATGTTATTAGTAGGGGTGTAATTCAAGTAAGTTTGATTCAAATAGTGGTTTACTATACCCATATTCTATTTGTAAAAAGTCTATCATGCCTTACCCATTTGTTGGTTTAGTTCTTAATAACATACCCTACCCATTACTTTTCAATTTCAAATTGGTTCTTTTAATACTTAAATACAATATTTTAAAAAAATATTTCTATATTATTTTAAACAATATAAAGCAAAACTTATTTACATTTTAAAATCATAGGTACGTATGTTACTATCGACATTATTCTATTAAAAATAAAATGTACAAACTATTGTAAATCAATCATTTAAACAATTAATATGTTACAATAATAATTCACAAGCTTATTTATAAAAGACTTTTAGAAATTAATGACATATATAAAAAAATAAATTAATTTTTTACTTCTTAATTCGCAACTCCATAAGGTAAGGCACAAGATTCATTTGAATTTGTTAAAATAAATGTGCACACAAGACGTGTCACAGACAAAACATAATACATACTATATAATAATAATTATATACACATATATGACTATAAACTTAATTAATTACCTATATTAGTACTCATGCGGGTTAGTTCCATGTATCTAATATATTTATCCTACACATACCCTATTTAAGAGCGCAAGTAATTTTCATCAAAAAAAAAAAAGCGCAAGTAATAATTTATACCTTATTTATACCTATGAATAATGTTTTCTATTCGACCGTACCCAAATTAAAATCAGGTCAACAAGGATAACTTACCCAAGTTACATCCTTCGTTGTCAAGAAGTGCCTTAAATTCAACTAAACCCAACAATCCATCATCCAATCCATCAAATGTATTTTTTATGCTCAACTTGTGTCAGAGTTAAATCGCTCCACCAAAATTGTTCTTAAGGCCAAAAGAAGAAACTAAAATGCACAAGATGGGCCCAACCCATGGGAAGCCTTGCCCATGAGAAAAAAATGAAATAGGGGCATTGTAGTAATTTTACAGTGTTAGTATATTTGTTAAAAAATGTGAGTATTTTTGATATTTTGATAAAAATTTTATTATATATATACAAAATCTTAATCTATTCCCTTCATTTACTGAATCAACTACTAAAACGTATGTATATATAATTTTTCATTATTTAACATTTTTTAAAAATATTTGTATACAAAAAATTATTTTTTAATAAGATTTCATTATAATTGGTAAAGTTAAAAAATATATTTAATATAAAGAGTTATGTTATATTATTTAAAATTCATGCAATTAAGATACTCTCAAAAATAACAATTTCAATATTTATTTTTGAACTTTTGAAAATTTATTGATATTTTTTATTTTTCGGATATAATAGAATTTAACATCATTTAATTGGATCTAACAATATCTAACTTTTGATATTAATAAGTTAATCTTAATTTAACACCTATAATATGATTCTAAGTCTCTTATAAGGTAATTTATACCTTAATTACAAAATTCAAAACCCAGATAATAAGATTTAATGAAATCCACCTTATCTAATTGCATTTAGCAGCATCTAACTGCATTTAACAGTATCTAACGACATCTAACAATATCTAACCGAATCTAACGACGTCTAACAATATCTAACTTTTGATATTAATAAGTTAATCCTAATTTAATACCTGTAATATGATTCTAAGCCCCTTATAAGGTCATTTATACCTTAATTACATAATTTAAAATTCAGATAATATGATTCAATGAAATCCACCTAAATCTAACAACATCTAACTATATCTAACCGCATTTAACGGTATCTAACCAGATCTAACAACATCCAACAACATCTAACGAGATCTAACAGCATCTAACAATATCTAATTTTAATATTTTAAAAATATTTCACATAATTTGTGTATTTTACAAAAGATATATACTTAATAATTCATTTCAGAACTATGCAAATCTTTAAATAATTATAAAATTAAATGAATATATAAAGTTATAATTACAGATAGTAAATAATTTAAATTAAATGAAATAAAAATTTACATAAATATATAAAAATGTAATAATTAGTATATATATGACTTATTAAAACTAAAATTGTAATAAAGTATATTTATTTAAATTATATATAACTGTAATTTAGATTTAATATATAAATATATGTTACTTTTGAGATTGGTTAAATAATCAATTTAGTAAATAACTATATTTAAAAGAAATTTCATAATAAAATTTATTAAAATTATAAAATAATATTATTACAAATTTAATGTATTAATATACTAATTGTGATTTATTGTTAATAGAATTAATAAATTTAAAATAAAAAAATTTATTTATTGTGAAATCAATGTAAAATTATCAATTTAATAAATATTTACATTGAATAAAAAATTTATAGAAAATATTTATGTTATAGAACACCTCTAAATAAAGTCCAATCAAATTTAAAGTCCAATGAAATTTTTTTAATATAAAACTATAATTTAGATTTAAATAAACTAAATATATATGATTTTTGGAATTGATTTAAGCTTATGTATTTTGTATCTTTGACATTCATCTTGTTTATACAAAAAATAGAAAATATCAATGATTAAATTTTATCTTAAAAATTAATTATAAATTATTATTTTCATTTTAATTTAAATAAATATACGAATATAAATACCTTATCCGAAGTTAATGAAAATAATTATTTTGATTTATTTAGTGCTTTAAATTTGCAAAGATCTGTACCGTTCACACATTTCTCCCCTAGAATAAAAAATAATTTTTTGAATATTTTAATTTGAAAAGAAATAATTTTTGATGCCCTCTACCCTCATGCCTAAAATTTTGACCTATTGAAAATGCCATTTTTAATCTTGATTGTCTAAGAGATTTAAACTATAGTTTAGATTTAAATAAACTAAATGAATACATGACTTTTTTGGACTAGTTTAATCATCAAGTATTTTTGGATGTTTATTAAGTATATGTTCCAAAATCATAATTAAACTATCCCAAAATTTAGATTGGTACAAAGTATTTAATTTAAATGATTATTTACTTATATGTTCCAAAATTAATAATTAAGTATAATGATAAAAATAAATGTTATTTAGAATTAAAATAAAATTTAAATCAATTAATTTTAAATGTAATAAATTTATTATGTTCATTTATTTTGCGAACTTAGTATGCTAAGTCTTCTAAAGTCATAGAGTTCACTCATCTCTCCCATTGCTCGTTATAGTTTAAAATTTGAAATAAATATAATTTAAGTAGATCAAATTAAATTTATAAAAATTGATTAACAATGGATACGTATGATTAGATTTTTTTAACCTGAGATATGCAGGAGGATGATCAAGTGCACCTAGGCCTCAATACTCCCGGACGCATATACTTATTTTTTTATTTTTTTCAAAAAATTTCATGAACTTGTTAATATAAGTGTATTTAACATATATAAAAACATTTACTATTTTTGGAGATTTTTAGATATTTATTTCTGATTTTTAAAAATCAGAAATAAATATTTAAAAATCTCTAAAAATGGTAAAAATTGATATATATGTTAAATACAATCAGATTAACATTTGTGTAAAAAATTTTGAAAAAAAAATTAAAAAATAGGTGTATGCACCCTGGAGCATTGAAGCTCAATGCTCCCGAGTGCACTTGATCACCCTCCAGATATACAAGCATACAATTATGTTTTTCTAATACGAAGAATGCATGTTGGAGGGTTAATTTTTTAAAAAATTTTGATTTTTCAAAAATAATCTATGAAAACAGGAGAAGTGAAGTGAATTTGATTTTTTTTCACTTTAGAATGGTAACAATTTCTTCATTTCAAAAATTTATACTAATCTATTTTACAGTAATAACCCTTTGTGTTAGATTTGTAAACTTTTATAAATTTAAGGGTCAAATTTGCTAAAATTTAAATCTCAATATCGTTAAGTTAATTATTTCACCCTTTTAATTTTAAAATTTTTATCTTAAGAAGATTTTATATGAATTTTTTTTAATAATTATATTTTATATAAAATCATTCAATTGAGTATGTTTGTGAATTGAATAATTGGAATCGATACAAATCTAACAAATTCCAATGATATAAAAAATTTATTTTTACAAGTTTATTTAAAAGATATAAGTAGAAACTTTATAAAAATTGCATCCTTTTGTAGTTATTTTATATCATTTTCACATAAATTTAAGAGAAATTACATTGAAATTGAGGTTCTGATGCAATAACTAGTGATATTTATATTTTTTATACAAATATTATATTTATATAATTTGGGGGATTCTATTAGATTATTGAATTTTCTTATAAAATTGTTTTGAATGCTCTATATTGCAAATAACAATCTGCATGTGCACGAATTCAGGTGGTCCACTGGACCACCAGAAAATTTTACTCCTCTCCTCCAAGGCTCGCTCATAGCTGCTGACTTCCATGTAAGAAACCCAGCATCAGTTTCCCCTCCTTCAAAGCCACTTAAATTGAGTGAAAAAAGAACTCAGCAGATAGATTTTTCAAGCTACATTCATCTCCTTCAATTCTGGGCAGTGAGCAGCCGTGAAAAGCTCATCTCTGGCGACCTTACTTTTTTACAAATCCAGCCATCTAAGCCGTTAGATTGTTGATCATATCTGGTCAATCAAAAGCGGGCACAAATCCCCCATCTCTAATAGTTATCATAGTCGTTACTTTCCTTGCTTGTTGTGGATGATTTGCTTGGGATGGATGAGGCATAGGAGGAGGCGTAGGCCAGAGAAGACGCCGACCACTATTGAAGCTGAAAAATCAGAGATGACACATTGCAGCAAAATGCATATGAAAACCCTAAGCCGAAGAGACGGAGAAATGCAGCAAGTGCGTGGGAAGTTTGGTTGATACCCCTTAACCGAAATTTTTGATATCGAAATTACCCTGTCTAATCACACCCGTAGAATGAAAATGGATGGTGGATAAGCTGCTTTCTATGAGAAAATAGTAGGAAGCGCTTACTATAGGTTAGCTCTCAAGTTTTATAAGTCTGTGCATTATAAATGGGATCAAAATAGACTAAGGACATGAATCTTTCTATTACAAAACTCTAAATGGTATCGGAATAGACTCTTAAGGACATCAATCTTTCTATTACGAAAACTCTAAAGGAAAAAATGAATCTTTCTGTTGCGAAAACACCTGCGGTATCGAAACACGTTAATTTTATGAAAGCAAAGGAAACTACTTCAACGAAACACCTCAATTTTATTTTAACTTTTTTCTATCATATGTATTTCGAATTCGAATGCGTTCATCTCTTGATGATTATAAAAGTTAATTTAACTAAAACGTAAACCACTAAAAACGCAAACTTCATGGGAATCATTAAAAAAAAAAAAAAAAAAATCTAGTTCGTACAGTCAATCGAACTAGAAATATCAGTCCTCGTGCATAGCTCCCTGCAGCCCGGCGCATGGACACTTTTAATTTCTATTTTTTTTCCATATTTTTGCACAGGTAAGCGGGTCCAAGAACATCTTACCTATGAAATTCTATAATTAATGAACGTTGATTAATTTTTTTGCAATTTTGAAAAAGAAACAAGAAACAAGAAAATGATATTTTTTACTTTTCAAAATTCAAAAAAAGCATTAAATAACGTCCATAATTTGTAAAATTATTTGTATATATGAAAATATTAAAATACAATTTTGGTGCATTCTTACGCAAATGAGGCCCATTTGGTCATGAATTAACATCAACAAATTATTTACTATAATAGCATGTTAAATTTCATCCAAATCAAACATGTGTATAAAACTCATCTCAAGATGATGCAAAATCAACGTAATAAAATAATTTGATAGCAGTATCAAATTTAACATTATAATTTCAACATTTAAACCATCTAAGGTATGATTTTTATATCGATAAATGATTATATAAAATATCGTAGCATTTTAATATATTTAGTCTAATTTTGCAATTAAATACAACATAATTGGGCTGCATACTGTTTGTTTATATATGAAAATACATGTTTAGACTAGTATAATTGTAAAAAAAAAAAAAAAAGAAAGAAACAAAGGCAATGCACGTTGAACTAGGGCTCTTGTAAAAATATTTTATTTGTTTAAAATATCACGATCTATGAAACTTAAGAAAATCTTTGCACAACCTTGTTAACTGATTAATTACTCCAACATGATAGATTTGAGAAGCAGAGTGCTGGCACAAGATTAAATCCTATTGCCAAGTCCTATATCTGTTTCCACGCGAGCATGGCTTAATTACGGGTGGACCTCGGGCTAAGAAGAGTTACTTTCACCTCAATTCCAACTTTAACGGTATTTATAAGCTACAAATTTTAGAATGTGTGTGGGAAATAATAAAACTTTCGAATGTAAACTTTTTTGCTTAAAATTTGTAAAAATGAAAGAAAATTATATGACATAATAGGTGAAGTGATGAAAAATAAAAAGAATAAAGTTAAAATAGGTAAGTTAGTTGTATGGATATTCGTGATGAAATGGCTAAAAAGTACAATGTATATTAAAATATGTGAAAAAATAATTTAAAAATTAGATAATTGTGGATAGTGAAAGTTTTTGTTTGAAAAATTTTGGAATAAAATTTTTTTTGAAAGCCAAATATACCAATCTAATTTTAATCTATTTATGAACATCAATAAGAATTTGAGTTTCACATTGAAATTCGATTGACAAATTTTCATGTAATTTAGGAGTAAAAGGTTTATACAATACCAACAAATTACATAAGTAAAAATAATAACGCATTGTCCACCTTTGTTTCTCACGACAATGTAATAATATATAATATATTCCTGGGAAAAGTTTAACCTTTCAAAACAAGATAAAAGAATAAAATTAATAACCCTAAATGTAGATAATATAAATATAAAAAGATGCAAATAAAATTAATAAAATTTCTCTAATTGCAACATAAAAATATGCACTCAAATATAAAAATAAATAATATAAAATAAATAAACATGAAAAAATATTGTATAGGTGTTATTTACATTCTATATTTTATGTAACGGAACAAACTGAATGCACCCAAGTGCATTTCCCCTATTTTTAATTTTTTAAAATTTGTTATATAGCTGTTAATCTAGGTATATTTAACATGTGTATTAATTTTTATTATTTTTTGATATTATTAGATTTTTTATTTTTTTAAATTGGAGGCATTTTCGTAAAATAAAAAATCTCAAAATCTCAAAAAATGCCGCTGATTTTAAAAAATAATAAATTATCTAAAAGTATCTACAAATAGTAAAAATTCATACACATGTTAAATACACTTAGATTAACAGTTGTATAAAAAAAATTTCAAAAAATTTCAAAAAATAAAAAAATGAGTTTATGCAATCATGGTCCTTACGTATGAAATATAAAATGCAAACTGGGCTTGCCTTGCAGGCCGGTTTCGGCTCATCCACGCCGAAATTTCTTCCCCGGGCTTTACAACAAAAATTCTCCTACTGCTCGCATGAAGCATTCGCTAATGGCCTGCTTCTGTATCTTCGTTTTGGAGCGATCTTAGCCGTTTGATTCAAAGGACATTTGGATGCTGAAAATTGTACGGTAGCGGGTAACGTGCTGCTTTCCATGGTAGGACTCGCTTCACGGGAGTCTGATGACCCCTGCTACCAATCCGATGTACGGACTAGATTTGTCAGAGAGTGTCCCGGAGCCCACGGGCCCCACTCTTTCTCTGTTTTCTGCACGGATGGTCACCTTACACTACCGTTGCAGAGAGGTCCCCTCCAGTTCAGACAGCGTATGGCCCACCGATGCATCATGCCCCGCTACTGGTCGTTTTGATCTGATCGCATGGGGACCTAGGAGGAAAGCTAAGCCGGTTAACAAATTGGATGGGACGGAGATAAAAGTTCGAATTCAATGCACCCCAGTTTTATTAAAACTTTATTTTAATCCATTGCAAAATTCATTTTTGATATGTTTTTAAATTTTTTGTGAGATTGTGGATGTCAGTATATTGAATTTATAAATTAAGCTTTATCTTTTTGATATATATATATATATATATATATATAGATTTTTAAAAACATGCGCATTTACTACTTTAAAAATGACTAAAATCCTTTGATTTAAAATTTAAAATATCTATCTTCAAAAATAGTAAAAACTTAATACATAAGTTAAATACATTTATATTTTATAAAAACTTTTTAAATTAAAAAATTGTGTTTGCACCTGATTGTGCTAAAGTTTTGATGCAACTGAATGCCAACATTTGGACTCACGATGAGAGGGGATGATACAGAGGATGAGATCAAAATCTTCAATTTTTTTTTGTTTCCAAAAAATAATAATATACTTCTTTCATTTTCAATTTAATTTTACCAATTTCAATATAACTTTTTTTCTACTTTTAATACGTAAAAATACTTTTTTCATCCCACATTCTCTTCCCATTCTAAGTGATCAGAACCGTCCATCTGGCTACATAATTTTTTCCTTGAATTTAAGGAATTCTATTCATGTAATTCCCGCCCCCTCTTTAAGCTTATCGTTGCTCATTCCAATAGCAGTTATTGGTTATATATTACTCTCAAATGATTTTATTTTTATTGTTCTATCTTTGAATTATATTTATAATATTTTTATTCTTACTACCCAACCAATCATCCTAACTAATTTATCCAAATTTTGCTCAAGAGATGTGTAATACCATATAATTTAAATTTTATTTGTCATCAATAAAATTTTGATTAATATAAATTTTTAAGTCATAATTAAATTTATATCCAATAATATTATGTTCAATAAAAAGTTATGAATGGAATATATCTAAAAAAGTTCTTATATTTTAAAATATGTATTTTATATTTCAAAGATATAATATATTTTACAAAAGAGATATTAGATATATATTAATAATTCTAGTCTGTTCCGTACTCGGTCCTTGGAATCTATGATACCCTAATTACACTGAATTTTTTTTATTATTTAAAACATACCCTACCCTATGAGTAAGAAAAGAAGAACTTATCCTCATTTATTTTAGAGTACTTAGTAGGTCGACCTATAAATTCCTTATCAGAGTTGGACCTTTAAGCTTTACTTAAACTAATTCAACCTAAGCTAATTCTAATCACCTTTCTTCTCAATCTAACCTAACTTACTTTTCAACAAATGTGCAAAAACTCTTAACTTACACGTGTTTAAAGAATATCTGTTAATTCTTATAGAATCAAATCATAAAATAATTTTAAAAGTATTTTATTAATATTTAACATATACAATACATTACTATTTAAATATATTAAACTTCAAAAAAGTAAAAGAAAATTTAATATAAATAATGAAGCTAAATATCAATTTATAGAAACGAATTATAAAATATTATTTTATTATATAATTTAGTTACACAATTTAACTAAACATGATAAAACTTGCTACAGATCATTAGAGTAGGACTCAATTAGTCGAACCCATTTTTAAAAAATTTGTTACACATATGTCATATACTTATTATGACTTAATATATATATATATACACACACATTTAATGAGATATGTTAGAATGCATTCGAAAATAGGCCCTATGCGTATTAGATATCGATAATACTAAAACAACTATCAGCAAGGTTGAGGTTGTGGCCCCAGCTCCATTGCCTTCAGAAAATATCAACTTGCAACTTCAGCAAGGCCGGCAATGTGGCCTTAGCTTGTTGGCGCCACGGTGTCGGCTCCCACATGTGTGATTTTTCACATGTACAAAGCTTCATCACTTATATAAATACCACCTTTTGGATTTCAAGAAAATAAGAAAGAGGGCACAGGGTGGCTTTCTCTGGGATAAAATAGAAGAGCTCGAGCCAAGAGGCAGAGATTAAGAAGAAGATTAATTTAGAAGGAGAATCTATTGAGTTTTATTTTTTCTTTTACTTTTAACGTTCTCTTTCACTAACATGTATTGGAACATAATTTTGATAGGAATCTTTATAATGTTTATGTACTAAAACTCTCTGTTGAGTGTATAATGGTGAAAAAAATAAAAAAATAAAAAAAATAAACAAAGGCAATTCATATTGAACTAGGACTTTTATAAAATATTTTATTTTATTTGTTTTAATGATCACGATCTATGAAACTTAAGAAAATTCATTGTACAATCTTATTGACTGATTAGTTACCCCAACATGATAGATTTGAGAAGTATAGTGATGGTACAAAATTGATTAAATCCTAGTGCAACGTCCTATATCCGTTTCAACACGAGCATGGAACTCTGGTTAATAAGAGTTTGGTTCACCTCAATGCCAACCTTAACCTTGTTTATAAACTATAAATTTTAACTCTAATTTTAACTCAATTTGTAAAAATCAGATTAGGGTTTAAGTTTCAAATTGAAATTCAAGTTGATATATTTTTATTTTATTTAAGAGTGATAAATTTAAAATACTGAATAGATATACAATATCAACAAATGACGTGAGTAAAAATAATAACACATTGTCTACCTTTATTTCTTACAACATTGTAATAATGTATAATATATTTTGAGAAAAAAATTTAACCTTTTAATATAAGATAAAAAAGAAAATTTATAAACCTCAAAGTAGATAATACAAATATAAAAATACATGAAAACAAAATTAATACAATTTATCTAATTGCAACATAAAAATAAGTATTCAAATATAAATATAAATAATATAAAATACATTGTATAAGTATTATTTACAGTCTGTATTTATAAAATGTGGGCTAGCAGCCGGGTTTGTTTCTACCACACCGAAGTTTCATCCGTGAACGACGCCACAAAATTTTTCTCCTGCTGCTTAGTCAGATATGAAAATGGCAATGTGTTTAAAAATGAAAATATACTTAAAATCACTATTTTTAAAATGGTAAAACTTAATTTATATGTTAAATAAACCTAAATTTACATATTTATAAAAAAATCAAAAAATATTTTTATGGAGGTTTCATGGCTGAACGCATGGGATCATCCCTCATCATTTTTTTATTAATAACCCTTTAACAATCCTATTTATTCTTAATTTACCTATATCATTTCATATCAATCACCCATTACACACTTTTTTTTTTTTTTTTTCACTTCTCATCTCATCCCACAATCCTAATGTTAATGCACAAAAGTCTCCTCAAGTTCAGAAAGCGTATGGCCCACCTGACTCACCCTTGCCCCGGTTAATGATCGCATCATCTGATTGCATGGGAGCCCGAAGGAAAGTTAGGCCGTTTAACAAATTGGATTGGATGGAGATAAAAGTCCGAATTCAATGCACCCAATTGTATTGGAACTTTAGTGTAATCAATTGCAAAATCCATTTTTTATATGTTTCTAAAATTTTTATGAGATTGTGGATGTAATTATATTTAATTTATAAATTAAGTTTTACCTTTTTAGATATATGTATATGTATATATATATTTAAAACATGAGTATTTACTACTTTCAAAATGACTAAAATCCTTTGATTTTAAAATTTGAAATATATATACACACACACACATATCTTCAAAAAGGTAAAAATTAAAACACAAATTAAATCTACATAAATTTTTATAAAAATTTTGTAAAAATTAAAAAAAAATGGGTTTTGCGCCTAACTGTGCTAAAGTTTCAATGCAAGTGAATACACTAAATTTGGACTCACAATGAGATGGGATAATGAGGAGGATGAGATCAAAATCTTCCATTTTTTGGTTTCCGAAATATACTAGAGGACCGATCTCTTACGACCGTACCGGATTTCCGACCGGTCAAAAAATATATTTTTTTGTTTTTTTTTAAAAAATATTTTTATAAATATGTTAATCTAGTTATATTTAATTTATAAACTAAGTTTTACCATTTTTGGATATGTATATATATTTATTTTTTTTAAATACAGGGGTATTTAAGTCATTTTAAATATTTAAAAATTACTTAAATACCCCTGTTTTTAAAAATTCAAAATAAATATATATAAATATTCAAAAATGGTAAAACTTAGTTTATAGATTAAATATAACTAAATTAACATGTTTATAAAAATATTTTTCAAAAAAAAAACAAAATAAATATATTTTTTGACCGGTCGGAAATTTCCGACCGGTCGTAAAAGATCATTCGTCAATATACTAATGTACTTTTTAAATTTTCAATACAATTTTTCCAACTTCCGCATAATTTTTTTCTACTTTTAATACATAACAATACTTTTTTTTTATCCCACATCTCTTCCCATTCTAACTAATCAGAGCCATCCATCTGGCTAGTTGATCTTTTTTCTTGAATTTAAGGATTTCTATTCATGTAAGTCCCGGCCCCTCTTTATCTCCCAGCTTATCGTCACTCATCCCACTTGCAGTTATTTAACTCCCAAATGCTTTTTTTTTTGTTGTTCTATCTGGAAATTATATTTTACAACACTTTTATTTCTTATCGCATAATTAATCATCCTAACTAATTTATCCCAATTTTTGTTCAATAGATTCATAATACCATATAGTATAAAATTTTATTTGTTATCAATAAAATTTTGATTAATATAAATTTTAAAATCATAATTAAATATATATCCAATAATAATATGCTCAATAAAAAATTATGAACGGAATATATCTAATTAATATTAAGTAATAATATAATACATTGAGGCTGCATTTTTCAATTTCAAAATATTTTTAAATTTAAACCATTTATCATGTTTATTCTTGTACATTTATTTATGATTCCAAAAATTACATATTAAAATTTGCAAACTTATATACAATATACATTTTTTCAAAAATTTAATAGTTATACTTAGTTTCAAAGATGATGATATATGGTTTTTTTTTTACAAAATATAAGTTTCCAATGGAAGGTATTTTTAGTAACATAATAAGATATATTAAAAGTGATAAATTATTTAGATTTGGAAAACAGTAAAATTAGAAAATAGGTTCTGCATGGAGCCCTCGATGTATTGAACATATATCATTATTGTTATTTATAAATTGGGCTTCTATGAAACCAAATTACACAAAAACAGTTCCATGTAACCCTCTCATATTTTAAGATTTTAATGTTTGATGGAAAATTGAATTCATTCATTGTAGTTAAATCATTTATTTAGTTATGAGATTAAGTTTCATCTAAATCCAATATGTGCATAGGCCACATTTGCTCAAAATATGTACATTCACATGTGAATTGGGAAAAATATTTAGATCTATTTACATATGCATTATAATGTAGTAATAATTTATAGAATTATTTATCCACATAGTAGTGGTATTTTAGATGGTTTGATGTTAAAAATACTACCTAAAACTAGATATTTAGCATTGAATTATTTTATTACATTAATTTACATGTTCGTAGATGAGGCTCAAATATAGTGATATTAGACAAATTAAAGGATTTTCGTGATAATATAAATGCAGCTAAACATAATAGATGAAATGGATTTTTCATCAACTATCTCGATGTTAAAAATAAATGAGGTTATATAGAAGGAGGGTTTCATAGAAGCATCCTCGTTTACAAATATGAGACAACTGTAGATAGATCCAGGGAAAGGAGTAATCAAGCAAATGCCTTTACCGGACTTAACTTGAATTTCCTAATATGTAACAACCCATTGCCTAAACATCTTCAATGGTTAGTCAATAGGCGTCATATAACCTATGAAAAGTTTGGCAACATCTCCTCATAATATATAAGGAATGGTATGGAATACAAGACCTATTATCCATAAGCATATCAAATTCATTCTGTAATACAATATTCAACTCTACATTTATATACTTGCATTCTCATTCTATAAAGACATCTAAATAGTAAGAAAATCATTATAATTCATCATTATACAAAAAGCAATCCAAAAGATCATATACATGTGTCAACATAGATTGTAATTAAGTTCAAAATATCCAAGTACAATATATTTGTTATAGTTAAATCCAACTGAGTAAATGTCTACATACATTAGTATAAAAAAGAAGTATAAAGTCAAAAACAACTAAGAACAGAAAGGTTAATATAATAGTCTTCAATATTCTGTCCTCATCCGGTTCCATTTCGAAGCTCCTCACCTGGCTTGTGATATAAAGGTAAAATAACGAACCTTGTGAGTCTAAATAGACTCAATATTCAGATAATAGTTTGCACAAAATAAAAATAAGTAAGATTTTCGATGCACATGCCATGATAGTGTTGTAGAAAATGATAAATGACCACACAAGACTTATGAGTCCAACACCCACATCCAAGAACATATACATATAACCACACGTAAACAGAAAGGCCACAAACAATCCTTTCTTCATGTCAATCAAGGATCATGAACAACTCTTTACTCATGTCAACTAAGAACCATGAACAACCCTTTGCAACCATCTATCTTGAATAACGCACCACCCATAACACATAAGAACAAATGTTACAAATCATATAAACTATCATATAAGCATTTTATCGAATACATAATAGTTGCTAAAGGGGAGACCTTTAGTTCCTTCTCTTGGTTTAATCCACTCGAGCAATGTTATGTTCTAATGATGTAAAAACTGCTAACAGGTCATCTATTTTATAAAAATCACATAATAACATCTGATTTTTCCATAAACCTGCTAACCATAAATTGTTATGAACCCTAGCGTCCCAAACAACGAGATTTTTGGACATTACCCCTTCCCACTAGCCTTATATCATGTTTAAGACAGAATTTCATTACTAATTCAAGAAAAGTTGACATCTACTTACCTTGATTGTGACTTTTCTCTAAAAAAGTGGCTCTTGACTTGGATCCTTGGGGATTTCAAACATTTTTAATATGAATTGACGATCTTCAAAGCTGTTTGGAAGAGTTGTTTAGAGAGCTCTAGAGCTAGATTGGAACTAGGAAGAAAGGAAAAAAGAAAGAAGAAGAAGAAGAAGCAGAAGGTGAGAGGAGAAGAAGGGGGAAGGGTAAGGCGCGAACGAAGCCCTAACTAAGGCGGGCTCTTGTTTTAACTAGGCCCTTGTTGAGATGAGCCTGGCCCAAGCATGGATATCTACATCAATCACACTCCTCTAAATTAATGTCAAATAAATCATATTGTAACCAAGTGACACAACTATAGAAACATGTCAGTGCAAAACTTGTATTTTTGTCGAACATACTCGTGAATGGTATCTCATACAACCCAACGTGCCAAGATCATAATATGTGCATGTATGCACTATACATTCCCTAGATGTCATAACTATTACATTGTGCACTACACTAAAATCATTAATTCCTAACATCATATTTATACATTATCTCATTGATAACGAAATGTTCTAATTAATAAAATAAAATACCTTATCCTCACATGATAAACACTTAACTTCAAAAATATTTAACCATTCAAATGATGGCTTCTTTACCTTCATTTTGAATTAACGAATTCAAGTTAAATCATTATCATAACAAGAAATATAATCAAATTGGCTTCACAATCAAATTAACCGGATTTAAAGTCGAATTTACCCAACCAAAGCAGCTCAATTATAATGTGCCACGATGTTCTCATACTATTCTAAGTCGGCCTCATCTCAGACCAGTTTCAAATACATTTTTTAAAGTTTTTGAAAATTTTTCATAAAAATGTTAATTTATGTGTATATTATCTATAACAAAATTTTGTCATTTTTAATTATGTGTATATTTATTTTATATTTTTAAACATCATTATTATGGTCATTTTTATAGGATAAAAATTACCACAATACTATTGTGTTTAAAAGTAAAAAATAAATATATGCATTTTTTTAAAATTAATAAAACTAAGTTTATAAATAACACACCTAAATTAATAATTTTATTAAAAGATTTTCAAAAAAAAATGTGTTTTATGACTAGACGACTATAGGTATGCAAGTGGGTTGGGTTGCTCTATGGGTGCAACTTGAATCGGGTAGGTTTTAGATTTACCTTACCCTATTTTTTAAGGTAGTTGAGTCTCAATTCCGATTCTAAATTAATTCTTTACATTAGTCTTCATATTATATTTGAAAATCATACTCCTAACATAAATTTTACCAAAAAACATACAATCAATATAATAATGATATAATTTTAAAATTCATTTATAGATATACTAAATAATAAACAAATTAAACAATTTCTATATATTAAAATATATATTTTATATCTTCAAAAATATAGTATATTTCATAAGAGAGATATTGGATATATATATATGTTCGCAATCTCACCGCAAGTGCATGAGTAGTAAATTGTAGTATATAAATATCAATTTATAGAGAATTCGAGAATTAAGACGTTTGATCTAAATTTTTTCTAACCAAATAAGATAAGGAGAAGAAAGAATAAAAAAAAAGTTGATCTGTAGAACATAGAACAGGGACTAGAATTACAAGATTGATAACATCTAGGATCTAGGATTTCACATACGTCTTCTACAATGGATATGTGGAGTATTTACTTAATCCAGATATAATATGTTAAAGGAGAATTATTCCTATATTATCCTTGTACTGTCTTTCGAAACCTACAAGGCGTACCATAATATTTTTAACCACCTATTCTCATGGGATTAAGTCAATTAGAATCCATTAAGTTATGTGGAAGTTCATGGAATTCCTCAAGGTCATCATGTCTATTCTCATGGTCTTAGATTTTCAGGTTTAATATCTTAATTTTCGTATATTAGGCTTTCACCTCTCAGTTCCATCACCTAATATATGAGAATCATTGCCAAAGTGGAGGCCTTTACACAAGCAATCATGAAATCACAAGATATTAAATTAATATACAATATCAGTCATAAATAAATCAAACCACAATATTCGCTACATTACATATATGCTACATCCTAAATCTTAGAATAAGAGTTTAGCCTAGCATGCTTATAACAAAAATTAAACATAAAATAATATTGTATTCAAAGTCCATCACAAACAAGATAACTAAATCAAAATAGAAGAAGAAAAGAAAACCTTATTGATTGGAAGCCCTGATGGTTTCTCGACCGCCTCAGGTAATTCACCGCCTCTCCTCTTGTCTCATGCTTTAGCCTTCTTTCTCTCTCCGAACCTCAACCCAAGCTCCTAGTACAGTCTCCGATCCCCTAAGATGTTCCTAAGAAGCGTTTTTATATGGTTTCAGGGGGCAACTTGGGCACATAGTTCAAAATGGACTGGGAATTATGCATAAACACTAACATGAATAGTGATCATGAATAGTGCACGTGAACTGTGTGAAGGAATAGTGAAACACATGAACAGTAACTGCGTATGAATAGTGTCTTGTTTGAAACGTACTTTTGCTTTAGATTTGAGTCTTAAAATTTCAATTTACTATCGCTTTCATTGACACTTATCAATTTGTCCATGTTGTATACTAAAATTGCACGTATTCCTCCTGCTTTATATAAATTAGTTAATCGTAAATGTTTTATTCTTTGTAAAGCTAAATCAATCAAAATATGATTTAAAATATCTTAAATACTTAAATTCTTCTTAATTAATAATCAAAATTCATAATACAAATGTTACTCAACAAATACCCCCGTACTTGAAACTTTGCTTGTCCTCCAGCAAATACAAAATAATCAAATTACAAAATTTCAAGAATTGACCTTTTAAGAACTTTGATAAAAAAAACCAAATATAAATGATCATCAAAACTAGTGAGGATGTTGAATAAAAGACTTTGAAACAAAGCACTTGTCAAAATCTCAATCAAAAATCACTTTTCATTAGGTTAATATTGTATACCTTGTTACCATTTCTGCTTTCAATCACTAAGAGTTCAAAAACCCTCACAATATAAACTCCTAATTATCAAATATCCTCCCTTTTTTCTGATTATTCAATACACACATTCAGCAATTCAAGTAATGGTAGCAATGTAAAAAAAATATCAGTCAACTTACCTCATATACATCTCATCAAAGTCTTATATCTAAATTTTCTCTACCAACTCAATCAACCAATTCATTGATTGTAAGGACTTAGTGGGACAACGATTAGGTTTAGCACAAGAAATAAAATTTCAAAAATTAAACCGTCTCTACATTGATTTGAGCCTCATTTTGCAATAGGAAATAATGATACCCCTACACTTAGTGCTTTTATTTCTTTTTTTTCAATCTTTTTCTTATCCTTGGTTTAACAAGCTTTTAGTTAGAATTTATTTTTTTAAACCAAGTCCAGCAATAATTTCCTTCACCATATTTCAGGGTATCAAGGAAACTCACTTTTTTTCTTTTTTTTTATAAATAACTCTTCTCACCATATTTTAGGTATCTAGGAAGTTATTTTCATTATTATCACAAATTTGGAGATCAAACCTTATTCCCATTTTACTTTTCTACTCAAAATTCAAATTCGATGTTGGTTCAATTAATTGAGAATTGAGGTTTAGAGAAGAAAATTTAAATTCATGCTCGATGGGGGTAAACAACAGCTATGCTCTCAAAGATAAGCTCATCAAAACAAGGAATGCCTTAATCATGTCCATGAGCAGGTCAAATTAAGTTTTAGCTTTGAAAATCCTTTAACCAGAATAAGATTTTCATGTATATAGGAAAAACTACATTTCAAAATAGTCAATTGTGTGCATTAGAAACAACCTTTGACAAATTAGAGAGGATTACTCTGATTTTTATAAGAAAGAAAAATTAGTTCCTTCTTATTTAGTTTCATCAAGTAATTTAGGACAAAAAATCCAAGTATTTTCAACAAGTACATGTTCGAAAATAAATTTAACATCTCACTAAAATTTAGTTATTTTCCTAACTCTAAGATTTTGAAATTCCAAGTATGATTTGCTTACAAGACTTACAAGAGTTCAAAATAGAATCTTAATCAATTCATGGTTCAAAATTTTGTAAGATTTACCAAAAAATTTTAAAAAAAATTTCAAAATTTGACAAAAATTGTAATAAATGGGGTAGTGAAAGAAATAGTTAGAGAAAATAGTGCAACGCATTCACCCCCATGCTTGAAACTAGCATTGTCTTCAATACAATTCATTCCATCAAAAAGATATATCAAAATTAGCTAGAAATTTTAAGGAATGTGAGATGTTGTCTTTCCTATTTTGGCGAGTTGAACTGGCTCTCCATCCCATGGTGCTTCCTATCTGAGTGAGCTTTGAAAAGTAATAAAAAAAAACTCCAAATTAAAAAGTATCAAACTTCTAAAATAAAAGAAATTGAAAGAAACACTAAAACTCCCTTGAAAGAAAATAAAAAATTTTGGGTTGCTTCCCAAGAAGCACTTGGTTTAAAGTCATCAGCCTGACTTTAGATTGCATCAACCAACGCCTAATCTTTCAAATACAAGTTCATGAAGGTATTTCTCTAATTTCTCTTGTAGTACATTCCGCACTCTTGTGAAATTTGGACTATCAACAGACGTGATATTTAATATCGCGTTTTATAGCATCATCTTGTTGTGGTTTCTTGCAAAATTGTACATACTGTTACTGTCTAAATAAGGATCTAAATAAGATGAGAAAGAAATTTTCCTAAAGTTATAATAATTAATATGCATCTCTTTAGGATTTGTGCACTATTCAGTGGCTCTCTGTGAAAAAATAAATGATGACATGAGTAGCTCTGATAGTACAGATGACTCCGCAATCGTTGTTCCTTTGAATGGACTAATTGCTTTAATTTTCTCGCTGCTTTCATCTTGAGTTTCATCAGGATTTGATTGGTCTTGAATTTGCTCTATGCCCTCATCCTGCACCTCGCCCTCCTTTTAATTCCTACCATTCAGAATGTCTTCACGATATGCCTAGTTTGGAATCTGCACTTGTTCATCTATATGCATCAGTTCATCTGCATGCAACTTATCGTTTATTTGATCCATATCACTCAAGATAGTTTCACAATAATACTCAGAAAATTTATAGAGTCCATGCATGGCTGACTAGGAGGTTCGTCAGGTTTTTCATTTAGATAAATGACTTGTTGTGTAACTTATTATCCTAAACTCAAGAGGCACTCCTGCATTTGATCAAGTTTTTGATGAAGTAGTTTTAAAATTTTGTCTTTAGCAAATTCTTTAGGCTGTGGTGCAACTGCAAGTGGAATGGAGGGTAAATTTTTTAACAAGTTTTCATAGTAAAATTCATGGGTTTGAGGTAGAAAGCAATTTTGTTCAAATTGAAAGGAAAGATTGTCGGACCAAAGAAAGTTTGAATGCATAGGCCCATTATCATAGTAAGTATTTGAGTAAGGGTTTTCCACAAAGGGTGGGTTGTCATGTTTATGAGAATTTTATTGTCTATATCCCCAGTCTTGTTCGTATGATGTATTTATCATGTAAGTTCCCTCTCCATTTGAATTATACTGGTCCTCTACTTCGCAATTCTCATAAAATTCATTAGCAATCATTCTATAATTATGAAAATATCTATCACTCATTCTATCATCATACCATTGATTATAGTATGCCATCAAACAACTTTTTAGAAAAATAAAAGAAAAAAATCCTACAAAAAATACAAATAGAGAATAAAAAATAGAAACAAAAAGAAAAGAAAAGTATTTAAATACAATGTCCTAAATAATTCCAAATTCCTTAAAAATGTTGCTAAAATACTTGTTTGCAATCTCACCACAAGTGCACAGGTCATAAATTGCAGTATATAAATATCGATCCACAAGAAATTCGGGACTTAAGACATTTGATCTAAAAACTTTCTAACCAAATAAGATAAAGAGAAGAAAGAATATGAAAAATAAAAGTTGATCTGTAAAACATAGAACAGAAACTAGAAATCACAAGATTGAGAGCGCCTAAAATCTAGGATTTCACATATGTCTTTTGCAACGAATAGTGGAGTGTTTACTTAATCTGGATATTATGTGTTAAAGGATAACTATCCATATATTATCCTTATACCTTCTCTCGAAACCTACAAGGTGTATCATAATCTTCTTAACCACCTATTATCATGGAATTAAGTCAATTAGAATCTATTAAGTTATGTGGAAGTTCATGGAATTCCTCAAGGTCTCATGCCTATTCTTATGGTCTTAGATTTCCAAGTTTAATATCTTAATTTTTGTATATTAGACTTCTATCTCTCGGTTCCATCACCTAATATATGAGAATCATTGCCAAAGTGTAGGCCTTTACACCAAGCAAAAATTAAATCACAAGATATTAAGTGAACGCACAATATCAGTCATAAATAAATCTAACCATAATATCCGCTACATTATACGTATGTTACATCCTAAATCTTAGATTAACAGTTTAACCTAGCATGTTTATGATAAAATCCAAATACAAGATAATATTATATTTAAAATCCATCACAAACAAGATAACTAAATCAAAATAAAAGAAGAAAAGAAAAGTTTATTGATTGGAAACCCCAATGGTGTCTCGACCGCCTTAGGCAACTCATTGCCTCTCCTCTTACTGCGTGTTCTACACCTTCTCTCACTCTCCGGACCTCAACCCAAGCTCCTAAGACGTTCTCCGATCCCCTGGGATGTTCTTAAGAGGTGTTTTTATCGAGTTCCAGGAGGTAACTTGCGTACATGGTCCAAAACGGACTAGGAATTGCACATAAACAGTAACATGATTAGTGCTTGTGAATAGTGCACGTGAACAATGCACATGAATAATATAACACATGAACAGTAACTATGTATGAATAATGACTTACTTGAAATGCAGTTTTACTTCAGATTTGAGTCTTAAATTTGCAATTTAGTCCCGC
Source organism: Annona cherimola (assembly GCA_030490835.1). Classification (NCBI taxonomy): domain Eukaryota; kingdom Viridiplantae; phylum Streptophyta; class Magnoliopsida; order Magnoliales; family Annonaceae; genus Annona; species Annona cherimola. The sequence goes on along the minus strand of CM059971.1, from coordinate 29,472,110 downwards.
TTTCATCAACGCTTATCAATTTGTCCATGTTGTATACCAAAATTGCATTTATTCCTCCTGTTTTACACAAATCAGTCAATCGTCAGTGATTTATTCTTTGTAAACCTAAATCAATCAAAATATGATTTAAAGTATCTTAAAAACTCAAATGCTTCTCAATTAATAATCAAAATTCATAACATAAATGTGACTCAACAATATATATAATCTTAGAACCTATTTTACCATAATTATATTAGATTTTTTTTACTTGAAACCTACTCTATCCATTTTTGGGTACCGAATAGGTTGACCCACAGGTACCCTACCCAGTACCCTACCAATGTTGCACCTTTAAACTTTACTCAAGTCTACCCAACCTAAGCTAATTCTAATCACTTTTCTTCTCAATCTAACCCAACATACTTTTCAACAAATGTGCAAAAGCTCTTTAACTTATAGATGTTTAAAGAATACCTATTAATTCTTATAGAATCAAATCATCAAATAATTTTAAAAGTATTTTATTAATATTTAATATATACAATACCTTTCATCAAAAAAATATACACAAAATACATTACTATTTAAATATATTAAACTACAAAAACATTAAGGAGAATTTAATACAAATAAGCTAAGGATAAATTTATACAATATTCTTTTTATTATATAATGTAGTCACACAATTTAACTAAACATGATAAACTAGCTAGTGATCAGTAAAGTGGGGCCCGATCAGTAGAACCCATTTGTTAAACATTTGTTACACATATGCCATATACCTATTATGATTTATATATATATATATATATATATTTAATGAGATATGTTGGAGTGCATCTGAAACCACCACTAATTAGGGTGCATTCTATCGAGAAATAGGCGCCCTTGCACTTTAGATTACTATAATACTTTATATAATAATTTACCTATGTGAAAAACATAATATTTTTGGTAGTTTAGATGTTGAAAATGTAACTTTTGAATTAATATTTATATTAAAATATTTATTACATTAATTTTATATCATTTTCTGATATACCCATGCACGTGTTTAGATTTTGGATTAAATTTAGTATGCTAGTAAAATAAATAATCCTAAATATAATAATAGTGTAGATGTTAATCTTATTATTGATCATTGTCAATTTTGAGTCGAATGTGAATGTTGGCTTGTTAGTAGTATGTAAATTTACATTAGAATTGCATAAATTAGTGATATTCGTGTAGCCTTCATGATTTTTTGGCTTTCATGAATTTTAAGCTATTTTGATTGCATTCATGTCATTTTAGCTCATTTCGATTCATTAGCCTATATTGGAATGCGTTTACTTGTATTTGTTTTATTTTTGTAGCAAAATGAAATGACTCACTCATTGATCGAATGCATAAATGGACGGAATGAGAAGGAAACTTTCTAGAATAGTCCAAGTACAAAACAACTATGAGGAAGACTCAAGCCATAGCTTCAATTCCACTGCCATCAAAAAAATATCAACTTGCAATTGTTGGCACTATGGCCGCAGCCTGTTAAATGTCGACTCACACATGAGTCATATTTCACACGTGCCAAACTTCATTTGAGCACTCATACAAATACCACTATTAGGATTTCAAGAACATAAGAAAATGTGGCACAAGGTAGTTGCTTTTGGGAGAAAAAAGAGAAGGGCTCGAGGCAAGAGGTGGAGATCAAGAAAAAGATTAATTTTGAAAGGAAAAATCTACCGAGTTTTATCTTCTTTTTTTCTCTATTCTATTATTTTTATCATTCTTTGATTGACATGTATTGGAACAAAACTTTGATGGGAATCTTTGTCATGTTCATATACTAAACTCTTTGTTGAGGGTTGATCTTGACATTAAGATAATGGTTGGTAGATTTCATTATTTTGAATGGAAGTTATTGATTTAGTTTATATGTGATTATGCGAGATTTGCCTTTATATTAAGTTTAATACTTCTACAAGCTTAGCTACCTTGTGGATGATTCATGCATTTTGATTTAAGCTTAAAAGAGCTAGATTGAGGTAGGATCGATGTTGTAAAGCACAAGTTTCATTGCTACAATAGTTATGGTGATTGATTGTTAATATTGACAAAAATATACCTATGTCCCTGTGTGATCATGATTAGGCTATGTATAAATCAACTCTATTTCATTTCTTACATGGAAACATAAATCAATAAATTAATAAACAAATCATCAAAATGGATCTAACATAGCAAAGTCTTAAAATGAGGGATTCGTAACTCTTAATCACATAATCATCTCTTCAAAGAAATCCACCCATTCCACTCAATTCAATGGCTTTTAGTTCAATTTATTTCAACTCATACACTTTTAAGTGATACAATTCATTTAAATGGTCAAATTCATAAGTGATAAATGAAGTTTTGGTTATATCGCGTTGAATTCTCGCTTATCATGGGATCAACACTCTAATTACTTTATACATCTTGACATAACATGTATGCTTACGTAAAATTGAGCAATTTAATTAGATATATACGCAACTCATCAATAATCAAGTGAGCCACATTTGCATTAGAATGCTTCATTTGAATGCACTCTAATGTTTTTCATATTCAATCAATTAATTATGTAGGAAAAATTCCTTTTATATATACAATATTTGCCCATAATTTCTAATATACATGCAATACTTTAAAATTTTCTTTTTTACAGATATTATTTCACCGTAAATTCTTATCATACCCATACACTCAAAACAATGGATAATTACTCCTATTTAAAAGATGATTTTGTCTCTCCATAATTTCTTAATTGAAAAGATTCGAAACAAATATGATTCAATTAGTGTTGATAAATCATTAATATATGATATCGATGATTTAAATATCATATTCAGGCTTCATCATTTCACTTAGTAAAAATTTGAAAGGGAAAAAATGTATTTTAAATAGGGTATTTAAGGGTTGTTTTGATTAGATGAGTATGATAGGAATTTAGGATGAAATGTTATGGGTATAAGAGGAACTTTTAAAATATTCTACATATATTAGGAATTAAAAACAAATGTTATGAGTATAATAGAAATTTTCTTAATTAAATATCATTATGTATGAATAATAATGTTAGTTTTTATATATTTATTTAAAATTATACATTGGCAATTTTGCGAATGACTTGCAAATGTTGAATAATCGATACTACTTAAGAATATTCGAATTAATATTCCGTTCGCCTCTCCTTTTTTCATAAAAAAAAACAAGAATTTGTTCGCTAGGTTGGGCATTCTTCAAATGTTTTCGGCCAACCCATCGGATGGTTTTGCCGTCACCATAAGCATTTTGGGCTTGACAAGTTGGGTTGCTTTACCATGACGCCGCAACTAGGGGTCGTGTCATGTAATCTTATTTTGTGTATCATTATAAATGATGAAACTTGTAAATGGAATTGAAGGGCATGTTTAAATACATATAAAACCCTTCTATTAAAACTTTTAATTTAAAATTTTCACTTTCTATAACTATCTTATTTTTTAATTATTTCTTGGCATCTTCTTATACAATTATCTTATTTTTAATTATTTTTACACAATTATTTATAAACTAAATCATCTATTTTAACTTTATTCTCTTTCTACCTTATCATTACCCCTATCATGACACATCATTTTCTTTTATTTTAAAAACTTTTATATCGAAAAAAGCTTTTTATTAAAATTTTTACCACTTTCCAAACACACTTGAAGTTTTATCTCTCATAGTTGTGAAAGAATTTTCAATAAATCTAAAAATTAGTCTAAATTTCTCAATTCCATCTTTTGATGCAGTCACGGTCATGTGTTTAACATTTTCTTAAAGTATCCTAATATAAAATTATTCATTATCATTTAGGACAGCGACTTCACACGTCCACAATATAAGCGGTTGAACAAATATTTTTAATATTTAAATTTTTATAAGTGTACGGATCTTGCATAGATCTTTAACCTCATAAAATTTAACAATTTTTTGAATATATTTGATATGTTATTATAATTTTAAAAATATTAAAAGTCATATATATATATGTATATCTCTTATGACTTTTATTTACTGCAAAAATAAAAATATATAATAAATTTAAAATTTTGTCAAATTGGAACACTATAAAAATCTAAATAAGGTCAACACATTATGATGTGTTTGGAAAGTGACAAAACTTTTGATGAAAAATTTTCAATATAAAATATTTGAAATATGAGAAATTGATATGATATGATAGGTATAATGATGTTGAGTAAAAAGAATAAAGTTAAAATAGATATGTTAGACGTATAGATAGTTGTGTAGAAATGACTAAAAAATAGGATAGTTGTATAAGAATAAGTAAAAAAATAATTAAAAATAGTATAGTTGTAGATGGTAAAAAGTTTTAGACTGAAAAAATTTATTTTAAAAACTTTTATATTAACAAATACCCCACTAAGATAAACATTTTTTAAAGTAGCTAGCCCATATGCGGGCACCTATATGAGATTCGAGGTGTGTTATTTATTAGCTAGTCATCCATTATGATATTATTATTAAACCGATTTTGTGGCAATGCTCCATGAATAATTCATGTTGTTATGAATAACTCATTCTTATGTTTATTTTGGTAACTTACTACTTGGATGTAAAAGTGGTTGACCTGGATGTGTCTAGAATAATACGAGTAAGAGATCTAAAGTTCAAATATTTATTAGAGGTAGTGGCCTCATTACCTAGTGCTTAGAGTATATCTTTATCAAGTGCTTGGCCATCAAGGTGGGTGACACAATAAAAGTTTATTTTTGATAACTCATCCTTTATTAAGTTTCTAAAAAGACCTGAAATGTTTAAAAAATATATTATTTATAATATTATGTTTTATTATTATGTGTTGACCCTGCTTCCCTCACCGAAATGTCCTGGCTTCACCATTTGTTGAAAGTGGCTTGAGGGGAGCTCGCCATGTCAAGTTAGCCGTGGGTTGTTTTTTGTTCTTAAGCTGCATGTGCAGTGATAATGAATTAATGAATAAATGCCCTTTTGCTACTGTCTATTTGCTGATGGAGGATAAGGGACCACCTATTTTATAGTATACCTGTAGGCAATTCATAGAAGCATAAACATCACTGTTGAAAGCTAAAACTAGGGTCCAGAAAATCAAGACGAGAAGAAATAAAAGCGCCTTAAGAATCATGCTCGTTATGGAATATTGGATGAAAATTTCAATTAAACACCATTTTATATGGAGTCTATAAGTGTCTGTCTGTTGGAAAAATAATGGAAAGTTCTGAGATTATTGGTTAACGTTTGTTTAAACTTTAATTTCCATGGGCCTAAACCTAAAAAATATATATAATTGCATGTAGAAAATTTGAAGTTAGGCTCAATCCATTTGCATGATATTAAAATGCTAGAGTTGTATCCACTAATGATTGTAGATAGAATGAACACTTTAAAGGATTTAATGCTCAAATAAAAGTATCCAAGTTAGAACATGTTTAACCATTAAAAGTGGGCCAAAACAACTAGGTTTGACCATGAAAGACTTTAATTGTCAGGGAAGTATAGAAGTATGAGTAATGATTCAATACTAATTGTAAGCAAGTTCCATACTTATTATAAGCATGCATGCTCCATAACTTTAATTTTTAATTTAAAAAAAATTTAAAATCTAAAACATTTTTCATATTTAAAACATTTTTTTTTATCACGCTACCCAAATTAATTATCATTGAACACTTATTTCTAGTAAAAAAAACATCTTTCAAATACTTATCCCACTTTCTCATGTAATTATTATTATTATTTTTTAACTCTCTGGATGTATACGTGAAGATCTTTGTTTACTATATAGGTATAGGTTTTACCTAAGATATTTTTGGTGAAATCAAATGGACAAAATTGGCAACATTGTCATATTAGGAGAGAATATATAGTAATATTCAGAAAGGTACTACCTTTATTTCCGTCTTATAAGGTAATGATTTAATCTTGTCAGTAAGAGTTTCTATCTTACTGTAGGTCCTAATCCCGGAAAAAAGCGAGGGTTGGCATATCAGGCTGGCAGTCATGCTATTAAAAATCATCGACGCATTTCTTATGGATTTTGAAAATATACTAAAAGTTATTAATGCTAGGGCGTCCCCTGTAAGCGATGTGCCACAATGGAGCTCGACTTTAGTAAGAAATGAGCAAGGATTGCTATGATGTTTTCCTAGAAGTGATGCACTACATTGGAGCCCGAATGTAGTGAGAAATGAGCAAGGGTCACTAGGGCGTCTCCCTGGAAGCGACACACCACAACAATGTCTGGTTGTGGTGAGAAGTCGGCAAAGGTTACCATTCCTTTATGGACGTGGTTTAGGAAAGAAGGTGGCATCAAAACACAAGATCCTTTTTGCCTCATGGAATGTTGAGACTCTTTCAGGAAAAAGTATAGAAGTAGTAGATGTTATAAGAAGGATAAGAATTAATATAGCATGCCTTTAAGAGACTAGGTGGAAAGGAGAGAATGCTAAAGAGATTAATAGATTCAAATTATGGTATATAAGAAATGATAGTAACAGAAATGGTGTAGGGATAATAGTAGATAATAAATTCATAAATCAAGTTGTAGTTGTCAATCGAGTAAATGATAGAATTATTCAAATAAAACTTGTGTCATGTATAGAAGTCATAAATATGATTAGTACTTATGCACCACAAGTAGGATTAGATGATAGAATCAAGAAACAATTTTAGGATGACTTAGATAGTGTTGTGCAAAGGATACCTAACTAGGAAAAGGTTGCAATAAATGGAGATTTAAATGAACATGTAGGAAAGGAGAATATAGGATATGAGAGAAGTCATGAGGTTTCAGTTTTGGAATAAGGAATGAAATGGGGAATGTCATTTTGGACTTTGCTATAACATATGATTTGGTAATAGCAAATACCTTATTTCAAAAATGAGATGAACACTTGATAACTTTCAAGAGTGGGACAAATTCTAGCCAAATAGATTTCTTTCTTATAAGAAAATTGGATAAATCATTTTGTATTAATTACAAGGTTATCCTAGGTGAGAGCTTATCTATGCAACGTAGATTATTAGTGATAGATATATATATACACGTAAAGAGTCAATGAAAACTAAAGGCAATATAATTTCAAAAATTAAATGGTGAAATTTAAAGGGAAACAACATAGAACTTTTTAGTCAAAGAATGATAAAAGAAGGAAAATGGGACACACAAGAAGATAAAGTAGAATTAATGTGGATAAAATGACAACTAACATAAAAGAAGTAGGACAAAGTAGTGTAGGTATATATAAAAATCGTAGATCCTCACATAGGGAAACTTGTGGTAGAATGAGGATGTTCAAAAAGTTATAAATGCTAAATGAGAAAAGTTTAAAACGTGGTAGAAAAATAAAAATGATACAAACTTATAACAATATAAACTATTAAAAAGGTTATTAGCTATGCTAAACACAAAGCTTATGATAACTTATATCACGAATTAGTAACTAGATAAGGTGAAAATGATATTTTTAAGTTGGCTAAATTAAGAGAAAATAAAGGTAAAGATTTAATACATGTTAGATGTATTAAAAATGATGACCGAAGAGTTCTCGTGAAAGATGATGATATTAAAGAAAGATGGAAAACATATTTTTATAGTTTACTAAATGATACCTCACGCGAACATTTAACATTAGATGTTAGTTTAAATAGAGAACAAAATATGAATATCACTTATTTCTCGAAAATTCAAATATCTGAAGTAAATGAAGCTCTAAGGAAAATAAAAACAGGAAAAGCCTTAGGCCCAGATAATATACAATTGAGGCATGGAAGTGCATGGGAGATGTAGGTGCAACATGGTTAACAAATTTTTTAATAAGATTATAAAAAAAAGTTAATGCAAATTAAATGGAGAAAAAAAATTATAGTTCCAATCTATAAAAACAAGGGAGATATTCAAAATTGTGTAAATTATTATGGAATAAAATTAATGAATCATACTACGAAATTATGGGAAAGAGTAATTGAACATAGACTAAGACAGAAAACTAATGTATCTGAAAATCGATTTGATTTTATGCCAGGTAGATCAATCACTGAAGTTATTTTCTTACTTAGACAACTATTTGAAAAGTATAGGGAGAAGAAAAAGAACTTATACATGATTTTTATTACTTAGAAAAGTATATGATCGAGTACCAAGAAAGTTAATATAAAAATTGATCAAAAAGAAAGGAATTACTAGCAGATACATTGATATTATTAAAGATATGTATGAGGGAGCTATTACGAATGTGAGGACCATTAGTAGAGATACTAATATCATCTCAGTTAAAATAGGTTACATCAAGGCTTAGCCTTGAGTCCTTACCTTTTTACCTTAGTAATAGATGAAATTACTAGACATCTCCAAGAAGAAGTACCTTGGTATATGTTATTTGCAGATGACGTTGTTCTAATAGATGAAACTAAAAAAGAACTAGATTCAAAATTGAATAGGTGGGTAGATGCTTTAGAATATAATGGTTTTAGAATTAGTCGCACAAAAACTGAATATATGAAATGCAATTTTAATAATAGTGAAAACCTAGATGAGGAACCAATTAAGATTTTAGATCAAGTAGTAATAATAATTAATCACTTCCGGTACCTAGGATTAATAGTTCAAGAGAATGGGGAAATTGAAAAAGATATAATACATATAATTCAAGCAGGCTGGAAGAAATGGAGAAAGGCATCAGAAATTTTATGTGACCATCGAGTTCCAACCATACTAAAAGAAAAATTTTATAATACTGCGATTAGACCTGCTAGGCTTTATATGTAGCATACAAAATTCAAAAATTAAATTATCTTATAATTCAGCCAAATATATAACCTATATCAATCCATTAACCCTAGCTCTAAGCTATGTTACACTAAGTACTACCCCATCTATTTCAAGCATAACATCAATCCACTGCAAGCAATCATGTTCTCTATAACATAAGAGTTACACAGTAACAACACTAATTAAACCATAATATTGGAATAATGAAGTTTCAATCATAGTTTCTAAATGCATAACTAATGTACATCAAGCCAACATAGATTCCATTCCATATAATAATCATTCCCAGATATCGAAAGTATGTGTACTAACTCATTCACATCACAAAGGTTGTACACACATATTTATTCATTATTTTCTTATATTAAGCTTCATATAAGTATTTTATTGAGCACCACATAGGCATCCTATCGAAATCATATTAAACTTACATAAAATCTATAACATTCCAGTGAATATATATTAATCTCATGAAAATTCACTTCTAATCACATCTAATATATGATTTACACGATTCTCTAATAAAACTCCCAAATTTCAACTACCCTACATCTCTACACAAGTCTCAAATCCCAAAATTAGCCAAATTTATCAAACCAAGTACAATTCCTAGAAGCTATCGTAAAAACAAAATGATTCTAAGTCACAACCATATTCAAAAAGAAAATAACCTACTTACTTTATATAAAGAAATCCTCTAAAGTTTCACCAAACCTTAGCTCGAATTCTTATAATCCTTGCTTTTTGATCTTATACGAGTCATCTAAACTTATTTTAGAAAGGTTTCGAATGGGTTTTATAAGGTGAAAACCTGTGGGAGAAGAAAAATCAAGCCAAAATAGTCAAAAATCTTACTCTTGCATATTTATTCATATGAAAAATAGCATATTCTGTGTGGTCAATGACATGGCCCCATGAGGTTAAAAACTTCTCCTGTTGTTCTAGGAATTACATGGCTCCGTGGGGTCCTATTGAACTTCTCTATTTTGTTCATAACTTTCTTTACACAACTAGAATTGAAATGATATTTTTAAATTCATAACTTGAAATGCTCTCTCTCTACAAATTTTCAACTTAAACATATAAAATCACAATTAATGGCATGTAGTTTAGTACACATCTTTATTGACAAGTTCCACCCATTCACAACTTATATCACACATAAATATCCCCAACACCAACCTAATCATTTATACCCCTCTCTTATCATTATGACATAAGATTTGTGTCATTCCTACGGTTAAAACATGTGCACGTAAAATTTGACTCCTTCACTCAACTCTAATGCTCTAATGCTTTTATATCTTTATCTTTTGCTTCTAGAAAAGGTCTCATCCATCAAATCACATCTATCAACTCTAATGCTTCAAAATTATTTTTCATATACTATATACATCTAACATCCCATCCATGTTGAAAATCATCAATTTCTAAGTTATTTTTAAAATTTCACTCATTTGGTTCTCTCTTACTAAATTGCCACTATTAATTCTAAATGGCTTAATTTTCAAAATCATCATCTTAAATTCATTTTCATAATTCATGAGCATATTTCCATCATGATAAAAATCACTTTTACATAAATTCTGACTCCCATCCATGATTATCAATCATTTTCGCCATTTTTAGTAGTTTTAGGCTAAATACTATACGTAGGCCCATTTTCATCTATTCACTAAATCTATCATTCTCTTCTCATCCATAGCTATCTATATCTATTATAAACATACTAGGCATCTCACGCATGCCTAAACATATTTTAAATTGAGTAACTTCAAGTTATGTCCTTTTTCAATTCAAAATTACACATAAAAGTCTAATCTTGAACATTTACTATTTAATCAAATTAAGGATTCTCACATATTTAAAATCATCTAATAAATGCATGGAAATCATCTTGGACTTCTACCAAGCCATTTATTAAGATTCACCTTTATAGTTCCTCACTAATTGGAATATTCATATTCATCTCAATTCATACAACTTTTCACATATTCAACTCTTGATTTTTAAAATCTTATTATCGTGTAGCCTTGTGTACATATCATCCATTTGTATCGTCGTCGATACTCTGGGTATTATAATTTCATTTAAAAAACTTGATGAATCTAAAGCAAATTGGTCTAAACTAAGGCTATTAGTCCAAGCTAGTGTTAATGTTCAATGGCGCATTTGTTTGAAAGAGAATAGAGGGGAAGGGAATGAGGGTGCAAAAAGTCAATACCCAACTACCCTATTTGTTTTCAATTTTAGTTGTACCTTTCAATCATTTCTCATATCTTTTTAATCACTTCACATATCTTTTCGTACAATATCCTAGTTATTTTTGTTGAAAATCATGTGAAGCAAAAGCGTACCTATTTTTATAGGTTCCACTGATATAAACCCGTTGAGTGCAAAACTTTCTCCCTCTAATACTAGCAGTCGATGAGTAACCATAAGTGAAATTGTATACGAGTCCTTCCCATCATGACTCAAATAAAAGAGAATCAACCACCAAATGTGAACTACTATATTTTATAATATACCAGGCTTCCACTTTTGGACTAAATCCAAAAACTACTATAGTAGGTCACTGATAGTATCTAACATTTTCTCACTTGGCCTAATATACATATATTAAGAAAAAAATATATAATACAATCATTGGGTTCAACATTTTAAAAAATTTCTATATAAGTGCACACATTTGAAATATATGTTCAGTAAATGAATATGCAATTCAACTTTTATTTTTTAATTAAGAAAATCTGTCAACACGAATCATGAAGATTATATGCAATTTGTAGCACACTTCCTTCCATGCATAACGACACTAACAAACTCAATTAATTAAGTTCTTAATGTTGGATTTATAATATTATGGTAGTTTACAGTAATGTCCCACTTAACATTATAGAGAAAAGTCTTGTTTTAACCACAATTAATTGTTAACAAAATACAATAATAGAGGAAAACTGATAATAATAATTATCATTTATGGGATTTCAAAATATCAATTACATTCTTAATTATCCCATGTAATAGAATTCATATCCTTTATATGTCCTAAGAGAACTTTATGCATCAAAACCCTTAGTCATGGGATTAGTATCATATCAATTCTACTTGTAAAACTAATCAATATAAGATGATTATTGATCCTTTCTTATATCCAAAAACATAATATCGATATACTAAATTGAACTAATAAGTTTCACATAATTGAAGCAATAAACTATACAAAATTGATTTAATAAATTATCAAGGGTACAACTTTAAGCATTTAGATAAATTTCATCAACCATAATGCTGGTAAGTTTGATGGTTAATACCAACAAAAATTATAAATGTATATAATTGATCACTTCTAGTTAATCAATAGTGTCTTGTGTGAGCTTATAATCTTTAAATCCTTGAAAATATTCAATTAATTTCTTTATTTTACTCTAATATTGTATTCTTGGATCACATTAATATTTGGTAAGTGATCTCATTTTATAACTAATATCAGGACCAATACAGACCTGAGCATACATCATACTTCTAATTGTAGAAATATATTAAATGAATTTCATTTTTCACTTTTTAATTTCTTTCTTTGAATACTCATGCAAATAAAAATTATGACCTTTAAAAATTGACTCTTCACATGATGAGCAATTTATCATGTTAAAGTTTTCTAAGACCTTACAAATATAAGCCCTTTGTAACAAACAAGGAATCAATTTGATTTATCTTAATTGATCGCAATTTCTATAACATACGATGCATAACTTGTTTCTTTTATATCAAAATGATAGATAATTCTTAATATTATGTAAGAGACTTAAATCATTAGTTATAAGAAAACTGTCATCCGTATATATAATAAAAAAAATAAACTTGCTCCCACTCAACTTTAGATATATACATTGATCATTAATATTTATAATAAATCAAAAGAATGTGATAATATTTTTAATTATCATTAATAGAAAGTTGTTTAAATTCATATATGGTTTTCTTTTATTCGCATATTAATATTTTATTTCCTTTCATTTCAAAATTTATTAGCTAGATCTCGTAAATCTTTTCTTCTAGATCCTCATTCATAAAAACTATCTTACAAATCTTTAATTCAAAAATGAATCAATAATGGCATAATAAATCTAAATGAATCCTTTCTGAGTTTAATGAAAATGTTTCATTATAGTCAATGTCCTTCCCTCTGAGTGAATTCTTTATCAGCATATTTAACCTTATACTTTTTCACATTTCTCTTCAGGTTTTATGTAATTATGAAAATACATTTATTATCAACCAATTTATATCACTTAGACAATGTATTAAAAAAAATTTGTCTTATCTTTAATTTAGCTCTCTCATTTTTATGACCTCTTTAAATGAAAATAAATTATCTTTATTACTAGAACTACATTATACTTTTTTCAACTATACAATGTAGTCATTCAAAGTGATTAATCTCCTAACTCTTCGAGACTTTTTCAATTTGTTAGTATGATCTACAATGTTATCAAAATGAGTATTACTTAAATTAATGCAAGTTCATTGTCAATCTCTTAGATAGGTAGTACTACATTTTCTTGACTATGAGAGTAAAGAAGTGTAAGGACTAAGTATTTTATTTTATTTTCATTATAACCTTTCTCTATTTATGAGGTAACTTATGAACATACTACTAGAAATTTATGATGTTAATGGATGCATAACATATATGAATATGACATCTAGGGGACGTATAGTGCATATGCATATATTGTAATTTTAGCACATTGAGTACAAATTTAAAGGTGTATGTTAGCGTGTCATTGTTGAGCACTATGACTATTTTTCCTTTCGCAAAGTAGGTATGGGATTCGACCCGGCCAGTCAAGTCGCGGGTGTCAAGGGGGTAGCGCTCCCGGAGAAGATTTTAATTATTAGGTTGTAGGAGTGGGAAAGTAAATTACTAATTACGATTAGACCCCGGCCCAGCCCGACTCGATGGAGTTAGTTAACATGGGTAGCCCACGCATTAGGGCTTCATTTTCATTTTGCGCCCGACTGTCCTTTCTTCCTTCCTTCTTCTCTTCTCGTTCTCTACTTCTTCTCTTCTTTCCCTTCCACTCAGTTCGATCTAGCCGTAGATCTCTTAAAGAAACTCTACCGACTGCCTCGAAGATCATAGATTCTAATCCAGGAAGCTCCGAATCTCTGCAATCCAAATCTAGGGTCGCTATTTTGGGAGAAATCACGATCGAGATAGGTAGATGTCGCCCATTCTCGATTTAGTGATGAAATTTCATGCTAAACATGATGTGAGACTGGTGGGAATGTGTAGCGCATCACAACTTCATGGTATGGGGCGTAGGGTTGGTAACAGTTAGGGTTCACGGGGAATTTGCTTTGAATGTGTGATTTCTATTATGTAAAAGACTTCTTAGCAATTTTTATATTGTTGAAATGTGACATTAATTGATTCGCCTCAAACGAGAGTATGAATTGAAGGTTCTGTTATTTCGCACCTATCATGTGTTTGGTAAAATGCTTGTGTGATAGATTTATATGTTGAATTTAAACTTTGTCGATGTTGTATATGCGGTTTGTGACATTTATCCTTGTCCGTTATGTATGATGTGTTATTTAAAATGGTTGGTTGTAAAAAGGATTGTTCATGGCCCCTGATTGACATGAGGAGAGGGTTATTCATGGCCCTTGATAGACATGAGTAGAGGATTGTTTGTGTCATTTATTTATATGTTCTTAGGAGTGGGTATTGGACCCATATTTGTTATCTTAATCACTACATGTGCATCCATCATTTTACTTATTTCCACTTTGTGCTAACCATTATCTACTTGCAAAGTCTATTTAGACTCATATGGTTTGTTATTTTGACTTTAAATCACAAGCCAGGTGGGAAACTTCAGGATGGGGTAAGTTGAAGATCAAGTCTTGGAGACTATTCGTGCAATATCTTAAATTACAGTTCTTTTAGAATTTGCGCTCTTTTGATATTTGTGCATGTAGACGATCACTGAGACAGATTCACTCGATAAACATATTGTATTTGGTATTTTGAATTAGATTATAATCCTGTAGATGCACATATATATATAATCATTTAGTTGCTTGTTGTGTAAGGATAACATTCAATGATTTTCCTTCTATATGAATGTCCTTATTATATGAAGATACAAGTGTTTAAATATAGGATTGAATGTTATATTTTGAAATGAAATTGAAATGTCTATGAATATCAAGTCGTGTATTCCATACCACCCCTTATATATTATGGGGAGATGCTGTCAAATTTTTTTTAAGTTGTATAGTACCCATTGACTAGTTATTAAGTATATCTAGAAATGGAGCGTTACAAAAAGAAACATAGTAGTTGACTATAACATGTGCTGGAATTCAGTTATTTCAAGTATTCTTCAATAGCACAACAATAAAATCCAAGTAGGGGACAATCAATCTACTAGATTTCTTATTATCCATCATGTGTAAATTTTATTATTCTAATAAATTTTAAAAGGTGAATACGAATGAAATGGTCATGACATTAGTACATCTTCTTTTGAGTAATTTTATCTTAGTAAATTAAGAGTGAGTTATGACAATAGAATTTCTTTAATTGGTTTGTATCAAAATAGACTTTTGAGGTGAAGTCTTATTGCATCTGTCATCATCATCATGCTCTATTTATTAGGATTTGATAATAATGTACTCAATGATTGATAATCAAATTTCCATGGTTCGGGGATCAATCAAGAGTCATAAGCATTATGATTTAATTGCATACGTTAATTTCATCCTATCTCATGAGCTTTCATAAAATAATCATTGTAATGTTTGTAATTCTCATAAATCAAAATATACAAGTAAATAAAAAAAATTAAAGACATAAAATAATCAAAATTTTTATTGTCTTTTAATAGGATAGCCTACTTAGAATTTTTGTAATCAATAACTTTAAGTATTGTCTAATCATATCTTAGTTAGTGGGGACTCTTCTTGTTTTACTGGTATTATTTATTTTTATTATTAATATTACATCACTTTTTATATTACTAACAACTCATACATTGCTTAGTGTTGTTTGTGTAAGTGGCATGGGATGGTTTCCTGTAAAGGACTAGTCTGGGTTTCAATCTCGACTGCCTGCGTGAGTGGAGCCGTGTCTCCATATTTGTGAGCAGAGTTGTGTGTCTCTATATTTTTTATGCGAAAACCATGTCTTACCTACTTATAGCTTTAATATAACTTTAATATGCTATATAGATGTGGTGCCACAGCCCGAGTGTTACAACATTAGCCTTACTCTGGGACCGTTATTGATTGGTAAACGTGATTAGGATTATTGCCCTGTCATAGGACGGGATTTATTCGATATTTATCCACTTAATCTTGACTCGTTAGGAGTTTATATCATTTAACACATTTCAATTTCCATCAAATGCCTTTTTAGGTTATTATAACAATTGAGAATACACATATTATCTCATAGAATTCATACCTATCCAAAATATGATAATTCATACCTTAGCATTTGTCCATAAATTTTTTTCCATCATCCATAGTCACAAAACATAACATGATTCTTATACAACATTAAAACAAATATTTAATGTCATCATACAACCATTGCATTTATAAAGTCATATACGGGTGTCCATAAAAATTCATTAATCCTTGAAGCTCCACCTGTGTTCCTTGCTTGGTGCTTCCTTTCACCTGTCTTTAGGGTTTGAAAAATAAAATTGTGAATCAAAACTCAAAAAGCAAGCTATAAGGTTTTCAAGCAATTCATTTTCATTTAAAACATCTTGGAAAACAATATTATATCCACTCGATGGTATAAAAACATGATTTCTTATACCCATCAAGGGTATATCATAAATAATGCAATACGTAATTTTTAAACATGAAATCATATGATAGTGGCTAGCTAGGCAACCATCCCTCTCCAACGTCTCTCTTAATCCAGGGAGGCACCCTCGGCCCGAGGCCTATCTTAGCAACTTGGTCGCACCAAAGGGGGATAATTAGTCCACTTACACCTTTGAGGTGGACCTCATGCTTTGTGCACATGAATTTTTCATAAAAATTCTTTTTCATATGCTAGAATGATTTTTCATTCATAACTTCTTAAAACATAATTTTTCATCAATATTTGATAAAGCATAGCACAAAACATATATCATAATCGAAATTGCATTTCAATACATATTGAACTAAAGGAATGACCATCCTTAAATAATTTGGAAATAATTTCATTAATCAATTGCGAAATGGTTTGAAACATTTAGAACATCATTAGCATTATCATATTTTGATAAAACAAGAAGCATTTAGAAAATAGCTTACTTACCTTTTTCGCTTTAACTTTTCAGGTCAACTTTCTATTTTCCTTTACCTATACGCAAGAATAGCATTGCATTCATAAAAATTTTATTTGGTTGCATACATTTAGTTTTCCAACCCATAATTCATTTTACACAACCAACTTAAATTTCAAGTTGGGTACACATACATAGTACTCACTTGTGCATCATACCATCCATTCCATATTGCGTTTTAAACCCGTATGTAGGGTAGACACATAACAACCATTCATTAATCATCATGTGGGGGTTTATATATCTCATTTATCATTTTCATCTATTTTTCATCTTTCTTACGTCGATGTAGGCTTCATAAATTAATCTCAAATTTTGAGATGATTAATAATCATCAATACATCAACATAATCATGTATTTCATTATATATTCATGCATTTTTGCATTTTTTCAATTCATATATCATTCATTCACACATTTCCTTCCACATATATTCCACTTGCAACACATATCTTATGTGTTTCTCAAAAATTTTCTACACAGCAACTTACATCTTTTTTCAGCATGATTAAAACCCTTAATTAATATATAATTTAGGGTTTAATTATGAAATTTTAATCCATTCATCATTGGGTTCCAAAACAGCAACGTTAGGACTCATTTTTCATCCTTTCAACGCCTCTTTTGATACTTAAATTAAAACAGATTTTTAAATCATAAATTTCAGTAGTTAATCATGTTTTTCTTAACCCAAATTTAGGGTATTATCAGATATTAAAATTCATATATTGATTACTTCCAAAACAACAACTTCTACACTTATTTTGGATACTCTTTGCGCCCTTCTTTGGACACCCTTTTACATACACTTAAAAATCAGATTTAGGGTATACCTTTCCAACATATTGTAGTCATCCAAAGACCCTAATCCTAGGGTATTTTTCTCTCTAAATCATCCATGATTTAATTATGTACAAAATAGTAATATAACATACATGTACGGTGCCCGTTTTAGCCCCATTTGGACGTTCCCATGCATATGCCCCAAAAATTAAATTTAGGGCTATCTCCTCCAGCCCATTTAGGACATTCAAAGGGTCTTTAATTTAGGGTAATTTACCCTACAATTCACCCATAAATCATTTAAGCTACTCCTTGCATTATGTTTAGCATAAAAATAGAAAAATCGAATAATACATGAAACCCTAAGTTCCATTTTTGCTAAAATCTTTAGCATATGACCAAATCAACATGTAACCCATAAGAACATGAATCATGTCCTACTTATCATGCTTAAACCAAATAGCAACTTAGCTTAGGGTTCCACAAAATTTCAACTTAGATTTCATCTCAAAAATCAACCCTAATTTCTATTTTCTCCCTCTTGAATCCTTGATTTCATATATATCATTAAATATTCATTCACTACCCTCATCAAGGCATCATAAATTATTCCTTGAGGATTCTTAATGAATCATATTCATGACTCATAAATAGAGGTAAGAAAACTTAGTTTAAATGATCCAAAACTCAAGATTCACTTACTTGAATTGAATCAAACTTGAATCCAACTTCCCTAGCTTGAATTTTCTTCTCTTTTCCTATTCTTTCCTTGCTGGATTTGGGCACATCCAAGGCTGACCTTGCTTGGGATTTTTCCTTGAGAATTTTCTCTCTCCAACCTTCATTGCATATGGACGTCCCCCCCTTATGTAGCTTGAATTTTTTCCAGCTCTTTGACCCCACTTTGCAACATCACATGAGGGTAAATCAATGCTCCCTTATCCCTTATTGACATGGCTAATTCTTACCCAAGTAAAATATGTATTTACCATTTATCAAAAATCATCAAAATCAACTCATTTATGGACCATGTTGCTGTCCACTTGGAGATGTCCCATGTAGCTGTCATTTTTGGCATTTTATGCCATGAAATTCCACTTGGTTTAATGCTCCATTACTTACCCTAGGTGCTTAGCTACTTAGATGGATATTTGGTAATTTTTAAAAATAAAAAATCCATGCATTATCCCACCTTGGGCGTCACCATGCATGCCACCACTCTATGCCTCCTTGAGGCTACATCTTAGCCATTTAAACCAAGCATTTAAGCTCTTGATTTTTCATGAATTTTAGCATTTTAGATAATTCATAAAATCCACTCAAATTACCCTTGCAAGACACCTCATTTGTGCCATTAAGCAATGCATTTAACCTCTTTGCTTTTACATAAATGCTATGGTACTTTATGGTGCACAAAGTCAAAGCTATGCATATTTTTTTGATTAAGCATATTCTCATGATAATTAGCTTAATCTAATCCTTCCATAGCATTAATCATATAATTTTATCCACCCATTTCAAATTTCGTCTCAATACGACTTTTCTATCTCAAATTATGATCATTTGAAATTAACTTTTGGGTTTGAGATGAAAATAAATAATTATCATCTTAATCTCATCACATTTTCCTTAATCCAATTCATCCATAAGATTGAGGCCAAAGTTATGTGCTTATCTTTTAAATTTCATCTCAATCCGCCTTAAAGGCATCAAATTATAAATTTTCTAGTATTTTCCAACCTAATTTCATAATTATTATTCTAATTTCCATTAATCAAATCATGAAAATTAAAATAATTATTCATGACATATTAGCATTTCTCAATCCTCATTAAGCCCCTTTAGTCATATTGACTCACATTGGCTATGACGATTAATCTTAACCACCATTCTTAATCATAACCCTAATTGCAAAATTCACCAATTCATGGAAATCATCCATAAATCAATCAATTCATACATGAATCATAATTACAGTTTAAATATACTTATATGAGTTCTACTTGGGTCTGGGTATTACAATAGAGTGCTTTGTATATATGTAATTTGAATAAAAAATTCAACATCATTCTAACTCTTTAAATGCTAACTTTTCATCTTGCTATTACTAACCTCCTAAGTATACCTTATTCTATTTCCACACTTTATATGCATACATTATAGATTTTCTTTCAAAATTTCACAAGAAGAATCAAAAGCATCTAGGTCCAACAACTAATCTCCTATGCAAAATTTCAAAATGTTGGCTCAGTTGAGCCTAGCCAGCACTCTATTTTTATCAATTCTATTTTTGTAATATATATTACAATCAAGTTCCAAAATAATATCTCATTTTTCCATCTTACAAATTACTCTTAAAATACTTCTAATTTTTTTTAGGATCCAAATACAACTACTACGTTTAATCATAATTTCAAATATACACACTACAAAAAATCCTAGATATACCCACTGTGTTTGTAATTAATTCCAAGAATGCACATTCTGTTAAAAACCGTTAGTTAAAATTTTTAAATGCCCAAAATATTCCTGTTATAAAATAATAAAAATGAAAAATAAAATTAAGGCACTAGAGCTCATGTGTAATTAAAGTATTGGTGAGTTATGACATGTAAATTTTCAATTATGATCAAATTTTGGGCATATTAGTAATTTCACATTCTAATTAACGACTTTAACTCACGGATTTCGTGTTTTTTAGATTAACTGTAAATATGACGGGTATATTTAAGATTTTGGAAATATAGTATACATATTTGGAATTAAGGTCAAATAATAGATATATCTAGGAAAAGCCCTATTTTTTACAAATTTTCTTTCAAGGCCTAAATTAAGGAGCAATTAGGATTAAATTGCTTGCGCACCAAATCTGATATGACGCGCCTGGAATGCTCGGTTCTGCACTATGACAATGCTCAATCAAGTGATTAGTACCCAAAAAAAAAAAAAAAAGTTATATATATACGTTGCATAAGGACACTCATGCTTTTAAGTCTCAACAGAGGTCAAAATCCAAAGTGTAGTAGGCTGGCTTTGCATCGCGTTTATATCCAGCCAAAAATTGAAACCCTTTCACAATGAAAAGAAAAAAGATAGTCGTGTCCCACGTTTGGGAAAAATGGCCCTTGATTGTACAAGTACAACAGGAATTATTAATCCTGAGAATTCCTTGTTTGAAATATGAGGTACGAATCCAATGATTTCTGAGAAAAAATGGGCACATGCATTGACAATATTCATCAAAGCAGTAGTGCTACTTAATTTAAAACATGTCCTTTATAAGGGTGGGATTTCTTTTTTCCCAAAACTTTTTAATCTATACAATTATTCTATTTTTAATTATTTGTTCATTTTTTTATACAACTATCCTATTTTTACTTATTTCTACATAACTACTTATATAACTAACTTATCTATTTTAAACTTATTCTCTTTACTTCTCATTATTACTCTTATTATATAACTTCATTTTCTCTACTTTCAAAACTTTATATGTCAAAAGCTTTTCATCAAAAGTTTTATCACTTTCTAAACACACCCAAAATATGAATGCATTGATTGCTATTATGTTGTCCCTTTATTAAAAATAATAATAACTTTAACTTATGCATTGGGTATTATTATGCTATACATTTATCACGATTATTTGTCTAATTATTTTTAAAAAAATTTATGTACTTTTTATATTACAATTGAAATTTTATTTCTCTTTCCAGGTAGATGATTACTGCCACGTACGTTTTGATACATTTTTTAAAAAAAATTATCTTTCCACCTTATTGCAAGTGTATCCAAAAGGACAAAGTTCTTGGGTTAATTTTAACTACTTTTCATGTTCGTAACAACTTTTAGGCACGTGCATTAGGTGTCGTTATGTTATCATTATATCACAATGGGTATTATTATGTTCTTTTGGATGCATGTGCATTTTAAATGTATTAAAAATTGGAAAGATTAAAAATGAATTTTTAATTCTTGTGCAGCATACCAATAATAATCTAGCCGAAAGATTAAAAAAAAAGTTAAAATTTTAAATTTATTTACTTTGAGTCCTATACAAGCAAATTCATATAACTCTAATCAAATTTTCACCTTGATTAATAATAGCAAATTTACTTCAACCATTGTATTTATCAACATTGTTTAACTATTATCGAGCGTCATCCTAATAAAAATGTACATGAGACACATTTACTTAAAAGTATATATATTATGAAAAATGCTTAAATACACCATCCACACACGTGAATTAGAATGTAACAACATTTTGTACATTCTTTTATCAACATAGTAGTGTCATTTTAAATAGTTTAGATATTAAAAATACAATTTTGAAATTGATATTTAGCACCAAATATTTTCTTATATTGATTTTATATTTTTGTAAATGAGGTTCATGCACAATAATACTATACACATGATAGAATTTTCATGATAATATAAATGTTTCTAAATACAATATAAAGTGGATTTTTCATCAATTAAATTATAAAACAAACAATCTTGCATGGACATCGGGTTTCATAGAATTAAAACTCTTTCCATACAATCATACTAGGAACTTGATTCTGTGTACTCGGGTGCATTAAACCCATTTTAACCTATTTTTTATTTTTTAAATTTTTTATACAAGTGTTAATCTAAGTTTATTTAACATGCGTATCAATTTTTACCATTTTTGGATTATTTTGGACATTTATTTTTTATTTTTGAAAATCAGCAACATTTTAGGAATTTAAAATTACTAAAAATGTCACTGATTTTCAAAAATCAAAAATAAATATTTAAAATACTCCAAAAATGGTAAAAATTGATAGACTTGTTTAATACATATAGATTAACAGTTGTATAAAAAAAATTTAAAATAAAAAAATGGGTTAATGCACTCGGGTGCATTGAAGCTAAGTGTACCCGGGTGCACAGGATCGGGGTCCATCATACTATGGGTGTGTTTGGTAACCATCAAAATTTATCAATTAAAACTTTTCAATCTAAAAATATTTACTTTTCATACCTACCGTTTTTAATCATTTTGTATATCTTTCTGTACAATTATCCTACTTTTTAATAATTTTTATATAACTACTTATATAGTTAACCTATTTATTTTAACTTTTTTCTTTTTAGTCATTACCATTACCCCTATCATATCATATTATTTTCTTCAATTTCAAAAATTTTACACTAGAAACTTTCTTCGAAAAAATTTATCACTTCTCAAACATACCCTGAAGGAATAAAAAACACCGAAATCATTCACGTGGGAAATTTTATAATTTTCAAACTTACAGCCATCTTCCAAAAAGTAGCAAAGTTAAAGGTATAAAGCTTCAATTTGAAAATTGATGTACCTACACGTTGTAAAGAATGCGGCATCATGTGTTCCGCATGCACAAGCCGCCAACTCATAAGCATAATTCCACAGGTCATAGTTGGCTGGTCTTCCTCACAATTTCCTAACGGCAGCCTGCCAGAAAAAGAGAAACTTGAGGTGCGCGGTCAAAATACCTGGAAAAATTTGTACACCTCATTGTCCATGTGAATTTGAAGGGCAAGGGCAAGGGATGAAACTGATATCAGCAAAAATAGGAAGAGATGTATAACAGCAGCTTATAGTACTATCAATATTATTACTTGGAGATTTTGTTTATAAGAAGAGCTAATTTATATAAATTATTTATAATTATCTCCTAGACTCTTAGCTAATTGAATATTTTTTAAACGGGAATATTTATGAAACCGGGTTTCATAGAAGTGATTTCGTGATTGAAATGTTGATTCTTGATGGAAAATCCAATCCATTTATTATATTTAACACTATTTGTTTAACTAGGATACCAAGTTTCATCCCATTCCAATTTGTGGATAAGCCACATTTGCTCAAAAATAGGTGCATTCATGTGTAAAATATGAAAAAAGCTTAGATTCATTGACACATGTAGAATGTAATAATATTTTACAGGATCATTTATCTACATATTATTGATATTTTGGAAGTTGAAAAATTACTTTAAAGTTAATATTTTAATATTGAACAAACGATTTTATTATGGGTGCGTTTGGCAATGAGAAAAAAATGTCAACTTAAAACTTTTCAATCTAAAACTTTTCACTCTCTATAATTATCATATTTTGTAATTATTTTTTCACATTTTCTCATACAACTACCCTACTTTTCAATTATTTCTACACAATTACTAATACAATTAACCTATCTATTTTAACTTTATCATCTTTACTCCTCATCATTACCCCTATCATATCACATCATTTGACAATTTTTACTTTCCAAAATTTTTCATCAAAAGTTTTATCCATTCCCAAACACACCCTATGTTGATTTTACAGATTTATAGAGGGACCTATATACAGTGAAATTAAAAAAATAAAAGGATTACCAAGATACTATAAAGATGCTAAAAACAATAGATAGAGTGAATTTTCTATCAACTATCAAGATTTTAAAAATGGAAGGGGTTTCATAGAAGAGGGATTTCATAGAAGCATCCCCGTTTTTTAAAAATCTAAACTATTTATCATATTTATACATGTATTATTTATCTGTGTTGGTATCTTGTTTGTATCTCTCTTTTATTTATTGATTTTTAATAATCAAAATAAAATACCAAATAACTATGAAAAGCATTAAATGTCAAAAGAAGAGAGACCTACATAGCGCTCACATATTTGGAAGAAAATTAGGACAATGTGTGTCACTTCTCCCACCATGTTACCTGCTCACATCTCTACTCATTGTCCGTTGGAAAGCATATGCTCACATATCTACTCATTGTCCGTTGGAAAGCATTATATTTTTGGGACATCATAGAAAAAGGTGCCACTACCACTAGGGGAGTAGCCTAACGATGGCACGTTAGCTCTTTTTTTTTATTAGAATGTAGACACTTTAACATATCATATTATAAATTAGGCCCTGCACAACCCTTGCGACAGAGGGATATTTTTATAATGTCCCACACTTTGCGGGGATAACTATAAATACTCTCATTACAAAAGCAATATTTTTCCTACACTCCCACAAAGGAGGTTTCGAGTAAGGATGGCTAGCAAAATGCTATTATCCTTGACTAGCAGGACAAGTCCTTTCTAGCATAGCACATAGTACTTTTTTTTTTTTATGAAAAGAACACCCTATCCTCCCACCTCTCTGTTCGGAGGGGGTTTGGGATAGCGGAGTCCAAGCAATTCATTGCCAAAAAATTGTCTGTACAAAGTTTTTCCAAAATAATCTGGGGTGGGTTACCCCACCACACAAGGCCACCCGTACCAGAAATAGATACAAAATCAGCTAAGGTATGGGCAACAGTATTACCATGCCTTAGCACATGAAGAAGAGAATAGAAAGGGAATGAAGAGAAAAAGGATTTAATTTCCTCAATGGTCGCCCCAACTGGTGAGAAAATTTGCTCGTCCTTCAGTATGTAATTGACAAGAAGAAGAGAATCAGTTTCGAACTGCACTTTCTCCAATCCAAGTCGAATTGCCCATTTGATTCCCAGGATGAGCGCCTTCGCCTCCATGCAAAGTGGACTCATAGCACCCCCGAGCCTCCAACCTTTAGCTCCCACAAAACTACCGTTAGAATCCCGAATAATAGCGGCACACCCATGAGAGTCAGCATGTCTCCTCGCATCTACATTCAACTTGAGAAAGCCGACTGGGGGTTTCGCCCATCTGACCGCTAAGGGTCTATCCATCAACCCATCCAGAATAAGGAGTTTGGCTCTCTTTGTTTGCTCGAGGAAGTCGGTGCACCACTCAATGATGTTTCCAAAAGATGGCGGTACTCCCTCCTCCCTGAATTTGTTTCGCATAAACCAAACCCGCCAGCAAAATGTGATGAGAAAGCCAAGTCGACCCTGCCTATTGGATGAGACCATGCCGCGGAACATATCCTGGATCGATCCCGAAGAGACTGAAATTGTGGCAGCTTTCACGAACGCCGCCCTGATGTGGTGACAATTCATGAATAAATGAGTGGCATCTTCAGTCTCCGATCTACAAAACAGGCAAAATGTGTCGACATCAATGTTTCTCAGCGATAAATTAAATCTGGTTGGGAGGGCATCTTTGAATAGTCTCCAGCCAAAAATCATGATTTTGCTCGGGTGCTTCGTCTTCCAAATAGCCTTGAACACTGTAAGATCTGATTGGTTTGTCGTAGTCCTGTTCAGCATTCTATAGGCGGACCTGACAGAAAAACAACCATTGGGTTCATGTTTCCAAAACAGCCTATCCTCCACGGAACAGGAAGGAAGGGGAACCTGACACACACTTCTCCAGCCCTCCTCTCCCGCAGCCGCCACAACTCTCTCTCTGATCCACCTGTGCCCAGCTTCGTTTATGAAAAACTTCACTTTCACATCATCCGGGAAATTCCGCAGGAGGGGGCCCGCCATGGGCAAACGGTCCTCCATCCATACGTCCTTAAAAAATTTGACCCGCTCACCATTACCAATTCGCCACTGGAAACCGTCCCGGATCAACTCCATAGCCTTCGTGATGCTCTTCCAGGTGAAGGAGTCAGAGGCTCTAGGAATTGAACTCCAAATATCGCCACTAGGGAAATATCTTGCCTTGAGAACCCTGTAGCAGAGAGAATCTGTATGCGTCATGAGGCGCCAAGCTTGCTTGCCAAGAAGAGCAATATTAAACAGATGTAACTCCCTAAATCCCAAGCCGCCCGATAGCTTTGATGTGCACATATCCCTCCAGGCGACCCAACACATCTTCCGTTTGTTCTCCGTTTCCCCCCACCAAAATTTGCTTAACATCCTGTTAATCTCGTTACAGAAAGCTTTTGGGAGCATAAAGATGTTCATGGAGTATGTCGGAATAGCCTGGGCGACAGCCTTGATGAGAACCTCCTTCCCACCCCATGAGAGGATTTTGCCCTTCCACCCCTGAATTTTGTTCCATATGCGTTGCTTGAGACCTTTGAACATGTGGTTTTTGGCTTTGCCAAGCCAAGCCGGGAGTCCCAGATAGCAGTCGAAACTCTGGCCCGTAGTTCCCAACAGGTGGGTTAGTTCATTTCTCACAGAACTGCAAACATTTGGGCTGAAAAATAGCAGTCTTATCGACATTGACCACTTGCCCCGACGCCTCCGCATATTGTAGAAGAATAGCCAAGAGATTTTGGACATTCCGCCTTGTCGCCCTGATAAATATAATTGCATCATCCGCAAAGAGAAGGTGGGTGATAGGCGGTCCCCTTGGATTTAGTTTAATGCCAGTGATTTTCCCTCCACATGCCTCTCCAGCGATAAGAGCGGAAAGACCCTCGGCACATAAGATGAAAAGGTAGGGAGATAACGGATCACCTTGCCGAAGACCTCGCTGTGGTGTGAAGTATCTTGACTTAAATCCATTAACATTGACCCTGTATCTCACCGTAGAAATGTAGCTCATTATCCATCCGATCCACACCGGCCCAAAGTTCATTGCTTCCATAATGTGTTTTAAGAAGTCCCACTCCACCCGGTCATAAGCCTTGGACATATCAAGTTTGATAGCCATTTCCTGCTTCATACCCACCCTTCGCCTCCTCAAGGAGTGAATGACCTCGTAGGTCACCAACATGTTATCAGAAATTTGCCGCCCCGGTATAAATGCACTCTGATATTCACTGATGATGTCATTGAGGCATAGCTTGACTCTGTTGGCCAGAACTTTTGCCAAGATCTTGTATGCAACGTTGCAAAGACTGATCGGGCAAAAATTTGCCAAAGACTGGGCACCAGCCATTTTCGGGATCAAGACGATAGTGGTGGCATTGTGCTTCCGGACCTGCCTGTGTTGGCTCTCCAAATCTGATTGTTCCATGAATTGTTTGCACCATAGATAAATATCATGCCCAACAGTTTGCCAGTGTTTTTGAAAAAACTCCGCTGACATTCCATCTGGCCCCGGCGCCTTTGTTGGGCTCATCGACTTAACTGCTTTGACCACTTCATCAAATTCGAGAGTTCTAGTCAATGAAGTCCTCTGCTGATCCAAAATTTTTGATGAGATAGAAGCATTCAACCAGTCGCTAGTCGATGAATCGGAGGAAGAGAACAGAGAAGAGAAGTGAGCCACAGTCATTTCCAGCATCTCATCTTGATCACTGACTCATTGCCCATTATGATCCATTAAGCCCTCAATAGAATTGGCCCTTCTGCGATAGGACGCCATATTGTGGAAGAACTTCGTGTTCCTGTCCCCCTCGTGAAGCCAATGGGTCTTAGCTCTTTGCCTCCATAATTGTTCGTCATCGCCGAGAAGAAGATTAATTTAGGCTTTAGTGCAGTTAATAGCATCATCTCTATGGTCAGTGGGGTTCTGAGCCATAAGAGAGGCCAACTCCCTTTGCCTTTGTTCAATGACTTTCCTGAGATTCCCCCGTTTCCGACGGTTCCACTTAGATAGATCCGTGCTGCATGATTGGATCATCCGATCGAGGGGGATCTGACCAGAGAGGCCAAAGCTCTGCTGCGAGGTCCAAGCATTATTAACAATCTGATGGGATTCCTTATCTCTAGCCCAGAACAGTTCATAACGGAATTCCCTTGGGGGTTTGCTTCGGCGTGTCAAAGTGTTCAATACCAACCAAAGAGGACAATGATCCGAGTAGTTCGCCGCAACATGGAAGATTTTTGCATGAGGGAATAAGGCCAACCAATTTTGCGTTGCCATGCCTCTGTCCAGTCTGGCCTCAACCCGATGAGAACCCCTACGATTGTTGCTCCACGTCATGGTTGACCCCACAAAACCAATATCCGCCAAGTCGCACCCATCCAAAGCATTACAGAATGAATCCATTTGATGTTGGGGTCGAAGTCTCTGGCTCAGATACTCATCTGGCCCCGTAACCTCGTTGAAGTCGCCCATTACTATCCACGATGCCTCCATCCTCTCACTAAGAAGTCTCAGAAGCTGCCAAGTATGACCCCTCAGATGCGGTTCAGGGTGGCCGTATAGTCCTGTGAACCTCCACCCCAAAATCATTGCATCAATATGGTTATTTGAATAGCTCTTGATTACAACAGGAAGATCATTCTGCCAGAGTAATGCAATCCCGCCCCTTCTATCCGTAGAATCGACCGCAAGACAACAATCATACTTGAGTTTATAACGAATTCCATC
This sequence comes from Annona cherimola, assembly GCA_030490835.1. Taxonomy (NCBI): domain Eukaryota; kingdom Viridiplantae; phylum Streptophyta; class Magnoliopsida; order Magnoliales; family Annonaceae; genus Annona; species Annona cherimola. Next base: position 29,443,012 of record CM059971.1, on the reverse strand, counting down.
CATTTCCATAGAGGTCCTCTTTGTCTCAGAAAGAAAAATCAAACAGGGAACTTTTTGCTTGACAAGGTCAAGGAGACAGCGAATCGCCCGTGGGTTCCCAAGCCCACGGCAATTCCAAGCCAGGATAGACATGTTACTCGAGGTGGGCCTGAGGGACCCCCTCAGACACCACCTCCTTATATTCAGAAAATTTCTCCCCTTTTGGCCGTTTGGGAATGATGTTGGGCTCCTGCAACTCCCTATCTGCCCTTCGTTTGAAAATTCCCTCCTTCGGTATCGTACCTTGGCCGCCTGCCGAGCTGGGATTTTCCCCTCCCGCCCTCCTTTTCCATCTGCCCCTCACTTGTGTATTTTTTGTCCTTCCCTCTTTGGACAGGCAGGTGATACAAGTTCCCTGAAATTCAGTGCCTCCCCATCCCAACATTTCAGCACCAACAGTTGAAGGAGATGCTTGAAGCCTAACTGGAGCCACGCCAATCTAAATTTCCTGCATAGAGGCTTCGCAGATATCCTCTTCCATTGCAGATTGGTGCTGATGGGAGAAGTTCCTAACCATCTGCCCCGACTCCAGCCTTGTTGGCAAATGATTCAGAGGAGCATTCCAGCCCAACTGCTCGGGTGGAGGTGAACGACACGGGTCTGCACTTGTTTCAGCCTGCATCTGGATATGGTTCACCAAAATAGTACCCTGATCGCTGGATGATGGCAGCACATGCCCAGAACGCCACTGCCGCTGATGACAATCTGGATGGTCACGTGGATGGCCCCAAGGTTCCCTTCCTTCGTGATCGTTACTTGCCTGTTCAGCCGAGCAAGGCACCTGGTCATGCCTAGGATTTTCCCCAGAAACCTGCTGCTGGACCTGCACCATTTGCATGACGGGTTGGCTAGCAAGAGGAGACGCCTGCGACTCAATTTGGGAGTTGTGTTGCTGACCCTGCAATATGTGCATACCACGCTGGTTGGGCAGCGGTTTTGCCGCCCACTCATCATGAGAAGTGAGTCGATAATGGCAGTCCCGTGTAGGAGGATGGCTCATCTGCTCTTGGAACGGCAGCATTTCCCCACATTGCTGTTGGTTTGTGACGTGAGTCCCCGAAGCATCTCCGCTGGCCATCTGGTCTTCATCGACCCTATTTATCTCGCCCAAGTATTTCTTTGGGGATACCCTACTTCCGGACCCCAAACTGTCTCTCACTCGCAGTGGCCTGGTACCCACTCTCAGTGCACTCCCATACGGCAGATCGGCTTCGACCACGGTATTGGTTCTGTTTCCCAATTGCTTGCAGTCCTTAAACGCATGTCCCATGATCCCGCATTGGTAACAGAATATCGGAAGCTTTTCGTATTGGAATGGGATCCATGTTCTCCCCTGCTTCCCCACTTGAATGAACAAACCTCTTCGGATCGGTTTCCTACAGTCAATCCATACTTTCACTTTCAGCTCCATGTCAAATGCTTCAATGGAGTCAACAGCTTCAAATGTCTCACCAATTCGACGTCCCAGCTCAAGTTTTTCAACTAGTTGGGGGATCCCCCTGATATGCACCCATATAGGCATTTTTGCAAGTATAACATGGGCAAGATCTATATCCTCGTTCAGATCCGTGATGACCACCAGCTGTCTGTCATACAGCCATGGTCTCCCTGCGAGGACCCTCTCCTTGTCTTCCTGGTTGGAGAAGACCACCTTGTACAGGTTCTCTCCCAAATCCACGAAGTGAAAACTGCCTGTAGAACGCCAAAGTCTCCGCATCATGGTTTTTAGCAGCTCTCGATTGTACTGCTTGGACGACCAAACCGAACATAAGCAAGTCACATCTGCTCCCGGGGAAATTTTCCTTATTGCTGATCCAGAGATCGTCATGGTTTGTAGCTCCTCCTGGAGGAGATCCTCCACGCTCGGGTTCATGGCAAAATCTCTCTGTCGAAGACACTCCGTCGCCCAGACTTACCACCGTTAGCACCTGTTCTTTCGCCGTAGCAGAAGCCCCTCTAGCTCTTCGAATCTTCGCCGGCTTAATCACTTCCCTCTTCTCCGACGGATCTCTGGGCCAGGACCTCCACCCAGCGCCGAAGCACGAATAAATCGCCTATTCGGGCCACGCGGGGAAGGACAGACTTACAAGCTATTACATGTATGTGAATATAGCATAGCACATAGTACTTGTAGTCGTTAACAAGTTCAAATCGAAAGGGAGAGCATTTGTCTCCCATTTGTTGAGTGAGCTTGTGTCTTATAGATGTAAGACTAAAAGAAAGAAAATGACGCTATTGTTTGAATTTGCTTCCCCACATTTTATTAAAAATTTTTAAATAAAAATATTTTTGATTATGTATATTGTGCTGACTATATGAGTGAGTATATGAAATGACTAGCATTATTGTGACTGAGGATGTGCCTCAGTAGTCACGGCTTGGCCCCATATGATTTGCAAGTCGTGCTCGACTATTCCTCAACGCAAAATGTATAATAGTCTTTAGGAGCAGTATATTAGTAATAGCATTTCTTCATGTTGTGAAGATTTTCTTGTCCCCTTAGCGGTAGGGGTATTATTTTATGCGTATTTGCATGTACTAATCTATAATATCAAATGACTTATTATGTATACTTACGTCAAAATTACTAACATTATTTATTATTTCAAAAAATCAAATATATTCAATAAAAGATGATAAGTTTTATAAAATATCAATTTTAATGAAAGTAAATTTTAGTAGCATGATAAAATAAATAGTTTTTTAGACAAAATAATTTGTTTAAAGTTGGAAAAGTTTAAGTTAAGAGAAGGGAGCGGCATGGATATTATATTGAATGAGTGAATACTCTTGAGGTTTTTCACGTGCAAATCTGACTTTGGATTTGTCGCCAATGAGTGATTAGCAATACGCGCTTCCATGTCAGCTTTTGCGTGCGCTCGAATATCAGCATGCATGGTTGGATCCTGGTCTGGCAGGTGTCATCTACAGGCGATCCTAAATTCCAAATTCTAATAAAGAGTTATAACAAGATATCATAACGATTCCACTAATGATTGATTGGATTTATTACATTCATTAAGATATGTAGTGGGCTGGGCCGAAATTATTATAAAGGAATTACTTTGATACATTATGCACTATTCAGGTAATTTTTGTTATCAAAACAATGTAATATGATTACATATGTTTCAGATTTTTATAATTGAAGTGATATCTTAATTAGTTATCGCTACCAAACCTTTTTCCTTATTTATTCTTCCCAATTACAATTATTTTTCACATATTTTATTAGAAAGTTTTGGCATGAACTCAGGAGATCGCTCGATTACATAGAAGCGGTTTTATATAATTTCATTATTTTTGTTACATTAATTATTGATGCAAAATCTAATTTATTCATGTATTTCACATTAGTTGTTTTGCTAAAAGACCGAGTTTTATCTAAATCAAATATGTATATGGCTACATTTGATTTAAAATAGATATATTCAAATGTAAACTAGAAAAAATGCTTAGATTTATTTACATATGTGTTAGAATATAATAATACTTTATAAAATCATTTATTTATATAACAACAATATTTTAGATGGTTTTGATGTCTGATATTTAGGATTAAATTATTTTATTTTATTAATTTTAAATATTCGTAGATAGGGGTCATGTAAATTGATCGTAGACAAATGAAAAATGGGACCCTTTGCCGTCCCCTCTAAAATAAAGGGTCCCTTTGCAACCTTCGAACCAAGCGAGCCCTTTACTATTTCTCTACCACAAAAGAACCCTCAATAGCCCTCTCACAAAAAGGATTCTTTGCTGCCCTTCTATCAAATATCAATCGGGATGAAAATTAATATAATAGTATAATACATTATTATAAATATAATGGGTTGAGTAGATTTTAATTTTATCATCATGTGAAGTCTATTTCAGTATAATTACGGTGCAGTGACACTACACTTGAATATTCGATATGTATTACATATCAATTCATCTTGTAATGAAGCCCTGAAACAATTCTTACAAGTGTCAATAGGAAGATCACAAGCTCCAAGATATTAAAAGGGTGATAAAGCTTCCATACTGGGCTTCGAGTCAGGTCACTAACTTAAGAAGACATGTCCGATGTCACCTACGCTAGTCGTAGGTGGTGAATAAAGCTAGAAGTTAGTTTTGCTAAAACTAAAACTGGAGAGATGAATTTTTTTTTTTTATAGGCGAGAGACTAATAAACTATTTTCCAACCTTAGCGAGTTAGAAAAGCAGAAACCCGCACCCTAATTGCAATTTACTAAAACCGCGTGATTGTGCACCCTTAGCATTAATTGCATTATTTTCAACCCAAAAAGTTAAGCTGGAAAACGATTTCTTTCGTGAGAGTTTTTCTGTCAAAATCCAGTCAATAACGCTGCTGGCAACATTTTCCCATAGCCCACATTCTAATTTGATCTTTCAATTAAAATCATGAAGAGGTGGATTCAATGTATGGAATGTGTATGATATGTACGTTCATATACATAGATGCCCGTGGGCTCCATGGTGGTTGATTTTGGCCAGAAACGTCCATTTTCCCCGCGACAATGACCACCTTAAACGGCTACAAATGTCAAAAAAGCGGAAGTCATCTTTCAAATATTCTCTTACTTGTCATTCAGTCCACTTTCTAAAGTTGGTTGCAATTGATATCCATAGTAAAAATTTACTTGATATAGAGAATAGAAACTTGAATAGTTGATAGAAAATAAAATACCAACCATTTTTAAGGTAATTTATAAATACATTTACTTAGTTTGACCATAATTTACAAACATACCTACATAGTTATAGAAATCGCATTTGACCATAATTACGAATATACTCATGTCGTTATTACGTTGTTATTACACCATTATGTCAAGAGTATATTTATAAAGATATGTAAACTATGAAAGCATAATTGCAAAAAACTAAATATAACCACTTAAATTTTTAAAATGCAAATATCCTCAAGTAGTTTGCATATTTTTACACACATACTCACGCTGTGATAGTGTAGTAATGACGCTATAACAATGTGGTATATTTACAATTATGCTTGAATTATGTTGAGTTATTTGCAATTTCTAAAACTATGTAGGCAGAAATTGCAATTATAGTCAAATTAAGTTGATGTATTTGCAAATCAACCTTCATTTGTATATTTGTAAAAAAAAATTATTCACTTACCTAAGCAACAAAGGGTGTGTTTGACAATGTTTCAAAGTTGTGAAATTATAACTTTTCAATTTAAAATTTTTTACTCTTCATAATTACCTTTTTTAATCATTTCTTCACATTTTCCTATATAAGTACCCTACTTTTCAATTATTTTTACGTAACTACCCGCATAACTAGCCTATCTATTTTAATTTTATCCTCTTTACTAGGTATCTTTACCGCTATCATATCACATTGTTCTACAACTTTTATTTTTCAAAACTTTTCATCAAAAGTTTTATTACTTCCCAAACACAACCAAACATGATACATATAGTATCATAAAAGAATTCTGCTTATATATAACCTACTTTTATTTAAGGTTATCCATTTTTCACCTTAATAATTGAAAGAAAATTAACTTCATTTATTGTATTTAATATTATTTATATTATCATAAAAAGGGGTACTTCTATGAAATCTCTCTCCTATGGAACCATCTCTGTTTTTAATGTTTAGATAATTGATAAAAAATTCATTCCATCTATTATATTTAGCATCATTTATATTATCACAAAAAATATTTTTATTAGATAGTCTATGAGCCCCATTTACAAACATATAAAATCATCATAATAAAATAATTTAATGCTAGATATCAATTTTAAGTAATGTTTTAACATCCGAAATATCTAAAATATTACTATTATGTGGACAAATGATTCTATAGAATATTACTACATTTTAATGTGCATGCCAATGGATTTAAATATTTTTCAAATTGACATATGAATCTATCTATTTTTGAACAAACGTTGTCTATGCATATATTGAATTTGGATAAAACATGGTCTCCTGACTAAAAAAAATGATGTCAAATACTAAAAAATAATGTTAAATACAGTAAATAGATTGAATTTTACATCAATCATCAACATCTCAAAAATGAAAGAAGTTCTATAAAATTGCTTTTATAAAATCTTGTTTCATAGAAGTATTCCCCCTCATAAAAATACTATCATTGTCTAATATTATTATACATGTGTTATGTTTACAAATGTGTTAAATCAATTTAATAAAATATTTTGATTTCGAATATCAATTTCAAAGTTATATTTGCAACATCTAAATCATGAAAAATATTATTACTACGTAGATAAATTTTTTTATAAAATATTGTTATATTCTCATATGTATGTGAATTGATCTAAATATTTTTTGTAAATACATATATATAACATCTTTCATTTATATGAATCAGTATCTAAGCTAAACAATGATGTTATATAGAATAAATAGAGTAGATTTTTCATCAATCACAAAAGTGAGAAATATAGGTTATATAGAAAAAAAACCGCTTTGTAAAATGACATGAACAAATTCTAATTTTGAAAATAAAAGAAGCCCCTGAGAAATTTTAGGTTTGCCTAAAAACTTTTTTGTACGTATTTTAGTTTTTTTATAAAATTATCCCATATGTACTTAATTCATACTAAAAAAGTATAAGAAAATTCATACGAGTTTTACCGTTTTCGAAAAAATTTTAAAATACAAAAGGGCAAAATTTTTTTTTATAGTAAAAGGAGCAAATTTTTAAATAAATGTTTAACGTGCAGATTTTTCCCATAAGGTCTTCTTTTTTCATTCTGATTTTTTTTTTTTTTTTTTTTTGCATTTTGAATCTCAGTCAAACTCCATAAATTAACCAGATTTATTTTTTACACTATTTTATTGGCACGTCCGCCGTCTATGATTAAAAATCCAACTTTCTTGGCCATTATTAAAAATCCAATCCAATCATTAGTTTCATATATTAGGGTAATTTGCAAATATATCTATATGTTTGACATAATTGCAGAAATGGCCACATAGTTCATGAATTGTAGACTACTACCCTATACCAAAATGGTATGCATACCCACTGATACCAGCTGGCATCAAAATGAGCAATTAAATTGTCTTTTTTCCGAAATTAGCCTCAATTTAGGTACACTACTAGAGCATGAAGATAGCTTGTGCATAGACTCACATATGCTGCTAGAGCACTCTGCTAGAGCACTAGAACACCAATGCCCCATCTTCCCAATTCGAGCAGCAACCACAATTTAGCTACAAAGCCAAGAGATGCCATAAGCTGTTGCCTAATCGGCATCACTCGGCCTCATCATTGGTATAGGGATTTGTGAGATTTAAGCAGAGAGGCAAATCCACCATCCACCAGATATCCAGATAGTGTCGAATCTTTGTGCACAGCTAGCGAAATCAATTGATCCAAGAGGCCTATATCACGGTGACAACAACATCTCCATTAGGGCCCATTGCCCGAGAAATTTCGCCCAAGGAGTGTTAGAATTTTCTTTGTTACATGATTACAAATGGAGGCAAGGTTCCCTCGGGATTCGATCTCAGAAACGTCACTCGTGCACTCATGCCCTAGTACACAAGGACTGTCTAAATTTTAAGATTAACAAATATCTGAAAAAATCATTGACTTCAAGGACAAAAACTTTTCATCTAAAATTTTTTAATCTGAAACTTTTCATTCTCTACAACTTTTCTATTTTTTAATTATTTTTTTATATCTTTCAATACAAACTACTCTACTTTTCAATCATTTCTACACAATTACCTATACAACTAACCTATCTATTTTAACTTTGGGGACGTTTGGTAACGTCCCACCATGGTAACCATGGTTTTTCCATGGTATTTCGTTTCCCAATGCTAATTATTATTCTATCAATCATATTATTTTTTCCATTTTTACCTCTACGTTCCAATCATTTTCCCTATCAACTATATACAACAAACCTATTTATTCCAACTATACATCTATCATTTCCTATCAATCACACATTTTTCAAAAAATTCTCTTTTTCATTTTCCACTCTTTCTCACAATCCCATCATTTTACACCTATCCAAACATCCCCTTTATCATCTTTACTCCTCATTATTATCCCTATCATATCACATCATTTGACAACTTTTATTCTTCAAAACTTTTCACCAAAAGTTTTATTCATTCCCAAACACACCCGATATTTCTAGGAGCTGTGGTTGTCATCATCTTTTTCTCGGTTTCCTCAAGTACTCGGGTGCAGCTACATAAATAAAATATTCCAAGTACTGAGAGGAGACGATGGGGACGTTCATTAACATGCTACTATGGGAACCATAGTTTTGCCATGGTATTTGATTTCCTAATATTAATAATTATTTTATCAATCGCACTATTTTTTTCATTTTTACCCCTACATTCCAATCATTTTTCCTATCAACTACATACAACAAACATATTTATTCCAACTATATCCCGTATCATTTCCTATCAATCACACATTTCTCAAAATATTCTCTTTTTTATTTCCCACAATTTCCTACAATCTCACTATTTTACACATTAACAAAGATCCCCCATGTCTACATCATCTTTGTTGTTGGGGATGAACGTTCCGCACCCATGATAGGGCTTGAAGGTGGAGGTCGGGAGGCTGTTGAGGGCAATTTCCATATACAAATATTTATTCAACCATACCCACCTTGTCGTTTCAAGCCAGTCACCAACATTGATACGCGTGCCATTTTGAGGTCGGGAGGCTGTTGAGGGCAATTTTCATATACAAATATTTAGGGTGTGTTTTGGTTAGGGGTAAAACTTTTAATGAAAAGTTTTTGAAGTAAAAGTTGTCAAATTGATAGAAAATGATGTGATATTATAGGAGTAATGATGAAGAGTAAAGAGAATAAAGTTAAAATGGATAGGTTAGTTGTATGGGTAGTTGTGTAAAAATGATTGAAAAGTATGGTAGTTTGTATTGGAAAATGTGAAAAAATAATTAAAAAATAGAGTAGTTATGGAGAGTGAAAAGTTTTAGATTGAAAAGTTTTGATTGACATTTTTTTACCCCAAACAAACGCACCCTTATTCAACCATTCCCACCTTGTCGTTTCAAGCCAGTCACCAACATGGATACGCGTGCCATTTTGGTTACACTATACGGGGTAATCTGCAATTCGATAAGCTACGTGGGTATGTTTTCAATTAGCATTAAACTATACAGACATATTTGCAAATTACTCCTTATATTATTATGTTTCTAGTCAGGAACTAAAATAATCTTTCAATCAAAGTTTCGTGCCGGTTAAAAAACAGTTTATATAAGGGATATACTTCAATTGTACGAACACCACTACTAAGGATCTGAGTACGTCAGCTCTATTTGAGACCACTTTGACCATTAAATCAAAATTCGATCTCCTAATTGCAGCTAAAATTATTTTTTATTTAATAATTCCAGTTTCATGCAAATTCGATCTCCTAATTGCAGCTAAAATTATTTTTTATTTAATAATTCCAGTTTCATGCAAATCAAATACGATTATGGTGTAAAATTGACCTAATAAATTGTTTGACTAAAAAATTGAGTTAAAGTTGTTAATTTAACGTTCATTTAAAACAACATTATTATATTTCATAAAAAAACAACGTTATCATATAAGCTGATGATTCATAAAATATTATAACATTTTAATGAATGATTCAATGAAATATCATAACGTTTTACTGTATGTATAAATGAATTTAAGTAATTTTTGTAATTTGCATATAATTATGTATTTTACCTAAATTTTCCCCCTTTAAAACTTTAATTAAAAATCATTTTTGTTATCTCAATAAAATAAATAATATTACACAAAATCAGTGAATTAAATTTTGAATCATCAAAATGAGCCTAATGAAGGTGACGTTGAAATATTCGGTGGTGTTGAGTTACATTGAAGTGTTTTCGCTTTCTACTTGTTTTTTCTATATTTGATATTTTAAATATCTAATTATTCTATTTTTTAATTTTACTTATATATTTTAATCACTTTCTTCCACCTTTTCCTATAAATGTAAGAGATAATAATGTAATATGATATGATATGGATAATGATAAGAAGTAAAGAGAATAAAGTTAAATAAATAAGGTAGTTACGAAAAAATATAAAAAAAAAATTCCTAAGATAGTTATATAAAAAATTTCAATAAATAATTAAAACATAAATTAGAAATAGAAGGAAAATTTTTTTTTGAAAAACATTTTTATTTTCCTTGTTACTAGATGTTTCATTATTCTTCTGGATTACAAATAACCAAATGCTGATTAGTTAAAAGAAAATACCTATAGGATGAATAAAAGAAAAGACAATGTGATATGATGAAGGTAATAATTAAAAGTTAAAAATATGAATAAAATAAACAGGATAATTGTAGGGAACAATGTGAAATAAATGTTAGAAAATAAATATTAAGGCAAAATATATAATTTTCAGTCAAAAGATTTCAAATCGCACATGGTTGATAAAGATTTTTCTTTGGTAGGAAGAAAATTGTTTCTTTGCATAGAATACCAGCGAGGCTGCATCCTTATTTGGCAAGGCTCATATAAGACAAATCCCCGCCGTCCAAGATACCTCCACATGTGTAAATTGGTGCTTCATCTTAGTTTGAAATTTGGTAAATTGATATTACAATCAAACGTGTCCCAAGATTCTCAATTCAAAGGTGGGGCCATTCAAACCTATTTACGCTTTTTTTTTTTTTTTTGGTATTTGTATAAGACAACATTTATATTACAATCAAACTTTTTTACGCGAGAGAGTAGGCTGACATCGATTCTGAATAAATATTATAAGCCCTTATTTATCCTTAGGAAAAACTACACATTTTCATTTATCATCGGAAGAGATAACGGTGGAGCTTGATTATATATATTATGATGTATTTTAAATTATTTATTTTTATAATTAATTATATTTTTCTGATTTTTCTTCAGAAATATGTTTTTTAAGCGAATTCAATCTATATATTAAGTTTTGTCATTTTATAATTCTTTTATATATATTTTTTTTATTTTTAAAATTAAATTTTTACATGATGAAAAATGACTTAAATGCCTTGAAATTAATGCTTTTTTTAAAAAAATAAATATGTAAAAATATTAAATGACAAAACTTGGTACATAAATCAAATATATTTAGGAAAAATGTTTATGAAAAAAATTAAATAAAAAGAAAAATAAAATAAAATAAATGAATGTTATATTTTAACTTAAAATACTATGTATATAATCATGCTTCTAACAATTTCTTTTTTTTATTATTATTATTTTTTTAAGGACAAAATTCTCACCTCTAGTTTTATCCTCTCATTTTTTTCGACAAGATATTTTACATCACATGTCAATGGTATTACAGTTAAAGAAGACAATAAGCTCCTAATATCAACAAAAAAGACCTCAGCGCTCTAAGATATCACTCAAGATTAAAAATAAAAAATAAATATCTAAAATACTCCAAAATAGTAAAAATTTATACAGATATTAAACACATTTATATTAACAATTTTTTAAAAAAAATTAAATTTTTTTTTAAAAATAAGTGTATTTGCTCCGTGCTACATACTCCCGAGCGCACGTGAATAACGATAGCATGGGATTCCAAAGCAAGTTGCATGCCAAGTATTGTCAGCGACTCGACCGCTGGCGCAAGCTACAGTGTCCCGGTTTTAACTTTTACCCCTGAAAGAAGTTCGAAGCTGCGTGGATGTTTTCGTGGCCGCTATCCATGACCGACGGGTTCAGCCCAGTCGGCGTTTCGCGGCTTTGAATGGAAGTCAACGAAGCCATCCCACATTCGGCGTGCAACTCGGGGGAAATGTTGTCCGTGCCTTGCAGTTTTACCCCACATGCTCGAGTATTTGTAAATATTCCACGTAACTTTAAATAATTGCAAATTGCCCTGCGATTACATAGCTAATTCTGCAACTTTAAAAACATAAGCACCTCAACAGTGACCTATGCGCCAAAGTGAAATTAGACATTTGTCACGTAAAAGCATGTACCGAGTGTGTTCGGGAAGTGAGAAAATTTTTAATGAAAATTTCTTGATGTACAAATTTTCGAAATTAAAAAAAAATGTGATATGATAAGAATAATGATGATTAGTAAAGAGAATAAAGTTAAAATAAATATGTTAAGTGTATGGGTAGTTGTGTAAAAATAATCAAAAAATAAGATAGTTATATAGGAAGAAATGAAAAAATAATTAAAAATATGATAATTACAAAGAACGAAAAAATTTTAGATTGTAAAGTTTTATATTGAAAAAAGTTTGATGCGTAAACAAACACCCCTACTATTTAGGTATTGTACAAAAATCCATCCACTAATTATATTTAACACCATCCATTTAATCGAGGTACCAAAAAAATAAATTTTGGTACTTTTTCTTAGAGATTAAAAAAAAGTACCAAAAATCTTTTTTTTTTTTTTGATTGGTACAATTACATATATCTCAATACATATTATACTTGAAGATCTGAGACATTCTTACAAATATAAGGGACACATATTCCCAAAGAAATCTGGAGACACAGCTCCACGAAAGAATAAGAAAGACACAGCTTCCAACAACCACCCGAGAGACCACATGCTCCCACACTCCATCCATCCAGGATATCACTTTTTGCTCCCACATATATTTTCCGCCCGAAGTCTGAACGCGATTCGAAGCTCCACCCGCTGCCGGCGCACATTTGCGCCACTGACAGCGAGCCTCGGTTGGTTACCAAAAATCATTTTGATTGGTATTGTTTTCTTTTTTTTTGGAATGATCACAGGGTACTCCACCCTGTACATCTGCTATCACACGAGGTCAACTTCTACACCTCAGCCATAAGAGGCTGGTGATACTCACAATACGCCACAGCGTTTGTTCGCGATCGGTGTCTTATGTGAGCCACACTTTTTTAAAAATATGTATATATTTTAAAATTCACCTGAATCCATCGGAGAAAGAATTTAACTGTAATAAAATTATTTCAAGGGAAATATTTCAGTGGTACCCAATATTACTCTTATGAAAAACTTATATTCAATCATAAATGCATTAGAATTTTATAATATTTAATAAAATCATTTATCGATAAACGAATAATGATTTAGTGGTTAGATGTTGAATTAGCAACTTTAAATTAAGATACAAATAAAATAATTTATCACATTCTTGTCAAAAAATTTATCGAATTGATTTTAAATCTTTCATAGATGGGACCCATGATTATATTTGATTTTCATGAAATTTGATTTTCAGTTACACAAATAATTTTAAATGTAACGAGCGGATTGATACCACTAAAGTGTATCCATGAATTATATATTTTGCGTATAATGATTAAAAAACACCACCCATTTTGTTTCCAAGTAATGATTGTTATTCATAATCATAGGCTTGGTTTGTTAGTTACCTATTAATATATTAAGGGTGTGTTTGTTTGGGATATAAACATGTCAACCAAAACTTTTCAATCTAAAATTTTTTACTCTCCGTAACTACTCTATTTTTTAATTATTTTTTTACATTTTTCTATACAAATTACCCTACTTTTCAATCATTTCTACACAACTATCTATACAACTAACCTATCTATTTTAATTTTATTCTCTTTATTTCTCATCATTACTCCTATTATATCACATCATTTTCTATTAATGTGACAACTTCTACCTCAAAAACTTTTGATCAAAAGTTTTACCCCCAACCAAACACACCCTAATATTATGAGAAAATATTTCCTAAAGTATATACAACCATTTTTTCCATAAATTCGAGAAACAGAAATTTTAGCTTTTTACAACAAAAGATTGTGATCGCCAAAAATCAAATTTATTAATTTTTAGACCTTGTATGGACTTCCGGGTCAATTTTAGAAATTTGTTCAAATCCCTCTGAAAATTTTGAGAAATGGGGGTGTTTTAGATTTAATTATATAACGCGTATTTTTCTTCCCACATGAATTTCGAATATGAGAAAATTTTAAAATGAGCTGGGTTGTGAAGTGTAACCCAACTCACGTGGGTTGGGCTGCCGCGTTCTAAGGCTGAGATTCGGAACACTTGCAGGTTTGCAATGCTGGATGCATAAGTGTTCTTTCGCGGCGTGGAGGAATCTGCACAAAAAGTGGGGACAATATTGGTGATCTGGGCCACTGGCACCTTATTTTCCACGGCCAGAAGAAGTAAGAATGTATTCTTTTTCTTTTTGTTGGGGGAAGAAAAGAAAAACAAAACAAAATAAGGCTCGGAAAGTTTGGGGAGTAGTTCGCCGCCACGTTTGCCTGAAATAGTTTGTATAGAAATTTTTTTCCCATACCATCTAATTTTATTTTTTAATATCTAAGGATATTTGGTAACCCATAAAAACTGTTCAAATTATAACGTTTTAATTTAAACCTTTTCACTTTTTTGCAACTACTCTATCTTTTAATTATTTCTTCATTTATTCTTATACAATTATCTTATTTTCAATTATTTTTATGCAACTATTAATACATCTAACTTATTTATTTTAACTTTGTTCTCTTTACTCCTCATCATTGCCCTTATTATAGCACATTATTTTCTCATATTTTAAAAACTTTTATACGATTCTTCCCAAACACGCCCATAATAGAGCCCCGATCTAGCACATCTAGGTGCAAAAATCTATTTTTTATTTTTTAAAATTTTTTATACAACTGTTAATCTAGTTGTATTTAATATGCATATTGATGTTATTATTTTTAGATATTTATATATATTTTTATTTTTTAAAATCAGCGGCATTTTCGTAATTCATAAATTTCGAAAATACCACTGATTTTAAAAAATAAAAAATATATAAAAATATTCAAAAATAATAAAAATCGATATACATGTTAACTATACCTAGATTAACAGTTATATAAAAAAAATTTAAAAAAATAAAAAAGGTGAAATGCACCCGGGTGCATTCAGTCGTAAAGCCCCCATAATATACATCCAAATATATCTATTCGTCAAGTAAAAAAGTAGATATTTTTAAAAAATTTATTTATCGAGATTTATTTTCAACTTTTTTCTAAATTTATGTTGGAAATTAACAACATCGGGAATCACTTCTCCTGGAAATTTTTGCTAAATCTACTTATGGAAAAAATAAAAGCAAGAACAAAATCAGGGAATCCGTGCTTTCACAATGGAACCTCCTGCAGATTTTCAATAATCGTATTCTAGCTTTATTTCTAAAAAAACATATATTTTAGATTTAACTCTCGGTCAGAATCAGTTTCTTATAAAGCATAGCAAAAATGAAACTCTTCATTGTAAATATAAGAAAAAATCCATTATCCATGGATATTAATTTGTAAAAATGATTTTAGAAATTTATTCATTGAATCCGTGGAAACAAATATAATTTTTAAATGATCCCTGTTTCTCAAGCTTGCATTACCCTTTTATACTTTTTCCATAAATGCATGAGTTCAAGCAAGATTTACGCAAGAAATTTTAAATGGTGCATAAAAATACTAAATAATAAAAATATTGTAAAATCATAAAATATAAAATTTCATATGAAGTATGATCTTGCTTGGATCTACATGTTTATAAAAAAATTTTAAAATAAAAAGACTGATATGAGTGTTAGCAACTGAGCATTGATTGAAGCACGGTTCTTGCTAAAAATGCAGTTAATGCTCATGCTTATGCGAGCCTTTTTTGATATTTTAGCATACATACGTGATCTCAAGCGCATGAAATTCTTTTCATTTTTAAAGTTCAAAATTTCTTTAAATTTTTTTTCGAATAATACTCATGCGATTGTGAGCATTGACATGAGCACACTACGGACGCCCAAATAGAAAGTATAAAAAGGGGACGTTATTCAATGCACGTGCGTTGAAACTTTAATGTAACTGGTGCAAAACCCATTTTAAAGTTTTTTATAAGATTATTAATTTAAGTATATTTAATTTATAAATCAAGTTTTACTATTTTTAGAAATGTATAAATATTTATTTTATGGAATTTTTGTCATTCGTAAATAACTAAAATACCTCTATTTTTAAAAACAAAGGATATGTATAAATATTTCTAAAAGTAGTAAAAACTAATATATATCTTACATATAGATTAATAGTTTAATAAAAAATTCAAAAGAAAATTTTTTAAAATGAGTTTGGCACTTCGGTAAATTGAATGACTTCCCAAAAAAAAACTTTAATTATTAAATTAAATCATTACTTAATATCAACCTTATAGGCCAAATCTACTAGGTGGGGTTTCAACTACTTTAAGACAAGAACTTATCCAACCTTGATTTTGAAGATATAAAATAAAAAGATATATGATTCTATTAGCCCAAACTAAGTAATGATTTACTTAATTCACAATAATAAACTTATTTATCAATTATTTGTTATTTTTCATAAAATTATTAGTTTATATTTATTGAATGTAAAAATTAAGTTTTAGCATTTTTTGATATATGTACAGTTTTTTTTAAGATGTTTAAACATAGGGGTTGGGGTATTTTAGCTATTTTATTGTTAAAAATTGCTAAAATAACATCATGTTTGAAAATCTAAAATATATATCTTCAAAAATGATAAAACTTTGTTTATATATTCAATATATTTACCTAAATTAACAATTTATGGGAAAAAGCAAAAAAATTTAAATAGATCTTTTGGAATGTGTTAAGTAAATTATTACCTAGTCAAGCCTAATAAAATAATACCCGAAATAACCAATCAAATAATAATAATAATAACTGAAATAAAAATGTAAGCTACTCCATTGGGCCTTTTCTGGCCCTAAACTGGTCGGTAGCGTTAAGCAGAAATAGAATCCATTCAGTCAAAACTAGAAAGGGGAGCAAGTTGATTCTAAATCCAAATAGGTCAGTTGCTTTCCTTTTTAAAATTTCCCTAATAGGTCAGTTGTTAATTACATATTCACCATCGTCAGAATGGTCAAGGGGGAAATCGTTGCAAAAATTAATATTAAAATGAGAAAAATAGTGTTTGTTATGCGTTCGAAAATAAAAGAGTATATTGGAAATAAAATTTTTATTAAAAATGATTAAATTTCAAATATCACTGTAACTTATATTCATGTTTACAGTATGTCTACACATTTCGAAAGATAACATAAGTGACTATAAATTCTAACCCTAATTACAAATATGGCAATAATTAGGTTTTTTTAATAACAGTATTTTCTTCATAGAGAAGATTGAGACTGCTGCAGCATGCAGCTCTGAAATAAAATCTATTTTGGATTTTTGTTGTGTCTTTTATATCATTTAGTTAATTTTTGATAACATTTTATTATAGTGGATGATGATGATATCATTTTTACTTTTACTAATAGTTAATTTTTTAAGTTGGCCTTATTTTTAATGTTAGCTTTACAAATACATGTATGAAATTCTTTTTCTATGAAATTCTATTCATTTTTAACATTTAAAGAGTTAGTAAAAAAAAGTTTATGGATACGTATTATACCTAGGGTGTGTTTGGTAATGAATAAAACTTTTAATGAAAAATTTTAGAGGGTAAAAGTTGTCAAATGATGTGATATGACAGGGGTAATGATAAGTAGTAAATATGATAAAGTTAAAATAGATAGGTTTGTTGTGTACAAAATGATTGAAAAGTATGATAGTTGTATAGAAAAATGTGAAAAAATGATTAAAAAGTATAATAGTTGTAGAGAGTGAAAAGTTTTAGATTCAAAACTTTTAACTTGACATTTTCTATTAATTGCCAAACACACCCTTAGTATCATTCATATTCCCATAAAAACTCTTTCATTTTTCTAATATTACTAGCCTTATTTACAAATGTATGAAATGCGATGTAATAAAATAATTTAATGTTCAATATAAATTTTAAGTAGTAATTTCAACGTTTAAACCATCTAAATATTATTAATATATGGATAAACAATTCTATAAAATAATACTACATTCTAATACACTTGTGAATGGATATAAGTATTTTTCCTAATTTAGACATAAATGTACTTATTTTTTTTAGCAAATATAACCTACGCATATATTGAATTTAGATGAAATTTGATATCCTACTAAATGACATTGAATACAACGAATAAATTAAATTTTATATCTATCATTAGCATCTCAAAAGGAAAAGTTTCATGAATTCACTTCTATGGATATAATTTGTGATTGGCTGTGCTATTTTTTAAAATATATGATTATACTGATAAATACAAGTTTTAGTCATATTTAAAACCTTAAAAAAAAATTTCTATACTCTCCCCTCAGGGTCTCACTTGGATGACCTGAGTAGAACTAAAATATTTAACGCCTCCGAACGCTAAAGCCTCCTCCACGATCGTGTCCCTGTTTGCTTCCATGAGGACTACTCTTGTAGGCATCAACAATGCGGGCCCCACCCTGGCAGCAGGCTATGGGGCCCACCGCTAGGGAAGAGTTGTAAACCAATGCCTGGCGTGATGGGTCCCACCTGTCAGAAATCGTTCCCTTCTTTCCACCTCCTATTTAAATTCTCTCTCTCGCAACCTCTCACGCCCACCACCACGACGACCACCACCACCACCACCATCATCTTCTTCTTCTTCTTCTTCTTCTCCTCCTCCTCCTCCTCCTCCTCCTCTCACTCTCATTTTCTTTTTCTCAACAAAATGGCAGCCTTCTCCTTCCAACACTACCCATTTTTTCCCGATTCTGTCTTCCTCCAAAGCCCAACCTTCAAACCACCTGCAATCCTCCAGCAAGACCAAGACGCGAACGTCTCCTCCTCTTTCCCTTACCATCCAATCCCATCCTCCTTCTGCTCCCAACCTCTTCCACAACCACAAGCTTGCTCCCAAGCTTCTGGGATGGAAAAACAGAGAGCAGACTCCTCATCGATGACCGTCGAGCGCCAATCTGCAGCTGATGACAAAAGGTCTCAAAACCAGACCACCCAAACACCCAATAACAGGAAGAGAAGAGATGGGTCTTCCTTGAATCATCCGCCACAACCAAAGGTACCCTGTTCCGGATCTGAGATTGGTTTTGGAGTTTGTTTGATTGGCTGAATTTGGATTTTTCGCTATATTCAAGCAGAAAAGGTGCGGGGGTGGTGGGGGTGTTGTGAAAGAAAAGAAAGAGAAGAAGGCTAAAGCCAGCAGGAAAAATGAGAAAGCTGCCACCGAAGAAGCTCCAAAAGGCTACATTCACGTGAGAGCAAGGAGGGGCCAAGCAACAGACAGCCACAGCCTTGCGGAAAGGGTGAGAACCTTTCTTTAAATCTCTGAGTTCTAGCTCAAACTATCGCGAGTCCTGCGGCTAATTTTCTTTCCTTTCCCTTCTTCAGGTAAGAAGAGAAAAGATCAGTGAGAGAATGAAAATGCTTCAAGGCCTTGTTCCTGGATGTGACAGGGTGAGTTTCAGTTCTTTCCATACCGATGTATAACCCATGATAGTACATTAATGAATACTGATTACGCACCCAGTTGTAACTTAATAATAACTTCTTGTATTTTATAGATTTTTATTCTTTCATTTTTACGTGGGCCCATATGTATGTATTTAGTTTTTGTATTAAAATTTAATTTTTTTAGTAATTTTTATATGCAGGAGAGTGTGATATTGTAGAATTTTTAAAATTTATATAAAAAATATATACCAAAAATTTAAAAATAAAAAAAATTTGATCTATGATCTAGCTAACGTGCATGGGCCCACTTATAAATGAAAAAAAATATATATAAAATAAAATATCAAAAACATAAAATACATGATGTTTTTATGTTACTACTTAATTAAGTAATAAATAAGCGTACAAGATCATTGTCATATATTAATAAAAATTAATAGTTGTTATCAAAATAAAAAATAAACGTAATAGTTGGAATAGCCTAATTAATATATATTTCTGTTGGGGCCCACCCCGTGCATAATTTTCCCTACGTCGCTTGATTATATTAATTTCTAAGCCAAATATTTGTTTACCGATCAAGACACAACAATCTCTGTCAGGGAAATCTGATGAGTCCAAAGCGAGCAATGCCTGCAAAGTGGGTTGCTTCACATGATAAAAATTAATGTTATTTTTGCTTCTTGGACAGTCCACATGGGTTGATATGCTGCAGTTCAGAAAAGCATTGAATATGAATCTTATGCAGTTTGATGTACAAACAGGTGACAGGAAAAGCAATGATGCTGGATGAAATTATCAACTATGTCCAGTCACTGCAGAATCAAGTGGAGGTATATATTGACTCTAGCATGGATAACTTTCTCCTTTTTTTTTTCTTTATCTTGTTTTTAACTTTTCCTTTTCTTTCTTACCGTTTCTTCCATAACATTAGCTGTTCTTTATGTTTACTGTGGCCAGTTCCTTTCAATGAAGCTTGCTTCTGTCAATCCTGTCTTCTACAGCTTCAGCACAGATTTAGATGACTATGAGTCAAAATCAGAGGTACAAATTCCATTTCCAAGGATATTTTCTCACTCCTCTTTCTAACAAAAGGAAATGCATGCATGTTCCTTTCCCTCCTCACATAAGCATGGCCCCTCCTCTCAGCAACCAGCTGTAGATGAGAAAATACTGCAGAAGTGGCCCATTATTCCGTTTTCATGACATCAGCCCCTTTAGATGGCTCCAGCGGAGCCCGATAAAGGATCAGGGGACCATATCGTTGTAATCTTCTTCATTAACATCTACCTGTGGGTGGGAAGCTCTACCAATATATCTTGCACCCAATACTGCTGGTTATGGTAGAAAGAAATGTGTGCATCAACAAAAGAGGGTGTAAATACTAGTATTTATATATATCCAGCTGCGTCTTTTTGCGTAACTTCCTTGAAATTGTATTTCCAGAAATTGAAGAGCATTGAATCTCCATTGCCATCCATAGAGCTATGTAATCACAACCCAGGAGCGGCTTTTGCAACAGATCATGCAACGACTACAGCTACAGCCACCAGCACAACTACACCAACACCATTCCCCCCGCATAATTACCACCTGCTGGACACCTCAGTTGCTGTGCTGCTCAGTGGCCAGAGATCCAATTCCTTCTCTCAGGTATTCGAAAGAATAGATATGTAGTCCCATTTACGTAGTGTCACCTCTATAAATAAAGAAAGGACCAACTCTAATTAAGGTCTCCCATGCCTGCCGCAGAGATAGCAACTC
Source organism: Annona cherimola (assembly GCA_030490835.1). Taxonomy (NCBI): domain Eukaryota; kingdom Viridiplantae; phylum Streptophyta; class Magnoliopsida; order Magnoliales; family Annonaceae; genus Annona; species Annona cherimola. The sequence continues at coordinate 29,421,835 of CM059971.1, read as the reverse complement.
TTATGGTTGCAAGATTGAGAACAAAAATAGAACGAAATACATCCTAACATAAAAATATGCAAACCCTTTTCAGGACAGTTGCAATTTTGCATGGAATGTGGAGAGTTACAACAACAGCATGTGTTCTTTTCAGTAAACTGCAGCCATGTGGTAAAAGTCTCCTTTCCCATTTCTCCGATTGATTTTCTGCCCTTGATTGTATTTCTCATTTTTTTTCTTTCTTGTTCTTTCTGTTTTAGAATTTTGCAGCTAGTTAGGGGACATTCCCATGACTTGCTAACAGCAGCACTAGAAAAGGAGAGACACCCGAGTATTCTTCAAAAAAAACAAAAACAAAAAACAAAAAACAAAAAACAAAAAAAATTGAAGTTTCTGGCCAGTGGTGAAAAGTGGGGAACTCCCTTGAAAAGAAAAACAATGGCAGTCAATATTTGAGAAGCTGAAGAGATGAGGACAGATGGAGACCAACCAAATAAAGACAAGATCTCTTGGAAATCCATAAACTAGTGGTGCTGCTGACTACTGAACTCTCAAGGCACAGATTCCAATGAACTGGTTCTTCTTTGATTAAAGAAAAAGGCCAACAGAAAATTCTACAATAAAGGGGGGCTGATATTTCATCTCCAGAAGTGGTTTTGGTCCACCCCAACCAGCGCGTTTTTACTCCATGTTCCTATCATGAATGCACCTGGAAAGGGACTTTTTGAACCCAAATCACCCATGTGGGGGATGCGAGTATCAAATGTAGGGGTCACCCACTTAGAGATTAGATACAAATTCTTTTGGGATGTATGTAAGAAATTAAGAAAAGACAGGATCTAGTTGTTTACATGTCACTTTTAGGGGTTCTATATTCATATATTATTTACTATTAGCTTCTGAAGGATGTTGTTGCTGTTGTTTGTCTGTTGGGGTTCTAGTGCTGCTGCTGCTGCTGCGGGTGTCTGGGAATCTTCCTATAGCTTGTGCTGTTATTGTGGGGTAAGTTGCAGAGTTGGGGCCCACTTTTGTAACTGTTGTGGCAGAGCATCTGATTAAAAAGTCTATGATTCCTTTCCTTTCAGATCTTCCACAGTAGAAAACCATTCATATGGATTTGATCATATCTATATGTTGGAGCAAGTACTGAAATGATTCTATTGTTCTAGTTAGCTAGCAAGCTAGCTCCTCCTTGTGGCCTAATCTGAGTCATTCATCATCTCGACCATGACAGCATGCCCATGCATTAGATTCATGGACTGCCATTCCAAAAGGCTGTCGGTATATGTAGGATAGATTTTAAAATTTGAACGCGGTTGTTATTCTGACATTTATATCCCCATCTTTTGCGATTTCGCAATTTTTCTCAAAAATTTTTATTTATAAAAATAAACCCCATAATATGAACTTTGTTTACGAAATTACCCCATCCCAATATATATAAACACTTGCACGGAGAAAACCCTAACTTGATCAACTTTGACGCAAATTTATGACCTTTTTCAACACAATCATGGCCATAACTTATTCCAACAAAACTTGTAATCTTGTTATCAAGTAAATGATGGATGTAAACCCAAAAATTAAAGATTAATGTTCTTATCACGAAGTAATGCAAACTGAAATGAAAATATTTATTATCTTGTAACTTCCTTAGACGATAAAACAACTAACAGAAGATAACTCTAAGGGAAGGTTAAAAGAGGCAAGTGTCTATACGTAATTTTGAATATTGGACCTCCCACTCTACGCACTACTATAAACACTCACATTGACCATTAGATGATCCAAGTAGTGATGAAAAGAAAAATATATTAATTATTGCATCACTTCAAGAAATTGAATTTTTTGGAACTCAACTTTGACTGCAAAAACTTAAAATTCATTGCTCCAAGAAAATGCTTTGTGGCATATTCTTACTTATCAAGAAATTATTTACTCTCGCTGCAAATACTTTGCTGGTATATATTCTTAAGTAACTAGATTTTTATTTGGTTGGAAAAAGTTGTACTAAAAGAAACAAAAAAAAATCCCTTACAAATTATTGAATAATGATAATAATAAAATTTGTCTACAATTGTGGTATGCTACCACTACGCCATCTTGATTCCATGTGCTTGCTAGTAGGGATTTTTTGTTGCAAATAATAGATGACAAAAATAAATTTTCTTTGATAGTGGATTAAGTAGGAAAATATGCAAATAACAAAAGATAACACTACAAGTTAAGAAAATAAGATTAATTACTCATGCATGACTATAAATTATTTACTATGAAATTTATTGAATCTATGTTTGAGATATTTTGTAAGTTTGTTGATATTATAAATAACCTTAAGAGTCATGATAGATCCATTAAAATAGTTGAACAAATCAATAAGTTACTCTATTCCCTAGCCGCAACGTGGACTGCAAAGTGATTGCAATCGAGGAGCCCAGTGATCTCATTATTTTGACATTGATCAATTGATTGGCTCATTAATGACTCATGAAATTATTCTAAAAATAATGAAAAAGATATTAAAGGTAAGAAGTCCCTTGGTTTAAAAACTGGTCTAGATATTTCTTTTTGCAGATGATGATGAAGTTGAAATGCCTGTTAAGAAGTTTGGAAAGTTCATCATTAAAAATAAGTCAAATGGGAACAAAGCTACAATAACAATACGAATTCGAAAGAAAGTATTGATAGACCATGCAAAGGAATGAACTTGAGAAGAAAGATAACAATCCAATAAAGATGAGATGTTTTAACTGCAAAGGATATGGACATCTCAAGAATTATTCCCCTCTCCACAAATCAATAACTCAAATTTCAATTTCAAGATGAATGAAAGATATGGACTTTGGAATGACAGTGATATATTTCCTTCTATCAGTTCTAGGTTCGATGATGAAACGGTTAAAATTGTAGAGTACATGGATATTGTTTTTTAGCAGATCACTTAGATGATAATTGTGGATTAGAGATAAGTTTATTAATGTAAGGGGCGTAAGAGAGTTCGAGCAGGCGCTCGAACAGTCAGGAAGAAAAAAAACGGAAGGAGAGAAGAAGGAGAAGAAGAAAGAAAAAGGAGGAGAAGGAAGAAGAAGGAGAGGGAAGAGAGGAGAAGCTCACCATCGCCTTGCCCACGCCGCTGTCCACGTAGCCGTCGCCGGGTCGCCGGAGGTAAGGAAGAAATAATTTTTGTTTGTTGGATTTTTCTAATTTTCGCCCAAATCATGCAATAAACATAGGAGTTTTGCTAAAATACCTTAAATAAACATGTATGGAAGTAAATTACACCAATTTGAGTAGTATATTTGGTTATTTAGGGATCCAAGAGTTGAAATGGATAGGATTTTGATTTTTATCCCCAAAAATAACTGAAAAATCATAGGGCTTTTGATAAATTTGTGAATAAGAGGATATTTGGAACCCAAATCATGAAAATGGAAGGCTAAAATCAAGCCAAGTGTGAAATCAAAAATGCAAAAGTGGTGTATCCAAATTTTCTTGTTCCAAATCATGATATAATAGTTGCAAACGCTATTAGCATGTATTAGTTATAAATTAATATGCAAATTTTAGGTAAAAAAGAGAAAAATTAGAATTTTTCATAACCCATGAAAATTGGGTAGCCCCAAAAACGTGGGTTAAACACGGGGCTTTAGAGTATTTGATTTAAACATTATTTATGGATAAATTTTAAGATGTTTGGAGTGTTAAAAATATAAAAGAAAAATTTATAGAGGTGTTATGCTAAGTTGTAGGTAGGGTACGGGTGTCGAAAATTTATGTGAAATTAGTGGGTAGCAAATTCAATAGTATAAGAATGATTGATAGATTTTAATATGCCTAATATATGTGTCTTAAGTAGACACTTAATGGATAAAAAATTATTCGCTTTTAAATTAATGCATCCGTGGCCATTAAAATTAGAATGCAATACATGATGATTTAAGTCAATGCTTAGCCAAAATTGCAAATTTTGATAGGAAAAGGAAAAAAGAAAGTGCAAGACATAACCTAAGACTTTAATGTAAGCAAGTTTTCAAATTCAATGATTTATTGTGATAAAATTTCTATTTTATTACTTACTTTGAGAAAGATTGTTGCGACAAATGTTCACATTATGTCTTTATGTGTTTTCTTAGAAATATGTGCAAATCAAGTCAATTTTCTTAGGTATGCTAATTAAATTTTATACAAACATTAAGAACATCTTTGGGAATGGCCATTACCCTAATTCTTTATTTATGAATACAAATTCATGTTGTTAAGGCAATGCTTTCGAACTTGACTTTTGGAAAACGAATCTTTTCTTTATGATTAGCTGGATAAACTCTTTTTATGATATAAATACACTTGATTATTGATGCGATTGTAATTCATGCATGGAAATGAATGTAATGTTTCGCTAATGTTGTAATTGGACAGGTTGTCCGTCCTTAACGTTACCTAGTCGGTGCATCCTGTTGGAAACATGAGGAAAACTAGCTAAATCTATGTTTTGATGATTAACAAATCAATTTGAGAAAATCTTGGCTACTAACAAGTTTGTGAAATGTCTTAAGGAATTTACATTTGAAGAAAATCAAGTTGGAAGGCCAAGTCGTTCCCCAAGTCGACTCCAAGATCGACTTCAATGTGCCTAAAACGTCCAGAGTTGAAATGGGAGAAAGAGCAAGTGAAGTCGCAGGTCAAGTCGACTCCACATGCGACTTGGGTAGCCAAGTTGCAGACGAAGTCGACCTCGCTATCGACTTCAGAAGTGCAAATTTGTCCAGAGCTGAAAGTTGGGACACGGAGCTGCCAAGTCGCAGGCCAAGTCGACTCCATGTGCGACTTAGGTGAAGTCGGGGACGAAGTCGACCCCAAGCGCGACTTGAGTTTGTCAAAGATCAAAGCTGCAGTTTCAAATCATTCAAAGGACTTCTTCACTATAGGCTCAAAAGCTTCAAGCATGATCAAGATCAAGTCAAGCCTATCAAGTCCAAGGACTCAAGATTAAGAACAAATCTATCAAATCAAAGGCAAAAGACATAAGCTTGCTTCAAACATTCAAGTCTCCAAAGCAAGCAAGTTCTCCAATGATTCACAGTATCAAGCAAAACCAAGAAGAAGCAAAGTCAAGCTTCTAAGGATTGCAAATCATGGAGCTAATACAATCAAGGCACAAGGATTCAGAAAGTAATACAAAAGAACTAAAGGCATGAAGAAGACTAAACAAAAGAGAAAGATTTCCAAAGTTCCGGAGTTCAGAAAATCAACTGACGAGGTGAAATCGCACACGAAGTCGACTCCACCTGCAACTTGGGTCAAGTCGTGAACCCAAGTCGACCTTGACTGGAACTTGAAGTTGCGACGGAGAAGCGAAGTCGCACCCGAAGTCGACTCCATCTGCGACTTGGGCGAAGTCGCATCCGAAGTCGACTCCACCTGCGACTTGGGTCGCAACGGTCGGAATTAATTCGAACGTTGGCGCATTAAATGCGCGCCACCTACCTTCTAACATTCGGATTCCCTCCAAAATTATAAATAGCATTCATGGTGGACGAGGGAAGTAGTTGAAAAACATTAAGTGAGCATAACTCCTATCTACAAGAGCATTAAAGTGATCAAGCCAATCAAGAGAGGAAGAATTGTGCTTCAAGTTGCAAGAGCTACATTCAGAAACTTCAAAGCCATCATCTACAAGTTCTTCCCTGCGCTAAATCGTTTCTACACACCTGTAAAGTGTAGTTTACTTTTATTGTTTACTTGTTTGTGTTGAACTTGTTTAGCTTGCGTAGCTAAGATCAAGAGGTAGCAAAGTAGTGTGTGATTGGAGTGTGACTCATCACCTACTTGTGCTAAGTGTTTGATGCCCCCTAGAGCTAGAATCTAGAAGAGAGCAAGAGGCTCTGGTTGTATATGCCCCCTAGAGCTAGAATCTAGAAGAGAGCAAGAGGCTCTAGTTGTATTCGGGGAATACAATAGTGGAACCCAAGTCACAAGGAGTGTGAGCTTGGAAGAGTGGAGTAGGGAGGTTGCCCGAACCACTATAAAATCCTTGTCTACTTGCTTTTATTTCTGCTCTCTTTATTACTTTGCTTTCCATTCAGTTTCTACATTCAAGGGGATTAATTCTACAAGGGGTTAAGTTTTTTAAGTTACCAAAGAAATTTTTAAGAACCCAATTCACCCCTCCCCTCTTGGGTTTTGCCATCTATTCGGGACCCAACAAGTGGTATCAAAGCAGGTCTTTGAGTTAAACCAAAGAGATCTATTGATATGGCATCCCAATCGATTCCCGTTCCCGCTTTTGCCGAGGGCCAATCTTTTACAAGGCCACCATTGTTTGATGGGAACAACTTTGGCTATTGGAAGCTTCGTATGAAGCAACTCATCATGGCTACCGATATGGATTCTTGGATTGCTATCCAAGATGGTGTGATTTTGCCTACCGATGACAAAGCTTCCAAATGGACCGAAGAGGAAGTTAGAACCGTCAAGAGCAATGCCAAGGCAATGAATTCTTTATTTTGTGCTCTTACGGCTTCGGAATATGATAGAGTATCATCTTGCCTAACCGCCAAGGAGATATGGGATACTCTAACATCCATTTATGAAGGAACCTCTCAAGTCCAAGGGACTAGGAGAAATATTTTGATTGGAGAGTTTGAAAATTTCAGAATGCTAGACACGGAAAATATTTCTGAAATGTTTGCTAGATTTTCTAAGATTACTAATGCTCTAAAAGGTCTTGGAAAAGCTATTTCTGAATCCGAGCAGGTCATGAAGATATTGAGAGCTCTACCGGATTCATGGACTCCAAAGATTACAGCTATTGAAGAAGCCAAAGACCTCAACACCCTAAAGCTAGAAGATCTAATTAGCTCACTAATGTCACATGAGCTAATTAAGAGAAGAAACGAAGAGAATCATAAAGGCAAGAAAATCATTGCATTAAAAGCGGCACGCAACTCAGATGAGTCTACCTCCTCGTCTAACAATGGTGATGAAGATATTGCACTTCTTACTCACAAGTTTCGAAAATTTGTAAGAAAAGAAAAGAACCTTAAAGACTTCAAAGAAAGACCACAAAAAGAAAAGAAGAAGGAGGTCACAAAATGCTATCGATGCGGGGGCGTAGGACATATGCAAGCTCAATGTCCTACACCGGAAGAAAGGCCAAAGGAGAGTCATGAAAGAAAAAAATACCAAAGGCCACGAGGAAAAGGCATGTTCGTCAACGAGGAGACTTCATCAACATGCAGCTCTTCAACCGATGACAACGATGCGGCCAACTGTGCAAGAATATGCTGCGTAGCACAAATCGAACAAGAAGAAGAACTGCTATGCTTGAACACGACGGAAGTTTTGGAAGATCAATCTACCTCAACAAAATACACAGAAAGTGAAGAGGTAACTTCCAAACCTTATTCTCAATCAAGTTATTCTTCTTTTCATGATTGCCTTAAATGTGCTGAATTAGAAGAACTACAAACTGCCTATGATTCATTATATGAGGAAATCAAAAATCTAGGAAACAAGTTGTCCTCAAAGAAACAACAATGTAACTTTGTTATCATTGAAAATGGAAAACTAGCTGAAATGTCAACAAAATTGAAAGAAGAAAATGAACTGTTGTTGAAAGAAGTTGAGAAACTGAAAAAGGAGAACGAATCCTTAAATGAATCATTAGCAAAGTTCTCTAATCTCGGTGAAAATGTGAAGATGTTCTTGAATATGACCTCACAAACAGATAGAAGAGGTCTTGGATACAATACATTTGAGCAAAAAGAAAGTGGTAAATCAAACGTGCCAATACATGGAAAATATCAAACAAATACTGCACCTACATTCAAGCCACAAAGGAGAAATGTTATGTGGACTAGAAGGCCAACATTTGAACCAAAATATACTTGGAGGCCTACTCCTAGATTACCAATGACTTGCAATTTTTGCAACAAAATGGGTCATAGAGTTTATAAGTGTAACTTTAAGAGATTATTTGACCATGGTGCTAAATTAGTTTGGGTTCCAAGAAACACAAGATTTGGACTTTCTAAGTTGGAGCAACAAAGGTTGAATAATATTACTAACCCAAATGGACCCATAAAATGGGTACCAAAAAGATAAGGATTATTTGTTTACTTTTCAGATTTGTTTAAAGGCAAAGGCAAATAATGTATGGTTCATGGATAGCGGTTGTTCAAGGCACATGACTGGAGAAAGAAATTTGTTTCACAAACTTAAGCCTTGCAACGACGGAACGGTTGCCTTTGGTAATAATGAGAAAGGTAAAATCAAAGGTAAAGGAAATATTTATAGTAGTTCAAATGCATGCATGGAGGATGTTTTGTTTGTTGAAGGACTCAAGCATAACTTAATGAGCATTAGCCAATTATGTGATAAAGGATATAAAGTTGTGTTTGAATCATCTATATGTAATGTATTTGATGGTGAGCATATCATGTTTAGTGGAAGAAGACATGGAAATGTATATTTGGTTTCACTTGATGAACTAGATGGTCAATGTCTAATGGCCATTGAAAATGATCCATGGGTTTGGCATAAAAGACTTGGACATGTGAATATGTCAAACATAAAGACCCTATGGAGAAAGAATTTGGTAGAAGGCTTGCCAAAGTTGAAATATGACAAAGACAAAATTTGCAAGGCATGCCAATTATCTAAACAACCAAAGATGTCTTTTTCTACCAAAAAGGAGATTTCCACCACAAGGCCACTTGAATTGCTACACATGGATCTATATGGACCATCCGACATTTTAACCATTGGTGGAAAGAAATATGTATTTGTTATTGTAGATGACTTTTCAAGATTCACATGGATAATTCTCTTAGCTAGCAAAGATGAAGCTTTCTCTATGTTTTCAACTTTTGTAAACTTGGTGGAAAATGAAAAACAAAGTACTATTATGTCTATAAGAAGTGACCATGGTGGTGAATTTGAAAACAAACGATTCATAGAATTATGTAATGAAAAAGGAATTCATCACACATTTTCTGCACCAAGAACTCCACAACAAAATGGAGTAGTTGAAAGGAAAAACAGAACTATACAAGAGATGGCTAGAACAATGATAAATGAGAGCAAATTATCCAAGAAGTTTTGGGGTGAAGCTGTGAGCACAGCTTGTCATGTTTTAAATCGAGTTACCATTAGAGCGATCTTAAAAAAGACCCCATATGAGCTATGGAAGGGAAGGAAACCAAACATATCTTATTTTCATACTTTTGGATGCACATGTTATGTTCTGAACAATGGAAAAACCAACTTGGGAAAACTTGATGCTAAAAGTGATGAAGCAATATTCCTTGGTTATTCATCAAATAGCAAAGCATATAGATTTTTCGATAAACGAAACCAAGTTGTAGAAGAATCCATACATGTTATTTTTGATGAAACTAACCCATGCTTTAAAAGAAAGGATGATTCAAGTGATGCAGATGACATAGCAAATGGCCTTGAAAGGCTGCATGTGGAAAAGCAAGAAGAGTCCATGGAGGAAAGGGTAAGTGAAGGTGATGATTCCTATAAACCTCCATCTGATTTAAAATTCAAACATGCACATCCAATTGAGCAAGTTATAGGAAATGTGTATGAAGGTGTAAAAACTAGAAGGTCAAAGCAAAATGTGTGTGGACAATATGCTTTTGTATCCAAGATTGAACCTTCTAATATTGAACAAGCTCTTGATGATGAAAACTGGATTATAGCAATGCAAGAAGAGCTAAATCAATTTGAAAGAAATCAAGTTTGGCACCTTGTTCCTAGACCAAATGACTGTATTGTTATTGGCACCAAGTGGGTCTTTAGGAACAAATTAGATGAAAGTGGACTTGTAGTGAGAAACAAAGCTAGACTTGTGGCAAAAGGATACTCACAAGAAGAAGGAATAGATTTTGAGGAATCCTATGCACCGGTTGCTAGATTAGAAGCCATTCGCATCTTATTAGCTTTTGCATCTCACATGAACTTTAAATTGTTTCAAATGGATGTCAAAAGTGCATTTTTGAATGGTTATATAAATGAAGAGGTGTATGTAGAACAACCACCTGGATTTGAGGAAAAAGATCAATCTAAATTTGTATACAAGCTAACCAAAGCATTATATGGATTAAAACAAGCTCCAAGAGCTTGGTATGATAGACTAAGCAAGTTTCTGATTGATCATGATTTTCAAAAAGGAAAGGTAGACACCACTTTGTTTATCAAATACAAAGAAAATCATATTTTGATTATTCAAATTTATGTTGATGATATCATTTTCGGTGCTACTAATGAATCTCTCTGTCAAGAATTTTCTGAGCTCATGCAGAAAGAATTTGAGATGAGCATGATGGGAGAGCTCAATTTCTTCCTTGGACTGCAAATCAAGCAACTAAATGAAGGAATCTTCATAAACCAGTCCAAATACATCAAGGAGATGCTCAAGAAGTTTGGCATGGAGAACAGTAAAGGAGCAAACACGCCCATGAGTTCCACAATCAAAATGGACAAAGATGAAAAGGGAAAATTAGTTGATATAAAATTGTATAGAAGCATGATAGGTTCCTTATTGTATTTAACTGCTTCTAGGCCAGATATTTTGTTTAGTGTGTGTATGTGCTCTAGATTTCAATCATGCCCAAAAGAATCACACTTGGTAGCTGTGAAAAGAATTTTTAGATATCTAGTAGACACTGCCAATATAGGACTTTGGTATCCAAAGGGCTCTAATTTTGATTTAATCGGCTACTCGGATGCGGATTTTGCTGGTTACAAAGTAGATAGAAAAAGCACTAGTGGAACATGTCAGTTTCTTGGAAGCATGTTGGTTTCATGGTTTTCAAGAAAACAAACTAGTGTTGCTCTATCTACGGCGGAAGCCGAATATATTGCCACCGGGAGCTGTTGTGCTCAATTACTTTGGATGAAACAGCAACTTAGGGACTATGGCATGGATTTCAAAGATATACCTATCAAATGTGATAATACAAGTGCCATATGTCTAACCAAGAATCCAGTCCTGCATTCTAGGACCAAACATATAGACCTTAGACATCATTTCATTAGAGAACATGTAGAAAATCATGACATATGTTTGGTATATGTAAGAACAGAGGATCAAGTTGCAGACATATTCACAAAACCCCTAGCCAAAGATGCATTCTATAAAATTAGAAATGACATGGGAATGCTTGAACTCACTTAAAGCATAAATTGAGGGGGAGCACCCATTTAGGGGGAGCTAACCCACCTATCTCTTTGAATACCCTCTAATCTTTTTGATATATTGACAAAAAGGGGGAGAGAGATTTAAGAATGGGGAGAAGAAGAGGATTTGAGTATAAGTCTTTATGATTAAAAGGGAGAGAGATGATTAAAGGGGAGAGAGATGTAAGAAGAGAAGAGTAAGAATGGGGAGGAGAGTAGGATATGCATATGCTTAAATGAATGCTTTGAATGTTTGCATGATTTCATAATGCAATATGAGCATATTTATTTAAATGAAAGGTATCCACTCAAATCAGTTTTGTCAATCATCAAAAATGGGGAGATTGTTGGAAACATGAGGAAAACTAGCTAAATCTATGTTTTGATGATTAACAAATCAATTTGAGAAAATCTTGGCTACTAACAAGTTTGTGAAATGTCTTAAGGAATTTACATTTGAAGAAAATCAAGTTGGAAGGCCAAGTCGTTCCCCAAGTCGACTCCAAGATCGACTTCAATGTGCCTAAAACGTCCAGAGTTGAAATGGGAGAAAGAGCAAGTGAAGTCGCAGGTCAAGTCGACTCCACATGCGACTTGGGTAGCCAAGTCGCAGACGAAGTCGACCTCGCTATCGACTTCAGAAGTGAAAATTTGTCCAGAGCTGAAAGTTGGGACACGGAGCTGCCAAGTCGCAGGCCAAGTCGACTCTATGTGCGACTTAGGTGAAGTCGGGGACGAAGTCGACCCCAAGCGCGACTTGAGTTTGTCAAAGATCAAAGCTGCAGTTTCAAATCATTCAAAGGACTTCTTCACTATAGGCTCAAAAGCTTCAAGCATGATCAAGATCAAGTCAAGCCTATCAAGTCCAAGGACTCAAGATTAAGAACAAATCTATCAAATCAAAGGCAAAAGACATAAGCTTGCTTCAAACATTCAAGTCTCCAAAGCAAGCAAGTTCTCCAATGATTCACAGTATCAAGCAAAACCAAGAAGAAGCAAAGTCAAGCTTCTAAGGATTGCAAATCATGGAGCTAATACAATCAAGGCACAAGGATTCAGAAAGTAATACAAAAGAACTAAAGGCATGAAGAAGACTAAACAAAAGAGAAAGATTTCCAAAGTTCCGGAGTTCAGAAAATCAACTGACGAGGTGAAGTCGCACACGAAGTCGAATCCACCTGCGACTTGGGTCAAGTCGTGAACCCAAGTCGACCCTGACTGGAACTTGAAGTTGCGACGGAGAAGCGAAGTCGCACCCGAAGTCGACTCAATCTGCGACTTGGGCGAAGTCACATCCGAAGTCGACTCCACCTGCGACTTGGGTCGCAACGGTCGGAATTAATTCGAACGTTGGCGCATTAAATGCGCGCCACCTACCTTCTAACGTTCGGATTCCCTCCAAAATTATAAATAGCATTCATGGTAGACGAGGGAAGTAGTTGGAAAACATTAAGTGAGCATAACTCGTATCTACAAGAGCATTAAAGTGATCAAGCCAATCAAGAGAGGAAGAATTGTGCTTCAAGTTGCAAGAGCAACATTCAGAAACTTCAAAGCCATCATCTACAAGTTCTTCCCTGCGCTAAATCGTTTCTACACACCTGTAAAGTGTAGTTTACTTTTATTGTTTACTTGTTTGTGTTGAACTTGATTTAGCTTGCGTAGCTAAGATCAAGAGGTAGCAAAGTAGTGTGTGATTGGAGTGTGACTCATCACCTACTTGTGCTAAGTGTTTGATGCCCCCTAGAGCTAGAATCTAGAAGAGAGCAAGAGGCTCTGGTTGTATATGCCCCCTAGAGCTAGAATCTAGAAGAGAGCAAGAGGCTCTAGTTGTATTCGCGGAATACAATAGTGGAACCCAAGTCACAAGGAGTGTGAGCTTGGAAGAGTGGAGTAGGGAGGTTGCCCGAACCACTATAAAATCCTTGTCTACTTGCTTTTATTTCTGCTCTCTTTATTACTTTGCTTTCCATTCAGTTTCTTCATTCAAGGGGATTAATTCTACAAGGGGTTAAGTTTTTTAAGTTACCAAAGAAATTTTTAAGAACCCAATTCACCCCTCCCCTCTTGGGTTTTTCCATCTATTCGGGACCCAACACATCCGACATATGAGAGTGGGTGATCACTTGATAAGTGTCACCTGCCATAGAGGAGACTATGTCATTGAATGATAAATATTGTGGTTGCATTTCATCCTTATGCATATATGCTGATCTGTGGAGGTTTTCATGTTTTTCCCTGTTAACAACGCTTGCTTACTAGGTTCTTTGAAATCACCGATTTTATTAAATAGTTACAGAGTATTCTGATTTCAAGAGTGATGGAGACTTCACCGAGTAGAAGGGCAGTGAGGTGAAGAGCCATATGAGGCTCTTGTGTATGTTTGAGTGTGATTTGTAATAAGAGAAACTTTATAAGTGCTAGATTTTCTTTTGATTTTGAGATGTGTGTATAATCTATATATATAATTTGTGTGCATGGCGTAAAAGATATTTGTAGTATTAATTCGTTTACATTGTGTGAATTGTATGGATGTATGTATAATGTAAGATGAAAAATATTGAAGTATGGTTGGTGTGGCTATAATGAATTTGGGAAAAAAGGGATGTTTGTGGTTATGATGAAGTGTTACACGTTATTTCTTGATGTAAAGAATTATATAGTGAATGTTTGTATTTAGGAAACGTCCTAGTTACAGAAGGGATATTGTCGAAATTTTTATAGATATATATAAAAAAAAATTTAGATCACTTTATTTTTGCTTAGTGTATAAATGTAAGTTAGATTATGGACTTCACCACTTTTCAAAAAAATTTCTGGCATGAAATCCTATGACAAACTTATGTATAAATATGTCATAGGTCAGGGCACTACATGATAATCTTCTGTTTTATAAGAAATTGAAATAAGCTAATATATGGACATTGGTTGCTCTCATCATATGATTGGTAATAAAAAAAATTTAAAAATAGATCATGGAAGGATTTACATTTGGAGATGACAATAAATAGAAAATTAGGAGCACAATTATGAAAATGAATAGTGATGATTAAGAAAATTGTTACAACTCTAAGGTAAGATTTTTTTTCTAAGATCATGTGCATTGCCATAATGCACATTTCAAGTGTTCCTATTGAGGATCACTTAGAAATATTCTTATCAAACCAATCCTTTCTAAAATAGTTGCACAAATTAAAAGGAACGTAGGTATTATTAATCCATTTGCATGATAGTCTTAGATTAATTAATCAGATTAAGCATGAATATTTTATGATTTTTATTTTTGAAATTTATTAAAAAATCAAAAATCTTTGTTAAAAGGTCAAAAATTTTGTCTGAATAGAGAAAAATAAAAATGGTTGGAAAGATGCATGTATTTATTTCAAAATCCTCTCCTTAAGGCTCAAACGACCAATAGCCAGAGACTATCTTGTTAGCAACCTAAGTCAATGAGATAGATTTTATTTTAATTTCTTCCATTAAGTTCATTTTATTTGAGATTTTATTCTCCATTACCTTCTTCTCTTTTTTCTTTCTTAATTCTCCTCTTGTTCTCAAAAATGGAAAATTTGATTTCGGATTCAATTCCTCACTGCTTCTATTAGTTTTTCAACTATTAAACTTACACATTTATTTTTTATCTAATGTTATTCTCTATTACAACTAGAATATATCACACTCTCCAACCAAAATTCTAGCCAAACCACCTGTTCTCTTTGAACCTAAATCTCATTAATTAGTAAAAATACCTACGCCCTCTCTCAACTAAATCAAAGTTCTACTCTTTTCCAAAAACCACCCTAAATCTGAAGCTCTATCCTTATATTAGCTAAAAGCCTAACCACCTTCTCTAAACAAAATCCGACCTGAAATCCACTAGCTAAAATCCAAACTAGATCTATTTTATGAAAATCCAATCAACAAATACATAGCTCTTCCAAAATTTAGTTCTAAAGCAACTTATGAAAAGAAAGAGAAGAAAAAAGTGGATAGTATGTCTCCTTAGAAATCTCCTTCAAGGATAGGAAAGAATCTAGGAATTGTCATTAAGGAATGAAGAGATACAAGAAGCAAAACATCCAAATATGCATCTCCTCCATCCTTAGCTCCAATGATTAAAATAGTTCATACCAAAAATTAAGTTTATAGAAGGCTTAATCTCAACACCATTCCAAAGTAAAAAGCATAAGTGTAAGGACCAGGTATTTTATTTTATTTTATTTTCATTATAACCCTTCTCTATTTATGAGATAACTTATGAATATGCCACTAGGAGTTTATAATGTTAATGGATGCATAACATATATGAATATAGTATCTAGGGAACATATAGTGCATATATGCATGTATTATGATCTTAGCACACTGAGTATAAATTTAAATGTGTATGATTAGTGTGTCATTGTTAAACACTATAACTATTTTTCTCCTTCGCAGAGTAGGTACGGGGTTCGACCTGACCGGTCAGGTCGCGGGGGTCAAGGGGGCAGCGCCCCCGGAGAAATTTTTTAATTATTAAGTTGTAGGAGCGGGAAATTAAATTACTAATTGCGACTGGACCCGACCCATGCCCTGACCCATGCCCTGACCCAACTCAATGGATTCTATTAACATAAGCGGCCCGCGCTCTAGGGTTTCATTTCCCATTTCGCGCCCGACCGCGTTTTCTTCTTCTCCTCTTCTGGTTCTTCGCTCCTCTTCTACTTTCTCTTCCACTCAGTTCGAACCACCCATGATCTCTTGAGGGAAACAATACCAACTACCTTGAAGGTCATAGATTCGAGTCCAGGAAGCTCCAAGGCTCCGAATTTCTACAGTCCACATCTAGGGTCGCTGTCTTGGGAGGAATCACGGTCAAGGTAAGTAGATGTCGCCCCTTCTCGATTTAGTGATGAAATTTTATGTTAAACGCGATGTGAGGCTAGAGGGAATGTATAGCTCCTGACGAATCCATGGTATTAGGCGTAGGGTTCGTAACAGTTAGGGTTCATGGGGAATTTACTTTGAATGTGCGATTTCTATGATGTAAAAGACTTTTTAGCAGTTTTTATATTGTTGGAATGTGACGTGAATTGATTTGCCCCAATCGAGAGTATGAATTGAAGGTTCTTTCATTTCGCACCTATCATGTGTTTGATAAAATTCTTGTGTGACAGATCTATGTGTTGAATCTGAATTGTGTTGATTTGTATGCGTGGTTTGCGATGTGTTTCATTGTCTGTTATGTATGATGTGTTATCTCAAATAGTTGGTTGTAAGGGTTGTTCAGGGCCCCTGATTGACATGAGGAGAGGGTTGTTCATGGCCCTTGATGGACATGAGTAGATGATTGGTTGTGTTGTTCAATTTGTGTATATGGTTATATGCATACGATCTTGGGAGTGGGTATTGGACCCATATGTATTAGCTTCATCACTATATGAGTATCCATCATTATACTTATTTCCACTTTGTGCTAACCACTGTCTACTTACTGGGTCTATTTAGACTCATATCGTTTGTTATTGTGCTTTTAGATCTCAGGTCAGAAGGGGAACTTAAGGATGGGACAAGTTGAAGATCAAACATGAGAGACCCTAGCACAATATGTTGATTTCAGTTCTTTTAGATTCGTGCTCTTTTTTATAATCATATATGTAGGATTCGCTTTGGCAACTATAATGTATTTGGTATTTCAGATTGGATTGTAATCCTTGTTGATGCACATATGCATGACTATTATATCTGTTTGATGTGTAAGGAAAATATTTAATGATTTCCTTCTATATGAATATTCTTATTATATGAAGATGCAAGTATATAAATAGGATTGAATGTTACAGATTGAAATGTTATGAATATCAGGTCATGTATTCCATATTACCCCTTGTATGTTATGGGGAGATGCTGCCGAATTTTTCTTAGATTGTGTAATACTCATTGACTAGTTCTTGAGTAATTCTTGGAATGGGGTGTTACAATAAGAAAGAATGTTAAATCAAGATTGGTTCAAGGAGTGTAGTAAAAGAGTCAATAGTTGATTATAAGTACTTTGAGCAAAATAAGTTTAAATTCATTTATCGGTTAAAAGATTTTGATCTATACAAATTCATATATTTTATTCTATCCATATATTAAGAACTTATAAAGCTTTTATATATTCATCTTGAGAAAATAAATGATGATACATACACTTCATATATTAAAGGAATATAAATTTATTTATTACTAAAGAATTTATTTCTATCGTGAATTTCCCTTATTGAATATTTCTCACTCAAATGTTCAAGCACTCTGATCTAAATTTGATAAAGGAAGGATTAATTGAAGCCAACTCCTACAACGTAATTGGAAATTAACTCTTAGAGAATAAGTTACGAAGAAGTCAATGATGGAAACTGGGTATGCATCACTTCAACAATCAAAAAGAAGAGATGACTTCAAGTTATATGGAATATTATAACGAGTAAGGTGGAGGAATCAAGATGTAAAGCAACCATTACTTGAGCCCTTGTTAACTAATCAAGTCTCTGATCACATCATAGTATTTTAAGAAAAAAGTCATCAAGTCCATTTTTCCTTTCCAATTCGCAACAATTAAGTCTACATTCTTAACCATGCTAGCTATTGACTATACCTCGGAGTCCACAGCTTTAACCATTCTTTCATCCTTACTAAGGACAATTTACAGCAACAACATAATCAACTAAAATAAAGTTATTAATTACACTCGTGTCAATCATGGCATGAACCTCATGTCCATTGAGCTTAGCGAATACATACAACAACTCATGCTCAGGTGAACTATCATGAGTCACTACGTTCGCCAATTAGAATGTACCCATTCGAGGCACCTCATCATCCTCCTCAGTAACAATAGAAGCCACTTGTTTCTTTGAACAATCACTTGTAAAATGAGCACTTTTGTAAATAAAACAACTAGTAATAGGCTTTTTAGACTTACTATACTATTTCAACTAGCCCTCTTGGTCCGCCTTTGCTTTCATCTTGTCCTTTGAAGAAATGTTCTTTGATGTTCGCTTTGAATTGCCTTTGTTTAGTTACCACCACTGCTAATGCAAGGTCTTTCACAGTTTTGTCCGTGCCTATGACTGCAACCCAACCATAAAGTTGAAGAGTTTGTCATCCTCTAACATGTTCTTCGTATTACACGTTAATGATTGAAACGCTGTCACATATTCATGCACATAGTTGTCGAAGGTGTGATGCATTAAGGCACAAGGGGGTCGTGGGGCCTTGACGTAAGGCATGGGCCCGACTGAAGAACATGTAATATGAGTCAAACATTAAGATTCTATGAGTCAAACAAATGCATACCTACAATTATCAAGAACGAAAGACAATTCGAACCTACATACAACAATTCTAAATCTCATGTCAACATATTAATATGATTCAAAAGCATATTAGATTTATAATGCAAAAGGAAATCAAAGTTCATCACTCATAAAAAATGTAACAATATTAAGTCCAAGTTTCAAAAACTCAAAACTCCAACAATTCCATTTCCATCATGCATTTAGCAGCGGCAAGTAACTAAATTAACTTAGAAGACAATAACATAAATTTAATTCTATTTTTTATTCAATTAAATTAAAAGATAGTAGCATATAGCATCATTTATCGTAGAAGCGGCAAGCCAGAAGCACAGCCAACAACAACAGCACACCAAAAAAATGAAACTGAAAAATGACATCAAAGTTCAGGCAGCAAGGTTGAGTGGTCCAATATAAGGGGTCAGCAACAGAAATAAAGTAAGAGAAAAGAAATGTAGTCGAGCTACTCGAGCAGGAGTATCAATCGAGTAGACGAAACAAAATAGAGAAGAGGGGTCAAGTAGTAGAGTTGGTCGGAACTGGAAGAGGGAAAAAAAAGAGAGAAGCCCCAACAACATCAATCGACTAGAATCAGGAGGGAAAAAAATAGAGAAGCTCCGACTGCAGCAAGGTAATCGACCTGTTTAGCAGAAAGAAAAAAAGAAAGAAGAAGAGGAAGTGAAGAAGGAGAAGAAGAATAGTACTGTAGCTACTTAATGTTGTTGTCCTTTCTTCTTCGATTCCACCAGTAGTGACGGGAATTAGCAGTCCCTGCAATTTCGATCGGCCGCATCTTTTTCGTTTTCCCTCCTTTCTTCTTTTGGCAACACAGCACTTAATGTGCTTAACCTTTACATTCTTGTTTTTTTAAATTAAAAAATGTTAGGCCCTTAGGTTAGCTGGTGGCATAAGGCCCATAAGGCGTGCGACTGGGGCCTAGTGCCTAGGCGCGCGCCTCACAATGCCTTCAATAAGCAATGTGCCTCTTCACACCAGCATGGCCTAGCCGCACCTTTGACAACTATGCTCATGCACAAAACCCACATGCTTGAGTTTTCTCAGTGATTCATGAACCACCCATGTCACATTACAAGGAAGGAATTGTTCTCTCGTATCTTCCTTCAGCTCCTCCCACATCATGATCTTTCGTCAAATTGCATCTTCAACTTGGTTATTCCACAAAAATTTCACATCCCCACTTAAGAACATGTAATCTACTATGACTTCCTTAGCATTGTTGCTATGAGTAAATTGAAAATATTGCTCCATATCCTATCAAAAGTTTTCAATTCCTTATCATTCGTAGACTCCCCATAAGAACTAAGAATAGGTACATTTTGTGTGCTTTCTTAATATTTCATAGGTCACGAATAGCACACTTGAGAATCTCCACCTGTTTGGACAAATTCTCCTTGAATTCTTAGAATTTTTCCATCATGCTCTCCTTAGACTATTCAATCACAACAAGTATTGTGATGAGGTCATTCATCTCAACTTTTCCCTTCAGAATTATGGTAGACAACTCCTCCTTAAGTTGTTCTACCCATCTAGTTAGTTGTTTCATGCCTTTACTTTTTATAATCTTGACCCTCAACATCTTAGCCAAACAAAAAAAAAGTAATTTAAAGTATAGTAAAGAATAACCAACCTTGGCCCAACCTCGATGAACCACAATCATCCTTGGTTGAACTAGGCTTTGATACCTAACTATTATGGTTCAAATCATTTATATGATTCCACACCATACACCAGCCTATGATCTGCGATCTTAGCAGCCTAACCCCATGCTTATAAACCTAAATAAATCTTATCAAACTAGAATATGAGAGATAGGAATAAAAGTAAAGCAACACAAAAGCCAAATCAGTAAGTTACAAGAAAGTCATAGTATTTGAACCTTTTATTAAGGAAATAATGTTTTGTGCATAGTATACAACTTGCCCACAGCTTAGGACCCATAGCACTCTTGCCACCTCACAAAGTTCCTCTCTCTCTCTCTATGTTTGCCTCCCTTTGTATTCGCATATGTCTTGCTTTACAAATGAAAGCCTAGGATATATATACACACATACATACACACACGTATATATAGTATACATGGCTAACCAACTAGACACGTGTCAAACTCGACTCAAGCCATATGTCCTTGATTTTCTCAAATGAAGACACGTCCCACAATTGTTCCACATCTAACAAGTCCATATGTCCTCTAAGAGCACAAGGATTTAGTTATGACTAACTCTCCCACTTTCTAAGGGAGTGAATAAGTCATCTAGGACTTAGTCTAAGTTATTCCAAACATGCACCACATAAGCTCCAATGTACAGTAGTAGTCCATGTCATCACCATATCAATGCTACCTAGCAGTCCTCCTCACCTGCCACATACTTAGCCCACTTGGTGCAAACTTCATTTCTTCTACTTAGCAAGATCCTTAATGCATCACTACTTATGCAACACATGCATTGATAATGTGATTTGCATCCATGACACATACGACATCTGTCTCACATCCACGATCATGCACACATGATCCCGCCTTAGTCCAACTCCAAGATTCACCCTTACTCTCTTCTCTTGTCTATCGAGACTTGAATCATGAATGAGCCTTGTCATGTCTAGCCTTACCCAACTTGTGCAAGTAAGTTCTCCATCTGAATCATCTCCTCTGAACGATCCACTACGTAGAGGTGTTACAAAATCACTCTATCAGATAAACAAAAGAAAAGTTAACCTTTTGTAAATGAAAACATATGACATTTTTTAGCGATAGATCTGTAGTTTTTTAAGGAGCTTGAATAAGCAGATCTTTTGGGTAACCTTTAGGCCACGTTTCAAGTAACTTTCACATTATAAAAGAAGCTCATGGAAGAGCTAGAAGGTGTCAAGAAGAACAACTAAGTGCATGTGTGAAAAACTCAAACTTGCTCCCTTGTGAAGATTGCTTTGAAAGATTCAAGTGTAAGTTGAAGTTTCAAATTTTTGGAGGTGCTACTACTATGATTCAAAGGTAGAAGTTACAACTCAAATTTAAGTATGTTGCTTTTGCCAATGCAATGAACTAGTTTAGTTTTTTATTTAAAATTTTCTCTTTATATTACTTTAATGTTGATGGGATCAAACTAAAAGAAAATTTAATCAAGTTGTTGATTACTTCATGAGCTCACTTGAAGCTTAGTACCAATTCAAAAGATAATTGAATTAGTTGAACCATTGTAACATATAAGTTAAAGTTGACTAATGAAACCTAAGTGGTTGTGCTTGAAGTGTAAAGCAGGTTTGTAGTTAACCGTACCACTATTAACATTCTTATCTTTGTAAATTGGTCTGCGCTTCATGATTAGATTATGTTTTTACTTAATTCACATCATTCTGCTAAAAATCCTTGAATGGTCATTACATGGGGCCAACAATTTCCTTGTTCATCCTAATCTCCTTCTCTCCTATTATGTTTTCTCTAATGGCATGAATGAGATGGGAAAACCAATCCTCCTTTTTCTCTATTCTTAAGGTTAGCACATGCGGTTTGCACATGCTAACCTGTAACATTTTTCTTAAAAAAGATACTATAGTTTTACTTTTTACAATATCTATTATATTATTATTGCTAAAAGTAAATTTTTACCACCAATTATCTATATCTCCTTGACTTGGAGTCTTTCTACTTGATTAACTTTACTTACAATGGAATTTTTATGCTACTTGATTACAAACTCAAAGCAAATTGGCCCTGTTTATAACAGTGAAAGCAGTATAAATTACTCACCATAATCAACTCGTAGTTGGAAGCATGTTATGTGTATAACATATAAGAAATGCATATTTAATACAAACCTAAGTGACATAATCAAACTAGTTCTATTAACCAAATCCTAATATTACAAGTATTACACGATCCTCACATCTAAATTTATTTCTAACACACGTCATTAGATAAAAACCTAAAAGACATACTCAAACTAGTTAAGTAAACTAAAATCTAATATCACAAGTATTATGCATGCATGTCACCCAATTCTCACGTCTAAATTTATTTCTGTCACACACCTTTAAACAAGACTTGAGTCTTGTGAATTTATTTGCATTCACATTCTTTGATCTATGGAATACATTCTATACTATAGTTACGTCAATTGTTTCAACTTTCATCGTAACCTATGTTGAATTAAATACAACATCTGACAAACTTGCATTTTTAAAAAAATTTAACTTAGATAAGTTTCATAGTTATTGTCAATTCTTAGAATTGAAAATTCTTTTCTTTAGCTTATGGTTCTCTTATCATCAACTCTTATTGATGAATATTAAATCTACAACTTATTTTAAACAATATAGACTTTTTCAATAATAATGAACATTCAAATCCAAATCTTTATTGATATCCATATAGCTAATAGAGTTAAGTAAATGATCTTTCTAGTTGAATCTTCTTTGATTTATAAGAAAAAAAATTTACTTTCATATCTTTGAATTTTCTTGAGTAGAAAATTAACATTTTATTTCTTTAATTTTTTCATTATCAAAAATTTTCCTTTCAAACTTCTAAATTTCATTCAACTATTCTTATAAAATTTTCTCAATTGCTTTATTATATAAAGTTTATATTTTTCTCTAAAATTTGACTTCCTCAAGTTTGATTTCTTAACTTTCCTTTTCTTCCATCTTAGTAATGCTTTGATTGCCTTTCAAATTCTCCTTTGCCTCAATTAATAACTTCCCTATCTCAATAGCGATTTTTGGATCTTCTTTTGAATCTTGTTCTTTTAAGGCCATGATTTCCAATTTTTCTTATTTTAAATCAGTGTAACCTTTTGGCTCTTCAATTTCTTTGATGTTTTTTTTATTTAGATTCTTCATGTATTTCAATGTCCTGGTTTTTATGTTTTGATAAATTAGACTCTTTCCTTCCTATTCATTAATCTATGTAATTTGCTTCTCATTAAATTCACTAATATTAAAATTGACCATGAAATATTCCATAAGAAATTTATGAATTTTGCTTTTTATAATTATTTCCTTAGGTTTACCCAGACAGGAGATGAATCATCCAAGTCCTAAATATGTGTTAACATTTTTTTGACATAGAGGATAATGATAGTCTTCTTTCTCAGTCTTATGAACCAATATTAATTACCTAGATCTTGAATCTTAGATCTCATTTCCATCAATCGCATCCAAAAGATCATATATTTTCAGATATGCCCATCCCTTAATTTTTTAAAATTTAAATTCTATAATTGAAAAGTTAGCTTCTTAATTACTACTATATAATAAATATCTTATAGAAAGAGGTACTTGGATTGCTCAATTTGAATATCTTAATTCCACAAAAAATCAAAACCCTTTTTTTCTATCAATCTTGCGTAAATTTGGCTAGATAAACCTTTACTTGTTAGTTACTTTTGTTCAAGCTTGTTATAGCAATGCATGAATTAACATTATAATTTTTAACCTCTTAGCTCGTAGCCACCAATTTGAAGACATTTTTCTGTTACCATTTGACGCTTTCACTTGCAGACTCTGCTACTGCATGTATTTTCTTTTTACTAATTTATCTCTACTTGCATTTTGACAAATTCAGCTTTCTTTATTCTTCTAGGGTCTAACCAATGCTCTTATTGTACTGTCTTTGATTGCTGTCAATCTCTTATAAGATGAACTTCCTTGATTATCTTATAGAATTTAAAACTAATGCTCTATTACCATCATCAAGAAATGTGGTTCTATTACCACTACTAGCCCGTACGCAAATAGAAGAGAAACAAAGGAAACATCTTATTATTATTATTGAACCAACTCTACTTAGAGATTTGAGACTTAAGGCAAAATTTGGTGCTATTTTTTATTAGTATTGTACAACACAACATTTGATCTTATAAATCAAGTTCAATCATATCTTCTACCTTATTTTAGAGGAGACTACAAGCTTCAATCTAGTCCTAAGGGACGCAACCAGCTTCCACCTACACTTATGGGAGACTAAGCTTCCACCTTTATTTTACAAAAGACAATAGCTCCCAATCGCTTAAGGTCGTTATTGGATCCTCCGTGAGGGCATTGATAGCCGCTTCCCCTACTAACTTGGCTTGGCTTGGATGGTTAAACTTGATGTTTCTCGATCACACAATAACAAATAGATCATTCACAAAAAATCAACTTTTAGAAGGAAGCAAATAATGTGCGCAATATACAGAAATGATCCAGTTAGCTCAGGTTACTTAGGTTTTTTCAAAAAATCAATTTAAATTTTTCTTGCTTTCTTCCCTGTAAACTTTTTTAATATAGATGCATTTAACATATAAACTAAGTTTTATCATTTTTGTATATGTGTATATATTTTTTTAAGATTTTTAAAATATAAAAGTATTTTAATCATTTTCAACCATTGAAAATGGATAAAATACCCATGTGTTTAGAAATCTTAAAAAAAATATAAAAAATCTAAAAATAGTAAATTTTAGTTTATATATTAAATACACTTAGATAAACAAGTGTTTGAAGACAAAAACAAAAATAAAAGATTTGAAATAGATTTTTTGAGGTAGACTAAATAATTCATTACTTAGCCTAGGCTTATAGGATAGTTTCTCATCTAAAGCAAGACATATTTAACACAAACCTAAATAACATACTCATATTAGTTACAAAAACCAAATCTTAATACTAAAAGTAATGCATATGCAAGCTCTGCAATCCTCAAATCCAAGTTTATTTGTAACAGGAAGTTTGTGCAAGTCAAACTCATAAATTAGTTCAACTGAGGACTGGGATCAAATGTCAATCATGATCTCATCATTTCAATTGATGTCATAGACTTAGGTAGATGAGAGCCTATATATTGAGGATGAGTAGATGGGAAAGGAATGGAATAAGAATGAGAACGATTTTTCATTTTCAAAATACCTTTTTATTCTTAAATCTTTTTTCATTTTAATACATAATAATCTTATTTTTTCAATTTCTATTACTATTTTCTTCATTTCCAATATAATTTTTGATATCCTAATGCATACCGACACTTTTTGATTTAATCTCCTCATTCTATTTTCATCTCATTCCACCGTTCTAAACAAGATGGTCAAAGCCAAATCTTTAACTGAGGATTAGTTAAACAGCTTAGTTTGATAAGGTGGTCAACTTGTCCAAAATAGTCTTAGTTATTTGCTTAAACATCTTATTCTTAAGGTATTCATATTCATTTTATTGATTTTTAAAAATAAAATAGCAAACAAGTTTTTAAAAATTTAAATTGCACATGGGACAAGATCTAGATGGCCAGCCACACATCTATAAATAAATAATTTGTTGGCCCCATGCACTAAATCGCTAAATTAATGGACGACCATGTTGGATGCCGCATGCTTACATTTATGTCAACAATTTTTACATGCGAATTTGACATTGGCTTGGCTTTGAGGCAGCAATAAGAGTTAGCCATTTTTTCCATTCCTTCACGGGTCTCCCATTGGTTATCACTTGACCATTGAAGCATTGAAGAGGGACTAGTTTTGGGCAGGTTGAAAACGGGAGTAATAAACTGGGGTTTTGTTAGAAATTCTATTTTTAAAATTTTTTTTTGAATTTTTTATAAAAATCTTAATCTAGGTATATTTAACTTATATGTTAAGTTTTATTATTTTTGAAAATTTTAATATATTTTTTATTTTCTAAAATAAGGGTATTTTTGTCATTTAAGTAGTACAAAACCCCCCCTATTTTTAAAAATCAAAAAATATATATTTACATGTTTTCAAAAATGGTAAAATTTAGTTTAGAGATTAAATACACATAGATTAAGAGTTTTATAAAAAAAAATTAAAAATAAAAATTATGCATTAAAATTTCAATATATTCGGTTGCATTAGAACATTCTCAAACTCACATGCCTTTGGGCCTTACCCCACGTGAAATCCCAGGTCAATGATAACGAGTAGTATTTGAAGGATGCCATTTTTTTGGACCATGCGTGGACCACCTAACAGGTTACTTTTAATGGAAAGATGGGGAGGATCTGCGAGGACAGCATCTAAACTACAGTAGGAAATCATATGTTCCTTTCACTTGAACGCTACCCATGCATGTGTCTCATCTGCCATTTCCCGTTTTAGGTTGTGGAGTGATTAGTGGCAGAATCCAAGAATCATTTCCGTGAATTTTGCTCCGTCAAAATTGGAGGGTGCCATTCTCATTCTTGGACTTGTTTTCGTAGACTTTTTTGGTTTAATGACAAATATGACCACAACTTTATAGATGTCACCACACATTTATAAAAATTTCTCATATGATTACAAATTTTATTCATAATTCCAAATATGAAAACGTTAGTAGATTCAGTTAAATAAAGTAATGTATATCAAAAAATTAAATAAAGTAATAAAAAAATTTTAAATGATAAATTTACCTTAATTTGTCATTTCATTGAAATTTTTTTATAATATCTAGTTACAGCAACCTCTTTTTTATTTGGAGCAATTTTTTAAATTTATATATTTCTAACTAAAATTTTAGAGGAAAATTATGACTATCTACGCTATATTTATATGCATATATATATTTCCAGAATCCACAAGAGATATGACGGTGATTTTTATAGCATCGGCTACCAGTCTAACATGTAAGCCCTCACCTTTTATGCGGGCTTGGGACCAACAGTAAGATAGAAAATCTTCTTGAAAATTTTAACAATAGTGAGAATTGGATGAGAAACCAATTAAGATTTTCGATCAACTAGTAACAAGAAGAATTTTAATAATAGTGAGAACTGGATGAATTCTGACCAACTAGTAATAAGCACTAATTATTTTCAGAATTTAGGATAAATAGTTCAAGAGAACAGAAAAATTAAGAAAGAAATAATACATAGAATTCAAGTAAGACAGAAGAAACGGCTACATGTGTTAGGAATTTTATGTGATTGTTGAGTCCTAATTAAATTAAAAGAAAAATTTTATAATACTGCAATTAGATCCACTATGCTTTATAAGGCAGAATATTAGGCAATTAAATAACAACATACACATAAAATGACCATAATGAAAATAAGAATGTTAAGGTGAATGATCAGTAAGATAAGAAAAGATAAAAATAAAAATGAAATAATCTGAAAAAATTTAAAAGTGAGGCTAATAAGTAATAAAATGAAGAAAACAAATTAAGATAATTTGGTCATGTGAAACAAAGATCTAAAATGATACCAGTTGGGAGAACAAAATCTATCCAAGTAGAATACAATAGGAGAATGAGAGAAAGTCCTAAAAAAATATAGATTGAAGTAATTAAACAAGATTTAAAAATATTGCGAATTACTAAAAATTTAGTCTCAAATTGTAAGAATGGTGCAACAAAATTCATGCAACAAACGCCACCTTGGTGGAAAATGACTTATGATGATTATGATGATGAGTCATATATGTAAATATGACTTATGATGATTATGATGATGAGTCATATATGTAAATATGACTTATGATGATTATGATGATGAGTCATACATGTAAATATGAGTATAAGTTGTAATAATATTTAAAATTAACCTTTTTTGGGGAAAAGAGTGCCTCATTAAAGACCCGTCTGAACCCATCTAATGGAAAGTAGATACGTTTACATGGGAAAAAAAGATTACACCCTCTCTATTATTCAAGAGATTATTAATGTCATTAGTGGATGAAAGATGAAATCGGGAGGGGTAGCCCACCAAACAGAATCACAAACATAAAGCGAAGCCACAAAATCTGCTGGCGAGTCACCTGATTTGTACTTCTAAATACAAAAATTGGTAAATAAAAATAAAAGGTAAATAAATTTTAAATAAAATTTATCTTTCAATTAAATAAAAGGTAAATAAAAATAAAGTTTATTAACTAAAAAAAGGTAAATAAAAATAAATATTATTTTAAATTAAATAGAATAAAAATTTAAATGAAGTTTATATCGACATTAATTTTTTATCTTTGATTATAATTCAAGTTAAAATAATAATTTTAACACAAAAATAGGTATTAATTTAAACAAATTCAATCAATATTCAATCATTAATTTAATAAAAAATTATTAAATAGAAAATTTATAAAAAATTACAATCTTTATATCTATTTTGTATATGATTACCAATTTTAAAAAATTAAATTAATGCTAAATAAAAACCACCGATTTTATACTAGTTTTGGCAAACGAATGGTTCAAGAGATAACATTGTAATAAGATTAAAATAAAAATGAAAATTAATTTAAAACAAATTAAATCAATAATAATGATCAATTTAACAAAAATTTTCATTAAATAGAAAGTTTATAAAAAATTATTTAACATTGTCTTCAATATTTGTGATTCAAATTAATTTAAAATGAAAATTAATGAAACAAAAATGATTTAACCCATAGTTAATGAAGCATACATTGATTTTAAATATATTGCTTATAATTATGCATAAATTAATAAGAATATATAAATTATTTTGATCATGAAATTTTATACCGCCTTTGCCTTTTAAGCATAAATCCATGTAAATAAATTAAATGTTGATTATTGAAGTTAATAAATACTTATATTAAATAAAAATTTTATTGAGAAATTTTTTTCAATGTGATCTCCAATTTTTATTTGTAAATTTTATCTAAATTGAACGTTAAATATGGTCTTAGTTATCTCTATGATACCTAGTTTCAGTTTAAATATTTAATATGTGATAGTACTATATAATTTCTCAAATTAAACACTATAACATATTTCTTTAAATTTAAGTTGTTATATAATTATTTGCAAAATATAAAAATACAAAATTTTATTTTTTAGACTAATTTCATTATTTAATATTTTTAAATCAATTGAGGATAAATGCATAGACATGTTAAATAATTTATATCAATTGGGTCGCTTGTGCTGAAATTTATGATGTATAGTATGATTTTTTCAAAATACGGGGCAAAAAGATATTGATAAATATTATTATTTAGAAATAAAATTTAATAATAAAATTAATTATATTGATACCGTGAAATCCTTCCTCCCACAATATCAGCCCGTATGAAGACTATGAACGCGCTCCTTAATCGGTGAAGTGAAATATTATAACGAACCAAAGTTTAGAGTTGCTGCTGTGGATTGGATGACAAAAAGTGTATTCGGATTGAGAAAAAGTGTGTTGAAAATAAAAAGTAAATTAGTATTTTTAAAAAATGTTTTTATTTATTTATTATTATTTTTTGAAACGAAAGATACCATTCTACCCCGAGCATCATCCCACGTGATCAACTATAACCCGAAGCTCACGATCAGGAAAAAGAAAAGCTGGTGTGCGTCACCAGCTACACCTGCAGGTGAGGATCATTGTAGCAGATTTTGGGTTAGTTGGCATAGCAAGTTAGCAACTGCTGATGCGCAAATGAGTTTGTTGTCTGTGATGGAGTTAACTTTTTCGTTGATGTTGTTGGGAAATTTGATATCATTATGTAAATGAAGAGTTTGGAAAACCCACCTCAATGTTCTTAAAGACACTTCTATTAACATATGCGACATGTTTAGTGTTAGGAAATAATCCTATAATAATAAAGTAAAATGGACACAAATTTACTCGAAATACTTCTAAATATAAAGGAAAAGCTACGGACCAAGGAAGAGAAAATATACCATAATGAAGAGTTTACAAAAATGAAGGAACTTTCAAAGGGAAAAATATTTAAACTCATTACACCTCAGAAGAAACTCTCATAAAAGACCAAACCTTGAGTACACCAAAGTGAGCAAATCCACTAATTATGAGAGAATCTATGTTTACAAACCAAATTCATGTTGAGCTAGATTACCTAACGAAATAGGCTGTGTAATCTTCAATAATACATTAGATAACTTGGAATACAAGTCACCACCCAACATTTAGTCAATTGCTTAAGACATTGAAATCATTGGAAGATGAAGGATGAGTTTGTAACTTTTCAAACTAAAATTTTTACTATTCATAACTACTTTATCTTTAAATCATTTATTCATATTTTTCTATACAACTATCATACTTTTCAATTATTTCTACACAATTTCATATGTAACTAACTTATCTATTTTCATTTTATTCTTTTTAGACTTTTCATTATCTCTATTATATCATATCATTTTCCCCCGTTTTAGAAATTTTACACACAAAATTTTTCATTAAAGTTTTATCACTTCTGGAACACACCCGAAGAGAGAATATATTATATGATTAGGCATTTATTTACCTACCTAATCTCCCATTGCAAATTAAATATTTATGATTTTAATTTTTTCTACAAACAAATGAACTCTTTAAAAACAAACTTTGTAAACATTGTGCTACGATCTTACGTAAGTAAAGAAGTAAACCCAACACAAAACATAGCTATAGTGCCAATGATAGAAATAAAAAGGGCAATCATTCATGTTCAATACATCCGAACGACGACGACCATGATGATAAAAAAAAAAAAATACAACCGACCGGGTTGCATGAACATTTCCTCACAATCCTCTGGTATTTTATTGTAAAATGCTGTTTTCTAATGTAAATTATTTGGTTTGTTTAACGGGTAATGAACCAACACATGCATATGTATTTGAAACCACAAAACATATGGTTTGAGCATTTTTTTGTGGACTTTTTTTATATAGCCCTGTGTGTATTCAGTTTATTAAAAAAAATATCTTTTGAATTTTTATGTCTATATTTTCATATTTTTAGAAGTTAATAGTTTCAACCTCCATCTATGGGACGAAAAATATTAAGTTTTGAAATTACAAAAAATATATACACCAAAAAATTAAAAATAATAAATTTTAGCATATGCAAATAAAGATCACATATGGGCTCACGTAACAATAAAACATAAAAATTAACAATAAATGACAATAAAAGCTCGAATCATAGTAATGTATTGAGATTTCCATACATAAATATGCATTGGATCAGTATCCTTGTTTAACATCATTTTTTGTTATGTTACTAGAAATCACTTTGACGTGGAAACTTATATTTTCTAACAATTTAGCATTTTTTGAGCATGATTGTATACGGCTAAATTTTAGGATATCATATGAGGGATTTTTGCATCAATTTCTCTAAGGTTTGGTTGACGTCGATGGCATGCTATGAATTTTGTAAAATTTGCTACCAAAACTACAAGATTTATCTAGAACTGCAAACGTACTTACAAACTATAAACCCTTTCAAAATTTATGAAAATATCTATATATTATAGAATGCAAGAAACTATATTTAAAATATAAAAAATACTGATTTATTTAATATAAGAAATATTTTTTAAAATAAATTATTTTCTATTTTAAAAGTATTTTCTTATATGTTTATAATTTTATTTATTTATTTATAAGGTTATTTTTTGTCATTTTGAAAAGGGTTTAAGATTTATAGGTGGATTGGCCATTATTGGCCAATCTATAATGGTGACATATCTATAATTTTGGCCAAACCTTGTAGGTATAGATGCAAAGCCTTTATAGTCTAATGCAAACAAAAACCAATTTATCCAAGCACTTCTTAGTTTTTATTTAAATTTATTAAATTTTAATCTGTTCATAATATTCATCCATGTGTATTTATTTCTAATGCCAAAAATTATATATATTAAAGTTGTTATATCACATATTTATTTTTAATTTTAACAGTAGTATACTAACTCTTGGAAGGTGTTAAAATTTTAAAATGTATAAGTTTTCAATCAAAATGATTTGGAGTATCACAAATAAATAGCTATGTTGAAGATAATTATTCTTAAAATTAGAAAAGCGGAGGAGCTTGTTGGTCCTGTTTTGTTGGTAATATTCAAGAAGGGAAGAGTAAATTGGGTAATTAAAAATTCTTCTATACTTAAGTACAAACTCTTGATTTAATTAATATTGTTTAATGAAATGTGCTAGAAGATAAAATGAGATTGATAAACGACATAAAGAGAATACAAAAACGCAAGCAATCAAACTATACAAAAAGCAACAATATATAGTGGTTTGGCAACCTTTCCTACTTTACTCTTTTAAGCACACTCTTATTATTTATTAGGTTCAACTATTATATATTACAATACAATTTAGAATATCGACACTTAGATTCCAACTCTAGAGGGCATAACCATACAATATTTGTTGGTGAGATCAATTCAGACTAACCAAGTAAACAACATCGATAAGACACAATCTAACCATCAAAACTCAAGTTGTTGGTTAGAAAAACTCTAACTAACCATGTGTATAACTCTTAAATTAAACAAACTTCAATTTATTAAGCAAAACCTATTAATGAGACACACACCAACCAAACCTCTTGTTTTGCCTCTACTTAGATTCCGTCTCCAACACCAATCTAAAGCAACAATATCAAATAATAAAATGAAAAGCAAATATGCTTTATAATATATAATCAATAGGTATGAGAAACTTCTTGTAAGTTGATGAAAATCAGAGTGAAAGTTTTTAACTCTTTGTGGCATAAGTAATCTTCAACAATTGTTGAAACGAATTGAATGCTTATATGGAGAAGGTGAATACTTATTTAATCCCTTGGCTAGCTCTCTCAACTTCTTTTTACGTTGCTTTTATAAATTTGAAGGTGGAATTAGTTGTTGTGGTGTTTGATGGTGTGTAATATATGCTCCAATATTTAAATTTTCTAACCGTTAGACTTGAAGTCGATATGATTGATTACGGCTCAATTTAACCTCTGAGGTTGATAACACACTTCATTTCAGAATGTGCAACTCCTGCCTTGTAATGCAAACTTCATACTTGATGTGAGCGTCGATATGGAATCTCTTTGACTTTGACTTGAACTTGAGTTTTTGACCTTAAATTGAATTTGCCTTGTATTTGACTCTCCTTCACTTGAAGTTATTCATACAGCTACCTTGAAGTTAATTGGAGATCACTTTCAATTTCAATCTCACCTTGAGATCTAAGTTAAAATTGATTTAGCCTTAAATACTCTAACACATTCTTGATTAAGGTTGATATGAAATGGATTTGGGATTGACTTGGCCACAAAAGCTGGTATTGAAATCAATTTCACTTCCTGCATATTTTATAATCCAAATGTTGTCTACTGAATGCCTTAAGTCAATATGAGATCAATTTTATTTTCAACTCGACTCTCTAATTTATGTGAAGTTGATTTTATCTTCAAGTTCACTTCAAAATAGATGTGAAATCGATTTGGATATAGATCTCACTTCTAAATTCCACTTTCCTTAGTTGATTTATTATCCCTTCATTCGAAGCATGCATTAACTACCTACAATAAATAAGAATCATTAGTAGCCAAAGTTTTATTTTAATTAGCTTATTATTCATCAAAACTTATTTAAGATTTTTTAGCACAATCATATATCCACAGGGTTTAATTTAGATCAAAACTCTTAATTTTTTTTCAAAATAACACATTATAATATATATATATAAGCCAATAACTTTAGATGTCTAAATTTTTATGCAAATGGAGACTATTATTACAATCTAGAATCAAAGCCTAGATATAAACACTTACACTATGATGTCAAACTACTTGGTTATGCAAGTGTTGTCATGAACATTTTAGTTTTTTTTTTAAATTACCAAAATAGTAAAACTTTTAAAGGGTTCCATTCAATATATGTTGAGGACACCACCTGTGAGTTCCTAAACAATTGTTTGAGTCCAATTTTTCATTTTGAAATTTTTTTCATTTTTATGTGTACCCACATTATCATCTTTTTTACTGGAGACATATCATCTTTATATAAACCAAAATTTAACATTTTTACATTTTTGTATGCATTTTTATACTTTCCAAAATCAACAATTTTTATTCTCATTTAACATTAAATGAGTAAAAATTGTTGATTTAGAAATTATAAAAAAAATTAAAAAAATTTAATTGGAAAATTTTGATATATGAATTAGATACATGCAAACCTACATAAAAATGAAAAGGCAAATTTCAAAAAATTCAAAACAGGCTCGAAACAAGTGTATTTAAAGCCCATTCAAACCCATCTTATATACATTAATGGGATAAATAATAAATTAATATTTTCTACACCCATAACCTTGCCGGTAAGAGTTTCTATCTTACTGCCTGTTCCAAGCTTAAATAAAAAAGCAATGGTTGGCATGTCAGGCTGGCAGTCGGTGATATAAAGATCACTGCCACATCTCTTATAGATTTTGAAAATATGTTAAAAGTCGTTAGTGCTAGGGTCGTCTCCTATAAGTGACGCACTGTAGCAGAACCCGACTATAGTGAGAAATGGGCAAGGGTTGCTAAGGCATCTCTCCAGAAGCGATATACCACAACAACGTCCGGTTGTGGGGAGAAGTCGGCAAAGGTTCCCTTGCTTTTATGGATATGCTTTAGGGAAGAATGTGGTACCAAAACACAAGGTCCACTTTGCCTCATAAAATGTTTTGGACTCTTTTAGGGAAAAGTATGAAAGTAATAGGTATTATGAGAAGGAAAAGAATTAATGCTACGTGTCTTCAAGAGACTTGGTGGAAAGAAGAGAAGGCTAAAGAGATTAATGGATTCAAATTATGGTATATAGGAAACGATGATAATAGAAATAGTATAGGGATAATAGTGGAAAATAAATTCATAAATAAAGTTGTAGATATCAATAAAGTAAATGATAAAATTATTCAAATAAAAGTTGTATTAGGTGTAGAGGTCATAATGTGATTAGTGTTTATGCACCACAAGTAGGATTAGATGATAGAATCAAAAAAATGTTGTGATAACTTAGATAGTATAATGCAAATGATACCTAATCAAGAAAAAGTTGTGATAAGTAGAGATTTAAATGGACATGTAAGAAAAGAGAATGTAGGATACGAGAGAAGTCATTGAGGTTTCAACTTTGGAATAAGGAATGAAATGGGGAATATCATTTTGGATTTTGTTATAGCATATGATTTGATTATAGAAAATATCTTATTTCAAAAATGAGATAAACACTTGATAACTTTCAAGAATGAGACCAATTCTAGCCAAATAGATTTCTTCCTTATAAGAAAATTGGATAGATCTATTTGTATTAATTGTAAAGTTATCCTAAGTGAGAGCTTAGTTGTGCAACATAGATTATTAGTGATGAATATATATATATAAGAAGAGTCAACAAAAACTAAAGGTAATATAATTCCAGAAATTAAACGGTGAAATTTAAAAGAAAACAAAATGGAACTTTTTAGTAAAAGAATAATAGAAGAAGAAAAATGGGATATAGAAGAAGATAGAGCAAAATCAATGTGAGATAAAATAACAACTAACATAAAAGAAGTAAGACAAGTATTGTAGGGATATATAAAAATCGTAGATCCTCATATATGGAAACTTAGTAGTGGAATGAGGATGTTCAAAAAGTTATAAATGATAAATAAGAAAAGTTTAAAACATGACAGAGAAATAAAAATAATACAAACTTATAACAATGCAAACTATCAAAAAATCTACTAAAAAGATTATTAGCGATGCTAAACACAAAACTTATGACAGATTGGGGACTAGACAAGGTGAAAAGGACATTTTTAATTTGGCTAAATTAAGAGAAAATAAAGGCAAAGATTTAACACATGTTAGATGTATTAAAAGTGAAAACCAAAGAGTTCTAGTCAAAGATAATAAAATTAAAGAAAGATGTAAAACTTATTTTTATAATTTACTAAATGATACTTTACAAGAACATTTAACATTAGTTATTAGTTTAAATAGAAAAGAAAATAGGAATATCAGTTATCTCCTAAAATTCGATATCTAAAGTCAAGGAAGTTCTAAAAAAAACGAAAACAAGTAAAACCTTAGGCCAGATAATATACCAATTGAGGCATGGAAGTGCATGAGAGATGTATGTGCAATATGATTAATAGATTTCTTTAATAAAATTATAAAAATAAAGTTAATGTCAAGTGAATGGAGGAAAAATACTATAGTCTCAATCTATAAAAATAAGAAAGATATTCAAAATTGTGCAAATTATCGTAGAATAAAACTAATGAGTCATGCTATAAAATTATGGGAAAGAGTAATTGAACATTGATTAAGATGGGAAACTAATATATCTGAAAATCGATTTGGTTTTATGTCAGGAAGATCAACCACTGAAACTATTTTTTTACTTAGGCAATTATTTGAAAAGTATAAGGAGAAGAAAAAGAACTCATACATGGTTTTTATTGATTTAGAAAAAACAAATGATCGAGTACTAAGAAAGTTAATATGGCAAGTGATGAAAAAGAAATGAATTAATAACTAATACATTAGTTTTATTAAAGATATGTACGAGGGGCTGTTACAAATGTTATGACCATAAGTGGATATACTAATATTTTTATAGTTAAAATAGCTTTATATTAAGGCTCGGCCTTGAGTCTTTACTTTTTTACTTTAGTAATAGATAAAATTATTATACATCTCTAAGAAGAAGTACCTTGGTGTATGTTATTTACTGATGACATTGTTTTAATAGATGAAACTAGAGAAAGACTAAATTTAAAATTGAATGAGCGGGTAAATGCTTTAGAATCTAATAGTTTTAAAATTAATGGGGCAAAAACTAAATATATAAAATACAATTTTAATAATAGTGAGAACCCGGATGAGGAACCAATTAAGATTTTAGTCAAGTAGTAACAAGAACTAATCACTTCCGGTATCTAGGCTCAATAGTTCATGAAA
Source organism: Annona cherimola (assembly GCA_030490835.1). NCBI lineage: Eukaryota > Viridiplantae > Streptophyta > Magnoliopsida > Magnoliales > Annonaceae > Annona > Annona cherimola. The sequence goes on along the minus strand of CM059971.1, from coordinate 29,384,686 downwards.
ATGGAAAAATTGATAAAGATATAATATATAGAATTCAAGCATGATGGAAGAAATGACGAAGTATGTCAGGAATTTCATGTGACCGTCAAGTTCCAATCAAACTAAAAAAAAAAATTATAAGCTTGCTATTAGACATGCTATGCTTTAACGGGCAGCATGTTGGGCAATTAAAGAACAATATATAAAATGAAAGTAACGGAAATGAGAATGTTAAAGTGGATGAATAGTAAAACAACAAAAGATAAAATTATGAATGAAATAATTCGAGAAAATCTAAAAGTGAGACCAATTTGTGATAAAATGAGAGAAAATAGATTAAGATGATTCGGTCATATTAAAATGAGGCCTAAAATGGCACCGGTTAGGAGGACCCAAAAAAACATAGATGGAAATAATTAAATAAGATTTAAAAATATTACAAATTACTGAAAATTTAGTCCTAAATCGTCAAAAATAGCGCAACAGAATCTATGCGGCCGACTCCATCTAGGTGTGAAATGACTTATGATGATGATGATGATGATGAATATTTTCTACACCCATCAATTGTAATTAGGATCGGAATTACTTTATTCCACGCAGTCCATCAATCTCAGCCGTCCAAATCTTGTGTCATGGTCTTGCCATAAAAACGACGTATATATACGATTCTATCTGAATCTATTCCGACAGCTTTTCAACGACATGGCTTCGACTACTCACGTCCAATCGTTTCACCGGTCACCACCCAAAACTCCAAAACCGCATTAGTGGGCCCCAACTTCCTGCTAACGGACGAGATAGAATCCGATGTATGGATCTAAGGTCCTTCTCATGGGAGACAGTTGCAATTAGCAATCCCAGGCAACTGGACTACCAAACAAGCCCCCAATCGCTATCTGCCTCAATATATTGTAATATTCCCCCATCTGCCTGCCCATACCATTAAAGGATATTGCACCAAAATACAGTGTATGAGGACCATATACCACCTGTATAACAATAAAGTCCTTCCATACATCCGCATGTACCTGAAGCTTCCATCCAACATCCTCATAAATGCTGAAATAATGCATTTGGACGAGATGTAAACCGTTCAGCGTCAGATTGATCCTGTATATATGATGATTGACGAACTGTTCAATACTTCAATAGATTGACCATATCTATGCTCCCATTCCAGAACACGTGATGAGCCTCTGGCTACAAAAAGTTCTGATCTATATGTTTCATCCGAACCGTTAATCCGGTTCAACACCTTATATCCACCGTAGAAAAAAAAAATGAACCATGGGACCCCAAGTCTGCATTCGAAGGTTGCATTTTTTTTGCAAATAACACGGGAAGCCTCTCTAGCTTCACTGAAAGCACATTTTTCTTTTTGCCCTTCTACTATGGATGCAGAATAAAATAGTTCAAAAACTGTTGCCTCCAGTAATTTTTAGTGTTGATTAATCATCAATGTAATTATTATTATATATTACCTTCGTGAGATGACTATTGCTATGACAGTTCGTGGGCTTTCTTAAATTGCGTTCTTCCGTAGTCCTCTTTGATCGGCTTTCTTTTTCTTTTTCAGGACCACCTACTGAATAGATGGGCCCTGCAATAACGCCTCCCAAATTGCCAGCACCTCCTTCCTGGCTATTTCATGTGGCCAAACTAAAAAACAAGGATCAAGCGGAATTTCAGGTCTCTTCACGTGAACTGCCACATGATTGACGGTCAGGATTTTTTGGCCCACCTTGGGTTCCAATCGTCAGCATGAGAATGAAGTTTTCCATTCTTCATTAAGGTTCGGTCATGGTATGAGGAGCTTTATCTCTTGTTTTATAAGCAATATTTTCATCAAACGAGAATTGAAATATATATGTAATTAGAATTATTTGAGGTATAATATAAGAAATAAAAACATTACTAGAATGACCTGATCGATGGTGGAGTAAAATGATTTTTGGTCATTAAATGGCCAACTTCGGCTTTTATATTATTAGTCAGTTGGGCAGCACATTACTCAAGACTCAAGAGCCGATTCCATTGAATTGGATTGGTGAAATCTCATATTAATCTGGCCCACCTTATTGCTTAAATCAAGATACAGTCGAATCCAATCGTTATGTTTAACATTGTTCGTTTAATTATTTATTTTTATACTACCAACAATCGATCATTTCAATCAGAGTAAGTCGCTAGTCTTAGGTGAGTTAATATATAGTGGTATGCCTCTGGAAAATATATAGAACCATGGGTGAAATGTAAAATAAACAAATCTATTAACACAACCTGCGAAACATTCCACTTCTGATAAATCTGGGCTGTCATTATCTTTAAGAATATTTATTTGTTAAAATATCAAAAATTACCTTTTTTTGATACTTTGTTCAGGGTTAATGAATAGTTTGCTCTGTATTTTATAGTACAATCTGACGGAAGGTTATATTTCCATCAGCTAAAACTATTAGAGTCATTATTTTGTTAATCCGGACTAAGTAATTAAAACTATTAGAGTCATTATTTTGTTAATCCGGACTAAGTAATTCATTAATTGGTCTGGGCCACTAAAATAATTTTTATTTTTTCAATAAACTTGTTAATCTAAGTATATATATATACTAAGTTTTGTTAGTTTTACAATAAAAATTATTATTTTTTAAGATATGCACACATTTTGAGATTTTTAAATATATGGATATTTTAATCATTCTCAACCATTGAAAATGGTTAAAATACTTTTGTATTTAGAAATTCAAAAGTAATATATACCTACTTCTAAAAATAATAAAACTTAATTTATCTATTAAATACATCTCAATTAACAAATTTATGAAAAAATTAAAAATAATTAAAAATAATTTTCTGGCTTAGCAAGGACTAATAAGATTGGCTCTTAAACTATTGACAAACATATTAGAATACCGTAGTTAGTCAAGTATGAAATATGGAAAATTAATTTGGCTAAGTTTTCCTACTACAAACCAAGTGCAACCTGTACCTCCTTGAGTTTTCCTTTTTTTTTAATTTTTTTAATGATTCAAGCCATGCTTCATATGAATATTAATTTCTATGGTACGAAGAATCATTTAAATTAGATTTATATATTATCACAACAAATGCAAATGCATAATATTTTTTATGAACATGTTTTTTGATTTTATAAATTACAAAGACTTTTAATCAAATTGACTTTTTATATTTAGGTTAAACGAACAATAATTTTAAACACACTGCATTGTTTCGATCTAAAAAATTAAAATTAAGCTCCGGTGTCTCTAGGGTAGTGGTAACACCATTGCTACCGAATGGATTAGTAAGTGTTCAACTCTCCTCTCCTTTGTGGAAAGAGGTTTTACAGAATAGTCTCCCTAAAGTAGAGATTTTACAATTTCCTCCTAGATAGGCGTTTAAAGGAAAATTTTCCCAACATGGTGTGAGAATGTGAATATGCTCCATTGTAATGTCAGGATGACACGAATGTATAAATATCAACAAATGGAAATTTTCATATGAGAACTGTCTCAATCCCACATTGTCGACTAGGCATGGACTATGGCCCAAAAATAAAGGGAAAAAAAAATTAATGACAAGGACACCCGCATGCCACTTGGGAAGCTACTATTTTGCCATTTGGCCTTGTCTGATATATGGTGTGAACTGTCCATGAACATCACATGGACATTTTGACCTTGCTTTAGTCGTGGAGCCACCATCATCATCTTCCCAATGGTCCCAAATCTTCAAATTGAAAGGAAGCCACTAAATCTTATATTGTTCTGTCCTTTTCTGTCAAATGTTTCTCCTCCAAATCCAAGCAATCAACGGCCCACTAGTTTAGTGACAATTTTATAGGATGTCTCCTAAGAGAAAAAAAGAAAAAGGAAAAGAAAAATAAAAAAAAAGGCCCACTAGTTTGCTTGCTCCCATTGATGACTATGTAGTGTGTATATATACATACCTAAAATAAAGATTTTTTTTGGGAGGAGTTTCACTTGCAGCCCCTGGTTGATTGAAAATTCGAAAAAGCCCTCTCATTAATTTCGAAACTTTAATATGGGGCATCTACCCTACTATTCAAGGCAAAATACCCTAAATTTTTGGAAACGAAAAGAGACGGCCCAACGGACTGTCTCTTGTTTCAATTTTTGGAAAATAAGGACAGAAAATTAATTAACATTATTATGGCAATTTTTGTCCCTTCAAAGTATCGAATAACATTTGTGCCATATATTAGAAAATTAATATAAAAGGGAAAGATTCTACAAATTAATAAACAACGAATATGTATGCTGAAACGAAGATACGACTTACCTCGATGACCATAAAACAAAAGTGATAAAGATTATAGAAATAGAAGAAATTCAAAAATTAGAATTTATGTATAGTAAAATGAGATAAATAGACTTGGATAGTTTAATTAGAAAGGAAACCGAGAACTATACAAATTAAGAAAATAAATTTCTTGAAATACACTGCAGTAAAAGAATAAAGAAATATTTGTAAAAAAATTTAAAAGAGGATATTATTGAATATTTATAAAAATGGTGCAAAAAAATCCATCCACCTAGGTGAAAAATTAGCTGAAGGCTACGAATATTTTTTGTTCTTGTGTTTATGACTCAACCCAAATACATATTCCAATCCTAGCTCCACGGTATATGAATTTTTAATGTATATATTAGAAACAACAATCAAATGTTATTGAAATAATAGTAAATTTTCAGAATTTTTAATTTATTGGTCAATTCGTCAATACAAATTTATCTTATAGAATTTAAGATTCCTTCAAAATTATTTATTGGAAGACATTGGTGTACCCTGAAAGTATAATTAATTTAGAGAGTAGCTATTTCGTTTTGTAAAAAAAATAATAATAATAAAAAATTTCACTTTTTCTTGAACGGATTTTGTTGGCTGTCATCTGGTTGTCTCTTTGCATAAGACACAACATGTCACTGTCAGAAATCGACGTAAATTTGACTAGTCTGCTACGCATCTCTTCATCATTTATTGACAAGTAATCTCCTGCTTACAACCCTTCACCATTTATGGAAAAAGGGGATTAGGATTTAGATCTGGCTTGACTTGTTCTCCTGACACACCCCATCACATAATTGTATTTAGGTGTCACTTTTTGACTTACGTTTATTTTTTATTCACTATTTCATTTATTTTTTATTTTCCCGTTAATTAAGAACGAATTTGTAATATTAAATGGGACACCCCCATGATTAAATCGGAATGCAATTCACTAATTTTTTTTTTTAACATCATTTCTTTTATGAAAATTTAAAATGATTTCAATCAAAGCGTTGGATGAGTCGAACCTGCTTTAAAACATTGATAATATTTTTTTACTCATCAACTAATATATGTAATTAATTAAAGGTAATGATTGAGTACTTATCATAGGCGTGAAGGCTCCATACTTACCCCTCATTTTTTAAAAATATATTTTTTAAATCTAAACCATTTATCATGTTTAATATATTTTATTATATCATGCTAACAAAAATAATATTTATCGAAAACTTATTTCTTATTAAAAATAGTATCTTTTAAGAGTGAATATATATATATATATAACCATTAAAATTTTTTAGAAGATGGACGTGATAAGTTTATAATACATGTAATGTTTGGAAATATACATAAACAAACAAAATAATGATTTTTAAATTTTTTAAATATTTTTAGAATTAAAAAATCAAAGAGTAGGCACAGAGCACCCATTCTTACAGTGAGTATTGCATGATTATTCATTAAGAAAATTTTCTAATTAATTAAGCATGCATGATATATGTATGCTGCCCATCAATTAATAGATGTCATTTCTACAGCAACAAGTCATGGCACAAGATGCCACATCAACTAAACAGTATCCGGTAGCTAGGATGCACAAGTAAGACATGTACCAGCTGACGTGGCAGGTGCCAACGTGGGCATGTCTGGCCGACATGCATGTATGGGCATCAGTGGGGACTGGATATGGTTCAACAAATTCGACACAGTTTCAAGGTGTCTTGTTGCTTTAGGGTGACAGAGATATATCATATTTCTCAATCAATTCCACCACCATGCACCCTCAACGTGGCACACAAAAATTTTAAAACAGCTTATATAATTATTTGTATTGACGGTCCATCGTATCTGGATTTGGCCATGCCCAAGTGGTCTTTTTAGAATTTTAATTGGTTAGGATTTTTTTGTATAAATATTATATTTTTTCTCATGTTAAAATGAAGTTTAATAATAAGCACAGAAAACAAGAACAAGTTCTGAGTTATTCACACCAGAGACAATAAACTTCCACTTAACTAGACCAGAGACAATAAGTTTCTACTATAAAATCAACGCATATGAGCGTCGAACCCATGACCGCGGGCCTCTTTGCCCAACTGGTCAATTTAGAATTTTAGGTTAGGATCTTATTTTAATTTGTGCATGTCAGCGCAATTTTCATTTTTCATTTTCACAGAGCGGGGGGCAGAATGAATGGAGATTTTTTCTCTACTTTTCTCATCTTTAATCGCGCCATTTAATGGTATTTAACATCTTATGAATCTAATGGCTGCTGTTGTCGTCGTTTTATTTTTAATCAATGCTTCGGGAAAAATCAATTTACTATTTTTTAAAATTTTTTGTATATGCACCTTGGCCTATAATTTAATGCGGCCATGGTTAGAAATCGATTACAATTACCAGTAAAACTCGTCACAAGTATTTTAGACCCGAGCGAAATAGGATTAGATTGACCCGTGACTAATCCCACTCTGTCCTAATTTATAAAGAATTAGGGCAGGAATTTTGACCCGGTAGAATGGGGCGGGTATGGATTTCAGACCCATATTTCAATTCTAGGGGCGAGGCGGGTCAACCGTGTCCCACTCACATGCCCCGTAAGGTATAAATTATTTTTGTAAATTATATGAATTACTTATGTGAATGTTCTTTTGTTGGATAAATATGTTTAACTTTATGACTTAGTAATGTGAATATAATTTATTTTAATATACGTATTATTTCTTAATTAAAAATGTGTTGTTCAAGTCATGTCCTTCATATTTTAAAACTGTTAAGGGTGTGTTTGGGAATGAATAAAACTTTTAGGGTGCGTTTGTTTGGGGCAAAAAAATATCAACAAAAACTTTTCAATCCAAAACTTTTCACTCTCCATAACTACTCTATTTTTTAATTATTTTTTTACATTTTTCTATACAAACTACCCTACTTTTCAATCATTTCTACACAACTACCCATACAACTAACCTATCTATTTTAACTTTATTCTCTTTACTCCTTATCATTACTCCTATTATATCACATCATTTTCTATCAATTTGACAACTTCTACTTCAAAAACTTTTCATCAAAAGTTTTACCCCTAACCAAACACACCCTTAATGAAAAGTTGTAAAGAGTAAAAGTTGTCAAATGATGTGATATGATAGGGGTAATGATGAGGAATAAATAGGATAAAGTTGAAATAAATAGGTTAGTTGTGTTGGTAGTTGTGTAGAAATGATTGAAAAGTATGGTAGTTGTATAAAAAAATGTGAAGAAATGATTAAAAAATAGGGTTGTTGTGGAGAGTGAAAAATTTTAAATTGAAAAATTTTAACTGGACAACTTCTCCTTATTACCAAACACACCCTAAATTGCAAAATAATAATATTCATTCTCGTAAAATATAAACAACATACATAATATGATTTATTTTATTAATAAATCATATGAAGGACATGACATCAAAAAAATTCATGCCCTTCATATGATTTGTCAATGAAATAAATTATATTATTTATGTTGTTTATATTTTAGACTACTGAATATTATTACTTTGCAAGTTAGCAATTTTGATTGTAATTTAAAATTTGCATAAATGTCATTTTTGAAGGTTGATATACATATTTATCAAGAATAAGTTGTAAATAAAATTATTGAAAAAATGTTACAATGCTTTGTTATGACAATTGTGTTTTACTTACTAAATAGTAAAACATTAAAGTATTTAACTTTTTAATTATTGTAAATATAAGTTTATATTGATATGTATATAAATTTTTGAATTTTAACCTGCTTTTTCAAACCCATCTGTTGTCCCGATATCGACCTGAAATCAATTCGAAATTTGTCCCGAGACCTATTAAAGAAAGGTAGGTTTGGCACACCCTAACCTGCCTTGACCTGTCCTAATTTTCACACCTGTTTTAGTATGTTTGTGTAAAGAGATGTTATAACAACTGCTGGCTGCGTATAATACTATATGATGCTAAACTTTAGTTAGCCCCATAAAAGCCTTTGTATGTAGTGATTTTTTCAATAGTATTTAAATACAATTCGCATTACATTATTTCTCTCTTTTATTTTTTTTTACTTTTCCATGCTTTATTTTTCTCTTTTATTTTTTTACTTTTCAATGTGCATTCAGCATAAGAGAAATTGTATTTAGGATCGGTTTCGCTAAGCAACATTCTTATAAAATGCGACACCATATGTTTTGTTCAATTTCCCCATTTGGCATCACAGTCGATTTTGCAATGACATTAAACGGTTATTCACAAATAAGATGGAATAAGGATGTGATGAGAATATGGGATGAAAATGTGTTGTTGTATATTAAAAATGATAAAATATATATTAGAATTGGAAAAAAGTGTATTGAAAAATAAAAAAATAGGTTGTTATTTTTTCAAAATTATAAAAAAAAAAATTATAAACGAAAGATTTCATTCTATCCTAATCCGAGGATCATCCCATCCTAAAGGTGCATTCAATATTTGATGAAAGTTTTTGGTGGAGAATTTTTTTATATGAAAGAAATAATGTAATATAATAAGGGTATGGATAAAGAGTATGAAAAGGTACGAAGAAACGATTAAAAGTAAGATTGTTATATAAGAAGATGTGAATAAATAATTAAAAAATAGAATAGTTGTGAAGAGAAAAAATTTAGACAAAAAGTGTTAATTACAAATTTTTTTATTATAAAACAAAACACCCAAATTCATTGTTTTGCAGTAATTTTGGGACTCTGATCCTGTGCGCCCGGGAGCATTAAGCTCTCAATGCTCCCGGGCGCATACACCTTTTTTTATTTTTTAAAATTTTTTTACAAGATTGTCAATCTATATGTATTTAATATGTTTATAAATTTTTACAATTTTTGGAGTTTTTTAGGTATTTATTTTTAATTTTTGAAACTCAGTGGCATTTTAGTAATTTTAAATTACCTAAAATGCCACTGATTTTCAAAAATCAAAAATAAATATCTAAAAAACTCCAAAAATTGTAAAAATTAATACGGATCTTAAATATACTTAGATTTATAGTTTTATAAAAAAAATTCAAAAAAAATAAAATAAAGGTATATGCGATCAGAGTTCGTAATTTTCGCCTGAAAAGTTCAAAAACAAAAAATATATATAGCTTTAAAAATTTATAGGAAAGATAACATGACCTAAAAACATAGCCAAATTGACTCTTAAAATATGTCTTTTTTGAAAATTCAGAACTAATTATTATAAACATATGTCTCATAAACAAAACGGGGGTGTGTTTCATAAAATGGACACTCCAGGGCCTCTTTTTCGTCCCTTTTAATTAACATGTTCCATATACTACAACAAATGTCAATAAATACAGTAATTTGGGCTGCATATAAAGTAAATGCGGGTGCAAATGCTTTGCTGTTTTAAGGATAGGGGGCATGTATGTAATCAAAATGAAGCTAATTTTCATATTTTCTGCCAAATTCACATGATTCGTAATCATTTATGTTTCATTGCAAATAATTATAGTTATTTTCATGGTCTAATCAATAGTCACCTACTTAAAAAATATGCTCAAACCAATAGACCACTTGGATTCCATTAAAAAAATACCCAAATCCCCCTCCTTACTAGACCAGCTTTCATTAACCTTACCACCCTAAAAATCTAATACTGATACTCTTTTGGAAAATCTCTTACTTTGACAAAAGAAAACAAAAAAGAGACTTGAAAAGCTAGCATCTGGTTTAGAACAACTGCAAACCCAAAACAAGATGCTAGAAAGGTGAATTGCCCAATAAGCTGCAGAATTTTCACCAAGAAAGCATGACAAGCTTTTCAACCAACCAGAGATTAATCCAAGTGAGAAAGTGCATGTAATTACTCTTCGACGCAGAAGGCAACCTGAATTCACAAAAAATGGATAAAAAGGAAGATGAAGGCAAGAGAAAGAACTATGGAAGCAAGGACAGAAGTTAAAGAAAGAACTTGAAGTTGAGGTGCAGAAGCTACATGTTCCACCTCTACTATACCAGTTCCTCTACTTTAATGCAAAAATACAAACAAGCTAAGTTACAAAAAATATTTGAAAAGTTTTTTTCTACTTTGCAAAACCTATCTATTAACATTCCATTTATTGATATGTTTTCTTAAATACCAACTTAAACTAAGTTTTTGAAAGAGATGTTATCCAGTAAGTGCAAGCTTGTGAAGTATGGGACGGTAACACTTACCGAGGAATGTAGTGCTATTTTATAGAATAAGTTCCCACAGAAGCTCAAAGACTTAAGAAGCATTTCTATACATTGTCTCCGTGGTGACATGCAAATCAATAAAGGTTTGTGTAACTTTGGAGTGAGGTCAGCTTGAACCCTCTCTCCATTTGCAAGAAGCTGAAGATGGGCAACTCTTAACCTATTTTCATAACACTACAATTGGTGGATCGTTCCATTAAATATCCGATCAGTATGATAGAAGATATCACATTGAAAGAGGAAATTTTTTTTTATCTAGTTTAACTTCGTGGTGCTTGACATGGAAAAGGATCATTAAATTTCAATTATACTAGGCAAGTCATTCCTGGCAATAGCCAGAGTTCTCATTGATGTGAAAAATGGGCGGCTGACATTGATAGTTGAAGATGAGAAGATAGTATTCAATCTATTTTCAGTCATGAAATAACTTTTTTTTTAACAATGTTATTTACAGACAATGCAATAAATAGAGTGAAGATTGAAGAAGATTTGGATAATCTTAAGGAAGCTTGCATCATCAAAGGAGGAATCACCAAAGATTTGAACCAAGACATTGTTGCATATTCTATATTGCTCGAGAGCCAAAAATCAAACTTTTCATAGAGCTGATATATGAAGAATGGGGGAGCCATGTCAAAAAAACAATAAAAAAATTTCTCATTATTATTTTACCATTGTTAAAAATGATTATTGTGACTTATTGACAAGTAAAATTCACCAGTAAGTTTGAAAAGTAAGAAGCACATGCAAAGTTAAAGCAAGCCACAAGATCAAGTAGATGCAAGAGCCAAAATTGGATGTCTCATATAAATTAGAAAAAACTATAATCGGCTGAGGATTTAAACTAAACATTGTTTGGGAGGCAACCCAATGTATTAAGGGAGTAGAAGTTTCTTTTTAGTAATTTTATTTTTTTAAGATTTTGATACTTTTTATTTGGAGTTAGGAACTTGCTCAAGAAGAATGCAACTCAAAGGCATAGCACATTAACAAGGAATTTCACTTGCACTCACTTAAAACACTTGTTTAGTTCCTGTTTATTTTGCTTGTGTGATTGATATTTTGATAGGGAGTTAATGCTTTGTCCTCAATGTTGAGGACAATATCAATTCTATTTGTGGTGGCATTGATTGCATTTTAATCTTGATTCATTAGAACTAAAGTTTTGATTAATTTTGCATTGGCACACTAACATAGGTTAAGATTTTACCTTGTACTGAATGTAATCTCTTATAAATCTTGGAATGAATACCATAAATCAAGCTAGAATATAAATGTTTGTCAAGTTATGCAAATATTAAAATGGGTTGAAATTTTTGAAAAAAATTCAATAAATTTTTATGTCATGTTGGAAATTTCAGGAACGAAGCAAATGAGAATGATGCTTAATGATGTTAAATTGATTGCTTGTGTATGTGCTTGTCAAAATAATTCATTTTTTATTCCAAACTACTTATGGAGATCTATATGTATGGAAGCAATATTTTCCACCTATCCTATTATAATTTTCTTTAATTTGTCAAAACAAAATCCTAGTACACATACAAAGAGAAGATGATAGAGGTAACTCTTTGATTTATTTTGAGTTATATATTTGTGAATTGTTTACTATTCTACACTTTGAGCTTAAACTTTATTTCTTTTTTTACCTTGATATTTCTTATTTGAAATAAATCATTTTTGAATATATCATTTGAGCTAAAAGTTTAATAGAATTTAAGGTGTTGAAATAATTGAGCATTACCGATTTTTTTTTTTTTAGTTTTCTCCAAATAATCTGAATTATGGCAAGGGGAATTAAGTTGGACTTGGTTGTTAAAAAAAACCAAGGGTAATGACAAGCTTTAAAAAAGAAAGAAAAAATAAGTGTGAGGGTTGTGCATAGGAACATTTGAAATTCATATGTAACATATATTGGAAGTTCAAGTCAAATTGAGGATGGTTTGAACTAGAATTTTTTTATCTATTTGACCTGAACCTATTAAGTTTCAACCTCAAATTTCAACCGATGAAAGATTTCTTGATTGTTCGAATGTGTGTGCTACATTAATAGAGATAAAAAGAAGAAAGTTGCATACAGGATTAGAGAGTTAAAAGCTTTTTATTCCATAAATTTTGAGTTCTTAATTCTTGGGAAAGGAAGAGTGGAAAGGCATGCAAATTAAATTAAGTGGGGTGAAATTTTGATAGTTGTTTGATGGATGCTTGGCAAGGTTTTTATTTAACAACTTCTTGAGATTATTGACATTTGATTATTATATTCCTGATACTTGACATGTTGATTATGACATTCAACTTGAACAAAACTCTTACTTTGTATTATTTGAAAATTTTGAATTCCTAATATTTGATTTATGATTTGTGGTATTTATATTTTCTTGAGTACGAGCAAAGGTGTGTAGGGATAATTTTTATCTCAAGATTATACCTCACATTTCATGTGTGGTCATGCTTTAGATTTTGATTAAATCATGTATTTATGAGACTAAATGTTAAAATTGGCTTTATTGAGTGCGGTTACTCATGTTTAATAGTGAATCAAGTGCAAAGCAGGTGCAAATATCAAAGGTTTGAAGGTTAAGAATGAAAACACCATTCAAGAAGAAGAATTTGAGGAGAATTATACAATGAAGACAACATTCAACATGGGCTAAAACATGTTTGAGAATATCCAACACAGTTTAAAGAGTTATGGTCCCAAAAACTAGCAAAAATAAAGCAAAAATTCTTGATCCAGTGTTAAACACAGTTTAAACCATGTCTACCTTGGGCAAAAACTATGCCCCACTCTAATGCAAACTGGTTATACTAATTTTATGATGTTTTGCGTAATTGTTAAGGAGCTACTATAAAAACCCTTGTAGTACATGTTTTAAGGGATATTTGGATGTGTTTTGGAGCTAAGTTTGGTGGCTAGGGTTTGAAGAAATCATGGATCCAAGGAAAGAAGAAGGAAGAAGCGAATTGCACAAAGAAATTTAAAATACCATTGAAGAAATCCACACAATAAGCTTTCAATTTTTCCTTCTTTCTACTATGAATTTTATCATTTTGACAATGAACTCTTAAAATGATATTGTCTTTGATTCAAACTATATCTAACTAAACCTCATTTCTAGGGTTTAGGCATGTAGCATGTAAAACTATACTTTCGTAATTAAACTCTAGTTATTTATGAAGGATATTGTATATTTGTTTAATATCTTCTTGTTTTAATGCTTGCTTGATATATAAGCTCACATTTTGATGCAATTTAATATATCATGTGAAGAAACCGAAAGTTAGAGGTCTAATATAGGACAATCAAGGTATTAAACCTAGGGATCTAGGCCATGAAAATAGGCATAATATCTTTGAAGAATCTCATAAATTATCATAGAATTCAATGAATTCTAACTAATATAATCTCATGAAAATGAGTGGTTATATATATTGGTACATCTTGCATGTCTTAAAAAATGTAAGATTAAATTAGGATTTGTTCTCCTTTAATAGATATTATCTAAATTAAATTGGTTATTCAATTATCCATTGTAGAAAAGTCACACATGAAACTTTAGATCCTATATCTCTCATATCCTTGGTTTTTAATTCTACTCAAGCCTTTAGATTATGGTGTATTTGAGAAGTGATAAACTTTTAGATGAAAATTTTTAAATTATATGATATAATAAGAATAATGATAAAGAGTAAAGAGAATAAAGTTAAAATAGATAAATTAGTTGCATTAATAGTTGTATAGAAATGACTAAAGAGTATGGAACTTGTATAGAAAGACATGAAAAAATAGTTAAAAATAGGATAAGTGTGGAGAATGAAAAGTTTTAACTTGAAAACCTTTTATCATAAACAAACATGGCCTTAGTTATCACTTTCTCTCTATTTGTTAATTTGAATCTATTTACTCTTTCATTTAAATTCAAAGTACCTGCAATAAGAAAGTCTTTACTTTCCAAATTTTCTATGGGATCAATATTTATATACTTTAGGTTATGACTCGTCCATTTGCGAAGAGCCTAACAAAGATAAGTGAATGAATCAAAAGGGATAGAATGAGTATAGAGTGAGATATTTTATTTCCAAAAAAAAATGTTTTTTCTAAAAATTTTTGTCCATTCCTAAAAAATTGTCATTTGTAATGCATAATAATCTTACTTTTTAAATTTTTAATAGTACTTTTTAAATTTCCAATATAGTTTGGATACTTTAATACATAATGACGTTTTTTCTTTTAATCTCTCCATTCTACTATCCTTAACAACCTCTAATTTTGCTATCAAAATTAACTACATAGAGTGTGTTTAGAAAGTGAAAAAAATTTTAGATAAAATATTTTCTAGTATACAAGTTTTTAAATTGGGAAAAAATAATATGATATAATAGGGGTAATGATGAAGAGTAAAGAGAATAAAGTTAAAATAGATATATTAGTTGTATAGATAATTATGTAGGAATTATTGAAAAATATGACAATTATATAGGAAAATGTGAATAAATGATTAAAAAAGAGTATTTGCAAAGAGTAAAAAGTTTAATTTGAATAGTCTGTGTTAAACAAACATGTTTATAATATAGCATAAGACATACTAATAGTAATGGATTTTGATCTCTTGAGCCTTTAGCCTTTTTTTTTGTTTTTTATAAAAATTTTATTCTAAATATATTTAATTTATACACCAAGTTTTATCACTTTTAAAAATATATATTTACGACTTTCGAGTATTTGTCAGATTTGATAATTGAAAATGACTAAAATAACTTTAATATTTAAAATTCATTAAAATATATATCCAAAAAATGATAAACTTCACATATGGATTAAATACACCAAACTGATGGTTTTATAAAAAACCAAAATTTAACAAAATATATAAATGGACAAGACATAGAAGCACAGCCAAAGTAAATAACAATGTAATTACAGGTATACCCATATAGTCGCAAAAAATATAAATAATTTTATATCTTTTAACCACAATTGCAAATATACTTATGTCTTCATGGCTCTGTCACTATGTTACCACAATGTGGGTATATTTACAAGAAGAGTAATCCTGTTAACCTGAGTTAAGCAAATGTCCCGCTTAGTCTACCTAAAAAACCCATTTACAATAACTTTTTTATTTTTTCTTTATCCGCTTTTTTATTTAAATGTATTTAATATATAAACCAAGTTCTACCATTTTTTGATGTGTGTATATATTTTTTTAGATTTTTAAAGATAGGGGTATTTTAAATAAATATATACACATAAATGTTTAAAAATCTCAAAAAAATATATACTCATCTAAAAATGTTAAAAAGTGGACTAACGAGATCATTAATCTATTTACAAATATACACAAACTACATAAATATTTTTAAAACTTACTGTACCCAAATAATTTCAAAAATTACAAAGATACTCATATAGTTTGCATATATTTACATATATACCTAGGCTATGATGATATTGTAATGACGCAATGGTCAGATATGTACATTTGTAATTATGGTCAGACTATATGGAGGTTATTTACAATAGGTGTGTTTAGTTCAATTTAAAACTTTTCACTTTTCACAACTACCTTATGTTTAATTATTTTTTCTTATCTTCTTATACGAACTACCTTATGTTTTAATCATTTTTACATAACTATCCATGCAACTAGTTTATCTATTTTAACTTTATTATCTTTATCCTCATCATTATCCTATTGCATCACATCATTTTCTTTCATTTTAAAAAAAAAAAAATTCATTAGCAAATTCTATCACTTCCCAAACACACATAATATTTGAAATTATATAAGTATATTTGCAATCCTAGGCAAATTATATAGTTATATTTGCAAATTACCTGAAACAATATCATATCAAAATAAACGAAGAGTGACAGGAAACATCAAGGAACAGAGCGGGCCAGGGTAGGATACTTAAAGTAGATCTTTTTTTAGGTCAGACACAAAAAGTAGTTTGGTCCAACATCAACCAATCTTCAATATGAATACTTGCTTTTTAAATTTTTATTTTTAGCGAACTAAAACATATGAATGAAGTGTTGAAAACTAATGGTAAAGGATCAATATATGGAAGTAGAATGAGTTCCTTTGTTTAAGATTCGAATTCACCTGCTACCTTTTGTAAATCATTTTATTAATTTCTGTTAATATATATATATATATATATATTTGACTGGCTATACAACCCAGTTATGTTGTGTGATTGAACTGGTTAGTTAAACTGCTACCAAACGTGTTATAGAGGCTTGTCATGAAACAATAGGACCCCAACCAAATTTGTAGGTTAAAGAAGGCCACATGAGGCTAGATAGGATAGGCTTGATTTTTGGGGCAATCTTGTTGGGCAAGTTGCATTCCAAAAGACAAACCCAAATTGGAACCCACATGTGTAGAGCCAGGAAGTGTACCATCCAAAGGCACCTACAACTCTCCTTTTTGTTTTTAAATTTCAGCCAAGAGATAAGGATGGCCGATTATCAGATTCATTTGATCATAAGGTCCCAATATTAATTCTGGCCCACATCAGACAAAGCTGCCTGGCGGTGTATCCTGAAATATTGGCAATTGGCATTGGCCCTTAGCTATGTGGCCAATAACCCAATTCCATGAAGAGAAAAAGCAATACCCTATGGCATGGCACGTGTACCATTCAATCAGCATGTCTTCCTTGTCCGGAGGACAGGAGTTGGAAAAGAGAGGAAGGTTGGTACTTGGTAGATTAAAGGAAGGGATAAGAAGAGACCTCACTTAATGTCATGCTTGTCCACATGTCCTATAGGTAAGCATGGGCTGTCCAAAACTAGGTAGGTCCCACCTGTATTTTTCTTCTTTGAAAAAACAAAATAAGAATTCTTTAAAAATTTGGTGGTTGTCATTTTTTTTTTTTTGAAACTATTTATATGTGTTCCTTTTTTGCTCTGTACATGGGCTGTGCTGTAACTAATGGAGAGCTTTTCAACAGGAACCACCAATTGCCATTTTTGGGACCTAAGTTGAGAGTTTGCATATGTCACAAAAATAGGGAACAATGTATGTGATGCCTATCTGTGATCATTTTGGCTGATTTTTTGTCTCATACCTTTGGCGCTCTGATCAACTATTTTGGTGAATGTGATCATGTCATAGGACAAAACCCTATGCATGCCTTTTTTTTTTTAATCTTAGCTAATATATTGGGTGGGTCATAATCCAAGTTATGGTTTGGGCATTAGACAACATTTGGGGTATTATCTACCAATTAATGTTGCGCATTCCTTAGCTGATATGGTCTCTGTTTCTTCTTTGGACCACCAGTCTTGGTGGAGTAAACTCTCCCCAAGCCATTCTTGGGAAAATTTGTACAGACAATTTTTTGACAATGAAATGTCTGGATTATTCCATCCCTAATCCTTTTCACATTGAAAGGGAGTAGAGATAGAATGTATCCTTTTATCAAAAAAAAAAAAAAAAAGTATTCAAGGATTTTGTCATAATAATTCAATAATATTGTAGATCTAATTGCCAACCACCCCTAAACTTCTATTCTCACACAAACACTAGGCCTGTTGGATAGGACAAAGGAACAGAGATGGGACTTGGGTAGGTCACATCAGGCCGTAGGTCATGTTTGGATGCAAAATTGCTCTACCATGTAAAGGTTGCATTGTACATTGGATTGGTAGTGGCCTAAAATATCTCATCCTAGACACCTAACTTGACCTCCTACAAGCACAATAAAGCTCATTCCTAACCTAAATAAATAATTATTCGACACGGTCAAATATTGCAGAGGACTTCAGTGGTTGCCGCTTGAGATTTGTGAGTGTCAGATCTTAGATTCCAGTCTGAACATAGGCTCAAAAATATTACCAAGAAAAAATACTCATTTGAGACATTAGCAACTTGGACTAGTTGAGCCAATCTCTAAAAATATTTGCATAACCTAATCACAAAACTGCAATAGTTTTAGGTATTCGTAAAATGGATATTCCAAATAACTGATGAAATCTTAGGAGACTAATGGTGTTGGTCACTTGGTTGGGGGTTCCAAAAGGAAAGAATATAAAGCTTATACAGTTTAGTTTGGGAAATTTAGCAAAATAGACCCTCCACTTTTTTCTATTTTTACGTTTTCAACTCCAGTTACAGTTCTAAAGTTTCATGGGTTAACCATAGGTGTTTGAATAGGTTATGGTCAATTCAACCCAACTGGGTGTGTGGTGAATTAGAGTTGATACTTTTCAACCTGTCAACCCAATTACGTGACCCATATAATATATTTATTTAAATAAGCAAGTTATAACCCTCAAAAAATAAAAAAAAGGCAAGTTATAAGTTATGTGTGTCTAACCCATCAACTTGATAATCCAACTCATCTAACCCACAAATGGACAGAACTTATTTTGTAACTCAGACAAAGTAAAGGAGACAACATTTTCTTTATGTTTATTTTACAAATTACAAAAGAATTCATTATTCGAATTCCAGATATCCCCAGCCGGTTCGATTGAAACTACAGGAACGTTTGGTAATGTCCTTTCATTGCTTTCTATGGTTTTTTTGTACACATTCTTCTATAATTGATTTAACTATGTACAACTTTATTTTTTTCAATTTTATTATTGTTTCAACTTGATTTCTATCATTTTATAATTTTCAAAATATTTTCTTTTTCACTTTCCACGCTATCTTAAAATCCCACCGATGTACATGTTACCAAACGCCAATTAGGATGGATATGAGTAACCCCTGATTCAAGTTGTGAACACCCATGAAATGAAAGCAACACGCCGTCAACCAAGAATTTTCCTTTGCGTCAGATTTCAACATAAATCACTGTCCAGAATTAATTATTTGGATGACAGCCTTCGAACAAGAGCCAAATACAAATGCAGAACTCCATTTGGAAGTGTTGAGCGAAGAAAACAGAAGTACCCCGAGAAAATCAAAATTAGGAATAAATAACATGTAGAACATGACTTGATCTGACTTTCAAAGATCTTACTAGCTTGAGTTGAATTAATTAGTTGTGCCTAATTGAGAAATTGACCTATGATTATTAAAATAAAATACACAACAGAATATATACTCTTGAATAGGTTTTAGAAATACTTGATGTGACCTTTCTATTGAGGCCATTAATGATGTTAGCTAGATCAAGTGAGATATTATATTTATTTCCATACGCTTAATTATAATCTTAACAATCAACTTCATCATAACTAAAAATATTTAAAAACAGTTATAAAGATTTCTCTTAGTATGGTGTACCTAAGTTACTAACCAGACGATTTTTGTATTTGTAATTAAATAGTAAACATTTAAGATCCTTTAATATAAAAAATATCTTGACTGGAAATTTGGGAGGACCGTAAGGAGACACTCCTGTAAACGAGTACAGTGCTGGAGTGTCTGATGAAGATAATGTTTGAAATTATAGTCGAATCAAATGAAAGTGGCCTTATGTTCTACTCTTTTTCTAATTAGAATACTGTAGGAATTTAAATGGGAATTTTAGATTAATTTTTTTGGAAAACTGATGAGCAAAAAATAGTATTTATCACAAAATATATAGAGTTATACTAGCTAGATTTGACCTTCAAGTAAGCTAAGCCTCCTCAATAAGCTCAAAGTCTTAAATTTGAACAAGCCTTTATTTTTCAGCCTTGTGCTTTGGGTGGTTCAAACAAGAAAGTTGGGAGTGCAACTTTTTAGCAGTGACTCTAGAAATACTGGTCCAGCAGATGTTCGAGGGGTATTTGCAAAATAAACCTACTAACATCGTATAATCGTGAATTAAAAAATAAGGCTGTTTACACAATAAACCATCTTCAGTCACTCTTTATTTTTCAGCCTTATGCTTTGGGTGGTTCAAACAAGCAAGCTGGGAGTGCAACTTTTAGCAGGGACTCTAGAAATATTGGTCCAGCGGATGTTTGAGGGCTATTTGGAAAAAAATAAATCTCGTACTTTTTACAATGGTGAATTAATAAATGCGAGTGTTTAAGCAAACTTACCACCTCTCACTCTGTACAATTTTTAAAAAATGATTTGATATTTTAAGTACCAAACTACTTTATTTTTTATTTTTACTTTTATGTTTCAATCGTTTTATCACACTACTATCTCTTACTTCTCACCTTACTCGTGTTATATCATATCATCTTCCTACTTTTTAAAAACTTAACTTCTCATCTCCTCACTACCCACCTTACTAAATGATCTTTAAGTTTCAAAATGCTCCAAATTGACCCTATTGACAGTTGAGGCTAAAAATGCAGCGACAAAATAAGGAAAATTAAATACTATATATTTTATGTTTTTTTCTCATGGAAAACCTTAAAACAGATAGGACCCTGAAAATAACCAAAACATAATAAGTTCTAACTCACGATTATGACAATTTATTAGATCTATTTTGCAAATAACCCAAGCTTGTACATCTAACTTCGCCATCAACTTTTCATGTGCTTGATATCCGATTACTCATATACGCGTATCCGGACTAACAGAAAATTTACCACATGCAACAAAGTCGGTCTTGGGTTTCCATCTATTTAATGCTCTGGCTGACCCACCATGCACGCCTATGACAGAGACATCCGATTGCCGTGTCAGCTATGCTGGGCCACATGTGTCGACGGTTGATATGAACTCAGCTTTAAATGACCTTAATTCTCATTAGCTGTCGCTAGTCTATTTGCTGCAAGAAGAGACAGCGCTGTCAGCTTTTTTTTTTTCTTTTTTTTTTTTCTTTTTTTTGAGAGGTCAGGGCTATTAGCTTTTATTTAGACGCATTTATAATGGATGTATGTCTGGTCTACTATTTTATTTATATTTTTCTTAAAAATAAAGAGAATTGTTTAGGACAAAATTTGTAGTATAGTCTCCCTAACATGTGGACACACAGACCTTTCCAATAATTTTTGAAATCTGACCAATTGCCATCTTGACAATTCCAAAGCCGCCAAGTCCATATATGACCGAATATTTTTCATGCGAAGTGACATGAAACAATCCACCAAAATCAGCATAGCTATCTTCATCAGTGACTAATATAAGATAGTTTTCAGCAAAGGAAATCATTATTCGTCTTTTATCAAACCAACAAATATACCTCTATCAACACTCCTTTTGATCTTATCACCTTATTTGTCTATCTGTTCTCTCTAATTCCACTGAAATTTTCAACACTCCTTTTGATCATGCTAGTTTTCTTGTAGTTGTTGCAGACAATATTCCTTTGAGACTTTGATCTCGTCTGTGATTTGCACTCATTAAGATACCTTTGGATCTTCCTAGAGTCTTACAACAGTTATCGCAACGAGTTTTTTTGTTGCTATTGGGGCTTTAAAATATTTGGTTCCACGATGGTTGATATAGGCCCGTTGCTAAAAATTAATCGCAACCAATTAGCAAGTAGTTGCTAATATGATACAGTAGCAACCAAATGTTTGGTTGCAACTTGTGCTCCGCAACAATAATCATTAGCAACGAAAACATTTCGTTGCAAAAGGACAAAGTCCCCTCCTAGATCAATTGCAACGGAAAAATGGTTGCAAAAAGCCCAAACTGATTCATTTGCAACGAAAAATGTTACGAATTATTTTGTTGCTATTTTCGAAATTGCCTAATGGTATAGTCAAAAGCACATAATTGATACAAAAAATTCACACATTTTATTACTTCCAACCATGCATAATCCATAGTTTACGTAACTAATATTTATATCGATAGAATATTTTTGAACTAAATATGTGTACAATGGTGTTAAATAGA
This sequence comes from Annona cherimola, assembly GCA_030490835.1. NCBI lineage: Eukaryota > Viridiplantae > Streptophyta > Magnoliopsida > Magnoliales > Annonaceae > Annona > Annona cherimola. Next base: position 29,362,429 of record CM059971.1, on the reverse strand, counting down.
CATAATCCTAAATGACCTATTCCAAGATGTAACTCCCAATGAGTGTCATAGTTATGCCTTCGTAGCACTGTCAAAAATTGAAAAAGAAATGCATAAGTATAACAATGAAACAAAAGAAACCACTAGAATATGCCTCTAAATCATCTAGGCAATTTCACCACTTTGCGAATCAAGCTAGAATCACATAAAAATTTTCATTAAGAAGGTACTATCTACCTATTTTATACTTTATGTTCATCAGATTTAGGAAACTTCAATGATTTGGGGAAGCTTTAGGTACACAAGTAGTTGTTAAAGTTGAATACATAGGATAGTTATACACTGATTCATCATAATGTGATTTATGAAATTGATAAGTTTAGTGCAATATGACAATTTTGACATGATAAACGTAACAAATAGGATATGTTGGAAAGGGAGTTGAGTAGAAAACATAGACCTAAAAAAACTCTTAAGTCATAGCCCATAATGATAGTGAAACTAAAAATAGGATCAACAGCGACCTTCATGGGATGATCAGGTACACACTTGCAAGACAAAATTCACAAGGAAACTCATAAGGAAGAAGACATGTAGATATCACATAATAAAAAGCATATGATATTTGTCGCAACAAAATAGATAAAGTATATGTTGAGAATTGTTTTGTTGCAATTTATAGGTAAAGTACAGCTAATAGGAACCAAGCTTCATGTCGTTGCAATTGTGCGCATCAATTGCAACGAAAAATTTTGTGGTTGCAATTGTTGGTTGCAATTGCTGCATTTTGTCATAGTGAGTCCTCCTGTTATTAATACCTATCCATGAGACAATCTTGCTGATTTCCGTCTAATTTCTTCATTCAACAAACAACTTGTGATTTGATTTACATAAATTTTCCATCAATTGTCGAATTAGTGAGAGATACAACGATGGTTTCCCAACTCTCAGGAACAAAATCAAGTAAATACGATGCTTGCTATTCGTCATTAACTTTCATCTGCATAACTCGTATCGAATTGATAATACTTTGATTCTAGATTAAAAACTCAGCAATTAGACCATTTTTATCATATTTCAAATTTGTAAGTTTTTCAATTAAGAAAATTTTATTCAAAGCATTTTATCTCACATAATAGTTTCTTTCTTTTTATCCCTTCAACAACAAGTTTGTAAAGATCTTTATAATAAAAGAGATTTATCATCTTGGATTTCCATAGAGGTCAATTTTTTCCATATAATAAAGGAGATTTTTGAATTTTTGTAAATGCCAATTTTTTGTCATCCAAATTAATCATCTCACTTGTGCTTTCAAAATCTATATATTCTTCTCATCAAAAAAAAAAAAAAAAATCTATATATTCTTACCCACAAAAAAATTTTAAAATTTCAAGCAGGCTCTAATATTTGTGTTGGGTGCTTAATTATAAATGTTCTCAACTCGAGAAACCAGCTCAAGAGGTGAGGTTTTTCCTTATACTTGCAATTGAACACTAAGCTCTTTCCACAATCTATGTAAGATAACTCCGCAATTCCCCCCTTGCACATCAAGCCTTTGATTGGATTTCCATCAACGTATTTTACTGTAGACACTTTAGGTGGAATTATTTCTTTTTGGATTTAGGTGCTTATGTATCTTTTCGACCCTGAAATTTTGGTACTTTTGTGTATGATGACATACATTTCACTTACTCTATGATGGTACAGTTAATGGTACAGTTAAACTTTCCATTGTGTTGTGGAATACAATGAACAATCTCCTTATGCCTTACAACGTGCCTAATATAATTGTAAAATATTGAAAAAAATTAATAATAATTTAAGTTGACTAGTCAAAATTCATGTAGGGCATCCTACGTGGCAAGGGTAGACTTTTTAACCAACTGAGTCAGATAAGTAATAATGGGTCTTGCCCAATTATTATTTAAATATGTTATGGGTTATATTTATATTTTCATTTTTTGATGTTATTTCAGCAACCAGTGTAGCTTGATTGGCATACAGGTGGTTAAAGCGGTCTTAGAGGTCTAGGGTTCGAATAGGGGATTCTGTAGAAAAATAAATAATTTTTGTACTTTTGCCTCCCCCGGCATGTGGGCCTTACAGGATAAGACGGGATGAGATAAAATTTAGTTTAATTGAAATTTAAGTTTAAAAGAGTTTTATCTCTTATTCCCTATCTTAGCTAAGGTAGCTTTTATAAAAAAGTTTGTGGAGTTGATGAATTTAGGAAAAAGCATTTCATAAGGGAAGAGTTTACGAAAGAGTTGAGAGCCAAAGTTGCAGGAAAGAAGAGAAAGCTCCGGGAGGAATTAGTAGGCAAGTGGGATTTGGTTTGAAGATTGAATTTTTTGGTTCAATAATTATGTATTTCATGATATAATTATTTAAGTTGTTTTAATTATTTGTATAAAGCACATATGTCATACTTTTTTATGAAAGGCATAATTTATAAGAATATAAAATTATGCAGAAAAAATATGCCTCAAATTTATGCTTAGTACATATGGTAACTTATTTATGTATTTTATTTTATAAAGGCATTGGTATAAGTTTAAATATATTAATTGCGGATATTGAAAAATATATACAATTGACATAGAAATAAATTAGTAGATGTACATGCACAATTGGAATTTTTGTTGAAACTAAATTCGTTAACAGAAATTCTTTTTGTTAAAGTCAAACACGTCGGATGCATACTTTTATTTGGTTTTGAATTTCAAATCATCAACCAAGAATTGGTTGCTATTGGTTTGGTGGCATAAGGCAAAGGAAAAATGAAAGAGATGTGCCCTTTTGTGTTTATGCAGCCAGTTTTTTAGTTGCATTTGATGACTTTGATGCTTCTAATGTTCAAATATTTTGGATTAAAAATTGATGTGTAGTCATCATAGCGGTACAGGCTAAGTGAGAGAGGCCAAGGTGGGTCTCATCTGCAGGAAAAGTATTAATGATGTGGTTTAATGTGAACCGTCTATTTAGTTTTGCTCTAATTGATCTATTTTAACCCCAATTTAAATGATCAAATAGTTCATCTATATATTTTTTATGCTTCTGGACTCAATTGAAGGGGATTTTGCATTGGAGGACTAAGTTTTAAGATATTAAATTAAATGATTATTTTATCATTTAATTAAGTTTTATTGGGATCATCATCCATTGTCAAATAATTTTCTACTTGCTAGTCATATTAGGACTGATCCATTATTTTTACAAGTGTACCAAATCAAGTGGAATACTAGCGTTTTAGATTTACGTGAAGATTTTCGAGAATATTTATTTCTATTTATTTATTTTAAAGGCATGTATTGAGAATGATGGACTTATAAAATTTCTTTTTCTTTATTCCTTAATGTAATAATGGAAACATGACTAGTGGAAGTTGAATTTTGAAATTTTTATGAAATTATAATAATTAATTTTGTCATAAATGTGGTATTAATCTTGGGGATTTGCATCAAATATACGGCCAGGATCACTTTTCTAGACCGGTATGTTATATTAACATTCAATAAATCTTCTAGATACAGTTTACTCATGTATATTTCAAACAATTCTTAGTTTGCCTGTCGACTATGCATGCATGAAAGTTCTCAAATACCTGAAACACATGATTTCCACTTTAATGACATAAGTTCAACTGTGTTGCGATGCCTGCATAAGAAACAAAGTTATTGTTTATTAAGAAGCCTGGGACAGCTAAGAAATGAACTCCTCCGCTATCCTAACCAGGTGCAGAGGCATATGCCGGTAGCTTCTCTGTGTTTGTGAGAACTACTTTTGGTGGCCAGATTGAGATATGTTATAATCCGTATGTGCATCGTTGTCACTTTAAAGGATTTTTTCTCCTATGTCCTCATGATTTGTACCTGTGTGTTTGTCAGTATCCAACGCTTAGTCCGATCATTTATTCATTCATATTCATTCAATCATGATTCATTTGTAATATCTTATCTTTTCTGTTATTGTATCTAGATAGTGACAAAGATTAAAAAACAATGCGAAAGGAAAGGTACTTGAAGCCATGTCAAATAAGTAATATGTTTGTTATCAAGTGAATAAAAATAAGATATAAAAAATATATAATAATGAAAATTGTATAGGACAATTAAATGCCACATGTAAACAAAAGATAATTACACCCTTTTGATTTTTCGATAAACGTACTCAATATAGTCAACAAAAGAATGAAAACATCAAAACTGCGAATTCCATTCTAAAATGGGAGCATAAAAAAAGGAGGGAACTAGTCATTTTCATCATATGTTTTATGGCTGTGCATTTTCATGAATGATGGTCTTAAGAAATTATCCACTATTATTTTCTAGGAGGATTAAACGAAATTAAGGAGAACTGATGAGGACAATGATGGTAATGTCGTGGAAGACAATGGAATGAGGATTCAGATTTAATACTGTATGATGTGATAAGATTCTTCTAAATTGAGTTCATCTGGAGGCATGAGAAATGCCTGCCAGCCGCCCGTCCAGCTAGACTGATTTGGATAGAAACCACCCATCACAATCTCCATCATTGTACAATCGAGATTAATAAGGCTGTAATCGGGTCGGGTAATATGTGTTGGAGGCGAACCCTAATGCTAACTGGTTTTAAATTTTCGAATCCTAATCCATTTAACATTGCTAATGGGTTGCTAACATGGTGAAAATGGATTAAACAAATAAATAAATATGATAAATTATATAAAAATATAATACTGAATAATTAACAACAGCTTTTAGTGTTAGTGATTTATTTGAACTTAAAAGATCAATTTTCATATTTATACTTAATTCGAATGTTGATTTTATTATTTAATAAAAAAGTATTAAGAAAATATTAACTTTTTTATTTCATAGATTGTAAACTAGTTATGTTCAATTAGAGGTGTTGATAGTCATGGTCAACCCGTCAACCCGCTCATCCGAACCATTTATAAATGGACTTGTGTTGAGATTTTTTAATAAATGAGTTATAATCAGTCACCCTATTCAACTATTTAAGTAAATAAACGGATTATAATTGAAATTTTATAACTCATCAACCTGTTTAACCCGTTTAACTTGTTTAACACATTAAAGTCTGATATATATGTGTAAACTCCTTGGTTATTTTCCTTTACCAAGTCTTATTTCCGCCACCTAATTTTCATTTTTCTGCTACTGCCTTGATTCTATTTTTTAATCACTGCTTTATTTCCATTTTCTCCATGCAAAAAACACACTCGCACCTCCCTATGAGAACACCATCCACCAGAGTATAGGCCTTCAAAGTCGTTAGCTATATAACGCGCCGACCCGTTTATTCAATGGGTTAGGGTTAAATTTTTAAAATGGATTAATAAAAGGATTATGGTTGAAATATCTTAAATAGATTAGGATTAAGATTATGCTCCAAATCATCCAACCCGATCAGTGAACATCCCTATATTCAATGTGTTGTATGTATGCTTAAGTTACAATATTCTTTTTTTATATTTTTATTTCATTTTTTATTTTTCTTTTATTTTAAAAATAAGTTTTTAAGGGGTAAATTGACTCGTATGCCCCTCAAATTAATGATTTTTAAAAATAAAAAATAAATATGTAAAATTGTTGTAAAATGGCAAAACTTATGAATTAAATACACTTAGGAAAATAACTTACCAAGAAAAAATCAAAATGAAATTAAAAAGGATAATGTAACTTAAAGTATATATTGTATATAATTGAGCGTTTTTATTTAAATGGGTTATATAGATTATACATGTATGGAAAATTCTAACCCTAAACTTCCAAGAACCAACCCAAGTTAACCCCGGCCCACTTACACCCCCTTGGATCATTGGCCAACCACTAGAAGCTAAATACCAACACTAGCTTATGCTTAGTAGTGTCTAATCAAGATCATTGGCCAATCAATGGAAGCTAAATAGCAACATTAGCTTATGCTTAGCAGTGGTCAATGATTGGAAGAGACAGGATGGGTCGTTTCCTCCTCCTAGACAAGAGAAAAATGCAAAGCAGTCAACATTGCAGGAATGGACAAAACTGTCAAAACCGGTATCTGTCATAGAATTGTTCATCAATAATCACATCAGTTATTGTTGGACTGCTTTAGCAAGCCGTTTTTTTACTGAAAGCCCATGCCTGTGGCATAATGGAATCCCACAGACAACAATTTCATTTGCATTTCAGGGGTCGTTTAGCCATGCATTTAGAGAGTAAAAACACACGTTTCCAAATCCGTGACTGCTTTTGCTGGAATTCAAACTTCTTTCAGGAGCACAACACAAAGCAATGTTTCAAAGGCAGGCAGAGTAAATAATGCATCACATGGGTTGGATGAATACATCTACATTAATTCCATCCCTCATTGAAAATGGATCATTAGCTTCTCAAGTGCACATAGGGTCTTCTAGCCATCTGATCTATAGTCCGAAATTGGAATACATGCACACATTTATCAACCCAACTAGACAGTACTGCAAATTTCAAACAGTCAAAGAAGGCTATTGACATGTTCTGTGGTAGTAAAGACCTATTATATGATTGAAGCATTCCAATCGCAAGCGACAGGCGTGTGTAGTAAAATATGTAACTTTACAACTATCCTATTTTTTAATCGTTTATTTACATCTTCCTATACTCTTTTACAATCATTTATACACAACTATACGTACAACTACCCTAACTATTTTAACTATATTCTTTTACTCTTCATCATCAGCTCCTCCCTTTTGAAATGTTTTACGCTTAAAATTTCTTTTCAAAAATCTTATCAAATGCTAAATGCACCATATGCTAAATGCACCATAAAAATATACTTTTTAGGCCTACCCGATTTCCGGGCAGCCGCACAAGATCACGGTGCATGATTGAACCGTTTAAGTGTTTCATAATGGATTTTTGAATCATCCATCAGCCATGGCTTCGACCAGTGAGTCTAAAAGTCTAAAGAACCAACAACAGGATTCTATGGCTTCTGGGTGGATGAAAACTACCCAGGTGGGATGGGAGGCTGACTTGCCTTGCATTGCTTGAATTCATTCATAGTTGTATCTCAAGTCAACTGGGTTATTTGAGAATATGGACCAGGATATGAAATCAATCTGCAATTCATGGCCCATCAAATTAAGTTCTTCCAAGCAAAGAAATAAAAAATAAGTTCTGCTGATCTGACTTACAGGGACAAAAAAGACGTGTTGACAAAATCAATGGCCAGATTTTATCACCTCCAACGTACATGTGTAGAAGAAATACAAAAGAATAATATAAAGAAAAGAAGCTAATATACAGTGTACGAACAGCTCTCAAAACATTGTATTATTGAAGGCTAAGGGTAACTAATCCAACCCAGGAACTAAACAGATAGAGCTGGATAAAATTTAGATCACGCAATATTCACTGTGAAGCAAACATAGGGATACGCATCAGCATCACCAGCTAGACCACCCACCCCTACTTCATCTTCAGATTTCCAAAAGGCACTGCAATGGAAAAGTGGTACAATAAGAATTCTAAATTTCAAGGTTTTCATTGAAAAGGCCTACAAAAATGCATTCTGTTATGCATTCATACATTGAACATCAATCATGAATGTTAATAAAGATGCAACCCTGCACAAACATGTCATGCAAGTGGAAAACGACACCTGTCGTAGCAGAGTGCATCGCATCACATATCCGAAATGAACAAGCTTAATTTAATTCAACAAAGAAGCAACCTACATATAAATTTACAACAAACTTATCTAAAATCATTATTATTAGCTGTCTGTCACCACGCTTAGTAAGGTGCCCCGTTGTTGGAAGCACAAAGCAGCAGCCCCTGCTTGGTGGGTAGAGGTATTAAGCACTAGTAGAGCTTTTGTTGCAGTTTATCAGTTCAGTCTTCCACAGGTTGAAACATCAAGACTTAGGGCATGTTTGGCCAAGTGGTAGTTAAAGCGAAACTATACTCGTTTTTTAAAAAACTTTGATTTCAAGCTTATTGATTAGGCGCTTTTCTTGGCTATCTAACATCATCTAGCAAATTTTATCCAAAAAAAAAAAAAAAACTCATCTAGCAAAGAAATTTTAGTAGAAAACAAAAGGCGGGGTCCAAACCACAACTAAAAGCGGATTGAATTCTGCACTTCTATTTTTAAAATGTGCTGCCAAACAGGTCCTTAATGGTCTACGATATGAACAAGAGAAGAAACGAAGCAGCTGATTCTAGTCAGTTAAGAAGACTGTAAAATAAATAACATAGGTGATACTCTTTTAATAAGTAACATAGGTGATGCTCTTATCAAAAGTAAAAGAGGACTGGAACTGCGGGCTACAATTTCAGTTGTTCGTCAGCCTATCACATAATTCAGGTTACACCAAGAGTTTCCAGAAGATGACAACGGCTGTTTTTCAGATATCTAATCCATAAAATTTAGGTGAAATTTATGAGCTAACATCCAATTTTACAGCTGCCTTCTAGATAGGATATCCAGAAAATTAGGTGCAATTTATGACTGGAACCCAACAGTGCTTTTTAGATAGGTTATGCATAAAATTGGGTGCAGTTTATAAACTAGCACCCAATTTTGCTCTGTCAAGCCCAGTTGTCTGGGCAGTCCCATTCAAGGTTCTTTGACTTGGCTGGAGATCACTAGAGTTCAGCCACAGGCAGCTTCAACTGATAGATGGACGCAGTCAAATAAGCGAAAATTGTCTGGCATAGCTGGAATAAATAGCTGAAAATAAATAACTGTGTTTGATGCGGCTGCAGCAGAAATGCTAAAATAACTAAAAAAAACAATTATCCTCCTTGGTCACCAAATATATTAATTGGTTTTTAACATCATTAACCAAAATTTTTACAAGAGGGAAAAAAAAATCAAATATTGAAAGATAAACCAAGTAACTGAAAACAACTACATTCTAATTTTGGTAATGTTTTCCAGGGAAAAAGCTCCCAGGCATACAGTTGCAAAGTGAAACCTTCTATTTTTTTTACATCTGCTTATTTTTTTCTTTAGATTCAAGCCATGCGTCACATTTGTCTTCATAAATATTTTTATAATTAAATCATTAATGGAATTGAAATATAATTCACGGAATTTTTAATAACATTACAGATAGTACAAATTTTTAACCTGGTTAGTAAGAGTTGTCCCCTTGTTGTCAGTCTTAAGCCGAGATAAAAAGCAAGGGTTGGTACAACAGGTTGACAACCAATGCTATAAAAATTTATATCACATCTTTTTTCATGAATTCTGAATTAACATTACAAGTAGTTAGTACTAGGGCGTTCCTACAAGTGATGCACTATAGCGAAGCCTAGCTGTAATGAGAAACAAGACACAGTTGATAAGCCATTTCGCCAAAAGCAATACATTACATCAGAGCCTATGAGAATTGTTAAAACATCTCCTTCAAAGCAATGTGCCACAATAACATCCAATTATGGTGAAATATGGGCAAAGGTTTTCACATTATTACAGACGTGGTTGGGTGAGAAATATTGTACCAAAACAGAAGATCTGCTTTACCTCATGGAATGTTGGGACTCTTTTATGAAGAAGTACAGAACTAACGAATACTATGGGAAGAAAAGAACCAATGAAGCTTGTCTTCAAGAGAGTAAACAGAAAGGAGCTAAGGCTAGAAAGGTTAATGAACACAGATTGCGATGGTGAAAAAATAGAAATATAAAGAGTATAAAGATGACAGTGGAAAACAAATTTAATCATTGATGCAATAGTGAATGACAAAATTATTCAGTTAAAACTAATATTAGGTGAAGAAATCATAAATGTGATAAGTTCTTATTTATTATAAACAGAATTAGAAGATAAAATAAAGAAATAATTTGGATAACATAGTCATTCTGGTGCAAAGGATACCAAATCGAGGAAAGATTGTGATATGAAGAGATTTAAATGAACATGTAGCAATTGAGAACATGGGTTACAAGAGAATTGGTAAAGGTTTCAATTTTGAAATAAAGAATAAAATGGGGGATGTCATTTTAAATTTTGTTATGACATAATTTAATTATAGCAAACACATTACTTCCACACACAAAAAAGAAGAAAGAAAAAAAAAAAAAAAAAAAAAACGAATACTTGATAACCTTTAAGAGATGCATAAATCCCTATGCGGTAATTGCAAAGTTACAAAGGTGAGAGAATACCTATGCTGGTTGTTAGTAATGGAATTATATACACAGAGAGGACAAAACTAAAAAGTACATAATTTCAATAATTAAAGTGAAATTTGAAAGATGCTAATATGAAATTTTTTTAATAAAAGAATGATAAAAGGTGGGAAATTAGACGTAAAAGAAATTGAAGGATCAATGTAGCATCGAATGGCAAAATGTATTAAAAGAGTTGGACAAAGTATTCTTTTTTTTAGGTAAATTGGACAAAGCATTCTAAGAATATATTAAAAATGATGAATCGTTACATAGGGAAACTTGGTGGCGGAACAATAATATTCGAAAGGTTATATAAATTACAAACGAGATAAGTTTGAAAATGGCAAACTAATAAAAATGATATAAATCTACAACAACGCAAACAATCTAAAAAATCTGACAAAGTATTCTGAGAGTATATAAAAAATGGTGAATCATTACATAGGGAAACTTGGTGGTGGAACAATAATATTCAAAAGGATATAAATTACAAACAAGATAAGTTTAAAAAAGGCAAACTAATAAAAATGATATAAATCTACAACAACGCAAACAAATCTAAAAATCTACTAAAAAGTATATAAACTAAACTAAACACAAAGCTTATAATAATTTATATAACAAATTAAAAACTAGACAAAAATAAAAATGAAATATTGAAGTTGGAAAAAACTAAGGTAAAAACTTAATGCATGTTAGATGCATTAAAAATGAAAATCAACGAGTTCTAGTAAAAGATGATGAAACCAAAGAAATATAAAAAACCAATTCCTATAGCTTATTAAATGATGATACAGCAGAACATTGTAAAGTGTGCTTGGGAAGTGATAAAATTTTTAGATGAAAAGTTTTCAGTGTAAAAGTTTTTAAATTAGAAGAAAATAATATGATATGATAAGGTAATGATGAGGACTAGAGATAATAACGTTAAAATAAAAAGAGCTGATCCTTTGCACCAGGAAACTACGTCTGCCCGTTGGCAGCCGTTCGATTGCGCGGAATTAACGTGCATCGTTGGATCATAATTTCCTAATATTTCGTCTTTAGTCCCTGCTTAAGGACGATTTAAGAAAAAATGGAGTAACCAATGCCTTTCCCTTCCTGCTTGCCTCTCCCCTTCCTTTTCCTTCTTGTGTAAAGCAGAGATGCCTTAGACTGCCGTTGATCCATCACAGCTGTTAAAACAAGTCCAGCATCCCATCGCTAATGGGAGGAAATGGAGCTACCTTGTAACAAATTGGTGCTTGTGGTTGGAACCAATTCGAGTTCTATCTCCATGGTTGCTGGCATTGTTGGTTTTGCGCATCAATGGTCGATGGTTGGCAGAAAGTAGGGCCATCACAGGGTTCAAAGAAAGTTATATGTTATGCATCGATGGTTGCCAGGTTGTGCAAATTCTACAGCTACTGGCACTGTTGATTTTGATGTTATGCATCAGTTAGAAGATGGAAGACGATAGCTGGATTTTTTGGCTTTTAAGTGCAATACAAGCTGGAGGCCATCAATCACTGATGGGTTTGGGTTTGCATGGTTCACTGCTGAATTTAATGAAGCTGGTGTTCAGTTCCACGGTCGGCGATGCAAGAGACCTGCTCAATACAGGTGGAATGGGTGATTTGCCTAAATTTCTTAATACCGGAATTGCAAATGGCGATGCCATTGGATGAGGAAGATTAGAGATGGCTGCCATTTTAATAGAGGCACTAGTGTTAGAGTATGTTGGGTTGGAGAGAAGACCTTCATTGAAGAAGACAATAAATGGCGGCAGCAACAGATCTTCCAGTGGTCAAGGGCATCTCTGCAAGGAAGCGGAGAGGGGAGAGAGGAGGGGAGGAGAGGGAGAGAGGAAAAACTAGCTCGAGTCACCAGGGTTTGTAGCTATGCCCGTCCGTGACGTGAGGGAACGAGATGAGAGAGATAAGAAAGAGAGCTCTGCACAACGGGAAAGGGTTGTCTATTATTGGTGGCTTTTTAAAAAAAAAATCATCCCTGCGTGGGGACTATAGAGCAATTCTGAGGAAACATGCATCCGACGGTGTGTGTTGACTCTACACGATCGAACGGCTAGCGATAGGCAGACGTAGTTTCTAGGCTTTTAGGCCGGACGCAAATGATCAGCTCTCTAAAATAAATAGGTTAATTATGGGTGTGTTTGTTTGAGGCCAAAACTTGTCAATTAAAACTTTTCAACACAAAACTTTTCACTCTTCATAACTACTCTATTTTTTAATTATTTTTTCACATTTTTCTATACAAACTACCCTACTTTTCAATCATTTCTACACAACTACCCATACAACTAACCTATCTATTTTAACTTTATTCTCTTTACTCCTCATCATTACCCCTATTATATCACATCATTTTCTATCAATTTGACAACTTCTACCTCTAAAACTTTTCATCAAAAGTTTTACCTCCAACCAAACACACCCTATATGAGTAAGGTCATTGTATAGGAATACGTGAAAAATGATTTAAAAATAGATATTCGTAGAGTGAAAGTTTTTGCTTGAAAAAGTTTTGTGGTATCCAAACATGCCCATAAAATTAAATAATAATTTGAATGCAAACGAAAACAAAAATAACATCTATTTTTAAAAAATCCAAACCTCTTAAGCAAACGAAGTCCTAAGAAAAACAAATATAGAAAAAGCATTAGGTCCAAATATTATATCAATTGAGGCATGAAAGTTCATAGAAGATATAAGTATAAATTGACTAAGAAACTTCTTTAACATAATTATAAGAACGAAGTTAAGGTTAAATAAATACAGATAAAATACTATTGTAACAATTATAAAAATAAGAGACTCAAAATTGCGAATAAAACTATTGGGTGATACAACAACACTGTGGGAAAGAGTGGTTAAACAAAAGCTAAGACAAGAAGCAAATGTATCTGAAAATTAAGTTGATTTTATGAGTGTGTTTGGGAAGTAATAAAACTTCTTCATGAAAAGTTTTTAAAATAGGAGAATAATATGATATGATAGGAATAATGATAAGCAGACAGAATAAAATTAAAATAGATAGGTTGGTTGTATGGGTGGTTGCGTAGAAATGACTAAAAAATAGGGTAGTTGTACTTTCAAACGTGAAGAAATAATTCAAAATAAGATAGTTGAGGAAAATGAAAAGTTTTGGTTTGAAAAGTTTTTGGTGTAGCCAAACATACCCAATATCAAGAATATTAACCACTAAAGAAATCTTCTTAATTAGACAATTGTTTGAAAAGTTTAGAGAGAAGAAAAAGAACTTATATATGGTTTTTATTACCTTATGAAGAGCATATGTTAGGTTCTAAGAAAAATAATATGCAGAGTGCTAGAAAAGAAAAGAATTAACAATAGATATATTGATGTTATTAGAGATACGTAGAAACCAGCTACAACATAACCATGAGTGGAAATACAAGTTATTTTCCAATTCCAATGGGTTTGCATCAAGGCCAACACCTTAAATCCTTACCTTTTCACTTTAATTATAAATGAATTTAGTAGGCATTTTATAAAAAGTACCTTAGTGCATCTTATTTGCAAATGATATAATTCTAATAGACGAAATAAGAGTAAACTTGAAGTTAAATAATTGAAAAGACACTCAGGAATCTGATAGTTTTAGTAGTAGATGAAAAAAACTGAATATATGAAGTGCAATTTTAATAATAATAATAATAACCTAAATGTGGAACCAATTAAGATTTCAGATCAAGTAATAATAAAAACTAATCACTTTTGGCATTTAAAATAATAGTTCGAGAAAATAAAGAAACAGAAAGACATTATAAATAGAATCCCAGCATAATGGAGGAAATGGCAAAATGCTTTAAGAATTTGTTGCGATTGTCAAGTTCCAATTACATTAAAAGAAAATACAAGATAATAATTAGACTAGCTATGCTATATTAGGGGGTAGGAATCAGGGCTGGGTCGTACCGAGTCAGGATTTACCTAACCCTCACCCTACTTTTTAAGAATTCTGTTTGACCTTATTTTTGAATTTGGGTCAACAATTCTAACTCATCCCTACTCTATTTTTGAATTTAGGTCAAAATTTCTAACTCATCCCTATACCAAGTAAAAAAAAGAAACATTGGTCCTACTTAGTCAAAAATGGGTTGGGTCAGGGTCGCAGGTCATGAGTCAACCCGCCCCAATTCTCACCCCTATGCTATATGGAGAAAAATGTTTGGTAGTTAAAGAACAACGTATGCATAAAATAAGAGTAACAAAAATGAGAACGTTAAGGTGGATGAGTGGTAAAACAAGAATAAAATTAGAAGCCAATAAGTTATAAAATGAGAAAAAGCATACTAAGGTGGTTTGGGAAAATGAATGCCTGAAATGGCGTTGGCTAAAAGAGTCAAGTTTATTCAAACAGAAAATAGTAAAAGGCTGAGCGGAAGACCCAAAAAAAACACAGATAAAAATAATTAAACAAGATATGAGGACATCAGATATTACTGGAAACACAGTTCATGATTGTAAATAATGGTGTAACTGGATCCATACAGCTGACCCCATGTAGGTGGAAAACAACTTATGATGATGATGATAATACATTATAGAAATTTTTAATCAAGCTGATTTTTATGCCTTGATCTTAATAAAATTAACAAACAATACAAAACTGAAGGGTGCAAGTTGCATTGGAATTCATGAGAGAATGACCCATTTTCCAGATATGACTAGAGATTTGAGGAATTACTTGATAACCATAGGAGTGCCCTTTAAGGTGATAAACTTTTAATAATCAGCAAAGCACCTTATGGCTAACTTGCCAAAATCAGATTGTAAGCCCTTTTCCTAAGCTCCATAACATGATTTAGGTTTCGTTTTACAGCAATCAGCATGTCCAAGAGGAATAAGCAGTTGTTTCACTAGTAACATGGAAAATTTGTTTGTGTTCGACAGTATTTACACAAATTTTGAAACATTTAGAAGTGTTTAAAAGCAATGCAAAAGGAAGATTATAAATTAGACTCACTAACAAAGCTCTATGCCACTGACCAAACAACCAACGACCAACTCACTAACAAAATGCCTTAATTCTCAAGGTGGCTTATTTTAAGCAATTAAGACAAGCCTTGAAAATGAACCACATATGAAATGCTGACAAACGCCATTGGTGTCCCTAGCTAGCTATCTCTGAAAAGGAAGAAAGCGGAAAATGGGCCCTAAAACTAATTTAGACTATGGTTCAATAGTTTACACAAATAAATAAGTTGAAGAAAACAGACTTTGGGTTCCAACAGCCAGAAGTTGCAATTGTCTGGGTAGTATACCTATGTGGACCGTGCTTCAATAGTATTTTTTCTAATGAAAGAATTTTTAAAAAATACCAAAAAAAAAAAAAAAAACATTAATGTGAAGAGATTAAAGGTGGGAATTTTTTTGGGATATTCAAGGTGTGTTTGGCAAAGGGGAAAAGGAAAAAATATATATATTCCCCTCACTTTTCAACATTTTTCAATACAATTACCTACTTTAAAATCATTTCTTCACATCTTTCTATATAATTATCCTATCTATTTCAACTTTATTCCCTTTACTCCTAATATCAACCCTATCACATCACACTATTACCTTATCTATTTCAAAATCTTTTCCCCCAATTTTTACCCTCTTCCCAAACACAATATCAGAACTCGAAATAAGGATCAAAAAACCTAGCCTTTGATTCTTATCCATCCCAGCTAAACACAGATTTGAAATTATTCAAGATTTGGCTGGTTTCAGATATAACCTCCTCTTTTTTTTTTCTTTTTTTTTTTGGGGCCATAAAGCAAGTAATATGGGGCCGATTCCAGGTGAACCAGCTGAATCCACCACTACATTCTGAATCATACTACCTTCAAGCAAATGCTTAACAAGAACACTTACCAGATTCAAATTAGCACAAATAAGAGCACAAATGTGTACATGATCAACAAAGTAAACGAATTGATGAGAAGCAAGCAGGAAGCCCAATGACAGGTCCTTGAAAAGTAATCCGAAATCGAGTCAAGAAATCGGGAATGATAAAACAAGTATGGGTAATGGTTCAATACAACCGGGTTGCATGGAATTTTCCAAAAATTATGGCATAGATAGTCTAACAAATTTTTCAATACATGTGATTTTTTTGAAATAAAAAATAAATACATAACATTCAAAAATAAATGAATAAATAAATACATATAGATAAACATGATAAATGATGTAGACTTGAAAAAGAATATTTTAAAAATAAAAAACGACGGGCACTTCCATGAAACAGGATGCATTGAATCATTCCCCAACGAGTATATTCCTGTACCAGGTCATAGATACTAGAATGGGGGTGTTCTGAGTAATAAATTTGGCAGTGGCTTGATACATTAAGAAAGAATCATTTTCCTCATGCATTCATGCTGCAGATGTACAGCAGTTGTACATATGGCTTCCTTGTTTGGTGATCCAGACCATTAAGTTTCTTTCACATTTATGCCATAGTGGTTTCAATTGCTGCATCTTTCTTAGAGGCTACCCACAAGCGTCAAGTGTCTTTTTAAAAACATTTGGATTGTAAGGACAACACTTTGATCAATGAGCTTGTGGGTCATCACTCTTGGAATATCATGATATCGATGCTCTGCCTGGTGTAACAGGTTCCCTGAACAATTTCCTATTCAAGGCATAATCAAAGGCCACGTCAACAGACTGAATGGCGAATCCAGAATGAAAAACTCCCAATAACACACCAAGTCCTGTTAAACCCAACCACAGGGTAATCAAAGCAAAGGCACAAATGTTTGAGAGAGTAGCAGCACAATTGATGAGGGCTCTAAAATCATCAAAGCAAAAGAAGCCAGTAAAAAAAGCTCACCTATTTGCATTGTCACAGAGCCCTTCCAAGATAGAACGTAATTTCTTCTCACTTTTTGCTGATGGAGACAGTACTGCAGACTGAAGCAATTTCCAAGATGACATATTGTAAGTCAAGACAACAACGCCCACACCAGAGATGTCAGAAAAGTAACACAGAATACAATGTGCTGACAGTTTATGATGACATGTAACTAATAGTGTTGTTTTGCATTTGCTTTTGCAGGCATTACTTCCAATCAAAGCAAGAAAGCCTTGATCCATCTACAACAACCTTGATATGGTCTCCTGCGTCCATAGTTGGATAAGGTAGACAGCAATTTTTCATTTAGAAGGAACCTGTGCTCTTACAGAACCACTTCTGAGCCAACTGCCAATAAGAATATTTCAAGTAGGCCTCACAATATTTGCAGACCACCTCCCCTGTTGCCAGTACAAGTCATTTTTTCTTCATTGGCCAGGGGTGCAGTCTCAAGACATTCCATCTTGACATTTTTTCCTCTGTCTTCATTTTTTTAATTTTTCTTTTCTTTCTCCTCTTCTACGTGCGAACTAGACTAGAAATTTTTGAAAAATGAATTGGCGATTTCAAATTTTAACTAGACGAGCAAATGGAGAGATTAAAGAACTATCATGAGAAATGATATCAATATACAGAAGCCAAGTTAGCCAGAGAACCTCAACCCATCAGTGGCTTGAAGATTCTAATCTTTTCATTGGTACTAACTAAGTTGCTGCTTCAGAAACAAAACATTGATTGAAAAAGGGGAAAAAAAAAAAAAGAAGAAGAAGAAGAAAAATGTTGGAATTATCCAGGGTTAGAAATTTGTTGGGTACATTCCAAGGATAGGTATAACCATCAGTCAATAAATTCACTAGACACGGATGCAACAAAATTCTGAGAAAGGCTGTTACGGAATAACTTTAATTACCAAGAATGATGGTGGCAAGCCGTATCTCAATATGCTCTCTACAAAAACACGCACAGCACAGAAGTGCATCCAGGAGCTAAAAACCTGCAAACAAATAGAGGATTGAACCCAAACTTAAAATACAGTTCCCTCGCTAACATAAATTTAACATACAAGTGGAAACTTTTTAATGGGACGAGATTACTTGAATGCACCATTGAATAAAGATTGGACAGAATAAAGAAACATCCATTGCTCAAACGCATTGACTATTGCTTGAATGCACCATTAAATAAAGATTGAGCAGAATAAAGAAATGTCAATTGCTCAAATTCACTGACTAACGCATGGCTTTTGGAATGTTTTCTACAGGAATTGTTGGCTTCTCAGAGCAACTCACAGCATGGCACACAAAAAGAAGACCGGGTTGTTAGCCTTCATATGATGGAATATATCTCAACAATCTCCCAGTAGCTTTCAATTTCTGGTCTATTGATCAGTAGTTGATGTTGCCGAACAGATTAAAGTATTCTGTTCATTTGGTATGCAGAATTTTTCTAAAAAAGAGTCTCAAAACAAAACACCCACACAAGCACAAACACAACATTTACATTTCCTAAAGCACCTTCCCTATGGAAATGAAGTCGAAAATCTTAGGGAACTTTCCAAATATATCCATGAATTTTGACCACATTCCTTATATACCCACATATTTTCAATAATTCCTCCCATGCCCATGAATTATCCCCAAAATTCCGCTCATGCCCATATCGTTGGGATGAAGAGTGACAACCATTAAACTCGCAAATCCAACCAGCAAAATTTCATTGATCCCAGCAGTAGCGTCAACTCCAAATCAAAGAGGCAATCGCTTCCAAATGACTAATTCCATAAGTTTCACTCATGATTATAAAACAGGCACAAGTCCAGTTTCTCAAAATTGCCTATCAATTTTTTCCAACCATTACAAGATTGTCATAAAAATCAAACAACTGCCAAGTTTGATAGGTGCTAAGGATGTAAACAGGTACAGTTAATACCACATTGGGGTCAATCTAATCCTAACCCTATTTGGAAAATCCCTTACTTTACCTTATGCATTTATAACAAATCAAGGTGAACTACCATAAAAAAAAAAAAAGTCAAGTTAAGATGAACCAAACCCTAAACCCCATCATCATCATCATCATCATCATCATCATCATCATCATCATAAGTTGTTTCTCAACTATATGAGGTCAGCTATATGGATCTTGTTGCGCCATTCTTGATGATCATAAACTATAATTTCAATAATCTCTAATATTTTCATATCTTATTTAATTACTTGTATCCATATTTTTTGGGGTTCCCTCTCATTTGCCACTAATTTCTAATTGAAAAAAACTCAACTCTCCTAACTAGGGATATTTCAAGCCTCCGTTTAACATGAACAAATTGCCTTAGTTTGTTTTCCATCATTGTCAAGACAAACCCTCATTGTACTGCCTATTGACTTTACCTTAGATTATCCCGGATTAATTCACTTCTAATATTTTTTTCCTTTTCTTATTTTATCTCCCATCCATCTTAACATACTCATTTCTGCTATACTCATTTTATGTATACATTGTTCTTTAACTACCTTACCTCGTATAACATAGCTAGTCAAAATTAGTGTTTTATAAAATTTTCCTTTTTATTAATTAGAACTCAAACGTCACATAAAATTCTTGAAGCTCTTGGTTATTTCTTTCATCTTGCTTGAATTTATTTATAATATCTTTCTTGATTTCCCTATTTTCTTGAACTATTGATTCCAAATACCAAAAGTAATCAATTTTTAGTACTACTCAGTCTAAAATCTTAACTTTTTCCTCATCTAGGTGCTACTCATTCCTGTTTGGGAAAGGGAAGAGAATTTTTTTCCTCTCAAATGGTTTTGAATATAGGCCGGTACTAATAGGATATGATCGTATCGCATCGGCATCAGTCATGTTCGATACACAATATGCGGTGTATTAGAAGGTGTCTTGAAAATGTCAAATTTCTTTTATTTCGAGTGTCCATCAGCTACTTTAAATAAAGAATGAAATTATTGAACATTATTTGTACATGTTAAAGATGAAATAACAATATATAGCTGCATTTCACATTTTTTTTAGATATTTCATTCATTTGTTTTGCTTAAAAAACAGTCTAATACGACAACACAAGCATAGTCAGGCTAGTTAGTTCCCTATGAGAGGGTCGTCAGGGTTTGATCTCGGTATGGGGAGCTTTGTCCCCTATTTCACGAGCCATGTCTCTTGAAGATACATTGTTAGATTTACACCGGTTGAGCAAGAATTAGAAAAATATGTACCTTGGATGACTTGAGTTGTAAAATAATAAATTAAAAAAAAAAAAACAGGCTGATATGGTCTAATACTGATATGATACACATGTACCATCTCGGTTTGGAGGAAGATCAATACATGACCCTATACTGATATTCAAAATGAGAGGAAAGTCATTTGATATGAGGCCAATACATCTACATCTTCTCATACAACTACCCTATCTATTTCAACTTTTTCTTTTTACTCTTAATCATTACCCTATCTATCTTAAAAAGTTTTCCGCCCAATTTTTCTTCCATTTTTCCCCTCCTCCCAAACACACCCTTAAGTCATATTTCCTATATACAGTTTTTGTTCGATTAAAGGTGTATTTTGGGAAGTGATAAAACTTTTGGATAAAAAGTTTTTTGGGTATAAATTTTTAATTGATAGAAAATAACGTAATATGATAGAGGTAATGATGAGAAATAATTAGAATAAGGGTCTGTTTGGCATCGTTAAAAACTTTTTGACATATTTTTTAGTTGAAAAAATGTCATCCATGCCTATATTGTCAGAGCCGTTTGGACAGTTGCTTGTGTATGCATTAATGAATCTCCACGTTAATTCGGCCTAGTCAACATGGGCTAAAAATGATCATTAATAAGTGGGAATTTTCAAATTTACTTTTGCCAGCCCGTTTTGTCCGCACAACGGAAAATTTTCGATGGCAGCTTGTACGAGTTGCACACACATGCGTTCCATGAATGACGTGGCAATGCTGAAAAGACAAGTTTTTTTGCACACACTCCCACTTTGAAAAGTTTTTGCAGTTTATACGAGTTTTCAGTAATACCAAACAGCCCCTAAAGTTAAAATAGGTAAGTTAGTTGTATAGGCAATTATGTAAAAATAATTGAAAATAGGATAGTTTGAATAGTAAAATGTGAAGAAATAATTAAAAAAATAAAGTAATTGTAGAGAGGGAAAAGTTTTAAATTGAAAAGTTTTAGGTAAAAAGTTTTACTTATTGCCAAACACCCCCTAAATTATAAAACAATTACATTCTAGAGCATTTTTTAACTTGTTTAATTTCAATTTTACTCCTTTTGTTTCACTTATTAAAACTATATCATCTACAAATAACATGCGTCAAGATACTTTTTCTTATAAACATATAGAGGGTTTGGATAAACCAAAAACTATGCATGTGTAAAACTTTTCATAACCTAAGGGTGGCTTTAGCAAACTTATCATGTCATTCAGTTGCATTTTCAAATAGCTAAGCAGGCTTCAGACGCCACATAGGAGCATGGCAAAGTGAGCTTGGATGAGCAAAGAAAATAATATTTGCAGTTGCAAAGGCAAACCAATATCTCCTATGTAGGTGCATATAATGACTATGCAAGCAATCCACAAAGTGGGCTCATAAGTACGACCTACAGCAATTAAAGTGCTCCCCCGGGCCTTTAGCTATGCATAAATAAAGCACTAACAATGGTGTTGTTTCGATCAAATATGCAATTAATGCATTGAGCTGTTTTGTTGTCGAAAAAATGTCATGGAATTTTCTACATATCCACAAAACCCATAGTAAGTCATTTATCGCTAAAGTGAAAAAGCAAGGACTTAAGGCTATGCCTTGATGCAAACCTCCTACAATTAGAAAAAAATCATTGTCTCCACTAATAGTCCTCACATCTGTAAGAGTGCCCTCATACATAACTCCAATAACATTAATATATCTATTGGTAATTCTTTTCTTTTCTAGCACCTTCCATATTAATTTTCTTATAACCATATCATGTGTTTTTTTCTAAATCAATAAAAATCATGTGCAGGTTCTTTCTTCTCTCTGCACTTCTCAAATAATTGTCTAAGTAAGAAGAGGATTTCAGTGGTTCGTCTCCTTAACATAAACCAAATCGATTTTCAGAGACATTTGCTTCTCGTATTAGTCTTTATTCAACCACTCTTTCCCATAGCTTCATTGTATGGCTCAATAATTTCATTCCATGATAATTTGCACAATGCTTGAATCTTCCTTGTTATTATATACTGGTATTTCGTTCTTATAATCTGACTAAAGAAATTTGTTTACCAATTTATACCTATATCTGTCATGCACATTCACACCTAAATTGGTATATTACTTGGACCTCATGTTTTACTATCTTTTTAGTAACTTTTTTGTTAATTTGTAATGTTGTATATTTATGTCATTTTTATTAGTTTGTCAATTTTTGAACTTCTTTCATTTGTTATATACAGCATTTTAAGCATCCTCATTCCACCACCGTGTTTCCCTCTATCAGAATGTAGCATTGTTATATGCTCCAAAAATATTTGTCCAACTCCTTTAATGCATTCTGTCATTTCATTGCAATTGATTCTACTCCAACTCCTCATGCATCCCATTTTTCTTCTTCTATTATAAAAAGTTTCATGGTAGCATCCTTCAAATTCCACAGCTCAATTTTTGAAACTATATTACATTTAGGTTGTTAGTGATGGATATGTATACATAGAAATGACAAAACCTATGTTACATAGTTAAACTCTCACTTAGTATAACCTTGCCATAACTACATATGGACTTGTCTGTTCTACTCAGAAAAAAGAAATCAATTTAACCAAAATTGGTGTGACTCTTAAAAAGTTATTAAATGTTCATTTTTTTTTAAATAAGGTATTTGTTATAACTAAATCCTATGTCATAGCATAACTAAAATGGAATTCTCCTTTTGATTACTTATTTCAAAATTGAAACCTCTATGAATTCTCTTATGACCTACATTCGCTTCTCTTACATGTCCATTTAAATGTTCTCCTATCATAATCTTTTCCTAGCTTGGTATCCTTTGCATTAGACTATCTATGTCATTCCAATATTGTATCATAATTCCATCATCTAATCCTACTTGGGTCATAAGCATTATTCACATTTATGATCTCTTCACCTAGCACAAGTTTAATTAAATAATGTTATTATTCACTCTATTAACATCCACAACTTTATCTATCACTTTATTCTTCATCATTATCCCTATTCAATTTCTATTTTCATCCTTACCTACATACCATAATGCGCATTAACATCTGTAGCCTTAGTTGCTTTCCATTTAGTCTCTTGGAAACAATCTATATTTTCTTCTTCTTATGGCATCCTCTAATTTTATTTTTCCCCTAAAAGACTACTAACATTTCATGTGGTAACGTGAACTTTGTGTTTTAGGATTGTCTTCTTCACCAAACCACATCTAAAATGACATGAAAAATTTTCCCTATTTTTAATCGCAACTAGATGTTGTTATATCACATCACTTCTTGGGAGATGCCTTAGCAACTCTTGCCTATCTTTCACCACACCTGAGCTCCGATGCAACACGCTAGTTCTAAGGAAATACCCTAGCAACCCTCACTCATTTATCACTCCAGAAAAGCTCCACTCTAGTGTCGCTTACATGAAAACTCTCATATCAAGGATCCAACTCTAAACCTAACATTTGAAAAATAGATCAAGCTCGGGTTGGCAGCAATTCTAGTTCAAATTGGCAATGTGGGGTTGAAAACGCCGATTTTGCTCTAAATATTTAATATTTTCTATACATATTGCAAACTCAAATCATGTAGACATTGAACTTAAATATTGACTACCAAAATATTTATTTCATAAATTAAAGTATGAGTTGTCATTATTAGAATTGAAAATTGGGCATTTAAGTTAGGATTATCTCTTTTAAAAAAAAACAATATACACAAGCTAGGTTAGGTTAGATTAGGTCAGGATATGGTTGAACCCATCCTCAACCCCATTTTTAAATCGAGTCAAGGATTCAGACCCACCTTGGTCTCAAGTCAATCAAATAATTGTCCAATCCTATGCAAAATAGTTCGGGTTGGTACCAAGTCACAAGTCAACCTGGACCCATCCACACACCAAGGTAAAACTACCCACTCTTTCCGCAAATACGACTTCCAATTCTCCAACCATTATGAATTACAATATATCAACTTGGACAATATAAAGTAGTGGTTGAACTACTACAAAACTAGTTAATTTAGGGGTATAAATTGGGTCAAGTTGATAGCAGACTACACCCACTTTTTGTATGGCTGGGCAAGCGCGTTGGTTAACCCAAAACAAAGGTGGGATCAAGATCATTGACCCCAATCCCAAAAAACTCAAATACCCAAAAAATAGGGTTGATGTTGGGTCAACCATGACCCAACCTGACCAATGCATATGGCATTTTTAAAACTAAGAGAATCCTAAAGTTAAATACTTCATTTCCAATTTTAACCATGACAACTTATATGCTTTAATTTAAATTACCAATCAAATATGTTAGAAATCAAGTTTTTTTGGTTTGTACTACGTAGAAAATATCAAATTTTTTAACCCGAATCTCCAATCCATATTATTAACTTGACCCCAACTCAACCTAGCTTGACCCACTTTCCAACAATTAAAGCTAGGATTAGGTTGACTTTCATCTAACCTAATATAATACATAGGGTTAGCAAAGGGTCTTCCAAATAGAGTTAAGGTTAGGTAGACCCTGACCCATTTACACCCCTAGGTTAAGCCAATTTGGCAGTTTGGAAAAAAAAATTTAAAAACATTTGAATGGTTATTAGATAATAATCACGTTATACCAATCTCACAGCTAAAATCACTTTGATTCACCGGTTGAACAATTTGCACCAAACCAAATGGGGAATCAGTCTAATTAACAGTTTAGTTCTGATAACACTGGCTACTAGAGAAAAAAATGGCAAAGTCATGAAAGTAGTGGTTTGGTAGGGACAGCATGGTGGTGGTTGGGGAAGAAAGATTTATTAATTAATATGTAAATGAAAAGCGATTATAATTTGATTGCGCTAGGTCAAAGACAGAAATAGTGTATTGTTCTGTTGCTTGGCAATGAAAAAGATGATTGAAGCCTGTTAAGAAGAAAGTGATGACAATGATGGTGGCAGCAGTGTCAAGTAAGGGGATTTGTTGCAGGATATTGTCGTGACAATAGCATTGCACGGAAGGAATTGTTGTGGTGGTGCTGCTTAAGGAAGAGCACGATGTTTGAGATAGATTTTAGGAGGTGAAATAGTGCCAATAGAATATGTAAAAGATAGTCTCTATGTTGGTTGTTTGAGAAGGAAAGAAAAAGGATCAGGGTAGTTCTTTGGAAATGCGATGGGGGCAACAATAACTATGATCGCTGCAAGGAAATAAGATATCAGTAATGGAAAAAACAGAGGAAACTGTTGGAGGGCCAGAAATGGTGTTAGTAGCATAACAGCTGCATTCAGGATTTTGGGGGCCCAAACTAAAAGGTTCCCTCGTTCCATAATGCTTTTCCAGTTGACTGGGACCACAGACACAGACCAATTGAGACAATCTCCACATCAATTCAGCTATACCTTCATTAATTAGCCTGTCCCTTCCATGGCTGTTAGGCTATACCTTCATTATCTGGACTGTCCATCTACTTCAGCCAATCCAAGAAACCAAGGAAAACAAGAATGCTCTTCTAAAAAATTACATAACTAAAGCAACAAAATAAGCAGATAATTTGATTATAAATGGGCTGATAATTTTATTGCAGAGGGACAACTGAAAGAAAGATTGTTGCCACAACAGAAAACAAACTAAAAGAAAGGTTCTATAATCCTCGAGATTGAAAACATGCACCAAGCTCTATAGCAAAAAAAAGGAAACCAACACTTGTTGTGGCAACAAACTAAAAGAAAGGTTCTATAATCCTCGAGGTCGAAAACATGCACCAAGCTCCATAGCAAAAAAAAGGAAACCAACACTAGTTTTTTTTATCCAGAAACCAACACTAGTTTTATAAATAAATAAACTGTTCTTTGTAACCTCATATATAGAAAACCATTTCGTCCTACAAGTTCAACTTAATTCATGATTACTTGCAAGTCAACCCTACAATTCTACCATATCATGTAGAAAAACTCTAACGTTCCGATTTCATTATTGCCTCCATAAGGTTTGTAAGAGCCCTATCCACCATATCATGTAAAAAACTCCAGTGTTCGAATCAGGTCGTAGCCTCCCCAATGTTTATAGATATAAACTCCTGATAGAAATAGCACTTAATCTATAAACTCTAGATAGAAATAGCACTCAGCCATTTCATTTATCAGTGAACAGAATCAATTTTTTTAATGGCGAATTACCTTGAAGTGGTTAGAGATGGGCTGTTCTACTTTCATTCTCAACTCGCAAATCTCACCTAAATGCACATTCAAATCCCACTAAACTACATTAAGAGGCGTTTTGAACTAAGAAATTAAAAATTAAAAAGGAACTGATGATGATGAAAATCGTGAGTCCAAGACAAGTCAGCTCAAGCTAAAAGACAACAAATTTAAAAATTTATGTGAAATCAAGGCACTATTGAACATCTAAAGGTTCCAAAAAATATGGAAAAGAAAGTTTCTATTACTAATGGTTGATTACAAGGGTCGGACAATTCCTCTTTACAATGTATGGTTTGCCAAAAAGACAGAGAGAGAAGAAGTATGTTTTTGAGAGGATTACATAGTTGAAATGCTAAGCGCTTCCAAGAGAGACCTTTATGGCTCATATCTTGGCTTTGAAATAGGTCAAAGGATCAGCTCCAGTTCTTCTTTGTAGAACACACGACATAATTATACAATTATTGGATATAGACAACACTCGTTCTTAAATATCACCAATTTAGTGGCTTTCAAATATAATTTTTCCATTCCGACAACCTCAACGAGAGTGTAGTCTAATTATTATGTGGTATGTGTGGTGTAAAAAAACTCTCGATCATATAATTTGCAAGTAGTGTTACCCAATGTGGCTCCCTCTGAGGACACCTAGTTGGCTTTGACTTTCATGCAGGGCCGCAACAATCCTATCACAAGGATAGCCCAAAAAATTTGATGATAGGATTACAGTTTCGATTCTCACAATGATGTTAAGACTCTAAGCCTCAGTCATAGCTCAATGCCCCATCACTAGGCTCCTTGTCAATTTAAGGCTTTCATAGGTAGAGCGAGATGTAGTAGGTTGGGAAGCAAACAAGTTCAGGATATTCTAGCAGGCCCGAGCAATCCCAATTCTTCTCTTTCAAGGGGTAGGAAGATGAAGTGCCCTTATGCAAGCTATTCAAATCAAATGTGCCTCGAAAGTGAACCATCGAAAGGCATGCACTCATGCATGCAGGTTAGGTTAATCGCAAGAGAAGATCTCTCACTAACTCAAGCCTTTTATGGCTATGAAAGCCCAAAATCTATACAGAGCTTAGTTAGGCAAGATCAAGCCATAGTTAAAGCTCAAAGCCCCCTAGTGTCACCATGAAAACTGAAACTACTGAACCTATCAGCAAATAGCTACGGATATCCCTATGATGATGGAACCATTATCATCCCACATGAAAGTCAATGGTAGCCACTTATACTTAAAGGCAATCGAGCTAGCTAGTACTACTCATCATCTATATAGTTAAACTTCGTTGTACCACATGTCATGCAAATTTTCAAATCATACTCTCGTCAAGTTTGTTAAAATAGAAAGATAACCTCAAAAAGCTACCAAAATCAATAATACTTGAGAGTGACCACTGCCAACATCTAACGATTGCAAAATCAAATCACACATCCTAAAGAGAAGTGCCAAAGCCGACCCTTTAAATTATAGCTAAGAGAGAAGCCACAAAAGGTTCTCTGTCCAAACCACTAACACTAAGCACACTAGCATCAAAATCCTCTCAAAAAACCCTAAGCTCTCCCTAGCAAATTTCTGGTTGTAAAGGGAAACTCTTCGGCCTTTATAATTAATTGTTCGACAATAAAAACAATCGTTCTCATTTTTCAGAAGCCTTAGACATTTAGTCAAGCCTTCTTTTTCCACATAAATTTTTACATTCATCATCTTCTAGCTCAAGCCAGCTCACTTGCTCACCTCCTCGAACTCATAATTTCATCATTGTCAAACAAAAACAAAAGACAAAAAAAGGATAAAATTACATTTCCAGTCAATCTAAACATTTTTTCCATTTCAAAAATAATACATTTAGAAGTATTAACTAGAAAACAAAATCATGGTCATTGTCTACTAACATTAGGGACAAATACCCAAAAGTTTTAATGTTTCAGACACCAATACCAAAAAGTTTTAATGTTTCAAATGAATAAAAACAGAGATAAAAGAAAATAGAAGAACTCAATTTCAGAGAGCCGTATCATTTTTTTTCAATTCAAAAGTAGAAAACAAAATGACCATTTACATCCACTAATGTCAACAACCAATCAGCAAAAGCACCCTACAGTACTTTCTTGGATAAGACATGATTATATCCGACCAGTTGTAGATTATAAAACTTACTATATTTCAATCTTATTCGTCGGAGAAACCACTGATTGTCATTTGTTGTTGCCCCCACCACAGCTATCCAAGTCAAACAACATATGACATGTAGGATTGGTCTTCTGACAGTATTAAATGTGGCAGCAATGCAAAAAGAAAATCAACGCAACCCAAAGTCGTCCGAGCTGCTACATGTCAAAAGAGGAATGCAAAGGGGACGAACCCAACAGTTGAAAAAAATACTGGAAAAAAATACCTAGCTGCTGGAGAAGACAACGCTATTGTAGCTGAAGGAGAGGGATTTCAAAGTCCATTTTTTCCTTAACAAAGGTACAGGTTTTTTCTGCAATTTCATTTCTTTTGAAAAAGTGTAGTATTTGTGTTTAAATTAATTTTCTAGCATCCAAATAGGGGAACTTGTGATCTATCCCCCACGAAGAACAAGATGAGAAATTATTTTTGAAGATAGTATAGTCTCTAGCAACTAACAAAAAAACAATATATAAATCCATAAATTGTGGAGTGCTAAATTCAGATGTGCAGCTAGGATGGCATTGAGCCCCATTGATTCTCTCCACTGCTGCTATATTTAATACCCTACCAAAAGGCACATCATATGCTATCTAACTTTGATAATTGTGGGAAGCACAGCATTAAATGACAAATCAACAGTTATGCATCCTTCAAATTTGATGGACGAAGCTGAAATATTGTAAGTTTCATAACTTACAAATAGTCGGATATAACCACATCTCTTCTCGGTTCATAAGAAAATACAAGAGCAGCAGGATAGTTTGTTTAATATGCCAATAAATGTGTGTTTGAATTCATTCACAATTTCCTTCTTCATTTACTTAGTGCATCATCAACTTGACGGTACCAAAAAATTCTGTATTTTCCACACAATTAACTACATTTCACATCAACAACTATATTATTTCCACAAGCTTCTGTAGTTGTTTTGCCTCTGTCATTTCATAGCTGCCATCATCTTCTTTCCAGCCTATATCATTTATACACTCCCCTCTACATCCAGTCTCTTCTTTACTATATTTGACATCAATCCAAACTCAACCTAACAATACCTAGTTCCCCATAGAGTCAACTAATCTTCAAGCAAGTCCCTAAAGCAAATTTAGAGCAAAAGGCCAATAGTAATCCCTGCATATTCTGCATGCATGTTTGGTTTGGCTTTTTTGTCTTGAGCTCCATCTTATCTGCTTAAAATAAGCTGCCCTGAAAATAAGTTGCATCTGAGAAAGCTTATATAGGGACTTAATAAGCTTGCTCTAACAGATAAACAGATGTGTCTTTCTGCTTATTAGAAGTTATATTTTCCTAAACTATCCCCAGTAAATATTGCTCAATTTCCAAAATAAAACCCCTAGATGTAAATCTGTAATTTCAAGTTACTTCCATGGCTCCTTAATAATGTAGAGGCATACAAATAATTTCAGGCTCCCAATTTTTTCCAATTTCTAAAGAATTTATGAACAATTGATTAAAAGTCACTGATCCAGCCGAATTAGGGGACAAACATACCTAAGGGCCTGTTTGGACATCCGGCATCAGAGGGAAGACAGGTTTCCCACTCCTAAATGCGCACACCTCCAAAAGATAGGTGTTTGCGCCATGTATCAAATGTGACTTTTACTGCTGCAATCTATGTGAATAATGTTTGTGAGAACCTCGGTGGTGGAAATTTGCCTCTTGATCCAAGGCCAAGCATACCCTAAACAGAACTTCACAGTTTTAAACCATTAAATTCAGCTAGATCAAACAGTTTGTTCACTTGACTTCACACACTTATTGGCTTCAGCTGCTTATCAGTCATCAGCCAATAAGCTCCAACCAAATCGAGCAAGCCTCAAGAGTACCTAATTGACAGTCCTTCAGTCTTCGTCATCACCTTCTATTGGCGATCAAACAGGCCACCAACAGAACTCTTTTCTTGTTAGGAGATCTCCACATCTGAAGTTTCTAATCTAGTTTACAGGCTAGCATTGTAGCGATCAAGGAAGGAAAGAGTAATATCATGGTCTACAATAGAAGGCAACAATCCAGCAGTTAGGGATTTTGCAATGCTCAATTTCTTTGTTAGATATATCTCCTTCACTGATTCCTCAAGATTATAACCACTTACACTCACTGCTTTGAATGATACAGACCCAAATCAGTCGTGATCAGACAAAACAACATTCCAATGCTAGTTTTGTCACTGGTTAGCTGAACTGATGTGCTTGTTCTTCTCGTGGAAAAACAACTTCAACTATCTACTTAAACGTCTTCAATCCAAGGTCCCTGCCACAAAAAGTGGGTTCTGCGCTAGGTGGTCGAGGTTACCAATGAACGAGCCTTACACGTAGCATAGGAAGCCTCAGGAAGGTGTACATTTAATTTTGCTCGTTTTTAAGACTTTTCACTTTACTACCCTATCCCATTACATATAAGGTGCAACCAAATTTTTCGTTTAGCTCCTCATGTAAGGTAGAAATAGGATTTTACCACACACCATAGAGAATGGTATGGTATTGATGTATTCATATAGCTGACCCCATTAAATAGGGATAAGGCTTCAATGGTAATAAGGAAGACTACAAGGACAACATCACTGCCAAAAAACGTGTAAACAGACACTCTAAAAGTCAACATGCCTGCCAAACATTCTTGAAATTTTAATATGCACCAGACAAAGCAGTTGCCAAGAAAATAACAAGATTTATGCATTCTTTCAGAAATAGCCAAAGGGAAATGAAAAAAGAAAGAAGGAAATCATTTTCAGGAATAGAAATGAGAAATGAAAATGAAAAGATAATTGACCTCTCCATAACTGACATAGCACCACTGCAAAAGGGATCTTCTCAAGGATTCCTGATCATTCATCAACTTCTCCAATTCTCTTTTTCGAGTTTCTTGGGATTCTGGACTATATTCGAAGTCACGGATCTGAATTACAAACATCATTTTAAAAAAAATGTTTTAAAGAACAGCTAAGTAATACTTTTTATATGTGGTAAAAAGGAGTATGCTATCCAAAAAGGCAAAAAAGAATTCTATGCTTTTGAAGAAGTACAATTGGGAAATGCACCAAGTTAAAAGAGAATGACTTCTTACGTTATGCTTCACTACCCATGAGAAACGCTGATATCATCAGAAAATGTAAGAAATCCTCCCATGGCAACACATCAAACTTGCCAATGAAATCTAGAATACTAAATGACCAATCCCATCATGAATAGGTGACAATGATAGTCAACATAGTGCAAGGAACAGGACCATTTTCCGTGTATTTTTTATCCAAAGCCCATTCATTGTGGAGAAGAGTTGAAAGAAAGTCTGGATCTGTGCATATTCCACATTCCCATGGAGCTACATGAAAATTCAGATAGAATAATGCAATACAGCACAACCACAAGTTAGAAAGAAGGATGACAGGATAAACTAACCTGAAATCCTTTATCACGGGCAGCTGCCTTGAAGTTGTCAGCAACTTTACTGAACAGTGTCACAGTGTAAAGAGCATATTCATTATCTTCATGCAACTTCTTGGATGATCTGGGAACCTAAACAAAATTAGCCTATTAAAAGTCACTAACTTTTCATCATCAGTAATGATAATGATAATTTACCAATGGAGATGATAAGAATACAAGAGCTAGCAGGCAAAGCCACCATCCATACATATCAATATTCACCACCCAATAATTATACTAACAGGTATGTAAAAAGGGTAATTTTTTCTTTTCAGTTTTGATTCACAAGAATCAAAGCACAAAATCAAACTATTTCTTTTTTTTTATAGCTACTTTGTTCACTGTGTCTAACATAATCCCTGCACAACCACAAAAAAAATTCCATGGGCCAGCAAAAATTCAGCCACGCATGTGGAATTTGCAGAGACAATTTTACAGTTCTTGCTAATAGAGGCACCAGGGAATCCCAAGGAGATATCTTGACATATTTTAGGTTATATACGAGATATTAGTGAAACCATGAAAATTGCTAGAGGAAATACTCAAATAAACAGTATAAAATAAAGCAAAAAAGGGGCAGTCTGGTGCATTAATCTCTTGCATATGCAGCATCCAAGGAAGGGTTTGGGATATACAGTACGCAACCATACCTTGAAAAGCAAGAGGTTGTATCCACAACTCCATTATTGGACCAAAGCACAAAATTAAAATCGTCTATTTTGTTTTCCATTTTTTTTTTTTGATAAAGGTTTTCCATTATTAAATCCAACCACAAGTTTGTTTTAATCATCAATATATATAATTTTATTCGACTTCATCACTTAATCATAAGTGTCTTTTTTTAGCACTAACAGATACAAAGTCGCCCACTTTCTAGTCCTAATTCTACATACTGATGAAACACTTCTATAACAACACATGCAACTGGAGAGTTAATTTTGAAGTGTTCAGAATGCAAGGATTCTCAAGAGAGAACACAATCCACAACATGCATGAGGTATCGCTTAAATATGAAGACTGCTGCAAAATTAAGTCAGCTTATAGTTGTCGTAGGATTTTAAAACATAGAATCATGGATCATGGATGAATTAGTGAGGCATGAGGTAGTGCTTAAATATGAAGACTGCTGCAAAATTAAGTCAGCTTATAGTTGTCGTAGGATTTTAAAACATAGAATCATGGATCATGGATGAATTAGTGAGGCATGAGGTGGTGCTTAAATATGAAGACTGCTGCAAAAGTAAGTCAGCTTACAGTTGTCGTAGAATTTTTAAACATGGAATCATGGATGAATTAGTGAGGCAGCCAAATAACAGGGAGAATTTTTAAAGGTTTTGAATTTAATAAATTTCTTTCGAGAAAAATTGCAACGAAAGAAATTTTACGTCTACAAGTGAAAAGAAGCACTTAGTAATGATATTTCGGGCCAAAATTTTAGACAAAAAAAAAAAAAAAAGCAAAATGTAGATTTGGGTATGGCAAAATGGCTGAGTTAATGCAAAGCAAACGTTTCATCTATCCTATTTACCCCAACGACTCTTATATTTCTCTCATAATTAATCTCTTACCATTTTATCTTTATTTACCTGACAGCTAAAATCATCTCCTATCTTGCTAACATCATTTACATTGCCATCTCCATCTCCCTTTAGAGTTCCCAATGTCTAAAGTCAGTACGCACCT
Source organism: Annona cherimola (assembly GCA_030490835.1). Classification (NCBI taxonomy): domain Eukaryota; kingdom Viridiplantae; phylum Streptophyta; class Magnoliopsida; order Magnoliales; family Annonaceae; genus Annona; species Annona cherimola. The sequence continues at coordinate 29,328,716 of CM059971.1, read as the reverse complement.
ACAATTAATCGAAGATGTTTCTGAGGACGAGAATTAAATTGAAAAGGAAATCTAACTCAAGAGTTGTGCGACCATAATATTCAAGCCAAACTTTTGGTGAAGTTTTTGAGAATAGATACAATAACTGACGTAGTTTTATGAGAAAATGTTGACAGATGACATTTCTGAGCATCAATGAAGTAACTTTGAATATGCCGTGTTTGATGTTGAGCAAACTGAGACCAAGATCATTCAAGTTAATTATGGAATAAAACCAATACACAAAGCAAGAAATAGTTCATTATGTATATGAACTTCACAGATTAGGAATTGCACCCAGAAAGAAAGCTCAGGTCAAGGCCTACAAAAAGGGACAGAGAAAGCTCGACAAGGACAACAAGAAGCTGGCCAAATTTTTCTTGTTTCACATTTTAACTACTTGACAACTGCAAATTATCCACACAATATTTATGAATAACTAGGGGATCAAAAATACAATGGATATTATTTTTACGAATTCACAAATCTTGAGAAGCCTACATCTTTCACCAGTTGCTTACCACAAAGTCAGTAAGAGTCTCATAGCGTGACACCCAATCCTTCTGTGAATATTTGGGAACAACAGCAAGGAGAGTAACTAAATGTTCTGATGTAATAATGTCCTCTGGCTTCACTAAAGTTGAAAGATCACGTACTGCCAAGCTGAAACATGAAAAAAAAGGACTCTGTTAACACATTCAATGCAGATAATAAATAAATCCCAATCCATCCATATCAAATGACCAACTGATGAGCTATGTGAAAAATAACATTCAGACCTTCCACTTTGCTTTCTATTTATTGTGTTGAGCTGACTGCGGACATTGTTATACTCAGCAACACGAACCTGCAGAATACCAGTAGAAAAAAGTAGAGTTTCAAAGTTTAATTTAGGCCTAAGAGACAAATTCTTGAAGAAAGACAGGACTACCTAATTGCAAGTTGAGGCTTGAATGCAGATGTCAAGTGCATTGCACTTCAATGTTAATAGAGTCAGGTGTCTGATAATTAAACAATTTACTTTTCCAAAGATTAGTCACAGAAATTCAGTAATTCGTGCTGAAAGGGGGAGAGAGAGGGGGAAGGTTCCTGTCTCCCACAAGACCTCTGTGGAAAACTTCAAAGGTAAATAACAACCTAAAAAAAGCAGATAATAAACAACAAAAAAGCTTTCAGAACAACAGAAATTTGAATAAAAGAATTTCGCATGTTGTCATTTTCTAACACATGAACTGTTTTTGATTGTGAAGGACTTTTCCGTAGTTCAACTTTCAACAAAGCCTTATCTAATCATATGAGGGTGAAGGAGTGATGCATGTCCATCATTCTTATTAAAGCATTTTTTTTAATTAAAGCAATTAAAAGAAGAATAATGTTGTCATTGAAGAGAAAGTAAAGCCCTTATAAGACAAATAATGAGAGAAGAAATTGAACAAATAGTTTTGTTATGCAAAATTGACAAACTCTTGTGGGTTATGATGAACTAGTGTTTCAAGTTTTCTAGTGACTGGAATCTCCAGTGACAGCAATTCATAGGTTTCTTCTTATTGACATTTTTTTTTAAAAAAAAAAAAAAAAAATTCCATCCACATGTATAAGCTCTATCAGATAGCCACTGTTCCTATTAAATCATTGACTTCCTAGTTAAATTTCAAATCCAAACCTCACAACTTCACAGTATCTTGAGGTTAAATCTGAGTCTGATACAGTCTTGCATCAGACTCAACTTTGCATCAATGATTTTCAAAAGCTTCAGACCATTCCTACAACTGGGAACCATTCCTACTGTGGGATTGTTTAACTGCACCCTTTGAAGTTATACTGTTGCTTGCATCATCATTTAGGCTTTCATATCCATTTCTGAGTGACATATCAGATAGCTGGTGCAGTAGAATGAGTTTCTTAATGACTTCATTAAAATTTAATTTAAAAAATGAAAACACACCCAATAGAGACCATGAAAAAAATAGGTCGGAGTGAAATGGTTGTCATAAACTGACCTTCAGATCATCCTCGATCTTGGCTACTTGAACATGAACGCTGTCAACAACCTCTCTCAGCGGGGACATTATTGGATACTTTGCTTCATCCCAAACAAATCTGTCATCTTCAAACCACTTGGTTTAATTAAACAGAAAAAAAAAAAAAAAGCTCCAACTTTTCTCAGGCATGAATACAATTGTGATTCTGTGGAGATGCACATCACTCCTCTGTCAAATGATTCTCACGTCTGTTCATGGAACTATACTATCAACAGATCACAGGCCAAATCTGCAGCAAGGAAACATCTCCTCATTGCAGTCTACTGCTGAACACGGATTATTGCAAATCATTTTGATTTTCAATATTTCTAGAGTTTCTATTTACTCAATTTTTGCACGGAAGAATTCATCAAAGTTAGGCATGTCCAAAAAGCCTAAGCTGACAGCTAGGCGTAGCCCAATTGCAGCAATAACAGCTTTGACAGCCAAACAGCACACCACCTAATTGTAAATCTGTAAATGAACAGGTAGAGCAAACATAATACCTCCAGAACAATGAAGTTCAAATCACATGGGCAGTGGCAGAGTCCCCCCCCCCCCCCTCTTTCTCCCTCCAGTTGAATATTTTGACAATTGAAAAATCCCCTTTGAAGAGTTTATAAACATATAATTTAATTTGACATGGTTGCCACCCTCAAATAACATTCCAGGTCCTGACTCCGCCACTACAGATGGGTGACATTATACACTAATTTAGATCACTCCAACCCCCTCAACGCAAGTTCATTGGAAATACTAAAAGCACATTATTCCAAGGCGTAAATAGTTGTTCTAGGAGGCCATTACCTGGTGAGGTAGGAATCAACAGGAACTCCATCAACGGTGAGCGCCCCGCCCTCCACACCAGACAACTTTTCCAAGTCTTCAATCTGACGCTTGATCTTATGAGTAACTCCCTCCACAAATGCATTTGACTGCAAGAATTATAACAAACTCAAATTTCCATGATCACAGCCACATTACATCCCAAAAACCAAAATACCAGAAACATCTATATCTATACATAATGAATTTCTAAAAAAACAATGTACATTGGAGGAGACTTCTGAACCAAAAGTTGGCAACTTTTGAAAGTCACACCCATTCATCTTCCATTTCGATCATCAAAAAACCGAACTCTTGTTTCCTATTTCCACATCAAAACATCCTAATTGAATTTAATTTTTTTAAAAAAAGGCGTTTGGGGTGGTGTGGGGGGTTGTGTTATTTTAAAACCAAAAGTACCAAAATTTTGGCAATCACACCCACTCCTCCATCTCAAGTATCAAAAAAAAAAAACCGACACTGTTCCGATTTCGGGATCACTGAATCCTATTTGACTTTCCAGAAAGACATGTACGTTGGGGAGATTCTTAAACCAAAAAGGCCAAAATTTTGACATTCAAACCCACTCGTCTTCCATCTCAAGCATTAAAAGTTTCTCGCCCCCTGCGCCATTTCCCGGATCAAAGAAAACCGACTCAAAGTCCAACCAAATTGCCAGATAGCTCACCTTGAGCAGATCATCGCTAATTGCCAGAAGCGAATCGAGAGTGCCCACGCGGAGATCCGGGATGTTGAACTGCGACAATAACGCATCAAAACGAGAGAAAGAGCCGTGAGATCAAAGAAAGAGATAGGTAGGCTCGGATCTGTGGACGGAGGGTGGGGACCGTACTCTGTAGAGAGGGGTGTCGAAAGATTGCTTGGAGACGGCTTCCTGCAGGCGAGACCAGAGCGTCGAATGCGTGGTTTGGACGGGGAGAGAGACGATCCAATATCTCGTCGCCATATCGGACGATATTTTGAGGTTTTTGTTTCTTTTTATGATATTTTCACCTCTTTCTGTTTTCTCTTCTTCTGTCTACGGACGGAGGAAGGAGGAGATGGCTGCCATGTTTTGTAAGTGGGGAGAAATGGAGCAGGGAGGAGCGACGCTTATGAGGAAGCGATTCGCAGGGAGGAGATAGTTTACGAGGCGAATCGCGCTCTTCGTGCCAATTGCCAACGTCAGCATTGCATGTGTGTAAATCCAATGCGACCATGCGTCAATGCCCGCTTTGGTGCTTTTTCAAAGATTAAAATACTTTTTAGGGCTAATTTCAAAATTGTCTGTAAATTTTGCTCTTATGGTTTGCCTGGGAGTGAGAAAACTTTGGATAAAAATTTTTTAGAAATAGAAATTATAAAATGATGTGATATAATAGGACCAACGATGAGGAGTAAAGAAAATAACATTAAAATAAATAGGTTATGTATTCAGCTAGTTGTTTAAAAATGATTAAAAAATATGATAATTGTAAAAGAAAATGTAAAAAAATAATAAAAAATATGATAGTTGTATAAAGTGAAAGTTTTAGGGTGTGTTTGCAAATAATAAAAAGATGTAAGCTAAAAGATTTCACTATTCATAATTATCTTATTTCTTAATTATTTCTTCGTATCTTCCTATAAAATTATCTTACTTTTCAATCATTTTTACACAACTACTTATAAACTAACCTAATTATTTTAACTTTATTCTATTTACTCATCGTTATTACTCTGTCATATTCATCATTTTCTTTCAATTTAATAAATTTTATACTAAAACCTTTTCATCTAAAAATTTTATAACCTCCTTAACACACTCTTAGATTGAAAAGTTTTAATTTAAAAAATTTTATGAATTGCCTAACACCTCATTAATTTCACCAATGCTCACGATTTTTTTAAATTGTTTTGGTGTCCACTGTTTTGCCTCAACTTTCACTTATACTTATGTAGTTAATTTCTATATGATTAAATGCATCTGGGTGCACTTAGCTTCAATGTACTCGGATGCAAAAAATTTATTTTTAAATTTTTTATAAAATTATTAATCTAAATTTATTTAATCTATAAATCAATTTTTATCATTTTTGAAAACTTGTCAATATTTTTTTGATTTTTTCAAAAATAAGGTTGTTTTAGTCATTTGAAATGAGTAAAATTCTTATATTTTTGAAAAATCAAAAAAATATTTATAAGTCTTCAAAAATGGTAAAACCTAATACATATATTAAATATATAATTTTATAAAAAATTAAAAAGTATTAAAAATAGATTTTTTTTACCTAGGTGCGCCGAAGCTAAATGCCTAAGGTGTACAAGATCTGGACCCTAGTTAATTGAGAAGTGATCCTATTAGCACGTGTCTTGCTTAACCCATCTCAAAAAATTTATTTAAAAATCTCAAAAATATATACACATATCTAAAAAAGTTAAAAGTTGATTTATATCAAATATACTTAAAAAAATAAGTGTATGAAGAGAAAGGTAAAAAAAATATATTGTAAATAAGTTTTTTGATGATGACTAAGTCAGAGCTAACAGGATCATTCCTCCAGTTAATTTACCATGTTTAATATTTTAAATTGATAAAATGTGAAAACCATGTATTTTTTATTATAACTCTCCTTGACTATGAGGTAATGTACAAATATGTTGTTATAAATTAATAATGTTAGTGTGGTGTATAACAGATATAGATATGACATATAGGGGACGTATAGTGCATATATGAATATATTAAGATCTTAGCATATTGGATTGTATGGGACACCTTTCACAAGTATGTTAGACACGAATATGACTTGTGTACTGGCATATTTCTATAGCTGCATCACCTGGTTATAATATGATTTATTGAGTATTGATTAAAGCTTAGCCCATGCTTGGGCTTGGCCCAAATCGACAAAGGCCTTATTAAAAGAAGTTTTCGTCTTGGCTAGGGTTTCATTCTGCGAAAGACCCTTCTCCCTTCTTTTTGTCCTCTCATCTTTTACTCTCTCCTTTCCTTTTTCTCTTCTTCTCATCTTCAATCTAGCTCTAAACTTTCCAAAAAATTCTTCAAACTACCTTGAGATCGTTGGTTCACATCTAAAAAGCTCAAAATTCTGAAGATCCGAATTTAGAGTTGTTGTTTTTGGGAAAAATTACGATTATGGTAAGTAGATGTGTTCTCTTCTCAAATTTGTAATAAAATGTAATCTTAAACATGATATACGGCTGGTAGAAAAGGTTAGTATCCAATAACTTCCGATCTAGGATATTAGGGTTCATAACAGCTTAAGGTCAGTAAGATTCATGAGGAATCAAATATTATTATGTGATTTTTGTAAATTGACTCGTAAGTAGTTTTTACATCATTAGAATGTGACATTGCTCAAGTGAGTTGAACCGGTAAGATAAACTAGAAGTTTTCCTTTTAACACCTATCATGTGTTTGGTGAAATGGTTGTGTAATAAATAATATGTTAAATTTAAAGTAAACTTTATTAACTTTGCTAATATTGTATAATGGTTTGTGACATTTGTTTTTATCTGTTATAGATGATGCATTATTCAAGATAGATAGTTGTAAAGGGTTATTCATGGCCTTTAGTTAACATGAGGAGAGAATTGTTTGTGGTCCTTAGTGTACGTACATTATATGCATGTGTTCTTAGGTGTGAGTGTTGGACTCATATATCATATATGGTCATTTAGGAATCATCTTCCTGCAACATTATCATGACATGTGCATCCAAAGTCTTATTTATTTTCGCTTTATGCTAACTGCTATCTACTTACTGAGTTTATTTAGATTTATGTGATTTATTATTTTACTTTTAGATTATAGGTCAAGTGAGGCACCTCGAGGTAAAGCCGAAAGAAAACATAATATTGGAGGCGTGACTTAGTAGACTAGAGCTTGTGTCCTTTGTTGATTTGGACTCTTACTTTTGTTGATATTAGTGAATGTAGAAATTTTATTAGTTAGCCTAACTATAATAAACCAATGTTGTCAGAACCGAACCGGTGATTGAACCGGTAAAGGAACTGGTCTAGTTCGAACCGGGTGACGTCAGCATGACATATTTATGATGTTATAAATATTAAATTTTAAATAAATATATTGATAAAATTATGTTTTTATAAATTCTAAATATATATGTTAGACTTCAAGGACCACAATATAAGAACAAAACATGCATGAAAAAATTAATAGTGAGTTTTAAAAAATTAATTACATTAACTGACCTGAAAAACTTATAATAAGTTATGACCGTTGTTGCTTGGTTGTTGGTTCTTGAATTTTTCCTCTTTATCTTGGTACCTTGATGAATTACTATAAACATACCTGAAAAAATAAGAAATAAAATAAATCAGTAAGTGTTGAAAATTTGAATAATTAAATAACATATAATAATATGAAAATCAAGAATATCTCCTATGTTCAGCAAAAAATAAAAATTTAGAAGTCTATAAACCATTAAATGCATCATTTTCATCAAACATAAATTTTAAAAGTATATAAATACTTCATTTCGACCAAATATAACATTTTAAAAGTCTAACAACACATTATTCTCACCAAACATAAAATTTTAAAAGTCTACAAACAGTCAAACACACATTCTTCTGGAAATCCACCATTTACATCATTACAAATATTAAAAGAAAAGGCTTCAATTTTCTTCTTCATCAAGGTCAACAACGGCATCTTCACCTTGCCCGTCAATCAAAGTTCCTAAATTAAAATACAAAAAATGAAAATATTAGTTACATACTACCATTTTTCTTATGAAAGCATTACTTTTACATAACTGAATAAAAACTATAGTATAGTACCGAAGTCTTCAACTTCTTTTGTTTCTTTCCTACTGTTTGGTTGATCTATTTGCAACCAAGTGTCGACATCTTCATTTGTCAATAGTGGAGACTCATCTTCTACCACCCACTCCTCTAATATATCAATATCTTCTAAAGAAATTAGATCATAATATTGATATTTCTTCTTCTTCCTATAAAAAATATAAAAAGGTTACTTGGAATAAAACATGGGTAATTTGCATTTCTAATAAAAAGCAACGAGAGTTTATACTTTATACCTATCCAATAATCGTAAATTGTATTGAACATATACAAGATCACATAACCTTTGATGTTCTAGTCGATTCCTCTTTTTTGTATGAATGCGTTCAAAAACACTCCAATTGCGTTCACATCCAGATGAACTGCATGTTTGACTCAAAATCTTTATAGCAACTTTTTGCAAATTAGGAGTGCCATATCCATGAGCTTGCCACCAAATAACTACAACAAATGAGCCACCGTAAGAATACTAATTAAGTATTCATAAATAAATAACTAATTTATAAGGATTATGAGTTAATACATATACCTGGGAATAGGGTATAACAAAAATGAAGAGCAATTGGGCTTCCAAAATCATCATGCGCGTAGTGGAATGAATCAATCTCATGAATAATACTTGTTTGGATATGAACATCGCCATGAGTCAACCGATGGATAGTTTGAAGCAGCCCTTGCATTGTTGTTGTCTTTGTCCATTCATCCATGTGGTAGTGAAACTGTGAATTTAGATAATGACCAGCTAAATGAAGAGGCCGACCAAGTTGATTTTCCCATCGATTATCCACAATTGCGAGATAGGGATCACAAGGCATCTTAAATTTCTTCAAAGTCTTCTGCATTGCATTTTTAGCTTTACGCATTGCCTCATAAATGTATCCCATTGCAGGCCTTTCATCACTATCTACCATTCGTAACACACGAACAAGTGGTTCAAATGCTTTCACAATAATTTCACATCTTTTCCAAAAGGAAGAACTCAAAACATAATTAGAAGCAGTTCTTCCCTTTTGAGAATTTTTCCATTTACAATCTACCCATTCTCTAAAAGTGAACATAGCCCGTAGTTCGTTCATAGAGTTCAACATACTTTGTAATTCTATAAAATTTGTTGCAAAACGAGTTATAGCAGGACGAATAATTTCCTTTCCACCGGTAAATTTCCTCATCAAGCACAAAACAAAGCCATGATTATAAATAAATATTGAAATAGAACGAGCTTCCTCTATCACCTTTTTCACATCTTCCATCTTTGCAATATCTCCTAGCATCAAATCGATACTATGTGCAGCACATGATGTCCATACAATAGATGGATATTTGTCATTCAGTAAATGGCCCGCAAGTCGATAATTAGATGCATTATCAGTTACTACTTGCACAACATTTCTTGGTCCAACTTCCTCCACAACTGTGATGAATAATTCAGAAAGTATTTGACCATTTTTTGAAAATTCAGAAGCATCAACAGACTTTAAAAATACAGTTTCCTTAGGACAATATACTAGAAAATTTATCAAGGTTCTTCCCTTTTGATCTGTCCATCCGTCGGCCATTATGGAGCAACCAAATTCTTTCCACATTCCCTTAAATGATTCAATTTGATCTCTTACTTCCTTCACATTCTTTTTCAATAAGAAACCTCTTAAATCATGATATGTTGGAACTTTAAAGCCATATCCAATTGAGCATGCATGATCAAACATAGATTGAAAGTGCACAGAGTTTGCAGCATTAAATGGAATACATGAAGCATAAAACCACTTTGCAATTTCTGAATGTGCTCTTTTGATTGCATCCTTACTCGCCATAGCACTTTTAATAGATGGTTGCACACTTTCACTAGGTCCTTTCATTTTCTTTGAACTACCGTCTGTCTTTCTTTTCAAACTAGGGCCCACAACAACATCTTCTTCTTCATCAATAACTTGGTAGTCAGAAAATGGGCTATTTTTGGAAAGAGGGGGTTTTCTACTAGTGGTTGCAATTGTACTATTAGTTGTAAGATCATTTTTCATGTCTAAAAGTACATTAGGTGGGACCTTTTTACATATGGCTACATCACCCTTTATATTTGCCAAATGTTTTTTTACCCTGTGAATGCCTCTTCCTGAGAAAATCTTCCCACAATACAAATATTTGTATTTATTTTTTTCTAATTCAGCCACATGATTCCATGCCATATCCATCCTCCCCCTAGTGTGTTTTGACCCAGAATCTGTTGTACTACCAGCTACTGGTGTTGCGTTTGATCCTGTAGGAGTATAAGACTGGTTTCCACTTTCAGTTGGGTTTGATGACGACATGATGATTAAATAATTACCTAAAATAGTACAATAAAACAATTTATTTATCATGCGACTAACAACATTTTCACAATTAAACAATCAAAATAATTTTTCAATATCAGCATACGAACAATCAATAGTAAACAGTCAACAATAAATCAAGCAAACTAACTTAATTCATTTAGTTATGGCCAAACAAATAGATTTTAGAATATTATTACATAGAATTGTGGGCAACCAATGGATGGTTGAACATGATGATAAATTAAGAACCATGTCTAGTGGCAAAAGCCAGTGCATGCTTCCTTCGAATGGCATTGCATGATTTAAATTTCTATTTTCTACTACTATATAATATTTTTCAATAGAGAAGATTAAACTTTCAAAGTTCAAATTTTAACCAAATAATTGCATTCATTAATAAAAAGCATTAATAAGTTTTTATTCTATAGGGATATCCAAATGATCTGCTTACGAAGACGGAGAGAGAATAAGAAGAAAAAATTGGAATAGAATCAGTAGCTTCAAACAACAAAATGAAATCGCAATATTATCAAAGATTCAAAGCATTACCCACAAGGCCACAACAGCAGCTCGATTCGTCGTTGGCGAGTCGACAACATGGCTGGAATGATGCTGTTGACTAGAATCGCGCGGAGCTGCTGGTTGGCAAGGGAAAACAGAAATCAAGAAGAGGTTGAAATCGACGGAGCTAAAAGCCTGAAATAGATAAGAAGTTGATCCCTGCTCACGGCACCACGCTGCTGCTGGACGCGATTTGCGGGACGAAGAGGCTGAAACCGGTGGAGCTGCCGGGAAGAGGAAACAGAATCGAGAAGAGGCTGAGTGCGGTGGAGCTGTCGGGAAGAGGAAACGGAATCGAGAAGAGGCTGAAACCGGTGGAGCTGTCGGGAAGAGGAAATGGAATCGAGAAGAAGCTGAAACCGGTGGAGCTGCCAGGAAGAGTAAACAGAATCGAGAAGAGGCTGAAACTGGTGGATCTAAACGCCTAAAACGGAGAAGAAGCTGATCCCTGCTCATGGCGTCACGCTCACGGCAGGACGAAGCTGGCTTGCTGCAGATGACCGGCCGGACGAGAAGAGGCAAGCTGCTGCTACTGCAAGAAGCGGAGATTCGAGATCTGAGGCGATTGTCGAATTTGGGAGGAGTTTCTGACTTCTGTGGTTCTGCCGTTCCGTGCGATGCCCGATTGTCCGTTGCGCCTGTTTGCGTTTTCTTTTATTTTTTCGAACGAACCGGTCGAACCGGTCCGACTGTATTTTGCGGTCCAACCGCCGGTTCGACGGTTTTCACGGTTTATTTAAATTGAACCGAATCGTATACTATCGAACCTGACTGGGGACCGGTTCCCGGTTGGACCGACCGGTCCGGTCCGGTTTTAATAACACTGTAATAAACACATTATATTTGTGCATTTTGAATTCGATTATAATCTAAGTGAACATATATACATAGCCTTTTTGGTTGCCTTATTGTATAATGATAGTGCATGAGGATCTTCTTATTATATGGATGTCTTTATGGTATGAGTACACAAATGTATGAATGTAATGCTAAATGTTATATTTTGGAATAGAATCAAAATGTTTATGAATAATAGGTATTGTATTTTATACTAACCCCTTATAGTTATGGAGAGATGTTGTCGAATTTTTCTTAAATTAGTTGGTACCCATTAACTAGCCTTTAGGGATGTCTCGAAAACAAGTTGTTACAACAAAAATACCCTCATGGACTTGCCAAAGAGTCTATTTCAATTAATCGTTAATGGTACTTTCAATGTTTGCTATAGAGTCATGTTCATATACGAATTAGTCGTGTGTTCGTTTCTATACAATATTTATTTGTTATTTGTTTCAATTTTTTATGAATATATTTTAAAAAATACGTTTAACTTATATACCAAGTTTTATTATTTTACAATAATTTTACAATTTATTTTTTATTTTTAAAAATCATTAATTTCGGGGGCATTTCAGTCAATTTTACCCCTTAAAAATTTTAATTATAAAATGGTAAAACTTGATATGTTCATTAAATACACTTAAAATATATATTTATAAAGAAAAATAAAATAAATAAATATTATATGGAAAGCCTGTATACGACTCCTAGTATATAATCATGGCTCTTAATTATAATATCTAGCAATGCACATTTTTTTGCAAATCCTTAGCAGAATTTTTCGTAGTGGCTATCTATTGTCTGAGGCTTGCTGAAAAATGATAGTCATGGCAACTACTACTTGAACCCACTAGCTCGAACGTGCCCATCTACTCTCCAGCAAACTAAAAATTTGACAGCAACAAATCTCCAACACCACGATCGACTGCTACGCTCCAAATCTCAATCCAAGTTGCTAGCAACAAAAATTGCACGCTGTTCACCTTACTAATCACCGACCACCATCCAGGTTGGTCACTGTCATGATGCAACCTCTACTACGGCAATTGCAAATCAGCGGTCGTCATCTCCATGGATTCAAGTGAATAAGCTTCCACTAAAATCAGCTACATATGATGGTATCCATTGCAATTTGCATGCAACGCTTCCTTCTTCTTCGATTTTTGGCCAAGCAAGCAAGCAACTCCACCAAAGCAGATGAGTGACCAAGATTGATCCCGCCAAGGCACATGCGCAATGTGCAAATGGCGAAATCCATGGCTTAAGCAGTAATCCGCATCAATAAGCCAGCAGAGATTCCATTTCCCCAAAATTGGCCATGCTCATGGTTGCCACCTCCATGACTGGGGGCATCCTCTGTCTAGCAAATCCATAACCAACTGGCTCTATTGAAATGAAGATTGAAGACTAACAGATTGGGATACAACTAGGGTCAGGTTATACTGGTTTAGGTAAAACCAAACTCTAAACTTATCGGATTTAGATAACCTTAACTCTGATATTAAAATCTAAGTTTGGTTTAGGTTCAAACTGAGTTGCATTAGTTTCGATTTCCGATTGAAATTTGATTACTCTAAAATCAATAGAAGTCGAAATTACCAATAGAGATAATAAATTTTTTTAAATATTATTGTATTCAATATGAATAATTCACATGTGATTATATTTATATGACCTATGATATATTTAGTTTTAATGATAGTTGGTCTTCTAATTAAAATACAATCAAGGTAAGAAAAATAAATAAAATTACATGAAATCACTATCTTAAATTTAAGAAAAATAAAATTTATATATCTTATAGTTAATTAGTACGTAGTAATAATTTTAAATAGTTAGTATATTTGTAATTATTTGCAAATAAAGTTAATTTAGATGCAATATATTCAACTATTATAGATAAATGTAGATAACATTTTGATTCTAAAACAAATATTTTATAATTTAATTAGGTTATGATTATATAAAAGAATTTTTATTATAATTATAGTTAAAATGTTTCATATATAAATAAATATAACCCTTGTAATAAATTAGGAAGAATAGTTGATTTGGACCGGGTCGGGTTTTGGTACCGAACTAATGTAAATTAGGTATTAGTACCGGGTTCTTCCGGGTCAGGTTGAAACCGGGCCTAATTTGAAAAATTCTAAAAATAAAATTCAAAATTAATTTTGAAATCTAGTCGAGTCAGACGAGTTCAGACTAACATGGTCCCAAGTTGCACCCCACTAACAAAATTGAAAATAATTACTCAAATTACAATAGTTACAAATTAGAGCTAACAAAGATGGAATTGGCAGCAATAACGTGAACATAATTTGTGGGGTAGAAGTCTAGATGGCATTGGCAATAACGAAATGTCAAAAGCTTCCTGGTGGGTGCTCTGATTGGATTCCATCCTCATTTTGAAGGTGACGCCAATTTTTGTAGAGGAGATGTGCTGGTGGTAGTTGATGTGAATCATTAGATTGAAACATTAGGTGGTCGACATTTTGAGATGGGGCAACTACCCTTAGACAATTGAGATTACTATGAGAATAGAGGTTGATGGTGTTGGTCCCAAGTTTGAGACAAAACCCAAAAAGAGAAAGGTGAATTAAGTTTTTTTGAACTTCTTTTAGTATCTTAAAATTTAACCCCTTGAAAGTTAAGTCCCCTTAAATGAAAATGTAAAGAGTAATAAAGCAATTAAAGTAATAATAGCAGACATAAGAAATTATAGTAGTTTACGACAATCTTCCCTAATCCACTTTTCCAATAGCACATCCCTCTATATCAACAAATATACAGATAGAGTCATTGCTCTCTTCTAAATTATAACTCTAGGAGGCCTGTACAAAACATAATACAAGTAGATGGTGAGTCATACTCTAATTGCACGCTACTTGTCTTTACTTAGTCATAGTCTCTAGCACCAAATTAAGTAGAATTACAAAGAGAAGATTGCAAATGAATTTTCTACACATTATAGGTTATGTAGAGACTATTCAACATTGAGAAAAAACTTTTGAATATTTGAGAGATTGAACCATTGCAGCTTTTGCTGTGAAATTTAGTTCTTTCTTGATAAAACACTTAATGAAGGTTTGATTGCTTGTAAATAGGAAGGTGAAAGTTTCTCGAATGCTCTAGCTAACCTCTTAACTCCACTTGTTGTGCTTTAAATAGTGGAGTTATTTCTAATGTTAGGAAGTAAGTGACGTGTATTCAATGCGCCAACGTTCGAATTTTTTTGACAGTAATAGTGCAAGTTGTAGATGAGGTTGACTTCAGCTTTGACTTCACCCAAGTCGCATACTTAAGTCAACTTGGGTGTGATTTTGATTAGAAAATTTCTACTTCTTAAATCCTCCTTTCAAATGTAGTGCTCCTCAAGTTTCAACCTAGGTCAACTTAGTCCTCAACTTGACCTAAGTTGTACATAGAGTTAACTTCAGGTGCGACTTCATAAGTAACCATTCTAGTCAGTGAGAATATGCAACCCCTAAGTGGACTTAGCTCTAGAGTTGACTTGGTTATGCGACTTCACTCTTCATTTGAATCTTTAAACTTCAAAATGTATTTATTCACTTAACCAAGGAATGAAGGTAGGAACCTTGGGTCGACTTAGGTGAACCTTGACTCTTATTTAAGCCTCTCTGAATACTTTGGAATGGGCCTGTAATTTTCACCAGAAACATTATTATTTTTTAGTTTAGAGAAAATTATAAATGTATTCAAATTTTATAAAATTAATGTAAATTAAATACACCCTAGCCCACATTTCTATTACAAAAATAAAAAAAATACACTTGTTCACTCCAGCGAAAAAGACCAATTCTCTTGTTTGGAATGGAACAGTCATAATTCAACCATTACATTTGAATAGGGCTCTTATATAATATAAGTTGGGTGCATGCACACGCCAACAAAAATGATTACATTAGCCATTTTATATAGTGTGTTTGGCAATAACAAAAAGATATCATGCTAAAAATTTTCATTCTTCATAACTATCTTATTTTTCATTTATTTTTTGATATATTCCTATATAACTACCGTACTTTCTAATTGTTTCTATACAACTATAAATATAATTAACATTTCTATTTTAACTTTATTCTCTTTATACCTTATCATTATCCCTACCATATCACATCATTCTCTTCAAATTGAAAAAATTTTACACTAAAAACTTTTCATCTAAAAGTTTTATTACTTCTCGAACACATCCACAGTGAAATTTTAATTTTTTAAGGTTAATTTCAAATATACTAATAACATATGCCCTTAACTGCAAATATACCAAGTTTAAAATCTTTCATATTTACCCCTAACTTTACCTTAAATGTCAAATATACCCAAAAACTAACTCTCTATTTTCTGGCTGTGAATCTTTTGTCAAAATGACAAAATTAGCTCTCTAATTTAGGGCTTAGTTTTGAAGCCCTAAATCATTCATAATCAGGTGGATTCTAGCTCCACCTTCTCTTCCAAATCATGATTATGGCTGCTTTGGGGTTCCACCAGGTGGTGTCCATCGGTGGCGCTTGACAACCATAATTTAAATTATAGCCTGTGATGTTTAAGCAGTTGGTTCGACGACTCTGGCACCATTGCCCTCCACCATAAGATCATTGCAAGCCTTCTGGCCGAGGGGAATCAGTGTTACTGTTAGCAACCTGGTTAAAGTCACCATGAATTATATGCAAGCAAACAGTTGGTTGCCCTTGGAGCAATGCCACAACCACCATAGCATGATAGATTTCCATCACAAGGATGTCGAAGTAGCATGAAGTGGACGATGTTGGTTACAGCGTTGCAACTAACATCGTATGATCAAATCAAAGAGACAGTCCTAAAGAAGGGAGTGATGAAGGATGAGTTAGGGATGCATGTGACGACGAGCTTTGTGACGAGATTCATGGTGGCAATGGCATCGAATCAAATGGGTGTGATAAGGAAGAGGGTGGCAAGTGTGAAGGGGAAGAAGGCTAGAAGGCACTCTACACCAGGGAGCTAGATTGTGCTCTGAAAAAATTATGCGCACAGAAGGGTCGATTGCCCTCTACAAGGGCTACATCTCCACCATCTCCAAGTAGGGGCCCTTCATAGTGGTGCTCTTCATCATGTTGGATTGTGTTACTATTTTTATTCTTGAATTGGATTCTTTTTCTTTTCTTTTGAAATTGGATTCCTAATTATGAATGGATTTTAGATTTCTAATAAATTAGACTATTAAATGTGCCCCTCTCCCTCCCTCATCGTTGTCATCACCCATGTTATCTTCTATTGTCACCGGCATTTCACTGATGGTGTTGCATTTGCCAGGAACTATCAAAGGTGGTGATGACAGATTGTTGGAGAGGGATGTTAGGGAATCTTCTACACAAATACACCGACAAAACCCTTTCGATAAGTTCTCAAAACTCCCACTTAGATTAGCCAAGAACAAAAGCTACAAAAAAATTTTAATAGCAAAAGCTACAAAAAAATTGAACAACATATATTATGAGGATTCAAGGGCACTTTTGTCAATATAATATGTCAGTTGGACTTCGTTTGCTATTGAACTAATAGACAGTTAGTTTTTAGGTATATTTGATATTTAGGGTGAAGTTAGCGAGTATATATGAAAGATTTCAAACTTAGGGTGTGTTTGGCAATAAGTATAAAATGTCAAGTTAAAACTTTTCAATCTAAAATTTTTCACTCTCCATAACTACTATATTTTTTAATAATTTTTCCACATTTTTCTATACAACTACCCTACTTTTCAATCATTTCTACACAATTACTTATACAACTAAGCTATCTATTTTAACTTTATCCTCTTTAGTCCTCATCATTTTTCCTATCATATCACATCATTTGACAACTTTTACTTGATAACTCGTATTTTTACGAGTTATCATGGCTCATTTGAGACTTCATTTGTGCGTTAGTTCGAGGGATTAGGCTTAGTTTGCATCTATTTAGCTTAATTTTCACTCGCTTTGCATTTTATGAGCATTATTTAGTTTTTAGGTATTTTTTAGTATTATTTAGACATTTTTAGTTCATTTACTTAGTTTTCCATCTTTTACAGGAAGGACGGGACGTGTGAAGGCAGAGCAGACGAGTTGAACTCAAGCCGAGGCAATCAGAGTCAGATGGATGGCGCCTACGCGCCACCCTACATGTCTTGACCATTCTCAGCACACAGTTGATAGCATGGCTTTCAGAGAGTTGGCGCCTAGGCACCAGTGCATGAATTTCTAGGTTTTTGTAGAATGTGTCCAAGTTGCTCAGCACACAGGGAGTTGGCGCCTAGGAGCCAATACGCATCCGTACGCGAAAACTTCAGTGCGTACGCATGCGAGGGAGAGAGAGGAGAATTGGGGAGTACGAACAAAAGTGCAAGAGAAAGCGGAAATCAAGATTTATGCTCGGATTGAAGAAAGGATTCAAGTCCCGTTGGTGGAAACCGCTAGAAAATAGTTTTTCTTATTCTTTCTAATTTTCTTTCTCTGCATTTATGGATACTTTTTATATGGATGTATTGGATGTTAAGATCATGTCTTTGAACTAAACCTCCATTAGATGGATAGTTAGGATGATCTGAATTCTAGACTATATTGTTTCTTGGTTCTTAGAATATTCAGGAATGAATAGTTGATTTTATGCATGATTGTGTATGATTTACCTTTGCATGAGTAGATTGAATACTTTTTACAAAATTAGCTACCTTGTAACATGATTTAATTGCTTGATTTATCCTTGGAAGAGGAAAATCTTGCCAGATCCATGTGCAAGGCATAGGTTTCGACCTTTGTGTAAGGAGAGTTGTTTAACAGATAGGAATATACCGTTAAACCCTATGTAGTCATTATACAAGTTATGAACTTATCAATTTCACGTTATTTAATGGCATGGGAACATAGCAATTAAATAGGGTGTAATTAGCTTTATATAATGTTGGAAGACATATATAAAGATATATGAACTTGGGCTAGTAAATCTATATGCAATCCAATTAGAAAGAACTAAAGCAATATAGTTTAGATTCAAGGATTCCAAGCTATCCATCTATCATTCCTAATCAGAAAATCTATTTAAAGTATCCAGTAGTTTCGACTTTCACTCTAATTTCTCATTACAATTGTTAATTTAATTAAATCACAAACTCAGAATTTTCCACTCATCGAAAGCAGTTTAACTAATTAATAATTCAGTTAACAATTCCTCGTGGGAACGATACTCCAATTACTCTTTATTACTTGACACGGCATGTATACTTGCGTCAATAGCGAGCATTTTAATTGACGAATACGCAGCTCGTCAAGTTTTTGGCACCATTGCCGGAGAATTGTTAGCTAATTATTTTTAGCCTTATTGATTTCTTGTATAATTCTGTAAAATAGTTTATTTTCATAATTTCTTTTATTTTAGAATTTCTTTTTCTGCTAGTTCAATTTCATTGGTTTTTTGCAGAGTCACCGCAAATTGCATGCGCCGAGACAGAGCCGGAAAGGAGATTGTTATTCCTTTCAATCTGGAACCTAAACAAACCTATTTGAGAAAGCGTCGAAAGAGCAAAGAGGCGAGAAACTAACAACATACGATGGAGCGCATTGAGAACCAGGATGACAACGTTCAAGCAAACCAACAGGGAAACCCAAGGATTGAGATCCCGAATCAACCACCTCAAGATGATTTGGATCAACTCATTTGGGATCTGATTGCGCTTGGTCAGAATGCTGTTCAGACTAGCATTACACTCGTCCAATCGACACTAATAATTTTGAAATCAAACCGGTGATTTTTCAGATGATCCAGTCTATTGGGCAGTTCGGAGGTCTAGCATCTGAAGACCCGCACCGCCATCTGCGGAATTTCCTGCAGATCATAAACACTTTCAAGCAAAACGGAGTCTCCGATGAGACAATGCGGCTTCGATCATTTCCATTTTCTCTGCGAGATTGAGCTTCGGAGTGGTTAGACTCTTTGCCACCGAACTCCGTCAACACATGGAATGACTTAGCTCAAAAATTTCTAGAAAAATATTTTCCGCCTGCGAAGCTAGCTAAGGGGAGAATGGATGTAGTCTCGTTCAAGCAACATGAAGAGGAGACCTTATCAGAGGCGTGGGACCGTTTCAAAGACCTGCTTCGAAAATGCTCGCATCATGGAATTCAGCCGTGGGTCCAAATTCAGATTTTCTATAATAGTCTCCAGGATTCCACCTGTCACATGGTGGATTCTTCATCGAATGGTTCTCTGCTACGGAAAAGCTATTGGGAATCATACGCCCTACTCAAAAACATGGCGGCCAATACTTACCAAGTGCCATCTGACAGGAGCAGAGGTGAGGGTCTACTTCAACTGGACGCAGTTTCATCGATAAAGGCCCACATCGACGCTTTATTTTGGCAAATCCAGAACTTGTCCCGGCCAGCCAACGTTAGTGCATTAGGGGCTTCTATGCCACAACAGTCAACAGCAGCAGACATTTGCACGTGGTGTGGTGAATTCGGCCATCCCAGTGATGAATGTGCCTCCAACCCGGAGTCCATTAATTACGTGGGAAATTTTCAGAGAAACCCAATGAATCAGTATGGAAACAACTACAACCTAGGCTAGAAGAATCATCCTAACTTCTCATGGAACAACTAGACGAGGCCGAATCAGCCGCCTGGATTCTCACAGCAATCACCAGAGCAACAGCCTGCAAGACCAATGCAGTTCAATCCACCACCGCGAGAAGAGAAGAAATCGGATCTGAAAAATCTTTTCATGCAGTTTATGCAATCCCAGATCACAACGAACAGGATCCTGGAAGCTCAGATAGGCTAACTAGCTTCAGCCCTGAACAATCGACCTCAAGGTACATTGCCGAGCAACACCGAGCAAAACCCCAAAGGGAAAAGGCAAAGAACAGGTCTAAGCAGTCACATTGCGTAGTGGAAAGAAGTTACCCGATGCAATT
Source organism: Annona cherimola (assembly GCA_030490835.1). Taxonomy (NCBI): domain Eukaryota; kingdom Viridiplantae; phylum Streptophyta; class Magnoliopsida; order Magnoliales; family Annonaceae; genus Annona; species Annona cherimola. The sequence continues at coordinate 29,308,356 of CM059971.1, read as the reverse complement.
CCACCAAAATCGGTAATTAAACTCACTAATCCTTTGAGTCAGCAGTCGCAGGAGCCAGAAGAACCAGTGGCAACCCAGAAGCAACCGGATGCTGAATCGCCACGAATCCAAGACTGCCTCCTCCATTTCCTCAATGATTCGAAAAGCCTAAAAAGGAGGGTCAGTTCAAGAAATTTCTTGAGATATTGAAGCAGTTACACATCAATATACCTACTGTCGAAGCCTTGGAATAGATGTCGAGCTACGCCAAATTCATGAAAGATGTGCTATCAAAGAAAAGGCGATTGACGGAATTCGAGACGGTGGCCCTAACAGAGGAAACCAATGCAAGGGTGCAGAGGAAGTTGCCTCATAAACTCAAGGACCTAGGGAGTTTCACCATTCAATGCACGATTGGAGACCAATACTTCGGAAGAGCCCTATGCAACTTGGGAGCCAGCATTAATCACATGCCCTAATCTATTTTCAGAAAATTGGGCTTAGGGGAAGCCTGACCTACCACAGTGACGCTGCAGCTGGCGGATCGATCCATCATGTATCCAGAAGGTATTATTGAAGATGTCCTTGTCAAGGTAGACAAGTTCATTTTTCCTGCAGATTTTATTATCTTGGATTATGAAGAAGATCGAGATGTGCAAATCATTCTAGGTCGACCTTTCCTCGCAACAGGCAACGCAATAATCAATGTACGATCCGGAGAATTAACCATGCAGGTGCAAAATGAAAAGATTACATTCAACATGCTCAAATCTATACAGAGCCCAACTGATCCAGATGATTGTATAAGGATTGATATGGGCAATTCAACGGTTCAAGAATCTTCTCAGACGGGTATTAAAACGGACACAGAGGAGATTACAACTGAGGGCCGCAAACTATCTGCCTATGTTAAAGACCGACTCGTTGGTTATGTCGGGTTTGAACAACTGACCGAGCTGCTGGAAAGTCAGGACATGGATATTAAAGCCAATAATGGAATATGAGAGTATACAGTTGATAAAACTGAAAATTTTCATGTCAAAATACCCCTACCTCATCGGCCGGAAGATCAAATTTGACATACTTTTATGGACCATTTGGCTAAGATCAGATCGGGAATCCGAAATTGCATTCCGAATGGCCGGGAATTTAAGGTGATGAAATTGAAAACGGACTAAACAGTAGGAACGTCGGGCTGAGGACGTTAAGCTTAGCGCTAAATGGGAAGCAACCCATTGCTTAGTTTCAATTTGATTTGAAATTTTGTATTTGTTTTGTTTTTGGATTTTTATTTTTATACAAAAAATAAAAATAAAAATAATCGACGCGAATGGGGGCGCCCCGGCGCAATGATGAACAACCCGAAGAACACGGGTGCCCCGGCGCCGGGTCGTGAACAGCGCAACCCGTACGGCGTTATAAAGCTCGGGTTAGGGTTCTAAACCCTAACCCAAGCCCCGGCGCCGACCTTCCTTCCCCTCTTTTCATTTCCAATCAATCTTCTCTTGATTTTAAGCCTTTCCAACTCGAATCAAACTGCATTTCATCAAGGATTCATCCTCCCATTTCATCCATTCCAGTCATTCCATTTTTCTCCCTTTTCTCTTTTGCTTAGATCCATTCAAATCCATCTAAAACTCCGATTTGTCTTCACCAAATCCTAGGCCTAACACCCACATTGAAGTTTCCATCACTTTCCCTTTAATTTGGGCTCCATTTGAAGCCCCATTGTCGTCATTTACCCGTCTGGCGCCAGAAACCAATCGACAGCAGGTTGGCACCTAGGCGCCGATACCCCCGCGCCCCGGCGCCAGTGCAGAAGCAAGGTTATTTTAGAATCTCAGGCGGAAAGCTTTGTGGGTAAAATTTTCTCTATTTTTGGTACATTCCAAGTACTTTGAAGTGATTTGCTAACTGTTGGAGTAGCATATTGGATTGGATTGTTGAGTTTTTGTGAATTGGTCTGCGAATTGGAGATTGATTTGGGTGGATAGTTCCTTGGATTGCTTGGGAATTAGTTGGTGCCTGTTTGGTATTGGTTGCATAGTGATTGTTTCAGGCGCATTTTGGAGTTTGGCTTATTGAGTTGTTGGACTGCTTGTTGGATTGCTGGGTTGTCGGGTTGTATTTTGGCTTATTGGATTGCTTGGTTGTGTTGGAATTTGGTTTGCAAGAGCCATTTGAGACTGCTTGGGTGCAACATGACTTCTTCATCATCGGCTAAGAGAAAGAAAGTTCAGGAGCCCGTCGAATTCGACGCCAACCGATTCGTGTCTACTCAGGCATTCAAGCGGTACACAGACTCGCTTTAAAAGCGGCACCTAATTCCTGAACGGGGAATAAAGATTATCTCTTTCTCCGAAAACTATATCAACGCACTGAACGCTCGAGATTGGCAGAACTTCCTCGCACAGCCTGAGTCTGCAATAGTGCCAGTGGTGAAAGAGTTCTACACCAATGTCGTAGAACATAAGCAGGGCAGGGTGAAGGTTCGGGGCAAGATCTTCATGTTTCATGCTGAAGCGATCAACTCCTATTACGGATTGGGCTCTTTTGACTATCCAAACCAGTATGAGGAGTTTTTGGAGGGAGAAGGTCAAGATGTCAACTCTATTACCAAGCATATCTGCCAACGACCTCCGACATGGAAGTCAACGGGAGGCCAACTCACATCATTCAAGCGCAGCGAGATGATGTACGATGGGCGGATGTTTTTCCATTTTATTTCAGCCCGGATGATGCCGTTGACCCGCGTCAGTGAGGTGACGATGGACAGAGTGCTGCTACTCCATGCCATCTATAGTGGCATGACGATCGACATGGGTCGCCTTATCTACCAGCAGATCTGTGCCCGCGACCGTACCCCGGGGCAGCTACTACTTCCCATCCCTCATCACCAGGCTCTGCAAGCGGGCCTGCATCAGATGGGAGCCGACAGAGGAGGTCCTGAACTGTTAGACCATCATTGATGACCTCTCCTACCGCACCCAGCCCCAGGTTTGCACTGCCACCACGCGCCTCAACACAGCTCCATCTGCTGTGGGTCCCTCCACGCAGCCGCTATCTACAGCCGAGCGGCTAAACCACCTGGAGAATTTGGTTGCCGCCCAAGCCAGATACCAGCGTCAGCATGACCGGGCGATGGAGGCCTACCTACGGCGGATCGTGGAGGACCGCCAGATCGACATCTCCGCCCTCTCGCCCTTCCCACCGACGCCGCCAGAGGTCCGAGCTTGCTTCGGGTAGCAGTCTCAGCCCTAGCCCGATGACGAGGATGACGAGGACGCGACGGAGTCCGATTCCTGAGGGGAGTCCCAGTCCTTTCTTTTTGCTTTTCTTTTCTTTAATTTTTTCTTTTCATTATATTTTCATTTTTAGTTCATCTTAGGATCATGCATTGAGGACAATGCATCTCTCAGGTTTGGGGGGTGTATAATTCTCAACCATAGGTTAATTTTTCATTTTAATTTTTCATGTTTTATTTATGTTGCGTGTATGTCAATTACAACTAATGAAAGTTGTCTTTGTTTTAATCCATTTTATTGTGAAAGTGTGCAAGGTTGTGATTAATTCTGACTTGAAATTGAATTCGTGAAAAAACAGGCTATTCAGATTTAAAACCAAGTATAAAAATAGGTTGAAAGTAATATGTGAAAGAATTGAAAGGAATTCCATCATGCATTGTTCTAATTCAATCACAGTCATATCTTTCAGACTGAGATGATGAAAACTGAACTAAATATGTGCTGACCAAGTACTTTAACGGGCTCAAAAATGGTATTATTTCACAGGAATTACTCAAACATGTTCAGTACCCCTAATAAGGCATTAGAAAATAGTTTTAAAAAGGGGGTGATTGACCTAAGCTGAGTAACCGGGACTTGGCATCGACAAATGGCAAGGTTCGCGTAAAAAAGCAAAGGAAAATCACAGCAACAATGCTTTAAAAATGAAAATTCTCCCTAGATACCCTGAAATATGGTGAGGAGAGCCAAAAAAAAATAGATCTTCAGATATCCTGAAATATAGTGAGGAGAATTTTTGCAATAAGTTTGGGGGAAAAAGAATGTGAAGTTGTTAGAGATTGAATTTAGTGACTTGATACCATTTGCTATAACCAATATATTCAGCTTAATCCTTGGTTTGCTTGTTGTCATTAATTTTCTAACCAATTTTTTGATCGAATGAAAGATTAATGTGTTGAAATATGACTTTGCATTATTGAATCCTAGCATCCACATGTAACTTGGTTTAAAAAGGAAAATGCATGTCTTATTTGTATAATGAAGGATTTTTCAAGTTGAATTAGTCTTGACTTTGTGAAATGGATAAGTTGATTGATCAAAGCATAACAGGAAGCAAAAGGAGTTGACAGAGTCTGCATGCATTCATTGATTGATTGATTCATTCATCCGTTAAGGTTGCATGTGTTGCTCGAGGACTAGCAACATTTAAGTTAGGGGGTATGATAACTTGTATTTTTATGAGTTATCATGGCCCATTTCAGACTTGATTTATGTGTTAGTTTGAGGGATTAGGCTTAGTTTGCATCCATTTAGCTTAATTTTCACTCGCTTTGCATTTTAGGAGCATTATTTAGTTTTTAAGTATTTTTTAGTATTATTTAGGCATTTTTAGTTTATTTACTTAGTTTTCCATCTTTTGCAAGAAGGACGGGATGTGTGAAGGCAGAGCAGATGAGTTGAACACAAGCTAAGGCAACCAGAGTCAGATGGCTGGCGCCTAGGCGCCACCCTACATGCTTTGGCCATTCTCATCACACAGCTGACAGCATGGCTGCTAAAGAGTTAGCGCCTAGGCGCCAGCCAGGGGCGCCCAGGTGCTAAGCATGATAAACCACAAGATGTAAAGGAGAAGCTCCAAGCTAGGAATGTCAGGGAGTTGGCGCCTAGGCGCCAGTGCCGTTGGTGGAAATCGCTGGAAAACAGTTTTTCTTATTCTTTCAAATTTTCTTTCTCTGCCTTTATGGATACTTTTTATATAGATATATTGGATGTTAAGATCATGTCTTTGAACTAAACCTCTGTTAGATAGATAGTTAGGATGATTTGAATTCTAAACTATATTGTTTCTTGGTTCTTAGAATATTCAGGAATGAATAGTTGATTTTATGCATGATTGTGTATGATTTACCTTTGCATGTGTGGATTGAATGCTTTTTAATTGCTTGATTTATCCTTGGAAAAGGAAAATCTTTGCCAGATCCATGTGCAAGGCATATGTTTCGACATTTGTGTAAGGAGAGTTGTTTAACGGATAGGAATATACCGTTAAACCCTGTGTAGTCATTATACAAGTTATGAACTTATCAATTTTACGTTATTTAATGGCATGGGAACATAGCAATTAAATAGGGTGTAATTAGCTTTATATAATGTTGGAAGACAAATATAAAGATATATGAACTTGGGCTAGTAAATCTATATGCAATCCAATTAGAAATAACTAAAGCAATATAGTTTAGATTCAAGGATTCCAAGCTATCCATCTGTCATTCCTAATCAGAAAATCTGTTTAAAGTATCCAGTAGTTTCGACTTTCACTCTAATTTCTCATTGCAATTGTTAATTTAATTAAATCACAAACTCAGAATTTTCCACTCATCGAAAGCAGTTTAACTAATTAATAATTCAGTTAACAATTCCTCGTGGGAACGATACTCTAATTACTCTTTATTACTTGACACGACACGTATACTTGCGTAAATAGCGAGCGTTTTAATTGACATATACGCAGTTTGTCATTACTCTCCAAAACTTTTCACCAAAAGTTTTATCTATTTCTAAACATACCCTTAATAGGTATATTTATAATTAAGAAAAAATATTGTGAGTATATTTAAAATAACCCTTTTTTATATTCATAGTGAAATTTTAATTTGTTACAAATAAAATATAAGCAACAAATAATAACGTCATACAATATTATGGGTAGCTAGTAGATATTTGCTACATATAATAACAATTGCAGCTAAAAAATAATATAGTTGCATATGAGTAAAATTATATGCCTTGAAAAATTCACTACTTGTGATGATTATTTTACTGCATATTATTTTATATACAACCACTTAAATCACTAAAAAATTACTATATGTGGTCGCTGCATACACAACCATGTTCTTTTGCATAAAATTTTGGGTGTATTTGGAAAGTAATAAAACTTTTATATGAAATTTTTTTGAATTAATAGAAAATTATATGGTGTGATAGAAGTAATATAAAGGAATAAAGAGAATAAAGTTAAAATACATTATTAGTTTACGGGTAGTTGTAAAAAAATTGAAAAGTAGGATAATTGTATAAAAAAATATAAAAAAATAATTAAAATAAGATAATTATGGAGATGAAGAAGTTTTATATTTGTTACATATAATAACAGTTGCAGCTAAAAAATAATATAGTTGCATATGAGTAAAATTATATGCCTTGAAAAATTCACTACTTGTGATGATTATTTTACTGCATATTATTTTATATACAACCACTTTGATCACCAAAAAATTACTATATGTGGTCGTTGCATACACAACCATGTTCTTCTGCATAAAATTTTGAGTGTATTTGGAAAGTAATAAAACTTTTATATGAAATTTTTTTGAATTAATAGAAAATTATATGGTGTGATAGAAGTAATAAAAAGGAATAAAGAGAATAAAGTTAAAATAGATTATTAGTTTATGGGTAGTTGTAAAAAAAATTGAAAAGTAGGATAATTGTATAGAAAGATATAAAAAAATAATTAAAAATAAGATAATTATGGAGATCAAGAAGTTTTAGATTGAAAAATTTCAGTTCAAAAAGTTTTTGTGTTTCTCAAACATACTTGTCATATGCAACGACTTGAATCACTACATAAAATACAACCATATGCAGCCATGTTACTTTAATTGCTAAAAAAAGACTAATACATTGAGCCATATTTGGCTTTATAAAATTTTATATGTAGCTACTTTAATCACTAAAAAAAACTATTACATATAGTAATATTTAGCTACATATAAAAATCATATGCAACCGCTTTAATCACTGAAAAAACGTTCCAATATGCATTCATTTTTAATGGCTTCAGCTAAATGAAAATATAAATATTACATTATAATGTTAAGATTCATGCTAGTATAGTCAAATTACTTAATATAGAAAATGTATAACCAAATTACTTATCCAATGGGGTTTGCGTCAACCTAGATTATATTCTATAAAAATATTTATATGTAAATAATTTAAAACTTATCATCAAATAATTTATTATACTAATTACATATCCACTATATTATACTCTATTAGACATAATGTAGCGATGCATCACCGGCTTATACATTTAATTTGCTGGTGGTTGGCGGTCGAAATTTGCATCGCTGAAATAGTTTAGATGGGAGGTTTGGGTTTAAAAGATTGGTGCTAAGTTGTTCAAAATCGGTGCATGATGTCTGGAAAAATCCAATTCAAGAGTTGGTGCTGAAATTTTTATGTACTAGTTTTGTGAAAATGTTATCATTTTATTAATGTGAGTTGGCTTTCTTAGGCTCGACGGCAAATGTGCTCACGTTAGAAGATGACTTCAATTAATCATGGGTAGGGGATTGGCAAAAGTGTTGGAAATATGTGGAAAATAAGCTAGGTCTATGTTTTGATGATTAACAAATCAATTTGAGTAAGTCTTGGTTACTAACATGTTTGCGAAAATGATTAAAGGTTATACATTTGGAGAATATGAAGCATCGCGGGTTAAGTCGATTTCCAAGTCGACTCAGGCATAGACTTAAGCCAAGTCGATCCCCAAGTCGACTCCAGCATCGACGTCGAAATGACATTTCCTTCCAGAGTTGAAGTCAAGACTGAGAGGTGTCGAAGTCGCACCCCAAGCCGACTTCACTTGCGACTTGAGGTGAAGTCACAGACCAAGTTGACTCCGGTAGCGACTTGGAGGCGTCGTTTCTGTCCAGAGTTGAAACCAAGAACAGGGGCTGCCAAAGTCGCATCCCAAGTCGACTCTGCATGCGACTTGGGCGAAGTCGCAGATCAAGTCGACTCTGACTTCGACTTCAGAACGGAAACATGCAAATCAAGAAAAAAGGTAGACTCAAGAGTTTTTAAAAGAAGATGAAGGAATAAGACAACTCAAGACTCAAGACATGAAGACAAAAGTAAGAATTATAAAAAGTCTCAAAGGAAGAACAACCAAACAATGAAGGAATTCAAGAAAGCAATGCATTCCAAGATTCAAGGCTCAAGGAGTCAAGGTTTGCAAATCATGGAGCTAAAGGAAAACAAGCTAGAATGATAACACAGTGGTCCAAAGAAGATAGAAGAGAGAACAATCAAAGAAAATCAGATTATCAAAGTCATCTCTGAAGGATTTCAAGTTCATCAAGCAAGCTGCCGAGGTGAAGTCGCACCCGAAGTCGACTCCACCTGCAACTTGGGTCAAGTCGAAGACCAAGTCGACCCAGACTGGAACTTGAAGAAATCGTGAACTAGCGAAGTTGCACCCGAAGTCGACTCCATCTGCGACTTGGGTGAAGTCGCAACCGAAGTCGACTCCACCTGCGACTTGGGTCGCAACAGTCGAAAAATTTTCGAATGTTGGTGCATTAAATGCGCGCCACCTACCTTCAAACGTTCGTAATCCCTCCACAATTATAAAAGGCATTCAATATGAACGAGGAGGGTAGCTGAGTATAATTCAGTGTGCATAACTCCCATCTTCAAGAGCATTAAGTGATCAAGCCATCATAAAGAAGAAGAACTCCAAGTTCAAACTGGCAAGAGCTTCTTATTGAATATCAACACTGCTGTACAAGTTCTTCTCTGCGCCAAATCTGTCTCTACACAACAGTAATGTGTAGAAACTGTTGGAAATATGTGGAAAACTAGCTAAATCTATGTTTTGATGATTAACAAACTAAATTTGAGTAAGTCTTGGCTACTAACAAGTTTGTGGAAATGTTTAAGGAATATTCATTTGAAGAAAATCAAGTATGAAAGCCAAGTCGTATACCAAGTCGACTCAAGAATCGACTTCAAGCATCTAGAGCTGAAGAGGGGAGAAGAACAAGTGAAGTCGCAAGCCAAGTCGATTCCAGGTGCGACTTAGGAAACCAAGTTGCAAACGAAGTCGACTCCAGCATCGACTTCAAGCATCCAGAGTTGAAAAAGAGGAAACGGACATGACGAAGTCGCAGGCGAAGTCGACTCCATGTGCGACTTGGGCGAAGTCGCAGACAAGGTCGACTCCAACTTCGACTTGAGGAGTTCAGACTTGAAGATTGAAGTTTCAAGCTTATTCCAAGGATCAATTTGGACTTTACCAAATCCAAATGAGATGCAAAGTTCATTCTCAAAAAGCAACTGAAGTTTCTTGAAGATCAAAAGCTAAGATTTATATTCAAAGTTCAAATCAAGTCTATCAAGTCCAAAGCTAATCTTCAAGCTTATTCCAAATGAAGAAATATCCAAGTCATGAAGACAAATTTAACAAAGTTCAAGCCAGTTCAAGAAGATCAAGGTGTTCTTGCAAAAGACCACGTCAAGTCGCAACCTAAGTAGACTCCAGGATCGACTTGAGTTGAGGACTGAAGGCCAAGTCGACCCAGACTCGGACTTGAAAATCTGAAGAACTGGAGTCGCACACGAAGTCGACTCCAGGTGCGACTTGGAAGCCAAGTCGCAGGCCAAGTCGACTCCACATGCGACTTGGGTCGCAACGGTCGAAATTTATTCGAACGTTGGCGCATTAAATGCGCGCCACCTACCTTCTAACGTTCGGATTCCCTCCAAAATTATAAATAGCATTCATGATGGACGAGGGAAGTAGCTGAGAATCATTAAGTGTGTATAACTACTACATTCAAGAGCTCTAAAGAGATCAAGTCATTCAAAGAAGAAGAACTTCACTTCAAGTTGCAAGAGCTATATTTCAGAATCTTCAAAGCCATTACAACAAGTTCTTCTCTGCGCCTAATTGTTGCTACACATCTGTAAAGTGTAGATTTCTCTGTTGTTTCATTTATTTGTGATTGAACTTGATCTAGTTTGAGGAACTAGGATCAAGTGTATGCTAAGTAGTGTGTGATTGGAGTGAGACTCATCACTTACTTGAGCAGTGTGTTATATGCCCCCTAGAGCTAGAATCTAGAAGAGAGCAGTGGCTCTAATTGTATTGAGAGAATACAATAGTGGAACCCAAGTCACAAGGAGTGTGAGCTTGGAAGAGTGGAGTAGGGAGGTTGCCCGAACCACTATAAAATTCTTGTCTGCTTGATTTACATTTCTGCTCTCTACATTACATTGCTTTTCATTTCGTTTCTTCATTAAGGGGAGTAGATTAATCCGGGGTTAAGTTTCTGTTTAAGTTATAAATTTTTAAATACCCAATTCACCCCTCCCCTCTTGGGTTTTGCCATCAAACTCGGGACCAACAGAAACCTTCTTTTACTTTTATTTGTTGTATTGAACTTGATTTAGTTTGGGTAACTAAGATCAAGTGTAAGCAAAATAGTGTGTGACTGGAGTGGAACTCGTCACCTACTTGTGCTGTGAATTATTGATGCCCCCTAGAGCTGGAATCGAAAAGAGAGCAGTGGCTCTAGTTGTATTTGTGAAATACAATAGTGGAACCCAAGTCACAAGAGGTGTGAGCTTGGAAGATTGGAGTAGGGAGGTTGCCCGAACCACTATAAAAACCTTGCTTGTTGATGTTTATTTCTGCACTCTACACTATATTGCTTTCCACTTTGTTTCTTCATAAAGGGAACTAGATTAATCCGGGGAAAAATTTCTGTTTAAGTTAAAAAATTTAAGTACCCAATTCACCCCTCCCCTCTTGGGTAATAGCCATTAACTCGGGACCAAGCAAAAGGTGTTGTGTCGAGCCTTTTCCTGGTTGGTCATTGGACTTGTTTTAGTCTGACTCCATTAGCTATAAAATTATACTTTTGCTACTATACAATTATATATCATTTTTTCGAGGAGATAATTATATGTAATTTGAATGTGAGTTTTTATTTATAAATTTATCATTAAGTTCTGGACATATTCATAATTTCACATAGTGGATATGAATAAAATTTTAGACAAAATAGATGTGTATATTTGAAAATTTTGAAAGTCTGTAAGTATAAATAAAATTAAAGATAAATTTTATATGTATATGTAGAAGAGTTTTAGAATCTCTAGGGAGTACTTTTAATTACCAATATACTAATACGATTTTTATCATTCTCAGTATATATCATTACATTCTCAACTTATTTCTCTTTGTCTCATTTTTATCAAACATGCTTATTTTGCCTCAACTTCTATGTGTACTTGTTCCATTAACTTTCATCAACCATCTTCAATAGCACATTGGCAACCATACCTAACTTCATTTTCCCAGGATGCCTTTCGTGGCTACCAACTTAAGTTTGAGAAGCTGTAAATTTTTTGATGAAAATTTTTTGATATAAAAGTTTTTAAAATGAAAAAAATGATATGATATAATAAGAGTAATTATGAAGAGTAATGAGTAATGTGAATAAATTTAAAACAGATAGCTTAGTTATTTTTATAGTTGTGTAGAAATGACTGAAAAATAAGGTAGTTATGTAGGAAAATGTAAAAAAATAATTAAAAAGTTAAGGTAGTTGTGAAAAGTGAAAAATTTTAGATTAAAAAATTTTGATTGTAAAAATTTTAAATTTTTAATACAATATCTCATTTGTCAATACAACTTTTTGTGAATCTAATTTCATTTTTCCATTCATAATATACAGGATTATATTCTCATTTGTTTTGCATCCTATTTACATCTCATTCAAGCCCCTTACATATAGCCAAATAGGCCCTAAATATATATGTGTGTCCAAACATTATGAAATTCGACATTGAATTAAATACGCTTGAGTTCATATTTTTCATGGGAAATAAAAAAATACAATTATGACTATTAACCCAGGCTAACAATATCAACTCTCTCCATGCAATCTATCTATTTGGTTCATTTTCTTTGTTGTTGTTTACAGAGAATGATTCGTTGCAATAGGTTATACAAAATTTTGGGGAACAATTCCTATACAAATTTACTTGTTATATTTTTAAAAATTATTTTTTATTTAGAAAATTTAGAAATTAAGGGGACTAACTCAAAACAAATATTTTTGTGCAATAAGAGTATAAAATGGTTGCTTTTATATTTGTTACTTTTTTACTTCTAAACCCTTCGAAATATAAATTAATACTATGATGCTAAAATTACTTTGATTGAAAACTTATATGTTATACATATTTAACATCATTTGAGAGTAAATATGAAATTATTAAGATTTGTACATAAATACGTAATATATAAAAATTTTCAAATTATTTAACACTTTATCATCAGAGCAAAGGAAATGTTTAACATTTGGATAATGGTGAAAATGGAATAGAATGAATTTTGAAAAATAGGAAAGAAATACATACAATTGATGTATAGAAAGGTATGAGAAGACTGGACTTGCCCATAGCCTTCATTCATAAAAATAGATATAATAAAATAATTAAACATATAATAAGAGGATTGGATAATTAATAACTTGATTTTCCTATTCCATTTCATTGCTACCATTCTCACTTTGCCATTAGTTTCATGAATATGTATAGTTGAATATTATAAAAACTTTTACATATTAGAAAATCTTATGAAAATTGAAGGAAACAACCATTATTACAAACATTGGTTTTTAATCATTCCCTAAAGATAAAGGAAGATAATCAATCCTAAGTTAGGCCTTACTTTGGCTAGCCTAAAAAACATATGTTATTTCATTTCATTTTTTTTTCAATTTTTTAATGAATATATAAAGTTATGTGACCTAAGAAAATTACGATACTACCACTATGTTTAAAAATAAAAAAAACTTAAAAAATTCAAGAATGGTAAAACTTCTTATTAACATTTATACAATGTGACATCTTAATATTCCAATGGGATACATTCATAACCTTCACACTATTGAAGAAATCTTTTTACAAATACCCCCATACTAGGGATACATTTTTAAAACCCTCTAACTTTACATGTTCATAAAGAAAATACTAAAAAAATAAAAATATATTTTTAGGTTGGCCTAGCAAAATCATATCCCAAAGATAAATGAAGGAAAAATAATTATGTGGTATTCATACCATAAAAGATTTTTATGTTGTCACCTTATTTTGGCTCACTTTAATAATTAAATTAAAATCAATTTTTCACATTACGTTATAATTATTTGTTGAACTAGGAAGCCAAGTTCTAACTAAATCTATGTCCCATTTGACAAAAATAAATGAGGGTACATTTTATATGTTGCAATATTGGGCTAAAATGAGGAAAAAACTTTCCTCCTCTTCTATATTCATATGATCTGAGATCTTTGTTACTTAGTTATTGGTTCAATCATTATCTCTAAATTTTAATTATTTTTCTCATATTTACATACTTAACTATTATTATATTTGTCATATCATATCACTCTCTTATTTTTTTAAAAAATTCAACAAAATTTCTCCCATAATTTTTTTCAAATTTTATTTTATATTAGCCATAAGCATAAAATCAATATAATAAAATTATTTAATTTATATATATTTTTTAAAACTTTTAATTCAATAACTATACTATATAAAAAAATTATTCTTGTTGGATAGTCAAGACCTATATGTTAAGAATATTATATACATCATCCTTTTATTTTTCTACAATTTGTAACTATCAAAGCCTTTTCCAGGCATAGTTTAGAACCATAATGCTTACATATTTGCTAACATTAGGAATGTGAGGACCAAATATTTTTATTTCATTTTATTTATTATTATAACTCTTTTCTGACCAAAAGATAAGTTGTGAATATACTATAAGAAATTAATGATGTTGGTGTGGTGTATAACTTATTTAGATATGACATCTTGGCATGTTGAGTTGTATGAGACATCATTTATGAGCATGTTAAATATGAGTACAAGCTTGCGCATTTGCATTTTTTTTTAACTGCACCACTTGGTTATGACATGATTTTGGGTATTGATTTAAAGGTGTATGATTGACGAGTCATTTAAGGCACTGATATTTTCTTAAACTTTGCAGAGTAGGCACTAAATTGTATGGGTGGGAAAGTAAGTTACAAATTACGATTGGGCTTTGCCCAGGCCCATCTTGATGATGACCATTACAAGAGAGGCCCGTTCAGGTTAGGGCTCCGTTTTTGAAGCAATGCCTTTCTTTCCTCTTCTCTTCCTCTCATTTCTACCTCCACTCCAGTTTCTTTTCTTCACAACTTTCGATCCTACCCGAAATCTTCTCAAAATTTCTCTAAACTACATTGAGGATCGCTAATTTGCATTAACATAGCACGAAATCTCATAGATATGGATTTAGGGTTGTTGTTCTTTAGAGAAACCACAATTGAGGTAAGTAGATGCTCCATTTTCTTAGGTTAGTGATGGATTCTCTTCTTAAACATATCATAGAACTTGTGGGAGTGGGTATCGTCAGAAAAAATTCAAAGTTAAGGCATTTAAGAGCTGAACGAGCTAGGGTTAGATGGGTTCATGTGAAATTAGGTATTGTTGTGCAGATTAGGTGAAATATATGACAGATTTGCAGCTCCCGCATCACTAGAATGTGATATGGCTTAAGCGTAGTTAACCAGTATGGAGAACTAGAGGTATGTTCTCTAATGCCTATTAGGTATTCGATAAATTGCTTATATGACAGTTGATTTGCTAATTAAAGTATATATTTGCTGATTTTAATGATGTTATACGCTTGATTTATGACATTATCTTGTGTGTATGTGATGATGTACCATCTAGGATAAGTGATAGTTGTTCGATAGTTTAATGCATGAGTATCATCTTGGGTATGTTATATCACTTAAAATTTGTATACAATTGTAAATATGAATGTGTTGTGTAGTTGTATAGAGTTGTTTGTGGCCCTTGATTGACATGAGAAAGGGGTTATTCATGACCCTTAATTGACATGAGGGGAGGGTTGTGCATGACCATTAAAGACATGTGACTCTATACATATTTTCTTTGACATGGGTATTGATTCGACATCTTATATGGTCATTTAGGAGTTGCATTCTACATCATTGTCATGACATATGTATTACGAGTCTCATCTGCTTCTATTTTATGCTAACTATTATTTACTTACTGAGTCTATTTAGACCCACATAATTTGTTAATTTGCTTTTAGACCACAGGCCCAGAGAAGAGCCTCAAGATGGGATTGGTAGAGGACATAACCCCGAAGACCAAACTCAATAGATTAAGTCTTGTATCTTTTTGCTATTTTAAGATTTACACTTCTATTTGACACTAGTTAGTGTAAATATTTACCTTTTTGACCCAACTACGAGGAACATATTGAATTTGGGTACTTCTAGACTTGATTACCATTTATGTGAACATATGTATATGTTATATTTGGATTATTTGTAGAGTAATGATGGATTATGATAAATTTTTTTATATGAATGTCTTTATAGTATGGGCATGCGTATATGTGAATGTAAAGCTAAGTGTTGATATTCGAGAATGAAATTGTAATGTTCATGTATAACAGGTTCTGTATAATATACCACACTGTTATAGGTTACAGGGAGATGTTGCCGAATTTTTCCTAGGTCATGTGACATCTATTGTCTAGCCATTAAGGAGAATTAGGCAATTGAGGCATCACAAGGGGTGTGTTTGTCTAGAAGAGAATAGAATGTGAATATAATGAATATAGTAAGGGTAAAGTGGAATAAAGAAAAAATAAATGATGCAATCGTATGAAAATATATGAGAAAAATGATTGAAAAATACAAGAAAGGAATAAAATTTACAATAAAAAACTAGAGTTGTTTCCTTCCCATCCATTATCCGTCAAACAAACATGCCTTAAGTTTTAAGCATAATAACTTTTTTTTTGGCTAAGGGTTACCTTTTCCTCTTTTCTTTATAATTTTAGAAGTATATTTAATTCCTTTAAAGCATGTTCAGAAGGATAAGATTGGGCGGAATAAGACATAAATAAGACAAGGACAGAGAATGAAGAGGGATAGTTGTGTATTAAGAAATAAGAAATTATATTTTTAATGAAAAATATTATTGAAAATAAGAATTGTAAGGTTATTATCTATTAGAAAAAATCATATTGAAGATGAAAAAAATTAGATGAGAAAATTCATTCCATTTCATCTAAGGATATCCTCTCGAACAAAATGTCATGGAACGCTAGCCGCATGGGAAGGAAATGTCATGAGTTGGTAGAGAATCGAGGCCTGTGGGATCGATTTAGGCCCTAGATAAGCTGGACCTATGAAGGATACAACTGTAAGGGGACAAGTGGGCATTGAGGGTTAGGCGATGTAAGTCTTGGGCCATGTAAAAGGGTAGGTGAACTCATTGTAAGTTTGTCTAACGAATTGTACTCTCATTTCCATTGTAACAATAAGGCCCACATTCCTGCCTAAGTGGAAATTTGCAAATCTTGAGCCCCTTCGCAAGTAGCCACTAATGTTCGACTTCGCCGATTTGCAGATTCACACCAACTAGTATTAGAGCTCGATCATCGCAGCTTGGCCCACCATCGTGGTAAAAGATAACCTGCTTGCAATTCACAATGGAGGAGATCCATGTCAACGACACCAACCATCCCTATATCAGGTACAAAATGGGTTGGGTCAAAGCCAGGTCACAAATCAACTTGCCCTAATCTTACCCCTGCTCTGATCTCTCTTCTTTGTTCTTCGTTCTCTCTCCTTGCTCACTCTCTCTCTCTACACCTCCTCACCACTGCAGCAACTTTAGCTTTACGCCTCCTCATCCAATAGCGTTGTTATGTTGGTCATTTGCTGCACTCGAGACTAAAGTAATACAAGTTCACCATTTTGAAAATTTCACTGCTACCTTCTTTCTTTAGTCAAATGTGTAAAGTAGGAAGAATAGTGTGAAGGTTTGTCTTCTTTCTTTAGCAGGCAGAGAATGATATGAAAAATGGAAAAACTACTAGTGAAGAATTATGAATCCTGCTCTCTCGTATTTTAATGTGAAAAATGGAAAAAGTACTAGTGAAGAATTGTGAATCCCGTTCTCTCATATTTGAGGTTTAAGATGTTCGTAAAAAAAGACTTGGTTGTGTTTTGTAATGCCAATGTTTGTTTTGATAAGCACAAGAAAACATAATAAGCACAGCACAAAATTCAACAAGGATCTCCCCTATCCACCTAAACAACAATCAATACATTTAGGCAATTAATTGTTCTATTTGGAAATTAATAAATTTATGATATTTATAAAACAATTTATATTGTTCATGGCATTTACTAATGGTTCTTTGTGCCATTTACAGAATCATAATACAAAAAAAAGTTTGAATGTAATCTGCGATAATACATCTATTCTAAATTTAAAAATTGGTACAAGATGTAGGCAACCACAAAAGGAAACATATTGCAACTATTATAATCCTCCAAGGGCTACATTATAATAAAAAGTTGCTCTTTATTTTCAAAAAGGACATTGTAATATAAGCATTCTTCTACATTCCTTTATCACTAAACAACCATCTCTTTTGCCACTTCAAAACTAACTAACAGGCACTGAGCATGGTAGCATCAAAAAGTTGAACTTACTATTTACATCCTCCAACCTGGTAAAGACAAAAATAACAATTCAATTATTATTTGCACATGTTTCCACATAACTGGAATTTAAGATTAACATTGGATCTAGTATTTAATGAAAAAGAGCATAGCAAAAATAAAAACAAAACAAAATAGAAAGAAACAGAGAAGCTTATGTTTGAGTTAGTTTGATATTTGAGTGGAGTAAGGTTGTGAAAAAAGAATAAGATGGACCTTCACAGTTCAATTACTTTAATCGTGTATTGATTAATCAAGTGCTTTGATTCAATTCAAGTTATTTTACATGATAATTGATTTATATTTTAAAAAAAAATAAATAAAAACCAAGGGTAAATCGTTCCTCCAGCATAATCATCAGGAAAGAAAAGAAAAGTTGTTCCTCTAGTAGATTTTAGGAATGACACTAGTCTATTTAAATTGATAGAAATATCTCCATTTCATAATATAATCGTAACTTATAAAACCCAACTCCATATTAAAAAAAATTTAACCCAAAATTTCAATGTTTTAAACCGAAATCTGAAAAAAGCATGTATTTACTAATGCAACTCACCGGAGAAGACAACAAGTGCAACAGATGACCAACATAACGATGCCATTAGATGAGGAGGCGTAAGGTAAAAGTTGTTGCAGTGGCGAGGAGGTATGAAGAGATAGAGAGAGAGGGTGAGCGAGGAGAGAGAAGAAAGAACAAAAGGAGAGAGATCAGAGTAAGGGTGAGAATTCGGGCAGGACTACTCGTGACCCGGCTTTGATTCAACTCGTTTTGTTGGAAGGTGCAAGCTTAATTAATGCTCTGGCTAACCCTCTCCTTTTCATTTTACGTGTCTCAAATAGAGAGAAATAAATTCGAATGTTAGGTGGTAGGTGGCGAACATTTAATGCGCCAATGTTCGAAATTTTCCGACCATTAAGACCCAAGTTGCACTCAAAGTCGACTTCAAGTGCGACTTCGCCCAAGTCGCAAACTGGAGTCGACTTAGGTTCCGACTTCATCATTCAGCACTTTCGTCTTTAAGTTTCAAGTTCCATTTGGGGTCGACTTGGTCTCAGGCTTGACTTAAGTCGCACGTGAAGTCTACTTTAGTTGCAATTTCGCACTTCATTTTGTTCATTAGAACTTAAATACTTCACAAGCTTGATTCCTTATCATATATGCCCTTCATTTCTTCAAATAATAGCTTCAATTGCTTTAATGGTCCTTTGTTCCTCTTCATCATTTCATGTGGTCATTGCCCATATAAAATATTGAAATAATAATAATAATTTAAGTTAACTGGTCAAAATCCACGTGAAACATCTCGTGTGGCAAGGGTAGACTTTTTTATCAACTGGGCCAGATGGGTAATAATGGGTCTTGCCCAATTATTATTTAAATATGCTGCGGGTTATATTTTTATTTTTATTTTCAAATATTATTTCAACACCCCATGTAGCTCGGTTGGCATACAAGTGGTTCGATGGTCTTAGAGGTTTAGGGTTCAAGTAAGGGGTTCCATAGAAAAATAATTTATATTTGCACTTTTGCCTTCCCAAGCATGTGGGCCCCACAGGATAAGATAAGATAAATATTCCACTAAATCAGATAGGATTAAAATTGAAATTTAAGTTAAAAGTGATAATATTTTATCTTTTATTCCTTCCCCAGAGTTTCAGGAAATCTACGGGAGAACTTTTATAAATGGGGTTTGGAAGCTAATGTATTTAGGTATAGATCATCCATACGGGAAGAAATTTTTAGAAAGAAAAGTTGCTTGAAGAGAGGACTTTTATAAGACAAGTGAGATTTAGTTTGAAGATTGATTTTTGGTTCAATAATTATATATTTTATGATATAATTATTTATGTTGATTTAATTATTTGTATAAATCACATATATCATGATTTTTTAAGGCATAATTTAGGATATAAAATTATGCAGATAAATATGTTTGAATAAAATTATATGTATTGAGATTGTTGAATTTTATTATGCATTTTATTTTTATAAATGCATCGATATGCAATAAATATATGGATATTGAAATTATGTATTAATGATGTGGGTTACTTGCAGCATATATATAATAATGTCTAATATAATTTGTGTAAAATCAAATTATATAATTTAAATCCCAAATTCTCGAACGTCCAAGAAGGAAATTCCGAAAAGAATTTTGTTAGAGAGAGAAATATGAATCTTGTTTTTGCAACAAAAGTTTTTTCGTTGCTTTTGATGTTTTAATGCATTTAATATGTTTTTTTGATGCTCCTGATGTCTCGGTATTTTTAAAAATTGATGTGTAGCCCATTCCAGCAATAAGAGCTAAGTACGAGAGACCTAGATGGGGCCCATCTACAATAAAGGCTATGATCATGTGGCTTAACGTGGGCCGTTCATTCCATTTTATTATGATTTATTTATTTGAACTCCGATTTTGAATTATCAAATAGTCCATTTTTATATTTTTGATACTTTTAGACTCAATGGAAGAGTACAATTTGCATTTGAGGTTAAAATTTTAAGTTATAAAATTAAATGATCATTTTATCATTTAATTAAGTTTTATTTGGGCTATTATCCATTTTCAAATAATTTTCTACTTGTTAGTCATGTTGAGACTAACTTGTTATTTTTACAAGTGTACTAAATCAAGTTAGACACTAGTATTTTAGATTTTTGTAAAGATTTTCAAGAATATTTATTTCTAATTATTTGTTTCCAAGCATATATTGGAATAGGGGATATGTAATTTTTATTGTGTCTTGAATGTAATAATGGGAACATGCCTAGTGAAAGTAAAATTTTGAATTTTTTATGAAATTATAATAATTAATTTTGCTATAAATGTGTGATTGATCTTGGAAAAATTACATTAAATACACGACTCGGGATCACTTTTCTGGACTGGTATGTTATAGCCCATTTCAAACTCCATTTATATACTTGTGACTTGGATCTTGAATCGTAGTAATCTGAGGATGTTTGTAGCGCGCCACCACGTCGTGGTACCCTACTTCAGGATCTTTTTAGGTGGTGAATCTTATGAATGAAACCGAAAGTTCATTGCTTATACTAGCGGAAGCTTTTCCTAATTGTCAAGAAATCAACCTGCATTTTTTTTCTTCTCTTTAAAACCTATATTGGTTCCATTTCCTTAACTAAAATCCGGCAGAATTCCGTCTATACTTAGGATGTTTGGGTAATATAAAAACCTGATAGTCAATACAATTTCAACGTTTTCTACTAATTCACGCACATTTACTTCAATTCAAACTAATACATTTCTTATACAATCATATTTCACATGAGAGGCTAACTACTACGTTTAACAATAACATAAAACATTCAAATATAATACATACTCACAATTATAATAAGTAAAATCCCACGAATCCATATTCATCAAAAATATTAAAAATCATACCTTCACTGCTCAACTAGCAGTGAAGCCTCTTCTATCAAATTTGCATCATTTGCACTCACTGATTAGTTGAAAACAATGAATATAAAATACTCGGCAAGCAAGCATGTAAAAATATGAATTGTTCAAAACCCGTGGCATTAACTGAAATCATAAAACTCTTAAAATTTCATTATGCATGTGCGAAAATGAGATGAATGCACACACATGCATCATTCCATGACTTATTCCTCGTTTGGCAGATGACACTTATCAAGTGATCACCTGCCCATATGTCGGACGCACCGACCAGGCAACATCAAGGACGGACTACCTATCTAATTACAACCTTGACAAAGCCTCATGCATGAGTTTCATTCACACATGCATCATATGCATTTATGTCACGAATTGAGTTTTGCTAACTCAACATGATAACAAGGTTTGTACATGAAAATAAAGTTGTAAAAATCTTTCAAGTACACATTCTTGTTGTAAAAACCTATGCACAGGGTAATGGTCATCCCTAAGTACCTTTTCAATGCATGTCAATTTAAAGAAACATTTAAATAAAATATACTCGCTTAAAATAAAAAAAAATCAAGAACATATTTTTTTTGCTATAAAATTCTTTTGAACAAAAAAAATCTTGAAGAGCTTGCTTACCTCTTCCCTTTAGCATTCCTACATTTTTTCTTTATACTTTCCTTCATCTTTCTATTACCCCTTCCTATCATAGCCAACAAAGAATACATCTAAGCATTTATTTCACCCATCACACATACTTATTCCATGATTAATTATGCATCTAACTACATACTTTTTCAAGACCTTTGGACATGGAGTTCAAGTATTTATGAACTGAAAATCTCCTTATCCAAAGTTCCTAACTTCCTTTTACTTTAACCACACTTTCAAATTAAATGAACCATAGCCCTATAAGTTAACTACCCTTGAAATACCCTTTATACCCAAACTTGAACTGAATCTGAAATTTCTTTCTTTCCAAGCTATTTAAACTTTTATACCATCCCAAATTTAACACGCATTTGAATAAGCTTATAAATTGCATTAGCTTTGCATTTAATACTTAGCTAATAATTACAATTCAAGTTTTAACTTTATACATAACACATAATAAACATATAAGCTTAGTATAGTTTCTACCATTATTTATACACCTTAAAAGTTAGTATATTCCATTTTTATTTTGTCTCCATAAAATTTATATTTTCAAATAGTGATTTCATCTACCGCAACTTAGATCTCATTTACACCCACATTAACACATTCATTGGGATCTCTATTACTTACATTTCTTTCTTTAAAATCTCAATCATATAATTCAATTTAACTATCTAATAACAACTAAAATCATTTTACATATTAACTAATAACCTTATTTCATCAAAAAATATATCTTATTTCCTTCCATTTTATTTAAAATCTTGGTTTAGTCCTTTCAGTATGACTTACACACATCAAATAATCATCCCACATTTGGGCAAACATCTTATCCTCATTTAAAACATCAATCAATGAAATTCAACACAATGACATCATAAAAATTAAGTTAATCTTAATCTTATAGACTTTCATACTTAGAATTTATAAATTTTAAACTGTATTATATCTGAAATTTTATGTATTATAGGCTATTAAAGTCTCTCCATCATTTCGTATTCAAAAATACACTTAGATAACTCATATATGCATAAACTTTGCATTTAATATATAAATTAAGACATGTAATAATAGACCTTTTACTCAATATATAAATGACATTTTCATATTGTAAGGTCATTTGAACTTAAGATAGCCTATACAACTTTTTTTTCCACTTTCCTTCAAAACATAACCATCAAATCTTAATTACCCATCGAAAAATAACTTAAGTAACTTGATATTTTAAATTACCCAACATGCTCCTCAATTTTATAATTCATTCCATTTTACTCTTATTTAACTCTCTCATTTGCTTAAAATGCATCATTTATTTTACTTTGTTTCAATTTTATTTCCTTTCTACATAAAGCATATGAGTTAATCTAATAAATTTATTTTCATGGCCATACAACCTATTAACTAGGTTATGTCACTTAAATCTTTAACACTTATAGCTTAACATATAATACCTCATCATTATTTTTTTCCCATATTTATTTGATACCGAAATTATATAAAATTTATCCCGTACACATTTAGTTAAAAGAAATCTCATACCTAATACAAATTTCCTAACCACCCAATTTCATTTATCATATATGTCTAGATTTTAGCTTCAAGATTTGCACATTTTGATCTAAATCCATGTTCATATATTATTACATTACTTAACTTAATGTTTACAAGCAACAACACATACGCGTAACATATATACCCACCTGCCCTCATTTTTCTTTCACTCATTTCCACATCTGAACTGGTTTAGAATTATTTATAAATCATCCCATACATAAAACTTTGTATGCCTAGGCCATGTTTTTAGGGTGTCCTCACGTTCAAGGTATGATGGAAATTTTGAATTTCCTTTCCAACCCAAGATTATACATGTAATTTTACAAATAATACATCTCATCATCATTTAAATACATTATATAGCAATTTGGGGCAAAAATATTAAAACTTTTCAACTCTTGAAATTTCAGATTCATGCATAGGATTCAATTTTCACATTTCATATACATTATTTGGCTTCCAAAATGAAGATCTACATGAATCTACGAAAACCCCCATGATTCCTACCCATTTTAGGAAGAAATTTTAAAACCCTAAGTCACCGTAGCTATGGATTCGAATTTCCATCTCCTTTCTTACAATTTCTCCATTCATTCTTATAAATCTAATCATATTAAACAAAAGCTCCATGGTTTTCCCATGCTTGGAAAGAAAATTTTGAAAATAAACAAAAACTCATCTTCTTTACCTCCGGTCACCGGCGACGAGTTGGACAGCGGCAGCGTCGGAGGCGGCGTGGGGGTGGACGACCGACTCCTCCCCTCCCTCCTCCTTCCTTCTCTTCTCCTCCTCCCCTTCTCCTCTTCTCCTTCTTCCCTTTTCCTCCCTTTCTTCTCTCTCTCGTTTTCTCCCCCACCCTCTCTGTTCTTGCAAGGGAAAGAAAGGGGCTGCTTTATGTGGCCCCGCTTAAGGTAGTCCGCACGTACACACGTGCGACTACCCCTCATATATATATATTTTTCTTTTTTTAAAATATCCATATTAACTATATGTCGTAAATCATGTTATTTTAAATCTTATGATTTGAACTCATAATACATGTTTAAAATCATTAAATCATGGTCATTCATTAATTTAAATAATTTAAATTAATTAATTACTTAAATTAAACTATTTGACTGAAATTCATAAATTAATCTAAAATTAAATAATACATTTTATTATTATTTCATTCAACATTAACTAACTCATCATTATTTATTTATTAATTCTCCATTTTTTTACTTTATAATTTTAGGCCATTAATAAAATTCTAATTTTATTAATTTCATGGCCCAAAATTTTTATTTATATATGCCACGTACTTATGGGTTGCAATCTAAAATTGCGGGTACTACAATGTTTGAGTCATTCATGTCATTCTTGATCTTGAATCTTCTTATTTGCACCTCCTTATGCTCAAGTCAAATGTTGGGTCAATTTGGGATGCAACTTCACTGACATTACGTGGCTGAGTTAACTTCACTGAAATCGCGTACCCAAGTTGCATATCGGAGTCGACTTGGGTTGCAATTTAACTTCACCATACTTAGCTTTGGAATTATGAAGTTCACTCAAGTTGCTGACGGAGTCAACTTAAGTTATGACTTGGCTCAAGTCACATGCAAAGTCGACTTTGGGTGCGACTTCGCCTACTCACACGTCCCCATTTTCAGCACTATCCAAAAATCGCCTGTTGAAGTCAATACCGAAGTCGACTTGGTATCAACTTCGCCTAAGTTGATGCCTAAGTTGACTTGGCTTGCGACTTGACCTGTCATGCTTTGAACTTGAAAATTTTGAACCTTAAAACATCTCATACGCATGTTAGTATCTTAAAGTTTCTCAAATTGAGTCGTTAATCATCAAAACATGAATTGTGCTAGATTTGCTATTCATTTTAAAACCAAAACTTTTCAAACTATATTTTTAATTATTTTTTTACTTCTTCATATATAACTATCTTAATTTTCAATCATTTCTACATAACTATTCGTATAACTAAACTATCTATTTTAACTTTATTCTCTTTAATCCTCATTATTACTCTTACCATATCATATCATTTTCTCCTATTTCAAAAACTTCTATACAAACAATTTTTTATCAAAAGTTTTATCATTTCTCAAGTACAACATAAATACGCCAAGATTAACAGTTTTATAAAAAAGTTTTCAAAAAACTTTTAAAAATGGGTTTTTCACTTAGGTGTACTTAAGTTTCAATGCACCAAATGCATTGAATCACTACTATTCTTATTTCATCATAGTTTTATTTTATTCTGGTTTATTATTTTCATTTTGCATAAGTGGTTCTCATAGAAAAGCGTTAGAGGATATGTATGAGGGACTATCCTTAGGGGCAAATGCAGATGTGGAAGTGAGGGTCAAAATTGATGAGCATAAAAAAGGTAAATGTAATGAATTTCAATGGTGTGTGGTTAGGGGATTCTTCATGCACGGATCATTCAATTAATTTTATTGTTATGAAAAATCTTTTGGCTTCGTATGATGATTAATGAAAGGGGTCTTTATCAAAGAGATTGGGACAAAATTCTTACTTATACCAATGCTTCCATGAATGGGGTCTTGACAAAGTACTTAAGGGAGGGCATTGAACTTTTGAACTACATTGCTAATTCTTAAAAAGCTAGAGTAATGTGATCAACCGCTAATCATAAAGTGATTATCAATGAGTTGGATTTACCGCTAAGGATTTTTGATCTTCATGTGGGCTTTATGTATAAGCATATAGAAAAAATTGTTGGAGATTTTATAAGGCAGTATAAAAAGGCAAATCCCAAAAACTTTATGGGTTTTTCGAAGACATGCGAATTAAGGTTGAAATGGATGTCTGAAAATCTTTAGAGAGGAAGATAAAGATTAAAAAGAGGAGAGCTAATAGTGTATGGATATCCTTCAAGTATGAAAGGCTCCTAATCTTTTGTTTTTCTATGGTGCCCTTGGCCATTCAGAGAGATTTTATGAGGAGTTATTAGATGCTCCCAAGGTTCACAACGATAAATTCTTGTTTGGGCCATGGCTTCATGCTACAACTAAGTGAGTTAGAAATGTGGGTGAAAGATGGCTCAGATCCGAGGCAGCGAAAGAAGGTTAGGTCGGTGGCGGAATAAACACTGTTGGCCCCGAGTTTAATGGCAAAACCCAAGAGGGGAGGGGTGAATTGGGTTCTTGAAAAATCCTTTGGTAAATTAAAACTTAACCCCTTATAATTTCAATCCCCTTGATGAAACGTGATATGAGATAGAATGAGATGGTGCAAATGGAATATAAAAATGTAAACAATCAAACCAAACAAGAGACAATGATATATAGTGGTTCGGGCAACCTTCCCTACTCCACTCTTCCAAGCACACACTCGTTGTGTCTTGGGTTCCACTATTGTATTTTCAATACAATCTAGAGCACCCGCTCTCTTCTAGATTCTAGCTCTAGGGGGCATGCACAATAATCACTTGTTGGTGAGACCAACTCCAACCAACCAAGTCCAAATGATTGGTGAGACAAACTCCAACCAATCAAGCAAAACCCGTTAGTGAGACAAACTCAAACCAACCCCCTGTTTTGCTTCTTCTTGAATTCGGTCTCCAATAACGATTCAAGGCAACAACACAAAACAAAATAAACAAAAGAGAATTTACACTTTACAATGTGTATTCGATAAGCACCGGAAGCTCCTTGTCATGTAGAGATGATAAACTTGAAAGCGCACTTGGAAGTTGTAGCACTTGGAACTTCAATAGTTAATCAAATGACTTCAACACACTTGAATATTTGAAGATGAAAGCTCAACTTGTGTTTTTCTCTTTCTTTCCTCATTCTCTTTTTTTTCCACGTTCATTCTTCAACGGTATATATAGAGAAAAAATGGTTCTAGCCGTTGGAGTGGAGGTTCACGCGCATCTAGAGCTCCAACGTTTCGGATTTTCGACCGTTACGAGTTGAAGTCGCAAGTGGAGTCGACTTCGGATGAGTGGAGTCGACTTCGGATGGGTGAAGTCGACTTGGGATGCGACTTCGCCTTGTAAAAACTTGCTGTCCAAAATTTTACCTTCGAAGTTGCAGGTGAAGTCCACTTGGGTCTGGGACTTCACCCAAGTCGCAGGCGAAGTCGACTTGGGATGAGACTTCACTTTGCTGTCTGTCCCAAGTCGCAGGCGAAGTCGACTTGGGTCTGAGACTTCACCCAAGTCGCAAGTGAAGTCGACTTGGGCCGAGACTTCACTTTGCTGAACTTGCAATTCATGAACTAGAACTCTTGAAACTTAAATTATTTCACATTCTCATTTTCATACACATAATTAGAGATAAAATATCTGAGAACACTTAGACAAATGTGTTAGATCCTTTCTAATGATATTTAAATTATTTGTTAATCATCAAAATCAAATTAACCATTCTATTCGATAAGCACATGATCAATAATCTCAACAATCTCCCCCTTTTTGATGATTGACAAAACTTAATTGAAATATCTTCCTTTCTCAAATGAAACGCAAATGTGTATATATGAAGATCATGATTTTCATCAATAAGCGTAATAATATATATTCTTTTCATGGAAATACTTCTCCCCCTAAGTTATATGCAATATTATTCTCTTTAAGATATTCCCATACTCTCTCCCCCTTTTTGTCAATCAATACAAAAAGGTAGCACAATGGGGTTCAATGGGACATATAAAATAGGTAGTACAAATGAGGCTTTAAAAGATAGGTTCATACTGCACTCTTTCTCCCCCTTTTCATACTAATCATTCATTTTGAGTCAAGCATATGATCAATAAGCGCAATAATTTCTTTATTAATTATTTTGACTATGGTACCACTTGTTTTATTAGTTTCTTTGGGAGAGCAACATACCTTCACTTACCTTTGATCAAAGTTATCATTGCTATTTTGCTCAACTCCCCCTTTCTTTTGCAATTCATGCTCCTTCATTCTCTAGATAACTTTGAAATAAAAACCTGCATCACAAATATGATATCTTCTTTTCTTTTGGTACCCGTGTTATGGGTCCATGAATGTTAGTACCATAATACATAGGAACTCAAGGAGACTTGGTTCCACCTTAGATATGTCTCTTTGGCATCCAAACTAATTTGACTCCATTGTAAACCATTTTTCTTGCCTTGCATTGATATATTTTGTGTCCAAACTTATTACAATAATGGCAAGTGATTCTAGCATAGGTTGGAGTACCATGATAACTCTTTGGTTGCCAAGTAGGTATATTTGTCAATGATTTATCAACAAGCTTCTTAAAATGTCCCCTCACATTTGATGTACTAGAAGCTTTAATCCAAATAGGAGCATTTACCTTATTTAATTTGGCATTAATGTGCTTTATATATCCAAGACCTCTCTTATCAACTTGAGTGGTCATTTTAAAGAATTTCTGCACATTTTCTCTCGGGTTGGAGAACTTTGTCAATGAATCTTTCAAGATTTGGTTCTCCTTTCTTAATGCGTCTATTTCATTCTTCAAGGCATTTATATCATTTCGCAAGGATGCATTCTCCTCCGCTAATTTTCCATTTGCAATAGCAGTTGTATCGATTTGCCTTTTCTTTTGAACATATTTGGTACCAAGGCTTTTGAATTCATCAAATAATGAGTCATAAGTTTGTTGTAAATCATTCAACTCATTACATTTAGAACAATCATTAGAAGATGAATAAGAATCAGATGAGTTTACCTCGATATCCGTAGATGCATCACTTTCTTCAAACTTTTGGCAAGTTTTCTTTTCATCTTCTATAATGGCCATGCAGCAAATTCTTGCCCAATTTACTGCATCTTCTCCTTCGCTCGATGAAGTGCTAGAGCTTGATGTAGTATATTCCTTTTTAAGCTTTCTTCTAGCTTGTCTCTTTGGAAAACTTCTCTTATTTTGAATTTCCAAATCATCCGGGGTGGTACATTCGATTTGTACATGTCCAAGACCACCACATTTATAACATTTTGGAAATTCCTTTCTTCTATTCTTCATTTTCTTCTTTGAGCTAGAATATTCATATGAGCTTAATGTAGATTCACTTGAGCTCTTCATCATACTTTTGAGTGCAATAGACTTCTTACTTCTTTGAGATTCTTCTTTCTTGTTTTTGATGAGCTCATGAGACATGAGTGAGCTAATCAAGTCATCTACTTTGAGCTTGTTTAAGTCCTTTGCCTCCTCAATAGTTGTGATCTTTTCATTCCATGAGTTTGGCAATGCTCTAAGTATCTTCATAACCTGCTCACTTTCAGAAATTGGCTTTTCTAGGCCTTTAAGAGCGTTAGTGATTTTAGAAAATCTAGCATACATTTCTGAAATTGATTCACCATCTAACATTTGAAATCTTTCAAAATCACCAACAAGGATATTCCTTTTAGTTCCCTTTACTTGGGAGGAACCCTCATAAATAGATGCCAATTTATCCCATATCTCTTTGGCTATTGTGCATGAAGAAACTCTATCAAATTCCGCTGCGGTCAATGCACAAAATAAGAAATTCATAGCTTTGGCATTACTTTGGATGGACATAGTTTCTTCTTTTGTCCAAGTGGACGCTTTGTCCCCCTTTGGTAAGGGAATGTCATCTTGTATGGCTATCCAAGAGTTCATATTAGTTGCCATAATGAGTTGTTTCATCCTTAACTTCCAATAACTAAAATTATTGCCATCAAATAGAGGTGGCCTTAAAAATGATTGGCCTTTGGCAAATGCAGGTACAGAAGTTAAGTAGGTTGCCATAGAAATATAGAAGAGATCACCTCAAATAAGATAGAGGCCTGCTCTGATACCACTTGTTGGCCCCGAGTTTAATGGCAAAACTCAAGAGGGGAGGGGTGAATTGGGTTCTTGAAAAATCCTTTGGTAAATTAAAACTTAACCCCTTATAATTTCAATCCCCTTGATGAAACGTGATATGAGATAGAATGAGAGGGTGCAAATGGAATATAAAAATGTAAACAATCAAACCAAATAAGAGACAATGATATATAGTGGTTCGGGCAACCTTCCCTACTCCACTCTTCCAAGCACACACTCGTTGTGTCTTGGGTTCCACTATTGTATTTTCAATACAATCTAGAGCATCCGCTCTCTTCTAGATTCTAGCTCTAGGGGGCATGCACAATAATCACTTGTTGGTGAGACCAACTCCAACCAACCAAGTCCAAATGATTTGTGAGACAAACTCCAACCAATCAAGCAAAACCCGTTAGTGAGACAAACTCAAACCAACTCCCTGTTTTGCTTCTTCTTGAATTCGGTCTCCAATACCGATTCAAGGCAACAACACAAAACAAAATAAACAAAAGAGAATTTACACTTTACAATGTGTATTCGATAAGCACCGGAAGCTCCTTGTCATGTAGAGATGATAAACTTGAAAGCGCACTTGGAAGTTGTAGCACTTGGAACTTCAATAGTTAATCAAATGACTTCAACACACTTGAATATTTGAAGATGGAAGCTCAACTTGTGTTTTTCTCTTTCTTTCCTCCTTCTCTCTTTTTTCCACGTTCATTCTTCAACGGTATATATAGAGGAAAAAAGGTTCTAGCCGTTGGAGTGGAGGTTCACGCGCATCTAGAGCTCCAACGTTCGGATTTTCGACCGTTACGAGTTGAAGTCGCAAGTGGAGTCGACTTCGGATGAGTGGAGTCGACTTTGGATGGGTGAAGTCGACTTGGGATGCGACTTCGTCTTGTAAAAACTTGCTGTCCAGAATTTTGCCTTCGAAGTTGCAGGTGAAGTCCACTTGGGTCTGGGACTTCACCCAAGTCGCAGGCGAAGTCGACTTGGGATGAGACTTCACTTTGCTGTCTGTCCCAAGTCGCAGGCGAAGTCGACTTGGGTCTGGGACTTCACCCAAGTCGCAAGTGAAGTCGACTTGGGCCGAGACTTCACTTTGCTGAACTTGCAATTCATGAACTAGAACTCTTGAAACTTAAATTATTTCACATTCTCATTTTCATACACATAATTAGAGACAAAATATCTGAGAACACTTAGACAAATGTGTTAGATCCTTTTTAATGATATTTAAATTATTTGTTAATCATCAAAATCAAATTAACCATTCTATTCGATAAGCACATGATCAATAATCTCAACAAACACTAAGGAGAGTTTGATGAATGTTGATAAAACTAGGAATCAAGCATAAAGGCGGGAAGAAGTAGTTACTGAGGCAGTAACAATATTATTTATCTTGAGTATAATAAAGATTATAAGTGGGAGAGGACAGTGAAGCAACTATAAAAAAGAGAATAAACCATAACGAGGTCGTTATGCCAGACTCGAGAAGGAGGAGGGACATGGATTGGCCTAGTTTGGCGGGATATGTTATTTCAAGTCCATTGGAAAAGTGAATGAGTGAAGCAAATCTTGATCTTCTAACCTGCCAAGGGCAATGAGTATCTTCAACTGGAATTGTCATAGGCTTGAGAATTCTTGAACGGTTTGGGTTATGGAGATAATGGTTAATAGAGATAAGGTCAAGATGGTCAAAAAAAGTTTAGATTTGAAAGTCTTTTGTAGTTAATCCAATTAGGCATGCAGAATGGCTAACTTCAGGAGACGTTTGGTAATCGTCAAGTGTGAGAACCATGGGAAACCCATGAGATTTGGTTTCCCAAGACCAATTATTGCTCCATCAATCACATTATTTTTTTCACTTTTACCTTTATATCCAATCATTTTTCCTACTAACTATATACAACAAACCTATTTATTCCAACTATACCCCTATCATTTTCTATCAATCACACATTTATCAAAATATTCTTTTTTTATTTTCCACCATTTTCCACAATTTCATAATTTTACACATTACCAAACGTCCCCTTACTTTGCTTGACTTTCGTAAAATTGATCTCTTATTCACATATCTATATTAATGTTAAAGTTTGTTTTAATAATTTAGGAGAAGGAAGGTTTTACTGGTATTTATGGTTATTCAGAATCCAACAAGAGGAGACTATCTTAGTATATAATTATCTCTCTTCGACATAAATCACAATTATTTAGGTTGTTATGAGCGACTTTAATTTTCAAGTTCCAATAAAGTGGGAGGCAGGCCAAAGGGTTGCAATTTCATGCATCCAGGTGCAAATACCCATTTTTAAAATTTTAAATTTTTTTTAGCACAATAGTTAATCTAAGTTTATTTAACAAGTGTGTCGATTTTGCCATTTTTAAAGATTTTAAGATATTTTTTGAATTTTTTAAAATCAGTTTTAAATTACCAAAAATGTCACCGATTTTAAAAAATAAAAAAATATCTAAAAATCTCCAAAAATGGTAAAATCGACACACTTGTTAAATAAACTTAGATTAACTACTGTGTTAAAAAAAATTAAAAAAAAGAAAAAATGGGTTTAAGAAAAATATATGATAAATGGAAGAAATGGTTTGTGTATGATTGACTTTTTTCGTGGGCTTCTTGAATGGAGTACTTCCCCTCCTTTGGAACGAAGTGATATTTTCCCTTATGATATTATTTAATGTAGATTTGATATTTTATTTAAAAAAATTATAGAGAATTAGATTTTCGAAATTCTTAAATTTAGAGGGCTAGTTTTGTAAATATTCAAACCTTGGGCGAATTCAAAAAATGATAAACTTAGAATTTTATTTGAAATTAAAGATGATATCATAGTGTGTGTGTGTATTGAAAATGTTTGTAATTTTTTGGGTAAATTCCTTATATACCCACGAATTTTATCCTTAATTTCACTTATACCTATGAATTTTTAAAAATTTATCTCGTACCCATGAATTTTCATTCCAATTTCACTTATACCCACACCGTTAGAGATCCGTTAAAGAAACTGTTAACTCTTTAAAAAATGACGAATATGCCCATTCCTAATTGTAATTCTAAAGCTTAAAATTCATATTATAATTCTACAACTATAATATCATATATTATTTAAAAATAAATATTTAACTTTAAGAAAAACAACCTTAAATTACATTAGAGGTTGTACGTAGTCGTCATTTATATGGGAATGGTCTACTTAACGGATCCTTAACAACGGGAATATAAGTGAAAGTAAGATGAAAATTCGTGGGTATGAGAGGGATTTTTGAAAATTTACGGGTATGAGTGGAATTATTGGTAAAATTCTTAGGTATAAATGGAATTTGCCTTAACTTTTTTAAAAAATTGTGCATACGGCTTCATGACCCATATCATATGGTTTAATTTTAAATGCGAAGGATTGATTTTTCTAAAAGGCATGTTTTAATATATTAGTCTGCTTGCAAGTGTTTCTTACCATAAGCGCTCAAACTTTAACTCCTGTTCATGTCTCATGTTGTCTTTAAAAATAAATTAAGAACATTTTGCAGGGATGAGATTATTATTTCTAAATATTGAAATTTTTAACTTTGCCTTGCTTTGTAGATAAATTAATTAATTTTATACATCATATGACTTAATTGGCAGTAACAAATATTATGAGTAATTTTTATTTATTAAGAGTATCATGATTCATTAAAAAAAATTAAGATAGTTCAGAGATAGAATGAGATGAGGAAGAAATGAAAATTTTGAGATGAAAATGTATTAGAAATGTGTAAAGATATATTGGAATGTGTATTGGTAATAGAGAAAGATATATTGAGAATTGATAAAAGTATATTAGGAAATGTGACATCCCATCTTATCTCATGTTCATCCCATGCGAGGTTCTCACTTGATATAAACCTCACTGCTAATTTTTTTAAACATACATATTTATAGTAAGTTTCATGTCATAGTCATAATCATAATTTATATAGGTTTAAGATACTATTAGCCCAGGCTAAGTAAATATCCCGCTTAGTCTATCTTGAAAAATCTATTTACAATAATTTTTTTATTTTTTCCTTCGTACACTTATTTATCTAAGTGTATTTAACATATAAACTAAGTTTTACGATTTTCGCTTATGTATATATTTATTTTGATATTTTTAAACATCTATGTATATCTACATATTCAAAATATTCCTATCTTTAAAAATCTAAAAAAATATACATATATTAAAAAAATAGTAAAACTTAGTTTATATGTTAAATACACTTAGATAAACAAGTGTATGAAGAGAAAAACAAAAAAATTATTATAAATAAGTTTTTTGAGATGGACTAAGGAGGACATTTATTTAGCTTACGCTAATAGAATCACTAATCTGTATATAAAAGGTCATAAGTAAGAGGTAATTTGTAAATACACCCCCACTCAAGGGGAGAATAAAAAAATACCCACGCAACATTGGTGGGACTTGAACATGGTATCTTTGTTTTGCATCAACCCATGTTACCATCAGGCCACATGCCTAGTGGTTAGATTGAAAAGTTTTAAAGTGTGTTTAGGAAGTGATAAAATTTTTGAGGAAAAATTTTTTATGTAAAAGTTTTTGAATTGGTAGAAAATAATGTGATATGGTAGATGTAATAATGAAGAGTGTAGAAAATAAAGTTAAAATAAATAGGCTAGATATATGAATAGTTGAAAATAAATAAGCTAGTTATAAGACTAGTCGTGCAGAAATGATTAAAAAGTAAAGTAGTTGTACAAGAAAATATAAAAAAAAATTAAAAAATAAGATAATTGTAAAAAGTGAAAAGTTTTATATTGAAATTTTATATTTTTCTAAACACTTCCTTAATTTGAAAAATGTTTTGTTTTCACAAAGACACCCAAATTCAAAAGGGTTCCGGAGCATACGAGTGACGGGCTAAACACAGCCTTGAAGGCTTATTTTGCAAAAAAGCCCTTGATTCTTTTTTAATATATACAAGACGTCTCTTTTATATTTTTCCAAACACCTCTTTGAGTTGAAAAATGTTTTGTTTTCACAAAGACACCCAAATTCAAACGGGCTCCGGAGAATACGAATGACGGGCGAAACAGAGTCTTGAAGGCTTATTTTGCAAAAAAAACAGACGTCTCTTTTATATTTTTCCAAACACCTCCTAAATTTGAAAAATGTTTTGTTTTCACAAAGACACCCAAATTCAAAAGGGTTCCCGAGCATACGAATGACGGGCGAAACAGAGTCTTGAAGGCTTATTTTGCAAAAAAACCAGACGTCTCTTTTATATTTTTCCAAACACCTCCTTAATTTGAAAAATGTTGTGTTTTCACAAAGACACCCAAATTCAATGGCTCCGGAGCATACGAATGACGGGCGAAACAGAGTCTTGAAGGCTTATTTTGCAAAAAAACCCTTGATTCTTTTTTAATATATAAAAGACGTCTCTTCCATCAGAAGGCGGGAAAATCAGCGCAGCCGCAGTCTCGAAACGGGATTTGGAAAAATGGTGCACTACTCCTTTCCCGTCCTCTCCACAGCTGAGATCGTCTCCAACCTCTCCCAGCTCGAGATAGCCACAGTCAAACCCGACGCAATCGCTAATCCCACCCTCGACTTCCTCATCTCTCTTTACACCGCCTTCCTCACCTTCCTTGATCCCCTAGGGTTGGCATCTCTGTGTCGCCCGCCCTTTCTTGACCTGCAGGTGTTTGAAGAAATGCTGAAGAGAGTCGCGTTTGGTGATTTTACAGGGATGACCCAGCTCAGATGGATTTCGCTACGCTGGAGCTGCTGGAGTGTCCGGACCAGCACGTCCATTCCGTCAGGATCATGAATCTGTACTACAAGGTGAAGGATCTGGTGAACGCGGCATGCTCAATGAATTTCACGCTCAGAGATCTTATCAGCCCCCAGCGTGATCGAACCATCCATTTTATCAGTGGCATCCTCAATCTGTGCTTGTACAGGTTGAAATCAGTAACCTAGTTTTCCTCATCGCCATATGATTAACAAACTCTCAGTTTTTGATGGAAGGAGTATTTAATGAAATTTTCTGTATTCTGTTAATGTGGTCTGTAAGTAATTTTATGTCACTTGTTTGCTTGCTTGCAGAATCTGTAAAGTATTCCAACATTGCGTTGTATTGATTTTATTTCCTGGAAATGAATTCTTTGGTTGATCTTATAACCCAAGGAGTTAAATGATCCATTTTAAATTGTTAATTATTATTTAATTATAGCTGAATTTTCTTGGAATTTGGATGTATTTCTGTTGTACTTCCAAGTGGCAGAAACCTTTTAACTGTGCTAGTCTGCTATACGGTTAGCAGTATATTATAGATGTATAATTTCTTTTCTTAAAGAAGTTGAGAGGTGGAGGCTTGGACTTTCAGAGATTGCTAAGTTGTTTAGGAAATGAGAAACGTGACTGTTGTGCATTGCATTAATTGGGCTGCTGCTTTTGCCCGTTTACTTTTGTGAAATTTATTCATTCAGCTTGACCATATTCTACTGGATTTGAATCATGAATGTACGTGGTGGTAAAAATTACTGATTTAATGACCTTAATCTGACCAGCAAGTGGGGGTGCTGACTAGTGGTTGCCCTGTACGTGAACAAATCTGATTGTCAAAAGAGAGCATTTAGACAAGCGGCCTAGTTCTGGCTGTCTGTCCATAATGAGAAACCAGAAGAATGGCCTGCATAACAAAATCAGACCTCTCTCTCTTACTTATATGTTGGCATAAAGACAGTAACTGTTTGCAGAAATTAGGAATTAGTTTGTTTGCCAGTTATGTAGCATGAATTCATGATGAGTTGGGTATAGATGTTGGTTATGTAGCTTAAAGTTAGAGTTTGACTTGCCTTTTCATACATTTGCTGATATATATTTCTTCTATTTCCTTCTTACTATTTTGTTTGTATTTTGTTGCATCATCATCATCATCATAAGCCATTTTGTTTGTATTCTGATGCATGTGGTAAAAACATCAGACAGGATAAACTGAACGTTTTGCACCCAATGGTGGAGAAAGTAGGAGACTGTGAACAGCAATGCATTGAGCTGGAGGCACGGATTGCAGAGGTAACTTTAACTGGAAACTCTTCATATGGTGAGAATAGTTAACTATACACTCTCACGCTTTCCATGTAGTTGAGTAAAGAAATTGAGGACCACGAAGAAGCAAGGAGAATGGAACAACCTAAAGTTCAAGAGGTCGAGGTCGAGATCAAAGAGTTGCGCCAGACTATTCAGAGTCTAAACAAACAGCAGCTGTCACTGAAGTCTTCTTTTCGGACTATAAAGGACAAGACTCTGGAAATCAATGATAAGGTTCAATCTCTGGATCTCTAGTGTCATGTTTTTTCTAGGTAGTTAAGAAAAGAAAACATTTTCAAAACAAATGCAATCCCTATTTTAGTATTCAGAAGATCTGATACAATTTATTTGCTTTTCTTTCCACCTATTTAAACTCTTCAACATCATCTTGCAGATATCAAGTGCTGATTTTGAACTAGTACAAAGTGTCCAAGAAAATGCCAAATTGAGATCTAAAATTGTTCAATCACCAGACAAGCTGCAGGTAATTTCCCCTGCTTTTTATGGATAAAATATATTCTCTTGTAGCAAAAATTTGTTACTACTACAAATCTTTAAAGGCCTTATGAGCTTTGACGGAATGGACAGTCGGAAAAAGATTGTTATAGACTCAGCTTGGGGAAGGCTTTGGTGATGGCAACACTTCTACTTTGGTCTGTCATGAATGTTTACTGTTTATAAAGGTTGGAAAAAGATGTACGTGGTAGGCTCAGCTAGGATAAGGCTTAGGCGATGACAACTCTTCTACTTTAATCTGTCATGAATGTTTATTATTATTGTTGTTGTTGTTATTATTATTATTATTGTTATAATTATTTTGTGCATTTTTTTTTGCATTGGTAATTTTGTATTGCATAAATAATTTTACCAAATGGTTTTAAAATGATAATTCAGGAACAGAACTGTTCACCTAAACTAGCCTTGTGCTTTCACTGATATTTTCTATCCTGCGAATTTTAGTTTTCAATTCCCTGGAAATATCATTAAGTTTCAAGGCACTCTTAACTGAAGCAGCTTTTAGCTGATCTGTTCTTAGATTTGAATTAGATTTTGGAAAAAACATTGTTCAATGGTTTCTTTTACTCATCCTTGAGTTCATAGTTACAAATACCTTTTGCTGGAAATCATTTTTGTGATCATCTTGGATATATTGGATTGTCGCTTTGTGCAAGAGGAAGGGTTGATGAGAAAATTAGATGATTGTGTTTGTGTTTTATGACAGCAGGGTTAACATGTTATTGTTTGCTCTTTGGATGTTATTCCTCTCTAATGTAATCCTTGCCCTCCATTACCTTCTTGAGTTGTGGTATTGACCTCGATAACACAAAAGAATTAAAGACCAAAACAAGTTTCCACTAAGATGGTGAACCAGAGGAACCTAATCCATAAGTGATATTCTAGCTCTGAATCACAGAGGAAGTGAGCTAGGAAAGAGTTAAATGGTTTTGCAAAATGCGGAACTTCTTCAGAGATGGGGATGGACGGTTGCTCTGATGGAACTTCGTCTTGAACATTGGCATATTCAAGGGCTGTTGAGCATCCTTACTTAAATGGCTTTAGGTTGTGCAGTCAATCCCAATTAGTTGTGATAAAATGCTTAGATGGTTTTGATGCAATGATTTCTTCTGTTTAACTTATTCCAAGCATATGACCTAGGCATCCTTTGTTCCTATCATTCCCAATCCAAATCCTTTGTCATGTAATATGCACATATATAACTGGGTATGAGGTATGTTGACATGCATTCAACAATTGATGGATTGATGTCTTCTGCATTAACTTATTCCAGGAAATATGATCCTGGAATGATCTATTCCTGTTGTTCTCAGTACAAACCTTTTGTCATGTGATATGTGCACATGTAACCGGATATCAGTTTCCTCTAGCATTGTTATTTGAGATCAGAACTGACTGAAGAGACATCCAACTGATTCTAATGAATAATTTGAAATCTTTGTGTATGTGTTCATAAATGTTTTGGTATTAGTCAAAGTTTCAATGGTTTTTGCCTTACAAAATGTACTCTTGGAGCCTATACCTCAGGCCTAAAGGCCTCAGTAGAGGCTGTAGAGCTTTCTGCAATTGTGTGATGGCCCCACTCTTTGTTCAGGGAATTCTCATAATACTTGTAGTTATGGTACCTTAGACAATAATTTTTTGGTCATTCTACTAAATACTGACAAGTGTTGCAAAATGGCTTTTTCTTATTGGTTGTCTTTAGATTGATGATTGATCATTCTATACGCATAATCTATGTATGCTTTCGCAAGTAATCTGCTAAATTCCTTAAACTTGTTCCATTTAAAGAGGGCTTTGGATGAAAAGAAATCAGTTCGGATGGAGGCAACAAATGCTGAACGATTGGCAATGCAATGCTTCCAGGAGAGGACTTGCACTTTGGAGGTGTATTCTAAGGTGTTGTTGCTTGTCCCTTGTTTTCTTACCCTTCTTACCTTCTAGCTTCTGGAGTTACTACTTGGTTGATTTAGTGATAGGTGTATTATGTTTGGGTGTCTATTCATACTCAGGGACTAGAAGTCTAGAACTCTTGTCGAATAAGAAAAGACAGTCGATGCATCAGCTCTGAGGAAGAAGAGAGCTGGTGCTCTTCATTCTATTCTCTGGAATTCATGCCTGAACCACTGAAGTCGGAACCTTGGACATGTCAAGAACAGCCTATTGTCTCATGTTTGCTAGATTTTGCTGTCTTCCTAGTTGCTTTGCTTCCACTGTGTTTTTACTAGTCAGAAAATCCGTCATGGATCCTCAAGAAAATCTTTGTGGTGGTAACGAGGGTCACAAAAATGTCTTTTATTGTGGAACCCAATTTTGCTCCAAACTGATATAGTCAATGCTTTTGTGCCTGCTATAGTCAGTGCTTTTGTGTCTAGGGCCTGATTGCTAGGTAGGATGTGATTTCGATAGAAATTCAAATTCATTCAAAATAACATTTCCCATGGGTTGAGTTGACATCTGCCTTCCATAACCATCCTATTTCTATCATTACCTTCTATTTATTTAAATCCCAATCGTCTCTTTTTTTTTAAAAAAAATTCATTTCCTATGTTACTTACATCAAATTTTCTCCATTCAGTTACATTCCAGTCAATTCCAATATATCATGATTCACATTGAGTTTTCTTTCACCAACTTGCCTTTTGTTCTTCACTGTCCAGGTTAATAAGTTCTTTTATTTTTCATTCATTTTTCCTGCGTATATTTGTTTATCTTGTAGTTTGATCTGTCAAGCCATGCCTTGGTTATGCTAAGCTAGCTCTCTCATCTTCCAGGTTCACAAAAAGTTGTCTAAGCGCTTGGCTCACATGCAGACTCTACAGGAACAGGTACAGTTACATTTCCAGTATTTTTTTTAAAAAATTTCTAAAAAGATTTATTACTATTATCCTCAGGTTGATTTGAGTGTTGTCTTTAACAATCTAGTGTGTGCAAGATGATCCTTGAGTTATTTGCAAGGCATCATCACCAATGCGAATCATTAAAATAAATAATTGTTCCCAATATGCTGATTCGGCATTTGCAACTGAGTTCATGCAAGGTTTCTATGAGATGCTAATCCTTCTTGTGCAGAATTAACTCATGAAATAATTTTATAGTTGCGAGTTGGTAGATAATTTGGGGTTTTGAGTGTTTCATAGAAAGATTCTTGGTAACCAGAGCTGTAGATGAAGCGGTGCTGGTCTTGCTGTATGTCTGTGGCAGCGGTGGGTTGGATGGGCAGGGGGCAATACTGCAATGGCATTTCTCATGGATCCCTGGTTCTTTTAAGTGGAAAAAAATTGTATTAATAGCCACATATTTTGTTTTGAGAATTAGACTTGATGAAACTATCTTGTATTAAGCGATCTTTCTGCTTAATGGTTGAGTTGTGATGGTATCTAAACATCTTTCGAGTATCAGGTCAATTCTGCAAAAGCCATTGACAAGGATGTTAAAGTTTTGAAAGCCAGGATGGATGATGAGGCAGTGTTGGATATGTCTCTTGGAGCGAAATTAGT
The DNA here is from genome assembly GCA_030490835.1 of Annona cherimola. Lineage (NCBI taxonomy): Eukaryota > Viridiplantae > Streptophyta > Magnoliopsida > Magnoliales > Annonaceae > Annona > Annona cherimola. The sequence continues at coordinate 29,267,175 of CM059971.1, read as the reverse complement.
TGATCGGCAAGGGAAATGTGACTTACACTACTCTCTACCCATGAATTACTAGTGTTTCATTTTACCTTTTGGTTCCATGCTTCAGGCACACCCACATTTGCTGCCAGAAAAGGTTAAGATTTGTGCATCCTGATTATTGTATGAGTTCCCCAAACATATTTGTTGACAATTGTTATCTTAAAACTATAGTTCATTGCAGATATCAGGTTTCATACTTGTCCTGCTAAACTTGGTCTTTGTTCGTTTGGTGCTATATGCTCAGTGGGATCGTCCTGATGCATGGATCTGATTATCCATTTGTTCCATGTTTTGCAAGCATTTATGTTGCTGCCTTCATGAGTGCACATGGGTGTATATTACAAAATTCTTACGCTTAATGTTGAAAAATAGTTACTATTGTGACAGTGGATCAACTTGAGGAAACTAGAAAGGCAGTGGAGAAAGAGAGAGATTTTAAACACATGGAAGCTGTTAAGGAACTAAATGCTGTCAAGTCAGAAATAGAAGCCAAGTTGCAAGACCTTGAGCAGAGGGAAAGGAGGGTTGAAGCTATGGTTGTGGAGGTACTGTTCATTCCATATGCATTTCTAGTAGCGTGTATTCTTTCATTGTTGTTGGCAGCTTTTCTCCAGAGTTTTTCCTTATTTTCACTGCTCAGAAGAAAAATTAGAAAGCAGTGGGCATGTTTAACTCAACAAACAAGACTAGTCCTAGGAAGTTCCTTTATATGAATAAAGGAAATTTGGTCGGCTTTCTACAACCTTTTTGACAAGAATCTGGATGCCTCATACCAAATTGGCTTTCTGGTGTATCTGGGGCATTGACTTATTCATGGAAGAGCCTACTTAGTTGGCCATTCAGATGAAGTCACAATCTCACAGAGTAACAACTTTGGGGTAAATCAAGGTGGTTCTAATGTTGGGTCATGAACATAGCCCCATGACTGGCTGTTGATTACAGGGTGACAAAATAAATTCGACAATTGGTTCTGTGAGAGAATCTGGAGCAGCAACCCGGCAGCAGCTAGCTGATAAATGCCAAGAAATTGTTTCTGAGGTATGCGTGTGTTCTTTGATTTTTCTCGTCCTTGTTTATTCTTTTAGCACTGAAGTACACCAAGTATCCTGCCGCCGCTATATCTACAGTGATGTTCAATTGATGTTTGAAGTATATACGTGGATATGGCTATAGGTGCACATTTACTGGGATGCAATCAACAGCTGTTTGGAAAGGATTGAGAATCTTTAAATGGAGTTGAATCTGCTAATGAAAGCAGTAGGGATTACTGTTCATCAATAATTTTGTACTTTATTCTTTTAGGAAGTTTCTCGTTGGCAAACCTTCTCCAAACTTGTTTTAATCTCTACGTTATTGTTCAATTGATGGTCGAAGCATATAAATAAATATAGGTGTGCATGTACTCTGATGCAATCAACGGCTACATGGAAGGGATTGAGAATCTTTAGATGGAGGCAGAACTGCTGATAAAAAGCATTATGGGGATCTTGTTTCTATCATCAATTCATCATCGGTTTATAAAACAGGCTCGCTTGTTAAAGTTGTCATTTGCTTTGCTAATCTGATGTAATGACTCAGCTGTACTTTTGTGTAGATAAATTTTGAAATAACTTAAGTGTAAAAATGCTTGCTTTCATTCTCTCCTGTAAGTGATGATTTGCACGTTGAAAATACAAATGAGGGGGAAGATCCAAGCCAATATTGTTATTATTTTTGAAATAGCTGTAGAAATGCTAAAGGTTTCAACTAATGAATCTAGAAGTGTTAATGGTTATGATCAATCTGTCAACTTACCTGTCTAATCCGTTTATACATGGGCTTGGGTTTGAAATTTTTAAATAAATGGTTTATGATTCGCCAATTCGCTTGATCATTTAAATAAATAAACGGATTAAGATTGAGATTTTACAATTCATCAACTCGTTTAGTAATTTGTTTACCTGATTAATCCATTTACAACTCATTAAAAAGGGGTATATAATTGAGGTGTGATCCCATGCTGCTGATTGTGTTATTATTTTTTTTTATAAATATGCAGAGTTAGGTATACTGAATTTAAAAATCAAATTACCATTTCGTATGCTTTTAAGTATTTTTTTTATTTTTAAACATGATGGTATTTTTATAATTTTCCCTGTTTGTTCTCTTTCTTTTTGATTGAGTCGTTGTCTCTTTTCATATTGATGCATTGAATATATATTTTTTCTCGCTAAAAATTTGGCCATGCTATGCATCTCGTCGGTTTAGATTAATTTATCATGATAATTACAAATAATATGTACTTGATTTTAAATTAGCTTGATTTTGACTTATTTGTAACATACATATGCAACTCGTTAACAATCTATTAACTAGTTTATTAAATAGGTTGAAAATGAGTTAAAGTTTTTTAAATGTGTTGATGAAAGTGATTAAGTTGAGATTTTCTAAATGAGTTAGGATTAGGAGTAAATTCTAAATGATCCAACTTGATACTTTAATACCCTTAAATGGAAATTAGGATTACCTATTTATAGGGAATTTGTGTTTTAAATTCTCTAATTATGTATATTTGTATTTTAAATTTTGAAGTTTGACTATTAGTATTTAAACATTGTAATTTAATTTTTGTATTTTAGACTTTCGGTCCTCACAGTATTAAAAAATATCGTAAAGATCTTATAAAATGTTTAAAATATCCTTGGCATTTCAAACCTTCTAATTTTACATATTTGCATTTTAAACTCCATTTGCTATTGCATGTGTATCATTTTACATACATTGCTGGAGCAAAAATTTAAGTATTCCCTTACTAATAATTTGTATACTTTTGTATTTATTCATATAATATTATTATATTTAAATATTCTTAACCAAAAGTTTTATTTGAAATAATTTTAAAAATTATTTGTCCTTCTTTTCCTCATTGCAAATCGGGCACTTTTCAGAGCATGCAAATGGATGAACAAAAACAATACGAAAGATGGATGCTCGATTTTGCAACTCCCCAAGCAGGAGCACATTCGACAAATTGCTTAGGATTAATTGATGTCAAATCTTCTTTATGAATCTACATCTTATCAAAATATGCTCAATTGTTTACTCAATATTATTACACTAAGGACATGTGGTTTAGGAGCATTGTCCCCTTATTAGTATTGAGGAGCATGTGGTTTCCCTCTAAAAATTTGTAAGAATTGTCTCAGAGCTCGATTGTAATACAAGTTAAGATATAATGTAAAATATACACATATAAAAAAATATTAGTACACTGAGGACATGAAGCATCTTACACGGATTCTCTGCATCTTTTATTAACATTAGCCGTAATCTTACCTCTTACAACCAACCATAAAAATAACGAATTGTTGTAATCTTTCCTTAAGTATACGGGGCTTAGATTGTAGTATATAAAATATTGATCCCATAGGAAATTCAGAAACTCAGAATGTTGCTTTTAAACACTTATGTCAAATGCCAAGAGAGTAAGATGGAGTAAAGTGAAAAATAGCAAAGAAGAAAAAGAATGGTACAATAGAGATTAAAAGTTAAAGATGAAAGTACTTAAGGTTTAGGGTTTCACATGCGACAACTGTAATGTATATGTGGTAAGATTATTTAATCTAGATATTAAGTGTTAGAGAAAAACTAATCCTAAATTATCCTTGCACATTCTCTCGAAACCTACATGACGTACCATAATCTTTTTAACCACATATTTTCATGTGATTAAGTCAATTAGAATCCATTAAGTTATGTGAAAGTTTATGGAGTTTGTCAAGGTCATTATGCCTAGTTTCATGATTTTAAATTTCTAGGTTTAACATTTCGATTATTGTGTATTGGACTTCCAAATCTTAATTCTATCATCTAATATATAGAATTATGTCATAGTGTGAGCCCATGCACAAAGCTAACATTAAGAACACCAGATAATAAATTAACAATCGATATCTAATAAAAAACACAATATTCATTATATTGTACACATGCTATGTCCTAAATCCTAGATTAAGGTTTTAGCCTAGTATGTTTAAAATAAAGTCCAAAATCAAAAGAATATTGTAATTCAAAATCATCTCAAACAAGACAATTAAACTCAAAAAGAATGAAGAAAAGAAAGCTTATTGATTATAAGTTTCAATGGTATCTTGAACGCTTCAAATAACTTGTTGTTTCGCTCTTTGCCTCGTATTCCTAACCTTTTCTCACTTTCCAGGCCTCAACCGAAGTTTCAAGATGTTTTAGGATGCCTTAGAACGTGTACAAGGAGTGTCTATATAGAGAACGGGGGAGGGCTTGCGGATGTTGTCTGAAGCAGACCGGAATTGTGTTTTTAGGAGGCAATGTGACCTGGGTCGTGTTGGCTCCTTGTCATGCGCAAATTTGGCAATTCTTCGCTTGTTTTGCCCCATTTCGCATTGAGACTTCCATGACACGCTTTAAGTTGATTCAATCTTTTTTTACCTCTTTTTAATTTTTCAAAATCATCAAATCAAGTAGGTCTTGATCATCACACTTCAAATCTTCTCGAAATAGACGCTCATTGCACTGATTTTACTTGTCATTGCACTAATCAATCAAACACGAATGATTTGTATTAAATGAAGCTAATTTCATCAAAATATGACTCAAATCATCTTAATCACTCAAGTTCTCCAATTAACATTCAAAATACATAGTATAAAAATGACTTAACACAAATCTATTATGAGACTTCAAACTTCTGTATTAAACCCCACATCTTATCTTCATGTCTCTCCACAATAATCATAAGGCAACCACAGGCCATTCTAACAATAAATTTACCACCACGGGATAAAATTCACTTGAGCAAATCTCCAACTTGATTGTCATTTACAATAGAATAAACAGCTATTTTAAAGATTGCACTTTTCGTTAAATAATCACGGAAGAGGTTCAACTTCCATCTGTGAAGATCATCTCATAATCCTTTACCATTTTGCAATAGTCGCTATCCTAGATACTACAAGAAATTAAATAGATTAAAGATTACCCAAAGTTCAACTATTTCTCATTTCCTATCTCTACGAATGATTGTCTTTCACCAGTTTCTTTTCCCAAACCATCCTCTTCCAAACATAAGATTGGGATGAAGATGGGAACCGAAATTCAATATAGAAATAAAATAAATTATGGAATTTATCTCTCAAAATAAAAGCCTATGTTAGGGGTGTGAGTAAGTTAGGATCAACCCACGACTTAGTCAAACCAACCTGATTTTTTGTATATTAGCGTTGTAAATTTTCAACCCACCAACCCAATTATAAGACTGACATAATCCATTTAAATAAATGGGTTGCCATGGGTTGAGCATGTCTTATTTTTCAACCCGATAATACAACCTACTTAACTCATCAACCTACAAAACCATTTATAGCTCACAAATAATAATATTTTCTTGATATTTATTTATAAGTTAGACATACTTATCAACAATAACATCAGGATTTTAGTTAAGAATAAATAAAAGTTGATGTTTTAGATTTAATTAGGTTATTAGTATTAGAAGTCTTTGTTGATCATGTAAAATTTCATGTTAAATAGTTTATCATATTTATTTTTTTATTATTCAACACATTTTACAAGCCAGCTAACAATTTGCAACTCGATCTGTTTATGTTAAATAAATTAGAATTAGAGTTGAGATTTTTATAGATAAATTAGGGTTGAGATTTTTAAATAATATTGTGTTTGGGAAGTAGTAAAACTTTTAATGAAAATTTTTTAGTGTAAAAGCTTTTGAAATGTAAGAAAATGATATAATATGATAAGGGTAATGATGAAGAGTAAAAAGAATAAAGTTAAAATACAGCGGTTAGATGTATATATAGTTGTATAGAAATGATTGAAAATTAAGATAGTTGTTTAGGAAGAAATGAAAAAGTAATTAAAAAATAGGATAGTTGTGAAAAGTGAAAAGTTTTAATTTAAAATTTTTTAGATATTAACAAACACACCCTTGGTGTAAAAACTTTTGAATTGGGAAAAATGTTGTGATATAATATAGATAATGATGAGAAGTAAATAGAATAAAGTTAAAATAAACATATTAATTGTATGGGTAATTGTGTAGAAATGATTGAAAGGTAAGGTCATTGTATAGGAAGATGTGAAAAAATAATAAAAAAGAAGATAGTTGCAGAAAGTAAAAACTTTTAGATTGAACAGTTTATTTTAAAGAATTTTAGTATTAAACGAACAAGCCCTAAACTAAGATTAGGGTTAGCAGCCTTTAGTATGAAAAACTCGACTTGTTTACACCCTTACCAATGATGAAGATGATTTCGTAAGAAAATAATTAGTTTTTGAGTAAAAATGTCCTTGATTCCTCCATTTGCAAATATCAAGTTCTTTATAATTTTTTGCTTTCATATGTTATCTCATTTGACGAGAAGTAACTTTTTGTTAGTGTTAAACTTTTCTACATAAATGTCTCACTCATCCTACCAATATCATTGCAGCTGACATATGGAGCTTCAAAGTGTGTACTGCATAAGCTAGAATAATAGATGAAACTAATTTTTGAAGATTTCCCCCCATCCCGCTAATGAAAGTTGATGATATTTCCAACTAGCTAGAATTTTTTTAAAACCTCCTTAAAATGATCTCATCTAACTTGATAATGGATCATCTTTATGCTAGAACTTTGACCAATACTTGTGGTTAACCTAATATTTTATAACTTGGGTATCCTTTTAAGTGTGAAGCAACATTAAGTAAGGAAAAGATTTTAAAATTTGAAAGGTTCACTTGTTAGCTAGATGTTTTTGCCAAAACGCTCAAAGTAATCTTTGATTGTTGGTATTTGGTTAATTGTAATATTTACAAAAAATGACCAAATCATCAACAAAATAGATGTGGCAGATAAGGGCCCTTGTCAGAAATACAAATTGGTTCTCATTGCCCACCTTTAACCTTTTAGTAAAAAATTTGTGATAATTTATCTACATATAACTCAAATAAATAAGGTCATAATATGTCCTCTTGTCAAATAACTCAATTAGGCTAAAAGACTTCAAATTTGCTTCCATTCCATTACTAGCACATAATAGTAGAAGATATGGATCCTTCTAATCTAAGGGGTAAATACAAAATGATTAAGGTTTCTTTAACAAATGTCCATTTTCTCTTATCATGAGCTTTTTCCATATTAAACTTAGCAATCAAACAATCATTCATTCCTCATCTATTAATGGAATGGATGACCAGCTAAAGAATTATGTAATTTATGATTTGTTTACCCAAAACAAAATAGCGCTTGATTCAATGTTCCAAGGTGCACTAAGCTTCAGTGCACTCGAATACAAAAACTTATTTTAAATTTTTTTGAAGGTTTTTTATAAATTATTAATGTAAGTATATTGAATTATGTATAAAGTTTTACCATTTTTGAAAATTTATAAATTTTTTTATTTTTGAAAAGCGGTAAAACTTAAACATATGTTAAATAAAATGAGATTAAAATTTTTATAAAAATTTTCGAAAAAATTTAAAAATTGAGTTTTTACACCCAGATACACCGAAACTTAGTATACCTGGGCACACTAAATAATAGGGCAAACGTAATTTCTTTGAGATAAGTGGATCCACTAAGGAATTAACTGCTTAAGCATGTTAATAAGAATTTTTAAAATAATTTCGTATAAGATATTACACAATCTAATGAATCTAAATTGTTTTCGGTATGTTGTTTGTGATTTATCAACTCCAAACAACTTTGAGATGGATGGATTTACTTTTATATAAATGGTTAAGCATGTCAGCAAGAATTTTTGAGATAATTTTGTATAAGATATTACACAATCTAATGAAAAAATTTATTATACACTCTAGCTATTAGGGATAAGCTGAATTAGAGTATGATTAAGTGTCTTAGGAAGCCTATCATTTTTAAATATTGTCTATACCATATGGAAAACCAAATGGTCTACTACATTCTAATTTTTCTAATAAAAAACTGCATAAAAACCATTATCATTGGCTGCTTTGTGAGGATCACTTCCTAGTAATTGGACTCTTTAGTCCATGTAAAATCACATCGAGTAAGGATATAAAATTTTCTTTTATAAGATAGGCGGCTAGAAATCATCATCCTCAACAATCTTCTTAAGAAACACCATTAACATCCTCATGAGCTTTTTACTATTTTAACTAAAAAACCAGATTTGTTTTTTAATTACATAATTTTATTTTACTATTTTTTAATTTATTTTACCATTTTTGAATAATAGTTGATGTGCAGAAATATTATAAGTCATTGTCTCCATATAGAATTCATCTCGCCCTTGACTTTTGATACTATAGAAGTTCTTCTAATGATAAAATATTTACAAAATTCCTTTATAGCTTATTTTATATACCCAATGGGTGTTTAGAATCCTCCCTTTTATAACAAATCTAGATTCTCCTAATTTTACTTATATGACTAATTTCTTCTTTAAAATATTATCGAGCATTATAATGTATGATCTATATTTTCATCGCTAGAACAGAAGAAGTAAAAGGAACATTACGTGACCAATTCGCTTTTGTAAAATTTATGAAATCCTCATGTGTCATCTATGCTACCTAAAATTGAAATAGTATTGTGTTTTAACTATGATGGTGGAATACCAAAAGGAAACATCAATATTGGACAATGATTAGAGTACAAATAGACTAAGTAATTTTTGCATCTAAAAAAGTAATTTGTCAATTAACATTACAAAGAGCCCTATTTAAGCAAATTTTCAAATACAGTTTGTCACATATTTTTTCTATTATGTATTGAAAACCCAATATAAAAAATGTATAATGAAGACCTTTAAAACCCAAGTCAAACAATCTATATGAATGAATCTAATCATAAAATACATGACATCTTTTCATATTACTAGGTACACCACCATCGAAATTTTGTATCAATATAAGTCATACTTATTTCGTTCATAATCTCTTAGGCTAGTACATAGAGATGTAAGTATTCATTTATTTGATGTATTTATCTCAATATTCATGTGAATGAACTGACTATAGAACTTTACAACATACATTATTACTCTAGAGTACAAATAAACTATGTAATATTTGCATCTAAAAAAGTAATTTGTCAGTTAACATTACAAAGAGCCCTATTTAAGCAAATTTTCAATTATAGTTTGTCACATATCTCTTTCTTTTATGTATTGAAAACCCAATATAAAAAAATGTATAATGAAGACCTTTAAAACCCAAGTCAAATAATCTATATGAATGAATCTAATCATAAAATACATGACATCTTTTCATATTACTAGGTACACCACCATTGAAATTTTGTATCAATATAGGTCATACTTATTTCGTTCATATTCTCTTAGGCTCATTATGATCAAAACATTGCTAAATCAGAAATAGAACCGTTAGAATCATACTTTCAATTAAACCAAATTATCAAAAAATCAACCTTCGTATTTGACAAAGAAACACTATTGAAAGATTATAAATCACCAAAAAATAAAGAAAAAAGAGAATAGATATCAAAAACATATAAATCAGAAGAATTAAAACAGATTATAGGAAAATAGTTTTATTATTGTGAAAATATTGAACCGAATGTTCCATTCTTTAACTGGTATGATGAACAAGTTCTATTATCAATAAATATGTTATAACAAACAAATACTTCAGAATCATCCAATCCAACTCCATCCTCTACTCCTCCTCCTATAACTGTTGTCAACATTCTACCTGAATGGAGAATGAATAGAACAAATAAAGAATTAGAAGGACTTATAATACAAGTACCCTATAAAAAATGCTGTTATAAAGAAATGTCTGTACATTTGAAGGATTTATCACAATTAATTGAACAAAATAATTTTTCAAACAATAAACTTATAAATATAGAAAAAGAAAAAGAAAAAATAAAAGAACCAGAAATTATTACACCAAAACCAAGTAAACCAAATCTATCATTTTTTAAAAAACCATTAGATATTCCTTTAGAATTTCCACAAGAAACGGAACCAACGCCATCTGTTCCTCCCTTTTTTATGCCATCAGGTATAAATGATTTAAAACAAAAAATTAGTATTCAAAACTGTCACCTATAGATCAACAATTTGAAGAAGAAAGAAAATCTACGATAAATGAATTTAATCCTAATTCAATATATGAATAGAATATAGATTGTGCAAGTGAATATCAAATGTGGAGTATATACAATAGTATGGTCATGTATGCTCAAATATTAATAAATATTAGAAGAATTATTATCAAAAGAAAATTTAAGTCTTGAAATTATAACTAAAAAAGTTAAAAAATTAGCTGCCTCATCTAGTGATGAAGATGAATCCTCTGAAGATGAACAACTAAATTATATAGAAAACTAAGAATTATCAGATTTAGAATCAGAACATCAATGTCATTGCTCTTATTCTCCTAATGAATATCAAATCTCATCTGATTCTTCATATCATTCTTTAAATATGTTAAATTCTACAGATAAAAATCTTTTAGACTTAATAAATCAAATTCAAGATCCTCAACAAAAAGCTGATTTATTAATAAAATTTTAAAATATTTTAAATCAAAAAACCCCCAAGGAGGGATGGTCATCTCTCAATGAATCATCAACATCCTTATTTAGCATAATAAAATACCAAGAGAAATTTTTAAAAACAGTACCAAAACCTCCAACTATTCTTGAATTATGTCAAGAAATAAAGAAAATGAAACAAGAAATTGTAGAATTAAAACATTGGATACAAATATTAGAAATCCATAATAAAACAGAAAATCAGACCCAAGAAGGGCAGGAACAAGAAGAAGAATTTGAACAAAAATTAAATAGTATTATAAAGAAAAAGGATCTCAATCAGCCTGAATCATCCTTACATACTCTATATCAAACTCAGAAAATTATATTATAAAAATAATATTCAAAAATTACTTTAAAATTATTGATTATCCTGAAGATTTTTTATAGAACTTATAGCCTTAATTGACTCAGGAGCAGATCTAAACTGTATAAAAGAAAGTATAATTCCTCCTAAGTATTTTGAAAGAACAAGTTCTTCTATAGCCATCGCTGATGGTATAGACATAATAGTAAAATATAAACTATCAAAAGCTCATATATGTAATAAAAACATATGTTTCTAAACCCCCTTCATATTAATAAAAAATATGTAACAAAAAATTATACTTGGAACACCATTCTTACAAATGATTAAACCTTTTATAGTAATAGATGAAGGAATCCACACTACTATACAAAATAAAGAATCAGTATTCTCGTTTATAAAACCTCTAGAAATGTCTTTATTAGCAGAATTAAAAGAGGCATTATTATATAAGAAATTTTTTTATGTTATCTTAAAGAACAAAATACTATAAAAAATATAGAACAACAAATTAAAGGACCTTTAAAAAAGCATATTGAATATTTTCATAAAAAATTAAGTTTAGAAGTATTCCCAGAATTACCTAATGTTTTTTGGAATAGGAAGAAACATATAGTAACATTACCTTATATAGAAGAATTTAATGAAGAAAAAATACCCACTAAAGCTAGACCTATTCAAATGAATCTAGAATTATTAAAATACTGTAAACAAGAAATATAAACTTTATTAGATAAAAAACTAATACGACCAAGTAAATCACCGTGAAGCTGTGCAGCCTTTTATGTAAATAACGCAGCAGAAATTGAAAAAGGAGCTCCTAGACTAGTTATAAATTATAAGTCATTAAACAAAATATTAAAATGGATTAAGTATCCTCTTCTTAATAAAAAGGATTTATTACAAAGAATTATAAAGGCAAAGATAATCTCTAAATTTGACTTAAAATCAGGATATTGGCAAATTCAGATAGCCGAAGAAGATAAGTATAAAACCGCTTTTCCAGTTCCTTTTGGGCATTATGAATGGAATGTTATGCCGTTTGGCCTTAAAAATGCCCCTTCTGAATTTCAAAATATTATGAATGATATATTTAACCCTTACTTTGAGTTTATAATAGTTTATATTGATGATATTTTATTATATTCTAATTCTATTCAAGAACGCAGGAAACATCTAAAAACATTTAAAAATATAATTCATCATAATGGTTTAGTACTATCAAAAAGAAAAATAAAATTATTTCAAACAGAAATATCATTTTTAGGATTTAATATAAAACACAATACTATTCAGCCTGTCAACAGAGCTATAATATTTGCAGATAAATTCCCAAACGAAATAAAAGATAAAAAATAATTATAAAGATTCTTAGGTTGCTTAAATTATGTTGCGGAATTTTATGAAAAGGTCGTTTATGATAGAAAATTACTATTATAAAGATTAAAGAAAAATCCATCTCCATGGACTGAAGAACATACAAAGGCAGTCCAGAATATCAAAAGAAAAATTAAATATTTACCTTGCTTACATTTAGCAAATCCAGATTTATTTAAAATAGTTTAAACAGACGCATCTGATATTGGTTATGGAGGTACACTCAAACAAAAGGATCAAGATAAAGAATATTTAGTAAGATATACATCAGGATTGTGGAATGAAACCAGAAAGAAATATCCAACTATTAAAAAGAGATGTTAGCCATCGTTATTTGTATAGACAAATTTCAAGGAGATCTTATAAATAAAGAATTCTTATTAAGAGTGGATTGCCGAGTAGCAAAATAGATCATCCAAAAGGATGTAAAAAATTTTGTGTCTCATCATGGCAGGCAATGTTATCCCCTTACAATTTCCAAATAGCGTATATTAAAGGAGAACAAAATTCTCTGCCTGATTATCTATCAAGAGAATTTTTGCAGGGAACACCTCAGGTTGACATCGCTACAGCCTCTGGCTCAATCCTCAAATCAACCTCTAGCAAGGCCAACTCAATCACCGGTTTCTTGAAGGAATCCGGCTGATAAAGCCTCCTCAATCACTCTACAGAATTATAACTTTATATATAATGCAGATAAATTTATTTAGAATTTAGAAAAGGCAGATATTGATCTTATAAGAAGCAAAGATCTTCTAAGGACTATAACTTCATCAGATAAAAATGAGAAAATTATTCAAAAAGTTACTACTATTATTTACAGAAGGTATTTTTTAAAAGATGAATGGACTATTCCTGTAGCTCCTGGAAAGGACATAAATTATTACGAAAGAATTTTATTACAAACTCGATCTATTACTATAGAACATGTTTCTAATCCACCACGAGAAGATTGGATTTTATATTCCAAGATGCATATTAGAAGAATTATTCCGTTAGAATAATGGTTCTCAAATAATTCAAATACTTTATTCTTTTTCCAGAACCAGCCACTATTACTGAAAGGTCTAAATTTAGACCTACCCCATTAAAATATAACTATTGGGACTATCATGAAGGTTGACAAAAGGTTTTATTCAGACAAAATTATTTCTTTTCTTATTCATGGTGGATTAGATTTATACTTGAAAACCAAGAACAACCTATCCCTAATTGGTTTATTGACAAATTTTGGAATTTCTGGGGCATGAATTTAGAAATTATTCCTGAAGACTTATTTAAATTATTACCAAAACCAGTCATGTCTGAATCGCTTATTTCAGAAAATGGTCCAACATTTCTTAGATTTATTATAGAAGAAAATATACCATGGATTATTCGATGAGATTTTACCTTCTATACCAATCCTGACATTATTCCTTATACGACTTATTCATCTCATATAAAATGGTGGCCTAAGTTTGATTATGAGAATATTCTTGAAAAATATCACTGTCTGCGCCGATATGAAGAGAAGGAGAAGGTAAAGCCGAATCAGTTGAATACGCTTCTCAACTTCTACATCAATCAAAGGCCACAAAAGATGCAATGAAGAGAGCTCTAGAAGTTATTAAAATAGATTTTCCCCATCTATCTCCAGCAGATCAAAAGGTGAAAGCATTTGAATTATTATTTGACAGTCAAATAGATTCGGATCAAATGGAGTTATCATCACAATCTCTTTCCAGCTAATTTGATGACATCAAAAGAAGAGTGAGCACTATTCAAGTACTATTCAGAGATTCTAAAGCAGCAGTTGCTGACATTATTGTATCTACTTTATTCGATCTTATCTCGTTGGGACGCTCGACTCCACTACATCCAGGACACGTAGCCCAAGCGATAAGACCTCGGATTTATTCTCCTCTTAAGTCCACACCGGACTCCACCCTTTGTAAAAATCCATTCCCTTCCTCATCTATATATATGTGTGCTTGCTTATGTATAAGGCATTCGAAGAGTCTTCGAGCCTTGTGAGTGTTTTAAAGAGTGCCAGTGTGTAAAAGATCGAGGATTGCCCGGTTTGCTTCCTCCTCCTGTAAATCATCTATGCAAGTTTTCTTTAATGTCAGATATCCCATTTTCTTATGATGAATGACTAGCATATCACATTTTTAGACTACTATTGTGGCATGCTAAATATTATATTTCTCAAAACTGCATTACATTCTATATTGAAACTCAAGCAACAGAACTATTAGAACAAATCATTCATATAATGTTCAACTAAAATAATGATATTTGTATGTCGAGAAAGATACTATTAATAGTATGAAAAAACCATTATTCCCTGCACCTCTAATATTCCACATTAAGACTTTAGATTGCAAAGATAAGAAGTAAAGGAGAAAATTCAAGACACATGCTCGATCTATTGATTATGAGATAGTAGTATCCTCCTCAACCACAAAAATTGTATATCTGCAAAATCACCAAGCTTTACATACTATCCGTATAAGTATGAATCGCTGGAACCTACAACAAATTCATTCAAGACCATAAAGCCTGTCAATTGAGGAGCCACTTATACTAGATCTCAAGGCTTGGCTAGCTCACTTGCACTACACTTTTCTTGGCAATGAATCTTCTTTGCACATTATTGTTTCTTTAGCTGTAGATTCTCTTCAAGAAGAGAAGTTATTGTGAGTGCTACAAGATCACAAGCATGCTATTAGGTAGATTATTGTTGACAAACGTGACATTAGTCCCACTTTTTGCATAGACAAAATTATGTTGAAAGAAAATAACAAATCGATAATTGAATCCCAAAAGCAATTGAATCCTTTTATGAAGGATGTAATAAAAAAGGAGAATTAAATGGCTAGATGCAAGTATTATCTATCTTATCTTTGATAACTTTTGGTGTGCCTGGTTCAATGTATGCTTAAGAAAGATAGTACGACGGTAGTAACAAATGAAAATAACTAGCTAATTCCGACTCAAATTGTTATGGGTTGAAGAGTTTGTATAAACTATCGAAAGCTGAACCAAGCCACAAGAAAAGAGCATTTTTTGCTTTCTTTTATCGATCAAATGCTTGATAAATTGGCAAGACGGCTTTCTTGATGGATACTCAAATACTATCAAATTATGATTGCATTACAGGACCAGGAGAAAACTAATTTTACATGCCCCTGTAGTACATTTGCATTGAGATGGAAACCATTAGGCCTATGTAATTAATTAATCACAAATTTTTCGTATATATTCATATTAAATTCACACTGTTAACTATAAAAAGAAACCATTAAATATAGATTTTAAGTGAAATTTCATGAAAAATCATATTGTTATAGAAATTTTATATTTGCTATAAAATGGGTTGTTTTGCATTAACTTTTCGAAATATAAAATATTATAATAAAAAGAAACTTTACATATTAAATAAAATTGAGAAAGCTAAAATATTAATTAACTTAGAATATTGCTAGTTATCTAAATGATTTAGAGGTAAAATTGCAAATGCAAATATGTAATATTTTAAGAAAACTCATCATAAAATAAGAAATAAATATAAAGACAACTAAATAGGTTAAAAAATAAAATAATAACTTAAAAAATATTTATTAGCATATTAACATGAGTTGGGGTAAATTAACTCTTAGATGAGGTAATTAATATATGTGTGTGTGTGTGCGCGCGCCCATGCGCGCATTTTTTATAGTAGAAAATGATATGAATCTATTTTAAGCGTTAAAAAATAAATTTTGAAGGTTTAAAATGAAGTAGGTAAAGTTATTATCTTATTAAATAAGAAGAACAACACATAAGCTATTTTAATGGTGCAAGCTATTTTAATGGTGCATATCATCAACAAAGGAGCCGCATGACCACAGAAACAGGTGTATAGTCGGAGCACCAAATCTAGTGGTCCACCTTCTTCACCAAATTGCAGCTAGGGGTGAAATTTGGTACCGGGTCTGTCCGAACCCGCCCGACCCGGTACCAAAACCAAAAAATGGATTTTATTTTTAAGATTTTTTCCAAAATAGGCCCGGTTTCAACCCGACCTGTAGAAACCCGAAACCAAAACCGGGTTCACACCAACCCGGTACCAAAACCCGACCCGGTCCGAACCCGGTATAATTTATATAATTTTTTATAAATTATACATTTTTTGTAATATTAATATATAGGTGGTTAATTGATTTAATATATATCAGTCAAATGGTTTTATTTAAGTGATTAATTGATTTAAATTAATGAATAACTACGATTTAATGATTTATAACATATAGTTAATATGGAATTTAAAAAAAATTTAAAAATATATGAGGGGTAGCCGCACGTGTAAGAACTTGACATTTGAAATACAAATGGAAATCAAGGGAGAAATTACTTGGAAGTCTTCGAATAGTTTTTTAGTTTTTTTGGAAACTTTGGAGATATGAACTCATTTGAATTTTGAATTTATTTAAAAGTGGATGTAAACTTATTTAAACTTGAGATTTGTTTATTCGTCATTTTAAATTTAGATTGCACTTAAATTAGATTGGAATGTTGAACCATTATGCTTAGTGTATTTAGATTTAGTTGCTTTGAATAACTGTTATGTGGATTATGTTTGAATTTGAGTTGACATGATAAATCTATTTCATATTATACTTTCCGTTAGTATGAGAAATCTATTAGTTTGAATTTTAGATTGTAGTATAAATTTGATTCATATTTTAAGTTTATTGGTATGACAAGTGGTCAATTTCTATTTTAGCAATTTGTATGATAAATATTCAGTTTGAATTCAATTTCAACAATTTGTATGATAATGTTTAGTTTCAACTACAATAGTTGGTATGATATGTTTATTTTTTATTTGCTACACTTGAGTCATTTTCATTAGCTATTCGCTACACTTGACTTCATAAACACATGTATGTATATTCCAATAATTTTCTTTTAGATTACAATTAAATTTAAAAAAAAAACAGTTTATTGGTAACCCGAATTCTAACCCGAAACCAAACCAAAACCAATGCGAACCCGGTTTGAACCCAGATTAAATTTTTAGGGTTTGGGTTTGGATTTACTTCAACCTGGTTGGCTTAGGGTTTGGGTTCACTCCAACACGGTATAACCCGACCCGAGTTGCACCCCTAATTGCAGCACTCATTTTGCCGCACCTGCATCCAACCATGGCAGCACCAACCGTGCCATTGAATTTAGCCGCCCAAGCCTCCAATCGCGGCCATCACAGCAAACAGATAAGGGTTGCTCCCCATTTTTCTGGTTGCAAGCATCTCGGCAGCAACCTTTCACCATCGAAGCAGAGAAAGTGCAGCACGCCATCTTCAACCAGGCACCGATCCATCTCCGCAACACCAGCTGTCCACGGCTGCACCAACAGCAATTAGCGCCTCCGAAAATCCTCTCTTCTCTGCTCCAATAGCTCCGGTCCTCTGCCACAATACAACACCAACCATCTCTCTAAACACACAATCCTTTCCTCTTTGCCAAGCTGCCATTTGATTAGAAAAATAATCCAGGCAGCAACCCAAAAAGCTTGCCGTCAACCCATTAATACCGGCATAAAAAATCCCAAAATCAACCAGTCATAGCCTCTCTTCAGCACCAATTTCATCTACGGGGCCTATCAATCGCAGCACCAAAATCACGAATTAAAGCCGGCAACCTCTATTCCCAAACACCCATCTGCCAAGCACAGCCCCTTCCAATTCCATTTCACCGACCAGCTACAAATCGCCATAGCCGCATCAAGGCAAATGAACCAGCCTCCATTTCCAAACCGAAAATTCTAGCCCCAATTCCCGATTCGTCCGCCCAGCTGCAGCCCTGTCTCTGCACTCTCTTAAAACCAGCAACAAAATCCGACGACCAGCAAAACAAATCATCGCCCTGGGATTTTCCTTTCTTTTCAGCCAAGCAACAAATCCCAAAAGATGGCTACAGGACATGTAACCAGCCCTGCATCTGCAAGAATCTGGTATCACCGCGAGCTTCATTCCGGTCGTTGCATCCATGAGTCAACTCAGCCCACTGCAATGACGTTGGTCAACAGCTAGTAATACGGAGGAGAAAACCAAACGCACGCTAAAATCCCACATCGGTCTCCTTACTTGGCTAAGGGTGCCCCACATGCTCATAAAAAAACCTGTCAACCCCTTAACACAGTAACCCTCTCCCTTGAGTGTGATTCACTCCTTGTGGGACCCCCTATGAAGTGAGTGGGGCTAAGAACAAAATTTCCATGGAGATTAGCTTTTCTCTTTGGGTGATGTAATTTTATTTTATTATTTTGTAGTTGTTAATGTTGCAATTTTAATTTTTAGATTAGATTTATGCTTTATTTAATGTTTTATAATTTTTAGATTAAATTTAATACATTTCCTTTTCCTGCTTTATAGTTTTAAGTTTTATAGTTTTTAATTGCTTTCTTAGAGTAGATTTAATTAAGTTATACATTTTCCTTTCCTGCTTTATAGTTTAAGTTCTATAGTTTTTAATTGTTTTCTTAGAGTATATTTAATTAAGTTGTTTTTCCTTCCCTCTCTTCCTCTTCTCTCTTTTCTCTCTTTCTCTCTCCTTTCTTCTCCTCTCTCTCTAACTCTTCTATTCTCTACTCTCTCTTCCTTCTCTCTCTATCTCTTTCTCTCATTTCCTTGCTTTCTCTCTCTTTCCTTTCCCCTTTTCTAATTTCTTCTCCTTTCTCTCTCTAGTTTCTCTCTTTTCTCTCTCTATATCTCTTATTTCTTCTCTCTCTCTCTCTCTTATTGTAAGTAAATCTCAACAATTGAAAATTTTATCGTTTCTCTATGGATTCGACTAAATTAACCATTATTCTACACTATCTTCCTCATAGTGTTAATCTTAATATGTTTCAGTTAATTTAATTAAATTTGTAATCATAATGCTCTTAACGATAAGTACTTGGTTTGCATCAGTAATGCATCAACAACATTTTAACTTATATAATGACTATTTTCACGATATGGTTGATGACTTCTTGGAGATTTTTATAGATAACTTTTTAGTGTTTAACAATTCCAATGATGATCATCTTTTTAATCTATCAAGGGTATTTCAGCGATGTGAGGACACTAATCTCATGTTAAACTAAGAAAAATGTCACTTTATGGTGCGAGAGGGCATTGTGCTTGGGCACTAGGAAATAAATAGGGCACCGAAGGAGAAGCTTCCCCTACCTACCTCGATCAAGGACATTTGCAGTTTTTCGACCATGCTGGGTTGCATTTTATCAAGGATTTCTCTAAAATCATCAAACTATTGTACTAGTTTCTTGAAAAAATATGTCATTTCATTTCGATGAAGCCTACATATAAGCAATCCAAGAGTTGAAAAGAAAACTCACTTCTACACCTGTTATCATGACACCCTATTAGAGTCTTCCTTTTGAACTTATGTGTAACGTTGGGTTAGCCATGAAATAAGGTTTTCTATTTCACTTATGATGCAAGAAAGTATTGGATAATGCTTAGCTCAATTACACTACTAATGAAAAGAAGTTGCTTGCTATTGTTTTTACATTCAACAAATCCAGATGTTATTTGGTCAGTGCTAAAGTGATTGTCTACATAGATCATTCAACCATCAAGTACTTGATTGAGAAATAAGGCCCTCTTGATTTGATGGGTTTTATCGAAGTACTTGATTGAGAGAAAAGGCCCTCTTGATTTGATGGGTTTTGTTGCTGCAAGAGTTTGATCTCGAGATTAAGGATCGAAAGGGAGTTAAAAAATAGGTGGTCGATCACCTATCCCACCTTAAAAGCAATCAACATTTTCAAAATAAAGAGCACATCATAGAGGTATTCCCAGACAAGCGATGTTTTAGCATGTCTCAAAGCTCCATTCCTTAGTATGTAGATTATGTTAATCTAAACATCTCTTTACCAAAAATAGAAAATTCAACTTTTAACCTTTGGTAAACATTCGATGTGAAAATTTAACTATAAAATCATTTTCATCAAACAAGTGACAAAAATTGGAAGCTTTGGAGGAGATGGCAGCACGGTCAGGGGGCATGACATTCGAGCGGTTTGATAAGATGGATGTCTAGAACCCACAGGTTTACCTTGCATATAGCTTTGCTGGGTAGCCATGTGCGATGTAGCACGAGAAGAAGAATTTGTGTTCTCATTGATGTGGATATCAAAACTTTAACGTCGACGAGTAGATGGAGGATCCAAGAACGTTGAATTTGCCTTCTACTTTCTCTTTTCCTCACGAGAATATTTTTTTCCAACTGGTGCACTATCTTCTTGAGCCATCAGAATGAAGACGAATATATTTGTGAGATGGGTTTTTTTATATGGAATGGAGTAAATAGTGGAAAGGGAGAAAAAATTTTGAAACTTGGTCGAGCAATGGGGATTTGATTTTCAAAAAAATCAAATATATGAACTATTGAGGCAAGAGGATTTGAAAAGAAGTGGCAGAGAGAATTTTAGGTTGCATTTTTTTTGTGGCTGCGGAAGAGAAGGGCATAGGTGAAAGACGTTGATGTATGGATACAGGAAGAGCTGTGATAAGGTGAAGCACCTTTTCAATTCCAGGTTACGATCAGGTGCATCTGATCAAAACCCTTCAATTCCAAAGCTTAAATTACATGTATGATTTGACTTCTCCATGCATAATGATTTGAGAACTCCATTGCTTGACAACGTTTTGGTGTTTTAGTATTTTGGTCTTGTATTTTTTTTAAAAAAATGCTATCCTACTTTTTATTTTTTCGATATTATTATTTTTTGGATTTTTTTTACTATTTTACTGCTTTTTATCCTTTTATAGTTTTTATTTAACAGTTCCATGCACATTTATTTATGCATGTTTCTATGCATTTTCAAAAGCATGATTATTTTAACATTTTTTATCATTTTATCATTGGTTTCGAATTAGTTCTTCTTCACGTTGTTTTTTTCACCTTCCTTGCTTTTTTTTTGTTTCTTTTTACATTATCCATTTTAATGTTTTGTTTTCGAACTTTATTTCTATTTTTTACATGATTTTTTAATCCTTTTTTGTTTCATCGTGTGCCTTTTTTGTTTGGTTATTTTCTTTACCATTGTTTTCTTATTTTTCCTTTTTTAATTTTTTTCAATTTTTTATTTTTAAAGTTTTTTACTTTCTTAACAAAATAGATTATTATATATAAAAACTTATTAAAAACTAAATTTTAACAAAAATAACATTATTTAAAAAACTAATTTATTAAAAATAAAACTAAAAATTGGCAGATAAATATATAATCTAAATTCATCAATCACATGATATAATATTTACATAAACGCATGTGCCATGAAAAAAGATTGATTATATCTAACTTTCCTTTTTACGGAAAGAAATTTTCAGAGGGAAGTAGTTTTGTAAAAATATCTGTTAGTTAATCTTCAAATGTAACCTTACTATTATTTTGTATTTCTAAATATTTGAATGTATATTTATTTTCAGTCATATGACGTGAACAACTACTATCTATTTACCATCTTATTCGGTAAGTTGACTTCATGCATTCTTGCAAAAAAAATTTTACCTTTTTGGTACTCATTTCATAGGTCCATACTAGTTAGTATCATTATTATGTATTTTAGGTTTCCAAACTAGTTTCGCTCCAAACATCTGTAGTTTTCTTACTGGGTAAATTACAAAAAACTCCCAAATTACAAAAAAATTGCAAATCCCATTTTGATGTCTAAATGTTTTATTTGACTTTCTATTATATACATCTTTATTTTCTTTTATTTGAATTTTCACTTTTTCATTTTTCTCAACATGAGATTTTATTTGCATTTCAAATAATATTTTTTCTTTTTCAAATCTGAGATGAGTTTTTAATTTTATATATTTATCTGACAAGACAGTAAATTTACTAAATAGTTCAACATATTTTTGTTCTATTTGATTAACAATGTAACTTACGTTAAAATGTTCAGATTCATCTTCATGATCTGCTATGAACCCTTAATGTGATGCAAGATTAACTTGATCATTATCATATCCTAAAGTGATTGATAGTGAAATATCACTATCACACCATGCCCCATAGTTTTGATTTTTCTTTTGTTGAATTTTTTTTTCAAAAGATATGAGCATGCCTTCTTAAGATGTCCGAAATCTTGACAATTACGTCACCTTATTTTGTCTGCTTCTATTTTTTCAAGATCTTTCCTTTGATCCTTTTGTTCTCTTTTCTTTACAGGTCGTCATTGTATCCTTCTAGCAGCCGCATTCCTATTGCTATTGTTGTTTCCTTGATTTTGAGTGATGAATCATCTTATCTTCTTTGTTAATATAGTAATGTCTTTATTTTCAACGCTTGTATGATCATCAGAACTATCAGAAAGAACTTTTAGACCAATTACCTTCTTACCTTTTAGATCATTATCATCATTTTTCTTTATGATGATCTCATGTGTCATAAGGAATCCTATTAATTGATCTACATACAAGATTGTTAAATCCTTGGTCTTCTCTATGGTTGTAACCTTTGCAATTCAAGAAGAAAGAATTGATCTCAATATCTCCTTTACATTTTCCTTTAGCTCAACTAACTTACAAAGTGCTTTCAAGGCATTAATTATGTTGGTGGATTGGCAAAACATCTCAGTGATAGATTAATCAATTTTTATCATAAAAAGTCCATAATCATGCATCAACATGTTTATCTTGGATTGTTTAACTTGAGAAGTACCTTTGTGTGTTACTATGAGTGTATCTCAAACTCCTTTAACTGTAGTGCGAGCGGATATCTTATTGAATTCAGATGGGCAAAGTACACAATATAAAATATTTAAAGCTCTGACATTTAATTTCACTTGTTCATTTTGTTGTTTATTAGTCTTAGTTATATTGTCTCCAGGCAAAGTTACACCTTTATGAATAACATTTTGAAGTTTTAAATCCGGGCTTATGATAAAGATCTGTATTCTATGTTTTCAATATTCATAATTTGTATCATTAAAATATGGTAGTCTGGTTATAGAATGACTTTCACCACATCTAATCTCTACTTTTTTCTAAGTCATCATGATATTTTTGAATTAATTCAAAGATCGCTCTGAGACCAATTGTTAGGCCCATATGGAATTGATAAATGAAAGAGTACAAAGAGAGATCCAAGAAAGAGTAGGATATATTTCACTTATCGCAAAAAAAATCCAAAGAAGACACAAATTATAGTTGTTTGGTTAATACACGTACTCAACTCTTTAAGTCAACACTTTGACTCGAATTTCTACTAATCAACTTAGAACTCAAATTATAGTAGTATAATCTCAGTCATTTTTTGGATTACACAAATGGCTCCAGGTGGCACGTGAAGATTTTCACAGATAACAATAAAGTTTTCCTCTTGAATTAGACAACCTCTAATTCAAGATAAAATAAACAAAAATGAAATAAAACTTACAACCAGTTGAACAGCACAGAAGCACAGAGATGAAGCTTTAATAGGATGGTCACGACAATCTTCAATATACTGTTTCGAATAGATGGACAGGGGATCATAGAAAATGCCTATAGACAGATCTGCACTTTTAAATGATTTTCTCTAAATTAAATTTCCAGCTGAAATACATTATCTATTTATAGCTTTGAATTTCCAAAACTTCCAAAATATATTTTCTTCACCAAATCCATAACCAATCGTATTTTTCTCAACAACCTATAACAACTTAATAAACCAGGACAACTCATCATAACAAACTAATTGATTTGCCATATCATCATTTAATTATCTAACTATAAATCTCGGTAAAAAACTATACAAGTTTTAATCCAAAACTGTTGAAGATTTATAAAAAAAACTCAACAGATTCACAACACACAATTCCATGCTAACTTGTTACAATCATTCATCACAAACCAAATACAAGCAAATACATTTCAAGCATTAAATTCTTAATTTATTCATTATCAAAACACTATAAATCAATAGTTAATTATATTATGAGTAAAGTATTGCCTCTGGATTTGAATATGAAACAAAAGAAGAAATTTTTACATGATATGTAGTCTTATTTCGTAGATGAGCCCTATTTATTCAATCAATGCCCAGATCAATTGTTTAGAAGATGTGAGCAAGAAGAAGAGATAGAGAAAATTATGCAAAGTTGTTATTCATCACCATATGGTGGTAATTTTTAATGCGATCATACAGTTGTAAAGGTATTATAATCTGGGTATTATTGGTTAACACTATTCAAGGATACTCACTTTTATGTTGGGCACTGCAATCATTGTCAATATGTCAGCACTATGTCGAGATGGAATGAAATGCCTCTTATAAACATCCTCGAAGTTGAATTGTTTTCGATGTTTGGAGGGATAGACTTCATGGGGACCTTCATTTCTTCATTTAGCAATCAATAAATATTGGTCATAGCAAATTATGTGTCAAACTGGGTTGAAGCGATTGCCATTATGACAAATGATGCCAAAGTGGTTATTAAATTCTTGAAGAGGAACATATTTACTTGCTCTGGCATGTTTTGAGCAATTATCAATGATGAAGGCACTCATTTCTATAACAAATAATTTGTGTTGTTACTCATAAAGTATAGAGTACACCACAAGGTCACTAGTGCATATCATCTTCAAGCTAATGACCAGACTAAGCTTACAAACTGAGAGTTGAAGTAAATTCTTAAGAAAACTATAAGCCCATGTCAGAAAGACTAGTTTGTCACGCTTGACGATGCTCTTTAGGCGTATCGGATTGCGTATAAGACAACTTGGAATATCTCAATATCAATTAGTGTAAAATATTGAAAAAAATAATAATAATTTAAGTTGACGGGTCGAAATCCACGTAGGACACCCTATGTGGCAAGGGTAGACTTTTTGACCAACTGGGCCAAATAAGTAATAATGGGCCGTTAATAATTATTATTTAAATATTTCACGGGTTATATTTATATTTTTATTTTTGCATATTATTTCAGCAACCCGTGTAGCTTGGTTGGCGTACAAGTAGTCCAAGTGGTCTCAGAGGTCTAGGGTTCGAGTTGGAGGTTCCGTAGAAAAATAATTAATTTTTGCACTTTTGCCTCCCCAGGCATATTGGCCCCACCGGATAAGATAAGATGAAATAAGATAAGATTTAGATGAGATAAGATTTAGTTTAATTGAAATTTAAGTTAAAGTGATAATTTTATCTTTTATATATTTTCTAAAGTTTTAGGAAACCTACAAAAATTCTCTTATAAAAAGGAGTTTGGGGAGTGGGTGCAGGGAGGCATCCGTAAGAAAGGTTGGGAGATAGAGTTGCGGAAGGAGGAAATTTATTTTCTTCAACAAAGGCAAGTGGGATTTTATTGAAAATTGATTTTAGTTCAATGCTTTGATTATACAATTGTTATGTATAAAACATGTATATTATATATATTATAATTTTTAGACTATGCTTTACATATTTAAATTTTATAATCCTAAATTTTTAGGATATAAAATTTTACAGATAAGTATGTTGAAATTTTATGCTTGAAATTATATGTATTGAGATTTTTGAATTTTATTATGCAATTTATTTTTATAAATGCATTGATATGCAATAAATATATGGATATTGAAATTATATATTAATGATGTGGGTTAATTATAATATGTGTAATCATGCTTATGTATACTGTGATCTGCATAAAAACATATTGTATCAGCCAAATTTCGCCGAACGTCCAGGAATGAAGAATTCGTTCAAAACAAGAAACCTAAAATAGGCAGAATTTTGTCAGAGAAAGGGATTTCTGTCCAGAGGCATGGGAATCTTGCATTTGTAACGAATTTTTCATTGCTTTTGACATTTTAATACACTTAATCAATTTTTGTGCTTTTGATGTCCAGATATTTTTAGAAATTGATGTATAGCTCATTATAGCAATAGGGGCTAAGTAAGAGACGTCTTGTTGGGGCCCAATTGCAGTAAAGGCCATGATGATGTGGCTTAATATGGGTCAATTATTCCATTTTTCATTCCATTTTGTTATGATTTATTCATTTGAATTCCGATTTGAGTAATCAATAGTCCATTTCCATGTTTTTGATGCTTCTGGACTCAATGGAAGAGTTTGAGTTTGTATTTGAGGCATAATTTTTAAGATATTAAATAAAATAATTATTTTATCATTTAATTAAGTTTTATTTGAGCCATTATCCATTTTCAAATAATTTTCTACTTGCTAGTCATGTTGAGACTAACACATTATTTTTACAGGTGTACCAAATCAAATGGGACAGTAGTGTTTTGGATTTACAAGAAGATTTTCAAGAATAATTATTTTTAGTTATTTATTTTAAAGGCATGTATTAAGATGATAGACTTGTAATTTTTTATTTTTGTGCCTTGATGTAATATTGGGAACATGACTAGTGGAAGTGGAATTTTGAAATTTTTATGAAATTATAATAATTAATTTTGCCATAAATATGTGATTGATCTGGAAAAATTGCATTAAATACACGGCCTGGGATCACTTTTCTAGACCGGTATGTTACAATTAGTGTACAACGAAGCTTATTATCTCTTGCTTGAGCTGGAATACAATGCATTTTAGGAATCAAGAAGCTAAATTTAAATATGGGATATGTAAAGAGAATAGCGGTTGCTACAACTCAATGAACTTGATGAATTTCGGATGTAAGCATATGATAATGCAAAAATGTGTAAGGAGAAGGTAAAAATATGACATGATAGCGAAATTTGTCACATCAATTTGAATTAGGTCTGAAAGTTCTCCTTTTCAATTCTAAGTTGAAGCTCCTTCCGGGAAAGCTCAAATCGCATTGGTTCAATCCATTTACCATTATGAAAACATTAAATTATGGGACAATTGAGGTATTCAATGAAGAATCAAACAACAACTTTATTGTTAATAGGAAGAGGTTAAAACATTACTTGGGTGAAAAATTCAATATGAGCAAGGAAGCCATTACATTGGTGGACCCATCTCAAGGCGAAAAGTCGAGTTGACAACATTAAACTTAACGCTGAATGGGATATTGCCCATTAAATTCTTGTTAGTGAACTTTTTTTGCATATGTCATGGGTAAAAAATCTCCATCTTTGATGCCTTAGGAAGAATAATTAAAAGGAATTCATTTTTGAAAGTGTGCTCGTGATAAGAAGTCTGTGACTCGGAAGTAACAACACCCTTTGGTTCTCATCCTTGTGATTTTGACAAATGCCACTTTTGCATTATTCCTTCGTAAGTTTTGGAATCAACAACATCACAAGTTCTTAATTAAGTATTCAACTTGGCATGATGATTTCCCCTCATCAAGGTTAGAAAGCAGGTAGTGAAACACGATCAAGACCTGTCCGGTGTGAATTCAAGCCATAAAAGCAAAAGCTTAACCATGGGCTCCAAAAAATGATGAATGGAAGCAATAACGGCAATGTCGCAACCTCAAACAATGAGCCCCAATGCCAAAGGTTTAACCGAGAGTACCATAGTAGCATGATAGTTAGAGAAGTCACCGCAATCTCAAGCTTGGAGCCTGCAATAGTAGAAAAATGGAGAAGATTGCAAGCCAAGTCAATAGCATTAAGGTCGTGCCCCAAGCACGGGCGTCATAATGCCCACCGTAAAAAAGAAGAAGCAGCAACTGCAAGGCAGCCATGTTGGTGTCGTGGTAATGAGTGTTTAAGAAACATTTAGAGGGTTGATGGCTAGGAATGTCGGCGCCGCAATGACTCAGCCTAAGTAAAAAATACATATCTATATGAGCACCCCCTATAATTGATCCCTTCTCCTCTTTTCCCTGTTCTCCTAAAACTCTAACTCCTCTTTCTTCCTTCTTTCTTCTTCTCTCCCTACTCTATTTTTCTCATCTCCTCTTCTTTTTCATCTCCTCCTTCCATCCACCATCTCGTCTTCCTTCTCCTTCTTTTCCTCCTCCCTCTCTATTCATTCTCTTCCTTCTTCTTCTTCTTCTTCTTCTTCTTCTCTTCTTTTATTTCTCCATTTTTCTTTTATCCACCCATTTTTAAAATCCCTAAATCTAACCCACAATACCCTTCAATTTTCCCCATCTCTTCTTACCTTATTCTCCATCTTCTTCCTTGAGGTCGCGGCCCCAGGCGACAGCACCACGGTGCTAGATGATGTGTGGGTTGTTATTGATTTTGAAGCTTCAGGCATAGCACTTCTTGATCAAGTTTGGTTCTTCATTGTTGTAAAAGTTTGTTTCATACTTCTATACTTAACTTTGCTCGAATATATTGCTTCATTTTATATTGAAGTGGGAATGGACTTAAATTTATATCGGGGTGGCTTTCAAGAATATGACCAGGTAAGGTGCTTTCTTATTGAGAAGGCTGTCGAATTGATTTTCTGTTATTGTATTATGATAGAAGCTTGGAGCAAGTTGTGCATGGATATTCACTGACTTGTTGGAGTTAACACTACTTGTATTATTTTTGTTGCTTCTTAAATTTTATTGCACAATACTCATGGCTTCTTTATCTCTAAACACAAAAAATCGAGTGCACCATTTGCTCATAAACTTGACATTTTCATTTCCAAGCAAGCATACAAGAGATACACCAATTCAGTGTTAAAAGGACTACTTGTTCCCGAGAATATATTCCTGATGTTTATAAGGATATCATCAATTCTCACTGATGGCAATAGTTCTATGCTCAACCGAAATGGATGATTATTTCCTTGATTCATGGATTCTATGCAATATTATTAACCATGACCAACGATGGGTCAAAATCAAGGGTAGGATTGTGATCTACAACCCCAAAGCCATTAATGTTTTCTAAGGTGTGTCATTGACCAACCTGATGAATATACACAAGGATGTTTGTTTTAACAAAAACTTTTCAATGTATAACTTTTAATATCTCTATAACTACTATATTTTTAATCATTTTTGGGTAATTTGCATATATACATATATAGTTTGACTGAAATTGCAGATATACCCATATAGTTTCACGAATTAGACATTACCCCTACGTAGTTCACAAAAATTGCAGATAACCCCCATGAGCCCACTTTCCTGTCAGCTACTATTAATGTATGGTATAAATTTTAAAAAATGACCAAAATAACCATGTTACGTCGTTAGCTGATGCATCATGCCTTCACGCCATACATGTCAATCTTAATCATTACAAGACATTCTTCGTTTATGTCGTGACTGTGGGTCGACGATGGAATCCTAAGCAGCCAGAAAGCTCACAGTCACAGTATTAGAAAGTTGTGGAGTTTCTCCCTTGCCTGCCTCAGTTCTGCCCATTGCTCTTCTGCGCACCTTGATATCACATGGTTGTAAGCCCCATTGCCCTCCTTTGCAAACTAAAGCACACTCTCTCCCTCACACTCAAGATACACTACCCATTCTCTGAAATTCTCACCCATAACTTTGGAATCGATCACCATTGGATCTCTTCACCAAAGGTGACTTCATTTAACTCACCATAGCATGGTCTAACTTGGTTCATCTCGCACCCAAGATCCCCTAGCAGGCCTCCATCCCATCCCCTATTGAGCTACAGGTGGCTGTTCGAGCTGGGTTATGAGTCGCAACTCAGGAAATTCACGCTTCTCATTGTTCGTGTTGACAAATGCGTAGTGTGGATTTTGCATGGTGAAGCCACAAATGGAGAGCATATGGCTCACTTCATGACGGTAGCGGACCATCAAACTCGATTGTGCTCACCTCTCCCACTCATGTATATTGACTACTGCATCAGCGCGTGCTTCGCGCATGCACCGATGAGGGAGTTAATTGGGAGGACGACGTGGCTGTGGTGGAGTCGATTTAGAGGGCGATAAAAGGGATGGAAGGCAATGACGTGTTGAGAGGCGCATCAACAGCAGTTGCTAACCTGCCTCTTCTTTGATGAATGGTGGCCCCACTCTAGAGCAGAGCCACGTTGGAGATGGACACATTAGATTGCACCCAGCTCTCCATTTTATCCCCATTGTCATCCCTTCTCCCCACTTTTACGTAGACGAATGATTTTTAGAGATGGGTGTAGATGATATCCTAGTTTTCTTAAAACTGATTTGGCCTTTGGATTGGATTGGGAGAAGCAATCTACTTTGGGCTCTTTGATCTAGGAGTTCAGATTCATATCTTTTTGGATTTTTTCTTTTTTTTGAAAATTTGAATGAGAGAATTTATGCAGATCAAACAGGCGTGACAACTTCATTATTGATTTCTTTTAGTTCAATTTTCATTTTTTTAGCTCTTCATTGATTCTTAAACAAAAGCAATAAATAAAATAGTTTTGTTAATGGCTACACAATTGGCGCAGTTTGCCATTTCATGGGCTAAGAGCTAGGGTTCTTCTTACACCACTAATAGAGTAATTTAATCTAGAGCTTACTCGGATTTGTCTTTGTATGGGATTCTGACATATGTAACACTTGTTTTCTGTTTTGCATTGGATTATTTAAATTCTATATGCTTTGATAGTTGGGCACATTGGCATTGTTTGCTTTCTACTCCTGTCTTGCCTTCAGTAACAGGGAATAATATCAAATCCAGAACTATGTTTGAACAAAAATAATGAAATTCTAGTTAAAGGACTCAATCACAAAGACATTGAAATTGCGAATAGTCTTTTTCAAAAAATTGGAAGATGGCTGGAATTCTTCATCAAAGATAGCTACGAATTCATGGTCCTTCACATAACTGCAATTCATTGCTGATTTTAGATTCCCTGCTCTGTACTCATCTCTAATGACCCAGTGCCAGTAGGCAACATTTGCCCTAGTCTATTGCCACTTTTCAACCTTTGATTAGAATTTGCATCATGGGTCATCAGAGTCATCCAAAACTTAAATTGGCAAGTTCGATTCTCTATATCAGATGGTCGATGAACACAAAAGCAACCCAAGCACAAGACAAAATGGTCGATGCTCTATATCAAGAATAACACCATGCAAATGTTGACAAGCAACTGCCACTAATATGTTCATCATGCAACGAATGTCTAGCATCGACTACTTCCCAGTCGGTGTTGTCCAAGGTGCTAGTCGATGTCACCAAAAGCGCAACAAAATGTTTGTTGAGGAAGCTGGTACGTTCCTATGGCTTTCCTTTGTTAAGGTATGATGTACTAGTGGTCTCTATGACCAGCAAAGGGTTGCTCAGCGGGGTAAAGTGCAGGTCTGTGATGTGTGCATGGAGGACAGGGGTGGAGTTGGATGGGATGGGGAGTGAGGAAGGGTAGTTTTGAAAATTAAATAATTTGCCAACATCTTGCTCACTTCCATTTGATTGATGGGGGTTATCAGAAATTTGTATGAAACTAAGTGGGGGTAATATATAATTCATCAAACTATGTGAGTATATCTGCAATTTCGGTCAAACTGTGTGGGTATATATGCAAATTACCCATCCTTTTTTCATATATTCCTATACAACTACCCTACATTTTTCATAAAAAATTATCCTACCTTTGAATCATCTATACATAACTAACCTATCTATTTTAACTTTATTCTCTTTACTCCTCATCATTATCTTATCATATCACATCATTTTCTCCCTATTCAAAAACTTTTAACCAAAAATTTTTTATCCAAAAAATTTATTACTTCCCAAACATACCCATAGTATGTGCAAACCATTGAGAAAAATATTGTCGAGGTGACAAAAGAACTTTATTTTAACCCGCTTGTTTAGAGAACTGCCAATGATCAACTATATCCTTTCAAATAGAATAATCTTAAAAATGTTTCCAAGGAATAGTTCTATTTTATTTCGGCCAGACTACTACCTTCTTCTCATGTTAACAATGTTACACTTGACTAGACCATTTTATTGTATGTCATTCTCATTGATAAGTCTATGGACATCAAGCGCTTCGTTTATAATCATATCTTGAAGACTGCAAAGGTGGCACATGGCAATTTGTGGTACCTTCTCTCATTATTGATCTATGCTACTGGTCTAGAGTTATTAAGCCGAAATGAAGAAGTTTTTACTATGCTAAATAGTTGTGGATGAACAATTTATTGGGCATCTCACTCGATAGCCAATTTAGCATGGTGATCATCCCCCAGATTTGGACCTTTTGCAACATCATACACGGCTAGTACAATATAAGTGCTTGTTTCCTAAGTAGCTCAACGACATTAAGGAATAGTTTACTATTCAATCAAGATATATGAATGGAGTAGCTATGAACACTCATGTTACTCTTCACAGGATTGTTTGGCAAACGGGTATGGATGTTAGTACATTACCCCACTTCCTTGAATTACCATAATAGTTCTGTGACCTTTTAAAGCTGTCTATTCTCGAGGTCAAAGAGAAAGGAGGAGAAGAAAGCCAAGGAGATGAGCATTCTATCAATCCCGAAAGTCACCTGTTCCTTTTTTTTGGATTTTTATTTGTTAGGCTTACATTGAGATAATGCATTCCTCAAGTTTGGGGGGTTTATTATTTTCTTTTATTTATTTATTTCTAACTGAATTCTTTCTTAGATTGTAGTGCAAATAGGAATTAACAATTTTGGCCTATAATAATCAATTAGTTTGCAATCTATCTTGATGCATACTTGTATTGCAAAACAAAATCTTGATAGAATAGATAAATCATAGAATTTGAAATCATTCATGCATCTATTTGGTTTGAGTTGCATTATGTTGAATTTCAATTATTTCAAGTGATAAGTAAATGATGGATTTGAGTGATAGTTGAATTTTATAGCATTTATTCTTGCTAACGTGTTTAAATAAAATGATTAAGACAATTTTTTATGTAACATAAATACTTGAATATAGATTTATTGCAAACACTTGTCTCCCATTTTGAGCCTTTTTATATACTTTTTGTGTCAACCCTGTGATATAATGAAAATATATTATCTCAATAATTCATAGTATAATTTATTTTTTACTTAAAAGTTAGGGTTGAATAACATATGTAAATCGTATATATATATATTCTTCTATAAAAAAGTAAAGTCAATAAATAAGAGGTTGGCTAACCTGAGCTGAATAACTGAAATTTGGCATCTAAAAATGACAAGTTTTACATAAAAATGTAAGGGAAGGTCTCAATAATAGTGATTTAATAAAAATTCTCTCTAAATACTCTGAAAAATGGTGATGGGAGATAAAAAAAAGTAGAAAAAGAAAGCTATCTAGATACTTTAAAATATGGTGATGAGAGATAAATCAATAAGTTTGGGGAGTTAGGTTTACAATTATCAAAGTTCAGGCTAAGTAACTTTGATGAATGAATGTTGTATATTTTTTAGATAACATATTTGTTGATTCTTTCATCTATTTGTTACACCTGTACTAGAAAGCTCTTCTGATCAGGAAAATTCGTTGTAAATAATAATGTACAGACTTTGACTAACTAGTGACGATATCACATGTGAACTTAGCAATATGAAATAAAACATTGTGTTTGAGAGAATGATGCATACTTTAGCAAGTTTTTAGTGAGTTTCTCATAGGTCATCTTACTATATTATTATCTTTTTGCAATATTAAGTTGAGAGATATGATTGCTTGACTAAGGATTTGATACAGGCTTATTTGGGTTACGTTTGTTAACGTATATGGAAAACGTGGGATGGGAATCCATGGGATTGTGGATTCCCATGACCAATTAATAACCACATTTTTACCCTTTTACCCATACATTTCAATTATTTTCAACCATTTCTCTTTTCTACTACACTTTAATTACCCTATTTATTTTATTTTTATCCCTATTATTTTATATTAATCATACCATTGCCAAAATATTTCATTTTTCACTTTCCACCTCATCCCACATTTTCCACAACATTTATATTACCAAACAACCCCTTGTTCGCATGTTAGTTGTGTTTGTGTCATTTATGCGTTGCTTGATGACTATCAACACTTTAAATTTGGAAGGGTGTAACTCTATAAAAATAGAGTTATCATTGTCAATTTTGAGTCAATTTTGAATGATAGTTCATTGATAACATATAAATTTGCATTATAATTGCATTAAGTAGTGATAGTCATGTATCTTTCATGATTTTATAGCTTTCATGCATCTTCGACTATATTTGATTGCATTTCATATCATTTTTTGTTCATTTTAGATCATTAGGTTATATTGAAACGCACTTATTTATTTTTGTCTTGCTTATCGTAGGAAATGTTAGTAACCAATGCTCTGATCAAGGATAAAAATAGATGGCTTGAGAAAAAAAAGTTTTGAAATAGTCAAAGTGTGAAATAGGCATTAACAAAGCCAAGGCTGTGGCCCTAGCTCCATCGCCTCATAGGCAAAGCCAGGCTTAGCAGTTAGCAATGTCAGCACCCCCAACAAGTGCTAATTTAAGGATGTGTTTGGCAATTGATAGAAAATATCTAAGTTAAAATTTTTCAATCTAAAACTTTTCACTCTCCACAACTATCATATTTTTTAATTATTTTTTCACATTTTCCTGTACAACTACCCTACTTTTCAATCATTTCTACACAAGTATCCACATAACTAACTTATTTATTTTAACTTTATCCTCTTTACTACTTATCATTATCCCTATTATATCACATAATTTGACAACTTTTACTCTCCAAAACTTTTCGTCAAAAGTTTTATTCATTACCAAACACACCCTAAATGTCATTTTTAGGGTTCGAAGGAAAAAGTTTGAGGCACAAAGTCGTGAGCTTTCGAGGAGAAAGGAAATATGCTCAAGGCAAGAGAGCAAATTAGGAAAGAAAACAAGCTGTTTTGGGGAAATCCAATAAGTTTCATCTTCTATTTTTATTTCTTTGCTCATTTTTATCATTATCCTTATTTAAGATGTATCTCAACATGAATTTGATGAAAATTTCTATCATACTTTTCGGCTAAAACTCTTGGTGGAGGTTATGATGAACTTGTACGCATAAATGACATTGTTTGGTTCCTTGTATTTGGAATGAAAATTTTAGATTTGATTTATTTTTGCTATGTGAGAGTTATCTCTACATATTGTGTTTAATACTTCTGCAAGCTTAGCTACCTTGTGGCTAATGTAATATCTTGATCTATGCTTAGGAAAGTAAGATTAAAACATGATTTATATATAAAGCACGAGTTTTATTGTTGCAAGAATAGTGGAGATTAAATATTAATACGAATAAAAATATACGTATTAACCTTGTATAATTAAGCTTTGGATATGCACAAATCAATTTTAGTTCATTCATTTACATGGGAAT
Source organism: Annona cherimola (assembly GCA_030490835.1). Classification (NCBI taxonomy): domain Eukaryota; kingdom Viridiplantae; phylum Streptophyta; class Magnoliopsida; order Magnoliales; family Annonaceae; genus Annona; species Annona cherimola. The sequence goes on along the minus strand of CM059971.1, from coordinate 29,231,730 downwards.
ATAGTGATTAAATAAAGTATAGTTAGTCTTATATATGTTATAAAAAGATATGTATGAATAATATTGAACTTAGATTAGTAAATCTCTACATAATCACTAAAATAGAACCAATCAAGAGCAGTTTTGAATCAAAGGATTCATAACTCTCATATATTTAATCGCCTCTTCATGGAACATCCATTGGTACTGCTGCACAATTATTGCAGTAGCTAGTTTAGTTCTTTCTTCTGAACTCTTTTAGTTGGTAAAATTTTATTTGTTTGATAATTTGTCAGTGACGAGTGGAATACTTGGTCGTGCTACATTTATCTCTACTTCTTCATATGATCAACACTCAATTCACCTTATATTATTGATACGGCACGTATACTTGGATAAAAGTAAATAATTTAAGCAGACATATATGTCGCTCATCAAGTTTTATTTAATGTGCTTATTATTAGATTTTCCATAAGAGAAATATATCATATGTAAATCCTCATATTCAACATTATGAATCTTTTTATACAAATGGAACTTTCTTAAAAGATGCATCGTTAAATATGCTAGCAAATCTATTTATTAACAAATGATTTTTGTTAGTCAATTTTAACCATTTTGCTTATCTGTGATGCAATTTTAGACAAAATAAGAGGTTTAAAGTATTCAATACTCAAACCTAGGAAACGAACTCACATTGTTAACTTTTTGATCAAATCCATTTGAGGATTAAGATTGGGAACCCATCTTCTGATAGTAAAACAATGATATGCAATTATCCCTAGACTTTCTTTTGGAGCTAACTTATAATCATCCAACAATCCAAACTTTGCCAAATAGTAATCTATTTTAATATTAATTAATCAAAGTTCTTCCTTTGGATCCCATAACTAGAAATGGTGATCCAACAAGTGCCATGTCCATGCAGTGGTCATCTTATATATATTTAAGTACCAAGATGACAATGCAACTAGCTTAATGTCTCACAATTTATTCAATTAGTCATTTATATCATTTGTCAATAAAAAAGAATTATGGCACGCGAGTTATCAAAAAGGCAATCAAGACAAACTCTGAAGTCTACTAAAAAGCAACTCTATGATTGAGCTCTCCCTTAGCCCCATCTAATGATCCCTTATCTAACCTGTGATCTAAACACAATGGTGAACATGCATAAGTATGGGCTAACTCAATAATTAGATAATGATGAGTAAAAAGTAAAAATAAAAGAAATCTTCAATGCACATGCTATAACCATGAAAGTGAATATAATCTAAATGGCCATGTATATAAGCAAAGAACTATGAACATTCTCTCAATGATGTAATCTCAAATTACATGTCATTAAGGGCTATGCACAACTCTATCTTCATGTCTATTAATGGTTATAAATAACCAGATTCTCATACTAATCGGGGGCTACAAATAACCCTATGCAATCATAACAACACACACTCACACTTTCATCACATGCCTATTTAATGATAATGCATCAAGCGAATCATTAGGAGGTTAACATGTTTGGGAAGTGATAAAATTTTTAGAATAAAATTTTTGAAATAGGAGAAAATGATAAATTTGTTGTATAGTAGTCATATAGAAACGATTGAAAAATAGGATAGTTGTATAACAAAATATGAAGAAATAATTAAAAATAGAGTAGTTATAGAGAGTGAAAAGTATTAGATGAAAAATTTTTTGTGTAGCCAAATACACCCGTTATAGGAAATTCGATCGAATAAAACTAAAGAATAAACAAAAATTCAATCTAATAAAACTAAAAAATAAACGAGAAGTTGTTCACTTCAACAGAATTTTAAATATCAATTTACACACATATTCAACCCATTAACTTTTATAATGGCATGTCATCAAATATATAATATGCATTATATAGATAACTCCTAAATTTGATATAGAAGCAAACAATCTAAGTCAATACACTCCATTACCATGTGAGTTCACTTTTACATAACTTGTATTATGGATTTAAACCAAAACTCCCTTGTTCCAATGATTCCATCCCACCATAATTTATCCCCATGCCCAAAAAATGCCCAAACCCAAGAAATCAAAAGGTGATGCCTATAGTATGCTAAACATTTCATTTCTAATCTCATATTCAAGATTTGTTTAGAAAAGAAATAATCTACTTACATACGTAGAATTTTCCTTAAATCTTCAAGTTCCACCTCTTGAATCTTGAAATCCTTATCTCTTCAATGTGTTTTGATGATTTGGAGGATGATTAGAAAAGTTTCTTAGGAGTTTTAAGATAAGTTTAATCGTTGGTTGAAGGGAGGAAGAAAACGGGGAAGAGAAAGGAGGATAAAGAAATGAATAGCTTTTGGCTCACACAATTTTTAAAATAATCTACGAAAATAGCACAGGTCATGTGGTTAACAACACAAGTCCATTTGGTTTTTTGTCTAAATAAATGCACCCCTCACTTAGAACACTGGTCATGTTGTTAATCACACAACCTTGTGTGAGAACAACATGAGTCATGGGTTAACCACATCGATTGATTTGCCACATACTCGTCTGCATGGTTATTTTAATGGTTTTTCACCCATTCTGACTTGCATATTCGACTAGTGTGATCATAAAACACTTCAATTACATTCCCTTACTTTCTCATACCTACTTTACGAGGCCCAAAATATCATAGCGTTCAACTAGCACACGCCCATTCTCGTCTAATCTAATATCCAACAAGTTAAATCATAAGAATTAATGAATGCAACCAAAATAAGATAAACACAGGAATGCATCACATAATACACCTCTGCATGGTCGCATATGTCATATACTTAAGAACTCAATTCAATGCAACTATCACAACCATACTAATACATCACACAATCACCATATTCTACATGCTCCCATGCATCTCGTTAATAAAACTCAATGCATGAAATCAACATCAACATTAAGCAATTAAGAATTTATAAATTTTTCCCTATAATAAGGGAAATTTACCACAAAAACCTAGTTTCTTATACTGCTTCTTTAACGAATCCTTAAACACATGGGATAAGTGAAATTTTAAATAAAATACATAAGTATATTTAAAAAAATTTAGTGGAATTAAGAGTAAAGTTAATAAATATACATTTAGATAACTAAAAATTGACACTTGTCCAAAAAATTTATAATTAAGATTTGTTTCTAAAGAACTTGTACTCCTTAATTAAGAGAAAAATTGTAGGGCGTGACTCCTCATCATTGAATTAATCAAGCAAATCATCATTTGACCATGAAGATTACAATCCTTTGGCCTTAAACCTATTAAAAATTCCTTAAAAAAAGTATCAAAAAATCTCTTTTAGGTGGATTTTCTAGCACCTCCTATGTGATATCATCAACTAAACTATCCCACATCGGAAGATACATTGCTACTTCACTTTCTTTGTAATTTGACGTAAATGATCAACTTCTTCTTGTAAATGCTCCCTTAGATGATCAATAGCTTCCATAAAAAAAAGACAATATACATTAACATTCTTTGATTAATTTGATGGAGTGTGTTGTGCGCTGCCACTTTTGAAAGAAGTAAAAGTGAAATTGTCACATCTCACTTTAAAAATACACATCTTATGCTTTATTCAAAGCAATATTGTTAAAATTGAATCGGTTAACAAACTAGTCAAGTGACTACTTTGGTTTAAATAGATGTAATTATTTTTGAAAATTAGATTGAACCAAGATGCTAGTGACTTATGCGTATATTTTTTAATACAAAAAAAAATTCGAATCAAAATTTTTTCATCTAAAACTTTTCTCTCTACAAATACTCTATTTTTTAATCATTTTTCATACTTTCTTATACAATAATTCTTGTTTTTAATCATTTGTATACAATTACCCTTATAATTGAACTATCTATTTTAACTTTATTCTTATTAAATTCTATTAGGATTGAGATTCTTATATGCCCATAATGAGTTTTCTACTTTTACTCGTATTGGGAAACACAGTCCCACTTAGACACACAACGTATGGATGCATACCGGTAGTGGGATAACTCTTGTGTATTTCTCTCAATCCAATTTTAAATATGTGTGAGGTCTCTTGTGAGTTAACTCTTGTGTATTTCTCTCAATCCAATTTTAAATATGTGTGAGGTCTCTTGGAAAAAGACATACCAAAGCACAAGAGAGAAATCCTTAGAGAGTTCTCCTAAATTCTTTTCCAAGATTAGTGATATTTAGGTTAGATAATGCGATTAGTTTTCGATCGTGTGATTCCAATATACCCGAACAAGGAAGTTTGAAATGCACCTTTCCGATCCTTTCGCTTCTGTTTCTACTTAATAAGTTATGTAACAGATCCCTTATTTTCCAACATTGATATCAGAGCTTGATTTGTGCCTTGGCTTTATAGCTTGGTAATGATAATATACATGCATTTTTTTGAAAATTTTATTTTTCATGTACATGCACATTTGGATGTAAAATTAAAATAAGAAATAGTTGGGCATGCATTTCATCATGTTAATGATGCAACTTTGTTTTTAAGATGCATTAGATTTTATTATTGTGATATTCCAAATATATGCAAGTGTGGTCTTGTATTAAAGGTCGAATTTTTCTAGAGAATATGATTAGCTTAGATTATTGAAAAACAAACTCAAATAATCACCATGATTAATTTAATGCAACATGTCCATTGTTATTTCTCTCTCTCTCTCTCTTACATGCAATTTTCATGATTCTTCATATATTATAATCATGTTACATTATTAGTGAAAGATTTATCATGTTGAAATTTGTTTGTGATGAAAAATTAGAAATATGATGTGTTTATATGTTTTCAACATTGTATAATATGATACTCATGCAAGGTTGCATTTTATTGTCATTAAATTCATAATTAATTAATTATTCTGAATAATATGCAAATCGCATGACCCACCATGCTAATTAATTTTTCAGATGGATTGAATCATTAAAGTATTATTTATTGGATTTTAAAATTAAATAAATTGAGTGAGATGCACAAGGATGAAAATTCCATCGACCTCGGCATGAGGGAATTTTTTCAAAAAACCCTTGAAAACTGAAAATTTAGGAAAACATCCTTGACCAATTTTTCTCGTAATGCACTTGATTGGGCTTTGTCCAAGCCTGCTTGAGGGCCCGAAACAGAGTTGGACATCTTAAAGCGAAGCTTGTAATGAAGTGGATTGGGCTCAACCAAATGGGCTAGGTGGGCGCGTAAGACATCTGCCAATTGGCTTCAAAAAGATGATGTTGGTGACAATTTGACATGGACTAAGTGCACGATGGGATCATGCCTAGCAGCGCGCCTGTGAGGGGCCAGGCCCATATGTGTGTCCTAAGTGGGTTAGGCCCAACCTGCCAACCTAGCAACGGTCTACAATGGGCCCCAATAATGATGTGATAAGTTCTTAACCCTTCGTCATGTTTTTGATAAATTTTTCTCATTTAAAATTCAATTTTAATGATTTAATAGTTAATTCATACTAATTTTGATGCTATGAATTCAATAGTACAGTCGAAATTTTGATTTGAGACTCAAAATTGATGTTTTGTATAACATGGATGTTTATCATGTTTAATTATATTTTACTTTTTATTATTACTTCTATCATATTGTTTTCTCCAAATTCAAAAACTTTACATTGAGAACTTTTCATCCAAAACTTTATCACTTCTTAAACGTACCTTGTAATTTTATATATGATATATATTTTTAAGAAAATAAAATAAAATACAAATAAAATATAGATGAATTCAAAGAAGAAAAATTCCTACAAAAGCAAGACCTATTAAAATCAACTTAGATCTATTAAAATATTGTAAACAAAAGATTCAATCTTTATTAGATAAAAAATTAATTAAACCAAGTAAATCTCCTTAGATTTGTTCTGCCTTTTATGTCAATAATGCAGCAGAAATAGAAATAGAAACGCCAAGATTAGTTATAAATTATAAACCTCTTAATAAAGTGTTAAAATGGATAAGATATCCATTGCCAAACAAAAAGGATTTATTAAATATAATTAGAATTATAAAAGCAAAATTTTTCTCAAAATTTGATCTAAAATCTGGATATTGGCAAATTCAAATTGCCGAAGAAGATAAATATAAAACTGCTTTTACAGTTCCATTTGGACATTACGAATGGAATGTAATGCCTTTTGGATTAAAAAATGTCCCTTCCGAATTTCAAAATATTATGAATGATATTTTTAATCCCTATAGCGAATTTATTATTGTCTATATAGATGATATATTAATCTTTTCCGACTATACACAGCAACATTGGCGTCATTTAAAAACATTTAAACATATAATTCATTATAATGGTCTAGTTCTTTCAGAAAGAAAAATGAAATTATTTCAGACAGAGATATCATTTTTAGGATTTAATATTAAAAATAAAACAATTCAACCCATTAACGGAGCAATTATATTCGCAGAAAAATTTTCAGATGAAATAAAAGATAAAACTCAATTACAAAGATTTCTTGGATGTTTAAACTATATTTCAGAATTCTATGAAAAACTAGCTTATGATAAAGGAATTTTATTGCAAAGACTCAGAAAAAATCCCTCTTCATGGACAGAAGAACACACTAAAGCTGTAAAAAAATATAAAAGAAAAAGTTAAATATCTTCCATGTCTACATTTAGCTGATCCAGAATTATTTAAAATTGTAGAAACAGACGCCTCTGATATAGGCTATGAATGAATATTAAAACAAAAAAATGATGAAGATAAAGAATAATTAATTAGATATACTTCGGGATTATGGAATGAAACCAGATTAAAATACCCAACCATCAAGAAAGAAATGTTAGCTATAATTTTGTGTATAACAAAATTTCAAGGTGATATAATAAATAAACTATTTTTATTACGAGTAGATTGTAAAGCAGCAAAACATATTATAGAAAAATATGTTAAAAATAAAGTTTCTAAACATATATTTGCTAGATGGCAGGCTGCTTTGGCCCAATTTGATTTTCAAATTGAATATATTAATGGTAAAAATAATGTTCTTCCTGACTTTTTATCTAGAGAATTTTTGCAGGAAAAGCATTGATATGGCGTCCAGCTCGAAAGCCACCCCTTCTTCTCCCGCATCTTCTTCCTCTTCCAAAACTCCTCCTCTTCCTAAGAATTATAATTTCGAATTACATTCAAACCAGATATTTATATATCTCGAAAAACTAGACTTTGAACTTTGTAAGTCCAAAAACCTTGAGGAACATTTTTCCTCAAATGATAAAGAAAATAAAATTATACAAGAAACCGGTCGCCAGATTTATCAAAAATATCTTCCAAAATTTGAATGGTTTATTCCCACTGCTCCTGGTAAAAATGTGAAATTTTATGAAATAATTTTATTATAAACAAACTCTATAACTCTGGAGCATGTCACAAAACAATACAAAGAAGATATGATTATTTATTCAAAGATCTGATACCAATATAAACCCAGGAATTAACACGACGGAAAACACAAACACAATAATTAACACAATAATGTTAATATAATGTTTTCTAAATTTTTTTATATATGGAATAATCCAAGCTAGTTGTTCTTTGCAGAATTGATGATATTGAGATGAAGATTCAGATTGTAACTGGAGGGTTAATTGATATTCCTGTTGTCTTAATATTCTTAATTGTTTACACAATTGAGCTAACAATAACATTATGACATAATATTCATGGGGATATAAAAACAAACTTTCATTAAAGCAATAAAACAAACTTTCATTAAAGCAATAAAACAAACTTTCTTACAAGAGAGGTAGTCGGAGAGCTTGGAGAAGAGCAACTCAGATGAACCTCAAGAACTTCACACCTCAAGTACACTTCACACTTACAGAATACAAGACTTAGAGCTTGATATTTTCTTCGATACTCTTACAACGGAAAGACTCGAATATTTATATACTCTAAAAGCAACACGGACTTCAAAGGAAGTTAAGTCCGGACGGACTTAAAAGGGTGATAAATCCGGAATACTGTAAGGAGGGAGACGTGTCCTGGATATGGTGGAGTCATACAATTCCCTCTTACCAAAGCACTTTGCTTTTGCTTTTCTTTAAACAAAAGATAAGATTCCTTCAAATAGTAACTTTTCTTGTTGCTACTCTCCACCTTTTTCAAAAGCAAGAATAGTGGCTGTCGGAGAATAATTCAAGAGATAAGGATGCTGACGAGATATCCATCTGGTCATCATCAGTCTGGTTGAAGAATAAAAATTCAAAAGCTTTGAGCCTCTGTTCTTTTTCTAATAAATTCTTAAAATCTCTTTTAACCATTCGCGAAGCAGATTTGAAGGCTTCTTTACTTTCAGCCGATCTTCCCATTGGGCCTTCAGCAGGAGAGGAACATAGGGATTCGGCAACCATGGATGCCTTCTACTCAGCACGGTGTTGACGCCATTTATAAGATTGAAGAATGTTTTCATAATCAAACTTGGGCCACCATTTTAAATAGGAAGAATAAGCCATATAAGATGTGGTTTCTGAATCTATAAAGAATGAAAATTCCTAGCAAACTATCCAAGAAATAGATTCTTGGATTATAAAATCATTTAATTTTTGCGGATCAGAAATACTAAAAGATAAGTGAGAAATAAGATCATCTGGTAATATAGATTTTTCAAAACCCCGGCATTCCCAAAATCTTTCAAAAAACCAAATTGGGAGGTCTTGAGAAGGATTTATAAGATTAAACCTGATCCACCAGGAGTGTGAAAAATAAATATTTTGCCTAAGAAAGACTTTTCTCCAGACATCCTGATAATCCCAAAAATTAAATTTTGGATAAGTATAATATCTCTTTGAAGTTTCAGAAAAGGGAATATAAGAATTTGGATCACTGACAAGCCAGTTTCCCAAAGATAAAATCATTTTAATAAACATCTTTGAATAAATAATCATATCTCCTTTGGGTTGTTTTGTGACATGCTCCAGAGTTATAGAGTTTGTTTGTAATAAAATTCTTTCATAAAATTTCACATTTTTACCAGGAGCAGTGGGAATAAACCATTCAAATTTTGGAAGATATTTTTGATAAATCTGACAACTGGTTTCTTGTATAATTTTATTTTCTTTATCACTTGAGGAAAAATGTTCCTCAAGGTTTTTGGACTTACAAAGTTCAAAGTCTGGTTTTTCGAGATATATAAATATCTGGTTTGAATGTAATTCGAAATTATAATTCTTAGGAAGAGGAGGAGTTTTGGAAGAGGAAGAAGATGCGGGAGAAGAAGGGGTGGCTTTCGAGCTGGACGCCATATCAATACTTTCCCTGCAAAAATTCTATAGATAAAAAGTCAGGAAGAGCATTATTTTTACTATTAATATATTCAATTTGAAAATCAAATTGGGCCAAAGTAGCCTGCCATCTAGCAAATATATGTTTAAAAACTTCATTTTTAACATATTTTTCTATAATATGTTTTGCTGCTTTACAATCTACTCGTAATAAAAATGGTTTATTTATTATATCACCTTGAAATTTTGTTATACACAAAACTATAGCTAACATTTCTTTCTTGATGGTTGGGTATTTTAATCTGGTTTCATTCCATAATCCCGAAGTATATCTGATTAATTATTCTTTATCTTCATCATTTTTTTGTTTTAATATTCCTCCATAGCCTATATCAGATGCGTCTGTTTCTACAATTTTAAATAATTCTGGATCAACTAAATATAGACATGGAAGATATTTAACTTTTTCTTTTATATTTTTTACAGCTTTAGTGTGTTCTTCTGTCCATGAAGAGGGATTTTTTCTGAGTCTTTGTAATAAAATTCCTCTATCATAAGCTAGTTTTTCATAGAAATCTGAAATATAGTTTAAACATCCAAGAAATCTTTGTAATTGAGTTTTATCTTTTATTTCATCTGGGAATTTTTCTGCAAATATAATTGCCCCGTTAATGGGTTGAATTGTTTTATTTTTAATATTAAATCCTAAAAATGATATCTCTGTCTGAAATAATTTCATTTTTCTTTCTGAAAGAACTAGACCATTATAATGAATTATATGTTTAAATGTTTTTAAATGACGCCAATGTTGCTGTGTAGAGTCGGAAAAGATTAATATATCATCTATATAGACAATAATAAATTCGCTATAGGGATTAAAAATATCATTCATAATATTTTGAAATTCGGAAGGGACATTTTTTAATCTAAAAGGCATTACATTCCATTCGTAATGTCCAAATGGAACTGTAAAAGCAGTTTTATATTTATCTTCTTCGGCAATTTGAATTTGCCAATATCCAGATTTTAGATTAAATTTTGAGAATAATTTTTCTTTTATAATTCTAATTCTATTTAATAAATCCTTTTTGTTTGGCAATGGATATCTTATCCATTTTAACACTTTATTAAGAGGTTTATAATTTATAACTAATCTTGGCGTTCCTCTTTCTATTTCTGCTGCATTATTGACATAAAAGACAGAACAACTCCAAAGAGATTTACTTGGTTTAATTAATTTTTTATCTAATAAAGATTGAATTGTATAACATGGATGTTTCATATCATGTTTAATTATATTTTACTTTTTATTATTACTTCTATCATATTGTTTTCTCCAAATTCAAAAAATTTTACATTGAGAACTTTTGATTCAAAACTTTATCACTTCTTAAACGTACCTTGTAATTTTATATATGATATATATTTTTAAGAAAATAAAGTAAAATACAAATAAAATATTAAGTTTATATATTTCTCACAATTCTCAACCTATCTTTGATATCAAATTAAATGACAAAAAGAACCAAATTAAATACAAATGTTACACGCAGTATGGGAAAAACAAAACTATTAATTCATAACCCATGATGGTTACCAAATTTATTACACCTTTTACTTTCTTTTCCTCCCTATCATATGTCTCATCCAAGTGTCATGTTTTAACAACCGTACTTTCTTTCCTTCTCCCTCATTTGTCCTGTCAAGTGTTAAGTTCTAACAACCTTATCTATCCTCCCTCTTCACATCTTCTACTTCCCCATTCTCTCTTTATAATTCTTCTCCATCTTCCCCCCTTTATAATGACAATTACTTCATCCTCCTTTATCTCTCTTTTGATTTTTTCCTCTCCCTCAAAGTGGTTTTTTCCTTCTCATCTTTTCCAATCTTTTCTTGTCTTTAGTCAGCTACTTCTTCATTTTTTCATTCTTTCTCTCTCATTCTTCTTTCGTCATTAAGTAGCAACTTCCTTTTCTTAGAACAAGTTTGATTAAAAAAATTGGTTAAATTGTCCATTTAATTAGTTTCCACCGATTAGATTACCCTAATTGGAAAATTGAGGTGGACTAGACTAGCATAATAGGCCGTTCATAGTCGAAATAGTCCGACATTCAATTTTTATAACTACAAATTTTCATATTTATGTGGGCCAAGTTTGAGCTCAATTGGAACCCAAGCTGGAGTTAGGAGTGTAAATTAAGTTAGGTTAACTCAGGCTGGGATATTCTTAATCTTAACTTTATTTGTAAAATGTTAACTTATACCTATGTTTAACTCTATTATTCAAACTTAAACCCAACCCTAAAATAAACTCATATAAATTGGTTTTGTTTGGTTTACAAACTGGGTTAATAATCGTATAATATTTAAATCATTTTTCTTAATTAATTAATTTTAAAATATAAATTTTATATTAAAAAATAAAAATTAATCATTTTTATGGAAATATATTCTAATTTGTGATTTATACTATAACATAATTGCTAAGTAATCATATTTCGAAATAATGATGCCTATTTAATGGTTATGTATCATATGATTCTATGTACCAATTTTAAAGTAATAGTTAGATATGATTGATCTTGTTTGATTAATTTTAGATAATCTTTTATATTTTATACTAACACACAAAAGTTGATGAACATCCAACCTAAAGTAATTAATTTGGAAATTCTATTTGGATTCAATCCATTCATGTAATTTATTTTTAATCCTATGTTTAACTCTATTATTCAAATTTAAACCCAACCCTAAAATAAAGCCATATAAATTGGTTTTGTTCGGTTTATAAATTGGGTTAATAATCGTATAATATTTAAATTGTTTTGCTTAATTAATTAATTTTAAAATATAAATTTTATATTAAAGAATAAAAATTAATCATTTTTATTGAAATATATTCTAATTTGTGATTTATACTGTAACATAATTGCTAAGTAATCATATTTTGAAATAATGATGTCTATTTAATGGTTATATATCATATGATTCTATATACCAATTTTAAAGTAATAGTTAGATATGATTGTTCTTGTTTGATTAATTTTAGATAATCTTTTATATTTTATACTAACACAAGAAAGTTGATGAACATCCAACCTAAAGTAATTAATTTTGAAATTCGGTTGGATTAAATTCGTTCATGTAATCTATTTAAAAAAAAAACGTCTAACCCAAACCTACAGTAATTTGGGTTTGAGATGGGTGGGTCCGAAGGGTAACCTTATTTACGCTGAGGAATGATCCTGTTAGCCCAGACAAAGTAAATGTCTCACTTAGTCCACCTCGAAAATCCTATTTAAAACTACTTTTTTTGTTTTTTCTTTATACACTTATTTATTTAAGTGTATTTAAGAAATAAATCAAGTTTTACTATTTTTGTATATGTGTGTATCTTTTTTTTAAAATTTTAAAAATAAGGATATTTTAAATATATATGTACACATAGATGTTTAAAAATCTAACAAAAAAGACAAATATATTCGAAAATTATAAAACTTAGTCTATATATTAAATACATTTAGATAAACAAGTACATGAAGAAAAAAGTAAAAAAAAAATGTTAAAAATAGGTTTTTAAAGGTAAGTTAAGTAAGACATTTACTTAAGGGTGTGTTTGTTAACGATGAAAAGTTGTCAAGTTAAAACTTTTCAATCTAAAACTTTTTACTCTCCACAACTATCCTATTTTTTAATTATTTCTTCACATTTTTCTATACAACTACCCTACTTTTCAATCATTTCTACACCACTACCAACACAATAAACCTATCTATTTCAACTTTATCCTATTTATTCCTCATCATTACCCCTATCATATCACATCATTTGACAACTTTTTATCTCTAAAACTTTTCATCAAAAGTTTTATTCATTCCCAAACACCCGGAGTTGATCGGTCACTTCTCACTTACGCACTACTCTCATCCCTAATTGCGGACGACACGGAGAAGGAACCCGAGAACCCGACTAGCAACCCGACTCGAGCGTAAACGAAGCCCTAAAGAGTAAAGAGTCGTCCTCTCTTACGCTACAGCTGCTCACCTCAGCATCTCCATCCCTGCTTTTCGTCCCTCGCTCTCATCGGCTTCACTCTTCCGCGATCCACACCAACCAAATTGTCTCCGCCCCCAGCATTGGAGCATTGACATCCTCGCGTCCCGATCTCCCCACTCCCCTCCTTCGCACGTCCAACCCAGGAAGCCCTGCCTCTCTCTGTCCGTCTCTTGCATCCACTGTCACTGCTGCAAATTGCTACCTGCTGTGCGGCTGACTTTGCTGTTTTCTATTGATAATCGAAATTCAACTGCTTTTACTTCGGTCTTTATCTGTCAAAAAAAAAAAAAAAATCTCTTGGCAGGGTATGTTCCTAAATATTTCAATAGCCCTTTCCAAATTCATTGATCAGTTTTCTAAGCGTCTTATTGCCTCAGTTTTAGTGCCATGGTCGGTTAGCAGGGAAAACAAGTACTCTTCTTATGCTGCTTTTCTCTCTTTTTTTTGAATTCGGTTTCTTTCCATATCCCTGAAGTCAATTGTCTGTTTGCATGGGATGTTGAGAAACTTTTTGGTTTCGCCTTGGTGAATTCTAGCTGAATGTGCATTTACTGGCTGCTCGATCGTGTTTTGATCCTGTTACTTGCATTTTTTATTTGAAGGATCTCGCTCGAGGAGCAAAATGCCAAGATTTCATGTCGATGGTAAAGTCATTGAGGGAGTCGACTTATTGAAGAAGCGGCATGGACCCTGGCGGGCGGACGTCTGGCCATTTGCCATTCTTTACATCGTTTGGCTTTTCGTTGTCATACCTAGCATAGACTTTAGTGATGCCGCTATAGTTCTTGGGGGACTGGTTGCCTTTCATATACTGGTTCTGCTGTTCACTGCATGGTGGGTGGATTTCGGATGTTTTGTTCAGTATAGTAAGGTATGCTCCTTTGGAGGATCTTGAGCGAAAATTCATTCATCATTTTAGAGTGCTCCTAGTATAATATTTTAAGTTCCACTCTTGAGCTCTCTTCAATTGTTGTGGCCTCCCTTGCGATCACGATCGTTGAGCCTTAGTAGAACTAACTGATGCCATGCCACATGTCCTGTTCTCCTGCTTTTTGGTGCTTCTGTGCAAAGTGATTCATTTTATTTTTACATGGTAGATGTAACGTTTGCAGTTCCGGTGTTTATATTTCTATAAGTTTGAGGTTGATGATTTTCAAGTCCCTTTTTTTCCAAAGAGATTTTCATGTGATCTCTTTAGAAAGCTCTTTAGAAAAGTCCCTTGTAGTGTGTAGTGAAAGATGTACAGAATATCAACATATAAGCCCATAAACTTGGTTAAACTAAGCTTGATTGTAAAGGACATTTTTAGGTATTGCCCTCAAAAAAAGTTAGAAGTTATAACATGCTAGTGGGTTCATGTCATGTGGATTCATTCTAAGAAGTTAGAATTTTAATTTACTTGAGATTATATTTTATCTAATTCAATCATCAATGAAAAAACTCAACACAGTTCCCCTGACATAGGTTCAGATGATTGAGTCAGTTTAGCTAATCTTCAATTCGAGTAAGGTTGAGCATGTGTTTTCAAACATCGCTTGACTGTAAAGCCTGATGCTGTGGCCTTATGTCTAAAATTTTTGAATAGGAATTTTTATATGTGAAGAACTTTAAATGTCAACAATTTTCTTAAAATTTCATTATAACTGCAGTAACATGGCCTCTTTGCTCCTGCTTAGGGCAAGGGGACCTTATATCACAACATTTTGGAGCTTCTAGACAAATGAAGTTGGAAAGAGAAATATTAACTGAATGTTTTATGTTGATATTATAATGGTAGAACTGTAGAAGTCTTGTAAGCCATCCCCACTGAGAAAAATCCCCAATTATACTTGTGTGATACCAAGGGGATGTTTGGAAAGGCGAAAGTTGTGGAAAATGTAGTATTTGGTGGGAGTAGAAAATGAAATATTTTGGAAATTGTGTGATTGATATGAAATGATAGGGTAAGATGCGAATAAATAAGTTTGTTAGAAGGTAGTCGATAGGGAAAATGATTAGAATATAGGGGTAAAAGTGAAAAAATATGATGATTGATTGATTAATGAGGTGCCTTGAAATCCGTGCTCCCACCATTTCCCATCCATGTTTCCCACAACCTATTACCAAACGTCCCCCAACAGTGCAAAAATTCTTTGGGAACTCCAAAATCTCCACGAATGACGCTAATAATGGTAAGAGAATATCATTGTGTAATTACTAGGGGTGTGTTTGACAATTGATAGAAAATGTCAAGTTAAAACTTTTCAATCTAAAACTTTTCACTCCCCACAACTATCATATTTTTTAATCACTTTTTCACATTTTCATATACAATTACCCTACTTTTCAATCATTTCTACACAACTATCCACACAACTAATCTATTTATTTTAACTTTATCCTCTTTACTACTCATCATTACCTCTATCATATCACATCATTTGACAACTTTTACTGTCCAAAACTTTTCATGATAAGTTTTATTCATTACCAAACACACCCTAGATAAATGAAGAACTGTTTTCAAGATTATTTATCAATTTAGAAAATCAGAAAACAGATTTCGTCTATAGAAATTATACCGGGAAATGGAGTTGTATTGTTCTTCTAGTTGTCCTCATCTACTTGAATACGGTTTCTGTGGTGGCCTCAGCGATGATTACTTCATTCTAGCATGGCCTATTTTAGAAAAAGATATTTTAGTTTTGTTTATAAAATATCAGAGAGAAAGTGTCTGTTTCCATCTCCTGCATTTTATATTTCAGGCCAAACTTTTGAATTACTGTTGCTGTTTTGTGTACATCTTTCTTAAAATAGAACATCTGCTGTTTCTATTTCTGGCAATGAGTTATGAGCTGTTGAGCTTTACAAATGAATATTCATTACGAATCATATTATACTGTATAGGATTTTCCTTTTCATTAAGGAAGCTGATTTACAGGAAATTTGATTTTTTTTTACTGTTTATTTTCTTTTTGTAAAGAGGGAAAACAGTGAAAAGGTATCGCTCTTTACAATCCTCTTCCACTACTTTTTTATGATTTCAAATCACTATTCTTTTTTCATAGAAGAATCATTTGGTTATATTTTTATTCACTCTATTTCTAATCTTCTCATGAAATCTCAAGATTTACAACATTTCCTTTTTTTCCTCGACTTTCTCATATCCCCTTTAGTAATTCAGAAGTTTTCATTGTTTTTCTGATACTCTCTCCCAAGTAAATTTGTTTGGAATTTGGCCTTCTTATGAATGCAGTCAAATTTTAAGGAGAAAAGGGATTTAGGTCATTATTCTGTTTTAGAGGAAAAGTCTTGGATTTAATGGCTGTTATACAAAGCCAACTCAGCCAGGATTTCACCATTGTTATCATTAGCGATTACTCTATCATTCACAAACATTTCCACTGTACTCTCTTTTCTTCTGTTTTCTTTTTCATCATTTCAGTTGCATATTTTGCATTAGATTATGATTGTTTTCTTCTCGTGTTTTCCCAGGTGAAGGATATACATGATGCAGATGCTTGCAAAATCATCCCTGCAAAATTCTTGGGGTCGAAAGAAATTATTCCCCTCCATTTCCGCAGACCCGTAAGCTTACAGATACTCTGATTCTGAAAAGTCTGAAACCATATTCTAATGTTTGGTAGCATATTAATGGTGAATGTGGAATACGAGAATTTATTCTCCCATTTATTATAAAAGGAAAAATTTTTCAATGTATCAACGGCATACTAATGTTGAATGAAATATAATAGACTGATCCTCTAATGCCACGGGCTAATGCCATAACCCAAAAAAGAAAACGTATAGTTATTGTAGGAAATATTCAAATATATGCTCAAGAAACTGAATATCCTGACAAAGGTTTCTCTAAAGAGACAAATTAGTTCTCTTATCTCCTATAAGAGGTTG
This sequence comes from Annona cherimola, assembly GCA_030490835.1. NCBI lineage: Eukaryota > Viridiplantae > Streptophyta > Magnoliopsida > Magnoliales > Annonaceae > Annona > Annona cherimola. Next base: position 29,214,538 of record CM059971.1, on the reverse strand, counting down.
CAGCTCTGTTTAGTTGAATTGCAGAGAATCCGGACTGTTCTGTCAGCTGCTTCTTCTTAAGCAGAAATAGCATAGTTCTTTTCTTATCTTTCTCTTTCCAATTTCGTATAATTTGAAGTAAATCTCTGAGATTTTTCTGATGAGCTTCATGAGTCAAAGGAGTGGTTTCTCAACAAAGTTAGGCACTTTGTTAGTCATGCGCCCTATTGAAAAAACGCAAGATCTGGTAAGCTGCTTGCGTAGAGAATGGCCATATATCTGATACAGAAGAACATATTAGGTTAATACTGAAAGCAATAAAACAAAAGTAAAAGAGTGTAACATCAACAATGTATGAAATGATTCTCTCACAAAGTGATAATGATAAAATATATAAATTTTCTATGCACGCCATGTGTTGATTAGGAATATAAAAAATGCACGAATAAAAAGTTAGCCATACTCTTTCAATAGGTGCAGATAGATGAAAATGGAAAAAAGAAAGAAAGAAAAAGTATTATTTATATAAGAGATGATTTGTATATTATCTAATATTTATAAAGAAACATGGAGAATATTTGTGCTTGTTGGATTTTTTTTTTTTTTTTTTGATGGAGAATAATTGTGTTTGCTGGTTAATTTTGATGCTAAGAACATCATATACTTTTTGATTAATCTTAAGTCTTAATTGTCCACTTGAGTTGAACAAAATCTTTTGGTGAAAGTATTTAAATATAAATTTAAGAGACTACCATACCTGATGAAGAATCAACTGAAGGCAATGATCCGGACCATCTCAAAAATTGTGCAAATTTATGTGTCAACATCCTGCAGAAAGTAAAATTGTTATCGTATGAATCTACTGTAAAATTCTGCAATGTTATATGATTCTGTGCGATTGTGTACTGACCCAATTGATGATATCTAGCAGTCAGTATACAAGATCTTTATAAGCCTTAATGCAAGTTATTATACATACTGTGTCAAAAGTTTTTCATAAAATGTTCTGCCGGAATTGAGACTTTGTATTTCACCTACCCCCCACCCAACCCAAAAACCTACTTTTTGTGATCTGTAAATTTGTTGGTAGATCAGCTTTTGGTCCTTGTAGTATCAGTTCCAATTTGATGCTACAAGTGTGTAAACATTCCAGTTCAGATGGGTTGAATTTGGTGCCATTTATGAATGATAATTATGGATTACTGACCGATAAAGATCTTGATATCAACTTATTCAATCCTCATTACTCACAATGTAAGCACCCTTGGGTAATTGGGACTTGCAAACATTCAAATCTTCGTGAATGAATCTTTAGTTTGCAAGTCTCATGATGCCTCTTAAGATAGTGGGGTGCTGATTTCAGTTCTCAATTGTTGAATTCTGGCAAATATAGAAATCATGAACACTCATTGTTCATTTTTAATCCCATTGTCCAGGAAATTAGAAATTACATGCAACAAATGCAGTTTCGTCAATATAAACAGCATGATCAGTTGTCACTAGTTATGGATCAGTGCTACGTGATATATTTTCCTGCCCTTTCTTCATATTTCATCAGGGGATATTTGGATATAAATTCCTCCATATCACTTTTGGAATAGTTTCATAGGTAAAGTTCAATGGGATTTGAAAGTGGAATTACTTATATGGTGAAAAACTATTGCAAATTATTTGCGTAGTACTCATTTCTTGTTCTGAAGGTCTGAATTAGGAATTGGCTTGGAAAAAGGCATACTTCTGATGCATTAGGTGATGCAGATCAAGAGAACAAATCAGCTTTTTAGATAATTTTAACTGCTTTGATTTCATAGGATTTAAGGCACTTTCTAGTAAGATTAGTGGTGTAAAGCTATCTCCCGCCACACTTCTCAGAAAAATAATTTGACATCTCAACTACCTAATTACCCTACTTTTTTCCATTTTGCTCAAATATTCCAATCAATTTTTAATGCAACTATCCCATTTTTTCCCACTCTACACTCATTATATTACATCACTTTCACACTTCTCAAAATGTTTCCTTCTTCACTTTCCACCTCCCTCCCTGCTCACATTACCAAACGGTGCCTATGTATTTGAAGATGTTTTATATTTTGAGTCATAGATAGTTTTCTCAGTAAATCATTGTTTTCCTTAAATTTTGGCAGCATGAATTCAGTCTTTACAAGCGTTAAAATAGCTCAATCTGATTGGTTATTGAGTTAGTATTCAACTGGGATTCAGATTGCACAAATTTAATATTGCTTTGGACATTGTGCATATAAATTTGTCTCATAAGAGAATAGCAGATTTTGGTGCATTTTCATCATTGTTGTTTTTCCCATCTATAATTAGGTATTAATAGATAGCTTCATACAGAATACACAGTTCTTTGGTGAATTAAAGTTTTCTTTTGAATCTATCCCAAGATTGAATTGTGTTTGATGGTGCCCTTGGGTGCGTTACCTTAACTTATGAGTGATTCCTAAGGCTCTTTCTTCCATATCTTCTGTTTTTATTCTAAAAAAACCTCTTTTCTCTTCTCCTACAGCAGCCCTGAATTAATTTCTAAAATTCTCTAAAACAGAGAACCCTAACCTTCTCATTTTAATTAATCAAAGCGGAATTTCTCAATCCTTGATATTGTTCTGTGTCATTAGATCTGTTTGGGAATCAACAAAAGTGGTGGTAGAGAGGAGGACAGTTGAATTTAAAGAAAAAGAAGAAAAAAGTAATTGAGAGGTGATAAGATTTAGAGATTGAAGTAAAGTGAATGAAAAATAAATAAGTTAATTGACGTGATGGGATGAGGGTTAGAAATTGAAGTAAAATGCATAGAAATAGATATGTTTCTTGGATGAAAGCTTTGGAAGTGATGATTGAAAATTTATGTACTGGCAATGGAAAAAGTTGTATTATTAGGAATTCCTCTGCTTAAATAGCCTATACTCTTTCCCACAGTCTCATGATGTTTTTCTTGATGGACATTACATTGTTTTTGGTATCAATGATGTCAACAAATTTCATTTTAACTGTTCTGTAGTAATTATAATGGCATTCATGCTCAGAACAATACAAACATTCCTATTTATGAAATGCATTTTTTTTGAGTAATATTTATAACATACGTTTTATTTGTTTGTTCAAGTGGAAGCTATGTGCTTTTTTGTGGTTCAGATTTTAGTCTTGGTTGGTTTTGTTAATAAGATGAAGAAAAAGATTATAAAATATGCAATTGTTATACTGTTACCACGGAAAGCTACTTTTCATAAATGTTGCCTTCGGCAGTTGTAACTTTTGTTTCTCAATGTATATTTTTGATCTATTCTTTGTTTATCGAACAATTCTTAATTTTCTCCATATTTTTTAAATTCATTTCTATCTAAAAAAAAGTTCAGCAATACATGTTTATGATTTCTTATATTTGGGTTATTATTTCGAATTTGCTCCATATTTTTAATTCATTTCTAAACGATGAGATCGGCAATACTAGTTTATGATTTCTTATAATTGGGATATTATCTTGGATAGCTATAAATCCCTAGTTAGTGATAAGACCAACATGATCGAGACTGCATCATGGCTATGATTCTTTTACATTTATTCTGTTTCAGTTTATTAAATTTAGATTTCAAAAAATGAGTAACTAGTGAGTTACATTGCAACTAAAAAAGTCGAAGTGGAATATGTGTGCAACTTTCACTGTTTCTACATGTCATTGCCATGCCTAACCATTTCTTAGTTTTATCCACTGCTTTCTTTGGTGTTTAATTGGGTGGCATATTTTTTCATTGAATGAATCCACAATTGTGCAGTCAGCAGGATCATCCTCCTCACCTGTGGACATGGAAGAAATATATTTTGACTTTAGAAAGCAGCGCTTCATTTTTTCGAAAGAGAATGATACCTTTTGCAAACTCCCTTACCCTTCAAAAGAAGCATTTGGATATTATCTCAAAAGTACTGGCCATGGAACAGAAGCAAAAGTTCTCTCTGCCACCGAGAAGTGGGGACGCAATGTGTAGGTTCATACTCACCTATTTCATCTTCTTCAATCTCCGAAAGGGACAACTGTCAATGCTGTTCTATTTTCAATGTGGGCTTTCTTTTCGAGTTTGTAAATGATATACTTTAAATTAGACTATAATGTTATCCGTTGTATATTCTTCCTTTATTTTTATTTCCTTTTTGTCTTTTACTGTTTGTCACGTGATTGTTGGGAATATTATATATCATTTTATTTATGACATAAATATATGAATTTTCTGTACAATGTTTGATTCTGTATTCAGACGTCTTCTTGTTATTCTACATGATGGAATTCTTACATCCTGGTATATGCACTTGTTAATGGGAGTAGGAATTAAAGCTTTAAACTCCAATGGGCTTTACCTTTTATTGCCTTTGAACTTGCAAATTCATTGTAGCTTCCAAATGTTGTTTATATATATTATAATTATAATTGAACTTGCAGTGGTCTTTCATGATCATAATGCAGGAGCTGCAGATGATGTTTATTGTACCTGGTCCACACCTAATTTTGCCAACAAAATTCCTATATCTGGGATTTTTTCATTACTACCAAGAAAATTTTTATAACCTCTATTTTTGCTTACATAGTGATCCAACCGTCCTGCCCTTCTATTGGTAATTCTTCATCATATGGGTTTTATTATTCTTACTATTTGAATACTTTTGACTGCTTAGGATCTGGGCTGTTTCCCTTTCAACTTGATTATGCATTAGGCTACACAGTTTGGTTTTCCCCTTAGAAAAAGAAAACCAAATTATGATTTATGAAAATTGAAAACTTAGTAATCTATGGAAAGTGACAAAAAATGTTAGAAGATGCAGAAGAGAAAGGAAGAAGAGGATTTGTAAGATACTGGAAAACCATATGGAAGAGCTGTTTTTTACTAATATCTTGAATTTGATTTTCCCTGTTTGCTTTGTTTGTTTTTGTAGAATCTTGTGGAGAACTGTTGCATGAGGAACTTGCCAAGAGTATTTCGTGAACTACATAATGGCATTGCTGTTTTTTTTTGTGTTAATGTTCACATTTGGCGGTTGCTTTCAGTTCCTATTGCTATGGCACTGGCATTTTTATTCATGCATTTAAATTTCAATTTCACAATGCATCAATGTTATGGAACTTCCTGCTTTGTGTTTATTATTGCTTACTTCTTAACTGACATATATGATGATCATGGGGCTTTTGTTGATTTTGTAGCTTTGAGTATCCTCAACCTACATTCCAAAAATTGATGAAAGAACACTGTATGGAGCCCTTCTTTGTGTTCCAGGTTAGTGAATCTAAGCATGTATTTCCTGCTGTGATTTATTTAATTATTTATTCACTTCCTTTTTGTCCATTTAAACTGCCAATATATTTTTTAAGGCTGCTATTTCATGTCTTCAGGTCTTCTGTGTGGGTCTCTGGTGCTTGGATGAATATTGGTACTACAGTCTGTTCACACTTTTCATGCTATTTTTGTTTGAGTCAACCATGGCGAAAAGTCGGTTAAAGACGCTAACTGAGCTTAGGCGTGTAAGAGTCGATAGTCAGACATTGATGGTGCATCGTTCTGGGAAGTATGTCCTTACTCTTCCCTGTAAGTTGTTGGAAATAATGTTTTAGCCTTTTGTATTGAACTGTTTTGTTCGCAGGTGGGTGAAGCTTACTGGGACAGATCTTCTTCCTGGAGATGTGGTATCCATTGGACGTTCATCTGGTCAAAATGGAGAAGAAAAATCTGTTCCTGCAGATATGCTTATTATTGCTGGAAGTGCAATTGTGAATGAAGCTATTCTGACAGGCGAGTCTACTCCTCAGTGGAAGGTGGTTCTCATTTCTTTCCCTTTCGGTTTTATGCTTTTTGTGTTTTGGTAGGGCATTGCATACTTGTGGTGGGTTTCACTTGATCTGCATTCCAAGGTATTTAAACACGCACCAGCTGAAATGATCTTCAGTGCAAATCAATTGGTCAATGACCATTGTGCATTAAGGGAGCAGTTGGGAATTGGTAATTGGTTGGAATGGATTATGAAAAGTGAAGTGTGATGTGCTATGATAAGGATAAAATGGAAATAAAATAGGAATAGATAGGGTAGTTATATGGAAAGATTGAGAAAATGGTTGAACTATAGGGGTAAAAATGGAAAAAATAAGGTGGTTAGATAGTTAAGATGTTAAATCGTAGCAAAAGATGAGGCAAAAGAATGGGAAGAGTGCATTCTATCCGTTCCATTCGCTGAATTCCAAAATGCTTTCCAAGTCTACATGTAAGGAAATTTCCGAAACCTCTTGAACACATGTTCAATATCTTAATGGTGCAAATTAATTAGAGTCAATCATTCAGACATTCCATTAAGTCTATATCTAATAGAATCTACAAAACCTCTCAAACACAAGTTCACTATCTTAGCCCCTTAGGAGGCAACAGGTCGTCCTCCCTCTAAACTGATTAGTGAGCTTCTCCCCTTCATTTGATCACTTCTTTGACTCTGTAGATATTATCAACTTTGTATAATATGATGGTAATAATCCATCAATGCTGTTTTTTCCAGCTTAATTGACATAGAATCAGGTTTTCTCATTTTCCTTCAGAAGAATGAAGGTAGACAAGAAAGAAAATAAAATGGCTTTAGTTGCCAACTGTAGAATTTATCTGTTTGTTTGATGTGTTTTTTATATAAGAAGGCTGATCTAGTGCACTCAAGTGCACCTGGGTGCAAAAACCCATTTAATTTTTTTTTATACAACTGTTAAGGTTAGTGTATTTAACATGTGTATCAAGTGTTGCCATTTTTGGAGATTATAAAATCCAAAAAAATATCTACAAATCTCTAAAAATGGTAAAAGTTGATACCCTTGTTAAATACACTTAGATTAACAATTGTATAAAAAAATTTTCAAAAAAATAAAAAATAGGTTGAATACACTCAGGTTCACCGAGGTTGAGTGCACCCAGGTGCATTTAAAAACATCCCTTCATATAATGGTATCAATGAGGTAATGCAACAAGCTAGTTATTGTTTTTCCTACAGGCTTCTTGTGAACTTAGAAATTGAAGGTTCCTGCAGTGCAGAGGTTTGTCACGTGCAAGCTAGGAAAATCTCGTCAAATGAATGAAAGAAACTTCATCAAATTGTTCTTGCCTTTAATGAGGCTTATAAGTGTTGTGTACTGTCGATGAAGACATTCATGCCATGGAACCTTATCAATCGGACAAAAAAATTAGAACAAATCATTCATACCTTTAAGAAGGCTTCTTATTGTTCAATATGTGGCAAAGGCAGTAAAAATTATGATAAATGCTTATTTTGCTGATATCCTATTGTTTTTTGTTCTCAGTAAGTTTTGCATTTTTGCTTAGTTTAGAAGGGATAGATGGGAAAGAAAATTTCTTTCAGTTGCTGAGAAAGATAGTAGCCAGCTGAGCAAGGAAGGTGTTTAGCAGGGTTATGATTATGGTAGAATAGTGAACTACAGAATAATTGTTCTGGCTTGGTAAATTGTTCTGATGGGATATTGTGGAAGATTATAGTTCAGAAATGTATTATAGTCAGTATATGGTAAAGTGGTGGAATATTTTGCGCAGGTTTAGTGATATGGAAGGCAGCGACGAGAGGGACACTTGTTAGCAGCATTCTGGTCTATGGTTGTGACAGGTCACAAGTTGGATATTGAGTAGACAGGTTGGAGTGTAGAGATTAAGGATGTATATGGTATTCGTGAAAACTTTTGAAAGAAAAGTTTTTGGTGAAAAAGGTTTTGAAATTGGAGTGTAGTTGTCAAAGGCATAGAGGGGTCTTGGGGCCTAGGCGCGAGACACTTTTAAGGCACGGGTCTAATTAAAGCAAGACACACTTTATGTAAAATTTATCAAAAAAATAATATTGCCTAAAAATAGTGAGTAATAAGATTAATATTCAGAAGGCAAATATATAAATAATTGCAAGAGATACTTTTATGTAGTAGCAATCAAATGGAAATAAAAAAAACCCCCTGAATCCAACTCAAGCCAAACTAACTGAAGCACATCTAAATATAAAAAAAAAAAATCGAATTTAAGAATTGTTCGGGGTAACGCTAGCTAAGGGGAAAAGTAGAAAGGAAGGTGGGTGGGACTGGTGAGTGTCGATTTAAATAAAAAAAGAGAAAAAGCAGAAGTTGCTAGAAGGTCATTATCTTTGTTAAAAGAAATAGAGATAGCCGAAGAGGGAGAAGGGAAAAAAAACACCGAAGTGTCAGACTTAGGCAACTGCGCCAAACAGAAACGGAGAGGAGAAGAACAACAACAAAAATAAGAAAGAAGAAAAAAATAAACGCAGTAGCAACAAGATTGCAACAGCAAAAAGGGGCAGACACGACTATGAAGAAGAAAATGAAAAAAAAAAGAAGAAGAAGAGAGAGAGGCTGTGAGGAAGAAGAAAAGAAAAAGAACCGGCACGAAGAAGGGTTTTTAACGATTTTGTATGCCCCATGCCTTGTGCCTCAAAATAAGGTGCACACTTGGTTCGCCTGTTTGAAGTGCCACACCTTGTGTGAGTGCAAGGCGTCGACCTTGTGCCTGACTGTGCTTTACGCCTAGGAGTGGGCTCAGCCATGCCTATGATAGGGGTAACTGATATGAATGAGAGAAAGTGATGTGATATGATGGGGGTAATAATGGAAAGTAACAAAATAAAGATAAAATAAATAGAGTAGTTGTATGGAAAATTATGAAAAAATGATTGAAAAGTAGAGTAGTTACATAGAAAAATGCAAAGAAAAGATTGAAAAATAGGGTAATTGTGGGGAAAAAGTTTTAGATGAATAATTTCTGTTTTCATGAATAACAAATGCATCCTAATGGGAAAAATTGTATGGAGAAGATCCTTGCATTTGAGAATTTAAGTGTACTAAAAGCCTGTTTGATTCAACTATAGCTTATTAGCTGATGGCTGATAATCAACTAAAGTCTAAAGCTGATAAACGGCCGAAGTCAAATTAGCAGATATTGTTTGGAATGCTTGAAATAAAATGACGTACGCTCTGTTATGCTTGATGTAGTTGAAGTTCTAAGGTTAAAATAATGGAAAAAAGACCAAAGTGCTTTACTCCTATGAATTTGGTGCAACTTGCATCCACTTAGGTTTTTCCATTTTTTTTAAGATCCAAGATATTCTATTCTGAAATTATTTTTATTAGATTTGCATGCAATGTAAGGCAAATATATGAGGTTAGTTAAAATCATATTTTGTAAGATTATATATTATAAAGCTTTCTGTCAAGTTGATTTTGTATAGTTAAGAGCATAGTTGTCAGAGGCGTAAGGCACTAGGTGCACCCAAAGCGCAAGGGGGTCTTGGGACCTTTGTGCAAGGTGCACTTTCAAGGTGCGAGTCTGACTGAAGCAAGATGGATCTTAAATAAAATGTCTAAAAAATTTATGGTATCTAAAACTAGCGAGTAAAAGTTATTTTTGACACTCAAGAGTCAAATACATGGACATCTACTACAATTATCAAGAGCAAAAAGAAAAAACTTAAAACACATTGCAAACCTAACACATAGCAATCATAAAATCTAAGGTCATCATTCACAATTAAATAACAATTCGTTAAGTCAAATTAAAAAAAAAATTCTCTCAAGAAAATATTAAAAAAAAAGTTTAAAAAGTACAAATCATTATCTACGAATAGCCCCATTCGATTTCTATCCTTCAACATCTTCTTTTGATTCAGGTTGAGTTGGCTCCTCAACACCACAACTCTAGCTGCATCAGTCCACATTAGTGAATCATCTTTAAAAACATAATTATCTTCTGACCCTCCCTCCATGTTTCCAATCAACAATTCATTGCTGTCATCAATATTTTTCAACGTAATCAGATCAATGGTATCATGTGACTTGTATTATTGCCTTAATGCTCTATTATACTTAATGAACACTAAGTCATCAAATGAGCTTGCTCTAGTATATTTCTTTTACTGTGAAGTTGCAATAATGTATAAAAATTAAAACGAATAAGAAGGAAGATATCAATATAATGGAAGTCTAAAAGTTTAATAACTTAAAGTAATAGGTAACTAACACACTTCAATTTTTTTCACATTTAGAAGAGTTTCAAGTAAGACCTGGAACTTTTTGAGCAAACCTTTGCAGGCTCGGAGTTGAATTACCATAAGAAGCCCGCCACTTAGCTTATAAATATTTTTTTTAATAAGTATCTTTTGAATAACCAAATGAAATTTAACTTTTAAATATAAAATTAACAACATATAAAATATAGAATTATCTGGCGCTATAATAGTTCTCTGCCTTACACCGGTGCTCATTTAGAAAAGACCCCTAGCCTTTTCGTATATTGTCAATACTTTTGCGATTTTTTCTTGTACAACTTCCTTAGGGACTAACCTTGCTATGCATTTATATAATCCTGTCACTTCCCTTTCATCATTTTCAATGTCAGGATGTGCATAGAAGTGTTCTGGATTTAAAAAGTATCTAGCTACATGCAATGGTCGTTGAGGTTGAACATGCTACCTATTGTCAATAACTCTGAAAATATCTTTATATTTACCTGCATTATCTTGAAAATATTTTGTAATTGCAGCTTTAGTTCTCTCTGTTGCCTCATAAATATATCCCGTTGGTAGTTTCTTTTCTCCATCCACCAACCGCAACACATGAACAAGATGACCGAGGATCTTCAATAAATGCACAATATGATTCTAAAAAGAAGGGCTCATAACAATTTGTCTAACCTTTTTTCTGCTTGCTCCCTTGCCCATTTGCTATTGTTCCATTCTTTGGAAGTAAACATCTTTCTCAAATTGCTCTTTTGGTGGTGGATGCTTGAAAGTGTGATAAAAGTTGTTGCAAATCTTGTCTTTGCAACTCTAGGAACTCTCTTTGGCTTGTAAATCGCTTCATCTAGTTCAATTCATTTGATTGTTTATATATAATCAGTTGGTATAATTTCATTCTTCAGTGTTATATGAAATGTTTTCTTCTTCCAAATATCCTCCAACATTAGATCTATGCAATGAGCAGCGCATGACATCCAATATAAATGAGGATATTTGGCCTCCAACAACCTCACTAAAAAATTAAATCAAACATATTTTAAAACAAATTATAAAATTATTAACATATTTATAGAAATATCGCAAATCTAAATTTAAATAAAATATTATGTTTTACCTGTAATTACATTATTAGACGCGCTATTGGTGACAATTTGATCCGCATTTTCGTGTCCAATCTTTTGTGCAAATTTATCTAATAACTCAAACATCTTCTCACTACTCTTTGCACGAGAAGGTGAGAGGAGGCGATCAGATTCAAATACAAGGTTGTTTTATTTGTGATTAAGATTATAAGTGACGTACTACCTATGACAAGAAATGCAACTGTCCTTCATGTCGCTGAGTTTGAGCATGAAGCGACTTAGAAGCATATTAGAACATAGTGCACATCGATAAAATGACGCTCTTGCAGATAACTTGATAGGATTCCTTATGCATTAATAGTTATAATGTGGCCACTAATGGCAGAACCCCTAGGATTTCCGTTTGCCATACTTCGCTGTTGCCACATACTAAGCTACATATAAATTAATTATAGATGTGTTGCCAAATAGTTCAGTTTATGATCTAGTCATCATGTCGTTTTCCGTCCTACCTCCTATTATTAAAAAGACTCCAAAGCGGTCTAAAATGAAGAGAGGCAAAAGTGTGGGAGAAAGCTCTGATAAACGTAGAAAGAACGTAAATCGATCAACTTTTCGTTGCTATAGATGTGGGAAACTTAGTCACACATGTGGACTTGTAAAGCTCAAGATAGCTTGCTTGATAGATAATCCAAATGGAATGCTAAGAAGAGGTAGATGAGACTTGATGCAAGGAAGAGGCAAAACTATTAATGGCTGTAGCTACAGGCGAGTAAACCGATACATATATTGCCTAGAATATTTGGCTACTTGAACTAAATTTGTTCTACTTCCTGTTATTTTTATAGTTTTGTTATCACAAGTACTCAATTGCATTGTGCCCATCGAAAATGAATCAAGTTCATTTCGGCCATGTGTCTGATAGAAAGAAGTTGCTTAAGACCTAGAGAATAGATGTCACGAGCCTTTAATCAACTAGCCAAGCATTGGTTGAAGAATCATAACAAAGCAGAAGTAAAATTTCTTACAATATGAACATTTGAGGTGAAGATTGTCTTCCACTGGTCATGTGTCTAACAAGTATAATGATATAACGACTTTAACATTGCATAGCTAAATGAGATGCTAGTTGGATCTTTTGAATTAAGCAGTAAACGTGCTCTTTTTGGAAGCTGATATCTAATTTCAGAAGCCAACTATGAATTTTTTCTCTCTCCTAGGAGAGTTTGTTTTGGTTTAGATGTGTAGGGGATGTGATTGTTATTGGTGCGGCTATGTTAGAAATTTGTTGGAAATTTGAATGCATGTGTGACGCGAATGTGTAGGGGATGTGATTGTTATTGGTGCAGCTATGTTAGAAATTTTGTTGGAAATTTAAATGCATGTGTGATGACAATTGGCTCTGCATGCTCAAGCATATATGACAAATTTTTGTTTTGGTGTTGAAGAGGAGATAAGACAAAATTTTGTTTGAAATTTAAATGCATATGTGATGATAGTTGCCTACTTGGAGTATGATTATATACATTATGATGTATTTTAGGCTAAAAGACAACATTCGATTATTTTAACAATTAGTTATATTTTTTGATTTTTTTTATAAACTTGTTTTCCTAAGTGTTTAATTTATATATAAAGTTCTGCCACTTTACAATAATTTCACATTTTTATTTTTTATTTTTTAAAAATCATCAATTCAAAGGGCATTTAAGTCATTTTGCACCCCTTAAAAAGCTTGATTTTTAAAAAATCAAAAATAAATATGTAAAAGTATTGTAAAATGGCAAAACTTTGTATATAGGTTAAATACACTTAGGAAAACATGTTTATGAAGAAAAAATAAAAAAAATATAACTAATTGTTAAAATAATCGAATGTTGTATTTTAGCCTAAAATACATCATGATGTATAACCATACTTCTTGCCTACTTATGCTCAAGTATATATTATAGATTTTTGTTTTGGTTTTGATGAGGAGATACAATTGAGAGATGTTACTGAATTATGTTTGAAATTCAAATGTGATGATGTGGTTCTGTATCTATGAGTCATATGCTACTGTAATGGCTCTTTGACATCATCAATTTCAGTAGGTTGTTTACACAGATAGCATCACCTCTTAGTTGGGTGAATAGCATCGATGTTGTGGTTCAACTGCAAATTTTATTGTTCGACTACTAACTATTGGGTGAATAGCATCATCAGCAGTTGGGTGAAAACATAGATGTTCGATATAATCAATTGCAGTAGGCTGTATCATTTTTTTTTTCTGTTAGCAAAGTACTCATCGAATCATGTAAAATATTGCAATCTTGTAATCTTTGTACAAATAAATCCAAGTTACTCTTTTTATAAAAAAATAAAATCTAAGTTACTCTGGATTGCTACTATCAGGTTATTTTATCAACGACACGCACACACATATATAGAAAAAACAATTCCATTACCACTCAGGACATCTATAAAGCTATTTTCACAGATTTTTTTTCTTGATTTTGGGAAAACCCATTGATTTTGATTTCCTTAACATATCTTGGACAATTAGACACAAACAGGAATAGCAGACAACCTGCAGAGTATAAAATCAGCGTTGGCAATTTCTAAATGGAGTTTTACTATGCATAAGATATGTAACGCCAGAACAAGTAAATCTCAAGCTAAACACATTTAAAATTCATTGCTGCAGACTTCAACCTTAGGGTATGTTTGGCAACACACAAGACCTTTCAACCTAGAACTATTCATCTTTCACAACTACCCTATTTTTTAACATCTTTCTATAATAGCCTATTTTTCAATCATTTCTACCCAACCACTTATACAATTAATATATTTATTTTAACTTTATTCTCTTTACTCTTCATCATTACTTCTATTATATTACATCATTTTCTCTCATTTTAAAAACTTTTGCACCAAAACTTTTCATTAAAAGTTTTATCATTTTCCAAACACGCCCTCAATAAAATCAGCAAATAAGCCTACCACAACAATTACATCCCAACTTCCGACCTTAGGAAATTGAACTTGCCCGGGAACGCTTCTATGAAAGCCCTCTTATATGTAACCCCGTCCATTTTGAATGTTTTGATAGTTGATGAAAAATTTATTCTATGTATTATATTTAACATCATTTATAATATATACAAAACCTTTTTACTTGTCCAGTACATTTGTGTATGGGCCCCATCTACAAATGTGTAAAATCAATATAATAAAATAATTTCAAATTTGTGTTTTCAACATCCAAACCATTTAAAATTTATCATTTCTATGTGGATAAATGGTTCTATAAAGTATTATTATATTCTAATACATATGTGAATGGATCTAAGAATTTTTTCCAATTTATACATGAATATACCTATTCTTAAGCAAATATGACCCATGAAAATATTTGATTTGGCTGAAACTGGGTCTCCTAGATAAACAAATGATGTTAAATATAATAAATGGATTGGATTTTCCATCAAACATGAAAAACTTGAAATTCGAAGGGGTTCACATGAAACCGCCTCTATGTATCCCGGTTACATAGAAGTGGGCCCGATGCCCTCCGCACCATGTATGTCTCACTCTAACACATGTAAAGCCATGGGAGCAGATTCCCACTTGGGGAAATGTTTGATGGCGGTGGATGTTGACATTAGAGGGAAAAAAAATTGGATCCTTATCGCATGCGCCCTGCATGCTCCCGGGCGCATGCGATAAGGATCCAAAAAAATCATGGTAGCAGATGGCCGGTGAATGACATTGGATTCCATCCAATAAAAATTATTCTATGGTAGGGCTGGCCAGCAGATGGCATTGAATTTCGACCAATGAAAATAAATTTATGGAATCAGGTGTGCGTCAATCACCCATGTTAACAGGTTTAAATTATCCATGACTGTGGATTCTGACAATTTGCAAAAAATCCATGGCAGAGGACGTGTAAATAATGCATTTAATGAAAAATCCAAAATATGTCATTCCTTCCTACACATATTTGTCAATGAACCTCTTTTTGGCAATCCGTTCCACGATATACACCATTTTCAACGAGTTGGGATGAATGCTTAAATGCATTCTTCTATTTTAGATTAGGGGTATTATGGGATTTTCTGATTAACTTGATGAAGAAATTGCATTTCTAGCTTAAATAATGACAGGCGATGGATTGTGTATGTTTGGAATTTGTTAAATTTTAGTGGATATATTTGGGATTTTTGAAACAGTGGGCTTATTTGGAATATATGTCAAACCTAATGTGTATATTTGTAAACCCTTATAAGTAGTGGAAGTAAAAAAATTACTGCTGTTGCTTTGAAAAATATCTTCTATTGTTAGTTGTGGTGTTGGCAGGGGAGCATTTTAGCAGCATTGCTGTCTGCAGTTGGGACAAGTTATAAGTTGGATGTTGAGAAGACTGCTTGGAGTGGAGAGATTCTGGGAAAATTGGATGATAGATAGTAGTTTTTGCAAATTTGTGGACTAGTAACAATTGTAGTGAACAGTTCTTCCTTATTTGCTCAAACAAAGTCATGTACAATAAAAGTAATAATTACTCTTATTACTTGCCCTATACCTTGTCATTCTTAATTTCGGTATTCATTTTTTTTTCAGGTTTCAATTGCAAGTAGGGGGATTGAGGAGAAGTTATCAGCTAAGCGTGACAAAAACCATATTCTGTTTGGAGGCACAAAGATTTTGCAGCATACTCCAGATAAGGTATTTCAGATTTTTCATTTTAGATTTGATGGGCCTAATATGTAGCTCACTTGTTCTTATTTTTATTTTTTTGAAACCAGTCATGCCATCTCAAGACTCCTGATGGTGGTTGCTTGGCTTTTGTTCTACGAACTGGATTTGAAACCAGTCAGGGAAAATTGATGCGGACAATTTTATTTTCCACTGAAAGGGTAGGCAATTCCAAATTTCTGCTATTGATTTGGTTAAATTAGCATTAAAAAGGACTCTTAGCTGTATTTTCGTTTATAACAATAGTCTCAAATCTGATTGGCATTGCAGGTTACTGCAAACAGCTGGGAAAGTGGGTTGTTTATCCTTTTCTTGGTTGTCTTTGCCGTCATTGCTGCTGGTTATGTGCTTAAAAAGGTATCCTAGATACATATAATCATTGTTACCATTGTATAAATTTTATTGCTTGAAACTAGGCCTTGGGCAGTTCTATAGAGCTGCATTATTTCGTTTCTACAGCATTATTGCTATGTTATAGGCAATACAGTACTCTTAATAGTTATTCACCTGATTGAGTTGTAATAATTTTGTGGTTGAATGTCCAAACCCTTAACCGATACTCTCTTCCTGGAAAAAGTTAAAACTATGAATGTCATGTTTATGCCATTACTTTTTTCCCTCCCTTTTTCTCTAATTTTGTCTGATCATACTTAAAAATTCTTTACACAGGGCTTGGAAGATCCAACAAGGAGCAAATACAAGCTTTTCTTGAGTTGCTCATTGATTATAACTTCTGTTATTCCCCCTGAACTACCTATGGAGCTATCAATTGCTGTTAATACATCACTAATTGCATTAGCACGTCGTGGAATATTCTGCACAGAACCATTTCGAATTCCCTTTGCTGGAAAGGTCAGCATCAGGAAATCGCGAAATCTACACAAGTTTCTTTTCTTTCTATTTAGAAATTGTGCTTCTAATGTCACAAACAAGGAAGCCTGCTTTAACTTGGTCCCTTACATGCAGGTTGACATATGCTGTTTCGACAAGACAGGAACCCTTACATCTGATGACATGGTATGTCAATCAATTCTTATGTTAAATTGCATTAGTCAGCTGTATGGATTCTTTCAGTGAATCTGTGTTAACTGTCATTCAGGAGTTTCGTGGTGTTGGTGGTTTGAATGATGGATTGTCTTTGGAGTCAGATATGGCCACTGTTCCTGTCAAAACAGTGCAAATTCTTGCTTCTTGTCATGCATTAGTGTTCGTGGATAATAAACTGGTAAGCTTCTTTAACTTGCTTGCTTTCTGCATTATTTTCAATGAGTTATATATTTTCATTCATCAGTGCAAATTGTTGGCAAATAGTAATCTAGGTGCACATACTGATTCCATCTTAATCTGTATGTTTTGTCAAATTTTGTTTACCATCAATCTGTGCAAATATGATTGACTAATTCCTAAGTGGGATATCATTATCATCTTTTATTAGGTTTTAAAAAAATTAAATGGAATTTTGAGTTTCAAGGTGGGTCGCATATGAAATGCTAAAGACCAATTGGTTGTTACCTTCTAGTGTTTCTCCTATCTTGATTTTCTAAGTTTTTACCACCGTTAAAGGGTGAAATCAGCTTTTTGAAAATCCTGTATATATCAGCCAGTTTCATGTATGATATATCTTGGTCCCTTAATTGGATTTTTTTTCATATATTTTTGTTTGTTCTGTTTGCAGGTTGGTGATCCTCTTGAAAAGGCAGCACTGAAAGGAATAAATTGGATATATACATCTGATGAAAAGGCCATGCCCAAAAAGTGAGTGTTATTTGATTTTCAATAATCTGATGAAATTTTTCATCAAATGATGATCCTCTTCAGTTGACTGGTTTTTAGTTGGCAAAATAATTTCCGCTGGACTAGAAAACTGTTTGAGAATTAAAAACAGGACAATGTCTTTGAATGATGTTCCTTTGTTTTCAAGTACTGGTATGATGGTGTGCATTAACAAAAACCTTAGGCTCTTAATGTAAGTGACAAGGAATTATTCTCATGACATTTAACACCTGATTGTCACTACAAATTTGGTGCGATTTGTGTGATGGATCCTGGTGGAAAAAAATTTCATAGATTTGATATATTGTGTTTCTCATATTGTTAAGGGCCTAGTCAATTTTGCATGTGGATTGATGATTAAGCATTCATGTTGTTCTATGATTCATTTTTAGGTACTTACGGACAACATGAAACTCAATGTTTTTATGTGGATATAATAGATGATTAAGATTTATATTGAACGAATGATCCTGTTAGCCGAGCTAAGCAAATGCTTCATTTAGCCCACCTCAAAAAATGGTAAAACTTAGTTTATATATTAAATACACTTAGATTAAAAAAGTGTTTTAAATGAGTTTTTTTTATGTAGGCTAAGCAAGACATTTATTTAGCCGAAGCTAACAGGATCACTTCTCTTTATATTGTTGTCAATCACATTTAGTAGGTCTGGATGAGCTTGTGCTAGATTTATAGATTTCTTTGATTATATGGTTTTGTGGAACATCTCTAGAGTTAATAGCTTATAATTCTTTTTTGTATTATATCTCATTCATAAAATATTCTTAATATATGGGTTACAATTGTTAATGAAATCAAATGAATGGATTTTATTTATTTTATTCTTATGGGAACAGTAATTGCGAATAAATGCTTATAATTCTTTTTTGTACTATATCTCATTCATAAAATATTCTTAATATATGGGTTACAATTGTTAATGAAATCAAATGAATGGATTTTATTTATTTTAGTCTTATGGGAACAGTAATTGTTCATTTTATTCACATGAGTGAAACCTTTGTCATCGGAAAGAATACTCATCACTCTAAATGTGTATTTGGGGCAATTATAAATCATAGAGGGAAAAAAAAGTAACAATACATAAGTATTGATGCAGATCAAGCACACATAAAGAGTTACAACAAAAGCAAATTTGACTCAATGATAATTTGGCATCATCATGTTGATAAGGAGCTCACATGGGAAGCTAACATAACTATGAATGTTTTATTAGTTTTGAAAGCCAGGTGGGCATCTTGGTATTTGGTTTTTTTTAATAATTTTTCTTATTCTTGACATGATTGATTGCTGAAGCATTTGAGAGAGTCCAATGTATCTTAAAGGGGAGGCAAATATATTAAATTATCCAATTTTTTTGGGGTTTGGTTTCTATGGAACCAGTAGCCATCAAAATATTGGTTCAAACCCCATAGATCTGGCCCACCTAAGTGATGATATGAAATCCATTCCAGCCATTATAATTGTATTTGGAACTATTTGTTTAACTAGGAAATCAAGTTCCAACCAAATCAAAGGTATGCATGGACCCCATCTGAAAAAAGTATAAAATGAAGGTAATAAAATTGCTTGATTTAGACTTCAATTTGAATCTGTACTTCTATCATGTAAATATTTTAAAGCAAATGTGGCCCATCAACACCTTTGATCAAGGTGTTTTTTGTTCCTATGATAAAATAAATGATGTTGAACAATGTGAATGGTTGATTTTTGATTCTATCATCAAAATATGCCCCATCCAAGAGGCTCACAAAATTAGGTTTCACCACACTGAAATCCTAATTATTGTAGTTCGAATTTATGGTTCATAAAGTTTCAAAGTGTTACAGGTACTCTCTCTCTCTCTCTCTCTCTCTCTCTCTATATATATATATATATATATATATATATATATATGCGCGCGCGTGTCTGTTTAGATTTCAATGTTTGCAATCTGTTGAAGGAGAAGATAGTTGCCTTTATTCTTTCTGCATTTTTTATCTTGTTCTCCTGAACAACTCTCTTATGAGCATGTTTATTTTATTGATTATATCCTCTTGCAGATTTGAAAACCAAAAAGTTCTTTATCTTTATTTATTTATTTATTATTGATATGCCAATACTGTCTGACATATTTGTATGTATGTATGTTTCTCTTTTATTTGGAATGTAGGGGAGCTGGACTTGCTGTGCAAATTGTTCAAAGATACCACTTTGCATCTCATTTGAAGCGGATGGCAGTTGTTGTTCGCATTCAAGATGAATTCTTTTCATTTGTGAAGGTTTGTTCAATCATTCTATTCTCATGCAGAGACTTCTGTATTAAAGACCTTTCTGGTCTCTTTATGTATGCTATAAAATTCTTAAGAGTGGAAAACATTGTTAATTTACAACTGCATTTGGGATTAAGATCATTTCTTCTACCAAATCACAAACCCTTTTTTTTTTCCATGACTGATTGGTGGTTCGAATTTGCTAGAATATTTTGGATTGAATTGGGGATGTCTAGCACACAAGGCTGGCATGGTATCAGCTGAGCTCTTTGGCTCGAATTTGCTTGAATGTTGAATGAAAGGAAAATTGATATCAGCAATCTATAGATAATGTCAACTGTAAAAGAATAAAGTTAAGATAAATATGAGAGGATAATTAAAAATATCAGTAGTTAAAAAAAATAGGTATGGATAGTCCTTGGAAAATGGACCGTCTTGTCTTTATTGAAATCCATTCCAACTATCATCACCTTATAGATTTACTAATATATGGATAACTTCAACTATAAAATGAACAAAGGTAAAATAAACATGGGAGGATAATTGAAAAAATCAGTAGTTATGAAAAAGTAGGTATGGAGGGTCCTTGGAGAATGGATGATCTAGTCTGTATTCAATTCCATTCCAACTATCATCCCCTTATAGAGCTCTCAATATATGGATAATGTCAAATATAAAATGACTAAAATTAAAATAAATATGAGAGTACGGTTAAAAATATCAGCAGTTATGGATAGTGCTTGGAAAATGGACCGTCTAGTCTGCATTCATATCCATTCCAACTATCATCCCATTGTAGAGTTCTTTTCTCTCTCTTTTTCTGAGATCAAATTAGCCCTGTGTAATTCCATAGCAGGTTTCCTAGTCGGCTAGTCCATGAGTTATTAAAAAAACACATCAGAGTCATCAATTCTGATTCTACGATTTTCATTTTTGGATATTGACAGTGGTTCACTAAATGTCCTTATCATAATGGGTGACATACAAGCTGCTTCTTAAATTTATCCAAATTAAAAGGTCATATTAGTACAAATGTGGATGCAACAGGGTGGTTCTTTATCAGAATCATAAACCAAAAATAAATAAATAAATAGCTTGCTTAGGCAATCTGATGCTGTAGTTTAAATGATCTCTCTATGTTCTTGACATATTGTTTTAATACAATAATTCACATGCTGACCAGCCCAGCACTCCTTTTTTTGGGGAAAAAAAAATTGAACATAGCAATTTTCTTTTCTTCAGAATGATCCAACTTTCAACTTCTACTTCAAAGTAAATTGATCCTTTACAATTCTGGTGTTGCATGTTCTTTTTTACTAGTTTTAGCATTGTCGTTTCTTCACAATCATTCATCTTTGAACTTCTACTTGAAACTGATCCTTTTGAACCCTGGTGTATTTCTTGCAGGGGGCACCTGAAACCATTCAGGAAATGCTTATTGACTTGCCTTCATGTTATGTCGAAACCTACAAGAAATATACACGACAAGGGTCTCGAGTTCTTGCTCTTGCTTACAAATCTCTTCCTGAGATGTCGGTAAGAAGATTCATGAAATGAGTGTCACTTTGTCTATTGGATTGAAAAAGAAATTTTTGAATCTTTTAATGGAGACGTTGGCTGTTGACTTCCACTAATCTGTTCTTTTGATTCTACAATTTTTATGAAGTATTTTCTGCAATACCATTTTGTGTACAAAAGGGTGAACATTAAATGTCATTTTGATTCTTCCAGGGTCGAATACTTGTATCTGGTCCTACTTTCTCCAATATGCGACTATGTTTGAATGAAGATGGATATTTAATCACATCAAGTACACCCTTATTAATGTCGTATATGTCATATTGATTGTTCCAGGGTTCAACATTAAATGTCATTTTGATTCTTCCAGGGTCGAATACTTGTATCTGGTCCTACTTTCTCCAGTATGTGACTATGTACCAAATCACAGGAGTGTCTTTTGAGCATTGATCCTATTGATGAGGATGTGGATATTTCTGGCGGGAATTATGCACAATAGTTGCTGTATCTATGCAACACTTCATGGCGAACCATGAATTCAAAGTCTTTATGTTTGTTTTTGCCTGTGTATAATAGCTGGGAGATCTAGTTTCTATGGATGCTTTCTTTAACTGACATGTTTCAGGACTCAGGAGGCCAAGGGATTCCGGTTTGATGACCCTAGTGTACGTATATTCTTTGTCATTGTGGGATGCCCATAGTTCAGCTCAACAAGGCATGTGGCCTGTCTATCATACCATTTCAAAGCTAGGTTGTTCCCCGCAAAAATGTTAGGACACCTGAGTGCCTAATCCTACACTTGCAACAAAACTTAATCTTCATTTGGACAATTGACATCTCAAGGCTCTGTTGTCTGTGTTGTGTGTGGGAAGTCTAGAATGGCACCAGTTACAAGCCATGAGTTGATTGAGGTTAAATGATTGAAGGGAGGAAGGGCAGACAAAGGCGATAGTATCTACTATAGGGCTTATTATTTGGATGTAAAAAGGTCTACAATAAAGTTAAATGGGTTAGCAGATATATTTGGCTGACGCTAGTGATTAATACTTCTTTGCTTTTAAGCTTCTGTTTATGAATGGTGGATTGGTTTCTGTTTTGGTTTCTAACAGTGTTTATATTCTATTTCCGCTTCATCGACTAGCCAAATTCTTTTTTTATTTTTTATTTTTCCTCTCATCATTCTTCTGGGAGAGGCTTCCATTCAACTTTTATGCTGTCAATAGCATTCACCTGAGGGATTGCTTGTCGGAGAGAAATCAGAAGTATTCCTATGTGTTTTACCTTCAAATACAACATTTGGACCGAACCTTTCTTGTCTAGGCAGTTCTGCTTATAAACCAGAACTTTCTTTAAACAGTTATGCTCGTTAAGGTGTCTAGATTGAGTTTTGGCCTTGAATTTGTACTTAACTTGCCTTTGCTTTAGAGTTACACAATATACTATGGATTAATGGATGGTTTGGTTGCAGGTTAGTGAAGCGAGAAGCTTGGAGAGAGATTCAGTTGAAAGTGCTCTCACATTTGCTGGTTTTGCGGTAAACAAATGGAATTTGAATGTTTTTGCTTTATGTCTTTTGTTTCTTTGGTTATTTTCTACTTTGACTTGCAAATTGTTTGATGTATTTGGGCTATTCTATTAATCATCTGCTGATAGGGTCTGCTTTTCTGCAGGTTTTTAATTGTCCAATTAGGCATGATTCTGCTACTGTTTTATCTGAATTGAAAGGATCATCAAATGACTTGGTAAATCTGTTGTTTCTTTATTCTATCCCTTTGATGTCTAAGTCATCCCCTTTTCTAAAGAGAGATTTTTTTTATTTCTTGTTTTTTTTAAAAATTTGATTTATATTTTTCATTTTCTCTCTCTTTTTCTGGTGCTCTGAATTCCCAGTTTCTTAACTGCTTCATATGCTAGCTGTCCCTTCTCTTAATACTGTTAACACATTGAATTGTAAATATAAATTTAATATAACTTGTCATATTAGGTGATGATTACCGGTGATCAAGCTCTTACTGCTTGCCATGTGGCCAGTCAAGTTTATATCATCTCCAAGCCTGCCTTGATTCTATCAAGGGTGAAGGATGGCAGGGGACTGCAGTGGATATCACCTGATGAATCGGAGACCATTCCCTACAGGTAAAATTGTCCCTGTTCGTTATGGATTTGTTTATATATTGGTTCTGGATGAATCAACTAGGCACCCATTGGAAGGGTTAAGTATGAGCCTTGGGTTTTCTAGAACTAACCGGATTAGACTACATTGAATGTAACTTAACAATTCAATTGTCAATGAATTATTAAGATTTATTGACTACTGCCTGAAATGAACATTTTTTTTTCCCTATGCTGTGCCAATAATTCATGAGGGAGGAGATGATTAGCAAGAATTTTTGTTATATATTTATGAATTTAGTGATTACATGGATGGATCACACAGCATGTGCTGTTTGTGGACGACATGGTGTTGATAGACAAAGTAAAAGAGAGAGTGCTGTAGAATCTTTAATGCAATCAAGGGTGATAAATTTTTTTGGGGTTACTACTAGTCTTTGAACATGGGACTGAACAAAACATTTGTGGGATTATTGTTGTTCAAACCTCAAAATGAGTATCTGCAGATAAATAAATTCATAGAATAAGAAGTTTAGAGCTAGCAATGAATTCGTTTGAGGAGTCCCAGGACAATATTAATTGTTAAGAATTTGGGAGAAAGTAGACTAATGATTCTGATCTCACAGTTGCTGAGGTTAAGCAAGCAGCTGTTAGGAGTGATTTTATTCATGTTGAAGGCATGAATGAGAAAGGGGAGGCCCAAATATAACATTGATGGAGGTTGCTAGAAAAGATTTGAGAATGCACAGGTTAATGGAGGAACTAGTAGAGAATCATTGGATGGTATAAATGATGATAATGTTACTGTGGTACTTACCTCATTTGGAAAACATCAATAAGCTGATTTGAGTGGATGGTATGCTGCTTAGTTATCCAATCCTTGATATTGATGCTCTTTAAAGACTTATGTTTACTGGCCTATTTATTTCTGTTCCTTATTCAATTGATTGGGCCTGGCTTTGTTTGAAAATGAGTTCCTTCGGTGAGAAATTTGGCTGTTTTCGTTGCAGTGAGGATGATGTAGGAGCTTTATCAGATTCTCATGATCTATGCATTGGTGGAGATTGCTTTGAAATGCTACAGCAGGGCTCTGCTGCTCTTAAAGTTATCCCATATGTGAAGGTAATCTGTGTAGTGTGTAACATCCTGAAGCATCTTTTGTCCTTTTGATTTTGGGTGTGTTGGTTTTTCAGTAAAACTTTTCATTCTTCACTACCTTATTTTTTTAATTATTTCTTCACATCTTCTTATACAAATTAACCTACTTCTCAATTATTTCTACACAACTACTCATACAACTAACCCATCTATTTTAACTTCATTCTCTTTATTCCTCATTATTACTCCTATTATATTACATCATTTTCTCCCATTTCAAAAACTTTTACACCAAAAACTTTCTATCCAAAAGTTCTATCACTTCCCAAACACACCCTTATGAAATATGAGGTTTATTTTACTTTCCTTTATTCTCTTTTCAGGTGTTTGCAAGGGTTGCTCCTGAACAAAAGGAGCTCATTATGACCACTTTCAAGACAGTTGGAAGAATGACGTTGATGTGTGGGGATGGTACAAATGATGTAGGGGCTTTGAAGCAGGTATGGATTTCATGTCTTCCCATACAAAAATTTCAAAGGTTATATACTCTATTATCTCAAAGAGAGTTCTTCAGGAGGTAAGAGGACTTTGAAAGGTGCCTCTAGCTTGAATCTATCTATAAGCAAAGAACCTATGAAAAAATCCTGGGTGATCATAACAATCCTTTCTTTTAATGTTCTGAACTATACATGTATGAGGATTGAGTTTGAACTTTGTTGATTTCCCAGTTGATGAAACCTATCTTAATTGATCAAATTGTCAGATGTGGTCAGTTTGAAATTTATCTCTGTTCAGTCATTTTGTGTTTAAAGTGAGAGTTGCTTTCATAGTCGTTAATGTGTTTTATTTTATTTTATTTTTATTTACTTTTGGGTGTCATTTTATAGTACTTCATTGAGCTAATAAATAATTAGCAAAGTCTAATGTGTCAATTAAAATTTTCCAGGCTCATGTAGGGATTGCCCTTCTGAATGCAGTGCCACCACCTCAACCAGGAGATTCAGCCTCACAAACTTCAAAAACTGAGTCAAAATCAGTAAAATCAAGGAAGCCCAAGGCTGCTGCAGACTCTTCAGATTTGAGTGGGCCCATCAGTGTAAATGGAGATGGGTCTGGAAAAAGCAGGTCACTTTCTAGGCCAGATCCTAGTGCTCCATCCACTAGCAACCGGCACTTGACAGCTGCTGAGAAGCAGCGTCAGAAGTTGAAGAAACTGATGGAGGAGATGAATGAAGAAGGTGATGGGCGGTCTGTACCCATGGTGAAGCTTGGTGATGCTTCAATGGCATCACCGTTCACAGCCAAACATGCCTCTGTGGCCCCAACTACAGACATTATTCGGCAAGGCAGGAGCACTTTAGTGACTACTCTCCAGATGTTCAAGATATTGGGCCTCAACTGCCTTGCAACAGCCTACGTCCTTAGTGTTATGTATTTGGATGGTGTCAAGCTTGGGGATGTCCAAGCTACCATTAGTGGCATTTTCACTGCTGCTTTCTTTCTCTTCATCTCCCATGCCCGACCCCTTCCTACACTTTCTGCTGCGAGGCCCCACCCCAATATTTTCTGTGCCTATGTCTTCCTTTCACTCCTAGGCCAGTTTGCAGTTCATCTCTTCTTTCTGATTTCAGCTGTCAATGAGGCTGGGAAGTATATGCCAGAAGAATGCATTGAACCTGACTCAGATTTCCACCCAAACCTGGTGAACACCATCTCATACATGGTGAGCATGATGATTCAGGTGGCTACCTTTGCCGTGAACTACATGGGTCACCCGTTCAATCAGAGCATACGGGAGAACAAACCATTCTTATATGCACTACTGGCTGCTGTCGGATTTTTTACTGTCATTGCATCAGATCTGTTTAGGGACTTGAATGACTCCCTGAAGCTGGTCCCGCTGCCAGAGGCAATGCGAGCTAAGATTCTTATTTGGGCATTTTTGATGTTTGTAACTTGCTTTGCGTGGGAAAGGATGCTGAGGTGGGTGTTTCCGGGCCGCATCCCTGCCTGGCAAAAGCAGCAGAAGCAGGCAGTGTCGAACTTACAGAAGAAGGCTGTGTGATTACTATACCCTGCAACAAACCATGACAAATCACAGTTATTCCAGGGAGGGGTGGAGATTTAACTGCTTAAATGCTTTTTTTTTTTTTTTTTTTTTGGGGCGGTTTTGGGGGGTGGCCGGCGGTGGTGGTTGCAATTTCTTTTTTAATTTAGTTATTCTTAAGTTACATCATATGCCATGCATTTTGTAGTGGAACATGCTCTCTTCCTTTTTTTTTATTTTCTTCTTTTAATTTAACGCTTGATTAGATTATTTGAACAAAAGGTGAATCTAGCATGTGTAACTAATCTCTGAAAAACATATACGGCTGTAACGGGGTTTTAAATGTGATTTTTGGAATTTTGGGAAGAGGCACAATTTGGGCGGATGGAATTGATGTATGGTAATTTTTGCATGACCTTTACTAACTGAATTTACAAACTGAAAATTCAGTTACTGACTCTATTGCTCTCGTTTTTCCTCTTGTATGTTTTAAAAAATTATTTTAATGCTTCTAACAGGGGAATATAGCTTTCTATCACCATTAGTTGTATGCATAAAAGTGGCATTTAAAATGTTTATCTAGGGTGTGTTTGGTTGGAGGTAAAACTTTTAATGAAAAGTTTTGGAAGTAAAAGTTGTCAAATTGATAGAAAATGATGTGATATAATAGGGGTAATGATGATGAGTAAAGAGAATAAAGTTAAAATAGATAAGTTAGTTGTAGGGATAGTTGTGTAGAAATGATTGAAAAGTAGGGTAGTTTGAATAGAAAAATGTGAAAAAATAATTAAAAAATAAAGTAGTTATGGAGAGTGAAAAGTTTTGGGTTGAAAAGTTTTAGTTGACATATTTTGGCCCAAAACAAACACACCCCTAGTGTACTATTATTAGGTTACTTTGATCTACTGTGCATTTTGAGTAGGTATTAAAGTGGGAACTGGAAGTACAACACATTTTGGTATCTTTACAAAATGTATAATGATAATGTATGTGGTGTATAGCTTTGATTTTATCAAAACATTGTGGTGAACTCCAAAAAAAAAAAGGAGAAAAATGAAAAATGAAAAATGAAAAAAAAAGAAGAAGAGAGGCTAGCACTGAATTCAGATGCTTACCAGCAGCAGAGGATCAATCATTTTCCTTTGCCCGTACGTTGATAGCAAGCGAGCCTACGTCTATTAAAAATTAATGATTCTTTTTGCAGCTAAGAAAATTGTAAAATTATGTGAACTATTTAGCTTTGGGTTATGTCTGATTTTTGTACTTTGTGAAGGCAGGGTTGAAAGGAGTGTTTCAATGCATCCGGCTGAAAATCTCATTTATTATTATTTTTTTAAATTTCTTTTATAAAACTCTTAATTTAGGTGTATTTAATTTATTACTCAAAATTTACCATTTTTGAAAACGTGTATATATATTTTTTATTTTTAAAAATAGAGGGGTTTTGGTACTTTTTAAATTACTAAATTACCGTTATTTTAAAAATCAAAAATAATATATACATATTTTTACAAATGGTAAAACTTGGATTTATGGATTAAATAAACTTAAATTAAGAGTTTTATTAAAAAAAAATTTTAAAAAAAATAAAAAATGGGATTTTCAGTTGGATGTAAATTTCAGTGCATCCGGTTACACTAAAACAAACCTCGGCCTAAAAAAGCTGTGAAGTGTCTGGATGGAATCTAGTTAGAGCTCATTTTTCGGCAAACTTGCTTTATGGAACTGAAATGCATAAGGCCTATAGAGGAATGATTGGGTTTAAGCCACCTAAATGATTAAAATTATGGAATCCTGTTAAGCTGTTGTATTCAATATTATTTGTTTAATTAAGAAATTTAATTTCATTGAAATCAAATATTATATATTTATATATTTAATCCATAGGATCAAATATTGTATATAATGATGCAAAATTCAACTCTTTCATTTCAAACTTTTTCATTACATTTAACATCATTGTTTTGCTAAAGAAAGTTTCATTGAAATCAAGTACGTGCATGGACTACATTTTATTAAAAATAGATATATTCATGTGTAAATTAAGAAAAATACTTAGATTTATTTACATATGTATTAGAATATAATAATATTTTATATAATTATTTATCCATATAATAATAGTATTTTTCATGGTTTAGATATTAAAAATACTATTTTAAAATTGATATTTAGCATTAAATTATTTTATTATGTTGATTTTATATATTTATAGATAGGGGTCATGTAGATCGACATTAAACAAATAAAAGAGTTTCCATGAGAATACCAATGATGTTAAATACAATAGATGAAGTGAATTTTCATTAATCATCAGTTTATTAAAGACAAATAGGACTGCATAGAAGAGGGGTTTCATAAAAGCATTGCATATTATATATATATATATAAGAAATATCCAGGTGCAGCCTCCTGCACCGCTCCTGCACCGTAATCTACGGTCCAATTGCCTCAAAATGGTTTCCACATGATCATATAATTACAATCTACTCTACTCATTGTATTTAAAATTATGTATTTTATTAACATACCAATTTTCCCAATTAGATATCTGTATGAACTTCATCTGAAAATGATATAAATTCAATGTAATAAAATAATTTAATGTAAATAATAACTTTAAAATTGTTTTTTCAATATGTGAAATATTCTTATGAATCTCTTTCTCACTCAAGAAAATAGTCGACAAGATGATGCATAGAATTTGCTTAAAACCAATATTAAACTAAAAATAACTTGGATGGCCTTCTAGAAGATCCGAGGTAACAACTTAAAATTTCGAATGATCATCCAAATGATTGAGATAACTTGTGTAGGACATATTTACAAAAGGGACCATGTCAACTCCGTCACCAGAATTTTCCTCAGTGAAAAATTAAAAAATTATCATGAAGGTTTTTTGCTTCTTGGTTTGATGAGTTTGATAATTGGTTAGAGTATAGCATACAAAGATGTTTCCTTCTTCCTATGTTGTTTTCTAGATTTGATTATGAAAATCAAGGAAGTGGAGAAACATTCTTTGAAAAAGGATTTACTAATTGGAACAAAAAGAAAGATTTTTAATATATTTGGGAGGCCCTAATAGTCCTCGTAATCAAGCTAGGAAATGTGAAGATTTAATGAACCAAAGTTGGCATATTAAAGTTGTCACAGCTAAGCAATCAGATCAAGTTCCAAGTACATATAGGACTGTATCAATTGATTGTATTCATTCCTTTTTATGTTAAGGATTAGTTTTTTTTTGTCACAATGAAGCTGAAACTTCTACTTGTTGGAAACAATGCTTCAAAACAAAATAAAATTGACCAAAGATTGAGTTTTGATGATTAACAACAACTAACTTGAGTATATTTAAAGGACTAATGAGTTTGCCATTTGTTTTAAGGAACTTAAGTAGCCAAGTCGATCCCCAAGTCGACTTGGACTTCGACTTAGGGTGAAGTCGATCCCAAAGTCGACTCAACTATCGACTTGAGAAAGAACCTCAAAGGCAAAATCAACTTGCAGGTGAAGTCGCATCCCAAGTCGACTTCACATGAGACTTGGGAAGCCAAGTCGCAAACGAAGTCGACATCGCTATCGACTTCAATCGTGAAAAACTGTCCAGAGCTGAATTTTGGGGCACGAAGCTGCCCAAGTCGCAGGCCAAGTCGACTCCAGGTGCGACTTGGGTGAAGTCGCAGACAAAGTCGACTTCATCCGCGACTTGAGAAGTTCAGACTTCAAAGATGCA
This sequence comes from Annona cherimola, assembly GCA_030490835.1. NCBI lineage: Eukaryota > Viridiplantae > Streptophyta > Magnoliopsida > Magnoliales > Annonaceae > Annona > Annona cherimola. The sequence goes on along the minus strand of CM059971.1, from coordinate 29,184,130 downwards.
GTTTCAAAGCCTATTCAAAGAATCTCTCACTCAAGTTCAAAGCAAAGATTCAAGATGGAGATCAAATCAAGTTTATCAAGTCCAAGGATTCAAAGATAAAGGTCAAATGAGTTCAATTCAAAGAAAAGATTCATGTTCAACTTCAAATCAAGTCTATCAAGTCTTAAAGACCAACTGAGTCAAATGCAAAGCAAGGCGCATGATTCAACCAAGCAGGACTCAAGCTCTCCTAAGAATCACAAGATTCAAGACAATCCAAGATAAACCAAAGACAAGGACTTCAAGATCAACGAGATCTACAAGTATAAGGGATTATTTCAGAATGAAAATGATTAAAGGAAACAAGCCAAGCAAGATAGAGGAAGATCAAATGAAGAACAAAGCATATTTTGCAAAGACCAAGTCAAGTCGCAACCCAAGTCGACTCCATGATCGACTTGAGTTGAAGTCGGAACCCAAAGTCGACTCAATACTCAGACTTGCAAACTGACAAGGTGAAGTCGCACCCGAAGTCGACTTCACCTGCGACTTGGGTCAAGTTGATGCCCAAGTCGACCCTGACTGAAACTTGAAGTTGCGACGGAGAAGCGAAGTCGTACCCGAAGTCGACTCCATCTGCGACTTGAGCGAAGTCGCATCCGAAGTCAACTCCACATGCGACTTGGGTCGCAACGGTCGGAATTTATTCGAACGTTGGCGCATTAAATGCGCGCCACCTACCCTCTAACGTTCGGATTCCCTCCAAAATTATAAAAAGCATTCATGGTGGACGAGGGAAGTAGCTGAGAATCATTAAGTGTGCATAACTACCATCTATAAGAGCTTTAAAGAGATCAAGCCAATTAAAAAGGAAGAACTTTGCTTCAAACTGCAAGAGCTCAACTACTGATCATTCAAAGCCAATTCAACAAGTTCTTCTCTGCGCCAAACTGTTTCTACATAACTGTAAAGTGTAGTTTTCTTATTGTTTCTTTTGTATGTGTTAAACTTGATTTAGTTTGAGGAACTAAGATCAAGTGTAAGCAAAGTAGTGTGTGATTGGAATGTAACTCATCACCTACTTGTGTTGTGATTTGTTGATGCCTCCTAGAGCTGGAATCTAGAAGAGAGCAGTGACTCTAATTGTATTAAGAGAATACAATAGTGGAACCCAAGTCACAAGGAGTGTAAGCTTGGAAGAGTGGAGTAGGGAGGTTGCCCGAACTACTATAAAAATCCTGTGTGCTTGATTTATATTCCTGCTCTCTACATTATATTGTTTTCCATTTCATTTCTTCATTAAGGGGACTAGATTAATCCGGGATTAAGTTTCTGTTATAAATTTTAAATACCTAATTCACCCCTCCCCTCTTGGGTTTTGCTATCAACTCAGGACCAACACTACTAACAAGGTAATTTTCTTGAACTTCTTAAATTTCTTGTTAATCATAATAATGAAATAAAAAATAATTTACAAAATGCTCTAGAGAATAATCAATTAATTGCTCCTAGTATTCAAAAAAATATTACTAATGCTACTGCAACTAAGACCATTAATGTAATAATGAATAAACTTAGTGAAGAATTATTTATTGTTACGGTTGATGAGTCTAGTGATATATCTAATAGAATAAATGACTATTGCTTCACATTATGTCAATAAAAAAGAATTGTTGTTGAGCATTTTATTGGAATCATACATGTTATTGATATTGTTGCTTAGTTACTTAAGATCGCAATGGAATGATTATTTTCTGTACTTGGATTAAGTATTTGTAGAATATGAGGACAAGATTATGATGGTGCAAGCAACGAGGTGAGTTTAATGGCCTTAAAAGCTTAATTTTAAAAGAAAATCTTTATGCTTTTTAATGTTCACTGCTCCACTCATCAACTTCAATATATGCTCATTGCTATTGCAAAAAATCGTATTCAAGTTGCTTCATTTTTCAATTTAATTAACATTTTGTTGAATGTTGTTGGAGGATCTTGCAAAAGACATGATATGCTTCAGTAGAATAATATTGTAAAAATTAAAGAAGCACTAAAAATAATGAAATTATTAGTGGAAGGGGTTCAAATCAAGAAACTACCCTCAAACGACCATATGATGCTCGTTGGGGATCATATTCTAGGACAATAATAAACTTAACTTTCATATTTTCCTTTATGCTTTCTTGAATATATTATGGGTGATAGTCTAATGCATGAACAAAAAGCTAGGGATTTATTGGATCAGTGCAAACATTTGACTTCATGTTTACTTCTCATTTGATGAAAAATATTTTAGAATTCACAAACGAACTATCACTAATATTGCAAAGGAAAGACAAAGATATTGTTAATGTTATGACTCAAGTTAAAGCTTGTAAAAAAAAACTATAATTAATGAGGGATAATGGATGAGAAATTTTATTAAAAGAAGTATCTTTATTTTGCAATATTTATAAGATTAAAATTCCTAATATGGATGAAATGTATATATTAAAGGGAAGGTCACATCATAAAGCTCAACATTTTACAAATTTATATCATTATTATGAAAATTAATTTTATAGTGTTATAGATATGCAACTTCAAGAGCTCAAATATTGATTTTTAGAGACAATAGAAAAATTGCGTCTTTTATTGAATGTCTGAATCCAGGTAATTATTTTCCTACTTCTAGCAAAGAAATTTAATTCACTTTGCTCAATTTTACCCATTTGAGTTCTCTGAAATTGATTTAATTACACTTGATAATTAGCTTGAAACTTATATAATTGATATACACTCATGCAGTAATTTTGAAAGTTTTGACATAATAAGTGTCTTGGCTGAGAAGTTTGCTATGACTAAAAGAAATGTTGTTTATCCATTAATTTACAAGCTTGTAAAATTAGCACTGATTTTATCAATTGCCACTGCAAGAGGAGTGGGTATTTTCTTCAATGATGATTGTGAAAAATCAATTGCGTAATCGAATGATGGATAGTTGGATGAATGACTGTCTAATTACATTGAAAAAGATATATTTGATAGTGTTGGCAATGAATTGATTATAGATAAATTTCAAAATATGAGAACCCATTGGAGGACAATTGTAAATCTTGTGTATTTATTTTTAAATTAATGGTATTACAAATTAACTTTTTGCACTTTTCTATTTAAGTGTTATAATTTTATTTGCCTAATTCAAGATTGAGGATGATGTTTAAAAAATATATTTCAAATTTTTTCTATGATAAAAATATCTTAAACATATAAAAATTTTAAAAAAAAGTATAAACTTTGCCTCCACTGGCTAAAAGTCCTGGATCTATCGCTGTATTCCAGAAATTGTATTTAAAGATATTTATTTTATTAGCTAGCATTTTTTATCCTAATTGGATATGTGTATGGGCTTCATTTGAAAATGGTACGAATTGAACGTAATAACATAATTTAATGTAAATAATAATTTAAAAGTTGTTTTCAGCATGTAAACTATCCAAGACATAATTTATACATGGATAAATTATTGTGTAAAGTATTAATAGATTTAAGTGTAGGTGAGGCGCATTTTGAGTCAAATACACCATAACTTATGGTACATGTAAATGTACAGGATTACATATATGTAGAATCATTAAAGTGTAGTTCATATGCAAATAATTATGGTGCATTCCATTAGAAAATGTGACCTCTATATATTATAATGCTATAATAGTTTAATCAACAATCTATCCATATAAAATCATACTATGGATAGTCTAAATGTTGAAAATACAACTTTAAATTGATATTTACGTTCAACTATTTTATTACATTAATTTTTAGCCATTTTAAGTTGATGCTCCTACATGTATTTGATTTCAATGAAAATCGATAAGCTATTAAAGTAAATAATTTTAAATACAATGGATAAGGTAAATGTTGATTTCATAATCAAGTGGGCCCCATTTTATAGTGGACTACACCATAATTATAGTGTAGTTCAAATGCACTTTATTATTTTTTGTATATATATGGGAATAATTTTATGTATACCTTTATTAATTGTGATGATTTTATAACAAACAATAGTTATTTTCATTTATTTCATCTTCTGATACGAATGATGATGAAGACATATGACATGTTAGATTAGATCACATTAGACAAGACAAAAATAAATAGATTAGCTAAAGAGGGTATTCTTTATCCACTCACTAAAATTGATTTGTCTACCTTTGAACATTATTTGGCAAGAAAAAATCTAGGAAACCACTTGGTAAGGTAACTAAAGCCGAGTTTCTATTGCAATTGGTCCATTTAGGCATCTGTGATCCAATAAATGTGAGGGCAAGGCATAGGACCTCATATTTTATCACTTTCATAGATGATTACATGTGATTTGGTTATGTTTTCTTGATCTCCCATAAGTCAAAAGCATTAGATTACTTTAGATGTCATGTGAGTATGGTTGACAATCAATTAAATCAAAAGATCAAAGTATTGAGAATTGAATGTGGATGTGACTATCTCTCTGAAAAGTTTAAAGACTTTAATGATAAAAAGGGTATAGTTAAGCAACTGACTATCCATGGAACTCTGTTATAAAATGATGTTGTCGAGAGAAGAAACAAGACGCTACTAAATATGACTAGGTCTATGATAGTGGAAGTAAATCGTCCAATATCTTATTAGGGAGACGTGTTGATGATAACTAAGATGATAACTACCCATGTACTTAGGGAGATGTATTGATGATAACTACTCATGTATTTAACCTTATGCCCTCTAAATTAGTCACTTCCACTCCTTATGAATTGTGGACAGGTCGAAAGCTTGATTTAAGCAACTTGTGACCATGGGGTTTGCAGCTTTTATGCATAATTCTTCTCACAAATATTTATGCTCGAGAGAAAAGAAATATATTTTCATTAGTACACTCCAAAGTGTACATGTTAAGAGGTGAACATGAGGATAGACATACAATTGAGATTGAATAACTAGATGTTATATTCTTAGAGAATGCCTTTATAAATTGAGGTGAGATTAATAAGGATACTTCTCTTTATGAGATGGAAGATATTGACGAAAGTGGTATTCAAAATTCATTAGTTAAAGAAACTAAAGGTTTACCTTAGCATTTTGAGTCAAGTGGCAGCCATGAACTAAAAGAACAACATCTTTAGTGGAATACTCATAAAAATGTCCCACATTGTCGTTTTGTGTCTGAAGGAAAAATTTTTGATCATCATGTCTCAAGATAATAAGCCCAAAAAAACCTTCATGATAGTTACCTCTTAAGATGATGAGGAACCTAAATCAAGCCTAACTAAGGAAAATGGAAATAGGCAATAGAAGAATAGTTGGATCTATGAAGACTAATTAAGTCTCGAACTTAGTTGATTTTCAATCTGGATGTAAAGAGATTGGGAACAAATGATTTATCTAGATTAGATGCAAATCCAATGGATCGATCAAGAGATACAAGGGTCGCATAGTGGCTAAAAGTTATACCTAATAGGAGGGTATATATTACGAGAAAACTTTAGGGTATATATTACAAAAAAACTCTCTCTGATTATAAAGTTTATCTCTATTCAACTCATTAATTATCATGAGTTTGGATTTGGAATTCACTAAATGGATGTTAAAATAACTTTTCTCAATGGAGAATTGGATGAGAAAATCTACTATATAACAACTCGTAGGTTTCATAAAAAAAAGGCCAAGAGCACAAAGTTCATAAGCTCTAATGATCAATTTATAGCCTCAAACAATCATCCGGTCGATTGTACCTGAGATTTTATATAGCCATAATATCTTATTAGTTTATGATGATCAATGAAGACTATTGTGTTTGCATGAAGCGATGAAGGATGATTTTATAATCTTATCCCTTTATGTCGATGGCATTTTGTTTGTGGAAAGTGATTTTGAATTTCTTGTCATTATTAAAGAATAGTTATCCTTTAACTTTGAAATGTAGGAACGGGCGAAGCAAATAACATATATAGTTAAAATTTAAGGAGATCATTCGAGAACAATTCTAAGTCTCTATGAAGAAATAAACATTAACAAGGTATTTGAACAATTCAATATGCAAAAGACAACTCCATTGCAAGAGGTGAATCATTGAGCCTTGAAATATGTCCTAAGATTACAGCTCAAAAGAGAGAGTTAAAAAATATTCTTTATGTCAGTACAATTGGGATCTTAATGTATGCTATAATGTGTACTCGCGCTGACATCTATTATACCATTGTGATATTAATCAAATCCTAGACAAGCACATTGGTTAGCTGTCAAGAGAATTTTTAGATATCTTGTAGGTACTACAAACTACTTCATTTGCTACCAAGGATATGATTTGCGCTTAATGAGATAATCAAATATTGATTGGGGTAAAGACTTAGATGAGAGAACATAACATTGGGTTATAGTTTCTTGTTGAATAACAAAGTCGTCTCTTAGAGTAGTAAGAAATAAGCCTGTGAAGCCCTGTCAACTATGGAAGCTAAATTCATAGCATGTTCAATTGTAGTGCAAGATGCAGTTTGGCTCAGTATGTTCTCATATCATTTGGAGAGTGTAACTAGACTTATAACTACACATTGCAATAGTCAAGCAACTATTATATATATGAAAATCCCAAATACCATTACAAAACCAAACACATTAATGTCAAGTATAATTTTGTAAGCGACATCATAAATGGTTATTGACCCACTCACAAAACCATTACCGAAAGATGTGTTTTTATCATATGTAAAATCATTAAGATTGCTTAAAATATGATATGTATCAGAGTACTTATAATTTTTTAAAAAGTATTTATATACATTTTTCATTTGTTAAAATGCTAACATGGTTAGACAATTAAATGCAAATTAATCAATTGAAAGTATGTCAACAAAGTTAGAAATCAGCCCTCATCTTTGATTTTTGGAAATGTGTAGCAATAACTTAAGTCAAATGGATGCTCTATATGAGTAAAAACTTAAGGCATTTATCACCTTAATAAAAAAAATCAAGATGAGGTTGCATTATATTAGATCTTAATTATAATGGAAGTTTCACGTTCCATTAGACTTTGTTAAAGCAAGAAATGACATCTTAGTTGGTGCCTAAAAAAGGCAAACATTTTGAGGACCCAAGTTAGGCGCTTAACAATAACCAAACTAAGGTTTGTATGATGTCGAAGAGTTAATTATATACTCTCCTTATTACTTAGGAGTTGTTCCACGATAGCACGTGTTTCATACCACGTGTGCTCAGTGACTCATAAGGGAAGTGAGTTGAGTTCTTTTTGGATAATCTCTATCTCCTCACTATGAAAGCCTTTGAAGCAAGAAGTGCTTCAGTTTTATGCCCCATGCGTTTTACTATATATTTTTTTAGAGTAGTGTTTGACTATATTTTAATACTGTAGTCTAATTTTGCTACTTTAACGTGTTGCCTACAAGTAATGAATAATATGACTTTGCGAGACACGTCAAGGAAAGTAGTTGGTTTATAATCAAAGGATATATGTGCAAAGGAAAAATAATTTTGTTTTACATCACTTGCTTTTATTATTAGTCGACCAGTTATGTTCATTTATGTGGCTGAGTTATGTGCTTGGACATAATTGTGATTACAATGCAATAGAGAAAAAGTCAAGTATAGCCTCTATGAGGGATTAAGCATACTTGGACTAACGCAACAAAATGACTCTGGGCATAGGGAAACATTATTCTATTTAGGGATGTAGTTGCTATATGTCTCGAACAGGTGTATAGAATAAAGCTCCCAAATTGCAAATTACACTCGCCAGTCACATGACCTATTTGCTTGTATGGATAGTTATAGAGTGGAGAATGTAAATAAAATAATTACGTGAGAAAATGATTGAATACAATGGAAAAATAGTTTAATTGAGTAGTTAAGATGTAAAATTATTTTTAGAAAGTGTATAGGGAAGAGAATGGAAAGTTGTCTCCCACTTATGTTTATCGCTAAGAGGACTGTTTGTTTACTAAACATACCCTAAAAGGGATTATTTTGTAAAATGTGAATGGAGAAAATAAATGAAATGAAATGGATATGATGGAGATAAAGGGGAAATAACAAAAATAGGTAGAGCAGTTATATGGAAAGATATTGAAAAATGATTCAAATATAAGGATGAAAATAAAAAATTATGATAATTATGTAATTAATAAGATTAACTTTTTGCATTCCCTTCATTTTAATTTTTCTTCTTTTCTTCTGAAGTAGTCTCAAAAATTGAATGCATTTGGAGTTTAGTATTCAACTTGAAGTGTCTCACTGTTGAACTTTTTATTTATTTTTAGGCTATATTTATTAGTAGAGACTTTTTTGACATAATTTAACATCTTAACTATATAGCAATCATACTTTTTTAATCATTATTTATATTTTTAATTACTATATCATATTTTTATACAACAATTTTATTTATTTTATCTGTATTTTTCTCGTTACAAGAGGACCACATGGGGTTCTATAATTATTTACTCTTATTTATTTTTCTCATTGCAAGCGAAGTGACCCAATGTATGCTCATCGTTTTTGGATGAATTTTCAAGTTGAGAATTTTGAGATTCAGAGGGAGATTCATTGGGTAATTTTGAAAAATTGAAATGTCTGCTTAATATTGAACCTAAAGTAGCATGAGAATGTAACGTTGATAGTTTTCTTTGGTCCTTAATATACTCTGCTTTAACATTATTTTTATTATGTGATAAACTATATCAGCTTGGCTCAAGGTCTACATATGTAAAACATTTGAAGTCATAACTACTAGTTTCTATGTCAAATTTGTGGATAAGATCTTTGCATTGGATTCAAGTAAGATAAATTAATTCTAATAATTAATAAAGTTCATCAAAATATTATTAAAAAGAAACTGCTTACATGAGAATTATGTTGATTCAAAAAGTTGTCTCTAAGTATGCTAAAAATTTATCATCTTAGCTGCTTAATCATCTAGGTATGCAAAGGCGACTCTTGTACCGATACATACTCTGTCCATCAATGGCATATTCCTTCAACCCTTTTTTCTGCGTCTTCTTCATATATTTATGTAGGTCTGAGTCCTTTTGTTGTGCAATTTTAATCTATTCAAGTAAAGAGGATTGTATGTGCATTTGTGATAACCGTGCTTGAATTTCAAGTGGACATACAATCAACTTCAACTGTCTTATCTCTCGAAGAAGCTCTTCTTCCTTTGTGATAAGGTGCGTTATGCTGACATTTCTGCTCAATGCATCATCTACCACGTTTGTCTTACCTGGATAGTATAATATCTCTAGATCGCGATCCTTTAATAATTCGAGTCATCTCCTCTGTCTCATATTCAACTTCTTTTGAGTGAAAATATACTTAAGGCTCTTATGATCCATGTAAATTTCGCACTTCGCACCATATAGGTAGTGTCTTTAAATTTTCAAGGCAAACACCACTGCCGCTAACTCTAAGTCACGAGTGGGGTAACTTACTTCATTGGGCTTCAACTGCCAAGATGTATAAGTTATCACCTTACCTCTTTGCATCAATATGCATCCCAATCCCTTCCTTGAAGCATCACTATAAACTACAAATCCTTCATTTCCTTCAGGTAGGGTTAGGATAAGCGCTTCTATCAACCGTTGTTTCAATTCTTGAAAACTGCGTTCACATTTCTCAGACCATACATACTTGACTCCTTTTCGGGTCAACCTTGTTAATGGAGCTGATAATTGTGAGAAACTCTCGACAAATCTTCGGTGATAGCCAAAACTTCTTATTTCCATAATGGTTGTCGGCCTTGGCCACTTTAGCACTGCTTCAATCTTTTGAGGGTCAACTTGAATCCTTTTTTCTGATATTATATGCCTTAACCAAAACTCGTATTTTTTTAACTTGGCATATAACTTTTCCTTCCTTAACCTTTCCGGTACCCTTCATAGATGAATCTCATGTTTCTTCTCTGACCTTGAGTAAATCAGGATGTCAACGATGAATACCACAACAAATTAATCCAAGTAATTCTGAAATAGTCTATTCATCATATCCATAAATACAGCAGGGGTATTAGTAAGCCCAAAAGGCATCACTAAAAATTTATAATGTCCATACCTAGTTTGAAAAGCCGTCTTATGAACATCGGTAGGACTTATCCTCAATTGATGGTACCTTGACTGTAAGTTTATTTTTGGAGAAGGTCGTAGCTCCTTTCAATTAATCAAATAGATCGTCAATCCTTGGCAACGGGTACTTGTTCTTCACGGTAACGCTGTTCAACTCCTTGTAATCAATACATAACCTTAAATTTCCATCCTTCTTTCTTACAAATAGCACTGGAGCTCGCCAGGTGATACACTGGGTCTGATAAAACCTTTATCTAAAAGTTCTTGTATTTGAGTTCTCAACTCAATCATCTTAGCCGGTGTCATTCGATAGGGAGTCTTAGATATTAGGGCCGTGCCCGGCATGATATCAATTGTCATATTCATTTCCCTCTCTGGAGGTAACATGGTTAATTCCTTTGAAAAACATTTGGAAATTCTTTAACCACTGGGATTTGATCTAATTCCACCTCCTTTCCTTCCTTTACACTAACTGATATCAAGTATGCTTGACATTGTTGGCGGATCATCTTAGCCGCTTTCATAGACGATATCAGTATAGTGGAATTCTCAAGCCGCCTTAGCTTGCTAATGGTCACATCCTTTTCTGGAGCCACTTCAAATTGTACTTTCTTATTCTTATAATCAATGGTTGCTCCCCATTGTCTTAGCCAATTCATTCCCAGAATTACGTCAAACTCAGTCATTGGCAATAGGATTAGGTTGGCTTCTAAGATCATAGCCCTTATTCTAATCGGACATGCTTTACATACTTGACTAGAGCTAGCTAACCTATAGACAGGAGATTCTACGTGTATTATCTTATTTGTTTCCTCTACAGGTAGCGCATACGTGCTTACATATTGGCAAGCTATGAATGAATGGGTAGTACCAAAATCAAACAAAGCTATTGCTGAATTTCCTAAAATGTAAACCATATCTGTAACCACCTTCTCCTCTTGCTCCTATGACTCGGTACTGGTCAAAGCATGCAGTGCACCGGGTTCGTAGAGGTACCCTGTCGGTTAGTTGCTCAGTTATCCTTCGTTGGGCTGGTCTTCCACGCCCTTGCGACGTTTGTGCCTTGCTTGGACAATTTGGGACAATGTGCCATACCTGGTCACAAACGTAGCACTTGATAATCGTTGCCTCTCCCGTTCCGCATTTCTTGGCTATATGCCATGTCTTCTCACATTTGTAGCACCTGTTTGAACTCTTCAAATACTCGCCTAAATGGCACCTTTGGCATTTCTTGTAGACTGAAGGGCTTTTCTTCTTAGGGGTTCCTTTCCCTTTCCTCACGCCTCCCTTCTTAGTCTTTTCTTTCCTCGTTTTCAATTCATTCACACCCAGGCTAAACAATCTCGGCCCTTGCCTCAACTCCTGGGTCCTCAATGCCTCGATCTCTAAGCTCTTACCCTTTCAAGACTCGACGCATAGTCCTTGATTAATAAAGGTGCAAGGCTCTCCCTAAGGTATGACCTCAATCCCTGTTAAAATCTTTGTGCCTTATTTTCTGGCACATTAGCGATCCATGACACATACCTTACCAAGGCATTGAACTTAGTGACATATTCAGTGACTAACATCCTTCCTTGGTAAAGTCTCTCAAATTCAATTACCTTTTAACTTTGCAGTCCCACTAGAAAGTACTCTTTATTGACCTCTTCAACAAAGGTCTGTCATGTCACTTCCTCCGGGTGCAGCATTGTGATTAGCATAGTCTCCCACCACTCATGGGCATCCTTAGACAATAAGTGAATGACGCACAACACCTTTCTCCTATCATTGCACGGAGATATCCTAAACAGCTTTTTGATCTCCACCATCCACTGCTCAGCCTGTACGATGTCGGGTTCTCCTGAGAACTTTGGAGGTTGTTGAGCTAGGAATGTGTTAATAGCCCTTTTATCTGCCTCTATAAGCTGAATTTCATCTCCTATAGGTGCCGGTATGGGGGTAGGGCTAGCCATCAGAGCGGGTCCTCCTCTTTCATTGCTGCCCAACTGTGCTTGCTAGGTTCTTTCCCACAAGCCTTGAATTATATCTGCTGTTTGGGCTGCTCAATCTCGTGTAGCTTACTACATGGCTTCCTTTACAGTTGCAGCTACTCTTTCCTCTATTAGCCTGGCCTGTCTGGATTCATGTTCTCCTTTCTCATTTTGTTTCAGGCTTAGGTTCTCTCATCTTTGATGAGTCCTCAGGTTTTGCCCGCTTACTCTTGGTCCAAGTCTTTAAGGTCTATCAATTGTTTCTCCAACTTCATGTTGGCTGGGGATTTCCTCGTTGGCTATCTCTTTTCCTTTGTTTTGCCTCACCCTTGACCTTATATCAACCATGGTGCTTGTTCTGAATATATCAAAAGCTTATTACATAACCTTCATTCATAGTTAGGGTTAGGTCATATCATACTTATATCATTTTATGTAACCCAGCATCAATCATGTCACATTCCATCATTTATCAACGTAAACATCCATAACATTCATGTTTATCAACATAAACATTCATATTCATTCGTAATTACTTATCAACATGCATACCCATTCCTTTCCTACATTTAAAATTCTTCATCATAGTTACTTCATGCCTTTGCAATTTTTAAACATATCATTTTCATCATAACCATTCTTATATTCATATCATTCATATAGTTAAGCATTCCATCTTGAAACCAAAGTTTCATCATATCATAACATACTACACTTATGTACATGTCAAACCATCTTGGCAAACAAAGTATCATCAACCATAATTTATACAAATTCATGAACAAAGAAAGATCTTCATCGCCTACCAGGACCCCTTCCCCTAAGGTAACGCCTACAGCTAGGCAGCATTTATGTAGTTTCCTCGGTGATAGTGCTAATGTCGAACTAGTCGAGAAGGATTTCTTCCTCCCTATCCTCATCATCACTCTCCTCCTCTTCTAGTTCGAGGTACTCGTCCACAGGGTCCTCATCATCATCATCACTATCCATATTCATGGGTTCACCATCACTTTCCACTACCCATAGTATAACCTCATCGAAGCAGGGTGTGGAAGGCCTCTCCACTATGCCTAGAGCACGTCGTTGCTCCATAGCTATGACAACTTCCTTCTCCCTCTGGCGGATGCGTTTCTAACTCACTCCATAATGGAATTGAACACATCCATCGGCGAACTGATACCATGGACCTAGGTCGGGAGGTGTGGAAGTAGAAATCTAGTCTTAAAAGTTCTAGAGATCCCGTGAGCTAATGTGGTCAGTGGGTACCACTGGGATCGTTTGTGGGTCATGGTGAGGGACTAATAATACATCGACTTTAAGAGCCCTACTCGTAGACTCCTCCTCTAAACCATACTCATACTGTAGGGGGTCGACATAGTGTTCAACATAGTTATTTCCCTGGGGTTGTGGTGGAGGGTGTATAGGTTGAAACCCTGGAGGAACAGGTGGAAAGTGCATCATGTTTGGCTGTGACATCCACCACCTATGCATATTCTCCTCTACTCTCCATTTGTGTTCCTTCTCCTCCTCCATCTCTCTTTTCAACTCATCCACACTAATCACTGCTTTCCCCTTATTCGCCATCTAAAATTCAAAACATAGCAAATCAGCTATATTTCAAAATCATCATAATGCAAATCATCATATGATTATATATTTGTCATCATAAAATCATACATATCTCATCATATTCAATCAACCTTCATACTTAGAAAGTTTTTCATGCCTATTTATCAATCCATGCTCTGATACCAAGCTCTGTGGCATCCCAAACCGAGCATCACATCCCGAGCATCACATCCTAAGCCTTACTCCGGGATCGTTATTGATTAGTAAACGTGATCAGGATTGTTGCCCTGTCACACAGCGGGATTTATTGGATATTTATCCATTTACTTTCGACGCTATAGCAGTGTTGTTAAAACCGGACCGGACTGGCCGGTTCGACCGGGAACCGGACAAATGACCGGTTCATTTACATACGGTTCGGTCTAATATAACTAAACTGTGCGAACCGTAGAACCGACGGTCGAACCGGATGTTGCGGTTGGATCGTATTAAACCGGTTCGATGGTTCAGCGCTGCGTCGGTTCCTTTTCGTCCCGTCCTGTCGTCGACCATGCCGTCGAGGTCGAGATCGAGCCCCCAAATCGACGACGCAGTTCGTCCCATCCTATCGCCGACCACAAGCCGTCGAGGTCGAGAACTCGAGATCGAGATCGAGCCCCCAAATCGACGAGTCCCCTACTGCGGTGCTGCTCGAAATCGACAAGCCCTCTCCTGCGATGCTGCCTGAAATCGACGAGCCTTCTGCTGCAGTGCTGCCGAAAATCGACGACGACCAGCAGAGCTCCTTTCCTTTTCGGCGATGAGTAGATTAGCGATGTCCTATCGGCATTCAGCGACAAGCAGAGCAACGACGTCTCCATTTTCAACGACGAGCAGAGCTCCTTTCCATTTTCGGCAATGAGCAGAGCAGCGACGTATGATCAGTGTTCCGCAACCAGCAGAGCAACAATGCCTCCATTTCCAGTGACCAACAGAGCAGCCACGTCCAATCGGCATTCGGCGACAAGCATAACAGCGATATCTCCATTTTCAGCTACGAGCAGCGGACTCCTTTTCATTTCTTACGAGTCAACAACCAGCAAAACAGCGATGTTCGATCAGTGTTCAGTGACCAACAAAGCAGTGAACTCTCCATTTCCAGCGACAAGCAGCGACCTCCTTCCCATTTTCGGCGACACTGACTGAGCAATGACATACAAACAGGTTTATGTTAGCTGCCAGGGTTGTTGGCTTCTCTTTCAATAGTGGCTTTGAAATGAATGCCCCGGATTCGATTCACCAGCTGGTAAAATCCTGTGTGTTGTCGAGGGATAGATAGATAAAAAAGTTTTTAAGTGCAAGTTGAGTTTTAAAGATCAACTATAGGTTGAATATTTAAGAGTACTCAAAGATGCATTAATCGAAAGTCTTGGTATAAAAACTAGCCCCACACTAGATTGACCACTGATCTTGCTTCTAAATTCTACCTGATCAAAAGACATAGCTTGTCCTCTACAATACCTGAACATTTTCAACTTAATTATTGGCAATATTTGTAGGCTTTGGATTTATTTAGGATTTATGAAAATATAATTTTATCAATATATTTATTTAAATTTTAAAAGTAATTTAATATTTATGACATCATAAATATGTCATGCTAACGTCATCGGTTCGAACCGGTTTGCTTAACCGGTCGAACCGGTTCGAACCAGACCAGTTCCTTTACCGGTTTGATCATCGGTTCGGTTCTGACAACATTGCGCTATAGGAGTTAATATCATCATACATTTTCAATTTTCATCATTTTGCTTATCAAGGCTATTATTAAGGCCTGATATACTCATTCGTATATCATGAATTTTACATCATTCATAGCATGACAAAGCATACAATCATCATTCTTTTCTTAAAAATTTTTTCATCAAATTATCATTCAGCGTAATGTAAATCACATAAACTTATCAATAACAATCATACAAACCATCATGCATTCTTTCATACATAATATCATACACAAGCAATCATAGGATTATCATTCTTTGTCGATTATCCTGTGTTCCTTGCCATGTCCATCCTTTCACTTGTCTTATGGTTTGGAAAACAAAATGTAAGTCAAAACTCGATAAGCAAGCTGTATAATTTTTAGGCAATTCATTTTGCAAGCAACTTTTTTGATTTAAATATTATCTTGGAAAGCACATTATACTCACTCATGGGTATATCATGAGAAAACATGAACATTATACCCATCGTGGGTATATTATGAGTAATGCAATTCATGATTATAAAACACGAACATTATAGGATGGGGGCTAGCTAGACGACCACCCGTCTCCGTCTTCTCCCATCTCAGGGAGGGCGTCACCGTCCTTTGGCCTATCTTAGCAACTCGGTCACATCAAATGGGGACAACCGATCTGCTTACACTTTTAGAATAGACCTAATACCTTATTCACCATGAGCATGTCATAAACATAAATTTGGACATGCTAGCATGATTTTCATATACAGATGCTTGAATCATAATTTCTCATCAACACTTGATAAAACATTGTGCAAATCATTTATCACAATTAAAATAATATTTCAATACATGTTAAGATAAAGGAATGGTCATCCTTAAACATTCTTAGAGACAATTTAAACATTCATTTGCTAAATCAATACAAAGCATTCAAATAGCATTTGAAATCATTTTACCGTAGTCAGACGAAGCATATCTTTTAGAAAATTGCTTACTTACCTGAATCACGTCAGCTTTCCGTATCCACTTTTTCTTTGCCATGCCTATTGACGAGCTGCGTATATGTCTAATTAAATGCTCATTTTTATACAATTATACGCGTCAATCAAGTAAAATAAAGTTAATAGAGTATCGTTCCTTCGAGGATATTGTCTAAACTAATTATGTCAATTAGTTCAATTGCCTTTGGTGATTGGAAAAAATTGTCACAAATGTAATTAAATGTGCAAGATAAGTAAAAAGGAATAAAAGAAAGTTTCACGGAAGAGCAGGATTGCAAAAAGGGTTTATCGAGTTGGATCGGTAGATGGAAGAGTTGGAAATCGTTGACTCTAAACTATATTAAATTGGTTCCTTTTTAGTAGATTGTGCAAGAAATTCTTATTCCAAGTTCAATAATCTTTAAATGTGTCTCCCAACACACATAAAGCTAATTACACAACACCCAATTACTATGTTCCCATGCAAATGAATGTGATGGAATTGATCTATATGTAACCTGCTCAAGACTTCATAGGGTTTAACGGTATATTCTTATCCATTAAATACTATCCATTCACCAAGAGAGAAACTTATACTTTACACATGAACCTTGCTTAGATTCTCCTTTTACAAAGATAAATCCAACAAATAAATCATCTTGTAAGATAGTTAATCTTGTAAAAAGTATTTAACACCACATGAAAAGGTAAATTCACACATCATAAGTATTCAACAATCCAATACTCATTTTCAAATCATCAAGAACCAAAATAACATAGTTTAGGCATCAATTCATATCAACTTCCCATCTATTGACGTTTAGCTCATGAACATAGAGCTAAATCCCATTGAAACCCAGTTTGAATACGTTCCCAACAAAAGAGAAAAGGAAAATATGTAGAGAAAAAAAAGCTAAAATTTGCTAGTTTCCACCAACGAAGTTGATTCTCCTCTTCAGGTGCTCTTGTATTGGAAGTCCTTTCCTTTCTCTCTCCTTGGCTACTCCTTACGCGTTCTACCCTTTCATACGAACCCTCAGTGCATATTTATACCCCCTTGAACTTAGAACAAGACACGTGCCAAGATGCACATGTGTGGGGGTCAGCGTCGACTCTCTGAAAGCCTGCTGACAGAAGGATTTTTGGTAAGTCGTGTATGGCAGTGTAGCGGCGCCTAGGCACCATGGGTCGACGCCGGGGCGCCAGTAAGCTTGCTTTCTCCACTTTCTCCATTCTTCATCCATCATATTCCAAAGCGGTTAGCCACCCATTGTTCCTACAAAACCAACGAAAACCCAATAAATGTACTTATAAATGATGAGGTGTTAGTGTTACAACCCGACATTCACAAGGTTTGCCTCGGTTTTCACTAAAAATGCATAAAAATTACGTGTTGTACCTAAAATGCAAAGTGCATGAAAACTAAACTAAATTGGTGCAATTTAACCACATTCTCTTGGACTAACACGTAAAACTAGTCTGAAATGAGCCATGATAACTCGCATTTTCACTAGTTATCACACCTCCAAACTTAAATGTTGCTAGTCTTCGAGCAATATATGAAAGAAAAATGAATGAATGTATGAAGACTCTGCCAATTCAGACCTGATTCAAATTATTTTCCAAACATTCACATTTCTCCACTTAATAGGGCAAGGACAACCTCAACTGGAAATAATTCATAAAAAAATTATCACAATTAGCCAAAATAGGACATGCATTTTTATTTCAGAGCAAGCTACATGTAAATGATAATGTTAATAGTCCAAAGTGATAACTCAATTCTGCTAATCGTCCTCCTGATCAAAAGAAACTGATTAGAAAAAGCAACACAAAACATGTGAACCAATGTTTAAGAATATATCTCTTGTAAAGGAACATTATGTTAATTCACCTAATTCACTTGACCTCGTTTTGTTGAAATGCACATTCGTTCCCCTAAACTTATTGTTTGAATCTCCTTACCATATTTCAGGGTATCTGGAAAGAATTTTTTTTATTTTTAGACTCTCCTCACCATATTTTAGGATATCTTAGGAGAATTTTCTTTTAAAAGGGTTATTACTATAACTTTCTTTTATCTTTTTACGCGAACCTTGACATTTGTTGATGCCAAGTCTCGATTACTCAGCTTAGATCAGTCACCCCCTTTTATTATTCTGACCATTTAGTAGGGGTACTGAAACATGCAAGTTAACCCATTTTAAGTCCTATAGAAAGAAGTGAAACTTTATGCATTACTGAGACCATTTATTTCTTTAAAGCACATGGTTATCAAACATTTAATTCAGTCCTTGTCATTTCAGTTGAACAGATTAGCATGAAATTGAATTATGATAATGTACTATGAAATTTATTCCAATTATTCACATGTCGCTTACAAACTTCCTTAACACCTAATCGTTGGCATAATCATTCTAGTTTTTTATGAAATCAATTTCAAGTTAAAGTTTTCCTAAACCTTGCAAATTTTTCATCCAAATGGATTGCAACTAAATAATTTTCACTGGCAGAATTTGACACGTTATGCAATTTACACATATATACATGATATGCATGCAAACATACCAAAAGGAATTATTCATCCCCCCAAATGTGAGGGATGCATTGACATCAATGCATGGAACTAAATGAAACCTAAATGATAATGGTATGAGAAATGACATAGAAAAGACAAGTACTCCCTTAGGCGTCTGATATGGCGGAATTGTCATCGTGCTCGCTCTCTCCACCAGTCTGATGTGAAGGCTAGCCAAAGCAGGCCCGAAATTATGGAGGTGTTGATGGGAATGGTGGTAAAGCCATCATATCGATCTACCAGCCCTCCATGAGCCTTCGAAAAAGTGCTTCCATAACCCGATTGGACTGCTGTAAAAATTGGGCCTGGGCTACCATTAAGTTTTCTAGCTTAGTCAATCTAACACTAGTTGGGAGCAGTTGAGATGAGGAAGCAGCCGGTGGTTGTGATGTTGGACGAGTTATGGCAGTTCGGACTCGGGGAGATGCATAGAAAGACAGATCATCTACGATGGCTTGGCAATTTAGCACCTCTTTTGTGACCTCCCATTGCACTCCAGCTCTTTTGCACAACCTGGTGATTAGCGATGGGAACCAATAACTGCCTCTAGGTGTCTGAGCATTGGCGCATATCTGATTGAATAAGAGTCTCCCCACATCTCTAGATAAGTTAGAATAGATAGCGTGAAGGAGAAACGCCCAGTCTATTTTAATATCACTCAAGTGGGTCGATGGCATCGTCCTGGCTGAGATGAAGTAGAACATCATCTTTCCATGAAATCGGAGAGCATCGCGCTTGAAAGACGTTAACTGCCAATTTTCCGATTTTCACTCTAGTAGTGCTTAACAATAAGCTCAAGTGACCACTATGATATCCCTTTCTTCCCCCTCCAAACTTTCCTCATATTGATCCAGGTAATCAATATTAGGTAGCTCGTAGAATGCATTGATGGCTTTAGGATGAAAGGGAATAATTTTCCCTCGAACCTTAACCCTCCCCTGATCATGCTCGACAGTATTGGCGTAGAATTCCTTCACTACAGGGACAATGGCTGGCTTTGGCTGCGCCATAAACTTCTGTCATCTTTGGGCATTGATTGAGTTTATGAAAGCATCTGAGAATGAATCAATCATCCCCCGCTCAGGTATAAGGTGTCTCTTTTATAGTGAATCTGCAAATCGCTTAAATGCTTATGCCGATACGAAGCGAGTTGCATCAAAGTCAATAGGGTCTTGGGTTTTCTTCCATTTGGCAGAGAAGGCTAAGCCATGTCTCTAATATGTGCACTACCACTGAATCAAACAACCCAAATAGAATCCCAATACGAATACTTCCCGTCAATATAAAATTGTAATGTAAGTCCAACTACCAACTCCTCCACAAGATTTACTTGATTCCAATTCAAATCAATCACAATCAACACAACTAGGTACCCCAAAAACTCCAAACAACACTTCCAAATGCCAATAATCAACTCCAAATCACCATATCACATTCGACCACACATTGATTCCAATAGCACTACAATTAGGCCAAACCAATGGTAAAAAGAAGTTACCCTTTGAGCATGCCACAACACATTGAAGGAGGAGAAGGTTCTGCACTGGTGCCGTGCCGCGGCCTGTGTGGTGCCTAGGCGCCACTCAACTGACAGCGAAAATCGACAACGGTCGGAAGTGGAGAGGGATATGGGGGATGAATGGTAGGGGAAAATAGAGGGAAAATAGTATGGAATCACTGACAGGATAGGGTGTGGGGAAAGGAAACGGACTAACTTAGTTTAGGAGGATTGTGGATGGATTACGGGATTGGAAAAAAAAAGGAATGGAGGAAGAGAGAAGATGAGATGGAGAAGAGTTGGAAAGGAAAACAGATGAAATGGAGGAGAGAAGGAGAGGGATGAGCGTTAGGGTTGTGGAGGAGAGGAAGAGGAGGAAGAGGACGGCGTCGGGGCTTGGGTTAGAGTTTAACCCTAATCTTAGCCTTTTAAGTGCGTCCAAATTGAGCAGCCCACGCAGCGGTGCCTACTCTCTGACTCCGTCGTGCATCGTGATGCATCACACAATGCCATGGCGTCGAGTTAGGGCGCCGAAGCTCCAGTTCTCTTTTTCTCCCACTTGACCTAGCCATTAATACGAACAATTGCTTCCCCTTATTTTGATCAATTAGTGCTTGGCATGAATTACTTGTCGTTCTTGCTTGGATATACTTGAGTTGCCATCTTCTCAGTTCATTTTGGGGTAACCCATTGCATGCATTGTGGTTTCAATTCCAGTGAGTCCTTGCCTGATAGATCTGAACTACCATAATCTTGAGCTTCTCCTCTTATAGAGTTCACCTTTGTACTCCAAAAAATCATGAGAATTATCAAAATCAAAAAGAATAATGGGTTACCTCCTATTCAGCACTAAGTTTATTATTCTCGGCCCGACGTTCCATCCTTCTAGGGATCTTCCAACGGCACCACCTCTTTACAGTGCTGCAGATCTTCCATCATATAATGTTTCAATCTCTGTCCGTTCGCCACAAAACTTCAATTTGATTTTTCATTGAATACTTCCACCGCCCCATGATCAGTTGCTTTCAACAAAATAAATGGACCTAACCATCGCGACTTGAATTTGCTAGGAACAAGCATCAACTTGGAATTGAATAGTAGGACGTTTTGTCCTGGCTCAAATCGCCTAGGCAGGATCCTTTTGTCATGTCATTTCTTCATTTTCTCTTTGTAAATATTGGTATTTTTATAAGCCTACTTTCTGAATTCATCCAGTTCATTAAGCTGCAAAATCTTTGCTCACCAGCTTGTTGCATATCCAGATTTAATTTCTTTATTGCTCAATATGCATTATACTTCAATTCAAGTGGCATATGACAGGCTTTTCATACACTAGCTGATAAGGACACAATCCAAGCTGAGTTTTGTAAGCAGTGCGATAGGCCCATAAAGCGTCATCCAATTTGAGAGACCAATCTTTGCGAGATGGCCCAATTATTTTCTCAAGGATTTGTTTTAATTCTCTGTTGGTAAATTCAACTTGTCCGTTGGCTTATGGATGATATATTGTGGTAACTCTATGGCGTACTCCATACTTATTCAAGATTTTCATGAATTGCCTGTTGTAGAAATGTGAATCTTCATCACTAATAATCACTCTTGGTGTGCCGAAACGAGTAAAGATATTTTTCTTGACAAATTTAAGAACCATTTTAGCATCACCTGCTGGAGTTGGTACTTCTTCAACCCATTTGGACACGTAATCAACTGCAACCAAAATAAATTGATTGCCAAAAGAAGGGATGAAGGGTCCCATGAAGTCGATACCCCAAACATCAAAGATTTCCACTTCAATGATATTAGTGAGCAGCATTTCATGTCTTTTCGTGATATTCCCTGTACGCTGGCATTGATCGCACCGCTTGACAAATGAATGAGTGTCCTTGAATAGAGATGTCCAATAAAATTCAAATTGAAGTACTTTTGTCGCGGTTTTGTCCCCCTGGAAGTGACCCCCATACGGTGATGAATGGTAACCTTGCAAAATTGATTCTATCTCACATTCAAGAATACATCTCCTATATAACTGATCTGAACATTGTTTGAACAAAAATGGTTCATCCCAGAAGTAGAACTTGACATCATGAAGAAATTTCTTCGTTTGGTGAGAATTCATCTCCGGAAGCAATATACCACTAACTATATAGTTTACAAAGTCTGCATACCACAGTGGACTGTCATGGGATATTGAAAATAGCTGCTCATCCGAGAACACTTCTCTGATTTGTTTCATGTCTTGGAACTGCGGGTTTCTTTCTAGGCGGGATAAGTGGTCAACTACCTAATTTTCTGCTCCTTTCCGATCTTTAATTTCAAGATTGAATTTTTGTAGCAACATGACCCACCGGATAAAACACAGTTTTGCATCTTTCTTTTCAATCATGTATTTGATTGTGGAATGATCTATATAAACAATCACCTTGGTCCCCACCAGATAGGCTCTGAATTTGTCAAACGTAAACACCACCGCCAGTAACTCCTTTTCTATAGTAGTGTAATTTAGCTGCGCCTCATTCAAGATTTTGCTGGCATAATAAATTGAATGAAATATCTTACTTTTTATCTGACCCAACATTGCCCCAACTGTGAAATTGCTAGCGTCACACATTAATTCAAAAGGAAGGTTCCACTTGGGAGAAATGATAATTGGCGTTGATATCAATCTCTTTTTCAAACCTTGGAACGACTACACACACTCCTTATTAAAATAAAATATCGCATCCTTTTCTAATAGGGAACATAGCGGCTTAGCAATCTTTGAGAAGTCCTTGATGAATCTTATATAAAATCCTACATGTCCCAAAAAACTACGAATGCCCTTTACTGAAGTAGGAGGAGAAAGTTTTTCAATTGCCTCCATTTTTGCCTTGTTGACTTCAATTCCCTGTTTGAAAACTCGATGCCCGATTACTATACCCTCTTGCACCATGAAATGACATTTTTTCCAGTTAAGAAACAGGTTTGTGTCTTCACAACGTTGAAGCAATCTTTCGTCAAATAAATTTCTGAATATAGAGAAGTCGTCCATAAATATTTTTAGAAAATCTTCGACCATATCACTAAAGATTATCATCATACAAAGTTGGAATGTGGTTGGCGCGTTGCACAGGCCAAATGGCATTCGCCTGAATGCGAATGTGTCATACGAACATGGAAAAGTAGTCTTTTCTTAGTCTTCGGGTGCTATCATAATTTAGTAGTAGCCTGAATAACCATCTAAAAAATAAAAGAATTCCCGACCAGCCAACCTGTCTAGCATCTGTTCAATGAACGGAAGCGGAAAGTGATCCTTCCTAGTGGCTTTGTTTAGCTTCCGGTAGTCCATACATACTCTTCAACCCGTAACTGTTCGTGTTGGAATCAATTCATTATTCTCATTGGATACTACCATCATTCCACTCTTCTTTGGAACACATTGCGCCGGACTAACCCAAGAACTGTCGGAGATGGGATATATAACACCTACATCAAGTCATTTGATATTCTCCTTTTTCACCACTTCCTTCATAATAAGATTTAACCTTCTCTGGGCTTCAATGGATGGCCTTGAATTCTCTTCTAATGAAATTTTGTGCATATAGAAAGAAGGGTTAATTCCTCTGATGTCCGCAATGATCCAATCAATACCCTCTTGCGGTCCCTGAGCACTCTAAGCAATTTTTCTTCTTGTAAAGAATCCAAAGCCGAAGAAATGATAACTGGGAACGATGGTTTAGCTCCCAAACACACATTTCTTAAATGGGTTGGCAGAGGTTTCAGTTCCAAAATGGGCAGCTCCTCAATTGATGGTTTTAAATGTTTAAATGAATCCAAATGGAGCTTCAGCGACTCAAATTTCTGTGGGTAACGTGTAGAGGTCAGAGATTGCTGCAAATAAAGTATCATCTCAGTTGATTCTTCATCAGCTTCATTCACTTCTCCAACCAACGATGCTTCTAAAATGTCCTTGTGAGAAATAACCTGAAATTTGGCTTGGACCGCCGAGTCCACCATATCAACCATAAAACATTCCTCTGGATCATTCGGAAACTGCATCGCCTTGAACACACTAAATGTAATTTTATCATTCTTCACACACATGGTCAGCTCTCTGGCTTGTACATCAATTATTGTCTTTCCGGTTGCAAGGAATGGCGAACCCAGAATAATTGACACGTCTCGGTCCTCTTCATAATCCAAAATGATAAAATCAGCTGGAAATATAAACTTGTCCATCTTGACAAGCACATCTTCAATGATTTCTTCTGGATATGTCATGGAGCGATCCGCCAATTGCAACATCACTGTAGTAGGTCGTGCTTCTCCAGTGCCAAGTTTCCTGAATATAGATTTTGGTATTAAATTAATGCTAACTCCCAAATCACAGAAAGCTCTTCCAAAATAATAATTTTCAATTGTACATAGAATGGTAAAGCTCCCTAGATCCTTGAGCTTGGACAGTAACTTTCTTTGCACCATAGCACTAGTCTCTTTTATTAATCGCCTTTTCTTTGACAATATATCTTTCATAAATTTTGCATAGCTGGACATCTATTCCAAGGCTTCGACAAGAGGTATATTGATGTGCAATTGCTTTAATACCTCCAAAAAAATTTTAAATTGACCCTCTTTTTGTTTTTTACAAGTCTTTAAGGAAATGGAGGAGAGGCCTTTGAATAGTGGTTGTTGCATCATCAGGTTGCTTTTGGTTAGTTTCATTTGATTCCTCCTCTACTTCCTGTGACTGATGCCAAGGACTAGCAGCTCCAAATTCTTTTTTTGGCTAAGCTACCCCTGGTAGTTGCCTACCACTGCGTAGCGTGACTGCCTACACTTGCCCTTTGCTTTTTCCTTTCAGATTCTGTTCAGTATCGCTCGACAATGCGCCTCGAGGGCAACTATTTATAACTAAGGTAAGCTGGCCTATTTGAGCTTCTAAATTCCTTTTATAGTAACCTGAAATTGCATGAATAGATTTTCCAAATCTGATTTCTTCTCTTCTCAAGGAGGTTGGGTTAGTTGAACTGGTCTGGCTGGCTGTTGCTGTGGGGGCTGCAAAAATTTTGGTGGCTGATTCGGCCTAGCTTGGTTATTACATGAGAAATTAAGATGATTTCTCCATCATTGATTATAAGTATTGGCATATTAATTGGCTGAATTTCTCTGAAAGTTGCCCACGTAATTAACTAACTCCGGATTGGAGGCACACTGATCACTTGGGTGGCCGAACTCTTCACACCACGTACAATATTCTGCTGATGACGATTGTGATGTGGAAGTTCCTACTGCATTGACATTGGCAGACCTTGATAGGTTCTAAATTTGCCTAGATAGAGCGTCAATGTGGGCTTTAATAGATGACACCGCATCCAATTTAAGTAAGTCTCCACTTCGACTTCTGTTAGATAGCAATTGATATGTGTTGGTCGCCATGTTCTCCAATAGCGCATAAGATTCTCGATAACCTTTTCTCAATAATGAACCATTTCATAAAGAATCTACCATATGACGGGTAGAATCTTAGAGACCATTATAAAATATCTGGATTTGTACCCACGACTAAATTCAATGATGGGGACATTTGTGAAGTAAATCCTTGAATCGATCCCACACCTTTGATAGGGTCTCTTCTCCGTGTTCTTTGAATGAGACAATGTCCATTCTAAGTTTGGCTAACTTGGCGGGAGGAAAATATTTTTCAAGAAATTTCTGTGTCAAGTCATTCCATGTGCTGACAGAGTTTGGTGGCAAAGAGTCCAGCCATTCCAATGCTCTGTCCCTCAAACATAACGAGAAATTTCTCAGCCTCATTGCTTCGTCGGAGACTCCATGCTACTTAAATGTATTCATAATTTGCAGAAAATTTCGCAGGTGACGATGTGGATCTTCAGAAGATAAACTCCCAAACTGCCCAATAGATTGGAGCATTTGGAAGACCACAGGCTTGATCTCAAAATTATTGGTGTCGACAGGGGGAGGTTGGATGCTGGTTTGCACTGCGTTTTGCCCCATTGCAACGAGATCCTAAATAGGCTAGTCCAAATCATCTTGTTGTGGATGAAGTGGAACCTCAACTTATTGGTTCTCATGCTAATTTGCATGAGGATTTTCATCTTGGTCTCCAATATGCTCCATTCAATGATGTTGATTCCCAGCTTCCCTGCTCCTACGACGTCTTCTCAGACAGGTTCTTTCTGGTTCCGGATCAAATGGTATAATGTATCCTTTTAAGCCCTGCACCGGCGCATACAAAGCAATAAGCCCTGCACCGGCGCATACAAAGCAATAAGCCCTGCAATGATCAATTCAACTGTGCTAAACTGGAACATATATAGACTAATGGATTTATCTAATTGAATATAGTTACAAATTTGTACAAGAAGGCAATAGAAATAACAATAATTAGTTAGCACTAAATAATCCCTGGCATCGGCGTCAAAAACTTGACGAACTGCATATATGTCTAATTAAATGCTCATCTTTACGCAAGTATACGCGTCAATCAAGTAAAATAAAGTGAATAGAGTATCGTTCCCACGAGGATATTGTCTAAACTAATTATGTAAATTACTTCAATTGCCTTTGGTGATTGAAAAGAATTTTCACAAATGTAATTGAATGTGCAAGATAAGTAAAAAGAAATAAAAGAAAGTTTCATGAATGAGCAAGATTGCAAAAGGGGTTTATCGAGTTGGGTCAGTAGATGGGAGAGTTGAAAATCCTTGACTCTAAACTATATTAAATTGGTTCCTTTTCAGTAGATTATGCAGGAAATTCTTATTCCAAGTTTAATAATCTTTAGATGTATCTCCCAACACACATAAAGCTAATTACACAACACCCAATTACTATGTTCCCATGCAAATGAATGTGATGGAATTGATCTATACGCAACCTGCTCAAGACTACATAGGGTTTAACGGTATATTCCTATCTATTAAACATTCTCCATTCACCAAGAGAGAAACCTATACCTTAAACATAAACTTTGCTTAGATTCTCCTTTTCCAAAGATAAATTCAGCAAATAAATCATCTTACAAGGTAGCTAATCCTATAAAAAGCATTAAACACTACATGCAAAGGTAAATCCACACAGCATAAGTATTCAATAATCAAATACTCATTTTCAAATCATCAAGAACCAAAATAACATAGTTTAGGTATCAATTCATCTCAACGTCCCATCTATTGAAGTTTAGCTCATGAACAAGGAGTTAAATCCCATTGAAACCCGATTTGAGTACATTCCCAACAAAAGAGAAAATGAAAATATGTAGAGAAAAAAAAAGCTAAAACTTGCTAGTTTCCACCAACGAAGTTGATTCTCCTCTTCAGGTGCTCTTGTATTGGAAGTCCTTTCCTTTCGCTCTCCTTGGCTGCTCCATATGCGTTCTCCCCTTTCATACAAACTCTCAGTATATATTTATACCCCCTTGAACTTAGTACGAGACACATGCTGAGATGCACACGTGTGGGGGTCGGCGCCGACTCTCTAGAAGCCTGTCGACTAAAGGATTTTTGGTAAGTTCTTGTATGGTAGTGTAGCGGCGCCTAGGTGTCATGGGTCGGCGCCAGGGCGCCAGCAAGCTTGCTTTCTCCACTTGTTCCATTCTTCATCCCATCATATTCCAAAGCGGTTAGCCACCCATTTTTCCTACAAAATCAATGAACACCCAATAAATGAACTTATAAATGATGAGGTGTTAGTGCTACAACTCGACGTCCACAAGGTTTGCCTCGATTTTCACTAAAAATGCATAAAAATTATGTGTTGTACCTAAAATGCGAAGTGCATGAAAACTAAGCTAAATGGGTGCAATTTAACCATATTCTCTTGGACTAATATACAAAACTAGTCTGAAATAAGCCATGATAATTCGCATTTTCACGAGTTATCATACCCCCAAATTTAAATGTTGGTAGTCTTCGAGCAATACATGAAAGCAAAATGAATGAATGTATGAAGACTCTGCCAATTCAGACCTGATTCCAATTATTTTCCTAACATTCACATTTCTCCACTCAATAGGGTAAGGACAACCTCAACTTGAAACAATTCATTAAAAAATTATCACCAATTAGCCAAAATAGAACATGAGTTTTCATTTCAGAGCAAGCTACGTGTAAATGACAATGTTAATAGTCCAGAGTGATAATTCAATTCTGCTAATCGTCCTCCTGATCAAAAGAAACTAATTAGAAAAATCAACACAAAATAGGTGAACCAATGTTTAAGAATATATCTCTTATAAAGGAACATTACATTAATTCACATAATTCACTTGACATCGTTTTGCTCAAATGCACATTTGTTCCCCCAAGCTTATTATTTGACTCTCCTCACCATATTTCAGGGTATCTTGAGAGAATTTTCTATCTTTTTTTTAGGCTCCCCTCATTATATTTCAGGGTATCTGGGAAGAATTTTCTTTTAAAAGCATTATTACTGTGACTTCTCCTTGCCTTTTTACGCGAACATTGACATTTGTTGATGCCAAGTCCCGGTTACTCAGTTTAGGTTAGTCACCCCCTTTTATTATTCTGACAATCTAGTAGGGCACATACCTAATAGATTAGGCCTCTCATATTAATCTCAAATTTTGATATTACAATTTATTCTCAAGTCAGCACCTTAATTACACATTTCACCATATTTTCATTCATTTTTACATTTTAGCAAGTTACATAAGTCATTTCTTATTTATCCATGCATACCCTTTTATGTGCACCTTTCTTACCACACATATGTTATGTATTTCTTCATCTTTTCCAAAATAGCAACTTGTTTTCTATTTTGGCATAATTAAACTACTTAATTAGCACATAATTTAGGATATTTTTATGAAAATTTAATCCCTTAATCGTAGGGTTCCAAACAGCAACTTTTCCGTCACTTTTTCTCACTTTCAACATCCCTTTTGACATGTGATTCATAATAGATTTTTAACTCTTAAATTCTAGCCTTTAATCATACTTTTCTTGTCCCATATTTAAAGTCCATAATTTAGTTTCTCCGAAATAGCAACTTTTCATACATGGTTTGGCCACCCTTTGGAAGTCCCCAACATGAGTTCATAAAAATCAGATTTTTGCCAATCTCTTCCACCTCATGTTGGACGGGACATGTACCCTAGGTTTAGCATATTTTACCTTTTAAACCATCAATGTATTAATTGGTTTAGTTCATGTCCCATATCCATCTCAAAAGAATGAAATTTGTCCATATTGACAACCTTAGGGTTTACCCTTTCTAGGATTCATAATTCATACCCTAATCAACATATATTAATCATGAAATCATAAATCATAAACCAAACATGAAATGTGATCAAAACAGCAACATTATTGGGAATTAAGAAAAATTTCAGCTAGATTCATAAGTCATAATCAATCCTAACATCAAACTTAGCTCCCTTGCATTATTGAATCCATTCCCTTCATTCATTCATTATTTAATACCCTAATTAAGGGCATCATAATTCATCATTTAAGGTTTCATTATGGATTAAATTCATGACCCATAAATGAAGCTAAAATTATAGAATTTATTGATTCAAACTCAACTCAACACTCACTTGAATTTATGAACTTTCGCTCAAATCTTTCCTAGCTTGGTTGCTTCCCTTTTCTTCTCCTCTTTTTCTTCTCTTTTCTTCTTCTTTTGGCCTCCTTTTCCTCCTTGCTTAGACGTCCAAGTTTCTGCCCTTTAAGAGATTTTTTCTCTCTCGATTTTGTTCCAAATGGACGTCCCCTATCTTTCTCTCTCTTTTATATTTCCGGATATTTGGGCCCACTTTTTCCACCTCATTTGAGGGTAATTTAAGGCTCATTTATCCCTTGATGTGTTGGAACCATTTCACCCTAGTAAAATTATATTTTTACATAATTTTTAATCATCAAAAATTAGCTCAATTTAGGCCATCTTGTTGTCCACTATTCACACGTCCCATGTGGCTTATTTTTTGGCATTTTATGCCATAAAAATCAACCTCATATCTATTCTATTTACTCACCCTAGTCACGTAGCTCATTTAGGTGCTTATTTAGTATTTTTAAAAAATCAAAAAATCACTTAAGGAGTCCCTTGGACGTCCCTTGCATGCCACATATGTAGCCTCTCATGCCTACACAAACTAGCTTTTATCTCATGCATTTATGCTTCTTGATATATCATGGATTTTTTTGTATTTTTAACAAATCAAAAATTAAGCTCAAAATTACCCTCTTTGGACACCTCATTTGGGTCATTAATCACACCGTTAACTCACTTGACTTTTTATTATTGAGTATGTTACTTTATGGGACAAGAGTCAAAATCTTTCATCATTTTGTAATTAAAATTTTTTCATAATAATTAGCTTAATCAAACTAATTCATAAGATTCATCATATCATTTTAACCGTTCATGTTAAATTTCATCTCAAAATGATTTTTCTATCATAAGTTATGGTCATTTGAAATTAACTTTGGATTTGGATAAAAATAAATATTTATCACCCTAATCTCATCAAAATTTTCATAATTCAATCCATTCATAAGGTTGGGCATAAAATCATGTGCTTACCTTTCAAATTTCACCTCATTCCGTCTCATAGGCGTCAAGTTATGAATTTTCTAACATTTATCAACTTAAACTCATTATTATCATCATAATATCCATTAATTGAATCATAATAAATAAAATAATTATTCATAGCACATTCACATTTTTCAACCCTTATTAGGCCACTTTAGTCACATTGACTCACACTTGGCTATAGCGATTAATTTAATTATCATCCTTAATCAATAGCCATAAAATCAATAAATCAATTAAATCATGACCAATTCACATTTATATGTCAAATGCACATGAACGAGTCTTACTTAGGTCTGGATATCACAAAGGGTAATTTGCAAATACACTCACTTAGTTTGATTATAAATGCAGCATACATAGTTCCAAAAATTATAAATAACTTCGCATAATTTGACCGTATTACAAATATAAACACGGTATTATAACATCGACATGACATGAGTATATTTACAATTTTAAAAATTAAGTGGGGTATATTTAGTTTTTTTGTAAACAAACCTGTATAGTTTATATATCTTTACAAATATACTTATACTATGACGGTGCAGTAATGACATTATAATGGTATGGATATATTTACAATTATGGTCGAACTATATGTGATTATTTGTAATTTCTAAAACTATTTTACTATATAAATATATTTACAATTATGGCTAAACTAAGTAGATATATTTGTAGATTACCCTTCTAAGAGATAAAGTCTGAAAAGTAAAGATTATTAAAGAAAAGAAATGATAAGTACATCTCAAGTCAACTTAGCATTCAACTTGAGTGAAGTCTAACCATAAGTTAACTTTTGCATTGTTTAATTACATAGGTAGTGTAGAGATGAGAAGTTGAGTATTTAAAAAGTGTGATATGTGATATAACAATAATAAAATAAGAATAAATAGGATAACTCATTAATAAAATGATTAAAATATAGTGATAAAACTAAAAGAAGTACAGTAATTTGGTAGTTAAAACGTCAAATCATTTTTTGAAAAATGTACAACGAGAAGTGGAAAATTTTCATCCCTCTCCACTCCCCTTTCCAAATAATGCCTTAACTTATGACTTGGATTGTTAAAAAGAGACAATGTAAAGGATGCACTATATGATGAAATCTAACTCTAAGTTGATTTCGCTTATAACTTAGATTGTTAAGAAGAAATAACAAGATTCATGAAGGACAAAATATAGAGTAAGTCTAACCTCAAGCTGACATTAACTTTAATTTGAGTGTAATTTGCAGTGGGAGTAGGATGGACAGAAGTTCAAAAGCTCTCTATTCCATCGGGAAATGAAGAGGACTATATGTACTAGTACTGATAACTCGTGAAAATGCGAGTTATTATGGCTTATTTCAGACTAATTTTGCATGTTAGTCCAAGATAATGTGGTTGGTTTGCACCCATTTAGTTTAGTTTTCATTCACTCTGCATTTTAGGAACAATATGTAATTTCTATGCATTTTTAGTATAAAATAGATACTTATAAGTTCATTTAATCGGTTTTAGTTGGTTTTGCAGGAAGGACGCATAGTTAACAGCTTGTGAACGTGACGGGGGATGAAGAAATTATTGGAAACATATGGAAAATAAGCCAAGTCTATGTTTTGATAATTAACAAATCAATTTGAGTAAGTTTTGTTTACTAATATGTTTGTGGAAATGATCAAAGGTTATACAAATGAAGAGAATGAAGCATGGAAAGTCAAGTCGATTTCCAAGTCGACTCAGGCGTCGACTTAGGCCAAGTCGATTCCCAAGTCGACTCCAGTAGCGACTTCATCTCGTCATTTTCATCCAGAGTTGAAAACGGGGAACCAAGCTACCGAAGTCGCAAACGACGTCGACTCCGCATGCGACTTGGGTGAAATCGCAAACCAAGTCGACTCCAGCTTCGACTTCGAGGTGTCATTTTCATCCAGAGTTGAAATCGGGGGCGAGAGCTGCTGAAGTCGCATCCCAAGTGGACTCCGCATGCGACTTGGGTGAAGTCGCAGACCAAGTCAACTCCAGCTTCGACTTCAGTGCGAAAATTGCTGAACGAGTTAATTCAATGACAGATTTGAGTGGAAATGAAGATCAAGACAACTCAAACACTCAAATGAAGATCAATTGGAGAATCAAAGCAATCAGGGTTGCATGAATCCATCGTGTTGGATCATGAACACTTACTCGGACATCTTCCATGCATTCCAAGATTCAAGTACTCAAGAACTCAAGAAAAGGAATCCAAGGTTCTCTATGTAAATAATCATACAGTGTTCCAAAGAGATATAAATCAAGGGAGAACAATAAATATGAAAAAAATCAAGTGATCAAAGTCATCTCTGAAGATTTCAAGTTCATCAAGCAAGCTGAGGAAGTGAAGTCGCACCCGAAGTCGACTTCACCCGCGACTTGGGTCAAGTCGAAAACCAAGTCGACCTAAACTGGAACTTGAAGAATTGTGAACAGGCAAAGTCGCACCCGAAGTTGACCCCATCTGCGACTTGGGTGAAGTCGCACCCGAAGTCGACTCCACCTGCGACTTGGGTCGCGACGGTCGGAAAATTTTCAAACGTTGGCGCATTAAATGCGCGCCACCTACTTCCAAACCTTCGAATTCCCTCGCAAATTATATAAGGCATTCAATATGAAGGAGGAGGGTAGCTGAGAAATCATTGAATGAGCATAACTCTCATCTCTAAGAGCATTAAGTGATCAAGCCAACATCAAGAAGAAGAATCTTGCTTCCAAACTGCCAAGAGCTTCTTGCTGAATCATTAAGCCTACGTTACAAGTTCTTCTCTGCGCCAAATTTGCCTCTACACAACAGTAATGTATAGAAACTTTCTTTTGTTATTTCTTATTGTATTGAACTTGATTTAGTTTGGGTAACTAAGTCAAGTGTAAGTAAAGTAGTGTGTGATTGGAGTGGAACTCGTCACCTACTTGTGCTGTGAATTGTTAATACCCCCTAGAGCTGGAATCTAGAAGAGAGCAGTGGCTCTAGTTGTATTTGTGAAATACATAGTGGAACCCAATTCACAAAAGGTGTGAGCTTGGAAGAGCGGAGTAGGGAAAGTTGTCCGAACCACTATAAAATCTTGTTTGTTGATATTTATTTCTACTCTCTGCACTATATTGCTTTCCATTTGTTTCTTCATAAAAGGGGACTAGATTAATCCGGGGTAAAGTTTCTGTTTAAGTTTTTAATTTTTAAATACCCAATTCACCCCTCCCCTCTTGGGTAATTGTCATTAATTCGGGACCAACAGAGATGTGCAGAAGAAAGAAACAAGTAGGTTGGCGCCCCAACATCGATCAGCAACGCCTAGGGGCCAACCTCCTCCTCACAAGGACATTTTAGAACTCCCTTCAGTTGGCGAGCTTCCAAAGAGTTGGCGCCTAGGCGTCGTGGCGCTACAGCACGACCCCCACACACGTGTATTTTTGCACGTGTTTCGTACGGAGTTAATGGAGGTTTAAGCATATACTTAGGAGTTCGTGCGAGGGAGGAGGGTATAGACGGAGTAGCCGAAGAGAGAAAGGAAAGGACTTCCGTTTCCAGAGCATCCGAAAAGGAGATCCAATCTCGTTGGTGGAGACTCACGAGTTTTAGTTTCTCTTTTTCTCTATCTATTTCCTTTTCTCTATTGTTGCAAATACATTCAATTTAGATTTTAATGGGTTTTAACATCATGTTCATGAACTAAACTTCAATAAATGAGAAGTTGAGATGAATTGATGTCTGAATTATATTGTTTTGGTTCTTGATAATTTGGGAATGAATATTTAATTTGTTGCATGATTGTGTTGTGTGGATTTACCCTTACCTATGTCATTTAATATTTTTACAAGACTAGCTACCTTGTAAGATGATTTAGTTACGGAATGCATCCTTAGAAAAGGAAAATTCAAGCAAGATTCATGTGTAGGGCATAGGTTTCTTCCTTGGTTAATGGAGAATGTTTAATGGATAGGAATATATCGTTAAACCCTATATAGTCATGAACAGGTTATGTATAGATCAATTTCATCACATTTAATTTCATGGGACAATAGCAATTAAGTGTTATGTAATTAACTTTATATGTGTTAGAAGATATATATAAAGATCATTGAACTTGGACTAGAAAATTTCTATACAATCTAAATAAAAGAAACCAATTCAATATAGTTTAGATTCAAGGATTCCCAACTATCTCATATGTCATCCCAATTCGATAAATCATTTTTGGTATTCCAGTTCTTCCATTAAATTCTCTTTTATTCCTTTTACTTATTTTGAATAATTGATTTCATCTGTGAAAATTCTTTCTAATCACCGAAAGCAATTCAAGTAATTAACAGAATTAGTTGGACAATATCATCGTGGGAATGATACTTTACTCACTCTTATTACTTGACTGACATGTATACTTGCGTTAAAACGAGTATTTTAATGAAACATATACGTAGCTCGTCACGTACCTAAAATGTGATTGTCATTTCAAAGTCAAATCAGTATATACTATGGCACTAAAGGAGAGTAGTGGGACTGACAGGGATCAAAGCATGCAATTGGATGAGATGACATACAAAAATTTCTGAAAACTCAAACTCGCTAAGAAGATTATGTGCTTTAGTTGGAGGCTTGTAATGGATTCACTTCCTATAAAAACAAACTTGGCCAAAAGGGGAGTTACTATTTTAACAAGCTTGCTCACTTTGCAATATGGAGGAGGAAGCTCTATTTATTTGTTTTGGGGTTGCAACACCATAAAGATTACTATGCATCATAATCTCCTAAATTGCACTATAGGTATGACTTTCACTATCATGTGGGGAATTTTTTAACACTTCATTAGCCTTACATCAAAGAACCTTCTTACCCTCTTTCTTTACACTTGTTGGAGAATTTAGTATTGCATAAACAAATTGTAATTGAGGGGATCAACCCACATTTCTCTCAAGTGCCAAAATGGACAATAGAGTATGTACACCACCTTAATTCCTCATCTCTCCTCAAGTCATAGGCACGATCCACACAACAAGTGATGCTAGATGGCATAAACCAAATTAGGGGGCGACGAAGTTAAATATGGATGATGGTTTCTATGTGCAACACCAAAGAGTGGGAATGGGGGTTGTGCTGAGGGATTAGGATGGATGATTTATGGCAACCAAAGTATGGAAGGAATATGGTATTATTGACCCAATGATTATGGAGGCTAGTGCTATTACTCATTGTTTGACTTGGTTATGTGAATTGCCTTAAGAGCACTTTAGGTTGAAATTGACTCTCTCTTATTGATTAACATGATCAAGAATATGGGTGTTATATGTTCCCATCTTGGGCCTATTCTTGAGAACATAACGCAAATTGGTTCACTTTTTTAGTCATGCATTTTCTCTCTTGCCTTTGAGAAGGAGATTATATAGCTAATAATCTTACTGCTACTGCTACAATGGATGTGGAATCCTTAACAGAATGGTGGGACACCCCACCTGATTGTATTGCTCATGCCCTTTTGTAAAGGTTGTTCTCATTTATTTGATTTGCCTGAAGGCACGCTCCCTCTTCTTCCCTGCTGAAGAGTTTGGGAACTGGGCCTAAATGTATGGCCTAATCAGGCTTTAAATCAAAAAAAAATATATGTGTAATTTAACCTCAAGCCAATTTCAACCCAGACTAGATCTTGTGACAGAAAAAATACATTAAAGCTCTAAATATGTAGTGATACTATCGCAATGGTCATATCTGTTGATCCCGAGTTTATGGCAATTACCCAAGAGCGGAGGGGTGAATTGGGTATTTAAAATTTTAAAACTTTAATTAGAAATTTTACCCTGATTTAGTTTAAACCCCTTTAATGAAACAAATAGAAAGTAATAAGATAATGAAAACGAAAATGAAAAACAGTAGACAAGATTTATAGTGGTTCGGGCAACCTTTCCCTACTCCACTCTTTCAAGCTCACACTCCCTTGTGACTTAGGTTTCACTATGTATTCCGCGAATACAACTAGAGTCTCCGCTCTCTTCTAGATTCTAGCTCTAGGGGGCGTGTATAACAAGCAACACAAGTAGGTGATGAGTTACACTCCAATCACAACCCTACTTGCTATATCTTGGTTTGAAACACCAAACTCAAACCAAGCACCAAAATCAAATAACAAGATGTAATAAAAGAAATCTACACTTTACAGATTTGTGTAGAAAGTTTCAGCTCGAGGAAGAATCTGTAGAAGCAACGAATCGTATTGCGTTGAAGCAAACAACAACTTTGAAACTTGTTCTTCCGTTGAAAGTGTATAGATCACTCGATTGTAGAGAAAAGTGGATTGAAACTCTTAGTAGTACTTCTTTCCTCTTTTTCAGCTCTATCTCGTGTGTATCCACGTTTGCTTGAATGTCTATATATAGAGGAGGGAGAATTTTGAACGTTATAGAGTTGGTTTGCGCGTAATAAATGTTCCAACGTTCAAAAATTTGAACGTTACGTCTCCAAGTCGCAGGTGGAGTCGACTTCATGTGCGACTTCACCCAAGTCGCATGCTGGAGTCGACTTCGTGTGCGACTTTAGATGCTCTTCAGTTTCCAAGTCTGTCTTCTGGGTCGACTTGGTCCTTGACTTGACCCAAGTCGCAGGTGAAGTCGACTTCGTGTGAGACTTCACTTCTTCAGCTTGCTTAGTTGAACTTAAAATCTTTGGAGTGCCTTGCTTGCTTAACTTCTTCTCATTTTCTTGTGTCCTGATTTCTTGGAGCATCTTTGAGAACAATATTCTTTCATATTAGCTTCAGAAAACCTTTTTGATGATCTTGAACTTGGTTTTATTATTGATTTTGACAAAATCTGTCTTCTTCAAGTTGAAGTTGAAGTTGGAGTCGACTTTGCCTGCGACTTCACCCAAGTCGTATGTGGAGTCGACTTCGGCTACAACTTCACTTCTGTTCCAACCTAAAATCAGCACTGGAAAGAAAAAGCTGTTTGAAGTCAATACTGGAGTCGACTTCGTATGCGACTTCACCCAAGTCGCAAGTGGAGTCGACTTCATCTGCGACTTCAGTATGCCCAAGTTCTCAATTTCAACGCTGTCCTGAAATCAACACTTGAAGTCGCTTATGGAGTCGATTTGGGGATCGACTTGGCTCTAAGTCGATATTGGAGTTGACTTGGAGATCAACTTGATCTGTCATACTTTGCATATTTCATTTTCATAACCTTAAACACTGCACAATACATATTATTAACTAAGATTTACTCAAATTGTGTTGTTTTAATCATCAAAACACATGGTTTGGGTATTTTCATTCAATTTCAATAATTGTTTCCAACAATATTTTCCTCATTATGATAAATAATATTCAATTTTGATTGTAATGAATAATTGAGAACTTTCAAGTGCATTAATCTTCTTCATCTAGAGCTCAAGAGCATTTAATAATTTAGGAAAGTTTCAAGCGCAGTCAATCTTCTTCATCTAGAGCTCAAGAGCATTTAATACTTAATTAGGAAAAGCTTCAGGGTGCTAAAATCTATAAAAGCGTCAAAGAGCTCATTATCATTGCTTATATATAAAGTTTTAGTGTGCTGCACTGATTACACATTTAAAGTATAGATATCGTTTGTTGTAATTTGTTTATTGTGTATCCTAGATTGACATTAAAGATCAAATCGAAGAAGAGCATAATACGATTTGTCAGGATATATCTGATGTACTGTTTTACTTGGTGAGCCATGTTTATATACGACTTAGTCGTATATTGCCTTTTCTACAATATTTATTTTTTATTTATTATTTGTTTCAATTTTTCATGAATTTATTTTTAAAAATATGTTTAACTCATATACCAAGTTTTACTATTTACAATAATTTCATACATTTATTTTTATTTTCAAAAATATCAATTTCAAGGGCATTTCAACCAATTTCGCCCCTTCAAAATTTAGTTCTAAAAATTAAAAATAAATATATAAAAATATTATAAAATAATAAAACTTGATACGTTGATTAAATACACTTACAAAAATGTTTATAAAGAAAAAAAATATTGTATGGAAAGCCTATATAAGACTCATCATATATAATCCTGACTTTTACTTAATTATATAAATCTTCTGGAGCTAAAATTTAGAAAAAATCATTAGCTTTATGTTATATCTAGTGAAATATATAATGAATTCCAAAATATAAGAGTGCGAGCTTAGAAAAGCAAAATATGGTAGTTGACTTGAGACCACTATATATTGTGCCTCCTGTTTAATTTGATTCTGTGATTATTTTGCATTGCTTGTTCTGTTTTTGGTCAATACTCATTTAAGAGGTTTAACCTTCTATTGTTCAACAATAAGTATTAAATTTTTGACAACTTAATTCACACTCGCTTATTTAGGTATCTTATATTAAGCCAGCTTAACTGGTTATGTCTCCGTCATCATGTAAGGGCGTCCAAGTTCAACCCTAATGTAGAGAGCCTTGTTTTTCATTTTAAGAGCAATGTCTCTTGTAGATGCACCGGTAGATTTATATTTTTGAGTAAAAAAATATTCATGGGAAGATTTGAGTTGTAAGTGATGCGCACCAAGTGCTTGTCGTTAAGAGCACTGTGATCACCAGTTTAATTAAAATTAACCGAAACACATTAAAGCTACCACTATGCGGGTGATAGTGTAGAATAACGGTGAGTGGGGTCGAATCCACAGAGAGGCGATGTAGTTTTGAATTATTTTTAAGAGAAAAAAAAGGTATAAAGAAGAGAGAGAAAAAGAGGAGAGAGAAAGAGGAGAGAGAAAAAAGAGAAGAGAGAAAAAGAAAAGGAAAGAAATTAAGAGAGAGGAGAGAGAGACGTTAGAGAGAGAGAGAGAAGAAGAAGAAATTAGATAGATAAGAGAAAAGAGAGAGAAAGAGAGAAGAGATAAAGAGAAGAGAGAGAAAGAAAAGGAAAGAAATTAAGAGAGAGGAGAGAGAAACGTTGGAGAAAGAAAAGAAAAGAGAAATTAGAGAGAGAAAGAGAGAAGAGAGAAAAGAAATGAAAATAGAAGAAATTGGAGAGAAAAGAAAGGGAGACAAGAAGCTAAAAGAAATTATAATTAGCTAACAACTTAATTAAAATTATTCTAAGAAAGCAATAAAAGCTATGAAATTTAACTATTAAAGTTGGAAAGAGAATTACATTAAATTTAATCTAAAAATTACAAACCATAAAATAAAGCAGTAAATCTAATCTAATAATTAAAACTACAAATTGAAAAGTAATAAGTACGAAACACTACAAAGCATAAAATAATAAAATTTACATCACCCGAATATGGAGAGCAAAATCTCCACGTAATAAAAATTTTATTGCTTGGCCCCACCTCCTTGCTAGGGGTCCCACAAAGTGTGTCGCCCTCCCACCAAGGTCGTATCCGATGTGGGATTCTTTTCCCTTTGGCTACACTTGCTCTCCACGTTGTCTTCTGTTGGCTACTTGAAAAATGCACAGCCACTACTAACAGTGGGTTAGATCTAGGGGTGTTAACGGATCGGGTTGAACGGGTTGGAGCCTAATCCTAAACCTAACCCATTTAATATATCTCAACCCTAATCCGTTTATTAACCCATTTAAAAAACTTCAACCCTAACCCATTTACAACCCATTTAATAAACGGGTTAACGGGTTGTTAACGGGTTGTGTTTATTACTAATTTTCATACTAAAAATCTTTAATAAAGTCTGTAAATTTAAATAAATTAAATAATTCGAAGCTAACATACCTGAATTTAATTTATTTTGGCTTGAAAACATTAGCTTCAATCTCAAGGCATCTCTTTAATGCCAATTCCTGTTATAAATATTACATATATATTATAATATATTATATTAAATGAGTTATACGGGTTGAACGGGTTAAATAAACGGGTTGGACGGGTTGACGGGTTGCGAAGCCTCAACCCTAATCCGTTTATTTAATTAAATGGTTGAACGGGTTGGCGTATCATAACCCATTTATTCAAAAATCTCAACCCAAACTCATTTATTAACGGGTTGAACGAGCGGGTTAACGGGTTGACCATGACCATTAACACCCCTAGTTAGATCGTCCACGGGTCTGAATTCTAAACTGCCGAAGGAGAGAACGAGAGAGGCGGTAGTAGCAGGTTTCGATTTTAGAATTTTGGAATGCAGATGCGTCGATTGCTGCTGCTGTATTTGATTATTTCTCAATGATAAGCTTTTATTGAGCAGGAAATTAAGAAGGGCTATGGTGGATTGTAGGTTTGATGAAGGTTCGGGGCTGCGGGAGCTCTTCTTCCGGACTGTCGGGCTTGGAATTGTGGTTGGTTAGGATTTTAATGGTAGGATTTTAATGGCTGCCTGCTCGGTTTTTCTGGTGTTGGGTTTCTGAAATGGGGATGCTGTACGATTTTAGCAAGGCTTGCTTGCTGCTGATTTTCGAACGGGAGCTGAATTATGCAAGGGAGCAAGAAGGTTTGAGCGAAGTTGATAGCAACAAGGCTGTTTGGACAATTTGCTGGTGGTGAGAAGAGAGGGCTTGTGCTGTCAATCACGGATTGGAGCTGCTGCCGTTTTGGGGAAGATCGAAGTTGTTTGCTGCTGAAATTGGTGGCTACCGGAAATAGGTGTTGGATGGTTTGATGCAAAAGAGATGTTGCCCGATGGAAAAATTGCTTTGAAGATGAATGGGGCCGCTGTTGGTCGGTTTTGGCTGAAAATCGAAGATGTAGAGGCAGGTTTTCTGCTATCGCCATAGCTGAAGGGGTTGCGGTCAACTTGAGTGGAAGACTGGAGGCAATGAAGGGCTGCTGTCGGCAATTTCGGTGATGGGTTTTCTGAGAATGGTGTAGTCGGAGCAGAGGAGAACGCTGGACGGTCGTTGCTTCCATGGTTGCTGTCGATTTGGGGAAGATGGAGCACCATAAATGGTGCTCCGGTGGTGCAAGGTCTCGTGTACTCATGCTGCAAACAAAAACATATTTTAATTTTTGTCAAAATGATTTTAATAAGCTTGCAGAGATTTTTAATTTACTTTTCTTTTTAGCCCTTTTTGAATTTATTTTTTATTATTATTTTTTTATCTTAAAATGTTTT
Organism: Annona cherimola; assembly: GCA_030490835.1. Taxonomy (NCBI): domain Eukaryota; kingdom Viridiplantae; phylum Streptophyta; class Magnoliopsida; order Magnoliales; family Annonaceae; genus Annona; species Annona cherimola. Next base: position 29,142,136 of record CM059971.1, on the reverse strand, counting down.
GACAATTTGTTTTATAACCATATTTTAGATTATATTTATAACTGTATGTATGATTTTTCCAATTAGATGGTTTTATAATTTTAACTTATATTTCAATGTGAGCCTATTTAATCCCTTTTAGCATGTGTAGTTATTTTTATAATTTTATATTTTTAAAATATTGCAAAATGACTCATTTTATAGCAAAATGAAGAATTTTATGAAAAATATAATTTTTATGAAATTTCACTTAAAACATGTATTTATTTATCATGTTAATATTTACTTGTGTGAATTTAACATGAAATAAAATGAAAATTTTTAAAATTATCAGTAAGATAATGAAATAAATAATATCTTATATCAAAAATAAAAGACGTATGGAGGAGTTAATTCATACTATTAAAATAATTTTGTATTTATATATGATTGATATTGTGTCGAATAAATTATTTGAATTATTAAATAGATATTTCATATCTATAGACTAATGAAATTATTTTATCTATTTTTAAGTAATTTTTAAAAATTTTAATAAATACTTGAATTTAGTTATGATTATATTCAATGTTCTATTTTATTTTTTGATTTAGGTATGTATGGGTATGTAGGTTTTTAGAGAACAGCGGGAGTAACGTCATATGATAAAACTAAAGTAAAACTGAATAAATTAGTTATATGAAAAATAATTAAAATATATGGTTAAAATGAAAAAATAAAGTGATTAAGGTGATTAAGATGATTGGAATACATTAGTGAATAGACTTGAAATTATTTTATCGATTTTAAGTAATTTTTGGAAAATTTTGATAAATACTCGAATTTATTCTATGATTATATTCAATGGTCTATTTTAATTTCTTATTTACGGCAGCAAGCCCTTCCTATGATTTTCTCATAGGAAGGTGCAAATCCACTGTCAATCCAGTATTCTAGTATTTTGGGAACCAAAAAAAATCACGAGGTTCTTGAATTTGGATGGCCATATGCACTGTTGTTGATTTCAGAGGGGAGCATAGAGGAACCAGGCATTAGAGGATCTCGTTGGCAGCGATGAAGAAGGACGATGCAACACAGGGGACCAGTCTCGCTAGTGATATACCCACCCGCTGGCGACACCAGCAACATGAAGGAGACGATGGGTATGGAGATCATGATGAGGAAGACACATCCATAGCGGGACCAAGCAGGTCACACACGGTCCCCATGGCAAGTCTCGCTAAGATACTGCTGGATATGGACGCCGCGCTTGCATTGCCGCCGTCGGCCGTGGTGAAATTAAGGCTATCCAGATAAAAATCTGGTGTGAAGAGAGGTCGGTCAACATTGGATTCTAGTCGCAAGGTTATCTGCTAGTTCTGATTGGCGGTGCGACGGATGGCAATGATGTGCATGGAGGTTGGTCGATGCGGCGGCGGCGCCTAGGGTTGCGAAGGAAATGTGATAGAAGGTGATGTACTGAGCACATCTGTTGCGACTAATGGAAATTTTGGTCGACAGATTTGGTGCGGTGGACGGAAATTTCGATTAAAAATTTGGCAGATTTCATGGGTCCATATTTGGTGATCCAAAGGTCCAATTTGGGTGATTTAAGAGTTGTTTCTAATGTTTTAATGTGTTCTAAATCATGTAAATGGTTCAGATTGGTCAAATTGTGCTTAATATTTTAATGAAAATAGCTCAATATAGTAATTGATTATTTTTATAATTAATTAATTTTATTTTTAATTAAATTTAATTTAATATTTATTTTTATTTTACTTTCATTATTTTTCACAAAAATAAAATAATTAATATAAATATAAAATTAATTTTAAATGTTCATTTTTGTAGAGCAAAGGCATCTATGACTTGCAAATATTATCCTCATAACTAAAAAGAACATGTAGATATGGTTCTAAGATGAAATTCCTTTATTTATCACAATAAAATTAAGACTTTTGACTACAAGCGCATGTAAGTTTCAATTTAAATTGATTTGATGTATAAAAATAAGGAACAATAAAAAACCTTAGATGGTATAATTTTATCATTAAAATAACTTAGGTTTCTTTTTTATTTTAACTTTATTATTTTTAGCTTATTATTTATTTTCATGAATTTACAATAAAAGTAAATGCGATATAAATTTTAATTACAAAAATAATTCAGATATTTTTTTTTAATTAACAACAACCAAGTTACAGTAGATATAAACTTAAGCAAAAATATATTCATTTTGTAGAGCTTCAATTTAAATTAATTTAGTTCATACAAATGAGAGACAATGTTTAATACCCCTAGTCTCCATGTTGGATAATGTTCAATCTAACATTCACCCTATTTTATTTAATTCGAGATCGTCCTACATATTTTTTTAAAATTATCAAATTTTTATGGAACTCATTTACATAAAATCATCTCACTTTGTTAAGATTTTATGGATACATAGATTACATTACTTCATTTTTTAAAAAATAATTATTTTATTTTATATCATTTAGTTTTTGTTTTAGTGCATGTTTATATATTGAATTTACATTGTTGATAAATAGATGATTTCAAAATAGTGATTTGCATATTTCTAAAATGAATTAGTAAATTTATATCTTTTGCAAAACATACAAACTTATATAATATATACTGAAAATATTCGAATTACATGTGTAAAAACTGCGAATATTCAAAATTATAAATCTATTATATAAAATCTAATAATAATAAATTTAAAATATTATTCACTAATATAAAAATATTAATATTTAATTGTATAAATTTGAAAGGTTTAATATGCATTTCATTGAAATAATAATTTACTTTCAAATAAAATTGAATAGCTGATATGTTTTAAATTTTTATATAAATTATAACAATATAATTTTTTAGATAATTTTATTAATTTTATTAATTTTATATTAATTAAATACATTATAATCAATTTAAATTAATATTTATTTTTATTTAATTATTTTAATTTAGATGCGGTTAGATGTAGTTACATATCGTTAACTGCCGTTAGATTTAGATGAATCTTATTAAATTCTATTATCTAAGTTTTAATTTTTATAATTAAAGTGTAAATAACCTTACAATGAGTCTAAGATAATATTACAGGTGTTAAATTAGGATTAACTTATTAAGGGTGTGTTTGGTTGAGGGTAAAACTTTTGATGAAAAGTTTTTGAGATAGAAGTTGTCACATTGATAGAAAATGATGTGATATAATAGAAGTAATGATGAGAAGTAAAGAGAATAAAGTTAAAATAAATAGGTTATTTGTATAGATAGTTGTGTAGAAATGATTGAAAAGTATGGTAGTTTGTATAGGAAAATGTGAAAAAATAATTAAAAAATAATGTAGTTATGGAGAGTGAAAAGTTTTAGATTGAAAAGTTTTAGTTGACATGTTTATATCCCAAACAAACACACCCTAATATCAAAAGTTAGATCTAATTAAATGCTGTTAAATCCAGTTAGATATTGTTAAATGTCCTTAGATATAGATGGATTTCATTAAATTATATTATCCGAATTTTAATTTCTATAATTAACATATAAATGACTTTATAAGCAGCCTAAGATCGTATTATAAGTATTAAATTAAGATTAACTTATTAATATTAAAAGTTAGATCCGGTTAGATTCGTATTATTATTAGATGTCGTTAGATGCTATTAAATGTCTTTAGATTTAGGTGAATTTCTATAATCTAAGTTTTTAATTTTTTTAATTGAGGTATAAATGATCTTATAAGGAGCCTAGGATCATATTGCATGTCTTAAATTATGATAACTTATTAATACCAAAAGTTAGATGTCGTTAAATGTTGTTAGATACATTTAAATATCATTACATTTAGGTGAATTTCGTTAAATCCTATTATCTAAGTTTTAATTTTTATAATTAAGGTTAATAACCTTTTATAAAAAGCTAGGATCATATTACAGGTGCTAAATTATAATTAACTTATTAATATCAAAATTTAGATATGATTAGATTTCGTTGAATCCAGTTAGATGCTGTTAAATCTAGTTAAATACAGTTAGATTTAGTTGATTTCTTTAAATCTTATTATTTTGAGTTTTAGTTTATGTAGTTAAAGTATAAATGACCTTATTATGAGACTAGGATTATATTATAAGTGTTAAATTAGGATTAACTTAATAATATCAAAAGTTAGATCTGATTAAATGTCGTTAGATCTGATTAAATGTTGTTAGATCTAGTTAGATGTCATTAGATGTGATTAAATGTCGTTTGATATCATTAGATTTTAGTGATTTTATTAAATCGTATTATCTAAGTTTTAATTTTTATAATTAAGGTATAAATGACCATATAAGAAGCCTAGGTATATATTACAGATGTTTAATTAAGATTAACTCATTAATATCAAAAGTTAGATCTGATTAGATATAGTTAAATCCAGTTAGATCAGGTTAAATCTTGTTAGATCATGTTAGAAGTCATTAGATACTATTATATTCGAAAAATAAAAATAATAATAAATTTTCAAATTCTCATAAATAAATCTTAAAATTGTTATCCTTAAGAGTTCCTTTCTTGTATGAACTTTAAATAATATAACATAATTTCTTATATAAAATATATTTTTGAATTTTACTAGTTGCAATGAAATCTTATTATGATATTTCTATATAAATATTTTCAAAAAATATCAAATAATGAAAAATTATATCTACGTATATTTTAGTGGTTGATCCATCAAATAAACGGAATAGATCGAAATTTCGTGTACATATATTACAAATTTTATCAACAAACTGAATATACATATATTTTCCAACAAATGTACTTACAATGTAAAATTAATACAATGCTAATACTTTTTTTTTCATAGGAAGGGCTTCCCATTGGTTATAACGCGTGCTTGAATATGTCAACAGGAAGTGGGAAAATGGAAAAAATTTTCAAAATTGCGAAAATGATGCGATATGATAACAATAAAATGAAAATAAACAATTTAGTTGTATAAAAATTACTAGAATATAGGTTAAAAATAATAAAATAAAGTAATTAAGGTAATTAAGATGATTGGAATACATTAGTAAATGGAATTTCCGTCTCCTCTCTCCTTAATTACTTTCCCAAACGTATCCTTTGCATTTTTTGTATGAAACATAAAGGACTATCATTATATTTAAAAGTTGTTAGTGACGTAAATGAATAAAATATAAAAGATCCCACCATCCACAAGAGACTCCTTGTCCTGCTTTAATGCCAATGTAAAAGATAATTTACATCCAGCACGACATATTTTGCCGCTGATTTTGTATCTATATTATAAGCCGCATTCATCTAATTCTACACTTTTTTGTCCACATTAAAAAGCGTCGTTCCCATAAAAGTTAAGTCTTCCAACACAGGATTTTCAATTTATCTCTTGAATGATGATTGTTAAAATTGAACGGTATTAGTCGCTTGATCGGGCAACTGATGCGTAGTATCAATTATAAACTGTAATAGGTTTGGCCCCACAGCAAAGAACTGAGCTGATCCAGTGCACCAGGGTACACTGAACTTCGATGCACCAACATGCGAAAACATATTTTTAATATTTTTTGAATTTTTTTTATATAAATACTAATTTAGGTGTTTTTAACATATATATCAATTTTACTATTTTGGAAAATTTTAGATATTTTAGGTTGATTTTTTAAAATCAATGACATTTTCATAATTTATGAATTACAAAAATGTCAACTATATCTAAAAAGTCTCAAAAAAGGTAATAATTGATACACGTGTTAAATATACTTAGATTAACAGTCGTATAAAAAAATTTTCAAAAAAATAAAAAAGTGAAATGCACCTGGGTGCATTCAGTCGCCGCCGCAAAGAACTGCTTGAACTGTCTAGGCTTTGAAAAATTTTCACGAAATTGTTAATATAAGTGTAGTTTAACTTGTATATCAATTTTTACCAATTTCGAAGACTCTTAGATATTTTTTTGGAATTCTTAAAAATCAGTGGAAGTTTAGTAATTTTAAATTACTAAGCGCATTTTTTGTAATTTAAAATTACTAAAATGTCACTAATTTTTAAAAATCAGAAAAAAGCTAAAATTTTCTAAAAATGTTAAAAATAATATACATGTTAAATAAACTTAACTTAACAGTTGTGTAAAAAAAGAGGGATAAAAAAGGGGGATAATTTCTCTCATACCCACAATAATTGCACTTAATTCATAATATACGCACAACGTTTCGTAAATTCCTCTTATACGCATAACATTTCACCTTAAATTCCTTTTATGCTCATGTCATCAATACAATTGCTATCTACTAATTAAAAAGACGATTTTACCCATTTAAAATTTTCTAATTGAGATAATTTAACCTTAATAAGATTCAATTGATGATATTAAATTATTAATACAATATATTAAATAATTTAAAAGTCATATTAAGATTGAATTATCTTAATTAGGAAAAATTTTAAAATCGTAAAATCGTCTTTTTAATGGGGTAGACGACGGTGGTTTTAACAGCGTGGGTATAATAGAAATTTAAGTGAAATGTTATAGGTTTAAGAGGAATTTATGAAACTTTTTAGGTATATTAGGAATTAAGTTCAATTGTTACGGGTATAAAAGGAATTATTTTTAAAAAAATTTGAAAAAAATTTAAAAACGAGTGTATGCCGACGAGTGCATTGAAGGTGTATACGACCGGAGCCCGAACCGTCCGCCTGAACGGTTTAAACTCGGTTCAAACCAATCAAGGGTGTGTTTTTTTTTTTTTGATGGACTATAAGAAAAAGCCCTAAATTGGCCACCGTAGGTCCCCGGAATCGCCATGCAACAACCATTTTTCTGTTCGATTCACACAAACTGAGCTCTCCAACTCCAGAATTGCAGTCGCCTCTAGCGGCAGCACAACCGCACGTCGTTCGATTTCGGAAGCAACGCTGGTCAGCACTTGTTTCTTTCCCATCTACAGCCGACCACTTGCATACCGTTGCTGTTGATTTTGTAACCTTGTCAACCATCACACTTGCAAGGCTGCAAACCTAACCGCTAAAAAGTTCTGTATATCTCAAAATTCTCAGCCCTGTATGCTTGACATTAGTCCACGAGACCTGTTGATTTATTGGTCGCATTAATGCACCGCATTGCTGCTGTCTATTGAGTTATGCATTGCTGATTGCACCTAACTACTTGATTTAATTATTGTATTACAAATTATCGTAAACTATAAAGTTGTCATTTGATATTTTGGTGAATGTTGAACTTGGATGTGCTTCCACATTTCGTATTTTCATTGTATGCGGTTGAACAAACATGCAATTTTATATTTTGTTGAATCGTGAATGTTGATTGATGAATAATTGAATTGTACTTGTATGATTTCATTATTATGAATAATTCAATCATTTAACCATCATCGATTTCTTTATTTCTTATTATGTTAAATACAGTTCGAAATTCACAATTCATAAAAGCACATGGATAAATTGTGAAGTCAAGATCAACAGAATATTATATCTTCTCTTAAGTTAGCCGATGATGTTAGTTTTTAAAAGGATTTTTTTTGGGAATTGATAAAACTATTTTATGAAAAAGTTTTCCTAAAAAAGTTCTTAAATTGGGAGAAAATGATGTGATATAATAATGGTAATGATGAAAAGTAAAGAGAATAAAGTTAAAATAGATATGTTAATTGTATGATTAATTATATACAAAATGATTGAAAAGTATGATAGTTATATATGAAGATACGAATAAATAATTAAAAAATATTGTGGTAGTGAAAGTCAAAAGTTTTAGAATGTGTTTGGGAAGTAATAAAAATTTTTTGGTATGTAAGTTTTTGAATTGAGAGAAATTGATTAAAAAATAAGATAATTGTGGAGAATAAAAAGTTTTAAATTAAAAGTTTTTATGTTAAACAAGTCTTAGATTGCGTATATTTCCAATTTATGTCATAGGTGTATTTGATATTAAGGCAAATATAATAGATATATTTGAAAAAAGTCCAAAATTTTATCATATATCAAACACACAAAACACATTTTATTTTTTAGGATTTGAAAAGATAACTAAAATTTAAGGCTATTTAAGGCTAATTTTTCATCACTTTCGGTAATTTGCATAGGGTGTTTGCATAGGGTGTATTTGTGAAGTGATAAAATTTTTGAAGAAAAATTTTGTGGAAAAAATTTTAAATTAGAGAAAACAATATGATATAGTAGAGATAATGATGTGAAATAAATAGAATAAAGTTAAAATAGACATGTTAATTATATTAGTAGTTGAAAGAAATGATTGAAAAGTAAGATAATTTATATAATAAAATATAAAAAATAATTAAAAATAAAATAGCTATAAAAAGTAAAAGGTTTGTTTTTGTTAAAAAATTAACAAACATACCTATAATCGAAAGTACTTTCAATGTAGCTATTGAGACCGTGTCTTAGTGGTAATGACCTTTGCCAGCCAAAGCTACCATGTGGTTTTGAGATTTTCTCCAATACTAGTTTACTATTTGTTTTCTCTCATCCCCTAGTATTGAAGATATCATTTAGTTCTTTTGTGTTATGAGGATTACATATGTACTGGTTTATAATATCAAATGACTTAATGTACACATAAGGTGTATGTTAAAACTTAGAAGAGAGAGCTTTTTACTTAAAACTTTTCACTTTCTACCATTATACTATTTTTTAATTATTTCTTAATATCTTTCGATACAAATTATTATACTTTTTAATTATTTTTACATAATTACCCACATAACAAACTTATCTATTTTAATTTTATTTTTGCATTCTTCATTATTAGCTCATCATATTACAAAATTTCCTGACGTTTTAGAAATTTTTATGCAAAAAAGAAATTTTAACAAAAGTTCTCAAACTTCTCGAACGCTCAACATAAATAAAAAAGTACCTTCACCGTACTAAGGGTGTGTTTGACATTTTATAGAAAATGTCAAGTTAAAACTTTTCACTCTCCACAACCATTATATTTTTTAATTATTTTTTTACATTTTCCTATACAACTATCCTACTTTTCAATCATTTTTACACAACTATCCACAAAACTAACCTATCTATTTTAACTTTATCCTCTTTACTACTCATCATTACCCCTATCATATCATATCATTTGACAACTTTTGCTCTCTAAAACTTTTTATCAAAAATTTTATTTATTACCAAACACAACATCAAATCGGAAACCCAACCTCTTCAACTTTGCTTTCGCGCCCATCCAGCAAAGTAGTCCTCATTCGCCGGAATTCTCCTCTTCGATTTCTTCTCTCTTGTCACTGGTCGTCCTCGGCTTGTCATCACAGCCATGACGCCACCTCACCTTCTCCACTTCTCCTCTCCGTCCAGAGTTAGTTCGTTTCCTTGCTGATGCCGACCTCCATTTTTGAGTTTCGACTCCCTGTCTGAGCTTCCATTGCTGCTGTCATTTCAAAAAACCCATCGAGCTTGAAACTTCCGCCTGCCTCAGACGCTGCTATAATTTTCAGTTGATGGAATCATCACACATAGTCGGAATCGACTGGCCAACAGATCAAATACCTGTTTCTTGCTTTCTTCCTCTTCTCTAGCCGACTAGCAGTAGCCCAGACGCCCAAAGTAGGGAAAGGTAAAAATTCTATTTTTAAATCGATCATAGCAGCAGATTGTTTTCAAAATCCGTCACAGCCGCGGACGGTAAAAACTCTGATCTTTTTAAATTCTAAAAATCTAGCAAGACTTGTTTTTCCATTTCTTCCTAATCCTCTGCCAACAACAAAACTCCTTTTTTCCCTCCTCCTATGTTGTCAACTTGTTATCATACTGCCAAAAATTTTTGCTAACCATAAACTCAAATCCCTGTAAAATAAATACCCTCTCATGACTGCCGAGCACTTCTGCCTAGATTATAAACGGTGAATCCCTGCCATTTAACCTTCAGGGCAAATTATATTAAAAAATGCAGATTGCTGATGATGCACAATTATGAGTATTCAAGAATAAAAAAAAAGACTTGATAAATGCAATACTGCACAATTAATGAAAGCACGTGGATAAATTATGAGGAAGACAATTTTACATATTCTTTCTTTGAGGTCAATTAATAATATAAATTTCTTTTAATTTAGTTTGTCACTATGTTATATTTGTGCCTAGTTAGAATATCTTAGAAAATGTTTTGTTAATTTTTTCCTACATATTTTGTTAATTAGAGTGGGAGATTCTAAATTTAACATATTGTCTTAGCAGTTATGAATATAAATATTTTCTAATAAATTATATGTAAATAATTACATATTTATAATGTCATACATAAGTAATGCTGACACTATCCGTTCAAATTATTTTACTAAACTAGTTCGAACTAGATTAGTTCCTTCATAGGTTCAATTTTGACAACATTGGTTAAAACTGGTTCAAACTATACCAGTTCCTTTACCAATTTAATCGTCATTTTAGTTTTGATAGCATTGCACTACCTTGCAACTGTCATGCTTCTCCTGCCGTAACCCTTGCTGGGTAATCAAAACCCCTTCTTGTCTCTAATGGTTATGGTTTCTAGTTAGCAAGCCTTCATTTCTTCCCTTGGTAACTTTCAGTGGCTTCTCCCTAGGTAGACTCCTCAAGTTAAGGGCATTTTCATATACTTCTTATTTTTGTTACTATCTGGAGATTCATCCACCTATCTAATTTCATAGCCATGGTTGCTAATTGCCCTTAATTATTGATTGGGCTGTGCAAATATATTTCCTCAACCACAAGGAAGTCATAACCAAATGTGTGTCCGTTCCAACCACCACATGACTGCACCTACACCATGGAGGATAGATTGGTTTACTTGAGGAAAATCTTTTCTATGATCAAACTCGTACAATGTCATGCGTAAATAGGCTCCTTAAAATCTAATGGAAAGAATAAGTAGTATTGTATGATCCATATTGTGTTCAATCGATTCCACTTACATGATAGCGTAAAATGCATTCGTTTCCTTTGCATCGATCTCGATATGTGATATTATCGAAGTGAAATAATGGATCTAAGGAAAAATGAAGGCTCAACTGTATTAGTTCTTAGTAGCAAACATAAGGCTTGTCTGGGTGCATGCCCAGGCACAAGGAGTGGTCGAGTGTAAGGCGCGTGCTTACACAGGTAGTAGGGCGCATTGCTTCAACAAGGCTCCATCAAAAGCTCACCTAGGCGTAAGGCCCAAGTTGTATACTTGTGGGCTTTAATTAGTGGCCCAACCTTCAGTAACATTTTTTTAATAAATAAAATAGAGAATTTTAAATATAACCACAACTTTTGCATGTAAACCAACATTTCCCTGTATGTTAGTGACGTGGTTTCAAGTCTTTACGCTGCAAAAAATACATGTGTTCAACAAGTGGCATTTGTCTTCCCAAAATTTTTGTGTGAGCGTCCACCGTTTGAAATATTAGGAAATATTGTAAGAAAAAATTACATTATTGGTGAGATATTTGTAAAATTATATTTGGATATTGTAAGAATGTCTTTGAGGCCTATTATAATACTAAGTTGAGATAATGTAATATATGAATATACTCACTAAGTATGAAATCTTTTATATATACCTACTAAGAATGTCTTAAATATCAAATACATCTCAAATCGTCACTGTTCGTTAGAAGACTGAGGGCTTAGTTTGACTCTAACTAGTTTTGGATCCTAAAAGAAGAAACTATTTTCTGTTTATGAATATAAGAAAATATTGGTTAAGAGATCCGCTGCGTCCAAAGGGGCTTCAAACCAAGCCCTAAGTCTATGGTATATTTATCATTTCTACTTCACGTTGATGGTCTTCTAATGGCCAATGATAATTTGGGGTATTCTTAATGGGTTTATATGAAAGATTCATACTTAGTATATGTATTTGAAATTAAGGGTGTGTTTGTTTGGGGCCAAAACTTGTCAATTAAAACTTTTCAACACAAAACTTTTCACTCTTCGTAACTACTCTATTTTTTAATTATTTTTTCACATTTTTCTATACAAACTACCCTACTTTTCAATCATTTCTACACAACTACCCATACAACTAACCTATCTATTTTAACTTTATTCTCTTTACTCCTCATCATTACCCCTATTATATCACATCATTTTCTATCAATTTGACAACTTCTACATCTAAAACTTTTCATCAAAAGTTTTACCTTCAACCAAACACACCCTAAGGGAAAAACTTGTAACTATATTTGAAATTGCCCCTAAATAAAATATAAAAAGACTTAAATATAGGGTGTGTTTGGTAATTTGCAAAAGTTGTCAAGTTAAAACTTTTTAATCTAAAACTTTTCACTATCCATAACTACTCTTATTTTAATTATTTTTTTACACATCTTTCTATACAATAATCATACTTTTCAATCATTTCTACACAACTACCAATACAACTAACCTATTTATTTTAAATTTATTCTCTTTACTCCTCATCATTACTTCTACAACATCACATCATTTGACAATTTTTATTCTTCAAAAATTTTCATCGAAAGTTTTATTCATTACCAAACACACCCGTAAAAGGCAAGCATCAAGGGATTTAGGGCACCTTCATAGAACAAAAGTAAGAAAAAAAAAGAGGAAATTGAAAAACAGAAAGAAGAAAAATGAAAATCTGCTGATGTCGATTGGAGATTTGGGTCTGTCGGTGGAAATTTGGGAGTTTTAAAGCTACCAATCGGAAGAGAAAACTCAGAGGAGAGCAACTATAGTATTTTTCTCCTCCTCCTCCATAGTTGTTAAAAGTGCACTTAGGCACACGCCTAGAGCATGCTCAAGGTGCACCATATGCACGCTCTTGGATACGATGCGCAAGGTGCATGCGTACATGCCTCATAAAAATGCGGGTCTTTTTTTGATAAAATAGTGCAGGTCATTTTTTATACGAATCTGTTAGTGTGGGTCCCACATGCTCCAGCCTCTTGACATTCAACCCTCAAATAAGTAGCTTCGGTGCTGAGACAGAACAAAATCCTACGAAGAAGAGCTGAAGACGACAAAATGCCAACTGCTGTAGGTAGGAGTAGGGTTGCAACCCGGGCTCATGAAACTCGAGTTCACCTTAACACTAACCCTAACCCTATTTGTAAAATTTCAACCATAATCCTAACCCTATTTGTAAAATTTCGACCATAACCCTAACCCTAACCCTATTTGTAAACTTTAAGCCTAATCCTATTTTTGAAATTGGGGCTTGGGTTGAGTTTTGCGTTGACATTCTCTTATTAGATCATAATAGATTACACATTTGGTATTACGTAAGAAAATTTTCTAAATACAAAAATGACCCTTATTCAAACTAAGTCCACCATTTGAGAGTAAAGTTGAGTTCATCTTAATTCGACTTGTCACGTAATTATGATAGCATGCATGTAGTGTAGAACACGTTTTAACTTAGTCATATTTAATAATTGCATGTTAACACACTTCAAAAAAAGCCATAATTAATGACACATTTTCTTTAGATATTCGCTAATAAGTCAAGGATAGCAATTTAATATAGCAGTCTCCATGCAGCTTTTTTATTTTAAAACGTGTTTCAAAACCTAAATCAATTCATTGTATTTATCCTTATGCCTTTATTTATGATCCAAAATCATATCCACTTGAACTTTTACACGCTATATTTTGTTAAAAAAATAGTTACATATTAAAGGTAGTTATATACTAAGGTGCGTTTAGTAATTTTTGTGAGAACATGTGGAAGATTTTTAAAAAGTGAGATTATGATTTATATGATAGGGTAATGATTGAGAGTAAAGAAAATGAAAATAAAATAAAGATGGAAGCTGTATGAAAAAAATGCAAAAAATCATTGAAACGTAGAAACAATAATTTGAAAACCAGGGCAATAAGACAGTGAAGATGTTAAATTATATGAAAAGATAGGCAGGAAGGAGTGAGTAAAATTTTTTACTATTTCCCAAACCAACGCACCTTAGCTCTCAAAAGATACTAATCTTCAACAAAATATAATTTTTTAACAACATTATTTTTTATAGCATTATAAATAAGAGATATTAAATGAAAAAATAATTTAGATTTAAAAAAAAAGGGTTGGAAGGTCCCCGCCGCTGCAAAACTCCATAAGCCAGCAAGAGAACTCGTCCGTCTCAAAATGTGAATAAAGGGTTGGAAGAAAGGGATGGTCGAGCAGCGATGGTATCTCCCACTCCGTCCGCGCCCTCATCAGCTTCTTTTGCGCCGCCAGCGATTCTTTGTCCATCACCTTCATCACGAACAAACACCCGCCGCGGCCCCCGCGCAAGTCCGCCATGTACACGCTCCCAATGTCTCCGAAACCCAGCTTCTTTAGCAGCCTAAAGTCGCTCACCCCCAGCTCGCCATTGGATTTCGACTTTGCCAGGTGGATGGCGACCCACTGGACGTCGTTTCCTCGGTGGGGCTTGCTGGAACTGCATAATCCAATGTCCCCTGCCCCTGCTACCATTTTGTTGCCTTCACCGTCTCCGCCACTGCAGCTCGACATGCTGAGGCTGCTGCTGCTTGCGCTTTCTGTTTTCATGCAAGAATCGCTCAAATTGCTGCTCATGCTGTTATTCGTGTTGCTCTGAGTGGGAGTCGAGTCCATCTTGTTGCTTGGGCTGCCGTCACCGATGGGCATTAAATAAAATAAGAAAGGGAAAGCCGGGAATGGGAAGAAGGGCCAAAATTCGAAAAAGGCTAACTGGCTGTCATGCGTCGTTTGATATATGATATATTATAATAAAATATTTATATTATGGGCGCGTTTGGCATTAGCAAAAACGCTGGTGACAGTTTTCCGTCACCTAAAACACGTTGCATCATGCTGCGGCGAAATTTGTGTCGGTGCGTGGTTCGGTGCAGGGCAGGCCTACGCAGTTGTACGTACTCCTTTTGCCTTCAAACAGAACAGGTTAACAGCTGCTCCGCTTGGATACCGTGGGGCGAATTGTATATGCTAGCGCCCGCGAGGAAAGTCGTGACGAGTACTGAAGTGGTGGAGAAGCCGGACTCAGTAGGCGTAGCTGATTACCAGACAACAGTCCAGAGCCACTGATGAGCAGCGAATGGATTAACATAGACACACTCATCTCACCATTAGAATATTTACCCTTAATAGGTGACAGGTTTAACAATATTTTTAATTTTAAATATTATAATATTTATTATCAAATTTTAATTATTTCATAAATTTCATAAGTTAAAGGAGATGATAATAAATATTGAACATATATAAATTTGTGCCGGTGCGAAAAAGAGTATCGTGCAAGTCATTGCTTTTATTTTTTATTGTTCTCCTAATGTAACTATTGAGAACATAAATTTTTATACTCTTGCCGCTAACAAATTTTTGGAAACATAATTGTTATAAATATGAACATCATAACATAGTGAATTCAGAACTTTTAAATTTAAAAATCAATAATTTATATTCATGAAAAAAGTTTGTTAAATAAAAAACTATGACTTAGTCCAATTTTCATCTCTCGTACAATGGTTATTTATTAATTTTTTGAATTTTTACTTTATAATTCATGTGTATCATATATCCACTATATTATTTTATAATATTTTCACACATTTAGATTTTATTTTCAAAATCATAATTTCAGGAATTTTAGTCTTCTTCACATTATTTATGAATTTCAGGCTATGATACAGTAATATAATATATGAAAAAAACATGCAAATATATATAGAGAGACGACTTATATGCCAGGGTTGATCCGGATGTGCTATGTTTGGAATAAAAAGCAAAGTAATTTTTTATAATAAACTAATAATAAAAAGGGTATATAGCGGTATGAAGTGCCGCAGGTTCCAACCGGGCAGGCCATTTATATAATAATAGGCTAAGTTTTTTTAATGATAAAAAATAATCATATATATATATATTTAGAGAGGGCGGGATCCCAGGTTTGAGCCGGGTGTGCCATGTTTACAACAAAAAGACAAGTACTTTTTTTATTAAAAAATAATATTAATATATAGCAGTATGGTTCAACCTGGGATCCCGTTGTCCCGGCGGGCGGGCCATTTATATAATAAATGGCTAAGTTCTTATTTTTTTGATAACAATGTAATAATTTATAAATTTAGAGCGGGCCTGGATCCCAAGGTTGATCCGGGCGTGCCATGTTTATAATAAAAGGACAAGTACTTTTTTAATAAAAAAATAATAATATATAGCGGTACAAGAGGGCCGGGGTCCCAACGGGCGGGCCATATATGTAATAAAACGCTAAGTTCTCATTTATGATAAAAAATAATAATATATACATATAGAGAGAGAGGCCTGAGATTTCAGAGTCGTACTAGGGAGTCATTTATTGTATAAAAGGATAAGTTCTTTTTTATGAAAAAAATAATATATATATATAGAGGGTCGGGATCCCAGGGTTGATCCGGGCGTGCCATGTTTACAATAAAATGACAAGTAATTTTTTTGATAATATAAATACATGATAATATATAGAGGTATGAGAGGCCCGGGATCCCCGAGGTCCCACCAGACGGGCCATTTATATAATAAATGACTAAGTTCTTATTTATGATAAAAAATAACAATATATATATATATTTAGAGAGGGCAGGGATCTCGAGGTTGATCGGATCGTTCCATGTTTACAATAAAAGGACAAGTACTTTTTTAGGATAAAAAATAATATTAATATATAGCAGAATGATTCAACCCGGGCTCCCGTTGTCTAGGCGGGCGGGCCATTTATATAATTAAAGGCTAATTTTTTTTATGATACAAAAAAACTACTATTCATATGGAGAGAGAGGGCTGGGGATCTCAGGGTTGATCCGGGGGTGTCATGTTTATAACAGTCGGAGTAATAATTTTTTAGTGACGAATCAATTTTCTTAATTTCAAAAAAAATTTGAACAAGAAAATGTGTTCTTTACTCGCGCAGGTATATCTCTTAAGAATTTTCCGTACATTCCTAACTCCATTGCATGTGAATTGATAACGGTGAAAACTGCGAAATGGAGAGTACGAAATCATGGGTTGTATTGTCGATATGATCCTGGCACATGGACGACCACGCACAATTGTCATGTATCAGATATTATAAAAAAAGGAGAGTTGTGGATTCCATAAAACCTACTACTAGTCTAGGATAATATTGGGGTACAATTCAACACACGCTTAAGTCATGCCCCCAAACAGTTCAGGGCAAACTGTTACAAGTAATGTGACTGTTGACATAATCATATTACATCTATTTCTGTTTCCCACAAGCCTTACACTCACAGAGGTTGATGACTACGGAAGTAGTGCTACTACTGCATTTCGGACAGTCAAATAGGTTAATAATCCTATTATCATTCCTCTCCTTTCCTGTTCCAGTGAAGGCTGCCCATGCCTTCTCAGCATCAGCTACATCCTGAAAAGCTTGATAGCAGGATCCTTTAAAACCATTGACTTGAGTATGTGCTTCTGGCCATGAAGTGTACACACCGGGAACATGACCTTTGAATACAACATAACATCACACCATCTCCTGCTATTTTCCTGTGAAATAGCAGCATAAAGACAATTTCAAAACATAGATAAACACTGTATATAAGCTAATGATGGTGATCAAATAGTTGCAGTGATCATATCAAGCGACAACAACACAATCCATCTGTAATGCGAGTCCATCCATTGCTATTGGATAACTAGTACATTTAAAATAAAAATACACCAATACTCAAGTTCCACCATATAAGGTTCATACAAATAACAAGTTCTACGAAATGTGCATAATTCAAACATTAACAATCCATTGTCTAAACAGACATGCTCAGCAATCAATGTTCAAAAGTACAAATCGACATACTCATAAACCACGTCTAATCCCATGCAATATAACACGACGTGTACGATCATCTCCCTGTAAAAATTGTGTGGCATAATGAGGAAATTTGGAAAAGTATGAAAGATATGTGGCGAACTCATCGTCGCCAAGACCCATGGAGCCTAACACTGTTGGCAACGATTGATAATCACTCTCCCAATGTGGTCTTACAATATGCGTACAACTCAGATTGGCAGGTTGTGCCAACAAGGTCTGTAGCATGCTTGTAACCTCTTGCGCTGCAGTATGTGGTCATCTACGATTGCTACGCACTGAGGCACGACCAAAGGAGCTAGGGGAAGGTTCACCCTCATTTGATGGCACATTCGATTGGCTAGATGACCCTCCAAGGGGGATGGTTGATGAGCCTGGGATTTCAAAGTTGCCCGTGGGTGAACCAATGGTACGCTCATGCGTACTTTGGGTCTCCATCCTAAGGCTGTCTGAAAAGATGTCATGAGCACCACCTTCTTCCGCATCTTCTTGACGACCGTCAAAACCCAATGCGTAATCACCTGTCGCACGATTGTCATAAAATAACTCATGGAGGTCATCATAACTTAGGTGTTGAGGCCGTCTTAACCAGTTGTACTTCTTGTCTTGCTGCAAAAACAAGATTAGTAATCTGTAAATGTCAAATGAAATAAGTGCATTTATGGAATAATAGAACAAGATGCAAAAGATTCAAGCACGAATATATGTTGTGCTCATTGATACCGCTATGAGTGCCTGCCATACATCTTCAGGCCCTGTGAATCTACTCTCTTCAGCAATCCACCCCATTCCAGTCTTATCTATTACCTTGTGATACAGTTCATACGTCTTCCTTATAGACACTACCTTGTTCCTAACATTGGATGGACTAATAGGAACTGCAAATACATTACTAAGTTCCTGAGTAATGGTTTGGTAAATGACATCTTTGATTTTATTCACTTCAATTGTACGTGAATGTAAGTTCCACAAGAGTATTTCCACCAACTTCCTATCCTGTGCTTTTGTCCATTGATGGCGATGTCTGGATGAAGATGGTTGTTCATAACCTGTATTGGGGGGAGTGACTCCGTTTGAAGATGCCGACTCCCCAATGAATACACGTCGGAAGTGATCCGTCCAACCCACCTAAACACAATTCAAATATGAGCAAGTAATCTTAATATACAAAAACATATCGTGTAGGATACATTTGGGAGAAGACCCGTCAGAAATCACATTTAATGATACAGAGAAATCTAAAGGTAAAAATAATGGAAAGCCTCGCTGCTAAACGAGAATGTTCTACATAAGTGTTTCATGCTTTTAGACTTGTTCTTATGGATCCCTAAATGGTAGGACCATTGTGCCACATTTGATGTGCTAGGCGATCTCATTTGTCCTTCCACATATTTCGTGCCTCCGTAGACACCCCCCTTATCATCACTAGTGGAGTTGCTTCCACTTGATCGTCACTCAATCTCTCATCCGCGGCAAGACATGGTTCCTCAACTATCTCGCAGGGAAGGTCTGGACCATCAACATCAATTATATAGTTGTGTAGGATGGCACAAGCTATGACAATTTGGACTTGTATTTTATAAGGATAACTTGTTGCGACTTGCAAAATTGGGAATCTCTTCTTCCAGATTGCGAAAAGTCGCTCAACAGTTGAACGCAATCTCGCATGTCTAAGGTTGAATAACTCTTGATTATTTCTTGGATTCCTTCCATGACCGAAATTGCTTAGATGGTAGGAAACCCCTTTATATGGTGCCATGAAACCCGGCACATGTGCATACTCGGAATCCACCAAGAAATAATGTCCTGTGACAACCGTTCAAAAAATCAATTTCAATCCGGGCATTTTAGAGAAGCCTAGAATTCACTTGTGGAAAATTGCATTTATTTACCTCATGAAACTATCAATGGATTGATGGGTCGATCAAGTGCGGACTGGAGCACTTTAGCATCGTGTGCACTTCCTTCCCAACCAGCTAGTATGTACGTGAACTTTAAATTGAAGTCACACACTGCCATCACGTTCTGTGTTGGGTTCCCATGTCTATTTCTAAATGCCAATGCGTTCTCCGATGGAGGCAAAATAGGGATATGTGTACCGTCGATGACACCAATGCAACCCTAATAAATGGTAAGTATTATAAAGAAGGAATTCAAATTGTTGGATCAACCCAAAGTTCTTAGCAAGAATAAGTGGAATTGGTTGAACTAGGAAAATTATGTTAAAGGGAATAATGGGTAATTAAGTTTTTATATGTATTAGTGATATTATTATCCACATTAACAGTAATATGTAGAAGGATCTATTTCTGCACTTTGGGGCGTAATTAAAACATTTTGTTAAATAAACAAATTGCACCATCTTGGCCTTCCTTCCTCAGATGATCCATCTGTAACTGTGGGTAGAATATGGAGTACTGATAATGGGGAATGAATGACTTAGACAAGAAATTTCACATGGGATGAGCAGGACTAAGAATCTAGGTAGCTTGCTTTATTCTAAACAGGCAAAATTTTTTGGGTACATTTCATTTACGAGGAGAGATCATGGGAGGATATGGTAGATTGCCAATCAACATTGAAATCTCGATTAGCCTACATTTCCAGCTAATCTAGAGGCAGACTGATGTGATGACTTTTTAAGAGCATATGAACGATGCCCAGGCCCTTTGAAGCTACAAGAGTGTGCCGGGAAAAAATGACACTGGTTAGATCCAACAAACAACACAGTATATGAAGCATGGTATGAAAAGGAACTTTATGCAAAAAAACGATGAGCCTAACCAGCCGAAAGAGGGAAACCACCATGTGTTGATCAATTGCATAAAGAAAAAAAACAATTAGGCTCGCATATCATTCATAAAAAGCTCAGTGGGCAAGGGAACCAGAATCAAAATATTTGAATTGCAGGAAACACAAAAATCGACAGCAGTGGGGTCTCTCACCAAATATCACAAGCAACAAAATAGGGGTTTTCGAAAGGAGACATTACCGCAGTGCCGAAAACTACAGATAACTGTCTCCGCAGTTTGTAGGGGGAGCTGACGGATGCTTCCAAATGCAGCGGTGCCGGTGGAGTGGATGGACGATTAATCCTCCCCTTGGAAGACGATGATGACCGCAACTTGTGCCGACGAGCTTGGTTTTCGGGGGGGGTGGGCGAGATTGTTTTCGTTTCCGCCTACGAATCGATGTCGCCCGGGGCATAAGGTCGACAGCGGCGCTGCTGATGAGAAGAAGGAGCTTGAAGGGCGAAACGGAAACCCTATCGTCGATCTCGAGATGCACCGGGTCATCACTGTACCCGACTCCTGTTGCCGTAGTACACAGAGGACGACAGAAAGCTGCGACGATAGAAGTCGTGAAACGACGGCTTTTTCCAATGCTGCCCTGGGAATGAAAAGTTTTACGTGAAACGACATGTTTTTGTAAATACCAAACGGTCCCTATATTAATAGAATCTCGGGTTTGGGTTTACAGGGCATGGGTTTACCTAAACCCGAAGCCGAGAATGGTTAGAATACAGTCCTGGTTCGGGCTGAACAATGCTGAGTTTTAGCTAGCCCTAGGTAGGAGTGCACATGGGTTGGGTTCAACCTGCAACCCATTAAACCCAACCCATTTAAACCGGATTGGGATTGGGTTGGGTTGAAAGATGGGCTGAGAAAACCGGCTTGGGTTCAACCAGTTTTTGAATTGGGTTAAAAAGTCGGGTCGGGGTTAACCCATCTTAAAACACCTAACCCGCTTTTTCCATTCCCTTTCTTCCTCTCCTGCTGTCCTCCCGACTCCGGAGTGCCGACTCCCGCCTGTGGGCTGCTGCTCGGTTCGTCACTTCATCTCTCCCAAGCTGCTGCTTTTTTTTCTCCTTCTCTACTTCAGTTCTCCCTTTCTTCCTCTCGGATTCTTCATTCCTCTATTTTCGTTTCTCTGCTACGGCGCTACCTTTTTGTGCTGTTCTTTTTTTTTATCCTTTCTTCTTCTCTATCCGGTTCCCCTTTCTTCTTCTTCTTCTTCCGTTGTCGTTTGACTCGTTTCCCCTTTCTTCTCTGTCCGGTTACCCTTTCTTCTTCTTCTTCTTCTTCTGTTGTCATGTCCCATTTCTTCGTTTTCTTCTCAGTCCGTTCTTCTGCCTATTTTTCCCTTTCTTCTTCCTTCTTCTTTCTTTTTCTCCCCTTTTTTCCCTTCTTTTTTTTCTCTGTTTGGTTTTTCTTCTTCCTATTTCTTATTTTTTAATCTACTGCAACTTCTACGTGTCCTGTTTTTACATTTGTTATGTTGGCTGCTGGTAGTCCTGCACGTCCTTGCTACTTTTCTAATTCATCAAATGAATTAGAATGATGTTGTTACAATGAATTGTTGTTGAAATTATATTAGCTGTTGTAAATTGTTGCTGAAAATATATGCTATTGTGAATTGTGCTGAAATTATACATGCTACTGTGAGTTGTTGCTGTAATTATATAAATGCTAATGTGAATTGCTGTTGAAATTTAGTTTTTTACTCTTGATAATTGTAGTAGATGTGCATCTATTTGACTCTTGAGTTTTAATGCTAACTTTCACTCACTAGTTTAAGACTTTTGAGTACTATAAATTTTTTAGACAAATTTTATATAAGGTGCGCCTTGCTTCAGTCAAGCCCGCGCCTTGAAAGTGCGCCTTGAACCTAGGCCCCAGGACCCCCTCGCGCCTTCGCGTGCCTTGAGCCTCTGACAACTAAGGGTGTTAACGGATCAGGTTGGACGGGTTTAAGCCTAATCCTAATCCTAACCCATTTAAAATATCTCAATCATAATCCGTTTATTAACCTATTTAAAAAACCTCAACCCTAACTCATTTATAACCCATTTAATAAACGGGTTAGTGGGTTGTTAACAGGTTGTATGACAAATAACTTGAAAGCCTAGACTCTAGTAGATAATGATCTTGTAGGGAGAGACGGGAGAGTGTTTTCAGCGTAGGGGAAATGGAAATAGGGTAGTAAGGGGAAAATGGAATTAGGACAACAATGGAAAAATGAAAATTAGGTGATTGGAGGAAGACTTAGAAAGGGAAAATAACCAAGGGGTTTACATGTATATATATATATAACTTTAATGAATTAAGTGGGTTAAATGTGTTGAACAAATTAAACGGGTTGAACATGTTATATGAGTTAAATGGGTTGCTAAACGGGTTGACGAGTGATAAAATCTCAACCCTAATCCATTTATTTAATTAAATGGTTAAACGGGTTGGTGGATCATAACTCATTTATTCAAAAATCCCAACCTAAACCCATTTATAAACGGGTTGGATGAGCGGGTTGACGGGTTGACCATGACCATTAACACCCCTACTGACAACTATGTCCTCCTTATAGTCCTTGCTCGAACCTTGCTGGTTCAACTGCTAGTTGCTAGTGTGGAGTTCTCGA
Source organism: Annona cherimola (assembly GCA_030490835.1). Classification (NCBI taxonomy): domain Eukaryota; kingdom Viridiplantae; phylum Streptophyta; class Magnoliopsida; order Magnoliales; family Annonaceae; genus Annona; species Annona cherimola. Next base: position 29,118,914 of record CM059971.1, on the reverse strand, counting down.
TGACTACTTCTGATTTCATCTGGTGAAGAATGTGGATTGGCCTCAGCTGCTTCCTTCACTTTTTTTTTTTTTCCCCCGGCTGGACCCTCCTGCTGCTGCTGCTTCTTTTTCCCTCTTTTTTTGTTCCCGCTCGAGTACCCTGCTGCTGCTTCTTCTTTTTCCTTTTTTTTCCTTCCTTTTTTCTTCTTCTGGAGTTGACCAAACTACTCACATCTCCGGCCAACCTATGTTGCTGCTCGACCTATGATGCTTTTTTTAATTTTAATTTTATGCTTCTGCTGCTGGTTCTGTTTATTGCCATGTGCTGCAGTTTTTTATTTGATATTGTGCATTTATGATGCTGTTTTTTAATTTAATTTAATTACTTGCTGCTAGATTGCTGTGCCATTGTGCCTATTGGAAATGGAATTGCTGTTTCAACTTTCAACTTCACTAAATGTTGTTTTTACTGCTGATGCCTATTGAAATGGAATTATATTTTGTCGTTTTTAGTTTTATCTTCATTAAAATGTTTGAAAATGGAGTTACGCCTATCTTGTATTAAAATTTTGCATTATGAATCAAATCATACTTTTGAATCATATTAATATGTTGAAATGAGATTTATAATTGCTGTATGGTAAGTTTTAATTATTTTTTGTTCTTGATAATTATAGATATGCATTTGTTTGACTATTAGAAAGTTAATTGTATTTTCTTACTGACTAGTTTTAGGCATTATTAGCCTTGTTTCAGTCAGCCCGTGCCTTGAATGTGTATCTTGCGCCTAGGCCCTAGGACCCCATTGTGCCTTAGTGCGCTTCACGCCTCTGACAACTATGGTAACAAGTAAACCCTTTTTATTGAGGAGGCTCAAAATATTATGTTATGGGGACAAAAACCAATCTCAAGACATGTCACAACGCTTGAGATGATCCAAGAAGCACTTGATTGTGATTCAATGCAATAATCACAATTCCATAAAGTAAAATGGAATCCAGTGATTTTCTTGTTTGCAGCTCACTGCCTGCCTGCCTGCCTCAGGGCAGAATGTTTCTAGTTTTTGTTGGTTTGTGGATTATGCATAATCTTATTTTTTTTGGTGGTCAGCTCAGTTCAGCTGTTCCACAATTGTGGATGTTGAAAATGTGCAGTTGTCATTTTTCTTATATGCATTCTCATGTCAACCCTACATGATCCTTAGCATGCCTACAGACTTTGTTGTTTGTATCTGATAAATTGACAAGATTGCTTGTCTGGTGTTTGATGTTTGTACACAGTTTGATCCTTTCTTATTATTTTTATTTTATTTAAACAGTTGTTGACTAGCATGGCTCACCAAGGAGGTAGCATCAAATCAACTGCCATAAATGGTGTAAAGATGTACTCTGTGTCAGGCCAACGTTCCACCCCAACATGGCTTCCTCCCAAGAAGTTGAAAGCCCTCAAAAAAGATAAAGGTGAGTTCCTGCTTTATTTTGTGTATTTATTTTCAGCGGTTATATTGGAGTCGAAGACATTGCATTGTAATTGATGTTTAGAAGGAATTGTGAATTTACTACTGAAAGAAAACCAAAGTGGCCTCAGCAGTTATTCACCAGATGTGCATTTTTCTATTCAAAGTAGTTGTGTATAATTGCTTAATCTTGAATTCTGTAGTGTGGGACCCAGGTGCTAGAAAGTACTCATTATCATATGCGGAGAATAGTTACCTAAAGGGCTATTATGTAGAGTTAAATTCGTTTGTTATGCTTAGCAGGGCCATGTATCCCCTTTCTTGTATTTTTCAAATTTTTTTAGTATTTTTAACTAATATTCTCACAATATGACCATATTTTTCTATTCTTAAATACGAAAGATAAATTTAAAGGTGGATGGGTTGATTCAGACATTAACCATTTCTAAAAAGGAAAGAGAAGAGCATAAAGTTGCTAGCTGTTACAATCATATTTACTATTGTTTAATACTGTGTTATGCATTTCTCTGTAGAAGTTCTTGTTTTCGCTGTGAGTTTTTTACTGCTGAAAATCATCGATAATTCTTCAAAACTTTACCTAGTTCAGTTGTCAAACCATCTCTGAAGAATGCTTTGAAAATTGATTTTCTAAAATGTCCAGTGATTTCTCTATCATACCAGTCGCTTTCATTAACCTAAAAATAATCTTAATAAAACGTTTTTAAATATCCCATTAGCAAATTGACATTAAATGTCAAATAGCTTATATTGCTTTTAGATATCAATAGGCGAAATCACTTTTCCTCCTCTAAGATATTGATGGATGGGCCTAAAAGCCAAATCTAAAACTTAATCCCTATAATTTGCTATTCAATTATTCAAATGTGTCTTCATATCCACATTGGTTAACTGCAACCAGCCTATATCCACATTAACAAACTCATTGAATAGCTAAGTTAGGTGGTGTTCTTATGCTGAGGCTACAACCTTCATCAAATCCCATTGTCCATAATTGAATTTGGGATGCTTGGGCTAGTCATGTACCAATCATGAAATGAAAACTGAATTGTCACGATTTCTTGTTTATCACAATGCACATTGCAGCATAGATCAATCCAGCGTGATTCAATTATTCATATCAGTTCTTATGCTGCTTCAAAGATGTTAAATTGCCCCTCATTCTTTATTGCCCTTTTAAACTCATTAAGTTGATCAAATTATATGTTGGCCTTATGACTTCTTTCAAATATTTTTCATCCACAGTTGACTTATTGATGAATCCATTTGTCTGATTTGTAAAGGAGCTTTTAAACATTATATGCAGATTGCAGTCTTCTGCTGTTGATGCTGCTTAATGATAGATGTGTATTCAGTGTAGTATATAAGTTGTGTATTCAATGCAGTAGATAAGTAAATGATTCTTATTTATTTGTTTTAATTTTTTTTTTTTACTATTGGTAATGCTGCTTTATTGTTAGGCTATATGCAAAGGGTGGACTTGATCCAGGACTTGAGGTTTGAGACTGCAACAACTAGAATTAAGGCAACACCTGATGGGGAATTCATCATTGCATCAGGTTATTTAAGCTCAAAATCTGTTTTGATACTGTAATATGAGATATCAATTATGTTGCTTCGAATGTATTTTACATGTAAGGGCTAATGTGTACAACCAACCAATATTACATGTTAAGACTTGCCACAATGTGATGTCAGTCTTGTGTTCAAACACAGGACCACAGGTGCAATCTTCATTTGACAGAGAGTCCATTTGATAGTATTACTTGGGTTTTGAAGAGGAACTGCTTACAAGTTCTTGCTTTTATTTTTATTTATTTCTTTTATATACCACAGAATTGCATATTATGCGGACATGCAATCATGGTTCCAGGTAAAAGTTTGGTCAATGACATGAGTGATTTGGAAAGCTTAAATCTATAACTACAGTAGAATACTTTGGACTGAATGGTTTTAAAGCTAAACAAGCCAAAAGGCCTCATAATAAATAAACAGGTGGCTACTGAAAATGGACATGTGGAATGCTACTTTTGAAACAGTAACGGGGAGGGGTAAAAACATAGTTAGAACTATAAACTGCTGAGTTATGCTTTGACCTAATGGTCCTGAATTACTTAAGCTGGACCATTGAAAATAATTAAACACCTTTTCTGAAAGGAGCTCATGGAACACAGGGTTTCTAAGCATTGAAAAGAAGATTTTGTTAACCCTTGACTATGTATGACCCAGATATTAGATAGTTCTAGAAACAGGAAATTGAGAAGGGTTTTTCCGTAGGATGAGAGTCATTGAGCTAGAATTGGGTGGTTGAAGCAGAAATAAGGACTTTGGAGTTATATGATCATTGCATGCTGATGAAAAGGGTGTTTGGCAATAATGAAAAGTTTTCACCTAAAACTTTTTAATATAAAATTTTTCGCTTTCTACAACTACTCTATTTTTAATTATTTCTTCACATTTTCCTATACAAATTACCCTACTTTTTAATCATTTCTACACAATTACCTAACAATTAACCTATATATTTTAACTTTATTCTTTTTACTCCTCATCATTACTCCTATCATATTACATCATTTTCTATCAATTTAACAACTTATACACAAAAAACTTTTCATCCAAAAGTTTTATCACTTCCCAAATATACCCTAAATGGGAACTTAATATTAGGAATAAGTGGTGAGACAGAGAAACAATAAATTAAATATGAAAGGAGAGAACTAATGGTTGTAGAAAGGTGAAGTGGTCTTATTTGTTTCAAGCTACGTGCATAGAGACCAATAATTTTAGCAGTGAGAAGGATTGGAATGCATATATTTTTGCAAGAGAGAGGCATGAAGGGAATCCCCTGCACGTGAATGAGGGTGGCATGTACATGCTACACAGAAGAGCGAGGTTGACTGTTATCTATTTATGTGTACTTGCTAAAGGAAGTTTCCTAATATTTTGTACCTACATGCTAAATGAAGTTTCCGGATATTGATGCATTATTCTAAGATACGTCACAAATTGTTTATATTCTTTTCTTTATTTCTTACTGCTAGAGCATGAATAAACTGTGTTATATTTTTGTAGTTTTCTGACTATAACATGGTTGTTATTTTTTTTGTTGGTGTACATCATGACTACTAATTCTTGATATTCAGGCATTTACCCTCCACAAATAAAAGTTTATGAGTTACGAGAACTGTCATTGAAATTTGAAAGACACCTGGTTTCTGACATCATTAATTTTCAGGTATTTGTTTCTGGGATTTGTATTGCATGAACCATATGCCACACTCAGTGTTCACGCATATTGATTTTCTGTTACTCAATAGTTTTTATTTTTTGATGGGGATTTATATACATTATAACAACTCATATTACATTCAAGCACATTCATAGCCCTCAAACTCAAACAATGGAAGGAAATTTTTAATAACACCACACACAGGAGGGGAAAACTGCAAATACCTCCTCCAAAGGGAGGAAATAGAAAAACTCCCATACTATCTAGAGAGAGGGTGTTTGGGGGGGGGGGGTTGGGATAATCAATTCATGACCAGCCAATAATGGGCCAGCATGAGTTACCACCAGGGTACGCCCCTTATTGCTGCTACTAAATAGTTTTGGTTTGTGAAATTGTGGGAGATGCATCTTTTTATCTCTGTGCATATCTTTTTCTCATGCACGTATCCTTCATACATGCATGTTAATTCTTGTGTTGATTTGGTTGTTGTAATGCTCTATACATGGTGTCTATTATTTAATGAATACGATTTTAGGTTCCTTGTGCTTTAAATGGTTATGTCACCTATTTTTTATTGCTTGTTTAGGTTCTCTCTGATGATTATTCCAAAATTGCATTTCTCTGTGCTGATCGTTCTGTATGCCTGCATACAAGACAAGGAAGTCACTATAGCATACGTATTCCAAGGTATTTTCAAGCTCATTTGCAATTTAATTTATCCCAACACTGGCTTTTGTTCTATTGAGTGAATCCTACTTGCTATATATATATCTACTTTCGTGGTTGTTTAGCTGTCGAAGTCGAATTTTTTATTAATACTCGAAATTCATCTGCTGGCATGCAAACAATTGCAACTGGAGTTATTTTGGAATTTTTTTGGGGGAAAAACAATTTTATGAGAGAACTAAATATTCAAGTTCTTTCATCTTCTTCATGTCGAAGCAAATTCCTTCTTTAACTTGTACGGTGGAGAAGAAGAAAAACTCGCTCTCAAAGCTGAGCTTTGCAGGATTCACGCTCTTGGTTAGCAAGCAAAGCTCAAGTCTAAACTGTTTTGGCATTGGTTCTGCTTAACTGTCCTGGCCTAATCCTGTATGGTATACATAATGTACAGAAGGATATATCATGTTGCTTTGAGAGATTTCTCTGTGTGATGGTTCATGTGATTAATTTTTCATCCTTATGTTTGAGTCAATGGATACAAACTCACACAAAGGGTGTGTTTGGTAACATATGTGGGGAAGGGAAAGGAGGGAGTGTACTGTGAATAAATAGAGTAGTTATGTGAGAAAATGATTAAAATATAGGGCTAAAATGGAAAAAGTAGGGTAATTAAAGTAGGTAAATGATTGGGATTAGGGGGAAATTAGTTTCCCCTTTCCCCTCACCCTAAATGTTACCAAACGCACCCAAAATAGAGGTTCCCGAAATTTGGTCTCATCATCCCAATTCTACCCTTTCTGTGCCCCCCACAGCTCTGGATCTGGCTGAATATGTGTTTCATGTTCTATCTTCTTGGATGAATCATGCTTATGGATTACATTTTTTGTATAGAGCATGACTGGGTCTAGTATCTGGAAATAGAATATGAGTCATCATTTTTTGGGGTGGCAATGATACAAGACAACTTCCACTACATGCTCAAAAGAATGGACAAAAAGGAAAAAAGCTCAAGATATGCTAATGGCTTTTTTTAGGTATGAAACTTCTGACAATTTTGAAAGATGAGCTAAAAATGTTCCTTTCTGGTTTAGTATGAATTCTTAATTTCATCAATGCATTCAGTGCAACCTATGACTTCTAATCTCACGAACAAGTTGGTGAGCTTCTGATGAAATTTCACTTGAAATCTTAATTCTGAAATCCCTTTTTGAAACTAGGTTCAATTCCAGAACTTTTGAGTCCAGATTTTTAAGTAGAGCTTTTCATAAATATTTTAATTCTAAATTGTGGCTCGTTACAATTTCTCTGTAGATCGCAGTAGTTATATAGATCCTGATGATCATGACCTCCTTGGTTTAGCTTTAGTCAAATTTTCTCTTCTAAGTTATATATGTTTCTTCAAGGTGGATGCCAAATTATTTTTTAATATTGTTGATTGCTTTCTGGCTTTTCACATTCCTATTTACTAATCTGCGTTGGAAAATTTTATGGAAGGTTCCTTAATGTCTTTTTTCTTTTTCTTCTTCTTTGTTCAAAAATCTCTTGATATGACTTGTGATACTGTTGCTGTCATCTTCATCTTCCTCGTTTTGGAAAACATCTTTTGATGTGATTTGTGCTTGAACATGAATGCTTAACATCATGGGAAGGGATCACTTATGATTGCTGGTCTTGCGATTCATTCTTCTTCTTCTTCTTTTTAGGAAAGAAAAAAAAAAAAAACTTTTGATCTGACTAGTGCTTGAACATGTATAATGCTTGACAGGATGGGAAGGGATATTGCATATGATCGCTGGTCTTGTGACTTGCTCTGTGCAGCCTCATCTCCTGATTTGTACAGAATTAATTTGGAACAGGTCTGCTGAATTATCCTTCATTAGCCTTTGTAGAATTATCCTTCATTAGCCTTCGTACACATTAAAGGTTGACAACACTTGAAAAAAAAGATCCTTACTCCTTCCTACACCTTTTGACATGATTTGACATCTTTACTACCTAATTACCTTACTTTTTTTCATTATTACCTTTAAATCCCAATCATTTTTTCACATTTTCGATGCTACCATCCTATCTTTTTTATCTTTATTTTCTTTATTCACCCTATTTATTTTCTCTACTTCTAATCATTACCTCTGTTATATCACACCCCTCTCACTTTTTCAAAATTTTTTTAGACAAAAATTTCCCCCATTTCTTTTAACTTCTACCAAACGGACCCTAAGTGTAAACAAATAGGCGATGATAAAAAAATATGGTTAGAGTGGATATTCTTTTAATAAAGGTGGTACAGATGGAAAGATTTCACAGACATTGATTGTGAATCCAGTGGCATTTAATCATTCATGTATATATTCTTTGGTCCATATCCTCAGTTCAAAGACGAAACTGTAATATTTTGCTTTTTTCTTTCTTTCTTTTTTCCAAATACAGGGAAAGTTTCTCTCCCCTCTGGGCACAAAGTCATCTGCACTAAACGTGGTTTCCCGCAGGTATTGAGAAAACTTTAAGGTTCAAAGTCATATAAATATTACAGTTTTCAACAGCCTTGCATCTTTATTGTTGTTGTTGCTATTGCTTTCCTCTCTCCTGTGTTGTCAATAAATTTTCTTATGATGCGCTGCTGTGGGACTCACCAATGAGAAGAGCCAGAAACTTTTTGTCATTTAGGAGTGCAATTCATATTCTAAAACTGATATGCAACACTTTTTTTTTTTTTAATTGTGTCACCCCCTTGGATGATTAGGAACTGACGGATGACAACTCCAGGGGAGGGGTAAACAAGGCAAGTGCCTCTTTCCTACTTCAAACGTTGGATCCCCCACCATACACATCCTTGTACACATCACTTCAACTACTTATTCATCCTAGTGGTGACAAAACTGATATGCAACATCGACGTGTCAAAATCGCGGCATTTATGGTTTCAACACCATTCTGTTGGCAGGATCACAAAGTTTGACATTAGAAGGCATACTATACCAGGAAATTTGTCTTTAATAGGATTGCACGGTGCTATACGGTTGGGATCACCTCATTTCTAGTCATCCAAGTCAAAATTTAGTGGAAGAAAATGATGCAAATGAACCGTGAATCCAAATTGGTCTGCCGATAGGGAATAGACAACAAAAAGTACCTTTTGTTTTTTTTGGGCCCATCCCTGAATGGTGAGCTGTTCTGTTTACCACTGACTTCTGTAACATGTGAATATCCACCTACTTTGCTGCTACCAAGCGTCAACAGTTCTAATTAGCCTCTTTCCAAATGGGAAAAAAGGATACATTCCCGTCATGCCAATATTTGAAATCCTTGACGTAGGTTAAAGATTTGAACATCCTAAGAAGTACAAAAAGGTCATCCATACGTCATGGTTAAGCCCCCAGAGCACCCCCCAGAGCTTGTAAATTTCAAGTTCTATCTCTAATCGAGACAACAACTTATTGAATGCTGTGTTTGGTGAATTGGTGAAACCTCTCCCCAATGGGGCCCGCCTAGATGACAAAATAAAAGTCAAATCTGGTCATTTTGTTTAACACATTTGTTTTATCTTGGTATAAAAAACATTCGAATCAATATCTTGGGTAGGCTGTACCTTCTTAAATATATATAATTATGTGTACAAATTTGAAAATAATTTACATCCATTCACAGATATATCGGTACATTATAATAATTTATAGAATTGTTATAAATTGATTATATATGATTATAGAATGTTACAATCATGCATAAACAAATATAGAACAGACAAAAAAAGTATTGTTTTTTGGCTCCATCCCTGAACTGTAAGCCATTCTGTGAAAAGTTTCTACATGGCGAAATCAAAATCAAATGGGGTAATTTTTTTTAATATCATTTGTTTTATCATGGTACCAAAAACTATTTCAATCAAAGTCTTGGATGGGCCTTCTTAAATATAGTGATTTATGAAAATTTGAAAATTACTTAGTCCCATTCCAAATGTATTGAAATCTTATAAGAAGTCATCAAGTCATTGATCTACAAGGAAGAATGTTTTAGAAAGTATTCATTGAAATTTACATATCGATAAAAATATTATTATACTGATTTTATACTTTAAAAAGACGGGCTGATGAAAATATTTGATTTGGATGAAATTTAGTTTCCTAGATGAAAGAATGATTCAAGATGCAATGGTCATATCATCGTCAAGCTGGGCCAAACCGAGGTTCCCATGAAATTAAATGGTGAAACTGGCTTTATTGAACCAGAACCATTTCTTATTTAGAGCTATATTCTGCTTAACGTGCAAAATAAAAAATGAATAGTGGACCCTTGGTTCCATGGATGCAACTAAAAAAAAAAAGAGGAAAGCTCAAATGTTATAGAAGAGCACTATTCATCAAAATGTTGTTGAACGCAATTCTTTCTTGAGATCATCAGAAGCTTGCACTTCCACCAGTCAAATGCAAGGAACAAGTTGCCCTTAAGATTAGAGCATTTAGTTGCTTGTGCTGCCTCACTGGAAGTGAAAGTGGGTTCTTAAAGACATGCTTGGTAAATTGCCTTTTTGGCAAATATCAGCTCTCCTTTTTTATCCAGTCATTGGAGATTCTACACTGTAACTTTTCCCTTGTTCCCTGTCTGCATATTGCTATTTGGTTGGGGTTATCTCCTAAACTGCAATGTCCAGTACTTTTCCTGGATCTTTATGGAAAATCTATCATAGGTCTTGTAAAGCTTCTTGGAGTTCTCTGCTTTCTGCTTCCTTCTAGAAGGTTGATACAATATATGGGCCCAAACTAAGCCATCGAATAATTTTTGACAATAATGCTTTAAGAGATCTGCACGCAACCTGTCTTATGTTTGTCCCTCAGCTTCAACTGCTTGCTAGGTCAAGCAGTTCTGCGTAGGTTGGGCTGTTATGATACTAGCTCACTCATGCCAATTGGCCTTCCCTTTGTCCTACCTCCCTCTTATTTTGTTTATTGTATTGCCTGTACTTCCTAATTCTTGAGTACTTGTTGCCTTTGTTTGTATGACTCATATATGGAAGGTTGTTCAAATAGTTGCACAATCATGTGACATTTTACTTTATTTGCTGTTGAAAGACCAAAGGAACATCTGAAGAGAGATATTTATTTATTTATTTCAAAATGAAATACCTATTATTCTTTCCCCTGTTTTCCTCATTCACATGAACATGTGCTTGTGTCCAAATTAGTGAATGCAGCCTCCCTACATAGACTTGACTACTGAGCAGTATCAAAGATCATAAAGGGGCTCTTGTTTTACTTACTTATCTTGCTGGAGGGGATTTTGTGAATTTCAACAAACAAAGATAAATAAATTTTCTATTGATCTGCTTTAGAATGTCTAAAAAAAAGGACAGATCATAGCACAGTTATGAAGCAGTTTGTCTGAATTGTATACTGGCATAAATATTTTTTTATGACTGAAGAGTGAACCATATGCATCTTACATTATCGACGTCATCTCTTCTTTCTTTAGCATGCTTCATGGGCTAGTTGCTTGTGGCGGTGAAGATGGGGCTGTAGAATGCTTTGACCCAAGGACGAAATCCTCAGTTGGTAGAATTAATGCTGTTGGGCCTAGTGGTGAAGCTGATCAGGTGCGATGTTTCTTTATCTCCTTTCTTTCTTCTATTCTTTCATCAATCTTTTGGCCTTAGAAATTTGAATTAACCAACTTCAAGATGTCTTTACCCAGGAAGTTACAGCATTACAATTTGATGATTCTGGGGGTTACATCATGGCAGTTGGAAGCAGCACTGGAAAGGCAAGATTAACATTCATTGTGCTATTCCAAGATACTTATTTCTTATCTGATTTATGGTTGCTGAGTTAACAGGCCCATTAATTGCCCTATTTTGTGTGCTGTTCTTTGATACATGTTTGTTTGTTTTTGATTTTTCTGTTTGGGAGTTTTTGCTTAATATTGATTACTTAACTGTATCTCATGAGTAAAAGATCAAAATCATCTCTTGGAAAATTATTGTTTTCCTTGTTCACACTAACTGAAGTTTTGAGTCTTGAAGATGCATGGTAAGGCAAAATAAAAGTCAATAATGAATCCAGTCATTTTTGACATTATTTGCGCTTGCACATTGTGGGAGGGGGGCAACTTTCGCTCTCTGAATGTTGAGTTTGGACCTTATAGGACCTGTGGATGCTATATGACATATAAGGATGCATCTCGACATGAATTTATGTCAACATTCCATGATGATTTCTGAAGTTCTTTTTTCTATAACACTTTCTCGAGTTCAAGGTAGATGGGCATTCCTCCCTTTCTGAAACAGCAGAAGTAACTTGAGATGATGATGATATGTTCTTTCCCTTACTCTTTTTACTTTCACCCCACCTGCTAGTATTTCTAAGATCATGGAGAACTCTGATTCTGTTAAAATACAGGTGTTGATCTACGACTTGCGTTCTTCTCATCCCATCCAAATTAAGGATCATATGTATGTGAATTGCGATCTTTAACCGCTATCTCTTTATAATGTTTGTTTTTCTTTTCGTTTGGTCAGTATGTCTTCTATCTATTGGACACATATGGTCATTTTCTGCAGGTATGGGAGCCCAATCTTGGACATAAAGTGGCATCGAACTCTTAACTGTGAAAAGCCAAAAATGATCACTACAGATCATCATGTTGTTCGAGTATGGGATCCTGAGACGGTATGGTGTTCATTACTGAAACTTTTACAATGTGGTGAATCTGCAGAACTGAAGTTCACTCCCACTTCTCTCTTTTTTTTTTTTTTAATTGCACACTCCCACTTATGTTCTTATGATTTCTTATAGTTGAGAAATGGCTTGTTGTTCACTTCTTGTGCTTCTAAACAATTTTTGGCTTCAAACTTTGGAAATATTATGTTCACTACCAATTCTGTTCTTATGATTTCATGTAGTTGAGAAATGGCTTGTTCCCCACTTGGGCTTCCAAACACTTTTTGGCTTCCATTTTCATTCTCTGTGGAACTAGCAACCTTGCAGACAGTTTAGCATGTACAATATCAATCCTTTTCCTGCTTATTTGCGTGTATATTACAGTATTTCTTCAATCTATCTCTTCTATGTGGTGTAATTCTGACTGCAGACTGCCCCTAATTCTCTTTTGGAAATAAAAATCATGTGAAAGATCAAAATTTTCCATCATGTGCAGACTGAATATTCAGCTAAAAAGGGCATGTTTAGGGGTCATGGGATATGGAAATATATGGGCTTACCGAGAACATAACAGGTTGACAACAACGGCAATGCAGGTTCCATGTAGTTAATTCCTTCACAGTTGGGATGTGATGGAGATGAGATAAAATTTTCCATTCTAAAAAACACTTTTCTCAGTACTAAAAACTAACAGCTTACTTTTCTCATTTCCCATACAACTTTTTCCCATTTCCAATATATCACAACACCTTTTCATCCCATCGCACACCCCATCCCAATCATGAACATGCGGCCTTAGCAACTGGACAGAAGCTGCTACTAGGGAAACAAGTTTGATTAGGTTGCTGTTAACAACCCTGACTCATTTTGCAACGCCTAAAAAAGAATACTGTATGAATTTATAGTTGGTTCTTATGAATAATTTATGTGAAAATAGAGGAGCATGAACGCATGTCTGAAGTGTCACATAGGAAAGATAAGTGATTTATCTTCCGGTCTCTGCATTTACATTTTTTCTGGGGTTTTCGAAATTCTTGGAGAACAGATTACTTTTAGTGGCTGTTTGGAAATGCATCAAACTTGCCCATTTTGGTAAAATTTTTCAATATGGGAGCTGTCCAAGCAAAATGCATCATTTCGCACTGGCGTAGCAGATTTTTAAAAGGTGTCCTCTGTCATCCGTACAATGAGCAGAGGTGAATTTGCTGGGGTGGATTCCAGCTGTCACAGTTTTTCCATACTAACATGCGCTGCATGCACAAAAATTTGTCAGAGATGAAATGGAGGCTGACAGGGCATTTAATACCATCAACGAGTAGGCAAAAAACCTGTCAACGAGTTTTATTCGTTCCCAAACAGGCCCTTAGTTTAAAATTTAAACAGATGGCCTCAAATAACAAAAATTCAAAGGGGAGTTATATTTCTCTTATTGCTTATATATATTGACAATTAATAAATTAAATTGGGTTAAAATTTGAATCAGTTTGGTTGAGGCCTTGACCTAACTCAGCCATTTCTCTCTTCTTCCTCCCTCTATCTATATGTATATATATATTCACAATATATCATAATATATTGTTGATAAGTTAAATTGAAATACATTTAACCATATATAATCTAACATAGTATGTAATTATTATATAAGGGGAATACTTTTATGGTCATTTTGCAATATAAGTCTTCTATGGTCAAGTCATTTTTGGGCCTGGCTTGTTGATTTTGCAAAATCTAGGCCATTCTATTATAGATGGATTCAAGTGAATTTCAAATTTTGCATACGTTTTTATATTATTTTAAAAAGCATGTCTTGTATAAGATCCCAATAAAAATAATTTATTCTATTTTAGCTAAATACATAATACATAACAACTGCCTTCAGTTTTATCAAATCATCAAGGTGGGACCAAAACGAAACTTGACCATAGAAGTATTTCCTATTATTTAAGGATTTTGATCTTGTGCACTTGGGTGTCTTACAAAAGAGGTTGTCGATGAAGATTTGAAGAAGATAACTCAACTGAACCTCAAGGAGAGAACACACGAAAGAGGGAGCACACTTAGAGAGAGCACACACTTAGAGCACGCTCAAACTTATTTCCCCGATGCTCCTTACAACACAACACACTAGGCTATATATAGAAAGAAAAAGCAAAGAGCGGATTCAAACATGCTTGAAGTCCGTGGATTTTACAAGGATTGGAATCCGGAAAGCAAGTCTGGAAAGGAAAGCGCCGAAAGCAGACCACTCGTGTCCTTGATGTTGTGGAGTCGTACCGCATCTGCAATAGTGTCAGTGCACCAATTTTTACTTTAGCTTTTCTTTATTTCTTTGCTTTAACAGAAAATCAGAACTTTTACTTTTGAGCTGGAACCTCAATTATAGCAGAGAATCTTTAACTTTACGGAGAGAGTGAAGGCGTAGTAACCTCCATGTCATCTTCATCATCACTATCTTCAACTTGACTGTCACAGAGAAATTCAAAGGCCTTCTTTTTATGCTCTTTTCCAGAGAGATTAGGATAAATCTTTTTGACGGATTCAAGAGCCTGTTTGAAAGCGCTTCTAGCTTCATCTGTCTCTTTGAGATCTTTCAAAGAAGTGAAGGATGCAGAAGGAGAGGCTTCTATCTGATAATTGAGATGCCTTCTTCTTAGATTTTTTCTTTTTCCACTCTTCTGAATATAGCACATGATCTATATCAAATTTGGGCCACCACTTCAAATAAGAAGTGTAAGCAATATAACTGGAAGTTTTACCATCAATATAAAACGAGAAATCCCACCTTACAATCCAAGGAATGGATTCTCTGATTATAAAATCAGTGAGTTTATAGCTGTCGCTTGGATCAAATGACAAATGAGGGAGCAAATTTTCTGAAAGGATGGAACTATGGAATCCCCAATGATCCCAAAATTTTTCAAAGAACCAAACAGGAATTTTTTGGGAAGGTTTTATTAGGTTAAAGCGAATCCACTAGGAATGCTAAAAAATGAGATTCTGTCTCAAGAAAACTTTTTTCCATGCTTCCTGATAGTCCCAATAGTTATACTTGGTAAAGCAATATTGATCAGAATGAGAAGGAGGAAAAGAAATATATGAGTTGGGATTGTCAGCAGGCCAATCCTCAAAGGCTATAACACGCTGGATGAATATTTTAGAATACTTTATAGCATTGCTGTTTTTAGCTTTGATATGATCTATAGCAACAGAATTTGTGGATAAAAAGATTTTTTCATAAAATTCCAAAGTCTTTCCGGGAGCATAAGGGATGAACCACTCATACTTGGGAAGATATTTTTGATATAACTGTTTAGCAGTTTCTCTTATAGCTCTGCTTTCTTTATCACTTGAAGAGAAGAAATTTATATCACGCAAAGTGCTTTTAACCAAATTATAATCATCATATTCCAAATATAACAGGATTTGATCATTGTACATCTCAAAGTTATAATTGTTTGGACTTATAGTAGATGGGGAAGAAGCTATAGGAGATTTTTCTGGGGATTTGCCTGAAGACGAGGCAGGGGCTGAAGTTGAAGAAGCCATTTAGTTTTTTTCCGGCAAAAATTCTCGAGATAAGAAGTCAGGCAAAGAATTATCTTTTCCTTTTATATATTCAATTTCAAAATCAAACTGTGCTAAGGTAGCTTGCCACTTAGCAAAGATATGTTTTGAAACTTTGTTTTTAACTTCCTTTTCTATAACATATTTTGCAGCTTTACAATCAACACGCAATAAAAAACGTTTATTTGTTATATCTCCTTGGAATTTTTGAACACAAGTGACTATAGCAAGCATTTCCTTTTTTATAGTCGGATATTTTTTACGGGTGTCATTCCATAATCCGGAAGTGAAACGGACTAACTGTTCTTTATTTTCAGTATTTCTTTGTTTTAATATACCTCCGTAACCTTCATCTGAAGCGTATGTCTCTACGATTTTAAATAAATTTGGGTCCGCTAGATGAAGATAGGGAAGATATTTGACTTTTTCTTTTATATTTCGCACAACTTTAGCATGTTCTTCAGTCCATGGTGAAGGGTTTTTTCTAAGTCTTTTAAGAAGTATAGCTCTATCATAGGCTATTTTCTCATAAAACTCAGAAATATAATTTAGGCATCCAAGGAATCTCTGAAGCTGTTTCTTATCTGTTATAATATCAGGGAATTTATCAGCAAAGGCTATAGCTCGATTTATAGGTTGGATAGTTCTATTTCGAATCTGAAATCCTAGAAATGTTATTTCTAGCTGAAACAATTTCATTTTTCTTTCAGATAGAACTAAGCCATTGTGATGAATTATATTTTTAAATGTCTTAAGATGTCGCCAATGTTGCTGAATTGAATCAGAGAAAATCAAGACATCATCAATATAAACAATTATAAAATCACTGTGATTATAGAAAATATCATTCATTATATTTTGGAATTCTGATGGGGCATTTTTTAAACCGAAGGCATAATATTCCATTCGTATTGACCGAAAGGAACATTAAAGGCAGTTTTGTATTTGTCTTTTTCATCGACCTGAATCTGCCAATACCCTGATTTTAAATCAAATTTTGAAAATATTTTTGCTTTGATAATTCTATTTAGCAAATCTTTTTTATTTGGGAGAGGATATCTGATCCATTTTAGAACTTTATTCAACAGTTTATAATTTATAACTAACCTTGGAGTTCCTCTTTCGATTTCAGCAGCATTGTTGACATAGAACGCTGGGCAACTCCACTGAGATTTACTTAGACGAATTAATTTTTTATCCAATAAAGATTTTATCTCTTTTTTGCAATATTCAAGCAGCTCTTGATTCATTTGAATTGGCCTTGCTTTTGTTGGGATTTTTTCTTCATTAAAATCTTCTACATAGGGTAATTTAACTATGTGCTTCTTTCTATCCCAAAAGGCATTAGGAAATTCAGAGCAGACTTCTTTTGATAATTTTTCTTTAAATTCTTCTATATATTTTTTAAGAGGTCCGTTAATTTCTTTTTCCGTATATTTTATAGAGCTTTTATCTTGAAGATAACATAAAAAATTCTTTTTATAACTTAGGGTTTCTTTTAATTCTGCGAGAAGCGATGCTTCTGGAGGTTTTATAAAAGCGAATAGGGTTTCATTTGTTTGAATCCCTTCATCGGTTACTGAAAATAGTTTTATCATTTGGAGGAATGAGGTTCCTAATATAATTTTTTGTTGCATATTTTTTATCAATATAAATGATGTTTGTAGGCATAGTTTTTTATTACAAACGTGTGCAGAGGACAATTTGTACTTGACAATCATATCAGTTCCGTCTGCAGTAGATATAGATGAATTTGTTGTTTCAAAATATTTAGGAGGAATTATACCTTCATTTATACAATTGAGATCAGCTCCTGAATCTACCAGGGCGACCAAACTTATAGAAAAATCTTCAGGGAAATCTTTTATTTTTAAAGTTATTCTTATATACCATTTTTGATATATAATTCTTTGTGTTTCATTACACATAATAGATATAACATTTTCCTTTTCTATTTCTTTTAACTTTGAAGATTCAGCTTTCTTTCCATGTAGAACTTCTTGTAAATGAAGCTCAAAATCATCTTCAATTTTTTCTTCTTGTTCCACATTTATAGATAATTCTTTTAATTCTAGGATTTGAATTCTATTTCTTAACTCTGATATTTCTTTCTTCATTTCTTTTATCTCTTGAGACAACTCATATGTTGTTTGAGGTTTTGGAATATTTTTAATATATTTTCTTTGATTCTTTATAATATGCATCATTGATGAGGTTTCAGGGAGAGTTAGGGGTTCTGGAACATTTGTCATTTTTAGATATTTATTTAATAACTCGACTTTTTGATTTTAATCCTCGACTTGATTTATAAGATCTAATAGCATTTGATTTGAATTATTCATCATATTCAAAGAGTAATATCCTGAGTCTGAGGATGTTTGGTAATCCTTTTGGCTATAAGAACATTGACATTGATGTTCGTCTGAGCTTTTATTATAGATTTCATTTATTTCAAATTCATTTTCACTTTCTGAAGAATCTTCAATTTCACTTTCAGAAGTGACTCCTAGCTCATTTAATTTTTTAGATAGTTCTTTTATACTAAGACTTTTATCGGCTAATAATTCTTTTACTTGGTTTTTATAACATTTAGAAGCATAGTGGCCAAATTTACCACATTTATAACACTTGATTTCTTTAACATTTTTCTTGGGTGTAGGTTTTGGTTTATATTTTCTAAACTTCTTTTTAGTATATATTGCTTTGGAGGTTTTTCTTTAAAAGGTTTTTCCTTAAATTTCTTTTGGTATTTTTTGGCTTTTAGAAATTTTGATTTTTTCATTATCCTTTGAACCGGAGTTTGTTCTATACCATAGTTTGAGCAAAATATAGATAGATCTTGAGACCTAAGAAATTTAGTCTCATCCATGTGTTTTTGATTGCATAATTCTATACCAACTTGTTTTATTTTAGTAAATAGTGTTCCCCATGTATAATTATCATATTCTAATTTTCTATCATTTTCTTGTTTGATTAAAGTTAAAAACTTTAATCAAACAAGAAAATGATAGAAAATTAGAAAATTAGAATATGATAATTATTAACTTTAATCAAACAAGAAAATGATAGAAAATTAGAATATGATAATTATACATGGGGAACACTATTTACTAAAATAAAACAAGTTGGTATAGAATTATGTAATCAAAAACACATGGATGAGACTAAATTTCTTAGGTCTCAAGATCTATCTATATTTTGCTCAAACTATGGTATAGAACAAACTCCGGTTCAAAGGATAATGAAAAAATCAAAATTTCTAAAAGCCAAAAAATACCAAAAGAAATTTAAGGAAAAACCTTTTAAAGAAAAACCTCCAAAGCAATATATACTAAAAAGAAGTTTAGAAAATATAAACCAAAACCTACACCCAAGAAAAATGTTAAAGAAATCAAGTGTTATAAATGTGGTAAATTTGGCCACTATGCTTCTAAATGTTATAAAAACCAAGTAAAAGAATTATTAGCCGATAAAAGTCTTAGTATAAAAGAACTATCTAAAAAATTAAATGAGCTAGGAGTCACTTCTGAAAGTGAAATTGAAGATTCTTCAGAAAGTGAAAATGAATTTGAAATAAATGAAATCTATAATAAAAGCTCAGACGAACATCAATGTCAATGTTCTTATAGCCAAAAGGATTACCAAACATCCTCAGACTCAGGATATTACTCTTTGAATCATCATCATCATCATCATCATCATAAGCCATTTCCCACCTATGTGGGGTCGGCTGCATGGATTCTGTTACGCCATTCTTGGCGATTTAAGACTAAATTTTCAGTAATATGTAATATTTTTAAATCTTGTTTAATTACTTCCATCCATGTTTTTTTGGGTCTTCATCTCATTCTTCTACCACCTTCTACTTGGATAAACTCTGTTTTCCTAACCGGTGCTACTTCAGACCTCCTTTTAACATGACCAAACCATCTTAATCTATTTTCTCTCATTTTATCATAAATTGGTCTCACTTTTAAGTTTTCTCGAATTATTTCATTCCTAATTTTATCTTTTCTTGTTTTACCACTCATCCACCTTAACATTCTCATTTCCGCTACGCTCATTTTTTGTATATGTTGCTCTTTAACTGCCCAACATTCTGCCCCATAAAGCATAGCAGGTCTAATCGCAGTCTTATAAAATTTTCCTTTTAATTTGACTGGAACTCGACGGTCACATAAAATTCCTGACGCACTTCTCCATTTCTTCCATCCTACTTGAATTCTATGTATTATATCTTTCTCGATTTCCCCGTTCTCTTGAACTATTGATCCTAAGTACCGAAAGTGATTAGTTTTTGTTACTGTTTGATCTAAAATCTTAATTGGTTTATCATCCGGGTTCTCACTATTATTAAAATTGCATTTCATATATTCAGTTTTTGTGCGACTAATTCTAAAACCATTAGATTCTAGAGCATCTACCCACCTATTCAATTTTAAATTTAGTCCTTCTTTATTTTCATCTATTAGAACAATGTCATCTGCAAATAACATACACCAATGTACTTCTTCTTGGAGATGTCTAGTAATTTCATCTATTACTAAGGTAAAAAGGTAAGGACTCAAGGCTGAGCCTTGATGTAAACCTATTTTAACTGGGAAGACATTAGTATCTCCACTAATGGTTCTCACATTTGTAACAGCCCCCTCATACATATCTTTAATAATATCAATGTATCTGTCATTAATTCCTTTTTTCCTCATCACTTGCCATATTAACTTTCTTGGTACTCGATCATAAGCTTTTTCTAAATCAATAAAAATCATGTATAAGTTCTTTTTCTTCTCCCTATACTTTTCAAATAGTTGTCTAAGTAAGAAAATAGCTTCAATAGTTGATCTTCCTGGCATAAAACCAAATTGATTTTCAGATATATTAGTTTCCCGTCTTAGTCTATGTTCAATTACTCTTTCCCATAATTTCATAGTATGACTCATTAATTTTATTCCACGATAATTTGCACAATTTTGAATATCTCCCTTATTTTTATAAATTGGAACTATAATGCTTTTCCTCCATTCACTTGGCATTAACTTCGTTTTTATAATCTTGTTAAAAAGATTTGTTAACCATGTTGCACCTACATCTCCCATGCACTTCCATGTCTCAATTGGTATATTATCTGGGCCTAAAGCTTTTCCTGTTTTCATTTTCCTTAGAGCTTCCTTTACTTCAGATATTCGAATTTTTGTGAAATAACTGATATTCCTATTTTGTTCCCTATTTAGACTAACATCTAATGTTAATTGTTCGTGTGGGGTATCATTTAGTAAACTATAAAAATAAGTTTTCCATCTTTCCTTAATATTATCATCTTTGACTAGAACTCTTTGGTCCTCACTTTTAATACATCTAACATGTGTTAAATCTTTGCCCTTATTTTCTCTTAATTTAGCCAACTTAAAAATATCTTTTTCACCTTGTCTAGTTCCTAATCTGTCATATAGGCTCTCATAAGCTTTGTGTTTAGCATCACTAATAATCTTTTTAGTAGCTTTTTTTGATAGTTTGTATTGTTGTAAGTTGGCATCATTTTTATTTTCCTGCCGTGTCTTAAACTTTTCTTGTTTATCATTTATAGCTTTTTGGACATCTTCATTCCACCACCAAGTTTCTCTATGTGGGGATCTACAATTTTTATATACACCTACAATACTTTGTCCTACTTCTTTTATGTTAATTGCCATTTTATCCCACATCGATTCTACTCCATCTTCTTGTGTGTCCCATTTTACTTCTTCTATCATTCTTTTTCTAAAAAGTTCTATGTTGTTTCCTTTTAAATTCCACCATTTAATTTTTGGAATTACATTGCCTTTAGTTTTTGTTGACTCTTTTTGTGTATATATATCCATCACTAATAATCTATGCTGCATAGCTAAACTCTCACCTGGGATAACTTTACAATTTATACAAAGGGATCTATCCAATTTTCTTATAAGGAAGAAATCTATTTGGCTAGAATTGGTCCCACTCTTAAAAGTTATTAAGTGTTCATCTCGTTTTTGAAATAAGGTATTTGCTATAACCAAATCATATGCTATAGCAAAGTCCAAAATGGCATTCCCCATTTCGTTCCTTATTCCAAAACCGAAGCCCCCATGACTTCTCTCATATCCTACCTTCTCTTTTCCTACATGTCCATTTAAATCTCCACCTATCACAACTTTTTCTTGGTTAGATGTTCTTTGCATAATACTATCTAAGTCATCCCAAAATTGTTTCTTGATTCTATCATCTAATCGTACTTGTGGTGCATAAGCACTAATCACATTTAAAACCTCTGCACCTAATACAAGTTTTATTTGAATAATTCTATCATTTACTCTATTGACATCTACAACTTATTTATGAAATTGTTATCTACTATTATCCCTACACCGTTTCTATTATCATCCTTGCCTATATACCATAATTTGAATCCATTAATCTCTTTAGCCTTCTCTCCTTTCCACCTAGTCTCTTGAAGGCATGCTATATTAATTTTTCTCCTTCTCATAACATCTACTACTTTCATACTTTTCCCTGAAAGAGTCCCAACATTCCACGAGGCAAAACGGATCTTGCGTTTTGATATCACCTTCTTCCCTAAACCACGTCCATAAAGGCATGGGGACCTTTGTTGACTTTTCGTCACAACCGGACGTTGTTGTGTCGCGTCGCTTCCGGGGGGACGCCCTAGCAACCCTTGCCCATTTCACACTACATCCGAGCTCCGATGTAGTGCGTCGCTTCTGGGGAAACGCCCTAGCAACCCTTGCTCATTTCTCACTACAGCCGGGCTCCGCTGCAGCGCGTCGCTTACAGGGAACGCCCTAGCATTAACAATTTTTAATATATTTTCAGAATCCATAAGAGATGTGGCGGTGATTTTTAATGGCACCGGCTGCCAGCCTGACATGCCAACCCTCGCTTTTTTCCCGGGCTTGGGACCGGCAGTAAGATAGAAACTCTTACCGGCAGGATATTACTCTTTGAATATGATGAATAATTCAAATCAAATGCTATTAGATCTTATAAATCAAGTTGAGGATCAAAATCAAAAAGTCGAGTTATTAAATAAATATCTAAAAATGACAAATGTTCCAGAACCCTTAACTCTCCCTGAAACCTCATCAATGATGCATATTATAAAGAATCAAAGAAAATATATTAAAAATATTCCAAAACCTCAAACAACATATGAGTTGTCTCAAGAGATAAAAGAAATGAAGAAAGAAATATCAGAGTTAAGAAATAGAATTCAAATCCTAGAATTAAAAGAATTATCTATAAATGTGGAACAAGAAGAAAAAATTGAAGATGATTTTGAGCTTCATTTACAAGAAGTTCTACATGGAAAGAAAGATGAATCTTCAAAGTTAAAAGAAATAGAAAAGGAAAATGTTATATCTATTATGTGTAATGAAACACAAAGAATTATATATCAAAAATGGTATATAAGAATAACTTTAAAAATAAAAGATTTCCCTGAAGATTTTTCTATAAGTTTGGTCGCCCTGGTAGATTCAGGAGCTGATCTCAATTGTATAAATGAAGGTATAATTCCTCATAAATATTTTGAAACAACAAATTCATCTATATCTACTGCAGACGGAACTGATATGATTGTCAAGTACAAATTGTCCTCTGCACACATTTGTAATAAAAAAACTATGCCTACAAACATCATTTATATTGATAAAAAATATGCAACAAAAAATTATATTAGGAACCCCATTCCTCCAAATGATAAAACTATTTTCAGTAACCGATGAAGGGATTCAAACAAATGAAACCCTATTCGCTTTTATAAAACCTCCAGAAGCATTGCTTCTCGCAGAATTAAAAGAAACCCTAAGTTATAAAAAGAATTTTTTATGTTATCTTCAAGATAAAAGCTCTATAAAATATACGGAAAAAGAAATTAACGGACCTCTTAAAAAATATATAGAAGAATTTAAAGAAAAATTATCAAAAGAAGTCTGCTCTGAATTTCCTAATGCCTTTTGGGATAGAAAGAAACACATAGTTAAATTACCCTATGTAGAAGATTTTAATGAAGAAAAAATCCCAACAAAAGCAAGGCCAATTCAAATGAATCAAGAGCTGCTTGAATATTGCAAAAAAGAGATAAAATCTTTATTGGATAAAAAATTAATTCGTCCAAGTAAATCTCAGTGGAGTTGCTCAGCGTTCTATGTCAACAATGCTGCTGAAATCGAAAGAGGAACTCCAAGGTTAGTTATAAATTATAAACCGTTGAATAAAGTTCTAAAATGGATCAGATATCCTCTCCCAAATAAAAAAGATTTGCTAAATAGAATTATCAAAGCAAAAATATTTTCAAAATTTGATTTAAAATCAGGGTATTGGCAGATTCAGGTCGATGAAAAAGACAAATACAAAACTGCCTTTAATGTTCCTTTCGGTCAATACGAATGGAATGTTATGCCTTTCGGTTTAAAAAATGCCCCATCAGAATTCCAAAATATAATGAATGATATTTTCTATAATCACAGTGATTTTATAATTGTTTATATTGATGATGTCTTGGTTTTCTCTGATTCAATTCAGCAACATTGGCGACATCTTAAGACATTTAAAAATATAATTCATCACAATGGTTTAGTTCTATCTGAAAGAAAAATGAAATTGTTTCAGCTAGAAATAACATTTCTAGGATTTCAGATTCGAAATAGAACTATCCAACCTATAAATCGAGCTATAGCCTTTGCTGATAAATTCCCTGATATTATAACAGATAAGAAACAGCTTCAGAGATTCCTTGGATGCCTAAATTATGTTTCTGAGTTTTATGAGAAAATAGCCTATGATAGAGCTATACTTCTTAAAGGACTTAGAAAAAACCCTTCACCATGGACTGAAGAACATGCTAAAGCTGTGCGAAATATAAAAGAAAAAGTCAAATATCTTCCCTATCTTCATCTAGCGGACCCAAATTTATTTAAAATCGTAGAGACAGACGCTTCAGATGAAGGTTACGGAGGTATATTAAAACAAAGAAATACTGAAAATAAAGAACAATTAGTCCGTTTCGCTTCTGGATTATGGAATGACACCCATAAAAAATATCCGACTATAAAAAAGGAAATGCTTGCTATAGTCACTTGTGTTCAAAAATTCCAAGGAGATATAACAAATAAACGTTTTTTATTGCGTGTTGATTGTAAAGCTGCAAAATATGTTATAGAAAAGGAAGTTAAAAACAAAGTTTCAAAACATATCTGAGAAGAAGGCATCTCAATTATCAGATCGCCTCATAGCCTCTCCTTCTGCATCCTTCAATTCTTTGAAAGATCTCAAGAGACAGATGAAGCTAGAAGCGCTTTCAAACAAGCTCTTGAATCCGTCAAAAAGATTTATCCTAATCTCTCTGGAAAAGAGCATAAAAAGAAGGCCTTTGAATTTCTCTGTGACAGTCAAGTTGAAGATAGTGATGATGAAGATGACATGGAGGTTACTACGCCTTCACTCTCTCCGTAAAGTTAAAGATTCTCTGCTATAATTGAGGTTCTAGCTCAAAAGTAAAAGTTCTGATTTTCTGTTAAAGCAAAGAAATAAAGAAAAGCTAAAGTAAAAGTTGGTGCGCTGACACTATTGCAGATGCGGTACGACTCCACAACATCAAGGACACGAGTGGTCTGCTTTCGGCGCTTTCCTTTCCGGACTTGCTTTCCGGATTCCAATCCTTGTAAAATCCGCGGACTTCAAGCATGTTTGAATCCGCTCTTTGCTTTTTCTTTCTATATATAGCCTAGTGTGTTGTGTTGTAAGGAGCATCGGGGAAATAAGTTTGAGCGTGCTCTAATTATGTGCTCTCTCTAAGTGTGCTCCCTCTTTCGTGTGTTCTCTCCTTGAGGTTCAGTTGAGTTATCTTCTTCAAATCTTTATCGACAACCTCTTTTGTAAGATTTCATTTTGTTATTCTGTTTAATAATATTAGATTTTCTTTCATAATGTTTGCATATTGATATGATTTGGTTGTCTCATTATCGAAAACAATTACATATCTTAAGACAACAAGAACACTGGTATCGAGTAAATCTTGAATGTGCTACCGCTGAACATGTTAAACAATATTATCAAGAACAATTATATTGGATTACCCCTGATATCGAAAACTTAAAAAGACTCATCGAGTCTCTCCTGGGTTGAAATTAAAAATCCAAAAAAATATAAAAATCTCTTAAAATGGTAAAAATTGATATGTGTGTTAAATACACCTAGATTAACAATTGTGCGAAAATTTTTTCAAAAAAAAATATAAAAAAAAAGTATTTGCACCAAAGACCTGCATTAAGAGTGAATGTCCATCAAATCCATTTTCTTGGATCCATGATTCCTTTTTGAAGCAAGTGCACTTTCATGATCAATCATACACTCAAAACAATGCTGTTAAAAATCAGACCAGTTTTTGAACAGGTTGCACGACTAGTCCCCTATCTTCTTGTTTAACCACCCATTTTCCTCCCTGGTCAGACCATCCTACTGGTAGTGTGACCACTCATCGAACTGGTTGGACTCACTGTTACAATCTGATTCTGATAACACTGCTGAAACTAGATAGGAGGTAGATTATTTGACTCCACACTTTGTGAAGGAACACACTGCACTATGGCTTATTTGTTTTTCTGTTTGATTGATTCATTATGAGTTCTCAAATCATGTTTGCAACTCTTTATGGGAGTGGAGATGTGACAGCAATATAATCAATTTCCACTTTGTTTTAACAAATCACTATTGACATTTCCGTTGCTTTATATTCCCTATAAGTAATTGGTGTTAAATCATATTTGAAATGACCACATGTCATTTTTATTCTTATGGTTGGTTTAGTTGAATAGTGATCTTTCATTAATTTTTCTGAGAAATTATGTTATTTCTAATGATTCTTTTGTATTGGTCAGCAGTGTTTGCCTGATACAGATTTGTCTTCATGATGGTTTTAATTTCCAGAAGATGCTTATTATTTTTGAAAGACCAATAATTTTTATTGGTTTCCTCCTGTTAGAAAGTTAATAACTTTCTTTATCAATATCATGCATGCAGTGACCTGTGCAATCAACTTTGTGAAATTTGTTTACAGGGTGATGGCTTGACGAGCATAGAACCAACTGGAGGAAAAATCAATGACATTTGTATCTTTGGTCATAGTGGGTTGATGCTGTTGGCTTTAGATTGCAGCCAAATTCCATCGTACTTTATACCTGCTCTAGGACCAGCCCCAAAATGGTGCTCATACCTTGAAAACTTAACGGTATAGCTTTTGTGCCTTATTATTGTTGCTGTTGTTGTTGCATCATAGCTTTCTCACATCACTATTCTTTTCTTTATTGTAGTACCTCACTTACCATGACACTGTTGTGCTTTGTTTGCAGGAAGAAATGGAGGAGAATGCACAAACAGTTATATACGATAATTATAAATTTTTGACAAAAGAGGACATTGAACGGTTAAATTTGTCATATCTAATTGGCAGTGATAAACTTAAAGCTTACATGCATGGTTTCTTCATTGATTATCGGTTATATAAAAAGGTATTGCTCTTTTGGTGCTAGATGGTTGCACTGGCAATTGTGAAAAGAAATTCAAGTGTAATATTTCTTGTCTAAAATACTGCAGTCACAAGCATGGTCGGAACCATTTGCATATGATGCATATATTGAGAAGCGGAAGCTAGAGAAGTTAGAGGCGGAACGTGCTTCTCGCATTACAGTGAGTTTCGTTCTCTTTCTCATATTTGCAAAAATTGTCCTAACAGATATCTTAGTAAATTTTCAAATAATTTTGTATCTACGCAAGAATCTATCCACGCAGTCCTCAGTTTATTCTTGGACATGTCTGTGGGCCTTTATATAGCAAATTCAGTATAATATTCTGTATATGATATTTATAGCAGGCATTACATGAGCCAGCATGTGACTCTTTGAAACAATTTGTAAAGAGTCGAACATTCTTACAACAGAATTGCAGTTACAAAAACAGCAAAGAAAATTTGCATCTATTTTTCATTATAAAATTTTCTTAAGAGAGTGGAACCAACCAAAAGTTGCATTTATCATCAGCAACATTTTCCATCACCCTATAAAGAAATATATCATGTTCAAGGGCAGTGGGGCAACTTGCTCGAATTGATCTTGATTAGCAAGAGTGGATAGTTGTTTTTTCTAATAATTTTCTTCCTGTTTGATTTTATTTGATTTATGTTTTTTGTTGTCATCATTAAGCATGCTGAGGAATCGACAATCATGTTTTCCTTTTACAGGTAAAGCGGAAATTACCTAAAGTAAACAGGGTTCTTGCTGCAAGGCTGCTTGAAGATGAAGACACACAAGAAGGTGAATTGGAAAACAACGATGATATGACTGCAAAGAAGAAATCCAAGAAAAGAAAGGGACTAAGCAGTGAACTGCTGAAAGATGAGCGATTTGCAATGATGTTTGAGGATAAGGTGTGTCTGTTGCTTATGGTGGCGCCGATGTCTTGTTCAATTGTCATCCAAATGCATCTTGTTTGGCTAACTGCATGGTATTATTTTGTTAGTTGTGAGTATGGGAAGTGCACTTGCGGCAACCAATTATTGCTTGTTTAGGTCACAAGCACATTAATTCATCTTATTGATATCACATGCAGGACTTTGAAGTGGATGAATTGTCCCCAGAATATCTTGCTTTACATCCGGCTTCTGCAAACAAGAATCCCTCATTGATTGAGGAACATTTTGATCCAGTTGAACAAGAGGGTATTAGTGATTCTGATGCCTCAACATCTCCCCAATCATCGGATGATGAGGCTAAGGGTGGAATAGAAAGGTCTAAAAAGGTTGCTCGGGTTCCAAGGTCAGTTATATACTTTGTATTTGACAAATGCTCTATTTGTATCATGTCTGTTTCTTTTTAATGTATAGATCCTTTTCCTTAGAGAGGTACACTTGCCTGAATTTCTCGAAGTGATGAGTGAAATGGTCATCAGTGATTCATGGTAACAGTATTAACTTGCAGGCTGTATGAAGTGAAGGATGATCGTCATGCAGAAGCCTTTTGGAAGAATGTCTCACTTGCTAAAGAGGACGCACTTCCACTGGGAGAGAGAGTAGCTGCTGTCGGAGAGCAGTATACTTCTGGTATACCTGGTGACGTAAAGTTGGGACCAGGTGGTTCACGTGAGATCTCCTTCTTCTCACGAAGTTCAACCAAGCAAAAGGGTGAAAAGATGGAGACGAGAGAAGGGAAGAGAAGGGGTGTCCAGTCCTTAGGCCTGAGGAAGCCAGCTAGGTCAAACTTCCATGGGAGAGGAAGAGGTGGTAGAGGGAAGAGCAGAGGAAGGGGAAAGCGGTGAGAAGACAACTCTGGCCATGAGTGTCTGTTTTATGGTTTCTGCATCAAGCTGAAGTGTGCCGGAAACAGAGTAGAGAATGTAACAGATGGCAGTTACTTGTATTAGCTTCAGCCTTCAGGAAATCTTGTTTAATGTTGTTGTTTAATTAGCTGCAGAAAGCGGTAAGAATGCAATTTTTCAGGAGTGGATATTGTAGCCAAACATTGGGCGACTACCCATTTATTTTTTCGATATGCAGCGGGGACTTGGGAAGTTCTGCTGCATCATGTATTTTTTTGGGGGGGGGGCAAAATCACCATTGGAGAGGTCTAGAGTTAAAAATGCAGCGGGATTTTACCCTTTTCCAAGTGTAAAAATTCTTTGTCCTGATGAGTATAAATGCATGGAGATGATATTTATGATTTTTGATCGAGATTCCTATCTGGGTTGCTTATTTCGAGTTGGATGCTTCCTGTATGAGTCTAAAGCGATGGTACCAAGCCACAACGATTTAAGGTCAATCTGTGTGTTATCACCAGGACTAGTGCTTTTGAAAATTTTTGAATGTGTTTGTCTACAACCGAATCATGTTATCTTGCAGAAATCCCTATTTTTAGTAAAAATTTTCACCGGGAAGCTGGTTGTGGATGCTTCTTGCAAATGTGCTTGCTGGTATTTTGCCATGCAAGGGTGCTTGGAGCCCAGGACAAACAGGCCCTAGTTCCTGTAGGGGAGATGTTTTGAAGCCACATATAGACAAGCTGCAGCAGGCATGTCATTGATGGGTGTAAGCATGTGGTCTCTAACATCAAAGCCTAGATTCATACAAATAAGACGGTATTTCCAACCTAGCTTAGCATTCTTGAGTCAGGTTATTAAGGTTGTGTGACTATATTTTAACTACTTTGTAATGAAAACCAACTTTCTTTGTGTGGGTGTCCTCCCACTCTTGAAATTCCAGTTGTTGAGCTGTGGCCATCTTGAAATTCCGCTCTCGAAATTCCAGTTTTTCAGCTTTAGCCATCTGAGCCAATTCAAGAGCCACTTGATTGCCATTTGTTAGGATGTGAAGAAAAGAAACATGTTCAAAACAGGTGCAAAAATTGTTTCTCCCCAATTAAGGGACTTGCCCCTGAGCTATCTTTCCACTTCCTTGCAGTGTGTTTATGAGAACCAATGAATCAATTTCTACTCTTCTAATCCCCCAACCCCTTGCCATTTGCTCCCCAGGAGGGCCTTGGATTTCATCCAAAAAGGATTGGAACTAACCACCCAACACACACCCCCCACCCCTCCTACGCACTCCCACAAAACCCCTGGGCCCCTTACCCCTTCTCATGCCACAGGCTGCTGTTGCAAATCTTTATTCCAATTGCGAATGACTGCACCAAAATACTACTCTTTCTCGTAACATATTCTTGTGGCATCTACCAACACCTGGGCAAATAATCAATAATACACCCATCCACCAAACCTCCCGCATCAATATTTTTTCCATCCGCCAGCTTCCTATCTGGTAGAAACCATAGTTTCAACGTACTGTGATAAGTAAACCCAAATGTAATGGTACCTGTGATAAAAAAAACCCAAATGAGTTGTACCATTACCTTCCAGAATCTTTTTCATGACTTCCTTTCTATCAGTGAAGGTGTGCTCTGAGAAATTCGAACCCGGTTCCATTGAGGACCCTGACACGGTCACAAATCCAAAACACATGTAAGCTATCCTCATAGGAGTCCTGAATGCTCCTATTCAATGATTCTACTCTGGTGGGCAGTAAGTCTGCGAACATCCTCCATCCAAACAATTGGACCTCCTCTGGAATTTCTCTTCCAGATTGCTTTGGGTGTCTCACCCCAATTCAGTCTCCATCCAAACATCCTCCACCCCTTTGTAAGATTTCGGCATCGCAATTTTGGGTCAGGTTTGGGTTGACGACCTATAGGATGCACTGTTACGCTGCTCCAACGAACTAGGATAGTATTCCTCTGTAAAATCGGAGAACTACACATTTTTTTCGCCAAATATGACTACGGCTCAGGGTACGTTTGGTATTCACCAAAACAAATTTTTTTTCATATAAAACATTTTTTCTCTGCCAATTATCGTATTTTTTAATTATTTCATCACACATTTCTATACAATTGTTTTACTTTTTAATCATTTATGTTCTATTTTTCATACAATAAAATCATATCTATTTAAACTTTATTTTATGTACTCATCATCATTACCTCTATCATATTATATCATATCACATTATTTTTTCCTATTTCAAAAACTTCTCCCTCAAAAATTTTCTCAAATATCAAATATACCTTTATAACTGTCTATATTTATAGATATAACCACAAATTTACGAAAATGACACAGATGACCATATATCTTACTCATCATTGCAAATATGACAACGACATTAAATCTGTTAAATAACGTGGTAGTTTTTTAAAATGACAAATTTGCCCCTAACATTTCTTTTAAATAGGGAGTGTGTGCACTTAAGGGGTTGAATTTTCTTTTGTTTTATGTTTTTCATATCATTTCGTTGTATTTTTTTTTATAATATCTAGTTAGATAACTTTTTTTTATTGTTACTTGGGGTCATTTCGTGAATTCACGTCACTTTTAACTTTGGTCTTAACGACGATACCACATTGGGACTTAGGAGCAAAAGACGATGTCATCTATGTCAATTTTATAAATACGCAGTTTTATTTGTAAATAAAAGTATAAGTTGTGATCATATTTGGAATTAACTCTTTTATATATGAGGGCTACTTACATTTATATTTTTCTTCGCAAAAATGTTTTACTAAGTGTATTTAATCCATATATTGAGTTTTACTATTTTACCATATTTTTACATATTTATTTTTTATTTTTAAAAATCAACAATTTCAAGGGCATTTTGGTAGATTTTATCCCTTAAAGAACTTAAAAATAAACATAAAAAATAAAATATTTTAAAATGGTAAAACTTAGTACATGCATTAGATACACTTACAAAAATATGTTTTTGAAAAACAACAAAAAACAATGTCGAAAAAAAAAAAAATCGTACTGGGGCAACGTGCGATAAATAGCATGCAATCAGCCCTCTTAATCTGAAGAAATGAGAGTGCTCAGAGCCCTCTTAATATATTGCGGATTGATTTTCTACAAACATTTCATGGAACGGTTTGTTGAACTGATTATTATTTATTTCTTTCACTTCCCGCATAATTTTTAATATTTAAAACTTTTTATGAAATTTATCAAAATATATTCATTTTGGGTAGCGGTGCAAGTGGCTCGGAATCGATGGGGTTCAACCTGTAGCCCGTTGAACCCAACCCATTTAAACCGGGTTGGAAGATGGGTTGGGTTCGACCCAATTTGAAGTAGGGCTTGCCCGGGTTGGGTCAACCTGTCTTCACTCGCCTAAGAAAAGAGTACTGATCTGATTAAGGTTTACAGTAAGCAACTATTATCCCCTTTTAACAAATTGTAGATGGGTTGGATGGATTGGACGTGATTTTCTTTTCTTATTTGGTAATTTTTCATCTTGATAGCGATTTGGACTTCAATCGAATGTCTGAAAATAAGTGAATAAATTGAACCTTTTTTCAAATGTAATGGATACATTGGGAATAAATCCTAAATTCTAAGTGTAACCAATCCTTTTAAATTGAGAAATAATCCGGGGACTGGATGGGTTTCCAAAAAACTAACATTACCGTTGATGTAAAATAACCATAAAAGATTTTTTCCTTTTATTTTTTTGATTGAATTCTTTTCCATTTACTTGAAATAACAAGCATATAGGGTTTAAAAAAAACCCCAAAATAGTCTTTTTCTTTTTCAATATTTAGCTGAAAATTATAAGAATGTAGTGCTCTTTTGCGAAGATTTTAAATTTACAGATTCTATTTTACAAAATGACAAAGCACATTATGCATACTTAATGGATCTACTCTACAGAAACCCTTGTTATTTAACGATAAAATGCTGGAGCTCTCAGTTAGCAAATCTGCTTTGAGTCTTTGACCAAATATGCGGCCAACATAGAGAAAGTAGCTAGGGAACTGTGGATCACAAGCCCCCACAATTAGGGTTCGGATTCGAGGCTAATTTTAAGTTTTTAACCGTAATTCATTTAAAACATCTCGACCTTAATTTATTTTTAAAATTTTGACTTTGACTCTAATCCATTTAAGATAAATGGATTGGATTATGAGTTATTAACAAGTTACTAAAATGAGTTGAATAATAAAAAAAGATAAATTATTTAAAATATAATTCTAGATAATCAACAAATAGTTCTAGTACTAGTTATCTAATGGAATTTAAAAACATCAAATTTTATATATAATCTTCATTAAAATGTTGATTTTATTGTTAACAACTATGTAACATCAAATAGTATTAATTCTTTATAGATTATAAATAGATTAGACGGGTTGATGAGTTAAATGGTTGGAGTATCGGGTTGACAGGTTGGACAAGCTCAATCTTAATCAAATAGGCCACAAGAGTCATATGAATGAATTGATGGGTTGAAACTTATCAATCTTAATTCACTAAAAATTGGATTAAATTGATTAGGTCGCGGGTTAATTCTAAGTTGGTTACACCACTACTAATAACATCCATGGGCTTAGCTCTGATCCTAGAGCCTGCAGCAGGACTAGTGCTTTCTATTGACATTTGTCTACTCAAAAACATGGTGCATGGCCAAGATACATGACTATCGCATGCATATGTGATACATGCATGGTTTGATCCAACAAAACAACTGAATGCTAGTTACTGTGGCCTGAAAATCCTATGAATCAAGGCATGTTATTTGGATAATGAGGGTTCGTAAATAGAAACACATACAATAGTTGCATGAAAAATTGTTAAATAATTACTAGAAAAAATGAATAATAATTCAAGAAAGTATGGTTGCTGGAAAAAGTTAAATCACAGCAAGGGTTTGTTAATTTGGGAAGTTATAAATTTTTGCAATGAAAAATTTTTGGTATAAAAGTTTTCGAAATGGTATAAAATGATGTGATATGATAGAAATAATGATGAAGAGTAAAGAGAATAAAGTTAAAATAAATAGATTAGTTGTATGAATAGTGTTAGAATTTTGGACATATATATATGTATAATTATATATACGCTATCATAAATAGCGATATGAACTTATTAAAGTGATCTTATAAGGTTTACGATCCTAAATTATCTAATAAAGTATGAGTTTCCTATGCGTAGAAATTCTATTGTCTATTTTATTATTTCTATTTTTTGATGGGCTAAATTAGAAATAAGAAAGATAAACTCCCTATATAAATGGTTGTGGCCCCAAGTTATACACTTATAGAGTTTTTTCTTTTAACATCCCATCATTGAAAAAGAGGAGCCACTTTCTTTAGAAAATCTTAGGACAATAACTTGGAAGACCCAGAAACCATCAGATTCAAGAACAACTGCTCCTGTGGATTCAGGTACGCTTCTGCTTATGGTTTATATTTCTTGGTGATTTAATATGAAAGATCCTAGGTGATTATGGTTATAAGCAATAAGGTTTTCACAACAAGTGGTATTAGAGCCAATCTTCATGTTGAATTATTGAGAAATCTCTCAATTTTATTTATATGGAATTTTAGAAATTAGAAATTATGTTATATGAATATCCCATGTGTAGAGGCCTGGTAGGGACCACCTCTCACACGTGGCCTCTCTCCACCTTTTTCTCTCCCCATGTCCTCACTAGCTCCCATGGACTCAGGCTAAAAATCCCTACTAACCTACAAAATCTCCTAAAATTAGGGATCACAACTAACAACCTAGTTGGCTATGAAAATAGTCTATACCAAAGAGGACTCAAGACACCTAACATGAATACAACTCTATTCTTTCCCAAATTCTCTTGGATTTCTATCCGTACAACAATTCTATTCTTCTTCTCTAAAATTACTAAAATTTCCAATCTTATTAGGAAATCATGGTCCCAAAACCCTTACACATGTGAAGATCTAATTTTGGGCTTCTACACTTGGTGCCATATGTCGGAACTGAAGCTAGAAATCCGTTTATGCTCTTTTCCTTTCCCATGCATCTCCTTATTCATCATTTTCCTATTTTATTTTCTACTATGAAGCACAACCAATTTGTGTCTAACTTAAAGAATGTCGAGCAAAGAGGCGATGTGCAAAGGGATAACACACAAAGTGGTGATGCACGCCAAAGTATAAAAGGGACCTCTGCCAGAACCAGCACTGAAGAAATGGGCCCTAACGTCATCATCACCGAAGAAGATTTACAAGAGATGATGACGCATTGCGTGAATGGAAAGCTCAAAAGCAATCAACCTCTTTATCACCCCATCTAATAGGTGGCCCTAGTATACAAACCCCAACACCTAAACCTGGTGGTAATACATCTACTCCCCCTTTACCACATTTTATCAATACCTTTGGTTATTCTTCCTTCACTCCTGAAATTATAAATGAACCCCTCCCTCATGAGTTCAAACCCATGGTCATGAAATCCTACGATGGATACTCAGACTCTCAGGACCATGTCGACACCTTTTGCATTAATGCTGATCTAATGGGTTATTGGCACCATAAAGGGAAAAGCTGGAGCACGGTTTTGTAGTTTGCCCCCAGCATTAATAGCCTCTTTTGACTCTTTATCTGAAAATTTCATAGTATAGTTTATAAGTCGTGTTGTACATGCCAAAAGACCTTCAAATCTTTACCAAGTTCGACAGGGGGACAACAAGCCTTTATGTGAATATATTGATCGGTTCAACCATGAATGCACTTTGATTCAGGGATTAACTCCTGAATTTATCAAGTTCAGTTTCATTGGGGGATTACATCCTAACCAACTATACACAGAACTCAAAGTGCAAGAACCGGATATTATAGGCGAATTGTTCAAAACTGCATATAAATGAGTGAACGCCAAAGAATAAACGAGACAAAGGAAGCAGAAGCTTCAAAATAACAAAACCAAGGGGTCAAGCAGAAAAAGACCTCAAAGCTCCAGCCGGCAATCCACAGAGAAAAGGGGTCGAAGGGATGGACCTCCCCTTTTTTGCGCCCAGGTATGAGAAATACACCCCATTAGCAACTTCGTAGGACAAAATATTCCTTGCCATTAAGGTCAAAGGCCTCTTGAAGAAGCCAAACCAAATGAGGGTCCCTCTAGAAAAAGGGACATCTCTCGCTAGTGTGCATACCACAAGGATCATGACCATTCCACTAAGAGATGCATCCAACTGAAGAAAGCTATCGAAGAACTTATCATGAAGGACCTCCTCACCTAATTTATTAAAAGAATTGAAGAAAAGGGTCCCATTGTCGTCCTTGAGCCAGGAATAGGATCTAAGTATGAATCATCAAACACACCCACACATGGAATCAACTCCACAATTCATGGAGGCCTTGCTTATAGAGGCAACACCCAATCTGAGAAAAGAAGCTATGCACATTCGGAGGTAACATTTAGCAAAAGACACTGCCCTCTGACAAAATTCACTTTTTATATGAGTGAAGAAGACCCTTTGTATACACCTCATGATGACGCTATTGTCATCGACTCTGTCATATCTAATTGGATAGTTTATTAAATCATGATCGACATTGGCAGGTCTGCCGACATTCTATTCATCAAGGCCTTTGATAGGATGAAGTTGCCTAGAAGAAATTTGCACCCTCATATGGGACCCTTGATTGCGTTCAAGGGAGACAGTATCTATAGAAGGGTTAATCATCCTTTTACAATTGGGACTGCACCACAACAAACTATAATTGAGGTTGATTTCTTGGTGGTTAACATCCCATTTGCCTACAATGCCATCATAGGACACTCGACTCTCAACAGGTTGTGAGTCATTGTTTCTACTTACCACTTGTGTATCAAGTTTTCTACAATTGCAGGAGAGGGTATCACAAGAGGAAACTAAAAAATGGTCTGCCATTGCTACTTGACAGCTTGCAAAAGGAAGCAACCTGTGGACTCCACACTACCATCCGACGAGATCTAACCTACAGTTGCCGTCAACATAGGGGATATCATACCCAAGCACGCCATAATAGGTACCTCAACTGACCCCTCCTTTCAAAACACTTTGACAAACTTCTTACATACTAATATTGACATTTTTGCGTGGAATGCCCTAGCATTAACAGATTTGCATCCATCCATGCCAAATCAGAAACTAAACATAGACTTGGAAATCAAATCAATAAAACAAAAGAAAAGAAACTTTGCATCTAAAAGAAAATGGATAATCACACAAGAAATAAGTAAGCTTTTATCCGCCCACTTCATTAGAGAAGTCCAATACCTTCAATGTTGTCCAATGTAGTTCTAATACCAAAACCTAATGGCAAATGGCGCATGTGTATAGACTACACTAACTTAAATAAAGTCATCCCAAAAGATAGTTACCAATTACCAAACATTGATCAATTAATTGATTCAATTGTAGGTTGCAGTATTTTTAGTTTTATGGACGCTTTCTCTGGATATCATTACATAAAAATGGCCAAAGAAGATGAAGAAAAAACCTCCTTCATCACCCCGGAAGGAACATATTGTTATATAGTAATGCCCTTTGGACTTAAAATTGCAGGTCTACTTATCAAAGAGTAGTAAATAAGATCTTCGCACAACAAATAGGCAAAAATATGGAAGTCTATGTTGATGACATGATAGTAAAAAGTAAAGACTCTAGACAATATATGGAAGATCTAGTAGAAACCTTTGCCACTCTTCGACATTTTAACATGAAATTAAACCCAAAAAATGCATATTTGGAGTAATCAAAAGCAAATTCTTAAGAGTTATTATTTCAGAGAGGGACATTGAGGTAAACTCTGCTAAGATAAAGGTCATAATAGATATGGAAACACCAAAAAATAAAAATGACATACTAAAACTCACAAGACGCCTCGCCACACTACATGGATTTATTTCAAAATCTGCTGACAGATCTTTACCTTTTTTCAAGATCCTCAGGAAAACTGAAGACTTCAAGTGGATGACAGAATGCGAATATGCTTTTCAATACCTCTCAAAAGCACCCTTGCTGATGAAGCCAGTTATAATGGAAACCCTTTTCATTTATTTATCAGCTCTGAACAACACCATTAGCGCTGTACTAGCGGGAACAAATAATGGGATCCATCATCCCATATATTATATTAGTCAAATATTGCATGATATAGAAACCCGTTACTTTTTGTTGGAAAAACAGCTTTTTGCACTTCTGATTGCTTCAAAGAAATTACATCACTATTTTCAAGCCCATACAATCATTGTTTATACTAACTACCCATTGCAACAACTTTTGCACAAGCCTGACATCTCGGGAAGACTAATGAAATGGGCATTGGAGTTGTCACAATTTGACATACAATTTCAACCCCTCAAAGTAATAAAAGGACAGGCCCTTATCGATGTATTAGCTGAATTTACAAATACCCCCCATTCCCAAGAAGGTAACTACACCCCTCCTTGCTCTAATGAAACTGATAACTATATTGAGACAGACATTGCCACACCCATGGCGGGACAATGGGAGCTATACACAGATGAAGCATCTAATAAATAAGGTAGTGGAGTTGGTCTCCTTATACTTACACAAGACAAAACCAAACTAGAAGTCACCATCCGATTTGCATTCAATGCTTCTAACAACATCTCCGAATATGAAGACCTTTTCCAAGGATTGAATATCGTGTCTTCCCTTAAGGTAAAGTCTCTTAATGTTTTCTCCGACTCCAATTTAGTACTCGTTCAGGTCAAAGGAAACTTTGAAACAAAGGATGATGACATGATCCCTTATACCCGACTTTGCAAAGGCCTTATTAAATAAATCTCCCACTTCTCCATACAAAAAATACCTCGAGAGCAAGGGGATGTTTGGTAATGTGTAAAATTGCGGGATTGTGGGAAATGGTTGGAAATGAAATAGAGAATATTTTGAGAAATATATGATTGATAGAAAATGATAAATGTATAGTTGGAATAAATAGGTTTGTTGTATGTAGTTGGTAAGGAAAATGATTGATATGTAAGGGTAAAAGAGAGAAAAATAGTATGATTGATGGAGTAATGATTAATCTTGGGAAATCAAATACTATGAACAAATCATGTTCCCACACTCACATGTTACCAAACATTCCCCAAAATATTCATGTCGATATTTAGCCAAAGCAACTACCAACACTTCACTTGAAACACCAATACCCATTTGCCATCTGAAACAGGCAAGCATTATTTATTGCCAAATCAATAACATAGACATGTCTCCTCCCTTATGGAAAGATCCTATTATACAATTCTCACCAACACCTTCTACCCAATGATAACAAAGAAGAAAAATGCATAAACAGAGAAGCATTCCACTATACAATTATCGATGGAGAACTTTACCTAAACTCCTTTTCTACCCCATTGCTTAGTTGCGTCTCACCCACCGAAGTACTCACCATTTTGGAAGAACTCCATCAAGGCTGTTGTGGCAACCACTTAGGATGGCGTACATTAACATACCAAATACTCCGTGTAGGATTTTTCTTGCTCTCCATCCAAAAAGATGCAAAAGACTATATCTGCAAATGTGTTGCATGTCAAAGGTATGCCTCATTTTCACATATCCCTAATACCCCCCTACAACCTATTTTCGAATCGCGACTTTCAAACAATGGGGATAAACTTAGTCGGACCTTTGCCTATCACCCTAGAAATCTCAAATTCATAGTTGTTGCCATCGATTATTTTTCAAAATAGGTGGAAGCTAAAGCCCTTAGTTCTATTAACTCTGCTCAAATTATTACTTTTATATGAGACCAAATAATATACCAATTTGGCCTACCCCAAACTCTCATAATAGATAATGGAAAGCAATTTGATTGCCAACACTTCAAGGAATTTTACATTGGCAATAATATACAAAACAAATTTTCCTCCGTTGCATACTGCCAATGCAATGGACAAGCCGAAAGAACTAATAGAACCCTCAAAGTAGCCTTACAAAAGAGATTGTATGAAGAGCATAAAAACTAGATAGATATCTTGTCTAGTATAATTCAGACTTATAACACAACCCCTAAAAGAGCAATAGGCCACACCCCTTTCAAACTTGTATATGATACAGAAGCAATTCTTCCTGTTAAAATTGCCAATTTTAACTATCATGTTTCTCAAATACCCTCAACAGCTAACGCCCAAATACAAAACGAAAACTTAGACCTCTTAGAACAAACTAGAGGCGACACTGCACAAAGGCTATATCAACCCCAGTTAGTCCATCATTTTAATAAAAAAGTAAACAAAAAAACACATCTAGTAGGAGATTTTTCCCCCCGAATATAATCACTATAAATTCTTCCTAAACTGGGATGGTTCATTTCATATACGAAAATCATTCGACAATGGGTTATACAAATTAGAAACAATGGCAGGACAACCCATTCCCAGGGTATGGAACGCCCAATATTTAAGATGTTTTTACGCATGAAAAATGGTCTAACGACCCCTGCAAAAGGACTACAATAGTTTCATAAGTTCAAAATGATCTGACTCCTTCTATAAAGGGATCGCCATAGTCCACAAAATCAAAAAAGGGTTCGATGACACAAACCAAACGAAGCAACAACAACCACATCAAACCCAAACTGTTTGATAATCAAAACAAAGAAGTTGAAAACACTTCATTAAATTGAAATGGTTTCATAAACAAAGGGACATTTAGTCTTCATAAAAAACGGATCCAAATAAAAGGATTTTAAAATAAGCCTTTTACAGATGTTACCACAACATCTAAGGGCCCATTGCCCCACAATGAGACATTACCACAATATTCAAGCGCCCATTGCCCTGTAAATTTCCACCAACATCCAATTGCTCACAAAAAAAAAAACTAGGAATCTTCAGATCCAAGCTCTTCTTTTTAAGCCAACAAAGCTCGCTCTGGATCTTCTTTCTGAGCAGATAAGGCCACTTTCAACCTTTTCATCTCCTCCTCTTTCAGTTTCGCCTGTACCTCCAACGCTAAATTATTTTTCTCTAGTTTGCGGCGTTGGTCATCAAATGCATCACAAAGATCCCTTTGCCTCCTATTTTCAGCATTTGTATTATGCAGTTTTTCATCGCAATCCGCCATGATTTTTACCGATTTTTCCCTCAAACCCTTTGCTTCAGATTTAGCTCTCCTTGTTTGCTCCACCAGGGCATTGTTGATGCCCATCTGTGCTCCCAAATCCTCCTCTGCCTTACTCAATTTCTTTACCATATCACGACATTGAGCCTTCATAAGGACAAGAGAACCAATGCCATCAACATATCCTTTCTTCAAGCGTTCAAACATCTATTCAAACTTCTCCTCCTTTCTTTTCTTTTCTTCCCGCGGCATGAATGCCCCCTTAGTATCTCAAAAAATATGCTCTCATCATCAAGCATTGATGAAGAATTCACTATCTAGGTGGGAACAAACATGAAGGACCTTGGTAGGGCCACAAACTGTTTTTCGTCATCCCCTTTTCCATAACAACAACCCTCTTTTCAAGAATAATTTCCCACGGAACCAAATTCAAATCTTTCTCCCCCATCTCCACTTGCTTAATGACAATAAGCACCTCACTTGCGTCAATAGACCTTACCCTTTTCTTCAGTTTAGGCCGTCTAATTGCCCCTTTCGATATAGATTCAACATTTGGGCCCTTAACAACCTGTGATACTTTCTAGATATCTTCATCTTTGCACGATCGTACAATCACACCATACACTAACATCTCTAGCCTTAGAACTGACCGGTCTTTTTAATAGCCTTGACAATTTATTCACTGCCCATGTCTCGACATTATTCAAGGGCACCGCTTCAGTAGTAGGATTAGGGTTCTACTCCACAAGAACACCCCAAGCACCTTCAACCATCCGGACATAGAAATACCTACCTTTCCATCCCTTATATATAGAAGATGCCTTCCTTATTAATTTCACCGCCCCCACTGCAGGCGTGAAGTGGCAAAACTCATACTCCTCCGGATTCATCAAAGTCGTAAATCTAGAAAATAAATTCCAAATCATCAAAATACCATGCTTCTTTCCCAACATTTCAAAAGCCAATATCCAATTCCACGCATTAGGAGTTAGTTGTTGGTCCCGAGTTAATGACAAAATCCATGAGGGGAGGGGTGAATTGGTTCTTAAAATCTTTTGGTATTACAGATGTAACCCCTTGTGAAGTAAATCCCCTTGAATGAAAAACGTGAAGAATATAAATGCAAGTAGAATAAGCAAAACAAACTCAAGAGATTATGGTGGTTCGAGATAGCTCTCCCTACTCCACTCTTCCAAGAACATACCCTTGTGCCTTGGGTTCCACTATGCAAATGGAAATACAGTTAGAACACTTATTCTCTTCTATATTCCAGCTCTAGAGGGCCTTTATAAACTCTGCACAAGTAGATGACGAGTTGCACTCTAGTCACACACTATTTTATCTTCACTTGCTCTTGGTCTTTAATACCAAACCAAGTGGAAACATCAATAAATAATAAATAGAAATAAAACTATGCTTTGCAGATGTGTAGAGAATAAGTTTTCGTGCAGAGAAGAACGTGTGGAATGAGTTCTTTGTAGAACAGTTTAACACTACAGTCAATCACTTAGTTCTTCTTGGAAAGTCTTTTTGATGATCACTTAAATGGTTGAGAATGGGAAGGTTGAAACTCAATCAATGCTCTAACTATTTTTCTCTTTCATTTGATGTGTATTAAATGGGAGAGGAGTAAATTCGAACGTTTAGTGGTAGGTGGCGCACACTTAATGTGCTAATGTTGAAATTTTTCGACAGTTGAAATTCAAGTCGCACTCGAAGTCAACTCGGTTGCGACTTCACCCAAATCGTAGAATGTAGTCGACTTGGGTTGCGACTTCAGTCTTCAGCTCTTCGGTGAGGTTCCACTTTGGAGTCGACTTAGTCTTAGACTTGACCCAAGTTGCAGGTGATGTCGACTTGGGCTGCGACTTCACTGCTCATTTTGCTCATTTGAACTTGCACATCTTATAACCTTGATCATTTAGCGTGAGTTCCTCTCTTTAGTCTTATATTGCCTTCAGATATCTTTGAGTTATGCATATGGCCCTTTGGTTTTTTTGTACGTTTGGCTTGTTCTTTTCCTTATGAACTTTCACGCATGAGTGTGCGTCTTGAACTTTGAATCATATTTGAATATTCATAGTTGTTCTAAACTAATCACTTTTGGACTTAAAATGTCTTGATTTTGGCTTCTTTGTGCTCAAGTTGGATGCTTGGGTCAACTTGGTTTGCAATTTCACTTACTAGAGTCGACTTCATGTGCGACTTCACTTAAGTAGTATATTAGAGTTGACTTAGGTTGCGACTTGACTTTGTTAGATTCAACTCTAGATCCCTAGAGATATCTCAAGTCGCTACACAGTCAACTTGGGTTGTGACTTCACCTAAGTCACATGCGAAGCCGACTTTGGTTGTAACTTTGCTTGCTCAAGCGTCCATATTTCAGTGTTGTCTAAAAAAGATCCTTTGAAGTCGATGCTGAAGTCGACTTCGATATCAACTTGACCTAAGTTGATGCCTGAGTTGACTTGGATGCGACTTCACTTGTCAAACTTTGAATTCTTGAAATGTCTAAACCTTAAAGCATCTCAGCACACACATTAGTGCTTTCACACTTCTCAAATTTAATTGTTAATCATCAAAACATAGATTGTGGTCAATTTGTCATCCCTTTACAACATTAGTTAGTCCGAGCAAATATTGTATACATGCAGAATTTCACGAGCAAAACCATCTATTGGTAACCTGATGCCTACCCTAAATATATTCTCAAAAACTGCCATTGATCCCTTTGGATTCTCATGCA
Organism: Annona cherimola; assembly: GCA_030490835.1. Taxonomy (NCBI): domain Eukaryota; kingdom Viridiplantae; phylum Streptophyta; class Magnoliopsida; order Magnoliales; family Annonaceae; genus Annona; species Annona cherimola. The sequence goes on along the minus strand of CM059971.1, from coordinate 29,075,129 downwards.
CCCTATCAGTTATAGATGGAATAATCAAAACTTACCTCTCCAGAAGATAGTACGCAACCCTAATCCGAGATGCCTGTGGCTCATCCCCCGCAAAGTCTGACACTATTGTTTCTGGCGGATCAATATGCACAATGCTTTACTGGACTTTACCATCCGAGGACATTTACCTTCGCCCTCCATGTTTACGAATGCAGCACTTCCATTGACAAAGAGAAGATACGCAATAAGTAGCGAATAGCGCAGGCGGAACCTTTTTCTCTCAAGACAAATGACACATGTCAGGACCGTCTCATTGTATAGTGAACCATCACATCACAGCCCAGGACTATCATAATGACTCGCCGCAAGGACATGACAACACACGTAATTGCCGAATTGACTCCAAATATTGTAAATTTAAAAACTACATACAAACAAAAAATCATTTTCTCCCACCTAAAACTAGCAACACTCAATTAACAAATGGTGTATAAAATAAAGGGAGGACACAATAGGGGGGCTAGTGTAGAGCCCCGGTTAGACCACCTCTCACACGTGGCTTCTCTCCTCCTTTTTCTCTCCCCACGTCCTCACTAGCTCCCAAGGAATCGGGCTACAAACCCCACTAATCTAAAAAATCTCCTAAATCAGAGAATCACAACTAACAACCTAGTTGGCTTATAAAAAGAGTTAACACGAAAGAAGACTCAAGACACCTAACACAAATATGACTCTACTTATTCCAAAATTCTCTTGGATTCTTACTCGTATAACAATTCTATTCTTCCCTAAAATTACCAAAATTCCAATCTTATTAGGGAATCACGATCCCAAAGCCCTTACACATATGAAGATCCAATTTTGGGCTTTTACACCATCAATTCGGTTATGATTTCTGGTTGTTGGTTTCGTATGCACTGATTCAGATAAATATACATATCTATATGGGTTTGGATTATTTTCTATGTTGTGTTATATTTGTGTTTTTCTATAATGGGCATGAGTTGAATTGATATGAAAAGCATGATTTTTTATATGATTTCTACATTGTTGAAATAATATGCATATGGATTTTATGCTAGACGGTTGGATTTGGATTCAGGCCTATTCAGATTTATTTGCATCTAAATAACGATGACCGGAAACTAGAGAACGATAAAACCATGACTGAACAATAGTAGTAATATATCGATTCAGGGATTCGGCCGCTGTTTGATTTTGAGTTTGTTTGGATTTTGGGTAAAACTCAGATTGTTCGGCCATAGTAAGTAAATAAAATATATGGCAACTGGGGCGGGCATGCCGTCATACAAATGGGTTTTTTGCCCATCCATAAGGAACCAAAAGGTAGCAAACATTGTTGGGTTTTTGGTTTTTGGGAAAACCCATCCGGTCGACAATGGCCTCTGCTTGCCGAGAAGGGGAATGCCGGAGAAGACGATACCAGATCTGAATGTGACAGCGTCATTGGCGGCGCTGGCTTGGACAGCAGCGACAATCAATTTTCCTCGATTGGGAACCCATCCAATCGCGACTGCCAGAAGACGACACCTATTGCTGCTGCTGCCATGGAAAATAGTACCTGCTGTCTCCATTTTTCTGATTGATGTGCACATATCACATTTTTTTTTATCTCACTTGATTTGTATGCTCCGGTGAGAAAGTTTTAGTTGGTTTGTAGTTACGCATGGAATAAGAGTTGGTTACGTTTATCTAATGGATTAATTACCTGAATTAATTCAATTGCTGCTAGGCTCATAATATCTCTATTTTGATTCCATTTATAGATGCATTTTGAAGTGCCCTGTGTCCTTTGTTTGGGCAGACCGGTTATCACCAGGACCCAACAAATCTTGAATGCGAATTTTTGCCCCTCACCATAATTAGGGATTCGATTTTCTTATTGATGAAGGAATTATTTTCGAGCATAATTTACTTGTCGATTAACTAGTTTTTCTTTTTTTCTTTTTTTGTCTCCATTAAAATTGTAGCCCCTTCTATCTTGTACTATGTCTGAAAGTAATTCAGACTTCTGGTTTGCACTTCCCCTAGTACAAGATTTTTTTACCAGGTGATGGATTCTTTAAAATTTGTATTCTTGTTAAAGTTTGGCCCTAGTTAAATTAATCAATAACAGGGATGTTCAAAAGAGATGCAACTTTATAGAATTTTAACTAATTTTCAAAAGAGAATTTCAATCATGAACAATGGATTAGAACATAAAAGGAAATGATATTTCAAAATTTTTTTAAAAAAACATTGGTATCTTTAGTGATTAGAATCAGAGTAATGGAAATTGTGAAAGAAAAGATCCTCATTGAAAAATAAAATTGTGTAAATTGACTGAACAAAATATTAAACTAGAGCATTTGTTGTAATTAGCAAGTCTCTCCTGAGTATTACACATTGCGATTGATCATCATCACAAGAGGAAAAAGACGCAGGAATTTGGAAATTTTGGGAGCAAATTTGAATATCACCTAAGCACATGGTTCAAAGTTCCCTTGTGAAATCATGGTTTCAAGGGCCTCTTCATTTATCAGTCACCTTCACTTTTACCCTGACTGCATATGTTGTTAATGTAACAGTATCTTTATTTTTATGTTTTCTGAGTAATGACCTCTTTGTGCTGTTCTTCGATGAAACAATGACCTATTCATGTGTTGTATTTAAGGTGCATATTAGCCCTTTATAATATTTGCAACCTATTGCCATTATCTCCATATTATTTGAGAGTAAAATTTAGAGGATTTTGGCTTCTTTGGAACCATCTAAAAGAGTAAGCATGGAGATTTGAAGGTTTCACTTTCTAAAGCTATCCATGTGTTTCATATTGGATAAGTTTTACTTTCTCTTTGACTTTTCCTACACTTGGCAAAATCATTTATGCAATCCTTGAGATTAGTTGCAGTTGGGGGAAGCTTGGTTATTGAGGTTGTTAAAAAGAATGGTTATAAATGCACTAGCATTGCAATATTTGAAGAGCAGCTGAAATATGCATAACAGAGAGTTAAAAAAGCTTGCCTTGAGGTTTTTTCTTAATCAGATTAGATCTCCTAAAAAATTTTAGCTAAGAAAATTAAACTACTACTAATTGCTTGTGATTGTTTTTGACTCATTTTAATTGTTCCTGAAACATGTTGAACATTCACATTTTTGTGAAGCATCTGCTATAATTAATGGTCAAAATTGGATCATCTTATTTTCGGTTCAGAGGCAATGTTTGCAAACCTTTACTACTTCTCAGTGTAGTTAGTTTAGGTAAAATAAAAAATGATACATAGTGGAAATAGATTTCATGTGTACTTTTGATTGTTGGTATCATAATATCTTGCAACTTCTCAGTGAGATCAATTTAGGTAAAAAGAAAAATGATATAGAGTGGAAACATATTTCATGTGTACTTTCAATTATTGTATCATAATATCTTTACTACTACTCTATGAGAACAAGAAAAATGATATATAATGGAAACAGATTTTATGGGTACTTTCAATTATTGGTATCGTAATATCCTTACTACCTAGGTGGAAAATGACTTATGATGATGATGATGATGATATCCTTACTACTACTCAATAAGAATAACTTAAGTAAAAACAAAAATGATATATAATGGAAATAGATTTCATGTGTACTTTCAATTGTTGGTATCATAATATCCTACAAATCAAAACGCATTGATCTGTGACTGAATTCCATGTACATGATCTTCTTCAGATCAGCTCTAAAGATTTCTAGCTTGTTCAATCTTTATGTTGATAATAATATGGAAAAACTTACCTTTTGGAATTCACCTTTGTGTTTCTAGTTCCCCTCCCCCCCTTTTGGAATACCTTGCATTTTTTTTTTGCTACAGATCTCATTTTATTTCATTTTTTGTTGCATAAGGTGTAGAGCTTTCATCTAGATAGAAAGGCTCAAGCCACATCATCTCAGTTATTTGATTATTTTTGTAATTTACTATAATCCAGTAAATGTTTCTTCGTAAAATCATATTGGTGTTTGTGAAACATTAATTGTATTATATTTATTAAATTTGTTCATGTTATTTAATTTCTTAATGTGTAAAGGAGATTCATTTGTAAATCGAGAATATTGAATCATGTAATATAACTTTTTCACATTTATCATGATTTTTTATACTTTTTAAATTTCTATTAAGCTTATCATGTGTAACTTTCTGTTTTTTTTTAAAAAATAATTCTCAGCAAATGCAACTAAAATTTTGTTGCAATTAACCAAAACAAGCTGTAAACTATTGGTCAAACAAGGCAGCAATGACAATGAATTTTATTTATTTATTTATTTATTTTTCTAAAAATCGTTGTTGTTGCCTAAATACTAAACTCTTTTGGCAGTGAATCTTTGTTGTTGGCAACAAAATTTTTATATGATTTATTATTATTTTATATATATTTTTTAATTTTGATTCAGCTTATCATATGTAATTTTTGTATTTCAAAAATCTCATGCAAACAAAATTCTATTGCAATTAACCAAAACAAGCACTCAACTATTGGTCAAATAAGGCAACAATGGCAATGAATTTTTTGCTAAATTTTTTTGTTGTTACCTAAATATGGCACTCTTTTGGCAATGAATTTTGGTGTTAGCAGCAATTTTTTCGTTGCTATTGCTGGAATCTGTTGTAGCGCACCATTTAAAGTGTGGGCAATGATTTAATACACGCATATGTAACAAGCCTCAATCTAGAGGCGTTTTGAACCTTTTTAAAATTTTTAAATTTTTTCATCTTACATAAGCTTATATATATTTAGCTTATATACCAAAATTTATCGTTTTTAAATTTTTGAATATATTTTTATAATTTCAAAAATCAACGATTTTCACCTTCCATTTAACATTAAATGGGAGTAAAATTTTTGAAATTATAAAAATATTCATAATAGTAAATTTTAGTATGTTATTTAGATGCATATGAGTTCGCATAGAAATGAAACTAGAAAAAGATAAAAAGATAAAAAAGGCTAAAAACACATGCATGCATTGAGGCTCTATACATTGGAATGCAAATTTGAATGTGTCATATGCATCATGCTCATGCTAACCATGAACAACCCTATGTAAAGCATACACATACATCAAATGTGTCATATGCATCATGCTCATTCTAAAATCATGTTTTGTGCTTGTTCTATAAACCATCACCACTTGGTTTCACAAAATCATATCAAAGTAAATAACCAAACTGTTACCAAAGGGCCTAGCTCCAAATCAAATCAAATCAAATCAATACATGGCATGAAAAATACAACATCAAACCATCCTGGAATCTATCCAAACATGCAAATGTAGCCCATAGATCACTCATCCATTAGCCTCTCATTCATTCATCCAAACCAAGCCTTTATTATTATCTTAATATAAGATTTACAAATTTTTAACATCCATCCAACTATATCCTCAAGCACATGTTCAAACCCCTATTTCAAATCATATACCTTATATACAACAAATCCATCACCAAGTTACATTCTAAATAATTCATTATCCTATATATTCTCAAGCATTTGTAATACATCATTCACATCATAAAGGTCTTACCCACCCATTTATACATCATTTTTGTACCTTTAGCATCACTTAGGCATTTTATTGAACACATCCTAGGCATTGTGCGAAAATCATACACATCTCACACCAAACTCATAGATTTCCATCCAATACATCATAATATCATGAAAAATTACTTTTACTAACGCCTAATCCATCATTTATGTGATTTTCCACTGAAACGCCCTAATTCCAACCTTTCAAAAATCTCTACACAAGCCCGGTACAATCAAAATCAACTTAAATCATGAAATCAAATATAGTGCCTGTAAACAATTGATAAAACACATGACTAGCAACTTGAATTCATCATTTTTTTCAAAAGAAATCAACTTACTTATCTCAAATTCAATTTTTTCCAAGAATCTTGAGGATCTCCAAAGCTTCAAGCTTTCTTCTTGCTCCATCAAGATGCCTTAATGCAAAATTACATGAAAGTTAAGCACTTTTAGGTCGGTTTACATGGCAGTAGTAACATAGGAATACCCAAAACAAAGAGAAAAAGAAAATGCATTGAAATAGGTGGGTTCGGGCCCTCCCCATTTAAACTAACCTCCCACATGATTTGGCCTATGTGAACACATAAATGGGTTGATTTCAGCGATCCTATGTCACTTCGCTCATAAATTTTTTTATACAACTCCAATCAAGTGATTCATTTTGCGTTGGATTTGTAACTTCAAGTACCACCTCTCGATAAAATTTCAGTTCAAAATTCCATCACCACAAATTTTGACATGCATTTTATTACATAGCTTATCGAAAATTTTATCCACGTACAACACATATAGCTATCTCATACAAAAATATTTGAAAACACTAAATCAATCATTCATGACATCTCTTCGCATCATAATATTACATTTATTTTATTTTTTGATCAAAATATGTCTTACATGAAATTTGACCTCATTAACTCGACTCTTTAATTGTTTTGCCTCAACAACGGATCTCATTGGCACAAATTACACATATCACCTTTAATGCCTCTAAAATCACTTTTTACACATGATACATATAGTTGGCATCTCATCTATGCTAGAAATAATTATGTTCCACATCATTTCCAGTTTCACTAATAATTATGTTCATTTCTTATTAAATTCTCACTAATAACCCTAAATAGTTCAATTTTTAAAATTATCATCTCGATTTGATTGGCAAATATCATAAAAACATTTAAATCGTATTTAAAATCATTCTCATGAAAATTATGACTCCCATTATGATCCTTGATCATTTTCACTTTCTTAATTCTTTGGGACTTAAAGTACATAACTAGGCCTATTTCTAACATTTTATCAAAGCTATTATTCAAATCTTACCCATAATCATTTACATCCATTTTGAACATGCTAGATATCCCACTCATGCCTAAACATATTTCAAATTGAATCAATTCCTAGTTATGCTCTTTTTAGTTCAAAGCAGTGTTGTTTTCAACCGTCCCTTCCGGTTCAACCAGGAACCGATCTAATTACTAGTTCGTTTCCATACAGTTCGGTTCAATAATATAAAACCGTCCAAACCGGCAAAATGGCGGTCAAACTGGAAGGGATGGTCGAACTGGATTCACCCGGTCGGACCGTCGCACCTTATATAATATATATACTCGAAAAAACCAAAAATCAAACCTGTCGTCCCATCCCACTGCCCTCTCTCGTCTCCCCCAGCCCCTTCAGAACCCTAGGCTACTGCTCGCTTCGTCGCTTGCTGCCCTCGACAACTCGACCTTGCTTGCCGCTGTCGTTGCGCCTGCCTTGTAGCGGCAGCCTTGTTGCGCTCACCTTGCGGCACCCACCTTGCAGCCTCATAGTCGTCGCGCCCCAGACCTCGGTCGCCGCCCTTGCCCGTGCTCGCCGCTGTCACCATCGTCGCTGCGGGAGAGAGGAGGAGACAAGGCTGAGCTGCTTCCGCTTTCGCCTCTTCTTCCTGTTCTTTCGGAGATTTTTCTTCTGTCCTTATAAATTATTTTCCCAGTTCTCGGTTTCGCTTCCGGTTTTTCAGGGTTTTGTCAGTGCTACTGAGCTGCTGTCGCCGTAGCAACTACTTGCCGGGTGGTTTTTCGGCACCGAAGTTTGGTGGGTTTCTCTTCCTTAAAGCTCCATTTCTTCTGCATAATATGCATTTTTCTTTTATGGGTGTCTTGCATTTCATGAAATTCTACATGGGCTGTGTTTATTTATTTATCGAAAAATGCATATTCATATTTTTTGCTAGGTATTTGCTGTGGATTTTGGAATTTTTTTTTATTTTTTCCTGTTCTGGAACATGCATTGTTTTTGGAATATTTCCTAGAAAAATTGGTTTGTTTATATTATTATAGGTTTTTTAACTGTTTAAATTTTCAACGTTTGTTGATTTATTTTATTTCTTATTTTTGCTAAGTATGTTTATAGCAATTCATAAAGGTACCGAGATAAACAAGAAGAATTCAAGAACTAACAACCAAGCAACAACGGTCAGGGCTTATTACAAGTTTAAGTCTTTCAAGTTAGTTAATGTAGTTATTTTTTCTAACATTCATGTTTGAAGATTTTTTAAAATTTGCTATTAATTTTTTCTTGCATGTTTTGTACTTATATTGTGGTTCTTAAAATCTAACATATATATTGAGGATTTATGAAAATATAATTTTATCAATATGTTTATTTAAAATTAAAAAATAATTTAATATTTATGACATCATAAATATGTCATGCCGACGTTACCGGTTCAAACCGGTTCGAACTAGACTAGTCCCTTTACCGATTTAATCACCGGTTCAGTTCTGACAACATGGGTTCAAAGTCCACACATGAGGGTCAAATAGTAAACATTCATCATTTATTAAAGTCAAGGGCCAATCCATCTCTAGCTTTTATCAAGCCATTTTCAAAATTCACCCATCCATTTTTTAATAACTAAAATTGCACATTCATCACAGTTCGCATAATCTTTCACATATTCACCCTTATTTCACCAAAATTCTACTACCATGTGGCTTTTTAGACTACATTATACGCTCCACTGTCCGTTTTCATCATTGCCAATATGTGGGTATGACATTATGGGTTAGTAAAATGGATTATTAATGTATATAAATAATAAAAAATGATGAACTATTCAAAATATAATTCTACATAATCAATAAACAATTTTAATGCTAATCATTTAATTGAATTCAAAAATATTAACTTTTATATATTCTTCATCAAAATATTAATTATATTATTAATAACTATGTATAATTTATAAAACATAAACATTAAAAAATATTAATTCATTATAAATTATAAACCTATTATGTGGATTGATTAGGTAAACGGGTTGGAGTATCCAGTTGATGGGTTGGATAAGCTCACCCATGATGAATACACAGGTCATGTAAATAGGTCAACCTAGGTCTAGTAAAAAAAACATCATCTAGCATCTTTGCCTTTTTTTGAGAGAGAGGTTTTATGGGGAACAACAATTTGATCAAGTTTTTTAGTGCTAGATTTCATACTTGATTAGCACCACCAATGGGTTTCATGAAAGTTTATGTTCAAGAGCAAGATAGCAGTGATGAGGGGTTCTTTGCCTACTGGTTGGAATTAATGGTCGATCACAATGTAAAACCTCGCACTCAAGGCGCCACATATAGGATCTACTGGGTTAAAGATAAAAATACTGTGATAAATAAAATCTCCCAAGATGAAAATAGATACTAAAATGAAAAACTGTATAAAATCTAACTAGTACATCTCAAGTCTACTCCTCATGGAGTCATTATATATAATCAGTGTCCATAATTATTACAAATAAGTATTATAAGATAATTTTAATAAACTTTAACCTACCTTGTTCTTTGATCTGCTAGTTTCACCTTTCTCTTGCATTGATGGTGGTCTAGTCTAATATTATATCTTTGTTTTCTACTGAAAATAATACTATGTGATTTATAAGCTTAGTAAGTAAATAGTTATCTTATAGTGCACAATAAATTCTAATCAATGAAAAATTAGATATCTTTATACTTGTGCATGCATATGTTCACTTTAAATTATGCATTTATGTTGCAGGCATTGTCATCTGCTTGTGCTTGCGCACAACAGTGCTACACATTCGTGAGCAAATTTTACCTCTTTTCTAATTGACTTTGTGAAAGGAGTGCATATCCGGGAGAAACTTTTTAGAAATCTATGATAGTACCTTGTAAGATCGATAAAACTATATACCTAAGTAACTTAGACCGGCTTTGACCGATTCATCATTACCTTTACCTTGAGAGGATCCACTATAATTGATAATTGGTAATAAATAAAATATTTTGTGGCTATTTTGTGCTAATTTAGTGGGTAATTATTTGAGTTTAATATGAAATTTACTTTAAAATGTGTATTTGCAACAATTGGGTATCAAATATTAATTTCAGGTTATTTAAATCTATTTTATAATCTTTTGGTTTGAAATTACATTTTATTTATTGTCATATAATTAACGGGCTTGAAATAATTTTTATATATTGATAACCCATCAATGAATTTGTTGAATTAATGATTTAAATTTTTTTATGCAGGAAATCAAATTCCAGCCGTGGGGCTGATAACTCGTGAAAATGCGAGTTATCATGGCCCATTTCAGACTATTTTTGCGTGTTAGTTCAAGAGATTAGGCTTAGTTTGCATCCATTTAGCTTAATTTTCACTCGCTTTCCATTTTAGGAGCATTATATAATTTTTATGCATTTTTAGTATAAATTAGGCATTTTTAGTTCATTTATTTAGTTCATTTAATTTTTGCAGGAAGGACGAGCAAATTACAGGCATGCGGGCGAAGTGGATGTAGATTAGAACCAAGTCAATAGGCATGAGGGTTGGTGCCGAGGCGCCACCCTACATGCCTTAGTCAGAATATCCAGCACATCAAGCAACAAATTGCTTCCAAGGAGTTGACGCCTAGGCGCCAGCCGGGGGCACCTAGGCGCCACTTCATTAACATGTAGACACACCCAGAAGAGTTTTTAGGTCAAAAGCTTCAAGGGAGTTGGTGCATAGGCACCAGCTTGGGACGCCTAGGTACCATGGCATGATCATACAGACACCTCGAAGAGTTTTCAAGTCACGGAGCATCCAGAGGGTTGGCACCTAGGTGCCAACTACGGGCGCCTAGGCGCTAAGGCATCAATTTTCAGAACATCCAGAATGATTTCTAAGTTACCCAGCACACAGAGAGTTGGCGCCTAGGAGCAACTACGCATCCGTACGCGTGGATTTCTGTACATATGTTGCGCAAATCAAATATCATAAATAGAAACCTAGGGGGTCGTGCGTGAGGAGAGAGATCCTTGACGGAATAGACACCCAGAGAAGGAAAGAACTCGATCGAAATACGGATTGGAGATAAGATTCAACCCCATTGGTAGAAACTGCCGGAGAACCAGTTTTCTCTTCATCTTTCTATTTTTCTTTCTCTGTTTTTCTGGATACTTACAATATGGATGTAAGGGATTTTATGATCATGTCTTTGAACTAAATTTCCTTTAGATGGATAGTTAGGATGAATTGATATATAACTATATTGTATTGGTTCTTTAAGATTCAGGAATGAATATTTGATTTCTATATGACTGTGCGTTGTGGATTTACCCTTGCATGTGATGTTTAATATTTTTTACAAGATTAGTTACCTTGTAAGATGTTTTAATTGCATGATTAATCCTTAGAAAAGGAAAATCTCTGCTAGATCTATGTGTAGGGCATAGGTTTCCTCTTTGATAAGGGGAATTGTTTAATGGATAGGAATATACCGTTAAACCCTATGTAGTCAATGAACAAGTTATCAACTTATCAATTCTAATTTATTTAATGACGTGGGAACATAGCAATTGAATAGAGTGTAATTAGCTTCATATGCGTTGGAAGATATATATAAAGATTATTGAACTTGGACTAGTAAATCCCTGCATAATCTAATGAAAAGGAACCAATGCGATATAGTTTAGATTCAAGGATTCCGAACTATCCATCTGCGATCCCCAATTGATAAACTCATTTTTAGTATTCCAATTGTTCAATGAAACTCTTTTCTATTTTCTTTTTGGGTTTGATAGTTTTAGTTTTAAGTTTGAAATCCAAAATTTTCTACTCACCGAAAGCAATTAAACTGATTAATTATACTAGTTAGACAAATTCCTCGTGGGAACGATACTCTACCTACTCTTTATTACTTGATCGGCACGTATACTGCGTTAAAAGCGAGCAATTTAATAGACATATACGCAGCTCGTCAGGGGCCCACCATATGGATCATGTGGACAGCAGCATCACACAACGGTCAAAATAAACTGAAATCCAGATCGTTCATTATTTCATAAAAGATCTAAACCGTCCAGTTGTGCATGCATCATCCTCAACCGTCCCTTTTAATACGAGTAGATCAAAGTCATCCATCGTCCATATCTCAGCCGTTCAACGCATCTGAATCGTGAAAGCAGCCAAAAACCACCGCCCAAGCATATGAACATTACCGACCCGATATTCAATCCTAGCCGTCCATTTCTGAAATCCATGCAAATCAACGGCTGAAGCAAGATCAATAAATCCAAGCCATCCAATTCTTTTATAATCGTCCAGGTTTTGTTAAAATCTCAACCAGGTAGATTAAATCTGCACCGTCCCGTCTTTAGAAAAAAATCTAGCATCCAGTCAAATCTCAGACGTTCCATTTCCATGCATGCGTCCAGATTTTAAACCCCACCATCCAGATTGACCAGGACCGTCCAATATTGCAAGTCACGTTCACGAGATTGAAGCTTTCAAATCCAAGCTTGCACCGCCCAAAATTTTCTAAGCTGCGCAGCGGTCCAATTGCATACAATTCAGAATTCTGCAAATAAACCAAAAGTGCGCAGGAGCAAAATTAACACAATTAGCACTTATAAAAGTGGCTGTGGGCGACAGAAAAAAAAAGATAGCAAAAAATTAGGACAGAAAATCCACAGCAAAAATTGAGAGATAGAGAGAGCAAAGGGGTGGAGAGGAGGCGAAAGCATGGGGCTAGAGGCAAGGCGACGAGTTGCGTGGAGCGGCCGACACACATCAGGGTTTTTAACCAATAAGATTTTCTTTCTTCTTTCCTTTTTATTTTAATTGTCTTGTTTAAGACGGTTTTAGGTTTGATTTTATTTTGAAATTAAACATGCTGGGCTAGCCCTAAATTTAGGGTTTATGATGCAGCATGTAGCGTAATGTATAGTTTTGGTTTATTTATAATGGATATTATTGTTAATTTAGTATCTTGTGATTTAATGCTTGCTTAATACTTGAGCTCCCACTTTAGTAATGATTTCACATATATTAGATGATGAGAGATATTAAACCTAGAAGTCTAAGACCATGAGAATAGGTGTGATAACATTAAAGAATTCTACGAACGGCCATAGAACTTAGTGAATCATAATTGACTTAACCTTATGATAATAGGTGGTTAAGAATAGATTAGGGTTACGACTTGTAGGTTTTGAGGGAAAGTGTATGGATAATTTAGGGTTTGTTCTTCTTTAATAAATAATATTTGAATTAAATAATCATTCCACTACCCGTTGCAAAAAACTCATGTGAAATCCTAGATCCTAAATACTCTCATCCCTGTTTTTTAATATTTAATTCTAAATTCTATTTTCTCTTTCACTTTTCTATTTTTTTCTATTCACTTTATTATCTTGATATTCAATAAGAAAGCGTTTAAAACAAAGTTCTAAGTCTCAAATTTTTTGTGGATCGATATTTTATATATTATAATTTACGATTCATGCACTTGCGGTGAGATTGCGAACAATAATATCCTCTTTTGTGATAATATGCCCCAAAAATGATATACTATGCATCTAAAATCCACACTTCTTTAATCTCGTATGTAATTTGTTCTCCCTCAAAGTTTACGGTATCAATCTAAGGTGTTTAGCATAATTATCCTTTGTTTTTAAATAAATGAGGATCTTATTTGTAAATATGACCATGAATTGATCCAAGTAGGGTTTGAACACCCATTGTATTAAATCCATAAAGGTAGTTGGGCATTTTTTAACCTGAATAACATTACTAAAAATCCATTATGTTCATACCAAGTTCAAAAAGTATTTTTTTTTTGGTATCTTCCTATTTATTTCTCAATTGATGATATCCCGCGACTGCAAATCAACTTTAGAAAAGTTAGTTGCCCTTGTATTTTATCAAATACATTATGTATTCAAGATAAAGAGTATTTTTTTATAGTCAACTTGTTCAGTTGTCTATAATCAACGCATAATCTCAGGCTACTATCTTTTTTCTTCACAAATAGTCTTCAAGGTGACACATTTAGCCGTATAAAATCCTTTATCTGATAATTCTTGCAACTGTATTTTTAATTCTACTATTTCTGTTAAGGTCATTCAGTAAAGATTCTTAGAAATTAGAAGTACCTCGCGTAGTATATCTATTGCAAATTCTCTCTCTCTCTCTCTCTCTCTCTCTCTCTCTAAGGGGTAGTCCTAGCAACTCGACAAGAAAAATATTAAAAAATTCTTTCACTATCAATATTTGCTCAAGAGATGAAGTCCCTTTGTTTATATCAACTATTGATTCTAAATATGCCCAACACCCTCTGTTTATGAACTTCAAAACCTTCATGGAAGAAATCATTTAGACTTACTAAGATTTATTTACTACCACCTTTGTTGCATTTATTATTTTAAAGATGATTTTCTAATCACAAAAATCTATTATTGCCTTCCACTTAGATAATTAATCTATTTTCGATATCACATTAAAATCATGTATAGGTAACACTATAAAATTTTGTTTCTAAACTCATTTCTTCTATTTTGATTGGACATGCTTTAAAAATTCTATATATGCTTTCTAGCTTATGTATTGGGGATTCCACATTCATAATCATAACATGCTTTCATTCACTATTGCATGCTTTCCAACAAATGCATAAGAAATAAAGTAATGTGCAACACCAGAATTAAATAATATTTTGGCAACATAGGAGTAAATAACTAATATACCAATAAGAACATCATCTTAAGCAGCCTGGACTGTCATAGCAGTCATAGCATGCACCCTATCATTTGTCCACTACTTTTGCTATCTTGGGCCACGAATTGGTGGTGATGTCCTCATTTACAGTGTTTTTTGCTCCACTACTTGTTTGCTTTCAGCTATCTCTGGGTAATCTTTCAATCAATGCCCTGCTTGTCCATATCTATAGTATATGATCTCGCTTGTGCACTTCTTGAATGAGTGATAGATTATTGGATCTCTCTATAAGTGCACGGGTTATAGATTATAATATGTAAAAAGATCGATCTCACGGAAAATTTGGAAATTAAAACATTGATTTTATATACTCTATAACCCAATATTGAGAAGGACATTAAGATAAAAGCAAAAAGAAAAGATAGCAAATCTTAAGAACTTTGAACTTAGATTAAAGATCAATGGATGAGATTATCTATGATTTAAGATTTCACATGCAACATTCTGTATAGGGTAATTAGTTCGCTTATTAAATCTAGATATGCTATGTTAAAGGAGAACAAACCTTAAGTTAATATTGCATCCTCTCTCGAGACATGTAAGACATACCCTAATATTTTTAACCACATATTCTTATGGGATGAAGTCAATTGGAATCCATTAAGATTTATGATAGTTTAATAAATTTTTCAAGGTCCTCACGCATATTCTCATGATCTAGATTTTCAGGCTTAATATCCTGATTATAGTATATTAGTCGTCATTCTTCACCTAATATATGAAGTCATGTCATAGTGTAGGCTCATATACAAAGTCGTGTTAAAATCACAGATATTAAATTAACATAAAGAATTTTTGCTCAAAAAAATTAACATATAGAATCCTTCATAAATAAGTAAAAAAATCAATCACCCATACATAGGTCACGTGCTATATCCTAAACCTTAGACTATGAGTTTAGCTGGATATTTTTATAATGAAATTAAAACACGAAATAATATGGAACTTGATCTTGCGCACCCGGGTGTAGTGCATATAACCCATTTTTAATATTTTTTTCAAATTTTTTTTACAATATTGTTAATCTAAGTGTATTTAATAAAATTACTAAAATGCCGCTAATTTTAAAAAATATTTAAAAATATTTAATAATATTCAAAAATGGTAACAGTTGATACACATGTTAAATACATTTATATTAACAGTTTTGTAAAAAAAAATTCAAAAAAAATATATAAATTGATATTTGCACCTAGATGGACTGAATCACTTTCCAAATAATCTTGTATTCAATATCCATAAAAAACAAGTCTATCAAATACAAAGAAAAGAAGAAAAGAAATATTATTAAATTAGAAACTTCGATAGTGTCTTGACAACTCCAAGCAATGTGTCGTCTTGCTTTTCTCCTTGTACTCATCTCCCCCTCCCCCTGAAACCTTAACTTTAGCTCAAAATATGTTCTTAGATATTCTAAGTCTTGAACAATAAGTATATCTATAAGCATCTCTCAAAAATCATGCAAATCGAGTTCGACATGGACTAAATCCACAACACCAGGGGTTCACACAGTTCGAAAACTTAACCTTAGCTCAAAATATGTTCTTAGATACTTTAGGTCTTGAACAACAAGTATTTATATAAGCATCTCTCAAAAATCATGCAAATCGAGTTCGACATGGACTAAATCCACAACACCAGGGGTTCACACAGTTTGAACTATGTGGGTCTCTAGACCAAGAGTTTTGTTCCAAAATTTGCAACTGCTATACCTCGAAACTCTTCGACTGGTGTTGGAACTTCTTTGGCTTGTTTTAAACTATGTTCCACGCTATTTTTCTTCCAAATTTCATCTTGATTTTGCTTCTAAACTCTGCTTTCCATCTTAGCATCTTGAATCATCATCTTTGTCATCAATCTTGCAAGTAATTCATCTGTTTTGCACGAGTAACATCCAATCATGAGAGTTCAAGCATAAATAAGCTAAATCAATCAATATATGACTCAAAGCATTATATTTATTCAATTTCTCATCCAAAAATCATTCAAAACATATTGTATAAAAATAACACAACATTGATTTTCCCACTCTTTAGGCATTTCCCTATCACCTTCTAATATTCTCTTGTGTGATTTTTTTTACCACAAGTAGGGCATAAGGGAGTTGACGGTTTCTTTTTCACTTTTCTTTCATCATATTGAGTATTAACCTTCTTATGCGATTTTGTTCCACCATCTGATGTGGAGTCATCATGCCTTTTTCCTTAGCGAAAAGCTTGAATTTTATTATCTTCCATCTGCACCATCCTTGCTCAATCCATGATGTTAGAATATTGATGGAAATTGTAGCTGGCTAGCTGTCATTGAATAAAAGGGGCAATCTCATTCTGAACTTGTGGATTTTAAGGGCAAGGTTTGTCAACAGCCATGGAGCAAATCTAGATAATGCGATGAATTGTGTCGCATACTCAGCGACTGAAGATTTTCCTTTGAATAATTGCTCAAACTCCAATAACTTTTGTTATCTTATTGACTTCGAATAATATGCCTCATTGAAATACAAGAGAAAATCCTCCCAATTCATTTGTTGCCAATTGGAGGTGCTTGATTTCACTGTATTCTACCACTTAGTTGTATTATCCTTCAACATGCAAGTATCGAACCAAATCTTTTGCTGCTCACCATATTAGAGCAAATCAAAGATCTTCTCCAATTCTTTTATCTACTCTTCAACACCATTAGAGTCAGGATCTCCTCGATAAAGTGGGATCGTATAGTTAGGAAATTGTCCATAACTCTCCTACGTGCATCAGCTTTCCTAACATCCCTTAGTGCATCTTCCCTTGCTTGAGGGTTTTTTTAAAACCTGTTGAGCTACCATTCACTCAATAGTTTGTAATGTTCTCAATATTTCATTCCTCACTTAATCATTAATGTTTATAACTCCTTATGCCTATTCTACACTTGATGCCCTACTAGCTTCATCTCTAGGGCTATTTTTCTCCCCTAGAGATCTATTGTAATGTCCATTTGTGTGTGCTGAAGAAGAATCTTCGCTGCCTTGGTACTCTAGTATAGATCCATTGACCAATTCACCTATCACTAACCCATGTGTCCTGCTTCTTAACTAAGAAAGTGGTTCATTCACCACTACTTATTTTCTTTTATTTTCCTTTAGCGGCATCTTCTACCTACATCATACCATCAATCTCAAGCATTTTCGCGATAAATTCATATTACAACATAACTAATGTGATAACTATGTTTCAAGAGATATGTCTCAATATTTATGTAATTTCTAAATAATTTCTTACTCTTGTGATGAGTTAAAAGAGAATATTATCCAAAGAATTATAATAATATTTTTGAAAATAACTTAAGTTAACCAACTAAGGGCACGTTTGGTAATGTGCATGGTAAACATGGTGTGGGAATTGTGGTATTGCGGATTTCGAGATTCATCCTATAACTAACTCCCAACAAATCTATTTATTCCAAATTTACCCATATCATTTCATATTAATCACACATTTCTCAAATATTTTATTTTCCCCTTCCCACCTTATCCCACAATTTCACAACTTTTACATTACCAAACATCCCTTAAGTTTGCATCATCATTGCTAGAAGAGTTATCAGGCTTAGGACTGCTGAGTTTTATTTTTATTAGTTTGTAATCTGTTTTTAAGAGTTCAACCTCATCGTTATCACTAATGATTTGAATATTCTGTTCATCCTCTTTATCTCTTTCTTAGCTTTCTTGTGAATTTTCTCCTGAATTTTCTTCAGAATTTGTTGCGCATGCTTTTCCAAATTCCTTATAGGAATTCTCTATCAATTCCTCCTCTACTTTAGCTTTGATATGCCCGCATTTGATATGCCTGCATTCTCATAGTTCACTTTTCCTTCAGCGCTAGCCGTGCGTTAGATTTTATACTTATATTTAGGTGGCACCGTCACTCCTCATCATAAATATACTCTTACCGATTATAATTTTTTAGGGTTACTAATCTTACTATAGCTTTGCACTTACGAAGTCTAATATCGTGTTTTGCTCTTAAGATATATTTCAACTTTGCTATAATACCAACATTAACATCTCACACTTGAGGCTCCACAAATATGATCCATTGAATCAGAGCTAAAAATACTATGATAAATAAAATCTTCTAAGATAGAAGTTGATACCAACATGCAAAATCATATAAAATCTAACTAGTATATCTTAAGGTTACTCCTTATAGAGTTATTATACATAATTGGTGTCCATAATTATTGGAAATAAACATTATAAGATAATTTCAATAAAATTTAAGTTTCCTTGTCCTTTGCTTTGCTAGCTTCAATTTTTTCCCATATCCATGGTGGCTCTAATCTAACATCATATCCCATTTTCACCAAAAACAAAACTATGTGAGCTAGAAGCTCGACAAATAAATAATATTTTTAAATTTATTTTTACAACTATTTTAATTTTTGAAAATAAATATAACATCTATGTTGTCTTTTAGTGCACAACAAACTCCCATTAATGACAAATTCCAAATTTTTATACTTGTGCATGCATATGTTCATTCTAAATCATGCATTCACACTATGAGCATTGTTATCTGCTTTTGCTCACATACAGTCTTGCTATACATTTGCGAGCTAATTTATATTCTTTTGTAGCCCTAAGATTGCTACTCAGACACTACCACAGTGTTTTATAGACAATATACAAGTATATATCATACTCATGCACTATGACCAAAGCATCACTTAAATTTACTGTTTAACATGGTTAAGATTACTTTGAAATGACCATGCTCATCTTGGATAATCTAACTTAAAAGAAAGCTTCAAACTTAATAAATGATCACAACTCATAACATCTCGCTAAGTCAAATCATAATATTTAACACAATATTTTCAAAATCATGCTTAGGTAAAAATTTATTTATCTCTAAGTAAGCTTTAAAATTCCTTTTCCAACTTATCAAGTAATCTCAAGTTTCTCTCTCTAATTTTCATCAAAACATATTTATTACTTCTCCTAAAGTAGCCTATGTACTGGCACATCTCTAGTGGTCAAGCTAGGAGCTTTTACATAAAATACTTTTCAGAGATTATTTTATGAAATTCTAGCTAATATTTTTGCAAAATATGTCATTCCTGAGGTTTTTGTAATTTTTTGAATTTTTAATGAAATTTTTTAACAAGGGTATTCTATAATATTTCTCTTAAGAAATTTTCCTATGAAATTTTTAGCAAGGTTTTGGTTTTCTATAATTTCTTTAAAAAAGTACCTTTTTGCAAAATTACAAATTCGTGGGTTTTTTGCAAAATTTTCCTCAAAAGTCAAAATATTAATAGTGTTTTTCCTCTCTCCCTCTCAGCTCATTTCTTCCTCTATAGTGGGTTTTGATTGCTATAGAAACTACTCAAACAATCTCCAGTTTTCCATTCGGTGATATATTTGGGTAGCTTATTCAGTATTAGTTCTACCAATACTCCCAATTTCATGAATAATATCAAATCTATAGTGTTTGGGGAAAGTGGATGAATTTAATCAAAGCTTAAAATTCTCATTTATTGTTCAATAACAAAATATATAAATTCTCACTTACTTAATTGGCATACTCATGGAGAGATTTTCTAAGAAAAAGCTAAGAATTGGGCTTATTTTTCTTAAAAATCTCTACCAGACATCATCTTTTCTTCTCTCAACGAACTTGTCACTTGCCTCACCTCTCGTCCAGCTATATTGTTTACGCTGCTCTTCATGCCATGCATTTAAGGTGCTACCTACGTGTGTCTCACATTCATAGAGCCTACCGCGTGTTCTGCATTAATAGTGTTGCACACCTATGTCGTTTCTTCTTAAGGGTGCATTTGTTTAAACAAAAAACTTTTAAACTACTTTTCATTATTTATAACTATTCTATTTTTAATTAGTTCTTCACATCTTATAAAACTGTTGTACTTTTCAATCATGTTTACACAACTACTCATACAATTAATTGATCTATTTTAATTTGATTTTCTTTACTTCTCATCATTATCCTTATTATATCACATCATTTTTCATTTCAAAATTTTTTTATTGATTATATGATACTTTAAGAAAGATTAATGTGATTTTGATGATTAATAAGTTATTGAAATATCATTAAAAAAGATCTAATGAATATGTGTAAGTGTACTCAGTTATTATGTCCCTAATTATGTATATAATTGGAGAAAATGTAAGATAAATTAAGTTTCAAAGCTCAAGTCCATATATAGTAAGTTTAGCGAAGTGAAGTCTCAGCTTAAGTCAACCTTGTCTGCAACTTTAGCGAAGTCTCATCCCAAGTCGAGTTCACTTGCAACTTCAAAGATAAAAAGTAGACTGCAAAATTTAGTAAAGTAATGTTTCCTTCCAAGTCAACATCACCTGCAACTTCAGTGAAGTCTTATCTCAAGTCAACTTCACCTGTGACTTTGAAAACAAAAAAGTAGATAAGTTTTAACAAAGTGAAGTCTCACTACAAGTCAACTTCAAATGCAACTAAAATTGCATCCCAAGTCAACTTCACTTGCGTCCTCACATTGTAACGATTAGAAATTCTAACCTTAGAGCATTAAATGCATGTCAATTACCACTCCAATGGTTAGATCTTCCTCTCTTTTATAAATATCATTGACGTATGAATGCGAGAGAAGGTTGAAATATAAAATGAGCTTACGCCTTCCAATATTCGAGAATGTTGAGATTATTTAAACAAATATAAAAGCTTCATAATGTTGCTACTTCAAGTAGGCTTACAAGATCATCTTCTTCACATAATAAGGAGCTTCTGGATCAAATTGAATACACGTTGTAAAGTATAAATTATTTATTTATTTATTTCACTTTCGGTTGTTACCTTAGATCAATGTCGGAGACCAAATTTAATAAGAAACAAAATAGGGACATGGTTTTGAGTTTGTCTCACTAACAAGTTTTGCTTAATTGGGTTGAGTTCGTCTTACTAATGAATTAGGCTTGGTTGGTTGGAGTTGTTCTCACCAATTAGTAATTATTGTATATACCCTCTAGAGCTATAATCTAGAAGAAAGCGAATGCTCTAAATTGTATTGAATATACAATAGTAGAATCTAAAGCACAAGGGGTTTATGCTTAGAAGAATAAAGCAGTAAAGGTTATCCGAACTACTATATATTGTTGTCTCTTATGTTGTTTGTTTGTTTGCATTTTTGTATTTTATTTGGACCCTCTTATTTTATTTCCTAGCACGTTTCATTATAGGGGATTAGTTAACATAGGAATTTGCAATTAAGGGTGTGTTTGAGAATGGATAAAACTTTTGATGAAAGTTGTAGTGAGTAAAAGTTGTCATATGATGTGATATGATAGAGGTAATGATGAGGAATAAATAGGATAAAGTTGAAATAGATAGATTAGTTGTATTAGTAGTTGTGTAGAAATGATTGAAAAGTAGGGTAGTTGTATAGAAAAATGTAAAGAAATTATTAAAAAATATGGTAGTTGTGGAGAGTGAAAAGTTTTAGATTGAAAAGTTTTTGCTTGACAACTTTAACTTATTACCAAACACACCCTAAGTATTAAAAATTTGCTAATAACCCAATTCACCCCTCCCTCACTCATTCGGGACCAAAAACTTTTAATCCAAAAGTTTTATCCTTTTCGCAAGCACACCCTAAATTATGGTTATCACACACGAAAATGTGGCGAGGACATCGCCAAAGGAGTTATTACAAGCGATGCTCACAATGGTGGTTGCGGCATGTATCAACGGGCGTGATGGTTCTTTATGCCACTGGTCATAGAGAAGATGATCAGGATTTGGCCTTGACTGGCGGCAGCGAGCTGGATTTGGGGAAGATGAAGTTTGAAATCGTGCTCCGACGATAATCTTCATGCGTATGCAATCATTTCTTCCAAAATACAAGGGCCATTTTCGAAATTTTTCAGAAAATGTTTTTTTGGTTTATTAATGAGCAGTTTGAATTGATTTATAAACTTGTACAAATGAAATTAATTTAGATTTTTATTGACATAAATATTAATACCCCTTTTCCTATATTTACATTTATGTTTATTATTTTCCTTTTACGTTTATTGAATTTCTTCCTTCATCTTTTTAGAAAAGATAAATTTTCTTTTAAAAATATATTATATTGTTATGCTTTTCTTACGTTTTTTTATGCTCGCACCAAATTCCAAACCCTATACCAATTTACAAAAAATAGTTAAGATTTAAATTTTACAATAGATTAGAATTAGATTTAAAACAAAGCTTATCGTTGTGCCATTTCTCCCCTTAATGTAAGTTTTAAATGCGAAAAATATAATTTTAAAATTAATATTTTACGACAAATCATTTTCTTATGTTTATTTCAAACGTTGTTAAATGGGCCCCTATGCATCTTTGATTCAATTGAAACTTAATCTCCTGGCTAAACCAGCAATTCTAAATGCAATGTGAAAGGTGGATTTACATGAAATAAAAACCTTATAAACGGGTTACACCAAACAGCACTTACACACTTTTAACGTCGCATCTTGCGTGTTGAAAATTAATGTATTTAAAAAATAGAAATGATGATAATCTGTTATTTGCTTCTATAAAAAATCGAAGTGATGATAATCTGTTATTTGCTGCTATTCAAATAAATGTTTAAAAGTACGTGGCGAGATTCAACATTTCGGTTTGGCATCAAATTAAAGATGACGTGTGCACTTGAGTGTGTAAATTATAGAGGGTATGTGATTCTTACTTCCAAGTAAGATAAGTGTAAAATGAGTAAAGGACCATTAACGTGCACCCAGGCACAGTTAGATTTGGTGCACTCAAATGCTAAAATTCATTTTTTATTCAAATGCTAAAATTCATTTTTTATTAAAAATTATTTTGCGCAGCCATTAATCTAAGTATCTTGATTATATATATATATATATATAAGTTGTTTCGCTGCACCGGAACAACGGTACAGTTGCCCAAAAAATGAGCCTCACACATATTAAAATGCAATGAAACTTTATATAATCATTTATCCATATATAAATCATACCTTAGATGTTAAAAAACCACTTTAAAGTTGTTATTTACATCAAACTATTTTATTACGTTGAATTCGTACCATTTTCAGATGGGGCCCATACATATATCTGATTGGAATGAAAATTGGTATGGTAATAGAATACATTATTCTAAATACAATGGGTGGAGTAGATTATAATTTGATGATCATGTGGAGCCCATTTCAGTGATGCTGCACCTGAATATTCCTCTCTCTATATATATATATCAAATTTTATTATTTTTTAAGATTTGTAGATATTTTTTAGATTTTTGAAAATATAAGCATTTTAGTCATTTAAAAATGACTAACACGCCTTTGTTTTTAAAATTTTCAAAAAAATATCTACACATCTACAAAAAATAGTAAAACTTATCTCATATCTTAAATACATTTGAATTAATAGTTTTATAAAAAAAAATTAATTAAATGCACCCAAGATCACCAAAACTAAGTACACCTGCGTGCATTTAAGGCTTGTTTGGCAATGAAAAAAATTGTCAAACTTTTTAGTCGAAAACTTTCACTCTCCATAAGTACCTTATTTTTTAATCATTTCTTCACATTTTCCTATACAACAACTATCATACTTTTTAATCATTTCTACATTACTACCCACACAATTAATCCATTTATTTAAACTTTATTCTCTTTATCCTTTATCATTATCCGTATCACATCACATCATTTTCTATCAACTTAACTACTTTTACACAAAAAACTTTTCATTTAAAAATTTTATTACTTTCCAAACACAATCTTAATAAAAAAAAACTAGTATAAAATACCGTAAGAATTGAGGAAAAGGTAAGAACAACTTTCCAATCATATAAGGAAAAATTCCTCTAATGTTTAAAACATGCCCCTAATTCTTAATATATCCACAACATTTTAAAAATTTCTCCTATATTCATAATATTTCACCATAAATTTCCATCATACTCATCTAACCAAAACAACCCTTAACCACCTTATTGAAAAGACAATTTTACCCTTCCAAATTTTACTAAGAAAAAAAACTTTAGCATGAATATGACATTTGAGTCACCAGATATCACATATTAATGGTTAACCAACATTAGTTGAGCCATATTAAAGTTGAATCGTTTTAATTAAGAAATTATGGAGAATCAAAATAGTCTTTTCAATATGGTAATTAACGGTTGTTTTGATTACATAGGTGCGATAAGAGTTTAAGATGAAATGTTTTAGTATAAAAGGAATTTTTGAAAAGCATAGTAGAGAATTATGGGCAAATATTGTAGTTATGAGAGGAATTTCCC
This sequence comes from Annona cherimola, assembly GCA_030490835.1. Classification (NCBI taxonomy): domain Eukaryota; kingdom Viridiplantae; phylum Streptophyta; class Magnoliopsida; order Magnoliales; family Annonaceae; genus Annona; species Annona cherimola. The sequence continues at coordinate 29,050,234 of CM059971.1, read as the reverse complement.
CATCATATTATCAAATTTCAGCCTTTTCGCTCACATTCCTTGAGAAGAACGCACGCGAATTAATAAATCCCTTCCTTTTCATGCATGGAATCAAATGAAATTCTAGCTGCTACATCAGAAATGAGAGAATTCATTTTAAGGCATGCATTTATAACTCACGTCAAAAAAAGTAAACCGCCGCTTCGCAAGCCAAATCATGATCAGCAGGGACTATTGGGTTAAGTCAGTTGTCAGTTCCGCTGTTGAGTGCTTTCGGATATTCCTCCATTTATCCTTGAGGTCAACTGGCGTCCGAGTTTTATGGAATATGTGATGCCCATCTTCCAATATCATTCTCCACGGAATAGGTTCACTGTTGCTTCTTGAATATCTCTCAACTCCTTCCTGCGTATGTGAACATGAATCCAGTGAACATCAGTTTCATACGCTTAGAAAGTGATAGGAGACTAGATAGAATAAAATCCAAGAGCATACGCTACTTCGTCCAAAGGGGCCCTGGAAATCAAATCCATGTATGAAAGAAGTAATGAAACCAGGCTTCTGATTCAGCAAATGATTTTCCATCAAAATCAAATAAACAGAAGCGAATGCAAAATCTAATTATTGAGTCAAGTCATGGAATTGCGTTAATTGCACCAATCCTATATATTTCAACAACCCAGAGACAAATTACACGGCAAAGCAATTATATTTAATCCATAAAGACAGACTGAAGGAGTAGGAATAAAATCCTTAGACAAGAAACCATCAGTTTTCTAGGTGAAAAAGCTTTGGTTTGAGCAACGATAGCCCTCTTTTTTTGGAGCTTTTTAGATTTCTGCCCGTCATGTGTAAGCAGATCACATCTTTTGGCTCATTTTATGAGACTCACATTCCATGAAATCCTTGATACTGTTCTTTGCATTAACCAATTCCAGTGAGAACGAGATAGACATCAGATATATTATTGATACCTTAAGAGCATCCTCTTCTTCTACTGTCCACTTCAGTTTTTTTCGCCTTCCATATGGAAACAGTGGGCTTGCACTTCAAATACAAAATGAAAGAGAATGTCAGTTACCAACTTAATATAAATTTACAATACTATCAATCATTCCACCATTTGGTTCAATCTTGCTATTAATGGAAGTTCCTGTGAAAGTCAGGTAACTCACCAAATTGAATGCTTGACAACCAACAACATGAAAGAAGAAAGGAGAACAGAATACTAATAAAATAAAGACCAGAAGAACAGAATATTAACAAAACAAAGACCATGTTTCTAAGTTTACTCAAGGCACTGCTAGCAATAAAAGAAATTACTGAAATACGTAGTGCTAGAAATTATTGATATATACTACCAAGTAATGATTACATATAAAAAAAAAAAAAAGACAATATGTAGGCTTTTCACACGGAAAGAAGGAATAATTTCAAGTTAAAGGTAATAAAAGAAAATTGGGATTGTAAGTAATCAAGACATCAAATCATATCCAAAGGTGTGGAAAACGGTGGTAAACTTCTCCAGCTTTATACCAACAACTATTTGCAAATCAGGCATCAAAATTTTCTATGCAAGCTCACTATTTGGGTATATCATTGTGTTTCGATTATATCAAAACCATATTATTTCTCTTTATACATGTAACCATAGGTTCCGTTTAGTATTTAGGAAAAAGCGAAAAAATTTTCCACCCCCTTCTACAACCTTTTGATACGATTTGACATTTTAACTAATCTACCTTTTCCATTATTACTTATATTTCCAATCATTTTTCACATTTTCTCAATCAACTATCCTATCTGCTTATCCTTATTCTCATTACTCCCAATCATTGCCCCTATCCTGGCACATAACCCTCTTTCCTATTCAAAATTCTCACTACTTTTTTACCACTATTTTTTCCTTCATTACTGAACACATCGAGAGTGCAAAAATGACTTCATTGTAATTCATCAAGGACTTTGATTATTCAACAATCTATAAACATAATACCTGAATTAGGGAGTAAAGAATATATCTAAAGAGGAGCAACTCAATCTATTACGTTGCTCATCATAATCTGTTCATTGTTTGGATAGTAACCCATGTAGTTTTGGGATCATACAGCCATCATGGCAGTCAACAAGGCGGATTGACATTCATTTATATTCCATCGACAATTGATGAAATGGTTGCAACAGAGACAATTTTCTGTAACTTGCACCTATGTAAGTTTCTTCTGCCATTTTCTACTGTTAGGATAGTGGGCAGAAAAATGTCCCAAAAGCCTTCAAATGGTGACTTGTTCCTCCAAGTTTTGTGAAATTTTTTTCATTCATCAGAAACGAAAACATGGTGAAAGTTTTCTTAAATAAAGTTAAAAAAAACAGGCTCATAATATTGACAACTGTCAAGTAGCAAAGAAGAATAAAATTCTAATTTGTAGATTGGAGTGAAGCCATTACTTATAGGGTTCCGTTCAGATGTTTGCCATCTCTGGAGGATAATGACACAAGAAAAACTATAATGCCAATTGTAATAATCTATGAGAGAAGAAACTTTCTAGAAGTGTTTCAAGTGTCAGCAACTTACTATCTCTTTGCTGGCCTTTGGTACTTCAAGCCTCTTTCAGATGACAACTTCATGCCAGTCTTCAAGTTTCCCGCAGTCTCCTCAACAACAATTTGCTTAGATGGGCCTGGAGCATCAGAAACCTGGAGTCCGTTTTCATCTCTTCCTCTCCCACAAGAATGCTTGTTACGGATTGGAGAGTTATTTGCTATTTTGGAAGAACTATTCCTCATATTTCTTGCTTCCACAGGTTTAGAAGGAAATTCTGCAGACGATTTCTTACATTTCTTCTGATGCAATGGATGCTTAGCATTGAAGGCAGTCAAAGCTCTCCAAGTCATAGAGACCTTCTTCTTTGCTAGTCTATATGCTGCATATGCTCTCGTGTAGGAACAAAAAGGGCAGTAATAGCTGCCGTCATCATCAAAAATAATGGACAATCCCAAGCAGCTCTCATGAACTGCAAATAGACAACTAATATTGCTACAACTTAATAGCTGACCTCCTTCCTCACATTTTATACAATAGTTGTCACCTTCTGTCCAATCTATTGCCAGAGAATCATTAGTTAGCACACTAAGAGATCTCGAAAACATCCCCTTTCCCAGCCTCTCATTATCAGAAATTGTCTGAAGTTCCCCCTCCATGCTGTTTGATATTTCAGGTACCAAAACATGCTCAGCACGACCTACCCCATCTAAATTTTGTGCAAGAGGAGATTCCTCAACAGATATGTTGGTTCCCACAGCATCATCTTGGGCACCACCAGCAGAGATAATTTGGTCAGTAACCTCATTCTTGGCTTCTGCAAAACCATCATTGGCTCGATCAACAAATTCATGTTGGGGTTGAACCAGATAGGCTGTTTCTGCAGGGTCACTAGTAGGCAATTCATGTAGATGTTTTTGCAAGGCCTCATTCCCAATTTCACAAATGAATGAAGCAGAATTGTGTCGCAATGGTTGGATTTCAGCATTTTCCTTGAGCTCTTGTGCAATATCAACGTTACTACTGCTGTCTCCAATAAATTTCCTCTTCCTAGATGGGGCATTGATAACATAATCTTGAAGCTGGACATTTAGATTTTAAAAATAAATACAAATGAACAAAATAAAAATTTCTTCCATGAAGGATGAATTAAGGAGCTTCATAGTACCTTCTGTATAGCACATTTTGGCAAAGTTGCCTTCTTCTTTATAATAAACTGGCCAATAGCTTCTTTCATCTCAGATCCACACTTCACCAGAGACCCAGATGTTTCCACCTGATGCAAAAACATATAAATGAAATTTTTGAATTTGGAGAACAGAAAACAAAATACGGCATGCCCAACAAATACAGATTCATCACAGTGAAGAGCTTAGCTGGTTAAGACAACCTAAAGACCAAGGATACTGTACATCATGCGCATGTCTTAGCAAAACAAAACAATCGAGTAGAGGCACAAAATGAAAAAATATAGTCTTGATTTCAGAAGCAAATTCATCAAAACTGAAACAGAACTGACTAGATACGAGCAAAACTGAACAAATATAATTTATTGAACTGGTTAAGCTTCTACAAATTTAACAAAAAAAAAAAAAAACATTAGGTGAACTTCATTTTCCTTTCCCCTTTAAAACTGCTCCCAAATGATCTGAAGCACCATAGCATAAGTGTGCAACTACTAATTAAAACTTGATGCAAATAACAGTGGTTAGCTACTGCAAATAACAATGGACATGGATCACACTCTTCAGTTCCAATGAATCATGGACTGTAATTAAAACCAAGTAATGAAGTCTTGGCTTCCAAGCTCCACCTACATTCTTTTGCCCTTCATCTTCCTTTGATATAGTTCAAAGCCAATCAACTTATTCATGACAGGAGAGGATCTTGGTCTTTATTGAATAAGTCAAAGCATTCTTTCCCTCCCTCCCCACCTCCCCCCACCCCATCCCCCCGGGTCTAATGGTTCTGAGCCCCTACGCTGGCATTCATTTTTAGTTCTATTCATTCTCATATTAACTACCATTATTCCATTTCTACCTCATGAAGGAAAGATGGCCTTGCAGTTCTTGAATAAATACCATCTCGTTTGATTCACAAGTGGTGATCACATGAAAAACCAATGACACATCTCCTTATATTCCATGCAAATGGAATTTGTTGAGCAATAACCTTCCTCAATCTCTCAGCATTCAAGAAACATTTAATAAAGGCAACGAATATCATTGTTTTGGGAACCAAAGCCCAGTCTTAACTAAGAAAAGGTGCTTGCTCATCCGGTTATTACGAGACTGAGATAACCCATGAGTTTATTCCAGCATACACTTATTGTGAAAAATCCCAGTAACATCTCTATGTTGTTTAAGCCATTGTGCATGTCATACATGTCTTCTTGATTGAAAAAACTTCAGAAAACCAACAGCCTACATTTGATGTGGCTGCCTTATGTGAAATGCACCTGTCTCGCCATCTAATCAGGTAGCCTATCTTCAGCAACTCAGTACATGATGCCTGCCCCCACCTACATACGCAATAACAAGCTGAGCCCAACCTTCAATCTTTGGCATCTTAACATGAAGCCTTGATCCATACCTTCGTCGCATGTTGATGCCATGTATGTACAGGGCCTACTTCTAATGCAAAATAAACTTCTATTTCACATAAGACCTATTTTCTTCGAAATTTCTTATGATAAGCAGAAGCCGATCTGCATCATTACATTACAAGTGAACTTTAAATTTCTGACAATAAGCAAGAGGGCTAAACCATACACCAGTTGCTGCTTTCTTATCATAATTAGAAAAGAACTTGAGTTAAGCATTCTTCTTCTTCTTCTTTTTTTAATTACAATGCATGAAGACCTATGCTCCCTCCAGATTTGAGTCCGGGTCATTACACGCACACACTGTGGTGCGAATCACTAGGCTATGCCCTGGAACACTTCAGTTAAGCAGTCTTAACTCAAGCACAAATTCTCTCTCCAACATATCAAACGCAAATCTTTCAGGATGCCAACCACTGCATCTACCATGCATTGATTCACATGCACAAAGTGTATATTTTCCATAATTAAACAAGTGACATCCTAAACAGGGTATCAATTTGTACTTAACAATACCTATGTAAAACCATCTTTCCCTATCAAAACTAATGAAATGACAAAAAGCTGATAGGAACCACCAATATTCCCTTTCGGTGCACTGAAGATGAAGGTCATTCCCAATAAAGTGATGGGAAATTTTGATATGAGAAACCAATGTCAATATCAAAATCCATGTCAGAGGATCATGACGAGCAAAACCAGCCTGATTAACCTCCTGCGGTACATAGAGTGATAGACGCCTAACTATGAGTGTTCCAAAGCAGAACAGACCAGTTTCTTCACTTTCATAGCCACCTCCAAGAAAAAAGAGAATTGTTCGATTGTAATGAACAAAAAAGGCCAAAAAAAAAAAAAAAAATTGTTGCGCGAAAATGGGGAGATCTGACCTTTTCCAGGACCTCTATGGCATTGATGCCTGAAACAGAGTCCAGTGGCAAATGAATCTGCACAAATTCCCCACCATTACTCATCGGATTTGAAGCAATCCCATCCTCCAATAATCTCAAGGCAAGCCTTTCCTCAGCAGATTTCCAGACCTTCAAAATCTCCTCCAAGTCTGGGACCGCTTTCAACAAAGCTGCAGTGAAGAGGAAGATGATTTTGACAACAATGATAACATCGAACAAAAGCACACAACCACCTATGCGTGCTTATGTTACCATTTAGGGTTTCAAGGTCAACATCTTTAACTTGTGGTAGCGCTTCGAGAACCCATGCCCAGGCCACAGATGTAGAGGGGGAAACTGCCATGGCACTCAAGAGAACGACTGCTCCTGTGTTTTCATTCGAATTTAAAATTAATCTGTTGCGCCTAATAAAATCACGAAACTCAGCAAACAAAAACAACAGCAAGTTGTAATTCATCAAAAACTCAGGATACCCAAGTTTAAGCAAGTTGCAATTGATTTTCATAACCCAGTAAATCCAAACCAAGCTCTACAACTCCAAAACCAACAAGTCTTTGCACCGAATTGCTACTCCAAACTTTCCATAGATTTTCAAATCACATATGAGTCGAAGCATGTAAAAACAAAACAAAACAAAACAAAACAAAGATTCACATTCACGTGTTTTCAAGGCGTCGTTAATTTAGGAAATTGAATCAAAGAACTTACTTGAAAATTGAGAACGAGCACTGGCGGTGAAAGAGGGGATTTTCTGAGTTGCAGAGAGGGAGGGGGAGAGTTTGTTACGCAATTTTTTCGCAATATCTCAAAATTTTCCGTCATTTCTTTGCGTCTTTTTTTATACAATTATTGATTTTATTTTTCGCTACTTTTTAAGTTTTTATATAATTATTATATTAATTTTAATTTTATTTACTTTATATTTTTTATTATACATATCATATCACATCATTCGATATATTTTTAAAAATTTCATCAGAAATCATATTACGTTTCTTAGGGGACATTGGATAAAATTGGGACAAATATTAAATACACGTTAATTCTCAATTCAAATTGGAGATCTGATCATTTTAGGGCCGGTAGATAAACCCACCAATTTTTGACTAGGGGAGGAACCCGGGTGGGCCGTACCGAATTAGAGAATGTTCAACCTTAATCTTACTTTTTAATTTTTAAAAATTTAATTGAACCTTATTTTTATACCGTGCCAAGATAAGGTCGGTCTTCATTTCTCACTTTCTTTCTTTTTTTAATAATTCTCGGGATAAACTTTGGATTGGTATCAGACCGGTTTCAGGACACCAAATCAGGTAAAAAATGTAGGTCAGATAAGATAATTTTAAGAATTTATGTACCTATCAGACATAAAGATACATCTATACTAAATTTAAATTTTATATGCTTCGATAATTTACTAATTATTAAAAAATACATTATTATTAAAATAAAACATAAGAAAATATAGTATAAATTTATTATAATAAATTAATATATAATTATATGTAAGAGTTATATATATATATGCAAATTCTTGTTATTGATTTTTATATTTTTTTGGGATAAATTTATTCTTTTACTGTTATACAGTTAATATAAATATGAAAATTTTAAAATAAAATAAAAATAAAATTTAATGATAAACTTATAATTTTTAATAAATTAATATATGTGATCAGATCGACGCGACTGAAAATCCACCCCTATTTTCGACCGACTCTCGCGGCCGTCGGATGTTGCAAGCAAAACATCAATCGTGGGATTGGATTTTGAAAGTCGCCTGCTGACACTACAATTAATGTAGTGGAAATTTTGTTGTGCCCTGGCGCCGTAATCTTCGTCTCCAGGACGGGACTCTCTCGCTCTCTCTCTCTCAAATTCGGCTGCCATGGAGAGGAAATCGCTAATCGCCAATCGCCAGGCTCCTTTCTCTCGTCTCATCTCCTCTCTCATTTCTCCTCTCATTTCTCTTCTTCGCTCGTCCTCTCCTATTTGCTGAGTGGATCCTCCTGTTATGTTGTTAAGCAATGAAGGACGATGGGAACAGAATTTCGACATGCGCATCCATTACCTTCATGGATGGATCATAATCTGTTTGTGGGCAATTTCTTATAATTTTGTTGATAATGCCTTGCTGTTGCAATTGGTTGGCATACAAGTTTTGGTTGCTTGTCGAAATATGTTGAGTGTTGAACAATTTTTACAAACTTGGTCGTTCTAGATATTTTTAGAGGTAGCATCTCCAATTTTGCAATTGCGGAGATGAAAGGGAGAGAGTTTGAACACGCGTATGATAAATCCATTGAGTTTTCTCAACTTCGAGCAATTATGGATGTTGTTTTTGAGGAATTCTAGATTCTGAATAGGTGCATGTACTCTGGATTCTGAACAGGTGAATTCTGGATTCGAGCAGTTATGTCCTCTGCCTCATCTTTGAGCTCCGATAAAATTGAATGCAGAAAATTGTTGCTCATTTGGCCATCTTCCTCGAATAGCTCCCTTTATGACGCCTCTTTTCTGGATTCAGATCTTATGCTCCCATGCTGCATGCTCCCCGGCGCATAAACTTTTTTTTTTTAAATTTTTTTTTTAATTTTTTCATAAACTTGTTAGCCAAGTGTATTTAATCTGTGTATAAATTTTTACTATTTTTGGAGTATTTTAGATTTTTTTTTTGATAAAAGGAATCACTCTATCCCTGCTCCCTTTCAATATAAAAGGGGTTAGGGATAGAGTAATCCAAGCAATTCATTGTCAAAAAATTATCTGTACAGATTTTCCCATAAATAGCACGGGGGGTTGCCCCACCAGAACTAATGGTCCTTAACAGAAAGTAAAACCAATTCGGCTAAGGAGTGAGCAACTGCATTTCCTTGCCGTAGTACATGATGGACCGAAAAGGAACCATTGTTCGTGAGAATAGACCTAATCTCAGCAATAATAAAACTCACCTTTAGATGGAGTGCCCACCTAAGCCCCAACAGGAAAGCAGTAGCCTCCATAAAAAGTGGTTCCCTCACACCAATCTGTCTCCACCCTCTTGCTGCAACAAAAACACCCTGGGAATCTCTAATAGCAGCTGCACATCCGAAAGTACCCAAGTTCCCATGACGACGAGCATCCACGTTTATCTTTACAAAACTCGGCGGCGATTTGGACCATCGGGGCACAAGGGGGCAATCCAATAGACCTATGTGAGAGAGCATTTTTGCACTCCAATGCCGGTTGAGAAACTCCGCACACCAGGCTAATGTGTCCGAGAACTTTGGTTGAATTTCCTCCTCTCTGAGCTTGTTCCGTAAATACCATACCCTCCAACAGCTTAAAATGAAAAAAGCGAGATCCTCGGATCTGTTCATCTGCACAAGAGTTTCCAAAATCTCTCTGACTGTTACCCCCTGAGAAACCATCCTTGCCGCTTTCCTACAAACCCCATCGGTCATAGCACACCCTAGAAACAGATGATCCTCATCCTCGGTATCATTCTTGCATAACACGCAGCTCGGATCTACCGCAATTCCCCTATGACTCAGATTTTTCAGCGTGGGAAGGGCATTTATGAGAAGTCGCCATCCAAAAACGATGACTTTACTTGGGAGTTTCAACCGCCATATTGCCTTGTAACACCTAGAGAGGGTCGGGTTATCATCATCTAAGCACAGTAGTCTATATGCCGATTTAACCGTATAGAATCCATTTGGTTCATGCTTCCAAAACATACAATCGTCCACATTCCTTTGGAGGAGGGGGATCAGATTGACCTCTTGCCATGTAGCCTCCCCTACAGCAGCTAGCACCCGGTCCTTACTCCATGATTTTGTTTCACCATCAATAAAGTGGCTAACCCTCACATCCTCTGGAATTGAAAACGGAAGAGGACCCGCCTTATCTACCTTAGATTCGAGCCAAATATCTTCAAAGAAGCATACTCGTTTCCCATCTCCAATCCGCCATTTGCATCCCCTTTGAATTACATCTCTCGCCTTCAAAATACTCTTCCAGGTGAACGAGTCCGATGGCTTCGCCTTGCAAGTCCATATGTCAGAGGTTGGGAAGTATCTTGCCTTAAGAACTTTGTGACATAAGGATGAGTTACACGATACTAACCTCCAAACCTGCTTTGCCAGAAGGGCATAGTTAAATTTGTGGAAGTCCGTAGATCCAATTCCACCCGATCGCTTTGGCTTGCAAATGTTCTTCCATGCCACCCAGCTCAATTTCTTTTTACCGTCCTTCTCTCCCAACCAAAATTTACTGAGCATCCCATTAATGTCATTACAGAATGATTCGGGCAATAAAAGATGCTCATAGTGTACAAAGGGATAGCCTGAGCAACTGCCTTGATTAGCACCTCTTTTCCACCTCACGAGAGCAGCTTCCCTTTCCATCCTTGAATTCGGTTCCAAATATGTTCTTTAAGGCCCTTGAAAATTTCAGCTTTGGATCTTCCAAGCCAAGTCGAGAGGCCTAGGTATTGGTGGAAGTCATTTTCAGCAGATCCTAGTAGTTGGATCATCTCCCTCCTAGCAAAGCAATCCATGTTAGTTTTGAAAAAAACTGCGGTCTTGTCGACATTTACCAACTGGCCCGAAGAATCCGCATATTGGTTTAGAATGTCCAAAAAATTCCTGATGTTCCCCCATCCGCCCTAAGGAAGATGATTGTGTCATCGGCAAATAGCAGATGAGTAATCGTCGGGCCACGCGGTTGTAGTCTAATACCATGAATTGCTCCACGAGCGGCCTCATAAGAAATCAGAGCAGAAAGACCCTCCGCGCATAATAAAAATAGGTATGGAGATAGCAGGTCTCCCTGCCTTAACCTCCTATGAGGTTGGAAGTATGAGGATTTGAAACCATTGACATTTACTCGATATCTGACCGTGGATATGCAACTCATGACCCAATTGATCCACACGTTGCTGAAGTTCATAGCCCCCATCATCTACTTGAGAAAATTCCATTCGACCCTGTCATAGGCCTTCGACATATCTAGCTTAATAGCCAATTCTCGTTTACGCCCTTTCTTGCGCCTTCACAGAGAGTGGATTGCTTCGTAGGTGATTAACATGTTATCTGTGATGAGTCGCCCCGGAACAAAAGTGCTTTGTTCTTCCCCGATGACATCATGGAGTACTAATTTAAGTCTGTTAGTTAGGACCTTTGCCAAGATTTTATAGACCACATTACATAGGCTAATAAGTCTAAATTGAGATAATACATGGACTCCAGCCCTTTTTAGGATCAAAATTATTGTGGTTGAATTTGATTCCTTTATGTGCCTGCATAGCTGGGCGGGATTGCTCACTTCCATGAACAACTTGCATCACCCGATGATCTCTGTACCCACGATGTTCCAATGTCTTTGATAGAATCCAGCCAACATACCATCCGAGCCTGGGGCCTTAGTAGGACTCATGCCTTTAATCGCTTTTACAACTTCCTCAGTCTGCAATGGAATTGTTAGGGACCGCCTTTGTTCATCGAAAATTCTTCTTGTGATTACGTTCTCCACCCAAGACGCCTCCCGAGGTGTAGATGAGGAATAAACCTCAGAAAAGTGCTTAACAGCCATATCCGTCAACTGGTCCTGGTCCCTAATCCAACCTCTGTTCTGGTCCCTCAACGGCTCAATGAAATTTGTTCGTCGTCGATTGGAGGCAATTCGGTGGAAGAACCTGGTGTTTTTGTCTCCCTCCTTGAGCCAATGTGATTTCGCACGCATCCGCCAAAGTTGCTCCTCATCTTCTAATAGAAGATTAATTTGAAATTTTAGCTTCTGCACAGAATCATTCCTTTCATCACTAGGCCTCATACCCATAATAGAATCAAGCTCCCTTTGCTTCCGTTCGATCACTTTCCAGAGATTGCCTCTCTTCCTTCGGTTCCAATTAGATAGTTCAAAACCGCATCGTTTAAGTTTCCACGAAAGCTGGTCAGTTGCATGCGAAGCCGTCGGACGATCGGATTCCCATACTTGGTTAATAATTCTGGAGGCCTCTTTATCACGAGCCCAGAAAAGCTCATATCTAAACTCCCATAGCGGTTTTCTCCTTCCTTCATTTGAATCTAGTACCAACTGGATGGGACAATGGTCCGACGTAGGAGCCGATAAATGATTGATTTTCGCATGTGGGAACAAGTTCAGCCAAGACAGAGAGGACAACCCCCTATCCAATCTTACTTCCACTCGTTGCCGACCTCTTCTATTGTTTCTCCATGTCATGGTTACACCAGTAAAGCCAAGATCCTGCAGATTACATCTGTTTATTGTCTCACAAAAGAGGTCCATTTGGGCCTGGGGACGAGTCTTGCAACTTATATATTCACTTGGACCCATGACTTCATTAAAATCACCCATTACTAGCCAAGGGACACTATTCTCGACGCTCAACTTGTTGAGAATATTCCAACTTTGGTGTCTATTGTGAGTTTCGGGGTGGCCGTAAAAACCCGTGAACCGCCAACCAAGAAAGGCTGCATCGATGTGGTGGATAGAGAAACTCTTGATGCACGCTGGTTTATTATTGTTCCACAAAAGAGCCAAGCCCCCTCCTTGCTTCTGGTTCCACCACAAAGCAACATTCAAACTTGAGTCTTCTTTTTATGCTCTCCATCTCTTTAGAATTGCATTTTGTTTCACAAAGGAAGACCAAACAGGGATCTTGTTTCCTGACCAAATCAAGAAAGCTACGAATCGCTCGTGGGTTCCCAAGCCCACGATAATTCTAGGCTATTAGGGCCATTTTAAGATGAGGCGAAGCTGGGGACTCCCCGCAGCCTCCACCTCGTCCATATCGTTGCTCTCTAGTCTTTTGCTCCGCTTATGCACCTCCAAAAGTTCACCCAATTCACTATCTTGGCCTCGTTTTCCATCTCCTATCACTTGGCCATCCAACGAGTCATATCTTCCCATGTCTTGCCCCCATCTAGCCCTTCTCTTCCACTTGTCATTCGTCCGATTGATTTCCATACCTCCTCTATTATGCCTCCAACTCCAACCAGAACTTTCACTAGCCGTAGTCACAGCAACGTCGGATAGGCGCCTTCCATCAGCCTCCATATAACCATCCTGCATCACTTGAACATCAAATAGCAAGTTTGCTTCCTCTCCCATACAATGCAGTCGGTCCCCTTCAAAGCTCCCTAGTTTCTTCTCCTTAATTTGTGCATCGCTTCCATTATGTCCACCCTTATGGACCTGCATATCCTTCTGTTGTTGCCCCTCATTATCCTTTCTTGTCACCAAATCCCCATTCTGCATATATATACCCCTGAACTGTGCTGCTCCCTCTATAGGTCCTTTCTGCTGCCCATATTGCTCATTCGATCGGTCCATCTGTTGTTGACCCTCATCATCCTCTCTTACCACCAAATCCCCAACCTGCACATATGTACCCCTAGGCTGTGATTCTCCTCTAGCGGTCCTTCCTGCTTCCCATACTGCTCATTTGATCGGTCCAAGTGGCCTTGTGGAGTCATTGTTTTGGATTGCTTGTGAAGATAGCTTGAAGCATCCACAGCAATATCAGAAATTACTGCATGTTGTTGTCTAAGGTTGGAGTTTGTCTTTTGAGACTTCTCATCTGTCGAAAGCACATTCTCCTCATCCGAATTTGCCCTCTGGATTAGTCTGGACCCATCAGCACCATCCCCACTCCAGCTCTGCTCGGGCGCAGCTTCATTGTTCCCTCTCCATCTCTGATCGGGCCTACACTCATGTCTGCTACCACTGCCATGATCCCCTCTCCTTTCATTATCTTCTCTTTGTCTTGAATTCTCCTCAGATTGTCCCTCTTGGATGCAGAAATTCATACCCAAAAATTTAGTTGGTGCTGCCCTGTTGCTATTGGAGTTACCATACTGATTCTGCAATGGCTTTACCCCTACCCTCAGCCAACTCCCATATGACATTTCTTCTTCTGTTAACGGTTTGTTTAGCTTGGATGTCCTAGGACAGTCACGGTGAGCATGTCCCACGATTCCGCATAGATAGCAAAATATCGGGAGTTTTTCATATTGGAAGGAGATCCATTTCCGCTGTTGTTTTCCAATCTGGATCAACATTCCTCTTCTGAGAAGTTCCTGACAATCAATCATCATTTTAAGCTTAAGATCAGCTTTTGTAGCCACCATTTCGATCATCTGTTCAAAGGAATACCCAATGTTACGTCCCAGGCAATGCTTGTCTACTATATAAGGGACCCCTGAAATATGCACCCACATTGGCGTTTTGACAAGCACTATGTGGGCGATATCCATCTCCTCTTTCAGGTCCGATACCAGCACCAAACACCTCTCGAAAATCCAGGGGCAGCCCTTCATTATGCGCTCTGTCTTCTTGATCCGTTAGCGATACTTGGTACAAGTTCTCCCCCATCTCTGTGAAGTTGCACGAGCTTTTCGTTCTCCACAACCTTCTTAATGTAGACTTGAATAGCTCCTTATTGTAAGTCTTGGAAGACCAAAGAGAGCAGATGATTGATGCACCATCTCCAGGCTTTATCTTCTTAATGGCTTCGCTGGTTATGGCCATAGTTTGGAGTTCTGCCCCCAGCAAGTCCCCTATGCTCGGATTCATTATGATGTTCCGATATCTCACCCGAATTCATCCCCTTAGCTCTGCTTCCTCTGTCCCCCCCCGCTGCCGTTCTTCAAACCGATGTCTGACTTCCCTCTAATTGGCTCTGGTCTCCTAAAATCCCGACCACCCCTCCCAGTCCCGAGCACGACTAAATTGTCAATCGGGACTACAGGGGAAGGACTTGCGGCGTCCTTGCATCCATTTTAAAAGGCAAAAGTAGATATTTATTTTTTATTTTTGAAAATCAGTGACGTTTTAGGTAATTTTAAATTACTAAAATGCTATTGATTTTTAAAAATAAAAAATAAAAATCTAAAAATCTCCAAAAATGATAAAAATTGATACATACGTTAAATACACTTGGGCTAACAAGTTTATGAAAAAATTTTCAAAAATAAATAAATAAAAATAGGTGTATGCGCCCGGGAGCATGCAGCACGGGCGCATGCAACTAAGGTCCCTCTTTTCTCACCCGCGATCTCTCCCTTTGATGCAACTACCATTCTCTTCCTCTCTCACGACTGCCACCCATCTCCTTCCTTACTAGCGGCTCCTCTCAGGCAAAATATTAGTCTAGATGCCACTATCCGTCTTTAAAATTCATCACAAAGCTCACCCATCTTCCCTTACTACTGGCCATCTTCAAACACTGCTACTCCCACTCACTTCTCATGTCACTTCCTCTTTGCTCTCTCTCCTCTCTGTTGACAGCCACCTCTCGCATGTCTTCTCACTCGTGATCTCTAGCTTAAAGGCTTAAAAAGCACAGTCGAGCCGGGCAGAGCAACAAAAAAGCGAGAGACAGTCAAAATGCTAGCCCACCCAGCTTAAATTAATGCATGATGGTATGATAGATAACCGAGAAACCCAACTTCCCGAGTTCAAGAAGCAGCAGCTACTACAGAGAGAGAGAGAGAGATTCCACATGGATCCATCAACACTAATCTTTCTAGCGTAGCACGCCCGATCCCAACCTCCATTTTCAAAGTCATAGCCCCAAAGCGGCCATCCTGACTTAAGACTAAACCCGCAAGTGTCATCTCCCAAATCTGAGAAAGCGGATTTGAAGTCATTGGCGAGTAGGGAGATTTTCGACGAGACTCTTGTTGATAGAGAGAGAGAGGAGAAACCTGAGATAGAAAAATGAGTGAGAGAGAGTAGAGTTGAGGTCATCGACAAGGAGGGAGATCGAGCAACTCGCAACATGAGAAGGAGAGGAGAGAACGAGCGAGGGAGGGAGAGGGAAGAAGGAGAGAGAGGGTTCGGGTGGAAGAGGAAAAATAGGCAGAATGGAGGGGAAGGCTGTAAAATCTCTCCCGCATTTAATTCTTATGTCAGCACTTGCTTTTGTAAAAGCATCGGATATACGGGCTTCGGTGGTGTGCTCTGTAAGCATCGAGTCTCAATGCTCCTAAATATTTATTTTTTTTTTTTTTAAAAAATTACACAAATACTAATCTGAGTATATTAATATATGTATTAATTTTTATTATTTTTGGATATTTTTAGATCCACTGATTTTTTAAAATCCAAAAAAATCTAAAAATCTCTAAAAATTGCAAAAATTAATGCACATGTTAAATACACTTAAATTAATAATTTCATGAAAATATTTTCAAAAAAAAATAGGTGTATGCATCCGAGAACACATGACCAGAGCCCTTGATATAGCACATAAGACCCTCATCATCTCCAATGTCCTATCTCAACAATATCTGGCCTTACACATCTACAAGTTGTAAAGATGAAGACAACCTTAGTTACCTTATTGCAATGCTAGTGTGCATCCACCTAAATGACCCCACCAGCTCATTTTACTCCTCATAGCATGATTGACCTCTTTTAGTTTCACGTCCACACAATATCAATCTATTTCATCAATTCACAATAAATGAGGCCATCAATTGGGGTAATGCCTCATGCAAACATGAACTGTGCTTGAATTATGTTATATTCTTCCATTTACATGTTAACGTTTTGAGTAGAAGGCTATGATTTGATACTAAGAATTTTGCTTTCAAGAAACAACTACTCATGTGCCTACACATATTCACACAAAATGTCGATCTTCAAACCATAGGATTCGCTTCATTTGAAGCCTATGGATAGTCCACATATGTATCCACCAAGCATTGGATGTAATTTTAGGATTATGGGATCTATACATTCCACCACATGATTGGTTTGTAAGAAATTCTTCATATGTTAGCATTGTTGATATTACCGTTGGAGCTATGGCTATATTACACTTTTCAGTTTTAATACTTGTGAGAGATCAAATACCCTATTAGAATTGTCATGGTAAGATTTCATAAAATTTTATATTGGCATGTGACATTCAAATGAGAAACATATAGATCCTAGTCAGTTGGGAGGGATTTGTATACGATTTGATTATTTTACAAGTTGTCATAGTACCACTAAACTCATTTTTAGTCCTGAAGAAAGTAATATCTAGTTGATGGAGTTATGTTAATAAGCGATGTTTTCTTGCCCCTTATCACAAAACTAGATATCATCTTAATGAATCGGATAAACTATCTAATCTCTGGCATGCTCTACATGATTGTCATAGAGAGATGTTTCACTTGGCTTAGAAATCGACTTCTTACGATATGACATGGTGCCTTATACCATGATTTTGACGTCCAAGTGAAAATTTTGTAAGCATATTGTCTACTGTACAATTACATAACCATGGATTGAGATTGTAGTAATGAATTCACATGTTGTATTAGTTCTTAGCGTGGCATTAGTGTTGAGGAGGTGGTTAATGATCATGAGCCCAATAAACTAGATGATTGACCGGGATGGAAGAGTTTCAAAATGATCTTGCAATGTAGATGTGGAGTGACTATATTTCCTAATGATCAAAGCCTTATTTATGCATATTTCTTTGTGTTATTGAATGTATAATGTTGATGTTTCTATATAGTGAGTCATGTATGCCTCAATTTATTTGTGATGGTTTGTTACTATGTCATGCCAACCATTGTGCGCTTAATTTCACATATGTATTTACTGTCATATTTTATTCTATTTTTAAATATTTTTGAGCTTTAGTTTGGTTTTATATCCCGACATGCACAGTTTTTGAATTTATACATCTACAAATATTATTTAAGGTTAGTATTCGAAATCCACATATCATTACTCGACCATCTTAAGAGATTTTGATAATGTTGATTTGGTGGAATTGTGGGATGATGTGGGAAATAGAAAGGAGAATATTTTGAAAAAATGTATGATTGATACGAAACATAGGGGTAAAGGTGAAAAACAAGGGTATTTGAAAGGAAAAATGATTAAAATATAAAGGTAAAATGGAAAATAGGTTTGTTAAGTTATTAAATGATTTGTGGGAAAATGAGGAGGAGTGGGATGTTTCCCACCCCACCCCACTCGTTTACTAAACAACCCCTTATTTTTATTTTCATATATGTGCATGGGGTCAAGCAAAAAGGTTTCAAGGAGAAGAGTAAAGCATCTAGTCTAGGTGAATTTATTTAGATCAACATTCATCTGATATCTCCATAATCATGCTTGTTTTAACATCTCAAATATATTTTTTACCCATGCATGCTCTTCATGCGACGACCTTCACTGATTATATTAAGGCAAGGTATGAGAACTACTAATTTGCATTTCTACATCTTCAAGTGAAAATTTCAATATTTGTTTTATACATGAAAAATCTTTCATCACTTTTGGATTATAACGCATTCCACATTTACCATTGGACAAATCATGGGAGACTCAAGCTAATGTAGCATATAACATCATCGGAGTTACTAATCTATCGCGAAGAGGTAGAAATCACTAATGATATAGAAAATCCCCTGAATTCTAAAGATATACCCCTCAAAGTTGTGAGACCTTAAGAACACTAAGCGGTTGAAAATTATGCAAGATGCGACAGAGAAAGTATATGCAATTGATGGTTACCTCAAATATACAGGGTTGACCAAAATTGTACAGAAATTCATTACAAAAATTGGGTATAACATAGGCACCAAGCAAGTAGAAAATATTAAGAAGTTGTTGCATCAATGGGTCGAAAAACACTAGTGTATGGAAAAAAATATAGAGAATGGGTTGAAATGAGTTAAAGAGACATTTTGATGTGAAGGATGAAATAATAGACAACATTTGTGAGGTAATTGGAAATCTATAACATTAGATCACATGGGGGATCTAGTTTCATTCTCACTAGTGGAGTTGAGGTCCTATGTGGTTTCATGCCAACGATCAGCAAGTGCCTCCCCCATTTGCATGATAACCATGGTAGTAGTTGATTATAAGGCAATGATTATAAGGCAACTTGACATGTGTGAGCATCTTTTGGGAAAATGGAAATCTCTCCGTAGGGAATGAGGTAGCCGTGGGGGAGTTCATTTCAGATAAAAACAAGGAAAGAAGGTAGCAGATTGTGGATGCTCCTTTGGCACTAAACATGGATGTGAATAAGATTATGTTAGTGACAAAAGGTTTTTTTTGCCAACGACCATCCTCTCGGTTACTTCCTAACAATGCATTTAGAAGAAGGGATTGGGTGGGACACTTTATAAAAGTATAAAATGTGCTATCATCACTATCACTCTATAAAGGAAAAGAAGGAAGGAAACTATATCTCTCATTTATTAATTTAAACGTTGTTATTTTTCTTCAGTTATAGATAATAATATATTCGTGAACTTCTTTTCCTATGAACTTGTTAGCTTTGTCATCAACATGAGCACATTGTGATTATGGGTATGTCACAAGCAACTAATTGTGTTCTTGTGTTGGAAAGCAACTTATTCTGATTATGATAGTGAAATAGCTGTTATAGCTTGCATTGCTAAATAAGTTGATGTCTCATGGTACTAATTAGTTATACAACATGAAAGTTCAAGATCATTATGTTATTTTATTATTTGAGTTTCAATAGCGAATCATTCTTTGGCTCTTTAGCTGATCTCATATTCTCCTAAGTACTTGATTATTTATATTAGTTAAATTGATGTTTATGGCTAAGATTTAGGCCTAGGTATCAGTTAGACCAACAATTGAATCACCTTTACTACAAAAATTTAATTTAAGAGGGAGGTTTTGTATACTTAGTCTATGTGATTCAATAGGATAGATGAGCAATTTTAGTCAACAGTCAAACTAAAGTGACTGACTAAGGTGTGTGTTAAGGACATGATTTTTGAATCATTGGTCTTTCATGTCAGACCAACTAAATTACTCAAGCGACCGTTGATCTGAACATTTCGTCTCACACAATTATACATTTATGTTTTAGTCTTTGGAAATGATTAAAATATCATGTGAAGTATAATTAGATATCAATTTGAATTTCATATACATGTTTCTAATTTCAACTAAAAATCTTTGTGCAATAATAAAAAATATTCCATGACGAAAGGGGTTATCACTAATTTTTAAAATTATTTTTATTATTTTGAATATTCAAATTATTTCTAACATTCACATTTAATTTTTTGAAGATAGAAATGAGTGTCATGCCCATACTAAAATGTTGCATTATGTATAATATCAATGCTAGAAGCATCCCGATCCAACTATCATTGTGCTTTGGCTAACTGACATAACTATTGGATGCAATTTGGAATGTTTGAGACTCGAACCATCAATTGGTCCAAGAGATTAATTGTTGCTAGTGATGGCAGCATAGAACCAGGTAAGTTAATCCATGATTTTTCTTAATTTTTAAAATTATTAATAATAAGTAGTATAGTTAGAAAATTTAATTTAAATGCATAATTAAGAAAAAATATTTATTTTAGAAAATAAATAACCAATATGTGAATATATGAATATAAATTTTTTGATAAAGTTTTACAAATGAATTAAGGAATACGTAATATAATAATAATAATAGTAACCGCTAAGCATATGTTAATAGAATTCTAAAAATTTCTTTAATCTTTGTTATACAATACTATATAGTTTATTATATATATTATATATATGAATATATAATATGCTATTGACAAAATACAAAAGGGGAGGGTTATAATTTTAGAAATGTAAAGTATGAACATGAATTTTTATAAATTTTTCAAAAAGGAATTTGAAAATTCTGAAATACACTAAATGAAACTATTTAAATTCATGAACCTTTTGAAAAAATAAAAATAAATTGAAAGTTTTATACCAATTAATGGCTTATATTCGTTTAAATGGTTTCCCCTAAATCTTAGAATGCATAACCTTGATTGATATAAGAATTCACGAGATAGTGTTAATTAAATACTTTTTAACGTAGACGGATTAGATTATAGAAAATCGGTCCTGCATCTATGTAACCGGATTACATAGAAGCAGACTCATGTAACCCTTTCAAAATCTAAGATTTTAATTCTTAATGAAAAATTTAATCCATTTATTATATTTAACATCATATCTAAGAGACCAAGTTTCATCCAAATTAAGTATGTTTATGGGTCACATTTGTTCAAAAATATATATATTCATATATAAATTATGAAAAACGCTTAGATCTATCTACACATGCATTAGAATATAATACTACTTTATAGAATCATTTATTCACATAAAAATGATATTTTGGATGGTTTAGATGTTGAAAATACTACTTTAAAATTAGTATTTTAGCATTTTCATAATTTACACATGAGTATATACATTTTCTAACAAATGTGGCTCATAAACATACTTGATTGGGATGAAACTTGATTTTTTAGATAAAAAAATGATGTTAAATATAATGAATGAATTAAATTTTCCATTGAAGATCAAAATCTATAAATTTTGAAGGGGTTACATGTGTTGGTCTTGAGTTTATGGCAAAACCTAAGAGGGAAATGGTGAATCGAGTTCTTTAAAATTCTTTCGGTGTGTTAAGAGTAACCCCTTGTAGACTAAATTCCTTTAAATGAAAACGTGGAGAATGAAAATGCAACTAGAGTAGATATATCAAATACAAGAGATTATAGTGGTTAGGGACAACCCTTCCTATTCCACTCCTTCAAGAACACACCCTTGCGCCTTGGGTATCACTATATCAATGGAATTACAACTAGAGTCTCTGCTCTCTTCTAAATTCCAAATCTATGGGGCCTTTATAGTTTTTACAAAAGTAGGTGGCAAGTCACACTCGAACCACACACTACTTGCTTTCATTTGGTCTAAGTCTCTCACACCAAACCAAGTGGAATCACAAGAACAATAAATATAAATAAAAATCTACACTTTACAGATGTGTAGGAAAGCTTTTAGTTTAAAGAAGAACTTGTAGAAAGAATGGATCAAATGACACTTCAGCAATTGCAACCAAAAGCACAGTTCTTCTTGTAAATTTCTTTAATAAGCACTTGGATACTTGTAAGTTGGAAGTTAGAAGCTTAGTCAATGCTCAAGCTAACCCTCTCCACTTCATTTAACGTGTATTAAATAGAGGAGAAGGAAATCCAAACATTTGGTAGTAGGTGGCGTGCATTTAATGCACTAACGGTCGAATTTTTTTGACCTTTGAAATTAAGTTGCACTCGGAGTCGACTTCGGATGCTTCTTCATCCAAGTCATAGACTGGATTCAAGTTGGATTGTGACTTTGTCCTTTAGCGCTTCGATCTTCTCGATTCAAGTTTCATTCGGGGTTGACTTGGTCTCAGACTTGACCCAAGTCACAAGTGAAGTCGACTTTGCTTGTGACTTCACAACATATTTTTCTCATTGGAACTTTTGGTACTTCATGGTTCTATGACATATATCCCTTGTCTCTTCACTTTACTACATTAAGTGTGTTCAGCTATGTATATAGACCTTTGTTCCTTATAATCTTTGAGCTTGATTATGTCCATTTGAGAGTTTATTAATGGACTTGTGGCTTAGATCTTGAATCATATCAAAATAATGCTACTTGACCTGTTCTTGTCATCCTTAGGCTTGAAACTTCTTAATTTTTGTAAGGACCAGATATTTTATTTTATTTTATTTTCATTATAATCCTTCTCTATTTATGAGATAACTTATGAACATGCCACCGGAGTTTATAATGTTAATGGATGCATAACATATATGAATATAGTATCTAGGGAACATATAGTGCATATATGCATGTATTATGATCTTAGCACACTGAGTATAAATTTAAATGTGTATGATTAGTGTGTCATTATTAAGAACTATAACTATTTTTTCCCTTCGCAGAGTAGGTACAGGGTTCGACCTGACCGGTCAGGTCGCGGGGGTGAAGGGGGCAGCGCCCCCGGAGAAAATTTTAATTATTAAGTTGTAGGAGCAAGAAATTAAATTACTAATTGCGACCGGACCCGACCCATGCCCCGACCCGACTCAATGGATTCTATTAACATAAGCGGCCGACGCTCTAGGGCTTCATTTCCCATTTCGCGCCCGACCGCGTTTTCTTCTTCTCCTCTTCTGGTTCTTCGCTCCTCTTCTACTTTCTCTTCCACTCAATTCGAACCACCCGTGATCTCTCGAGAAAAACTATACCAACTACCT
Organism: Annona cherimola; assembly: GCA_030490835.1. Taxonomy (NCBI): domain Eukaryota; kingdom Viridiplantae; phylum Streptophyta; class Magnoliopsida; order Magnoliales; family Annonaceae; genus Annona; species Annona cherimola. The sequence continues at coordinate 29,027,125 of CM059971.1, read as the reverse complement.
TGAAGGTCATAGATCCTAGTCCAGGAAGCTCCAAGGCTCCGAATTTCTGCAATCCACATCTAGGGTCGCTGTTTTGGGAGGAATCACGATCAAGGTAAGTAGATGTCGCTCCTTCTCGATTTAGTGATGAAATTTTATGTTAAACACGATGTGAGGCTAGAGAGAATGTGTAGCTCCTGACGACTCCATGGTATTAGGCATAGGGTTCGTAACAGTTAGGGCTCATGGGGAATTTACTTTGAATGTGCGATTTCTATGATGTAAAAGACTTCTTAGCAGTTTTTATATTGTTGGAATGTGACGTGAATTGATTTGCCCCAATCGAGAGTATGAATTGAAAGTTCTTTCATTTCGCACCTATCATGTGTTTGATAAAATGCTTGTGTGACAGATCTATGTGTTGAATCTGAATTGTGTTGATGTTGTATGCGTGGTTTGCGACATGTTTCATTATCTGTTAAGTATGATGTGTTATCTCAAATAGTTGGTTGTAAGGGTTGTTCATGGCCCCTGATTGACATGAGGAGAGGGTTGTTCATGGCCCTTGATGGACATTAGTAGATGATTGGTTGTGTTGTTCAATTTGTGTGTGTGGTTATATGCATACGATCTTGGGAGTTGGTATTGGACCCATATGTATTAGCTTCATCACTATATGAGTATCCATCATTATACTTATTTTCACTTTGTGCTAACCACTATCTACTTACTGGGTCTATTTAGACTCATATCGTTTGTTATTGTGCTTTTAGATCGCAGGTCAGATGGGAAACTTAAGGATGTGACAAGTTGAAGATCAAACATGAGAGACCATAGCACAATATGTTAATTTCAGCTTTTTTAGATTTGTGCTCTTTTTTATAATCATACATGTAGACAATTATTTAGGCGGATTCGCTTTGACAACTATAATGTATTTGGTATTTCAGATTGGATTATAATCCTTGTTGATGCACATATGCATGACTATTATATTTGTTTGATGTGTAAGAAAAATATTTAATGATTTCCTTCTATATGAATGTCCTTATTATATGAAGATGCAAGTATATAAATAGGATTGAATGTTACAGATTGAAATGTTATGAATATCAGGTCATGTATTCCATATTACCCCTTGTATGTTATGGGGAGATGCTGCCGAATTTTTCTTAGATTGTGTAGTACTCATTGACTAGTTATTGAGTAATTCTAGGAATGGGGTGATACAGTTTTAGCCTTCTTGTACTCAAGTTGAATGTTGGGGTCGACTTAGTTTGCTACTTAACTCAAGTCATATGTTGGAGTCGATTTCATTTGGGACTTTACCTAGTCACATGTCGGAGTCAACTTGAGTTGCGACTTGACTTCATCATACTTAACTTTGAAAATTTGAAATTCACTCAAGTCGCTGATGAAGTCGACTTGGGTTGCGACTTAACCCAAGTCGCATGCGAAATCAACTTCGGGTATAACTTGCTTGCTCACGCATCCGCAATTTCAATACTATCGAAAAATGGCCCTTTGAAGTCGATACCGAAGTCGACTTGGGTATCAACTTGACCTAAGTGGATGCTTGAGTCAACTTGACTTACAATTTGACTTGTTATGTTTTGAATCTTGTAAACTTTGAACTTAAATCATCTCACACACACGTTAGTATCTTAAAATTTCTCAAATTGAGTTGTTAATCATCAAAATATAGATTGCACTTGATTTGTTATTCGTTTTACAACAGTCTCCCCCTTTTCGATGATTGACAAAACCAATTTGAGATTCTCCTTTCTTTAAATAAATGAATTTCTATAACTTGTGAACTTATGTCATTCTTATTGCAAGTCACATTAATCCCAGTCAATAACTCATTTTCAATGTTTTATTTATCATGGTATTCAAACTAAGCCATTCATATCATTTCATTCCATTGTCCATTATCAAAGCATTTAAAGCATTCAACCATATCATTCATTTAGCTGAAATGTCATGTCATTCATGCATTCATACCAAGTTATGTTTTCCACAAAACTCTCACATATTGACTTAAGTATAGCCTACCCAAACACTAAAACTAAGCTATCTCAAACCTTCTCTCCCCCTTTTTGTCAATCACAAAAAAGGAGCAAAGTAGGTGACTTTAGATTTGTGAAAAAGAAATAGTGAAATGGGATAAGGAAGTTGTTCTGGAGGGAGCATTTGACGAATTAGTACGTCATATAGAGCTTTGGAGCCAAAGGTAGGAATGACAGTAGATGAGGATATAGGGGATGAACAATCTTGAATAGTTGGATCGGCAAGAATTGAATTTGCCTAGTATGGATCCAAGTCAGGCAAACTGGGAATAGGTTGACCTCTCCTGTCGCTAGAGCCAAGATGGTATTTAATATTTTTGAGTTCTTGTTCCAATTTGTCTTACCTCCCATGCATTTCCATTAGAGAGATGTTAATGGACTCAAGTTCTTGAAAAATTCTACTCTCCATAGCTTGAAGATATTCTAGAATCACATTGGAGGTAAATGGTTAGGTAGGAGAGTGTGCAAAGTAGTCAGTGGCCTAAGATCCTCAAGGTGAACAAGATGCATGAGATGTAGGGGCTCATTGAGCAGTATGTGGGGGTGGTTTTGATTGATGGGAATCATGATGAAGTTGAGCCTCCCCCTCAAATGGAGCTGCCTCTGTGTGACGTTCCTGCTTGTCTTGAGCTTATGGAAGTTCTCCTTCCATTCTAACTTATAGTTGTGCAGCCCTAAATGCCTCAAGATCAATCTTCATTTGGGTTAGTAAAGCTTTGATGATGGTGTTTATTGGTTTCAATACCTTGTAGGGTTCCACGTCCAGACCAATGTGAAAATGGTCTAGATCTTAGTAATCCATGTTACATAAGGCAAAACTCTTCGTGGATTGTCCTTTTTAAGCTCTAGTACCTCCAAGAACAATCAAGGCAAGCTAAATATGACCCTATTTGCCATTTTGCACAAGATCTTTGCCTCTTGGGGATTAAGTTGGTTTCTTCCCCTACCTTCGGGATAAATGCAATGGGCTATGAGTAGTCTAAAAACTCTAAACTGGGGTGGAAAATTCATACAATGCAAAATTTTTATATTGGGGTGGTATTTGTTGTTCCTGGTTAAGTGATTGTACATTTGGGTGAGTATAAGACCTGCAGAAAGTGAGTCTTCAAACATAGGAACGCCTAGAATGCGGCTCACATTACTATGGGCATTAAATTCACCGGTTCCCTGTCTTAGGCCCAAATCAATTTGCACTCCTTTGACATAAGTATTGAAGTTCTCATGATCCCATAGGTAGTGAAACAGTCTCGTGAGATCTAGTGAGATTGGTATAAATCTTTCTATCTTCCTTTAACAGGGCAGTTTAACCTTGAAAGTGTAACAACCCTTGTATACCAAACTCATACTCATGTAGGAATTGAAAATCAATTATTTTGGAGGGAAATGTCTTCCTCTCATAAAAATATTCACAGAAACAACTATGTTGCCGTTCATTTAGAAAATATTCTACCGGTATCTTTAAAACTTAACCCCTTGGAGCTGGGGTACCTCTTTTTCTACTGACTATTTCAACCTCACCACTAGTATCCTCTTGAGTAACCTCTCTAGGAATAGATGTGGATGGGTTACCTTCCTGGAATCAGACCCAACACCCCATGGATGTGGTGGCTTCGTCCCTAGCTCGCTTGGACAGAGTCCACTGTCATCTTGGGACATCCTCTCGGGTAATCGACTTAGAGGGAAGAGAAACAGGAAGCTTAGATGGTTTAGAGATGGCTTTAGGTTCCATGAGAGGAATGAGAAAAGCTAATATCGAGATTTGAGGCGATTGGAAGGTGGAAAACCAAAAATTGAAAGTTTGAAATGGGGGTTTATGGTGTTTTCGATTTCGAGAGGATGGGAGAATCAGAGCCGGTGCAAATGGAGAGAAGAAAGGAGAATGGAGGCCCCAAATGATTTCATGCCTAAATTAGGTAAGCTGAATCGTTGCCTGCGAAATCGACTTCAATCCTAAGTCAGATTCGGAGTCGACTTTGGATGAGTGAGTCATCATGGCTCCACTAGCCCAAGTAGAATACGCTTCTTATGTATTACCCATTTTACCCATACCAAACTACCATATCATTCATCAATTGTATCAATCACAAACAACACTCATGCAACAGTTTTGCAATTTTAAACATGTTTTAGGCTTCAATATTAATTATACTCATTTCATTTCTAATTTTATAAAATGAATCACTTCCTAATGGTTTAGTGAAAATATCCGCAATTTGATCTTTTGTTTTGATATATTCCAAGCAAATATCATGTTTTTAACATGTTCTCTAACAAAGCGATGCCTAACATCTATATGTTTGTTCTAGAATGTAATATGAGATTTTTAGTTAAGAAAATAGCACTTGTATTATCATATCTAATAGGTATATCTTTATAATCTGTTCCATAGTTCTTTAATTGCTGCCTCATCCATAATAATTATGCACAATAGCTTCTGGCGGCTATATATTCGCTTTCGTAATAGATAGAGTAACACTAGTCTATTTTCTTGAAAACTAGGAAACCATCATATTTCCAAGAAATTGATAGGTTTCACTAGTAATTTTTCTATCTACCTTGTAAGCGGCAAAATCTGCATCTGAGTAGCTGATTAGATCAAATGTTGAACTCTTGAGATACCAGAGACCTAGATTGGTAGTATCGATCAAATATCCGAAAATATTTTTATAGCTATCATGTGGGATTCTTTAGAATTTGATTAGAATTTAGAACACATGCAAACACTAAATCATATATCTGGTCTAGATGCAGTCAAATACAACAAAGATTCTATTATACTTCTATAGGTCTCTGATCAATTGGTTTATCCTTTTCATCATTGTCAATTTTGATTGTTGAGCTCATGGGAATATTTGCACCTTTGCTATTTTGCATTCCAAACTTTTCGAGCATTTCTTTGACATATTTAGACTAATTAATGAAAATTTCTTCATTCGATTGATTGAATTGCAGTCTAAGAAAGAAGTTGAGTTCACTAATCATGCTCATTTAAAATTCATTATGCATAAGCTTGAAAAATTCTTGGCATAAAAATTCATTAGTAACACCAAATACAATATCGTCTATATAAAGTTGAACAATTAGTATATCTTTCTCTTTGTATTTAATGAATATGGCAGTATTGACTTTTCCTCTTTGAAATTCACGTTCTATCAAAAATTTATTTAACTTTTCATATTAAGTCTTGGAGCCTATTTTAGTCCATACAAGGCCTTGGTCAACTTGTAAACAAATTTTGATTGATATTTTCTTTAAAACTAGGAGGTTCAACATACACATCTTTATTGAGATATCCATTCAAAAATTCATTTTTATATCCATTCGAAGCAATTTGAAACTTATATGAGATGCAAAAGCTAGTAAGATGCGTATAGCTTCCAATCTAGCCATAGAGGCATATGATTCTTCAAAATTAATTCTTTTATCTTGAAATACCCCTTGACCACAAGTTTAGCTTGTTTCTTACAACAAGTCTACTTTTATCTAGTTTATTCCTAAAGACCCATTTGGTATCATTAACCGTTCAATCCTTAGGTCTAGGAACTAGGTGTCGCACTTGGCTTCTTTCAAACTGATTAATGTCTTCTTGCACAGCAATGATTCAATTTTCATCATTAAGAGCTTGATTAATTGAATTTGGTTCTACTTTAGATACAAATGCGAAATGTCTACATATATGTTGCTTAAACATTCTAGTTTTCACACATTCATATATGTCTCCAATCATTTGTTCAATTGAATGATCGTTTTTGAATTTTAGATCCTTGAGAGGTTTGTAGGGAACATTACTTTCACTAACCTCATCGTCTAGGCTTTGACCTTGCTTTGATTTTTCCTAATTGCTTTTCCACTTGTAGTTTTTCAAAATTCTCTGATAGATCGTCTACATCACTTAGCTCATTTTCTTTAGAAGTTGGGTTAAATTCATCAAATATAACATGAATGGACTCTTCAACCACTTGATTTTTTTGTTGAAAACTCTATATGCCTTGTTATTTGATAAATATTCAATAAATATTGCTTCATCACTTTTGACATCTAATTTTTTGAAGTTATCTTTTCCATTGTTCAGTATATAGCAAGTGCAACCAAAAGCAAGAAAGTACGAAATATTTAGTTTTCTACCTTTTCATAGCTCATAAGGAGTCTTTTTCAAGATTGCATTAGTGGTAACTCGATTTAGAACATGATAAGTTGTAATTATAGCTTTACCCCAAAACTACTTGGATAATTTGCTTCATTTAGCATAGTTATAGTCATCTCTTGTATTTTTCTTTTTTTCCTCGTAACTACTCCATTTTATTGAGGAGTTCTTGGTGCTTATAAACCGTTTATTTTTAATTTCACTATCATGATTACTTCTAATTGTTATAATTATATTTTGTTTTTTATTTTGCACAAATTTTGAAAAACTAATAAGCATGGAATAGGCTTCATCTTAGCTAGCTAATAGCATTATCCAAGTGAACTTGAAAAGTCATCTATTATAACAAAAACATATTTCTTTCCTCCAAAACTCAAAAAGTCGGACTGTCCATAAAGATCCATATGTAGTAATTCAAGTGGATTTGCAGTAGAAACTTCATTTTTTTGGTGAAAATAACATTTTTGATTGTTTGGATACTTGATAGGTCTTATAAATTTTGTCTTTATCATACTTGAGTTTTGATAGCCCTTCTACAAAACATCTTTTTCACACTTTATAGACATGTAGGGAAGCTTTCAGCTCGAAGAAGAACTTATAGAAAGAATGGATGAAACGACACTTTAGCACTTGCAACCAAAGGCACAGTTCTTCTTGAAAATCTCCTTAATGAGCACTTGAGTACTTATAAGTTAGAAGGTGGAAGCTTAATCAATGTTCTAGCTAACCTTCTCCACTTCATTTGATGTGTATTAAGTAGAGGAGAAGGAAATTTGACTGTTTGGTGGTCGGTGTTGTGCATTTAATGCACCAACTTTTAAATTTTTTCGACTATTGCGATTCAAGTCGCACTTGGAGTCAACTTCGGGTGTGACTTCACCCAAGTTGACCTAAGTCGCAGGCTGGAGTTAACGTGGGTTGCAACTTCATTCTTCAGCATTTTGATATTCTCGATTCAAGTTTCATTCGGGGTCAATTTGGTCTCAGACTTGACCTAATTTGCAAGTGAAATCAACTTGTGTTGTGACTTCACAACATATTTTGCTCCTTGGAACTTTTGGTACTTCACAAACTAGGTTTTATGATGTATATCCCTTATCTCTTCACTTTATTGCATTAAATGTCTTCAGCTATGCATATAGACCTTTGTTCCTCATAATCTTTGAGCTTGATTTTGTCCATTTGAGAGTTTATTAATGGATGACTTGTGGGTAGATCTTGCATCATATCGAAATAAATGTTGCTTGACCCGTTCTTATTATCCTTGGGCTTAAAACTTCTCGATTTTAGCCTTCTTGTACTCAACTTGAATGTTGGGGTTGACTTGGTTTACTACGTAACTCAAGTCGTATGTTAGAGTCAACTTCATTTGGGACTTCACCCAAGTCGCATGTCGGAATCGACTTGGGTTGTGACTTGACTTCATCATACTTAGCTTTTGAAAATTTAAAGTTCACTCAAGTCGCCAACGGAGTCGACTTGGGTTGCGACTTAACTCAAGTCGCATGTGAAGTTGACTTCGAGTACGACTTTGCCTGCTCACACGTCCACAATTTTAGCACTTTCGAAAAATGACCCTTTGAAGTCGATACCGAAGTCGACTTGGGTATCAACTTGACCTAAGTGAATGCCTGAGTCGACTTGACTTGCGACTTGACTTGTCATATTTTGAATCTTAAAAACTTTGAATCATAAATCAGTTCATGCACACGTTAATACCTTAAAATTTTCTCAAATTGAGTTGTTAATCATCAAACCATAGATTATGCTTGATTTACTATTCATTTTATAACAACATGGGTCCATTTCTATGTATCTCGGTTACGCAGAAGCGAAGTCCATGCAAAATAATTGAATAAAATGCTTAAATAAATATAATTAGTTTACATTGAAAATCATGCAAAAATTTCCAACTATGACATGCATGGACGTCCAGTAGGCATGCATTCAGGTATGTTTTTCTTTAGTTAGGTGATTATTAAATTATATCTTAATATATATAAGACCATTTTACATGAAGTCTCATGGGTAACTATTTTTTAATATACACTACATTATGGATGGGTTAGATCATAAAAATTATGTTTAGAAAAATTTTAAACAATTAAAATTAAATAAATTTCATGAATTAGTTTTGAACGTTTATATCTTAACCTATATTAATTAAACGACTAATTTAAATCGATCAAAAATATAGATATATTGAATAATGAAAATTTATTACGTAAAGAAGAAAAAAATAGTTATTTTGAACCACCTAACCTGCCTTTTGCGTCCAGAGAGAGATTACTAATCCATGCAATGTAAATTCTATATTTTATTTATTAATTAATTATTATACATATATAACTCTATTTTATATGAAATTTCATGAGTAAGCCTAAATTAATGTACTCTATTTAGTGAGTTAATTAGATTATGTAAAATATAATTGCAAATGGAAGAAAAAGTAAAAATTGAATGAATTGTATTAGTTAATTTCAAATGTTTATATCTTAACCAATTTTAATTATTTTAACATGAAATTTGATATGAACAACTAATTTAGTATGCTTTAAAATACAGATGGGCTAGATTATGAAAAAATCCTTTGAAAAGTTTTAGATAAACAATTTTAAATTACATGCGGCAATATATATAATTGTCTTTTGTAAAAAAATGCAACTGGACCAAAGGATGCTCATAGGCCATGCATGCTTAAGCGTGTTCATTTTCAGTTTGACCCATTGTTCGCAATCTTACCGCAAGTGCACGGGTCGTAGATTGTAGTATATAAATTATCGTTCCACAGGGAATTCAAGACTATAAATTTTGCTTTTAAATGCTTTCGTGTCGGTTATGGAGAGAATAATGCAAATAAAATAGAAAAGTGGGAAGCAAATTAGTAAATAAAAGGGAAAAGAAATTTATAGAATGGGAAGAGAAAATTGCAAATTATAATGAGTAGAGAAAAATGAGAGTGCGGGTACCTAGGGTCTAGGATTTTACATGCATCTTTTGTAACGGGTAGTGGTATAATTATTTAATTTGGATATTATTTGTTAAAGGAAAACAATCTCTAATTTATCCTTGCACACTCTCTTGAAACCTGCAAGGCGTATCCTAATTTTCTTAATCACCCATTCTCATGGGATTAAGTTAATTAGAATCCACTAAGATCTGTGGTTTGTTCATGGAATTCCTCAAGGTTATCATGCCTATTCTCATGGTCTTAGATTTTCAGGTTTAATATCTTGATTATCGTATATTAGGTTTCCACCTCTCGGTTCCATCACCTAATATATGGAATTATGCAAAAGTATGGGCCCCTGTACATAGCAAACATAAAAATCACAAGATATTAAATTAACAACAACATCCATCATAAATGAACTAAAAATCCACACAACATTGCATTGTACGCATGCTATGTTCTAAACCCCAGATTTAGGATTTAGCCAAGCATGTTTAAGTTCAAAATAAAATTAAAATTACAAACCATCTTAAACAAGACAATTAAAATTTAAAAGGAAAAAGATAGAAAAGCTTATTGGTTTGAAGCCCCGATGGTGTGTCGATTGCTCCACACAATTCGCGGTCTGCCTTTTTACCCGAGCTCTCCACCTTGCTTTCGATCTCTTTCTTTCTCAAAATTATGCTATACTCTTCTTCTAAAATCCCTGCTAAAATATTTTGCAGAAGTATTCTTGCAGGGATTTTCTTGTGATTGCTTCTTGGAATTTTTACTGTCACCCCATGCTGCTCCATGCCACCTGATGCTCTTTTATAGCTGAATAAGTGGGCCCCCTCACTTCAATGCATTTCAAGTTATTTGTGATGGGAATTTTGTTGCTGAATTTTCCATCTCATTTGCTGCTGCACATAATTCACGTGAATGGAGAGAGGCAGCTGCTGAAAGTGGGGCCCATCTCATTTGTTGCTGCTCACGTGAATAATCAGCAGCTTTGCTGCTGATTTTGTGGGGCCAGCTGCTGAATTTATGGACCGTGGAATGTGATGGTTGGGATTTAATGGGCGGTGGAAATTTTGCAGCTGATCTGCTCATGTAATTTATCAAATCAGCATTTTTAATGAGCATCAATGATTTTGGTGGCCCACTCATCACGTGAAGTTGCTGATGCCTGCACTTGCTGGATGTTGCTTGGACGTGAATGGCATTATGGGCAGCAGCTTCTCGTGGGGTCCATGAGAAAAAAATGCATTAAAAAGATGCAGCTGATGCATTCACGTGACTGGCCCACTAAATGAGCTGCTGGGAAATAAATGGAATGTGGTCCATCTGCTGCAATTCTCGTGATCTGATGTTGGGTTTATAAAAAAATATTGCTGCTGTGAATTCTGAAGAAAATGTTGCTGATGGACGTGATGGCATTGTTGGTTTTGGTGGGCCATCAAATTCTGAATTTATTGAACGGTGTGGGCAGCTTGAGATCCACGTGATTTGCCGATGTGTCCAGCAGCATTGCTACTGGACGTTGATTTGGTGGGCCATCATCACGTGATCTAGATAAAGCATTTTCTAACGGCCTGATGTTGCTGATCATGTTGATGGGTGCTGCATTCACTTTTGTTGCAATTTGAAGTGGTGGTCAAATGGCTGGACACATTTGGACGTGATGGATGACTTGGATTCTTGCATGATTTGATTTCCATGTGGGACCCACTTTGTTTTCCTTGCATTAATTTGTCAAAATTATTAGTGGGTTATTATTAAAAATAAACCCATTTAATTTCATGGCAACAAATAAAATATAATTTCAAGCCAAAAGATTATAAAATTTGTTTACATTGCTTGAAAGTTGTAAAACCATATTTAAAACCAAATTTCATATTAATTTCAATTAATTAACCACTAATTTGGTATAAAATGTCCTTAAAATATAATACCAATTTTCCACTTATCAAATACCCCCACGCTTTAACTTTTGCTTGTCCTCAAGCAAATATAAAAGAATTCAAGAACAGATTGTAAAATTTCAAAACCTTGAGCAAAAATTGCATGTTTGGCTCATCATCAAAATTAATGAGAGTATTAAAGAATTTTAAACATAATACTTATTGAAAATCTCAGATAACAATCATTTCTCATATGACTAATACTGCATACATTGTACCTAATTTGTTTTCAATCATTAAGAGTTAAAAACTCCCGCAATAAACTCTTAAATTATCAGATATCTTCCCTATTTAATAAGTTATTCAATACACACAGTCAATAATTCAAGTGGTAGTAGTGTAGAAAATATCAGTTAAATTACCTCATATACATCTCATCAAATTTTTACATTTAAATTTTCTCAGCCAACTCAATTAACCAATTCGTAGGATCATAAGGACTTAATAGGACAACGGTCAGGTGAGGCACATGAAATGAAATTTGAACCGTCTCTGTATGACTTGAGTCTCATTTTTCAACAGGAAATAATGCTACCCCCACACTTAGTGCTTTTATTCTTCTTTTCCTTTTTTTTTAACCTGTTCTTATCCTTGGTTTATATATATATATATATATATTTAAACCAAGTCTGACAATAATTTTCCTCATCATATTTCAGGGTATCTGGGAAGTCATTATTTGCACTGCCAGGAGATATTATTCCCTGTTTCATTTTTCAGCTTAGAATTCAATTCCAAAGTTGGTTCAATGAAGTAGGAATTTTAAGTTCAGGCTCAAAAGGGGTAGACAACCGTTATACTTTTAAAGATAGGCTCATCATGAAAACAAAATTGCCTTAATCATGTCCATAAATTGGTTTAGTGGAGTTTTGGCTTTGAAAATTTCTTCAACCAAATTTTTTTTTTTCATGTATATGGGAAAATCTACCTTCTTAAATGACAATTGTGTGTATTAGAAAAACTTTTAATAAATTAGAGAAGATTACTCTGATATCGAAAGAAAACAAGATCTGTTCTTAGGTATATCAGTTTCTTCAAGTGAGTTAGGATAAAAATCCAAGTATTTTCAACAAGTATATGTTCAAAAAAAAATTTAACATCTCATTAAGCTTTAATTTTTCCTCAAAAATGTTGAAATTCCACGTATGGGTTGCTATCGAGACATACAAGAGCTCAAAGTGGGGTATATTTTATCCCTTTTTTATTTTTTTTAGAATAATTATAATACTCCATATTCACCCCCACACTTGAAATTGACATTGTCCTCAATGAAAATCATGTCATCAAAAGAACAGGAGTAAATGTTCAAACGTGAGATGTTAACTTCCCTGTTTTGGAAAATTGAACCGAATTAGCATCCCACGGTGCTTCCTTCCACGTAGAACCTGAAAATAACCAATACAACTCAAAATAAAAAGTATCAAGATTTCTAAGAAATTAAAAAAATAAATAAAATTAAAACTTCCCTAAAAGAAAATTTTTGGGTTGCCTCTCAAGAAGCGCTTGGTTTAAAGTCTTCAACCTGACTGTAGATTTTTATTTTTGTGGCGTGGTTTCGCAAAAGGAGTGGATGACTCCTATTGGAATGTGATCCCCTGAGAAGTAGGGTTTGAGGCGTTGTCCATTGACTTTGAATACTCCCGTCTTTTCACTCCAGACTTCGACAGCTCCATGAGGAAACACTTGTAGTACTTTGAATGGTCCTGACCACCTCGACTTCAATTTTCCTGGAAAAAATTTAAAACGAGAATTAAAAAGCAAAACCAAGTCATTAGCTTTGATTACCTTCTGACGAATGTGTTTGTCATGCCAAAATTTTGTTTTCTCCTTGTACATCTTTGAATTTTCATAGGCGTCTAGTCGAATCTCTTCAAGTTCATCTAGTTGTAGTAGGCACCTTTCTCCTGCAGATTTCAGATCAAAATTTAAAAATTTGATTGCCTAGTATGCTTTGTGCTCCAATGCTACAGGCAAGTGACATGATTTTCCATAGACTAGTCGGAAAGGTGTTGTTCCGATCGGAGTCTTGAATGCGGTAAGATATGCCCAAAGAGCATCATTGAGTTGCCTTGACCAATCTCGCCGTGTTTGGGATACCGTCTTTTTGAGTATGTGTTTAATCTCGTGGTTCGAGATTTCAGCCTGACCACTTGTTTGTGGGTGGTATGGGGTGGCGATTTTGTGTGTGACCTCATATTTCTTGAGCAGTTGCTCCATTTGCTTGTTACAAAAGTGGCTACCTCCGTCACTTATGATTGCTCGTGGTATACCAAATCTGGTAAAAATGTTGCGTTTTAAGAATTTAGCGACCACCTGCGAGTCATTTGTTGGAGAAGCGATTGCCTCCACCCATCTAGTTACGTAATCAACCGCCAGAAGTATGTACTGATTGTTGAATGAGGATGGGAAAGGTCCCATGAAATCTATGTTCCAGACATTGAATGGTTCGACCTCGAGAATGCTTGTGAGTGGCATCTCGTTTCGCCTTGAAATGTTTCCTGTCCTTTGGCACCTGTCACAGGTTAGTGTAAAAGATCGAGCATCTTTGAACAAAGTGGGCCAGAAAAAACCTGATTGTAAGACTTTTGCTGCAGTTTTGGTGGGACCCATGTGTCCACCATATGGTGAAGAATGACAGTGATAAAGAATGCTTTGGATTTCTTCGTTTGGTACACATCGGCGAATCAGACCGTCGCCGCATCTCTTGTAAAGGTATGGGTCCTCCCATATGTAGTATTTCACATCCGCCATGAATCTCTTTTTCTGTTGATAGCTGAAATTGGATGAAATTTCTTTACAAACTAAGTAACTAACAATGTCTCCATACCATGGCATTGATGTTTCTTTTAGTGCAAGCAGGGATTCATCGGGAAATTTCTCGTTAATTTGATCATTTTTAGTTAAATCCATTTTCTCAGTTGGTGGTAGTCTCGACAGATGATCAGCTACCACATTCTCTGTGCCCCTTTTGTCTCGGATTTCAAGATCAAATTCTTGTAATAGCAAAATCCAATGAATTAACCTTGGTTTGGCATCTTTCTTGGCAATTAAATAGCGAATGACTGCATGGTCTGTGTAGACAATCACCTTTGACCCTACAAGAAAAGAACGAAATTTATCAATAGCAAAAACAACAGCCAGTAATTCTTTTTCAGTGGTTTCATAGTTGACTTGAGCATCATCTAGAGTTTTGCTTGCATAATAAATCACTACTGGCTTGTTGTCCTTCCGTTGACCCAAAACAGCTCCAACCGCATGGTCCCTTGCATCACACATGATCTCAAATGGTAGGTTCCAGTTAGGTGACTGTATGATTGGGGCAGTGGTCAGAGCCTTTTTCAACTTGCAAAATAAATTTAAACAGTCATCAGAAAAATTAAATTTTACATCTTGATTTAGCAGGTTAGTCAGTGGCTTAGCAATTTTAGAAAAATCTTTAATGAAGCACCGATAGAAACCGGCATGTCCCAAGAAACTCCAAATTCCTTTGACTGAATTGGGTGGCGGGAATTTTTCAATGACTTCTAATTTTGCCCGGTCAACCTCAATACCTCTGTTTGAGACTAAATGTCCTAACACAATATCTCTGTTTGAGACTAAATGTCCTAACACAATCCCTTCCTGCACCATGAAATGACATTTTTCTCAATTCAACACCAGATTGATTTCTTCACATCTCTGTAAAACCTTAGATAGGTTAGACAAGCATGATTCAAATGTAGTGCCATAAACAGAAAAATCATCCATAAACACCTCCATTATGTGTTCAATATAATCAGAAAATATGGCCATCATGCATCTTTGAAAAGTGGCAGGTGCATTACAAAGACCGAAAGACATGCGTCTGTATGCAAATGTGTCGTATGGACAAGTGAAAGTAGTTTTCTCTTGATCCTGTGGGTGAATAGGAATCTGAAATTAGCGAGAGTACCCATCTAAATAGCAGAAGTAAGAGTGATTGGCAAGTCTTTCAAGCATTTGATCAATGAAAGGCAAAGGAAAGTGATCCTTTTGGGTTGCAATATTTAATTTGCGATAATCAATGCACATTCGCCAACCCGTGACTGTCCTTGTGGTTATAAGTTCATTTTTATCATTTTTTACGACAGTCATACCGCCTTTCTTTGGTACCACATGTACAGGGCTTACCCAACTGCTATCAGAAATAGGGTAGATGATTTCGGCATCAAGAAGTTTTAAAATTTCCTTTTTCACCACTTCTTTCATGTTTGGATTCAGACGCCTTTGAGGTTCAATGTTTGTTTTACAATTTTCTTCCATTAAAATTCTGTGCATGCATAGAGAAGGATTGATACTAGGTAGGTCATTAATGCAGTAGCCAATTGCCTTCCTATGTCTTCTTAGTACATTTAATAGTTCATCAACTTGAGATTCGGAAAGATTTGCGTTGATTATGACTAGATAAGTATCGTTCAGGCCAAGAAATGCATACCTGAGATTTTTAGGAAGAGGTTTAAGTTCTACCTTTGGTGCTTCTTCCTTTGTTTTTGTCGATGGAGAAAAATTGAAGTCCGCATCCAACTTTTCACGAGGTGAGTCGGCAACCGCTGAGATGAAAGGGCTTCCATCCAAGAGAGCTACATAAGCAGATAGTTCAGGGCTATCATTTTCAATAGTTGCACCCTGAATGATACATACCTCTATCAAGTCATCATTTTCTTCAATCGGCAAAGGGTTGATGATATCGACCCGTAGGCAAGAGTTATCGGTTGATAGATGCTTTGTTACCTTAGAAAGATTAAATTCAACCTTTTCATCTCCAACAGTTAGTGAGAGTCGGCCGTTCTTGACGTCTATGATTGCTCCAGCAGTGGCTAAGGAAGGTCGTCTGAGAATGATCGGGATTTGGTAATCTTCCTCCATGTCGAGGACCACAAAGTCGACTAGGATGAATAGTTTCCCAACTTTCAAGGGAACGTCTTCAAGGATGCCGACTAGAAATTTAATTGATTGGTCGGCCAGTTGGAGAGACATAGACGTTGGTTTTGGATCACCCATGTTCAACTTTTTACATATGGAGAGTGGAATTAGACTTACACTGGCTCCGAGATCACATAGCGCTTTTCTGATTTGGACATTCCCAAGGGCACATGGAATGGAGAAGCTTCCAGGGTCCTTCAGCTTCTCAGGTAACTTGTTCTGCAAAATAGCGCTACACTCCTCAGTGAGTGAAATGGTTCCGTATTCCTCGAGTTTTCTTTTGTTGGATAGCATGTCCTTGAGAAATTTTGCATAAGCTGACATTTGGGAAAACATGTCGATGAAGGGCACGTTTATTGACAGGTTTTTGAGAGTTGAAACAAACTTCTCGAAATGCTTTTGGAGCTTAGCCTGTCGTTGCCTTTGTGGAAAGGGGAGAGGAGGCTGGTAAGGAGGTGGTGGTACATATGACTTTTTCACCACTGGTTCTGATTGTGGCTCCTCTTCTTGCTTCTTTTTCTGCTCTGGGTTAAGCAAAATGTATAGATTCATGTGACGCATTATTAAGCATATAAAATTTTCTTTAAATAGTTGTGGAATTTCTATGTTTATATGCATTCTTATTGAGTAACATACTCATACTTTAAAAAAAAATTTTAAATATAGCTACGCAGGCAATAAGTAACGAGGTAGGTACGAGTACAACTGGAGGCGAAACATATTTCCACAATTTAGCTTTTCACTTATTAAATATAGATTATATTTATTCAAGGGCTTGTAATATTTTAGAAGATTTTCATTATACTTGTGATATAAGATGCTTGTATTAATTTATGTTATTTTAAAAAAATTAGGGTGAAATTTTGTGATTTGGCGTAAATTGATTCCTGCAGTAAGGTAATTATTGTAGTACCCTGTGTTTGCGATGCTACATTGCCAATCTATTTTGTTAGTTGGACTAATTAATTGGCTTATTTTGTAACACCCCACTTTTTTGAGGTGTGATGCATGAGGTCTACTATGTCAAATCTGAAAATAAAATCTCCCAAGACGAAAATAGATACCAAGATGCAAAATCATAAAACTTTTAACTATTACATCTTAAGTCTATTCCTCATGGAGTTATAATACATATTCAGTGTCTTTAATCAAAATAAGTAAGCATTATAAGATAATTTCAATAAAAATCTAAACTTCGTTGTCCTTTGCTTTGCTAGTTTCACCTTTTTTCCATGTTAATGAAGGCTTTAATTTATCATTGTATCTCTGTGTTTTCACTGAAAACAAAACTATGCGAGCTGAAAGCTCAGTAAGTAAAAATATATTTTTAAAAAATTCATTTTGCAATCATTTTGATTTTTTTAAAAAACAAACACAACATCTATATTGTCTTTTATACACAACAAACTGTAGTTAATAAAAATATCTTGATACATGTGTACACATATGTCAATTTGAAATCATGCATTCCCACTGTAGGTATTGTCATCTACTTGTGTTCGCGTGCAGCCGTGCTACACATTCGTGAGCTAGTTTATCTTTTTTGGTAGTCCTGAGGTCGCTACCAAGGTATTACTATACTACTTTACTCCTTGGCGACAAACTCAATATGCAATTATGCATCATGCTCGTGCATTGTGATTAATACACCACTTAAATTCACTACTTAACATGATTTTGAAATAATAATGCTCATATTTGAATAAACCAACTTGAAAGAAAATTTCAATTTTAAATAAATAATCACATTTCATAGCAAATCACAATATTCACATAATATTTTCAAAGTCATGCTTTGGTAAAAGTTTACTTACCTTTAAGTAGACTTTAAAACTCTTCTTTTCCAATTTCTTGTAGAAGCCTCAAGTCTCTTTCCCTAATTTTCATCACAATATGTTCATTATTTTACTTTAATTTTCATAAATATTATTTAAAATTTCATTTATGACTTTTCCAAAATTTCTCATAATTTTAATCGGTCAAAAATTCTATTTTCTCCTATTTATACTCATATTATTCCACTTTTAAACAACTGTATTTCTTATATATAAAATAAATTTGGACTCATACTTCTTTAAATACTTATTTTACATCTTTCATTTTTTTTAATTTTTCAAAATTTATTTATTTATTTTTATAGCATCACACCTTTTAAATAATTTCATTTTTTAAAAATTATAAGTTTAAACTCATTTAAGCTTCTAAATATTGACTTTAATTTTCTGAGTATTTTTCATAATTTTCCAATTGGCCGCCGGTGGGCCGTTCCGATGGGTCGAAATTTGGGCCAGGCTAGTGGATGGGCTGTGTGGGCTAGGCTTGGTTTATGAAACTTAGGCTTAGTTTCTGTGGGCTTAAGACTAGTGGACTTGCTTCTGGTCTTTCTAGTTCTCTGGGCTTGTCCAGATGAGCTTAGCCCACCAGTCTAGAAATTTTATTTATTTATTTATTTATTTCAACGGTTCATATTCTCTGAATATAATAACTTATATCTCTTAATATTAATCTTCGTTTGATCTGAAATTTTAGGGGTAAGCTTATAAAATTATATTTTATAATTTGGACGGTATATTTCTCAAAATAACATCTCTATCATCAAATTTAACATAAATGGTTTAATAAAGGGTTAAAATTAAATATCACTTCAAATAGCTATATAAACTAATTTTTAACAGAATTAGTTCATCATATGTACTGTAAAATATCTCAAATAATGTTTGTAACGGGTTAGATTATTATTTTTGCATATTTATTTTCCTGTAATTATTTTTTTGTGTTTTATCCTTAAAATACATATTCACCACTCTAAATCTTCATAAAATTTACTATATCTAAAAATCTATAAGTCCGATCCAGTTGAAATTTTGTAGGCTAGCTAGACATATAATTATCTCATTATTGTACGGTCAAAATTCTCTGACTATGCCCAGAAGTATATTTATTTTATCATATAATATTTTCTACCCTTTATTTGCTACTTCTCATTGAAATAAGTGAAATTTCAACATCAAACATTTCTATAATACTCCTATGGCTAATTATACATGCTAAAAATATTATGAACGGATTAGATCTGAGAAATGAGTTGCATATAACATAATCTTAACGAGATTAACCAAAATATTATTCTACTTAACTTACCTTCAAAATCCCCTTTTTCCTCCTTCGTCCACTCATCCCTTGCTCAAGTTTTCCTTCAAATGGCCGAACCCATTATTGGTTTGCTAAACGGCTGAGATTAAAGCTATTAATCTTCACCATTTCATGCATAGCCCATTATTTCATCCGTTACCTGCATGGCCCACCGTTTCTTGAAACGGTGGCCGTTACATCGTCCAACTGACAATTCCTTTTTCATAGTCTTAAAAATAGAATAGGTTATTTTAAAACTTTCCAAAATTTGTAGGACCCCAACATCTCTAGCATTGACATCCCACTTTGTCAACAAGAACTTCCCTTCCATTGGTTCAAAATTTCTATGATAGTTTTTAGATGAATATACACTCTTCTTCTACATTTTTCTGGACAGAAGGAGGGGATAGATTGGGTAGTTTTTGCACCTTGATTATAGAAATGTGTGTTGACTCGTGACGATTGTTCCTCTTCTCCTACATTCTTCTCGTAGTGCACAAACGCCAAAAAAAGATCTTGTCAATATTGTTCTCTTTAGCCTAGTAGCTTAGTTGCAAAATTTTAAAATGCCCCACGCTATATTTAACCTAAGACCCACTTATAAACCTCTAGGAACTTTCTTCCTTTTTGATGTGAGATTTGATTTTAAACTGTTATAAACCCATCATCTTCTACATGATTCGTCTACATGATTTGTCCTCAAACCATAATCCAACTTTAGGCTTCTATCTACAACGTTGGCTTTTAGTTACTCAACTCTCTAACTCTTCAAACCACATCTACTTGAGGAGATCCACTCTGATACTACTTGTGAGATACAAACTTAGAAAAATGATTATGGGCCCGTGGGCTATAGGCTTCACTATGTAATATTGTTATCTTTAGCTTGACAGCTCAACTGCACAATTTTAAAATATGTTACACCATATTTAACCTAAGACCCACTTATAGACTCCCAAAAAAATTCTTCCTTTTTGATGTGAAATGGTATAGGGCTATTACGCTTATCAGTATAAATACTTACAATTAAAAATCATACTTCTTTGTACATCTTTATTTTGGGATGGGAATATGATGTGGGCATGGGTGGAGGAGAAGTTGCATACTTTAAATTTAAAAAGTGGTATTGGAAATGTAAACCAGATTGTATTTAATTGACCATTTCGAAAACAATGCAAGGTGAAAAAATCAATATCTAATTGAAAATTCAAAGAACATTTAATTTTATGGAAAAAATAGATTTTTGGACAATAAAGAGGCACAAAATTATGATAAGATAGTCTATGATCATTAAGTCAGGCCTAGTCTTGACTCTTTTAAGGCCAGCTTGATGAACCTCTAATAGACATTCTAGTTACTTAGAACTTGAGTTTGAGAATGACCCCAATTGATTCATGGATATGGTTAATGGTGATATATGATGAAAAATTAACAAATGCAATGTGAAGACCAGAATAGCTTTCAAAAATAGTATTAGTTTTTTACCTAAGTTTAGCAAGAAGCCCATGTCTTTTTACATTTGTTACAAATAAATAACAAAGCATTTATATGAAAATTGTCGCCTGGAGTGTTGAGGGAAATCAAAAACCACTCTAGTTTGCTAACAAAAGGTATAATTAACCAATCATTAGAATTTCTTAAATTTCTTTGAATAAAATCAAGAAATCATCAATCATAAATGAACCATAAATTAAAAAAGATGTAAGGAGCAGTATACCTTCAAATAAATTTTGTAGTGCCTTGTGTGACCCTTCCATATTCTTGAAGTTTGGTGTGAGACAACACAAGTTTGCCCAATAAACAACATTTTGAACATTTAGTACAATCACTTAGTTATATCAGTCATGTATGATGCCTAGGAACCAGGTCTATCATAACTAATTAAAATAGACCCCTTTACCACTAATATTGATCTCTAACTAGTCATGTTAACCAAGCTTCTGTTCACATATTTAGTTGCAGCATTTAGAATACTAATAAGATGATTGTCAAGTCCATTCCTTGTGAAATGTTGATTATGCTATGCATAGGCAACTAGAAATAAACTCATGGACATGTATGACTCAATGTCAATGAAAAGAAGTTGAATCTATGGACATTTTGGGTAGAGTGGAAGCTTGTAAGGTTACTTGCAAGATCCACCAATATTAAGATATGGGAAAAAATGGCTATGAATGGCAATAGGAGTCATTTCAACTTCAAGATTTTTAGAAGAAAGGATAGAAAGGAAGAAGCCAAAACAGATATGGTTGAGGCCCTAATAGGCAGTAGAGACATACAACATAGTTGGAAAATTCACTTTTACAATTTTCATAGTATGCATTATGTCCTTTTATGCATAAAAAAATGTTGATTGAGACTCGGATGTTAAGACCATGTGTATTGCCTCTAACATGTTGTTTCCATATCTAATTTCATGTAGGTGGACCTTTTAGATAACGATTGGTGGACCAAAAGTAGATCTCGACAGTGGAAAGATCCTTGCTACACCAAGGTCGAAAAATATTGGCCATGACTTGACTACAAAGGTGGTACAACATCTTGGTCGTCGCATTCAGCGCAAATAAACTTGCATATAACTTAGTAGCAGTGGATGCAGTTTTTAGAGCAAGAAGGTTTGAAAATTGACACTTTTGCTAACGTATGTGGAAGAAATAGAAGAAGGTTAAAGAAATAGTGCCAAAGAAAAAATGGAAGCATGTACACTATTTTTCGAGCGTGGATCATAGAAAGAGATTCTATAAAAAAAATTGACTTTTAGATTCTATAAAAATAATTGACTTTCAAGGACCATGCATGTGACAAGGCACATTGACTTCGACAATTTGAGAAAATATTGCTTCCCATTTGAAGAGTGGATAAAGTTCCAAGAATTGTTTGATCTACCAGATAACATTTACCTCGTATACTCACTCTTAGTGTGCGTGTGTGCTCTACTCTAATGTTCTTGCAAGGGGTACTCATCAATAGTGTTGAACAGGGATATTAATCTTGGTAGAACTAAGGTGGAGGTAGTGGAAAAGCCATTTGAAATCCTACAAGTGCTAATTTAGGATTATGCCATGCCTACGAATGCCTTTTATGACTATTTTTAATGACATTATGGGGAGCGATATATACCACGAAAGAACACATGACATCAAGTATATGGTTCTACCTTTAGAGATAAAGGGTGTGTTTGGTTGAAGGTAAAACTTTTGATGAAAAGTTTTTGAGATAGAAGTTGTCACATTGATAGAAAATGATATGATATAATAGGAGTAATGATGAGAAGTAAAGAGAATAAAGTTAAAATAGATAGGTTAGTTGTATAGATAGTTGTGTAGAAATGATTGAAAAGTATGGTAGTTTGTATAGGAAAATGTGAAAAAATAATTAAAAAATAGAGTAGTTATAGAGAGTGAAAAATTTTAGATTGAAAAGTTTTGGTTGACATGTTTATATCCCAAACAAACACACCCAAAATTACCATGACGTGTGGTGGATTACATTATTATTCCTAAGAGAGGCAGAAGAGATGCGATGAAGTGACAGAGGAAAAAATGATGTGGATGATCAAACACTTCAAGAGAACGAATCCAGTCTATTGTGGTCGCAGACGACGCAGTAATCCGAAAACAACTAATGATTAGGATGCATAGAAATATGAGGGCACTCCGAACTTAATTTGACCAAGAATGGTCTCTAAGAAGGCAGATGAGGCTAGAGACAATGTTAATGATGACGGTGATATGGGTGATTGAACAGAGGAAAGGAGAGATGAGGACATCAATTATGAAGAATCTCATGAATCTTCAAGGGAATATGAATCAACCCCTTGTGGCGATCATCCTCCAACTTATGGACACTGGTGAACTCCATAGGTTTTATAAAAGTAGAGATGGAATGGGTGTTCAACCGTATGTTGTGACTGCGTTTGAGAAGTTCCTACATGAATGCATGTAACACATGGATGATTCAACTACCTAGCTATGGATGGAGGTTGTAGATGTACAAATATGTCTGTAGCAACCATTGGATCATTGTCCATCTAGTACCTACACCCACATACTGCGGCCATTATCCAACTTGCAATGGAAGATCTTGTATATGCAAATTTCCATGACAATGTAGCAGCTAAAGGGGCACACCCACAACTAAGTGCTCTGAACCATGTAGATGTCTCTTGTGAAATAGTTCTGAAACTAATCTCTTCGAAACAACACACCACTATAGATGATATAACTACAGGCATAATCCAAAAACCGATGACCATAATATATTTCATCAGTAGATGCCGACTTCGAGATGGAAGGTCATCTTCATAGATCCCTCTGTGAGGGGTCGTTTTCCTAAGTAGACACTATTGGTATAGTCGAGTGACATTCACTCTCATTTTAGTATGATGTTGTTGTTTATTTTTCTATCATGAACATTTCGCATCTGTTGGTTTTCATATCATTTCATGTGGCCACACATAGTTCCACATATGCAAACTGTCGACCTATTTCCTATTACTATGTTAAATCTTGCTTTTGGCCATGTTTTATTGAGCACTATCAAGATGAATTACAATATCCATGAACGAATCCTAGCGCATTATATCAAATCTTCGCCAAATTCTTTTTTATGAGAATTCTTAAATTTTCTACATGAATAAGTTACAAGTTATCTTATGGACTGAAATGGTATAGATGTTAATCTCACAAAGTTATAAAAATAATCCATATCTCATGTCATTTAGAAGTCCTTTTTTTGTTTTTTTATTTTTTTGCCAAGCATCATGCATCTTTGTATGAAAACTATTTTCAAACTTTCACAGACCCCAGATGCTATTTCTTTGCATGTTATGGAATTCACAAGGCCAGAATCAGTGATGCATATGGTTGGAGACATCTAAACTAGTTGATGTGTCTACCTTTATTCATGTATATGGGATTCGTTCTTCAATTCTTTTTTATAGTATTCTACGAAGCGATAGATGGGTTACATATATTCATCACATATTGTACCTAAACAAGTTGTTGCCTAGGGTAGTAGCTAACAAATGAAAGGCCGTTATCATGTGGAGTTGGTGGTTAAAGCTGGTTGGATGTTGACCTTTTTCAAATTGTGTAGAGGAATAGTTTGAGATGATCTTGGTGCATGATATTTTATTTGTTATTATGTTTGTATGACGCAGAGACTAGGAAATTGTTGTCATGTGATGAAAGTATTTTTCACATAGCTTGCATGGAGTATATCAAGTTTTAGGTTGGATGGAATTGACAACACCTGATTAAGTCTTTATGCATAAAATAGCTTCTTCATAATTAGTAGAATGATAGGATTCCATGATTATAATGCGCATATTTCTCTAGTAACAAGAAATAAAATTCTCACTGCATTTGCAAGCCCATCCGTTTTAATTAAAACGTTCGCTATAGAACATAGATACTACAGATTGTTTTACACATTTTCATAGACCGAAAAGGAAACAACTTTATACTTCCAGATACAAAGAAAGAAAGTCACACACACAGTGTAGTCATCACACATGAATACATCATTAGGTGGTTCACATATATTGGGACTATTGTTGCTCTTATATTAGGAAACGATCATCCATTTATTCACGAGTTAATGAAACATGAAACCACGATTGTGAATTTAGCTTGCTATTTTATTTTATTTTGACAAAGATTTAGCTTGCTATTTAAGCAGCTCAATTTCCTTCAAGGCAATGACATGTTCCTATCAAGCAAGATCTAACTCTTTTTTCAGAATTCTTGCTTCCATTACTACCACACAATTGCAGTCTTCTTCATCATTATGCAATAAGTGCCTATCAGATTCATTAGCCCAACAGAAATAGTTGCATCTTATAGACCCTTGTTGCAATATTCAAATTGTTGTCAATTTATAACTTTTAATTCGATTGCAATTAACAATAAAAAAAAAGTAGTATATTACTTACTGCTCATTGGACAACAATAAAATCATCTATTAGAGTTATTTACGGTTTTGTACGTGAATAAATCACAGTAGTCTTGACTGCAGGAACAAAGCACCCAAAATTATCCTTGTGAAGTTGAACCCATATCCATGGATCATGACAATGTAGTTTTTCTCAATTTTGGAAAGATAGAGTCAACTACTTGTTAATGCCTTCTTAGATGATATGTTTGTTTATTTGCTTGAAATCATTTTGTTGGGGTGGTATATGTGAGTGAAGAAGCCTCCAACTAGTCTCATTCAGATAAAGCATGTTGGATACTCAAAAAAATCTCTCAACAACACATCCCATGCAAAGAATGGATTCAAATAGAAGAAAACGTGTCATGCGAACAGTATGAAGGGATGGAAAACATGCAAAAAATTGGTAAAGTATACCTTAATCCAGCACTATTAGACCTAATCTAGCATCAGATACTAGAAAATAATTGGATATACTAAAATTAATGTACGGTGCTGATAAAAAAATGACTGCCCAATGACATAGAAACGTCAGAACGGTAGTGTAAAGAACGAAAACAAAAATTTTCAACTAGTGCTGAAGGGATTGCATAGATGATGAGGAGGAAGCCGCCATGGTTCTATACCTTAATCAAAGGATTCGTGGTGCCGAAATCGGCCCCAGATCGCTTAGGCACTTGCATTAGCTAGAAGGGGTGACACTGATTTATAGTTAAGACTAATATGAACAGTGCGTCAGAGGCAATCGGATGGAACAAGTCAAGAATCCCATTTGGGTCGATTTGATTGAGGCGTTCCAACTGATAATGCAGTGAACAGTTAGACTGTTGGTGTAAAATCAACTATCATTCGGCAATCAACAGTCAGATCATTAGTCCGACTGAATGACCTGGCCAAAAATGCTCCAACTCGGTTGCTGTCTGTCGATTCCTTTCATTAGACGGTCTAAAGCGTAGTTCAGAAACTTATACCATAGTGCTTTCAGTTCGACATATCATTGAGCTTCAGTCTGGCTAATGATCCGACTAAATAAAGGTGGAGATAGAAATTAAGATGGTAGTTACGACATTGATATCTATGCATCCATGTTACTTGCAATGGTCGAGCTTTGCATCCGAGGTGTTCTAACTGTTACCATCCACATCCCATCCGTGTCCCATGCTAATCCTATAATAATCCCAACATGATATGAATAAACCGGCCTATTCAAAATGATCCAAGGGATTGGGATAATTTTTCCAATTCATCCATATCTCATACTAATCTTATCCTAATCCCATGCACGATATGAATAAACCGGCCTATCAGAATGATCGAAGGGATTGGGATGGTATTTCTTATTTTCGGATAATTTTTCCAATTAATACAACTCATCTTCTAATGCAACCACTTACATTTTCAATACCACTTTTCCTATTTCCAATACATAACAACCCCTCCTCATCCTATCTCACCATCCGAATTGATTTGATCATTCCGAACATTCAATTTGCTGGTTGGAATAGTGGGCCGTACCACTATGATGATTAGCTGAGTTGCCTAACCATTTGGAAGTAATTCCACAATGGGTGTCGAAAATCAGTATAGCATCAGATCTAATATCGGTGTGCCTTTACACGAGAAATCAGATAGAATGTTTGATGTTGGAATCTGGTTTTCTTTATTTATCATTACTTAGAAGTTCTTTACTAGTTTAATCCTTTTTTCGTTGTTTTTGTTTGGAAGATTTACTAAAATTTTGTAATTTCATTTGGCTGTTAAAAGGACGATAGGAGTTGGAATGATTGAACCACTTTGCCCATGTTCAATTATCAAGAAAAGGGATAAAATGAAAGCCAAAGCTGCAAAGATAGTGGGCCAACGGAAGGATGCAATTGAGCACGAAAGTATATGGAAGGTGCAAGCATGTATTCTTTGGAACACAGCACTCGATATGGCCACACGGGATGCTGTGCATGATTCCAGAGAACTAAGGGATTATAAAGTTAAGATGGATATTTGTGGATTAATCTGGATGCAGGGGTAATGCAAAGAACAAATTTGACCCAATATGTATTTTTCTTTGCCGACCCATGGGCCTTTCAAGTAGAAAGGACCTCGGGCTATTCACATGCGATTAATCATATGGCAGCTTTCATAAAAAATTTATTATTTTATTTTTTCTTCATAAATATATTTTTATATAAATACATACACCAAAATTTACCATTTTACAATATTTTTACTTTTTTATTTTTTTATTTTTATAAATATCAATTCAAGGGTATTTAAGTTGATTTCACCCTTTAAAAACTCTATTTTTAAAAATAAAAAATCAATATGTAAAAATATTGTAAAATGCTAAACTTGGCATATAGTTTCAATACATTAGGAAAACATATTTATGAAGAAAAATAAAAATAATAAAAAATAAATATTGCATGAGGGCTACAATGAGAATAATTATATGTAAATAGCCCTCAAATTTAAGTGCTTAAGCAAAATGATGGATTGACATAAATGAGCATTTTTTAGGGCCTCCTTTTTAATATATCTACCCTGATGTGAGAGATAGCTAAATTGATGCAGATTCTAATTTCAATGAATCAAGATGGCTAATGAATTCAAGCTACTCATCTGCTGATCAAGCTATTGATTCGCTGACTAAGCACTTTTTGTGTGTGTGTGTCTGAGGGGGAGGGGGTGTTAATGGTCATAGTTAACTAACCAACTCTTTTGTCTAACTCATTTATAAATGGATTTGGATTAGAATTTTTGAATAAATGATTTATATTCCACCAACCTATTTAACAATTTAAATAAATAAACAGATTATGGTTAAGATTTAACAACTCGTTAATGTGTTTAGTAATCCTTTTAACTCACTTAACCTATCAACCAATTAGTAAACCATTAAAAGGGGTATATACATATTTTTCGTAAATCCTAAATCTATTTTTTCATTTTAGTTTTTTATTTTCCTCCTTCAATCTATGACTCTATAGTGTTTTTGTTGCTATCATGCTGTGGCGTTGCTATTGTTATCCTTGCTACCATTTGCAAGTGTGACTTATCAGATTTTTCTTGCCTCTCTACCACTCTCTCTCTCTCTCTCTATGTAATCATTCTCCTCTTCATCTCTCTCTTTGTTTTTCTCTCTCTTTGTTTTCTCCTTTTTCTTTCCCTCTCTTCTTTCCTTCATTTCTTCTCTCTCTCTCTATATGTAATCATTCTCCTCTTCATCTCTCTCTTTGTTTTTCTCTCTCTTTGTTTTCTCCTTTTTCTTTCCCTCTCTTCTTTCCTTCATTTCTTCTCTCTCTCTCTCTCTCTATTTCCGATTGTTCCTCTTTTCATCTTTATTTCAGTTTCCCCATTTATATCTTTTGTCTATCTCGCCAAGTCACCATTCTTCTTTAAATTAGCTTAATTTTGACTTGTTTTCAATATACATACATAATATATTAACAACCAGCAAACCTATTTGTTAAATAGGTTGTAAATTTGTTAGAGTTGATATTTCTTAAATGAGTTAATAAATGACTTAGGGATGCAATTTTTTAAATGAGTTAAGATTAGAATTAAGATCTAACTCGTCAAAACCAATGCATTAACACTCCTACATTTGTGCAGAAGATGGATGTTCCTTACCATGACATCTTTGATACATTGGCTTCTGCCAAAGTTATCGTGTAGAAATTCCGTTCTTTTGTAATTATGAACCATAAAATTAATTTTTTGATATCGTAACGAATCAAATAATTGCCTGATGGATTCAAGAAACCATCATGGCTTCCACTATTTTGCTAAATCAATGATGAGAGAACTAGATTAACAGGCCAAGACATTATCACATGCATGATGTTGCAGGGATTTTCTGTGCTTTTGGTTGAAAACCGGAAAGTATCATCATGGTCATCCTCATTTATAACTGTTTTCGGCCTAATTAGGGTCAGTTACATGGATTATATTGACCATTTTTTGTTAGAAAAATTATCCAACGCAAAGGGTTATACGAAAGATTAAAATGTGCACATTTTTTTTTTATGAAGTGCACATTTTTAACTATATCTTAGTACATATTTTGCTCCTTTTTTTTTTTTTTTTTTTTATCGTGAATACATATTTTACTTCTAAGTGACATTGATATCATAATCTACTTCAGGCCTGTTTGGCATAGCGTTTAAAAAGGGTTAGACTTGCTTTTGCAGAGCAAATGTGATTTTAGAAAAGAAATCTTTTTCTGGCTAGGATTAGATAATTTACCACGCATTTGGTCATTTTCTGAAATTTCAAACGAATCTAATGGTTTAATGGCCTAATGGATTAATTTTTGTGGTCCAAACTATTTATATGTTTAAAAGTGCATGCTTATGGAAGTATTGGTGAGCCATAAAACAAAATCGCTTCGAAGTGAATATTTTAAAAAAATTAACTTTCAAGTGATTTAGTTTTATAGCCTATATATATGCTTTAATCAATGTTATAATTTAAAACATAACTTGTGATTTGGACCTCAAAAATTATTTTGTTATGTCATTAAAACACTTAAATTCTTTTGAAATTTCATAGGAATCAATTCCTTTAGATTGGTTTTGCACAATGCTCTCAAATCATGGAGCTTGCACAACTCAGCCAAACAGGTTAATTAAGACTGGAATGACTCCGAGGCCATGTACATAGCATGCAATATTGCTCCTATTTTTACAATGAAGCTATTTCCCACAACAAAAGGTGAAAAAAGCTATAAAAAAAACAATTGTAATAATGGAGGTACAACTTAAGTAAGATATTCTTGAGCCGACTTGTTAAATATCTTAATAAGTTCTTCTATTTTTCTACCAGTAGGATAGAGTATGTTTTAATTAAAAAAATGCCAATTCAATTAAGATAAGGTAGATTTCAAGATCTAGGTGCCTAGAATGACCAGATTACTAATATATATTTAATATATATTTTGTGAAATATCTTTTCTAATGAAATATATAAATATATTCTTTAAATATATAAAAACTTGTTTAATTGATCTATTACTTAGTAAATTTAATAAATGTATTCCGAAATTTATATTATTATTATTATTATTATTATTATTATCTGAATTATAGGATTTTAAGTAAGACTTCTAATAGAATTATAGTTTTTCAAATATAATATAGATATTATTTTAAAAAAAAACCAATTTCAAAGTAAAATTGAAACCAACTTCACCTTCAAACATAAGTAGGGTACGCTTGGAATTAACCTAACCTAAAATAGGATGTGATAGAAATTTTTGCAAATAGGATAAGAGTAAAGTTACCTCAAATCAAACTTACTTGACCTAAGTTGTATCTTTGTATAAAAGTAGAATTCCTATTCCATTTGATAAAAATCACATCAGCTAAGTACACCTTTTTTTGTAATCACGTGTTCCATTCTTGCATGATGTTTTAATTATACCAGTTAGTCTTTTTTAATTTACATTGCCCTTTGTTTTTCAGAGTCGAGTTGGGTTGGACCCTGTTAAGGGGAATCTATCCTGTCTTGTCTCTCTATTCACTAGATCTAAAACAGAGACTTTGTTTAAGAGAAATCGAACCCCTTACTGCTTGAATGAACAAGCATTTGTATATCAATTGATCATTTAAGGCATGTTTTTTATTTGAAAAAAGAAAAAAATTGTAATTCTAACCGCTTCATAATTATATATATATATGTAAAAAAATCCAATTCAATTTTTTTTAAATAATATTCCATGCAAGCAATGAAATGATAAAAGAAGATAGCATTGTTTCGGTTGCAATGGAGATACAAAACTGTGCCACCAAATTCTGAAATATGGTGGGTAGCTATGATCCCATCAGGCCGGCCCATTTGCATATTTTCTTTATTTTTTTCGTTTTTTTTTCACAAAACTGTATCCTAAGTGTATTTGATTTATAACTAATTTTTATAATTTTTTAACATGTGTATATATTTTTAAAATTTTAAAAATAGGGGTATTTTACTCATTTTCATTTTTTCAAAATGACTAAAGTATCCTTGATTTTGAAAATTCAAAAAATATATATCTGAACGAATAATAAAATTTATTATATAAATCAAATAAACTTGGAGAACAATTTTACAACAAAAAACGATTTTTTTTTTTTTTTATAGAAAAAAGCATGTCAATGGGCCGGCCTTCCCATGTGGCCGGCCTTATGCAATCGTCACTCAATTAAGGTAGTGTTCTTCTAATCAACTAATAATTATATAGTTGCATCTAAAAAACTAATAATTATATAAAAAAGCCCAATTCAAAATTTTCAGAATATTCCAGGGAAGCAATCAAATGACAAAAGAAGAGAAATACATGTATGACGATTAGTCTACCAATGTCACATATTTTTTGGGGGTTTGTAAGTGAGCTACAAAACTGTGCCACCAGTTCTGAAAAGTGGCGGGAGCTAATTAAGATAGGATTTCTTCATTTCTTTTTAAACTAAGTTTTTTTGCAGTATTGTAGAATCATCAAATGCTCAGCTGCTGGAGTGTAAGTGCTTAAAGGAGTTGCATCATCCGAGGAACTGCACCAAATCTTGTCTCTTACGTGCTGCAGTGTCATCCACGGTTGGAGCTTCTGTTCCTTGCAGGTAATCTCCACCTGAAGTTAGTCCACATGAAGAGGAGAAATCAATTGGGACTACATGAACAGCGCCCTATCCTCTTCGTTTGCCACAGATCATTACGAAAACCAGTTTTACTGCAGTAAAAACGAAGTAATATTTTAAGGGTTATGATTCAAAGGCCAGTTGTTTTGATTCATAAAACAGACTACATTTTGATTTTTACGTTAATATGAAGGTTGGATAAATCCAATCCATCTAAGATATCTGAAATTATTTATTTATCCAAATGCATGGAAAAATATTAGTCAAGACCCTTTATAATTATTGAATAATTTTAGATTATAACCCCAAAAAAACTTTTGATTTTTATTTCAATTTAAACCACTCTTATACTGATCACCTTAAGATATTAAATTATAGTCCAAATTTTGCTTTGATTAAGGGCTTGGGTGGATCAAAAATTAAATTTATGTTATATCTGGCAAACATATCACTATTAAAATGATTTAATAATTATATTGGATTTCGTCCAATCTTTCTATTAATGTGAAAATCAGGAATTTGTTAGTCACAGCTGGCTGTGTTGGGTCATAACTCGTTTTGAATCATAACACAACAACCATGTAGTTTTGAATCATGACCATATTTATATTACGTTTAGTAGCGCTTGCCAGTTTTTATTTATGAAAAGCGTTTACCAAATTTATGTTTACCTATATTTTCAATTAATTTTTTAATTAAACGAAAGAGTATTTTAGCAAGATCACTTATCACAGCATTTGGGTATTAATGTCAATGTCAATGACAATTAAATTATTTTTATATGTGCTAAAGATTTTAAAAGTCTTTTATTCATTTCAGAACTTTTTTAAAATCAATTTTATTTATGCCAATAATGAAGGTTGCATTTAGATTTTAACATTAAATGAATTTTGAATGAACAAAGATACCCTTAGATGGCCAATGCTAATCGTGCTTATGTCGTAAGCGTATTTTGTCCATTCACACATCATTCGACTTTGAAATCTAAGAATAAATATCCGTGTAATATGTATGAAATTGATTTTTAAAAATGTTGGCACGAATAAAAGATTTTAAAAATTATTGGTATAGATAAAAATAATTAAGTTTTTTATTGACATGGATATTAATGCCGTTGGCATTTTTCGTGTGCTTCATTACACTCTACATGCTTATGCCAACATCATGAGATTTGCATATGGATTCCTAAGTTTAGGAAATTTGAACTTCTTGACTACTAAGTTTTATGTTTATAGCATGTGTTCTCAAGTTTTGGATATGTATAGTTTTCGTATCTACTAGCGCAAAATTCTGACATGGTTAATTTAACTTGAAATGACTAAAATTCCCTTATCAAGTTTTAGTAAATATTTTTCTTTAAAGTTTAAAATATTTATATAATAAAAAATTCATAAAATTGGCCATCAAAATTTCAACCAAATGGGGAATCCGTTTAAGATTTGAGTAGAATTAAACAAAGATTTTTTGTTATTTAAGGGGGTGTTTGGCAACAACCAAAAGTTTTCACATAAAACTTTTTAGGGTGTGTTTGTTTGGGATATAAACATGTCAACCAAAACTTTTCACTCTCCATAACTACTCTATTTTTTAATTATTTTTTCACATTTTTCTATATAAATTACCCTACTTTTCAATCATTTCTACACAACTATCTATACAACTAACCTATCTATTTTAACTTTATTCTCTTTACTTCTCATTATTACTCATATTATATCATATCATTTTCTATCAATGTGACAACTTCTACCTCAAAAACTTTTCATCAAAAGTTTTATCCTCAACCAAACACACCCTTAATCTAAAACTTTTCATTCTCTACAACTTTTCTATTTTTCAATTATTTTTTTACATCTTCCTATACAAACCACCTTACTTTTCAATCATTTCTATATAATTACCTATACAACTAACCTATCTATTTTAACTTTATCATCTTTACTCCTCATCATTACCTCTATCATATCACATCATTTGACAATTTTTATTCTTCAAAACTGTTCACCAAAAATTTTATCCATTCCCAAACTCACCCTAAATAAAAATTAGTTAACAATGCTAGAGGTTCTCCATCAAAACAAAACAATGTTAGAGTTTCAGGTTAATCTAGGTAACCAAATATAAAACACACTATTTCTTCACGCACACGTAATCCTTAAGTAAGCTATCGTCACTCACAAAGGATAGGGCATAGCTGTCAAACCTGCCTACCTTCCTTTCACATCAAAGATTAAGGTGGAACCCACCCTACCTACATGAATTTGATGGGTATAGCCCCGCCAGTCCGCCACTGCCATTGGTACGTCAAACGTCTCTCTCGATCGTTTCTAGATCGTAAGGTTCCACTCTGCATGTACTTTTTGCAAAACAGACCTTATCACTCTGCTTAATTGCGGATTAATTAATTATATAGTCTGTGGTTTAGATATTAAAAAGATATATAATCTGCACGTTTAAAAACATTATCAAATGAACCCCTAGGAGATGAGATATCAACTCCATATTTTGTATTTTAGTATTATTCATTTAATTATGAAAATCTTATCATCTGTTTACGTAATATAAATTTGTTTAATACTATTACGTAATATGTATGAATCTATCTACAAATATATAAAATCAACATCATAGAATAGTTTAATGACAAATATCAAATTTAAAGCTATATTTTAACTTATCAAGAAAATGAGGAAAAATGGATTAAGATAGTTTGTCATGTTAAACAGAGGTCTCAAATGACACCGGTTAGCAAACCAAATTCTATCCAAGTAAGTGGTGGTTGGAAAATGAGAAAAATATCCAAAAAATATGAGTGGAAGTAATTAAACACGATTTGAAAATATTATTGATTATTGAAAATTTAATCTCAAATCATCAAGAATGACGCAACATAATTCATGTAGCCGACCTCACCTAAGTGGGAAATGACTTATGACGACGACGATGACAACGACGACGATGACGATGATGATTTTTGACTTATAAATCATCTAAAATACCATTTATGCGGATAAATTATTCTATAGATATTGTTACATTCTAACACATATTAAAAGGATTTAGCATTTTAATTATTTATGTATAAATATATTTTTATGTAAATGTAACCCATGAACATCTTTTTTTACTCACCACAAACATCTTTAATTTAGATTAAACTTGTCTTCTATCTAAACAAATGATAATAATACAATAGATGAAGTAGATTTTCTATCAATTTTAATATATAAAAATGGATGGAATTAAATGGAACCACTATGAGACTATAACATTTATTTATGTAGATAGTTTTTTGGTTACGTTCAATTTATTTAAGGTATATTTGGCAATCATAAAATTTTTTATCAATCTAATTTTTACTACCATATCTTTTAATTATTCTTTACATTTTTTATATAACTACTATATTTTTCAATCGTTTCTTTATAACTACTCGTACAACTACTATATCTATTTTAACTTTATTTTCTTGAGTCATTATTATTATCATTATCATATCACATTACTTCTCTTATTTAAAAAATTTGTATAAAAAATTTTTCTTTCAAAAGTGAATTCGTATACACCAAAAATTTTTTAAGTTAAAACTTTTCAGTCTCCACAACTACTCAACTTTTCAATCATTTCATCACATTTTCCTATGCAATTTTCCTATTTTTAATCATTTTTACAGCTTTTCATACTACCTTTTTCAATCATTACTGTTATTATATCATATTATTTTTTTTATTTTAAAAACTTTGCACTGAAAATTTTCTCTCAAAGTTTTATCATTTTCTAAATACATCCTAAAAGTTTTATCAAATGTCAAACACTCCTTAGTTATAAATACTTAGCTGCTCAGAGTAAAGACATTAAATCATTGTTTTAAGAACCTAATAGAATCAAGTAGTTGGACTATGAACTGGTCATGTCGCAATTCACTGGCTTTTTCGATTCAACCATGGTTCGACCACCGGTTAGCACCGATCAAATTCGAAAAATTGAGAACCGGTCATAAAACTGATTCATATCCTGGTTCAATTTTCAAAAGATTTTAATCGAGATATTTGGCTGCAAATAAAAACATATTTTTTGCTGCAAGTAATATTTAACTACTTTGGCTGCACTTGATATTGGATGCAAACACATCTAAATTCAATTGCAAAAGGTTGCCGCATATAACCATTTTGGTCGTACTGGATGTAATTACCTTTTTACCAATAAAATGCAAATTTTTTTTTATTGCTATAAGCTAATTTTTATCACGGAATTATCTTCTTTGCTAATCACA
Organism: Annona cherimola; assembly: GCA_030490835.1. NCBI lineage: Eukaryota > Viridiplantae > Streptophyta > Magnoliopsida > Magnoliales > Annonaceae > Annona > Annona cherimola. Next base: position 28,991,146 of record CM059971.1, on the reverse strand, counting down.
AGTTTTTTTTTGGGTGCATTAAAAGTTGATCATGAGTTGATAATATTTTACACGGCTCAAACTAAAGGTGTGATTTGTAATTAGAAACAATATTACAAGGTCTGGTTTGCAAAAAAATCCCATCCGGCTTCGATTTTTGATAAATAAAATGAATGGATAATTCTAAATAAAAAATGAATGGATAATAACTATCCATTTTACTTGGAAATTACTTATCTAGCACACACTACAAACAGGCTAACATTTTGCTACATACTTTGGGACGCCAAGCATTTTTGCCGCAAAAGATACTATTTAGAGACAAAAACTTATTGTTGCTAAAAATTAAATTTTTTTATTTTAAATTTTAACATGAAAGATATTACGAAATTTTTTTAAGCTACGAATGTAACTTTTACAAACAACTTTAAAAAGTTTTCGCTAAACCTTTTTTAACTGACTTGAACAGGGCCTTACATTTTTCATGAATTACATATAAATTTTATTAACATGAAATTTCATATCATATAAATATTAATAGAGGAGAATCTAATGGATGAATTGCATCTGAAATAAAATTCAAAAACTAAAAAACAAAAAACCCAACTGATTGCACTATGCAAACTGATTCCATGATACTACTGAGAAATGATTACTGATATATTTAACAGAAAGGTGAGCAATCAACCTCGGAGAAAGGGACAAGAAACAAGCTAACGTTGCCAAACAACAATTGGAGTGTGAATTAACCTAGTTAAGTCCTGTGCACTACAAGAAATAAATTAGACTGTCATCGATTAAGATAATTTATTCGTCAGAAAAATTAAGCTAATTTCGTAGCTTATGAATCATGGCAATGATTATTTTGTTGCTAAATCTCTTTTGCAACATATGTTCGGCAACGAATTGGCAAAGAACATATATGATTGCTAAAATTATATGGAAAATGATACAGTGCACTTGGGTGCAAAAACCCATTTTTTAAAATTTTTCTTGAAATTTTTTTATAATATTGTTAATCTAGTTGTATTTAACATATATAATATTTTTTTCCATTTTTAGATACTTTTAGATTTTTTAAAATTAGTGGCATTTTCGTAATTTATGAATTACGAAAATGCCACTGATATAAAAAATAAAAAACAAATATCTAAAAATCTCCAAAAAAATGTTAAAAATTGATATATATGTTAAATACATCCAGATTAATAATTATATAAAAAAAATTCAAAAAAATAAAAAATAGGTGAACTGCACTCAGGTGCACTGAGGCTAAATGCACCCAGGCACATTCGTTCAGTCTAAAACATGAACTTCAACTTTTAGCAATAAATGGACTTCGTTGCTAAATCTTAATATTATTCTTGTGCGTAAATGTTCGCTACAAGAAAACAAACTTTTTGGCAACTCTACAATTTAACTGATCATTTCGCAGCCATTTGCATCCCGGCATAAATGGTCTTCTTTATTTTTATGAAACTACCTCCCACACAGGCGCCAGCATGAAACTGGACTCGAGACCGCGCCTGCCAATTTCTAACCCTTAGTGCATTCCACATCAGCTGCCGCTCTGGTGGCTTATAAAACTATTACTAGGTTTACATAATTCATAAAAATAAGTTTTATCATTTTAGAGATGCATACATATTTGGAATATCAGACATATTGATATATTAATCATTTTCAACCCTTAAAATGACTAAAATGCTCATGAGTTTTAGAAAGAAAAAAAAAATTACTATTTCTAACCGAACAGAAAAAGCCCCATTTTCACTTGGCTTTGGAGATCACAACCCACATATCACTTTACAATGTGATGTTGCTATAACTAGTCGCTGTGCAAAAGGCTTTAGCTATAAATTTTCAAAGGTGTTGTGTATACACTTTTTTTATTGGAATTACATTACATCTCAATTCCCTTTGTAATCTAGCCTTGAGACAATTTGTACAAGTTTTAATAAAGAGACCATAAGTTTCCAAATATCATTAGTGAAAATAATAAGCTCCCGCATATCAATAAGTGTCGTGTATACTCTTAAGTCACAATTTTTGTAATTAAAAAATTATATTTGTGATATCCATCACATTATTGTTACTATAAACTAATTTTTAACAACAACAATTATCTATATCGTTAAATAATATATTTTGCAACAAAAAATCTAACCATAGGCCAGAGCTAAAGATATGATGCTAAGTGTTAATTTTATTGTAGTGGCTATAGATAATGAGTATGAAGGACCTGTGTTTAACTCTTAAGTAAAAAAATGTAAAAATTTTGGCGCAACAGAAAAGCAATAATATCAACAATAATGTTAACATTTTCTGAATGTATTAGTCAAACTGAATATTGAAAAAGCAATTAGATGTTTAAGAGAAGATGAATCATACAAACCAATTATTTTTAGCGAGGTCAAGTGCAAGTTGATTTTGTGTTCATATTTGTGCCAATCAAACCATGCACGTGTCACATCAAGAATTATTCTTTTGTAGGTGTTTTCAGCTAAGATAATCCAGGGAAGAATATAGATCAGGTTTAATACTTTTTCTTTCTAGCCGCATATAATAATGAAATTTCCAAACCAATCAGAGAGAAAGGCTAACCTATAAAAAGTGGGAACCAAGTCTTCCGGGGAACACGAAAGTCGAGATGTAAATCCATGCATATGAAGACAAGGGAAGATATTAAATTATTGTGGCAGACATGCAAATACTTCCACGTTCAGTTCCTAAGTCATATATATGGGTCGAGGATGTGACAGATGCCCAGGTGGGAATACTCTAGGGTGCACCGTTGATCAGATTTGATGACGAAATCGAAACCCAAACCATCATGTGGTTTATCATCATTTTTTTAAAATTTGGTGCCAAAAATCAACTCAATTGGAATCTTAGGCAGGTCATATCTTCTTGAAAATACATATAATTATATGTAAATTATAAAAAAAAACTTGGATATATATTCACCGTTGCCTTGGAATTTTTTTATCTATGTATATAAGAACGATATTTTAAATGGTATAGATATTGTATTAAAAGCATTAAAATAGAAGAGATATAAATAGATAATATTTATCTTACTTTGATTTTATTTTTTTAAAATGGAACACATTCACAAATTTAATTTGACAAAGCTTGTTGTAATATATCTTGATTTTGCATTGCCTGAGTGGTAACGCTGCATGGCAAGCGCCTCGCGGCACTATTGGAGTGGGATGAATCCCTATAACCGGAGCTCCACTTTTGGTTGGAGCCGTGGTCTCCCTTTGTTACAGTGGATTGGAGAGCGTTTGGTCTCCTTTGTTGACAGTCAAGAGTATTTAGTCAAAAGATATTTGGGAATGGATTGGAAAGCATTTAGTCTCCTTTGTTGACAGTCAAGAGTATTTAGTCAAAAGATATTTGTGCTTCGTTTTAATATAAAATGGGATAAGTATGTAAGGATTATTGAACATAATTGAACTATAAATTCAAATGAGATGTAATATTATAAGATTGATAAAAAAAAAAAAAGCCCTTGTAATCAGGGTGCAACCTAATTATTTAGAGCAGAACAAGTTGAAAAACCATAGTATATCCCTAAAGGAGAACCTACATACATGATACCTCCCTATATATTAAGGGCAGAGATAAACACTTCGTTTGGTACCCACCAAAGAGATTTTTTAAAATCTTAACCATTCGTCTTGTTTGACAAAACATTTTATTTATTGTAAAACAAAATCATTTCAAATATGTAATACATATATATATCAAATTCGATTTAAAGTTTTGAAAGTTTGTACATGTACTGTCGAATGATTTCAAATTTATGATATGTTTTGAGTATATTAAAGTGATTATTTGTTTTCTAATTAATATAATATATTTAAATATGTCGTAATTTAAATTTTACAAAATGACGTTGATAGAGCCCAAACAAAACTAAAGTTTCTCCTTGTATGGAAAGTGGGATACGTTTCTTCTTAATCGCTGCCCATACATTAAGGCCATCAGTTCCTTTCCAAGCATGTCATTTGCACGTCTAGAACCTACGTTTCTAGAGATGCGACGAGAGAGGTAGGGTTCCATACGAAGACCTCTTCACATAAAAAATTAAAATGCTTGGCACATCAATGCATTCAAGTGGGTCACACTACGAAAAGAAACAAGTAGTCATGGACTTCTTTCAACGTATTAGTGTGGACACAGAAAGCATGAGGCAGCATGAAAAAGCTGGCTCCTACTGCATGCATATGCATGCTCACACACAAATCCTTGCAGGTGAATATACATGGGGCAGCGTGGAAAGAATTACGTACTATATTGTTTGTTACCTAGCTAAGTAACAACCACACACATATATATATGTATGTATCATATTTTTAATATGTTTTTGGTTTTTTTTTTCTTTCACTTTTACGTAAGCCTAAAGTATATTTAGTTTATGCCACGGGGTTGCAGTCTCGTGGTAAACCCATGGGCCTCATAAGCAAGAGGTCTAGATTTCAACACTTGTTGAATGTAGGTATAATGATTAAAAATTTTACAATTTAATCCGTCCTGTAAAGGAGTTTTATATTTCCCCCTATAGTGGGGGTTTACAATTTCTTTCTTATGGTGGGAATTTAGGCGAAATATTTCCCTCCATGGTGTGAGGGTAGATATATGTTTCATTGTAAAAATCTGGAAAACATGTTGTATAAATATATAAAAAAGTATAATTAGTTCATATTATTCAAAAAAGTATATTTAGTTTATATATAAAATTTTAATTTTTTGATTTTTTGTATGTATGTTTTATAAAAAAATTTTAAAAAATTTCACTCATCTTAGACTCCCTCAGCATATGAGAAATTATAAATCTTAGATTTTCAGATTTTGTAAAAAACTATATACAAGAACTAAACGCAATTGAGGCTTATGTAAAATTGAAAAAAACAAAAAACATATTAAAATATAAAAGGATGTTACTTAGCTAAGTAACAACCCATTGAACAGTATTATCATCGGTATGGAAATGCAATTACATATAGTCCATGATCATGTGATTTTAGCGATTTACCCTTCAAGAAATGCAATTTGTTACAACATTGCAATAAAATACATTTTTCACAACCTTTATTAGCACCGAAATATCTTTACTAACAAGAAAAATGTGTTTCCAAAGAAAAATGTTATTAATTGCGATGAAGTTTTATTGCTTTTATAGGTAACGAAAATTTTCATTACTTATGGTGATACTTTCATTGGCAAGGAAAAGTTTTCTTACTTGTAAAGATTTAGCAACTAAATTAAAATTTGATTGCCTAAGTACAAAAACTGTAGAGTACTAGCAACCAAATTTCCTCTTAGTAGTTATCATATTACAAATGCCACAAATGATTAACAACTAAATTCTTCTTTAACAACCAAATTATATTTTTATAAGAAAATTTTAATTATCAATAATAAAAATTTCTTAGTGAGAATATATATGATACTTAATAAAGTTATGCGGAATTAAAAAAAATAAATTTATGAAGAAAAGTCTTACGACATAAGATTTTGAGGGTTATAGGAGCAATAGGAAATTAATTAATTGAATTCTCTTATATATTATTTGAAATGGATTAGGTAGCTAATTAAAAATATTATGGATAATTTGCAAATATACTTACGTAGTTTGATAATAATTGTAAATATACCTATATAGTTTCAGAAATTGTAAATAATCCTTACATAGTTTGATCATAATTGCAAATATAGTGATACTGTTATGATGTTGTTACTACACTATTATGATATGGTATATTTGCAAAATTATGCAAACTATGTGGGTGTGTGAACTATCTAGATATATTTGCAAATTACCCCCATATATCTAGAAACTGGAGCTTAGATTGTCGGTGAGATTCCACCAATTCATTTCTGGAAAATAAAAAGAATTAATAATGAACGAAAAAATAAAGGGAAAAAGCTAAGTATTGTTGTCGACAGCCTGACGTTGCGTTGTCGTGATCATCAGGATTGGAAATGGGAAGAATGATTACTAACGATGCAAGTGTGAATAGGAATTAAAAAGTGGTATCTGGGGCCAGGTGTTATCATTTTCTTATTTCGGTTTCATTATATAGCTGATGGACCCACCAATACACCAACAAGAAATGTTTTAATCAATTTTGTCCATGACTCTTACATATGCTAAAAGTAGCATTTATATTGGGAGGCTTTCATAATTAATTTTTCACTAAACTACTAAATTTCCTAACTTATTATGGAATTGTTTAAGTGGAGCTTTTTTTTGCAAAATAATGCTGAAATATCAGCAATGCTAATAATTATTGTTAATAAAGTTTAGCTTTTAGAATAATAATATAAAGATTATAGAAAAAATTAATCTTTTAGCAATAGTGACAAAGAATGGTGCTAAAGTGTAATAAAAAAAAGAATGGTGCTAAAGGTTCTACTTTCTGCGAAGAACTGATAATTGTTGCCAAAACTTTAGGGCGAAAAAAAGACCTTTGGACTCATCCTCATTGGCAATGGTGAGAATATTTGGAAGTATGCAACTATATCATAGGAACTGCATTTGGTAAGGAGGAAAGAATCGTTAGAAAAATTTTCAAGCCATTTCATTTACACTTTTTGCTGTGATTTTATATCTTAATTTTAAAACTAAATTTTTATTGAAAATTTAAAATTATATTTATTTTTTCATTATGATCTATAATTTCAACTGTTCTATCACATTTTGTATATTACTATCCTTTTCCATTTTCTTTTTCCTTCTTATCATTACTATTATTCACTTTCTCTATGATTATGGCTTATCTCATATCTTGCAAATTTTAATTTTAAATATATCTATAATGTTTCAAAAATTTCTCTCATGCTCACAATTTTTGCACATTATTCCTCTTATAATCATATCGTTACTTGCCCTAAGTTAATGCCAATAATTCCCCACTTTCTAGTGATAATACATGTGCATGATTTCAGGCATATTACTAGATCGTCAAATCTGTTGCTCCATCTCCCCTACTATGGATGTGGCAACCATGATTGTCTTTAACCAACTATTGGTCACCTCTTTTGATTGGTTTTGATAACAACAAAATGAACTTGATGAAATGACCTTAATTTTGAATGTGCCGGTGATGTTAATATGTGATTAAGATTGATTTGTATTCTTTTACAAAATTTGATATTGAAATAAATATGATATTTTTATAAAATTATCTCTTGTTTGTGATAAGATAAAGCAATTTAAAATGTTACTTTGCATTGTTTACTGTGTATATTTTGAGAATAGAATATTATAAGAATATGCTTTGAGATTTTAAAATTGTAAATAGAATTTGATACCTATGCTGTTATGATGATTATGAGTTTAATTATGAAGAATTTGTTGGATGTCAATTGATTTGAGATAGGTTTCTCCCTCCAAATTCGATTCCAGCAAAATAGTAAAACATCATATATTTATGATAGCAAAGTTAACTATTTATTGCCAAAACCATTCTGTCTAGAAAGGTGCTAAAATAGGTTGACCTTTTGAGTTGAAAAAATATCATATGCTTTATGGATTGCAAAAAATTCACTTTCAAGATAGATGGATAAGCATGGAGTCCTTTAGTCCTATCTTTTAAAACACGTCTTAAGACAATATAGGGCTATAAAAGGACTCTTAAGGGGGACATAGATGTTATCAAAAGCAATATTCAAGTGCAAGAATAAAATATTCAAAATTTTTACTTGTGAGATTGCTTTTATGGAAGATTCATGTGTAAAGTTGAAGTTCCTTGAAGGATTGTTGCATTGGATACAGAGCTTCTTGTTGTACATTATTTGAAGAAATTATTCAATGCTGATGTTCTAAATTAATTTACTTTTCATTTTGGCTTTTATTTTTTATTTTCTTAGTATTGATAGTAATCAAATTAACAAATGAATCAAGGTGTTGATTGCTTTATGAGTCTAAATGGAGTACCAATTTAGAAGATAGTTAAACTAACTATAAGTTAACTAGTGAAGCTCCAATTTTATACCCTTGAGAACAAAGTAAGTCTAGGATTGACTGAACAACTTTAATTGTTCTTGTCTTTGTGATGTGGTTTCATTATTATGTATTGTGTTTGTGCTTAATTCATATTATTCTAACAAAAGTTCTTCGATATTTAATTTTTATAATCATTCATGTCAAACTTAGTTCAACAAGTGCAAATGCACAAAGTTATTTGTACTTATTATTTTGTAATATTATTGACTATAAATGTTTTTAATCAACTTGATTTTTGTGTATTGGATAAATTAAATATCTTTAAACATAATAGATAGATTGGATATGAAAAAAATTTAGAAAATAAGTGATTATAAATTACAACCGATTTTTATATACATTTTTCGTTTTCTTAGCCTCCTTAATCCACAATTTTTTATTTGCATCACCTGAGGTGCAAAGTTTCAAGAATTATTGGCTGGGGATCCAAACAACGTGGGCCACCTACACTATGGAAAAAGGTTACATGTTTCTCATGTAATCAATCTATTGGAGAGAAACCGGTTCCAAAATTGAAATTAATCTCTTATTTTTGCACACCATGATACTTTTGATGAATCTACGCCACTTACTGTATTTATTAATGTTTATTTAGCAAAAGTGTCAAAGATCACCTTGATTTGGATACACGAATGTGCCATAAAAAATTCTGAAGCAATATGGTGTGTTCGAAGTTGTCATGGTCCACCAAACTATCCAATCAGGGTCATTTTTGATATCTCGATAAAATAAAATATTAATAAATATAACTAGTGACTTGGATTCATCAAAAGAGTCATGAATTATGAACCCAAGAGTTTATACAGTAATTGAAACCGGTTGCACTCCCTCCATCTGTATATGTTTGATCTCGCGTAGATGGTCAGGACTCCAACATCCTTATGAAATGGCGAAACATTCCAAGACAAAATCATGAAGGAGAAGATGGTTGATCTTTATGACATAAACATTGGCAATGGAATGATGATGATTAAGCAAGAGAAAAGATTTAAATTTGTTGTTTTCTAATCCTGGAATGATAATCATACAAAGGTGAGATTTACTGTACTTCTTTAATGTGGCAACTTAAATTAAGAAACACAGTTGGGTATATATTTAAATTATTGAAAATCATCGAAAAGAGGGCCAATGAGAATAAAAAACTCAAATTATATTAGTATACCCCCGTTACCAAACGGTGCCTAGCCATTATGTTTAGAATTTTTTCTTTAACTAAGGGAATGTCAATTTGGTGTAGCTAAAAATTTTAGACAATTTGCAAATGTGCCCACCTTGTTTGATAAAAATTGCAAAATATCTACGTAATTTCAGAAATTATAAATAACTGTCATAGTTTAATCATAATCACAAATAACTCTCATAACATTATAACATCGTCATGGTGTGAGCATATTTACAAAAATACTCAAACTATATTTGTGTATTTGCAATTTCAAAAATTAAGTGGTATACTTAATTTTTGCAAATATCCCCACATAATTCAACCATAATTACAAATAGTCCATGTCATGACGATGTAGTAATAATGTCATAACAGTGTAAGGATTATTTACAATTATAGTTAAACTAGATGGGTATCATTTGTAATTCTTGAAAATATGTGGGTATATTTGCAATTTTGAACAAACTAAGTAGGTATATTTGTAAATTACTTAAAACTTTTACGTGAAAAATTTTCAATATAAAACTTTTCACCCTCTGTAACTATCCTATTTGTTAATTTTTTTTCTTATCTTCATATACAACTGTCATACTTTTTAATTATTTTTATACAATTACTCATAAAAATTAATCTATTTATTTTAACTTGAAAATGTAGTTTGTTGTGCCACAAAAGTACATAGCTTACAAAGAAAAATATTTTAACCTTAATTATATTTACTTTTATGGAAAGAAAAGGTATATATTAATAACTAATTTGTTACAAATGTACATTTACAAAAAAGTCACCATAAGTTTTGTCAATGTTTTCAGATATGACATGTATTTATGAAAACGACAAATATAAACACATACTTTATACAAAATTCTGAATATGACAAGGCTGTAAAAGATTGTTACTAGTTGCCGCAAAAGATTCTAAACGCCAGTAAACTAAGCCACAAAAGATACGTTTTCTAGAAGTGTGTCACTGTAGGTATGCTTGGGAAATGAAAAAAATCTTAAATGAAAAATTTTTGACGTAAAAGTTTTTGAATTAATAAAAAATGATGTAATATAATATAGGTAAGAAGAGAAATAAAGAGAATAATGTTTTAAAAAATAGGTTAATTGTATGAAAATGATAGACAAATAGGGTTGTTATGCAGGAAAAAGTGAAAAATAATTTAAAAAATAGAATTTTCATGGAGAGTGAAAAATTTAGAGTGAAAAGTTTTGGTTTAAAATTTTTTTGTTATCGACAAACATGCCCAATATATTTAATTTGGGTAATAATTTAATACTTAAGCATGACGATCTCCGTGCTTAGCTTTGATTAATTTTAAAAATATTTTAAAAAATATAATCCACTTATGATGTTTAGTCATGTATATTCTTTTATTATTCTAAAATCTGCCTATAGCGTAAACTTTTTATATTATATTTATACTATACATGCAGTTTTAACTTATTTAAGTAGCAAACTCGCCGATTTCATATATTTTTCTTTTAATTTTTATAGGTCAAGTATATTTAGTTATTCAATAAAGTATATTTAGTTCAAATACTAAAATTTAATAATTTTGAATTTGTTCTATATTTTTTATAAATTTTCAAAAATCAAAATTTTTAACATTTTCATATGCGAGTTTGAGATATGTGAAAATTTTTTATTTTTTCAAACTTATAAATCCAAAATTGTAAATTTTGATATATAATTAAAATCACTTTGGCCCACATGCAAATGTAAGGAAAATAAATAAAATATTAAAAAATATAAAATACTTAAGGTTGTTAGATAGGTAAGTTACAAACATATGCACAGTATCATAACTCTACGTTCACTCCTAAAAATTACTATTTTCACAAGATACAATTTTAACGAAGTTTATTTTTGGTATTATGATAAAATAAGATATATCAAACATGGTTCATCAAAAAATATGTATTAAACATGACAAAGGTTTTAGATTTAAAAATATTTTTAAAATCTTAGAATTAAAGGCAAGGGGGAAAGCCTCCATCTTTACAGATATATTGGATAATTACTCTTTAAATTTTGAGCATGTTTATTTACAATTAAAAATTTTCAATCTCTGTAATTACTATATTTTAATCATTTCTTTACATTTTTCCATATAAATATCATATTTTTTAATCATTTTTACATAAGTACTTATACGACCAACCTATTTATTTAACTTTATTCTTTTTATTCCTCATTATTACCTCTATTATATTACATCACTTTCTCCTAATAAAAAGTTACTTTTTCGGAACATGCATCATGTTACTTCATTAAAATTAAAAAAAGTTGTATAGTTAAAATCATGTTATATAATGTTGATTTTCTTAAAATGTGCTAATAAAGAAGATAAAGTTCATTTATATATCGTTAAATGTTGTTCTAATTTGAATAGTTAAACTTGGAACCTAATACATACACCACCATGTATTTTAAGCTAAAATACAATATTTATATATTTTATTTTATTTTATTTTTCTTCACGAACATGCTTTCTTAATTGTATTTAATTCATATATTAAGTTTTACCATTTTATAATACTTTGACATATATATTTTTATTTTAAAATATAACTAATTATAAATATAAATGAATGCTGTATTTTAGCTAGCCTAATATATATCATGATTTATATAACAGGGCTATGTCAAACTTGATTATTTGAATTTTTACTATTGCATTAGATCCACGCATAAAAAATCCCAACTGTCATATTTCTTCAAGTTGGACCATGAATTTAGGGTATGTTTGGATGATAATAAAAAGATGTTAAGCTAAAATTTTTCACTCTTCGTAATTATTATATTTTTTTAACAATTTCTTCACATCTTCTAATACAAGACCCTACTTTTCAATCATGTTTACACAATTACTTATACAACTAACCGATCTATTTTAATGTTATTCTCTTTACTCATTGTCATTACCCCTATCATATCACATCAATTTCTTTCAATTCAACAAATTTTATATTAAAATTTTTTTATTTAAAATGATTAGGTCCGACTTGTAATAAAAAGAGAACATATATACGTTAAGTTACAAACTTCCATTCTTTAAGATATCTCAGACACCATAGAGCTTTGAAGTGTTTTTTTTTTTTTTTTTTACTTCAAGCAATCAAGTTTTCACATCAACGTTATCAAAGCTTTTTAGTGCTTCAAGTATGCAACATTTATTTTGTTTTATTATTATATATTTCATCGCTACGTTTTGATTATTTTCCTTGAATTAACAATGGCGCAATATTTGAACACCAATGGCCGCATATATGGATGGCAGGTGTTCAAATCTCCTTTCCTAAAAGGATATATATATATACACACACAAGGAGTTTTTATATATTAGTTCCCCTGAAACTGGAATTTTAAAATTCCCTCCTGATTTGGGGTTTACAATTTTCTGCCAGTGATGGGGTTTAGGAAAAAATTTCCCTCCATGGTGTAAGGTTATGAATGTGTACTCCATTGTAATATCTAGATATCATGATCTATATAAAATATCAAAAAAAGAAAAAACAATGGCACAAGATTTAAGAAGAGAAAACTCGATATTCAACTTGTACGCTTATACCTTGTTTTATAGAATTTGTTTATAGCCCCTACTGTTCGAACCTATGAGAGAGTTTCGACACCGACTTGCAATTAAAATTTTTTTTTAAAAAAAAAGATCACATGGAGGACCTCAAGTCAAACTTAGTTGTCTTTAAAGATTGGAGTAGGTGCGAATCGCCCGATATATATTGTGTTCTTTTTTGTTCCTCACTTGCGTTGCGTTTTTTAACTTACATGACTTATTGATCCACACTTTTATAGTTATATTTGGGGATTCTAGTATAAAGGATTAAATAACCAAGAATTTTATGAACCTACTGCATCATTCTCCTCTTGTGTTTAGTCATATACAGGACATTCTCCTCATGAGTTTAGTCATATACAGGACCCAATAGGGAGATGTAAAATAACAAACTTGCATCAATATTTATTAATTATAATTACATCTAATTTATGATAAAACTATTACCCACGCCATTATAACTCTACTAGGGCACCATCACAGTATGAGTATATTTGCAAAAATTTACAAACTATGTGCATATTTGCAATTTCAAAAATTAAGTGGGTATATTTAGTTTTTGCAAATACACCCACATAGTTCGCAAACCTTTGCAAATATCTCACAATGTGATGGTGTACTAATGACATTATAATGATGTGTGTATATTTGTAATTATAGTCAAACTCTGTGGGGTAATTTGCAAAATTTGAAACTACTTGGTATATTTGTTATTTTGATCAAACATGTGAATATATTTGTAAATTATCTAAAATTTTTTGTATAAAAATTTTTGAAATGGGAGAACATGATGTGATGCGATAGGAGTAATGATGAAAAGTAAATAAAAGAAAGTTGAAATAAATAAATTAGTTATATGGATAGTTAGGTAGAAAAGATTAAAAATTATGATAGTTATATTGGAATATATGAAGAAATAATTAATAATAGAGTAGTTGTAAACAGTGAAAGTTTTATTTTAAAAAATTTTCTTTATAAACAAATATACCCTATACATACAACTTTCAATTTTGATGACTCAGAAATCAGCATGATGTCAAATATTGGATGGATTGTTGAGATCGTCCACGATATACTTGCTGCGCACCATTTTAACCTAGCTTGATGATCTATTTTTTTTATTATTATATTTACAACTCATCTGAAAAAATATATTTTTTTTATGTTGCTCAAGAGATTTTTATTACAAACAGTAGGAGACTACACTCCTAATACCAACGGAAGACCCAAGCTTTCCGTAATCAATGAGGGACAAACGCTCCCCCTTCTTTGATGAAAAAAAATAAAAATAAATAAATTGCAGTTGCGCACGAAATTGAAGGGCAAGGCATATGAAGTTCTCAAAGTTTATGACTTTCATATTAAGGTTCACATCATTTGTGCTGGATTAAATGCTATATCGATAATGGTTGTCAAACATCACCAGCCCGATAATTCATTCTCATCAAATTTATTAGTGGCAAAAATCCACTTTAATTTGACGTGATTTAATTAGGATATTGAAAGAACGGTTTAACTAGATGGTCCTGCAGGATACATATTTTCTAAAAATAAGTTCGAATTTGCAGGAGATATTGGACTCACACATATATTTTTAATTCTAATAATTCTATTCGACAATCATCAACCAGTAAATGAAGCTTTCATTTGAGTTTGGTAAACAAATCATTACTTTTTATCACTTTTGGAAATTGTGATTTTCAGGTGAGATTATATGTGGGGGCACTTATTTGCAACCAAACCTAGAGTTATAAATATAGTTTTTTAAAATATTTTTAATGAAAATATAACTTTTTTTTATTGGTTGTATAGTATTATATCTTATCTTTGTATTACAATCAAGTGCAACATGGAAGACAACAATGACAAGCTTCCACTTATCAACAAAGAAGACAACAAGCTCCAACTATAGTCAAATTCCCATATGTGAGTTCGAACTTGCATCTGCAGGGCAGTTGCCTACGTCCACGACCAACAGCGTTATGCTAGGTTGGCCATATATATATATAATATCGAAGATATTTAGCACATATAAATCCGCCGTAAGTTGTCTCAAAATGAGTCCTAAATAATCATAAAATGTATCTACTTCACCCATTGTATTTAGAATTATTTCATTTATTAGCATATCAATTTTAATCCAAATTTGATATGTGTATAGGCCTCATCTTAAAATGATACAAAATCAACATAATAAAATAGTTTGATGTAAATACTAATTTTGAAGTTTTTTTTTGAACATGTAAACTATCTAAGATATAATTTATACATAGATAAATGATTTTATAAAGTATTAATAAATTTAAATGTGTAAGGCCTATTTTGAGCCAAGCATTATAGCTTATGGTATATGTAATTGTATTGAAACATATTCATATATAAGAAGATATTCCAATGCATGTAAATGCACCGTTACCTTATGGTACATTTGGTTCAAAATGAGTCCTAAATAATCATGAAATGTACATCTACTCTACCCATTGTTTTTAAAATTGTTTCTTTTATTAGCATACAAATTTTCATCCATGTTGATATGCGTATGAGCCCTATCTCAAAATGGTACAAAATCAATACAGTAGAATAATTTGATGTAAGTACCAATTTTAAAGTTATTTTTTCACATATAAAAGATGTAATTTATATATGGATAAATGATTGTATAAAGTGTGTATATATATATGGAATTTATTCAAGTGCATTTAAATTGTACCATAATTATGATGCAGTCCATGCACTCTGGGGGATCACTTGATCATAAAATAAAAAATCTACTCTACCAATTATATTTAAAATTATTCACTTTATTAGCACATCAATTTTTATCCAAATCCAACATGTGTATGTGCCTTATCCTAAAATGGTATAAAATCAATGTAATAAAATAGTTTAATATAAATGACAAGTTTAAAGTGATATCTTCAACATCTAAATCATATAAAGTGTATGAAATTTAAAAGAAACAAGAGTACTCCCCCGGGTGGCTCCGACAGGCGACTTGGGCGCGCTCGGAGCCGGGTGGAGGAGATGGGTAAGAGTGGCTAGCGGGTATCAGTGGGGTGGGGGGCTGCCGAAGTAGCAGAATCTCTGTGGGAGGGAACCTTTGGAAGGAGGACAGTGGGGACACATGGACCCGAGCATCGGCAATCTTCTGGGAGCGGAACTGCAGACTATGGCCATTTCGAGGGAGGCGATAAAAAAGATTCAACTTGGCGAGGAGGCTACTGTCCTCTGCTCTATCTGGACCTCTAAAAATTACAATTGTGAGCTTTTCAAAGCCATGATGAGGCAATTGTGGAGGACAAAGGGCACTTTCCAATTCCTTGAGGTAGGGGAGAATCTCTTCAGCGTCTCTTTCTCGGACTCAAGTGACAAGGATAGGATCCTAGATGGGCACCCGTGGCTATACAATCAAAGCATTGTTCTCCTAGCAGACCTGAAAGACGAAACAGAGCTTGCTCACCTGGTGCTTGTTAAAATGCCTCTATGGGATCATGTGGTGGGAATCCCCTACATAGTAGACAAGCAAATCCTGGGAACCAGCATTGGGAATTCGTTTGATGAAGTGGAGGCAATTATGGCCACCGAATCAGAACTCAAGGTTAGAGTGTTGGTTGATTGCAGAGAGCCTTTGAGAAGAGGAATATTCATCCAAGTTGGTGCGCAACAAAGGAAGTGGGTCAGCTTCCAATATGACAAGCTACCAATTTTCTGTTACTATTGTGGTGTTATGGGACACGCCTTCAAGGAATGCACCACCATGCCGATGGAAAAGAGGACGATGGCTGAAGCAGATTTGCCATACGGCAGTGGGCTGAGAGTGGGTGCAAGGCCAATGCGTCTTCGAGCTGAGAAGGACCATGGGAATAAGGTGAACTCAGTGAGGTATTTGGGTGATAAGCTTTTCTCTAACAGGATTCCACCAGTGTCGGGTTCGGATCATGGAGATGGGACAGAGTTCAAGCCTAGGCCTATGGGGGTCATGGACGCGGCACCCAAGCTAAAGCAAGGATGCAGTAGTGTCAACTGTGGACAACTCTTCGCTCCAGCTGAATCATGTTTCCAGCAGCAACAATATGTCATAGCTGCATCATGTCTTCAGCTGCAGGCGACTGGAACGGAAGGGTCGAGGGAGGCCATGCAGGTTGGGAGTGGACGGGCTGGCAGCAGCGCCATTAGGGAGCAGCGCTGGACAGTGGGGAATGCTGGTCAGGGCCATTCTTTTGATGTTGACGCAGGATCTGTCAGCTCAACCATATGCAACATATAAACCAGTCCCCCCAAACAACGGTTAGTGGTTAGTATGCAGGGTGTAGATGGGGGACAGCTAGTTGAGCAGGTTATGGATTGCAAGGAGAACAGGTCACTCGATGCAAGGATAGGGACAGCAACATGTGATGGGAGCACCTGGTTTCCTACAGGGGCCGAGGACCTCAAGAGGCAAGGAGGAGAGGCAGAAGCTGTTAATGCAGGATGGGAAGCTTAGTAGTCCAACACTCCTCATCTGGGCTGTCCAACTGAGGAAGATGCCTCACCTGAAGTTCTATCACCCAGCGGGGGGAGCTACCATGGAGACTCAAAGGGAGGTGAAAACGGAAAGCTAGGAGGGTGGAGGGGTTTGGAGGCATCGACTTGAATGGTGGCGAAGGGGGGACTAAGGCAAAGAGGGGGCAGACCAATGACCCGGTCGGAATGCACCACAAACTGAAATGGATGAGGGTGCTCGGGAATTTGGGGATTGTGGAGGTGGTGGTTGAAGGGGGACCCCAACCCCGCCTCTCTTAAAATGGCCCTTATTGCCTGGAATTGCCGTGGGCTTAGGAACCCACGAGCAATTCGCTGCCTTCTTGACTTGGTAAGGAAACAAGATCCCAAACTAGTCTTCCTCAGCGAAACAAAACGCAATACAAAGGAGATGGAGGGAATTAGACGCAAGTTAAAGTTCGACTGCTGCTTTACGGTTGAGCCGGATGCAAGAAGGGGTGGTTTGGCCCTTTTGTGGAACAACGAGGATCCAGTAAACATCCATAACTTCTCCAACCACCACATTGATGATGTTTTTCAGGATTGGCGATTCACCGACTTTTATGGCCACCTGGATACTCACCGTCGTCATCAAAGCTGGCATACCCTCGCCTAGCTATGTGAGCAATGTGATACCCTGTGGCTTGTTATGCGAGATTTAAACGAGGTTATGGGACCAACTGAATACCTTAGTTAGAGGACACGTGCGTAGGGCTAGATGGATCTTTTTTGTGGTATGGTGGATAGATGTAATTTGATGGATTTGGGGTTTATGGGACTGCCTACGACTTGGAGCAATAATCGTCGTGGAGTTCAAAGAGTGGAGGCGAGATTAGACAGGGGGCTTTCCATGCCCCACTGGCTATCCCGTTTCCCATTTGCAAAGATTTTCCATGTGTCGGCCTCAACTTCCGATCACTGTCCACTTTTGCTGATCCTTGACACTATGGGTCGCAAGAGGAAGCCTCCTAAGGAGTTCAGATATGAGTTGTTCTGGGCAAGAGATAGAGAGGCCCACCGCATTGTTCACCATGCCTGGTCCACGCAACCATTTGGGGACATGTCTATATCAAAATTGCTTGAGTGGAAGATCCAGTCTTGCTGTAGGGATCTCTCAAGATGGAATCGAACGAAGAGAGGTAACCTTAGGCGAGCTATTGATCAAAAACAGAGGGAGCTCACTTCCCTTATGAATCAAGGCCCCACGGACTGAAGGGATGCGGCTATTAAGAATCTTAAATTCCACATCAACCTTCTCCGAGAAGATGAGGACCAGTTATGGAGGCAGCGTGCCAAGACCCATTGGCTACATGAGGGGGACAAAAACATGGGCTTCTTTCACCAGATGGCTTCTAATCGCAGAAGGGCAAATTGCATTGACGCGTTGCGAGACACTGATGGAAGTTGGGTCTAGGACCAAGATAAAATATTGGATATAGCGGTCGCTCACTTCATGTCAATTTACTCCTCCTCAGGCTCGGCTAATGTAGCTTTGATTACTAACCTCATTACTAGTAGGATTTCCGAATATTAGAGGCAGGCTATGATTAAACCTCTCTAATTCTTTGAGATTGACAAAGCTGTGAAAGCAATGAGCCCAACAAAAGCCCCAGGACTGGATGGGATGTCAGCCGGTTTCTTCCGTACACACTGGTCAATGGTGGGTCAGGATGTGTTCAACTGGTGCAAATCATTTATGGAGGAGCATGATCCGTCAATGCTTGATGGTCATTTATGGGGCTTGAACTCGACCACCCTGATCTTCATTCTGAATAATGCTGACGCTTAAGGCTTATCCCATTATCGCCCTATTAGCCTTTGCAATGTTGCTTATAAAATTCTGGCTAAGGTCTTGGTGAATAGACTCAAATTGTCGCTTGAGGACGTCATTGGTAATTAACAAAGTGCTTTTGTACCAGGTCGGTTAATCACTGACAATATGCTTGTTGTCTATGAAGCCATTCATTCTCTCTGGAGACGTAGGGGCGGGAAGAGGCAGGAGATCACTATCGAACTTGACATGTCAAAGGCATATTATAGAGTGGAGTGGAAAATTTTGAAGCTGATCATGGAAGCGATAAACTTCAGCCCGATATGGATCGACTGGATTATGAGTTGCTTATCGATGGTGCAGTATAGGGTCAATATCAATGGTTTTAAATCCAGATATTTCCAACCTTCTAGGGGCCTAAGGCAAGGGATCCGCTCTCCCCTTATCTTTTCATTTTGTGTGCTGAGGGATTCTCAGCACTCATATCGAATGTTGTTGCCCAAAGAAGTTTACATGGTATAAAACTCAACCCGCTCGGGCCACCACTCACTCACTTCCTGTTTGCGGATGATGCCCTCATCTTTCTTCGGGCAACTGACCATGACATCAGAAGTTTTTTGAACATTTTACAGCAGCACTCTGACTCGTCGGGGCAGGTGGTTAATTTAGATAAAACTGCAATTTTCTTCAGCTCCAATATGGATTGTATTACAAGGCGGGAGATAACCCAACTACTAGGATCAAGGGGCAATGAGCTCCAGCGCTACCTCGGTCTCCCAAAATGGCTAGGTAGAACCAAGAAGGGGTTGTTCAAGAACATTAAAGAGCGTATTTAGCAAAGAGTGTAGGAGTGGATGGGCAGGCTCCTCTCATGGGGCGGAAAAGAGATCTTAATTAAGGCGGTTGCCCAAGCCATCCCGTCATACACGATGAGTATCTTTCAACTGCCTAAGAGCCACAAACTCAATGGCATGCTGAGAAGGTTCCGGTGGGGTGAACAGGGGAACAAGCGTAAAATGAGTTGGGTTGCTTGGAGTGAAATATGCAAGTCAAAGTTATCAGGTGGGTCGGGCTTCAGAGATATTCTTTGTTTTAACCGGGCGCTTCTTGCAAAACAAGTTTGGAGGTTAACAACCCACACCAACTTACTATGCTACAAGATTCTCAAGGCCCGTTGCTTTCCAAACGCAGACATTTAGCACTTCCAGGAGAAAGCCACTAATTCGTTCACTTGGAGGAGTATTTTGAATGCCAGAGATGCAATTCAATCGGAGTGTAGATGGCGAATTAGCAATGGAAGATGGGTTCATTTTTTTAGGGATAGTTGGCTCGACTCAAGGGTAACCAAGGCTGGTCCTCTCCCCTTATCGATTCCTGAGGACATGATGGTAAGTCATTTCATTAACGAGGGCACAAACTCGTGGAACAGGGACCTTATTGTGGCTGCGGTGGGTGAATCTGAATGGCAGCAGATCAATCTTATCCCCTTTTCTCACACTGTTGAGGAGGATGTTCTATTTTGAAAACATGAACCTAGTGGAGCCTTCACAGTCAAATCATCTTACAGGTTCCTCACTTCGATGGCTGACATCTCCTCTAATGCAGTCATCTATCAGGCTATCTGGAGGACAAAACTCCCAAGCAAAGTCCTTATTTTTGGATGGAGATTATTCAAAAATGCTCTTCTAATAATGTTGAATCTTTAGCGGAGGGGTATTATTGTGGACTCGCTTTGTTTGTTTTGCAGGACAAATTTTGAGGATGCAAATCACCTGTTCATGGGATGTGTCTGCACTAGGGGGTGTGGCTCGGGGCCGTAGGGCTCACCCTTTCGGGGGTGATTATACAAGACATGCTGAGATCCCTTACCCAAAAAAATAGGTTCAAGGGCCTAGCTTTCTTCATCCTGTGTTGTTGGCGGTGTGGTTTATGCGCAACAGGTTTAGGGAGGAGGGGCATCATCAGGAGTTTGCTGGGATCCCCGATTGGTGCCACAACTTTCTCGAGCAACATAAGAGAGCAAAACTCCTATTCCTAGACAGGGCGATTGATCGACCTCTTGTTCCCCGATGGACTAAGCCGTCGTTCGGTGTGTTCAGGATGAATGTGGATGCTAGGAAGCACAGCGGCAGAATGTTTACGGGTTTTGCGGCGGTCATTCGGGATTCGAGAGGTTTCTTTATAGCGGCGAAAGGGTGGCGGCGGAAAGGCGCGATGGAGCCTTTACTCATGGAAACCAATACGTTCCTTATGGGAGTAAACTGGGCCCTCCAACTTGGCTTCAGCCAAATACATATAGAAACCGATTCTCTCCGCCTGTTCAACTACCTGTCAACAGATTCTACTGTTACCTCACTGGGGGGTTTTGTTGTGGCGGAGATCAAATCCATTTTGGCAGCTTCATCTCACATATCGGTTCATCATGTATTAAAGAAAGGAAACATGATTGCCTTTGCCGATTTTGTTTCCATTTCCTTTTTGGATTATTACGTCTAGTGGGGGAACCCTCCCCATGCTATCTTGGCAAACATTTGTACAGATAATTTTTTGGCAATGCATTGCTTGGACCACTCTATCCCTCTCTCCTTGCACAATGAAAGGGAGCTGGGATAGGGCAGGATCCTTTTAATCAAAAAAATCATTTAAAGTATGATTTTTATATAGATAAATAATTATATAAAATGTTATTACATTTGAATATGTGTGGCAGTACTTCTGCATCATAATTATGGTGCAATCCATTTGCATGTGATGAATTATATATATATATATAGATGGAAAATATAGTTACGGTGCATACTACCCCAAAATGGGACCCACTTGTATTAAAATTAACATCTACCTCATTGATGTATTTAAAATTTTTTATTTTGATGCATACTAATCTTCATCTAAATCTAGTATGTGTATATGCTCCATCTTAAAATAGTATAAAAATAAAATAATTTAACTTAAATATTAATTTCAAAGTAGTATTTTTAAGATCTAAACTGTCTAAAATATGTTATTTATATGGATAAATAATTTTATAAAGTATTTTAACATTCTAATATGTGTGTGGTCAATTTTACAGCAGATTGCACTATAATTGTGGTTTTGCTTAGGATTAGTTCTCTCTTTATATATCTTTCTTGATTGGTGTGAAATGTCTATACATCCTTCCAGTCGGCCTGTTTATAATTACGCCGACTATTGCGTGTGGGACTAATAAAATGCCAATAATAATGAAGTAATCATTGTTAGATTACGGAAAGGGCCAATAACAGTTCTCATACTGAAATATAATTAAATCCCGTGGCCCTGTTTAATTAAGTCGACTATTTCTTGTGGGGCTAATAAAATGCCAATAAAAATGAAGTAATCATTGTTAGATTACGAAAAGGTCCAATAACAGTTCTTATACTGAAATATAATGAAATCCCGTGGTCCTATTTAATTAAGTCGACTATTTCTTGTGGGGCTAATAAAATGCCAATAAAAATGCAATCATTATTAGATTACAGAAAGGAACAAAAACAGTTCTTATGATAACGAAAGATAATGAAATAGCTTCCTAGGTAATGTCCTCAGTAAACTATAACATGTACTTGATCCTTATTCTTTTAAATTGTGAAAGATGTAATTATAGAAGTGGAACTGGGGCTCGTAAAATTAAGCTATACCTCAATCATAAATCTAACCCTATTAATAAAATACTAATTCCAATCATAATTCTAATCCTGTTTGTAAAATCTAAATTCTAACTCTATTTTTGAAATCCAAGTTTAAGTTGAGTTTCAGGTGGAAATTTAGGTAAATATATTTATATTTTATTTAAGAGGGATAGGTTTAGAATTTCATATAAAGATTTAATAATATTAAATCATATATGTAAATAAACATAATAATATATAGTCAAACTACAGATTTTAAAAACATATAGTAATATAAAGAATATTTCTAAAAGAAAATTTAACATCAAAAACAAGAAAAAGAAAGAAAATTAGTGGATATAAAAGTAACTGACATAAATAAAAGATAAATATAAACAAAAGTAATATAATAAAATATACTTTATTTAATTATAAATTTATAATCTAATTACAATATGCTAAAATATTCAAATATGGATATAAATAACATAAAATACACAAAATATAAAAAATATTGTTTAGATATTATGTATATGATATATTTTATAATAAACATAAAATGAAAAATTGGGCTTGGATTCACTTAAACTTTACCGTTATCATATTTATAAATTGAATTTTTGGGGTTCAGGTTCACTTAGGGGTGGGAATCGGGTTGGGTCAACGTGTGCCCAACCCTAATCCTACATTTTAAAAATAATGTTTGACCTTTATTTTATTAGTAGGTCTCATGATAAACTTCGGGTCAGTATTAAGACACTGGATTGAGCAAAAATGTGGGTCAAGTAGGAATGTTTTAAGAATTTATAAACCTATTAAGTATAAAAGCATAGAAATGCTAAATTTAAATATTGTATGCTTCAACCTGTTAATAATTAGTCAAAGTAAAACATGATTATTTAAATAAAACATGAATATTAGTATAAGTTAATGAAATATACCTCATTCAAAAATTTATTCACAACTTGAAGAACCAAGTTAGGCGGGTTAACGGGTTAGAAATGGTATAAGAAAGTCTAGTCAGTCTACCGCAACCCACAATTTCAAACAAATATTAAAATTTTAACCCTCCCTACCTTGGTATAAAATAGGATCGAGTTGGGGTGGGAATTGGAGGGGGGGGGTGCAGTTCACTGGTCGACCTGCCCCGATTCGCATCCTTAGGTTCACTTGACCATTAACACGATCATATTTACAAATTAGGTTCCTTAAATTGGGGTTCTTTAGGTTCGGATTGCAAAAAAAAGTTCTAACACTGTTGAAATTCGGGTTTAGGCTTAACCTGACCCAAGTTTCACCCCTAGATGTAAAATATGCAATTCCAATTTAAGTTGAATGAAATATTATATATATATTCTTTTGTTTTGATCCTAAAGTGCTACGAATTGATATGCAATGGAGCTGGTGCTACTATTCATAATTCTTATATTTCTATTACCCAAGTTGTAGTATGTCTCCCTTTAAAACTCTTGACCATTTTTTCTATTTATATGAAAATTTTAATCCATTCATTGTATTTAATATCATTTGTTTATCTAGAATGCTCTTATTTTATCAAAATCAATTATATGCATAGGCCAAATTTGCTCAAAAATAGTTATATTTATGTGCAAATTAGAAAAATACTTAAATCCATTCACATATATATTAGAATGTAACAATACTTTATAAAATCATTTATCTATATATTAATGATATGTTAGATAATTTAAATGTTGAAAATATTACCTAAAAATTGATATTTTAGTATTTAATCATTTTATTATGTTCATTTTATATATTTATAAATGAGACCCATGCACAGTGATATTAAACAAGTAAAAGAGTTTGTACGATAATATAAATTATGCTACAATAGATAAAATGGATTTTCATTAGACATCAAGATATTAAATGAAGGAGGTTACATAGAAAATGGGTTTTATAAAAGTATTTCCTTGTAAGCAAAAATTAGTGCTTATCATAAAAAAGTAAAAATATAATAGACTCAACAAATTGATTGGGTTTAACAAAATCAATAAGATAGAGCCCAAATTAGATGTGAGTATGGAAATAAATTAGTACATTCATATATGGATAATTAGAACTGTATACCCACATGTTTTAGTTGAATTAAGATCAATTGGGCCCCATTTGTGTCATTTTAGGAGATCCATTTCATATATTTTCTTTGTTATTATTTATTTAATAATAATTATTTTTACATAAAAATGATACTAATTTAAAATCATTTTAATCAAAAATTTGTTTGGGCCACACATAAAATGACTATTAATTTTAGAGGAATGATTCTGTTATGCTTAGCTAACTTTAAAAAACTCGTTTATAATAAATCTTTTTTTCTTTTTCTTTATACACTTGTTTATCTAAGCGTATTTAAAATATAACTAAGTTTTACCATTTTTAGATATATGTGTATATATTTTTAAAAATTTTAAATACATATATACACATAGATGTTTAAAAATCTCAAAAAATATATAAACATATCTAAAAATGGTAAAACTTAACTTATATGTTAAATACACTTAAATAAATAAGTGTATGAAGAAAAATAAAAAATTATTATAGATGAGTTTTTTGAGATGGGGCGTAGGCTAACATGATCATTCATCTTAATTTAATGCCTTTTTATTCACTTTAAAATTATACTTATTTTATTGCCGCCTATATGATTTGGAGCCTAACTAGGTGCACCCAGGTGCATATGATCAAGTGAACTTAAATTTGGTGTACTTGGGTGCAAATATCTATTTTTTTATTTTTTGAAAATATTTTTACACAACTGTTAATCTAATTGTATTTAACATGTATATCAATTTTTAAAATATTTTTTTGGATTTTCAAAATTAGGTGGTTACCATAAAGGCCACTAATTTTAAAAATTCAAAAAATCTAAAAATTTACAAAATTGGTAAAAATTGATATACATTTTAAATAACTTATATTAATAGTTTTATGGAAAAAGTTTCAAAAAAATAAAAAGAATGGGCTAAATAAACCGAGTTGCAACCAAGCTAAGTGCACACGTGTGCATTTAATAATATCCCATAGTATTTTTCAACAAATACTATATTTCTAATGCACGAATGCTATGAATCTCTCAAAATAGCAAGAGTAAGACCTGCTTTGAGTTGAGTAGGCTCTGTATGAACGCTTCGCTTTTAATTAGTATACGCAACCAAGTAGTTGGCTGTATAGCGATCATTGACAACGAACTTGTAACCTTAGCTGCTGCTAATTATTGACCAGATGGGATTGGATATTTTAAACCTTTTCGCAACCGAAATATTATGTAATTGCTAAATGGCATTAACATAAGCATTCATACCAATGTGAAATCATGTATTTGCAACAAATATTTCTTAAAAGGTAAATGAATTTTAAAGTTTTGCAACAAAATTTTGGTTACGAAAACAAAACCTTTTTCGTGTATTTTATCCAAATATAACAATATGTGTTGTGTAATGGGGAAATATTAGGGGTGCAACTCGGGAGTTGTACCGAGTTTGGGTGAACCCTAACTCTAATATTAAAATCCGGATTCAGATCGGGTTGATATTGGTTCAGGTTGAAATTTGAGTTATTTTCAAACCGATAGAAGTTGAAATTACCGACAAATATAATGAATTTTTTGAACATTATTACATTGCACATGAATATATTTATGACCTATGATATATTTGGTTTCGATAAAAGTTAGTAATTTAATTAAAAGATAATTTTAAATATAATGAATGTAATGAGTTTACATATAACAATCAAGGTAAGAAAATAAATGAAATTATATAAAATTGCTAAATAAAGTTTAATAAAAATTAGATATATACTCGTAGTTAATTATTATATATGTAATAATTTTAAGGAGTTGATATATTTGTAATTATTTACAAATAAAGTTAACGTAGATGTAATATATTCAACTTTTTCAACAAATGTATATAATACTTAGGTTTTAAAATAAACATTTTAGAATTTAATTAGGTTATAATTATATAGAATAATTTTTATTATACTTATATTTGAAATACTTAATGCATAAACAAATACAATTCTTTAATAAGTTAGGGAGAATAACGGCTTTGAATTGAGTTGAGTTTTGGTACTGCATTGATGAGAACCTAGTATTAGTTTTGAGTTTTCTCAGGTCGGATCAGGCGGGTTCGGATCGACCCGAAACCCAGTTGCACACTTGCACTCCTACGAAATATACTTTCTGACTAAAATTTTCAAAATTTTAATAAAAATTTAAAATACAATTTAGTTGTATATGGTTGCCACCATACATTTGAGCATGCCTTCCTTGCCTAGCCCTGTCACTAAGTATAATTCAATTTTTTAGAAATAGCTTTCTAATTGGTGAACTTTTAATCATTGGCTAACTTTCATAGATCCTTCAATAATAAATTTCAAAATTTTTAAATAACAAGGGAAAAAAAAACAAAAGATAACTGTTAAAGGGAAGTACTAAGATAACCTTCAAAGGATACTTCTATGCTAAGATACTAATGAAACCTTTAATGTTTTTAATTCTATTTTGGGTCACTTTGATGATTAAATTAAAATTTAATTCATTCTTTTATTTAAAATAATTTATTTTATCATTGTATCAAAATTATTTAGATCAAAGTTTTGGGTCATACTTGCTTTAAATATTTATAATCATATAAAAAAGATAAAAAAATATCTAGATCCATTCGTAAATTTAATATAATATGATAATATTTTACAGGATATTTTTTCTGTAGAAAGAATGTTTTAAATAGTATACATGATTATAAAGTAAAAAATTTTTATGTTTATTTTTATAATTGTTTACTTGTATTGGATGGGGCCCACACAATTTTTTTTGAAGTAAGGCCCACAGAAATATTTGATTTAATGAAACTTAATTTGTTAATCAAACCAATAATTCTAAGCGCTATAAGCGGATTCGATTTTGAGTTAATTATAAAATAAGCTCGAAGTAAGTAAAATGGGCGTCAACATTGGATCATGCTATGTAAAAATATTTCTAACAGTTACCATGGAAGAATTTTTATAACAAAGAAAAATATGTGAGAATAAAAAAATTAAAGTAAAAGTAATAAATATAATTTTATCCCATGTTCGAAAATTGATGATTGATGAAACAGTAACTAAATATGGCATTTTTGTGTGATCTGCAATCGATAATAAATAATCGGAAAAAAACTACAGATTTAGTCGATCAAAGATTTATTATTCATTTTAAGGTGTGTTTTTTATGCATTAAAAAAAGAGTGTACTAGAAATATTTATTTTCTGATGTTAAAATGATATGACGCCTTAGCTATCATTAATGACTTTATATTTTTTTAGTATTACTTAAAACTTTAAATTATTTATATTTCATTAAAATTTTTGATATTACGATAGTAACATTTATATTTGGCTACCAAAAATTGGAATATGTTTGCCTGAAGCCTATTGTTGTTATGTTGCAAACGCCTTCACTACAAACGCATGGTTGATGACACTAATAGATGTGATTGAATGTAGTTGATTTGTTAGCTGCATAGCTACCTACATAAAAAATAGATTTGGCTATAGTTGATTTTGAATGTAAATACTTGTTGCTTTCAAATATTGACATTTGGTTAGATACAACCATTTTTACATTAAACACGATAAAAAAAGGTTCCATCCAACTATTTAGATTTGATTGCAAATAACAACAACAACAATAATAACAACTCGGTGTGCGGTTAAAATACGCTTTAGCTAGGTGAACCTGGCCATGGGCCAGTGGTTCACGTCTAGACGTGCATGTCTGTGAACTAGGGTTCGAAACCCAGCTGCTGTCATGGAGCGTTCCCTCCATGAGATCAAAGGAAAAAAAAAAAAAAAAAAACTCAGCTACATTTGATATCAAATGCACCCAAAATTACCGCAAAAGTGGTCGGATATAAAAAAAAAATTTATAGTTTGAGCAGCAACAAACCTTCAACAATAATATTGCAATAAATTTCATTAACAAAAATAAATTTTTTTGTAATTCAGTCAAACTTTCCCAATTATTCCTTCATAAAATTTATTAAACCTACGGAAAAGAGTTCATCCTGTGTGCTAAGATCTTTTCGATTTTTTATATTTTATAAAATAGGTAATATAATGGTCACAATATAACCAACTTTTTGAAAGAGCAACATATTAAGTGGCTAATATTTTTCCAGAAATCTTTTAAGGTTTGCTAGAGTGGGATTGTTTTAAAAGCAGTGATTATATGCAGCCACATTTTTGCCGCTAAATTTTCATTTGGCTCCTTATATTAGTAAAGCTAGCTAACCATAATATTATTTGAAGTCAAATGCAAATTAAAGGTTGCGTTTAGAAGCATATGCAGCCCAAGTTTATTTGCAAGTATCACTGTAACTAATATCAAAGAAATAATATCATCTATTCAAATACCACCATTCATACACAGAAAAGTGGGTATCCATTTTAGTTGCTTCACATTAAGTATTTGCAACCAAATGAAGGTAGATGCAACAAAATTCATGTTATATGCAGCACAAATAATGTTCTTATTTGAAAATTTGTTGGAGTGGATAGGTGGGGTTTTGTTGGTAGAGGGGAATGTTGGTCAGAGAGGTATTTCTAATAGCTTTGTTTTCTAGTTCTTTTAAAGGCTATTTACGGCCTTGAAATTCTTGCAAAAGCATAATTATATATATAGAAAGCGAATTAATTACATCCAAATAGTTTTTCCGTCCATGATGACACCCAAATGGTTTTGGTAACAACACTACCACACTTTAATGCAGTGAAGCCTAAGAAATATAAGCTGATGCATGAATCTGATCATGTCCAACTAGGAGCTAGCTAGTAGAATACTTGATCTAATCAACATGGAAAGGTTTAATTAGAAAGTTTTAGCCTTTGAGTATAAATTAATCATGATGATAATTGAGGTTCGCATTTCCTCTCTCCTTTAGTCTCGCCTGTATGGATTTGTTGGCACATATGGTTATGAATTTAAAGTAAAAATTATTCAATATAATAGTCCCATGAAATTCTCTTATTTTTTAATCAAAATTATTATTTTTAATTACATCTTAACTAATCATAGTATGAATGTGATTTATTCATAAAAAATATGATAGTTTTCATTTCAGCTTTTTTAATTATAAATATCAGATATTCTATATTTCCGGCATTAAAAAAATCACATGGCTGATGCAAATACAGTTTTGGGAGCAAGCTAATTAATAAAAATTCAAACTAAACTGTGTAAATAACGGTTATAAAGGATGGTCAGATCTACTAAAATTTGATGTCAAATGGGAGACAAAACAATCTTAAGAAGTTTGTTTAGAGAAGAATGAAAAATGAAGAATAAGAATGTAATAGATATGGCAAGGGTGAAATGGAAATAAACAAAAAATATAAAGAGTAGTTTACGGAAAGATACGAGAAAATGATAAGAATAAAAGGTTTAAAATAATTGGGTGTTGAATTTTTATTTTTACCCTTTTATTCCAGCCATGCTCTCATGTGTTTCCACATCCATATTTGATTAAAATAATCAGTGGAAGGTGAGTGAATAAAGGAAAAGGGGTCTAGGATTAGGAAAAGTAAGTGGACAGGATCTAATCCGAAAAGTCATAATTACGTCTTGATCATTCATCAAAAAAATTCAAAGATATGATAATCATGTTAATATCGGGTCCCAGGTATATATATGAAAATTGGATGGCTTTGATGTGGATCATGGATGGAACTCCGGTCTGGACTCTAGAAACATGAATGCATATATTAGATTGATTTTAATTTCTATCATAAGTGAAAATATTATTGTATGTTATCTTTAATGTCCAGGTTTGTTTATTTAATTAAGTTGGATATTATAATGTTTTCTCCTGTGACCTGAATTAATTAAGAGAGAGAAACTAAAAAGAAGAAAAGTAAAAGAAAAGAAAATCACACAGATGGGCCATACATTTTATGATAGATATATTGCTGCTCTATGTACTAAACATTAATAATAATATTGGAACTTAGCTTTCCTTTTTACGGGGTTTAGAGAATACTGCTCTTCCTTCGAGATATAGGTAAGTGACGAAAAAGCAACAAAGGGATGGGCCATATCCAAATCATAAGCAGTTGTGTATATCTAATTAATAAATTATTTCCCTGTTGCAACACCTCCCACAGATTTTTCTATGACTAATTACTCTTCCTCATTTCCATACAATCAATATCTTAGGTTCGGTTTCTAGAATCCAACCATATGTAGACTTCGGAATCAAATTGGGTCATACTAGGTCGGGATTGGCGAATCCTAACATTACTTTTAAAAAAGTCTGTCTGACTTTATTTTTTATTCCAGGTCAAGTTAATTTCAAGACAACAATTCTGGTAAAAAATGAAGGTTAAATATGATGATTTTAAGAATTTATACATTTATTAAATATAGAAACACATTTATAGTAAATTTAAAAGTTGTATATATCAATATTTTACTAATTAATAAAAGTAAACATCATTATTAGAATAAAACCTAATAAATATAATGTGACTTTATTGAAATAAGCTAATAACAAGTACCTCATTTAAAATAGATTTTGGCATTTTTTTAAAAATATTTTCTAAAACGTATTTTTCTGTAAGTGTTTCCAAAATGTTGGGAAAACTACAATTATGTATAAGAGTTGTATATATACATATAAATGTCTTTATTAATTCTTATATTATTGACATAGTTAATCGTAAATTATATGAAAATTTTAAAAGAAAATGAGAATAAGATTTAAAACTAAATTCATAATTTTTAATAAATGAATATATGCAAGAGGGAATAAGAGATGGTTTACCCATCATGACCTATTTTTCAATTTAGGTTAAAAAAATTGATTTCATTTGGATTGAAACAGACCGGGTCTAATGCAGATTATGAGTATACCCATCACAATTTCCATCCTAAGCATACCTGACAAAAGCTATGACTTCTCAATCCGTACGTGGGTTGTTTAGGTAATTAGGAAAATTCCAAACGTTGCATGGTTTGGGTTTGATTTTTTCAGTGAAGGATATTTGCAACAGGCTTTGATCTAAGAACTTTTTTAGTCAACTACATTTCTGATTGAATTTTTATTTGATTTAGAAGAGTCATATTTCTGCTCAATATATGCTCGTGTCCAAAGCTTTAGATTTGAACAACTTTTTTTATTGGTATATTTACATACTATGACATCTGATCATTGCAATGAAGTACATTTAAATCTCACACATTAGAGAAATTTTTATGATTAGTGTAGATTCAAACAACGTAGTTTTTTTATTAAGGTGTGTTTGACAATTTTTGAAAGTTGTCAAGTTAAAACTTTTCAATCTAAAACATTTCACTCTCCATAACTATCCTTTTTTTTTAATTATTTTTTACACATTTTTTATACGACAACTCTACTTTTCAATCATTTCTATAGAACTATCTATATAACTATCAATACGACTAACCTATTTATTTTAAATTTATTTTCTTTACTCCTCATCATTACCCCTACAATATCACATCATTTTCTACTGGTTTAACAACTTTTATATAAAAAAAATTTCATCAAAAGTTTTACAACTTCCCAAACACACCCTAAATATGTGAATTCGGACTTTCAAATTCTGATTAGGGTTCTACCCTGGTATCACCCTCATTGTTTGGGAGCAATAGTCTCCCATATTAAGAGTTTTACTCTTTTTCTTGATATTGTAAAGGAAATTTATAAGGATTTATTATGGAGTTATAGAGTTGATTTTTAAGAAAAAGTTGTAAGTATTTATGGCTTTATTTATAATAATCATATGGAAATATGAGATATTATAAAAAAGTATGATTCCAAAGTGGAACAAAAAAAGAAGATGATGTTGCTGTGGAAGAGAATAAAATAGTTAAATACAGAGTTCATTTCTAATTCCTTAAAAAGGTGATATCTACACCAACTTTTCACTTTACAAAATGTTTTAAATAAAAATTTCTTTTTAATTAAAAACAATTTAAGTCTTCCAATCATAGGTTATAAAAAATTGAATTAATTATTTAAGAATCTTATTATTTGTCAATCGAGTATAAGAAACTATCTATATTCTGATGATGATACGTACACTGTTTCCAACAATAAAATCAAATGATTCTTAAATTTCTTTAGTTAGCCCAATCGACTGTCTGCTCTGGATAGTTTTGGAAATTAAAGAATTAAATTTATCTTTAATTTAATCTCATGTTGCTTGAATTGAAGGAGAGATACAATACAAAACTTGTGGTTTTCACTTTCTCTGGGTTACAACAGCGCAGAATCCGCAACACCTACCACCGCATATTACGGATATTATATGCTTCTCTCTCCCTCTCCCTCTCTCTCTCTCTCTCTCTCTCTCTCTGAGATTTCTTACCTAACACTGCATGCTTTAGTACCGAGTAACTTGAGAGACCAACAACGAATAACAGCCAATAAATAAGGAAGTATTAAAACACTAAACATATCCCCATCAGAGTTAATTGAAATTAAGGATAAAGATTAATTAATTGTAGGAGAGTAAAATACTTCAAAAAAAATGTAGGAGTGTAATAAATACCTGTGATTCATTATGTAGCCCAAGCTTGCTCGACAAATACTTCATCAACAGCACAACTGTCACTGATCTCCCATCCCTACCAAATGCTTACATATATATACACTGTTAAAATTAAATCCTCTCCAAAATCTTTTTCTTAATTGATCATGTACCCAACATACATGTATATAGAAGCCAGCTAGGCATGAGAGAGTTGAAAGAGAGAGCTTACCTGACTCTCAAATAGTTTTTGGGCAACTGTGGCAAAAAGGATACTTTCTCTCTGCATGCACATCCAACAATTAATCAATTACTGTATATCTCAATAGATGAGCATATACCAACTTTGATGTTTGAAATATTTCTTTTAATTTATTTTTCTCAGGTTATTATTTCATACTCACTGGTTTTGGGCTGCTTGAAGCACAAACCAAAGGCCGGATGGTGGTCTCAGTGGTGGATCAACAACTCTCATGTCATCTATTGAAAGAAAATTTGCTCTAGTGTAAGCCTCTTGGGGTATCTGGGAACGAGAAGAAGAAGAGCAAGCATCTGGATTAATCCATGGACCATGCCAATAGGATCGCCACGCCGCCTCCAACTGCTGCCTGAAATTTATGCCGCCGCTGCTGCTGCCATATTGGATTGATGATGAAGTGGTAGCAACATGTGTTGCAGGCCTTGATAATCCGTCGGGCTCATCGATGGGATCGGAGCTACAAGGACTAGGCATATGACTGCCAAGACTCAGCTGTAACCACCCTTCCATGTCTATATCCTCTCTGATCTCTTTTTGGATGCTAGCCCTGGATTCATCATCAGCCATGCGAGAAAATGGTTGGGATCTTATCGTAATATTCTTCTTGCAGATATAGCTTTCAGCTGCATCAGTGGTTGTTTCAGCAGGTCCCACAAAACTTGCATCTCTATCGAGGTGATCAGGTTGTAGCAGGTTCGGAGAAGGCACCATGTTCACATGACAAAACTGATCAGTTGCACCCACCTCCTATTCAAAACTTCTTCCATGAAAATTTGGATTTTCTTTTTCTTTTGCTTTTGTATTTTGGAGATATGGGTAATATTCAGGGAGAAGTTTGCGATGCGTAATTATGGTCGTAATCAGGCATATGGAGAAAAGAGCAGGAAGGAGCCATGAAAGAGAGATATAAGGATCATGGAACTTTACCAACATGGCGGACGGTCATGATTCGTTTGAAATATCTTTCCTCGTGCCAAGATGGTGGAGTTGAAATATTAGAGAGAGAGCGAGAGAGAGAGAGAGAGAGAGAGAGCATGCGTTTGTCTGACCCTATAATATTCGATCGATATAAAATGTCATTTCCAAATTCATCCCTGTGAATAAGAATTCCAAGCTCATTAGTCTAGATGAATATTGTAACGGCCTGAACTAAAAATCAAGGCTTTTGCCTAAATTTTCGGTCCAAGTCATTTTAAAACTCCAGGATCTTTCCACGCGACGATTAAACCATCTCATTTAGGTAAGAAATAAACTTGCATTATTACATCCAAGTCCATAGAGTTATTACAAACATTGCCCACTTCAATAAATTCTTTACATCCAAGTCAAGCCATTCATTACATAGAAAGAAATAAATAAAAAGATTTATTCATTAGCACGCCACCACCATCTCATTGGCCACCATCCACGGGATCATCTGAGAGTCACAGGAAAAAGGGGTAAGTTCACAAGAACTTAGTAAGTAGGATTATGCCCTGCAATTAAGATCATAAGAACGCATCATCTTCACTCAATTGCTTAACTTTTATAGCCTTTAAAACATCTTATATGTCATCATCTCTTCCTAGAAGTACTCAACTTAAAATTTGGGGACTACCCTAAGGATTTAAGACCTTAAATCCTTTAAGATACTCCTCTGTCCCCAAAACTCAAACTTCTAGGCATCATTTGGCTAATCTAGCCCTTCCATTGAACTCAGAAGGTCCAAATCCATAGGAAATGACCCCTGGATCACTCAAATCGGACCTCTAGAGCTCAATTTACATCAATTTGAAGATGGACGCACCAAACGGTGCCACGTGTCTCTCGCCGCCGGCGACTTGGGCTCGCCGCCGGTGGTTCTGCCCGACTGGGCTTCCTGGTGGGCCGCGCTCTGGGCTTTACTGCCTGGGCTTCTGCCTGGGTATCATCCTGGGCTCTGAGTCATGGGTTGGCTCACTGGATCCTCCTTCTGAGGCCCATTGCAACAGTTGGGCTCGTCTGCAGCTGGGCTCAGCCTGGATCCAGCCCACTCCCTGAAGCCCGTACCATCTTCTGGAAATTTACAGATTCCCCTGCTGTCTTCTGATTTTACAGAAACTCCTTGACAGCTTATGATTTTCAGAAAAACCATTAGGCAGAATTGTAAAATATCCAAAAACTCGAAAATAGGCAGTAACATCCATTTTTTTTCCATCCGTCCATTTATACAAGATATATATAATAATATTTTAATATTATTTTCGTATATATATCTCCTTTAAACGTCTTAAATGCATTAAAATGCATTAAAAATTCATCTCATCAATAATTTGGCTAACATAATTAATTTTAGGCCATCCAAGCATAATATAACATACATAATTTTACTCATTAATTTATTTTACTCAAAATAAATTATAATTATGCCATTATGCTTTCCATCTTGCCCAAAATTACCTTTATGTTATACATCCTCAAAATTATTGATAAATCATCACATAATTAATTTAATGTAAATAATACATTTCTCAAATAATTATGTGGCATCCATTCCATGTGCAATTAAGCATATAATATCTCATAACATCATAGCATGATTAATGGCCATAAAATCACATATTAGTAAAACCACTAAATAATTATGTGATAAATCCTCATTAAATCATGCCGTAATTAAAGGCTAAAGAGGCAAAATCCCCCTTACCTTAAAGAAGAAAATGAAATGGATTGCTTGAACGGGTTGGATCGGCCTTTTCCTTTCTCCTGCGGCAGCGTTCCTCCTCTTTCCTCTGGTATGCCTTTATTGAGTACCCGAGTCGTTTATTTATAGCTGGAGGATTTTCCGCTCGAAATCCGATTTCAATTCAAATTTGAATTTCCGATCGCAATCCGATCTCAAATCCACTTCAAATTCTAATTTCAAGATCCCTGATCGCAATCCAATCTTAAATCAAATTTTAAATTCGAATTTCAAACTGGTGAGGCTCACAGAGCCCAAAAAGGCAAAATACATCATTTATACACTCATGGGATTCGAACTCGAGACCTCCTCTACCAAAGACCAACACCTTAACCACTTAAGCACATTGGGCCGTTGAGTTAAATACTCGCGATATTTTATATAACTCAACCCATCATTCTAAGTGGGCTTATTTGGGTCTAGCCCAATAATCTTTCACTTATTCTTGGCCCATTGCTTGGTCAAATGGTCAATGGTCAGGATGCCACCTCAGTGGACACATCATCAGTTGAATAGTCAACTCATCAATTTTTTTCCTAATTATTACAAATATGTTGTTCTTTCATTGAAAGGGAAAACTCCCTGGTTTTAACTGTTTAATTATTTTCTCTATTCATTGCTCATCGTTGGCCCATCACAACCATTATTTCCATAACTTCACATGCCAGAGAGAGCATTGGCAATTATTTTCTAGAGAAGTTTATTTCCTAGACAATTTAACATTTCCACGTAAAATTAATTTGGAAATATCCTCCTAGCTAGAGTCCATGATCTGCATACACTTCAAAAGTGGATGATCGAGATGCAAGAACATATTTAATTGTCAGTGGATAATTAATTTCCAATATTTGTAACCATGTTTATGCAATATTCACAGAAATTTAAGCCTGTGGCTTACACAAGAATAATTTGGTCATTAATAGACGTAAATGCCATAAGGAAAGACTTCTTGGAGCGGGCATATCATCAAGTAAAGTCATAAAGGCGTGGCTTCGTATTAGCCTTTTTATCACGCTTTCCTCGCTACGTTATTAATTTCTAATGGTTGAATTAACTTAGAATGTCTATGATCATGACGAGGAATTGCTGCCAAACGTTATGGAGGAATTCGATAATGTCAAAAAAGTGTTAATGCCAGTCACAAACCAAGTTTGACTTCGATTAGTACACTAAAAACATGGTTGTTATAGGCTGGCCTGTTAGGTAATTAAATTACACGAATAGATGGAAATGATGCATGTAGGTTATGACTAATGCAGCCTAAGCCATACGTGGAAATTCTACCAATTCCAAGGTTGAAATTTTTCCATGTCCGAATTTATAATTAATGCTCAATGCAGCAAACTTGCCTAATAACAGTATTATTTTATAGCTAGCCAACCCAATATTTGGTTGCATATACTAAAGGTACATATTTTCTTGCTAATAAATATTTTTTTTCCGTTAATGATTGCCATAAACGAATTTTCTTTTTACTTGATTCATTTTAGACTCTGGCATAGTTCCTGCAGTTAGTGGCATGCAATATTGAACAACTAATGCCATTTACTCACTGCAACACTATCCAATGAAATTAATGACGCTCACATCATCGTTGATGTCTTGTTCCTTATGAATATTAATAAAAATGATCAACATATATATCATGACCGATATTACCTTTGTTCTTGATGGGCTGGAATTGGAAAGCTCAACTCTTGGCAACCATAACTGAGGGCAAATACAATAAAGAAATTTTTAACAAAATCTCAGGACAATTAAGTGGCTACTTTGTCAACTACATCTTATTACTAATTAAGTTTGACCATAAAGCTAAAGATCATTAATATGAAAGGCATAACCCTTTTTTTTTTTGTTGTTGCTGCTTGTTGTTTGTTGTCTCCCCAGTAGTATTCACAGCAAATTAAAATGGCAATCAATGATAGATTGACCTCTTTTTGGGCTCACCACATTGGAAGGGTAGACAAAGATAAGCTCAAAACGAAGCATCCCACTCAACACAGACCTCCGCAAGCCGCGGGGCAAAACAAGCCCAAAGTCAGCTATAGTCACTCACAAAGGAAAGGATGGCACACAGATACATATGGACATGGACATAGCCGCCCAACCTACCTACTTTTCATATCAAACAATATGGTGGAAGTGGAACCCACCCACCTACATTTGATGGATGGAGCCCAGGCCCCACTTTGCCTTTGCTCCAACTCCTCTCTCTTTCTAGTGTTTCTCCCAGTCAAATGCAGATTGAATGGACATGACACGCCCCATCATGTAATGGTCTTCTGAATTGGAAGATTCCACCGTGGCATCCGTGTAAAATTTGCACAGTCCACCTTTTAACTTAGCATAATTCATCATGTGATCATCATCTTCTGGATTGGAAGATTCCTTGGCATCCATGTAGTTTTGCAAAATCAACCGTATTAACTTTGTTCAATTGCATGGTAAACTCTTTAGTCCTGGTATCATGCATATCGGGGCTTTTTTTTCTAAAATAGAATAGATCTTCCCTAGCCACCACAAAATTTTAAAAAAATTCTAGGGACAGTTTATGCGAAAACCCAAAATATATTTATTTATAAATGTTATTGAGGGAGGGACTTTTTCGAATATTTTCAAAAATCCCTAAAACCCAAAGGAAGAACAGACGCATTCAGAAGAGAGAATTTTAAGGCAGATTTGGATTTCTTGAGTAAGGTTTAAAGTTGGAGGACTTGGAAAAAGTCGGTGGAATT
The DNA here is from genome assembly GCA_030490835.1 of Annona cherimola. NCBI lineage: Eukaryota > Viridiplantae > Streptophyta > Magnoliopsida > Magnoliales > Annonaceae > Annona > Annona cherimola. Next base: position 28,952,220 of record CM059971.1, on the reverse strand, counting down.
TCTTTTTAATCTTTCTTTGTTTTTGTTGTTTATTGCCTTTGTTTTATATGTTGTGATAATATGAAAGAAATTTAGAATAAAATTGAGATGTTAGGGTTATAAATTCTAAACTCTAATTGGGTAGAAGAAGGGGTGCAACTCGGGCTCATGGAACTCGGGTTTACCTCAGTCCTAACCTTAATTCTATTTATAAAACATTAACCCTAACCCTATATGTAAAACCTAAACCCTAACCTTATTTTTGAAAATCGGATATGGGTTGGGTTTCTAGTTAGAATTTAGGTTGATAAATTCACATTTTATTTAAGAGTGATAAGTTTAAAATTTTGTATGAATATATAATAATAACAAATCATATAAGTAAACATAATAATATACAATCAAACCATATATTTTTAAAAAATATAACAATATAAAGAAGAGGAGTGATCCTGTTAACCTGGGCTAAGCAAATGCCAGCTTAGCCTACTTCAAAAAATTCATTTACAACAATTTCTTTTTAATTTTTCTCTTCATATACTTGTTTATCTAAGTATATTTAACGTATAAACCAAGTTTTACTGTTTTTAGATATGTTTATATATATTTTTTGAGATTTTTAAACATCTATGTGTATATATGTATTTAAAATATCCTTATCTTTAAAAAATTTTAAAAATAAATACACATATCCAAAAATAGTAAAACTTGGTTTATAAGTTAAATACACTTAGATAAACAAGTGTATGAAGAAAAAATGAAAAATTTATCGTAAATGAATTTTTTTGAAGTTGGCTAAGTAGGATATTTGCTTAGCCCGAGCTAATAGGATCATTCATCTATAAAAAATATCTCCAAAAAAATTTAGTATTAAAAACAAGTTAAATGAAGAAGATTATATAATAAAAGATAAATAAAAATAAAAATAATGTACTTTATTTATAATATAATTACACTATATCAAACATGTATTTAAATATAAATATAAATAACATAAAATACGCAAAATATAAAGAAATATTGTTTAGATATTACATATAAAGTATATTTTATAATAAATGTAAAATAGAAATCGGGCTTGGGTTCTTCGGGTTCAGGTTCACTTGAATCATAAGCCTATCATATTTATAAATCGGGTTCGGCGGGCTGGATTCGGGCTCAACCCGGCCCAAGTTACACCCCTAGGTAGAGGAAAGAGATTTTTTTATGAAAATTAAATATGAGCATGAAACATAGATGGATGATTTTAGAATGATATTTTATTATAAAAGACGATAATTATTTTAGAAACTTTGAGATGATGTGAAAGATGTGTGTCTCAGTACAGGTGTTTATAATTTGAAAATGAGAAAAATAGAGATATTTAAGGACCAAATTAAAGAAAATAATTTTAGAATATTATTTAAGAAATAATATTGATGTGTTGTATTGATTAATGCAAAGGATTTGTTGGACTCTCATAAAACTCAAAATTAGAGATTTGGAAATTTGCATAAAAGGTAAGTAGGAATTTTATGCTTTTATTTAAATGCTTATGGATATTGATAGATGTTTATGTTTCGGGTATGCATGTTTTGTAATGATTTAGAATTTTTATTTGAGATTTTTATGCAAATTTCTTTCTTGAGATGTATAATTTTTTATGGCTTTAATTATTAACTTGATTTGAGTAGTTTGAGACAATGATGACTTAATGATGATATATGAATTATATTAATTAGCTAAATTTGATGGATATATTTTAAAATATATACATGAGCACGGGTATGATATATGAGTGCATTGATGCACGTTGAACAGGACATATGATAATCTTTCGGGCAAGCTGAAGAATAAAAGGAGTGACGATATACTGCGGTATAGTCGTGTAGAATGTTTGATGATGATGATGATGATGATGATGATGATGAGTCTACTTGGGGCGCTGGGTTGACATGGATGATGATGAGGGTTATGGGTGCAACTTGGGCCGGGTTGAGCTCGAACCCAGCCTGTCGAACCTGATTTTGGGTAGTGTTAGAATTATGTAATGCTAAGCTCGAGCTCTATGGGGTTTGATATGAACGTTAACCCGCACACCCAAATCCGATTTCCATTTAAATGTTTTATATTCATGCCATATAAAATCCCTCTTTTGACGCTGCCCTAGTTTTGCCGCTACTCCCATTTCGCAGCCAAGGCCCAAGATGATCCTCCCTCCTTGCTCCCATTTTGCCGCATACCCATCTGGAGGATCGTGATTTCGTAATCGACAAGTGCAATACCATTTTTGATTTCCAATCTTCATTACAGGTAGCACTGTACGACATTCGATATCTATAAAAATTTTCTGTAGAATTGATTTAAAAATAACTATTTCTTCAATTTTGTGCTCTAAAAGTGAAAATGGCTTCAACATAAATTGAGAAAATCATTGGCACCAAACAGTAGCACCTATCACCAGAGAATCCATTCTTTCCATTACTTACTCTTTATTTTTTACGCAATTTTATTTCTTTGTGGACAGTTCAAGCTGTCAATCTTTACATCAGGTAGCATCATGGCAGGTGGCAGCCACCTTGTCTCTCCCTGCTCATCTCCGACAATTGTCATTCATTTTAATCTTTTATTCATCACATACTCAATTCAATCTTGCAAGCTATCGATTGCTTGCAATTGCATAAATTTGTGTCGTTATGCCTATGTTTGGGTTGATTGTTGATATGCATTGATTAATATTTTAATTTAATATTGGTGGAACTGTTGGGATTCACATAGAAAAATTATAAATTGTCATTTTAGACTTTTTAAAGTGGTAGACTTGTGATTAAGGGTGTGTTTGGTTGGGGGTAAAACTTTTGATGAAAAGTTTTTGTGGTAGAAGTTGTCATATTGATAAAAAATGATGTGATATAATAGGATTAATGATGAGAAATAAAGAGAAGAAAGTTAAAATAGATAGGTTAGTTGTATAGATAGTTGTGTAGAAATGATTGAAAAGTAGGATATTTTGTATAGAAAAATGTGAAAAAATAATAAAAAAATATAGTAGTTATGGAGAGTGAAAAGTTTTAGATTGAAAAGTTTTGGTTGATATGTTTATATCCCAAACAAACACACCCTAAATAAGTATAGGATGAATAACGAATGTACATTAATTGGAGAATATCGACTTGAAACTCAATCTAAGCCTGGATTTTAAAAATAAAGTTAGGATTATGTTGAGAGTTTTAGAAATAGGGTTAGAGTTTATACAAACCCAAGTTTCGTTAGCCCGAGTTGCACCCATAAGGAGGATGAACATTTGCATTGCATGATTGCCTGCATCATATAAATGAGTTTATGAAGTTTAGATATATTAATGTTTGAGTTATTTTATGAGAATGATGTTTATTTGCTTTAATAATTGATTATTATTATTAACTTACTTATTGAGTGTGAGGACCCGTAGCGCCCTGAACACAGGGTACTACAAGAATTACCTTACTCAAAGAATAGATTTATGGAAAATTGCAAAATTTCACCCTAAAATCTTCTTCTTCTTTTTTATAAATTTGTACAAGTAGATTATAGTATAATGATAATTATCCAAAATTATTATAGTCCTTGCCTAAATACATTCTATATTTACGAAACTAAATAGTGGAGATAAGTTTTTCCTTCCGTTGCACTTGGACCTGCCTCACCTGTGGCCTGCATGACTATATTTTAAAATTTTGAAAGGAATGAGTATGTTACTCAGTAAGTAGGCATATAAAATTTCAAACATTTTAAAAAAAATCTTACATGCTTGCAGCTTAAAAACTTTACACGCTTAACAATGCATTGCATGAATCATATGCATCCTGCTAAACCCAGAGGGTACTTGAAACACCTCTGGTGCCACCCTTAAGACATGAGGTCAGGTGATTGAGCTCAGTTTTCTAGAAAACATCACCTTCTGACTCACCCCACAGAGTTACTTAATGCATTTCATACACACCATGGATCATGATTATTGCGAGAAAATATGCATGTCATCATGAAATAATTAAATTTTTTTATCACATGGTGTATAACTTAAACACGTATCAAATATTTGTGGAATTTCATAAAAAAATAATTCCAAAATAACATTTTGAAAATGGAAATCATAACCTACTTACCTTTCACAGTGATTTAAAGGGTAAAAGTCTATCCTACTTACCTTTCACAGTGATTTAAAAGGTAAAAGTCTTTTATGAGATTTCTTTTTCTCTCCTCCCTCCTACAATTAAAATGGGGACATCAAGATTTGTGAACTATGTTGCTTATTATTATCGTTACTATTTATATATATTTATTATATTTTTAAGTCAAAGGCCAAACCTTGGACGCCGATCGTATGCGCCCGGGAGCATGCAGCGCTCAATGCTCCCGTGTGCATACACCCATTTTTTTAATTTTTTTTGAAATTTTTTTTACAATATTGTTAATCTATATGTATTTAATATATGTATAAATTTTTACCATTTTTAAAGTATTTTAGATATTTATTTTTTATTTTTGAAAATCGGTGGCATTTTAGGTAATTTAAAAATTTATAAAGATGTTAAATACACTTATTTTAACAGTTTTATAAAAAAATTCAAAAAAAATAAAAAAAGAGTGTGTGCGCCCGAGAGCATTGAGCGTTGCATGCTCCCGGGAGCATACGATCGGCGTCCCTAAATCTTGGTATGTGTTTTCGTAGTTCTTTTGAATATTAAGTTAAAAGTACACCTATATATATATATATAGAGGGCTGTTCCGGTGCAGCGTTACTGCACCGGAACAGCGGTGCAGTGGCCCTAAAATGGGGCCCACATAATCATGAAATCATGATCTACTCCACCCATTGTATTTGGAATAATGTATTCTATTACCATACCAATTTTCATCCCAATCAGATATGTATATGAGCCCCATCTGAAAATGGTACAAATCCAACGTAATAAAATAGTTTGATGTAAATAACAACTTTAAATTATTTGGGATTAAAATTGGTATGGTAATAGAATATATTATTCTAAATACAATGGGTGGAGTAGATCATGATTTCATGATCATGTGGGGCCCATTTCAGCGATGATGCACAGGAATGGGGCTCATATATATATATATATAAAATATGGCATGGGTTGAACCCATCGTATATGGATTATGGGTCAACAGCACTAACCACTTACTTAACGTGAGAGTTTATGTTATATTTTAATTATTATAATATCTATATATTGGATAAAATTCGAAACAAAAACAATTGCAGGAGTTAGGATTCCTAACTTAGATGTTTGGTGTGATAGTTAATGTCTTCCACAATTTCAAGTGACGTTAACAAATGCATTAATATATATATATATAGTTGAAAATATAAACATGCTTGGAGAAACATAAGGTCAGATGATCGTATTATATGGTTGAAAATATATATCTGGAATAGAAAACATAGGAGTGGTTGTTAATACTTGAGATTACACCTGCCTTCCACAATTTCAAGTGACGTTAAGAAATGCATTAATATTATATATATAGTTGAACTATAATATGTCTGAAAAACACCACCGTGAATTGAACATAAGATCAGACGGTTAATATTTAAGATTTTACCCACCTTATCACGTATTATTATTATTTCATTCATCTTTTTTTTTAGATTATTATTTATTTCTATCAAGGTGTATTATTATTACTACTTAGATTTATCCGTGCATACTTAAAAATTAATTTAATCCCATCGTTATTTAGTTACTAGTGTTATTAATTTATCCATCTTATTTTTTTTTCATTTATAATATATTTATATATACAAATGTATATATTTTAACGGATTAATTTAACTTTCTTCTTTCTTTTAATCCTTAATTGATAGTAAGTCATTTTGTAGTGAGACAAAAACAGTTATATTATATTCTATCGTGCACATAAATAACATTTGTTTAATCTAATTCTTTATATGTATTCTTCACACTGTAACATATAAAGAATGACAAGAATTTTACCTGTTTCACGTTCACTTCCCTTTTTTTTTTTTTTTTCTTTGCCGCTGTACATCCGTTTGCTCTGCTATTCCTATTTATATTTGATTCTGTGATACTCTGTGTGCAGATGTGTATTATTTATTTATTCATATTACCGCTCTTCTTGAATGGACCGAAAAATGGTCAAATAGAAATCTGTCAGATGGGCATAAGGATGTCTTTTGGATTTTTTTTAAGTAATTAAATTACTAGACCTCATGTTGGTCCAGTAAAAAGGTCACACTTGCTTTGATTTCCACTAGCCAGCCTTTCCTCATCACTAGGTATGTGTTTATCTTTTATTTACTCTTTATTTTAAATTATTATTATTATAGTTTTTTTATATACATATGTGCATATGGATGTTAAAATAATTTTCGCATGCATGCATTGCTATTAATTGCACGTTATTCTTTTTTTTTTGTTATTTTCATTCTAACTGGACTGTCCTTCGGTCCAATCGCAATCTTTTTTTATAATAAAAATATATATACATTATCGCATATAATTAAATTTTTGTTCAAAAATTTACTAAATATGTTTTCATAATCTAATCCATCTAGATTAAATAGTATATTAATTACTACTACTTCATGAATTCTTATATAACCCAGAGTTATGCATTCTAAGGTTTACAAAAAACAATTTAAATGGATATAAGCTACTAATTGGAACCCCTAATTAGTATAAATTTTTTCAATAAATTTTTTATTTTTCCAAAAGGTCCATGAATTTAAATAATTTTAGTTGGTGTATTTCAAAATTTCCCAATTCTTTCTTGAAAATTCATAAAAATTTATTTTCACACTTTATTTTCGTACTATATATATATTTCCTATCATGCCTAACTGTACTACTTAATATTATAAATTTTGAAAATCAAGGATTAATTTACCTGGTTCTATGCAGCCATCACAGGATCAGATATATCGTTAATGGGATGCATAGCATATATGAACATGACATCTAGGGGACGTATAGTGCACATATGCATGTACTATGATCTTAGCACATTGGGTTGTATGAGACACCATTCACAAGCATGTGGGACACGAGCGTGAGTTGTACATTAACAGATTTCTATATTTGCACCGCTTGGTTATGTTATGATTTATTGGGTATAGATTTAAAGGTGTATGATTGACGTGCCATTATTGAGCGCTATGACTATCTTCCACCTCGCAGAGTAGATATGGGTGTTCGACCTGCCCAGTTAGGTCGTAGGGGTCAAGGGGGCAGCACCCCAATAAAAAAATTTAATTTACTAAGTAGTATAGGAGGGAAAAGTAAGTTGCAAATTGTGTTTGGGCTCAGCCCATGCTCGGGCCCGACCCGTCTCGATGAGGGCCTAGTTCAAATGAGAACAGGCCTGCTAGGGTTTTATTTGCGCACGTGCCCATCTTTCTCTCTTCTCCTCCTCTTTCCCGCTATTTCTTCCTCTTTTCTTTTTCCTCTTCTTCTCAGTGTCGACCTAGCCCTAAACCATGTTTAAAGCTCTTCTAAGCTCTTTGTAGATCATCGATTCATCTCATCGAAGCTTGAAATCCCAAAGATCTAAGTTTAAAGTCATTATTCTTGGAGAAAATTTGCGATCAAGGTAATTAGATGTTGCCCCTTCTCAATTTAGTGGTGAAATCTCGCGTTAAACATCATATAAGGTTGGTGGGAATGTGTAGTGTCCAACAACTTCGAGAGTTGGGGTGTGGGGTTAGTAATAATTTAGGGTTAGCAAGGTTTATGAGGAATCTTCTGTTAATGTGCAATTTTTTTGGAATAAATAACTCATTAGTAGTTTTTACATCATTAAAATGTGACATTATTTGATGCGACTGAAACGAGAGTGTGAACTAGAGGTTTACTTTTTTGCACCTACCATGTGTTTGGTGCAATGCTTATTTGACAGTTGGTATATTGAATTTAAAGTAAACCTTGTAAATTTTATTGATGTTGTGTTTGTGGTTTGTGACATTCATTCTTACTTGTTATGTATGAGGTATTATTTAAGATTGGTGGTTGTGAAAGGGTTGTTCACAGCCCTAATTAACATGAGGAGAGAGTTGTTATGACCCTTGATTGACATGAGTAGAGGATTGTTCGTGTCCTTTTCTTTGTACAGGGTTATATGCATACGTTCTTGGGAGTGGGTGTTGGACCCATATGTCTTACATGATCATGATATATGCATTTAGTATTTTACTCATTTCTATCTTGTGATAACTACTATTTACTTACTGTGTCTATTTAGACTCACATGGTTTGTTATTTTGCCTTTAAATTAGAGGCCAAGTGGGGAGCCTCAAGGTGGGACAAGTGGAGAGCCTAATCTTAGAGACTATTAGATTAAAATCTCTAATCACAGTTATTTTGAAATTTCTGCTCTCTTTTGATATTAGTATATGTGGACAATTATTCGGTTAGATTCAACTTTAACAAACATATTGTATTTAGTATTTTGAACTTGATTATAATCTATGTAGATGCATATATATGAGCCTTGATTTTCTTGTTGTGTAATAATAAATTTCAATGATTTTCCTTCTATGCGAATGTCCTTGTTATATGAAAATATAGGTGTACAAATGTAGAGTTGAATGCCACATTTGAAATGAAATTGAATTGCTTTTGAATAATAGGTCTTGTATTCCATACCACCTCTTACATATCATGGGAAAATGTTGCCAAATTTTTTCTTAAGTTGTATGGTACCCATTAACTCGTTATTGAGAATATCTAGGCAATGGGGCATTACATTGAGTTAGCCTGGACTCATGTTTTTTTATGACTATGTTTGACAAGACTGAGGTAAAAGCCTAATGTAATGTTAGTGCTCAAACAAAAGTGAAGAGAGATCCTTGTCCATAGGGGGTATATATGAATTATTATCCTAATTAGTAGGAAAGATTAAATTTGAATTTTTGCATAAACGAGTAACGTAGTAAGGACTTTTTGTAAAGTTTATTTTATTATGGAGTTGATATGTTGTTGTTTATATGGATGAATTAGAGGAGATTTAAATAAATGTATTTTGTTTAGCTTCTATAATTTATATTATGAATTATAATGGATAGTATGATGTGAGAATATTTATACAAGGTGATTCCATCTAACCCCTCAACTTCGTGATTCTGGGAAGATGTTGTTAGATTTCTTGGCGAAGTTAATGACCGTTGGCTAAGTACGGAGGTTAGCTATCAGGACAATACAGTTTAGTCCTAACTTTAAAAGCGAAAAGTGCTGAAATAATGCATTTTTTACAACATTTGGTGTGACTTCTACTCAAATTTTTTTCCAAAAATGTGTCATAAAGTACCATACATATAAACTTCGCAACCAGGCCAAATAGACCCTTAACCTAAATCTACCATTAGTTTTGTTTTTTAGTGCCACAAGCCACTAATATTTGCTAGGTTGCACAAGCCATTTTTAAACTTTCTCTGCGGTATTCATGGAAAAGAAGACAATGGAAGTATTTATTCTTAGTTCAAAACTAAATTCTATGTGCTAGCTTCAGCTTCAGCTTTAAGTTTTTCAACACTTAACTAAGCAATGTTTTATAAAAAGTAGTAAAAATCTTTTTGCAATTGTATAAAGCTAAGCTACATACCCACGCTATCACTCAAACCAGGAAGGTATATTGGAAAATAAACATTGATTTATAATGAAGACTAAGGATTTTAGTAAACATATGTTTTGAAATAGAGAAAAGAGGGGCATAAAAAATTGAAGATTTTCAAAATATATTGAGTTGTAACTCATTGACGAAAAAGGACTTGATGTTGTATTGTTACAACTTGGGACATGGAAAACTTAACAACATATATAAATCCACATGCGCAATTGATAATAGTTAATCTTATTGAAAAAAATAAAAAAGAAAGAAAAAAGAAATAACATTGTATCAAAGAAATTGCTAGCTTTCTATTGTCAATATTTTCTCAGGAAAAAAGAACATTGAGCCAAATAAATACAGGTAATGTTTGACTAAATAAATATAAGTATTAGCTTGCCACATAAATCTAAGCCCAATGAATGCAACCAATGCAACCCTACATTCCTATTTTCCAAATGAATACTGAATGCAACTATCTTATATCTCTCTCTATGGGCAATTGCCAAGGTCAAGAGAAAGGATGATGGATTTGACCAGTGAGCATTTGCATAGCAATCTCTCAAAAGGGGATTCTGAAATAGGCCTCTTTGTTCTTTTTTCTTTAAGAAAAATTTCAATTATACTATATTACATCTCATTTCGAATTCATATATTACAATCACTCTCATTTCAACATACATATCACTCTTAAATATTCTCTTACAATTTTTACTTATGAAGGATGACCAATTACTCCTATAATGGGGGTCAAAATTTTCCTCCACAAGTTTAAGCACCCCACTATTGTATCCCAACCTTGTGATAAACAGAGCTATGCTCGGTTGGTTAAAGCAAGTCTCTTTAGAGGACAATCTGGTAAAGTATCTGATTATTACATCCTACTATCATCTCCCGATAAACACTCAAAACTAACCTTGAGTCGACTACCTCCATTCTCATTAGCTGTCTATACACATCCTTATTACCACAACAATAGAAAGTGTTGAGAAGGTGTCTGACAATAAGTGAAAAAAGTAGTAAAAAGAAATAGAGCATGAAAAAATCTAGAATATATGATTTAATAAGGGTAATGATTAGGAGTAATAAAATAAGTACAAAATAATAGGATATTTGTATACAAATATGTAAGAGAATGATTAAAAGTATATACAATAATAACAAAAAGCAAAGTATTGAGAAAGGTAAAATTTCAAACCACATTAAAAATCGTAAAAAAATTCATGGAAAATGGATGAAAATATCCCATCCATTTTTTCCTAATTAACAAAATGAGTTAGGCCAAGTAAAATATTGAAGGATTGAATAGACATCTCTCAAAAGAAATATTTGAAAAAAATTGAATTCACCAGCTTTGAACTTTGAGACCAGCTTTTACTAATTTTCCATAAAACAAAGCATTTTGAGTCTTCATTTGAATTTAACTTAGATAGGCTGCTCCATGATAGAAGGCCTTCTTTCCTACCTATTTCCTATAGATGCATCTTACAAAACAAAGAAAGGGAAAGAAGGTTCCACTAAAAATCTAGCACTTTATCCAGTTTCTGAGTCTTTAGCCTCTCTAACAAGTATCATGTTCCAAGGAACAAATAACAAGACTAACTCATTGACCAACTTCTCCATGTTGCTCATGACACATGCCTAACTCTTTAGTCATTGAATAATTTCACCTGATCTGGAGTTTGATTCCTCATTTAAATAAGGTTTCTAATTTCTCAAACAGCTGAAAGTTCAAAGATAGCACACCTCAACCTTAAGTCATTCACTCATAGATCTGAAATGACATATAAGTATCATGTGAAACTAGTTACAATGGAAAATTTTTATAAACTATTGTCTAATGTAAGTATTAACATTAGTCTCCACAAGAACAAGAATCATCTCTAAAATGATGGAAACAACATCTCTAATGAGAATAATCTTTCCCGAAGCAATTTTCCATATAGACTTGAATGTGTTATGGTACTCAATGCATAATTGGAGATTTTTCTTCACTATAATGGGAAGGCTAGGCAAAGTGATGATCGGACCAAAGGCTACAACAAACTTCTCACTATAATGGTATAGAATTGCCTCCTCACTTTGTTCAACATCATGGAAATCTACCTCCGCCATGAGCACATATCTAGCTTTAGTCATTAGATCTCTTGATTCATTAAACTTTGTGTAGGTCACTTTTTTCATACAATGATTTCTACCTCCCACATTCAAAACATGGAATTTGTCTTTTGCTTTAATCTATCGCACCGGAAGATCTTTCTTCACCTTGTTATCTTTCATCAATCTTCTAACATGACTGATAACTCATGAAAATGCGAGTTATTATGGCTCATTTCAGACTAGTTTTGCATGTTAGTCCAAGAGAATGTGGTTGGTTTGCACCTATTTAGCTTAGTTTTCATTCATTTTGCATTTGAGGAACAATATGTAGTTTTTAGGCATTTTTAGTATAAAATAGATATTTATAAGTGCATTTATTCGGTTTTAGTTGATTTTGTAGGAAGGACAATCTACTATCAGCTTGTGAGTGTGTCGGGATATAGAAATGTGCAAAATAAAGAAGCAAGTAGGTTGACGCTTCGGCGCCTAGGAGCGTCGACCAGCAGTGCCTAGGCGCCAACCCATCGCCTCACAAGAACTCTCAAGAATCCTTAAGTCGGCGAGCTTCTAGAGAGTTGGTGCCTAGACGCCGAACCCTACACGGAAAAATTTTAGCACGTGTCTCGTGTTGTGTTTAGAGGGATATAAATATATCTTTTTGGATTTCTTATGGGAGGAGACAGCGAGAGTGGTGGTGGCTAACGTGGAGAAATGGAGAAACACGAAAGCTTCAAGGAAGGAGAGAAGAGCAAGTGGAGATCCAAGCTATCATTGCAAATCCATTGAGTTTCATCTCCTCTTCTCATCTATCTCTTCCTATTTGTTATTCTCCTTGCTTGGGATGATTGTAAACTTAATTTTAATGAGAATTGAAGTTATGGTTATGGGCTGAACCTTCCTATGGTGGAAGATATGTAGGATTTGAACTTATAGTCTATGTTATTTGGTTTTCTTATGCTTGAATTGATAATACAGTTGTGTTGTGATTTATGTTGTCTAAGATTACTCTTATATATCATGCTTAATGCATTTACAAGCTCTGCAACCTTGTGGATTGATTGAATACTCATATTCATGCTTGGAAAAGTAGAATTTGAATAAGATCCATATATAAGGCACTGGTTTTCCTGCTCTTGTTTATGTTAGATGTTAATATGGATAAGAATATACCTATTAACCCTGTGTAATCTTGATTAGGTTATGTGGTTATCAATCTTTCTTTACTTGTATACATGGGAACATAGCACATAACTAAAACTTGGTTAGGTTTGTATGCATTGGAAGACATATATGAATATGAATGAACAAACCTAGATTAGTAATCTCTGCACAATTAACTTAAATGAGAGCAAATGATATAACTATGATTCAATGAATTCATATTCCCAACTATCTTTATCATTTCAAGGAAATCTCAACAATATTCCACTCCACTTTGGTCATTTACTGTTTTACTTAATTTAATTTAATTCAGTTCTTTAAAACCAAATCTCATTTCATTTACCAATTCACTTAGACAATTGAAATTTAAGGTGCTAACCCGTTTAACACAATCCTTGTGGGAACGATACTCTTCTCACTCTTTATTACTTGATCAGCACGTATACTTGTATTAAAACGAGCATTTAATTAGATATATACGCAGCTCGTCAAGTTTTTGGTGCCGTTGCTGGGGATTGGTTCTTTAAACTTAGTACCTAACAATTTCAGTTGTCTTTTGTGAATGTGTATATATTATACATAGTTTTTTTCTTTTCTTTCTTTGCTTTTAATAAAATTTTATTTCAAGGTCTTTTTATTATAATTTTTAATGGCTTCAAATGCTTACCATTGGCCAAATGCAGAATTTTCAACACCAAGCATAATGGGTTTCCATGAGTATGACAATACATGGGTACCTCCAGCTCAATTTGTAGGTTTTGACAATTAAATGCAGGATATAGACAATTTTTATTCAACTTACTACGATTTGTGTGGCAGCGAGGGACATTTATCAAATCAATGCGTGTATTACTCAGCATCCGTGGGCCATCTTGATCATTCAAATGATGCACAAGACAACTATGGAGACCCGCAATCAGATAATATGATGTCGATAGGATTTCAAGCATATCAAGTAGGGGAGCCATCACCACTTGAAAGCAAGTCATTTTTGGAGGACATGTTCATGCAATTCATGAAGAGCCAGATGCAATTTAATGAGAATATGCAGAAATAGGCGGAGCAATTGGCTACCGCAATCCAATGTCGACATCAAAAAGCGTCTTTCGGTCATATAGAAGAAATTTCAGAAGAAGATGAGTTGGAACAGGGCTATGAAGTCACTCTGAGCATTAATGAAGGTATATCAATTGATGTGATAGAGCAACCTATATCTCAAAATGTGCTTGAACAGATGGTTGAATCAATAGAAAGCAAGGGATCTGAAGAAGGGAGTAATGAAGAAATAGAGGTGGTTACAATGTCAAAGGTTGAAAATAATCACAATTCCACACCTCTACTATGTTTTCCAGGAATCCAAGAGCAACAAAAATTGATCAGTCAATGGTCATTCTTTGAAAACAGCTCCTCGAAGCCTACAATTGAAGACCCCGAAAACCAACTCTTCTATAGTATCTATGAAATTTAAGAAAGGAGGCTAACTGATCCATTTGAAGAGGCTAAGAAGAAATCTAAACTTCCACTACATAATCCACATGAAAGGAAGTTCGATAGAGTGGGAATTGGTTAATCCTAAACGTGACATCGGGCTAAAGATGATAAAATTAGCGCTGAATGGGAGGCAACCCATTACACTTTTTGATTTTTGATCCAAGAATAAAGCATTCATCTCTCAAGGCAACGAAGGACAGGATTATCATGCTCAAATTTGGACTTTCAATCCACTTTCAAGTTGATAAATGACGAAATCAAGGAGTTTCAAGTTTATATTCATCATTCAAGATAAGAAAATGCAGTTGGAATGAAGCTTCGGCCTCAATTTTTGGCGCCCGACGCTAAATTTTTGCAGAAGAATATGTTGCAGCAAGTTGGAATCAGAGAAGTGGCGCTCCGGCGCCATGATCCGGCACCAAATTTTTTCAAAGAAACAACATGTTCCAAGCTATTTCCTTGATCCAAGAAGCTTCCTTGATGTAAAAATGAGGTGAATTCAAGCACTTTTGAGTAGTTTTTATGAGGGTTGAGAGCTAGGATCATAGGGAGGAAGAAGTGAGAGAAATGGGGAGGGTTTAAACCCCCTCCCATATTTAAAATAGCTAGCAACATGGCCTGGGCCATGTTGTCATGGTTTGGGCTGTGCGGGCCCATAAATGGCCCATTTTTCAGCTATGTTGCACAATTTTGCCCATAACTTTCTGTAGACAACTCCGATTGAGATGAGTATTTTTGTGTTGGATTTCTAACTTCAAGTAATATCTCTTCACAAAATTTCAGCTCATAATTCTATAACTACAAAATTCGGCATGCATTTTACTATACAATTTTACCGATAACTTTCACCCATTCACAAGAAAAGTGGTCATAACATGTCAAAATATTCCCAACAATAAATTGTTCGAACGCATCTCTTATCATCATAATATCACATTATGTCATTTATTTGCTCAAAACATGTCTTATATAAAATTTGACCCGTCAACTCAACTCTTTAGTCATTTTGCATATACAATGATTCTCATTTGCTCAAATCATATAAATCACCTCCAATGCCTCTAAAAATATTTCTCACATATCACACATACATCTAGCATCTCATACGTGGTAGAAACTACCATGTTCCATGTCGTTTTCAAAATTTCACCCATTAAGTTCATTACTTACCGAATTTTCACTATTAGCCCCAAATGACTCTATTCTCAAAATTATCATACCTAATTCATTCTCAAACTTCATGTGCACACTTAAATTATAATTACCATCATTCTTAAGCAAATCATAGCTCCTATTAATGATCATTGGTCATTTCCATTGTTACCCTTCCTTTGGGCTTAACTACACTATTAGGCTCATTTTCATCGTCCATCCAAATCTACCATTTAAATTTCACACACAACTATTTATATCAATTCCAAACATGCTAGGCATCATACTCATGCCTAAATACATTTCAAAATGAATCAACTCTAAATAATGCCCTTCTCTAGTTCAAAATCAGTAGGAGAGTCGAATCTCAAACATTCATCATTTAATCAAATCAAGTGTTCTTATAAGTCTTAAACAACCTAAGGAACACATGAGAAGTCATATTGGGCTTTCACTAAGCCATTTATCAAATTTACCCCTCCAATTTTTATCAACCAAATTCTTTTAACACATTTGCAAGAATTTGGACAATCTTTCGCTTATTCAACCTATTAATTAATCAAAATTTTATTATCATATGATTTTTAGACTATATTATACACATCATTGACCATTTATATAGTTGCTAATAACCAAGGCATTACAAAATACTTCTTCTTATTCAAGTTTTCCAACATTTGTTATTGTTCATATCTTTTTAGCTTCTTCATTCTTCTTGTTACTGTTTCATCTCCTCTTTTTTTTCACATCCATTGTCAATACTCTTATTTGCTAAGCATTTGGATGCTGTTGTTACCCATCTCTTTGTGCTTCATTCAAATATAGACTTAATATTTTTTCTCATCTGCATCACTAATTTTTTCTTTCATTTTTCTAGCCTTCTCTTCTTGCTTCTTTATTTGAAGGTGAGCCTTTTCATTACAAAAAACATAGATTCGTCAAATCTCGCTTGCAGCCTTGATGACTTACCTTTTAAATCATAGCATTGGCCATGATTTGGAACTTCCAATCTCCTTTTCGTCATCAAATTAGAAAGGTAACAACGAATTTTTTAAACATTTGCAATATCTTGACTAAGATTGTGGCTAAATATGGCTAGGATTTCAAACTCTTTAGTCATGGCTATGTTGGCTTTAAGTGTGTTATATTTTTTTTATAATTTTAACATATCTTACAACTTCTAATTTTGTAGATAATGACTTCAAAGTCTCCAAATGTTAGTATTTTCATTATAAAGCAAATTCTTAAGTGTACCACCGCATTTGAGGTGCTTATCAACCCAAGAGTTTTTGAACAGATGTGAGCAACCAAATTTAATGCCCTGCTTTGTAGGATGAATAAAGATAATCTTACTCCAAAATTTTTGTTCTTTCTCTTAAACAATGGTCGATTACATAGAAGAAGAAATCTACTCTCAAGAAGGTAAAATGCAATGTAGGCCTTCATCTTGAGACAATTTCATCTACGATTCTCTTAGCATCATGTCGTTGCATGAAGAAGGGTGAAGCGTCTGACGAACTTGCCAATGACAATCCCGAAAAGCAAAAACCCACATCAAAGAGAAAGGAGCCCATTAAAAAGAGCAATTCCAAAAAAAAGCTTCTCATCGACTGGTTTCTAAGAAAAAAGAAACAGCTCACCCAAAAGAAGAAGAACTCGTAAGGAATAAGAAACATGATGTATTCTATGGTCATCCTTACAAAGGATGTGCTACCTTTTTACCATGCGAGATGACACATAACATGCATTTTTCTTTAGTGCCTTGAGCATTATGTGATATATATTGATGTTTAAATCACATTATATGCAACGAGGAGTTTTGAGGTGTACCACATTATATTTTCCAGCTCATTTCCTCTTTGGTTGGTTAGAGTTTTATTTTTTTCAAATCTATGAAGTTGAAGAGGTTAATTAGTTCCCTTCCTAAGGTCTAATATTAAAGAAGTTCGTAAAGAAAAATTTGGCCAAGTGAAGTTTGGACAAGATGACCAATTTTATTATTAAAATTGATTATTTTAAGGAGAATTTTTTTGAATGCTGGCTCCTTCCAAGTAGTTTGTAATTTTTTCTTCTAAAGAACTAACACTTGAAAAGCAAGACTTTGCATTGTCTCTTTAGCTAGGTCTTCTTGCTTATAAAGATGGCCCTCGCTTCAACATCAAGCCATATTATCCACTTCATTTTACTTGCCAATGTGGTTTTAACCAAGACATCTCTACACAACTTCTGCAATCTCAAAGGTTAAAAGGAAAATTGGTATGGGACCTCTACATTGGCTAGTTCTTTGTACCAAGTTGAAAGGGATTTAAGTTTTCTTATGAACTTAAGTTCCCATCTTTTGATCGTCTAGTTCGAGCAACCAAAGAATACATGCATTAGTATGACATTTTTGCTATGAAAGCAATTGAATGAGTAACACTCCAATCCCGCTTTTAGGCCTTTAAACCCTTAGATCTTACTATGAGCTAAGGAGAATTGGGATTAGTGATTCCATTTGAGATAAGACACTTAAAAGAGCCTAACTTAGAGGAAACATTGGCTCAATGTGCCGTATACATTAATTCTTTCAAGGGTTTTTAGGTATTATTAGGAAGAGCTTAAATTTTTGTAATGAAATTGCTAAGGGTAGAGAACATGTACGCTGTGATATTGAGTTTGCGAAAAGAGGCCATTAAGAGTTAGTTGCTAAGAAAGCTACTTCTTGCAAGGATCATAAGCTCATAGAAACCTAGAGTACATTTTCACCTTTTTGCTCCACCATCTTATTTTCCTTGTTAGCTAAGTGTTGATACTTACTTCCTTTATTACGTAATATGACATCAAGATTCTTAAATTTGTGTATCGCCCAAAATCAATTACTCCTTTTGATTTCCAAGTCATCATATTAACACAGAGGCCATGAAATCACTGAAGATACATGACGTTTGCATTAATAAAAAGGATACTCATCGGACTAAGATTCCACCTCTAAAAATTAGCTCTTCTTAACCTTCCAATAGGGCAGGTTCTACTATTTTTGGTGCGTCTCAAGAATACGACCTCTTAGAGGAAGGTGAGATCACGAGATAACTTTTTTTTTTCTGAAAGTAAAATCGCAGGATAATTTGAAGTTGTGAAGGAAACATCATTAGTGATTCTTTAGGGGAGTGTGAGAAGATCATATGGAAGGGCAAAAGACAAATGATGTGGATCAGAACAATATTGACTCTCTTAATTTACTTGCATTACCATCTCCAAGTGATCATACTTTAAGTGATATTTTAAATTTTTCTTAAAATCTAAATGTCGATAAGGTGGTATGGACCTCAAAATCTTATCCCATATTCTCTAATGATAGGTTCCTAGGAAACTACCTTAAAATATAGATGCCTAAAGCACTTAGCTTACCACCATTTGTAGCTCAAGCTACTCCTATGAAAGAAGGTTCATATTCTAATGATGAAGGCATGAGTATGTTCCATTATCTTATGAATTGTAACTAATTTTATAATTCAACTGACTTCATCATACCTGGGTGATGTGGTGTTACTTCTCCTATTAATATAAGTATGACTCCTAAGAAAACCTTCAACTTGGATGATGTGGTGTTACTTCTCCTATTCATCCTAAAGTTGGGAATCTAAAAGCAGGAGTTGCAAACTTAGAAGGTAAACTTCTTTGTTGATTTCTTCTCTTTCTTTTATTTCCGATTTAATGACTAACTCTTCTATTAGTCTTGATAGTTACCTTAGTCATTGAAGTATCTGACTAAGGTATTTACAATGTAGAGCATTCAGCACATTCCACTCTTAGCATCACAACTGATGTTGCCAAGTATGAACATGCTTCTACACTTACGTTTATATTTAAGAAGCACATTGTTCTGATTCTCACATTTTGGCTTCTAGCTATGAGGGGTAGACCAAATAAGGAGCTACTATCTTAGTACCACTGGCCCTAGTATTGATGCAAGTTTAAGCATAACTTGCTAACTACGAAATGTCGAAGTTCACTTTTCAATCCTATTATTGCGTTTCTTTTCGACCCTAAAAGTGATTGAAGTTAGGAAACTAGAGCAAGTAGATTGTTAATGCTAGGGATGCACCATCAAAAATTTTAAGGAGGATATCACCTCTCCTTGGAAGATAAAGAGTTCTTCAAACAACGTTGCTGATGCACTAAGCACATATGAAGACTTTTACCTAATCTTAGGCCAAATTCAAGTTGACGTCATTGATTTCAATGATGTCATCCTTTCTT
The DNA here is from genome assembly GCA_030490835.1 of Annona cherimola. NCBI lineage: Eukaryota > Viridiplantae > Streptophyta > Magnoliopsida > Magnoliales > Annonaceae > Annona > Annona cherimola. The sequence continues at coordinate 28,932,495 of CM059971.1, read as the reverse complement.
TAGATAATTTTTTTGCTCATTGGAGCAAGCTCGAGTTCACTACAAAACTCAAGGTTTCTACGAAAGATACGACATTGATGGAGGCCGACATTCTTGATTGAGGAACAGAGATTCCATGCTTTGGAGGGGGAGAAGGACAAGAAGAGAAAGGATGACAAGGTTAGTGCCTCTATAGCAATGAAGCAAGTGGATATTCATCATATTGTCGCATCTATCTTCATAGATAGGATCAAACTGAACTTGTTTACTTTAGCTGCTAAAGAGCTTCAACCTGTTACTGAATTTCATGCAGTAAACGGTGTTTCAGAAGATTGAGCATTTTTTAGGTTAAAGGCTTAGGTAAAAAAGCTTCATGCATTAACCTTCTGGTTGATGTAATGAATCTTGTTCAAGTTATTGCACTAAAGAAACCATTCTAGCTCATTTGAAGAATTTTTCTTATAACTGGCTTATAATTACTAACCATATTATGCTTTCTATCTTGGATTTATGGATGATATCTTTTCAAGTAATTTCTATTTATGTTTGTTTTATTTTGACTCTTTTAATTTGCAATCTTATATGTGTCGTTGATGTAGATCTATTTTAATAATGTAAGGCCCTTTCCACCTAAGCTCGAATTTGTCAATAACTTCCCCAGCCACGAGCTATATTTGTAGCTTTAACACCAAATCATCTCTTTTAAATATGTGATGTGATGTGGCACAACTTCGTTGTATGCTTTGCTCATCTGAGTATGATAAAATTTATCCCTATTGAACTTGGATTTGCTTCTCATCTAGCATTTCCAATTCATCTTAGCTAAGCCTAACTTGTTGATTAGTCATCAACCCAAAATGGAGAGCGACCCTTAAAGAAGTGCTAACTAGATTTTTAATATTAAGACTATTTTAGCCCTGAAAAGCAATGAATAAGGTGTTGGACCTACTGTAGGTGGATGCCTGGTCCTATAAGCCTATAATGCCTTAGGCAACCTTTCATGTCAATCATGTTTATTTTTTGTTGTGGTTCTCTTAAAGATTTAGATTATATTTTTGTTGAATATCTCAATTTAGCTATTTCCTTGCGGGTAATAAGGTAAATATAACACTTGTTTGATTCTACACTTTTGACAAAATATTTCCACCTTATCATTTTTAGATGGTGTACTGTTATCTAAAGAAAATTGATATGGGATACCATAGCGATAAATGATCTTTTACTTACTTGGTGTATAGGCCCATTCATTGACATTATTTCATATATTATGTGATGGAACTAGGGGTGTTAATGGTCATGGTCAACTCGTCAATCCACTCGTCCAACCCGTTTATAAATGAGTTTATGTTAGGATTTTTGAATAAATGAGTTATGATTCGCCAACCCGTTTAACCATTTAATTAAATAAATGGATTAGGGTTGAGATTTTATAACTCGTCAACCCGTTTAGTAACTCATTTAGCCCATATAACCTATTCAACCCGTTTAATTTGTTCAACCCATTTAACTCGCTTAACTCATTAAATTTATATATATATATACACATGTAAACTCTTTAGTTATTTTCCCTCTCTAAGTCTTCCTCCAGTCACTTAATTTTCATTTTTTCACTACTGCCCTAATTCCATTTTCCTATTACTAACCTATTTTTATTTCTCCTATATCGAAAATACCATCTCGTTTCTCCCTGCGAGATTATCATCTACTAGAGTCTAAGCTTTCAAGTTATTTGCTTTACAACCCGTTAATAACCCACCAACCTATTTATTAATTGGGTTGTAAATGGATTAAGGTTGAGGTTTTTTAAATGGGTTAATAATCGGATTAGGGTTGAGATATTTTAAATGGGTTGGGATTAGGATTAGGCTCCAACCCATCCAACCCGATCCGTTAACACCTTAGATGGAACAGAGAGGTAAAAATCCAATATAAGATAATAGGGGTATTAAATCTAGAATTCTAGACAATAAGAATAAACATGATAACCTTGAAGAATTTCATGAACTCTTTGGAATTTAATAGGTTCTAATTAACTTAATCCCATGAAAATAAGAGGTTAGTAAGATTAGGGTACATCTTGCATATCTCGAGAGAGGATGTATGATTAAATTAGGATTTACTCTCCTTTAATACACATTAATTGAATTAAACAAGTACACTAATTATCTATGGAAAAACATCACAAGTGAAACTCTAGATCCTAGAACTCGTCTATTGATCTTTAATCCTCATCATCTTATTTTAAGATTCATTTCTCTTTTTATTCTTCTCTTTTGATTTCATCTCTCTCATATTCGATCTCACATTATGAAGTCTAGAGTTCCTAAATTTTCTATGAGATCAATCTTTTAAATACTACAGTCTACGAACTCGTGCACTGCAGAGAAACATACAATAATGAATTGAGAGGTGGATATTTTTTTTTATCTCTTCCCATGTTCGTACTAAGCCAATTGCAAGAGATATGTACCATTGAAAAAACATTATTGGAGAGGGTATTTGGGAACATTCGCAGGTAAAATTTTGAATGATGCACCTAATTGCCCATTACGTAATACAATTATGCTAACTGCTTTAATGTGCTTCTAACTCTATCAAACTAAATCTTTGGTAGTTTCAGATCTCTTGGTAGCAATTTTGCCTTGACTTCTAGAGGATAAGGCCTGTTATATTATTGTAGGGACCCTACTGAGTTAAGATAAAGACATTTAGCTACCAATTGATGCACCATTTCTTTTTGTTATACAAATCTAAGTGAGGACCCCATAGGAGTATTGACATATGCATCCTTAGTTTGAGGAGTGGAGATATGAGTCATTAAATAAAGGAAACCTTGGTTAAATTTTCATTTTCTTCTTGCTTAGTTTGATCTCCATATGGATGCTTTTGAAATATAACCTTAGGCATATCAACAAATTACTTATTTTTTTTGCAATGATGGTATGTGAGAATTTGTTGCCTTTATTCTCCTTGAGTCTTAATGACTCGTCTCGTTCATTTAATTTTTTCCTTAGAGATCATGAATGAACTAGGACTTCTTGGATTCGTCAAGTTGCTAATAAGAGATGCAAATTGACTTGCTTGTACAAAGTTTGGAATCAAGCTTAGTATCAAACATGGATATGTCGTGCAGCTCTTTGGAGGGTATCACCACTCATTACTTAGATTTGGCCTTAGTGACTTTCTTGGATTAAGGGATGTTCTTTTGTGGATGATGAGAGAATAACTTGTATCTTGATCTTAGCAGCAAGAGTGGTGGTGCCTTTAAGTTCAAATGAGAACTCTTTTTTCCTGACAATCCAATTTGTTGAAATTTCTTCTTTCGCCTTTATGGTGTAAGTCGATAAATTTCATTGACCTTGACATTGTCCTCTTTTTTTTACCGAATCTCTTTGTTAATCACTAATTGGTTTAATCGAGATAAAACTTTAGCCTTTGAATTTGACCAAGTGGTAGCTAATCGATAGATTGTGATCTCGGAAATAGGAAATTAGCAGGTAAGATAAATTGAATATGAAGCAACAGACAGTGAATGTCTAAGTTGAGTTAAATGACAATTAGCTTATAGGCAAGAAATTGAATAGCAAATCAATTGCCTCTTTGAGTAGTTGATGGAATAGCTTGTCGAGCAGGATCAGTGACTTTAGTGGGCTTTTCTGGCCTTCTACACCTTTGACAACATTTTAGATAGGCCAAGAAGCATGCTAGCGAGTTTTACATTGTGTTCTACACTCTGAATCTACATCTTTGAAGAGAAATTAATTAAAATAGTTGAATGCAGTAATCCATTGCTGAAAGTAATTACTTTATTAAAATGATAATAAAATGTGTAGAAGAACTTTCGATGGCTTTACAAGTGCATGGAAAGAACCATGTTTAACAAATAATACAAATATGGTCTAGAGCATGTCGCCATCCGCTATGACTTGAATGGGTGAAGTACACATCGCCATGTGCCATGACTCAAAAGAATAGGTGAGTACGTGTCACCATGTGACTCAGGGTGAGTTTATGCTTAGCTAGTTGAATACCAATAACTCAGTTTGGAGTCAATAAGGGGCTCGACAGCTACACTAATGACATTACCTGGCAAGTTGATGCATTCTGTACACAACTTTTGAATTCCATAGTTAATCTATGTGTTCCACATATAACCTTTAGATTTATATAGAAAGTCAACATGTCCTACATATAATTTTAGGATTTAGTTTTTTAAGTGGTTTTACTAACAAAACTGTCCCACACATAATGCACTAAATATTATTTGTCTCCAAATCCATAAGACTAAGACTAAAGCCAAACAAATTTCAAATATTGAGGTCCATTTGCCGCATCTCAAAAGGTGAAGTCGCACTTTAAGTTGGCTCCAAATTCAACTGAGCAAAATCAATAGTCAACTCAACTTTAGTAGCAACTTCAATGCAAAGTTGGCGAATAGAGTGATTTTTGGACATCTTTCTTAATTCATGAAATCACACTTGAAGTTAACTCAAATTGTGACTTAAGTGAAGTAGCATTCCAAATTGATTCCACTTGCAACTTTCGAGGTGTAGTTTTAGATACGAGTACTTTTAAGCTTTTATGAAAAATCAAAATCGTATCCCAAGTCGACTCAAGTTACAATTTCAATGAAGTCGCAATCTAAGTAGACTTAAGCATAAACTTGTATACATCCATTAGAGATAGAGGATTTTTCAAATGAGTAAAACGATGCGAAGTTAGACCTAAGATAACTTCACATGAAACTTTAATAAAGTTAAATTTTAAATTGTAATAGCCATCGTAAGTGGGAAATGGGTAAAGCAGCTTTTGTTGAGAAAAAAAAGAAGAAAATAGTATATTATATCAATGGAATGGCAGATGGCTTATGGAAATTTGGCCAACTATTTAGCGATACTGCTAATATAAGAATGAGGAAGAAGTGAAATGGATTTTCATGATCGGAAGTAGAGCAAGCAGAGACAGAGACGAAGAAGAAGAAATTTTTGAAGGTACGCCACAGAATTTTTCCTTAGTTAATCTCATTGATTTTATAATATATATATAATTTATCTCTTAAACGTAAGTCATTCATGATATTTTTACCTTGGTGAATAGGTACCAGAAGTATTATTAAATTTTTGGTATTGTAATTTTACTTAATTCAGAGAAGGGTAACAAATGACAGTAGAAAATACAATACCATGAAATAAAAATATTTCTAGATATAATCAAAGAGTTATGACTATACAATAGTAAGATAATCATTTGCTTAGCTTCTATGCAAAATTTCAGCTTGATAAGCATCACAGATTTTTAGATATAGTCCCATTTTAAGAATATTTACAGTGGTTATTATGTATTTTAATAAGAAAACACAAAATAATTTTTATAGAAAAATACAAATGTAAAATTGTTAATCTGATCTGTTAGAAACATTCTTTAGGAGATTCTACAGTGTGTATAATGAGTGATTTTAGTTAAAAATTATTTTAGGTAACTCATTGAAGAGACATTTGATTTCAACCCTTTATCAAGCACCTCGTATTAAATATGATGATAGAAGCGTTATTTCGAAAAATGGACGTCCAGATTAGAAAGCATAATTTTAGAAGCTTACTCCTAATTTTTTAGATCAAGCAAATATTTCTATTGAGAGATTCAAACTAATTTATCCAAAGAATGCGGAGCATTGAAAAATAGTTAAAGGTTCTGGACTAGTGGTCGAAGCTTATCTAACTAGAGCTTAGTAACCTAGACAGCCCAAAAGCTAAGCCTACCAATCAAACCCATATATGCTAAGCCCACAAAATTAAGTCCAAGAACCAAGCCAACCTAACAGAAGTTCACGGCACCCAATCCACCTACCTTGTGCACCTGCTAATCGATGGCCTATGGAGGCTAGCTACTGATGCAGACGCCAGACAAAAAATTTTTGAAAAATTCAAAAAATACAGAAATTTTATGAAAAAATGAAAATTCTAGAAAAACTAAAGTAAATATTTAAAAGTAAAAATGAGTTCAAACTTGTGATTTTTCATAAAAATAATGAGAAATAAAATTTTTAAAGGTGTTATAGTATAAAAATAAATGGAAAAAATATATATATATTTTGAAAAATTAATGTAAGTGTTTAGAGATATAAATTAGTCTAAATTTGTGATTTTTCTTAAAAATTATAAGAAATAAAGTTGTTTAAAAGTGCAATAATATAAGAATAAATAGGAAAAATAGAATTTTGGCCAAATAAAATTATAAGAAATTTCGGGGAGGTCATAAATAAAATTTATTAAAAATAAGGAGAAATAATGAGCGTGTTGTGATGAAAATTAGGGAGAGACATTTAAGGCAGCTTCAAGAGTTTAGAAAAAGGGTTTTAAAGTTTACTTAAAGGTAATAAATTTTTACCAAAGCATGACATTGAAAATATTATGTTAAAAATCATGGTTTACTTTATATGGAGACGCTATAAAGTGTGATTATTTATTAAGTTTAAACCTTTCTTTCAAGTTGGTTTACTCAAGCATGAGCATGATTATTTCAAAGTATTCTTAGTTGTCCTAACTAATGAATCTAAATGGTGCATTGGTCATAATGCATGAGCATCATGTATACTTGCGTATTGAGCTTGCTACCAAGCAAGTAGTCTTTGAGTAGCATCTCGAAACTATAAAGCAATATTGTAGTACCTAGGTAGCAACCTCCAGGCTATAAAAGAAAATGAATTAGATCATGAATGTGTAGCACAATAGCATATAAGCACAAGCAGACGACAATGCCCACAATGCGAATAGATGATTTAGCATGAACATTGTGAATAATAAGACAACATAGATATTATAAGAAAAATGGCAATGCATCATGTTTAAATAGTTGTTCCATGATATTAGTTTTTCTAAAAATCAAAATTTTTTGTCATATTCTATCTTGGTCCCTTAGGCTTGATTGATTCTAGACTCAAGGGCGACTTACGTCAATCCTGGGAGGAGCTTCAAAAATGGATGCACATCAACACTAGCAATGGCTTTTTGGTTGGCCTCCTTGATTGAATCCTTAGATCACATGGTTGTTGTCTCTTAGTCGTACTAGGGTGAGGTCGATCCTCTTCAGGGCCTAGTTAAGCAGTATATTTACAACTGATCTGGCATCTATCATGATGCAATTAATTTGTTCTACACATGACTTGAATGAAGTTTGTAATGCCTCACTGACGAAGTTAATAGTTTCCACTGATATACTACGAGATAGATAATAATGGACAAAACACACAGGTGTGATAATATAAATCGTGATGTAATAAAATATATCATAACTTATTATAAACCAGATGTCTCATTAAATCCAAATCAAGCTATATCTAAATGTTTGAATCCATAGAGTATATATGCATCATGTCCTCCCTACATCACTTTTGAAACTTAAAATAAATAATTCTCAATATGGATTCATTAGGTCTTAGCCCAATCTAGTGCACCAACCTCATGTTGGTCTACATTTATGGGCCTAACATCTAAAAATATAATAAATAAAATAAATCTGAGCAAGCTCAATAAGTAGAACCAAAACATAAATTGAATAAAATGCTCATGTTTAAGCATTTATATAATATATCATATACATGGTCTTCTCATCACATAGGTTAAGTCCAATAGGGATGCTAAGCACGAGACGATCAAATGTGGAAAACACCTTACCAAGTTGAATGACAAGGAAGTGTATCTGATATCCTACCATTATCTTCACACATTCATGGCCCCACCAGAAACTTATGCCCATTGCTCAGCTCAGACATTCATGTCTAAGCACCAATCTCTATACACTAGTGTTACAACAAATAGCCAGAAACATTCACGGCTCTAATACCACATCACAATAAATAGCTAGAAACATCCATGGCTCTCAATACAGTATCACAATAAATAGCCAGACATATCCACAACTCCAAATATAACATCATAACAAATAGCCAGATACAACCACAACTCCAATTACAGTATCATAATATCACATGGATGTTGAAACATGATGACCAAGACCCACTCAATTTAATAATTTTGAAGAATTAAGATGATGCAAAATTGATATTAAAATAGCTTAGAATGTGCTTCAATCAAGACCTAGAAACTTTTTAGGTTCAGTATAATAATTTAGATCAAAATTGATTGTGCTAGAGACTAACACGGCCCAGGCCGTGTTGCATAATTCTCAATCCGTTTTGGATTGTGTGCACAAGTGCGCTCGGTACTCTATATAAATGCTCTCTGAAAACATCCTGAGGTATTGTAGAACATACTTGGAGCTAGGGTTGAGGTCTAAAAGCAAGAGGAGTGAAGAGCATGAGGCAAGAAGTGAAGCGGCGAGTTACTTAGAACAGTTGAGACACCATTGGTGCTTCCGATCAATAAAATTTTTTTTCTTTTTTCTTTTGATTTTAATTATTTGTTTATGATGGATATTGGATACAATATTATTTTGTGGTTAATTTTTATTATAAACATGCTAAGCTAAACTCGTTATCTAGGTTTTAGGATATAGCATACGTCTAACGTAGCGGATATTGTGGTTTAATAATCTAAGGCATTTTGTGTTAAATTGATATCTTGTGATCTCAACGCTTGTTATTGTATAGTACTAAACTTCAACATGATTTCATATATTAGATGGTGAAACCAAAAGATGGAAGTCTAATATATGATAATCAAGATATTAAAACTGAAAAATCTACGCCCATGAAAATAGGCATGATGATCTTGAGAAATTTCATGAACTTTCATAGAATTTAATGGATTCTAATTGACTTAATCTCATGAAAATAAGTGACTAAGAAAATTAAGATACACCTCGTAGATTTAGAAAAAAGTGCAAGGATAATATAAGGTAGTTCTCCTTTAATACATAATATCCGGATTAAATAAGCACTCTATGTACCCGTTGTAGACGTCACATGTAAAACCGTAAATTTTGGGTATTCATTTCTCTTGGTTTTTAATTCATCATTCTGCATTCTTAAAATCAACATTTTCTTTTGTTATTTCTTTCCTTTCTTTCTATTCTCCTTGTGTTTAATATAAGTGTTTAAATCCAAACATTTTAAGTTCTAAATTTTGTACGGGATCAATATTTTATATACTGCAATTTACAACCTGTGCACTTATGGAGAGATTGCTAAAATATATAACTCGCTTCAAATCAAGACTACATGACTTTTGCATTATACATGTAGTATATCCAAATTTAGCAATCTGGATTGTACCATGATAAATGTGCATGGGGAGACAATCAAGTCCGTTTTGAAAATAGGACATAATTCTAGTAACCATTTGAGCATTTACTGATTCCAAAAAAAGGTATATGCCTATGTACCATGTAAGAAAAAATATGATCGTTCAGGCATTTAAAATTCTTCTCTGGGTTGAATTTGGATCATTGGTCTTTTGTAATCAATTCCTATTAATCATTGTTATGAAGTAATTTACAGAAACATACTATGTTCTTTGGTGTTAGAGTTCTACGCCCATATGGGCTCCTCATATGGTAATTCTATCAAAAAAGATAAGCCCCCAACTTAAACTAGAATAGTTATAATCATGGGGGAGTTATCTTTTAGGATAGCTGATGAAGAGAAATAAATAGGAGAGAGATTACTTAAGACTCTCCATTCCCCCTATTATAAAAGAGGAATCCAAGTTTCCCTTTCAAAGACACATGAAATCCTATTGCTTTCGTTCTCAAATACTGTAGGTACTTAGGTAGTGAAAACATAGTTGGTTTTCATTTTGTGATTCCAATTTGGCTAAACAAGTAAGCTAGGCAGTATAAATCTTGAGGCACAACATTGATCCCACTTGCGCAACCATTCCAATGTGATCTCCTAAGAGGTAGGCCATGTTGGTCCCGAGTTTATGGCAACTACCCAAGAGGGAAGGAGTGAATTAGGTATTTTAAAATTTTTTACTTAAACAAATTTTTTTCCTTTATAGAGTTAATCCCCTTAATAAAACAAGAAAAAATATGGAGAGAAATAAAGCAATAAAACACAAATAATCAAGCCACACCAAGAGACAAAGTTTTATAGTGGTTCGGGCAACCTTCCCTACTCCACTCTTCCAAGCTCACACCCGTTGTGACTTGGGTTCTACTATTAAATTTGAATACAACTAGAGCAGCAACTCTCTTCTAGATTCCAGCTTTAGGGGACTTGTTCAAGTACAACATAAGTAGGTGATGAGCCTTACTCGAGTCACAACACTACTTTGTCTTCACTTGGTTTCGATTTCTAATATCAAACCAAGTGGTAAAAATAGATAATCGGAAAAAAAACTACACTTTACAGATTCATGTAGGCAGCTTGTAGTGTGTAGAAGAACTTGTAGGGAGAGTAGAAGATTCAGCAATGCAGCTTTCAGCAACTTGAAGCACAGTTCTTCACTTAGACTTGGTGTAGATCAACTTAAATGTAAGAGAGAGTGAAAGGTGAGCTTATTGAATGCTTCTCTAATCCCTTTCACGTCCCCTTGAAGCCTCTTAAATAATGAGAGGTGAAATTCGAACGTTTGGCGGTAGGTGGTGCACATTCAATGCACCAACGTTCAAATTTTTCCGACCATCGCGAACCAAGTCGCATATGAAGTCGACTTGGTATGTGACTTCATCCAAGTCGCATGGTGGAGTCGATTTCGGATGCGACTTCACCGAAGTTGCAGAATGGAGTCGACTTCAGGTGCGACTTTGGTCTTCAGCTTCCACTTCCAAGTTCTATCTTCAGGTTGACTTGATCTCAGACTTGACCCAAGTCGCAGGTGGAGTTGACTTTGGGTGCGACTTCACCATCCATTTGTTTATGTTGGAACCTTGGATTCTTGTAAGTGATCTTGATACTTCATTTTTTCTTTTTTTATCATGTTCTTCATTTGATATCCTTGGCTTTCCTTGTTTTGCCTTAAGACTTAGCATAGTATTCTTCTCTTGAGGGGTTCTTCCTTCTGGCCTTGATTTAAGATGATTGACCTTCTTGATTTTGGTTGTCCAATCTTCAATATAGAGTTATTTCTTTAATAATATTTCAACCTTGAAGAAATCTGAAGTAGCCATTTACTTGAGTCGCTTGCTTTGGTTGACTTGGACTTCAACTTCACTCAAGTCACATGCTTGGGTCAACTTGAGGTTCGACTTCACCTAAGTTGCATTACGGAGTCGACTTGAAAATGCTACTTGACTTTGAGATTAGAAGTCTTCTGTATAGTTGTACTCAAGTCGCATCAGGAGTCGACTTGGGTCTGCGACTTCACCTAAGTCGCAAGTGGAGTCGACTTCGACTGAAACTTTACTTGTCTCTGAGTCCCAATTTCAACGCTGGAACTTTTAATGCATTTGAAGTCGTTTCTGGAGTCGACTTGAGAATCGACTTCACCTAAGTCGATGGCTGAGTCGACTTGGGACTGCGACTTGGTCTGCTATGTTCTGAAACTTGAGATTTTAACATTTGACAACACTTAGCAAACACATTAGTACCTAATTAATTCTCAAATTGAGTTGTTAATCATCAAAACATGGATTGTGCTTGATTTGCCATGAATTCTAATAAGCCGCTCTATGAATTTATTGGGTTTATTTGATCATGCATATTTTTCTAACATTGATTACAAAGCCATTAGACTACGACTTGACTTTCATTATTCACATGTCATGATATTTATTTATGCAATGTGCCATCCAGTTTGAAATTAGAATTATCTAATAGGCTCATATTTGTATTGATTGGTATGTTTTTAGTATTCATGCCGATAATCTATGTGACAAGTGCAGTATATATTTTAGATGTTGCCTATCTCGAACAAGTAGCGTTTGAATGGCATAAAATATTTTTGAATAGATGTGTGTATGTTTGGGTTGTCATCTTAACATGTATCTGATTATCTAAATACATTCATGTCATATCTTGTTTTGATTTTTGGAATTTTTCAAACATAATGAATGGATTGGATCTCAAAACTATTAATTTAGTGATCATAGGAATTCCCCCCCCCCACCCATTTAAGAATAATTTGGACGTTGGCCGTGTTGATCGTTTTTTCTCCTTCTACTTATAATACAGGCATGCATATATGATCATATAACATGTGCAATTATTCTAATGAAATCTCTACATGATAACATTGTGGGTAAGATTAAATGAGAAGCATCTGTCCTTGTGAACAGTTTTTCCCTTCTAGCAAGTTAATCATGTAAAATTATTACATATGATGATCATTAAGATATTAATTCATTTGTATGATATTATTATGCAAATTTTCATCTTTATATCTTAATTGGTAATTACGAAACTTTTTGGATGAATTGGATCTTTAAAATAACGTAAATCAGATTCAAATTTAATTAAAATGATATGAGATGTACCATAAATCCATTTTAGAGCTGATGTACAAAACCAACCTTAAAAATTCACAAAGAAGCCCCCGTACAAAATTTTTTTGCAAACCCCTCCCCCCAAGATGTAATTATTTCACAAAAGAAAAATGGACAAAAAATGCGAAAATGCGAAAATGCCCTTGGATCAGAGAGCCCCGCGGCTCTTGGGCTTGGGCCTAGAAAGAGTCTAGGCTAGTAAGCTCAGCAATAGAAGGGCCATTCAAATGTAGGCTAGTGCTTATGTGGCGCGATGTGGGCCCTCCATTTTAATTTTGATGTATCTTAACCGTTTTAAGTCTAATTTTGATGATTCAATAGTCGATTCCTACTAATTTGGACATTCTAAATACAATGGTATGGTTAGATTTTCAATTTGAGAATTAGTTTTTAATTTTGATGGATCTTAGCCGTTTTAAATCTTATTTTGATGGTTCAATAGTTGATCCCTACTAATTTGGACATTCTAAACACAATGGTACGCTTAGATTTTTTGTTTAAGACTCAATTTTGATATTTATGTCAAATATATGTGTATGTCATATTATATGTCTTACTTATTTATGCTTATATTTTATGATTAATAATTATTTTATTATGTGAAAAAACCAGAAAATGGATGACGATAGCTCCTTATCCTGAACTTAAAGGCATCCAAGTATCCACCATTAAAGCCTTAGATAAATCCCTAAGCATTGACAAATCCACCACTTGGAGTGACGCCGCGGAAGTGCGGTTGCGAGAAATTAGAAGCCATTTTGCAAAAGAAAACTAGGGATATTATGTTTTTTGTGAAAAAAAATTAATAATGAGGGGTTTATGTAATTTTTTATTAGAGCTTTTTATTGGACCATTTCCTTTTTTTAGAATTCACTTATGGTGTGAATTAAAGTTTTATGACACGACGAACGGTTCGTGTGCAGGCTAGAGGTTACTGCAGTACTAAGTAGACTCGTGGCTATTTAATTAGGAACTTGCAAAAGTGAGGGAAGCCTCCCATGACCCAACCTTTTACTTGGCTAACCAAAAAAAGTGTGCATAGAATTTAATAACACTTCAGTGAATAGATAAATTTTCATCTTATAAATCATCTTAAATTAAAAACTTCTTTTAAGTGGGAGTTCCTAAGTTGGTAAGATTCAAAGGAATTCTCACTTAGAACTAAAATTTGGCACGATTGAACTGAATTAATGATAGCCTAACACTTGTGAAACAAATAATGATTGGGAACATAGTGAATTTTCAAATTTGTCCCTTGTGTTGTCTTACCATTAACTCAGTCAGTCTTTTATGATAAATAAAATCCATGCCAGTACTAATTATGTGCTAATACTCCTTGTAGCCAACTAATTGCTAATATGATAAAAACAATTGTCGCTAACTTAAATAAAGGCAAAAAACTTACGGGGACAACTATGATATCTAGAATTGTATAGTCCAGTATCTCTTGGAAGAGCAAGAGGTGCTGGAATTGTTCATCGACATCATGAGCGAACCCGAGTGTGGAAACACTGCTCAACATAGAAGAGATCATGAGGCTTACCAGTCATATAAGAGGAAGAATAACATGGCTCACATCATGTTGTTGAGTGGTATGCAAGACAACTTGATGTGTGAATTTGAATAGTACATCATGATTAAGGATGTGTAAATTGCCTTAAAAGAAAATTTTTGAGGTACCTCTGCTACGAAGTTAAGGAAACTTACCACTAAATCTGACACTACAAAAAGCATCATAACCGCACTATGAGGCAGCATCTTCGAGAAATATCAAGTGTGTTCCGGAAAGTCATCAGCGCATGTTCTCACAGATGAGCAGCAGGTATAAGTAGTGATTAGGTCCCTTCCAATAATTGGGAACATATGAAAGTTAACATGACACACAACGACAACATCAAAATCTTTGATTATATTGCGTGCCACTTGGAACTAGAGGATGAGTGCTTAGAGGCTACAAAATCCTCCTCTAGATAAGCATATGTTGCTTGCTCCAAACCACACAGGACTTTAGGTTCCAAGCGAAAGAGAAATCAGAGATTCTTCAATAAAATGGGGGAAGGACGATCGGAGCCCACGAGAGGCTAAGAAAGCTCAGTGCAAGCGGGGTAAGCACTGAGCAAAGAGAGACATGGCCAAAGGTAAATGCTATAATTGTAGCAAGTTAGGATACTTTGCTCATGATTCTACTGAGCCAAAGAAGGTAATGCCCAACCTTACCCCTGCCCGTACTTCCATTTACATTTGTATCTCGATTATGCTAACTGAATTGCATCCTTTGTGGATTATAAACTTAGGAGCAACGAACCACGTAGCTAAAGACTGAGGAGCATTCATGGAGTACCACCATGTTCCAATGGAAATGAGGTGGATCTATATAGGAAATAACTCCAAAGCAGAAATTAAAGGGATAGGAACTTGCAAGGTTGAGTTACGTGGTGCCCGAATCCTACTCTTGCATTACATCCTTTACGCTTCAGAGATCCGGTGCAACTTAGTCTCTATTTTCTCCCTTTTAGATTTGGATTTTTCTTTGAATTTTCATGATGATTGCATCGACATTAAATTGGAAACAGCTTTTTATGATTCTGGTTTCATTAAAGATGGTTACATGGTATTAGAAATTGATTTTAATATTTTATATCTAATGATGATTGTTTTTCATTTATTTCATCTTCTGATGCAAATTTTGTTAGAAACGCATGACATGCTAGATTGGTCACATTGGATAAGATAGAATGAATATGTTAGCTAGGGAAGTTCTTGGTCCACTCGCTAAAATTGATCTGTTTACTTGCAAACATTATCTAGCGGGAAAAGAAAAAGAATGCCATTTGATAAAGCAACTAGAGCTAAGTTTTCATTACAGCCGGTCCATTTGGACATCTGTGGTCCAATAAATGTAAGGGCAAGGCATGAGGCATCATATTTCATCACTTTCATAGACGACTACGCAATTTGGTCACATTTTCCTAATCTCCCATTAGTTAGAAGCATTAAAATGTTTTAAACGCTACACAAGTATGGTTAAGAACCAACTAGAATGAAAGATCAAAGCATTAAGAATTGACTATGGATGCGAGTATTTGTTAGATCAATTCAAAAGCTTTTGTGATGAAAAAAGTATAGTCAGGAAACTTACTATTCTTGAAACTCTGCAACAAAATGGTGTTGCTGAGAGAAGATACAAAACCCTTCTAAATATTATTAGGTCTATGATAGCAAAGTCAAATTTTTGGATATATTATTGGTGAAACACATTGATGACAGCCACATACATACTTTACCTTATGCCCTCCAAGTCAGTCACTTTCATTCCTTATGAACTGTGGACAAGCCAAAAACCTGAATTAAGCAACCTGCACCATGGGGGTCGACAGCTTTTATCCACAATCTCTCTCACAAATACGGTAAATTAGACCCGAGAGAAAAGAAATGTATCTTCATTAGATACTTTGAACACATCAAAGGGTACACGTTCATAGGGGAGCATGAGGTTGAAAGTACAATTAATATTGAATCATGAGTGCCGCATTCTTAGAGAATGATTTTCTAAGTCGATGTGAGATTAAGAAGGATGCTTTTCTCTATGAGATGGAAGATCTTGAAGAAAGTGGTGCTCTAAGTCTAATAGTTAAAGAAACTAAGGTCATAAATCAACATCTTGAGCTAAGTGGAATCAACGAACCTGAAGAACAACATCTTTGGAGGAGTACTCATAGAAGTATCTCACGTCATTGTTTTAGTGATTGAGGAGGAAACTTTTACCGTTGTGTCTTGAGATAATGATGATGAGCCCAAAGAAACCTTCATGATGGTTACTTCTCAAGACGATGAAGAACCTAAATCAGCTCATGAAGCTCTCTTCGGCCTGATTAAGGAAAAATGGAAACAAGCAATGATGAAGAGTTGGAATCTATGAGGACTAATCAGGTCTAAGACTTGGTTGATCTTTCAACTGAATGCAAAGTGCTTGAGAACAAATGGATTGTCCATAGTAAACACAAAGTAGATGGATCAATTGAAAGATACAAGGCTCGTTTATTGGCTAAAGGATATGCCTTACAAGAGAGCATAGATTATGAAGAAACTTTCTCTCTAGTTATAAGGTTTACTTCAATTCACCTCATTCTTATAATTATTGCCAATTTGGATTTAGAACTTAACCAAATGTAGGTTGAAATAGCTTTTCTTAATGAAGAATTAGATGAAGAGATTTACATGGAACAACCTGTCAGTTTCATAAAGGAAGGCCAAGAGCACAAAGTTTGTAAGCTCCAGCAATCAATCTATGGCCTCAAACAATCATCAATAAAGACCACTGTGTCTATATAAAATGATCCAAGTGTGATTTTGTAATCTTATCCCTTTATGTTAATGATATCCTGCTCGCAGGAAGTGATCTTGCATTTCTTGTCATAATTAAAGAATGGTCGTCCTCTAATTTTTAGATAGAGGACATGGCTGAAGCAGATTACATACTTGGAGTTAGAATCAAAAGAGATTGATCAAGAAGACTTCTTAGTCTTTATCAAGAAATGTATATTAAAAAAGTTATTCAACATGCAGAGACAACCTCATTGCAAGAGTGAGTCATTAGCCTTAAACTGTGTTCTAAGACTCCAGCTCAAAAGAGAGAAATAAAAAATGTTCCTTATGTCAGTGCAATTGGAAGCTTGATGTATGCTACGATGTGTACTTGTCCTGACATTTGTTATGTCTTTGGTCTCGTAAGTCGATATTAGTCAAATCCTGGATGAGGACATTGGCTAGCTATCAAGAGAATTTTTAGATATCTTTGTAGCATGTTTAGTAGTAGTGCAAGAGACAGCTTGGCTCAGAAAGTTTTGGTATCATGTGAGAGTTATAGAGAATATAGTTAGACCTGTAACCATACCTGTGACAGGCAGAAGGCTATTGCTTATACGAAAGATCCCATATATCATTGCAGAACCAATCACATTAATGTCAAGTATAATTTTCTAAGACACATCATAACACAAAAGCAAGTGATTCCAATGTATATATTAACACACCAAATGCTTGCTAAGCCGCTCACAAAACCAATAACTAGAGATATATTTTTTTCATATGTAAAATCTTTAGGATCACGTAGATTATGATGTATATATTGGAATACATGTAATTCTTTTTAAGCAATTAATATGCAATTTTTATTTATGAAAATGCTAGTATGGATAAATAATTGAATATGAAGAGTTCAATCAAAAGTATGTTGACAAGATAAGATGTTGGCCCTCTCCCATGGGCAATCGCCTCTGAGGTTTTGGGAACATATAGAGATAAGAAAAATTAAGTTTAATGAATGCTTTATGTGAGCATAAAACTTAAGAGATTTTTTTCCTTGATGAAAGAATCAAGATGAGGTCATATTAGATCTTAACTGCAATGGGAGTCCCACGTCCATTAGACCTTATTTAAAGCCAGGCATGAGACCTCAGTTGGTGCCCAAAGGTGGTGAGCACTTTGAGGATTCAAGTTAGGCACTTGATAGCGACTGAACTAAGGCCTGTGTAGTGTCGAAGAGTTAATAGTATGCGCTCCATATTAATTAGGAGTACCTCCACCATAGCACATGTTTCATATCATGTGTGCTTAGTGACATATAAGGAAGTGAGTAGAGTTCCATTTTTCCAGGATAATCCCCGTCTCCTCACTATGAGATCCCTTGAAGCAACAAGTGTTTCATTTTTATGCCTTATGTGACTTTCGATCATATTTTGAGATCCTAGTCTAAGGTTGCTACTTTAGCATGTTGCCTATAAGTCATGAGTGCATCTACTTTGCAGGACATGTCTAGGAAAGTAGTTAGTCATCATCAAGGGATATAGGTGCGAATGGAAGACTATTTTATTATACACCACTTGCTTATATTCACTAGTCGACCAGTTATGTCCATTCATGTGACTAGGTTACATGCTTAGATATAATTATGATTAAGATGCAATAAGAAGAAAAGTCAAGTGTAGCCTTCATGAGGGATTAGGTACACTTGGACTGATGTACTAAAATGTGTGGGGCATAGCAAGATATCATTTTATTACTAGTTGTAGCTACTAAGTATCCCTAACAGGTGCGTGGGATTAAGCTCCCAAAATTACAAGTTATATTTGCTGGTCACATAACCTATTTGCCTATATGGATAGTTACAGAGTGGTGGAGCAGCCCAGCATGTGTGAGTGGGAGATGTTAGAGTTCTACGCCCATATGGGCTCCTTATATGGTAATCTTATCAGAAAAGATAAGTTCTCAACTTAAACTGAAATAGTTATCATTATGGGAGATTTATCCTTTAAGATAGCTGATGAAAAGGAATCTACAATAGAGAGATTTTCTAAGACTCTCCATTCCCTCTATTATAAAAGAGGGATCCGGGATCTCCCGTTTCCAAATATTGTAGGCACTTAGGTGTTAAAAATATGACTGGCTTCTGTTATGTAATTCCAATCCGGCTAAACAAGTAAGCTAGGCAGCACAAAGCTTGAGGCGCAGCATGATCCTGCTTCCGCAACCATTTCAATGTGATCTCCTAATAAGTAGGCCACCTTATGAATATATTGGGTTGATTTGATCATGCATATTTTCTTAACATTTGGCAATTGTTCCTCATGCACTACAAGAAACTAAACTTTTAATTATGTTGAATATTATTTCCGTATGTATGATTTTGCAATGTGATGTCACTTTGAGTAAGTTACAAAAGATCTTAGCAACATTCTTTAACTGTTACTAAAACTGTAACATGATGTCTGTTGTGAGAAGTAAACTTTAAGTAAAACATTTAGTTGTTTCAAGATTTCAAAACAACTAGTTGGTTTTATATTTTGACAAGTTTTACTTTTTTAAATCTAAACCTTTTATAATATAAATCAATATTAGTATTTTTATGATGACAAAATCAATTTTATTAGAAACTTATACATTATAAATATTTAACACAATTTAGAGTGACTATGCATGAATATTCAAGCTTTAAAATTTGAAAATAGGTATATATTATATAAAAATTTTCAGAATATTTGATTTTTGGATGATTAACATACACATGTAAATGAATATTCTAAATGGATTAGATATAAAATAAAAAATAACAGCTCTGAAGTATATTGAGATTTCAAAGCAACCATTTGTTTTACTCTGTGCCTACTAAAAAAGTAGTCACCTGGAGTTGCTAAAAGTTTGACCTTTTAGATATAAAATTTTTTGTTGTGGTTAATTCATGCCGTTTGAATTTTTTTAAAAAAAAGAGTATGAAAAAAATATAACAATGATCATGTTTTAATGTCACTAATATCACGCTGTGAAATGTCAATTTTCTTGTATTGCTCAATAATCATAGCTATGAAAAAGATAAAGAAATAGTCTCCTTTTATTTTTCAAACAGCTATCTTGCTTACCCAAATAGCTTATTACTTATTTCTTGTTGCATGCATGCTTTAAAATATGCTCCAAAAATAAAAATATGGAAACAAGGTTACCTCCATACATATTAATTTTTCCAAGAATTTAAGAGTTGATGTGGGCCTCTTCTTGATGGTTGCCTTTGTCCCTGCCTTCAAAATTGCCTGTGGAATGAGTGGAACTGATATCAATAATATGCCATCTTTACATCTTATTGTGCTGGACTAAATGATAGAATATGGTACTAGAAGAAGTTGCTTGTGTAAAAAACATGGCATTTCTTGGAGAGGATTAAAAAAAATAGAAGAAAAAGAAGAAGAAAAACAAAACAAAAAAAAAAACAAAAAAATGTGACCTTGGTGTCAACAAAACTAAAAGAATAGATTTTAGTTACTTTCTGTTTGAGGTCCTCTTTCTTCTTCTGGAACTCCAAGTGGATGAGCTCCTTTACAGTCAAATACCAAAAGAGAAATGAGAAAAATGAAGTAACAAAAAAATAGCCAAGAAGATATATGTTAGAAAAGAATGCAGAGAGAAGAAAGGATTCTTACCCTCGAATCATCAAAATCTAGGCAGGCTTTTTCTATTACCATTTTCTTAGAGCACTGCTTTTGTCGAAAATCCTCTTAATCCTAGCAAGAACCATTGTTGTCCAGTAACCCATTTCTTCTCTCTTGCTTTGAGAATGAAAAGAGAGCAAAAAAACTAAAAACCAGTTACTCAAGAGGAGTGAATAACAGCTCAAAACTAGGCAATTACAACGATTGTAATAAATAGCAATGAGAAGCATGTGCTCATACCAAAATCAAAGACCAAACGATAATGGCTCACTCAGGGATACTGCTGCTTGTCTGTCCATCTTCTCCTAGAGAACCTGGCTTTTATATTAACTATCTACACCATGTACTGCTTCAGCCACATGTAATCGAATTTACTGTCTTAATTTTTTTTTAACAAAAAACTTTGATGGCTAAACACTTTACTATATTTATCCATGCATTTGGTTACAATTCCAATCAAAGTGATTTTTGAAATCATAAATATATAGATAAAAGCTGAATGTTTTTACAAGTTCAGATTTAAGAAAAAACATTTTTAAATAAGTATAAGCTGCTGAAACCATTTTCTGCAAAAAATTACATAGGTTTTTATGGCTCACCTTGATGATGGCAAAACAGACTTCTGCATTTAGAATTATTTTGTTAACTGGGAAATCAAGTTTCATCCAAATCACAAATGTGCATGGGCACATCTAATAAAAGTGTAAAATAATTATTCGATTTTTACATCAATTTCAAAGTACTGTCTAAAAATTTGTACGGTCTAAAGAACAGTAGTTCTTTATCAAAAAAAAAAATTCAATGTAGATAATTCAACATCTATACTATCTAAAACATTTTCCTACATTGATGAAAAGATTTCATAGATTATTTTAACATTGGAGTACATATGTGAATGGATCTAAGTGATTTTCATATTTTACCATGCTTATATAATTTTTAAGCATGTGTAGCCCACCTAGTACTCTTATTTAAATTATTTTTGTTACCATGATAAAAAAAATGATTTTCGATAATCTCGATTGGATTTTTATTTCATCGTCGAAGGCCAAAATGAAGAGGTGCCCACAAAACAGGCAGATGTATGTTGTAAGGGCCTCTCAAGTTAGCTTTTTTAATTACGCAGAACATCTTTATCAGTTCCATCATGTCCCATTCCAAAATCAAGTTAAATTATTTGACCTGGAGTTTCTTTATTCTAGAAATCTCAATGCACATTGCTGTTGTTATCTTGGAGTGACATATATAAAGAAAATGATAAGGCTATTGCAACTACTAGGAGTTATCGAACAGGCCAATAATGTTCCACAAAATTACGACGTCAAATCTGAGTCAAGCCCATCGGATGAATTGCCATGTAAATCACTTATATATGGCTTCGTAGTTTGTTCTTCTTCAGCTCCATACACCAATGATGTAAAGTGAAGAAAAGACAACCTCTTACACAACATTGTGATATAATTCCTAAATTAGAAACTCTATGATCCTAAGAAAATGTTTGATCACTTCTAGAGAAGACATTTTGATTTTTGGCCATCATATTTTCTATTACAAAAGCCCAAATTTTATTGGAATTTTTATCCAATTATTGCTTTTTAAAGAATTCGTTCACTTCAAAAGCGGATTTTATTTTCTGTGTTACATAAATTATTTATTTTTTTGCTATACACTCAAGAATTAGGAAAGCTAGAGATGGAAAAAGAAAATACAATAATATATATATATATAACAGTAGCACTACAATGGAATTTATTATACATATGGTCACCCTTTTGCAGCCAAATTTTAATATTTGTACTAAACATTACTTTTAGCTCATTTAATGTAAAAATGACTATATTTAACCAAACGTCACCACCTAAAGCAACAAATATTTATAGCTAAATAATTTTTAGATGTAGATATTTTTTAATTGAATGCCTAAGAAGAAGATCCAGCGATCTTTTTTGTTTTTCTGTTTGATTTCACTATTTTAAAAAAGAAAATCTTCTATGCAATTGTGAATTACCCAAAGCAGCAGTGAGGCAACAAAATTGCATTAAGGAAAATAACATTGTAATCAAGCTAAATTAAAACTATTTTGGTTCTCCTATTTTTCACTTTTCTTTAACTTTTCTAATTTATTCACCCTAAAAATAATCGATTATTGTCCAAATATATTTCATGCAACAAAATATATGTCCTGGAATGTTTCTAAGTAACCCCCTTCATTTTTAATATTATGATGATTGATAAAAAAAATTTACTTCATCTATTGTATTTAAAATTATTTATTATTGTATTTAAAATTATTTATATTATCACGAAAACTCTTTTTTTCTAATATAAATGTGTATGACTCGTATCTACAAATGTGTAAAATCGAAAAATTAAAATGTTTTAATATTAAATATAAATTTTGAAGTAATATTCTAAACATATAAATCATTTAAAATATCATTATTATGTGGATAAATGATTCTATAAAGTATCATTATATTATAATACATATGTGAATAGATCTAAGTATTTTTTCTAATTTACATATAAGTATATTTAATTTAAGCAAATGTGACCTATGCACATATTGGATTCCGATAAAACTTGGTCTTCTAACAAAACAAATTACATTAAATATAATGAATAGATTGGATTTTATATCAATAATCAATGTGTCAAAAATAGAGAGGATTACATGGACTCGCACTTATGTAACCTGCAAACCCTATGTGTTATATGCAACTTAAAAAATTAGTTACATAAAACAAAATTTGCTGCGTTCATTGCTTGAAAATATCGTTTGCAAAGAATGATTTATATGGTAACTACTTAGATGACCAAGTGACTCATGTGTAAGGATGTATAGGGTGAAAGATCTACAACTGAAAGTTAGGTCTCCTGCATTAGAGTTGTCCTCCGTCAATTGTATAATTATCCAAGAGAATGACACAACTAAAAAAATGATTTGTACAAATATTTTTTTCACTTTTCATATATTTTTTAATACCTAAACCATATATAATATTCATCCAAATATATATACCAATGACGCAAAAAGCCGAATTCTTTGAAATTTTATATTTTCATTTTTCAACGGTTTTTACTGTGTTGTTCTAAGGTTAGTGAAAAGAAGATCCGGTCATGATTTCCTAGAGACCTGCAATGCCTGACACTGGCTGCATTCGCCAACTAATTTGCTGTACAAGGCATGCAAAGTCAGATTCCGCACCAACTAATGAAAGATTTTCACGACATTCGTAGCTTGCAGGAAATTTCAATTCTCTTATTTTTTAAAGAAAATTTGCTTTTCTTCCTTTTAACGCCAGTTAGACTCTTTCTTTAATTAAAGGATTACTAGCAGCTGAATTTCACAAATTTGAAAAGAGAATTATGATATCGGTTTTTAAAAATCACTGACACATATATCAATTTATTAAAAATTATAAGTCTATATTTAAATCTTATTAATTTTTCTTTCAAAATTCGCACATTTTTTACAATCAAATATATCAACAGTAGAAGAATTCATCCAGAAAAAAATATAAGAATCAATAAGAGAAATTTGCACATATATAACTCCAACATATAATTGTATATTAACTTATTTTAATAAAGAAGAATGATCCTGTTAGCCCAAGCTAAGCCAATGACCCGCTTATCCCACCTCTTACAACAACTGTTTTGGGTTTTTTCTTCATACACTTGTTTATTTAAGTGTATTTAACATATAAATCAATTTTACTATTTGTGGATATGTGTATATACTTTTTTAAGATTTTTAAACATGTATATGTATATATATATATTTAAAATACCCATACGTTTAAAAATCTGAAAAAATATATACACATATCTAAAAATGGTAAAACTTGTTTTATATATTAAATACATTTAGATAAACAAGTGTTGAAGAAAAATAAAAAAAATATTGCACATGGATTTTTTTAGGTGGGCTAACCAAAGCATTTGTTTAGCCCAAGCGAATAGAATCATTCCTAAGCAGAGCATTTGCATTTGCTTAACCCGGGCTAATATAAGAATCAATAAGAGGAATTTACACATATATAACTCTTACATATAATTGTATATTAATCTGTTTTATTAAATTTATACTATATTTTCTCATGTTTTATTTTAGTAATGATGTGTTTTTTAATAATTAGTAAAATATTAAAGTATATAACATTTAAATTTAGTAACATGTATGTTTATGTTGTGATAAGTATATAAATTTTTAAAATTATCTTATTTGACTCGTATTTTTTCTCTGACCCACTGTCTCGAAACTAGTCTAATGCCAATCCGAAGTTTGCCCCTGAATTTACTTTTAAAAAAAGAGGGTCAGGCTGACTTTGTTCCGATCCGATATAAAAATAAGGTTACACTAAATTTTTAAAAAGTACGGTCGGGGTTGTGGGCAAACTTGACCCGGTTAGGGATGCAACTCGGGCTCGTGAAACTCAGGTTTACCTGAACCCTGACCCTAACCCTATTTATAAAACATCAACCCTAATCCTAACCCTAACCGTATATGTAAAACCCAAACCCAAACCCTATTTTTGAAAATCAGGTTCAGGTTGGAATTTAAGTTGATAAATTCACATTTTATTTAAAAGTGATAGGTTTAAAATTTTATATGAATGTATAATAATAACAAATCATATAAGTAAACATAATACTATATAGTCAAACCACATATATTTTAAAAAATATAACAATGTAAAGAAGATGAGTGATCCTGTTAACCTAGGCCAAACAAATGTCCCGTTTAGCCCATCTCAAAAAGCTCATTTACAATAATTTTTTTTTATTTTTCTCTTCATCCACTTGTTTATCTAAGTGTATTTAACATATAAACTAAGTTTTACTATTTTTGGATATGTGTATATTTTTTTGAGATTTTTAAACATCTGTGTATATAAACACTTAAAACACCGTGAGATGTTTAAACATTTGTGTATATACACTTAAAATACTCTTCTCTTTAAAAATCTAAAAATACATATATACATATATCCAAAAATTATAAAACTTATTTTATACGTTAAATATACTCAGATAAACAAGTGTACGAAAAAAATAAAAAAGTTATTGTAAATGAGTTTTTTGAAGTAGGCTAAGTGGGGCATTTGCTTAGTCTCGGCTAATAAAATCATTCATCTATAAAAAATATCTTTAGAAAAAATTTAACATAAAAAACAAGACAAATGAAGAAGATTTGTAGAAATAAAAGATAAATATAAATGAAAATAATATACTTTATTTATAATATAATTACAATATGTCAAACATGTATTTATAAATATCAATAACATAAAATACAAAAAATCTAAAGAAATATTGTTTAGATATTATATATAAAATATATTTTATAATACATATAAAATAAAAATCAGGCTCGGGTTCACCGGGTTCAGACTTGGGTTCTAGAAAAGTAAGTTCTAAACCATAAAAATCGGGTTCGGGCTCAACCCGGCCTGAGTTGCACCCCTAGACCCAGTACGACCCACTTCGATTCCCACCCCTAATTGGAAGTGAGTCAGGTATTGCACATTAAAATGCATTAAAGATAACTAATACAATTTACTCCATGCATTATATTTTAGCTGGTCTCGCTTCAACATAACCGGGTCACATAGGTTACATAGAAGTAGACCTATGTAACCCCTTTAAAATCTAAGATTTTGATCCTTAATAAAAAATCCAATTCATTCATTGCATTTAACATCATTTCTTTATGTAAGAGATCAAGTTTCATCTCAATCAAATATGTTTATGGGCCACATTTATTCAAAAATATATATATTCATGTGTAAGTTATGAAAAACACTTAGATCTATTGACACATGTATTATAATGTAATAATACTTTATAGAATCATTTATTCACATAGAAATGATATTTAGGACGGTTTAGATGTCGAAAATACTACTTTAAAATTTATATTTTAGCATTTTTCATAATTTACACATGAATATATACATTTTCTAACAAATGTGACCCATAAACATACTTGATTGGGATGAAACTTGATCTCTTAAATAAATAAATGATGTTAAATACAATGAATGCATTAGATTTTTCATCAAAGATCAAAATCTTAGATTTTGAACCGGTTCATGGAAGCGAAGCCCATATTTAGCATCACATATATTATTATAAACTACATTATTTGACTAGTATTTCTTATGGAAATTTCACTTGTATGATTGTTCATGACTCCATCTACATTGCATAGAATCGATTTAATAAAAAAATTCATACTAAATATCAATTTTGAAATTATATTTTCAACATCTAAATCATCCAAAATATCATTAATATATAGAAAAACGATTTTAAAAATTATTGTTATATTGTAATGCATAGGTGAATAGATGTAAGCATTTTTTATAATCTAAATATATATTTGTAAACAAATATGAGTCATGCACATCTTTGATTTGGATGGAACTTGAATTTCTTAACTAATTAGATGGAACTTGAATTTCTTAACTAAAGAAATGATGATAATACAATACGTCAAGTGTATTTATCATCAAACATCAAAGTAAAAATAAATAAATAGCTTTACAAAAAAACGCTTCCACATGCGGGGTCATGTTTAATACATAATGAGTTATGTTCATGTCGGTCTAGACTAAAAAATGCCCAGCCAAAAAATACTATTTTTATTTTTCATAAACTTATTAATCTGTGTATTTAATGTATAAATTAAGTTTTTTTATTTTCAAAAATATATATTTTTATATTTTTAAACATGGGAATATTTTCAATCCTTTTCAAGGGTGAAAATGACTAAAATAATTGTGTTTTAAAATAAAAAAAAGTATGCGTACATTTTCAAAAATTGTAAAACTAGGTTATATATTAAATATAGCTAGATCAAAAACTTCATAAAAAAACCAAATAAATAAATAAATAAAATAGTGTTTTTTGGCCGGGCTAACAACTTGGGCTAACATGATCACAACTCGTACATAAAAGTGGACCTGACGGGTAGAAGGTCATTCATCGTAACGGAATTGTGTCAGCATTTTCTTTCCATGGGATTAAATTACAATTTTAGAATATTAGAGGTAAGGATTTATTTTATGCGAAAAAAACCCCTTCATTGGATTCCATTGGTCCTTGTCGGCCCATCAGAAGCATCCCAAACACATTTGCTTAGGTCAGCCATTGGTTTAATTAAAGGTAACAAAAATTAAAGTTCTATTTAAGATTTTTTTTGACTGTTATATGTTAGATTGGTTTTCAATATCAGCTAAATCAGTGCTCCTACGCATCACTAATTGATTAAATTTTATAAAAACGTAAAAATGTCTTTAGAAAATCGTTTTAATCACAATTGTGGTGGAAAACTTCCTAATAAATATTTTCCTTGGAGAAGTTATTAAAATAATGATATCCTTAAAGTTTGTCATCATGTTAAATTAGGGTCATACTTTTTTTATTAGCATTTATACACACTATGACATTTGATATTACAATCAAGACTTTCAACCCTCACACCATTGAGGGATTTTTTATAAATACTCCTGCATCAAGGGAGAATACATGAAAACACCCCCACCCAGGGGGGTATAGTAAAACAACCCTCAACAGTGTGAGGACTCAAAACCCAACCACCGAGCTTTTGTGACACTTGTTGTACCACCAAACCAATGCTTGGTGGCAATTAGTGTCATACTTGCAATACCAAATATTTAACCAAAATACATGCCCAATTTTTTTAGGAAAAAAGGCCTAATTTGAAAGTAGAGAAATCTTTTTATTTCTTATATTACAACTCAATGCGACCCAAGTACATAATTTTTTTTTCCAAATTTTCGCTGAAAGAATATATTCATTTTATATAACTAACAATGTATTTACAGGAGACATTTCTCAAGACAAGCTTTCCTAATCAAAACCCTAAGCCCACACCTATTGCACTCATGAATGAGGCTCTACAAGCCGTAGTAGCCACATGCTAGCGAAATTAGAGAAAGTTACGTAAGGAATTTACAAAAAGCCTCCTCAAACTACTTATGCTGATGGGATTAGGCAATGTTCATAGAGTCAGACCGGCTCAAGGGAGCCCTATTAGCTCCATTAGAGGGGATCCATTCCATTTATTTTCTTTATCATCATTTATTTAATAAAACCACTTCAAATCATTTTAATTGGAAATTTGTGTGCTCAAAATGGTGCAAATTAAGACCAATTGAGAAAGTTAATGGTTTTTTTAAATACTTCAGAACGTTTAAGTTGAATTGGCTCACTGTAAACATTGCACCATTTGGATAGCAAGTCAAATGGTGGTCCACGAGAAATAAAACCAAACTTTAAAACATTAATATGGCTCGAATTTTTTTACAAATAAAATCTCATTCCCTTCTATTCACTTTAACATTATTCCTTCCCAAAATTCCTATTTTATTCATTATTACCTAATACTTTGAATTTCAAACTTTGAGAAAAAATGTTGTGGCAAAATCGTAATTTAGTGAAATGAATTGGATGAAGACTTTTAAGTTCATTAAGTACTTAAAATTAAGAACAATTTCATTATCGTATGTATGGATGAGTTATTAGTGGATAGTTTAGTTGCGCTAAAGAAATTTAATATCACCTTCCAGATATTAGACATTCTAGCCTCATTTAATATGCTTCTCAGGAGACTTTGGATTCATGAAGCAAAGACAATACTATTAATCTTACACCAAAGAGTGAAGTTTTCGTTTGAAAACCACATTGTGGTGGTATTGTCCAAAATGGAGCAAGAGCTATCAGTCGAACCGAGATCTCTATTGTTCAAGTTGAGCATGATGCTAATGATATCTCCTGTTATAATTTTCAATTTGAGAAGGTGTAAAGCAAGCCCTATGGTCATCTTGGGAAAGTAGACCCAATTTTTCCGTTAGTGAATTGGTTGACATTTTTTTGTAAGACAAAGAATGCCTCAAAATCCAAACTCCCAAAAGTCAAACTATGCAAGGACAATACCTGTTTATTCAAAGAAAAAAATCAAAAGAGAATAAGTTGACTGCTCAAACTTGCCCAAACAAACCAAGGGGTATTGAACCCTAGTCGGTTTTTCATCACCAAGGAACAACTCTACCAAATACTTGCATCACTACAACTAGAACCAAATTGTAAAAAAAAAAATCAGTTAGCTGAGCTGAAGAATTTGAAGAGACAAGTTTTGAAGAAGATCAAGTGGAAGAAATTGATGATGATGAAGACTATAACATCAATGGCATCATGGCCATCAAGGCCGAGCAAGATGTGAACTAAGAATGTCACGCGAAGGCTCCAAGTGTTATTTTGAGCATGTGAAAACAACTAATAGGATAAGAATTGATTACGAAAAAACTTCGTTGTAAATATGATAGAAAAATTCAGACATAATTGGTATTTCATATCTTTATGTTTGGACCCAAAAAATTTTGAAGAACAAGATAAACCAAAGATATTGGAAAAACCAAAAATCCAAAAAATAGAAAATGAGAAAATTGTGAAAAAAACTGAAAATCCCAAAAATATAGAAAAGAAGATAAATCTTAAAATTAAAAAATCTAAAAAAACCAAAAATATTTAAAAATTTTCAAAAAATAAAGTAATAAGGGATGAAAATTTAATGTTAATGAGATGAGTATTCCCATAATGTTTAATGAGAAGAAATTAATAGAATTTGAATTTAATGAATTAGTTGAAAGAATTAAAAATGAAGTCAATGTTGTTCTAAAGATCATGAGATTATCAATCTAGATACAAAGGATAAGCCAAGAGAAGGTAAGAGTTGGAAATCATTCTCCCCCAAAATAGGCAACAAATGATTGAATTCCTCTGATCTAAACTTTTTAGCTTTGTATTTTTCTATAAAGATATGTTACGGATAGATGAACATTTAGTTGTCCATCGCCTACCTTTGAAGTCAAGGTGCAAACTGGTGAAGCAAAACTTGAGAAGATACAAGATGCATTTAATTCTCCAAATCAAAGAGGAAGTAATGTAGCAATACAATGAATGCTTTTTGATGATAACAGAGTATCCTAAATGGTTGATGAATACAGTCCCAATTCAAAAGAAGGATAGGAAAGTAAGGACGTGCATTATTTTTGAAATTTGAATCGCACTACTACAAAAGATAATTTTTCTTTACCTCATCTCAACATATTAGTAGACAATATAGCTGGTAATAGGATCTTTTCTTTCATAGACGGCTTTTCAGGAATAATCAAATCAAGATGGCCAAAGAAGATCGATAAAAAATTTCCTTTATCACTCCATGGGGAACATACTACTACAAAGTCATGTCATTTGATTTGAAGAATGCTTGAGCCACATACCAAAGGGCAATAACTG
Organism: Annona cherimola; assembly: GCA_030490835.1. Classification (NCBI taxonomy): domain Eukaryota; kingdom Viridiplantae; phylum Streptophyta; class Magnoliopsida; order Magnoliales; family Annonaceae; genus Annona; species Annona cherimola. Next base: position 28,901,824 of record CM059971.1, on the reverse strand, counting down.
CTTTATTTCATAACATGATACATAAAGACATGGAAGTCTATGTTGATGATATGATCGTAAAATCCCAAGGAGTAGAAGAGCATTTTCAAACATTGGAAAATTATTTGAACGCCTAGAAATTATCATCTAAGGTTGAACCCAAAGAAGTGTATTGATGCAGGATTAGAAAAATTAAGATCATGATTAGTAAAGACTGGATTAGTGTGGATGAAGATAAGAAAAAAGTCATTCTGGAAATGCCTCTTCTGAAGACAAAGAAGGAGCTCAGAGGATTTTGGGAAAGAATTCAATACATCAGTAAGTTGATTAACAAACTCACTCTAATATGCAAGCTGATCTTCAAATTGTTGAGGAAGAAAGATCTAGGCAATTGGAATAAAGAATGCCATGAAGCTTTCAATAGGATCAAAGCTTATTTGACAAATCCTCCAGTTTTGGTTCTGCAGTTCCAAGAAGGCCTTTGCTCCTCCATATGTCAATAAGTGTTAGGCATGACGTGTCCTCGGATAGATGATGAAACTGAAAGGAAGAAAAATATCATTTATTATATTAATAGAAAGCTTCATGATTATGAAGTAAGGCATAGCATGTTGGAGAAAGTTTGTCTGACTTTAGTGTTGATAATCAAAAAATTATAGCAATACATGTTGGCTTATCTAGTTATTTTAATATAATGGTTAGATCCCCTCAGATATTTATGCGAGAAGGCTACTCCATCAGGGATTAACAAAGTGGTAATCGATGCTAGCTGAGTTTGACATTACCTACATCAACCAAAAGGCGACTAAACCTCAAGCTATTGCAAATCATCTTGCAGAAGATCCTCTCTTGGAATATTTGTCACTCCGAGACCAATTTCTAGACAAAGATATTTTGCAAGTTAAAAAAAAGTAGAAGGGGATGAAATCATCAAGATCATTTATTCGGATACGGTAACAAATAACGAAGGAAGCGAGAATGTCACCATTCTCATTTTTCCTGCTAGAGTGCTCATGTCATTTTCTAGAAAGTTAGAGTTTGACTACACGAACAATGTGGCAAAGCATGAAACAAATATCGCAAGCTTAAAAGAGGTCATGATTTTGGGGATACAAAAATGCAAGTATTTGGGGATTCTCTTCCTATAATAAACCAAATAACTGGTGTATGAATGGTTTGAGATGAGAAGTTGTAATCTTAGCTAGTTTATTTAGCGGATTTAGTAGAAGAATTTGAAGGGATTACATTCACTCATTAACCTCATATTCAAAATCAGTTTATTGATGCTTTAGTTACTCTGGCCTCCATTCTACCAATTCTCAATGGTCAAGAGGATAGGATAATTGCTATTCGATCTTAGAATTTGCTATCCTTTTGTCTGCAAATTGAAGAAGCAAAAACAAAATTGATGGACCATGGTACATTGATATCAATAGATATTTCGAGAAGTAGACTTATCCACCATGGCAAACTCAAAATTATTGCAGAAAAATTCGATGGTTAGAGCTTTAGTTTGTTATATTAGGAGGTGTGCTATATAAGTGATCATTCAATCATATCATGCTAAGGTATTTAGATAAGGAAGAAGCAAACACAATGACATCAAAAGTGTATGAAGGTAACTGTTGTCCTCAAATGAATGGGTTGATGATGAAGAAAAAGATTTTAAGAATTGAATATTAGTAGTTAATTACAGAGACAGATTATTATCAGTTTATTGGAAAGTGCAACAAATGTCAAGAGCATACCAATCAAGTTCATGTGCCGAGTAATAAGTTTCACTAGGTTTTAAATTTTTGAAATCAATACCAACACAAAATACATAATGTCGTTAGTATTTAATTCTATGAATTCAAGTTAATGGATGATTTTAGATTTGTAAAACCCAATCTATAATTAAATGGATGCCCGTAGTCACATCATCATGCATTCACGGCCCTTAATCTGGTGCCAATATGAATTTTTGGTTTATTGATCTAGGTTTCTCGTATCCAAATAGTTTCAGATTTTTTATTTTAATAAAAAATGAATTCTGAAATACCATTTGGTTGCTCGCTATTTGGTTGCCCGTATCGTTACTGGAGACAACGCCAATCTTGGCACGTGCTTTGGCCGGCCTAGCACCAGCGAGTGGTAGCGTCGGCTGTTGGACGGTGGTTGCTAGGGTTTCACGGTTTCCTGAATGGGGAAGAGGACAGAACATTTGTAAAACCCTTCAAGCCAGAAAGAATTTGCCCATTATGTCATCCTTTTTTTATTAGACTTGGACTTCATGTTCAAGACCCAGGCCCAAACCCAAAATAACCCTTAGCCAAGCCTGTTTACAAAGCCCAGCCCAGCCCAGCCCAGTCCAGTCCATGTCAGGTCCATCCAATCTAGTCAAATCAGGCCAAGCCCAGTCTAGGTGGCCCAGATTTCTATCCCATTATGAATCATCCAAACAAAATTTAACATATTTTGTGATCCCGATATCCATTTTGGACAATCCAATAGTAATTTTTGGATGTTCTAAATCCAATGGAAGGGTCTAATTGAGCCAAATAGGTCCAGAATATAATTTTTTTTGTAAATTGGTGCATATGCAAGCAAATTTTGAATTATATCTGTAATTTATTCATATGGTTAATTTATGAAAATTTAGAAAGCAATTTATGAATAATTTTCATGTATATATGATTTGTTGCTTTCTATTATAATTCATATTAACTCATGGTCATGCAAAATTCAATTTCTGGATCCTTTGAAATTTTAAATTCAAATAATGGTACAAATATTCTTTATGAATAGTAACTTGGTCCAAATAAAGATTTATTATTTGACAAGATTTTATTATCAATATTTGATTACTACAACAAGAGTACCATTTACAAGTTAATATTTTTGTCCAAAGACTAGATATTAATGTTGTGTTAGGTATTTTATGATGGGCTCTGCCATTATTTGAATTTTTCTATGGTTTTATATGAAACTTATGTGATTATGTTGTTTTGTTCTATTTTTAACTAATACATCTACTTCTACTATATGTGCCAACATCAATTCTACTCTTATGCTTAACAGAACCAATTTTGAGTAATGAAAAGAGAATATTATGAACATTCTTGGATGTATAGATCTAGATCTTGCGTTAAGAGTTAAAAAACCTAACTCTCTTATGGCTGTAAGTTCCGTTGAAGAAAAATGAGACTTTGGGAAGTGGGATCGTTCAAATCGCATGAGTCTCATGATCATTCAAATGATAATTCCAGAAGCTTTCAGGGGTGGTGTGTCTGAACAAGATACTACTGCCTAGGATTTCCTTGATGAAATTGAAAAGCACTTTGAAAAAAGTGATAAGGCTAAAACAATTTCAACTCTATCAAGCTTGGTTTCCATGAGGTACAAGAGCAAAGAAAACGTAAGGGAATACATCATATAAATGTCTCATCTTGCTTCGACACTAAAGGCACTTGGGTTACAACTATCTGATGATTCGCTGGTGCATTTAGTCATGATATCTCGTTTAGCACAATTTAGAAAATTTAAGCTGATGATTTGCTGGTGCATTTAGTCATGATATCTCTTTTATCACAATTTAGACAATTTAAGATCAGTTACAACTGTCAGAAGGAAAAATGGTCTCTTAATGAGCTCATTTCACATTGTGTGAAGAAAAGGATAGGATGAAACAAGATAAGCCTAAAAGTGCTCACTTTGCAAGTACTTCTAAGGAAAATACTAAAAAAGAAAAAAAGATAAGGAAGATGCAAGCGAGGTGATAAATAAGAAACAATAAAAGAAATTAACTAATAAATCGAGCTATTACTTCTGTCACACTCCTGAACACGAAAAGAAGGATTGTACCAAATATCACGCTTGGCATGCAAAGAAAGGTATGCTTCTCACTTTGGTTTATTTTAAGGTTAATTTAGCTTTAGTACCTATACATACTTGGTGGATAAATTCTAATGCTACTATTTACATAAGTGTGTCTATTCACGATTGCCTAAGTTGCCGAGAGTCAAATGATGCTGAAGGATTTATCTACATGGGCGATGACAAATCAGTTGAAGTCGAGACTATAGGCATTTTTCCATTATTATTGAAGATTGATTTTTATTTGGATTTCAAAGAGATATATGTTGTACCATCATTTAGACGAAATTTGGTTTCTATTTCTATATTGAACAAATATGGTTATTTTTATTCATTTGAAAATAATCAATTTAATCTTTCTTTAAATTTAAATATTGTGGGTTGCGGTTCTTTATCTAGTTATCATAACCTTTAGTTGCTTGATACAGTTGTCTCTTTTGTATTGTACGAAATGCAAATTAACTGATGAGAATTCTTCTTCACTCTAGCACAAATATTTAGGGCATATATCTAAACAAAGAATTGAGAGACTTATGTCAGATGAAATTCTTGATCCTCTTGACTGGTCAGACTTTCAAGTTTGTGTTGATAGTGTTAGGAGAAATAGAAAAATATAAGGAGATTTGGTATCAATAGGTCTTCAAATGTCTTAGAACTAACATATATAAACATTTGTGGGTCATTCCCTACGACTTCTTGAAATGGTCAATAATATTTTATTACATTTATAAATGATTTCTCTTGTTATGATTATCTATATCTCATTCATGAGAAGGCTCAATCACTAGACGTGTTCAAAAATTTTAAGACTAAAGTTGAAAACCAACTTGGCAAAAGAATTAAGGTCGTCAGATCTGATTATAGTGGTCAATAATATGAAAGATATGACCAATTAGGCGAACAATGTCTTAGGCTTTTTGCCAAATTCCTAAAAGAGTGTTGTATTGTGGTGCCCCAAACCGAAACGTCACTTTCTTACCTCAAGATCTTATAGATTGGTAAATGTGAATCAGGATTGTTGCCCTGATCACGCGGCGAGATTTTAATTGAAACTCGTCCAAATTTTTTTCGTTTATTCATTCATCATCATTTCATTTATAACATAAGCAATGGTACACTTATACATATCCTTTAAACCATTTCAACATGTTGTTATACATCATAGGCCCTCTTGACCTAATCATGTCATTGCCATTCCAGACATACATTCATTCATTCCTTCATTAGTTCTCCTAGAACTTAGAACTTTAAATAAATACCTGAATACTTTCATTCATATCATTCCACTCACCATTGCTAATCCTTATAGCCCATATGGTACTATCTCGTACCTTTTCTCCATTTCTTAGGTCCTCGACCTCTTGAGTCTCCCAGTACCTGTCTGAGGTTTGGAAAACAAAACACGGACGATAACTCAGTAAGCAAGCATTTTGGGGCAAGACTTTCCTTAAAAATTATTTCCTAAAACATTTTCTCATAAATCATTTTGGCCAGGGGACATTTTATATCCCAAAACATCTTGACATAAACCATATTTGACAATAGACATTCTCATGTCCACGAAAATATGTTTTTCCACATAAATCATTTTGGCATTGGACGTTCATACGTCCTAAAATATTTTTCCACTTAACCTTGTTGGAAACGGACGTTTATACGTCCTAAAACATTTTTTACTTAAACACTTTGGTAATGAACATTTTTATGTCCAAAATACATTTTACGTAAGCCTTTTTTGGCAATGGACTCATATGTCCACAAACACCTTTATCCCTTAAACTCTTTTAGAAACGGACATTTTTATGTCAACATAAATCTCTTTAGGAAATAGACATTCTCATGTCCAACCATTTTTCAACATAAACCCTTTGGAAATGGACATTCTTATGTCCAAAATATTTTCCAACATAAACCCTTTTTCATAATCCCCATCTTGGGGCTTGTTTATAGCAAACAAGTCATAAATCCTCTTCATGAAAACTTTTGCATAAAAACCATTTTTTATTCTTAATATTTACACATTTTGTATAAAACACCCTGCTTTGAGGGTAACTTATGCATAATGGCTCATAGAAATCCAATTTAGGATAGCTTTTTGTATAAATACTTTTAGATCTCAATCTTTGGGCTTTTGAAAAGCAAAACATATGCAAACACATTTTTCCCCATCCAGTAGTGACACTTACAAAGTGATCATGCTACCTTTTGGAAGAGAATCCTTAACAACATGCTAGCCAGGCGGTTGTTTATTTATCCTACTTCCATCTCAGGGAGGGCGCCGCTGGCACTCCTGTCATCCCTTAGCGACTTGGCCTTATGTAGATTGGGCCCTGGTCATCCCAACCATACTCTACAACCTGTCTGTTCCTTGTACTGGTGCACCGTACATTATTATGACGGACCGCAGTCCGTTTCGTTTGAAGAACCACAGACCGAAGCCTATGTCCTTTTAAACCGAGATCACAGACCTCTATCTGCATCCATAAACACACAAAAATCTTAGACCGAAGTCTATATCTTTAAAAATTATTTTTTAAAAACATATCACAGACCTCAGTTCGTGTCAACTTGTAAAGTAAGTGCACCCACTTTAAACAAGTTGTCATTTGAAATCTAATTTTAGGATGACCTTTCTTAAATTCTTTTAGAAACATTTTGAGTAAAATATTTTGATAAACATTTGAAATGTTTGAAAAATAATACATTTTAAAATTCTTATAAAAGAATTTCAAAACCTTTGAATTTTCAAAATTAAACCATTTTATGAAATCAACATAGGAGGTTGGTTATCCTTAAATCCCCTTCAACACGTCCATATAAATATTTTTCAAGATATTTTCAACATAGATTTCCTTATCTAAAGGAAATCAAAACTTTTTGAATATCTTTTGAAAACATATAGACTATGTTCAAATCATCATTTATTATTCAATTATCATGACCTAGAAAAATAAATCTTTTTCATAAATCAAATCTCATTTTTCCTTTTTCTAAACATAATTATTTATCATAAAATATCATAAAAGAAATTCAAAACTTATTTACGTTTGTTGCTTTGTGAAAAAGGACAAAATTTCCTTTTTCTTATAAAATACTTTTGAAACAACATCATAAAGAACTCGTTTACTTAAAAGCAAATACTTAAAACCATCGGCATCAAATATGAAATCCTTTGAAAATATTATCGTGGAGAACTTGCTTACTTATAATCAAATTTCTCAATTCCATTTACATAAAGCATTGCTAATCTTTGGCAACACTGATGATAAAATTGTTATCTTAAAACGTATTGCTTGCTTCCCATGAAGCAAATCTTGAGGCTTTTCCTTAAAGCCATTCTTTTCCAAAACTTATGACTTTTCATTAAAGCCGTCATTTTCCAAAACTTTTGGCTTTGCATTAAAGCCATTATTTTCAAAACTTGTGTTTGCCCATTCGTCAAAACATAAACATAAACATTTCAATCACATCAGTCACATAGAAAGAAAACAACATTTTAGAAAGCTTGCTTGCTTACCTGAGATCACCATAATTCCTTTCCTTCCATTCTTTTCCTTGCCTTTGCCTAAATAAATGAAAATAATATTTTATTTATTTGCATCGTCTTCAAATACTTATATTCCTTAGGTTTTTCAACCTATATAAGTTCATCTAACTTAACCCACTTGTCTTTCAAGTCGGGTATTCATACTTATCTCTTCATATACGTCCATTTCTCTATACATAAATCATGTGTTTCTTAAAATTTTTCAACACAGAAACTTGTCTCTAATTCCATCATGATTAACCCCTTAATTAACCTATAATTTAGGGTTTAATTTTGGATTTATAATCCATTCATCATAGGGTTCGAAAACAGTAACATTAGAACCCGTTTTTCATCATTTCAACGCCTGTTTTGACACTTAATTCAAAATAGATTTTTAATCCATAAATTTCAGAAATTAATTATGATTTTATTAACCCAAATTTAGGGTATTAACACATGTTTAAAATTCATATATTATTTGCTTCCAAAACAGCAACTTTCATATACATCTTGGGTACCTTTTCACCCCTCTTTAGACATCCCTTTGCATATTTTGAAAAAATCATATTTAAGGTAATCTTGTTTACCTCTAATAGGTTAAAACCTCATAATAAATTGATTATATCCGATTATAAATCAAATTCCATCACAAAAACCTGGAATTTAACATTTATCTTGATTTATTCCTTAAGTTGTCCATAATGCTGAATTCAGACACTAAATTCTCAAAATCTTGAATTAATATCAAATCAAGTATTTTTTATCTGAAATTTCTACCATACCTCAATAACTACATTAATTAACCAAAATAAATATTTATAGCACAAAATATTAAGCATTTATATTTATTTTGATATTTTTACATTGCTGGACAGCAGCATCCCTTTTTAGACAGCCTTAATCACGTAAATTATTGGGTATATTTATACCTATAAAAACCTAATTTTTATTTTTTTTTGTGATCCTAAATATATTTTATATATTCTTTAAAATTTTCAGCTCAAAATTCCTTGTATAAAAATTATTAAAAATCCATTGGTGCAGCTGATCCTGCCACCCATGCAACCCTGTTCAGGTTAATTTTCTCAGATTTTTAATTTACAACTTGATTATCATTTTAAGCTAAAAATTTGGTATTTATTTAATAACCCCATAATGAGTCGTTTTAAAAAGTTTCATCCAAAAAATAGTTTATTAAATATTTCTTCCATATTTTAGATTTCTGCCTCATTTCTTTTAGGTTTTGCTCCCATATTTGCATCTCTTTTCAATACATATGCAAAATACTCAATCAATACTTAATTTCATAATGTTATTAATCTTTATGTTGAGGTTTATTATGATTCAAAACCATGATTCCAATATCAATAACTCAACGGGTACTTATCTGATTTCGCCGATTCTTTGCCCCGAGCTTCCCGAGCTTCTCCTTTCCTTTTTTCTTCTTCTTTTCCTCATCTTTTCTCCTCTTCCTTGCTGGGTTTAACGTGCTTGCTGCTGGTCCTTGGAGAAATCTCTTTTTTTCTCCCTTTTTCCTCTCTTCTCTCTCTCTCTCTCTGCTCTTCCTTGCTACTGGAATGTCCAAACCCCTTGCTCTCTTTTTTTTTTCTTTTTATAAACCACTTTTCTTAGTGCCCAAGTAACCCCATAGGCATTTTAGTAAATTTCATTTTCACTTTCCACAATTGCCCTTCTATACTTAGCTCTTAAGAAACTTGTTACTTTCTCTCCAAGAAACCAACTTTCCATGATAATTAGCTTAATTCATTCCATTCATCTCATAGATTTCATAATTTTATTCTATCGTTTCAAATTTCATCTCAAACCGACGTTTCTATGTCTAGTTATGACCACTTGAATTTATCTTTTGAATTTAGGAATAAAAATAATTAATTATCACCCTAAACCCATCATGATTCCCTTAATCCAATCCATTCGTAAGATTGGACCCACCGTCGTGAGCTTACCTTTTAAATTTCATCGAAATCCGCCTTGTAGTCGTTAAGTTATGAATTTTCTATCATTTTTCTCCTTAATTCCATCATTACACTTTAATCTCCATAAATTAAATCATGATTATTAACATGATAATTCATGACACATTGTCACCCTTAAATCCTCATTAAACCCCTCGGGTCATACCGACTCACTTTGGGCTCCAGCGATTAAATTTTTAATCACCATTCCTAATTAAACCCTAATTGCAAAATATCATAAAATCATAAAATCATCCATATATCATTCAAAATTTATTTAAATAACACATGTGTCATATTTAAAGACCTACTTAGGTCTGGGTATCACATGTATTGTCCCACAGTACACCATGCCTGGAAGTCCTATAATGAATGATGTTCCTGAAAGACGAAGCAGAATTTTAAAAGATATGGTAAGGAGTATGATTAGTTGTACTACCTTACTAGACTCACTTTGGGGAGAGACATTAAAAACTACAGCTTATATCCTTAATAAAGTACCAACTAAGGCAGCCGTTAAAACTCCTTATGAATTATGAATGAGCAAGAAACCTATCATAAAGTATTTATGCATTTGGGGTTACCTAGCTGAGACAATGTCTTATAGGCCAAATGAAAAAGAATGGACTTAAGAATAATTAGCAGTTATTTCATTAGATATTCCGAACTGTCCTAGAGGTATAAATTTTATGATCTCACATTTGGATCCTTTTTTTAAATGAAAAATGCCCGATTCTTTTAGGATATTGAGCTTGGGGAAGGATAAGATTAGAGACTATATATTTGAAGAGGAATTGATCACTTTTCCTTCTATTGTTGTCCCTGATATTGTTCAAGAAACAATACCAGAACCACAAGACATTGTTGGCAACCTCCATAAACAAGGTCAACAAATTATTCCTGATGATCAAGCTCGACAACCTCAAGAACCATGATATTAAGGAGATCTGCTAGAGAAAGGAGAAATGCAATTTCTAATGATTATATCATCTTTTTCCAAGAACATCAGGATGACATTGCAATGATGGAAGATGATCCTATCAATTTCCATTAAGTAATACAAAGCAAAATTTTTCAAAAGTGGATAATGCCATGGATGAAAAGATTAATTTCATAAGAGACAATGACTTTTGAAAACTCGTTCCATTGCTTGAAGGTGTGAAGTCCATTAGTTGTAAATGAATATTTAAAATCAAAAGGGATTCAAAGGGCAATGTGCAAAGGTATAAAGCTCATCTTGTTGCAAAGGGATTTACTCAAAAGGAATGCATTGATTATAAAGAGATTTTTTCTCCAATTTCATCGAAAGACTCTTTCAGGATAATGATGGCTTTAATGGCACATCTCGACCTTGAGCTACATTAGATGGATATAAAAACTGTGTTTCTCAATGATGACATTGATGAGACCATGTATATAGCGCAACTAAAAAATTTTGCGTTCGGAAATGCAAAAGGAATGGTTTGTAAACTAAAAAAATCCATCTATGGGCTCAAGCAAGCTTTCCATCAATGATATTATAAATTTTATCAAGTTGTTGTCTCCTTCGATTTTGAGATGAATATGGTTGATAACTGTGTATACCACAAGTTTTGTGGAAGTAAGCACATTTTTCTAGTTTTATATGTCGATGACAATAGGTTTATTGCATGAAACTAAGAGATTTCAATCAAACAAAATTTCAGATGAAAGATCTTGGTGATGCATCTTTTGTACTAGGAATTTAGATATATTGGGATCATTCTCGAGGTCGGATTATCATAAAAGGCCTATATTGAAAGAATACTTGAAAGACTTAGTATGCATGATTATAAACTAAGAGATACCTCTTTTGCTAAGGGAGATAAATTCAGTCTCGATCGGTGCCCTAAGAATGATTTTGAATCTAAGAAAATGCAAAAGATGGGTAATTTTCTAATATACCCATTTAGTTTGACACTAATTGCAAATATACCCACATAGCTTTATAAATTGCATATTACCCCATGAAGTTTCACCAAAATTGCTTGTATACTCATGTTAATGATTAATCTAACGGACTGTTAAGTCGCATGAGCACTGTTATGGATATACCGTTGGATCACCAAATATGGTGCTCTATCGTCTTCAACATAGCTCGGTCATGGTTGCCTCGTGGAAACCCACAATAGGAATTGAAATTTTCACCCCCATTTTCATCAATTGTCCAATATATCTAAATAAGAAAAGAAAAGAAAAGGGCAGATTTTGGGTGAATCCATTCCATTTTCATCCTCAAGAAAGTATTTCCATGTGGATTCCATTGATCTTGTTTAGAATGGGAAAGCAAGCGTTAGTGGGCTTGTTCGATATCACAAAGTCGAGTTCTTGGTAGGCTATGCAGAATTCATCGGCAGAAGCAATGTTCTAGTGGCCGAGTGTAGAGCTCTACAACGGGGCCTTGAAATCTTATTAGAGAATACCTGGTGGGTGATGTTTGGGTTGGGGAGGACACGAAGACATTGGTGGAAATCCTTAGAAAAAGAAAGAAAACGGGTTCATCAAAAGAAATGTGGGCATTGGTGGGGAATTTAAATGAGAGGATGAGGGAGTTAAAGAAATGCACCGTGACACATATTTATAGAGAAGGAAACAGAGCAGACGACAAGCTAGCACGCATGGTGGAAGCTTGGTGAGCTTCGGATATGGAGGCCTCTTCCTCCCCAAAAATAGAGCGATATCTATGGGAAGATGCTGCGGGTAAAATCATTCTTCGTAGAAGATGAGAAGCTCGTGGGAACTCGACGGTGACGCGGGGGGCATTTACCTCCAGGTAAAAGTGATGCGTGGCAGATGCCATAAGATAGCCATGACCGAGGTGTGTTGAAGATGATAGAGCACCATATTTGGTAATGCGACAGTGTATCCTGTAACAGTGTTCATGCGACTTAACAATCCGTTAGATGTTAGTCGTTAACATGGGTATATAAGCAATTTTGGTGAAACTTTATGGGAGTAATATGCAATTTGTGAAACTATATAGATATATTTGCAATTAGCGTTAAACTAAGTGGGTATATTAGCAAATTACCCTGCAAAAGATCCCTTATGCTTTAGCAGTTGGAAGTTTAATGTATGCCCAAGTTTATATACATCCAGACATAACATTCATTTTTGGAATGTTAGGTGGGTAAATTTCATTTATACCCACATAGTTTCATCGATATTGCAGATATACCCACGTAGTTTCACAAATTGCATATTACCCCCATATAGTTTCACCAAAATTGCGTATTATCCCACGCAGTTAATCGTCGTTAATATCTGCCGTTGTATTTTTAAAAATGACGAAAATGCCCTCATCTTCATGGGGGTGATATGCAATTTTGTGAAACTACGCATGAGGGCATTTTCATCATTTTTCAAAAATATAACGGTGGATATTAACGACAGTTAACAGCATGGGGGTAATATGCAATTTCGGTGAAACTATGTGGGGGTAATATGCAATTTGTGAAACTACGTGAGTATATCTACAATATCGATGAAACTATGTGGGCATATATGAAATTTACTCATGTTAGGTAGATATTTGAGCAATCCTGGAATGGATTATTGGAAAGAAGCCAAAAGGACTTTAAGATACCTTCAAAGAACAAAACACCACATACTCACATACAAGAGACTAAGTAACATAATGATCACTGGATATTTGGATTCTAACCATGCTAGATGCCAAAACAGTCTTAGATCTACTTCATGCTATATTTATGTACTCGCTAGAGGAGTCATCTCTTAGAGGAGTATTAAGTAGACACCCATAGCTCTTTCTATCATAGTAGCTGAATTTATAGCTTGTTTCAAGACATCCAATCAGGCTATATGGCTGTAAAATTTTGTCACGACGCTGCAAATTGTGGATAAAATCGAAAGACCACTTAATTTATTTTGTGACAATAACTCAGAAGTCTTATATTTCAACAACAATTGGAACTAAACGAAGTCAAAGTTTATTGATATCAAGTTCCTAGTTATTAAGGAAAGAATTCAGGAAGTTAGGTGTCTATCGAGCACATAGGAACAAACTCTATGATTGCAGATCTGCTTACAAAGGGACTACCACCCAATGTCTTTCATGAGTACGCTACTCATATGGATGTTGTATCATCTAATGATATGCAGGTTTAGTGGGAGTTTGTAATTTGTGTTTTTCTAGTTGACATACATTTTGTTTGTTACAGTTATAGATATTTGCTGTAGAAATAAAGTATTCATTATTTTGGTTATTTAGTATTTTGATTTTTGTTTAATCTCACTAAATAAGTTAGACAAGTTGAAAATAGGCATGTTAAATCTCATTACATGTAATTTCCATGTTATACATCTATACTTGATATATGCTATTTGGTTATGTTTGATATATGTGATCATGGATGGGTCTGGTTACGATAAACGTGACTAAGGTCGCCTTAATCCTATGTTAGCGTAACTAATGGATGAGATTGTTCGGAAATGATTTTGGTCATGATAGCGAAAGTTTTGAGCTCATAAAGTTATATGTATAATTATAAAGTTATATATAGTCCAAGTGGGAGATTGTTGGAATTTTAGACATACATATATATATAATTATATATGTGCTATCATAAATCGTGGTCCAAAATTATTAAAGTGATCTTATAAGTTTTATAGGCCTAAGTCTTCTAATTAAGTATGAGTCTCCTATGCATAGAAACCCTATTACCTAATTTCTAATTTCTATTTTTATGATGGTAAATTAGAAATAAGAAAGATAGGTACGCTATATAAACGATAGTGGTCCCCATGTTATGCACTTTTTAAGATTTCTTTTCTAACATTTCATCATTGGAAAAGATGAGTCACCTTCTCCAGAAAACCCTAGGACACTAACTTGGAAAACTTAGAAACAACCAGATTTAAGAACAACTGCTCGTATGGATTAAGGTACTCTTCCGTTTTGGTTTATTTTCTTGCTAATTTAGTATGGAGGATTCTGGGGTGATTATGGTTTTAATCAATAAGGTTTCCCAACATGAAAAACCTAAGGTTAGTTTCTAAATAATAAAGAAACTAGTTTTTACTATTTTTGGGAGCAAAAATGGGGCTTGAGATTTTTAATCAAAGAAGTAGCTGGAAATGGAAGACAAAAAATGGGTATTTTTGAGTCCGACATAGTTTGTTGAAGAGAGATGCAATCCACCTCGTTTGCATTTGGGTGGTTGTGGATTTTTGATGCTCTAGACAATGGTATAAGTATGTTAAAAAAAATAAAAATGAAAGTAAAAAATAGAAAAATGAAAGTAAAAAAAAAAAAAAAGAGAATGGCCAACAAAAAAATAGAACAATGAAAGCCAAAAAAATCATTAAGTGAAAAAGTAGAAAACGCAAATTTTTTATTGGAATTTGATGGATGTTCAATTATTTATCATCAGTTTGAACTTATAGTGTTAACCTAACCATGTCCTCCAATTATTTGCATGATTTGTTATGCCATATTTTTTAGAAAAAAATAAATATTTCAATAGCAAATACCATCGCCTTCAAGTCTATAAGGCTTCATTAATGAAGATGGCAATTGGTGGATGGCATTGGGTTTATATCCTTTAAGGCTTCGCGAATAAAGCATGGTGATAACCAAGAATTTGGAATTTGCATTGTTTTGAAATTTATGGCATGATACACCAGACATTTTAATGGAGGGCATGCACACAATTGTGCGATGTATTAAATTTTGAAGCCAATTTATTTTGGATTACTTGATCTTCATGAAAGATGACCTAAAATTTCCATGCATGAGTTCAAATAATTTTGATGACAGAGGCATCTCAAATCTTTGGCTTTTAACTTACAAAATTTCCGCCAAAGAGGGGTATCTATAGACACTCTATTGTGTCCATTTTTATTTTATTTTACCTTATTTTATTTATATTATTCTTATATTAATAATTTACCAACTAAATTGTGCATTTTGGGCATTTTGGAAAATTAAAGGTTGTATTGGCATTTCAAAAACTGATAATATCGTGTAATTTTAGAGAACTCGAAATCACTGACTTGTTCTTTTTCCCCTCTAACAGTTTGAGAGGAAATGAAGAGGTGAAATTGGTTAATTCATTTGTGGGTCCCACCACGGAAGCTTCCCTGCAACTTCCTCACCCTAACGAACTTTTATGATAATGAATTTTTAATTGGAGAGGTTTTCGGGATATTTCAAGCAGCAACTTGAGCTCCTCCATCTTCCTCTTCACGAACGGCGGTTTTTTTTTTATTCTGATGGAACGAACAGTGGGTTTGAATTGCATCTGTTTGGGAGCCTCAATCCTTCATCTCGGTTAGGTTAAACATTAGATATTCTTCTTTCTGTTTGGGCAACCATGTAACCCTTGGATTTTGCTTTTGTTTTGTTAATAAAATCAATCTTGATTGGTGCTGACAAAGCCTTCCTCTGTTTGCATTGGATTCTTACCTATTATCTCTTTTTGTTTTTTTCATCTGTTGGATGATTAGAATGATTTAGTTGTTCTCTATTGATCGTCCGAATCCACATCTTGGTCAATCTGGAAATGTTTTCATGTCATTTTTAATTTCTATCTTTTTATTTTTCTGTTCTCTACGTATCTGCACGAACCTGAATATGGCAGGGATGTATCTTCATTTTCATGCTTCGAACTCAGATTGATCTCAGATCAGTAATCTGATTTGTCATGCTCAGAATGTTGTGTTTGAGCTTCCATTTCGGAACAAATTGCAGGTAGTTCTCATTACGGGAGCTAATGGTCATGGTTAACTCATCAACCCATTCATCCAACTTGTTTATAAATGGATTTGGGTTGAAATTTTTGAATAAATGGGTTATGGTCCGCCAACCCGTTTAACCATTTAATTAAATAAATGGATTAGGGTTGAGATTTTATAACTTGTCAACCCGTTTAGTAACTCATTTAACCCATATAACATGTTCAACCTGTTTAATTCATTCAACCCGTTTAATTCGTTCAACTCATTTAACTCGCTTAACTCACTAAAAATTTATATATATACATGTAAACTCCTTGGTTATTTTTCCTCTCTAAGTCTTCCTCAAGTCACCTAATTTTTCATTTTTTCACTGCTGCCCTAATTCCATTTTTCCGTTACTGCCTATTTCTATTTCCCCTACGCCGAAAACACTCTCTCATCTCTCTCTGCGAGATCAGCATCTATTAGAGTTTAGGCTTTTAGGTTATTTGCTATACAACCCATTAACAAACAACTAATTCATTTATTAAATGGGTTGTAGCTAGATTAGGGTTGAGATTTTTTAAATGGATTAGGGTTGAGATATTTTAAATGGGTTAGGATTAGGATTAGACTCCAATCCGTCCAACCCGATCCGTTAACACCCTTAGCTCCCATCCTTTTTTTTTCTTCCTACATGGAATAAAGCCAAGTTCCATTGGCTTTGAATAAATCAAAAAGTTCTTATTTGCTTTGTCTTCGTTTTTTTAATTGGTTCTGTTGATTTTGTGCTCGCTTCTAGGTTGATTAGAATGTATTTTGCCTTTACAGTTGTGGGTTCTGCTTCTCGTTGCCGAACAAGGTGATGTTTTCGTCAATTTTATTTATCCGGTCTTTCTTTTGATTGAATATGTACGTGCATACCTTATATTTTTGAGTCTTTGACAGACCATGCATTTGGATTTTAAATTGAATTTTCAATCTTTGTTCCTACCGTTATAACAAGATCAATTTTGGTGGGACTTTTAGGCGTGAATGGAATAAAAATCAATTTCTAAAAAATCTACATACATTCTTCCTTATTTCTATTTTTCTGTTATTAGTGTATCTAATCTTGTATTTTCTTTGGCCAATTTTGAATATCTGGTTTTATGGTTTAGTTTATATGAACCCATGCATAGTATAGAAGGCCGGTTACATGTCTTTTGATTGGATTGATTTGTTGATTTTTGATTTCCTAACGTGTCTATTTTTGAGCCCCCGTTTTGATCGTGGTGTGATGATTAGAGTAAATAGAATTTCTACGTTTAAGAGGAATTGCTTCAGTTAGGTTTGAATAAGTGAATGAAATAAGACCAGTTTTCTGAATAAATTGCAAGGTTCCTCAAATTAGTTCCTATTTCTTCTTTAGCATATCTGATTTCATGCTCATTTCAGTTCTTGCTTTGGAATAATTAACGATCAGGTTTTTTATCCATACATGGAACGAATAGACGTGGGGTGTGTTTGACAATTGATAAAAAATGTCAAATTAAAACTTTTTAATATAAGACTTTTCACTCTCTACAACTACATATTTTTTAATTATTTTTTCACACTTTCCTATACAACTATCATACTTTTCAATTATTTCTACACAACTATCCACATAACTAACCTATCTATTTTAACTTTATCCTCTTTACTACTCATCAATATCCCTATTATATCACGTCATTTGATAACTTTTACTCTCCAAAACTTTTCATCAAAAGTTTTAATCATTACCAAATACACCCTTGATATGTTCTAATCGTGAACTACGGTTATCTGATTGCCCCCATTTTCATCGTGGTGTCATGATTAGATTAAATAGAATTTCTGCAGTTGGATTTGAATAAGCGAATGAAGAAAGACCAGTTTCCTGAATAAATTTCAAGGTTCCTCAACTCGGTTCCTATTTCTTCTTTAGCATGTCTGATTTCATGCTCATTTCAGTTCTTGCTTTGGAATAATTTACTATCCGATTTTTGATCTATACGTGGAATGAATAGGCTTGATATATTCTGCTCATGCTCTGTACTCATCTGATTCCATTTTGACGTTATTAATCTTATAAAACAAATATTAAAAATTCTGTTTTTGCAATCCCGAAACCTTTGATTCTCAGCCTGGCATTTTCAAGTATGCTTTGTTCGTTTTATCTTCTGATTGGGAATCATTTGCTAGATAGGTTGCTGGAATAGGTGCGTTCATTGCCAATTTCATGATATTTCCGCATTAGAATTCCTACATGTTCTCATTTCAGTCCCATTCTTGAGTTTGAATATCTGTACGTTGATTAATGTAATGATTGAAGGATATCATGGATGCTTGCGTTAATTTTATTGTCATGACCGAAGAAATAATGCTGTTCTTGCTATATCCTTGTGAATAACCTATACTGGGTGTGTTGAATAAGTAATAAAATTACTAAATGAAAAATTTTTTGGTATAAAAGTTGTTAAATTGATAAAAATGATGTGATATGATAGGGTTAATGATAATGTGTAAAGAGGATAAAGTTAAAATAAATAAGTTAGTTGTATGGATAATTGTGTAGAAATCATTAAAATATAGGATAATTATATGTGAAGATGTAAAAAAATAATTTTAAAATACGGTAATTACGGAGAGTGAAAAATTTTAGATTAAAAATTTTTAATTTAAAGTTTTTGTTAAAATCAAACATGCCCACAATCTATTATTATCAAAGCACTCATATGTTGTAACGACCCCGACCTCAAGTTAGTGATACACTGCCCCTCGTTCGAGACATTTACCTGGGACCTGCCATGTCGAATGAAAAATAATGTTAGCCCACTTGCATCACCTAAAAATTAAGATCGGAATAAGTTCCACAGAACTTAGCAAATAGAGAGCAATCGCATGCATACATGATTCTATTAAAGGAAATGTACAACAACATGAACATCAAATAAATATAAATTTTATGATATAAAATTTACATCATAAAATTGGAAAAAGTCAAATTAGTACAGTGGGTGTTAAATTCATATTTTTGCAACAAAGTTGCAAGATTAATTCATTTACTTCAAAAATGAGACTTCCTTGGGAATGTTTGCATATTCACATGTGGAAATGGAACTCGTACAGTTTATTGAAATGGAATGTAACTTTCTTTACGACCTACATGTCTACTTGGAATTGTTAAACCAACCAAAACAAATTGAAAGTATGTGAATGGAAGGAGAACTAACAAACACTAATAGGAACCCATTTTTAGGGTGCAAAGAAGTGCCTAAACTCTTTCCTTTGCATAACTAAGCATCTTACTTGGAATCTCTAATGTGTACCAGTCATGAGTCATCTTGTTTTCCAGTTTTTCTCAAAAATTGGTAGCAATTCCCAATCCCAATTAAACTTTTGTGCGGTTCAGCAATTGGTGAAACAAAATTTAGTAACCCAAAGTTCTTTTTATTTGTTTCTTTGAATTTCATATTTGCATTTTTTAAATGTCTTTTTAGAATCCACAACAATATATCTTAGGAAAACGTTGTCCACTCCTAGTAGACCTATTAGAAGTTCAATAATTACTCATTCTAAAAAAGCTAATCAAAATTCATCCATAATCGCTAGTTCCTCCAATATAGAGAGTTTTGGATGCCACTCTACTGAAGAGCAGGTCTACGTGGTTATAGGGGACATGTAGATTGTGTGAGAAAAGATAAAATGATGGATGTACTTTAAACCATGACTTTGCAAATGAATGTCAATGATAATGTCAAATTTTTATGGCCGACATAACCATCAAACTCAATACGATCATTATGAAGTAGAGGACCCAAGAGATACAAAAATTAATGAACTAACAGCATCCCTAGCAAGGATCAAAGAAAGAATGATGCGGATGTAGCATGAAATCACTAGAGCAATTACTTTGAGAAATTTTTACATGTTCTTAACATCCCAATTCCCGTCAAATTTTGAAAACCTGCATTTTGTAAATATTCAGAAGAGCAACCTCTAGAAATCCATATTCAGACATATTATGTAGCTATGTGTGAATACAGCCATGACAATTGTTTGATGATACATTATTTTTCTAAAAGCATAGATGGTTTAGCTCTCACTTGGTTTCACACAATGGCATCTAAAGCTTTAGATCTTGGAATCAACTAGCTCGCCTCTTTGTGAAACAATGTCTTCAATTAAGAATGCTGCCTAAGAGGGAGGATATGATAGTCACGACCAAAAAATCAGATAAAATATTTGTAGCTTATTCTACCAGAGTCAGGGCTATGGCTGCTCAATTGAGAAAATTAATGACCGAGCAAGACCAAATAAATATCGTTAACCATCAAGACCAAGAAGAAATTTTACTCGATTGGTCATATCTTACCCTGACTTGCTAACTTTATTGGTTCAATAGAACCTACTAAAGCATACGGAGCCCGATACAACTATCAAATTTCTCGCCTAAATGGAAAATTGATAAGGCTTATTATGATTTTTGTCAAGAGAAAGGGCATAGAACCGAATGTTGCATTAGGCTGAAGCATACTATACAAGATCTTATTGACACAACAAAGGTGGATCTCGAAAGTTTGTCAGAGTAGGAGGGGAATTTTCTTGAGAATTGGCTCCACCTGTTGATACATGCTAAGTGTCACTGACAAATGATTCGACTAATTCAATAGCTAATATCACACCTTTCAGGCAGATACACTGGAGGGATGCTATCGAAAGGTTACATTTCCAAATCAGGAGCAAATAAAGGGATTTTTGAAAACTCTAATGTAGAAAGATACAATGTTATTAGTAAATAAAAAGGACAATTGCCCAAATATCTATTTGGGAGTTGCTTGTACCAAGCTCACAAGGATAGATTTGTCGATATGCTAAATAATGCCTATTTGCCCTTTGTTCCCCTGAAACTGTGGTGAGTATGATTGGACAGATTATGCTTCCACAAGTTGTAACCTTTAACAATGATGAATTACCGAAATAAACAAAGCAAAACACCTGATCCTTAAACATATCAGTCAAATATATAAATTTCAAGATTTTATTGGTTTTAATTAACATGGAGTCAGTTTACATATTTGTCCAAAAAAGACGTTAGATTTTATGGGTATTTGATGGAATAAATTAGAAAGAAAAACTTAATTGTGAGAGCATTCAACAATTTGCGAAAAGAGATTATAAGAGAAATTGAAATGGACATTGTAGTTAGACCAAAGAAATTTAATATCACCTTCCTGGTATTAGACATTTTAGCCTCATTTAATCTATTTCTCGAGAGACCTTCTAAATAGTAAAGTTTCTTTTAAAAACCATGTTGTGGTGGTATTATCTAAAATGGATGAAGTACAAGTCGAATATGAGGTCCTAATTATTCAAATTAAGTACAGCGCTGATGATATCTCCTATAATGGTTTTCAATTTGAGAATGTAGAAAATAAGCCCCAAGGGCATGCTAGAAAAGTGTATCCAATTTTTTCATTGGTAAATGACTTGACCTTTTTCTATAGGCAAAGAATGCCTCTTGGTGCTCCTACAAAGATGAGCTATCAATTCTTAATTTTTCAATTTCATTCCAATTATAGTTATACACGTGCCTAGGAGATTGTTCCTTGCGATGAACTCCCAAATAAGGTTCGATACACCTCATTTGTTCGGGCAAGTTTTAGCAAATAATTTCTTCTCTTTTGATTTTTCTTTAAAACCTCAACCTTCCTTGTCTTTGCATGATTTAGCCTTTGAGAGTTTAGCTTTTGAGGCAATGTTTGCCTCATTGAAGAAGATTAACCGATCCACTACCGAAAAAATTGGGTCTACTTTTCTAGAACACTCTGAGGCTTGCTTTGCATCTTCTCAAACTAAAAATTATCATAGGAGATATCATCAGCATTGTGCTTAACTTGAATAACAAGGACGTCAGATTTAAGTGGTAGTTCTTTCTCCATTTTAGACAATACCACAACAACATGGTTTCTCAAAAGAACTTCACTTTTTGGTGCAAGGTTGATGGTATTATCTCTCCGTTATGAATCCAAGGTTTTTCAATAAGCAAATTAAATGAGGCTGAAATGTTTAACACTTAAAAGGTGGTATTAAATTTGGTTAGCACAAATATAATGTCCAAATCAATTTCTCATACAATCTCTTTTCACGAATTGTCGAATGCTCTCACAACCAAACTTTTCGTTCTAATTTATGTTGTCCAATACCTACAGAATATAACGTTTTTTTGGACAAACATTTAACTCGGATCCATTATCAATTAAAACCAATGGAATCTTGAAATCTACATATTTGACTGATATACTTAAGGATCGGGTGTATTGTTTTCCCTCTTTTAGTAATTCATCATGTTGAAGGTTATCACTTGGGGAAACCTAATCTGTCAAATCATGTTCGTCACAGTTTCAGACGATGTCTCCATGGCCAAGCGGGCATCATTTAGCACTTCAACAAATTTGTCCTTGCAAGCTTGGGACATCATAAGCAACTCCAAATAGATATTTAGGCGGCTATATTTTTTAATTGACTAATAACATTGTATCTTTCCACTTCAAAGTTGTCAAACATTCCTTCCTTGTGCTCTTCATTTAAAAATGTCTCCTTTTGACCAATATCCCTCTTGTATACTTACCCAAAAGGTGTCATATTAGCTATTGAATCAGTTAAATCATTTATTGGTGCCACTTGGCAGATATCAACAGGTTAATCCAATTCTGATGTGATCCTCTTTCGATAATTTTCAGTTTGTGACTGCGACAAAGCTATTTGCAACACTAATTTCTTTTCACATGAATATGAAGAAATTTTGCTTGACGAATTTACAAATCTTACAACAACCTTCCCTTGACTAGCAACTAACAAAACAACATGACTGTTACTTGTTTGGTTGCATGGTATGGTCGAAGTCACTGGCAACATTACTCTTTGTGTTGGTATGGTCCCAACAAATTGAACAATCTCTTGCATGGATTGTGAAGTCAGAGGTTTCAAGGCACCCTCTTCCATCTTTCCTTTGTCTTTCTCCACCAAATGTATGCTTCCTTATGTTATGCTCATTGTTGGGTTTGACGATCTAATTTCTTTTCTAAAAAGTTAATTGGAGGAGTATTGAAGTTCACATGGTAACATGCACCAACAAAAGATTTTGAATCATGTTCCCCTTTTGCCTAATGAACTTTCAAAATCTACCTTCCCTACGTCAATAAGATCTTATATAATATGCTTCAGCCCAATGCATCATTCAATAGTATGCCATCTCTTGGTGAAAAGTACAATAAGTTTTCTCGTCGCACCATCTAAGCAAGGGATTTGAGGGCATTCTCAGGCTATGTATGGCTAAAAGGGCTTATTGGACTAACAAAGTTATCAAGTTAAGTTAAGATAGGACATCACTAGTCAAGTAAAATTCCTTATTGGTCTTGATAGTTGGTTGATTGACATCATCATCGCTCTTGTCCCTTACCCTTGCACTGTTGAGGGTGATAGAATTTTCACAAAATTGAACTTTTTACTAATAACATTTACCTATCCACTTGAGGGTCCATTATTTCCAAACTTCTGATCATTTTTCATTTTTTCGAACATATTAGTGAATTGGTTACCATAAGGTGTACATGGGGTTGGCTTCCTTAATTTGATCATCGCCTCTACTATATTCCCCATGCTAATTCATGATGAAAAGTTAAGTTGACAATGTATCATCAAATATCCAGCAATTTTTGGACTATAATCTATGAAACAACATTCATCGAGTTTTGCTGGGTCATTGATTCTCTCAATTGAAAAATCATAACCCTGACCCCTGGTAGCATAAGCTGCAAACATTTTATCTGATTTTTTTCTGTCATGATCATTACATCCTCCCTCTTAGGTAACGTATCTTGATACTTCAGAAAGAGATGAGCCAATTCATTCATCGTATGTCCAAATATAGATTTCTAGATGCCTTTCTTTTGAATATCTGGGGAATACAGGTTTAAAAATTTGGGGAAATTAAGATCTCGAAAACATGTAAAAATCCCCTAGATTCATTGCTCTAGTGGTGTCATCCTACATTCGCTTCATTCTTTCTTTCAAACTTATTAGATATGCCATTAGTTCGTCAATTTTTGCATCTCTCGAGTCATCTTCCTCATAATGTCGTATTGAATATGATGGTTATTTACGGTTTGGCCTTAAGGGCCGTTTAAGGAAGTAGGATGCTCATGACCTTGTATATTTGATGTTCCTTTGCAAAGTCATGGTTTAAAATATATCCATCATTCTATTGTCTACATATCCGTTGTAAGCACGTAGACCTACTCTTTAATAGAGCGGACTCCAAAACTCTCTATTGGAGGAACTAGCCATTATGGATAGATTTTGATTCGCTTTTTCGAACGAGTAATTTTCAAACTTCTAACCAATCTAGCAGGAGTGGACAATTTTCCTAAGACCTATTGTTACAAACTTTATAAATACAAACTCTAAAAATGTGAATATAAAATCAAAATGAAAAGGAGCTCCTAAATTTTATTTTCACCCCACTGCTAAACCACAAAATTTTTACTAGGATTAGGAGTTGCCACCAATTTATGAGGAAAAATAAAGAAAATGACTCATGACTAGTACATATCAAAGATTCCAAGGAAGGTGTTTATGCAAAGGGAATGGTTTATACACCCTTTTGCACCTCGAAAATGAGTTCCCATATGTGTTTGTTGTACTGATCTTCCATACACAGATGCAAAGTTCCCTCTTAACAAAATTTTACTTTACACACAAAAGTGAGGTCATATCTTATAGTGTGCTGCCAATACATTATCAAAACAGACATCCAACATGGCAAAAACTGAAACAAATCTAATTGACATAAAGCCAACTGCACTGAAAAACCTGCATCATAATGAGAATTTTGACAAATCCTTTAACTGCAATGACCTCACACATTCAAGCATTCCATTCCCAAGTATTGAGCAGATTACTACTAATGTGTACCAAGTGCTTGTCGTTAAGAGCACTATGATCACCAGTTTAATTAAAATTAACCGAAACACATTAAAGCTACCACTATGCGGGTGTTAGTGTAGAATAACGGTGAGTCGGGTCAAATCCACAGAGAAGCTATATAATTTTGAATTATTTTAAGCAAAAATAAAAGAGAAAAGTAAAAGAGGGTGTAGAGAAGAGAAAGAAAGAAATTAGAGATAAAGGAGAAGAAATTAGAGAGAGAGGAAAAAGAAATTAGAGAGAGAGAAGAAAGGAGAATTAGAAAGAGAGAGAAAGCAGATAAATAAGAGGGAGAAAGAGACAAAGAAAGGAGCGGAGAAATTGCAATTAACTAAAATTAGATCTAAATTAGGAAAGTAATTAAAAGACTACAGAAGTAAAATTTAATCTACAAAAATAGGAATGAAAATTGCATTAAACTTAATTTGAAAATTATAATGCATAAAGCGGTAAATTTACGCTAAATATTACAAATCGAAAATTAACAACTACAAAGCATTAAAGAAAAACTATAATTAACAGAAAATTTATTTACCTCAATCCTTGTTCGAAGATCACTCTTTTGAGAAGCAATCCAAGCCTTGGAGCTTTTTCCACTTCGCAAAGGTCCCACCTAAATGGGCCCCACTTCAAGTGATGGGAGGGTGTGTTGTGTGTTGGGATGAGTGGAAGGCCCCTTTTATAGATGTGTGAGGGACCCGATGACGAAGCTTGAATCCGATGTGGGATTCCCACTTCGTCGCCTGCACTTGGTTGCCTTCTCTTTATCGCAACTGATGATGATGAATCCACCATGATTCTGCTATTGTGACATGCTACTAGATCTTGCTGTTTGGATTTTGCTTCGTGGAATTTTAGGACGGCCGGTAGTTCTAATTCGTAGCTGCCTTGATCACGGATGTACAGAGTGCCGGTTTGGGACGCCGCTTGAATTAGTGGCTGGATGCAGCTGTCGATTGCTTGAATCAGAGATGCTTGCTGTTGCTAAATGTGTTTTTGTAGGAAGTTGCTTTGATGGAGGTTGGGCAATTGAGAATGGGCTGGAAGATAGGTTGTGGATTGCATCAAAGCTGGCCGAAAACATGGAATAGGCAGCCATTAGATTGGGAAGGTTTTCTGCTGCTGGCTACCGTCTTCTGCTGTCGATGGAGGGGAAGGTGGTTCATGGCTGTTGCTGTTCGGTGAAGAGGAGAAAATGGGTTTATGGCTTTGAGATGGACTGATGGGTTGTGGGATTTTCTGGCCAGTTGCAGGGATTGTGGATTGAGTGCTGAACTTGGGCAGATGGGATGCTATTCGGCTCTACTATCGGTGCTTGAATAGAAGATACAGAGGCTGTTTTGGACGGTCGCTCCTTGCTTGCTGCTTAGGATTGATGGACGTGCTGTCGTGAGTCAGGTTGGGCGATTCGGTGGAGAGCCATGACTGCTGTTTGGCTGTTTGGATTGTGCGAACAGCTGGCTGGGATTTTTCGGTGCCGCGGTTGGAGAAGATGGGGAGACAAGCAGGGGCGGTGCTGAAATTGCTGCTGGTTTATTGATGTTCGGTGTTTACCGAAAAATGGCATAGTTGAATTTGTGCAGGTGGGTTTTGGGTGAGTATGGTCGGTATTTGGAAATAAAGGCTGGGATTTGGGAAGAAAGAGGGAGTTGCTAGGTGCTGCCTCCATTGCCGGAAGTTGCTGGTCGGGTGAGAAGGTGATAGGCTGCTGTTGACTGGTGAGGAGGACAGCTGCTGCACTTGGTCGGAAGCTTGGAATCTGTGTTGATTTCAGTGGCGGCTTGGTTTGGGGACGGATTGGGAAGATGGAGCACCGGAATATGGTGCTCCAGCGGTGTACGATTGCCTGTACTCATGCAGCATATTTAATTACAAATTAAAATATTAATTCTTTAAGAAATAATTTCAATAATATCATATACCATCTTAGTTTTATCCTTTAATTTATAATAATTTACTTTGTTCCCTATATTTTAAAATATAATTATAGTCATATATTTATGATTTTTCCAATTAAATGATTTTATAAATTTGCCCAAATTATATTAATAAGCTAATACACCTTTCAACAATAAAATTTTCTAGGGGATTGAGTCAAAATTTTATATTTTCTAGAATGTTTGCAAAATGTCCCATTTTATAGCAAAATTAAAGATTCTATCAAAAATATGATTTTCATGAAATTTCACTTAAAACATGCATTTAATTAATGTTTTAATATTTAACAGTGTGAATTTAATATGAAATTAAATGAAATTTTTTAGACTTATCAACTACCCTTTTTATTTGTAGAAATTCGGACTAAAACTACAAGATAGTGGAATAACCATAAAAATGACTTATGAGTACTATGATAATAACAGATTATATAGGTTATTTACAAGGATACAACAAGAACAACATTATTTACTCAGTCATGCCAACAAAATTAATGCAAGCATCCATGATATCCATCAATCATTAAATCATTACATAATCAACATACAGATATTCAAACTCAAGAATGGGACTGAAATGTGAATCTGCAGGATCCAATGCAGAAATATCATCGCTATTCCAGCAAATAATTCCCGAACTAAAGATAAAACAAATAAAGAATACTTGAAAATGCAAGACTGAGAATCACAGATTCTGGGATTGCAAAAACAAAATCTGCTAACAGTTGCATTATAAGGCTAATAACGTCAACATGGAATCAGATAAGTGCAATGCATGAGCAGTATATCAAGTCTATTCATTCCATGTATGGATCAAAAACTGGATGGTAAAACTTTATACAAAACAGAGTCCTCCCCAAGTCGTTCCGATAGGCGACCCTGTCGCGCTTGGAACCAGGTGGAGGGGGAGTTTTCTCCGATGTTGTTTGAAGCCGGATTTCAGCAGTGCGGAGGCTGTGGGGGAAAGCTGGCCAACACAGGGGGTTCTTGACAAGGTGGAACGGAGAGGGAATGATGAATCCGAGTGTGGAAGACCTTCTAGGCAACGAGCTCAAAACTTTGGCGATCTCAGGCAGTGCTATAAAAAAAATTAACCCAGGTGAGGCAGCTGCAATCCTCTGTTTTGTTTGGGCGTCCAAATCTTACAACCGAGAATACTTCAAGGCTATGACGAGAAGACTGTGGCGGACGAGAGGGACTTTCTTCTTCACAGAACTTGGGGAAAACCTGTATAGAATATCTTTCTCTGACCAGGGGGATAAGGAACGAGTTATGGCTGGACGCCCATGGCTGTTTGACAGAAACTTGGTTCTACTTGAGGAGCTAGTGGAGCATATGGATACCGCATGCGTGGTGCTCGTCAAAACGCCCTTATGGGTGCATGTTGCTGGAACTCCATATCTAATTGACAAACAACATTTAGGACAATGCATTAGAAGTTCTTTTGATGAGGTGAAAGAAATTATGGCCACAGAATCTGAGCTAAAGCTGAAAGTCATGGTGGATTGCAGGGAACCCCTTAGGAGAGGGCTGTTTATCCAAGTTGAATCCCAGCAAAGGCAGTGGATTAGCTTCCAATATGACAAGTTGCCGGTATTTTGTTTCTTCTATGGCATTATGGGTCATGGGCATAAAGATTGCCCCACCAAAAATCAACAGGTATCAGAGGCGGATATGAAGTATGGAAGCTGTCTAAGGATAGGTACAAAACCCATGAGGCTACAGATGAAAGACAGGCACGGCAATCGGGTGGAGCCTCGACGTTATATGGGTGACTAGTCTAAAACCAATCATACCTCAGTGGGAATTGGTGGGAACCAGCATGCTAAAACAGATGGGGGGAAGATCCTCATGGAGCGTCAGGCCAGTAGCAGCAACACCGAGAGTAGCGGGCCGCTCCAACCTATAGTTATGTCCAGCTCTATGGATTTTGGTAATTCCGTGGAGGGGATGGCCGCTCACCAGGAAGGATGACAAATGCTTCAAGTTGGCAATGCAGGTGGAAGACATATGGAACCAACTAATGATGGTTTCTGCTCTCATGTGGCCCTATCTCCCGACGCACTGATTGCACCGAGTAGTGGGTACGAACAGCATGATCTCAATCCTCTCCCATTAGCATCACATGGCCAATGCAGAAGTGAGATTCAGGTATCTACAAATCCAAATAATGAGGGGGAGGAGTCATGCCTCCTTGTGGAGAACTACCAAGAAAGGCAGCAATGTTTTGGGGATGTGGTGCTAGCAAGACCCAAAGGAAGATGGAAAAGGGTGGAAAGGGGGATGGATGTTGAAAGTAGACTCCGGTCTAATGAGAGGTTGATGGCGGAGAATAACAAAAGGGGGCAAGTGGGGGACATTGAGGGGCAACACCATTCCTATAAGCGTTTGAAGGTGGTGGTGGCCAATTGTGATGATGAGGTGGAGGCTGAGGGACGACCTCGGCCCCACCTCACCTAAAATGGCTCTCATAGCATGGAATTTCCGTGGGCTTGGGAACCCACGGGCAATTCGATGTCTTCTTGACTTGGTCAGGAAACAAGATCTCATTCTAATCTTCCTCAATGAAACAAAACGCTCAGCAAAGGAGATAGAGGGGATTAGACGAAGGCTAAAATATGACTGTTGTTTTGCGGTGGAGCCAGTTACAAGAAGGGGTGGGTTGGCACTCCTATGGAATAATGATCACCCAGCAAACATCCAAAGCTTCTCCACTCACCATATTGACGCAGGTTTTTTGGGATGGCGTTTCACAAGATTCTATGGCCATCCAGAATCACACATTCGTCATCAAAGTTGGCACACTTTACATCATTTGAGTGGTATGGCCAACACCCCGTGGCTTGTAATGGGAGATTTCAATGAGGTTATGGGCCATGCCGAATACCTTAGTCAGAGGACTCATTTCCAAACACAAATGGACTTATTTTGCAACACTTTGGATGGCTACAATTTGATGGATTTTGGCTTTGTGGGTCAGACTATGATGTGGAGAAACAATCATCGGGGACCACAATGTGTAGAAGCACGGTTGGACAGGGGACTGGCGACGTCCGACTGGGTAACACTTTTTCCTTTTGCAAAGATTTTCCATTTACTACGCCTACATTGGACCACTGTCCTATACTGATGGTGTTGGATACAAGGAGAAGCAAGAGAAAGCCACCTAGAGAATTCAGATATGAATTTTTCTGGGCAAGGGACGTGGAGACGCAAAGGATTGTTAGCCATGTATGGGCTTCAAATCCAAATGCCAACTTATCTTCAACCGACCTACTCAAAAGGAAGATTAAGACTTGTGGCACGGCTTTATCTAGGTGGAATTGGAAGAGAAGGGGCAATCTAAGACAGGCTATCAAAAGAAAACAGGAGGAGCTTGAATCCTTCATGATCCGAGTGTTGGAAATATGTGGAAAATAAGCCATGTCTATGTTTTGATGATTAACAAATCAATTTGAGTAAGTTTTGGTTACTAATATGTTTGTGGAAATGATTTAAGGTTATAAATTTGAAGAATATAAAGCATGGCAAGTCAAGTCGACTCAGGCATCGACTTAGGCCAAGTCGATCCCCAAGTCAACTCCAGCAGCGACTTCAAGACACCATTTTCGAGAGTTGAAAACAAGGAGCAGAGCTGCCGAAGTCGCAAACGAAATTGACTCCGCATGCGACTTGGGTGAAGTCACAGATCAAGTCGACTCCAACATTGACTTTGAAACATCATTTCTGTTCAGAGTTGAAACCGAGAACGAGAGCTGCCGAAGTCGCATCCAAAGTTGACACCGCATGCGACTTGGGTGAAGTCGCAGGACAAGTCGACTCCAGCTTCGACTTCAGAGCGGAACTTGCAGATCAAGACGACTCAACGATAGATTCAAGTAACAATGACGATCAATTCGACTCAGACACTCAACATGGACCAAATAAGGATCAAATGAAATTCAAATGAGGAACAAGCGAAGACCAAAGCAAAACTGTATATTTTCATGAAGACTCGAGATCGTACATTTGGATCTCTCTTATGCACTTCAAGTACTCAAGAACTCAAGAAAATGATTCCAAAGATTCAAGTATTCAAGACTCAAGGATTCAAAGTTTGCAAGTCATAGAGCTAAAGGACACCAAGCTAGAATGATCATATAGTGTTCCTAGAAATATAAATCAAGGGAAGAATAACCAAACATGAAGGAATTCAAGCAAGTTGACAAAGTGAAGTCGCACCCGAAGTTGACTTCACCTACGACTTGGGTCAAGTCGAGGACCAAGTCGACCCAGACTGGAACTTGAAGAAGCAACGGACAGGCGAAGTCGCACCCAAAGTCGACTCCATCTGCGACTTGGGCAAAGTCGCACCTGAAGTCGACTCCACCTGCGACTTGGGTCGCAACGGTTGAAAAAATTTTGAACGTTGGCGCATTAAATGCGCGCCACCTACCTCCAAACGTTCGGATTCCCTCCACAATTATAAAAGGCAATCAATATGAACGATGAGGAGAGCTAAGAATTCATTAAGTATGCATAACTCCTATCTTCAAGAGCATTTAGTGATCAAGCCAACATTTAGAAGAAGAACTTTACTTCTAAACTGCCAAGAGCTGCTTGCTGAATCTCTAAGCCTACACTACAAGTTCTTCTCTGCGCCAAATCTGCGTCTACACAATAGTAACGTGTAGAAACTTTCTTTTGTTATTTCTTGTTGTATTGAACTTGTTTTAGCTTGGGTAGCTAAGAACAAGTGTAAGAAAAGTAGTGTGTGATTAGAGTGGAACTCGTCACCTACTTGTGCTGTGTATTGTTGATGCCCCCTAGAGCTAGAATCTAGAAGAGAGCAGAGGCTCTGGTTGTATATGCCCCCTAGAGCTGGAATCTAGAAGAGAGTGGAGTCTCTTGTTGTATTCGCGGAATACATAGTGGAACCCAAGTCACAAGAGGTATGAGCTTGGAAGAGTGGAGTAGGGAGGTTGCCCGAACCACTATAAAAATCTTGCTTGTCTATTTTTACTTCTACTCTCTACACTATATTGCTTTCCATTTTGTTTCTTCATAAAGGGGACTAGAATAATCCGGGGTAAAGTTTTTGTTTAAGTTGTAAATTTTTAATTACCCCTCTTGGGTAATCGCCATTAACTCGGGACCAACACCGAGACCTTCTGATCAAAGGGATGACGCTATTCAAGGGCTAAAATCACAGATAAATATTCTTCTACATGACGAGGAGCAGCTATGGATATTGCGAGCTAAGACCCACTGGCTTCATGAAGGGGATAAAAATACGGGTTTCTTTCATCGTATTGCTTCCAATCGTAGAAGGTCAAATTCCATTGATACACTAAAAGACCTAAACGAACAGTGGGTTCATGATCAAGATAAAATGTAGGACCTTGCGGTGGCACATTTCTTGACGGTTTTCTCCTCTTTGGGGCAAACGGATGTTTCTTGGGTAAAAGACCTCATCACTAGAAGGATATCTGACCAGCAAAGGCTGACCCTCACAAAGACCCTTGTTTTTGATGAAGTTGCAAGTGCGGTTAAAGCCATGAGTCCAACTAAGGCCTCGGGGCCATATGGGATGTTAGCTGGGTTTTTCCAATAGCATTGGAAAATGGTGGGACACGAGGTGTACCTTTGGTGCAAAAAGTTCATGGAGGAGACGGATCTTGCACGGCGGACTGGCCACATCCGGCCTTTCAACTCCACCACCCTAGTTTTGATCCCGAAATTGGCTGACGCCCAAACTATGTCTCATTTTCTCCCTATTAGCCTATGTAATGTCGCCTACAAGATTCTGGCAAAGGTTCTGGCAAATAGACTTAAAGTATGCCTTCAGGACATCATCAGCGAGCAACAAAGTGCCTTTGTCCCGAGACGGCTCATTACGGATAACATGCTGGTGGCATATGAGGCCATCCACTCTCTTCGTCGGAGAAGGGGAGGGAAAAAGCAGGAGATGACTATAAAAGCTGGATATGTCAAAAGCTTATGATCGGGTAGAGTGGACTTTTCTCCAACATATTATGGAATCGATGAACTTCGATCAGAGCTGGATAAACTAGATAATGAGCTGTATTACAACTGTAACATACAGTGTAAATCTCAATGGCTTCAAAACAAAGTATTTTGAACCTCAAAGGGGCCTAAGGCAAGGAGACCCGCTATCCCCCTACCTATTTATTCTGTGTGCTGAGGGGCTATCTGGACTAATTGCAAACGCGACTGCCCTGGCATCCATTCATGGTATCAATATCAATCCTCATGGGCCAACACTCACTCATTTACTTTTTGCGGACGATGCTCTTATCTTTCTTCAAGCCATGAGCCGGGATGTCAAAAATTTCATATCTCTCCTAAAAAAATACTCGACATCATCTGGGCGAGTAGTGAATGTTGACAAGACGTCTGTTTTCTTCAGCTCTAATACGGGAAGTAGTACCCTGTAGGAGATAAAAGCTCTACAGGAATCCACGGGCTAGGAGTTCCACCACTACCTTGGTCTCCCAGCTTGGCTGGGTAGGTCAAAGACAAGAATGTTCAAGGGCCTCAAAGATCGCATATGGAAAAAAATTCAAGGATGGAAGGGTAGACTTCTATCCTGGGGAGGAAAAGAGACTTTAATTAAAGCAGTTGCCCAAGCAATCTCGACATACACGATGAGCATTTTCCTCCTTCCTAAATCTTTATGTCATGATCTCAACGGGCTGCTAAGAAAGTTTTGGTGGGGTGAACAGGGAAACAAATGCAAAATGAGCTGGGTGGCCTAGAGTGATATGTGCATGTCAAAGCTATCGGGTGGGCTTGGTTTTCGGGACTTATTCACCTTCAATTATGCCCTCCTTACAAAACAAGTGTGGTGGCTATCTACCACCACTAACTCTTTGTGCTTCAAGGTTTTAAAAGCCAGATACTTCCTGAATGGGGATATTTGGAGGTGTACCGCAAAAGCCTCAGACTTGTTCACATGGAAGAGTATCTTGAAGGCAAGAGACGTAACCCGACACGGATGTAAATGGAGAATCGGCAACGGTAAGTGGGTACAATTTTTTGGGGATGTTTGGCTTGATCTCCTGAGACTAAGGTTGGCCCTCTCCCGGCATCAATCCCGAACAATGTTAAAGTTTCTCACTTTATTAATTGGGAGGCCAAGTCGTGGATTAAAGAGCGAATTGTGGCTGCTGTGGGGGAAATCGGGTGGCAGGTAATAAATCTTATTCCCCTCTATCAAAATGACGAAGATGATCGTATCTTCTGGATGCATGAACCGAATGGTGCTTATTCTATTAAATCAGCTTATCGGCTCCTCACTTCAACACATGATTGCTCCTCTCATTCTCACATTTATAAGGCTCTTTGGAGGACTAAACTCCCAAGTAAAGTCTTAATTTTTAGACGGAGGCTGTTCAGGGATGCTCTCCCAACTTTGCAGAATTTGAGGAATAGGGGAATTGAGGTGGACCTTAGGTGCTTTTTTGCAGGAATGGGGTGGAGGACGCTAATCATGTCTTCGTGGAGTGCGAGCTCACTAAGGGGATCTGTTTGAATGCCGCAAGGCTAACCATTTCTTGGGCCACTGTGCAGGATATATTGGAATTTCTTGCCTTAAGAAATAGGATTGACGATCTTGCCCTTTTCATGGTGTGTTGTTAGAGAGTATGGTACATGCGGAATATGCTAAGGGAAGAGGGGGTTCGACCAGTTTTTTCAAAAACTATCGAATGGTGTGAGGATTTCCTAGAGCAACATAGAAGAGCAAAAGTCCTCATCCAACATGGCGTGATAGACTGGCCACTTGTTCCCAGAAGGACAACTCCACCAGATGACATTTTCAAAATGAATGTGGATGCCCGAAAACATTGTGCCAACCAGGCCGTGGGGTTTGCTGCAGTTATCAGAGATTCCCGGGATTCCTTTATTGCTGCAAGTGGATGGAGAAGGGATGGTGTTATGGAACCCCTGCTTATGGAGGCAACTGCTTTTCTCTTAGGAGTAAAATGGGCGGTCCAGCTTATGATGGGTCATGTACAGATAGAATCGGACTCGCTCCTTCTCGTCAACTATCTATCCCATGATGAATCTATTTCTTCACCGGTTGGTTTTGTGGTTGAGGAGATAAAGTCTATTCTCTCATCTACTAACCTCATTTCTTTTCACCATGTTTTAACGCAGGGGAATGGGGTTGCACATGCTTTGGATGATTTTGTTTCTGTATCTTTTTTGGATCATCAGGATCATCAGGTTTGGTGGGGTAACCCTCTCCAAGCTATACAGGGAAAAATTTGTACAAATAATTTTTTGGCAATGAATTTCTTGGATCACCCCATTGTTGGAAACAATAGTTGAATCGAAAAACAAATTGACTAAAGCACAAGTTTCGATGATTAACAAATACAAATTTGAGTACGTTATGATTATTAATGAGTTTTGTGAATATCTTTAAGGAATGAAAAAAAAATCAAACCAAGTCGGTCATCAAGTCGACTCTGACTTCGACTTAGGCGAAATCGATCCCGAAGTCGACTCCACAAGCGACTTCAACAGGCATTTTTTGACAGCGTTGAAATTGGGGATTTGAACATCCGAAGTCGCAGATGAAGTCGACTCCATTTGCGACTTGAGGTCAAGTCGCAGACGAAGTCGACCCTAGAATCAACTTGGAGCAGCATTTCCCTTCCAGCGTTGATTTTAGAAGACAGAACAACTGAAGTCGCAGACGAAGTCGACTCCACTTGCGACTTGGGTGAAGTTGCAGACGAAGTCGACTCCAGTATCGACTTCGAACAGCAACTTTCCTCCAGCGTTGAATCAAGTAGCAAAACTTTTTGAAGTCGCAACCTAAGTCGACTCCACATGCGACTTGGGTGAAGTCGCAGGCAAAGTCGACTCAAGCATCAACTTCAACATGATAAGACAGATTTTGAAGATCAAATCGAAGACCGAGTCCACTTCAAGATAAAATAGAAGATGAAGACGACTCAAATTTCTCAAACTTGAATATATGAAGACTAATCCAAGTTTAAAGCAAGCAGGACACATGGATTCATTCATTCCAAATCAAAGTTGGATTTGTTCATACCAGATTCAAGTTCTTCAAGTTCTCGAGACTTAAAGCTAAAGAAATTTTGTACAAATAAGCTCATAGTATTGAAAGACAAAAGAAGAAGAAGAAGTTAAGCAAGCAAGAGACGCCTCAACAAAGATCAAACTGACTTGGCACAAAGAAATAGCCAAGTCGCACACCAAGTCGACTCCAAGATCGACTTGAGGCCAAGTCTCAAACCAAGTCGACCCAGAAGACAGACTTGAAAACTGAAGAACAGCTGAAGTCGCACACGAAGTCGACTCCAGCATGCGACTTGGGTGAAGTCGCACACGAAGTCGACTCCACCTGCGACTTGGAGATGTAACGTTCGAATTTTTTGAACGTTGGAACATTTATTACTCGCCAACCAACTCTACAATGTTCAAAATTCTCCCTCATCTATATATAGACACTCAAGCAAACATGAATAGATATAAGACAGAGCTGAAAAAGAGGAAAGAAGTACTACTAAGAGTTTCAATCCACTTTTTTCTACAATTGAGTGATCTATATACTTTCAAAGGAAGAAGAAGCTTCAAAGTTGTTGTTTGCTTCAACGCAATACGATTCGTTGCTTCTACAGATTCTTCCTCGAGCTGAAACTTGCTACACAATTCTATAAAGTGTAGATTTCTTCTATTGCATCTTGTTATTTGATTTTGGTGCTTAGTTTGAGTTTGGTGTTTTAAACCAAGATATAGCAAGTAGGGTTGTGATTGGAGTGTAACTCATCACCTACTTGTGTTGCTTGTTATACACGCCCCCTAGAGCTAGAATCTAGAAGAGAGCGGAGGCTCTGATTGTTTATGCCCCCTAGAGCTAGAATCTCGAAGAGAGCGGAGACTCTAGTTGTATTCGCGGAATACATAGTGGAACCCAAGTCACAAGGGATTGTGAGCTTGGAAGAGTGGAGTAGGGAAAGGTTGCCCGAACCACTATAAATCTTGTCTACTGTTTTTCATTTTCGCTTTCATTATCTTATTACTTTCTATTTGTTTCATTAAAGGGGTTTAAACTAAATCAGGGTAAAATCTCTAATTAAAGCTTTAAAATTTTTAAATACCCAATTCACCCCTCCCATCTTGGGTAATTGCCATAAACTCGGGACCAACACCCATCTCTTCCCCCTTCCACCTTGGAAGGGAGTTGGGATAGGGTGTTTTCCTTTCCATAAAAAAAAAACTGGATGGTAAGTTATTCCAAATCAAGAACTAAAATGAGCATGAAATCAGATATGCTAAATGGGAACCGATCTAAGGAACT
Source organism: Annona cherimola (assembly GCA_030490835.1). Lineage (NCBI taxonomy): Eukaryota > Viridiplantae > Streptophyta > Magnoliopsida > Magnoliales > Annonaceae > Annona > Annona cherimola. The sequence continues at coordinate 28,864,522 of CM059971.1, read as the reverse complement.
CTGCAATTTATTCAAAAAACTGGTCTTATTTCATCCACTTATTCAAATCCAACTGAAGCAATTCCCCTTGAATGCAGAAATATATTTAGGGTCTGTTTGGGAAGTTACAAAATTTAAGTGACGTTTTTTTATCCTAAAAAACATTCAGCATTTAATTTCAGGTTGACTAATTGCAGCCATTTTAGCGCTGATCCAATGAGGGCATTAAATTTTCATGATGCCATGGTCAACACTGGTCCGTGGGGGCATCATGCAACGGGCTACAGCCCTTGTTTTTTCCCTATTTTCTTCTGTGTAGTCCACCATCCTACCATTGACAAGTACAGGCTACAGCAGATGACAGTGGCAAATGAACATTCAGGAAGCTTGATATGACATTTTCTTCAAACACCCCCAATCATTTGAAAAGTTTTACAGACAGGTTTGAGTTTTGCAGATTACCAAATAGACCCTTACACCAGTCATCACACCACGATGAAAACAAGGGCTCAAAATGGACAAGTTAGGAAACTAAAATCAACCAAACCAATCCAATTGAATGGCATGTAACCGACCTTCTATACTACGCACGAGTTCACATAAACTAAACTATAAAACTAGATATTCAAAATTGGCCAAAGTAAATACAAAATCAAATATACTAATAAAAGAAATTAGATATAAGGAAGAATGTATGTAGTTTATTCACAAATTGAATTTTATTCCATTCACGCTTTCAAATCCCACCAAAACAATCCCACTAGACTATAAAAATTAGATGAAATCGATGAAAGGAAAGCATCTTCTGTACATGCCAATCTTTTTATAATGATAGGAACAAAGATTGAAAATTCAATTAAAAATCCAAGCCTCCAAGAATTGAAAACAAGAGAATGAAACATATGGACCAAATGTATGGTCTGCCAAATCAGGAGAAGTAAGATGAAGACTCAAAAAGTAAAGTACGTGTGTAAATATTCAATCATAGGAGCGCAACTTAGTACAGGGTTGGTCCAAACCCACCTGAACCGATTTGACAACCAAGTTTAGGTTTTATTTTTGAGAAATAGACCCGGTTCCTGGAAAAACCCGAAACTAATACTGGGTTTACATCAACCCAGTACCAAAGCTCAATTGGTCCGAACCCAATATACTTTCTATATTTGTTACAGAAAATTATATTGGTTTATACATTAAACATTTTAACTATAATTATGATAAAAGTTTTTTAATGTAATCATAACTTAATTAAACCATAAAGCGCTTATTCTAAAACCTAAATATCATCTACATTTGTCCATAAAAAGTTGAATCTACTGCATTTACATCAACTTTATTTATAAATAATTACAAATATATTAACTCTTTAAAATTATTGTGTACATACTAATTAACAATGAGATATGTAAGTCTTACTCTTATTAAATTTGTTTGGATAGTAATTTCATGTAATCCTGCTTATTTTTTGTTATCTTAATTGTTGATGGTAATTCATTACATTCATTATACTTAGCATTACCTTTTAATTAGAAAACTAACTAATTTTCTTCGAAATCAAAGATATCATAGGTCATATAAATATATTCATATATAAATTATGAATAAATGAGTTATTATAATTAAAAATATATTTTTGAATTAGTTGGTGCAAATGTAGTAATGTTTAAAGAGTTCGTTATTTCTATTGGTAGATTTTAGTTTCTATTGGTTTGAAAGTAACTAAAATTTCAACCCAAAACCCAACCCGGTCCAAACCCGACCTAAACATAGATTCTAATAGCAAGGTTTGGATTTGGGTTCACTTAAACCTAGTATAACCCAACCCAAGTTGCACCCCTATTCAATCAAAAATGCAAGCAACATCACCCTGAGAACGACCAGATAAATAAAATCGATGGAAACATCAACCTGTTCGGCAACGATAAGCAGAACCCATAACTAGAAATAAAAAATACATTTTAATCAACTTAGAAATGGGTACAATATCAAAAAGAATCAATTTTTAAAAATGAAGACAAAGCAAACAAGAACCTGAGATCTATTCAAGGCCAATGGAAATTAGCTTTATTGCATGATAGAAGCAAAAACAGGGATGGGAACCATCTACAATCTAGTCAGAAAATGGAAGGTCAAGCACAACACACTGAGGATGAAAATCAAATCACCTATCTGAGTTCAAAGCATGAAAAAAAAGATGCATCCTTGACATATTCAGGTTGAAAAATTAAAATTAAAATTAAAAATGACATGAAAACATTTCTGAATTGACCAAGTAGAGGGTTCGGATGATCGATAAATAATAACTAAATCATACCAATTGTCTGATAGACGAAAAAAAACAGAGATAATAGGTAAGAATCTAAAAACAAACAAAAGAAGGTTCTGCCGTTTATTCAGCACCAATGAAGATCGGTTTTATTCTGTGCTGGTTTATTAACAAGACGGAAACAAAATCCAAAGGTTACATGGTTGCCTAAACAGAAAGAAGAATATCTAATGTTTTACCTGACCGAGGTGAAGGATCAAGGCTTCCAAACAAATGCAGTCCATTCTCGTTTTTTAAGAAAAACTGTCAGAAAGAAAGAGCTCAAGCTGCTGCCTCAAATTCCCCAAAGAACCTCCAATTACAAATTCGTTAGGGTGAGGAAGCTACAGGGAAGCTTCCATGGTAGGACCCATAATTGAATCAACCAATCCCATCTCTCCATTTCCTCTCAAACTTTAGATGGGAAAAATAACAAATCAGTGGCTTCGAGTTCTCTGAAATTACATGATAATATGGATTTTTGAAATCCCAACACAACCTTTAGTTTTCTAAAATGCATCATATAGTCGATAAATTATTAATATAAGAATAATAAAAATAAAATAAGGTAAAATAAAAGAAAAATGGACACAATGGAGTGTCTATGCAGGTCTAGACTTGCTCACTGGCTTTCTTATCACACGAGTCAGAAGGAACTAGTTCAATGGTTTTTCAAATTCCATCTGGCCATCAAACTAGATCAGGCCTTCAACTCTACTCAAATTGAATGCCAGACACCAATCTCAGTTCTACTTTGGGCCATGGGTATAATTTACATTCAAAAGCTGAGAAACCATCGGGTATTACTCAGCTCGGCCCATGGTTTGGTTACTGCTTTTTCTGACGCTTCTTAACATCCTAGCTCAAATCACACACATGCAAAATTAAATTCCAGCTAAACAGAATAATAATAATAATAATAATAATATACTCTGGCCAAAAACATCACCACCAAAAGGATTCTTATGCTGCCCAAACCCTTCCATAATCTGTAAACACCCTACTGTGTCCTGTTTTGATTTTAATTTGATATAGTTTGTTTTACAATTATATTTTTAATAATTTATCATTTGTGTGGTGCATTTTTAACATTTTGAAAACTTAAGGCTGTATTGGTAATTTTGAAATAGATGTTGTTTTGCAAATTCGATAAAACTTGAGCATTGTTCTGCATTTCTCACTCACTAACTGTTTGGGTGAGTTGGCTTACTCTGATTGGATGATTTGCTGCAAATGGAGCCCACTAGTAAGCTTCTATGCTCCTTCCTATACCCTAATGCATGCAGTATAAAGGGCAGTTAATATTTGGCAGGGGGCTGGTTTTTAGGAGAGGCTGGCCATTTTTTTGGGACTTGAGAGAGCTGACTCATTTTTAGAGAGAGAGAGAGAGAGAGAGAGAGAGAGAGCAGTCGATTTTCTTTTTGGAATTTTTTTTTTTTTTTGAGAAGGGGCTAGCAACTGTGGGGTTTTTGAATGAGGAGGAAGAGATTTCTCATCTTGCTTGCTTCTGCCTTGGGGAGCATGTTGGAGAGGGAGAGATCTCTACTCTTCCTTTGTTGGCAACCTTCTAAGACACTATTTCTCCTTTGATTGAGTTTCTAATTTTTCTATTTTGGAGACTACACTTTTCTAGTTCTTCTTCCTTAGACTAGCCATGGGATTTCCAGTTCATTTTGTTTGATTCCGATCAGGTATAATCATCGGAACCTTTCTGTTTTAATTGATTTGGTAGCCATGTAGTCTAAGAGTCCTATTCTCATTTTCTTTTAATAAATTTGGATGGAATAAAGATGTTTTCCATTGACGTTGGATGCTGCATGTCATTTCTGCTTTCTCTATTTTCATTTTCCATAAGTCTGCTCAATTCTATACCTGTTTGCGGCGACTGGAATGATTGATTTCATTCCCAGTGGTCATCCCAAGGAGTTTCTGGGTAGATTGCGATTTATCTCTATTCTGTCTCTAGATTTCCTTACTAGCTCCGTTTTTCATTATTGTTTTAGTTTCTGATTTGAATGTCTAGTTTCTTTTTTTATTTAACCATGTAATAAGCCAACCTTCATTGGCCAGCAATAGATGTTGTAATTAAAGGAAAATTAAGCACAATCCATGTTTTGATAATTAACAACTCAATTTGAGAATATTTTGGGTACTAATTTGGTTTGCTAAGCTTTGTTAAAGGATAAAAACTCAAGTTTCAGAACATATCAGACCAAGTCTGTGGAACCCCAAATTTTAGGACCATATATGAAACCCTAAGGTCATGAACCCTGGGTTATTGATTTTTTAAAATATATAATTTTGTAATATATGGAGTTGAAGGACCGAATAATTAATTTAATAAATAGTAAACATAAATAGTAATCATGTGGTTAAGATAAAGTGATAAGTTAATCACTTTCGATTAACTTAATCACGAAAAGACCAAATTACAATTTTACAAAAGTGAGATTAAATTATAAATTTAAAAAAGATGATTGATTGGTAATTTTAACAAGAGTGGAGGCATGAAGTGCACTTAGTGGAAATTTACAAAGGTTATATTTGGAATTTAAAAGAAAATGGAGGGTAATTTATGATCCTACTAAGATTAGTTATGAAAATGAATTTTTACAAATATTTTGGGAAGGAATTTCAAAATTCTGAACTATACAAATTGAAACTGTTTAAATTCACGGACATTATGGAAAAATAAAAATAAATGGAAAATTTTTGGCTAATTAGGGGCTCTAATTAAGGGCTTATATTCATCCTCACTGTTTTGATTAGATCTAAATATCCATGACTCAGAATCACATAAAAATTTAATAGAGAGTACTAAATTATATGCTCTCTAATCTAGACGGATCAGATTATGAAAAATAGTTGACTAAATTGTCAAACTTGAATGTATTAAAAAGCGTGCGAAAGGTAATAAATTCCACCGCCATGCACGTATACGTTGATATTTTAAATTTTTTTATATAATTATTTAGTTAATTAATATCTTGATGTATATAAGATTGTTCGAGATGAAACTTTTGGAGCAAGACTATTTTAATATACCCTACATAATGAATGGATTAAATTTTGCAAAATATGTCTACAAATTTTTAAAATGAAATTTTATGCCAAAATATGATTTTGATTAAGTTAAAATATGTACTTAGCTCCAATTGAGGTGAAATTTTATGGGTAATCCTATTTTAATATGCTCAATTTAATGAAGGAATGAAATTTTGGAAAACATGTTTCCAAAATTTTAAAATGAGATTTTTTATCTGAATATGAATTAGTTGATTAAAATAAAATAGAATTTTTTTTCAAAATTCCGAAAGGTACATTTTGTGAGAAATTGTATATATATTAATAAGAAAAAATTTCATAATATATAAGTGTGAATATAGGAAGTTATGATTTAATTAACTAATGATGGAATTTTCCGTTAAATAAAAAAAAAAAAATTCGCATGAAAGAAATCACGCTGGCAGCAATTGTACGATGCATGTAATTACGTGGATCCGCAAATTAATTTATAAATGCTGAATTTTTTTTAAAACCCAACACCTGTAACGTATTAGGCGGTGACCATGGTTGGGTTAAATTTAAACCATGATAATACCGACAATCGACATATATATAAAGGGTTGCTGGAAGCTGATGCATTGCTGAACATTGGACGGGCAGCAGCATAAAAAAAAAAAATTTCTTTAGACAAGCACCAAGCAACGGTATAAGGTATTCAACAAGCATCTTTTTATTTCACGTCTGTTCTCTTCTGAACTGCTGCTGGACATTTGATTTTTATTAAAGTTTATTTAAGTATTCTTCCAATGGTAAATTGATATGATGAATAAAATTCTGGATGCATGATTTAAATACCGAATTCAAGCAGATTTTCATATCAGCACAATTTTCATATTATTAAATTAATACAGCATGACTTTCATTTATTCAGCATGGTTTTACCATGATTTGAATTAACTCAGTATAATTCAGTTTGATTTGTCATTAATAAATAAGATTTCAAGTACTGAAATAATTAATAAGTGGGTATGAGCATACAACGCCCAAACAAATTTATACATATATAATTCTGGTTTTGAATATTAAATGCTGAAACTTTAATATTTATGAAAAAAAAATGATTTCAGAATCATTAAACTAATTCAGCAGGATATTTTTATGATTAAATTGATAAGTATAAGTTAATCTTGTTTTATTGCTTCAAATCCGGAGTTTATGTAATATTAGAAACAAAAATATGAACGAGCTAGTAAATGAATGATTTTAGCCATGAAAATTTTTGTACGAGCTTGTTATATTATCATTAAGGAACGACCATATTTTTAGCTTAAAATATTAAGCTGGTTGAAAATTAAAAATCCGAGAATATTAATTTAAACAGGGTAAAACGGGTGACAGGATCAGCTGTAGTAAATGATTTTTAATAATTTTTTGAGATGCAATTTTACTCTGAAATTTTGATATGATGTACAAGATATTATGGTTATCACATGAAAAATATTAAATATGATTTTTGGATTACATAAGTATGGTTTAAAATTAACGTGATTAGGGCTGTTCCTAATTTTACAACACTGTCCAGCACAGTAAAAATGTCAAAATAAATATATAATGTTAATATTCATTGCTGAAATTTTTATGAGTATTAAATCATGTAGTTATTGATGTATGACAGAAATTTAAGAGTTAAATACCTTGATTTGATTATAAATCAAGATTTAGAGAAATTAGCACACCTGATTTCAGCAAATGTAAACAGTAATTAGGAACATGATCATGAACAATAATCATGAATAGTAAACAAAGTGATTTGGGCAGAAATAAGATTGATATTTATAAGGATGTATGAATGAAATTTTTAAAGATTTTTGGGATAAAAATCCATATGTGAAAATAGAGACCAAATTAACCTCTATGAGAGTTATGAAGGAAAATAAAGTGATTATGACATATGCATGGGTTAGAAACCCTAAGATGAATTCAAATTTAATAGTAGAAATGTGCAAGCATGGAATATTATGTCTATATGAGAAAAATGGTTCTTTTCATTTGCATAGGAAAGGAAATGGGTACAAGTGAAAGATACAAGTTGACTACGCAGGTAAGCAAGCAAACCTTTTGAAAATACAATTTTATACGATCTTATTCTGAAATCTTAAATTGTCTTGGAAATTGCTTCGTTAAAAGCAAATCCTTTTAATGTTGAAAAATATTGAAATGCAAATGTTGAAAAGGTTGTGTTGAAAGGAAAATGAGTTTTTTAAAATGATATTTGAAATAAATGTATTGAATAGTTTTATTTCAAGGTTTTGAAGTATTTTAAGGATATGTTTCAAAGGTTCTCTAAATATTGGATTATTTTGGAATTTCCAAAATCCATTGTTTCGAGCAGGATTTAAGGAAGGCCAACACGATAAATTAATTTAAAAAACGATTTGAGTAATGTTCAAAGGATTATACAAGTCTATCACATATAGAAATGAACAATAAGACAGGTAGACAAAAGTATATGATATTAGATGAAAGTTTCAAATATCTTTAAAGACGTTTTGTCATTCAAAAAATTAATTACAAAAACGGTTAGAAAATATTGTTATTTTAAATGTTTTCCTTGAATACTTCAAATTATTTATGAAATATAAATGTTTTAAGGTTGGCCATCCTTACAAAATATTTTGAGCATAGAACTCGTTAACATGGGTTAAGCCCAGTTTTTATGATTTGAAAGGAATACAGGCGGAGGTCTGTAGTATTTTATGAAAGCATATTAGCATCAAGTTTTCAGAAAAAGGACACAGACTGTGGTCTGTGGTTTTTATAAAATCATGCTAGCATGTGAATGTGAAGGAAAAGTGTGCACAAGAGTTATGTACTAGGTCTACTGTAGAGGATATGCATACCGGACGCGGTTGCAAATTGGGCCCCCTTTGCATAGGCCGAGTCGCTTGAATAAGGCTAAATGCCGGCGGCGCCCTCCCTGCAATGGGAGATGGACACGGATAGCCGCCTGGCTCGTGGGCTATCATCTGGAAGGGTTTCTCTCCGAAGGAAGGATGATCACTTGATAAGTGTCACCTACCAAATGGACAGAGACGTATTGCATATTGCATATGCTTAAAAAGGGTTTCATGAAAAGTATTTTAGGACATGAGAATGTCCTATGAGAAAAGGAGCTTCAATGAAAAATGTTTTAGAACATAAATATGTCTATGGAAAAAGAATTTATATGTCAAGTTTTACAAGCATATGTTTGCCATGAATTGGGATTATGAAATGTTTGTGAAAGGTACTTATGAAAAGGTTTCCTCCAATTGCTAGTCGAACGCTTGTTAAGCGTCTACTACCGAAAGGTGAGAAATGCATTTAAAATGAAAAATGCTTGCTTATTGAGTTTCGACTCATGTTTTGTTTTCCCCAACCATAGACAGGTACCGCACAGGCCATGCAGGAAAGGAAAAGAGTATGAAGAAAACTTTTCAACAAACTAGTCTGTATATGGTATGAATGATTATATGGAATCATCAAAATACGTATGTATGAAATGTTTAGATTGAAAGAACTTGTGATGTAGATAAGTCAGTTATTATGATATGAATAAAATATGTGAAATTAATGACAAGAATATGTTCATATATGATGACATGATGTTATGTGATGAGATACTATGTGTATCATGTGTAAAATTGATGACAAGTGTTTGTTATGTGATGAAAGAAAAAAAAAATTTGGACGAGATCCAAATAAAAATCCCGCCGTGTGATCAGGGCAACAATCCTGAGTCACGTTTACCAATCAATAAAGATCCCGGAGTAAGGCTTCTAGGCACCCCGGTTCGGGGCGCCACAAAGTCACAATACCAAGTCGACTTAGCCATTGACTTAGGTGAAGTCGATTCCCAAGTCAACCCCAAGATCGACTTCAGATGATCAAAACCTTCAAGAGCTGAATTTGGGCACAAGGACAGATGAAGTCGCAGTCGAAGTCGACTCCATCTGTGACTTAAGTGAAGTCGCAGACCCAAGTCGACTCCACAATCAACTTCAGAAGATCAAAACCTTCCAGCGCTGAATTTGGGCTCAGAGACAGGTGAAGTCGCAATCGAAGTCGACTCCACCCACGACTTGGGTGAAGTCACATTCCCAAGTCGACTCCGCAATACGACTTGAGTGAAGATGAACCTCAAACCGACCCAAGCATGCGACTTGAGTCAAGCTAAAGACCAAGACAGTCCATATAAGCAAATGGCCATGAAAGAATTATTCAAGATGAATATTATTAAGGGAAAACTATGGACTACATTTTTGAACATTAACTTCAAGGAAGGCAAATCATTCTAGATCAAGGCCACAAGGATAAACTACTCAAGAGAAGAAGAATATGCTAAGTCTCAAGACTAAACATTGAAAATCAAGGATATCAACATAAGAACATGATATGAGAGGAAAATGAAGTATCAAGGATCACTTTCAAGAAATCTAAAGTTCCAACATATGCACATAGATAGTAAAGTCTCATCCAAAGTTGACTCCACTTGCAACTTGGGTTAGGTCCAAAACCAAGTCGACCTGAGATGAAACTTGAAGTGAAGGTTGAAGACCAAAGTCACACCCGAAGTCGACTCCAGCCTGCGACTTGGGTGAAGTCGCATCTAAAGTCGATTACACATGCGACTTGGTTCGCAACGGTCGAAAAAATTCAAACATTGGCGCATTAAATGCGAGCCACCTACTACCAAACGTTCGAATTTACTCCACCATTATAAAAGAGCATTCAAGAGAACGTGCTAGAGGTTAGAGAAGCATTCATTAAGTTCACCTTCCACTCTCTCTCGCATTAAAGTGATCTACACCAACTTCAAGTGAAGAACTTTGCTCCAACTTGCTGAAAGCGTCATAGTTGATCATTCCATTCTCTCAACAAGTTCTTCCACGTGCTGAAAACTGCCTACACAAACTTGTAAAGTGCAATTTCTCTGTTTGTTTCATTATTTGTATTTATCACTTGGTTTGATATTGGAAATTAAAACCAAGTGAAGGCAGAGTAATGTTGTGACTTGAGTGTGACTCATCACCTACTTATGTTGTATTTATGCAAGCCCCCTAAAGCTGGAATCTAGAAGAAAGTTGCTACTCTAGTTGTATTTGACAATCCAATAATGGAACCCAAGTCATAATAGTGTGAGCTTGAAAGAGTGGAGTAGAAAAGGTTGCCCAAACCACTATAAAATTGTGTCTATTGATGTGGCTTACTCAACTGCTTTTATTGTTTTGGCTTACTCAACTGCTTTTATTGTTTTATTTCTCTCCATATTTTCTGTTTATTTCATTAAAGGGATTAAATAAAAAAGGAAAAAAGTTTCTGTTTAAGTACAAATTTTAAAATACCCAATTCACCCCTCCCCTCTTGGGTTGTTGCCATAAACTCGGAAACAACAAGTGGTATCAGAGCATATTTTTCAGGTTGAACTAAAGAGATCTTATAAATGGCATCCCAACAAACTTCCACCCCTGCATTCGCCGAAGGCCAATCATTTACAAGGCCACCTCTTTTTTATGGGAATAACTTTGGTTACTGAAAATTAAGAATGAAACAACTTATCATGGCTACGGTTATAGACTCTTGGATTGATATCCAAGATGGTGTTATATTACCCGTTAATAAAAGAGCCACCACATGTCTGAGGAGGAAATTAAAACTATTAAAAGCAACGCCAAAGCCATGAATTCCCTCTTTTGTGCTTTAACGACATTTGAATATGATAGGGTATCCTCTTACCAAATTGCCAAAGAAATATGAGATACACTAATATCTATTTATGAGGTAACTTCTCAAGTCCAAGGGACGAGAAGAAATATTTTGATTAGAGAACTAGAAAGCTTTAAAATGCTTGAGACCGAGAATATTCTGAAATATTTGCTAGATTCTCAAAAATCACTAATGCTCTAAAAGGTCTCGGGAAAACTATTTCTGAATCTGAAAAGGTTATGAGATTCTAAGAGCGCTACCCGAATCATGGACTCCCAAGATCACGGCCATTGAGGAAGCAAAGGACTTCAACACACTAAGGCTTGAAATCTTATCAGCTCACTCATATCACATGAGTTGATAAAAAGGAGAAAAGAGGAGCAACATAAACGCAAAAGAGCAATCGCCTTGAAAGCTGCACAAATTTCAGATGAGTCCACCTCGTCTTCTCAAAACGATGATGAGGAGATTGCTCTACTCACAAGAAAATTCAAAAAGTTAATGAGAAAGGGAAAGAACTTCAAGACTTTCAAAGAAAGGAATTCAAAGGAGAAAAAGAAGGAAGCTACAAAGTGCTACCGGTGTGGAGGAATGAGGCATATGCAAGCCCAATGTCCTACACCTGAGAAAAACAAGACAAGGGAACGAAGAGAAAAGAATGACTGAGGCGAAACAGAAAATTCCAAAAGGCGAAAGGAAGAGGGATGTATGTCAACGAAGAGGCATCTACAACTTGTAGTTCATCAAATGAAAAAAATGAGGCTGCAAATGTGCAAGAATCTGCTGCATGGCTACAATGGAGGAAGACTCCAACCTTTGTCTCGCCGCAATAAAAATTTTGGAGGATCAAACCACCTCAATAGACTACACAAGTAGTGAAGAGATATGTCATAAAGCAAAAGCTAACAACATGTGATTTATGGATAGTGGCTGCTCAAGACATATGACGGGAGAAAGAGGATTGTTCAACAAGATCAAACCGTATAGTGAAGGAATGGTTGCATTTGGGAATAATGAAAAACTTATAATCTAAGGTAAAAAAATGTTTATGGAAATTCAAATGCCTGTATTGAGGATGTACTATTTGTTGAAGGACTTAAACACAACTTAATGAGTATTAGCCAATTATGTGATAAAGGTTACAAAGTTGTATTTGAATCTTCTATATGCAATGTATTTGATGATGATCACATAGTCTTTAGTGGCAAAAGACATGAAAATGTATATTTGGTTTGTCTTGATGAACTTAACAGAAAATGTCTAATAGCCATAGAAAATGATCCATGGATATGGCATAAAGGCTTGGACATATAAACATGTCAGACATTAAAATCTTATGGAAAAAGAGCTTAGTGGAAGGGTTACCAAAGCTTAAATATGACAAAGACAAAATTTGTAAAGCTTGTCAATTGTCCAAGCAACCCACGATGTCATTTTTCATTAAAAAAAAATTTCAACAACTAAGCCACTTAAACTATTACATATGGATCTTTAAGGGCAGTCAGATATTTTAACTCTTGGTGGGAAAAAATATATATTTGTTATAGTTGATGACTTTTCAAGATTTACATGGATAATACTCTTAGCTAGCATAGATGAAGCATGTTTTATGTTTGTCACGTTTTCAAATTTGGTGCAAAACGAAAAATAAAATACAATCATTTCAATTAGAAATGACCATGGTGGTGAATTTGAAAATAAATGGTTTATAGAATTTTACAATAAGAAAGATATTCACCATACATTTTCTACACCAATAACTCTGCAACAAAATGGGATAGTTGAAAGGAAAAACAAGACAATACAAGAAATGGCTAAAACTATGCTAAATGAGAGTAAATTGTCCAAAAGATTTTCGGGTGAAGCTGTAAGTACAGCGTGTCATGTATTAAACCGAGTTACCATAAGATTCATCTTGAAAAAGACGCCATATAAACTATGGAAAGGTTACATGCTTTTGGATGTACATGCTATGTGTTGAACAATGGAAAAACTAACTTGGAAAAATTAAATGCCAAAAGTGATGAAGTTATATTTCTTGGTTATTCATCAAATAGCAAAGCATATAGAGTTTTAACAAGAAAAATTAAATAGTAGAAGAATCACTGCATGTTGTATTTCATGAATTTAACTAAAATCTAGAAAAGGAGGATGAGTTGAGTGATGCAGATGAGGCGTCAAGGAACCCAAAGGCGAAACGACTAGAACAACAAGGAGAAGTCGAAGCAAAGCAAGAAAATTCCACGGAGGAAAGGGTAAGTGAAGATAACAATTCTTATAAATCTCTAATTGATTTGAAATTTAAAAATGATGTGGAACCCTGACCGTATACACGTTTCGACTGTATACGCGTCATTTCGACAATTGTAATTTTTGTAATTATTTTATGAATAAATGAAAATTCATGAATTATATTGATGGATATGTGTATTGGAGATTGAAATAATGCAATTAGGAATTTAACCCCGTGAATAGTGCATGTGAATAGTGCACGTGAATAGTAACCAAGGACTAAGACCCGTGATTAAGAGTTAATCACTTGGATTAACTTAATCACAAAAAGACAAAATAGAGATTTAATCACTACAAGACAAAATAGCAATTCTTTTGGATATTTTAATCCAAGTTTGGATTTTTGTGGAAAAATAGAAAAAAATTCATAAATTGCAATCCGGGCGTCGGAATTCGATGAAATTTTTTTATGGATGGTTAAAAATTCATGATGGACATGATGAATGGGCTAACATGTGATGAAAATCACAAATCAATGGTCAAGATGAAACGTCAAATGCAAAGTGAAAAAGTAACTTCACTTTTTCATTAATTATGTATTTGACTTTAATTAAAATTAATAAATAAAAATTAAAAAAATTAAATGCAATGCAGCAACATGTCAGGTCGTGCAGGGGGAGTACCATGACCAAATCAATGGTCCAAATTCATCCAAATCACAAATTAAGGGTTTAGATTTAATTAGCTTAAATTTAATTAAATAAAAAAATAAAAAAAAATAGGTAGAAAATAGGGCTGAAATAGGGTTTCTGGAGCAGGCCTAGTGTGGGCAGCACATGGCTCAAAGAATTTTTCAAAAGTTTAAAAAAAATACCAATTTATAAATAAATACCTCAAATCTAGGGGGTAAATTCCAAATTTATGAAAAATGGACCCCTATAAATAGAGGAGCAGGCCATGGACGAAATTCACAACCATCCCAGCTCAAAAATCACTTGAGCAACTTCATTTCCCATCCCCACACGTTTTAGCCTTGAAGAATAAAAGTTAGAGAGAGAAAGTGCGAGAAAAAGAGGCATATCTCCACTTCGGGTAAGTGATTTCTACCCAAATTTCTTTTGGATGTTAAGTAGGGTAAAACATGCTTTGATAATGCCTAAGCATAAGAAAATAAGTATAGATATAATGTTTAAATGGAATTATGCCAAAACATCAAAAATTTGGAGCGAATATAGGGTATTCGGCAAAATAGCATATGATATGAGAAAATAATGCTCCAAAATTTATAAATGATGATTTGGGATGTATGATTATGATAAATATGATGTTAGAATAATGATATATTAATTTTATGATTTTTGGAATTAAGGATTATGCTTAAGTGAATTTATGATGATTTTTAGTATATGGAGAAAATGATTTTTTTGGCCAAGACAATGATGATAAATTCAAAATATACGAAATGTCCAATGATATACTAGGCATAAGGTATGTCATGGTATTTTTTATTTTTGGAAAAAATATCAATTTTTGAAACCCATGAACAGTAACCACATCGATGTGATCTGCTACAATGATCTGCTACAGTGAACAGTGTGATTTTGGAGAAAATTTGGAAATTAATATTTGAATGGAATTTTTGAAGAATTTATGGACAAAAATATCTATGTAAAGAAATAATGCTCAAATATTATAAAGCATACATGGGAAGCAGCTTAAATAGAGGAAATGAAATATCCTTTGTCCTTGAATAGGAAAAGGAAAAGAAAAGGTCGAAGACACCTCCTAAGAAGGTAAGCAAGTTATATGTTTTGCAAATTAATTTCAAAATGCTTGAAATTGTTTGTGAATTGCTTTATGAAATTTATTTAAGGTTGGCCATACCTATAACTGCTTTACATGAACTGAAGTTTGTGAAATTGTTTATTAAATGCTTTTTATGAAATTGTTTATGATTTGCAAATATCATGTCGGCATGTGTATGAGAATGAGCATGTGCACGAGGAATAGGCCTTAGTCGAGGTAGTAAGCGGACCGGATGTCCCCCTCGCTATTGCCAAGTCGCTTAATAGGCCCAGGCCGGCGGCGACCTCCCTGAAATGGGAGCATGTATGGGATGGGCGCCTAGCTAGCGTTGCATCCAAAGGAATGTCATGAATGCTATGTATGCATTGCATTTGCATTTTATGAAATGCATGAAAATGATTGAAAAATTATGTATAGCTTGCTTACTGAGTATTATTACTCACCCATGCTTTTTCAACAACACACAGGAAATGATGACGAAGGCAGCATGCCAAGTGTTATGTAGTTTTTGATATAAATGATGTTTATGTAAACTTTATATAAAGTCAACGATGATAATTTTGAGATGAAAAGGGAATATTTTTATTCCAATGAAAATGTTTATGGAATAGTTTTTTATCATAATTGTGTTATGTGAAATATATTTCAAATTGGATGAATGATGGGAATTTTTCATGTATTGATGAAAAAAAAAAAATCCTGCCGTGTGATCAGGGCAACAATCCTGAGTCACGTTTACCAATCAAAACGATCCCGGAGTAAGGCTTCTAGGCACCTCGGTTCGGGGCGGCACAGAAGTTGGTATCAGAGCATGAATTGGTCAATAGGCAGAAAAGGAAAGAAATGACTAAGCTAGAATACATGAAATTATGATTATGACCGATTTATTTATTATTGATGAATATTGATATTATACTAATAAATGTTTCATGAAGTTGAAAATGCCGCTCACTAGAGCTAAAGCAAGAGCCAACAAAGGAAAGGCCCTAATGGAGGAATCTGTTGATCAAGCAAGGGGCGAAGCCAACAAAAGAACGTATAGGGCTGAATCCGGGGAGCAATCCCCTAGGACCCGCCCACGGCGAGAGGAAAGCCCTAGACCTCAAGCAGAGGTCAATATGGAAGAAAAAATTGCTGCGACTATCGAAAAAGCTATGCAACAATGGACAGCCCAGACTGCTGGGTTCTTGCAAGAAATGAGGAACCAGCAAGCCCCACCATCAAGAGGAGATGGGGAAAGACCAGGGCCCTCGGCCAATTCCGGCACGTCAAGGGGAGTAGAGGATAGTCTCCTTGAGGCCGATAGAAAGGCTATCAATGACTTTCTTGCCCAGAGACCGCCTAAGTTTGCAGGGGAACCGGACCCCTTCATTGCAGAGCAATGGATTACGGAGATTAGGAAATTATTCAGGATATCGTCCTGCAATGATCAGCAGAAAGTGTTGTGCGCTACTCACCTATTGATAAAAGATGCTTATGAATGGTGGGAAACACTGATGGTCACAATGCCACATCCGGAGCAAGTTACATGGCAGGAATTTTTGGAAGAATTTAATAAAGAATATCTCCCTGTAGGGCTGCAGAGCCAGAGGGTGATAGAATTTGAGAAACTTTACCAAGGTAGGATGACAGTTACGGAGTATGCCACAAAGTTCAATGCCTTGGTAAGATATGTGCCGTGGATAGCCAATGTGCCGGAAAACAAGGCACAAAGATTCCAAAGGGGATTGAGACCCCAGTTGAGAGAGGTGTTAGCCCCATTATTGATAAAAGATTATGCCTCTAGCATTGAGAGAGCTAGGGCATTAGAAATGGAGTCTATGAGGACTCAGGAGCTTAGGCAAGCTCAAAAACAATTCTTTTCAGCCTCTAAGGAAGGTGAGGCTAATAAAGGAAAAAGGGGAATCGGCGAGAGAAAGAAGATCGGCGACAAGACACAGAGCACCCTGACTTGCAGAACTTGCCACAAACGCCATTCAGGCGAATGTTTACAAGGAACGGGGAAATGCTACAAATGTGGCCAAGCGGGTCATGTGGCCCGAGACTGCGGGACCGATGAAGCCAAGATAATAAAGTGCTTCAACTGTGGTCAAGTCGAACACATTTCGCCCAATTGTCCGAATAAGCCACAAGGAGCACAAGCTCGAGGGAGGCCGGCCCAACAAAAAGTCCCCGCCATCGCTAATCGACCCGGGTACTGCTACCAACCCAGTGCGTGTCCAAGCCCTCACCCGAACGGAGTCACAAGAGATGGAGGAAAAAGTGATTACAGGTATGATTTACATTTTGGGAAATTCTGCAGTAGCTTTATTTGATTCTGGAGCTACGTATTCATTTATATCATACCAATTTGTAATCACACACGCACTTCGGGTAGAGGAAACTAGTAGTACTATACATGTAGAATCCCCAGTATATAGATTGGCAAGTATAAATCAAATCTGCAAAGCATGTCCTATCAGGATAGGAACAAAAATATTGGAAGCTGATATCATCCGATTACCCATGACAAAGTTTGATGTCATATTAGGGATGGATTGGCTAAGTCAATGGGGTGCGACAATTGATTGTAGAAGTAAAAAGGTGCAATTTGAAGCACCGAAAGATGAAATAGAGATCAGTAAAATAAGACAGCCAGAAAACACAATAAGGATGGTATCAGCTATGAAAGCAGCTAAGCTGATGCGCCAACAATGTACAGCTTATCTGGTCTCTATAAACACAATAAGAGATGGGGTACCTATGGAACAAATTTCAGTGGTAAAAGAATTTCCAGATATTTTTCCAAAAGAGCTATGTAATTTACCACCAGAAAGAGAGATGGATATGGAGATAGAAATTATTCTAGGAACAACCCCAATATCTAAGGCCCCATATAGGATGGCACCAGCCGAATTGGCTGAGTTGAAAGTACGAATTCAAGATTTATTAGATAAGGGGTTTATTAGACCCAGTGCTTCACCATGGGGAGCTCTAGTATTATTTGTAAGGAAAAACGATAGGAGTTTGAGACTCTGTATTGATTACAGAGAATTGAACAAAGTAACAGTAAAAAATAAGTACCCACTCCCAAGAATAGATGATCTTTTTGATCAGTTAAAAGAAGCTTTTACATTTTCAAAAATTGATTTACAGTCAGGTTACCACCAGTTGAGGATATGTCCAAAGGACATCCATAAAACAGCATTCAGAACAAGATATGGGCATTATGAATTCTTAGTCATGCCATTTGGACTAACGAATGCCCCAGCTGTGTTTATGGATATGATGAACAGAATTTTTCGAGAATTTTTGGATCAATTTGTGGTGGTATTCATTGATGATATATTAATTTATTCAAAGACAGAAGAAGAACATGAGAGGCATTTAAGAATAGTGTTGGAAATTCTTCGAAGGGAGAAATTATATGCTAAATTCAAAAAATGTGAGTTTTGGTTGAAACAAGTAGCCTTTCTCGGCCACATTATATCCGAGGAGGGAGTACAAGTAGATCCTCAAAAGATTGAGGCAATAACAAAGTGGCCACAGCCAACAAATATCACGGAAATAAGAAGTTTCCTAGGGCTAGTTGGCTACTACAGAAGATTTGTGGAAGGATTCTCACAATTGTCAGCTCCGCTCACAAAGCTGACAAGGAAATGAGTTAAGTATGAATGGACACAGGAATGTGAGAATAGCTTCCAAGAATTAAAGACAAGACTGGTAAAAGCTCCAATTCTAACACTACCTACGGAAAAGGAAGGGTTTGTGGTCTATAGTTGTTCCGGCCTCGTAAGAAAAATATAAATTCAATTCATTGATTTGGTTGAATGTAAAATTGTTTTCCCTGCGGCTTTGAGAATAAATGCTTAATTAATTTCCCAGCAAAATTTTAAAGCATCCAATTCTTTAACCGAGTCCGAAAAATACATCACAGAAATATTTTGCATTGTGTTCCACATTCTGATTTTACATCTCTAACGAGAAAACCCTTGATTAAAAGAGCTGAATACAATGGTCCATAAAAAAATGCTTTAACAATAATGAAGTGCGTAGAAGATCCTTCTACGTCTTTACAAGAGCACGAAAAATCGTGTCTAATAAAAAAATATAAAGATAAATGAGTACATTTTGCCCCGCGCCATGACCCGAATGTGAGGTATATGACGCTACGCGCCATATCTTAAATATGAAGTACATGACGCCGCGCGCCATGACTTAAATATGAGGTACATGACGCCACGCGCCATGTCATAAATGTGAGTTTACGCTTAGCCCCTCGACCAGCGATGACTCGGTTTGGGAACTAGTGAGGGGCCCGTCGGCTACACCAGTGACCCTACACAGCAAACTAAGTGCGCTCTTAGCTTCTGGATTTACACAGCAGACCAGCGTGTCCCGCTTTCAGCTTCTGTACTTATACAAGAAACCAGCGTCTCTCGCATTCAGCCTCTGGATTTACACAGCAGACCAGTGTGTCCCGCTTTCAGCTTCTGTACTTATACAAGAAACCAGCGTCTCCCGCATTCAGCCTCTGGATTGAACAATTGGGTGGTTTTACCAAGAAATGGATTCAACCGAATTTAAAAAGTATGTTTGGGTCATTTTTGACCAATTAAAAAGGTTTGGGCCCAACTGGGCTTGTTGAAAAGAGTTTGGGCCTTCTTGGGCTTTTTGGAGATTTTTGTGCCATCTTGAGCTTTTTGGAGATTTTTAGGCCATCATGGGCTTTTTGGAGATTTTTGGGCCATCTTGGGCTTTTTGGAGGGTTTCGAGCCATCCTGGGCTTTTTGGAGGGTTTCGAGCCATCTTGGGCTTTTTGGAGAGTTTTTAGCCATCTTGGGCTTTTTGGAGAGTTTTGAGCCATCTTGGGCTTTTTGGAGAGTTTTGGGCCATCTTGGGCTTTTTGGAGATTTTTGGGCCAAGGAGGGCTTGCTTAGACATTAAGGCTCAGATTGAGTGAAGAGGTCATCATTTTTTTTTGATATATATATATATATAATAGAAAGGTATTTAGCCTTGCGTATCAACTTAACCCATTGTTTGGGGAGTATCTACTCAGGCAAAAAGTATATGAAAATTCTCCTTTTTTTTATAATATATATATTTTTGAAAGTCTAAAAATATATATATATATATTTCTTTTGGGGCCCATTGGGCAAATACACATATATTTTTTTGAAGGCCCGCGGGACAAAATATTCATTTTTGGAGGCCCGCAGGGCATTTATATAATTTTAGGAATCAAAATCTTTGTTTTTGGATACCTTTGAATATATATGTATATTTTGATACATTTTTATAGAAAATACACATATATTTATTTTATTTTTAACGGAGAAAATATACTTAACCCGTGTGTCAATTCGACCCACCAGTCGGGGAGTATCCACGTTGGGAAAAGTAGTTTTCGAAAATAATATATATGTATATATATTTATATATATATAATATACACATATATATTTTAACGGAGAAAATATACTTAACCCGTGTGTCAATTCAACCCGCCAGTCGGGGAGTATCCACGTTGGGAAAAGTAGTTTTTGAAAATAATATATATGTATATATAGATATATATATATATATATATATAATATACATATATATTTTAACGGAGAAAATATACTTAACCCGTGTGTCAATTCGACCCGCCAGTCGGGGAGTATCCACGTTGGGAAAAGTAGTTTTTAAAAATAATATATATGTATATATAGATATATATATATAATATACATATATATTTTAACGGAGAAAATATACTTAACCCGTGTGTCAATTCAACCCGCCAGTCAGGGAGTATCTACGTTGGGAAAAGTAGTTTTTGAAAATAATATATATGTATATATATATATATATATATTTATATATATATATATAATATACACATATATATTTTAACGGAGAAAATATACTTAACCCGTGTGTCAATTCAACCCGCCAGTCGGGGAGTATCCATGTTGGGAAAAGTAGTTTTTGAAAATAATATATATGTATATATATTTATATATATATAATATACACATATATTTTAACGGAGAAAATATACTTAACCCGTGTGTCAATTCAACTCGCCAGTCAGGGAGTATCCACGTTGGGAAAAGTAGTTTTTGAAAATAATATATATGTGTATATAGATATATATATATATATAATATACATATATATTTTAACGGAGAAAATATACTTAACCCGTGTGTCAATTCGACCCGCCAGTCGGGGAGTATCCACGTTGGGAAAAGTAGTTTTTTGAAAATAATATATATGTATATATAGATATATATATATAATATACATATATATTTTAACGGAGAAAATATACTTAACCCGTGTGTCAATTCGACCCGCCAGTCGGGGAGTATCCACGTTGGGAAAAGTAGTTTTTGAAAATAATATATATGTATATATAGATATATATATATAATATACATATATATTTTAACGGAGAAAATATACTTAACCCGTGTGTCAATTCGACCCGCCAGTCGGGGAGTATCCACGTTGGGAAAAGTAGTTTTTAAAAATAATATATATGTATATATAGATATATATATATAATATACATATATATTTTAACGGAGAAAATATACTTAACCCGTGTGTCAATTCAACCCGCCAGTCAGGGAGTATCTACGTTGGGAAAAGTAGTTTTTGAAAATAATATATATGTATATATATATATATTTATATATATATATAATATACACATATATATTTTAACGGAGAAAATATACTTAACCCGTGTGTCAATTCAACCCGCCAGTCGGGGAGTATCCACGTTGGGAAAAGTAGTTTTTGAAAATAATATATATGTATATATATTTATATATATATAATATACACATATATTTTAACGGAGAAAATATACTTAACCCGTGTGTCAATTCAACTCGCCAGTCCGGGAGTATCCACGTTGGGAAAAGTAGTTTTTGAAAATAATATATATGTGTATATATATATATATATAATATACATATATATTTTAACGGAGAAAATATACTGAACCCGTGTGTCAATTCGACCCGCCAGTCGGGGAGTATCCACGTTGGGAAAAGTAGTTTTTTGAAAATAATATATATGTATATATAGATATATATATATATATATAATATACATATATATTTTAACGGAGAAAATATACTTAACCCGTGTGTCAATTCGACCCGCCAGTCGGGGAGTATCCACGTTGGGAAAAGTAGTTTTTGAAAATAATATATATGTATATATATATATATATTTATATGTATATATATATATATTTATATATATATAATATACACATATATATTTTAACGGAGAAAATATACTTAACCCATGTGTCAATTCAACCCGCCAGTCGGGGAGTATCCACGTTGGGAAAAGTAGTTTTCGAAAATAATATATATGTATATATATATTTATATATATATATAATATACAAGAAAGAAACTCTCCTTTTTTTTCTTTTTTTTTTCTTTTTAACTAAAAAAAAAATGTAGAACTCACGATTCTCTCTTCAGCGCGGGAGATCTCTCTTTCTCGTCTTCGCTTTTTTTTTTTTTTTGTTCGCTCAAAGTTCTCTCCTTTTCTCCCTCGCTGTCCTTTTTGAATGAGAAGCTTCAAGTCCTATTTATAGGATTTTGGCCAAGCTCCCGCGGAATCGGAAGCTCCCGCGGAACCGGATTCACGCGGAACCACTTCCCCGCGGAACTGCGTTTGCTTGGGCGCCAAGCTACACTTGCGCGGAACCGGATTCACGCGGAACCGCTTTCCCGCGGAACTGCTTTTACGTAGAGCACATCTCCGCGGAACCGAATCCAGTGCAGGAGGCTCACCGGCCCCGGGTGCAGATCTCTGCAGCTCCCCCGCACATTGTCGCCGCCCAGCCCGTGCTGATTCCACCGGTGCTTGATGGGCGCTACGTGTCCCGCGAACACCAGGAGAAACGGCGGCAGAGACCCCAGCTCGTAGATCCGTCCGGTCTTCTGGATTTCCATCCACCGCTCGATCTGCCTCGTGTAGCCGCGCTCCCTCCACCTATCCAGATCTATCACCGTCACCCCCGTGTTGAAGTAGCATGGCTTCCGGCTGTCGAAAGTGTCGGAGAACCGCGCATCACTACAAAACCGCTCCGTGAAGTACTTGGAGAAGGTCGCATGGCAGTACTCCGGCGCGCCGACCGTCTTCGAGCCTAAGCTGTAGTTCCAGAGCTTCGCCACGTCGTCCACGACGACCAGGTCGGAGTCGAGGTAGATGACTCGCCGCATGCACGGCTCGAGGAGATCGGCGAGGTAGTTGCGGGCGTAATTCAGAGGCTGTTCTAGCACCTGTTGCACAGACGTGGAAATCAGCGGACGGACGATCTCCTCATCGAAGAAGTAGAACTTGAATTTTAGTTGCGGGAGGGTGGACCGAACGAGCGGTTGGAGCCCTGCGTCAGAGACGAGAAAATGCACGAAGATGTTTTCAGGGCAGAGGGAGTGCTGCAATATGGAATGGACAGCTGCGATCGAGCCGCGAAGGTACTTGACATCTAGCGTGATGGCGATGTGAACCAGTGATGGGTCGCAGACAGTCTCCTGTCCGCGGAACGACCGGCTGCATTCTTCGGCATTGCGAAATGGCCGGACCTTCCGGAAGGAGAAGCGATCGGTGGTGGGGGACTGGAGGTGGCCATTGAGATGAGAGGATCGGATCGCCTCCGCCGGCGGGAAAGACTTTTTGCATGAGGGATCTTCGAAGACACGTTCTTCAACAGTTCCTTACCGCGGGCGGAGATAGAGAAATTCTCCAAGTAACGTCCTTCACATTCGCATCCGCGGCAGCCGCGCTGCCCTCCCCATCGAGCAATGACGCTTTGCTCCCGATGACGACCGTGAAAGCGTCCCTGTCGTTGCGGAGCGCCTCCTTCCGAGCCTGCTCGGCCGCCAGGGCAGCAATCTGGTCTTTCTTTTTTTTCCGCTTTTTCAGCTCCTATTCTCCCTGCTCTCCTTGCTCGAATTTTCCTTTGATATGCTGGGCAGCCATTTAGATGCGTAATGCATGATTGCCGAGCCGATTAGCTCAAACCGCATTCCCTTCACCTTGATTGCTGTGACCATGCTCACGAAGTGATCAATTCTCAGAATCGCGACGTCTTCGAACCACCAGTCTGGCGGGACCGGTTGGCTTCTGCTGGGGCTCGATTCCTTCATTTCGGTCCATTTCGGGTTGTCTACCTTCGTAGATTTTCCCATGTATGCCCATCGGATGCCTCTTGGGTTGGCGCACGCCTTCCAAGAAATCGACTCGCTGCACCGACGGACGATTTGGAGGTTCTCCGCCCAAGGGGAGAGCTGCTCGCAGCTCTTCAGCACCAGGATCGAGTCTCGCCACGAAGATAGGACTACATAACTGAGGAAGGCTTCTGTTTTGAATATCAGATTTCCTTCCTCCAAATCCTCGGTCATCTCCAGATACTCCGCCGCGCATCTCAGGCCGGAGATGTTGGCGGCTGTCAGATACCGTAGCAGAACTTGGCTGCAGGCTCGAAAGCCTCAGGACCTCCAGGGGGATCGTCTAGCTCTACCCTGTTCAACTCCACATCGCGATTACCTCGTCATCTCCGGAGGGCCGCTCGTCCTTCCCATCCTCCTTTGTGATTTGAAGCTCGGATTCCAAGGCCTCTATAGCTTTTGCCATTTCTGCTGTTTCATGTTTTTGCCAATTCAAGGCGCCGTTTTGATTCCTCCATGTCATATTTTTGTCTGTCAACTGAAATCTCCAACAGTTCAACCTTTTCTCTGAGAGAAGTAACCTCAGATTCTGCATCTTCCAACAATACATTGCTCCCCTCAAGTTGTTTCATGATTGAAGCGAGAGAGTTCACTGCAGATCTTTCAGCTTGTGTGGCCTCCTTTTTTTGAGTTTCTAGCTGCTCAACCACCTCTTTTTTTTCGTTCACATAATAGCCTGCATCCATGGCAGCCCTCTTTGCATTGAGAACCTCTGCCCGAAGTCTTTTAATCACTGCTTCCATCTCAGCGGATTTGATTTCAACTTCTCTTGCTCTCTCTCAAGTTCCTTCTTAAGGGAATCAATCTTAGAATTCAATTTCTGAGACAACTCTGCAGCTTCTTTGGACTTCATCTCCAATTTTGAATCAAGCAATGCCTTCAAATGACCCACTTCAGCTGACAGGCGCCCTACCTTCTCAGCTTTCACCTCTGCAATTTTCATTGCATCATCTGCATGATGCAATGCAACATTTTTGGCTTCAGATGTCATTACCAGCTCTTGTTTCACCATTTGGAGCTCCTAATCAATAGTGATGCCTCAAAGAAAGGATTAGGATGTGTACTGATGCAAAATGGAAAAGTTATATCATACGCATCTCGGCAACTCAAGCCAAATGAGGTAAACTATCCAACCCATGATTTAGAATTGGCAGCAGTAGTCTTTGCCTTGAAAATATGGAGACATTATTTATATGGAGTTAAATGTGAGGTCTATACTGATCACAAGAGCCTTAAGTATATTTTTACTCAAAAGGAGTTAAATATGAGGCAAAGGAGATGGCTCGAATTACTCAAGGATTATGACCTTGACATTTTATATCATCCAGGCAAAGCCAATGTAGTAGCCGATGCGCTAAGTAGAAATGTTAGCTTAGCACATCTCATCACAAAGGAAGAAGGGCTATTACAAGAGTTGAGACAATTAGAATTAATTGTAAACCCACCTGGGGTACAAGTTAGATTGTCTCAATTACAAATCCATTCAAATTTATTTGAACAAATTAAAATAGCTCAACAAGAAAATGGGGATTTTAAGAATTATGTGAAAAGAATGATTAAGAAAAATCCCAGTGAATACATACAAGATGAACAGGGAATGTACAGATACAGGGGTCGCCTGTGTATACCCAATCAAGAGGAAGTAAAGGAACAGATATTGAAAGAAGCACATTTCTCTCCATTTTCGATACATCCAGGTAGCACCAAGATGTATCAAGACATCAAAAAGATGTATTGGTGGAATAATATGAAGAGAGAAATTGCTGAATATGTGGCTAAGTGCCTAGCATGTCAAAGGGTTAAGGCTGATCATCAAAGAACCCCTGGAAAATTACAGTCGTTAGAAGTCCCAGAATGGAAATGGGATGATATTACTATGGATTTTATTGAAGGGTTGCCAAGAACCTATAATGGAAATGATGCTATATGGGTCATAGTAGATAGATTATCAAAAGTAGCTCATTTCCTAGCCATCAAGAAAAATTTTACTGCTGAGCGATTGGCTAAAATTTATTATAAGGAGATAGTGAGATTGCATGGAGTACCTAAGTCAATAGTTTCCGATCGAGATTCCAGTTTTACATCTCGATTTTGAAAAAGTTTACATCAAACCTTAGGTACACAGCTGAAATTCAGCACAGCATTTCATCCTCAAACTGATGGGCAGACAGAAAGGGTAAATCAAATAGTAGAGGATATGCTGAGGATGTGCACAGTAGAATTTGGAGGATCATGGGATGAATATTTGGCTATGGCAGAATTTGCTTATAATAACAGTTATCAAGCAAGTATTCAAATGGCCCCATTTGAAGCTTTATATGGACGGAAATGCAGAACTCCTCTAAACTGGGATGAAGTGGGAGAAAGAAAATTGGCTCCAGACCTCTCAAAAAGAATGGCAGAAAAAGTTCAAAAGATTCGCCAGTGTATACTCACAGCCCAGAGTAGGCAAAAGAGTTACACCGATTGCAAAAGAAGGGATTTAAATATCCAAGTTGGGGATCACGTATTTATTAAGGTAACGCCATTCAAAGGAGTCACCCGATTTGGAAAGAGGGGAAAATTAAACCCGAGATATGTTGGGCCCTTTGAAGTTTTGGAAAAGATAGGCAATCTAGCCTATAGAATAGCTCTGCCACCAGCCCTCAGTGCCATCCACAATGTGTTTCACATCTCCATGCTCAGGAAATATGTTTCCGATCCAACCCATGTGTTGATAGCAGAAAATTTGTCAATACAAGAACACTTGAACTATGAGGAAAGGCCAATCAAGATACTAGATTTCAAGATCAAGAAGCTTCGGAACAGAGAAATTGAGTATGTAAAGGTTCAATGGAATCGATATTCAGAATCCGAAGCCACATGGGAGTTACGGGAAGAAGTTGAAAGAAAGTACCCTCATTTATTCAAAGAAAAATAGGTTTCGGGACGAAACCTATTTTAAGGGGGGGAGAATTGTGGAACCCTAACCGTATACACGTTGTTTCGACTGTATACGCGTCATTTCGACAATTGTAATTTTTATAATTATTTTATGAATAAATGAAAATTCATGAATTATATTGATGGATATGTGTATTGGAGATTGAAATAATGCAATTAGGAATTTAACCCCGTGAATAGTGCATGTGAATAGTGCACGTGAATAGTAACCAAGGACTAAGACCCGTGATTAAGAGTTAATCACTTGGATTAACTTAATCACAAAAAGACAAAATAGAGATTTAATCACTACAAGACAAAATAGCAATTCTTTTGGATATTTTAATCCAAGTTTGGATTTTTGTGGAAAAATAGAAAAAAATTCATAAATTGCAATCCGGGCGTCGGAATTCGATGAAATTTTTTTATGGATGGTTAAAAATTCATGATGGACATGATGAATGGGCTAACATGTGATGAAAATCACAAATCAATGGTCAAGATGAAACGTCAAATGCAAAGTGAAAAAGTAACTTCACTTTTTCATTAATTATGTATTTGACTTTAATTAAAATTAATAAATAAAAATTAAAAAAATTAAATGCAATGCAGCAACATGTCAGGTCGTGCAGGGGGAGTACCATGACCAAATCAAGGGTTTAGATTTAATTAGCTTAAATTTAATTAAATAAAAAAATAAAAAAATAGGTAGAAAATAGGGCTGCAATAGAGTTGCTGGAGCAGGCCTAGGGTGGGCAGCACATGGCTCAAAGAATTTTTCAAAAGTTTAAAAAAAATACCAATTTATAAATAAATACCTCAAATCTAGGGGGTAAATTCCAAATTTATGAAAAATGGACCCCTATAAATAGAGGAGCAGGCCATGGACGAAATTCACAACCATCCCAGCTCAAAAATCACTTGAGCAACTTCATTTCCCATCCCCACACGTTTTAGCCTTGAAGAATAAAAGTTAGAGAGAGAAAGTTCGAGAAAAAGAGGCATATCTCCACTTCGGGTAAGTGATTTCTACCCAAATTTCTTTTGGATGTTAAGTAGTGTAAAAACATGCTTAGATAATGCCTAAGCATGAGAAAATAAGTATAGATATAATGTTTAAATGGAATTATGCCAAAACATCAAAAATTTGGAGCGAATATAGGGTATTCGGCAAGATAGCATATGATATGTGAAAATAATGCTCCAAAATTTATAAATGATGATTTGGGATGTATGATTATGATAAATATGATGTTAGAATAATGATATATTAATTTCATGATTTTTGGAATTAAGGATTATGCTTAAGTGAATTTATGATGATTTTTAGTATATGGAGAAAATAATTTTTTTGGCCAAGACAATGATGATAAATTCAAAATATACGAAATGTCCAATGATATACTAGGCATAAGGTATGTCATGGTATTTTTTATTTTTGGAAAAAATATCAATTTTTGAAACCCATGAACAGTAACCACGTTGCTGTGAACAGTAACCACGGATGAACAATGATTCGCTACAGTAATTTTCTACGCTACAGTAATTTGCTACAATGATCTGCTACAGTGAACAGTGTGATTTTGGAAAAAATTTGGAAATTAATATTTGAATGGAATTTTTGAAGAATTTATGGACAAAAATATCTATGTAGAGAAATAATGCCCAAATATTATAAAGCATACATGGGAAGCAGCTTAAATAGAGGAAATGAAATATCCTTTGTCCTTGAATAGGAAAAGGAAAAGAGAAGGTCGAAGACACCTCCTAAGAAGGTAAGCAAGTTATATGTTTTGCAAATTAATTTCAAAATGCTTGAAATTGTTTGTGAATTTCTTTATGAAATTTATTTAAGGTTGGCCATACCTATAACTGCTTTACATGAACTGAAGTTTGTGAAATTGTTTATTAAATGCTTTTTATGAAATTGTTTATGATTTGCAAATATCATGCCGGCATGTGTATGAGAATGAGCATGTGCACGAGGAATAGGCCTTAGTCGAGGTAGTAAGCGGACCGGATGTCCCCCTCGCTATTGCCAAGTCGCTTAATAGGCCCAGGCCGGCGGCGACCTCCCTGAAATGGGAGCATGTATGGGATGAGCGCCTAGCTAGCGTTGCATCCAAAGGAATGTCATGAATGCTATGTATGCATTGCATTTGCATTTTATGAAATGCATGAAAATGATTGAAAAATTATGTATAGCTTGCTTACTGAGTATTATTACTCACCCATGCTTTTTCAACAACACACAGGAAATGATGATGAAGGCAGCATGCCAAGTGTTATGTAGTTTTTGATATAGATGATGTTTATGTAAACTTTATATAAAGTCAACGATGATAATTTTGAGATGAAAAGGGAATATTTTTATTCCAATGAAAATGTTTATGGAATAGTTTTTTATCATAACTGTGTTATGTGAAATATATTTCAAATTGGATGAATGATGGGAATTTTTCATGTATTGATGGAAAAAAAAAAATCCTACCGTGTGATCAGGGCAACAATCCTGAGTCACGTTTACCAATCAAAACGATCCCGGAGTAAGGCTTCTAGGCACCTCGGTTCGGGGCGCCACAAATGATCATCCAATTGAGCAAGTTATTGGAAATATATATGAAGGAGTAAAAACTAAAAGGTCAAAACACAATATTTGTGGAGAATTTGCTTTTATGTCGAAAATTGAACTAATTTCCATTGATCAAGCTTTTAATGATGAAAATTAGATAATTGCAATGCAAGAAGAGCTAAATCAATTTGAAAGAAATAATGTATTGCACCTAGTTCATAGATCCAAAGATTGCACAGTTATTGGTACCAAATAGGTTTTTATGAACAAATTAGATGAAAGTGGACTCGTGATTAGAAATAAAGTCAGATTGGTAGCCAAAGGATATTCCCAAGAAAAGGAAATTGATTTTGAAGAATCTTATGCTCCTGTGGCTAGATTATAAGTCATACGTATCCTACTAGCTTTTGCTTCTCACATGGATATTAAATTGTTTCAAATGGATGTGAAAATCGCATTTTTGAATGGATACTTGAATGAAGAAGTTTATGTTGAACAACTTCCTGGATTTGAAGAAATGATCAATCAGAATATGTTTTTAAATTAACCAAAGCCTTATATGGACTTAAACAAGCTCCATGAGCTTGGTATAAAAGGTTAAGTAAATTTTTAATTGATCATGACTTTCAAAGAGGAAAAGTTGGTACAATATTATTCATCGAGTATAAGGACAAAAACATTTTAATCGTTCAAAATTATGTCGATGATATAATATTTGGTGCTACTAATGAAACTCTGTGTCAAGAATTTTCTGAGATTATGCAAAGTGAATTTGAAATAAGCATAATGGGAGAATTGAACTTCTTCCTTGGACTACAAATTAAGCAACTAGCAGAAGGGATCTTCATAAACTAGTCCAAATACGTCAATGAGATGTTAAAGAAATTCGAAATGCAAAACAACAAAGGTGCAAACATGCCAATGAGTTCAACCATCAAGATTGACAAAGATGAAAAAGGTAAATCCATTGAACAAAAACTGTATAGAAGCATGATAGGTTCTTTATTGTATTTAATTGCTTCTAGACCGGATATTTTATTTAGTCTTTGCATGTGTTTAAGATTCCAATCATGTCCTAAAGAATCACATCTAATAGCTGTAAAAAGAATTTTCAGATATTTGATTAAAACCACCAATCTAGGATTATGGTATCCAAAGGGGTCAACATTTGATCTAGTGGAACATATCAGTTTCTTGAAAATATGTTAGTTTTATAATTTTCAAGAAAACAGACTAGTGTTGTTCTATCTACCGCGGAAGCTGAATACATAGCCACCGGGAGCTATTGTGCCTAATTACTTTGGATGAAACAACTTAAGGATTATGGTATTGACTATTATGACATTTCAATTAGATGTGATAATAAAAGTGTTATTTATTTGACTAAAAATCATGTGCTACATTCTAGAACAAAGCATATAGATGTAAGACATCACTTTATTCATGAATATGTTGAAAATCATGATATTTGTTTAGAATATGTTAAAACTGAAGACCAAATTACTGATATTTTCACCAAACCATTAGCAAATGAACTATTTTACAAGATTAGAAATGATATGGGTATGATTGAGTTTGATTAGGAGTGGAATATGATAGAGGGAGTGAATTAGAAAGATCAAAGAAAACCAAGTCTGTTGAGCCAAGTCGACTCCAATCCGCCCAAGTCAACTTCACTGAAATTGACTCCCCAAAATCCAAGTCGACTTCGGACAGGGCGAAGTCAACTCCGCAACAGGCAAAGTCGACTTCAGTTAGGGCAAGTCGACTCTAGCACGCGATGCTTTGCCTTTCCATGCGCGGCCCTTCCTCTTCTTATTCTTTTCTTTCTCTTCTTCCTTCTTCCCATTTCCTCCCGCGCTGAAGCTTTCCCTTTTGTTTTCATTTTCTCTCACTGCACCTCGAGTTCTCTCTCATTTCATTGGGTCAAGGTCAGCCTACCTAGCTTGTTGTTGAAAGCTCTGGCATCAAAGAAAGAGAATCCCCGAGGGGTATTATCTTATAGGACGTGGATTACCAAAATCATGAGTTTCCTCCGTATAGATCTTGATGGAGAGTCATTTGAGGTCTTAAAGCCTACTAATGTCATCAACCAGGCTCTTTTGACCCGAATGAAGATCAACCTTAAAGAATTCCGGGCTGAGAGACTATGGGAAATGATGGAGCATGTAGATCAGCCCGAAGTAGTGGGTGGTCACCTCGAGGGAGAGCAGCCACCTCAGTCACCACAGCAAGAGGCAGTTCCATCTCCACCGCCTGCACCAGCTGAGCCCGCATCACCATACTCCCATGGCTCTTGCTCTCCATGAAGTTCCCAGATCCCATATCCTCATCCACATTCACCAAACTGGTCTACTTTTGTTAATACTATACGGGATCATCTTGAGCAGATGGAAGACCGACTTACACAGCAGTTCGCGAGCATTCATACGGCGATGATGAAGATGCATACTCTCCAAGACAAAATGGATCAAGAACTACTCACCATCAAATATAGACTCGCGTCGGAAAGCAATCATGGTCGCCCAATTCCGAGTATACCTGACTTTGATCCTTATTTTGGAGAGTCTGTGAGAGTCGAACCCACTGTTCAAGCTTTCTCATCTTTTCATTCATCAGCCCATATCAGACCTATCCAACCTACTCATTCTCAATCCTACCCAATCACTGTGTTTCAATTGTCCAAATCCAGATTTTCTTATCTCCTTTTTGATTCTTTGACAAAAAGGGAGAGAGAGATTTGAGAGGTTTAGGACTTAGTTTGTTTTCTTGGGTTGGGTAGCATGTACATTTAGGTCATTTGCATTTTCTTTTTGATTCACATTGTATACAAATGATTGGATATATAACGTGTTTTGTTTCAAATTGTGTTATGTTTAGAAATTACAATGATTGAATGTTTGGAATGCATGCTTGTATGTGTTTGATATAAATTTGGTTAAGTATGAAATGGTGTTTTGATCCATTTAAACCTAGAATGCAATGATAATGTAATTTGAATGTTCTTAACACCAAAACAAGTATAATATGTTATTTTTGAAAGAAAATAAAAGGTATATCTCAAATTGGTTTTGTCAATCATCAAAAGGGGAAGATTGTTGGAATTAAAGGCAAACTAAGTACAATCCATGTTTTGATGATTAACAACTCAATTTGAGAATATTTTGGGTACTAATGTGGTTTGCTAAGCTTTGTTAAAGGATAAAAACTCAAGTTTCAGAACATAGCAGACCAAGTCGCAATACCAAGTCGACTTAGCCATCGACTTAGGTGAAGCCGATTCCCAAGTCAACCCCAAGATCGACTTCAAATGATTAAAACCTTCCAGCGCTGAATTTGGGCACAAGGGCAGATGAAGTCGCAGTCGAAGTCGACTCCACTTGTGACTTAGGTGAAGTCGCAGACCCAAGTTGACTCCACAATCGACTTCAAAAGATCAAAACCTTCTAACACTGAATTTGGACTCGGAGACAGGTGAAGTCGCAATCGAAGTCGACTCCAACTGCGACTTGGGTGAAGTCGCATTTCCAAGTCAACTTCACAATGCGACTTGAGTGAAGTTGAACCTCAAACCGACCCAAGCATGCGAATTGAGTCAAGCTAAAGACCAAGACAGTCCATGTAAGCAAATGGCCATGAAAGAATCATTCAAGATGGAATATTATTAACGGAAAACTATGGACTACATTTTTCAAAATTAAATTCAAGGAAGGCAAATCATTCTAGATCAAGGCCACAAGGATAAACTACTCAAAAGGAGAAGAATATGCTAAGTCTCGAGATTAAACATTGAAAATCAAAGATATCAATTCAAGAACATGATATGAGAGGAAAACGAAGCATCAAGGATCACTTTCAAGAAATTCAAAATTCCAACATATGCACACAAATAGTGAAGTCGCATCCGAAGTCGGTTCTACCTACGACTTGGGTCAGGTCCAAGACCAAGTTGACCTAAGATGGAACTTGAAGTGAAGGCTGAAGACCGAAGTCGCACCCGAAGTCGACTCCAGCCTGCGACTTGGGTGAAGTCGCATCCAAAGTCAATTCCACATGCAACTTCATTTGCAACGATCACAAAAATTCGAACGTTAGCGCATTAAATGTGCGCCACCTGTCACCAAAAGTTTGAATTTACTCCACCATTATAAAAGAGCAATTAAGAGGACATGTTAGAAGTTAGAGAAACATTCATTAAGTTCACCTTCGACTCTCTCTAGCATTAAAGTGATCTACACCAACTTCAAGTGAAAAACTTTACTCCAACTTGCTCAAAGCGTCATAGCTGATCATTCCATTCTCTCAACAAGTTCTTCCATGTGTTAAAACTGCCTACACAAACTTGTAAAGTGTAGTTTCTTCTGTTTGTTTCATTATTTGTATTTATCACTTGGTTTGATATTGGAAATCGAAACCAAGTGAAGGCAAAGTAGTGTTGTAACTTGAGTGTGACTCGTCACCTATTTGTGTTATATTTATACAAGCCCCTTAGAGCTGAAATCTAAAAGAGAGCAGCTGCTCTAGTTGTATTTGACAATCCAATAGTGAAACCCAAGTCACAACGGGTGTAAGATTGGAAGAATGGAGTAGGAAAGATTGTCCGAACCACTATAAAATTGTGTCTATTAATGTGGCTTGCTCAACTGCTTTTATTGCTTTATTTTGCTCCATATTCTCTGTTTGTTTCATTAAGGGGATTAAATAAAAAAGGAAGAATTTTTTGTTTAAGTAAAAATTTTAAAATACTCAATTCATCTCTCCCCTCTTGGGTTGTTACCATAAACTCGGGACCAACAACAGAGTCATTACACCTTCTTCATCCTGTTTGAACTTTCTTGCATTGATTAATTCTAGTTATATCAGATCCCTATTTTTCATTTGTTTTGAGGATCTGTTTCGGAAGGAAATTATGAGAAAAATGTCAACACTTTTGTTGGTTTACACATTCCACATTTTCTGCCGTTTACAAGGATGTTGCACCTGTTGGAAATAATTATTGAAATTGAATGAAAATAACCAAACCATGTGTTTTGATGATTAAAACAACACAATTTGAGTAAATCTTAATTACTAACATGTATTGTGCAGTGTTTAAGGTTATGAAAATGAAATATGCAAAGTATGACAGATCAAGTTGATCTCCAAGTCGACTCCAATATCAACTTAGGGCTAAGTCGATCCCCAAGTCGACTCCAGAAGCGACTTCAAGTGTTGATTTCAGAACAGCGTTGAAATTGAGAACTTGGACATACTGAAGTCGCAAATGAAGTCGACTCCACTTGCGACTTGGGTGAAGTCGCAGACGAAGTCGACTCCAGTATCGACTTCAAACAGCTTTTTCTTTCCACCGCTGATTTTAGGTTGGAACAGAAGTGAAGTCGCAACCGAAGTCGACTCCACATATGACTTGGGTGAAGTCGCAGGCAAAGTCGACTCCAACTTCAACTTCAACTTGAAGAAGACAGATTTTGTCAAAATCAATAATAAAATCAAGTTCAAGATCATCAAAAAGGTTTTCTGAAGCTAATATGAAAGAATATTGTTCTCAAAGAGGCTCCAAGAAATCAGGTCACAAGAAAATGAGAAGAAGTTAAGCAAGCAAGGCACTCCAAAGATTTCAAGTTCAACTAAGCAAGCTGAAGAAGTGAAGTCGACTTCACCTGCAACTTGGGTCAAGTCAAGGACCAAGTCGACCCAGAAGACAAACTTGGAAACTGAAGAGCATCTGAAGTCGCACACGAAGTCGACTCCAGCATGCGACTTGGGTGAAGTCGCACACGAAGTCGACTCCACCTGCAACTTGGAGACGTAACGTTCGAATTTTTGAACGTTGGAACATTTATTACGCGCCAACCAACTCTATAACGTTCAAAATTTTCCCTCCTCTATATATAGACACTCAAGCAAATATGGATACACATAAGACAGAGCTGAAAAAGAGGAAAGAAGTACTATTTAGAGTTTCAATCCACTTTTCTCTACAATTGAGTGATCTATACACTTTCAAAGGAAGAACAAGCTTCAAAGTTGTTGTTTGCTTCAACGCAATATGATTCGTTGCTTCTACAGATTCTTCCTCGAGCTGAAACTTGCTACACAATTCTGTAAAGTGTAGATTTCTTCTATTACATCTTGTTATTTGATTTTGGTGCTTGGTTTGAGTTTGGTGTTTTAAACCAAGATATAGCAAGTAGGGTTGTGATTGGAGTGTAACTCATCACCTACTTGTGTTGCTTGTTATACACGCCCCCTAGAGCTAGAATCTAGAAGAGAGCAGAGGCTCTGGTTGTTTATGACCCCTAGAGCTAGAATCTAGAAGAGAGCGGAGACTCTAGTTATATTCGCGGAATACATAGTGAAACCCAAGTCACAAGGGAGTGTGAGCTTGAAAGAGTGGAGTAGGGAAAGGTTGCCCGAACCACCATAAATCTTGTCTACTGTTTTTCATTTTCGCTTTCATTATCTTATTACTTTCTATTTGTTTCATTAAAGGGGTTTAAACTAAATTAAGGTAAAATCTCTAATTAAAGTTTTAAATTTTTAAATACCCAATTCACCCCTCCCCTCTTGGGTAATTGCCATAAACTCGGGACCAACAAGTGATATCAGAGCAGGTCTTTGAGTTTTACCAAAGAGATCTTTTGATATGGCATCTCAATCCACTTCTGTTCTGGCATTTGTCGAAGGCCAATCCTTTACTAGGCCACCATTGTTTGATGGGAACAATTTTGGATATTGAAAGCTACGTATGAAACAACTCATCATGGCTACAGATATGGACTCTTGGATTGCAATCCAAGACGGTGTGACTTTTCCTATTGATGAAAGAGCTTCCAAATGGACCGATGAGGAAGTGAAAATTGTAAAGAGCAATGCCAAGGCTATGAATTCATTATTTTGTGCTCTTACGGCTTCCGAATATGATAAAGTATCCTCTTGTTTAACTACCAAAGAGATATGGGATACACTAACATTTATCTATGAAGGAACTTCTTAAGTCCAAGGGACAAGGAGAAATATTTTGATTGGAGAATTGGAAAACTTTAGAATGTTAGAAACAGAAAATATTTCTGAAATGTTTGCTAGATTTTCCAAGATTACTAATGCCTTGAAAGGGCTAGGAAAAGCAATTTCTGAATCTGAGCAGGTCATGAAGATTCTGAGGGCACTACCTGAATCATGGACTCCAAAAATCATGGCAATAGAAGAAGCCAAGGACCTAAACACATTGAAATTGGAAGATCTTATTAGCTCGCTGATGTCACATGAGCTAATCGAGAAAAGAAACGAGGATCGCCACAAAGGCAAAGGAGTCATCGCCTTGAAAGCTGCACAAGACTCGGATGACACCACCTCATCATCTCAAAACGACAATGAAATTGCCTTACTTACAAAACGATTCAGAAAATTTGTAAGGAAAGGTAGAAATTTTAGAAACTTTAAAGAAAGAAATTCTAAAGAGAAAAAGAAAGAAACAACAAAATGTTGCCGGTGTGGTGGTTCCGGGCACATGCAAGCCCAATGTCCAACGCTCGAAGAAAATAAAGCAAAGGAGCAAAGAAAAGATCGAGGCGACAACAGAAAATTTCAAAGAAACAAAGGAAGAGGCATGTACGTAAATGAAGAGGAATCTATAACATGTAGCTCTTCAAATGAAGAATGTGAAGCAGATTGCGCAAGAATTTGTTGCATAGCAAATTCCGACATATGTTTTGCAGCCACGAAAATCTTGGAGGATCAAGCTACTTCAACAAACTGCACAAGTAGTCAAGAGGTAACCTCCAAACAAAAATCTTTTTCAATTTTTTCTTCTACAAATGAATGCATCAAATGTGCTGAATTGGAAGAACTTCAACAAGCCTATGATTCATTATATGAGGAAATAAAGAAATTAGGAAACAAGTTGTAATAGCCATCGTCATTCGGCGCAGTATTCGGCGCCGTTTTTATTTTGTTTTATTAGGCACCGTTATGGTAATTGTTTTATTAGGCACCGTTATGGAAACGGTGGAATTATGGGTCATGTGCGTTCAATTAACCCCAGCTGAATAAGTATAAAAGACGCGTAGACGAGAGATGGGTTTTCGCGGAAGAGAAATCACGCAGAGACAGAGAGACAGAGAGACGAAGGAAGGAAAGGATTTTGAAGGTAAGCTGCGTCGAACCATTTTCTCTGTTAATCTCATTCATTCTATGTTATACGCAAGTTATTTCATAGATCTAAACCATTCACGACAATTCTAGCATGACTAATTAGTCACAGGAGTATTATTGAAATGTTTAATGTTGAAATTTTACTTATTTAAATGAGAAGTACCAAATAAAGGGTATGAAATGATATATGATGAAATAAACACACTTCTGAGCATAATTAGATAATTGTGACCGTACAATAATAAGATAATTATATGATTAGCTTGCCTGCAAAATTTCAGATTGATCAGACTTATAGATTTTTAGATATAGCAAATTTAGACATAATATAGAGTGGTAAATATGTATTTTAAGAGAAAAACACAAAAAAATAATTACAGGAAAATATAGATGCAAAACGAATAATCTGAACCATTACAAACATTATTTGAGATATTTTACAGTATATGTGATGAATTAATTCTGTAAAAATTTAGTTTATATGGTTATTTGAAGTGATATTTAATATTAACCTTTTATTAAACCCTTTATATTAAATCTGATGATAGAGATGTCATTTTGAAAAATGGACCGTCCAGATTATAAAACATAATTTTATAAGCTTACCCTTAAAATTTCAGTACAAACAGATATGTATATTGAGAGATATAAGCCATTTTATTTGGAAAATATGGACCGTTGAAAATAAACAAATAAATGAATAAGCTTCTGGACTAGTGGGCTAAGCCCATCTTAACAGGCCCAGTGAGTCAGAAGCCCATAAACCAAGCTTAAGCCCACAGAAACGAAAGCCCACTTAAACAGAACCAGCCCACTATCCAGTCTGGCCCAACTTCCAACAAAGGATCCAGCCCATTAGCCTGGCCCACTGTTCCGGCCCGCCAGCAGCAGCCCTCCGGCGGCCGGCCGGCCGGCGGCGAGAAAAAAAAAAAAAAAAAAAACTGAAAAAAAATTACAGAAAATTATGAAAAATACCAAGAAAATTAAATTCAATATTTAGAAGCTTAAATGAGTTTAAAATTATAAAAATATGAGAAAAATTAAAGGAAAATATCTAAAGAAGTACAAGTCCAAATTTATTTTACATATAAAAAAATAAAGTTGTTTAAAGTGAATTAATATAAGAATAAATAGAAGAAAATAGGCTTTTGACCGATTAAAATTATGAGAAAATTTGAGAAAGTTATAAATGGAATTTTAAATAATATTTGTGAAAATCAAAGTGAAATAATAAACATATTGTGATGAAAATTAGGAAAAGAGACTTGAGGCTACTACAAAAAAATTGGAAAAAGAGGATTTTTAAAGTCTACTCAGAGGTAAGTAAACTTTTACCAAAGCATGTCTTTGAAAATATTATGTGAATATTATGATTTGCTATGAAATGTGATTATTTATTTCTTTCAAATTTGTTTATTCAAAAAATGAGCATTATTATTTCAAACTCATGTTTAGTAGTGAATTTAAGTGGTGCATCAATTAAAATTCATGAGTATGATGCATAATTGCATATTTGGGTTTGCTAAGGAGTAAAGTAGTATGGTAGTACCTGGGTAGCGACCTCAGGACTACCAAAGGAGATGATTTAGCTCACGAATGTGTAGCACGGCTGCACGCGAGCACAAGTAGATGGCAATACCCCCAGTACGAATGCATGATTTAAAATTGACATATCTGTGCACATTTATCAAGATGTTTTTTTTATTACAGTTTATTGTGCATAAAAGACAGTATAGATATTGTATTTGTAAAAATATATATATATATGATTGAAAATGAATTTTTTTTTAAAAAAATACATGTTTACTTACTGAGCTTTCAGCTCACATAGTTTTGTTTTCAGTGGAAAAACAGGGATACAATGCTATACTAGAGCCTTTATCAACATGGGGAAAAGGCGAACCTAGTAGAGGAAAAGACAAAGAAGTTTAGAATTTTATTGAAATTTCCTTATAATGCATGGTTATTTTGATTTTAGACATTGAAAATTGTATATTAACTCCTTAAGGAGCAAACTTGAGATGTAATAGTTAAAATGTTTATGATTTTGCACCTTGGTATCTATTTCCATCTTGGGAGATCTTATTTTAGCTTTGACATAGTAGACCCCATTCCCAACACCTCAAGGGTGGGGTGTTACAAGTGGTATCAAAGCAAAGGTTGAAATACATCCCAAGGGCAAAATCATGATAGTAGACTTAGAAAGTGCAAAACTTAAGTAATTCTAAATAATTATGAAATTTAACTGTTTAATGATATAGGAGTTATAATGGCACCCAAACGTAAGTATGAAGCCGGACGTGCAACTAGTACTGAAGCAAAAGCAAGAAGAAATGCTTATCGAAGAATGTGGGCATTTCAGATGAA
Organism: Annona cherimola; assembly: GCA_030490835.1. NCBI lineage: Eukaryota > Viridiplantae > Streptophyta > Magnoliopsida > Magnoliales > Annonaceae > Annona > Annona cherimola. The sequence continues at coordinate 28,824,201 of CM059971.1, read as the reverse complement.
TCAAAAGAAGAGTGTAGAGGAGGAACCAATAGAATATTCTGATAAAGAATATGAAGAAGAATTTACAACAGATTGTGAAGGAAACTCAGGAGATGACTCACAAGAAAATCAAGAAAATAATAAAAATTATAATGTTGAAATTCAAATTAGTGATGATGATGATGATAATGAAGTTGAACTCCTAGAAATGGAGTATCAACCAGTAGAAATGAAATTTAGTGGTCCTAAGTTTTATGATTCTTCTAGTGAAGATGATGTAAACTTAGCTGATTAGCTTAAAGTTTTTATTTTCTATGAATAATATGATAAATTTAATGCTTTAGATAGTCTTCTCTTTTAATTTATGATATGAAAAATGAAAATTTTGGAAGTTATGCAATTGTGCATGAAAGCATGGATATGATTGTGAATGTTGAATCCCCGGTACATCGATTAGCAAGTACAGATAGAATTTGCAAAGCCTGCCCAATCAAAATAGGAGAAATGAATTTAGAAGCAGACTTGATATTGTTGCCTATGCATGATTTTGATGTGATATTGGGAATGGACTGGTTATCTAAGTGGAGAGCGATAATAGATTGTGGTGATCGAAAAATTATTTTTAAAATGTCCAAGTCGATAGAGGTGGTTGCAGATAAATCTCAGCAGGTGAAAATCATTTCTGCCATGAAAGCTGTTAAGTCGATAAACAAAGGATGTCAGGCATTTTTGGCTTCGGTAGTTGATATAAACAGAGAAACTTTACCTCTTGAAGAGATAACAATAGTAAAAGAATTTCCTGATATTTTTCCTATTGAGTTGTCAGAATTGCCCCCTCAGAGAGAAATAGAATTTACAATAGATATAGTGCCTGGGGTACTTCCAATTTCTAAACAACCTTATAGAATGGCCCCGACAGAAATGGCAGAATTAAAAACACAGCTGGAAGAATTATTAGATAAGGGTTTTATACGACCAAGTGTGTCACCTTGGGGAGCGCCGGTTCTGTTTGTGAAAAAGAAAGATGGTAGTTTGAGATTGTGCATTGATTATAGAGAACTGAATAAGGTGACTATCAAAAATAAATACCCTTTACCTCGAATAGATGATTTATTTGATCAACTACAAGGGGCAACTATATTCTCTAAAATTGATTTACAGTCGGGATATCATCAATTGAGGATTAAAGAAGAAGATATACAGAAAACTGCTTTTCGAACTCGGTATGGACATTATGAATTTTTGGTAATGCCATTCGGGTTAACAAATGCACCAGCTGCCTTTATGGATTTAATGCAAAGAGTGTTCAGACCCTATTTGGATAAATTTGTGGTCATATTCATAGATGACATTCTCATTTATTCAAAAACAAAGGATGATCATGTTGAACACCTTAGAATGGTATTGCAAACTTTGAGGGAGAACAAATTATATGCAAAATTGAAGAAATGCGAGTTTTGGATGCATAGTGTTCCATTTTTGGGGCATATTGTTACAGCAGAAGGTATTATGGTTGATCCTGCTAAGGTCGAGGCAGTGGTGAATTGGCCAAGGCCGACAAATGTCACAGAGATACGTAGCTTTCTTGGTCTTGCGGGGTATTATCGCAGATTCGTAGAAGATTTCTCTCGGATATGTACTCCTCTCACAAAGCTAATAAGAAAGGGGGTAAAATTTCAATGGACTGATGATTGTGAAAATAGTTTTCAAGAACTCAAGCAGAGATTAGTGAAGGCACCAGTTTTAACTACCCCTACTAGCGGTGGAGGATTTGTTATTTATAGCGATGCTTCTAAAAAGGGTCTTGGTTGTGTATTAATGCAGAATGGGAAGGTGATTGCATATGCTTCATGACAGTTGAAACCTTATGAACAGAATTATCCCACTCATGATTTGGAACTAGCTGCAGTAGTATTTTCTTTGAAAATTTGGAGGCATTATCTTTATGGGGAACAATGTGATATTTATACAGATCACAAGAGCTTGAAATATATTTTCACTCAAAAAGAGTTGAATATGAGGCAAAGAAGATGGTTAGAATTACTGAAAGATTATGATTTGAATATCCAATATCACCCAGGGAAAGCAAATATAGTAGCTGATGCTTTAAGCAGAAAGTCAAATAGCAATTTAGCTACTTTAATTACAGATCAGGAGGAGTTAATTAATGACATGCGAAAGTTGTCATTAGAAGTTTGCCCCAAAGAGTTAGTGTATCGGTTATATCAATTACAAGTGAAGCCTTCTCTATTTGAACAGATCAAAGAAAGACAAAGAACAGATGAACAAATTATAAGGATAAAGGAAAAAGTGGCAGAAGGGACTATGGAAGGATTCACAGTTGATGATGAGGGCACTGTCAGATATAAAGGAAGGCTATGTGTACCCGATGCAGTAGAACTAAAAAGACAAATTTTAGAAGAAGCTCATTACTCACCATACACCATACACCCAGGGAGTACAAAGATGTATGAAGATCTTAAAAGAAATTTTTGGTGGATGGGTATGAAGAAAATGATAGCAGAATTTGTAGCACAATGCCTAACATGCCAACAAGTCAAAGCCGAACATCAAAAGCCAGCAGGATTATTACAACAAATGGAAATACCAGAATGGAAGTGGGATGAAATCACTATGGATTTTATTGAGGGGTTACCAAGGACTGCTACAGGAAATAATTCTATTTGGGTAATTGTGGATAGATTAACAAAGGTCGCACATTTCTTGCCAATCAAAACCAGTTATTCTGCAGAAAAGTTAGCCAACCTGTATTGTAAAGAAATAGTTCGGTTGCATGGAATTCCCAAGGCAATTATTTCCGACCGAGATACTATATTTACTTCAAAGTTTTGGCGCAGTTTAAATCAGACAATGGGGACAAAATTGAAATTTAGTACAGCATTTCATCCACAAACAGATGGGCAGACTGAAAGACTAAATCAAGTAGTCGAGGATATGTTGAGAATGTGTATAATAGATTTCGGAAATGGTTGGGATAAATATATGGCTTTAGTGGAATTTGCATATAATAACAGTTATCATGCTAGCATTAAAATGTCTCCTTATGAAGCTTTATATGGGAAACCTTGCAGAACACCCTTAAATTGGGATGAGGTTGGAGAAAGAAGATTGATCGGGCCAGATATTGTGCAAGAAACTGCTGATAAAGTGAAGTTAATCAGAGAAAGATTGCTTACTGCCCAAAGTAGACAAAAAAGTTATGCAGATCTCAGGCGGAGAGAATTAGAATTTTCCATAGGTGATAAGGTGTTTGTAAAAATATAACCTATGAAAGGAGTTATGAGATTTGGCAAAAAGGGAAAGCTCAGTCCTCGTTATATTGGACCATATGAAGTTTTAGAGAAAGTCGGAGCAGTGGCATATCGAATAGCACTACCACTCTCATTGGCTGCAGTGCATAATGTGTTTCACATTTCTATGTTGAGAAAATATGTGTCAGATCCTTCCCATGTGCTCACAGCAGATCGATTGCCAATCTCAGATAAGTTAATATATGAAGAAAATCCAATCAAGATAATAGATTCTAAAGAGCAACAGTTGCGGAAAAGATTGATAAAGTATGTCAAAGTGCAATGGAGCAATCATGGAGAATCGGAAGCTACGTGGGAGCTTGAAGAAGATATCAAACAAAAGTATCCATTTTTGTTTGATTAAGTTTCGAGGACGAAACTTTTATAAGGGGGGGAGAATGTAATAGCCATCGTCATTCGACGCAGTATTCGGCGCCGTTTTTATTTTGTTTTATTAGGCACCGTTATGGTAATTGTTTTATTAGGCACCGTTATGGAAACGGTGGAATTATGGGTCATGCGCATTCAATTAACCCCAGCTGAATAAGTATAAAAGACGCGTAGACGAGAGATGGGTTTTCGCGGAAGAGAAATCACGCAGAGACAGAGAGACAGAGAGACAGAGAGACGAAGGAAGGAAAGGATTTTGAAGGTAAGCTGCATCGAACCATTTTCTCTGTTAATCTCATTCATTCTATGTTATACGCAAGTTATTTCATAGATCTAAACCATTCACGACAATTCTAGCATGACTAATTAGTCACAGGAGTATTATTGAAATGTTTAATGTTGAAATTTTACTTATTTAAATGAGAAGTACCAAATAAAGGGTATGAAATGATATATGATGAAATAAACACACTTCTGAGCATAATTAGATAATTGTGACCGTACAATAATAAGATAATTATATGATTAGCTTGCCTGCAAAATTTCAGATTGATCAGACTTATAGATTTTTAGATATAGCAAATTTAGACATAATATAGAGTGGTAAATATGTATTTTAAGAGAAAAACACAAAAAAATAATTACAGGAAAATATAGATGCAAAACGAATAATCTGAACCATTACAAACATTATTTGAGATATTTTACAGTATATGTGATGAATTAATTCTGTAAAAATTTAGTTTATATGGTTATTTGAAGTGATATTTAATATTAACCTTTTATTAAACCCTTTATATTAAATCTGATGATAGAGATGTCATTTTGAAAAATGGACCGTCCAGATTATAAAACATAATTTTATAAGCTTACCCTTAAAATTTCAGTACAAACAGATATGTATATTGAGAGATATAAGCCATTTTATTTGGAAAATATGGACCGTTGAAAATAAACAAATAAATGAATAAGCTTCTGGACTAGTGGGCTAAGCCCATCTTAACAGGCCCAGTGAGTCAGAAGCCCATAAACCAAGCTTAAGCCCACAGAAACGAAAGCCCACTTAAACAGAACCAGCCCACTATCCAGTCTGGCCCAACTTCCAACAAAGGATCCAGCCCATTAGCCTGGCCCACTGTTCCGGCCCGCCAGCAGCAGCCCTCCGGCGGCCATTCGCCGGCGCCGGCGGCCGGCCGGCCGGCGGCGAGAAAAAAAAAAAAAAAAAACTGAAAAAAAATTACAGAAAATTATGAAAAATACCAAGAAAATTAAATTCAATATTTAGAAGCTTAAATGAGTTTAAAATTATAAAAATATGAGAAAAATTAAAGGAAAATATCTAAAGAAGTACAAGTCCAAATTTATTTTACATATAAAAAAATAAAGTTGTTTAAAGTGAATTAATATAAGAATAAATAGAAGAAAATAGGCTTTTGACCGATTAAAATTATGAGAAAATTTGAGAAAGTTATAAATGGAATTTTAAATAATATTTGTGAAAATCAAAGTGAAATAATAAACATATTGTGATGAAAATTAGGAAAAGAGACTTGAGGCTACTACAAAAAAATTGGAAAAAGAGGATTTTTAAAGTCTACTCAGAGGTAAGTAAACTTTTACCAAAGCATGTCTTTGAAAATATTATGTGAATATTATGATTTGCTATGAAATGTGATTATTTATTTCTTTCAAATTTGTTTATTCAAAAAATGAGCATTATTATTTCAAACTCATGTTTAGTAGTGAATTTAAGTGGTGCATCAATTAAAATTCATGAGTATGATGCATAATTGCATATTTGGGTTTGCTAAGGAGTAAAGTAGTATGGTAGTACCTGGGTAGCGACCTCAGGACTACCAAAGGAGATGATTTAGCTCACGAATGTGTAGCACGGCTGCACGCGAGCACAAGTAGATGGCAATACCCCCAGTACGAATGCATGATTTAAAATTGACATATCTGTGCACATTTATCAAGATGTTTTTTTTTATTACAGTTTATTGTGCATAAAAGACAGTATAGATATTGTATTTGTAAAAATATATATATATATGATTGAAAATGAATTTTTTTTAAAAAAAATACATGTTTACTTACTGAGCTTTCAGCTCACATAGTTTTGTTTTCAGTGGAAAAACAGGGATACAATGCTATACTAGAGCCTTTATCAACATGGGGAAAAGGCGAACCTAGTAGAGGAAAAGACAAAGAAGTTTAGAATTTTATTGAAATTTCCTTATAATGCATGGTTATTTTGATTTTAGACATTGAAAATTGTATATTAACTCCTTAAGGAGCAAACTTGAGATGTAATAGTTAAAATGTTTATGATTTTGCACCTTGGTATCTATTTCCATCTTGGGAGATCTTATTTTAGCTTTGACATAGTAGACCCCATTCCCAACACCTCAAGGGTGGGGTGTTACACAAGTTTACAATAAAGAAAAGACAATGTGATGCTGTAATAATTGTGAATGGTAAACTTGATGAAAAAATAGATAAATTAAAAAGTGAAAAGAATACCTTGGATGTTGAGATAGAGAAACTCAAAAAGGAAAATGAATCATTCAATGAATCGCTTGTCAAGTTTTCTAATCCAGGAGAAAATGTGAAAATGTGAAAATGTTCTTAAAAATGACAACCCAAACTTGCAAGAAAGGACTTGGGTATAATACATTTGAGCAAGAGAAATCTAATGCTCCGAGAAACAACGCCAAACCTATTTATACTAAACCTAAGATAAATCAAGTAGTTTGGACCAAAAGACCAACCGATGAACAAATTACCAAATGGCTTCCTATTTCTAGACTTCCGGGAGCTTGTAATTTTTACAACAAGTTAGGACACAAGGTTTATCAATGCAAATTGAGAAAATTGCAAAACCTTGGTGCAAAATTGGTTTGGATACAGAAAAGCATTGAATTTATGGCTTCAAAAGTAGACTAACATAGACTCCAAAGGATAACTAACCCAAATGGACCCATAAAATGGATACCAAAAGGATGAGCTCCACTTGACTTAATTTTTGTAGGTTTGCCTCAAAGCTAAGGCCAATAACATATGGTTTTTGGATAGTTGTTGCTCAAGACATATGACAGGAGAAAAAGGACTATTCCATAAGATCAACCCACATAATGAAGGAACAGTAGCTTTCAGAAATAATAAAAAAGGTAAAATAAAATGTAAAGAAAATATTTATGGTATTTTAAATGCATGTATTGAAGCTGTAATATTTGTTGAATGACTCAAACACAACCTAATGAGTATTAATCAATTATGTGATAAAGGATATAGAGTTGTATTTGAATCCTCTATATGTAATGTTTTTTATGATGAACACATAGTATTTAGTGGCAAAAGACATGAAAATATATATTTAGTTTGCCTTGATGAACTAGAAGAGAAATATCTAATAGCCATAGAAAATGATCCATGGATATGGCATACAAGGCTTGGACATATAAATATGTCAAATATTAAAACATTGTAGAAAAAGAATCTAGTACAAGGGTTACCAAAGCTCAAATATGACAAGGATAAGATTTGTAAAGCTTGTCAACTATCTAAACAATCCAAAATACCATTTTCTACCAAAAAGAAAATTTCAACAACTAGACCACTTGAGTTGCTACATATGGATCTTTATGGGTCATCAGACATTTTAACTCTTGGTGGGAAAAAGTACGTGTATGTAATTGTTGATGATTTTTCAAGATTTACTTGGATTATACTCTTAGCTAGCAAAGATGAAGCATTTTTTATGTTTGTCACGTTTTCAAATTTGGTACAAAATGAAACACAAAGTTCAATCATTTCCATTAGAAGAGATCATGGTGGTGAATTTGAAATTAATCGATTCATAGAATTTTACAATGAAAAAGGAATTCACCATACATTTTCTGCACCAAGAATTACTCAACAAAACGGAGTTGTTGAAAGAAAAAACCGGACAATACAAGAAATGGCTAGAACCATGCTAAATAAGAGTAAATTGTCCAAAAGATTTTGGGGTGAAGCTGTAAGTACAGCCTGTCACATATTAAACCGAGTTACCATTAGAACAATATTGAAAAAGACTCCATATAAACTTTGAAAAGGCAGAAAACCAAACATATCATATTTCCATACTTTTGGATGTACATGTTATGTGTTAAATAATGGAAAAACAAATCTGGAAAAATTAGATGCCAAAAGTGATGAAGCTATTTTCTTAGGTTATTCATCAAATAGCAAAGCATATAGAATTTTCAACAAAAGAAATCAAATAGTAGAAGAATCAATACATGTTGTTTTTGATGAATTTAACCAAACTCTGAGAAAAGAGGATGAACTAAGCGATACAGATGATACAAAAGCAAAACAACAAGAACAACAAAAGGAAACCGAGCTCAAGCCAGAAAACCCCATGGAGGAAGAGGTAAGTGAAGGTAATGACTTCTACAAACCTCCATTGATTTGAAATTCAAAAATGCCCATCCAATTGAGCAAGTCATTAGAAATATTTATGAAGGAGTAAAAACTAGGAGATCAAAACAAAATATTTGTGGACAATATGCATTTGTGTTAAAAATTGAACCAACCACTATTGAACAAGCTCTTAATGATGAAAACTGGGTTATTGCAATGCAAGAAGAGCTAAGTCAATTTGAAAGAAATAATGTATGACATTTAGTTCCTATACCAAATGATTATACCATTATTGGTACCAAATGGGTATTTATGAACAAATTAGATGAAAGCGGACTTGTAATAAGAAACAAAGCTAGACTAGTAGCCGAAGGGTATTCCCAGGAAGAAGGGATTAATTTTGAAGAATCATATGCACATGTGGCTAGATTAAAAGCCATACGCATTTTACTAGCATTTGCTTCTCACATGAATTTCAAATTGTTTCAAATGGATGTAAAAAGCGCATTTTTGAATGGGTACTTCAATGAAGAAGTATATGTTGAACAACCCCCTAGATTTGAAGAAAAGGATCAATCAAAATATGTTTATAAGCTGACCAAAGCATTATATGGACTAAAACAAGCCCCACGAGCTTGGTATGAAAGGTTAAATAGATTTTTGATTGATCATGAATTTCAAAGAGGAAAAGTTGATACTACTTTATTCATCAAGTATAAAAGTAAAAATATTTTAATTGTGCAAATCTATGTAGATGATATAATATTTGGTGCTACTGATGAAACTCTGTGCCAAGAATTTTCTATGATTATGCAGAGCGAATTTGAAATGAGCATGATGGGAGAATTAAATTTATTCTTTGGACTACAAATCAAGCAACAAGGTGAAGGAATATTCATAAATCAGTCTAAGTACGTCAAAGAAATACTAAAGAAATTTGGAATGCAAACTAGCAAAGGAGCAAATACTCCAATGAGTTCAACAATCAAGATCGACATGGACGAAAACGGTAAATGTATCGATCAAAAGCTTTATAGAAGTATGATAGGATCATTGTTGTATTTAACTGCTTCTAGACCGGATATTCTTTTCAGTGGGTGTATGTGTTCTAGATTCCAAGCATGTCCTAAAGAATCACATTTATTGGCTGTAAAAAGAATTTTTAAATATTTGATAAATACCACTAATCTTGGACTATGGTATCCAAAGGGGTCAACATTTGATTTAATCGGCTACTCGGATGCGGATTTTGCCAGTTACAAAGTAGATAGAAAAAGTACTAGTGGAACATGTCAATTCCTTGGAAACATGTTGGTTTCATAGTATTCAAGAAAACAAACTAGTGTTGTTTTATCTACGGCAGAAGCCGATTATATAGCCGTCGGGAGTTGTTATGCCCAATTATTTTGGATGAAACAACAATTGAAAGACTATGGTATTGATTATTATAACATTCCAATTAAATGTGACAATACAAGTGCAATTTGTTTAATTAAAAATCCAGTATTGCATTCAAGAACCAAACACATAGATGTAAGACATCATTTTATTCGTGAACATGTTGAAAATCATGATGTTTGTTTGGAATATGTGAAAACTGAGGATCAAATTGCTGATATATTCACCAAACTATTAGCAAAGGAATCATTCTACAAAATTAGAAATGAAATGGGGATGATTGAATTAAATTAGAAACAATTAGACCGGAAAATCAAACCTGAAAAGTTCAAGTCGATAGTGAAGTCGACTCCGAGGAAGCGAAGTCGACTCAACTGAAGTCGACTTAAGGGATATGAAGTCGACTTCGCCTAAGGCAAAGTCGACTCCGCGCACGCGACCGTCGGAATTCCTCCTCCTCCTTCTTCTTTCCTCTCTCTCTTCTCTCATTTTTCTCCCGCGCCGAACTTCTCCCTCTCAGGCGATTTTCGGCCTCTAAGCCCTCTCTAGCTTCTCCCTTTTCTTCTTTACTCCAGTTTTCAACTATTTCTCTTTCTTCCTTTCTTCTTCTTCCATTTCTCCTCATTTTTCCCTTTTTCTATTTCCATTTGCTATCTCTCTCTCTCTCTCTCTCTCTCTCTTATTTTCGGCAACAATCTATCCTCCTTCTGAAAATCGCTATTCTCATTCTCTCTCAGAGCTTCTAGATTTCCTTTTCTGAGCATTCTCCTCTATTCCATACTCCATTCTCATCTCTCACTTCCTCTATCTCTCACAAACTTCAATTCCCTAAATCCATCTCAAATGGCTCCTAAATCCCGACTGCCTAAACTAGCTATGTCGAAGCCATCACTAAGGCCCGTACCCAGACAAACAGACTCCCAAACTGAGGAGGACATTCCCAGGAGACAACGGACTCCTGCGAAACGAATTCGGGAGGAACCATCAACTTCCACAAGTCGAAGAGTTCGGTTCCAGACTGCTACTCCATCTACAATAGGAGCTCAAGGGTCCGAAAATCAAACTAGAAGTACTGATACAGGAGATAGGAGAAGAGGGACTCCCGCTACCAAAGGTCAAGTCTTGAAGATGCCTACGACATATTTCAAGACTGAATTGCAGCACAACCGATTCTATAAATCGTTCTATGAACGGAAGGTATTCATTCCGAAATTTATAGACTTCAAATTCTTGAGCGATTATGAATTTGGAATTGAAGAATTGTTAGATTTTCAAGGCTGGACTAGTTTGTTGAAAGCAGACGACAGAGTATGTCCCGACCTAACTAGGATATTCTACTACTTATGGGATGATAACTCCTTTAACACATATGTGAAAGGAGTAGAAATATTCTTAGGAACTATGGGAACAGCAAGTCTAGGAAATGCACTGATGAAAGTAGGAAGAATCCTACGTGTACCGTACGAAGAAGGGCAGCTTCCTGAGGATCTAACCCTGGATCAGATTTATAATCAACTAACACGGAGCAACAAGTATCATCCATGAGTTAAATTCCTGCACTACATGGACCTATCCCCAAAGCTAAGGGCCCTTAGGCTACTCATCACCCACTGCATCTATCCAAAGGGTGGTAGAAGAAACCAGCTGAACCCACAGGAGGCGGGAATTCTTTGGAAAGTCGCGAATAAAGTCAAGGTCAGCATACCGCGACTATTTCTGGAAGCACTAGCCTCGAGGAAGGACAACCCACTAGGGGTTCTTCCATATGGGACATGGATCACAAGGATCCTAGAATTCTATGGGGTTGACATCGACGGTGAACCGTTTGAAGTCATGAAATCAACGAATGCCATCAACAAAGCCCTGCTCCAACGCATGAAAATCAATGTGGAGCAATTTAGAGCAGAGCAAATACAAGAAAGAATGGGCAGACCAGCTCAAGAGGAAGCTGAGGATGCACACGCTCAGGGGGAGCAGCCCCCGCTACCAGAGGGTGAGCAACCTGCTCCACATACAGACACTCCCGAAGAACAAGCCTCACCCGTGTCACACGACTCCTGCTCACCGCACGGTTCACAGATTCCTGATCTTGCACTACATCCCCCATCATGGGACACTTCGGTGAACGCTATTCGAGTTCACCTTGAGCAGTTAGAGGACCGACTAACTAGCCAAATTGCTGGGGTCCAAAATGCGATAACAGATATGCATTCACGACAAGATCGTATAGATCGGGAGCTTCAAACCATTCGCTATCACCTGGCATCCGGGCATCATCGAAATCATCCCATACCCGAACTGGATCCGTTTGATATTGGATCAGTTCACAGAGATCCTACCCCAGCACCCGTTTCATCTTTTTACTCTTCTGTCCATATTCGACCCATCAAACCTACCCAAAAATCATATCCCATTTCCAAGTTTCAATCCACCAAATCTTTGGTAACTGACTCTTATTTTGCCTGAATGACAAAAAGGGGGAAATAGGATAGGATAGGTTGAGTTTTAGGAGTTAAATTTAGATTCTTTTTGGGTTGGGTAGCTTGTATATAGGTTTCTTTTTTACTTTGCATTGTAATTTGTATGAATTATGCTAATATGAAAAGTATGAATTATGTTCTGTTTTATGCTCTGATTATGTCTTGCCTTGATCACTGATGATATATTTGGAAATTATTGAATGTTTGAATAAGGATGATGAATATGACATATTGAAAGGTACAAACTCAAATTGATTTTGTCAATCATCAAAAAGGGAGAGATTATTGGAAACAATTATTGAAATTGAATAAAAATACCCAAACCATGTGTTTTGATGATTAAAACAACACAATTTGAGTAAATCTTAGTTATTAACATGTATTGTGCAGTGTTTAAGGTTATGAAAATGAAATATGCAAAGTATGACAGATCAAGTTGATCTCCAAGTCGACTCCAATATCGACTTAGGGCCAAGTCGATCCCCAAGTCAACTCTAGAAGCGACTTCAAGTGTTGATTTCAGAACAGCGTTGAAATTGAGAACTTGGACATACTGAAGTCGCAGATGAAGTCGACTCCACTTGCGACTTGGGTGAAGTCGCAGACGAAATCGACTCCAGTATTGACTTCAAACAGCTTTTTCTTTCCAGCGCTGATTTTAGGTTGGAACAGAAGTGAAGTCGCAACAGAAGTCAACTCCACATACAACTTGGGTGAAGTCGCAGGCAAAGTCGACTCCAACTTCAACTTCAACTTGAATAAGACAGATTTTGTCAAAATCAATAATAAAATCAAGTTCAAGATCATCAAAAAGGTTTTCTGAAGCTAATATGAAAGAATATTGTTCTCAAAGAGGCTCCAAGAAATCAGGACACAAGAAAATGAGAAGAAGTTAAGCAAGCAAGGCACTCCAAAGATTTCAAGTTCAACTAAGCAAGCTGAAGAAATGAAGTCGCACACGAAGTCGACTTCACCTGCGACTTGGGTCAAGTCAAGGACCAAGTCGACCCAGAAGACAAACTTAGAAACTGAAGAGCATCTGAAGTCGCACACGAAGTCGACTACAGCATGCGACTTGGGTGAAGTCGCACACGAAGTCGACTCCACCTGCGACTTGGAGACGTAACGTTCGAATTTTTGAACGTTGGAACATTTATTACGCGCCAACCAACTCTATAACGTTCAAAATTCTCCCTCCTCTATATATAGACACTCAAGCAAATATGGATACACATAAGACAGAGCTGAAAAAGAGGAAAGAAGTACTATTAAGAGTTTCAATCCACTTTTCTCTACAATTGAGTGATCTATACACTTTCAAAGGAAGAACAAGCTTCAAAGTTGTTGTTTGCTTCAACGCAATACGATTCGTTGTTTCTACAGATTCTTCCTCGAGCTGAAATTTGCTACACAATTCTGTAAAGTGTAGATTTCTTCTATTACATCTTGTTATTTGATTTTGGTGCTTGGTTTGAGTTTGGTGTTTTAAACCAAGATATAGCAAGTAGGGTTGTGATTGGAGTGTAACTCATCACCTACTTGTGTTGCTTGTTATACACGCCCCCTAGAGCTAGAATCTAGAAGAGAGCGGAGGCTCTGGTTGTTTATTGCCCCTAAAGCTAGAATCTAGAAGAGAGCGGAGACTCTAGTTGTATTCGCGGAATACATAGTGAAACCCAAGTCACAAGGGAGTGTGAGCTTGGAAGAGTGGAGTAGAAAAAGATTGCCCGAACCACTATAAATCTTGTCTACTGTTTTTCATTTTCGCTTTCATTATCTTATTACTTTCTATTTGTTTCATTAAAGGGGTTTAAACTAAATCAAGGTAAAATCTCTAATTAAAGTTTTAAATTTTTAAATACCCAATTCACCCCTCCCCTCTTGGGTAATTGCCATAAACTCGGGACCAACAGCACCTGTGCAGGAATTTCTTACATTGTTGTTGAATTCTCATTGGATGTTACACTTGATGTTCAAAAGCATGTCTTGAATTGGAAATTTGATTTGTGTTTTATCTGTTCTACTTGATTTTGCAAAGGAAATTCAAAAAAAAAAAATCAAATCTGAATCAAAAATTCGCATGTCTTGTCATGGAGGCTTGTTTGAATCAATTTGTCCAAATAGCTTTGGTTGTTTTATGAATTTTGAAATGAGTTTCAGATTGTTTAAGCCTGCATATATTTGAATCAGATGTTGAGAATTTCAATGATGGGTTCTTGACTGATGGACGTCTAAATTGCTGAGATGCTTGAAACTTAATTTTGTTTAAATGGGGATATGATTTGCATTTATTGAAAATATTTTGAATTTGCTGAAATGTTGGGTTTGGAAATGAAATTCAGATTACTTAGGTCACTTGAATCTGAATTAGTTTTTGAGAGTGACGAGTATTGAAATTTTTCTCTCTTAGGCTGCTATCTCAACTTGAACCATCAGATGTTGATGAAATCGTTTGAATTATAACTCATTCTTAAGACCACTTTAAATTTTAGCAAATTCAAATATTTCAAGAGTGTTGAATGGCGTTTGTGGCTGAATCGTTTGCTTGCTTGGTGCCTGTTACTGCTGGATTTTTCTACTGACATTATATAAAATTGGTTGTTAGATTTTGACGAATGGTGGATTGTTCATGAAATGGCTGGATTTTAAAATGACAACAATTGGTTTTTGATATTTCCTTCTTGTGGGTTTACTTGCCGCATTGTTAAGATGATGATTTTCAATCAGACAATCATCAATATGATGACATCATGATTCAATATGATGATATCATGATTCAATATGATGACGTGGATGTATTGCATGCCTAGATATCATTTAGGGATAGAACCTATCATTCAAATTTGTCATATTAAGGCACATTGTTATATCTGATTTTGCAAAACTTGTCAAGACACCTAAAAATTAAATTGATGATTCTCATTTTGAGTTGCCGAATGACTAGAGTTGGGGGTTCCTTTACTGAATGGTGAAGGAAGAGGATGGATTCCCAACTTAGTCTTGAGAAATTTTATTTTGAGTGTTGAATGACTAGAGTTGGGGAGTTCCTTCACTGAATGGTGAAGGAAGAGGATAGGTCTCAACTTAATCTTGATAAATGATTTGATGGTTAGGAATGGAAAGTCTTGAAAAATGCATATGGAATGTGTTTTAATATGATATTTTGAATTGTAGAATCAATTACTCTCTTGGCATCTATTTATGTAATTTGTTTGTCCACTTATTGTCTGATTGAATAATCTAATTGAATGTGAAATTTGTTGCTAAAGTACATATATGACTACCGTGCAAAATTAAGTTTATGATTCAAAACAATGTGTTAAAATGCAATGATATATCTGAGTTTTTGTAATTTATCTTGTCATTTGAAATCGGATGATATTTTCATTGTTTCCTTGGCTAGGGTTTGGGGGTTCCTTCACTGAATGGTGAGGGGAGCGGATGGATCCTAACTTAGTCTTGAACATTAATTGGATAAAGTGGAATGATAAATCTTACAAATAACGATCGGTCATGCCTTTTAATAGGTTGTTTTGAATTGTAGAATTGGTTTTTATTGTGGCTTTATTCATGTTTGTATATAGTAACAAATTTCACTGGCTCTTGATTTTGTGAATATTGTATTGTATTAGGAAATCCTTGTGTGCATGCATTGCTATGTTGACAGCTGAAGTTCAGGTTGTTTTGTCCAATTGCATTGAAAAGTTATGGTACTAAGTATGTGCTTATATTTAATGAGTTGTTCGTCTTTTATTATGGATTTATGATGGACGTCACTTGATTTGGGCTACAATTGGAGGGTTCATATTGCTAAATGGTGGTATGAGCGGATTAATTACAATTTTAGCAATTAGAGGTTGATTGTTGGTTTTGAAACTCATTATTTATCAGTATATACTTTGATGAATGACTTCAAATGCGTGAGGATGACATAACTTGGTTTGAAAGCATCAACATTGTCTTGCTTTCCCTTGTTTATTGCTCTAATATCAGGTACTGTCTCCATGGCGTGATCGGTTGTGAGTTGGAAACATTATGGAGTATTTGTCGGCAGTTTACAGCCATTTGGAGGAGATTTGAGAGCAAATTTTGAAGCAGATTTCAGCAGTGGTGCAAGACAGTTTGCAGCACATCTTAGAGCAGATTTTGGGGGGATTTTAAAGCTGCTTTGCTGTCCAGTTTTCAGTAGCCTTGCAAGGGGGTTTTTCATCAGTTTTTAGCAACTCGAAGGCCATTTTTCATGGAGAGTGGGGACTTCACATAAAGCTAGGTCATCTAGTGTCATAAGAGAGTTTTTTTATTTGAGTTGTATTTTTTATTAAATCTTTGTTATTAGCTTAAGCATTTTTGTTTTGATTCCTTGTTATCAACTTGTAATAGATAGAAGAAGATAGCGAAAAACTTGCATTGCATTTTTTCATTTGTGGTTACTTGTGCTTTTAATAAGAGCTAGGATCCCGTGCTTGAGTAAGGAGTACCCCTACGTCTTTGACAGTTAGTATGGGCTTCTAAAAAGCACACCCCACGACACGTACCTAAGATCAAGTTAAGTTTCGACTTAGCTTAGGAGGTATATAATTGGGGGAACCTATGAAGGAGAAGGAACCTGTAAGGACCAGGTATTTTATTTTATTTTCATTATAACCCTTCTCTATTTATGAGATAACTTATGAACACGCCACTAGGAGTTTATAATGTTAATGGATGCATAACATATATGAATATAGTATCTAGGGAACATATAGTGCATATATGCATGTATTATGATCTTAGCACACTGAGTATAAATTTAAATGTGTATGATTAATGTGTCATTGTTAAGCACTATAACTATTTTTTCCCTTCGCAGAGTAGGTACGGGGTTCGACCTGACCGGTCAGGTTGCGGGGGTGAAGGGGGCAGCGCCCTCGGAGAAATTTTTTAATTATTAAGTTGTAGGAGCGGGGAATTAAATTACTAATTGCGACTGGACCCGACCCATGCCCCGACCCGACTCAATGGATTCTATTAACATAAGCGGCCCGCGCTCTAGGGCTTCATTCCCATTTCGCGCCCGACCGCGTTCTCTTCTCCTCCTCTTCTGGTTCTTCGCTCCTCTTCTACTTTCTCTTCCACTCAGTTCGAACCACCAGTGATCTCTTGAGGGAAACTATACCAACTACCTTGAAGGTTATAGATCCGAGTCCAGGAAGCTCCAAGGCTCCGAATTTCTGCAGTCCACATCTAGGGTCGCTGTCTTGGGAGGGATCACGGTCAAGGTAAGTAGATGTCGCCCCTTTCTCAATTTAGTGATGAAATTTTATGTTAAACACGATGTGAGGCTAGAGGGAATGTATAGCTTCTAACGACTCCATGGTATTAGGCGTAGAGTTCGTAACAGTTAGGGTTCATGGGGAATTTACTTTGAATGCGCGATTTCTGTGATGTAAAAGACTTCTTAGCAGTTTTTATATTGTTGGAATGTGACGTGAATTGAATTGCCCCAATCGAGAGTATGAATTTAAGGTTCTTTCATTTCGCACCTATCATGTGTTTGATAAAATGCTTGTGTGACAGATTTATGTGTTGCATCTGAATTGTGTTTATGTTGTATGCGTGGTTTGCGACGTGTTTCATTATCTATTATGTATGATGTGTTATCTCAAATAGTTGGTTGTAAGGGTTGTTCATGACCCCTGATTTACATGAGGAGAGGGTTGTTCATGGCCCTTGATGGACATGAGTAGATGATTGGTTGTGTTGTTCAATTTGTGTGTATGGTTATATGCATACGATCTTGGGAGTGGGTATTGGACCCATGTGTATTAGCTTCATCACTATATGAGTATCCATCATTATGCTTATTTCCACTTTGTGCTAATTTCAAACATGCTGATTTCAGAAATCCCACTAGTGCTAATTGATAATGGATATGGGTTAAATGTTTGTCCAAAAAGGATGTTGGACTCCATGGGTATTGGGATGGAGAGAGTCAGACAAAAAAGCCTAGTTGTTAGAGCCTTCGACAATTCCCGAAAAGAGGCCATCGGGAAATTGACTTGGACATTATAGCGAACCCAAAGAAATTCAATATCACTTTTTTAAGTTTTAGACATTCCAACATCATTTAATGTACTTCTCGGAAGACCTTAGATTCATGACTTAGAGGTAATACCATCGACTTTCCACCAGTAAGTGAAATTTCCATTTGAAAGCTAGATTATGGTAGTATTGTCCAAAATAGAAGATGAATTTCGTTTGAATCCGAGGTCCCGATTGTACAAGTTGAGCATACTGCTGATGACATCCCTTACCACAGTTTTCAGTTTGAAAAAGTGCAGAGCATATCCCAAGGGCATACTGGGAAAGTAGATCTAATTTTTCCATTGGTGGATCATTTGACCTTCTTCTATAAGGCAAAGAATGTCTCGAAAGCCAAATTCCCAAGGTCAAACTGCGCAAGAACAGGGCCAGCTTAGGGTTTGATGAAAAATCGAACAAGAAGACGTTGTCTGTTGAAACTCACCCAAACAAAACCGAGGGCATGGAATCTTACTCAGCAGTTCATCACCAAGAAACAACTTTCCTAGGCACTTACATCACTTCAGCTAGATCTAAATTACAAGAAGTTGAGAACTGATGACCTCTCTTTGCAGGAACCACAAGCTGCAGCAGTGCAAACTGAGGATGTCGAAGTGGCAAGTTTTAGAGAAGGCCAAGTGGAAGAAATCAAATAAGAGGATGATGATTTTGTCATTGATGGCGTCATGAACATCGAACCGATCAAGAGGTGATCAATCTGAGAATACCACGCAATGACTCCATGTGGTATTTCAAACATGTGAAAACAACCGATAAGGTAAGTACCGGTTGCCTAAAAAAAACTCTATTTAAATATCATAGGAAAGTTTGGACATAATTGGTATTCTGTGCCTTTATGTTCAGGCCCAAAAAAATTAAAAAAATAAGAAAAAGCTAAAAACATTGAAAAATCAGATATAGAATCCAAAAAATTAGAAAAGAAGAAAATTCTTTAAAAATTAAAAATTGCAAAAAGACCAAAAACATTAAAAAAATTTCAAAAAACACCAAGTAATAAATTTTGAAAATTTAATGTTAATGAGATGGACAATCCCATTATGATTCATGAGGAGGAATTAATAGAATTTGAATTCAATGAATTAGTTGAAAGAATTGAAAATGAAGCTAATATTGATTTTAAAGATTTTGAGATTATCAATCTAGGTATGAAAGATAGGCTGAGGGAGGTAAGGGTTGGAAAATCATTGTCTCTCCAAAGTAGACAATGAATGATCAAATTCCTCCAATCTCATCTTATTAGCTTTGCATTTTCCTATGAAGATATATCAGGATTAGATGAAGATTTGGTTGTTCATCATCTGCGTTTGAAGTCTGGGTGCAAACTAATTAAGCAAAAGTTAAGAAGGTACAGGCCGGATTTAATTCTCTAGATCAAAGAGGAAGTCATGAAGTAGTATGATGCAGGCTTTTTAATGACAACGGGATATCCTAAACGGTTAGTAAACATTGTCCCGGTTCGGAAGAAGGATGGGAAAGTGAGAATGTGCATCGACTTTCGGGATTTGAATCGCGCTAGTCCAAAAGATGATTTTTATTTGCCTCACATCGACAAACTGGTGGACAACACAGCTGGCAATAGGATTTTCTCTTTCATGGACTGCTTTTCAGGATATAACCAAATCAAGATAGCCGCAGAAGATCAAGAGAAGACTTCACTTATCACTCCATGGGGCACATATTGCTACAAAGTCATGCTGATTGGTTTGAAAAATGCTGGAGCCACCTACTAGAGGGTAATGATTATTTTGTTTCATGACATGATGCACAAAGAGATGGAAGAGTACGTTAATGACATGATCGTGAATTCTCAAGGAGTAGAAGAGCACTTTCAAGCACTAGATAAGTTATTTAAACATTTGGAAGAGTATTAGATAAGGTTAAACCCAAAGAAGTACATTTTTAGTGTGGGATCAGGAAAGTTGTTGGGATTCATGGTTAACAAAGATGGGATTAGTGTGGATGAAGATAAGAGGAAGGCTATTATGGAGATGCCTCCCCTGAAGACTAAGAAGGAGATTATAGGATTTTTGGGAAGGGTCTAATACATCAGCAGAGTCATTACTAAGCTTACTCCAATATGCGAATCGATCTTCAAGTTGCTGAGGAAGAATGACCTAGGCATTTGGAACGAAGAATGTCAAGAAGCTTTGAACAAGATCAAAGCTTATTTGACAAATCCTCCAGTTTTGGTTCCACCAATTCCAGGAAGACCTTTGCTTCTCTATATGTCAGTGAGCAAGTTTTTAGCAGGGTGTGTTCTAAGACAGCATGATGAAACCGAAAGGAAGGAAAATATCATTTACTACATTAGTAGGAAATTTCATGATTATAAAGTGAAGTATAACATGTTGGAAAAAGCTTGCTTAATGTGGGCTACCCAAAAATTACAGCAATACATGTTGGCATATCCAGTAATCCTAATATCCCGATTGGAACCCCTCAGATATTTGTGAAAAACATGCTCTTATGGGAAGATTAGCAAAGTGGCACCTAATGCTAGCTAAGTTTGACATCACTTACGTCACCCAAAAGGCAATCAATGCTCAAGCTATTGTAGATCATCTCTCGGAACACCCTCTACCAGAGTATGAGTCATTTTGAGACCAATTTTCAGATGAAGATATTTTGCAAATTGAAGGAGATGAAAATATCTGGATCATGTACTTTGATGGGGCAATAAATAGCAAGGGGAGTAAGATCGGCGCCATTCTCATTTCGCCTGCTAGAGTACCTGTACCATTTTCAAGAAGGTTGGAGTTTGATTGCACAAACAACATGGCAGAGTATGAAGCATGTATTGCTGGCTTAAGAGAAGCCGTAATTTTGGGAATTCATAAAATGTAGATATTTGGGGATTCTCTTCTTACAATAAATCAAATACATGGTGTATGGAAGGTCAGAGATGAAAAGTTGATTCCTTATCTAGTTTATTTAGAGAATATGATAAAAGAATTCAAAGAGAACACGTTTACCCATCTACCTCGTACCCAAAATTAGTTTGCGGATGCTCTTGCTACTTGGCCTCTATTTTGTTAATTTCCAATGGTAAAGAGAATTGGATGATCATTTTTCAATCTCAAGACTTGCCAGTATTTTGTCTACAGATCGAGGAGACTGAAGCAGAAAATGACGGACTATGGTATGCTGACATCAAGCGATATTTAGAGAAGCAGACTTATCCACTAGATGCGACTCAAAATGATTGTAAGACAATTTGAAGGTTAGCAACTCAATTTTTTATACTCGGTGGTGTGCTATATAAGAGTTCATTTGATCATATTGTGCTTAGGTGTTTGGATAAGGAAGAAACAAATACAGTGATGTCAAAAGTGCATAAAGGTAGTTACGATCCTCATAATGAATGGGCTGATGATGGCAAAGAAGATTTTGAGAATGGGGTACTACTGGCTAACTATGGAAATAGACTGTTGCCAGTTCGTTAAAAGGTGCAGAAAATGTCAAGAGCATGCCAATCAAATTCATTTGCCAAAAATAAACTTCATTTTCTCACTACTCCATGGCCTTTCTCAAGGTGAGGTATTGACATGATTGGTAAGATACCCCAAAAGCATCATACGAATACATCTTGGTTGTTGTGGACTACTTTACAAAGTGGGTCAAAGCTGCTTCATTTGCTAAGGTCACAGCTAATCAAGTGTTGTAATTCATCATGGGCCATATCATTAGTCGTTTTAAAGTCCCAATGGAGATTATTACAAACAATGATACCAATTTTGTCAACAAAAAGGTCGATACATTTATACAATCATACAAGATAAAGCATCATCGATCTACTCCATACTGGCCACAAGGACATGGAGGAGTTGAAGCTATGAACAAGATTTTGATTCGTATTCTCGAGAAGATGGTCGTAACATATAGAGATTGGCATGAGAAGATTCCATTTGCACTGTGGGCGTACCACACTTCCATTCGTACTCCAACCGGGGCAACCCTTTATGCCCTCACATATGGAATGGAGGTTATTTTGCCTGTGGAAGTTGAAATTCTATCTTTTAGAAGTTTGCTTGAATGAGAGATTGATGAAGCGGAATGGCAGAAAACAAGATATGATCCATTGGCACTCATTGAAGAAAAGAGAATGGAGGTTTTATGTCGTACTCAAGCATATCAACAGCGAATGGCCAAATCCTACAACAAGAAGGTCAAGGAAAGAATATTCCGTCTATGAGATATGGTAATGAAGCAGATCTTGCCTTCGCACCTCCACGACCCAAGAGGTAAATTCAAACCAACTTGGGAAGGACTTTACATAGTCAAAGAGATGTTTTATGGAGGAGCCCTGCGTTTGGTCAACATAGATAGGGCTATGTTGTCGGAACCAATTAACACCGACTATATGAAGATTTTCACTGGTCTTAAATCCAATGATTTACCAAACGAACCCAGAAATCAAAATATAGGTGATCTATGATTGGATTTCTATTAGGAATCTCATATACAAGAGGTAATTTTTTTCATTAGTTCTCCCTTGTAGGGATTATAAAGATACCTTTTGCTAAACCAATTTTTGAGTCATTAACCTTTTTATTCAGAGTAACCAACATTTAAGCCTATTTACCTCATAAACCATAATAAATGCTGCTCATGAAACTTCATTGTAGCATTTGGATCTCAAAAAATGGAAAAATGAAAATTTTAAGAAAAATGAAAAGAAAGAAAGATTGTCAAAATGCAAATGCGAAAGAAAGAAAAGATTGTTCGAAAGCACATTATAAAGAAAAGGAAATTGAGAAAAAGGAAAGAAAAGGGAGTCCAAATGGTCAAGAAAAATATAAGCGAAATGAGCAGTCACCCAACCCATCGCATTAATGTTTGAGCCAAATACCCTTTTTGTTGTTACCCATATTCCAAACCTCATTATAACCTAATAAAAGACCTCTTGAGATATCCAAGTAGGGTCCATTGCTTTTAACTGAAGCATTTGGTCAATGGTGGAGTTTTGTAAATCAAAGGAAAAGAGGCATTCTTGTTAGTCTTTTTCCTTTGGTTAGTGGAAAACAAAAATAATCTTATAAGTACAATGAACCTGTAAAAATCCGAAGTTAAGTCACAAAAATAAATCTATGAAAGATTAGAAGAAGTTATGCTATGGACCCGCACACCAAAGGGAGTAGAGAAGAGTATGGACAATCGCAAAGCTACACAAGATTTGAAAAGGGAAGTTGCATTCACCAGTTGTCTAATAAAGGGAGTTCAACTGGTAATTCAATCCTTATTGAACAAAAGTGAACCCAAAATGCATAGTTAAGAACTCTCATGTTTTTTTTAGATAATGCTAAGCGATTTTTCATTCAAGTAAGCTACTTCATTTTGCAGGTTCTTTCACCTAAAAGAAAAATGGGATACATTCCAAATCAAAATAAGTTTTGCAAAATGAACAGTCATAATAAGGACTAGCTTAAAATTGAAACTGTTTACAAATCATGTTGAGGTAACATTGAAACCAAATGATCAATCTCTTTGTTGTTATACGAGATAATTCTTTTTAGTTTAGCTATTTCTTTCTTTTAATGAGCATTTGCAGCTTCCAATTCTGTAATTCTTTCTTGATATTGAGTCTCCAAATTGGTAAGTGTTCTACTTTGTTCATCAATTGTTTTCTCCAACCTCTCAATCTCCTCCTAAGAGCTGTCATCTTTAATCCCCGATGATGGATATTGATAATATGTTTCTTCTTGAAAGGGGAAGGCGGCAGAAGATGAAGTTGCAGCTGAGGCATTCAAGGAATAAACATCAAACATAGGAAGAGATGAGGTGCCACAAGCGAAAGGATTTGCCTGAAGCCCATCAAAGCAAGGTGCATCAAAATAGGTAGTTCCTATTGCTGTGGAGTTGAAAGCAGGAGAACCAGAATCATGGACATCAACCACAAAAGAATGGCCAGCCGACGGAATCTCTTGACCATGAAGTAGAAGTCTGTAATCACTGGATATCTGCAATGGACCAGGATGCTACTGAATTACCCAAAGATGATAAGCAGGAATTGTCTCAGGAGACTTGGAAGCGACAAAGCCCAAATCATATGCCATCAGCTTATCTGCCTCAGCCGAAATCAATCTTTTCAAGAAACCTTTCTCCATCTGTACGAATGGGACGAAGGGCTCAGGATGATCTACCATTTGAGGGACAACTTGCACACAACCAAATTGCCAGAGAAAGCGATCCGGATATTATGACAACAATCCGCGTATGCAAGGTAACAATAGAGGAGTCACATTAGGGGAGCAAATGATAAGGTTGGCAAGAAGCCAAGAGCAGTGCCAATGGATCCCGTGATCTCAAAAATCAGCAAGCCAACCTAGGTATGAGTCCAACAAAACTGTGTCATTGGTGGGGCAACACGTTAAGAGAACCCTCATGATGTTAGCCTTCGTGGCCATATAAGGAATAAGCTGTACAATCAAACCCAAATGACATTTGAGCCATATTTGAAGGAATGCACAACATCCTTCAAGCACCGTTGTTCTCTTCGAAGCATAATCAGTCAAGCCTCTGTATAATTCAGACACTATCAACGTCACAATTTTTTGCTTTTGGAGGACACTTTCCAACACTTGGAAGAGAAGAAGATCAAAGCTCTTTATATCACCACCAAAGTAAACTTCTCTAAGAATACAAAGGATCAAGCAATGAATGCAATCCTTGTATCCTTTAGTATGGGGACCACTGCGAATAGTCGAAAATGCTTCTATTAAATAGTTAGTGGAGAACCACTTCAAGTCCATTTCTCAAAGCCCGTGCGTCACTTGGTTCCCTATCAAACCCAAATACGTCTTAAAATCTGACAGATATCCATCTTTGGGTTTCATGATGGTCAATGGACAATGCAATGGAAGTCCAATCAAATGGGATGCCTCTTGTAAAAACAAGGATAGCTCATTTCCTCCAAACTAAAATACTTGAGCAACTGGATTCCAACATTGAGCCACGGCTTCGAAGAAGTCCCAATTGTGGGTAACTTTACATAGTTCCAAAGCATAGGTGAAGTTATGTTTGCCCAACAATACAAATTCATCATCTGTGAGGGAGTCAATCCACGCTTTCAACTTGTCATGGCAATTTGGCCTACGTCAAAGTGGTTGATAAGGCGTCCCATCTCTCCTTTGATCTATTATCTTACGGCTGCAAAGTGTGAAGAAAATGCATATTTGAAGAGTGCAAGCATGAATAAGATTTCAAATCAAGGAAAACTACATATGTGAAAATGAGATGGCTAACCAAGAGCCATTTGTGCATGTAAGAGAAACTCAACAACACCAAATCAGTTTCTGCACCACCAAAATTTGAGTTTTTAGTTCCAACTCAGATGCAAGTTAGTTGTTGAAACTAATTTCTGCCAAGTTTCAATCCAAGTTTTTCTCAGTTCCAAAACAATTGCTTGTCAAGCGAAATCCAGCACGTCCAAGTTGATGTTTCAACTACAACCAGATTTGTATGAGGGAAATTCAAACTTAATTTCAGTAAACCTAAAATAGATTTCAGCAAAACATAAATCTGATTCCAGCAAGTATTAAATCTAATTTCAACAAACTTGAACCTGATTTCAATAACTTCAAATCAGTTTCCAACAAAGCAGTTTGTGGCTTCTCTTTTCTTAAATTCCAGCAACGTTGAGAGATGAAGTAAGTTACTGCAATAGAGTATTCATGTAAAAGTTGCAGCAATGAAGATGGCTAGACATGGCAATTTTCCTTTTGAAAACAAGTAATTGATTTTCTCATTTTTAGGAAAAGGACAAGTTGCTGCAAAGGCATCAATCATGGAGCTGCCAAGGGACTGCATGTGGCAACCTTTCTTTGGAGAAACATGTGACTACCTTACCATTTTTGGTAAAGAGATGGGTTGCCATTGATGGAGCTTTTACCAACACATTGGAAGAGGTGATCAAGAGATTTTGGCATGGTTCATTGAAATGGACCAAGTGAGATGCAATCCATTTGAATTCCTGTAATAGAAAAATGAAAATAAAAAAATCAGAAAATTGTAAAAAAAATAAAAGTAAATAAAAATTCAAAAAATTCAAAAAAATTCAAAAAAAATACAAAAAAATAAAACAACTGAAAAATGGAAGATGAGAAAATTGAGTTCAAGTTTGATGGATAATTCGATTGTTGTGTCAGTCTGAACTTATAGTGTTAA
This sequence comes from Annona cherimola, assembly GCA_030490835.1. Taxonomy (NCBI): domain Eukaryota; kingdom Viridiplantae; phylum Streptophyta; class Magnoliopsida; order Magnoliales; family Annonaceae; genus Annona; species Annona cherimola. The sequence continues at coordinate 28,797,992 of CM059971.1, read as the reverse complement.
TCTAACCATATCTCCCCTAATTAATTTGTGTGATTTGTTATGTCATTTATTTTTGAAAAATCATTATCATTAATGTTTTGACGAAGAATTGGTGAATACCATCACCGTCAAGCCTATAAGGCTTCGCGAATGAAGCATGGTAGTTGGTGCATGGGCGATGGGTCTATATCCTGTAAAGCTTCGTAAATGAAGCATGATGATGACCAAGGATTTGAGAATTCTATTTATTTCAAAATTCATGGCATGATAACCAGGCAATTTAATGAAAGAAATGCAAGCAATTGTGCAATATATCAAACTTCAAGCCAGGTAATTTTGGGTCACTCGATTCTTCATGAAAGATAGCTCAAAATTTTCATTCCATGCATGAATTCATATCATTTTGCTGATAGAGTGTCTCGAATCTTTGACTTTTGACTTGCGAAGTCTCAGCCAAAGAGAGGCATCTGTAAATACTCCATTGTGTCCTGTTTTGATTTTAATTTGGTATAGTTTGTTTTGCAATTATGTTTTTAATAATTTGTAATTTGTGTGATGCATTTCTAACATTTTGAAAACTTAAGGCTGTATTGGCAATTTTGAAACAGATGTTGTTTTGCGAATTCGATAAAACCTGATCATTGTTTTGCATTTTCCCACCCACTAACTGTTTGGGTGAGTTGGCTTACTCTAATTAGATGATTTGCTGCAAATGGAGCCCACTAGAAGCTTCTATGCTCCTTCCTATACCCTAATGCATGCAGTATAAACAAGGGTGCAACTTGGGTAGGGTACCCATGGGTACCCACCGACCCGACCCTAATTTAGGTAGGGTAGAGTAGAAAATGTTACCCATGGGTATGGATAGGGTACAAATTATTACCCGCCGCCTCAAATAAGGTACGGGTAGGGTGGATACGCTGGATACCCAGAACCGACCCGCATAGGTACTCATATGGGTAATTAATTAGGTGCATTATTATATATATGCATAATATATATTATATTATATAATATGTATTATGTTTTGTCTTTGACATCTTATATGCACACATATTTTAACAAATTCAAATTTAAATGAATTTTGTACCTTGTGAAGTATAAATTTAAATGAATTTATATATGTCATTGACTTCCGAAAGACTCTTATAAATACACTTGTGACCTATGATTATAATATATTAATAGTTTTAATGATTGGATCATGATGGTCTATATTTCATATGTTTATATAATAATATAAACAATAATATATGTACTTGTGATTTTAAAATATAAATGAGTATTATTTTATATTATTTAGAATAACATAGAAATTTTTAAAAAAATTTATATTTGAGTATTAAAGGAACTGATAACCGAAATTGGAACCGACCCTATGGGTAATGGGTAGGGTAGGTTATAGGGTAGGGTAGGGTATAAGGTAGGGTAGAGTATATTAGGAACCGAACCGATAAATAAGTAGGATAGGGTATGCCTTTTACAAATAGGGTACGGTTAGGGTAGACCACTACCCGAGCTACACTAATGGTATAAACGGGCAGTTAATATTTGGCAGGGGCTGGTTTTTGGTAGCGGCTGGCCGTTTTTTTTTAGGACTGGAGAGAGTTGGCTCGTTTTTTGGAGAGAGCGAGAGACAGAGCAGTCGTTTTTTTTTTTTTTTGGAACTCGTTTTTTTTCAGAAGGGGCTAGCAGCTGTTGGATTTTCGAAGGAGGAAAAGATTTCGCGTCTTGTTTGCTTCTTGCTTGGGCGGCACGTTGGAGAGGGAGAGATCCCTGCTCTTCCTCTGCTGGCAGCCTTCTAAGACGCTCTCTCCTTCGATTGAGTTTCCGATTTTTCTGTTTTGGAGACTACACTTTTCTGGTTCTTCTTCCTTAGACTTGCCATGGGATTTTCAGTTCATTTCGTTTGATTCCGATCAGGTATAATCATCGGAACCTTTCTGTTTTAATTGATTTGGTAGCCACGCAGTCGGAGAGTCCTATTCTCGGTTTCTTTCAATAAATCTAAATGGAATAAAGCTGTTTTCCATTGACGTTGGATGCTGCATGTCATTTTCTGCTTTCTCTATTTTCATTTTCCTAAGTTTGCTCGATTCTATACCTGTTTGTGGCGGCTGGAATGATTGATTTCATTCCCAATGGTCGTCCGAAGGAGTTTCTGGGCAGATTGCTATTTATCTCCATTCTGCCTCTAGATTTCCTCACTAGCTCCGTTTTTCATTGTCGTTTTAGTTTCTGATTTGAATGTCTGGTTTCTATTTTTTATTTAACCATGCAATAAGCCAACCTTCATTGGCCAACAATAAAGTCATTACACCTTCATCGAGTTTGAACTTTCTCGCATTGATTAATTCTAGTCATATTAGATCCCTATTTTTCATTTGTTCCGAATTTTCTCAAATAATCTTTGTTTAGCCTTTCCATTTCTGAACAGATTATTAATGTCTGTCGTTTTTATTTTTGTTTTAATTAACTTTAGCATCAATGTTCTATTCTGTCTTTGAAGAACTCAGTTCGTTTTTTACTGTGCTGCTATGAAGCTCATGATTTTGGCTTCAGTTTGAGCTCGTTCTTATGTAGAAGCTTTCAATACAATAAAACATGTTGGCTTCTATTTGTGTTTTCGATATGATTGGTCCAAACTCGTTTTCTTGTTGAAGGTTTTGTAAATCGTAGTTTATATTCTGAATTTCTATTTGGTTGTGTTTTGGAGTTTGAATATGTCCATAAGAACTCATACATGGAATCGAGAGAAGTGGCTAGATCTCATTGGTTTGTACATTATGCTGATTTATCGATTTTTCTAAGGCATTATTTGTGCATTTGTAATATTCTTTGAATCCTGTTTTGATAAGTCATATTGCCAATCTTGCAAAATCTGTAAATAAAGTGTGGAGAGTTGTATTATAGCACTATCACGAAATTTCAGATGTGATGAGTTTTGAGATGAGATATTTGTATGGATACATATAATTTATTGCAAATTTGTTTGAGTTCTCTGCAATTCTGTTTGTGTTTTCATCCTATGCACAGAACGCATTCTGTAAAAAAGAGATTATGGGTGTGTTTGGTTACACACAAAATATGTCAATGAAAATTTTTCAATCAAAAACTTTTCACTCCCCATAACTACCTTATTTTTTAATTATTTTTCACATTTTCCTATATAAACAACTCTACTTTTCAATCATTTCCACACAAATACCCATACAACTACCCTATCTATTTTAACTTTATTCTCTTTACACCTCATTATTACCTCTATAATATCACATCATTTTCTATCAACTTGACAACTTCTATTCTAAAAAGTTTTCATCAAAAAATTTTACCTCCAACCAAACACACCCTATGTTGATATATTGTTGGACTTTACATATGTATTGCTGAAACGAGTTTCCCTGCATGTATACTAAAATTTTCACGTGTGGATAGAGATGAAACATGTGTTCAAATGTGAGAATGGTACTTGCATCATTTGTTGAAATGAAAATGCAATTACCTTCACAGATTACATTCCCATTAGAAACTCTTTAAACCAACAAAAAAAATGAAAAGGAATGCAACAAACACTTATGGGAACCATTTTGGGGTGCAAAGGGTGCCGAAACCCTTCCCTTTGCACAACTACGCAACTTGCCTTGAATCTTTAATATGGACTACTTGGGCATGATTTTGTTTTTCAGTTTTTCCTCAAAAACTGGTGGCGACTCCGAATCATAATCATTTTCATATTTCTGCATTGCCAAAATGCAATTTCAGTTTTAGTGGGGTAGAAACAGTAATCAGTAAAACACATTGCACTAGGAGATAATGGAAGCAAAGCCTTGGCAAAACCAAACAGTTCCAGAACTCGTGATCCATCAATGGCCACTTCAATGCATCGACTCTTCAAGCCATTGGAGAATCAGTCGGATCCAAAAACTCCTTGGGTGGTCATGAAACTAGCAAAAGAAAGCTAACAACAAATCAATTCTGACAGAATTAACTTTTTGAATTTCATTTCCTTCTTTTCTTCACTTCATTTTTTTTTCTTTTTTGTTTACAACAATGACAATGCAACCCACACTCCTGTCCAGAAGCGGTGCCCAACAAAACCCAAAGTGCGGTGCTTCCATCAAAACACACCTTCCACACAGGGAAACCACCTCTTTTCCATCAAAACTCAACTCCCACACACAGGGTTTGTGTGTTCTCCACAAAAGAAGCTGCTATTTGTTTTCCACGAATTTCCACAGTGCAGGCAGCAAGCTGCTCCCCTGACTCAAAAGCTCTGTTTCATGTTCTCCAGGCCAAGGAATCTGGAAACCAAAATACTTTCCTCGTGATGCCCTGAGGGAAGGGTCTGCAGTAGCCATCTTCAAAACGTCTGCAACCTGGTGAATGACATGCCCATCCACAAATTCTCATCACTTAAGTGTCAATGCTTGCAACGACATCTCTGTTCTTAGATGAATCCAGTTCAGTCTCTTGGTCACCTTCAATGGAACTCTCTTCACCTGCCCTGGTCAAATGAGGGACTTCTGTTTTCTGCATGGAGATAGATGAGTATTTAGATGGCAGATCAGGGCAATAGACTTCTATTTTCTGCATGGAAATCCTGAGTACCACAGGAGAAAATAAAGAAAAACAATAACAGAAAAGACACCAAGATTCATGATTCTTCAATGAATGAGAATCATAAGAATCAAGTGCCATCCTCAATTAAGCATGGAGTAAAAGACGCCCGCATTGAACACACTAGGTTCCTGCCTACAGGCAGGTACAGATGAAGAAAAATCAAGATAAGCAGCATTGAATATAACTGGTATTTGTATCCTTTTTAATTTTCCCTTTTCTTCTGATTCATGACCTTGGATAATTTAGCTATCCAGGAATAATTCATCTACAGCCCAAAAAATACAGTGTACAAACACAATTTTATATTTTAATATAACATCACCCAAATGTAGCGACCAGAGAACCAAAGAAAGTATGAAGTGATTGACAATACTTATCCTAGGAAATGAATAAGATGACTTGTGCACGCTACTGCAGGTGTGACCATCATGCGGCATCAGGGTCCTAAAATCATCCATAGACAGGCCATGTAGAATAGTCAGGAGGTAGTGAGGATTGGATGGATGGAAAGTGCAATACTTGCAAGAGTGTATATGGACACCAAACAAGGACTTCGCAAAGTTTGCTCTTGAATAGGATAATTTGCACCTTTTGAAAGATGGTGTGAAGGGTTAAAAAAGCAGAGCAGAATCAACAATAAGCATGACCACAATTTAATACAAGCTAGCTTGATATTGATGAAGCTGGACCTTATAAGCTACATCAGCTTAAAATCCTCCATCTCAAGCTCAATCTTGCCTTTTGAGATGCCTGAACAGATGACTGATCCAGACATGCTAGAGCCAATTTACCTGAAGTGCAAATGAATTTGAGATATGACAATGATATCGAACCATGGTTTGTTACTTACTCTAATTTCTGGTAGATTAGTCATTAGCGCTCAAATCATGTTCCTCCCATGTGAACCCACACAAATACATTTCAAACCTCAAATCACACTGTGATGGCTAAAGGACTAACTGCACAATATCCATTCATAAAGCATGGGTTTTTGACAAATGTGATCAGAAAATAAATCCATGAAGTGGGGCAGAAAACTCCTTGCCAAGCTGTCAAACTCCTACTTAGGTCACCAGAGTCTACTCAATTCTATGTACACTATTAATATTTGACCTTAGGCTTTGCCAAGCTTGCACATAAGCTTGCCAAAGAAGTGTTATCAATACCGGATCAGACCGGCCAGTTCAACCAGTCTGACCAGTAGCAGTCACAGCACTGGTTGCTGGTCCAACTGGAAAAACTAGGAACAGTTGCCCATCTTGTTCAAAAACGGGCCCAGTTTTAAAAACATTACACCAGACTTATCTGCTGCCACTGTGGCTTTACTCTTGGAAATGCTTGTCATTATTGACAAAAGCTCATTTACCTGTAATTTCTGTGAATGCAAAACATGAGGTCTCATCCTCTTTTCCTGCATTGCCTTTTGCCTGCCTTCATAAAATCCAAAGTCATCCAGTATGGATGTCTTGGCAGTATAGCTCTTAAATATGTTCAACATTTCAGAACCCTGAGGAAATTTTACCTGCAAAGGGTGAGAGGAAAAGGATTACCCATAATAACAGGCAAAAACAACAATAGAAGCAGCAATCAATTCAAATTTATCACAATGAAAAAATTATGTAATAGGACAGGTATGGCTGAAAATAAAGAGGAATTGCCTTATAGATATAAAGATAGAACCTAATTATTGAAAACAGTGGTAATACATAAGATATAATTAGTTACTGGGACAGGCAATGACCAAAGTTTCTTAAGAAAGGAAAAGAAAAAATGAAGAAATTTTCCTTGTTACAAATTGGACCTCTTCATCTTGAGAAAAGGCATATATGTCAATGTCGAATCCATCAGGATAAGAAGAGCATATAAAATGCTGCTTAAGATACAGCATTCGAAAACCAATCTTATTTGACCCAGGATTAAGATGAATTCAATTTTGTCTCCCACAAATTCACAATAGGCATCATAAAACTATGTTAAGAAGGGAATTATTCAGATTCAGAAGCATTAACAGTGTTTTGCATTTTAAAAATTATCAGTGAATCCTATTTTTTCAGCCAAGGACCAAATCTTCATGCCCCGACTGCCTTGGGAAAAATCTCTAACAAATCTCATGGGATGCCAACTACTACCAACATATTGAAGTAATGAATGGAACTATTTCATACCTCCTGTGTGTCCCTGCTATTAGTCACAGGCTTATTTTCGTTGTTCTCAAGTATAACATGACGAAATTGCGGATTTGGAACATCTTTGATGATGTGCCACTTTACCGGAAAGAATCCATTCCACTTGTTCTGTTGCCAAAAGTCCATGTTCTTATTGAAATCTACATGTCCAATCATCTCAGCAATTCCACAAAACTGTCCACTGGCATTTACCTGTTTCAAAGAAAAAGTGAGGAAGTGATTTTATTCAAATGATATTTTTTTCACAACATGATAAATTGCCCTTGATTCCAAAATCACTTAATTTCAGCTTTAGGTCAGGTAAACAGGCTTTTAGCATTCTGCATTAATTGCCATCAAAGGCCAACAGACCACCTGACTCCAATATGATGATATCCCGCTAGTGTCCACTGAAGTGAGTATATTTACTAGCCATAGAATACTCACTACTCAACCTCAATTACTTAATAAAATTCAAAAATCAAAAGAATATTATCAGGATCAGAAAGACATACAGAGAAGAAAAGGAAAACAGGGCACTTGCAGCCTTTCTCCCCCATCCTCTCTTGTGCCTCTTTATATCCACTGTCAAGCTTCTTGTTTCCACTAGAGGTGCTTGACCAAACATTATACTTGATGCTCTTATGAATATCATCTTCACTATATGATTTTATCACATAGAACAGGGCATGCTCATATTTTGTTGGGAAATCTGGAAGGTTGAATTGGTCTCTCCTGATTACGGCAGAGCGGCTACTATTCTCTTTGTCCTCGGCAACAGGAGATCCACTTCGAACAGTCTCTACAGCCCAGGTATTCCTGGTACCATTTATTCTTGGGCCACGATTCTGTTCATTGAGCAATTCAAGATCAACCATTCCATTAGCTTTGATTCGAGTCCTTTGCTTTTCATTACTTCCTCGCTCATTTGCTTCTATGCCAATGGGGCTGTTGGCATAATAGAGCACATCCCCCTTCCCATGGGTAGGGTATGAAGGAAACCTTGGCACAGGGATATAACTCTTTGTAAGAAGTGTAGGAGTTTGATATCCATTCTGTGATGCCTGTAGACCAATACATAATCGGATCAAAGATACCAAACAAAGAAAAACATACACGCAGGATTCAGATTTTCATGAAATGCAACAATGCATTACCTTCTTCACAGGCTTTAAAGATTGACCATGATGCACAGGATTTGGTGATGCATTCAATACTGGCAAGGAGCCTTTTGTCTCAGGAATGCTGGATTTTGATGGTGCAGTAGCTTTTGAAGGAACCATTGTTTGACTTTGCATGGAATTGCACTTAGGACCAGTGGCGGTTGGAACTCCAAATCCACCTATGATGCCACCATCAACAGACATATATGGGTCCCATATGTATGCAGGTGTTGCCTCTGATCCATATGGAAATGGAGAAGGAAGATAACTTGGGTTAGGCAGGTAGAATTGTTGTCCCAGATATTGTCCATCCACGCCAACCATAGCTCCACAGGGATGAGATCCGGGTTGATAACCAGGCACATAGTACAGAAGAGATCCATTATCAGCTCGAAAAGCCTGCCAAAAATACGGGAAATTAATGGAAACAGAAAATTACTCTACAGCACTACATAAAACCAGCAAGCATACACAGAGGAAGCAACATTATCGAAAGTATCCTTTCCAAAATTTACATCAACCTACAGTTTATTTGCAGTAAGTTTCAAAAACACATACACATCAGGAGTTAATCACACAGAGAACTATAAAAATGGAGCCAACCACATGAACATTCACAAGATGTGTTTGGGAAGTGATAAAATTTTTGGATGAAAAAGTTTTTGAACTAACCTATCTATTTTAACTTTATTCTCTTCATTCTCTATCATTACCTCTATCATATTACATCATTTTATTCTAATTCAAAAACTTTTAATATAAAAGTTTTATCACTTCTCAAACATACCCCAAGGTTAAAATAGATAGGTTAGTTGTATGGATATATGTGTAGAAATGATTGAAAAGTAGGATAATTGCATAGAAATATGTGAATAGATAATTAAAAAATTAATATAGTTATGGAGAATGAAAAGTTTTGGTTGGAAAAGTTTTAACCTTTGCCAAACATGCCCACAGTGAAAAAAAAAAATTCTGGGCATATTTTGCTAACTGTGGACCATCTTGAACGGAAAGCCCCAATGCTGAGGCACCGACACAGAGCATTCAGATGAACAACACATTCAAACTTTGAAAATTTATTTTTAGAAACATATTTAAGCTCATCCCTAGGAAATGAGTAAAACCATTTCAAACAGCATACTGTAATTGAGAAGGTATGCAATGACTTTGTTGAAATAAATTTGCATAATAGATGACTAAATAGTCAATTGGAAAAAAGCAAAACCACGTCACAGCAGCAGACCACAATTGTGCTGGTATGTGCCATCCTTGTTGAAATAAAGGTGCACAATAGATGTTACAAATAATCGATTGAAGAAAAAAAAATAAAACCATTTCAAAACAAGGACTCTAATTACGATGGTATGCACCTACCTTGTTGATTTAAAGGTGCATAATAGACGTCTTGAATTGCCAATTGAAATAACAGCATCAGTTACATCATCAAGATAGATTAGAAAGGGAATGTTAATGAATGATCTACAAAGTGATATCCAATTTATCCCTTTTTTTTTAAATCAAGGAATTAGCAGAGATTTAAGCTATAGATTTGAGATACAAGCAAAAACAAATCCCTTCAGTAAAACCAGATGAAATGCCAATCCCTCAACCATCACAATAAAAAATTATTAAAAGACCAGAAAAACAAAAAAATACAAACATGTACTCTCAGACAGGATAGCCAGGACTTTAGGATATTCAGAAGAAACAAAACTTACAGGATACTGAATCTCCAGTCCATCATTCCCATAGAAGTAAGAATGATCATCCCATTCCCCAAATGAGCCGTCATAACCTATGTGAATAGCCAAAATCAATCAATAGAAGGAGAAGCATAATTTTTAAAAAATTAGAATCCATATATAATCCGCAACAAACCTGGGTAATAATAACCATAGTAGCCAGTGGGTGCATAATATGTTCCTGGATCTGCCATCAAAGAGTCCTGATCCACATCACTCTCCTTAACACAGCTTGCTGCATCTCCTAATGAGGAGATACAGGATATTGCATCAGATGAGTTTCCCTCCTTGGAACACACCTGTAAAACACAAGCAACAAAAGTTACACCAGCCCAATAGTCGCCATATCAACCTATAAGTCTGCAGATTTCAACCACAATATACATACCATCATGCTAGCGCAGGTTTGGCAATCATACACTAGGTATACACTAGGCCTGAGGCACCCAACAGATGTGGGCCTCGACAAAGTTGTTACAAATATGTTAATGACTGGGATCAAGAATTGCACGGAGCGAATAGTGCCAGATGAAAGCTAATGTGATTTCAAGAAATAATTCCATCAACTATCATCTGGAGATTTAGAAAAGAAGGTAAATCCATTCCTCAGATGTAAACAAACTCTCTAGTAATTCACTTCAACCCTCACATAATGTGTCTCGCTATATCAGTAAAACGGCCTGATTCACTGGCCAACAAATCTGATGAGCATGAAACGCTCAACCCAATTGGGATCCAAGATGCTAACTAGAGTCATCTTATATCACACGCCCCGGCATAACAAACCCCAATTCATCATCCCGCAATGAATATGATAAATAAAGAAATGGATAGCGACACAAATCAGGATAGGTTAAGATACCGTGGAAGGATGGTTCACATCAGGAGAAGAGTCTATTTTCAGATTTTTCACCACCTCTTCCAGAGCTGTACAGAACAAAGCCAGTCAAGGATCCAACAATCACATCTATTCACTTCCAATCATAACAGTACCAGCCCGTAAATTGAAGAAAAACGTAACTTTCACAGCTAATAAGTGGGAGCGCGTGCGCAAATAATAAAAATAATAAATAAATAAATAAGAATAACTTTTTTTCTGTAGAAAGTAGAAACTACTTCAAATACTAAAAATAGGGATCCCCAAAACGCGCCCTTCTTAAAACAGACAATCCTCGTACTTCTTTTCCCTTTGCATAGCTCAAAATAGAAAATCACCCAAAATTATCTGGAATCACAAGCAAGACAGCTAAAAACTGGACTCCGAAAGTCAACCGCTGACGACAACAGCGACGATCCAACTACTTGAGAAGAAAATTCTTATTTAAAACGATCCATAAGACTTCTAATTTCTAAACAGATCTCAACGGCAAATCAAGCAAAGCTATCTACGCCCACGGGTTTCCCAAAACACCAAAATCATGAAAGAAGGACTAAATCTGGCTTTTCAAAGCGTAAATCGATTCCCAGCATCGATTTAGAGGGACAAAAAATACAAATGAACAACGGACTAAGCGAAGCAAAACCTAAATCCGAAAAAAATCACAACAAATTTAAATTGAAAGGATACGCTTCTGCTGCTGGACTTGCGCTGCCATCAGATCGCACCACAGATCTCCGTAGAAAAACCCCCTATTTGTTCCCTCCAGTTCGGAAAAAAAATCGCTTCCGATACACTTTGAAAACGAAAACCAGGCCTTGTTGCGAAGATTGGAGCAGAAGAACTTCTCAAGCGGCTTGAAAGCAAGCAAACGAGAGAGAGATGCAAAGACAAAAGAGGAGGGAAATGGGGGTTTTGATGGAGCTGGAAAGTCAATCGCGACGAACCGTGATGGAAGCGTACACGTCAACGTGTCGGCGATCGGACATTCGAACGCAGGAAAGGCTTTGGCCGCCCGCGAGAAGGGATAACTCCCCGGAAATAAGTTCAACAAAAAAAAACTCCCCCGGAAATAAATAATGCGTCACTGCGTTGGGAAGTGAGAAAGACCGTTTTTGTACAAAAGAGGATTGAATGAAATTATTTCTTCACATTTTTTAATATAATTATTTTATTTTTTATTTATTTTTTAATAACTAAATTATCTATTTTAACTTTGAGGGATGATGTGGCAAGGGACCTCATGTGTCTGACAGGAGGACCTTTGTTTTTATTTTTTAATTTTTGTATAAACATGTAAAACTAGGTATATTTAATCTATAACAAAATTTTACTGTTTTTAGATATTTTTAAATATTTTAGTTTAAACACAATGGCATTTTTTATAATTTCTGATTCAAAAATTATGAAAAATGTCACTATATTTAAAAATAAAAAACACTTAAACTATTAAAAAATATAACTAGTTTTACATATTTATACAAAATAAAAAAAAAAGGCATTATGGCGAGATGCATGGGATTATCTCTTTCTATATTTATTCTCTTTACTGTTTATCATTATTTCTAATATATTATATTATTTTTTTAATTTAATAGCTTTTATATTAAAAACTTGTCAATCAAAAATTTTATAATTTCTTAAACCACCTTTAAGATGTGTTCATAGTGTGAAAATTTTGAACGTAAACTTTTTTGATGTATTTGATTAGGGGGTAAAACTTCTTAAAAAAAAAATTTTAATGTAAAAGTTGTCAAATTGATAACAAATAATGTAATATAATAAGAGATAATAACGATATGTAAAGAGAATCAAGTTAAATTAGATAAATTAGTTGTACCGGTAGTCGTGTATGATATTTGATAAATAATAAAATATTTTGTACGTATTTTGGTATTAATTCAATAGATAATTATTTGATATTTTCATTGTAAAAAGTGTTAGCAACAATTGAGTATTAATATTAATTTAAAGTTATTTAAATAAATTTGGTAATCTTTTGTCTCGAAATTAATTTCTATTTATTATTTATTGCTATAAAATCAAATAAGTTTGAAAGAATTTTTATATGTTGATAACGCGTTAATTAATTTGATGAATTTATCATTTAAATATATATATTTTTTGCAAATTTGGAATGATCAATAATGGGCCCATCACCAATCCAAGCATGTTAATTCAACTCGTGCAATTCAAAGCTGTTAATTTTTCTTTCAAGGCATCTGAGCAACTATGTTTTTTAATTTAACAACATTTATTCTAAAAATGTTTCAACCAAAAGTTTTATAACTTTCCAAACATACCTTTAAGATGTGTTCACAGCGTGAAATTTTTTTGAATAAAAATATTTTTGGTGTATTTGATTATGGGATAAAACTGTTTGATGAAAAAAATTTGAAGTAAAAGTTGTTAAATTGATAAAAAAAAAAATGATATGATATGATATGATATGATAAGAGATAATAATGATAAGTAAAAAAAATTAAGTTAAAATAGATAAATTAGTTATACGGGCAGTTGTGTGTGATATTTAATAAATAAAAAATATTTTGTAGATATTTTGACACCAATTTAATGGATAATTATTTGATATTTTCATTGTAAAAGGTATTTTGCAACAATTGAGTATTAATATTAATTTAAAGTTATTTAAATAAATTTGGTGATCTTTTTGTCTTGAAATTAAATTTTATTTGTTGCTATCAAATCAAATAGGTATGAAAGAATTTTTTCTATATGTTGATAGATTATTAATTAATTTGATGAATTTATCATTTAAATGTTTTTTTTTTTTTTTTTTTTTTGCAAATTTGGAATGATCAATCATGGGCCACCACCAATTCAAGCACGGTGATTCAACCCGTGCAATTCAAAGCAGCTCTTTCAAGGCATCAATTAAGAATAACTCCAGCCATCATCCATCAGATCATCCAAATCAATTATCAAGCCAGTTTCTCCATTCAGTTTTCCAAAGCTGGAAATTTCCATCAACCAACTGGTCATTAAGCCGTCCATTTAATTCCAAGGCAGAAATTTCTATTTTTGATTTGTGGTCCACTTCAATCTAACAGTCCAAGTGGTCCAAGCAAGATCATGATTTCCAGCACGTCAGAAATTTAGCCGTACCATTCAATCATCTATCCATCCAACGATGGAAAATTTCAGTTTACTATCCAATTAATTCACACCGTACATTGCTAAGAGCATGCCAAAAAGGACCGGGCCTACCATCAGTGGTCCAAAGCAGGAAATTCCAGCTGTACCATTCTAAGCTTCCACTGGCCACCGACTGCAATTACGTGCAACGTATTTGTAGTGGTAAAATCAACATAAAATTGCACCAACTTAGAGAACTGGTTTTGAAACGAAGTGGCTGCGGAGATGAAAAGAACGTAGCAATTAGGGATGTTCATGGTCAACCCGTTAACTCGCTTGTTCAACCCGTTAATAAATGAGTTTGGGTTGAGATTTTTGAATAAATGGGTTATGATCTGCCAACCCGTTCAACTATTTAATTAAATAAACGGATTAGGGTTGATGTTTCGCAACCCGTCCAACCCGTTTATTTAACTCGTCCAACCCGTTCAACCCGTATAATTCATTTAATATAATATATTATAGTATATATATAATATTTATAACAGGAATTGGCATTAAAGAGATGATTTGAGATTGGATTTGATGTTTTCAAGCCAAAATAAATTAAATTCAGGTATGTTAGCTTCAAATTATTTAATTTATTTAAATTTACAGACTTTATTGAAGATTTTTAGCATGAAAATTAGTAACAAACACAACCCGTTAACAACCCGTTAGCCCGTTTATTAAATGGGTTATAAATGGGTTAGGGTTGAGGTTTTTTAAATGGGTTAATAAATGAATTAGGGTTGAGATATATTAAATAGATTACGATTAGGATTAGACTCCAACCCGTTCAACCCGATCCGTTAACACCCCAGTAGCAATTGCGCTGTTAAAAATTACGTTTGCAATTCGGCTAAACAATAGGCGGAATTTCTGCTCTTATAAATAGGAGAGGAGGCACAGAATTTCAGAAAGGGTGAGAGCGGTGGAGAGGAAAGTGGTACAATGCACCGTTGTCAATATCAATGCAACTTCCCCCCTCTTCCGACGTAATTTTTCTCCATTGCCAATGGTACTTTTTTCAGTCCCATTCAACATGTCGTGCCACATCCCATCCAATTGTCAACATGTTCTAAAATTATACAATCATTGTTAAATTATAAAAAGCATTTCTATAGGTATTAATAAATGCATTATACTATTATATTATTTTATACAATCATTCATTCATTCATACGGTGCTATATTTCAACAGATTAAGCCTATTGAAACCAAAGGATCTAAGATTTTTGAATTAGGATTGTATGCCTATTGAAACCAAAGGATCCAAGATTTTTGAATTAGGATTGTATGGGACGAAATTTTCTATTCTTAAGACGACTTTCTAATTTTCAATAAAACTTTTCATACTTCCAATACAATTTTTCTCACTCTCAATTCATGTTACATTGTCATCTCATTTCTAAGCCTGGTTAATTCGTATATAAATCAAACAAATATTAAATTAATTTCATATATTTATGAGTCTAGGGCCATGCGCACCTTGGATTTAGGGTGAGTCTTGATTTCCTAACTACACATACTATTCTAAATGCAATTAGTAGTTTGGATTTCACAATCATCAAGAATTTTAGTGGGTGGTTCCGTAGGAGTATTAGCTTTTTGCTAAATAATTTTGGTTAACTTCGAGGCATAAAGTCACATAGCAATAGGCGGTATAGGCAAAACCTGTGGGGGATTAAAACCTTACATTTTAAAGTGTAATATACTTTATCTTTATTCCATTTGTTAAAATCTTACCCTATTAAGATTTTGAAGAATTTGAATGAAAAATAATGTATTTCCAGTATATATTTTCTTCTCCTAGATGAAGGTTATATATACACTTTTACATCTTGAAATAAGGAGTCAAAATCTATTCTAAGTAAAGAATTACATTGCTACCTAACATTTGCTAGTTGTATCTATCAAATCCTACAATTACATTAGTGATTGATTTTGATAGCTCAATCTAACACCCTCCTCGAGGTGGTGTATAGATATCTATCATGCCCAACTTGTCAATCACTCCTTTAAATGGTTTACTTGAGATAGCCTTTGTGAGTGTATCAGCTAACTGACTTTTAGAGAGTACAAAAGGAAATTCAATGATCTTCTTCTCTAGCTTTTCTTCGATGAAATGTCAATCAATGTCAATCTATCTTAACATGCTTGGTTCAATCATGTTGTACAAGATCTTGAGCAATCTCTATAGCTACTTTATTATCACAATAAAGCTTCATAGATTCTTCAGGTTTTACCTTCAATCCCTTAAAGACATTTTGAATCCATAGTAAATCACACACTCTATCGGCCATGACCCTAAATTTTGCTTCTGCATTAGACCTTGCTACTACCTTTTGTCTCTTATTCCTCCGAGTTACAAGTTTACCATCTATAAAAGTGAGATACCTTGATGTGGACTTCTTGATTGTTCTTCGCTTGGAGCATGCATGAATTGGCTTATAGTACTCACAACGTATGCAATATCAAGATGTGTATGAGTTAAATAAATCAACTTTCCTACCAACCATTGATACCGCCCTTTATTAGTTGGGACTTAGTTTGGATAAATCCCAAGATAATGGTTCACCTCAATTGGAGTTTCAGCGGGCTTGCAAGCCAACATTCCAGTTTCAGACAAAAGATCGCACATACTTCCTTTGGGATAGTGAGATTTCCTATCTTAATCTTGCACTTCAATTCCTAAGAAATACTTAAGATGCCCTAAGTCCTTCATTTCAAATTCTATAGGTAAATACTTTTGTAAGGTTTCCATTTCATTTTGATCACATCTTGTAAGAACCATATCATCAACATATACAATTAAGATTGTTACCTTCCCTTTTTGTGTTTAACAAAGAGTGTATGATTAGAATTACATTGTTTGTATCCAACCACCTTCATCGCATATGAGAACCTCCTAAACTAGGCTCTTAGGGATTGCTTGAGTCCATATAATAATTTTTTAATTTGCAAGCATCTCTTTTTGATGACGTTTAATGAGGGATCCAAGGTGGTAGCTCCCTATAGACCTTCTCTTCCAAATATCTATTAAGAAAAATATTTTTCACATCAAATTGTCACAGAGGCCAATCCCTATTTTCCATAAGAGAAGGACTTGAATGGTGTTGAGCTTTACCACTGGTGCAAAAGTCTCTTGATAATCGATTCCATACTTTTGGGTATATCCTTTGGCCACTAATCTCACCTTATATCTTTCAATGCTCCAATTTGCTTTAAGCTTGATAGTATACACCCATCGACACCCAATTGCCTTTTTTCTTTCGGTAGTTTGACAATCTCCCAGGCGAAATTTCTCTGTAGTGCTTACATTTCCTCGTCCTTGGCTTTGACCCATCACGGGTTGCTTAAAAGCTTCCTGCACATGACTAGGAATAGATACTCCAAACAATTATTTAATGGTTAGTGCATTTGACTTAGAGATTCTATAGGTAGACATCTAGTTACTAATGGGATATTTCACAATAGACTTAACATTAGGTTCATATTGCTTCTTTAGTATACCCCTATTTATTCTTTGTGGGTAACGAGGTTCCATGGTTTCAGGTATGTCTATTTTAGCAATATCAAATTCAGTAGGGTTTACATTAATGGAAGTATTTGGTTCCTGGAAGTCCTGTGAAGATCTTTTTATTACAGGTGTTAAGCTAGGCAAACTCATATCTTCGTCTTCCATATTCCCTCCATCTTCATTTATAACCTGGGAAGGTTTGTTTGAGAGATCGAGAACATTCCTTTTTGAAGCAACTTTCCTCAATTTATTTCTACATCCTCAATATCTTCTAATATTCTACTCACCCTGAATGCATCTCGATCCTCTTCTATCAGCTTCTCCTCTTGAAGAGGATAAGTTGTGCTCGTTCTTGGGTAGTAGCGTTCTAATTCTCTGAAAGAAATATCTAAAGATACATGCAATTTTTGGTAATGAGGATCATAACACCTATAACCTTTTTGGAAGTTTGAGTACCTAATAAAAACAAACTGCTTAGTATAAGGATCTAACTTACCTCGAAATGCCTTTGGGACATTAATGTACACAGTACACCTAAACACTCTTAGTTTGAGATTCGGGACGTGCCATGGAGAAAAACAACTATACTTTCTACTGTGGAGTCTAAAATCCTGTCACCCGAGAAGGTACTCGATTAATAAGATACACTGCAGACCTCATGACTTTCCCCCCAATAGAATTGAGGCATATTCATTCGAAATAAGGAGACACACACAGCTTCCATAATCTATGAATTCTTCCATTCTGCAAAACCATTTTGTTCAGGTGTATAAGTACAAGAGGTGTTGTGTCAAATTTCTTATTGTTGTAGAAAATTTCTAAGGGAAGTATCTACTAGTTCCATGACATTATCTGTTTGCTAAACTTGAATCCTCCTTTGATATTGTGTATCTACTATGTTATAAAATCTTGAAAAGCTTTAAAACATCACTTTTTCTTAAGCAATGAAATCCAAATCATCCAAGTACACTCTTCGATGAATGTAACAAAGTATCAAGCCCTAGAAATAGATGGAATTTTTACCGGGCCCCAAATATCAAAATGAATAACATAAAGGGTTCTAAGCATCTATTCAAACTAGGAAAATAAGGTACACAATGACTTTTAGCTAATTTTCACACATAGCACTAAAATTCCAGAATATTTAAACTAGAAAACAAATTTGGTGTTAACTTATTAAGATATCCAAATGACAAATGCCCTAATCTCCTATGCCACAGCCATATCTTTGTTCGGGTTTTATCCTCTGCACTTGTTTGAAATGTGCTCCCAACTTTCTTTCCCCCTTCTCCAGTCAATTCTAGATAATATAATTTGCCCTTCTTAACACCATAGCTAAGAGTCTTCTATCTCAAGAAATCTTGGAAAAATAAAAGGAAGGCCAAAAAGTTATGGTACAATTTAATGAGGAAGTTATTTGACTAACTAACAAAAGATTGTACTCAAGTGAAGAAACAATCAAAATATGGTTCAGAATGAAAACAAGTGATGTTTTCATTCAAAACAACAGATCCTTCTCCAATAATCGGAGAAGTACAGCTAGTTGCGATGGAAATAGTTGATTGAGATAATGGACTAATAATTTGGATGTTACTAGGGTACTTAATCATGTGGTCGGATGCACGTAAATCAATTGTTCAGTATTATTCTTAGTAACAGTAGAAAAAACATTCACGTTACCTAGATATGTTGCATTAGTTGTGGGAGGGGTTACCTCTTCAAGATTTGGTTTTTCATCTGTATGCGTGCTCACCATCACCTTCCTTATCTTTTTCCTGGACTTCTTTGAGAAATCTCACCATTCCTGATGTCTAATAAACTCATAGGAGTGTTGCTTGGAGTGACCAATTTCACCACAATGACTACAAGTGAAATTGTTTTGCTTTTTTCCCTTTTGGCCCTCCTATCATTGGTCCTTGTGGAACTTGACTAGTAAGCATGACTGAACTTTATGGGATAGGCCGTGAGATTCCCATAGCTTGCCTCTATTGCCATTCTCTTTCAACATAGGCATGTGCACTCTCCAAGTCCAACTTTGGATCCTTCCGAGTATCTCCTCACGAACTTGATCATATTCATGATCAAGACCTGATGTAGGATGGGTAAAGAAGAAGGTAAAAGAAAAAGGAAGGAACTTCTAGAAATGAGATGCGAAGAAAAAAGTAGAAAGGATAGATGAAAAAGGAGAGAGGAACAAGTAGAAGAAGAACTAGAGAATAACTTTTATAAATCTCAAAACTAATGCCCCTTTAGAGCTTACAAGGGCTATATTTATAGGTAAACATCCACATAATCTTAGAAAATAAAATCTTTCTAGAAAAGAAAATTGTATATTTTAAATAAAATTCTTAAGGAAGTAAACTTAAAATAGATATATTCTTATTTTTAATGGATTCTAAAATATCCTAGAAAAATCCTTCTAGAAAAGGAAATTGTATATTTTAAGTAAACTTCTTAAGGAAGTAAACTTAAAATAGATACATGTTTATTTTAAACAGATTCTAAAATATCATAGGAATCTTCTAATATCTTTCAAAAATAGTAAAATAAAATCTTTCTAAAATATCATAGGATTATTTCCTCTTTACAAGATTCTTGCGCCTAAAATAGACAAATTTAAAATATTGCTTTCTATTTTCATTAATTCTCTTCGGCTTCGAAAAACTCGCTTTCGTAGAGTTCTGACTTTGATACTACTCAAGAACATGTGGATCCAAGTGGCGTAGGTCATCTTTAGTAAACCACATAGCATCAGAATCAAGCTTGTTTTTTCACTTGACAAAAAATCTTTGCATAATGGCTGATCCAATAGTAACAAGTTCATCTTGTAGGATATTCTATATCTGATCTAAAAAAGTAGATGGTACTCGTGGAAGTATAGGCACATGTGGTGATAATGAACTATTATCTGTTGAAATTTCTGCAGACAAACTTGGAGGCTCAAAAGTATCTCGGTAAGAAAACAAATCTTCTATATTGAAAGTAGAACTGATTCCTATATTTGAAGGCAAATCAAGTTCATATGCATTGGATCCTAATTTTTTTAAAACACAAAAAGGACCATTGGCTCGTGCATTCAACTTTTTAAAAGAATTTTTAGGATATCTTTCTGGACATACACAAACTATGACATAATCCCTAACATCAAACTCTTATTTTTTTCTATGAACATCTGTAGCAAGCTTATAATTTCCATTGCTTAGAGTAATCTTTCTTATAATATCAGCATGAACATCTCGAATGTGTTGAGCAAAAGATTCAGATGGGAGTATCAATGGGTAAATGAATTAAATCGATGGGAGCTCGAGAAATATAACCATAGATAATTTCAAAAGGAGATTTTTCAGTAGAAAGATTGACTAAATTATTGTATGCAAATTCGGCAATAGCCGATACAGAATCCCAAGTTCCAATATGTTCTCCCACCAAAGTCCTAAGAAGATTTTTCAAACTTCGATTGACTACCTCAGTTTGGCCATCAGTTTGTCGATGAAAAGCAAATGAAAATTTCAATTTGGTACCCGAGAGTTTCCACAATGTTTTCCAAAAATAGCTCACAAATTTAACATCCGATCAGAAATGATGAAAGTTGGCAAACCGTGAAGCTAAATAATTTTTCTAAAGAATAATTTTGCAATATATGAAACATCAGCAGATTCAGTACATGGGAAAAAATGAGTCATTTTCGAAAATCTATCAACTACTACATGAATTGAATTAAATCCTCGAGAGGTTTTAGGCAATCTGAGAATAAAGTCCTTACTAATGTCTTACCAAGGAATATATGGTACAGGTAGAGGAGTGTATAATTCAATGTTTCTCTTTTGAGATTTAATAAGTTGACATGTGTGACACTATGAAACAATTCTTGACACGTCTCTTTTCAGTGTAAGCCAATAAAATTTATCCTCAACTAATGAAATGATTTTATTCCTACCAAAATGACCAGTAATACCTCCAAAATGTAATTCTCAAATTAAAAAGTCTCGAAGTGATGTATTCGGAATACATAACTTTATTCCTTTAAATAAATATCCATCATGAATCACATAATCATTACGATTTTCATTTTGTGTTTCATGAAAAATAATTCCAAAATCAGTGCATGGTGGATATTCATTTTTCAACCTATCAAATCTAACAACTTTAACATCCATAGTATGAAGAATAAGTGAGACACGATTGAGAGCATCTGTAGGTTTGTTCTCAATTCCAGCATGATATTTGAGAATAAATGTGTATTCTTGCAAAAACTCAATCCATTTTGCATGACTAGCACTTAATCGTTTTTGTGATTGCAAATACTTCAAAGTCATGTGATCTGAATACAATACAAATTCATGAGACAGCAAATAATGCCTCCAAAATTTAAGTGCTTGCACAACAACATAAAATTCTTGATCATATGTTGAATATTTTTTTTAGTTTCATTGAGTTTTTGAGAAAAGTATGCAATTAGATGACCTTCCTGGCTCAAAACACCCCCAATCCCAACTCCTGATGCATCACAAGAAATTTCAAAAACTTTGGTAAAATTAAGAAGTTGCAATACATGTTTCTCAGTCATTTTCTTTTTAATCTTCTTAAATGTTCTAGATGCAGAAGTTGACTATTGAAATTCTTTATTTTTTAAGCAATCTGTGATAGGTGTCATGATTGTACTAAACCCTTTAATGAAGCACCTAAAAATGCAGTTAAACCGTGAAAACTTCGCACCTTAGAAATTGATATGGGTTCTGGTCATTCCCTAATGGCTTTTACCTTTGAGAGATTCATAGAAATTTCATTAGCTGATACCACAATCCTAAGAAAATCACTTGATTTGTCAAAAAATAACATTTCTTGAAGTTTACAATGAACTTTTCAGATCGAAGCGTCTCAAGAATAATTTTTAAATATTGCAAGTGTTCTTCCTTAAAACGACTATAAATGATAATATCATCAAAATAGACTACCACAAACTTTCTAATGAAGGGTTAAAATACTTGGTTCATGATTCTCATAAATATATTTGGGGAATTTGATAGTCCAAAAGGCATAACCAACCATTCAAACAATCCATCTTGAGTTTAAAAAGCAGTTTTTCATTCATCCCCGTTCTAATTCAAATTTGATGGTATTAACTTCTAAGATCTATCTTAGAGAACATTGTGCACCAGTCAAAAGATCTAACATATAATCAAGTCTTAGTATAATAAATCTATACTAATTCTGTTGATCGCACGACTATCAACACACATTCTCCAAGATCCATCTTTTTTAGGGGTTAATAGAGCTGGTACAGCATATGCGCTAAGACTTTCACAAATAAACCCCTTATCAACCAGTTCAGTTACCTGCCTTTTTAATTCAGCATGCTCATTATGATTCATACGAAAATGATACAAATTTGGTAATTGAGATCCTAGTATAAGATCAATAGCGTGTTGAATATCCCTCATAGGTGGAAGCCCATTTAGTAATTCATTAAGAATCACATCTTTGTATTCTTTCATTAATTCTCGGATTTCAGGTAATGCTGCATTAGTCTCATGAAGAACAGTATTTATTTCATCTTTGGTTACTATAGCTAAAATGAGTCATGAATTTCGTCCTTTTTTAAAAAATTATTTTCTTGTAATAATATGCAAAGGTCATTTTTCAAATCAATCAACTGGAGACTCTTTGTGAGATCTATCACTTTTTTTAGGTTTAGCAGGCTTCAAAAGGATATTTTTTCCATTGTGCTTAATAATATAGGTATTTGGTTGCCCATAATAGATTACTTTTAAGTCATATAGCCATGGACGACCAAGAAAAATATGAGCCACATTCATGGGTAGCACATCACACTAAATATAATCAGAATAATCACCCATCGATATAGGAACCAAGCATCTTTCATTAATAGGAAGTGTAGTTTTGTCTACTCATGCTACACGATATGGATGAGGATGTGGTTCAGTCTTCAAATTCAATCTGGCTTTAGCTGATTTAGCAATCACATTCATAGAACTACCTCTATCTATAATAATCTTGCACAGTGTATTCCCACATTTAAAAAATTGATAAAATATATTTGTACGTCTCCAATCACTATTTGAAAAAAAGTAGTTAAAATACAAAGCACAACATTTAATTACGAGTACTCATTATAGCTATAGTCTCCATCAAGTTCACAATCCGATGGTTTCTCAAAAGTTTCAGCCACTTGATCAATGGTTACATCTTCATGATCCTCTACACGATTAATTGTGAGTGTATGATGAGGATATTGTGATGCAATTTGACCTTTACCTCCATAATGAAAATATAGACTATTAACCCGCTTACCAATGACATCAAATCGAGAAACTGGATTACTCTTTTCCTTACTTGTGTATTGTTCAGGTAATGACTTAGTTGTTCCTTGAAAAGACGTTAGATTATCTCTCCAGTTTGTGGAATTAAACATTTGTTAGTGAAAGATTTTTGAAAAATTTTCAATTCTAGAGCTTTATAATATGCGTCTTCCACAGAAACAACTGAATGCAATTTCAATAAAGTTTTGATTTTTGGTTTCAGGCCATTGATAAACTTTGTTCGTATAACCCAAGGATCTTCCCGTATTCTACATTTCATTGTTAAATCTTCAAACTTATTAAGATAATCAGTTACACTTAATGATCCTTGTCTCAAGTTAATTAGTCGTTCCAATGGTTGAGTCTGATGATATTCGGGAAGATACTTCTCTTTCAATTTAGTTTTCATTTCAGCCCATGTAGTGATAGGTACTCCTACACGTTGACTTTCATCTAGAACTCCTTGCTAATAGTGTTTGGAAGACCCAACAAGTTTCATTTTTGTAAATTTTAATCGTTGAGCATCATCTATATCATACCAATAAAAAAAATCTTCCATGTTTGCCAACTAATCTAAGAACGTATTAGGGTCTAGTTGACCGTTATAACTAGGAGCATCTACCTTGACTTGTTTTGCCACCAAAGAATTATCAGTAACGTTCCGTTATTATTGTGGAAAAGATATATTATAATTTCTCTGGTGGTTCTCATGCCTAAAATTGTTTACAAAACCAATTTCATAAAAATTATTGTCATCTTTATGATTATCCGAATTTGTATGCGTTTTTGGAATATGTGAATGCTTTGGGTTATGATGACCTCTAGCATGCATGTTTGGATTTAGGCGAAGACCAGTTATGATAAGAGAGCTACTAGAAGCATGAGTATTATGTGATTGATCATTTCGAAATGAATGTCCTGTCTCAGTCATAGGACGTTTTTCAACAATTTTAGCAACCTGTTTACTGAGGAAATGAGAGATTGAATGGAAGATGTTGTTTCTTTTTAGAAATCTTCTTGCTTTTGGGCCAAGTTATCACAAAGGGTTGTTAAAGATTCAAATTGATTATCAATGGAATTGAATAAAGCTTCGAGTTCGGCATTCAATTCAGCATTAATAGGCATGGTGACTCAAAATTCAACTTATGCTGATATAGAAAAGACTTACTAGTAAGAATGATTTTTAAAAAAAGTTCAAATGCAAAGAACTTGATTGAAACAGATATGAATTAAGTACTTTCAACTAGAGAAAATGTATCTATTGAGGTCCAATCTTACCAAGTTTAGCAAGAGACAACTTGAAAAATGACTTCAGCAACTTTTTAGCAATATCTTTGTGATGACCAACAGGTTATTGTAATGGCAGCAGTAAGCAGCATCGAACAACTACAAAATAGACAACAATGATAATACTAGTTCGTAAACAGCGAATAGGACTAGAATGGGCAGTAGTGATTTGTAGATCGCAGTAGTTTGTTGATAGCAAATAATAATAGAAATTGGGTGAAAATAGTACCAGGTTTGGCTATGATACCAATTGATGTAAGATGAGTAGAGAAGAAGATAGAAGAAAGAGGAAGGAACCTCTAGAGATGAGATAAGAAGAGAAGAAAAAAAAAGTAAAAAGAACAGATGAATAAGAAGAGAAGAACACGAACAAGTAGAAGAAGAACTAGAGAACACTTTTATAAATCTCAAAACTTATGCCCCTTTAGAGCTTACAAGGGTCGTATTTATAGGTGAACATACCACCTAATCTTAGAAAATGAAATCCTTTTAGAAAAGAAAATCGTATATTTTAAGTAAACTTCTTAAGAAAGTAAACTTAAAATAGATAGATGCTTATTTTAAACGGATTCTAAAATTCCTAGAAAAATCCTTCTAGAAAAAGGAAATTTTATATTTTAAGTAAACTTCTTAAAGAAATAAACTTAAAAAAGATACATGCTTATTTTAAATAGATTCTAAAATATCTGAGGAATCTTCCAATATTTTTTAAAAATAACAAAATAAAATCTTTCTAAAATATCCTAAGATTATTTCTTCTTTACAAAATTTTTGTGCCTAAAATAGATAGATTTGAAATATTGCTTTCTATTTTCATTAAGACCACTTCGAAAAATATGGACCTTAAGTCTCGTCATAGTTAAGTGAACCTCTAGAAACCCTTCAATTATTCCTTCTTGTGTTGCGGTACGGTGATCAATTTCCTGAAATATGACAATAAGCTCATTATAATAAGTGGATAGAGGTCTACCATTTTGCATGGTTGAAAAAGACTTTTGATTTAATTCGAAAAGCCTTATTTCATCATATCCAACATAGAACTTCCTTGATACAGCCTCCCAGATTTCAAATGCTATTGAGAGCCAAATAAAATGTTACAACAAGTGTGGACTCATTGAGTCAATGAGCTAGCTCTTCACCTTATGATTTTCGATGATCCGAGTCACATAGCTTGGATCATTTGGGGCTGGTTTTGGTGTTTCTCCAGTGAGGAAGCCAAATTTGTTTCTACCCCAATCTGCATTTCTATCAATTGAGACCATGGAGGGTATTTGGTTTCATCAAGTATAAGACTAGTAGGGAAAGAGGATGTGTCTTGTTGAATAATGATGGACGACATAGGATTGTTTGACCCTGTTGGAATAATGGGATTTATTTCTTAGGGGACAATGGGATTCATTTCTGGGGGATTCATTTCTAGTGGAAGATTGCTGGAAAAAAAATTAGTTGACTAACTTTTCGAGAGCAAACCCGCTCTGATAAGATGAAGAATTCAAATGGAAAAGAATATATTTCCAGTATATATTTTCTTCTCCTAGATGAAGGTTACATATGCACTTTTACTTCTTGAAATAAGGAGACAATATAGGAAACAAAACCTACCTAAGTAAAGAATTACATTATTTTGACACCTCAATCCAATAGATTTAAAATTTTTTATAATATAATTTAATTTCATATATTTATCCTCTCTGAAATAATATTATGGCTTCTCCCCTCAGGGATTTTGCCCTTCTCCTTCTTTAATCTATTTTAAGTTTAGGGAAATAATATTAATTATGCCCTCTCATATCAGTTTTTCCCTAATTTCCTAATCTATTTTAGGTCCTAGCAATTGATTGAGAATAATAACTGCCTGTGCTATAAAGTTCCTTCAACAAAATACTTTCCAAGCTACAATTTCCTGGAGTGCAAACCCAACGCCAATGAGTCGTATACTCAGAGTATTATGGAATCGTTTATACTCATTAAGGATAGAGGGACCCCATTAGAAATATATAAATTTGGACCACTATCAAGAGGATTCCACGACCATATCACAGTAGATTACTTCATTGAGATAGCAGCAACTGAAGGGAGGCGGCTCGGAAATAGATCCAACTAATTTATTTGCTAGTTAAGGAGGAAAATTACAATTTGTATTGGGGAGTTCAAATTTGATAGAATGTTCAAAGTGAGGTCAACCTATAGGTTGACAAGAACATAGCTTAAGCATGACATGGAAAGAAAATCATTTTCTTCGATTGGAGGCTGCTCACAAATTCCTTACCAACAGAATCAAATCTTCTGAAAAGTGGGGAATAAATCAACTCCTCTTATCTCATTTGTCAAAATGGAACTAAAGATGCTCTGCACTTCTTTTGGAGTTGTGAAAAAATGAAGCTAATTCTATGACATTCCATGTTTGATTGTGTTAGGGGCGAAACATTTACAGGAATAAAGGATATTATCTCCCAACTTTCAGCTATAAGGAACCATATGACGCTAATATATTATATCCAAATTTGTTGCAGAATATGGCACATTAGAAAAAAGCATTATGCAGAAGGAATTCAACCTCAATTCGTGGATATATATCTTTGGTGCGTGGAACTATGACAGCAATACAAGTATGAAAACATCTTAACTAATAATGGTTTTATAGTGCAGGACAATTCTTCACAGTGGCAAAAATTGAGAAGAAGTCGTCTTAGACTAAATGTCGATGAGAGAAGGAGACTTGAGAGTAATATAATTGGCTTTGCAGTAGTTTTGTAGGATAATCTAAGAAGATGTATTGCTACAGAATGTTGGGCAAGACTAGGCATTATTACCTCCCTAGTGATGGAAGTGATGGCATTGCGGATGGGAATGACTTGGCTAACATAAATGCAGATTGATAATATTTTAGTTTTATTGCGGTAATAATGCCTAGTCTTGCGGATTAGTTTCATTATTACAAAACTAATCCGCAATACCATCACTAATATTTCTTTATATAAATAAAGCAAATATTTCCCCCTGCTTTTCCATGCACTTTTCCATATGACTACCCTACATTATTATTATTTATTTAATTTTTACATATAATTACCTTATCTATTTTAATTTTATTTCATATACTTTTTTAATCATGATTGTTATCATATCACATTATTATCCTCTCTATTTCAATTTTTTTTTCCAAATTTGTCCTAATCTCAATTACAAAAAAGTTTATACAGTGAAAAAAGGTAAATTCCTTTGCAAAAATAGGAAAATAAACACTTAGAAATATATTTAAGTTATAGAGATAAAGATGTCGTCTATGCGGACGATAGCACATACGATAGCATATAGGGGTGGGAATCGGGGCTAGTCGACCCATGACCTGCCCCGCCCCGACCATGTTTAATACCGGGGCGGGGCGGGTCAGTTTTTTGATGATTTTAAAGAAAGGCGGGTCGGGGCAAAATTTGGTTTTTTAACAGGATGGCGGGGTGGGTCTGGGCGGACCTACCTGCTGACCCGTTTTCTGATATTTTACATTAAAAAGAAAAACCTCATTCAATGCTAATATTCATGTTTTATTTAATTATTTATATTTACTTTGACTGATAAATAATAAATTCAAGCATATAGTAGTTAAATTTAATATAAATTTTTCTTTATACTTGATAGTTTTATAAATTTTTAAAAACTTCTTACTTGACCTGCAGTTTTTTACCCGACCCGTTGACCCAATACCAACCCGAATTTTGTCCCGAGACCTAGTAGAAAAAAGTAAGGGTCAAACCGACCTTGTTCCGACCCGGTATAAAATAAGGGTCAAACAAGATTTTTGAAAAGGAGGGTCAGGGTTGGGCACACCCTGACCCGCATCGACCCACCCCGATTCCCACCCCGATTCCCACCCCTAATAGCATATATACGACTAATATTTCATAAGATACCCACCTCCATCTTTATAAACACCTATTGCATCAAACTTATTATACCCTAGTTGAGATTCATGTAGTTGCCGCTTAAATGACCAAATAATTGATATAATCATGTATAGAGTGTTAGGAGAATAAAAAATTAGAAATATAGTTAAGTTGTAGAGAAAAAGATATCGTCCATATGGATGATAAAATATACGAAAAATCATCAACTAAGAGATATCTCGGTTGGACACTACAGGTGGCTTGAATTGAAGAGGTCAAGGGTTCAACCTTTGGGGTTACAAAAATCATTCTCCAAGTAACAGGGGTTCTTATTTAATTCCCCCTATATGGTGGGGGTATTTATAAAAATTCACACTATATGGGGGTATTTATAAAAATTCACTTTATAGTGTGAGGGTTGTAAAAGAACTAGTTTGTAATATCAAATTTTATAATATGTAAAAATGTGAATAAAAAAAGATAGATGAAAAATCTTTTCATATGGCATAGGATAACCATCTCTATATTTCTAGATACTTATAATATGGAACGTACTATATCCAATCGAAATATGTAAAAATGTGAATAAAAAAAGATAGATGAAATTTTTTTTCATATGGCATAGGATAACCATCTCTATATTTCTAGATACTTATAATATGGAACGTACTATATCCAATCGAAATATGTAAAAATGTGAATAAAAAAAGATAGATGAAAAATCTTTTCATATGGCATAGGATAACCATCTCTATATTTCTAGATACTTATAATATGGAACGTACTATATCCAATCGAATATACGTAATTTTTGTACCCTATCTATCCTATTCAATAACTATAATTTGTGCTATCCTCACTTAAGTTGCACCTCATTTTTCATTAAAAAAAAAGCTGCACCTCATTTTATTTTTATGTTTTTCTTTTTTGATTTTACAATCAAATAATTATCATTTTAGCAAACCATGAGAACAAAAAGCTTTTTGACTCTAGAAAAAAATCTCTTTGATTTTGGTGAATTCTACGTTACTTAGCACCATCAATTAAACACGTGAGAATTTATATTTTAATTTTTCTCCAATAATGATCTTGTTAAGTTGGCTTAAAATAAACTTATTTTAGGCTAGCCTAATGCATCTATTTTTTAAAAAAAATCATGAAATTGTTTTTCATGTATATATAATTCATATGCTAATTTTTATAATTTTTGTGTATTTGTACATATTTTTATTTTCGAAAATCACCATTTTGGAGGGATATTCAAGTCATCTTCACCTCCCCAAATTGGTGAAATCTGAGAACTGAAAAATACGTATTTAAAAATTGTAAAACTTGGTATATAAATTGAAGACACTTAAAAAATAATTTTGTAAAAAATTTTAAAAATAAAAATAAATTATTAGGCCTGCCTAAAATAAGACCTAAGAAGATCCCTTTTGTGTATCTAGATGACATATAAGTTATGTTGTAGCTTTTCTATTGAGCTCATCTTGACGATGATGTGAAATTCACTGCACACAATGAATTAAAATCATTTGCTTACTTAAAAAGCTAAATTTCATTCAAATTTTTTTCGCTGGGATTGTTCATTGGCGTATTAACTCTATGCATCAGATTCATTCATTTTCTCTGCAGCTGAAAGGAAACTACCCATTACAGACTAGTTATTTTTCAAAAATTAAAAATAAATATCTAAAATACCTCAAAAATTTATGCACATGTTAAATACACCTAGATTAAGAATGTTATAAAAAAAAATTTCAAAAAAAATATAAAAAAATAAGTATATGCACCCGGGAGCAGGGAGCGCTTCCTGCTCCCGGGTGCAACAAATCAGGTCCCGGTTGGGTGATCTCTCCAAATTTGTATCACTGATAAGCTATGTAAAGATTGATGGGTCCAAGATGTTATATTACTATAAAAAAGAAGAAGAAGAAGAAGAAGAAGTGTTGGTAGCCACCATTTGAAAAATGTGTAAAATAAAAGTTATTATAATTTTTTATTTATATTTGAAATTAAAGCTTAATTTTCTACCGTAAAAAAGATTAATTTTCTACGTTGTTCAAAATATAGTTTCCATGAGAATTAATGGAATCCGTATCCAGTGCACACATGTGGGTCACCTATTTTTTTTCTTTTAATTTCTTTTACATCTTTATGCGGGTCCAAACGCATAAGAAATGGCTTATTTTTATTTTAAAATTTGAATTAATATGTTTTAAAACATCAAATATAAGTATTATAGACGTGGAAACACTTTGCTTTGTCTTGCGTATAAAATTGAAAAATAAACTGATAAAAATGGTGAAGCACCAGTGTATACGAAACTAGGGGCGCAACTTGGGCTTATGAAACTCGAATTCACCTTGGTCCTAACTCTAACCCTAACTCTAACCCTAACCCTATTTATAAAATCTAAACTCTAACCCTATTTTTGAAAATCGGGTTCGATTGAGTTTCGGGTTAGAATTTATATTTATTAATGTACCTTTTCTTTAAGAGTAATAAGTTTAGAATTTCATAGAAATATATAATAATATGTAGTCAAACTATAGATTTTTTAAAAATAGCAATATAAAGAACATTTTTAGAAAAAATTTAACATACGAATAAGCAAAATTAATGGATGTAAAAGTAAATAATAGAAATAAAAGATAAATATGAATGGAAATAATATATTTTATTTATAATATAACTACGATATGTCAAACATGTATTTAGATATAAATATAAATAACATAAATATGCAAAATATAAATAATTATTGTTTAAATATTATGTACGTAATATATTTTATAGTAAATATAAAAGAAAAAATCGGGATCGGATTCTTAGGCTTCGGGCGAACTTGAACCCTAGCCCTATCATATTTACAAATCGGGTTCCTTGACTTCGAGTTGTCAAAAAAGTAAGTTCAGACACCGTTTAAAATCAGGTTCGGTGGCTCAACCCGGCCCAAGTTGTACTCCTACACGAAACCTAACTACACACAGGTACACTTAATTGGTGCTCATGTAAACATTTTTGTTAAATGAGAGCATAGCCTCAATACTCATGCTTAGATTGCTTAAGCTTAAGTTTGCATTATCTTTTGTTTTATTTTTTGCCCAAGCAAGAAGTTTTTACATGTGAAATTTTCCATTTTCTACTTTTAATTTTTTAAAATTTCAAAATAAAAATAGTCATTTTCATATGCCAACACATGAAAATGGATGAGTTTTTCATTTTGAAAATTTTAAAAATGTAACATATAAAAATTTAGGTGTGTTTGGAAAGTGGCGAAACTTTTGATGAAAAATTTTTAAATGGGTAAAAAATGATTTAATATGATAGGGATAATAATATGAGTAAAGAGAATAAAGTTAAAATAGACAGTCTAATATACAGATAATTATATAAAAATTATTGAAAAGTAGCACAGTTGCATGGGAAGATGTTAAAAAAAATAAAAAATAAGATAGTTATAAAAATTGAAAAATTTTGGTTGGAAAATTTTTTATTTACCCTACACTCCATTCATGTATAAAAAGTTCATGCTTGGCCCACATTTAATGAAAAATAAAAATAAAAATCTGGGCAATGCGAGTGCAAACATTGAGACTATGCTTATGTTTGCATTAAACTGAAATTCATAAAGCTTTGCCATAATTTAATGAATTTAATGGTAAATCCAAAATTGTAATCACTTGCCATAGCCCTTGCGTCCACGTGGTAATCGGGAGTGGCTAAAATTCAGCCTACCCCAGTTCAAATCCTCTCCCATCCATGAGAATTTTTCATAATTCATAATTTAGCTTCCATTTATCGGAGTTTTCATAATTTCATCTTTTTGAGTTGAGATATTGTACTGTATTTTCTTCCATTGTGCGAAGGAAGTGAATGTGCCATAATGTCCCAATGTATAATGATGTGCGGGGTAGGAGGTCAGAGTTAGCAGTTGGACAGAAAAACATCGGGTCCACACTTGTACAAAGTAAACTGAAAAAATGTGAAAAAATTGGTGAAAACGTTTTTGAAATTGATAAAATAATAATGTGATAATTAATATGATCCGGTAATGATTAAAATTTAATAGAATTAGAATAGATAAGATATTTGTATTTAAAATGTGAAAAATAATTGTAAAATAGTGCAATTGTAACGGAAAACAATTTTTGAAAACAATTTTTTTTGTTAAAAAAATTTCCAGACAGGCCATATTGTGCGCGCACATAATGCTGACCCACACATAAATATATTATTTAAGCAAATTTAACCTATCAATTACTCTGATCGCGATTTTTTGGTCCCATTATATGATAAAGATGTTAAATAGTTCGACAATTGGTTTGTATTGCATCATTTAACTGGTTAGGGTTCTGGTTTTTTGCTCCCGGGAGCAAAAAACCAAAACTGCTCCCGGGTGCAAAAAACCCATTTTTTTTTATTTTTTTTTTGAACTTTTTTTCATAGAACTGTTAATCTAGGTGTAACTAATACGTGTATAAATTTTTAACATTTTTGGAGTATTTTAGATATTTATTTTTGATTTTTGAAAAACAGTGGCATTTTAGGTAATTTTAAATTACGAAAATGCCACTGATTTTCAAAAATAAAAAATAAATATCTAAAATACCCCAAAAATGGTAAAAATTTATACACGTGTTAGGTACACCTAGATTAAGAATGTTAAAAAAAAAAGTTCAAAAAAAAATAAAAAAAAATGGGTTTTTTGCACCCGGGAGCAGTTTTGGTTTTTTGCTCCCGGGAGCAAAAAACCAGAACCCATTTAACTGGGCGTAACCTGCACGAAAGGAGGACCCCTTCTGATTTTGACTTGTACTCCAACGCCATCGTCCGCTGACTTGGACTGACAGCAGCCAGAGGGCATCGGGCATGCCGGCGATTGCTTGGGGACTAAGGAAGCCTCATTTTATTTATTTATTTATTTATTTTTCGAGGGTGGGGAAGGAAGCCTCGTGCTGTCAATTCATCCATTCTGTTCATATGCTGGCAAAACCACAAGTACATATTATTAAACTAGGGTGTAAGGGGAGGACTTTGATCCTGTGCTCCGGTGCTGCATGTTGCCGGTCACGTACATATTTTTTTTTAAATTTTTTTCATAAATTTGTTAGCCCAAATGTATTTAACGTATTTATCAATTTTTACCATTTTTGGAGTATTTTAGATATTTATTTTTTATTTTTGGAAACCTAAAATGCCACTAATTTTTAAAAATAAAAAATAAATATCTAAAATACTCTAAAAATGGTAAAATTTTATACACAGATTAAATATACTTGGGCTAATAATTTTATAAAAAAATTTCAAAAAAAATTTCAAAAATATGTGTATGCGCCCGAGAGCATGTAACACTACATGCTCCCAGGAGCATAGAACTGGAGTCCGTGTTGGGAAGTGTGATGAAAAACTTTTGATCTACAAATTTTAAAATAAGAAAAAATGACACATATGGTAGGAGTTATGAAAAAGAATAAATAAAATAAAGTTAAAATAAAGAAATTAATTTCATGAGTAATTGTGTAGAAATTATTAAAAAATAAAATAGTTATATATGAAGAAATAATTAATAATAGGATAATTATGAAAGGTATAAAATTTTCGATTGAAAAATTTTATGTTGAAAAATTTTGTGGATTGCCAAACATACCTTAAAGTTTATAATAAATAAACAAATACTACTCTTTGATACTCTCTTTTTATATCCTTGATACAAAAGTACATTATTTTTTAAACCTTTTAAAAGGAATAAGCTATATTATTGAATATTATAAAATTATATTTTCTTTATCTTCTAATAATAACTTCAAGTTGCAGTCTGGCCTTTGGGCAACGTGGATGGTTCTAACACGTATTTAGCAGAAGTAATTATTAATATTTCTGAAATAATTTGTTAAGCATGGCTAAAATTGAAATTATTCTTAGAGTAATTTGCAAATATACCCTCATAGTTTGACTCTAGTTGTAGATGTGCCTTTATTATTTTACGAATTACATATTATTCCTACAAAGTTTCACAAAAAATTGCCTCCGCACCCTTGTTAAAGGTTGAAAATTAACGACTATTAAATTAAAAATTATAATTTGTTGATATGCCCTCATATTTTGACATTAATTCTTGATATACCCCAATTATTTCATGAATTATATATTACCTCCACAAAATTTTACCAAAATTACTTGTGTACTCATAATACCTTTTTGTCACCAAAAGTGCATAAAAATTTTGGACAATGACAAAAATGACTTGATTGACAGGTGGAAGGAGATAACATGTTAGCAATTAATATGAATGTTTTAAAAACCCTTTCCTCTTGCACAACTGGATGTGTTATAAATTATAAGATTCTAAATATAACTTTAAATAAGGTCATTTTTTGTCATTATCCAAATTTTAATGTACGTTTAGCGACAAAAGTAGGCCATGGGTACATAAACAATTTCGCTAAAACTTTGTGAGGGCAATATGTTATTTGTGAAACAATTAGTGTATATAAGCAATTAGCATCAAACTATGAGGGTATATCAACAAATTATATTTTTATTTAATAATCGTTAAATTTCAGCCTTAACTGGGGTGCGCAAGCAATTTTTGTGAAACTTTGTCGGGTATACAATTTGTGAAACAATGAGGGCTTATCTACAATTAGTGTCAAACTATAGGGGCATATTTGCAAATACTCAAAATAATTTGATGCGATTGGGTTGAATTGATTTTTATTTAAAATATTTTTAAATCCAAATTATTTTTTTGTTTATCCATATGCATTTATTTTTTATTCCAAAAGTTAAATGCAGTGAAAACTTCTATATATGTATATATATATTATATGCTCTAGCTATTTTGGATGGGAAGTGATCATTTATACGGCTGTCCAAATTGGGCGATTTTTCGACAGCATGTTGCTAGCCGTTGAATGAGCCCAGCGGACTATCAACTGTGGGATTGAAAGATGCATGCTCGATAAAAAAAATTCCCTGTGTAACATGAATAATAAAGGATAAAAAAAAACCAAAAATTACAGCGTTTTGTGATTTTTTGTTTCAGTGGCCGCTAAGCTCCACTGACACAAATGCTTGTCTTCTCCTCTTCTCGATTTCAACGCATCCAGCATTCCAGCGACTGTTATCCTCAACCAGCAGCTACAGATGCAATTTGGGCAAGGGACTTCCGAATCGACCAGTTCATCACCTTAAAATGGATAAGATAAATTTTTATTTTCTTACTTGCAGGGTAGGATTCCAAATAAAAAAGGTACTGATATTGTAAACCCAGGTTCTTTAACCCATTTTTTTAATTTTTTTTGAAAATTATTTTTAAACAACTGTTAATCTAAGTATATTTAATATGTATATCAAGTTTTACTATTTTGTAAATATATTTTTTATTTTGAAATTAATGGTATTTTATTAATTTTGGATTACTAAAATTACCACTAATTTTTTAAAATTAAAAAATATTTATGAATATTCAAAAAGGTAAACCTTGATACACATGTTAAATAAACTTAAATTAATAATTATATATAAAATTTTTAAAAAATTAAAAAATATGTTAAATGCACCTAAGTGCACTAAGGCTAAGTGCACTTGGGTGCATCTAATCCCTACTGAATAAAAAATACCCAGGTCAATTAGGGTGGGATGGGTTATAAGGTCCAAGTACCTAAAATCTGCTTGAATGAATAACACATATTCAATAATTTTTATAAGATATATTATATATTTAAAGATATAGACCATATCTTTTATAAATATAAAAACTTATTTAATTTATTTATTATTTAGCACATTTAATCAATGCATTTTGAAATCATATTATTACCATATTGATTATAGATATTAAGTAGGATTTATAGTAGAATTATAACATTCAAATATAGTATAAAAGATTTTTAAATAATCGATTTGGAACAGAAATTGGAATGTGGCTTGACCTTAAAAATTAGAGCAGAATACACCTTGAATCAAATTAATAAAAAATCTTCCATATTGTGAGGATTAGGAATGTGCCTAATTATAATATTAAATGTCATGTTGTATAAAAAAGAGATTAAAAAATCCATCAAAAATAGAATATGGTAAGTTTTTTTAAAAATAGGATAAAAGTAGAGTCCATTCTGAATTGGATCTTGACTCAAGTTGTATCCAGCTATGAAATCCAAATCATCGACAAATGAAAAGTCTTAAAATCTAAAACCTAGATTAGCAGCTCCACTCCAATCTCAATCTGAAGATGCACATATGTGCAAAGGGAGATTATAATAGATGAGTGGGCAGAGGGGTGTGTGTGTGAGAGAGAGAGGGAGAGTTGTAGTTAGAATAAAGTTGTATCTCTCGTGGGGATGCCCTTCTCTTGTTCAAATTAATAAAGTTGTATCTCTCGTGGGGATGCCCTTCTCTTGTTCAAATTACAATTTCAAATGTATATGCTTCTCTATTTTAGGGTCAAGCATGGTGAAGACTTTGTTATGTGGTTCAATATAATAGGGATTATTGATGTGACAACTATGTCTTAGTGCAATATTAAATGTCTAAGCGAGAGTGTCATAGAGGGATCTACACAGGCCCCCAAAAATATTGTGTAGTTAATGTTGGTCTATTTTGGAGGAAATTGTTATTTTAAGTTATGTAGTTTTTTAATTTTAAATTAATTAATGATTTATGTTCCTTTCTTAAACAAACATTTGCTAATTATGTAACTGTTCCCAATTATTTCTCTTTTTTGTATCATAGTTCATGTGTGCTCTCTTGACAACGATGTGTAAGGGAGAACAAGATATGATGGCCCTGATACAAAAAAAAAACTTGTCTAGATTCAAAGGCGATTAGTTCATGACAAACCATCGAGCATGAAGGCATTGGTTCTGCCGTCTACAAGTCACGGGGATAGACTGAGCAGAGTGTTGGAGATTTTAGAAAGGTATGCGATTCTACTTCCTTCATCTCAAGATAGACCACCTGGACTATTTCTGGGGAGGCTTTATGTTAGAAGAAATGTTCAAGTTGGAGGCGCATTTCTCTTTTTTGGCTAGATATTAAATCATATATGATGTGTCATACATAATTCAATCCTAATGGATGATTCATGACAATGGTGTTTAAGATGTTAGGCATCAACCAAAATATGAAAATGAGTTGAAACGTAATACCAAAATTTGTGTATTTAGTGCACATAAGGGGTTTTAGTATGTGTCATTTTTCACCAATGGAAAGGATGCCAAAAATTATGGGAAACACCAACACATGTTTAGAATTAGGTTTAGAAGCAGGCAATCGCATAATTTGCATGTTAGAAAATGAATTTGTGAAGCATTTTGACCATGATGGTGGTTGTGATCTTTTTCAAGCAAGTTGAAAAGCATTGAATTGCAATGAAAGTTAAAAGTACCAATCTCAGGAGCAAAAGAAGCATAAAACTAAGTGTTAGGAAATAATCCTACAAAACGACAAAGTAATGCAGAAAAAATAAGAGAAAGAGAAATAAGTATGCGCAGATTTTTTAGTTGGAAAACCCTTCAATATGAAGGGGAAAACCACGGGCGAAGGAGGAGAAAATCCACTATCAAAAATAATATTACAAGAGATGGAGAACTCTCAAAAGGAAAAACCCTTGAACCCAATACACCCCAAATAACTCTCAGAAAAACCAAACTTCACCAAGGAGTATATAAAAGAGCTTTGAAAAAATTGATACAAAACACCTAAGAGCTAGTCTCCTTTTATAGGCTTAAGAGAAAGCTCTACACAAAAGACTTTTAGTATGAAAAGAATTGTGTATGATAAAGATTGTGTATTGGTTACGCAAAAGACTTCTAACAGGAAGAGGATTGCGTAATGGTTTGCTTGAATGGCAAGTCACCTCCAACACTAAACCTAAATGGGATAGCATGTGTGATGACTAGAAGGGATAACACGTGATTAAATTAATATTAAACAACACAAGTTTGATATAATACGTTATGAGAAAGGATTCATCTCAACTGAAAGGATTAATTGATTTGTTAGTGACGATAATAATATACCTGCTATCCTCGTATAATCCTAAATAGGATTTAACATTAATGTTGTAATGTAGAGAATGAAACTAGATTGTTAAGTTCACATGACTCCGAAAGGTGAGAATAAATATGAAAAATACCCTAGATGAACAATTTGATTATAGGAGATTATAAAAATAATTCAACTATAGAGAATTATTTAAGGGAGTAACCTAGATTTTACTCATGAAGTATCAAGAGAAATCATAACCCTAGTTCCATTTATCTTGAAATTTTAATTTCTTTACATCAATTAGTTTAATTTCGCTTTATAGGATCTTAATTTTAGTACAACACTAGCAAAACGGTTAAACTTATTTAAATATGAGTTGATTTCGATAATTAAATTTTGATAACTTCTCCAAGGGAATGATACTCTATTCACTTTTATATTACTTGTAGATTATGTGTGCTTGTGTTGAAAAATGGTTTATCATTGATGAAAATGAGGTTTCGAGGTGCTGGATGTTTGACATGAAAGTCCAGATTTGGAATTTGTAAGAAGAGGGTGACATGCCGAATGCCATAAAGATAAGGGAAAAAGAGTTGTGGCGGATAGGTTCAGTAATAGTAGTAGTAGAATATTGAAAGTTATGCTGTGTTTACAAATATTAAAGGGAGCTATGTTACCCTCTATAATTGCTAAAAGAAAAAGAAAAGAGATGAAATATACCTGGGTAGGATACTAGGGAGGGATGTAGACGTAATTGATTTAGCACATTTAATGGATGCACAGATTAAACATCAGAAGAATAAAATTATAAAAAAGAATGAGTTGATAGAGCATATGAATTTAAAGTATGAAAACTATACAGGAGAAATGGAGCTTATGAAAGAGGAGAATAGGAATCGTATGAAGATGGCTAAGGGCAATTTCGTGAGGCTGTAAAAGGAGCTTGCTACAGTTTAGGCAGAATTACAATGTGCGGTTGTGGAGAAGGTGTTGGGATTTTTCAAATTTATAATAAGCATAATATAGTTTAATAGATTAACAATAAAAATAAAGTAATTGAAGTGGTAAGAGCTTTGCCGATCGATTAACAGGTCTTGGGTTCAAATCCAATTTAGATGATTTTTTGAAGTTTCAATTTCAACCAAAGGATGCGTCGTTTGAGTTTGAAATTCAAAGCAACACAAAATGTGAAATGACATGGGCAACGTGGTAAGATTCTAGGCATATATCCAATTGAAATGGGATCCGTCTATTAAATCGAATGGTTATGTAAATACGGCTATTCAAAATCTACAAATATGGATTAGAGAAACTACCGGATTATTCCAACCCAAGTGCTCCTATCTCATTTAGACACATCTTGCCTACTTCAAGACATTGACACCTGCACCAGTGCCAACAACTCCAAGCACTCAACCACACCAACATTGTCTTAATCCCTAAAAAAGACGGTGCTGAAACTTTAGCGGATTATCGCCCTATCAGTCTCTGTAATGTCGCCTATAAGATTCTGGCAAAGGTACTGGCCAATCACCTGAAAGGCTGCCTCAATGATGTTATCTCCCCTCGGCAGAGTGCGTTTGTTCCGGAGCGCCTCATAACTGACAATATACTAGTTGCATATGAAGTTATTCACTCATTTCGATAGAGAAGGACGGGAAACAAGCAGGAATTGGCAGTCAAGTTGGATATGTCAAAATCTTACGATCTGGTTGAATGGAATTTCCTGAGTCATATGATGGCAGCTATGAGCTTTGACCCGATGTGGATCAATTGGATTAGTAGGTGTGTGCAGTCTGTCCGCTACAGAATTCTGGTGAATGGACACAAAACCACCATCCTCACCCCACATAGGGGACTACGACAGGGAGATCCACTTTCTCCATATCAGTTTCTGATTTGCGCTGAGGGTCTCTC
The DNA here is from genome assembly GCA_030490835.1 of Annona cherimola. Lineage (NCBI taxonomy): Eukaryota > Viridiplantae > Streptophyta > Magnoliopsida > Magnoliales > Annonaceae > Annona > Annona cherimola. Next base: position 28,757,381 of record CM059971.1, on the reverse strand, counting down.
TCATCTCCTTGCCCAGGCTCATCTCTGTTGGAAACAATGTTTCAAAACAAAACAAATTAATCAAATACTGAGTTTTGATGATCAACAAAGACTAACTTGAGTATATTTTGAGTACTAATGAGTTTGTTAAGTGATTTAAAGAACTCAGGTGGCCAAGTCGAACCTCAAGTCGACTTGGACTTCGACTTAGGATGAAGTCGATCCCAAAGTCGACTCAAATATCGACTTGAGAAAGAACCTCAAAAGACACAAGTGAAGTCGCAGGTCAAGTCGACTCCACATGCGACTTGGGTTCCCAAGTCGCAGACGAAGTCGACCTCGCTATCGACTTCAAATGCAAAATAGTGTCCAGCGCTGATTTTGGGGCACAAAGCTGCCCAAGTCGCAGGCCAAGTCGACTCCATGAGCGACTTGGGTGAAGTCGCAGGCCAAGTCGACTCCATCTGCGACTTGAGGAATTCAGATTTCAAAGATGCAGTTTTTCAAGCCATTCAAGAGAATATAACATTCAAGCTCAAAGCATGATTGCCTGAAAGACTTCAAACCAGGTTTATCAAGTCCAAAGAATCAAGATAAAGATCAAATGAGTCCAATTCATAGTCAAGATTCATGAACTACATCAAATCAAGTCTATCAAGCTCAAAGACAAAGATACAAGAATGATTCAAACAATGTCTATCAAGACTACATAAGTCAAATATGCATGAATCATCTAAGTAAGAATCAAACCAATCCAAGATAGAAGAACACAACTTGAAGATCAAAGCAGATTCAGCAAAACCTGAGCCAAATCGCAGGTTAAGTCGAAGTCTGAAACCAAGTCGGCTATAACTGAGACTTGGGAAATTGGAAAAACTGGAGTCGCATACGAAGTCGACTCCAGATGCGACTTGGGTTGCCAAGTCGCAAGCCAAGTCGACTCCATCTTCGACTTGGGTATAACGGTCAAATTTTCGAACGTTGTAGTTCATTTATTGCGCACCAACCACCTCCATAACGTTCATATTTTCTTCCCTCTATAAAAGGACCCTCAAATGAACGTGAAAAATAGACAAGAACATTACAAGACACTACTATATACTCTACAAAGTTCAAAGAGAGAAAAGAAGATCTAGAAAGGAATCCTATTTGCTTTTCTCCATTTCTGAGTGGTTCGTATAAATTCTAAGGAAGAAGAAAGCTTCAAGTTGCTAGCGCCTTCAACAATATTCATCCAAAGCTGCTTCTACAACTTCTTCCTCGAGCTAAATCTGCCTACACAAATCTGTAAAGTGTAGTTTCATTTATATAATTGTCTTGTTGTATAAATCTTGATTTAGCTTGGGTAGCTAAGATCAAGTATATGCAAAGTAGGGTGTGATTGGAGTGAGACTCATCACCTACTTTTGCATGTGAGTTGTTTATGCCCCCTAGAGCTAGAATCTAGAAGAGAGCAAGTGGCTCTAGTTGTATATGCCCCCTAGAGCTGAAATCTAGAAGAGAGCGGTGACTCTAAGTGTATTCGTGGAATACATAGTGGAACCCAAGTCACAACAGAGTGTGAGCTTGGAAGAGTGGAGTAGGGAAGGTTTGCCCGAACCACTATAAATCTTGTGTTATATCTCTTTTACTGCTTTATCTTTATTGCTCTCTAGCTCTTTTCAAAAGAGGATTAATTACTCAAAGGGTTAAGTCTTTATTTACCAAAGATTTTTTAAAGAACCCAATTCACCCCTCCCCTCTTGGGTTTTGCCACTAACTCGGGACCAACAATCTCCACCAGTCGCTCCATGGCATTAGACTCTGTCCCAGGGGACCCACCCTATCTCATCTCTTCTTTGCTGATGACGCCCTCATCTTCATCAAGGCCACTGAACCCCAAGCGCGACAGCTACTGTCCATTCTGCGAACATATAGTGAATGCACTGGACAAGTCATAAATATAAACAAGAATGCACTCTTTTTCAGCTCCAATACAAACCCGGGTGTGAGAAGCTCTCTTAAGGAGGTGTTTGGGTCGTGCGCTATGGAATTTAAATCTTATTTGGGGCTGCCTGTATGGTTAGGGAGATCAAAGAAAGATATGTTTAGAGATCTGAAGGACCGTGTATGGCGGAAGATCCAAGGGTGGAAGGGGCGCCTTCTTTCGTGGGGCGGTAAGGAGGTTCTCATCAAAGCTGTAGCTCAAGCTATTCCTATATACTCTATGAGTATATTCCTCCTCCCCATAAACTTTTGTAATGAAATTGCGAGTATGCTGAGTAAATTTTGGTGGGGCGAGAGCAATGGGAAACACAAGTTGAGTTGGGTAGCATGGAAAGATATGTGTAAGACTAAGGTTACAGGGGGAATGGGTTTTCGTGACCTGATCTCTTTTAACTTTGCATTGTTGGCCAAACAAGTGTGGCGACTGGTTTCAAACTCTGATTCCCTTTGTTACTATGCTCTAAGGGCCAAGTACTTCAGCCATGGAAATCTTTGGGCCTGTAAGGTGAAGCCAACTGACTCATTCACTTGGAGGAGTATCCTTCGGGCTAGGGATGTGATCCTTGGGGGGTGTAGATGGCATGTTGGCTTGGGGGACCGGGTGAATTTTTTTCAAGACAAGTGGCTTCCTTCTCTTCTCTCCAAGGCTAGGCCTTTACCAGCACATATTCCTGACGACACGAAGGTTAGTCTTTTCCGAAATCAACTGGATGGTCAATGGGAAGAAATCCTTATTCTGTAAGCGGTTGGTGAGGCTGGCCGTGATATCATTTTCTCAAATCCACTCCCAAATGGAGGGGAGGAGGATCTCTGTTTTTGGGAACCGGAACCGGATGGACATTTCTCGGTGAAATCAGCATACAGACTCCTCACAAAGATGTCGCACAGGTCTTTGATGGGTGGTGGGGCTAACAATGATAGAAATCAGGAGATATTCAGTTTCATTTGGAATGCAAAACTTCCGAGAAAAATACTCATTTTTTCTTGGAGGTTGTTACTAAATGCTCTCCCTACCCTTATTAATTTGCAGCGACGGGGAATCACTGTGGAAACCTCATGCCTCTTCTGCAAGACGCATACGGAAGACATATTTCAACTTTTCTGCAATGCTACCAAGCCGGTCTATCATACCATTGTGAGTGATTTGCTTCCCTCCGTGCAGGGGAACTCCATTTTGGATATTATTCGGGCTTTAATCACGACAAATCGTAAGGATGTTTTTCTTCTCTTCCTCCTATATTGTTGGCGAATCTGGTACATGCGAAACCAACTCAGGGTGGAAGGCACTCCACCGGTGTTTTCGAATGTGAAGGAATGATGTATAAACTTCAGAGATCAGTATGGGGCAGCGATGGAAAATAGGGGGGCAACGTTTTTTGAGAGACCCCTGGTTGCTAGATGAACTAAGCCTATCAGAGGCACATTCAAGGTTAATATTGATAGGCGAAAGAATCTCCACAACAACTGCACGGGGTTTGCAGCGATCATTAGGGACTCTAATGGCTCCTTTGTTGCGGCAAAGGGGTGGAATAGGCGTGAACATCTAGATCCGCTGATTATGGAGGTTACTGCTTTATGTCTGGGATTAAGGTGGGCTCTGGAGGGCCATTTCAACAACCTACAGGTGGAATCTGACTCGTTGACTCTTATTGATTTTTTGGTGGATGAACGCCCCATTAGGGCCCCTGTGGGAATCATTGTTTCACAAATCCACCAGATTGCCCTACAGGCCCATTCTTTGTCATTTCACCATGTGCTACGGGCGGGGAATCCGTGGCTCATCTTTTGGCTGATTTTGCATCTTTTAATTTTTTGCCTGAACAAGAATGGTGGGGCAATCCTCTCTTTTTTTTCAGGAAAAACTCTGTACAGATAATTTTTTGGCAATGCTATACGATGATAGCCTCCCTTCCACCTCTGACCCCTCTCTGATGCAGAGGTTGGCGGGATAGGGGCTCATCTTTTAATAAAAAAAAAGACATTGTATTGTCTTGTTCAGACATTCCACAGCTTATCTTGATCCAGACATTGTTGTCTTAATCAAGTTTTTGTGATTTTACCATATTGTTTTGAAATTCTCTCCATTCAACCAAGAATTTTTTTTTCAAGTGTTCGTATGCCTAGAAAATGTGCTATTTCTTACTTTAGTTTAGGTTTTACTTTTTGTATCTTAGGGGCAACTGCAAATTACCCTAAGAAGTAAATGGGGTAGCAAAATTACCTTAAGAAAAGTGATATCATAACACGCCTGAAGTGAAACTTGATTTTAATTCCGCTTTTCTTACTTTTCTTAATTTTTTCTTTTTCGTATTTTGTCCTAACAATTTTAAGGCAATTTTTTTCAGTCTTATCCCTTTTTTATTATTTATAAATGACCCCTTAGTCATCAATTCTACCCACAAAACCCGATGTCCCAAGATTGGACTGCAATGTTGGTACCAATTTCAAGAGATAGAAACAATAACTTCATCTTTTCTTAACTCGCATTAGAGTTGTGTACTCCTCACCATGTTAAGACCTAAAAAAAATGAGATGATACAAGATCAATGCCAACGAACAAAGTAGAACTTGGACAACTATATTTGCAAAGGGCATCATTGAAGCACTGTCTGACTCACTGTTTAAAGTATATCAAGATGCAAATACTGCTATAGAAATCTAGGATTTGCTTCTACACAAATACAGTATTGATGATGCAAGTGTCAAACAGTTTCTAGTAAGTGATTTCCTTAATTATACCATGATTGGTAATAAATCAATCCTTGATCAAGTTAATGACATTGAACATATCGTCAATTAACTTGGATCACAGGGAAGTAAGATGGATGAATTTATTCTTGTTGGTGTGATTATTGAAAAATTAGCACATAGTTAGAACAACAATAACAAAAGTTTAAAAAAATGAAAGGATCCATAAGTTGGGATGATCTTGCTCTGAATCTTCGCTCGGAAGAAAAATTAAGAAAAAATAAAAAGAAAGAAGAGCAAGTTTTTGCTATGGTTAATGCGGTTGAAGTTTCAAATCAAGTGACAAATGTCAATAATCAACCTTCTAAGAAATTTAAATTAAATACCAAAAAGACCATTACTAAGAAGAAGAAGGGACCTTGGCTTTATTATAAGAAAATGAGTGTAGACTTCTCAAAAAGAAAAATAATACTCAATCTGGATTATATCAAAGAAAAGATCTAGAGGTCCACTTAACTCAGGAACATTTTATTGCCATGATTTTTGAAATTTATATAGTAAGTGATGACCAAAGCTGGTGGCTTGACTCTTGAGCCACTAGACATGTTTGCAAAGATAAAAGTCTATTTAAAACCTATAAAACTAACTAAAATGAAAATAAATTATTTATGGATAATTCTTCTATTGCTAAGGTAGAAGGGTCAAGAACTGTGATCCTGAAACTGACTTCAGAAAAATCAATTACTCTCACGAACATACTTCATATATCTGAAATATGCAAAAATCTTGTCTAAGTTAGTCATCTTAGTAAATATAGTTTCAAATTGGTATTTGAATTGGATCAAATTATTGTAACTAAGGGAGGTGTATTTGCGGCCAAGAGTTATGTTGTAAATGACATGTTTCACCTAAACGTCAATAATTGATCATCATCTTCTGCTATATGGTTGACTCTTTTTTTGTATGACATGGTAGATTAGGTCATGTTAATTTTCGTTGTATAGACACTATGATGAAATTAGGTCAATTCCTAGATCAACTAATGAATTTTTAGATAAATATAAAATTTGTGTTCAAACTAAAATTACTAAAAAACTATTTCAAAAAGTTAAAAGGAATTTTGAATTGTTAGGTTTAATTCATTTAGATATTTGTGATATGGAGAATACATTAATAAGAGGTGGAAAGAAATACTTCATAATTTTCATAAATGATTTTAGTAAATATACTTATGTTTATTTATTAAGAACTAAAGATGAAGCCTTAGATAAATTTAAATCCTATAAAGCTGACGTCGAAAAATCGACTTGGAAAGACAATTAAATTATTAAAATCAGATAGAAGAGGTGAATATTTATCAAGAGATTTTAATGATTCTTGTGAAAATATTAGGATTATTCACCAAGTAATAACTCCATATACACCTCAACAAAAAGGAACCGTGGAAAGAAAAAAGAGAACTTTAGTTGAAATGGTAAATTCAATATTAATTAATGTAGATCTAAGTAAAGGCTGTTAGGGTGAAGCTTTATTTATAGCTTGTCATATTTTTAATAGAATTTTTCATAAGAAAACCAAAGTTACCCCCTATGAATTATGGAAAAATAAAATACCTAATCTTAAATACCTAAGAGTATGAGGTTATAGAGCTTTACTAAGATTTTCTAATCCTAAAAGACCAAAATTAGGGCAAAAAGGAATAAAATGCATATTTATAGACTATGTAATGAATAATAAAGCTTATAGTTTGTGGTGGGAGAGCCTAATAGTCCAATTCAACAGAATATCATTATTGAATCCCAAGATGTTGACTTTTATGAAAATACTTATAAGTCAATACCTAGATTCGATCAAACTGGTGAAACTTCTTCTCAACCATTAAATAAATCTATAGTTGATAATTTTATAATCATGGAAAAATCTATAAAAGATAATAATGTGACAAGAAATAAACGTGCTAGAAAAGATGACTATACCTTATAGAATGATCCAGAGATAAAATAAGTGAAGAACACATGATTGTGTTTCATTTCGAAGGAGAACCATCTACTTATGAAGAAGTCATGAAATCTCCAAATGCTTAATACTGGAAAGAAGCCATCCAAGATGAAATAGATTTTATAATGAAAAATAGTACATGAATATTAGTTGATTTACTACCTGGGTCTAAACATATGGGCTGCAGATGGATATTTAAGAAAAATTAAAAATTTATGGATCTATTGATAAATTTAAAGCTAGATTAGCAGCTAAGGGGTATATATAAAAGGAATGTATTAATTTCTTTGATACTTATGCCCCAGTAGCTAGAATTTCAACCATTAGGTTGTTAATGGCTTTAGCATCAATTTATCATCTCAAAATTCATCAAATGAATGTAAAAATTGCTTTTCTAAATGGAGATTAAGATGAGAAAATTTATATGGAACAACTTGAAGGTTTTGTGTTACCTGGACAAGAAAAGAAAGTTTGTAAATTAGTAGAATATCTATGTGATTTGAAACAAGCACCTAAGCAATGACATAAAAATTTTGATTAAGTTGTGTTAGCAAATGGTTTTAAATTAAACCAGTCAGATAAATGTGTTTATAGTAAATTTTTTGCCAATAGAAGTGTTATTATTTGCTTATATGTTGATGATATACTTATATTTGGTGCTGATCTTGAGATTATTATAGAAACTAAAAGTTTTCTATCAGTTAACTTCGATATGAAAGATATGGGCAGGACCGATGTCATCCTTTATTTCAAAATTATAAGAGATGGTAATGTATTTTTTTCTTTCTCAATCTTACTACATTGAAAAATACTCAAGCTGTTTAATCATTTTAATACTAGTATAGTCTCATCTCCTTTTAATCCTAGCGTCAAGTTGTATAAAAATGATGATAGATCTATAAATTAACTTGAGTATCCTAGAGTAATAGGAAGTTTAGTGTATGTTATGTGTTATACTAGACCAGATATTGCTTTCGCTGTAGGTATATTAAGCAGTTCACTAGTAATCTAGGATATATGTATCGAAATGCAATTCATAGGATTTTGAAATATTTGAGAAAGACGATTGACTATGGATTGCATTTCAATAGTGAACCCACTGTATTAGAAGGGTATAGTGATGTAAGTTGGATTTTTGATACCACGGAATCTATATCCACAAGTGGCTGAATTTTTACCATTGGATGAGCTACTGTTTCATGGGCTTCTATAAAGCAAACCTGCATTACACATTCAGCCATGGAGTCTGAGTTCCTTGCTTTGGTTGCAGTAGGGAAAGAGGCCGAGTGGCTTAGAAATTTGTTACTTGAAATTCCTATTTGGCCTAAGCCAATGCCTCATATTTATTTGCATTGTGGTAGCGAAGCAATTTTGTCTAGAGCATACAATCAGACTTATAATGGTAAGTCATGATATATTGTATTGAGACACTATTATGTAAGGTAGTTGCTCCAAGATGGAGTGGTTAATATTGATTTTGTAAGATCAAGTGAAAACTTGGCAGACCCGCTTGTAAAAGGCCTTACCAGGGAAGTGGTCTGGAAAACATCAAGAGGGATGAGACTGAAATTCACATTTAGGAGTTGCAATAACTGAAACTCAACTTTATTCTTGTAGCCCAAGTCTAAGAATTCAATAAGCAAAGCAAGTTATTTTTGCAACTTGTGAGCACTGGTTATATTTATAATTTTGCATCCCTCAGACAGTGCTTGGATCCTATAACATATTTATAAGGTTGAGTATTTTATACTCTTAATGGATTTAAAACTACTAGATTGAAGTATTTAGTTATAGGGTACTCTAAATAGATCTACCTATATAAGTGTTGAAAGTGAGACCACTTCTGTTTATAGAGTCTGTGGATTCACTCTGAGGTGCTCATAAAACTGGGATACTGACACATGGCCCTAACGTGTCGCCTTCTAGAACACTTGATATATTTTGAAGCCTTATATGTGAGATATGTCTGATTTATCAAATGGAGTCGATAGTGCAAAGCCTTGGCTACTGTACGCCTTAGTAAATCTTTGTATATTTTCACTAAGTAAAGGTTTAAGTCTACTCGACACCTTTATTTATCTATGAGATTTTCTTGTTTGAATGAAGTTGACTTAAATTTTGAAAATGGCGGGGAAATGTTGGGATTTTCAAATTTATAATAAGTATAATATAGTTTAGTAGATTAACAATAAAAACAAAGTAGTTGAAGTAGTAAGAGCTTTGCCAATTGATTAACAGGTTTTGGGTTCAAATCCAATTTAGATGATTTTTTTGAATTTTTAGTTTCAACCAAAGGATGCATCGTTTGAGTTTGAAATTCAAACATCCAATCAAAGCAACACAAAACGTGAAATGACATGGGTGACGTGGTAAGATTCTAGGGATGCATCCAATTGAAATGTGATGCATTTTTTCAAAATCTATAAATATGGGTTAAAGAAACAACTGGATCATTTCAACCTAAGTGCTCCTGTCTCTTTCATACATATCTTGCCTTTTTCAAGACGTTATGTTGTCTCCGTTCAGACATCCCAAAACTTGTCTTGATTCAGACATTGTTGTCTTAATCAAGTTTTTGCGGTTCTATCATATTGTTTTGAAATTCTCTCCATTCAACAAACAATTTTATTTTCCAGTGTTCGTGTTTCTAAAAAAGGTGTTGCTTCCTATTCTAGTTCAGGTTTCATTTTTTGTATCCTGAGGGCAACTACAAAATTACGCTATGTAGTAAATAAAGTAGCAAGTTACCTTAAAGAAAGTGACGTCGTAATACGCCTAAAGTGAAACTTGATTTTAATTTTTTTTACTTTCTTTAATTTTCTCTTTTCATATTTTTCCCTCGCAGAAGGTTTGAAAAATTGGATACAAATCAAATTGATTTTGATCAGAAGGCGTTCCAGAGGAGCTACAAATTTTGTGCATAAAGGGTCCATGACATAGATCCAAATTTTAATATGAAAGTTTTGGAGGTGGTTTCTAAAAAAAAAAAAAAGCAAAAGTAGCTAAAAAAGATTATGAGAAAATTGGTCGAGATGGTGGTCGATTCATTAGAGAAGAGAATACCAAGTATAGTAGTGCTAAAGCAAGGAGTTTTTTTTTTTTTTTAAAAAAAAACAGAACTATAAAGACTTTACGATTTGACTATAATGATAACTGTGGTGTAGTGGTTTATCTTTAAAAATTTTGATATTTTGTAAGTGTAAAATAAATTTTAGTATATTGTATCTTTTGTTATGAGACAGAGGATTATTTACCTGTGTGCCATAAGTAGCAATGAGCACGATGCAGATGACCTGTATGTCATATTAGGTAGATTGGGGAGTGCTCTTTCGTTATTTAATTGTGTTTGAGTCTTGTGCTTCAGTAAAAATAGGTTATGTATAAAATATTCTCAAGTTCTTAAAATTGGTTCATTTTGTAGAGTCTGAGCTCTTATGAGCCATTGTGGAAAATGTAATAGCTGCAAAAGGATCTATCCCAATTAAGCAAAAAATTATTTACATGATTTTAGTTGGACAAAATAGCTTCTCTAAACACAAGTCTCCAACTATGAATTCATAGGGCAGTACTTTTTATTGTAACGTCATGCTAATTATGATCATTATTACTAATTTTGTGCGAATTGATCTCTAATCTCATCTATAAAGTCTAAGCCTTCTACTTGTGTTTATGCATGATCATTCATGTTAATAGCTATAACATGATAGTTTTATCCAATGATCTCAATGGGTGTAACAGCCTTAGTGCCATGTACTCGTTTAAAAGGTATTTATCCTATGGCTCTACGGGGGCGCAGAGTTGTATGCCCAAATAGAACTTAGAACTATCTCAACCCACTTGTTGTCCTCATTTTAAAACATTTTTGTAGTGTTTCTTTCAATTTTTTTATTGGTGTGCTCTACATATCCATTAGATTGTGGATTTGTTACATATACAAACTTATGCTCTATTTCATTTTCTTAACAAAAATTCCTAAAAGCAATGCTATATAAAACTGTTTCTGTTGTCAGATATGATGGTTCTATGAAGTCCATGTCCATAGATGATGTAGTCCCACATGAAGTTGATAACTTGATCGATAATAATGGAGTATGGCTTCTAACCACTTTGAGAAAGAGTCAATGACCACTATGACGAAACTTATTTATTTGGGTGCAAGGGATAGCGATCCAACAAGGTTGATACCCCACTATTGGAAAAGACCATGCTTCAAATATGGGATCCATTGAGGTGGTGGTTGAGTGTGTAATTGGGGATAAAATTCTGGCACTAGGTGCATTTCTTAATATAATCGCATGCCCCCATATAACTTGGTGGGCCAACATGCACTGTCCTAGATGATTTTAGCAACACCCTTGATAAATTTTTTAAGGAATTAAGGAGATTTTTTCAGACCATATATAATATAGATAGGGCATGGGCACTGAACTTTTGTATAAATGCTCATTGTATAACACGAATTGAGATACACATTTTTTGCAATGTTTTTTTGTATTGTCATTGTTAGTTGGTAAAACCACATCATCATTATGGGTTATGTCCAACAGTCCAAATAGCTATTAACTTTATAAATGTTTTGTTTGATTGTGCTAGGTTGGGAAAGATGACATAGGGGGGATATGCATATTAAAAAATTATTGAACACTAGTTTGCAAGGAAATCCACTTTAGAATGTTCCCTACGAGGGATTTTTTTCTATGGTAAATTATTAGAATTGGGAAGTCACGGATTTGTTGAGAGCTAAGTATTTTGTCATATGTGTACAATACCTCACGTTCGGCTCCATTATTAGAAGTATAGGCCTTGTGGTGTATGAATAAGAATTCTTGCTGTGGTGCCCCTAACCTGAGGCGTCACACAAAACCTTACTCCAAGATCATTATTAATTGTAAATGTGAGTCAGAATTGTTACCCTGATCACGCGGCGGGTTCTTAAACTGGATCTCATCCAAAAAAAAAAATCGTTTCATTCCTTTACCCTTCATTAATTCATTTCTTCGCATTCACTCTATTCATCTTGCAAGCAACGATACACTTGTAATTCGTCGCACTTAGTATTTTAAAATACCACTTGGTTTTCCATTTATTCTTATATCTATTCATAATCTCACCTCCCGGTAGTTGTCATCAACTGCACATTTCATTCATAAAATTCAACTTGCTCCTTTACATAATTGGTTTTATCAACCTGGTCATGCCATTATCATGTAAAATACATTTATCATCGAATATTTGACATATATATTAGTATACATACATTAAGTCATCAATTTACATAGCCTTTAGAATTATCAACAAGTTCACATACACTAACATACTTTAAACATTCTAGTAATACAATTCCATATATCATAGCTAATCATTTTAGCAAACACATGAATACCATTTCATACCTTTCCTCAATTGCTCAGGTTCCTTACCTCTTAAGCTTCCCTGTACCTGTCTAAGGTTTGAAAAAATAAAACGTGAGTGATAACTCAGTAAGTAAACATTTTATCTTCAGGCAAGCATTTTCCTATAAAATATTTTCATAAACATCTTCTCATATAAATCTTTTATATGCTACGTCTGGGTTTTTCAGAGGCGATGTATATGCGTATAACCTTTTTAGGTAATTCCCTTTGTTCTTAAATGAACGTTTTTATGTCCCAAGACATTTTTCACATAAACTCATTTTGTCAATGGACATTTTTATGTCCTAAAAATATTTTATACATAAACCTTTTTTGGCAATGGACATTTTTATGTCATAAAACTTTTTTTTTTAAATCGTTTTTTTATAACCCCATTTTGGGGCTCGTTTAAAACAAACAAGGGATATGCATTTAATCCTTCTTCATGAATGCATTTGCACAGAAATTATTTTACCTTAACCTTGATATTTATACTTTTTGTGTAAAACATTCTATTTTTAAGGTAAACTTTTTCAGATAGGCTCATATAATCCTATTTAGGGTAATCTTTTTGCATAAATACTTTCATATCCAAGTTTTTGGATTTTTTAAAAACAAAACATACGCAAATGCCTTTCTCTTCGTCCAGTAGTGATACTTACCAAGTGATTATTCTACCTTTTGGAATAGAATCCCTCATATAACAGCAAGCTAACCAGGCAACCGTTTCGTAAACTTGCTCCCATGTTAGGGAGGGTGTTGCTGGCCTCCTGCCTTTCCTTAGCGACTTGACTATATGTAGAGTGGGGCCCTGGTCTATCTGCTACTGTCTCTATAGTTAACCTATCCATTGTTCTGGTGCATCATACATCATCATATATATCTATATGCTAGTATGATTTCATGAAACATCACAGACCTCGGTCTGTGTCCTTTTTAGCAAATTGTAAAGTAGGCGCACCCACTTTAAATATATTTTCATAAATATCATTTGAATTCTAGTTTTAGGATGACCACTCTTCAATAATTTTAGAAATATTTAAGTAAAATATTTTGATAAGTATTTGTAATGTTTGAGAAAATAATCTTTCTAAAAGTGTTGCTTGTAATAAGTCTTAAAATCATCACGATAAAGGGATTTCAAAGTATTTCAATATTCATGAAGAAAAACTTTTCTCACTAACATTTTCTTTGTTTCCATTTCGGGGCATTTCGTAAGCAAATATTATGCAATTGCATCATCTTTCTTTATCCATCTTAGCATCACATACTTGTCCACATATCATCATTGTCATTATTATTTAAAGAAGAGCTTGCATACTCTTTGAATACTATTTTAACAAACAAAAAATAAATTTATTTTGTACAGTTAACTTATCGGGTTGACTATCATTGAACCTTTTTTAGAAACATCCGTATTAATATTTTCAAGGCATTTTCAAAGTATTTTCATATTTAAGGGAAAACAAAACTTTTCCCGATAACCGTTTCAAACAAATGGACCATTTTTCAATCGTTGTTTATTTTTAAATGTCTTGTCAATATATAAAATTTCTTTCTATAAATCAAACTTTTTTTTCTTTTCTTTCATAAACGCACTTGCTTTTCACAAAATTTTATGGAAGTAAACTGAAAACTTGTTTACAAATATTTCTTTGTGGAAGGGTCAAAATCCCCTTTTTCATAATAAAATCCTTTGGAATTAGCATCTTAAAGAATGTGTTTACTTGTAAGAAATTCTTAAAGTCGTTAATGTAAAGCATTTCCAATTTTCGTAACACTTGAGATAACATAAATATTTTAAAGAGTGTTGCTTGCTTGCAATGAAGTAATTTTGGGGCATTTCATTTAAGTCATAATTTTTAAAACTTGTACTTGCTCACTTGTAAGAATTTTGTAAAGCATCAATATAAACACTTTCAATCATTTCAACACTTTGAGATAAAATCAATAATTTCAAAAGTTTGCTTGCTTACTTGTGATAGCTTCAATCATTTTCTTCCACCTTTTTTTTTTCTTTGCCTAGATAAATGAAAATGATATTTCATTTATAAAATTCAAATGCTTGCATCCCGTAGGATTTTCCAATTCACATGAATTTACATCCAACTAACTTAATCCACTTGTCTTTCAAGTTAGGTGTCAATTTTTTCCAATTCAAACATTGGTGTGGTTTGCGCTTCTATTTTAACCATTCTTTCTATTTTGGTATCCTTATTTAGGGTAATTTTTTGAGCTCATTTATAACCTTTAAGGTTAACCCAACATATGGAAGTTTAAAACCTTCCATTTATCGTTTAACATCTATACTTTTTATTTTCACATTGGTGCTCAATTAATGCATCAATTTATGAGTTAAGATTACTAATTTCAATCCCAAAATTTTTAAAATTTTATAATTTTCTCAAAAAACCATTTCTTTTCTCGTTTTTCCATATTTCCTTGTCATTTTTACTCTTTAGCTAATTATACATGTTAATTCTCCTTTTTTGCCATCTATACCCTTCATGTGCACCTTCTAGCTACACATTCATTATGTGTTAATCAAGTTCATATAAAACAGAAATTTTTCTTCTTCATTTGGCTTAGATTAAGCACTTATTTACACATTAATTAGGGTACAATCATGAAATAAAAATCCTTAATTAAATTGCTCAAAACAACAACTTTTCTCCTATTTTCTCCACTTTGGAGGTCCCCATCATATGTGTCATATAAAACAGATTTTTAGTTTTCTATTTCCACCCATTTGGACATCCATAATTGAATAGAAATCGGGTATTTTACCCTAACAATTATCCATATCACTTGTTGTTTAGGTCATGCCTCATTTTCACCCTAATTGAATAGAAATTTCATCTAGTTATTAAACGAAAGTTTCACCCAACTAAGGTTCATCATATAAGCTTGGTTTTAGCATAAATTAATAATGAAAATGATTCACATATTCCATACATACAACATGCCCAAAACAACATGTTAAATATGAAATCAATAAAATTTCAGCACGGGTATCATGTTTATATCAACCCTAAATCACACATATCTTTTCTTGAATGTTTGGATATCCTATCAAGGGCTTCTTGAATCATCAATTAATATTCATAATTGCATCAAATTTATGAAACCCTACTTGAGCTAGAAAACTTGGAAATTTTCAAACCAAATTTGGTTTAAACACTTACTTGGAATTGTTAGATTTTACTTGCTCCTTGTCTAGCTTGAAACCTCCCTTTTCTTTTCTTCTTTTTTCCTTTTTTTTTCTCCTTTTCTTCCTCCTTTTTCCTTCTTTCTTGGGATGTCACCTCGCTGAAATTTTTTTTCCAGATTTATGCCATGCACCAAAAACATCCCAAGCTGTCCATGTTGCTCCTCTTTTATTTTCTCTTATTTTTTTCTTCCTTTCTTTCTGGATTTTTTTCTTCCCTAAGTGTTGTTGCCAAAGGCTGCCTCAATTCCCTTGTATTTGTTGCTGAAATTTTAAGCCACTCATTCCCTTTCGATAATGCTAATTTACCACATCATATTTAGGTTTTAAATAAATAAATTATTCACTAACTTGCAACCCAAGTATACCTGTTGGGAACGTCCCTTTTTCAGCCCCATTTTCATGTTAATTTCCTGCATTTTTATTAATTAAAAATTTGCCCAGTCACTAGCCTTGCTACACATTGAGTGGAGGTAGCTAAAGTCAAATTTGGCACCTTTTTGCTCAACTTTAATTTCTTTCAATAAATCCTTGTTTGACACATGTCCCATTTGCTTTTCAAAAATCAACTTTTCATTTATTTGGTTGAATTTAAATCTTGCTCAACAAATCCTACATTGACATATGTCAATTATCACTTTTGTTTCATTAATGACATGTTACTTTTTCATAGGCAAAATTCAAATGGTTTTAACCCTAAGTGATTAAGCATTTTTTCATAATATTTAGCTTAATCAAATCCATCCATATGTTAGAATACCTTGTTTTAGTCGTTCATAAAAAATTTCATCTCAAAATGACCTTTCTAATGTAAGATATGAGCATTTGAAAATGTCTCATGAAATTTAATGAAATTAAATCATTATCATCATAATCAAATCATTATCAACATAATCCATACGATTCATAAGGTAGGGCATGTCAACTTAATCATAATAAATGAAGTAATTAACCAAGCCAACTCATCATTTCCTTGCCTCATTTTTTCTTTTTGTGCACATTAACCTACATTGGGCAAAGGTGATTAACTTAACCACTTCATTTCGTCATTTTCCCTAGTCTCATCCATCCCGTTCAAATCATATATTAATAACTTTTAAATACCTAAATTACATTTATTGATCTCAAAATATTCTAGGTATCACACTTGCCCTACTTCCCTTTGTGTTTGGCCCCATTGATGTGCAATTTACATATGAACTAGGAAGGTTATTGGAATGTGGCTCTGTGCTGAGATTATTTCTGAGATTTATAAATCCAACTATGTTGTGGGCTATATCCTGACCTTTGATCACACATATTGGCTGAATTTGTATATCAAATTGCGATAAATTAATTGCTCTTTTAATGCGACGTCCTGAAATATGTGGTTTTTGTAATAACTGTTGTAGGAACATGTTAATATATATAATGATAAAATGAATATGAAAAGAAAGACCAAAACTTTTTAAAGTAGTGTAAACAAATATTTATCTAAAACAGAATAACATTTTTCAATGTTTATAAGCAGTTAACTGACATAGTAAATGAAATGTTGTAAAATGAAATGTTGTAACCCCTGATTGAGACATATTAAAACTACACTTAACTGCAGTTTCAAATTTTGCTAAATATAAATAAAGAACGACTTTCTTATTTGTATTAATTAGTAGAGGAGCTTTTGAGAGATATTTTTTTAGCTCCAAGAATGCAACCTCACATTCATCCATTTAGAGGAACAAGACTTTCTTCTTTGGTATATTGGAAAAACGAAGAGACTTCTTAACAGATTTAGCTATAAATTTATGTAGAGTAGCATTTTTTCCTGCTAGTTTTCACACATCTTATTTATTTAGATGGGATTTGTAAATTTGGCGAAGATGTTGGCTAACCTTACCTTCTATTGCATGCATTGACTAAATTTGTATATCAAATTGCTTTAAATTGAGTGCCCATTTATTGCAACATCTTGACATATTTGTTTTTTTGTAACAACTACTGTAAGGGCATGTTTATTATAGCAAATACTAGAATAAGATTGAAAATAAGGATGTAATTTTTTTTGAAGTCATAAGTAGTGCTAGCAAATATTTCCCAAATACATAATGGAATTTTTAATGTTTTAAGTAGTTGAGTACATAGTATATGAGATTTTGTACTCTTTTATTGAGACCTACTAAAATTGCATTTATTGTAATTTCAGATGCGGCTAAATATAAATAGGTAGTAGCTCTTTCCTCTAGATTGATTAGTAGAGAGGCCTTGGAGAGATAATTCTTTAATTCCAAGAATGCAACCTCATATTCATCAATTGAGAGGAAGTTTTGGTCCTTCTTTAGTATCTTTAAAAAATGAAGAAATTTGTTAGCAAATTTAAACATAAATCTATGCACAGAAGCAATTTTTCATGCTATTTTTGCTTTTAGCTACTTCAAGAAATATGACTACTATGATGAATTTCAGTTATTTAGGTGAAGGGGATAGTGGTCCAACAAGGTCGATATCTAATGTTGAAAAAGTTATACTTCAAATATGAGATTCATAGGGGTGCTTCAAATATGGGATTCAAAAGGGTCTTAGATGAGTATGCAATAGGGTCATATCTTTGGAACTAAGAGCAATTTTAGATACAATCACATGTGACCTTTTGAATGGTACGTGAATGGTAGGCTTGTAGAATTCTACCTGTAAAACCTGGTGAACCAACATGCACCATCTTAGATGATTTTTGCAACATCCTTCATGAATCTCTTCAAGGATCGAGAACATTTTTCGGACTATATAAAGTGTAGATAGCGCATGGACATTGATCATTTGTATAAATTCCATTCGTGCAATACGAATTGAGATGCAATTTCTGTAGCTTTTTTGCATAATCCTGTTAGTTAATAAAAACTATGTATGAGATATCATATTATGGTTCTTTTCAGCATTCCTCATGGCTGTCAATTTTGTTAATGTTTTATTTGGTTGTGCTTAACTGGAAAAGATGACATATGGGAATGTGTGTATCAGAAATATTGAAGGACACTATTTCTGTGAGGAAGTTCGCTTCAAATTTTAATAATAAGGGATTCTTTGTATAGTAAATGATTGGGACTAGGAGGTAATAAATTTATAGATAGCTAGGTATTCTATCATATATGTGTCCTTGGCTTCCAGGGTACCTAAGAATTGGTTCACAGAAAGACACAAGTTTTACTCGAAAGGTTATGAGCAAGAGAAGCCCTTAGTATAATGTCTCAAATTCGGTTGCATTGTTAGAAGCACCAAATTTAAAACAAATGAAGACCTCCATAGATAGGCCTTCTAGTGTATGAATAATAATTCTTGCCCAACTACCTTCATTGTTCAAAGCCCCATCAACGTATAATTTACATGGGAAGCAATAAGGTTGTTGGAATATGACTTTGTGCTAGGAATATCTGTGGGATTTGCAAACTAGGCTAGGATGTCGGCTATAACTTGACCTTTGATTGCACGCATTAGTCGAATTCATACATCAAATTGTGATAAATAAAGAAGCCATTTCATTTGATGTTCTAACATATCTAGTTTTTGTGATACTGCCGTAGGGGCAAGTAAGTATTCAGAATAATGGGATGAGATTGAAAATAAGGATATATTTTTTCAGAAGCCATAAGTAGCACTAAAAGCCATCTAGTCTGCGACTGTCAGTAGAAGAGATACGAAGACATCGAGTTAAATTCAATTAGATGAACTTTGATGAACTTTCTTCATGTGGTTTGAAGTGATAACAAGGCTACGCCTATTGGCTATCTGATGAACTAATGTTTGATTCTATTCGGTTGCCATATCCGCCGAAATTTATTCAAGCCTAACTTTTTATTTTTTTGCTTTTATTGTATCTATTTTGGGTGAATGATAAATGATTTTTTAATAAGGCAACTAAAATTTTAAAATAAAACATCATTTATTTAATTAAGATACTAAATTTTATTCAAGTCAAGGATATGTAGGATCGCATTTTTAAAATACATATATGCATAGGTGTGAATTATGAATATACTTAGATATACTTGGATTCATTCAAATGTGCATTATAATATATTAATATTTTATTATTTATCCGTATAGAAATGATATTTTAGACTGTTTAGATATTGAAAATATTATTTTAAAATCGATATTTACCATCAACATATTTTATTTCATTCATTTTACGTACTTTATAAATAGGTACACGCTGATAATGAAAAAAAAATGGAGTTTCCTTTCCTAAACAAGTAATCTAAATATAATAGATGCAGTAGATCTTATGTTGTAACAATCATTAAAGTGTGCAAAAAATAAGAGGTTTTATCGAGATGGGTTTTTATTGAAGTGAAAGTATTAGAATTAAGGACAAAAGAGTAAGTCGTCTCAAAATTAATAAACATATAGGTTACGTCTGTAGTAGGGGATTACGTTTTTCAAACGCGAGTATTATCGTTATGACATACGAATATCTTTATGATAATATTTTCCTTTTTATACTATTGTTTTTTATAGTTTCGATGTAATTTTATTTCAACATTTTAATATTCTCGTTTAAATGCTCATATATATATGTATATCTTTTTATTCCAAATACTACAAATTATTTATTCTATTTTCTTCCACTTTTTGTTTTATCTTTTTAATCTTTTTGCCTGTTTTACTATTTTTTTTATCAATGGTCGTCGTCTATTAAAAAAATCAATGATTGCGGTCGCTGGGAAATTAAAAAAAATTATAATAAAGGAAAAATGTAAATTCTGGAAACACAGCGAACATTAAAGAAGATAATTGTAGCACCCGCCGTGAGCGCTACGATGGGCTCGGAATGGTTTCCCGGGCCTTGAAAATGTGGATCGTGTTGAAAAGCAACGTGGGCTTAGATTTCCTGCATTCACATGGGGTAAAACGCATTAGGCTTCATATCTTTTAGGAAAGTTGACGTATGGGTATTTTCTCGTGATTTCGGCAGCATAACGGCTAAGACAGGGCTTTCCGTGCACGGGTCAAGTCACAAATCCGGCAGCATAACAACAGCGTATTATGCTGGGATCCGTGGACCCGCGTGCACCCACCTTGCCGGGGCGTTAACTCAAACACGCACACATAAAAATAAAGAAAAACGGAGTCGTCACTGATCTTTAAAGGGAGATCAGACCCTGTTTAAAGAAATACGGCACTAATAATACAGAGATCGGGTTCCGGCCTACGGATTGAAGCAAATATGGAGAAATCTGCCAACCCGAGGCGGTTTAAACGGCGTGAAAAGGGGGTAAAATGAAAGATTTGAGAGAATGGGAGAGATGGAAAGGGGGCATGGAGGAGGGAGCGTGGCTTGGAGAGCGTGAAAAGCCGGGACGCCGGGGTGTTGCTGCAGACTCCCGTCCTCCCCTTGGGATGCCTCTCTTCAAGTCCCCTCAAATGAGAGGGGGTGCTCTCCTTTTATAGATGTAGGAGTGGGCTTTGGGCTCTCTTGAGGTCATGGACTTAGTCCATGGACTTGGGCTTGAGTTGAGAGCATGAGCTTGAGCTTGGTTGAGAGGTGTTGGACTTGGTCCATGAGCTTGAGTTTGGCGGGCTCCTTCCATAGTGGGCTGGAACTAAGTGGGCTAGAGCTTGGCTAAGCCCGTTGTTTTGGGCGGGCCGTTGTAGAGGCCCAAAATTGTAGAGAAGCCTACTTCTGAGGCTTGGTGGGCTGCATTGTGGAGCCCGTTGAGGTGGCCTGTAGGAGCTTCGCTCGTGTGGGCCGGATCTGGTTTGTTGAAAAGCCTGCTTCGAGGCTTGGTGGAGCTTCGCTCCGTGGGCTGTGTTTGGAAGGGCCTGCTTAGCTTGCTTGAACCTCCTTTTGCCTTGAATTTGTTTGAGTTTAGGACTTTTTTCCATTTTTCCCATTTTTGGGCCCAAAGGTGGGGTGTCAACAGTTGCCCCCCTTTGCCAGAGGCGTCTTGACGGTGAATGGCAAAGTACTGGACACCTCTTTTGGCATTGACATGAACACTTCTCTTTTTTTTTCTTTTTCTTTTTTTTTCTTTTTTTTTCTTTTTTTTCTTTCTTCTTTTTTTTGTTTTTGTTTTTTTGTTTTTTGGGGTCACTTCGTAATTTCTGCAAACTCATGAAGTTTCTTCTGGGAGAGTGGTCCTTTTTGAAATTTTGTGGACTTGCTGGCTTGTTTTGCACTAGTCTTGAGTCCGGATGATTTCGCAATTCCTGTAGATGACGGGGAGCTTTCTGCAATTTTACCAAATTTTAGGGTCTCCGATGGGGGCCCTATTCTCCTGTTTTCTCTTTTCTCCTTTCTCGCTGCCGCCGTCGCTCTTCTCGTTCGGCCGCCGCCGCCGCCGATTTTCGGCTCGTCTTCTCCGGCACTAGCTGGTGTTGCCGGTGGCGTGCATTGAAGACTTTTCTTCATCTTTTCTTCCTTTTTAGCCAACTTGTACTTTTGTAAATCTTGAATGCTTGTATGCCCCATTTTTTGAATGTAAAGCCGTGTGAATACCGACTCATTTTTTTTTGGAGGATATGTCTATATGATTTGTTGCCTTTGCGGGGTATAGATCTTGTAAAATTCTTCTTCTTGACGTCCCTTATAATGCTTTGACCATTTGTAGGCCGTAAGCCATTAGAAATTCTGCATAAAGGCAGTTGTGCGTCCATTATATACATAGACCTAAAAACTTTTCAGGTCAGTCAGCGTCCTCCATGATTTCCGCGATTTTCCTGCTGAAATCCGGATTTTGCGGGATTTCTTCGTACCCCCCGGATCTTGCGCTGCCAAAGCCGTGATTCACGCTGCCAAAATCGTACTTTTCAGATTTTGTACGATTTTGTCCGTACTTTCAAGATTTTGCATGTTTTTTGGATTTTCTCATCCGTCCGGCTCAAAATTTCTTCCCCATATTTTCTGCACTTGTCCTTCAAGGCTACTGGGTTGCTACGGATGTCTAGAAGTTTGCCTTGCGAGCGGCGCTGTGGAACCATTTCCTCATGTAGCTTTGCCTCCCGGGTCCCAAACTTCGTTTGATGTAGGATTGAACATGATATAAAAGTAATTTGTGTCATTTCCCTTTAGAACCACATGCCCCCATGCTTCGGGATGATGTAGATGCATTTTTCTCCACCTTTTCCTCTTCAGCCTTCGTTTGTAATTTTTTCTTTGTAGCTTGAACTTAATGCTCTTCTGGCATGCGGCTTTGGTAGGCTGTCCCCATGCTTCTCTGGCATGCCCCCAATTTTTTATTTTTTGTGCGCTTTTTGCTCCTTATGAAATATTGTCTTCACCGGTTGTTGGCATTTTTCCTGCCAAGCTTGATGGAAAGACTGTGTGGTAGCCATTTTGAACTATCCCTTGTGGATGTGTTGACGAAGATGTATTTATGGCGGTGGGTTGATGAATGATGGTTGTATGCCCTGCGCATTCTGCGGCTTCCGGGGCTAACCTTGTTGGTTGTTCGACTTCGTCGACATTGCCTGTGTTGATGACGGTTTGTTGAGGCTGTTTAGACGCCTCTGCTTGATTGTCTGTGTGAGGGATAACTTCATTTGTGACTTGCAGATGGTCTTTTCCATTTGGCTTTACTTGTGCAGGAATTTCTTGAGATTTGTGCTCCTTGGCTAGTGTTTCCTCTTTTGAGGTGCTTGTCTGCTTTATTGATAAGATTAATATTTCACCTTTCGTGGCCGGGCATGATTGTGTAGAAGATGATGGCAATGACTGCTTTAGAGGAATGCTAGGAGTAGAGGTGTAAGGAGCTTTGGGGTTCTCTTCTGCATTTCTAGACTGCGGGTATGTTGGTTGGCTAACTGGGATGAAGATATTTTCTGGGGAGAAGTGAGGCAAAGTAGGTTGGCTTGCTATCTTGGGATGAGCTTCCGGGTTTGTGGAAAAAGTATTTGAGGATGTTCTTTGGACAATAGGAGGTTTGTGCAACATAGGATTCTCTTGCGTAGGCATGACGGATTTTCCCACTAAAATGACGGGCTCAACACATCTTTTTTGAAGGACAACGGAGTTGGCATTTCGGCCTTGTAAAATGATAGGAGCGTTATGGGGTCGAGCTTTTGTTATGAAAATAGAAGGGTCGAAGGTTTTGGCATTACCCTTCATAAAATTGACTTCCATGCCAATGTCCGCTATATGAGGTGTCTGGCTTGCTTGTTCAAGAAGAATTGCATTTTCTTGCTGTGGCCATGGGGAGATGGTGCCATGTCTGATTCCCGCCTCCACTTGGTCCCCGGCTTGGAGGAGTTGAGTGAAGTTGACATATGGGTGAGAGATGAGGTAGCCCGAGATGCTCGGGTGTGTTGAGTTGATGATGATGGAGATTTGCTTGTCCAACGGCAACGGGTTTTTCATCTTCGCCGCCAAGGCACGCCATCTAGCCACGTACTCTGAGAACGTTTCATCCTCTTCTTGCTTGAGTGCTTCGAGATCGGCCCTTTTGAGAGCCGTATTTAGCATATATGAAAAGCGGTCCATGAAGGCTAAGGAGAGTTGTTCCCATGTTTTAATTTGCTTGCAGTCGAGCGACGTATACCATTCAAGGGCGTCTCCTCTCAAGCTATGTTGGAATAGCATGACCAAAATTTCCTCCTTTTTTATCAAAGGGTATAAAATACTGCAAAAGGCTTTGATATGGGCATGTGGGCATGAGTTTCCTTCATAGGTAGGGAGGGTTGGCATTTTGAAATTTTCAGGTAGTTGTGCATTTGGAAATGGGCATAAGTCTTCAATTTTTACCAAATGAAAGTCCTCCTCTTGCTGTCGGTCAATTTTTCTTTGTAACTCTTGGAGTTGGCTTTGAAATTGTATCTTGACCTCTTCTATTTCGCCTTGCACTTTCGCTAGGCCATGTGATCTTTGAACTGGGATGGATTGTGAGCTCGAACTCGTTGTTTGTTGATATTGTGATGAACAGGATGACGCTTGATGTTGTTGTTTTGCCATTAATTGACGTTGCTCTATTATTTTGTAGAGCATGTCCTTCATCCGTTGCATTCGTTGCATCATCCGATCACATTTTTCAAATGGGAATGCAGTATTTTCCTTTGAAAGATGATTTGTCGGCTCCATGTATGCAATTTTCGGCTTGAAGGCAACTAGAACTTTAAGATATGTAATTTTTCACTCTTTTTTTTTTACCCTTTTTTTTCACCCTTTTTTTTTCTTTTAACTCTTTTTTTTTTGCTCTTTTTTTAACCTTCTTTTTTTTTTCCTTTTTTTAAACTTTTTTTTTTTTGCTCTTTTTTTTTTAAAGTAGGAAGTCAAAGTAAAATTATGAAAACATGATATGATGCCCCCAGGTTTCAGAACCAAGGGTAGAAAGGTTGATTAATCATCTTCGAACTTGAAAAGTCATTGCTAGCTTACTGCCGCGTCGCTGTGATGCCTCTGGACGTTGCTGGACCTTTATGCCATGTCAGTGCCTTTTGTCACATCAATGGTCATTTCAGCGCCTTTATGTCATGTCAATTGTCTTGTCAACATACTTCTTGGGTCAACAGTTGACTTCTAGGCATGTAAGCTTTATGTCACATCAATGGTCTTGTAAGCACCTTTATGTCACGTCAGCACTTTTCAGCACCTGTCACATCAGTGATTGACTTGCTTTGCCTTCGAGATATGGTGAAGAACCTGAGCAATCAATGAAAAATGGTTAGCACTTGTAAACAGATAATAAAAAAGATCAACTTTTGGATAGATGCTTGTAAGTCCGAGTCCTTTTGTGTGCGTTTTTTTTTTCAGATTTTATTTATATTAAGTTTTGCGCGTGAGAATGTTCGAGGTCCACAGATTTGGGTTTGCCTGAGGCGTCTCTGAAAAAGTGACCAGTTCGCTTGAAGCGTGTCTGGAGAAGGACCAGTTCTCTTGAAGCGTGTCTGGAAGAATGACCAGTTCGCTTAAAGAGTGTCCGGAAGAATGACCAGTTCGCTTGAAGAGTCTCTGGAAGGAAGACCAGTTCGCTTGAAGCGTTTCTGGAAGCGTGACCAGAAAACACTCAGGTTATGAAAAAGAAGTGATTTTTACACCGGATTTTTTTTTACGTTAATTGATTTTGGATTTGCCGGAGGCCCTTGCTGTAGGCTCGTTTTACGTGTCTGGACGGTTACGAGGCGGTGTGCAACAGTTCCTCACGAGTTCTGTCCAATTTTTGAGCTGGACGCCTCTGGACCTAAAAACTTTTTAGGTTTCTGCGCGATTTGGGCAGAAACTTCAGAAACTCGCTGCCGGGAGACGGGATTTCTTCTGCAACTTGTTGTTCAGCATGGGAAGAGCTCCGATCTCCAGATTCTGACCCCCTTGCGCCGATGTAGACCTGCAACGCCGTCCCCAGTGGAGTCGCCAAGCTGTAGCACCCGTCGTGAGCGCTACGATGGGCTCGGAATGGTTTTCCGGGCCTTGAAAATGTGGATCGTGTTGAAAAGCAACGTGGGCTTAGATTTCCTGCATTCACATGGGGTAAAACGCATTAGGCTTCATATCTTTTAGGAAAGTTGGCGTATGAGTATTTTCTCGTGATTTCGGCAGCATAACGGCTAAGACGGGGCTTTCCGTGCACGGGTCAAGTCACAAATCCGGCAGCATAACAGCAGCGTATTATGCTGGGATCCGTGGACCCGCGTGCACCCACCTTGCCGGGGCGTTAACTCAAACACGCACACACAAAAATAAAGAAAAACGGAGTCGCCACTGATCTTTAAAGGGAGATCAGACCCTGTTTAAAGAAATAAGGCACTAATAATACAGAGATCGGGTTCCGGCCTACGGATTGAAGCAAATATGGAGAAATCTGCCAACCCGAGGCGGTTTACACGGCGTGAAAAGGGGGTAAAATGAAAGATTTGAGAGAATGGGTGAGATGGAAAGGGGGCATGGAGGAGGGAGCGTGGCTTGGAGAGCGTGAAAAGCCGGGACGCCGGGGTGTTGCTGCAGACTCCCGTCCTCCCCTTGGGATGCCTCTCTTCAAGTCCCCTCAAATGAGAGGGGGTGCTCTCCTTTTATAGATGTAGGAGTGGGCTTTGGGCTCTCTTGAGGTCATGGACTTGGGCTTGAGTTGAGAGCATGGGCTTGAGCTTGGTTGAGAGGTGTTGGACTTGGTCCATGAGCTTGAGTTTGGGTAATGGGCTTTGGGCTTGAGTTGAGAGCATGGGCTTGAGCTTGGTTGAGAGGTGTTGGACTTGGTCCATGAGCTTGAGTTTGGCGAGCTCCTTCCATAGTGGGCTGGAACTAAGTGGGCTAGAGCTTGGCTAAGCCCGTTATTTTGGGCGGGCCGTTGTAGAGGCCCAAAATTGTAGAGAAGCCTACTTCTGAGGCTTGGTGGGCTGCATTGTGGAGCCCGTTGAGGTGGCCTGTAGGAGCTTCGCTCGTGTGGGCCGGATCTGGTTTGTTGAAAAGCCTGCTTCGAGGCTTGGTGGAGCTTCGCTCCGTGGGCTGTGTTTGGAAGGGCCTGCTTAGCTTGCTTGAACCTCCTTTTGCCTTGAATTTGTTTGAGTTTGAGACTTTTTTCCATTTTTCCCATTTTTGGGCCCAAAGGTGAGGTGTCAACAATAATATAATAAAAGGAAAGAATAAAGATAGGAAATAAAGTGAATAATAATTCAAAATTTAAAATAGAAAAACTAGTGAACGGAAGTACACATAATGATATAGAATTATCTAAAGGGTCCCTTTGGGAATATATAAAGGAAAATTCCTCTTCTACACACAATATTGGCGCATAATTGATATTATACTCACAATGTTTCAAAAATTTATTTTATACTTATAATATTTCATTCTTAATTTCTATTATACCTATGCGGTCAAAATAATTAACTACCTCACTGAAAATAAGAATTTGCTCTTCCATAATTTCTTAATTGAAATGATTTAGCCTCAATATAATTCAATTAATATTGTTAGAATATTAATTTGTAGGATCAAGTGATTAAGAAAATTTTACATGTGCAAAACTGTATTTGCAATGAGATAATTAATAATTATTTTCATTGCATATGTATTGATACGAATTTTTGGTGAAATATTATGAGTAGAAGAAATTTTTTTAAAATTTTGTGAGTATATTAAAAATTAAGAGCAAATGTTACAAAATAATAGGAACTTTTCTAAGATATAAAAGCAAAAAGAGAAAGGTAATAATTAGAAAATTTTATAAAAGCGAGATAGTACTGTCATATAATAATAGTAATAATTAGAAGGAACAGAATAAAGTTAAAATTTTTTTTTTTTTTTGATTTTGCCAGAGCTACTGCTCAGTAGCTTTTGCTAAAGATGGGGATCAAGTCCCAGACATTGGGCAATTGAGGCCCCTTTGTGACATCATCCTCAGTTAATTGTATGAAAAAATATAAAATTGATTAAAATGTCTATAAAATACTAGCAAAATGAACTATTTTCGTGCCTCCTTCTTAAGGATTAGTAGACTTAGTTTTTATTCTTTGGATTAAAACATTGCTCTAAAAAATGAAAGATAAACTCTTTATACTAAAGCTGAAGCCTAGATCTCTCACACCCTAGGTGGGACTGTTTACTAGTTGCTTGCTAGCATACTTATACTATTTTACTATGCTTTGGAGTGATTTTTTTAACCCTTTTAACCATTTAGCCTAAAAATATTTTTCTAAAATTTTATTTACTATATTTTTATTTTTTAAGTCATGCCCATTATGTTACTAAATTTTCTCTTTTTTCCTTTAGGACATATTTATTATTTTATTTATTTACAAAATTTTTCAAACTAAACATTTTTTTCTTCGCAATTAATTTATTTTAAATTATTTATTCATATCTTTCTTTACAACTAGGACACTTTTCATTCATTTCTACATAAGTGCAACTAAGTTATCTATTTTAACTTTATTTTATTTATTTTTTTATAATCACCCCTGTTATTTTATTTTCTCTTATTAAAATTTTTTTTTACTAAAATCTTTAATTTAAAAAATTTATCGGAGACACATTTTAAAAGTTTTTTTTTTCTCAAAATGTTGCCCCCTGGCCCTATTCCGAATCATGACTGACAGAAATAGCAAACCCTACTAAGTCACCGACCATGCCCCCTGAATACACGTGCGCGAACATCAAAGCAGATGGGTCAACTTTTTTCCATCCAGTGACACAAACGTGAATCCGACCGCTTGACTACTAAAATAATAAGTGGCTTTGCTTGTATGAAACTTTCGCCCCGATTGGTTTCTAGTTTTGATTTTTTTATTTTAAATTCAAACCAAGTTATTGATATTGTACATCAGACATCTGTTATTATATATTAAGCTCATTCACTTAGAAAATCATAAATTTTTATTTTCTAAAAGGAGGCAACAATTTATTTATATTTTTTTTTATGAACCTTATCAATTTATTATGAAAGATTAAAGAGGAATGATCCTATTAGCTCAGGTTAAATAAATATTTCACTCAGCCTATCTCAAAAATCCTATTTAAACAATTTTTTTTTCTTTATACACTTATTTATCTAAATCTATTTAACATATAGACCAAGTTTTACCATTTTTGGATATGTGTATATATTTGTTTAGATTTTTAAAAATAAGAGTATTTTAAATATATATGTACACATAGATATTTAAAAATCTCAAAAAAAAGATAAATATATCAAAAAATGGTAAAACTTTGTTTATATTAAATACACTTAGATAAACAAGTGCACGATGAAAAAAGTAAATTTTTTTTTTTATTATGAATAGGTTTTTAAAGATGAGCTAAGTGAGTTATTTACTTAGTCTGGACTAACAGAATCACTCCTAATATATGTTGTCATCTAGAATTCTAATCAAACTTGGCCGCAACGCCTCCGAAGTCATGGTAACATTGGTGCCCGCTTGTAGAAATGCCAGGATTTGAGTCTTCCCCTTATTGCGGGAAGTGATCGCAGAATAATTACTTTAAGTTATAGGGATTATAATTTCCTTCTAGTAATGGGTTTATAGTAAAATTTCTTTTAAACAGTAAGGAGGGGGAATGTATTTGATTGAAATACCTGTCCAGTGTATAAAAAGAGATTTAAAAAAAGAATTCTGGTCGAAATTCCAAATATTTAATTCGAACCACCACGCTTGGTGCTTTTCACGTTGTCATCGCTGGCGTCCGTCATGAATATTTATATAATATAAAAATAATTTCAATCAGATTTACATCGAACGTACAAGTGCAAGTGCCTGAGTTTCTTTATAATCATATATTTTAATATTATAAATTATAAAAGCATTAATTAAATTGATTTCTCATATTCTCCTATGCGAATATAATGATAGGAGGAATCATTTTAATTGGATTTGTACATATATAATCTCGAGTTATGAAAATGCACTAGGTTCTTATTATCATACTTTTTGATATTTAATATTATAAAAACCTTTCAATGAAGTTGATTATTCCATTGTAGGCTTGAAAATAGTTTTAATCAGAATGCCTGGCTTAGATTAAAATAAAAACTAAAAATTAAAAACTCTAGAGGGCTCACATTGTACCCGGTCGCACACGAACAAAGCCCGCAATTGGAACCATCCATTTGAAGTCCACATGATGGATAGCGTGCATTTTATTAATCCGATGTTTGGCCCGGTTATTATGCAGATTAAGCGCTTCCTAAGCTGGAAAATGTGAATGCATTCTAAATACTAACAATGAGTGTTTACCTCTTTGCTGTAAAAGTAAAACTTTTTTTAGCTATTTTTCTCTTGAGTGTATTTGTTTTAAGATAAAAAATTTTAACTGAAACTTTTAAATCTAAAATTTTTCGCTTTTCATAATTAACTTATTTTAATTATTTTTTCACATTTTTCTATACGAACTACTCTATTTTTTAATTATTTCTACATAACTATTTATATAACTAACATATTTATTTTAACTTTATTCTCTTTATTACTCATCATAACCTTTATCATATTACATATTTCTTTTATTACGACATTTCTTTTATTTCGACATTTTTTTTATTTCTAAAACTTTTATACTGGAGTTAGAAATTGCGACTCGGCCAAAAGCATAATAATTATTTTTATTTCCTTCTTTCGCAAAAGATGGATAAACAGGCCTTAAATATCTTTATTCACGTTGGGCATCTTAAAGCTAAAAAAAATAAAAAAATAAAAAGCCAGCGGGCTGATGTGGTGGTGATAACGTATAGGAATCGAATCGGCTAAAGAAAAATGAATTTGGTCGTTGGTTGCTGATCTTTGGTCTCTCATTAATTTATTTGGAATCTAATTCGAGGGTTCAGCGGAATCCACCACGGCATTATTGATAGGCAGGCGTAAGGAATTTTATAGAGAACATCCCAACTTTCTCACCACATGCTCAGCATAATCCTCCCCTCCTTTATTTTATTATTATTATTATTATTTTTAGGTTGTTCATCAATAGAATGAGATACAGACGGGGATCAAGACGAGATAAAGATAATATAAAATTTCTCATTCTAAAAAAAGTTCTTATCTTTACAATCTCTTTTTTATGTTAATCATTTTATTTTTAATGAAAAATGATCTTGTTAGTTCAGATTAAATAGATATCTTAGCACCTTAAAAAATCATTTACAATATTTTTTTTCTTCATATACTTGTTTATCTAAGTATATTTAATATATAAACCAAGTTTTACCATTCTTGAATATATGTATATATATTTTTGAGATTTTTAAAGATATGAGTATTTTAAATACATATATACACATACATGTCTAAAAATCTTAAAAAAAACATATATACATGTTCAAAAATGGTAAAATGTGGTTTATATATTAAGTACACTTAGATAAATAAGTATATGAAAAAAAGCAAAAAAAGTGATGTAAATAAGTTTTTTGAGGTGGGCTAAGCAAGACATTTGCTTAACCCGAATTAACAGAGTCATTCTTCATTTTTCTTTTCATGAAAAATTCACTCAGTTATTATATTTAACATCATTTATGTAATATCTAAAACTTGATTTAGAATAAAGTAAAGGGAATGAGCCACTGTGCCGCTCTTGCCACACGTAGGATCTGAGCGTTCGATTCCATTCTCCTGCACGGGAAGGTTTTACAGACTTGTTCTTCTAAATGAGGGTTTTTATAATTTTTCCCACCTATATGAGAGCTTTTACAATTTCACCCATTGTACGGGGGTTTATAGGAAATTTCTGTTTATTGTATAAGATCATAAATGTACTCCACTGTAATATTAAGATGTCATAGTGTGTATAAAAAATATATCAAAGAACCAAGCGCTGTCAATATAAGAATCTCGGCAGCGCTGTTGTGGGTTCGAATCCAGCAATTGGATTTTGGCCCGAAGTGGGAGCTGTGTTCTCCCGTTGTTCGTGGGAGCAAAGTGGTCTCCCGTTTGATTGTTGGAAGCTGTGTCTTCCTGATTATTTGGTGGAGCAGTATCTCCAAATTTGTAAGAATGTCTCTGACCTTCAGTGTAATATGTGTTGAGATGTATGTAAATATATTCCAATAAAAAATATATATATATCAAAGAAAAAAAAAAGAAAAAAAGAAAATGAGAGAATGTAAGCAAATAGAAGTGTAATGCAAAACAAAAGTACGCGATCCATGCCTTTATCGCTACAGGATACCATATTCAGCTTCTGCCTAGTTTGCAATTGCCGTTTTGCATCCTCGTTCTATTGGCTATTATTTAATATTTAATCACCAGCCGAGATAACTGATCTTTCATGAGAATGTCTCCTCCGCTTTTCCTTTAGCCATGTCTCTATTGTCCAAATGCAGCGTGTTCACCAGCTCAGCGCCGCGTACGCTTCATTATCTCACCATGACTTCTGCCTGAAGGCAGTTGTAAAATTCACCCGCTACAGCAGTCCTTTTTATGGAACATCTTTAAAATGTGCGGTGCACCGCTCTATTTAACCTATTTTTTAATTTTAAAATTCTTTTGTTTAATTATTAATCTAAGCATATTTAATATGTGTATCAAGTTTTACCCTTTTAAAGATTTATAAATATTTTTCAGAATTTTTAACATTAGTGATGCCATTAATTTTTAAAAAATCCAAAAAAATATACGAATATAAAACAATGGTAAAACTTGAAACACAGGTTAAATACACCTAGATTAATAGTTGTATAAAAAAAATTTTAAAAATTAAAAAATAGATTTTTGCACTCGGGCGCACTAGATCACAACTCCCTTTTATTGCTATTGAGCCAAAATTCTATACACTCAGGTACACTTAGTTTCAGTGCACCCGAGTGCAAAAAAACTTATTTTTAATAATTAAATTTTTTAAAAAAAAACTGTTAATCTAAATATGTATTAACTTTTACCATTTTTGGAGACTTGTATTTTTTTTATTTTTCAAAAACAGGGGTATTTTAGTCATTTTCAAATAACTAAAACAGTCTTGTTTTTGAAAAATCAAAAAAAATCTACGATCTTCAAAAATGGCAAAAATTAGTTTAAGATTAAATACATTTAGATTAACAGCCTTATAAAACATTATAAAAGTATTAAAATTAGGTTTTTTGCACCCGAATGGACTGAAGCTAAGTGATGCATTTAATCATATACCTTTGTATAATATGACATCTAATATCACAATAAAGCTGGGTCATCATCAAAGAGACAACAAGCTCCTATCTTATTCTTACATGAGACTAAGTTGCTACAATTATTTT
Source organism: Annona cherimola (assembly GCA_030490835.1). Lineage (NCBI taxonomy): Eukaryota > Viridiplantae > Streptophyta > Magnoliopsida > Magnoliales > Annonaceae > Annona > Annona cherimola. Next base: position 28,724,511 of record CM059971.1, on the reverse strand, counting down.
TAACCCATATGGAGGTGGAAAACATAACCTCATGACACCTAAGCCTTGGTCACGGCTAATCAAGCTATTATCTAGTTGGCTACAATAGTCCTTTTTCACTTGAATAGGTAACTGGGAAGGTGAAATAACCATGTTGCATTTCGAGTTGGGTTTTTCTAAAATATATCTATTACATTTGACCCTAATTACAAATATACCCAATACATTTCTAAAATCTCAAATATACTCACTATGTTTGCTATTAGTTTTAAAAACACCAAATCACCAAATCCTTGAGTTAACATTGTTAGTTGACATGTCAAATTACTAATATGTCTATAATATTTTGGACGTAATTAAAAAATTGGAGGTCGTAGCTCACCAATGCCCTAGTTGCGCATGAGTTCTAAATTTGAATAGCCTTAATTTCATTTTTTCTATTTTATTTCATTTATTATTATTTTACAACAAGGGTATTTATTATAGACATCAACAAAAATTTAACTAACGGTTTTTCGCCAAATGAACTTTTTTAGGATTAGCTGGAAATGTAGTGGGTATATTCAGATATTAGGTTAAGATATATTGGATACAGTTAGTAAAAGCCATTTCCAATTTCAAAACCGATTTAAGTAAATCATCCGTTGCTTGGGAATGACGCTCTGGCCGTAGAACGGTAGCTTTGCTGGGTGAAAGAGAATCCAATGCGCGGAAAACTCTTCTGGCTGGGATAAAATGCTTATTTAAAACACTTTTGACGGCAGCCATATCCTCTTTCCGCTTGCAGCCAGCAGGCATAAATCAAAAAGAGACTTTAAAGAAAGCATATGAGTAATGTTTACAACGTGCGAAAATTGCATAATTTATCGAAATTTTTACACCCATCGGGAATGAAATCAAAGTGGAAAAGACATAAGGCTCGCTTATTGGTGAAAGGATATACTCGATAGGAGAACATAGACTCTCAGTTTAATATTTGATATGTGGGCCATTGGTCCACATGATATTAAATTAATTTTTCGTGGGGAGGGCCCACTACAGCAACCTGATGGGACCTTCGATCATCGCCCTTGCGTTGCAGTATAGCGTGGGCCCGGTGGACCCCTTTTTAAAAAGTTTGGATTCCTCTGTGATTTCATTCCCGATCGGTATAAAAATTTTCATAAATTACGCAATTCTTGCTTCGGCTCAGGTACGCACAAATTATGCAAAGCCAGTTTATATAACAATAATATCAGAGCCATATATCATGCATCTTAGTTTTATTGTTTGGATGCTATAACATGCATATATTTAGAAGATGAGATGTAACATGTCATTTCTTATTTTTATCATTAAACTTTTCTAAATATAATGAACGGATTGGATTAATCATATTATTATTTTTTTTGAGGGCAACCATCTACATGATAATATGGCGTGGAATGTTCCAAGTTCTTATTTCCTTCAATCTTCCATACCTATTAAATTAGGGAATAAAGCAGGTCTGTATGGACTTCAAAATTCAAATAGTTTTTTAGAGTTGTAGATTTCATAGTCTGAGAATCCGAACTATGTTGGATCATCCACCATAATGTTATGAATTTTTAATTCATTCATTCCTTTTAATTCTTTGTGAATTAAAACCATATATAATTAATTCTTTGTAAAAGATTATAAAATTTTTAATTCTTTGTGAATTAAATAAGATAAATAATTTTAATTCTTTGTGAATTAAAATAAGATATATAATTTTTAATTCTTTACGAATAAAAATACATAAATGTTAGCTCTTTGTGAATCAAAATAAATAATATATATTTTTCGACTTCCGAACATCTAGAGAATTTTAATATTATGTTCAATTTTTTATTATTGAATGTGCAAAGTATTCCGGACCGTCTTAAGTTGAACCTCCAGGAAATTTTAATTCTATTCATCTTGATATTTAAAAAATATATTTGAATTTGAAATTATTCAATATTTTTAATTTTGAAATTTGTCCAATTTAGAGATTTTTAATGTTTAAATTTGTGCAAGGGATTATTTAAAAATATACATATATATTTTTACAGCATAAGGATTTAAACCCTTAACCTTTATGACTCTTACTTAATCCTTAACCATTTAAGCTATGCTGTATGTTGTGTTAACGATACCCATAAAATATTACTTATCATCTATTGATAAGCCATTGCATATTAATGACATACATAATCTATAAATTATAGTTTAGATTTAATATCATTTTTCATTTATTTAACACGTGCAGTAAAATTTTTTGAAAATACATATTAATGTTATTCAATTATTCTTTGTCATGTATAATCAATGTTATTTTCATGATTATTGATGATTTTTTTGATATTTATAATGTGAATTTTAACCAGGCATTATGTCAATACCAAATGAATTGGAAGAGGAGTTGAAAAACGATTAGCATATGTTTAATTTAAGATTATATAAATTATAAGATGAATCCAAAATATACTCTTCATGAACATTTTTGGACTATACAAGTTTTCGTTATTCATCTTCACAATAGGGGTATTAGATTACGTAGTTTAATTAGTTGTCTACAAAAATCTCGAGAATGGGAAAAATTGGCTCTTAAAGAAAATAAGAATATTACTTGTTTATCTGGTGCATTTTGTGAGCTTGAGTTGATAAAGAAATGAAAGGTTGTTTCTGGGTTAGACGATCTATTGTGTTATCCACATGCCCTAATATTCGACAAGCAAGATTTGTAAAAGCTGGCATGAGAAGAAGAGATTCTGGTTAGAGATGGCTTTTACAAGAACTTTAGTTGAAGAAAAAACCAATGTGATGTGTGATGCTCATCATTATAAGCTTAACGAGAGATTATGTAATGAAAAATTTTATTTTATCAACGACTATTTGTGGAAATATGCAGAGAAGGGAGAATTTTTTTAAAAATTCATGACGTACTAAATGTAATGGAAACATGCTTTATGCATTCTAAATTAAATTTTAGTTTTATTTGATATTATATGATCTAAAAAATATGCATGTATTATCTTATTTATAAATCATGTGTTGGTTTATTGAGTAGGAGTTTTTAAGTTAGTAGAATTTGATGAAATCCTCACTTAAAACTGAATTTTTTTTTGAGAACTACATTAATGATAAGTAAAAATTTGTGATATGAATGATGATTGGGAGTATAATGATCTTTTGAATTAGTTCCTTATGTTAAATTATTGTTATTTTAGTTAGTCATTATGACAAAATACAAATTCATTATAAGATGCTAGAATTAATTCTATGTTAATATCTCATGTAGTGCTCAACGCCAACCATGGCTTCAAAGACAATTGTTGACAACCTTAATAAGGGTGAAAAATTGAATGGTGACAATTATGATATCTAGCATCGAAAAATTCAATACATCTTGGAAGAGCAAGAAGTACTAGAAACCGTTAATAATATTATGATGAAACTTGAGAGAGATAATACTGCTCAACACAAAAGAGATATGAGGCTTATGTGGCATGAAAAAGAAGAACGGCATTGCTCGTGTTACATTATTGAGTACCATGCAAGATGACCTCATGCATGAGTTCGAAAAGTATACTATTGCTCAGGACAAGTGGATAGTCCAAAAAGAGAAATATAGTGGAACCTTTGCTACTAAGGTGAGGAGACTCACAATTAAATTTGACACTTATAAGAAGCACCAAAAAATTACCATAAGACAGTTTCTTAGAGAGATGTCAAATATGATTTGCAACCTTAAGTTTATAGGACATGTTCTGACCAAGAGTAGTAGGTTTAGGCAGTAATTCAATCTCTTCTTGATAACTAGGTGTAATACCTCTTTGCCTAAACATCCTTAATGGCTAGTCAATAGGTGTCATATAACTTAAGAAAAATTTAGAAGCATCTCCCCATAATATATAAAGGGGTGTTATGGAATACAAGATCTGTTATTTATAAACATCTCAATTGCATCCTGTAACATAATGTTCAACTCTACATTTATACATCTGTATTCTTATACAATAGAGAAATTAATATAGTAAGTAAATCATTGTAATCTCATTATTATACACTGAGCAATCCAAAAGATCATATAGATATGTGTTAACATAAATTGTAATCAAGTTTAAAATACGGAAGTATAATATATTTTGTCGTAGTTGGATCCGACTACATAAATATTTATAGGCATTAGTATAAAAAAGAAACATAAGGTCCAAAATAACTAGGAACACAAATGTTGAACTAATGGTCTTCAACATTATATCCTCCCCTAATGCCATTTTGTGGCTCCTTACTTAGCCTGCGATCTAAATAAAATAACGAATCTTGTGAGTCTAAATAGACTCAATAAGTAGATAATAATAAGTACAAAGTTGAAAAAAGTAAAACTTTGGATGCACATGCCATGATAGTGTTGTAGAAAGATGATTCTTAAATGGCCATACAAGGCACATAAGTCCAATGCCAACACCCAAGAATATATGCATATAACCATAAGTAAATAAAAAGTCACAAACAATTCTCTCTTTATGTCGACCGAGGGCCATGAACAACCCTTTGTTGAGTCATTATTATATTATGAATTTTGAGTATTAATTGAGAAAAATTTGAATGTTTAAGACGATTTGAATGATATCTTGACTGATTTAGTTTTGTTTAGCACAAAATACTTACAATTGATTGGTATGTGCAAATTCAGGAGAAATTAGAGCAAAATTCGTGCAATTCTTGGAGAGTTGAAACATGAAGACCAAGATCCACTCAATTAGATAATTTTAAATGATCAAATCAACCTAGAACATGTCATAGAAGATTCAATGCGAAACAGGGATTGAATGTGCAAATAAGCAAATTGGGCATAGAATTGATGCAAGATAGTTGATGATCGGGAGGCAAAGGATTCAAGGCATACAAAAATGATGTTTTGAAGAGTTTAAAAAGTAAAAATAGTGATTAAAATGTTTCATAACATGAAAAAAAAGTTTCGTTACGATTCAGGGCGAAACGAATACAAACGGAGTGAAACAGAGCAAAACCCGCGTAATCTTTGCAGCGAATTGAGAGAACCGTTGTGGCGCCCCAAACCAGGATGCCTAGAAGCCTTACTCCGGGATCTTTTGGATTGGTAAACGTGACTCAGGATTGTTACCCTGATCACACGACGGGATTTTTAATTGGATCTCATCCAATATTTTTTTCTGTTTATCTTTCTTTTTCTTTTTCTTTCATCACATAAACATATACTCATCATTATTCATAATGGACTTATCCATATCATCATAAATCATCAACTTCTTATATTATTCATAACTTCATAATTTCATACAACCTATGTCTTTTTCACCATATCTCATTAGGGCAATTATTCATACAAAAATCTACTAACCTTTGTAGATTACTCTTTTCCTTTAGTAATACATGTCTTTTATCACTTGAATTTTTCCTGCACCTATCTAAGGGGGGAAACAAAACATGAGTTGAAACAAAACATGAGTTGAAACTCAATAAACAAACATTTTTCTTTCATTTAAATGCATTTTTCTCCATTCGATAGAAGACACTTACCAAGTGATCAACTACCAACGGAATAGAAATCTTTTCATAAAAATTATTTCATAAATATTAGATGTGCAAATACTTCCTTTCCATATATGACATAAACCTTCGTGTGTGGGTACGCTAGCCTGGGAAACATCTCACATAGCGTGGTCCATTACGCCGGTTTCTCCGACTTGGCCTCGTTAAGGGGACCTCGCATCCTTTACCTTGATTAGCTTACCCGGTCTCCTACATGCATGACTTTTGATTTTCTCGGTCATTATATACCTCTTATATCAGGTAACTTGTCATTCTCATATAGAGAATTATTTGCACTATCCATTTAAAACATCATTTTAAATCAACGCTTTCCTTTTCAATCCATGTATGAAAATGCAATGCATTCATTTACACATAACATTCATTTGCCTCCACCTCTTGGGAGGACGCCGCCGGCACACAACCCATACGACTCGGCAATAGTGAAGGGGGACCTTCTGATCTACTTTTTACATCCACTAAAGCCTCTTCATTATGCATCATACATGTGCACATGTCCATGAACATCATATTATATTAATATGCCGACATGACTTTTCATAAAAACTCATACACATTCATCATTTCAAAACATTATAGGAATGACCACTCTTAACACACATTTTATAAATACTTGAGAATAAAACATATTTTCAAAAGAGTTTACTTGCTTACCTTGCTTGCTTAGCTTTCCGTCTCGCTTAATTCTTTGCCTTTACCTATACATATAAGAATGACATAACATTCATATACTTTCTTTTGCTTGCATTCAACTTAGTTTTCCAACCCATTTCCATTAACATTCCCAGCCCACTTGAATTCCAAGTCGGGTGTACATGCATATCATAACTTATGCATTATATCATTCATTTCACTATATTTTTAATACCCATTTTTAAGGTATCATTCCCATATATCATAACACATTCATTAGTCATTCATTTGACATCATATGGAAGTTTATTACTTCCACTTATCATTATTCACGTATTTTTCACATTTCGCATATTGTGTTCATTCTTAAGCACTTAGTTGATGCCTTAATCCTAAAAAATTAATCTCAAAATTTCTTCAAAATCACGTTGTTCATTGTTCATAGCTACTGTTCAAAAATTACTGTTCACGATCACTGTTCATGTGTTACTGTTCACAGCGAGTTTTGGCATTGTTCATGGGTTTCAAAATTTGACATTTTTTTCAAAAATAAAAAATACCATGACATAGCTTATGTTTAGTATATCATGCAAAAATTCATGAATTTCGAATTTATCATCATTAACTTGGCCAATTAAATCTTTTTCTCCATATACTAAAATTCATCATAATTTCACGTAAGCATAATCCTTAAATCCAAAAATCATGAGATCAATATATCATCATTCCAACATCATAATAATCATTATTGTTCATCCCAAATCATCATGTAGCAATTTTGGAGCATTATTTACACATATCATATGTTATTTTCCCAAATACTCTATCTTTGCTCCAAATTTTTTATGTTTAGGCATAATTCCAATTAAACAGCATAACTATACTTATTTTCTTATGCTTAGGAATTATCTAAGCATGGTTTTACCCTACTTAAAATTCAAAAGAAATTTGAAAAGAATCCCCTTACTTGAAGTGAAGATATCCTTCTTCCTTTCTCGCTTTCTCTCTCTTCCCTTCTTTCCTTCCTTCCTCTTTTGCCTAAAATGTGGGTGGGGTGGGATTTTGAGCCTTTGCTCAAGCTTGGGATGGCTTGGGGTGTGAAATTCGTTCAAGCCCTTCACCCCTATTTATAGTATCCCAAATTTCATGAAATTGCATTCTACCCCCTTGAAATTTGGATTAAATTCCAAATATATCATTTTCATGTCATTTCCTAGCAATTTCTCCTTATCTTAGGTGGAAAATTGCTGCCACAAGTTGCCATTGCTGATCCATCCATTAATTGCTTGATTTCCATCAAAAGGTGTGATTAATCTTAACTGTTGATCATCCATGATCAATCCAATCTCGACCGTTAATTTAATCAAAAATTTCCATGCATGGCTTGGAGCCTTGTGCAACCCTATTCACGTCCACTGTAGCATGCTCTATTTAATGCATTTTTTATGCAAATGCATTTTTTATTCCAAATCAATCTCATCCATCCGTCTCATGATAATCATCAATCTCAACCGTCGATTTGGACACAAAATCCAAGCCATAGCTGACACCCAAGCCTCCCTTGGAATTTGTGCTGATTTGTATTTAATGACATTTAATTAAATTAATCAAAAGTCAATCATTTCATTAATGAAAAAGCAAAGATGCTTTTTGATCCTCAAATGACGTTTAATCTTGACCCTTAATCCATGATTTTTGATAGATCTTGGATCACTCATCATGTTCATCATAAGATTTTGGCAATCCATAAAAAATTTCACCTAAATCCGACATTCGGATTGCAAATTATGAATTTTTCTTTATTTTTTCTTCAAAACCACCCTTAAATTTGAAAATTATTAAAAAATTCAAAAAACATCACTATTCCTTTTTTGTCTTTTAGTGGGAAGCTTCCTTTTTTGTCTTTTATGATTAAGTTAATCCAAAGTGCTTAACTTAACATATTCCTTAATCCCACATTTACTATTCATGTGCACTATTCATCCAAATCAACATTCCATAATTAGCAATTTAATCCTCTAATTCCACATATTGCAAAAATATCATCAATATATTTCATATAAGATTAATACATTACCTAGGATTTATAACCCTAGGGTTTCATACATGGTCTTAAAATTGGAGTTTCACAACCGGATGGATCCCTCGAGATGCACAACATTATGCGTAGTTGAGCTGTTTTGCTCAAGTTTGAGTTGTTTTGTGCAGGTTTTGTTAGGAGCTCTATATAAACACTTGTGATGGACGTTCCAAAGCATCTTAGAACGTCCTTGGAGCTAGGTTGAGGTCTAGGAGCAAGAGGAGTGAAGAACACAAGTCGAGAAGCGAGACGACAAGTTGCTTGGATCGTTCGAGACACCATTAGGGCTTTCGATCAATAAGTTTTTCATTTCTTTCTTTCTTTCTTTCAACTTTAATTATCTTGTTTATGGATCATGATTTAAAGCACTTGGGTGCACTGAAGCGAGTGTATTAACCAATTTTTTATTTTTTTTATTTTTTTATACAAGTGTTAATCTAAGTGTATTTAACATGTGTATCAATTTTTACCATTTTTAGAGTATTTTAGATATTTATTTTTAATTTTTGAAAATCATTGTTCATTTTATGTGGCATTTTAGAAATCCTATGAACTTTGATAGAATTTAATAGATTCTAATTTACTTAATCCAATGAAAATATGTGGTTCAAAAGATCAAGATATGCCTTGTAGGTTTCGAAAGAATGTGCAAAAATAATATAGGGATAGTTCTCCTTTAACATATGATATATGGATTAAATAAGCAATCCACATATCTACTGCAGAAGATATATGTGAGACCTTAGTCCTAGGTACTCGCATTCCTTGATTTTTAATTCTCTTTTCACATTCTTAATATCAACCTACTTCTTTTCTTATTTCTTTTATTTTATTTTATTTTCTTTGTATTTCATATAAGTGTTTAGATCCAACATCTTAAGTCCTGAATTTCTTGCGGATCAATATTTTATATATTATAATCTATGACCTGAGCACTTGCCGTGAGATTGCAAATAAGTATTTTGGTGCCCATACATGTCAAAACATACATTTATTCATAGCAACATATTTGTAAATTACCTCATGGTTAGGAATGAATTATAATAATAATCATAATACAAAAATATTTGGTCCTCACACCGAGAACACATGAAGATTAATATGATGCACAATAACAATATTAAAAATTTTGATGATATAACACATCATCTAGAGTTGAAAAATGAGCGCTTAGAGGTTGCTAAATGGTTGCTTCGAGCTCTCATGATACTTCTAGTTATAAGCAAAAAAAGAATAAAAAATTTCACAAGAAGAAGAAAATTTTCAAAATGGGCTCTGATGAGGCTAAAAATGTAAAGTGCAAACAAGGTAAGTGCAAGGAAAGAAAGATAAAGCTAAGGTCAAATGCTACAACTGTAGCAACTTGAGTCACATTGCTCGTGAATGCACTCAGACAAAGAAAATATTACTCAACTATACTCCTGCTTTTATATTTTTTATGTTTGTCGCTTGGTAATACTTACTGAATATCGTCCTTTGTAGATTATAGACTCAGGAATTACAGACCAGGAAGCAAAAGATAGAGAAGCATTTGTAGAATATTGTCAAATTCTTATTGGATCTTGATGGATTTATGTAGGAAATAACTCCAAAGTAGAAGTAAAAGGGAACAGAACATGCAAAATAAAGTTGCGTGGTGGACGAACCCAATTCCTACATGATGTGTTATATGTACTTGACATTTGACGAAACTTAGCATATGTTTTAACCTTCCTTAACTTAGGCTTCTTAAAAAAAATTTATGATAATTATGTAAGGGTATTTATTGGGACAACTTTTCATGGGTATGACTTTGTGTCAGATGGTTTTACGATACTTGATATTGACAATGATAATTACATATCACATGAATGTTGGTTTTCTTATTTTGCACATTCTAATACTGATAGTACAGATGAAAATGTATAATATGCTAGATTAGGTCATATATGGCAAGAACGAATGAATGGATTAGTTTGAGAAGGCCTATTAGGTTCACTCACTAAAATCAACTTGCCCATTTGTGAACATTGTCTAGCTAGAAAAGCAACAAGGAAACCATTTGACAAAGCTACAAGAGCATGGTTTCCTTTGTGATTAATCCATTTAGACATTTGTTGTCCAATGAATGTGAGCAAGACATAGAGCCTCATATTTTATCACATTTATAGGTGATTACACGTGATTTGGTCATATTTTTCTTATCTCCTATAAATCAGAAGCATTAGATTGCTTTAAACGTTATACAAGTATGGTTAACAATTAATTAAGTTGTAAAATCAAAGCTTTGAGAGATATATTTTAAAAGATTTTGTGATGAAAAGGGTATAGTTAGACAACTAACTATTCTTAATACTCTACGCAAAAATGGTGTTATAGAGAGAAGAAATAGAAACTTTTTGGATATGGTTAGGTCTATGATGACAAAGGCAAATCTTCCAATACCATATTGGGGAGATGCTTTGTTGACTGCTACTTAAATACTTAACCATGTGCCTTTTAAATTAGTCTCTTCCACTCATGAATTGTGGACAAGCCAAAAGCCTGATCTGAGTAATGTGTGACCATGGGGTCTATACATAATCACTCTCAAAAGTATGAAAAATTAAGATAGGACTAAGAGGAAATAAGTTTATATTTATTAAATACTCACAGCATTCTAAAGGATATGTGTTCATTGGTGAACATGAAGATAGAAGTGTGACTGAAATTGAATCCAGAGATGTCGTATTCTTAGAGAATGACTTTCCTAGATGGGGTGAGGTTGAAAAGGATACTTCTCTTTATGAGATGGACAAACCTAAGGTAGTGATTCTCAAAATCAGTTGATTGAAGAAAATATTGAAAGATCTCAACATCTGAGCCGAGCGAGAGTAACGTACCTGAATAGCATCCTTCTTATAGGAGTAGTCCTAAAAACATCCTGCTTCATCGATTTGAGATTGAGGAGGAAGCTTTTACTACAATTACACCAAAAGTTAAGGCGGAAGTTCTTATAGTTACACCTCAAGATGATGAAGATCCTAAATCAATTAATGAAACTCTCTTAGGACCAGTAAAGGAAGAATGAAGAAAAGTAATGGAAGAAGAGATCAGAGTTAATGAGGACTAATTAAGTCTAGAATTTGATTGGTCTTCTATTTGGGCAAAAAGCGATTGAGAATATATGAGTTCTCAAGATTAAATGTAAAACAAATGGATCTATTGAAAGATATAAAGCTCGCTTAGTGGCGAAAGGATATGCCCAACAGGAGAGTATGGATTATGAGGAAACTCTCTCTAGTAGTAAAATTTACCTTCATTCGCCTTATTCTTGCGATTGTCGCATATTTAGATTTAGAATTACAACAAACAGATGTTAAAATTACATTTCTCAACGGAAAAATGGATGAAAAAATTTACATGAAACAATTCATAGGCTTAAAAGAAGGTCAGAAGCAAAAAGTTTGAAAGCTTCAATAATTTATTTGTGGCCTTTAGCAATCATCTAAACAGTGGTATCTGAAATTTCATCGAGCCATATTATCTTATAAGTTTATAATGATTGATGAAGATCACCATGTTTATGTAAAAATGTCCAATGGTAATTTTATAATTCTATCTCGTTGTTAATGACATTTTACTTGCAGGAAACGATATAGGATTTCTAACCACCATTAAAGAATGGTTGTTCTCCAATTTTAAAATGAAGGACATAGGAGAAGAAACTTTCATACTTGAAGTTGAAATTAATAGAGATCGTTCAAAAAGATTGCTCAGTCTATCACAAGAACAATATAAATAAAATTTTGAAACTATTCAAAATGCAAAGCTGCAAACATATTGATAATCCTATAATAGAAAGTGAAGGTTTGAACATTAAAATGTGTCCTAAAACTCTAACAGAAAGAGAAAAAATGAACAAGTCCCTTATGCTAGTGTTGTTGGGAGCTTGATTATGTTATGATGTGTACTCATCCCGATATTTGTTATGCCATTCGTTTGGTAAGCGGTATTAATCTAACTAGAGGCGAGTATATTGGAAAGCTACTAAAAGAATTTTGAGATACCTCAAAGGTAATGCAAATTATTCAATATGCTACTAAAGACATGATTTACGATTAATAGGCTACTCAGATGCTAGTTGGGGAGGAGACCTAGATGAACATAAATCAACATTAGGTTATGCATCTTGCTAAATAATGGCGCCATCTCATGGAAAAGCAAGAAACAAACTTGTATAGCTCTCTTTACAATAGAAGCTGAATTTGTAGCATGTTGAACTGTAGTAAAGCAAAAAGTTTGGCTTAGAAGATTCTTGCAGTACTTGGGAGTAATAGAAGATACATCTGAACTAGTATCGATAAATTATGATAGTCACGTAGCTATCGCATACTAAAGATCCCAAATATCATTGTAGAACTAAGCACATTAATATCAAGTATCATTATGTCAGAGATATTATGAGACTAAAGATGTAATTCTAAAATACATATTTGCACATCAAATGGTTGCTAATCCATTCACAAAACCAATTTCTAGAGATATATTTGTATCACACATTAAATCTCTAGGTATATGTAGATTATAATGTACATAAGAATATTTCTTTTAAAATATAATGAATATCTTATTGTTCATGAAATACTGGCATGAATGAATGAGTTAATGAAAATATGACAGCAAAGTCATAGATTTGTTCTCTCTTATGGGCAATCGCCTCAACTGTTCTGGGAATATGTAGAAATGAGATAACTTAAGTGTTATTGACATTTCGTGTGAATATATAACTTACAAATAATCCTATGCACTCGGATGTACTTAGCTTCATCGCACTCGGGGTGCAAATATCTATTTTTAATATTTTTTTAAAAAAAAATTTCACAAAATTATCAATCCAAGTGTATTTAACATGTGTATCAATTTTATCATTTTTAGAGATTTTTAGATATTTTTTGTATTTTTAAAAATCGGTGACATTAAATTTACTAAAATGCCACGGGTTTTTAAAAATTCAAAAAAATATTTAAAAATCTCCAAAAATGATAAAAATTGATATATATATATATATATATATTAAAAATACCTAGATTAATAGTTGTGTGAAAATAATTTTTAAAAAAATACAAAAAATAGATATTTGCGCCTGGGTGCACTGAAGCTAAGTGCACCTAGGTGCATGGGATCAAAATCCTTTATGTCACCTTGATAAGATTATTAAGATGAGTCTTATTAAATTATATAATGATCACGGTGAGAGTCCCATATTCAATTAAACTTTGTTATAGCTAAACATGAGATCTCAATTGATGCCTATATAAGGAAACCACCTTGAAAACTCAGGTTAGATGCTGGAAAGCAATTGAGCCACGGTCTGTGTTGTGTTAAAAAGTTAATGACATATACTTCTTATGTGTTAGGAGATATTCCACCATAACATTTGTTTCATACCATATGTACTTGGCGATTTCTAAAAGAAGTGAATTGAGTAATAATCCCTATTTACTCACTACGAGAGTTTTTAAAGTAAAAATAACTTCATTTTATGTCGTATGTAACTTTCAACTATATTTTGATATTGTAGTATAACATTTGCTATTTTACCATGTTGCCAATAAATCATGAATGATATGATTTTTCAGAACAGGTCTAAGAAATCAGTTAGTCTATAACTAAGAAATATATGTAGGAAAGAAAGACTATTTTTGTTTGCATTACTTGCTTATATTCACTGAACAACGAATTATGTTTGTTTACATAATTTGTTTATATAATTAGAAATAACTGTGACTACAATCAATAAAAAGATAATCAAATATAGTTTCATGAGGGATTAATTATACTTGAACTAATGTAACAAAAATGAGCCCAAGGCATAACGAGAAATATATATAGATTAATTGTAGGGTAGTAGCTACTACATTATCTCTAATAGGTGCATAGTTTTGAGCTCCTAACTTACAAGTTTACTCGCTAATCCCACTACCTATTTACCAGTATGAACAATTAAAAAGGAATGATGATATTTGAGTAAAAATAAATAAATAAGCCTCATTATGTGTAAGTGGGAGATATTACAATAACATACATTATGCGGTTACAAAAATCGACAGTGGCGGTTTATAAAATCCCCATGTTATCATGTATAAATATGATATCATGCTAAGAAATCGAAAGTGTCTGTCTGAAAATCATTCCCTTTTATGTGGTAAAACACGTAGGTTATGGGAAGAGTTTGAATTCCTTTGTGATTCCGTTCCTGATTGGAATAGAGATTTTCATAAATTACGCAATTTTCGCTTTCGCTTAGGTATGCATAAATTAACACATGCAAAGCCCGTCGATAAAGCATCTGTTGTTCCTTCTTCATCAATACATACAAAAGCGTGAATTCTGTTTTGCCAAAGATTCATTAGCAATCTCTTCTTGTAATTTGTAGTTTTTGTGGGGTTTTCTTATCTATCGTGGGTGTCGGCCCTAATTTTGTAAGAAAATATATCCTCACAGGAGTTATTCAAATAATCTAAATTTCATTAATGTTTTTTTAAGCATTTCTGAATTGTTTTTCTGTTTTTGTGGGGCTTTCTATTTTTAGGCTATTCCTATAGGGACTTTGTCTTTTCCAGGAACATTGAAATTCAATTCGAAGGCAGGTGGGACCTAGCTCATTTTATCCACAGGGGCGTTATTTTTTTATTTTATTTTTTTTGGGCATTCAGGCCAATATCTGGCTTCAATTGCCTCTTATGGGGTTGTTGAAAATCCGTAAGCAGGAGATCTTTTTTCTTCCTTGAAAAGGAATTTTTGCCTCGGGATTTTTATAAGTAGTATTTTTCAATTGTTTGGCGTTCCAAGATTTTCTAAGTGATAGATACCCGCGTTTAAAACTTTCATCATTCGATATGGTTTTTCCCAATTTGGGGCTAGCTTACTTATTTCATGCCTTGATGAGAATGTGGCTTTACGAAGAACCAATTTCCCCCACTCAAAAAAGAGAGTCAACCCATGGGAAGCGCTTCCCCCGTCTCTATCAATGGAAGCTTGCGATCCGCCGTCCATTTCGGTTTGACAGATGAGATGTAGTTGAGCATTTTCGGCAGATGAAAATTTGGTGGGTGTGCATCGAATACGGTGCTTCTACTTGCGTCCTCTCTGTCTTCGTTTTTCCTCCATCCGCTGCCATTAGCTAATCCAATGTTGCTTGAATTCATGGCTACTAAAGCTGAGCAAAGAAGAGGCAATGCTGACAATGGATTGCTTGAATCTATTGCTTGATTATTGTTAGAAGATGGAAAAGGGGTCATTTTTGAGATTTTTGTTGGGATTGCAGCAGCCATCGTCGATCATTTGGTTGCCGGTGTGATGGGAGAAAGGCTGGAGATTTAGTGTCGCTGTATTGCCGACTGGACATGCTGGTGTTGGTGCCCTTTGCATCGAGCTAGTGCAGGGATGATGGGTGTGCGGCTGGAATTTTCTGGTTGGGGCTTGGAGGAGGTATGACGGGTTGGAGAAATCTACGATTGATTGGTTGCTGAGCATGCTACCGGTGCTTGGATGGAATTGCTTGCTGCCGGTAATAGGGAAGATGGAGGTTCGGTAGCCATGGCCATCATAAATTTTTGTCGTTGGTGGATTTCTAGATTGGGGCATCTTTATTATCAGCCTTGCCTACGTAATCGGGAGATGCACAACAGCAACCGATCGGTCGGTTCAGATCAGCTGGGAGTTTATTGCAAGGACCAAATCTGAAATGTAAGGGGCTGCCAAATTTTAGAGATAAAACACCGCTGCCGATGCTAGATTTGAGTAAGGACGGTTGGAAATTTTCTGTAACAGCAAAATACACCGACTCTTTAAACAAAGGGAAGAAAAATTGTCGGCCGAAGAAGATGGGTTCGCACAGCCATGGAGGACTTCAGGAGAGGGAAGATGGTGGAGCATTGGAGTTCAATACTCCAGCGACACATTGTTTTGGTGCACATGCGAGCCATTTTGTAAAATGAACTATTCAAAAAATTTTGCAATTCTACCCCAATTATTTTATAATCCCCAATTTATTTAACTAAAATTTTATGAGAAAATTATGTTTTTCATAAAAATACACAAAAAGTGCGTTATTAAATGCAATTTTCATAATTTTTGTGTGAAAAAATAGAAATACATACAAAAGTTTATATTTAGATGTTAGATTTAGGTGGATTCATTAAATAATTTTTTGCTAATATAAAAATACTTAATCGTTAAATCAGTTCCAAAAAATCATATATATTTAGTTTATTTAGATCTAAATTATAGTTTTACATCAAAAAAATTTCATTAAAAGTTTTATCATTTT
Organism: Annona cherimola; assembly: GCA_030490835.1. Lineage (NCBI taxonomy): Eukaryota > Viridiplantae > Streptophyta > Magnoliopsida > Magnoliales > Annonaceae > Annona > Annona cherimola. The sequence continues at coordinate 28,707,946 of CM059971.1, read as the reverse complement.
TCAAATACACACATAATTTAAATAAAATTCATATATAATTATTACAATTTTATATATTTTTAAATTTATATTTAGAATTTTTGTAAATTTTCTATTTAATTAATTTATTTTACTTAAATTTATATTAATATCTATATTTTACTTTTAAAATAAAATTTATAATCTATTTTTAATAAAAATTAGATTTTTGATATTTTAAAAAATTTTAATATAAATTATAAGAATATTATTTTAGATAAATTTTGATAAATTTACAAACTTTCTATTAAATCGATGTATTTTTAGTAATTTAAAAAAATATCTATATTATTTTACTTTTTATTAGAGTTAAATTAGGATTATAGTTTTATTTTTAGAAAGTCATATATAGTATAATTATTACAATTTTATATATTTATTTAAATTCTATTTCATTTAATTTAAATTAATTATTATTTTTATTATAGCTTTATATAATTATTCATTTTTTGAATTGTTTAATGCAAAATCCAAGTTGGCATAGTTCTAAAATGAATTATTAAATATATATCTTTTATAAAATAAATAAATTTATGTAAAATATTTTCACAAATTTAAAATTAAATGTCGTAATATAATTTATTATAGTTTTATTTTTAAAAAGTCATATACATAATAATTATTACAGTTTTTTATATTTATTTAAATTTTTATTTTATTATTAAAAAATTTCATAGAAACATACCTACAAAATAACTGCAATAGAATACGAACATTTAAATTTAAGTTTTAAATTTAAAATAAAAATTAGGATTTTATATTTTTATAAAGATTATATTGATGTGGCCTATAAAATAATTATTTAATTTTAACATTTAAATATTAAAATATAATTTAAATTTAAATTATAATTTTTGAACATATAATTAACTAATTTAATTTTTAATTAAAATTAAATTCAATATTTATTTTTATATCACTTTTATTATTTTCACTTGTATTTTTGTTTTACTTTCACTATTTTACCCTATTTTATTTAATTTGAGAATCATCCTATATATTTTTTGAAAATTATCAAATTTTTATGGCCCTCATTTACATAAAATCATACCACTTTGTTAAGATTTTATGGATATAATAGTTATATTTTTTATTTTTATTTTAAATTTATTAATTCTAGTAACAATAAATCACAATTAGTATATATCTTTTGCAAAATACACAAATTAGATAAAATATTTATAAAATATCAAAAACTAGATGCGGTTAGATATTGTTAGATGTTATTAAATGCGGTTAGATTAACGTAATTTCATTAAATCGTATTATCTGGGTTTCAAATTCCGTAATTAATGTATAAATGACCTTATAAGGGGCCTAGGATCATATTACAGGTGTTAAATTACAATTAACTTAGTAATTTCAAAAATTAGATGTGGTTAGATGCGGTTAGACGCTGTTAGATTAAGGTGAATTTCATTAAATCGTATTATATGAGTTTCAAATTTCGTAATTAAGGTATAAATGATATTATAAGAAGCCTAGGATCATATTACAGGTGTTAAATTGGGATTAACTTATTAATTTCAAAAATTAGATGCAGTTAGATGCTGTTAGACACTATTAAATTAAGATGGATTTCATTAAATTGTATTATCTGGGTTTCAAGTTCCGTAATTAAAGTGTAAATGACCTTATAAGGGGTCTAAGATTATATTATAAGTGTTAAATTATGATTAACTTATTAATTTTAAAAATTAGATGCAGTTAGATGTTGTTAGATGTGGTTAGACGCTGTTATATTAAAGTAGATTTCATTAAATAGTATTATCTGGGTTTCAAATTTCGTAATTAAGGTATAAATGACATTATAAGGGGCCTAGAATCATATTACAGGTATTAAATTATGATTAACTTATTAATTTCAAAAATTAGATGTGGTTAGATGCGGTTAAATTAAGGTGAATTTCATTAAATAGTATTATCTGGGTTTCAAATTTCGTAACTAAGGTGTAAACGACCTTATAAGGGGTCTAGGATCATATTACAGGTGTTAAATTAGGATTAACTTATTAATTTCAAAAATTAGATACGGTTAGATGCTATCAAATGCGATTAGATGCAGTTAAATGTTGTTAGATGTGGTTAGATGCGGTTAGACGCGGTTAGATGTTGTTAGATTAAGGTGATTTCATTAAATCGTATTATCTGGATTTCAAATTCCGTAATTAATGTATAAATGACTTTATAAGGGGCCTAGAATCATATTATAGGTGTTAAATTATGATTAACTTATTAATTTCAAAAATTCGATGCGGTTAGACGCTGTTAGATTAAGGTGATTTCATTAAATCGTATTATCTGGGTTTTAAATTCCGTAATTAATGTATAAATGACCTTATAAGGGGCTTAGGATCATATTACAGGTGTTAAATTATGATTAACTTATTAATTTCAAAAATTAGACGCGGTTATACACTGTTAGATTAAGGTGATTTCATTAAATCGTATTATCTGGGTTTCAAATTCCATTATTAATGTATAAATGACCTTATAAGGGACTTAGGATCATATTACTGGTGTTAAATTAGGATTAACTTATTAATTTCAAAAATTAGATGCGGTTATATTCGGTTAGATTCTATTATATTCGAAAAATAAAAAATATTAATAAATTTTCAAAAAAAAATGAAATTGTTATTTTTGAGAGTACCTTAATTACATTAACTTTAAATAATATAACATAACTCCTAATATAAAATATATTTTTCAATTTTATCAATTATAATGAAATCTTATTAAAAAATAATTTTTTGTAAACAAATATTTTTAAAAATTGTCAAATAATGAAAAATTATGTCTATATACGTTTTAGTAGTTGATCCAGCAAATGAATGGAGATTTTGTATATATATATATAATACAAATTTTATAAAAAAACCAAACATACTCACGTTTTTAAACAAATATACTCATGCTGCAAAATTACCACAATGCCCCTATTTTCTTTTTTTTCTCATGGGGAAGGCTTCTCATGGGTTGGGTCTCCTCAAAAAATATCATTTCGACCTTTGAGTTAAATCATCTGGCAAGTAGGATTAGTATATAGCCATCCTTTGCCTTAGTCATCCTTTGCCTTACCTCTTCTTTAACTTCATCAACTAAGTCAAGATTCTAGAAAAGTTCCTTAGAAATTACTTTTCTCTGTGGAGTGCATTGTTCGCATAGAAAATTTGATTATTTCAATGGGTATAATAGTCTTGGTACCAAGGACTAGTTTAAAGGAAGTTTTCCCCGTGGATTGATGTAGCATGGTGTTATATGCTCACATTACTACAAGTAATTGTCCTATCTAACAATCCCCCTTGTCCATAAGGAATTTGGCGAGGGCTTCTTTAAGAGTAGAGATAGTTCGATCTCCTCGGCTATTTGCGTATTGGTATGCTACTTGATTAAAGATAGTAATTGGAGGGGGTGGACTCATGACTCGCTACTAACCTGACCTATTTTTGACCAAGTAAAACCTATATTTTTTTGACTTCGTATAAGAATGGGTCAAAAATTTTGACACAAATTCAAAAAATAGAGTCAGAGTGGGTTTGATTATGTCCCGAATCACAGCATAATTAATTTATGAAAAATTATAAGCCTATGTTTAAATCTTATTATTATTTTCTTTCAAAATTTCCACATTTGTTATAATTAACTGTAGTATTCACTTTTATGTAATCAGGTTACGTAGAAGCGGAGGCATATAACCCGTTCAAAATCAAGATTTTGATCGTTGATAGAAAATTCAATTCATTTATTGTATTTAATGTCTTATATTTATCTAAGAGATCAAGTTCCATCATAATTAAGTATGTTTATGGGCTACATTTGTGGAAAAATATATATTCAAGTTTAAATTTTAGAAAATGCTAAAATATCAATTTTAAAGTAGTTCCTTTGACATCTAAACCATCCTAAATATCATTTCTATGTGAGTAAATGATTATATAAAGTATTATGACATTCTAATATATGTGTAAATGAATCTAAAAAATTTTCATGATTTACACACGAATGTATGTTAACAAATGTGGCTCATAATTGATTGGGATGAAACTTGATTTTTTAGATAAACAAATTATGTTAAATATAATAAATGGATTAGATTTTCTATTAATGATCAAAATTTTAAAAATTGAAGGGATTACATGGCTCAGTTGAGCCCATTAACTATATTAACAATAGAATAATCAATTTATCCAGAAAAGAATATAATAATCAATAGAGAAATTTGCACATATACATATAACTTTTACATATAATTGTATACTAACCTATTTTAATAAAGTTATACTATATTTTTTCATGCATTGTTTTAGTAACGATGTGTTTTTTACTAATTAGTAAAATATCGAAGTATATAATATTTAAATTTAGCATAGATGTATATTTTTGTTTGATTGGTATATAAATTCTTAAAATTATTTTATTTGATTGATATTTTTTGCCTGATCTGTTGTTCCAAAACCAGTTTGATACAAACCTAAAGTTTGTTCTGAAACTTATTAAAAAAATGAGGGTCAAATCGACCTTGTCCCAACCTGGTATAAAAATAAGGTCAAAAATAATTTCTAAAAAGTAGGGTCAAGGCTGGACAAACCTTGACTCAGTACAGTCTGCCCTGATTCCCACCTCTAATACTAATGCAATTGAATCTCTATGGTTGTTGGTGCAAAATTCTTTACACTCTCTATTATCAAAATTCCTTTCATGTTTACTAGTGATTGTGTGTGGCATTGGTTATCAAATTTCCCCATGCATGCATATGGATCGTAACAAGTAATACAATGAAAAGTAAAATATCATTCCCAACAAGGATTAGATCAAAACTACCGTCGAGTACCAAACTTTACATATTAAATCTTATCTAAACAAGAAATAATTTGGAGTGGAGAAATAAAAGTAAAAGTAAAAGTAAAAGTAAATCTACAAAATTAAGCCACAAGGGCACGACAGAATTCTTCTCAAGATGAATAGGCTAGGATTTACATCTTCCCTTACACTTGGCCATGATTTTATTATATGACCAGGGTTATTAATCTAGGATAAAATTATCTATACTCTTCTTTTGATGGTCATACAAATTTAACTTGTTAATTAACTTCCATTACAAACCATAAGAATTTAAAATAGTAAGCACCATTATATATATTTCTAATAATGATTATACAAAGTTAATAGGTATTTCTATCCATACTAACAAATTTATCACATTATACAAGATAACACCACTAGAGGATTATGTCATGATCTCATATTGCTTAACCCTATGTTCAATCTCATGTTGTCTCTTTTAAGCTTCATATAAAATTTCCATAATAATCTAATAGGTGATCTTGCTATTGTAAACACTAACGGCAAATTAAGCAAGTAACCTAAAAATATATAAAAAATAAAATCAAAGAAAATGTATGTCCATCATATATCCATGACAAGTTTCATCAGAAATCATAAAAAAGGGGATTAACTTATAATATAAAATTCAAAACACAATATCTTGTAAACAATATCCATCTCCAATAAAAATAAAATAAAAGAAAAGCAATAGCAAAACTCTTGAAGTTGATTTGTGTCTTCAATTCCACCCACAAACCCTTGCTCCTGTTGCCTAAAAGTTCGTTATGGCCTCCGAGGTGATTCTATTTCATGGGATGGACTCCCATTTTATAGCTGACGCTTGTATGTTGCATATTACTTCGAAACAGGAGAAGTCCGTGAGTTATTTGCATTTTAATTTCTCTAACTATGCGTATTTGTTTTTTAATCCACGAGTTTCACACATTTTCTTTTTAAATCCCGTAAGTTTGCCCTCTTTGCATTTGACTCATTGTTGTTCAAACCCTATTAGTAACTACATATATGAGTCAACTCATGCTCACGAGTTGAATATGAGTTGACTCATGTTCATGAGTCGACTAACCTTATTGTTAACTGTATATATGAGTCAACTCATGCTTATAAGTCGACTCAAGAACATGAGACTAAAATGCGTGACTAAAATAGGAGTCCACTCATATATGCAGTCAACAATAGGGTTTCAAGGGCGGAGACTATGCAAATAGGATAAACTTACTAGATTTAAAAAGTAAATACGTGAAACTCATGGATTAAAAAGTAAATACACATAGTTAGAGCAACTAAAATGCAAAAAATCCAAAATTCGCACATGATTAATGAATTGTATAAGAAGATTAGCACAATCAACGAGCCATGTAGATAATCACATGTTCTAGCTTCTAAAAATCAATCATTCTACAACCACACCGCCCCATGCAACTGTGAGCCTGGAACACAACCCAATTGGTGTTGCTTTATTTTATTGGTATTTTTATACAATATGACACCTGATGTCACAATCAAAGACCTTGCATAACTCTTACACAATAAAGAAAATTTTCTGTAAATATCTTCACTTAGGAGGAAAATATGTAAAACCCCATTACAGGGAGAATTACAAATAAACACCCGCACCTGGCGGGACTTGATATCGCACCATCCCCCTATTGTGCAAAGCACGTAGCACCCGCGCAGCCATAGACATTACTCGTTGATTAAATGGGCATCATGCACTTCTTGGCTTTAGATTAAACTCGATTTTCTAGCTAGGCAAAGGAAGCCAAATGCATTGGGCAGTGTATTTCACAAATATACCTGTGTGAACCGATTCCCTCAAGTGAAAACCTTATGGCAACACAATCTGTATATGCAAAAACTGATGAGTTTAGCGCCAATGTCATGAATTTTGCTAGCATCGCAGTAGTCCAAAATATTGCCTTTAATTCAATACTAAAACATTTAATCAGAACGATAGACCCGATTACCAAATGGTTAAAAAAATAAAAATAAATAAGGTGAATCAAGCAGCTGGGACCTCCTTTGGGCCACCAGATTTCCTCTTCCTTCCAAGGATGGATGCCCTCTCCAATCTCGACCCACCCACCCTCCATTTCTTAAATGCTACCATGGAAGATCTAGCTGCCTCAAATACTAGGGGTAAAAAGAGAAGAAATACAAGGCCAATTCAGTATTCGTATGCAAAATAAATCTAAGATAGAACGGTATTTTTTGCAATTGATTGTCAATCTCACAGTGGGATTCTTCTTGGGTAAGAAGTGGCAAGAACATGGGTGAAGTTGCAAATGCAGCACTGTGTGCCTTGCTCAGGACCTCCTTGTACCTACCTGAGAATGCATACAGCAGGAAAGACCCAACGGTTCTAGCACCCACCCTGTAAATCAAAACAAAAAACACAAAGGATAAGAAGAAAACCGATTTGCATCATGTGCCCTGCTGTCCTTATAGACAGACCAGAAATCACACATTTTGGCAGTCCATTAAATGTTTTTAATTCATGCATTACATAAATATGAAAGTGATCCACCGAAATGTCTCATGAGAGATGTTTTATTTGCCGAAAGCATGAAGGGTAAATAGAGATTTGATTCCTATACTGAACTCAACAACATTTCCCTATTCTTTCTCCCCCCAATATCATGGACACCTGAAGGTCAAAGACTTTCCCGGTGACTACATATTCTGAGAAGATTCAGATATTCCATAACATTTAAAAAAAAATGTAAATAACAAACAGCAAACACGTAATAATGCTTCCAAATGTCTATTGTGCTTCTTCCCAAAGAACGGTTTCCATTTTCCAACAGTGTATTGCAGACTAAGAAAAGAACATGATGTTTGGATGGGTGTGTTTATTACAGAGAAAACAATCAAATGGTGGATTGGATGACTGCATACTTGTGCATCCAGGTGTGATGTTAGATTCGGTGTTGAATCTAATGAAATTTTACTGATTTTATTGAAAGTAGACCAACATCCAACTCAGCTGCCAGCTGACCTAACTTCCACATGTATCTCACGTGTTGCTGATGCCGACATAATTCCTAACATGTAAATCCACCATACCCTTTAATGCATACTTTGTTTTCCTTCCAACCAAACACAATATAATTAACTACACCGTATATCCCAATCATTGTTTCCACTTTTCAACCATCATTTCCACCTTTGAAATCATTTATGCTTGTATATTCTCTAAACTTTTAATCCTTTTCCTCTATTATTACTAAACTTTTAATCTTTTCCTCTATTATTCCAATCATCCACTACTGTTTCAAATAAACCACTTACCATGTTTATCTTTCCTACAATACAAAGTACAGAGTAACCCTGTGTTCCAAACAACATGATGGCTGAAGTGTATTAGATTGTGAATTTGAAAATTATGAATGATCACAAGAATAGAAGTAAATGATAAAAAGCAAAGAATTTATAGGGCCAAATGACTGTAGAGGTAAAAGCAATGATCCCCAAGCAAAGATAATAATTGAGAAGAAAGAAATATGGTGTAGTTAATGACCTTGTTCAGTTGGAATATAGAGCAGAGCTTAATAGGTGTATAGTAGACTACACACCCTAACACACAGACTAATAATCCAGAAATAATAGAATCATTTATGTATAGCTTCTTCAAGTCTTTGTCCTCACCACTGTACGCAAAGAAATGAAACAGCTGTCCCTGGTGCAATGGAATCCGTTGTCTCTATGAGAAAGCTACAGTGCCATGCCATCAGAGGTGGTTCTGTTCCATTCTTTCCAAAAATCCAAACAGAAGGAAAAGCTTTTCTACTAGTATCCTTTTACTATCTTGCATTGCCCTTCTGAGCCTAAACGAACCCAAAGCAATTCAACATTGTGTTCCATGTTCTTGAAAGTTCACCATCCAGCAAAAAATTCTCAACCAATTTCTCCTTTATAATATGCATCAGACACATGGTGGGCAGCTTAAAATTCCTTTTCCCGGTCCACATTCAGGTGGACAAGCAACTGACCTACAAACACTTAAAACAGTCTATTCAGTTCCATGCTTCCATGGAAAATCCAAATTGATTTAATATCTATCTTTCATAATAACCCAACTCTTTTCATGATGACCTATATTTCTCATTATTACCTCTCATGTATTTTAACTTAATTCACTTTATAGCTGACATCATCTTTATAATTTCTTTTTCCATTTACTTTTTCTTTCTGGGCCTGTTTCTCATATGGATTGCTGCACTTTCTTTCCTTTCCTCCCAAAAGAACACTCCCAATGTGGTGTTTTTCCTTTTATGTACTTTTCTTTCTTTCTTTTTCTTTTTGCGAATGTTACAAATCTATCAAGGAGGTGACCAACCATTGTTTTTCTTTTCTTTTTTGCAAATGGAATCACATGGAAAGAATACCGTTGACTATCATACATTGCATTCAACCAACCATGCTGTATATGGATTTTTTCCTTTTATTGGTGACATTGCAACTACATAAAGGAGGTGATCAGTGGGAATTGAATGGGAAAAAACTTTTGATATCAACAATAGAAAGATGATGTCAACTATAAAGTGAATAAAGTAATACGATATGATTATTCAAAATATAAGTAATAATTGTCATAAAAAAAGTATCAATGAAAAAATTAGGATTTTTATAGAAAAAATCCGTTGTATCAAGCGGCCCCTCTATTGATTTTAACTAGATTTCTTTGTGTTTCAGCATCCAAAGAAAGTTCCCAAGGACATTTAGGAAACAATAATTTACATGCAAATTTTTTTTTCCCTGAGGATACGTGTAGGTTTTCAATCTTTCAACCAACGTGCCAAAAATTTCCCATAAGAAAATGTGCTCATACTATTAATCCTTTCATAATTTATTCTCATTTCAGAAGAAAACTCTATTAAAAAGTGCTAATCCTCCTAAACAATGATTTTTTTCCTGCAGAAATAGGCAGTCTATGCCTTTCTGAAGTTTTTATTTGTTTCCATCCTCTGCCTATCCGTACCTAATTCTATCACCTGTCTTCGGAAAGACCACCTTGTAGAATCTTCTTTGTGGTTTAGCTGGTTCATATATCTCTTAATACCTAAACAGCCTTACTAGAGCAAAATTCTTTTCCATTTTCAGCATCAAATTGTTCTTCACATTCTTTCTTGCCTTTCAAAGCTCTAGAGCTTTTGACGTAATGGTTTGATTTCTTCGGTATGGAATTAGACACAGAAGAATTAAACCAAAAACTACAATACTATGGTAACCTGTGAAAAAGGCAGCCAGAATTAAACAACAAAACTACAACCATACTAGGTGTACAGCCCCATATACGTAAGCAAATGATACCAAATGGGAATGGTGTCTACCTCATCCTTTTTGTTGAACAAGAGGAGAATACCTTGAATTTTATAGTGCTATTATTGAGAATAGGAACACTAATACATCATCTGTGACTGCCATCTCACAATCTGCTCCATTAAGCAAAGGATGCCAGCATAGCAGAACAAGACATGTCTTTTTAACTTGGACATAAATATATGTGCATGAAGTGCTTTCTATTCAAAGCAAAGCAAGAGTCCAGCAATGTTTGTCTGCAAAGTTCCGTATATGTCCACCACTACAACGTGCAAGAGTAAACCAGGTAGCTGGTAATGCCTTGGGCTAGGCCAGAACCCTTGCTCCATTTAGTAAGCAGGTTGGATCATGCTTGCAACTCTGGTTATTCAATGAATACATCACCAAACAAATCAAATAAACAAAATATACACAACGTTTAGCCATTACAAAGGGGAAAAGAAAATTGAAGTGCCCATTTCTATAGCCACTATAAGAAAAAAAAAAAAAGCATAAATAGGGAAGGCAATAGCATTGTTCCCGCCCTTTTACCCTCTCTTTGCGATGACTTTTTAACTTTCCCTTTTACGAAAACCAGGAGATATGATCCCGCCCTCAACCAAAAGAAAAGATATGCCTTACAAAGTGGGGAAAGGAAAACTCACAAAGGTGTGACTTTACATCCCAGCTCATAAAAGAACGTACATTTACTTCTAAGATCTACACATGCTGCATCAGCTTGAATTTCCTTCCTTGTCCCGCAACATCAACAATCCAATCCAGATAATAAAAATATAAAGGACAAACATTGGTCCCTCCTTTCTAGCATGCTTTTGGCTCCATTTATCATCTTTTTATGTAGACCATTCAAAAGAGAGAAACTAGTGCATGGAATGAAAGCTTTACTTCTGATTAAAACGAGGGGAGGTTAATAGATACTGCCTGCCTCAAGCACATCTCATGAGAAAGCCAAAATTGCAGATCCACTTTAGCATGCTGCTCAACCTGGGAAAACACGAGAAAACAATCGGAACAAGTTCAATAAGTTATCGCTGAAACTTCAACAAGAAACTCACGTTATTAGTCTCAGAGACAGGACCAAGCAGACCGACTCCATTTGCTCCAACCTGAAAAACAACGGAAACAAACTAGTGTCCAAGAAATATACGAATCATTTGAAATGGGTTGAGACTCCAGAAAAATAAATTACAAACGCAATTATGCATCTTTAGATGAGACAAGTAAGTTTTAACAAAATAGGGTATGTTTGTTAAAAAATAAAACTTTTTATTTTATACGGCTATCTTATTTCTAAACTATTTCTCCCATTCTTACTATACAAATTAGTTTAATCTTCAATTATTTTTGCACAATTATCCATATAACTAATATATTTATTTTAACTTCATTATCTTTATTACTCATCATTATCTTTATTATATTACATCATTTTTTCTTATTTCAAAAAACTTTTACATACAAAATTTTCAACAAAAATTTTATCACTTCCCAAATACACATTTAATAAAAGCTTTTGAAAGAGAATAACATAATATAATATTATAAAGGTTAGTTCAAATATGTAGAGTAGTTATAAAGAGAATAAATTTCAAACATATAAATTAGTTGTATAGGTAATTATATAGAAATAATTAAAAAGTAGAATATTTGTATATAAAAACATAACAAAAAATTAAAAATAGAGTATAAAAAGTTTTATATTGAAATACCCATAGTGAAAAATGAGGAAAATAAACAATGAATAAATAAATAAGAGTGGAAGAAGCAGGAATAACCGAATAGGATCTGTTCGGTGAAAGTGGAGAGGTTTGTAAGGGGGAGAAAAGGTACCTGAACCCGAATTATGCCAAAAGGAACCGAACTACTTTCGATCATTTTATCCTTTTGCCTTTCTTTTGTTTTTCCCTCCCAATTTCAGTGTTTTACCTCCGATCCAAAGTCCAAAGTCGGTCCAAAATCCAAATTTTGGATTTCGCTTTTGGAAATTTGCAAAATAATCCTTTAACATTTTAAGTTTGTAATTTTAGCAGGTAACCCTACTTTTGGAAGTACACCTTGGGTGTGTTTGGCATTTTATAAGCTTGTCAATGTAAAATTTTTTCACTCTCTATAATTATTCAGTTGACGAACTTTAAAACTTTTTCAAATAAATTTTTTCACTTTCGGCAATTATTCTATTTTTAAATTATTTTTCACTTCTTTTTATACAATTACCCTACATTTCAATCATTTATAAACAATTACTTATATAATTAATCTATCAATTTTAACTTTATTCTCTTTACTCTTCATTATTATCTATATCTATCACATCATTTTTTACTAATTTCAAATTTTTTATATTAAGGGTGTGTTTGGTAAATAATAAAACTTTTGATAAAAAGTTTTTAAGGTGTATTTGGGTTTCAATAAAACTATTATTTCAAAACTTTACAACTTAAAACTTTTCACCATCAGTAATTACTCAAATTTCAATTATTTTTTACATTTTTTAATATAAACTATCACATTTTTCAATCATTTTTATACAATTATCCATACAACGAGCTTATCTACTTTAACTTTATTCTTTTTATTCATCATCATTATCTTATCATATAATATCATTTTCTTTCATTTTGATAACTTTTATATTAAAAACTTTTCATTCAAAATTTTTATCACTTTTCAAACACACCATTTTTCATATTTTTTTGCACACCTAGTCAACTACTCTACTTTTCAAATATTTTCTACAACTACCAATATAATTACTCTATTTATTTTAACTTTATTCTTTTTTCTTGTCATTACCCCATTCATATCACATAATTATTTCAATTAAAATTTTATACTGAAAAAGTTTTTATTCAACGGTTTTAAATACCAAACAAACCCTTATTTCCCAGAATATTTAGCATAATTTTCACTAGTACGTTTACCGGTTTTAAAGTTATGGTATTATACAATAGGTTTTTGCTTAGCTAAGCAACTCCGTCATATATTTTTATTTTTTTCTTCACTTTTTATATGGCTTAAATGTGTTTAGATCATATATCAAAATTTATTATTTTTAAATTCTTTTATAAAATTTTTATAAATTTTTATAAATTAAATTAAAAATTTTCGCCCATCTCACACTTTCCCACACAGGAAAATTACAAAATTTTTAAAAATTTTGTAAAAAAATACAGAAAATTCCAAAATAATAAAATTTGGTATTTGATATAAATACTTTTGGGCCTATATAAAAATGAAGAAAACATAAAATATATAAATAAAATATGCGATGTTGTTACTTAACTGTATTGTATCATTACATTTTAACTGCTTGTATTTTTATTCAATATGATATAATGAAAATGTTAGATATTCAAGCAAATAGTGTTGTATTGAAATCAACGGAAGTAGATAAAGTCTGATTTAGAACATATAAAAGTTTAAATATATATATATATATATATATATATATAGTTTATCGCTCCTTCATGCATAACTTTTGACCAATTTGAATATCCTTAACTACCCAATACGACTATCTATCTATTTTAACTTTATTCTCAGTATTTTTAATCAATATCTTTGTCATATCATGCTATTCTCTTTACTTTTATATTTTCCTACACATTCCCTAACTCAAGGTTAGTTTGTGAAAATTTAAAAGTGAGGCAATGTTTAGGAAGTGAGGAAAAATTTTTTTCTTACTTTTCCATATATATTTTTCTTATATTTATTATATTGTGTAATCATTTCTTTATATTTTCTTATATAACTATATCTATTTCAACTTTATTTCTGTAATAATTAGGAGAAAAAATAAAATTTGATTAGTCAAATGATGATGTGTCGGCTGATGTGGCATCTTGACCATTGACCATTTGGCCAACCAATGGCCAAGGAATAAGAGAAGTGTTAATGAGCCTTTAATTAAGCTCACTTAGGTTCAATAGGTTGAGTTATATATAATGTCATAAGTATTTAATTTAATAGCCCAAGATGTTTAGGTGGTTAAGGTGTTTGTTTTTGGGAAAGGAAGTCTCATGATCAAGTTTTGGTGAATGTACAAAAAGTAATTTTGCTTTTTTAGCTCTGTGGGCCCCACCAGTTTGAAATTCAAATTTCAAAATGAAATGGATTAGATTACGGGAATCCTCCAGCAAGAAATACTACTACCGGAATAACGGAAAAGTCAATCTTAGGGGTGCAACTCAGGTCGGTTTGGTTTGGGTAGTAGTCTACCCTACCCATACCCTATTTGTAAAAGGCATACCCTACCTTACTCATTTGTCGGTTCGGTTCCTTGTATACCCTACCCTACCCATTACCCATCGGGTCGGTTTCGGTTTCGGTTCCTTTAATACTCAAATATAATATTTTTCAAAAAATTTCTATGTTATTTTAAATAATGTAAAATAATACTCATTTGTGTTTTAAAATCATATGTATGTATATTATTGTTTATATTATTATATAAAATATGAAATATAGACCATAATGACCTAATCATTAAAACTATTAATATATTATAATCATAAGTCACAAGCGTATTTATAAGAGTCTTCCGAAAATCAATGGCGTATATATAAATTCATTTAAATTTATACTTCACAAAGTACAAAATTCATTTAAACTTTAATTTATTAAAATATATGTGCACATAAGATATTAAAGATAAAGCATAATGCATATTATATAATATTATATATATATATAATTATACACCTAATTAATTACTTATATGAGTACCTATGCGGGTCGGTTCTCGGTACCCAACGTATCTATCCTACCCGTACCTTATTTGAGGAGACGGGTAATAATTTATACCCTACCCATACCAATGGGTAGTATTTTCTACCATACCCTACCCAAATTAGGGTCGGGTCGGTGAGTACCCTACCCAAGTTGCACCCCTAGTCAATCCAATTCATTCAAGTGATCCGTTTCATTTTCTTCTTTAAGGTAAATAGGATTTTGCCTCTTTAGACTTTAATTATTGCATGATTTAATAAGGATTTATCACATGATCTGTCAGTGATTATACTAATGTGTGATTTCATGGCCGTTAATATGCTATGGACGCCACATAATTATTTGAGGAATATATTATTTACGTTAAAATTAATTATGTGAAGAATTATCAATAATTTGAGGATTTTTTAAACGTTAAGATAATTTTAGGCAAGATGGAAAGCATAATCGCATAATTATAATTTATTTTGAGTGAAATAAATTAATGTGTATAATTATGTATGCTATATTATGCTTGGATGACCAAAAATTAAATACGTTAGCCAAATTATTAATGGGAGGAATGTTAATGCATTTTTAATGCATTTAAGATGTTTAAATATATATGAAACTAATACTAAAATATTATTATATATCTTATATAAATGGTCGAATGGAAAAATGGAAGTCACTACATAGATTTATGGACATTTTACAATTCCACTTAGTAGTTTTCTGAAAATGATGAGTTGTCATGGAGTTTCTGTAAAATTAGAAGACGACAGGAGAATCTATAATTTTTCAGAAGCTAGAACTGGGTTTCTAGACCAGGCTGGATCCAGGCTGAGCCCAGTAGCAAACGAGCCCAGCTGTTGCATCGTGCTTAAGGAGGAGGATCCAGATAGTCATCCCTGGGCTTAGAGCCTAAAGCTGAAACCCAGGCAGTGAAGCCTAAAGTGCGGCCCACTAGGAAGCCCAGTCGGGCAGGATCACCGATGGCAACCCTAAGTTTCCTGCGGTGAGGGACATGTGGCACCATTTGGTGTGTCCATCTTCAAGTTGAGATAAATTGAGTTCTAGAGGTCCGATTTGAGCTATCCGGGGGTCGTTTCCTATGGATTTGGACATTCTGAGTTCAATGGAAGGGCTAGATTAGCCAAATGAGGCCTAAAAGTTTGAATTTTAGGGATAAAAGAGTATCTCAAGGGATTTAGTATTCTAAATCCTTAAGGTAGTCTCCAAACTTAAAACTGAATATTTTTAGGAAAATGTGATGACATATGAGATGTGTTAGGGGCTTAAAGAATTGAGCAATTGAGAGAACATGATATATTCTTATGATCTTAATTGCATGACATTATCTCACTTACTAAGTTCTTGGGAACTTACTCCTTTTCCTTTGACTCTCAGATGACCCAGTGAATGGTAGCCAATGAGAAGATGATAGCACGATGAATTTATCTAAATTTTTTATTTCATTTATTTTATGTAATAAATGGCTTGACTTGGATGTAAATGTTTTTTTATGTGGGTATAACTCTATGAACATGATTGCTTAGATGTACTAGTGCAAGTTTAGTTACCTCATTGAGATAGTTTTATTCAATAGATGGAAAGATCCTGGAGTTTTAAACGACTCGGACCTAAAGTTGAGGCAAAAGCTTTAATTTTTAGTTCAAGTCGTTACAATTTCCTTTACCCTTAATTATTATCAAATTTATTTCAAAAAAATTTCAACAATTTTTTTTTTACTTTCTAAATGGTTGATTAGAATAAAAAATTTTAAAAGTAAGAGAACAATATGATACGATAAGAATAACAATTAAGAGTATAAATTGCAAATCTGATCACATAGTTTGCCATATTAGCAAATATATCTATAGAGTTTCATAAATTGCAAATAACTCTCATATAGTTTAACTGCGATTGCACAAATACTCATACAATTTTATAAATTGCAAATAAGCTCCACATAGTTTACCCATAATTCAAATACATGGTGTCATTATTGCATTTTCATTAGGGGTGCAAGTTGGTCCAAGTACCCATGAGTCGACCTACTAGGTACCCTAAATAGGGTCGGTTCGATTCACGTATATTACCCACAGAGTCGATTCGGTTCCAATTATAAAATACCCATGGAAATTTGGGCAGAGTCAGTTCCAGGTGTCGGGTACCCGGAACCAACCCGGATTGCATATTAATACTCATACATGGCTGCCCTAATTCCTTTCTAACCCTCGAGTCCTCGACCGCTTGATGCTTCGATAGTCATAGTCGCCCTCAAGGCCTCGACGCTTTCACAATTGAGCACATGACCGCCACCCTCCAGATCTCCCTTCTTCCATTTGTTCGACTGTCGACGGCAAGACTTTTGAGTGCACGGTAACACACAGTCACCCTCTTCCTTCCTCTTTGACTCCAGCTTTTCGCCTCTTCCATTAATTCAA
The DNA here is from genome assembly GCA_030490835.1 of Annona cherimola. NCBI lineage: Eukaryota > Viridiplantae > Streptophyta > Magnoliopsida > Magnoliales > Annonaceae > Annona > Annona cherimola. Next base: position 28,690,604 of record CM059971.1, on the reverse strand, counting down.
CAGCGAGAAAGTAGACGAACCATCCCCTGTTGTCGAGATCAGAGAAGACAAGCCCCCCATCGACCGCCACCCTTATAGCTACTACTTTGGTTGTTTCTTCCGCTGCCATCGCATCATCTTCGTCGTCGATAAGCTATAGCTATTTAGGGTTTTTGATTTTTTTCCAAATCTGAATGCATGCTTCGATACTCATAGATTAATGCATTGACATGGTAGGAAAGTAAATCTAATCCATATGGCTAAAGATTCAAGTTCGATTTTTTTCCAAATCCGAAAAGGCATGCTTAGATGGACAGATTCAAGCAAGTTTAAAATAGTTAATTATTTTTTGAAAAACAGGTTAAACTTAGGTTAGGTTTTGATTAGAAATAGGAGTTAAGTTTAAAATGTTTGATATTTTACCCTATTGCAAACTCTGTTATGTTGTAGTTTAACTTAGAAGCTGAATGCTAAACAGACTAATAAATTAAATTAAAAAACCATTATTATAATTCAAAACAATACGCAAAAAATGCTAAATAGATTCATGGGTTCACATACACAAATATGAGATATATTTGCATTTATGTAAGTGAACGGTATATATCATGATTAAATTGTGTCACTGGCTTGCAGCAAGTTGAGACAAAACTAATCTACCTCAACCTAAATTTAAGGTTTAGATAAAATATTATAACCTATTTTAAAAGGAGATTATTCGGAAAGGTGGAAATGGATTATAATAAATATGATGTGTAAAGTAAGAATAAAATGTAACTAAGTATGGTTGTTATATTTTATAAAAAAAGGTATGGACAGTTTGTTTAATAAAATTTGGATTAAAGTTTGAGCATGAATGGTTTATTAATGACAGTTTGTTGCCCTTTTGTAGGCATTAAACAAATACTGCAGACTTATACCTCGGGCAACTATTTCTCACATAACATTGAGGTTAAAAAATTTCTGTTAGCCCTACTTATATTAAAAATTTTCATCATTAGTTAAATATTTTAATCAATGTTGTAATGTTACTATTGTAGGAGTGACTGTAATATTAAGTATGAAAGATGACAACAATGTGAACAACTGTGTTAATTTAAATATAGATGACACAGTTAATATAATAGAGGACTTGGAGATTGAGAATGAGGATGTTAATATGGTGAAAGGGGACGTAATTGGACAACTGGGTGTGAGTGAGAACGATTTAAAGGATGAGAAAACTACAAATGATGTTGTTCCTCCAAAATCGAAATTTCAATATAAAGTTTCTTCTAGTGTGTGGCAGCACTTCATTAAGAAAGTTCAGTAAATTTTAAAGAATGGTAAGAAAGAGGAGAAACAGGAAGTGACATGTAATTACAACAAGAAGGTTTTAGCTTATTCAAGTAAGAATGAGACTAGCTCAATGAGAAAACATTTAGATAGATGCATTTATTATGATCGTGGGCGGGGTGACAAGAAGCAAAAATTGTTGAGTCTATCGTCTCCAACAAGCAATTCTAGTAGCCAAGTAGGTAGCTTAACTGCTTGGTAATTTGATCAAACTACAAATAGAAGAGGTTTTGCTGAAATGATAATAATCGATGAACTTCTATTTAAGTTAGTTGAGTTTGAGGGGTTTCATAAATATATTACTAAAATTCAACCGCTTGTGAAATTCGTGTCTAGAATAACAGTTGCTAAAGATGTGACTTCAGTGTATGAAAGTAAAAAAACTAAGTTGATGAATTTTTTCCATGTCCAAGTGCATAGAGTATATTTAACAATAGATATGTGGACATCTATAGCTAATGAAGGTTATCTATACTTCTCTGCACATTTTGAAGATGACAAATGAAAGCTAAATAAGAAAGTTATTAATTTTTGTTTATGCCCACCTCCACACACTGGTGAATGCATTATTAATGTTGTTTTTGATAGCTTGATGAAATGGAACTTCAATGAAATTTGTACTATAACTATGGAAATGCATCTAGTAATGATGTCGCGGCTAAAAAATTGAAAGAAACTTTAATAGAGAAGGGTCTACTCATTGAGGATGGATCCACATTTCATATTAGGTGTGTAGCACATATTCTTAATCTAATTGTGCATGATGGAATAGATGAAATTCAAGACTCAATCAATCGAATTGGAAATGTGATTAAACATGTAAGGGATTCACTTGCTAGGAAAGATAAATTTGAGAAATATTGTCAGAAAGCAAAGATCAAAGAAAAAGTGACTTGTGCTTAGATGTTCCTACTAGATGGAATTCTACATATTTCATGTTGGCTAGTGTTTTAAAGTTTCGAACAACATTTGATAAATTAGGAGAAAAGGATGCAGTTGTTGTTAGGGAAGGACCTCCATCAGTGTTTGATTAGGATAATTCACAAGTTTTGCGTCAATTTTTGAAAAAAAATTATGACATTACAAAGGTTTTGTCTGACACATCCTATGTTACTTCTTCAATGCTTTTGCTCCAACTATATAAGGTTGAAAATATTTTACTCATGAATTCAACATTAGATAATTATCTTCTTCAAGACATGAGTAAAAGAATGACAGACAAATTCAATAAACATTGGGAAAGCCTAGACAAAATTGATATCATCTTACTGATAGCAAATGTTTTGGATCCACGATACAAGCTTAGATTTATAAGCTATTTTTATGCTAAGCTATTTGATAAAAGTAAATTTGTTGAAGCCACTCAAATGGTCACTTCTAAATTGCATAAACTGTTCAAGTTTTATGAATCTCATTCTCCTCCAAGAAAAGTTTCAAATGAAGTGGGAGAGTATAATCAAAGCAATGTTAAGGCTTGTGCAACTGATGATTTTCTAGAATTTTGTGAAGAGAATAATGAACAATGGTCAAAAACGGAAATTGATATGTATCTTCAAGAACCTGGATTGTTGTCAACTAGCAAAATTAATGTTTTAGATTGGTGGTTAGCTAATGCATCCAGATTTAGAGTATTATCTTTAATTTCTAGTAACATATTTGTTATTCCTATTTCTACTGTGGCATCTGAATCTGCTTTTAGTACTGGTGGACAAGTTCTTGATGCATATAAAAGTTCTTTATCTGCAAAAACTGTGGAATCATTAATAATTGTCAAGATTGGCTAAGGACAACCCCCAAACTATCTAACATTGAAGAAGTCTTTGGAGAGTTTTCCATTGCAGTATTAGGTACTAATTTGAATAGTTCAACATCAAGTAACATTTTACATTTTTCCTTTTCTTTTTTACATATATTAAATATATTTCATAGGTAATAAGTTCAGAAGTATAGCTTGTATGATAAATCATCATTAATATATGTTTTCTAATTGTTTTGCAGAAAGTACAAGTGTTTATTCCAATGATGCTAATGTTGCTACCATTCCTAATAAGGTTGTGTTAATTTTTATTTTTCATTCTTCAATCTTTGTATTTAAAGATCAAATAATTCTTACTAAATTTTATATCTTCTACTTTCAAGGAAAAGACATTCTAAATGAAGGATGAAAATTGACAGATGAGAAGTGTTCTTGAATTTTGATATTATTCATGTTTGAACTTTGATTTTAATCATCAGATTTATTATCTGATTTGTGTTGTGCTTATGTTATATTTGTTGTATTGTATCTGACTTTCAAACAGTTTTTTTATTGGATTGAATAGACTTAAGATTGTTCAAAGTAGTATATTCTAATGAGATAATATTCCTTATGCTATTTGAGTATTTGATTCTTTTATACAGATTTCATTATCTACAGATTGCACTTTTTTAACAGATTTCATGTTCTAGTACATACAGATTGAATTTTTTTTACATGGAGATTGCATTTCTTGTATATTGTGTTCTATTATGTACAATTTGTATTATTTTATAGATTATATACAAATAGGTTACATGGAAACATATTGCACTTATTTGATAGATTTCATAGAAATAAATTGTATGAATTATGGTAGTGTATGGATTGAGTATTAATATAGCAAATGTATTTGAATGCATGACTCCTTTAGGAACCAATTTGAAACCGAACCAAAACTAACCCGCTCTTGAGAAAATTGGGTATGGTAGGCTCCCGATCGACCCGATCTAAAATAGGGTAGGTAGAAGTTTTTCAAAAATGGTAAGGGTAGGTTCCACCCCTACCCGACCCAAGTTGCACCCCTAATTGTCATTGCGTGAATATATTTGCAAATACATGCAAATTAGTAGGTATATTTGCAAAAAGTAAATATATTCACTTAGATTTCAAAATTGCTGATGTACTTACATAGTTTGCGTGCATATACAAACATACCCATGTTGTGACGATAGAATTATGACAGCATTAATATAGTTGCAATTATGGTTAAACTATGTATGGGTTATTTGCAATTCTTAAAACTACATGGGTATAGATGTTAACCCAAGCTTAAAATTTTTCAATATATAATTTTATATTTTTGTGATTTATTTTTGAATTATAAAAATGAACAAGAATGCACTATTCATGTGCGCAATAAATTTTTCATAATTCACACATAAAAAAATTCATAATTCAAAAATAATTATTAAGCAAAATCAAAAAATGTAAAATTTGTATATTTGGAAAATTTAAATTTGGGCCACATATATTCTGAAAAATAAAAATATATATTTGTTCTACTTTTATGTGACCGAGTTACATGAAAGCGGTTCTATGTAACCTCCTTAATTTTAAAAAAGTTAATAATTAATGCAAAATTTAATTCATTTATTATATTTAACATCATTTGTTTAACTTAGAAAGCAAGTTTTATCCAAATCAAATGCGTGCATGATGACATTTGCTTAAAAATAAATATATTCATATGTAAATTGAGAAAAATACTTAGATACTTTCACAAATATATTAAAATCTAATAATACTTTATAAAATCATTTATCTACATAACTGTGGCATTTTAGAAGGTTTATATGTTTAAAATATCACTTAAACATTGATATTTAGTATTAAGTTATTTGATTTTGTTGATTTTATATATTTATAGATATGGCCTAATATAGTGATATTAAACAAATGAAAAAGATTTTATAATTAGGTAAATTTTGCTATACTAGTTGAAGCGAATTTTTATCATCCACAAGATATTAAAAATGGAAGAAGTTTTTATAGAAGTGCTTTCATAGAACTCCTTCCATTTTCGAGATGTTGATAATTAATGTAATATAATTCATTCATTATATTTAATATCAATTTTTAGTTAAGAAATTAAGTTTCTTCCAAATTAAATATGCACATGGCCACGTTTGCTCAAGAATAAGTGTATTCGTATATAAATTAGAAAAAATACTTAGATCCATTCATACATGTACGATACTTTAATAATACTTTATAGATTCATTTATCCACGTAGTAGTGATGTTTTAAATAGTTTATATGTTGAACATAATATTTAAAAATTAATATTTATCATTAAATCACTTTATTAAGTTTATAATTTTGTATATTTATAGATGATGCCCATGTACAGTAATACTAGACGAATGAAAAGATTTCTATAATTGTTAATAGATAAATTTTTTTGCTACAAAAAATCTAAAACTTTTTACTTTCTCTAACTATTTTATTTTTTAAATTATTTCTTCCCCTCTTCCTATACAATTGTTATGCTTTTCAAGCATTTCTATACATTTACATATACAAATTTTTACATTAAAAGTTTTATTACTTTCAAAATAATCCTTAAAAAAAAGTATAAAAAAATCGGCAGATTCGAAAAATCCTCCACCACCATCAACACGTGCGGCTTCTTCCACCATCAACCGACGACCTGCCAAGCAGAGGATGCCGCCTTAGAAGTGAAGAAAAACTAGGCAGATTCCAAAGAAGAGAAAAAAGGAAGAAAAAAAGGACAAAAGAAGAAAAAAGAGGGAGACAGAAAGATGCCAGATCCACACCCATTATACCCCAGCAACAGGACGGCAAAAGCAGCAAAAAGGGGTTAGAAGAAATAGAAGAGGAGAAAAATCGAGGGGGGGAAAAGCTGCACACAGGCATGGAAAACCCTTGCCCCAACCAGCGGCGGGATGTAAAAGTTTCATATATACGGTATCTATCAGTTAAGTTGACCACACACTCACTATCTAAACTCATAAACTTTATGATTTTATTACTTTGTTGCTCACATGAAAAGAGCAGGTCTGCATGAAAATTTTCAAAAAAAAGAAGAAGAAGAAAGGAACGGTGCATACTGTTTCTTCATTTAAAACTCAATAGCTCACTTACAAAACAACAAGCCCCTTTTGAGATTTACATTTGGAAATTAACCCATGAACTTGAATTCCCAAGATTTTGTGTGAGAATCATTTGATGGATGGGCTTCCAATGCCCTCAAGTCCACTTTGGGAGCGATGGTCACAAATTCATATAGCTGATGAAGAACAGTTTATAACTAGGATGAAGTAAAAATATATATATTTTTTTCGTGGAGAGCCACGATGAATGGTTTAGATCAAACCAGCAATTAACATTTCATGTGTTGTTGAATGGTCAGGAGGACATATTTGAATTTGATCAAGCAAAAGATGAGAATTTGAAATGAAATATCCAATATTCATGCTTATACTATTAAGTGAAGATTCAAGCTGTTGAAATGATTAGGAGTCTTCAACTCGAATGGGCCACATAAAAAATCAATACAAAATAAGTGAAGATAAGACGAAAAAGAAGATGCAAAAGAACATAGAAAAAAAAAAAAAAAAATCACTTTTGGGCACCCATAGCTGGCCCCACAGTTGTGCACATCTGGCATATGACCAGGCATAAGGTTGCTAGGAAGCCCCTCTACTCAAGTCCAATTTGCAGAATGCACCCAGCTAAATTTAACAGGATTTTGAATTGCGTTCAATAAATTTTTGCAACCCCTAAGCCCATAAATAAGGCTCTTCATCACCCTTTTCTACTCTCAAAACCCCCCGCATTGTCTTCCATTTGTCATCCATCGCGCAAGACGCAACATCTTCCGTCACTTCATCATCCAGCACTATCTTCTTCATCATTCAGCACCGTCTTCGTCCATTCACGTCATCATTTATAAAAATGCAGCACGGATATTTTGTCCATCACGCCATCTCTTATAGCACACATGTTGGCTATTGTATTTTTTTTAACATGTTTACTTTCAAAGCACGTAACGTGATTGGGTTTTAAAAACAAAAAAAAACATGCATCTTAGATGGTTCGGTGGTAATACTTTATAGAATTATTTACTTGATTGAGTTTCAAAATAAAGTTTTAGTTTTAGTTTTGAAAATTTTTTCAAATTAAATCCGGTTTTAACCAACCCGAAAAATCTTGAAATCAATACTAGGTTTGCATCAACCCGATACAAAACCTGACCTAGTTCAAACCCGATATTCTTCCTAATTTATTAAAATCATTATATTTGTTTATACATTAGGTATTTCAAGTATAATCATGATAAAAGTTATTCTGTATAGTCGTAAGTTCATTAAACTATAAAAAGTTTATTCTAAAACCTAAATGTTATATATATTTGTACATAAAAGTTGAATATATTACATTTATATTAACTTTATTTGCAAATAATTATAAATATATTAACTCTTTAAAATTATTGCATATATACTAATTAACTATGAGATATATAAGTTTTACTTTTATTAAACTTTAGATAGTAATTTCATATAATCTCATTTATTTTTCTTACCTTAATTGTTATGTGTAATTCATTACGTTCATTGTATTTAGAATTATCTTTTAATTAAAAAATCAACTTTCATCAAAATCAAAGATATCATAGGTTATATACATATATCCACGTGTAAATTATTTATGTGTGAATGCAATAATGCTTAAAAAATTTGTTATCTTTATCAGTAATTTCAACTTTTATTAGTTCAAAAGTGACTCGAATTTCAACCCAAAACTCAATCCAAACTTGACCTGAATCCAAATTCTAATATTAGGATTAGGGTTTGGGTTCACCTTAATCGGTAGGCTTAGAGTACTTGTTGCAACCCGACCTGAGTTGCACCCCTATCTTTCTTACAATCACAGCAAATAGATTGACTCTTACATGTCTCTTGTGTATAATGTTGTTATTAGTTTGTATGTAGTATAAGTGATCAAGTATTCACTTAAGTTTCACTCTCTCGCATTTGGGTTACACATCCAAGCGAAAGGCAGATAACTAACAGGGATACTTCTGTGTAACTTATTCCATTTTTAACATCTAGATAGTTGATGAAAATTCTACTTCATCTATTATATTGGGCATCACTTATATTATTATGAAAATTCTTTCATTTGTCTGATTTTCTTGTATATGGACCTTGTCTACAAACATACAAAATCAATGCAATAAAATGATTTAATGTCAAATATCAATTTTTAAGCAGTATTTTCAATATCTAAATTATCTAAAATATCGTTACCACATGAGTAAATGACTCTATAAAGTATTACTACATTTTAATATATATATATATATGTGAATGAATTTAAGTATTTTTCTTAATTTACATACGAATGTACTTATTTTTAAGCAAATGCGGCGTATGCACATATTGGATTTGGATGAAGCTTGGTGTTATAAATTTAAAAAATGATGTTAAATGTAACGAATGAATTAAATTTTCTATCAAGCATCAAAATCTTAAAATTTGAGGGGGATACATGAAACTGTTTCTTTATAAACCGGTTACATAGAAGTGAGGCCCAATAACTAATATTAGGTAGCAATGTATTGACATTTAGCATAAGTGCTAATATAAGTGCTAAGATGTCCACCTAGGTCTTTAACTTTGGTTCACTTGCATCTTATCTTACTTTTTCATTTGGGCAATCTCAAATGAAGCCACAAATGGCAATCTCTCCCTCCTAAGCTTTTATTTAAGAAATCTATGTTACTTTTTGCACTTTTAAGATTACTGTAATAGGAGAGAATAAAATGTTCTTTGTATTTATTTTCTCTTAATTGCCAATCCGATTAGAATTTCTATAATGACTAGCTCCTTGTAATGGGGTTACCCTTTTGACTAATGACAACTCTAGTCTTTCATATATTTTGTATTTTGTATTTGTATACATTTTACTAATTACTAATTGTATTTAACTAAAATACATGTTTGCTTTCGATTAATTTCTTATCATCTAAAAAACTTTAACTTACATCATCCAAAAAACTTAACACTTACATTCCCGTTTCAATTCTAGTGTTTATACCTTTTATCTTTCTTTTCATTTCTAATCTTGAACTCCCTTTCCTATATCTTTTAGCTTTTTTATTTGCATGTCTCATTAATGCATTCAACTAATTTCTAATCTCACTTAATTGATATATTAGATTAACAAACTTTACATCATATAAAAAACATTAATTATTTGCATCATTTAAAAAACTTAACATCTATAATTCTCTTCTTTGCCCTCCACGTATATATCTTTTATCTTTATTTGTATTTCTAATCTTCAACCTCTCTTCTACACCTCTTGCTCTTTATTTTGTGCACTTTGCATCATTCTAAACTGGTCATTTACATCTCATATTTTATTTTCCAATTGCATGTGCATGCATCATATTTAATTTCAATCCCAAACATTATGTTTATTTGTCTTTAGTTTACACTCTTCTTTTACGTGTTATTTCATTTTTAGGACCATTTTAAGCCCATAAATTGGCCAATTAATATGTCCATTTAAATACAGTGTAACGCTATTCAAAATCATGTGGTTGACTTATCAGCCCAAGTAAATAATATGACGTGGTGAGACCTATAGTTTGCAGGCTTAGTATCACTTTTTAGGATCCTCCTGCGGATATTGAGGCCTGATCTTCTACGACCGGTCGGAAATCCGGTGATTTCCGACCGGTCAAAAAAAAATTTTTTTTATTTTTTTTGAAAAATAATTTTATAAACATGTTAATCTAGTTATATTTAATCTATAAACCAAATTTTACCATTTTTGGATATGTATATATATTTATTTTGGATTTTTAAATACAGGGGTATTTAAGTCATTTTAAGAATATTTAAAATGACTTAAATACCCCTGTATTTAAAAATTCAAAATAAATATATATACATATCCAAAAATGGTAAAATTTGGTTTATAGATTAAATATAACTAGATTAACATGTTTATAAAAAAAATTTTCAAAAAAAATAAAAAATATATATATTTTTTGACCGGTCGTAAATCACCGGATTTCCGACCGGTCGTAAATGATCAGTAAATGATCAGTCGTCGCGGATATTATGGGTTTCTGCAATTATGGTGTTGTACACAATAGGGTTTGTTCACATCATGCAAGGGTTAGGATGAGATATAAATTGTGTGGAATGGGATGTGTTTATAACCGTTGGCACACCAGGGTTGCAAAATTCGACAGTTGGAGATATAAAGATGACTTCCATCACGCTTCTATCTCTGCCTTCATTCAGTTGGATGTCGGTCGGACTGAATGCCAAGGAAGTCTGATCAAGACCGAGTTTACAAATTCTTGACTTCCACGACTCAGGACCGAACGCCTTTTAACACCTTCTGCCATTGTTTTAAAAATAGAACCATAAATTGAACCGTTTTTATATTCGGTTTTTATATTCGGTTGATGTTTGACTGTAGTTCAAACCGTTTTGAACTATGATGTCAGCATGACATAATTATGATATAATAATTATATTTAATTTATTTTAATTATTTAGAAATAAAAATAAAAATAAAATATAAATTTTATATAGTATAAAAAATTATACATGACTTCAACGATATATTAAAGTCCATTAGATTAAAGTTTATAATGTAAATCATCAGAAAAATAAACCATATTTACTAATAAATATAAAATTTTAAAAAATAAATTCTAAAAACTAAGAAAGAGTGTGTTGACCTGAAATAGGTGAATTCTTTCATCTTTCTTTGTTCTTATATACTTAATCATAATATCTATAATGAAATCACAAACATCAATAGAAGATAGATATAAGATATTTATAAAAATTGTAACTTTACTCAACCTCAAAAGACTATCCACCTAAACAAAGAGAAAATCATGCGAAATTACAATGTAACTGAACACAATCAAATTGCTTATCATTTGTAAATTTTGAATAAAGTTTGATTACTGTTTAAGTGTAAAATGAGTACAAAATAACTATGCATGAAAAAAACATTTTTGAGATATCCAACTCAAAAAATCTTCAAAGTTATTGTCTCCAAAATATCCAAAAGGAAACATATTCACAATTGAATTTTTATGAATCTCCTTAGATGTCTTTATTTTTTTCCGGATCTTCTTGAATTAGCATTGATCCTATTAATGAATATTACAATCAAATATTATATAACGAAAAAGTTGTAAAATTTTAAAAAATCAATAATTCAATTGAAGCTTGCAAAATATTACCAAAATCTTTAACTCCTTTTGTAGCAAAAGAAGCTTGTGGTTGGTCCATTTGCATCCAAGTCTCAACATCTTCTTCAATAAATAAAGGTTTATAGTCTTTAGACTCCATTGTCCAATCTTTTAAATTATCTATATTATCTAAAAATATAGGATCAAAGCTAACCTTTCTTTTTCTTCTTCATGTATAATTAAAATAGTAGTTAAAGAAAACATATAAAAAATTAACCACAATTCACTTTGAAATTGATCATACCTCTAAAACAAATGTAAATTATAATGTACATAAACATGATCATTCAATCTCCCATGCTCCAATCAGTTTCTCTTTTTGATATGCATACATTCAAAGATAGACGAATTTCGCTCACAACCAAATGAGCTGCAAGTTTGGCTCAAAACCTTAATAGCAACAACTTGTAATTTTGGAGCACTACACCCATATGACTCCCACCAAAGAGCTGCAAAGTTATATATAAAGTTACGTAATCAAAATTTAAATAAAAATAAATAAAAATTAGAAATTTCTAAAAAGAAACATTATAATCTAACTTTAGAATATCTTGATCCAAAGTATAACGTGCTGCTATAGTCGTTGGCCTCCCAAAGTCTCCTATCACATCTCGATATAAATTTGCATCTTCATTAATACTAACTTGTGTCTTCATGTCCCCACGATTCAGTCTCTCAACAACTTCAAGTACTCCAGACCATGTATGAAATTTATTATCTCGATCAGCATGATAGAAAAACATTAGATTAAATAAAAGTCTACTTGATGAAGAGGACGACGAAGTTGATTCTCGCAACGAGTATTAATGATGTTGAGCACTGGACTATAATCCATGTTGATTTTTTTAAAAGTTCTCTCTATTGCTTTGTGCGCTCTTCGCATGCTTTCGAAAATATATCCCAACGAAGGTCTTTCATTACTAATCAACTAATTGATATACACGTACAAGTGGCTCAAATGCTAACATAATAATCTCATATCGTTCCCAAAATGCAGAACAAAATATCAAATCAGTTATCATCTTTGCCTTTTAATTACCACGTCACATTCTATTATCACATTCCTTACTAACAACCATGGCTTGTAACTTATCCTTGCAAGTTAAGAGATTTTGAATTGCCAGAAAGTAAGTTGCAAACCGAGTAATTGCAAGTTGAATTAGCTACTTTCCACTAGTATATTTTCTCATTAATGCAAGCACAAAACTATTGTTGTACATAAAAAGTAGAAATGGAACAAGATTCATCAATCACTTTAGTTACTACATCAATTTTTGATACATCTTCTAGCATTAATCCAAGCAATGTGTTGCACATGGTGCCCAAACAATATGTGGATACGTGTATTTTAACATTTCTCCGGTTAACTTATAGTTTGATACGCTGTCAGTTACCAATTGAATCACATTATCTGAACCCACTTCATCGATAACTTTTTTAAACAGATCACAAAGCATATTTTTAGTTTTCATCTCTGCAATGCATCAACAGATTTAAGAAAAACCGTGCCTTTAGAACAATACGCATGGAAGTTAATCAAAGTTCTTTGTTTCATCAGTACAACCATCAGCCATAATAGCGCATCCATACTCATTCCATTTTTTTATAGGAATTCACTATTTGTTGAAGTTCCTCATAATTTTTTTTCAAAATAAAACCACGCATATCATGATATGTGGGAACTCTAAATTCATGACCATAGCAATAATGTTATCCATTATCTCTTGAAAATAAGGAGAATCAACAACATTGAAAGGGATACATAAAACAATGATAGTGACGGATGCAAATTTAGTGCTTTCTAAATTTCGTCTTAAGCCACATGGAACGTGGCTCATAGTATAGACTTTAAATTACATGTATCGTGTCCAAATAATGAAAATAACACACCATATGATCTATATTAATAAAAAAGCAATCTCCAAATTTCACCTCCTAAAGTCGCAAATGTCAACGCAATTACGAACTCTCAAGCCCTCCCAACCTTTTAGCCTTTGGAGATGACGACGACATTTCGTTGCCAATAGGGATGACGACGGCAATTCATTGTTGAAGGAGATGATGGGTAGTCCTTCGGATGCAGCCATTCGCTGCTGATCGGGGCCGGAAACGAGGATGGAGACCGGAGAGGAGAAGACGTCACAGAAAATGGGAAACGGTGACTGAAAAGTAAGATGCTGACGGTGCCAGAAACGAAGATGGTGACTAGCGTCGGAACAGAGGAAGCTGCGTGCTAGTTGCTGACTTGTTGCTCGTTTACAAACGGTAGCTGGATACCATAAATTGATGGTGGCAAATGATGAAGCATGCTGTCGGACACTAGGAAGATGATTCTCTGTAATCGATCGGCGGCTGGTCGGCGGCAAGGCTCGTCGTACATGGATTTGGGAAACCCCAGAGGCTGAAGGGGCGAGCGGGAAAAGGGTTAGCCACAGGGGTGAAACTTAGTACCGGGTCGGTCCGAACCCGACCCGACCCGGTACCAAAACCAAAAAATGGGTTTTATTTTAAAGATTTTTTCAAAATAGACCCGGTTTCAGCCCGACCCGTAGAAACCCGAAACCATAACTGGGTTCGCACCAACCCGGTCCCAACCCGGTGTAATTTATATAATTTTTCATAAATTATACATGTTTTTTTTGGAAACATGAACTCATTTGAATTTTGAATTTGTTTAAAAGTGGACGTAAACTTATTTAAACTTGAGATTTTTTTATTTTATCATTTTAAATTTGGATTACACTTAAATTAGATTGGAATGTTGAACCATTATGCTTAGTGTATTTAGATTTAGTTGCTTTGAATAATTGTTATGTGGATTATGTTTGAATTTGAGTTGGCATGATAAATCTATTTCATATTATACTTTCTGTTACTATGAGAAATCTATTAATTTGAATTTCAGAATGTAGTATAAATTTGATTCATATTTTAAGTTTATTAGTATGAAAAGTGATCAATTTCTATTTTAGCAATTTGTATGATAAATATTCAGTTTGAATTCAATTTCAGCAATTTGTATGATAATGTTTAGTTTCAACTACAATAGTTGGTATGATATGTTCATTTTTTATTTGCTACACTTGAGTCATTTCCATTAGCTATTAAATAGAAATGATCAACTAGTCATAAAACTAACTAATTTGTCGTTTATTTGTGTCTATAAGATGCTGAAAAATTGCTTGCAGAGTTCATTCAAAGAATATTGCAGAATTCAGCATGATGTTGCAGAATTCTTTGAAAGGATGTTGCAGAATTCAACGTGAGGCTTGACTTCATAAACACATGTATGTATATTCTAATAATTTTCTTTTAGATTACAATTAAATTTGGAAAAAAACAGTTTATTGGTAACCCGAATTCTAACCCGAAACCAAACTAAAACCAATGCGAACCCGGTCCGAAGCCGAATTTAATTCTTAGGATTAGGGTTTGGGTTCACTCCAACCTGGTATTACCCGACCCGAGTTGCACCCCTAGTTTGCCATGGGCGGGAGAATTCTGCGGGGCCCATGGCTGGGCTTTCTACTTTCTTTTTTTTAGAAAAAAACAAAACGAAACGAAATTACTTGAATCGAACTGTTGTCCGACCGCTTTACCCGGTTCAACTGCCGGTTCAAACAATTTTTGTCGGAAACCACGAACCAGCCCCAAATCAGACTGTAAGGGTGTGTTTGGGAATGGGTAAAAACTTTTGATGAAAATTTTTGAAGAGTAAAAGTTGTCAAATGATGTGATATGATAGGGGCAATGATGAGTAGTAAAGATGATAAAGTTGAAATAAATAGGTTAGTTGTGTTGGTAGTTATGTAGAAATGATTGAAAAGTAGGGTAGTGGTCTAGAAAAATGTGAAGAAATAATTGAAAAGTATGATAGTTATATAGAAAAATGTGAATAAATAATTAAAAAATAGGATAGTTGTGGAGAGTGAAAAGTTTTAGATTTAAAAGTTTTAACTTGACAACTTTTACTTATTACCAAACACACCCTAAAACTGCCAGTTCATGGTCGAACTAGTCTGGTATTTAAAGCACTACCTCCTACAAGTCGTGCTTCAAATTTTCATTCAATTGAACTAAATGGATCTAAGCTTTTTTCATAATTTACACATAAATATATATTTTTCAACAAATGTGATCCATAAATATACTTGATTAGGACGAGACTTAATCTTCTAAATAAATAAATCATATTAAATATAATGAATAGATTAGAACCAAAATCCTAAAAATGAAATAAATTACATGGCTCCATTTCTATGTAATCTCTATGTAACTTGATTACATAAAAGTAAAGTTCTTGTATATATAACTTATACGTATGTGCTGCATATATATAGAAAAATAATCTTGTTAACCTAGACTAAGCTAATAGCTTATGAGCCAACTTCAAAAACTCGTTTAAAATATTTTTTTATTTTTCCTTATAAACTTATTAATATATATGTATTTAATATAGAAATCAAATTTTACCATTTTCGAATATATGTATAAAAATTTTTTGAGATTTTTAAACATATGGTATTTTAAAATATGGTAAAATTTTATACACATATTAAAAAATGGTAAATTTTGATTTCTATATTGAATACACTTAGATAAATAAGTGTATGAAGAAAAAAAGTATTTAAAATAAATTTTTTGAGGTGAGCTAAGTAAGTCATTTATTTAGTCTGGGCTAATAGGATTATTTCTAATATATGTAAGTTATATATAAAAAGAACTTATCCTTTGCATTTATATGCATCATAGCTTAAGGTGTATTTGACTCAAAATAAGCCCTACATACATTTAAATGTATTAATACTCTATAGATTATTTATCCACATATAAGTTATATCTTGGATATTTTACATGATGAAAAAATAAATTTCAAATTGGTATTTACATTAAATGATTTTATTAAAATTAATTTTGTATCATTTTCAGATAAGGCACATACACATATCCAATTTAGATAAAAATTGATATGCTAATAAAAGAAATAACTCTAAATATAATTAGTGGAGTAGATGTATATTTTATGATCATTTGAGACCCATTTTGAGTCATATGCACCATATCTTTTTTTGATTAAACATATGCACCATATTTTATAGTGCATGTAAATGCATAGGATAACTTCTCACATATATGTGAAATGATTTCTTATGCTTGACCATTAAAAACTAATCATTGCGCTTAAAATTTTAGTCGTTCAATCCTGACAGGTTCAATTTGAGTCATAGGATGTAATGGTAGTTGGTAAAAGGTTATACCTATTTTAGTGAGCTGTCAAATGGAATGTGGAGTAAGGGTGTTAATAGTCATAGTCAACCCGTTTGTCCAACCCGTTTATGAATGGGTTTGAGTTGAAATTTTCGAATAAATGGGTTATGATCCGCTAACCTGTTTAACTATTTAATTAAATAAATGGATTAGGGTTGGGATTTTATAACTCGTCATCCCGTTTAGTAACCTATTTAGCCCATATAACCTGTTCAACCCGTTTAACTCGCTTAACTCATTAAAGTTATATATATATATATATATATAAACTCCTTAGTTATTTTTCCTCTCTAAGTCTTCCTCTAATCACCGAATTTTCATTTTTCCATTACTACTCTAATTCTATTTTTCCGTTATTGCCCTATTTCCATTTCCCTTATCCCAAAAAACTCTCATCTTCTCCTGCAAGATCATCATCTACTAGAGTCTAGACTTTCAAGTTATTTACTATACAACCTGTTAACAATCCACCAACCCGTTTATGAAATGGGTTGTAAATGAGTTAGGGTTGAAGTTTTTTAAATGGGTTAATAAACGGATTAGGGTTGAGATATTTTAATTGATTTAGGATTAGGATTAGGCTCCAACCCGTCCAACTCGATCCATTAATACCCCTAATGCGGATTAGTTGATAAAACACATACATGCTTGGAGTTTTTCTAAAATCTCAAGCATCAAAAATAAAGATCGACATGCTATAAAAAAATAAAATAAAATAAAGATCGACTAAGCAAGCGAATTGCATTGGCTTCCCTCTCTGTCCTTTCAAAACCCTAACCACACCAGAGAAGTGGTGCCTCCCCATCCCTTAATGACTTATTCCTTCTACTGGAGCTTGCCAACAATAATCGCTCTCATGGCAAAGGACCCACTGTCGAAGACGTGCTTTCTCCGAATCACCAGCTACGACTGCTTAGCAAGACAGGTGGATTAGGTCTTAGAGTAAGTGGAGTCGTGGGAATCTCAGATGATGCTTTGAGGCATGCATCTCTGCTTCGATTTTTTGACAGCGTGCATCTCTATAATAAAGATGAATGGATATAGAGTCTTTACCCTTAAAACATGGCCAACGTTGCCAAGTGTTGGTTCTAAAAATTGTTATTTGTTTTTATAAATACCCGATCCATTGAAATGAGTATATTCAGCGGCTGGTATTTAGTTCTAGGCATGTAACTGGATCTAGGTTGAGAACAACTCAATCCAATTGTTATGACAAATACTGCTTATATCTAATACACCTATGCAGAGTCTTCTTAAGTAATTATTTTTGCACCAGAAATGCTAATTCCAGAGAAAAGAAAAAATAGTTGTAGCGGTATCTGGCTGACCAAACAAAGCTTGGTAAGAGGGAGAAATAGTGATGAAGAAGAGAGAAACGAGAAAGGGAGTCGTGTGAGAGAGGGGGATGCAAGTCTCGGCTGATAGGAGCAGATACAGGGACGTACTTGTAAAATATTTATTAGATTCTTAAGTTTTTAATTTTAGAAATGCATCCAATGGTTCATAACAACTCCAACTGTTCACTTGTTCAAGCATTCACCATTTTTCTTCTAGCAAAAAGAAACTCCACCTTTTCTAACCCTAATTTCTTAGTAGATGCTAGTGTGAGATAAGAAGGGACAGAATTGGAGATTCTATCGAGAAGAAGTGGGCTTCTTCAAGGTGTGTTCTGGGGGTTATGGTTGAATACCAAAATGAAGAACCTCTATTACTGGTTCTAGTACAAGGATGACATTTGAAACACAGTTGATTCTAAATGATTCAAAGTTATTAGTAAAAGAACTCCGGACACTTAAAATAAGTGCAAAGATATGGAAGTTCACCCAGAAGGCAAGATAGCAACTTTATGCATAATATGGGTGTCTAAAGAATACAACAAGGAAGTATTCAAAACCACAACGAAAAATGTATGAAAAGCGAAAGGGAAGTTATCTTTTGTGACAATTGAGAATCTGTATATCGTCAGTTTTGAGAAAGTACAAGATATGAAAACAGTACTCAGTTGTAGGCAATAGCCATTTGATAGACGATTGGTTATCATTAAGGAGCTCCCGGAACATATCAGCAGAAGAAATCTTGCTTTATTCACCTTCCCATTTTGGATTCAAATAAACAACATTCCCTATTTACTGGATAAGCAAGCATTGGGAAGTTGATTTGGGAATCCTTTAACCATTGCTATCATGTCAGTACTCTAGAACAAAATGTTAGAATTCAAATGGAAATTGATGTGAGGAAGCCCCTTTGAAGGGAGATTTACATTGAGAGGAAAACACAGAACAAACAGTGACTAATTTTTAATATGAAAAACTCCCAAACTAACTGTTTTAAATGTGGAAGGATTGGTCATTCATTTAGGAAATGTTTGACACGAAGATGGAAGACAATGACAAAATAGAGGGGGAACTAATATATGGAAATTTCTTAAAGGCTGGAACTAAAGCAGTGGGTATGCAAGGAACAAAGAAGGGAGAACAAGTAGAGCCAAAGAAGTTTTTGAGAGGAGACATTGATGTTGACGTACAAAGTAGGACACAAATGCAAATTGGTTGAGATGTTAGAAGGGGGGGGAATGAGTTGGTTAGTATAGAAGATGGAGGAGAAAGGGAAAGGGAAAGAAGTGAAGAAGAGAAAGGTCGTAAAGAGTTAAGTCAGTTATGTTTGGTGGAAGGAAATATGTAGAAAATAGAGAAGGAAAAAAAACTTGAACAAGCTAAATGGGGTGAATTAGGGTAGTAAAGAAGAACAAAGTAAAATAGAAGAGATAAATCCAAGAAAAGAGCAGCCGGAAGCATAGTTATATGAAGGAAAAGCAATGGGAAAATATGGAAAAATAAGAGGGTCACCTGCTATTCAAAAAATTGCCAATCTGGTCAAGATCAAATAATGAAGGAAAGTGAAGGGGTAATAGGCGAGGTAAATAGTGAAGGCATGAGGCATGTCAACTTCTGCTCCTGTTAAAATATGGAAAAGGTTGGCGAGAGAAATAGCAATAGGGAAGGGTAAAGCTGAAGTTCGGGATCAAGTGAGAGATGATAAGAAAGGGGATCTCACAAAATATAATGAGAGGAAAGAGAATCTAATGACAACAGGGGAAATAAAGAGACAAAGAAGGGAGAAGAGTGAAAATGGAGAACATTTCTCAATGGCGGAGGCTGAGGTAGAATCTTAGCATCGCCAAGTGTAAATGACTATACTATCTTGGAATTGTCAGGGGCTTGAGAACACACGGACAATTCGAGTCCTCCTTGAATTGGTTAAAGAAAAAAAAATCTCATTTTGATATTTTTGTTTGAAACAAAGGAAAGACATCAAGAAAGGAAATCATTAGGAGGATGAGGTTTAAAGTTGTTTTTTCAACTTGTAAACTATCTAAAACATAATTTACACATGGATAAATAATCGTATAAGGTATTAATACATCTAAATGCATGCAAGGCCCATTTTGAATCAAATGTACCGTAACTTACAATGCATATAAATGGTGAAAAATCAATATAATAAAATAGTTTAATGTAAACACTAATTTTAAAGTCGTTTATTCAAATAGCAAACTATTTAAAATATAATTTATACATGAATAAATGATTATATAAAATATTAACGTATTTAAATTTATGTAAATCCAATTTTGAACCAAATGTACTATAATTCATGGCCCATACTCATATATGCATACCCATACTCATATATGCATACGGAGCCATGTAATCCTTTCAAATTTTAAGATTTTAATTGTTAATGAAAAATTCAATCCATTTATTATATTTAACATTATTTGTTTAATTAAGATATTAAATTTTATCCAAATCAAGTTCGCACACGAGCCACATTTGCTCAAAAATACTTATATTTATGTGTAAATTATGAAAAACACTTAGATCCATCTATACATGTATTAAAATGTAATAATATTTTATATAATCATTTATTCACATAGAAATGATATTTTAGACAGTGTAGATGTTGAAAATACTACTTCGAAATCGATATTTTAGCATTAAATCATTCTGTTGCGTCGATTTTACACATTTATAGATGGAACCGATATATAATGATACAAGACAAATGAGAAAGTTTCTATGATAATATAAATGATGTTGAATACAATAAATAGAGTAAATTTTTCATCAACAATCAAAATTTAAAAAATAAAAGAGGTGACATATAAAAGGGACTTTATAAAAGTGAACCCCCGTACACATATATGTAACTTAGTTACATAGAAGCAAAACCATATAAGCCCCTTAATTTATAAAATTTTAATTATTGATGAAAAATTCAATTTATTCATTGTATTTAACATAATTTCTTTATCTAAAAGACCAAGCTTGATTCTGATCAAGTATATTAGACCAAATTGATTGAAGTATACATACTCAAGATATGTTATTGTGCATTTGCATATTACATTGATTTTCAATGGGGCCCATGCACAATAATACTAAACCAATAAAAAGATTTCTAAATATACCATAAATAGTGTTAAATATAATGGATAGAATAAATTTTTGGTCATCCATCAAGATATTAAAAATAGAGAAAGTTACGTAAAAAAGAGATTTCGTAGAAATGGGACCCTACATATAAGCCATTCCAATGCACCTTGTCTCAGTTAGAATTTTTGATAACTAGGATCGGCAGATATCATACTAGATATGAATGCAAAAAATAATGGTATTCCAATTCCCTAATCGAATGCACAGCTCTTTTTGCTGCCGATGATATTGAAGGTTCCAAAAATGCCTTACGGACATCGTTTCTTCATCTTTGCGAAGTGCAGGAGAGATCAATAGGTCACTATTACCCTCCCAAAATTTGGAGGAAAAAGAATTGAGAAGGTGGGGGAGGATACCCAACTAGTGCTCCCACAAGCATGAAGCACTCGGCCCCTTATTTTTCATTTTTTTGATTTTTAATCAAAATGCGGGCCCAATCTAGATCCAATGATTGCCCAAAATTTACAATTTTCAATTCTAAGTGTTTTTGAATTTCTTAAAAAGAAAAAATCAGGTATTTTCGTGCACGAAGCCCGCATTTTGATTTAAAAAAATCAAAAAAAGAAAAGAAAATCCAGCCCCTGCAAGCACGGAGCTGGAGCGCTGGATCGGAACCCGAGGGGAAAATACAGTAGAATGAATCAATTGCATCCTATCCTAGCGAGTACAGAGTAGCTTGAGAGATCTATCGTCACTGATCCATCTAATCTTCACCTCCTCATGTCCTTCGTACGATGGCGGTGATGTTTGAAGCAGGGATTGCTGTGGAAGGAGTGCCTCCACCTGTTGTTGGCCTGAACAATGCACATATACCACCAAGTATTACAAAAGGCAGCGAAAATTCATTAAGATGTCTTCGAACAATGCTATTAACGAGTATCATGGAGTATAAATTCCACACATCAAGAAACATCATAATATAGAACGTCAGTTATAACATAAAAGCTGCTTTGTAAGAGAGAACTCACAAGCCTACAAAAACTTTGAAAGCATCATATATTCCCCACTGTGCTCCAGTCAAGGTGCCAATCATGACAATCCGGAGTGCAAGTCCTCGGGTAAACAGGCCCCATACTCCAATCTTCTTGACAGCCTGCAAATTGAAATTCCATATGAAAGAAGAACAATGCGAATCAAAGCAAGTAAGGACAGGATGGCCAACACAAGAAAAAGGTACAACAACAACAACAATAATCAGCAGCAATTTTCCTACCTAACTGGAGCTATAGGAATCCTATTGCATCATTCATGTTGATCTATGAGTTTTAATCTCACTCTTGCATAAGCCCGGGCATTTTGGTATATTTTCTTTTCTAATGACCTCTAAAAATAATGATGACAATGGTAATGATAATGATAACAATCATGATGATGATGATGATCACAATGATCATAATAATAATTGTCAATGATAATAACAACAGATTAAAGAATACTCACATCTCCCACAGTTGCTCCCTTAGCATTGTTGAGGAAAGACACAAGATTATCTGCAGGGTGAGAAACAATAGCACAGAGGACACCTGCAATGTATCCACCTGCAAAGCTCACACCAAGCTGGAGCTGTTTGCTGCACTTGTCCTTAGGTTGGGTAATGCCGTACTTGTATATCATTTCCACAATGTTCTCAAAAGATGCAAATTTCATCATAGTATCTGGAATATTCTTGTGTTTATCAGACAAAATGCTAAAAAGAGATTATGCTAAAGAAAAAAATATGGCTCAAGGCCTAGGCCCTAGCCTGAATCGAACTTAAACGGAAATGACAGGACAAGTCTTCAACGGAAGCATCAAGCCATCAAGTGACAAAATGTTTAAGAGAACCCAATCTTGATCATACGTCCTTCTCTGTTCTTCGCTTTTTTAACAAGGAATCCTCCATTAACTAGGCCATTGGTGTCTTGGACCATTAAAATGCCACACATGGTCTGATAAATGTCTTTGAACTATATGAACTTTTTGAAATGACTAGCAACCTAAACAGATCATGCACAAACAGGCACAAAATTGTGGCAGTTTCTAGCATTTATTTTGAAGCATCCAAAACTCACAAATGTGCAAAATGCCAAGCACATGATACGCGGTCATAAAATGGCATAAAAATTGTATACATTCCACTATCTATAATGTTATTCCTCATCACCATCATGCCTTTTAGAAAATACTTGCAACTTGTACCAAAAGGTAGATAAAACAGAGCAAAACGTATACTGTGAAATGAGACAAAAAGTTTACACTTACATGGAATTTGGCGCCCCCAAAGAGGAACAAGTCCCTTATATAGCCTGTAAATAATGGCAAACATCACGAGAGCACCTTCAACTATGTAAAGAAACCAAACAGTACATAAGTAGAAACAACAAAATCACTATACCCAAGGACACCTTCAGATCTGACAAACTTGGGAAAACCATCAGCCAAGCCTCTAGCAAATCCAGGCTGAGTTTGGACCCGAACCTTTACCGCTTCCATGGGACAGAGGGCAATATCTGCAATCATTTCAGCAGATGCAGAGCCCGCAAGGTAGATCAAGGTCTTATATTTGGCTGCATGGTCAGGACCAGCAATATCTGAGTAGTATTTCTTAAAGAACTCATAGAATCCAAATTTGCAGGCACCCTGAGCGCTGTAACCAAGTAGTGTTGGCACCCAGCCCCTGAAGAAGCCTTTAACTCCCTGATCTTTAAACAAAACACCGAACCCAGACAGGATGTTCTTGTACTTCCCAGGATCAATCTAAAGAAAAGAAACAGATTAAGAGGCATGAATATCACCAAGAAACTCTTAAGGATTTGAGATGACTATATATCTAAGACTAGTGAAAGGAACACACACACAGATTACAAATTTAAAAAATAAAATAAAATTTAAAAAAAGAAAGAAAATTCTCATAATCAAGAAGATAAAAGCAGCTATCTGTAAAAATCACATAGACTGCAGTCAGAATATAAAAGATGAGAATCTAAAACAGACCACAAGATCCAACAATACTAATCACAGGCTTTCAAGCTCAAGGAATAAAATCAAAGAAGTTCAAAATTATAGATTGAATGTTGAAACGTAAGGCCAAAATCACCTGCTAAATATACAGCTTTAACCACAATCACCTATGCAAACTTCATCATCATGAAACAAATCAACCAAGAACAAAAAGGAAAAGAACCAATAGAATAACAAAGTGAATGGCTTAACGAATACTGTAGAGATATAATTTAAGAACATTTAAGAAAGCACAAGTTGTCTCCGAAGTGCTCAGTCAAGGAGAAGCTGGAAATCTCAAGAGTTTACCAATTCAATGAATGGATGGGAATGCTTCGATGAAACCCCTCTTCTATAGAGGATCCAATACATATGTGAATGGATCTGAATATTTTCCTTAATGTACATGTGAATATATCTATTTTTAAGCAAATGTGACCCGTGCACATATTTGATTTAAATGAAAATTGGATGCCTAGAAAACAAATGATATTAAGTACAAGGAATGGATTAGATTTTGCATCAATAATCAATGTATCAAAACTACAAGGGATTATATCGAACCGCTTCTTTGTAGGGGTGCAACTTGGGCCGGGTTCTGCCCGAACCCAGCCCACCGAACCCGAGAATTTACAGTGTTAAAACCCTGCTGTTTTCAACCCGAACCCGGACCGAATGCATACAGTGCTCGGGTTCGGGTTGCTGTACGCCCGAACCCGAATCTAAAATATTAATATTTTAATTTTTATCCTATTCCTAATATTCCCATCGTCCATTCGTCCTCCCGATATCCCGATCCAGCAACTGAAGATCGAACCCTAAGCCGGAAAGCCCTTTCTCTTTCTCCCCTTTCTGCTTCGCCATCTGCAGCCCTGCCTGCGGCCGCCGCGCGCCTGCTTTCTTCCTTCCGGACGCCAGACGGTCGTAGTTCGATTGCCGATTCACCGCTGCTCAATCGCCTGCTCGATTCACCGCTACCCGCTGCTCAATCGCCTGCTCAGTGCTCGATTCGCCACTGCCGCCTACCGCTGCTCGATTCGCCTGCTCGATCTTGCAGATCGCCTGCTCTTTTCGCCGCTGCCCACTGCTCGATCGCCTGCTCAATGCTCGATTCACCGCTGCCTGGCGGGCCCGCTGCCCACTACTTGATGGGTGTGTAGTACCTGGTCCAGCAGTGCCTAACTGCCTAAGAGGAAGAGGATCCCTAAGCCTTGGGATACATACACGAGTACGGGACGTGACGAACATCTACCTGTTACCAACAAGTCACGTGGAATTGTCGAAGTGCGTGGCTGCAGGATTCCATGGGACAGTCCCAATTTCGCCGCCTGCCGCTGCCGCTACCCGCTGCATGCCAAAGTCTGCAGCCCCGCCTCTTCCAGACGCCGGACGGCCAGTCACCAGAGTTGTCGTGCCTGCTCCATGCCTGCGCCTGTTCTCTATCGGCCACCCGAGCACAACAGCCCACGCTGCCCACCTTTGTAATTAACTTTCCTTCTATAGATGCCATTTCGTTTTTAATTTTTTCTATTTCGTAAGTTTGAACATGATTTGGTTTGCATGCCCGTACGAAACACCTCATCTTAGTTGAAGTAGTTAGTAAAATTCATGCAGCCACAGTTTAGTTATATTCCTTTGGCTTTTGCACAACAAAAAATCATTTTTAAATTCTAAACCAGGCAATTTAAGGCATGTATTTGGTATAAAAGATGGGCATTTTAAGGCATGTATGCTTGTGTTGATATATATTGGTTAATGTTTTGGTTTAATTTGGTTATTGATATAATGTAGGAAAAATTGTTGGGATTGAAACAAAAATCTCTAACTTTGATTATATGTTATGAAAATGATATCTAGGTGGTTAATAAAGTATGGACAGTTCAAGTAATATGCAAGACAAGAATAGTGAACAAGAGATCAACAGTGAGCAACTAAAAAATACGACTGCTTCAAACACTATTGATCTTACAGAAGGTTCGGATGCAAACGAGCCTCCTCCTAAGAAGAAAAAAGGATATAAAATTTCATCACTAGTTTGGGAAGAGTTTAAAAGGATTTTGGACAAAAATGGAAAAGTTGCATGAGGTATTTGTAAGTATTGCAAGATTAAACTTAAGTGTTCAAGTACTCAAGGAACAAGCACATTAACTAGACACTTAAAGTTATGTAAGTATAATACCAACCAAAGAGCTAAGGGTCAGCGCTTGTTATCATTTCAATCAGTAACTGATGGTGGAATGGTTATGTCAAATTGGAAGTTTGACTAAGAAGCCTGCAAAAGAGCAATGGCAAGAATGATTATTCTTAATGAATTGCCGTTTAAATTTGTTGAAAAGGAAGGGTTTAGAGAATTTTGTAAAGTTGTCCAGCCACTCATTAAACATGTTTCAAGGACCCCAATTGTGAAAGAAATTTTCAAACTATACATGTTAGAGAAGGCTAAATTACGAAAGATTTTTAGTGAGGATATTCGGCGTGTATGCTTGACAGCAGATTTGTGGACTTCAAATCAGAATATTGGGTATTTATGTTTAACTGCTCATTTTACAGATTCTAATTGGACTCTTCAAAAGCGCATTCTTGATTTTTGTATTCTTCCTTCACCACACACAGGTGAAGCTATTGCTAACGCAATTGAAGAATGTCTGAATGCTTGAAATATTAGACAAGTGTGTACTCTTACTGTTGACAATGCATCGGCCAATGATGTTGCGCTAAACAGTTTGCGTTTAAATTTAAAAATGAAGAATGCTCTCTTTGGGGATGGAGAATCTTTACATGTCCGTTGTGTTGTGCACATTTTAAATTTGATTGTGAATGAGGGAACCGAACAAATCAAGGATTTCATTGCTCGAATTCGTAATAACATAAAGTGGGTTAAGAGTTTTCCTAGTAGAGAACAAGCATTTGGAAAATCTTGTGAAAATGTTAGAATTTCGAGTAAAATGTCTTTGTGTTTAGATGTGTCAACACGTTGGAAATCTACATACTTGATGTTGAAACATGCTCTACCCTTTGAAGTGGCTTTCAAACATCTTGAAGTGAATGATGCAAGTTTTAGAAGCACTAGTTCACCTCTTGAAGAAGATTGGAACCATGCTAGAGTCCTTTGTGACTTCTTGGTTTTGTTTTTTGAAGCTACTGAGATCTTGTCGGGTACTAAATATGTCACTTCCCCACATCATTTTCCTCAACTTGATGCAATTCAAGATCGATTAAATTCATTTCCAACCGAGAATGGTAATCCTATCCTTCTTCACATGTGCAACAAAATGAAGAAAAAACTTGCAAAATATTGGGGTTCTGTTGACAAGTTCAACATTTACTTGCTCATTGCGGTAGTGTTTGATCCACGATACAAGCTAGGCTATTTGAAATTTTGTCTTAGTATTTTCCTTCCTGCGGATTAGGCTTCTGCATTATCAAAGAAAGTGTATGATAAAATGGTTGAATTATATGGAACTTATGAATCTGGGTCTACTAGTAGTACTACAAGTTCTTTGTTTGAAGTGAGCGGGGCAACATCCGAATCAAAGCATTCAAAATGGAAGCTGTGGCAATTTATGAAAAACACTAATGCTGGAGTTATCACAAATGAAATTGATGCCTATTTAAAAGATCCAGTTGAGAATGATGTAGAACCATTTGATATTTTAGCATGGTGGTCAACGGCTACAAAATACAGGATTTTATCTTTTATGGCAAAAGATATTTTGGCTATTCTTGTTTCAATAGTTGCATCAGAATCAGCATTTAGCACTAGGGGGCGTGTTCTTGACCAATATCGTAGTTCATTGACACCCATGTTGGTTGAGTGTTTAATTTACTCTCAAGATTGGTTGAAAGCAGCTCCAGTCGATTCAAATTATGAAGAATTCGTTGATCAACTAGACAAATGCGCAAGAGATAAAATATATTTTTCTATGTTTTAATCCTATACCTTACTTTTAACATTATTTTTAATGTTAATATTTATTTTTTCAGATGAAGTTTCTCAAACATCGGGAAACGCTGCTTAAGGATCGTCACCACCTCTTCCACAAAGAAATTAATTTACAGAAGGTATTATTTATATATTTGAATATATATGCATATATATGCTCCTTAAGTTCAATTGTACAAGATGACATCGATTTTGTGTATTTTTTTAAGGAAAAAAAGAATTTGGCTTGGCGAATGAGAATAACACAAGAGAAGAAGAATGAAGACTGCGTGGGAAATTAAAATGTTTCATGTTGTTATGTTGTAACTTGACAATCTAAGTTAAATGTTGTAATTTGGTTATTGGAACTTAAGACTAAAGTTGTAGACTTGGACCTAACTTGGATGTTATGATTTGGAGTTGTATTTTTGAACTTGTTGTAATCTTATTTGTTTTGATATTATCGTATTTTTTGGGATTATTTTCTTTTCTTATGATTGATATTATAAAGTTTGTCTTATGGTTGGATGCTAATATTTCTATATATGATTATGATATTCATGTTAAATTGCAGGACAGACAAAGGTTGTACTTTTACATTCATCAAAATGTAGTTACTATTCAACTTAATTCGAAAAGAATGCCTAAAACAGGTTTTTCTTCTTAATACTCTTAAATGGTATTTAAATTTTTCTTGCTTTCTTATTATAAAATGTCATTTTATATTTTTTTTAGCAATAGATTTGTGATTAAATGAGTATAGGATATATATTTATAGTAACATGTCAACCCGAAACCCAACCCGAGCCCGAATTTCAAAAATAGGGTTGAGGTTGAGGTTTCGCAAATAGGGTTAGGGTTAGGGTTGAAGATTTACAAATAGAGTTCGGGTTAGGGTTGAGGTGAACCCGAGTTTCACGAGCCCGAGTTGCACCCCTACTTCTTTGTAACCCAGTTGCATAAAAGTAGACCCTATGGACGAAATCCAACAATAGCAGTTGCTCAAAAGAAAGATCAACTACAAAAACAGAGAAAATCCAATAATGACATAAAATATATAAAAAAAAAGAACAAAATTTTCATAAAGCTACACGTTTGAAGAAGATGGTGTTTACACATCCATGCTCAACATTCACAAATTTGGTCACAAGAAGAAATAAAATCTGATTGCTAGTCCCAAATGAACCACATTTTAAATCCTTCACCGAAAAATACTCAAGACAACAAAGATAAATCCAATCATCCCCGCGCAATAAACAAAAATTCTAGGCAAATAAAATGTAATTTTCATCAAGCGAAAAGTTTGAAGGAAAAGATATTTAGACATTCCTGGCAAACGTCTAAAGAACTGGCTACAAGGCAAAATAAATTCTGACTTCCAGAGTTTCAAATCTCAAATAGACCAGATCCTAAGACCTTCACCAAAATACACTCACATAGATGTTAAATCCAACCATCTCTGCGATAAATAAAGATTCTTCACAAATGAAACAAATATACCAACAAGGAAAAAGTAAAGACAGAAAAACCGAATGAAGGAAGAAGAAAGCTTCAATTTTTCAATCCTCAAAACTAATGACAAAAATTTCGAGTTTCAGAATTTTCTGATCTAAAGCCTTCCATTGCATAAAAATCTCTATTTTGGAAATCTTTGCATTTGAATTTCTTCTTCGTTATGGCTTTAAAATAGACTAGTATTATCTAACTTTTAATGTCAAGAATATCTTGTAGCCTGCAAAGTAATTTAGCAGTGGCTTCAAAGGTAAGAGAAGAAAAAGGTTTTTCTGGGTAGGAAGAGGCCAAGACGAGAATCTTATTGCAAATTAAATCTTACGTAACAAAATCACAATCATCTAAATTACTATTCCGCCCAGTAATTTGTTAAGACATTTAAAATGGTCATTGTCCTAATGATTTCTATACTAATTAAAGCAGTGAGAGAAAAGTGAGAAGACCAAATGATCAAAATGGAATTGAAAAAGCTCTACTATTCCACACAGACCACACATAATGTGGGTCCAATCTCACATCATCTAATTCTCTTTACATTTAAATAATTTTAAAGTAGGTAGGACTTCCATCAAGAATTTATATAGTACCCAGCTAACCTTTAAGATCACACGATAACAAACACACTCAGCAATCAAAAGCAATTGCAAAGAAAATTTCTAATCATCAGTCTTTATCATCCAACTGGGAACTCCACAATCAATAATATAATACACAATCAGACAATAAACCGTGAAATGACAATGAAAAAAGTCGAACAATCGATTTCAGGTTTTATCCAATAATTGCATATAACATTGGGATCACTGTGAATATTCATGTCTATTGAGTACACCATTTGTTATCCATTTCCTTTGGCTGATCACATGACTCCAACGATTGACTATGGCAAGCTCATTTGTAATAAAATGATATGATCAACATCCGCAGTATACACGGTGGACCACGTTTTGGGCTATCCAGCTTTTTCAAAAAATTTAGTGATTAGATGATCATTTGTTCTTATTTTAAGACATCCTATCAGTGGCAGAGTCTGGATCTCGCACTGGAATATATACCTCAGCACAACTGGGATGGCAGAATACTAAAAGCAAATGGTTCATATCAATCGCTTTGGAAAATCTAAAATTGTCAAGTGGGACCACGACAATGGAAAATGACCAAACTAATAAGCTCGAGCCAGGTCTGGAATATTCAGTATAACCGCGTCCATGACTGAAACAAGAGAGGTGGGGTTAGGGGGGGTGGGGTGGTGGGGTGGTTGAAGAAAAGTCCAACCATCGTTCGATCTCCGTTTGCCTCATTAGGATGATTTAATCCCCAAACAAAAACCCACAAAGAAACAAAATGTAAAAGGCAAGAGAATATATGAGGAAAGAGAGAGAATTGGCTGTTGCCTCTGCGCCTGTCGACTTGGAAAACAGCAAATTTTGGGGCAGCCGTGGAATTGGGAATATTTCAAGTACTTGATTTTGCAATTTGGATTTTATCGTCCATTTGAATTTGCGATTTGAAAATTTGCCCTCACTTAGGATAAAGAAAATAAAATTGAAAAATGAGAAACTGTTAAATAAGAAAAGAAAAAAGAAAATAGACTGCATTGTTTGCCGCTAGCGACCGAAAAGGACAACTAAACAAATTAAAATCAGCCGAACTCTTGAAGAACAAAACCAACAATCGCAATTCAAGGACACGATTCGGCCCCACCAAGGAGCGAAAACACGAGGATCCACCGTCACGTGATCTAGAGCACCCCGAGAAGCACGCCAAACGTGGGGTAGGTGCGTAGGTACCTGCATGTTGCATTTGACAAGATCAAGCGGCGTGACGGCCGTATGCGTGAGGCCGCAGCTGAAGAGGCCGCCGGCGGCGCAAGCGGCGTAGAAAGCCGGCGAATACAGCTCGATCTTCCTGGTCTCCTTGGGCGCGGGGACAACGAAGCTCTTTGAGGGCGATGCAGCATCCTCGGAAGGAGATGGCGACGGCGATGGAGACTGAGACGGAGAGAAGGAGGGGTTGGGGTAGAGAAGCTTGTGGATGCTGAGGGTATTGGGAGAGATGTAGAGGAAGGAAGGGAGAAGCTCGTGGATGGAATGCTCGGAGGACGCCATCAGATCGAAAGGGAGGGATGGAGGTAGCTTTATAGGAGAGAAAAGCAGCGGGAAGAGTAAGGCAAGCGGAAAACGGTTTTGCAGGCAAGAGCTTGGGCGGGATGGCTTGAAGGAGGGCAGAAGTCGGAAATTTTACTTGGGTCGGAAGTTATTTACTAAACTGCCACTGACAAGTGACAACAGATGCGTTCCGTTTTTCTATTTTTAGAAACCCGCCTGTCTTTTTCAACGGACACGGATATGTCTACAACTGTGTCTTGTTGGCTGTTGTCCGAGTCCGCATGCCGTGTCGAACAGCCTTTTCAATTACAAAAGCCAGGGATAAGTAAATTAATTACTTAATTTATTTTAAAAATATATATTTTTTCTAAATATATTTAATATATAAACTAAGTTTTCCCTGTATATAGTTTATATATTACTTAATTTATTTTAAAAAATTTATTTAAAATATTTTTTTATTTTTATTCATACGCTTATTTATCTAAGTATATTTAATATATAAACCAAGTTTTCCCTTTTTGATGTGTATATAATTTATATATTAAATATACTTAGATAAGCAATCATATAAAAAATATAAAAAGTGTTTTAAATGAATTTTTGAAATTAACTAAACAAGTCATTTACTTAGCGATAAATGATCCTGTTAGCCCGAGCTAAGTAAACGTCTTGCTTAGCTCACATCAAAAAATCCATTTGCAATAACTCTTTTTGTTTTTTTTATATACTTGTTTATCTAAATATATTTAATATATAAATCAAATTTTACTATTTTCAGAAACTTAGTTTATATATTAAATATACTTAGATAAACAAATACGTGAAGAATAAGCAAAAAAATGTTTTAAATAGGTTTTTTAATATTAACTAAACAAGAAATTTACTTAGCGAGAAATGATCCTGCTAGCTCAGACTAAGCAAATATCTCGCTTAGCTCACATCAAAAAATCTATTTTCAGTAACATTTTTTATTTTTCTCCGCACACTTATTAAGGCTTCATCACCGACACAGAGACCATCCGAGCTCCGGCAGTGCCTGCAGACAACAAGGTGGCGCCGGTTGAGATGCAAGAGATGAGGGGTTTAAGGGTTTTAAAGGAGGAAAAAAGAAATCATAACCCAGAGGCAGGGGTTCTCAGAGCTACCTTAAGGGTTCTCGGTGGAGCGATGGCGATGGATGGAGAGGATGAGGAGGCCGATGCTCGCATTTTTGTCAAATTGGCGAGCTCTACCTTCTCTCCATGAAATCCAATGTTGAACGCTATTGTTGCTAACCCTCTTCCTCCGCTTCTTATCGGTAGCCGTTGACAGAAATCCAGATGTCTCCTCTCTTTCTCATCATCGTCCGAACCCAATCAATGAAGTCACAGCCTTACGTGCAATTAATGGCGGAAGAACAAGGAGACTACAAGGGCAGGCAGGTGGGCGTGTTGCGGCTGGGACGAATAATCGATATGTCATATATTTAAAAATCTAAAATTTAGACCGACGGGAATAAGGCTCAGGGCGGGAGGAAAATTACATTTCATCCAACATAATAGCATCCAACCACAAAATGTTCCATTATCTAAACAATTACAAGCAAATACTTGGTCATTGCTATTTTTCTGTTGCAATTAGACACTTCTGTCATAGTGGATGCAATTGTTGGTTGCAACTTTGCTGCCATAGCAATTAGCAACCAAATATAGCAACCAAAATTATTTTAGTTGCAATATGTATATAGATCCCATACATTAGGAACTGTATTTAATATGGTTCCAATAACCCACTCAATAGCAACTAAATAATTGCATTTGGTTGCTATTGAGTGGGTTATTGGAACCATATTAATTTTTTGGTTGCTACAAGTCAATTTTGTTGTAGTGGAGGGATTCAAATGTGCAGGAGAAAGCTGTGGTCAAAGCGGGATATAGGAGGATTAGGTTGTTAGGATTATGTAATCAGGCGTTCGAATGGCTTAAGAAAGCCCATAAGGCGTCTATTATGTATTTTGGTATTCATTGGAAACTGCAACTGTAATTACAAGGAAATGCTCCCTCCTCCGGAAGAGGCTTGCTAGATTTCTGCTTGCAGAACAATAAGAATGGATTCCTTTGTCTTGACCCTGGCATCTCCCATGTCGATTCCAAATATCTCCATAAATTTTTTCCCACTTTTTTTACTTGAAATCAAACAAACCTTGCAAAACAAGTTAGTTTAAGTAATATTAATGTAGCTTTTGGTAGTTGTGAGTAAAAGGTGTATCCAATGAGTAAAAAATTGAAAAAAATTGAAAAAATGAGAAAGTGATGCAAATTTACAAAGTCGAGGTGAAAATAATGAAGATTAAAAAATTGGTTAGTAATTGTATTGGAAAATGTGAAAATGTAAAATAATAACAAAAAAATAGTATATTTAAATATATATAGTTAATGTCATGCCCAGGTGGTACGCATGCCTGGCTTGTTTACTTCCAACGGCAGTTCAAATTGCAACTCTAGCATTT
This sequence comes from Annona cherimola, assembly GCA_030490835.1. Classification (NCBI taxonomy): domain Eukaryota; kingdom Viridiplantae; phylum Streptophyta; class Magnoliopsida; order Magnoliales; family Annonaceae; genus Annona; species Annona cherimola. Next base: position 28,656,456 of record CM059971.1, on the reverse strand, counting down.
GTTGGAGATGTCATCCCAGCTGGTGGTGATCACTGATCAGTGGTAGTGTCTGTCTCCCTGTATATTTAAATATTAATATTTATATGAAAAATTTAAAGAATGCCTCATGGCCTAATTGTAATATTAATTAAGTAATCGTAAATACGTACTCATCAAAAAATAGTTAATATGTCAAATCCTATTAAAGGAAAAAAGTTTGAAATTATTATTATTATTATTTTATTAAATTTCAAAAGAACCGTAAAAGTACATTGGACAACTGCCGGCGGAATCGGAAATTTCATGCCAAATTTTTGTTTCTGCTGATTCAGCGGTGAAATATTATCGCCGGAGAGTGTTCTTCTCATAGGTTCGGCGACATAGTCCATATTTTGGATAAATTACCAGTAATATTTAGTAGCGGAGGAAATTTTTAGTAAGATCGAGAAACTTTCCATGATTTACAATGAAATTTCTCCTATGATAATAACTTATTTTGGAATAAAACTATATTTAGAGTTAAAATAACATAAAAGCTTTACTGTATTTTAAAATTATTTAAGACTAGTTAAAAATATAATTATAATGAAAGTTTCATTCAAGAAGATGAATAATTTTTATTTATTCAAAAATGTATAATTTTTATTATAATAAAATAGTTATAAAAAAAATTATGATGTAGTTGGTAAGTGATACAATTTTTTGATGAAATTTTTTATTGTAAAAGTTCTTAAAATGAGAGAATGTAATATAATATGAGTAATGATAATGAGTAAAGAGAATAAAGTCTAAATAAATAAGTTAATTATATGGGTAATTGTACAGAAAATATTAAAAATGAGTTAATTATATAGGAAGATACAAATAAATATTTAAAAATATGATAATTAAGGAGAGTGAAAAATTTTAGATTGAAAAATTTTTGTGCAATTTTTTTTTTGTTTTACCAAACATGCACTTAATAATGCTAACCCTTGCGTGAACTGTTTGTCCATTTGCACCATTTTCTGCACAAGTCCACTTTATTTTTCTTTTTCTTAACCGTAATAGCAATATCAATTTAGAGAAAAGCTTCGATATAATAGGCTTCAGTTTTACAACCTTTCAAAATTTTCATTTTTTTCGACATCCAATCTACGTATTGTGTTAAAAACTTAAAATCACATATCATATATCTATTATGAATGATCTTTTATAACCAACATTGTGCATTTACACTGGTTTGGAATTATATACGAATCTATTATTAGAGAAGAGCATGATTCATGGCTTGATTTTTTAAAAAATGAAAATATGTTGGAAAATATATAAAAATTCAACGTTGTATTGAGGCTTTTCATTAATTTAACAATTGATGGTTTGAAAATCCGGTTGTGAAGGTCAACTTCGTAATTTCGGAACAAAGAAGTGGCATTCTGGGAGCACCTGACTGTGGGGAATGCGCGAATGAAAATGCGCATATTCCCGCCACTTTCGCGCGCTGGTTGCAAAAGCAACTGAAACCAGCCTCGTGTTTCTGGCTGCATTTTGGTTTTGCTTGTCATTTGCTGTCTAACCCAAGCTGGCATTAGTGAACCCCACTGAAGTCGCGAAAGGGGGAAATGATCGAATATTATGTTCAATCATAGATCCAAAAGATAAAAGTCACGTTTTAGATAAGATTCAAGGGTACCTATTACAACTATTTTGGCCCATCACGATGATTAAATCAAAATCCAAATAGATAAATTTATTTAGAAATTTTTTTCTTAAAAAGCAGATTTTCATCTGAGAGACTATTTGATAAGATATAATTAGTGAGATGGAATAAAAATGAAGTAGAGAAATAAAGTGCGAATAAAATATAAATGATAATTTAATTTTACGGAAAGATATAAGAAAATAATAAGAACGTATGAGTAAAAATGAAAAAAAAATAAGATGATTGAATAGTTAATGATGTTGGCATTTTGCATTCATTCATTTTCATTCAATTCTCCGATATTCTCTAAACCAAATTTAAATGGTTAATATCAATGTATTAAAATTTTCAAATAATTATATGACTTTTAATTAAACATCTCTACGTAGTAAAACAAATTTTCTACTTAATAAACTGTTGTAGTAGCACGTAATGTTTTAGTTTCATTTTAAAGTTATACCTTTGTCATGAATTGAATTCATAAAATCACCTTGGTGCTGCAACCTAAAGTGGAAAATTTTTAAGTTATATTTTAGCCATGACTTGGATTCATAAAAAGAAATTTCATAATTGGTTTCTTGTAAACCCATTATCCATTTATAAAATCACCTAGGTGCTATAAAAACAAGATTTCTATTTTGGGGTAAAGTTAAAAATGGTTTTTCAGCGCAAACTAGTGCATTACCCAGTGGCTTCACATCTTAGATGCGTGAATGTAAGAGCTATGTTTATATATGATTAAGTTGTATATTGGCTTATATACAATATTTATTTTTTATTTGTAGTTTGTTGCAGTTTTTTATGAATATATTTTAAAAATTGTATTTAACCCATACACCAAGTTTTACCATTTTATAATAATTTTATTTTTTTATTTTTTATTTTTAAAAATATCAATTTTAGGGGTATTTTAGTCGATTTCACCCCTTAAAAAATTTTAGTTTTTAAAAATTAAAAATAAATATGTAAAAATATTATAAAATGATAAACTTGGTATCTTGATTAAATACATTTACCAAACCATATTTATAAAGAAAAAAATAAATATTGTATAGAAAGCCTATATACGAACTATATATAATCATACCTCCGTATGTAATGCCAGCTTTGATCGTCGTACATAATCACGGCTTTGTATGTAATGCTAGCTTTGAGTCTAGAGAGAAGCATATATCTCCATGTAATGATATAATAAAAAAATATTTTCCCAATATAGTTTGTCAAAATTTTAACTAAAACGTATGAAGGTAAGCTTGTCAAGTCTCTAAATATTGGATTGAAAGTTCGAAACAGATCTTCTTCACTTTCAAACTTAATAACTTTAGTCCACGTAAGATAAGATTAATGCACCTTTTTAAAAAAATTAATTTTTTTAAATCTAAATAAAGCATTCATTTAATGTTACCAAAAAAATACTTTCATTTTCCCATAAAAAATACTTTCATTTAAAGTTTATTGACGTCACCGTATTTGGACCTCCCTGACTCGGATGCACTCGTCAAGCCCATGAAGTGAATGACATTACATTGACCTTTGCGCAAATCAAACCCTCAAGCTCCATCGTCAACCCCTGTGATAGAACCTGAAGTTAGATTCCAAGGGTGTGTTTAGGATGGGATAAAAAAAATTTAAAAAAAAAAACTTTTTAGTTTAAACTTCTTGAATCGGGAGAAGCAAAACAATATGATAGGGGTAATAACAAAAAAGTAAAAAAAATAAAGTTAAGATATATAAGATAATTGTATGAAAAGTTATGGAAAAATGATTGAAAAGTAAAATTGTTACACAAAAAGATCTAAAAAATAATTTAAAAATAAAATAGTTATTTATAATGAAAAGTTTTAGGATCAAAAGATGACTACCAAAAATACACCAAAGCTTTTGGAGAAAAGCTCCAAGATCAATTCAGAATCTCCATAGATAGTCTGTCATACGTTAGGTAATGAAGTAGGTATATCCTGTTAAAGTAAGTCACAAATGGCTTGAACATAAATGAGCCACCAAAGAAGCTAATATCCCCTCTTATGCCAAGAGCCGCATGGATTATGTGGCTAATCAATGTGGTAGTAGAGTAGCCGTTATTCTGTTCCATGTACACCAACAACTCCTATTGAGCTAACTCTGTAAACACAATGAAAAGGTGCCTTGATAGAGTTGGCGATTAGGGGTGCAAATAGGGTTAGTTTTAATCTGAACCCAACTAACTCAACTTGATTTATAATAGGGTTAAGTTAGGCATTTTGAACAAAATATAAATTAGATAACCCAATTTGAACCAACCCAGTTCCAAGAGTTGGTTGGTTTGACTTGGATGATTGTTAACCTGATCCAATTTCATATATTAGTATACAATATAATAAATTGTTAATAAATAGTCTTACATTAGCACATAATACATAGAAATTAACTAAATATTATTTATTAAAAATAAGATTATTTGGCAATTGTATCATTGTATAAGTCATAAATTGGAAAGTATTACTACAAAAGGATTAACCTTTATTCTTTCATATAAATCTAAAATTTAAAATGGATTTAATTAAATAAAATATTTTTAAATATTATATATTTATTAACCTGATTTCTAACTCGAACCAAACCAATTTCTACAGGGTTAAAATAGGGTTAGGTTAAGATGTTCAAAATAGGATTGAAAGTAGAATTGTGTTGAAATTTTGTTAAGTGGGCCAAGGTTGTATTTACTCCAACCCGAGTCAACCCGACCTAATTTACACCTTATTGATGATAGCACTATTTTGAAAACCGTCCAATGTAGTAATGAGGATAAGGATAACCAATATAGAAGAAAAGAAAAAGATATTAGAACATTTTATGAGTAAAAAGCACAAGAGACAAGTTTTTCCTTTTTCTCTACGAAAGGAAGTCTTACTGTTATTCACATAAAGTAATAAAGTATCATCTTCCTTGTAGTTTTGAAGGAAGGACTTTGGACTCACCAATTTGCCCTTTTTCCATGTAAATGCCTCTGGTATTCTGTCATTCCCATTCTAAGTTCTCCATCCTCTTCGATCCTTTTAGACTTCATCATGTAGCACCATCTATGGAAATAATTCACCAATTCTTAGAAAAAGAATGAAGGCTAAGATGATTGCTTATGTGGTTGGTAGCTCCTTTGAGCTCCCAACCAGAGAACAACCACCCAAGAAGAGCCGGCTCATATTCTGATGAACAGAGAGGAACAACGTGGATAGGTCCAACTCCTCGATGCAAATGACACTGTCCACGAATGATTCAATCACTAGGAAGGAGTTTGCCAAACAGGTAGAATTCATAAGAGGGTTGTAACAGAAAATGCAACATGGATACAACACAAGATATCTCCATACACTCCATTAGAACTAACACCATCTTAATCCAATATCTAAGGCGACTGTCCTCACAACTAAAGCATCTACATGGTAGACGTGAGGATCCCCTCCCTTTGTTTGTAGGAGGGTGATCAGGTGCACGCGGGAGCATTGAGCCTCAATGCTCCCGGGTGCATATACCTATTTTTTTATTTTATTCAAAATTTTTTTACTAGATGTTAATCTAATTGTACTTAACATATATATAAATTTTTACCAATTTTCTAGATTTTTAGATATTTATTTCGGAGTTTTAAAAATCAAAATGGTAAAAATTGATATACATGTTAAATACAATTAGATTAAAATTTTTGTAAAAAAACTTTGAAAAAAATTAAAAAAATAGGTGTATGCGCCCGGGAGCATTGAGGATCAATGCTCCGGGTGCACTTGATATGAAAGCTCGATCTTTGAGGCATGTATGAAACCCTAGGGTTATAAACCCTAGGTAACGTATTGATCTTTATATAAAATATATGGATGATATTTTGCAATATATGAAATTGAAAGATTAAATAATGAATTACGAAATATAAATTCGGATGAATAGTGAAATGTGATTAAGGAATATGTTATGTTAATCACTTTGGATTAACTTAATCATAAAAGACGACAAATGAAGCTTCCCACAAAAGAACAAAATAGTCACTTTTTGATTTATTTAGTATTTTCAGATTTTTAGTGGATTTTTTAGAGAAAATGAAGAAAAATTCATAACTTGCAATCCGGACGTCGGATTAAAGTGAAATTTTTTATGGATGGCCAAATATTTATAATGAATTTGATGAATGGTTTAGGATGTAATGAAAATCATGAATTAAGGGTCAAGATGAAACGTCGTTTGGAGATCAAAAAGGTAGCCCACCTTTTTCATTAATTATATTTGACTTTTGGGTTAAATTTAATTAATTAAGAATCAAAATAATTAATGAAAAATCAGCACAAGGCTCAAGGAGGTCAGGGGCATGGGATTTGGAGCCAAAATTAATGGCCCAAAATCATCCTCATCAAGAATCAACAGTTGAGATTTAATTAGCTTAAAATAATTAATTTTAATAAATCAAAAATCATAAATAAATAGCTACAGCTAAGGGGGTGTGAACAGTAGCTAGGGGGCTGCACATTGCTCAAGACAATTCATGGGATTTGAAAAAAATATTTAGAATTTAATACATGGAGCAAGGGGGTAAATTATAATTTAATAAAAAATGTCACACTATAAATAGGGAAGCATGGTGAACGTCCAAAGGCATAAATCCCAGGTCCATTGAGCATTTCCAAGCCCCAAAATTCGTTTGTGGCCTTAGAGAGAAAAGGAAAGAAGGAAAGAGAGAAAAATGTCAAGTAGGAGAAGAGTTTTTCTACTTGAGGTAAGGGAATTCTTTTCAAATTTCTTTTGGGTATTAAGTAGGGTAAAACCAGCTTAGATAATACCTAAGCATGAGAAAATAAGTGTATTTACCATGCCAAATTGAAATTATGCCTAAACATCGAAAATTTGGAGCGCAGATAGAGCATTCGGAAAAATAACGTATGATATGTATAAATAATGCTCCAAAATTGCTACATGATGATTTGGGATGAATAATAATGATGGTTATGATGTTATAATGATGATATATTACATAATTTTTGGATTTTTGGATTATGCTTAAGTGAAATTATGTTGATTTTTAGTATATGGAGAAAATGATTTAATTAGTCAAGTTAATAATAATAAATTCAAAATTCATGAATTTTCCCATGATATACTAAACATAAGCTATGTCATGGTATTTTTTATTTTTGAAAAAAATGTCAATTTTTGGAACCCATGAACAGTAACCTACGTGGCTGTGAACAATAACCTCGGGTGAACAGTAAACGTAAACAGTAACTTGTGAACACTGATCATGAATAGTAACTATGAACAGTGAACAACATGATTTTGGGAAAAATTAAGATTTATTTTTATAAGGATGTATGGATTTAATTTTTAAGAATTTATGGATAAAAATTCATATAAGGAGGCAATGAACAAGTATTTATAAAGTGATAACCTCTATAAAAATGAGGTAATATGTGATCATAAAGCATGCATGAAAAACAATCTAAGATATGAAATAGATGGATAAAATATCTAATTTCCTTGTATAGGAAGAGGAAAGGAGAAGGTTGAGGACATGGACTGAGAAGGTAAGCAAGCAAACTTTTTAAAAATAATTTTATATGTTTTTATATTGCAACCATGAAATATGTCGGAATTGCTTTACATAAGCAAATCCTTATGAAAATGAGAAGAAATGTAGAAATGGTTGCATTATGAAGGAGAAAAGAAAATTTTAATTTTCAAAATAATATTTGATTTTATCAAACAAATTTTGAAATGATTTATTAAAATGTTTTGAAAGGGATTTAAGAAAGGTCAACCGATAATCGATTTGAATGACGACTTTTTAAAAAAGTAATGACCAAAGGTTCATACAAGCTTACCTTCATATAGAAATAACTCATTTGGCATGAGGACAAAGAATATGATATCGTTTGAAAATTGAATTATGTGTTTGTATATCCTTTGTTCATGGAAAACCCAAAAATTGGAAGAAAAATGTTGACAAAGTCTTTTGTTTTCAAATATTAAAATATTTTTCAAAATTATTCTATCGATAAAAAATTATTTATAAACATTTTTAGCAATGTTTTGAATTTACTATTTCCCAAACATTTCCTTCAAATATTTCAAATGATTTAAAAATATGTTATTTAAATGTTTATAAAATTATTTAAGGTTGGTCATCCTTACAAAATATTTTTATTAACTTGTTAACTTGGGCTGTGCCAAGTTTTCAAGTTAGAAAAGGAAATGCAGGCCGAGGTCTGTACTATTTTGAAATGACATGCTAGCATCAAGTCTTGAAAAGAAAAAATCACAAACTAGGGTCTGTGGAGTTTTATAAAAGCATGCTAGCATAAGAATGTGAGAAAAGGAATGTGCACATGAGTTATGTACTAGGTCTACTATAGAGGATATGCAGACAAGACGCTGTTGCAAGATGGGCCCCCTCTACATAGGCCAAGTCACTTGAAAAGACGAAATGCTGGCGGCGCCCTCCCTGAAATGGGAGAAGGAACGGATAGCCGCCCAGCTAGCAGGCTATCTAATGAAAGGGTTTCTCTCCTAAGGAGGAAAGGGTGATCACTTGATAAGTGTCACATACCAGATGGACAGAAACGTAATACAAGATGCATATGTTTGTTTTGAAAAAAGTTTTATGGGTTTCTTTCCTAAGGAAGAAAGGGTGATCACTTGGTAAGTGTCACCTACCAGACGGACAGAAACATGTGCATATGCTTATTTTGAAAATATTTTATGGAAAATGTTTTAAGGACATGAGAATGTCCTTGGAGAAAGGAAGTTGTATGAAAAATATTTTTATGTACATGAAAAAGAGGTTTACATATTATGTTTGCAAGCATATGTTTTATGAAAAGTTTTATGAAAAGGTTTCTATTCTATTCTATTGGTAGTTGATCACTTGCTAAGTGTCTTTTATCGAATGGAGAGAAATGCATTTACAAATGGTTTACATGAATGATTTCCATAAATAGTTTATAAAAAGGTTTCTATTCCATTGGCAGTTGATCACTTGATAAGTGTCTTCTATCAAATAGAGAGAAATGCATTTAAATGAAAGAAAAATGTTTGCTTATTGAGTTTCGACTCATATTTTGTTTTCCCAACCTCAGACAGGTATAGGAAAAGCCAAGAAATAGAAGACATGTATTGCTAAAAGAAAAGAGGAATCTACAAAGGTTAGTAGATTTTGTATGAATAAATGCCCCAATGGGATATGACGAAAAGACATAGGTTGTATGAAAATTATGAAGTTATGAATAATATGAGAAGTTGATGATTTATGATGATATGGATAAGTCCATTATAAATGATGATGAATATATGTTTATGTGATGAAAAAAAAAAAAAAATTTTTGGACGAGTTCCAATCAAGAATCCGCTGCGTGATCAGGGCAACAATTCTGAGTCACATTTATCAATCGACAAGATCTTGGAGTAAGGACTATGTGGACGCTTTAGTTCAGGGTGCCACACCTGATCACCTTCCTTGTTTGTAGGCTTTCCCAAATATGCACACTATGTTTAACTATAATTCCAAATATATCTACTATGTTTTCAAAATCTCAAATATAATTGTTACTTTTGTAATTAATCCCAAAAATGCTCAATCCGTGATTTAAAGTCGTTAGTTAATATGCAAAATTACTGATATCTCTATCAAATTTTAAATATAATGGAAAATTTGAATATCATAACTCACCAACTCCTTAATTGCACACGAGCTCTAAATTTGGAGAGTCCTAATTTCATTTTCTTTCTTTTTTATTTCATCTTTTATTATTTTATAACAATGGTATTTCAGGTCTTTACAAAATTTTCAATAATGATTTTTAAAAGAACAAATATTTTTAAGATTGAGTGCAAACGTAGTAGGTATATTTGAGATTTTGAAAATATAGTGGATATATTTGGAGTTAAAGTTAAACATAGTAGGTATATATATCTTTTATTATACATAATAGGTATATTTGTGAAAAGCACTTGTTTGTATTCGCAATCCCAATCCCTCAACTTCACAGTTGACCTATCTTGTAGCTGCAACCCTTATCTCTACTCAACTAGCTGCATGCACTATAAGTAACTAGACTTCTAAAGCCCCTAACTTTCATCTACACAAACAACCCATGCTCAAAGGGTTTTAAAGTCTCCAAAATTCTTGTATTTGGTCCTCACTCCGATACTTACATCGACCTGCAAATATCCACGGAAAGTTAAATCTTGGACTTTTTAAAACCACATTGGATGAACAAGGAAAAATATGATTTATCTTCCTCGTGCTAGCCTGCTAGGTCGATCTCAAGCTTCAAATAGTTAACGGAGTATGATTGTATGCACCATGTTATATTTTAGGCTAAAATACAACATTCAATTTTTTATTTTATTTTTACTTTTGTTTGATTGTTCTTCATAAATATATTTTTCATGGTATTTAATCTATATATCAAGTTTTTCTATTTTATAATACTTTTACAAATTTATTTTTTATTTTTAAAAAATAAAATTTTTAAGGGGTGGAAAATGTCTTAAATGTCCCTGAAGTTGACGATTTTTTAAAAATAGAAAATAAATACATAAAAATATTGTAAAATAGAAAAACTTAATATACATGTTAAATAGAATTTGGAAAATATATTTCTGAAGAAAAATCAGATAAAAGCACAAATAAAATAAAATAAAATAAAATAAACAAATGTTGTATTTTAGCCCAAGGTATATCACGGTGTATATAATCATGCTCCATAGTTAACAAATTATTTAAAGTTCAATTCAACAACCAAAGATAGTACTCAATCATGGTTGTGCAATTCGCTCAAAAAAAATTCATGTTTGTGTAATTAATGTAAATTTGTCGAGCCCCAAGCGAACCACTTGGGGACTATATGACGTGCTTCAATTAAGAAGCATGTAAGGTAGCCTATTTGCCATTGAAATATGCATAATTGCCCTGATTCAACGTAGTCACAACTGTGAGCTCAACAAAAGTTTGTCACTGACCTGTCCATTGGTATGTGAACTAAATAATGTTTGAGCAGACCAAGTGGTAAGTCATATATTATCACATTTTAATTGTAAAGAAGAGCTAATTTATAATTTTATGTGAAAGTATTAAAGTCATATATGATCACATTTTAATTGTAAAGAAGAGCTAATTTATAATTTTATGTGAAAATATTAAAAATATATATTTTTGATAAAAATTTTATATCTAGGGGATGCTTGGATAGAAGGAAAACTTGGTGAGCTACTAAGCCAAACAACTCTAAATCGACTTAAGTCAGATCACAACCCCAAGTGACTCTAACATTGACTTCAAATGTGTTTTTAGGGATAAAAACTTGAGTAGGAAGCTTTCATAACCGAATTCATACTCCAAGTCTCGATATGCGACTTGGGTGAAGTCACAAACTATTGACTCAAATTGTAACTTGAGGGTTATCAGCCACTTGAAGCTTTTTCTGATTGTTACTTGAAGATTGAAGTTGCAACCTCAAGTTGACTCCACTTGCAACTTTAGTAAAGTTAAATCTAAAGTCGACTTAAAGCATGAAACTTGAATAATTATATGAAGAATTATAAATTTTTCTAAGTACCAAAAGCGAAATCACTACTTAAAGTCGACTCCATTAGCAACTTAGGTCAACTCTCATATGAAGTCCACCAAGAAGCAATACTTGAGAGGAAGAAGATCTAAAGAAAAATTTTGCATAAAAGACTAAGTTGACTTCACATGAGACTTATTTGAAGTCTCAAGTCCCAAGTTGACTCTAAAAGAAACTTGGTATTAATGCTTGAAGGAAAACTTTCTAGAAGAATTTGGTAGACTGAAGTAGCAAGCCAAGTTAACTCCTGTAACTTGGGTGAAGTCACAAGTCATGTCGACTTCAAGCACAACTTAGATTACAATGGTCATAAATTTTTGAATGTTAGCACATTTATAACGTGTTCTATTTGATTTAGGCTATTTGGATGGAATGTGAATGGTAAGGCAACAGTCGTAAATTGGATCCAAGATTCGATCATTGTGGAATTGGCTCTCAGATGGCAATAGTACTAGTTGAATGGGCTTATGGCAATGCTGTTTTCGTTTCAAGTCTCCGTCACCCAGAAGTTAACTACATAAAGTCGGGCACTGGTTCAATACTTCACCCATTTTTTTATTTTTTTTAAAGAATTTTTACAGAAATGTTAATCTAAGTGTATTTAACATGTGTATAAATTTTTATCATTTTTTAAGATTTTTAAATATTTTATTCGGATTTTTTAAAATCAGTGGCATTTGTAGTAATTTAAAATTACTAAAATGCCACTAATTTTTAAAAATCAGAAAAAAATATCTAAAAATATCCAAAAATGGTAAAAATTGACACACATGTTAAATATACTTATATTAACTAGTTCATGAAAAAAAATTAAATTCTTTTTTTTAAAAAATAAGTATATGTGCCCGAGAGCACTGAACCACCACCCACGTAAGTACGGCTAATTGCAAAAATGAGCGTAGAAACTGCCGCGACCGAAATATGATTCAGAGAAGCATACATAATCTGATTCCACATGTTCGAGCTCGCTCGTTTTGGCCATCGTGCTGCTTTTTGCTCACCATAGCCTGATCTTTGTACCAGATCTATGTTTTTTTCATGCAAAAATTGCTGATGAAGGTGGTTAAACTTAGATTACACCAAGCTACTTCGATTTTAAGACAATGCGGGGTCCATTGCAGATCGTGTGAAGGCAGCAAGAGTCATCATATTATTTTGTAAACGTAGACACATTACTTGCAGCATACATGCCTACCGAACCTATGTTGCATTTCGTGTTTTTTAAAAGTTTCACATCCCTTAAGACAATCTCGCTGAATGCTCGAAGTCATCTCATGATCTCACGCTACTGCCGCCCTTTGACGCTGCAGATGGGCATCTTTTCATGGATTCTGCTGAATTATTCACCTCCCTTCCCTTCGACATATTCTCTGATTCCATAATCCAGGTGTGCCTGTGTTTCTGCATAGAATGCAATCTGCAAGGCCCACGGGCGCAGGATTCCATGTCCTTGAGTTATACAGTTATTAGCAGCACTTGGTTGATTCCAATCCATCTTATTTGCAGGGCAATATCGATAGAAAGCAGAGCACAGATACACTAGAGAAGAAGCCCCGCCAGTATACGGTGACAACGCATACTGGAGAAATACATTAAGAAGATAATATTCAAACGGGTTCTATAACACATATACAGCAGAAAGTGACCAAATAAGCCTGATGAGAGCGGAGGTTGGCGATGCAAGCATCACTGCATCGATGAAAGACGGTGGCAACACATGCTTGGATTTGGTTGGCACTCTTAACCCATCTTAGTTTCAGTGCTTTCCTAGCATGTAGGGGCAGCGCGATCAAGATTGCACAATGAGTTTTGGAAGAGTACTTGTATTGATCAGCATTTCTATATTCCTTCTACATATAGATTCATCGCCGCTACTAGCATGTTCCCAAATATCAAGTGCCAACATGATATGCAGCAGGGTAATAGGTTACTCTCATGAGTAAAGCTATTTCTATATCCCCATCGTCAGCTTCGTTTCATGGAGCTTAAAAGACAGCCGGAACGATGACAAGGGAGAAACTATACATGTTGCTAGTCAAGACTCATGGCCTTAGTTTTGTACGAATCCGAAGGGAAATAAATATATCTTCCACAGTTTATCTTTGTATATTATTGATTTATTTCTCGCAGATGAGCTCTAACTTGCACCAACATTCGTCACATACCTATTCACAGAAATGAGGTCCGGCTTGTATAGAAATACATGTTATCCACTCCTCACGTGTCTTGAAAACGTTGTGCTCAACCGTATTTGTTATGTTCGTAGCAGAAGTCTTGGATTATTTCAAAAGCAATATCTCCATCATTCACCACGGTAACACCGCAAAAAAAGAAACACCGTGCAAACCAAAACTAGTATAATGATTTCATCAAAAAAAAAAAAAAAAAAAACTAGTATAATGATCAATTGGCAGATGTTGTGGGGATCATTCACATAACCCAATACTCGGTTTTGTGAACTGAGCCTTTTATTATTATACATCATGAATGACACCCGTATTACAAGCAAGCTGCCCACCTATACATATGCCCATGTTGATATGCATTGTACACATACATGTCGAATCAGATCATGGATCAGGTACAACCTGCAAACAATCATTCAGGCCACAGCGCCGGAATTCATTGCAAACACATCAAGTGGGGGCAAACCGATTACATGAAACAAACACAAGTTGTTCACAGCTTGAGTCGCTGATGCGGTCATTACGCATATGACTTCACGAGAAAATCACATATTCATATTACAACACCTTAAAATCCTTACACCTTAGGAAATCTAGAGCTTGACCAATTCTAGATAATAAAGAAAATTTCAAGCTAGATGCCATGGAAGTCTGGGACATATCATAGGCATGTATACATAATAAAAGACTCATTCCGAACACAGGACCTGATTCCATCTCTCATTCACCTCAATCACAGCCAACACAACAGATCATAGAATCAATACGAAGGATTACTAGTTCTTAGATATTAGAGCACTGCGCATGTTCACTTCGCAAACATTGCATCCAGATCATCCACGTTAGCTACAGGCAACTATAGATTAATAAAAACAAATACCAAAAGTGGACATGTAATTTGAAAATGTCCTTTGCAAAATAGACAAGATGATCATGTGGGCATGCATGGTCAGAATTTCAAGTAGTATGTCGGGGTTTCCAAAATGTATGAGATCGAAACTGCCTCCCAAATTTATAACCAACAGAAGGTTTGAGTAGGTCAATTTGGAGGGTAGGGGGGCTATGCCGTTCGTTCCATTATCATCCATGGACATTTCCTTTTCGCGGATTGGTCATTGATTGTGGAAATATGGCTTTAGTGTCACAAGTTGAATATGCACACCGTTTTTAAACATGCTGGCCTTCCATAAGCAGATGCAAGTGCACTGTCTTCATATCAGTAGCTCCAACTTTGGCTTCTGAATTGGCATTCGCCACTACAGTAACCCTAGCTCCTACGTGTGTCTCCCTTAGTACTTGCCGAACCTTCAACAAACTGGTTATCGACGCATCCATTAGAGGTAATTTCTCACAGATGGCCACTTTGAAGTCCTTAATCTCCTATTTTAACTCCACTATGCTGGAAATCAGAAATGCCATGTCATTGTGGTAGTTCGTAAGGATCGCCTCACGCCTACTGGCCTCTGAATCCATGGCAGCAATATGTGACGAGTTTGACGTTCCGTCTAAAGCTTCTTTCCCATCAGATGTGCTCATTTCAACATCCCCTGCCTCTATCCCTAGCACGTATGCTTGTAATGCCCTTCGTGCTAGAACCCCTTCTTCAAACTAGGTCCGCATTGCGCGCAGATTAACGTGCATTTGGCTTAGGATCTAATTTTCAATCTTAGGGTGTGTTTGCTTAGGGTAAAAAGTTGTCAACTAAAATTTTTCAATCTAAAATTTTTCATTCTCCATAATTACTCTATTTTTTAATTATTTTTTCACATTTTTTTATATAAACTACCATACTTTTCAATTATTTCTACACAACTACCCATACAACTAACCTATCTATTTTAATTTTATTCTCTTTACTCCTCATCATTACTCATATTATATCACATCACTTTCTATTGATTTGACAACTTCTACTCCAAAAACTTTTCATCAAAAGTGTTACCTACAACCAAACACACCCTTAGCCGTCTCATTCACTGATACGTGCTCTTCATTCAGAAGTGGTACATAATAACATCCAAATATCTTCGTTATCCACATTCCATATGAAAGTGTGAGATTTCCTGTCTCCTCAGCTACTTGAAGCATGTGTGCTAGGATCAACTTCGCCGAGTAAACTCTTTTATAGTGTGTTATTTTCCAAATTAATCAAGCATTAACTTCCGTGACTGTATCTCTACCACCCCGCTTTGGCAGTACAATATATGATTACAAATGCCTCAACACTCGAAGCTCTCGAGGCAATGCCATGTATCTAATAGAAATGGTTGCATCACTGTATTCATTAGATCTCGTCAATGCATTGAAAATAGTACTGTCCCTACATCCTCTAGCATGTTGTCCTCAATCGTCAAAACTTGAAGTATATCTGCTATTTTTCTGAATAGCCTGTTTGCGTCTTCCCTAACTTAATGACCATATCCCCAACTTGAGTTTGGTATTTATCCAGGTCGAAATTTGCATAAAACAACCTAACAAAAAGTGGATAAATTGGTAGAACCTCTTTTAGCATGGACAACCATCCCTGGTGCTTAATCCAGCTCTCAAGAGGAAATTTGTTTTTCCTCACATGTTTGAAATCCACGATCCTTGTCACATGGTTAAAAATAATTTTTATAGGAAGCTTATATCTTGGAAAAATAGTGTATGTTGAGAGTGAATATATAACCATTAAAAATTTTGAACAAACGTATAGTATAAATATAGTATATAAAAGTTTACAATATATATTTAAAGTCATAAATAAATACGTATGAACAAACATTATAAATAATTTTAAATTTTAAATTAAAAAACAAAGGGTAACCATGGAGGTTTCTATGCTTACATGAAATATGAATCATTCCTCTTTGTGTAGAGGGGAGTAGGATGGGTGAAATTTTTTAAAATTTGAGAATAAAAATATATGAAATAATTAAATTTAGTCTATGAGTTAATGGTGGTGCTTCCATGTAAGAAGCGATTTCAAGTAAACTATTCGTTTTTCTCATGTTAAAGATTTTAAAGATGTGCATATGTAAATTATAAAAATGCTTATATCTCTTTCACGTATAATATAATAATACTCTATAAATTTATATGTCTACATAATAATAATAATAATATTTTAAACTGTTTAGATATTGAAAATAAAAATTTAAAATTAATATTTAGCATTAAATAATTTTATTAAGCTGATTTTATACATTTTTAAATAGAGCCTGATCAATGATATTAGACAATTGAGGTTATTATCAAAATATGGATGATGTTAAACACAAGAGATGTAGATTCCATTAATTATTAAAAAAATTAGATTGGGTTAGATAGAAATGAGATTCCATAGCAAACTAATTTATGAACTAAATAGACATAGTTTCCATAAAAAATAAAAGTAAAAAATGTAATAAGCAACAACCCGGTGTACAAGATTATGATCTTTTTATTTATTATGCCAAAAAACACTTTTGAAAATAAATATATTTTAAAGGGTTCTGATGCAGTGCACCAAGTGCACTTAGCCTTAGTGCACCCGGGTACTTTAACTTATTTTTTAATCTTTTTTTAAATTTTTTTATACAACTGTTAATATAAGTGTATTTAACATGTGTATTATTTTTTGTCATTCTTGGAGTATTTTAAATCAGTGACATTTTAAACATTTTAAGTAATTTAACCCAAGTGTACAAAGGCTAAATTCACTCAGGTGCATTTAGCCCCAATCTTATTTTAAAAGCTATAAGATGTACTATCATCTCCCAATGTTGCAAATTTTCATCGTTGAAATAGTAAAAAATTGAATATTTGAAAACTATTTGGTAAAATGATGTTTGAAACAATTTATAGATACATCAAACAATATCATACGCTAAGATATTTTAACCTAATCCTAACCCCATCCGCTAAACACGGGACCAAACACGGTCCAAACATGGGAATATAAGAGTGTGTTTAGGAAGTTATAAACTATTGATGAAAAGTTTTGTATGTAAAAGTTGTTAAATTAGTAGAAAATGATGTGATATTGTAGAGGTAATAATGAGAAGTAAAAAGAATAAATTTAAAATAAATAGGTTAGTTATATTGGTAGTTGTGTAGAAATGATTGAAAAGTAGGGTTGTTGTATAGAAAGATGTGTAGAAAATAATTAAAAAAAGAGTAGTTATCAAGAGTGAAAAGTTTTAGATTGAAAAGTTTTAACTTGACAAGTTTTTCAAATTACCAAACACACCCTAACTTCAATAATGAGGGTGCAAAGTGGGTGAGGTTGACCTGTAAGGCAATAACACACCCCTAAACAGACTAATTTTTAATTATGTTAAAATATATTTTTATAAATTGCGGGAAACTAGAAAGATGGGTTGTGAAATCCGATATGAATTTAATCCCAACTTACCCCATATATCTTCATTGTTAAAATTATAAACAATTTGTTTTATCTTATTCTCATTTTCTTTATTTGTACAATATTCATAGTTAATTATATAATAACATAATTTTAAAAATATATGTTGTAGTAATTAACATGTAAATTTGATACATATTTTTTTGATTGGGTATTTATACATTATATCTCAATTCATCTTACAATTAAATTCTAAAATAATTTTTACAAGTGTCAAATAGGGAGACTAAAGCTTTCAAATATTAACAGAAAAACTACAAGCTCTTATCTATTTTTACTAAGGGAGACCAATAGCTGCAACCTATTTTTATTGGAGATTACATACTCCAAATAAAATCCTGCCGATATCTCATAAGAGAGATTCGAACCACACATGGTGCAGGTGCACGTCCCTCGTACTATCGCCGTTCGGTTGGTAATTTAATACATTTTTTTTTTTTTGATAAGGTAATTTAATACATTAGATGTTAGACTAAATAAACATTAATATCAAAAATTTTAAAATGGACCTGAATATTCAACACAAATTGCTACTTGAGACATGCTCGAAAATGAGCTTTTTTTTTAAAGAAAAATGATCATAGTAGCTTAGGTTAAGTAATAACTTACTTAGCTCATCTTAAAAAAGTCATTAAAAAATTGTTTAAATTTTTTCATGTACATTTGTTTATCAAAGTGTATTTAATATATAAACTAAATTTTACCATTTATATATATGTATATATTTTTAAAAAATTAAACACATGGATATTTTAGCCATTCTTAACTATTAAAAATGGCTAAAAACCACCTTCATATAAAAAAAAGCTAAAAACCCCATGTTTACAAATCTTTAAAACATATATACACATATTTAAAAATGTTAAAACTTGATTTACATATTAATATATCTATATTAACAAGCTTACGGGAAAAAAGTAGAAAAATATTTTTAAATTTATAAGATGGGCTAATGGGGTCATTTAAAAAAAAAAAAAATTAAAAATTATGAATAAAGCTTATTTTGGTTCTCTTTCAGTCTTTCCACTTTCCTACCACGTTCCGCCACTTTCTAGTTCTGCTTTACCATAGGTGTGGAATTTGCTTTGGCTGAGCCTATATCCGGCCTACAAAACTACAAAAAATGTAGGGTTAGAAATTAATTGCCTTTCCAAAAGCTCAACGAATCTGAATTCGTAATTTGATTTGTAAATAAGTTTAGGCTTTAAGAAAATCCGAATCCTTAGACATTGAGCCTAAATTTTTTAATATTTAAATATAAATTATATTACATACAATATTTATTCTTCATATGTATATATTTTATGTATATTTAGATTCATGTTTAAATACGTGTTTATAATGTTGAAATTATATTTTAGAAAAACTATATTACTTTCATGTACAACTATCTCTATACATATGTTATTTACTTTTAGATTTATTAATTTTCATTTTATTTTATTTTGAAAAGTCAAATTTTCTTCTAAAACTATATTATATGTTACTATTTTATAGCAAAATAATTAGGTTATTTATTATTATTTTGCTTACATAAATCGTTGTTATTGAATATTTATATAAAATTTTAAACTCATTATTTTTAAACGAAAGAAAATTTGTCAACCTAAAATTTTTTTAAAAACTTATTTTAACATAAAACTCAATTCAACTCGATTTTGACAAATAGAGTAAGAGTTTAAGTTATATAAATAAAGTTATGATTAGTATTTAGATTTTCTAAATAGGAATAGAGTTAAAGTTAAAGAAAAATTTGAGTTTAACAAGTATGAGTTCACCTCCTAAACTTAACTACCTAGTTACATTTTTATTTTTTCGCTGTATTTTAATAAATTTTTAACACAATTACCCTGTTTATTCATATCTTATTCTTTCGTTTCGAAAATATATCCATTCTCATTTGCGGCTTCCGCTCAACTAGCAAAATGACTAGCAAAGAAAAACTTCTTAGTTTAGAGTATTCAAAGGGGTTAAATGAGACGGAAAACTAAGATGAAAATATAATAATGTGTATTGAAAATAAAAAATTATATTAAATTTCATCACGTACCCATCCCATTTAAGTATGACGTATTATATATAATATATTGTATATACGCTTAAGTTAAAATATTTTTTATTTTAATTTTTAATTTTTCTTCATAAATATATTTTTATGAGTGTATTTAAATTTATATACCAAATTTTGTTATTTTATAATATTTTTACATATTTTATTTTTCGTTTTTGAAATTCATCAAGTTTAGGGGCATATAGGTCATTTTTCACTTCTTAAAAAACTCGATTTTTTAAAATCTAAAATAAATATGTAAAAAATATCGTAAAATAACAAAATTTGGTATAAAAATTAAATACACTTAGAAAAACATATTTATGAAGAAAAAATCAAAAAATAAAATAAAAATCAATATTATAACTGAAACATATGTACGATATGTAGTATATAATCATGTATCTTTTTAAGCATTGACTTGATTGGAGAGATGCCAAGGGCTTAAATAAGATAAAGAAATTACATGAAAATGTAATAAATACAAAAAGTTAAAAATATAAATAGTTGTATTAAAAATTCTATTTCGAGATGGAGAAATACCATCTTATCCTATGGTGCATCTCATTCTTTTTCACATTTAGATAACGTATAAAATTTTTCGGATGTGTTTACTTGAGGGTAAAATATTTTTATAAAAAGTTTTAAGGTAAAAATTATCAAATCAATAAAAAATAAATGTGATATGATAGAGGTAACGATGAAGTGTAAAAAAGATAAAGTTAAAATAGATAGATTAGTTGT
Organism: Annona cherimola; assembly: GCA_030490835.1. Lineage (NCBI taxonomy): Eukaryota > Viridiplantae > Streptophyta > Magnoliopsida > Magnoliales > Annonaceae > Annona > Annona cherimola. The sequence goes on along the minus strand of CM059971.1, from coordinate 28,635,848 downwards.
ATTGGTAACCGTGTGGAAACTATTGAAAAATAGACTAGTTTATATAGAAAAAATGTAAAAAAATAATTATAAATTATTTTACTTTTCAATTATTTTTATATAATTACTTATATAATTAACTTATCCCTTTTCACTTTATTCTGTCTACTTCTCTTCATTTCCTCCATCATATAACATCATCTTCTATCAATTAAACAACTTTCACGCCAAAAATTTACTTTCAAAACACACTCTTAAGATGATATGAAAATATGATTAAGATAAAATGATATTTCACATTTCTCAAAAATATTTTTTTTATCCTGAAAAATAGCAACTTATTTTTATAATTTCAATACAATTTTCACAATCCGCACATTTTCTCGTTCTCCAAACACTGTGACACTGTTCGCGTCCACATTCTCGTCCCATGATAATTGATAATCGCAATCGAAACGCTGTGAGCTTATGAAGGCACCAAAATCCAGATCTCGCGCAACGGACAAGGAGTCAGGACATGCCAGCTCATCAGCTAAGCCACACGTGACTCCTGACGGCCGACGTGGGAAAGTGCGCTCGGGAGAGGACCAATGGCGGGCGGCAGAAGCAGATAGACGATGGCGAGATAGGCTTTCCGGCGTCTGCGGCGCATTTCTCACCACTAGGCCTCGCCTTTTTGCTACTTCCCTCTTGCCCTATAAATACCGCCTTTCCTTCCAACCAACCTTCCTTACTGCTCTCGCTCATCTCCTCCGCCATCGTCTTCTCTCTGCCTCTCTCCCCCATCCAGCAGCAATGGCAGCCGTTTCCGCCACTTCCGTCCGCCTTAGCGCTTCGTTACAACTGAATCGGCGGCCTGGTCAGGTCAGACATCTGCATTCGTCTTTCTCGCATTCACGGCGGTCTTGCGCTTTCTCATGCTTTATCTCCTCCTTTTTTCGTATGTTCACTCGCTTTGGAGCTCCGGGTTGAAGAGATTCCTTCTTTTCTTCTTCTTCTTCTTTTTTTTTTTCCTTGATCTCAAGAAGTCATCTACGTGGAGAAAGTTTTCAGTTCTGCACAAAGCCCTCATATGAAAGCAGTGATTGCGAAATATATTTTAGCTGGTATACTCATTATCATTAGGGAAGCTTATGTTTTCCACAGTACTACTTTGAACCAGTTATTACACAATGGAAGTAGTCGGTAGACACATGGACAATCTAAACTGGGGGGGGGGGGGGGGGGGGGTGTTTGTGTGGATCCAGAGGTGATGCCCCCTTTCCTGTTTGAGGCAGGGTGGCCTCACCCAGTAAGCACCCAACCCCCCTTCCAGGGCTTCCAATAAAATGGCATTTCAAGCACTCACTAATGTTGTGGACTCGCATTGACGGGAACATGCTTCTATGTAAACTATTTGTTCTGTCAATAGAAATAGTCTAGAACTGTAGATGCAATGTGCTTGTGGCACTAGACATACCACAACTCATCCGAAAAACAGAGATGCTGTCCAGGGGGATAAGCTCATCCAGGAAAACAGAAGACTGGAAATGCTGTCCAGTCCTCCACTAAGGCTTCATTTGCCTGAGCGTTCAGTAGAGGGAAGCATGTTATCACCAAATATATAGAAAACCTGTTTGGCTGCAATTTTACTTCTTCATGAATTTCAATGCTCAAAATGCACTTAAAAGCACTGTAAGCAAAAACATGTAGAGTTCGCTTCTTTCAAACAGTCTACTCCAGCAGCCCAAAAGTTGGACAACCCCACTCAACCAAAACGGAGCCCAATTTGCCTTCAGTCTAAAGGATTTCATCCCTAACATCCAGAAGAGCAATCAAAGAGGATCAAGAAGGAAAGTATAAAATATGGATCCCAAGGAGTCTTGTTGGTTTTCTAGGTGTACATTTTACAAGAAATGTTGTCACATGGCAAACTCCAATGAGTAATATGTCTGCTTGAGCCTGTTTAATTAATTAAATGTCCAGATTGTAGCTAGCTTTTTCATTCCCAACTATTTTTTGATAAATTTCATTCATAGAAGCATGCAAGGAAGCTATATAACTGAAGAAATTGCTAGAAGAACAGAGGTGCTGTTGGAAAATGATATGCGTTTATTGTCATATATAGAGTAAAATCAACTTGAAATTCCATTATTCGTGTGTGGACCAAGCTTGTTGATGTGTGATCGTATTCATTCATGGAGTTGAAGGTTGAGGGCTTGGCCTTATGTTTATGCATTTTAAACACTCTTTTCAGCGCAACATGGATTCAGTAAATGTTAATGTGGGTACACAATCTTACATCTTTAAGTGGCTTGTAAGGTTTCTGGTTTATACATGTGGGAATAAAGATTCTATATTTGTGTGGCGCCCCAGCCCAAGCGTCACAACCTTACCTCAAGATCGTTCGACTGGTAAACGTGATCAGGATTGTTGCCCTGTCGCACGGCGGGTTTAACGGATATCTATCCAATTAAATATGTTTTCATAGGAAATTATTTCCTTCCATTTCTCATCTTATGCATATTTAGTTCATTTCCATCCAATAATGTCATAACTAGACATGATTTTCATAATATATTTGAAAACATCTCATAAATCAGATGTCACTGCATGTATCATCCAAAGTTGTCAACATAAGACATCAAAGTATTTACAACCATACAACATAAGTTTTTCATAAATATGAAACTTATAACGTTTTCCTCATTTCTTCAATGGATAGCTCCTGCTCCTTTGCCAGGTCTCTTCTTTCACCTGTCTATGGGTTTGGAAAACGAAAACGTGAGTCGAAACTCAATAAACAAGCTGTATATTTTACAGACAATTCATTTTGAAGACACATTTATTTAAAAGCATTTTTCTCCCTTCAGTAAATACACTTATCAAGTGATCAACTACCTGTGGAGCAAAACATTTTCATAAATCATTCAAACACATTTCATAAATATTTCATAAACTTTGGATGTGCAAATTCATCATTTCCATTGATGACGTTATCCTTCATGTGAGGGTATGCCAGCACGGGGAATATTTTTCCATGACATGATTTTTTCCATCCTTAGCGTCGGACCTACCGACTTGACAACGTCAAGGGGGGACTCCTTGTCCACTTACTACCTCGACTAGCCTACTTGATTTTCATTTCATGCATGTCCTTTAGCCCTGCATTATATACCTCCTTACACATGGAATTTGTCATTCTCATGTAGAGAATTCTTTGCACCATCTCTCTTTAAACACCATTTCAATAAAACATCATATAAATTTATGTTTCAACACATTTCATGCATAATTGCAAAACCATAAGCAATCATTTATTTCATTAGAAATAAATATTTCAATACTCATATAGACAAGGAATGACCATCCTTAAATACTTTGTAATAAAAAACTAAAATAATTTTAGAAAGCTACTTGCTTATCTCGCTTGCTTAGCTTTCCGTTTCGCTTATCCCTTTGCCTTTGCCTTTGCCTATACATATAAGAATGATATAACATTCATATATTTCCTTTTGCTTGCATTCAACTCAGTTTTCCAACCCATTTTCGTTTAACATACATAACTCCTTCGACTTCTCAAGTCGAACCGCACATATAACACATACTTGTCATCACATGAGCTTTTACACATCATATCTAATACCACAAATAGGGTAATCATACATTTACTTAATAATCATTCAATATTCATCATTTAATGGCTCATTACTTTTCATATACAATTTTCACTTATTTTCCAAAATTCACACATCAGTGCCCGTTTTAAGCACACGTTATAGCCTTAGGCTTCATTAATCAATTCCAAAATTGGAAATTAACATCATGCATTTAAACACCAATATAATCATGAAATTCATCATATTTTCATGCATTTTTGCACAAAATCACATTACAGAAGTCATTTAACATCTTTGCATATTTATCCCTTCATATACGCCAATTTGGCAACACATACATGACATATTTCATAAAATTTTCCAAATCAGCAACTTGGTCACTAATTCAGCATGGTAATTACCCCTAATTACCACTTTGTTTAGGGTATTCCTATGAGATTTAAATCCACTAATCATAGGTTTCCAAAACAACAATTTTGGAACCTATTTTTCACACGTTTAATGTCTCTTGACACTAACCCTAAATAGTTTTATAAATCCGAATTTTCAGCAATTAATCAAACTTTTCCTAACCCAAATCTAGGGTATTAACATATATATCAATTTGGATCATTTCTACATAGGTTTCATATTTCTTTTTGTTAACTATCCACATATGCTGAAATCAGGCGTACTGAAATATCTAAATCTTGATTTATAATCAAATCAAAGTATTTAATTCTGAAATTTCTATCATACATCAATAAATACATGAATTAACTGTCATAAATATTTCATCATGAAATATTAACATTATAGATTTATTTTGGCATTTTCACTGTGCTGGACAGTGTTGTGAGTTTAGGGTCAGCCCTAATCACGTGAATTATAACCCATACTAATATCACCCAAAAATAAATTTTGATTTTGGTCGAGTTATCCTCATGATGGCTTATACATCATATAAAAATTTCATATAAAAATCCTTCTACAAAAATTATTAAAAATCATTTACTACAGTTGATCCTGTCACCCGTTCTACCTTGTTTAGGTTGATCTTCTCGGATTTTTAATTTGAAACCTGTTTTAACGTTTTAATCTGAAATTTTGGTCGTCCCTTAATCATCATATAATGAGCTTGTAAATAAATTTAATGGTGAAAATCCTTCGTTTACTACTTCATTCATATTTTGGTTTTATAATATCATATAATTTTCAGATTTGAAGTATAAACTCAAAATAATCATATACTTACTTGATTAATTGATAATCCCTCTTTTTTCTCTTCTTTTTCCCTTATATTTCTTTCTTTTTGCTGGCCAAAAATGGGGACGTGAGAGCTGCCTTGGGGGAGAAAGAACTTGAACACTTAGAAAAATCACAACACCCCCCTTTTATATGATCGAGCATCCCTTCTTATTGAGCTGGAATTTCCAGCTGTGGGCCCCACTTTGGATTTGGATTTTCCACAGCAATTGAATGCACACTTATCCCCTAATATGCTGTGTGATTCGTGGTCATATAAAATATTTTTGCTATTTTTTTAAAGTCCAAAAATCTGCTCAAATCCTCACCCTTCAAGCTGTCCACTTGGCACGTCCATAGCTGCTGCCCATTTTCATATTTTTTCCATTTTTAAATGATCTCATTTTAAGGGTAAATTAAACACCTAATTAGCATTTAATTATGCATTAATTTGGTATAAAGAAAAATTAACAAAAAAAGCAACAACACATTAATCTATTGCACGTCATTTGCATGCAACAAGCTGTCCATTTTTTCACCTTTCATACCCAATTATTCAAAGAAGAGATGGTTTCGGGACGAAACCTGTTATAAGGGGGGGGGAGGATTGTGAAACCCCAACCTAAGTAGAGTCCAATGTATGCATTGGACATATACAAGTGATTTATATGTGAATTAAATGAATTATGGATGAATTTAGGATTTTATGATATTTTGCAAATAAGATTCAATTAAGAATGGTGATTAAAAATTTAATCGCTGGAGCCCAATATAAGTCAAGGTGACTAAAGGGGCATAATGAGGATTAAAACATGCTAATATGGCATGAATGTTTAGTTTAATTTCCATGAGTTAATTAATGGAGATTAAAATGGAAATTATGGAATTATGTTAGAAAATCATAGAAAATTCATAACTCAACGCCTGTAAGGTGGATTCAAGTGAAATTTGAAAGGGAAGTTGATGATGTTGGGCTTGGTATTATGGAATTATTGGGTTATGAAAAATCTTTGATGAAATTAGTGTGATGATTTATTGATCATATCTCAATTTCAACCGTTAACTTCAAACGGCTATAACTTAAGCTAGGAAAATCGGATTGAGATGAAATTTGAAACGGTTGAATGAAATTATGAGATACACATTTTGGATGACATAGATTAAGCATAACATGTGAGGAAAGTACCTGCATTGAAAAAGGTATGCATAGTTGACTTTTGCACCAGAAGAGTACTATGTATTTAATGCTAGAGTACATGGAATTAATGCAATTTTTAATGGACCAAATAGGTGTCAAATGCAGCTCATTTGCAGGGTATTTTATGCATAATTATAAATGCAAAAATTCCATGAATTATCCATGCATTGATGGCCATATTTAAGGGGCTAAGGAGAGCTCAAAGTGAGCATAGGTGATGTAGAGATGTAGGGACGTCCAAGTGATGCTATTGCTGGATTTTTCAAATTTTTTATTTTATAAACTATGCATATATATAGCTGACATGTAGGGACACATGAATGACATTTATTCATGTGAAAAAAATCCAAGAAAAATCGTGAATTGCAGCTGCCATGAAAGGTGAAAAAATGGACAGCTTGTTGCATGCAAATGACGTGCAATAAATTGATTTGCTGCTGCTGTTTTTGTTAATTTTTCTTTATGCTAAATTAATGCATAAATTAAATGCTAATTAGGTGTTTAATTTACCCTTAAAATGAGATTAATAAAAAAATGAAAAAAAATATGAAAATGGGCAGCAGCTATGGACGTGCCAAGTGGACAACTTGGAGGGTGAGGATTTGAGCAGATTTTTGGGCTTTAAAAAAATAGCAAAAATATTTTATATGACCACAAATCACACAGCACATTAGGGGTTAAGAGTGCATTCAATTGCTGTGGAAAATCTTGCTCCAAAGTGGGGCCCACAGCTGGAAATTCCAGCTCTATAAGAAGGGATGCTGGGTCATATGAAAGGGGGTGTTGTGATTTTTTTTAAGTGTTCAAGTTCTTCTCCCCCAAGGCAGCTCTCACGTCCCCATTTTTGGCCAGCAAGAAGGAAGAAATGGAAGGGAAAAGCAAGGGAAAAAGAAGGGGAAAAAGAGGGATTATCAATTAATCAAGTAAGTATATGATTATTTTGAGTTTATACTTCAAATTTGGAAATTATATGATGTTATAAACCAAAATATGAATGAAGTAGTAAACGAAAGATTTTCACCATGAAAATTTATTTACAAGCTCATTATATGATGATTAAGGGACGACGAAAATTTCAGATTGAAACGTTAAACAAGTTTCAAATTAAAAATCCGAGAAGATCAACCTAAACAGGGTAGAACGGGTGACAGGATCAGCTGTAGTAAAATGATTTTTAATAATTTTTGTAGAAGAATTTTTTATATGAAATTCTTATATGATGTATAAGCCATCATGAGGATAACTCGACCAAAATCAAAATTTATTTTCGGGTGATATTAATATGTGTTATAATTCACGTGATTAGGGCTGACCCTAAACTCACAACACTGTCCAGCACAGTGAAAATGCTAAAATAAATATATAATGTTAATATTTCGTGATGAAATATTTATGACAGTTAATTCATGTATTTATTGATGTATGATAGAAATTTCAGAATTAAATACCTTGATTTGATTATAAATCAAGATTTATATATTTTAGTACGCCTGATTTCAGCGTATGTGGATAGTTTGAGAAAAAAATAAAAAAGAAATATAAAACCTATGTAGAAATGATCCAAATTGATATATATGTTAATACCCTAGATTTGGGTTAGGAAAAGTTGGATTAATTGCTGAAAATTCGGATTTATAAAATTGTTTAGGGTTATGTGTCAAGAGACACGTTAAACGTGTGAAAAATGGGTTCCAAAGTTGCTGTTTTGGAAACCTATGATTAGCGGATTTAAATCCCATAAGAATACCCTAAACAAAGTGGTAATTAGGGGTAATTACCATATTGAATTAGTGACCAAGTTGCTGATTTGGAAAATTTTATGAAATATGTCATGTATATGTTGCCAAATGGGCATAAGAATACCCTAAACAAAGTGGTAATTAGTGACCAAGTTACTTAAATGACTTGTGTAATGTGATTTTGTGCAAAAATGCATGAAAATATGACGAATTTCATAATTATATTGGTGTTTAAATGCATGATGTTAATTTCCAATTTTGGAATTGATTACTGAAGCATAAGACGATAATGTGTGCTTAAAACGGGCACCGATGTGTGAATTTTGGAAAATAAGTGAAAAATGTAGATTAATGAGCCATTAAATGATGAATATTGAATGATTATTAAGTAAATGTATGATTACTCTATTTGTGGTATTAGATATGATGTGTAAAAGCTCATGTGATCACAAGTATGTGTTATACGTGCGGTTCGACTTGAGAAGTCGAAGGAGTTATGTATGTTAATGAAAATGGGTTGGAAAACTGAGTTGAATGCAAGCAAAAGGAAATATATGAATGTTATATCATTCTTATATGTATAAGCAAAGGCAAAGGGATAAGCGAAACGGAAAGCTAAGCAAGCAAGGTAAGCAAACAACTTTCTAAATGATTTTAGTTTTCATTACAAGGTATTTAAGGATGACCATTGCTTGTCTATATGAGTATTGAAATATTTATTTCTAATGAAATAAATGATTGCTTATGGTTTTGCAATTATGCATGAAATGTGTTGAAACATGAGTTTATATGATGTTTCATTGAAATGATGTTTAAAGAGGATGATGCAAATAATTCTCTATATGAGAACGACAAGTTCCATGTGTAAGGAGGTATATAATGCAGGGGTAATTAAAGGACATGTATGGAATGAAAATCAAGTAGGCTAGTCGAGGTAGTAAGTGGACAAGGAGTCCCCTCTTGACGTTGCCAAGTCGGTAGGTCCGGCGCTAAGGATGGAAAGGATCATGTCATGGAAGAATGTTCCCCATGCTAGCGTACCCTCACATGAAGGATAACGTCATCAATGGAAATGATGAATTTGCACGTTCAAAGTTTATGAAATATTTATGAAATGTGTTTGAATGATTTATGAAAAGGTTTTGCTCTATAGGTAGTTGATCACTTGATAAGTGTCTCTACTGAAGGGAGAAAAATGCTTTTAAATAAATATGCCTTCAATTGTCTGTAAAATATACAGCTTGCTTATTGAGTTTCGACTCACGTTTTCGTTTTCCAAACCCATAGACAGGTGAAAGAAGAGACCTAGCAAAGGAGCAGGAGCTATCCATTGAAGAAATGAGAAAAACGTTATAAGTTTCATATTTATGAAAAACTTATGTTGTATGGTTGTAAATACTTTGATGTCTTATGTTGACAACTTTGGATGATACATGCAGTGACATCTGATTTATGAGATATTTTGAAATATATTATGAAAATCATGTCTAGTTATGACATTATTGGATGGAAATGAACTAAATATGCATGAGATGAGAAATGGAAGGAAATAAATTCCTATGAAAACATATTTAATTGGATAGATATCCGTTAAAACCCGCCGTGCGACATGACAACAATCCTGATCACGTTTACCAGTCGAACGATCTTGAGGTAAGGTTGTGACACTCGGGCTGGGGCGCCATACATAATGGTATCAAAGCCGACTCCCGACATCCGACAGGTGTGACCAGCAAGGGCGTTGGAGCCCCGGGGGGGGGCGGAGTGAATCCCACATTGGTTCAGACGATGGAGGGAGCCTGTGCTATAAGTGGAGGCCACCAGGTACCTCAGTGAGGCGCCTTTTGGGGAAGGACGCGAGCGTGAACCCAGAGGGGCAAAACCATGCGGGCCGAGGCCCAAAGCGGACAATACCTTACTATTAGGCTTGGGGCGTTACAATTTGCTTGTCGCTTTGGGATGGTACTGGTCCATTTTAAAGTGGTAGCAAAGCCTGAGCTAAACTTGTTGATTTGTCCTCCCATTTGTGTTGTGTTCGCTTCTCCGGCACAACATATAGAGGTGAGAGTTGAGGTGGCTGTAAGGTCCCATACCATTTAGAGGCTTGAAGGAGAATGTTGATGTGTGTGTAAAGTCTCACATCGTTTAGAGGTTAGAAGTATTATTAGTTTATATGGGTGAGAATAGACTTCTTATCACAGTAAGTCATATTGGGATAGGACCAAACTAATCTTGGCTAGTCTTTGTGGGATAGAACCAGCCCATTATGGATAGGAAACCTATTTTCATACATATAAATCAGGGCTTTTTATCCGCATTATGTGTCTTCCCAACGTCTTAGGTTAGAGATGTGGACATAACACAAATGGGCTTGTTTTTGGCTTTGATAACATGTTAAAATGAGTTGTTTCTCTTCCAAAATGACTAGTCTAGATAAAAGGTCTATTCCCATACATATAAACTAGTATTGCTTTCTCATGAAAAAAAAGCTGGTATTGCTTCAAGCTTCTAAACAATATGGGACTTCATGCCTACATTAACGATAAACACTGTTGCTAGGAGTCTTTGCCCGCTTGTGCTTTTTTTGTTTAATTTTCACCTAAATGGGCGGTTATGCAAAAAATCATGCTACTCAATAGAAAACAGTTCCCATGTTGTGAGGGGCCAAACGGCCCCTTGTATGTGAGAGAGAAGTTTATATGGGAAATTTCTCTTGAAGTCCCTTAATGGTTGCTGAAACATGGGCAATTATATCAAATTCATTTTCTTCCCTTTCTAACAAAGAAATTACCCTTTAAGTGATACAATATAAGTGATACAATATGAAATAATGCCTTGTCTAAGCAGTTAATCCCTAGTAGTGATACAATTAATACAGTATGATGGGGTTTTTCGAGGGCCTCCCGTAGTTGTCACATGTATGTGTGATATCAATAGTGACTGAAAATTTTATTTCTTTATCTAAAGCAATCACTAACCATATAGGCCAAAACTCTACAGTAGTGTTTGTTTTACCTTTGAAATGTCAATTTTTCTTTTCATTGCTTTGAGGTCTTACTTTTGGGTGTTTGTACTGTTTCTCGGAGATGAACATGGATCGAGCAAATCTTTCTCCGGAACTTGTTCGATTGGCATTTTATTTTGGGTTTTTGGGTGCATATTTCTCAGATCTAGATTAAGGGTTTAATTGAGAAGATTAGGGACAAGAAAGCTGAAATTGTTTGTATGATTTAAGTTTGTTTTGCCTGTTTTGAACCATTAAGATAATTAAAAATTCTGATGCTTATTCTTTTCTTTGGTACAGAGTTTTCAATGTGTTCCATGGTTTGGGTTATTTTCCTTTCTTCCCACATGGAGAAACAATTCCGTTCTTGGGTTCTGCATACATGTTTGTTGTATTCTTTTAGTCACAGATTCTATCTTGGGGATTTGATTTTATTCATTCAAGACTATTTTTCAAAAGAAGTTTACGATTGTACTCTTTTTTGAAACATCAGTCAAATAATGCTAATCTTGGGAATTGTTGGAGTGGGCATTCATCCAGTTGATTACCCCTCCCCTCCTGCTTAATTCATTGATCTGAGCCCTAATAAATGAAGAGTAAAAGTTTCCCATGTTTTTCTAGCACAATTTCTTAAGGATCCAACCACCTGTAGGGTACAAAAGGAATCTGTGGGCTGATCTGGATGCTTCAATATGTCCCCAGCTGTTTCTTTGATTCATTCGTTGGTTGGATCAAACTTGCATGTGTTTTCGTGCATGCAAAAATCGATGCATATCTGGGGCTGATGTTGAACTCTTTGGTTAGCTGGCTAAGAGCAGTTTCATTTTTCATTTTTTTCCTTTCAAATGTTTTTTTCCATGTTTGTTTCCAATTTACAATTTCCTGGAGCACCATGCAAAACTTGTTTTAGCTATACTCATATTATGCAATTGTGGACTTTCTAGTGGATTTTTGAGGATGACATTGAATGATAAATTCATGTCGTCTTCAAATGTGGCGTAAAGTGTTAAATAATCTTCTCCCTGTTAATAAAGGATGCTTACATAATCAGAATTGAATTTGAGGGCCAAATGTTATTCTGGACCACTCCAGTTGGTTCTGATTCTGTCTGTCTGATTGGTCCTCAGAGAGGATTTTGATCCCGCAGAGAGGGATCCATCATCCTCTGATGCAACTTCTGTTTTATCTACCAAGTGGTTCAGTAACCAGCATATGTTGCCAGCTGCATGTGATTCCACTTGCGATGACTCTTTGATATATTTGCTTCCAATTTTTATGTATGTACATTACTTTTTCTAGGTTGGAAATTTTTCCAGCTTAAGGATGGTGCCCGCAGGCATGATGAAAAGCAGCCAATTCCCTTCTCTGCGGTCTACCCGACTCCAGATATGCTGTATGGTACTTTTCTGTTCTCTCCTCTTTTAATTTCCTGAGAATATGTATTTCTTATGAAACGATGATGGAGCTGCAAACTAAAGAAGGGTGTATGTTGTCAATGGAGCATATAGGCAAAACAAGAGACAGTTCAAAAAGTTGTGGAGATAGTGACAAAGCAACTAGCATTGCCAGCTGATACTGAACTCACCCCTGAGTCCAAATTCTCTGCTCTTGGTGCAGACTCCCTTGATACGGTATGATAAATTTTCCCGATTTTTGGCTTATCGTGCTCGTCTTGGGAACTACAGAATCAGACAAAGCCTTCATTATTGGATTGAAGCAATTTATTTGCTTAAAACTAATGCTCTGGATGGATTGGAATCTTGCGATGGAGTCAAACTAGAAGCCAGCTATGCTTGAATGTTATCTTAGAGAATGATACTGTGATGTAGATACCACTGAAGATTTTAGTGTGCCACCTCCATTTTGTGCCCATCTTGATGATTAAATCAAAATCTTATCCATTTATTTTGTTTAACATCTGTTGGTCGAAACATGATCTAAAAATCACTTCAATCAAGTTCCTAGATGGGTTGTCCTTGCTAAAGATGTGTATAATTATGTTCAAATTAAGAAGAATGCTCAGATCTATTTATAAATGCATTAAAATGTAATAATATTCTATGCAATTATTTATCAACCTATGAATGATATTTTAGACGGTTTATATGTTGAATATACGACTTTGAAATTCATGTGTAAATCAAGCCGTTTTATTACATTCATTTTATATATTTTTCAGATGTGGCTCATGCACATCCTTGATTTGTATGAAATTTGGTTTCCTAGTGAAATAGATGATTAAGGTAGATTGGATTTTTGATTCACCATCAAGATGGGCCCAAAATGGGTTGGCACATAGAAATTTTCAGCGGTACCTAAGCCACTGAAGTATTTTGCTATAGGTTTTATATTCTATTGAACTAAGAGCATACTTATTTACGACAAAGACTTTCAAAGTAAAATTTTTCAAGTATTTTGCTATAGGTTTTATATTCTATTGAACTAAGAATATACTTATTTATGACAAAAACTTTCAAATTAAATTTTTTCATTCTCTATAACTACCACATCTTTGTAATTATTTATTAACATCTTACTATATTACTATCTTACTTCTTAATCATTTCCATAAAACTACCAATATAATTAACCTATTTATTTTAATTTTTATTCTCTTTACTCCTCATCATTATTCTTATCATATTATATCATTTTCTACCAACTCAAAATTTTTTTATACCAAAAGCGTTTCATATAAAGGTTTTATCATTTCCTAAACACATCCTAAAATTTCACTGAAACAAGTATCTTAAGTAAACATTTATGATTTTTATTCAATACATTATGTGTTAGTTTGCTTTATTTTTTATTATTTTATTATTTTATTTTTTCTCTTTTTCGTATTCAGTATTGGCTCATAACACAACTATATAAAAGGGAATCCACATCAATGAAACTGTGAAACAGCCAGTCAAATATTTCAGTGAAATTTCTTTTTCAGTCCACGTTAATGATTGTATGAAATCTTCTCTACCAATTACATTTAGAATCATTTATTTAACTAAGGGTGTGTTTGGTTGGAAGTAAAACTTTTTGATGAAAACTTTTCAGAGTAGAAGTTGTCAAGTTGATAGAAAATGATGTGATATGATAGTGGTAATAATGAGGTGTAAAGAGAATAAAGTTAAAATAGATAGGGTAGTTGTATGGGTATTTGTGCGGAAATGATTGAAAAGTAGGATTGTTTATATAGGAAAATGTGAAAAAATAATTTAAAAATAAGGTAGTTATGGAGAGTGAAAAGTTTTTGATTGAAAAGTTTTCATTGACATGTTTTGTGTGTAACCAAACACACCCTAAGAATCTAGTTTTATCTAAGGATATATTTTGGAAGTGATAGTACTTCACTTTCTCATTGATAAAATTTTTCCCATTTCTACTTTTTTTACTTTTACTTCTACATCTTCCTAAACATACCTTAAGTGCCAATTAATTTAATAGAATAATGCATTCCTTTGTGTGTTCCGAATGTGTGCAGCTGCTTGCATATTTGGTGATATACGAGCAACCAAAATATATATTTCTTTAAGTTTTTTTTTTCCATAGATTTGAGCGCCCCGTATAGAATGGTTTAATAATTAAAAAAACATTTTAAAATATAAAAAGCAACCATAGATACACAAACTGCTGTATGAGATCATTCCGCTGGATCTTTTCCACTAGGCTGCATTACTTCCTGTTGAATTTTATAGAATTTCTTTTTTTTTTTCAAAAAAAAAAGAGTTTTTTTTACTAGAAATTTTAAATGTTATTTTTTCATGGATTACACTGCACTAAACTGGAATCGCGATGGTGTGAATCTATGATCTATGTTCTGTTGGCATGGGACTGCAATTGCAGGTGGAGATAGTTATGGAACTTGAAGAAGCGTTTGGCATCAGCGTGGAAGAAGAGAACTCTCAAAACATCACCACCGTTGGAGAGGTAGCCGACTTGATAGAGAAGCTGGTTGAGAAGAAAACTGAGTCGGCAACAGCTTAAAGGGTTTGTCGACGGAGAAGATGTGAGAGTGAGTGAGAAGTACCAATTTTGGATCTGGTAGAAAATACATTTTCTGGACTCGAAAACACTTCTGTTTTCATTTTAAAGCTCAGTTTAACCGTCCTGAGTTGTGCGTAATTCTTGCAAACCTATGAATTGCATCTCCCCAAGTAAAATAGAACCTGGAACTTTGCTTAATTGTAATTTTTTTTTGGGGATTTGGTTAATTTGCAAAACAGGTCCTCTATGTTTCACAACGTTAGAAAATAAACGGCAATGCTGACATGTTTGAGAAAATTTTAGATGAAATAAGTTGACCGCTGTGGTTTTGAATTTATTTCAAAATCTTAGGAAATTATATTTAAACTGCTTTGCATCCAAAATTTGCATTTGTCAAGTTTAGTTTTGCACCATTAATTAAGAGGGTTTTTTGGGAATTAGGCAAAGGCAAAGGGTCCATTTGTGAAAAAAAAAAGCCAATAACAGATAAGAGTTTGTTCTTGTAAACCTGCCAAGCAGGCTTCCACCGCACGCCTTGTCCTCGGGTTGAAAATTCACAGAAACGAATACGGAACAGGAGTGTTCGTTGCACCGGATCGTGGTCAAATAAAGAAATCCATTTCACGAAAAGCTCACCCAACCGTTAATCCGTTGTATCCATATGCCGGGTAGAGGTCAACCTCAGTCTATCTTTTAGAATTTGGGTCAAATTTGAGTGGGAAAATAGAATGACTTAAATTCAATCGAATCAGAGATTTTTAATAAAATTTATGGGTACTATAATTTTTAAATGATAATGATATTGAACGTAAAAATTTATTATCACAGTATATTGGTTATAAGTTAAATTATAACGTCACTAACGTATGTAATCGAACAAAACATATGATAGGGTAGTGATCCAATTCAAATGTTTGAATGGCCCATTTTTTAGAATTTTTTTGGAATTTTTATTACTAACATGCTTAGGCCAGCATGTATTTTCTCTATATAAATTTTATAATTTTTCGATACGTCCCAAAAAAAAAAAAAGGAAATGGGTTATGTAGACGTTTGCATGGAACCTCAATGCAAATGTTGCATTGGATTGCTGCCGATATATGATTATTATATAAGATGTGATTTGTGATATTAATAGATAATATTAAATTTAAATGCGTACTGTGCGAGTTGGTTCAGATCAAATCGGTGGAACATGGTCAACATACTTGCCCAACCATGTACCATATAGGGTTAGGCAGGCTTTTAAGGTTGATCCAAACCAATTTGCACGTTTAGCTTCGTATCGTATTAATTAAAAGAAGATGAGAAGTTTGACAAGTGTAATTTCATTGTCAATCTTATTGTCACCAAATTCAGCTGAAAATTTTCAAAGTAGTCTTATTTTTTTTTTATGGTAAAAATTAGTCTTATTGAAACGTTATTCAAAGCACAATTGTCTTTCATAGTCAATGAATTAGTGCCTCCAAACACAAGCTACACTCCCTTCTTTCAGTCTGGAAGAAGGCAACCAGTGGAAAGAGGTGCCGGAATAAAAAATTCCTAACGAAAACAGTTCTTATAAAGATCATCAACAATCCAACTCGGGGGATTGGCCCACCACAGAGTTCCTTCCCTTGATCGTGCAATGCATATTGTTGGCCCCATGTAATATTTATTCAAAGAATTTTAGTAAAATAATATGAATCAAGCAAACATACAATCCTTAATAATGAAATTAAACCATAAAGACAAGAACACTAACCATGGTTTCAATCTCCCTATCTCACTTAACTCTCCAAACGCACAAAACTTAAGTTTTACTAGTAACTTCACTATACAAGTTATAATAGGACAGCTAGTTCAACTATCTTCTAGATTGATTCACTTCATCTTAGTTTGATTATCATAAACACCAAAGTAATACTACTTTTCTCTTAATTTAATAACTATCAACATAAAGATAATACATGATAAATCTTTAAATGAAAAATAAACCGGTTTAGCACGTCTGCAAGAGCAACAACTTTTCAATTGATCACTAATTTATAGCTTTGAATTTTAAGCAATAACACCTTTAATAATTTGTAACTTCATCTTTTTCTTTGAACCTCCATCAGAACCAATCTCACAATGAAACAATTTGGAGTCTTTCATACTTTGTGGTTGGTTATTTTTCTTGATCCTTTTATAGCCTCTAAGTCACTTTGAAAGTTGATTTATAAGATAAATGAAAAGATCTTCATGTATATCCAAACTTTTTAAAATTAGCAATTCTATTGCTCAGGAAACATCAAATATTTTTAGACGCAAAGGTTGACCTTTCTGCTATCTATTTAGACCAAGTGGTTTTGTCACTAAAAGATCTAGGAGTGTTAATAGTCATGGTCAACCCGTCAACCCGTTTATCTAACCCATTTATAAATAAGTTTAGGTTGAGATTTTTAAATAAATGAGCTGTAATCCACCAATCAATTCAACTATTTTATTAAATAAATAGATTCTGCTCAAGAATTTATAACCTGCCAATCCATTTAGCCATTTAACTGTTTAACTTGTTTAACCCATTAAAGTCTAATGTATATGTGTATGTGTGTGTAAACTCGGTTATTTTTCTCTATTAAGTTTTACTTATGCTACTTAATTTTTATTTTTCAACTACTGCCTTGATTCCATTTTCTCATTACTGCTATATTTTCATTTTTTTTGTAAAAGAAAACACTATCTCGGATTTCCCTATGAGATCACTGTCCGCCGGAGTTTAAGTCTTCAAGTCATCAGCTATATAACCCGTTAATAACCCGCAAACTCATTATTAAATGGGTTGTAAATGGATTACGATTGAGGTTTGTTAAATTAGTTAGTAAATGGATTAGAATTGAGATATTTTAAATATGTTAGGATTAAGATTATGCTCCCACCCTTTTAACCCAATCCGTTAACACCTAAAAGATCGACATTTTTCTATATAAAAGTTGACATTTCTTCATATTTTTGTTGGATTCAAATTCGTAAAAAAAATCTTGTTTCAAATATGTTAATTTATTCATGATAATTATAAAAGCTGACACCACTCATTATTTCTGTATCATAAAAGCATGTTTCGAAAGTTATTCCAAGCAATCCTTTTAAGTATATCAAGGTAACCATGAATTTTAAACTCATCTTATCACAAGCCATGGCACATCAATCATAAAAAAATAATTCTGTAGTCACACTATACTTTTTAAATTTATAATCTTATCTACATATTATCAACACTGAACATTCAAAATCGAGATCTCAAAGGCACATTCCTTTTTGTTGTTATCAAAATCAAAAAGGACAATCACAAAATCTTACAGATATCTTACTAAACTATGAGCTGACTTCTAAGAATCTGAGAGAATTGAACCCAATCAAAGCAAGCTTCGTAGCTGTGTATTTCATTAATCAAAAGATGTAGGCCAGATAAGGTGCATCCTTTGCTAGCTAACTAGCTAATTCTAATCATAGAACGCTCTCGATTTCTACCCTTCTAATCAGTGGCCGATCTAGGAACTGTGGCCAATGGGGGCAATTTGATATAAATAAATTATATTATTATTCGAGTGAGGACAGTGATGTTAAAATGAATAGCGTTTTGAAATAGTTTTACTAAATTGCTATGGAAGGTAATTTAAGTTTGGAAATGATCCATCTATGCTTCTAATTCCATCTTACTTAGCCATATAATCCCCTTCAAAATTTCGGAGGTTTCCATCCATATAGGTTTCGACACTTCCGTCTCTCTTCAACATCTGGCAGCGATAAACATCCCATTCTCATCTCTAAGCACAACATCAGACCCTATTATTCAAAGCACAAAATCCACGTCAATTAAGAATAAATGTTTAACTAGTTAAATTTAGGGTGTGTTTGATTTTAAATAAAACTGTTCAATTTATAACTTTTTCACTCTCTACAACTGTTTAATTTTTTAATTATTTCTTTACATATTCCTATATAAATTATTCTACTTTTCAATCATTTCTATATAGTTATCGATATAACTAACCAACCTATTTTAACTTATTCTTCATCATTGTCTCAATCATATCACGTCATTTTTTCTTATTTTAACAACTTTGTCAGATCATTCTTCTCATTTTAACAACTTTTAGCGTTTTTCACTAAAAAAATTTCATTTAAAAGTTCTATTACTTTCCAAACACACCTTTATTTTAAATTATTGAAGGTTCAATATCCCACACAGTTGTCAATAAATCAGGTGATTTATAGATGGATTTAAAAATATTTTTAAAAATCTTTTATAAATGTATGAGTTCTAACTAGATCTTCTACTACGCGAAATTTAATATTTTTGAATTTATTTTTTATTTTTTATTTTAAAAAATTAATGTAGGTTTCCATGCCCTTCATTGATTTTCAAAAATAATAAAATACCAACAAGTTAAAAAAATGTGAAATTTTGTATAGGGCTAGATTTATATGTGTCTCATACATTTCTAAAAGAATAAAAAAATTTAAATTTTTTTGCAAATATGCCTACAAAGTCTAAGCAATACTATATTTGTCCATAAGTTTGCCGAAATTGTAAATATGTCCACGGGCTCGCATAAAATTGCAAGTGTGTCCCTTCCTTTATGATGCCGTTCGATTTTTCTGTAAAATGATAATAACGCTCTTTAAGTCAAGTAATACACTTGCAATTTTTGCAAGTACTGTAAGCATATTTACAAAAAAAAATCTAAAATAATAATATATGTAAAAATATTAAAAATAATGAAATAACAAATACGTCTACAATAGTTGAAAACATTACAAACTTGCATTAAAGGACATTTTTATTATTTTACAAAGAATCTAATGACATCTTAACAGGAGGGATATACTTGCAATTTTATGCAAATCTTGTGAGTATATTTGCAATTTCTGTAAACTTAAGGAAACAAATACAATAGTAATTAAACTTTGTAGGCATATTTTTAAAAATACCACAAATTTTTTGGGTCACCAGTAGGTCGCGTTATTTACATGCTGTCGAATAGAACTGCCGCACATCATTGAAAGATCTTAATGGAATATCCATTCGTGCATGCTATAACGTTCATTTAATTGAAATCTATAAAATCTTATAGCATTCCACATAAAAATCTAGAGTTTTGGGAGAAAAATTTTATCGTTTAGAGCGTCGAACAATTTTTTATGGCAAAAAAATTGTCTGCCTAAAAGCATACAGATGGGGCATTTGAAGGAAGTTTACAATAAAAAACTTGTAATAAACAGTATAGTGGTTTTAAGTAAGGAGAATGTTTCAATGTATTCAGCTGCAAAATATCATTTTTTATTTTTTTAAATTTGTTTACAAAACTCTTATTCTAGGTGTATTTATTCTATAAAACCGGTTTTACTATTTTTTATTTTTAAATAGGGAGTTTTAGTACTTTTTAAATGTCTAAAATACCTCTACTTTTAAAAATAAAAAATATATACGACATCTTTAAAGATGATAAAACTTAATACATAAGTTAAAGGGCAGCCCGGTGCATCAAGCTCCCGCTATGCGCGGGGTCCGGGGAAGGGTCGGACCACATTGGGTCTATAGTACGCAGCCTTACCTTGCATTTTTTGCAAGAGGCTGTTTCCACGACTCGAACCCGTGACCTCCTGGTCACACGGCGACAACTCTTACCGTTGCGCCAAGGCTCCCCTTCTAAAACTTAATACATAAGTTAAATATACTAAATTAAGAATTTTATAAAAAAATAGAAAAATAAATAAATATAGAATTTGCAACAGGATGCATTGAAACAAACCTGGTGACGGAAATATTTGTTTCTAAAAAATCAAACTGATTGCAGTGATTTGGATAATGAAAAAAAGTGCGAAAGAGATGGAAAAGGGAAAAGAAAGAATGAAGGATGTGAGAAGATAAGTATCGTGATTAAGAGTAAATTGAATAATGATAAAATAGATAGATTTATTATGAAAATTGTAAAAGAATGATAGAAATATAAACAATAATAGAAAAGTAAAATAGTCAGTTAAGAATCGAATCACATGAAAGTGCATGAAAAAAGGGATGAAAACGGGTAGAAAAAATATATATGTTCTTTCTCCTCACAGTCAGGAGGAGCCTGGATACTCACCAATTTCAACTTGCCTGATTTACAGTTATGGATGTAAACCTTGAATGCAAAGTCACAATCATGCCCCAAAGATGAACCTCCCAAACAAATCTATTGAGGGAAAACATTAATGAGAAAAATCTGTCTATGATTGATCTTGCAAAGGAAAAGAAAATCTAACATGAGTTGTTAGAGGCAGTGAGGTTAGCCAAGGAGACTGCCCGCGAACCACATGATCATTTCAATTTTCACATATATGAGATGAGATATCTCCTCTCATTGCAACAATTCAAAAGGACACGGGCAAGTCATCCTTGGCTACCTAAAAAGCCTCTAATCCTCATGTAAGATTTCTCTTCCATCTTACCACACAACAGCAATGCCAATCCTCAGCACATCTATATATAATAGAGAGAAAGCAAGCCCCAATAGCAATTTGGTCCATCGGCCACACCTTACATGCCCCACCTCATTTTGAACAATAATAGACTTTTATGATCAGACATTATCACTAACTTTTAAGATTTGATGCCTTTCAAAAGGAATTTATTCTAATGGCATATTGTTCCATTAGGCTATTACCCAAGAACGTGAAAAGAATGTATGATTACTGTCCTTGAACGCTTGTTTACAGTGTGAGAAGAAATATATAAGTGGGTAGACCCAAGGATACAAGTAAGAGGATTTTCGAAACACAAAATGCTATTACAGAAAAGATTTCGAGGTCGTGATTCGACTCTAGCTAGGAAAGGATAAATTAAAATGGTTGGTAGACGAATGAAGAAACACCATTTAGCAAGTTATCAGGGATTGATCCAAATTAATCCCATTATTGTTAAAGCCTTTATCTTATTGGGGCTGGCAGGACAGTACGGCATTTTGGGTATTGGATACTTTATTTAACAGCGCATCTCCACTGTTAAATATTAGATGTTAAAATGGGCATGAATGCAATTTTCAGTAAACTGCATGGGTTAATATGATATTTGTGAAACTATATGGGTATATATGCAATTCGGGTCAAATTGTGTAAGTATATATAAAAATTATCCTGTTCAAACTATATTTTTCAGTAGGTATGACCCACCGAGGACTTGGATTAAAACATTTTCTGTACCATGATAAAACAAATGACTTTAAATCATATAATTGGTAGGATTTTGAATTCATTATGATGTGGGGCCTATTTACAGCCACATGTACCTTAACTATAACTGCACTATAGTATATTTCATACATACGCAGAGTAACGTTTAATACGGTTGCTCCATGGAGCCTTTTTTAATTTTTAACTATTTTAAAGATCTAAATCATTTATTATGTTCTTTCCATGTGCAATTATTTAGGTTTTTAAAATTACATGTATTACAAATTTTTTATACAATACATCATTCAAAAAATTTAATAATTATATTCAGGAAAGATACTTTTTTTAAAAAAAATGGGCTTCCCATGACATTTTTTTAACAAAATGATAAATAAAATGTGTCGAATATGATAAATGATTTATATAAAATTAAAAAAGGCTGCATGAAGGCTCCATGGAGATTGAATATATTGATATGGGGAAAATACTAGTGTGGTTTGCTTATCATGAAATTAACATCTACTAAATCTATTGTTTTTAGTATTATTTATTTTAGTAGCGCTAATAAAACATGTGTGTGACTCTATATTAGAATGGTACAAAATTAATATAATAAAATAATTTGAGACATTAATCGAAAAATAGTTTGATACAAAAATTAATTTTACTGTTGTATTTTTATTACCGTCTAAAGTATGACTTTTATATGGATAAATGATTGTATGAAATATTACAATATTCTAATATATACAGGGCTCATTTCAAGTTGGAATGTTGAGATGCACTTGAAGGGTTCTTAGATATAAATATATATGTCTATTTATTGTTTTGCAACTTAACACTTTGCCCCATAAAGTGTAGTTTTTCTTATTGTTACCTTATGAAATTTACCTTTTAATTTAATTGAAACTCAATGCTTAAATAAAATTCTTAAAGCACCTAGCCACGTCTTTCGTTCTACTTGAATTCTATTTATAATGTTTTTATTAATTTCTCCACTTTCTTGAGCTATAATTGCTTATGAACACTAAAAGTGGTACTAATTGATTTGAAATCATAATTGCCTTTTCATCTATCATACATTCTATTTTTGTTTGACTAGTTCTGAGACATTTGGATTCTAGAGCTATTTGTTCGATTCCAAGATTATCTCCTCCCGTTTCACATCTAATGAGACTATTCTTCATGTAAACATATAATGAGTTCATCTATAATCATATAGCCATAGTGAAAAGGTAAAGCCTTGGAGCTAAACCACAATGTAAAGCTCCAGCAATTGGAAGATCAGTCAATCTGCTCGTGTACAAACTTCACTGTATTGCTCTTGGTTTTGTTCCCTGAGAGCTCGCAAAAACAATATATATTTTTTTGAGTGACCTTAGCGATTTCGGACATGCCCAAAAACATTTTTTTTAAATTTTTTTTCAGGTTTTTTTATAGACAAGTGAAGTTAGGGTCACAGAAAATTACGAAAATGCTATTGTATCGAAAAATCCGAAAAAATACTTAAAAATATCTAAAAATGGTAAACCTTAATTCGTAGATTTAATACACCTAACTTTACTTATCTATAAAAAAAATTTGGAAAAATAAAAATTTTTTTGGGCCGGTCAAATGGTCGGATTTCAAACCGGCCGTAAATGATCAAATGGCTTTTTTTGATGATCTAAAAAATAATATGTTATGAAAACGTTCAAGTACTGAAGAAGTAGAATGGACCGACTAGGTAAAAAAATGCTGTGAAGGGGTACAGGCATTTGTACCTTTTCTTCCCATTGAATTCTAGTTGATTAGAGTTATTTCTCCCCTTAAATTCTTCTACGTTTGTAGCTTCGGTTGCACCAAAAGATGATGATTGAAGAGGAATGGACAAGGTTCATGAGTAACAACAGAATATTGGCAAGTTGGGCTGCACGCATGCATGAGGAAGATGCCCCCTCACTATAATATATATTCAAAGCCAAGAGACAGCTGACTTTAGTTGGAACATGTGGTCACAACGCCGCACACAAGAATTCTAGCAAAGCCTTGTGCGTGGGTTTGAATCCCAGTACGATTTTAGCTCTTATATAGGGTGTGTTTGGGAATGAATAAAACTTTTGGTGAAAAGTTTTGAAGAATAAAAGTTGTCAAATGATGTGATATGATAGGAGTAATGATGAGAAGTAAAGAGGATAAAGTTAAAATAGATAGGTTAGTTGTATAGGTAATTATGTAGAAATGATTGAAAAGTAAGGTGATTTGTATTGGAAGATGTAAAAAAATAATTAAAAAATAGAAGAGTTGTATATAATGAAAAGTTTTAGATTAAAAAATTTTAAGTAAAAAGTTTTTGTCATTGCTAAACACCCCCATAAGGGTGAGAGTAGTTAGTCTTCCTTAAAAAATAAATAAGAGCACGGAGTCCTCGCCAGGATAAGTAAGAATTTGTTGTCTTTTATGTAAATTTGCTTGATTTATAATATAAATGCTATGTTATACAATACAAAAGAAGTAGTAACATTGAAACATGCCAAAAGTAGAAAATGTCCAAGATATGTACCCTTGATTCTTGAGCCCGAATAAGAATTCTCCTTTTTGCCTTTTTTAACTTATGGACTTAATTCGTTTATTCCAAAAGGCTGGTTGGCATGCTATGGTGACCCTTCTATGTCACGTGAAACCCACAATTTTTATACGGGTACTTATACATTACATCGTTTTAATTGGTATTATAATTAGATTTTGAAATATTCTTATAATTTTTCTAACAACGTTTCTAATAATATTTATTAAATATCCCTAATTGATGGATGCTCCTACAGAAACTTAGGAAAAATAAACACCACCACTCAACATGCAAAAATGCCAGTTAAGTTTCGAACCATCCACGCCAAACTGATGGGGCGCTCCACTGAGGCGTGAAACCCGCAATTTGGATTTGCCTTCGATGTGCTGCTTTCGACGGCTGAGATCAACTAGTTGCTGAACGATCGAATAGACAGGACTGGGTTTGAACGGCTGAATTTGGAAATTCCCACATCTACCGCTGACGTCGTTAATTTGCAGACGGATTGCACTGACTTGCACACCTCCTTTGAATTGAACGGCCTGGCTCTTTTTATTTTAAATTTTTTTGTATTGTTTGTATTTATAATTTAATCTAAGAATATATTTCAATTCTGGCGCTTGGGGTTTATATCTAACAACGTTGCTAAACAAGTAACTACGCAATTATTGCTCCAAAATGTGAAAGAACGATAGAATCCGTTCCAAGGATCCCATGTGCAGGTATTAAGTCTCGTGCCTGGTGTAGTTGGGGGGTTGAAGCTAAATGCACCCGGGTGCACTGAGGAGGCACTGGGTGCATTTAACCTGCTTTTTAAATTTTTTTGAAATTTTTTTATACAGTTGTTAATCTAATTGTATTTAACATGTGTATCAATTTTTATCATTTTTATCATTTTTAGAGTATTTTAGATATTTATTTTTTATTTTTGAAATCAGTAACATTTTAGGTAATCTAAAATTACTAAAACGTCACCGATTTTTAAAAATAAAAATATCTAAATTACTCTAAAATGTTAAAAATTAATATACATATTAAATACACTTAGATTAATAGTTTTATAAAAAAATTTTAAAAATGAGTTAAAACAACCGGCTGCAGCGTATGAAATCTGGTAGTTCGGATGGTGCTTCGCAGAGTTAGCAGACTGGCTAACGGGCAATGGAGTTGGACAGATGGCATTTTCTAATTGATGGATTTGTTTTTACTCTCGTGGCTTTCATCGCTTATGAATAAGAGAAAGCCCGCCATTTTGTAGGGTGTCAATTGTTTGATGAGTTGAAACCGTGGAGAGATGGAGAAGTAGGAAAGTAGTAGATTATTAGTGTAATCTTGTAATGAGAATTCCAGTTCTCTACACCTGGCGTCTTTAGCTGGGACAATGCGTAATAAAGATTCTTTTCAATTACATTGTAGTTGCTTAGATCTAATGAAGCAATTGATGGCTGGAATTTGCAGTTACTTAGACTAATGAAATTAATCATGGTTGCTTTCGCTGCTTGAGTTGGAAGCTTACCATGTCAACAACATCTTGATGAAGAAAAAGGGCTCTCGGTCATCTGCGCTCGATCACAAATGATTTTTTTAATACATCTGTTAATATAGGTGCACTAATCTATAAACGAAGTTTCTTTAAAATATGTATATTTTTACCTTGTATTTTTAAACTCAATATTATTTTAGAATAAAATACGCTTGTGTTTAAAAATACAAAATAAATATATATGCATTTCTAAAAATGATAAAATTTTAGGCATGTTTGGAAATTAATAACACTTTTAGATGAAAATTTTTTTGTATAAAATTTTTAAAATGGAAAAAAAATTATATCATGTGATAAAGGTTATGAAGATGAGAAAAGAGAATAAAGTTAAAATAAATAAGTTATTTTGTAGGTAATTGTCTAAAAATAAATGAAAAGTAGGATAAATTATACAGTAAATTGTGAAGAAATAATTAATGATAGAGAAATTACGAAGCATGGAAAGTTTTAGGTGAAGAAGTTTTGATTTGAAAAGTTTTTTTTTCCAATAGCCAAACGCACCTTTTGTTTATAGATTAAATACATCTATTATTAATAATTGTATAAAAAATGTTCGAAAAATAAAAAAATATATGTCGCAAGTGGCCTCGTTTGTGCCATTATGGCCGGAATTGGATTAGACGGCCAGGATGGAGGATGAAGTTTGGAACCATCATGGACAGCTGCGCTGGTGTATGCCTGATTGAACGGGCAAACTTGGACGGCTGCAATTGAATCATTGCCGATAGCTGGACGGTCAAAATTGCCCAACCCATTGTTGAGAGAGTTGCTGACGTGGCAACACCTAATTGCAGATCTGATGGAGAGCTTGAAATCGGCTGCTTTGGTTGCTGGATCTGAAGGCGGAGGTCTGATACTCTGATTCAATGTTCTGGATGGATTTAAGCAAAATGCAATCCTGCTGTTGAAAGAAGGGGGCAAAATCCGCACCATCCGTTTAACTATTATGTTATTTGAGGCATTTTAGGCTAGAGAAGTGATCTTGTTAGATCAAGCTAAGCACATATCTCACACTCAAAAAACTCATTTACAATATATATATATAGGGATATATTTAGGTGCAGCAACGCTGCACCCAAATTCCCGTGCATTGGTGCAATCCAGCCATCCGTTGCAGCGGGTAAAATCCTAGTTGCTTGTTCAGCCGTGCGTGTAGCCCGCTGCTGCTGCGTGTAGTCAGTGCACATGTGTGTATGGAGCCAGCCTCCTCTCTCCAGCTGTGGGAAAAATGGTAGTGTGGTAATTAATGCAAGCCTGCAACTGTACAAACTGCAGCATGGAAGCGTTCAGGTGTGCGGCTAGAATGACAGTTTCTTTCTAACATGTCATTTCGTGTAGCTGCCATCCGGGCAGTGGAGACGTTCTTAGGTAGCGATCTTGTGCATTTGCTCCCACCCGAAGACGACGAGTTCTCCCACGCGAAGACGTTCTCAGGCAGAGTAAAAATTCTGCTGGCTGAAAAAAGTGGAACGGGAGAGAGATGCAGCATAAACAATTGCAGATTTAGCAAATTTCTCAATGGAAAAAATTCAGCAAGCTGATTTTCTACTAAAAATTCATCAGGTGTAAAATCTAGGAAGGTAGTCTTTGTGTTCATTGTAGATTTTAAAAATGTTCGTGCTTAGTCATTGTAGATTTAATAAATGTTGGAGCTTAGAAATTTAAAATGATTAAAATGACTTAAAAAAAGAACCTGAAAAATTTATTCATAATTTCATTAAGGCTATTAAAAATTATTATGTGATTTAAATCTCAGATATTATATGATTTATAATTATTAAGTGATTTATCTGTTAAATCACATAATGTATAACTATTACATGATTTATTTGTTACT
This sequence comes from Annona cherimola, assembly GCA_030490835.1. Classification (NCBI taxonomy): domain Eukaryota; kingdom Viridiplantae; phylum Streptophyta; class Magnoliopsida; order Magnoliales; family Annonaceae; genus Annona; species Annona cherimola. The sequence goes on along the minus strand of CM059971.1, from coordinate 28,608,020 downwards.
GCATTGTCTTTTTATGACTAATGTATAACTGAGAATCACAAACAAGTGGATCCAGAACTTTACACATTGCATGTATAACATGCTTATTCAACAGGGCAAAAACTAATGCTATCACAAACAGATGATTTTCAGTACCAAAATCCATACTTCGGCATGCTAATCCATGTTTTAGTATACTGATAACCACAAATAGATGACCTAAAATTCTGCAAATTACATCTTGACATGTGCTTGTTCCATGCATATCCTACAGTTAGCATGCTGACAACTAAAATTTTTGAAAAAAGTGATTTAATAAACTTTGTATAGAATTTGATTCCTATATGAGATGTCAATTGCACAAATGTATGTGTAGATAGAAATCTATTATTTAAAAGTCAGTATCGAATAAGAAATGAATCAAATATTATTTATTTATCACTAGTTTTGGAGTGCATATTAAATAATTAAATATATTTATCGAATTAATATGTCCAACAATGACATTAGCATACTAATTTTTGAATATATATTATTCTAATAGATATTTGGTCTTTGTATAGCAGTTATAGTTTTGTAGTTTTTGTATCATTATGCAAATTATGAACATCTAGTGGTATAGTTATCCTATCATTATACAATCTGTTATGTTCCAGAAAATGCATTTGGCATGCTATATGGAATTGTTAGCATGCTAATAATATGGCGTAATGAGTATGCTGAAATCATAATTTTACACCATTTATTGACGTATTCTATTCCTCGCAAGTTGAATAACTTATATTGTGTATGAAATGTGGTTTGCTAGAGTTTTATTAAATAACATCATCTACGGATGTGGACAAAAGTAAGTCTCCATTGCCCACAATGGAACTCATAAGAGATAGTACGTTAGTTGATGAAAGCATACAGAGCCCACCAGGTGTGATTACCTTTACTCCCAATGCACCTGTTGAGTTAATTCTTTCTATTGGGCAAGAGTTTGATAGCGAAGAAGATGCATATTCTTTCTACAATTTATATGGAAGATGTTGTGGCTTTAGTATCAGAAAAAGCGATGTTAGAAGATCTAAATTTAGATAAGCAGATATGCTACTGCATTCTAAAATGCTCAAGAGAAGGACATAAAAGGAATGTAGAAATTGCTGGAAAAAAGAGAAAACAGATGGACATTACTAGATGTGGATGTCTTGCGTCACTAACCATCAAGCTCATAAGGAATACTTCGAAATGGATGGTTATGAGTTTCAAGAAAGAGCACTCTCATAGGTTGGAGACCCCCACAAAGTCTCGTTGTTTGCGATCCCGTCGGAGTGTGCTGGCTTCACAACTCAATATAGTCGAAGATCTCTGCAGGGTTGGCATTGGAGTATCCAGTTCATTGCAATTCATGACAGAAGAGGTTGGGGGTCGTGATCAGCTAGGATTCACAGAGGTTGACCTTGGTAATGCCTTAAGATCAAGACGGATGTCAAGGTATGGTGGAAGCGCCTCAGCTTTATTAGAGTACTTTTAGAAGCAATTTGCGGCGAAGGTAGATTACTTTTATGAAATTTAGGTCAACGAGCACCATCAGTTGATGTCATATTTTTGGGTAGATGAGAAATTCAAAAAGGATTATCAAAATTTCAATGATGTTATTTGTTTCAACACAACTTATCGAACAAATAAATATGACATGCCTTTTGGCACATTTATTGGAGTTAATCACTATAAGCAGATAATTTTACTTGGTGGAGGCCTTTTATTTGGTGAGAGTGAGGAGGACTTCACATAGTTATTTAGAACATGACTTCATGCTATGAGTGGTGTATCACCCAAAGCCATTGTCACAGATCAAGATCCAACAATTGCAAAGGCCATATCCATAGTCTTTCCAACCACAAAGCATATTTTTTATTTGTGGCATATACATAAGAAATTTCCCGAGAAATTGCAATCTGCCAATGAAAAATATCATGAATTTAAAGATAGGTTGTACAAGTTGATTCACAATACCGAGGATACAGACGTCTTTGAATCTGGTTGGTCAAAATTAATGGATGATTATGATTTCAATGACCATGCATAGCTCCAACAAATGTACAGTATGAGGGATAAGTGGATTCCAGCTTATACAAGAAGTATTTTCTTGGCAGGGATGAGCACTACACAACGGTCTAAAAGCATGAATGCCTTTTTCAACCATTTTTTTAGACCAACCACTTAATTACTTGAGTTCGTGGAGGCATATGAACGTGCTGTTAAAAAGAGGAGAGAAGATGAGAAGGATGCCGATTGTAAAAGTATGTATGGTACTCCTGTTTTGAGAACTAAATTTGTTATTGAGGATCAAATTGCCAAATTATATACTAGAGAGATATTTTTTGAATTTTAGGCAGAAGTAGAGGAGTCACATTATTATAAGCCTAAGTCAGAGATAATGGATGAGAGTCGTGTGATCTATGAAGTACACAAGTATAAAGACCCCACATATACGAGAACAGTTATCTGGTGTGAAGATAGGCAATTTGCAACATGTTCATGTCGACTGTTTGACTGGCATGGGATTATTTGTCGGCATATATTATCCATATTCCAGTGGCGTGACATCATCACTACACCCGTTAGTCATTTACTTCGTCATTGGTCACAACGTCTAAAAGAGAATGTTGAAGCTCCATTATTTACAGAGAAATGTGATGCTACAAATTCACCAATGGTGCGTCGGCATTTGACACTTCAAAAGTTAAATTTCATCTTAGAGGAAATTGCTTCAAGTTGGGCTAGTTTTCATATAGGAACTACATCTTTAGACACTCTTATATCAACTTTGCGAGAATATATACAGTCACAAAAGTTAGCTAGATGTTTGAATGAGCATCAACAGAACCTAAATGGTGGAGGCAAAGGTGCGAATTTTGAAGATAGCAGCCATGTAGATGAGGATGATAACATCACAACAAAAATTCAACCTTCAACTAGCGACAATGTACAGCCTGTCTCAACTCCTACAATTGACTACCCAAATATTATGCAGCGAAAAGGACGGTCAAGCAAGAGATTAAAATCTTTTGTTGAAAAGGCAATAGAGCGCATTGACGATTGTGTCGCGGCTGCAAGAAGTTCGTTATTGGACACAACAGACGAAATTGTCCAGAATTACATAAGAAGAATTGAGAGCAACATGGTATGATGATATCATATTTGATTTAACCAATCAAAAACCTAATAAACTTATACTATCTTCATAATTTCTATATCTTTAATTCTCTTAAGCTAATTTTTCTACTTTTTGCGGATTAGTGCATGCATGACTTTTAGGCTAGTGTGGGCTCCACTTATGCTTTTGTGAGTTTGATACTATCGCTCTTATACACTGTCATTGGTTGTGTGTGTGAAGTTTTCAATGAACTACATATGCATCTTGATTATTTTATTGGCAATGCAGGATGATAATGAAGCATGTGGGTGTATGCATGGATAGATAAGCAACAACACGATCTACGATCGAGTTTTATTTATAAAAATTATGACCCATTGTAATTTCAATGAACATTTTCAGATTGAAGTGTATTTTTGGTATGAAAAGGAAAGAAGTTGTATTCTTTTGTATTTACATATATACAATGACTCAAATGGAAGTGTATTTTTTGTATGGAAAGGAAAGGAGTTGTAAGAATGTTGTATTCACATGTACACAATGAAAGAAATAGAAGTGTTTTTGATTCACAATATCGAGGATTCAGACGTCTTTGAATCTGGTTGGCCAGTCAGCATGTTATCTCTCAGTTTAACAGGACATGACATGCTCATTGGCCAGTCAGCGTGCTGACTCTCAGTTTAACATGACATGCACATTCCATTCCATTTCAGAATATCCACCTGTGAATATTGTATCCTTGATTGTGCATATGCATAAACAGATGACCTACACCTTCAATTTTTACAGGCAACAACTTCACAAGACATGACACGTTCATTGGCCAGTCAGCGTGCTGACTCTCAGTTTAACATGACCTGCACATTCCATTCCATTTTAGAATATCCACCTACAATTGCCATACCAACACATAACACGATATAACGTCATCATTCACAACCTGTAAAGTACTCAACACTACATATTCTAATGTATTCAGTCTCACAAAGTAAACACATATACCTACTAGTTCAACACGGAAAGCATAAAGAAATAGGAAAACTAGTACTGCACGTCCTCCAACCATGTCTTCACTTATCTCCGTTGTCGTCTCTCTGCAATGCAAGTTCAACGGCTTCAAGTCTCTTGTCAATCCTACCGACATGCTCAAGGACGTGCTCTACCGCTATGACAAGGCGTCAAATATTCCCAGAATACAAGGCGTCGACATTTAAATGAATTAGATTGACCTTGCGATTTGGGTGCTGAACGAGGAGATATGAAAGTTGATATTAGTACTTCAATTGGGGTATACACAGCAGGAGTATAAAATTTAGGAGTTGTTGAGGGGTTCACTGTGGGAGTGGCCATCACGGATGTAAGGGTGGGGATAACAGATGTGGGGGTGGCCACCACGGATGTAGGAGTGGGAATAACTGATGTGGGGGTGGCCACCACGGATGTAGGAGTGGGAATAACATCCACTGGAGAAGTTCTCTTTGTTGGAGTGACTTTTAGTGGGTTGAAGAGATGTGAGACTTGATTTCTTTCTTCATCTCTTCGATCTTAGCACTCAACACCTCCTCCAGTCGAAGTTTAGCAACTGATGGCATTGCCTCCCTTGCAGCTGAATCTTTGGCACTCGAATGGACACGTTCAACACCATCGTGTTCTTCCTTTTCGTCACTAATGTGTTGCACGCGTAGTGGTGTGATCGGCTCATCGGTATTTGACTCCTCTATCTGCTTGCGAATCTCTTCCTCTTGTGTGTTTTTCCTCACCTTGGGTGAAGTAGGAAGCCACTCATTAGTCTCTTTATTATGCATGTATCTCATCCCGCGCATCAAACCGCCATCAATTCTATATGATATTCTACGCTTCGTCACCTCCTCACCAGACAAATCAACTCCAAAATGCTTCAAAATCCTGGTGATAGCCATCCCATATGGCAGAGCTCCATTCTTCCACTTTCGACACTTAAGCATGTGGTCAAAAATCTCCACAGGTGCAGCAAGTAGGATCTCCTTCTCATGTGCATATAAGCAGTAAGCGTCATGGATTGACACTTCGGATATCGACCCAGCTCTCGGGAAGACATTGTTGATTGTCACATAGTGTAGCAGTTTCATATTTAAAGTGAGCAACTACCGAGAAGTTAGCCTAGCTGCCTCCTTTCCTTTATCTTTGTCGCCGCTGAGCAACATGAATGCCATCTCCTTCTTATCATTGGAGGATCTACACCTGTCCATATCGGTATATCAAATACCTCTTTCAGCATTTCATCATTCATTGGTATCTCCACTCCCTTGACATATGTAATGGCCTATTTATTCATGTTATAGTAGAACATTCTCACCAGATCAGGGTAAATATCCTCTTCAACTATCACAAATTCAAAAAATCCACAGTCAACCAACCACTTAGAGAATGGAAAATCACTGAAGTCTTCAATGTGAAGTGGTCTACCCTTCATCACTGACCTCGATTGAAACTTCTCTTTATAAATCAAGGATGTCCGCAAGTCCAGGAAGTATAAAGTCTTCTTGGAGCTCTCTTCCTCAACAACTATTTTTTGTTTCTTGTTCGGGAGATTAGTGCATGATGACCCTGCTTCTCGTCGCTTTCGAACTGCAGTCTTCTCTAGCCTGGCATTACTTCATGTATTCACCATGCTGTACTGATTTCACAATCGTCCTGTAAAGTGTGAGATAAATTTCATTGAGGATCATCAACCACTTATGATGCATTATATATTATTTCATTCATTTTGAAAGCAATAATGGGATGAACAGGCTGATAAGACAGTAAGTATGCTCATATACACTTCTACACCGACAAAAACCATGCTAAGTAGGCAAAAAGCCCACTGAGTACACCAATAGCTTACTCTGTAGTCCAACAGCGCATTGAGTATACTAACAGTGCACTGAGTACACACACAGCATGCTGAGTACACCAACAGCATGCTGAGTGCACCAATAGGGCCCTGATCTGATATTCTATTCAAATGATGGGACAAATGCCAACCAAATATATATAAATCATTGCTTCATAATAAAATAAGTTGATTCCTACCTTCGAAGGCAATCAGAAGATGTAGCTTAAAACGATGTAGGTAATCAGCTTAAAACGATGTAGGTAATCTCCTTAGTTTCAAATATTTTGTCCACAACTTTTGAATTAATGACAATTTTTCCTAGTGCATACAATATAGAGACAATAGCAACAAAAGAAATTAATGGAAACCGTGAATTGGTCGTTGAATATTAGGAAAATTGAAAGAGACTACGAATCCAACATCAATAACAACCAAAGCAACTCAATGGTTAAATACTTTAACATTTGTCAAGCAACATTCCATGTTTAATGAGCATGTAGCAAACTTATAGTAACAAGTATAAAAGTTGTCAAGTTGTTGAACTCCTTTGTCATCTAACACAATATGTTCATTCATCATATAACATGTTGTCACTTATAAATTAGTGTGTTATGCTGTACTTAGGACAATATGCTATAAATATTAGGGATTCATTGAAGTAGCCATTAGCCCCTTATTATATGTTAAATATTTCTTAGCCTTAATATAACATAGAGATAGGGTCATGCGTTAGAAAGGTTTCATATATAGGTGAACCTTACGGTAGGCTGTTATGTCCACAAATTTCATTGAAAGATTTTAAACAGAAGGTTTTAAATAGCAAGTGATATTAATACTTGTAATATATTCGTAGGCCCCTTATAAGGTTATTTAAAATTATGACTACTGTACTTTTGAAAATATGTTTCTTTGAAATTTTAAAAATTTTATACTCAAAATATCTACTAAATGAAGTCTACAAAAATATAAAAAATTTTACAAACCATATTTCAAGATGGATTCAAGTAGTGATTTCATAGCTATTTAATTCAATTTCTTCCTGCAAAATATCAGAGCATAGCAAAGATTGAGACAACAGAATCTATGCAAGTATACAGACAACAAAATTACGTGGCAAAAATGCGCCTCTAAATATAAGTTATAAATTAATTTTAATAAAAATACAATTAATGGACAATATGCGAGCAACAATTAGTTCACTCACAATAATACAATGCGGGCAACAATTAATGGACAAAAGCACAAATTATTTTTGTATTTAAGTTTGTCTAAAAGGAAGATAATCGGCGACGCTTCTTCCTCTTTTCTCCTGGCGACGCTGTCTTGCCGATGGCAGCCTCTCCCTTCCTCGTCAAGGCCGGCACTGGCAGCCTCTAGTGCGCCGGCAATCCTCTGTTTTTGGTCGCCTGTCTTTGTTTTGGCTCACTGATCATCTCCTTTCGTCCCGCGGGTCGGCTCTGGCAGCATCAACGCTGGCAATGGTGGCCCCGGCAGCACTCAACACTGTCTCCCTCTCTGTTCTGCGGCCGCCTTCTCTTTCCCCACGATCTCCCTCTCCCACTGCATTCCTGCTCTTCCCCGCGCTCTCCCTCTCTCTTCTACCCGCTCTCTCTTACTTCCCAGCTGTCGGTGTCCTCTTCCCCGCGCTCTTCCTCTCTCTTCTTCCAGTTGCCAGCCTACTCTTCCCCTCTCTTCCCGCTTCAACCTTCCCGCTTCCCAACACTCTCCCCTTCTCTTCCCCACGTGTGACCTTCTCTCTTCCTCATGTTTCCACGATGGGACAGGAGTGGCATGCCAGCTCCCCACGCTAACCTACACGTGTGTTTAGCGCAGCAGCAGCGGGCTACACGAGGGTTTCACGCACGGCCGAACGAGCGGCCAGGATTTTGCTCGTTGCAACAGATGACTGGATCGCACCACTGCACGGGAATTTGGGTGCAGTGTTGCTGCACTTGAATATATCCCATATATATATCTATATATGTAAATGTATATATATATATCTATGTATATACGTATGTATGTATATGTGTGTGTATTTTTTTTGCTTTTTTTTCTTCGAGAAATAGAAATAATCCGGTTAGCCTAGGCTAAGCGAATATCTTGCTTAGCCGACTTCAAAAACTCCATTTACAATATTTTTTTATTTTTTCATGCACTTGTTTATCTAAGTATATTTAACGTATAAAATAAGTTTTACCATTTTTGGATATATATGTTATTTTTTTAGAATTTTAAACATCTATCCAAAAATTCTAAAAAAAATAACACATATAACCAAAAATAGTAAAACTTGGTTTATATGTCAAATATACTTAGATAAACAAGAGTCTCTTCGGTCTCATGTTATTTAAATAGAATGTGCATGAACTTAAAATTTTTTTTTTTAACTTGCTTGGCCTTGCATTGGTTTAACGCTCCAAATTCTTTGCTTTTCAAGAATCAAAAACACAAAATCAAAAAACTTGGGATGGATACTTTTTCAAAAATATGAATGGCGTGGTACTTATACCTCTAAGCCAAGCAAGCCCTAAGATGGTTTGAGGATGTAAAAGAATATGAAGGGTTTGACAATAAGTTGATTTCACCGCAAAAGCTATTCTAGTTTGCTGTTTTCTATCTTTGAAACTGCTACTTTTTCAAGATCTAGATACGGGTGGTAATGGATTAGGTTAACCAGTGATCTGTCTGTACAACTCTTTTATAAATGGATTTGGGTTGAGATTTTTAAATAAATGGGTGATGATTTATCAATTAGTAAACTATTTAAAGAGGAGTGATCTTGTTAGCCCGAACTAAGTAAATGCCCAACTTAGTTCAACTTAAAAAATCTATTTACAATAACTTTTTTTTTACTTTTTTCTTCGTGCACTTGTTTATCTAAGTGTATTTAACATATAGACCAAATTTTACCTTTTTTGAATATGTTTATCTATTTTTTGAGATTTTTAAAAGTCTATGTGTATATATGTATTTAAAATATCCTTATTTTTAAAAATCTAAAAAAATATATACACATATCCAAAAATCATAAAGCTTGATTTATATATTAAATACACTTAGATAAACAAGTGTACGAAGAAAAAAAGTAAAAAGAAATTATTTTAAATAGGATTTTTGAGGTGGGCTAAGTGAGACATTTACTTAGCTCAGACTAACAGGATCATTTCTCCTATTTAAATACGTAAGAAGATTATGGTTAGATGTTTATAATCTATCAACCTGCTTAGTAATCTGTTGGACCCATACAACCCACTAAACCCATTTACAACCTATTAGAGGTGGTATAGAAGAAGTCTCCCTAATCCTCATATATGATTTTTGAAATGTGATTACTTGAGTTTATTTGATAAAGGAAAATCTTACTAGGTGCATTCTTATATGAAATGTGTATTTCTAATTTTTGCATATGTATTTATATTGATTGAGTCACTATCGGTAAATAAAGTATTATTTGCATCTTGAAACAAGAACGAACAGACATTGTACTAGTTCAGCCAAAATTTTAAAGAAATATTCATATTGGAGGATTTATTTCCAACCAAATTAGATACATTTTGAAGCTGTTGACATATTTTTTTCAATTATCAAAATTGCATATTAGTTTAGTTTTCACCTGTTTGTAATACACATAGACAACTTATTAATAACCTATCAACTTATTTATTAAATGAGTTATAAATGGATAACGGTGGAGTTTTTTAACAAGATTAATAAATAGATTCGAGTTCAAAATTTTTAAATGATTTAGAACTAAATTTAGGCTCTAATTCATCTAATCCAATCTATTAACAACCATAAGTCTAGGTCCAAAGGGTTGTTGCAACTATAATCTTGATTCCTCATGTGGTAATTATCACATGAAAAAAATTTCTTTAGCATTCATTCATTCTTGACCTTATTGGTAAAGTTTTATATCTTTTTACCCCATTTGCAAAATAGGGCTAAAAATTCTAATTTTCTAATACCCCAAGTATTGGAAATAAAGAATATGGATGGTAATGTAGATAATGTAACCTTAGAGGCTATGCAATGATTTAATTTTGAAATTAAAGGTCACATATGTGAAAATTTATTTATAAATATAAGAATTCAATTTGATGAGAATTGGGTAAGCGAATTTTGATAAATATCATGGTAGAAGCTTAGGATGGATCCCTACATATTTCTTAGATGATTTTCGATATATAAGATCTGTTAGATTGAGTATATTGTGAACGATCGAGATTTGGCTTGTCTATGTGGATTTTGAATTAGTAATAAGGTTAATTTGGAGATAACTTGGTTTGAGATGTATGTTGGCATGGGTGAGGTGCTTAGCACATTTAAAATAATTTGAAACTATCATGAATAAGATTTGAATAATAGATTTGATGGATTGATGAAAATGATCCTTGTTGTGAAATTTGGTCCAAAGGAATTGAGACTATAAAAAATTAAGGATCATGGATAGAAGTTGTGATTTAAGTGAGAGTAGTTCTCATTATGATTTAAACATGCTCATGGATCTTTGCGATGGATTAGAGATGAGGATTTTAAGAATTGAGCTATTTGGGGTTAATGATAAAAATTTGGTAAAAAATTGAGCTAAATAGGCAAAATTCTAAAAAGAAAATTTTGTAATTATGCCTACAAAGTTTCACCTATATTGCATCCATATCCTCGAGTTTTTAAATATTGCAAATATACCCATGAAGTTTACTGTAATTTGTAAGCAAATCCTCATCTAACGGTAGCTTAGAATGAGATAGTTAAGGAGTAAATTTCATTTCTAAAATTTCTAAGTTACCCCTAATGAAATAATAAATTATATCGTAAGACACGTTATACAAGACTTGTTCAACTGAAATGGAGAAGCTCTAAGAGATTGGCATTTGGGATCTCAAGTGAGATTTAAGATGAGATTGATCTCAGCATCAATTTTAAATTCTTCAAGTTAATTCTGACAACTTGAAGGATGATGATAAAAGGGTTCCGAACCCATCCTATTTCATTTCATTTTCCTTCCTCCCTATTCTCCATCTGTTCCCTTTCATTTTCTCCATCAAAACCCCTTCCGAGTCATTGATTTCTACCCAATACTATTGAGGAGTTTGGATTCAAGGAAAATTGATTTGAAAAATTGAAGGATTTTTGGCATAATTCTTGATTGAGGTAAGTAAATTGTTTTCTTTTTAAATAAAGCATGAATTTGAGTTACAATCATATTGTTTTTATGATTATCTGTGGACACCATATTTATTTTCATGATTTGGAATGATTTTAAGGTTGTTTGAATTTTTTGGGGGGAGGGTGTAGAAAAACATGCAAATGATAAAATAGGATGTTATTAGAAGTGATTTTCACGATATTAACATGGATGAAATTCTATGGATTTTATATGAGTTTGGTCTGATTATTATATGATACATATGTATTGTTTCTTAAAATAACTAAGTGAAGCTTATGTGATAGTGATACCTATGTATAAATGGGTGCGTAGAACCATATATTTTGAAAATGTAGGAATGGAAATTATATGAATGGGACTACATTAGGCCAATGTGCATGAGTTATATAATTTAAAATTGAGATTGAAACTTAGTTACTTGAGGTTTTTGTTGGAATGGAGTTGGAATTATATAACTCTCATGCGGAAAAAAAATGATTGCTTGGGATGGATTACTTTCCTTGTGCCAACAGTAATTTCGACAAGTGTTTGTTAACAATAAAAATTTTTCAAATTAAAACTTTTCAATTTAAAATTTTTTACTTTTTACTACTACTCTATTTTTTACTTCTTTCTATCCAGTTATCTTACTTTTCAATCATTTTACCACAACTAGTAATACATCTAACCTATTTATTTTAACTTTGTTTTCTTTATTCCTTGTCATTACGCCTATCATATCACGTTTAGAAGTGATAAATTTTTTTTATCCTAGGTACAAATACCTATCTACGTGATTACACCTATCTACATCATTACGCCGATCATATCATATCTGGAAGTGATAAATTTTTTTTTATCCTGGATGCAAATACCTATCTACATGATTACACCTATCTATATCATTATGTCTATCAATACTAATACATCTGACCCGGGTGCAAATACTTATTTTTTAATTTTTTTGAAATTGTTTTTACACAACTGTTAATCTAAGTATATTTAACATGTGTATCAATTTTTACCATTTTTGAGATTAGGATTTTTTAAAATCAATGACATTTTTAGTAATTTTTAAATCTAAAAAATCTACAAATCTACAAAATTAGTAAAAATTGATACACATATTAATTATACTTAGATTAATAGTTGGGTAAAAAACTTTCAAAAAAAATAAAAAAATAAGTCAATGTACCTAGGTCAACCAAGCCTAAGTGCACCTGGTGCATTTAGGCAAAACCCGCCAAACAGGGCCTAAATAGATTTTTAAATAACAGTGAAAACGGTAACGTTGTAGACCGGCTAAATGAAGCTTTTGGTTGGGATTAGTTGTTGGGCCCAGCCAACCGTTTAGGCCTGCTAGGCCGGGTGTCTACCATTAATTTTTTGTGCTCTTTCGTCTATCATGGTTTTTGCAAAGGCATCTTTAGTTGGAATAGTGTTTTTTTTTTTTTTGATGGAGTAGCTGGAATAGTTAATAGTGAGGCCATCACTATTGGGTGTTCGTTCTGGCTCTGCCAAGAAATTAACTAATACCCATTAACCCACCCTCATTTAAGGTGGTTTTGGTGCTCACCATGGCAAATGGCCACTTATACTAATCAAAGATCAAGCATTACTCTCTGTAATTACATTGCCCAAAAACAAAATCAACGAAAAAGTGAACAACTCATCGGCCCATCAAAAGATTATATCACCCAAGTAATAAAAACATACAAAACAGGAATCCACACCAACTCTTCTTGTTCTGTTCTTCAACTCGTCACGAATACTGCACTTTCTGTAGAGAGAGAGAGAGAGAGAGAGAGAGAGAGAGAGGGAGAGCAACTCAGACCCTGAGTTGCCAAGCAATTTCTATTATTAAAAAGGCTATTGCTGCCTCTGCTATATGCATGCATGCTTGAAGCAAGTGGTAAATTAAAAAAGATATATCGCATTTCTTCAAAGCATCCAACACGACAACATCATTCAAGAAACGACTAATGAACACCAGTAAAAAGTGTCTTTTTTCTGAAGTGCTAGAATATTATAGAGCCATACAAAAAAGCAGCAAATGCTACAGGGATGAATACAGCATTTCCTGCAGCAGGCAATGTAGCTGAACCTGCAGAGGTCTTCTCAACCAGCCCCTCAAAGCTTGGGCCAGGAGCAAAGGCCGGATCACCTGCAACCGCTGGAGGTTGGAGAGATGATGGAGGAGGATTTTGGGCACGTGGGGTGGGCAGAAATGGAGAGATATCTGGGGGAAGATCAGGAAAATTGGCAGGAGAGGCGGAGATGATTATGGTGGCACTGATTGCCATCTTTTCGGGTTTTGAAAGGGAAATAGCCAAAAGGATGGAGAAGATAGCAATGGATAAAAGAGGCAAGGATTTCCTAATAGCCATTGGATTTGATGCTCTATGATTTTGGGGCATTGATCTCTGAGTAAATATATATAGCAGTGGAGCTTTTGTCAGCCAAGGGATTTTTGCAGGATAGAACTCATGACTTTGCTTAGTTGTAAATTAGACCTCATAGTATGCATAATTTACAAAGGAACCCTATAGTTTCAGAATCTTTTAATGTAACTCCCTGAAACAAATTGTAAATGTCGAAATTAAGTGGTCTTGAAACCATTGTAAAACAATAGAAAACTCCATTCTATCCTATGTGAAACACAAGAAAAGGCAGTTAATAAATGGAAAAGGTTTGTCATGTCGCAGAAATTCTGTTGAAATAAGCTTAGCAACCATCTTTTTAATCAAATCTCGTTTAAAAGTTATATCTTTTACAGGGAATATTTCCCTACATTGTCACTGCAAGGCTACTGTTCAATAACATTATTATTTCCACTAAAAGCTAACCTTTTAAGCCGATTATTATTAATAATCGTTATTAATATTTTGCCAAAAGAATTTAATCATATTTACAATGTCTCAAAATGCTGATTTTCTTGTAGTGTTTCATATCTGAAATGATTTCACACACATCGATAATGTCGATTTAATTTGACAAATATGTAAATAATAGAGACTAATAGCAATTAAAGAAGGTAACAAGTTCTATTCTGCAAAAACTCCGGACTTGTGCTGGTATGCCGTACTGGCGGAAAATTTTTTAAATAACTGAGTACTTTGCATTCATGTTATCTTTTAGAAGGCATTTATAAGATCTAAATCTTCATCCAAATACTTCAGGGAAGGGAAGGTTTGAAAATTAATATTTTCTAAATAATAAAAAAGAAAGAAAGTATCTGCCAAAATAATTTTTTTTTGTTCGGCACCCATCTAGGATGATGAGATTACTTCCAACCTTAAATCTTTCTATCCTAACTTCAATCAAAAAAAAAAAAAAAAAAAAAATCTCTATCCTAACAGTAATACAGTATCCATCTCGGATATATACAGTTGTACAATTATTTGAGCCACTTAATCATCCAAATGGCGACAAAATAATTGATAAAACTATATTCCATCATTCTTCAAAATATTTCTCTATGTAATCGCTAGAGAGCATCATAAAAAGATGAAATTGTCAAAGATCCAGTAAATATCCGAGGTGTCAGGATCAACGGTCGGGATGATCGAATCCAATCGCTGATCAGCTTTTAGTGGTGCATCAAAAGGCCTTCCAACTGTCATGTTCTTAGCAGCCAGATAAAAAAGCAAACTACCTCGTGAGAAGGATACGCAGAAAGCAGGCCTTTTTTAACATTACTTTGCACTGGGAATATTGGCTTCTTTTTGTCTTACCGTACTAAAAGATTCCTCGGGCAGGTTGATACTCTGGCGGAGGGATGGATGATAGACACGCGTTTCGAATCGAACAAGGCCACATGCAAGTCACTGAACACGATTAACTTGTAGTTGGCAAGCCGGATTCTATAAATAATTGTTTCAATTAAAAATTCCCCCTCAATGAAACCTCTCTTGTCCTCAAGCTTGGGAGTCGATCGTATACTAATGATTGATAAATAATGTAGTCTCTATGTCATATTTAATATTATTTATATTGTCATACAAATCACATCATTTATTAGTATTATTATATTTAAATAATATCTATAAATGTGTAAAATTAATATAATAAAATAGTTGAATGCTAAATATTGATTTCAAAGTAAAATATTTATGTTTACGTTGATAATTTCGAACTTTTGGCATCTATCAGTTTTGAATTTTTTTTATACATGCAAAATTATCCCAGTTTGCTGTATTAGCCTTAAAATCTTCAAGATAACTTTTTTCTAAGATTCCTAATTCTGATATTAGAATCTAGATTTGAGTTAAGTTCATAATGAGTTAGCATTGCTTTTGATTTTGGTTTCAGTTTGAAATTTAAGTTATTTTCAAACGATAAAAGTTCAAATTTACTAATAAAAATAATGAACTTTTTAAACATTGTTTTATTTGCACCAACTAATTCTAAAATATACTTCGATTATGTTATTAAATATGAAGAGTATAATTTAATTTGAAATGAAGATCACATAACAATATTTTACATTACATAAAATTCAAAATCAAGTTAGACTATTAAATTATTTTGATTAATTTTCAAAATCAAATTACCATAAATAATTATTTTGAGAGTCATCTGTATTTTGATTCCTTTAATTAAAGTAAATTTTATTATTTTTACATTATAATTTAAGACAGTTAATTTATAATAATATTCATGATACAAATTTCCAAAATCTAAAAGGCACCTAACATATTTATTTAATATGCCAAATATATTTTTAATAAAATTGTCTTATCAGATTTTAGTTTCACTACTAGGGTAGGCCCAAATGGAAAGATCACATGAATTCAATTTTCATAAAATCAATTCCATGGAATTAGAATTCCTAAATATATTCATGTTTTAAGTTCATTTAATCAACAATTTTTAGATTATTATGTGATTATATTCATGTATCAAATTCATTTCATCGACCAGTTATTATTATTGACTTCAAAACTACACATGTGAAATAAGTTTGGATCAAATTTTTATTGAATTTTGCTTCCACTTAATTCTTATATGTCTTCAATAATTAGAACAAAGGTAAATATCTTGGATTAAGTAATTAAAACTACAAATCAGTAATTTTTATGTTAGATCCCTTTGTTTCGAAACCAAATAATCCCTAAGGGGGCATTTACTTATTCATCCATCTAAAATTTTAAAGTATACCTAAGGGTGTATTTGAGAAGTAATAAAACTTTTGATGAAAATTTTTTGGTATAAAAGTTTTTTTATTTAGGAGAAAATGACGTGACATTAGGGGTGAAATAGTGTTGGGTTGACCCGTGACCTACTCATTCCGTCTCGAACTCTCAATTTTACAAAGGATCAGGGCTCCAATTTCGCCTCGATAGGGGTGAGATAGGTTAGGATTTTAGACCCGATTTCATCTCTAAAGGGGGCAGGACGCGTCGACCATGTCTCGACCTGCCTTGACCCTCCCCGACTCAAAAGATGTAAATTATTTTTATAAATTATATGACTTATGTGAATATTTTTCATTCGATAAATATATTTAACTTGATGACTTATTAATATGAATATGATTTATATTTATGTACATTGAATTTTATAACCTGTTTATATGAATAAAATTTTTTCTTAATCGCATATATGTTGTTCAAGTTATCTCATTCGCATATTTATCAATGAAATAAAATATATAATCTACGTTATTTATATCTTACAAGAATGAATATTATTATTTTGCAATTTAGCATCTTTAATTACAATTCAAAATTTACATCAATATCTTTTTTATGGTTAATACACATATTTATGAAGTTTAACTTGTAAACAAAATTATTTTAAAATTTTTATTAATGCTTTGTTATAACAATTGTGTTTTACTCACTAAATAATAAAATATTGAATCATTTTACCTTTAAATTTATCATAAATATGAGTTTATATTGATATATATATAATTTTTAAAACTTTAACTTGCTTTTTCAACCCAATCCATTGTTTCAATACTAATCCGAATTTGTCTTGAGACCTATTAAAAAAATATAAGGGTTAGACCAACCTTGTCCCAACCTGGTATAAAAAATATAATCAAACATGATTTTTTTTTTTAAATGTAGGGTTAGGGTTGGGTACACTTTAACCCACCCTAACCCGCCCAGATTTTCACTATTATGTAATATGATATATGTAATGATAAAAAGTAAAGAAAATAAAGTTAAAATAAATAGATTAGTTATCCAGGTGCTTGTGTGGAAATGATTGAAAAAGTATAGTAGTTGTATAGAAAGAAGTGAAGAAATAATTAAAAAATAAGGTAGTTATTGAGAGTAAAAAGTTTTAGCTAAAATTTTTTTATTCTTTGCCAAACAAATCCTCAATATAAATTTTATTGAAAAACAAAATAAATTTCTCATTAGATTCAAATAAAAATATCTAAATCACATTCATAACTAAAACTAATAATGCATATACTTTTTATTGTGAAACACATGTAAATCCAAATTAGAGCTAAAAAATTAAAGTAAAATATAATCTTAATTGAAATTGAGCTAAAAAAATTAATTAGTTATAATTACATTGAATTATTATAATAAGTTATTTTGCTAACTTAGTGGTTAAATATGTAAGAACCAATGCAGTTCATACATTATTTGAATATTTAAATGATAAAATTAAATAATTATTTTAACTAGAATTTAAATAATTAACTTATGGTACAATTTCTACTTAATATATGATACAACATGTAATTTTTGAAGGACATTATGCTTGTTTCTCCATGTACAATACTCCATTGATGCATAACATAAATGAGCAGACGGCTGTGTAGAGTCATGTATAGAGTTTGGTTTAGATTATTACCCAGCAATTAAATATTGTCTATTGTCTAATATTAAAGATAAGAGGTTGCATTAAGGTGGTCATAAATGAAGTATATATGTTGCTAACGAGCTGGTAAATGGCCAACGTTATTGTTGCCCTTACCAACCTAGTAAAACAACTGACGAGACTGTAAGCCCCTCCACTTTGGCACGTTTCCAAGCATTGTTGTTCTCGATAGTAGAAATGCAAGCTAAGCGGAATGGATTTTTCGGACAAGGTATCTCCAGTGCTTACTAATGTATTTCACATTTTCTTTTTTTATGCACATTTCAGATGTATTTCACATTTGTATATGCAAAATGACGTGTCTTGTATCATCCTATTAGCTTCTGCTACTCCCATTATTTTGCAGTTCGCTATATAATACAATATATAGGTAGGAGCATAAGATTTTCGACAAGTTTAGTTTTTTTTTTTGTTGAAAATATGTTTTTTTATTTTTTCCTTGATATTGAATATCTCCATATTCTCAGCTATTATAGAAGGCATTAATCCAGGATAGAAGAAGACTATGACATTCCATATTTAGGAAAAATTCCAAATTGTTAATAACATTTGTCTATGGAACATGATAGCAACTTAGGTCCATCTAACAACAATCTCACAAATTTCAAATTTTTTTACTACTTCAAAATATTGATAAAACTTATTAGCATTTTATGCATAGAAAATATATACGAGAAAAATGCATGAAAAATTTGAAGTTTTGTAAAATTATTTTGATGAAAAATACATATGCTTCCACTTACTTTTTCCATGAAATTGATTTTATTTGTTGAAGCATGTTTTTTGAGATTTTCCTTGAAATTGAATTTCTTCATATTCTAATAGCTTATTGTAGACACCCTTACCTTGGGCTCAAATAAATATTGCATACAAAAATAAAGAAAATATATGGGTCAAAATCCAAGTCCGGCAACCACAAGGAAAAAATTCACCCAAGACAATTGCCAACGGGCTCTAGACCAACAGTCCACTTGGAGCAAGTCCAAACAACCAGGCCTACTAACCACCAGACGGGTTTGTTCGGATCTGGCCCACAAGTGCAAAGCTTCAGCAACCCACCAGCAAAACGGGCTCAACCAAGCTTAAGCCCACAGAAACCGGGCTCCAACATCAGCTAGGGGTGCAACTCGGGCTCATGAAACTCGGGTTCACCTCAACTCTAACCCTAACCCTATTTGTAAAATTTCGACCCTAATCTTAACCCTAACCCTAATCCTATTTGTAAACCTCAACCCTAAACTTATTTTTGAAATTTGGGCTCGGGTTGAGTTTCGAATTGACATTCTCCTATTAATATGTCTTTGTTACTTATCCTATATATATGGTTTTTATCACAAACCTATTGTATAAAAAAGTTTAAAAAACAATTTATTATATGAAAGCAAGAAAAATTCAAATACCACTTAAGAGTAGAAAGAAAGAAACCTATTTTGAGCATTCTCTTTGCATCAAGTAGAATAATAGCTGTATTTTGAAGAATGTAGAAGTACAACCGCTTTCCATTCTGCAATTTAACACCAACATCAATATACATCAATATTACCATCCAATTGTAAGATAAACCTTATCATATCAATTACAATAAAATAAAATCATCCAAAAAGCACAAAATATCAAGTCCAATAAGATTATATTAATTCAAGCATTAAACTCCAAATCACAACATTCAAGTTAACTCCAAGTCTACAACACAAGTCTTAAGTTTGAATAACCAAATTACAACAAACATTACAATACAATAGAAATAAACAGTTTTATCTTCCACTGTTGTCTTCATTGCTCCCGTCTTGCATTATTTTCATATGTCAATTCGAATTCTTTTTTCCTAAAAGAAAAAGCAAAAATTCAATGTTATATTGTATAATTGAACTTAAGGAGTATATATATGTGTATATATACAAAGATATAACTAATACCTCTTTTAAATTAATTGTTTGATGAAAAAGGAGGTAAAGAAGCACATGTTGATATTTCATTAGCTTCCTCTGAAAGATAAATATTAGTTGAAAAATAGTATTAAAAGTAAGCTAAATAATTGAAACATAGAAAAATATATATTACCTCTTGCACATCTGTCTAGTTCTTCAACAAATTCTTCATAACTTGAATCATTTGGGGTTGCTCTCAACCAATCTTGAGTACACATCAAACACTCAACCAACATAGGTGTCAATGAACTACAATATTGGTCAAAAACACGTCCTCCCGTGCCAAATGCAGATTCTGATGCAACTGTTGAAATAGGAATAACCAAAATATCTTTTGTCATCAAAGATAAAACTCTATATTTTGTAGCCGTGGACCATCATGCTAAAATATCAAATGGTTTTACATCATTCTCAACAGGTTCTTTTAAATAGGCATCAATTTCATTTGCAATAACTCCAGCACTAGAACTACTTGTGGATTGCCATAGCTTCCATTTTGCACGCTTTGATTCAGATGATGCACCATACACTTCAGATGAAGAACTTGTAGTTGTAAATGTAGATCCAACTTGATAAGTCACATACAATTCAAGCATTTTATCATACACCTTCTTGGATAATGCACAAGCTTGATTCATAGAAAGAAAAATTTTAAGACAGTCTTGAGACAAATTTTGAATTGGTATAAGACTCAAGACAATAGATTAAGTAAAAAATGCAAGTAAAAAAGATTATTTTAAAATTTTAAATACTTATCAAACATAAATACACATTCTTGCTAAATTTAATTGTTATATGCTTTGATATTTTAATAATTAATAAAAGTAAACACTATTATTAAAATAAAAATATTAGTAAATATAATGTAACTATATTAAAATAGGTTTATAAAACATACCTCATTTAGAATGAATTTTGACATTTTAAAAGGTGTTTTCCTAAAATAATATATTTTCTAGTGTTTTCAAAATATTGGAAAGACTAATTATGCATAAGATTTATATGTATATATAAACAAATGCCTCTTATTGACTTTTGTATTGTTGATATAGTAACTCACAAATAATATGAGGATTTTGAAAGAACATGGGAATGAGATTTAAAATATAGTTATAATTTGTAATAAATGGAAATATGCAAGGTGAGTAAGAATTCTTTAGGTCGGGACATGATCAGCCCATCCTAACCTTATTTTAAATTTAGGACGAAATTTTTAATTCATCCCTATATCATGTCATAAAAATGTTAATTTTACCCATTCAAAAACTGATTTAGTTAGAAGTGGGCAACAATAGTTAACAATGGTCAAGCCAACTATCAAGGTTGACAACAATTACAAACAAGAGGAAGCAAAGATAGGAGGAGAAAATGAGAAATGCATCAGAATGGTATGGTGAGATTTATTTCTTATTATTTATTGCTTAAACTAATTGATTTTGCAATTTAGGTTGAAAATCAGGTTGAGTTCAATCAAATTTCCAACATCGGACCCAAACACATGCACAAAGGGTTGGGTTAGAAGGGTACAGGTTAAACTAACTTTGGATGGAACCCTTGACCAATCAGAACCAATTGAACAATGAGCTTAGAAGCACTTTCTCTCTTTTCTTGCGCGAATTTCCAATCACTTATCTAAACCACCAATTTTAAAAGCTTTTTATTTTATTACAAGAGATTGCCAAAGAATCGTCATTGTGAAAATTTGAACTACTTCACTAGGATCATTTTTAAATGAGGCAAATTTGACAAAAATTGTAGAGGACCAGTCTTAAAGTATTTTATTTCATTTTACTTAGAGAGAATTAGTGAGAAAATAAAAGAGAATGGAGTTTAACATTTTGGACGGAAGCTGATGAAGGAAACAATTTTTCTGCTGGATGTGGCATTTTAATGAATGACTTTTATTCAAAGACATCAATGGAAACAATATAAAAGGAAAGGAAATGGTTTCTTAAAATTTTCCACCTTAAAATGAAAAGAGAATAGAAAATTATTTCCTTAGTGTTAATGTCATGTTGTACATAATTTGAGAGCCCAAGCATGCCAAATTAAACAAGAAATGTACAGTTGAGAGATGGCTAAATGAATTTCATCATCCATAGAAATGGACATTAGAGATTCATTAGATAGGATACATTATACACAAAAAGATCGATCTCTAAGGCTCATCATCCATAGAAATGGACACCAGAGATTCATCAGAGAGGATACATCATACGTAAAAAAGATTGATCAATAAGGCTTGGGTTTGTTGCCCTTTTGTATTTCATATTTTTCAATTTCCATCAAGAAACCATTGTTCATGGAAATGAAAATAAGAAATTTCGTATGCAAATAACAATACCTCTGCCCCCAATAAGTAAGCTTGTAGTGCAGAATGTCCAAAGGGATCAATCTGCCAGCCAACTCTCGACTTCTGACCAAACTCCTATTTCACTATTCTATGACCCAATGTGGTCTGATCAATCATGTCAATGTAATGTGGAGTTGCCTCATCATGCATGCACATACCATCATTTCTAAAATAAAGGGAAATGAATAATTGTCGTTCCCTTGAATTAAATATTAGTGACCACTCAAGAATCATTGCCTATACAATAGAAAGGAAATCAATATATGAAAGGCACAAGATGCAAAAGAAATTAACCTCAAGTTGTGCATAAGTAAAGTAAAATGATATGCATTGGCTGGATTGTATTCAAAGTCACCGTAATAAGAATCAAACAATAATTACGCCATATAAAGGGAGTTGTGAGACAGAGCATGATATTGATAAGGAATTTTCAAGAACATTATAGTGACATTGGGAAAGATGGACAGTTTGAATTCTTCATTATATGATATTAACATAGTACTCTTCTAAATGCAATTGGCAAAGTGGATTTTATATCATCATTGAGGTGGACCAAAAATGGACAGCGTTACATGAAAAAACTTCAATGTAACCCGGTCACATAAATTGGGACCTTTTAAGAAGACTAGGAATGGGCACATATAATCAAGGAAAATGCCTTGACATCAACTAATTTATTAGCACTTATTCAAAACCAAATTCTGAAAGTATGAAGCCATTTGAAACAACATAGAGAAGAAATAACAAATATCAAGTTTTAACAAGACCGCATTGTCCCCTCTCTTCTCTTGAAAATAGAGATGGCTTTCTTTCATATGAACCTCCACAGATAAGAACTTAAATGATGCTCCAGATGTTTTCATTTCCTTAATCATACTTAGGTTTGATGTTAAAACTCAATATCAGATTGACCAACATGCTTCACTTCATTGACATACATATCTTCACAACTCGAGAATCATAAGAACATAAAAACATCCTAAACAAGTGAAATTTTGAAATTCCTAACCATTGCATGGGGAAAATGTCTTCCTTTATTCATTCAGTAGTTGATTAATCAAGGCAAGTTTATGGAGGTGAGCAAAAAGATAAAATGCAAACCATCCAAAACTTTCCCTCAACAATGACAAAGTGAATGCACTGATCACCCATTTTGTGCATGGTGTTTAACTTCATGACAAAGTGAATGTGATCAAAAGATTCAGTTACATGACCATTTTAAACAAAAATTATATATATTTTTTATAGAGAAAATTATATTTTTTTCATGTGAAGGAGATGCACAATGTGCATGCTGATTGAAAAAGTTAGTCCTCGTAATAGCATTCAGACTTTCATGCATAGTTAGGTGCTGGAGGAGGCACACAAGACCAAGCTCAAGCTCGTGTAAAGACCTCTTGCTCATTGTAGGGTCCGGGAAGTGGCATCTATTTATGTAGTCGAGAAGGTATATTTTTTACAAAATAAAATATTATGAAAAAGTTTTGAAATAGTGATAGCTTGATGGGCTTATTTGAGATTACTAGAAGCTACGGACATATGAAACAAGTGAATCACATTATGCAATTTTACCTCCAACAAAGCATTTCATGGACCATAATTGCAGGAGTTATGTAGTTTCTTTTTTGTCAATTTTCTAAATAGAGTTAGTTCAGCAGGTCTTATGACAATGCACCTCAATTGCTAATAATAACAAGTAACAGAACTCTCTGTGTTTTTTTTGAGTTCCTCTCTTAGGGCTTCTTTGTTAATGTGTGTGTGGAAAACCATGGGAATTGTACCTGCAGCACGTTCTTCAAGGCATAATTTTTCCATCTAAAATTTCTATTTTTCCACTTTTATCCCTACTTTTCAATTATTTTTCCTTCTAACAACCATATATTATTCCAACTTTACCCCTATCATTTTACATCAATCACAAATTTCTCAAAATATTCTCTTTTCCATTTCCTATCTCATCCCACAATCCCACACTTCTTCACATTACCAAACATCCCCTTAGAGAGTAAGTGGTTATTTCTTATTGCATACTCGTAAAAGGAACTTGCCTCTGAATAAGCATCTAGATTCAATCTCCTACAGCTACAACATTGCCCATAAAAGGAAAAAAATGACGATAAAAATAGCTACTAAGATGAATGGGAAAGGACATCTTATTGAATCCAAAATCTAAAGGCACTTAAAGTCAAAAAAAATCCAAAGGCACTAAATACGCATACACTTGCAAAAGCAGCATTCGAGATCTGAAAGTGTATTTGACAGAGATCAACCATTAAACAGCACAAACAGAAGATGTCAGCTCAAAGTAGGACTCTCTTAGTACAAAATGGATATGAGTTGCTAATTATAACAAGTAGTTGGACTCTTTGTGTTTCTTTTAAAGTTCCTCTTTCAAAGAATGGGTGGCAATTTCTTGTAGTGTACTCATAGAAGAAATTTTCTCTTGAAGCACCATTTGAGATGTTTAAGCATATTTAAAAGAGATCAACCATTTAAATAAGGAATGCCAGTTCAAAGCATTTGAAAACAATTATGCAAAAGAAATAACTGATCTATTATGGTATTATAGAGCTAAAATTACACGAGCAAAAATTACATGTGACACCATCACTAGGGGTTGTTTCCCACCTGTGGGTCAGTTGAAAGGATTCTAATGCACATTTCTATCGGTCATTAATTATGTTCTCGGCAAGCGCTAGCATTTTAGTATCCTTCTAAATTACCTCTGGTCAGGTTTTTGGACCTTCCTCTAGTTCATTTGGGTGACTTCTATCTAAATAAACTGATGTCTCCTAACTAGTGTAGTTTTCACCCTCCATTTTTTACATGCTCAAACTACCTAAGCTTACTTTCCTCATTTTATTATTAACTATTAGCTCCACTTTCAAATTATCTCAAACTACTTCTTTTCTAATTTTTTACCTTTTCTTATTTCACACATTGACTAAAAATTTTCTAGCAGTAATTTCCAAATGAACTCCAATTACCCTAATCGTAATAGTGAAAGTAAATGTTCCTATGATTACAACCTTTTAACAACTATGATACCATCATTTTTTGTACCAATGAAGACAATCTTGCCCTCTATCAAAAGGTTTCCTCTGTAATTTGTTTTAACAAACTTTATCTTCATTTTGCTGAAAGTAAAAACTTTCACGAACACGTAGAAAGTCCCTTCTTCTAGGAGAGAGCTGAGTCCATAGTTTGTCTCAAATGCCATTCAAAATTTTTTCCTGTAAATAAATAAAGGGGAAAGAAATACCATCTGCTAGGAGAGCAGATTTTTATGTTCAAAAAAATATTAGCACTGAACTATAACAAAGCAATAAAATTAAAGGGTATCAAGATTCACATGAATTCAAGCTGACCAAAGCTCACGAGATCCTTTACAATGCGTTTTACTGCATCACTTTGTTGCCTCCACCAATGCTGGAAAAATGCCTACAACCATGAAAAAGAAATCATTGGAAACACTGAATTTTATCCCAATATTGCCCAAAGGAAGAAGGAAGTAAAAAATAAAATAAATGCAAGATGGCAATAATAAGACAAAGTGCGAAAGACATACATCATCAAATAGAAAGTAAAAATAAAATTCATACTATTTCCACATATATGAACCTCTGATTCTTATCTGCAAGTAATGCTAAAACAACAAAATCCAACACATTCTGAACTCCAAGGATGAAATCTTGAAACCAATGCATTATGGAAAATGCTCTATCATGATTAGAATTCAAAGCTGCCAAGAAACCCCAACTCCCAAGTGCTGGTCTCATGACTCTGATGGGACCCAACTGTGAACTACTCCAAAAACACGGAAAATGTAACTTTAAGTCACTCGATCATTAAAACTTCCCCCTAGTCCAACTTTTCAGAGCCACCAATCGAGCTCGTGCTCCCACTGATCAGCAGCGAATTTCAGCTGCATCAAATTTCCCACGGGTCCCGCAAAACGAACAATTTTGATCACTCTACGGTAAGGATAAGGCTGTTAATGATCGTAATCAATCTGTGAACCCGCTCATCCAACCCATTCATAAATAAGTGTGGGTTAAATTTTTTGAATCAATGGGTTATGATCTGTCAACTCGTTCAAGCATTTAATTAAATAAATAAATTATGGTTGAAATTTTGTAGCTTCTCAACCCGTTTAGTAAACCATTTAACCAATTAAAGTCTAATGTATATGTGTAATTCTTTTGGTTATTTTTTCCGCTAAGTCTACCTTACACCACCTAATTTCATTTTTCTGCTATTGTCATAATTCTATTTTTCATTAGTGCTCTATTTCAATTTTCTCTTGCACCGAAAATACTTTCTTGCCTCTCGTTATGAGATCATTGTCTACCGAAGTCTAAAGTTTCAAATCGTTTATTATATTACCCGTTAATAATCTGCTAACTCGTTTATTGAATGAGTTGTAAATGGATTAAGATTGAGGTTTTTTAAATGGTTAATTAACAAATTAACGTATGATATTTTGAATGAGTTAGAATTATGATTAGACTAACTCATTCAACTTGATCCGCTAATACCACTACTCTGTGGCTGTCTCATGCAGAATTACTTGAAATCAACTTTAAAAAGCACTAGAAATTCCCCAAAATCACAAAAAATTTGAAAAAATGGAAAATTCAAGAAGCTCTGTTATTTGTCTAGAATTGTTGGAGCTGACATAGTACTGATCGACAGTCTTTAACCATCCCACATCGTCATGAGAGTGGGGAATGAGATGGACGTTGATTTTTCCAAGAACGATCCGTTATAAGCAATTTAGTCGGAGCAATTGCATAGCAGAGTGGAGAAACAGAGAAGGAGAAGGAGAAGAATCAGCATCCTCACCATTTGACTTCCAGTACCGAATGGCAACGACTTACGAAGGGTTTCAGAAACGCAACTCCACTGCTCTAGTGGCAGAAATGTGATTTTCTTCAACTTCATAGGGGATCCTTAAGAAGTAGAATTATTGCACAAGAATATGTAAAGAAATAATCGAAAAATATTATAGTTGTATAAAGTGAAAGTTTTTAATTTAAAAGTGTGCTTGGCAATAGGTTAAAAATGTCGAGTTAAAATTTTTTAGTCTAAAACTTTTCACTCTTTACAACTATCATATTTTTCAATCATTTCTTCACATTTTCTCATATAACTACCCAATGTTTCTATCATTTCTACACAACTAACATATTTATTTTAACTTTATTCTATTCACTCTTCATCATTACCTTGATCTTATCACATCATTTGATAACTTTTACTTTCTAAAACTTTTCATTAAAAGTTTTATCCATTCCAAAAAACACAAAAAAGTTTTATGAATGCCAAACATTCTGTAAGTGTATTGAATTTAGATATTAAGTTTTACTCTTTTTGAATAGATCTTTTTTCTATTTTCAAAATTAGATTATTTCAGTCTATTTTTAGAAAATGATTAAATGCACTTTGTGTGTATTAAACTTTAATGCACTTGGGTGCAAAATTCTTTTTTAATTTTTATAAAATTGTTAATGTAGGTGCATTGATAAACTACGTATATGTCTAATTAAAATGCTTATTTTAGTGAAAGTATATATATCGATTAAATAATAACTACTGAGTAAAGTATCGTTCCTATGAGGAATGTGTTAGATGAACTAGCACCTTAAACTTCAATTTTTTAAAGTAAATTAGTAAATTAAATGAAATTTGTATTTAAAGAAATGAAATAAACTAAGCTAAATAAAAATTAACCAAAATGGAGTGGATAACGTTGAGATTGCCTTGAGATGATTAAGATAGGTGGAAGTATGAATTCGTGTACTCATAGCTATGTCATTTTGGTCCTATTTTATGTTAGTTGTGCAAAGTTTATTAATCAAGGTTCATTTATATTCATATGTGCTTTCTAATAAATACAGACCTAATCCTGTTTTAGTTATTTGTTATGTTCCCATGCACCTAAGCAAAACAAGGTTGATAACTACATAACTTAATCAATATTACACTAGGTTAATAGGTATATTTCCATCTATATTAACATCTAACACAAATAAAGCTAGAAAACCTGTGGCTTATATTTGAATCTCATTTAAATTCCACTTTTCCAAGTATGCATCTGAATAATAAATCAATCTACAATGCTGCAAATCTTGCAAATACATTAAACATGATATATAAGATAATCTCAAGCAACACAAGTTATAAAACCCAAATAACATAGTGTAGGAGTTCAAATCATTCATATCCCCCGCTACAAGGAGAATGATATCAAATCCCACCAAAATGAAGTTTACAATTATTCCAAGTGAGGAGAATAACAAAAATGAGAAAAGAAATGAGAAGAGAAGATGAAACTCTATGGGATAATAATGATCAGCTTGTTCTACGCTTGCTCTTCTCTCCTTCCTTGAAGCTCTTGGTTTTTCTTCTCCACACATTGCGGTCATGAGTCCTTCAAGTTATGTCTTAGAAACCCTAGAGGTATTTATAACCCCTTGCAATTGAAGCTCTCACTTGTGGAAAATTTCACGCACACATTCGTGGTCGTAGCCACGACCTTGCTTGATAGTCTGGCAGTGCAAATTCTTAAGGCGATGGATCTAGTGGCCAGGACCACCACCTTGCTAGAGCCAAAATGACACTTTGACAGCTTAACATGAATTCTTCCTCATTACATCCTTTCATGCTCTCGATTCGGGAGCCCAATCCAGTGCACCCGGGTGCATTCAGCCTCAATGCACCCGGGTGCACTGCACCTATTTTTTTTTATTTTTTTAAATTTTTTTTATACAATGGTTAATCTAGGTTTATTTAAC
Source organism: Annona cherimola (assembly GCA_030490835.1). Lineage (NCBI taxonomy): Eukaryota > Viridiplantae > Streptophyta > Magnoliopsida > Magnoliales > Annonaceae > Annona > Annona cherimola. The sequence continues at coordinate 28,578,966 of CM059971.1, read as the reverse complement.
ATATATATCAATTTTTACTATTTTTGGAGACTTTTAGATATTTTTTTTAGATTTTTTAAAATCAGTGGCATTTTCGGTAATTTAAAATTACGAAAAATGCCACTGATTTTTAAAAATTTAAAAAAAATATCTAAAAATATCCAAAAATAGTAAAAATTGATACATATGTTAAATAAACCTATATTAACAGCTTCGTGAAAAAATTTTCAAAAAAAAATAAAAAAAAATAGGTGCAGTGCACCCGGGTGCGTTGAGGCTGAATGCACCCGGGTGCACTGAATTGGGCTCCCTCGATTCGCACATCAGTCATCAATATTTCCTATAAAAAGCAAGACCAAACAAAAACAAGCAAATGCAATCCGATTTGGACTAATAAATCGAAATGATCTAAAATGACATGTATTACAAGTGAATTATTGCTAGAAATGTCTAAAATACACAATAAATGCAATAACACTTAAATGATGCAAATTATGCAAAGCCTATCCAAATTTTACGTGTTTCTGTAGAATTAGCATCCAAATAAGTATAAAATAAGCCTTCACAATCATGTATTTAATTTATAAACTATGTTTTATCTTTTGAAGATGCACATATATTTTTATTTTTAAAACTAGGGAATTTACGTAACATATTTTTTAAAATGCACTATACGCCAAGTGTATTGAGTCAATTAAAATTATTTTTGGATTCCATTCCAATACACCCTACTCACTATTCAGGGTGGATGGTGCACATTGAATATAATTCTTTGGATCAGGGCCCGGTATTTCTTGGCATAACATCATTAATATTTTTATATATAGCATGTGTTTTGAACGTGATAAAATTTTTGATTCTGGTATAAAAGTTTTTCTAATTTGTGGAAAATATATGATATAATAGGGGTAATGGTGAGGAGTAAAGAGAACGAAGTTAAAATAGGTAGGTTAGATATATAGGTAGTTGTGTAAAAATAATTGAAAAGTACGTTAGTTATATAAGAACAAATGAAAAAAATTAAAAAATAGAATAATTACGGACATTGTAAAATTTTAGATTAAAGAGTTTTAAGCTTTAACCAACGTCCCATGATTTAAATATGACCGGTGCTGCTGACTTAAAATGCTCTCCATTTGGTGTACGTAATAAAAATTAACTTACTTTCTGTATTTTAAATCATTTATTCAAGTGTTACGCTAAATTTTATTTAAATCGGATATGTTTATACGCTTCATCTAAAAATGGTGGATAGAAAGAGTTTTGAAAAAGTGAGAAAGCAAGATAATGATTAAGAGTAAAAAAATAAAATCAAAATATATATGATAATCATATAAAAGATGTGAAAAATGATTATAAAGTAAGGTTTTTTTTTTTTAATTTTCACGTTAACTAACACACCCAATGTGAAAAGAAAATGATAAAATGGTTTGATTCAAATACCGATTTTAAAATTATATTCAACATTTAAATTACATAAAAAAGAATTTTTATATAAATAAATAATAATACAAAGTATTATTCCGTTATAAAACATCAACGAGTGGATCTAAATATTTGCATTATTTACGCATGAGAATATAATATTACAATCAAATGTCACCCATTTAGTACTATATTGAGAAAAAAAATTTTAAGTATGTTTGGAAAGTAATAAAACTTTTAGATGAAAATTTTTTGATTTAAAAGTTGTTAATTAAAAAAAAAAACTATATGATATGATAGGTTTCATGATGAGGAATAAAAAAATCAAATTAAAATAGATAAGTAAGTTATTTAAGTAATTGTATAGAAATGATTCTATAGAAAAATGTGAAAAATAATAAAAAATAAGATGGCTATAGAGAGTGAAAACTTTAGGCTGACATTTTTATTAATATTGTCGAACACATACTTAATTGATATTTATACATCGCGACAACTAATATTACAATCTAGTATATTTACGACCTCATACAATAGAGAGAATTTTTCTATAGCATCCTCACACCAAAGAGAAAAATCTTTATATGGGGAAAAATTGTAAAAAGCTCCCGCTCGATGCCAAGAAAAAGGAGAGTTCGAATGCCTGGCCGGAGGCCTCCCATGCCCGAGGCGTTACCACCCGGACAAGGACCCTGTAGCATGCTGAGAAAAAAAATGGTCATGTAACGAGTATGATTTTGATTTTGTTATTGACGAGGTCCTTATTTGCAGGGACAGGCACAATTTTTCCCTTTTTATTATCTACGTGGAATCCATGCATTACATTTAGGAAAAAATGCAGGTGTGTTTGTTTTTAAATAAAAATTTTCTTCAAAAACTTTCAATTAAAAACTTTTTACTATCTACAACTACCTAATTTTTAATTATTTCTTCACATTTTCCAATATAAATCACTATGCTTTTCAATCATTTTTATATAACTATTCATACAACTAACTTATCTATTTTAACTTTACTTTCATTGTTCTCTACCATTACCTTTATCATATCACATCATTTTTTCTTATTTTAATAACTTTCACACAAAACACTTTCATTCAAAAATTTTATCACTTCACACACACACACACACTTTTAGATTAATAATTTTATAAAAAAATTTCAAATTAAAAAATAGTTATGCACACGAATGAATTGAAACAGAACCCATATATATTGAATTTTGTTCTAATGCATCCAAAGATATTGAAATTTGAATGCAATGTGTGGGAAACACTTTTTATTTTGTAGAATTTTTTTTTTATAAAATTATTAGTTTAGATGTATTTAATTCATGTATTAGGGTTTGACATTTTTGGAAATTTATATATATTTACTAAAATCTCCTATTTATAAAATTAAAACTATATATACGCATTTTCGAAATAGTAAAACTTGATTTAATGATAATTGGTAAATAATAAAATGTTTTGTAGATATTTTTGCTCCAATTTAATAGAAAATTATTTGATATATGAGAGAAATTCATTGCAAAAATTTGTTTTGAAACAATTGGGCATTAAACTTAATTTTAAAATATTTAAATAGTTTTTCATGATCGTTTGGCTTGGAATTACATTTTACTTGTTGCCATAAAATCAACCGTGCTTGATATTTTTATTGGATTTCCAATACTTTTCATATATTGACAGCCTATTTATGAACTTGATGAATTTATAATTTAATTTTTTGCAGATTAGCGAATTCAAACTGTGGGGTCCACCATAAAATCTTTTCAATCATCAAGCTCCTATCATTAAAGCCGTTCAATTTTTGATCAAGCAGAGAATCTGACCGTTCAGTTAATCCATCCAAGTCGTCCATTTCTATCAATCTGGTTTTCAAACCATGCATGCATACCTTACATGCACATATGGTTTTCCTTATTCTTTCATCTTTATTTCAATTGACTTGTTTAAGATGGTTTTGAATTTTAAATTTATTTTTATGCTTGGTTTTGAACTTAAACATACTCGTCTAAACCCTAAATCAACGATTTAGGATGTAGCATGCATACGATATAGCAAAGTGTGTGGTTTTGTGATTTTAATGTTTGATTAGTATTTGAGCTCACACTTCAGCAGTGATTTCATATCTATGAGGTGATAGAACCGAGAGGTGGAAGTTTAATATATGATAATCAAGATATTAAATCTGAAAATCTAGACATGAGAATAGGCATTATGACCTAAATTCTCTGTAGTCCCAAAGTATTTATTGGAATGATATTTATATACTGCAATCTATCGACTCATACACCTGTGGTGAGATTGCAAACATTTATACATTAAATATATTTAAATTAACAATTTTATAAAAAATTCAAAAAATTCAAAAAACGTATTTTGCATCGAAATGAATTAAAACATTACACATATATTTAGGGCCTAGATCTAGTCAATGCATTGAGACATTAGGGTACTTGGCGCAATGAAATCTTTTTTTATTTTTAAATTTTTTTTGCGAATCTGCGAGCCCAAGCATGAAGATCCCACATATGCAATTTTATAATTTTTATTTTTACTTTAAGAATATATATATAGCGCTCTACTTCTATATATATAAATATACGAAACACGTGCATTTTTTACATGAACGGAGACTATCCCTCTACGATTACTAGCTTCAAAAGCTCAATCCATTTCGTTCCACCATGTCTTGAGGATGGGAAACTCAGTTGCTTAGCTTTTTTTACTTCAGGTAATATTTTGTCTGAACAAATATGGTGAGCTAACCCTTCATACTTTCTTCAAGAAAAATTTTGTATAGATAACTTTCTGTCAATAAAATACCATGACAGCTCTATCCATTATTGGGTTAGAATTCGTCCTCCTTCCATCAAAAAGCAAATGCTTGAGCTCTTGTACTGGTGGAATTGTTTATAGAAAAATGATAAGTTCACCCACTATTTAGGATGCTATATTAACTATTTAAAATCTTATCTTTCTATTTTACTGAGATTGGGATGCATATATTATGAATTGTGTTCAATTAATTGGATACCAATAAATTTGGTAATAATTAATCACATTGCTTCTATAAAACTCTTCTTCTAGGTAACTTCTTTTATTTTTAATATATTAATAATTGATAAAAATATACTTTATCTATTATGTATATTATCATTTATATTATCATGAAAATATCTTTATTTGTTTGGTATCATTGTCCAAGGGTCTAGTTATAATTGTACAAAATCAACATACTAAAATAATTTAATAATGAATATCAATTTTAAGGTATTTTTTTTTTGCATCTAAACCATCTATTATATCATTATTTTGTGGATAAATTAGCCGATAAAGTATCATTACAATCAAATGTATGTGTAAATGTATTTTTTCCTAATTTACCATGAATATATCTATTTTTAAATAAATGTGACCTATGCACTCATTTGCATTTTTTTGATTAGTGCATATTTACCACTTTGGGGGAACAAATCCCTATCAAAAAAATGGGGAGACAAAAGCTCTCGTAAAGTTGTGCTCAAGGAAATACGAACCCCTGACTTGCTGCATGCAAGTGCACACTTTTAACTGCCCAATCGTATTCACCTATTTATTTTTTATTGGTATTTTTATACACTACGATAAATGATATTACAATCAAACCCTTTCAGAACCCTCACACCATAGAGGCAATCTCCCTAAAATGAGAATCCGTAAAACCTCACTTTTTCCAGGAGGACAATACAAATATTCCTCCTGCTTGTAGCAGGTTTCAATCCTACACCAACATTATGAACGACAGTTGCATTGCCTTAATGGCGTTGTATGCCCTTATTTGACTTGTATGAAACTTGATTTGTTACCTAAAAATTATATTAAATTATATTGAATAAATTAAATTTGGACCACAATTTTATATGTTATGTTGCACTTGGGGTGTTTTTTTGACAAAACAAAAACCCTGGAGTCTCCCTCAATCCTAGTTCTCCAGCAAATCTTAGGCAAACTGGTATGGATGAGATTCACCGGAGGATGCCGAAGCCAAATTTAAATCTTTATAAGGAATGTTAGATATACAAAAAGGTAGGTATTCAGCCCACGTCCTTTCAGGAATGTACACAGAGGATGAATATTCAGCTAACCTATGAGCAGCCTAGTTGGCAGTTCTATATATATAGGTAAATTTACAAAATTCAAAACCAGCTTTCAGTGTCCGAGTCCTCAACAAAGTTCCCACCTGTGACCAAACTATTGCTTAATCATTAAGAAAGCTCATTACTAGTAGAGAATCACACTCTACTTAGATCCTAGAATATCCCATTTCGTTTGCCCATATTAAGGTTTTTAAAACCGCTGCTGCTTCCATATAAAGTGGATCCAGCAGACCTGTTGGATTCCATATTTTTGCTACAAACACATGCCCCTGATCATCTCTAGCTATGGCACCCAATCCCATACAGTTTGCATTCAAAAGTAAACCTGCATCAACAATTATTTTAATTATGCCATTCTCTAGGGGATGCCACGTTGCTGACTCTCTAATATTGAAAGATTGAGGTATATAGCATTCTAGACGTGTTCAAAAAATGAATATATCTGACTACACGACTTGGAACATCCTTCCAATCATTATTCCATCCTTCAAAGAGAGCTTTGTTCCTAATCTGCCACATTCGCCAATAAGAACAAAAAAAAGATCAATGGATACCTATTCTTTTTGCTACAAAGATATTGAATTGTACCTTCCAGATCACCATTTAGATGTGCAAAAAAAAGACTGAGCAGCCGAATATCCAAAGCACATCTGCTTACTACGCAACCACCAAGAAGATGTCCTTCCGTCTCCTCTCCCACATTGCAGAAATGGCATCTAGCATCAGCCACCATACCTTGCCAAGTTCCCTCTTGTAGGTAAGGAATTGGTAATTAGGCTCCAGCTAAAGATAATGATTTTTTTTTTTTTGGGATTTTTAGCTTCTAACTATCTTCAAAGAAAGTCACATCCCTTGCCCAAGTAACTCTGTCTTCCCCATGGTCATGTACTTGGAGAGCTAACTTATAGGCCGATTTAACGCCAAAGCATCCATTGTGTTCAAGCGCCCAATATTTCTTATCTCCTCAATGCCAGCTAGAATGGGTGTATTTGAAACTACCTTCCACACCTCCATTCCCACAGCCCTAATAACCGCATATTCCTTACATATCATATTTGGCAAGTCCACAAACTCTCAAACTTTGCTATCATCATGAATTTCAATTGGTAAAAGGCCACCCTTCCTTAACACAGAAGATGTACACCAATTGCCAAAAAAGCAGATCCCTCTACTATTCCCTAATCTCCATTTACTTCCCAGATTCAGAAGGTGGATGGCCTTATGAATACTTCTCTAAGTATAAGATGTATCTGCCTTGAGTCGGTAGTTGCATATTTTCATATGGCTTCGTTCGGGAAGTATCTAGCTTTCTACAATTTGTACACCAAAGATTCCTGATTTGTATACAATCTCCAAGCTTGTTTGGCTAACATAGCCAAGTTAAACTCTTCAAGCTTTCTGAAACCCAAGCCGCCCTTCTCCACTAGGTTACACAATTTGTTCCAAGCTACTTAAGAAGTCTTCCTTCTTTATCCTTTCCCCCACCAAATTGCATAAACCTCTTAGCAGTTCAAAAAGATTCATGGTGTGGGAAGGAATGGCTTGAGCCACAACTTTAAGACTTCCTTCCTGCCCCATGAGAGGAGTTTACTCTTCCAGCTTAGCGTTTTCTTCCATATTCTCTCTATCATGAACTTAAAAGTTTCAGCCTTTGCTCTTCCCACCCAAGCAGGCAGCCTTAGATAACTTCCAATAACTCTATCTCTTGATCCCAAAGCAGACTCAATTCTATGTTTGGTTTCTTGCCTCGTATTTCTGCTGAATAGGAATCTTGTCTTACTAATATTCACCATCTGACTTAAGGACTTCTCATATATGATGATCAGCTACTGCAGCATTGCCATCTCCCTTCTATTTGCCTTCAAGAATAGGATCACATCATCTGCAAAAAATAAATGGGTTAGTAAGGGGCCCCTATAGTATAACTTGATACCATTTAGTAAACCTCTGGCATGGAAATTCTTTAGTAAGGCCGACAATCCATTCGCGCAAAGTATGAACAGATAGGGAGATAATGGGTCTCCCTGTCTGATCCCACAACTAGCCATGAAGTATCCCGTCTTTTCCCCATTTATGTTCACTCTGAACTTCGCAATTGATACACAACATTGTATCCAATTTATCCACCTATCACAAAAATTCATCCTCCTCGTAATCTGGCAGTTTACATGATCATATGCCTTTGCCAAGTCGAGCTTAACTGCCATCTCCTCCTCTTGAGTTCCTCTTCTTCTCCTCAGCACATGTATTGCTTCATAAGTTAGGATAATATTATCTGTAATCAAATGCCTCGGAAAAAAAGCACTTTGATTACTCGATATCATATTGTCCAAAAAACTTCTTCAACCTATTTGCAAAGACCTTAGCCAAACTTTTATAGGTGACATTGCATAAGCTAATAGGTCTGACAGATTTATGACCCCTTGCTTCTTTGGAATGAGGATAATTTTTGTTTCATTGATTTCCATCATCATGTTCCTCTGCAATTGAAGGGATTTAGCCTCTAAGAAACTAGCTTGGAAAGTGCCTTTTTAATTGATTGCCAGTGTTGTTGGAAGAAACCCACCGACATACCATCCGAACCGGGGCTTTTATTGGGTTCATATCTTCCACAGCCCACTAGACCTCCTTCATGGTCAAGGGACTAGTTAGAAATCTGTTTGTCTCTTCGAAAACACTTAGCTGAATCGTAGCAACCGCATCATCAGGGTCAGAAATAGGCTCAGTTGTATATAGTCGTCAAAAGAACTAGAAAGCCATCTCTAGTTTTTTCTGTTGGTTACTAACCATGTGGCCCATGTCCTCCTCTAACCATATGATCTGTTTTTCCTCCTCTCCAACGAATGTTTGTAGAAAAAACTTGTGTTCTGATCACCATGATTGAACTAGTTGACCTTTGATTTCTGTTTCTAGTAAATCTCCTTATCTAGCAGCAATTGGTTTATACAAACTTCACAATCCTTGATCTTTTTATCTCTCGCATTCGACGAGTTTTGGTTTTCAGACTCCTCTCTATACTGCCTTTTATTTCTCGAGCCCATTTCCTCAAATCCATGCTGCATTTTTTTTATTTTTCTTTTAATGGTACCCATTGTAATCCATTCTTCACCTCTATCAAATAACAAACTATCCTGAATAATCTGCTGCACTTCCTTGTCTCTCCCCCAAATATGTTCATATTTAAACTCCATCTTGTGTCTTTTTTTATGGCATTCCCCTCCAGGTTGAGAAGAATAGGGCAATGATCTGATACAGCCACTAATGTATGCAAAACTTTAGCGAAAGGAAATTTTCTCATCAAGTTTGTAGATGCCAATGCCCTATCAAGTCAAGCCTCAACCCTCTCAGCCCCTTTTTTCTTGTTCCTCTAAGTGAAAGATTCTCTAACAAATCCCAAATCTTGAAGACTACAGTCATTGATAACTTCACAGAAGGAAATTAATCTGCCTTCAGGTCTCCTTACCCTATAGATATATTCTCTATTGCTCGTCAATTCGTTGAAATTGCCTATAACCAGCCAGGGTTGGTTGCTCACTTGCTCCAAACCACGTAACAAATCCCAACTTTCCTTTCTCCTAATTGCCTCCGAGTTTCCACAGATGCCTGTCATTTGCCATGAGCTTCCCCTTAGATTGGTAACCTTCACATCAATGACATGTTGAGAGAAGGAAGTCACATTTATGTCCACCTCCCTATCCACAATAGGGCTAAGTCACCTATTCTTTCATCACTGTCCACCGCAAAACAGCATTCTATCTGGGTTTTTAGTCTAATTACTTCCATTTCGCCTTTCTTTCTTTTTGTCTCTATAAAAAAATTAACGTGTGAACTTCTTTCTTGACAACAACGAGCAAGTTATGAATTGTCTGCAGGTTCCCAAGTTCGCCACAACTCTAAGCTAGAATACTCGTTGTATGCGGGCTGAGAATCCCACTGAACCTCCACCTCTATCCCTGATGGATTCATAATCCATTCCCCACCCCCCCACCATTTATCTTTTCTTTGCTACATGTTCATCTGTCAACATCCCCTTTCCCCCTTCCTCATTATAACCCCCATACCCTCCTGCTCCTCTGATCCCCTTTCTGTCAACCCTTGAATCAACCCTCCCTTCGATTGTATGATTGTGTAGCCTCTCTTTCCTTCTCCAAGTGTTGCCCATTGATTCCCTGACCCTGTACCATCCATCTTTTGTTCCTTACTGCCTTCATTTCTTTTGTCTCTATGCCTTCATTGATTAACAAGTCTTTATCTCTGCACCACATCTACTTCATAGCTGTTTGTTAAGCTCGAAGCCTCCATTGAATCACCTGCTAGCTCATTTATGTTTGTTTTCCAGCCTGTAATTCCCCCAATTTCACATTGTTTTGCTTTCCCCTTTCCTTCTGGTCTTCCTTCGTGTTGTTCCTCTATCCATTTAGGAATTTGTTCTAATCCTCCTTCGTCCAGTCATCATTCTTCTATTCCTCCATTCCCCACCAGCCTCTCCTTTGCCTCCCATGAGCTATGGATCTCTTCCCCATGTACTCCCCTTAATTTTGTCAATTTCTTCTTCTCGTCTTCCCTAACCACCTGTGTACATTTGTTTGTGATCACCTCTTCCTCCGACTAGTTTTCATTTTCTCTTACCTTTCCCCTCCCCTATTTATTGTGGACTCCGATCGTATGCTCCCGGGAGCATACAGTGTTGCCTGCTCTTAGGCACATACACCTATTTTTTTTTATTTTTTTTGAAATTTTTTTACAATAGTGTTAATCTATGTGTATAAATTTTTACCATTTTTGGTGTATTTCAGATATTTATTTTTTATTTTTAAAAATCAGTGGCATTTTAGGTAATTTTAAATTACTAAAATGCCACTTATTTTAAAAAATTTGAAATAAATAGCTAAAAATCTCCAAAAATGGTAAAAATTGATACATACATTAAATACATTTAGGTTAACAAGTTCATGAAAAAATTTTGAAAAAAATTTAAAAAAATAGATATATGCGTCTGGGAGCATTGAGGCTCAATGCTCCTGAGAGCATAGGATCAACATCTGTTTATTGTTCCCTTACTGTGTTATGCTCCTTCTATCATTTTCCTCATCCCCATAATGATACCTATATCCTTCAAGGCACTTCTCCTCCCTTCCTCCTGGCTCATTCCCTCTACATCCCATTTTATAGTCTTCCCCACTTCTTCCCCCATTATAACATCATGAAAAGAGTCTTCCTTTTGTTCTATCTGCATTCCCCTTGTTATTCATTTTCCTTTTCATCGCCTACGTGGAGTTTCGGTACTTGTTTCTCCTTCTTACTCATACCCCCCTTCATTCCTGTTAGCTTGAGTTCCGATTTGAGAAAATTTCCGTATGACATCTCCTCTTCCTGTAAAACCACTTCCTTCCCTGTCAACTTCTCACATTTTCTAAAAGTGTAACCCATTACATTGCAGACATAACAAAAGGACAGTAACTTTCATATTGAAATCAAATCCATCTCTTTGATAACTCTTTACAAATAGAGTTATCAACGCTCATTTTTTACTCATTTAGAATGCTAGTTTAAGATAAATATGTAAATTTGCATAGGTTTTGCATTAGTTTTCATCACTTGTGAAACTCTTACATGTAGTGTTTTCATGCATTTTACGTTGTATCTAGTTAAAGTTTATCTTATTTTAATTATTTTAATTTCATTTAATCATTTAGGAATGCATTTACTTCTTTTTACTCTTTTATTATAGGAAAAGGAGAGCAATTCTTATGTAATTTCAAGCCAAAAAGAGGATGAAATGAGGAATACTGCTTGAAGCTATCAAATTGCGCAATGTTGTCTCTAACAGCATGGAGGCCGCTGCCACGAATTTAATCACCTTAAGCAGCTTTACACTGCCATTGTCCAATAGCATGGAAGTTGTGGCCACAAAGGCATGCATGTGTAAATGTCCACGTGGGCGAGCTCCAAATCAAATGGGATATAAATATATCTCTTAGGGTTTGTTAAGCATAACTTAAAGGGGTCGTGATTGCTGAGAAAGGAGGAGAAAAACCAAGGCTTTAAGTTAGGAGAGAAGAGCAAGTGGAGATACAAGCTGTCATTACAAATTCATTGAGTTTCTTCTCCTCTTCTCATCTCTCTCTTCATTTTTGTTATTCTTCTTGCTTGAGATGATTGTAAACTTGATTTTAATACGAATTGAAGTCATGTTTATAAGCTGAATCTTTCTATGGTAGGAGATATGTAGGATTTGATGATTAACAACTCAATTTGAGAATATTTTGGATACTAATGTGGTTTATTAAACTTGGTTAAAGGCTAAAGACTTAGAATTCGGAACCTGGCAGACCAAGTTGCAAAGCCAAGTCGACTTAGCTATCGACTTGAGTGAAGTTGATACCCAAGTCAACCTCAAGATCAACTTCAAGTGGGCAAATCTTCTAGCATTGAATTTGGGACCCAAGACAGGCGAAGTCACAGTCAAAGTCGACTCCACTTGCCACTTGGGTGAAGTCGCAAACTTAAGTCAACTCCAAGATCGACTTCTAATGATCAATTCCTTCCAGCATTGATATTGGGGTAGGAGACAGGTGAAGTCACAGCCAAAGTCGACTCACATGTGACTTGAGTAAAGTTGAACCCCAAGTTGACCCAGACATCCAACTTGAGTCAAGCTGAAGACCAAGGCAGTCCATACAAGCAAATATCCAAAATGGAACCATTCAAGATGGTATATTATTAAAAGGACAGTTTTTAATTGCATTTTTGGACTGCAAATTCAAGGAAGGTGAATCATTTTAAGATCAAAGCCATGAAAATAAAGCCTTCAAAAGAAGATGAACAAGTCAATTTCCAAGATTAAGCACTTAAGATAAAGGGTACTATTGGAAGAACAGGACATGAGATGAATAATAGGCAACAAGGATCACTTTCAAAAGAATTCTAGTTCCAAATATGCATATAAGAAAGTGAAGTCGCACACGAAGTTGACTTCACCTGCGAATTGGTTCAGGTCCAAGACCAAGTCGACCTGAAGTAGAACTTGAAGCCAAGCTGAAGACCGAAGTCGTAACTAAAGTCAACTCCAGTCTGCGACTTAGGTGAAGTTGCATCCGAAGTCGACTCCATGTGCGACTTGGCTCGCAACGGTCGAAAAAATTCGAACGTTGGCAGATTAAATACGCGTTACCTACCTCTAAACGTTCGAATTTACTCCACCATTATAAAAGAGCATTCAAGAGGACGTGCTAGAGGTTAAAAAAAGTATTCATTGTATTCACCTTCCACCCTCTAAGCATTAAGTGATCCACACCAAACTTCAAGTGAAAAACTTTGCTCCAACTTGCTGAAAGCTACATCACTGATCAAATCATTCTCTTAATAAGTTCTTTCACGAGCTGAAATCTGCCTAAACAACTTGTAAAGAGTAGTTTTTTTTATTTGATTCATTATTTATATTTGATACTTGGTTTGATATTAGTGATTGGAACCAAGTAAAAGCAAAGTAGCATTGTGACATGAGTGTGACTCGTCACCTACTTATGTTGTGTTTTGTGCAAGCCTTTTAGAGCTGGAATCTAGAAGAGAGCTGTTGCTCTAGTTGTATTTGATAATACATTAGTGGAACCCAAGTCACAATGGGTGTGAGCTTGAAAGAGTGGAGTAGGGAAGGTTGTCCGAACCACTATAAAAACTGTGTCTACTGCTATGGCTTGCTTATTTATTTTTATTGTTTTATTTCTCTCCATATTTTTTGTTTGTTTCATTAAGGGGATAAAACTAAACAGGGAGAAAGTTTCTATTTAAGTGAAAATTTTAAAATACTCAATTTACCTCTCTCCTCTTGGGTAATAGCCATAAACTTGGGACCAACAACCCTTATATATCATACTTAATGCATTTACAAGCTTTGCAATCTTGTAGATGAATTTAATATCCAAATCTATGCTTGAAAAAGTGAGATTTGAATGAGATCCATATAAAAGGCACAAGTCTTCCAGCTTTTGTTTGTGTTGGATATTAATATGGATAGGAATATACCTATTAACCCTATGTAATCTTGATTAAGTTATGTGATTATCAACCTTGTTTCACTTAGGTGCATGGGAACATAGCAAATAACTAAAACTTGGTTAGATCGTTGATAATCCGTAATTAATAATATATTTCGTGAGCATCTTATACCAATTTGATGGTAATTAATTAAGTTTAATGTGAAATTTGTGTTAAAATATGTTTTTGCAACATTTGGGGCATTAAATATTAATTTCAAGTTATTTAAATAAATTTTTTAATCTTTTGGCTTGAAATTATATTTTTATTTGTTGTCATAAAATCAAATATGTTTGATATTAAAAATAATTATTTTGGGCTTCAAATAATTTCAATTTATCACCTGTTTACTAGATGAGTTAATAATTTAAATAGGTTAGCATGCAAACCATCAAACCGTCCATTTCAGTGGGGCCCACCAGATTTTAAGCACACCAAAAATCTAGCAAGCTAAATCCCAGCTGTCCAACATGCTGTCCACATATTAACGTCTAATCCACGCAGATTAATTCAAGGACATCCAGCTATTTTCGATTACAAGATCTAGCCAAATCAGCGGCTCCAAATGCAGCAGCAATCCATCCTAGATCAAGGCCCACCACCTTATAAATCAACACAGTTCAAAAGTTGTCCACCACCTGAAATTCAAATTGCCAACCATCCGGATTTTTTATCATGTTATTTTCAGCAGCTTTTAAATCCAGCCGTTCCATTCAAGGCAGAAATTAAGCAGCTAAATCATGCAGAACAACTAAATCCAGCCGTCCAGCTGGTTGGATGCAGATTAAGTCCACCCAATCATCCCATCACAATCGTCCATTATTTTTATTCCAACGGTCCAAATATCAAGATCCAGCCGTCCAGTTAATATGCATCCAGATGCCTATTTCCAAGCCAAACCATTCATGTCCAAGACCACATATTCAGCAGAAAATCCACCACCTCCAAATCATGATGTGTCTAAGCTAGTTGTCCAGATTCAAGCATGCAACGTCCAGATATTTCCAAAGCAATCTTCAGTCATCAAGCCGTCCAGGTGGAAGATTTTTAACGTAAAAATTCTCAACATATTTCAAACAGATTTCGAAGAGTGGATTGAGTGTGCTAATGGGAAAAAAATGCAGGTTTTGCATCTCTTTAAAAAGGGGTTAAAGCCAAGTTTTTTGGGGGAGGAAAATTTTGGACGACAGAAATTTAGAGCAGAAAATGGAGAGAGAAAATCGAGAGAGCAAGGGATGGAGTGAAGGTGGAGGGCACAAGGCAAGAGGTGGAACGACGAGTTGCGTGGAACGGTCAACACACCATCGAGGCTTCAAACCAATAAGCTTTTTTATCTCTTTTTCTTTTTAATTTTAATTGCCTTGTTTAAGATGTATTTGAATTTTAATTTTATTTCGGACTTAAACATACTCAACTGAGCCCAAAATCTAGGATTTATGATATAACATGCGTACAGTGTAGCATGGTGTATGGTTTTAATTTATTTATGATGGATATTATTGTTAATTTAATATTTTGTGATTTTAATGCTTGCTTTGTACATAGGCCCGTACTTTGACATGATTCCATATATTAGGTAATGGAACTAAAAGGTAAAAATTTGATATACGATGATCAAGATATTAAGCCTGAAAATCTAAAACCATGAGAATAGACATAATGACCTTGAGGAATTCCATGAACAAGCTACAGAACTTAATGGATTCTAATTAACGTAATCCATGAGAATAGGTAGTTAAGAAAATTAGGGTACGCCTTGTAGGTTTCGAGAAAAGACGCAAGGATAAATTAGGGTTTGTTCTCCTTTAACAAACAATATTTGGATTAAATAATTATACCACTACCCGTTGCAAAAGACACATGTGAAACTCTAGACTTAGGTATTCACATCCTTATTTTCTACTACTCATTCTATTTTTTAATTTTTCACTTTTCTACTTTTTATTCCATTTTATTTACTTTATTTTCTTTATATTTGACACGAAAACATTTAAAAGTAAAATTTATAGCCCTGAATTCTCTATGGATCGATATTTTATATACTGCAATCTACGACCCATGCACTTACGATGAGATTGCGAACAGTTGCATGTGTTAGAAGACATATATAAATGTAAATGAACCTAAATTAATAATCTCCGCACAACTAACTTAAATAGGACCAAAATGACATAGATATGAGACAACGAATTTATATTCCCACTTGCATATAACCTTCAAATGACTCTCCCATCATTTTCCCAATTTTACTTTGTCAACAATGAATGGAATGTAAACAATTTGCATTTAGATAGGGGATTTGAAGAGCATTACCTTATCGACCCTAATAGGAGCAAAGATTTCTTCAATAATCACCAACGGTCTATCGTAAATCCACGACCATAGTTAAGAGTGATAAGAAAAAGAATGTTATCTATTTCTGTGAAAACTATTTTTCCTTTTACTTTTCATACTCTTCTCATAGTGGATTTCATAACCTCCCAATTGTAATTTTTCCTTGTCCATACTGAACATAGCAATGTTGGCTTTTCACCTAGGTTAATTCCTCTGCACTTCTTGACCCCAATCTTCAGAGTATGCATTTCATCACCCAATAGGTCACATCTGCCCTTGATGTCATCGTTGAAGCTCAATTTATGCTCCCTATAATCCTTACCGCTACTCCAGTGGGAAGAAAAGCTCAAACTCTGCTCAAGACCCCCACACTTCACCCTCTCTGAAAAACAGTCACGTACCCTTAGAGAGAAAGTGGAAGGAATATTTGCTAGGGATTGCAATCGCCAAACAGAAATAAGAGCCCCATTTCCCTAGATTCTTAGTAAGAATGTTTTAAAGACTCCACTTGAGGTGATTTTATGACACTTATCTTCATTTTGCATTAAATGCAAGGCATTATTGAATGTGCTAAGTATACCTACCACCCTTTGCCCTACCATGTGATTAGCATAAGTTCGAATGACAGTTGGGGCATTTCTTCCTCATTATCATTTGAGAGATATGTATCACTATTTCTTTGGTGGAGTTGTGTCTCTGGTAGAATGAAAATACTTAAATAAATATAAATAATTAGTATTTTATGTGAAATTATTTATTTAGTCAATTAATATAGTTTTTGATTTATGATAGAAATTTTAGACTTAAACTTCTTGATTTGAATATAAATAAAAATCAAGAGAATTCAGTGTGTTTGATTTTAGCAAATATAAACAGATTGAGGAACAATCAAAACAAAATTTTAAACTCAAATAATAATGATCCAAAACGACACGGCTAGTCAAAATATGTAATTATTAAGCTAATTCATATGGAAAGTTTTCATAAAGTATCTGGAGAATATTGGAAATCTAATCGGATACAAATAGGCTGCCAAAATTCTGTATGATCAAGGGAGGGCCCACCTATGATCATATTAAGTTTTGGAGATAAATACTTATTAATTAGTAATTAATATTATGAGAATAAATTTTAGTATTTAAAATTGAATATTTATCAAATAGGGTTGAATACGATGGGGAAAACACAAATCGAAAGCAAAGTTAATAATTCAGTAATTCTATGAAATGAGCTCCAACTTAAATTAATTATTTATTAACTTGGAGCAAGTAATGTTTTAGAATTAATAAAATTTATTATAGATGATAATTTTTGAGCAATTAATTTACATAAGGAATCACATTTTAACTAAATTATAAAGTTAGGATACATGGAGGTATTCATACACTTAAAATAAAATATCATCATAAATCATGATTAGAAAATTTAATTGTAGTTAAAATACTAATGAAAGAAAAGTGTTATTTTTCAACGTAATAATCTGAATATTATAGTTAAATACAGTATGAGAATGGATTTGAGTTTACAAAAGGTAAGTAGAGCACTTTTCTTCTCTTTTTGACTTTGTATTGTGATTATGGTTACGGGTGTGAATGTTTTGGACGTTGTTATTTTCTAATTTTTAAGCAAATAAATATTATTGATTACGATGATTTATTTTGGTGCTGAGTTTGACCTTTATTTTTTTAGCATTATGCATTATGACATCAAATATATTGCTTGGTATGCTAGCATATTTATGAGTCATGACTGTAGTTGTAGATTTGTGAAGTATTGTTGTTAGACTATCGGTGACGACTATTGACATAGCCAAATTAGAGATCGAGATGTGATAACTTGGGTGACATTAGTGTAGACCTACCTATTTGAGCATTATGGATTTGGTGAGCTACAAACTTGACTTGTCTGGCTCTTATGATTTGGTTAATATTTATTGTAAATCAGTCTGGGATTGGTGGCCCTCAACTTAGTGATTGGGGCCAAAGTCATTCGTGTAATGTGGTGCGACGTGGTTGCAGCTGTGTGGAGAGCGCAACAATATATTAGTTATACCTTCATTTTGGATAAAAGTGTTTCTTGATCTACCCGTATTGTGCAAAGTGGGCCACTCGTGCTGGAATGTAGTGATGACAACTTAGGTTATACAGCGGGTCGGATTACTAGGCGAGATACTAAACCTCCCTGTTGGATTTGCGACCTTTGCTGAATTGATTTGAGAAGTTACATATTTATGATGCATTGATGCATCATTAGGAATTAGCTTACATTCCATATGGATTTAAACTTGAATTGGATTTTTGACGAACTTATATTTTGTCAACCCTTGTGCATACTATTTAGTCAAACTTTATCAATTTATATTTATATGCTCTACTTACTAAGTTTGCCCAAACTCATCCTATTTTATCTTTTTCTTTCAGATAACAGGTTGTTGTGAACTCATTTAGGAAATCAAGAGTTATCTATATTTTGATGATTAACAATCTAAATTTGAGAGTTTAAGTATACTAATATGTTTGGTGCAATGATTTTAAGTTAGATTTGGTGAGCATTAGTTTAGACTCAAAACATCCATATTTTGATGTGATAGCTTGGGTGGCATTAGTTTAGAACTACCTATCTAACATCATGGATTTGGTGGGCTGCAAATTGAATTTGTCTAACCCTTATGATTTGGTTAATATTTGTTATGAATAAGCCTATGGGACTGGTGGCCCTCAACTTAATAGTTGGGGGGCCAAAGCCATTTGCATAACGTGGTGTGGCATGACTGTAGTTGTGCGGGGAGGGCAACAGGGTATCATTTATACCTTTGATTTGGATAAATGTATTTTTTTATCTATCTATATTGCGCAAGGCGGGCCACTCGTGCTGGAATGTAGTGATGGCAACTTAAGTTGTACAGCTAGTTGGATTAGAGGGTGAGATACTGAACCTCCTTGTTGGATTTCAAACCTTTGCTGAATTGATTTGAGAAGTTACATGCTTATGATGCATTGATGCATTATTAGGCATTAGCATACATTCCATATGGATTTAAACTTGATTTGGATTTGTGATTAACTTATATTTTTTCAACCCTTGTGCATACTGTTTACTCAAAGTTCATCAATTTATATTTATATGCTCTACTTACTGAGTTTGCCCAGACTCATCCTATTTTATCTTTTTTCAGATAACAAGTTGTTGTGAACTCATTTAGCAAATCAAGAGTTATCTATGTTTTGATGATTAACAATCCAAATTTGAGAGTTTAAGGGTACTAATATGTTTAGTGCAATGATTCTGATCTAGATTATTCAAAAACAAAGTATTAGAAATCAAGTCGCAAATTCAAATTGACTCAGGCATCAATTTGAGTCAAGTCGATGCCCAAGTCCACTCTAAGATCGACTTTTACCGTTATTTTGGAGACAACACTGAAAAATGTGGATGCGTGAGTAGGCAAAGTTACAACCGAAGTCAACTTAACTAGCGACTTAGGTCAAGTAACATCCTAAGTTGACTCCAGCAGCAACTTGAGAGATTTGAAGCTACTAAAGAAGAATTCGAAGAACCTAATTCACATCCCAAGTTAGCTCTGACATGCAACTTAGATAAAGTCTAATACCAAGTCGACTTCATAATAAGAGTTGGGTTACTCAAGCATGAGAATGAAGAATTTGAAGATTCAAGCATGCAACGTACATTAAAGTTGCATACCTAAGTCAACTCTACTTCGTTCAAGTTTCACATCCAAGTCGATTTATGTATATGACTTGATGTAAAGGAATTCAAATCTTGAAGAATAGAAGTCAAATATTAACAAATGGAATTCAAACCATGAAGAGTTGAAATTCCTAGCATAAGACTGAGCAAAGGGAAACTATATCTTCAAGATCACGAGAAGACCAAATATAAATTTAGACTAAGAAGATTAAATTATGAAGACATGAAGATTCAGAGATCAAAGGTGATAAAATAGGAAAATCTGAAGTTCTAAGCACACAATATAATATGAAGTCGCAACCCAAGTCGACTTCACTTGCTACTTGAGTAAGTTCCAAACTAAGTCGACTCGAAAATAGAACTCGTGCAAAAACACAAGAAGCAAAACCTTCTGGAAGGAAAAGAGACAATTGAAGTTACACCCTAAGTTGACTCCAATATGTGCCTTGGGTGAAGTTGCATTCGAAGTCAACTGTAGTTGTGACTTAAGTCGTAACGGTCGGAAAAATTTGAATGTTGGTGTATTTAATGGGCTCCACCTGCCCTCCAAAATAATTTCACATCTATTTAAGGGATATCAAGAGGAATGATGAGGGTTAGCTAGAACATTTATTCAACTTATACTTTCCTTTCTTCAAGTAATTTATCATACATTAAGTGTTTTAAAGAGACAGACCTCACATCTTCTACTGCGAGAGCTAAAAGTCTTCAATCTTCACAAGCCACTCCAAAGTCTTCTCAAGGGCTTCAAATGCCTACAAGAATTTTGTAAAGTGTATAATATTTTATTTCATATATTCTTGTTGTATTGGGCTATGATAACTCTAAAAAAGAGTGATCAAGAGTCATTTTGGACTCATTTTTAATGCTAGTTCGAAAGAAATATGTAAACTTGTATAGGTTTTGCGTTATTTTCCATCATCTCTGCATTTCATGCATTGAGTGTACATTTCATGCATTTTTAATCAAACTCAATGAAAATCACATCATCTTAAGTTATTGTTATTACATTAGATCATTTAGGATATCATTTACTTGTTTTATATCTTTTGTTGTAGAAAAAGATGGTGCTACTTCATAGGCTTCATGCCAAAGTGATGGTAAGAAAGTTGCTTTGCAAACATCTATTGAAAAGTGGATGTAGAAAGTTGACACTCTGGCGTCAAAATCTAGTACCTCGGTGCCAGTAACCGCTAGACAGAAGATTCAAGAGAAGAACAACTCAACAATTGCCTCAGACGGCTTGGCGCTGCAGAACCAAACTCTGTACATGTGAAGTTTCACACGTGTTTCCCTCCATTTGGTAAGGGGTATAAATATTCTTTTAGGATTTCTAAAACAAAAGAGGAGGCATGAATTAGACCAATTTTTGTGGCGCCCCGAACCCAGGCGTCCACATAGTCCTTACTCCAAGATCTTGTCGATTGATAAGTGTGAATCAGGATTGTTGCCCTGATCACGCGGCGGGTTCTTAATTGGATCTCGTCCAATTTTTTTTTCATTTCTTTTTCTTTCATCATATAAACATATACTCATCATCATTCATAATGAACTTATCATAAATCATCAACTTCTCATATTATTCATAACTTCATAATTTCATACAATCTATGTCCTTTCTCATCATTTGCTATTATGGCCTACATTTATACTTCAGTAACAAAGGATTACATACCTTTGTATCTATGCTTCTTTCATCATATCACTTCCAGGCAAATCAACCTGTTCTTTTTCATCACTTGGCTTTCATCACTTGAATTTTCCCTGCACTTGTCTAAGGGGGGAAAACATGAGTCGAAACTCAATAAGCAAGCATTTTTCATTTTAAATGTATTTCTCTCCGTTTGATAGAAGACACTTACCAAGTGATCAACTATCAACGAAACAGAAACCTTTTCATAAACATAGGATGTGCAAATGCTTCCTTTCAATTCCTGACATGAACCATTGTGTGCGGGTACGCTAGCCCAGGGAATATCTCACATAGCATGGTCCAATGCGCCGGCTGTCTCCGACTTGGCCTCATCAAGGGAACCTCTCTTCCTCTTGACGCCTACATGGTTCCTACATGCATGACTTTTGATTTTCCCAGCGTTATATACCTCTTACACCAGGTAACTTGTCATTCTCATGTAGAGAATTATTTGCACCATCCCTTAAAAATATAATTTCAAATCCATGCTTTCCTTTTCAATCCATGTATGAAAATGCAATGCATTTCATTCACACATACATTCCTTCACACATAACTTTTCCTTTGCCTCCACCTCTCGGGAGGACGCCGTCGGCACACAGCCCATACGACTCGGCAATAGTGGAGAGGGATCCCTGATCCTACTTCCTCCACTAAAGCCTCTTCCTCATACATCATACATCATACATGTGCACATGTCCATGAACATAACATGATATCAATATGCCGGCATGACTTTTCATAAAACCTCATAAACATCCATCATTTCAAAACATTATAGGAATGGCCACCCTTAAACACATTTCATAAAACATTTGAGTAAACAATTTGCAATCATTTAAAACATGTTAGAAAATATATAGCTTGCTTACAATGAAACAATAAAATCACATTTTAAAAAGCTTGCTTGCTTACAATAAATCAATAAAATCACATTTTCAAAAGCTTTGCTTGCTTACAATAAATCAATAAAATCACATTTTCAAAAGCTTTGCTTGCTTACAATAAATCAATAAAATCACATTTTCAAAAGCTTTGCTTGCTTACAATGAAGTAAT
Organism: Annona cherimola; assembly: GCA_030490835.1. Lineage (NCBI taxonomy): Eukaryota > Viridiplantae > Streptophyta > Magnoliopsida > Magnoliales > Annonaceae > Annona > Annona cherimola. The sequence continues at coordinate 28,556,588 of CM059971.1, read as the reverse complement.
AAAATCATATTTTAAAAAAGTTTGCTTGCTTACAATGAAGTAATAAAATCATATTTTAAAAAAGTTTGCTTGCTTACAATGAAGTAATAAAATCATATTTTAAAAAAGTTTGCTTGCTTACCTTTGCTTTGCTTCAACCTGACTCCTTTATCCTTTCCTTTGATTTTCCTATACAAGGAAATTGGATATTTTATCCATCTATTCCATGTCTTAGCTTGCTTCCCATGTATGCTTTACGATCATATATTACCTCATTTTCATAGAGGTTTTCCTTTTATAAATACTTGGTCATTACTCATTTATATGAATTTTTATCCATAAATTCTTTAAAAATTCCATCCGTATATCCTCATAAATATACAAAAATAAATCTCAATTTTTTCCCAAAATACGCTGTTCACTGTTCATAATTACTGTTCATGTCACTGTAGCATATTACTGTTCATAATCACTGTTCACCCGAGGTTACTGTTCACAGAGACGTGGTTACTGTTCATGGGTTCCAAAAATTGACATTTTTTCCAAAAATAAAAAATATCATGACATACCTTATGCCTAGTATATCATAGGACATTTCATACATTTTGAATTTATCATCATTTACTTGGCCAAAAAAATCATTTTCTCCATATACTAAAAATTAACATAAATTCACTTAAGCATAATCCTTAATTCCAAAAATCATGAAATTAATATATCATCATTACAACATCATATTTATCATAATCATACATCCCAAATCATCATTTATCAAATTTGGAACATTATTTCCACATATCATACGCTATCTTTCCGAATGCTCCATCTTTGCTCCAAATTTTCGATGTTTCGGCATAATTCTAATTAAGCATTATAAATTTACTTATTTTCTCATGCTTAGGCATTATCTAAGCATGATTTTATCCTACTTAACATTCAAAAGACATTTGGGAAGAAATTGCTTACCCGAAGTGGAGAACTCCTCATTTCCTTCCCATTTTCTCTCTCCTTCCTTCTCTCCTTCTCTCTTTATGGCCAAAACGTGTTTTGGGGGTGGGAATGCTTGAATTGCTCAAGCTTGGAGTGCCTTTGGACGTCCACCCCTGCCCCCTATTTATACTTTTTGATTTTTCACATATTTGCAATTTACCCCCTCTTGCTTGAGGTGTGAAATTGCAAATGTGTTTTTTTCTAATTTTAAAAGGTGCATGGAGCCTTGTGCAGCCACCCTAGCTACTGTTCACGCACCCCTATGGCAGCCCTATTTTTGCCTATTTTTTTATTTATTAAAATTATTTATTTTAAGCTAATTTAATCCTAGGCATTGATCTTTGATGAGGATGGATTTGAGCCATTGGATTTAGCCCCAAAAGTCCAAGCTCCAGCAGCTTTTCATTAATTACTCATCTCTTTAATTAATTAAAATTAATCAAAAGTCAATTCTCATTAATGAAAAAGTAAAGCTACTTTTTCATTTTCAAATGACGTTTAATCTTGACCCTTGATTTGTGATTTTCATCACATCTTGGACCATTCATCATGTCCATCATCACATCTTAGCCACCCATAAAATATTTCATCTCAATCCGATGTCCGGATTGCAAAATATGAATTTTTCTTCATTTTCTTCACAAAAATCCATAAAAATCCGAAAATAATAAAAAATTCCAAAAGTGGATATTTTGTCCTTTTGTGGGAAGCTTCCTTTTTTGTCTTTTATGATTAAGTTAATCCAAAGTGATTAACTTAATATATTCCTTAATCCCACATTTACTATTCGTGCACTATTCATCCGAATTTCATGCATAATTATTTTAACCTTCATTTCCATATATTTCATATCCATCAATATATATTTCTCAAATATATTACCTAGGGTTTACAACCCTAAAGTTTTGTACACGTCTCAAAGATCGGGGTTCCACAAAGGAAGAGGAGAAAAAGATGATTTCCAAACTAGAAGTAGAGATGAAGATGAAGATCAGCTTAGAGGAGGAATTCAACTGAGTTTTATCTTCTCTTTCTCTCTATTTTCTTTATTTTTATCATTCTTCTCATGTGATATGTATTGGAACATGATTTTGATGGGAGTCTTAGTTATGTTCATGAGCTGAAACGTGTAAGGAGATGTTGTGATGATCATGTACTCCTAAAGTATGCTTGACTGATTTCTTTATGCTTGAATGAATATTTGATGTTTCTGTAACTGTGTTGTGTGAGATTTACCTTTACATATAATGTTTAATATTTTTACAAGCTTGATCAACTTGTGGATTGATGTAATAGCTAGATCTACACTTGGAAAAGTGAGATTTAGATGACATCCATATGTAAAACATAAGTTTCTAGCTGCTTGTGGTAGTTGAATGTTAACATGGATTGAAATATACCTTTTGACCCTATGTGATTTTGTTTAGGCTATATGTAATACAACCTTGTTTTACTCTGTTACATGGGAACATAGCAATTGACTAAAATATAGTTAGGTTTATATGTATTGGAAGTCATATATAAATATAAATGAACCTAGATCAGAACTCTCAACACAACTAATTAAAAAGGAACCAATTTAGCATAGTTTTGAGTCAAGGGAATGATAACACCTATTTATCTAATCATCCCTTGAAAATCTCCATTAATTGCTACCTTATCATTAGTCATTAATCATCAATTTTATAAAATTCATATGCGACTTGACAATTCATAATTGCTAAGTGAAATTATTAGTCGTGCTATAATTTAACTCTCCCTTCTTGTGGGATCGGCACTCTATTCATTCTTTATTACTTGATTGACACGTATACTCATGTTGAACGGAGCAAAATAATTAGATATATTCACAGCTCGTCAAGCTACTTCACTTAGTGTTGGAGACCAAGATCAAGTTGAGACAAATAGTATGCTGTTGAAGTGGAACTCGTTGTCTACTTATGCAATTATTGTAAAGACCCATAGAGTTATAATCTAAAAGAGAGTAGGGGCTCTAATTATAATTTTGTTAAGATAAGGGAACCCAAGACACCAGGGAGTATGTTTTTGAAAGAGTGAAGTAGAGAAGGTTGTCTCAAACCACTACAATTCTTTGTCATCTGAGCGTATTATTATTATCTCTCTATTGCTCTCTATTACTCTCCATGTTTTCATTTAAGGGGACTAATCTCATAAGGGGTTAAAGTTTTAAAGTATTAAAGTATTAAAGAATTTTTAAAGAATCCAATTCAGAAGTATGTCTATGAAGACTAACAAGGGTTGGTGCTCTAGATGAGGCTAGACCTTGATGAATCTAGACTAGAATTATTTATTTTGGTTGATTAGTAGAAAAGTGAAGAATGTATTTTATGAATTTAATCATTTGGATCTAATTTAATGTGAATTCAGTGAAACACCTAGTTTATGATGCTCTAATAAATTTTATTATTGCGCCTGTGAATGTTCTCCCATTATCATTAATCTTGAACTTTAGTAGCAACTATCGACTTCGTTGGCAGAGCGTTACAAAAAAAACACCAACCTAATCATGAGCTATTAAGTTTGCATTAGTTTGGATCGAAGTTGTTTTTCTGCAAGGAAAGCTACAAACTACATCTTTTAATATCTTTATAAAGACAACAATTTATTCATAATATAACATATATTGTACTTTTTTCATTTTTCTATTTTCCATTTTAGGTAAAGGGTAAAATGGTTCATTAATGAGGCACCAAAATATTAGTTTATCAGAGAAATTAGGAAAGGTTATGGAATTTCTCATTTCATTAATGGTGGGAAATTTTTAGGTTTGTAATGTAACCATTTGTTAGAGTCAGATCAATAGCTTGTGCATCTAAAGGCAACAAAATGACCACACTTTTGAAATTATTATGGAAGTTGTTAAGAAATATTCTAATCATTTTCATTACCAAAAGAATATAGCCTAACACCTAAAATGGATTGCAATAGGCTCTACCTCAAGGCCCTTTAGAAGTGCAACTCAGACTCATGAAGCTTATATTTGACTCAACAATTCGTACTCTTGAAGTTTTAATCGTATTTATGTAAAGAGTTTGATCCAGTGCATCGAGTGGACTGATCCATTTTTTAATTTTTTTAAAATTTATTTATACGATTATTTAGGCCCATGCATGAAGATTACATATACACTTTTTAATTTTCATATGTATTGATTTTATTTAATATATTTTTTGAATTTTAGAAATAAAAGAATTCTACTTTTCATGTGCATGTGCACATGAAAAATGGATTTTATATTATTAAATAAAATTAATAAATGACAAAGTTATAAATAAAAAATACATACTTTTTTATGTATAAGAAGTATATACTTAGGCCCACACGATGATAAAAAAATTAGAAAAAATAAAGAAATGGGAAAAATACTTCTATAGTAATGATTGCATTTAAAAATTTCAGTGTTGTTGTCCTAATTTAGCCTAATTTGATGATTATATCAAACACATGTCATCTCCCATTTGCATTGAAATTAAGAAAGAGCACTAGACTACTAGGAACGATCCGGTATAATTTCCTGGAATGAAAGTTTATGCAGAATCAAGGTAAAATTCGGGGGTGTGCCTGTAATTTGTCCTATTTTGTAACATAAATAATATAAAACTATAGATGCAAAAATAATATTTAAATTTGGGGCTTGATCATTTTAGACTGGTGTAAAAAATATGTTTTTTATTTTTTTTATCAAACAATTAATTTAAATATATTTAATCTATAAACCAATCAGAGATGTATATAAATTGTTTTGGATTTTAAACATAGGAGTAATTTACTGATCAACTAAAGCTAATAGTAGACCTAGATTAATAATTTGTAAAAAAATAAAAATATATGTTTTCTGCTGTCAGCAAATGCCCTCGTTTGTCCCTCGGCACAAATGATCAGTTAAAATTTTATGTATGTAACATATCTATGTAGCTATGAGAAATGATAAATAGTATTTAAATTGGGGGTCTAATCATTTTAGAATGGTACAAAAACATAATTTTTATTTTTTTTATCAAACAATTAATTTAAATGTATTTAGAAGGTATTTGTTTACACCAAAAATTTTTCAAAGTAAAACTTTTCAACTCATAATTTTTCACTCGCCACAACTATCTAATTTTTTAATTATTTATTCACTTTTTCTTATATAACTACTCTACTTTTTAATCATATAAAACTACCTTATACATTTAGGGGTTGTTTGGATACGAAGAAAACTTTTCCCGTCGTTTAAAACTTTTCAAATACTTACTGCTATTAATAAAGGATGTCATATCAAGTGCTAGGACCGGAAGAAAAATAGCGGAAAAAATCCATTTTTCATGGATTCAAGAGCGCGGGAATAGCAATGAGAAGTCTAGCTGTATTGGCCGTACATTTACACAAGCTTTGACCAACCGTACTAGCAACACATTCAGCCATACTTGACATTTTTTAACAAATAAAAAACGTCAAAAAGTTTTCTTCGTATCCAAACAGCCCCTTAACCTATCGATTTTATCTTTTTTTACTTTACTCCACATCATCACCCCTACTATATCATATCATTTTCTTTTGTTTCAAAAAATTTTACATCTAAATTTTTTATCAAAAGTTTTATTACTTCCTAAACCACTCTTACTAGATAAACCAATTAAAGATATAGATATGAGAAATCTGTATGGTCTTCGAGTCAAAAACTTTCGGGTTTATTTCAACCTTAACCCGAAACTCACTTTACAATTTCACATACATATATACAGGGTTTGCAGAAGCAAGCACATGCTTGCCCCACGATTAGATCCCATCAAAAGGCATATGCCACAATTTATCATGACCCATTCAAGATACTGATGATCACACCCAACCTCCAAGCATACTTGCAAAAGGTAAATTGACAAAACTGCTCCTATTTGTGTTTTTCTAAGAGTACAAACATTTGTAAAAGTGCAGTCCCAAATCGAAAAGACATGGGTCCAAAGTCGTTGGATGTCGCTTCTATTTAATTTAAAATTATATGAGAAGGCTGCGTGGATCTAGAGAAACACAACTAATCCCTAAGCTTAAAGCTGGACTTCAGCTGACTTTTTAGTTTTATTAAACAAAAATTCACAGCTGTAATCAAAAGTATAGGAATGATGTGGTATAACAGGAATAAAGTAAGACTAAACAGGATAGTTACCTAATAAACGGATTGAAATACTGGATAAAAATAGAAAAAAGTAATATAATTAAGTAATTAAGATGTCAAATTATTATTTAAAGATGTGCAAAGAGTCACGGGAGAATTTGATTCCCACCCATACTCTTCACCAAACAAAGCCATAACATAATAAGCTAAGATTTTATAGGCTCAAATGCACTTGAACAAAGCAATTGCGTGAAATCAGTTATATTGAATATTTCATTATATAACTTATAATTATAACTTATTTAGAAGAGAGAAATGGAATTTTTTAAGGGATTTTCATTTCCAATAGGACTAAAGGGGTGATGACTTTTTATTTCTTTCCCAGGAGGAGCCTTGTAATGCCCTGCCGACAAAGTCAACATTTACTACTAAAGTACAGGATCAATGATAATGGGAGAACATACATAGGTACAATGATAGAACTCATTAGGTCGTCAAAAACCAAGTATCTTACTAAATTCAAATTAAAGTAGATCCAAATGATTAAGTTCATAGAATACATACTTCACATCTTTACTACATTGCTCTTAAAGAATTTGTCAAGTCTTAGCCTCATCTGATACACCACTCCCATATTGGCCTCCACCCACATACATATTATTTAATAAAATACGATGAGTCCGGGAAAACTTAGTAAGTAGAGCATATAAATGTAAACTGGCAAAACTTGAGTAAACAATATGCATAGGGGCTAACAAAATATGAATTAAATCACAGATCCAAATTAGATTTGAATCAATAAAAAACATATGTGAATGCCCAAGCATGCATCAATGCATCAAACATATGTCATTTCTCCAATCCATCCAACAAGGTCTCAAATTCAACAGGGAGGTTCGGTATCTCACTCTGTAATCTAACCCGCTGCACAACCTAGGTTACCATCACTAAATCCCAGCATGAGTGGCCAACATTGCACAATACGGATAGATAAAAAAATGCCTTTATCCAAATCGGAGGTGTAATTGATACCGTGCTGCACTCACTACACAGCCATAGCTATGCCATACCACATTACGTGAACAACTCTGGCCTCAACCATTACATTGATGGCCACCAGTCCCACGAATTAAGTTACAATATACATTATTCAAATCACAAGGGCTAAACAACCAGGTCTGTAGCCCACTAAATCCATACGATCAGGCAAGTAATTCTAAACCAATGTCACCCAACCAATGGCAACATATGCCAACGTCATAATGCATAATGCTAGCATGAATAAAAGCCAACCTTGGCATCACAATAAATAATCATGACCAATAAAATTTATTCATTCAAAAATTATAAAATAATGGCATCCAAAACGTTCATGCCCGTGATTAGCATTACAATACAAAATTTAAAAAAACAAAAAGAGAAAAGAGTTCTACTTACTTTGTGCAAATCTTGGAACCATTCTTATATTGTATTTTGCTATAATGCATAAATCATCACACTTAAAAACAACACTTTTCTTTCATTCAAATTTTAACTTAGTTTAACTTTTCTAATCATGATTTAGCATGATATTCCTTCCTAAGATATATGGATACCTCTATGTATCCTAATTTTTATGCTTTTGTCAACATGCAGCTTATTGTATAAATTAAATTATTCCAAAGTCATCATTTATAATAAATTTTATTAATTCTAAAACATTTGTTGCTCCAAGTTAATAAAATAATTAATTTGAGTTGGAACTTATTTCACAAAATTGCCAAATTCTCTTCTATATTGTATGTTTTGCATCATATTCAACCTTATCTTATAAATATTCAATTTTATCTATTAAAAATATTCTTATTTTATTAATTACTAAATAATAATCAGTTGAACTCCAAAACTTAATATGATCACAGGTGGATCACATTAACTTTCAACGGTCTATTTATATCCAATTTAATTTTCAATATTTTTAAAATATTCAATAAAAACTTTCCACATGAATAAACTCAATAATTACATATTTTAACTAACTATTTCAATTTGGATAATTATTATTTAAGTTTCAAATTTTTTTTATTATTCCTCACTGGCTAAAATCAGATACACTACGATTTCTTAATTTTTATTTATAACAAAATTAAAGTGTTTAAGTCTGAAATTTCTATCATACATCAATAACTACATAAATTAACCAAAATAAATATTTTCAGTACAAAATATTAAGTATTTATATTTATTTATTTATTTTTATTCTGCTAGACAGGGTTATGAGTTTAGGGGTGGTTCGAATCACATTAATTATTACCCATATTTACATAATTCAAAAATTAATTTTTATTTTTGCTAAGTGATATGCAAAATATATTCTATATCATATAAAATTTTCAGCCTCAATTTTGTTGTATAAAAAGTATTAAAAATCAATTAGCATAGCCGATCCTGATAGCCATTCTACCTTATTTAAGCTGATCTTCTAAGATTTGTAATTTACAATATACTAAACATTTTAAGACAAAATTTGGTAGTTACGGACAATATAAAGAGTTCTCAATAAAATTTTCATACTAAAAGGAGTTCGTTTACTATTTTTTTATATTTTTCATTTCCATTTCAGATGTACTACATAAGTTATATAAGGTAACTTATAAATCAGTGTAATTGTTAATCGAATCCACTAATTACAATTATAATCATATTTGTAACACATATATCATAGAAAATAACTTATTTAGTCTTAATCCAATGAGTTAGATATGAAAAATATAGTTTTAATTAAATCTTTAACGGTTTAGATCAACTTATCGCCATTTTTACTAATGTAGGCATTATTGAGATAGATTTGCAAATGCTCAAATCTAATCATTCATTCATCAATGTATCCAGACGTGATCTATAATAATATTTTTTATGTAAAACTAACTTTTACAGACATCTAACGGTTTCGATCATCCAAATTATACATAGAATCATAGATTCAATAGTTGAGGTCATCTTCTTGCTGTCCAATAGTATATGATATGTTTGGGCCCACTTTGATCACAAATTTTGCGTAGGATTTGTCCCAAATAATAGCTCCTGATCATGGCCATGTCCAAGTACTAAAAATTTCTAATTTTTATATTCAAATCGACCTCCATCAGATTTAATAAATCTGCTTTCTATGAACATCAACTACCTTCAAATCCAAAACTTTTTCCACAAATTCAATGGTGTAAATTGATCAGTACCCTTGATCCTTGCTTAATTTAGAAAGTAGGACATAAACTAAATAATAACTAACCTTGATGATGTTGATTGATGGTTCGGATTAACTTGATCCAAGCTCCATCCTCTCCTCCCCCCTCTCTCCCCTCTCCATTTCCATGTAAGGTGGTGTGTAAGTTGTAGAGATTTTTCAGCAAAGGGGGTAGATAAACAGCCACCTCATTTATCTAATTTATGTTTTTAGTTAATTATTTAATTATTTTGGCTAAAAACAAGCCATATGCCCATTTCTAGAAAATTGACTTTTATAATTTTTACTCCACATGGCCTACATTGCTAGATTTATTTTTTATTTTACAATTTGGAACACTTTCTTGCTATTTATTATGTCCCCCCAAGTTGCTAAAATTTGCAATTTCACACCCAATTTGTTGTAAAATATCAGAATGCCCACTTTTTGCTTCAAAACCTTCCCAAATTGATAGTAATGACATACTTGAACATATTCTACATATTGATAGAAAAATTCAAATTTCGAAACATGAATTATCATAAAAAAATTTTAAAAAATATTTATTATGTACACATATTTGCAAAAATATAAATTCTCTTCCAAATTTAAAATAGGGAGTTTACAAGTTTGAAGCTTTGGTCAAGGGAATTTTCGACATGTAATTTTTATGTGCACCATTTTCAATTGCGTTGCAAAAGGATGAAACTCAAGGTTATTTTTGTAGACAATGAAATTACGACGTTAAATCACAATTAAAGAAAGTTACCGATTTATTTTTGCAAATAACCCATTTAATTATTATGTTTTATTAATAAATTTATTATTTACATTTTGTTACTATTATCAAGTTAATTTCTTCATTTAGATTTAAGACTTAAAATTATTATATTGAAGTTAATACTTTAAATATTAGATATTTTATATTTTTTTCAATTTGGTCTAGTTTTTAAACTCAATTAATATTTTTAAGCCTTTTTATTCCTCCATATTTATATTATTCTTTTTATTTCCTAATTAATAAAATCTTATTAATCTGCATATATTCTACATAAATTGTTGATATTCTTGCTCCAACCAGTTTTCCCAGAAGGTTGAACTAATTGGATGCCCAATTATGACAACATTACATTTTATCGCATAAGTGTATCATATTTTTTGGAGCCAACGTCTGGCCTAAGTACCCTCCTCTATCTATTGTTTCAATCCTTGTAGAATTATTTTCATATTAGGTTGTTTCTATAAAAAAAATTCTCATTTTTAGATGAAGACTATTGGCTCACACTCAACAAGGACGAGTATTATGGTGGAACCAAATTACGATGCTTGTAATGAGAAGATGGAGGATTAAGATAATTTTTTGGCAATTGTCCTACCATTCGTGATCTGTTTAAGGTATTTGATCCAAGCTCCATTACTTGTAATGTAATTATGGGTATTTGTTATTAACAAGAATGGGTGAGAAAACGAAGGAGTATTGATATGTTAGATGCTTTGGCAATTGAGAAATAAGGGGGAGTGAATGGGATTTCTATAATGAAGTCACTACTAGGATGAAGTAATTAACTCCCATCACTTGCTTGGGAGCAACATTCTAGCATACTAATTTTGCTGCAAGATGGACATAGGCATATGTAGGTCACGTGAGATAAATATAGATGCAAGAAGGAGAGGTGGGAGTTACTCCACTTACTATGTCGATATCGTAAAAGACTCCATCGGTAAATTTATATCAACCCGATGTTGAGCATCGATCGGAATTTGGGATACATTGATGATTGAAGCTCAAGCTATGCTACTTGGGATGAAATGGATGTCCGAACTAAAAGCTAAGCCTGGTGTTTTATCCTATGTAGAGTTTGTCATTAGAGAAATCAAATCTCAAGAGGCACAATTTGAGATGATTTCACATGCCCATAAGGTTAGAACTGAAAACCAACCTACCCATGAGCTGTTAAGTTCGTAGTGGTTTGGATTGAAGTTGTATTTGGTAAGGAAAGCCACATACTGCATCTTGTAATATCTCCGAAAAAACAATGATTTATTGGAGTATTCTTTGTCATTTTCCCCTTTTGCCATTTTGAGGAAAGGTTAAAATGATTTTTAATGAGGCAACAAAATTCATTTACGATGATAATATTACACATTTGACGTCTTCAATTATTCAAGACCAATACCATTCATAAAATTTTATGGTATTATATAAAAAAAGCATATGCCACAATTTATCACGACCCATTTCACATATCCATAGTCACACCCAACCTCCAAGAATACTTGCAATGGGTAAATTGACAAAAGTACCCCTATTCTTGTTTTCCTAAAAATACAAACATTTGTAACGGCGCTGTCCCAAATCAAAAAGCTATGGGTTGGAGTCATTGAGTGCTGCTTCTATTTAATTTAAAATTATATAAGAAGGCTACAGCAATTTGGAGAAACACAACCAATCCCTAAGCTTATTTTCAAAGCTGGCCTTTAGATGACTTTTATCAAACCTAAATTCATAGGCACCATTTTGTAATGGAAAGTGTAGGAATGATGTGGTATAATAGAGATAAAATATGACTGAATAGGATATTTGCCTAAAAGAATGGATTGAAATATTAGGTAAAAATAGAAAAAGTAATATAGTTAAGTAACTAAGATGTTGAATTTTTAACAATAAAGAAAGATGTCAAATTATTTTTTAAAGATGTGCGAAGAGTTAAGGAGAATTTGCTTCTCACTCATACTCTTCACCAAACAGTGCCATAATATAACAAGCGAAGATTTTATAGGCTTAAATGCACTTGTACAAAATAGTTACGTGAAATCAGTTATACTGAATAATTTCAGTATAACTTATAATTATAACTTATTTAGAAGAGAGATATGGAACTTTTTGTAGGGGATTTTATTTCCAATAGAACTGAAGGGGCGGCAATTTTTTCCTCTCTCCTACGAGTAACCGGAAGCATTGGTGAATGGCATATTCGATATTTAATTTTTACATGCTCCGTTTTCAATTGCGTTGCAAAAGGATGCAAATTTTCAAGGTTATTTCTGTAGATTATGAAACTACAAGGTTCAAAACACAATTAAGGAAACTTACCAAGCTATTTTGCCAAATAACCCTACATTTAAGTATTATGTTTCATTAATAAATTTATCATTTTAGATTTTTTAATATTATCTAGTTAATTTCTTTTTAGATTTAAGATTTAAAATGATTCTATTGAATTTAATACTTTAAATATTAGATATTTTATATATTAACAATTTAGTGTAGTTTTTAAACTCAATCCATAGTTTTAAGCTTTTTTATTCCACTATATTTATGTTATTTTACTTTATTTGCTAATAATAGAATCTTATTAATCTACATGTGTCTTACCTAAATTGTTGATACTCTTGCTCCAACCAGTTTTCCCAAAAAGTTAACCATTTGGATGCCCGATTATGACAACATTACATTGTATCACACAAGTGTATCACCCTTTTAAGGGCTAATATCTGAGCTAAATACCCTCCACTAGCTATTCTTCATTTTCTGTCCGAATATCTGGTTTGATAAATTATCCTTATCCATTATTTCAATCCTTGTGGAATTGTTTTCATATTATGCTGTTTCTATTAAAAAAATCTCATTTTTGGATAAAGACTATTGACTAACTCACTCTTAACAAAATTTAATCGAGGGGATATTATAGTCGATCCAAATTACGATGCTCGTAATGCGGGGATGGAAGATTAAGATCATTTTTTGGCAATTGCCTTACTAGCCATGATCTGTCTAAGGTGTTTGATCTAAGCTCTGTGACTTGTAATGTAATTATGAGTATTTGTGATTAATAGGAAAGCGTGAGAAAACAGAGTGTTGATATGTTAGATGTTATGACATTGGAGAAGTAAGGGGAAAGTGAATGGGATTACTATAATGAAGTCACTGCTAGGATGAAGTAATGAACTCCCCGCACTTGCTTGGAGGGTGAAGGGTCCATGCTCAAACAAAAAAAAAAAGCTGCATGTGCACATTTTTGGGTTCACATGCAGAGCATCGGAAGCAATTAAAGGGGGGAGAGGAGCCGCACAAACTAGAAGCAACTGGGAGAAATTAAAAAATGGAGAAAGAAGGAAGAAGGAGGGGGCAGGGAGGAAGGAGAAGTTATCGTTCGCAGTCTACTGGGCGTCTACATCATTATTGCCGTTACCGGCCACTAGAGATAAAGAAGAAGAAGAGTATTTTTTAGAATTTTTGAAATTTATACCCGAATCATGTTAGAATCATGCGGGTTTGCATTAGATAAACATGTATGAAAGTAAAATACATTAAGTAGAGCAATAGAATTAGTTATCCACGGATTCAAGAGTTGAAATGATTAGGGTTTTGAATTTTACTATCAAATATTTATGAAAAATCATAGGACTTTTGATAAATTCGTAGATAAAATGATATTTGGAGTATAAATCATGTGAATGGAAGGTTAAAATCATGTCTATGCATGAAATAAAAAAATTCGAGAATTATATAAGCGAGTTTTCTTATCCCAAACTGTGATATGATATTTGCAAATGTTATTAGGATGTGTTGTTTATAAATAAATATGCCTAATTTAATATAGAAAGAGAAAATTGAAATTTTCAACAACTCGTGAAAAATCGAAAATTGGGCAATTCCAAAAACATGAATCAAATATAGGGCTTCGAGGGTGTTTAGCTTAAAAATTATTTATGGGTAAAATTTAAGTTATTTGGAGAATTAAAAATGTAATGAAAAATTATGAAAGTGTTATAATAGCCCGTAGACAGGTTATGAGTGTAGGATTGTATATGAAAAGGTTACATAAACTACCTGACATATTTAAGAATGAATTGCATGAGTTTTAAGTATGTCATATATATATATAGGAAAATATTCAAGTGCAGCATCGCTGTAATGGGCCCCACATGATCATGAAATCATGATCTACTCCACCCATTGTGTTTAGAATAATGTATTCTATTACCATACCAATTTTCATCCCAATCAGATACTTTAAAGTTGTTATTTACATTAAACTATTTTATTACGTTGGATTTGTACCATTTTCATATGGGGCCCATATACATATCTGATTGGGATGAAAATTGGTATGATAATAGAATACATTATTCTAAATACAATGGGTGGAGTAGATCATGATTTTATGATCATGTGGGCCCCGTTTTGGGGTCACTGCAAGGCTGTTCTGGTGCAGTGACGCTGCACCGGAACAGGTCCCATATATATATATATATATATATTTAAGGGGTAGAAAACATTTAAGTGGAATAAATGCCCTTATATGGCCCATTTAAATATAAGTGCAAGGTAAATGGAATCTTAGATAGAATGGAGGTCTAAACAAGAATGTTTTCATCATTCAAGAATCTAGAGGATTCTCTTTGAGGAAGAAAGGCTAAAATTAGCTTTTGAATTATGATATTTGAAAAATGTAGAAAGAAAATAAAGAGAAAAGGCTAAGGGCATGAGATTATAATATGATTAGATACAAATGTATGTTGCATTAAGGTTTAAATAAATACTAACTTTTATATTTATTGATTATGATAGGGAAAGGAAAAGAGAAAGTGGAAGAAGAAGCGTAAGACAATAAGGTAAGCAAGCCTTTTAAGGTTTTATTTCAAATGAATTTTGTGATAAGAAAATGCGTCTGTCTTTCATTTTTAAAAAAAGGGCATTTGCCAAATAATGGTTACGTGATTTTCTTTTATGTATTTGTTGACAAATAAATGCAAAATGAGTTGTTTTATTTAAATCTTACTGATTGGACATGTGTTGTTAGCATCTTTGGAGATGAGCATTACCTTGCTTTATATATACATGGGGGATATATTCAGGTGCAACAATGCTGCACTTGAATTGCCGTGCAGGCGTGTGTATCGTTAAATCCAGGCCGTCTGTTCCAGCGCCACTAATCCAAGCCGTTGAAGGACTGAGGGTGCGTGTACCGTACGAGAACTGTAAGGGCGCGCGTGTAGGAATGGGGAGAGAGCTGGAATCTCAGTTTCCAAGGCAGTGTGCCTAGTGCTATAGCAAACGTGGAATAGCTGAGGAAGAGGGAACGACAAAGGAAGGGAGAGGGAGAGGGAATGGCGAGGGTGGAGAGGGAGAGAGAACAGTTAGACGGAAAATAGAGGAAGGGAGAGGCGTGCTGGAATAGCACCAAAGTTGTCGGAGCCACCATTGCTAGCCCCAACGCTGCTAGAGCCACCATCGCTAGCACCAACGCCGCCGGAGCCATGACACGAGAAGAGGAAGTCGAGAAAGGAGGTTTTTTGGGCAGTGTGTAGAGTGCTCGGGTTTGGCAAAGGAACAAAAGAAGAGAGACGGAACGACGAGTGAAATAAGAGGAAGGGAAAGGGAATGGTGAGGGTTTGGCAAGGACATTCAGAAAGTTTTGATAGAGAGGGAGAGAGAACGACGACGGGAAAGAGAGGAAGGGAGAGGGTTGTTGGAATCACCATTACGAGCACCAAGGTTTCCGGTGCCTCCATAGCTAGGACCAAAGCTGCTGAAGGCATCGTTGCTGGCACAAACGCTGCCAGTGCGGTTGCACGAGATGAGGAAGATGGGAAGAGAAGGAGGAAGGATGTGTCGCCACCAACCGAGAAGCCAGTGTTGCCAGAGAAAAGGAACGAGAACGCTGTCGGTGGTAAGGACCTCATTTTTTGCTATTCGAAATCCTAATTTTTTCTATCGTAAATCATCAAATCGTGCAAATATACAACTATTATTTCTAATTCTGTTATATTAGAATTTAGGGATTAATGTTACTGCAAGTATTATGTTTTTATGACTCCGTAATTAAGTGATTTTTTATTATTACATTTTTATGACAAACTGTTATTTGCTATATCTCTATTATCTGGTGATTTTGTAATTTAGAATGCTAATTTTGAATTCAACGTCCTATAGTAATTCATAGTACAAATTAATGTGAAAATACACTATAATAGAGTGCTAGTTAGTTTAGATGCTAATCTGTAATATATTACACATTAACATAGAGGGATTGGATTGGAAACATAAATAAACATGGAGAGAATGGAAATATAAATAAATATACAAAAAGAGCATACTAATTCCATCTTAATCCTTTTTATCCTTTTCATTCAAATTACAATAGCATGGTCTTTCCAGTAATTACCATGATAAGCATGTCAATAACAACAATAATGCAAAATCAGTGTAACAATTTCATTCGATAACAATTTTAATGTTAAATAAAGATATCATTAAATTTTTAAATTTTTGAAAATCCTATTAATATATTTATAATTAAGAAAATGATAGTGGATGAGCATGCTATGTGCTACTATGAGAATGCTAAATTTCTATCATAATCTCAAAAATAAAAATTTTAAAATTATAGATCTAAAAAACAATCTGAGTTGTCAATGGTGTTGTAGCATCACATTTAGATAAGTAAATTGATGTGCAAGTGAAATGGTAGCAACATACTTAATCGGCATCCTTTACTAATTTGTCTTGTACTCTTCAGGACGAATGTGAAAACAATACAATATGATGAAGACATGAAGCAATGCCAAACAAGAAAAGAATGCAGTTCCTAAACGTCAAGAACAAGGGTCGTCATGTAGTAATCAGCCCGTAAAGAAACAGAAAACTCAAGTTCATAAGGAAGATAGTAGCGAGAAGACTTTATACTTTCTGGACCTATGGACATCGTTGATTTATAAAGACAAGTTTCAATCAAGACCAGTAATAAAGGGTCGTCTACTCCGCATTGATGAGTTCAAAGATTTTTCATTCTCCAAGTGGCTTGTTGACTGTGGATTGTTTGAATTTATGATGGTTGAAGATGATATTTACCCTGATATGGTGAGAATGTTCTACTGTAACATGAATAAATAAGCCATTACGTATGTCAAGGGAGTGCAGATACCAATGAATGACGAAATGCTAAAGGATGTATTCGACATACCTCTTTGGACAGGTGAGGATCCTCCACAGATAACTAAGGAGGTATAATTCACTTTGCTTAGTGGAGACAAAGAAACAGGAAAGGAGGTAGCTAGGTTAACTAGTCGAGAACTGCTCATTTTGAATATGAAATTGTTGCACTATGTGGCTGTGAACAACACCTTCCCGAGAGCTGGATCTATATTGGAAGTGTTAATCCATGACTCTTACATCTTATGTGCACATGAAAAGGAGATCCTACTCGATGCCCCTGTAGAGATTTTCAACCACATGTTAAAGTGTTGAAAACGGAAGAATGGGGCTTTGCCCTATGGGATGGCTATAACTAGAATTTTAAAGCATTTTGGAGTGGATTTTTCTGGAGAGGTGGTGACGAAGCATAACAATTCGGATAGAATTGATGACAGTTTCATGGGGAGGTTAATATATGTGCTTAATAAGGAGACAAATGAGTGACTTCCTATTACATCAAAGAAAGGGAATAATACATAAGAGGAATAGTTGTGCAGATAGATAGAGGTGCCAAGTACTAGTGAGCGGGTGACAACACCATGAAAGAACACATTCGTGATGAAAAAGAAAAGCGAAATGAAGTTGATGGTATTCATTCAACTGCGAAGGAATAAATTGCAAGAGAACGTATGCCATTAGTTGTAGAATGTAGATTAGAGGAGGTGTTCAGCGCAAAGATCGAGAAGATGAAGAGAGAAATCAAGACTCACATCTCCCAGCTTATGTCTTCATGCCTGAACCTACCCAAAGTCACTCTAACAAACTTTACCCCTTTAGTGGATGTAGGTTTCACTCCTACATCCGAGGTGACCACCCCTACATTTGTTACTGTTGCCCCTACAACCATGGTTGCCACTCCTACATCTGTGATTGCCACTCCCATAGTCACTCATTCCACAACTCCTGAATTTTTCCCGACTGTGTATACCCCTATTGAAGTATTGATATCAACATCCATATCTTCTCATACATTAGCCATATCACATGCTCATTCCAATTCATCACAGTCGTCGCCCTCCTTTGCTGAACTACCAAAAGCAGATAATGTATGTGTTGACGCCTCGTATTTTGCGAATATTGCATGTCTTGCTAGAGCAGTAGAGCAAGTCCTTGAGCATGTCAATAGAATCGATAAGAGACTTGAAGTTGTTGAGAATGTGTTATAGAGAGATGACAATGGAGAAAAGTGAAGACATGAAGCTGTGGACATGTAGTACTTGTTTTCGTCATTCACTTTGTTTTGTTTACTGCATGTTATCACGACTATTTACATTGGAATATCTGTAATTAAATTGTTCACTTTCTTTATATTTTTTATGTTCGAACGTCTTATGTTGAAGGAGAAATGCTATCAAGGAATTTTCTTTTTTCTTTTTAGGTTGTGAATGTTAATACTTTGAATAGTATTAGTAAGTAAATTGCAGGTTGTGAATGACGATAATATATTGTGTGCATGTATGGAAATTACAGATTATCTATTTCACATGCTATATACTGAAGTGTTGAATTAGCATGCTATAAGCTCAAGTCAATGTGTGTTGATATGATAAACAGGTTCTTTGCTTGTGAACATCATTTGTTAAGCGTTGAATGGAATTGCAGGTAAAGGCAGTGTGTGGAATGAATTTGTAGGTCATCCGTTTATGAGTATCAGCATGCTAATTGGTTAATGAGTATGCTATATACTCAAGTCAGTGTGCGGAATGGATTTACAGGTCATCTGTTTGCACGTATCAGCATGATATATACTTAATGTGCATGCTATATACACAAATCACTGCGTGGAATAGATTTGTAGGTCATCTGTTTGTGAGTATCATCATGCTAATTGGTCAATAAGATGCTACAGACTCAAGTCAGATCCTGGAATGGAATTATAGGTCATCTATTTGCGAGTATCAGCATGCTATATACTCAATGAGCATGCTATATGCCAAAATACCAAAAGCATTGGTGGAGCCCCGCCAGCAATCCAATCATGCACTAATCTACAGAAAGAAGATGAATTGGATGTAGGTAATGAAATGTGATGTCATTATAAAGATAATCAAATATGAGAAATTAGATAAAGTGGATTACAATTCAGTTGATTAAATCAAATGTGATGTCAAAATACCATGTTGCTCACAAATCTACCTATGCAATTTTGGACAGTTTCGTTTATCGTGACTAACCACGAACTTCTTGTATCCTCGGTATAATCGTCCACTACGTTCTATAGCTTTTCAACAGAAGATTTTAACCACTTACTTGATCGTCCTTTTCTTAAAATAACATTTAGGAATTCAATAATAGGAGTTGGGGCATTTAATACATTGTCATTAGTTGAAAGCTGTATTTCTCCTCTAATGTTATCATCCATCTCAACATTGAATACTGTAAAAGAATTGTGAACTTCTTGGACAGGTTCATTTGCATAAGTTCTATTTTCAAAAATCCTTTCTGTCTCCACAATTCATGTGCTGTTATTGTTCATTCAAACATCCAGCTAACTTTTGTGATTGTGTATGCTTTTGCAGATTCGTTATTAAAGTGTCTAAAGATATAGTTCAAATATGAAAACTACCCCAACTTGATGTCGTTTCCTCTAGGATAAAATTCAATTTCGGGAGTGTCAATTGCTGACACACCATTGCTGAATTTATAACATCATAATTTTTTATAAATAGTGGAACTGCAACATTCTCTTTTGGACGTTATGACTAACGACGAAGCAAGTGATGACCAAGCATGGTATGATATCATGCTATAGGAATATGGATAATATATGTCGATAAGTAATCCCAGTCCAGTCAAATTGTCAATATGAACATATTGCAAATTGCCTATCTTCACACCAAGTCATTGTTCTCCTGTACGTGGGGTCTTTATACTTGTGTATTTCATATATAACATGACTCCCATTCATAACCTCAAATTTAGGCTTTTAATAATGTGACTCCTCTACTTTTGCTTGAAAATAAAAAAATATTTCTCTAGTATATAATTTGGCAATCTGATTCTCAATTAAAAATTTAGTTTTTAGAACAGAAGTATCGTATGTACTTTTATAATCAACATCCTTTTCGTCTTCTCTCCTCTTTCTAATAGCATGTTCTTATGCTTCTACGAACTAAGCAATTGAGTGGTTGGTCCAGCAAAGTGGTCAAAAAAAGCATTCATAATTTCAGACCGTTGCGTAGTGGTCATCCCTGCTAAGAAAACACTTCTTGTATAGGCAAGAATCCACTTATCCCTCACATTGTACATTTGTTGTAGCAATGCATGGTCTGTGAAATCATAATCATTCATTAATTTTGTCCAACCAGATCAACTTGTACAACTTATCTTTAAATTCAAGATATTTTTTATTGGCAGATTGCAACTTTTTAGGAAATTTCCTATGTATATGTCATGAACAAAAAATATACTTTGTGGTTGGAAAAACTATGGAAATGGCTTTTGTCATAACTGGATCTTGATTTGTGACAATAGCTTTGGGTGGTATACCACTCATAGCATGGAGCCATATTTTAAATAACTACATAAAGTCATCTTCACTCTTACCAAATAATAAGCCTCCACCAAGTAAAACTGATTGCTTATGATGATTTACTCCAACAAAGGCCCAAAAAGCATATCATATTTATTTGTTTGATAAGTTGTGTCGAAACAAATAACATCATTGAAAACTTGATAATCTTTTTTGGATTCTCCATCTACCCAAAAACATGACATCAACCGATGGTACTCGTCGACTCGAATCTCATAAAAGTAATCTGGCTTTACAGCAAATTGCTTCTAAAAGTACTACAGTAATGTTGTTGCACTCCCACCATATCTTGACATCTGTCTTCATCTTAAGGCATTACGAAGGTCAACTTCTATGAATCGTAGTTGATCACGTCCCCCAACCTCTTTTGTTATGAATTGGAATGATCTGGATACTCCAATACCAACCTTGAACAGATCTTCAACTGTTTTTAGTTGTGAATCTGGCACATTGCAATGGGATTGAAGACATCGAGACTTTGCGGGGGTCTCCAACCTGTGAGAGTCTCTTTCTTGAAACTCATAACTGTCCATTTCGATGTGTTACCTATGAGCTTGATGGTAAATGATATAAGGCATCCATATCTAATAACGTCCATCTGTTTCCTCTTTTTTCCAATATTTTTTACATTCCTTCTAAGTCCTTGTCTTGAGCATTTTAGAATACGATAGCATATCTACTTATCTTTTTTAGATCTTCTAACATCGCTTTTTCTTATACTGAAGCCACAACATCTTCCATATAAATTGTAGAAAGAATACGCCTCTTTTTCACTATCAAACTCTTATCCAATAATAGGAGTTAATTCAACAGGTGCATTGGGAGTAAAAGTAATTACACTTGTTGGACTTTGTCCACTTTCTTCAACTAACGTAGCATCTTCATTGAATTCCACTGTGGATAATGGAGGCATACTTTCGTCCATTTTCATTGATGATGTCATTTAATAAATACTTACTAAATCAAATTTGATGGATAATATAAATTATTCAACTAACAAGAAATAGAATATATCAATTTTACATATACTTTGTAAAAAGAAATTGTGTAGAATTGTAATGTAAATATACTGATGTTTTACATATAGTAGATGTGGAAAAGAAAATACTGAAGAACCATATTATCAGCATGCTAATATTTTCACATAGCATGCTAAATTTATTTCCTATTTAAAATAGTTTGTATAATGATAGAAAAAATGTGCAACTAGATCTTCATAATTTGCATAATGATATGAAAACTATACAACTACATCTTCTAAACAAAGTCCAGTTAATTATTAGAATAGTAATTCTTCCAAAACTAGTATGATAATGTCACTGTAAAACATATTAATTTTATAAATCTATTTAAATGTTTAAAATGCATTCCAAAAGTAGTGATAAATAAATGATAGTTGATCTATTTATATTCCTTTCTCAAATTAATATATCAAATATTTTATCTTAAAATAGCTAAGCTGTACATACATTTGTAAAATTGGCATCTCCTATAGGATTTGAATTCTACATAAAATTTATTAAATCACTTTCTTCATAAATTTTTAGTTGTCAGCATGCTAAGTGTTGAATAAACATGCTACAAGCACAAGTCAGTATCTAATTTGAGATTCCACATCATCTATTTCTGGTTATCAGCATGCTATATATAAAAGTCAGTGTGTATTTTGGTACTGAAGGTCATCTGTTTGTGAGTATTAGTTTCTTATTGTGTTGAATGAACATTTTATACCTGCAATGTGTAAAGTGAAATTACAGGACATCTGTTTTATCTCTGGTTATCAGCATGCTAATTGTTGGATCAGCATGCTATATGCACAAGTCAGTGTTTATTTTAGAATTGCAGGTTATCTGTATGTCCATATCAGCATGCTAATTGTTGTATAAGCATACTTTAACTAATATAGAAAGTAAATTTTTTTAATTTGTTTAGAATGTTGAAAGATAACTGCAATTCATTTTTTGTAAATATGTAGAAGTTAGATAAAAAATTGTGATTTTAAAATTGCATTACATGAATGTCATAACTTAAATCTATATTGCTTCCAGGCATCTTGTCGTTGGTGATCTGTCCACCTATAGTGTCCATGTTTATCATGTCCACATGTAAATTTCAAGTACAAATTAATTAGAAATAATCAACAATCACTATTGAATCAAATAATAAATAAGATTACAAATATTTTCTGGGAAACATACTTAATCTTATGTACAATTTAAAAACATTGAGTAAGTAAAATTATGGATAAATTTTGGAGGCTATTCTAATCATCTTAAAATTTTGAAGATTCAACATTTTTAAAAATCTTTAATGGTCACGAAGACTACCTTCCTTGATTTACACATGGAAACTTTGTAGCAGAAAATCAACCTTTTTTTTAGGTAAAGAATCAATCAACCTTCTTACCCACATTCCATGCAGTTAAAAGCTTAAAAAGTAAAAGTTACAAAGTCGGTCTTCTGCCGTGTAGACCCAACAGGCGACAGCAGCGTTCGCGCTTGGGACTGGCAGAAGGAGAATAGGGGATCACGGAGTTAGGGAGAGAGTGGCGGATTGCAGCAGTAAGGAAACAGAAGTTGATAGCGTGTGCTGCCGAGTGCTGGGTGGCTTGCGACCGGCCTTTGACGCTACTGGGAAAGATGAATAAAACGGTGGAGGACTTGCTGGAGTCCGAACTGCGGACAATGGCTATCTCCAACGATGCCATTCGAACGCTCAAACCGAGTTCAGAGCCCACTCTTCTTTGCACGGTCTGGACAACCAAGGCATATAATAAGGAGATCTTCAAGTCAATGCTACGCAGATTGTGGAGAACCAAGGGACTGTGTCAGTTCCGAGATGTGGGGGAAAACCTCTATCAAATCGGACTGTCAGATAACGAGGACAAGGATCGCATAATGCAGGGACGGCCTTGGTGCTTTGAACGGAAACTGGTACTTCTGGAGGAACAGCAAGAGGAAATGGACATTGCCTGCATCATGCTCTTTAAAAGTCCAATGTGGATACACCTCTCTAGCATTCCGTTCATTGTTGATAAAACAGTGTTGGGGAGAGATATAGGAGGCACATTTGAGGAGACTATGGACATTGTGGCTACAGACACAGTCCTAAAGCTGAAGGTTTTAATCGATTGCCGTCAACCCCTACGTCGTGGGATGTTTATTCAGTTGGGGACCCAACAAAGAAGATGGATAGCGTTCCAATATGAACGGCTACCCATCTTCTGTTATCTCTGCGGGTGTATGGGACATGCATTTAGGGACTGCAGGATAAAGAAGCCTACCCAACTAAGTGAGGAAGAAATGCCATACGGAAGTTGGCTTCGGGCAGGGTTGAAGCTGTTGCAAATCATGGAGGGGCAGAACTACCGCAACAGAACTGATCCTGTAAGGTACCTTGGTGAACCTCCATGCAAGCTTGATGAGAACAGGTACGGTGGTATGGCTAGAAGGACTGATGACTCTATGAGAAGAGAGCACGAATGCGGCAGCAGTAGCGATGGACAAAATACCACTGATTGGAGTATTGAGGAAGTTGCTGCCACTGTCGCAGATCCGGTAACCAACATAGACACGGGAAGGACTCGAGACGCTGATTCTCAATCATGTAAGGACGACAACTCAAATGCGGACATTCAGTTTCAGCCCGTCACGGAAACTGCTGGACCGAAGTGCAGGTCCTGCAGGTCTGAAGAGCAGGTCCAACTCAAATGTGGGCAGCCTGTGGAACGCATCCCAAACCAGAAAGTGCAGATCCATCTGCATGATCTGTCCCAACAGCAGAGGACATCATTTCCGAAGGACCAGTTGGAGGGAGGGAACGGCTTGCAGCGGTGGGAAGAGGGAGACCCATTCCAAGCACTCCAAGAAGGGATGGGTACAGAGATGTTTGATGGGGCCTTGGAAGGGAAGTTGGAAGGGATAAGGGGGCAGCAAGTAAAGCAGATGGGTTTGGGTAGAAACGGGAGGAGTGATTCATGGCAAGATAGGGAGATTTGGAGTGAAGAAGGGAAGGAACATACGTCAACTAGGGGAGAGGAAGAGATGGCTGTGTCAAATGAGTTTGAGACAGTTGTGCTGGTCGAGGGGGTAAATGACAATAAAGTGGAGGAAGGTAGGGGGGCTGGGGGTAGCAGAGCATCTAGGCAAATACGAAGGAGATGGAAGAGGAGGGCCAGAGACAGACAAGAAGATGGATGGATGGAGGAGGGTAGTGGTCCAGGAGGTGGAAAGAGAGAATCGAGCAGCGATTGGTGTCAAGTTTGGGGGTCCCAAAAATGGGTAAAACGTCATGGTAACAACGACAATGAGGAGGTGGTGGCTAGGGGGTCCCCCCAGCCCCACCTCCTTTAAGATGGCCCTTATAGCCTGGAACTGCCGTGGGCTTGGGAACCCACGAGCAGTTCGCAGTCTCATTGACTTAGTCAAGTCAAAAGATCCCTGTTTGGTCTTCCTTTCTGAAACAAAGTGTAATTCAAAAGAGATGGATGGCATAAGACGAAAACTAAAGTTCGGTTGCTGCTTTGTGGTGGAACCGAATGAAAGAAGGGGCGGATTGGCTCTTCTATGGAACAATATCAAACCGGTTTGTATCAAAACCTTTTCAATACACCATATTGATGCTGAGATAGATGGATGGCGATTCACGGGCTTCTATGGGCACCCTCAGGCTCACCTTCGCCGATATGGTTGGAATGTTCTCAAAACATTAGCAGTTGGCAGGAGTGAACCGTGGCTAATCATGGGGGACTTCAATGAAGTTTTGGGCCCAAGTGAATATACCAGTGAGAGAAGTCGACCCCAATCTCAAATGGCCCTCTTCCAGGAGACTATGGACAAATGCAATCTTTTTGATATTGGTTTCTCTGGCTCTACAATGACATGGAGAAATAATAGACGGGGAAGTCAAAGAGTGGAAGCAAGGTTGGATAGGGGGTTAGCGACGGCAGCCTGGTTACGGCTCTTTAACTGTGCTAAGGTGTATCATACTGCGGCCTCGACCTCTGATCACTCTCCAATCTTACTCAAGCTCACCACTTGTGGAGACAAGAGGAAACCGCCATGGGAATTCAAATACGAGCTTTTTTGGGCTCGAGATGCGGAGGCTACCAAAATTGTCCAACAAGCTTGGGAATCCGCTTACCCTAGTGGGTCCAATTTTGGCGATCGTCTCGGTTGGAAGATTAATCGTTGTGGTGTCGAACTGGCAAGGTGGAATCAAAGCAGAAGAGGGAACATCCGGAAATCCATTGAACGAAAACAGCAAGAACTTCTAGGCCTTATGAGGATGAGACCGAGTGATGGAAGAGATGATTCCATGCATAGACTTAGAAATCAAATCAACCGTTTACTGGAAGATGAAGAGCAGATATGGAGAATGAGAGCAAAGGCGCATTGGCTCAAGGATGGGGATAAAAACACTGGTTTTTTTCATCGCACTGCCTCTAATCGTCGAAGAGCAAACCTCATTGAGGAGTTGGTCGACCAAAACGGCGAAACTATTCGGGACCAAGATTTACTGATGAGTATGGCAGTTTCTCATTTCATGGAGATCTATGAGGCATCTGATCAAGGTGAGGTGTCATGGGTGGACAATGCCATTTCTATGAGAATCTCAGAGGCACAAAGGGAATCCCTAACTAGACCGCTACAGTCTTCGGAGGTGATAACGGCACTTAAGGATATGCAACCTACAAAGGCCCCAGGTCCAGATGGGATGTCGGCGGGTTTCTTCCAGCGGCATTGGAACATTGTGGGCAATGATATCACAGCATGGTGTAGCGAATTCATGAGGGGTGAGGATCTAGCAAACCTTTGTAACCACATTGGGGAGTCAAACTCTACTACTCTCATCCTTGTTCCCAAAACGTCAGGGGCGAACCGACTTTCTCAATTCAGACCAATTAGCCTCTGTAATGTGGTGTATAAAATTCTGGCAAAGGTCCTCGCGAATAGATTCAAACTGGTTCTGAATGACATCATTGGAGACGAGCAGAGCGCTTTTGTCCCTGGACGCCTCATTACGGACAATATGCTAATTGCTTACGAGGCTATCCATTCCCTCAGAAGGCGAAAGAAAGGTAGAAGGCACGAGATGGCTATCAAATTGGACATGTCTAAGGCGTATGATAGGGTTGAATGGAATTTCCTTGGCAAAATGTTGAAGGCCATGAATTTCAGTCCAAAGTGGATCAATTGGATGCTGAGCTGCATATCTTCTGTCAGGTACAGGGTTAATGTGAATGGATTCAAATCTGATTATTTTAATCCTCAAAGGGGCCTACGCCAGGGGGACCCCCTCTCTCCATATCTTTTCCTAATTTGTGTGGAGGGGCTCTCAGCGCTTATTTCTCAAGCAGTCGTTAGGGGTTCCATACGAGGCATCAAACTCCAATCAAGTGGCCCGACGATCTCTTACCTGATGTTCGCAGATGATGCAATCATATTCATGAGGGCGGACAAGGGGGACTTGAGGAATTTTTTAGACACTCTTAACCAATATGCGTCTTCATCAGGCCAGAAGGTAAATGTGGATAAGACTGCAGTTTTCTTCAGCTCAAATATGGACGGCAATGCAAAGGGGGAGATGTTACGCTTGTTGGAGTCGAGTGGTAATGGTTTTCACAAATACTTGGGACTCCCAGCTTGGATTGGTAGATCGAAGGCGGGCGTCTTCTCTGACCTCAAAGAACGCATCTGGAAAAGGATTCAGGGGTGGAAAGGGAAGCTCTTATCATGGGGAGGGAAGGAGGTTCTCATCAAGGCGGTTGCGCAGGCTATTCCTTCCTACGCTATGAGTATTTTCCTTCTGCCAAAATCTTTCTGCCATGACATCAATGGGATGCTCAGTAAATTCTGGTGGGGAGAAAAGAATGGAAACAGAAAGATGAGCTGGGTAGCATGGAGTGATATGTGTAAACCGAAGAGGGCAGGGGGCATTGGTTTCAGAGATTTTCATAAGTTCAATTGTGCTCTTCTGGCGAAGCAAGTGTGGAGACTGGTTTCAGGCACAACATCCTTATGCCATAGAGTTCTCAAGGTCAGATACTTCCCACATTCGGATATTTGGACTTGTAAGGTAAAGCAATCAGACTCATATACCTGGAGAAGCATTTTAAAGGTGAGGGATATAATCCAAAGTGGCTGCCTGTGGAGAATTGGTGATGGGTCGAGGGTAAAATTTTTTGAGGACAGATGGCTTGACTCCGAGATTGTGAAGGCGGGACCCCTTCCATATTCGATTCCGGAGGATGTAAGAGTGAGTCATTTTATTGATAGTACTTCAAACTCTTGGATTAGAGACAGGGTGTTAGCGGCAGGGGGGAAACTACATGGCAGCTGGTCGCTAGGAACCCTCTTCCCAGTGGTTCATCGGCGGATTGTATTTTTTGGAAGCATGAACCTCATGGACGTTACACGGTCAAATCGGCTTACAGGCTTCTAGTCTCAGATAATGTAGTCCCCATCCTCTCGGGCTGTTTCAAGGCACTATGGCGAATTAAACTCCCAAGTAAGATACTAATTTTTGGTTGGAGACTTATGCTTAATGCCATCCCGACCTTGCAAAACTTAACTAAACGGGGCATTGGCGTGGATCCTTATTGTATCTTATGCAAAAGGGTGCCTGAGGATGCTGATCATCTATTTCTTCAGTGCGAAAGGACTAATGGGATTGGTCGAAGGGTCGCTAGGATTGCCGAGCAAGGGGCTACTGTGGGGTTGATATTTGAGACTCTTGTGAAAGAGAACAGGATCCAGGACCTCACTCTTTTCATCTTGTGTTGTTGGAGGATATAGTACATGAGAAACAAGCTTAGGGAGGAAGGTCTGCGGCCTAACTTTGTGGACACTATCGCATGGTGTAAGGAGTTCCTCCACCAGTTAAGGGGTGCCACCTTACTTGTGCAAACAGGCATTTTGGATAGGCCGTTGGTGCCTAGATGGACCAAACCGCTGGTGGGATTCGTGAAGATAAATGTTGATGCACGAACCCATGGGGAATTGGATTTTTTTGCTTGTGCTGCGATCATAAGGAATTCCGAAGGCAATTTTATGGCAGCCAAGGGTTGGAAACAGGCGGGAGCTAGGGACCCTTTATTCATGGAAGCTACGGCTTTTCTTCTTGGTCTGAAATGGGCAGTCCAGAGTAACTATCTTTGTGCTCAGGTGGAAACTGACTCACTCACTTTATGCAACTTTATTACAAACAATGTTTCTATCTCCTCTCATGCGGGCTGCGTCATTGAAGATATCAAGTCCATTCTCAGGGAAGTCGATTCTTTCTCAGTTTGTCATGTTCTTCGGCAAGAAAATGAGGTCGCCCATTCCTTAGCCGAAATGGTTTTACACTCCCCTGTATTCCAATTGTGTTGGTGGGGCAATCCCCCACAGGTCATTCATGACAAAATTTGTACAGACAATCTTTTGGATATATCAAATTTGGATCAGTCTATCCTTAATCCCAATATAGGTGTTGTGGAATAAGGATAGAGTAAATCCTCTTTTATCAAAAAAAAAAAAAAAAAAGTCAAAACCTATAATTATTTTTACTTCTAATATCTTTTTGTCCGCGACTATTTTCATTTGTCCCGCTGAATTTTTTGATAGTTTCATCAAGCTGAAGGTGCCCATTTGTAATTTTTTAATATAAATTAATCAAAAGATAATCAGCAATAATAGTTAAATCACATAATAGTTAAGATTTTAAAAATTTTCCTGGAAAACGTACTTAACTTTAATGAGTTATGAATAAATTTTCCAGGTCATTTTGATCATTTTTTAAATTTTGAAGCTTCAAAATTTTTTCTATTTGCAATGAACACAAAAACTACCTTCTTTGATTTTACGCCTGAGAAATTTGTGGTAGAAAATCAACATTCTTTTTTTCCATGGAGATTCAAACGAAATCTATAATTGTTTTTACTGCCAGTCCGCCAATCATTGCTTGCCCGTTCCACTTTTTCATCTAAAAAAATTTTTAGATGGAGAATCAATAGCGAGCTATTTTTTTGCCTCCACATCCTCTTTGGGCAGCGTAAATTTTCCAGTACTCATTTTATCCAACCAGATTAATCGGTGCGACATATCTTGGTAGCTTTGATTTTTTGTTTCTCAATTTTTTCTGCCACATTTTTCCGCATAGCATCTGTGGCTTCCTTCCACTTCTTCTCTAATCCTATTCAGTTGCAGCAGAATTTTGGGAGCGACAATTGGGCGGGAGAGTGGGTGTGAGAGCTGACTCCTTGGCAGGATAGCTGACACTTTTTGGGATGCGCAGTAGCTTCTTGGAATGCCATACATGCACGCATTGTGCTGCGCAACTACGAAGCCTGACACCAGAAATGCATACACGCACGCGTCCTTCCTGCAGCCTACTCTCAGTGCTCTATGTTGGAATGCACGACTTGAATTTAACGGTACGCGCGCCTGCACCGGAATTCAGGTGCAGCATTGCTGCACTTGAATATATCCCTTTATATATAGGTGTGTTTTTCAAGGTGTTTGTCCAATTTGACTTTTATGTAAATCTTGTCACCATGAAATAAATTGAGAAAGTTTCTTTCATGACAACAATGTATATAATGCACGTGCAAATGGAAACCGTGCATGGAAAATGAATACGAGGCCTCGTCAAGGTTCTTATTGGATAGGTAGTCTATCATTGAAGTTGTCTAGCACGTGCATCCGACATTTGAGTGGATGATCATTTTGTAAATGTTATTCCTCAAAAGAGGGAAACACCATTTGATATGCATGTATGCGATTGCATTTCATCTCATACATGCATAATGTTTCAAAAAGGAGTTTTATGATTCTCTTTTTTAATGATGCTTGTTTATTGAGTTCTCCGAAATCATCATTTTTGAACAATTAGTTTCAGAACCTTATGAAATCAAGAGTTATGGAGCCTTTTCTGAAAAGAAGGGCAATGAAAAGGAGATTATATAAACTCTTATTGTGCTTGGAGATTTTTACATATGAGTTGAACTCTCGAAGTGCAAGTTTTATTCTATTTTAAATATCTGAAGTGTAATTTCTTGGTATTATTATAATTTGTATTAGTGTACGTGGTTTGATACAGGGGAGATGTTTGTAGCACAGATGATGATATGTGGAAGTCATGGAATTGTGAAGAATAGGGTAATTATGTTTGTGAAAAAGTAATACAACTTGTTTTTAGGTGTAAAGGGCTATTTGACAAGTGTTTATATGTTTGAAATGTCCTAATTGCATATGGGATCCTACCGAAAATTTTGTAGGAATTTAATTTATAAAAATTTAGACCGTTTTAGACAACTTACCAGTTCTTTCATGGTAAGGTGATATTAAAGGACATGATATGTTATGGACTTCACCACTTAGAAAAGATTTCTGGTACTAACCCTATGGCAAGTCCAGCATATTGGAATGTCATATGTCCGAGCACTACAGATGATAACCTTTTAGCATAGACAAAGCCAAATGTAGGTAACTTGAAGATAAAAATTCGTGGTATATAGGAAATTTGCACTATTTTCGAACATGAATAATATCAAAATTACATAGATGTAGAAATAGTATTTAAATTTGGGGTCTAATCATTTCATAATGGTACAATAACAATTTTTTATTTTTCATTTTATCAAATTGTTAATTTAAATATATTTAGGAGGTGTTTGTTTACACCAAAAACTTTTTAAATTACTTTTAAATCTAAATTTTTTCATTCGCCACTACTATATAATTTTTTAATTATTTCTTTATTTTTTCCAATATAACTATCACAACTACCTATATTTCTAACAATTTATTTTAACTTCATTCTCTTTACTCTTTATTATTAACCCTATCATGTTACATCATTTTATCTTATTTAAAAAACTTTTAGATTAAAAATTTTTATAATAGAAAATGATAAAAATTTTGGATGAAAAGTTTTCAATGTAAAAATTGTTAAATTGATAGAAAATGATGTAATACGATAAAGATAAGGACAAAGAGTAAAGATAATAAAGTTAAAATGGATAGACTTATTGTGCAAAAATGATTAAAAAATAATGTAATTTGTATAAAAAGATGTGAAAAAATAATTTAAAAAATACGGTAGCTAAGATGAATAAAAATTTTCAGATTAAAAAGTTTCCTCGATTACCAAACATATCAAAAAGGTTTTATCACTTTCTAAATACAGTTTTCTTGATTACCGAACACATCAAAAAGGTTTTATTACTTTCTAAACACACGATAAACCAATTAAAGATATAAATTTGAGAAATCTGGCAGGTCTTCGAGCCCAGGACCTTCGAGTTCGTTTTAACTTTAACCTAAAACTCACTTAACAGTTTTACATACATATATACAGAGTTTCAGAAACAAGCACATGCTTGCCCACCGATTAGAGTTTCAGAAACAAGCACATGCTTGCCCACCACTGTTGTCTAGTGTCTTCTGGTTGCCATGGCTCCTCTAAGGAGCCTGATCGCCTGCTCTCGGGAGCGGGCAGCGTTCCCTGCTCCCGGGACCTTATACCCATTTTTTTAAATTTTTTTTTGAAAATTTCTCCTAAAAAGTGTTAATATATGTGTATTTAACATGTGTATAAGTTTTTACCATTTTTGGAGTATTTTAGATATTTATTTTTTATTTTTGAAATTCAGTGACATTTTAGTAATTTAAAATTACTTAAAATGCCACTGATTTTCAAAAATCAAAAATAAATATCTAAAATATTCCAAAAATAGTAAAAATTTATACACATGTTAAATAAACCTTGATTAACAGTTTTATAAAAAATATTCAAATTTTTTTTTAAAAATATGGGTATAAGGTCCCGGGAGCAGGGAACGCTGCCTGCTCCCGGGATCAGGCGATCAGGCTCCTTAGATACCATGGCAACCAGAAGACACTAGACAACAGTGGTGGCCCCCGCTTCCCATGTGCATTGAAATTAAGGAATAACTCCAGCCACTAGTACTCTTCGGGTACAATTCCTTGTTGACCTGGAAGGCGAAGACTCACCTTATGGCATTTCTCGCTAGCAAAAGGCTCTGCCACTTCCTTCCTCTTCCAATTCCTTACTCACGATATGGCTGAAGTAATTTTATCCCCGCTTCTTGACGTCATCTTAGGAAACTTGGCATCTACGGCCCTGGAAAAGATTCGGCCGGTGTGGGGGGTGGACGAGGAGCTTATGAATCTGAAGAGCACTCTGTCTACAATTCAAGCAGTGCTGGAAGATGCAGAGGACATTCAGTCTGAATCTAAGGCTGTCAAGGATTGGCTCGAGAAGCTTCAAGATGTTGCTTATGAAGCGGAGGACTTGGTGGATGACATGACTATCGAAGCTCAGCAATCAAAAATGGAGAGCGAAAGAGGATCTGGCGGACTGAAGAGGAAGCGGCAGGTACTCGACCTTCTTCCGTCTTTTTTTCGATTCGGCACTCAAGTTGATTATCGGCGGGAGGTGGCAGACAGGATAAAATAAATAAATGAGCGGTTAAATAAGATTGCCAAAGAAAAGGCAGATTTCCATCTCCCACCCAGTCTTGCAAGGAAACAGTTCAAAACAAGGGAAGGGCCACGGCAGCTGGTCGGTTCTATAAAAGATGAATCAGAAATCTTTGGTCGGAAAAAAGAAAAACACCAGATAATAGAATATTTATTGTCCGACAATTCTAGCAACAGAAGAAAAGTTTCTGTTATTGCAATAACTGGAATGCGAGGACAGGGTAAGACTACGCTTGCCCAGCTAGTCTACAATGACCAGAGAGTAATATCAAAATTCGAGCTACGGGCGTGGGTTTGTGTATCAGAAGATTTTGATGTCATCAGGCTTACCAAAGATATTATAGAATCAGCAAGCGGAAGTTCCTGCGATCTGTCAAGCTTCGACGCCTTGCAGCGTCGCCTTCACCAGATCTTGAGTGGGAGAAGATTTTTATTGGTACTAGATGATGTGTGGAACGAAAATTCCAGCTACTGGGACCAATTACAGGGGCCATTTGCATCTGGAGAAAAGGGCAGTCAGATTGTGGTGACAACACGGAGCCAATCAGTTTCAAGTGTCATGCAACCAAAATTCACTTGCAATTTGGAAGGTTTATCAGAGAAAGATTGTTGGACATTGTTCAGAATCCGAGCATTTCCAGATGATGATGAGGAGCATGTTAATGCGGATTATCCATGCTTGGTAAAAATTGGGAGGAAAATGGTGGACAAATGCCAGCGATTACCGTTGGCAGCAAAAGCTTTGGGCGGGCTATTGTCTTCTACAAGGGATGAAAGAGAGTGGGAGAATGTATTGAAAAGCAAAACATGGGAGCTGCATGGAGCAGGTGGGGAGATATTACCAGCTCTTAGCTTGAGTTTTCAGCATCTGCCTGCGCATCTAAAGCGCTGCTTCACATTTTGCTCCGTGTATCCAAAGGATCATAAATTTGACCAGCAGCAATTAGTGAAGATGTGGATTGCACATGGTTTTGTTCGAGGCAAAGATGGGGAGCAGATTGAAGATGCAGGGTCTAGATATTTCAATGATTTGGTACAGAGGTCCTTCTTTCAATACTCCATATCTGACCAGCGCTACATGATGCACGATCTCTTCCACGATCTAGCACAGTCTATTGCAGGTAGCGAGTGTTTTAATGCTAGTGATTCTAAGCAGCGACACGGCTTTCCTAAAAAGGCTCGACATTTATCATTAAATTTGAAGCATATTGGTTCTTCAAATTTTGAGAGGATTTATGAATTGAGAGGCTCGCGGACATTATTATTTGAAGGAAACTGGAATTGGACAAATGAAATGCTTAATAGCTTGAAATTCCTCCGAGTGCTGGAATTATACGGATGTGATGTGCCTGACTCCATTGGTAGCTTGAGGCATCTAAGGTATCTTAACATTGCAAACCACTCCATTAAAGAGTTGCCTGAATCAATTTGCAACATTTACAATTTGCAAACATTGATCCTCGTTTGCCCTATGCTTGTCAAGTTACCAAATGGGACAAGTAAGCTGAGTAATCTCCGACATCTTCAATTTAATTATTACTGTCTTGAATCCATGCCACCGGGGATTGGGCGACTAACTTGCCTACGGACGTTATCAGCATTCGTTGTTGGTAGAGAAGAGGAAAGAGGTATAGAGGAGTTGGAGAATCTCAAAGATCTTCGTGGGGCACTTACCGTTACAAAATTGGAGCACGTGCAAAATGCAGAGGCAGCTCACCAGGCCAATTTAAGGAAAAAGCCGTACATTAATGAGTTGAATTTGATGTGGGGCTACCGTGAGACAGTTAGTTCAATGGATGAAATGCTTGAAGAGGAGGTGGCAGAAGCACTCCAACCTCATCCAAACGTCAAAAAGCTCTACTTCTGGGGCTACATGGGCACTCGTTTTCCAAGTTGGATGATGAAAAGTGGGATGGATATGCTTCTTCCTAACCTTACGCATGTTATCTTAAATCGATGTAGAAGATGCAGAACCCTTCCTCCTTTTGGGCAGTTACCTTCCCTTGTTGAACTCTACATGGATGGAATGAATGAAGTGAAGCATATTGCGGAAGGTCGATTCTTTCGCCTTCAGTGCTTAAACATTCATAATTGTCCGCAGCTCACATCCCTTCCGCGTTTCCCATCCTTGGAACGATTATATCTTAAAGGATTGGATAATTTGGATGATTGGTGTGGTGCTAATGAAGATGAGTTCAGAAGTCTCCGTCAACTACTAGTTTTAAGATGCCCGAAATTGGCGAAATGGCCTACCAACCTTCCTGCCCTCTCAGGGCTACTAGTTTCAGAGTGTTTGGGATTCCATTCAATTCCGGTCATTCCATCCCTTGGTAGCTTAACAATTAGCGAGTGCCCACAACTCACCTCTCTTCCGCGTTTCTCATCCTTGGAACGATTACGGCTTGAAAGATTGAATAATTTGGATGATTGGTGTAGTGTTAGTGAAGATGAGTTCGGAAACCTCCATGAACTAGTACTCAGAAGATGCCCAAAATTGACGAAATGGCCCACCAATCTTTCTGCCCTTTCAAAGCTACAAATTTCAGTGTGTTCGGGATTCAATTCAATTCCACTCATTCCATCCCTCAGTAGCTTGACAATTGAGGAAAGCAATGAAAATTTATTGAACTCTGTCTCTTCCCTTACATCCCTTTCATCCCTTACTTTAACTAAGTTAAAGTTAACAACAATGCCTGAAGGGATCCTAAAAGCATTAACCCAGTTGAAAAGCCTAAACATTCATTCTTGTCTGCAGCTGGAAACATTTTCAGATATGGATGATGTTCTACCAACTTTAACTGATCTCAGCTTCAATCAATGTGTCAATCTCAAATCACTTCCAAGGGGTCTGCATACTCTCACCTCCCTACAATACTTGGAGATTGTTTCATGCCCTCAAGTCCAAGCCTTGCCAAGGGAAGGGCTTCCCACCGGACTCCAACACTTGTGCATTTGGGCTTGTCCTAACCTAAAGGAAAGGTGCCGCAAAGACACGGGGAAGGATTGGCCTAAGATATCACATATCCCTCTCCTGGATGTGGGCTAACTCGACACTCTGATCTGGACCGATTATCTCTGATGATTACGGCTTTAGCTGCCAGGTTTATGTTCTTCACATTTGATGCTAACTTTTTCTTTATTCCCTTATTAACCGAAGCATGATTTTGTGCAACATTAGATGGCATTATGGCAGTAGCTCTCTTTACTTCGGCTTTCAAAACAAGTCTTTTATATGATTTCTTTTCCAAAAAAGTCTTTTATATGATTTAGTAAATGTGACTTCTCAATTTGTTTTTTGTTAATATTTTACAGCAGTGAAATGCAATTTTCTGCTTATAATATTGCACAAAAAAAGCTATACATTTTTTTGCTCAAAATTTATGTCGAAAATTTTGTAAAAAATAGAGACAAAGTATTTGGGGAAAAAAAGGAGAACTTTTTGAAGAAATTTTTTTGCAAAACTATTAAAATGATTAAAACGCTCTTATGTTTAAAAATAAAAACGAATATATAAACTTTATGTCAAAAATTTGTTAAAAATGGAGAAACTTTTTGAAGAAAAATTTCGAAAAAGGATTAAAATGATTGAAGTTCTCCTATGTTTAAAAACAGAAACAGATATACATATGTATAAAAATAATAAAATTTGATTTATAGATCAAATACGCTTGGGTTAATAATCTTATCAAAATTAAAAAATAAAAAGTCTTTTATTTTTTATTAAAAATAAAACTCATGTTTACTGGTTGCAGTTGCCTTAAAAACACAAATCACATGGAATCAAGGCTTTTTTAAAACGAAAATTTTGAGATATGTAATGAATCATCTAAACCAATTATTGATTATTTTTTATTTAAAATATTGTATGAAAAAAATTAAATGCATAGGATATATGTATAATTGGATGTAATAATCATTCAAAAATATGACTTAAATTATTAAATGCATCTCTCATAATATTAATAATTTATTTTCCAAATTAAAACTATCTTAATAAATTTAATTGTTAAAAACTTATATAAATAATTAAAATTTTCTATTATGGTATTAAATTTTAAATGAAATAAATTAAAAATTTAGATATTAAAAATATATTATATATGATATATTTTGTAAGGAATATCAATAAAAAAATGTTTCCTCTTACTTCTAAAGAAACTTTATATACAATTGTCATCCTTATCAATTTCCATCAATTTATTTTTCCACTGGCTACGAACCTAGAACATTAGTCTAGCAGCGATTTCAATAAAATTTTGAAGAGGCGAGAGAAATTCTATTTTTGCCAAGTGAGAGTTCAGAAGCTCGAAATCTTGGGCATTTGATGCTATTCAAAAGTAAGACTTAAATCCTTAAATGCACATACACTGCTCTTATAATATTAATAAGTTATTTTTCAAGTCAAATTCATCCTAATAAATTTAATTCTTAAAAACTTATATAAATAATTAAAATGTTATATAATGGTATTAAACTTTAAAATGAAATAAATTAATCATTAGATATTAAAAATTTATTATTTATAATATATTTTTAAGAAATGCCAATAAAAAAAATTTCTCTTACTTTTAGAATGGAACTAATTTTCGATTTCTATTTCTATTTCTCTCCAGGTCTTCCTTCACCGTGGTGTCTTCTGTGCCAACCACTTACAAATCTTGTCAGAATCCGTTTTAGATTGTCAAATCTTGTCAGACATTTGGTGTCATTTATGTTTAGTAAGTAACATTTTATCAAAATCAATCTAATTTTCTTTGAGTCGTGAATTTTTGAAATACTATACATAGAGCTCAAGTATTTTTAGGTTTAGGTTAGTTAAACTGACTTTGGTTGCTTCTACTAAACATCTAAATTTACAAGAGGTAAAAAGAAGGAGATGAAGCAGAGGTAGTGTGTGGTTTTCTGCATTCATTTTTGTTACGAGTTACTACATACTTTTGGTCACCAAGTCTCAAACATTGTTGGGTATTGGAGATTGAGACTTATTTAGGATGTCACGCCACATAGTATATTAAGATCTAGTTGAAGGGTAGCAAATGAAGTTGATTTAGGAACTTTGAAAATTGTTGAAAAATTAGGTTGATTTAGCATTAATAGAAAGTGGAAATAACTATTAAACACTTACAACGGTGTACTGATAATTGCATGATCCAAGCTATGGACTGCATTGTAGATGAGTTATCTCTCTCATGTCGCTTTGATAGAGCAATCCTAGTTAACTATTCCAGTTAACATTAACCAATTCAATGGATAGAATTAAAATAGTAATTAGAACACTACCAAAGAATGACTAGTTCTGCTTTATGTATTTACTGGGTCAGAGGTTACCTTTGTTTTAACTCTTGAGAATCACATTTGTGTGTTTCATTCAAAAAAATATCGTTCTAGTTCCTCTTGTAAGCTGAATGATTACGGGATATTTCTCATCTTAAATTAACAGCTGCTTTTTACCATCAACCAAAGAAATTTATTCTCTGTTTTTGTGGGTGGGAAAAAAATTTATTTAGATAAATTTCTTTCTTATCCATGTTAGGAAATTTAGTTCAATTATTCTTTTGGGAGTAGTTTTTGGTTTTTGTTTCATCTTGATCTTTCAAATGAGATATGTAGAAATGTCACTTGAACTATGTTCTAGTTTCTTCTGATCTTAAACTATACCAAATTCGATCAACTCAAACAAGCATTACTTACCATCACTTACAGATATTTGCAAGATGCTTTTATGATCCATCCTACCGATGACAAAAAGTACATGTGGAAGAACCTCTCAGTGGAGGAGAGGCAGAAACTAGCACATGAGAATGCAAAAGATATCATTTAGTTGTGGTTTTAATGCAACAAAGACTTTAATTACTTAGTGGGTAAGTTGGAAGTATCTTTATATTTTGTTGCATGCAAAATGCATGCATGATTAATCTTCCTAGCATGCTTTAGGCTCTTCTATTGAGACTATACTTTTGAACCACTTTGTTTCTACTTTGTGCCTTATTTATTGTTTTATGCCCCTTTCTAACTTCGATTTCATTCGTCATTCATGATTTATGGAATGGGTGGTTTATTTATGAATAAGGCTACTATCATAAATCATAATTGATGCTTTTCTAAATTTGTCATTAATATCTCTTAAGCATCTGCTTGCCTCAACCTATTGGTTGTTGCTTATAAGGCATATTTTTATAATAAATCCTAGTTTTAGCAAAGAAAAAGATTAAAAAGGTTAAGAAATAATGTCCATTCATCTTTGGTGGATGTGATTTTAACTTCATATTATTAACCTAATCTCTAGGGAATTTTCTATAGTAATTCATCTCTTCAAGGAGCTAAAAAGAATAGAAAAACATTGGGGAAAAGGGTTTTAGAATGTCAAAAGAGTTTGACCAAATTTGGCATTGATTTGATATGAGAAATTGATGTTTTGTTTGTCTTTCTATCTAGTTGAAACTATTTTGAAGAGAGAAATTAATCCCAATTTGAGTATGGTTGAAAATGCAAAATTTATTTTCCTCTACAAGTTAAGTATTACTCCTTGCTTAATCTTTGATAACTCGTATTTTTACGAGTTATCATGACTCATTTCAGACTTGATTTGCGCGTTAGTTTGAGAGATTAGGCTTGGTTTGCATTCATTTAGCTTAATTTTTATTCACTTTGCATTTTAGGAGCATTATTTAGTTTTTAGCCATTTTTAACATTATTTAGGTATTTTTAGTTCATTTACTTAGTTTTTCCATCTTTTGCAGGAAGGACGGGACATATGAAGGCAAAGCAGGCAAGTTGAATGCAGATTGAGACAAGTCAGAGGCAGGTGGCGCCCAGGTGCCACCCTACGTGCCTTGGCCATATTTCAGCACAAACTCAGCATTGAGCATGACTTTCAGTGAGTTGGCGCTTAGGCGCCACTTCTTCTACATGCAGGCAAAATTTAGAAGTTTTTGAAGCCAATGCTTCCAGAGAGTTGGCGCCTAGGCGCCAAATAGGGGCACCCAGGCGTCAGGCATGATCAACCACAACATGTCAAGGAGAAGCTCCAAGCCAGAAAACTCCAGGGAGTTGGCGCCTAGGTGCCAAAGCATAGACTCCTAGGGTTTACAGCATGTGTCCAAGTTGCCCAACAAACAGAAAGTTGGCGCTTAGGCGCCAATACGCATCCGTACGTGCAAACTTCAGTGCGTAAGCTGCGCAAAGGAACTCTATAAATAGTTCCTATGGGTTCGCGCGCGAGGAGTGAGATAGGAGAGAGAGCCCGAAGACGAACTAGAGTGCAAGAGAAAGAGGAAACCAACATCAAAGCCGGGATTGAAGAGAAGAATCAACCCCGTTGGTGGAAACCGCCGGAAAACAGTTTTCTCTTATTCTTTCCAATTTTCTTTCTCTACCTTTATGAATACTTTTTACATGGATGTAATGGATGTTAAGATCATGTCTTTGAACTAAACCTCCACTGAATGGATAGTTAGGATAATTTAAATTCTAAAATATATTGTTTTTGGTTCTTAGAATATTGAGGAATGAATATTTGATTTTATATATGATTGTGTATGATTTATCTTTGCATGTGTGGATTTAATACTTTTTACAAGATTAGCTACCTTGTAAAATGATTTAATTGCTTGATTTATCCTTGGAAGAGGAAAATCTCTGCCAGATCCATGTGCAAGGCATAAGTTTCTACCTTTGTGTAAGGGGAGTTGTTTAACGGATATGAATATATACCCGTTAAATCATGTGTAGTCATCATACAGATTATGAACTTATCAATTTCACTTTGTTTAATGGCATGGGTACATAGCAATTACATAGGGTGTAATTATCTTTATATAATATTGGAAGATAAATATAAACATACATGAACTTGGGCTAGTAAATTCATATGTAATCCAATTAAAAAGAACCAAAGCAATATAGTTTAGATTCAAGGATTCCGAACTATCCATCTGTCATCCCTAATCACTAAATTCGTTTCTAGTATCCAGTAGTCTCGTAATCTCTACTCTGATTTCTCAGTGCAATTTTTAGTTTAGTTAATCATAAATCCAGAATTTTTCGCCCATTGAAAGCAGTTTAACTAATTAATAATTCCAGTTAACAATGTTGAAAACATGTGGAAAATAGGTCAAATTTATGTTTTGATGATTAACAAATCAATTTGAGTAAATTTTGGTTACTAACATGTGTGTGGAGATGATTAAAGGTTATAAAAATGAAAAAAATGAAGCATGGCAGGTCAAGTCGATTTCCAAGTTGACTTAGGCATCGACTTAGGCCAAGTCAATCCCCAAGTCGACTCCAGCAGTGACTTCAAAATGTCATTTCCTTCCAGAGTTGAAATCGAGAATGAGAGCACCCGAAGTCGCATCCCAAGTCGACTCCGCATGCGACTTGGGTGAAGTCGCAAACCAAGTCGACTCCAGCAACGACTTCAAAACGTCATTTCCTTCCAGAGTTGAAATAGAGAATGAGAGCTGCTGAAGTCGCTGTTGGGTCCCGAATAGATGGCAAAACCCAAGAGGGGAGGGGTGAATTGGGTTCTTAAAAATTTCTTTGGTAACTTAAAAACTTAACCCCTTGTAGAATTAATCCCCTTGAATGAAGAAACTGAATGGAAAGCAAAGTAATAAAGAGAGCAGAAATAAAAGCAAGTAGACAAGGATTTTATAGTGGTTCGGGCAACCTCCCTACTCCACTCTTCCAAGCTCACACTCCTTGTGACTTGGGTTCCACTATTGTATTCCGCGAATACAACTAGAGCCTCTTGCTCTCTTCTAGATTCTAGCTCTAGGGGGCATATACAACCAGAGCCTCTTGCTCTCTTCTAGATTCTAGCTCTAGGGGGCATCAACAACTAGAGCCTCTTGCTCTCTTCTAGATTCCAGCTCTAGGGGGCATCAACAACTAGAGCCTCTTGCTCTCTTCTAGATTCCAGCTCTAGGGGGCATCAACAACTAGCACAAGTAGGTGATGAGTCACACTCCAATCACACACTACTTTGCTACCACTTGATCTTAGCTACGCAAGCTAAATCAAGTTCAACACAAACAAGTAAACAGTAAAAGTAAACTACACTTTACAGGTGTGTAGAAACGATTTAGCGCAGGGAAGAACTTGTAGATGATTGCTTTGAAGTTTCTGAATGTAGCTCTTGCAACTTGAAGCATAATTCTTCCTCCTTGAGTGATTTGATCTCTTTGAAGCTCTTATGGATATGAGTTATGCTCACTTAATGGTCCTCTCTCTTTTCCTTCGTTCACAATGGGTTGTATTTATAAGTTTGGAGGGAATCCGAACGTTAGAAGGTTGGTGGCGTGCATTTAATGCGCCAACGTTCGAAAATAAATCCGACCGTTGCGACCCAAGTCGCAGGTGGAGTCGACTTCGGGTGCGACTTCACCCAAGTCGCTGACGGAGTCGACTTCGGGTGCGACTTCGCAGACTCCGGTCTTCAGTTTTCAACGCTGGAAGTTTTTCCTCGATTGAAGTCGATCATGAAGTCGACTTGGTTTTGCGACTTCACCCAAGTCGCAGTCTGGAGTCGACTTGGCTTCGCGACTTCACTTCCTGTAGCGACTTCAAGTTCCAGGTCGGGTCGACTTGGCTTCAGACTTGACCTCGTCAAATGGCTTCACGAACTTGGAACTTGGAAATTGTTTTCTTCATTTTCCTTTTGGATTAATGTCTTCTCTTCTGCTTGCTTAGCTTCAATCTTAGTTTAGCTTGAATCATTGAAGAGCTTTCTTGCTTTGGAGTTTGTTCTTGAAGACTTGACTGTTTGAAGCATGCTTGATGTCTTTGCCTTTGATTTGTTCTAGATCTTGAATCCTTGAACTTTGATAGGCTTGTTTTGATCTTGATCATGCTTGAAGCTCTTAAGCCTAGAGTGAAGAAGTCCATTGAATGATTTGGAACCTTTGGAAGCTTTGACTTTGATTCATCTTGAACTTTGCAACTTATTTGGATTTTCTCTAAACTTGATTTGATCTTGGTTTGCATTTAAACTTGAAACCAAGCTTTGAACTTGCATCTTTGATCATGGAAAGAAGCTAGCTTTCCCATCCTTGAGCCTTGAATTCTTCAGGTCGCACTTCGTGGTCGACTTTGTTCGCGACTTCACCCAAGTCGCAACTGGAGTCGACTTGGGCTGCGACTTGGCAGCTCCGCGTCCCAACTTTCGACTCTGGAAGAAATTGCACGACTGAAGTCGATAGCGAGGTCGACTTCGTCTGCGACTTGGCTACCCAAGTCGCATGTGGAGTCGACTTGACCCGCGACTTCACTTGGTCTTCTTCCCATTTCAGCTCTGGACGTTCTGCATGTTTGAAGTCGATCTTGGAGTCGACTTGGGGATCGACTTGGCCTTCCTAACTTGATTTTCTTCAAATGTATATTCCTTAAACATTTCACAAACTTGTTAGTAGCCAAGACATACTCAAATTGATTTGTTAATCATCAAAATATGGATTTAGCTATATTTCCAACAATCTCCCCCTTTTTGATGATTGACAAAACCGATTTGAGTGG
This sequence comes from Annona cherimola, assembly GCA_030490835.1. NCBI lineage: Eukaryota > Viridiplantae > Streptophyta > Magnoliopsida > Magnoliales > Annonaceae > Annona > Annona cherimola. The sequence continues at coordinate 28,512,788 of CM059971.1, read as the reverse complement.
ATACCTTTCATTAAAAAAATATGTTCATATTGCATTTTAAAATCATGCTTATGCTCATGCAAACAGAACATTCAAATATCATGTAAGCATATCCTACACTTCTCCCCATTCTTACTCTTCTCTTCTTACATCTCTCTCCCCTTTAATCATCTCTCTCCCTTTTAATCATCAAGAGTTATACTCAATTTTTCAACTCAAATACTCTCAAATACTCTTCTTCTCCTTAAATCTCTCTCCCCCTTTTTGTCAATATATCAAAAAGATTAGAGGGTAATTAAAGAGATAGGTGGGTTAGCTCCCCCTGAGTTTATGCTTATCCTAATTTTAGATACTACTTGTTGGACATGATACCAAATGTTATTACTTGTTAGATTTTATACCACTTGATTTACCAGCTGATACCACTTGTTATAGCATTTGTTGTTTTGTTACTTAGGTGAGCTCAATCATTCCCATGTTATTTCTAATTTTATAGAATGCTTCTCTTGCTAGGGGTTTAGTAAAATTATATGCAACTTGATCCTCAGTTCTAACAAATTCCAAACATATGTCATGATTTTCTACATGTTCTCTAATGAAATGGTGTCTAAGATCTATATGTTTGGTCCTAGAATGCAATACAGGATTCTTGGTTAGACAAATGGCACTGGTATTATCATATTTGATAGATATATCTTTAAAATCCATGCCATAGTCCCTAAGTTGCTGTTTCATCCAAAGTAATTGGGCACAACAGCTCCCGGCGGCAATATATTCGGCTTCCGCCGTAGATAGAGCAACACTAGTTTGTTTTCTTGAAAACCATGAAACCAACATGCTTCCAAGAAACTGACATGTTCCACTAGTGCTTTTTCTATCTACTTTATAGCCGGCAAAATCTGCATCCGAATAGCCGATTAGATCAAAATTAGAGCCCTTTGGATACCATAGTCCGAAGTTGGTAGTGTCTACTAGATATCTGAAAATTCTCTTTACAGCTACCAAGTGTGATTCTTTTGGGCATGATTGAAATCTAGAGCACATACACACACTAAACAAAATATCTGGCCTAGAAGCAGTTAGATACAATAAGGAACCTATCATGCTTCTATATAATTTTAAATCAACTACTTTGCCCTTCTCATCTTTGTCAAGCTTGATTGTAGAGCTCATGGGCGTGTTTGCTCCTTTGCTATTCTCCATGCCAAACTTCTTGAGCATTTCCTTGATGTACTTGGACTGGTTAATGAAGATTCCTTCATTCAATTGCTTGATTTGCAGTCCAAGGAAAAAGTTTAACTCTCCCATCATGCTCATTTCAAGTTCTTTCTGCATAAGCTCAGAAAATTCTTGGCAAAGAGTTTCATTAGTAGCACCAAAAATGATATCATCAACATAAATTTGAATGATTAATATATCTTTTCCATTGTACTTAATAAACAGAGTGGTGTCTAACTTTCCCTTTTGAAAGTTATGATCAATCAAAAACTTGCTTAGTCTATCATACCAAGCTCTTGGGGCTTGTTTCAATCCATATAATGCTTTGGTCAACTTGTACACAAATTTTGATTTGATCTTTCTCCTCAAATCCAGGTGGTTTCTCAACATACACCTCTTCATTTATATAACCATTCAGAAATGCACTTTTGACATCCATTTGAAACAATTTAAAGTTCATGTGAGATGCAAAAGCTAATAAGATGCGAATGGCTTCTAATCTAGCAACCGGTGCATAGGATTCCTCAAAATCTATTCCTTCTTCTTGTGAGTATCCTTTTGCCACAAGTCTAGCTTTGTTCCTCACTACAAGTCCACTTTCATCTAATTTGTTCCTAAAGACCCACTTGGTGCCAATAATAGTACAATCATTTGGTCTAGGAACAAGGTGCCAAACTTTATTTCTTTCAAATTGATTTAGCTCTTCTTGCATTGCTATAATCCAGTTTTCATCATCAAGAGCTTGTTCAATATTAGAAGGTTCAATCTTGGATACAAAAGCATATTGTCCACACACATTTTGCTTTGACCTTCTAGTTTTTACACCTTCATACACATTTCCTATAACTTGCTCAATTGGATGTGCATGATTGAATTTTAAATCAGTTGGAGGTTTATAGGAATTGTTACCTTCACTTACCCTTTCCTCCATGGATTCTTCTTGCTTTTCCATATGCAATTTTTCAAGATTGCTTATTATGTCATCTGCATCACTTAGATCATCTTTTCTTTTAAAGCATGTATTAGTTTCATCAAAAATAACATGTATGGATTCTTCTACAACTTGGTTTCGTTTATTGAAAACTCTATATGTTTTGCTATTTGATGAATAACCAAGGAATATTGCTTCATCACTTTTAGCATCAAGTTTTCCCAAGTTGATTTTTCCATTGTTCAGAACATAACATGTGCATCCAAAAGCATGAAAATAAGATATGTTTGGTTTCCTTCCTTTCCATAGCTCATATGGGGTCTTTTTCAAGATTGCTCTAATGGTAACTCGATTTAAAACATGACAAGCTGTGCTTACAGCTTCACCCCAAAATTTCTTAGATAATTTGCTCTCATTTAGCAATGTTCTAGTCATCTCTTGTATAGTTCTGTTTTTCCTTTCAACTACTCCATTTTGTTGTGGAGTCCTTGGTGCAGAAAATGTGTGATGAATTCCTTTTTCATTACATAATTCTGTGAATCGTTTGTTCTCAAATTCACCACCATGGTCACTCCTTATACACAAAATGGTATTCTGTTTTTCATTTTCCACCAAGTTTACAAAAGTTGAAAACATAGAGAAAGCTTCATCTTTGCTAGCTAAGAGAATTACCCATGTAAATCTTGAAAAGTCATCAACAATCACAAATACATATTTCTTTCCACCAATGGTTAAGATGTCGGATGGCCCATATAGATCCATGTGTAGCAATTCAAGTGGCCTAGTGGTGGAAATCTCCTTTTTGGTAAAAAAAAACATCTTTGGTTGTTTAGATAATTGACATGCCTTTATTTTTGTCATATTTCAACTTAGGCAAGCCTTCTACCAAACTCTTTTTCCATAGGGTCTTTATGTTTGACATATTCACATGTCCAATTCTTTTATGCCAAACCCATGGATCATTTTCAATGGCCATTAGACATTGACCATCTAGTTCATCAAGTGAAACCAAATATACATTTTCATGTCTTCTTCCACTAAACATGATATGCTCACCATCAAATACATTGCATACAGATGATTCAAACACAACCTTATATCCTTTATCACATAATTGGCTAATGCTCATTAAGTTATGCTTGAGTCCTTCAACAAACAAAACATCCTCCATGCATGCATTTGAGCTACTGTAAATATTTCCTTTACCTTTGATTTTACCTTTCTCATTATTACCAAAGGCAACCGTTCCGTCGTTGCAAGGCTTAAGTTTGTGAAACAAATTTCTTTCTCCAGTCATGTGCCTTGAACAACCGCTATACATGAACCATGCATTGTTTGTCTTTGCCTTTAAACAAATCTAAAAAATAGACAAATAATTCTCATCTTTTTGGTACCCATTTTATGGGTCCATTTGGGTTAGTAAAATAATTCAATCTTCGTTGCTTTACCTTAGAAAGCCCAAATCTCGTGTTCCTTGGAACCCAAACTAATCTTGCACCATGGTCATATAATTTCTTGAAGTTACATTTATAGGCTTTATGACCCATTTTGTTACAGAAATTGCAAGCCATTGGTAATCTAGGAGTAGGCCTCCAAGTATATTTTAGTTCAAATGTTGGCCTTTTAGTCCACACAACATTTTTCCTTTGTGGCTTGAATGTAGGTGCAATATTTGTTTGATATTTTCCATGTGTTGGCACATTTGATTTTCCACTTTCTTTTTGCTCAAATGTATTGTATCCAAGACCTCTTTTGTTTGTTTGGGAGGTCATGTTCAGAAACATCTTTACACTTTCTCCTGGATTAGAGAACTTTGCTAATGATTCATTTAAGGATTTGTTCTCCTTTTTCAGTTTTTCTACTTCTTTCAACAATGATTCATTTTCTTCTTTCAATTTTGTTGATATTTCAGCTAATTTTCCATTTTCAATGATAACAATGTTACATTGTTTTCTTTTTAATGTCAACTTGTTTCCTAGCTTTTTGATTTCCCCATACAATGAATCATATGCAATTTGTAGTTCATCTAATTCGGCACATTTGAGACAATCATGAAAAGAAGAATAACTTGATTGAGAATAAGGTTTGGAAGTTACCTTTTCACTTTCTGTGTATTTTGTTGAGGTAGATTGATCTTCCAAAACTTCCGTCGTGTTCAAGCATAGCAGTTCTTCTTCTTGTTCGATTTGTGCTACGCAGCATATTCTTGCACAGTTGGCCGCATCGATGTCGTCGGTTGAAGAGCTGCATGTTGATGACGTCTCCTTATTGACGTACATGCCTCTTCCCTTTTGATATCTTCTGCCTTCATGATTTTCCTTTGGCCTTTCCTCCGGTGTAGGACATTGGGTTTGCATATGTCCTACGCCCCCGCATCTATAGCATTTGATTGGTTCTTCCTCTTTCTCTCTGGAATTTCTGTCTTTGAAATTTCTGAAATTTCCGCCTTTTCTCACAAATTTTCTGAATTGTTTTGTGAGTAGGGCCATCTTGTCATCGTTTTGAGAGGATGAGGTGTCATCCGTGTCTTGTGTAGCTTTTAAGGCAAATGCTCTTTTGCCTTTGTGTTGATCCTCATTCCTTTTCTTAATTAGCTCATGTGACATGAGTGAGCTAATAAGATTTTCAAGCTTCAATGTGTTGAGGTCTTTGGCTTCTTCAATTGCCGTTATCTTTGGAGTCCATGAATCCGGTAGAGCTCTCAATATCTTCATAACCTGCTCGGATTCAGAAATAGCTTTTCCAAGACCCTTTAGAGCATTAGTAATTTTAGAAAATCTCGCAAACATTTCAGAAATATTTTCAGTATCTAGCATTCTGAAATTTTCAAACTCTCCAATCAAAATGTTTCTCCTAGTCCCTTGGACTTGGGAGGTTCCTTCATAAATAGATGTTAGAGTATCCCATATCTCTTTTGCAGTCAAACAAGAAGATACTCTATCATACTCCGAAGCCGTAAGAGCACAAAATAAAGAATTCATTGCCTTGGCATTGCTCTTGACGGTTCTAACTTCCTCTTCGGTCCATTTGGAAGCTTTGTCATCGGTAGGCAAAATCACACCATCTTGGATAGCAATCCAAGAATCCATATCGGTAGCCATGATGAGTTGCTTCATACGAAGCTTCCAATAGCCAAAGTTGTTCCCATCAAACAAGGGTGGCCTTGTGAATGATTGGCCTTCAGCAAAAGCGGGAACGGAAGTGGATTGGGATGCCATAAGGTTGGATCTCTTTGGTTTAATTCAAAGACCTGCTTTGATACCACTTGTTGGGTCCCGAATAGATGGCAAAACCCAAGAGGGGAGGGGTGAATTGGGTTCTTAAAAATTTCTTTGGTAACTTAAAAACTTAACCCCTTGTAGAATTAATCCGCTTGAATGAAGAAACTGAATGGAAAGCAAAGTAATAAAGAGAGCAGAAATAAAAGCAAGTAGACAAGGATTTTATAGTGGTTCGGGCAACCTCCCTACTCCACTCTTCCAAGCTCACACTCCTTGTGACTTGGGTTCCACTATTGTATTCCGCGAATACAACTAGAGCCTCTTGCTCTCTTCTAGATTCTAGCTCTAGGGGGCATATACAACCAGAGCCTCTTGCTCTCTTCTAGATTCTAGCTCTAGGGGGCATCAACAACTAGAGCCTCTTGCTCTCTTCTAGATTCCAGCTCTAGGGGGCATCAACAACTAGAGCCTCTTGCTCTCTTCTAGATTCCAGCTCTAGGGGGCATCAACAACTAGCACAAGTAGGTGATGAGTCACACTCCAATCACACACTACTTTGCTACCACTTGATCTTAGCTACGCAAGCTAAATCAAGTTCAACACAAACAAGTAAACAGTAAAAGTAAACTACACTTTACAGGTGTGTAGAAACGATTTAGCGCAGGGAAGAACTTGTAGATGATTGCTTTGAAGTTTCTGAATGTAGCTCTTGCAACTTGAAGCATAATTCTTCCTCCTTGAGTGATTTGATCTCTTTGAAGCTCTTATGGATATGAGTTATGCTCACTTAATGGTCCTCTCTCTTTTCCTTCGTTCACAATGGGTTGTATTTATAAGTTTGGAGGGAATCCGAACGTTAGAAGGTTGGTGGCGTGCATTTAATGCGCCAACGTTCGAAAATAAATCCGACCGTTGCGACCCAAGTCGCAGGTGGAGTCGACTTCGGGTGCGACTTCACCCAAGTCGCTGACGGAGTCGACTTCGGGTGCGACTTCGCAGACTCCGGTCTTCAGTTTTCAACGCTGGAAGTTTTTCCTCGATTGAAGTCGATCATGAAGTCGACTTGGTTTTGCGACTTCACCCAAGTCGCAGTCTGGAGTCGACTTGGCTTCGCGACTTCACTTCCTGTAGCGACTTCAAGTTCCAGGTCGGGTCGACTTGGCTTCAGACTTGACCTCGTCAAATGGCTTCACGAACTTGGAACTTGGAAATTGTTTTCTTCATTTTCCTTTTGGATTAATGTCTTCTCTTCTGCTTGCTTAGCTTCAATCTTAGTTTAGCTTGAATCATTAAAGAGCTTTCTTGCTTTGGAGTTTGTTCTTGAAGACTTGACTGTTTGAAGCATGCTTGATGTCTTTGCCTTTGATTTGTTCTAGATCTTGAATCCTTGAACTTTGATAGGCTTGTTTTGATCTTGATCATGCTTGAAGCTCTTAAGCCTAGAGTGAAGAAGTCCATTGAATGATTTGGAACCTTTGGAAGCTTTGACTTTGATTCATCTTGAACTTTGCAACTTATTTGGATTTTCTCTAAACTTGATTTGATCTTGGTTTGCATTTAAACTTGAAACCAAGCTTTGAACTTGCATCTTTGATCATGGAAAGAAGCTAGCTTTCCCATCCTTGAGCCTTGAATTCTTCAGGTCGCACTTCGTGGTCGACTTTGTTCGCGACTTCACCCAAGTCGCAACTGGAGTCGACTTGGGCTGCGACTTGGCAGCTCCGCGTCCCAACTTTCGACTCTGGAAGAAATTGCACGACTGAAGTCGATAGCGAGGTCGACTTCGTCTGCGACTTGGCTACCCAAGTCGCATGTGGAGTCGACTTGACACGCGACTTCACTTGGTCTTCTTCCCATTTCAGCTCTGGACGTTCTGCATGTTTGAAGTCGATCTTGGAGTCGACTTGGGGATCGACTTGGCCTTCCTAACTTGATTTTCTTCAAATGTATATTCCTTAAATATTTCACAAACTTGTTAGTAGCCAAGACATACTCAAATTGATTTGTTAATCATCAAAATATGGATTTAGCTATATTTCCAACAGTCGCATCCCAGTCGACTCCGCATGCGACTTGGGTGAAGTAGCAGACCAAGTCGATTCCAGCTTCGACTTCAGTGCGGAAATTGCCGAACGAGTTAACTCTATGATAGATTTGAGTAGAGATGAAGGTCAAGTCGACTCAAACACTCAAATGAAGATCAAATGAATATCAAAGTAAGAAGGGTTGTATGAATCCATCATGTTGGATTATGAACACACATTTGAACATCATTAGGCATTCTAAGATTCAAGTATTCAAGATTTCAAGATATAGAGCTTAAAGTTTTTCAAACTAGGATGATTATACTAAGCTCCAAGAAATTATAAATAAATGGGAGAACAATCAATATGAAGAAAATCAAGTGATCAAAATCATCTCTGAAGTGAAGTCGCACCCAAAGTCGACTCCACCTGCGACTTGGGGTCACAACGGTCGGAAATTTTCGAACGTTGGTGCAATAAATGCGCGCCATCTACCTCTAAACGTTCGGATTCCCTCAACAGTTATAAAAGACATTCAATATGAACGAGGAGGGTAGCTGAGAATTCATTGAATGAGCATAACTCCCATCTCTAAGAGCATTAAGTGATCAAGCCAACATCTAGAAGAAGAACCTTGCTTTCAAACTGCCAAGAGCTGCTCGTTCAATCTTTCAGATTGCTTTACAAGTTCTTCTCTGCACCAAATTTGCCTATACACACTAGTAACGTGTAGAAACTTTCTTTTACTTTTTCTTGTTGTATTGAACCTAATTTAGTTTGGGTAACTAAGATCAAGTGTAAACAAAGTAGTGTGTGATTGGAGTGGAACTCGTCTTCTACTTGTGCTGTGAATTATTGATGCCCCATAGAGCTAGAATCTAGAATAAAGCAATGACTCTAGTTGTATTTGTGAAATACATAGTAAAACCCAAGTCACAAGATGTGTGAGCTTGGAAGAGTGGAGTAGGGAAGGTTGCCCGAACCACTATAAAATCTTGCTTGTTGATTTTTATTTCTGCTCTTAGCACTATATTTCTTTCCGTTTGTTTCTTCATAAAGGGGACTAGATTAATCCGGGGTAAAATTTCTGTTTAAGTTGAAAAATTTTAAATACCCAATTCACCCCTCTCCTCTTGGGTAATTGTCATTAACTCGGGAATTCCTCATGGGAACGATACTTTACTCACTCTTTATTACTTGACACGATATGTATACTTGCTTAAATAGCGAGCATTTTAATTGACATATATACAGCTCGTCAATCTTCCTTTGACTAAAAGTAAGAATTTATAGAGAAGAATGGGAGATTTGTAAGAATAAATTGCTCTTTTGTTCACTGAAAATTACCCTTTATACTTATGTCTTATGCACTTAAAACTATCATTCGTGCTACCATGTTACAAAAAGATCATATCATGTTCTAGTTGGTGGCCCAAAATCCATATTAGAAGGAAAATAATGCAACTTCATTCATATACATAAACATGGCATGACTCCTAACTCCTCTTTAGGATAGTTTCGTCATAGTCATTTTGGGTATAATGTAACATAAAGACCATTTCAATGACTAGATTTTTTGGGGTGGATCATTGTGTAGATGACACAAGCAAGGCGTAGATGTCATACTTATTGCTTAGCACCCTTCACAAAAGGTGCAAGATAGAAGCATAGCAATTAGTTTTAAATTAGTTCTTGAATTTTTTGAACTGAATGCTCAAGGTTTTAAAAATATTGTATTTGTTTCCTAATTGAATATTTATCTTCTAGCAATATGTTTTGAGCCCAATGAAAGCTTGTTATAAAGTATGCTAGCAAAACCGAGGTAAATAAGATCAGAATGAATCAATTGCAATTTGAATGAACATAGCCTGCCTTAAGAATGCAAGTGAACAGGCAATTGGCTGAATAGGGTGTGATTTTTTTGTTAATTTCCCCCTAAAACCTTGAATGTTTCTTTTTGTAGTACATTTTGAATTAGATTTGAAATCAATCTGTTATGGTTCCTTTTTGAAGGAATCTTCAAAATCTTTGACTTCCAAAACAACAAAGTAATGTGTTAATTTCATTCATATAATTGTGTTTCTTTCTCCACTTAAATATTCCACTTACATTAAAATTTTCATATCCTAGTTCCTTCTACCAGAACATGGCCAAAGTGGCAAAAATGTATCACTTTTAATAATGTAATAATAAATGCAACATTATGTCAAACAAAATCTTTATTTATATTCTTGTCCTAATGAAATTAGTTCACTAGTTTAATTGAGGTTTGGAGCATATTTGGCTTTAGTTCACTACTGAAGATTGTAGAAAAATCAGTTTTCTACGAGTTCAAGTGATTAGATTTACAACATTAATGGTTTCCTAATAGTTCCCATGGGTGTATGATTGATGATTACGTGCATGGAGTTTATAGACAACAGCAAATTCATATTCTTGATGAGCTTGGGCCTGTGCAATTACATGCTATCCCATAATTCCCTAACTCATTTCCATATCTTTCCCTAGTAAAGACAATCTTCATCGCCTAATAATATGTGCGTTGATCAAGCAATTTTTAATATTATTTTATTAGTTGTTTGTTATGTAAATATAGACATTTGTAATGCACACAGCTATTTGCACAGGGAAGTTGTAGTTTTTTTAGCATTACATTCATCCATTATTTATATTCTATGGTTGACACTAGTGAGGTCCACGCACAAGTTAATAACTTAACAACATAGTTCAGTATAATTGCAACCAGGGCAAGGGGTGAAAATCACAGTTGCCGACAACTTCAAATTAAAGCTTGATACCTTTCATAAGTTGTGATTTGAGTTTATTGAACGACATAATGCAATCGATGCCACTGATTACTTGATCCTGATTAGTTTAGAAAAGCTTTGATGATGATCTAGTGGTTTGTTGTTTGTGATGAAATTATTGATAAAAATTTATCACTAAAAAGGTAATGATCAACAATGTTGCCTATTTTACCATTTATGTTACTTTGTATGTTTCTCACTAATAAAAAAGGCAATGTACTATTTTATACAATAGCATGTCATGTTTATTTACTTAAATATGCTTATCTATGTAAATGGTAAATCATTTACAAAAGACTCCCCGTACGCAACTAAGCAATTTTTCATGAGCTCCCTTTACATTATTTGTAAGTACAATTTCAATTTGATTTTTGCATGTGGTTAGATTTCTGCTCTGGTTGTGTGGAGACTTGTTCGAGAATGTGAATGTGTCAACTAGGATTGTGGATGATGCTCAGTTATCCCTGAGGTTCGACAATAATGCAGAACAACCATTCTATAGACATGGTGTAAATATGTAATGAGCTTAAATTGTTACTGGCAAAACCTAGATCCCCTGACGTGCTTGGTCAATTTGATTTAATGATTATAACATTGTATATTGTTAAAGACATAGCGTTAGAAATTGATTGTGCTAAAGAAGCCAAAGCTATACACTTGCTCACATTATGGACATGTTTGGTTATGCGTAGAACTTTTTGAATAAAAAATTTTCAATCTAAAACTTTTTCCAATTACTGTAATTTTTTAACTATTTTTTATATTTTCCTGTATAACTATCATACATTTCAATTATTTCTACACTATTATGTATATAACTAGTCTATTTATTTTAATTCTATTCTTTTTCACTATTCTAGTGCTGCCTTAACAATTAAAAAAATTTACTTAGTGCCCTAGCCTTAATAGCACTTGAGGTTGGTTTTCTCAATGTTAAATAGGTACATTCTTGAGTTGAATTTTAGGCAATATACGTGGGTATATTATGAATTTTTAAAAATTCTAGAATATAAGTGAAATTAGGGATAAAATTTGTAGATATATATAATATTTGACCTGATAATAACAATCATAAACTTTATCCAGTGGGACCTACTTTCATGTAGAAAATTATTTTTAAAAAATACCCTACGAGCATGGGATGGTGTGCTTCCTTTAAATGCACAAGATGCGCGCTATTCACGGTGATATATGCTTAGAGCATAGTTAGGAAGTGAGATTTTAACACAAGCTTTAAATTAATGTGGAAGGTGAGGGAAGAGGGGTTGTTTTAAAGAGAAATTTTGAAAGAGGGATGTGAGTGCTATGCGGTTGGAATTGTGGGGAACAGAAGCTTGTGATATTTGATTTTCTTTACAAAATCCATTCGTGAATGCGTCATTAACATAAGAGGAAATGGAATTGAGTTTTTATTAGATGGATGGATTTATTCCAATCTGTAGAAAGTGATGTTTATTATTTAAATTAGGTTTAGTATTGAAATTTATATAGGCCTAAGGTTGCAAATATATGATTAAAAGTAAAAAAAACAAGTTTGGGCTGCCACAACCCACTGACGTTGCTAAAGCGAGGAGTCATTCGGTTTTTTAGTTATTGATGAGCTGCATATATGTCTAATTAAAATGCTCATTTTAACGCAAGTATATGTGTCGATCAAGTAATAAAGAGTGAGTAGAGTATCGTTCCCATGGGGATTGTGTTAAACAGATAAACACCTTAAATTTCAATTGTCTACAATGAATTCATAAATTGAATGAGAATTTATTTCAAAGAATTAAATTAAACTAAACTAAGTAAAATAGCTAATGACCAAAGTGGAGTGGATACTACTGAGATTGTTTTGAGATGATTGAGATAGGTAAGTGGGAATATGAATTCATTGAATCATAGCTATGTCATTTGGTTCCAATTAAGTTAGTTGTGCAGAGATTACTAATCTAGGTTCATTCATATCCATATATGTCTTCCAACGCATACAAGTAAAACAAGGTTGATAATCACATAACCTAATCAAGATTACACAGGGTTAATAGGTATATTCCTATCCATATTAACATCCAACACAAATAAGAGCCGGAAAACTTGTGCCTCATATATGGATCTTATTCAAATCTCACTTTTTCAAGCATGAATTTGAAGATTTAATCAATCTACAAGGTTGCAAAGCTTGTAAACGCATTAAACTGATATACAAGGGTAATCTCGGGTAACTCAAGTCACAATACAATTGTATTATTATTTCAAGTATAAGAAAACCAAATAACATAGGCCCTGAGTTCAAATCTTACATATCTCCCACCATAGGAAGATTCAGCCCATAAACATGACTTCAATTCTCATTAAAATCAAGTTTACAATCATCCCAAGCAAATAGAATACCAAATATGAAGAGAGAGATGAGAAGAGGAGAAGAAACTTAATGAATTTGCAGTGACAGCTTATATCTTCACTTGCTCTTTTCTCCTTCCTTGAAGCCTTGGTTTTTTCTCTTTTCACCACAGCAGCCACGACCCTCTCTCCTCTCATAAGAAACCCTAAGAGATATATTTATCTCCCTCTAAATGCATCACAAGACATGTGCTAAAATTTGTTCATGTGGGGTTCAGCACCGCGGCGCTGCTTGGTCGATGCCTAGGTGTCACTTCTTTGGAAGCTGCCTAAAGCTAATTATTTTTGGAATTTTCTACTGTAGCAATGCTTGAGGCTGAGGCGCCAGATTTTGGCGCCAGGGCACCAACTTTTCTACCTTGCATTTTTGGTGTGTGCTTGCAATGCAACTCTTTTCCATCCCTTTGACGTGAAGTCTATGAGTTGGCCACCATCTTTCCCTACAACAAAAGACACAAAAAAGTAAATATTATCCTAATTGATGCAATGAAATTAGTAACAAGTTAAAATGACACGAATTACATTGAATTAACTAAAAATGCATGAAATCTACACAAAAGGCCTGAAATGCAGAAATGGAGAAAACTAATGCAAAAGTTATATAAATATATATGTTTTTCTTGAACTAGCCTTCTAAATGAATACGAAATGAGCGTTGATAATGTTGGAAATATGTGGAAAACAAGCCAAATCTATGTTTTGATGATTAACAAATCAATTTGAGTAAGTCTTGGCTACTAATATGTTTGTGGAAATGTTTAAGGCATATACATCTGAAGAAAACAGAGCATGAAAGGCCAAGTCGTTTCCTAAGTCGACTCCAAGATCGACTTCAAAGAGCCAACACCGTCCAGAGTTGAAAATGGGAGAAGAGCAAGTGAAGTCGCAGGCCAAGTCGACTCCACTTGCGACTTGGGAAGCCAAGTCGCAGACGAAGTCGACTCCAGCATCGACTTCAGTCGGCAAAATACTCCAGAGCTGAATTTGGGATGGAAGAATGCCGAAGTCGCAAACGAAGTCGACTCCAGTTGCGACTTGGGCGAAGTCGCGGACGAAGTCAACCCCAAGTTCGACTTGATGTTATCAAAGCTCAAAGATGGAGTTTTCAAGTTCATTCCAAGAGTCAACTTGAGTATTCTCAAGATCAAATCAAAGATTCAAGCATACTCCAAGAAGATTCAAATCTACCATGCAAGATTCAAGTTCTTCAAAGATTCACAAGGTTCAAGCTAATCTAAGAAGAATCAAAGTCAAGCTCTTCAAGACTCACAAGATCTACAAGTATAATGAGTCATTCTAGAATGAAAGCAACTAAAGGAAGAAAGCCAAATAAGATAGAAGCAAGTCAATGAGGATCAAAGCGTATTTTGCAAAAACCAAGTCAAGTCGCAACCCAAGTCGACTCCATGATCGACTTGAGTTGAAGTCTGAAGCCAAATTCGACTCAAGACTCCGACTTGGAACCTGAAGAGGTGAAGTCGCACCCGAATTCAACTTCACCTGCGACTTGGGTCAAGTCGATACCCAAGTCAACCCGACCTGGAACTTGAAATAGCTACGGAGAAGCGAAGTCGCACCCGAAGTCGACTCCATCTGCGACTTGGGCGAAGTCGCACCCGAAGTCGACTCCGCCTGCGACTTGGGTCGCAACGGTCGGATAATTTTCGAACGTTGGCGCATTTAATGCGCGCCAACCACCTTCTAACGTTCGGATTCCCTCCAAAATTATAAAAGGCATTCATTATGGACGAGGGAAGAAGCAGAAATCATTAAGTAAGCATAACTCCTATCTACAAGAGCTTCAAAGAGATCAAGTCATTCAAAGAAGGAAGAACTTTGCTTCTAACTGCAAGAGTTCCATTTCAGATTCTTCAAAGCCTACAATACAAGTTCTTCTCTGAGCTAAATCGTTTCTACACATCTGTAAAGTGTAGATTTCTTGTGTTATTTCGTTTGTTTGTGTTGTACTTGATTTAGCTTGGGTAGCTAAGATCAAGTGTATGCAAAGTAGTGTGTGATTGGAGTGAGACTCATCACCTACTTGTGCAGTGTGTTGTTTAAGCCCCCTAGAGCTGGAATCTAGAAAAGAGCAGTGGCTCTAATTGTATTGGAAGAATACAATAGTGGAACCCAAGTCACAAAGAGTGTGAGCTTGGAAGAGTGGAGTAGGGAGGTTGCCCAAACCACTATAAAAATTCTTGTTTGCTTGATTTTATTTCTGCTCTCTACATTACATTGCTTTCCATTTTATTTCTTCATTCAAGGGGATTGAACTTACAAGGGATTAAGTTTTTAAGTTACCAAAGAAATTTTTAAGAACCCAATTCACCCCTCCCCTCTTGGGTTTTGCCATCAATTCGGGACCAACAGATAACTCTAATTTTATGGAGTTATCAGTTATTTATGGAAATTTAGCTACATAACCCATATGGACGAGAATTTTTACAAAGCTCCCTTGCTAACAAAAAGGAAAAAGATACACACCCCCCCTAAATGGGCAGTGTTTACACGATGCCTGCCCACAATTTCCACTTTTCATGTTGGGTTCATGAGCAATTTGGGGCCAATGTTGGGAAGCTAATGTCACAACAATAGACCCTTTGTTAGAGAAGTGGACTGGGTCGAAGCAAGGCCCATTAATAAACGTTCTCAACTCCAAAAGACAATTGATGACTATGGCGAGCTGGGTGTGGAAAAGTCTCATTCCTATGCAGCCTAACCAGGAGGGGCCAAATTAGCACACTACTTTGTAGGGATGTAACTTAGGTTTAGCAAGTCCAGTTCAAGGTCGACCATATCCTTATCCTATTTTCAAAAATTCCTTTTCTATCATATTTTAGGCTAGGTAAGTTATCGACCTAGTTTACTCTATTTTTTCAGGTCAGATCAATTCTGATTTCAATTCTAAATGAGTTTTTTAAATTATTCTTCATATTTTATTTGAAATTTTAATTTCTAATATCAATTTTACTCAAAAATTTATAATCAATATGATAATAATCCTATTTTAAAATATATTTATTAAATGTACTAGATAATAGATAAATGAAAAAGTTTCTATATGTTAAAAAATATATTTTATATCTTCAAATATATAATATATTTCACAAAAGAGATATTAAATATATATCAGTAATTATGGTTGGTTTCAAATACACGGATCTTGGAACCTAATTTATCCTAATTACTAATTACATTTGATTTTTATTTGGAACTTACCATACCACACAGGTAAGAAAATAAGAACATATCTGACCAATTTTTGGCTACTTAATGAGTCAACCCACGGATACCCTACACGAATTGCATCCTTACTCTATAAGTGCTTGGCTTTGGAGGGAGACAATGGCACCAACCACGCTAGTGACACATGGTGCTCCATTAGAAGTTGAACTTGTTTTGATGATACCTTAATTACGTAATTTTCTTTTTTGATGATCTAACTATTGATTTCTATATTCTTCGACATTCTAAGGGTAGATTCCCCTATCAAAAATAGTATTGTCAGATATTAATGAACAACTCTAAAATGATGAGGTTTTATTTTATTACGGTACATTTAAGACGAAAATGATGATTTTTATAAACTAAACTTGGCATTTAAAATTTGTTCATTTTGAAAGTAAATTTTATAAGATGATAAAAGTAGACTTTTACTAAATCTACAGTTGGTTGTCTCTATTATTTTATGCATATTTTCTTTTTAGCATGTTGAAATATGCTAAGTTAGATAGTGTGCATGCAATTGTAAATTTATTTCCCTTTGTTAAATGTTATTTCCATTTGTGATTAGCTTTGGTTAGCAATGATTAAATTTTATTACTAAACTCGACATCACATCTATTAGATTTAAATGATTTTGTTATGGCTAAAAGGCATATTGTGGGGTTATTTGCATTTTGGTCTATATTTGTGTTTTAACGTATAAGTTGTGTATTTACTTTTTAAATCTTATAATTTTCCTCCTTTACATTTTAAACCCTACCATTAAATCACGCTAGTAAATGAATGGAAAATTGTCAGTAATTGTTGTACAAAATTTTTAATGGCAATATTGCCCACCAAATTTTTTAAGTTGAGTCATTTTATAAGTCAACTCAACTTGGCCACAACATAAATACACTATCGGCCAGTTCAAATTGACTCATTTCATGATTCAACTCATGTTCATAAGTTGACTTATGTTCATGAGTTAACTCAAGAAAACCATATAAAATTGTGTTTATCGCATTTATGAGTCTGCTCGACTTATCAAAGTCATAAGGATATTAGACTTTTTACTTATAAATAATAGTAGTTAGTTGGGTATTTTGATGTGAGTCTAAAATGCAAATAGGGAAAATTTGTAGAGTTTAAAAAGCGAATAACTCGTGAATTGAAAATCAAATACGCATTGTTAGAATGACCAAGATTCAAAAAACCCACATATTATGTGTATTTCATGACAATTAGCATATCGAATACAATAGTTAGGTTTGATTACCTTTTGTAAGCTTTGGCTAGCTCCGATAAATTCTTATAACTAAGATCAAGATTACATCTTTCATATTTAGATTGTTGTGAACTCAACTAAAAAATCAAAAGCAATTTATCTTTTGATGATTAACAATCCAAATTTGAGTGTTTAAAGGGACTAATATATTGGCGGAGTAATTTTAATTTGGAAATTTTAAGTGTTAAAGGTTAGTAGATCAAGTCCCATATCTAAGTTGACTCAGACACACGACTTGAGTCAAGTCTATACCGAAGTCAATCCCAAAACACGACTTAGGTTTAAGGAATGCAAGTATTGAAATACATGCGAGTTAAGTCGTAGACCCAAGTCGACTCCTCTAGCGATCTGGGTGAAGTCGATAGCCAAGTCGACTTAAGGAGTTGCATGTTTTCACTGACTCAAAGTTGAACAAGTGAAGTCGCAAGCCAAGTCAACTCCACATTGCGACTTGAGTCAAGTCTGAAAAAAAGTTGACTTCAGACTCCGACTTGATATTCGGAAGACAAGCAAAACTCCAAGGATTGAGTACCAAATGTCAAGTCACACATCCAAGTAGACTCCGTTAATCGACTTGGATGAAGTCTAAGGTCAAGTCAACTTAAGTCAAAGACTTGGAAGATAAAGGCCATAAGAGCGGATTTCATAAAGTTTGAAGTTTCAAACAAGCAATGAAGTCATATAGCCAAGTCGACTTCACCTGGGACTTAGGTGAAGTTCCACTGCTAAGTAGATTTAGGGGTTGTATGTTTTCACTGACTAGACAAGCTACACGCGAAGTCGCACCCAAAGTTAACTCCACGAGTGACTTGGGTCAAGTTGAGGACCAAGTCGACTCAAATTGCAACTTAAAGAGCACTATATTCCGAAGTAGGACTTAATAAATAGAAATGCCCCGATCGAAGTTGCACCCTAAGTCGACTCCAGTTTGCTACTTAGATGAAGTCGAAGTCAAAGTCGACTCCAGTTATGACTTGCGCTATAATGATCGGAAAAATTTGAATGTTAGCACATTTAATGCGCACTAGCTACCTCATAATGTTTCAATTTAACTTCTCGATTATTTAAAGTATGACAAGTTGAGTGAAAAAGGTTAGCTATAGCATTCATTGAGCCTTCACCTTCCCACTCATAAGTATTCAAGTGATCATTAGGTTCTCTATAAAGAAGAACTGTGTCATTCACTACAAGTGTTGAAGCCTCTCATCAATCTTAAGTCTTATAAAGTTCTTCCCTATGCTGAAATCACCTATACGCAATCTATAAAGTGTAGAACTTTCTTTTAATTCATTTTCCTGTAATCGTACTTGGCTTGGTGCTAAAGACCAAGACTAAGAAAGACAAATAATGCATGGTTGGAATGAGACTCATCGTCTACTAGTGCTGAAATTATAAAGGCACCCTAGAGAGCAAGAGCTCTAAGTGTATTGCTTTTTGATATAGTGGAACTCAAGACGCAAGGGTTTGGTCTTGGAAGAGTGGAGTAGTGAGGATTGTCTCGAACCACTATAATTTCTTGTGTTTTCTTGTTGTTGCTTACTTGCTCTATTTCTCTCTGTGCTTTCATTCAAGGGGACATAGTTTGCAAGGAATTTAGTTTAGAATTTTTTAAAGAACTCTATTCACCCCTCCCCTCTTGGATGTTGCCACAAACTCAGGACCAATAGGTAGTATTAGAGTAGGTCTTTGAATTTGCACCAAAGAGATTTATTATAGACGACATCCCAATCAACTTCTATCATTGCTTTTGCTGAGGTCGATCTTTCACAAGGCCACCTTTATTTGATGGTAGCAACTTTGGCTACTGAAAGTTGCAAATGAAACAAGTTATCATGGCAACTAATATGAACTCTTAGATAACTATTCAAGATGGGGTTACTCTACCGACAAGTGAAAAAGCCTTTGACTGAATTGAGAAGGATGTAAGATTGGTAAAAAGTAACACCAAAATAATGAACTTACTGTTTTGTGCTTTAAAAACTGCCAAGTATGATAAAATGTCCTCTTATTTAACTGTTAAGGATATATGGGACTCTAACGTCAATACATAAGAGTACTTCTCAGGTTCAAGGGAAAAGAAAAAATAATTTGATTGAAGAGTTAGAAACTTTTAAAATATATTTGAAATGTTTGCTAGATTTTTCAAAATTACTAATGCTTTGAAAGGCTTAAAAAAGGCAATTTATGAATCTGAATAGGTCATGAAAATCTTAAGAGCTCTACCTAAATCTTGGACCCTCAATATTACTATAATTGAATAAATAAAAAACCTCAACACGTTGAAGTTGGAAGACTTAATCAGTTCGCTCATGTCTCATGAGCTGATTAAGAAAAAAATGAAGAGCATCATAAAGGAAAGAGAGCTATTACTTTAAAAGTCATACAGAGCTCAGATGAATCCGTCTCATTATCACAAAATGAAGATGAGGAGATTGCTCTCCTTCTAAGAAAATTCAGAAGATTTGTAAGGAAAAAAAAGAATATCAACTCCTTTAAAGGTTTCAAGGAGAGTAGCAGAAGAGAAGAGAAGAAAGAAGTGACTAAGTGTTTTAGATGTGGTGGAGTGGAGCATATGCAAGCTCAATATCTCACACCCGAAGAGAACAAGTCCAAATAGAAGGAAGAGAAAAAAGATAGAAACAACGCTACAAGGTTCCCAAAGCCCAAGGGCAGAGTGATGTATGCCAATGAGAACTTATCGTTAACAAGCGGCTCTTCAAATGAAGATCAAGAGACTATAAATTGCACTATAATCTGTTGTGTAGCAAGGATTGAAGAAGAAAATACACTAAACTACCTCACAATAATTGAATTAGTGGAAGGCTTGATGGCCTTAACTGATTGCACAAGTAGTAAGGAGGTAATCTCTAAACTTGATCATTCTATATCCAAATCCACATATTCCTCTACCCGTGGTTATCTTAAATGTGCTGAGTTATAACAAACATATGATTCATTATTGGATGAAACAAATAAACTATACAATAAATATACATTAAAGAAAAAAGAATGTGACTCAATTATTGTTGTAAATGAAAAATTAGCTAAGAGAGTTAAAAGCCTAGTTGATGAAACCAAAGCTTTGAAAGCTGAAATTGAAAAGCTAGAAAGAAAGAAAATGCAACACTAAATGAATCATTGGCAAAATTCTCTAGCTTAGGAAAGTGTCAAAATGTATCTCAATATGACAACCCAAACAAGTATAAGAGGACTTGGATACTCTACCTTTGAACAAAGAGAATGTAGTAAATCAAATACTCTAAAGTGGGTTAGACCCCAAGCTAAGATGACTACACCTCATGGATATGTTAGAATAGCAAGAGTAGCTTGGGTAAGAAGACCAACATGGCAATCAAACTGTGCATGGATTTAGTCATAAATTATACCAATGCAGAATTAAGAAATTGCGCAAAAAAGGTAATAAGCTAGTTTAGGTACCAAAGAGCATTGGATTTGTGCCTTTCAAACAAGAAAAATATATGCTTCAAATGCTTACTAATCCAAGTAGACCCATGAGATGGGTACCAAAGAGATAAGCTCTATTTGAATATTTTTGCATGTTTATCTTAGAGCAAGAGCAAGCAACACTTAGTTCATAGACAGTAGTTGTTTAAGACATATGATTGGAGATAAAACTTTATTCAATGAACTTAAACCTTACAATGGTAGAACTGTTACATTTGGTAATAACGAAAAAGATAAAATAAGTGGTAAGGGCAATACTTTTAGTATTTCGAATGCATGTATAAAGGAAGTTCTGTTTATTGAAGGACTCAAACACAATCTAATGAGCATTAGCCAATTACGTGATAAAAATTATAAAGTTGTGTTTGAATCATCTATATGCAATGTCTTTGATGAAGATCATAATTTTTAGTGGAAAGAGACATGAAAAATATATTTGGTATGTCTTGATGAGCTGGATGGAAAATATGTTGTAGCAGTTGATAACGACCTATGGGTATGACACAAGAGACTTGGACATATAAACATATCAAATATTAGAACCTTATGGAAAAAAAGCTTGGTGGAAGGTCTACCAAAGCTCAAATATGATAAGAATAAAATTTTTAAAGCTTGTCAAATGTCCAAATAGTCAAAATATCTTTTTCACTAAAGAATGAATCCTCAACTTCTAGGCCACTTGAGTTGTTACACATTAATCTTTTTGGACCATCTGTTATATTGAGCCTTGGAGGAAAGAAGTATGTTTATGTTATGGTTGATGACATTCCAAGGTTCACTTGGATAATGTTATTAGCTACCTAAGATAAAGCTTTATTTATGTTTTTTTGTTTCTCAAAGTTGGTGCAAAATGAAAAGTAAAATACAATCTTATCTATTAGAAGTGACCATGGTGGTGAATTTAAAAATAAATATTTTATAAAATTTTATAATAAAAAAGGAATTCACGATATATTTTTTGCACCTTGAACATCTCAACAAAATGGAGTGGTTAAAAAAATAATAGAACCATATAAGAGATGACTAGAATTATGCTAAATGAAAGCAAATTATTTAAGAAATTTTAGGGTGAAGTTGTAAGTACAGCTTGTCATGTTTTGAATAGAATCACTACTAGAGTAATCTTAAAAAAACCCCATATGAGCTATGGAAAGGTGGAAAATTAAATATTTCACATTTGCATGATTCGATTGCACTTGCTATGTTTTAAACAATGGAAAAGATAACACTGACAAATTAGATACGAAAAGTGATGAGGTTATATTTCTTGGCTACTCCTCCAATAGCAAAGTGTATAGAATGAACAAAACAACTCGAGTAGTAAAAGAATCAATTCATATTATCTTTGATGAATTTAACCTAAATCCAAAGAAGGACTATGAGCTTAGTGATACAAATGATTTATCAAAGAATTTTAGAAAGCTACAACTGAAAAATCAAGGGGGGAGAAAAGCTTAAATAAGATCAAAGTGCAGAGCAAGAGATAAGTAAAGGTAATGTTTCCTATTAAACCTCCTAAAAATTTCAAATTCAAAAATAACCATTCAATTGAGCAAGATAATATATGTGGATATTTTACATTTATATCAAAGATAGAGCCAAATTCAATTAACTAAGTTATTTATGATAAAAACTGTATAGTTTCTACGCAAGAAGCGCTAAATCAATTTGAAAGAAACTAAGTATGACATTTAGACCCAAAGAATGTACTGTTATTGGTACCCAATGGGTATTTAGGAACAAACTAGATGAAAAGTGAACTAGTGGTAAGAAACACAATTAGCCTCATGGCCAGGGGATATTTATAAGAAGAATGAATTGATTTTGAAGAATCATATGCCCCCCTAGCTAAATTGGAAGTCATATGCATTTTACTTGCTTTTTCATCTTATATGAGTTTCAAACTGTTTTAAATGGATAGTAAAAGTGCATTCTGGAATATATATCTTAATAAAGAGGTGTATGTTGAACAACTTCCTGGGTTTGAGAAAAAGATCAAAACTAAATATGTATACAATATGTGAAACACGCACTATTTAAGACTTAGTATAAAATTAGTTTATAAGTGAATGTTAGACTTAGTATAAAATTAGTCTATAAGTGAATGTTGTTTATACCTTAAAGTCTATACAAAATATATGTTATTAATTGAAAGTTATAGAAAAATGTGTACGTTTACAAAAGACAAGTAGGATTAAATTGTAAACTTAGGAAAGAATGATTGAATGGTAAATTTTTTAACAAAAGTAGAGACGAAAAGGGACCTAATTGGAATTTAAGAAGGTTAGTTTTGAAAATTTATGAGAAAAAGGGGGTAAAATACATTTTGAAAAGATAAGATATGAAAATGAATTTTCATAAACTTTTCAGGAAGGAATTTCAAAATTCCGAATTATACCAAATGAAACTATTTAAATCATTGATCTTTTCAATGAATAAAAATAAATGCGAAAATTTGGGCCAATTAGGGTCCCAATTGTGGCTTATATTCATCTAGATTGTTTCCCTTCGATTTAAGAATATATAATTCAGATTGACATGAGAATTCAGTGGTATGTTAAATTATGTGCTCTTTAATCTAGATAGATTAGATTATAAAAATAATTAAACAAAGTGTTTAAATTAATTATTTTATTTGCATCGAAATACGTGCATGAATTCAAATCCATGCATTCCAGGAACGTCCAGCATGCATTCACGTTCTCTTTTTTATTTTGATTAATTGTTTATTAAATTAATATCTTAATATATCTAAGGTTGTTTTATATGAAATTTTATGGGCAAGTTTATTTTAACGTACCCTACATAGTGGATGGATTAGGCCATAAAAATTATGTTTAGAAGATTTTTAAACAATCAACATTAGATGAGATTTCATAAATTAATTTTGAATGCTTATGTCTTAACCTATAATAATTATTTTAATATGAAATTTGAGATGGACGGTTAAATTAATATGTTCTATAATATGAATGAATTGGATTATGAAAAATGATTTAGTAAAGTATTTACATAAATTCCATTATTGCGCTGGAAAAGTGCATTGAACCAACCCATGGTACGTCTAAAAATGTGAATACCCTTCCATGCATGCACCGTGCCATGCATTTCCATTGGTTTGGTTATTATTTATTATATATATATAACTCCATTTTATATAAAATTTCATGGGTAAGCTTAAATTAATGTGCTCTACTCAGTGAACAGATTAAATTAAACAAAATATAATTACAAATGGGTAGAAAAATTAAAATTTGAATGAATTGCATTAGTTAACTTCAGATGATTATATCGTAACCAATTGTAATCATTTTAACATGAAACTTATTATGAACGGCTAATTTGATGTGCTTTAAAATATAGGCGGATTAGATTATTACAACATCTTTAGAAAAATTTTAAATAAATAACATATCGATGAGAATAACCAAAGTTTATAAGTCGGCTTGTCGGCTACAAGTAAATTTTAAATTTACATGCATCAAGTAACGTGATAGCTAGACTTAAATTTGACCGAAAGTAGGCTAGTATGGCAGCTGGAAACATGTGCTGGCAGCCTTTGATTTACGGACGTTAAACTTGATTAAAATCTCTACCTTAAGTCGTCGCATGAGGGTAAAGATATAAATAGCGGCAGGAAACACAAAACCTAGGGGTGAACTTGGTCTGGGTACCCTAATTAGGGTCGGTTCGGTTCCGAAAAACCTACCCATGGGGTCGGTTCGGTTCCCTTTGGTAAATACCCGTTCCAATTAGGGTAGGGTCTGTTCCAGGAGCTGGGTACCCAGAACCGACCCGGAGTTCACATATAAGTCTCATCGCAAGTTGCTGAACCCTTTCCGCCTTTCCCACTTTTTCCCCTTCTCGATTTTTCCCTGGCGCCGCGCATCCCTAATGTCGCTCACTCTCTCTCTCTCTCCCCTTTTCGGCATCGTCAGTTCGTCATCCGGCTCCCGGCTCCCGTCTCCCTTCCGGTAGTGCCCTTCCAAGCTCTCTCTCTCTCTCAATCTCGATCTCGGTCTCTCTCTCGATCTCGGTCTCTCTCTCACTCTCTCTCGATCTCTATCTCTCTGTTTCTCTATCTCTCTCCGGCGGCTCCTGATGATGTATCTCAAAATCCTCCTCGTCTTCTATCCCGACGCCGCTCCTCATCCTCTGTGGCGAGGCCCAGCATGAGCTTGTGGCACCGCCGCTGATACTTGAAGCCGTTGATGCAGCGGAGCATCTATGCGACGGAGACGAATAAGATGAGGTGCGAGAGGGAGAGGAGGCCGATAGGGATCCAGCAGTGGCGGCATTGGAGCTTGGGCAACAGGGCCTAGATGACCAAAATGAGGGTTAGGAAGAGGAAGAAGACATGGAAGAATTTCTAGAGCTCCTTCTGGAGATCGACGACCCTCTTCTTCCGGAAGCATTTTTTTTACTTCGTTATGGCTCTTCCCGATCAAAAAAGGGTATCATCTTGCTCTTCTGGTTTTCGATTTTTAATTCACTTCGGCTAAAGATATTAGGTTTTTGAAATCATTTTACAGCCATTCCAGTGAAAGAAGTAAATGATTTTTTCTTCTACCCTCCTCTTTTTCAGAAAATATTGAAACTTTGCTGCTTTTATCGATCGTTGCTCCTACTTTTTATAGATGATGGTTCAATACAACTTCAAGAAGATCACATTATGGATATGTTGCAACTTGACAGTTTGTTCATTTCTATTTACAATTTTTTAACTATCTAAATTCTAGCTTCACAAACAGTTAGCTTTGGCAGCATGCTAACATTATTTTAGTGGAACCGAAACCGGAACCGACCCGCACTCGAAAAAATAGGGTAGGGTATGCCAAGAACCAACCCGGCCTCAAATAGGGTAGGGTAAGAGTTTTTAAAAATAGGGTAAGGGTAGGGTCGACCCCTACCCGGACCAAGTTGCACCCTTAACAAAACCAGAACAAGAACGGAGAAGCATTGGACGTCCAGCAGAATCCGAATGGAAGGTATGTAAGCGTCCAGACAAGATGAACTCTGAAATTATATATTTTTTATATATATCTAGTTTCAACGTCTAGGTGATCAAAATGTTTTTAACTTGTTACCCGCATGCATAACTTTTATCGACATCCAAAAAATTTTTGATTTGCCGGTTATATATGATGGATTTCAATTTTTTTATGATATATATATATATATAATAAATTGAAAAGGATTGCTGTTAGGAATTCTATTAGCTGAATCATACCAAAAAATAAGTATGGTCATAGGAAAATTTTTACATGATAAAAAAAATTCAAATTAGAGTCTGTCATTATTAGAAAGTGTTAATAACAGTTTCGTTTTGAACATTGATTCATTACAATTTGATTTTTATGGAAGAAACAATCTAGTAAAATTTTAATCTACATTTCATTAAATTTTATAAGATTGCAACGGCTATAAAAAAAATCTCATATTAGATATCATGAAATGGATTAAAACTTTGTTACATTAATGATATGTATGATTTAAAAATATATATAAAGGAATATGCATATAAGTATAAAATATATAATGTAATACATAAAATAGTCTATTTTACTTGTTAGGCAAAAGAAAAGACAAGGTTGAGGAGACATGCTAACACCACAAAGTAAGCAAGCAATGTTTTTGAAATTATTTATTTATTTTAATATTGAAATGTCTTGCAATTTCTTTATTATGATGTTTTAAAATTTATTTAAGGGTGACCATCCCCATAATATGATTTAGAAAATGTGTTTAATAATTTTTTTAGATGATTGTGCAAAATTTTCTCAACTTGAAAAAAATATAGAATTATGGTGGTTATTTCCTAAAAGTCATGTCAGCATGTGTATGATGCATGGTGCACAAAAGTACAGTTTCATTCTAAAGGTATAAGCGGACCAAAGTCCCCTTCTAATGTGACCAAATAGCTAATATAGGCCAAAAGGCCGGCGGTGCGCTACCTAAAATAGGGACTAGACGAATTAATAGTCGCCTAGCTAGCGTACCATCTAATAAATGTATAAAGTATGTATGTGGAATGTGCATTTGCATATGCATTTATTATGAAATTTTTAAACTTTTAGACTAAAAATGTTTACTTCAATGAAAATGCTTGCTTATTTAGTCTACTATTCATGTTTTATTTTCCTAATCTTAGACAAGTAGAGCAAAGTTTATGAAAAAAATATCTCAATTTAGAGACTCTTAAGGTTGTATTATTCTCATATAGTTGGTGTGAAAGGATACGCTGTGAGGGTACAATATTACCAAGCTACAAAAACTGATGATGTAAATATATATTTTAATATTTTATAAATATTATGTGATTTTAATTATAAGTATATGATTGCTTGTAAATTAAAAGAGGATTAAATTGAAGACTCCACTGTGTGAACAATGCCACAATCTTATTCACGATTTACCAACTAAACGATTTTGGAGTAAGGTAAGGCGTCTCAGGTTCAGAGTGTCACACAAGTTAGCCAAAGTCTTTTATGGATTGAAACAAGCTCCTAGAGCTTTGTATGCAATATTTAGTAAATTTTTGATTGATCATAAATTTCAAAAATGAAAAGTTAACACTACCCTATTCATTAAGTAGAAAGAAAAAGATATTTTAATTGTTCAAATTTATGTTGACTCTATAGCTTTTGGTGCTACTAATGAACTTTTGTGTCAAGAATTTTCTAAGTTAATGCACAATGAGTTTGAAATGAGCATAACGGGTGAACTCAACTTTTTTCTTGGATTACAAATTATGCAACAAAGTGAAGGAATATTCATAACGTAATCCAAATATATCAAGAAAATGCTAAAGAAGTTCAGAAAACAAAATAGCAAAGGAGCAAAAACTCTCATGAACTCAATAATCAAAATAAATAGAGATGAGAACAGAAAAATAGTTGATCAAAGGTTATACAAAAGCATGATTGGTTCCTTATTATATTTAACTGGTTCTAGACCAATATACTATTCAGTATCTCTTTGTATTCAAGATTTTATTCTAACCCCAAAGAATCCCACACATTAGAAATAAAAAGGATTTTCAAATACTTAATTGATTGTAATGCCCTAGGTATTAGCAACTATGTAAATGGATGATGATGTGTATAATATAGCTTGATAATGCACATGCTAATAAGATTTTGATAAACTAATGGGTCGAATATGTGAAAGATTGTGTGAATAATAGCAAATGCAAAAAAAATCCAATCAGTGAGGACCGAGAGGATGAATTTTGATATATGGCTTGGTGGAAGCTCGATATGATTCTCACATGTTGTGAAACCTCGATCTTAGACACGTGTATGAAACTCTAGGGTTATAAACCCTAGGTAATGTATTAATAAAAAATATATTTATGAGTATGAAAATATGTGCAAATAGAGATTAAAATAATTATGAAAATCGGATGAATAGTGCACATGAATAGTGAATGTGAATAGTGAACGTGAATAGTAACCAAGGATTAAGAGTTAATCACTTGGATTAACCTAATCACAAAAAGACGAAATAGGAATTTAATCACTACAAGACAAAATAACATTACTTTTTATTATTTTAATACAAATTGGGATTTTTGTGGAAAAATAGAAAAAATTCATAATTTGCAATCCGAGCAATGGAATTTGATGAAATTTTTTATGGATGGTTAAAAATTCATGATGAACATGATGAATAGATTAAGATGTGATGAAAATCACAAATCAAAGGTCAAGATGAAGTGTCAAATAGAGATCGAAAAAGTAGCTTAACTTTTAATTAAAGCTACTTTTGACTTTTTAATAAATAAATAATAAAAAATTAAAAAATTAAATGCAAAAGAAGCTGCAATGCAGGGACATGTAGGGTCTGTTGACTTTTGGGGCCAAATCCAATGGCCACAAATTAATCTTATCATTAACCAACAGTTAGGATTGATTTAACCTAAATTAATTAATTTTAAAAAAATAATAATAATAAAAAATAGGAATGAATAGGGTGGCTGGAGTAGGCATAGGGTTGGTAGTTATTGGCTCAAAGAAATTTTTAAAATTAAAAAGAAATACCAATTTTTAAATACCTCAAGCTAAGGGGGTAAAATCCAATTTGATGAAAAATCAAAAACTATAAATAGGGGGCAAGGTGAGAACGACCAAAGGCACTCCAAGCTTTAAAAATTCAAGCATTCCCACCCCCCAAATACGTTTTTGGCCTTTAGAGAAAGAAGGAGAAAGTTGGAGAGAGAAAGTGTGAGAAAAAGAGGCGTATCTCCACTTCAGATAAGTGATTTCTACCCTAATTTCTTTTGGATGTTATGTAGGGTAAAAACATGCTTAGATAATGCCTAAGCATGAAAAAATAAGTATAGATATAATTCTTAAATGGAATTATGCCAAAACATTAAAAATTTGGAGCGAAGATAGGGTATTCGGGAAGATAGCATATGATATGTGAAAATAATGCTCCAAAATTGATAAATGATGATTTGGGATGTATGTTTATGATAAATATGATGTTGGAATGATGATATAATAATTTCGTGATTTTTAAAATTAAGGATTATGCTTAAGTGAATTTATGTTGATTTTTAGTAGATGGAGAAAATGATTTACTTAGCCAAGTAAATGATGATAAATTCAAGATGTATAGAATTTTCCATGATATACTAAGCATAAGCTATGTCATGGTATTTTTTATTTTTGGAAAAAATGTCAATTTTTGAAACCTATGAACAGTAACTACGGATGAGCAATAACTGCTAAGTGATTTGCCACAGTAATTTGCTACAGTAAACAACATGATTTTGGAAAAAAATTTGAGATTTATTTTTTATAAGGATGTATGGATGGAATTTTAAGGATTTATGGATAAAAATCCATATAAGGAAATGATGATCATGCATTTTTAAGGATAACCTCTACAAAAAATTATGGAGGAAAATAATGTAATAAATGAATATAACATATGTATGATAAAGTATGTATATCTTTTTCACTTGTATAGGAAAAGGAAAGGATAAATGATTCAGATTGAAGCAAAGCAAAGGTAAGCAAGCAAACTTTTTTTAAAATGTAATTTTATTGCTTCATTGTAACCAAGCACAACTTTGAAAATGCGATTTTATTCTCAAGTATTTATGAAATGTGTTTAAGGGTGGTCATTCCTATAATGTTTTGAAATGATGAATGTTTATGAGTTTTTATGAAAAGTCATGTCGACATATTGATATCATGTGATGTTCATGGACATGTGTACATGTATGATGCGTAATGAAGAGGCTTTGGTGGAGGTAGAAAGCGGATTAGAGGGTCTCCCTTCACTATTGCCGAGTCGCAAGGGCTGTGTGCCGGCGGCGTCCTCCCAGAGGTTGGAGGCACAAGGAAAGTCATGAATGAACGAATGCATTGCAGTCTCATGAAATGCATGAAATGGTTTACATGATGATTTATCGAAACAATGTTTCAAAAAGGGATTGTGCAAATAATTCTCTACATGAGAATGACAAATCACCTGGTATAAGAGGTATATCATGCCGGAAAAATCAAAAGTCATCCATGTAGGAACCATGTAGGCGTCAAGAGGAAGAGAGGTTCCCCTTGATGAGACCAAGTCGGAGACAGCCAGCGTATTGGACCATGCTATGTGAGATATTTTCTAAGCTAGCGTACCCATACACGAAGGTCTATGTCATGAATGGAAAGGAAGCATTTGCACATCCAATGTTTATGAAATAATTTTTACGAAAAGGTTTCTTTCCATTGGTAATTGATCACTTGGTAAGTGTCTCCTACCAAATGGGAAGAAATGCATTTGAATGAAAGGAAAATATTTACTTGCCAAAGAAAAAGGCTTGCTTACTGAGTATTATTACTCATATGTGTTTTTAAAATGACAAACAGGCTATGGAGCTAACTCATAAAGGATGCCAAGTAAAAATAACCTGCAAATTTAATTGCAGTTCTATGTACGTGTCCAAAGGGACAAATGTATGATAATCATGTTGATGACATGTTTTATGGATATTGTAGACATGATTGTACTTATGTGAATTCTCTCAATAAAAAGAAGATATGAATGATTTTATGATGATATGGATGAGTCTATTATGGCCAAGTCTATGTTTTGATGATTAACAAATCAATTTGAGTAAGTTTTGGTTACTAACATGTTTGTGAAAATGATTAAAGGATATACAAATGAAGAAAATGAAGCATGACAGGTTAAGTCGATTTCCAAGTCGACTCAGGCATCGACTTAGGCCAAGTCAATCCCCAAGTCGACTCCAGCAGCGACTTCAAGTAGCATTTTTCATCCAGAGTTGAAATCAGGGAGCAAAGCTGCAGAAGTCGTAAACGAAGTCGACTCCGCATGCGACTTGGGTGAAGTTGCAGACCAAGTCGACTCCAGAATCGACTTCAACCATGATTTTCTGTCCAAAGTTGAAATCGAGAATGAGAGTTGCCGAAGTCGCATCCCAAGTTGACTCCGCATGTGACTTGGGTAAAATCGCAGACCAAGTCTATTTCAGCTTCGACTTCAGTGCAGATCAAGTCGACTTAATGCTAGACTCAGGTGAAGATGAAGGCCAAGTCGACTCAAACACTCGACTTGGATCAAATGAAGATCAAATGAAAATGAAATGAAGATCAAATGAAGACCAAAGCAAGCAGGGTTGCATGAATCCATCATGTTGGATCATGAACACATACTCGGACATCTTTCATGCATTCCAAGACTCAAGACTCAAGACATGGAATCAATTGTTTTTAAGATAGAAGAATCATAAAGAGTCTTAAGTAATATAAAATAGTGGAAAAACAATCAAACATGAAGAAATTCAAGAAAGCAAGTCATTCTAAAGAACTTCAAGTTCAACTAGCAAGCTCAGGAAGTGAAGTCGTACCCGAAGTCGACTTCACCTGCGACTTGGGTCAAGTCGAGGACCAACTTGACCTAGACTGGAACTTGAAGAAGGTACGGACAGCCGAAGTCGCACCCGAAGTCGACTCCATCTACGACTTGGGCAAAGTCGCACTCGAAGTCGACTCCACCTGCGACTTGGGTCGCAATGGTCGGAAATTTTTCGAACGTTAGTGCATTAAATGCGCGCCACCTACTTCCAAACGTTCTGATTCCCTCAATATTTATAAAAGACATTCAATATGAACGTGGAGGGTAGCTGAGAATTCATTAAAATGGTGGGCAGCTCTTGGCTCAAAGCAATTTTTAAAATTAAAAAGAAATACCAATTTTTAAATACCTCAAGCTAAGGGGATAAAATCTAATTTGACGAAAAATTAAAAACTATAAATAGGGGGCAAGGTGAGAATGACCAAAGGCACTCCAAGCTTTAAAAATTCAAGCATTCCCACCCCCAAACACGTTTTTGGCCTTTAGAGAAAGAAGGAGAAAGTGTGAGAAAAAGAGGCGTATCTCCACTTCGGGCAAGTGATTTCTACCCGAATTTTTTTTGGATGTTAAGTAGGGTAAAAACATACTTAGATAATTCCTAAGCATGAGAAAATAAGTATAGATATAATTATTAAATAAAATTATGACAAAACATCAAAAATTTGGAGCGAAGATAGGGTATTTGGGAAGATAGCATATAATATGTGAAAATAATGCTCCAAAATTGATAAAAGATGATTTGGGATGTATGGTTATGATAAATATGATGTTGGAATGATGATATAATAATTTCATGATTTTTGAAATTAAGGATTATGCTTAAGTGAATTTATGTTGATTTTTAGTAGATGGAGAAAATAATTTATTTAGCCAAGTAAATGATGATAAATTCAAGATGTATGGAATTTTTCATAATATACTAAGCATAAGCTATGTCATGGTTTTTTTTTTGGAAAAAATGTCAATTTTTGAAACCCATGAACGGTAACCACGGATGAAATTTAACTGCTACAGTAATTTGCTACAATAAACGGCGTGATTTTGGAAAAAGATTGAGATTTATTTTTTATAAGGATGTATGGATGGAATTTTAAGGATTTATGGATAAAAATCCATATAAGGAAATGATGATCATGCATTTTTAAGGATAACCTCTACAACAAATTATGGAGAAAAATAATGTCATAAATGAATATAACATATGTATGATAAAGTATGTATATCTTTTTCACTTTTATAGGAAAAGGAAAGGAAAGGATAAATGATTCAGATTGAAGCAAAGCAAAGGTAAGCAAGCAAACTTTTTTTAAAATGTGATTTTATTGCTTCATTGTAAGCAAGCACAACTTTAAAAATGTGATTTTATTCTCAAGTATTTATGAAATGTGTTTAAGGGTGGCCATTCCTATAATGTTTTGAAATGATGAATGTTTATGAGTTTTTATGAAAAGTCATGCCGGCATATTGATATCATGTGATGTTCATGGACATGTGCACATGTATGATGCGTAATGAAGAAGCTTTGGTGGAGGTAGAAAGCGGATCAGAGGGTCTCCCTTCACTATTGCCGAGTCGCAAGGGCTATGTGCCGGCGGCGTTCTCCTAGAGGTTGGAGGCACAAGGAAAGTTATGAATGAATGAATGCATTGCATTCTCATGAAATGCATGAAAAGGTTTACATGATGATTTATCGAAACAATGTTTCAAAAAGGGATTGTGCAAATAATTCTCTACATGAGAATGACAAATCACATGGTGTAAGAGGTATATCATGCCGGGAAAATCGAAAGTCATGCATGTAGGAACCGTGTAGGCGTCAAGAGGAAGAGAGGTTCCCCTTGATGAGGCCAAGTCGGAGACAGCCGGCGTATTGAACCATGCTATGTGAGATGTTTCCTAGGCTAGCGTACCCAGACACGAAGGTCTATGTCAGGAATGGAAATGAAGCATTTGCACATCCAATGTTTATGAAATAATTTTTAAAAAAAAAGTTTCTGTCCCATTGGTAATTGATCACTTGGTAAGTGTCTCCTACCAAATTGGAAGAAATGCATTTGAATGAAAGGAAAATATTTACTTGCCAAAGAAAAAAGCTTGCTTACTGAGTATTATTACTCATATGTGTTTTCAAAATGACCAACAGGCTATGGAGCTAACTCATAAAGGATGCCAGGTAGAAATAACCTACAAATTTAATTGCAATTCTATGTACGTGTCCAAAGGGACAAATGTATGATAATCATGTTGAAGACATGTTTTATGGATATTACAGACATGATTGTACTTATGTGAATTTTCTTAATAAAAAGAAGATATGAATGGTTTTATGATGATATGGATGAGTCTATTATGAATAAAGTGTATGCTTATGTGATGAAAGAAAAAAAAAGAAAAAAAATATTGGACGAGATCCAATTAAGAACCCGTCGTGTGATCAGGGCAACAATCCTGAGTCACGTTTACCAATCGACAAGATCTTTGAGTAAGGACTATGTGGACGCCACGGTTCGGGGGCGCCACACATGTTCCTTAGGTTATTTTGAACTTGTAAGAACCCTTGATTTAATTAAATGATAAATATTTGAGATTTTGACCCTTATATAGATTTTGAACTAAAAAAGGGCCATTATATAGAGTTGATTCATTTTGAAATATGTTTAGGTATGGATGATATGCCTAGCACGTTTGGAATGAATATGGATGGATGTAGGTAAGATTTGAATGGTAGATTTGGATGAATGATGAAAATGGGCTAGTTGTGTAGTTAAGCACAAAAGAATTGTACTAATGAAAATGACCGAGGATCATTGATGGGAACCATGATTTAAATGAGAATAATTTTAGATATTATGGAAATGTGCTCATGATACTTGGTAATGAAATTCAGATGATGACCTTGAAAATTAAGTCATTTGGGGCTAACAGTTAAAATCTAGTAAGAAATGAACTTAAAGCTCAAAATTTTGGAAACGAAATATAGAACATGATGGCTTCTAGCATGTATAAGATTCTATATGTATGTATCATGTGTGAGAAATAATTTTAAAGATATTAAAGGTAATATATGTGATTCGGGCAAATGACATTCGTTATAGAGGCAAAACGCCTAAAGAGTTGAATTGACGGGTCAAATTTTGTATAAAACATGTTTTGAGCAAATAGATGATATAAATGTGATATTATGATGGCAAGAGATGTGCACGAATAATTCACTTGGTGTTAGGAATGTTTTGACATGCTATGATTGCTTATTTTGAGAACGGGTTAAAGTTATCCGTAAAGTTATGTAATAAAATGCATAACAAATTTTTTTAATGATGGAATTTTAAGCTGAAATTTTGTGGAGAGATAGTACTTGAAGTCAGAAATCCAACCAAAAAAGAATCATCTCAATCGGATTTGTCTATGGAAAGTTACGGGCAAAATAGTATAATATAGTTGAAAACAGGTCATGTATGGGCCCAGATGGCCCAGGCCGTATTGCTTGTTGTTTTAAACATGGGAGGGGTTTAAACCCTCTCCATTTCATACCATTTCTTTTCCTTCTTTCTTCCCATGCTCCTAGCTCT
This sequence comes from Annona cherimola, assembly GCA_030490835.1. Lineage (NCBI taxonomy): Eukaryota > Viridiplantae > Streptophyta > Magnoliopsida > Magnoliales > Annonaceae > Annona > Annona cherimola. The sequence goes on along the minus strand of CM059971.1, from coordinate 28,477,807 downwards.
CAACTTCCATGAAAAACTACTCAAAAGTGCTTCGATTTATCTCATTTTGATATCAAGGAAGCTTCGTGGATTAAGGAGAGAGCTCGGAGCTTAGAGATCTTGAAGATTTTTGGGTAAAACTGAATTTCAAGTAGGTTGTTTTCTTTCAAATCAAGCTAGAATCATGTTATTTTTTTTATTATTTGTGGGCATCGTGTGTATTTTTGTGATTTGGATGAATTGTTGAGAGATGAGACTTGTGTAGAGATTGCAGGGAGGTTGGAAATTAGGGGTTTTGATAGAAATACATGCAATGGGTGAAATGGAAGTGTTTAGAAATAGTTTTATGTGATATTATTATGTGTTGGGTGGAATCCAATGAATTGTAAGTGAGTTTAATTAAATTTTCATATGTTGCATAGAAGGTATTTATTGAAATGTCCAAGTGAAGCTTAACGCCTAGAAACCATATATAAATGAATGTATAGAACCTTAATGATGTGAATAATGTGTTGCAAATGCTTAGGAGCATATGTGATGTTGAATTTTTTTGGAATGTAAGTTGTGACGAACTTAATGAATATGAGTTATATGATTGAAATGGAGCTTGAACTTTGTACTTGAGGATATTGTTGGAATTTATGATGAATTGACATGGGTTGTGTATTTGGATGGACTCCAAGATGGTTTGGTGTATGCTTTTGCATGTAAATGTTAATTTGGTGAATTGGGGCTAGGCCCTTTGAAAATGTGTTGTTATTATTAGCTATGTATTTGCGAATAGTTTTAATAAACTAATTTGAAATGAGCATGAGGCATGATTTTAACATGAGCATGATGCATATAGCATAAGCGATGTATATGCATAGTTTGCATTCATAGCCCTTCATTGACATGAGGGTAGGGTTTTTTATGGCCCTTGATGGACATGAGGTTAGTTTGCTTCATATGTGTGTTTGTGGCTTGACATGACTGTGTGGGACTAGTGAAAGACTAAATTTTGCATTGCATATGGTCATGACATTCATGATTGGTTTAACATGAATTTGTCATTGATTTTATTGAACGCACCTACTTATTGAGTTTGCTCGACTCATGTATTTATTTTTGATATTTTAGCAGGATGTCATTGCAAGTGCCTTGTTGTGAGCCTGACTTAGGTCATATTGATTCCAAATTGGGGCAGATTGTGGCAGGTGTAAGTTATATAGTTTTGAATTGTAGTATTTGAGATCTATTTATATGTGAGACATTCATGTGCTTGTATTATATGATAAGTAATGAGTTGTATATTATATATTAAGATGTGGTTCATGGATGTATGACTTGTTAAGGCCTTATTAATGTATTTGTGAATTGTAAATGTGTATTTTATCTCCACTATGATGCGAATGATGGAAATAATTATAGTTTAATTAGTTTTACTGTCATATATTTAATTACTGAATTAGTTGTGGATATTTAGAGTTCCATAATGGATTTTTATATAAATGTAGTCCTTTGTTCTTGAAATTATGGCAGATCCTAGGGAGACGTTGTAGGATCTCTGCCATAATAACCGCAGGTCTAAGGTGGCCGGTGGGGCACTACATTGATACTACCAACTTAGGCCTATAGTATCCCAAGGTCTCAACATTTGATATAATTCTCTCTTTGGATACTGATTTTGCCGGTTACAAAGTAGATAAAAAAAGTACTAGTAGAACTTGTTGGTTCCTTGGAAACATGATGATTTCATGGTTGTCAAGGAAATAAACCAGTGTTGCTCTATCTACCATGGAAGCTAAATATATAGCAGTGTTAGTTGTTGTGCCCAATTACTTTAGATGAGACAACAATTAAGGGACTATGACATAGAATATAGAGATATACCAATTAGATATGACAACACTAGTACTATTTTCCTAACTAAGAACTCGGTATTACATTTTAGGACCAAGCACGTAGATGTTAGGCATCATTTTAAAAGTATGTGAAAAATCATGATATTTATTAAGAATATGTCGAAAGTAAGGATCAAATTATAGTATTTTTGCAAAACCACTAAGTATTGATTCATTTTATAAAATTAGAAAAGAAATAAGCATGATTGATGTTAATGCTTTACATTGAAATAAATGTATAATGTGAACATATTAAAGCATGCTTGCGTATAATTTGTATGTTTTAAATGGGATACTTTGAAAAGAGAGGTAAAATAGACATTGCATTGTCAGAGGACTGGGAGCCAAGTTAACTACACTCAGTTCAAGTTCACTTCACGAAGTCGACTTCCGAATTAGGGTTTGAAGTAAACCTCGCAGGCGTCATTTTGGCTAGCCTAATAAAAGGTGGGAAAACCTCTTCTCCCTCACATTTCTCATCTCTTCTTCCAAGTTTTCTTCCTTAAAGTCCTAAGTTCCTTAGATTCCACATCCTCCCCTCAATTTTTTTCAAAAATCACTCCCACTTCCTAAACTGCCCTTGCCCCTAATCTCATTTTCCTGTCTTCTATCTAACAATGGCACCCAAATCCACCTCAAAATTGTCCTAACTACTAGTTTCACGCCCTTCCCGTGAACTATACGAGAGGATGTGCCAAGGAAGCAGAGGACTCCTTCCAAGTGGGCACGGGATGAGGCCACTACATTTACAGGTCGACAGGTTAGATTCCAAGAAGGTATACCATCCACCTTTATACTCTAAGAAGAGAAAAACCTAGATTCAAGTGGAGAAGAGGGACCCCAGAGGAAGGAAACTCTTGTAGCTAAGCCACAAGTTAGGAAAAAGCTGGTAGATTACTTCATGACGCCCCAACAACACCAGTGATTCTATAACCATTTTTATGAAAGGAAAATTTTCCTACTCAAGATCATAGATTTCAAATTCTTAAGAGATTATGAGTTTGAAATAGAGGGGTTACTTGATTTCCAAGGGTGGACACGGCTCTTCAAGGAAAATTATTGCATTTATCCTGATTTAATGAGACAGTTTTATTACTGTTGGAATCAAGAAGAATTTTCTACCTATGTCAAGGATACATGGATAAGACTTGGAAACAATAAGGAAGAAGTAACCCAAACCATAGAAGAATTCCTGCATATTCCCTGTGAGGACCAGGTAATTTTTTATATATATAAATTATAACCCTTCCTTATCCATGTGGTAATTTATGAATATGTTGTTAGGAATTAATGATGTTAGTGTGGTATAGAATATGTGTAGATATGGCATCTAGGGGACGTGTAGTTTATACATGCATGTATTATAATCTTGGCACGTAGGGTTATATGGGACACCAGTTATAACTACGTTAGACATAAGTATGAGTTTTGCACATGCATGTTTCTGTAGTTGCAGTCCCTAGTTATGATGTAATTTGTTCGATATTGATCCAAGGATATATAATTGACTCATTGTTTAGGGCACTATGACTATCTTCCACTTCGCAGAGTGGATAACGGGTTCGATCTGCCTGATCAGGTCGCAGGGGTGAAGGGAGCAGTGCCCTCGGAGAAATTTTTAATTTACTAAGTCTTATGGGTGGAAAAGCAAGTTACAAATCGTGATTGAACTCGGTCCATGCTTGAGCCCAACCTGTGCCCGACCCGTCTCAATGAGTTAAAAGAAGGGTCGCACTAGGGCTTCATTCACGCTAATCTTCCTCTCCTATTTTCCTTTCCCATCTTCCTCTGCTTCCTCTTTCCTTCTTCCTAGTCTCGGTAGCCCTAGGGTTCTTTCCAAAAACCTTTCCAAACCTTTTTGAAGATCATCGATTCGCACCAAGGAAGCTAGAAATTTGGAAGATCCGAGTCAAAAGCCACTATTTTGGGGGAAATCACGATCGAAGTAAGTAGATGTCATCTCTTATTGAATTAGTGATGGAATCTCGTCTTAAACATGATATAAGGTTGGTATAGGATGCTAGGGTTTGTGGCAGTTTATGATTAATAGGGTTTGGAGGAAAAATTGAATGTTGCTATGTGATCTTTGTGAAATAGACAAACCATTAGCAGTCTTTACATGATTAGAACATGACATTTGTCGAGTGGGTTGAACCAGGACGAGGGACTAGAGGTTTTCCCTTTTGGTACGCAACAAGTGTTCAAGGATATGCTTGTGTGACTATTGGTAACTAGACTTAAAGTAATCTCTGTTAATTTTGCTGATATTGTATGCATGGCTTGTGACATTTGTTCTTATGTGTTATGGATGATGATGTGCTATCTGAGATAGGTGATTCTAAAGGATTGTTCATGGCCCTTGGTTGACATGAGGAGAGGTTTGTTCATGACCCTTAGTGACAAGAGGAGAGGACCGTTGTCACCTTTGGTTTGTATGTAATTATTTATATATGATCTTGGGTGTGGGCGTTGAACCCATATGTCTCATATGGTGATTAAGAATCATTTTTTTCATAGCATGTGTATCCAGAGTTGTATTTTCTTTGCCCTATATTAACTGTTATCTACTTGCTAAGTCTGTTTAAACCCATGTGGTTTATTATTTTGCCTTTAGAGCACAGGCCAAGTGAAAAGCATCAAGATGGGATTGGAGGAGGATCTAACCCTAGAGACATTTAGCTTAGCATTCGTATTCGTAGTTATTTTAGATTCCCTTTTTGCTAATATATGCAGATATTTAGATCTAACCGTGAAAAACATATTATATGTGGTTGCTTTAAACTTGGTTAAAATCTATGTGGACACATGCATGTGATCTTTTGGGTTACTTGTGGTGTAATGATGAGTTATGATAACCTTCCTTCTGAATGAATGTCTTTATAGTATGGGCATGTGACTGTGTGAATGTAGAGCTAAAAGTATATATATTCTGAAATGAAATTATGATATTCATATATAACAGGTCCTTTATACCACACCACCCCCTTATATTTATGTGGAGATGCTGCCGAATTTTCCTTAAGTCATGTAGCCCCCTTTAACTAGCCATTGGGAGATGTTTAGGCAACTGGGCATCACATGCCCCATGCCAGAGACAGGGTGCTCAATGAGCTCTCATTGCCAATGATGTATAATGCACTCACAAGGAGCAACAAGTATGGGAAAGGGCATAAATTTCTACATTACATAGATTTGCCTTGCCCCCACGACTCAGAGTCATATGGCTCCTAGTAGCCCACTACATAATCCCAAAAGGTGGTGGAAGAAATGCGGTTAACCATGATGAAGCATCCATCATATGGCAACTTTTCAACCAGAGGCACATTTCACTTTTAAAGCTCATTCTTGATGCACCGATAGAGACGAAGGAGAACCCTAGACGTATTCTGCCCTATGGAGCTTGGTTTACTAAGATCATGGAGCATTTAGTATTGACCTAGAAGGAGAAATTGTTGAGGTATTGAAACCCACAAATGCCATCAACAACCCTCTACTATAGCGCATGAAAATTGACATCGAAGATTTCAGGCACGAACAACACTAAGCTCAAGTTGAAGGAGAACATCAACGTGACGAGCTGCGTATATGTCTATTAAATTGCTCGCTATTTATGCAAGTATACGTGTCGTTTCAAGTAATAAAGAGTGAGTAGAGTATCATTCTCACGAGGATTTGTAGACCGAAATTATTATTTAGCTTAATTGTGTTTGGGGGTTGTGAAATTCTGAGTTTGTGGTCCTATTAAACTAATAATTGCAAGGGGAAATTAGAGTAGAGATATGAGACTACTGGATACTAAAATGGGTTTACTGATTAGGGATGGCAGATGGATAGATCGGAATCCTTGAATCTAAACTATATTGCTCTGGTTCTTGTTAAGCGGATTGCATATGAATTTACTAGCCCAAGTTCATGTATCTTCATATATGTCTTCCAGCAGTATATAAAGCTAATTACACCCTATTTAAGTGCTATGTTCCCGTGCCATTAAATAAAGCGAAATTGATAAGTTCATAACTTGTATAATGACTACACAGGATTTAACAGTATGCTCCTATCCATTAAACAACTCTCCTTACACAAAGGTCGAAACTTGTGCTTCGCACATGGATCTGGCAAAGATCTCCCTTTTTCCAAGGGTAAATTAAGCAATTAAATCATCTTACAAGATAGCTAACCTTGTAAAAGCATTATACTCACACATGCAAAGGTAAATCATACACAACCATGTATGTAAGCTTAAATATTCATTCCTGAATATTCTAAAAATCAAGAAACAATATAGTTTAGAATTCAATTCATCCTAACTATCCATCTAATGGAGATTTAGTTCAAAGACATGATCTTAACAACCACTACATCCATATAAAAAGTATCCATAGTGCAGAGAAAAAAAATTAGAAAGAATAAGAAAAATTGTTTTTCGGCGGTTTCCACCAACGGGACTTGTTTCCTTTCTTCAATCCGAGCTTTGATCTCGATTTCCGCTTTCTCTTGCACTGTAGTTCGTACTCTGGCTCTCTTCTCTCATCTTCTGCACATGAACCCCTAGAAACTATATATATATATATAGTCCCCTTTTGCACAGCTTACGCACTGGAATATTCGCATATGGATGCGTTTGGCACCTAGGCGCCAACTCTCTATGTGCTGAGCAACTTGGACACAGCTTTCATGATTAATGTATGTTGAACCAGGCATGATTAATGGACCTTAGAAGGGTCGAACATAGACTTGACAATTTGATGGAGACTCTACTCTCTTGAAGTGGAATTTGTGCATAAACTAAACAAACTAATATATGGATGATTTAAAAGGTAAAATACCCTAAATTTAAGGTAGAATGGACGTCCAACATAGGGCTAGAAATAAATTTAAAAATCTGTTTTGGTTGGACATGAGGTGTGGACATCCAAGGGTGGCAAAGAATGAATGAAAAGTTGTTGTTTTAGGAAACTTATTTTATGGGCTTTGTTTTTCTGAAAATATCCTAAATATGGAACAAGAAAGGATGTCTAAGGGTTGGAATTAAAGATGTAAAAATTTGTTTATGGGCATATGTTAATATGTACATTTAACGTGAGAAAGAATGATAGTAAAATGCTGTTTTGGAACCATGTGATTAAGAAATTTTAATCTCATGATTATACCCTGATTATACCCTAAATTATGTGTTAAATAAGTATTTTAATTAAGCCTAAATGAAGGACAAGTTGTTGTTTTGAAAAAATTAAGTAACACATAATATATGTTTGACTAAGATGGTGCACATGAAGAGTATAGATGACAAGGATGAGAAATGATTAAATATGAATTGCTAAAATGCAAAAATGGAAGGAAATATGGTAAAAAGTGAAAAAAAGAGGTTGTTTTGATAAATTTAAAAAATTTCAAAATTTTGAGATTAATATGTGGAGCCCTAACTCATAAATATGTGTCTAAAGTGAGTACCAATGTGAGAAATATAAAGAATGAGTGTTAAATGGAAAATGGGAAGTAATGAACTTCCATATGTTGGGTTAAAAGAAAGGTTGTAATAAGCTAGAAAATTTGCCCAAAATAAGAGTATTAAAAATGAAAAGAATGGGTGCTATGGAAGCACAAATTATACTGATGGTGAACAGGTAAAATGAACACTCAACTTGAAAATTATGTAAGTTAATGGAAATCTTGTGAGTTAGAAAACTATATTATGTGCGAGCATATGGAATTATGTGTATGAATGCGATATCATTCTTATGTGTATAATCAAAGGTAAAGAAAAAGTTGACAAAGAAAATTAGTGTAAATTCAGGTAAGCAAGCAACTTTCTAAAACTTGCTTTCTCAAAATTATGACAAAATATTGCAAATTTTATTTAAATGTTTTAAATTATTTTGCAAATGGTTGTTTAAATACTTTTGTAATTATTTAAGGATGGTTATCCCTATAACTCTTACAAATGGACTTGTACAATGTTTTATGAAATCTTGTACAATGTTTTATGAAATGATGTTGATAAACTAGCTCAAATGATTACACATGAAAATTATGCTAGCATTTCTATGCCCATGTCTATGTCCATGTCCATGTTGATGTTCATGGTGAACAAGGTATTAGGTCCATTTTAAAGGTATAAGTGGACTAATTGTCCTCCTCTAGTGTGACCAAGTGCTAAAACAGGCCACAAGCTGGCGGCGCCCTCCTTAAAACGGGAGCAAGATGACCGGATGGTCACCTAGCTAGCGTACCATCATATGATGTTCATGTTTGTGATAATAATGCATTGCATTATTCATGATATACCCATGATGGGTATGATGTTGCATTTTTCATAATATACCCACAAGTGGGTTTCATATCGATTTCAAAGATGTTACTTAAATGAAAACTTTGCCTGAAAAATGAATTGTCTGAAAACTATATAACTTACTTTTATACTCACGATTTGTTTTCCAAACCCTAAGACGGATGCAAGGATGGCTATCAAGGAGGAGCTCAAGTTTAAATGAAGAATAGTGAATTCATGTATTTTTGTGGATACATTTATATGATGAAAAATGTATTATGAGTTGAATATTTGCAACTTGTTGCGATTTATGTTGTTCACACTGTGGTGTATGTTGGAATGATGAAAAAAAGTTTGTTGACGGATGATGAATGTATATATTGTGATATGATTTGAATGTCATGAAATTTTATGATATATAATGGAATATGATGTGCAGAAATTTATCTTTAAATGCGTATATCAGGATTTGATGATAGCCTGGATAGGCAAATTGATGTAAAAATGATTACAGACTATGAGATAAACTCCTATAAACTCCTATGGAGTAAATTATAAATGGATATTTATCAATTGAACTCGCCGTGTGACAAAGGCAACAATCATGTTTACGTTTACCAATCAATAAACGGTCCCGTAGTAAGGCTCATGTTCTGACGCTCGGGTTGGAGTGCCACAATTACCCTCATGATTTGCCGTCATTAAGGATCTCTTCCTCTTCGCGGACCAGCAGCACCAACCTTTCAAAATTTTATTTTTAATCAGCTTTCATATTTGAATGCAGCAGACCTTCCCGGTTTTTGGCCCATTTGTTTCCCTTATTTCTTATTAACAGAGTCGTTACGCCATTTGCTACAGTCGTTTCCCCTTTCCAACCTTCGGTGACGGCTGGCTTTTTGTATTTGTAACCAATGTTTTAAAAACCGAACCGGAAACTGAACCGTTTTTATGTTCGGTTCAAGTCCAACCGGTTTAACCGTGGTTCAAACCGTTTTGAACCGTGACGTCAGCATGATATAATTATGACGTAATGATTATATTTAATTTATTTCAATTATTTCAAAATTAAATTAAATATGTAAATTTTTTGTAATATAAAAATTACACTTAGCATCAATAATACATTCAAGTACAATATATTAAAATTATTATGCAAATAAAAAAATAAGAGTGTACTGAACTTAAATAGGTGCAATTCTTTCATCTTTCATCTTATAACTAAAATATCTAAATAAAAATTCTAAATTATTGTATAAATCACTGCGTACCATGCGGAACACCTGAAAAATCCTCGGTTGATTTCTTCTTGATGATCCTCCAAAATGTTATTCTGTGAAGAATGATTTATTTTATTTTTTTAGTCAAAAGGAGATGTGAAAATTAATAAAGCGCAAAAAAAGAGACGAGAATTTGATGAGATAGGGATTGAGAATCTGCTACTCACGTCGTTTTCAAGAATAGAAACAGAGCAGTCGCGGGTCCTGTTCCAAGATGAGGCAGACGGCGAGATGTATGAGAAAAAGAACACCAAGAGAAAACAAACCATGAAAAAGGAAGAAGTATCGGAACTCACAGACCATGAAAAAAGAAGAAGTATCGGAACTCACCGAAAATCCCAAACATGGACAGATTGTGCCCGTGGCGTGCAACAATCCATTTGCAAAGGCTGGAAGCTCCGAATCGATAATCGCCGGACGGCCTAGACTTTGCTGCCTTGCTGCCGGAAGCTCCGAATCAACAGTCGTCGGACCTTGCTGCCTGAAGCTCCGAATCAACAGTCGCCAGACCTTGCTGCCTGAAGCTCCGAATCAATAGTCGTCGGACCTTGCTGCCTGCCTACTAGCTCGGATTCTACGGCCGGAAGCTCGGATGTGCCGGAAGATGCCGCTTCTGTTGTGGGAAATCGATTTCCGCAATGGCCGCTGGAACCGAAGAGGATGACTGGGCACTGGCGTCTGTTGCGGCGTCAATTCCTGCTAGCTCTACGACCTTGATTCTTGCTACAGATGGCGATGATGGGTCAAACCCTAACCGCTGCTGCGAAAGGAAGATGATGAACAGGGAGGAGGAACCGATGAACCGAACGCGCGTCTTTTTTCTTTTTATATTTTTTATTTATTAATTTTTTTAAAAAAAAATAGTGTGAACCGAACTGCGGTCAGACCGGTTTTTACGGTCCAACCGCCCGGTTCACGCGGTTCGAACGGTTTTCAGCAAAAATGGAAAACCGGTGCCGAACCGAACCGTAGCCCTACCGGTTGACGGTCGGACCGGACGGTCCAGTCCGGTTTTTAAAACACTGTTTGTAACATGGATTCCATGAGCTCCAAACTCATCAGCAGCAGCACGCCTCTTGAGTATTGTCTTTAGCACATGATGGATGGCCAGGATCTCTTCATCCCTATTTCCTCTACTCCCGATTAATGCAACGACAAATTTTACCAAATCTGCCAGCTCGAACCAAAGCCGACGCTGTCTCGGACGAATTTAGAGGTTGAGATCTTTAAAGATCATGCCCTGCAGCTTGGAATTCATTCCTCTTGGTGTTTTGAGCTGCCGGTTTTGCATTGGACAACCACCATGGGCATGCTAATTTTGCTCTACCTCGTCATGTTGCTATCCTCTCTGTTGCGATGCCAGTTTGGAAGAGCTGCCCATGCCACCATCGGTCGCCGCCTCCGAAATCGACGGTTCAACGAGCATGGCTGATATCTCAAATGGGTGGAGGGCTTAGTTTCCTTGGTCCCAACGTTCGTAGCTCGGGTGGCCTTACGGATCTAAGAGCAACTAAAATTAGTAGCTAAATTGGGATTAGCATGCTCGTTCAATTGCCGAGTCGAGAGACTGGCAGTAGATGCAAAATTTTTGCTTCGAAGGTGTGGCGACACGTGTGCAGGGCAAGTGGGGTGAGACGCACCTATGGTTTCGTGAGCTGCTTCTTCAACGGAATCTGCCCAGGACATCAGCATTGTTCCAAGGCAAACAAGCACAATAAATCTTTAGATCCAAGTTCCACCAGAAGCAATGTAATGAATTCCTCAATGCTTAGTATACATATCAACCAAAGAATCGATCAAAGTACCCAGCTCGAATTTCTAGAGAAAAATCGATCTGAGAAAACCTAGCTTTCGTAAGAACGCGTTACCAAATTTATCCCTGGCTTCTTGAGTCCGAAGTCCAGGCTCGGATCCGGCCAGGCTGTTGCTGTGTCACAGAAGCTGCTGATGTGGGTGAAAATCGGGAAGAGGTTTGCGGTTGCAGTTGCCCTTCACATGGAAATCTTCGGGGCGCACCGCCCGCTCATCCCCTCTCATTTCGTCCAGGAAGATAAGAATATGTCTGTTGGGTTTGTGATAATATATTTTTTAATATATATATATATAATCTAGTCCTTTCAAAGCCTTCTTTCGTAGTTCTGTTTGGGTTTGGCATTAGTTACCTTTTTCCTTAGCCGGTTAACACCCTACCGCTACTGCTGTGAATCTCCGTCGTCCTCTTATTTTGCATATACTTGGGCTGACTCATGGCGAGCACGAACTAGAGGGCCATGATGATCAAGTAGACTTTTTTTAATTCCATCGGTAACATTGGCACATGATTCAATAAAAATCATATAATTTATATGCTTCAAAATCTATTTCTATGTAGTTAGGTAGGGTCCATCTTTCCTTAGTCACTGAGCATGTTTAAATTCAAAATAAAATTAAAATTAAAATACATCTTAATCAAGACAATTAAATTAAAAAGAAAAGAAGAAAGAAAAGCTTATTTGTTAGAAGCTCATATGGTGTGTCGGCTACCCCACACAATTTGCCGCTCTTCACCTTCTCTCCACCCCTTGCCTTCTCTCTATTTTTTCCAGTTATTTTTCTCTCTAATTTCTGCAGTCTATTTTTTGGCTATCTTTTCTTCCCCCCAGTTAGCTGCTCTAGATCCCTTTTTATACAACTGAAAATTGCGTTAAATCCGAGTTAGCGTTATTTTGTTCAACAATTACGTAGTCCAAGTTGTATTCGGTTGCAATTTGCGGATGAAATTCTTGGTGGTAACAGCAAGGAATTTCACATGGCTGGACTTGCATGGATTCACTTGGACGCAAGCGCGGAATGGACAGCTCCAATTAATGCTTTATGCCATCTTCGGCGCTAATTAGCTGCAAAATTGACTTTCATATGTCGAGCGTACAACTTACTGGCTCGTGCAAGTTTGCTAGAATAAAATAATATAAAACTGATTTGTGATGAATTTGTGAACGTTGCATGCATAGAGTTCAGGACGTGTGAAATTGCAGGGCTTGGGCGGCCAAGATTTGTTGGTCTCAAATCAACAGCCTGGATCAGTGGAAGCTTGGAAAATTGCTGATATTTGCTGTGGACCACAAAATCTGGACAGTGAAATTGGAATTAAAATGGACGCTAAAAATTTTTGATTAATTGAATGGGAGTGGACGGCTGCAATTGATGCAATTAATGGATGATTTGATTAAAAGGTATAGTTAGATGCAGAAATCAATTGGGCAGATCAATTGGACGGCCTGGATATTTTCAATTGCTGGCCACTATTTAACTTTCATGCTTGGGATGGAAACCTTAGGACCGTGCAAAATATCTAGCTATTAATTGGATGAATGGCTTGGACGTTCAGCTGGATCAAATGTGTGGCTTTTATGTGGATGGCTAATAATTTTTTGGCCATTGATTTTCCGGACAGTTTCTGGGGCCCACTGCTTGGATGTGCAAATCTGCAAAAATAAATATTTAAAATCCTAAACTCATCAAATTTATTAATGGCCTACCAATATAAAAATTATTTCAAACTCAATGATTGTAAGACAATAAATAAAATATAATTTCAAGTCAAATGATTACAAAAATTATTTAAATAACCTGAAATTAATATTTGATATCCAATTGCTGCAAATGCACATTTTAAAGCAAATTTCACATTAAACTCAAATAATTATCCACTAAATTAGCACAAAATACTCATAAAACATATTATTTATTACCAATTATCACTTCTAGAGTAGCTATAGAAATTGTGTTAAGTCAAGAGGGTCATCCTATTGCATATTTCTATGAGAAACTTAATGAAGATAGCCAAACATATTCCACTTATGATAAAGAATCTGGCACTGTAGTGCAAGCATTAAGGTATTTTAGACATTATCTATTATATCAAGAATTTATACTTTATTTCGATTATCAAGCTTTGAAAAATTTGCAATCACAGCATTAACTCAATTCAAAACACATCAAGTGGATAGAGTTTCTTCAAGAATATACTTTGTCCTTAAATATCGAACTGACATGGATAAGAAACCTGCAAATGCCCTCACTCGCGTTGAAATCCCTCAAGCTATAAGTGTCGACGTTGTAGGGTTTGATAGGTTGAAAGATGAGTATATATGGTGTCTCGAGTTCGTTGTTATTTTCCCAAAAGTGAAAAATGAAAACCATCATAATTTTATTGATTTTGTAATTAAAGATGGTTATCTATTTGAGGGTTCTAAATTATGTATTTTCAATACTTCATTATGTGATTTCTTAATTTAGGAATTACATACAGGTGACATAGTAAAGCATTTTGGTGGAGATAAAACTGTAGCCTTAGCTAAGGATAGATTTGTTGTAAACATGTGGCAAATTAAGCACAATTCATGTTTTGATGATTAACAACTCAATTTGAGAATTATTTTAATACTAATATGTTTATTAAGTATTGCCAAGGTTCATATACTCGAAGGTGAAAAAGATGGCAGGCCAAGTCGCATACCAAGTTGACTCAGGCATTGATTTATGTGAAGTCGATACCAAAGTCAACTTCAGTATCGACTTCAAAGCCTCAAAAATTGATAGCGCTGAAATCTAGACCTCTACACAGACGAAGTCGCAACTGAAGTCGACTTCACCTACGACTTAGGTGAAGTCGCAACACCAAGTCGATTCCAACTACGACTTGGGAGAACTTTAGTTGGAAGAGTTGAAGCTGACAGGGTTAAGTCGAATATCAAGTCAACCTCATCATGCGACTTGAGTGAAGTCTCACCTCGAGTTGGCTCAAACTTGCGACTTGAGTGAAGACCAAGATCAAAGATGTTTTTAAACTCTTAGTTCAGACAGATAAAGACCAAATTCAAGAGGTAATGACAAGCTTGAGTGGAGACAAATTAAAAAGCCTTTATCAAGTGATCGAGGAATATTGAACAACATCAAATATCAAGGACTAAAAGCTCAAATGAAGATCTATACATATGAAGAACAAGGAAAGGCTAAACATACAAGTAGATCACAAACAAGTAAAAAGTTCCAAGAAGACAGATGGCTAGTGAAGTCGCATACAAAGTCGAATTCACCTGCGACTTGGGTCAAGTCTGAAGACCAAATTGACTTACATATGGAACTTGACTAGAAGGCCGAACGTCGAAGTCGTATCTGAAATCGACTCCAATCTGCGACTTCGGTGAAGTCGCATCTGAAGTCAACGTTACTCTGCAACTTGAACGAATTTGCATCCCAAGTCAACTCTAAATGCGACTTGAATCGCAATAGTCAAAAAAATTTGAACTTTGACGCATTAAATATACGCCACCTACCTCCAAACGTTCAAATTCACTCCCCTCTATTTAAGGCACTTCAAATGAACAAGAAAGGAAAGATAAGAGAGCATTGATTGAGTTCAACTTCCTCATTCCATAGCAGTTAAGTAATCTACAAGAAAGTTATCAAGAAGAACACTGCATCAAACTGCTAAGTGCTGAATTGCTTCATCTTCAACTTCCTCTACCAGTTCTTCTCTGTGCTTGAATCTGCCTACGCAACTATAAATTGTAGTTTCTTTCTTTATTCATTAATCATTTGTATTCCATTTAGTTTAGTATTGGAGACTAAGACCAAGTGAAGGCAAATTAGCGTGTGACTGGAGTGGAACTCGTCACCTACTTCTACTGAGTATGTATGAGGCACCCTAGAGCTGAAATCTAGAAGAGAGCAAAGACTCCGCTATATTGAAATTTATTTTAGTGGAACCCATGCACTAAAGAGTGTTCTTGGAGGAGTGGAGTTTGGAGGATTGTCCCGAACCACTATAACTTCTTGAGTCTTATTATTTACTGCTTTTATATTTCACGTTTTTCATTCAAGGAGATAAAACTCTCAAGGGGTTGATTTTCTAGTTATGAAAGAATTTTTTAAAGACCCAGTTCACCCCTCCTCTTAAGTTTTGCCATAAACTTGGGACCAACAAAATTCTATTGAAATTCCATCAAAAGAGATGTTGCTAGAGTTATATCTATGTGTCAAACATATTAGTTAGCAAAGGCAAAAAAAGCAAAATACAGGGTTGCATACACCTTTACCAGTGCTGCATACCTCTTGGAAAGACATTAGTATAGATTTCATTCTTAATTGGCCTAGAACTCCTAAAGGGTATGATTTTATTCTTACTGTAGTGAATTGATTTTCAAAAATGACTCATTTTCTATCTTGTCAAAAAACTGTTAATGCTTCCCATGTGACAATATTATTTCTCAAGAAGATTGTTAGACTTCAAGGGTTACCTTTCACTATTGTGTCAGACATAAATATCCATTTTATAATTTATTTGTGGAAAACTTCGTGGAAATGGTTGGCACTAAACTGAAATTTTATTTTGCCTTTAGTCCACAACCGAAGTTTGGGAGATTTATTTAGGTCTTTAGTAGGTGCGCGCAAAGGAATTTGAGACTCAATTTTACTCATTCTAGAGTTTTCTTATAACAATTCCGTAAACAGATCTACAGGAAAGTCTCCATTTGAGATTATCTAAGATTATGCTCCTCATACTCCCATTGATCTTTTTCCTTTACCACTTAATTTTCATGTCTCTCCTTCTATCAATTCATTTAACAACATATTCATAATGTTCATGCTACTATAAGGAGAAAAATTGCTCTTAGTAATCACACTTATAAAAGGGCAACAAATGCTCATCGTAAGCGTTATGAATTTAATGAAGGTGATTGTGTTATGGTCTGTATATGACTTGAACAATTTTTAAAAAATTCTTTTCAAAAGTTGCATGCACAAGCCAATGGCCCTACCTAAATTCTTCAAAAGATTGGATTAAGTGCATATGTTCTTGGCTTACCTGCAAATATGGTAATTAGTTCAATATTACATATAGAAGATTTGATACTCTATAGAGGCACATTTGAGCCTCCTTGATTGCCTTCAGGTATACCAAGACAACAAGCTTCCTCGTCTAATCCTGCATCAGTTCTACCTCCAACTCCAATTACATCCCCAAATTAGATTGACAAAATTCTTCAATGTGATCATTAATTCTCCTTCGAACCGTTATTATAGACATCTCATTCAGTAGAAGAACAAACCACATGTCGATGCTACTTAGATATCCGAAGATGAACTTCAAAATTTAGATCCAGATTTACTTGAGTGCTATCATCGAGATAACTCTATACCTATTCGAGATACAATCATAGAAATCAGGGTTTATTTTTATGAACAATTGAGTTATGAGGTTTTTATTTTTTTAAATTTTTTCTTAGCACACAAATTACTTGTTGTATAAATTAGCTTAAAATGCAAGTTTATTTATAGAGCAAGTTTTCAAATTGCGTAAAGTTTTACTTTCTTATTGCTTAAGTTATCTTTCTATAAATAGGGTTACAGAGGCTTTATGTAAGGGAGTTTTATTTTGATAATTGATTCGAGATTTTTCCTTCGTTAAAAATCTCTTCTACAACTCACTTCTAATTCTCTCATCCTTAATTCTTCTAATTTGTTCCTCTTTCTTCCCTACTTTTCCTCTTAAAAGGATTCTTTCTCTTTTTTTTCTTCTTCCCTACTCGTCCCGCATCACCCTTTACTGTTGAGAGGTATCAATGGGTTAGAGGTCACTCAGAGATGTTGTATCGTTATATGATATATATGCAGGTTGCGTTCACCCCTCTTGAATGGTATCAAGCATGGGTTGTACAAGTTTATGTGTAGCATTTGGAGCGTGTTTTCATATATGGGACTAGTAATGAGCCCGAGGAAGTGGCAATGGCATGTGTTTGCCATTGTGATATGATGATTTTCTTATACTTTATTTATTATTGATTATCTTACTCCCTAAATTTGCCAAGGCTCACATTGTATCCATCAATGTTTTTAGATAACAAATTAATCAAGAGACCACCATAATGTTGCACTAGTTGAGCTTAGTAGAGAATTAGACCCATGTGCAATGTTTGATTAGGGGCTATGGCTATATTATGTTGTTTGTTTATATTTGGCGTGCATTTCTGAGATAGATGTATTTTGAATCTAATCCAATGTGGCATTATGTATTTAGGGGATGATGTATCTAGATATGAATGATTATGTTATTTAGTTTATACTTATTGTCTTCCAATTATTACTTATTTTCTACTATTGTTGTTATTACCATTGTCATTTTTGGTTAGTTACTGTGATGCAGGAGGACCTTCGTTTCCTCAAAATTTTACAGATCTTGGGTGGTTGATTGTAGTTATGTAATGGGTCTATTATGGGGACCCACAGTAGAACGCTATAGCATTCAAACATTGATTAATAATTGCTTCGCTAGGTTTTAATCTTTGTGGAGGAGAAAACAAATATAATTTTTTTTAGAATACTAGCCAACTATCAAAGACTAGAAAAGGCTTTCTGAACTTGTGCTGATCATTCAACTATTTCTCTTTGCTTTACACAACATTTAACATATTACTAATTGCTTTATGTAGATGTGGAACTAGGGTAGATTAGCTTGGATTAGAGTTGACCTTAACGCTAACACTATTTCTGAAAATTCAATCTAACCCCAGTAAAGTTCAAAACCACATTTTCTAAAACATCAATCCTAACCTTAATTCTAAAATTCAGATTCACGAATTGTTTTGATAATTAAGGTTAGGCTTTCCAAGAATTTTGAAGTTAAAATTATCTTTGACTGAAATGTTACATTAAATAAGAAATCATGCTTAACTTGCAACAGGATAAACTAATTCAATTTCTCATATTGATCGATCAAATACAAATAGATACAATCTATTTGCATTATTTAATCATGATTTCATAGATACCTACAAATAACTGTCACTAGAAGCTACTATCAACAAAATATGGACCCCAAGAATTTACTACCATAACATGACATACTATAGTCTTTGATTCACATACATAGTTAATTGATGTCTTTCAAGCAAAAGTAAACAAATAGAATCACCCATGCGGTAACGTTTATCCAATGGCAACACATCCAAAACACATGCAAGATCATGCATATGCAAACCAATAGTATATTTACCAATTCATTGTAGTTAAGCACATGGACATGCATGTGCAAAGCAAAACAATTAGACTTCCTTTGGGCATGCATCTCTGCACTACTTTTGCTTCCAATGCTTATTTAAAAAGCAAGATTTCAGGGCTTAACTGTTAAATGTTTCTAC
The DNA here is from genome assembly GCA_030490835.1 of Annona cherimola. Taxonomy (NCBI): domain Eukaryota; kingdom Viridiplantae; phylum Streptophyta; class Magnoliopsida; order Magnoliales; family Annonaceae; genus Annona; species Annona cherimola. The sequence goes on along the minus strand of CM059971.1, from coordinate 28,459,218 downwards.
AACTAAAATTAGCCAAAAAGAACTGCAAACTTAAAATTCTGCACTACCATTCAAAATCGAAATCAATTTCTAATGTTGAGTTTTCCAAAAGTATATAAACACTATTAAAAAGCTTATCCAGATGGAGCTTTAGTTGATCAAATAATTCTTTCCAAAAAGTCCAGAATAAAAGAAGAACAACCTAGTGCATAGTTTGCAAATATATTTTGCAAAGCAAGAGGTTATTTTCATCATTGGAACCTCTGACCTCTAGTCATGGTGACAACTTTTACCACTACACCAAGGCTCCCTTTCTCTTAAATGTTCAAAATTAAACACAAAAAAGAAGTAAAGAAAAAGGTCAAAAGCCCTCGTCTACACAATTCAGTCATTTTCAACCGAATCAAGCCATAATCTTTTTTCACTATATTCATTTTCAATTCATGAACCAGAATTGCAAAGAAACCAAAAGGAATATATATCCAAGCACATAGAACACAATTAAATCATATTCAACCTAATCAGGCAATAATCTTTTTCCACCATATGCACTTTCAATACATGAATCAGAATTCGAAAGAAACCAAAAGGAATGTACATCCAAAGCACATGGAACACTTGTTAAAAAAATTGGTTTTAGAGTTTAGATTACTGTATCTCTAGTTCAAGATACTATTGTGCTTGAAAGGAACATGGAAGAAGAAAAATGAAAAATACATTGTGTTGCAATGGCAAGAACAAAGGATAAAACATCCAATTATGAAAAAAATTATCTATTACAAAAATATCAATTGTTATGGAATATCATATGTCATCACTTCAAAAAATCTCCACCAATTTGACGATTAATAGTTTAATTCTATGTTAGATTGTTACTCCTCACAACATAAAAAATAATCAATCCTAAGGAACAATTTCCATCTATAGCAAACTTTACCTAAAATAATTGATTCCTTAGCTTTATCAGCCAAATCGCCAGGCTCAACCTAGGTCTTATTCCCCTTAATTGTAACATCCAATTCTTTTAGTATATACTTCTTATCAAGCTTCATAAGAACCTCCATCATAAAAAAGTAATGGTGGAAATTGAGATGAGTCTTACTAGGTCAAGATTTGCTTAACCCTAACTTTACTTTTTAAAAATTTTATTTGACTATTTTTATAGTGGGTTGGGATAACCCTCATTTTTTAAAAAATAGGTTTTGAGACAAATTTTGAATTGGTATAAGACTTGAGATAATAGGTCAAGTAAAAAAATGCAAGTAAAAAATTATTTTAAAATTTTAAATATTTATCAAACATAAATACACATTCTTACTAAATTTAAATGTTATATGCTTTGATATTTTACTAATTAATAAAAGTAAACACTATTATTAAATAAAAATATGAGTATATATAATGTAACTTTATTAAAATAGGTTAATAAAACATACCTCATTTAGAATGAATTTTGACATTTTAAAAGGTGTTTTTCTAAAATAATATATTTTTCTAGTGTTTTCGAAACATTGAAAAAACTACAATTATGGATAAGATTTATATGTATATATAAGCAAATGCCTCTTATTGATTTTTATATTGTTCGTATAGTAAATCGTAAATAATATGAGGATTTTGAAAGAAAATGGGAATGAGATTTAAAATATGGTTATAATTTGTAATAAATGGAAGTGTGCAAGGTGGGTCAGAATTCTTTAGGTTGGGACATGATCAACCCATCTCGACCTTGTTTTTAAATTCAGGACAAAATTTTTAACTCAACCCTATATAAGGCCATAAAAATGTTAATTTTACCCATTCAAAAACTGGTTGGGTCAGAAGTGGGCAACAAATCGACCCGCCTAAATTTTCGCTCTCGCAAAAAAAATAACGTGATCCACTCCATGCCTTCTCCAAGATTGCCTTCCCTTCTAGAAAGAAGACGTTGCAAGGACAACCACATTTCACTCCATGACAATCAAGTGCCTTTTGTTGAAGAGCTTGGAGAGCAAGTGTTGATAGCGGAAAAGGATGCCACTCATGAATCTAACGACAAATTTTATATTAGGAAATGATAAGGGCCATACAATACTACCCCAAAGAGTGTTGGTCATTGTAGTAGGCATATGTCAAACATGTACTGGAAATTCAAAACATAAGTAATGAAATAGATCTTGAGGGTGGTTATGCATTGGGATATCTACGAGGAATAGAGAGGATTTTTAAATATTCAAAATTCTCCAAGGTTGAAATCTAATTTTGGAGTAACCAAACATGCCCAAAATTTATTAGTGACAAAGGTTGATAGTCATCACAAACAGTAAGTCCCATAAGGATAACAACAGTGGAAATGAAGGAAATTTTTAAAAATTCATAATTGTTTGATGTTAAAATCCACCTTTGGGGTAAACAAACATGCCCATTTTGTTGGTGTGAAGATTGACAGTCAATGCAAATGGTAAGCCCATAAGGGCAGCAGCAGTGGGTGGGAGTAGCAGGAGGAATAAAGGGAGAAGAAATTGAGGGGGAAGCAATTTATGCTCTTCGCAATCCCAATGGTGACAATAATTAATAATTGTCGAGCCAACTACTAGAGTTGACAGCAATTACAAACAGGAGGAAGCAAAGATAAGAGGAGAAAATGAGAAATGCATTAGAATGGTGTGGTGAGATTTTTTTCTTATTATTTATTACTTAATACCAATTGAATTTTCATGGACCAAAGGGTTACCCTAGACACAAGACCAATTTAGGTTGAAAATCAGGTTGAGTTCAGTCAAATTTCCAACATCTGACGCCAAGCAAGTGCACAAAGGGTTGGGTTAGAAGGGTACAGTTTAAACTAACTCTAGATGGAACCCTTGACCATCAAAACCAATTGAACAATGGGTTCACATGCACTTTCTCTCTTTTCTTGTGAGAATTTCCAATCACTTTTCTAAACCAACTAATTTTAGCAGCTTTTTGTTTTATTACAAGAGATTGCCAAAGAATTCTCATTGTGAAAATTTGAACTACTTCGCTAGGATTGTGTTTGAATGAGGCAAATTTGACAGAAATTGTAGAAGATCGGTCATAAAGTATTTTATTTCATTTTACTTAGAAGAATTGGTTAGAAAATTAAAGAGAGTGGAGTTTAACATTTTAGATGGAAGCTGATGAAGGAAAACAATTTTTCCCCTGGACGTGTAATTTTAATAAATGACTTTTATTCAAAGACATCAATGCAATCAATATAAAAGGAAAGGAAATTGTTTTCTTAAAATTTTCCACCTTAAAATGAAAAGAGAAAAGAAAATTATTTCCCTAGTGTCAATGTCATGTTTTACATAATTTCAGAGCCCAATCATGCCAAATTAAACAAGAAATGTAGAATTGAGACATAACTAAATGAATTTCATCATCCATAGAAATGGACACCAGAGATTCAACAGATAGGATACATCATATATAAAAAAAGATTGATCTCTAAGGCTCACCATCCACAGAAAAGGACACCAGAGATTCATCAAAGAGGATACATCATACGTAAAAAAGATTGATATCTAAGGCTTGGGTTTGTTGCCCTTTTGTATTTCATATTTTTCAATTTCCATCGAGAAACCATGATTCATGGAAATAAAGATAAGAACTTTTGTACGTAAATAACAATACCTCTGCCCCCCATAAGTAAGCTTGTAGAAGGAATCAATCTGCCAGCCAACTCTCGCCTTGCGACCAAAATCCTATTTCACTATTCTATGACCCAATGTGGTCTGATCAATCATGTCAATGTAATGTGGAGTTGCCTCATCATGAATGCACATACCATCATTTCTGAAATAAAAGGAAATGAATAATTGTCATTCTCTTGAATTAAATATTAGTGAGCACTCGAGAATCATTACGTGTACACTAGAAAGGAAGTCAATATATGAAAGGCACGAGATGCAAAAGAAATTAATCTCAACTTGTGCATAAGTAAAATAAAATGATATGCATTGGCTGCATTGTATTGAGAGTCACCCTAATAAAAGACGAACAATAGTTACGCCATATAAAGGGAGTTGTGAGCCCCAGTTAACAGAGCATGATATTGATAAGCAATTTTCAAGAACATTATACTGGCATTGGGAAAGAGGAACAATTTGAATTCTTCATTATATGATATTAGCATAGTACTCTTCTAAATACAATTGGCAAAGTGGATTTCATATCATCATTGAGGTGAACCAAAAAATGGACAGTGTTAAATGAAAAAACTTCGATGTAACCCGGTCACATAAAGTGGGACCTTTTAAGGAGACTAGGAATGGGCACATCTAATCAAGGAAAATGCCTTGACATCGACTAATTTATTAGTACTTATTCAAAACCAAATTCTGAAAGTATGAAGCCATTTAAAACAACATAGAGAAGAAATAACAATTATCAAGTTTTAACAAGACCACATTGTTCCCTCTCTTGAAAATAGAGGGGGCTTTCTTTCATATGCACCTCCATAGATAAGAACTTAAATGATGCTCCAGATGTTTTTATTTCCTTAATCATACTTAGGTTTAATGTTAAAACTCAATATCAGATTGGCAAACACTCTTCACTTCATTGACACGCATATCTTCACAACTTAAGAATCATGAAAACATAAAAACATCTTAAACAAGTGAAACTTTGAAATTCCTAACCATCGCGTGTGAAAAGTGTCTCCCTTTATTCATGCAGTAGTTGATTGATCAAGACAAGTTTATGGAGTTGAGTAGAAAAGATAAAATGCAAACCATCCGAAACTTGCCCTCAGTAATGACAATGTGAATGCCCGATCACCCATTCTATGCACGATGTTTAACTTCATGACAAAGTGAATGCCATCAAAAGATTGAGTTCCATGACCATTTTAAACAAAAATGATATATATATATTTTTTATAGAGAAAATTATATGTTTTTCATGTGAAGGAGATGCACAATGTGCATGCCGATTGAAAAAGTTAGTCCTCTTAATACATTCAGACTTTCATGCATAGTTAGGTACTGGAGGAGGCACACAGGACCAAGCTCAAGTTGGTGTAAAGACCACTTGCTCATTGCAGGGTTCGGGGAGTGGCATCCATTTACGTAGTCGAGAAGGTATACTTTTGACAAAATAAAATATTATGGACAAGTTTTGAAATAGTGATAGCTTGATGGGCTTATTTGAGATTACTAGAAACTACAAACATATGAAACAAGTGAATCACATTATGCAATTCTACCTCCAACAAAGCATTTCATGGACCATGATTGCAGGAGTTATGTAGTTTCTTTTTTGTCAATTTTCTAAATAATTCATGAAAGTTGAGTCCGTTCAGCAAGCCTTTTAACAATGCACATCACTTACTAATAATAACAAGTAAAGAACTCTTTGTGTTAACGTGTGTGTGTGTGTGGAAAACAATGGGATTTGTACTTGCAGCACATTTTTCAAGGCATGATTTTGCCATCTAAAATTTCTATTTTCCCACTTTTATCCCTACTTTTCAATTATTTTTCTTTCCAACAACTCTGTTTATTCGAACTTACCCTTATCATTTCATATCAATCACACATTTTTCAAAATATTCTCTTTTTCATTTCCTACCCCATCCCGCAATCCTACACTTTGTCACATTACCAAACATTCCCTTAGAGAGTAAGTGCTTATTTCTTACTGCATACCTGCAGAAGGAACTTGCCTCTAAAGTTAAACATCTAGATTCAATCTCCAGCAGATACAACGTTCCCCATAAAAGAAAAAAAATGATAAAAAAAATAGCTACTAAGATGAATGGGAAAGGACATCTTATTGAATCTAAAATCTAAAGGCACTTAAGGTCAAAAAAAATCCAAAGGCACTAAATATGCATGCACTTACAAAAGCAGCATTTGAGATCTGAAAGTGTATTTGACAGAGATCAACCATTAAAGAACACAAAGACAAGATGTCAGTTACAAGCAGGATTTGTTGGAAACAATGGTTGAAATCAAATGCAAAATATCCAAAGCATGTGTTTTGATGATTAACAACACAATTTGAGTGAGTTTTGGCTACTAATGTATTTCGTGCATTGTTTAAGGGTATAAAAATGAAAAATATGAAGCATAGCAGGTCAAGTCAATCCCCAAGTCGACCCAGGCATCGACTTAGGCTAAGTCAATACCCAAGTCAACTCCAGTAGAGACTTCAAGTGTCGATTTTTGTCCAGCGTTGAAATTGGGGACCAAGAGTTGTCGAAGTCGCACATGAAGTCGACTTCGCATGCGACTTGGGCGAAGTCGCAGGCCAAGTCAACTCCAGCATCGACTTCAGATTGGCAGTGCAGAATTTGAAGAGCCAAGTCAAAGGCCAAGTCGACTTGAGGCCAGACTTGAGTCAAGTTGAAGACCAAGTCGACTCAAACACTCGACTTGGAACAAATGAAGATTAAACCAAGTCCAAAGCAAGCAAAGTTGCATATATTCATCATAGAGGATCAAGATCACATACATGGACTTCTTTCATGCACTATTCAAGCACTCAAGATTCAACACACAGAGCGTAAAAGCAAGGATGAATATTCTAAGTATCAAGTAATGAAAATATTTGGTAGAACAACTAATATAAAGAAGCTCAAGCAAGCAAAAGACATTTCAAAAGAGTTTTAAGTTCACTTGGAAAGTTAAGAAGGTCAAGTCTCAAACGAAGTCAACTCCAGCATCGACTTGGGTCAAGTCCCAGACTAAGTCGACCTAAAAGACTGACTTAAAATTTGGAAGAACTCGAAGTCGCACCTGAAGTCGACTCCATATCCGACTTGGGTCAAGTTCAAGGCCAAGTCGACTCAATGAAGAACTTGAACAAGTTGAGCACAGGCGAAGTCACACCCGAAGTCGACTCCAGCATGTGACTTGGGCGAAGTCGCACCCAAAGTCGACTCTAGCATGTGACTTGGGCGAAGTCGCACCCGAAGTCGACTCCATCTGCGACTTGGAGGCATAACGTTCGAATTTTTTAATGTTGGTGCATTTATTACGTGCCAACCAACTTCATAACGTTCAAAAATTTTCCTCCTCTATATATAGACACTCAAGCAAACGTGAAAACACACAAGATAGAGCTGAAAAAGAGTAAAGAAGTGCTTCTAAGACTTACACTCCACTTTCTTCTACATTTGAGTAATCTATACACTTTCAAAGGAAGAACAAGTTTCAAAGTTGTTGTTTGCTACAACGCCAATCGATTCATCACTTCTACGTGTTCTTCCTCGAGCTGACACTTGCTACACAAATCTATAAAGTGTAGAATTCTTTCATTTCATCTTGTTATTTGGTTTTTGGTGCTTGGTTTGAGTTTGGTGTTTCAAACCAAGTTATAGCAAAGTAGGGTTGTGATTGAGTGGAACTCGTCACCTACTTGTGCTGCTTGTTGTATACGCCCCCTAGAGCTAGAATCTAGAAGAGAGCGAAGACTCTAGTTGTATTCGCGGAATACATAATAGAACCTAAGTCACAAGGGGTGTGAGCTTGGAAGAGTGGAGTAGGGAAGGTTGCCCGAACCACTATAAACTTTGTCTATTATTTTTCTTTTCCGCTTTCATTATCTTATTGCTTTCCAATTATCTCATTAAAGGGGATTAAATTATACCGGGGTAAAGTTTCTGATTTAAGTTTAAATTTTTTAATACCCAATTCACCCCTCCCCTCTTGGGTAATTGTCATCAACTTGGGACCAACAAGACTCTCTTAGTACAAAATGGATATGAGTTGCTAATTATAACAGGTAGCTGGACACTTTGTGTTTCTTTTAAAGTTCCTCTTCTAGAGAATGGGTGGTAATTTCTTGTTGTGTACTCATGGAAGAAATTTTCTCTTGAAGCACCATTTGAGATGTATAAGCATATTTAGAAGAGATCAACCATTTAAATAAGGAATGTCAGTTCAAAGCATGTGAAAACAATTATGCAGAAAAAATAGCAGATCTATTATGGTATTACAGAGCTAAAATTACACAAGTTAAAATTACACCCAACAACATCACTGGAGATTGTTTCCCACCTGTGGGTCAGTTGAAAGGATTTTAGTGCACATTTCTATCTCAACAAGCTCTAGCATTTTAGTATCCTTCTAAATTACCTCTGGTCAGGTTTTTGGACCTTCCTCTAGTTCATTTGGCTGACTTCTATCTACATAAACTGATGTCTCCTAACTAGTGCAGTTTTCACCCACCATTTTTTACATGCTCAAACCACCTAAGCTTACTTCCATCATTTTATTATTAACTATTAGCTCCGCTTTCATATTATCTAAAACTACTTCATTTCTAATTTTTTATCTTTTCTTATTTTACACATTGACTGAAAATTTTCTAGCAGTAATTTACAAATGAACTCCAATTACCCTAATCGTAATATTAGAAGTTAATGTTCCTATGATTAAAAACTTTGAACAACTATGATACGATCATTTTTGTATCAATGAAGACAATCTTGCCCTCTATCGAAAGGTTTCCCCTGTTATTCGTTTTAATAAACCTTATCTTCATTTTGCTGAAAGTAAAACTTTCACGAACATGTAGAAAGTCCCTTCTTCTAGGAGAGAGCTGAGTCCATAGTTTGATCTCAAATGCCATTAAAAAAATTTTCCTCCAAATAAATAGAGGAGAAAGAAATACCCTCTGCTAGGAGAGCAGATTTTTATGTTCAAAAAATATTAGCACTGAACTATAACAAAATAATAAAATTAAAGGGTTTCAAGATTCACATGAATTCAAGCTGACCAAAGCTCACGAGATCCTTTACAATGCGTTTTACTGCATCACTTTGCTACCTCCACCAACGCTGGAAAAATGCCTATAGCCATGAAAAAGAAATCATTGAAAGCAATGTGAATTTTATCCCAATATTGCCCAAAGGAAGAAGGAACTAAAAACTAAAATAAAATGCAAGATGGCAACAACAAGACAAAGTGCGAAAGATAGACATCATCAAATAGAAAGTAAAAATAAAATTCACACTATTTCCACATATATGAACCTCTGATTCTTATCTGCAAGTAATGCTAAAACAACATAATCTAAACACATTTTGAACTCAAGCTACCCGCACTAGAGAAACAAGGTTGAAATCTTGAAACCTATGGATTATGCAAAATGCTCTATCGTGAACAGAATTCAAAGCTGCCAGGAAATCCCAAGTGCTAGTCTCATGACTCTGATGGGACCCAACTGTGAACTATAAACACTCCAAAAACACAAAGAAAATGTAACTTTAAGTCACTCGATCATTGAAACTTCCCCAAGTCCAACTTTTTAGAGCCACCAATCGAGCACGTGCTCCCACCGATCAGCAGAGTATTTCAGCTGCATCCAATTTACCACGGGTCCCGCAAAACAAACAGCGGTGATCGCTCTACCGTAGGGGTGTTAATGATCATGGTCAATCCGTTAACCTGCTTATTCAGCCTGTTTATAAATGGATTTGGGTTGGAATTTTTGAATAAATGAGTTATGATCTATCAAGTCGTTCAACTATTTAATTAAATAAATGAATTAAAGTTGAGATTTTATTACCTGTTAACCCATTTAGTAATCTGTTGAACCAATTAAAGTCTAATGTACATGTGTAATCCTTTTGGTTATTTTTTTCTGCTAAGTTTTCCTTACATCACCTAATTTTTATTTTTCTGCTATTGTCATAATTCTATTTTTTCATTGGTGCTCTATTTCAATTTTCTCTTGCACCGAAAATACTCACTTGCCTCTCCTTATGAGGTCATTGTTTACTAGATTCTAAAGTTTCAAATCATTCACTATATAACATGTTAATAACTCGCTAACACGTTTACTAAATGGGTTATAAATAGGATTGAGGTTTTTTAAATGGGTTTTTTTACGGATTAGCGTGTGATACTTAAATGAGTTAGAATTAGGATTAAACTCTAACCCATTCAAATTGATCTGCTAACACCCCTATTCTGTGGCTATCTCATGCAAAATTACTTGAAATCAGCTTTAAAAAGCACTAGAAATTCTCCAAAATCACTAAAAATTTGAAAAAATGAAAAATTCAAGAAGTTCGATTACTTGTCTAGAATTGTTGGATCCGACATAGTGTTGATCGACAATCTTCAACCATCCCACGTCGTCACGAGAGTGGGTAATGAGATGGACGTTGATTTTTTCGGGAACGATCTACTATGAGGTGTTGTAAGCAATGTAGTCGGAGCGATTGCAGAGCAGAGTGGAGAAACAGAGAAGAAGGAAAAGGAGAAGAATCACCGTCATTACCATTTGACTTCCAGTACCGTATGGCAACGGCTTACGACTCCACTACTCTAGTGGCAGAAATGTTATTTTCTTCAACTTCACACGGGATCCTTAAGAAGTAGAATAGTTCAACAAGAATAAGAACACGTGAAGAAATAATTTAAAAAATACGATAGTTGTACAAATTGAAAAATTTTAATTGAAAAGTGTGTTTAGCAATGAGTAAAAAATATCGAGTTAAAATTTTTCAATTTAGGACTTTTCACTCACCACAAGTATTCTATTTTTTAATTATTTCTTCATATTTTATAATACAACTATCATACTTTTCTATCATTTCTACACAACTAACCTATCTATTTTAACTTTATCCTATTTACTCTTCATTATTATCTCTCCACAAGTATTCTATTTTTTAATTATTTCTTCATATTTTCTCATACAACTATCCTACTTTTCTATCATTTCTACACAACCAACCTATCTATTTTAACTTTATCCTATTTACTCTTCATCATTACCTCTATCTTATCACATCAGTTGACAACTTTTACTTTCTAAAATTTTTCATTAAAAGTTTTGTTCATTTCGAAAAACATCAAGAAGTTTTATGAATGCCAAACATTCCGTAAGTGTATTGAATTTTGCATATTAAGTTTTACTTTTTTTGAATATATCTTTTTTTATTTTTAAAATTAGATTATTTTACCCTATTTTTAGAAAATGATTAAATGCACTTTGTGTGTATTAAACATAATGCACTTGGGTGTAAAATTCTTTTCTAATTTTTATAAAATTGTTAATGTAAGTGCATTGACAAGCTACGTGTATGTCTAATTAAAATACTCATTTTAGTGAAAGTATACATATCGATCAAATAATAAAGAGTAAGTAGAGTATCGTTCTCATGAAGATTATGTTAGATGAACTAGCACCTTAAACTTCAATTTTCTAAAGTAAATTAGTTAATTAAAGGAAGTTGTATTTAAAGAAATGAAATAAACAGAACTAAGCTAAATAGAAATTAACCAAAATGGAGTGGATAATGTTGAGATTGTCTTGAGATGATTAAGGTAGGTGGGAGTATGAATTAGTTTACTTATTGTTATGTCATTTTGGTCTCATTTTACGTTAGTTGTGCAGAGATTACTAATCTAGGTTCATTTATATTCATATGTATTTTTCAACACATACAAACCTAATCCTATTTTAGTTATTTGTTATGTTCTCATGCACCTAATGAAAAGAAGGTTGATAAGTACATAACCTAATCAGATTACACAAGGTTTCTATCCATATTAACATCTAACACAAATAAAGTTGGAAAACCTGTGCCTTATATATAGATCTCATTTAAATCTCGTTTTTCCAAGTATGAATCTAAATAATAAATTAATCTACAATATTGCAAATCTTGTAAATGTATTAAACATGATATATAATGGTAATCTCAAGCAACACTAGTTATAGCATAACTATATTTTCATTTAACACAAAAAACCCAAATAACGTAGTGTAGGAGTTTAAATCATCCATATCTCCCACCGCAAGGACAATGATATCAAATCCCACCAAAATGAAGTTCACAATCATCCCAAGTGAGGAGAATAATAAAATTAAGAAAAGAAATGAGAAGAAAGATGAAACTTTATGGAAACTCTATGGAAACTCTATGGGATAGCAATGATCAGCTTGTTCTGTACTTGCTCTTCTCTCCTTCCTTGAAGCTCTTGGTTTTTTCCTCCACACACAGCAGTCACGAGCCCTTCAAGTTATGTTTTTGAAACACTAAAAGAGGTATTTACAATCCCTTGCAATCGGAGCTCAAACTTGTGGAAAATTTCACATGCACACTTTCGCGGCCACAACAACGACCTTGCTAGATAGTCTGGCGGTGCAAATTCTCAAGGGGTGGATCTAATGGCCATGGCCACCACCTTGCTAGAGTCAAAATGACACTTTTGCAACTTAACATAAATTCTTCCTCATTTCATCCTTTTATACTCTCGATTCGCACGTCGGTCATCAATATTTTATATAAAAAGCAAGACAAAAGAAAAATAAGTAATTGCAATCCAATTTGGCCTAATAAATTGAAATGATCTAAAATGACGTGGATTACAAGTGAACTATTGATAGAATGTCTGAAATACACAAGAAATGCAATAACACTTAAATGATGCAAATTAATGCAAAGTCTATGCAAATTTTATATGTTTCTCTCGAATTAGCATTCAAAATAAATACAAAATAAGCCTTGACAACTCTAGATTTATAAAGTTGTGATGTATTTAATTTATAAACTAATTTTTATCTTTTGAAGATGCGCATATATTTTTATTTTTAAAAATAGGGAATTTGCCTTAAATATTTTTTAAAATGCACTATACGCCAAGTGCATTGAGTCAGTTAAAATTATTTTTGGGTTCCATTCCAATGCACCATATCCACTGTTCAGGGCAGATGGTGCACATTGAATATAATGCTTTGGATTAGGGCCCGGTATTTCTTGGAATAACATCATTAATATTTTTATATACAGCGTGTGTTTTGAACCTGATTTTGGTGTAAAAGTTTTTTTTATATGTGAGAAAATAATATGATATAATAGGGATAATGATAAAGAGTAAAGAGAACTAATTTAAAATAGATACGTTAGATGAATAGGTAGTTGTGTAAAAATAATTGAAAAGTACATTAGTTGTATAAGAACAAGTGAAGAAATAATTAAAAAAATAGGATAATTATCGACAATGAAAAATTTTAGCATGAAAAGTTTCAAGCTTTAACCAACACCCCATGATCTAAATATGATAGGGTGCTGCTGACTTAAAAGCACTTCATTTGGTGTACAAAATAAAAATTAACTCACTGTATTTTAAATCATTTATTCATGTGCTACACTAAATTTTATTTAAATTGGATATATTTATATGCTTCATCAAAAAATGGTGGATAGAAAGAGTTTTGAAAAAGTAAGAAAGCAAGAAAATGATTAAGAGTAAAAAAATAAAATCAAAATATATATGATAATCATATAAAAGATCTGAAAAATGATTGTACAGTAAGGTTTTTTTTTAAATTTTCACATTAACTAACACACCCGATGTTAACCAACACACCCGATGTGAAAAGAAAATGATAAATTGGTTTGATTCAAATACTGATTTTAAAGTTACATTCAACATTTAAATTACATAAAAGAGAATTTTTTATATAAATAAATAATAATACAAAGTATTATTCCGTTATAAAACATCAACGAGTGGATCTAAATATTTGTATTATTTATGCATGAGAATATAATATTTCGATCAAATGTCACCCATTTAAGAAGCAAGTGGGACCTTTTAGTACTATATTGGAAAAAAAAAAATTATGGTGTGTTTGGAAGTAATAAAACTTTTGGATGAAAAGCATTTAATATAAAAGTTGTTAAATTAAAAAAAAAAACAATTGGTATAATAGGTTTCATGATAAGGAGTAAAGTAAATAAAATTAAAATAGATAGATTAATTGTCTAGATACTGTATAGAAAGGATTGTATAGAAAAATATGAAAAAATAATTTAAAAATAAAGTAGCCACATAGAGTGAAAGCTTTGGATTAATATTTTTTAATATTGTCGAACATACTTAATTAATATTTATGCTTCACGATAATTAATATTACAATCAAATTTATTTACTGCTCTCATACAATACAATGCTGGGAATTTTTCACTCGATGCGAAGAAAAAGGAGATTTCGAACGCCTGGCCAGAGGCCTCCCATGCCCCAGGCGTTAACACACCCGGACAAGGCCCCAGTAGCATGCTGAGAAAAAAAATTATGTCATGTAATGGGTGAGATTTTGATTTTGATTTTGTTATCGACGCAGTCCTTATTTGCAGGGACAAGTGCCATTTTTTCCTTTTTATTATCCACGTGGAATCCATGCATTACATTTAGGAAAAAAGGCAGGTGTGCTTATTTTTAAATAAAAAAAATTTTCTTAAATTTTTCAATTTAAATTTTTTTACTATCTACAACTATTCAATTTTAATTATTTTTTCACATCTTCCAATACAAATGACCGTACTTTTCAATCATTTTTATATAACTATTCGTGTAACCAACTTATCTATTTTAATTTAACCTATCTATTTTAACTTTACACTTATTATTCTCTATCATTACCTTCATCATATTACATCATTTTTCTTATTTTAACAATTTTCGTACAAAAAATTTTTAATTCAAAAGTTTTATCACTTCACACACAAACTCTTAGATTAATAATTTTATAAAAAAATTTAAAATTAAAAAAAGAGTTTTGCACTTAATTGCATTGAAACAGAACTCCATATATATTGAATTTTGTTCCAATACATTCGAAGATATTGAAATTTGAACTCAATGTGTGAGAAACATTTTTTTATTCTATAGAAGAATTTTTATAAAATTAGTAGTTTAGATGTATTAGAGTATTAGGGTTTGACATTTTTGGAAATGTGTATATATTTACTAAAATCTCCTATTTATAAAATGAAAAATATATATACACATTTCCAGAAAGGTAAAATTAATTTATTGATAATTGGTAAATAATAAAATATTTTGTAGATAGCACCAATTCAATAGGAAATTATTTGATATCTAAGAGAAATTCATTGCAAAAATTTTTTTTGTAACAATCGGGCATTAAATCTTAATTTTAAGATATTTAAATAATTTTTTGTGATCTTTTGGTTTGAAATTACATTTTATTTGTTGCCGTAAAATCAACTTTGCTTGATATTTTTATTGGATTTCAAATAATTTTTATATATTGACTCCCTATTTGTGAACCTGATGAATTTATAATTTAATTTCCTTGCAGATTAGCAAATGCAGGCCGTGGGGTGCACCATAAAATCAATTCAATCATCAAGCTTCCATCATTAAAGCCGTTCAATTTTGATCAAGCAGAGAATCTGGCCGTTCGGTTAATCCATCCAAGCCGTCCATTTCTATCTGTCTGGTTTTCAAACCATGCATGCATACCATACATGCATTATGGTTTTTCTTCTTCTTTTCTTTTTATTTTAATTGACTTGTTTAAGATTGATTTAAGTTTTAAATTTATTTTTGTGCTTAGTTTTGAACTTAAACATACTTGTCTAAGCCCTAAATCTAAGGTTTAAGATGTAGTATGCATACAATATAGCGAAATGTGTGGTTTTAATTTATTTATGATGGATATTATTGTTAAGTTAATATCTTGTTATTTCAATGCTTGCTTAGTGCACACTTTAGCAATAATTTCATATATATTAGGTGATGTAACTGAAAGGTAGAAATCTAATATACGATAATCAAAATATTAAATTTAAAAACCTAGAAATAAAAATAGGAGTGGTAACCTAAATTCTCTATAGTCCCGAATTATTTGTAGGAGTGATATTTATATACTAGAATCTATTGACTCAATAGTAGAGGTGAGATTGCAAAAATTTATATATTAAATACATTTAGATTAAGAATTTTATAAAAAATTTAAAAATTTTAAAAAAATATAATGAGGTAAACTCGTGTGAGCTTTGTGTAGCTTTTAATGAGAGAATCTTTTTCCCTTTGTGTATGTGTATTGAATCTATAAATTAAAATTTGTCATTTTTTAAAACAAATTTTGTCATTTTTTGACAATGTGTGTAAATATATTTTTTATTTTTAAATAACTAAAATACCTCTATTTTCAAAAATAAAAAATTTATATATAAATTTTCAAAAATGATAAAACTTAATAAACAAGTTAAATATGCTTAGATTTTAAATTTTTATTTTAAAAAATTTTTAAAATATATTTTCTTACTGCATGTATTAAAATTTCAATGCAACTGGTTATATTGAAACAAAACCCAATAATGAGCCGGTGATTAGCCGAACTTGAGAAGGGGCGATTCAGAGCAAAAAAAAGAACAAAAAAAGGGACGATTCTGCCAGAGGAGCTCGGTCAGATTTTTGGAGATGGATATCACAGCTTCTGCGCTACTGCCGATTTTGGGACGAAGACAGCAGCCAGAGGAGCGGCAGATGGGTGTAAGCAATTCCCGATTGGATCCTCTTCGATACCAAAACAATTCGAGACCCTTACGTGTAAATTAGGCATTTAATTATTAATAATTATATGATTGAAGTGGATGAATGAGATTTGGACAAATGACTAAATGAGGTGGTTGATTTAATCACCTTAGCCCAATGGGCTTTAATGTGCACAAAAAGACAAAAATAAGGTATAGAAATGATGATTTGGCATGATTTTTAATCCCATTAATTATAATTAAGTTGATGATAATGATGGAATAAATTAAGTCATTACTTGGAAAATTCATAGCTTGACGCCCATTAGGTGGATTGACATGAAATTTAAAAGAGAAGTACATGTTCACATGCTCTACCTCATGAATGGAATGGATTATTCTAATCATAATTTAATTAGGGTGATAATAATTTAATTTTATCCAATCCAAGAAACATTTCAAATGCTTCTATCTTGCACTAGAATGATCATTTTGAGATGAAAATTTTTATGGAAGGCTAAAATAAAGTGTTCTATGATATGGATGGAGTTGATTAAGTTAAATTACAAGAAAAATGTTTAATCACATATGGATACAACCCTTTGACTTTTACTTCAAAAAGTAGTTTTGAATTAATGCAAAAGTCAATGCATTTAAGGGTGCAAATGAGATGTCTCAAGGAGAGATTTTTGAGTAATTTTTTTTTGCAATTTCAAAATTTTGAAAAGTACATGGAAAAAAAGGACGTGCAATAGGGCAGCAACATTGGGCAGTTTTGTGCTCACAAAATGCTAAAAAAGGGGCAGTCCCATGTGGATGTGAGGGTGGATTGACCTTGGGCAGATTTTTGGTATTTTAAAAAATTATATGAAGGGTTGTCAAGGGGGTTTCTTAGGTAGTAAGAAAGAAAAAAAAAAAAGGAAAACGGGCAGTGGCTGACTGTCCAAGCCAAGGGGGAGAAAGAGAAAGAGAGAGAGACATAGACAGAGACAGAGAAGAAGGGAGAGATGTCCTAAAAATTCAGCAAAATGAATGGGGGAAAAGGAACAACATGGGGACGATTTTCAACAGCAAAATTAGAGGAAAGGAAATGCAACATGGGACGTCCAAACACAGCAGCAACTTGGGGAGGAAGAGAAGGGCAGCCCTAGACGTCCATAGCTATGTCGAATGGGAAGAAAATTTCCTAAAATCTAGGTATGTGGTTACCTTTAATATTTCTTCAGTATTGAAACCAGAAATCTTAATTTTAAGAGAGGATATATGTTGAGTTTAAGAATTAAGAACAACTGATTAAGGGTTTTGCATATATATTGAAATTAGATATAAACATGGGAGCAAAACTGATGCGCACCAAGTGCTTGTCGTTAAGAGCACTGTGATCACCAGTTTAATTAAAATTAACCAAAACACATTAAAGCTACCACTATGCGGGTGATAGTGTAGAATAACGGTAAGTCGGGTCGAATTGACAGAGAGGCTATATAATTTTGAATTATTTTAAGCAAAAATAAAAGAGAAAAGTGAAAGAGGGTATAGAGAAAAGAAAGAAGGAAAAGAAATTAGAGAGAAAAGAAAAGGAAATTAGAGAGGGAAGAAAAGAGAATTAGAAAGAGACAGAGAAAGGAGATGAAAAATTGCAATTAACTGAAATTAAATCTAAACTAGGACAGTAATTAAAAGACTACAGAAGTAAAATTTAATCTACGAAAACAGGAATGAAAATTGCATTAAATTTAATTTGAAAATTACAATGCATAAAACGTTAAATATATGCTAAACATTACAAATCTAGAACTAACAACCACAAAGCATTAAAGAAAAAAAAGAAAATTTATTTACCCCAATCCTTACTCAAAGATCACTCTTTTGATTAGCAATCCAAGCTCTTGGAGCTTTTCCCACTTGGCAAAGGTCCCACCTAAATGGGCCCCACTTCAAGTGATGGGAGAGTGTGTTGTTTTGTGTAGTTTTTTGGGATGAGTGGAAAGCCCCCTTTTATAGATGTGTGAGGGACCCAATGACCAAGCTTGAATCCGATGTGGGATTGCTGCTTTTGCCTTCAACTGTAGCTGCCCTTCGTTGCTTCTCTATTTTGGTGCAGCTGTTTGAGCTGGACGCAAGGTTGCTTGCTTGATTGTTGCACAGAACAATTCGTGGGTGCTAAAAATTCTGCTTCGTCATATTTTTAAGGGAGGCTAGATTCCACGATTTCATGACCGGTGCTAGCATGCTTGGATTTCCATCTGCCGATTTCAATTTCAATTTGGATTTTGCCTAATGGCTTGGAGGTGAAAAAGAAACATGGCTGCTGCTGAAGTGGGATTTTCCTTCATTGAGTTTTCAAGGATTGCTGCCCCTTTGCAATTTGCCGTTTTCTGCTATGGTCGATGCTGGTGATTACTGAAATTAAAGGGGGCTAGATTCTTATTTGACCGAAAATTATGATTCAAAATTTTGATAAATCAGTGTGTCTGATTACAGCGATATGGACAGATTGAAGAATAAATTAAAATAAAAGTTAAATTCCAGATTGTTGGAATTGAATTTAAATTATAATATGATATAAATAAGTATCATAAGTGATTATAAGGGTTTAACCTACTAGAGGTAAATTTCGAAAGGAATTGGTACTATGGAAGCACAAGTTATACCAATATGTGAATTAGTAAAATGGACACTCAACTGGAAAAGCAAGTAGGTTAAGTAAGTTGATGGAAATCATGTAGGTTGGAAAACTATATGATGTGCAAATATATGAAATTATGTTTATGAATGTAATGTCATTCTTATATATAGGCAAAGGCAAAGAAAAGGTTGACGAAGGAACCGAAAGTGAATTCAGGTAAGGAAGCAACCATTAGAAATTATTGATTTCATTTTAAATATTGAAATGATTGAAAATACTTTATAATGATGCTCTATTAAGCATTTCCAAAATGTTACTTTATTGGCTTATATTAAAATAATATGAACTTATTTTATCAAGATGTTTCAAAATTGCTTACAAGATAAGCAAGCGAACTTTCAAGAATGTTGATTTCATTTCAAATATTTATATTGATGATTTTAGAATTGCTTACAGAGTAAGCAAATTCAACTCTTGAAAATATGACTTTAATGAAAAGTCTCAGCATTGCTTCATTGTAAGCATGCTCAATTCTTGAAAGTATGATCTTACTTCTTACTATTGATATGTTTCAAGATAGTTTCATATTAAGCAAGTTCTTAGAAATGCTATTTCAAAAGCGTTTAATGATGAGAAAGTGTCGACTCTTCTACAAAAGGATATTTAAAAACAAACCTTAAAAATTCTATTCCTAAGGAATTTTGAGATAAAAAAAAATATGATTCTTCATATAATGATATTTGTAAATAAATAAGGTTTTTGAAATGGTTCATATAAATGTCATAAAATGGGTTATGTAGATGCATTGAAATGGCCTATTAAAATATTTTAAGTCTTTTGGAAGATTGAAATACTTTGAAAATGTATCGTGTTGTTATTTTCGAAAGGTTTTGAGAATGACCCACTCAATAAATTAATGATATAAAATGACTTGATTACTGATTTATCTAAATGTTATTCAAAAGGTTATGCAACTTCTCTCTATATAAGAAATGATAAAAATATTATACGAATAAGACATAGAATACCGATAATGGAAGCAGATGTGTTTGCATATTCTTTGTTCATGAAAAGCCCAGAAATAGGAATAAAAATATTTGTATGAAAAGCTTGATTTTCTCAAATATTGAAGTGTTTCAAAATTTCCTTATAATGAGAATTCTAAAATTATTTACCAACAAATAAGGAATATTTTTGAAACTATTATTTTCTCAAATACTGCAAATGTTTTGTAAAATTGATTTACTAAAATATTTTCAAAATTCTTTAAGGGTGATCATCCTAACTTCATGATTTGAAGATGATTTATGAAAATATTTTATTTTTAAAATAATTATGCTCAGTTCTTAATTGAGAAGGGCATAGTCTGCGAACTAAGTTGGATTATGTTATATCAAGTTTTGACTTGAAAAATGGCACGGTCTGAGGTCTATGTTGATTTTATAAAATCATACTAGCATGACGATGCGAATATAAACAAGTGTGCATGATGATCATGTACTGGGTCTATGGTGGAGGCAGTTGCAGACCGAGATAGTTGCACACTAAGGCCCACCTCTACCTGTGGTTGAGTGGCTAAGGGAAAGCCGGAGGCCAACAGCGCCCTCCCTGAAATGAAAGTAGGATCATGTACGACCGCCTAGCTAGTGTTGTTGTCACGTGGACGGTTTCTTTCCTATGAAAGATGATCACTTGGTAAGTGTCACCTGCCAGAGGGTTAGAGACATATATATATATATATGTTTTGTTCTAAAAGCCTCAAAATGTGGATATGAAAATATTTTATGACATGATAATGTCCATAGGAATTGATGTTTACATGAAAATATTTTTGGACATAAAAATGTCCACATAGATAAAAAGTTTATATGCATATGCGTTACTTTTAAAAAGCCCAAAATTAGGATGTAAAAAGTTTATATGAAATTGTTTAAGGACATATAATTGTTCTCATATAAAGAGGCTTGTACGCAAATATTTTAGGACATACAATTGTCCTCATGATTAAAGGTTTATATGCAAATATTTTAGGACATACACTTGTCCTCATGGTTAAATGTTTATATAACAATGTTTCAGGACCATACATTTGTCTTCATATAAAAAGGTTTATATGAAAATATTTTATGACATACATTTGTCCTCATATAAAAAAGTTTATATGAAAATATTTTAGGACATACAAATGTCTTCATGAAAAAAAAAATAGTTTTCATGAACGATTTATATGAAAGATTTTCATGAATGGTTTATATAAATGGTTTTCATGAAAGATTTATATGAAAGGTTTTATGAAGGGTTTATAGAAGAGGTTTTCATGAAAGATTTCTTTCTTTTAATAATTGATTGTTTGATAAGTGTCTTCTACCAAATGGCAAGAAATGCATTTATATGAAAATGCAAAATGCTTGTTTACTAAGTTTATCATTCACATTTTGTTTTCTTAACTCTAGACAGGTTCAAGGAAGCACAAAAGAAGAAAGAACCTATTAAATTGAACGGAAGAATGATTGGTATTCTTAATGTGTTAATAATTTATTAGCTATCATGTACGAATTGATATGTTGAGAGAATGATTGAATGCTTTTGTTGATTGTGAAGATATTATGTTATGAATGTTCATGATGTATGTAAACAAGTTAATATGTTATAAGTATATAGTTGCTTGTGAAATGAATGATGAGAATCATAGGGTATGTGCAATTTGTTACAAGTATATAATGCTTGTAAAAGATTAAATGAGATGAAGAGAATGAAAAGAAAAGAATTTTCCGCTAAACGAAATAGATTCAAAAATGTCATCGTGTGGTCGGGGCAACAATCATATTTCGCATTTGCCAATTGATAATAATCTTGAAGTAAGGATCAGGTTGTAACCCTTCGGATTGGGAGCGCCACATGTTGTTCGCTTGACCGGTGGTAATTTTTTCCAGCAATTGCAGAGGTGCTGGTCGGATTCGTTGAACTGCTGCTCTGATTTCCGGGAGAGAAGATCGGTGGCTTTATAGAGCTGCCAGTTACTGCTGTCAGCTAATTGCTGGATCGTGATTAGTGGCTGCCAACGGACAATCGCTATTTTGAATTTTATGGCAGTGGCTGGATTTGAATTTCTGCTGACAACCTGGATTACTTGGCTCCAATCCGTGGCTTGATGACACGGCTAGATGCAGGCTTTGGATCTGCCGGATTCATGGCAGATTGCTGATGGCATGCAATGATTGCTGCTGCGGGATTTGATTAGCTGAATCGATAGCTTGCCAAAATCAGAGAGGAACGGAACTCAATCATGGTGACTATCTAGCGTTCGTGTAGCTGCTGCGGATGAAAGATCGGAGCCGCCGGAAATTTATGGCAGATTGAATTCTTGATGCGGTCACCGAACTTCAGGGGAATTGGGCAGATGGGTATTGAAAGTGTGTTTGGGTGATCTTATTGCTGCACTTTAAGGTAATGGCGAAAGTGGGTGACCGAGCAGAGCTGCTGCGATCTGGGAGTTGTAGGTTAGATTTTATGGCTTACAAACACTGTAGATAGATGATAATGAGAGGATATGGTAGTGCCAGAGAATTGGAGCCTACCGGTGTAGACGGCGTTGTGGGGTAAGGCTGGATCTGCCTTGTTTACTTTGGCCATTGTAAATTTTGGTGGAAAATGGGACCAGTCTGATGGAGCTTGTCATGCTCGATGATTTCATAGAGATGGACTGCCAGGTGCTTCTACAACGGATTTTGGTACCCATTTTCAGGTTGTCATGCGGGTGCAACTGGGTAAGTTACTCATGTATCGACTCCGTTGAGCATCTTGAAATGGATAACATAGATTTCTATTTATTCTACTTACAGTATAGAATAAATTTAAAAAAAAAAAATACCTTGCTCAATTAAAAGAGGCTAGGTTTCGAGGTGTAAATAGTCGTAATTGGCCCGAATTATTAATATCATGTACAATATATATTTTGTGAAATCTTTTATATAGAAAGATATAAATATATCATGTACAATTTACAATTTTTCGATATCAACTTATGCCAGAAAGATTGAAATGTGTTTTGATAGGGCTTTTATCTCAACTTGTGTCCATTCAAGTGTTCCTTATAATATTTTATGTATCTTGGACGGAGTTCAAATTCTAAAACTTCAAACAAGAATTGTTCATAATCTCTAGCAGATCTCATATGCCATAAAAGATCATTCAAAGTTTTCATTAAAGAGAATAAACATAAACAAAAGAAAAGAATTTTCTTACAGACGAGAGTTGAGGCAACTCAGATGAACCTCAAGGAAGACACTTCGAAAAGAGAGCACACCACACTATTTGAGAGCTCGAATATTTCTCAAGAGACAAGTCTTGATGTTATTCGATGATATTCGATGCCCTAACAAACAGGCAAACAACTACATTTATAGACATAAAAGAGAACTGGCGGACTTCAACATATTTCGAATCCGCGGATTTAATAATGAGATAAGTCCGGAAAGTGAGTTCCGGATAAGAGTGCGCCGAAAGCAGATATGACTTGTCCTTGTTACTGGAGTCGGGCGGAATCTGCTTTTGAAAAGAGGCGACAACAAGCTTTAACTTTAGCAAAAGGAGATTTCTTTATTCTTGATAAGATTATAGCGAATCTTTGAGCTTTATCTGGGTAACTGTGGAACTTTTGACTTTAGCTAGGCGAGGATAGAAACGGAGTGGAAATTTCCATATCGCTATCTGGTTCATCATTCTCTTGGCTTTCGAACAGAAACTCAAAAGTCTTTTTCTTTAACTCTTTTCCTGATAATTGAGGGAATAGTTTTTTAGCGGTCTCCAAAGCTTGCTTGTAGGTAGACTTGGCTTCCTCTGTTTCCTTTAGATCTTGAAGAGAAGTGAAACTGGAAGGGCTGGCAACTAGCTTTCTACCTATTCGGGAGGCTCTTTCAGCAGCTTTCCTTTTCTTCCAATCTTCTGAATAGGAAATGTGCTCGATGTCGAACTTAGGCCACCATTTTAAGAATGAAGTATAAGAAATATAACTGGTTGTTGGAGTTTCAATATAGTAGGAGAAATCCAATCGGACAATCCATGGAATGGATTCTCTTATAACAAATTCATTTAGTTTAGCAAAGTCATCCGGATCAAAGGAGAGATGAGGAATCAAGTCTTCTGAAAGAATAGACCGATGGAATCCCCAGTGATCCCAAAATTTTTCCAGAAACCAAATAGGAATTTTTTGGTTAGGCTTTAGCAAATTGAATCTTATCCACCAAGAATGAGAAGCTGTGTCTTCCTAATTCTTTAGTGGAGTTGTATCTCCAGATTTCTTTGGAGGAGTTATGTATCTCCATATTTGTAAGAATGTCTCAGAACTACAATATAATATGTGTTGAGATGTATGTAAATATAACCATCGAAAAAAAGGGCCAACTTGGGTTCAATCCCCTCCTCGGTGAGGAACATTTTTACAATTATCTCACTAGTTGTAGGGGCTTTTATAATGTATTCTGGAACTGGGGTTCAATCCCCTCCTCGGTGAGTAACATTTTTACAATTATCTCACTGGTTGTGGGGGCTTTTATAATGTATTCTGGAACTGCGGTTTTATAGTTTTCCTTAATATGGAGTTATTATAGAAAAATTTCCTCCATAGTGTGAGAGTTATGAATATACTTGATTATAATATCAATTGTCATGTTATATAAAAAATCTCAATAATAAAATGTGTTGAGCTTCAAAGTTCAATAAAGATAAACATTTTATAAAAATATAGTTTTAAGTAAATTTTACGTAAAACTTTTATTTAACTTGCTTTTTCCATATTAAAAGTGTAATATTAATATAAAATATGTACAAAATTCACAAATAATCAAATACAACCACTTGATTGTGGATTCTTTTGTATTAAGAGTCCACATCTCTTCTATCAACGTATTCTATGTTGGGAGTGACATAACCAAGTTTACTTAGACATTCAAATGAGTTCAATATGACAGAGCAACGACAAAGAAATAAATAAGGATGACAATGTAGTGATAGACAAAACTGAATGGAAACACCAATTGCCAAAGCGGTAATAGTGAAGAGACGAAAATAAAGAGGAACAAGAAGATGCCTCATCTCATCCTTATTTAGGGATATAACACAGGTTGGCCATACAAAGTTTAGGTGAACTCTAACCTTAAGTCTATCATGTTTAAGTGAACCTTAATCCTAACCCTTATTTTAAAATTTGAGTGTGAGTCAGTTTTAGACCAGGTTGATACTAGTTTCATTCTTGATTTTGGGTTGAAATTTGAATTACTCTCAAACCAATAAAAGCTAAAATCTACTAGTAGAAATAACACACTTTCCAAATATTTTGCATTCGCACCAACTAATTTTAGAATATATTTTTGATTATGATAACCAATTTACTCATAATTTATGGATGAATATATATCGATGAAATGTTTAATTTTGATGAAACTTGGTCTTCTAACTAAAAAATAATGCTAAGTATAATAAATATAATAAATTCTCATCAACAATCGAGTAAATAAAAATAAATTAGATTACATGAAATCACTATTTAAACAGGTTTAATAAAAGTGAAACTTATATATTTCATAGTTAATTTATAAGCATGAAACAATTTTAAAGAATTGGTATATGTGCAGTTATTTATAAATTGAGTTGATATAGATGCAAAAGATTTAACTTTTATGGACAATACAGAAAACGTTTAAGTTTTAAGATAAATGTTTTACGGTTTAATTAGGTTATGAATATACGAGAGTACTTTTTATTATAATTATAATTAAAATACCTAATACATAAACAAATATAATTCTGTTAACAAATTAAGAGGGACATTAGGTTTGGACCGAGTCCAATTTTGGTATTAGGTTGATGCAAACTTCATATTGATTTTAATTCCTACCAGGTTGGGTTGAAACCAAGTCTATTTTGAAATTTTTCACCAAAATAGAACTCATGCCTGGTTTTTTTCTCGAGTTGGGTTAGGCAAGTTCGAATCGATTCAATACTAAGTTGTACCCTATCCCCGACACAAGAGTAGTCCTTTGAGGATTACAAGAGAGGAATGAGTGTTAGTGATTGAGTTCAAAAATCTAATTCAAGGTCATTTTTAAATTTTTAATATTCTACAATTTTTCATCTGATGCACATAAATGGAGTTCTGATTTAATGCACCCCGTTGCATTGAATTTTAGTGCAACTAGGTGCAAAATCCTTTTTTATTCTTTTCAAAAAAATTTATAAAAATGTTAATCTGGGTATATTCAACTTAT
Organism: Annona cherimola; assembly: GCA_030490835.1. NCBI lineage: Eukaryota > Viridiplantae > Streptophyta > Magnoliopsida > Magnoliales > Annonaceae > Annona > Annona cherimola. The sequence continues at coordinate 28,433,087 of CM059971.1, read as the reverse complement.
ATGTTAAGTTTGATAATTTTTGAGTATGTATATACTTTTTATTTTTAAAAATAAATATTTTAGTTACTTAAAAGTCAATGCACGTATATATAGATACCCCTATTTTTTAAAAATAAAATATATAGATATGTCCAAAAGTAGTAAAACTTAATATAGAAGTTAAATACACCTATATTAATAGTCTTATAAAAAATTCTAAAACAATAAAAAATAAATTTAACACCTAATTGCGCATTTGGGACGTAACTACGTAACATGGATTGGAAGTATATACAATACTTATCCCCACAACATGAATTACCTCCAGTTGAGTACAAAACCTGGCATGTTAGGGATCTTTGGTGAGGCAAATAGTTTCTTTATTATTTTTCTTAGCTTGTATTTTACATATGAAATTTTTTTATAATAATTTGCATGTAAAAGTGCATAATATATGCATAAGAATTCACGTTAGTTATGTGTAACGATTCATATTTACCGTAACTACGGTGCTTTCATGTTTCCTGTTAGTTATTTAATTTTTAAACATTTTGGGTGTATTTGGGAAGAAATAAAATTTTTGAATGAAAAATTGAAATAAAAAAAAATAATATAATATAATAGAGATAATGATAAAAAGTGCAGAGAATAAAGTTGAAATAGATAAATTAGTTGTATAAATATAATCTTAATATATTGTAGACTTTCATGTACTCCACTTACGTTAAAGATTTAGCAAGTATTTTATATTCACTCACAATAATGTTATTTTTACTTAATATAAGTTTACAATGATTTTTTAATTACTAAAACAAAACATGTAAATATAATAAATGGTTTAGGTTTTAGAAAATATATTTTAAAACTAAATAGCAAGGATAAGCATGGAGCCTTTACGTTTATGGTAACATCAAATCTTTACCGAAAATATAAATATAAAAATATATAAGGCTTTAAATGCAAGGACCTATAACATGGTTTAAAGGTACCTTTCCTTTAATAATATGTAAAAGTAACTATTTTTATATAATTTAACATTTTGACTATCTAAATATGTCATATTTTTATTATTATTTCTACATTTTAATTTTTTAAGGATTTTTCAAACACTTACAAGATTTGAACAATATTGCATTTGTATTCTTAAATTTATCAAAATTGTAAATACATACACGAAGTTTGCATAAAATAATTTTTTTTACAAAATGAAGAAAAATACCCTTTGAGCTAACGTGTCATTTGTTAATGTGGGTATGGAATGAATAGAAAAATATAGAAAGAAATATTTTTGAAACGTATGAATAATATGATAGTTACAAAGTATGAAGAAATATAATATACATGTAAGTAAATGATTAAAATATATGAGTAAAAATGAAAAATAGAGTAGTTAAGTAGTTAAGATATCAAATTACTTTTTAAAAGAGGAGAGATTAGTTTTCATCCACAATTGTTAAGAAACAGTGTCTTTGTAATACATTCACAATTTTTTGCAAATATTATCAACATATTTGAAGAAATATCTAACACAATAATATATAAATATATAAACAATGAAACAATAACATCAATAATCAATTCTAAAATAATGTACAAATAAAACAACTATTCATATGATAAAATTGATAAATAATATGTGAATGTTATATTTTTATGTTTCATCTTTCTTTTACATACAATATATTTACATATAATAGAAAACTTGCGAAAGTTGTAGAAAATCGTATATTTACTTTTAAAATTTTATTACATGAATATTTATTTTATTCATATATTATTTTTAATTTGATTATTAATATTAGGGCAAATTCCATATATCCTCGCAAATTGTACCCCTAATTCTAGTACCAACGAATTTTCAAAAATTTCAAATATTCAAATGAATTTTAACACTTTTATAGTTATAAAATTAGATATTATTTATATATAAATTTTTAATTTTGAGCAAACCAATATCAAGTTATACAATTCAGTACTCCAAAAAAAACAACTTTACTTAATATACAATTTTTAATTTTGAGTACTCCAGAAAAAACTACTCTACAATTCAGTAATAAAAAAAAACTAATTTACTTATTCTATTATATTTTAATTATTTTTTATATAAGTATCTCATCTATTTTATCTTTATTTTTTTACTCCTAGTTACTAACTTCATCACTCAAACATTATTTTATTTTAAAAAACTTTTCTCATTCCAATTTTTTCTAAATTTGCTTTTATGTGTTTATCTAATGTTTCTAATCTTTACTACATCAATCATATAATTATTCTACATTTTAAATATTTTCTCATTCTCACTTTTCCACTCTTACGTTTTACAAAGTGTTTAACATTTGGTATAAATAATAAAATTGCATAATTTTACGTGTCTTTTTAATGATTTAATATGCTAACTAATGAACTTTCTTACTTTTTTATTATTATATGTATATTTTAATGAGAAATGATCTCGTTAGTCCGAACTAAGTAAATGTCTTTTTGAACTCATCTCAAAAAATCTATTTAAAATATTTTTATTTGTTTCATAAACTAATTTATCTAAGAGTATTTAACATATAAACTAAGTTTTACCATTTTTAAATACGTATATATTTTTCTAAGATTTTTAAACATAAGATTATTTGTCATTTTAAAATGGTTAAAATAGCCCTATATTTAAAAATCTTAAAAAATATATGCATATATCAAAAATATGTTAAATACATCTATATTAACGAGTTTATGGGAAAAGAAGCAAAAAAAAAATATTTTAAATGGATTTTTTGAGATACGTTAAACATTACTTAGCCCAGGCTAACATGATCATTTCTGTATTTTAATTACTTTTCATACCTTTTCATACAAACACTCTTTATATTTTATCTTGTTTTCTTTAATTTAGTCATTACCTTTATTATATCACATTTAGCTCGCTTTCTTTAAATTTTTCTATAATTTTTTGTGACATTTTAATCATATCTTACAAGACAAGCCCTTGCATCTTCCTAAACAAACTCTTTAAGTATAAATTTATAATTACACATTGAATGAACCCTTTATTAATAAACGACATGTATTCATTCAAAAACACTACTCACAAATTTATTTATCCTCAATGCTATTTATACTTTCAATTGTGATTTTCTTTTTATTATACAAGAATGTTCATATATTTAGTTTTTATTATGTTATCTCTAATCATTATCCTTTATTAACTTATATTTTTATGCTACTATACCTATAAAGAGAATAAAGTTAAAATAAATAGGTTAATTGTGTAGAAATCATTGAAAAGTAGGGTTATTGTTGATGAGTTGCATATATGTATAATTAAAATACTCATTTTGATGTAAGTATACATGTCGATCAAGTAATAAAGAATGAGTTGAGTATTGTTTCCATAAGTATTATGTTAAATAAATTAGCACCTTAAAATTCATTTTAAATTCATTTTGTCTAAAATGAATTGTAAATTGAATAAAATTATATTTGAAAGATTGAATTTAACTTAACTAATGAGAAATTGACCAAATATAGGTAACTCCTAGTGAGATTTTCTTGAGATGATTTTAGATGAATGGGAATACAAATTCATTTACTCATAGCTATGTCATATTAGATCTTATTTAAGTTGATTGTGTAGAAATTACTAATTTAAGTTCATTTATATTTATATATGTCTTACAACACATACAAACATAACACTATTTTAGTTAATTGTTATGTTCTCATGCAACCAAGTAAAACAAGACTGATAGCCGCATAACCTAATCATAATTATACAGGATTAATAAGTATATTTTTATTTATATTAATATCTAACTCACATAGCAACTACAAAACTTGTGTCTTATATATAGATCTCATCCAAAATTCACTCTTTCAAGTACAAATTTGGATATTAAATCAATCTATAAGGTTGTAAAGGCTTGTAAAAATATTGAGCCTGATAATAAGGATAATCTTAAGCAACACAAGTTACAAGAAAATCATATTTTCATTCAAGCTAAAGGAACCAAATAACATAGTCTATAATGTTAAATCATTCATATCTCCCACCACGGGAAATTTAGAGATCATAAATATGACTTCAAATCCCTTTAAAATCAAGTTTACAATCATCCCAACGGAGGAAAATAACAAATATGAGAAGAGAAAAAAAAAAAAAGAGATGAAACTTGATAAGTCGCAAATTTTCATATAATTTTATGTTAAATTCACACCATTAATATAAAAGTGATAATTAAATACAGGTTTTATGTGAAATTTCATAAAAATTAGATTTGCATAAAATCTTTATTTTTACTATAAAATAGGTCATTTTGCTATACCGTTGAAAATATAAAATTATAAAGATAATTACACATGCTAAGATGAAATTAAGTAAGCTACGAAAATTAACTTTGAAATAGTATTAGCATAATTCGGGCAAATTTATAGAATAGGGTAAATCAAAAGAAGTTGAAAATTAAATTAAGACGATATATGATGATTTTGAAATTATGTAGCCAAGAATTAGTATTTAATTCGCGGTTAAATTGCAGCTATACTGGAAGAACGTGCATCGCCGGAGCATTAGTATGGTGCTCCACCATCTTCCCCAATCCACCGAAACAGGTCAGTCGTCCAAGCTATCAAGCGATTTCAGCAAAACCGATGGCAACAAAAATCCAACGGTCCAAAGTTCCATCAACCGAGCACCAAACCCACCTCCGCCCCTTCTCTGTTTCACCGCCAGCAGGAGGCAGCCACGGCATCAGCCCTTAAACCGGCATCTTCAAACAGCTGCCCAAAATTGGCCCTTTCTCTGCAGCCGACCAATACCCATCTTACCCAAATCCGTCTGAAACAGCAACCAAACAACTCCCACGGCAATACACATTTCCTGAAAAAGTCGTTCTCAATTCAGCCAGCCACTTGTGAGGACAAATTGAAACCTAACCATCTGCCCAAGTTCAGCACCTCAATCCACCGACCCAGCTCTCCCCAAATGAATTTCAGCAGCAGGAAACCGACAGCAATATCTCCATAAGAATTCTGTTATTTGGCCTCACCCACTTAATGAAAGCGACAGTAAAAAAATTTATTGTTTGTCTCTAATTTTAACTAAATGCAACTTCTTTATCAAAAAAAAAAAAAAACTAAATGCAACTTAAAATGCATGATGACTATATAAGATGCAAGAAACGTACAAATTGTAAAAATCAATGCAAAATCTATATAAATTTATATATTTTTCTTGAACTAGTATTCCAAATAAGTACAAAATGAATATTGATAACTCTATTTTTATAAAGTTATTAATTGTATAGAAAGTTGTTAAAAAATAACTAAAAAATATAATAATTGTACAGAGTGAAAAAATTGAAAAATTTTAGGCTGTGATTAGTTGAAGGTAAAATCTTATAATAAAAAAATTTTCGTGTAAAAGTTATAAGATTATTAGAAAACGATATGATATAATAGGAGTAATGATAACATATAATGAAAATAAAATTAAAATAAATATATTACTTGCATCCATAATTGTGTTGAAATTATTGAAATGTAAGATAGTTAATAAAGTAAAATATGAAAAAATAATTAAAAATAAAAAAATTACAAAAAATAAAAAAAATTAATTAAAAAGTTTCTGTTGACATTTTTTTTCCTGACCAAACACACTTCTAATTTGAAAAATTTTGTTGGAAAACAAATGCACCCGAAATATTTTTTTTTTCCACTGCATATTCTGCTATTCTCGTAAGGACCCGCAATCTTGGACTCATCACTCCTTGCACTATCCAGGACGCTCCCGGCTCTGTCGAACTCACGATCGCTTGACTTTTGAGTTAAAGGGCATGTTTGGTAATATGTAAAATGGTGGGATTGTAGGAAATGGTGTGAAATGAAAAAGAGAATTTTTTGAAAAATGTGTGATTGATAGAAAATGATAGATGTATAGTTGAAATAAATAGATTTGTTGTATGTAGTTGGTAGGGAAAATGATTGGAATGTAGGGGTAAAAGTGGAAAAAATAGTATGATTGATAGAATAATAATTAGCATTAAGAAACGAAATACGATGAAAAAATTATCATTCCCATGGTGAGACGTTACCAAACGTCCCCAGAGAGCTGATGAGGATGGCAGGTCATCTGTACGCGCCTGTAGATTCTGCCCTCTTTCAGATCCAACTCGTTGTTCGCGCAAGGACTCCTGCCTGCCTGCCGACCACGTATTATAATAAGTAATGTCACCGACCAGAAGAATAATGTACAACTCACTCGTTCATTAATACAAGTGAATCCAGTTTCATATTTTTACTCATCCAATGCATAATTTTTTAAACAGTTGCATGACCGACTGTTCTTCCACTAACAATTACACAAGCTTCTCAAAAAATTTTACAATCCCTATTTCGACTTTTCTCGACGAGGAAAAAGAAAAACCCTTCTCGCCTTGGTTGGATCATGACACGGCTGGATTAGTAAATTCATTAATTGGAGATCGGTATGCCATCGTTGTCTATTTGTCATCGTGTCTCCTGAGCCCTTGCTTTTAAAAGGTGGGACCCAGCGTTATGCATAGGTGCTTTTGTAAACTGGGGAAAACGATAAAATATTTTAACACAGGGTGCGGGTGTGTTCAAAAATTCATAAAATTTTTAGAAGTTTTTGAATTTAAACATAATGATGCAATATAATAGGAGTAATGACGAGAAGTAAAGATAATAGAGTCAAAATAAATAAGATAATTATATAAGTAATTGTGTATAAATGATTAGAAAATAGGATAGTTATATAAGAACATGTGAAAAAATAATTTAAAAATAAAATAATTATAAAGAATGAAAATTTTTAACTTCATATTTTTTTAATTGTCAAACACAATCATAATGTAAAATAACAAGGGTGATAATTAGTATTAAAAGGAACATAGTTGAAATAGAGAATGTAAATGTATAAAAGATGTTATGAAATGATTCAAAAGTAAAATAATTGCATGAAAAAATGTAAATGAAAGTAGTAGAAAAATAGAATATTAAATTTTTTTCCCCTTGTCTCAAGCAGCCCAATGATTAATTTTTAGGGTGACTAGATAGCATCACATTGCACCCTAGTTAGTATGATTATTAAAATAAGCTTATTTTGATAATGAAATCAAAATTTGCACAATTTATTTAATTAGAATACTGTTTTTGATTTAATTTTATCGAAATCAAATATAATTTTGGATCTATCTAAAACAATATATGTAAAATTAACTTAATATAATATTTAATTTATATATTAATTTAAAGTTTTTAATACATCTAGACAAATTAAATAAAATTTTAAATAAATAATTTTATGAAGTATTATACTATTACAATTCATTTGTGGATGGAATTAAGGCTCCATTTGGGAACATATAAAGGAAAAAATAATTTTTCATTATTTTTCTCATATAATTTTTAATAAAATTTTACATTTAACTAGGGGTGTAACTCGAGCTCATGAAACTCGAGTTTGCCTCAACCCTAATCCTATTTATAAACCTAAACTCTAACTTTATTTTTGAAATTCGGTCTCAAGTTGAGTTTCGTGCTAGAATTTAGGTTGAATATATTCTATATATTTGTTATCTATCTCATACTTATTCAACTTTAAATCTATCATTAAAAATTAAAAATCATAATTTCTATTTTCAACCAAAAATTCAAAAGCGTTTAACAATGTAAAAAATAAAATCTTATTTAAACATTCTCTTTATATTAAACAGACTAGTACACATTTCTCAAAAAAAAAAAAAAACTAGTAGCCTATTTTGAAAAATGACAAGGTATATTATTTTCCTATTATGCAATTTAATATTAATATCATAACCATATATATAAACATTAATATCTAATCATAAGAAAAACCTTATAATGTCGATCGTAATAAAAAAAAAGATTTAACAATCATAGTATTAAGTCCAATAAGATTACAACAAATTTATTTTAAGTAGAATAAATATCTAACTGCTAATATTATATTGAAACAATCAAATAATAACATCCTATATAAGTAATTAAGTTATAACACCAAATAAAATATCTCAAATTCTAAAAATATTTTATATTTTTTGTCTTGAAACTACCATTAAACCAAACTCTTTTTTTCTAAAAAAAATATAAAAATATTATATTATATAATTGAACTTAAGAAGAAATAATGCTTATATATGGTATACAATAAATATAATATATATTACATGAAGTATAAAATAAATATAAAATATAAATATTATATATAATTCGGGTTTGAGTTCAAATTCTTTTCAATTCAAGTCCGGGTTAAACCCAGAAAATCGGGCTTGGGTTTAAATCCAAGCTACAGAATTATTAGAACGAATAATTCATATTGGGTGTATTCGGTAATGAATAAAATTTTTGATGAAAAATTTTGGATAGTAAAAGTTGTCAAATGGTGTGATATGATAGGGCTAATGATAAGTAGTAAAGAGGAAAAAATTAAATTAGATAGATTAATTGTGTGGATAGTTGTGTAGAAATAATTAAAAAATAGGATAATTGTACAGGAAACTATGAAAAAATGATTAAAAAATATGATAGTTGTGAAGAATGAAAAGTTTTATATTCAAAAGTTTTAACTTGATATTTTTTTATCAATTACTAAACACATCCATTATAAATAATGATGAAAACATTCTTATAGAATTTGAATGGGAATTTTATACATCTTCTGACAAAGAATTTTAATTACGCCTTTACCATATCAAATACAATATTTAAGTCAGAGATTAAAAAAATTAAAACGAGAAGAAGATATTTTATACAGATATCATTTCTAAATATAATACTAATATACAACTTCATAATTATCTTGTTCATCTTGAAGCTCTTACTACTTTAAGAATCATTAAATATAGTATTAAACTAGTTAAAGATCAAATTTATTATCTTTTAGGATGAATCAAAGATTTAAAAATTTAAAAGAGCATCTAACTAATTTGAGAACATTCAAAGCATATATGACCGAAGGACTTGAAGAATTAAAGCAAGATAAAAGGCCTATAACTCAATATGTGGCTAGTAGAATTGAACATTATGCACAATTAAATGATGAAGAGAGAATTAAGATTCAGAAAATGATCGAAAGTCTCCTGGGATAGTTCCTGGTATCAGAGCCAAGTTTGAAAATGATTTTGTTAAAATTATTTTCTAAAGAAACTCATTCATCACGAAGTCGCGCAGCCAGCTGAAATCCCGTGTTGCTAAGATCGCGTTAAGGAAATATAACATATAAGACGTTGACTGTCAAAGATGAGTTCTTTGAAGAGAATGTTTTTAACATCATCATCTTCTTCTTCTACTGATATTGAAATTCACTCAGTTAAGCTAGACGAAATTCAAAACATGTCTGAAGGTGCATATGAAAATATTGAAAAATCAATACAAAATTGAAAAATTCTTAATGTACCTATAAAAGAAATTTATAAAATAGGAGCATTTGAATTTAGAACTGAATACATAATTAAAAAGTTAGAGACTGTATTAGAATTTGGAAAAGGATCTCATCAGATACAATTATTACAGAAGAAGGCTCTTAAAGACTTATGTGATAAAGAATATAAATTTTTACATTTTAGATTAATACAAATAGTTATCCAATCATTAGTACGAGCAGACCTTCAAGCCTCTGTATTAGCATGTTTAAATGATAATAGACATAGATAATTCTCAGACTCTATTTTAGAAATATTACAAACATCATTACATGTTGGTCCTGTATATTTTAATAGTTTTCTGAATTTCTCTATTAGTTTATCAAATCCGTATATTTTAGATGTATTATTATTACTTATTCAAACCCAAGGATTCAATACGAGATATGATTAAAACCTTTATATATACAATATAAAATTTATTATAAAGATATGAAAACTCTAGTCCTTAGATCGTTGGTTACTCAAGAAAAGGGTGTCACCCCATATTTTATAACAAACCCTATATATAAGAAAATTGAACCTAAAAGAATTTTATGGTTAGATATAAACCTTCCAACTGAATGGAAAATTGATAATGATTTATCACTAGAAATTCTAGAGCAATCTGCTGAAAAAAGAAAAGCTATAACCGAAACTCTAGATAATATAATTCTAAACTTTGAACCAACAAATAAAAAACATTATTTTAGTATTTCTAGACTTATAACTATAAAAATTACTCTGAAATCTACATCGCCAATATTAAAAAAAAGATCTATGTCATCTATCTCATCTACAAGTATGGTAATCAGCCAGAATCATCCCTACATACATTATGCCAAACTCAAAAAATTATGTCACAAAAATGGTATTCAAAAATAACTTTAAAAATAATAGATTATCCTGAAGATTTTTCTATAGAACTTATAGCATTAATAGATTTAAGGGCAGACTTAAATTATATAAATGAAGGCATAGTTCCCCTAAATATTTTAAAAGAACAAATTCATCTATAGCTACTGCCGATGGTATAGATATGTCAATAAAATATAAATTATCAAGAGCTCATGTATGTAATAAAAATATATGCTTCCAAACACCATTTATATTGATAAAAAAACATGCAACAAAAAATTATATTAGGAACCACATTTTTACAAATGATAAAACCTTTTATAGTGACAAATGAAGGTATTCAAACTACTATATAAACTAAAGAACTTATATTTTCATTTATAAAACCTTCAGAAATGTCTTTATTAGTTGAATTAAAAGAAACATTATTATATAAAAAGAATTTTCTATATTACTTAAAGGAGCAAAATACTGTAAAAAACATTGAACAACAAATTAAAGGTCCATTAAAAAAGCATATTGAAGATTTTCACAAAAAATTAAGTTTAGAAGTATGTTCAGAATTACCTAATGCATTTTGGAACAGAAAGAAGCATATAATAAATTTACCTTATATAGAAGAATTTAATGAAGAAAAAATATCCACTAAAGCTAGACCTATACAAATAAATTTAGAATTATTAAAATATTGTAAGTAGGAAATACAAACTTTATTAGATAAAAATTAATAAGACCAAGTAAACCACCTTGGAGCTATGCCGCCTTTTATATAAATAACGCAGCTGAAATTGAACGAGAAGCTCCTAGGCTAGTAATAAACTATAAACCATTAAATAAAGTATTAAAATAGATCAGGTATCCACTTCCTAATAAAAAGAATTTATTACAAAGAATTATCAAAGCAAAAATATTCTCCAAATTTGATCTCAAATCAGGTTATTGGCAAATTCAAATAGCCGAAGAAGATAAATACAAAACCGCTTTTACAATTCCTTTTGGGCACTATGAGTGGAATGTTATACTCTTTGGCCTTCAAAATGCTTCATCTGAAATTCAAAATATTATGAACTATATATGTAATCCATACCTTGAATTTATAATCATTTATAGTGATGATATTTTATTATACTCTAATTTTATTGAAGAACACTAGAAATATTAAAAAACATTTAAGAATGTAATTCATCACAATGGCTTAGTGTTATCAGAAAGAAAAATGAAACTATTTCAGATAGAAATATCATTCTTAGAATTTAATATAAAATATAATATTATTCAACCTGCCAATAGAGCTATAATTTTTGCAGACAAATTCCCAAATGAAATAAAAGATAAAAAATAATTACAAAGATTTTTAGGATGCGTAAATTATGTAGCAGAATTCTATGAAAAAGTTACTTATAACAGAGAAATATTATTACAAAGATTAAGAAAAAATTCACCTCACTGGACAGAAGAACATATAAAAGCAGTTCAAAATATTAAAAGAAAGGTTAAATATTTACCATGTTTACATTTAGCAAACTCAGATTTATTTAAAACAGTTGAAACGGATGCATCTAATATTGGATATGGTGGTATACTCAAGCAAAAAGATCAAGATAAAGAATATTTAATCCGCTATACTTCAGGATTATGGAATGAGACTAGGAAAAAATATCCTACTATTAAGAAAGAAATGTTAGCAATAGTTATTTGTACAGATAAATTTCAAGGAGATCTTATAAACAAAGAATTCTTATTAAGAGTTGATTGCCAAGCAGCAAAATAATAATCCAAAAGGATGTAAAGAATTTTGTGTCTCATCACTTGTTTGCTTGCTGGCAAGCAATGTTTTCACCATATAACTTTCAAATAAAATATATTAAAGGTGAAAAAATTCTCTACCTGACTATCTATCAAGAGAATTTTGCAGAGAACGCCTTAGGTTAACTCAGTTATAACCTCCAACTCAATCCTCAAATCAGCCTTTAGCAAGGACAACACAATCACCCGTTCCTTCTCGGAATCCGATTGATAAAGCCTCCTCAAGTACCCCACAAAATTATAACTTTCTTTATAATATAGATAAATTTATTCAAATTTTAAAAAAGGCTGATATTGATCTTATAAGAAGTAAAAATTTCCTAGCATTATAACCTTAGCAGAAAAGAATGAAAAAATTATTCAAGAAGTAACTACTATTATTTACAGAAGATATTTTTTAAAAGATGAATGATTTATTTCTCCAGCTCCTAGAAAAGATATAAATTATTATGAGAGAATTTTACTACAAACTCATTCTATTACTATAGAATATGTTGTTAAACCCCCAAGAGAAGATTGGATACTATACTCTAAGTTACATATTAGAAAAATTATTCCATTAGACCAGTGGTTCTCTCATAACTCCAATACTCTATTCTCTTTTCCAGAACCAGCTTCTATATCTGAAAGAGCTAAATTTAGGCCTACTATGTTAAAATATAATTATTGAAATTATCAAGAGGCATGACAGAAAGTTCTATTCAGGCAAAATTATTTCTTTTATCATTCATGGTAGATTAGATTTATACTCAAAAATCCAAAATAGTATATCTCTAATTGGTTTATAGATAAATTTTGGTATTTCTGAGGTATGAATTTAAAAATTATCCCAGAAGATTTATTTAATTTATTACCAAAATTAGTTATGTCAGAATCTCTTATATTAGAAAATGGTCTAACATTCCTTAGATTTATTATAGAAGAAAATATTCCTTGGATTATTTGTTGGAATTTCACCTTCTATACAAAACCTAATTCTATTCCCTATATGACTTATTCATCTCATATCAAATGGTGGCCTAAGTTTGATTATGAAAATATCCTTGAAAAATATCGATGTTTGGCCGATACGAAGAAAAGGAGAAAGATAAAGTTGAATCTTCTCAAAATCATCATCGCCCCTAGGCTACTAAAGATGCACTAAAGAGAGATTTAGAAGTTATTAAAGAAGATTTTCCTTGATTATCTCCAGCAGAGTAGAAATCTAAAGCATTTGAGTTATTATTCGACGGCCAGATTGACTCAGATCAGATGAATTTGTCGTCACAGTCGCTTTCCAACTGATTTGATGTTACTATTATCAAAAGAAGAGCTATTACTATTCAAGGATTCTAAAGATATCAGTCGCCGACCTTATTTAATTCACTTTATTCGATCTTATCTCTTTGGGATGCTCGACTCCATCACATTCAGGACACGTAGCCCAAAGATAAGATTCCAGATTTATTCTCGCTTCAATTCGCTCCAGACTTTAGCCCTTGTGAAATCCACTCCCTTCCTTTAACCTATAAATAAGAGTATAAGTATATGTATTAGGCATTAAAGAGTCTTCGAGCCTTGTGAGCCTTAAAAGTGAGAAGAGTGTTAGTGTGTAATAGAGAGAAGACAGTTCAGCTTCTTCCTCTTCATCTTGTAATCTTGTAATCATCTATGTAAGTTTTCTTTATAAATTAATGTCTGATATTCAGTTTTCTTATGATGAATGGTTAGCATATCACATATTTAGATTATTATTATTATGGCATGGTGATTATTACTTTCCTCAAAACTGTATTGCTTTCTATCTAGAAACTTAAGTTACACAATTGTTAGAACAAATAATTCATATTATAAATAATGATGAAACAATTCTTGTAAAATTTGAATGAGAATTTTATACATCTTCTGACGGAGAATTTTAATTATGCCTTTACCATATCAAATACAATATTTAAGTTAGAGATTAAAAGAATTAAAATGAGAAGAAGATATTTTATATAGAATCATTTCTGAATATAATACCAATATACAACTTCATAATTATCTTATTCATCTTGAAGCTCTCACTACTTTAAGAATCATTTAATATAGTATTAAACGAGTTGAAGATCAAATTTATTATCTTTTAGGATGAATCGAAGATTTTAAAATTTAAAAGAGCATCTAACTAATTTGAGAACATTCAAAGCATATATGACCGAAGGACTTGAAGAATTAAAACAAGATGAAAGGCCTATAGCTCAATATTTGGCTAGCAGAATTGAACATTATGCACAATTAAATGATGAAGAGAGAATTAAAATTAAGAAAATGATCGAAAGTCTCCTGGGTTAGTTCCTTGTTTTGAGATCAAATTTGGAGAATATTTTTACTTTGATAATTCTTTGTAATAAATTTTTTTTATTAGAAAGTGGATACCTGATCTATTTTAATACTTTATTTAATGGTTTATAGTTTATTACTAGCCTAGGAGCTTCTCGTTCAATTTCAGCTACGTTATTTATATAAAAGGCGGCACAGCTCCAAGGTGATTTACTTGGTCTTATTAATTTTTATCTAATAAAGTTTGTATTTTCTACTTACAATATTTTAATAATTCTAAATTCATTTGTATAGGTCTAGCTTTAGTGGATATTTTTTCTTCATTAAATTCTTCTATATAAGGTAAATTTATTATATGCTTCTTTCTGTTCCAAAATGCATTAGGTAATTCTGAACATACTTCTGAACATACTTCTAAGCTTAATTTTTTGTAGAAATCTTCAATATGCTTTTTTAATGGACCTTTAATTTGTTGTTCAATGTTTTTTACAGTATTTTGCTCCTTTAGGTAATATAGAAAATTCTTTTTATATAATAATGTTTCTTTTAATTAAGCTAATAAAGACATTTCTGATGGTTTTATAAATGAAAATATAAGTTCTTTATTTTGTATAGTAGTTTGAATACCTTCATTTGTTACTATAAAAGGTTTTATCATTTGTAAGATAATATAATTTTTTATTGCATATTTTTTATCAATATAAATGGTGTTTGGAAGCATATATTTTTATTAAATATATGGACTCTTGATAATTTATATTTTACTGACATTCTGTACCATCGGCAGTAGCTATAGATGAATTTGTTCTTTCAAAATATTTAAGAGGAATTATGCATTCCTTTATATAATTTAAGTCTATCCCTGAATCTATTAACGTTATAAGTTCTATAGAGAAATCTTTAGGATAATATATTATTTTTAAAGTTATTTTGGAATACCATTTTTATGATATAATTTTTTGAGTTTGATATAATGTATGTAGGGATGATTCTGGCTGATTAGGATCCTTTTCTTTAATGATTGCATTTAATTCTTGTTTGAACTCTTCTTCTTGTTCTTGCCTTTCCTGGGTTTGATTTTCTATTATATTATGGAGTTCTAATATTTGAATCCTATTATTTAAATATGTAATTTCTTGCTTCATTTTCTAAAAGTGGGCTAACAAATGATAGCTTGTATAAAATATTTTAATCTTCTTTCAATTTTAAGATAAAAATTATATATCATAAAATTGCACATTATTTTATTGTTCTATATGGCAAGTGACCTTTTATTTACTAAAATAGTTTATTTTAATTTATCATGTGCTAATTCAAATATTTTATACAGCTGTATGGGTGTATATCAATAAAAAGAAAGCCCAGGTAGCAAGTAGCAACTATGGTATAAAAGTGGCATGGGTTAACAAATGATAGCTTGTATAAGATTGGTTTTCACTAAACATGAGTAATTGGATGAGCATGCATTGTACGACAATGATTTGTTGGATTTGGCAAACCATTTCATTTTTAACCCAAAATGATTTATATGATTTTTTCCTTTTTTTAAAATATTTTTTATGAATTCATATTTCAACGTTTACAATTTTAAACTATACTTGTATTTTTTGAATTTTTGCAAATATATTTATAAAGATTGAATAATATTGCATTAATGTCCCTTAATTTGCCCAAATTGTAAATATGCCCACAAAGTTTGTATAAATTTGCAAGTGTGTCCCATTGTCTGTTATGTTATGATGCCATCAGATTTTCTATAAAATGACAATAATGTTCTTTAAATGAAGTATTACATTTGCAATTTTTGCAAATATTGTAAGCATATTTGTAAAATAATCTAAAATAATAGTATAGGTAAAAATATATAAAATAATGAAATAGCAAACATGTCTATAATTTTTATAAAAAATTGCAAGTGTAATACTTGACTTAAATGACATTTTCTTCATTTTTTAGAAAAATCTAATATCTCCATAACAGAAGAAACACACCTGCAAATTTATGTAAACTAAGTGGGTATATTTGCAATTTTGAGAAATTTAGGAACATAGTTGCAATATTGGTCAAACTTCGTAGATATATTTGCAAAAATCTCATTTTTCCAAAAATATTTTTTTCGCATTTAAGTTATTTTCACCCCAACGGTATTATTTTTGCAAATAAAAAATATACACATGTATCTAAAAATTATAAACATTAATATATAAATTGAACTTATAAAAGATTTTTTTCATGAAATTTTTTAAAAAGTAAAAAAAAATGATGCATCCCATTGTAGTTATCTAATTCACTTAAACCGATTTTATGTTTAGTGCTACTTTTCTAATTAAGCCAAGTTTTAATTTTATCTTAACTCGGTATCTAAGCATCATATTAATAAAATGAAAAGGTAATATGCATATGCATATATTCATCCTCCAATATGATAAACACTACATGCTCTAAGTAAGACATATATGTGGATAATTTTAAATTATTGTTCATACAAATGATAGTAACAGTGATTATGAATTTATCTAACATAACCTTTTCTACCATTGACATCGTAAGATATATATTTTCTTGCGGATATGCAAATTTGGTGAAGGAGTTTGGCTATGTTGTAATTGATTAATTTTGAATTTATATGGGAAGAAATAAAACTTTCGAATGAAAAATTTTTAATGTAAAATTTTTGAAATGAAAAAAATGATATGATATGATAGAGATAATAAGAAAGAGTAAATATACATAAATTAGTTATATATATATAGCACAATAGAAATGACTAAAAAATAGGACAATAGTACAGTACAAAGCAAATAAAAAATTTAAAAATAAGTCATTTTGAAGAGTAAAAATTTTACATCAAGGTTTTTGTTTTAAAAAAATTTCAGATAACCAAAATTCACTTGATGAATTCGTACATAAATTTTGTTATACTTTGATATAAATTATAAATATGTATACAATAGTAATTTTTATACTTTTTTTTAAAACAATCATAGTTTGCTAATATACACACATGATTATGTTTATTGATATTTACAATATTCACATTGATGCTGTATATACTGGGTTTACATCGTCTAACACCTTTCTTCATTCTTTCATTCCCATGAATCAACTAGGAACAACCTATGTGTTTATAATTTGGGATACAGAATTTTTTAATCCTAATAAAATCATATAATTTATGGTATATCAATATATAAATAATAGGTAATTTATAAATACACCTATAAATTTTGACTATAATTGTATATATACTCATATTATTATATCCATCAAAGTGCCATCATGGTGGAGATATATTTGCAAATATATGTCAGAGTTTCTATATATTGCAAATGTACTCAAGTCATAATGGTGTTGTAACGAAGGAATGATGGCGTCACAAATGGGGTGAATATACTGCGTAATTACAATTAGGTATTGCACCATGCTAAAACATGTTTATAGAACTCCTTTTAGTTGTCTGAAATTTTTTAATGCACTCGAGTGTACTTATCTTCAATACACCTAAGTGTTTTTAACCTTTTACATTTTTCAATGCGCTTGAGTGTACTTATCTTCAGTACACCTAAGTGTTTTAACCTTTTTTTATTTTTTTGAAATTTTTTTATATAAGTACATAAATTATGAAATTGCCGCTCATTTTAGAAAATCTAAAAAAATCTAAAAAATCTAAAATTAGTAAAATGCTAAATAAACTTAGATTAACACTTGTATAAATTTTTTTTTAAAAAATAGAAAAATAGGTTTTTTCACCCGAGTACATCAAAGCTAAGTACGCTCGAGTGCATTAGATCACTGCTTCGTTATCATTATGCTTTTCTTTAATACCTAAGTGGTTGTGACACCAACCATTTCCAAGCATTTCACTATAGTTACATGTTAATCAAGTTTCCTAATGTTTTGGATACCATGTATTATATGTGTAATGTCTAGGATTAATCGGAACAAAGTTAAAATAGATTTAGTAATTATATTTAAAAAAGTGAAAAATAATTAAAGTTTAAATATAGTAATAGAAAGTAGTATAATTAGGTAGTTAAAATGTTAAATTATATTGGTCAAGAATGGAAAAAATAAATTTTTTTGAAAAATTGTAACTAAACCCTTAAATCGCATAAGTTCATTTTATGTCTATGATCAACTTCATTAATGAAGCCTAGAATAAAAACATAAATTATGATTAACTGAAAAAATCATGGACCTAACATCAACTGAGGCTTAGACTTATTGGTCGTGGATGTGGGCATGAGGCTTAGACTTATTGGTCGTGGATGTGGGCAAGAGTGACTGCGGTCACGAGTTAGAACCACTCATGGGTCGACCTCGTAGTGGGAGGTTATTGACTCCCAGTGTAACTAAGCCATAACTTGTTGTCTCGCGTATAACGTATTAAGCTTAATTATAATTTAGAATGACATGTAATATTGTAGAACCAATAAAAAAAATCATGGACCTATCAATTTACTAATTAACCTGATGAACAAAAAATGGGACAACAATGTCACCGGCAAACTCGGGTCGCAATCTCTTGCGCCCGGGAGCAGGCAGCGCTCCCTGCTCCTAGGCGCATATACTTATGTTTTTTTTTATTTTTTTTCAAAATTTTTTCATAGAACTGTTAATCTAGGTGTAGTTAACATGTGTATAAATTTTTACCATTTTTGGAGTATTTTAGATATTTATTTTTTATTTTTGAAAATCAGTGGCATTTTAAATTACGAAAATGCCACTGATTTTCAAAAATAAAAAATAAATATCTAAAATACTCTAAAAATGGTAAAAATTTATACACATGTTAAATACACCTATATTAACATTTAAAAAAATAATTTTAAAAATAAAAATAAAAAAAGAGGTGTGTGCGCCCGGGAGCCGGGAATGCTGCCAGCTCCCGGGCGCAGGAGATTGCGACCCGGCAAACTCATGCTCTTTCAGTGCTGCTAGCAGGTACCCAATTTTCTGTACTTGGCATCTCGTTTCCGAGATATTATGATGCTTACTTCAATCCAAGCCCTTCGATATACTTAAAATCATTTATTTAGTTAGGTTGTAAGAAATCATTTTCATGGAGAACTCAAATGTATCTTATCATTCGATAAGAAGTTCATCGAACATAAAAAATGACAATTCATTAAAATTCATCTTAAAATCATTTGATATTTAATGAGCTGTCTCATCTGTTTATGAGTGACACTTAGATGGAACTGATACTTACCTATCTTTTTTTCCTCTTACTTTGCAGAATTGATTAAGAAATTAATGGATTCACATACACTCATATGGATCCCTTTTTTAATAGTTCATCCAAATTTCCATTCCATAAAATTTTTTGGTGGAATACTAAGAGTGTGTTTGTTAACAACAAAAACTTGTCAACTTAAAACTTTTCAATCTAAAACTTTTCACCCTCCACAATTATCCTATTTTTTAATTATTTCTTCACATTTTTCTATACAACTACCCTACTTTTTAATCATTTCTACACAAATACCAACACAACAAACCTATCTATTTCAACTTTATCCTATTTATTCCTCATCACTACCCCTATTATATCATATCATTTGACAACTTTTCATCTCTAAAATTTTTCATCAAAAGTTTTATCCATTCCCAAACACACCCTAAGAATAAAATATTGAATATGATGAATGGTGTAGATTTTATGAAATCATCACGGTGGATGAAAAACGTAGAATGCACAGCACCCAGATTGTTGTGACTGCGGGTGGAATTCAATCATTCCTGGAGCTGCTGCCGACTAACCCGGGCGGATGTTTTTGGCAGATTGCCAATAGTCTCACCAGACGAAGTAGGTACTCCAGCGGAGTAACCGGCTAGAAGTAAACCCAAATCCTCTAAATTCAGGGTGTGTTTGAGAAGTTGTAAAACTTTTAATGAAAAATTTTATATGTAAAACTTGTCAAATTAGTAGAAATGATGTGATGTTGTAGGGGTAATGATGAAGAGTAAAGAGAATAAATTTAAAATAAATAGGTTAGTTATATTAGTAGTTGTGTAGAAATAATTGAAAAGTAGGGTTGTTGTATAGAAAAATGTGTAAAAAATAATTTAAAAAATAATAGTTATGAAAAATGACAAGTTTTAGATTAAAAAGTTTTAACTTGACTACTTTTCTAAATTGCCAAACACACCCTCAATTAAATAGTCATGATACTGAAAAGATTTAGACTTTCTAATATCAAAATGATCAGATCAACGGTCAAGATCATCAGAGTATGACAAACGCGTGCAGGAAATCGCCTGCACCCGCAAAACCTCCGTTGCTTGAGTGGCAAGACCCGATGATTACTAGCATTCGAAGGCGAAGAGTCTCTCTGCTTTCTTCTTTGCCTTCCCCGATTTCCTCGTCGATCAGATCCTCGCCGTCTGTTTCCCTGGTCGGATGGGGCAAATCCACGCTTGGTCCTGGTTTTTCTGCATTTAAAAGCTCTTAGAATTTCTGCTCATTCTCCCACGCTTTCTCGACACGCGAGCGCATGGACCGGCGTCGGGCCGGGAGCCCGGTATACGGCCGGCAGCGAAGCGGCGGCTCCAGCAGTACCGGCTCGTCGTCTCCGGCAATGTCGCCGGCGCACCACCGCTCTGCTTCCGCCGCCGGATCCTTTTCCAGCATTAAGCGGACTCAGAACGTCGCCGCCAAGGCGGCTGCGCAGCGGCTGGCGCAGGTTATGGCGTCGCAGACGGCTGACGCGGACGACGACGACGACGACGACGGAGAGCTCGCCGGCGGATTCCGCTACAACATCCCTCCGCGGTATGCGAACAACAGCCTGCCGGCGATTTCTGCCGGGCGGCCCACCAGATCACCCTCGCCTGCGGTAATTTCGTAATCTTGATGTGATTTCAGCTCGAAGTTGTTTAAGCGTCGTTGAATGCGTTGTATGATTTAAAAATTTCCTTCTTTTATTCATGAGATTCTGTTTTTCTCAACGATGAAGCTGTAGTTGCGTCGAGCGCCGATCCAGTATTCATTGGTCTCAATTAGAGAATTTTTCTGATTCAATAGATGCTAAATGAGTTTTCGCTAGCAGAATGTATACAGCTAGCTGCTTTGATGTGACTGTTCTAAAGTGTGCAGCTTCAACAGTGTTTACTTGGCTTCTGTTGGAATTCAGCTTTTATGAGCGCAGATCTGTTGTGAAATCTTTATTGCATAGAAGATAAGATCTCAAGTGCATATAGTACAATCTTGGACAGGAGAATGTGTGCGAAGGATGTAGCAGGAAACTAGATAATTTAGCTCTTTCATTTCTAGTGGTTGATTTTAAGGTATCCAAATTGCCCGTTTATGGATGATTATCTCATATCCAGGGCACTTGGATCTGCTCAAGTCACTTAGTTTCAGACCAAAGATGCAAGCCTTTGGGCATGCTATATTGCTATCTGATGACCATTTTCTTTCCTTTCCTTAGTTTTCTGCTAGTTTCCCTGCAACTTTGAGTTATTTTCGATTTGGAATATCTGAAAGTGTTATGGAAAAATATACTTCTTCCGAATCTATAGTAATTTCATCTATATGGTGGTGATTTGCACCAATCGATTGCTGACTGTAGGTTAAGAAGCTTACCAGTTGCTTGTCCCCAAACAATCTGATGAATGCCATATGGACAGACATGTTTACATCAAAAGATATAGGATGGCTATCAAACTCTTTTTTTTTTTTTTTTCATTCTAACAAGTTTCAAATTCTATGTAGTGTGCTTTAAGATTGTTAATTTGCATTTGAGTAACTTGAAAGCTGGAAACAAAATATTTCAATAGCTTTTTTATTTTGTTTTAACGTCTATTTATTCGAATGGCATCCTGGATCATTGGTATCTTCCTGCTGTATTAGTTAGTTACTTAATGGGCTTTCCAGTTGCTTGTCCGCAAACAATCTGATGAATGCCATATGGACAGACATGTCTACGTCAAATGATGTTGGATGACCATCAAACTCATATTATTATTATTTTTTTCATTCTATCAAGTTTCAAATTCTATGTAGTGTGCTGTAAGATTGTTAATTTGCATTTGGGTAACTTGAAAGCTGGAAACAAAACATTTTCGATAGCTTTTTTTATTTTGTTTTAATGTCTATTTATTCTAATGGCATCATGGATCATTGGTATCTTTCTGCTGTATTAGTTAGTTACTTAATGGGCTGATTGGATGCTGTTGTGTTTTAATTAGTTAGGTCGGAACTTTGCCGAGCCTGCTACCTCTGTTCGTTCTTCATCAGCTGGCAGGCCATCAGTATCAGTTAGGTCAGCAGCACCGCTGGTGCCTCCGAGTAAAACATCGCTAAGGGCTCCAACTGCTATACCTCCAATTGATCCTCCGGAGAGACGGAAGGAAAACAAGAGGTAGTAAGGCCCCTTTAGTGGGCTAGATTCTTGCCTTTCTCTTCCACTCGTAATTGGTGGGCTTGGCTAGTGGTTATGTTTTGATCAGGATTATCAAAGCCTCTTGATTTTGTTTAAAAGGTTAACTGACCTTGTTGTTTGTGCATATCTGGAAGAGCAACGTAGAATTCTTACGTGGCTTGTAGAAAATGCATCAATCATTTAACATTTGTTTTTCCTTCTATCTGATTGTTCTTATAAGCATACAGAAAAATTGAAACAGACCCTAAATAAATGGGCTAATAGATTCTGTTCAGTGACTTTTTAAATATTATTGGCTATACTATTTTTTATACTTGTTGTTCCTTGACTTACCCAGCAGTTCACATGATAGCTAGTTTTGGAGTTACCTAAAAAAATTTCTTTTTTTACTGTCGTTTGTACTCACTACCTAACAATCATAAAAGCTTAAATACGATGCTGACTCTTCCAATTAGTTTGAATTGTGGGTGTAGATAGGTATTAATCTTTCTGCACATTTGAACTGTCGAACTATTAAAGACTGATAAAGCAAGAATATTCCTCTTTTTGAAAAAACAAATAAAAGGGACTGAAATGGTGCACAGAGCTCCCATGCATTGCAGATTCTAGGAAGGGCCATCCATGTACACAAGCTTTCCTTTGTTTTGCGGTAAAATGGCTGTTTCTTTTAACTTGAAACTGCAACCTCTAGTCGCAAAGGTGGCAACTTTTAGGACTGTGCCAAGGCTCGAATCTGAGATAATATGGTTTTTCCCCCCTTACGTGAATTCAAAAAATGAAGAAATTTGCTGTAGGGAAGGAAAAAGAGATATAAAGGATGCCAAGCGGTTTGTATACAAGATATCTTTGGCTATTCTCGTTTTATATATTGTGTTCCTTGACTGCGCAACGTTCTACATATAAAACATAGCTTTTCTTGGAGCTACCTTATAAGACCTTTTTACTCTAATTTCTGCCCACTACTTAATAATGATAAAAACCTAAGCACTATGTCATGTCTTCCAACTGGCTCGAGTAGAATTTAGCATAGTCATTAATCTTTTTGCGTTTCCGAACTGTTGGGTCTAGACAATAGTCTATGAAAGATTGCAATATTGAAAGTATGTACCTTGGTTTCATGGAATTGCAAAAGACTTAACAAAGTGATCCGATTTATGCATTGCTCAGTTCTGGAGGTTATTTCTTTGTATCTTTCCATAACTGGTGTCATTTTCTTGAGTCATTGCACACGAGTAAAAAAAAAAAAAAAATGTTACGTGGTTCTTTTTGCAGTTGATATTGCAAAATGGATTTTGATTTTTGTTGTTTGGTTCACGAAGTGGATAAGTTTTGGAATGGTCTGTTAGGAGCATATGGATCTGTTACTCTTCATGCATGAATGCAAGACAGATTCTATTGGTTTTCTGATATCCTGAATTTGAGTCTCCATTTTGCATCACAGGTTTACAGCTGATATTGGACACTTGAACTCAAGAGAACCCGGAAATCAACGTGAGGCTTCAGCCCTTCAAGATGAGGTATTTCAGTCTTAACTATGAACCCCTTGTTGTGGCTGGCTGGCTGCTGGAGCTCAAAAACAATTTGCCTTTGGGAAGCTATTTTAGGAATAAATTTAACCATCGAAGGCAAATGCAGCCTCAGGGAGCATTTCACATAGAAAATGTTTTTATCACTGTCTTGGTGAAAATGCTTCATTTTAAAATTTGCATGGTATATTTCTAAAATCCAGTTCACGTGTCATGGTTAATATTGTTTTTTTAACTAAGATATAAAATTTTACTTGATTTGGAGATTTGGGCGGACCAAAAACGGTCAACAACTTTAACGGATTAATATTCATCCTCAAATGGGATAACTTATGTACTAAGGTTCTCAAATCATCTGAAAATTTTAATATTAGCTAAATAAATCATACTAATCATAGTGAATGAATTAGACGTTAGATATTCATCCTATAAATATAAAAAAATGAAATGTTTTCACCACAGATGTGAAAAGTTTCCAGCTTCAATTTGTTCAATTTAGAATTTTCTTCCTGGGACATGCTTCTTGCATTGACTTTACTTGAACTGCAGCTTGATATGCTACAAGAAGAGAATGAAAATCTTCATGATAAGGTGAGTTGTTTCATTTTTGCTGATCTGTTGTTATTATTATCTTTTGTTGTTCTTTCATGATATACTATGTCTATATAAAAAAAAGGAGAAAACAGGAAAAGAAAGTATTTACAATTGAAGTTTGCCTTCCAGCTTCGACTTGCAGCAGAGAAATATGAGGAAGCAGAGGCCAGGGCTAGGGAGCTTGAGAAGCAGGTTATCTCTTACTTATGTTCTTGCATGATTGTTCTTCACACCGAAAGGAAATTGAATTGGCTTACAAGAGAAATCCATTTGGAATTCGTATGTATGTAAACCTCAATTAGATCCTGTGTTCAAATTGAATCAAGGCACTCCCTTCTCAGTTTTACTGGGATTGGAGGCCAATAGAAAGTTTGCTCATTGTTCTTGTGAAAAATTTGCCAGTTCTTTTGAAAGATTTTGTATAATGGATGCGAATTTCACCAGTGATGAGAAATGTAAAGAAATATTAGGAATGGTATGAGTTGCATCAATTATGAGAAAGGTAATGAAGCATTTGTTTTACATAGTTTATCTAGAGAAAGGAGACCTACCATGGACTGGTTTGGTTTTGAAATTAATTTATGGAGTCATGTTGGATGTTCAGGTTGACAAATTTTGGTTGCATGAACTTTCCTGTTGACTGACGCTTCATTGTAAATAGAACCTCTATGCTGAGAATTTCAATGTTCCAACACAACTGTAGGAACAAACCTTGCTCCACTTGCTTTTGGGTGTGCTTGAGAAGTAATAAAACTTTTGTTGAAAAGTTTTTAGTGTAAAAGTTTTTGAACTGAGAGAAAATGATGTGATATAATTAGGGTAATAATAAGGAATGAAGAGAATAAATTTAAAATAGATAGGTTAGTTGTGTAGAAATGATTGAAAAGTAGGGTAGTTTGTATAGGGAGATGTGAAAAAATAATTAAAAAAGGATAGTTATAGAGAATGGAAAGTTTTAAGTGAAAAGTTTTATCTTTTAACAAACACACCTTTTGTGTCCAAACTCCCATTTGGCATTAGAGAATCTAGAGAAGGACATGATTTTTTCTAGTGGTACAACTTGGTTTTGCCTCAACCCTAACTAGGGGTGTAAATCGGGTCGGGTTGACTCGGGTTTGGGACAAATACAACCCTAACCCACCTTGTAAAATCTCAACCAAACCCTACTTTTCACACCTTAACCCAACCATATTTCAACCCACCTCAAATCGGTTCGGTTCGGGTTAGAAATCGGGCTAATAGATTACACATATTATCAATGTTAGTTAAGCTTTTGTTCACCCAAATTTCTAAAATAACAAAAAAGCAATGATAATTATAAAAACAATAAGTACTAAAAAGTTCTACGTAACTCAAAAGTGGAGGATAAATTTTGTAATTGATTTATTTTTTTGCTTTTGTATTCTTTGAGCAATTGATGTCCCCTGCAAGTCAAAAAGTGAAAGCCAAGTAAAAGTATTGCAGTAAATTATGCAAAATGAAAAAACGAATATCATAGTCTTACTTACATTCTTAGTTGACTTCCAATCAAAGCTACAAACATCTCAAATTCCCAATTGACCTATTCGTTATTTCAAATCACCAATGCAAGCGAACATCTAAACAACCTATTTACAATGCAATATAGGGTATGTTTGACAATTGAAAGAAAAAGTCAATTAAAACTTTTCACTCTTTACAATTATCATATTTTTAACTATCATATTTTTTAATTATTTTTTCACATTTTCCTATACAACTACCCTACTTTTCAATCATTTATATACAATTAACCTATTTATTTTAACTTTATTGTCTTTATTACTCATCATTACCTCTATCATATCACATTAGTTGATAACTTTTGCTCTCCAAAACTTTTCATCAAAAGTTTTATTCATTACCAAACACACTCATAACCAAACACACTCATAACCAAATAATCCAAACATAATTTCACAACTAATTAACCAAATATATTTCCAAACCAAATAAATTCAAATAACATTTCACAACCAAATTGTCAAACATATTTCCAAACTCCACACAATTTTATTTAAATATCCAAACAACATGAATGAAATACACTCTTATAAACATATCCAAATACATATCTTATGAAATCGGGTCGGTTCGGGTCGGATTGACGACCCCCTAACCCGGCTCAAACCGATTTTGAAAATCGGGTCGGGTTGAACCCAATTTTCAAAAACCGAATTTTCAAAACATCAACCCAATCATGGTATAAATCGGTCCGGGTTGATGCGGACTCGGGTTGAACCCGACCCTATTTACACCCCTAACCCTAACCATAACCTAATTTGTAAAATTTAAATCGTAACCTTATTTGTAAAAATCTCAACCCTAACCCTAATGATGTAAATTGGGTTCAGGTTGGAATTTAGGCTGACAAGTTTTCATTTAATTTAAGGGCATGTTTGTTTTTAAGAAAAACTTTTTAATTTCCATAACTACTATATTTTAAAATTATTTCTTCATATATTTCTATACAACTATTCTTTTTTTAAATAATTTCTATGTAGCTACCTATGCAACTAATCTATCTATTTTAACTTTATTCTCTTTACACTTCATCATTACTTTATCATATCACATCATTTTCTATCAATTTAACAATTTTTATATTAAAAATTTTTCATTAAAAAGTTTTATTACTTTCCAAATACACCCTAAGAATAAAAAGTTTAAAATTTCATACGAATTTATAATAACAATAAATCATGTAAGCAAAAATAATAATACGTAACCTAATTAAAGTTTTAAAACATATCGGAATGTATACTACTAATAGTAGATTTCGAGGAGAAAATTTAACATTTCAAAATAAGATAAAAGGAGAAATTGATAAACATAAAAGTAAATAATATAAATATACACAGATGTAAATGAAGATAATATAATTTATCTTTAATATAATTTCAACATGACAAACTTGTATTAAAATATAAATAAATAAAATAATAAAATATAAAATACATAAATATAAAAAATATTTAGTTACTATATATACAATATATTTTACATTAAATATAAAAATGGAAATTGGGCTTGGGTTTGCTTCCGCCATAAAATTGTGTTCCTTGAGTTTTGGCTTTAAAAAGC
Organism: Annona cherimola; assembly: GCA_030490835.1. Classification (NCBI taxonomy): domain Eukaryota; kingdom Viridiplantae; phylum Streptophyta; class Magnoliopsida; order Magnoliales; family Annonaceae; genus Annona; species Annona cherimola. Next base: position 28,405,103 of record CM059971.1, on the reverse strand, counting down.
AAACCCTACCACTGAATTTTATTGGGTTTGGTGGGTTGGACTTGGGCCCAACCCAGCCCAAGTTGAACCCTTATTCTTTTCTGGATTCTAATGCCAATCCCAATGGCATCGATTTTTTTTTTTTATTACATCATTTGCGGCAGGCGGTGAGGGTCAAACCCTCAACCATGTGGTCACATGCCACTGTGTTAAGATTTGAACTGCTCTCCATATGACCTTTTTATATTTGTGTTTTTATCCAGTGAGCTTTCCTTGATTTCTTAGGTCGCTGCTCTTGGCGAAGGGGTGTCTCTAGAAGCCCGGTTGTTGAACAGGTAATTGTCATTATGTTATGTATATTTGATGAGACATGAGACACCTTTTATTTTTCACATGGTAACATATTGTCTTATTCATTGCAGAAAGGAAGCAGCATTGCGTCAAAGAGAGGTATTGTGGAGCACTTGATTTTGTTTTCACATGACATGCACCATGCTTTTTTTTTGCTGGGTCAAAGTTACCATCAGGTGTAACAAGTAGCTTACATCAACAAAGGAAAATGCTGCATGTGAATTGCTATTTTTTTTTTTTTTGCACCTTAAAATACAATTTCTACCTGTGCATTGCCCTTGCTCGTGCGTGCTCTTTGTGTGTGTGTGTGTGTGTCTTTAGTAGAGGATGTCAGTATGTCATGACATCTCCTTTTTTTTCTTTTTTTTTTTAATGACTCATACGATTGCTACCTGTGCATTGCCAATTTTGTGTGTCTCATGAAGCATATAGAGTTCTCTTTTTTGGCTCATACAACTATCATCTAAGGCTTGTCCGAACTGCCAGTGCCAGGACCTGGTCTTGTATGATATGAAAATGAAATTATATATATATATTGCAATGATATATTCAGAAAACAACTATAAATGTTACAGAGATTAGATAGTTTGGTTTTATATGATCAGTGTTTTCTTTATTTTCAAATTTTATTTTGATTATTTTATCCAAGTTGGTTCCTTGTACAGTTGTACCATAGGTTTTTATTGAAGCAAATGCTTAATAAGGAAAATATCACATTTAAATTCTACTTGTTTGATTTCCATATTAGGAATGTAATTTGAATCTTGTGTAGAGCCATAAGTTTCTTGAAAATGGTAGCATTAAATATTTAAATCCAAGTCCATAATCTCAACTTTCATATTGTACCCTACCAGTTCTAGCCTCCTGGAAACATAATGGAGTAGGCGTCCAGAAGGCAAAGCAGGCTCAAGGGCAGAGTTGAGGCTGCTGGGTTTCATTTTGACTGAGCTTGAAACTTGGTTGACTGAGCCTGCTGCATGTCTTGTAACCTTACTGGAACTTTTGAACCCTCTTAGTTGCAGAGTTCAGGTGGCTGAACTTGAAACTAAACTTCAGTCTTTGACTTAAATCAACTAATGTTTAGAAGAATATGCAACTAAACTCTGGCAGAAATTCTAGATGACTCTGAATATGATTATTTTTTTATTATATATATATATATATTTTTTGCATTTGTTCATGCCTGAGTGGATTGAAAACTTTGTGCATTTATATATTTAGTCCTTAAATGAATTTCCTAGAATGCAAGATCAAATCTAATTCACACACACGAGATTCGTTAGTTCCATCACTTGGTATTTGAACAATATTTTGCAGTAACCAAAACAGGGTTGTGTAACCAATGTCTAATGCTATGGTGGAGTTCACAGACCAGTGGTCATCTATGGATGAATCCTGATTTTGGATTTGATTCAATCATAAGCTCCAGATCCAATGGGAGATCCTCTTTCTATGTATGAACCGATGTTTGTAGGCCCATCTTACTTGATGGCAGTTAAGGCAGCTCATTAATGCGGATAAAGTAAAACTTAACAATAGTTAACTGGACAATGTAATAATGAGCTTGAATCAAATTATCTAGCATATTTAGGATGCGTTTGGCTTTATGGGGCAGAATGTTGGGCAGCTAAAGAACAACATATACAAAAAATGAGTGCAGCGGAAATGAGAACGTGAAGGTGGATAAGTGGTAAAACAAGAAAAGATAAAATTAGGAATGAAATAATTCGAGAAAACTTAAAAGTGAGACCAGTTTGTGATAAAATGAGAGAAAATAGATTAAGATGGTTTGATCATATTAAAAGGAGGCTTGAAATAGCACCGGTTAAGATAACATAGTCCATCCAGGTAGAAGGTGATAAGAGAATGAGAGGAAGATCCAAAAAACATGGATGGAAGTAATTAAATAAGATTTAAAAATATTATAAATTACAGAAAATTTAGTCTTAAATCGTCAAGAATGGCGTAATAGAATCCATGCAACCGACCCTACCCAGGTGGGAAATGGCTTATGATGATGATGATGATGATTTCGGGTATGTTTGGGAAGTGATAGAACTTTCGATGAAAAGTTTTTGATGTAAAAGCTGTTAAAATGAGAGAAAATGATGTGATATGATAGAGGATAATGACGAGGAGTAAAAAGAATAAAGTTAAAATGGATAGGTTAGATGTATGGGTAGTTGTATAGAAATGATTGAAAGTAGTGTAGTTATATAGGAAGAAGTGAAAAAAAAAATTTAAAAATAGAGTAGTCATGAAGAGAGAAAAGTTTTAGATTGAAAAGTTTTTGTTGTTGACAAACACCCCCTTAGGTTTTTTTTTTTTGTCTGCCAGAAGAATCTTTTGGTGATGATAGAGAGCAATTAGACAAAACACCCGTGGACATAGCAGTTGAATCAAAATTATTTGGTGAGATAGCTACAGAAGGTACTTTGAAAAAATGAAATAGGAAATCCAAATGATTACTGATGCAATGTTCAAGATAATTTGGTGGGTAGTTTATTAGCCTTGTTGTCGATGGTCATTTTCTGTTGCTGCTTATGACAAATTGCACGATCTCTCTCATGGTGCTTAAGATTTGGGTATCATCCAAACGTCTAGACTCCACCTACTCCAGATATTTGGTGGATAAATTTGATCAAGCCTAGTGGCTGGGCATAGGAAGTTGTATTCAGTCGTCACTTGGGGAAAAGGTTGTCCTAACGTGGATCTCCAACTTAATCTAAGCTACAGCTATTTATTAAAGATGGCTAGTTGATTTTTTATTGGGTTATGTTGTAAATTCGAAACTCAAAGCTTTTTGGAACAACTATCAATACAAAAGTTGCTTCGACAGTGATTCTGATTTGCGTGGACTGATTTTTTTAAAAATTTTCACATAACCTCAATTTAAAGATTTGATGATGTTTAAAAGTTAAAAAAGTTAATTTTCTTTTATGTTCTTTTATTTTTCTATCACCAAGGGGTAATAAATGTTTTATTCATTAAAATATTAATCAATAGACGCTTATTTGTCATAGTTTTTATCAGTCAAGGAAGCATAAGTCTTTTTTCCCTTCTGTCAATGCCCTAATCTGTCTCTGAAACTTTTGCCTGATTTTCTTTGTTGCTTTTGTTCATATTTATCCACATGGCATTCTTTGTTTAGGCTGCTCTTAAAGCTGCCAAGCAAAACCAGGGTGGGAGAGATGAAGACATTGCAGCTCTTAAATTGGAAATTGAGGTAAAATGTCATAATTGAACCAATCTTGCTAAACAGTTTGTTCTTATGGTTTTTTAGTTATGTGATTAATGAAATTCTACAGAGGACCGCTGCTTAACATTCGCTTGTCAATACTTTCTTATTCTTTGTTTGCATCAGTCTGCAAAAGATGTGGCAGCAGCTTCTATAGAACAGCAGAGAGAGGCAGAAAGTGAAGCAAAAGCACTTCGTACAATGACACAAAGAATGATCCTGAATCAGGAAGAGATGGTTTGTAGTTTCGTCTGCTAATAAATATTACTACTAGTTTTGGTTCCTTTAGGATGTGAGTTGAATTGTATGTGAAAATGGCAAAATGCTTATTCTCTGATGACATTCATTTATTTAAGTTATCGTGCATAAGTTTGGCTGCATCTTTCGTGGGGCATTTAAGAATTTTGATAGAAGGTTGCTGATTGTGGATGATAAGAATGTTGGGAAATATCTTCTATTAGAATTTAGAATAAATTTTGGGTGGAATACTTTAGTTCTCAAATTCTATTATTTACTTTTGCTGACTATAATATTATAACGAAAAATGATCTTGTTAGCCTAGGCTAAGTAATGACTTATTTAGTCCACCTTAAAAACCAAATTTTTTTTTTTTACTTTATTCACTTGTTTATTTAAGTGTGTCTAACACATACACCAAGTTTTACCATTTTTGGTTGTGTATATAGTTTTTTAAGATTTTTAAATTCAGGAGTATTTTAGCCAATGGTTAATTTCTCTACGTGTAAAAATGTAAAAAAATATATACACATATCCAAAAATGGAAAAAGTTGATTTATATATTAAATACGTCTATATTAATGAGCTTATGAGAAAAATAGTTTTTTAAAAAAAAAGCTTTTTAAATGAGTTTTTTGAGGTGGGTTGAGTAAGTAATTATTTAGCCCGGGCTAACTGGATCACTTCTCAATTATAATTCGCTAAATATTACTTTTGCTCTTCTCATGATGTCCTAAATGAGTCCTTTACAAATCGAACAATCTTCTTTGATGAACTGTCAGATAAATAAATAGATAGTTAAAATAAATTCTCATATAATCAATTTATTGGAAGTGGTAGCTCTGTTTCACAGTAAAAATTATATATTGGTTTAGATTTTACGTTCTGTAGATATTGGATCCACTTGTGTAATGAAGGTTTATGCAAGTCGGCTTTTGAGAGGTGTATCATTTTATTCATTGTTGCCCGTACATACTTTGGTTTCTGTTGTTTAATGTGTGCGGATATGGCTTTACATGCTATGGATATTGAATCTACCTGTGCAATGAAGGTTTGTGCAAGTTGCACTGTTATTGGTTATCTCAAGTTGTATTGTTATTGCCTTTATATACTGCGCTTTCATGTGTGTGGATATGGTTTCTGACTTTCTTATGTGACTTCAAACCTCTGGTTGAAGTATAAACTCCTGTTATCAGCTTCTTGAAGTTCTAATTGTTTTTGTAAACTTGTATTGCAGGAAGAAGTTGTTCTAAAAAGGTGTTGGCTTGCTCGGTACTGGGGTTTAGCTGTTCGGCATGGTAGTGTTCATTCCTTGGCTGTTGTTTTCTTCATCATCAGGTGGCTTCTGGTCATTTTAGGTTTTCAGCATGTTTGACTAATGTGAATTTGATTGCAAATAATTAGCATTACTTCATGTGTTATTTGATCTTTTGAACTTCACTGCTTGGCTGAATAGAAATAAAGTGAGATGGAACATTGGAAGCATAGATCTTTTTATTTGGGCCTTGGGATTTGGCGGACAGAAGGTGGAGGAAAAAATGTTGTCCCTTGATGTAATTTCTCAAAATTGAAGTTGAGTGGAAGTGAATTTTCATTAAAATATTGCAACCAATATAGGAAATATGATTTTTCATTAAAATTCTGTAACACAATATAGGAAATGCAAAAAAGTTATTGCACTATCTTTATAATTTTTTCACAAAACACAATTTATTTTTGTTGGCCGTGATGTCATCTTGACCTTTGTTGATGGCACTTTTCCCTGCCACTTCCTTTCAAGTCCCATTTGCTAAAATTTCCTTTTTGAGTTTGAAGATATCTGGATTGATATTTATCCCTACCAATCCAAACTTCAAAGCCAGAAAAAAAAAAAGGAAAGCCATTTATTAGTGTAGCAATGCTGCTGGCTGTTAGGCAGTTTTTCTTTTGTTTCTTACTTTTTCTAATCAAAGAAATCTCGATCGGTTAATTTTATGACTCAGTTGAGAATCCTGTTGTCCTTAATTTCTTCATTGCCCAAGGGTTCTAGAATTTCGTTGCTTGAGGAGACAAATGCCAAGCTTGAATTTTGTTGTTTGAGAGAAATGATATGAAGCTGAATGATACATTCCGACAAGTAACAAAAGGACTGGAAAGTAATTGATTGTGAACATTACCATCAGTTTTCAGGTTTATGATGTTATGGGCCACACAGAATTGTTGAAGATCCTAGAGTTGTGTGTCAGCATTTTGCAACCTACCCATGTCACATTAGTATTGCTGGCAGTAACATAATAACATTCACTGGAAGTTTGTCCTACCAGTGCCAGCATCCTTTAGTAGCATTGAGCAAAAGTATTCTTGATTCCTTGGTGATCTAGGTATTACCTGGAATATGCTAATGAAAGTCAAAAGTTTCTTCCAGTTTGCTGGAAAAAAAAGATTTGGAGAATGGAGAAACTGAACATCCATTGACAATAGGCAAGCCCTCTTCATAGCAAGAGCCAAAAGATGAGCAAGGATATAGGATGGGGATGTGAGCTCAAACTGAAGCAATTCAGGCCAAGTACCATCATGTCAAATGAAGGAACCTTGCTGAGACAAATTCTGAGACTTCAGATTTGACTTATATTTTTTTCTCAGTTCAGGCTGGAATGAAGCTTGGAGCATGCCTGGATTTATGGTAGTGATATGTGGACATGGAACAAAAATTTCATATCATAGAAAGAAAATGAGTGGACAAGAATATAAATGGGTCTTATTATAGTGCAGACGGTCCTCATGGAAAGTTATGATGGCAGTGGTGAGAGAGTGAGCTAATTGGCAGCAAAAGGGAATTGCCTAATGTGCCAAATTCTGGAGACAAACATAATATAAACTATGGAAATTTACTACATCTGCTTGAGAGGCTTGTAGTGGTTTGTCTTCGTCACCAGAATAATAATAATATACTGTATGTTTTGGAGAATCAAAAGTTCTCTCGTTTGTATTCTGATACTGGACGAGTGAATTCATTTACCCAAAGATGCTACTTAGATTTTATTTCTGGCCTGTTTTGTAGGCATACATGCAGAAATTGCAGTTTCAAAGCATGAACACTGGTCGTCATTAGCACCTCTTCCTTTTGAAGTGGTTATTTCTGCTGGCCAGAAGGCTAGGGAAGAGTCTTGGAACCAAGGCAAGTCATTCCCTTTGTTTTGTATATGCAGTGTTTTTTCTATGCTCTACAATTTCGTATTTGATAGTTTATCATACTTCAGTTCCCATATTGCCATCTCTTTCTTGTTTGTCTATTGTGTACAATCTCTTCATTATCGCATTAAATGAATAGGGAATGATGACCCTGAGAAACGAAATAAACTTGTACGAGATTTGAGCGATCTGACTGGAGAAGGCAATGTCGAGAGCATGCTTTCAGTTGAGAAGGGTTTGAGAGAACTTGCTTCTTTGAAGGTACCCCTCCTCCTCTCTTTTTTAAGCTATGGTTTGAATGAGCTGCTTTGGTCTGTTTCTAGTGCATTGATTCAATTACTCTCTTTGATCTTCATTTTTCACTTCATTCTCTCTCCCATTATTCTTAATGTTGGTTCTGATGGATGCCCTTTTTAAGGTTGAAGAAGCTGTTGTCCTTGCAATGGCTCTCCATCGACGCCCAAATTCTGTTCGGCAATCCGCCTCAGGTTTTTTTTCTTTTTTTGGTAGCCTTTTGCCTTGTAGGTATGCATTTCTTTTTTGGATATATGCCTTTTTTCCATGCCGTGATGCTTTTTGATGGCTCAACAAAAAGCTAGTTCGATTCTGTTGTTATCTATTATGGTTTCAATCTAATAGAAGACGACGACTTGTGAAAGACATTTATTTCTGTTGTTTTTTGCTAGCTGAAGCAACATCTTATTAAAGTATAAGGCTTTTTTATTTGAATCCCATGCCTTTGCTAGTCGATTCTAAACCAATGTTTGCTAAGTTGTTGATTGCGGAAATTGTTTCTTAAAAAGATCACGGTAATTAAACCTGAGTTTAATGTCCAATTATAAACCGAAATGGAAATATTTTAAACAGTGTTTCAAATCAGATACAAGCCAAAATTGAAATCTTCCAAACTCAAATGCTAATTCAAGTATAAATATTTTTCTTTCAAATGAGAAAAAAAATGGCCGAAAATGATATGTCTTGCTCTGTGGATTTGTAGAGATTAATTTTCCACCCGTTAATATAAATACCTACTTTTTGGATAGTCATCATCAGAGTTACATTGGTAGAATCTAAAGAACATCCAGAAATAATCGATTTGGCAGCAGTTATCTAATCATAGAAGACTAATCCATTCAGGTTGTTGAAAAGATCAAATGAGATGATTCACAGGGATAAGTTTAGAAATTGTTAAATATTATAATTTACTTCTAGATTTACAGTTTGGCTGAGAAAAGTTGTTGTAGGCAAGTGAGAACATTGACGGCCAACCTATGTTGAAGTTGACAGGTTATCTTTAGCTAAATTTCTCAAAACACAAGTATGAAGGAATGACGAACTCAGGGCTCTATCACCATACTTCTATAATTTTCATGAACTAGTGTCTGATGCAGGACGAGTAGAGAAAGAAAGAAGAAAGAGGAAGGATCCTCTTAAGGGGATGAGGAGAGAAGAAAGAGAAGGGAATTAAAAGAATTAGAGATGATAGAATTAGAACAGAGTTGTAGAAGATAATTTTAGGGAATGTAGAATCTCAGATCAATTATCAAAATAAGCTGTCTTGCATAAAACACTATGTAATCCATCCTATTTATAAAAAGGTAACTTAAGCAATAAGAAAGTGGAACACTACCCAATTTGTAAACTTGTTCTCCAAGTAAACTTGCATACATAGAGATAACCAAAAATAAAAACCCAATAATCTATACTGTTTATAAAAAAGTCTTAATTTTTACGATTGCACCTCAAATAGGTATGAAGTGGAGCATGTCAACATGGCCTCTATCAATTCTCCTCGACTAAAAAGAACTTGCCTTCGGAGATTTATCTCGATGATAGCACTCAAGTAAATTTGCATCTAAATGTTAAAGTTCATTTTCAGATGTTCAAGTGACATCAACATGTGGTTTGTTCTTCCATTGAACGACATATCTTTGAAATCCACTCGAAGAAGAAGAAATAATTTCATTTTGGAGAATTCTTTCATTCTAATTTGGAGATGTAATCAGAGCTTGAGATAAAACTGGTGCAGGATTAGATGATGAAGCTCGTTAAGTTAACATACCTGCAGGCAATTCAGGTGGCTCAAAGGTGCCTCTCTAGGGTATTAAATCTTCTATATTGAATTTTGAACTAATTCCCATATTTGTAGGCAAGTTAAGAATATATGTATTTGGTCTAATCTTTTGTAGAGTTCAGAAAGGATCATTGGCTCATGCATGCAATTTTTTAAAAGAATGTTTTGGAAATCATTTAGGTCGCATACGAACCATAAGATAATCGCCTTTATTAAATTCATAATGCCCATGATGAGCATTTGTACCCATCTTGTAAGTGTTATTAGTCAGTACAATTTTTTTTTATTATAGTATCATGAATATGTTGTGCAAATGAATCGGCAGAAGCAGAGACACAATAATCAGGTGGTAAAAGAACAAGATCAATTGGAGTACGAGAAGCAGAACCTTGGACAATCTCAAACAAGGACTTCCCGTAGATCTATTTATGGAATTGTTATAGATAAACTTCGCTATGGGTAAAACTGAATCTCAAATCCCTATGTGTTTACTTGTTAAACACTTAAGTCAATTTCCCAAACTTCGGTTAACAACCTCATTTTGATCATCAGTCTGTGGCTTAAAGACAGAAGAAAATTTCAGTTTAGTGCCAAAGTTTTTGAAACATAACTCACAAAATGGACATCCCTGTCTGACACAGTGGTGGGAGCTATTCCGTGAAGTTTAACAATCTCCTTGAGGAATAATTTTGTAGCATCAACGGTTCTGTGAAAAGGTAGAAAATGAGCCATTTTTGAGATTTGGTTTACCACAACATGAATAGAATCATATCCTTTAGGAGTTCTAGGCAAACCAAGAATGAAATCTATACTAATGTCTTTCCAAGGAGTACACAACACTGGTAAAGGTGCATACAACTCTGTGTTATGCTTCTTTACTTTGCCAATTAACATGTCCGACACATACACACAACCCTAGCAACATCCTTTTTGATGGAAGGTCAATAAAATTTGTCCTCAACTAGGGCTACAGTTTTATCTCTACCAAAATGCCTTGCTATGCCACCTGCAATTCTGCATGTAATTCCCAAATTAAGAAATCACGCAATGAAGTATTAAGAATACATAATTTAGTACCCTTAAATGAATAATTATTTTTAATTACAAAATCAACAAAATCATGTTGATTTCCATTTTGCACTCTCCCTATTTAGTGTGTAATTTCTTGTGGTGCTTATCTGTGGCAAGCAGATTATTGGATGAACTGTATTTTCTTTTATTCCTTCAACATAATGGATATTCACAATCAGTAGTGATGCAAGCTTTGGCTATCAGGACCAGATCAGACTGGACGGTTTGACTGGTCCAACTGGGAAAAACGCTCCTAATGATTGTGTCAACTCCAAGAATTAGACAAGTTGACATATTCTGTTTACAATTTAAGAGTAGGAATCATTGTCGGATAAGGGGCTATTTGTTGGTTCCTCTACCCTCCATTTACTGTACTTGCCATGGAGCAGGACTGACAACATCAACTGTGAAATGAAAAGGTTTGCATTTTGACAATGCAGGTAGCTAGGGGCTTGTGAGCAAGGTTGATGGATTTTCAATTGATTCAACATCAATTTGACAGGAATGAATACACACATACACGTAGATACATTTTTGCAGACCAGGAATAAATCTTATCATCCTCCAGGTGTTCAGTTTAGGCTACCCAATGTTCTCCTTATTGGTAAAATCTTTCTATCGGTCAAATAAAGATAAAATTATATTTATTGGAGATAATATTCATCTCACAAGGGAAACTTCATCGAAAAATAAAAAATGAATAAAAGCAGAAAAAAAGAAAAACGCTAAATAAGAATAAACATATAAAAACGCATTTAGTACAAAAAAAAATAGAAAATTAAGGATGGATCCAACGTCTATGCATCCCGTCTTACCAATGTGAGTAGAACAGTCTAATTTAAACATCCCATCTTGATGATTTTGTAAAATCCAATCCATCCAATAGTTTTATTATCATGTATTTTGTTAAAAGGGCATAATCATCTCAGTCCATGACTTGCATTATTTTCAAAATTTAGAATCACTTAAAGAGTGATTTTAAAGCTATTAAAAATTATTTATTTATTGTAAGAACCGACAAAATCCCATCTACCATCCAAACCTTCGAAAAATATTTATCTTACATAAAATGTGGATTTTATAGGATCTCACAACATTCTAAAATTTTAATGCATTGTTGTAAGTGATTTTCTAAGGGGGTGTTTGGAAAACTATAAAACTTTTTCAACTAAAATTTTTAAATTTAAAACTTTTCACTTTCTACAACTATTGTATTTTTAAATTAATTTTTGACATCTTCCTATACAGTTACCCTGCTTTTTCAATTATTTCTACACAACTATCTGTACAACTAACCTATCTATTTTAATTTCATTCTCTTTATTCTTCATCGTCATCCCCTATTATATTACATTATTTTTTACCAATTCAAAAACTTTTATACTAAAAGCTTTTCATCACTTCCCAAACATATTCTAAATTTACACGGTATTAGAAGATATGACCAACACACAAGTATGGTCGATAATGATTTTTAGTATTTTAATAAAATGGATAGTGTTGAATACAATGCTTGAGTTGGATCTAATATGAATCATCAAGATTGGATCCAAACTAGTCTCCCTACCTATTTGCTTTGGTAGGGATGTAATAAGTTAGACCCATTAAGAATAGATGAGTTATTAACATAGATACACGTATCCTTGGGTAATGATCATATGCAATTGGGTTTTCACTTAAAGTGAAGTAGTTCCTTTTTATATGTAAATTGTTTTAAGCTTAACTATTTATAATATTCTTCTATTTGTATATATTTATGCGAATTTCGTTTCAATGCACCTGGTTGCATTAAAACTTTAGTGCACCTTGCAAAACTCATTTTTTAATATTTTTTGAATTTTTTTTATAAGAATGTTATCCTAGGTATATTTAATCTATAAACCAAGTTTTATCATTTTTGGAGATGTGTATATATATTTTTTATTTTTAAAAACAGGGGCATTTTAGTCATTTAAAAATGACTAAAACCCTTTTGTTTTTAAAATAAAATACATCAAAAAATGGTAAAACTTAATACATAAGTTAAATATAATTAGATTAGTAGTTTTATAGAAAAAGTTCAGAAAAAAAATGGTTTGGCATCTACTTGCACAAAAGTTTTAATGCAACCGGGTGCATTGAATCAGGAATCTATTTATGTTGCTAAAACTCATTTTGATTGAAAATGTTAAATTATAATACATTTAACATGCACCTTTTCATCAAAAAAAAAAAAAAACCTTATAATTGTTTCTAAGAATTGTTATGTTTATGTTAAAAATCAAAAATAAAATTAAAAATTTAAAGCCTATAAATGAGGGTGAATCTATTATCTATTTATATTTTCATTAAAGTAGTTTAATACATCTAACTTCTTTTAATAATGCATTATGGACTTTGTATTGGTTTTTGACTCAGAAATAAATTAAATTGAAATTGCGTACTTACAAAAGTTTTTGACTGAAAGTTGCATTCTATTTCAAACAGCAACTGAAATTTAATTCATACATAAAATTCAATTAACATATAACATTTTCCATATAGAAAATTTCTATTTTTATTAGATATGCACAAAATTTAAACTGACTATTAATTGTCATTTCAGTATATCAAATAAATTTTTCTCGACAAACTGATTTTCCTGAGAAACCGGCAAAAATCTTGATAATAGCTTGGATAAAACTTGTAGAAAGGATATTTTTGATAATATCCTATGTATTGCTGATAAAATTGAAGTTAGTCATTTTTCGTATTTCGATTTACTGTTTTATTATCTGATGCTCAAGATGGTGCTATTTCAGTTACTATCGCCAATTTTGTCGATATGGAGAATGCTGTTCATTGCGTGGGGCTTTTAGTTATTGAATTGTATTATATATGTGTCATGATGCTAGAGAAATTATGGAAAATTGCTTCATTTCAGTTGTATGTTTTTTATCTTGTGATAAAAATATTTGGCCTCTGCTACCTATGAATATGATGGAAGAAGAAAAAAACTATGCGTCATGTAGGATGTTTGCCATTTCCGAGGCATTCATTTGTCTTAGAAAGAGAGAAACTTATCGTAACTAGTCTTTTTAGCATGCCCAGAATAGAGCTAAAAGAGGGCAGTCCTTGTTTGGATTCCAATTGCTATGCGATATTATTTTTCCTTCAATTTTTTTTTTTTTTTTTTATTTCCTTCAATTCTCACAGCAATTGATCTAGGGCATGTTTGCATACTGCAAAAATTTTCCATCCAAAACTTCTCATTCTCTATGACTACCCTATGTTTTAATCATTTTTTCACATCTTCCCATACTACTATACTACTTTTTAATCATTTATACACAATTAACCTATTTATTTTGACTTAATTCTCCTTAGTCCTCATCATTACTCCTATCATATCACATCATTTTCTCCCAATTCAAAAACTTATACACAAAAAAATTTTTGATATGAAAGTTTTATCACTTCCCAGACACACCCCTAATTTTCACAAGATTTAGAAGCAACTGGGCTTGTACATTGCATAAGAGGATCATCACACTGTAGCTTATCATTCTTGATTTTCTCAGTTTGAAAGATTATTCAGATTTAGAATTCCTGTTTATGGAAAATACTGCCATCTCTGTATGTCAGCTAACTGATTTATCTGTTTATTCAGATCTCAAATCACCTGGCGACCCAAAGTTTCTGGAGGCATTTGGTAAATGTTTATTAGTTTTGGGCCAGCATTCTTGATGAGGGGTTTTTGCTTGTGTTGTTAAATATTGATATGCAGTTTGATTGGCTCCTATTGCTGTTGTGGGTTGTGGAATAGTTCAGCGAATGTCACACTATTTCAGTAAATTGCTTTTTTTTTTTTTTTTTTTTTTGCAGAACTACCTCAAGAAGAAGCGGAAGATGTCCTCTTCAAGCAGGTGATTTTTTGGGAAAGCTTTGGTTAGTTCCCGTGATGTAGGACATCAGTTATTGTTCCCAACAGTGCATGCTAATCTGAAAAAGTGTAAGGATACTCTCAAAGGGAAGAAAAGTAAATTTTAAGAGAAAAGAAGGCAAGAATTTGAGCAGTGAAGAACTTAATTAGGAGGAGGGCAATTATTGTGGGGAGGAGTAGGAAACTTGTATACAATTATTCAATAAATTATTCAATTAACTGAACTCAAGTGAAAATCCTATACAGACTACCTATTTATAGAGATTTATATGTATAGTAAAATTCTAAGTCAAATAGCTGAAACTAAAAAAATAGATAGAATAATATAAATAAATTTAAATAGTTAAGTGGACAATCTATCAGAGTGATCAAGTTGAACTTTAGTTTGCACTTTTGATGGCCACAGCAAGCATTGTAATTTATTTGCTTATAATAAATATCAAATTAAATTCTTATTCCTTAATCTTGACTATCCACGAAATTGATCTTTATTTTGACCTGTTGATGGATTCATCAAGTACCCTAAGTTCTATATTCTTGTGCTCTGAAATGAATATGCAATTTAAATCTCAAGTCTAGACTATCTTAAAGTTGTTCTTTGTTTTGACCTCTTGACGAATTATAAGAATCTTGATTTTGCTTATTCTCTAAAACAAATATCTTGAATTTTCCATCACTGATTCTACTTTTAAAATTTAGAGTCTGTTTAGTATGAGTTGGTTTTTTTTTTTTTTATAATAAAAAAAACACTTTCCCACCTTTTTCTTCGTACTTTTTTTTATTGGTTTTTTTGCACACCTTTTATGGTTTGACATTGTAATTATCTAATTATCCTAATTTTTTTAGTATTACCTTTATATATCAATCATTTTTTCTTGTCTTTTTTCATACCACTACTATATCTATTTTATCTTTTTTTTTTCCTCCTAATCATTACCCCCATCGTATCACCACCACTTTATCACTTCTTCAAAAAATTTCCCGCTTTTTTATGAAAATTTAAAAATCATATCAAATGGACGCTCGATTAGAAAAAGAAAATAACTGAGAACTATTGGCCTACTTTTCAGCTTTCTATTCTCCCTAAAAATGGTCAAAAGTTTTTTTACTGTTCATCAGCCTTAGATAGGCGCAGAGAAAAACACTAGGAATCCTCATGGGCTGGAAATGACATGTTGGGTAACTCTTGCTAGCTAAGGTATTGAGAAGCCTGTTGCATATATGCCCAGGAATGGGTTGATCATGGATCATTTAGGCATTGTGTTCATCTTGTTTGTTCTATTATAGCATGCCAAAAGCTGAAAGGGAAGAATTTACAAGACACTAGGGCACTGACATGCTTTCTGGAACATAATATGGGTCATTGAACCAACTTGCACATGGGTAATAGTGGGTGTTCAAGGACCATCTGATTCATAGCACGAGTGCAAGTGACATAAGGATATTGAGATGGATAAACAGTTTAAACTAGATACGAGTAGAATCACAGGCCTGCTGGATTAGAACACTCGTAGGAAACAAGATGAGGAAAGTAAATTTGGATGGCCCATTTGCAAAAGAGATCTAATTGACAACAATAAAAAGGGTTGGTTCTGTTCAAGTTGAAGGCTTTTGAAAGCAAAATCATCACCCAAAAAGATCTTTACAAGGAAACATTGATGACCTGTTGCTATTAGAAGGTTGTGGCTTTTGTTTGTGTAGACTTGTGGTGCTGGACTTGTTTTATTGGTTGATCAGAAAATCTTATAAATCACTAATTGCCCTTAGGATTGCAGTGTACATTAGATCACCAATCGAAGATATCATAGGAAACTCCAAGGAAAAATAAAATTTCCAGTAAGTTGTCAAATGATCAAAAAAGAAGACACATATAAAGCTTGGTTGAAAAGCCAAATTTTATAAAACAACGTAAGGTTTGTAAACCTTGGTGCACCTGGCACCTTAAATAACTAATCGATTATGCATATGTGAAATGTCTAGACCTTTTCTTTTGTACACGCGTGGGAAATTCATCAGGTGGTATGTGGAAGTATTGCATGGTGCTTACATGATGTTCCCACTGCATGACATTTTGATTGCAGCACATTGGTCCTGGAAATAGGCATAGCCAGTGCAGACAACTTCAGTTGACCTGTCACTTGCAACTTCCACATTTTCACTCTCTTTCACATGCAGACACATTTCTGCCACTTAAGCCAACCCAAAATCATGTATTTTCTTGTTTTTTTATAAACACATTAATCTAGGTGCATTTAATTTTTAAACTAAATTCTACCATTTCTGGAGGGGGGTGTGTGTGTGTGTGTAGAGATGTTTAAACACAGGATTTTAGTCATTTTCAACCTATGAAAATGACTAAAATATCTGTTTTTAAAAATAAAAATGGTAAAACTTGGTTTATAAATTAAATACACCTAGGGTGTGTTTGGTAACTAATAAAAAATGCCAGTTAAACTTTTCAATCTAAAACTTCTCACTTTCCACAACTATTATATTTTTTAATTATTTTTTCACATTTTCCTATACAACTACCCGACTTTTCAATCATTTCTACACAACTATCCACACAACTAACCTATCTATTTTAACTTTATCCTCTTTACTACTCATCATTACCCCTATCATATCACATCATTTGACAACTTTATTCTATAAAACTTTTCATCAAAAGTTTTATTCATTACCAAACACACCCCTAGATTAACATGTTTATACAGAAACCAAAAAAAAAAAAATGTTAAACAGCCAGACCCATCCTCTTATGTAATTTGAGAGTGGTCCGAGGGACGCATGTAACTTTGTGGCATCAGCATTATAGGAATTTGACTGAAGTGGGAACTGGTCAAGCTACTCTTCCTACTGGTTAAAGTATTCTTTTTTTAATGTAAATTTAAATATTTAAAGAAACACCTTTGAGACTTGAACTGTAGAACTGAGAAAATATTTTAGAAAATAGATTTAAATAATTATTTTTAGAGAATAATTACTCTTAAGGACCTTGACATTTGAAATATATATATATATATATAAATAATAAATTTCCCCTTTCCATCTGCCAACCATGAACATTACTGACTTTCTGGCCCTGCCTTTAAATGATATTCATATGCTTTTGTAGCACAACCATGAAAATTCCAGATGTACTATTTGGCTGGGATTCTTGAAAGTTGCACAGTTGTAGTTGTAAAAATAGGCATAAAAGTATGGTTTGCCAGAAGCTAGGAATCCTAGCCTTTTGCTTTGCAGTCAATTATGTAGATGCACGGTGGGTGAAGCCAGGCCAAGCTGGCCCTTACTGGACCTTACCAGTCAGGATCCAGTGTCTAGTCATGCCAGCCATTTTGGTTTCATTTTCGTAGCACTGGGATGTGCAAATGTTGTGGCAATGATTCCACACTATGAATGTTCTGTCGTAAGTGCAGCAGCATTTATGGAACCTTCCATGAAAAATTTTAAAATGAAAAGAAAATTTTGTTGAGGATAAAGCTTCCATCTTAAGTCTTTTGTCTGACTGCAGTTTGGTCTCTCGGATAGATTTGAATTTCTTCACCATTTTCATTCTCATCTTGGAATATTTTATTAACGCATGGTTTAAGCATCTGATGTTTAGGCACAGTCCTGTGAGCTTTTAATTGATGCCATTCAAAAAATTATAAATTATTTTCATGCATATTTTTTCTTTGATTTCTGATCTTACAAACACGCTTAATCATTCTCTTGCAGGCCTGGCTTACATATTTCTGGAGAAGAGCCAAATCCCATGGTGTGGAAGAAGATATAGCTGAAGATAGAGTTGCATTTTGGATCAGTCGTAGTGGCCAGCCACCAACTTCGCATGATGCTGTTGATGGTATTTATACAATCTGCATATATTGGCTGAAATTTCATTTGATAAAAGTGCAATAATAATCTCTTGATGCAAGCCTAAAAAAATTAATAAAATAAAATACACAAGTCAGTAGGTCCAGTAGGATTTTAGTTGTTTTACTGATAGATAGAATATGAAATTATGGTTGGAATTCTGGACACTTTGGGACACTCAAAAAATTCTTGTTGGGATCAATTTCATTATAGTTGATAGCTCATTGGGTGAACTTTAAAACTTACCAAGTTTGATCAAAATTTGACGGCCTATCATACATATAAAATGAGGCCAATTCCAGCGATTCATTTTAGAATTATTTTTGGGTGAACTTTAAAACTTACCAAGTTTGATCAAAATTTAACGGCCTATCGTACATATAAAATGAGGCCAATTCCAGCGATTCATTTTAGAATTATTTTTAGGCATTGTTCCTTTTTTTGTGGAGATTCTATTACATTGTACCTTTAAAGGCTTACGTGTGTTAAAAATATTGAATATTAATAGTATTTTGGAGATTAGACTGTAGGGTGTAATTTCTTTGCGATGCCACCAACCTTGGTATTGTTGATCAAAGATAATGTTATTCTTCCTTCTATTTACTTTTTAGAACTGAATCAGCACCGTGGAATTCATGTGCTTGGAAAATTCATTTTTCAATGCTTGATTTGACATGTATTTATCATTATGATCCTGCATTTTTTTCCCATAACTTCATCTATTTTAATCTCATTCATTATGGCTAACATTATACTTAACATCATTGTTCATTCTGTTCGATTAACCTCCAATTAATTCTATGGTGCTGATCAGGTCATTAATCTTACTTTTGCTAGAGTCCTTGATTTGAAAATCCTGCATAAACCCCTAATCTTCGCACTTCATACATTGGCATGCTGATTTCATTAATTTCAGCAATGTCCTCCACTGGACTTGTTAGACATACACTTTAGTAAACAGATTTGGCAATTGGCTTTGACTATCAGATAGAAATTGACTTGAGGTTAGGCTCCTCCACAACCCCTCCTTCCCCCCCACCCCACCCCCCCCTCCCTACCTTTTTTAATGTAAAGAGGTTAGGCTGTCTTTTTGAAATGCTACTGAACTGTGATTTTTTAATGTTTTTTCTTTTCTCGAAGATCTCATTTTGAGGAATGTTTCCAATCACCTAATCCATTGCAATTGTCTAAATTTATGTGTATCCCTTTCAGTTGGTAATGAGAAATGCCGGAGTCCACCATCTTCTGTCCCAACTCCTAGCAATCTGTTCAAACTGTATAATTAACTTACAGCTAAGAGTGAAACTGTGGAAGCAGGTTGGGTGTGACCACAACATGGCCAACTGAATCTATTATTATTTTGTTTGTGTTAAGGTTGAGTAGATTTACAGCAGCTTCATTCAGTCCTGTAATCATGACCACAGGGATCATAACCCAATTCATTGAGAGCATTCTCGACATGATTGGCTTTGGCCTCATGATCACATGGCTTATACCCCTCTTTTCATGGTGTGCGACCCTGATGATCATGGTGCAAGGCATTGAGAACCATGGTAGGAGGTAGGCGACATTGGAAAGGAAGATGAGCAAAGGGTGAAGAGGGAAGAAAAATGAATGAGAACCTAAGGCATATTAGGGCAGTTTGGGAAAAGGAAAAATGAATAAACAGCTGTGTGATATGGACTAATGGCTTTGGTGTGGATAGAACATAGGCATACTGATACTAGGGCTGTTTGGGAAATGAGAAAATGAATAAGCGATTGTTTGGGTAGGACAAATGCTGGCGTGGATTATTTAAAGACATGGTGCTATACCTGTGATAAATTTCAAGTTGTTAGCCTTGGTGCAATTACGGCAAAGAATCGATGTCATAGATTTAAATGACTTTGCATGCTTTAAATTGTAAAACCACAATATGAACTGCTTGGGATTGCTAAACTTCAGGACAAAGGACTCAAAAGCCTCTGATCTCCATACCTGGTATATCTAAAATCTTCATCTTGATGATCCACTCAATTTCTGCAATTTTCTATGTCAATGTGCATTTTCTTGAACTTAGATCTGTAGGATAGTTTACTGTGTTACTGTAAATGCAGTATCAATAAGATTGGTAGGGTAGTTTTGTACGTTATTGTAAATGCGTTTTTGAGAAAGAGTGCTAGCATGTTGTAGATGCTTGCAGAGGTCTTAGTTTTCTATGTCAATCTGTATGCATTGTCAATAAGAGAGCATTTGATCCTTCTGGAGGCATTGTAAGTGCTACTAGAGACACTTCTCTTATGCTCATTGTAAATGCATTTTCAATAGGAGGGCATTTGATGCTTCCTGTGGCATGGGGGACTCCAGTCACCCGCTATATCAGCCCACCAACATGCGGCTAAATCTTTGTTTTTATCCTTTATTTTCAAAAAAAATCCTGCTAATGTAAAGTACGTTAATGAAAGATTCAGTAGTGCGGACTATGCAAATATGAAAATTTTTTTTTCCCCTCCGAAGCATCATTGCCAATCTTTTCAACAATAAAGATCAGAGTTTTGAACTCATTTCCAATGTGTTCTTATCCTCTAATGAAAAATCTTCAATGTCAAGTAAAGCAAGAGAAGTTTGGCATTGTGCAATTTTTTGGAGAAGGAAACCAGGGTTGTAAGGGCTCATTTGATGCTTATAATTATTAGGATTGCAATTTGGGTTGAGCTGACCTGCAACCAAATTTTGCATGGGGTTGGTCACATATTTTTGTTGCTCGGGGTAGGTTGTGTTTGAAAACCTCACCTGATTTTTCAACCATGACCTGACCTGACCCAACCCACAGATTTTATATCGAGTAAAACACAACTCTAGTTCCCATGTATGTTTTCTTCCTTGATTTTGAACTTTTCTATATAATGTGGTGTGAAATGAATATTACTCTTCACTTCAATGCAACATAAATCATCATCATATGAATCCCTGGGCCCTGTTACATATTTCTCTTGCATATATATGTTCGTGCAACAATTCAGTACAGCTAGCTGCATGGTGTGTTTCATGCAGCCTCTTTTTATTTAAATTTCCCCCCCTAATCTAGCCATTTATTTTTTTTAACATCATTTGTTTTATCATGTCACCAAAAATCACAGTCATTGGAAGCTTATATTATGTAAGCAATTAGAATCTGTTGATAGTGAGTATATAATTATTATTATTATTTTTCAAAAATGTGCACTATATATTACATAAAAGTTTTCAATGCGTGCATTTTTTGGAATCATAGATAAATGCATATGGATAGACATGATAAATGGTTTACATTTGGAAAATAAATATTTTAAAGTTAACAAAACAGTGAAGCCAGCTGTATTGAATCATCATCCTATAAGTTATTCTTTCAAGTCCCCAAAAAATGCAGTATTCAATTGGAAAAGTTAAATGCAGGTAGAATGGAATCCATAATTAATTGAAAGGATCAATCACCCATGCCTAATTATTTAGATCACTGAGGGACTCCAATTTCCATAAACGAATTGGTGTCTTGGTCAATAGGAACAAAGGATCAACTAACCACCCATGTTTGAATGTTAGACCATTTATTGCTAATACATCAGTTTGACTTGTAATTTTTTGTGGTAGTCAATTTGTAAGTTCAACATAGATGTGACTTTAGATAGCAATGCATAATGAGTTCTACTTTTATGAAACCTCATTTCTATTTAACTTGATTCATTTTTCCTACTTTGATGATTAATAAAAAATCCACTATCCATTGTATTTAGCATAATTTATATTGTTAGGGAAACCTTGTCATTTGTCTAGTATCATTGTATGTGTAAAATTATTGTAATAAAATAGTTTGATGCTAAATATCAATTTAGAGCTATATTTTCCATATCTAAACTATCTAAAATATCATTTTTGTATGAATAAATGACTCCATAAAGTATTGTTATATTTAATGCATATTGAATGGATCTGAATGGATCCAAATATTTTTCATAACTTGCACATGAATATATATTCTTAAACACAAATGCGGTTCACGTACATTTTTGATTTTGATGAAATTTAGTCCCCTAGCTAAACAAATGGTGTAAAATCATCAAGGTACAAAAAATGAATCGGGTTACATGAAACCATTTCTAGGTAACCTGGTTACAGGTTACATAGAAGCAAAACTTGTGTGCAAATAGCAAGTTCTTAGACTTGATCTGAAATTTTAACCCGATACCAACCTGAACTTGATCAAATTCTGAAGGGTAGGGTTAGGATTGAGTTGAGTGTGGTATTTTCCAAATATGTTTAGGTTTGGATTGATCCCAACCTGATTTGCACCTCTACTGAGAAGATGGGAATGAACCTGGATTATCTAGTTTTTTTTTTTTTTTTTTTTTTTAAAAAAAAATTTAATTTTTTTTTATTCCATGATATTTGGATCTAACTTGAACGATGGGCTCTGTCATGTATGAAACTATGACAGAAAACTTATTTGGTTGGACATTCTCAGTTACCTAAAAAGATGGAAATTTTCTTTTAGTAAATCACAGTTGTTACTAATGTTATCAGTAGTTAAGGACAATTGTTCACCTTTGGTACAAGAAACTTAAAAGGATGCTTAAGATGCATTATGCAATGCTGCATGCAGTATTCTGGCTCAGTTATAGTTGTAAAATTTTAATAGAATTATTTAGGAAAATATTCGCAGTTCATTTATACATTAATTAATATTACCCATGACATGATACTCATTAATAGATATATTTTTATGCTGTGAAAGATCACATTGATTGGAAACTTACATGTTGTAAAAATCTAACACAAATTAAGAGTGAATATTACTATTAAAATATGAATATAATATAAGTTTTCAAAGTGCGATAAGTACAAGAAATATGCAGCATGACATATTTACTTCAAACATAAGAAATGTGACACGATAATTATGCAGCACAAGTGTTTCAGTGTACTTGAAAATGAGGCTGACATTCGTATGCTCCAGCTGTCTTTTGGTAGACTTAAAAATGAGATGGACAAGAAGATCAAAAAAAAAAAAAAAGTGGACAATGGGGACAGATGATTTTGGCTTTCGTCATTGACCAAAATCTCTTTTATTATTAGTTGTAGAATCGTGTTAAGAACTTCCCCTGGCATGCTTTCTAAATGTATGAAGCAACAACAGAAATGATGCTTGAGCTAGATATTCTTATTCTTCAGCTGTCTTTAGCTAGACTTGAAAATGGGGTAGACTATAGGTCTTGATGATTTTGGCTTTTATTAATGACCGGAATCTCATTTACCAGAAGTGCAACAGCGTTCAGAACTTCCCTGTATTTGTAGAGGCACATAATCCAGCTCGTATTTTGATTTAGTTGGTCACTCTTCCGCATATTTGATGTCATCCGACACCAGTTGGACTTGCTAAGATGAAACTAAGTTGTTTTTCATATATCTTGCTGCTGCTGCTCATCTCAGATTTTTCATTCTCTATCCAGCTGAACGGGGTTTGATGGAGTTGAGGAAGCTAGGGATAGAGCAGCAACTGTGGGAAGCATCAAGAAGGGAAATTGACCATGCTACCTCAGTAGTTGCCAACCATAAGCCAAACGGAGAATCTGAAGCTGCTGCTTGATGACTGGGGGCTGTTATCATTTGCTTACCTTCCTGCTTCACGTGCTTATTGATCAATCAAGCTTTTTGCATGATATAGCTTCCCCAATATTGCCATAGATGCCCACTGGTCGACAGAGCTGCAGTTGCTGCCGTTTCTCAGTCAGTCTGTTTTGTTGAGACGCGTGACATGAGCGCCTCCATTTCATCCATTTGATTGTTTATTTCATTTGTCTAGCTTTGTATAATTAGCACTGAAAATATGCTAAGAAAAAAGAAAAAAATGATTAATAACTTTGGGGCTTGCAGTTAGCAGTTTTTTTGTATATTTTGCATCGGAATCGATGAATAGCTGTGTAGAGACAGGCGTGAGCAACAGAATTCTTGGAATTTAAGAGCCATCTAATGTTTTCTGTTTCCTTTGGAAAATGGCGGATGCTGTTACATGGATAAACACACCAATGCTGTTAATCTGTGCATTAAATGTGAGTTTAAGCATAGCCAATAGCCAAAATTAAGAATAAATGCTATATTAATAGAACTTCAAAAATAAATATTAATAGAACTCCAAAAACAAATGTCGCAATTTCTTCCTATTTTGCACTTCTTGGATATTCATTTATTTGTGGTAATTGTTTTTATTTCTTACTAAGCTTAAAACTAATACTAAATGCTATATTAATAGAACTCAATAAAAATGTGGCAATTTCCACAAGGAATATCTATTTTTGGATATTGATGCATGTACAACTGTTGTTGCTTCTTTTGTATGAAAATTATATTACTTTTTTGAACTAGGGCATAGGTTGGTTGGATCACATTGTGGGTGTGCGCTTGTGTTCCTCACTTTGAATTTGACCGGGAGCAAATGGCACCATGTAATGTAATATAATAAAAAAATTATCTTACTTTTCCCTCTACGTTAGATGATTTGGTTGAACTTTTACCCTCAACTAGGGGTGCAGTGGAATCGGGTTGGACATATTGGAGTTAGATATAGAATTTCAATCATAGTAAATAATCTTATTACAAAATTTTAACCCTAATTTATTTTTAACTCATTTAAAAACGAGTTAGTGGATCTTACGTGGATTGCAAATAAGTTATAAGAAAATTGATTTATTAACAATTATATAAAATATTTTTTTGATATGTTTATATGTCATGTCATCCAAATATTATAATGAAATACATGCCTACTTTTACACAGTGGAGGAAAAATTTTGCCTAAATCCTCACCTGAAAAAGGGGGAATCTGTAAACCCCCAAAGGGAGGGAAATTATAAAACCCCCATTGCAGGGGGACAGAACTGTAAAAAATTCAAATTCTTATACTTTCAGCCGATAGGTGTAGTAGAACCCATGACTTCCCCAATGTGAGGCCGAATGGTAAAACTTGTTATATGGGCTAAAAATACTTAGAATAATAGTTTTATGAAAATTTAAAAATATATAAAATAATCTCGGACTTTTGATTTTTGAAAGAAAAATATTAGTAGCTTAGAAACAAACCTAATAATCATAAGTAGTAGCTTGTAGTTGAGCTAAATTTTAACACCTCAGTGGTGGCAATGTACATGTCATACGAAGAATTTTTCCATTTGTGCACGGCAAAACCCCAATTAGGCAAAATGGAAATCAGGATCTCATAGAAACCGCAAGGGAGGGACATTTTTTTTTTTTTTTTTGATAAAGCAAGAGAGGGATTTTGAAGGCCAACTTGAAACCAAAATCTCCGCAAGCCATTAAAGGCAAGCTCTCTCGTTCCTATCCGTATGAGGAGCTCGCTGTAGGAGAGAGTAGGGAGGAGGCATTGATCTAAGAGGGAGGTCAGCCAGTGATTCTCAAAGAGAGGGACGGCAAATATGAGAGAGAGTATCTGCATGCAAAAACGTCGGTATGACAGGGACCTGCACACAAAAATCCCCTATACTAATTTTAGATTCCCAAGTAGCAACGACATTGCTTTTTCTTTTTTATATTTATATATACATTACGACCGGCTGATCGTTTGGGGCCGGGCGCACTGCTGCCTCCTTGCGTCCGGGCCAAAAATATATTTTTTGTTTTTTATTTTATTTTTTTATGGGCAAGTAAATCTAGGTATATTAAATTTATAAATCAAGTTTTACTATTTTTGGATAGTTTTAAGTAATTTTTTGGATTTTTAAACATAGTGACATTTATGTAGTCTGAGACTCAAAAATTACGGAAATGCCATTTAAAAAATAAAAAATACTTAAAACCATTCAAAAATGTTAAAACTTAGTTTATAGACTTAATATATATAAATTTACTTGCCTAAGAAAAAAAAATAAAAAAATAAAAAAATAAAAAATAAATGTTTTGGGCCGGACGCACGGAGGCTGCTGTGCATCCGGCTGCAAAAGATCAGGGCTCTACATTATTACATTCAGATACTACATTGTATAATACCAGCAAGCACAGCTGCCGCACACAGGATTCGAAGCCTCAGGTGTCGTGGCTTATCGAACGACATCGCTAAGTGGTCAAAAACAGGGGTTTTCACATCCGGTCGCCTAAGATCATTACTCTTTTTTATTTGGAATTCCATGTACAGTACTCGTTTATCTGAGAAGGAAATTAATAGTACTTCTTAACAGTACTTTTAAGCTACAATACTTTATTCTTTTGGCAACGACCTACCACATATAATGTAAGGGTGCAACATAAATGGGTTTATCCACTAACCCGTTTGCCCGACCCATTTAAAAATGGGTTAAGATTGGGTGTTTTTGCTAAATAGGTTGCAATCTAGTAACCTGCCAACTAGTTTAATTAGACAAATGGCTCATGAGTTGTCTGTTATCAACCCATCAACCTGTATGTAATCCATATAAGCTGCTTATGACTTGCTAACTTTGAATTTTTTTTTTTTGGTGTAGAAATTGTTGTAATTACTTGTTAGGGGTACGTTCAAAATGTTGAGAGTTGGACCAACTACATTTACTTCTATGATTATTTTGTTTCTAAACTATTAGTCTTTTTTAGTCTTTAGGAGTCTTAAGTTTGTTTGTTTCATATAGTTATTAATAGATCAGTTTTCTGACAACTTGTTTACATCCTACATAGATAGCCCATTAACAATTTGCTAATCTCTTAAATAAAAAGTTATAAATGAATTAGATTTGATATTTTATAAATGAGTTAATAAACAGATTAAAGTTGAAATTTTATAAATGAGTTAAGATTAAGTCCATACTTTCACATGCTCAACTTGATTTGGCGGGCAATTTTCACCATTGCTTTCAAAGAATGAAGAAGTATTCTATACAGAATTTAAATATGTATTTAATAAACTAAAAAGCAAAAAAATTTTACTACATACTTTTTGGTATAATACCCTAGTTTTCAATAATTTATACTCATACCGCCATATTTTTCAATTCTTTCAGTCATTCTACCACACAACTACCCTTTCCTGCTAGTCATTATCATATTTTATCACATCCCTTCCTCACATTTGAAAAAAAAAAAATTATTTTCGCAACAACTTTTCAAGCAGCATACTTCTAAACCACTGTTACCAAAACCTTTAAAATTGCATCCTTTATAATGTCCCACTCAATCAGTAGACTTCTAAACCACTGCCCGCTAAAATGACTTAGTAATCGCTTTGGTCAACAACCGAACAACAAAGAGGTGCAATGATGCATGCAATCAAAGTAACCTCAGTCCCCTGAAAATGTCTTCGAAAACTCAGAACCAATTTCAATTTCTAGCGTCGGACTCTTGCCTTTGAGAGAAAATGCACAACATGTTGGGTTGGGTTTCCTCCGAATGTGGAGATGGCCCAAAGGATTTTTTAGTAATTTCACAGCACATATAAAAGGGTTAAGACAACCCTAGTCATAAAAAAAATAATAAAAAATAAGAGTGATCGGTGGTGTGTAAAAGAAGAGTAGAGGTCCAGAAATCTTCAGGGGGCTGATCAGAGATCGATTCACCCTTGGATTGAGCTCAAACTTTGCGGGCGTGTTCACCACACAAGAATCTGTATTTTGGATGGTGGAATTATCAATTGGAGCTCCCTGTTGTGACTTTTGCTGTTTCAAACAGAGCTCAATAGAAACAGGGAGGTGTCAAGCAGTTTTCTTCAAAGAGAGATATCTCTTTCATCTACCGTTCAATTGAGCAGATTTTTGGACAGACCTTCTTCACTCGTGGTTCTACAATCTAACTGTTGGGATCGTTGAACGGGAATCTCAGGAGAGAGATACACACCTAGAACAGAGGATTTGAGTTTGTGTAATCCTAACTCTCTTGTTCTTCTTGTTGATTCTACATGTGTTGCCAAGATTAGTTAATCTTGAGATTGCTCTGTTATATGCCTCTAGCTTAGCTAGAGAGAACATTGTATATTCACATTATATTTTGATAGTGGAGGTTTCGGAGGACCCATGGTTTTTACTCCTCAAGTCGGGGAGGTTTTCCACATAAAAATTCCTGATGTTCTTGTGATTGTGATTGAACTTGTGGTTGTGTTTGAACTTGTGGTTGTGTTTATTGCTGCCCTATTTAATTGCTTCCTATTAGGTTCACACAAGAGAGGATAAATATTATTTATTGTTGTTAGAAGAGGTTTTATCCCAACACAACAGTCAGCAAGAGCGCTTTTGTGATACATTATCTTAGAAGAAAAAAGACAACTTAGTCTTCTGTGACTGCCTCCAAAAGCTTAGAAGCATTCTTCAATCTCTAATGGTGCAGCTGATAAGGCAAAAAATACTTTTGTTCCCTAGAATACCTTTCAAATTCAATTGCAAAATAAGTCCCCTCATGTTAATTATGTAAGAGTCATTATGTTTAAGAAATTATATAAGTCCCCTCGTTGTTGGGGGTAGAGATAGAAATAAAATGAAAAATTAAGAAAAGTGAGAAAAGATGCAAACCAACATAGGTTTTCCTCCAAGCACGTTATAGATGTTGCTTTCCCTAAAATAATATTTGCACTCTCATAGCAATTTAAGATTATAACAATTTGCTCTCGAGATACAAAAAAAGTAACCCAATTCAGAATGCAAAACAATCTCTCTTCTAGATATTAAACACTTGAAATGGAAAGGAACTTAGTGAAGTTGAAACATCAAACCAATCACAACTGATAACTCTTTGTTTTTTTTTTTTTTTTTATATAACATATAGCAAGGACTTCTTGCAAATGGCTTGCACACTTTTACAATAACATGATGTAGTGTGTGTGTGTATATATATATATATATAATATCGAATAAACAATGATATAATTTGTGGGTTTTTTTGCATTAATTTACTAGGTAATTATTGGTTGTTTATGCGAATTTGTATTAAAATATAACTTTGCAACATTTGTGCATTAAACATTAATTTCAAATTATCGGAATGATTTTGTGATATTTTTGCTTGAAATTAAAAATATTTATTGCAATAAATGGTCCTAGAATAATTTTAATACATTAACTGCCTGTTTATTAATTCGATAAATTTATAATATGAATATATATATTTTTGCAGGTTTGCGAAAAACAGTCGTGGGCCCACGAACAATCTCATATTTCCAATGGAATGCAATTTTTAGCATATCCATGCCAGAAATTCAGTCCATGATTTTCAAAGTTAAAGTTCGAAAACACTGAACTTGCCTTAAAGGCAATTGGTTCACATGGGGGCGTGCATGCCCACCTGTGGGGATTCGATTCCCGCTGTGAGCGACTTGCCATTGAGCAGCTAAGCTCTGGCAAAAAAAAAAAAGTCCAGCAGCAATACTTTCTTTATATTTTAAATTTGAATGAGAAAAGTTGCTGTAGGCAAGTGAGAACATTGAAGGCAAACCCATGTTGAAGTTGACAGGTTATCTTGAGCTAAATTTCTCAAAACACAAATAAGAAGGAATGACGAACTCGAGACTCTTTTCACCATACTTTTATGAATTTCATGAACCAGTGTCTTAGTGTTGCTTATCTGTGGGAAGCAGATGATTGGATGAATTGTATTTTCTTTTATTTCTTCAACATAGTAGATATTCACAATCAGTAGCGATTTGACAATGCAGGTAGCTAGGAGCTTGTGTGGTGAAAAATGTAGACAGCGAGGGTTGATGGGATTCAACATCAACTTGACAGGAAGGAATACACACACATACGTAGACACATTTTTTCAGACCAGGAATAAAATCTTATCATCCTCATTCTGCTACGATGGTGGACAAAAAATTACGACAGTAAGATTCTCTCATGAGTTTTCAGTTTAGCCTACCCAATGGTCTCCCCATCGGATAAATCAATTCATTGCTTAAAAAAGATAAAATTGTATTTTTGGGGGGATAATATTGATTTCATTAGAGAAACTTTATCGATAAATAAAAATAAAAATAATAGAAAAAAGGAAAAATGATAAATAAGAATAACAACATAAATAGACACGTTTAGTGCATGAAAAAATAGAAAACTAAGTATGGGTCCAATGCTATACATCCTGTTTTACCAAAGTGAATTAGTAGAACAGTCTAAATAAACCTTCCATCTTGATGATTTTTGTCAAATCCAATCTGTGCAATAGTTTTATCATCATGTATTTTGTTAAGAGAACAGTAATCATCTTTGTCCATGACTTGCATTATTTTCAAAATTAAGAATCATTTAAGAGTGATTTTAAAGCTATTAAAATTTATTTATTTATTATGAGAACTAACGAGTTCCCATCTAAACCTTCTACAAATATTTTAAATATTTTACCTTATGTAAAATGTGGATTTTATAGGATCTCGTGACATTATAAAATTTTATTGCATTGATTTTCTAAATTTACACGATTTTAGAAGATATGGCCAACACACAACTGTCGAAGATATGGCCAACACACAACTGTCGAGTTGGATTTAACATGAATCATCAAGATTGGATCGAAACTAGACTTCCAATCAATTCGCTTTGGTAGGGATGTAATAAGTTGGACCCACTAAAAATATATGAGTTATTATCATAGATAAACTGTCTTTGCGTAACGATCACATGTAGCTCGGTTTTTACTGAAGTAAAGAGTTGCTTTTTATATTTATTTTTTTTAAAGCTTAACTATTTATAACATTCTTCTATTTGTACATATTTGTTTGAGTTCCATTTCACTGCAGGCCGTTGCATTGAAGCATTGGTGCGACTAGTGCAAAACCCATTTTTTAATTTTTTTCAAATTTTTTTATAGTAATGTTAATCTAACTGTATTCAATCTAAAAAACCAAGTTATGTTATTTTTGAAGATGTGTGCATATATATATATATATATATTTGATTTTCAAAAATAAGGGCATTTCGGTCATTTAAAAATGACTTTTATTTTGTTTTTTAAGGGTGTGTTTGTTTGGGATATAAACATGTCAACTAAAACTTTTCACTTTTCATAACTACTCTATTTTTTAATTATTTTTTCACATTTTTCTATACAAACTACCCTACTTTTCAATCATTTCTACACAACTATCTATACAAATAACCTATTTATTTTAACTTTATTCTCTTTATTTCTCATCATTACTCCTATTATATCACATCATTTTTTATCAATATGACAACTTCTATCTCAAAAACTTTTCATCAAAAGTTTTACCCCCAACCAAACACACCCTAAATAAAAATATATTCATATTTTTCAAAAGATAAAACTTAATATATAAGTTAAATATAATTCAATTAATAGTTTTATAAAAAAAATTTAAAATGAAAAATGGGTTTTGCACCCAATTCAACAAGTTTTTCAATGCAGCTGGGTGTTTTGAATCGAAAATCTATTTATGCTGCTAAAACAAATTTTGATTGAATACTTGAAGGTCGTGTTTGACAATGAAGAAAAAATGTCAGTATAAAACTCTTCACTCTTTATAATTATTATTTTTAATCATTTTTTCATATTTGTCAATGCAATTATTCTCCTTTTCAATCATTTCTACACAACTACACACACAACTAAACTATTTATTTTAACTTTATTATGTTTACTCTTCATTATTATCACTATCATATTATATCTTTTTCTATCAATTCAATCATCCAATTAGCTGAAATGAAGTGAAAATCATATACAAACTACTTTTTATAAAAGAAAAATAAATTTCTAATTCAAATAGCTGAAACTAAAAAATAAATAGAATAATATAAATAAATTTTAATAGTTAAGTAGACAATCTATCAAATTGATCAAGTTGAACTTTATTTTGTACTCTTGATGGCCCCATCAACCACTGTAATTTATTTACTTATGAATATCAAATTGAATTCTTATTCCTTAATCTTAACTTTCCACAAAATTGATCTTTTTTTTTACCTGTTGGTGAATTCATCAAGAACCCTAGGTTCTATATTCTTACGTTCTAAAATGAATATCCAATTTAAATCTCTAGTCAAGACCATCTTAAAGTTGTTCTTTGTTTTGACCTCTCGATGAATTATAAGATCTTGATTTTGCTTATTCTCTAAAATAATTTCCATCACTGATTCCATTTTTTTAAAATTTAGGATCTGTTTAATGTGAGTTTTTTTTTAAAAAAAAAGCACTTTCCCACTCTTTTCTACACATTTTGATATGATTTAACAACTTAATTATTTAATTACCCTAATTTGTCTAGTATTATTTTTCATACCAATCATTTTTTCCTCATCTTTTTTTTTATACCACTGCTCTATCTATTTTATCTTTGTTTTGTTAATCCTAATCATCACCCCATCATATCACACCACTTCATCACTTCTTCAAAAAATTTCTCACTTTTTAAATTAAAATTTATAACTCATACTAAATGGACTCTTGATTAAAAAATTTGAGAACTATTGGCCCACCTTTCAGCCTACTGTTCTTCATAAAAATGTGCAAATTTTTTTTTTCTGTTCATCAGCCTTAGTTGGGCACGAACAAAAACACTAGGAATCCTCATGGGTTGGAAAATGAGATGCTGGTTAACTCTTGCTAGCTAAGGAATTGAGAAGTCCGTTGCATCTATGCCTAGGAATGGGTTGATCATGAATCGCGCAGGCATTGTGCTCATCACGTTTTTTCCATTATAGCATACCAAAAGATGAGAGGGAAGAATTTGCAAGACACTAGGGCACTGGGCATTGGCATGCTTTCTGGAGCTTACCTGCAAGAAAGAATTGTGTCGGATGCAATATCTCCAATCTGTCATGAAACGTTCGCTACATGTTCAAGTTGAAGGCTTTTGAAAGCAAAGATCACCACCCAAAACGATGATTACAAGGAGACTTTGATAACTTGTTGTCACTAGAAGGCTGTGGCTTTCGTTTGTGTAGACTTGTGGTGCTGGACTAGGTTTATTGGTTGATCAGAAAATCTTGTAAATCACTAGTTGCCCTTAGGTATTGTAGTGTAAATTGGATCACCTGTTAGAATTCATGTAATGCGGAAGCGTACCTGAATCCATGTGTGTGTAGATTTCACCTGTAGACCGAGCAGAGTACGAGGTCTTCTCCCTCAACACTTCTCCTTGTGATACTAGCGGTAGATGGGCACCACTTGTGATGTGTACACGTGTGAGAGAGAGACCTAGACTCCTCTTTATATAGAGCTCTTCCCATCATGACTCTTAGTAGAAGTGTAGTTCTACCTGAACTCGGATTGCGTACGTATCTCGTATACGATGGGTTTTCTTTAAATCTAAGACTTATTATTTAATTAGGACACCTTATAGGAGTATAATTCTAACATTCTCCCACTTGGCCTAATTAAAATAAAAATTAAGAAAGAAAAGAAAAATTATACTTAAAATACAATCCTTGGATTTAACATTTGAAAAAATTACCGGACGAGTGTACTCATTTGAAAAAATATGCCCAGTCATTACATATGCAATCCAACTTTAATACTTAAGTTAAGAAAATTTGTCAACATGGATCATGGCGGTTATATGCAATATAAACATACTTCCTTCCATGCATCACGATATTAACAAACTTACTTAACTAAGTTCTTAATGGCAGATTTACAATTATGTGATTTTAATGTCCCACATTAATATCAAATAGATAAAATCTTTTGTTTCCAAATCACATAAAATTGTCAACAAAATATCATAATGAAACAAAAGAAAATAATCATCCAACATGAGATCTCAAAATGTATCGATTACATCAATAATTGTCCCACATAACAAGACCCATATTTCTTACATGTTCAGAGAAGACCTTAGGCGCCAGGGCCTTAGTCATGGGATCAGCAATCATGTCAGTAGTACTAACAAAACTAATTAATATCAGATGATCATTAATCCTTTCTTGTACTGACATAAACTTAGCATCAATATGCTTGTTAGCGCCAGTAATTTTTCTATAATTGGAGAAGCTAATCGCTGATGAATTGTCACAACTGATTCTCAGAGGTCTAGAGATAGAATCCATAATTTTAAGCTCTGAGATAAATTTCCTCAGCCAAAGTGCATGTGAGGATGCTTCATGACAACCGAGAAATTTAGCTTCCATGATAGAGTCAACTACACAATTTTGTCTCTCACTCTTCCATGAAACTGCTCTACCGGCTAATAAGAAAACATAGCCTGATGTGGATCTTCTGCTGTCTGTACAACCAGCATAATCTGAATCTGTGTAACCGATCACTTCTAATTGATTAGTTTTTGCATATGTGAGCTCATAATCTTTAGTTCCTTGGAGATATCGCATTACTTTCTTTACTATTTTCCAATGTTCCATTCCTGGATTGCTTTGATATCTTCCAAGTAATCCCATTGCATAACTAATGTCAGGACGTGTGCAAACTTGCGCATACATCATGCTCCCAAGAGCAGAAGCATATGGGATGGACTTCATTTCTTGTTTCTCAATCTCATTTTGTGGACACTGATACAAACCATATTTTTGACCTTTAAAGATTGACACTTCACGTGATGAGCAATTGGACATTTGGAATTTTTCTAAAATTTTATTGATATATGCCCTCTGTGATAACCCTAAAAGTCTTTTAGGCCTATTTCGATGGACCTCAATTCCTATGACACATGATGCCTCACCCATATCTTTCATATCAAAATGTTCAGAAATGAAACTTTTAGTGTTATGTAAAAGACCTAAATCATTAGTAGCAAGCAAAATATCATCTACATATAGAATCAGAAATATAAACTTGCTCTCACTCAACTTTAAATATATACATTGGTCACTAATATTTTCTGTAAATTCAAAGGAAGTGATAATTTTGTTGAACTTTGAATACCACTGTCGGGAAGCTTGTTTAAGTCCATATATAGATTTCTTTAATTTGCATACTAATCTATCCTTTCCTTCCATTTCAAATCCTTCAGGCTGTACATGTACACCTCCTCTTCTAAATCCTCATTCAGGAATGTCGTCTTTACATCTATTTGGTGTAACTCTAAGTCAAAGTAAGCTACTAATGCCATAATAATTCTGAATGAGTCTTTTCTAGAGACTGGTGAAAATGTCTCCTTATAATCAATGCCTTCTATTTGTGTGAATCCTTTGGCAACAAGTCTGTCTTTATACCTTTCTACATTACCCTTAGGGTCCCGTTTGGTTTTGAATATCCATTTACAACCAACAGGTTTGCTCCCTTTAGGCAACGTAACAAGATCCCAAACTTTGTTTTGAAACATGGATTCTAATTCATCTTTCATAGTATTGATCAATAATTTAGACTTTTCACTATTAATGGCTTCTTTGAATGTCAATTGATCATTTTCAATACAAGGATCATCAATATATTATTCCAAATATATAATGTAGTCATCTGAAATAGCAGGTCTCCTTATTCTATTAGACCTTTTTGGCTCATTAATATGTTCTACATTATCATATTGATGAATGTCATTTGGAATTGAGATCGATTCATTATTAGTCTCTTCCGTGGGCTGCACAACAATTTCTGGTTGTTGATCTGTCATGTTATGATCAACAATCTCAGTTCTTGCATCTATTAGTGATGAACTAGAGAAAAGATCTCTAATTTCCTCAAATTCCACATTTCGTGGAGTTGTGCTCCCACTATTTTCGTCGTTCTCAATGAATCGAGCTGTTCCGGTCTCAATGATCCTAGTATTATGAGACAGATTGTAAAATCTATACCCTTTAGACCATTCTGGATACCCAATAAAGAAACAACTAATAGTTCTTGGGTCCAATTTCTTTTCTTGTGGGTTGTGTATCTTTGCTTCTGCTTGACAACCCCAAATATGCGTATGTCTCAAACTGGGTTTTCTGTCTGTCCATAACTCAAATGGAGTTTTAGGAACAGCTTTACTGGGAACTCTGTTGAGGATATACATAGCAGTTTTCAAGGCTTCACTCAACAAGAATAAGGGTAAGGATGAGTTGCTAATCATACTTCTCACTATATCCATAAGAGTACGATTTCTCCTTTCTGTAACACCATTTTGTTGGGGAGTTTCGGGCATCGTGTATTGAGGTTCAATACCATTTTCTTCTAGAAATTTAGCAAATGGACCAGGGATTCGACCTAATTGACCATGTTTACCATAATATTCACCGTCCCTGTCAGATCTCACAACTTTAATTTTCCTATCCAATTTTTTTTGACTAATTCTTTGAATATTTTAAAAGCATTCAAAGAATCAGACTTTTCATGTAATAGGCAAATAAAACCATAACGTGAGAAATCATCAATAAACGTGATAAAGTACTTTTCACCTCCAATACATCATGAGAATGGACCACAAATATCGGCGTGGATCAATTCTAAAAGTCCATTGCTTCTTGTGGCACTATTTTTCCGAGTTTTGGTTTATTTTCCTTTAATACAATCGATACATATGCCAAAATCAGTAAAATCTAGAGTAGGTAATATCCCGTCTTTTACTAATCTTAGCATCCTTTCTTTCGATATGCGACACAACCTTTTATGCTACAATGTGGAGGAATTTTCATCAATCATACCACGTTTATTACCAGCACATACATTTATGGTAGATGAACGATTAATAAATCAACAATCTGCACTTATTTGATATAAACCATTAAACAATGTTCCAGTTCCAACTAAAATAGAATCTTTAAATAAAGAAAACTTTGAGTTTGCAAAACTGAAAGAATAACCCATTACATCAAGTTTTGGCAAAGAAATTAAATTTCTAGAAATGGACGGAACATAGAAAACATCATGCAGTTCTAAAAAATGCCCTGTGTCAAGGCGAAGCCTGCAATTTCCTACTGCTTTAACTTTAGACTTGGTCAAATTGCCCATTAAAATAGATGACTCATGCGGTTTTGGGTTGCAGGTTGAATGGAATGCTTGCAAAGAGTTTGAAACATGGATAGCAGCACTAAAGTCAATACACCATAAATTAGAGGATACATTTATGAAATTGATTTCAAGGCAAACATGTACGTAATTGTTACCTTTCTTTTCGAACCAACTCTTCCACTTGAGACAATCTTTCTTAAAATGTCCTTTTTTTTACAGAAATGACATTTCTCAGAGGACTTTTTCAATCCATCCTCTAAGCCTTTCTTTAATGGGAATTTATTCTTCCTTTTTCCTTTCTTTGACTTGTACTGCTTAGAAGTTGATGTGAAATAGATAGCCATTGATCCATCCTGCTTTAATCTCTCTTTCTCTCGTACACACATGGATATTAATTCATTTAAAGTCCATTTCTCCTTTTATGTGTTATAGGAGATTTTGAATTGTGAAAATTGAGATGGAAGAGAGTTTAAGACAAATATGACTAGGAAAGAGTCAGAGATTTTCATCCCTAGTTCATTAAGTTTTCCAGCTATATTTGACATTTCCATTATGTGCTTTCGCACTTTACAAATGACATCATATTTTATTGAAGTCAATTTGTTAGTGAGCATTTCAGCCAATGCTTTATCTGACCCACTGAATTTTTCCTTAATTGAGTCAAGATAATTTTTGGCACTTTCATTTTCAGGGTCAGAAATTGAGCCCCTGATATTCCTTTCTATTGTACTCTTTATAATCATAAGAGACAACCTGTTGGAACGCTCCCATTTATCAAATTGAATCTTTTGACTATCAGTACTTTTAGGCGTTAAGTCATTAGGTTTTGCAACACGAAGGGCTAAATCTATATCCAAACATCCTAAGATAATAAGTAATTGCTTATGCCAATCAGAATAATTTGATCAATTCAGTGTCGGGATATTAGACAGATGAGATTGAAGAACAGGAGCCATAGCTGTAACAAAGGGTGATTAAGCTTACGTTACCATTATGATTCAGATAAAATATTATGTAACAATTTCATTAATATTAATCATAGCTAAAATTTTAAATTTAATCACATAAGCAATAATGCATGATTATATTCAATAATGCTATGATAAACAATAATATTCAATAATTAATTATGAATACACAAAGTCAAGAAATTCCCACCTTCGGGTGGAAAATTTTCCGCGTTTATGCAATTCTAGTTAACTATTGATAAATATTAAATTATAGCTACCTTCGGGTAGAACTATAATATAATATTCTCTAATAATGAAATTTCTATGATGAGAAAAAAATCATGTTATTCTCTCTTTATTTAATAAATTTGATTAATTAAACATCTTAGACCCTTTAGGGCAACAAAAGACATAAAGATGAACAATATTTATTAAACATAAATTGAATAATGACAATTAATTGCAATAAACAATAATATTCTCTCCATTTATTTAATAATTTTTGAAAATTTATTTTAGACCCTTTGGGGCAACTAGAAATACACAATCAAAATTATTAATATAAATTATAGAGTTTCATATATATATATATGAATAATTCAATAATAATGATTAATAAATTTATTTTGTGCGATTAAATTTTATATTATTTCTTTTGGTCAGCCGGGTAAGTGAGGTGGGGCATGGGAGGCTCTCCTGTATAGCAGAGACCTAATTAAATAACCACGTGATCTTCTTCAATAACTCTTGCCTAGACACCAACCTCCAGTCATGTCATGGAATGTAATCTCACTATAAAATTTATTAATCATAACTTATATAATTATTCATATATATATATATATACATTGCATGCTTAACATTAACTGAAAAGCAATAAATCATAAATAAATTGTTAATCAGGCATTTATAAACTAATCACATGAATTAATTGCACATATAATTCAAAAAACATTTGCATGTATTTGCATAAATATCCAAAAGATCATATTTATAGACCTATTTAGCTTAATCAGATCCTTCCATTAGATCCAGAATGTCCAAAAACATAAAAAACGACTATTGGATCATCCAATTTAGATAATAAGACCAAGAATTATATTAATTTATGTATGGACGGTTTATAATAGGCCACGTGTCCTTTTCTGTTATAACGGGCTGTTGGGTTTGGGCCTGGACAATTAGTAGGTTGCCCGCATGGGCCTGAGAAGTTGACCCGCCCAAGTGCAATGGGCTTTCTGAAATAGGCCAATCGTCTGGGCCTAGATTGTTTTGGGCTCGCAGAATATGGGCTGGGTCTGGTAGGTAGACTTGGAAAAGCCCAAACCCGGTTTAAGAAGGTAGAAACCTAATCTGTAATAAAAAAATAGCCAGGGGTTTATTTGTAAATTTTTGTCCAGGGTTTATTTGCAAAATTCCCTTCCATCTTCTTCTAGAGCCGGAAACCCTAGCTCTTATCCTGCTCAGCCATGCCGCCCAAACCCATCTGGCTGCCGATC
Source organism: Annona cherimola (assembly GCA_030490835.1). Lineage (NCBI taxonomy): Eukaryota > Viridiplantae > Streptophyta > Magnoliopsida > Magnoliales > Annonaceae > Annona > Annona cherimola. Next base: position 28,365,958 of record CM059971.1, on the reverse strand, counting down.
GCCCGCCGCTGTCGTTGGCCGCCGACCGCTTGCTGCTGCCCCGGCCGTTCGCCGCCCAGCCAATCGCCGCCTGCTGCTCGCCGTCGTCCGCTGCTTCAGGTGCGTCTTCTCCGGCTCCGGGTTCTCCAGCTGTGGCAGTCTGTTGGACGCTGTGTCCCAATGTCGTAGATCGCCGTGTCTTCTCCGACAGCCACGTCAAGCAAGCAGCAGCCGTTCAGGTCATCTCCAGCGCCTCCAACATCTCCAACGTCGGTGCCTACAGCGTCTCCACCGGCAGCATCTTCCGGCAGCAGATCCACCAGTAGCAGCAGCCATCCGGGGTTCCTCCGCCCCTGACCGTTCTCCGTTCAGTTCCGGGTAGGTGTCCAGCCGGAAATGACAGCGGCTTCCATCAGCGACCATCATCTTCTCGCAGCAACAACGGCGGGTTTTGAATCGCGGCAGCGGCAGTGGGTCTGATCGCGGCAGCGAGGTATGTTCCGTCCCCTTTTTATTTTTATTTTTATTATTTTATTTAACAGATTAATGGGTCCGATGAACCATAAAATTATTTTCTGTTTTAGAAAACCCATCCAAAATCCCTTTTCACAATAAAGGAGTTGGAATCCATATATTATTATTATATTAGATTAGCACAAATCAATAATGAATATTCTAATCCAATAATGAATATTTCAAGGATAAAAAATCCACCACTGAATCCATGTGCCGTATAACATGATCAAAATATACAGTGGCAGTGATATGGCATGATAAAAAAATAATCAAGTAATTAATCTGTAAGAACATAAATAATTTCACGGATAAATTTTCATACAGATTATGGGTGGAATCTATTATACCCAAAATCGAAACTTGTGCTCTGATACCACATGTTGGAAATCATGTGATGCGGAAGCGTATCTGTATCCATATGTGTGTAGATTCCACCTGTAGACTAAGCAGAGTACGAGGTCTTCTCCCTCAACACTTCTCCCTGTGATACTAGCGGTAGATGGGCACCATTTGTGATGTGTACACGTGTGAGAGAAGGACCTAGATTCCTCTTTATATAGAGTCCTTCCCATCATGACTCTTAGTAGAAGTGTAGTTCTATCTGAACTCGGATTGCGTACGTATCTCAGATACGATGAGTTTTCTTTAAATCCAAGACTTATTATTTAATTAGGACACCTTATAAGAGTATAATTCTAACATCACCAACCAAAGATATAATTAGGAAACTGCAAGGAAATTTTTTTTTCTAGTAAGTTATTAAATGTTAAAAAAAGAAGACACATATAAAGCGTGGTTGAAAAGCCAAATTTTATGAAACAACATAAGGTTGAATTTGGGATGCATGGGGCTTACTATTTTGGCTGGAGTTTATTGGCTGATGGATGATAAGCAGCTTAATTTGAATAAGCACAGATTGTTGGACGTGTTTGAAATTAATAGCCTAAATTGAAAGTTTCATGCGATACAAATGAATTTCGAGATGCCAAAATAATGAAGAAAAGATCAATTGCCCTTGAAGACATAATGTCAAAGTTATATTCCGTTTAGTTGCATAGATTTACTCAATGAAAGACACCAAATAATGATTTTGGGCATGTCTTTTTGTAATTCGGTTGGATTAATGATTTCTAAAAAGGTCTTCTCGCATTTCTTACCTCCCTAAAATTTTCAATTTCCTCATAACTATTGATTTTTCATATTACCCCTACTAACGAAAATATTTCGGAAAATGGTTGCTTTGACTATGATTGTTGGGATTCCTATTGAAATCTGAAGTTTAATGTGTATCTCCTCATTATCAACTTTGACTAGATTTTGCGGCTTATCAGACACGATTAGTTTTATGCATAGGTACTTTGGAACTATGCCCTGTCTAATATTGATGGCTAATGGGCCAGGTCATTGAGATAGACCTCTAGAAGTGGAGAACTCTGGATAAATTCAAGGATGTTCGTCTTGCAAAAATCTCTAATTTTCAGATTTGTCTTTATGATCTGACCACTGGCCATCAAAATTAGGTCAGATATAATTTAAGGATACTTAACCATTACATTTCTCTATTCATGTTTAGGTGGATATCGTAAAACTTTGACTTCCATGATGGAGGCATGTGTAAATAAATAGCTGTTTCTATAAATCTCTAAATCAATAGTCCCAACATTGTATGGCCAGATCAAGTAAAGATGGGCCCAATGTTATTTACATGCATATCTCAAGTAAAGATGGGCCCAGTGTTATTTACATCCATAGCCTTGGCAGTGGACTGCATAAATCTACTTTTTTTTCTTGTTGGGAAAAAGACCTTATAAATATTCATACTTGTATTTTCACATGTATTTTGGAATTTCTCAAAATAACACTTTTAGTTTCAAACCTTCATAGAATGAACTCTGTAATTGATGTATATGAAGTAGCATACAGATCTAATGCAACTGGCTGCACTAACATGATGGTGCAACCAGTTGTTTTTTCTATTTAAAACCATTTTTTTGCATATAAACTATTTATATTATTCATCCACATGTATTTTTCTATGATGCCAGAAGTCCATTGATTGGAAACTTATTGATTGTAAAAAATTAATATCATTTGAGAGATACATTTTGAAAATTGATATATAGCATAACTTACATTTTATTTTCTTTTTGAACGAATGCATAATTTTCATGTCGAATTCTAGATTAACGAGACTGTAGGTAGCATTTACTCTAAATGGTAATAATTCTGGATTATATTTCATATGTAAGTAATCTTTATTATTTTATCCTGGTTAATTGTATGTATGATTCAATTGATTTAATTGTACATAATATGGGCTTTGTTTTGCTTAGGTGTGTGTGCCCACGCCTAGCTTGTGCATCTTGCGGCCAATGTTTTGAAAACCGAACCGGACAATGAACTAGTTTTGTGATCGGTTCTCAGTTTTACCGGTTCAACCAGTGCAAACCGACGGTTAAACTGCAGTTGAACCAGAAAAACTAGTAAACCGAGACATGACTGGTTCATGGTTCGACCAGTCCAAAGAGCCCTTTGCACTTTGTTGCACCTGACACCTTAAATAACTAACCAATTATGCGTGTATGAAATGTCTAAACCTTTTCTTTTGTACATGCGTTGCAAATTCATCAGGCGGTGTTCGGGTGTAGTGCATGACCTTTGGATCAAATCACAGCACATTGGTTCTGGAAATAGGCCCAGCCAGTGCGGACAACTTCAGTTGACCTGTCATGTGCAACTTCCACAATTTCACCTCTTTCTCACATGTCGACAATTCTACCACTTAAGCCAGTCCAAAATCATTTTTTTTGTTTTTTAATAAACATGTTAATTTAGGTGTATTTAATTTATAAATTAAAATTTTATATTTCTGGAGATATATATTTTTTAGATTTTTGATGCGGGTATTTAATCATTTTCAACCTACGAAATTTACTAAAATATCTTTTTTTAAACAAAAGAAATTGAGTTCATAGATTAAATAAACCTAGAGTAACATGTTTATAAAATAAAAAAAATAAAAAAATGTTAGACAGTCGAATCTGCCCTCTTATGTAATTGAGAGTGGTCTAATGGACACATGAAACTGTGTGGCATCAACATTATAGGAATTTGACTGGAGTGTGAACTGGTCAAGCTACTCTTCCAACTAGTTAAAAATATTTTTTTTGACCGATAAAAATATTTTTTAATGTAGATTTAAATATTTAAAGAAATACCTTTGATACTTGAACTGGAGAACTTAGAAAATAGATTTAAATAATTACTTTAGAAAATAATTACTCTAACGACCTTGACATTTGAAAAAAATAAATTAAACACAAGTTATTTAAAGGTACCAGATCCACCCACCATCCGCCAACCATGAGCATTACTGTCTGGCCTTGCTTTTAAATGATTTCCATCTGCTTTTGTATCTCATCCCGGAAATTCCAGATATACTGTTTGGCTGGGATTCTTGAAGTTGCACAGTTGTAAAAATTGGCATAAAAGTGTGGTTTGCAGGAAGCTAGGAATCCTAGCTTTTGGTTTTGCATTCAATTGGGTAAATGCACAACAGGTGAAGCCAGGCCAAGCAGACCCCTATTGGACCTTACCAGTCAGGATCCATTTTCTAGTTATACCAGCCATTCTGATTTCATTTTCATAGCACTGGGTTGCGCAAATTTTGTGGCAATGATTCCACTCTACGAATGTTCTATTGTTAGGTTTGTCTTGTATTCTATTGGGATTGAGATTGCGTATCCTGCGTAGTTTAGTTATGAGATATTGAGATTGCGTAAGAGCCTAGAGAAATTCTATTTACAGGTGGATCAGTTAGGAATTCAATGAAACCTTGAGAGGTGTCCCATTGGAACGTAAGAAAGGGAGTTATCAGAGTATTTTTGTTTAGGGTGTGTGTGAGGTATTCAGAGAATACGTGTGAGGTATTCTATATGTTTCTTTGTAACTTATTTATTCTATTGGATTGTCTTTCTCCCGCGGTTTTTTCCTTTCTTGGTTTAAAGGGTTTTCCACATAAATCTTAGTGTCTTCTTGTGTTTGATGTTGTTGTTATTTTTTTGATCCTATTTTATTGTGTGTGCTTCCGCTATGATCCGTACCAACCCGAATCACGTTTCCTAACAAGTGGTATTAGAGCTAGGTTGTGGTTGTGATCGAGAAGTGATTTCGTGTTTGGATCAATTTTTTTTCATGTGCAAGATCAAGGTGTTGATTATTTTTGGAAGGTGTATGATTTTGTTGCTGCGAACTTAATGGGCACGCTGGTGGGTTTCGCAGATGGTGAAGCCGCAGTGCGGATTGTTGCCTCTATGGTCGTGTGACCTGGTGGTTGAAATTTGCTGGTTTGATGGTGGGTCTTTTGTCGGCGTCTAAGAAGGCAACAAGGAGAGGCGTGACATTGTATGGATAGTAGCGGAGAGGTGTCGGACGGTCGATGGTGGCGGCGTGTAGAAGGCAGGACAGCTATGCGAAGAGGCTTGCTGGTTGAGGCCTTTTTTGGTCTGAAGTTGAATTCTCCAGAGTCTGGTTTGAAGAAGAAAGAAGATGATGCTTGGTGCATTGAGATGCACTAAAAGCATACATGCATGTTTTAGACGTTTCTTTTGGTGTAGAAAAAGGCAATGTGATGTATATATGGTGCATAGGTGGTGCACCGAAGCATGTGCACTTGCAGCTTGATTGGATAATTTAGGAATCAATTTTGGATGATCCAAGTATGGATTTCTATATTTTTGGGTGCTCTAAACACAATGGTGAAGTTTGTTTAGGCAAATTTTGCTTCAATTATGTGGGATCTAACAGGTGGTTCAGATTAAGGTGGAGCAAGTGGACTTTACAGAGTTACAAATGTTCTGCATTGATGTGGAGATATGGGTGAGCTTCTTATGGGCGGTGTGGATCAAGAGGATGCTACATCGTTGGGTGTGATCAAGTTGGATCTCATAGATTGAGGTTATTCAGGAGGAATCAAGTTTGATCTATTTTGAAGCAATAACTCATTAGCAGATCTTTTGATGGTCTATATGCTAAGGATGCATAGAGAGCACATGGAGATAGACTGGGTTTTCCTAAATTCAGCAATGGACGGTAACTTTGAGATCCTGAGAATGCGTTGTCATTGGATCGTGGAAAGCCTAAGGAGTCCTGAGAATGTAATGGTTTTGGAAAATGGAATGCAGTTCATGTTGTTTATAGTTGATGCATAATTGAGTGCAAGATTGGTGCCCTGATGCAAGTTGAAGTGCAATGTTCGCAGAATTCAACCCAAGGTGGAGATTTGTTAGGTTTGTCTTGTATTCTGCTGGGATCAAGATTATGTATCTTGCATAGTTTAATTGTGGGAGACTGGGATTGCGTAAGAGCCTAGAGGAATTCTATTTATAGGTTGATTAGTTAGGAATTTAGTGGAACCTTGAGAGGTGTTCGGTTGGGATGTGAGAGACGAGCTTATCAGACTATTTTTGTTTAAGGTATGTGTAAGGCATCCATAGAAGATGTACGAGGTATTCTATGTGTATCTTTGTAATCTATTTATTCTAATGGATTAGTATTTCACTCTCATGGTTTTTTCCCTTCTTGGTTTGAAGGGTTTTCCACGTAAATCTTGACGTCTTTTTGTGTTTGATGTTGTTGTTATTTCTTTGATCATATTTTATTGTATGTGCTTCCACTGTGATCCGTATCTACCCAAATCACATTTCTTAACACATAAGTGCAGCAGCACTTATGAAACCCTTTGTGACAAAATTTAAAATGAAAAGAGAATTTTGTTGAGGATATTGCTTGTTTTATTTTAAGTCTTTTGTCTAATTGCAGGTTGCCAGCCTCTCTGGTCGATTTGAATTTTTCATCATTTTCATTCTCATCTTGGAATATTTTATTGAGGCATGGTTAAACATTTAATGCTTAGGCCCATCACCCTATGAGCTTTTAATTGGTGCTATTCAAAAACATATAAATTATTTTCATGCATATTTTCTCTTTAATTTCTGATCTTACAAACAAGCTTAATCATTTTCATGCAGGCCTGGCTTATATATTTCTGGGGAAGAGCGAAATCCCATAGCGTGGAAGAAGTTATAGTGGAAGATAGAGTTGCATTTTGGATCAGTTGTAGTGGCCAACCACCAACTTTGCATGATGCTGTTGATGGTATTTATACAATCTGCATGGCTAAAATTTCATTTGATAAAAATGCAATCATAATCCCTAAGAGCAATCTTAAGCTCAGGTGGGCCTAGCACTTTATGCAAGCCAAAAAATAAAACAAAACAAAATAAAACACACCAGTCAGTAGGCCCAGTAGGATTTTACTTGTTTTACCAATAGATAGAATATGAAATTATTAAATAATTTTTGGACATTTCGGGGCACTTAGAAAATTCTAGTTGGGATCAATTTCATCATAGTTCATAGCCCATTTGGCTAACTTTAAAACCTCTCCAAGTCTGTTCAAAATTTGACGACCCATCTATATGTACATAAAATAAGGCCAATTCAAGCAATTTAGGGTGTGTTTAGTAATGAATAAAACTTTTGATGAAAAATTTTGAGGAGTAAAAGTTGTCAAATGATGTGATATGATAGGGGTAATGATAAGTAGTAAAGAGAATAAAGTTAAAATAGATAGGTTAGTTGTGTGGATAGTTGTGTAGAAATGATTGAAAAGTAGGGTAGTTATATAGGAAAATGTGAAAAAATAATTAAAAAATATGATAGTGATGGAGAGTGAAAAGTTTTAGATTGAAAAGTTTTAAGTTGACATTTTTTATGGATTGCCAAACGCGCCCTTATTGTAGGATTATTTATAGTCATATTTTTTTTAAAGATTCTATTATGTCGTACCTTTAAACACTTATGTGTGTTAAAAATACTGAATGTTGGTAGTATTTTTTATATTAGATTGTAGGGTGTAATTATTTTTTGTGATGCCACCGACCTAGGTATAGTGAATCAAAGATAATATTATTATCTCTGCTTATTTCTTTTTCACATTTACTTTTTACAACCTAATCAGCACCATGAATTCATTTTCTTCGAAAATTCATTTTCCAATGCTTAATTTGACATGTATTTGTCATTATGATCTTGCATTTTTCCCCGTAACCTCATCTATTTTAATCTTATTCATTATGGCTAACATTATCCTTGACAATTTTTTCACTCCATTCAATTAACTTCTATTCTACCAACCGAGCCATGCTCGGTTGGTCACCGGCTGCTTGTCAGGAGCGTTCGCAAGCGTTGGTGCGGGTTTGAATCCCGTTTCGGGATTTCGGCCAAAGATGGGTAGTGGGAGCAATGGTCTCCCAGTTGGTTGTTGGAAGCTGTGTCTTCCTAATTCTTTGGTGGAGCTGTGTCTCCAGATTTCTTTGAGGGAGTTGTGTGTATCTCCATATTTGCAAGAATGTCTCAGATCTTCAGTATAATATGTGTTGAGATGTATGTAAATATATACCATAAAAAAATTTAACTTCTATTCAATTCCATGGTGCCAATCAGGCCATTAATCTTATTTTTGCTAAAAGTCCTTGATTTGAAAATCCCGTAGTAAGCCATAGTTTTCGCACTTTATACATTGGCATGATGATTTCATTAATTTCAGGATTGTCCTACACTAGACTTGTTAGAAATACTGTCAAACAAACTTAGCTTGAGGTTTGACTCTGGTATTGAAATGTTACTGATACTGTGATTTTTTAATTTTTCTTTTCTTTTCTTGAAAATCTTACTTTGCAGAATGTTTCCAATCATTTAATCCATTGCAATTGTATAAATTTTTGTGTATCCCCTCAATTTGTAATGAGAAATGCCTGAGTCCACCATCTTCTGTTCCGACTCCTAATAGTCTATTCAAACTGTAAAACTAATTTACAGCTATGAGCAAACTGTGGAATCAGGTTGGGTTTAACCACGACATGGCTAACCGAATCTAGTTTTATGTACTGTTAAGGTTGAATAAATTTTCCAGCAACCACATTCGTTCCTCTAATTATGTAACGCCCCCACCTATGACATATTTATACATAAGTTTGTCATTTCATGTAGAACCCGGTCTTTAAAAAAAAAATGCTGCTGCATGTGCACCACGTTTTTGGTGCACGTGCAGAGCACCAAATAAATAAGGGGTGTAAAAAGGAGAGAGCTCGAGCAGGCTCTCGAAACAGAGCCGAAACAAAAAAAAAAACGGAAAGGAGAAAGAGGAAGAAAGAAGAAGAAGAAAGGAAGAAAGAGAAGGAGAAGGAAGAAGAGAGGGGAGGGGAGCTTGCATCCACGCCGCAGGCCACGTCACTGTTCACGCCGCCGTCGCCGCCGGGTCGCCGGAGGTAAGGAAGAAACGATTAATTTTGTTGGGTTTTTCATTTTTCATCCCAAATCATGCAATAAACATAGAGGTTTTGCTAAAATACCTTAGATAAACATGTATGGAAGTAAATTATATCAATTTGAGTAGTAGATTTGAGTATTTAAGGATCCAAGAGTTGAAATGGGTAGGATTTTAATTTTATTTCCAAGAAAATAGTAGGAAAATCATGGGGCTTTTGATAAACTCGTGAATAGGAGTATATTTGGAACCAAATCATGGAAATGGAAGGTTAAAAATCAAGCCAAGTGTGAAATCAAAAATTCAAGAGAGGGTATATCCAATTTTCTTGTTCCAAATCATGATATAGTAGTTGCAAATGCTATTAGGATGTATTAGTTACAAATTAATATGCCCAATTTTAGGTAAAAAGGAGAAAAATTAGAATTTTTCGTGACCCGTGGAAATTGGGCAGCCCCAAAAATGTGGGTAAAACATGGGGCTTTTGGAGTATTTGATTTGAACAGTATTTATAGATAAATTTTAAAATATTTGGAGTGTTAAAAATATAAAAGAAAAATTTATGGAAAGGTTATGCTAGGTTGTGGGTAGGGTACGGGTGTTGGAAATTTATGTGAAATTAGTGGGTAACGAATTCACACAGCATAAAAATGATTGATAAATTTTAATGCCTACATATGTATTTTAAGTAGACACTTAATGAAAAATTAATTAATTATTATTAGCTTTCAAGTCAATGTATCCGTAGTCATTAAAATTAGAATGCAATATATGGTAATTTAAGTCAATGCTTAGCCAAAATTACTAATTTTGATAGGAAAAGGAAAAGAGAAGGTGCAAGATACAACTTGAGACTGTAAGGTAAGCAAGCTTTTCAAATTCAATGATTTATTGTGATCAAGTGACTATTTTGTTATTTATTTTGGAAAAAAGATGTTTGCAATAAATGTTCATGTCATGTATTTATTTATTTCCCTAGAAATATGTGCAAACCAAGTTATTTCCATAGGTATTTTAATAAATTTTTATGCAAACATTAAACAAATCTTTGGGAATGGTCATTACCATATTTTCCCCTTACATATGCATTTATCGTATTAAGGCATGTTTCAGGTTTGATTTTGGAAACGATCCTTTTTTATGATTAACCAAGCAAACCTTTTTATGACATAAATGCACTTGACCATTTGTGTGGATGCGACTCATGCATGAGAATAAATGAAAGGTTTCGCCAAGGTTGTAATCGGACAGGCAGTCCATCCTTGACGTTGCCTAGTCGGTGTGCCCGACGTATGAGTGTAAGTGATCACTTGATAAGTGTCACTTACCAAAGAAAAAAAAAGGGGGATTATGTCATTGAATAATGCATGTCGTGATTGCATTTTATCTTCATGCATACATGATATCTTGTGAAGATGTTCGTGTTTTCTTTTAAAAAAAGAAATACGCTTGCTTACTGGGTTCTTTGAACTCACCGATTTTACTAAACAGTTGCAGAATGTATTGACTTCAAGAGCTATGGAGACTTCACTGGGTAGAAGGGCGGTGAAGTGAGGAGTCATGTGAGACTCTTTGGGATATTTGACTCATTTTGTAATATGTTAAACTATAGAAGTGCTAGAGTTTCCTTAGGTTTGTGAAACATGCGTACAAAAATATATATATATATATATGCATATATTTTGCATGTATGGTGTGAAAGATACTTGTAATATTAATTCTTTTATATTGTGTGAATTGTATGAATATATGTATTGTATGGGATGAAAAATATGGGAGTATGGAAAGTATGATATGATTTCGATGATGATGTGAAGAAATGAGTTGTTTGTATTTATGATGTGAAGAAATGGGTTGTTTGTGTTTATGATGTGAAGAAATGGGTTGTTTGTGCTTATGATGTGAAGAAATGGATTGTTTGTATATATGTTGTGAAGAAAATGAGTTGTTTGTGATTATGATGAATGTAATACAGGTTATTTTTGATGTAAAAGATTATATGGTGAATGTTTGTATTTAGGAAATGTCCTAGTTACAGACGGAATGCTGCCGAAATTTTTATAGGTATGTATAAAAAAAAAAATTTAGAACACTTTATTTTATCTTAGTGCATAAATGTAAGTTAAAGTATAGATTTCACCACTTTTTAAAAGATCCTTGGCATGAAATCCTATGACAAACTTATGTATAAATATGTCATAGGTCGGGGCGTTACATTTCATGCCGGGAATCTTTTGAAAAGTGGTGAAGTCCATAATTTAACTTACATTTATACACTAAACAAAAATAAAGTGATCTAAATTTTTTTATTATTATACATATCTATAAAAATTTCAGCAACATCTCGTCTGTAACTAGGACGTTTCCTAAATACAAACATTCACCATATAATTCTTTACATCAAGAAATAACCTGTAACACTTCATTATAACTACAAACACCCCCTTCTCTTCACAAATTCATTATAGTTACACCAAACACCCCATACTCCAATATTCTTCATCTTACAACATCCATACAATTCATAAAATATAACCAAATTAATGTTACAAATATCTTTCACGCCATGCACACAAACTATATATATATATTTTACATACGTCTCAAAATTAATAGAAAATCTAGCACTTCTAAAGTTTTTCTTGTTACAAATCACATTCAAATATACACAAGAGCCTTATATGGCTCTTCACCTCACTGCCCTTCTACCCAGTGAAGTCTCCATTGCTTTTGAAATCAGAATACTCTGCAACTGTTTAATAAAATCGGTGAGTTCAAAGAACCCAATAAGCAAGCATTGTTCATAGGAAAAAAATATGGAAACCTCCATAGATCATCATATATGCATGAGGATGAAATGCAACCACAGCATGCATAATTCAATGACATAGTTTCCTCTATAGCAGATGACACTTATCAAGTGATCACCTACTCTCATATGTCGAACACACCGACTAGGCAACGTCAAGGATGGACAACCTGTCCAATTACAACCTTGGTGAAACCTTTCATTCATTTTCATGCATGAATTACATTCACACCAATGATCAAGTGCATTTATGTCATAAAAGTAGTTTATTCGGCTAATCATAAAAAAAAGATTCGTTTCCAAAAGTCAAGTTCGAAAGCATTGTCTTAACAACATGAATATATATATATAAATAAAAGAGATAGGGTAATGGCCATTCCCAAAGATTTTCTAAATGTTTGTATAAAATTTAATTAGCATACTTAAAAAAATTGACTTGATTTGCACATATTTCTAAGGAAACACATAAGGACATAATGTGAATATTTATTGCAATAATCTTTTTCAAAGTAAGTAACAATATAGAAATTTTATCACAATAACTCATTGAATTTGAAAAGCTTGCTTACCTTAAAGTCTCAGGTTGTGTTTTGCACTTTCTCTTTTCCTTTTCCTATCAAAATTAGCAATTTTGGCTAAGCATTGACTTAATTTTCATGTATTGCATTCTAATTTTATTGGCTATAGATGCATTGATTTGAAAGCTAATAATAATTAATTTTTTTATCCATTAAGTGCCTACTTAAGATACTTGTGTTAGGCATCTTAAAATCTATCAATCATTTTTATACGGTGTGAATTTACTACCCACTAATTTCATATAAATTTCCGACACCCGTACCCTATCTACAACTTAGCAAAACATCTCCATAAATTTTTTTTATATTTTTAACACTCCAAATATCTTAAAATTTATCCATAAATAATGTTTAAATCAAATACTCCAAAAGCCCCATATTTACCCACGTTTTTGGGGCCACCCAATTTCCACGTGTCATGAAAAATTTTAATTTTTCTCCTTTTTACCTAAAATTGGGCATATTAATTTATAGCTAATACATCCTAATAGCATTTGCAACTATTATATCATGATTTGGAATAAGAAAATTTGGATACACCACTCTTGAATTTTTTATTTCACATTTGGCTTGATCTTAGCCTTCCATTTTCATAATTTGGATTGCAAATATTCTCTTATTCACGAATTTATCAAAAGCCTCATGATTTTTTTGACTATTTTTGGAGATAAAAATCAAAATCCTATCCATTTCAACTCTTGGATCCCTAAATAATCAAATCTACTACCCAAATTGATGTAATTTACTTCTGTACATGTTTATCTAAAGTATTTTAGTAAAATCCATATGTTTATTGCATGATTTGGGTGAAAATTAGAAAAACCCAACAAAAAAAACTATTTCTTCCTTACCTCTGGCGACCCGAGCGGCGGCAACCTGGGCGGTGGGCGTGGGCAAGGACACGACAGGCTTCTCCTCTCTTCCCTCTCCTTCTTCCTTCTCCTCCTCTTTCTTTCTTCTCCTTCTTCTCCCCTTCCCTTCGTTTTTTTTCTCCTGCTGCTCTATTTCGAGAGCCTGCTCGAGCTCCCTCTTACCCCATCTTAAATGGTTTTGGTTCTCTGCATGTGCACCGAAAACATATACAAGCAGCATATTAATTTTTTTTAAAACCGAACTGGCCCCTACAAATTATGACCACAGGATCATAGCCCAATTCACTCAGAGCATTGTCCAAATGATTGGCTTCAGCCTCATGATCACAGGCATTGTACTCCTCTTTGCGTGGCGTGCTACCCTCATGATCATGGTGCAGGCGTTGAGAACCATGGGAGGGGGTTGGTGACATTGGAAAGGAAGGGAAGCAAAGAGGGAAGAAAAATGAATGAGAACCTAGGGCATATTAGGGTAGTTTGGGATAAGGAAAAATGAATAAATGGCTATGTGGGTCAGAACTAATGGCATTGGTGTGGATAGAATAAAGGCATACAAACACCAGGGGTGTTTGCGAGAAAATGAATAAACGATTGTTTGGGTAGGACAAATGCTGGAGCAGATTATTTGAAGACCTAGTGCTATGCATGTAATAAACTTCTAGTTGTTAGTGTTGGTGCAATAATGGCAAAGAATTGATGTCATAGATGTAAACCACTTCGCATACAGAAAACACCAGGGCAAAAGACTCAAAGCCTTTGATCTCCGTAACTGGTATATCTAATATCTTCATTTTGATGATCCACTCAGTTTCTACAATTTTCCATGTTAATGTGCATTTTTCTTAAACTTAGATCTATAGGATAATTTTGTTGGAAGTTTTGTTGGAAATATGTGGAAAATAACCCAAGTCTATGTTTTGATGATTAACAAATCAATTCGAGTAAGTTTTGGTTACTAACATGTTTGTGGAAATGATTAAAGGTTATAAATTTGAAGAATATGAAGCATGGTAAGTCAAGTCGATTTCCAAGTCGACTCAGGCATCGACTTAGGCCAAGTCGATCCCCAAGCCGACTCCAACGGTGACTTCAACGCGCCATTTTCGTCCAGAGTTGAAATTGAGAAGCACAGATGCCGAAGTCACAAACGAAGTCAACTCCGCATGCGACTTGTGTGAAGTCGCAGTCCAAGTCGACTCCAGCATCGACTTCGAAGCATCATTTCTATCCAGAGTAGAAATCGAGAACGAAGAACTGCCAAAGTCGTAAACGAAGTCGACTCCGCATGCGACTTGGGTGAAGTCGCAGTCCAAGTCGACTCCAGCATCGACTTCGAAGCATCATTTCTGTCCAGAGTAGAAATCGAGAACGAAGAACTGCCAAAGTCGTAAACGAAGTCGACTCCGCATGCGACTTGGGTGAAGTCGCAGACCAAGTCAACTCCAGCATCGATTTCAGTCGTACAGGGCAGAAATTTTAGAAGTAAATTCAAGGATTAGATCGATTTCAAGGAAGACTTGAGTCAAGTTGAAGAAAAAGTCGACATAGATATTCGACATGGAACATATGAAGATCAAATGAAGATCAAAGCAAGAAGGGTTGCATGAATCCATCATGTTGGATAATATGATTGACATCATTAGACACTCTAAGATCCAAGTATTCAAGATTTCAAGATATGAAGATAAAGGACTTCAAGCAAGAATAAATATACTAAAGTTTAAATGATGAAAGATATAGAAGGACAACAAACAAGAAAAAATTCAAGCAATCAAAGCATCTTTGAAGATTTCAAGTTCATGAAGCAAGCTGCTGAGGTGAAGTCGCACCCGAAGTCGACTTCACCTGCGACTTGGGTCAAGTCGAGGCTCAAGTCGACCTAGACTGGAACTTGAAGAAGTTGCGAACAGGCGAAGTCGCACCCGAAGTCGACTCCATCTGCGACTTGGGCGAAGTCGCACCCGAAGTCGACTCCACCTGCGACTTGGGTCGCAACGGTCGAAAAAATTTCGAACGTTGGCGCATTAAATGCGCGACACCTACTTCCTAACGTTCGGATTTCTCTATAATTATAAAAGGCATTCAATATGAACGAGGAGGGTAGCTGAGAATTCATTGATTGAGCATAACTCCTGTCTCTAAGAGCTTCAAGTGATCAAGCCAACATTAGAAGAAGAACCTTGCTTCCAAACTGCCAAGAGCTGCTTGCTAAATCTCTAAGCCTACACTACAAGTTCTTCTCTGCGCCAAAACTGGCTCTACATAACAGTAACGTGTAGAAACTTTCTTTTATTCTTATTGTTGTATTGATTTAGTTTGGGTAGCTAAGATCAAGTGTAAGCAAAGTAGTTTGTGATTGGTGCGGAACTCGTCACCTACTTGTTCTGTGTATTGTTGATGCCCCCTAGAGCTAGAATCTAGAAGAGAGCGGAGGCTCTGGTTGTATATGCCCCTAGAGCTAGAATCTAGAAGAGAGCGGAGGCTCTGGTTGTATATGACCCCTAGAGCTAGAATCTAGAAGAGAGTGGAGACTTTTCTTGTATTCGCAAAATACATAGTGGAACCCAAGTCACAAGAGGAGTGAGCTTGGAAGAGTGGAGTAGGGAGGTTGCCCGAACCACTATAAAAATCTTGCTTGTCTATTTTTACTTCTGCTCTGAACATTATATTGCTTCCCATTTTGTTTCTTCAAAAAGGGGACTAGATTAATCTGGGGTAAAGTTTCTGTTTAAGTTGAAAATTTTTTAATTACCCAAGTTCAAGGGATAAGGAGAAATATCTATTTAGGAAGGAACTTCTCAAGTCCAAGGGATAAGGAGAAATATTTTGATAGGAGAATTGGAAAGCTTTAAAATGCTAAAAACAGAAAATATTTCTGAAATGTTTGCTAGATTCTCTAAAATTACTAATGCTTTGAAAGGTCTTGGAAAAGCTATTTCTGAATCTGAACAGGTCATGAAGATTCTAAGGGCTCTACCTGAATCATGGACTCCAAAGATCACTGCCATTGAAGAAGCCAAGGACCTAAACATATTGAAGCTAGAAGATCTTATTAGCTCATTAATGTCACATGAGATAATTAAAAAAAGAAATGAAGATCACCACAAAGGAAAAAGGGCTATTGCTTTGAAAGTTATGCAAAACTCGGAAGACACCACCTCATCATCACAGAACGATGATGAAATTGCCTTACTTACAAACGGTTCAGAAAATTTGTAAGAAAAGGCAGAAGTTTTAGAAGTTTTAAAGAAAGGAATCCTAAAGAGAAAAAAAAGGATGCTTCAAAGTGTTATAGATGCGACGGTATGGGATATATGCAAGATCAATGTCATACACCGGAAGAAAGACCAAAAGATCATCAAGAAAGAAAGGAAAGATTTGAGAACCTGAAATTCCAAAAGCATAAGGGAAGAGGAATGTACGTGAATGAAGAAACTTCATCAACAAGTAGCTCCTCAACCGACGACTTTGAAGCGGCAAATTGTGCAAGAATATGCTGCCTGACGCGAATTGAGCAAGAAGAGAATTTGTTGTGTTTAAACACAACGGAAGTATTGGAAGAACAAACCACCTCAACAAAGTGCATAAGTAATGAAGAGGTAACTTTCAAACTTTGTCATTCTCAATCCACTTATTCTTCTTTTCAAGAATGTCTCAAATGTGCTGAATTAGAAGAAATACGACATGCATATGATTCATTATATGAGAAAATCAAAAAGCTAGGAAATAAGTTATCATTAAAGAGACAACAATGCAACTCTATTATTATTATAAATGGAAAAGTAGCAGAAAAAGCAACAAAACTGAAAGAAGAAAATGAATTTCTTTTGAAAGAAGTGGAGAAATTGAAAAAGAAAAATGAATCCTTAAATGAATCATTAGCTAAATTCTCTAATCCAAGAGAAAATATAAAAATATTTCTGAACATGACCTCTCAAACAAATAAAAGACGCCTCGGATACTCCACATTTAAGCAAAGAGAAAGTAGCAAATTAAGTGTGCCAACACCTGGGAAAAATCAAGCTAAAACTGCACCTATTTACAAACTCAAATGGAAACATTTTATGTGGACTAGAAGGCCAACTTTTGAATCAATACATACTTGGAGGCCTACTCCTAGATTACCAATGACTTGTAATTTTTGCAACAAGATGGGTCACAAGATTCATAGATGCAACTTTAAGAAATTATATGACCATGGTGCAAAATTAGTTTGGGTACCAAGAAACATAAGATTTGGGCTTTTAAAGTCAGAACAACAAAGATTAAATCAGGTTACTAACCCAAATAGACCCATAAAATGGATACCAAAGAGATAAGATTTATTTCTTTATTTTTCAGATATGTCTCAAGG
Source organism: Annona cherimola (assembly GCA_030490835.1). Lineage (NCBI taxonomy): Eukaryota > Viridiplantae > Streptophyta > Magnoliopsida > Magnoliales > Annonaceae > Annona > Annona cherimola. Next base: position 28,348,521 of record CM059971.1, on the reverse strand, counting down.
CAAAGACAAGCAACGTTTGGTTTATGGATAGTGGTTGCTCAAAGCACATGACTGGAGAAAGAAGTTTATTTCATAAACTCAAGCCTTGCAACAATGGAATTGTTGCCTTTGAAAACAATGAGAAAGATAAAATTAAAGGTAAATGAAACATTTATAGTATTTCAAATGCATGCATGGAAGATGTATTATTTGTTGAAGGACTTAAGCACAATTTAATGAGTATAAGCCAATTATGTGACAAAGGGTACAAGGTTGTGTTTGAATCATTTATATGTAATGTATTTGATGGGGAACATATCATGTTTAGCGGAAAAAGACATGAGAATGTATATTTGGTTTCACTTGATGAATTAGATGGTCAATGTCTAATGACCATTGACAATGATCCATGGGTTTGGCATAAGAGGCTTGGACATGTGAACATGTCAAACATTAAAACCCTATGAAAAAAGAATTTGGTAGAAGGTTTGCCTAAATTGAAATATGACAAAGATAAAATTTGCAAGGCATGTCAATTGTCAAAACAACCTAAAATGTCTTTCTCTACCAAAAAGAAAATTTTCACCACTAGGCCACTTGAATTGCTACACATTAATCTATATGGGCCTTCCGACATTTTAACCATTGGTGGAAAGAAATATGTGTTTGTAATAGTTGATGATTTTTCAAGATTCACATGAGTAATTCTCTTAGCTAGCAAAGATGAAGCCTTCTCTATGTTTGCAACCTTTATAAACTTGATGCAAAATGAAAAATAATGTACTATTATGACTATTAGAAGTTATCATGGTGGTGAGTTTGAAAATAAACGTTTCATAGAATTATGTAATGAAAAAGGAATTCACCACACATTTTCTGCACCAAGAACTCCACAACAAAATGGAGTTGTTGAAAGGAAAAATAGAACTACACAAGAGATGGCTAGAACAATGCTAAATGAGAGTAAACTATCCAAGAAATTTTATGGTGAAGCTGTAAGTACAGCTTGTCATGTATTGAACCGAGTTACCATTAGAGCAATCTTGAAAAAGACCCCATATGAGCTATGGAAAGGTAGAAAACCAAATATTTCTTATTTTCATGCTTTTGGATGCACATGCTATGTTTTGAACAATGGTAAAACCAACTTGGGAAAACTTAATGCTAAAAGTGATGAGGCAATATTCCTTGGTTACTCATCAAATAGCAAAGCATATAGAGTCTTCAACAAAAGAAACTAAGTTGTAGAAGAGTCAATACATATTGTTTTTGATGAATGTAACCCATGCTTCAAAAGAAAAGATGATTTAAGTGATGCAGATGATATCATAAATAATCTAGAAAAACTGCATGTGGAAAAGAAAGAAGAATCCATAGAGGAAAGGGTAAGTGAAGGTAATAACTCCTATAAACCTCCAACTGATTTAAAGTTCAAACATGCCCATCCAATTGAGCAAGTTATAGGAAATGTGTATGAAGGTGTAAAAACTAGAATGTCAAAACAAAATATTTGTGGACAATACGCCTTTGTATCCAAAATTGAACCATCCACTATAAACCAAACTCTTGATGATGAAAACTGGATTATATGAATGCAAGAAGAGCTAAACCAATTTGAAAGAAACCAAGTTTGACATCTTGTTCCTAGACCAAAAGATTATACCGTCATTGGCACAAAATGGGTCTCTAGGAACAAATTAGATAAAAGTGGACTTGTGGTGAAAAACGAAGCTAGACTTGTGGCAAAAGAATATTTACAAGAAAAAGGAATAGACTTTGAGGAATCCTATGCCCCGGTTGCTAGATTAGAAGTTATTCGCATCTTACTAGTTTTTGCATCTCACATGAATTTTAAATTGTTTCAAATGGATGTTAAAAGTGCATTTTTGAATGGATATATAAATGAAGAGGTGTATGTTGAACAACCACTGGATTTGAGGAGAATGATCAATCTAAATTTGTATACAAATTAACCAAAGCATTATATGAATTAAAATAAGCCCCAAGGGCTTGGTATGAAAGTTTTTAAGCAAATTTCTGATTGATCATGACTTTCAAAAGGGAAAGGCAGACACCACTTTGTTTATCAAATACAAAGAAAAAGATATTTTGATTATTCAAATTTATGTTGATGACATTATTTTTTGTGCTACTAATGAAATTTTTTGTCAAGAATTTTCTGAACTTATGCAGAAAGAATTTGAGATGAGTATGATGGGGGAACTGAATTTCTTCCTTGGACTACAAATCAAGCAACTAAATGAAGGAATTTTCATCAACCAGTCCAAGTATATCAAAGAAATGTTGAAGAAATTTAGCATGGAAAATAGCAAAGGGGCAAGCACACCTATGAGCTCAACAATTAAAATTGACAAAGATGAGAGAGGTAAAATAATTGATTTAAAATTATATAGAAGCATGATAGGTTCTTTATTGTATTTAACTGCTTCTAGGCCTGATATATTGTTTAGTGTTTGCATGTTCTCTAGATTTCAATCATGTCCAAAAGAATCACACTTGACAACTGTAAAAAGAATTTTTAGATACTTAGTAGACACTACCAACTTAGGACTTTGGTATCTAAAGGGCTCTAATTTTGATCTAATCAGCTACTCGAATGCGGATTTTGCCGGTTACAAAGTAGATAGAAAAAGCACTAGTGGAACATGTTGGTATCATGGTTTTCAAGAAAACAAACTAGTGTTGCTCTATCTACGGCGGAAGCCGAATACATTGCCACCGGGAGCTGTTGTGCTCAATTGCTTTGGATGAAACAACAACTTAGGGATTATGACATCAATTTTAAAGATATACACATTAGATGTGATAATACAAGTGCCATATGTTTAACTAAAAATTCAGTACTGCATTCTAGGACTAAGCATATAGACCTTAGACATCATTTTATTAGAGAACATGTAGAAAATCATGACATATGTTTGGAATATGTAAAAATAGAAGATCAAATTGCAGATATATTCACCAAACTCCTAGCAAAAAAACTATTTTATAAAATTAGAAATGATATGGGAATGATTGAATTAACTTAGATAAGCACAAGCTGAGGGTGAGCACAGGTTTAGGGGGAGCAACCCCGCCATTCTCAAAGGGTTTACCCGCTCTATCTCTATTTTTTGATAAATTGACAAAAAGGGGGAGAAGAGATCGGGATTTTAGTCCCCGTCTTAGATATGTGAATGAATGCTTATGAATTTTTTTTATGTATTGAAAGTAAAACAAGTCTGTTAATATTATGTTTTTAACTTGTAACTTATTGGAAGTAGAATATGCATGGCAAAATGCAAAAATAGTTTATTGAAAGGTATATACTCAAATCGGTTTTGTCAATCATAAAAAAGGGGGAGATTGTTGGAAATATGTGGAAAATAACCCAAGTCTATGTTTTGATGATTAACAAATCAATTTGAGTAAGTTTTGGTTACTAATATGTTTGTGGGAATGATTAAAGGTTATAAATTTGAAGAATATGAAGCATGGCAAGTCAAGTCGATTTCCAAGTCGACTCAGGCATCGACTTAGGCCAAGTCGATCCCCAAGTCGAATCCAACGGTGACTTCAACGTGCCATTTTCGTCCAGAGTTAAAATTGAGAAGCACAGATTTCGAAGTCACAAACGAAGTCGACTCTGCATGCGACTTGGGTGAAGTCGCAATCCAAGTCGACTCCAGCATCGACTTCGAAACATCATTTTTGTCCAGAGTAGAAATCGAGAACGAAGAACTGCCAAAGTCGTAAACGAAGTCGACTCCGCATGCGACTTGGGTGAAGTCGTAGACCAAGTCGACTCCAGCATCGACTTCAGTCGTACAGGGCAGAAATTTTAGAAGTAAATTCAAGGATTAGATCGATTTCAAGGAAGACTTGAGTCAAGTTGAAGAAAAAGTCGACATAGATATTCGACATGGAACATATGAAGATCAAATGAAGATCAAAGCAAGAAGGGTTGCATGAATCCATCATGTTGGATAATATGATTGACATCATTAGACACTCTAAGATCCAAGTATTCAAGATTTCAAGATATGAAGATAAAGGACTTCAAGCAAGAATAAATATACTAAAGTTTAAATGATGAAAGATATAGAAGGACAACAAACAAGAAAAAATTCAAGCAATCAAAGCATCTTTGAAGATTTCAAGTTCATGAAGCAAGCTGCTGAGGTGAAGTCGCACCCGAAGTCGACTTCACCTGCGACTTGGGTCAAGTCGAAGCTCAGGTCGACCCAGACTGGAACTTGAAGAAGTTGCAAACAGGCGAAGTCGCACCTGAAGTCGACTCCACCTGCATCTTGGGTCGCAACAATCGGAAAAATTTTGAACGTTGGCGCATTAAATGCGCGCCACCTACTTCCAAACATTCGGATTCTCTCCACAATTATAAAAGGCATTCAATATGAACGAGGAGGGTAGCTGAGAATTCATTGATTGCGCATAAATCCTATTTCTAAGAGCTTCAAGTGGTCAAGCCAACATTAGAAGAAGAACCTTGCTTCCAAACTGCCATGAGTTGCATGCTAAATCTCTAAGCCTACACTACAAGTTCTTCTCTGCGCCAAAACTGCCTCTACACAACAGTAATGTGTAGAAACTTTCTTTTATTCTTATTGTTGTATTGCACTTGATTTAGCTTGGGTAGCTAAGATCAAGTGTAAGTAAAGTAGTGTGTGATTAGAGCGGAACTTGTCACCTACTTGTGCTGTGTATTGTTGATGCCCCTAGAGGTATAATCTAGAAGAGAGCGGAGGCTCTAGTTGTATATGCCCCCTAGAGCTAGAATCTAGAATAGAGTGGAGACTCTTCTTGTATTCGCGGAATACATAATAGAACCCAAGTCACAAGAGGCGTGAGTTTGGAAGAGTGGAGTAGGGAGGTTGCCCGAACCACTATAAAAATCTTGCTTGTCTATTTTTACTTCTGCTCTCAACATTATATTGCTTTCCATTTTGTTTCTTCAAAAAGGGGACTAGATTAATCTGGGGTAAAGTTTCTGTTTAAGTTGAAAATTTTTTAATTACCCAATTCACCCCTCCCTTCTTGGGTATTTGCCATTAACTCGGAACCAACAAGTTTACTATGTTATTGTAAATGTATTATCAATCAGATCAGTAGGGTAGTCTTATATGTTATTGTAAATGTGTTTTCAAGAAAGGGTAGTCATATTTTGTTCATAATTCCAGAAGTCTTAGTTTTCTATGTCAATCAATATGCATTGTCAATAAGAGAGCATTTGATACTTCTGGAGGCATTGAAAATGCTACCAGCGATTGTTTCCTAGGCTAATTATAAAATGTAAATGCATTTTCAATCGGAGAGCATTTGATGCTTCCTATGGCATGGGGGACTCCAGTGACTACACATCTCAACCCCACCAACATGTAGCTAAAATTTTATTTTTATCCTTTGATGCCTCCAGAGGCATGGGGACTCCACATCTCAGACCACCAACATGAAAAAAAAATTTAACCTTTATTTTCAAGAAAATCCCTGCTAATGTAAAGTATATTAATGAAAGATTCAGTAGTGCTGACTACACGGATATGAAAATTTCTTTGCCTACAGAGGCATCACTGCCCATCCTTTCTATTAGAAAGATCAGAGTTTTGAACTTATTTCTAATGTGTTCTTATCATCTAACTAAGAACCTTCAATGTCTAGTAAAGCAAGAGATGTTTGCCATCGTGCTATTTTAGAAGGAAACTAGGGTTGTAAGGACTCATTTGATGCTTAGAATTATTAGGGTTGCAAATTGGTTGAGCTGACCTGCAACTAGATTTTGCATAAGGTTGGTCAAACGTTTGTGTTGCTTGGGGTAGGTTGTGTTAGAAAACCGTACTTGATTTTTCAACCATGACTTGACTTGACCCAACCCACAGATTTTATATCAAGAAAAACACAACTCTAGTTTCAATGTATGTTTTCTTTCTTGATTTTTGAACTTCTCTATACAATGCAGTGTAAACATAAATCATCATCATGCGAATCTCTGGGCCCTGATATGTATTGGTCATGCATATATATGTTTGGGCAACAATTCAAAATAGCCAATTGCATGGAGTGTTTCATGCAACCCCTTCTTATTTACTTTTTTCCCTAAATCTAAGCCATTTATTTTTTTTTAAAATCATTTGTTTTATCATGTCACCAAAAATCACTTTCATTGGAAGCTTATATTATCTAAGGAATTAGAATCTTTCGATAGTGAATATATAAGTATTAATTTTTTTAAAAATATACACTAAATATAATAAATAAAAAATTTTGATGCGTGTGATTTTTGGAATCATAAATAAATGCATATGGATAGACCTGATAAATGGTTTATATTTGAAAAATATATATTTTGAAGTTAACAAAACTATGTAGCCAACTGTATTGAATCATCGTCCTTTCAAGTTATTCTTTTCGAGTCCCGAAAAATGAAGTATTCTATTGGAAAAGTTAAATGCAGGTCGGTTATAATCCATAAATAGTTGAAAAGATCAATCACCCATGTCTGATTGTTAGACCAACGGGGGACTCCAATTTCGGTAAACAAATTGGTGTCTTGGTCAATAGGAACAAAGGATCAACCAACCACCCATGTTTGCATGTTGAACCTTTTATTGTTAATGATGCATCAGTTTGACTTATTAGTAATTTTTTGTTGTATTCATTTCGTAAGTTCAACATAGATATGACTTTAGATAAAAATGTGTAAGTTCTATTTCTATGAAACCTCACTTCTATTTAACTCTATGAAACCTCACTTCTATTTAACTCTGTCAATTTTTTCTACTTTGATAATTGATGAAAAATCCACTATTCACTATATTTAACATAATTTATATTAGCCAAATGATCTTTTAAGACCCGATGCACGAAGGCCTCCATGCATCCGCCCAAAAACTTATTTTTGAAATTTTTTAAAATATTTTTCATGGGTAAGTAAATCTAAGTGTATTAAATCTATAAACCAAGTTTTACCATTTTTGAATATTTTTAAGTATTTTTTTGGAAGCATTAAGAAAGGAAATTGACCATCCCACCCCAGTCGTTGCCAACCATAGGCGGAATGGAGAATCTAAAGTTGCTAGGACCCTCCACCAAGGCCTGAGGAATACCTAAAAAAGGCCACAAATGCTACAAGAGCCACAACTGCACAAAGGAATATACCAGTTATTACCTATTGAAGTCATCAGAAAAATAGCAAAATGAATAGGAGAAAAAGTAAACATTTTACTTGCAGCACAGACAAACAGCTTTGAAAAGGCATTTTTTCCAATTGCCATAGGGACAACCCCTAAAGGCACCAAAGGCTTAATTTCCAATGCATGTTTTATTTTTCTTTAAAAAAAATTGCAAGAGACGAGCCGAAAAAAATACTAATACGTAAATGATATTTTTCAAAAAAACCAAATGCTTGACGTGCTGATCATCACCGGAATGCTTAGAAAAACATGGATATGCAGATGGAGAAAACGGACGTGCACCTGGAGTGAAGGGAAAAAACAGAGATGGTGTGGGGTGGAATCCTCTAGCTGCTGGGATTTTTTTTGGGGTGAATGGCTTGATCAAACGGGTGGAGAAGAGGCCAATTTATAGGCTAGTGAGTTGCAAAAATTATTGCAAGAGGGTAATTAAAAAATTTATAAAAGGCAGGTTGGCATATCTTGTAAATTGAAATGAAGAGAAGGGGTTTTTAGCAAAATTCCAGCCTAGCTAGGCCCAGCTGTGAACAGCTGTGTGGGGATACCGGGATAGCTGTTAACAGCTATGAGGAAATCTTCCTTGGACCATTATTTTGTGCCTTCAATTTTGCCTTGATATTTTCTTATTTCCGCTTGATTTTTGATTAAGTTCACCCTTGTTGGTACCCCTCGATCATCTTAACAGTTTCTTCAATTTGCAGCTTGGATCTTGTAGTTTTACTTTCTCACTTGAAATGGTGTGAATTCCCTTGTTTTCTTGGTCAATTGTATCTTGACCCTTCAAGGACCCATGAAGTGTTGATTTTTGGTTTGATCCAAACCATTCATCATGTTGCTTTTGGCTCATTTGGCTTGAGAAAAATATTTTCCACTTCATCATGAGTATAGATTGCTCTTCGTTATTGGTGTAGATTTGTAACCATTGCTTTCGAAATGGGCTTGTGGGCTTTGAATGGTTCCTACAAAAATTTTGGCTTCTAAGTGCATTGTTAGTAAATAAAAAAAAAATGGCCCATCATTTTTTAAATGAGCCCTTCAGTGCAAAACATATACATAACTATCTAAACCCATGGGTGAAAGATTCATTTAAAATTTAATTTTTTTTCACCTTTATATTTAGGTAGGGTTTCTACACACAAGAAGAAAGAAAAAAAAAGAAGAGAGTGAGGGAGAGGTGAGAGAGAGGGGAGGAGGAGAAGAGGAGAGAGAAAATTTTATGTAGGTTTGAATTTTTGAGTAGAGTTGAAGTTGGAGGATTTGAAAAAAAATTGGTGAAAATTTTGGTAAGCAATTTCTTTTCTCATCTTCTTTGTTTCTCTTTTCTATTACATTTATTTAATATATTGTGATTGTATAAAAGAAATTTACTATGAAATTGAAATGTTAGGATTAGAAATTCTAAACTCTAATAGAGTAGAGGAATGAAATTTTTCATAGAAATGAAATATGAGCATGAAACTTAGATGGATAATTTTAGGAAAATATTTTCATGATGAAATATAAATATTATTTTAAATATTTGAGGCAATGTAAAATAAGGATGTCCCAAATTGGTGTGTTGAATTTGATAATTTGGAAAATAGAGTATTTAAGGATGAAATAAAGAAATTTTTTTAGAATACTATTATTATTATTATTATGTAGATTAAAGCAAAAAGATGATGGAATCTTGTAAAGCATAAAGTTGGAGATTTGAAAATTTGCGAGAAAGGTAAGTAGGATTTTTTTGCTTTTATTTAAATACTTGTAAATGTTGATTGATGTTTATTTTTCGGGCATAGATGTTGTGATAAATTGGATATTTTATTTGAGATGTTTATGAAAACTTTTTTTTTTATGAAAGGAAATACCCTATCCCTCCTCCCTCTCAACCTGAAAGGGGTTAGGGATAGAGTAATCCGAGCAATAGCAATTCATTGCCGAAAAATTATCTCTACAAATTTTCTCAAGAATAGATTGGGGGGTTGCCCCACCACAACTGGTGGTCCACACGAGAACTCAAAACCAGCTCAGCTAGGGAATGAGCAACCGCATTTTCTTGCCTTAATACATGATGGACCGAAAAAGACAAATTCCCCCTAATATAGTCCTCATTTCAGAAATTACCAATCCCACAGGGGAGGAAATGAGTTCAGAATTGGACAAAAAATTGCAAGAATGAGAGAGTCCGTTTCAAACTTGGCACTGCTAATATTAAGCTGGAGTGCCCATTTAAGTCCCAAAACGAAGGCGGTAGCTTCCATAAGTATCAGTTCCATCAAACCAGCGTGTCTTCACCCTCTAGCTGCAACAAGGGATCCCCGAGAGTCTCTTATAATAGCTGCACACACAAAAGCTTTCATGTCCCCTTGTCTACGAGCATCCGTGTTAATCTTTACAAACCCCGGCGGCGGCTTGCACCATCGGGGCACAAGAGATCTGTCCAGCACTGCCGACTGAGTAAGGGAGTTAGCAATTCGATGTTGGTTTAGGAAATCCATAAACCACGCCAGAGTATCCGTGAACCTCGGTTGCTTTCTCTCTTCCCTGAATTTGTTCTGAATATACCAAACCCGCCAGCAGCTCAATATGAAGAGAGTGAGGTCCTCAGATTTGTTCATCCTCACCAGCGATTCCAATATCTCCTGGACCGATGCCTCCTAATATGTCAGCCTTGTCGCCTTCCAGCAAACTCCTCCCATCATTGCGCATCTTAAAAAGAGGTGGTTCGCGTCTTCAACCCCATTTCTACATAATACACACCACGGGTCGACCTCAATGCCCCTCTGAAGAAGATTTTGTAAAGTTGGGAGGGCATTTTGGATAAGTCTCCATCCAAAAATAATGACTTTGCTTGGGAGTTGGAGTCACCAAATAGCCTTATAACATCCAGCAAGCGCTGAGTGGTCATCACCGGAGCACAAGAGTCTATATGCCGATTTAACGGTGTAATATCCATTTAGTTTATGCTTCCAGAACATATAGTCCTCCTCAGTCCCATGGGTGAGGAGAATCATATTAACCTCCTGTCATCTTGCCTTCCCAGCCGCTGCCACCACCCGATCCTTGTTCCATGAATTAGAGCCGCCGTCAATAAAGTGACTGACCAAAGCATCGTCCGGGATGGAGAGCGGAAGGGGTCCCGCCTTATCCACCCTAGAATCCAACCAAGTGTCGACGAAGAACTTCACCGGTTGCCCGTCACCAATCCTCCATTTGCAGCCCCTCATAATCACATTCCGCACCTTTAGTAAACTTCTCCAGGTGAAGGAATTCGATGGTTTCGCCTTGCAGGTCCATAAGTCCGAATTTGGAAAGTATTTGGCTTTAAGAACTTTGTGACAAAAAGATGTATTACAAGATACTAACCTCCAGACCTGCTTTGCAAGAAGTACATAGTTGAAGTTGTGGAAGTCCCTAAATCCTATTCCGCCCGATCACTTTGATTTGCAGATATCCTTCCACGCCACCCAGCTCAATTTCCTCTTACCATCCTTCTCTCCCCGCCAAAATTTTCTTAGCATCCCATCCATGTCTTTATAGAGTGATTTTGGTAGTAAAAAAATGCTCATCGTGTACGATGGTATAGCCTGAGCTACCGCCTTGATTAGCACCTCTTTTCCACCCCATGAGAAAAGCTTACTTTTCCAATCCTGAATTCGGCTCCAAATGCGTTCTTTGAGACCTTTGAAAATTCCAGCTTTGGATCTTCCAAGCCAAGCCGGGAGACCCAAATATTGATGGAGCCCGTTCCCGGCGAATTCGAGAAGATTGATCATTTCCCTCCTTATAGAGCTATCCATGTTGTTACTTCTTTCTTAAGATATATGATTTTTTGACTCTAATTATTTAATTGAGTTGAGGAGCATCAAAAATTTACTTTGACTTGACGATGGATTTATAAAAAAAAAATTTAGCAAGCAAATTATTTAAGTTTGATGTATATGTTTTAAAATGAGCATAAAAGCATAAGCATGATGTATGAGCACCTTACTATATATTAAGTATAGTATATCGTTGGCTGAGCAAAGAAATAAGAGGAATTATAGTATACTGTAGTATAGTTGTGCAAGATGTTTTATGATAATGAGTTTACCTAGTTCGCCAAGAAACATGGATGACAATGTGCAATTGCATTGCATGAGTATATTATGGATGAGCGTATGAATTTTAGAGATTTTTAATGTTTGAGTTATTTTGTGGAAATGTTGTTTGTTTGATTTATTATTTAAGTGTCTTATCGATATCCTGCTTAATGAGTTGGCTCAAACTCATGATTTCTTACGTTGATGTTTTAGTTGATAAGACAAAAGAAAGAGCCTAATGTAGGGTTGGTATGAAGACAAAAGTGATGAGAAATCTTGGTTCATGGGATATATATGAATTATTAACTTAATTATTAGGAAAGATTAAATTTAACACTTTTTTAATGTAAATGAGTCATGTGGTGAGGACTTCTTATAAAGCTTATTTTACTATGGAGTTGATATGTGGTTATTTATGTGGATGAATTGGAGGAGATTTGGATAAATTTATTTTGTATAGCTTCCTTACTTTGTATTACATGTTATAATAGACAGTACGATATGAGAATATTTATACAGGGTGATTCCATCTAACCTCTCAACATCATAATTTTGGAGAGATATTGTCAGATTTTTCCAGTGAAATATAACGAAAGTTGGCTAAATGTGAAAGTTAGCCGACTGGGCGTTACAATAGCTATCCATTTACCTTCTAATAACTAGTTAACTTTGTGTTTAATTTTTTTATATTGGTGCAGAAATTGTAATTGTTATTATTACTTGTTAGGTGTACATTAAAATTTTGAGAGTTGGACCAACTATATTTATTTTTATGATTATTAGTGTTGTTTTTAAACTATTAGTATTTCTAGTTTTTAGGAGTCCGAATTCGTTTTATTTCTTCTAGTTATTAATAAATCAGTTTTTTATGACTTATATATAATCCAAATAGATAATTCATTAACAATTCACTAGTTTGTCTATTAAATAAGTTACCAATGAACTAGAGTTAAAGTTTTATAAACGAGTTAACAAAGCAATTAGAATTGAAATTTTGTAAATGGGTTAAAACCGAGTTTAAGTTTTGACATGTATGCCCAAACTGAATTGGTTGTAGTCTTAAGCACTTTTTGCAGTTGCTTTTAAAGAATGAAGAAGTATTCCACAAGGAATTTAAAGGTGTGTTTAATAAACTAAAAAAAGGAAAAAAAAATTTACGACGAAACTTTTCTACATGCTTTTTTATGTAACTTTCGTACTTTTTAATCATCTATACACATATTTCAATACAATTATTTTATTTTTCATTTCTTTTTATCAATTTTTCGTACAAGGCTCTTTCCTATTAGTCATTATGTATCTTATCACATCACTTTTCATGTTTTTTTTATTCATTTTTTTTGTGATAACTTTTCGAAAAGCATGCTTCTAAACCATGATTAGCAAAATCTTTTAAAATTGCGTCCCTGCTAAGGTTCCACTCAAATAGCAGACTTTTAACCATTGCCTACGAAAGTGAAACCTTAATCGCTTTTGTCAAGAACTACACAACGAAAGAAGTGTAGCGATGCATGCATTCGATGCAACCTCAGTCCCCTAAAAATGTCTTGAAAAATCAGAACCAATTTCAATTTCTGGCGCCTGACTCTTACCTTTGAGAGAAAATGCACAACAGTCAACAAGAGCACTTTTGTGATATATTCTCGGAAGAAACCTTAGTCCCCTTTGAATGTCCCCAAAACATAAGAAGCATTCTCTAGCCCCCCAAAGGTGCCGCCGAGATTGCACAAAAAAATACTTTTGTCCCCGTAAAACGCTTTTCAAATTCAAAAGCAAAATGAGTCCTCTTGTGTTTTTTATGTATTATATTACAATAATCTCAATTGATATTACAAGCAAGCACTTAAAGCATTTTTATAAATTTTCCAACAACAATAATCTTACAAATATCTCAAACATCTCAACCGGTGATAGTGGTAAATGCTTCCACAAACTAGGGAGAAATAACATCACCATATAGTACCACCGCATGCATGCGCTCCGATTAATACAAGAAAAAACGGAGTCCGGTTTCACTGCAAACGTTTGCACGAAGGGTTGAGTGTGAAAACACCATCTCCACCGTCGATTCAAAATATGTGGCTAAGATATGTAGGGGTAAAAATGGAAAGGGATGCATTGCTACTCGCGTGTAGACGTCGGTTAGCTAACCAAATAAGCTTCCTGCGGAAGCTATCGATTGGCGCACTATGTTCGATCACGGGAAGATTGGCAGAGGACGATATGAGAGAAGAAAGGAGATGGAGAAGCTTGCTGGTCGCGGTGGCCGGTCGTGGAATCTAGCAGCTGCTTGTCGGTTCTCCATCGCAGCTGTCGTAGAGGAATAGAAGAGAAAGGGATAAGCGAAGAAGGAGAGAAGAGAAAGGGAGAAGGGGAGAAGAGGAAGGAGGGAAAGGAGGAGCTTGTCCACGCCATCATGTTGGCCATCCATCTCGCCGACGCCGTCACCCCCTCCACTGCCGACGACCTGAGGTAAGAAGGAAATGTGTTTTTTTCGGATTTTTGAATTTTTCTCCTAAATCATGTTAAAATCATGGGGTTTTGTTTATATCTAAATAAATCTATTATTATGGAAAGAGAAATTATGAAAAAGAAAAAGTGATTTGGATTTACCAGTGATGAGGGTATATTAGGGTTTTGAATGTCGATGTTCGTTGTATATTAATCATGTTAATAATTTAGGATTGTGTAGATCTTCATTCTTATGGGCGGAATCATGTAGTTAAGCCTTAAAAAATGGACAGGTAGAGAAAACGTGAATTAGGAACATGGCTTTTGCTTTTCCCCTGCCTTAGATGATTTAAGTGTGCTTTTTAAACCGATTTCATGTTGAAATTTTGTTACAAAAAGAGTTCGACATCTATGCAACCTTAAATCATTGGACTGGGATTAGTGGCTAGGCATTGGATTTTCATAGGGTTGTTATGGGAATTAAAATGAGTGTGTGTAGTGAATTATTGATGGAAAAAGCAGAATGAATTTTGAAATAAAAATATGACAGTTATAAAAATTGTGAATGCAGAAAGGAGACTTTTGTGTAAATAATGTAGAGAGTGCTTAAATAAGCATGACAATAATATTATGTGGGTGAAAAATATTTATAAAGGTGACGGTTTAAATTAATGATGTGTGTGTAGTTGGATTGACTTGCTTTACCTAGTCAAATTGTGTTATGTAAGAATGGAAGGAGGCTAAATCCTCAACTTTTAAGGCTTGAAGGCACCATGCACACTGCTTGCTAGTGCCCTTTGCCAACACTAAACTCATGGACTTAAAAATGGAATATTATGACTTCAAACCATTGGAATCTACTCTAATTTGTGGGGACTGCCACAATGTAGTAAAACTTATCTAAGAAATCACAAATAGAGATACAATTATACGTGGCATAAGCCATTTCCATCACTTTCAAAATGGCTCCTGTTCTTATAGTATTACTGGCGAATATGTCTTGAAAGGTACTTGTTTAACTATGTTCATCTTGTAGTTAATGTTGAGAACTTAAGCACCACTATTGTGCAATATTCAAAGCAAAAGGTGACAACTGCAGTTTCTCTCTCATCTTAACTCATGCACGTTCATATTTATGTGATGCTATAGTATATGAAACTTGTCATAATATAACATATGAAATATGTGAAAATATGACAAAATCTTGTAGTCAGAACTCTGCAAGATTTTTATTCTAACGCAGTTTTGTGAGATTTAAGTGCTCTCCTAGAGGAGTCATCAAATAATTTTTTCAACTCCTTTGCCAATAAAACTATTTGAAGTATTCCTAGGTTTTATGTATGTGGGTTGTGTCTGTATCTTTAGCAAGCTTGGCTAACTGTCATGAAAGATTATAGAGAGGATAACTTGCTGGAACCTATGTTAACCAGGCTAAAATTTTCTAGTAAGTTGATATCAAGTTTGTGTGTTTGACCATCTTATTTGTGTTTGCAATATGAAATAATTTTTATTGTTTCTAGACACTTTCCAAGGTTGGAATCATAAAATAGAAGTGCTACCAATTGGATATGGTAAAATAACTTTTATTGTTGCGAGACACTTTCCAAGGTTGGAATCATAAAATTGAAGTGCTACCAATTGGATATGGTGAATAATTAAATGTGAGACTGTGTGTTCCTGCATTTAATGTACACTAAGAGCTGTGTTTTGATGGGGCATGAAATAGGAGGGCGTAATATTTTCCCTTCTTTGCATCTTTCTAGAAAAAGAAACTTTGGCTACTTTTACATTAACTTGTACTACAAATTTTCCATCACATTATCTTTTTATTAAACTTGATCCAAAATGTAATGATGTATCGATGATGGGATATCTGGAAGAAATTGAATAAAGATAAGATTGAAGTCATCTTAAATGTCTACATATGCATAATTACTTATGCTCTCATCAATTTTATGCCATTCGATTGTGATTTTATCAAAAATTTCATTTTACCTTCTATAAATGGAATTTTTAGTTACTTGAACATCAAACTAAATTGCTTAAAACTTTGAAAAATCATCCTAAATACATAACGGAGCATGTTCCAATTCATAAACAGTGAAATCAATGCACAAAAATTGTTCAAAAGTTCAGTTTGTATGTAGATTTCGCACTGGTATTGGGATTTATCTTGACATGCTTGTTTGAAAATCTTTCTCATATTAGATTGCTCTAAAACTTGGAGCAGGTCTTAATTGTATATAATACTTTAGTTATGCCAAGTTTTATAATTTTTTGAATTCATTAAATATTTCAAACACACTGCTGAATTTTCTGCTATATCTACCAAGCAACCTGTTCGGTGATTGTTTTAGTGGCATATTATATCTATTTTGACAAACTATCCTTTCCATCTTAAAGTGTATATATCCATATTACTCGCTGCCAATTTTTACATTATTTGGACTTCATTTAACCATTCAAATTCAGTACTCAAAATGACAAAAAATTTTAACTTCAAAATGTTCTTTCAAAGCTATGGAAGGTGAATTTTGTAAATCATAGAATTTCTTCAGCTTAACACTTCACACAACTTTCATTAAGTATATCTAATATGTTTTAACTCTTACTTGACATTAAATTACATTATTTCTCAAGATGGGCCATGGATGACAAGAATTTTCCATTTTCAAAGCTTTGAAAGGTGGATTTTCATAAATCTTCAAATTTCTTTGTTTTAAAATTTTTCGCAACTTTCATTAGGCATATCTAGCTTGCTTAGAAGTTTAACTTGGAAATCTAAATGATTACTACACATGAAACAACCAGAAGGGTGATTTCTAAGATAACCATCAAATTGCAATGCCAACAATACTTCATGAAACAAAATATTTGCAATAGGATAAAGTTTGTATATAGTATATGAAATGTTTGGTTGAAATGGAATGTTAAGATAACGAGTGCCTTAAGGATTCTTACGATTACAATGCACATATTTGAAAAGAACTTGGAATAACTTATAGTAATGTGTTTCCACCTAGCATGCTCTTAGAGAATGAGTTAAAAGAAAAAATTATGGTTTCAGATTGATTTTCAAACCCTGGTAACTAGGGTCAAGTTTATAACCTTTATAAGGAAATGATGACTGCATCCTACCTTAGAATAGTTTTTCTTTCCATTTTGTCTTTTTTATTAAAACATATAGATAATATTCATTATTCTGTTAGCTCATCCGATTTTGATATTTCATTATGATCATTCTATAGAAAAGTTCGATTTGTGTTTCAACAGAAATGGGCATTGGATCTTGCATCATATCAGGCAATGTGGCAGGAGTTCCAGACAACGCCTACCATTTTTCAAGGCATGATCTTTAATGCATACATTAAAATCCTGTACTCATATTTGTGGTTTATTTCAATGCTGCTTAACTAGAAGTTGGGAATTGCAGATGTTGTGCAGCAACTAATGGAACTCTTTTAGGACTCAATTAGTCCATTTATGAGAAGGAGTGTTATACATTGTAACTACAGCACCAGGCATACATCTCCCACAGTGAACGTAGAACTGAAAAAATGGAAGAAACTTTAGATGGATTATTATAACCCAGAAGCCACCCAGAATTGTTCCAAGCTGGTTGCACAGGTGTCATTCCAGAATGGATATGCAAGTGTCCAAATCTCAGTGAATGCCTGCTGGTCGAGGATATGAATTTCGTATGAACAAGCTACGAATTTGGTAGCTACGATGATGCTAAATGCAGGGCTTGCTCCATGCCAAGGTGTTTGTTACTTTAGGAGGATTTATTTTGTAAGCACATGTATGTATAGGAGATCGAATAATGGTAATGGCTCATCTAGAGCTTTTCTGAGTTGGTATTCATGTTGTTTCTTTTGTACTGGATTTGGTTTATTTGATGGGATGAGGATGAGGATGGGTTGAGATCTTCTATTTTTTAAAATTTTTTTCGTTCCCAAAAAATAATGATTTACTTTTTCTATTTTCAGTATAATTTTTTTGAATCCTTATACAACTTTTCACATTTGCAATATACAATACTTTTTCCACCCGTCATTCTCATCCCATCCTCCCTTGGGAAAGCACCGAAGCTGTAGATAATCCATTTCAAGCTTAAGCATAGCCAGCCCGTGTTGCAAGAGGCTAACAGTCAACATTACGCTATGGCTGCGGATGCTCTTTTTTTTAAAAAATTTTTGGTTTTTGTTAGGGTAATGGAGGTTCGATGCTTTAGTTTTTTTAAATGCATTTTTTAAAATCTAAACTATTTATCGTGTTTAACACATCCTATTATACCATGCTACCGATAAAAAATGTTTTATTGAAAACTCAAAAATGGCATCTTTTGAGAGGATATTAGCTATAGAAATTTTCCCCCAACTGGCTTTGCTAATATCAGCTTGTTGCACAATAGGTGAACTTTCGCAATATCTCATTCTTGATGTGTTGGTTTCTTCTGTCCTGATATTAGCTTTCCTGTTTGAAGAAGCTCATGGTTTTGTAATTCTTTGCATTACTTGTGAGTACAGTGTGGGGTTTTATCAGATGGCAAAGATAGCAGTGACCCCAACTATTGTTCTGGCAGAGTTCGTTCTCTTCAGAAAGGTAGTTTTCTTCTCTAAGGTGGGTATGGCCATTTTTTCTTGCAATTTAATTTGCGCAAGTTAGCTAATGTCATGTGTTACCCCATTAGGCTGAAATTACGCATACAGAACAACCAAGCTGCGTCATATCCAAACCATGACAACATTTAAATACAATTAAGTCATCCAAGTACAAGGACTTGGATATTTAAATGGTCTATTTCCATGTTTGTTGATGCTTCTAGGATGAGTGATTCACAATATTTAAATGGCCTTTAACTGAAATGTTGCAGGTTTTGGCCTTGACTGTTGTGTCAATAGGTGTGGCAGTGGCAACTGTTACAGATCTAGAGTTCAATTTGTATGGTGCTTGCATTGCAATAGCATGGATAATACCCAGTGCTATAAATAAAATTCTATGGTCTGATCTGCAACAAAAAGGCAACTGGACTGCACTGGCGTAAGTTTTCTTTGCAATCTCAGTTCATTCCTGGCAATAGAAGAGGTCTTGAAGAGTTCTCTTTTAAATTTTTTGCTAATCGGAGCAATGGTATTTGTAGGTTGATGTGGAAGACTACTCCAGTGACCATCTTTTTCTTGTTAGTTTTGATGAGATGTTTGGACCCCCCTGGCGTGTGGTCCTTCAACTAGGACTTGAGGAATACATCTGCTATCCTTGTTTCAGCTTTATTTGGCTTTCTTCTTCAATGGTCTGGAGCCTTAGCACTTGGGTAGGTTAAATTATGATCATTTGGGTTTGCTAATCTGATAAGGCTCCTAGTTGCTGGCAAATTTATGTGGAACCTAGTGTGCCAATATATCGCACAGAAGAGGTGCATGGGCTGCCTCGAAGAGATGCTCCTACTGGGCAGATGACCAACCAACAACACAAGTCTGATGGCTGTGGGTGCACCTTGTCAAAGATGCCAGAATGGCATAAGAGATTTAGTGAAGTTCTTTTGGTTATCACTTGTTTCATGGAATGCAGACATACCCAAACTGACTATCTGGGTGAAGGATGTTTTAACTGCAAGTGGGTGCATAGGTGAAAATTTTGGACCTAACCCTGTGAATTATGTGCACATCTTGCAATGCCCATCTAGTTGGACCACCTTCCGTGCTTGCGAGATTTGCAGACTGGTTGATGCCTTTGCATGTCTTTGTCAGTTACATCTTACGATCTTATTCCTATGTTACTTATCCTTTGCCGCTCTAAACTTGCAGTGCAACATCTGCTACAACTCATGTTGTTCTGGGTCAATTCAAAACTTGCATCATTTTGCTTGGTGGCTATCTATTCTTTAACTCAGATCCAGGAGTCGTGAGCATTTTTGGGGCCACGGTGGCTTTGTGTGGGATGTCTGCTTACACTGCCCTTAACTTGAAGAAATCAGAGATGGACTGTTTGCAGCTTCCCGAGCAGAGCCCGCTTTTGCCAAAGCAAAAGGCTGCTGTAAATAACTTAGAAAAGAAGGCTGATGCAAAGAACACTGAGGATTTCGTTTTAATTGAATAAGTGAATGCAGAAGAGCTAAACCTTGGCATACTAACCTTTTATGCTCATTCTCTTCCAGTTCATTTATATGTGAAGCCTTCCAATCCCATGGCATGGGAATCAGTGCTGGTGGGAGATTAACCCAGGAAACAGCCATTCATTAGGTGTTTGTCTTGATTATTTGTGCAATGTTCTCAGCGTCTGATCCCCAGATGCGATACCTGTATTAATCAAACTCACAATATTGTGTAATCAAATCAAATTTTGAGTTATTGTGATCAGGCCATGAAAGCCTTGTCAGATCAAAGTACACTCAGATTTCAAATTTCTCATCCCTATGTATTTTTATTGAGACCGGTTTCCCTACAAACGTTTCTACACTGCCTAAACATGAAAATGCCATATCTACCATCCATTTCAAATGTGCGGCTGAGATTGATAGGGGCAAAATGAGAATGTTAATATTTTATACACGTGTATATGCAAATGTTCTGGATGATAAGAACTCAAAGAAGACGACTCCGTCAGCTTTTTCCTGTGCCGGAAATAAAATCTTCTCCTCCATCTATGCGTGACCAGCATTCGTGAAATTTAAAATTTAAAATAAGGTTTATTATTATTAAAAATAAACAATAGGAGTTTAATTTGCAAAATTATAATGTGTAGAGCTTATTTCATAAAAGTGCAAAAAAAATTACTTAAAATTATGAGGCCTTGAATTCATTATGTAAAAACTCAAAGAATAATAAAATACTATTGTATTTTAAAATACACCTCGTTAACGATATTCAATATTTAAAATTTAGGTTGCTAACTATATTTATAAAAAGGCTGCATATAAACTCATTTTCCCAAATTGATAGGTGTATTAGATGTATTTATTATAAAAATTATAAAGCATAATGTTTATTTTATGCTTATTTAATAAATCAAAATGTAAATAAACAACACGAATCTAAATTAAACCCATTTTTAAGTCTTTTCCTATTTATTTATATATGGTTTAGAGTAGGCTTGGATCAAGTTGAAAATAAATTTATTTTCATATAATTTATTTTTCGAGTGATAGATTTTGTATGGTTCTACAATATGGATGCTTTCTTTTCCATGTCATTTTCCATACAAAATATTCTTTCAAGCAAAAAATAATAATTTTAGTTTTAATAATTCATTGGGCCAATGGTATAGCAACCTAAATGAAATTGGCGTGGATAATTTATAACATATACAAATTTCTACCTTTCTAGTAAATAAAAGTGTAAATAATTATTATTGATTTATTAAATATATTAATTAGATAAAGGATTCAATTATTGGATTTATTTAAAATTTAATAAGAATTTATATTTTATTATTTAATATTATTAGTATCTTTCGTATTACATTTACGGATAATATATTTCGTATAAATTTTATGAACAATCTATAAAATTCATCAAATCCATCATATCAGTACATTACAAATTGATTACTCTATAAAATTCATAAATCATGTATATATTAATTTACGATTTTGCATAATTCTTGTAAAATCTGTATTGTCTATCTAATTGGTGAACATGAAATGTCATCAATCTTATTTTAGCTGTTAAAACTGTATAACTGGTTTATCTTATCAAACGAATATGTATCAAAATCATATAATCTATAAAACTCGTAAAATGTATAAAATTTATCAATTGCATATGTGCTGTATCCGTGATACTCGAATAACCTGTAAAATTTATTTCATTGGAAAAATGAATATAAGATTACCAGTGGAACACATCATTTCCATGAATTTCATAAAAACTGTAAAATCTGTAAAATCTATAAAATCTGTAACAACGGTCAAACAATCTAAATTATATCGGTCATTCAAATTTATTTCTTTAAATAAAACTATTCTTAATTTTATAATTGCAGTCCTACATTACAGATTATAATTTGGAATGAATATAATTCAATTTAACGTTATGGATCACTCATCATTTATAGTAATTTATTAAAATCATATGAATAACCATAAAAATACATGCACCTCAAAGTACTGTAATTTATTTCACCTACCCATACTCACACTTTACCCACAATTATACTCTCATACTATGAAATTACCTTTTTACCCTCATTTGCATTTTATGCAAAAGTGCAAACATTTGCACTTACACCCGAAACGAAAAAACGACACCCCTACATTCGAACTCAGGCCAATGCTGTAAATGCGAGGAAGAGTTATCGCGCAGACGCATCAGCGTTCGCCTTGTATTAACTATTAACTATATAAGAGTTGTTATATTTAGGTTTTATATTTAGGGCCTGTTTATTTTTAAAAAAAAAACTTTTAAATTAAAATTTTGGAATCTATAACTTTTCATTCTTCGTAATTATCTTATTTTAAAATTTATTTATTCACAACTTTTTATACAACTACCATATTTTTTAATTATTTTTATTCAACTAACTTATCTATTTTAACTTTATTTTCTTTACACCTCATCATTATCCTTATTCTATCGTATCATTTTCTACTAATTTAATTACTTATATACTAAAAATTTTTCATCTAAAAATTTTATCAGTTCCCAAACATCCCCTTAAGAAATTATAAAAGTTCTCTCACATTACTCCTGAAATTCAGCAATAATGTTCGTCTCCTCATGTTGCCCTTGAAATTGACTCACATGTAGACAAGAACAAATATTTATGGACACATAAAGTCGGACAATGTTTCAATGCAACCACATGTCCGGCTAAAAATCTCATTTGTTATTATTATTTTTTGAAATTTTTTTTATAAATTTTTTAGTCTAAGTATAGTTAATCTGTAACTCAAGTTTTATAATTTTTAGAAATTTGTATATATTTTTTTATTTTTAAGAAAGGGGGTTTGGGTACTTTTTAAATGATTAAACTGCCCATATTTTCAAAAGTAAAAAAATATATATATACACACATTTCTGAAAAACATGCATTCGGTTGCATTGAAACAATTCCACAAGTCAGAACCATTTTCAGTCTCATTAACATGCTTTAAAGTAAAAAAGCAAAGCCAGTCCTGGGAGACTTCTTCTGAGTTTGCAAATTAGAAAAATGCAAAAATTTGGAGCATTAAGTGCGTGTCACCAACTACCCAACAACAACTTAATCGCTTTTAGGCCATTCGGGTATATGTATTTTGGTTAGATTTTGAGATGATATAAGAAGTGGAAATAGAATATTTTTAAAATTTTGTAAAATATATGAAATAATTGGAATATAATTGGAATAAATAGGACAGTTATAAAAAAAATTGAAATATGAAGATAAAGTTAAAAAATAAGATTGTTGGATAGCTAGATTAATTATGAAAGAATGTATAGAAGAGAAAAAAAACTATGGGAAACCATGGAACGTGATTACCAAATGTGCCATTAAGTGTTGTTTAGTAATGTGGAATTTAATGAGATTTTGGGAAGGTGTGGGAAGCAGTGTTATTAAAACCGGACCGGACCGGCCGGTCCGACCGGTCCGACCGGGAACCGGTCTCGTATCCGGTTCGAATACTAGCGGTTCGGTTCAATTAAGAAAAACCGCTTGAACCGTCGAACCGGAAAGGCTGGTCCAACCGGGTTCGACCGGTTCAACACTCCCGCGTCGTCTTCCTCACGAGTCGCGACACGCCAGACGCCACCCCTGCGCTGCCCGTCCGCCCGAGCCTCTTCCTCGTGTCCGCCCGCCCGTGCCATTGTCGCACGCACTTTCACCGTCCGCCGAGAAGTCTCGCCGTCTCTGACTCTCTGGTCGCACCCACTGCCGGCCCCGTCTTCGTCCTCATCGCCGTTAGCGTCCGCCAACGCCGCCTCGTCTTCCTCGCGGCAGTCGCCCCCGTCCTCGCCGAGACCAGCAACCGAAATACCAGCAGGCGAAACAGCAGCGACCTCCATTTCCGGCGACCAGCAGGCTGCCCCAAAATCGATTTTTGCACAGCTGCAGAGCCGTCGCCCTCCATTTTCTCTCAGCAGACGCAAAATTGGAAGGAGCATGCTCTTAGGGAGTGACGCCAAAAACGGAAAACCCATTATTGTGCCAACCTGCTCGTCGATCATCCACCTTTCTCGTTTTCCCTTTTTCCATGTCGATGCAGAAGCCATTAGCGACCTTGCGAATGGGAGGAGAAGAGGAAAAAAAACTTTTGGTGGTCCAGCGGACCATTGAATTCGTGTATACACAGATCGTTATTTGCAATATAGAGCATTCAAAAATAATTTTATAAAAATTCCTTAATAATCTAATAGAATCTCCAAAGTTATGTAAATATAATTTTTGTGTAAAAAATTTAAATATCACTAAGTATTGCATCAAAACCTCAATTTCAATATAATTTCTCTTAAAACAAAGTGAAAATGATATAAAATAACTACAAAATGATGTAATTTTCAATAAAGTTTTTATTTAATAAAAATATTAATTCAATTAATAATATTCTATTTTTAAATTGACATTATCTTCCATAAGATATGAATTATTATAATCACATGTATCTTTATACCGACGAGTAATAAATAAGAAAATTAGATTTTAGGTGAATTTCTTAGTACCTAGGACGATTTATGTGCAATCTGGAAATTTATTTTTAATATTTTATTTATGTCATAAAATTTGAGTGTCTCTTAAATGTCGTTAGATGCTATTAGATATCGTTAGATGCTATAGATTAAGGTAGATTTCATTAAATTATATTATCTGGGTTTTAAGTTCTATAATTAACGTATAAATGACCTTATAAAGAGCTGAAGATCATATTACATATGCTAAATTAGGATTAACTTATTGATATTAAAAGCTAAATGCTGTTAGATGTCGTTAGATCTGGTTAGATGCTGTTAGATGTCGTTAGATGTTGTTAGATGTTGTTAGACGTTGTTGGATAAGGTAGATTTAATTAAATTTTATTATCTGGGTTTCAAATTCTGTAATTAAAGTATAAAAAAACTTATAAATGGCTCATAAGCATATTATAGATGTTAAATTAGGATTAACTTATTAATATATTTACTTAAAATTTAAAAATAATTTAATATTTATGACATCATAAATATGTCATGCTGACGTCACCGGTTCGAACCGGTTCGCTTAACCGGTCGAACCGGTTCGAACCAGACCAGTTCCTTTACCGGTTCGGTTCTGACAACACTGGTGGGAAGTAGAGAAAACAATATTTTGAAAATTATGTAAATAATATAATATAATAGGGTAAATTTGAAATAAAGGTAGTTAGAAGAAAAAACGATTAAAGTACATGAGTAAAATTGAAAAAAGTGAGTTGCTAGATGGTTAAGACGTCAAATGATGAGAACATACAGGAGAGAGTGAAAAGCTATATGAACCATGAGTGGAGGCTACCAAACGTGCCTTCAGCATAAAAGGTATTAAGTTTCAACGTGAGAAAAATAGATGAGCATTAAATCTTCGTTAGCCAGTAACTCAAGCATTCATAACCTTCAACTTCAAGAAGCTTCCACGCGCTGAAATCTTTAAGTTCTTAAAGATCACCAATTCTATTAAGAGATTTCTCATAGAGATGTCATTCAATGCACTAAAAAGCATAATTTCTATCTTTCATTGTTTTTCCATTATTGTGTATTGTAGGGCTTGTTTGGTAATATATATAGAAATTGTGGTATGGAGAAATGTTTGAACACTAATTTTCAAGTCAATTTTCAAGCTCATTAATTCATCAATCAATAATCATATTTTTATACTTTTATCCCTATATTTCAATCTTTTTTTCCTGTTATACTCCAACTACCCGATTTATTTTATCTTTACTCTTATTATTTTACATCAATCATATAATTTCAAAAATATTTCATTTTCCACTTCCCACCCTTTTCCACCATTCCCACAAAAAAACTCATGCCAAACGTCCCCTTAAATTGGTATTAAATACTAAATACAAGTAAATATAGGGATTTACTAGAGTAAGATTCATAACCTCTTATACTGGCTTTAATGACGCCCCCTAAAGCAAAAAGCTGGAAAAGGATATTGACTATGAAGCATATTTGGGGTGTGTTTGAAAAGTGATAAAATTTTTTGATGAAAAGTTTTTAGTATAAAGGTTTTTAAATGAAAGAAAATGATATGATATTGTAAGAGTAATGATGATGAATTAGAAGAATAAAATTAAAATAGATAAGTTAATTATATGAGTAGTTGTGTAGAAATAATTGAAAAGTAAGATAGTTGTATAAGAAGATACGAAAAAATAATTAAAAAAGGGTAATTAGGAAAATTGAAAAATTTTAGGTTGAAAAGTTTTTTATGATACCAAAATATGAACATTAGTAAACTCAAGATGAAAGAGTAGAGCAAAGTGATTGACCTAAACTATTATACTATATCATGTCTATTATGTAATGTTACATTGCTATTTTATCTAAGTTATAACTTTAATAACTCAATTCACTTTAAAATAAAGCCATTTTTTGGAACTGAAAAAATCTTCTTTTTTTAAAATTAGTTTCTCGTGGATGTTGTAGTGAAGGCAGAAATGACTTATTCTCATCATCATTAATATGATGGTATAGAAAATTGGTCCAACTATGGGTGTGTTTGGTAACAACAAAAAGTTATCAAGTTAAAATTTTTCAATTTAAAATTTTTTACTCTTCACAACTATCCTATTTTTTAATCATTTCTTCACATTTTTCTATACAACTACTTTACTTTTCAATCATTTCTACAGAACTACCAACACAACTAACCTATATATTTCAATTTTATCATATTTATTCATTGTCATTATCCTTATCATATCACATCATTTGACAACTTCTCATCTCTACAACTTTTCATCAAAAGTTTTATCCATTCCCAAACACACCTTATATATCGGATTCCATGTAAACACTACATTGAGAAAAAAAATTTGGATGATTTCTAATGGGATAGAGCATGAAACCATAGATCTGTTTACTAGGATAGAGCACAAAAGCATAGATTTGATTAAGGTTCCAATGAATTAAAAGTGCAGAAAATTTGTCCCCTTCATTTATTATTTAATTTTCTTTTAATCAAGAATATTCTTTTAAAGATGCAATTAAGTATTTGGAGCAAAGAAAGATATAATTAAGTATTATCATGTCACATATAATGTACGAATGAAATTTTTTAGAATAATTGATTAATCAATTTTTTTTGTAATTTTATCACAAAACAAAATCAATTAACATACAGAATGTATGGATGGTATAATGTTTGATTAGTCAAAAAAATTGATTAGTCCAACAAAGGATAAATTTTCTTCATACCCATGATGTTTGACCATTATTTCCCTTATTCCCACAACATTTTAAAATTTTGGTAGATCTCCATAACATTTCACCCCTAATTCCTACAATGCCCACGTTGTTAGTGACGTGCGTCTTTTTTGTAATTCCGAAAATGCCCCTCCCTCATACTCTTTACCGCCGCCGCCGCCACCTTGTTCTCCTTTGCCATTGGGTAAGCAATGTTGGTGTCATGCTTAATACCATTAGCACAAGCTTCAATGCTAGCAGCATTGTTGCCCCAATCCTCTACTACTTTGAGGCACTTGCTTGATTCCCTCTCCAAACTCGGCTCTAGCATTTCAAACATCATCGTTATCGAAGAGCATTTTGAAATCGAATAAAAAACCTCTCGCTTGGTTCAAGCTTGCCTCGTACTCACTTGGGGTGTAAATGAGGTCGGGTAGACTTGGGTTGGAGTAAATACAATCCTAACCCACTTTACAAAATCTGAACTCAATACGACTTTCAACTCTATTTATCACATCTTAAACTCAACCATATTTTAACCCAATAGAAATCAATTCGATTTGGGTTAGAAATCGGGTTAATAAATGTATAATATTTAAAAATATTTTACTTAATTAAATCCATTTTAAAATATAAATTTATTGGAAAGAATAAAAATTAATCCTTTTTATAGGAATACTTTTTAATTTATGACTTATACGATAATATAATTGC
Organism: Annona cherimola; assembly: GCA_030490835.1. Taxonomy (NCBI): domain Eukaryota; kingdom Viridiplantae; phylum Streptophyta; class Magnoliopsida; order Magnoliales; family Annonaceae; genus Annona; species Annona cherimola. Next base: position 28,320,765 of record CM059971.1, on the reverse strand, counting down.
TAAATAATCTTATTTTAAATTAATAATGTCTAATTAATTTTTATGTATTATTTGTTAATGTAAAATTATTTATTAATAATTTATTATATTGTATACTAATATATAAAATAGGTTCGAGTCACGTCGCCAATCACCCACCCCAAACCAACCCATTTTTGATAACAGGTTGATCCAAATCGGGTTGTATAATTTATTTATTTTTTCAAAATGTTTAACCCGACCCTATTATATAAATAGGGTTGAGTTTGTCGGGTTCGAGTTGAAACCAACTCTGTTTACACCCTTTGTACTCCCCCAACGTCACCACCTTCAGCTTTAACGATTTCGCTAGCTGGAGCATCCACTCAACCATCCCAGGCGTCTCTCCAAGGATGTTAAATAGCCGAAGCACGAAAATCACGGCTGGAGCCTCGTCCGAACTCACGCGAAAACTCGACTCGCTGAGTTCGTGAATTAAGGTTAGCGCCGGCTAGAACTCAAAGTCGAGATAGCGAATTTTCGGTGGTGGGGAGGGAAGCAGAGGGAAACGCGCAAGGGCACGCAATGGAATGCTCGAAATACGAATCTTTGTAGGCTTTTCAACGGATCAAGTTGGCGAGGGCCTGAAGCAGAGCAACCCATTGTACCCCCTGAATGACTTCAAAATCGAATCGACTATGTGAATCCGATTGGAAGACTTGGTGACTTCCAAGATAGCTCAGTGTTGCCTATTTTTCAGCTAGTGTACGGATTGCACAAGTAATATAAATAAATGGTTAGAGTTATCATTTCCACGAAGACTTCAATGCCAAAAATATTCACTAATTACTCAAAACTAAAAATTAGAATTTAATTAAATGAATAAAAATTAAGATGTGTAAAATAAAATAAAAAAGATGAAAGATAAAAGTTAAAAAAGATAAGTTAGTGTAAATGAAAGTAAACTAAATGGAAAATTCTTACCAATAAATGAATCTAGAGTTACAACTCTACTTTCTTATCCTTATGATTTTATTATATTTCCTTGATTTACTTTATTAATAGGGATTACTAGTCTAGGGTAATATTATTTATACTCCGATGGCTGCATTAATCTAACATGTTAATTTTAACTTTCAATGTAAACCATAAGAATTTAAAATAATAAGCAGCATTAATTACATCAATAATATTGACTATACAAGACTAATTGATATTTCTATTAATATTAGCAAATCTCACACATCCCACGAGATAGCACAACTTCAGGATTATGCGTAGATCGTATACTATTTAACCGGTAGTCCAATTTCATGTTATTTCTTTCAAGCATCATACAAAATTACCAAATCAATTTGTAAGGTAACCAATCTTATAAAAGCATTAAGAAAAAGTTAAATAAATAATCTAATATTAATAAAATAAAATCAAAGAGAAACTATAATTTAATCGTGGCTTGAAAACAAGATCCATTGCAACCCTAGAATGAGGTTTTTAGCCACACATAATTACATTAGACACAAAGCTAAAATAAAAATTTTAAAAAATTTTCATCTCGGATAAACAGAAAATCAAAATTAAAGAGAGGAAAAATCTACTCCTCTAAGCTCGATCTCCCTTCCACACTTGAAATCTCCAACTTGTTGCACGTCTCTACCTCTCTCTTTCTACCTCCTTGAACTTCTGTTGTATCGAATTCTCCCAGTAACTACAAGCCTTGACCTTTTTTATAAGCACAAAACCGTTGCTGAAATTTGGCTTGGGCAATTGGAATTTTCGTATTGGAATAATTGAAATGGAAGCAAATTTTTCCTATGATTGACGCTGGAAAATTGGTTGCTCACTTGCTCTAAAATAACAATTGTTACGAGATTTAGAAATTGTGACAATGGAAGGCCATCCTATGGTTGATAATGGAATGGACGGTCTTGATGCAAGGAATTTCTGGCGGCTTTTTCAGCCTTGGACTTAAATTAGGTGCTGAATGCAAATAGTTGGATGGAAGATGGTGCGCTGCATGGTTTTGAACTTTCTGGCCATGCATGGACGGTTGCTTGAATGGCGTGCTTAAAAATCACTTGTAACAAGAGCTGAACGGTCTGGATTATCTCGGTAAAAACCGCATGTATGCTGCTTTCTTGCAATTGGTTGCTGAAGACAATCCAGATGGAGGCACGGTTGTGATGGCATGGTTCGGGTGGTGCTGCTAGCTCTCGCCCCTTGGAATTAATGGACGACCAAATTTTCGACGGACCACTGCAAAATATATAATAGTTACATCATAAAAAAAAATTCCCAGACACCCCCTTAAGAAATTATAAAAGTTCTCTCACATCACTCCTGAAATTCAGCAATAATGTTCGTCTCCTCATGTTGCCCTTGAAATTGACTCACATGTAGACAAGAACAAATATTTATGGACACACAAAGTCGGACAATGTTTCAATGCAAACAAATGTGCGGCTAAAAATCTCATTTGTTATTATTATTTTTTGAAATTTTTTTATAAAATTTTTAGTCTAAGTATATTTAATCTGTAACTCAAGTTTTATAATTTTTAGAAATTTGTATATATATTTTTTATTTTTAAGAATGGGGTTTGGGTACTTTTTAAATAATTAAACTACCCATATTTTCAAAAAAAAAAAAATATATATATATATATACACACACACATTTCTGAAAAACACGCATTCGGTTGCATTGAAAGTCAGAACCGTTTTCAGTCTCATTAACATGCTTTAAAGTAAAAAGCAAAGCCAGTCCTGGGAGACTTCTTCCGAGGGTGCAAATTAGAAAAATGCAAAACTTTGAAGCATTGAGTACCTGTTACCAACTACCCAACAAAACTGTATCGCTTTTAGGCCGTTTGGGTTTGTGTATTTTGGTTAGATTTTGAGATCACATAAGAAGTGGAAAGAGAATATTTTTAAAATTTTGTAAAATATATGAAATAATTGGAATAAAATTGAAATAAATAGGACAGTTATAAAAAAATAATTGAAATATGAAGATAAAGTTAAAAAATGAGATTGTAAGATAGCTAGATTAATTATGAAAGAATTTAGAGAAGAGGAAAAAAACTACGGGAAACCATGGAACGTGATTACCAAATGTGCCATTAAGTGTTGTTTAGTAATGTGAAATTTAATGAGATTTTGGGAAGGTGTGGGAAGTAGAGAAAAGAATATTTTTGAAAATTATGTAAATAATATAATATAATAAGGTAAATTTGAAATAAAGGTAGTTAGAAGAAAAAACGATTAAAGTATATGAATAAAATTGAAAAAAGTGAGTTGCTAGATGGTTAAGACGTCAATTGCTGAGAACGTACAGGAGAGAGTGAAAAGCTATATGAAACCATTCATGGAGGTTACCAAATGTGCCTTTAGCATAGAAGGTATTAAGGGTGTGTTTGGTAACAACAAAAAGTTGTCAAGTTAAAACTTTTCAATTTAAAACTTTTCACTCTCCACAACTATCCTATTTTTTAATCATTTCTTTACATTTTTCTATACAACTACCCTACTTTTCGATCATTTATATACAACTACTAACACAACTAACCTATATGTTTCAACTTTATCATATTTATTCATCATCATTACCCTTATCATATCACATCATTTGACAACTTCTCATCTCTACAACTTTTCATCAAAAGTTTTATTCATTCTCAAACATACCTTAAGTTTCGACGTGAGAAGAGCATTAAATCTTCCTTAGCCAATAACTCAAGCATTCATAACCTTCAACTTCAAGATGCTTCCACGCGCTGAAATCTTTAAGTTCTTAAAGATCACCAATTCTATCAAGGGATTTCTCGTAGGGATGTCATTCAATGCACTAAAAAGTATAATTTCTATCTTTCATTGTTTTTCAATTATTGTGTATTCTAGGGCTTTTTTGGTAATACATATAGAAATTGTGGTATAGAGAAATGTGTGAACGCTACTTTCCCAATCAATTTTCAAGCTCATTAATTCATCAATCAATAATCATATTTTTACACTTTTACTCCTATATTTCAATCATTTTTTCCTACAATGCTCTAACTACCCTATTTATTTGATCTTTACTCTTATTATTTCACATCAATCATATAATTTCAAAAATACTTCATTTTTCACTTCCCACCCTTTTCCACCATTCTCACAAAAAACTCATACCAAACATCCCCTTAAATTGGTATTAAATACTAAATACAAGTAAATATAGGGATGTGCTAGAGTAAGATTCATAACCTATTCTACTAGCTTAATGACACGCCCTAAAGCAAAAAGCTAGAAAAAGATATTGACTATGAAGCATATTTTGGGTGTGTTCGAAAAGCGATAAAATTTTTTAATGAAAAGTTTTTGGTATAAAGGTTTTTGAATGAAAGAAAATGATATGATACTGTAAGAGTAATGATGATGAGTTAGAAGAATAAAATTAAAATAAATAGGTTAATTATATGAGTAGTTCTGTAGAAACGATTGAAAAGTAAGGTAGTCATTTAAGAATATACGAAAAAATATTTAAAACATGGATAATTATGGAAATTGAAAAATTTTAGGTTGAAAAGTTTTTTATGATACCAAACATGCCCATAATTGAACATTAGGAAACTCAAGATGAAAAAGTAGAGCAAAGTGATTGACCTAAACTATTATACTATATCATGTCTACTATGTAATGTTACATTGCTATTTTATCTAACTTATAACTTTAATAACTCAATTCTCTTTAAAATAAAGCCATTTTTCGGAACCGAAAAAATCTTCTTTTTTTAAAATTAGTTTCTCGTGGATGTTGCAGTGAAGGCAGAAATGACTTATTCTCATCATCATTAATATGATGGTGTAGAAAATTGGTCCAACTATATATTGGATTCCTTGTAAACACTACATTGAGAAAAAAAACTATAGATCTGTTTACTAGGATAGAGCACAAAAGCATAGATCTGATTAAGGTTCCAATGAATTAAAAGTGCAGAAAATTTGTCCCCTTCATTTATTATTTATTTTTCTTTTAATCAAGAATATTCTTTTAAATACGCAATTAAGTATTTGGAGCAAAGAAAGACATAATTAAGTATTATCATGTGACATATAATGTACGATTGATATTTTTTAGAATAATTGATTAATCAATTTTTTTTTGTAATTTTATCACAAAACAAAATCAAATAAGATACAGAATGTATGGATAGTATAATGTTTGATTAGTCAAAAAAATTGATTAGTCCAACAAAGGATAAATTTCCCTCATACTCATGATGTTTGACCATTATTTCCCTAATTCCCACAACGTTTTAAAAAATTGGTAGCTACCTATAACATTTCACCCCTAATTCCTACAACGCCCACAACGTGGGCGTTAGTAACCTGCGTCTTTTTTTGTGATTCCGAAATTGCCCCTCCCTCATACTCTTTGCCGCCGCCGCCACCTTGTTCTCCTTTGCCATCGGGCAAGCAACATTGATGTCATGCTTAATACCATTATCGCCTGTCATGCTTAATACCATTAGCACCAGCTTTAATGCTAGCAGCACTGTTGCCCCAATCCTCTGCTAGTCTGAGGGGCTTGCTTGATTCCCTCTAAAACTCGGCTCTACTATCTCAAACATCTTTGTTATCAGAGAGTGTTCTGAAATCGAATAAAAAACCTCCCGCTTGGTTCAAGCTTGCCTCGTACTCTTTTGGGGTGTAAATAAAGTTGGGTTGACTTGGGTTGGAGTAAATACAACCTAACCCACTTTATAAAATCTGAACTCAATACTACTTTCAACTCTATTTTATCACATCTTAATTCAATCCTATTTATCACATCTTAATCCAATCCTATTTTAACACAATAAAAATCAATTCGATCCGGGTTAGAAATCGGGTTAATAAATATATAATATTTAAAAATATTTTTCTTAATTAAATCTATTTTAAAATATAAATTTGTTGAAAAGAATAAAAATTAATCCATTTTATAGCAATACTTTGCAATTTATGACTTATACAATAATATAATTGCTAAATAATCTTATTTTAAATCAATAATGCCAAATTAATTTTTATGTATTATTTATTAATATAAGACTATTTATTAGTAATTTATTATATCGTATACTAATATATAAAATAGGTTCCGGTCAGGTTGACAATCATCCAACCCACTTTTGAAATCCGATTGATTCAAATCAAGTTGTATAATTCATTTATTTTTTAAAATGTCTAACTCGACCCTATTATAAATCAAGTTGGATTAGTCGGGTTTGAGTTGAAACAACTCTATTTAGACCCCTTTACTCCCCCAACGTCATCACCTTCAGCTTTAACGATTTCGCTAGCTGGAGCATCCACTCGACCACCATAGGCGTCTCTCCAAGGATGTTGAATTTGAATAGCCGAAGCATGAAAATCACGGCTAGCGCCTCGTACGAAATCACGCGAAAACTCGATTCGCTGAGTTCGTGAATTGAGGTTAGCGCCGGCTAGAACTCAAAGTCGAGATTGAGAAGCGTGACGAAGTCCCTCAATGAATTTCCAATGGTGCGGAGGGAAGCGGAGGGAAACGCACAAGGGCAGGCAGTGGAATGCTCGAAATACGAATCTTTGTAGGCTTTTCAACGGATCAAGTTGGCGAGGGCCTGAAGCAGAGCAACCCGTTGTATCCCCTGAATGACTTCAAAATCGAATCGACTATGTGAATCTGATTGGAGCACTTACCTATTTTTCGGCAAGTGTATGGATTGCATAAGTAATATAAATAAATGATTAAAGTTATCGTTCTCACAGAGACTTGAATGCCAAAAATATTCACTAATTACTCAAAACTAAAAATTAGAATTTAATTAAATGAATAAAAAATAAGATGTTTAAAATGAAATAAAAAAGATGAAAAAGAAAATTAAGAAAAGATAAGTTGGTGTGAATGAGAGTAAACTAAACGGAAAACTCTTACTGACGGATGAATCTAGAGTTACAACTTCACTTGCTTACCCTATGATTTTGTTATGTTTCCTTCATTTATTTTATTAATAGGGACTACTACTCTAGGATAATATTATTTATACTCCTCTTTCGATGGCTACATGCATCTAATATGTTAATTTTAACTTCCAATGTAAACCATAAAAAATTAAAATAACAAGTAGCATTAATTACATCAATAATATTGACTATACGTGACTAATAGATATTTCTATTCATATTAGCAAACTCACACATCCCACGAGATAACACAACCTTAGGATTATGCATAGATCGTGTACTATATAACTTGTAATCCAACTTCATGTTATCTCTTTCAAGTATCACACAAAATTACCAAATCAATGTATAAGGTAGTCAATCTTATAAAAGCATTAAGAAAAGTTTAAATAAATAATCTAATATTAATAATATAAAATCCAAGAAAAACTATAATTTAATCGTGGTTCAAAAACAAGATCCATCGCAACCTTAGAATGAGGTTTTTAGCCATACATAATTACATTAGACACAAGGCAAAAATAAAAATCAAAATAATATCCATCTCGGATAAAAAGAAAATCAAAATTAAAGAGAAGAAAAATCTACTCCATCTCCGCTTCCACGCTTGAACGTCTCCACCTCTCTTTCTACCTCCTTGAAATTCTGTTGTATCGAATTCTCCCAGTAACTACAAGCCTTGACCTTTTTTAAAAGCACAAAACCGTAGTGAGAAAAAAAATTACGCAGCTTGGATTGCTTGCTTCACATCGTGGGCGACTGCATACATGTGTTGTTGTTCGCGGCTTAGAATTGCTATTTTGAGGGTTGACGGGCTTATGCGTTGCTGAAATTTGGCTTGGGCAATTGGAATTTTCGTATTGGAATAATTGAAATAGAAGCAAATTTTTCCTATGATTGACGCTGGAAAATTTGTTGCTCACTTGCTCTAAAATAACAATTGTTACGAGATTTAGAAATTGTGACAATGGAAGGCCATCCTATGGTTGATAATGGAATGGACGGTCAAGATGCAAGGAATTTTTGGCGGTTTTTTCAGCCTTGGACTTAAATTAGGTGCTAAATGCAAATAGTTGTATGGAAGATGGTGCGCTGCATGGTTTTGAACTTTCTGGCCATGCATGGACGGTTGCTTGAATGGAGTGCTTAAAAATCACTTGTAACAACAGGTGAACGGTCTGGATTATCTCGGTAAAAACCGCATGCATGCTGCTTTCTTGCAATTGGTTGCTGAAGACAAATCCAGATGGAGGCACGGTTGTGATGGCATGGTTCGGGTGGTGCTGCTAGCTCTCGCCCTGTGGAATTAATGGACGACCAAATTTTCCACGGACCACTGCAAAATATATAATAGTTACATCACAAAAAAATGCTGCCCAAATAATTTTATTAAATTAGTAAATAAATCTCAAGTTCATTTATTTTTATTACAACAAATAGTTTTAATTTCAAGCCAACACATCACAAAATTATTCAAAAAAATCTTAAAATTAATATTTAGTATCCAATTACTGCAAAACACACTTTAACAATTAATTCTGCAAAAATATCAAATAATTATCCATTAAATTGGTGCCAAAATACCCACAAAAATATTTTATAATTTACCAAATATCACTTAGTTGGCAATGGGTGAATTTGGAATAGGGCCAGGAATCATTAAGAGCTTTGTAAGAAAGAGTGAAGTCCTCCGGTGAGGAATGAAACTGCAAAGGTGATTTCATAGTAATGGCGAAGGCGGAGTGAGCCTTCTTTGATGACAAGCGGCCGTAGAGGGCTTTTTGAAAGTAGAAAGCTAGTCGCTCCCTGAGGTCTCGGTAATCAAAGACGGAATCACCGAAGTTGATAAGGATATCAATGGCGTGGTCTAGTTTGGATCGGCTATTTGGGCGCACTTGAAGAGGGACTGGAGTAGGGTGACGGAGGTAATTAGAGGAGGATGATGAGGGCCTGTCAGGAGAGATGATGGCATCCTTGTGGTGGAGCACAGACAAAGAATTCTTTGGGTGGGAACGTGAGGGCGGAGGGGGAGAAGGGAGAGTAGGAGATAGCTAGAAGTGGATTTAGATGGGCGATTATGGCATTAAGTTTTTTTGGGAAAACGTTGGCAAAGATGAGGATGTGATTGAGATTGAAGGAAGAGTTGGCGGAGGCGGAGAAAAGAGTGAGGCTGCTGGTTTCATTAACAAAGGGACCAATTAGTATCGAAGAGGATGAGGGAGGGGCATTTTCGGAACTGCAAACCGAAAAGACACATGTAATTGACGACATGGGTATCATAGAAATTAGGAGTGAAATATTGTAAGTACTTAAGGAATTTTTGACATATTGTGGGTATAAGGAGAATAATGGCCAAATGTCACAGGGACGCAAGGAATTTATCGTTTTATAATGTTGTCATAAAATATCATCATCATCATCATCATCATAAGTCATTTCCCACCTATGTGGGGTCGGCTGCATGGATTCTGTTACGCCATTCTTGGCGATTTAAGACTAAATTTTCAGTAATATGTAATATTTTTAAATCTTGTTTAATTATTTCCATCCATGTTTTTTTAGGTCTTCCTCTCATTCTTCTACAACCTTCTACTTGGATAAACTCTGTTTTCCTAACCGGTGCTACTTCAGGCCTCCTTTTAACATGACCAAACCATCTTAATCTATTTTCTCTCATTTTATCATTAATTGGTCTCACTTTTAAGTTTTCTCGAATTATTTCATTCCTAATTTTATCTTTTCTTGTTTTACCACTCATCCACCTTAACATTCTCATTTCCGCTACGCTCATTTTTTGTATATGTTGCTCTTTAACTGCCCAACATTCTGCCCCATAAAGCATAGCAGGTCTAATCGCAGTCTTATAAAATTTTCCTTTTAATTTGACTGGAACTCGACGGTCACATAAAATTCCTGACGCACTTCTCCATTTCTTCCATCCTGTTGTCATAAAATATAATCAAATAAATTTGAAGCCAAATACTAATCTAGACAACAGAGAACCTTTCTAAGATTGCGAACGGACATCCATCTTGAAAATGATTATAGACATTAGGTCCATCAGTCTATTGCAATCGTTTATCAAGCTATAGAGATTTTTTTATTACATTGGATTACAATGGGGACCTATGCTCCCAGTTGGCACTCAAAGCTGAGATTAACATTCATGCACTCAGCGTTCCGATTCGCTATGCATTGATTGACAAGCCTATATAGTTTAGATGACATGAAAAATATCATGAACCCCCACCACAGGAGCAAGGCCTTAAAAGGATGGGCCTATGAAATGGGTGGGAAGAGGTGGATGCTTTTCCCATTAAGGGCACATGTCATGATATGAGTAATTGGGACCATTCTCTACTCGAGCACTAGCTTTTAGGGGCAACTTTACGGGATTGACTTTGTTTTTAATGTCAAAAGCAACTTTAGGGACCAAAAATTACTTCTAAACATCAACAATAGCCTAAGGGTCTGTTTTTGGGCTCTACTTATTACGGAGCCTATGATTTTCAACCATACACACGGTGATATTTTAAAAAAGGTATTTGGATGGGCGGTACGTATTTGCATGTTCTTTTCCTATTTTTAGGTAAAGCAATGCTCAAAAGTGTGTAGAGAGAAAGCATCAAAATATTGCTTTCCAAAATTCTTTTTTCGTAAAAGTTGCTCTCTTTACATAATCCCAAATTGAGCCTTAGAAGATTAGGCTTGCTTTTAAAACGTGAAAAACTTAATTTCATACCTGAACTATGCTTTTGCCTATTGATCTAAGAACAACTTTCAAAATTACTCAAATACATATTAAGCTTTTGTTTATCATTAAAATAAACAGCCTTATTAGTTCAATGCTAGGGTGGAGTCCGTAGATTTTCGATTAATTTCTGTTTTGTTTAAAATCATTAGAATGGAATGACTAGCCAATACTTGACACTTCTCCATTTAAACTATGAGATGTGTATAGCGAGTGGTTTTTGCCATTAACCCATGAAGAACCATGAAACTAAGTCATTTTGGCCGGCTAATTTGCAAATTAAGTGATCTTTGCCTTTTTTCTTATGGGTAATTATATATTACAATCATCTAAGACATTCTTTAAAATTCCTAATAATATTCAACACAATATTTCCTAATTTATTCCAACTGGTGAAAGCTCTTACAAACTTGAAAAGAATAACGCCACCAACTAATTACGCTGCTAGCGTACATACCAAACAATGCCATCTCTAGCTTTTGAAATGAGGATCCCATCGTCATGGGCCTGTCCTTGTTAGCACTGAGGCAAGACCTTAATGGCAAGTGATCTTTGCCATCGATCCCACGAAATATTGAAAACTGGGTTGATCCAGTCGTTAGATCATCAACTAGACAACATATAGAGTGATCCAAACCCTTGGATCATAATAATTGAGAAGCAGCAAAGTTGATCCGATTTTTGAAAAATCATAACAACACATTTTGGGTCAATCTAACTGTTGGATCATATATCATGTGATCATCATCTTAGTTCACTCGGTCGTTGCAATATTTTCGTCAAGCATGTTCAACTCAGCAAGAACACATTTTAGTTTGCTGATCTGTTATCGATCCTGAATGGATGGCAACTCGTCAAGATGGAAGTTGCATCTGCATGGCAAAACTGATTCCATCCCGAAGACCAATGAGTTTAGAGTAACACTAGTGATAGTTTCGTGACTAGTTTAATAAGCCAATAGCGAATAATGATTTAGGTGGTCTTAATTGTTATTCTCTCATGTTCTTTACAGTTGTTTTCCTAAGAATCTCGATGATGAATTTGTTGAATTCTACTGCTTTTCTAGTCCTTTGTAGGTCATGTGGAGATAAGAATAAATTTTGGTTCTTAAATGAAGTGCATTCATCTACTAATCTCTCCATTTCCTCGTTCCAAAATTGAGGGCTGTTTTCGTAAGTAATCTGATATATATGATATATCCTGCCTGCTTAATTATAAAGAACTGCTTCAACATACTTTGAGAAGTAACTGGTTACGGGCCCAGCCCATGGGAAGTTGTACCCATGAGGAAAAAAAAGAAGTAGGGGTATTGTGGTAATTTTACTATGTGAGTACATTTGTTTGAAAACGTGAATATGTTTAGTTTTTTGATAAAATTTGTATTATATGTATACAAAATCTCAATCTATTCCATTTATTTGTTGGATTAACCACCAAAATATATCTAGACATAGTTTTTTATTATTTGACATTTTTTAAGAATATTTGTATAGAAAAAATTAATTTTTAATAAGATTTCATTATAATTGGTAAAGTTGAAAAAATTGAGTCATGTTATATTATTTAAAGTTCATGTAATTAAGGTACTTTCGAAAATAACAATTTCAATATTTATTTCTAAATTTTTGAAATTTTAATACTATTTTTTATTTTTCGAATATAATATAATCTAACAACACTTAATGACATCTAACAACATCTAACATGATCTAATAGCATCTAACAGAATCTAACAGCATCTAACGACATCTAACCAAATCTAACTTTTGATATTAATAAGTTAATCCTAATTTAACACCTGTAATATGATCATAAGCTTCTTATAAGGTCATTTATACCTTAATTACAGAATTTGCTCAAATAATAGAATTTCATAAAATTCATCTTATCTAATGGTATCTAACAGTATCTAATCGCATCTAACGACATCTAACAACAACTAACCGGATCTAACGACATCTAACAACATCTAACAATATCTAGCAGCATCTAACGACGTTTAACTGATTCTAACTTTTGGTATTAATAAATTAATTCTAATTTAACACATATAATATGATCATATGCCCATTACAAGCTCATTTATACCTTAATTACAGAATTTAGATATTATGATTTAATGAAATCTACCTTAATCTAATGACATCTAACAACATCTAACTGCATTTAACCGAATCTAAGGACATCTAACAGCATCTAACGACATCTAACTGAATCTAACTTTTGATATTAATTAGTTAATCTTAATTTAACACTTGTAATATGATTCTAAGCCCATTATAAGGTCATTTATATCTTAATTACATAATTTAAAACCTAGATAATAGGATTTAATAAAATCCACCTTAATCTAATAGCATCTAACAATATCTAACTACATCTAACAGCATCTAACCGGATCTAATAGCATCTAACGAAATTTGACAAAATTTAACTTTTGATATTAATAAGTTAATTATAATTTAATACTTATAATATGATCCTAAACCCCTTATAAGCTCATTTATACCTTAATTACAGATTTAAAATCCAGATATCAGGATTTAATGAAATCCACCTTAATCTAATGACAACTAACAACATCTAACAACATCTAATGGGATTTAACAACATCTAACAGCATCTAACGACATCTAACCGAAAATCTAACTTTTGATATTAATAAGTTAATCTCAATTTAACACCTATAATATAATCCTAAGCACCTTATAAGACCATTTATACCTTAAGTATATAGTTTCAAAACCCAAATAATAGGATTTAATGAAATTCACTTTAATCTAATGACATCTAATAACATCTAACTGCATCTAACAGTATCTAACGACATCTAACAACATCTAACAGCCTCTAACGATATTTAACCGATTTTAACTTTTGATATTAATAGGTTGATTTGAATTTAACACCTGTAACATAATCCTAAACTCATTATAAGGTCATTTATACCTTAATTATAGAATTTCAAACCTGAATAATAGGATTTAATGAAATGCACCTTAATATATTAGTATTTAACCGAATCTAACAACTTCTAATGACATCTAACCACATCTAACAGCATCTAACGACATCTAACTAGATCTAACAGCATCTAACAGTATCTAACGACACTTAACCGAATCTAAATTTTGACGTTAACAAGTTAATCCTCATTTAACACCTGTAATATGATCTTAAGCCCCTTATAAAGTCATTTCTACCTTAATTATAGAATTTCAAACCTAGATAATAGGATTTAAATAAAATAAAAATTTACATAAATATATAAAACTGTAATAATTATTATATATGACTTTTTTAAAAAATATATATAATTGCAATTTATATTTAATAATATACATATATGTTACTTTTTGGGATTGTTTTAAGAATAATGACATATGTATTTTCATTGTAACATTTTCACTCATCTTATGTTGGCTGTTTTAATTTGAAATTAATAAAATTAAAATTAATTTATGAATTAATATAAAATAAAAATAAATTAATATATAATTATGAATTTAACAAATATTTTATTAAATATAAAGTTCATGTACATTTTTTATTTTTATGATTCAAATTTATTACTTAACTTTTATTTATTTAATTTGTTGAGCACGCATGTATTAAAACGATGGATCATCAACTTTTCAACTTTAGATTAAAATTAAATTATAAATTTCATTTAAAAATAAAATAATATCAATATTAATTTAAATTAAGTTAAAAATAATCATTCAAATAGAAAAATTTATAAAAAAAATTTGCAACAAAGTTTACATGATTTAAGTGAATTTGAATTAAAAATTAACTCTACAGAAAATGATTATTTTTGGTTTGCTTAGTTTGTATCTACTTTAATAACTTCAAGGCTCAGTCATCTTTGTATTTGCTCACTTTAATTTGAAATTAATAAAAAATAAATGTAAATATTAATTAGAGTAAATGAATATAAAATAACCTATTTCACTAATAGTTGTATTAAATAGAAAGATGTAATTTGATTTGAAATGACAATAAACAAAGCTGAAATTGATTACCTTTTTAAAGATTAAGTGTATACTAACATTGAAATATCTTTTTGTAATTACATGTGAATAAAAATATTTATATTATTTTGACAACATCAAATTTTTCTAATGTTGTTTTTAATTATATTTATACAACATAGAAAGAGCTCTCACGAGATATAATCCCGGGGATATCATATGGGATCTCCTAATTTTTATAACCTGATCTAATCCGATCTTACCAGATATAACCCGACCATCTAATCAGATTTAATTTTTTTTATATTAATGAGTTAATCCTAATTTAACACTCATAATATGATCTTAGGCCCCTTATAAAGCTATTTATACCTTAATTATAGAAATTAAAACTCAGATAATACAATTTATGTAAAGTAGTATTCTTTTAATTTATGTAAATTCAATAAATTATTGATTTAAATTAATTCATACTTATGTTAGTTATCTTATTTTTAATTTCTTCTAAGTCATAAATATTTAAAATATTATAATAATAAAAATTATACTTCTCATATTTTATTGCTGTTGAGCTATGGATTAAATATGCGTAGAAATTTTTTAATAAAAAATTATATAGTTTGAAAATACTAGATTAAATAAAAGTAAATATTTTCTTAAGTTATTTTGGAAACTTAATAAGTTAAATTTGCAACATGGGGTGCATTTAGGCATGTCCGTATGTCTATTGTAATAATTTACAATTTGATTAAAAATAAATGCTAATTTACAGTAAATTAAATGGTAATTTACAGATAGCTTCAATTTAAAGGCACATTGTGGTGCATTTAGGCATGTCCATTTTTCTATTCTTGGTGCCTTTGGAAATTATCATAATAACATTCTCCATTTAATCTCTACTTTGATATGATATTATTGTTTTAGATTAAATTAATCTAAAATTATCAATTCAATAATTATTTGTATTAAATAGAAAACCTTTATTTTAAACTGTAGTTAAAAATAACTATAAGTTTAAATTAAATAAATTAAAAAACAATAATACATAGCCAAAATGATTAATTCATAACATTAATTTAATATATAATACGTATTAATGAGAAATTAGGTTTTTTAAAAGTGTGATAGTAATTTGATGTTATAAGGGTAAAATGAGAATAAATTGAGAAGTTGTTTGATAAAATGAATGAAATATATGAATAAAAAAAAGTAGATTAATTAAATAATGACAATGTCAGATAAAAAATTTGTGTGGAAAGATAGGAAGTTTGCTTCACTTAGAAAGACGGAGACTAGAGAGTAGTTCTTTATAGAGTATGTTGTGACTTTGTAATTCATCTTTTCACTGGAATTTATTAAAGTTAATAAATACTTATATAAATACGAATTTTACTGTAAAATTTTTTCAATGCGATCTCTAATTTTCATTTGTAAATTTGATATACATTGAATGTTAAATGTGGTCTGAGTCATCTCTATGACAACTAGTTTCGATTTAAATATTTAATATATATGGTACATACTTTGCTGAAAAAATAATTAGGTTCCATATAATTTGGTTATATTTTCTATTAGGCTGCTAATAAAAACAATACATTACTCATAAAAGTGGCTGCATTTGTATATTTCCAAAAGGAATAATACATGGTTCGCCAAACAAAAAACAAACGTATAATACATAGTTTGTCATATTGGTTGCTAGTCCAAAATTATCATACTTTGCTGTAGCTCTTCCTCCATCCATTGCTAGTTGAAATTTTGAAGTTCTCGACTGAGTTTTACTTCGCCAAAGCTCATAGGAATCAAGCTCACGCCTAGTTGATAGAATCCGCTTAGGAAGGAAGTTGGACACAACACTACATTGCCAATATGCAACTGGAGTTAGAAAGTATTTCCTACAAAGTTTTCATGCAATGCAATTGAAAAGTCACTCCAAGGAAAAATTGGCTTTGCACTCTTGCATTATGTTGCTTTTTGACATTGTGATTTAATTTTTTTTAATTCTTTTTTTTTATTAATGAAGCAAAATAAGGGACTAGAGGGGTGAAAAAAACCTACATACTATTGATAATTGTTGGCCCCGAGTTTATGGCAAAACCCAAGAGGGGAAGGGTGAATTGGGTTCTTGAAAAATTCTTTGGTAAATTAAAACTTAACCCCTTATGATTTCAATCCCCTTGATGAAACGTGATATGAGATAGAATGAGAGGGTGCAAATGGAATATAAAAATGTAAACAATCAAACCAAACAAGAGACAACGATATATAGTGGTTCGGGCACCCTTCCCTACTCCACTCTTCCAAGCACACACCCGTTGTGTCTTGGGTTCCACTATTGTATTTTCAATACAATCTAGAGCACCCGCTCTCTTCTAGATTCTAGCTCTAGGGGGTATATACAATAATCACTTGTTGGTGAGACCAACTCCAACCAACCAAGTCCAATCTATTGGTGAAACAAACTCCAACCAATCAAGAAAAATCCGTTAGTGAGACAAACTCAAACCAACCCCCTGTTTTGCTTCTTCTTGAATTCGGTCTCCAATACCGATCCAAGGCAACAACATAAAACAAATGAATAAAAGAGAGATTACACTTTACAAAGTGTATTCGATAAGCACCGGAAGCTCCTTGTCTTGTAGAGATGATAATCTTGGAAGCACACTTGAAAGTTGTAGCACTTGAAGCTTCAATAGTTAAAATAACTTCAACACACTTGAATATTAGAAGATGAAAGCCCAACTTGTGTTTTCTTCTTTCTTTCCTCCTTCTCTCTTATCTCCACGTTCATTCTTCAATGGTATATATAGAGGAAAAAAGGTTCTAGCCGTTGGAGTGGAGGTTCACGCGCATCTAGAGCTCCAACGTTCGGATTTTCGACCGTTACGAGTTGAAGTCGCAAGTGGAGTCGACTTCGGATGAGTGGAGTCGACTTCGGATAGGTGAAGTTGACTTGGGATGCGACTTCGTCTTGCTAAAACTTGCTGTCCAGAATTTTGCCTTCGAAGTTGCAGGTGAAGTCCACTTGGGTCTGGGACTTCACCAAGTCGCAAGTGAAGTCGAATTGGGTTGAGACTTCACTTCCGAAGTCGCAGGTGAAGTCGACTTGGGTCTAAGACTTCACCAAGTCGCAAGTGAAGTCGACTTGGGCTGAGACTTCACTTTGCAGAACTTGCAATTCATGAACTTGAACTCTTGAAACTTAAATTATTTCACATTTTCATTTTCATACACATAATTAGAGATAAAATATCTGAGAACACTTAGACAAATGTATTAGATCCTTTTTAATGATATTTCAATTATTTGTTAATCATCAAAATCAAATTAATCATTCTTAAAGCAAGCATATGATCAACAATCTCAATAATAATAGCTTTGCTCTAATGAATCATTACCTTTATCACCACTTTCCATGGAGGAAACGATTCACAAAGAGCACTTGGTATCTTACAAGCCTTATGCATCTTATATGCCCATTTATTACTACAAAATGGAGAGTTGTCATGCCACTAAGGTAGTTTGTTCTTGTAATCTAAAAAGAAAAAATAACACTACATGTGATAGATAAACAACTGAGAAGGCCTATAAAAAGGTGCATTGACGAGCTGTGTATATGTCAATTAAAATGTTCGCTATTTACGCAAGTATACATGCCGTGTCAAGTAATAAAGAGTGAGTAGAGTATCGTTCCCACGAGAAATTGTTAACTGGAATTATTAATTAGTTTAATTGCTTTCGGTGGGTAGCAAATTCTGAGTTTATGAATTTAAACTAAAGCTAATAACTACAACAAGAAATCAGAGTAGAGTTTATGGAACTGCTAGATACTAGAAACGGGGTTACTAATAAGGGATGGATAGTTCAGAATCCTCGAATCTAAACTATATTATATTGGTTCTTTTAAGTGGATTGTGTATGAATTTACTAGCCCAAGTTCAATAATCTCTAAATATGTCTTCCAATATTATATAAAGTTAATTACACCCTATTTAATTATTATGTTCCCATGCCATTAAATAAAGTGAAATTGATAAGTGCATAATCTGTTTAGTGACTACACAGGGTTTAACAGTATATTCTTATCCGTTAAACAACTCTTCTTACAAAGAGGAAACCTATGCCCTGCACATGGATTTAGCAGAGATTTTCCTCTTCCAAGGATAAATCAAGTAATTAAATCATCTTACAAGGTAGCTAATCTTGTAAAAAATATTAAAACCACACATGCAAGGGTAAATCATACATGATCATGTATGATATTAAATATTCATTTCTGAATTTTAAAGAACCAAGAAAAAATAGTTTAGAGTTCAATTCATCATAACTATCCATCTAATGGAGGTTTAGTTCAAAGACATGATCATAACATCCATTACATCTATATTGAAAGTATCCATGAAAACAGAGAAAGAAAAAATTAGAAGAATAAGATAAAACTGGTTTTTCGGCGGCTTCCACCAACGGAGTTGAATCCCCTCTTCAATCTGTACTTTGATCGCGTTTTGTCTTTCTCTAACTATGTAATTCCGTTCCTGGGCTCTCTCTCCGGTCGTCCTCGTGCGCAAACCCCTAGGATCTATTTATAGAGTAGCATTGCGCAGTACACGCACTAAAATTTGTACATACGGATGCGTATTGGCGCCTAGGCTCCAACTCTTTGTGTGCTGGACAACTTGGAACTTTTCTGCAAACCCTAGGAGTTCATGCCTTGGAGCCTAGGTGCCAACTCTCTGGAGGTTTCTTGACTTGGAGCTTCTCCTGGATACACTTGTGTGATCATGCCTGGTGCCAACTCCCTGGAAGCTATTGTGTTTGCTAACCTCAAAATCCTTTTGAATTTGACTGTAAGTTGATGAAGTGATGCTTAGGCGCCAACTCTCTAGGAGAATTTTTTTTGCTGAATTGTGCTGGAGTCTTGGAGATCCTGGCAAGGGCACGTAGGGTGGTGCCTGGGTTCCATCACTTGCCTCGTGACTTGGTCTCGATCTGCATTTCACTCGCCCGCATGCCTTCATATGGCCCGTCCTTTCTGCAAAAGTTGAATAAAACAATTAAATGCACTAAAAAAGGCCTAATTAATGCGGAAAATGCATAAAAACTAAATAATGCTCATAAAATGCAAACTGAGTGAAAATTGAGCGATACAGATGCAAACTAAGCCTAATCTCTCGGACTAACACGCAAATATAGCTTGAAATGGGATACGAGTTATCATACATACAAAAGAAGATCAAAGAAAGAAAACATACATTGCATATGCAACAATTAGGCAATTAGGCAATCTTTGCATTTTGCTAGCTTACTTCAATATAATTCATTTTTTGTAGTTTATATCCTTGTCATTCACTTTGTGCATTCATTTTGCAATCATAACGGGAGGTCTGAGCTATATTTGGAAGTTAGTTGGACAAGGACTTTACATTATTTTAACAACAACAAATTGTTGTAAAGTGAAAAAGAAAGGGCTAGTAAATGCACAACAAGAAGTTTCCTCACATGCAAATATATTTTCAAGATTTGATGCAGCACACAAGCCATGGACTGCTTATCCACTATAAAAGGCCAATATAGATAATGCATTCATATAATTTTCAAATACAGAAAAACTTCTCTAGAGACTAATTTTCCCTAATTTCTTGTCCTTCCAACATTTTTTGAATAACAATAACAGAATATTATGATCTACAATTATATTAGAATAGACTTTTGTGACCGAAATTAATGAAAAGTTGGCACAGACTTTATACAAATAGTCAAGAGGACTCTAAATAATGAGAATCTTATAAGCCTTTTTTAAAACAAATCACAGTAAAACATAAACCAGGTTTATATGAATGTAATCAATAAATGGAATTGTAATTTCTTTTATAGAGAGAACAAACACTTGTAAAGTTACAACAACTTTAAAATTAGAACTCCTTGGGACTTCCAAAAGTTTTTATAAAACATGCATATTCTCATTTTTTACATAATTTTCTGAAATCTTTAAAGAAGCTCATTATGAAGTTACCATATGGTGAATATTGAAATGATATGCATGAAATTGCATTTGTCAAAATAAATTGAGTGCATATAGTAGAATGAGGCACAATTATTATCATAAATAGAAATGCAACTTCGGACACATTAGGTTTTCCTAACAATGGTGAAGATAAAAGTCTGTATAGTTTACTTTGCTTTTGACTTCTTGATGTAGTGAGTTTTGCTACAACTTTGCTTAGTGAATCTGCAAAACTGAGGAATCATATAGATGAAAATATGATTGCAAAATGAGTTAAGACTTCATGTAGAAATTTCATGACCAAATAGCCAACACAACCTATTTGATCCAAACAACCCATACAACATGTATGCAACATATTTGAATTGAGAATATTTCACAATTAAGCAAGATTTCAAGCTACACATAATCTATCTAAATTATTTCAAAAAATGAAAATTGATATTTCTAGTACTTCCACTGATGAGGTATATTTTGAACCACAGGGTCCATACGATTATATGACTGATTTTAGTCTATGAAGCACTCCTCCAACCCAAGTAGCACCCCACCAGAGTACAAATGTCGAATAGATTTTTATTGACACACTAATAGGTTCTAACTAATAAATATTCCAATTCCAAAGACCCGTGTTGGTGAGGGAAGATCTACCCATGGAGAGAAAATGGCCAGTTCAAGATAATTATCAGCAAAACAAATTCAAAGCGGTGAGCCATCAATTATGCATACACTCAAGTGGGCCACCAGCTCTGGCTCAGGCTCTGGCTCATTGATGTTTGGCTGGCAAAGGAAGCATGCGATGTGAGTGGGCGTAATGTAGTCACTGACAAGGCATGGACATGTAGCCAGCTCCCTAGCTTCATTTTCAAAAACTACTTTTCCCAACGTGGATACTCCCCGACTGGCGGGTTGAATTGACACACGGGTTAAGTATATTTTCTCCTTTAAAAATATATATGTGTATATTATATATATATATATCTATATATACATATATATTATTTTCAAAAAAACTACTTTTCCCAACGTGGATACTCCTCGATTGGCGGGTTGAATTGACACACGGGTTAAGTATATTTTCTCCTTTAAAAATATATATGTGTATAATATATATATATCTATATATACATATATATTATTTTCAAAAACTACTTTTCCCAACGTGGATACTCCCCGATTGGCGGGTTGAATTGACACACGGGTTAAGTATATTTTCTCCTTTAAAAATATATATGTGTATGTTATATATATATATATCTGTATATACATATATATTATTTTCAAAAACTACTTTTTCCCAACGTGGATACTCCCTGATTGGCGGGTTGAATTGACACACGGGTTAAGTATATTTTCTCCTTTAAAAATATATATGTGTATGTTATATATATATATCTGTATATACATATATATTATTTTCAAAAACTACTTTTCCCAACGTGGATACTCCCCGATTGGCGGGTTGAATTGACACACGGGTTAAGTATATTTTCTCTTTTAAAAATATATATGTGTATATTATATATATATATCTATATATACATATATATTATTTTCAAAAACTACTTTTCCCAACGTGGATACTCCCCGATTGGCGGGTTAAATTGACACACGGGTTAAGTATATTTTCTCCTTTAAAAATATATATGTGTATGTTATATATATATATATATCTGTATATACATATATATTATTTTCAAAAACTACTTTTCCCAACGTGGATACTCTCCGACTGGCGGGTTGAATTGACACACGGGTTAAGTATATTTTCTCCTTCAAAAATATATATGTGTATATTATATATATATATATATCTATATATACCTATATATTCAAAGGCATCCAAAAACAAAGATTTTGATTTCTAAAATTATATAAATGCCCCGCGGGCCTCCAAAAATGAATATCTTGTCCCGCGGGCCTTCAAAAAAAAATATATGTATTTGCCCCACGGGCCCCAAAATATATATATATTTTTAAACTTTCAAAAAATATATATATTATATATAAAAAAAATTCATATACTTTTGCCTGAGTAGATACTCCCCAAACAGTGGGTTAAGTTGATACGCAAGGCTAAGTACCTTTCTATTATATATATACATATATATATATATATATATCAAAAAAAAAATGATGACCTCTTCACTCAATCCGAGCCTTAATGTCCGAGCAAGCCTAAGGTGGCCCAAAACCCTCCAAAAAGCCCAAGGTGGCTCAAAACCCTCCAAAAAGCCCAAGATGGCTCAAAACTTTTCAAAAAGCCCATGATGGCCCAAAACTCTCCACAAAGCCCAAGATGGCTCAAAAATCTCCAAAAAGCCCAAGATGGCCCAAAACCCTCCAAAAAGCCCAAGATGGCTCAAAAATCTCCAAAAAAGCCCAAGATGGCCCAAAACCCTCTAAAAAGCCTCAATAGGCTCAAAACTCTCCAAAAAGCCCAAGATGGCTCAAAAATCTCCAAAAAGCCCAAGAAGGCCCAAACTCTTTTCAACAAGCCCAGTTGGGCCCAAACCTTTTTAATTGGTCAAAAATGACCCAAACATACTTTGTAAATTCGGTTGAATCCATTTCTTGGTAAAACACCCAATTGTTCAATCCAGAGACTGAATGCGGGAGACGCTGGTTTCTTATATAGAAGCTGAAAGCGGGACACGCTGGTCTGCTGTGTAAATCCAGAAGCTAAGAGCGCACTTAGTTTGCTGTGTAGGGTCACTGGTGTAGCCGACGGGCCCCTCACTAGTTCCCAAACCGAGTCATCGCTGGTCGACGGGCTAAGCGTAAACTCACATTTAAGTCATGGCGCGTGGCGTCATATACCTCACATTTAAGTCATGGCGCGTGGCGTCATGTACCTCATATTCAAGTTATGGCGCGTGGCGTCATGTACCTCATATTCAAGTTATGGCGCGTGGCGTCATGTACCTCATATTTAAGACATGGCGCTTGGCGTTATGTACCTCATATTTAAGACATGGCGCGTGGCGTCATATACCTCATATTTAAGTCATGGCGCACGGCGTCATGTACTTCATATTTAAGATATGGCGCGTGGCGTCATATACCTCACATTCGAGTCACGGCGCGGGGCGAAGTGTACTCATTTATCTTTATATTTTTTGTTAGACACGATTTTTCGTGCACTTGTAAAGACGTAGAAGGATCTTCTACGCACTTCATTATTATTAAGTATTTTTTTTATGGACCATTGTATTCAGCTCTTTTAATCAAGGGTTTTCTCGTTAGAGATGTAAAATCAGAATGTGGAACACAATGCAAAATATTTCTGTGATGTACTTTTCGGACTCGGTTAAAGAATTGGATGCTTTAAAATTTTGTTGGGAAATTAATTAAGCATTTATTCTCAAAGCCGCGGGGAAATAATTTCACATTCAACCAAAAATCAACATAATGAAATGAAATATATTTTTTCTTTCGAGGCCGGAACATCCACCCATAGAAATATCAAATAAGCTAAAAATCTTGCAAATGAATTCTGTTATTGTTCTGTACCTAATACCTATTTTGCATTATTTATAGTTTGATTTATTTTTGTTTACGACAAAACAGGATAAGCACAAAAATTTGGGAGTCGCCGCTAACTATTGAGGAAAAATTGGAAAGCAAGATTATATGCAACTGGTCCACATTAGAGAATCTAAGTTCGGTGCTCGGTTATGCAAAGGGAAAGGTTTAAGCATCCTTTGCATGCCAATATGGGTTTTCATAGATGTTAGCTTGCTCTGCTTCTATTTATATAGATTTTTCAACTTATTTGGGTTGGTTTGGAATATTTCTGGTATGTATGTAAGTTTTAAAAAATTACATTTCCATGTATGAATGCACAAATCACTTCTAGCAAGGCTTCATTTAAATACTGACTTGAACATAATGCTAGTAAGAAAACATAATTCGTAAAATCGGATTCTTTTATGGAGTGTTGGCAAGAGTAACTCTAAAATCTAAACTATTGAATCAGACCACTTATGAAGAATCACCTACCCTTAGTTGCAAAGAAATAACCCAAATGTTTAAAACATCATAGAGGTTGATGACGTTTGGTATCTAAAATGCCATTTTCCTGACCAGTTAAAATTTATGATGTATAAAACAAATTTTCCAAATAGACAATATATATCAGCATCCTCAAATTTGAAAAATCCTACAATCCCAATCAGCTACTTTTTCCAATTGATGCCTAAAAAATTTGATTTCTTCCAAATACCCATCGCTGAAGTAATGAGAGCCTTAGACACATATGCAAAATAGCATAGAAAAGACGAACTCTAAAACCCAATTTTTGAAATGCAAGCAACACTTGTCCCTTACCAACCATCCAAACTGGATCTCCTAATTCGACTATACGCTAAGAGATTTCAATAAAGGAAAAAGACAACTAGAAATTCAAGAAAATCTAAGCCAACATTGTTAGACCTCACTTTGGGATGTAGATCCGTTTTTGACATCGAACTTTCAATATGATAGTAAGGAAAGGAAGGACAAGCACCATGGCCAAGCAGCTCGGTGCAGCTGGAGTCGTGAGATGTGTGGAAGGTGGTGCTAGCAGTAGGGCTATCGTCACCCATGTCGGGGAGCTTTTGAGCGGTGTCGTTGGGCTATCAGGAGGTGGGAGCGTCGAGGCCACAATGCCATATGAAGAGGAAGGCTAGGGCAGGGAGGGTGAGGGGTAGGACAGTAAGGAGGACGACTAGTGAATGCTTGGGAGGTGTCATGCAAGGGAGATGCGACAGAGAGGAGCTCGAGTGACTCCAGTGAGACGATCCCAAAAAGTAGGGAAACAAATGCAGGGGACGAATCCGTATTGTAGCGAGGCAGACATAATGGGAAGAGTATTGTTGAAACCCTAAGAAAGAGATGAAAGAGACCAATGCGTGTGAGGAAGCCCTGGCCGTTGCCCCCTTTCAGAAAATTTTTTGTACCGAAAGTGCCTAGTCTATTGTTTGCCGTCAATTGAAAATAGATAGTAGATATAGCGCTTCCCATGAGAAAATCGAAGTAAGGGCTTGCCACGGGCTAGCTCCCATAAGTTACAACCAATATATATGTTTGACCACTTGATGATTAGCCCTACAATATCAAAACCCATCAAATTAATGACTAAGATATGCTTGCAAAAGTTAAAACATTCAAGGCTACACCATTGATATTTCAATGTAACTTACGAACTTTAATAAATCTACCACATTAGGGTAAAGAATTTGAAAAAGTAAAAGATTATTAGCCGATAAAATAAAGATAAAAAGATAAAAT
This sequence comes from Annona cherimola, assembly GCA_030490835.1. Lineage (NCBI taxonomy): Eukaryota > Viridiplantae > Streptophyta > Magnoliopsida > Magnoliales > Annonaceae > Annona > Annona cherimola. Next base: position 28,294,839 of record CM059971.1, on the reverse strand, counting down.
AGATAAAGTGTTGCATCAAAAGATGTAAAAGTGAATAAAATATAAAAATAATATAGAAAAAGTAGGGTAGATGCAAATGATATATAAAAGGTCGATAGGAAGGAATGAAGAATTTTTTTTATAATTACCAGCAGAACCTTTAATTTCAAAAATTTGTGTTATAGTCCCTCATGTTAATTAAAGACCCCTTAACTTTTTGATATAAAACTGTCGAAATACCTTTCAATAATTTTATCAAAACTCTAAATAAATTGCTTTTGAATAGAAATTTTTTATAGGTTTTCTTATTAGATACTTGTAAGAAAAAATATTTTGAAATATTTATTAAGGGATATTAGAAAGACATTTGGGGTCATTTTATGCCATAAATCTATTTTCAAAACTAAAACTTATCCAATGTAGCATATAAAATTTCAAGAATTAGTATGCAATTGGCATAAAGTGAAAAAATGGGAAAATTTTAAAATGTGAAATAATGAATTTTTTGAATTGGGTTAAGTGAGTTGTTTGCTTAGCTCTGGCTAAATGGATAATTTCTCTTTATAGTATGGATTTTCGAGTGAGAATGCTTTTCTTATAACTTTTCCACTTTTTACCTAATAATGAACATGTCAAAATGCAAACTTTTCAAACCGAGGAATCTATATGCAAAAGCCTCATATGAGTGCATCATATATTGTTGTCATACTCACATCAATAAAGACTATTTACATTTACCTCCTGATTATTTCATAATTTACAATTGTAATTTGTGGTTATTTAATTAGCAAAGTTGTGTAAATTCAAAAGCTATAACAATGTCTAATGAGGGAATTTTTTAGCAAAATAATAAACTTTCAAAGAAGAAAGGTGAAAATAAATACCCATAAAATAGTAAAAAATTCTAAAATTTTCCATGACTTTTTATTGTGCTTTTTCCTTGGAATTTTTGTTAAATTAGTTCTTTAAGTTTGCAATTTGCAATATTAACCTACTTAAATTTAAGAGTTTTAAAAATCTAACCCCCTAACATTTTTCATGCATGATGTTTTCATAATGTAACTATGACTTTTCAAATTGCAAAAAATAATCATCTAAGTTCAAGAGTTCTAAAAGACGAGTATTTATAATTTTTGTCTAAAAAATAACTCGTTTATTGGAAAATACTTAACATCTGGGAGTTAAATTTGTAAATATTTATATAATTTTTTATGAATAGTTCTCATATTAAATAAATTGATTTAATTCTTTTGTATTTTATAGATTCCCATAATAATAACATAAAAAATAATTTTCTTATGTTATGAAATAAAAATATAATAAATACTTAAAAGACAGTAAATATTTCTAGAATTATTCCTCGTATTAAATAACTCTTTTAATTCTATAGGTTCTCTTTCATAGCTGATGTTTACAGTTAATATTATTACATTATACTACAAAGTACACAAATAATCAATAATGAATTTCATGGATGAAATAAAAAATTTGGAAAATATCAAAAATATAAATTAAATATGTAAAATTTAGAAGAAGGTTAGAAAATTTTAAAAGTGAATAATGATCTTGTTAGTTCGAATAAAAAAGATTTATTTAATTTTTAAATAAAACCGTTGAGTAAGGTATATCTAATTTATAAAACAAGTTTTACCATTGTAAATATATATTTTGAATTCTTATATTTAGAAATATTTGAGTCATTTTAACCATTGAAAATGATTATAATCAATTGTGTTAAAAATCCAAAAAATATATACACATTTCCAAAAAATAAAAAAATTAGTTTATATATTCAATCAACCCATATTAACAGGTTTAATAACAAATAAAGATAAAAATAGGTTTTTTCCCCTAGTCTAAGACATAGATTTCTTACCTTGGCCAATAAGATTAGGGCCCTCTAAAAGTTAAAGAGGGTCAATTATGCAAAAAAAAAAAGGTAGAATGAGTAAAGTTTCATCAAAATAAAAAATTTATGAGGATCGCTTCTTTCATGGGTTGCATTTTCAATAATCTTAGGGTGCATTTGGCAATGAGGAAAAAATGTCAACTTAAAAATTTTTAATCTAAAACTTTTTCATTCTCTATAATTATCATATTTTTAATTATTTTTTCATATTTTCCATAAACTACCCTATTTTTCAATCATTTTTGCACAACTGCCCATACAATTAACCTATCTATTTTAACTTTATTATCTTTACTCCTTATCATTAACCCTATCATGTTATATCATTTGATAACTTTTACTCTCCAAAACTTTTTATCAAAAGTTTTATCTATTCCCAAACACACTCTTAAACTTGAAAAGCAAATTTTGCCAACATTGAAAATTGCATGGCGAATATGCAAAGTCGCATAACTAGAGCGCTTTTATGCAAAAATTCCTCCTTTCCTCGTTTCCCCATCCGGCATGGAACGCCATTAAGCGCTGAGGTCGAGCTTGCTCGCTCTCTCTCTCTCTCGCCCGCCGCCCGCTCTGAGTTGGCAGAGATGGCCATCTCTTCATCCAAAACTCCAACATGGGAAGAAATAGAGCTCTCAGAAAGGTATTGCCATATCTTTGTCTCCCTCCATTTGAATGTTTTGAGCTCCTTAATTTTCACGCTGTTCTGTAGGATTCTGTTTGCCTTCCCTTCCCCTTACAACTACACACCCCACAACCGACACCCCCCCCTCGCGCGTATGATCGATGCAACAAATTGTCTTTTTGCACAGCTAGGAGGAAGAATAAATGAACATGGGTTCGCCTGGATTGAGTAGAAGAAATTGAAAACGTTGTGTTGCAATTATGCTCTTGCACAGGAAGCTTGTAACACCCAGATCCAGAAAAATGATTCTGGGCCTATGTGCTCATGGGTCTAGCAGTATGATATTGTTTGCTTTGACCTGACAGCTTAACAACACAATTTTAACTTGTTACACCATGTTTAAGGCTTAGATCCACTTATAAACTTTCAGGAACTCTCTCTCTTTTTCGACGTGGGATTCGGTTTTGAGCTGTTACGAGCCCCCCACCAGCTTCCACTTGGTTCATTCTTTAACCATAACTCAACTTAGCTCTAAGCCTCAACTTATTCATTGCAACTTATAGCGGAGGCATTACAAATGGTATCAGATGCCCAGAATTGAGATGAGTGGCCAGGGGCCCTTAATTGAGTTGAGTGCAAAGACCTAGATTGAGTTTTAAGGACAAGCTAGGCAAAAGTTGATGGACCTGTAATAGCTCAAAACTGAGTCTCACATTGAAAATAGGAGAGAGTTCATAAGATTTTTATAAGTGATTCTAAGCTTAAACATGATATGACACGTTTTAAAACTGAACAGCTGAGCTGCCAGGCAAAACGGACAACATCACATTGTTGGATCCAAAAGCCCATTGGCCTAGGATTATTTTTCTGCGTCTGGATGTTACAAAAAATATTAGAATATGAGTCTAGGTGATTCGAACCTTGGGCCTTACCAACCTTTTCATATGCCTTGACCACTACTGTGACAACTTCCAAAGTGGAAATATCTATATATATATGTTCACTTTCTAATATTTGACCATTCATATTTTAAACAAATTCGTCATATTATGAAATCCTAGATCATAAATCACAAACTTTCAAAACCCTATAATTTAACAAAATAGCAATGTATTAAATTTTAAGAAACCTTAATTTATTACAACCTTTAGTTAAAAACCCTTAATTAGGCAAGTTAATATATCTTAATTAATTAATCTGATTTCTAGGAACTTCAATTGGAACCTTAGTTAAATCCACTATATTACTTTATTTAAACAAATTCTAATATTAGGCGGATTTATACGTAACGTTTTATGAAATCAAGCTAATATTAATATACAAACAGTATTACCTTGCTATCATTTTTTTCAAATATAGGCAGCCCACCTAGTATGAAATAAATATAAATATTAATGCACATACATGATGATGAAGGTGTGTGCAAAAGGGCCACACTGGAGCCATGCTTCTTGTGGTTGACTTGTGAGTCATACGGTGATGATGGTTTGGGCAAACCAGACTCCATTGGAGCCATGCTGTTTCGAGGTTGACCTGTGGGTCGCATGGTGATTATAGTATGTGCAAAGGAAGCCATGCTGGAGCCATGTTGTGAAAGGTCCACAGAGGGGCGATGCTAGAACAGTGTTGTGTGAAAGCTGCATAGGGAGTTATATATTGTAGTGTGCACTTCTAGGGCCGTACGTGATGTTATCATAAGGGTGCGTTGCTAGGGCCACCAATTATGAGTATTGCAGATGGTTTTATAATCTTTTGAGCACGAGCATGGGCACATGTCTACTTTCAGTATGTTAGAAATGTATTAGAGCCGTCCTCCTCAATAAATGTGAGATAGAGGCCCAAAGTTAAGTTGAGTTGTGGTTCAAGGATGAACTAGGTAGAAGGTGGTCGGTTTGTAATAACCCAGAACGGAATCTCACATTGAAAATGAGAGAGAGAATTTCTGAGGGTTTCTAAGTAATAGTCTAGAATCAAATTTCACATCGAAAGTGGGAGAGTTCTTGGAAGTTTATTAGTTTGTTTAAACTTAAACATGATGTGACGCATTTTATGCGGTTGAGTTGCCTAACCAAAACGGACAATATCACATTGTTGGACTCATAAGCCCATAGGCTTAGGATAGTTTTTCTAGGTCTAGGCATTAAAAAGCCGATCGTAACTATAACTTGCATGGAGTTACAATGAGATTGAACTTGAAGTGAATCAAACACAATCATTGCACTTTTTGTTGGATCTTCCCTCTTTTGATCTTCAACGTGGACCAAACGATTGTGTCAAGCAGTTGCTTTTGATCATGCATCTTGTTGAGGATTTCAAGGTGGTTGAGCTCAACATCTTTTACCCTCTTTTATGACTGTAAATTCATTGAAATTTTTGCTTCATTCAGGAACTGTCCTATCTTTGACGAAGTTCTAGAAATTGTCATTTAGCCATCCATATTCTTAGTGGTCTTTTCATTTGACTCTATTGATTGCTATGAGTCCTTAATTTCTTCAGAGAACTCCTCCGTAATGAGTTTACGAGTAATTCCATTTATATCTCTGATAAGATGGAAGAAAAATGAAGTTTTTGCATTTCTATTTGTGTAATTTTAACACATGGAAAATAGATTTACATTCTCTCTCTCTCTCTCTCTCTCTCTCTCTCTCTCTCACTCACTCACTCACTCACTCACTCAAGAACCAGGCAGAATTTCTTAGTGTCATTCTTGTAACGTACTTTGTGTATAAACTTGGAGGGAACTTGAAGTGACTATTTCTTTTCAAAATCATTTTTTTGGAGAAAAATGGCTCATGAAAAAAAGCTTGTGGCGTAAATTTAAAATTATGCCTGTCACCTTACTAAATTCTCCCCACCAAGGCTGGACCTACAATGATGGTATCAATGATTCAAGCTATCATGATAGTAATGTTAATTTATCTGGTGAAAGATGTAATTTTTCTAACTGCAGCTTCTGTTTACATCAAAGAAATTCTGGTTCTCAAAGGTTGCAGTTTGCTTCATTCAAATTTATCAAATACTAAATGCAGGGACACAAAAACGTTGCTTTGGAGTTGAGATTAACGAAAATTTCTGCTTGTGCACAGCTATCTTATCTCCTCCATGTTTGATGAGGCATTATGCTTGGCATCTTCCATCCTGAATAGTCTGTGTCAAAGTGGTCCAATGGAATCTGTTGACAATGGTCAACTAGAGGACATGATGGAATCAGCTGGTATGGTGTTAGTCCAGTCATTGAAAGAATTGGGAAGGTATATAATGTTTCCTGAACTGTTTACTTGGAACTTTCACTTATCATGGAAGCATTTATTGTACTCTAATATTCAGACTATGAACTTCACCTTGGTCCAACTCTGACCAACTTATACCTCCTCAGATGACGTAGGACTGCTTTTTTCTGTGTTATCTCTAATGCATTTGGCTTTACCAAATTGGTATTACTATTGTGATCATGAAATGCCTATTACTCAAATCTGATGGATAGCAGTAATTCTAAATCTGTTGTCTTATATTTTGGCAACGATGAACTGGTCAATCATAAACTAAGACAACTGCAAGTCAATTAATAAAGCGTTGATTTTGGAATTATAGAAGACTCAATTGTGTCAGTCTTCACACTGAAATGAGATATCAAACTAAAAACTAAGCTTTGAAGAAAATCATTCAGATATCCAGAATTTGGACTGGTGTTACAGTTTTTATATTCATGTAACTAATCCTTATCAATAAGTAACTCAAATCTTTACTATTTAAAATTTCATTTTTTCTTTGATTTATTTGGTAATCTAAAGATGAAGTCAATAGATAATAAAATGAGGGAAAATAAACTAAAGTGGTTTGGACTTGTTAAATAGAGGCCGAAATGGCACCGATTAGAAGAGTTGAGTTCATTCAAATAGAAGGCTTAAAATGGCGCCAATTAGAAGAGTTGAATTTATTCAAAGAAGGTGGTAAGAAAATGAGAGAGATTAAGAAAAATATGAATGGAAGTAACTAAATAGCATATGAAAACATTAAGGATTTCTAAAAACTTAGTTTATGATTGTCAAGAATGGCATAAGAAAATTCATCTTGCTGACCCCACATTTGTAGGAAATGGCTTATGATGATGATTATTATTATTATTTGTTCATAAAGAATTTGGGGGCACTTACCAGACATTTTTCTGGTAATATCTTACATGACCATGTGCTTTTGCACTATTTTTTGAATGTGACCATGCCAATGCTGAATGTTAATGAGTTTTTGAAACAGCACAAGAAACTTCGTGCTCATACAAGATATTATTGGAAATGTGTCTTCACATTTAATATTGAGAACAAAAATGCATTACTATTTGAAAATGACAGTTTTATTTTTAACCATGATAGATTTCTTCACTAAAAAATCATGTAGCAGATGGTCAGTATGCCAAACTAAAGAAAGCTATGCAACACGTTAGTTTTGGAGTTGAAATTATTTGAAGCTTAATTAAACTGTATTATGTTATAAATATCATGCAGATGGTTATATGTGAAGTTCAGGTAAATAGATAAATAACGAAATTTTAACGCATGCATGAAAATACACTATGTAATGATTCTTATGATAGATATTAATATTTAAGATACTTATGCAACCCATTTAACCTATCGATTTAGATGATATTTGTTGTTAAGGAATTAATTTTTTAAAGGTATTCGGTGCTTTTGGATCATGCCATGTAAGTTGGTGCAGCCAATTAGGCTTGTTTTGCAGCCTATTAGACTTGTTTAAAAATGAACCAATAATATATTAATCAAATCTACTTATTCTATGAGAAAACATAGATATAACTTAGCTTTTCTAGTAAAATTTTTATCTATAAATTTTTTTGGATTTTTTTGTCTGTTATTCTGTTATTATTTTACAATTTAGAAACACCAACTTGTTTGTGTCACCTGACTCACCTCTGCTATAAGCATTGGATAGCAATTTGATCCTATAGAGAAGAAGATGATTATAAACACAACGTTCATTTTCCATATGGAACAAAGTCTTCTTCTGTTAACATGTGATATGGGTATCTAAATTCCAAATATCACATTGAACATATATGTACTTCAAAATTTTGAATAACTTAAACTAATTTTTCAATAAAATTAAAATTATTGATAATTTTGTCTTCAGGAAACTCAAAGATTACTTGATAGTTTTCAGCTTTTTCATTTGATTTATTGGTTACGAATTTATGATAGGGCTCAGGTGATATGAATTGACGGGGTTCTGAATTTGCATTTTTTAAAAAATTATAATTAGTCTTTTCATTTGTGTGCATTAAACAGTTCAGTTACAACAGAACGGAAATATTCCCCTACCGTTTCCTGTGCTTCCTTTTTATGCCTCTTAGGTTGGTTGTTACAAGAATCGATGGCTTTTACAACTAGCTTAATATTTTTATTCTTGATGCATTAGAAAAAGATGTGTTGTGCATAGATATTGCCTTTTTCTCTGATAGTTTTGTGATTTACAGGACTGCAGAAATGATGAAAGAACTTAGAGTTTTATATGGCTCAGTGACGGCTATTCCTGTTCAGGTTCTTCTTACGGGGTAACTTCTTTTCTGACACAAAATTTTTCCATTTTTAATCTTGAATTTATGACTTGTAGAGAAAATGCATGCTACTTTTCCATTTTACATAATTTGAGAAATTTTAGGGTGTCAATTCACCAGGAGGCGAATAGGTGTTTTGATCCATTTGGACCCATGATCCCTTCTTCTAAATCACCAACTAGAAAAAATCCAATAGCAGTGGCTGCAATAGAGAGTTTTTTGGATGCATAATGGAACCTTGGGCCTTCTAATGCAGGATGAAGGCATGCTACCTTTCCATTTTACGTAATTTGAGAAATTCTAGGGTGTCAATTGACCGAAAGGTGAATGAATGTCCTGATTCATTCGGAACCATGAACCCTTTTTCGATATCACTGATCAGAAAATTTCCAATAGCGATGACTGCAATAAAGAGTTTTTGGATGCTTATGTCCTCTTAACAGAACTTTGGGCCTTGTAATGCAGGATAGAGGGAAGACTTTAGCGGGAAAGATTCTTTTGAGTGAGAGGAAGTAGAGATTCGGAAATAAAGGGGCATTGAAAAAGAGAGAAAACTCTTGATAATCATAATTCATTTGATAATGAGAACTCTCATTCAGTGGATGCTATTTATCTGTTCCGTGAAGTATAAAGATTGTTCTAAATAAAGTAATAAACCCTACTGAACAAATGACAATAAAAATGTAGTAAAAAACTTGTCCTCTAATATCCATGCCTATGCCTCACATAAGCATATATGATTCATGGCTCATCAGTCCTGCCATGGTCTCCATGAACTAACATGTTGATGATACTTTAATGGACAGGGTCCAAAAACTGAAGTTGTTCTTCTGAACCCTATATAAGAATAAGATCTGTGTTAGGTTGAATTCTGTACAGAAAAATTTCAATGAGCCTAAGAGCCAATGGTTGGGAAAAATTTCAATGGCCGTATTTCTGCAAGGATTAAATCTTACTTGAGTTCCAATTAAATGCAATTTTAATAATAGCAAGCACCTTGATGGGGAACCAATTAATATTTGAAACCAAGTAGTACCAAGAATGGATTCCTTTAGGTATTTAGGATCTATAGTTTAAGAGAATGGGGAAATTAAGAAAGACATTATAAATACATTCCAAGCAAGATGGGAGAATGACAAAGTTCTTCGGGAATTTTATGTGACCATTGAGTTTCAATTAAAAGGAAAATTTTATGCAGAATATGGGTCAGTTAAATAACATTATATAGATACAATGAGTGCAGTAGAAATGAGAATGTTAGAGTAGATGAGTTTTAAAATAAGAAAAGATAAATTAGAAATGAAGTAATCCGAGATAATATAAAGGTAAAGTTGATAGATTATAAATGATGAAAGCAGACTAAAGTGGTTTGGACATATTAAACAGAGACCTGAAATGGTATCAGTTAGGATAGCTGAGTTCATTCAAATAGAAGGCGGTAAGAGAATGAGAGACACCTAGGAAAACATGGATGGAAGTAATTGAATCAGATATGAAAATGTTAAAGATTACTAAAAAATTAGTTTATGACCATCAACAATGGTGCAATAGGATCCATGCAACTGACCCTACATAGGCGGGAAATGGCTTATGATGATGATTAACATATTACTTGAGCCAATGGCATATCTGTTTGTCAATGACATGCACCTCCACATGTGACAAGAAGGGCAATACCATATATTCTGGAAGTTAGTTCAGCACCAATGTCAATATGAGTATGTGAGTATGATATCTAAATGATCATCAGAATCTGTATCATCTGAATGGGCATTGAAATATATATAAAATTTCATACAAAGTGTAGGTTAATTCATTCTCTCATTAGAACCCTAACCATTTCTCACTTACATTTAACAGTATTAAGCCATTTTGTGTATATTTATCTATTGTATATCAACGGTCATCTCTGTTGTAGTGCTGTGTCATTTGCTCAATGCACTACTCAAAATGACCATACAAAAAGCCAATATGATTGCTTCTGTTCTCGGGAGAATTCTTATTAACTCACATTAATCTGACAACACTGTTAAAAGGTGATGTTCCATTTCTTGGGAGGGCATCCACGTGTCCAAATCTCTTACTTTTCTTAGTGGTAAATTAAATCTTCCACGATATAATTCACATTTATGTGGATTACTGAACTAAATCCAGCAAATGGATCTCTTCATTCTTCATGCTGGATTGGTGACCATTGGATGGGGTCAGCCATAGGAAAAAACAGCAAGCAATCCAGATTTTAAAGAGATTGCATAGTCAAATTTAATGGAAATTTTCCTTTATGCTTTGATATTTTTTTCCCTTATCATCTAATAGTTTAGATGTTCCACGGTTTAATGGTTAACATTGTCTGAGAAGTTTAATTTAAGTCGGATAAAAGTTATGAAACTTTTACTTTTCCTCTATGCTGGTTTTATGTACAGCTTATAATATATTATTTTCGGAGAATTTTTTACTTGTCATATGAAGCTTATATGATTGCCTTTGATTGTTTATCACATATGATCATTTTTTACTTGTCATATGATTGCTTATTTTATGAAAGGAAGCAGTTATTCCTTGTCATGTTAAGGGTTTTTTGCATTTTAAATCTTCTAACTTTGCCTATTTGCATTTTAAACTTCGAACTTTGGCCGTTTGCATTTTAACTCAGAAAATTAAACCCTGACTCATAACAGTTTTAAAACTATCGTTAAAACACATGAATATTCGCATGCTGATAATTTTAAAATGACACAAATAACCTTTCACCCATGGAATGATGGATATGACTGGATTTATCATGTGGCGACCGGGATAACAAAAAGAACCAGTGCTTGGAGACGAAGAAGAGGAAAAGGAATAAAGATAGCTGCATGGAGGAAGTAACAAAATGTGGCAAGCAAGCTAGAAAAAAAAAGAAGAAAACGTAAATGCTCTCTAGAACCCTAAAAAGAGCTGCTGGTTTTGAGGATCCCAATCCGGATGTTAGAAAAAGCTGCTAATTTTGTTTTTGCAAATTTGGTGGGATTGGAAGAGGAAAACAGTGGTCGATGAAAGTGTATTTGAGCAGTCCATGTTTATGAGCGGGCTTGGCGGACCACAACATCGGCAGGTTTGAAAGGATGCAAAGCGGTAGATGGCTATCTTAGGCGCAGATTTTGGCAATGAGGTGGCTGAGGGACGCTTGAAGGATTGAGGGACGCTTGAGAAAGCGGCCAATTAGATGGGGAGGGAGAAGATGTGTTCTGATCAGCATGGGGCAGCAGGTCATGGTTGGCGGCGTTGAAGGGTCCAGGGACTCTAGGCGGATGACAGAGCTGGGAGGGAGAGAGGAACAGATGGCGGGGTGGTGGTGATGGTGATGGTGGTGCTTTTTTTTGCTCTAGAAGAGTGGCCAAGGCTACGAAAGGAGGGGAATGGACTTTGGGAAGTCATGGAAATAGATTGTCTTAGGTATGGGTTGGTTTGGATTTGGGAGGCCATTGCTATTTACGTTGAAGAAAGAAAGACAGCATTGTGTTCTGAGGAAGTTGTTAGACCTGGAATCTCAGTCATGGTAGATTTTAAGAATATGCAGCAAGGGTGATTGCTGTAGCTTGCCATGCCATGTTTTTCTTTCACGCACCATCATTTCAGAGCCATTTTGCATGCTTTTGCAGTCCCTGTTCATCCCAAACTCCTCTTCTGTAGCTGGACATTTCATTTGGCCTATTTGTGTGCGTGGTTCTGCCTAACTGCTTCATATTATCATATATATTTTTTTGATGTTGCCAAGTTTTCTGACCATTGGTTCTGCCCAAATAATGTTGCTGCATCGGCATTAGGCATGAGCCATCTCCTTGTTCCATCTTTTTTTTTTTTTTTTTTCCCGGCCGTTTCTGCTTAATTTTCTGCTTGGGTTCGCTTTATGCAGCCGGTGCGGAACAGAGGGGATCTGAAGTGGGTTTGCTATTGCTGGAATTTATTGGGAATCAGTTGTTGCCTTTGGTTTAGATTTCTGCTAGACAGCACTGCCAGATTAACCTAGAGGTAGTGGGTTTTAACAGCATCTCTGCCATTTTTTAATTGATGGCAACCATTTGTCATCGGCGGCTCTGATTTTTCATAGACTCTGTCTGTTTGGCAGAGATGGATTTCCACCATTTCATTTGTTTGAGTTTTGTTCGGCTTTAGCCATTATTTACAATTTTTTTTTTATTTCCAAGCCTTCTTTCCCACGGAGTTACGTTCCCGTAGTAGCAGTTGTTGTTGCCTTCACATCTTCTTTCTCATATGAGGGTATTTATGACATTTCACATTGGTTAACGGTAGTTTTAAACACCATTATGGTCTACGGTTTAAAATGCAAAGAAACAAATTTTTCAGAGTTTAAAATGAGAACGGCCAAAATTCGAGGTTTAAAATGTAAATAGGCAAAGTTAGAGAGATTAAAATGCAAAAAAAACCCTCATGTTGTTGGTTTCTCAACTTATAGCCAATAAAATAGCTTTGGGCCAGTGGAGTAAGAACTACTTTGACCTATCAATCTCTGTAAATACTCAAGGAAACAATTGATATTGAGAACACCACATTTATAGCTTTCTTTTGAGCCTCCCTTGGGTTATGCATATGTCCATAATATTCCACAGCAGGCTTTTAGTTTTTATTTTCAGTATGTTAAAGCATTAACCTATTTATCTGTTTACAGAAATCCCGAACCATAATAGAGAGGTCTTCATCTCTTGATCTGTGAGGCGGGTAATGGAGTGGCAATGATTCAAATTTAGAACTAATGTTCTCTGGATTGTTTCTTGTATAGATTTTAGACTTTGGGTAAGAATAATTTCTTGGTACACTAATACTAATTGATGTTTGGCAGGGCATGCTTTCAGCTATCAGAAGGATATTCTTCTGGTCTACAGGAGATATTTGAGGAATTCCTTTGCAAGTGGAAGTATGTGGATGGGAAAGGCTATGTTCTTGAAAATTGGGGGCCACTTTCCGCTGCTGATGAAGGATATTCTTTCCTAGCTGTAGAGAAGTACTTGGAAGTCTCTGAGGTCTATATTTTTACACTTCTTGGAGCAGTGTTGGGGGATATTGACCTTGCTATTTCATGGGTAGAGAAAGCTGAATTGACAGAAGATAAGCGTGAGGTAGGTTGCATTTTCTTTCAGGTCTTTTTCTGTCCTCTCATGGTACTTAGTATCTAATTAGTTCCTCGATTGAAGATTGGTTTTATTCTTTGATTGTGATTGTTAAGTTTGATCAGGATTTTCTATTAACCACAGTAGTTCTTGTCACTGTTTATTGACAATTCTTCTGTTTTCTTTCTACATTATTGCACCATGTAGAGAGATCATGACCATCATTCAATGGTTGCCTTAAAAGCTTCTAAACTGACTACTACTCAAATTATACACTTTGGTCATGTTAGTGATCATACAAGTTGGGCCTTGAACAGCATTTCAATAAAATCTGCCTTCTCTCATTTGATAGGGACCAATGATTTAAATAGCTTTACTATATTGGCATGTAGCTTATGCCATGTAGCATACCCTGCTTCAGAATTCAAAAGCAATTTGGCTTGAGAAACTATGTCAAGCTGTATGGTCTACTTTGTAGGCTTGCATTAGAGGTGAAGGAACACACCTCAAACTTCTTTTGCACGTATTACCCTACTATGCACAAAAACATTAAATCAAGTAATAATTTCAATGCTTATCGCTCATCATAATAATTTTCCTTGCAATTCCTGTTGGCTTCGTTTAATTGTGATTTGCATTATTATTAGTCTGCACAACAATATCATTCTTGAAAGTCTTGTCAGCTGAATTTGAATGCAACCTATTATCCAAAATATTGCATTGTTTGTCTGCAAAACAGTATCCTGTAAGCACCTGATAGATCTATTCTAATTCAAGTTTGGATTCTCTTCTGATAAGTTATCACCCACCTTAAATTTTGTTCTTGTTCTTGTTTACTATATCCTCCAGCAGGCTCAATCCTACTGTCTTATTCTAGTCCTAAGCCCTTCTAGTTCTTTTTACTACATCCTCCAGTAGGTTCTATCCTATTTTGTATTATTCTAGTTCTAAGCTCTTCTTCATTACTCTATCTCCTACACTTCCACACCACTACCTAAATAAGCAATCTATTTCTGTTGATGTTTCTTTAATATTGTTATGTTCTTTTTTTGTAGGGATTGTCAGAGTATTTTTAGATGTAGAAGTAGTTTTCAGTGTAGAATTGTGATATGATTCTCTATAATAGGAGTCATAAGAAATTCAAGGTCTAATTCCAAATGGTAACTATTATCAATTTTATTAGATATTTATTCTAATTCAGAATCATAGCGTACATCTTGAAATTGATACAATATGTGGTAAATTGCTAACTATATATAGATAAGTTCTACTATTTGAAATATATGGAAATCATAATAGTCTCTCACAGCAATAAAATGCAAAAAACTCCCAAAACTGTCTGAACCGCAATATAAAGAGACTTTGACCCAAACGTGAAGGTTCCACTTCAGTGGAACTGGTTCCAAGTCTGGAACCTTTTGGTTTTCACACATTATATTATTATGATTTTTGTAAATTCGACCCACCTATTATATTAAAGCATTGTGCAGTTAGAACTAGTTCATATTTAAGCAAATGTTGTACTGAATCATGTAGGCTTCATTTGCAACTTTTTATGGGATCTATTATATCCATTTTCCTTGTTATAATTTATTTAATAATACCACTTCAAATCACTTAAATTAGAAATTCGCTCAGGGATTTTAATGAGTTTATATTCACTCTAAACTATACTTATTTTGTGCCCCACTTTTATTTATTTTTCAATCAAATTAGCACATTCTTAATTAAAGATTATATTTTAAATATAATGGGTGAAGTGGATTCAATAAATATACTCACTTTGAATGAATTCAACATTTGTTTAAATGTGAACTGGTTGTAAGTGAACACTGCCCTTAAAATGGTTAACCTTTATTTAGGTAGGGTATCAATGATCACCATGATTGGATATATAGGTGATCCATGCCATTAGAAATTCATGAGGTTGCGTGAAATCTATGGATGGATTGGATTCATGGAAAATCATGTGGTGTGTGAAAAGCAAAAGGTTCTTCCACACTTGGAACTTTTCCACTGAATGGAACCCAAAAATAAAACCCTAAACCTTAAACCAAGTTTATGGCCACTTACTGTACTTATTGGGTTGTGATTCCAGGAAATGTTGAGAAGATTGCATTCTTTATATTCACGTAAGCAGTCAAGCTCAACACTTGTTCGATCTCGGTCATTGGACGGAAACAGCCCCACACTTTCTGGATCAGTTACACCTCAAGTTGAAGGATTTTCAGGGACTTCCAAAAAAAACAATGCACTTAATGCCAAACCTGCTATCATAAAATCAAAATATCCATCCCTTGAACGCCTTTCGGAGAAGATAGATCCATGCTTCTGGTGGTTCCGCACAGTTACTTTGAAGTTTGGTGATGCGCGATTGGTACTTTCTCATGGAAGGGTTGTTATTTGGAGCTCATTGCTAATTATCATCTATTACATTTTCAGAAGGAAAGGCAATACATTGAAGCAGTAAGTTACTCTCAGATTTTTGACTCCTCACACTTCAGTTATTTTCTTGTCAATTCATGAACATGAACGATTAAGAGGGCATATTACCATTGTTATGCAATTAAAGGCCATGATATTTATTTATCACATCTTTAACACTTAATTACTTTTGTGTATCATTGAGCCACAATGTGTTGAGAGCTGTCATCACTGCTGCCTGTAACATAGCTGGGCCCAACCTTATGGTGTCAGTCCTATAAGTCTGTTTTTTTAGATCACTCCTATTGGGTTCATCTCCTAGGAACACAGATACAATCAAAGTAGCCTGATGACTCCATTTCTTATTCTCAGGTTTGCTTCCAGACAAGCTGCGTTTGTGAAAAAAACCCTGATTGATGCATGGCAACTAGCATTTTCTTTCCAAGTTAATCCACTTGCAGCCATTCAGCCTCCCTCACCTGGGACACATGGAAGTAATTGATGGTATGATATGTATGGTTTCTTCAATGGTAGCAATTAATGCGTGAACATCTCAGTGTACCAATTCTGCCATTTTGATCTATCATATTCAAGGAAAAGAGCGAAAAGAATTGTACAAAAAATAATCAATGTAAACCAGCTGTAAATAAATTTGGCCTTTCAAGGATGTATTGTCTCAGATGTTTGATGATGTTATACCAATTCTTTTCAAATAATCATCCTCATCAAGAAGGGGATTCTGGTTTTACTTGTGTATGCACCAACTTGTTAGAAATTTTGATTTTATGTTACACTGATTTATTATTTCATTCGTGCTTCAAGTGACTTTCTGACAGGATTGTGTGAGGCTTATCACCTCCCTGATCTCAATCAGACTTTATTGGGTCCTCTATTTAGAAATAAGCTTCATGTGGATGAATTTGGTTTCTTATATGAAGAAAAGTTATTATACTCCTGCATATAGTGAACGAACTGATCTATCCTTGATGTCTTTGCATCTGAAGCATTTCCTTTACAGTTGGTACCAAATTTCTTGGACTAATATAAAGTTGAGTAACCATATCAATTTTTTTTGCTTTGAAGTATACAAATATTAATAGACATCACAGATGTTTTGCTGGAGATTGTTTTCTTGTCTTAATGGAAGTGAGAAGGATATTTGTTCAAGTCTTGTTTAAGATGACATAATGAAAGGGAGAAGATACTTGTTCAAGTCTTATTTAAGATGACATAGTGAAAAGGAGAAGCATAGGCACGCCTATGCGTCTCTCCATGCTACAAAATAACCTCCTGCCAATGCCTTGCCTTGTTGCTTATTGACATGCCACCACCATTTCCAGAAGAGGTATATTTACAGTTTTTATTAATCCATCGCCTAGCAATTCAGCAGCGGAAATTTTTTCTTTGAATATTGCAAATCTCTTGATCACCTTTTTCATTTTTTATTATACTTTCTTTTTTTTTAAAAAAAAATGACAACTGAGGCACAATTTCTTTAGAAATATTTATTTGATAACATACCAATTTTCATCCAAATCTAGCATATGTATATGCCCGGTTTTAAAGAGGTGTGATCGTATGCGGCTGGGCTAAGTCCCGCTTTCTCCGTCCGCTCCTCCGCGCGCTGCTGTGCGCTGTTGGATCAGGCGTTGCTGTGCACAGCCGTTGGATGGAAAGAATGCAAAATGCACCCCCCGTGTGGACCATTTGCAGTGCCGCCCCTGCGATTTCAAATCACGCGCCAGCACCCCAACTCTCTCTCCCCGAGGCCCCTCTCTCTCTCGCGCCCTCTCTCTCCTCTCCAGCTCGGTCTCCGCCCGCTGTCCTCTCTCTCCCCTCCGGCTCCCTCTCCGGCGCTGCCCCTCTCTCCCGCCGCCTCCCTCTCTCCCCGTTGTTCCTCTCTCTCCACGACGCCCCTTTCTCTCTCTCTCTCTCTCTCTCTCTCTCTCCTCTCCGGTGCCCTCTCTCCCCGATGGCTCCCTCTCACCCCGTTGTCCTCTCTCTCTCTCTCGCGCCCTCTCACTCTGTCCCCGTTGTCCCTCCCTCTCTCCCCGACGCCCCTCTCTCTTGCGCCCTCTCGGACAATGATGGCGGACTTGAGGATGGGATTGTTGATGCAGTTACTGCAGTATCGCTGGAAGTTAGGGATTTTAGGGATGGAATCATCGACATTGAGGAGCTTGCGTCGATTTACAATTTCCCGATTTCCCAATTGATAACTTTCAAGTTCGACATTTCAAGCCTCTTCTTTTTGTTTGCTTTTTCTGCCCAATGTTGTCGTGGTTTATTGCAAATTGATAGGTTTTTAATGCTTTAGCTTCATTAGAGTATGAACCGAACGTTTGGGCTCTCTTTTCGAGCCTAAATTTCCTTTCAAGCTTAAAAATGTAAATTCGAACATTTTTTTTTTGGAAGCTCAAGGCTTCCATCGATCTCTGGATGTTTTTGTCTAGCAAGCCATGGTTTTGTGCTTGAGTGTCAGAGAGGTGCATAGATAAGTCGAGCTGGCTTGCATAGAGCCGAATCCAAAATTGAGCTCGATTCCTAACTTGGAAATTGAACTTAAGCCAGAGCTTTTTGAAGCTGATCTATGAAAGTTGGCTATGGTACGGATTCATATGAATGATTTTTGAAATGGTCCTCCCGTGAATTATGTTTCCTCACATTGTTTGCACTCAAATATGGTCTTTTTTTCAAGCATTTTTTCATACTTGAAGCTTCTTAATATTTCAACACTCTCTGCTAACAGGTTGGAATTTTTTTTTTTCATAAGTGATTAGTTTAAGCTGTTTTCTCTGTGGTGGATTAGCAATCACTTGAAAACTGTTGGAATTGGAATTGGCGACGAGCAGGGAGGAGGAACTTCCAACTTTCATCTATGAAGCCCGACCGACCACTTCAAGTAATGCAGGACGAAACAGGGCAATGGCGTTGGATCCCTTGGCAGGAATTGTGGTGACTGGTACATCTGACCCTCCTCACAATGCCAGTGCTGGAGGCGAGTCCTCCTCAAGCCTGGGATTGAATGCATTGGGCGGTGGAGCCTTGGTATTCTCTGCAGTTACGGAGCCGGATTTGAAATGCTGGAATGCAATGCTTGGCGGGTATGCTCATCATGGAAATCCGGAAGAGGCATTCAAGCTGTTTGATGAGATGGAAGGAAGAGGCCAGAGGCCGGATAAGGTCACCTTCATCTCGCTGCTATCTGCTTGCAGCCACTGCCACCTGGTGGAGTGGATTGTTGTCGGCAATTTCGGTGATGGGTTTCTGCTGCTAATGTTGAAATTGCAGAAGTTCAACCATCATCTGGTCGGATTCAAAAGCAGATGGTCATTATATGTGTCGTCTCATCCATCGGAGCTTTTGTTGCCGCATGGCTTAATTGGTAGACGATTTGCAACTTTCAAACGGAGGAGCTTGAAACCGATGATGCTTGAAATCCAAAGCTGCGACCTCGGTGCGGCAAACAGATGCTGATTTCATCGATTTTTGGAAAGGAGAGAGAGGGCGAGAGAGAGAGAGAGGCCTCGGGGAGAGAGAGTTGGGGTGCTGGCGCGCGATTTGCAATCACAGGGGCGACGCTGCAAATGGTCCTCACGGGGGGTGCATTTTGCATTCTTTCCATCCAACGGCTGTGCACAGCAGCGCCTGATCCAACGGCGCACAGTAGCGCGCGGAGGAGCGGACGGAGAAAGCGGGACTTAGCCCAGCCGCATACGATCACATCTCGGTTTTAAAATGGTACAAAATCAATATAATAAAATAATTTAACGTAAATATTAATTTTAAAGTAGTATCTTCAAGATCTAAACCATCTAAAGTATGTTATTTTATATAGATAAATGATTGTATAAAGTCTTTTAACATTTTGTGTGTTGGGTCCATTTTGCACTGGACTCGATTGCACTGGATAGGTTCTCTCTCTCTCTATATATATATATGTGTGTGTGTGTGTGTGTCTCTCTCTCTCTCTCTATATATATATATATGTGTGTGTGTGTGTGTGTGTGCACGCGTTATACATGACATATGTTATTGTGCAGTCAACTGCATCGTAAGTTATGGTATGTTGGCTCAAAATTGGTCCCACATGTACCATTATTGTGCATACATGTTGGTTCTATTTTCTGAAGCTATTTTTGAGTACTGCATTGCTTTGTTTTATTTCCAAGTATCTAATAGGCCTCTAGGAAAATCTCAAGAATGGTTTTAAAGGATATTAGGAGGAACTCAAGGGTGATATGATAAAGCACTCATACGCCAGTCTCTCCCTAACTCTCATTTCTTGGAGAGGAGTTTTTTTTAACTCCTCCCATGAAGCACAAAGGTGGTAGCTTTACTGTCTCACCAGGCTGTTATCAACTAATCTGGATGTAAAGCGTTCAATTTCTATCAGATCAATGTATTGATTGTTAATTTCCTCAATGGTACACGTGTCCAAAAAAAATCACCTTGCTGCCCTATATGGCCTATTTGACAGCCCATGGTGTTCAAATACTGAAAGTTCCTCATTACGTACTGCTCAAAAATACATATGCTGGAGCCGAATGCTCCAGAATCCAGCCCAGATTTATGACAGTAGACTGTAGACAGGCTTTTCTAGATGGTCCACTAGCCATCACTTAATTATATACAGTTCTTCTACTTGGGATTGACTTGATCATTAGATTCATCTGAATATCACTTTTTCTTTTTTGCCGTTTTACTGGCATATTTTTTGGATTGGCATGTTCTTGAAGTTACCTGTTCCATTCATCTATTTTTCTAAATAATTGGCATGGGTTCGGGACCAGCCTATTTTTGGTATTGAGGTTGGTTGGCGGATGCCCTTGGGCCTGACCAGCTGCTTGCGGTTTTGTTTGTTTATTTTTATTTTTGTTTGTCTCTTCTTTCCATTCTTTGTTTTACATGTAACTAATAAGACATCTTTCTAGAAGAGATGCTTTTTGTTGCTTATGAACTTTTTCTTCATCTAGGTTTGAAATTGGTGCTCCAATCAAATATCTATTCTTTCCATTTAGTGTCTTCAAAAAAAGTCAAGACTAGTAGTTAGCCGACCTGCAAATCTAAAGAATCATGGTTTCCATGAAACCTTTTCCTTGCATATGGAATATTTGGATAAATTCCAATCCAACCAAATAACCAATGCACTTAGATTGCCCACAAACTGAGAGCATTATAAAGTAAATATTTTAAGTGATGCATGTTTACTCTCCAAATGAATTTCTTTCGGGACTCACCAGATTTTTTCTAAATTCCTAGCTAAAACAGGTATTTTTTTAAAGCAAATGGATTTTCATGGGACAATTTTTCTTTTTTTATCATTGTCTTTTTGCAGCCCATGTATAATAAAATTGAAATACAGAGAGAAACAGTAAATTGGGAAGAAGGGACAGGAGATGCTGTCAGAAGACCTGTAAAAATTTAGCAGTCTGTCTACAAGCTCCTAAGATGCCATGATACTCTTTAATTTGGATTGTTATGGGTGGTTCCCTTTCCATCATTAACTTGGCTATTGGTTTCTGTGTATCAACTGCCTGGTGAGAGTATTTGATGTCTGTGGTTTGGTGCCTTTTGGTCTCTACAGTGCTGCCACCTGCCAGCCGCTGCTGAGGTGGGGCCTGTCCATATCCTCCGACCTGGGAGAGTTTTTCAACTTTCCAGCCCCCGTTCTGGGGAAAAGACAAAATCTAATTGGAAAAGAGATCTGACAGGTTTTAGGGGAGTGTTTGTCCTTTTCATGGTTTGCAGGGTTTTTGGCAAAACGGTTTTCCACCCCATATGCTTCTGCGGCAGCCATGTGCAGCAGGAGCATGCTGTCCACTCTAATGCCAGTGTCGAATTTTGGGCAATGTGGGTGTGGCCCGCCTGCATTCAATGCATTAAGAGGAGCCCACTATTAAGGGATTTTCTTCCATATATGGCTCATAAATCAATAATTGCGAGATCATGAGTGGGTTGGTTGGATCGTGGGTTTAAATCAGGTTAGCATTTGCTAGCTACATTGTAAAAGTTTCAACTCAAACACTTGTACCTTATCCTTGCAATCTTCTTGCTAATCTAACCTTAAAGACATTTAATATTGGTCATTTTGATATTTGTAGTTGAAGATTTTGAATTTGGTCAATATTTCCTTTTAAAATTATGTTTGGTATTATTTCACGTTAACTATAATCGGGCTCATTTTTATGAAATTCTCTTCTATCTAATTTTTTCTATTTTTAAAATCTTGATGGTTGATGAAAAATTAACTCCATCATTGTATTTAGCATCATTACTATTATTATGGAAATTCTTTCATTTGTTTAATATTATTATACATAGGCCTCATCCATAAATGTGCAAAATCAATATAATAAAATGATTTAATACTAAAAATCAATTTTGAGTAGTATTTTCAACCAAAATATCATTACCAAGTTAATAAATAATCTTACAAAGTAGTATTACATTCTAATACATATAAGAATGGATTTAAGCATTCTTTTTAATTTATATATGAATGTATCTATTTTTGTATAAATGTGGCTTATTTACAAATTATATTTGGATGAAACTTAGTTTCTTAGCTAAACAAATGATGTTAAATATAATAAATGGATCAAATTTTATATCAATAATCAACATTTAAAAATTTGATTATTAAAAAATGAAGAAGGTTGCATGAAATCTTTTTTCTGTAATCTGATTGTATAAATATGTGCCCCAACTACAACATATTTATTTTCCGCTCTAAAATGTAAGAAAGGTTTACAAAGCACATTTAGAAACGTCCTTTGATTTGCATTCCTAGTTGGATGGTTAGGAAAGGTGAGAGACGTTGTTCCCATTTCTCATATTAATTACACACTAATTAAAATATTGATTACAATTTTTTCACGTATTATATCTCACAAGGTTTTGCAAATTTACTTGTATCTGTCAATATTGCTAGTACACCCATTTTAGTTAAAAAATTTGGGGCCTTTACCAAATGCATGACTTGGATTTAAAAAAATAAAAAAAAGAAAAACAAAATTTGAAACCCGTTTTCATAATAGAAAAGCGTTTGTAAATATGCTTATAAAGTGAGGCCTGTACGTCTATTAGTTTGATAAAATTACAAATATGTATATGAAGTTTGAATAAAATTGCAAGTCACTTCTATTGTAGCTCCTTGAGATTTGATTGCAAGTGTATCCCTTTTGTTGTGATTCCACAACATAAGACAAAGATTCCATTAAAATATCATTTGAAATGATGAAAGTACCCCTGCTTAACAAATGATAAAAATTCCTTGTCCATCTTCATAGTATTAAAATAATGTCCCATTTGCAATAACTTATTATTATTATTATTATTATTATTATTATTTTGCAATTATGACAAAAATGTTGAAAATAACAAACATGGGATATGCAAGGGTGGAACCAACTGCACCACAAATTAGGGTATGTATTGAATATAGGCACCACCTTGATGATGAATCAAAATTCAACCATACAATATATTAAAAACCAAGTTTCATGCAAATCAAAGATATATGCACACGAAAAATAGATAGAATCAATATAATGGAATTGCTTGATTTGTATATTAGTCAGAAAGTTATATACTCAACATTTAAATTGTCCAAAACATTATTTATAAAGTATTATAATATTCTAATACACTTGTAAATATATCTAAATTATTTTCCTTAACAAGTAGCGATTTTCCGATTAATGATTTTATGGAGTCTTATATACAAATGGTTGTTTTTTATTTAAAAAGATTTCCATATGAGTTTTCATTATCTATATCCTTTATAAAATTCACCCAATTATAGTTATAATGTATAAATTTTCGATTAAGGGGGCATTTGGTAACCCATAAAACTTTTCAATTTAAAATTTTTGATTCTCTACAACTACCCTATTTTTAAATTATTTTTTTCACTTCTTCATGTACAACTATCCTATTTTTTAATCATTTCTACACAACTACCAATACATCTAACCTATCTATTTTATTTTATTTTATTTTTACTCATTAATCCTATCATATTATATCATTTTTTCACATTTCAAAAACTTTTATACAAAAAATTTCATCAGAAGTTTTATCACTTCCTAAACACACCTCAAATTGATTTTTTCGTGATAAATATATATTGATTTATATTTTACATAGTTAAATATATTTTCAACAAGTACAACCCATCTAAGAATTTGAGTGAAGTGATTTTCGTATCATCGTAGATCCAATCATGCTAAACCAAATAACCAAATGTATTCTGATATCATCATCCGTGTATGCCCTACCTGCAGCCAACTCTACTCCCCAGCACGTTGGAGCCCGACCAGTGCTGCCGGTGCACTGCCCCTTTTTAATTTTTTTTTTAAAAAATTTTGCACCATTATGCAGGAAGCATGTATTTTTTTTTTTTTGAGGGTGCAGGAAGTATGTACTTACATATAGGGGTGCAACTTGGTACCGGGTCGGTCCGAACCCGCCCGACCCGACCCGGTATCAAAACCGAAAATGGGTTTTATTTTTAAGATTTTTTTCAGAATAGACCCGGTTTCGACCCGACCCGTAGAAACCCGAAACCAAAACCGGGTTCGCACCAACCCGGTACCAAAACCCGACCCGGTCCGAACCCGGTGTAGTTTATATAATTTTTTCATCAATTATACATATTTTTTTGTAATATTAATCTATATATATACATGTTTTAGGCATTACTAACTCTAATTTAGACAAATCACCTCTTTCTTTATTATCAAAGCATGCTTGAGGTAACTTAATTTCTAGGATGATTTTTTATGATTATTATCTTCTTATTGTTAACAGTTGCATGCATTTTTTTCGTCTAGGTTAATGCATATTATTTTCAAATATGTAAATCGAGGAGGAAGAACTTGACATTAGAAATGCAGATGAAAATCAAGGGAGAAATTACTTGGAAGTCTTCGAATAGTTTTTTAGTTTTTTTGGAAACTTTAGAGACATGAACTCATTTGAAATTTGAATTTGTTTAAAAGTAGATGTAAACTTATTTAAACTTGAGATTTGTTTATATTTTCATTTTAAATTTGGATTGCACTTAAATTAGATCGGAATGTTGAACCATTATGCTTAATGTATTTAGATTTAGTTACTTTGAATAACTGTTATGTAGATTATGTTTGAATTTGAGTCGGTATGATAAATCTATTTCATATTATGCTTTCTATTAGCATGAGAAATCTGTTAGTTTGAATTTCAGATTGTAATATAAATTTGATTCATATTTTAAGTTTATTGGTATGACAAGTGATCAATTTTTACTTTAGCAATTTGTATGATAAATATTTAGTTTGAATTCAATTTCAGCAATTTATACGATAATGTTTAGTTTCAACTACAAAGTTGGTATGATATGTTCATTTTCTATTTGGTATACTTGAGTCATTTCTATTAGCTATTAAATAGAAATGACCAACTAGTCATAAAACTAACTAATTTGTCATTTATTTGTGTCTATAGGGTTCTGAAAAATTGCTTGCAGAGTTCATTCAAAGAATATTGCAGAATTCAGCATGATGTTGCAGAATTCTTTGAAAGTATGTTGCAAAATTTAGCGTGAGGCTTTACTTCATAAACACATATGTATATTTTAATAATTTTCTTTTAAATTACAACTGAATTTGGAAAAAAATAGTTTATTGGTAACCCGAAACCAAACCAAAACCGATGTGAACCCGACCCGAACCCGGTCCGAACCCGAGTTACATTCTTAGGGTTTGGGTTTGGGTTTACTCCAACCCGGTTGGCTTAGGGTTTGGGTTCACTCCAACCCGGTATAACCCGACCCGAGTTGCACCCCTACTTACATATATATATACTGTTCCGGTGCAGCGTCACTGCACCGGAACAGCGGTACAGTAGCCCAAAAATGGGCCCCACATGATCATGAAATCATGATCTACTCCACCCATTGTATTTAGAATAATGTATTCTATTACCATACCAATTTTCATCCAAATTAGATATTTCAAAGTTGTTATTTACATCAAACTATTTTATTACGTTGGATTTATACCATTTTCAGATGGAGGCCATATACATATCTGATTGGGATGAAAATTAGTATGGTAATAGAATACATTATTCTAAATACAATGGGTGGAGTAGATCATGATTTCATGATCATGTGGGGCCTATTTCAGCGATGCTGCACAAGAATATATTCCTATATATATATACACACAATTTTACAATTTATTAATATTATTTAAATTTTAAATTAAAAATTTTAACAATATCAAGAAACTCTCGAATTACATATATTTAATTATCATCGTTTAGCCCACATAATGATGCAAAAAAAAAAAAAGAAGGGATCAGAGCACCTGATGCATTGTTAAAATGGGTCGTAGCATATTTGAACAAAAATATATCATTTTTGCACTATAAAGTATAGATAATTGCGAAAAGGGCATTTTTATAATTTTAGGCAAATTTAACAGGAGTATTTGAAAACCTGAAATGATATGCTTGCAAAATTTATGTAAATTTTGCGGGGCAGAAGTCTGCAGTATCATTGTAACTCTGAATTATGTAGATTATTTTACATCAAAAAGGCCAAACTGTGAAAATACTTTTGCAATCCCATCCAAATCCAATTAAAATATAATACTAAAAATACCGATTTTGATTCATAGTGGCAACCAAATGCCCGTTCTCTGGCAAATTTAGCAGCCAATAATCTCCTGAGGAAATCGATGGGGGTGGAAACTCTCCCCAGAATGTATAAATGCCCAACTGTGTATTGACTATTTTCAATTTATTGGATAAAATACAGGTGCACATTTTGATGAAATACAGGTGCAAAATTTTCTATCTCATATCCTGAGGTAGTTTTCTAATGAGGAATTTAAAGTGTTGATATAGTCAATCACGGCATAGCTCATCAGCATGACTTGTGAGGCACATGAGTGTTGATTTCAACTTAGAGTGTGGAAGGGAGCATGGGTCTCTATTATAATACAATATAATAAAATTTTTTTATGGGTATTCCTATATTATATCATCTCAACTAATATTACAATTAGATCCTAAAACATTCTTATAATTTTTTTAATAATATTCTACAAATGTCTTACAAATATTCCTAACAATATTTTTCTAAATATTCCAACTAGTGGACGCTCCCACTGAAGCTTGAGGAGAATAATGCCACCACCTTTGCTTTACATGCAATGTTGGTCTTAATATTTAAAAGAAACTCATCTTGGCCTTAGCAAGTATCAAAAATTGTTCTTGCCTCTTCCTATTCAATATAGGAAGAAAAACAAAACAAAATAAAACAAAGAATAAAAACAACATAAAACAAAAAAAAGGGCATTTTTTGATCAATTAAGGCCTTTAATGAATCTCATCTCTAATTCTCTACCCTAAGGGCCGAGACCAAACAATGGTCCTCATTAGCCTAGATTGGTGAATTTGCGCCATAAACTTTTTAACTTTGTGTGTTATTATTTTGGACTTCAAAATTTGTGTATCAACACATTATACTCTACAAATTTTTGATCTTTGCATTTTAGACTCCCTTCCCTCACGCAGTTAAAAAAGTCATTAACACGTGTGTAATGTCTAAAATACCCTTGCATTTGTATGAAAATTGAAAACCATTTCAAAATTTGAGTAATAAAAAAATTCTCAAGTTCCCAAATTAATTGAGATCAATTCTAATGATGGTTGCTTGAATACTTTTTGAAATTCGATTTAGAATATTTCCCGTAAAAATTTTATTTATTTAGGCTCAACATTAATATATGGTGATTAATGATAGTTATTTAATTTAAGCGCTTGAAATAATTTCATAATTTTTCTATATAAAATTAATTCAATATGGGCTCAAAATAACTAAAAAATATTTTTGGCTATGGATTTTTTTGCTTTCGTATAGATTCTAATGGTATTTTTGATATTATATATAGGTTTAACAGCGTTTCTTAATGACGTAAAGGATGAGAGTTTAAAATGCAAAGATTAAAATTTCTTAGAGTCTATTACACTAATATGTAAACATAAAAATCTAAAATACTGGTACTCAAAATTAGATGGTTTATGACGTAAATTTACTACCTAGATTTGTAATCCTATATTAAAAGTGAGTATACGTTCACCCTAAAAAAAATAAATTTTTTTCAAAAGAAATCTAGTCTATGCCATTGGTTGAATTCAAAATGCAATGTGAGACCCACTTTGACAAGGGATCAAGGGGTTGTTATGATCTATTTCTGTAGGCACTTAGAGCTTGCCATGTAGTCTAGCATGCGCGGCCATGTGCGCCTCGATTCTGGTGCTGGTGGAATGGAGTTGGTAAAAAGGAAATAAATAATTAGGTGGGCATGGATTACTGTATATCTCCTAATGTAAACTAACCAGCATTTGAAGATATAATGATATATTAAGTCGGTAAAGCAGGATTTGAAGATGCGGTATGATTAGAAGACATTAATGGGACAAGGGTAACCGTTCAAGCCTACCTCGGTGAAGAGAGACGTGCCATCTTTTATTTAAAAAAAATGCTCTTCCTATTTTATCCTAATCTGTTGAATGCTGACTATCATTTGAAATTAAAGGCCACTTGCATCTGGTTGTTGTGCACCGTTCACATGTAAATGGCAACTAGCGGATGGGTGACTTTTGTTTTCCTTAGTGGGGAGGCTTTTTATGGGAAAGAAATATATTACTAAAAGATAATAAGATTTTCTAGTAATTACTTTGTTATAGACTTTTTTTTTTTTTAATAGATGAGGATAGCTTGTATTCCATCTACCTCTGAAAATAGAACAAATCAGAGGTAGGAGAGATAGAACAATTTGAGTATATCATTGACAAAAACTTATCTGTATAATGTTTTCTCAAAAGAAAGTGTGGAGGATTTCCCCACCGCACTTGATTAGACAAAATATTATAGGAAGCAAAATCTGCAAAAATATGAGCTACATGGTTATCTGAGTGCATGACATGATGGAACGATATGGATTAAGCATCTGTAGCTAAGGATTTAATCTTGGGGATGACTCTTTTAGCAGAAAATAGGACAGGCCTATCATTTACTAAAAAATTGATAAGAAGCAACGAATTTGATTTCAACTGGTGTTTTCTCAACTGAATTTATTTACCCCACGTAGCCCCAAACTAGATAGCGGTGGTCTCCATGAGCAATGAGTCCATAAATCCTTTTCTGTTCCATCCTTTTGCTATAAAGAAGAAGCTTCTTGAGTCTCTAGCAACAATAATAAAACCCATGCAATTTGAGACGAGATTCCTTCTCTCGATGACATTGATCTTGAGCATTCCTTTAGAGAGTTTCATCCATCTGGCTATGAATGGGTGATCGGACATACTTAGTTTGGTTAAGACTTTGGTGGCCATGAATTGACTGTGATAATTGATGCACTAATGATACACATGCCTCAGCTTTGGTTGGGTTCCTTCCTCCTTGAGTTGGTTTCTCAATTGCCACATTGCTAGCAAAAGAGGAGAAAAGGAGCAACACGTTGATCTATCCAGCCGCGGAGAACACCTAAAAGACGGATTGCTCTACATGCACCTTATCCTGTATGTGATTTTTCCCCAGGAACGTAGTACTCTCATGTTGCACTTGCTCACGCCATAAGTAAAGAGGATGAATGTCTTCTATCTCTTTCTTGCAAAATAAATAGGGAGGTTCTATTTGGATGCCATGGCTGATTAGATTAGTCACTTTGGGCAAGACATCTCTCAAAAGCCTCTGTTGGAATTTAAGGCAAATTAAGCACAATCCATGTTTTGATAATTAACAACTCAATTTGGAAAATATTTAAATACTAATGAGGTTGCTAAGTGTTGCCAAGGTTTATAAAATCAAAATTTAAAAGATAGCAGGTCAAGTCACAACCTCAAGTCTACTCAGCCATCGACTTAGGTCAAGTCAATATCCAAGTCGACTCCAGAATCAACTTCAAATGACATAAAATTGACAGAGCTGAAATTGGGACTCGGAGACAGGTGAAGTCGCAACCGAAGTGGACTCCGGTTGCGACTTAGGTGAAGTGGCAACCCCAAGTCGATTTCATCTGCGACTTGGGTAAACCTTAGCTGCAGATTTCGAAAACATCAGAGTTAATTCGCTTTTCAAGTCGATTCTATCATGCGACTAGGGTAAAGTCATATCTCAAGTCGACCCAAGTATGTGACTTGGGCGAAGACGAGCCCCAAGTTGACTCAGACCTGCGACTTAAGTATGAGGCAACCTTATACTGTTTTAGAGACATTTTATTAGAGAATGTAGACCAAAATCATGAAGAAATAACCATCATGAATCAATGCCACAAGAAGGATCTTTTCAAGAGACTTGTGTATTGCTTAACTTAAGCATCACAATACACATCAAGGACATCTAATGATGATTCAAGAGCTTGAAAAAAGGAGAAAGTAGAAAATACACAACATATAGATCACATGCAAAGTCTTGAAGTTCCAAAAAGAGCACTTGACTATTCTACATTGAAGAAAGGTGAATGCAGCAAATCAAATGCTCCAAGGTTTGTTAAAAACCAAACCAAGCACATTTTTCCTAAACTAAGAGTGAATTATGTTACCTGGACAAAAAGTCCAATTTGGGAACCACCTAATATATGGATTCCCACTCCAAAACTTCTAGGGCATGCAATTTCTGGAACAAAATGAGCCACAAAATTTATCAATGTATAACGAATTGCGTATATGTCTATTAAAATGATCATTTTAACGCAAGTATACGTGCCGATCAAGTAATAAAGAGTGAGTAGAGTATCGTTCCCATGAGGATTATGTTAAAAAGATTAGCACCTCGAATCTTAGTTGTCTAAGTGAATTGGTAAAGTAATAAGAGTTTGTTTTTAAAGAATTGAATTAAACTAAACTAATAAAGCAGTAAATGACCAGAGTAGGGTGAATATTGTTGAGATTGCTTTGAGATGATTAAGATAGGTGGGAACATGAATTCATTGAATCATACCTATGTTATTTGGTTTAAATTAAGTTAGTTGTGCAGAGATTACTAATCTAGGTTCATTCATATTCATATATATATATATATCTTCCAACACATACAAACCTAACCAAGTTTTAGCTATGTGTTATGTTCCCATACACACAAGTAAATGAGGTTGATAACTGCATAACCTAATCAAGATTACACAGGGTTAATAGGTATATTCTTATCCATATTAACATCCAACACGAACAAGAGCTGGAAAACCTATGCCTCATATATAGATCTTATTCAAATCCCACTTCTTCAAGCATGAATCTGAATATTCAATCAATCCACAAGGTTGCAAAGCTTGTAAATGCATTAACCATGATATATAAGGGTAATCTCAAGCAAAATAAGTCCCAGTATAACTGTATTATTATTTCAAGCATAAGAAAATCAAATAGCATAGGTTATAAATTCAAATCCGACATATCTCCCACCATAGGAAGGTTTAGCCTAGAAACATGATTTCAATTCCCATTAAAATTAAGTTACAATCATCTCAAGCAAGGAGAATAACAAATAGGAAAAGATAGATGAGAAGAGGAGATGAAACTTAATATATTTGCAATGATAGCTTGGATCTTCACTTGCTTGTCTCTCCTTCATTGAAGCTTTGGTTTCCTCCATTTTCTCCACAGTAGCCACGACCCTCTCTCTATCTCCTCCTCTAAGAAACCCTAAGAGATATATTTATATCCCTCTAAACGCAACATAAGATACGTGCTAAAATTTGTTCGTGTGGGGTTCAGCGCCGCGGTGCCACTTGGTTGGTGCCTAGGTGTCAACTCTCTAAAAGCTTGCCGACTTAGGGATTCTGGGTTGTTCTTGTGAGGCAGTGGGTTGGTGCCTAGGCACCCCAAGTTGGCACTTAGGCGCCAAGTCCTTGGAAGCTTTTTATCGTGTGAGGTGCTGGAACATCCGTCCAAAGCTATAGGTTGGCGCTTGGGCGCCAGCCTACTTACTTCTTCACTTTGCTGGTTATTCATCCCAACTCACTTGCACATAGATAGTTGCCCATCCTTCCTACAAAATTAATTAAAACTAAATAAATGAACCATAAATGCCTATTTTATACTAAAATGCATAAAAAGTATAAATTATTCTTAAAATGCAAAGTGAGTGAAAACTAAGCTAAATGGATGCAAACTAACCACATTCTCTTGGACTATCATGCAAAATTGGTTTGAAATGGGCCATAATAACTCGCATTTTTATGAGTTATCAGTGTAAAATAAAAAAATTATATGACCATGATGCAAAACTGGTTTGGGTATCAAAGAGCATTGAATTTATGCCTTCTAGAGTAGAACAACATAAACTCCAATGACTCACTAACCCAAATGGACCCATAAAATGGGTACTAAAGAGATAAACATTACATGAATTTATTTTACAGGTATGCCTTAAAGTAAAGGTTAATAATATATGGTTTATGGACAGTGGCTACTCAAGACATATAACGGAAGAAAGGGGACTATTCCACAAAATCAAATCTCGTAGTGAATGGACTTATTGTATTTGGAAACAATGAGAAATGTATAATAAAAGGTAAAGAAAATATTTATGATATTTCAAATGCATATATTGAGGATGTACTACTTGTTGAATGACTCAAACAAAATTTAATGAGCATTAGTCAACTGTGTGACAAAGGCTATAAAGTTGTGTTTGAATCTTCTACATGTAATATTTTTTATAAGGATCACATAGTCTTTAGCGGCAAAAGACATGAAAATATATATTTGGTTTGTCTTGATGAACTTGATGAAAAATGTCTTATAGCCATTGAAAATGATCTATGCATATAGCATAAAAAGCTTGAACATATAAATATATCAAATATTAAAACCTTGTGGAAAAAGAGCCTAGTGAAAGGATTTCCAAAGCTCAAATATGACACAGATAAAATCTGTAAAACATGTCAATTATCCAAGTAGCCCAAAATGTCATTTTCATTTTTCTCTAAAAATGAAATTTCAACAACTAAGCCACTTGAACTATTACATATGGATCAGTATAGGCCATCTGACGCTTTAACTCTTGGAGGGAAAAAATATGTATTTGTCATAGTTGATGATTTTTCAAGATTTGCATAGATAATACTTTTAGTCAGCAAAGATGAAGTCTTCTCGATGTTTGTTACCTTTTTAAATTTGGTGCAAAATGAAAAATAATATACAATCATATCCATTAGAAGTGATCATGATGGTGAATTTGAAAACAAACACTTTATAGAATTCTGCAATGAGAAAGAAATTCACCACACTTTCTCTGCACCAAAAACTCAACAAAATGGGTTAGTTGAAAGAAAAAATAGAACGATACAAGAGATGACAAGAACTATGCTCAATGAGAGTAAACTATCTAAAAGATTTTAGGATGAAGCTGTAAATACAACATGTCATGTACTTAATCGAGTTACCATAAGTGCAATCTTGAAAAAAACCCCATATGGACTATGGAAGGGTAGAAAACTAAATATTTTATATTTTCATGCTTTTGGATGTACTCGCTATGTGTTAAATAATGAAAAATCAAACCTAGAAAAATTAGATGCCAAAAATGATGAAACAATATTTCTTGGATATTCATCAATAGCAAAACATATAGAGTTTTTAACAAAAGAAATCAAGTAGTAGAAAAATCAATTTATATTGTATTTGATGAACTTAAGAAAAATTCCAAAAAGAAGGATGAACTAAGTAATGCAGATGAAATATTAAAGAATCCTAAAAGGCAACAGTTGGAACAACAAGGAGAAATGGAAACAAAACAAGATCAATCTACGGATGAAAAGGTAAGTGAAGATAATAATTCTTACAAATCTCCCATGGATTTGAAGTTTAAAAATGACCATCCAATTAAATAAATGATTAACAATGTATATGAAGGAGTAAGAACATGAAGATCTAGACACAATATTTGTGAAGAATTTGTCTTTGTGTCTAAAATAGAACTAAATTCAATTTACCAAGCTCTTAATGATGAAAATTGGATCGTAGCAATGCGAGAAAAACTAATTCAATTTAAAAGAAATCAAGGATGCACCTAGTTCCTAGACCCAAGGATTGCATTGTCATTGGTACCAAATGGGTCTTTAGGAACAAATTAGATGAAAGTGAACTTGTGGTAAGAAATAAGGCCAGACTTGTAGTCAAAGGATATTCCTAAGAGGAAGGAATTGATTTTGAGGATTCATATACTCCGATGGCTAGATTGGAGGCCATACGTATCCAACTAACTTTTGCTTCTCACACAAACTTTAAATTGTTTCAAATGAATATGAAAAGTGTATTTTTGAATGAATATTTAAATGAGGAAGTATATGTTGAACAACCTTCCGAATTTGAAGAGAAGGATCAATCAAAATTTATTTTTAAGTTAACCAAAGTATTATATAGACTTAAACAAGCTCTAAGAGCTTTGTATGAAAGGTTAAATAAATTTTTGATTGATCATGATTTTCAAAGAGAAAAAGTTGATACAATATTGTTTATTAAATATAAAGGTAAAAATATATTAATTGTTCAAATTTATGCAGATGATATTATATTTGGTGCTACTAATGAAACTTTGTGTCGAAAATTTTCTGAGATTATGTAGAGTGAATTCGAAATGAGCATGATGGCGAGCTAAACTTCTTCCTTGGATTGCAAATTAAGCAATTAGCAAAAAGAATTTTTATAAATTAGTCCAAATACATCAAGGAGATGCTCAAGAAGTTTGGAATATAAAAGAGCAAAGGAGTCATGAGTTCCGCCATCAAAATTGACAATGATAAAAAAAGTAAATCTGTTGAACAAAAATTGTATAGAAGCATGATAAGATCTTTGTTTTATTTGATTGCTTCTGGACAGGATATTCTTTTTAGTGTTTGTATGTGTTCAAGATTCCAATCATGTCCTAAAGAATCATATCTAATAGTTGTACAAAGAATTTTTAGATATTTAATCAATACTACTAATCTAAGTCTATAGTATCCAATGGGTTTAATATTTGATCAATCGGCTACTTGAATGCGGATTTTTCCGGTTACAAAATAGAAAGAAAAAGTTCTAGTGGAACACATCATTTTCTTGGAAACATGATAGTATTATAGTTTTCAAGAAAATAAACTATTGTTGCTCTATCTACTGCGGAAGCCGAATATATTGCCACCGGGAGCTGTTTTGCCCAATTACTTTGGATGAAACAACAACTTAGAGATTATGACATTGAATATAAGGATATACCAATTAGATGTGATAATACTAGTGCAATATATTTAACAAAAAATCCAGTATTGCATTCTAGAACTAAACATATAGACACGAGACATCACTTCATTAGGGAATATGTTGAAAATCATGATATTTGTTTAGAATATATTAAAATTGAGGATAAATTGCAGATATTTTTACCAAACCCTTAACAAAAAAATTATTTTAGAAAATTAGGAATGACATGGGTATGATTGACATTGATTAAAGTTTGCAATTAGATGGGGGAGTAAGAAAATGGAAAGTGTTAACCTAAGTTGGTGGAGTCAAGTCGGTTCCATTCATCCCGAGTCGACTTCCCCGAAGTCGAAGTCAACTTTGATTAGGGTTCGAAGTCGACTTTGGGGCGTCATTTCGGCTGCCCCGCGCCTACCAGAGGCGGGGGTGGCATTTCTCCCTCACTTCTCCTCTATTTTCCCTCAAGTTTCCTCTCTCATTCTCATTTTCCATATTTGAGCTCTTTTGAGGAAATTCTCCATTTCCTTTTGCACCATCAAGATCTTATTACTCTATCCAAGGCCGTATCCAAACCAAACTAGCTTTCCATTTCACGGTCATCCCAATCACACACCGGGGAAGACGTTCCATGTAGGCAACGGACTCCATCCAAGAGAGTCTGGGAGGAGGCTACGACGTCTACAGGGCAACGGGTTCGATTTCAAGAAAGTAAACCCTCCACTTCAGCTCCTAAAGAAGAGGAGATTGAGAAATCAAGTAATAGCTCTGAAATAGAAGTAAAAAGGAAAGGAACCCCCACTCAATAGGGCAAAGTCCTAAAAATGCCTACAGACTATTTCAGGACTGAACGTTAAACAGTCGGTTCTATAGGCACTTCTATGAAAGGAAAATTTTCATGCCTAAAATTATTGATTTCAAGTTCCTGCATGAGTATGAATTTGGAAATAGGAACTATTGGACTTTCAAGGATGAATTGGGTTACTCAAAGAGGATGATCAGATATATCCCGATTTGACCCGACTGTTTTATTACTTATGAGATCAAGAATATCTCAACACATATATCAAAGGGTCGAGATAAATTTTGGAACTTGAGCACGGAATCAGGAAAGCTACTGCCATTAGTTGAGTTTCCAACATTCTGGGCATGCCAAGAGATAACGAACCCATTCCCGAGGGCCTATCCCTCACACAAATGTATAATCAGTTCAACAATAGCAACAAGTATCATCTCGAGATCAAATTCCTACACTACATGGATCTGTCTCTAAGGTTGCGGGTTCTTAGGCTGTTGATTGCACACCGCATTTACCTCAACAGCGGTGGTTGGAATCAATTGAATATACAGGAAGTTGAAATCCTATGGAAAGTTGTTAACAGGTCAAAGTAAGTCTTCCTAGACTATTTTTGGAGGCCCTTGAACTCAAAAAGGAGAATCCACGAGGAGTTCTGCCATATGGAACGTTGATCACAAAAATCATGGTGTATTATAGTATTGATCTGGATGACGAGCCATTTGAAGTTCTGAAGCCTACAAACACCATCAATGGGCCCTCCTGACCCGCATGAAGATCGACTTGAAGGCTTTTAAAGCTGATCGACTACGCGAAAGGATGGGAAATGAATTGCAAGATCCTCCTGCATAGCCAAAAGATGAGGGTGCTCATCCTGAGGGGGAGGAACTACCACGACACGTGCCTATTCCATCTCCACCTCCGGCACCTACCACTCCCGCATCACTGCAATCTCATGGATCATGCTCACCCCATGTATCGTGGTCCACAAACCATTTTGCTCGCTCTCCAAACCGATCATCTACCTCCAAGGCGATTTTGGACTACCTATAATAAATGAAGAGTAGAATATCACAAGAATTAGGAACCATCAACATTGCCTTGATGGAAATGCATAGCCGACAGGACAAATTGGATTAGGAATTGACCGCAATCTAGTATCAACTAGCTTCGAGCAGTCATCGTGGCCGACTCATTCCGAGTCTTCCTGATTTTGATCCATACTGGGGCGAGTCAGTGAGAGCTGAACCCACCGTTCAGGCTCCCTCATCTCCATTTTCATCAACTTGCACCCGACCCATTCCTTTGGCCTATCCCACCACCTACCCTATCTTGGCTTTTCAATTCCATAAGTCTCGATTCCCTTATATCCCATTTTGATGCCTTAATAAAAAGGGGGAGAGAGTGCAGGACTTAGGATTTAGAATTTTGTTTTGGGGTTAAGTAGCATTTAAGTTTTTAGAATCATTTTTGTATGAATGACATGAATTTGAATGATATGAACTTGTTTTTGTGCAAACTGTTGCGTTGGAAAGCATATGCTCGCATGATATGCAATGTTATAAAACTTTTGAGTAATCAACACAATATGTCAACTCTAAATGTTAAACAAAAACATAACATATCCTTTATATAAGAAAATGAAAGGTCTATCTCAAATTGATTTTGCAAATCATCAAAAGGGGAATATTGTTGGAATGTAAGGCAAATTAAGCACAATCCATGTTTTGATGATTAACAACTCAATTTGAGAAATATTTTAGTACTAATGAGGTTGCTAAGTGTTGTCAAGGTTTATAAAATCAAAATTCAAAAGATAACAGGTCAAGTCGCAACTCCAAGTCGACTCAGCTATCGATTTAGGTTAAGTTGATATCCGAGTCGACTCTAGAATCAACTTCAAATGACATAAAATCGCCAGAGCTGAAATTGGGACTAGGAGATAGGTGAAGTTGCAACCGAAGTCGCTCTGCTTGTGACTTAGGTGAAGTCGCAGCCCTAAGTCGACTTCATCTGCGACTTAGGTAAGCCTTAGTTGCAGATTTCAAAAGTATCAAAGTTAAGTCACTTTTCAAGTCGACTCTATCACGTGACTAAGGTGAAGTTGCATCTCAAGTCGACCCAAGTATGCAACTTGGATGAAGTCGAACCCCAAGTCGACCTAGACCAGCAACTTAAGTATGAGGCAACGTTATACTGTTTCAAAGAAATTTTATTAGAGAATGAAGAACAAAACCAAGAAGAAATAACCATCATGAATCAAGGCCACAAGAAGGATCTTTTCAAGAGACTTGTGTATTGCTAAACTTAGGCATCACATTACACATCAAAGACATGTAATGAAGATTTAAGAGCTTGCAAAGAGGAGAAAGTATAAAATACACAACATATGAATCACATGCAAAGTCTTGAAGTTCTAACATAATAAATGGCTGGTGAAGTTGCATCCAAAGTTGACTCCATGTGCGACTTGAGTCAAGTCCAAGATCAAGTCGACCTGAACCTGGAACTTGAGTTCGAAGTTAAAGACCAAAATCACTCCTGAAGTCGACTCCAGCCTGCCACTTGGGTGAAGTCGCATCGAAGTCGACTTCAACCTGTGAATTGAACAAAGTCGCATACCAAGTCGACTCCAAATGCGACTTGGCTCGCAACGATCGAAAAAATTCGAATGTTGGTGTATTAAATGCCTGCCACCTATTACCAAATGTTCGAATTTACTTCTCATTATTTAAGGAGCATCAAGTGAACGTAACTGCAGTTGGAAAAACATTGAATGACTCAACTTCCACTCTCTCTTGCATTTAACTAATCTATAAAAAGTTTGAAGAAGAACTTGACATTTAAACTGTTGAAAGCTGCATTGCTCCATCAACAACTGCTTTCACAAGTTCTTCTATGTGCACGAAACTTCCTATAAAATTTGTAACATGTAGATCTTTGTTATTCATTGTTTATTTATTTTCACACTTGGTTTGGTATTGGAGACCGAAACTAAGTAAAGGCAATGTAGTGTGTGATTGGAGTGGAACTCGTCACCTACTTATGCTAAGATTGTACAAGCCCCATAAATCTAGAATCTAGAAAAGAGCAGTTTCTTTAAGTTGCATTGATAATATAATAGTAGAACACAAGCCACAACGGGTGTGTGCTTGGAAGAGTGGAGTATGGGAGGTTGCCCGAACCACTATATATTACTGTCTCTTGATGTAGGTTGATTGCTTGTGTTTTATACTTCTACTGCACCACTTCATTCCAACTCATTGGTCGTTTCATTGAGGGATTAAATCTACAAGGGGGAAGTTTTTTATTAAGCAATTTTTTTTAAAATACCCAATTCACCCCTCTCCTCTTGGGTATTGCCATAAACTCAGGACCAGCAGCCTCTAGCCGAAGATAAGCACTTTGCTTAGCAGCTTTGATTTCCATATGGTTTTGTAAACTTTTATTACCAGTTGTTGTTGTTGTTCTTTCCATTGCTTGGAATGCTCATCAATAAAGAAGTTGACCTTATTATCATTTGAAATGTTAGTTGGCAAAGGATCAGCTTTATATAGGAATGTCTCAAGCCCTTTATCTTACAAGAACTCCACCCTTTGTCCTTCCAATCCTCCACTGTCAGCCACTGTAAACCACTTCTCTTGCTTTTAGGATGCTCCTCCACAAGAAAGAGTTTGTGACTTTCTCTTTGCACACACATAACTTGCCGTTTTGGAAATACTTTTCCTTCAAGATAGAACAACACAGGGAGCTTGTATTGGTAGTTAGGTGCCATACCTATTTTCCCAAGAGAGTGTGGTTGAAAGTTAGTAGATCTCTAAAGCCTTTGGCCAGCACATCTTTCCACTCCATCTAACTGATCTTGTGCTTCCCATTTTTGTCACATCGCCAAAATTTGCTCAACATGCCACAAATTCATTTCAAAGATAAGAGGAATATGCTCATAAATTAGTGGGAATTTCTTCTGTCACAGCTTTGATGAGGACCTCCTTTTGCCCCATGAGAGGAATTTGCCTTTCCATCCTTGTATTTTCTCCATATTCTTTCCTTGAAGTCTTTGAACATATGCTTCTTAAACTTACCAAGCCATGTAGGGAGTCTCAGTTAATGTTGTATTTCTTGACCCATAAAGCCAATTACCCTTGCAACATTATGTCTGTTGACCGCACTCATGTTGGAATTGAAGAACAAGGTAATCTTGTCAATGTTGACCACTAAGCCAGAGTACTCACAATATTGTTTGAGAATTTGCAACAAGCATCTAGGCTTCTCCTCATCTATCTTAAGAAAAATGAAAGCATCATCAATGAAAAAAGATGAGTGAGAGTTTGTTCTTGAGGGCATAACTTGAAGTTCCGTTGTTGGTGTGTTTGATCCAATAGGAGAGATATACCTGCAAATTAGAAACAAAGTATTCAGGGCACCCTACTGTAAGCTTCTAGAGGATGAATAGATTCTATTTTATGTGCATTGATATCAATTCACTATGAGACTGACTTCAAATAGCTCATAACCCCGGTTGATCCACACATAACTGAAGTTCATTATAACCATCATGTCACTCAAATAGTTCTATTCCACTTGTCATAAGCCTTGGACATATCCAACTTCATTGTTCTCTCATTTTGTTGCCCATTTTCCTATTACAAAATGAGTGGATCACCTCGTATGCAATAAGAGTCTATTATTAGACAGCTCAAAAGAAACATGCTTTGTTAGACTGATATAACTTCATGGAGGCACTTCTTCAATCTATTTGCTAAAACTTCTACTAAGATTTTATAGGCGATGTTGCATAAACTGATGGGGGGGAAGTCAAAAAGCCTTTCGACTCTCTTTTTTTTTTGGAATGAGATTAATAGTGGAGTTTAGACCTCAGAGTTACCCACTTTGTAAGGAGGGGTTGTTCTCTTGCATAAGAATTTGCGTACCAGAAAGACATCTTGGTAGCATGCTCTAGTGTTTCTAATAAAACCCTGTTGGCATGCCATCTAGCCCAAGAGCTTTAGATGTGTTCATAGCTTTCAATGCACTCTCCACTTCCTCCATTGACAATGACTTGATTTGCTTTGCTTGAATTAAAAAGCTTCCTCGTGACTAGACTAGAAATCTTGTTGAAATTTGAATGCCCCGAGCTAGTATAGATAGTCAAAAAATGTGAGTGGGCAAGATCCTACATGTGCTCTTGATTTGTAACTCAAGCACCATTTTCATCAACTGGAGTATTAATAAAGTTGCATCTTCTTTTATTGGAGGCCTCGTATGAAAGAAAGTTGTGTATCTATCCCCTCAAAGGATCTAATGAACCTTAGATCCTTATGTCTACTTCTCCTCTTTGTTTTCCAATAGAAGATTATTTTGATGTTGAATCCCATAGATTTCTTCATCTCTTTGATCAGAAGGATTATGTGAGTTAAGGCAATGAATCACTTATTATTTTTTGCTTATGATTTGGCTTAAATTTCCCCTTTTGTCTTTGTTCCATTTTGATAGCTCAATCTCACATCTC
Organism: Annona cherimola; assembly: GCA_030490835.1. Classification (NCBI taxonomy): domain Eukaryota; kingdom Viridiplantae; phylum Streptophyta; class Magnoliopsida; order Magnoliales; family Annonaceae; genus Annona; species Annona cherimola. Next base: position 28,253,684 of record CM059971.1, on the reverse strand, counting down.
TTGATTTTCCTTATTAATGTTTTGCTTGGAAGAAGCCCCAGGTGATTGTTTATGGCCCATATGCCATCAATAATGCAATGGGCTTCCTTATCTCTAGCCCAAAACTCATACTTGAAGCCACGCTTTACTCTCCTTTTGTCTTGTCTGGTAGCTTTAGAGGATGGTGGTTAGATTCGACGATCAAAAGATAAAAGAGCTTTATGAAAGGGAACAAGTTTATCCACTTGATGAAGGATAGATTACGATCAAGTCTAGCTTCCACCTTATGAATTCCTCTCCTAATATTTCTCTACCATCATAGGTGAACCTGTGTATCCTAAACCTATTAAAATGCAATTATCCATCATTTCCTAAAATAAGTATATTTGTTGATCTAATTGTGGCCTGTAATTTTTGAATTCAGATTGCCTAAACACCTCATTAAGGTCTCCCCTAATGAGCCATAGAGCAGCAGATAGCCCATTAAGATGTCTAATGAGATTCTAGCCTTCCCCTCTTCTTTGCACTTCAAAGGTAGTCATAAAACCTCTAGCCCTATAGATTTGCATCAATATGGTATTTGGAAAGGCTTTTTATACTTACTTCCCAACCTTCAATCCATAGCAAAGCTAATCTCCCTCTTTGTTCTTTTGCATTCATCGCTAGGCAATAATCAAAATTGAGTGTTCTTACGATGATATCTATTTTCCGAATTGTTCTCTTGGTCTCATAGAGGAAGACCAGATTGGGAACTTATTTTCTAACCATGTCAAGAAGACAACAAATTACTCGTGGAGTCCTAAGCCCACAATAATTCTAAGCAATGAACACTATTTGGCTGAGGTGGGGCTGAGATTTTCTTTCAGCCTTCAGTTAAACATTTTTTTGTCTTTGTCCTTTTTAGTTCTTTGATTGCTTCTCTTTGTGTTCCATCTATTCATCCATCAATAAACTTCTATGTGGAATTGCTTAGTGTTTGGTCCTATGTTGATGACCCCACTACAGACATACTTAACTGCCTTGCATTTTGCTTCCATGTGCTTCTCATTTTCTGACTAACCTCCCTAGTTCGCCAATTTTGCAATGAGGGCTCAGTCCCATCACTTTCTGTTTCAACGTTATTAGTGGCCTACTAATCATCTCCACATATTAGAGTGTTGACTTCATGACATTGACGATATACACCAGTATACCCATCATCATTGCCATCTACCTGTTCCTCCTCCTTGTCATAAAAGCTGGAAGGACATTCTCCCATAACATTTGTGCAAACTAGGAAAAGGGTGGTTGGATACTTGGAGGAAATTAATGGTGGTTTAGCTGTTCTTAGAGAGTGGATGGATGTGGTAGTGTAAGAATAAATTAGCATATTCCATACATAGTTCATCCCTCCCTGGCTTGGCTCTTCCATTGGTCTTGCACTTCTACTAAGGCATGGCCCATCAAAATGCTGCATCTAGGTTGAGACAGCAAGAACTAGAACATTTGAGGAAGCCTCCTAACAATGCCTCTGTCTATCTCTCTACGGTGCTTTACCCAAGAGGGGAAGGTTGAATTAGGTAATTTAATTTTTTTTTCTATTTTGAACTTAACCCCTTTGATATTAATTCATATGAAAGAGATTAAGAAAATAGAATAGATGCACAAGAGGACATACAGATTTTTATAGTGGCTTGGGCAATTCTCCTATTCCACTCTTCCAAGCACACCTCACTTATGTCTTTAGTTCTACTATCATTTATCAAATACAACTTAGAGCCTTTTCTCTCTTTATATTATAGCTTTACGGAGTCTTTATGTTATACATAAGCAGTTGGTGAGTACCACTCAACTAAATGTTGTTTGTTCTCATACCTTGGCCTTGGTCTTTAATATCAAACCAAGTGTCAAGTTACAACAAATAAATCGGGCTATACTCTACCATATGTGTAGATTCTTTTAGCACAATGAGCAAGCTCTGAGAATGATGACAATAATGTTTAAATTTGAAGCTTTTGCAATAAACTTGCGAGCTTGACTTGAGAACACTTGGGTAGAGCTTTGAATGCTTGAGATTTGAAAGGTGAGAGAATAATCAATTCCTTAGCTAACCTTATTAATTCCACTTGACAAGTTATTTATAATGTTAAAAGATTTTTGAATGTTTGGTGGTAGGTCACATGCATTTAGCACCAGTGTTCAAATTTTTTTTGACTATTATGACTGAAGTGACAGTAAAGGTCGACTTGGCCTACAACTTCACCTAAGTCGCATATGATGTTGTCTTAGGTATCGACTTCTATTACCATTTTTGTCTAATGAGTTTTCTTCAAGTAACATATGGAGTCCTTTTTTGAAAAAGGTTATACACAGAGTCAACTTGTGGTGAGACTCCACCTAACTCGTGGGTAAAGTCAACTTCGACATGCCTTTAGAACCTTTGCTCCTTAGCATTCCTTTTATCATCCTTCTATCTATCTAACTCCCTCTTTAGGTCTACATCAGACTCTACCTAAGATAATGGTGGAGTCAACTTGAAATACAACTTCAGTCTTCATCTTAGGATAAAAAGATTCATGTATCACTTTATTGTGCTAAGTCGCTAGTTGGGGTAGATATTGACTTCAACTTTACTGAAATTGCATCCAGAGTTGACTGGAGTGTTAGATCTTCTAGGAGAATGAGTCATCTCTTGAACAGCCATGACAACTTCTCTAAGACTTTGTCATTGTCTTCTTCATCTGCAAATATAAGTATATGTAGGTTTTCCCTAACCTCATTGCAACAGAAGATTCCTTTTTATTTTTCGTAACCTTTTCAATGTTGATTCAAATAGTTGTTATTGTAAGTCTTGGTAGCCTAAATAGAGCACAAAGTTGCTACTTTTCCTCTTGGATGAATTTGCTTAATAGAGCTTTCACTCAAAGCTAATGCTTGTATCTCCTCCAATAATCGATTCCTCCATCTCCGTTGACTTCAAGAAAATGCAATCATCATGTCCTCTCTTTTTTTTCGATTTTCTTGGTTTCCTCCTATCCGGAACCCTAACCCTCACTACCCTATCCTGAGCATGAAGAAATCACCAGTCGGGACAAATCTGGGAGCGAACTTCGTGGTGTTTCTTCCTTCTTATTTTGTTATAGATTTAGGGTGTTTCTTGAAAGTTATAAAATTTTTGATGAAATATTTTTGGTGTGAAATTTTTTGAAATTAAAAAAAATGAGATGATATGTTAAGGGTAATGATGAGAAATAAAGAAAATAAATTTAAAATATATAAGTTAGATGTATGAGTAATTGCATAGAAATGATTGAAAAATAAGATAGTCATATAGAATGAAGTGAAAAATAATTAAAAAGATAATTGCGAAGAGTAAAAAGTTTTAGTTTGAAATTTTTTTGGGTTAAGAAACAACCCCTTACGGTATGAAATTTTTAAAATTGTTTGTGTTCAAAGATTTTTCCTTCTTTTTATTTTTTCATGTCGAACGCTTTAGATAATTCATGTAGTTCGATTTAAGGGAACGGTAAAAATCATTTTTTTATAGATATATGAGTCCCACCATGTAGAAATTTGGTAATTCTAAATTAATACATTTTTTTTATTTTTGAAATTCAACAAAATCAGATATGAAAACATGTTTCGCCAAAAGTATTTCTCCATGTCATTGTGTTGACTTCTAAAACTAAAAAGTACGAAATAAATCTTAAAAGCCACCAAATTTTATAAAAAAATCTAAATGAAGTTCATATACCCATAAATATTAAAAAAAATCGATGGTCGACCATAAGTTGCTCAATTTACACATGAACATATGAGAAATTGACTAAGTTTTTTACGTAAAGAAATTTATTAAGTTTTAATTAGCATAAAACTTCCAGTTCCCTTTCTATTAGAACAAGTCATCATGCTAAATCCTTTTATAAAGGGGGAATTTACATTTAAATTTCAAAGTTGATTAAATTTCTATTTTTTGACTCCTTTTTATGTTAGAGATGCTCCTCCTCTCCCTGAGGATAGAAAAATAGAGCCCATGAGCAAAGCATTACAAATAATTTCACATTTGCTTAATTTTGAAAATTTTCATGATAAATAATTTTGAAAATCAATCTTTTAGTGTTATAGGAAAAATAGAAGAAAAAACTTGTAAATAAATTTTTTTACATTAAATAGATTAATTTTCTGTCTACCAAATTTTAGAAATTTTAACAATAAATAACATTAAAAATAATTTTTTAATATTATAATAGAAAATATTAAAAATTAAAATTTTAGAAATTTTTTCTAAATTAAATAGCTTAGAAAAATTTCATTAAATTTTATTTATCATGGGATTCCCAACTAACAAACATGAAGTTATGTTACTATCAAAAAATGAAATTAAGATATCTTAAGCTTCAAGAATACTTTTATAAAAGTAAAGTTTTACGTGATACTATATAGAAAATTAATTTTTGTAATATAAGAATGTTTTAAAAGTAATTTTATTTTGCATTTCTAAATTATATGCTTGTATTTCTTTCATAATATCAAAAATTAGTTTTTAGATTCTTTATTATAGGATTTTCCATTCTAAATTGTCTTCTTGTATTTCTATTATAGTATTAAAAATTAGTTTTCAAATTATTTGATTTTCCAAAATTAGAAAGATACATTACTATTCTATTTAATGTTAGGAATATTTTAAAATATTTTTTAAAATTATTTCCTAATATTTTCTATTCATCATCATCATAAGCTATTTCCCACCTAGGTGGGGTTGGTTGCATGAATTCTGTTGCGTAATTCTTGAAAATTTAAGACTCGATTTTCTGTAATATGTAATATTTTTAAATCTTTAATTACTTCAATCCATATTTTTTTGGGTCTTCCTCTTATTCTCCTATCACCTTTTACTTTGATAGACTCTGTTTTCATAACCTGTGCTACTCCATGCATCCTTTTAACATGACCAAACCAACTTAATCTATTTTTCCTCATTTTATCACGAATGGGTCTCATTTTTAAGTTTTCTCCAATTATTTCATTCTTAATTTTATCTTTTTTTGTTTTACCACTCATCCACCTTAATATTTTCATTTCTATTATGCTCATTTTTTGTATATGTTGTTCTTTAATTGCCCAACATTCTGCCCCATAAAGCATCGCAGGTCTAATCGCAGTCTTATAAAAATTTTCTTTTAGTTTGATTTGAACTCGACACTTAGATAAAATTTCTGACACACTTATCCATTTCTTCCATCCTACTTGAATTATATGTATTATGTCTTTATTAATTTTCCCATTCTCTTGAACTATTGATCCTAAGGACTGAAAATGATTAGTTATTGTTACTACTTGATTTAAAATCTTAATTGGTTCATCATCTGGGTTCTCACTATTATTAAAATTGCATTTCATATATTCAGTTTTTGTACAACTAATTCTAAAACCATTAGATTCTAAAGCATCTACCCACCTATTCAATTTTAAATTTAGTCCTTCTTTGGTTTCATCTATTAGAACAATGTCATCTGCAAATAACATACACCAAGGAAAATCTTATGTTTTTATTATGACATTAAAAAATTAATTTTTGAAAATTACAAAAAATCGTAAAATATGTAGACATATAATTAATCTATATGATGTCAAGAATATTTTAAAATAAAAATTTTATATTTTTAAGGTGCTTTGTTGTAACTTCTCTTATATGCAAATATATTAAATCAATTATTTTAATTTTTATTACTAGGATATTCATCAAGGTTTTATTATTCAATGATATATTTAGCTTTTGGAATGGTGTTTATAATATTTTTAGGAAGAATAATGGTTGCAACTAATAAATTTAATTAGCATATCTCTTAACAGGTGCATTTTCATCATTTTATTAAAAATTTTAATAGTCATCTGTGAAATCCGATTAGATGTACTTGTAATGTTATGCAAATGTTGTAGCATAATTTACAATTTCATGGAACTAAAGAATCCATTGAATTCCAATTTCGAATTTGTAGACATTATCAGATGATTTGTGAGAGAGAGAGGAAACTTGACTCATTGGTGACCTTATGGCATATCAAAAACGAATTTTAAGGTGTGTTTGTGAATGTATAAAACTTTTGGCGAAAAGTTTTAAAAAGTAAAAATTGTCAAATGATGTGATATGATAGGGGTAATGATGACGAGTAAAGAGGATAAAGTTAAAATGGATAGCTTAGTTATATAGGTAATTGTATAAAAATGATTGAAGAGTAGTTGTATAGGTAAATATGAAAAAATGATTAAAAAATATAATACTTGTGAAGAGTGAAAAGTTTTAGATTAAAAAGTTTTAACTTAACATTTTATACCCATTGCCAAACACACCCTCAATCAGAAGGCCTTCCACCTAGTTTTGATGATGTATGTAGTATGTACCTTAGTGTTGGAACTATTGTGCTAGTTTTAACGATGCAAACTTTCTCATCAATATGCATGTTTCCATGCAAAAAAGCTCTTAGATGGAGAAGACCAATGATGGGCGGGATTAAGTTAGGGTATGTTTGATAATCTCATGTGGGCAATGTGACGTGGAGAAACGCGGAGGCACCAATTCCTAATCTCATTAATTCATCAATTAATAACTATATTTTTACTCTTTACCCCTATATTCTAATTATTTCTCTAGCATATTACACTTCAACTAGGAGTGTTAATGGTCATGGTTAATTTGTTAACCAACTAGTCCAACCCATTTATAAATGGATCTATATTGAGATTTTTAAATAAATATATTATGATCCGCCAACTTGTTTAACCGTTTAATTAAATAAACAAATTAGGGTTGAGATTTTATAATCCGTCAACCCAGTTAGTAATCCGTTTAACCCATTTAATCGGTTCATCCATTTAACCCGTTCAATTCATTTAACCCATTAAAATTATATATATATATATATAAATGTAAACTCTTCGATTATTTTTTTCCAGCTAAGTCTTCCTTCCGCTACATAATTTTCATTTTCAAATACAACCCTAATTTCATTTTCTTATTATTGCTTATTTATATTTCCTCTGACCTAAAAATACTCTCTCATTTCCCTCTGCTAGATTATTGTTATAAGAGTTTAAGACTTCATGTCGTTTTCTATATAACTCGCCAACAACCTTCCAATTCATTTATTAAATGAGTTTTAAATAGGTTAGGGTTAAAGTTTTTTAAATAAATTAATAAAAGGATTAGGGTTGTGATATTTTAAATAGATTAGGATTAATATTAGACTTCAACCCGTTTTACCAAATCCATTAACACTCCTACCAGCTATTCTATTTATTCAATCTTTACCCCTATTACTTCGAATCAATCACGCAATTTTTAAAATATTTCATTTCTCACTCACCAGCCCATTCTATCATTTCTACATAAAACATCATACCAAACATCCCCTTAAACATTAATGCTAGAATAAAAGGTAATGGGGTGATAATTAGTTTTGGGGCAATAATTAGAAATGCAGATGGATTTTCTTACAGCAATGACAAGGTCCTATGCAGAAATGGAGGAGCCACTGGCAGTGGAGGCAAAAGCAGTGCTATCGGGGCTTCAAAATGGATGACAAAGAAGCAATGGAAAGAGGTGGACGCTGAGAGTGACTTTGGCGTTGATCAAACTCATTACAAGCGGAACAAGTGCTGTAATCATTGTCAATGAGATTCAATCGGTGAGCACACAAGTGGGAAATGTCAATTTCCACCTTGTGTTAAGGCGGTGGCTGGCAACGCTGCCGACAACCATGGTGCTGACGAGTGATCGAGTAGTTGGCAGCTTTCCTGGACTGATGGATAGGATTGTTATCTTTCTTTTGGAAAAAAAAAAAAGAAAATTATTGGAATATTAAGTAGAAAATTTTGTAAGAATATTATAATAGCAATTGAGATAAATTTAAAATATACTAATGAAAAAAAGAGCGGCAACCAAACCTCCCATATCTTTACCAGATTATACAGCAACTAGTTCAGATGACAATTTTGTATGGTGGTGTAACCCACCAAGCCTTATCGTGGAACAGCTCTGCTAAGAAATTATGATGTACTCTTTTGTCATTTACAAATGTCCCAGCTTTGTGAATTTTGCCCACGTGTTTAAATGGCTTTTTTTTTATTAGTGAATTTTTATATCACATTTTAACTGATGTTATAATCAAACTTATTTTACAAATTTTCAAAACAAAATTACAAGCTCTCAAATATTAATAGGAGAGATTCCAACCCGAAACTACTGCTAACAGTAACATTGTCTTTGCTAGCCTGGAACCCGGTGTTTTTAAATGATTTTTAGATTTTAAGAAAAGAATACACTCATTTCCTCTTGAATTATGTAAGTACTAATGCAAAAATCTTGTGCAATAGCAACTTATGAAATGATTTATCCACATAAGAATGATGTTTTAGATACTTCACATTTTAAGTATATAATCTTGAAATTGATATGAATTAAATTATTTTATTAATTTTTTGAATTTTTTGGATGAACTACATGTGCATCTTTAATTGATATGGAACTTAGTTTTCTAGTTAATTAGATGAATCTAAATGAATTGGGTGAGTTAAATATTAATTCATAATAAATCGGGCAAAAAATGGGAGTGAAGCATTAAAATCTTCCAAAATACCGACACTATCGAAGCACGACAATGATTTAATCCAGCCAATCTTGTGTGGTTTTAAAATTTAAATTATTTTTTCCAAATCTAAGTCATTTACTCCGGTGCGGAATATTTTCTGATCATTTCATTAAAAATCACTTTCATCATAGATTTATAGTTTTAAAGTAGCCTCATTTAAGAGTGAGTATATATAACCATTAATTATTTAAAATGTATGATATATAGGGTGTGTTTGGTTGGAGGTAAAACTTTTTGATGAAAAGTTTTAGAGGTAGAAGTTGTCAAATTGATAGAAAATGATGTGATATAATATGGGTAATGATGAGAAGAAAAGAGAATAAAGTTAAAATAGATAGGTTAGTTGTATGAGTAGTTGTGTAGAAATGATTGAAAAGTAGGGTAGTTTGTATAGAAAAATGTGAAAAAATAATTAAAAAATAGAGTAGTTATGAAGAGTGAAAAGTTTTGGGTTGAAAAGTTTTAATTGACAAGTTCATAGAATATATAAGAGTTTTCAATACAACCGAATTTTGAAAGCATAAATGAATTCACGTGGATGAATATGGACTCTTTTGAGAATGAATATATGGCAGTTTTCTTTTAAAAAATGTATAATATATTAAAAAATACGCAAATTTTCTCGATGCATGCAGGTTTTGAAACCATAAATATGCGCATATGAATAAATATGATACATGGTTTAGATTTACGAAAAAAAAATCATTCAATTTAAAACGATGAGGCTAGAAGGAGACTTGGTGCAGCCAAATGTATTGAACACTGCCCACTAAGTTTCTCCTCTTAAATGCATATTAATCAACATTAGGGCTTGATTTATGAAAAGTATTATGGTTTAAAAAAAATAGAAGTTCAACTATTTGATTTTACAATTATCTTTTATTTTGTCATTAAAAATTTCAAATATCATTTCTCAACAGTACCCTCAAGGGGTAGTTCAGCCATGTAATTTTACCGTTATCTGAGAAATGGTGAATTCCCTAACATCCATAAGCAAGTCATGATTGAGTCGTAAAAGGAGTTTAATGGAAAGCAAAAAGAAGAAAAAAGTGGATCTTTGCTTCTTTTCCACGGCTGTCAGAGAGGCCAATCATGACACCGAGTTTGGTTTCCCAACATTCCAATTTTCAGGCCCACCTGTGGGTCCCACTTTTAGATCATGCCTGTTATCTTTTGGTCCGTTGATTCCTGATATCTTTGATTCGCTAAATCTTGTCTTTGTCGATCTGTCCACCAATGTATTTAATGATATATAGCGTTGTCATAGTTCCTAAATTAATGTATTAATTTTTTTTAACACAACCTAATCACCGTACAGTGTTTGGATAGCAATAGCATATGGTCTCGTCTCATCTCATCTCATCTCATCTATGCAATGGGTGGGCCCCACATGGAGTACGAGTTGTGGATGTGGTACAAACGTTATGGACGGACAGAGAGCTAGTGATGTAAATTAGGTTGGTTAATTCGGATCAATATAAACACAATCCTAAGTCATATTATAAAATCTCAATTCAACCTTATTTTTTCACATTTTAACCTAACCATATTTTAACTTTGTAGAAATCTATTTGGGTTAGAAATTGAGTTAATAAATATACAATATTTAAATATATTTTCCATAATTAAATCTATTTTAAAATATAAATTTACATGAAATAATAAAAATTAATCATTTTTATAGGAATGACTTATACAATAAAATAATTGCTAAATAATTTTATTTTAAAACAATAATGTCTAGTTAATTTTTATAAACTATATGCTAATATATGAAATTTTTTAATAACCCATTATATTTTATACTAATATATGAAATTGAGGTTGCTAGTGGTTCGTGGGGTGTTTATTAATTCCCCCCTAAGGCGGGGGTGTTTACAAATTCTTTTTTAATGCAGACGTATTTATAGAAAAAATTTTATATTGTGTGAGGATTGAATATCATTTATTATAATACCAAATGTCATAGTATATATATACTAATCTATATATATGAAATCAGGTTGGGTGGAGTCAACAAGCATCTAATCCAAATCAATCCACTTTTAAAATCGAGTTAGTTCAATTCAGATAATATTACTTATTTTTTTCAAAATACTTTACCTAATCTTTTTATAAATCGAGTTAAGTTTACCCAGTTCGGATTGTGACAAACGCTATTTACGCCCACATAGACAGCATACAATGTGCCAAGATTAAGTAGCAAGGAGGCTTCGTGTGGCTTGCTTGGTGGGTTAGCTTTTGGTTCGTCACCTTTGGGATGGGATGTGGCTGACACGAGGATGGCATCCATTTCTGATGTAAGCCCTCACATAATGTCTTTTATTATTATTATTATTATTTTATTTTTCATAAACATGTTTTTTTGAATGTGTTTAACCCCTATGCTAAGTTTTACCGTTTTATGTATTTTTATTTTTGAAATAATCAATTTAAGGAGCACTATTTAAGTCATTTTTCACACATTAAAGACCTTGATTTTTAAAAATAAAAGTAAACATATAAAATGTTATAAAATGGTAAAAATTAATATAAGTTTAAATAAATATAAAAAACATGTTTACTAAAAATTAAAAATTAAAAAGGTATCGTATAGGAGTTAACATGCGAAACAATCAGCCCCATATATAATAATTTATTTTCCTCATTTGTCATTAAATTTTTTCTTATTTTCATGTAACTTTTCTCGATTTCAATATACCTTCTTAAATTTCAATATACAATCATGTCTTCTACTCGTCCCTTTTCATATTTCATGTAAGAACAGAATTCTAAATTTTCTAGCTTCTCAAATACTCGCTTTGGTATTATTATTAAAGAAAAAAGAAATTCTCGCTTTGGTCCCCGAATTTACTAAGAAAAATGCATAAGAAAATGGAAATTGCATAATAAAATGGCAAAACTCTAATACACAGCAAAGAGGATTTGAATTTATGGTGGTAGCTTGAATGAAACCCTAGAAGAATAAGAGGTGGATAAAGGCGTGTGATGTTGTAATGCATAAGATTTCAATAAACCTAAGGGCAAAACCCTTTTTTATTTTCTAATACTTTATAAAACTGCTAACCTATATATATATATATTTAATCTATCAATCAAGTTTTACTATTTTTGAAAATGTATGTATATATTTTTACTTTTAAAAAGCAGTTATTTTAAATGCTCTTGTTTTTAAAAAATAAAAATATATAAACATATCTCCAAAAATTAAAAACTTTACTACGCAACTTAAATACACACAAATTAACAGTTTGTATAGAAATTTTCAAAAAATTTTAAAAGTCAAGCGCAAAAAATAAAAATATATATACACATATCTCCAAAAATTAAAAACTTTACTACGCAACTTAAATATACATAAATTAACAGTTTGTATAGAAATTTTCAAAAAATTTTAAAAATTGGGTTTTGCGCCCGAGTGCATTAGATGCGTTCGAACATGACTTGATAAAAGATTTGGTAAAATTTTTAGAAGTTATGAAAATTACATGGTAGTGTTATTCCAATGGCGGAAGTACCTAGATTGGTTGCTAAACGTTTAGTTTTTGTAGCAAAAATTGAAATCCTACTTCCTTGCTATAAACTACACCTTTGAGCCTCCATTTTTTTAAAATTCCTTGCTACAAAATATAATTATTAAGAATTTTGAAAAATATATTGATATATTACTTGTATAAAATTTACAATCCATATAATTTTAGACTCATAAATAAATGCAAATGCATAAGCATGATAAATTGTTTAAATTTTGAAAATAAATTTTAAAATTGGAAAAATAAGAGACTCCATGGAGGTTATATGTAGGGGTGTTAATAGTTATGGTTAACTCATCAACTGCCCGTTCAACCCGTTTATAAATAGGTTTGGATTAGAAGTTTTGAATAAATGAGTTACAATCCCCCAACCCATTTAACTATTTAATTAAATAAATGACTTAGGGTTAAGATTTTATAACCCATCAACCCATTTAACTCATGTAACTCGTTTAACCCGTTCAACCCAGTTAACTTGTTTAACTTATTAAAATTATATAAACGAATTACGGTTGAGATATTTTAAATAAGTTAGGATTATAATTAGGCTCCGATAAGTATTGAATGAGTTCTTTAATATAAAATAACATAGATATGATCTGAAGGTCGTTGTTAAAAGGAATTTTTCCATCCTACCATTAAGGTCAACAACCAGTTTGGAAAGATAAAACAAAACAAGCGAAAAGTATTCATATCCAAATATCTTGTCGAATGCTGGGAATAATCATCAAATCTGTTCCATCGGTGTGGGGCTAGCTTAGGTCAAGCTTATGTCATCCATGACATACTTTCCACTATTAATTTATGGAAGTTTGTACAAGTATCCTCATTCAATATTTTTAGGGGTAGTCACTAGCTGGAGATCGTGTAAATTAAGCTAAAATGAGCTCCGTTTTACTAACGAACACCATTAAACAATTATGATTATAAGAGAGAAATTATAGAAATTAAAAAGAAGAAATCGATCCCATGCCATATTAAAAATTACATGGTTAAAGAGAAAACAATATTGAGGGATTTTAACTTGCATAAATCACACGTGGGAAGAGTTATCCATTAATTCACTACAAGAAAATGAACTACCACAATAAATTTTATCACTAAATGAATTAATTTATACCTGATGTCGTTAAAGCTAAGTTACAAAATGTCAATAACAAAAAGCTTTAGGGAGATTTTCCTAAAATTGTAGCTAAAAGATTACGTTTTAAAACATCTCTTATTATCACTGAAAGCTAATTTTTATATCACTGACTAGTATTTTGTGAAAAAAATGTTTAGTATGGTTAAAAGTAGGGTAATTTACATATATAACCATTTAGTTTGACCGAAATTGCAAATATACCTACATATTTTCAAGTTTTGCGTATAACCTCCACATACTTTTATGCAAATTATTTGCGTACCCAAACTAACGGCTTGCTACTTGCCGTTAAACAAAAACATAGATTCCAAATTACCCCTTAAATTTGAGGCTAGGGCAGCGCCATTTGCTCCCTGTGTAGAGTCAATTCTTGTGTCCTGTCCCTCGTAGAAGATTTTTTCTCCCAGACATTTGCGTTTCATTGGCCCTATAGTGCTTGTTTTGTCATTACCAATTGCTCCTTCCAGCTAGTTTGGAACTTCACATCAGTGCTTTTCACCCATTCTCCACCAACTATTTTTTGCCCCTATGATTTTGCATACGTATAAATCCTTTTGATATTTTTTGTGCTTGTTTTTCTTGCATGATTAAATTAATACGTTGCATTCCTGATTAGATGTATAGAATAACATTTTGAAAGTTCTATGCCACCTAGTTGCTTAATTTTGAATGGGTTGTGTATGTTTTTCGGAAGGAGGGGTAATTTGATTGCGTGTCCCCCTTTTGTTCTCTGTTCAGACGATAAGATGGTTGGTTAAAGGTGGTCCATTAGTTCTAGGACCATGGAAATGGAAATGGGACCTGTTTTGGAATAACTATATTTTTTCCAACATAGTTAGCTGTGTGGCGGGTGGTGGGGACCAAATGTTTAGAGTATTAAAGTAGTTGCTGTTGGTGGAGGGGACCTAGTCAGAATAGACAATTTTTATGAGTTGACATAGGAAGTCAGATGCTAACCAATGCTACAACTGGTGTTAGCTCATCTAGTGTATTTGATGGAATGGATTCCACTAACAAAAAAGTGAAATAAGTAGAATTGTCAATAGCTTCAATAAACGATAGATTGTTCAGGTTTAATTGTTATTTGTTTGAATTTGTTAATGATTAAATCTGCTAAGAATATCGAAAATATGCCCATCAAATGACTTCTATTTAACTTTTTCTAATGATTGGTGATCATTGGGTTAGTAAATTTTTTCAATTACAAAGTATTGCAACAGTTGTGATAATTTCATTTATTTGGAAAAGCTAAACCTCATGTTTGCTTGTCCAACTCATTGTTTTCTACATAAGGCTTTAGAATGACCAATAGTAAGTTATGTTACTTGACGAATTATTTTAATGAGCTTTCATGAGAGAAATCAAGAAAGCAATGCATCATATGTTGAAAAAAATAAATGTTAATAGGCATAGTCATCCAAAAGTACAAATAGGCAATTAAAGAAAGGAAACCTTAAGTTTTGATACTAAAAGTCCAAGCATTATGATTGATATAAGCAAATGAATAAGAATTGCCATATTCCAGACAAGTATAAACTAACTTTCTACAACTACCCTAAGAGGATCTATAATGTCTTACAAAACAGAATTTCTTGCTTCACTTTGAAGCTAAGGTTGACAGTTGGGTTAAGAATCTCTAAAAGCTTAACAATGGGGAGGGTTTGATATGATTACTCTAGCAATATAATATATATATCTTATATATATTTGTGCTTATTTGATTTGATGGGATGATATGTCCCCTTCCTTTCTCCTATTACGAAATAAAGCATGGTTAAAAATTGATCTTAAGTTCATAGAAGTATTTACTATCAATTTGTTGCAAGTACAATGCTAGAGCTGATCCTGAGCTGACATAGCAAGAATGACTTTGATAGTAATTTTAGGTCTCATTCATGCTTCCAATAGCCACAGGCCCATAACAGAGATCATACAAATAATCATGACTATTTAAATGATGAGCAGCAAACATTCTAATTTTTCAGAACCACAAATTTCTTAGTCTCACATAAGACAACCAAGCAGTTTATTCATAAACCTAACAAATGTTGATTCTCACATGTAAAGTTGTTCATCCATTCACCTGAATGACTTCCATAAAAAATATGATGCACTAACCAACTAACCTTGCTTGCTCTTTTGCTTGGACTTGCATGAAATCTTCAATGCTCAACTAGGAAGAATTTTTTAAAACCCTTTCAACCAAAGTAAATACAACAAAACTAGTCACTGCTTTCTTCTTATCACTCCAAACAAGCCCAACCATGTCTTTGTGCAGCCATTGGACATTTTCATTGAAAACCTGTGCGTAAAGAACCCACTTTATTAAAAAAATCAGGATTTTAAAAATGCAAAGAGTAGAATATGAAAATACCACCTCAAAACCAACATTCATGTGTCTTGTTCCTTATGCATTAAAATGTTTTTCCATGCATTCCCATGATTTTTAGAGCAATTTCAATGCTTAAGTTGGAAAATGGACCAAACTGTTGATAGGAAATTTCTGTTTGGATGGAGTTCTTTCAGAACTAAAGTTATTGATATCTTAGTTAGGATGGTTGCTGTAATAGTGAATGCTACATCTTTACATCCCATTTGAAAATGCTGACTATAAGCATTTCAATTTCATTTCCTTAATAACTTAACTGAATTTAACTTTGATTGACCAAATACCTTGTATTATAATGAGCTAGCTTATAGCTTCTTCATTTGACTTACTTCACATTTCTTATAGGTTTAATCATGGAACCAAGAATAGTGAGATTGGCTCGTCACTATGATGGGGCTTTACATAAAGATTTCAATCAAAATATTGTGAAATACATAGGTGGCATGGTACATTACGAGGTTGTAAGCCCTAATAGGTATTCAATGCTAGATCTCGTTGACACAATAGCATCTATAGCAAAAATTCCACAAGAGAAGATTGAGTTCACTTATAAGCTTCCAGAAGTTGAACTCTTTGTGGAGGTTGGTAAGTTGAAAACAAATGGAGACATGATGAAAATGTTTCACAAATACTTATCATTACGGAATTGGAGGAGATTGAAGGAGATTCTAATATACGTCTCTAGCACTACCATTGCAAGTAGAAGAAAAGTAAATCAGTTGAATGGAGCTAGATCTAGTGGAGTTCAATATTCAGAAGTGTCTCCATCTAAAACATGTAGATGGAAAGCTGTGAAGAAGACCTATAGAAGAAGATCAAATGCCGAAGCTAGAACTAAAGACAAAGAAGTGGTTGGATCTATACAAAAGTCCATTTACAGCTTTGGATCTAATGTAGGAATAGAAGATTGCCCAACCCAAGGTAACAATCAAACACAACATTTTAAAGATCCTAATTTGATACTTTAACAAAGAAAAAGCTAAGCTCACTCCATCCTTGCTAATGCTTTTAGGTGAAGTGACGGAAGGGATGCAAAATACTATACATGAAGGTAATATATTTCTCTCTAAAAACATAATTACAAATTAAATATATTATGCTCATAACTTATTGATATGGTTTCATGGATATTTATAGATTTGAATCCAATGAATTCTTTTGTAGCCTTGGATGAAGAGCTAGATGGACATGGAGCTGTTGATGAGGAGCTCTTTATTGATGAGCTATTTGAATCAAACGAAACACACCCAAAGGATATAATGGAAGACTTGACTACAATGAACGTAGGGATAGCTATGGGTGCAAATGAAGGTGAATATGTATTTACTTTCACATTTATACTTCCTTCTCTACTGTTCATCTATATTTGACGAATAATATACTTTATATCATACTCATTTATTCCTAAACCTTTGCAAATCACAACAACACATATTTTAGTCATGGTGAACCTTCACGACATACTCAATCAGATGAAAATGTTGAAGAACCACTATATAATGGGAAAAAAAGATTTAGCATATGAGTCAGATGAGTCATACGACGACATTGGCACGGAGCGCAGGAAATTGCAATGGGTCATGGCATTTAAAGAGGATAACTTAACCAATCCACAATCGTCAATAAGATTACATTTCCTAACCATCATATTGCTTAGAAAAGCACTTGTGGAGTTTGCCATTCGCAACCACTTTGACTTATTTTATGTGAGGAATGAGCGTAAGAAGCTTATCGCTAAGAGCAAAGTTAAGAATTGCACATGAAGGATGTATGCTAGATGTGAACAAGATGGTGTGGGATGAAAATAAGGACTATGAACACTTAGCACAAATGTTTTGCTTTTCAAGGTAGTGGTGAGAAGACGACATCTCACAATTGGGTTGAAGAAATTTTTTTGAGTAAAATGGTTGATAAAGAAAAACTAACACTTGTAGCAATTTGCCAAGACTTTAAAGAAGAATACGACCTCAATCTTAAATATCATAAGCTATGGCGAGGTACAAAGAAAGTAGTTGACAAAGTCTTCAGATCATTTGAGAAGTTGAATGAGTCGATACCATATTACTGTTGGACCTTATTGAGATGTAATCCAAAAAGTATTGCGAGTATAGTGTAACTGTGGATAGATTATTTGAAAGGATGTTTGTATCATTGGCAACATTTAGAGATGCATTTCATTGAGGGTGCAGACCATTCACAGGGTTAGATGGTGTATTTTTGAAAGATTCATATGGTGGAGTTATCTTATCTAATATCACATTGGATGGAGATTATGGCATTATTCTACTCGCCTTGGGGATCATGGATATTGAATGTTTCTCATCTTGGTCTTGGTTCTTGGAATATTTTCATAGAGCAATTGGGCCTGGTTCAAATACCATCATGTCAGATAGAAAAAAGGTTTTGCAAGAAGCAATTCAACGTATTTTCCCCCAATGTAGACATCGTTTTTTTATGAGACACTTGGCGAAAATCTTAAAATGAAACCCTTTGGCAAAGGAGATCAGTTGGAGATAAATTTTTAGAGAGCAACGAGGGCATACATAAGGGTTGACTTAGAGAAAAATATGGATGAAATTAACCAGTACAAAGAAGCACATGATTGGATAAATGAGATACAAGGGAAGTTTTGGTGCAAAGCATGGTTCCCAAGTGATGTGCATCAAATCATATTGACAACAATGTTGCAGAATCTTGGAACAAATTTATTATACAACCCAGGTCAAATCCAATATGTGAGTGCTATGAAGAGATAAGAAGAATGATGATAAATGTTTTCCACAAGAGGAGGGAGAGAAGCATTAAATGGACTCATAAGATGGAACCCCAAGTTGTGAAAATACTAGATGATATGATGATAGATGCAAGAAAACAAGTGAAGCGTTGATCTAAGTTTGAGTTTGAAGTTACCTGGACATATACTCAACATACGGTGTATGCGGATAAGCAAGAATTCACTTGTAGACGATGAAAATTAGATGGAATTCCTTGCGTTCATGCACTTGCAGTTATTATTGGATGGTTTCGAGAAGACCTCGAAGATGATTGTTTCTATTACTCTTCAGCGGAAAGATATAGAGCTCTTATGAACCTATCATACACAGTCTTCCAGATAAGGCACTTTGTGATGAAACAATAGATGATTACATTGTCCTATAACTTATCGTGAAGAAACCTCTTGGTTGTCCTAAGACTCAAAGGAGAAAAAGTATGAGGGAGGAAGCAGCTCTAAATAGAAGAAAAGGCAATGAACGAACAGTAAAAGGTAGTCAATGTGTCATACTCGGCCATAATAACCGTTATTGTAAGGAGCTAAGAAGGACCAATGATCAAGCTAAATTTGAAAATGCTTTATCTAGGGGTAGGGGCATGTATGGAAGAGGAAGGTGGAGAGGAAGATCAATTCGTTCTACTCAAAATATTAATGAAGGTAATACTCTTCATTAATTCATATGCATAACTGTATGTTTTTGCTTAGATTTGTAAATAAACAATTTTAATTGGAAGGAAACAGATCCGAGACACCGGCAAGAAGAGTGAAGCTACCTCTAGTAAAAAATGATTTTAATGGTATGGATTGTGTGGAAATTGTCAAATATACGAATACTACGAGTGTGTTTGGCAATTAATAGAAAAAATCAAGTTAAAACTTTTCAATCTAAAACTTTTCACTCTTCACAACTATCATATTTTTAATTATTTTTTCATGCTTTCTTATACAACTACCCTACTTTTTAATCATTTCTACACAAATATTCATATAACTAACCTATCTATTTTAGCTTTATCCTTTTTACTACTCATTATTATCCTTATTATATCACATTATTTGACAACTTTTACTCTCCAAAACTTTTTATCAAAAGATTTATTCATTACCAAACACACCCTATATCTATAAATTATTTGAATGTTTTATTATTTTTGTTTATTATGACAGGTGGGAAGAAGAAACAATAGGACCTATTGTATGAAAGCCTTTCTTTAATTATAAATATATAAGTGTATATAGGTTGCTTAATTTTCTATTTTATTAGGAAACTTATTATTTTAAATTTCCTTTCTTTGTAACATATGGAAGTGAAATCTAGTTAATACTGACTGCAAGCCTTGTAGTTTATTAGCGGTGCAAGAGCAATGCAAATATTTAGCTTGAATGAATAGAAGAAAGCTAGAATGTCAAAGAAAAATATGGAAGGAAGCAACAACTATAAATAACACAGGGAGGACGATCATCTACCCATAGTTCATGGAAGAAGAACGACATTTTTGCACCTTTATAATAGTTATTTGTGTATCTAATGGCCTTGCAGATTTTTGTAAATGCAATGCTGAAATTTTTTGTATTTTGAAACTTGTTGTACAAACATGAGCATAATAGGTGTGTTATAAATAAGTAACTAAGATGCAACTTGAATTTTGTTTATGTGTGTCAAATAGTGTAACAAAGTTTATACTTGCAACTCCACTTTTCAAGTTTTTAGATTTGTGTTGAAAATGCATGGGCCTCAAGCTTGTGACTTAGTCATAACAATATGTAAAGCACAAAGGATTGGAAAATATAAAAGTACAACCTTGCAATCCATATTCCAATATCAATAATAGGATTAACGAAAGCAAAGTTCTTGATGATCTTTTACAATACAAAATCATACTTAAACTAAATCCATTAGTCCACAAACTACCAAAAAATCATCACCTCAGTAAACTAAACACTTTAATCAACAAGTTTGATCTTTCCAAATGCCTTTACAATGGATTGCAATTTTTTTCCTTATTCATTACAACAATTTCCCTATTTGCAACTTCATATTCTTTTCCAATAATTCCATTTTTTTTCCATAGTCTTCAATTTTTTTGCAAATCAGCAACAACGTTTGCTTGTACCTCTAGGCAATGTCTCACACTCAGTATAGGCATTACACCAACAAAAATTAAATAATATTATTATTTAACATTTCAATAAAATATACAAACACAAATCATAATGAAGTTATATGCTTCTTTCATTATAGATAAAATTACAGCACCTTTCTTGGGCATCTATAAAACCATCTTCCGGAATTATTTTTTGAGCATGATAAAATTGGATAGCAAATATCATCTTCACGATGACATTGTACATGTGGAAAAAGAGCAACTTGAGGATCATAATCCATTTTAGAAGTAGTTAAAAATAGTAGGGATTAGTAAGAAACACATTGACGAAATTAAGAAAATATTTTCAAAAATTAAACTAGCAAACCGAATAAATGGACAAACAACTCAAGTCCATGTCCTAATACAATCGATTCCTAATATTTTTAATAATCAAACTAGCAAACATTTTTAAGGCATAGTCATTTTTCAAAGCCCACGTTCTAAAATTTTCAAAGAATCAAAACGGTAAAAAAGCACATAAATTTCATTTTTGGGCCAACATCCAACTCGTATATTAATCACATAAACCCCATTCCTAATATTTCCAATAATCAAACTGGCGAACATTTTTCAAAGCTCATGTCTTAACATTTTTTAAGAATCGAAGTAGTAAAAATTTTACAAATCTCATTTTTGAGCCAATAACCAATTCATATATTAATCGCATATAACATTAGCAAACATATGGTCTGCATTTTCTCGTCCTTTTCAAGCAATCTTCATTTTCTCGTCCATTTCAAGGAATCATATAACTTTTCAAATAATAAGAATAGCATATGTTGGTCCCGAGTTAATAGCAAAACCCAAGAGGGGAGGGGTGAATTGGGTTCTTATAAAATTCTTTGGTAAATTAAAAACTTAACCCTTTAAAGTTTCATCCCCTTGATTGAAACAAATAGAGAGCAATGAGATAATGAAAGTAATAAAGAAAAACAGTAGACAAGATTTATAGTGGTTCGGGCAACCTTTCCCTACTCTTCCAAGCTCACACACCGTTGTGACTTGGGTTCCACTATGTATTCCGCGAATACACTTAGAGTCTCCGCTCTCTTCTAGATTCTAGCTCTAGGGAGCATATACAATCAGAGTCTATGCTCTCTTCTAGATTCTAGCTCTAGGGGGCATATACAATCAGAGCCTATGCTCTCTTCTAGATTCTAGCTCTAGGAGGTTTATACAATTGCCACAAGTAGATGATGAGTTACACTCCAATCACAACTCTACTTGCAACGTCTTGGTTTGATACACCAAACTCAAACCAAGCACCAAAAACAAATAATAATGTAAGAATAAGGAAGATCTACACTTTACTGAGTTGTGTAGGCAAGTTTCAGCTTGAGGAAGAATCTATAGAAGCAACCGGTTGTGTTTCGTTGAAGCTACTTGCAACTTTGAAGCTTGTTCTTCCTTTGAAAGTGTATAGATCACTCAAATTTAGAGAAAAGCAAATAAGAACTCTTGCTTGCACTTCTTTCCTCTCTTTAGACTCTGTCTTGTGTATTACCACGTTTGCTTGAGTGTCTATTTATAGAGGAGGGAAGATTTTGAACGTTATACAAGTGGTTGGCGCGCAATAAATGTTCCAACATTCGCAAATTCGAACGTTACTTTCCCAAGTCGCAGGTGGAGTCGACTTCGTGTGCGACTTCACCCAAGTCGCATGCTGGAGTCGACTTCGTGTGCGACTTCGGCAGCTATTCAGTTTCCAAGTCTGAGTTCTGGGTCGACTTGGTTTCAGACTTGGCCTCAAGTCGATCTTGGAGTCGACTTGGGATGCGACTTGACCAGTTTTTGTGCCGAAACAGTTTGATCCTTGTTGATTCACCTCTTGTTTGCTTAGCTTCTTTCCTTCAATTATTTTCATTCTGTATTGGCTTCACATTTTGTAAACCTTGTGAATCTTGAAGAGCTTGAAAACTTGTATGGTTAATTTGTCTTTGATTCATGCACCTTGCTTGCTTTAATTTTGTATTAGTCTTCATATCTTGAGTTGTCTTCATCTTGAAATGAGCTTGAACCTGTGTCTTGAACTTTGAGAACCTCAAGTCGATCTTGGGGTCGACTTCGTCTGCGACTTCGCCCAAGTCGCAAGCCGGAGTCGACTTCGACTGCGACTTCGGTATGTTCTGTCCCAAAATCAATGCTGGAAGGAACTGTGTATCTTCAAGTCGATACTGAAGTCGACTTCGTCTGCGACTTGGCTTCCAAGTCGCAAGTGGAGTCGACTTGGCCTGCGACTTCAGCTGTTCTCCTTCCAATTTCAAATCTGTCCGTCAGGTTCCGTTTGAAGTCGAATGTGAAGTCGACTTTGGGATCGACTTCACCCTAAGTCGAAGTCCAAGTCGACTCTGAAATCGACTTGGCTAATTTCATTCCTTAAGACATTCAACGCATTCATTAGTAATCATTTATACTCAAATTTGACTTTGTTAATCATCAAAACTTATGCTTTGTTTTGTTTTAAACATTGTTTCCGACAGCATAAACCATTTTTTTCCAGTTGCTAACATCAATTTTCCTTCCAAAAATGAGACTACCATGCCCCATTTCATTTCATCCATTTCGATTAAAACCATAGCAAGCTAATAGCGCCATGCCCCATTTCCATTTCAAATGTCGTATTTTTTTTGCACTTTTACATCATAGCAGATTAACGCCCGCCCACCCACATTAGACAAAGCTAGAAAAATGAAAATGATGATGAAAAATTCCAGGAAAAATTTAATAGCTGGATAGAAAAACTCACTCTTCCTCAAAAATTTGTCCTTCAAGCCTTTCTTGCACTGCAGAATACGATAACTGCCAAGTGAGTGATTCATAGCCATGTGATTCTATTATAGATTGGAACAGAGATATTTTCATCATTATGCAAATTTGTAACACAAATATAAACATGTTCTAATAGGAAGGAGGTTCCAGGGGGTTATATGCAATTTTGTGAAAGTATGTGGGGGCTATATGCAAAACTTGAAAATATGTGGGTATATCTGCTATTTCGATCAAACTAAGTGGGTATATATGCAAATTACCCTTAAAAGCATGTTAGAAATGTTAATTTTCTTGTACTAAATATTTAAGACAATGATTTAATATGCCTAACTGCATAGAGACGTCCATGCCATACATGCACTCCTTTAGCTTCTTCCTCTAGTTCTCAATCTCCTTTTTCAAATTTTAATCATTTATTTTATTTCACATCATATTTTATCATTTCATTAAAAAATAACTGTCATAGAAAAATTACAATATGTGAAAAATTGACATCTTTTGAGAGTGAACAAATAATTGTTAACTTCTTCAAAAAAGTAGCACTTAAAAGTTTTCAATACAATTCACTTTGAAAGCACTAAAAATGCATAAGAATAAGCATAATAAATGGCTACATGAAGTCTTATAACAACTAATTGTATTGAATTGTGTTCATCACCTAAATGCACCAGGTGTATTTAATTTTTTAAATTTTTTTATATAACTGTTAATCTAAGTATATTTAACATATATATGAAGTTTTAACATTTTTAAAGATTTGTAGATAGTTTCTGAATTTTAAATAATGCCATTTTGGTAATTTGAATTTTCAAAAAAATAAAATATACATTTTTGCATCCAAATGCGCCGAAATAAGTGCATTTAGGTGCACAGGATCATGACTCTTGAATCATTGCCCTTAATTATATAAGGATAGAAATTACATGGGACACATTGACTACTTCATACTTGTATGTTAGACAGAAATTTTGAACTTTTGTCCTTTTCCATATAAATTTTTATTTTTGATGAAAATTTTACTTTTAATACATAGAAACTTTATTTTTTTCTTATCATTACTTACATTTCCAGTATGTATGATGTGACGTGTGTTTACAAAAACCTTCCCAATTTTTTCAATCTTAAATTGCATTTCGAATAAATCCATTCCAACGAAATAGAAATCGTCAAGTGTTCGATGGGTAACAAGGAAAATGAAAAAAATTTATTGGACACTTTCTGTCCTCTTTTTAATTTAATGTAATATTTTAACTTTCTAATTACTCTACTTCTTTATTATTGCCCTTAAATTTCAATTGTTTTAATCATCATTTATGTCACATCAATCATTCTCTTAATTTTTCAGAAATTTTCCCACTTCTTTTCTCTTGACGAAACGTATCCCTAATTTTGCAAAACTATGTTAGTGGGCCCAACGTGTACCGGTTCAACAAAAGCTAAATCATGAATGTGGAACCTGGTTTAAGTGGATGCCCAAAAAAAGACAGTGGGCAACTTAGGATTTTCCAAATTTATTATTATTGCAGGCAAGGAAGGCGATCGAGGTGATAAAAAGATGTGACAGAAAGAGAGTGATTACTCGTTTGCTCATGCTTTGGAGGCATGCGAACAGTTTTTTTAATGTTCACACCTTAGGTATGATGAGGATGGGCCAAAGATGTTGGATTGAAAAGGTGGAGTTGTGTATTGATAATAAGAAAAGGTGTATTAGAATTGAAAAAGCTGTATGGAAAAATAGAAAATTTAGTTTTTTGGCAATAGAAAAAGTATTTTCGGAAAATGTGAAATTTATCTCTTTCTCATCACATCCCCTCTTATTTGAGATTTAGATTGTGTAACTTCTCCATTTCAACCGACAACATTGTTATCAAAAATCATTTTAATTGAATTTTTAGTTAGGCACTACCTACTTAAAATATATATATAATCATGTGTGAATTATGAAAAATTGTTAGATTAATTCATAAGTACATTGGAATGTTAAATTTTCTGGGCCTATGCATTACAACTTTGTCCCCCTTCTCTAAATCCAGTGCATCTGGTCCTGCTCCTTCATAGTTTCTCACAAGCAATTAAGTGAATACAGTTTATTTACTAAACTTACCTAGTCCCTTTTAAACTCAGTCGGTTTGTTCCTTCTTCTACGCAAACCGTAGCCAGAGTCAACGCATCTGATTTTGAGATCTCTTCCTACATTAATCAATGAATTTCCTTCCTTTGTAAGGATGTAATTATAATTATTTGACCAAAGATATGAACTTGTAATCTTCTAAGCACGACAAGTTGTGATTTAATTAAAAGCTAAGAGATAATTATGTCTCATTTTCATCATGTCCAATATCAATGTTTTTATGTTGTCTAATAAGTTTCTGTAAAAATCACTAAAACAATAAGATTCTAGCTAATATCTATGGTTTATTTGAAAAGAAAATAACTTTCTTACCTCGTACAAAGAAATTTTCCAATTTTCTTCAAACCCTTTACTTGAATCCATAAATCCTTACTCCATGATTTTTAGATGAGTTCTTCAAACTTGTTACGGAGAGGTTTTAGGAGTTTTACAAGATGGAAAGATGGAGGAAGAGAAATGAAATAAAGAAGAAGAAACCAAGCAAAAAATGAGAAAATTGATGCTCCTCCTTAATTTAAAACCATGTGGCAGAAACGTAGGTGTATTTGTGTTGCCTTAGCTGCTTGTTAAGAAAAAATACGTTGTCGTATTTTTTGGGTAAAAACACGGCCCCCATGGTATTTTTTTTGCCAAGCGCCAGTATTTTGTTTATAACTTTTTCTACACAACTTTGATTAAAATAATTCTTTTTTATTGAATTTCTTATTTTAAGTACCATCTTTTTACAAAATTTTAACTCAAAATACCAAAATAACAATTTCTGACATACATTTTGTTACACATTATTCATCAACAATTTTCATTCATTTGCAACTTTAGTAGCTATATCATATGAACATGATGCATATATCAATCTAATCATCATCACACCTCTCTCATCATTATAACATCTTATTTATGACATGTATTTGATTAAAACATACTCAAATTTTGACCCATAAACTGGATTTTTTTTTTTTTGATGAAACGGACTTGACCCTATCCCGATCCCCTTAGGATTTGGAAGGGAACCGGGAAAGAGAACTCCGCAATTTCATTAGCAAAAAATTTATCTGTACAAATTTTCTCCAGAATAGCATGAGGGGGGTTTCCCCTCCAACACTGGTGTTCAAGATTCGATATAGACATAAAATCAGCCAAGGCGTGGGCAACCGCGTTTCCCTGCCTTAAAACATGATGGATGGAGACCCGGGGAGCCAAAGAAAGTAAGGCTTTTATCTCGTCAATGATGATCCCCGCCGGTGCAGAAATCGGGCCGTCGTCCGCCAAAAAGTTAAACAAAAGTAAGGAGTCGGTCTCCACCATGATGTTTCCCCGCAAGAGATTGACAGCCCAACTTGCTCCCAGAAGAAAAGCTTTTGCTTCCATGAGAATGGGCTCCATGGTACCCTCCATCCTCCATCCTTTAGCCGCGAAAAAGTCTCCCTTATAATCCCTGATAACCGCGGCAAATCCCATAGAAACCATCTCCCTGTGATTCCGAGAGTCCACATTGATCTTAAAGGTCCCAAGAGGTGGTTTGGTCCATCTGGGAACCAACGTTCGGTTCAAGAAGCCCCCCAGCATGAGAGGTTTAGCACTTCTGTGGTCCTCGTAGAACTCCACACACCATCGGGTTATCTATGAAAAGGCTGGACGAATACCCTCCTCCCTGAAGGAATTCCGCAAAAACCAAATCCTCCAGCAGCACAGGATGAACATTGCAAGATCATATGACCTGTTTTTAGGAGTATACATTCTCAAAATATCCTGCATTGTCGCTGCCCGTGAGGTGCGACTTCCCGGTCGCCAGCACGATCCCCTGGTATGCTCACATCTCAGGAACAAATGGTTGATATCTTCCCTCTCAACCCTGCAAAACAGACATTGAGATTCCACAGAAATACCCCTGTCCATCAAATTTTGCAACGTGGGCAGCGCATTCCTGAGGAGGCGCCACCCAAAGATTTTAACTTTGCTAGGAAGCCCCGTTCTCCATATGGCTTGATAGATAGCTTTGTCTTGAGATTCCCCATCCACAGAGCATAGCACTCTATAAGCCGATTTTACCGAAAAAGCTCCATTTGGTTCATGCATCCAAAAGAGGCTATCATCCTGTGCGTGTGGAGGAAGAGGAATAGTGTTTATGTCGCTCCAACCATGGTGTTTATGTCGCTCCAACCATAAACTGGATTTTTAATCATCTTGCCTCTACAACAAATTGTATTGACTGAAATTACATCATCACCTCTAATATCCCACCATCACTTCTTACACATTATATAACCTCTAGCATATCATAAATGCTACAAATAAACTCGAGCTCTCACTAACTCGATCAACTATGTCATGTCATACCACAAACATGTATATGCAACCATGTCAATCACCAGTTATGAACAACTCAACACAAATAATGCACATGCATCACTCATGTCGTATGCATCATGCTTATGTCAACAGCATACATCATGTGGTTTCATAAAATTATATACACATATAACCAAACCATTACTAAAAGTGCTTAGCTCCAACTCATCCAAATCAACATGTGCCAAGATAAATCAAAAACCGTAATCATCCAAAATCTTCCAAATACACAAACCTTGTCAATGCATAAATCACCCACTAATGATCTTATCATTCTTAGCTCAAGCTAGGCTATGCCAAGGGCTATTCCATCCATTTTAAAGACAACATAAGTACATACTAAGCAATCCTTCCCCCTTTAATATGAAAATTATATAATTCCAATGACAATCAAACTACAACCTCAAACAACAAAGTATAAACCGTAATTTCATATCACACAATTCATGCACGTCAATCCAACATAGGTCTCATTCATTACAAACCTCACACTCACATATCCTAAGTAAGTGTAAGGACTCATTTATATCACTGAGGTTTTATATGCCCGTTTGTATATAATTTTCTCACGTTAAGTCTTACTTAAGCATTTCATCAAACATATGATAAATAACATCTAGACAACCTCATAGTTTTCATGCCAAACCACTTACATTTAACTTAATACATGTTTATCACATGAAAAATCATTTCTAATTAGTTCTATTCCATCCTCTACATGATTTTTCATTAAAAAATTCTAAATTTCAATAACGCTACAATCTGTACACAAGCCACAATCATCCAAACTCATAAAATCAAACACAATGTCTGAAAAAATAATTAAAACAATGTGATTCTAACTCAATTCCATAGTTTATTTGAAAAAACAACCTACATGCCTCATATGAAGAAACATTTAGATTTTCTTTCAAATCCTAACTTAAACCATAAAATCCTTACTCTTTAATCTGAGATAGGTTATTCAAACGTGTTTTAGAGAGGTTTTGAAAGAAGTTTTACAAAGTGGAAAGGTACATAAAGAAAAGGAGAAAAAGAAGAAGAAACCAAGCAAAAAAAAAAATGGATGCCCCTCTTTTTATATGTCATGACAAAAATGTGGCTCGTATTTTTAAAATACAACCCCATGTTTTTTGCTACAATGGATGCCCCTCTAGAAAAAAAAAATGCACCCCCCCCCCCCCCCCCAATATTTTTCTACTAAGCTCTAATATCATGGTGATAACTTTTTCTATATAACTTTCGTTAAAACCATACTTTTCTATTGGATTTATTACTTCAAATAATATTCATCCACAAAATTGCATTTGAAAAAAATACTAAAATCATAGTTTTTGACATATTTTTTACTACATATTATTTATCGAAAATTTTCGTGCATTCGCAACTTGAGTAACTATATAACACAAAAATCATGCATACACCAATCTAATTATCCTCACATCTCTCTTATCATAATAATATTGCATTTACAATATTTATTTAATTAAAATATACCTCACATAAAATTTAAATTATCAACTCGCTTTAATCATTTTGCTGCTACAGCAGATCATATTAGCTCAAATTACATCTATCATTTCTAATACCCCAACATTTTGCTCAAATATCATATAGTATCTAGTATTTCATTTATGTAAACGATCATTAATTTCTATGTTATTTCTAAAATTTCATCCATTAAGTTCGTTTCATAATAAATTTTAATGGTTAGTTTTAATTACTTGATTTTCAAATTTATCATCTCAAATTCATTCCAAACCTTTGGAAACACATTTAAACCATCATGAGAGTCACTCTTGCATAGATTATAGCTCTCATCAATGATCTTCAGGCATTTTCATTATCTTGGTTCTTTAGAGCTTAACTCCATGATTAGGTCCATTTCCATCGATCTATCAGACCTATCATTCAAATATCACTTGTAGCTATCTATATTCATTCCAAACATGCTAGGCATTTCATTCACACCTAAAAATATTCCAAATTTAGTTTATTCCAAATTATAATATTCTAAGATCAAAATCATATATAAAATTCAAATTTCAAACATTAATCATTCAATCAAATCAAGGGTTCTTACATATTTAAAATCATATAAATCATGTGAAAATCCATCTTGAGCCCTTACCAAGTCATTCATCAAAATTGACCTACTTCTCATTAACTAGAATTTTTCATATTTACCATAATTCACATAGCTTTTCACATATCCAACTTTTAATTTCTAAAATCCTAACATCATGTGACCTTCCAAGCCTCACTGTACTCATCACCGTCCATTTTTATTATTGCCAATATTCATGGCATTACAATATGGCCCAAAGCAATTTCCACCTTATAAAAACACAAGGGATGTGCTGGGGCATTCCCACATAGTCAGGTGGAACCTTGATCGCAGCTATATGATGGTGTTTTTGTTTTAAGGTTTTATTTATTAAACTATTTCTTTTATGCATAAGAAATTCATCGAAAAATAAAGATAGGTAAATCATGGGGAAATGGGAATAATGTCTATCCAAGAAATATTAAGATATGATAAAAAAAAATTTACAAATTTTATAATATTTATTCTTGTTTTGAGGTATAAAAATAAGAAAAAAAACTTATTCATGACATT